>OX101818.2:11207072-16892072 GCA_944452925.2 Chrysolina oricalcia | reverse complement strand
GTGTTGTAGTGCTCAAGTGATTACAGTCATGCAACTGATGACGTAACAATAATCGCTCATGAGAGAAATACAATAAACATCCATCACAAAAATATTTTTTATGCTCATGCGCAGATAGTTGACTTGAAACTAATCTAGAAAGGTCTTTAATCCAACAATAATGACTATTGCCAGAATCATCTGTTATAAGTAACAAATTGACATGTCTTCTGAGTCTTCTCTGTGAGTAACGCAACGGACCAACCACTTCATATTTCATTTTACCCTTATCAAGTTTCGACTCTAACCCATAAACATTTATTGAAATATCATTTATGTCTTCAAACTTTTTTATAGCTTGAAGTTTAACTGGAAAATCCATACCTGTTACATTCAAGACATTGGAATAGTGGGGGTATGAGGAAACTTCTGACACTCTACCATTCGCAGGAAACAATGCAGATGTGATGGCCCATGCAAAACAATGTTGATCTTCATTGCGAATATTCACAACACCTTTTCTTGTCTCAATGAATTCGGGCAGCTTCACATACGAACATCCGCTGAGTGGACTATACTTGTTGATGTTCACTTCGAGGAACATAACTTTTTCACAACTCCATCCTGAAACATAAACATAATTTAATATTCATGTAATTAGAAGGAAACCTTAAACATACCTGAATCACGTTCTTCAAATTCCGTAGTCTGAGCAATGATGACATCACGGAATCCATCGAATAATGCACCCAAATCCGTAGACTGATCCACAATTTTATTTTGTGAGTTGAATGACTTGGTATCACTCAAATCCCGTGTTTGGACAATGTAGCTGCCAAATACTTCCATATTCACTTTAAAGATCTTGTGAACCTTTATTGCCTCTTCAAGTAATCCAATAACTTTTTCTCTGATCTCACTGAAGAATGGCATATATTCAGTGTAAACATTTGGACTTTCCACGCGATAGCTCACAATTCTACACTTGAAAGCATTCCTTATAATTTGTATGCCATCACTCACTTGAACACATGCATTGTTCTTGTGCTGGAGAGTTCTTTTGTGAGAACTAACTTGGGAAGCAGGAATTGACACATTACAACAATTGCATGTGTACATTGGTGTCGATGCTGCCGCATCTAACTTAATCCTCTTCACAGAAGGGCCACCTTGGCAACTTTGGAGTTGATGCCGACGGAGATTATCACTACGAGTGAACGATTTACCACATCCACAGGAATACATTTTCTCGATGTCTCTTCAGCACAAAACTCAATGAAATACTGATTTCACAATCATTCTCACCACCTTTAAATATTATTTCGATGAGTGGAAGAGAGGGTAAACAAATTCTCTCTGCATCGACTACTCATGCAACGTCACAGAGCCCTCCCCACCAGTTAACGCATCCAACAGCATATCAATACAGAGAGGACGGAGAGTTAATAGTAGTCGCTACATCGCCTCAGCGTATGGGTGTGTGACGTCAGCGGATCCACCGTGTCGGGAGCGAGGGTCTGACACACATCAGTGGATCGTCGTGCGCTTAGCGCTGACGTCACGCGACCTCTCCCCCCACCACCATCGCAAGGTATACATCACGGGAGAGGAATCAGAGCTCACATATCGGGCTGGATCTCCGTGGTGTGCGGACGTGTACCGTCTCCATACTTCGGTATAGCTTTTCATGTGCACTCTACAAGGATCATACACAGTACCTGAGTAGGTAGACATGAAGGTCATGCAAGACATGGAGGAAAAAAAAATATGTGTACTTACAAAAAGTACTTGTCCGTGTATGAAAAAAATTCCAAGTCATCTCAAGGTCAAACACAAACCCTGAACACCTCTCCCAACAATATAAATCAAGGTCAAACACAAAATTTCAAAGGCATCTCTAGGGCATGCCAAGGTCATAGACCTACACAAAGGTACCTATGCACCAAGGTCATCCCTGAAGGTCACCACAAGGTCAACGATGACGTCATAGTGGAGGGGGGAGGCCCAGAACCGGCTCAAATCTCCTACTTGTATATATTCTTTAAACGATTAATTATGGTAATAATATTAATAAACAATAATAAAATAGTAAGTAAGTAGTAGGTTGAATTTTATTTCTTATTTCATTGCCACACTAGTGTTAAATCACATTACTTGACAGTTGTAGATGCAGGATGGTTACAACACTTGTTACTATAGATATTTAGTGACAAAGGGAACCCCAACTTATATTATAAATTACTTAAATATTTTTTACCGGATGTTTCCCTTACAGAATAAATAAAATGAACCTTTATGGTGTATTCGCTAGTAAGGGAACTATTTGACTTGACATGATGATTTTTTAACTTCAATTACTTTGTAAAATTATTATAAGCTCAAATTGCCGAATCCGTTTGTATACGATTCAACTCGTCTGGTATCCATACGCAGTGCGATCGCCAGCATTCTATTTGATTATATTTATAAATACCTACAGGTTCAAGTGAAGACTAGCCGCAGGCCAGTCCTGCATGTCTGGGGTCAAGAGGAGAATCTCTTTTTAACCTTGAAGGTGAAGCGGTTTGAGGTCAACCAGAGTTTGCCCGAATTTTTAAATCATTGTTGCCGATGCTGGGATTAATAGGCGTCATTAATATTGGAAATTCATTCAGGTATTGCTTCGGTGTTTGGGATGATATTAGTTGAGGTTTTGGATTTTTCAAACTTGAATACACGATCAAGAGTATATTGTTTATAACTTTTCATTGGGTAGTATTGGATTCCAAGCCAATATGCGTGTAGTAGAAGAATAATATAAACGTGAAAAAGTGTTTTAGAAACAAGCTATAATTTTTTATAAACTAGTGAACTAAGAAGTAGAAGAAAAAAATATTTATAGTATTGTCAATATAAGCGATTAGTACACTAAAATATTTTCCGTAGAGTCTTAACTTGAATAAAATTTCAATTAATTGAGGTAGTGGGAATTTATTATCTTTTTTACATACAATGTTCCTGGATTCGGCTTTTGAATGGTCTACGTCTGACCTACATATGCTATGGTGGAAGATCCACGATTCATATTTATAAACTTCTGATTTTTCTGATTTTTTTTTGTCTCATCTTCAATATTTTTCATAAAACTTCCCTATGTGCTGATTGTTATAAAAGCGAATCCTTGATTTTGTTTGAGTAAAAAATTAAACTAATTTTTGTGTAAGTGCTCCTTGATATGTTAAAGTTCAGTAATTACCCTTATCGTTCATAATAGTCGGTTGAACTTTTTGGATAGCTTTTTATAGAGTTTTTTAGTAACAATATTTTCTATCGAATAATGATAATAATAATCGGATATCCGTTGTTCACTGCTATTTGATTTATGATATTCAGTTCTTTGTTGACATTTTCTTCTGAAGAAGGAACATTTACTAATCTGAGTATCATATACTATTGTATACTGACATTTTATGTTTAAATCGATGTACCAAATTATTATGAATGGTAATATCTGTATGGAAAGGTTTATGAAAAATTGCTGAGTGATGACTGTTACTTGATTCAGATATTGTCAAATCTAAGAAATAATTTGAGATATCTGCTTCTATTTCTATTGTAAATATCATGTTTGGATGGATAGTGTTGATATATTTATGAAAGGTGTCCAATTGTTTATTTGAATCTTTACAACATACTATAATTTCTGCAATTTCTACAAGTAGGGCTCTTCCCATGATCAAACCTTCTGATGATGAATATACGTTATTATCAAACTGAATATAATTTTGTTCAAGGCATATCGACAGAAGGTCTAATATCTCCTGATTGACGTGATTTTTGTCTAATAAACCTTCGACTTAGAGTATGGTATCTTGAGAGGGTATACTAGGGAAAATATTTTGGACGTCAAATGAAATTAAATTCGAATTATATGGAACCGTAACAATATGAAATTTATCATATCAAATCATAAGAACTCCTAAGTTCAAATTTTGATTGTAATTTGAAAAAGTTTTTGATTACCTATGTTAATCACCTTTCTGGATAGAAAAATTCAAATGGTCGACTTAACGACCAACTTGATTTCAATAATTTTACTCAGTTGAATTTATTTTCGTAATGAGTATTTATTTAGGTACATTGTATTACTAGCTATCGGTAAGATTTTTGGGTTCTGGGAATATGAGATTGTATTAGGTAGATACCAACTACCTTAATTGATTGAAATTTTATTTAACTTAGGTTTCAACGGAAAATATATTAATATACTAATCACTTGATAAAGCTACAATGTTGGCGAAACTTGTCACGAGTCTAATTGAATCTGTAGAAATCTTATCGTCGTCAGCTCAGCGTTTTATAAATAAAAGCTTGTTTTTGAAAATATCTTTTTACGTTAATTTTATTTTCTACTTTTCAGCGTTAATTTGTTCAATTATCCGACTTAATCAAGTACCCAGAGTCTTAGTGACATGCACATTTTTGTCACTCCTTCCCACCCAGCTTCTCAGCTCGTACCCAAACTTGATGGATACATGAAGGTCAAACTACAAAAAAATTTCGACTGCCCAATGATATTCACAATTTTTCCAGATTCTTACTATTTTCTTCTCGTGAGTTCTTGCCATTTTTTGGAATTCGTGCTATCTGACTTCCAAATCGTCGGAAAATTGTCCGAATTCCTATGCGTTCTAGCCTTTAGGTGAAGAAGAGGATAAAATTATTTGAAATCAAATTAAACGGTGGTCCGAAGGTCTTCACTATTTTTACGATATTTTCCGATTTTATTTTTGTGTGTTTTTCCAGCAATTTTCCACATCTTACGCGCTCTTCAGGGAGGTAACATTTTATGCAATTAAATTATGCGACTGCAAGACTTTTTTCACTAATTTTAAGGATTATTTGCATTTTATTTTCGCGAGTTTTTGCAACTGTTTCCAAGAAGGAAGCACGCCTTATCATCGAAATTGATAGGGATGTCATCTATTATACTTTTATTACGATTATCTGTGATTTATTTTTGTACTGATTCATCATTGTATTGCATTTTGACCAAACACTAGAGAAGGTTCCTAAATAGCCGAACTGACGAATATAAACAATCAAACCAGTGCAATAAATGAGGTTAGATGTATCACTCTGAGACAAACTAATATTTTTTTACTGTCTCAAAACCTAGTAATGATAAGAAACAAATAAGTATGTGTTCATGTTCCTTCACGATGATATTTAATATTCTCAGACTCATTCGGTCAAGAGGAACTGAAAAACTTTCTTCTCCTGCAATTTATGTATTTCAAGGTTAACAAAACAACTGGAGCTTGTCACCGGTAGGAAGTAAGTAGTTCATATGTTCAAACAAGATATTCAAGTTTAAGGATCTGTTTACGTTATACCAGTAGAGCACCAGAATTCGAAACTGTTTTCACCTCAATTCAGATTAACAATAATTTTTGATGCATTTGCCAAAAATACAAAAATGATCGGTATACTTTGTGTCTTATTTATAAATAAAGGAGCTTCAGTAGTGAAGCAAAAAAATCAGTTGACTTCAATCTGAAGTCATATCATACCATCCTGAGAAAGAAGAAAACTTCATAATGCCGGTGGTTTTTCAACGAAAGTAAGACAAAAGAAACTTTTAAAATGTAGGTTGAAACGTTTGCGGATTATAACGCCGGTATTTTGTTCATATAGTGTCATTTTTAATGAGTCTTAATTTGATGATTGGTATTCTCCGCTCATTTAAATTAGGACAATTTCACAAGGTCAATACTATGAATTACACATAGGTTAAAATGATAAACAAAAAATTGTTGAATGTTTAGCAGCTCTTTTCGAAAATTTTCTTGGTTGAGTAAATATAAATTCCTATCAAATCAAATTCATACGGAACCAATTTTTCATTTGATCTGAGACGAAATAATTGCGTTTACGTTTACGTATTTTCTTGTGATATATCAGTTTCCTGAGTCTCACTACTACTAAATACCACAGACATGATAATTTTGAACAAACATGTACGTAATGAATTAGTTGCAAACATTTAGCTAGGCTATACAACATTCCAATGGTATGCCGCATATTTGCTACATGCATTTGAATTGAAAATACGAGTTTAGGTGCTCATGCTGAAAACAGTCGCCTAAGGAGATTTTGTTTCGTTTGTTTCTTCAGGATTTTCAACAATAGAGTGGTCACGATAATTATGTTTTTGGAGTAAGATAGATTGTCGACTGTTCAGAATGTGAATGTCTAATTTTCTCAAAAACTTCACTTTCGCTGTTATATAAATAATTGGGAGGTTGATTTCGTCAAATTAACCATTCAGATTCTGTTGTACATTACGCAGAATTTTTAGTATTTACGAAATTACTATATGAACATATTGGAAAATTTCAATTTTGAAAAATTTGTTTTGTAAATGTAACTTGTAAAATTGTAACTGTTATGATTTCTAAGCATTTTTGGTGAAAATTTTTAATATTTAATATTTTTTAATAAACATCATTATATCAAAGTTAAATTTTAACCGAAGCCACAAATGTGTGGTTGGCTTCCTGTTGTTGACTTCCTTTGTTTCTATTTTTACATCCAAGTGTTGTACATCTTCGCACTTGATTTTACCGTACTGATGAGAGCTTAAGCTCGAAACACGTGTCTACGGTTGCAGAACATTTTGAGGGTTATACCCAATAGCTTTTCTACTTATATTTTCATATATTGACCCTCGCTAAATCCATCCTTATTTGTATTTTCCTGGGTAGGATTGTCACGCTGGTAGCTATAGCTGCCTCCGTGGCGACGTTAGTTGTTGCCTTGTAAGCACAAGGTCTTCTAACCGAAGCCACAAATGTGTGGTTGGCTTCCTATTGTTGACTTCCTTTGTTTCTATTTTTACATCCAAGTGTTGTACATCTTCGCACTTGTACGGTAAAAACAAGTGCGAAGATGTACAACACTTGAATGTAAAAATAGAAACAAAAAATTCTTTCGTAACAATTTAAAAATATAACCTTGAACTCTATATTACAGATTATGAAAAAAAAATTATTTGATAATTGATATACAATTCACATCAAGTGTAAAAATAACCAACATTTTTCAAATTAATTCAAGAAACGGGTGAAGAACACTATATAATTGAATATTTCTTTCAATGTTCTAGTTCCTACTAGAATGCAAATTCTTTGGGAGCCGAATAAAAGTAGGTAAGAATTTGTGTTCTTCTTGTATTTATGCTGGCCGTATGCCTCAGGGAACACCTCCTGGGGCAGTGAGTTCCAAAGCTTTGCCGTTCGTTGACAAAATGAGTCCTGATGGCATAGAAATGTTCGGCATGTCCTCAAAGTGATGACAAAGAGAAATTTTGTTCAGAAAGAACTGATGTTCACTACCTGCGAAAATCTCCAAAGTGATATAAATTTTTCAAATTATGAATTCCAAAAGACAATTAGTATAATTAGTAGCTTCATCTTGTATAAATTAAGAATACATTGATTTAGATCAATCTAGCCAACTCCACGAAACACTATCTCAAGGGCAGCGCAGAAAGACAGAAACTCTTTATGAAACCATTCTGGGATCGAACTAGCGCAGAAAAAGCGAAATCTGGAAGGGAGACTCCATGATCGATAGACTTTGGACCAACCCTTTGAAAATATATGGCGGTCATGAATTAGAAATATCAGATTGAAGGGAATTATAAGAAATGGAAATAATATTAGAAATTTCAAACATTAAATATTTCAAATGAAAATATTAAGTAAGAAATATTACAATTAATAATTATAGCATTTTTTTATTGTTCCAAAATCGACCATAAATAAAAAACTGATTTATTTGTGTATAAAATTGAATATTGTCATAGGATGGGTTGGTCATTTCATTTTTAGAAAAGAAATTCACAAACTACATAACTAGGCCAATCCTATGGAACTTGCCCCTGAGGAAAGAATCAAGTCGAGCAAAAACATTTAGAACTAAAAACTTAAAATAAAGAAACAAAAACTTTTCAAAGTTATTAATAAAGTAGTATTATATTGTATAAAACAGAAGCATTAAAGAAAGAGAATTGATAATAGTAAATACGTGCTTGCTTGCTTCTTGACTTTGGTTCGAGCAACCTCTAGAACTCAATAGACTATAACAGCTAACTCCAGAAAATCTGTTTCTTTGGGGCCTTTGAAAGGCAAAGAGATTATCTACCCTTTCGGAAAATACCCCTTCTACATTATTTAATGAGTTCACACCGTAGTGGTCGTGGTGATGAAGCGTTTGCCTACCACCCAGAAGGTTTAGGTTCGATTCCCACCGTCTGCTACAGAAGTAAAGTGGTTCGGAATCCACTTTTACTCAAGCTTTAGGTTCTGGATCTCCCTTTCTCGCACAAGCTCTGCTTTTGGGGGACTTATTCATAAAAGGAAACAATAACAATTCCTATCATATTACAAACATATTTCGAAAACAGATGGTCTTCCAAGAAAAAGGACTAAACTAAACACTCGTCAAACTTGGCAACCCCCAATAGTAGGTGTAACATTTCGATATCACTATACTCTTGGATATTATATAAAATATGTTTGTGTCATATTTGCCTATATGTACTTATAGATTACATAAACCGAAAATCCAGCCTTTGAAAGGGCTGAAGAACTACATTTTTTAATATGTAATTCAAGAACAGTCCTGAAATGTGAATTTTGAAATGTTGTAATAAAACATATATGAGGGCTGACAGCTCTGGTTCCAGGAATGTGTCATAGAGCATGTTTCTGGAATATTCCTGGAACCAAACTGAGTAAAGTAGAACCATAACTATAAGAAGGTCGTAAATCAATATTAGCCGACGACCCTCATCATTACCTATTGTTCGAAATAAATATAAGAAGTAAAAGTGTGTGTCCCTTAAAAGATTCCCAGGTCCGGATTGAAGTATCTCATGAAATAGTTTGGCATTTTAATAATAGTTGGCTCTTTAACGGAATATCATTATACCTAAAATTAAATGGCTAGGGAAGGTACAACAACTCTGTGTAGAATCGACTGCTTGACAGCCTCAAGTGGTTTGTGATTTATGACCATCTTATAGTTATAGTTCTACTATACCTACCAATCCAGGGGATAGGAACTTATGGACTAGATATTCAACTACTCATACGAAGCCAAGGCAGAAGAGACCACTGTGTCAATAATAGCTGTCAAAGGAGAAATGTAAATATCTGCGGATCGTGAAATTCACACCAGGGTGACCATCCATGGCGTATCTTTAATTTCTTATTCTTGAATTGGAATTTGGCAGACCAAAGTTACTGACCGCGGAATCTAAGGTGACTCACCCCGTACCTGTAAAAGTGTCCTCGGTATTCGGCCGAATTGAATGGGAATCTAGAAGAAGACCGTCGGAGGCAGCTGGCGGTAGATACAGCGACCGCCGCGTATGTTTCTGTATGACATCACGGACATGAATCGGTCACCGTGGGAAAACGGTGCAGAGCTCATTGCGTATGCTCGTCTGTGCTCTCGCTTCTCGCTGACTTGCATTCACTCGCCAACGATTCGACCGGCGACATGTTGCCACGTGTCACTAATTTCCGGGAATCCACTACTAACTCTGGCGCAGCCAATGATTGTGATACCTACTATAGATCTTAGTGAGGTTGGTGATACTATAACAGTATCTTGGATTGGTTAGGATGAAGATTAATGTTACCAAACGTTTCGGACTTTTAATGAATCCGTCATCATCAAGGCTCCGCTTTATTTGTTGAAAATGATCAGAAAATTTGAAAAAGGAGACATAATGCTACTCCTATTGAAATATTTACAGGGAATGAAAATACTTAAAAGTGGGGAACTAGATAAAGATTACCGTTGCCAACGTTTCGAATTTATTTTAGTGAATTCATCTTCCGTGACAATGAGTTCAATATGTTAAAAAAGATCAGAAAATTGGGAAAACAAAAGATATAATGCTACAATTATTGAAATATAATCCATCTTCATTATTAAATTATTGAAATATTTACAGTGAACAAAAATACTTAAAAAATAGGGAAAGAAAAAAGTTTTTATGAGTTTGAAGCAATTGAATTAATGTGTGAGAAAAATGATAATTCAGTTGGCCCTTCTGATTGGGAGTATGTTCAGTAATAATAAATACCTACACCTAGAATATCAAGAATTGTACTGTCAATTTCATCAAAGAATAGACATAATCATAACAAGGGCCTGGGTTTGAAAATCATACATTTTGAGTCAATGTTTTATTTGTATCCACCACACCCCTCCAGTACGCCTCTGCAGAGTTGTAAAAATCAGGTCATGAAATCTTTCAGAATGAACATCTATCATAGTCACCCGCATGGGAGAAAAGAAAAAGGCCTGTACTCTTGATAAAATGTTACTCGGGAAAAGAAAACATAATATTTTTCTCTATGAACTATGAAATTTTTCACTCTTAGTGTGGGCCTAAACCCGAATCAATTAAGGTAAATTTACTGTTAATTTACTTGTTTTTTGAAAATTTCTTAGTTTACTTACTTTGATGTAGTGATCACGAATTCATATTTATTCGATATTATTTTTTGATTGAAGCATATACTTGATTTGATAGGGTAATTGAAATTTAAGTGTAACAATCAGACGCTGTCCTTTATTAACAAGAATTCTCAACCCACTATGAGTTCCTGACTTCCATTGTCTAATTTAAGGACCTGCTAAACCTTCTGAACACTATGACCCTTGTTGACTCATTTTTCATTTAAAAAAAATAATTTTCCCTTGATCTTGCTGTCTCAATTTCCCCAAGATATTTTCTATTCTATTCAATAATCTACAACTACAATTTTTCTATCAACATGCTTTTCAATTTCTGTATATCATAGCTGAAGTTCAACTTATGTAAGATTTCTGCTTATAGGCGAATCGCAATAAACTAAACAATTTTTCCTTTGCAACAGACGCTGTAGGCATGTCGGCTCTATTTTTGTGAAGAAGGCAACAAAAATAAAACTCTTACAATATTGCACTCAATTTTATGTTGAAAAATAATATCGTAGGTTTTCTCCATTTCCAGAGGAGTCATATATTCGTACAATTTTCAATTGAGATTGTTTCCCTTTACAACATGATTTTGCTATTGTCCTAGTGATTCTAATCTGGCACGTCTACGGCGGTAAGAGTGATAGATACACTCCTATAGCATTGCTTCATACCGAATAAACTATTGATTAGATTTAATGAGACCAGAATTTTCCCACTGCCACGTCCACTACGACCTATATGCTCTTTAGTGCTAACTGTCTAGCTAACTGTGCTTCCGTATTATTGAAAACAGCTCTTTTTTGTATCCAGACTGATTTGAATTTTCTTTTTTTAATTGTCTCATAATAGTGAGATTTCGTCGTCATGAGAGGTCTTCATCAGGAAGAGGTTGTGGTTTTAGAGCGTTTGCCTTCCATCCAGACTGTCCGGATTCGATCCCACCTCCTGTCATGGAGCTGAAGTGGTTCGGAATACAATTTTATGCAAGCTGTCGGTCCCGGATCTCCCTTGCTCGCAAAAGCTCTGTTTTTGAAGGATTTTCTTCGAAAACCAGGAAGATTCGTAAAAACAAATTTTACAAAAAAAAATTGATTTCAGCAGGTGCAGTATGCTCACGAGCGTAGCACATCGGCAGTGAATTTGATCAAATGCACTTTTATGAACCTTTTCCACTCCCGGGACTGAAGTATGTCCTATAGTCCATCCAAAAAGTACTTAAGTTCTGCGTTTAATACTTAAAGACTGAAGTGTATGTTGCAAAATATCTTCTAGAGCCTTGACGCTTTTTTCAATTCGAAATTTTCCATTTCGAGAATTTTCATTAGAAATGTGTCTTATTTAGTAAATCTCGGTCGTCAAATTCATACGTAATCATGGACAACTGAAACTTTATGGTAAAATTCATAGTAGATTTCATAGGACTAAAATTAATAGTTGTCAGTTGAGAAGTCTCAGTGAGACTTGTTGTGGCAAGGGAGATGGAGTCTCACTTTTTAATATGCGGTCCCAGTCGCAAAAGTCAGTGTTATTTCACCGATATTTGTAAACATGTGTATAAATCTGTCGTTACCATCTACAAAACTACTTCGATCCCAACTATAAAACATTATACCGATCACTTCCAAGACTCATTACCTTTTATAATTTCGATTGGATTCCAATTCAAACGGTTTTTTTCAAATCCGGCAACAGAGCTGCAGCCTAGCCACGACATCTAACATTATTCACTACCGGCACCAGGGTGACCAACACACTGGTTTATAATGAACAATTATACAATGCGACGTACTTTCAAATATGTGCAAGTTTTTCTCTACTTGTTATAGTGGAATAGTAATAAATATATTTCCATCTGTCTGACTGGCTCTAGCTGACTCGTGCACAATTACTGAGTTACTGACGTAAAAAAAACGAACTGCGGGTGGTATCGTTTGTATAATCCACAAATACATCAGAATTTGAAATTGCTTTTCAAGAAACTTCAGCCGATCCCCAGTCATCCAATAATACTTATATTATAATTGATTCCTTGCAACAATTTCTGAAATTATCCACTAACACGGATACCAGAGATGTGAATTGTGGAGTGACATAGGGCTCAGTTTTGGGTCCAGCCTGGTTCTCGTTGTGTATTAGTGATCACAACAATGTAAATTATTACGCTAAGCTATGTTGTTTGCCAATGTTGTGGCTTCATAAAGACAAACGTAGTAGACATATGTCCCTTGGGCGCAGTAGGTATGTATTCTAGTTCTCACTGCCTGGAAAAATCATTCTTTCCATAGTCAGGATTCGAACTCTGTAATGCATTTTGAAACACAATATAGAAGGGATATCCATCTAAATTGATTCACTAATCAGTTGCGGCTGGGATTTTTTAATTTAATTTTACCTATTAAATTATTAAAATCTCGTGGCTCGACTGGGGTGAGTCCTGCACGATTCACTATTGCGTTCCAATTAACAGTGCTGCTCCTAAGGTGGCGTATGGAGTTAGTAACAAGGCATACCCATAACACATGGCTAATGACCATAGCAGTCGATGCCAAAACACCAAAGAAAAAATAAATAACTACAATATGAAATACATTTCTTGGCCCCCCACGGTGCCCAGATTGCAACCCACTGGACTTCTTTTCATGAGGATAGGTGGAGGGCCTGGTTTATGGTACAGAATCAATGCCTTCCATCGAAGTTCTTACTGAACGAATTATGGATGACCGTAAGTCAGTCAATAAGAAGAAAAGTGGGGTTGTATAGCAGAAGGAGGGGGGCTTTTCCTGCACCTTTTATAACAAAAAGTCAAGGTTCATTAGGTTTCTTATTTTTAATGATAAAGGAAACTTGTAATTAAAATCAAAAATCAAATAAGTAGCGTGTTTTGTTTTCATTGTTACACAAGATATTCCCATTTCGTTAAAATTTCATTTAGATTACAGAATCACAAAACTTATTTTAATGTTTTTGTCGATAACGGTCGCAAACGCGTTCAACAAGAAAATATCTTCCACTCTCTTACACATCTGATAGGGTGTTATCATTAAAATAAGGAGCAAAATTTCTAAAATGACGAGCAAAAGTATCTATTTGAAGATAATGCATAAGTGTAATTTGCATAGAGCATTAAAAAATTATTTCGTCAGCTTCTTGATGTTGTCATTAATTTCTTCCTGCAGTATGTTCTTTTGTCTAATTATTGCAGTGTGATGCCTTCGAAAATGGAATCGGTGCTTTCTGTTATTGATTGGTTGAGTATTACGTACATAACAGAAACTACATACCTATATCTAGTTCAAAGCGTGAGGTATACCATATTTCATTACATAAGTATTTGAGTCACAGGATATCTTCACAAGCTTTCGAGTCAATATTTTGATAAACGTGGTAATAAGCTTCCACAAATTGCAAAAAACTGCTGCAACATTGTCTGCGTTTTTAAGTTGTACGAATTTTCATTTCACCGATTTTTTTATTATTTTTTCTAAAAATAATTTGCAAATTATCACCCCAATCCACCACAATGGAAAGTATTTAACGAATCTTTCAAAAGGTCTTCATGCAATGATGCATTCTGTCATTTTCAAGTTCTATCTGTGAAACATGTAACTGAACTTTCTGGAAGTCGAAGATGAGAGATAATAGTTTTTGTTTCCTTATTACGAAGGAATAGGTACCATGTAATTCAAGATGAATAAATGCAAGGAAGTGATTAAAAAATATCCGGTGAATATTCAATTGATATTCACTTATAGCAAGACCGGGGTTTTTCAAAGTTCCAATTTTTATACTTTGACGGTTTTCTCACGAATAAATTTTCCGTGTTTGGACATAGCCTTCATTTATTCGTAGAAGGCGATGTAAAATGTGCTCATATGCGTGAATGAATAGACTATAATAATTTCATTATGTTCATCTAGTTAGTATCATTCAATGGGCAGTTTTAACGCATTATGCTCTTTCCTAAGAAGGACAATCTCTGATCTGTCTTATTATATTCATAACCTCCAGATCATATCTATGCGTTCGTTTGAAAACCAAAAAATCAGACAGGTTCACACTCTGTGATCATTGGCCTTATAAGGAAAACGGAAAGAAACTTTTCAAATTGATTGTTGCGTTGGGAATATCCGATGGGAATTAGGAATGATGAACACTTTCAAGAATTGTCTCACTTGAGTTTATTCCTCTATTGTGCGATATCCATGAATGGTAGATAAAATGCGCAATCTCACGTACTAGCATGTCAGACGTGAATCACATTGTTTCAGTAATTGAGTTTTATATTAAGTTCTTAAGGAAGTCAATGAAAAAACATACAAGAATGATCAACCTACAATGACGTTGAACATATAATATTATTTCCCATGCATTTTTAGTAATTAAAACCAAGAACACTTAATGAAACGTATACTATCATTCTCCTAATTATTTCAAATTAATTTACAGAAAACTAAGAACCGTCAGTAAGAATGACGGTAAATACAAAAAAAAAAGATAATTAAAGATAAACGTTTTGATCATTATTGAAATGTTGGACACTAAAACTATCATACTGAGAAAGCTTACAAAAAGTTGATGCGAAGAAGTGATTTCTATTTTTTTTCAGCTCCGGCGATAACTCCAGAAAAAAATCAAATAATAGAAATTATTTATGGAAATTTGATACTGCCATATTAATGGCATTACGCATTTTTCAACTTATTCAACAAAAACCGTATCCACAATCGTTTAACCAAAACTGTGTCCACAATCGTTTCCGATATTGCCACAGAGGACACTCTATCTTGGATCACTGCAAATCATTATTCGTCAATATTTAAAAAGTTTTGGGGAATTATACGTCCAATATAATCATCTCTGATGGCGGAAACCATATTGTCGATCATTCACAATTCCTGATCGTTCTAGATAGGTCATGACCTCTATGTTGAAGGCTTTCTCCATGACCTTCAAGATAACAGATACAAGTGCGATAGGTCTGTGGTTACTATAGGAAGTTTTTCCCATTTTTGGGGACTGATTGTACTCTTGCAGTAGGAAGGAAATACCCCCAAATTATAAGAAAGGTATATAGAATAACTAGCAAAGATCTGGGGTTAGTTCAGGAACACATTTTTTGAGAACGATTGGAGGAATTCCTTCAGGTCCACTAGCTTTGTTGGTGTTAAGTCCAAGCAAAATTCGTCTGATACTTCGTTGGCGAAAGATGGTTTGAGGTTTGAACGTGAGTGGGCCCGTATCAGGCCCTCCACTGCGGCCAATGGCCTATTGTGGCTCGGCGAAAGATAATCTCAGGCATATAACTGTCAATGGAAGTGATGTTCTGGGGTTGCTTTTGTGGAATTTGCAACAGTGTCACAGAACTATATCTTTTAGTCGTATTTGCAACTTTTATTTACTAATATTACAGTAATGTTTTGACTTCAAGTAAAGTTTTAAAATCCTGTTTGAAAGTGAATATTGTTGCTGAATCAATATTTCGTAGTGCTTCTTCATATTATTGCCTACTGAATCTATTCTGAAGGTAACCTCAAACATTTCTATTGAAAACACTAGAATCAACAATATGACACACAACTCATCACATAACTCAATTTTGAAAAGCGATAATAACAACAAAAATATCCTCCAGAAATATTTCTCGTGAAATCTCTTACACAAACTCAATCTCGAATCTCATTCCACAGATTGACTAGTTCTAAGGGTGAATTTTCATGTACCTCATTTTAAAGGCTTCTATGTGAAATGTGTGTGGTTATAAATCTGAGTGTATTTCATTTCAGCTAAATATTTTGAATACAATAATGACGACAAAGTTTATCAGTTTCTACACTGAGAAAAATTTAGAGAACTTTCTGGTATCTTCAAGCAATCATGATAAAAATAACAATACTTTTTGATAACTCAAAGACGTGGATTGTTAGTGGCGAAGTACTGATAAAAATTAAAAATATTGTATGGTTGGAGTTGGTATATATTATTGAAAATATGCAAAAATCTATGCTAACGGTTACCAGTTTTTTATTAAAAACACAACTCATCACATGATTAAATTCTGAAAAGCAATAAAAACGACAAAAACAAAAACTTTCTCCTGAAATCTCGGACACAAACTCAGTCTGATAGAGTTCTTATTCGTGAATTTCCATTTACCTTAATATAAAGGCTTTTATGTGAAATGTGTGCTGCTGTAAATTTTGGTTAATTTCATTTCAGAAAAATACATATAATGTAATAATGTTGGAAATGGTTATCAGTATCTATCAATAAAGATTTCCTGTACACAGAGACTTGAAAATGTACTCAATAATAAAACCGATGGTGGCGATATACGCTATTAAGGCGGGATATTTGAAAACCTCCCCGCGATTTCATTTGTTTTCTCGTAATAAAAATGTCGGATTTCTTAAGTTTGATGCCTCGGTTGTTTAGGTCACTACACTAGTGTATTTAGACATCTTATTCAAGCCGATTTGCCAGAGAATGCTTGAGTTATTTTTCAATTTTGAAATCCAAAACCACATTTCAATTGAAGTCAAACACTGTTAATGAAGTAAAGAGAAATATTCTCAATTGAAAATTGAACCAATAGATGACTCCTCTGGAAATGGAAAAACCCTACGATAAAATTGAAGTTACTTTTTTGTAATATCTAACAGAAAACGACTACTTCCCCGGATAAAGCCACGCTGGACATTGAACTACATCTGATAGATATTGAAAAAGACCCTATATAACTTGAGAGAAAAGATCTGAAAGTGAAAATTTGCATTTTCATTCAGATAGTTGATTATTTATTAAATGTCCAGTTTCCATTGGAGATTCTTATCTATAAATGAGATAAGGGAGAATGCTATTCAGAAGTACCACTCACAGAAAATCGCTCATTTCATTGATGTACGATAAAATAGAAGTTACTTTTTTGTAATAGCCAACAGAAAACAACTACTTCCCCGGCTAAAGCCACGCTGGACATTAACCAATTTTGAAAGAGCATTTTTTTTACTTTTATTATCACTACCAGGATCATTAGCATATATTGTGTGAGAGAATAAGCAGATGCAGACAAGATAATCCAATTAGAATCCAATTAAAGGAAAGAAAAACTCAAGTTGAATCGATCCTGGTTAATTGAAATGAAAAAAGTATTTTGCATGCTCTGTCTAAAACCATGGTTTCTTTATCTCAGATGTGAGCGTTGTTATTGGATATTGATAGATAAACACATACAATTGAATATCAAAGCCACGATATAAATTTGTTGCACACGATCAAGCTCACACTTTTTGTTGCCGTATATTGTGGATTTAATAACTTTCTTTTTTTCATTAATTGCAATGGATTGTGATATGCCCAGGTGACCTCCAACTAACAATATTCTAATTAACTAAAGAAACGACCGACACCCAGCTAATAGCATAAACATGAACAATAACGGAAATATAAAATACCAGCAAGTCTCTAGACATTATAATCATACACAATTAAAAGTTGTTTATTTTCAGGTAGATCGACTTGACGTATTATTTGGTACATCAATTTACAGTTAAGTTGAACATAACTCCGATGGCCGATATAATTTATTCAAGCTTGTTTGGAGGATTTGGAATGTTCCGGTTAAAAATTAATGTTAATCATCTCATCTAGCATTAACAATCATACTTAACTAACTTGAAACAATTATATTTAACTACAAACGCGGTGGAACTTCTTTATCTCTATCTTTATTCTAGGAACTCAGAAATATGTTTTCAGGCACAGCAAGAGACACCGAGTTCAGTACTTTGTTTCTTTTTCGATATGAATTTTGAAAAACTAAAGTATTAACGAAGACTGGCCTTACCAAAAGGTACATTCGCGCAATCTTTAAAGTATACAGTGGGTGTCAAAAAGATTGCAACATATTAAAAAAAAAAATTATAATACATTTGTCAAGAAATATTTTCCTTCCGAAAAGTTAGTGCATTGCGAAAGACTTTCATTATAGACATCAATTATAATACCTTGACAATACTGTATTGCTCACATGTTAGATCTATTCTTGAATATGGTTCACTTGTATGGTCTCCACACTATGAATGTTATGCTCGACAAATTCAGAGAGTTCAAGAAACATTTTTGAGATGTTGCGCTTATAAAATGGGGCTAGCTAGAGAAGAATATGTATATGCGGAGCTAGAGCAACTGCTGAATATACAATCACTTTCTTACAGAAGATGTGTCAGTGACATATTATTCTTACAGAAAATAATCTCAGGCATCAATTGCTCTAAACTACTTGAGACTATTGCAGTGAAAACTCCAGTCTATAAAACTCGCTCACCTGGAGTTTTCATCGTTTCATTACATACAACCAACTATGCCTATCACTCCCCTCTTAATAAAATCAAAATATATTCCAACAGGTTTTCTCATAGCTTTGATTTATTCTGTATGAATGTATGTAATATTAGGAAGGTCTTAAAAGATGTTAGTGCTTAAGAATCTATGTGTTTAGTGCTTTGTTATTTCAAACCAATCCTTGTGTTTCACTGTTGTTTTTACTAAATTTTAATGTGTAAGTGTTAGTATAGTAGTAGATTAGGTAAAACTTAATTTTATCTTACTCAATTTTTGTTAATTCTTTATAAATTGGGTTATCCCGTGGAAATAAAGAAATAAATAAACCTTGACATTTTAAATTGAAAAAAATAGATGTCTAAATTCCCAAAACTTATACAGGGAAGAACAAAAATTGTAATTTTGAACGATAGTAAAGTACCCTTATTTTTGATCACATCAGAAAAGTTTAATTAGAAAAGTTGTTAACAATTGAAAATTATTTTCAGATTTGAAATCACAGACCCCGGAGCTAAGTTCTGCATTAAAATATTATTATAGTGATGGAAGGGAGGTCCTTAAGATGTTTTTTAGTGATGGTATTCTGTGTGAGGCTAAAAACATAAAAAATGGGTAATACAAAGTTTGTTTCTAAGGAGGATGTTATTTCAAATCTGGATGACTTCTTGTAAAGAAGTTTTCGAAATACATTGTTTTGATTTCATCGAAAATAAGGGTAGGTGCTTCATTTTTTATCAACATTTCTATTTTAGTTCTACCCTATTGGCATTTCATGCTAAGCGATACGCACTCTGGTGGCTTTAATGTAAACTAGTTTCTGCGACATTGTTTTCTAACCAAACTTTCGTATCGTTTGTTTACCATTGATTTTTATGAATATAGAGACTTTCTTTGAACCGCTTTTATTTCATCTTACTTTAGTGTTGAGAAATTGCCTCTTTACAGGTAAAGCTAGCCTTCCGGTCTTATAATGGCGTCTTATAATGACGTCTTACAATGGTTATTGTTCTGTGCCACATTGCAATTCCTAGGCCAAAAGAAATTAACTTTTCAAAGATATTCCGAGGAAAATGACCCAAAGGTTTAAAATTTTAAATGCCTGGATATTAAAGGTTCGGATTGGCAAACCAATAAGCAAATTTATGAAAGTGTGTTCGCTCTATTTTAAGCAAGAAGATTATATTAACAAAGGTAGGTAGGCAGGCATCTTGTTTTTATTTACTTATTTACATTTGCATAATTTTAATATAACCGTCTATAATTCTGAGTTCTCCACTCGATGAGGCTCGGATTACAGAGCGCTTGTCTGGAGACAGAGGGCACACACTTTTGTCACTGAAGAGTTCCATTTATTTTTTCCAAATAATATTATATGGTCTGCATTGAGGACTTCTTCACTTTCTACTACACACCGAGAACTTTCGGTCCCTTCAACATACCTCAGAAATTCCAATAAACTTGATTTTAATTGGGCCATTTGTCTTTGTTTGTAAGAAGACGATTGAAGTATTTTATCCCTAGCTTTTTTCTAACAAGGTACCTATTAACACCTTAACACTAATCCTTACACCAATAATCATTAATTTAAATGAACATTAATAAAAGGTAAAAGTCATCGAAATCACAGTTTTAACTATGTTTGAAGGGCCTAAACCACGCTTCAAATACTCAGTACACGAAATAAACAAAGTAAACAATGAAATCTATATGGAAGAAAAAGTAAGGTTATAAATCAATGTCGTAGAAAGTACTTCATCGTTCACCACCGGTAGCGCTACAATCTTAATTTGAAATCCCAATACTTCGTTTGGGAATTTAGAAATATGATAGAAGTTTTTCGTAATTCACCAACTTTTCTGACAAATTGATAATGAAAATGTTACCCATATAATGCAAACTTATGAAACTAAAATACAGTAAAAATAGGGAAAAATCTCTCAATCACTCATGGGAACAAAGAGTGTGAAACAAGGATGTTTATTGCCTACTTTGTTTGAGATTTACAGTCCATAAGTCGTTCAGTAATATAGGAGAAAACGTTCAGGAATGGGAATACAGATTGGGGAACAGTGTTCAGCAATGCACTTTTTTTGCTGACGACCTGGTGATTCTGCAAATTGGGAAGTAGATATGTTGAGAAAACTGAAAGAAAAATACAAAAAATGTGGTGCGAATATAAACAAAACAGAGTACCCATCTAAAAATAGGAGAAGATAAGGAAGACCCCAATCTACAAATAAGAGATTTACATAAAGATAAAGACTGCATATATTCAAGTGGAAGAACAACAAATAGGGATAAATAACAAAGTTGAACAGGGTCAAAAATGTGTGGGAATGTAAAATTCTTTCCTAGGGTCAAATTAGAATTAAATAATTACCAAAATGACAATCTGCAAGGCAAAAGTTGTGGAACAAATTTAGACATACGGCTCAGAAAGTTGGAAACTATCGATGAGGAATAGGAAAAGGGTAGAGATGATAAAAGTAGATTATTTAAGAAGGCCAAGTAGGGTACCAAGGATGGATCATATATACCAAATAAATATATTTTTGTATGTTCTCGTTCCGACAAAAAGAAATGTTCAATTGTTCAGAGAACATCGAGAAAACCGAGTGAAAGTAGGTAGGAATTGGTGTTCTTTTTGAACTTCTGCAGGCTGTATGCCTCAGGGAAAACCTCCCGACGAGAGAGAAGATTCATTTCAGATTCTATTAATTTCAAACATACCCTTTCATCACAAGCATATTATCTATGATCTAGCTGGTGAGAAACCTACCTGAAAATTCCAGAAAAATGCCAAGAAAATTTGTTATTAAATATTATTAACAAGCTGATGGAAATTGAAAAAGATATTGTAGGATCCTCTGTAGGATGTTCTAAAACATCAAAAAAATTCTAGAACTCATTACCGTTGTGTTCTTCCATACTTCTATGTGGAGGAACGGATGAGTTTTGTGAAGTTGTGTGATTGTTTTTAAATTCAATATGAATTTTTGTTGTTTTAACATTCAAAAATTGTTAGTGAGAATTTGTTATTATTATAAGTCAGTACCCATAAAAAGAAGAAGAATGACTGTTATAATAAAGAGTATCCTGCTTAGTCGAATTAAATAAAAAGGATTCTAATCCTCAAAACTAAGTTGCATTCATAGATGATGAATTATAATAACAAAAGATTTGAAATACCAGAGAGACAATCCCCTTCTGGTTTTAATTGGGGAATCAAGGTTCAACAACGGTTCTGTGTTTGAATGTTTATCGAGACCATTATCAGTTATTTAGTTATACCTATCAGTAAAATTAGTTTAAGGATTGAATAAGTACGATGAAAGTGTAAATGTGGTCTCATGCGGGGTTGCCATATTGCATATAATTGCTAGCACAAACGAAGTTGAGCATTGATGTGGTTCCTATGGAACCCCACACACTCGTTCAATTGTAAAACACCTAGCAATTTTAAAATAGCTCTTTTTCCATTTACTTGGTTATATATAATTACTCAACAGCAACTAACCGCGATGATCAGGTATTATTATCTCAGCTATTCGATGTTATCCCATTGTGAATCATTTTTTCAGTTATAATTTCATTTTTATGAATACACGGCTTCCGAGTATTCAATTGGAGAAAATTACCCGATGAATGCCGCCGTGGTCATCTCGAAGCAAGATAAGTATTTGCCATTGGCGGCTCGTTCTATTGTTATGCAGGCGAGTATTAGAAGTTTTGTACGAAATATTCATCACAATGGTCATTGGTTAACGTACAGAGGGCTCAACATATACTTTTAGTCCATCTCGCAATGTTGAAAAAGGGCATCCTGTTTGCAGGTTAATGATTAAGAATGGGGAGCTATATCAGGGTGTTCAGGGGGATGTATGGAACACAAAAAGCGTTGGTGGCCATCTGAGTTTCGCGTCTGACGTATTTAAAGTGGGGGAGAGTGGGGTTCGATGACCTAGCATCTAAATCCCCAAGTAACAATTTAAATGTTATTTGGATTTATCCTAGTTTTATGAAAGTTTTATGAAGGTTAGGTAATGCCCAATTTGATTTATGCAGGTCATATATTATTCCTAATACGCTACCAGAGCAAACAGATTTATGAATTAGTTTCAAAACACTCCTGAAGGCTATAAGATAAAACCATTAATCATTTAAGTATATTTGTTTTTATGATGGTTTTACAATGACTTATACACATACACGATAAATCTTTTTGGTATTAAAATAATCCACATAGAAACTTAGTTTTGTTATGGTTTTATAGCACTCCTCAAGTCCATGCAATGGTTCTGTAATAAGACTCACGATGAGGTTTTATCAAGGTTTTGAGATGTACTCTCGAGAACCGCTATAAAATCAAAGCATAAAACTATTTCTACTTAAATGCTAGTAGCTCCCCCTAACCGGTAATAAATAAATCACATTGGGTAAAGATAACTGGAAAAAATAATTAGTAATTAAACGTTTCACAAGACTAATACAACAAATACTTTTCACGGGAGTATAGACACTGAGTATACTGACCACGTCGATCACGAAAAGACGAATGTCAGGCGGGATTGACAATTGACAGTCGAAATATTTTGGAAATTAGATTAAATAATACCAAACGTACTTTTTTAGGATAAAATGGTTTTAAAATGGTTTATTTTGAGGAGAAACGACTTTATGACAGCAATATGTGCAGCTAAATAGAATAAAGGTAGGGTAGCCATATTTTATTACAACCAGAGGGAACAACTAAAGAGATCCTAATTTCAATTCATGTTTCTTGCAATTTGGTGTGTATGACGGAGAGGAAATACACAATTATTGGTATTCATTTGTATTTAGATATAGTACAAATCATTCCGGGAAAGATTTGAGTCAAAATATTTTTTTAATTTTATGTGGTATTTTGTTTATTTTCTTAATTTCGCGTTGTTATTGGGGCGCGTTGCAGATTTACTAACTAAATGATGTCATTTTGTCAAAAAAAATTCATTCGCAGATGATATTAGACATTTCACGTTGTTGAATATCAATATATTCTTCATATATCACTGCCAGGACGCCATCATTATATTTTTGCTTGTAAATTAGTCGCCCTATTTTTCGCAACTGAAGAATTATATTAATTTAAGTCCGTTTTGGCTGTAGTTATTTATGGAATATTTTCTAACCTCAATTAATGACATACAGGTTTATAACAGCCCCATTTCAAAATAGCCCTGAGAACCTTCATAGGAGTGGGCCCTCGTAGATTTATAGCAGCTTTAAGGAGGTTTTATGGATGTCGTTACAGCAAAACAGTTTTATCGATGCTGTGATTGTC
This sequence comes from Chrysolina oricalcia, assembly GCA_944452925.2. NCBI lineage: Eukaryota > Metazoa > Arthropoda > Insecta > Coleoptera > Chrysomelidae > Chrysolina > Chrysolina oricalcia. The sequence continues at coordinate 16,867,906 of OX101818.2, read as the reverse complement.
ATGGTCTTCAGAACCTTCTGAGGGCTATCACAAAACTGAAATTGTTACTTGGGTCGGGTGATAACTCGGTAACTATCACATTTATGTGAAAAATTTAATAGACAAAACTGATAGAAAATACTTGTTTCTATAATATTTGTGTCATGCTCAAATCCGCTACTCAGTGAAGTTCGCGAGATGAAATCGATTTACTAATTATTTCAATATATTAAATTCATTTAATCAATGAAACACCAATGATCATCCATTACTTTATTCTCTGTCAGATATTCGATCGACCAAAACTGCCTTTAGTCTAGCACGTCCAGCTAGACTGAAACAACTTTACGAACCGTATTGGGAGGGAAAGGGGGTATTTGGTAGGATGAAATCAAAATTGAATGATAACTCTCTAAAAATCAAAGGTACGTGAAAAAGTCAAATTACCGAAAAGATAGTTCATTTATTTTTCTACAATAATTATTACTTGCCTTTTTTCAAGAGACATGAGACAATTTCTGTTTCCGGTTAAACATATTAAACATTTTCATTCGAAGATAATATTCGTTGATAAAAGAGGGAATCAGAAACTGAACTTTTTCACTTTACTAACAATTCCTGTCTCACTATAAACATTATCGCAGAATATTTTTCTTCATGACAAGCACATATATCAGCGCATAGAAGTTGACTTGAAATAAACTGCAGGAACCCTTTGTAAGCGAAATAAGTTCTTACGGTCCGCACAGACGATCACAAAGTTCTGGTACCAATGTTCCATCTTCAACCTTCCATTCAAATTGTAGTGGTAGGGAAAGACAAGGATGCGGTATGTTACATCGACGCTACTCCATAGCCCTACTCACTGTAGGTAGCGAAGCTGCTCTTGTTGCTGGTATGTTTCCGGCAACACCCTGTTTTTGCGTAAAAAAACACCGTCTCAACTCTTTCACTGTATACATTCGCTTCTATTCTGTTATAAGTACTTCCTGCATACATACTTTTCAATGCTCTCGTACGTTTCATCTTTGATGAATGAATCACCAAGCGATACCAACGCTCCAAACACATCATCATCTGCATCCAAGAATCTCTCCTAAAATGACGGTTTTGATTTGCCTTTGAAAGCCCCACTAATATCTGCACCAGAAATAGCGTGAATTCCCAACAAAGCTGCGTCTCGCTATGGGCCAAGGGCACTGTACTCCTTACCCGAGTCCTTACCTGAACATTTCTCTCGTTGCTCTTAGAAAGACCGTATGGCTGTCTTTTGGTAAATGGGGGTAATTAAGGACAGCCAAAATTAAAACGTATATATCTGGTGAAAAACTGTGGAGACTAGGTGCACCTTTCTTTGTCGTGTCAATAGAGTGAACAATTAGCTTCGTATCTGTTTCCTCGTGAAAGCTTTAAAGATCTGCTATCTATAATCCAGAAGCTTCTGTAGTTTCTCTGTATGCAACAACTGCACATATGCCTTTTTTCACTGCTGATGTAAAGAGTGCCCTACTAAGGAATTCGGTGAGTCAGTCTTTGGTCTTAATGTGAGAGTAGTTTCTGTAACATAAGTGCACTGATATTATTTTTTCCTCAATCATATATTGGATAGGTGGAATGCCTTTTTGACGACGCGACGTAAACTCAGCTGCTTTCAAAGAATTATTGATATAAGTATCATACACAACATGTATTTGGCAAAATACTGAAGATACTTTATCAAAAAATTGATCAGCTGAATCTGAATAGGTTTGAGCTTCAGCTAGAAACTACTTTGTGAGAGTTTGCTGACGCCTTGTGATTCCAAAAATTCCGCCCAACATTTTTAATCTCATGTTCTACTGTTCCAGAGCTTCATCTACCCCTAAGCAACAAAATGCATTATTACTTCTATTGGGATACCACCTACCACTTTCCAGGTGGATCTGATGTTTCTAAAGATCCTACTGTGGCATTATGCCACATATTCAAAGAAGAATAGTAACGTAAACCTAGCGCAAATAAAAACTTGTTGAAGTCATCCAAGGCTGCAATACGCAGATTCCAGTTTGCATTCCTTGTTGAACGATCGAAACATAACATGGAGAAAAGCATATCCATTACCATTTTGAATGTAGGGCTCGCTTCACTCACCTCTTTGAATGAACCTTCCAATTTAGTAGAAAGTTCCAAATTCATCAGCCTTTTTTTTTATTGAAAGTGTTTTGATAGAAATAGTAATACTACAACGGTCCAGTATTCCTCATTTCGACAGTATAGTACCGCATTTCTGTTTCAAATCAGAGTTTTCTTTTGAATATAACGCATTATTCGGCGAGAGTTCTTTGACCGATAGCCGACCAAAATGGTTTGTGAAGTTGTTTGTTTGTCATGCTCATTCATGTTTTGGGAGAATATCTGACAAAGAATGAATAAAAGAATGATTATCTGTGTTCCATTGAATTATTGAATTTAATATATTGAAATAATTAGTAAATCGATTTCATCTGGCGAACTTCACTAAGCAGCGGATTTGATATTATAGAAACGGGTATTTTCTATCAGTTTGCTCTCTTGACTTTTTCACATAAATGGGATAGTTACCGAGTTATCACCCGATTTAGATGCTAGCACATCGAACCCCACTTTCCCCCACTTTAAAAACGCCAGCTTTTTGTGTTCCATTCGTCCCCCTGAACACTCTTATATAGTTCCCCATACTTAATCATTTACCGGCACACGGGATTACACAACTGTATGGACTATTAGTCTAGAAGTGAAATGTGCATTGTCAATTCCTAAATTATCTAAATGAATAATTTCGGTCTATATCGGTTCCACATCAAATTATTTCAGTCTTATAATCTTTTCATCATGTGCAGTCTATAGGTCGTGGTGGCAGTGCGTTCGCTTCTTAATCATAGGGACGTGGGTTCAATTCCCGCAGTATGGTCATCGGTCTCGTGCATGGCATAACACGTTAAAAGGTAAGGGCTATGTATTCCTTTGCTCACACAAGACTTCTGAGGGTTGTCGGAAAGAACAAACTTTATAAAGGTTGTTCAGTGAGAAAATTGACATTAAATATAACTGGTGAGCCACGACCAATTTCGAAACCTTAACAGTGTGCTCTTCCCCTCAAAAAATGTGAAAAACGATGTGAAATTTGGAAATTTTGAACAGTCTTACCATTTCCTAGAGACGTGTATAGGGACGACGGTAACCACTCTCACTCTTGAAGATACTCTATAAACGTGACTCCAGACGCACAGTAGCCAGAAATGCTAGTTGTGCTTTCAGTAATGAACCCCCTCAACCAGATAGTATAGGACGTTTTATCAAAATTTATTGATAAGAGTCTATAGTCAAACCACATGAAGTCTTAAGGCGCGTATAGACCTGCGAGCCGAGCGGCTCATGAGCCGCTCACTTGAAAAGTATCGCAAGTGTGTACGGGGTTGTGAGCGGACTTTGAGCCGATCTTGAGTCTGTCGCTGCGAGCCACTTGGAGTCGGTTTTTTCGGCGAGCACAAAGGGATGGCTCAGTGTCAATTTGTACGGCATAAAGAAGTGCTCGCAAGTGTGGACGTGATCATGGCGGCTTGGACGGATGAAGAGGTAATCTCGCTCATAGTTAGTAGTACAGATATAGTTCATATTCTGTTCTATGGGACCCCAAAAATGAAAACCACTTCAAAAAAAATGTAAAAGAGGATGATTGGTACTGCAATGGACAGGTACGCGGAAGAATGTAAAATAAGAATGATTGATCTGTTGGGATCGTATCGGAGAGAAAAAAGCAAGGAAAATAAAAGTTGCACTACTGGCAAGGGTAGGTTTTCGTTAGTAAATGAAAGAATCTTTCATTTTCATTTTTACTATATTTGTTGAATTTTCGTGTTGAAAAACAGATAGTGTATATACAGGGTGACCCAGGCTCAAAACACCATATGTTCAGGATTGTTTTTTTATGTAAAAATTAGTTTTTTTTTTTGATAAGGATTTGAAATTTAAATCCTAGATTGCTTCATTTCCGAAATACAAGGTGTCAAAGTTCATGGTAAAATTCAACGTTTTATTGATTACTCAAAAACCTTTTGGCTGATGATTTTGATAAAACTTGGCATCTTATTTAAAAAAAAATAATTTCAGTGTACTTGGAATAAAATTATTATTTTCAGTGGCGTCCCGAAAGTAATACTAGAACAATTCATTGTACACCGCATTTTTGTATATGTTTATTTTTTTCAGATTAAGAAATTGACAATAACATTTGTTTGAATCCTAAATTTTTATCGTTTCTCGATTTAGTTTTGAGAAACAATTTAAAAGCACTGTTGGCTCGCATAGTGCTCGCATGATGCTCAGGCATTCAACTTTTCCGCGAGCGGCTCATGAGCCGCTCGGCTCGCAGGTCTATACGCGCCTTTAGGTCGAGATTCAAATTGAACCAGTCATTGTCTTTGCAGAATATGACTGTATCATCGGCGAAACTGATAATTTTCGAGTGCGTATCCTATAGGAAAAGATTGTTGAGGTAGATTTTGAACAGAATTGGTCCTAACACCGTTCCTTGTGGTACGCCACATGTTATGGTTTTATCGTCACTCATTCTATCATCAATTTTTACACTTTGCCATCTGTTTAGTGAATAACTTCTGAAGAGGTTACACCCATATCTTCTAGTGTTCTGAGTAATATAGAGTGTTCTACAGTATCAACATCAAAATCTATGAAGATACCAATTGATGGTGATCACTGATATATATTTTGAGTCAATATTTTCATAGAATCGTGAGTATACATATTTTTCCTGAATCCATACTCTTATTTTGACAGGAGATTATATTTATGTATTCAGTCTTCACTGGATAACATTCTCCAAAATTTTAGCTATACACGTTATCGGGGTAATAGGCGTATAATTGGATAAATCACTCTTGCTTCCATTTTTATGAATCGGCGTAACTTGAGTGCTGAGTGAAGATAACCCTGTTCCAGAGATGTATTCACTATGAAAGTAAGTGGTTTTGCAATATAGTTGGAGATGAGTTTGAGCGTTTCTGCTTTTATAGCCGGGGGCTTTTTAATTTTTGAGTTCCGATATTATTTCTTTTATTACATTTTCTGTTGCAGCATGCAAAAAAATTGAGTGGTCACACATTTTTTTTTCTGAATTTTTCACCCATAGATATAGAATATTCGATGAAATTATTTACTATTTCTACATTGTCTCATATTTGTTCATTATTTTTTGTTATAATTGATTTAGTCAGTGAAGGTTTTTCGTTAGTCAATTACTACATTTACAGTTTGCAAAAGTTTTTTTGAATCGTTTCCTGCTTCTTAAAGCCGATTTCTGTAGAATGACGTTTTGGTATTCTTCATGAGTTTATTCATATTCTTTTTATGAGTATGGTATCCTTCTGAAATGGCGGTGTTATTTGGGTCAATTTTGAAAGTACGGTACAGACAATTTTTTTATTTATTGAATTTACGAGACTGTACGAGATTTGGTTATCAACTTTTTTTGTTTCTTCTGTTTGTTGTTGATTTTTATATATCTCGTATGTTTATCCAAGTTTGTTTTTATAATTTTGATGAATAATACGATAGAATGGACGTTCTATCAATAATCTACCAACCCGTGGGAGAGTATTTGAATTAGCCTAGTTATTCTTAGGTTGTCAGTCAGGCTTCAGAAAAAGACATTCTTGTGAATCTGCTTTACAGTGTACAACATCAAACAGGAAACAAAAAATTGATGAAGATAATTATATTAATTTTACACAACTAGTTGCGTAATGAATAATTACACAACTCTTTTTCACTTGTCACAAGTGACACTTCTGAAAAAAAAACTGAGGTTTCATAATTCAAGTACGTCATGTAAAACAGGAAACTGAATTATATAAGAGCTTTTTCAACATGAACTACGTTTCTGAAAAAATTTATAACCCATATTTTCGATTGATTCCGTGCCTCTCAATCAGTGAAGATTATTGGCACCGAGCAAAAAACTCCAAAACGAATCGGAAAACGAAATAACCCTTTCTGTTATCCGTCCAACGCCGAGTGCAAACGTTTCACACGAGATTTTAACTTTTTACCGTCGAATAATATCGTTATATTCGTTGTGTGATGGATTCAGTAAGAAAGCACGGTAAAAGGTCTTGTTTTTGTGCTCGACCAGTTTAAAACGAGGTACACCTTCCTTTTATCTACGTCTTTTTCTTCAGACGAAATGAAGTGAGAAGAAACACCCCGCAGCGGTTCTTCAATAATAACGTGATAAGTCGTTACAGTAGTTTATCTTTTTATGCTCTCTCCGCAGTGGCATAGCTTTGAGCTTTAGGCCAGACTTTATGGACGATTGTGTTCCCACATTTCATCGACGGAATCGATTAAAAGTTATGTTCATTCAGTGCTCGGAATTTGCCAGAAATTCACGAACCGTTTCCATAGCTATAGAGGACACGATGTAGAAAATATTTTTCCTCTCTTCTGGTCCCCTTTTCTTGAAGTGGTTGCTACAGTTTCGTTTATGGTGGTAGGCTTAATGGAATAGATATCTGCTAGAAATGCTATAAAAACTAGCCTTTTTGAGACGAATTTACTTTCTGAGCGAGTTTTTCCATTTTGTTAAAATTTGAAATTTGACAGAAATAACAAAATCAAGTTTAAGACTCACTCGGTATTTAATCCAATGCCAATAATTTCAAAATATCACTCAAACAATCGGCGACAACGTTTCAACAAGACTCTAAGTCAATTCACTCTCACAAATTCTTCATATTCTGTGATCAAATTACCAAAAATATAATTATTTTAAAATGACACTTTCAAACACCAGGAGTTTTTTCTGTTTCTGTCGTGTTTTTGCTGTTTCTGCTGTTACATTCAAATTTAGGCATAATGGACTTTACAACAAACGGTACAAAGAAAAAATATCAGTAATAGTTATTATACCATATCTTCTGGAAGCTGAATGATTATGAACAGATATTTCACTTTTTCCAAAAAATAGTGTTTCCTGATTTTGTTAATTATTTAGTGGAAACGAAGAAGCTTACAATATAGCAATTTGCTGGTGGGTGAAAAAAATTTGTAAAGCAAATAAATTCGCATATTCTAGTCATTGAAAAGGTAAACTTTTGATATTGAGGACTTATTTTAGAAAGTTTTCTGGGTGATGCATTCTCAAAGACTGCCGATAAACAAACATCAACTAAACTTGAACAATTTTATACTATTGTTTCCAATAATTTCTGGAATCTGGGTTGAGACAGAAACTGTAGAGGAAATGGTTGGTTGGTTTTTCATATATTTGAGCTACTTCCAACATCTCAAAACAATGAACAATCAGGAAAGTTCCCCATGTCTACGACTATGAGCATAGCTTTTAGAATGAAATTCTGTGATGATCAACCTAACATTTTGAATGTCAATTGGAAAAAACTTCCGGGTGCTCGTGGAAGTAAGATTAATCTTTAGATTGAGAAAATTCCTTTATGTAGGTAGCAAGTGCATGAGACATATTTTAGTGGAATTAAGAGCCATTCATTTGGGTGTGGGATACCACGTGTAAGTACTTATGCTTCATATCTCTCCATTTCTCCATCACATATGGAAAATTGCTTTTTAAGATGCTCTGGATTTTTGTAGAGAGAACTTTATGTATATTGAAATCCAGTTCCATCACCAAATCCAGAAAGGACTTGGGAATTTAAATTCCTCACCGAATAGAAATTGGTTATGGAAAAGAATCCTCATACCCCATGAATATTTTACATCGTAATTGATTCCTATAATTATTGATGTACCTAGTTGAATATCAGGAATTATATTATTCGACTTCAAAAAATTTATTTCAGAACTATGAGAAATATTTTGTATACTTATATTATCCAACACCTTCAGGTATGTTTATCTTATATCAGTTGTAAATACCAAGAAAAAAATTTACTTCTGTACTTTTCTACTTTTATTATTGAAACATGGTGTTGAGCTTCCTAACCGGTAGTATTTTCAAATGACATACCTATAATGACACTTAATAAACACATTATATTTGTTTGTATTTCCTATATTTTTGTTTATACCTCGTAATTTTCCCACAGTTGATAGGTATTCCTAGTAGTTCAACTACGATAATAGTATATTATACGTTTAAAACTCCTTCCAATGGTAGTTGCAGAGAACACTTGATTGTTTATTGTCACTGAAACGTTTTGTTTCGACTGTCTTCAATAATTACGACAGTCATTTTTGTGGGAGCATTGTCTTCGGTGACAGCTCTGAGTGATTGCTTCATTGTTTGCTTCGTAACGTGAGAACAGTTTGACCTTCAGATCAGTTATAGTTTCGATGTTTCCTGGATTCAACAAAATTGTGTTTCACCCCAAAATTCGTTTTGATTGAGTAATGTTATCATGTTAAGTTTGTTTATGTTTTAGATTTCATGTTGAAATTAACAGAAATTGACTACCTTTGAATGGAATAAATTATACAGTGTGAATCAAAAAGTTTGCATCATATGGGTAAAATTTCATATCATCCATTTTTTAGAAAATTTTGTTAAAAATGCCGGTGTATTGCAAAAACTGTCACTGGAGGCAGCATATTTCTTAGTTTTCAAATCATCTATGATAAGGGAGAAGAAATAAGTAAAGTCTCCTCATTTTTGATAATATCAAAAAGTTTCATCAAGGAAAGTAACGATAAAAAATCACATTTGAAATCACAGCCACCTAAGCCACAAACTGTTTACCCCAGTTTTTTTTTTAGTTTTTGGCCTTACAAAGAATACTAGTTACTCAAATGTACTTCAGGAATATTCCTCCAATCACTTTAATAATATTTTGATGCAAAATTTGGTCTCATTCATTATTTGGGCAAGATAATCGATGGTTGTTGAAAATGGATGTGATTTGTACAGGTTTCTCCGTGCAAATTTGATTTTTCACTAGGTATGTATGTACATAATTACTATCATTTTAATTAATTTGCAGAAAATGAGTAAGTATGATTCAACTGTTTAAAACTGAATAATTAAATAATGTAAATCTGCAAGATTACGATTACTTTGTTCATAATGATAACGTCTAATGTAGGACAAAAAACGATTACATCTGTCAGAAAATTATAGCATTTGCACCCAATATACTGGAAGTTCTGTGATACCAAACAGTTCTGTACAATATTTTTAATTATTAACAACTTTTCAACCTAAATTGCTATTTTCTGTTTTTGCAAATTTCGACATCTGATGCTTCCAAAAAAAGTTTTTCGAAATGCACCAACTAATTTAATTTCAAAATGTTTCCTATACGGTGCAAACTTTAGTAACTCACTTGATATACCTAATACTACTTTGTGAAAATAACATCATTATGTACATGGTGGTTCTTCGGGTAGTAAGGCCGACGTGATTTCAGAGAAGAACTCGACGTTTCGCCAACACGAGTGGTTAGCATTTTCAAGAGTTATTTTGAAAAATTTTCGCTTTTTGTAGTTGCTGTCAAGCATTTGACAGCAACTACAAAAAGCGAAAATTTTTCAAAATAACTCTTGAAAATGCTAACCACTCGTGTTGGCGAAACGTCGAGTTCTTCTCTGAAATCACGTCGGCCTTACTACCCGAAGAACCACCATGTAAGTGACGATGGCCGCGAAAGCCTTTCACAATTTAACATCATTATGTATTTACTATCATCAGGTTCAACTATAAGTTAGAACAATTTTCATATGATTTCATCATTTTCAGTATCGATCAAGTATTATTTTTCATCTGAATAAATCATAACGATATAATAATATATTTATTTCGGTGGTAAAAATACAAACAAATTGTGAAAAATGTCGAAAAGAATTCACGAGTATATAACAAAGCACAAGATACCTACTGCAAACGAAATCATTGTTATATACATATATAAATAACCATGTAAAAATATGTGAACTTTTTATCATACCTGAATTATATTATTATCTAATTGAAAAATTCTTCTATAGTGTAAATGTAATGTAGTGTAAATGTTTTTTCTGTCAAATTTTTCAAATTGTTATAGAAGCTGCATTCTGTATATTATGATCTGCATGCCTAATAATTATAGCATTTTAACCAAATATACTCACAAGTTTTTTGATACCGAACAGTCTTATAGCGATGTGGTAAAATAAGTTATTTTCAACCTGGTATATTGTGGGTTGTGATAAGATTATAAGTAGCCATATTTTTGAAGACGAAACAACATTCTTCGAGGGTATAGGTGCTCATAACAGCCAGAATATTATATTTTTGGAAGATATCTTTGCAAATTCATTTAAAATTCAACTTTCTGCAACATTTCCTGCCAAATAAAATTCAAGAGGATTCAGCCAATTATATAATTAGTTTGGTAAATTGTCCCAAGGAACATATCCACTTTCTGATAGGCACTTTCCACTGATATTACTATTATTCAAAGTAGAATTTCGAATCCAGTTGTTCATTGTTTATTCAATGGCAATGGCCTCACACGAAATATTGCGGAATGCCTCACCAAATATTTTTATCACCTGTAATAAGTGTGTGAGAGTGTGTAAGACAAACCCAGAATAAAGTAGTATAAAAAAATTAAAGAGAAAACCCCACTCCACACAATTTTTATATCATAAATAAATTGAGTTGACCCTTGCAAAACTCAACCAATAACGTGAAAATGAAATTTTTAATTCATAAGGATGTGTAATGAACATAGCAAAGTGTTGAAATATCGTAAATATCAAGCAAATTGCCATGTTAAAATAAGGTTAATTTTAAATCTCCAGTTATTAATAAATGATTGCCCCACCTTAAGTGTATTTTTAGTTGTTTTATATCCTTTTGTCCCCTCCGGCGTTGAGCCACTGCCGGTCAACGCCATGGGATCGAAGAAGAAGCAGCAGGTAATTTGGATTAAGCCCGCTTTTCGTTAGTAAAGAATTTAAAGGGTCTTTCTTTCGTTTATTTTCTTCATTAGCAGCTGAATGTTACGGGGATACTTCGGATTTCTTTCGGATGATTTTCATTATAATTTGTGGGATCTTTCAAGTTTTTACCTGTAATTAAAATAGTGGTACCGACTTTTTCGGTTGTTAATTTCGAGTAAAAATGCTGTCGAGTACAAACCGACTTGGAGGGGTTGCACTCATGTAGTACGGTTTTCATAATTACAAAATTCCTTTGATGAATATTATAGTCAACAGTGTTGCTGTTTGAGGTACAGCTCTGAATGGAGCCAATTCGATTCTTTGGGATATCTTGTTAACAATATGGTCAGCGAATTGACATTCAATTCCAAATCAACAGCAATAAAATGAAAGATTTAGGGGTTACATTAGACTCAAAAATGACCTTCAAGAACAACATTATTGAAACCTCATCTCGTGATCTAAAAATGTTAGGATTTTCTCTCCGTTCTGCAAGAAAACTGTCTGTCAACTCTCTCAAGATTATGTGTTGTGCGCAGGTGAGATCCATACTTGAATATAACTCTATCATTTGGTCACCACTTTATAAAGTTGATATTGAACACTTAGACAGTAACCAAAATAAATTCTTAAACTACCGGCTATAACTTGTGGATGATTAGAGATGAATATTTTTAACCACAAATATTAAAAACTCTGAACTCAAACACTTTAACTCATAGAAGATTAGAAATCGATCTGATATTCCTCCATAAAATTTTCAATGGCAGTATGATTGTCCTCAAATTGTTGACCGTATATTATCCCGCTCTCCGTAAATATTAGAAGAAATAGTAACATCTTTAAGATTCCTTTCTGCAGAACAAATTATGGTCAAAATGAGCCTCTCAATGAAACAATGAGATCAGTAAACACTCACAAACTTGAACTGTTCGATTCATCCTTAGCTTCCTTCAGAAAAGCTGTTAGAAAGTTGTGATTATTATTTTTGTTTCTCTCTATCCTTTCATTTTTATTTGTATTCATATCATGATTACATTGATATGTACACATATATTTTTACTTTGGATGTTTCAATGTAATTGTTAATTGGCTTGCCGTAAATAAATAAATAAATTCTCATCGAGGACTTCATTATCAATACAAAAGTATCTCGTACTCTAGTATTGAAATTCACCTACTATCTGGACGAGTCAATGAAACCCCAGCAAGGAGTTATGCAAGGTTCAAATCTAGGCCCTTGGATATTTCAGATCCATTCAATGCCATGGTTCGAATATAATCTTTCCGTATAGTTCATTGTCCTTTCGCGGTAATAGCTGAGATATTGAAAAGTACCAAGAGATCTTTTGTGCATGAATTAGTATAAATATTGTTTCGTTTTGATCAAATGGGGACACTGAAAGTAATTATTGTGAAACTGGATGCATTTTACCATTGAAATCGGTACATTAGAATTCATTAAAATCAGAACTGATCAAGTGTTGATATATTCAGTTCATTCAGAACGAAAGAATATTGCTAGATGTGATCACAATGGATTTAAAGAGAAAGAAGGCATTGATATCTTCATATCTAAGGTTTACCAGACTTTTCAATAACCATATCTTGTTCAATTGTTGTGTTAATTGTTATGATAAAAGCAAGCCTCTTTCATATTCGTTAGATCTAGTTACTAAGTAGGTACAGACCTCTGTAAATTCCATTTTTGCAAAAACAAAAGTCTTTTGACAAGAAATATAATTGGCGCAGTAGGAGTTGTATTGAAGAAGGCAAAATTGAAGATGGCAGAATTGAAGCGAACACCCTGTTCCTGACCATTAGTTTCAACCAATGAATGGTTGAAAACAATGAAAGAATCTACAAAACCCGAGTAAAGGTACTCTCAGTAAGTGCGTTGTGACTCCTTTTTTCATTTCCTTTATTTATGCCTTCATTACGATCTTGAATTCGTAAAATTTCAAACCAATTACATAAAGTTGCTTGAGTGAAAAATATATTGCTTCAAAACATTGTCAGTAATATTTCTATTCTTTATTTATTTTCAATAACGTTTTTACTTTGAACATCCAAAAACGGAGGATTTGTAGATTTTTCTAGAGGAAATGTTTCTCAACCAAGTACAACAAACTCCCCAAACTCCAACAATCCAATCAGCAAAAGCTTTAGCAGTTTTCTTACCAATATTTTGAGGTGATAAATACCATTTTTTATGTTTCAGTTCTGAGCCAAAAGAAAGTAGATAGGAACTGGTGCTCTTCTTGAAGATTTGCAGCTGTATGCCTCAAGGAACACCTCCCGAGGCAATGAGTTCCTAAGCTTTGCCATTCGGTGAAAGCTGCGTCTAATAAAATCATGATCAACTGACGGAAAGCACGAAACAAAAAACCATAAGGTACTGCTGATGGTAATACCGGGGTTCGAAATGGAGGACTTAGTTTGGTATGGATACTCCTGACATAATAACGTTGGCCACCTAGAGAAAAGACATGCCTTGGTAATATTTTCATTGAATTATACCCAATTGTTGGAACCTCATTCTAGAATGTTTTCTATTGGTCTATATTTAAAACGATCACGTTCCTTCCCCATTCCACGTTAGAAAGCTTTGTTGAAAGATGTGATAATTTTTACAATAAATATGGTACTACTAACGACAACAATTCAAATAATTTTACATTCAATGCATTTGCTCTGAGAGACGATATATTTATTTTTTTTATTTGTTTGCAGACTAGACCTAACTACCTGGCCATTAGTTCGATAATTTCCCTCATATTATATAAACCAACCTAATGCCATCATTTTTTGAATTCAAACCAATGAGAAAAGGACTTTCGAAAACACTGTCTCCAGCCCGTGGTATTTTCAAATCGGTGTTTCGCTTCTTCCTTATCTATACGTAATAGTTACAACAATTTCTGTGAATAGAGACACGTCAGTTTGACGGTTCAACTCTTCAACTGACATTAATTACACTTGATGAACCGTTCCTGCAATAAGCATTTAGTCCATAATAATTTAATTTATTCGTGAAATTGTCTGATCGAATATCCCTTCAAAATGCAGAATTTTCAAAATACTTTCACCTTGCCAGTCACTCAAACTGTGTTGCTGTACAAAACACCACTCGAGCAAGCTCTCATGGTGTTTCTAAGCAACACAGTTTTCGTGACAGCAAGGTGAAAGTATTTTTTGAAAATTCTGCATTTTGTCGGGATATTACTATTGAAAAGCTCTCAGTTACCGGTGACAGAATTGATTGACAATCGTTGACGCAAGACCTGACACCTGACAATACGTATCAATGAAATTATTTCAAATTTCTTAGAAGGAAGTAACAAATGAAAAAGCGTTTAGAAATCATATTAAGTTCAGACAATTCAATTCCCTACCTTCGAAAACCATTATCAATGGAATAAGCTGAAAGAAACGCCCACGAAACTTCAATGGCAAATTACGAAGATAAACCAAGATTAAATGCAACAAGAAAATAAATTAAAACCAAGAATGAATGATAATTCCTCGGATAATTCTTAGTTCAGGAATAATAATAACTTTCGCAGGCCGAATCGAGAATTTTACATTCGATACAACAGTTCATATAACTTCAATTAACAACAAACAAGATCAACACAAATCTTTACTTTCAAGGAAATTGAAATAACAGACAAAGCATCCGAGTGAACCTATAAAAGTCCATCCACGGCAAATTCCACATAAATATCCTACTGACTGCGCCAATAAATTATTATTCAATTTGAGTTGAGCGTTCCCATGATTTTGTTAACAAAAATATCAATGTTTTCAGACAATCTGTCGAAAGCCACCATAATATCTAGGAAGAAAAACAACTTACCGTCCATCGGAAGGTGAAAGGCAAGACCAATTTGCCCCTATCGGGGTCGGCAAGTGTGAAGGAGTCCCTGCCTAGGACGTGACTGGACGTGTTCCCGAACGAGCAAGAGCCCGTGCTGGTCACGTTGCTCTGGTATTCTTTCAGGCAGAGCCTGAAAAAAGTCTGACACGGCACCGAACAGCGATTCGTCAACGGGGAACGCACCCCGCCGCCGCAACACTCGCCGCTCGAGAGTTCGCTTCGCGGATTCGCCATTTCCAATACTTGCAGTTCGAAAAAGCCCGAGCCATGCGTGCACTGAAACAAAAGAAAGCCAATATAATTGTTGCGATTCGAGAAAAAAACGTGGATATGAATAAATTGAATTTTGGTGTTCCCCAAGGATCAATGTTGGGACCGCTGTCAGTACAGAATATAGTGGCACATTGAGCAATATATTTATAAAATATGTTTGTATATAAACGGCGAGGTTCTTTAACAGAAATCGTTTATGAGATAAATTTAAAATTCGAAAACACGTATACCTCACCTCACCATTGTAATTTTTAATCATTGATGTGATTCAATTCCGAAGGACCATTACTTTCTTTGGTATCTATATGTTAATGAAATTTTGAAAACGAAAATTTCTGGAGGAGTCATTTCTTATGAGACAAATACTGGCCTCATAACCTTTCATCATATATTAACTAAATGAATTCAATATTTCTATTCAAGTTTTATAACAATATAAATGCAAATTCAATATAATAAATTAATAAAAATTAATTAATTTCAATATACCTACATTATTAATTAGTTGATAATAATTTTTCTATAAGTTTTAAAACTTCTGATAATAATTGCCACTTCTTGCGTGAACAATCACGTGATTATCACTGGATAGTCCGTCGTACGACTAATGCGCATCATGGGCGTGAATATTTTCACAATTGCAGCTATGTTTGCCAAGCTGTATATTTTGACTTTTTGAGTTCAAAATAATGCACCAAGTTAAAGAGGCTTATAGTTTTCCAGTTTATGTGCGAAGTGAAAAGCTGCTGCATGATTATCATCGAACGTTGATTATAATCAGAAAAACATCTTGTTTTTGGATTGACGTATTATCACAATAGTTGTAGAATTCTGATATAACAGATACGAACGAATGTAACAGAGAGGAACCTGGAAAAAACAATTCTTTCAATTTAATGCTATCAGGTGTGTGGGGAAAAAGAGAAATTTCTGTCATTAGCTCTGAAATATAAATGTTCCTTCCACTTCCGTCAAGGTATTCAGAAAAAAAAATTGGATATTTGTAACGATATAAAATATCCTAAAAAATATATATATGCTCAATTTTCTTAGATCTGTACTTCATACTCTGTATGACTATAGAGTAAAATTTTGAGCAAGTGAAATTTCACGATAGTTTGCCATTTTACTCTTATTGTGGAAAATTCACGGTATTATTTTTATTTGCTGCCATACCAGATAACACGTGACACATCAAAATTGTTACTGAGGTTGTCGGATTTGTACAATCAATCACCCAGTAGCGTTTTTCCGAAACTCTAATTATAATATTTTTTTATCCATATGTTACATACTTTATGGGCGTCCTTTCAATATCAGATAAAAATGTAAAACGATCTTGAAGCTCCTAAGTGTTCGAAAATACAAGAAAACCTTGGAATGGACCAGAACAGAAGCAATTGTCCTGTGAGGCAGGGGACAAGTAACAACTAAATGGGGGTTCCAGGACATTGTTGAACTGTCTAGAAAAGTCTGAACCTATTCAAGCAACGCAGGGTTATGCATCTAGCCTAAGAATCAACTTCAGGAAACCTTTTTCTGTTGTGTGTCTGTTTGAAGAAGATTCATTTTTGACAATTAATCGAATCATGATATTTCTATTGAATATGAATTTCAGAATACTCGGACTATTGGT
Organism: Chrysolina oricalcia; assembly: GCA_944452925.2. Lineage (NCBI taxonomy): Eukaryota > Metazoa > Arthropoda > Insecta > Coleoptera > Chrysomelidae > Chrysolina > Chrysolina oricalcia. Next base: position 16,851,209 of record OX101818.2, on the reverse strand, counting down.
ATTATATGGAGATCCCTTTTTCATCTCGTCTTTACAAAGGGAAAATCCTTACCGAAGATAAGATCATCAAAAATTCAAACATAACACCAATTTCTTTCTATATGTTCTTTGTTTCCTTCTACATGTTCTTTGGACGTTACAGTAGTCGATGTTTTTATTACAGTATTTTTATCGAAAGGAATTCCTTCGAAAGATTTCCCAATTCATATCTGAAAAACAGCTGAACTCGCGGTAAAAGCAAATTTGTTGTTACAATCACTTTTATATGTTTTAAAGAGAAACATTCTCAATTGAAAATTGAATCAATACATGACTCCTCTGGAAATGGAAAAATATCTAATAGAAAACAACTACTTCCCCGGCAAAAGCCACGCTGGACATTGAACTACATCTGATAGATATTGAGAAAGACCCTATATAACTTGAGAGAAAAAATCTGAAAGTGAAAACTTGCATATTCATTCAGATAGTTGATTATTCATTAAATGTCCAGTATCCATTGGAGATTCTTATCTATGAATGAGATAAGGAAGAATTTTATTCAGAAGTATCACTCACAGAAAATCGCTCATTCCATTGATGCGTGAATAATTGTATCTCTTTCGCTAGGCCTCCAATACATTTTGGTCGACAAAAATCTATTTCACTCTTCTAAGATCATCAGGGAGGTCGGAAGAATTGGAAAACATACTCTTCAGAAGCAATTTCACACTGTAATGAGGAATTGTTGGACTATTTCTTGTGGGGTGAAACTTTGAAAAGATAACCTCTCTTGGAAGGGATTCATGTTTTAAAGAGAAACATTCTCAATTGAAAATTGAATCAATACATTTTCAATTGAGAATGTTTCTCTTTAAAACATGAATCCCTTCCAAGAGAGGTTATCTTGTACGATGGCAAACAGCGACTAAATTCCAACTTTCAGTCGTAGATGATTCCACAACTGACTTTATGAAAATCCTGTTCATATTTTCAATGAAATCAACTTTTATATGCTTCGGTCAAATACTTTTTTGTGTATCGGACACTTGAATCAGATTTAGCTCGAAATTTTATGTGAACTTTTATGACTATCACAAATATTTCGTTTGAAAAATATTATGTCCAACGAACTAACTAGTGAATTTTCTCAAAATTTAATGATTTGGTTGAACAAAAAGAACTGTTTCAGTACTTTGTGAACTTGATCTGAAGATGCACTGAATAAGTTAACAAAATACTTTGTTGGTTCAAATCAATCTCAAATCAAAATACTGAAAGGAAATCAGCCCTATGCTGTATCACTTCCATTCTGTTTAGCGTCAGACGTTAAACCCAACTCAATGACAAATTGCTATTAAGTTGCTTTAACGTCTGGCCGCTAAACATAACGGAAGTGATACAGCATAGGGCTGAATGTCGAAATATCAAATCATACGATCGACTGAAACATCTGATGTTTTCGAAAAGAAAAAACGAGATTTTCTGTGAACAGAACATATAATCAATTGGAAGCAAATTGGATTAAAGTGAAGCAAATCAATGACAATATTTGTTTCATTCAAATTATTATTTAATTGTGGGACTCTTTTACTTATTCGAGTTTAATGATATTTTGTTGATTTAACCATGTTTTTCTCTGCGTGATGTTCAGTCGATTATCTTGAAATGAAGTAATGGCACTTTCATGATGAAACCAGAGTTTTTTCTGAGACAACTTCAAAGATTTTTTTTAATTGTTCGAACTAACATTCATCTACATAGTTCATTGCAAGAACTGTACTTGTTTTCATTTCTTCCTAGTGTTTGGGATCCTACGCTAAAAAGTAAGGCCCTTCCCTAGTAGTTCTCTTTAGTCATGAATAAAAATTCGCTATCGATTATTCAAACTACTTTTTTTCGATTCATCGAAGCATTCTTTGTAGTTTGTCAGTTAGAAACTTCATAAAAACCCCGTCAGAGTCGAGTTCGTGTAATCAACCACCGTGCTCACAGAAAGCAATTCATTGAAGCAATGAGAGTTGACATGGAGAATGTAGATATTAATTCATTGAGACTGAAACAATGGAATCACGAGATTGGACGTGCCGATAAGGCTAGGAACCTTCCTCATTCTACGTCCCAGGAATGTTCGTCAAGAGTAAGTACGCTATTTGATTTGTATGTCCGAGTTGGCACTGCCAGGAAATGCCAACGTCGACAAAAAAAAATTCAAGGACTTGTCCCGCTGTGGAATATTGTAGCCAATTCATATTCAGGCATGACAGGGTTGGTAGAAATAATAACTCTGTTTTTCTTCGTTTTTTCTTACAAAAATTTCAGTTATTTGCGAAATATACTATTCGAAACAAGTGATTTGAAGCAACAGCTTCGGTAAACAATTTTTGAATATTTGCATTTTAAACATTTTAAACTAATTAAATTGTGAAGAAAAACCTCGAGAAAAACTATCATTATGGTAGAATGTATGCCAAGTCAAATTATGACAAGTTTTACTCTAGATGGGCACAAGCAGATTGGAATTATATCCTATCGTTCAAAGATACATTCTTAATTTTTGACAATGGTCTACGTGACGAGTTTAATAGGGCTTTTACAATACAGACGATTTACCTTGAAGATAGAAAAGAATTGGTTACTCAAGAAATAAAGATTTACCCAAAAAATGGACCTTCTTTGCATCATATCAGAAAGTTTACCAATAGTGAATTTTTTCATGATTATTTTAATCGATATAGCAGAATATATCGAAGATTGATTAAATTAGTAAAAGATAGTTATTATAAAATTCATCAATAGACAGTTGGGATGTAGTTGATGATGTCAGAGGAAAAAACAACAAAAATAATATATAGTCATCATTGTGTCCTGATACTCAGAATGACCACTATTGTTCCATTGCTGAGAAACTATTTTTCCATTGCTAAGAAACAAATTCTGTTTCTACGTGGTATGGACATTTTCAGTAACATCAAAAATTAAATTAAAACATGTTGTGTAGATGGTAATTTTCTAAAAAAATATCAAAATTATCCTGAATCTGATCTAAGTGTTCTTGCTGTTTTAATAGATTATTCATTTCATAATGTCAATTTTCCATCTTCTCTAAAAACACCTCTTGTTATTCCTAAATATAGAGATGGTGTTATGGACGATCCATCCAACTTTCGTAAAGCCCATTATCAAAAATATTCTTAACTTTCAAGTAACTCCATCCTTTAAACTTTTGTTATTTTGTAGTATTATTGAAGATATTTTCGAAACATCTGGAAATCGAGATAGTATAAATGATATACAGGGTGTTTCTTAAGTACGTGTAGAAAATTCAGGAGCGTATTGCTGACATCAAAATGAGAAGAAAAGTTCCTATATAAACATATGTCCACAAGTTAATCGTTTCTGAGATACAGAGTGTCAAAGTTGAATTCTTATTTTTATTTTTTGTGAATAATTTTAAAATAATTTTGATATTTGGGTAAAGTTTGGTATCTGGAAATAATTATTATTTAGTTTGTGTTAAAAAATATATTCTTGATAGAGGTCACTGCGAGCAACTGTTTTCGAATTATTGAGATTTGAAATAATCGATGCAAGTGATTTTGAATGACAAGATTTTTTAATTCAAAATAAATTCAATTAGAAATTAGTTTTTTTCACAATTAACACAAAATTTGATTTTGTCATTCAAAAATCACCCCAGATACCAAACTTTACTCGAATATCACAAATATTTTGACATTTATTCACAAAAAAACAAATATAATAATTAAACTTTGACACTCTGTATCTTAGAAACGAATAACTTGCGGACATGTGTTTATGGGAACTTTTTTCTTCTTTCGACGTCAGCAACATGCTCTTGAAGTTCCTACACGTACTTAAGAAACACCCTGTATAATAGAGCATTATCAAAATATTCCTAACTGTCAAATAACTTCGTACTTTCTACTTTTGGTATATAGGTATTATTTAGGATGTCTTAAAACTTCAGGAAAATGCGTTTTTGTCATTGATCCGTTGATAATATTTAATAGAGCATAACCATTATTACCAAAAATATTCTGAAATTTCAAGTACTTCGTCCTTTCAACTTTTAGTATAAGTATTATTGAAGATGTTTGAACAAAATCTGGAAATTCAAATATCATCAATGATGTTTTGACAATATTTAATAGAAGCTAACAAAATATACTGTTGGACAATAACATTGTTGAGAATAAATTAGATTATTATGGTTATGGTTATGGTTATGGTTATGTGGAAGAACAACTATGTTGAACATCGCCTCCCAAGAGTAATCGTCTTGTTAAATATTGTATTTGTAAAGAAAAAATAAAGACCCATTATTATTATTATTATTATTATTATTATTATTATTATTATTATTATTATTATTATTATTATTATTATTATTATTATTATTATTATTATTATTATTATTATTATTATTATTTGAAGTGAATTTTTGACATGATATTAAACACCACCATGGCTACCTTCTATTTCATCGAACCTAAACGGATACTTAACTGCTTGATATTCGGATCCATGGTACATAATGTAAAACGTCAAATTGGTCATTATATTCTCTATCCAATGATAAGGTCGGTCCATGGTACCAGCCATATAAAAACATTGATTTTTTCGTTAAACACATTTTTTCAGTAACTTTCAATTTGTGCTGTAGAATCTTTCATTATTCTTATCGATTAAATAACAACTGTGAGTTACTTGTAGAATAAAGATTTAGCAACAGTTTCGTATGTAATTTGAGTCGTAAAATCCGAAAAACATCAAACATGCAGGTTGTTTAGTTGTTGTTTTCATTCTACGCCTATCAGTCCAAAATGGTGTCTCATATCAATGTACCAAATTCCATTAAAATCATTTAATAACTGAAGGATATAAAAAGACATGGCCGCACAAAATTCACGAATCATACGGTATATCATCACAAGCGGCAAGTGAATTAACAATTATTAATTTCTGAGAATCATGTCATATTGGGCATAGTTCTGACATATTCGAAATCTAAATGCATTTCACATATAAAATATCCACTTATTTCTATTACATGGTTGTCCTCTGCAATACCCAGCTGTGTTTACATTGTTTTAACCTGGACTTTGTACAAATATTAAAGCCATATAGCTATTGGGAAAATAAACGTTCATCAAATATTTTCACATGACCGTAAGTATACAAGGTGACCTGATTTTCAGGTTGACCTATGGTATAATATTAATGGCCTGCTTTCCTAAGTTAGATATTGTTGTCTTCTGTATATTGGATCTATAAACGGCCTGAGATGATTCGAGATTGAGAAATCAGTATCTTCTCTGTACTTCTGCGGGGCCAAGGTAAAAAAAAAATCGAGGATTCAGTTAGTTTCGATTATTTTCAAACAAAAACAATCCTTTTTGTAAGCAGTTCTACTGATCAAGTTGGGGTAAAAATAAACTGTTCTTTCTCATCGTATTCCATTGTCTGATTCTCGATGTTCTTTTTATTTCAGGATGAGATTCTTGATGAACTATACGATACACTGCTGTTAATTGTTCCTCATAAAAACTACTCAAGAGTTGTTATACAATTACCACTTCTGATTACATTCCCTGTAGAAAGAACTAGAACTGGGCACTCGTTCGATAGCTAGCAACTCTATGGAATATATATATTTTATATGGTCTGTTACTAATGAAATAGGTGAAGCAAGACCATAGACGATTCCAATGGGGGAACAAAAACCTCGGTGCTCTGGACTGATTTGTTCAAAACGTTGAAAAAATGTTTAACGATCATTCGGCTTTGTTGAGCTATTAATTTTTTCGGGTGGCTTCAGGGACGGCATGAGAGAAAACTGCGTTAACAATCTTCCTCAAAGGTTGTTATTGGAGTAATCCTGTTATTTATGAGATGGGTGTTTGATTGACGCGACGCGATCTTTGGAGAGCGGCAAGGACATTTTGTGCTCGAAATACAAACAAGATTTTTATACAAATGCATTTATTTGACAAGAAATGCTCGATTCTTTTGTCAGCATAGGCACATAAATATTGCCTATGAGAAAATAACACTCAGTTGCTATACTGAATCAACCTAACCAATCACATCTCTTCAAAGGCAAAATGACTCATGGTCTCGATCTAGAGCAGAAATGCCGTTACAAAATAGCATTTTTCGGAAAACTTCAACTTTTCGTTGAGATCTGAAAGAGTCAAAGTATAAGCAGTTGAAAAAAAAATCAATTTTTCGGTTTCCAGTAGTTTACATAGAATAAAAGAGCATTATTTCGTAAGAATGTAAATGAGGATAGGTTTTCTCCACATCTTACTGTATTAGGTTCAAAATGATCAATCATTTGTCAATTCTTTCTTATATACAGGGTGTTAATTAAGTACGTTGACAAACTTCGGGAGGTGATTCTTTGAAGGTTTTCAGGAAGAAATGTTCATATAAACATATGTCCCAAACGGCTTGGTTTTCGAGATACAGGGTGATAAAAATACATTTTTTTCAAGATTTTTTAGAGTTAACTTCGACATTTTCTACAATAATCAGTTCAAATTAGGCAAGTACAATCCATTCAATAGTACGCACGATACAAAATAATGCATTTCTCAAATAATTCACAGGGTCCTCCTTTTTTCAGAGTCAAGCTTTGTTCAACCCTTCAGAATTTTTTTTCCGCCGCCACTGACATATTATGAGAAAGGAATAATCAATGTTGTTTCATTTAACATCTTTTTGCTCTCTTGATGTTTTTCATTTACTTGTACGGTTCAGGAGTTACAATGAAAATATTAACGCAAACATTTTCCAGTAACGCATAACATAAAGAAATTTGAGAAGCAAATAGTCTAACAAACTTGAAGGGTGATTCTTTGAAAGGTTTCAAGATGAAAAGTTCATATAAACATGTCCCAAGCGGCTTGGTTTTCGAAGTACAGGGTGATCAAAATACATTTTTTAGGAGTTTTGGAGTTTAGTTCGAAATTTTCGACAATAATCGATCCAAATTAGTTCAAATTGGACAAGTACAATCCATTCAATAGTGCGCATGATATAAAATAATTCATTTCATTGTTTGATCTAGGTAATCTTGTACAGAAAGATTTTGATACTCACAGAATAACCTACAAAAAATGAAACAAATAATTTTTTCATTTTCAGTGCATTTGTATAAAAGCTTGTCTTTATATTTTTTATTGTATAATTTTTATTCATCGTAGATTTTTCTAATTCTGAAAAAATATTTCCATCAATTTTCAATAATTGAAAATGTTTAATTTTCAAATTTTCTAATGTTATGCCACACTGGAAAATGTTTAAATTAATATTTTCCTTATAGCCCCTGAACCGTACAAGTAAATGAAAAAATGCAAGATATCAAAAAGATATTAAATGAAACAACATTGATTATTCCTTTCTCATAATATGTCAGTGGCGGCGGAAAAAAAAATTCTGAAGGGTTGAACAAAGCTTGACTCTGAAAAAAGGAGGACCCTGTGAATTATTTAAGAAATGCATTATTTTGTATCGTGCGCCCTATTGAATGGATTGTACTTGCCTAATTTGAACTGATTATTGTCGAAAATGTCGAAGTTAACTCTAAAAAATCTTGAAAAAAATTTATTTTTATCGCCCTGTATCTCGAAAACCAAGCCGTTTGGGACATATGTTTATATGAACTTTTCGTCCTGAAAACCTTCAAAGAATCACCTCCCGAAGTTTGTCAACGTACTTAATTAACACCCTGTATAATCAAAGAACTTCCCAAAGAAATTAAACAAATGGGGCAAGATAAATAAACAACGATAAGGCTAGCTTTGAAGGATAGTGATATTACTGGTGTGGTTTATTTACATCAGTTTCTTCAAAACTGTAATTTTTAATTGTCAAAGTCATATTGAATATGAATTACTATATTTGATACGTTACTTTTTGAGTTTAAGAGTTTAGCAGCATTATGTTTAACGCAACAAACGGAAGTTGTTACCTTTTCTTTCCTGTACGGAATCATCTAGGTTCCTGACAGCTGTGTAAGCAAAAAAGATCCGCCTCTGGATAATTGGGGTTAGAAAAAATAGATCCCAGGTACGGTACCCTCATATCACAAGTTAGCAAATCAACCTCCCAGAGGACCCCTGAAATTACAGCTGAAGGAACTTCCACAGGTGCTTCCAACTGAAGCCCAAGATGTGGGTTCACAAAGGACCCTAACGGAGAGGCCCGCCTACCCGTGCCATAAGAAGAACAAAAAGGAAGATCCGGGAACAATGAATATAAGATTTGATCCCATGTCCTTTTGGTTGAAGAGCGAAAGCTCTACCATCACGTCCACCGCGGCCCATAAATATAGATAAATATAGAAATAAACAGAGGGGAAAAACGTCAGGAACGTATAACATCTGAAACTATTCATTATTAGGTACCAAAGCAAGTATAGTAAAGCGAGTATAGCACTAAACTTAAATATACTCTGTAAAAAAAAACATAAAAATATATAATATATAAAATGTTCATATAAGTGTTATCCATCATACCTTCAAATATTTGGATTTACTATCATGCATTTCAGGACCCTGAAGAAGTCTCAAAATTGAGACGGAAGCTTGGTACCAAATAAAGAAGAGTTTGTAACGTTATACTTTATACTATTTATCAGAGCTGTCTTTTTTTGCCAACCGAATGTTATTAATAACGATAGAAATGAGTGATTTGAAGAAGTTTTGAGTGTAGATGCCCGGGGGCATGTTTTTAGTTTTACACTAAACTTCCTGGATACTGTAGATGAAAGGAATGAAATTTTACTATGCATAGAACAGTATTCAGAAATAACTTTTGTCTAAATTCATATTAGGAGTGTTCATCTTTTTGATTGATACAGTACCGTAGAACATAACATCTTGAATCAAAAAAGAAGCAAAGGAAAAAATTACATTGATCTTTTGCTATTCCTCCAGTACCAGTATAAATAATCAATTTATTAATGTTTTGAAAAGATGTGCGTACTAATAACAATCTCAAATTTTAAGGCCGGGTTCCACAATAAACAGTTATGAAATTATTCAAAGGTTTGCTCTCTTGTTGTTGTTATAAGCAGGAAAACAAGAAGTATCTAATTTCTCACAAAGACTGTTCGTAATGGTAGGTATGCCAGCCAGAAATTTCCTGGTGCCGGCCCTGTCCGACGCACACAAACCTGAGAGTGCTCTTAACTAAATCATTTTTCCGCTGGATTATGGTAAATGAATTGAGTTTTGTCTAAAAAGCGTATGACCATAATAACCATTCAGAAACCAAATTACGTGATTTCATTTATTAGATCTCTGGTTTAATGTGCGACAAAGAAACGATTACAGAGGCATTCCACTAGGAAAAAACAGTACAAAGGATTAATATTCTTCGATTCATGTTGTCGGTTAAAGCGGAAAATAGAGAGGCTGGATTGAAAAACTAGCTGTTTCATGGTATGAGATTTTATTTGATTCTATTCATTATATCGATGATTTTTGAATATCTGGAATGATTTGCTGTTTTCTCACTTGAACAGATTCGCTAGAGGGAATATTTATTGATAAATTTACAATTTCCCTGGTATTTAGAATGTGCTGAATTTTTATTGCTGAACCTATAGTGTTTATTTGACCATCTTTTCCATCTTCGTTCTGGATTCGAAAACTTTTATTTTCCATGATATTGATGTTCTGCATTTACTCCGAAACACCTAGTTAATTGATTACTAAACCTGCTGAAAGGCAAAGGCCTTTTTAACTAGGAACCAATAACTACAAAATAATGCAATAGTCCTCAATGACCTTGTCTCGGGAATAAGCGACGCCCTGGAACGCCAGGAAATAGCAGTCGCTGCATTCTTGGACATAGAAGGAGCATTTAACAATGCACTACCTCACTCGCTATATGAGGCCACTGAGGGATTGAACCGATACTATGTGACTGGATAAGAACTATGCTTCACAACAGAACTATAACGACCTCTCTACAGGGGGAAAGTGTCAGCTTCAAGCCAGCCAGGGGCTGTCCACAGGGGGGGGTCCTCTTCCCACTGTTATGGTCACTGCTGGTGGATGATGTGCTGGCCATTCTCTCGCTTTGGGAGGTTGATCTGCAAGCATATGCTGACGATCTGGTCCTAGTAATAAACGATAAATCCGAAGAGACGATCTCCTACGTCCTTCAGGATATATTGGATACCATATATAAATGGTGTGAGAGGGAGGAAATGTCCATTAACCTCCACAAAATGGTCATAGTACCATTCACCAGGAAAAGGAAGCTGGAACATTTAATACCTCCTTCCATCAATGGTGTAACAATTCTTTTTGCGAGTGAAGCAAAATATCTGGGAATAACCCTGGATAAAAAACTTAATTGGAAGTCGCACTTGGAAAAGACTATCCGGAAGGCTAGCCTTTCATTATGGACATGCCGCAGAATATATGGCAAAATATGTCACCAAAACACGTATACTGGTTGTACGTGACCGTCATACGTCCAATGATAACGTATGGCTCTATAGTCTGGTGGAGCAAGGGACATAAAAAAATGGCCATTGCTAAACTTAACGGACTGCTGAGACAAGCGTGCCTGGCGATTACTGGAAGCATTCGCTCCACTCCAACGGCAGCAATGGAAGTCCTCCTTGGATTACTTCCTCTCCACATAGTTCTGGAGAGAGAGGCAAGATGGGCAACATACAGACTTTATCAAGCGGCCATTAGTCTACCGCAGGCATGTGTCATGGGAGGCAGCGGCATGCTAGAGGGCATAATAGCTCACAACATTCTAGGAATGCCCTCAGACATCATGCCTAAAACTATCAACCTTCACACGTCCTACACTGTGGTCTTTCCCGAAAGAGAAAACTGGGTCCGGAATGAAACCAACGTATGTAGGGCAAATGAACGTTGGTTCACCGATGGTTCCAAAACTCAGGAAGGCGTCGGAGCCGGAATATATGGGATGAACCCAGTAGTGAAACGCTCGTTCAGTATGGGCAAACTAGCTACGATATTTCAGGCAGAGGTATATGCCCTTGAAATGTGTGTCAGGGAGCTGGAAAATCGGCACCACACACGAAAAACAATAAAAATATTTTCAGATAGTCAAGCAGCACTTAAAGTGCTTGAATCCAACTGCTTTAAATCTAGGGCAGTATGGAACCGCAGAGACACCTTAAACCGACTGGCGCAACGTAACAACGTTACCCTAGTCTGGATACCAGGTCACACAGGCCTAGAAAGAAACGAAATAGCGGACGCCCTAGCAAAAGGGGGGGCCTAAACAACGTTCACTGGACCAGAACTGGTAACCGGTTTAGCATATAGCACTGCCAAGAATGTCATAACAGCTTGGGCAGACAATAAAAGACTCGAGTACTGGCCTAGCCCATTCCAAAGCATTTATTGCTTGTACAAGGAAAAAACAGGACTCTGACAAACTGCTAGAACTCAGCAGAGCGCATCTCAGAGTTATAGTAGGTTTGCTTACTTGCCACTGCAAACTCAAACATCACATGCATAAAATCGGACTTGCACAAGATGCAGAGTGCCGGCTATGCATGGAGGATGATGAAACGGCTGAACACATTCTGTGTCCATGCCCTGCAGCGGCCAGAACCAGATTCTCAATATTTGGCGATACGACAGTAAGGCCAGAAAACCTGGTAAATTGTTCTCCCAATGCATTCTTCAATTTCGAAAAGAGATTGGATATATTGGGAGAAATATAACCATAGGGTGAGCCACAATAGGCCATTGGCCGCAATGGAGGGCCTGATACGGGCCCACTCACGTTCAAACCTAACCTAACCCCAGCAGGAGTAAGTGTTAATTATACATTTGTTCATCAAATGCAAATGATAGAAATCAATGAAAAGCTGTTTGACTTTTATTTGATTTTCTTAAAGTCCATTTTCCACCAATGAATTGATGATTTAAAGAATTTATCCGAATTGGGAACAATATAAACAAGGAAGAAGCATCGTTTTCTTCTCTGCGTTTAAGTACATTAATTCTTAGCGTTAAAAAATTATGGATTTTATTGAATCAACAAAGCAACAGCTTTTTTTACCTACCTACTAGAAAACTCAATTTTCTCTTTTCTCCCGGGGAGGAAAACACGTTTTCCTTCCCAAAAAAAATAATTTTTTACTCTCCGCACTATTCCTATTACATTTTGAACTCACTATAGTCCTTTCAACTTCGCTTAGCGTCGGGCATCAAACTATCCGCAGGAGGAAAAGCTCTATTTTCCTTTCTTGGTATGTAAAAAACTATTTTCCCAACTTCATATCGACCCCAATCCCAACTGACAAGAAGAACATCACCTCCTATCTAGTTTTTTCGTGGGAACTAAAACAACAAATGAAAAAAATTCTGCTAAATTCGAAAACTAATAATTAATTCCTCAAATCATTTAATAAGATATATTCGAAGTTACAGAAAACAAAATTCATGGAAATAGATAATAGTAACTGAATATTAAAATGCAGGGATTATTTCAGAAATGTTCGATATTGACCTTCTTCAAATGTAAACAATATAAAATAAATAATTAATGATATATTCAAAGATATTCGACATTGGAAGTAATTGATTCAAAATTCCAATATTTTGATACGCAACTGCTATTTTTCCAAACGATCTGAAGACAGAAAACGTGGATAGTAAAAATATCTTCAACGGTGAGTTTAATAGGCAATTCTCCAATGATAATTATCAAACTGACTTTCCTTTTAATGTTTCATTCACACAGATTCTTCTTTTTCATAAATATATCGGTAATTTCTTTTATTATATTTTTAAAGATTTGTTGGCTGCTAGAAATCCCAAAAAATATGAAACATTATGGACAAAAGAGTTTTGAAAAAGTGTAATATTCATAAATACGAGGATATATTGAAAAATTCTTAGCCTACTATAGAACCAAACAAAATTTCAATGTCAAAATATTTTATTACTCAACATATTCTCCTCTTGATTGGATACATTTATTACAGCGAACCTGCAACGTCTCTAGACCTTCTTTCTTCTTGCTCTGCAAACCAGACCTCCACAGCTTTTATTATATCCTCGTTGGGAGAAAATTTAAGACCTTTTAAACTTTTTTTCAGTTGAGGATAGAGATGATAGTCGGACGGAGCCAAATCTGGTGAATAAGAGGGGTATTCTAGTAATTCAAACCCTAAATCACGAATTTTTTGCATGGCAACATGTGATTTGTGCGCAGGAGTGTTGTCCTGCAAAAACATAACACCTTTGAATAGCTTTCTATTCTCTTCAATTTTTTCCCGTAGAGTGGTCAGTAATGTCGAATAGTAATCTTCAGTTATTGTTCTATCCTTATCTAAAGAATCAATCATGATTACTGCATGGCAATCCCAAAAAACTGAAGCAAGAACTTTTCCAGAAGATTTTTGAACACGAAACTTCTTAGGTGTTGGAGAACCGGAGTGTCGCCATTCCGTCGATTGTTGCTTTGTTTCTGGATCGTAGAAATGTACCCAAGTCTCATCCATAGTAACAATTCGGTTTAAGAAGTCTACATCGTTTTGAAATCGAGCACAGATCGAACGCGATGCTACTACCCTTGCACGCTTTTGCTCAACATTCAAACATTTGGGGATCCATTTTGCAGCAATTTTTCTCATGTCCAAATTGACGTGAACTGTATGATAATATTTTCGGGGACTGACACAGAAACTGGCCTTCCCGATCGGTCATCATCTTCAATGGAAAATTTACCTCTTTTGAAGCTGCAGTCCAATTTTTCACGGACGCACACGAAGGACATTGATTACTAAGGGTATTAACCCGTTAGCGCCCAGCGTCCTCGTTTGAAGACGGCTGGAGACAACCCTGTAGTATTTCTAGGAAACAATAAAATCGGATCTATTTTTAGCCAAGTGCACGTGCAATAGTCGGACTCCACCCCAACAGTTTCAGTTAACTCTTGAGTTCGATGTGAATCAGTTGAATTATTCGCCGAAACTGTATGTTATCAATTGTTCTGTACTTATTGATATTTGCTATTATATTTCTCAAGATATTTAGAGGTAAGTGTTTATCATATTATTATTACAAACTTCAAACACATATCTTTTGTTATGGTATATTACAGAACTATACTTTGCTCATTATTTTTCTGAAATCATTGAAAAACTGTAGTGTCCTCAAATGAGGACGTTGGGATTACAGTCATATTTTGGTATTTTTTTTCTGAAAAAAAGTTTTCATTTTTCAGAATTATCCAACATGAGCATATCAAGACAAGTTTTAAAAACACTGGAAGAGGCTGCTGAATATCTGTATTCCAACGAAATTGAAGCTGATCTCTTAGCTTTACCACCTGAAGTGGATGAACTTACTGATGAGGAAGCCATCAATGATGAGTATTTGGACGTACCAGTTGTAATGGACATTGCAGGACAAATGGAAATAGATTTGCCGTCCGATAATGATTCTGATGATGATATTCCTTTATCAAGTTTTGCCAGACAAGCACCGTCAACGTCGCATGAAGAGTCTGCAGGACAAATGGAAATAGATTTGCCGTCCGATTATGATTCTGATGATGATATTCCTTTATCAAGTTTTGCCAGACAAGCACCGTCAACGTCGCATGAGGAGTCATCGCATTCTTCAGGCAATAAAAATGAAACTGCTAGAAAACGGAAAACTGCCACAAAAACTAAGAACGAAAATCCAGAATGGAAGAAAATTGATCCACAATTTGATTTTTTGAATACCACTGATTCGCCAGAACAATTATTCGCCAAAATGCTCCCTACCTTATCTAAGTTGAGCATGTTGGAGATTTTTGAACATTTTTTCACTGAGGAAGTGTATCAGAAAATTTTGGATGAAACAATTCGATATGCAACTGAACAAAAAAATAAACCAACGTTCTATATGACAATTGAAGATATAAAGATATTCATTGGATTTTTGATCTTTTCCGGATATCATACACTGCCAAGTGAAAGAGATTATTGGTCTGACGCCGAAGATCTGGGCATACAATTAGTGAAGAATGCAATGAGCCGGAATAGATATTCAGAAATAAAGTCATTTTTACATTTGCAAGATAATGCAAAGGCAAATGAAAATAAACATGATCGGGCTTTCAAAATCAGACCACTTCTTGATGATATAAATGAGAACTTTCGGAAATGGGGAATTTTCCAGAAGCACTTATCTATTGATGAAATGATGGTAAGGTACTATGGTCACCATGGACTGAAGCAATTTATAAGGGGGAAACCAATAAGATTTGGTTACAAACTATGGGCTTTGTGTGGCGATAGTGGATACTGCTTCAATTTTTCTCTCTATTGTGGAAAAGAAGCAAATCAATCAAAAGACCCTCTGGGAACAAGAGTTGTTACAAATATGCTGTCTGTGGTAGGTGACCCGTATGGACATACAGTTCATTTTGACAACTATTTCAGTAGTTACAATTTGTTGAAAATCTTGAGAGAAAAAGGATTTCGAGCCAGTGGCACAATACGAGATGATAGGACTGGAAAATGCCCTTTGAAACCCGTGAAACAAGTGGAAAAGTCAAAAAGGGGGGACGTTGATTACCAATTCGACCAAAAAAACAAGATTCTAATGGTGAGATGGAATGACAATAAATGTGTCACGATGGGAAGTAATTTTGATACTATTGAGCCAAAATGTGCAGTCCAGAGATGGAATAAGGATAAAAAAGAATATAGTGCAATTCCACAACCCAAACTGATACACCACTACAATAAACATATGGGTGGTGTTGATCACCACGATTGGCTACTTGAAAAACATTCAATCGCCATCAGAGGTAAAAAGTGGTATTGGTGTTTGATTACCCGTATCGTGGACATGGCCATAGTTAACAGTTTCGTTTTATATAACTTACTTCATGCACAGGAGAGTACCTCAATAAAAGACTTTCGCCGGAATATTGCTGTCCCATATCTAAAATTAGGTCATGGTCAACGTTTACAAAAGGGCAGACCGCTAAGTTTACCTTCAACATCAAGAGCTAACATTTTGGATGATGTTAGATTTGATGGAAGAAATCATATAATGGACAAAAGAAATAATCAACGCCGGTGTCAGTTCATTTTATGTAAAGGGAAACCACGTACTTTTTGCAGAAAATGTAACGTAACACTCTGCATTCCCTGTTTTCCCAAATTTCATGAAAAATTCTTACTTGCCAAATAAATTCTTGTAACTTCATTCCATTTATTTAATATCATAATTGTAATTTCTTACTATTTGAAATAAAACACTGTTTCTTTCTAGCACAATTATTGCAAATGACTTTTTTCAGTACGACGTGACTACGACCATAATTTTCAATGTAAAACGCCCAGCGTCCTCGTATGAGGACGGCCCTTAAAATAAAAAATGTGAATTGAAAAAAAATTCTATCCACCTAGACATCATCTATAGAGTCACAATAGTAACCTGTGTGAATATTTTGAAATTTTGATTTAAAAAAATAAATTGGGCGCTAACGGGTTAAGCATATCTTCGTAAATCTGCTTACCTCTTAACCCTTTTAAATACAGGTACTTGATGATGGCTCGATACTCCAATTTTTCAATTTTCACAATTTCGGTGGACATATTTTTTCTTTTAATTTATTGCGTAACTCTGGTTTACTTTTTTGACGTCAAACTTTACACTGACACTTCTAATAAGTTATTGTTCGTTGCTATGGTAACGCAATATTTTGTTAATGAAGGGAACTGCTAGATATCAATACATCCTCGTATTTTAAAACAATCCACCCATTTTTCATTATGGCAAAACGCTATTCCTCTCCAATATTTCTTTATAAATATTTCCTTGCAAAGCCAAACATGCATGCATATGATTACAAATATGGAATACATATTTTTTCGAAATCTGTATTCAAATAACATGTTGAAAAGCTACCGTCGGAAGAGTAAGTACCCACACTGTCATATTATTAAATCGAGCCTAAGTACAAGTTCTACTCTATACAGTTAGATATCATTACTATAATTCGTGAATGTTTTCGAGTGTAACTTTCGCGAAGTTATTGTATTCAGGAGATTTTCTCTTCCTTTTCACAAAATGACGACTTTCTCGTTTTTGAAATCCACTCATTCCATTGTTATTAATAACAAAAAGTAACAGACAATTAGGTAGAACTGGTCTTCTGATGAAAATATCATTTGTCTCTAGATCGTAACTTTTAAGTGCAGTTTAATATCACATTAAAGTTATTACATCTATATGTGGTATTTTCTTACTCTGTTAACTAGTCTTGTTTTCACTCTCATATTGTTAATTGAAGCATTGCTGTGATTTCAGTGACAATAAAGGACAGTGAAAGCAGACAGTATTTCCAAACACTGTCGGCAATGCTGTAAATACAGTGTCAATTTCAAAACTTCGGATGGGCTATAGCTCTGAAGATTGAATTTTGTTTTATAAAACAAAAACTATTTTGTCACAATACAATGAGAAGCAGTTCAGTAGAGGCGTCAGTTTTCAAAATTGTCTCCTAAGCGGGGTGGCTACCAGAACCCCAAAATTTGAAATTACAACTCCAATTATGTGATACCTCAAATTAAATTACTTTGTACACTGGGTTCAAAACGAAATTGTTGATGGAACAATTTAACTTGCGTATTGTACAAGCGGATCATAGGTACCCAATCTCCTCAAAAATTATATATTTGGGATGGCATGCTTCTCATTTGATAAAAAATTATGCTTATTCGACACATAAATAGACGTATTTAGACAAATTTTCATCAGAACTAAATCATTTATACGCGAGAAAAAAATAAATACTGAATGATAATTTTTTTGCCATTTTGACTGGTAATTTGAGGATATGTCAAAAAGAGTCGAAACAAAAAGTTTTAGATTTTTTAATTATCTACAACTTTTTGATCGAACATATTTCACCGCATATTTCACCGCAAATCGCAAAAAAAACATTTTCAACCCCTAAATGGCATCCCCATTTCACCATTTTGAGTGTTTTCCTTTTAATATTTTTTGCCTCAACAACATTCTCCACCTGGTCCTTGCCTGTTACTTTTTTTACAACTATTGAAAATCATTGAAAATATTGAGAAAATCATGGTTCAGAGTTTTTCTCAATTTTAAGCGATTTAACGATCACATAAACCATTCGAAAGTAAACATTTCAACAATCAAAATGATCACTTACAGACCTTCGAAATACATAAAAAATACCCAAAACAATTGTTCGTGGAAGATAAGGATATTTTTTCTAAAAATATACAGAACTCGAAAACTTGCCGTGTTTTGAATGTTGAAAAAATAATGTTGAATTCAATTCTCCAGATAAAAATGGCATTTGTGCTTTCAACAAACTACTACAGCAACTCAGAAACTGTTCTTCATTGACTACTTTCAAAAGAAAACGCAAGGAGTTTCTAATATCGAAATATTTTCATTCAACAAAAGAATATTTCACTACCAACTAATTAGCGAATGAGTGATAAAAATCTGTGTTTTGTCTGATATACATTTATGTTGTCATGTTACTTATTTTCTGTAAATTGAATAATTTATTTGAGAGAAATAAATACTAAAAAATCACTTTCGCCATTTTGACACATAATTTGAGGTTATGCCAGAAAGTGTTCACTACAAAAGTTTTCGATTACTCTATTATCTACAACTTTTTCATCGAACATTTTTCGGTAGGAGGTCACGTTTCGCCACAAATCTCAAAAAACAGTTTTCAACCCCTAAGCTGCATCCCCATTTCACCATTTTGAGTGTTTACGTGTTAACATTTTTTTTCTTTAAAGTTGGAACCTCAACAACATTCTTTACTTGGTCCTTGCCTGTTATTTTTTTTCTTACTTTAAGCGTTTAGAATTCGTTACGACACTAGCCTACCTGTATAGCACAGTTTATTCAATATCCAAAAACTCATCAGTATGACTAATTTTTGTCGATTTTTTTGCAAAACTTTGTACAAAGTACTGCAGCGTGCGAATTTTGAACTTTACAGAACCTTGACATTAAATTATGCATGAACAATGCCTTAGAAACAGATTGCCTTCCCACTCTTCAAAAGGTTCAAAAATACAAATAAAATCATAAAAAAATTGTTTTAAATTGTTTTTTCCGTTAACCAGTTGACGTCCCCTTAGGAACGGCACTGCCGTGCTAAGACAGAAGGTCGTAACTAACCAAAAATTGGATTTCAAGGTTTTCGAATATTTCGCGTCTGTTAAACACAACCTATCCAAGGAACAAAGTCAGAATGTCGTATCTTCAGTCGAAATACCTAAAATAACATAAATTATTTGTCGTATCTCAAGAATATCAGGCGTTTACTAAATCAAAGTATCGTATCTGTTTGGTGCTAAGTCTTGTCGTCCTATCTGACAGTTGTGACTTCTCATATTGGTATTCATATACAATTTGATACGCAAATACATAGTCGAATTGTCCTATCTGTACTGTACTGAGTCAGGTTGTCGTAACTGCTTGAAAATTCCATATACGACTTTTGAACTTAGGATTTACTACAACTAAAATATAACGAGTCCACAATCTGGCTGAAACTGTGATACATACGTCTTTTGAATTAAGCAGAAGTGAGGTTATGTGTGTAATAATTATTCTTTGTTGCACCACGTGGTGAATGTATTCTATTATATTTCTTCAATTATTAGTAGTGATTACTTCCATTCATTTGTTGAATATTGTTTTTGAAGACGACAAAATTGACGATTTCACATTGGCTCTGAAATTTAGTTAATAATTTGAGGTGTAAATAACATACGTAAGGTAAGTGTTTACTAGGTTAGGTAGGTCTGGGACTTTATTACTAATACTTTGCAAATAGGATTACTACTCATTGTATATTCCATTGTTAGGAACCACTTTTGAGTTATATCTGATGTTTTGCAGAAAAATATGTCCGATCGATCCAAAAAAATTTTACTTTTGGCAATAATAATAATCAGAAACGTAAAAGAGAAACGAATGAAAATGACGATGTTTCAACAGATCCAGATTATGAACCATATCCAAAAAGTAGAAAAGTACTAGGTTAGTAGTATTAAAAAAATATCTTCTCATTTATTATTATGAACATTTTGTTTTAAGAAACCCATTACTGTCACATGAAAATATTAGTCGCTCAGCGGATTCATTACCTCCTACAATACCTGATAATGATCGAAATGTAGTGAATTCTATATTCTATATTCATTGGATGTAATAGAAGAAATAACTTTTGGGAACAACAGTGAACCAGAAGGTTTGCATGTCGGATATTCAAAGTTCTGTTTTTCCAGTAATTGAATATTTTTCAGGACAAAAACATGTGAATATTATAAGTAATGTTTTGATTTGGGAGTCTACAAATATAGAAGAGATGGTTAAAGACTTGTTTGTTGATATCGTTAATATGGCTATAGACCGAAGTGAAAAAAATAAAGAAAAACATTTCACCAAAAAATGGACACTAAGAAAAAGAAAAAAATATGATACATCTTTAGAAGAACGAAAAAGTGCTAAAAAGCAGATGAAGTTTCGAAAAATATGTTAAGGGAAACTTGTAATGATGAATGTTCCAGAAAATGTTGTCAAAAGATCAATAAAGAAAAACAAATAAAAATTAATTCCGAATACTGGAAGCTACCATCAGAAAATCACCAACGACAGTTTATATACAGTGCTGCTAAGAATACCATTGAGAAGTAGAGTTGTGTAGGAGAATATTCTCGAAGACATAAGACCATACATTATTATTTGAAAGGCGATCAAGGTGTGGATTTCCAAGTATGTAAAAAGTTTGTCCTAGGAACCTTAGGATATCCTCTTCAAACCAAACTGGGACATCCCTCAGAGAAAAAAATTGATAGAGGAAGCATAAGAGACCCTATCAGATCTTTTAACCCATCCATATCGCATTACCGACGTGAACATGCACCCGAGAGACTCTATCTACCGAGCGACATAAATATCACCCTTATGTTCAAAGACTATTTGGAAAAAAATCCAGACAGTAATATCTCATACGAATTATACAGAAAAGAAGTTAGCAACATGAACATATCTTTTGCTGTGCTTGGGCATGAAGAATGTTGGCAGTGTGAGTCATTCCAGAATCACATCAAGAGTTCAAAACATAGCAAAGATAAAATTCAAGCAGATTGTGAGCAATGTGTGTTATGGGACCAACATCACAAAAGTGCAATTGCGGCACGACAGGAATATAAGAAGGATGCCTCCTATGATGTTGATAATCAAGAGAAATTTTTTTATTCTGTTGATTTACAGAAGGTAAGTTGTTGGTTCTCTTATCGAAAGAAAAAACTATACTGTTTGATATATTTTCAGGTTGTGATGTTGCCTAGATGTGACATGTTGAAAGAGATCTTATTTGTCCCAAGGATTATGTTTTAACTAGAGCTTTGTCCCCCTTGGGAAACAAACAAAAAAGAACAAGCCAATAGCCGTTATATGGCATGAAGCGACTGCTGGAAGATCACAATGTGCCATAATATCAACCTTGAATAGATTTTTATTACTACACAGAGATGCCAAGGAAATTACAATTTGGATGGATAATTGTGGAGCCCAGAATAAAAACTGGGCTCTCTTACTGTTTTTTGGTTCACTTTATTAATTCTGATTATACTACAGTAAATTCAGTGAAACTTAAATATCTTCTAAGTGGTCACACTTTCATGAGTGCTGACTCATTCCATCATCAGGTGGAAAATTCATTGAAACAAAAGGGCAAAGTCATAGATTTTGACGACTACAAAACATGTGTTTAAATATCAAATAGTGGACGTACGACCTGCATTGATATGGATGTAAATGACTTTCTGGATGTTACAGACTGTTCATCCAGATTCAAACTGAAGAAAACAGAACAGAAACCTTTATTATCTAAGTTTTGTGGAGTACATTTTGTGAGAGGTTTCAAGAAACTATTTAACAAAACAAAATTCAGTGGAGAGCTAACTGAATTGTTTTCTGACTACAAAAGCCTTGAAAGAAGGCATACCCCAGCCGCAAATCAGATCCTCTCCGAAGGAAATAAACCGAACTCGAAAACATAATTTGATACAAAAATTACAAGGGCTGTCTGTACCCAAAAATAGACTGAAATTTTGGGAAGAACCGAAGAACCGAAGAAGAAACTGGATTAGATTAATGTTTTTTAATAGGATATTTTTCTTATCGAAAAGTGATAGACATAATTTACCATTCTTAGTTGTTACGAAATAATGTGAATACATGTTGTATTTTATGTTCACTAAATCCTTATAAACACTACTCATTCATTCGGTTAGTTCAGTTTCCAAGTCAATATGTCCGATATGATACTTTCATAGACGAAAAGTCGTATGTATAACAAAAATATGACTTGAGACCATTTCATAACGAGGCATTCTAACTTAGTCCAAAGTCGTATCTGTCAAACTTATCAAATGTTCTTCAATGGTAGTATGCAAAATGTCAAACTATTGAAATATAAACAACTTACCACCCTATACGTCAGTCCTCCAAAAAGTAAATTCTAAATATCATAAACACTGAAATTCCAATTAAATTTACTAATTCTCAAATAACTCGAAAATATTGCAAAACTAGATACGACCTCTTGTCTTAGCACGGCAGGGCAGCCCTCAGTAACCCAATCTTTGAATTGCCGGAATTAACTCTCAAGATTATCAAGGGATATATTTTATAGGCACCTACCTACCTATTGCTTGAAATTGAGAGAAAATGACGTCATATTTCTCTAGAGAATCAATTCCGACAATTTAAATATTGGGCCCCAGAAGTCGAAACTTCTTCTTCTTTGTGATTTAATAGCCGTTTAGGGCACATTTGGCCAGCTCGATTCCGATGTACATCATGTTGCATCCCTTGTATAATATCCTCTTTCGCTGGTAGGCGCTATTCGTGTCATTGTGCTAAAAGTGGGGTACTTGGTAGGAGGATCAGACGGTACATACACAAGTGTCGGTTTGAAGTTTGATGGTGGGATCAAAGATTGTTATTAATAGTGCGAGCTACGGTTTAATGAACTCTTACCTTTTTACGTGCGATTCCTAGCACTTTCTCGGGTCATCAGAAAAATTTCTGCAGTCGCTAGGGTTTGAACCTTCGACCGACTGGCGGCCAAAGTGATTGAAACAATGTTGTTTTAACCAATCGGCTACCTGACTGAAACATATCAAATTCTCCACCTATATGAAGTTAGCGAGACAACTTCGAAAAAATTTAAAACTGATTATTTGATAATTTGCCGCCCTTTTGTAGCTAATTAGTTGCAAAGAAAAAAATTTTGTCGCTCTATTTTTTTAAAAAATATGCGTTGCTTCGCTAACTTCATATGAAGTTAGCGAAACAATTTCCATATTTTTTTATTTTTTTCACATTTCTGAAGTATCCATAATTTGCCGCCTTTTTGTCGCTAATTAGTTGCGCAGAAAAAAAAAATTGTCGCTCTTTTTTTTTAATATGCGATGTTTCGCTAACTTCATATGAAGCCTGATTTCTATTTTTCTCAGTTCTAAAATATCCAGAATCTGCCGCTTTTGTAGCTAATCAGTTGCGGAGAGAAACAACTTGTCTCTTTTCTCAAATAAAAATATACGATGTTTTGACAACTTCCGTTATTTTTATCTTCTCTCACTTTATAGGTATCCAAAAATTGCTCCTTTCTTTAAAAAAAAAAATTCAATGTTTCGCTAACCTTATATGAAGTTAGCGGGACAACTTCCGTCATTTTTTAATTTTTTGAACGGTTTTATTCACCTTACTGTTTTGTTTGTGTGGTCAAATCTAGAAATTGAAATTTTAACTCCCTTCCTGTTGAGCGATTGGTCTGAAACTTAGTGCGCACCTTTAATTCTGATGACAATGCAATTATGTATATTTAGTATCATTGTAAATCCAAGATGGCCACCACCACAAAATGGCGGACATTTTGTTTTCCAACCCACTCAATATGGGTATCAAATGAAAGGGCTGAACATGCTAAAAAGATGAAAACTTATTTTTTTTCGAAGCCCGTTAGCTACATAGGAATCCATGTACCCTCCATCCTCCATCAAAATCGAACTGTAATGTAAAAAAATAATGCTTTCATCACCCTGCAAGTTAAGCTCGACACTTGTTCATTTTGATACAAAACTACAACTCACAACGACTCACTCTGTAATAATATTGCATGCCTCAACTTTGCTCACTTGTAAATCTCAGAGTATATCGGCTAAGTAAAATTTGAGGAGGGGACGTCACATAAATATGATGGGAGTGAATTTACTTCTGTACGGTGCTTCAACATATTCGGAACAAAAAAGCAATAAATCAAATTCAAATTGCATATGGTACTACTTACCGCACACTCGTAAAATATCATTTTGAAAGGAATTCAGTTACAAAAACAAAGGTCTGCCACAATTTTATTTAACGGTTACCTGAAATATGTCATGAATATCTTCTGAATCGGAGAACAAATTAATTTTATTTCAAAAGAGATCTCATTGCATCATATTTTTATCATCATAACCTCAAACGAAGGATCCCCACTTGCTATTGGCGAAAGAAAATAAGATCGCAGCGCCACCTATAGCAAGACTTTGAACTACGAACCACGGACAAAGGTTTTTGACTTTATATGGCGTTTTGACGATCTGTACTCCTATTTTCAAACAATTTGTGAAAATTTGTGATTTCTCTAACTAAAAAGTGATTGTGTTTCTATTGAAAGACTCTAAAGAACGTTTCAGTCAGGTGATTTAAAGGAATTTCATCTCCGATTAGTTTTGAAGCATGCATTTTGAAACTGAAAATTGGCAAGCTAAATAATATCGAAGTATCATGCTTGTTTGACAGACTGATGAATGAATCAGATCAATAATTGATCGCAAATCATGACCTCCAAAAACAAGGAAAATATTTGTAAACTACACTGAAACTATCGTTCAAGTCTTTTAATAGAAACACAATAACTTTTCAGTTAAAGAAATCACAAATTTTCACAAATTGTTTGAAAATAGGAGAACAGATCGTCAAAACGCCATATAAACACGTGTAAAGTCAAAAACCTTTGTCCGTGATTCGTAGTTCAAATGAAGTTAACGAAACATCGTATATTTAAAAAATGAGCGACAATTTCTTTTTCCGCAACTAATTAGCGACAAAAAGGCGGCAAATTATGGATACTTCAGAACTGTGAAAATAGAAATTGCGAAAGTTGTTTAGTTAGCTTCAAATGAAGTTAGTGAAACATCGCATGTTTAAAAAATGAGCGACAATTTTTTTTCCGCAACTAATTAGCGACAAAAAGGAGGCAAATTATGGATACATCAGAAAAAAAAATTAAGGAAATTGTTTCGCTAAGTTCATATGAAGTTAGCGAAACAAAGCATTTTTTTTTAATGAAAGAGCGACAAATTTGTTTTCTCCGCAACTAATTAGCGACAAAAAGGCGGATAATTATGGATATTTCAGAACTATAGAAAAATTAAAATTAAGGATGTTGTTTCGCTAACTTCATATGAAGTTAGCGAAACAACGCATATTTTTTTTTTAAATAGAGCGACAATTTTTTTTTCTTTGCAACTAATTAGCGACAAAAAGGCGGCAAATTATGGAATAATCCGTTTTCAATTTTTTCGAAGTTGTCTCGCTAACTTCATATAGGTAAATTCTCCGCTTTCATAAATTTTCGCACTATACATAACTAGCTACATTTTGGTAGAATTTAATTCGTTATTCATTATCGCACTAGTGCGGTAATAAGCATCGTAAAGACTTTCAAAACGGCAGGATGTAGTTTCATAATAACTCCTCTACAAACCAAGAGATCTGTGAGTGACTTAGAATGCAAAACAGACGTAATGTTCCAACAACTTATATTACCTTTTCGTGGCCTTATTTACTTGGAATACAAACAAACGGCATATTGTGTCCCCGATGAATGCACATGCAACTTGTAGGACATCTCAGGATCGTTAATACGTGAAAAAATGTACATTGTTTTTCGAGAAAATGTCCAAAGAAATTCGAGTTGGATCCACGAATGCCTCGTCAAGACCGAAACAATGGCTTGTCGGCGCAAAATTGGTTGTGTAACTGTCTGGGATAATTGTATGGAAATTAATTGGTATGTTTTAATCAAATTGCCTTTTAATTATAATTTTAAGCTTTAAGACTTTCCGTTTGAGCTTCAATTAGATAAGAAACAGTTAATAATAAAGAATTAAAACACTGTTTTACGGTTATGAGACTATATTAGGAGGTAGGCAATAAAACCATCTCTGGGATTTCACACATTAATGCGTCTGCTTCATTTGCCACTGACACGTCATATTTTCAGCGAATGAAAAACGAATACGTCTATAGTAGATTACCATTTCAATATAGGTAGTTAGGTTTTACTTGTAGTAGAAAAATATAATTATGTACTGCAAATTGTTACCAACCCCTAGCAAATTTTTCTACTTAAAGTTTGATAGTGATTGATTGATTTATTCAGGTAATTGCAGTTTTGCAGAATAACTGTAAAGATATGAAAATTATTATTTATTTAAATGTTTATCCATAGGATGTCACCTAAGCATTGCTTGTTATGTGAAAATCCTGGGATAGATACATGTTCAATTTCAACCCTGTTTGATGAGAATAATAATAAGAACAATAATAATGAATGAATGAAGAATAATAAAGTCTCAGTTTTACTCAAGTAAAATTCATATTGTTGCATCATAGATAATGAATTTTGATAAATTTGTTAGTTGGCTGATTTCTAGCAGTAGCAGTATAAGTTACAAATTTCGTTTTGTCGATATTTAGACTCAACAGGTCTTCACCCAGTTATGATAAATTTTCGTTATCTACTGCTGAATTACTGTTTATTAGACACACGGTTTCAAATAGTAACAAACAAGGTTCAGCAGAATTTTTTGACCGATGAAAAGGGGTTTGCAGTGATCTTGAAATTTTACCTCACTTTTGTATCTGAGAGCCTTTTTTGCAAAAAGAATACTGAATTCAGTAGTTGCTGAATGCATAAACCGCAGGAGGCAATTCCACATCTCATATGCCATACTCGATCAAGGAAAAATACCGAGAGGGAAACATCTCCTTTAAATCTCTACAACTGGAAATTCATATCGATTGGATAAAGATTTCTTCAAATTTTGATGGAAGAGAAATACCATTGCAGCTACCTCGATTAACTGTGAAAAACATCGTGAGGTGCTGCCTCAGACGTAGGTACAAAGAATCAAACGTCCTTTAGAAGCCTGTCCTTGTTTGAAATCGACATGAAGAACCGTTTTTGAGTTATCGACTCTTTTACCAAAAAAAAACGTCCCAAATATGAACGCACTCATGGCCTCTTAAGTCTCGTACATATTTTCTGATCATAATATAAACATATCCACAGAGAAGGTCCCACGCGCGATATTGTACTTATTATTATTATTCGGTCGGAAAACAAAAGACTGTGTATTAATTTCAGCAAAACTGATACCTCGGGTGTTGTGTTACCTGCTAGCACCGACAACGCACTCCTCGGGTTTCCTGCGGTGTGTTGTACACTTGCAGGAAGATACCATCTAAAAATCAATTCAGGTGTACGTACAGATATTTCTGTCGGAAATGTTGAGGTTTTCCTGTAAGGCTATGGCATCGTCGTTCATGAAATATTGGAGTTTATCATATTTTTGAATGTTATATTGGCTCATATTGAAACATCTAGTGACAAAGTTGTGGTGTCCTTGAATGACTTTAACTCTGACCCTAAGTTTTTCAATCTTTTAGCGATATGGAACTTCTCAATCTCCTAATAACAAAAATCAAAAATAGAAAATCTTCTGGTATAGATACCGGTATTTGTGATAAAAAAGTTCTAAACAAAATGATGATACCAATTACCAGTTCGAAAATTTTAGACCTGTCGGTATACCTCAAACTTTGTCAAAGATATTTAAATATTCTTTTTTAGAAAGAATATACCCATGTGTCATTAACATGCACACTATTTTCTATTCCGCACAACATGGTTTTCGCAGTAAGCAATACGCTTTATTACATTTTTATATTACTCTTGTTAATTTTATTGATGACGGCGAATGCCCTAATGCAGTTTTATGTGACTTAAGCAAGGCTGTGTAAATCATCTAAAATTACTAGTTATTCTGGAATCTCATGGAAAGACTCATAACTGGCTGATATATTTTCTTGAAAATCGATTCCAATGTGTTTCTTCGAAATTTTACCATAATAATTCCGCATAACATGTGACATCACCAATAGGATCGTTATGTATGGGTGTCCCTCAGGGATCCATACTGGGACCGACTCTCTTTCTATTTTCAATGACCATGATCTATATTTTCACTCTAACAAAACCCAGGTAATTCGTTTTCGTAACTATAAACAGCCATCATTCGAATTACAACTGGAAATCAACAACACAGTCTTTTCCGATACCTGATTAGAATTTACTTTGATAAAGACATATATTGGGTGTCACACTGTGAGAATCTAATCTCAAAGTCACTCCTTTTATTATATGTTGAAAAGTTTGAAAACTGTGCTAGATGTTGGCCAGCTTGTAAATGTCTGTTATGGACAAATTGAATCACGTCTTCAAAACAGACTGAAGAATATAAAAAAAGATTTCTCCCTGCCCATTTCAGATTTGTAACCCGATAAAAGTTACTAACCCCATTCAGAGTGTCCTGAAAATTTGTGATTGTGAATTTTTAGTAGCTATGAAAATAATTCACTGATTTATGCCTGTGAATGTTCAATAGCTATAATTTAAATTCACAATAGTTCAAGACAATCTGTATACTTAGCGTTAGGATTATGTTTGAGGATAGGAGAAATTTGTTGACACTTTTTAGCATGTCTTGAAAATGTGAAAAGACTGAAATGCACTGGAGGACTCAAGATTTGAAAAAGATTCAAAGATTGAACCAAATCAAAGACTAAATCCGAAGACTGAAAGACTTGATCCAGCAAATGATTGAAAGATTGAGGAGTAGATTTAAGGACTGAACTGAAATGACCCAAAATTTGTAGTTATACAAGATTTGAAATAGATGTTTTGCCCTCGACTAATGGGTAGATGGGAAGATTGATACGAAGAATTTTAATGTGAATTTCATTGGATATTTCATGGCGAAAGCCTACCTAATTCACTAAGTTATTAGAATTAATAAATATCAAAATTAGAGTATAAACGTTATTAATCCGTTTGAATCGCTAATGGAAGTTTTTAAAGTAGAATAAATAGTCTACACACAGGCGTTGATAGTCATATCTTGAGAATGTTATCGCCTTTGCATAAATAAACTAGTTTTTCACTCATTTAAATACTGTTAATAACCTATAAACGCTAATTAAATGTAATATATGCATTTTTATATATGAATTATTGTGTGCCACAGAAAAATCTAGGGAATGCATTAGATCGTGAGAAACAAAAATGTCTTTGTTAGTGGTTGAAACAATTGATCATCAAACTGGAGTATATAATGAATTTATGAACTCAACTTAATCTAATAATTAAATCACCTAACCACTAAGTGTTGTGAATACAAACCGAGATGCAAACACTTCATCAGTGGTTAATATAGTTTCATCTGTCAATTAAATTGGGAATTAGAAACTAAGAAAATGGCCATCTGTTTCAATTTCAACTAAGAATTGACATATAAGGTTTTAAACGCATGTCTACACGATATTTGTAAAATAGTTCAAAAATTCAAAATACAGGGCGGTTTTTTTGAGCCTCCCCTACCCCCTGTTAACTTTTGAACGGCTTGACGTACACACATGAAACAAAAGCCATTTTATATGGTATCACTGATAATACTTTTTGAAATGAAAGACATTGGGATTGCTTTATAAAAGGGCAGGGGGTCAAAATATTCAAAATTAAATTTCAGACATCTACAATTTTTCGGATTTTGTTAATATTTTTTTACGGTTTACTGTTTGATGTGGAACAAGGGGACAAAAAATATTTTGAATGGTACTACCGATACTACTTTTTGAGAGAAGATGCACTGCAATTATTCGACATATGGCGCTAGGTTCACATCAACTGAAAAATATCGAATGGCAATGAGATCAAAATTGTGAAAATTCGTATTAACAAAAATCAAAGAAATGTGTATGGTTGAAAAGAGAAATTAATTAACGATTTTTCACTTAACCCTTATGCAATTTTAATTATTTAAATTGATGGGCTCCCACTCCCGACCCCTCTATCAAGCAATCATAATGTCTTTAATTTCAAAAAGTATAGTATTTGAAATGGTTTTTGTTCCGTGTTTGTGTGTCAACCGTACAAATGTTAACGGGGAGAGAGGGGGGCTAAAAAAGCCTCACTATATATATTCAGTTATTTGTCGTGCGCAATATTGTTCCTTGCTGCACAACTGAGCAAGCTGAAGCCCTTTTTGGCTCATGTGTGCACTGCATTTCAA
This sequence comes from Chrysolina oricalcia, assembly GCA_944452925.2. Lineage (NCBI taxonomy): Eukaryota > Metazoa > Arthropoda > Insecta > Coleoptera > Chrysomelidae > Chrysolina > Chrysolina oricalcia. Next base: position 16,820,704 of record OX101818.2, on the reverse strand, counting down.
TATTTTCCAAGAAGTGCACCTTTTCATCTTCATTGAAAATAATTGTTATTCAGATCCACTGTGACTAATCTTGAAAACTTAAGAGTTTTAAGTCCTTATGGCAATCATCTTCCTCTAAAACTATGTGTCAAGTATGAAATGTTTTGAATGCAACTATTGGTTTTTGCTAAATGTTTCTTCCTTAATCCCTAAGTAATAAGTCTAAACTGTTACTTCTGAATTCCTAGTTTATTTGAATTTATAAATTCACCAAAAGATCGATTGACGCAGGTACCGATCAAAAATAATATACAGTAAGGCTTTTCAAAGCCTTCCCCCTGATGATTCTTGAACTATTCGAAGAATATAAACCAGAGGAGGAAATTGTGTTTCTGGATTTCGATAATATTTTTTACAACATAACAGTACTCGAAATATCAAGTAAAAGTGCGGACCTGAATGGTGCAATTACCTCGACAAATTTGAACAGTTTGATGTGACATGATGAGACGAAGGTATTTTGAATGGTATTACCGATACTACTTTCTGAAGAAACATTGCAATTACTCGACAGATGGCGCAGGGAACACATCAACAAGAAAATTTCGAAGGGCAAAGAGATCGAATATACGTATCAAACCGTTCAAAATTAAAAAAAAAAACGCACTGTAGAATTGAAGATGTGTGATATATATATTTGATTCAATGATGAACAAAAATGAAATTCGTATGCATTTTTTATGTTCTGAATTGCCTAAGAAACAGAAACAAAATTATGTATATCATCAATGATATTAGAAGCGTTTATTTGGGGAGAATTCTTCAGTAAGTAAGAAAGAAAACACGATATATTAATTTATAGGTTGTGGATGATTTGTATATACATTAACACAAAAATGGCTACAAACACAGTTCGAGAAACAAAGTACTGAAGCTGACGAAATATTTGTTTCATTCCTCTAAATACATATCTGCTCGTTACCTGATGGATTTGATTAAACAGTTACCTCGAAATGTTTATGCTTAGTATGTTATTTGTATTGTATTCTTGTTCGCCAAATAATTTTTGACGGAGTCTACTGCCAAGGTACTGGATATCCAAGCTGCTCAATTTTTGGAATGTTAGTTTTTGAATTCGCGAGCAAAGATGCAGATGATTGATGGAAACAGTTTCAAGTATAGCCAGCAGGATTAAGTAAATCAAGATATTGGGCAATTAATTTTGGTAGGGATCCAAATAGATACCTACAGGCTGCACTCCACACCTGTTATCATTTTCTTCAACAAAATAACGATCAGACTCTGTAATTTGTAGTCGCAGGTAGACGAATTTTCAAAAACTATCAACTAAATTGTATTCACATCCAGAAATACTGTTATAAATGATTACATATTCTTGTCATCAGCCTCTCTAATAAAAGTTCCAAAGTTCTCTCTAGCAAGAATCGTAGATTTTTTGTCGTGATAACCAGCAAAACTTTGCTACAAAAATGTTACTAACCTGGTATATTTTTCAACATTGAGATGCTGTATAGATGCTTCATAGTTTTTTATTGTTTCAGAGTAAGTACACAGAACATTTCCACAAAACATTTTTAACCCCTTTCTCTTGATATAATTTTTCAGATTTCTTAAATACTTCTTCATACCTGCTTCTTGATTCACTCGGTATTAGCAAATTTATTGCTAAATTAGCTGATTCTTCTATATCAGAAGGCTTATCTACATCGGAATAATCCATTTGCAATAAAATATTCACCAGTGACAGATTTTATTTATTTAGAATCCACGCCCACGTGAAGCAATGATATTGAATAGTGCGACTGTAAGCGAAGTTTTATTTGGCACCATTTTTTTATTTCAATACTGAGCTAGATACTTTTGGACTGAATACTTTATGGAAAATATAATTTTATTCGTCTCATGTAATTTGCAAAGCTCGCTCACTTCGTTTGCATGTATTTTGCAAATAAAATATTCGTGTAAAAATTGAAATTATTTTTTAATTTCTGGTTACGTGAATTGCTATCAACATATACTGCTTGCTATCAACACTAAGTATACCTACTCAAAAGAAAAAACAAAAATAAATATTACACAGCAGTGTTGGGCATTATCAATTGAATTTTCAATCAATTAAATGATTAACTGAAAACCTAATTGCGATTAATTTAATTACAGTTAAAATTAATTGCTTTAGAGTTAATTGCAATAGAAATATTAATTACACGTTGCTATTAATTTAGTTTGATTAATCTATATTAATGACATCTGGCAACTAAATCAATTACAATTAACTTTTACAATTGTTCTAATAAAAATACGGCATGCGCTCACAATAATTGCAATTAATCATATTTTAATTGCAATAGGCATCATTAACAATTAATCAATTGTTAGTTTTCAATTGTCCAACAATATTACTTTGCCGAATCTATACATTGTTTTCTTTCGAAAACAGTTAACTTATTCCAGAGGTAACTCTGCTTGATTTTTGTCCACTTGTTTACTCGAAAACGAATTGTAAATTAAGCTCGTTATCTATGTGCATATCCCCGAGAAGAAGAGGACCCGTATGTTATTGTTTCAGCCGAGGTATTCGAAAATTGTTTTTAAAGTACTATATTAGGCAAAGAAAAGTACACATAATTTTATCTCGATGATCTTATAAATATTTACCCACCAGCCTCCAAACAGTCCAAACTTCTCATGGCTTTGTTATATATTTTTAAGAACCTGTAGTGCTACCACTTAAGGCGTAGTGGAGATTCAGAACATAGATAAACAAGTCTAAAACAACTATACAACCGTCAATGTGAGACATAAAAAACATTTATATTCCGACGTGTCTAGCTGATTCTCGTCATAAATTCGCCTGTCATTCGCTTCATTTTAGTTGTGAGTTTTTGCAGTATTTTGCAGACTTTACCAGAAGAATGTATCATTCAAAAATAATTAGGTAATGAAGAATTCTTGATTGCATAATGTGATTATTTCAATATCCTTCTGTGAGTATCATTCTTATAACATTATCTTTATCAAGATTATTAGATTTTTTAATTCAATTTATGTATGCACTTCAATTTTATTTGATAAATTCATTCAGTGATATTTCTACCAATTGATCCAATAATTTTTACAAATTTCTAATCGACAAAATTCGGAAAAGCATATTTTTTCTTTCGTGAATGCCGTGTTTTTTAAATATGAGGATTTTGATGATTGATTTTTTTCTGCAGATATCTCTAAAATAAAATTATCGGTTTGATTCTTAAATCGAACTTTAAACAAATAGAACCGAAAATAGCTATTTTTGGGACGATTTTTTCACTTTCGAAACGATGTCTTTACTTTCAGGACGATTCTGGTTACTTTCGGGGGTAATACAAAGAATGTTCGCAATACTATCGATTATTTCATTCATGATGAAATACAAGGAGACTAAAATTTAACAAGGAGAGTTTGATTTTCATAAGACAATGGGGACACTATTAGAAAGAGATGAAAGAACGTTTGTGACGAAATGTGACGTAGTAGGACGTGTCATGGCCGCCGTTCTCTATAGACAGTGACGGACTAGCTCTTGGTATATGAGAGTTACTGCTGACAGTTTTGTTACTTGGTTCGAGTTCGACTCTGTACTCATATCCAAGTACGTCACTATGACGCGTTGATGCTACAAGTTTCTGATTGGCTAGAGCTTATTAAACCCACCCTGTTAAATTTTAGTCTCCTTGGATGAAATAGACCAATCAGACACCACAATTTTTCGAATATATTTTGTTTAAGTAAGTGATTATTTCACAAGAGCCGTGTAATCGCGATTAAATTTTCGTCCATATTGGTTTTCGTTGTGTCGTTTTTCAGGGATTCTTACAATTCTTGGCAACAGTTTATAAAAAAACAATAATTTCTTAATCGTTTGAATGACCTAATATTGATTTTCATCAGTGAAAACTCCATTTTCGATAGGATTTCTAGTCAAATATTTTGACATAAGGCAACGAAAATACGTCAGAATTTGGAATGTTTACATGCAAAATTTGCAGCAAAGGCTTCTTCAAAGCATTGTTGGGATGTGTAACCAAAGTAATATACAAACAAACATCATCAACGAAGCGTTTGATTCTGAAACGTCTCGTGTTCAAAGCTTAGGCAAAAATATTTTCCAATAAAGAAATTGTTAGAAAATGTCGGTGTTCATTATCAATAAAATTCTTTGTTGTTGGTTTTAATATACCTCATTCAAGAAATAATCACTATAACACCTATAAATTTTGATGGATTAAACTTTCAAAATATTTTTATATCGGAACCACGAAACGCTCCGTTAAAACAAGAATCAAAGAGCACAAGGCTTGCTGTCGGTTAGGGCATACACAGAAATCCGCTGTCGCAGAACATACTCTCAACAACGATAACCATAGAGTGAAATTTGAAGAAACCCAAGTCATCTCTTCAACATCTGCGTATTACCCAAGACTCTTCCGGGAAGCAATTGAAATCCAGAAACACCACAGCAACTTCAACAGAACCGAAGAAGGACTACAATTGAACAAGGTTTGGCTTCCAGTTCTCAAAAATTCTCAATTAGCTCCCTACCCACAAAATAACGGTACGAACGATTCTATGATGTCTGCTAACGCTATGGACCAATCAGATGTAAGAACGACAAATCACAGGTATTTATTGAGACAACGTATAACAAATGTCAAGCATTTGACAGCGACTACAGAAAGCGAAAATTTTTAAAATAACTCTTGAAAATGCTAACCACTCGTGTTGGCTAAACGTCGAGTTCTTCTCTGAAAACACGTCGGCCTTACTACCCGAAGAACCACCATGTAATTTTTTTGCATGTTTGTGCTTTTTGATAAATAATTTCATGCACAATAATTCCAAAATAAAACCCTTCGATCGCTTCGCGGTCTCTGAATTTTATTAAATTATTGTGCACTCAACCATTTTCCAAGAAAAATCATGCTCAAAATATTTTGATAGTTTAGTCGATAAAATTTATAGGTTTGTGATTTAACATACGATTATTTTCTTTATCTGTCAACATTTTCTCTGAGTTATCACAACAAAATATCGTTTACGAGCGAAATATTTTACAATTTAATTTGAAAATTGTTCAAATTGAATTCGAGAGGAAGGAAACATGAGCATCGCAAATTTTCATTCCGACCGAGTAAAAGACTGTACAAACAGCTATTTTTAAAAATCAGTTTTTATGAATCAAGTCATAGATACTAATATCCTATCTATTGTATCCTGGTAGAAAAAAAATAGTAACTTACAACTGATATGGTGAAATTGACACTGCAAGAGCAGAGTCCAACAGAAGAAGAAGTCATTTATGCATTCACTATTTATCTTAGGCGTTCCAAATTTGTTTCGAAAGTATTTTTAGAGCTTGCTTTCGCTGATGATTTGCAAAAACTAAGGTAAATCATAGAATTCACTGAATCACCATAGTAATTCCTCGGGAGTTCTGGAATTCATCAGTAATTCATGTAATTCGTCTGTAATTTTAATGTAATTAATCGGGAATTCATGTATTTTATTCAGACTTTTGGTAACAGTAAAATACGTCATAATGAAAAATCATTTTCAGTTGTTACCAGATTTAAAAAACATCCACTTATACAACATACTTAAATAAACGACGTAAATTTTCAATGAATGATCCGAGTATTTCGAAAACTGAATGTCACTACTGCTTTTTAAAGTATATCCACCGTTTTTGCTAAGAACCGACTTTTATTTTCGCCGGAGGTGCAAATAACTTATATTCCTCAAATGGATCACCCTGTATATTATTCGATTTACGGATTCTACATCCTGAGAAACATAAAATGGTTTTAACAAATTATCGTTTTCGAACGATTATTTGCATTTCATTTTCTTTTTAATATAGCCCAGGTAGCACATCATATCGGCTGAATCTTGGTTCCATATTGGGCCAATATAGATATATTGTAAATGAAAAATCAATACTGGTCCAATATGGTGAATATTCAAAAAACAATATTATATTTATAATAATGGTGGAATATTGGTTGAACTAGTTTTGAATGTAGATTATCATATGAAATATTGGGTCAATATTGGTTGAATAATTTCTACCAATATCGATAATACAATACTGGTTATATATTGTTTTCCACATCTAGAATAAATATTGCAATCCAAATATTACAGTCATATCGATTATAGGGGAAAAAACTATATTGTATTTCCAAGTTTGTTAGAATATTGGTTAAATATCATTTCCATTTTGAGTCAATACTGGTTGAAAGATATTTACAATATCGATAAATCAATATTGTCTTCACATCGTTTTTAACATCGAAAATAAATATCGCAAACCCAATAATCCCCTAATATCGATTCTAGTAATAAAAACAATATTGTATCTCCAAGTGTAATTACACATTGGTTGGATATCATTTCACCAATATTCAAAAAATCTTAATAATTAATATTGGGTCAATATTGGTTTAATAACATTTATCGGTATCGTTGAAACAATATTGTCTTCATATTGTTTCTTACATCTAGATTGAGATGAAATTTGAATATTGGCCGAATATTCAATGAAACATATTGAAATTATACCATGATCAAACCTGGATAAAAATCCGCTAGGTGGCTCTACATATAGAACGTCTTCTAAAACCTACGAAAGAATATTAAATACTTCCCATAACTTGTTTTCAAGACAGCTCACTCAGTGGTTATGACGATCAAAAGGCAGACTCTGGTATCACCTTCATCAACTAAAAGACATTTTATAATTTACCAAGGTATATTGACATCTACCAATATATCCAAATGATATTGTACCAATATCGATAAATATTGTACCAGTATCGATAAATATTTTGAGGCCATTATTGCTTCAAGAATATTTCACCAAAACTATTTCTGAAATATTCAAACAATATTCGACCAATATCGCAAAATGTTCACATTTTACTTCTCGACAATATAACTTGAATGTTTTGCCAATATTATCAGAATATTGTATTAGCAATATTGTATAGTTCAAGAATATTTCGCCAATATTATTCAAGTTATATTGGACCAATATTGCCAAATGTTCACATTTTTTTTCTCGCCAATATTGCATTTAAAATATTTCGCCAATATGTTCACAATATTGTACCAATATTTTACCAATATATGTGTGCTACTTGGGAGGAAGCCCTGACTGGATGAAAATCCATCGTAAATGACTTCAGTTTATCACTTATTTCAAATTTATACTTATTCAAATTCTCTTGTTTTTCAATAATGATATCAAGTCTGAATTGAAACTTCCTTCCTTTTTGATGAATATTTTCAAAGATTTTCCGGTTTAAAGTTGATCCGCTTTTTTTTGTCATCAAACACTAATAATACTGGAATGACTCTTTTGTACTTGTACTCGTTTCATAGTTGTAATCAAAGTTGAATTGATTATAGAGTACTAAATATGATAATGACAGTACCTACTTACTGAAGCTTTCACTGAATTTTGTTATGGCCAATGAAGTATTATTTGCTGAAACTGAAATATTGGACTTTTCCGAGATAATTATTTTTAGACATTTAAGATGATTATCAGAACTCCTAAAGTTATATTGGCTGATTTTTCAGGGTTCGACAAACGGAAATCACTTCAAAATCAGTTACGTTTGAATATTCCGAATAATTCATCAATCCTCCAGTCAATAAACGCTAATTACCAAGTATCATCAGGTACTAATCGTTATTCCAAACAGGCATTGCTAATGTATTCATACACTATTGATCTTACAAATGACCGAATATTCATGTTTTTATAGCTTCACATTCAATATTACTCATTCATTCAATATGAGCATCATTAAAGCTCGCCATAAATCAATAAAATATCATCATTACTTTTTCCGTGTGTTCATAAAACCGCAGTCGTTTAATATTTATTTTAGCATATTACTTTCATGACATACATATACCGAGAGTAATAAGGAATTCATCGGAGCTATGCGTCTATTTATAGCACTTTCAAACATTCAGGTACAATACTTCAGAGAATGTTGTCTATCACTCTCGATGCTTCTTGTTTCCAATGGCAGGCAATCTGGAAAGCTTGAAGTAGGTGGCGAGGTGGTGACCACTCCCGCAATACGTGTACAAATTTGCCCCGCAGTCGCCGCAATCTCTTAATTTTGAGCCATGTGAGAAATCGCTCCAGAAACCCAAAATCCTCTTCGAAATCACGAAATCCTTTCCGAAATCTCGCAGTCGCTTGATAAATCCGAAATCCTTCACGAAATCAATGATTACAACCCTCTAGAATTTCGGGAAAGATCGGGTTGTTTTTTGTAATTCTCAATAAAAACTGATCAAATCCACTTTTACGTCCGTGGCAATCGAGATTTGAGAATAAAGGAAGTGCAAAAGGGTGAACAAGTGTATTGTTGTGCAAGTTATTATTCATACCACCATTTGTACAGTCAAAAGGTGAAGAAAAAAAAGATTAAAAAAAGATGAATTGACTCTGTTTTGTAGATTTTTTTATTATGAGATACAAAATCCGAAATGGTGTAGTTCTGCTTTTTGAAAGCGTTCTGAATATACCCTGAAAAAGAGATTGCAAGAAACGATGAATTGACTCTGTTCTGTAGATTTTTTAATTGTGGGGGTAGTTTCCAGGGTGAGTATTGAGATACAAAATCTGAAATGGGGTAGGTATGCTTTCTCAGATGGTTTTGAATATACAGTGATAACTAAATTTCAAGAAACGATGAAATAAATTTGTTTCGTACATTTTATTCATTACGTTCTGAATATCTATACAGAGAAAAATGCATTTTAAGAAACGATGAATTGACCCTGTTCTGCAGATTTTTTTTATGGGGGTAATTTCCAGGATGTGTATTGAGATACAAAATCTGAAATGGGGTAGGTATGCTTCCTCAAATTGTTTTGAATATACAGTGAAAATGAAATTTCAAGAAATGATGAATTAACTTTGATTTGTAGATTTTATTTATTACGGGGGTAGTTTCTAGGGTGAATATTGAGATACAAAATCTGAAATTGGGTAGGTATGCTTTATCAGATCATTCTGAATATGAAATGGGAAAGAAATTTGTAGTAGCACACTTGTTATCCCATGATATAAGTGACTGTCTTGCCACTGATAAATATGATCTTATGTTTTACCATTATGATTTTTTTGTAGACCCTCCATTTTTCATAAACATTATTATGATAATAATGTAGAATATTTCAATTGCAATATAAATTCGGAAGATTTCGAAGCAGTGAAATATGCCACACTTGCGCATTATTATTTTGTTTCTGGTGCCACAACCGTTTCTGTTTTCACACTGGTTCCAAACTTTTGGAAATGCCCTCAATAGTGTATCTTGAAAATACATCTAAATTTCATGGAATAACAAGTTATTTTTGAATAAATTCCTGAAAATCCTTACGATACATAGGAAATCTTCCGAAATCCTCGGAAATCTCACGAAATCGTATGAGATTTCCATGAAATCCTCAGAAATCCCCCGAAATCGTATGGAATTTCCACGAAATCCTCGGAAATCCCAAAATTTTCAAAAAATCATATGGGATTTCGGCAATACGTGTACATTTTCTAATGAGTGGTCACCCCCTCGGTAGGTGGCTAGTTAGGCTGGAGTCTTTTAATTGTCATTTGTCAATGTGAGCTTATTTAAATATTCAAAAATGTTTGTTATTGTCACGGTGTCACACACATCTATTGAAGGCACAGTCTATGGTCCATGTCATCTGAATACTAAAATTGTATGAATCATTAGGTGGCTATAGTATCTGCGAGACAGCAGTCTCATCACATTTTTCAACTAAATTTTAAGCTGGTTTCAAAATAACCGTTTCTGTCATACACATAAGATGCCAATTAGGAATCAAACAAGTTAAATTCATTCATTATTCCAATCTGAAAATGACAACTTATGATTGCTTGACTAGAAACAAAAAAAAGTTGAGGTTATGACTGATTACCTTTCTGTTGAAGGCTCGTTCACACCCTTGCAAATATTCACATTTTTTTTGCGATTCGAAACATACGGCGAAAAACTTGCGATGAAAGATGAATCAGTAATGCAGTACCTAATAACTAAACCCATTATGTCAAAATTGATGTTTATTTAGAATGAATATTGAGTGGAAACTGTTTTGGGCTTTTGCCTGTTATATCCCATACTGAAATCAATGACAAGGAATCAGTTGCGGTAGTGTTTTGTGACTGATAGTTTAGTCATAGAATGCTACTGCAAAAAATTGAAGTATATTGGTTCAGGGTTACTAGTTTGAGGTGGTTCGAGTCATACATATCATATCGTAATCAAATTGTCACAAAAGTTCATTATTCGCAACTCCATCTTATTTGCTGTGGCCAATTTATATATATATATATATCTTTATTTCCGATGATACTACTATCCTATGGCATGATTAGAATGAGGCTAGCCTATTTCAAACCATTCCTAGCCATAAAGAATTGTTTGATTCAAATTTACTCACATTGAATGTCAAAAAACCAATATATTATGCCTTCGTTGCAATCCTCACGTAATGCAACTAGAGATTGATAATACGGAGAGAAAGAAAACTATGAAATTTTCTTGGAGTTCGATTTGTTACCACACTGAAATATGATGCTCACATTTTGAAACTTTATAAGAAATTGGCTTCCAGGTTGCTATGCAATACGAATTATTTCTAACAATTTGGGATATTATGCTGCTATACCAAGTCAGTTTATCTAAGCCATGGTAATATTCTCTGGGGTGACTGTTGCAAAACACTTGCAATAATTTTTACTCTACAGAAAAGAGTCGTTAAATATCTGTGCGAAGCCAAATTTAGGGAATCTTGTCGATCTTCGTTTATACAACAGTAATAAAGAATTCATCGGACCTACTAAATACTGCCCTGGTGCAGTTAGTTTTCAAAGATAAGTTCACTTGAAATATTATCCATTTGAAACATGAATTTTGAATAGGTATGTATTCTACGTTCAAAATGGATGGCAATGTGTGATAATGGTCAAACAATTTTCAAATTGTGTCTATGAAATATTTAGAAATATTTTGATGAAAATAGGAAGGCTTATAAGTATTGACTAAAAGTTTGATTTTGTGAAGAAAATTCGCTTCTTCTAATGATATCACCTGCCTAAACAAGAGAATTGTGAAATGGCTTTACAATAGAGAAAAAATTGTTTGCAATCCGAACCAGGATCTATAGAAGAATTGAATGTTATAAAGTCTGTTCTCAAGGAAAATCAATTCGTAGAAAAAATCGTACCTGAAATTGAAAACAGTAATACACCTAAAAACCATCCAATACAGGTACTTCATACGCATACTCATCCAACAACCAACATAATAAAATTATGTTCCTAGATTGTCTAAAAAGATAAAACAGATTGGCCATAGTCATGATGTAAGTACAATATTTGAAACAACCAATACATTGAGAACAATACTTACACATACGGAACCAAAAAAAAGAATGGGGAATTTTCAAAATATTGTGTTTACAACACACCTTCTTCCTATGGTGGAAGTTATATACGTGAAACATCGGATCCATTGACTGTGCGACAGAAAGAACAAACATTATACAAGAAATCGAAAAATAACTAAGTAGTTCAAAAATATCCATACTCTGATGACGATCAGATGATGAAATGGAGTGATACAATCATTTCAATGAGAGAATCGAAGAAAGGAGGGTGTTGAAATTCTTCTTTTATCGCAGAACTGTTTTTCAATAAACTCAATAGAAATGACCTACCCACACCTGGTCACCTTCTCTTAGGCAAGAAGTAAGACATAACAGAAAGGTTTATTATTGATACCGGACACCCTATATATCAAAATAGCAAATGTCATCCTAAATATTTTTGTGACTTTCTATTGACTTTGTCAAAAAAAAAGATCTCATCACCAAAACTGACAGAAGTAGAGTTTTCAGGGAGTTTTATTAACGGGAGCAGTATTTTTTAGCTGATTTGAACTTCTTTTTTTTTTTCAGACCAGCAATTTCAGAATACGTTACATAACTGACAAAATTTAATAATTAAATTCAAGACAAAAGTCTTTAAACGCAGTAACTTTTCCTAGCAAATTGATTAATTTGCCCTTGTACACTTTTATAGATTTCCTTATTCAATTTGCATTTTTTTAATATTCTGACTTTGGAACGTTAAAACACTTGAAAGACTATCTCATATCAGCTTATGCTTTCAAACTATTTACTATTATAAAGAACTACTGACGACAAAAATTATTACTATTAATGAGTAAAAATGATTAGTCAGAATTTTGTTCGATAAAAAGTTGAAATTAACTTTCAGTTGTTATTTGAAAAACAATGTAACAGAAAATGGTCACTTGTTAGGACACGTTGTTTGCTTTTATTGCTTCTTTGAGAGTTTGTTAGTTCTTTCCATCAATAAATAAACATACTCATCAGTGATCAGTGAATTCAGTTATAAAAAATATTATGAAAGTTTTCGTGGAAAAAAAGTCGTTTCCAAATTCTACTTTGAACGAGTATAACAGTGATATTGAATTTTATTTCTCTGGAATTCTCCTGAAAAATATTGAAATACAATAGTAAGTATCACTACAAATATCCATTCTCAAGAAGAACATTTCCAAATTTCAATTAACATCGTTACGGTTAATGTAAAATTTTCCTTTGATGATCGGACCTTTCGTGATAGTTTTGAATATTCCCAAAACCCGACAATGAAAAAAATTAAAGTAATACGACACTGATATTTATCATATGAATGATGCTCATTTCGGGTCATTTTCCAATGAGAGATCCTCATAGACAGTCAACTATTTAGTAAAATCGAATCTCACTTGAAACTCGTTCCTCAAGACAAACGGTCACGCAAAAAGCATTGTTTTTGCAATTATCGAATCGCAAGAACATGCGGGTATTATTAGTTTACTGCATCTTCAACTTATTTGAAACATATTATAAGGGCATTTGAATATTTAGTAAGAAAGCTTTGTTTACAGATTCAAAATACTCTGTTAGAAACCGAAGTATTATAAAAAACAAATCACTGTTTTCAGAAACTTTGCAAACATCAGATAGTAAGGACGAATGTAAAATTTTGGTTATGTACTTCAGCATAGCTTTACTCTGAAGTACGACCAATTTTGGAAAGTGAGGACAGAATGTCATAATTTCGAAACCTTTATTTACCTAGTTGTGCTGTTCTCTTATTTTAAATGAAACTATAGGTCTTTATAGTTTTGACATCAAGTTGTCAATACAAAATAAAGAAGATTCAATTATTTAATCTAATTATTCTTAACTTGAGGATGAAATTGGGAATTTATCTGTATAAAAATATTAACGAAATAATTCTGGAAACACGATTACTTCCTTCTGTCACACTTCCAATGATAATCTGTTTCCGCTTCGAAATCATTCACAAATAAGTTGTCACGCAAATGAGATAATATGACGGTATCAATGTAGTTTTGAAGTGACATGCTGAAACTTTTCATCGTTTGAATATGTGCTGTTTGTAAATGATTATGGCATAACATTGGTTTGATGCTTTCGTCAATTTCTTTTAACCACAATTTATGAACTAAGTATATGAATATATCCTTCCATATCATGAATTTTGATTCGTTTTCTCGATAGTTGCACGTAGTACCCATTTTTAAATGTATTTATCAAATGTGCAGACATTTATGAAAAACCAGTTTCATTATCACGCTCTTATATTAGATTTAATTACCGAATAATGTATAATATTGATAATGTTAACTTTCACCTGTATAAATTTGCAAAACGTAAGTAACTTCTCACCTTCCATTTTGAAAAAGAAATAAAAGGATTCAAACCAGCGTAGACTGGATATACGTTGTTTACCACTCACAAAATTCACTTAACACCTGCCATACATAATATGCAGGATTGGCATGACTTCAAAAAATTACTATGCTAAATGTGATCCCCCAGTGGCATTCAGAGGTGTAATTTTTTCAGATTGTTCGCATATAGAAGTGTTGTCAAATCTGGATATGCAGAAAGTGGACAAAACGGCTCTATTGATGATATTAATAATAATACAGAATTATTTTCAGGACACTCATGAAGCTCACTAATAGCTTGCTATTACTATTACTGCTAGTGGTGCTACAGAACGATGCATTCATTTATGGAGACGCATTATCAGCTTTACATATACTCTAGAAAAATCTGTCTCAGCGTAATTCACGTTATGCCACCTGATTCTATAGAAGTTTCTCTAAATTCTAGATACAAACTGAAGTCAAAAACCAGGAATTTTTAGCATGCACTTACTATAAAACCACTTTGTTTGAATATTTCATATGTGCTACCAGCAAAAATCATATAACAGTTTTGTGATTTGAGAGACGAAATATATTTTGTTCTCAACTCGAAAATATTGTAAAATCTGCTGATCAGGTGTTTGATGTTTACATCACTGATCTCGAAAATTGTAAACAAGGAAGAATTGGTCTCTATATTTCTAGAACCCATTAGCTTCGTTTGTGAATATAATATACGATAAGTATGAAACACAGTTCACAAACAAATTATACGTATGTAAAAAATTGTCGATATCAACATTATCATAGCAATTACTCAATTATCATACTAATATATCATAGACAAAATACTCGATTATTCTGCTGATGGTTGTTCTGTTCAAACTCGAGTTGAGTCGAGAAATTGTGTTGGAGGGTTCCAATAGCTGATTTTGAAATATTTAAATTGATCAGCTGTACTTTTTTAGTAAGGTGTACCATGTGTATGATCTTTGATGTTTCTATCTCTAGCACTCCTCTATTTGAATTAATTCAGAATAAATGGTATATTAGTTTGAATTGAAAATCTTCAAGTGTCTTTCTATCTGCGCTGTTGCCTGATATATTATAGCCTATACTGTATTTGATTTCAATTGAATAACTATTCAACGCAGTCTTTTTTGAAAAGTATTTTTTTTTTTCTCAACAAGCAAGATAGGATCTGAAGAAATGATAAATACCCGTTTGGTGGTAATAAGAGGCGACTTAGGTACTTACTGGTTCAGATCAATTGTTATTGCATTTTTTATATTTTGATTAGAATTGTAAGATTTGCTAAGTTTTGAAAGGCTGTCTCTCTGTATGGTGTAACAAAATTTTGTTGAACCTGTTTAATAATCAGTTTAACATTCCACAGTTTCTTATTTCCAAAAAACGTTGACGTTTCGGACACATTATTCTGTCTCCTTCATAAAAACTTGCTGAAACTCTATTTTATTCTTGTTTGAAAAAAACAAGATCTTGTTTTACAAAGTCGGGACAAAGTGAAACAAAATCTTATTTTCCTCAAACATGATAGAAATAGAGTTTCCTCCACTAAATCAAACTTTCAATCAGAATTTGTAAAAACGCTGAATAATTGAACATTTATTAGTATTATTATCCTTTTACCTCATCTTCTCATCCATACCATATTTTGCATGTTCTTCATCTCACAGAGAAAAATATTTTGTACCTGATTTTCAATAATAATTACTCGGTTCAAAATCAAATTGATATTTGTGAATTTTAAATTCCGTTATCTACATGGGGCCTCGAAAATAAATAAATTTATTGATAATATGAGATAAGGGCACAGTTAGTCCATTCAAATGCCACAAAAAAATTGCAGTAGTCAAAAGATATATTAAGATTTTGACTGCATCAGATCTATTATCATTTCTTTGATATCTGAAACGATGATAAGAAAAGCCTTTCCTCGCAGATTTTTCCATCTAGGGCTATACATTGATTAGATGAAAGTATAGTTGAAATGATACTATTAGTTTTCCTGGAGTTATCATTATTTTAAATTTTATTAATGGTAGCAAAACACTATGTAATTACATTTTACGTTATTGATAAAATACTATTTCTTTTCTTTAGAATTTTAGGATGTTTGATTATGTTATGTTATGTCCTGAAAAGCTGTCATCATAGAAGACTTTTCCTAAGATGATGTCTCCAATTATTGAAACCAGCAAATGATTAATATTTGTCAATTCATCAGGATTCTATGCCAATATGAAAAATACAGTTTGTCGGAATTGAATTATTCTGATGATGATATTTCATTTTCTAAGATTGCATTGAAAGTAAACAGTTTATTCACAAAATTAAATAAATATTAATCTATGACCACTGCCAGTTGTTGCAATAGCCAAAAATCGATATGTATAATTTTTCAGTGAAACGTTAAATTTGTATTCTGCTGATATTTCGACAAAGAACATAATGTAAATATAGAAGCGTCACTAAAAAATATATCTCAGGAAGAACCTTTAAGGTATTGATGTACTTTCAATAGAGTACTTTTTTCAAATTGTGCGATATCTGTGAGTTTTACTGTTTTCGAAATTACATGAGGACATTTTAATTTGAATAACCCTGTATAAATTAATCGCTAAATTGAGATCACTTGCTAGCATTCCAAAGAACTTGTGAGAAAATATATCTAATTCAACTAGCGCTCCGAAGAAACAATCCCGACAAATTCACACCGCCAAAGGGCGCCAATCGCCCAAATCCGGCTCGAAGTACCACCTTCTTCTTCACTTCGCCACTGTAACCACCCCGTCGCGCATTTACCTGTAGAAGCATCAGCAGCAGCAGGAAAAACTGCAACAAATATCCATGGGTCATGCTCCTACACAACAGACGCCACATGACACTGCACATCATCACTGGACTCGAAACGTCGCGGCCGCGTTCTCAACATCTAGACTTTCATTCAAGAATCGCACTGTATCCCTCGTGTACGCGGCCAACTAGACTTCTTCGACGTTCGCAAGACTACTGCTCGCTCGCGCACCCGCGAGGCACAGCCCTGCCCCTCTCCGGCCGCCAGCTACAGCATCCGTATGGACCAATGGGAGATGGCTCTAGGGCTTCCTTTGTGCCGCTCGCTGACGCTCCGGGCGACCACTTGTTGCCCGACGGTTCCGTGTTGTTCTGAGGAGAACTTCGGGGTTTGCGTGCATCCTTTCTTTTTTTTTTTTCGTTTCGTTTGCTCGGTGGCGTTTGGCGGATGGGAGGATTTTCATCTGTGATTTTCATGTATACTTTTTTGGAAGAAGATTCAGCAAGCAATTCCTTTTTTTTGTAAGAGTTTTGGACGCGGATATTTCGTGTTAGGAGATCCAACTGTTGCTACTCAATGGCACCATCAAATATTGAGGAAATACGTGGGTGTATTTGTTGTCAGTGATGTTTGGAGGGCGGTTTTGTGTAGAGTTTCTCGTGAAAAAGTCTTTGAGCCAACGAAACGTTACCTGTAAAGGTTTTTTCATGGACATTTCTTATGTTCTTACTGAAGACATCATTTAATTTTAAAGATGGTGTGAATGTGAAAAACGAGAAATGAGTGGGTGTGCTTTATTTTGTTAATTTAATTCAGTGGAATACAAAACGGGAGGAGATCATAGAGAGTTTTCAAGAACAGTGAAGTAAAAATTCCGTCGTATTACTTATGTTGTGATATCGTGTCAAGAACAGATGTTGATCAAGTATGCAATAATAATTAAACGTGGTTATGTACACGTTTAAGAAAATTGTTGAAGGTGGCAGGTGATATGCAAAAGACGCCAATTTCTGTATCTGAGGAGGCTTAAAATAGTAATCAATATTAGTTTAATTTGTTTGGGAAAAATATGATTATCTGGTGTTGTACAGAGGCAGGTACAGTTGTGTGCATGAAGAAGTCGTACAGCAGTTATAGAATCTTAATTACTGAACTTCTTATCGACTTTAACAAGAATGAGTCGAAATTCAAACTATTTTTGTCAGTAACGCACTTTTAACATTTTTAGTGCAATTAGTGCATCAATTAGTGTCGTGTCTTGTACGTCTTTTTTATGCACACATCTGTTCATCAATCAAGAGTTGGATCAAGATTGTGTTGCAGTCAATACCTTTGTTTACAATGTGATAAAGGAGCTCAATGTTATAGAGCAAGATCCTAGGACAGTCAGACGATACTTATCTTTAAACGAAATGTGTACGATTGAGTAGTGTTAGTATGTACTATATTCGCATGATTACCTCCAGCTTGTCCAGATGACCATTCTTCAGATATTAGTGAATCAAGGTACGTAAAAATACTACTCACTCAGTTGAATTGCCAGTCTACAGATTTATTTCTGTAACTCATTAAGATTTCCTTATGAGTAAAATCCCAGGGCCTTCAGACATAACTTATTTTTCCCGCTGCCGACACTGTAAATAGTCCATACATGATTAGCAACAAAACAGGTAAATAGTCTATATCATTCGTTTACTAATTCATCTTGACAACGGAATGTAAATAGTGTCATATACATGCCTAGGGTAATAATGACTCTGACTTTGACAAGTAGTACCTTCACCTTCATTTATATCAATTTTTAGGTTATAAGTCTTTTTGAAAATTATTGTTGTCTGTTTATTCGGTAACTTAGTAACGCGCACAAGCAACTTAGAATGAAATAGCTGGACAAATAATCATGAAGGAAGGGTAAGAAAAACTTCAATCCAGGCAAATCTTGAGAATTGTCAACAAGCAGCGGGAAAAACGTAATAAGTAACACGAAATGTATCGACTGTTACATCCTCGGCAAGCGACAAGCCTCGGCTTTGCCTCGGCTCGTACTCGCTCACCTCGAATGTTAACACGTCTTTACATTCCTTGTTACTTAAATAACTATTTAATAAGAGTTACTTAACTTAAATTTGTGTGGCTGATTTTTATGTATAATTTGTTGACTATCACTCTGAAGTAATTTGTGGAGCTTTAAAGCGTTTGACAAAAGTTCTGGTCTATGGAAAGCGTCTGACACTTTCGAAATTACTTAAGAGTGATATTCTACAAAATATATATAAAAATCAGCCATACAAATTCAAGTTAGGTACCTGTCCAGGTGTCACAGAGCGAACTCCACAAGCACGCAGGTATTAATTAAAAGTACATGAGACACCACTCAGAACCTAAGTCTTAATCTTTTCAAAAATAAGTTATGTCTGAAGGCCCTGGGATTTTACTCATAAGGAAATCTTAACAAAATCTTTCATTTGCCAAAATTCTGTTTTCTTTTAAATATCTTTTCGAACAAAAATCCTCCCACAGTCGAACGAAGCCGTTTCCAACCGAGATGGCTAACCTTAGTGTGATGCGTATGCTGGTTTAAAAAAAAAATTGTTGGAGACGAGATTTGAACTCGGGGATCAGAGGTGGTAGCTAGATACTCTGTCCACTAACCCACCATGAGTTACAGAAATAAATCTGTAGACTGGCAATTCAACTAAGTGAGTATTGTTTTTACGTACCTTGATTCCCTAATATCTGAAGCTTGGTCATCTGGACAAGTTAGCAGGTAGGCATGCGAACATAGTACATACCAACACTACTCAATCGTACACATTTCGTTTGTTTGAAAATAAGTAATGTCTGACGGCCCTGGGATCTTGGACTATTAGATATTTGGCGCCTACCTGCGCTGTTTTTTGGCGTACCACTTTTTTTATTTTAGTTGGTACGTTTCAAATAACTTTTCATTTTATCATTGGAACAATGACGTCGTAGACAGAATGTTTTAAAACCTATGCAATATTTTGAAAGCATGAAATAACGACGGATCAAAGCTGTCAGTTCAGAATGAAGAAACCAATAATCAAGAGAGCTGATGACCAATACAATACTGAAAGTGAGAATGTTGTTGGGAAGCTTCTGAGGCTGACAATCAAGATTATGTCTCTTTGAATATAGAAGAAATGAAGAATCCAATTCACAAGAAATCGGACTGAAACAGAAAACTATCTCGTAAAAGATCTAGAAATCAAAATGAATTATGATAGAGGGATGGGGATGGGGAATATTTCATCAAGAAAAAAATAGTTACGAAGAGATTTTTTCGAAAAATGCCTCAAGAAATGCGCTACAAATATCAGTCAGAAAGACAGAAAACAAAATTTCCAAGATAGATACCAAAGAGAAAGAATGTTCATCCTAAATTCAACAGAAATGAGTAATCCACAGAGAAGAAGAGGAGGAAAGACCGAAGAAAATTCTAAAAAAACTGATAGTTTCGTATTCTTAATAATAATCGAATTCAGGTCTGCAAATTATTCTACACCAGAACACTAGGATTGAGCCAGAATCCCATATAAAGTGTTTACAAGCATGCAACAGAAACCAATAACTTTCGAAATGGTATTCGAGGTAAACATAAAAAAAAGTTGACTTCAGATGAAGCAGCAAATCTGGTTCAGTAGCATATCAAAATGTTTCCCAAAGTCGAAAGTCATTATTGTCGATCAGATACTAGGAGGGACTTTGACGAAGGAGATCTGTCAATTCATAGTTATTTATTGTATAAGTGTTTTAGATATCATTTTATTTGCGCAAGAATGTTTAAACGCGAGAGAAAAGCTCGAGCGTTTAAATTTCTTAAGCAAATAAAATGTATTTAAAACACGCATGCAATACATCGTTTTATTCACAATCAGATTCATTTAGAATCAGAATCGCAGAAATTTTTCATCATAAAATGATTTGACGTTTTGCTCTGACAGCGGCTGTCACCTCCTCAAAAATCATTGAAATAACATACAAAAATATCGGGAGGTGTTGAATGATTGCTATGTATTTTTGAGTGTTTATCAACTCCATTTGTAAAAATTTGTGAAGTTGGTGAAAATAATTAAAATGTGAGATTGTATTTTTCATTATTCCACTAGTGAAATAAAGTAATTTCATTATTCCACTAGTGGATAAAGTGGTACTTTATACGGTTCATAAGTGTGGATAAAACTTCAATTATAAGGTGATTGTGGATAAAATAATGTATGATCTATATCGAACCTACGTAGAAGGAAGACGTTTCAGTCCTGTCAAAATACATTTTTATCGCAAAATATTTTATACGGAGTATAACTTTTCTTTCATTAAACCCTTCGAAAGACTTACGCGTTCTCAGGAAATAGGAGAAAACATTGAGCGGAGAAAAGGAAAATGAATGCGATCAGCATCTAATGGAGAAAAAGTTGATGAGAGATGAGAAAAAAAAGGTAACGCAATCGACAAAGCAGTATTATGTTTCCACCTAGAAAGAGAAGCAAAGAGTTTTTTATAAGATTAAACTGAACTTGTACAATATGACGGCGCACTTATAGGTTAAACGGAAGATTCATTGTGCCATTTGGTCTGAGTTAATGCACGGACAAGCTGGTAACGATATCGCTAGCTCCATATTCAAAATTTTGAATGTGTTCCCTAAAACCGCAATAGTTTGATGAGCTTTTCCATTTTTTATATTTTATTATAGATAGGTCCAAATTTGAAAAATATTAAATTTTTTTTACCAGGTTTCTCGTGAATTCAATTTGGCAAAATTAAGTAGACCAAACAAAGCATAGATTCACAACTACGCGCAATTTAGGTATAAGTAATGGTTATATTATGAGAAAAGTTTTATAATAACTTTATTCTTGGTAAAACCCGTTATTAGTGACTCATATGAGTCATATGGCATTGTGATCGAATACAGATACTATGCATAAGAGTTTTGTGTCGAATAGCGAGTGATTAGACACAAAACTGTCGAAAACCAAAATTCATTTCAATCATATTCACATCTGGCCTATAAATGAGTCAAATTGAATTTTCCATATTGTATTTATTGTTCAGAAACATATATCACATAAGCGCACAACCTCCAACCCAAAGGCTCGTGTAGGATGAAATAGAAGTCTCAATTGCTGGTCGCGGTGTTACAACCTACTGTCAAAGCTCATTAGTTGAGTGTGTCACCTGGTACTGATATCTTCCAAGGAATTTTTGAGTCACGAGAATTGTCTCAAAATTAACGTAAGTTTTCTCCAGGGTGAAGTATAGAATGTTTTTACTGCAAGCATATTCATTTCAAGACTATTTATGTGAAGAAGCAATCAGTTTGTTGTGGGAGTATATGATCAATCAGAACTAACTATTCTTTTCGGTAGATCATTTAAATCTTGACGCATTTTTGTCAGTGATGTTCAAAATTCTTTCGGTGGCTGAACTTCCTATTTGTTTTAAGTGTTAATTTTTTTGAAAAAAAATACCAGCTAGCCGAATAGATAAGTTATTTTATTGATTTCCATAACCGAATAATGAAATACAAAAATGAAACAACTTCTAGCAGTCTAAATATTTTTTTGTAGAATTTGTTTTTCGAAACTCCCAGGTTTTCGGAGAAACCCCTTCAGAGCAAGGGAGATCTGGGACATACAGTTCAAATAAAATTGGAATCCGAACCACTTCAGCTCCATGACAGGCGTCCAGGAATCGAACCCGGGCCGCCTGGGTGCAGGAAGGCAAACGCTCTAACACCACGTCCACTTTGAAATATAATCATTCGTGATTGCCAGACATGTCATTTGTTTATTTCCTTTCGCTATTGTGATATTCAGTTTGTGTGTGTGTGTGTGTTTGGCATCGAAATAAACCGTTTACCACAGATTTTTTGTTAGATTCTGAAGGTACAAAATTATATACTTAGTTTTAAATATCTATTTTGGCGTTTTTAAGAAATTGAATTAAAGCATAGAAAACGATTTTGGTATGTGTGCTCAAAAGGGATGTAATATTTATAGGCAGGGAAATATGGTTGGATGTTATGGTTTGTAATAGTTTGGTAGTGTGTGACTTATGATTGCTGCATGAAAAGAAAATATGATTGAGATCACCATGTGACAGATTGTCACATGTACAGCAAGGCGTTGGTGAGATTTCAATTTTGTTCAAATGTGTTGGGAATTTTCCGTGATTAAGTTTTAGGCGTGTAATAGAGACTGCGTGGGTTGGTAATGAAGGATGAATGAGAGTATAATGATTGTTTGATTTGACAGTGAAACGTTTCCATTGTCTTCCCCAACCAGTGCGAATTTCGTTCTTTGCTATATTGACTATGTCATCATAAGGTGAGAAATTTTGGAAGTTAGAACAGATTGTGGCTTGTTTAGCTAGACTGTGTGCTGTTTCGTTGGATTTTATGCCACAATGACCTTTTACCCAAAGAAATATAATGTTCACTTCCAAACTGAGCAATATATGGAGGTATTTTTTAATATTACATAGGTGTTCAGAGTTATACAGTTTGAAAAAATTCAAGTTATTTAGTGCTTTGAGAACAGATTTAGAATCGGACATAATAATGGCATGTTTTGAGTCTTTATTTTCTACGAGCCATTTCAGAACATGTTCAATAGGTTTCCGCTGAGTACACTGAACAAACATTGGGAATCTTATAAAGATAGCTATAGTTACTGCATTATACATAAAAAGCAAAACCCGTTCCTTGTATAGATTTTGAACCATCAGTATAAATACGAAGGTGGTTAGCATAACGACTCAGAACAGATTGCACGAGTACATTATTGTAACTGATATTCAGTTTGGTATCGATGGATGTAAAGACCATTATTATATGATTTCACAAAGAATTGATTTACTGCTTCCCTAACTGATTATAATTCACATCCACAGTTTATTTCTTCCGTTTAGAAACCGTAAATGGGAGATATTCTATTTCAGCCAGAATAATTTACTGCCGCAAACGTTCCAGTTCATTTTAGCGATTTGTCAGTTTTGGTGAAGGAAATGGGTTGACTCAGTGTCGTTCATTCTTTTACGAAATGGGATGTATTGTTCGTGTTTAAAAATGGGAAAATGGGAGCAATCTTGGAAGAAAACGAACTTTTGAAATATGTTCCAAAAAGTAACTGAAACACACCGACAAAGAATTCATTTAGTCCACATCCGGAAGCTGTTAAATTCAACTCTGAGTTTCATAATTTAGCTATTGAAACAATCTGGAACAATAAACGTTTGTTTTTCCTTTCTCGTAAGTATTATGCGAAGGGAATTTGTATCCACTCGTCAGTTTCATTATGTATTTAACGTCATATTCCTATCGAGAGAATTGATTCAAACCATAACTGGGTGTTAAGTAGAGTGTTTTATCATAATGCAAGGAAATTCAATTATGTTTTTTTCTCGTAACGTAGGAATTTCTGAGTTATATAATATTTATGCATAAGCATGATTACTGAAGAAGAGAATGAAAAGAGATTCAATTTGCCATGTAATTTTTCGAACACCCCTTATGTAACACGAGACAAACCATGCCTGAATAGAAATTGTGGGTACAGGCACCCTAGCCAACTTGAGGACATATAATTTTTAATCCTATCTCAACTCATGAGAGAGTTAGTTGTCTGGTAATTATGTAACATTTTCTGGTAAATAAGAATTATCCGTTCAATATATAAGTAAGAATCATACTATTTTTAATAGCTTACTTAATAACGTAAATTTTTTCAATAAACTGATTAAAGTTGAGCTGGCCTGGTAACTGTATGATTATTATATTGGATTACATTTTAAAGTTCATGGATTATTCCGACGTTTCTATGATGATGATGGTTTCCATATTCAACAAGAGTTTTCAGAATCTTCATCAAACGCAGTGATATCATTATGAGACAAATGATTTTTCTTTATGAATTTACTATTTCTTACCAAAACACTGCCAGTTTTCAATATCATATTGTATGATCTATGTCTATTGCAACCTTTTGATTCTATGATCCCTTCTTGTCAAGTTATATTCGATAACTTAGGTTTGATTAACAATGTTTCATTTTCTGCAAAACTCTGTATCTCATTTTTACTGTTTCTTTCATCAATTAAATCGTTATTATCATTATCAGTATTCACATCAAAACCATACCCATCTTCAGTATTATGAACGACATGTATACCTCTATTATCCTTACACATTTTATTACAGTTATTAAAACCCCAACACGAAGAACACTGCTCACCATATGCAGGACATTTTCTTACACATTTGTAACATCTGTAATGTTATGCCAAGCTATTTCTACTCCTTCTGGAAGTGCTGGAAATTGCTGCGCTTATTCCATACTCGGAATACTGCTGTAGATGAGGTTGAATTCTTTCTTTTTTTGACTTTCTGGACCTATAGCTTGTGTGTGCACTGACGCCTACTTCATTAATTTCCTTCGCCTCGTTGGATATCTGATGAGCTTGCTTTTTTGAGTCCTCTACTGCGAAACAGATGCATTCTGCTTTTCTTATCGTCATATCAGGATCCTCTAGCAGCCTTTCCTTTAGAGAATCACTACTCAATCCGATAATGAATACACTACTCACTAGTGATGTTTCTAAATCACGTAAAACAGAATTTTTCACTTTATTTTTCAGATCTGTCGAGTAATGTTGTATAGTCCTGTTTTCGAGCACTAAATTTGTTTTGGGATCAGTGGAGCGATCTTATCTTGGTCTTCGTCTTTTATCTTGAAGTTATTGAAAATACGGATTCCTTCATCACCGATATACTCCAATATTTGAGCACATTTTTTCTACTTCTGTAGCCTTCAAGCAGTTATTGAACTTTTTTTATCCAAATTTGCCAGTTTTGCGATACATCACCGGACATATTCATAGGTGAAATAATTGCCTTGAAGTCCGACTTACATTTTTCCAATTATATCACAATAAAATCAGTATTATTTTAAAAATTTAAATTTATTTCGCAACGCCATGGAAAATAAGGGCCAATTTATGCAACATATTATCATAGTCATTATCACTATCACAGTCTTAGTCGTAGTCTTAAGAAAATTTTAAATTTATAAATCAAAGCCATAAACTTGAAAATAAAAAATTTGCAGATGACAACACTGTCAGTAGTCAATCATTTCAATAAGGTTACTGTCTTCCTGGATAATTTTTTTCCGAAACACAATAACCAATAACAAGATTACTTTCATTTCGGACTTCCATCGTCTCAATGGTTGAAAGATTTCTACTTCTCTCAATTTTCCACCACGTTTCAATTGCTTGAATCTGCAATTGTCTTCATGTGAATACTGACAAATTAAGAATCTACACGATGTTTTAAAGGCCTGCAGGTATGGTGTGATTACGTTGTAATTTCGCGCGGTCTTGTGGCGCGCGTGTTTTCCGCGCTTCATTTTCTCCCTCCAAAACGGTCCATTAGCGGTCTCTATACGTTTTTAATTTCCACGCTCGGTTGGCTGAAGACGCTTCGATACAGATGGTTTCAGTTAATTTGCGTTTGAACCAATGTTCCTCTCTATGAAGAACACTAGCCTCGCCCAAAGAATTGGGTTTCCTCCTGTTGAGTCCACTTTTTGTGTTCAGCTATTCAACGTTCTGGAGGGAGAAAAAGACACGTGCGCCACAAGACAACGTAATCACACCATACATGCAGGCCTATAAAACATCGTGTAGGTTCTTAATTCGTCAGTATTTACCTGAATATTATTTTAGATTCAAGCAATTGAAACGTAGAGGTAAATTGAAAGAAGTAGAAGTCTTTCAACCGTTAAGACGATGGAAGGCCGAAATGCAAGTAATCAAGTTAATACACCGTCTACAACCTTCAAACCAACAATAACAAGGTCAAAGAGTCAAAACAAATGATTATTGATGTCATTTGTCAAATAGGTATCAAGGCACATGCACGTTGTGCATGTCGTCCTAAGTCAACTTTGAAGGTCAAATTCTTATGATTGTGATTGGGACTAAAACTAAAGGAATTGCATAAATGCTCCAACTGAAATGAACAGTTTAAGTTTTTATTATTAAGACAGTGACTCTGATAAGGACTATGATAATGACAATGATGCATAAATTGGCCCTTAGAGGCATTTATAGATCAATTGCCTTTATTTTTTTTTTTATTTATTTATTCATTACACGGGAAGAAATACCCATTTACAATTATTGGAATGCCAAAAAGGTCTAATGAAAATGGACTGAGTGGTTCTAAGGTGAAATATACTCAGAAACTTTATTACATCGAAACAGAAATTATATTTTTATATATGACAATGTCAAGAAAAACTACTTGTCACAAATAACATCATTGACACAGGATGTTATAATCTAATGTCGAGTGAAATAAGGATCAAATCGCAATAACAATAATACAAATCACTGAAATAAATATGTAAAAACGTTAAAAAAATATAACTACCTATATCCAACAGTTTTATACAGTAACTAGACAAAAACAAAACAAAATGAAATGAGCAATTGAAGCTATAAAACTTGAGCTACATAGTAGCACTCTTCATTTGCCAAAGCGAAGATGAAAAAATATCTATAGCCCTTGAGTGAACATTTGTCTGTCATAGATTACTGTGACATCCCTATGTTTGCACCATAATTCGATCGATGTGCAACCAAGGAAAATGTGCTATATTCACGTAGTGTCCTAGGAGGTACGTATATTTTTACTTCTTCAAATAATTCAGGAGCATCTGTAAGACCGTTCAAAATTTTATAAATAAACAAGATGTCAAACCCTTGCCTTCTGTGGATCAGAGAACTCAAATTCATTACTGACAGCATGTTTGTATAAGAGTAAGGAATGTTCAGCCTAAAGGAGCAGTCCATAAAAGAAACTGCGTTGAACTCTTTCACATGTTTCGATGTGGACTTGAGCATAAGGGCTCCAAATAATCGAAGCATATTCAAGATGAGATCTAACCAATGAAAGGAATAAGATTTTCACTGTACTCATATGAACAAAACCTCTAGAATGTCTCATTATGAAACCCAACTGTTTGAGTGCTGTATTAACGATGTACTCAATGTGTGAAGAACATGAAAGGTTAGATTGGAAGATTACTCCAAGATCTTTGATCAAGGTAACTTTCTCAATGACAGTGTTATCACAAATATAGTTGAAGGTTATCTCTTGCACTGAACGATGGAAACTGATAACTTTACATTTCAAAGGATTCATGCTCATTTTATTCACCAAACAACTATGTGACAAAACATTCAAGCTCTTTTGGAGTATAAGACAATCATCTGGATTTTGTATGATATGAAATATTTTGATATCATCGGCACACATGAGAAATTTACAGTCTGATATTTGTTCGACAATGTCATCGATGAATATACTGAATAGTAAAGGCCCCAGGTGGGAGCCTTGTGGCACACCCGAAGTGGCAGTGTATTCATCGGAAATGCACCCGTTCAACTTGACACATAGGAGGCGATCTGATAAATACGTTTCCAACCAGTCCAGAAGAGAACCACGAATGCCAATATACGATAACTTCTGGATGAGAATAGCATAATCTATTTTATCGAAAGCCTTAGATAGATGTGTATAAACAGAATCAACCTGTAGGCCCTTCTATAAAGCCGATATAATGAAGTTGGTATAAATCATGAGGTTAGTTCAAGTCGATCGTCCATCTTGAAACCCATGTCGACCAACACTTATTTCGTTAACCAAAGTTGAACTGAGGAATCTACTAACCAAACACTCAAACACCTTGGGAATGGCAGAGAGAATAGTAATAGATCTACAATTTTGTCGGGTATCCGAGTATGCGATGTAGAACAATAAGAAAAAGATAAAATAAAATAAGATGGGCGCATCCAGAATACTCATGACAGTGTGATCCAACGTGAACGCTGATATAAAAGCTGACGAATGCACCGCTTGGCCCTTACGCGTGTGTTTCTTACGGTTTGGAAGGCATTCTTAATGCGTTTAGTAGGAACTTCGATAGGAAGCACTGGTTCTGCACGATAAACTAGGCCCTTTATATATACCCCCATAAGAAGAAGTCCAGCGGGTTGAAATCTGAAGACCGTGGGGGCCAAGTAATTGGGTAAGGCGGAGGGCTGTTACCTAAAACAACGTGCTTGAGGAGGTTGTGAGTAAATTATGAGTTATTTATCAAAGTTATCAAACATTATCTGTCATCCTCGTGACATTAGTGATAACTAACAGTGAAAACTTTCCATGGATAGTTATCAGTGTAATGTTGATTTCATTGATTATTTCGACAGACATGATTAGAAATAGACAAATAAGATAGGATGTTTCTTAAAGCAAAAAAATCACTGAAAATCACAGAATTCCATTTTAAAAATTATTTCACGGTGAAAACACTTCAACTATTCCACCTGTTATTTTCGTGCAATTTGATATAATCAATTCGGATTTCGAACAAACTCATTCATAAAATGCATGCTAGACACGTTCGTGCATTTTTTATATGTCTGATTTATCTAGCTGTCTTTATCGGTGAAATATAGGCCATCCACCTGATTATCAGCTAAAAATTCCGAGTTACGCCCACAGCCGATTTTTTCTAATTTTAGCACCATTGACGATTATTTGAATACTTAATGTCACTGGCTGCTGGATTTGATACAGAGATTAATTTTTCATACAGAGAAAAATATTTCATAGAAGTATTTTCGCACCTTATTTATTCGTTTCCGAATTGATAACTCATGCAGTAATGACATAAGGAATTCAATGAGTCCAACTCAATCCTATGCCTAGTTTTCTAGATACGGGATGAATTGAAAATTGGCCAGTTTTTTGTATTTTTTCATTGATAATTTACGAGCTAGATTGAATTAATGTTAGATACACGTTTACTACTTTTTTTAGTGAAACATTAGTGAAAACGTACAATTGAAAATATTTATATTTACGAGGTGATTCACAAATGTGTGACGGTAGTATGTGCAAAATCTTAGTTTTTATACTGTGACGACATGGAAACATATTTCTGAAAAGACACTTCTCGGTATAGTAGGCAGAGTGTATAGTAGACAACAAAATATTACACAAAAATAAAGAAATGATTCAAAGTAAAATTAATTTGTTTGTATCTCTACATTAACATCGCACAAACAAAACACTCAACTGGTAATGAATAGAATAGATCGTGTGTACTATTTTGGTTTCTAAGAGTTTACCCATATAAAAATTATTTTATGCAACCATACATATATCTTTCTTCCCTTTGTCCCTTTCGTCTTCCTTCTTTTTCTATCCATTTCTATCATTGTCTATTGCTATAGGATAAAGTTACATAGATGAAGAATATAGCCTGAGTAAATACATGTTGCAATACAATAATTTCACAAGGCCCATTCTTTTATAGGATTACCCTTCATTAATTTGCGACATTTTATCATAAATACTAAAAATTTTTACCATAAGATCATTTTATTTCTAATGTAAATTTTATTTATATCATATTATATTGAATTGTATTATATTGAAAATAAATATTGCATTGTATAAAATATATATTCTTCAAGTAATAATTCAAAATCATGTACCCATGGATCAATTTTTGGGAAAGGTATTAATTACCACCTACATGTGTGCGTCTCAAAACTTGAAAATATACTAAGTAGTTTATTTGTCGGAAGGCAATTTATTTTAAGAGAAGTTCAAAAACCTTGTTTTCTAAAATTTCTCTGGTAAAATGTAAACATTTTCTCATTTTATTATAGTTTTGAAAACGTCTTGAGAGGTGTGAATTCCACATCCGATCCTATTACCAGTTTTCGAAGTACACTGCATTGAAGTGGAGAATTGCTGATTTGATCAGTTTTTCTGATCAAATTGAGAAGATGGATTGACTCAATGTTACGTATACCGGGTGTCAACGTATTCTTCAGGCAAGCATGCTTTCCAGAGTTTAGTGTTTGGTTCAAGTACCCTCTCAGGTTCAAAACATTCTTGAATGAAAAGGTCGACAAGCTTTTGTCGATCAACTATGCACAGACAATTGTTAATTTTAAGATCAACTTCATTCTGCTGAACATAATCAATGTGCAAAATTTAATTTTCTTACATTATCTATACATTACCTAAATTTCAAGTCGATGGATTTACTTTAACCTGGTATCTCGTAAATGATATTTCAATCTGATCAGAAGTCATAAAGTCACGCACTAGGAGACATTTATAAGGTATGGTATCATTTGAGACAACATATACTAGTAAATCAAATTCTATCAGAGAATTTGAGTTTAAAAAGAATGGAACCTAATATTTCCAACTTAGTCTTATTAATGCCTTCGACTTCTTGGTGTTTCCAAAAATTGAAAATTATACATTTTTACAATATCAATGGTTATTAAAGAAATTGCACTTCCTGAATCTAGCACAGAATCTACATAAATAGAATAATTGTCCTCACTGAGACACACTGGTAACATGTAACCACATGTCATGCTTGGTTCTACTAAAAGTGATTGTGACCGTGTGTCTCTCTTTTGATGTTCCATGCAACAACATATGTAACAAGACCCTCTTGGTCTAATAGGCTTTTCGCACTGAGAAATGCAGTGTCCAGTTTCACTACAATTGAAGCACCTTAAAACTGGTTTTCCAAAATAAGCTCCTGTGCTCTCTAATACGCCAGTAGATTTGGTGTTACCAGATGCTCGTTCAGATTATTCAGTTTTGTGAGTTCTTATAGCTGTCTTTCCGATCACCAACACGAATTTTCCTAGCGGACACTATTCGTTGATAATTCACAATGTCTTGAAATACACTATATTTATCACTGTGAGTTTTTGACATTATGAAGTTGCTTAGCTCCTTGGACCACAGTCCAATAATTGCTCCTTGATTTCTTCAAAAGGTAGTTACACCTTTTTACATGAAAGTAAACTGAAACACTTTCTTCTGTTGATTGAATGCGCTCTTGCATTTTCCCCCAGCAATCTGTCTTATTCAGAGAGAAAATAAATATTTTCTGGAATGCACTCTTGAAGGTATTCCAATCCGTCAACTCACCACTTAGTCAAATCAACCAGTGTTTTGCTGCCTCATTCAGGTTGCTTTTGGCAGTCTGGAAACTGAAAGAATCAGGCCAATTGTGCAATAGAGGTGTACCCTCTATCTGTTGAAGCCATATTTTGGCATGACTTGAGTCCTGCTCTCCGCTTAAAACATCAATTGTTTTTGACAAATCTGTAATTTGAAGAAGACGTTTGAGGAGTAAGCAAAGGAGGCTCTGCCTGTTCTTGCCTTTGTTGTCTTGTCGCCACAAAATTCTGGTCTGCATTAGTGAGGTTATCCATTTCATAAGTTGTCACTAACCCATAAACGTAAAACGGTCGAAACTTAACTTCGCAAATTACTTGGTCTTGATCCCACTCTTGAAACTGTAGGAGTAGCCAGAGGATTCTAATTTTAAATAAAGAACTTAAACGTTTCTAAACAAGAACTTTATTTTCGACACCTAATCGACTGCCATCTTGTCTTCTTGTTCCCTCCATCAGTGTTGCCAACCAGACAAAAACTTCAGTGGAACATGAGAACGCGAGAATTTCGAAATTGACGCCTACACATTCTAATTCTCATTTATACTAGTATTTATGACTTATTCTGTATTTTGGGGATTTGTGGTCTTAAATTAAAGAATCAGACCTCAAATTCTCAAAAAACAGTCATCATAACACAGGTCCTAAAACTAACATATTATTATTTATATTATTATTTATATTAAAATTGGAGCAATTGCTAATATTGAAGGGATTCAATTTGTTTGGAATGCTTGCTATTTTCAAATGCATTTTGTTGAAGTCATAAAAAGAAAGTGAGGTATACGTTTTACATTGTTGTTTACATCTGAACATTTTTGAACAGTCTTGGTAATTTTAATTTTGTTTGTGAGTGAATTGTCTATATATCCTTCAGCGACATTGGTAGACTTCCAGATACCGTGTCTCTTAAAATTTATGATGTTTTCATCATTATCATCAAATGACGTCGCATAAGTTTGACGAATACTACGGCCTGTGTATTTTTTGGGATTGGGTAAATTCAAAATTGTTGTGATTCCAAAACTATGGATACCAACAGGCTGAATCGAACATTTTCTCTTTTTGTAATTCACTAATAATCTGTTAAATGGAGTATGGGATGACTGTAAAGATAAATATTGCCTATACTACAGCAGGTTATTTTGCTACCTAATTACAACAAAAGTTCTCTCAATATGTGTTTTGGAATCTGGTATTTTCAAAAGCAACATGTCTTCCTTGTCGTTTATTAGATCAATTGCCATTTTTGTTAGATCATCCCGTCTACACGCAACGGCTAACCCAATAATTGTTACTACCTGAGAATGAATCAAATCAAGTTGATACTTTTATATCCTACAATCAAAATATTTTGTTAAAATTAGCTTCAAAATTGGAAATGTTTCATTATCTGCTTCCCTAATGAATTTGTTGATCTGCTTGCTGCTGAGGACTTCTGATATCTCTGTTTCATAGCCAACATTCTTCCTTTTAAGAAATGCGACAACCTTTGGGAAAGTGGCTATTTTTACTTCACCTCACTAAAATGGCACTTTCCAACAGTAGTTGCTCCACATGGTGAAGGATTTGACACTTTCAGATTTTGGCGCCAAGTAAGCCAAAATCATATCCTCTGTGATAGTTTTCTATTTCTGCAAATCCATCCATTTCGTGAACAAATCATAAACATTTTTGTACCTGGAATTTGATTTTTTCAAGCAATAATTTTGCTGTAGCAGTCGCTGCTGCATTGGAAATTTCGTAAGGCACATTTTCAAACTCGCTATCGCTGCTGCTTTCCATAGTTTATTGCGATAATTGCGACCAAAAATCATATAAACTTTTAAAAATCAATATTAACTGATTTCATGTCAAATAGCTGTCAGTCGTTATTTCGAAGCTATGGTAACGATCAACTGCATGAAAAATTTACAGAAATGTCATTAAAGCTGCAAAAAGAATGTATTATCATAACCGAATCTCGGCAAGTAGCAACAAAACTGGGGAAACCTGGCGTATTGTAAATGATCTTCGCGGTAAAAATATTGGATCAAACAATATTACTTTGAATCCTAACATTCTTAATGAATATTATTGCACCATCGCTGAGAGACATACAGAAAATATTGATTCGGCACCGGATCCACTTCTTTATTTGAGTGAAATCCATATCGCAGAACCATTTGTATTGTATCCAACGAATCTGGAGGAGCTCATGAATACAATTAAACAAGTTAAAAATAAAACCTCCTGCGGAATTGATAATATTTCAATATTTTTGAAAACATGCCCATCTTCTCTCTAGAATTGTTGGTTCAACTCATTAATGACTCTTTCGCAAAGGGACTCTACCCAAACTTCCTTAAAGTTAGTCTTGTGATTCCCCTTCATAAAGGTGGAAATGCAACGGATCCCTCTAATTTTCGACCGATTTCTCTTATTCCGACCTTGGGAAAAATTATAGAAAAGCTTGTCAAATCTAGATTAAAGGATTTCATCAATGTGCACAACATTCTCAATCCTCAGCAATTTGGCTTTCAGCCACGTAAAAACACAGGAGATGCTGTCTTCTCCTTCCTGAGAGAACTATACTGCAAACTGAATCAGAAGGAAGTTTGCGCGGCGGTATTTTGCGACCTTTCAAAAGCATTTGATTGTGTAAACCACGAAATCCTGCTGCGCAAACTCCAACACTATGGGTTCAGAAATCTTAGCCTCAGTTGGATGGAATCTTACCTAGGAAAGCGTACCCAAATTGTGAGAACAGATACGTTGTCTGATACTGGTTCGATTAGTCATGGCGTACCACAGGGTTCTTTATTGGGACCTATCTTGTTTCTACTTTATATCAATGATATAGCTAATCTAAAAATTGACGGTGAATTTACTATTTTTGCGGATGACACAACAATCCTCTGGCATGACAATGAAGTAAAGAACCTGCACACAAAAATCGTCAAGGATATTTCCGTTGTGAAGGAGTGGTGTGACTCGAATTTGCTTTCGTTTAACATAAATAAAACCAGCCTCTTATCGATCAAGTGCAATCTACCTGAGATTCAAGTGGGTACTGAAATGTTCATTGAACAAAAAAATAATACCAATTTTCTTGGTATTCATCTAGATGATAAGCTCAACTTCGAAAGTCATGTGAAAACACTGAGATCAAAACTAGCCTCTGGTTGTTATGCCGTGCGGGTAGTGTCTAGTGAACTGGGTATGGCCACTGCAAAAGTAGTTTATCATGCTTTGATTGAATCCCACATTAGATACGGGTTACCCTTCTGGGGTATCTGCAATGAACACAATTTCCATTCTATTTTCATCCTCCAGAAACGGGCCGTTCGCTACCTCCTCAATGTTGGACCTAGGGTATCATGTAAACCTCTTTTCTTGGATCTCAAAATCCTTACCCTTCCAAATTTATTTATTCTTGAGACTGTATGTTTGGTCCACAGCAACAAATCGTCATATGAGACGGTTGTTAGTTCTACCCGCCAAAATAATAATTTAAGACTTCCCATTCCATCATCGAATTTAACAAAAAAGTCTCTCATTTATAATGCTTTGATATTATTTAATCATCTCCCGGTTACTACCAAAAGAATTGTCTCTCCAGTTCTATTCAGGAGATCTGTAAAAAGTCTTCTTATCAGTGAACCATACTACAGTGTTCAAGAGTATCTAGACAAAGATTGGAATTGCTCGAACTTATCTTAACCTCATACTCTCGTATGTTCATTCTCTTTTCTTTACATGACATTCGCTTCTTTGCGTAGTCCAATTTTAACATGTAATATAATTTCACACTTGAGCAAAAATAATATATATGTTGTAGTTTACTAATTATTTTATCATCATTGTGCCATGTAAGTAGCATTATTTTCTTCCATGCTATACACGCTTTTACATTATACTATATTATATTTTATGATGATATTCTATGATGTACCTGTTCTCTTTTCTTCTTCTTTTTTTGACGACTTGTGATTTTATCAACACATATTTACGCATACCATTTTTATATTTCTGTACGTCTTTATTTTTATATTTATAAAAGCTTTGTCAACAAGAATTCATTCTTCGGACAATAAAGTATATTTTGATTTGATTTGATTTAATTGATCAAAACCATACCTACCAAGATTTTCATATTTTCAATGACAACAAGATTTTTTTCTGAAATCCCGGCCTAGTCCGGGAAGTACGTACTTCCCGTACTAGGCCGGGAAGTGCTCGAATTTTAAAACGAATATTAATATTAATAAGAATTAAGAATGTTTCTGTTCGAATTTCAACATATAATACAAATGAGAACTGAAATGTTCGAAATATTCAAATTTGGAATCGTTTCATCCGGTTAACAGATGGGTGAAAGTCGACCTCTCTTCGTCTCTTAGACTTAATGCGTCTCATTGATTTGTTATTCTACATGGTTGCCGAAAAAATAGTGTACGCAACAAGTCCAAAAACAGTTTTTTTGGACTCGTAGACTTCCAGCACTCGCTAACGATCGTCCTAGAATTTGGTCTACTCGTCCAAAAAAACAGTATTTTCCGGACTTGTTACGTAAATTACTATTCCCGTATCGAAAACGATACGGGAAAGTACTTTGCCGGCCTAGGCCGTCAAAATCGGTCTTTGGTTTATAGTTGTCACTTTGACGTTTCAGGAAAGCACGTAATTTCAAATCCTCAATTTATGATAATGCTGAATGCGATTTCAGAAAAAATAGTATGTGTACCTCGTAGTAAAAGTACATTCCCAGACTTCAATGCTTGTTGAACTCGGCTTAACTCCTCGGCCAACAATTTACATTGTCGTCCGGGAATGTATTGCTTTTACTACTTGATACACAATATACTATTCCTGGCCTAGTCTGAGAAGTACGTTCTTTCCGGACTAGGCAGCAAGAATGCTACTTTCTCAAAGAAAAAGTGTCTAGGAAGTGGGTACTTTCCGGACGTTGGCCGAAATAGTAATTTACGTAACAAGTCCAGAAAATACTGTTTTTGTTGAAGTCTGCGAGTCCAAAAATAACTGTTTTCGGACGTATTGCGTACACTATTTTTTCGGCAACCATGTAGAATAAGAAATCAATGAGACGCATTTAGTCTAAGAGACGAAAAGAGGCCTTCGCCCATCTGTTAACTGGATGAAACATACTTTTTATGAAGTTACATAAATAGACGAATATGCCTAAAATAAGCTGCCTATCAAATGGTGGTCATAACTATATACAGTAAGTTTAAAAAATTTGCACCATATGGAAACTTTTTTATTATCGATTTGTCACAAAATTTTATTCCTCATAAAAATTGGTGCATTACAGAATACTTGTATTCGAGTTCGAGTATCAAAATTCTAAATTTCCAAACGGTGTACAGGGGGGAACAATAGATAGAATTTTGATCAAGAGTAAACTACCCTGGCTGTGATTCCAAATTTGAATATTTTGAACATTTTAGTTCTTATTTGTATTAAAAATTGAAATTCGAACAGAAAATAGATACCAACAGAAACAATCTAATTCTTATTTAAATTAATATTTATATCAAAATTCGAGCACTTCCAGGCCTAGTCCGGGAAGTACGTACTTCCCGGCCTAGTCCAGGAAGTACGTCTTATATATTGAAATTCGAACAGAAGATAGGTACCAACAGAAACATTCTAATCCTTATTTATATTAATATTTGTATTAAAATTCGAGCACTTCCCGGCCTAGTCCGGAAAGTACGTACTTCCCGGACTAGGCCGGGAAGTGCTACTTTCCCAAAGAAAAAGTGTCCGGGAAGTGAACACTTCCCGGATTGTTGCTGAAGAAAATATTTTCCACCGATTTAAAATTGTCTTCAAATTCCATTCGGATACGTGTACACAGCCTCCAACAGATTCGCACAAAAAGATAAGGCAAATAAGCACAATGATACTGTATATTACACAATAGTTGGTATCACAGACATTCCATCTCACGAAATTACTCTTACTCACAAAATCAGAACCACCCACTCAAACACCGTTTTCTTTCGTCCATCCATCCTCGATAATTTACATCGTTCCATTAATTTGCCAAATATGTGCTCCATATATCAGAAAGCTCATTTATATCGAAATAAGCTATCAAATGGGGCACCTTCGCTGCCCAGGCGGTCCCACTGAAACTCTTGTTTGGACAAGTTGACTAACGGCTCGCAACCACGACAGCGTGATTTAGATGTATACACCGACGCAAAATTGATGTCTGTTTAATTATTCAAGGCGATAATATTGTTAGTAATTGACGCGTATGAAGCAAAACACATTTTGCTTTTTGGAAAACGGGTTAGTCAGATTGCGAGACACACTCACAAAAAACATGGTTCTGCCCAAAACTCGGGCCCACTCACGTTCAAACCTAGTCTCAACACGTTTTCCCATTTTCTTTCTTCTTTCTTCCTTCTTTTTTCTTCCTCCTTTCTTCTTCTATCATCTTCTTTCTTTCTTCTTCTTTCTCTCTTCGCCATTCTTTCTTCTTCTTTCTCTCTTCGCCATTCTTTCTTTCTTTCTTGGAACGAATGAATATTACAGTTATTATTGAATATTCATATACTCTACTTCTTGAACAATAAAGTTTTTTTTGACAGACATTTTTGAAAAGAAACAAAATTAGAATGCAGACTAAATACAAGTACAAATATATTATTAGTATTGCAATAATTCAACAGTTATTACATTCAGTCCACTGAAAAAATTTCACTACTGGCTACTTTAGACACGAAACTTCTACTATTTTCTTTTCTTGGTCTTTAAGCCATGAAATCAACCGATCATACAGCGCTCTTAAAGAAGACGAAAGAAATTTGGTGTGTTTTGATTTGAAACGGTAGTGTTGTCTTCATTCTTTTATTTTTATAATGTTTATTCCCTCTATTCCACAGTTACTAATGACAATCGAAACAATGTCGGGGCGTGGCGCAGTGGTTAGAGCGTCCGACTTTGGGTCGAAAGGTCCGGAGTTCGAGCCCCAGTTGCGGCCGGGATTTTTAAATTTAATTTGACCGATTAAATTATTCAAATCTCGTTGCTGGACTGGGGTGAGTCCTTCACGATTCACTGTTGCGTTCCAATTAACAGTGCTGCTCCTAAGGTGGCGATGGAGTTAGTAACAAGGCCTATCCAGAAGACGTGACTAATGACCATAGCAGTCGATGTCAAGACACTAAAGAAAAAAAACAAAAAGAAAACAATTGAAACAATTTAAACTAAGGTCCAATTTATGCAACATATCATTATCATAGTCATAAACACTATCACAGTCCTAGTCTTAGTCGTTATCTTAAGAAATGTTCATATTCTTGCATCTCAGTCAAAATTGACAGATTCCAACACTGTTATTAGTGTCTTTTTATTCCAAAGGAGTAGACATTTTCCAATCATTTCAATAAGAGTACCCTCTTCCTGGCTCGTTTTTTTTTTCGAAACACGATAAACAATAACAGATAACGAACATAAAAAGTAAAGACAAATAGTTATTGCCAACTTTGAATGTCAAATTCATATGATTATGATTTAGACTGAAACTGAAGAAATTGTTTTAATTTGATTTTATGATAAGGACTGTGGCTGTGATTAGGACTATGATTATGTCAATGATCCATTAATTGGCAATAACAGATTAATTAATTTTCACTCACGAGTTACTGCATAGATTTCTTTGTCATTGATTTTTTCCATTTTCAGATCGGGATTGAAGCTTGTGGTGATACTGGGCATTGGCACATGAGCCGTGGTGGCCGTGCTGGTAGAACGTTCGCCTTTGGAGCGAAGGGTCGAGGGTTCAAAGCCTCGCATGGTCATCGGTCTCGTGCATGGCATCACACGTTACGTTGAAAGGTAAGGGCTGCGTCTTCCCTAGCTCAAATAAGTCTCTCGAAGACTTCCGAGGTTGCGCGTAGGGGTGCAATCGGTTGACGGTAATAACAATTTTAACAACAAAAACAATTGTAATTTCATGAAGACCAACTTGATGCAGTGATTCCATATCTTTATTATACACCAATCAATAGAGAATAAGTTGAGTGATTTTTTAACAATAATACTAGTAGGAAACTTACGGTGCCATCACATGAAAGACAGCCCTGCACTGCTGACAGTGCGTAAAGCATTACTTTTTCGTACAATTGCGTAAAATCATCAACTGTGCGTAAAATAAGTTATTACACACTGTTCATACATTTATGCATTTTTGAAAAATTCAGTATTTTGCGTCAAATATAACTCGGAAGTCTTTATTTGATAAGACGACGACAATTCATATCATTAAACATTCAAATCAATGAAATAATTGCTACAATTTGGCAATATAATAACTCTAATAGCACACCATGTCCCAGGGACGTCCCTATTTGGTACAAATCATGTCCGAATGTCCGGGACTTAAAATCATTGTCCTTGAGACGACCTATTCGGTGCATTTTCATGAATTTCTCCAAAGGAATTCTTATGGATGTCCCAATAATGTCCCAATCGGTACATCGTATAAAACTTCTCTGCGAGGACGTCTTTGGGATGTCCTGGGTAGGATATATTTTGTAATGTTTCCTAGGACATCCATCGGACGTCCTTGTTAGTGAGTATTCTGGCATGTCTTTGAAAGGACGTCCCATGGTTGTCCTGGTACGGGACATTCAGGAACATCCCACATGAATTAATATTGGAACTCCCAATTGGTTAATCTCAGAATATCTCCCTGCGAGGACTTCCTTGGGATGTCCTGGTTCGGATATATTTTGTAAATTTTCTAGGATATCCATTGGATGTCCTGGTTGGCATGTATTCGGCATGTCTTCGAAAGGACTTTCTATAGTTGTCCTGGTATGGGGACATTCTGGAACGTCCTTGATGAATGTACAACGGACGTCCCAATAAGTGAATTTTAGAAAATGTTCTTCTGAGTACTTCCTTGGGATGTCCTGGATTGAAAATTTTTCGGAATGTTTCCAAAGATGAAGGATGGATGATCATAAAAAATAAAACAAAATTCGAAAACAGTTACAATAATCAGGCCTCCATGTGTGCCCAGTACCCGTGTATCCATCCCAGCTAGTGGTTTTACAGAAAAGGTATAAAATGGATCGCATATTTACAATAGGGCTTGAGATTATAGCCCAAACAACCCATCTGAAATAAAACCCTTTTCACTATCAATAAGGTCATCAGGGGCCATATAATCGAGTTTGTACGTATGCCAATTCGGTTCACTGTTTCACAACAATGAACATGAAAAATGTATGTTTGTCTCTCTTGTTTGTATACGACTAGAAACCGAACAATTTCTCTATGTATGGATTCCGTGCATAAAGTTGTTTTCTGTGTTTTGTGTTCTGTGTTCAAGTGAAGTGTTGACGAATTGACAGACAATTGTTGAGTATTTAGTATTTACGATTTACCAGCTATGGCGGCTTTTCTATAATTTTTTGTAATTAGTTAGTTTAGTGACTGTTGTGGAAGTTATTTTGTGTTCATTCAGTATATAGTTATATCTTCAAACGAAAATAAAAGTTTTGTTCTATTCAATACTTATTTCTAACCTATTCAACACTGTTTTGAAAAAGGTGTTTCCGTAAGTGGAGTTGTGTGTATCTTTTAAACATGTACAAACGAAAACGAAATATATCAAAACGCCAGCGCACTAGAATCGTTAAACGATTGTCAGAAGCTTTAAAAAGAGAAGTCTCGACTGATTCAGATGTATCCTGATGTTTCCAAAACTGAATTGAATGACTATGAGAGAGTGCTGAGCTTACAGTAAGTGCATTTGGTTCCATCCAAATTGGTATCTCCAGGAATCCACAACAATGTCATAATCTCAGCCCTGAAAGAGATGTACGAACAAATACATCTGATGATTCTGCACATCCTAAGGACGTCCCAGATGTACTTTCGATTGACGTAATTCGGGGACGTCCAATGAACATCCCAGGTAGATGTCGATTGAATATCCTTATAGAACGTCAAATTTTGGTGAGAAGTCGAAACATTGGTACTACCCACGGATGTCCAATGGACGTCCGCGGTACCAATACTGCTCGTCCTAAGGACGTCCCAAATATACTTTTGATTGATGTAATTCGGGGACGTCCAACTAACATCCCAGGTGGATGTCCATTGGATATCCTTATAGAACGTCTAATTTTGGTGAGAAGCCGAGACATTGGTGCTGAGAGGATTGTCCTATGGATTATCATCGGACTTCATGGTGCTATTAGGGAACTGTCGAAGAAGAA
Source organism: Chrysolina oricalcia (assembly GCA_944452925.2). Classification (NCBI taxonomy): domain Eukaryota; kingdom Metazoa; phylum Arthropoda; class Insecta; order Coleoptera; family Chrysomelidae; genus Chrysolina; species Chrysolina oricalcia. The sequence goes on along the minus strand of OX101818.2, from coordinate 16,778,702 downwards.
ACATTGTATGAAACACATTCGTAAAGGTCTTTTTTGTACTTGCGTGTTTGTTGAACTCGGCTGCGCCTCATTCTACAAACTTCACGCTCATACAAAAGAGTCCTACTTTTCGAAATTCTATCATAAATAGCAATTTTTAGTGTTTCGCTTATAAAATGGAAACTAATACAGCAATCTGGTTGCTCCAATGAGAGAAATTGTAGAGAATTGAAGTATAAACTCCGGCATTTTCAAGTTGTAGGGTTGGACCTTCTCATGAAAGTATTAAATTATGTGTACACGAAACAGGCGCTGTCGGACCTTTAGTTTTAGAACAATTGCAATTTGAACTATTTTTTGCAACGTGTCTGGATGCTCTAGTAGTAGTTCAATTTCTCAAACAGATTTTGAAAGTAGAATATACTACCTAAAAACGTATATTCTCATTTTGCAGTAAAATGCTAGGAAATGTGTTAAAAATGCTTGCAAACAATACTGAAAATGGCCGAGCATAAGTAGGTGGTCGAGTAGTAGGAGAGACCGGGAGACGAGGAGAATTCTTCTTATGAACGGGTTTCGTGATAATACGCTACCCCTCATCTCCTGGTCTCTCCTACTACTCGACCACTTACGGCTGTTTCCAGTCATTTCTGCATGCATTTTTCAACCATTTCGCAGCAATATAGCGCAAAATGAGAATGAACGTTTTGTGAAATTAAAATCAGAATATCACTTGATATCACCAAATAGGTAACCTGCAAGATGCAAGTCCAAAAAAAATTCAGTTTGCAATTGTGCCAAAACTAATTGTCTGACAGCTCCTGCTTCGTGTACACATAAAGTACATATGATACTATACTTTCATGAGAAGGGCCTAACCAAAAACTTGAAAATGGCGGAGTTATGAATAGTGGTTCGCACGAGACCAACGAGACTAGATTTCCATAAAGTCTTGTCTCGTCTCGCCGATGAGTTAATAAGTCTCGTATCAAGTCTCGTCTCAGAAACGAGTCGAGACAATGTGAGACTCTCGAAAACAAGACTCCCGCACGCACCGCTAGTAACGAATTTAAATGTCAAAATTTTCTTGGTTTACCATTTTCCCCCGTTACTATTGATCAGATCAGGCGGCCTATTCTCGAATGTCGAGTGAGATTTGTCGCATTCGACATATGTCGATGGAAATTGTCGCACAATATGAGCATGCGGTATTCTCAAATGGGATCGACATATATGTCGCATGAGATGAATTTTGTCGAATTACATGAGCTGGCAACACCGAATTTTTGATGTTAGATCGTGTTCTATGCCCCTGCTCTTGTAAAACGTTAATAATAATAACAAATAAAATGACATTTCCTTTTGCTACATCACAATAAATAAAGTAGAAACAAGGAAAAAAATTATTACACCCAAAATCAAAAGCGAACTTTAAAAAATTTAATAGAAGGAAAATAAAATGAGCCTCTTTTATCGGAGAATTCTTTAGTTAATCTGAATGTTCTAATATATTTTTCTCAGATGAGAATGTGAAAGCACTCCTGTATATTACTCGTCTCTTTCGAGGCTGCTGATAAATTTTCTATAGCTATTACTAAAGATGTCATTCCCTAACTACAAAAATCTCTGAAAAAGTATCAAAGAATGTTGATTTTATTGGAAATATGAACAGATTGTTCATAAAGTCAGTTGTGGAATCATCTGCGCCTGAAAGTTGAAATTTAGTCGCTATTTTCCATCGTACAAGTTAACCTCTCGAAAATTAAACTAATACATGACTCCTCTGGAAATGGAAAAAACCTACGATAAATTGAAGTTACTTTTTTGTGATGTCTTACAGAAAACAACTACTTTCCCGGCTAAAGCCACCCTGGACATTGAACTACCTACATCTGATAGATATTTATAGATCATAATCTCCAATGGAAACTGGACATTTAATAAATAATCAACTATCTGAATGAAAATCCAAATTTTCACTTTCAGACTTGTTTCTCTCAAGTTACATAGGGACTTTTTCAATATCTCTTAACAATATCAAAGAATGTTTTGACATTTACTATAAACTATTGGACCCAACCTATAAATTTCACTTGTTATTAAATTCTCGCATTCGACATAAATTGTCGACTGTCTACAATTTGTCTATCAAAAATTTGCGAATGCGACATTTGAGAATAAGAATATTCATATTTCATTCGGCAAAGAGCATATCTCGCATGCCACAAAATATGTCACGGTTTGAGAATAGGGTCCCAGGTCGTAAAATCTCATTTCGTTCCTATTTCAATTCTCTTCAATTTTTCTCATTGGAGAATCAGGTTGCTCCTGTATTCCTTTTCATTTTATAAGCGAAAAACTAGAAAAACTATTTTTTTGTATTTAATAGTAGATTATACCAAGAGTCAATACTGATAGCCATTATTCTCGAGGAATTTTTACGAAGCGAGCCGCGTAAGCGGCGATGGAGTAAATTATTGCGAGTAATAATAATGATAATAATATTTATTCATTTCAATTCCAATTAAAGATATAAATTGTGAATAAATATCAGGTATTTCAAAATGGCTGGTCGATTTTTTTTCTTGATACTAATTGTGTCATTTTGAAATATAAAACTATAAATAGAGTTGAAAATATAGTATAAATGGATAGAATTTAATAAAATATTTAACATAATAATAAAGAATAAAATAGAATATAATATAAATGAAGATAATAATTATAACTACGGACTGTCTTTTGATTTCCTACTAGTATTTTTGTTACGAAAAAATCCATTGATTGACCCATAAGCAGATTTCTGGAACTTATTGCTTAAGGATGAATCTTCTGTAGCTCACAACCATTATACATTTCAAGTAGGTAACATGAACTGTTGTTTTTTCCTTTCATTCGGTCCTTCAAATTAATTTTGTTTCTCGTGTGAACCCAAACATATAAATAAAATGTAGGATGGAGTGACCTTTTGCAGAAACTCTCATCTTCTGTTCCCATACACAACATAAACTTGCTGAATAATTCAACCACTGTCGATTTCTCTATAGTTATGTGATATCACATATTTGGTACGGAAAAAAGTCACTTTCTCACCTCACCCGGTACACCGAAATCGAACAGAAACCTGTCGTAAGCAATTAACAAAACGTATGTCATAACCAATATCCCGCCCAAAAAGGAATCAATTGTGTGATCAACGATATTAATTAGAGACGAAATTTTATCGAATATGTCGAGCATGTGTCTTTCCGCATACGGTAAAACTAGTAGCGCAGAAATGATTAAATTTTGTGAGTAAAATCGTATTCTAAGATATTGTTTCTCTAAACGACGATGACGATTCGGTAACTAAATCTGTATCAGTTATCGAACATTTGTCACTAGTATTAGGAAAGAGGTACTAGATCTTAAGATTAGCTCAGAATTTCTAAGCAACAAAATATCCAACTGGAGGGTGTCCTCTGAGCCATCATGCTCAGACCACAGGCATATTCAATTCAACATTGAAATAGGCCCCAGACCAGTGGTTCAATACCGAAACATGCGGAGCATGGACAGGGAAGGATGCAACATCTTCCTGAAGAACCATCTCCAAAACGAATTGTCCACAATAAATAGTCGTGATCAAATAGATATTGCTGCGGAACTTCTACAAACTGCACTTATCTCAGCTTATCACAAAAACTGTCCACTGAGGGAGAAAAGGGATAACCGAAATGCTTCCTGGTGGAACGAAAATCTGGATAAAACACGAAAATAAGTTCGAAGGTTATTTAAGCGGGCTAAGGTACTAGGTGAATGGGAAAATTACAGGTCTGCTCTAACCACGTACAACAAAGATATCCGGAAAGCAAAACGAGAATCATGAGAACGATTATGCGAAAATGTGTCCAACACATCGAGCGGAACCCATATCCACAAGATTCTATACAGAGAGCCGACACAGGAGCTTGGTTCGTTAAAGCGTCCAGACGGCTCCTTTACGGCCTCTAGGAAAGAAACACTATTAGATAATAACCACTTCCCAGGCAGCCTGATTATGGACAATCAACCTCTAGTCACAAATATATGCCGGATGAAACTACCTCACAGAGATGACTGGATGGTTGTCAAAAGAATGATTACACCACAGGAGATAAGATGGGCGGTTAACTCATTCCACCCATACAAATCGCCAGGAGACGATGGCATAGCTCCAGTTCTGTTACAAATCGGTCTGGAACTTATCATACCTGTCCATATAAGAATCTTTAGAGCCAGTTTAGCATCTAACTGGACCGCGACTAGGGTGATCTATATTCCTAAGGTGGGTCGGAATGACCCACACCCAAAATCGCTCAGACCTATTAGTCTGACATCCTTTCTGTTGAAAAGCATGGAGAAAATACTGGATGTGCACTAACAAAGCACCCCATCAATGTTCACCAGTATGCCTACCAGGCTGGCAAATCAACAGAACTTGCCCTCAATAACTTTCTCTCAGGAATAAGCGACGCCCTGGAACACCAGGAGATAGCAGTCGCTGCATTCTTGGACATAGAAGGAGCATTTAACAATGCACTACCTCACTCCCTATATGAGGCCACTGTCTCTAGAGGGATTGAACCGATACTATGTGAATGGATAAGATCTATGCTTCACAGCAGAACTATAACAACTTCTCTACAGGAGGAAAGTGTCAGCTTCAAGCCAGCCAGGGGCTGTCCCCAGGGGGGGTCCTCTACCCACTGTTATGGTCACTGCTGGCCATTCTCTCGCTTTGGAAGGTTGATCTGCAAGCATACGCTGACGATCTGGTCCTAATAATAAACTATAAATCTGAAAAGACGATCTCCTACATCCTTCGGGATATATTGAATACTTTATATAAATAGTGTGAGAGGGAGGAAATGTCTATTAACCCCCACAAAATGGTCATAGTACCATTCACCAGGAAAAGGAAGCTGGAACATTTAATACCTCCTTCCATCAATGGTGTAACAATTCCTTTTGCGAGTGAAGCAAAATATCTGGGAATAACCCTGGATAAAAAACTTAATTGGAACTCGCACTTGGAAAAGACTACCCGGAAGGCTAGCCTATCATTATGGACATGCCGCAGAATATGTGGCAAAACATGGGGCATGTCACCAAAACACGTATATAGGTTGTACGTGACCGTCATACGTCCAATGGTAACGTATGGCTCTATAGTCTGGTGGAGCAAGGGTAATAAAAAAATGGGCATTGCTAAACTTAACTGACTACATATACAAGCGTGCCTGGCGATTACTGGAAGTATTCGCTCCACGCCAACGGCAGCAATGGAAGCCCTCCTTGGATTACTTCCTCTCCACATAGTTCTGGAGAGAGAGGCATACAGACTCTACCAAGCGGCCATTAGTCTACCGCAGGCATGTGTCATTAGAGGCAGCAGCATGCTGGAGGGCATAATAGCTCACAACATTCTAGGAATGCCCTCAGACATCATGCCTAAAACTATAAACCTTCACACATCCTACACTGTGGTCTTTCCCGAAAGAGAAGACTGGGTCCGGAATGAAACCAACCTATGTAGGGCAAATGAACGTTGGTTCACCGATGGTGCCAAAACTCAGGAAGACATCGGAGCTGGAATATATGGGATGAACCCAGTAGTGAAACGCTCGTTCAGTATGGGTAAACTAGCTACGATATTTCAGGCAGAGGTATATGCCATTGAGATGTGTGCCAGGGAGCTGGAAAATCGATACCACACACGAAAAACAATGAAAATATTTTCAAATAGTCAAGAAGCACTTAAAGCGCTTGAATCCAACTGCTTTAAATCTAGGGCAGTATGGAACTGCAGAGACACCTTAAACCGACAGGCGCAACGCAACAACGTTACCTTAGTCTGGATACCAGGTCACACAGGTCTAGAAGGGAACGAAATAGCGGACGCCCTAGCAGAAGGGGGGCCGAAACAACGTTCACTGGACCAGAACCGGTAATCACTGCACTGCCAAGAATGTCATAACATCTTGAGCAGACAATAAAAGACTCGAGTACTGGCGTAGTCTACCGAGCCTAGCCCATTCCAAAGCATTCATTGCTTATACAAGAAAAAAGAGGACTCTGACAAACTGCTACAACTCAGTAGAGCGCATCTCAGAGTTATAGTAGGTTTGCTTACTGGCCACTGCAAACTCAAACATCACATGCATAAAATCGGACTTGCACAAGATGCAGAGTGCCGGCCATGCATGGAGGATGATGAAACGGCTAAACACATTCTCTGTTCATGCCCTGCAGCGGCCAGAACCAGATTCTCAATATTTTGCGATACGACAGTGAGTCCAGAAATCCTGGTAAATTATTCTCCCAACGCATTCCTCAATTTCGTCAAGAGATTGGATATACTGGGAGAAGTATAACCATAGGGTAAGCCACAATAGGCCATTGGCCGCAGTGGAGGGCCTGATACGGGCCCACTCACGTTCAAACCTAATCTACCCAAGCCTATCAAAACTTCAAAAAATTCTCATTGTATTAGATTTCGAGCCTAGAAAAATATTTGAAACCATGGTTTCTGAACAATTTCACAGCATCCAGTAGTCGTTCTCTGTCATAACTATAGAGACGGATTGTTGAAACGTCAACAAAAATAATAAAATGCCAATCAACTATCAAAATCATGCATTTCAGTTTGGTCCAATCACTCCTAAACTATGGCATAATCGCATGGGTTGGTGCATATTCTAATAATATGAAACCCTTAGAAATAATAGAGAAAAAAGTCATCAAAATAATATTCAACCTTAACCAACAATTTTCATCGAACTTGGTTTCCATAATTCTAAATTACTGAATATCAGACAACTATTCTACAAAACTGCCATAATCGATATAGTAAAAAATAATCTGATAAACATGAATGTAACACCTACTTATCCAACAAAATTTCGAGAAAATGCAAATGTAGTTCTCCCTAAGACTCAAATGTTTATTGGACAGCGATGTTTCATATATGTGGGACAAAATTTATATAATAATTTACCGATACATTTAAAAATTGAAATTTACATTAAAAATTTTAAAAACAGATTGGCTTCTAATATCAAATATCAAAGTACTTTCGTAAACCTATCATGGATTAGTGTGTACGGACATGCGTGTATAAATGTATGTATCACTTAGTAGTGTGTTTTGTTGATTTTTAGTTGACTGTATAGGTATAATCGTTGAGTTTGTTTACAACATTTTAAACATATATTGAAAAAAAATTCATGTAATTTATGTGTTTATCAATGTATGTATCTACTACCACTATTTTAACTTTTAATAATTTTAATAATTAACTTTATACTAGTGTTTAATAATCATTATCTATATTCATAATGTATTCTATTTTTTTCTATATTATTATGTTGAATATTTCATTATATTATATCTATAGGTATATATTATATTTTTAACTCTATTCATAGTTTTATATTTCAAAATGACCTAAGTTCTCACGTTTAGAATCACAGTCTAGCTATTAGCTAAAGTGAACCTGAACATGACACAATTAGTATATCAAGAAAAAAATTCGTCCGGCCATTTTGAAAACCTGATATTTTTCACAATTTATATCTTCAATCGGCAAATTATATCTTTAATTGGAATTGAAATGAATGACTATTATTGTTTTTTTTTCATTGGTGTTTTGGCATCGACTGCTATGGTCATTAGCCGTATGTTCTGGATAGGCCTTGTTATTAGGAGCAGCACTGTTAATTGGAAAGCAACAGTGAATCGTTCGGAACTGTCCCCTGTCGAGCCACGAGATTTTAATAATTCAATAGGTCAAATTAAATTTAAAAATCCCAGCCGCAACTGAGGCTCGAACTCCGGACCTTTCGACTCAGAGTCGGACGCTCTAACCACTGCGCCACGCCCCGACATGACTATTATTGTTATCATTACTATTATTATTATTATTAATATACTCAAATTTTTTATTATTGTAATTTACCTAGCTCTATTCGGCTTGGTCACAGACCGAATGAGTTTTTAAGAAATCTCTTTTAATGATCTTCAGAGACAAAAAATGTGTACAATTTATTTCATAATAATATTGAACAAATAATTGCAAGAGCCTATTGGACCAGGTCAGTAACGAAATAGTTTCCTTCGGCGTAAGACCTAAAAACTATTAGTATTATACAAAATATCCGTTCCGGAGTTCCTATAGAATAGAGTGTTAGATTGTAGGAGAGTTCGTTCTACTGATATTTTCTCAACGGTGAAGTTCCGGAGATCATATTAATATAATGTAATAATGTCTCAATGGTGAATTTCTGTAGATCAGATTTAATAGAGTGTAAGAAGGTCTGTTCTACACCAATACTGTCTCAACGGTGAAGTTACGGACATCATATTGAATAGAGTGTAGGCATTGCTTATCAGTAAATTAAACTGAAAGGAACAATAGTAGAACCACATATATGGAAATGAATAAAAAACAAGGATTAAAAATCAAATTATCCTGAAAGAAACAATATAAGAAATATTCACACCGAAAATAATCAGGTAGGATGATTTTGAAAGGTTACTATTATTTCTGTAAATCCTGGTTTAGAAGTGTCTGAAAGTGACGTCATAAGCATAATAGTATCGTGACAAAACCACTATCGAAAAATTACAGTTTTGTGACTGGTTCACGTTCTGTACCTCGCAAATGTAGAATGTTAGAAGTTAGATTCCTTTAGTTTCAAAATATTTTTATTTCCTTCAAATTATTATAGGTCGAATTCTAGTTGTTACCTAGTTGGAGGTCCTAGATTGACTGATTTCTACCGGATTGAAGTCTGGTATTAATAGGAAAAAACTGTTACCATAGACACCGCCTCGCTGTGTGAAATTTGATGTTACTTTCCGGAAAATTCAATCCTGCTTTGTATCTACATGGATCCGATATCTGGAATCCATAGAAAAGGGTAACAAGATAACTAATCTCCCATTTATGCACAAAGCCCCATGGAAATTGGAAAAAAACGGGTTTTTTACATCCGACGCTTCAGGACAAGTCTTTGGAAAAGGCTCCTGTGTACTCCCATTTGACCTGAAGAGTGAGTAATATAAGTGGTGTCAGTTTGTCGAGAACAGTATCTAATACCATTACAGATTTATAACCTGTATACGGCCTACCACTCATGTCTCATGTGTCTTCAAAGTCAAACTGTTGGATCACCCATCTACCAAGTAGGTTAGTTCAGGTTTGAACGTGAGTGGGCCCGTATCAGGACCTCCACTGCGGCCAATGGCCTATTGTGGCTCACCCTATGGTTATATTTCTCCCATAGTATATCAAATCTCTTAACGCAATTTCGGAATGTATTGAAAGAACAATTATTTACTGTCGTATTGCCAAATATTTAAAATCTAGTTCTGGCCGCTGCAGGGCATGTACAGAGAATGTGTTCAGCCGTTTCATCATACTCCATGCATAGACGGCACTCTGCATCTTGTGCAAGTCCGATTTTATGCATGTGATGTTTGAGTTTGCAGTGGCCAATAAGCAAGCCTACTATAACTCTGAGATGCGCTCTACTGAGTTCTAGCAGTTTGTCAGAGTCCTGGTTATTCATTGTAAAAGTGATAAATGCTTTGAAATGGGCTAGGCTCGCTAGGCTACGCAATACTCGAGTTTTTTATCGTCTGCCCAAGCTGTTATGTCATTCTTGGCAGTGCTATATGCTGAACCGATTACCAGTTCTAGTCCAGTGAACATTGTTTCGCCCCACCTCCTTTTGCAAGGGCGTCCGCCATTTCATTTCCTTCTAGGCCTGTGTGACCTGGTATCCAGACTAGAGTAAAGTTGTTGCGTTGTGCTAGTCGGTTTGAAGTGTCTTTGCAGTTCGATACTGCTCTAGAGTTAAAGCAGTTTAATCCAAGCGCTTTCAGTGCTGCTTGACTACCTGAAAATATTATTATTGTTTTTCGTGTTTGGTGTCGATTTTACAGCTCCCTTGCACACATTTCTATGGCATATACCTCTGCATGAAATATCGTAGCTAGTTTACCCATACTGGGTTCATCCCATATATTCCGGCTACAACACTTTCCAAAGTTTTGGAACCATCGGTGAACCAACGTTCATTTGCCCTACGTAGGTAGGTTTCATTCCAGACCCAGTCTTCTCTTTCGAGAAAGGCCACAGTGTAGGACGTGTGAAGGTTGATAGTTTTAGGCATGATGTTTGAGGGCATTCGCAGAATATTGCGAGCTATTATGCCCTCCAGCATGCTGCTGCTTCTCATGACACATGCCTGCGGTAGACTAATGGCCGCTTGGTAGAGTCTGTATGTTGCCCTTCTTGCCTCTCTGTTCAGAACTATGTGGAGAGGAAGTAACCCAAGGAAGGTTTCCATTGTAGCCTTCTTGTTCTGTAAATAGAACCTATGATTCTTCTTGAGAGTGGTGAGGAGAGACATGGCTCCTATCCTCTCGATGCGTAACATACAGCTTCCTATCCTTCAATTGGTAATACTTCTCATACTGTCCTCGGAAGTCTGCTGAGTGTTTCTTTCCACTTTGCAGGTACGATTAGTGTATACTTTCCCTACTTGCTTAGTAATTCCTTTCTCTGTGTGTCGGTAGACGTAGAAGTAACCCAAGGAAGGTTTCCATTGTTGCCTTCTTGTTCTGTAAATAGAACCTATGATTCTCCTTGAGAGTGGTGAGGAGAGACATGGCTCCTATCCTCTCGATGCGTAACATACAGCTTCCTATCCTTCAATTGGAAATACTTCTCATACTGTCCTCGGAAGTCTGCTGAGTGTTTCTTTCCACTTTGCAGTTACGATTAGTGTATACTCTCCCTACTTGCTTAGTAATTCCTTTCTCTGTGTATCGGTAGATTTCCAAAATTAGATTAGGCAACCAACACACTATTAGCTCTCTATCAGCAGATCTTTGGAACTTATTGCTAATGGATGATTCTTCTGTCGTTCACAAGCACAAGTTTGTAACATGATCTGTTTTTTTTATCCTATTATTTGATCCTCCAAATGGATTTTGTTTCTCGTGTGAAGTCAAAGATATAAATAGAATGTAGTATGGAGTGACCTTTTGCGGAAACTGTCATCTTCTCTTCCCATATACAATATAAACTTGATAAATAATACAAGTTCAACCACTGTCGATTTCTTGATAGTTATGTGATATCACTTATTTGGTCCGGAAAAGAGTAACTTTTTCACCTCACCTGGTACATCGAAATCGAACAAAAACCTGTCGTATGCAATAAAGAAAACGTATGTTATAACCAACATCCCGCCCATTCGTCGAAAAAGGCACCAATTGTGTGAACAAGGATAATTAGAGACGAAATTTTATCGAATACGTCGAGCATGTGTCTTTCCGCATACGGTAAAACTAGTGGCGCAAACATAAAAGTTGTTTTGACCAAATACAGGCGAATAAGGCTCACTATAATTATACAATAATTCAAGAACGAGGAAGAAAGTCCTTTAACGATACCTTTCATGAATACCAACTTAAATTAAACCGTTGCGCTATTGCAAAAAATAATTCTCGGTGGCGAATTTATTATCTACAAGGGGTCGTTCCGAGTCTCTGGACTACCATAGAAGGATCGGGAATGTATTGGAGATAATCGTTCTTACTAGCTTCTAATTCAGTGGTCTCTATGCCCTTCATTACCGGATGGTTATGAAATGGAATTCTCAAATCGAAAGAAAATTCATTCAGCATATGTAATTTAGTCCAGTAACCTAGTGAGACTAGTAACCTAGTAAGCGACAACTTAAAAAGTCTTAAAGCATTAAATTTTTTTCTTGTATGAGATGCAAAATTCAAGTTATCGACGTTGGCAGCCCCTGGATGACTTTTGAATCTTCCAAATGCAAAATTTTTGCAATTTTTTCGTTTTTACCCATTCTGACCACGAAGGAGCACGTAATTCACAAAGACCATTCCATAAATTTTTAAACTAGATTAAATTTTCCACGATATTATATCAGAATGGGCATAGCAGGCCTAATACAATTTTTTTTTAAGTTACCATTAAATTTAAAATGACAACTTATTTTGAAAACTTAAGTTTATTTGGTAACTCGCAGTTTGGTTCCAGGGCTAATTTATCTACAAACGCGGCAATAAATGCACTGATTGATGTATTGAGTTGGTCCGTTCATGTACAATTCTAAGTCCTAAGTAAGGCTTTTGACTGTGTATTGCACAATATATAAATTAATAAACTGAAATTTCACGACTTTTCCGAAAACAGCAAAAAAATTATTAGGTCCTATTTGATGGACAGAACTCAATTCGTTGATTTTAAGAACTTCAGCTCTTAATCGATTAATATTAACCCTCCGGTGGTCGGGTGGGGTCTGTGGGACAATCGTTTCTCGTTTCCTATTCGGATTCATCTGTTTCGAGGTTGATCTGTTTGCGCATGCCTGTACCTTTCAATCAACCGGTTCTAGAGGTACTGTTGAAAAAGTACCAGTCTATCTTAAAAATTACGCGTAGTAGGAGAAATAGTGGTCTCACAGACACCACCTTTTAACATTGTATGATTTGACAAAGGCAGGTATTGATTCAGTGGATCAAAACACTGGTGCTTATAATACCAGTAGAAATGCGAGAAGATGGCCTATGACCCTATTTTATAATTTTCTGAATATTGCCGGAATAAATGATTATGTGGTCCATAAAGGCCGAGACTAAAGTAATTAGGGAAAGACGCTTGTATTTGAAAGAACTTAGGTTGGCCGTTGGCTTTGGCATTATTGAAGGATCATGTGACTGCTAGAGCAGAGACCCTAAGATATGGGACATCTAGGAAAAAAATCAGCGGAATTGTTCATAACCCATTGTCAATCCCGAAAAATGACAAAATCGGATAACGCTATATTTTTGTGAAAAATGTCATAAATAGCTTTGCTTCAAAACTGAGTTTTATGGTTTGAAATGTATATTGTTGCATTTTTTTTTGGTTGTTTGGAAAATGTGGAAGAAAAATTGAATTGTTTATTTTCATATTATTATTTATGCAATTACACATGTTAAAACAATCATAGAATACATTTATAACTCAAATTTTTTTTTTTCAAATTTTGTTTGAAAGTTTTTTCCCCCACTTACAATTTGGGTCTGATAGACACAACCCGACCATGTATGTGCTTTCACATCACCCGATTACTGGAGGGTTAAATATGGGGTACCGCAAGGCTCTGTTCTAGGTCCGGTATGATTTCTTATTCATGTCAACGACCTGCTCCTTCAGCAAAGTTTACCCTTTTTGCTGACGATCTCATTAGCGCATTCAAATAGAGATTTTAATATGCTGCTAACTCTGGCCAGTAACAGTCTGCCCTTGACAAACAAAGATAGTTTATCTTTTGTTATTTTACATTACTATTCCATTTTTTAGTTTTATTTTATCACTGACGTGTCAAAGTACTATTGTGTGATATGACCAATAAAGATCTTTCTATCTATCTATGATAGTCCGAGATACAGTTACTCAAAGTTTGGCAAGTTTTCAAATGTAACAATTTTAAGATAAATTTTTTTCATGTTTCATCATCTGCAATTGCCGTTATATCTTCAACAACCTGCCTGATCTGAGTCAGTGCAGTGAACATTTATTCAATTTAACACTTTGAAGAGGGGTGGAGAAAGGGGTAAGGTTTGTGGGAGGAGAGGGGTCACTATTCATAACAGGACTACTGAAATACAAAATTTATTCAACAAACATTTACTACAAGTGTATGTATACAAAAACATAATTACAGGTGTTTTCTCCTCTTCGAATGACCATATGGCCAAGCAAACCCGCCTCGTTCAGTGCCATATTCATAGTCCTGATTTCTCCTGAAATGGAATGAAAATATTGAATTGTTAAATATCCCAAGGTAGGTCCTTGTCAAGAAGTGCTAATACACATGTTGGTAAGTATTAATTGAATGAAACACTGGTTCCATAAGATTTGGTGAAGTATTATTAAGTAGAAATAATGGCCACTTTGAATAATAATACGAGTTAAAGTATACCCGGAGTCTTTCCAACTCGCAGTGTTTGTATTGCTCTAGGTCACTTTCGTTTGAAAATGTTTCCGCATGAACTGGAGAATATACCCCCTTATAATATTCCTCGGCAATAGTATCTACAGCGAGTTGGCTGACTGAATAGTCGAGCAACCTATCCATCTCGTCCTGCAGGTCGAGCTCGTCCAAATCGTGGAAGTTGACATCGACGTTTACCAGTAGGTCATTTCAGGCAAGTTTTTGCAGGACTGGCCATTGCAGGATCCGCCGACAAGTGGATACTTCAAACCTGTTTTCCTGCCGTTGCAAGCATTTCTGTATCCCTTCTTACACCTGCAGGAAATTATGTTCTGCAGGTTTGAGGGGGCAACTTCTATTGACATCATCTTTGGGGAGAGGCCTCGGGCTGTAGGAACCCACCCATTCGAAATAAATGAAGCATCGCAGCATCTTGCGTGAGAGAAAGTCTGGCCAGGTCTTGGCTGCAGCTCAATAAGGATTTTCTCCCCGGCTTCAGCTACTTGAGCAGGTGTCGCAGCTGGATTAAAAAATGTTGCAGCTCACTCTTTAAGGACTGGATGTCTCTGTAGTATTTGAATCAATTTGAGGTTTCGCTGGCCCAAGAAGCACGAGGTGAAATCACAGCCACTGAGATTCAACTCTGCAGATGCTGAGGTAGTTGAAGAGAAGACATCTGGCGTTTAGCCTCTTCCACGCTTTTGAAGGTATATGGTTCCTGGTGTGGGACCTCTGAGACTGGTGAGGTCTACGTCCTCTCCTGCAATAACCACGACCTGGAAATCAGAGGCCTTTCTTATTGATGAGTAGCGTGTCAGCATCTTCTTCAACCTAAAAAGCCCTGATGTGTTTGGCTTCAAATTTCACCTTTAGCAGTAGTTGTTTTCATCATTGGATAAAAAAAAATTTTTGAGCAATATTAGGAGTGATTGTTTCCTCAAATGTAACCTCAGGAGATGAGTGTTCCTGAGCATGGCTATTACGTGCAGAGCTCTTTGTGCTCCTTGTGCTCTTTTGGTCGACATACCTATATTTATGGTTCCTCCCCCTTTGAAAAAAATCAAATCAATTGAGCGTTTCCTTTACTGTGTCATATAAGACAGGTTATTGAAGATATGAATTTGAAAATTTGCTTGAAATTTTCTAAGTTGGAAAATTTGACAAACTTTGAAAAGCTGTATTTCGGCTACTATTATAGCAACCAAGCAGTTTAATCTTGTTTAAAAATGTATAGTTCTTGTCGAAAACATGCCCCTTCATGGTCAAAATTAAAACTAAAACAGCAATGAGAAAAATTGTAGTATTTTGGTTACAAAAGAATTCTTTATTGATTGGCCTATATCGCTAGATGACATGACTACATATGACTGACATACTTGTGTAAGTGACAAAATATTTCAAAATCACCAGAAATTAAGCAGTGCCTACGAGTGCTATGATTGTCTCAACAACAAAATATTTCTTGTACATTTCCTTGAGCAAGTTTTGAGTGCCTTAGGTATTTATTGTATATGGAACTGATATAACTGGGTATAACTCATAGAAATATATATTATATACTTACTCTAGAATGCTAATCCCCATGTCAAAAGTGTTGTAAAAAGTTCAGGCTAGCCCTCAATGCGCAAGCGTGTCATTAGTGATTTTTGTAACAAACAGGCCCGGTTTTAGTAAAATATTATGGTACTTGTGAAGATTAACAAACGTTAATTCTGAATCTTGGAGAATAAAGGTTTCCTCAAACCAACGCGGGAACGAGAGCGGGAAAGAAATGAATCTGAGGCTAAATTCTATAGTGGGACATACCGGTGTGATCATTTGTATTCTGAAAAGCATACAAGCAACGAAATATATGTGGTTTACTACGTGTACTGTTTTTCTAGCAATTCGCACGGTTCCAAAGTTCCGTTCCCGCTACCGCTGCCGCTTCGGTTTGACGAAACCTTAAGGTTGGAAACTTCATTTAAACCTGTTATTTATAGCCGATTTGAATACACTTTTTCACATATTTATGCATATTCAGCAAACGCCATCAGAAAGTAGAGTACGGTTATTATTATTATTTACCGCTCTGAAGCGACTGATTTTTGGTATCACATTCACTTTTCAGCTGTAGTTAACCAACAAAAACCTACGGAATCACCCCAAATCGTCGGTGCGAATTTCAAGGAAGCACTGGATTGGAAAATAAATTGAAAGTACAAAAAACTATGGAAATTTATTTCAGCTTATATCATGAATAATTTCAACTCAAATTGGATTTATAAAATTGGATGCTTGGAAGCTCTAGGTTTTTTTATAGAACGATTCAAGTCAAGAGCCATTTCTACGAGTATTTCTGGTTGTATTATCTTAGTGCAATTTCCACAATGGGGGTGCATGAAAAAGTGAGGCCAGAAGCATTTTCCTTACCATCAAAGAAAAGCACTTCCATATTGACATTAATTTTCTGAGTATGTTTAGTACTTTTTGTAGGAATCTAAATCTCATAATATAAGCGGTGTGGTAGAAAGTTGTATCACTTGCCACGCATGCTTACGCAGACACAGTATTGGTACTGCACTAGGTTTCAAATTATTCTATTGTAGGTTTCACAAATTACAATTTTCCCACTCAAATGTTCTGCTGGGGTCTCTTCTTAAAAACAATAATAAAAAATCATGCCTTTTTTGTCAAGCTAAAATAATATTTAAGCCATTTTGATCAAAGCATATAGGTACATAAAAAATTTAGTTATCTACCAAAAATGATTTATTTCAGGTAATTTTTTCTTCATACAACACTAAACAATGCATTGTTTATTTTTAGGAAGAAACGGCTTCATTAGAAATTGTCTTTAAAGGACCCTGCGTTACCCGCACGGTGAGCGCGGAGCTCACTTTTTTTTAAATGTGCGATAACTTACAAAATTTTCCAATAATCTACATATCCATCTAGGTAATCCTAGAAACATATTTTCCAAGTCATTCAGTCTTGCTTATGCCGTAATAAATGTATGTAGTGTCATTTGATATCTGTTTGAAGTAACATTGGCAGTATATTTTTGGTAATTTTTATATAAAAATGGAGGTTAATGAGGAAATATAATTGTTATAATAATTTCATAGGGCGATTTGAGTATTATTATAATGGATTCAAAAGAGGAGACCAGACATCAAAGTGTACGAAGTGCAATTTTTATCTGAATACCTTCTGTTAATATTTTCACCTTTTAACGTTTTGTTTCAGATTAACATAATGAAATGATATTTGTTTTTATTTTAGATTATAAATTATTTTATTTTACCTAAATGACGTAGTAAGTTTTTCAATATTTGCGTCATTTTATGTAATAATGTAAGATTATAGGTGAACATGAGCGCAGCGCTCACCCGCGGGCAATGGTGTCATTATTTGTAGTGCGGCTAATGCAGGGTTAAAGGAACAAGATTAATGCAAATTCACGAAAGATGAAAGAATAACCAACGACAACAAACTCCACCCAAAACGACAAGAGAAAATCTGAAATTCTAAAAACCGTCTCTGTCTCTGACAAGAGTGACAGATCTTAGTGACAAGTCTTCCTGTTACGTGTGACGAAAAAGCACTGTTGCCCGGTCATTATAATTACGCTAGCGTAGGGTACATTACTGTTTTAAATAAGTTTCTTTCGCGCCTAAAATTTGAAATAATCTAACTCTGAAAGGTTCTTTTCGGTTTTAAAAAGTCCTAAATGCGCTGTCAGAGTTCTCTCCTCGAAATGACATGTGTTTTATTGCCTCATATCAAAAAACTCTGAATTATTTTCAAACTTGGCAACGATCTACTCAAACTACACTGATGACGCGCATGTGCACATCGTAAACGGATCGCATACGCGGCATGCTTTTCGCCGTGAAAATTGTCGGGATTAGCATTCTAGAGTAAGAACATAATATATATTTCTATGGTATAACTACGTCTGAAAGTTTCTAGTTTGAAAGGTGGGGGAAGAGAGTTCCTTTATACATTCAAATTATGCATATCTGTTTGTAGGTAATTTTTTTTAATATATAAGTATGACGGCTCGATAGTAATATTCTGAAATTTCGTGTTAATGTTGGTCGAAATATAAAACGAAAGAATGAATTTTAAACCGTTTGTATTTTACGTTGATATTGGTTAGCCCATAGAGCACATTGGCATAATCGAAAGTTGACAAGATTAGTGATTCATTCAACATTGATTTTAGATGCCAATGTAGTATATGCATGTTCATAAGTTTGGTCTCGCTTAATTTAATTCTAGGCAAGTTAGTAACTAACTTACTGGGAGATATCTGATTACTTATGGTAGGCCCGAAAATGATTATAACGAGATATTTAGTGATTCAATGGCAAGTAGCTGGTGATTAATTATAGGAACTTATTTGCTACAAAAAACAACTTGAATATGAGTGGTTTATCAATCAACTTGTATCTAGTGAATACACTTGCTAAAACTAACTCAATAATGGCAAGTGATTCATTTTAACAACCTCATTTAACTTGTGGAAAGTTAGTTTGAGAGCTGTCTCATATAGTATATAAGTTTTTAATTGTCATAATTGAATATTCGCTTGGGAATATGATTTTTTGTCTACGTGGTGTCGTTGAAATATATTGGAGAAGCGCATTTTCGAAGAGACAACGTTAACGAAATTATTGGTCTATTTTACAAATGTTTTTTCACCCCCCGGAAAACTTTTCAAACATTGACAACGGCTCTGATAACAGTTCAAAAAGAAATTTGAGTTGACATTCGCTGAAATCGATATTAACCACATATAAGTACGTACTTGCTTTTGAAATGGCCCATTTTTCAATTACATACGGGGTCATATAAAAAAATTTGACTTAATGGATAAACCCCGTTTATTAGTCCTTTGACAATATTTTTCAGTAAAACAGATCAGAATATAATGAACAAGCCTTGATGAAAAAATGTTCTACTAATTCCAACCTCATACTGGATGAATTTTTTACCACTAATGGCTCGGTGAGTTCAAGTCGTCCTGTACATTTCGAAATGAATAATACGATTTCTATTAAAAAGCAATTCTGATTCTTTATCAATCTGGAGAGATCCACGGTGTGATTCAACAGATATAAAAAAATAAATTGTCGAAACAAATTTTTTTATTGAAATCACCCTACATTTCAAAGTTTCATCAGTTAAATTCTTTAATTTTCCGTAATTTTATTGAGTGTAAAAATTGTGAATGCCTTCTATGGCTACTTTTTGACTTACCACGGACCAAAGTTATCAAGTAAGAGTTTTTACAATACTACCTACACTAAGTAAGTAATGAAACAGAAATTATTTAATGGACCGTGAAAACCTGACCATGCAAAAGAAGAGTAGTTCCATAGTTACTTACGAAGCAACTCAAAAAAATTTTTTTTTCGAATTTATTTATACCTTCAGGCTTCCGATACGCTACGCCTATGCGGTCGAAACAGCAGCAGGACTGCCCAGTAGAAATTAATCCAGCTATTAATATCACCCAGTAATTTCCCAAATTGGTCGACACAAAAACAATACGAGTCCGTAGTTATACAGATGAGGCGGTTATTATATCCACAGAAGAAGCGCGGGTTGTGGGAAATAATCAAAAGGTCCACATTCAATGGATCGCTGGTTATCACCAGGTGTCCTTGTGAAGTCGCACCGAGGGGCTGCGAAGGGTTTCACACCTTGGCTATTATTCTTCCATAGGTCGAGTCAAAATGAGTAAGATGGTATTGTTCTTTCTGGTGGAATGCAAAAGTCATCTGAGATAATTTAGGGGAATTTCGGAGGATGGTGATGCTTTGTTTTTCCGTCATCATTTTTCATTGGTGGACGATTGGATCATTATACTGGGTTGTGATAATGAATTTTTTACAAAAGGAAATTTGAAAAAAAAACTTTTTGTGAATAAGTACTGAAGTAAGTGACTTATTTAATTTATATTACATCAAAGTAGCTGTGACTGTTGCGCGTCTGAAAACTAGTAGTAGTGATACTTGTGATGAGATATATCTTGTGTAGGAGATTTGGAAGGTAATATACTTATGTTTCTTTTCAACTCTGATGAAATGTTCTAGGTTGCAATAATATTTGGTGCAGCGAAGTAATTCCTGATACAAAAACTCATATTGAGCGTCAATTTACAGTTATCGGAGATACATCCCGAAAAATTCTTTGATGGATATTTATAGAAAATATAGAAGCTATTGACCAACAAACATCTCCACCAATAATTTTTTTTTGCAATTCAGACATGGTAAATGAACAAGTCAGGTTGTGGGAATAAACAGCTTCTCAAGAATTCCATTTACCCAACCCTGAACGGTTCATCATTGATGTCAGTTGAAGAGTTGAACCGTCAAACTGACGTTTCTCTATTCACAGAAATTGTTGTAACTATGGAAACGTATAAATAAGGAAGAAGCGAAACACCGATTTGAAAATACCACGGGCTGGATGGAGACAGTGTTTTCGAAAAGTCCTTTTCTCATTGGTTTGAATTCAAAAAATGATGGCATTTGGTTGGTTTATATAATATGAGGGAAATTGTCGCTATAAGTCTATCGATTCATTTCTAAACGAAACTGTATTGCTTCGAGAAAAAAACTCGAGTCCGCAGAACGAGTGGTGTTTTCTCGATACAATTCAGTTGAGTTCAGAAATGAAAGACATACATACTTATGAGATAAATTCAATTACGAGTGGAATTTTATTAGACTATTTCAGAAACAAAGTGAAAGGTAAACAATCTGAAATTTGGCAGAATTAGACGGAATTAGCAAAATAGTTATTCTGAGAAATTAATAAAGTTCAATAATAATAGATAATAATAAATTTATCCCAAATCTGCTCGTTTTTATATGCATGAATAGCGTCATTACTTATATTTAACGTTTAACTGTCACATATACAAAGCTGAATACTCTGAACTTGACAGACCAATCAGAGTCGGTATTATTGATAATCCGAACTTGACTAAAACATCTGATTGGTTCATTTTGCAAGTGCGTGGAATAGTCAACACCAATTTCTCAAAATGAACCCTGGGAAGGAAAAATAGATTCTGTCTTTTCCTATTCCTTTGGTTAATTTTTTTGTGTTGTTAATTTAAATTAAATTGAATGAGGATGATAAGTAGGTAATCATGGTTGGTTTTCTTTTTTTGATAGTTGTAGAAAAAATATTTTATGAAACATGTGCTTTTTTTCTACGACACTGCTTGAACTGAGGTTTTACGCACTGTTCGAGGTGCCGTAAAGTGATACTTTTCAGCGCAAGTGCGTAAAAAAATCACCTGTGAGTAAAATCATCAACTGTGCGTAAAGTAGTTTTTTATACACTGTTCATACATTTTTCAAAAAGACAGTATTTTGCCTCAGAATTCAATCGGACGCCATCATTTGAAGATACGACCAAAATTGTAAACTTCATAGGATAAAACATTCAACAATCGCTGCAATTTGTCAATATAACTGTCGTATAAAAACTTTGCATACTGTAAACTTTTATATTCGCGTGTTTTGTTGAACTTACTATTACACAAATGGTAAATAAAGGTTTCGAAAACAATGAATTCATCTATGCAAATTACCTGGACTTTACAAAGGCGTTTGATTTAGGGGTGCGCCGAAGCGACTTTTTTTCGATTCGGCCGAATACCGAATCGATCTGAACTTCACAGTAGTTCGGCCGAAGATTCGGCCGAATCGCAGTTACATTGTTATACATTTCCCATATTTTAGGACGAAAAAGAGAAAATAAATCGCTATTGCATGACTAATTATTTTATTTGTTATTATTATATTCCCAACAACAAACAAAACAAAATTATCATAATAAAAAACATAACTGTTATTCATAACAACATTTTATAAAAAAAAAATATTCATGCATTATGGTACATAAGAACAAGAAACACAAACAAAACAAAGTTATCATAATAAAAAAAAAACATATCTGTTATTCTAGCAACATTTTATAAAAATGGCATATTTATGCATTGATACATAAGAACAAGAAACAAAAAAAATCCTATTTTTGATACTGAAAATTCACTAAAGGTAAATTATGATGAATGAGTGATAACATTTCTGCGTATACTGGCAGAAGGCTGCTTCTAGTTTCATCGTAAATATTTCCTGCTTCTGAGAAGGACCTTTCGCTATAAACGCTAGAAGCAGGAACTGAAAGAAATTTCGAACACATCTGGCTTGAAATTGGAAATGCTTCTTTTTTTGCCTTCCACCAGTAGATTGGATTGTCAGTTCCATTCATTAAAGGTAAGTTCAAATACATTTCAAGTTCTTCTTTAATATGTTTTTTATGTTCTTTTTCCTTAGTCTTTGTAGTTGTGCTCGCAGTAGCTGCAATTTCGTCAAAACATTGCCCACCATTTATTCTTGATTTTTCTTCAACGATGGTCACCGAATTGTTCATCTTGTTAAGTAAAGATGATAATGGTGCATCATCTTCTGAGTCTTGTTTGAGGAGATTGTACTGAATCACAAATATGCTCTTCAATTACACACTGTTTAAAATAATTCTGGTTTTCTTTTTGAAAAAATGCTAATTTGTATCTCGGATCCAATACAGTTGAAATGACATAATATTTATTTTCAAATAAAGCATCGAACCTTTTTGAAATTTGATCAGATACAATGTCTTTCATCATTCCAACACCATAAAACGCCGTGTTCTGGTCTTCTATTAGGAATTTTTTTTAAAGTCACAATCGTGGGTAATACTTCAGATATGAACGTTTCATTGGAGCTCATTCTCTTTGTAATTTCTTCGAAGGGTTGTAATAAATTTATCAGTGATTCTAGTAACATCCATTGATTTGCTGTTAAATTATCCAGATTATTATCTTCTGCATAGATAGTTAAAAGTCTTTTCTGTTCATGAATTCGTTGAATCATTAAAAATGTGGAGTTCCACCTCGTTGGCACATCTTGACTTAATTTATTTTGAGCCACCCCTAACTCTGCCTGGATTTCTTTTAACTTAGAAAATGCCGAAGAAGAATGGTTTAAATGTCCCACAATTTTTTTGCAAGTTGTAATAAAATCCACAACAGATCTTTGACTGTCTATAGATTGGGTTATTACCAGTTGAAGGGTGTGGATAAAATACGATAACACGATACGCTAGGTATTGCTGCCTATCTGCAACCCTTTACTATATTATCGTACCATTAAATGCACCTTGGAAATATTCATGTCCCACATATTCAACATTTCAAAGAATGCATTTTTTATGAATTCTCCAGTATGACTTCCCGGAAAATGTTTACAGTTCAACACCACATGATTGTAATTGAAGTCCTTATCAAACCAATGACCCGTAAAACTAATAAAACTCTGGATTGTATGTTGACATGTCCACAAATCAGATGTTAAAGATACATGGGGTGCACTTCTTAACATGCTTTTTATCACTGTCACTAAACGGTCATAACTATCGGGAACAATCTTCTCGGTGAAATATTTTCTTCCCGGTATCGTATAGTGAGGAGCAAGTTGAGACACTAACCTTTGAAATCCTGTATTAGTGACAATGGAATATGGTAAATTATCCAGAGCTATCATTTCGCCTATAGCATAATGAATGGATCTTGCACGCTGGTCCTCAATTCCCTCGTTTTGAACATGACTGTAGAGCTTTACCAATTGTTGGCTGTTTCAATTGTTTTTTTGGAAGTTCATTTTTGAACTTTTTGTATTCTTCTGCGTGTTTTCTTTTTAAGTGGTTTATCATTGATGTTGTACTATCATTTTTACCAACACCACCTCTGGATATCTCACGATTACACTTTGCGAATTTATTACCCGCTTATAGTAAATTGTATTTCCAAATATCACTAGTTTTTTTTAAATTATTTTAAGATTTGAGCTACTGCGTGCTAACAGCGTGAACGGTAGAATTGAAATGAGAGCATAGACCGGTCTGCAATGTACGAAAGAAGTCTGAACAAGAAATTTTCACCGCTTCGGCCGAATCGGATAAGCTTCGGCCTGAACCGAATATTAGAAAAGTAGACCGAAGCGGCCGAATACCGAAGCCGAATCGATGATTCGGCGCACCCCTAGTTTGATTGCGTTTTACTTAATATTTTTCTGAAAAAACTTCAATGTTACAATATCCATGAAGAAAGTATCAACTTGATAAAATATTACTTAGAAAACCGAGTCCAGTTCGTTCTTTTCCAAAATAAAAAGTCTTCTCTACTCAATATGCAATATGGTGTCCCCCAAGGATCCGTTTTAGGGCCACTGCTTTTTCTTGTATCAATAAATGACTTGCCCTATTCATCTCCACTATCAAAGTTTATACTGTTTACTGATGACAGCACGATCATACATTCGGGAAAAAATTTGAGTACTCTGATTTCTACAGTTGAAACTGAAAAAGATTAAACAGAACGATGGTTCCTATCAAATAAACTGAAAGTCAATGAATCGAAACAGAACATATGCTTTTCAGTATGAGGAATACTGGCGAAATCTGATTCACATCCAAGTGTACCAAATTTTTAGGAGTTGACATTGACGAAAAACTGAGCTGCCAAGAACACTGTAAATTTCTATGTAAGAAATTGCCTTACTTTCTTACTACGAAGTCTTTCGAAAATCGTGAACCTTAGTACTTTATTTTCAACCTTTCACGGCCTCATTCAATCCTTCATATCCTATGCCATATTAGTACGGGGACACTCAAGCCAATGCTCTAAAATCTTCAATATACAGAGTTGTTTCTGGTCTGAAATACGGAGACGACGGTAGGGAAAAATTCAAACAATATAGAGTATTAACCTGTATATGTATTACAATGTCTATTATACATGAAAGAAAACTTACATGAATATATAAACCACTTCCAAATTCATGACTACCATACACGAAATCGCCAAAACATCCAAGCCAATTATTTGAGACTGTCGAGAACACGCGATGGAATCTTCTATTTGGCACCCAAGCTATACAACGCCCTCCCTGAGGAAGCCAAGGAACTGTAACTACAAAATTTCAAAATAGAACTCATACATTTTCTTCCACAACATGTATTTTATGATGTCAATGAGTTTTTCAATGGTACTCTTACATTTCAGAACAACTCAATTATACAAATTTTGACCTAATTTTTAATGTCTGTCAGACATTCAATGTACGATTTTATCTCTTTTCTTTCCAAGCTTTTTTGTAACTATATTTTATTTTTATAATTGTTTCATGTACAACTTGAAATGACTTGTGTAAACACTTTTGTGTCCTAACACCAATAAAGAATTGATTGATAATATCCTTTTTAACATTAGAATTTCTTAAATTATCTGCCTTAAAAGATGGGCAAGGTGCATCAGCAGCATTATTTGAGAATAACGGAATATTTGTTTTCTATTATTATGCATCCATTTCTGCAACAGATCTGTTATCTATAATGAATAAAGCACATATCCTTCTGATAGAATTTCTAAATAATCACCCATCATCGAATGAAATCCTCCCAGGAAGTTTACCATAATTGGACATGAAACGTTAAGCTTATATTCACTTATGAATGTGTATAATATAACGAAACTTATTGCAACATACTCAAAGTGGAGATGATTATCGTTAAATTAAACGTCAAAATACTCCGTTCGTTGTTAAAACCGACCAATTACCGCGTCAGCTTGAGAAGAATGAGAATATTGATACATTATCATGCAGTTGTATAATCTCGTTTCGTGCAAAATATTGAGATATGCGGGTATAACCCGTATTTTGGAATCTTATACTCGAATTAATGATAGAGGAAGTTTCATAAATCTGGAGAAGAATTAGGTAGTTGATGATATCGCAAAACCATGAGACAAATTCGTTCAAATTCTTCTTACCAAAAACTATTAGAGCGGAGGCTGTTGTATACCCCCCCTCCCCCCCCCCCGTGGGAATTTTCGACACATACATTTTTTTGTTTGTATTGACATGTACTTTAAGAATTTAGGTGTTTGCCACTTGCGAATTACAGCATATACCGGAAAAATAAATAATAATAATTTTAAATACAAAAGTATTCTCCCACAACTGCATTTTCTCTGCCCAACAATCGAGGTATGGATTTAAGTCTACTTCCTTCATGCAAAACGTCATTAGAAAACCACATAAAACGTGTCAACTACCAACGTTACTTATGGAATAACGCACATGTAGCTAAACCCTCCACACCAACTCCAGTGGGACATGGGTGGAAATTGGCAAATGATGAACTCAAATTCGATTGGATTAAAGGAGATCCGTTGCCACTCGAACTGCTTGACGTTCCAGAAACCTTCGAGCGAGACGAATTTGAAGATGAAGATGAACCAGAAGTACAAAACTTACACGACATAATATACGAGGATGAAGAAAATGACAGTTGATTATAAAAGATATTATAAAATCATATGCTGTTGAGATTTTTTTTTTTTTTTTTTTTCATTATTAGACCTTACATGAATACCTAAGAAGTTCATAAAAAACATGGTAACTAATGTACCTACCCTTTTGTAAAATTAAACTTAAACAAAACAATTTTTTTTAATTCTTCAGTTTTTCTTTATTTTCCGGAATATACAGTAATTTAGTTCAGGCAAACAATTCAATTCTTCATCCGGTAGGTATTACCAACAAAAAAAAGTATAAGTCATAAATTCCCACGGAGGGGGGGGGGAAGGGTTTCATATTGGTGGCTTATGTGTGTTATTCTACAACCGGATTTGAACAAGTAGTTTGTGTAAGTATTTTAGGTGCCTTGAAAAATTGTTTAATTGTACTCGAAGGACACCTAAATGTTAGAGTGAAGACCTGGCTGAAGGACCAACCCCCGAATTATTCTGCTAAAAATTACTGTTGAGGCATTTTGAAATTTTGATATCTTTCAATTTAATATAAGAGGACTTGAAAAATAGAAAAGCCTAATTATACACCACTTCATAAGGAGTTTTATACTACGGTTGATATAGCGGGAAAATTCTGCAGTTCGGTCTGTCTGTCTGTCTGCCCCTAACTCTGTCGTGGATTTCGAAATGCTCGTATTTCAAAACCCTTGGAGAAATCGCTCAGAAATTTGAATAATTTTAATAAATCGAGGGCAATATTTGTCAGTTTGAAAAACTTTACGGGATTATTCAGTTCTTTTTTTTCGATTCTACTCAATACAGGTTCAGGAATTGATTTGTTCCATTCCCAATGTTTTAAAGATATAATCCAATATATCCTACAGTGGAGTATGGTTTTTTAGAATGATCGGAAAATGCTAACAGGGAAATTAAATCTGCCGAACCGCTCATTAGAACAGAATTCTGAAAAATAGGACGAGCTCGAATAAACGAACAGATTCTACTTGAACTACTTTTCACGAAAATAATCAGAAAACCGGAAAAACTTAAAAAATCTGAAAATCAAAATTGCATTCTGGAAAATAATATATATCTCAGAAACGGTTGATATTTTTACAATTTATCAAGATATCTTTCTTAGCCGCCTTCAGAAAATCTACAAATTTTTCACGAAAAAATCAATACTCGTGGTATTAATTCAAAAAAAATTGAAAATCGAGATATTGATCGTACTTCCAACTCGATTCAAAAGTGGAAACATGTTTGAAAGTATTGAAAATAATATATAAAATTTGTACTTTTTTCTAAAATCACTAAACACTCGGAAACAAAACGGTATATCAAAAAAATGTATACAGACAGTTTTATAGTCCTGGAACTGGTCCACAAATGAAGTTTCTCTTTTACTTCGAAAACAATGAATAGTATCTAAGCCTGATGATGCAATTATCTATTTATAGAATAAAAAATTATGTAATTCCTATTTCTTTGTCTTCCTCCCACCCTTTCCAAAATTATCCGGTTGCTTCGCGCCCACATTCTTAATTATTTTCCCCCCAATTTCCCCCTTCTCCTCTACCAGCCACCCCAAAATTTTCCTGACGCTTCGAGCCCGAATTATTATTTGAAACAACTGAAACCAGTGCACAATAATGTAAATGTAATGAAACAAATTATGACGAAACGAACAAAAATTCAATTCTAGTAAATATTAAAGTCATAAAAATTAAAGATCTTAAAAAAAAATTGAAAAATTATTTTCTTGACATACCTTTTTGGGAATTTTAACCTTCCACGGTCTGAAAATGAAAAAATGTTAATTCAAAGAAATCTGCACAAGTGTAGAGGGGCAATAATCAATTTGCCCAGATCAGTTACTGCGTTTAGAAGACTGTTGACTTGAAAACAGTTTATTATTTCGTCAGTAACGTATCGAATACTAAATTTGCCCATATGACGAGAAAAAATTTTAAATTGACTAAAAATACTTTTCTTTTTCGAAAACGTTGATGTTTCGGAGACTAAGGGTGGATTTAGTCAACTTTAGCACAAGCATTATCATAAACATAACGGCAACATCAAAGGTTTTTAGCATAAACTTAACATTGTTGTATAAATGGTGTCATTTGATATAACAGATTCAACTTTCGTTTTTGACATATATTTAAGTACAATTTTAAAATGATGTTGACTAAATGCACCTTAAATCTGTCTCCGTTATCAAAACTCGAAGTATGAAGACTTGCTAAAATTCTATTTTTATCAGCTTGAATATGAGCATTGTTTAACCCTTGTTTGGACCCAAACGCGAGTGTCATCTAGCGTGATTAGTTACAAACATGAATATTTGACGTCATTTTAATGCAGGTTTCTTCAAAAAACCCTGATTTTAATGCTTTTCCATTGTTTTAATCAAGTTACGACATGACTTGGAGGCCAGATCACTGAAGTTACGACATGACTTGGATGCGAGATCACTGTCGCCATCTACATGTCGCATCCATTTGAATCCAATATAAATCCCATAAGGTTGGCTAACTATCTTACTTCTATATAAACAATGATATGAGGGATTTGTTTTGACAAAGTCAAATGAAATCTGCCAAATATTTTTTATAATGACATTTGCTGTCTGGATACGTATAGGGTGTCTGATATCAATCAATCAATCTGTTATTTCTCAAATCTTCTCTGCTATCCATTTCTACTGATGTATTATGTTGGCTGTTTGATGTGTATTGGGTTGAAGTATTTCTGGTGGTTGTGTTCTTTGGTTGTTGAGTGTATTATTGTTTTTAATTTCATGTATAGTTTTTTCTACGAATTGATCTGGATAAGAGTTTTCCTTGAGAACAGACTTTATTAGATTTATTTCTTCTTCTAGATCCTGGGCAAACGATTTGTGCCCTATTGTACAGACATTTCCCAATTCCCTTCTTCACGCTGATGTGATGGTTAGAGGTATAGTTGAGATATCTGTTGGTGTGTGTTTTCTTTCGATAAACAGTAGTATTGACTTGAGATGTTGAATTTTTTATCAAAACATACAAGAAAGGCAGTTGATTATCTTTTTATGTTTCTATAGTGAATTTTATTGTCGGTTCTTGTTTAATAATATAATCTAAAAATATGTTCAAGTCATCTGTACTTTTATTCCAAATGGCAAACACATCATCAACATACCTCCACCATACCCTGGGTCCATTCTGGTAAGTTTCAATGAAACGTTCTTCAAAATATTCCATGAAAATATTACTCAAAACTGGCGATAATGGAGAACCCATAGCCATACCGAAGTCTTGTTTATAGAAATCATTTTTGAACTGGAAACAAGTTTTTTCACAGCAAAGTTTTATGAGTTCTATGATAGAGTTGACATTCATTTTTGTTCTGGTATTCAATGATATGTCATTTTCCAATTTAATTTTGACAATTTACAAAGTTTTTTCAATTGGTACATTTGTGAACAAACTCTCAACATCAAAACTCACCAGAATATCTCCATCTTGGATAAGTAATTCGTTTAATTTTTCCAAGAAGTGAGGGGTGTTGTTTATAGAGCTATTTCCATTCCCAGATATTGGTCTCAGAATATTAACCCATTAAGGACCGAATTAAATCATTTGATTTAATTTTTGTTATTTTTATATTTTTTTGATAACTGGATGGTAAAATGACCTAAAATACAAAAATTTTCAAATTTAATATACGGGGTTTAAAAAAAAATACTGATAACATATGGTATCCGTGGTCCTTGAAGGCCATTTTTATTGTTGATTTTCAAAAAATTATTATACTCTCGAATTATTTAGTATGATAGGAAGAAAAACAATTTACACAAAGTCCAACATTGCATTTTTGGCACATGGTCCTACCAAACGACTTACATCCTTGTCCGGCGCAACGCCGCCTTTGACAGGAAACAACACAATGGTTCATTCTATCGAACCTTATATCTGGTCGTATATTTTTAATGATACTCATACGACCGGGACTTTTTGGACTCACTCCATACTTAGCTAAATAAACTTGAACTGTTTCTCGTCTGAATTCCAGATTAGATATGTAGTGATTTTTTATACACAGAAACCAAGCGTTTTGTATGGCAACATCTAGCAGCCATGTGAACAGTTGCCAATACCATTTTTTTCCACGTATTCCAATCCTATACTTTGCTACTCCATGGTGCATAGGGTCAGTTCCTTTCATATTATTGTTATAAGATGCAATATAATTCGGTCGGGAAACGATCACATGTTTTTTTTCTTGCTGGCTATATCTCTTCACAGAAGATAATGGATGAACGCCGTCATTTGTAGAGGCAATTGTGACAACTGAATTGTCCATCCACCGAACCAGTATTAAACCATCATTCCTTCCAATAAAATATTCGACATTTCCACGAGGTTTATTTTGAAATTGATTTTTATTCGTTAGTGGGCATGACCTGGGTATCCTGTTCTCCCGAATGGTGCCTACCGCACCATGACCAAAATTCTTCAGGTAGGAAAGCAAATTGAGCCCAGTGAACAAATTATTCATATGAATAATATACGGTAAGTCTCGTTGATGTAGCTCCTGAAGCATGATTACCATTGGTGACGAACATTTTCCAAACAATTTATCAAAGTCTGCATCACCACGAGGATCTTTTCCCTGGTATAAGTCAAAATTTATGAGATAACCATCATTTGTATTGAGGCTCCACATTGTGTAGCCAAATCGAATTGGCTTGCCACGGATGAATTGCTTACATCCGTGGCGCCCGTAATATTTCACCATGGACTCATCAAAAAACAAATTTTTGACTGGGTGAAAGTGGTTCAAGCATTTTTCTTTTATTCTATTCATGAGGGGTCGCAATTTCCAAGCTTTGTCCATTTCATTGATTCGGGTATTGTCCGCCATATGAATAAATTTTTGGATTTGAGTAAATTTATTTCTCCTCATGGCATTGGCTATCATATTATTATGGACATCTTCCTTCATGTCCCAGTACAATTTTTTGCTAGGCAGATGATTATACCCACTCAGAATAAGAATTGCAACAAAACAACGTATATCCAAATGAGTAATATCTGGGTCAACTTCATTTTTGTACTGGGGATATAGTTGTGTCTGATCAGTCAGGTACTGAAAGATACCCTCATCGAAAAAAAATTCAAAAAGATCAGTTGTGGACTTATTTTTGTACTGTGAATAATCAGGTACTGGAAAATCTCGTTTTGATGGTTCTAAATCACCTTCTATCCAGACTGGGTTGCTTCTGAGTGTGAGACGATTGTTGATCCATTCCCTGTGATGTGTCGCAGAACTGATTTCTTGCTTTGGTATCGAGGTCACATTTTCTTGTGGTGGAGCATCTATGGTGGTATTTGGCAACTCCTACAATATTTTTACCGGTACAAATCAGTATTGACTTTGGTTCGTTATAAAACTTACCTCGGTAATTCTCTCATTATTTGTTAGCTGTATTTCAGCTTCAGCACGTAACTGGCGCCCTTTAACGGAAATAAACTGTTAAATAAAGTGAATAATATATTTATCTTATAATATACCTGTAAGATTGTAAGCCATCCCCCCGTCATCATCATCGGCAGAATCTTTATCTGAATCAGCGTTGTTATGAATATTTGATCGACACGTTCTTCCATTTCTTCATAGTCCTCCAACATATCTAAGGCTTGAGAAAGCTAAAAACCTCGCCTGAATTGACATATTTCAATTATAATTATAATTTTGTACCCAAAGGACCACGGATACCATATGGTATCACCAAACTTTTGGACATTATAATGTGAACTATCGATGATGAATAATTATCAGATTTATATAAAAATATTCAATGAGCCTCTAAGAATATATCGCTATATGAAACTAAGCATAAAATATTACCACTACGACAAAATATACTTACGACCATCGAATGTCCATTGTTTCAGACAAAAAATATTTACCCCTGCAGAATAACCTCACTATGACACTATGAGACCGTATTCTGTCTCGACCGTAACTGAAGGTCAAATGTGGGTTTATGACGACTGAAATGCCAATGCTGTGTGACTGTCGAATTCACAGGGAGGCGGCAGAGAGGGAATATTCGCGATCACCACGGAGTGGGCGACATCTACATTTTGAAATTTGTACATAAAACTCCGGGAAAACAAACATTCTGCCATAAGATCTAGTGTTAATAAATTGTTGATTATTTCTTTGTTGTTCTATGTTTGGTTTGATTTTTCTGATTCAATGCAAAAAGCATAGCTTTAATATGACTGGTTATTCAAAAAAAATGTATTCAGTGCCGCAGTGCAAGATTCATTCATCTGCAAATGTGTCCATGCCACTCTTTTCCCAGAAACCAGAAATTAGACATGAAATTAGACTGAAAATCGGGGTAAATATATGTGAACACTTAATTTTGGAATATTTCACAACTAGTTAGAGAATTTTTGTTTGTATAATTGGTGTGTTACTCCACGATAATATTGAAAAATACTAGTTTATAATTAACACAACAAACTTTTCATTATTTATAATTTACAATAGTACATTGGTAACAAATAGTAAACTATAAAACTTTCCGTATATTCAAGAGTTCCGCTCTCTTTTCTCGACTCACTAATACTGTCCGGTTCATTCTGTTATCTCCATTGAGTCATCTAGTGTTGTAACAGGTCTCCACAATTGGCGTAAATCTAATTATCTTCTAGGCACGAGAGGCAAAACATTAAAACGATTGATCAAAAGAGGTCATTCCATATCAAAAAATTTCAGATACTAGTTCATCAAGGAAACGAAATGAATTTTGTAGACAAGTCCAAAAACTCGTTGATCATCAACATTCTCTACCTCACAAAATAAAACATGATTACTGCCTCCCCTTTGACTACTCTCTCCGCTTGAATACTGAAATATCAGGCAAATACATCTGCACCACAGGCAAGTGTCAACTCATAGATAAATGACGTTTGCTTTGTTTTCCCGGAGTTTTGGTGTGCCACCTGGTGCCAATGGTGATCGCGAATTGCTGCACGTGTTTTCCGATACCGTACGGTATCCGTGGTCCCTAATGGGTTAGGAAGGTGTCTGGCAAGATTTTGACATGGAGCACCAATGGAACTCACAATAGGTCTCAAGCGATGTGTTGGTTTGTGTATTTTTGGAAGTCGGTAGAAATGTGGGGGTTTACTGTGGTGATACACTAGGTTTGTGCGCTCTGCTTTTGTGAGCGTATCTTTGTATTTAACGAGTGTTCGATATATTTTTCTCTCTATGGATAGAGTTGGGTTGTCATTCAGTTTTTTGTATACGTTCTTTACTGAAGAAGTAGCGTCGTCATTTATTACTTTATAGGTAGTGTTAGAATTCATTTCGGTAAGTTCGTCTTCATAATCGTCTGTGTTCATGATGACTGTGGCATTACCTTTATCAGCTGGAAGTATTTTAATTTGATCATCTGACCTAAGAGATGTTATTGCTCTATTCTCGTATTTATTTAAATTACTTCCAGGACGATAAGGCTTTGTCAGTACATTTTTGCAGTTAGATCTGTAATCACCAGCTATTTCAGGTGGTAAACGCTGGGCTGTTGCCTCTACGGCAGTGACCATTTCAAGGGTTGGAATGCTTTTGGGAGTAACAGCGAAGTTTAATCCCTTTGCTTACACATGTTTTTCATGCGTGTCTAGAATTCTAGTGGATAAATTGATAGCAGTTCTGTCAGCAAAGTTTTTGTTGTTTTTTGTGTGTTTTAGGTGTTGTTCTTGTTAATTTTCTAATATTTTTTTGATTTTTTCTTTATGCACTCTGTTTTTCTTACAACTCTTTCAATTGAAACAATTTTAACTCCAAACGAAAAAGGCTTAGAACCTGTAATAATAATGATGTTGAAGAAGCTATGCTTAAGTGGGTTACTGCTGCACGTGAAAAAATATTCCACTCTGTGGAACTTTAGTCAGAGACAAAGCTAAAGAATTTGCTGTTGCTTTGGGTTTCGAAGATTTTTCAGCTAGTGTAGGATGTTTAGACAAATTTAAAAAACGGCATAATATCGTCCAAATGTTGGTTTGTGTTGAAAGTACTTCTGCACATTTCCAATCTAGTGAGTACTGGAAAAAAATGTTTTGCCATATTTGATCAGACGATACGATGAAAGCGACATTTTTAATGCAGATGAAACGGGCACCTTTTTTAAATTTTTACTGAACAAAACGTAAGCCTTCAAAGGTCAAAAATGCTTTGGTGGCAAAAACAGCAAAAAGAGAATTACAGTTATGGTTGCAAGCAATATGAACGGATCGGAAAAGCTGAAATTGCTCGTTATTAGCAAGTCGAAAAATCCACCTTGTTTACGAGAATTTACGAGAAGTGGCTCAAAAAGCTAGATAACATCTTTGCTGCTCAAAATAGGAAGATTCTTCTGTTTGTTGACAATTGTCCCGCACATCCTAAGGATGTAGAAACAAGCTTAAAAAACATTGAGCTCAAATCTTTCCCTCCTAATTCGACGTCTGTTCTACGACCAATGGAACAAGGGATTTCAAAAATCTTAAGCAGCATAACGAATCGTAATCAAAGTCTTGGATCATATGGAAGAGTCAACTCCTACGACTGTGTCCTTACTTGATGCGATCAGGGATCTAAACAAAACCTGGAAACTCGATGTAAAACAACAAACAATCAGCAATTGTTTTAGGAAGGCAGGTTTTGCTAAAGATGAATTAATGCAGTATAACTGGGATGAAGAAGATGATCTTCCACTGTCTGAATTGAAACAAATTTGGACCACATACAGAACGGCAATGGAAAGCGATGATGTTTCCTTTGAAGATTATGTTGATGTTGACGATGGTGCACAAACAATGGACTTCCCAACAGACAAAGACATTTTAGATAGCGTTATAAAAAATTTAACACCTTGTAAAAAAGGTGAAGGACCCCGCAAACTTCTTATGGAATTTGGGTCCCGGTGGATTTTTTTGGATTTTTGGTATGATGTAGTCCATGTAATTTTCAACCAATGTTACCATTGCGCCAACCCAAAAAAATTGACAGTTTTGCTGCTAGGGGGCGTTGAAATCACAAAAAAAATATTTTTCGAGTGCCTTCAAATGTATCTTCGAATGTTTAAATATGCGTAAATAAGGAAAATAGCAGTTTTTATTATTATTCCCCACCCCCCAAATGACACAAAACGAAACATTTTCGGTGGATTTTTCTGAATTTTTGAGATGATGCTCAAGTTATTTTAAATAGAAATGAATCGGGCGACAAACCCCAAAAATTAATAGTTTTGATGCTAGGGGCCGTCGAAATCATACCTTTCTCAGAATAAACTATTCATTATTAAAGGCGGAAACAATATCTCTACATATTTTCGTTTTATTTTATGCTGAACAATTGTGTAAATTTTTATGAATTGAAGATCTAACCCCCCCTTACTCCCAGCCCTATTTCAAAACACGAAAAAAATTAATTCAGGCACCACCTCAAATTCAAATTGTGGATGTCTAAGGGCCAGTTTCACAGTTCCCAGTTAACCTTCAGATAACTAACTGAAAGTTTTGACGGTGAATGACATTCTTTGAATGGCGTTTGAAGGCTCACATTTTAACAATTAGTTAACTAATCTGGACTCTAACTGGAACCTGTGAAACTGGCTCTAATTTTCATTAATTTTTAAGATATTCGCCCAATTAATTGATATAGACTACAAGCCCATCTAACAATTTGGGGGTGTCATTTGACCCAGGATGAAACATATTCAGAACGATGCTGCTTTATGAAAAAATAACCTTAGGCACTATGCCGTCAATTCTTGTTGGTGCAAATGACCTACTGCCGTACAAAAATAATGGGACCGTAATCCAGAATTTTTTTTTAAATTTTCGGAAATTGAAATTTTTTTCTTGCTTCCGGTCCCATTATTTTTTTACGGAAGTAGATTCTTATAGGAGATTATTATTTCATAATCTACCAACGTGAGGATTGCCGTACAAGAATGTTTTGTCGGAAAAGCAAATCATCGGATGAAAAATGATTAAGTTATTTTTTCATATAGCAGCATCGTTCTGAATATGTTTCATCCTGGGTCAAATGACCCCCCCAAATTGTTATATGGGCTTGTAGTCTACTACTAAAAAGTCAGCAAACTCCACCAATATTTTTCTGAAGCGAGGGAAAGCTGAAATTAAACAACTGTCAATTTAAGCTGATTGAAACATAACTTTTTTTGGTGTTTTAAAACAGGTGTAGGGGGTAAGGGAGAGGTTTTAGATTTACAATTTATAAAAAATTACACAATTGTTCAGCATAATCTAAACTAATATACGTAAAGCTATTATTTCCGCCTATAATGATGAATAGTCTATTCTGAGCAAGGTATGATTTCAACGCCCCCTAGCATCAAAACTATTCATTTTTGGAGTTTGCCACTCGATTTATTTCTATTCAAAATAACTTGAACTGCATCATATCAAAAATGAAGAAAAATCCACAGAATTTTT
Source organism: Chrysolina oricalcia (assembly GCA_944452925.2). NCBI lineage: Eukaryota > Metazoa > Arthropoda > Insecta > Coleoptera > Chrysomelidae > Chrysolina > Chrysolina oricalcia. The sequence goes on along the minus strand of OX101818.2, from coordinate 16,741,806 downwards.
TTCGTTTTGTGTCATTTGGGGGGTGGGGGGTTAATCATAAAAACCTGCTATTTTCCTTATTTAGGCATATTTAAACATTCGACGATACATTTGAAGGCACTCGAGAAATATATTATTTGCGTTTCGTAATAGAAGTTGGGGGAAAAAGGGGAGGCGGTTAGAATTTTTTTTATGAAACAGCACAATATTGTGCAACATTAGCAACAATGAAATAAGTGAAAATATTGTTACCGAAAATAATAGTCTAATCTGCGCAAGGGGTGATTTCAACGCCCCCTAGCAGCAAAACTGTTCATTTTTTTGGGTTGGCGCAATGGTAACATTGGTTGAGAATTACATCGACTACATCAAACCAGAAATTCAAAAAAATCCATCGAGATTTTGCTTCATCAAGAGAAAATGTTCCCAATGCAGTTCATGCTTCGGTAAATGTAGTGGAAATAAAAGTATGTACATACACATGTACATATGTAGGTATGTAAATTTTAAAATGCCCAATTTATTGTATTATTCCGTAATTCGAATTTTCTGTAACTCGAATTCAACTTACTGTCCCTTGGATATTCGAGTTAGGGAAGTTTTACTGTATTTGATTGCTTTTGTTCAATGCTGTAATCATCAAAAGTCTTCCTCTCAACATTCGTTGACTCCAAACACTCAGTCACAGTTCAAAGTTCAACTTCACAGAAAGAATCCGAACCCCGCCGCATTTTTCGTCCTCATCCGCTACTGGGTATCCCTTTTAACAAGTTTCCGAACTGGATCTGCACTCAGTGAAGCACAACACAGACATGTTCAAGAATTAACAGCCGAGATTTTATTTAGGAATGTGGATGCGATGCGATGGTACACCGCGAGAAGGACTCTCAAGTCCAATATACGACTTATCTCCCTTCGATATTTATTCGAACAGCGCCGATCATTTGAAAGGTTCATTGCAGAAGGAGTTAGACTGATTAGTAATTAGTTTCAGCAGAAATATCGATAGGAAATGTCGAAATATTTATTTATGTATTCGTTCATTAATTTCAACTGTTTTTTGTTTACCTGTTGTTAATCAAACTTTTATTGCTTAAGGAAATAATTCGTTATATTTATTTCTCTATTAGCATAAGTTCTAGATTATTAATTGTAAGCAAGAATTCTGTGTATGCTTCATTGCATAGTAATATGAAGAGATTCTCCTATTATTAGTGTCTTGGAAAATAGGGGTCATGTCGGTGAAAATAGGCATTAGCCATTGTGTTTGGCGGTTTTAACGAGCTTTTCTCATTTGTTTGAATTCAACAAACCAATTCCATTCCACTTTTTCCTCCTCAGACATCACTTGCCAAATAGTAGGGATTTCACAATTCGTGCGGGTCGTTTGATGAACGTTTCCGCGTGCAAGTGGCCCCCCTTCAAGGCTATTTCCGGTTCTAGCTCGAGAGACATTGAGACCCGAAATTACTGAAATATTGTCAGGAGTGCGGGGGCGATTTTGATCGAACATTCTCGCTTCGTTCACTCTTGAATCTATTTGCAAGTCTGCAGAAATATTGAGTGGACTGGAGGTCCCTGAACGTAACGTATTACGTTATAAATTCTGGAATGCTTCCAAAATTCAGCGTTGAGTGCCGGTATTTTTCGTGGTATGAAATACCCCAGCGGGTTGACCGCCGAAAGTCAAAAAACTAGGTAAGGCCCTCAAAGGCCTGTTTTCAAAATTTTGAGCGGAAATTTCCCTCAGACTCACATCACGCCTTGTATTCTGATCAACAGAAAAATTGTATCGAGATTCATCATCATTGTCTTCATCAAGATAGCCCACAATGTGACTTCTATTCACATTCACATCATCCATACTACAATGCGCAAGGTTTAACATATGAGATGCAAGTGAATTTAAGTGAAGCGCTTTCTGAGAATCGAGGTGGTGACTTGATCTGTGGCGTTATTTTCGACGCGACGCGATTCAACAACCACTTGTGAGCTCTTCGGGTGCGTGGGCCTTCTTTGCCGGCCACGCGTAGTGAAACCCTTGGGTTTCTATTGACTGTGGGGCTCTCCAAACTAGAGTCAAAAGAAAAATTATTTTCAAAAGAAAATGTAGCACTTATGTCAAATGTCAAATGTCAAACGTGAAGTTACTTCCTGAGAAAAAAATAATCGTGTACCTGTACAACAGAACTAAATAACGCGTACAATGCTAAACACTTTGTTCAAATAATGTCTGAACAAAATAATGGATGAATATTACCTGTGCGGACTTCGCACACGGGCACTTATGCAGGAACGCTATATAAAACAGTACCCTCAAATATTTGCTGAAAATTGAAGGTATATTATAAGCTCTGGACTCGGGAACGCTATAAAAAATCACAATACCCTCAAATATTTGCTGAAAATAAAAGGTACTGTTATATTATATAACCTGTACTCAGAACCACTAGTGGCACAACCAATAACGCCATAAAAACCCTCAAGGAAATACGCAACACTGCACTGCAACAATCGCGAACAGCAATAATACCCGCACAATAATTAGGCCGTGGCAAGAACTCTGTTTCGTTGACGAACAGTAATCACTCAAAAATAAATGCACACATCGCCGCGCTAATCTGAAAATGACGCGACGTCTATTATACCCGTTTCGTCCAAACCGACTGCACGAATGCAAAAACACGTCGATTTTTAATCCAAGGGGGACATCTTTTTATCATAACCTCAACGGTCATACCTCTTCTCCCACCCCTTGGTTACTATCACCCAAACAACTTAAATAGGGTAAGTAGTGAGTGTGACACACCATTAAAAAGGTAATTTCATAAGGAATTCAGCCATGTCAATTTTAGCTACCTATCCTTTCATTTTGGCGCCCTCTTGCTGGAGAAAGGACTTTTCCGTATTCCAACTCATGATATTCAATTTGAAAGCTAATGTGAACAATTCATGGAAACATGACAAAAATTAAAAAACTCAACATTGTATGTGTATGAACTTACAAAATGGAAAATGTTGCATAAATTGCTAAAAAACGTCGGACAACGTTTCGAGACTAACTTATACTTATGCAGTTCATGGCGAACACTTTGAGAATCTACTCTGAATCAATGCAGTTTGGCATGATTGAATTTGAATTTATTCAAGGTTTTCTTCTTAAGTTTAATCAATGTCCAATTTTTTTTTTCCAAAGCTTTTATTCAACTTGCCCTGTTAGTATGTATGTATGTGACGGACACATTTTGCAGCTGACTTTTGGCCCACTAGTTGTCCGATCAACTTGAACTTTGGTAGTTATTCATAATTGCGATGACAGTGCATTATGGAATTTTTGTTGGAAAAAAAAAAACAAAATAGCAGCTCCATCAGGATGGCGGATGAGATTTGTAATTATGGTCCAATTCGATTCAGAATTCGATTGTGGGTGTTTTAGGTACAGATTTTCAGCATCATTAAAAATAATTGAATGGAATTGATAAAATAGATTTTACACAAATGCGATGAAAAGAAAAAAAGTAATTTTTTCAAATGTGTGACGTTGGTTATTCTAAGCGTAACAGATTCAAAAGCTTGCCGCGAGTATAAAATAGGTATTCTTGAGCGGTAGAATTTTTATTCTGTTATGCACAGAATAACCTACGGCACACATCTAAAAAAAATCATATTTTTTTTATCGCATTTGTATAAAAACTGTTTTTATCAATTTAATCAATTTATTTCAGTCATACCTGCTACTTGAATCGAATCGAAACATAATTACTTTCGTCCGACATCATGGTTTATTGCATTGACAAAAAAATCATAATTTCCGACCCTGAAAATCCCCTCGTAATAATTTTGATTCGAATTTTCTGACCCTGAAAACCACCATACATATCAATTTTGAATCGAATCGGACCATAATTGCAAATCTTGACCGCTATTTTGGAGCCGCCATTTTGTTTTTTCCTTCTGAAAAATTCCATAATGCATTGTCACCGAATTTATGTCAAATTGGCTTGCAAATGAAGTATCATAATTTGGAATACGGAACAGTTATTTTTCCCACAAGAGGGCGCCAAAACAAAAAAGTAGGTTTTAAAAATTGACATGACTGAATTCCTTATGAAATTACCTTTTTAATGATGTGTCACACTTACTACTTTTCCTATTCAAATTGTTTGGGTGATGGTGACCAATGCTATTTATCAACGAGATGCCTAACCATACAAGCAAAGATGATATATTCAGATGATACAACGATTGCAGCGAATGCCGATAACCCAGCGGAAATGCAAGAAAAATTCAACAACTTGAGTATTGAGTTTACAAATTGGTTTTGTAAAAGAATTTTCTAGTGGCATATGAGAATAAAACTGTTCTGCTGCAGTTTTATTCCATTAGAAATAAGAAAATTGATAGGTGGAATAATTGATCAGATAATACCCAATTTCTTGGCACATAATATCTTTGGTATCCTAACCTGGGAGTCTGGTATAAAGCATGTTTTTGAGAAATTTAACAGTCTATACCCACTTTCATAGATAACGAGTTGTCTATAGAAAAATTATCAAGAATGCAAAAGAATTTCAGTATGAGAACAGAATTTAAAAATCAAATAACGAGTCAAAAGAAAACTGGCAATAGTGAACGAACTTAGAGGTAGAAATAAAAAACTTTCAATGGATACTAATGTCAGTCCTAAAGATTTCAATGGGTATTATTCATAGAAATATATATTATATACTTACTCTAGAATGCTAATCCCGCCAATTTTCACGGCGAAAAGCATGCCGCGTGTGCGACCCGTTCTTTCGTGAATTTGCATTAATCTTGTTCCTTTAAAGACAATGTCTACTAAAGACGTTTCTTCCTAAAAATAAACAATGAACTGTTTAGTGTTGTGTAAATGAATAATATCTTAAATAAATAATTTTTGGTAGATAACGAAATTTTTTATGTACCTATATGCTTTGCTCAAAATAGCTTAAATATTACTTTAGCTTGACAAAAAAGGCATGATTTTTGGTTATTGTTTTTGAGAAGAGACCCCAGCAGAATATTGGAGTGAGAAAATTGTAATTTGTGGCAGACATTTTCCTCATGAAGATTCATGTGAAAACGACAATAGAATAATTTTAAACCTATTGCAGTGCCAATACTGTGTCTGCATAAGCATGCATGGCGAGTGATACAACTTTCTACCACACCGTTTATATTATGAGTTCTAGATTCCTTAAAAAAGTACTAAACATACACAGAATCGCCTCAGAAAATTAATGTCAATATGGAAGTGCTTTTCTTTGTTGGTAAGGAAAATGCTTCTGGCCTCACTTTTTGTGGAAATTGCACTAAGGTAATACAACCAGAAATACTCGTAGAAATAGCATGTTAATCTCTTCAAATGATTTAAATGAAATGCAATTGCATATTTTGACATGAATCGTTCTAGAAAAAAACCTCGAGCTTCCAAGCATCCAATTTTATAAATCCAATTTGAGTTGAAATTATTCATGATATTAGCTGAAATAATTATTTTTTGTTTTTTGAACTTTCAATTGATTTTCCAATCCAGTGCTTCCTTGAAATTTGCACCGACGATTTGGGGTGGTAGGTTGTTGTTGGTTAACTACAGCTGAAAAGTGAATATGACACCAAAAATCAGTCGCTTCAGAGCGGTAAATAATAATAATAACCGTACTCTACTTTCTGATGGCCTTTGCCTGAATATTCGGGATCATAAATATGTGAAAATATGTGTTCAAATCGGCTAAATACAAATAACAGGTATAAGCACAATGAGGTTTCCAACCTTATTCTCCGAGATTCAGAATTAACGTTTGTTAATCTTCACAAGAACCATAATATTTTACTAAAACCGGGCCTGTTACAAAAATCACTAATGACGCACTTGCGCATTGCGGACTAGCCTGAACTTTTTACAACACTTTCAACATGGGGATTAGCATTCTAGAGTATTATATATATTCCTATGGTATTATAGCACCATTACTTCAAAATTGACATTCTTTACCATTTTTGCTCTGAAGGATACTATGTGTTATTTTGAAAATATCAAAATTTCTGAGAACTTTCACCTATTGCCAATAACTAAAGAAGAATTGAAAAGAACTATCACAGAAATGAAGAACAAAAAAGATATGGTATCGATAATTTGTCCGCAAAGATTTTGGAGAATCTTGCAGATGAGGCAATAAATGTGTCATTCTTAAATCTTAACCGGTTTCGCTCCTGCTTAAGTTGCTGTAGTCATTCCAATTCAAAAAGGCCTTAGTTGATCCAACGATATTTTGGCCAATCTCCTTGTTGTCTACCGTATCAAAAATTATTGAGAAACTATTCAGAACGCAATTGTTGGCCTTTTTAAATCAAAAAATATTTCAAACTACAATCAATTTGGCTTTCAGACAACAAACGATACAAATGAATGCATGAATGCCAATGAAGCTGTAGCAGCAGTGTTCTGTCACATGCTGCAGAAATCATTCTGTTATGGAATCTCACAATTGGCTTCGTTCCTATATCAATGACCGTCATCAGATTTTTAGGATAGGAGAAAAAGTGTCAGATTCCGCAAACATTAGTGCTGGTGTACCAGAAGAATCTGCACTAGGTCCAGTTATATTTCTGTAATATATCAATAATAGAACCCGCATCAACATAAGTGGTGCATTTACGCTCTCTGCTGATGATACCACGCTTGTGCTCCAATAGAACTGTAACCGAGGATCTGTTGAGAATCAAAGAATGGTGCGACTGTAACCTGCTGTAAATTAATCTTCAGAAAACTACTTTGTGACAATTCACTGACAGTATAGCAATACAAATGAAAAAGAAATCCAAGGATCCAGTTCATGTGAAAGATGCGTTGTATGGAACAAACAAACAATTTTGGAGAAAGGCAATGATGGATGAATTAAAAAATCTCATGGGAAATAAACGTGGAATTTTGTCAGAATTCCAGGTAACCGAAAAATGACAAGGACAAAATGGGTTTTCAAAACAAAGTACAATGAAAATGGAGAGCTTGAAAGATATCGTGCGACATTAGTAGCATTAGGAAATACTCAAATACAAGGCGTAGATTCTGATCAAACTTATGAGTCAACTTTCGTTGACAAAACAGGTCATTGTGGAGTATAATTGTTTTCATCAATATAATATAAAAATTATAAAAATACAGATGGAACATATAATAAAACTAAGAACGATCTGAAAGCGGCGATTTAGTGCTTTCCTTCTCGTAGAAAAGTACATAGGCATCTCCGCTCACCAGGGATCTAGTTGAAACTGGGTTCACATGTGAATCATTATATTCATGCGACGTGTTCGCATACGGATGTCTACAGTAGGCTGTGTAGTGTCCGCAATAGGTAGTCCCACTATGATTAGATAATGCATACAGACTATAAAGATAAGGGGTTACGTTTTCTGCTTTATAATGACTCATATCCAATCCCTCTAAAGGAAAATCAATGATAAGATTCAATTTTTCTTGTAATCTTTCTGTTGAAGAAAACCGTTTCAAATGGATAACTAAAATTTCAGGGAATTTATGAATTGATAGGGATTTCGTGCACTTCCTTCTCTCATTGCACTTCGCACATGTTGGCTTCTCGTCACCATAAGTTTCTTCCCTTTTGAATGAATCTGTGACAAATTTAGTTTGGCTGCTCTTCGTGGTATTGAAAGGGAAAGATCCCAAAACGGATCGAAAGAGACTGAACAGTGCCAACAATAGGTACATTTCAATGTAGATTTTAATTGGCCAACGAAGTTGTCTACAATTTTGGAATTGTTCGTCCTTAAGTATCTTGACCATGACTCTTGAGCCTTCTCACTGTCACTCAATCTCTCATCCAACTCTTCCATTGTGGGTAGCGGCTTTTTGGTTACTCTATTGACGTCTTCATGTAGACCCTCTAACAGGAATCGTAAGAACTCTTGAGCATCTTCTTGGGCAAAACCGATGAAACGAGGAGCGATTCTTTGGATTTGACTTTTCAAGGAGACTGTATCAACAACTCTACCAGACGAATCATCTGACCAAAGTTCCTTGATCACCTGGGCAAATGCTTTGATTAACGCTCCTTCCCCAGATATGTTGGTGTTTATATCCCTTGTGTGGGCGTCTCTATTCAAATACTCCAATAACCATCTAGTATTCGATAAACACTGGATAATACTGTTCATAAAACAAGTATTACCAATATTGGTCAACCCAATGAGACCACATGATTGGATATTTTTATCAACTGCAGGCCAGATGGAGTGTGAGCTGTTTACGCTGCTTAGACTACTGCTAGTTTCTTCTGAGGAATTTATATCACATGGATTAGCAATGCAGGATAGGTGGAAATCCGAGTTAATAACTTTCGATGAGTCGAAATCTGTTACATTCGTAACTTCAACTGCATTCATTCCTACCTTGAAGAGACGTTTATTTTTGGATTCGGGTAGGTATAAAATCTCATCTAAAGATTGCGAAGAAGGTATGGTGCCGAAGAGAGAAGAGGCATTACCACGTTGGATTGCGATACTGATCATTTGAATTAGGAAAGAAGTTGGTCTGCTTTCTTTAGTTGCCAGGCCTAGTTTTCTTCCTATGTCATGTATAAGAGATAGAGTTTGCGGACCAAAAACACCAAAAGTTTCAACAGCTATTGGGTGAAATATGTTACTACTTCCAAGTTTTTGATATTTTCGAATTTTCAACTTCTCACTCGATAGCAGCGGCTCCAGCAGACTTTGAAGTGAACGATAAATGTGAAGGAGCTAAGGTATCAGAACAAGTGAAGTCCCAAACTAACGGTTTTCCACACTTCCATGGTACGAGGGACATACCATCGGGACGTTTTCCATCGTCTCGACTAATACCTTGGGGTTCCAAACTAGCTTGTATACCTGCTGATACTAGGGCACGCTTGATGATATCGTTCACCTGAGAATGTCTGGGAAAACGGCCAGCACTTCTTTGGCAACACAATCCATGAGTACCCTTACTGTCTACGAAACTTCCACAAACGCAAACATGAGGAACACAAACATATAAACCCAATCTAAATCCAACAGCAATTCGGAAGCTTTCATTATCCAAGAGATTTACAAGAGCAGCCACAGGTAGTGCATCCAACCAAGCACCTGATTCCTTCACCATAACCGCATTGAGACGAGCCTTCTCAGATATAGACACAGCAGTCTCAAGCAGATTATTTGAAATTTTTTCAAGAAGGGGACGATCCCATGCACTTTGCTTTGTCTTGGATTCTTCTGTTAAATGAATTCCTGATCGAGATAGCCACAGGTTCTCACCTTCAGCATAAAAAGAGTCTGGAATATTATTAAAATATGAAGGAAGAATAGTACTAATAAGGGAAGAAACACTGTTGAGAGATGACAAAAAACCAGGAAGAGATAATGAAGAGGTTAAACGCAAACCTAAACCACCCATATTCACAGGAAGTGTAGCCTGTGACCAAGATGAACAATCAAAATTATTATTGGTAATTTCTTCCACGATCAAGCGTAACTGATCAAAATTCTCGAGTTCTAGTTGACATTTCCATGATGGGCTGCATTTTAGGGTATACAATAATTTGGGTATAGCCAAACAATTTTTCAATAAAAAAAAAGATACATGGAATCAGTTATGGAAAAATCGTTGCCATGGCAACCGTTGCTATGGTAACAATAATACAGAAAACCGATTCCTATGGTGCGGAAATGCGTGGTTGCCAAGTTGTCCACTTTACTTTAGCTGAAATCAGTTACAGAAAAAAGGTTACCATGGTAACCGTTGTTAGGGTAAAAAGTAAACAAAAATGCTATTACCGTTTTGCGGAAATGCATAGTTGCCAAGTTGGACCAGTTATAGTTTAGCTGAAATCAGTTATGGAAAAAGTGTTGCCATAACAACAGTTTCTTTGATCACAAGTAAACAAAAACCCAAATTCCATGGTGCGGAAATTCGTGGTTGCCAAATTTTCTGCTTTATTTTAGCTCAAATCAGTTGAGAAAAAGTTGATGCCGTGGAAAATTCGTTACTAGGATTAGTGAAAAGAAAAACCCGATTTCCGTTTTGGAAAAGTGCGCGGTTGCCAAATTATCAACTTGAAATTAAATTGAAACTTGAAAGGGGAAACATTCTCAATAGAATAAACCATGACTCACTCCACTGGAAATGGGAACAACCTACGATAAAAATTAATTATTTTTTGTAATATGTACCAGGAAACAATTATTTCCCTGACTGAGGCAACGCTGGACATTGATCTACATCTGAAGATATTGTGAAAAAACCCTTTAAACTCAAAAAAATTCCGAAACTGAAAATTCGTATTCTCATTCAGATAGTTCAAATCAAATGAAGCTATTTTTTTGTATTATCTAACAGAAAACAACTAATTTCTCGGCTAAAGCCACGCTGGACATTGAACTATATTGAACTAACTAAACTGCTCCTTATTGCTTCGGAAGAGGCAAATTCACTGTTTGCACTAATTGCTGGTCGTTGATTTAGGAATAGATCAAGAATTAATTCACTGTAAAATAACAGCTTAATTCAAAATATCATATTCAGATATCGCGAGCGAAGCGAGCGCGTCCGGCCGACATTTCGCTAATCCGCGCGCTCGGATTAGCGAAATGTCGGCCGGACGCACTTGCGTTCATGTTACTACTTTGTCAATTTCCTCCAGGTCATAAAAAAAAATCTGTCCTGAACTAACTAAACTTAACCTTGATGTTGAAATTGTTTCGGAAGAGACGATGTTCACGGTGGAGAATAATCTATTTATAATTCGGTGAAATGTTGAATTCATTGTGAACCCATATAGTAATTTGAGATAATAGTACTAAAATACAAGACACGCGAGAGAAGCGAGCGGGTCCGGCCGACATTTCGCAAATCCGCGCGCGCAGATTTGCGAAATGTCGGCCGGACCCCCTCGCCTTCAAGTTACTACCTTGTCCATTTTCTCAAACTTATGAAAAAGATCATATTCATTTATAGTGTGTGGCCTGTGGGGCAAGCGATTGCTTTGCTCATTTGTGATCAAGGTAAGATTGACAAATGTAAATACTTATATAAATAATCTTTTTGAAGGATGCGCCTTCAGATGAATAAGTATTCATTTTGATATTATTTAACAGTTATTTCCATAAATATTTTTCAAGCACCTCTAACTTGGTAACAGAAATAATTTGGCAACCATGCATTTCCGCATCACAGAAATTTGGAGTTTTCTGTACTCGTGATCATAGCAATGGTTGTCACACTTTTTCCATAACCAATTGCTGCTAAACCATAACTTGCCCAACTTGGCAATCTCTCATTTTCGCTTACTAAACAGGAATGTCATTTTCACCATAACGACTATCATGGTTATATTTTTTGCATAACAAATTTCAGCTAAAGAAAAGCAGACAATTTGGCAAACATGTATTTCCGCACCATGGCAATTGGGTTTTTGTTTACTTGTGCTCATAGCAACGGTTTCTATGGCAACAGTTTTTCCATAACTGATTTCAGTTAAACTATAACTGGTTCAACTTGGCAACTATGCATTTCCGCAGAACGGAAATAGCATTTTTGTTTACTCTTCACCCTAACAACGGTTACCTTGGTAACCTTTTTTTCATAACTGATTTCAGCTAAACTAAAGTGGACAACTTGGCAACCACGCATTTCCGCACCATGGGCATCGGGTTTTTGTATCGTCGTTACCCTAGCAACGGTTGCCATGGCAACGGTTGCCATGGCAACAGTTTTTCTGTAACTGATTTCAGCTAAACGAAAGTTGAGCCAAACTTATGCACCAGTTGTTCAAAAGAATACGATCAGACTACTGTTTGCATTATCAGTAGAAAGTGGTTGTAGTATCTATTACATCGATATTACTGTTGCTTATTTGTCTGCAGATTTGAACGAAGACATTTTCATGGAGATTCCAACTAGTTATAGCGAATTACCTTGAGGATATCATTTCCTGAGTTACCTACTGAAAATGTAATTGAAATGAAAAATAGTGTGCAGTTTGAAGGAAAGCATTTATGGTTTACATCAATCTGGTTTAATATGGAATAAAACTCTCGATTCATTCATAAAGTTCTATAATTTCATTCGATCAACATCAGATCCATGTATGTACTAAAGGAAAGAAAAAGAACTGATAATTACCAAGTATGTAGATGATATCTCATTGTATGGAGAATTAAAATATATTGAAGAAATGAAAACGTAATTTGGACAAAAGTTTGACATCAAAGATTTGAAGGAGGTCAAACACGTCTTATCAATCTGTGTCACAAGAAGAAACGGGACGATAAGACTGGATCAGGAGAATTTCTGCATAGAATTATTAACAGAAATGAATATGATAAATTCAAATTCAAATTCACTACATCATTACAAATTGGAAACAAGTGTGATACAAACGACCAAGAACATTTGCTGAACGAAGAACAGAAGCGACTTCACCAGAAGTCTTCTATATTTGGCAACAGCAACGAGACCGGATTTCTTTTGTAGCGACTTTTATGAGCCAATTCAATCACTGTCTATCCAAGCATCACTGGAAAGGCATGAAGCACATTTTGAGGTACCTAACTTCGACGAAAATACCGTTTATAATTTCAAAAAAAGGCCCGAATCACCGAAATTAGTTCAGACCGCCAAAAATTTCATTTGGATTTTTTGTTCAGGAGGTCAAAATACGTAAGTTTTTTTGAAATTCAGATGCTCAGTGTAACAGTAACAGTAAGTTTTACCAAGTTGTAATTATACTAATTCCGAGATGCGAAAGCGGAATTATATTTTTTTATTCCATGTCGTAATATTGTCAACTTCTAGGAATAATTTCGTAATTTTTTGTCTGTCTAGTTGTTCTTTGTATGCCTCAGATCCGAACATAACTGAAAAGTGGAAAGTTTACGACACGACACTAATAAACTGCTGATTTTTCCCATATCTGCGCAGGAATCCACGAATACCAGATGAATCAGATTCTCATAACCTAATCTGTGCGTGTATCTCGATTCAGAGCACACCCAAACCTCAAATCCAGATCACGGGGGTCGAGACCAAGCAAAGAGCACGAGACGACGACTTTGGAATATTAAGGGCAGCTCGTTGCGTGAGCTGCCTCTCAAATCACCATCTTGGACCAGCTTTCCGCTATTTAATATTATAATTCGGCCGTGCTATGTGCACTATTGTTCAGAGGGCCATAAAAAGTTACGCGATGCATTTAGTGCTCCATTTAAATCGCGGTTAAGTCGACTGAAGTCCGGTTTTTGTAGCCGGAGAGTATTGATCGGACGGTACTTATTGGTTTGTATGGAAAATTGGTATATTAATGGCTTATCATCGGGGTTTCGATTGTGGTTTTGGCGTGTGAATTGCAGTGATTAACCCGGATGGACAGTGGTGCCCGTAGGCAGTGCACAAGAGAAATTCAATGGGAATTTTCTATCAGGCTCTGATGACATCGCTGATTTTCCTATTTTTATTGCTATACTGTTATGAAAGACATATCAGGAATAAGCAATAAGATTTACCAATGAAATAAAAACAATTCAAAAACAGGCTTTCATTCATAAACAATTGAACTAAATCGTGAAAAATAATACGTAATGTAAGAATTTGAATATTTTCTTAACAGCTCGAGGCGTGAAACGTCATTACACATGAAATGAATATTAAAACTTTATACAGAGTATTTCCTAACTACGGTATAAAACTGCAGACCGTGAGTTACTTTGTTTCTGAAATACACGGCGCCGGCGTTGAAGTACGAAAAAAAAACACGGTATTAATAAAATATCATAAATATCCTTGAACCGATTTGGTTGAAATTTGGTACAGTTATTTGAACTGATAAGGCGCTTATTTAGCTCCAGCTATGAAATTATTATGTCCAGTGGTGTCTAAGTGGGCATCACAGTCGAAAGGATTGAGAAAAAAGTACGCCACTAACTTTTTTCATAACTCATACTGAAAACTATATATGATAAAAAACCCTTCTGAAATTGATTTGTTATTGATTTTCTGACACGAAACATAACTGGAGTGTTCCTTATTATCATCATATCATTTACAATTATTCGATTCCTCAACTCATTCACATCTAGTACAGGAGTTTATAAACAGGGCCTTCTGAAGTTCACATGACCCCATAAATAGAAATATAGAGAATTCAGATCATGCTGATCAATATAATAGTTGATAAAAAACCCAATGAAGCAATCAATCACACTTAAACACTTAAAGTAGGAATATTACAAATTCTGTATTGATATTATTCAAAGAAGAATTATCTGAGATAAAGTGATATGAAATTTAATTCTGATGTCGACTTTGTAGCTTCCTTTCTGATCTCATGTTTTCATGGTCTAATAGAGAAAGAGAAAATATTTCCAATAAAAAAGAACAAATTTAATAAAAATAGACAGCTTGTGCCTTGCACTGAGGAAAAATTTTACTAACCCCAGCTAGAAATCGAATAACCCCAGCAAGAAACTCTAATAGCATAGGGGACAAGCGAGTTCTCACCTGTGGTTATAAAGTCGACTTTGCTGATTACAACTCGCTTGGGATTACTAGATTTTGTCGAATAACTTATTTTCTCGAACTTTGCTACCGCAAGTGAGTGCACCTAGTTATGACTATGATGCATTGTTGCAATCGTAGGTATCTGACTTTGGTACCGCTAGCGATCGAACCTACTTATGACTACAAGGTTGTCTCATCTGACTTTGCTACCGCTAGTGAATGCATCCACCTAGAACTAATGGGGTACTGTTCCAGCTACTGCTAATGAGTGCCTACCTACCTACCTAGACTATAAGTAATAGTTTCAATTGTAGATTTGCAAGTTTGTTACCTGCTAGCAATGGTTGCAATATTTTTTGCTCCAGGATGTCCCAAAAATAGGTTCATCAATTTCAACCACTTGTATAGAATTCATAAAGAGCAAACATTCTAATTCCGCTAGCTCCCATTCTTGTAAAATAATCTTGTTAGCCATTAGGTAGAAAGGTACCTACTCTCTGAGACCTCATTTATGCACTTGTGGTTTTATGGTTTGCTGTCGAACGGCACGAAACGCTTCTTGCGAAATTTTAATAAATAATACAAAATACTTGTTTCTCTGCTCTGATAGCATACTGCACTAAAGCTTCTCGAACCGTTGCAACTTGCATAAAAAGGTAACAAGACACCACACCTGCATAAAGAGGCCTTACACACAAAACTAAACTTGATTACCACACAGCGGCGTTATTCCCAATCAGTACTCATAGACTATGAAATATGAATCAGCCGGAAACAAAAGCATACACGTGCACAAACACGAAGCCAATAACAATAACCTAATCTTTGTCTTGTCCAAACAACCACCAGCCAGAGAATGATTCTGTTTCTTCGTTTTCATTCGCACTAAACGACCTAAAAATATTTGTTGTGTTCGTGGAAGGGGTAATTTCCGTTGAAATATCAGCAAAACATCGAATATTCATAGCAAGGCATAGAATAATGGTAAGCGGGTTCATCCAGTAATATTTTAGTGGCTGGTTGACAACTGTATTACAGTAAGTGGATGAAAATCTATGCGATTTTCCACTTATAGTAAGCAGAAACCTTACAGCCACAGGAATGTAACTCGCTAGTGATTATTCAGTTATAAGATTAAAATGTTCTAATAAAAAAACTTTCTGTCCCAGACCGACTGCCTAAGAGCGACAGCAGTATACTTTTCTGTGGCAGAAAAATCACCTCCAGCAAAATCGTTTTCGCTGCCGTAGGATTTCAATGTGCTGGTAATATTCGACACTTTGTCATAGTAATAGTATTTCTTATTATGATAGCAAGAAATATCTTAGCAAAAACTTTAATAGCACTATTTTCCTCAGTGTGGTACAATAACGATCTGAGATCACAAAGGCACACACTGGCGAGTTTAAAAACTGTATGTGATGCTAGCAAAAACCCACTGGACATCAACATATTCAAGTGTTACAAAAAACAATATGAAAAACAGTTAATCTTAACTAAAAAAAAACAGCTTATGATAGTATCTTTTCGATGCTGAAAACAAATCGAAAGCAAGCTGGCGCTTGATAAATTTCGAAAGGAACAATTCTAAGAGTAAGCGTGATACTTCATCAGATAAATTATCGTCTGATAATTTCGTTGAATTTTTCTCCAGCGTGGCCGAAGATATAATTAATTCTTTACCACAAGTACATACCACAACTTTTCTGAGTTTCAAAAATTTTCCCGCTCCATCTTCGTCATTTTTTTTGCAGCCTGTAACAAATTCTGATGTCAGAGGAGGGAGCCATTTTATCTCTGAAAAACTCCAGATGCCCTGATATCTTTGAACTAAGTAGCATAATTTTAAAAGAAACTATTGATATAATTGCAGAGCCTCTAACAAACCTAATTAGTCAAATTTTCGCAACTGGTAAATTTCCAGATATTTTCAAATACTCCAAAATTATTCCGTTTTTCAAAAAAGGGAATAGGGGCAAAACTAATAATTATAGACCCATTTCTATTATCTGTATTTTTTCGAAATTAATTGAAATTATCATGAAACAAAGATTGTCCAAGCATTTCGAAGGCAACAATTTTTTAGTAATGAACAATTTGGCTTTCAAAAATATCATTCCACAATAAGTGCAACAATAAGGGTGGTAGAGCAAATAGTTGCAGGTCTTGAACGAGGTAATCATGTGGGTATTACTCTCTGCGATTTATTAAAAGCTTTTGATTGTGACTCCCATGAAATCCTTCTTTAAAAACTCAGCTATTACGGAATCAAAGGCATCACTCTCACATTTATTGAATCGTATCTGACAAGTCGATTCCAAGCTGTAATATACAACAACAAATTGTCCAGTTTTAGAGACGTTAAATTTGGTGTCCTACAAGGTTCGGTTTTGGGCCCACTGTTGTTTGTAATATACATTAATGAGCTTCCTTCCTTCTTGTTCCCAAATGAAAGTGTTCTATATGCAGATGACAATACGTTAATTTATTCTCATGAGGAATATGATTCCCTAAAAACCATATCGGAATAAATTGAAGAGAAAGCTGAACAGTGGTTTATAGCTAACAAGCTGAAATTAAGTAACAAAAATCACAAAATTTGATAATCTCTATCAAGAAACACATTCCAGAGGCTAAACATGTGAAGCTTCTAGGCTTCATTTTGGACGATAAGCTAATTTGGACAGAGCACATCAGGCAACTCAACTTGAAATTGTCACGCTCTCTTTTCAGTATGTATAAGCACCCTGAGATCAGTATATTTTTCATTATATCATTCACATCTAAATTATGGCATTGTCGTTTGGGGAAACTCATCTGCAGTTTCCAGCGTTTTCTTTGTTTTCTTTTTCTAATGTATGATTCGATTAAAGTTAAAGGCAAACCTCTTATTCCATATCTCTCTAATTTGGCAGTAATTATTCGATGATCAACCAAGTCGAAAGCTTTCGAGAAATCAATGAACATACCCAAAGTAAACATTTTTTTGTCAATACTTGAAATGATCCGACCGCTGAACTCAGATAGTGCTGTCTCTGTACTTTTATTCTTGTAGAAACCATTTTGGTCAGACGACATAAGAGTTTGTATTTAGGTCAGTAATTGGTTAACCGATCCTTAATTGCCATCTCAAATAATTTAGAGATACTGCATAACAGGCTTGATGCTCTATAGTTAACAAAATCATTCGGATCTCCTTTCTTGTAAAGTGGCTGAACTATTGCCAGTTTGAAGGTATCTGGGAATTTTCCTTCCTCAAAACAGAGATTGATTAGGTAATTCAGCGGTTCACTAATCCACGTGCTATAAATAAATAAATTATTAGAAATATTATCATGGCCAGAGGAGTTGGAAGGTTTCAGTCTACTTATTAATGTCTCAACTTCAGCAGTCGTAACGGGTTCTAGATAAAATTATGTGTGCGATAAGGAAATATTTGAATCTAAAAAGTTATAATCACATTTAAAATTATTATTGATAGGGATGGTGAACTGGTTTGCAAACTGATTAGCAACAAACTGATCTGGTAAAGGATAGTTATTTTGTGTAAAGGTTAATTCATTTTTTCTAGTCCTACCTGTTTTCAGTTCATTAATCAGTTTCCACATTGCTTTCGTTTTATTTTCCGATCCATTTATTTCGCTGCTCTCAGTGCATTGCAGTATTGTTGCTGCAAGTATTTGCTTATGACGTTTCAATATTATGGTGTTTTGTGTGATCCATTCATTCTTACGTAGTTTGCTCTTGCTCTTAATTGATATTTCATGTAGAGGAAAACATGAATCAAAATAATGAATCATTAAATTCGTGAAGTTGTCAGATGCTGCATTTAACTTTTCTTGACTATAGACACTATGCCAAGTTTCAATACTTATGAAATTCAGGAAAGCAATATTATTTTGTTCATTGAAAGATCTTTGCATTATATGATGTTTTTTATTACGTTCCTCGTCAACTGATGCTAATATGGAATGTAATATTATAATACGTTGAGAAAAGTGGTCAGATAAATGGAGATCCATCACTTCAGTCCTATGATAACTGAGCTCAGAACTAACCAAGAAATTATCAATGCATGTACTGGAAGTTTGTGGTACTCTGGTTGGTCCCTTTACAGTTGAAAGTAAACTATGGCATCCTAATACGTCTTTCAATAAAATGCAGTTGTGACTTTTTGTAGAAAAATCAACGTTAAAGTCACCACCAATAATGACCTGCCTGTTGGCATTTGTTCCCAGGTTCAGAAATTCAGTGAAGCTGTCCAAAAAAAAAAATTAAATCTTCTGATGGCGGTCTGTAAACAACGGCTATTACCAAATCTTGTGGTAGTAAAACTGCAATACTGCAATACTGAGGTATTGAGACGCTCTCCCGAGAACCGCTATAAAATCAAAGCATAAAACAATTTCTACTTAAATGCCATCAGTAACTCCCTCTAAACAGTAATAAATAAATCAAAATAGTGGCAAAAGTTTTATGAGGTCATTAAAATATTCAAACAATCTTTTCACGGCCATCATAAAATTGAACGGAAGTAATGAAATGTCAAAATTATAACTGGGAAAAATAAATATCTAGTAGTTGAACGGTTCACAACAGCTTAGACTCTAATGGCGGATTTCACTAACTGATTCCTAAAGTTAGGAAATACCTGAATCGAATTTAGGAATTCCCAAGTGCAATTTGCGATTCACCAAGCGTTAAGTAATGCCTAAAACTGAAGGGCAATTTGCGCTTTGGTATGATTTAGGTATTTCCTAACTTTAGGAATCAGTTGGTGAAATGTGCCATAAGTACTGATCACGGATCACGTCCATCACGAGATGACAAATGTCTTGCAGAATTGACATGATTCACGATTCGAGGATACATTTGGAGGTTAAGAAAATGTAATGGAAATTGGATTATATTTCAATGAACATTCTTTTTCAGGGGAAAATAATTTATTTTGACGTGGAAAATTTTTGAGACGGCAATATTGTTTAAATTGTTTAAAATTGTTTTTTCCGTTAACCAGCTATTGTCTCCTTAAGAACTTTTATAAAAATAGATTTCTAGCATGACTTCACGCATTAAAAAAAAAATTAATTCCTACGATCACTAGGAGCCGAGATAATTTTTTTATTTAAAAAAAGTCTGGAAGGCGCAATAATCATCGTACAGCAGTCACCTTCATGGATATTGAGGTTGAATACCTATATTTTCGATAAAAAAATACTAGGATATGTCTAGTCCATTTGCAGTATTATCAATTGATGAACAAAGTGAGGAGTGCAGGCGCGGAACGATGCAATTTTAGCGGGTGGCGCAGTGGGGATACAAATACTGTTGACATTAAAGACACTTTCGTCCTGAAAGTGTTATTGAAAAAGAAAAGAAAAGTTATTGGTCCAATTTCAAGTACTAGTGTACATTGCAAAAGAAAACGTACGTGAACAACAAGCCGAGATACTCAATATTTTTCAAGTACAAGTCACTTTGAACGCACGAAATTTTCCAGTGCTATCCCCACTCCGCCAACCGCTACAGCTATCACTATCCGCGCCTGCACGCCTCATTTTATTCATCAATTAATAATACTGCCAATGAACTAGACATATCCTGGTATTTTTTTATTTTATTATATTTTATTATCCATGAAGGTGACTGCTGTACGATGATTATTGTGTCTTCCAGATTCTTTTGAAATAAAAAAATTATCTCGGCTCCTAGTGATCGTAGGAATTCAAGTTTTTTTTGAATGCTTGAAATCATGCTAGGAATCCATTTTCATGAAAGTCATTTCTATAAAAACAAAATTGAGCAATGTATTTGAAAAAAAACATGTAAAAAAATAAAAATAATAAAAGTAATGTAAATAAATAAAAATATACTTATTCGATTATATGAAAGAACAACTCTTACAGAAAAAAATAAGCCATGAATCGTTACTGTAGCATCATTCCCCGTGAAAGAGTAGCCATATTGAGAGAGCTTCATATATTTTGAAAATTAATCAATATTCAT
Organism: Chrysolina oricalcia; assembly: GCA_944452925.2. Lineage (NCBI taxonomy): Eukaryota > Metazoa > Arthropoda > Insecta > Coleoptera > Chrysomelidae > Chrysolina > Chrysolina oricalcia. The sequence continues at coordinate 16,721,267 of OX101818.2, read as the reverse complement.
CAATTTTTCAATAGAAGACTTCTTTGGCTTATCATAGGCTACGGTAATTAACAAGATTGAATACCTTACTGTTAACGAGTCATAGAAAACCCGATTTTTCACGGTTTTTCAGATATAACTCGAAAAATATCGATGATATCGGAAAATTATAGCTGATTCAGTTGATGGATCTTTTTGATAGCTACAATTTCCTAATTTGACTTTTTTCGATCGGAGCTGTAGTTTTTTAGTTATCAACAAAAAACCGCTTTTCGCAACTTTGCCAATTTTTTAGGTTATCACGATCGAGTCGCATGAAATTCTCTCATGATGAATTTCATTTTTTCATACGCTCATATTTTTTGTTTTCTGATATTAATTTTTGCATGCACTTTTCCTTATTGCTTGGACTATTTGGGTTACCCGTCGCTTTCCGTTCGAGCCATCTCCCCGGATTTGCAGCTATTCAGAGTACGGTAGCCATATTTTATTTCAACCAAAGGGAATAAAGATTCTAATTTCAACAAATATTTCTTGCAATTTAGTGTTTATGACGATAAGCAAATACACAATTTTTCTTATATATTTGTATTTAGACATAGTACAAATCATTTCGGGAAAAATATGAGTCAGAATAATTTATTTATTTTATTTGGTAAATTGTTTATTTTGTTGATTTCGTGTTATTACACGATTTACCACGTATCCGATGTTATTTTGTCAAACAAATTTCGTTCGCAGATGCTATTCGGTACTTTACGTTGTTAAATGGCATGAATCATGGATCTCTGACAAGGCGCCATCATTACCTTAAACTGCATTAGATTAATTTGATTCCGTTTTGGCTGTGGTTATTTACGGAAAATATTCTAACCCAACTTTATTCAAAAAAGACATTTTGATGCCGATTAGATTTTTTGAATAATACAGGTTTAGAACAATCCTATGATCTGGTTTTATTAAAACCGCCAGGAGGTTATTAAGAATCCTGCGAATAATCGCAAAAATCGCCCTGAGAACCTTCATAAGAGTGGGCCTTCGTTGATTTATAGCAGCTTCATAGAGGTTTTGAGAATGTTGTGACAGCAAAACAATTTTATCGTAGCAGTGCTTGTTATGGTCTTCAGAACTATCTGGGGGCTTCCATAAATCTAAAATTATTATTTGGAACTGGATCGAATAATTTCAATCTATGAGCCACCCCATTTTGTTGAAGAGTTTAGGAAGCTGTATGATGAAACTGAACATCTTATTGTGATGAATAATGCTGCATTCTTTCTGATTTGTAATGTCCCCCTTGATCTGATCGCATTATTTCCGGTTCGTTGAAAATTTTTGTCATGACCATCACAACGAAATTTTTGATCTCATCGAATACCTCTGATTTTTTATTCAAAGGATAAATGGTAGTGAATTTCGTATGATCATCAATGAAAGTGGAAGAGTATTGATTTTCAATGAATGAATAAGATCAAAGGAAACCTGTAACAATCTCAGGGGGTTGGTAGATTGGCTGAATGAAATTCTGGTGGTTCTGGATACTATTTATTGTATACCGGGACGACAGTGGTGGTTGATCGATTGCGATTCTATAAAGATAAATGCAGGAATTAGCCAAGTACGCCAGATTATCACTAAATACAGTGTGTGTAGGAATATGGGCTTGAAAAGCCACACTGGGAGAATTTTTTCCGCTCCCACTAGCGGCAATTTAATTACCGCCCGTTTTAACGGGAATTCACCTTCGAGTGGAATTTTGCATGCCACGTGTTATAACACCTTGGATATTTACTCTGACCAACTCTGTGCACTTCTTCGATGTAACTTTACGTTGTGACATAATTTTACGATGGAACTCTACATTGTTATATTACTGCACAACAAAAATTTGCATCAGAGTTTTACATTGTAATATTACGGTTCGATTCTCTAACGTAAATAATTCGCAGTGGAATTTTACATTGTGATATTACGGTTTGATTCTCTAACTTGAAAAATACACTCCGATGTGAAGTTGCTTTGAAATTTCATAATGTGGGATTATATTATCATGAATTTATACAGTGAAGTCCTAAAGTATCGAATAAATTCATTTTCTACCTTATTAGCCATATTCAAGAAGAACCCTAAAATACATCGATTTATGTTTTCGAAAAGACAATCTGTGAAATAAAAAAATGCCCCTCTTCTACCCTCCTCAAAGTGACAGCCACCCCACCAATTTTTAATAATGGGTTCAAGTGATACATCATTTAGAAGGGTATGCAATTGTCCATACAGCCATGTCTTTTTCTTTGAATTTTTGCGTCATAACAAAATTAATTTTCAAAATGTTAAAAATTACCACGAATGCACCCTATTTTTTTGGTTCATTCACTAACTGTTGTTTGTCATACGTGACACACAGCTGTATAGAAATTGAATACCCTTCGAAATGAGGTATCACTTGACCGCCTATTTCATTTGAAAAAGTTGGGGGGTGGTTGCTGCCACTTTGATGGTGGTGAAGGAGCAGCATTTTTTTTAGTTCACAGAGTATCTTTTTGAAAACATGAATAGACGTGTTTCAGGTTTTTTTTGAAAATAGATAACAAAGTAGAAAATTAATTTATCCGTTACTTTAAGACCTCACTGTATATTTTTTTATTGTATAGGTAGGAACATTTTGTCTTTTATTCAACACACCATAGATGTATCCATCAATTTGAGAAATTCGTCTCCAGGTCACCAAAGCACTTCATTATATTATACTCGATTTACGTTTCGCTAATAAAACTAGCATCATCAAGACTGAAAATAGTCTCCAGATGAGTATTTATAGCAATAAAGTGTTTTGGTGAAGTGAATTTAGTTAAAAATGTTTTTCAGCCTGAAGTGGAGATATATTGCTTAAATTTTTTAACGTTGAACATTTCCAAAATCCTCAATATTTTTCCATCCACTTCCACACCTTTATTAACCACTCTGGCTGACTAGTAGACAGATTGACCCCGTATTATCTGGGTAAAAAATTATTGAATCTGTGGCATTCAGTCGTTAAACAAAACTTCTATGTTTTATTAGTATAAACAGATTCTGTCCTTATCTTCATTATCTTACAATATTTCGGTTAATTATGTTCTCTTTGATAATTGGAAATAAAAATAAATTTCAAACATAAACTGAATATTTAATTACAATATAGCAAAAAACTGCAAACATTTTCGAATAATACATTGCATTTCATAAACTAACATTAATCATAATCAATATATTATAAAGATTTATGGGCTGGTCTTCCTATTCAGTGCGATTGTCCTGAAAACAAAAAATAGTTGTATTATACAACAAGCCACAGGGTTTCCATCGTTTTGTTAATTCTTGAAACAGTTAGGGCAGAGACCAATAATATTCAATTCAAATTATCATAGTATATGGATTATTATTCGACAGCTAGATGCTTTCTATTCGGGAAAATGTCATTTTACAATGATGGAACAAGTACTCGTGGAATTTTTGGTGTACGTTGTTTTATTTTCATTTTTATGTTTTAGGTCACAAATAAATTCAGCAAAAGTAAGTATATTATTATGTTAAGACAAAAATACCAAAGAATTTATTGGTTTCTCCATAATATGGGATTCAATAATTTTTCGTATGTAGGTACTCAATTCAACATATGATATCGGTGTTTCCCACAAAACACATCGTGATTTTGAGGTTATATTTCTCAATTTCATTAGATATTTAGATATTATGAAGAAGAAATCTGAATGCAATCTCGTAAATATCATGTAATGATTTTAATAAAGTTCACTTACCTTGTATTGGTGATGCAATGCACAAAATTCACTCATTACTTACCACTTGCAATACCCCAATACCACAGTTGGTCACAAAAAAAATGAACTGGAACGTGTAGGAGCTGACTTTACCCTGTGGATGCGTAATTTTACAACCAACGAGAAAATTTACGCCAAAACGGATGTACATTCCAGTTGCAGGTGGATCTTCTCATAGTCGAGGGATATTCACACAATTATTTTCAGTATATCGAAGGAAATTTTACGAGCTGAATGAAATCTCATTTCAAGTGCGTATAGATACATCTTGTAGTTTAAAAATTGAACGATAGAAGTAAGATTCTCATGAATCTGAAATAATGTTCCACTCTAAGCATTGAAAATACATTGCAAATTTAAAACAATTTTTTCAGTGCATGCAGAAAATACAAGCAGGGTAAATTGAGTTTTACTTACCTATAAAGATAAATGCAGGCATAGGCCGAGATGATTCAAAGAACCATTCAACACATAAAAACCAAAAGACACTTCTTTATGTTTGAATCTTCGAATGCAAATGATGCCTTGAGAAAACTGCCGTGGAAAAAACTTGCAAAAACTCTCATCTCCTACATCCCAACTTGATAAGGAATTTAATATCAGTGGCGGCGACATTGATTTGTTACAAACCTTTGAATTATTTGAATGAGCTTACAAAATGGAAGGCAGGCAATTTTTCCTTCAAAACAAACCTTACAAGTTTTTTTGAAAACACGGTCGAATATATTGATATCGGTAGCTAGTCTTTCATTACTATAATAGCTTCGACATATCTCTTGTATCACAATTTCCAATTCTTTTTCCCTGGTTCACATCCTTCACTACCTAAAACTGCTTTTATTCCTTCACTGACTAGCTTCTGGACTAATATAAGAGTTTATCTTTTCACAAATAAGACCTCCTTAGTTTTGCTGTCGACATATCATTCTGACTGTTTGATAATATCAAAATTATGGTTCCAACTCCTTCGGCCATCTCTTCGATGCCATTTACAACAATTATTCTAGGTTATTCGAAATATGACAAGACGCCCCGGAATCAATGGTCCATCTATTACCTTCAGTTTGAGGAGACATTGAAACAAAACTGTTCATCTTCGATCACTTGTTCAGCATGTTGATTACATTTTTCCTTCTTCTTTTTCTATTCTGAATATTTTCTGCATTCTTTCTTAATATGTACCTTTTTGCCACATAGCAACAATCTGAAATATTTTTAATTCTGAAATCCTTCGTAGTATATTTATAGCAGAGAAAATATCATTAGAATTTATCAATTATGGACTCGACTGAACTAAATTCAGCATCAGTTTATCTTTATGCGAGTTTCCAAGGCAGTCATCAATGTATCGTAACTTCTTGGTAAACTACTTAGTAACATTGCTACCATCCATTTTTATGATAAGTTTTATTCTCTGAGAGCAGCCAGCTATTCAAATAGTTTTGTTATGTTTTGTACTATATGTTTCTCCATATTTATATTTTTTGCATATTCTTCTCATAAACGTTAATTTATTGTTCAAAGTTGATTTGATTTGATCTGCTGGTTCGTCCTTATCAATAACATCTCACAATCCTTTCTATATCAATAAAACCTCTATCTTATACTTCCAAACGAAATAATGCTCTCCATTCCATATGATGAGAGATAATATGACCTCCTCCATTTAGATAAAAGTTATTCAAATAAGTTATTCAAATATACCTTCTAAAGTTTATGATGGATATCCTGGTCCCATTACCTGTTGAAACTTTAATTATGAAAGATTTCTTTATCCTTATGTGGAATGAATATTAAAATATTCGAGAAATACTTTTACTCAAAATATATTTTTATTGACACCGTCATACATATAAACAAATCAATGTTGCGAGAATAGTATGATACGATGAGATGATATACAGATATATTCCCGAACAGATTTCATCAATAAAGAGATTATTTGAACTTTAAATGTGTTTTTCTAAACAATCACCAATTGAATAAATAGTAGGAAATAATTGTACTATGTATTTGATGGTAAATATTTATACGAGGGTATATTGAAAAATTCTGAGCCTACTATAGAACCAAACAAAATTTCAATGTCGAAACTATTTTATTACTCAACATATTCTCCTCTTAATTGAATAAATTTATTACAGCGAACCTGCAACGTCTCTAGACCTTTCAAAAAAAATGTTTCTTCTTGCTCTGCAAACCAGACCTCCATAGCTTTTATTACCTCCTTGTTGGAAGAAAATTTACGACCTTTTAAACTTTTTTTCAGTTGAGGAAAGAGATGATAGTCGGACGGAGCCAAATCCGGTGGATAAGGGGGGTGTTCTAGTAATTCAAACCCTAAATCACGAATTTTTCGCATGGCAACATGATATTTGTGTGCAGGGGCGTTGTCCTGCAAAAACAAAACACCTTTGGATAGCTTTCCGCGTCTTTTCTCTTTGATTTTTTCCCGTAGAGTGGTCAGTAATGTTGAATAGTAATCTCCAGTTATTGTTCTACCCTAATCAAAAAAAAAATAATGATTACTCCATGGCAATCCCAAAACACTGAAGCAAAAACTTTTCCAGCAGATTTTTGGACACGAAACTTCTTAGGTCTTGGAGAACCGGAGTGTTGCCATTCCATTGATTGTTGCTTTGTTTCTGGATCGTAGAAATGTACACAAGTCTCACCCATAGTAACAATTCGGCTTAAGAAGTCTACATCGTTTTCAAATCGAGCACCTTGCACGCTTTTGGTCAACATTCAAACATTTGGGGATCCATTTTGCAGCAATTTTTCTCAGGTCCAAATTGACGTGAACTATATGATTAACGCGTTCGTATGAAATATTCAGTGCTTCAGATATCCGTTTTAGCCCAATTCGACGGTCTGTTAAAATCATGTCATGAACTGCATCGATATTTTCGGGGACTGACACAGAAACTGGCCTTCCCGATCGGTCATCATCTTCAATGGAAAATATACATCTTTTGAAACTTGCAGTCCAATTTTTCACGGTCGCATTCGAAGGACATTTATCACCAAGGGTATTCAGCATATATTCGTAAATCTGCTTACCTCTTAACCCTTTTAAATACAGGTACTTGATGATGGCTCGATACTCCAATTTTTCGATTTTCACAATTTCGGTGGACATATTTTTTCTTTTAATTTATTGCGTAATTCTGGTTTACTTTTTTGACGTCAAACTTTACACTGACACTTCTAAAAAGTTATTGTTCGTTGCTATGGTAACGCAATATTTTGTTTATGCAGGGAACTGGTCTATGTTAACTAGATATCAATACATCCTCGTAATTGATGGGCGAATAAAGTCCCAAACTTTTCATTCAATTTGAAGCTTTTACTTCGGATAGTAGTTACTGTCATATAAAAAAGTCTTAGATTATACTAGTACATTTTTGAAATTGAGTTAATAAATTGAAGTTCATGCTTCCTACTCGTATTAAATGTTGAACAATTCTTAAGGTAGGTGAACGTCTTGCTTAAAATTGAGAAATGGCAGATTATATTAGTGATGCTAAAAATTATCGAGAGCGAAAAAGTGTTGGCCACAGTAAAATGAAATGTTTGTTGATGTTGAGGATTAAAATATAATTTTTCTGACCAATGAATCGATGCATATACCCCTTCCAATTCTTGTTTAATATTAACCCTTAGTCTATTGAATTCTTGACAACAATCAAAATTGTATTGTGCTTTTGAACTTTCTGTGTATTTTCTTTTATACTTTCTTTTGAGTCAACCAAAATGAAGCCATGAAATTTTTTTTGGATGTAACTGAACAAAACGTTTCACTTCCATTTCTCAATATTGTCTCCTTGTAATAACTTTTCCTAATCGTGGTCTTTTTTCCCACCATTACCAATGTATTGAAATACTGACCATTGATTCATTATTCGATTCAATTCCTCCAAATGTTCACGTATTCTCGAATTTATATGGGAAGATCTTGATAGTGATCAATAACGGATTGTTATATGTGAATATCATGTATACAGCATTCACCTATACATACATAATATATGTGAATCGTCATGATTCATTCGAGATCATTTCTGGGATTACGTAAATATGGAAAATCACATAATCCATTTGTATTCAAACGGAGTACGCCTTCCACGAAATCACTGATATGTCAGTCTACACACGGATTTGGAGAAAAAATTGTCGCACAACTTTCGAACATGCTCCGTTTATATCCGCTCGAATTACAAATCCGTTAAAACATTCAAAAAGTGACGTCGCCGTTCAGATGAAACGTAATCTTACATTGTGTCATCTTTCAAGATGATTGATAATTCTTCAAAAAGCCTAAGAAGGCTGTGACGGAAAAACAAGAAGCGAAATTTGCAAACTCGTCACAGGAGGCGCTGTACCCTGTCTCGGTGAGCCGCCTTGATCGGGCTGTTGCTTCATCTTGATAACCGTGTTTTCATCAATCTGATATACATGTTGGGCTTGCCACCCGACAGAACTGTTTTTCAGAACCTGCTCCTGAGCTACTATGCTCGTTTTTTTCACTATCGTTCTGTTGTTATATGATAATCGGTTATGATAGTATCAAAATATTTGTTGAAAACGGGAACGTTCGAAATATTTTTGGATATTTTGATGTTCAGTACATTTTGATCATTGTATTTTAATTTTCCTGAATTCCTATTAGGTGTATCAGAAATGGTACAGTGTAGAGAAAATTTCGAGATCATTCTTGAATGGTATATAGTCTTCATAAATTTTTCCTTGTTTTTGTTTCCAGAATTGTTTATCATATTGTCATAATACCGTTGTTTTGAACTTTTCATAATTTTTTAAAAGATTTCATAATAGTCATGGATATACAGTGACATTCAAAAAGTACGAAACAAAGGGAAAATATTTTTTTGTGATTAAAAACTCATAGATATCTTGAAACTTATTTAGCCTCTATCAGATAAAAGAGTGATTTTCAGTTTCTTGAAATATCTCATTCTTCAAAAATATCTATATTTTTAGGAAAATAAGTAGGTAACATTTGTTTGAAATTTTTCATTTTCAAACGGGTCTTCGTTGGAGCTCATTTAACAAAGAAAGTTTTCGATATTTCGTAAAATTCCACAGATATCGATATTTAATTTTTTTTTCAAAATCAAGAATTGATTTGAGAGATCCATTTGTTTTTTATTATGACCCAGCGATGTAATGATTGATGAAACCATTGAGAAATGCCAATTATTCCTTTATATTATTATTATTATTATTATAGAATTCAATTAAGAAGTACATTTTGTGCAAAAACGTAGGGATTTTAGTGCAAGTCAATTTCTCGGCAAAACACCTTCCATAACTATTCAAATGATTTGTAAAACTGTGCCAATAAATTACTATCAGAAAGAACGTCACAATCTGCTTTACAATTGACTAAAATAAATAAGTTCTAGGATAGTGGACTGATAGACCTTTTTCGCGTAGACTATTCTGCGCTAGTCTATACTAGTGACCCGTTAACACACAAGTTTTCGCGAGATGAATAGTTTTAGGGCTTTAACAAATTTGAACTTTCTGTATAAAACTGATATCTCGTGCAAAGACACTGGAAGAATTTTTTTACGGGGTAAGTGCGCCTAAAGTCGAGGAATTGAAACAGGAACAACTGGTAAGAAAACCGCACTGAAGAAAAACTTTTAGATGGGCTGATCCAAGAAAGAGAAGACCCCGAACTGACTTGAGTAGGTGAGATATCGAATAACAAAATTCAAGGAGTCTGGAAAACAAACTGCAACGAAATTCGGTGAGTTGGAAAGAACAACTTCAACCTAGAAGACAATCTTCTAGAAAATGCGGTGATTGTGAAAGAAGAAATTCAGCATAATTCGAAAAACTTCTGAGAAAAGACCCTAGCAAATTCGAAAAGCTGGAAAGAAGAACTTCAAGTAAAACTCCTAGAAAATCTGAATAATTTGAATATTGTACTACAAGAAAATTCGAAGATTTTGAATGAAGAACTTTCGAAACGTGTGAAAGGAAAGCTTGAAGAAAATTCGAAGTTATTAGAAGACAAACTCCACGAAAACACAAAGGTTTCAAAGAAGAACTGTGTGGTATGGCAAGTCTATTCGAAGAAAGAATATGAACCATTGAGACAGTGATACACAAAAATAAGGAGGAAATAAACACGGAAGGAGATACAATCAGTCAACTTAGTAAGTTGAAAAACCAAACTAATAATGCGCACATCATAGAAACCGTAAACTTGAACTTGGATGAAGTTCAAAAAGTGATCAAAGATTTCAAGGTCAGTTCTGCAACAGGGAATATTTCCATGAAGCCGCCTTAGTTTGACTAAAAAACTTCGTGGGCAAATTACCGCCAAGAATTTGAATCTGCGGCCAAAGCAAACAGATAGAATGCTGGAAGAAAGAGCTGTAGCATCAACACTGACGCAGAAAAGCAACGAATATTTCACAAACCCTCACCGTTCAAGAACAGAAAAATTAGGAACAGCTGATAAAGCATCTAGAACGACGATATGGCCAGGGCCATCTAGAACGAGTAAACCATTTACAGCTGAAAAACCGGTGTCAGAAATCGGGCAGATTCTTACAAGATTTCGAAGCAGCCACTGCACGTGGTTCGCCTTACATATCCAGCCACGCTGTTTTGCCATTCTTGGATAGGCTTTGCGACCAGGAAACCAGACAAGCATTTCACTGGCTCGTCCAATACATCTCGTAGATGCATTGGCAAGCCAAAGTAAAGATAGAATTCTGGAAGATCTAGCTGCCTTAAGAAAAATGAAGGAAGTATCTGAGAAAAGGCAGATAAGATGCTGGAATTGTGGGAAAATTGGGCATGTGCGAAGCAAACGTTCTACATTCAAAGAATCGACACTGACGCAAAAAAACTAAAGAAGGTCGATGAGGAAGGGTAATCGTCTGCCTGTTTCCAGCAAACCCCGGTTGATAATGAAATTACTCTAGGCAGCACTGAACTGAAACACCAGGCATCAGTAGATGTACATTGAAGACCATGCAATCATTGGAATGGAAATCATGAATTCCAGAAGGTTCGAGTTAAATTTGAAAGACGGCCTCCTACGAGTAAACTTTATGGAAGAACTGAAGGAATGATCCGAGTCCTGTGTTGGCTGAACATATCAGCTTACCTGAGAGTGCTGGACGGGGGTGCGAGTAGTGAAAACGTGGTAATGTTCGGGACCAAGCTTCGTTGTGAGGAAACTGGACAAGGAATTGCCTGGAAGACCTCGTTGAGTACTAACAAATTTGTACTGGTAAGCATCATGAGTGTCACGTATTTTCCAGTGACCTTGAAGAAACTTACAATTTTCGGGCACTGCTTGTCAGTTTCCTCGAAGATTCGAAGTGTACGCAGTACTCTTAGCCAAGCCATCATCATGACTGAAACCGGGACCTATCCTACAATCAGCTAGAAGACTTCTTTTTGCCAAAATGGAAGAGGCTGACAAAATAGTCAGCGATATGGGACAAGAAGGAGTTATCGAACTATCCGACAGACCTCTCCAGTCGCACTGAAGAAGAAGAAGGACGGCTCCTCAAAATAGACGACAACTTGAATATGTTAGTCGGTTCTACGATCTTCTCGACTCTAGACGTGAAGAGTGGATATTGGCACAGAATTGGCTCCAGAAGATCGAGACCTTGATAACTACTTATTTCTCTGAATTCCTTCAACTTAAGAATCCAGCTCTGAAAATATTATTCCTATCCATTATAACCATCCATGCAATCAGAAGTTTTCATCTCTTTATTCAATTTTTAACCGTTTTTTTCACAGTACCTACCTCACAAAGATTAAAATTATAAGAGAAGTTCTACGGTGTAACTGAAATATTCATAGATATTCTCCTGAGATATTTTTGGTTAAAAATTTTTCCATTAACCTGTTGTAAAAAAGTAAATATCTCCACAGCAAACTGTCAATCACTGTCACTCTTTTGATTCAACGCCGCCTACGGCACATATCGTTTTATTCATTGCCCCCATGCCAATTTCTTTCTCTGAAACAAATTATAGGACCTTTTGTCGACTTTTGTAATACAGAGTTTGAATTGTTCTGAATCTACTAAAGTAAATTTTATGTTAAATAGCAGGAATATGATTTCTTTTGAGACAAAACTGTGTTCTCAATAAATACCTCCGTTGACTATAGTACCGAAAGTTTGGGTAAAATCAATGGTATCAAGTGATGTTAAATGGTGTGTAATAGACTAAATAACATAAAACAACGTTTCTTCCATCATGACATTTCATTTTCCATAGACGACTTATATACATTTAACAAATTTAACAAACTATAATTCTAAAATGTCGTTTGCCATCAAATTCTTATAATTGTAATTGTAATTTCCTTCCGAATCTCCTTCGTTCTTGAATTATTACAAGAAAATTTTAGATGTGCACGATTGTTTAAGAAAATTATTTTTCGTCTGCGACTCGGGATAATTTTCCAAAAATCGTACACTAGAAAAGTTTCTGGTAATAATTCAAGCACTAGACAGATTCAATACATAGTCCTCAATATTCAAAAATTGTATCAATCGATGGCTTTGGAATGTTGATCATTTCAATCTGGAATAAATATGTTAGTTGTTTATGTTTTACGTGAAATTTCTCATGTTGAATGTTGAATTGTTAAAATGCTAAAGATTATAATTGAGTCAAAATTATTCATTACTTGGAATCATCTTTGAATACATAAGGTTTTTATCTTTTGCATGTTGTATCCCAAACATAAATAGATAGATGAACAAATGAATGAATAGAATACAACAAATTTAAAATTATTATTAATCTATTTCCGATTGATCATTTCACTCACACTGTTAGTTAGTCTTCAGAAAACCGACACCAAGAATTTTTACAATCGGGTGGAATATAGGTTAAGGAGTATTCACGAAGTGATACGTCATATTTCTGTTGATAACTGGTATTACAATAATTCAAACAATGTATAACACCGCCAACATATTCCATAAAATCCGATACATACCAACACACTTATTACGAACAATACTCCCGGAGAAAAAAAAAGTGAAATTGACAACTATGAATGGGTATGATCACTGTGAGGTCGTCAATAAAAATATTTCAAGTCTCCGTTGGATAGTATGCGTCGTATGCTGGACGTGCCAGAACTGCAAAGTGTTCTTAACTCGGATGAATTCAAGACACCGCATTGCCTCACCAATTACGCACAATTATTAAATTGTAAATTAACTTTCTTGAATTCAAACTGTTGATTTATACTTTCGACGACTGTCTTACGAAATACAGTGATGGGTTGGAACTGGAGTTGTTGAGAGAAATGTTCCTCCAAAATTGCCTGACCCAAGAGAGTATCGTAATAAAAAAGATCGGATGTTCTTGTGACTATTTGTACGACTGGATTGCAGAATTATTTTTCGATGATGCAAAATTATCTTTTAGTGGTTTTAGCATATCCTGGGATAGATTGATTTACATTAATTGAATAAAATACACTTTTTTTGATGGAAAAGAATAATCGTTTAGTATACAGGCCGTTTCTTTTATCATGTGGTAACATTGCTATATTCTAAACCGTAACAGATACGACGACGATTAAATGGGAGAAAAGGTAACTATTGTGGAGAACATTACAATGGTCAAAGAAAATTTACAGGGAGTCTCGCCCTTCCCGAGTTATACAGGGAAAACCAAAAATGCTGTTATTTGTTTTTTACGAATAGAACTGTTATTTCTGAAAATATAAAAAAAATTATGAGGAAAGTTTTAATGTATTCTAAATGTACTATAAAAATGTAACAATGAATCTTTGATTAAACGTTTCGTGTCAACACGGCCACCATCAACATTTCTTTTCAAATACGGACCTGTCTGTTTTAGTACAAATATTGATAAAGCGATAAAATCACAATTCAGTGGTACATCACACTTGATATTTTTATAGCGTTTCATTTAAAATAACTAACATCATCAGTGACAACAATTTTTAATTACGGTCCTGTCGTTAGGTCGTTTATGGATTCCACAAAACCTAACTCTCCGATATAAAAATTATCAGTGACGCTTTGAATAAATGTATCTATTAAAATTATGTTTACACTATAATAAAAGATATCTGTAGTTTCAGAGACGAACGATAGCAATTTACCTCGGAAATAAACTTACTTAAGAGTAGAAGAAATCAAACAAACAGAAAACAATTTATTTCATATTGAATTTTTGAGTGAAAATAAAACCAATACAGAAAATGAATTCTTCATGATAACCTACATTAAATGCTCGAATTGCCGACCTCTTTGTTGAATGCACATAAGTTGTCTGTCCATACAATTTCTGTGGCAATTTTCTAGCATGATGGGTGTAATGCTATTACATGCATCTCTTATTTTTTGTTTGAGATGGTCGATATCTGTACTAGTTGTCGAAAAAACTTTGTCCTTTATGTATCCCCAGACAAAAAATCTAAAGGAGTCAGGTCTGGGGATCGAGCTGGCCAGGCAATTGGTCCATTGTTTCCAATCCATTTTCTTGGGAATATTGCATCTAAATGTTCCCTTACTATTGCTGCATTATGGGGAGGGGCACCGTCTTGTTGAAAATATTGTATTTCACGGCGGATGTTTAGTGGCAATTCATCTAAGAAGCCATCAAACTCATTGAATAAAAAATGTAAATACATTCCACCATTCAAATGCTCGTCGTAAAAGAAAGGACCTAGTATGTTTGTTCCCAAAATTCCCAACCAAACATTTATTCCGAACCTTTCCTGGAAATTGGTTTCTCTATGTATATGTTCATTTGTATTATTCCACCTATAATGGATGTTTCTGTTAAACCAACCATTGTTGGTGAATTTTGATTCGTCCGTCCATATTATTTTATTACAAATATTTCCAACTTCCCTATTTCTACGTCTCAACCACATCGCAAATCGTACTCTCCTTCCGTAATCCCTTTCATTGAGGTGATGAACTTTGCGTATCCTGTAGCATTTGTATTTGTTCTTTTTCAAAATATTTCTGGTAGATTTTACAGAAATCCCTAGTTCGTGGGCAATTTCTCGTAAAGAACAATCTTGATTAGAAATATTTTTGTAACTCACCAATCCTAAATTGAAGAAAAATATGTTCGTCACTTTGTTCACCTTTATGAAGTAATATTTGCTTACCAAAAACATTTATTTGGTTCCGCATACTTCCAGTAACAACACATTTTCTAGTATTATTTCTATCAAATGCACCACAGTCTCTCAAATTTCTTTCTAATCGTCTAAACATTTGAATGTTTGGAATACGACGATTTGGGTATAGCTCACCATACATATTATTTGCCAAAAGAGGATTTCTATTTGATTTTGCATAAGCAAATAGCATATCAGTCCTTTCGTCATTTGAATACATCTTTGATATGACTGAGTGTATAAACGACTGACAGTTCTTAACACGTATCAACAACTTATTTATTTGTCCTGCCATAGAAACCAAGCAAAGCCTACTTGTTTAAAAATGGTAAATGAAGTGAGATGCTATTTAATTGTACCATATCACACAATAGTCGTATTTGACCAAAAACTAATATTTTCGTTACTTCCAGGATTGAGAATTAGAGAAATATTCAGTATGATAATTGATTCAGAAGAAATCAGCCTTGAAACAAGGATTTCTGTTATACAAAAATGCCCGAGAAGGAAAAATACGAATGTTCGTTGTGTTGGGGTATCTTCTTATCGAAATTATTGGGTGAAGTCTGAAGTATGCCAATAGTTGAATAGGTTTTGATGAAATCAAAATAATTCACAAAAGAACTAACGACAGGACCGTAATTAAAAATTATTGTCACTGAGGATGCTAGTTATTTTAAATCAAACGTTATAAAAATATCAAGTGTGATATACCACTGAATTGTGATTTTATCGCTTTATCAATATTTGTACTAAAATAGACAGGTCCGTATTTGAAAAAGAAATGTTGATGGTGGCCTTGTTGACACGAAACGTTTAATCAAAGATTCATTGTTACATTTTTATAGTTCATTTAGAATACATTAAAACTTTCCTTTTCCATTTTTTTATATTTTCAGAAATAACAGTTCTATTCGTAAAAAACAAATAACAGCATTTTTGGTTTTCCCTGTATAACTCGGGAAGGGCGAGACTCCTTGTAAATTTTCTTTGACCATTGTACTGTTCTCCACAATAGTTACCTTTTCTCCCATTTAATCGTCTTCGTTTCTGTTACGGTTTAGAATATAGCAATGTTACCACATGATAAAAGAAACGGCCTGTATGTCAAAATATATGTTACTAATGAAAACAGTTTTGAAGAATGAATGTGTAGAGGACATCCTGGAAAGAACCAAGAAAAAGTAAATGGATGAATTGATGTTGTGTTTTGGAAACCATTCTGATCAATGAATTACACAGGTTAGCCATTTGTTAAAAGGAATAGTAATGAAAAAACGGCGATTAGCAAGTCTTAGCAAGTCTAGTTTTGGGATGGAAAATACTGTAATTCCTAATTCTTTTAGAGCAGTAAAAATGACGTGTATCAATTCTTAGACTTTTATTTGACACCATGTTATTTCGTATTTGTTTCAGCATACAGGGTCTATATCAAAAATCACAAGAGTTAAAATAAGATAAAACATAGAACTATTCTCAACATTCTCCCCCCTTTTGCAATTTTGTAATGAGTCACCTTGGCAAAATTGCAAACTATCAAATTCATAAACATAAATAATATCATATGGACCGACAATTGAAGATTCAACTGAAACCAAAACGCTCTGGAGCTTTCACGATGCGTCCTCTTCTTGTTACTGCCGGTGGCTGCGTAGTAGAATTGCCCTCTTCTTTCTTCGAACTCTTCACATTTCTTTTCCTATTCTCATACTTTTCTTCGGTTTTCTTCTGCTTATCTTCAGAACTGTTTTTCTTTTTCGAATTCTTCAACTCATTTGCGCACTCCGTGCTGGAAATCTCCAATAGATGAAGTCGTTGAAATGGTCGAATAATTTCCCCATGCTGGATTTTCACTCGAGCTATTCTGGTTATACCATCTCTACCAGGAATAACTTCCAAAATTCTTCCGAGTGGCCAGTTCAAGCGTTTTATATCATCTGAAGCAACGTAAACTATATCTCCTGCTTTCAGTGTACCAATCTTCCTTTGACCAGAGTGCACCAGTTCCGCTATGTACTCCTTTCTAAACCGAGTCCTAATACCGTCTCTTATCTTTTGCAAGTACCGGTGATGTGAAATAACATGATTTCTATCCACCAAGTCAAGATCAGGGGTTTCGTTACTAGGTAGGTCTTGGATAAACATTGAAGGACTCAAAGGTATTAAATCTTCATCATCTTCTGAAACGTAGGTTAATGGTCGTTTATTAATGATGACTTTACAATCACAAATAATGGTCATCATTTCTTCAAAATTAATCACAGCTCTTCCCAAATTTCGACTAAGAAGGTCCTTTATTACCCTTACCAAACGTTTCCACCATCCTCCCCACTGTGATGGGGCAACTGAATGTATGTTCGAAAGGGATGACTTTTTCGGGTGTCACAAATTCTTTATTGGCAAATTTATGGAATTTAGACATTTTACGAATAAGAGATCCAGCCGAAGCAATAACTATATAAGGAAGTGATTGATTAGGAAACAATCAAGAAATTCAATGAAACCATCACTATCAACAAGGAACAAAGATACGAGGTTGTTCTTCCATGGATTCCAGGTCATAAGTACGGAATTGCTGAGCAATTAATATCAAGCAGAGTCCCGACTACTGTCGCCCACCAGAAAACTTGTCAATCTCAAAAAATTTGACGCCTATGATATGGTACTGGAGGAATGGAAAAGGTTGGGTATTATTGAGGAAGTTGAAGAAGAAGGAAATGGTAAGAATGATAATCATTATTCACCACATCATGCTGTGATTAAGGAATCAAGTGAATCCACCAAAATCAGGCCTGTATTTGACGCTTCATCGAAAGATGAGAAAGGCAATTCTTTGAATGACTGTTTACAAACTGGTCCACATTCGATTGAGCTCATACCGTCACTCTTACTGAAGGTTAGCTTACGGGCAATAGCTGATATTGAAAAGGCCTTTCTTCAAATTAGCATTTCTCCTCATGATAGGGATTTCTCACTATTTTTTTGGTGGCACAATTATTCCGAAAATCAAAGAAAAATATACGGGTATTGTAGAGTAGTGTTTGGGGTGAAACCAAGTCCATTTTTATTAGCTGCAACAATAAATCACCATTTAGCTCGAGCTACAAATCACTTGAAAGAAACAGCTGATATCCTTAAAGAATCATTTTATGTAGTAGACAATTGCATTGCCAGTTTCGATACTGTAAAAGAAGTTGAGAAATTCATCAAGGAATCGAAAGAAGTGATGGCGTTAGGACAATTCAATCTTTAGGGATTGGGTATCCAATATAAATAATGAATCTGGTGAAATTCGGCAAATATCTGTTTTGGGAATGCTTTGGAATGTCATAGAAGATGTCATATTATGCGACTTGAGCGCATTTAGTGAGCTTCAAATTACGCCCAGAACCAGACGAGGTCTTCTATCTGTAGCCCAGAAAATTTTTAATCCTATAGGATTCACTTGCCCATTCACCTCTTTATGTCCAGTCACGGTCACCACAATGTTTTGTGTTTTGGGATGGAAAATACTGTAATTCTTAATTCTTTTAAAGCGGTAAAAATGACGTGTATCAATTCTTAGACTTTATATTATTTCGTATTTGTTTCAGCATATCAAAGATCACAAGAGTTGAAATAAGATAAAACATAGAACTATTCCCAATAGAAATCGACATAACCTATGGTCATTCTAAAAAATGAAAACAACTTTACAAACTGAGTATAATTTTGTTCATCTCTTGCTTCTGTGAAAATATAGTTTTGTTGACAATTGCACATATTTCCAGCATGTCAGAAACCCTTTTTTTTTAAGTCGTAATCAAAATCTTTGTCAATTATTAAGCTACTCGTCTGGAAAGGAACAAAGCATAGGTTTTCAAGTTGGGTTTCATATTTTCAAAAGTTTTCAATGTTAAATGTTTATAGAAGAAAATATATGGCTTGGTTCTGAAAGGGCCACTATTAACTACGATCTAAATGCGCTAACCATATGGAATGAGGTTTCATTTCAATAAAAATAATACAATCTAATAATAATTTTTTTTCAGTTAATATCTTTGAAAATTGATGACCGTAGAAATGTTGTTCCTTTAGGTACGAAACAATTATCTACTTCTTGAATAATGTCGAAACTCGTAGTACGTTGCAGGAAATTTGTGAAATATTGAAAAGTTTCTACGAGGAAACGCCTTCCAAGAACGTTGTTTGTGAATAGAGGTTACATTATGAAATCCCCTATAAGGGAAAATATAAACAAGTTACATTGTATTTTCATGAAGAGATAGGCGACTTTTATTGTTTCAAGGCTCTATTGGAAAATATATCATTAAATAACGAATTTGTCAAAGCTGAAAAACGAGAACCATAGAAGAAATTTTTAAAGCGGTTAAGCGCAGGTAAAGTAAAAGTACAGAGAAGATCGAAGCATCCAATATGAAGTAAATGTAATGAAAAATGTAAAAGAGAGTGTCATATATGCTCACAGAAGACCATCGTCATACTATATGGTCATCATTTTGGGATTTGGACTATGTCAACAGACGAACATATTAAATTAGTGGATGTTGAAAGAGTCTGCCGACTGACATTTTTGAAGACACTTGATTAAACAAACGATTCAGTAACTACTGAAATTGCCAGAGATCTAAAACGTGCTCTAGATGGGTCATTGGTTAAAGAAAACAGAGGTATTCATCCTAAAAGAAAGGTTAATACGAAACTTATTAAGCAACACATAGAGTCTTATTATCCAACTATAAGTCATTACCGAAGAAAAATCTCCCCCAAGGTTAGGTATATGTCTAGAGAATTGACAGTGAAAGAAATGTAGGGCGTTTTTAATAGTGAATTTCCTAATAAGTCTAAAATAGAGAAATATAAGCAAATGATCTCTGAAATTAATATTTCGATGTGCATGCAAAACGCAGATGTCTGCGAGAAATATCCGTTGATGAAAGACAACTTAGGAGAGGAAGCGGAAATAAACCCAGAGCTGAGACTACACCGGGAAAGGGCAGAAAAGGCTATTGAAAGATGCAGAAGAAAGCGCATCTAATGAAGCAATAGAAACACAAATATTTTCAATGGATCTTCAGAAAATTTTGATGTTACCAATGCCTCTAATTGAAAGCAGATTTTTTTTTATCATTAGATTGTAACCTGATCTTAGGTACATATTTGGCCTGGCTAGCATTTTAATATTCGGAGGCAAGGGCGTAAGTCGACGTCACTCGATGATTCTCAAAAGGTCCAATTTGTGGCAAAGAGAATGATTTTATTATTAATTATGGTGTTTATTGGACGCCATTTATAGTGTTGAATGATTTCAAAAACTTATTCCCAGGCCAATCTCTGTAGAAAGCCTTAACTATGCTGAAAGAAAGATTCAACCCCAACTTCAAACAAAAGACACATTAAAATATAAATATATAATAATTTTAATGGTTATCTATTATAATAATAATAGAATCATTTATTCTTGATATGTAACCAAAAGTATGGGTTCTTCAAGTCGTAATTTAAGAAATTATAATAGTTTTTGTCTTACCTAGTCCGAATGCATTCACCTTACACAATTAGACATTTACTAAGGAATCACGACTTTGGTTTCGTTGCTCCCTTTTGGTCTTCATAAATAAATGTGGTTCCCTTTTGATCTCCATAAATTAATGTTCCCACGGAAATCTCTAGCGTTGGGTCTTCTACAAAATGATTATCGGCTTTACAATACCATGACAGGCTTTACAATACCATCACAGGTTTTATCATACATCACAGGCTATACAATACCATCACAGGCCTTACAAGACCGTCACCGGCTTTACTATACCATCACAGGCTTTACAGTATCATCACAGGCTCAACAATACCACCACAGGCTTTACAATACCATCACAGGCTTTACAATATCATCACCGGCTTTACAATACCATGTGAGCTTATATTACTTTGTTGAATTGGCCTTTAATTTTTAATCGGCCGATTAGTCCATATACTGTATGTCTTATATTCTCTTAAATTATCTCTTAAAGTCTCTCGTAAATTCCTGGCATAGCTATGGCAAAAAAAAGGAAATTTTAAGGCGTGCTTTTATAAAAAAATATTTATATGTTTAATTCTCGTGAAGCCAGTTACCTTCAATAGATCTCTACATAACTAGAATATTCACATCTCATTTGTGTGGTCCAGCAATATTAGGTAGGTTGCCAAAATTAAATAAACTCAAAATCAACCTCCAGCGAGCTTCAGCGTTACCAGGTCAGAAATGGAATAATGAAGTTTCAAACACTTCCGTCCTCTCCAAAATTGATTTTAACAAAAGAAAACACTTCCTTTTTTCTTTCATTGTTGCCACAACTATCATACGCTTGTCATTGAATTATATCGAAGAAACTAGCATTACGCGATTTTAAAAACTACATAAAAACGATAACGAACATATTTCTCTCTCTCTCTCTTTTCCATGAAAGTAGAACTTTGTGTAAACAAATTCAATGCAGTGACTCTACTTCTACAAATAGAATTGTAATAGAAAGAAGAAGCGCTGTCGTCTAAATGACATTAATCATATTATTGTAAACATTCCTTCTTGATAACCACACAATTATGGATTTGATTAAATCACCAGGGATATCCGTGCATGGGAACCAAGAGCTGTGAAATTAAAACAATTATATTTCATGTGAAATAGGATGGTATGTCTCTAGGAAATTTATATCGAATGACAAGTGTTTGGAAATTTCACCTTGTGACCTGTTTAAACGAGGAAATTAAGATAAGATAAGATCTTTATTTTCCAATAGACAACACAACATTGTATAGGAATAGTCAAAAACTTAAATCTAGGTAAATATAAAAACACGAAAAATTTAAAACTTTAGACAAAGTCAAAAATCTGAAACCACAGGTTTGAAATCAAAAATATCAATCCCAATAAGAATGGTCCTGAAAATATTCTAAAACAAACATGCCAACATGTCGGAATAAAAGCAACAAGACAAGACACTACGGTTCTACGACATAAACTCTTCAACACTATAAAGACATTTTTCTAGTAGAAATTCTCGCAATTGTTTCTTGAATGGTTTAATACATTTACTTTCTTTTATATATTTTGGCAATTTATTAAATATCCTGGGCGCCATAGAGGAAGGAGAGTTGAATGATACGCTAAATTTATTAAAAGGTACATGAAGGTCATTTTTGGTTCGGGTATCAAATTGATGTCTGACTTTATCCGTACTGAATAATGTGCCTCTGTTCTCGAATGAGTATACAGAGAGTTCTAAAATAAATAATGAAGGTAGTGTTAAAATTTTATGGTTTTTGAAGACATCCCTACAACTTGTACGGCTCGATATACCAACGAGAGAACGCAAAACTCGCTTTTGGGCAATAAAAACATCGTGTGAGGATACAGATAAGCCCCATAGACATATACCATATCGCAATCTACTGTCAGCTTGTGCATAATAGAGTGCAAGTAGTTGATTTATTTCCAATACTTTCCTAGTGGTTCTGAATTGATATGATTATGAATTCATTTTTGATATCAATGATTGACAGTGAATTTTCCAGTCCATACATGAATTAATGTGAAAACCTAGAAACGATATAACGTTACTATTACTTGAGACATATAGCGTTGAAGACTCATCTGAGCCGAATGTGATATTCTGACACAATTTTTGACGGTTATGAAACCTTATCGATTGTGTTTTTCCAACATTCAGAAACAGCTGATTTGCAGAATACCATTCGTGCAATCTGGAAAAAAACTGTGTTGCATTTATCTGTCAAGGCTAGATCGGTTTTATCTGATATGATCACGGATGTATCATCTGCATATAAAGTTAATGATGCCGGTACTGATAAAATACTCAGATCATTGATGAAAAGAATGAACAATACCGGTCCTAAAACTGAGCCCTGTGGCACACCAAGATCAATATCCTTCATTTCAGATTTTTTGTTATTCACGGTGACATATTGTTTTCTATACCTCAAGTAATTCGATATCCATTCCAATACCATATTTATCTAACTTTTCGAGTAATATAGAATGATTGACGCAGTCGAATGCCCTGCTAAGATCACAAAAGATTCCCACAGGGCACTCGCCTGCCTCAATGAATTCAATTATTCTGTCATAGTATGAATGAACTGCTGTTGTGGTCGATCTTTTCCTAAGAAAACCATGTTGGCTTTTAGAGAAAATATTGAATTCATAACAAAATGAAAGAAGCCTGTTCAGGAACGCGTATTCAAAAACTTTCGAAAAACTTGATGGTACTGTTATTGGTCTATAGTTTTCTACTGAATGTTTGTCCTTCTTTTTGAATACTGGTGAAATTCTTCCAATTTTTAACATATTTGGAAAGTGGCTAGTGGAAAATGATAGGTTCACCAAATGTAAAAGTGGAGTGGATAGGATATGGAGTGTTTTTCTCAAGAGAAACATGGGTACTTCATCGTGACCTGAAGAAAACTTATTATTCATTTTTTTTTCGTAGTAGGTCATATAGCTCTGCTTGGTCATACGGTGTGAGGAAAAAGGAGTTCATGATGTTGCAATCTTTTGAATGAAGAAATCTGAATCAGGCCCCGTACATTCGATTTGGTTGACGATGTTTCGGGGTTCTTCTATAAAATAATTATTAAATAAGTTTGCTACAGTCGCTGGTTCATTCACGGAATAGTCCCCCACTTTTATTTCGATTTCATCTCGAACAATTTTTATTTTATTTGATAGTTCAGCGACTATTTGCCATGCCGACTTTGTTGGATTGTCGGATTTATTGATTTTCTTTGAAAATACTCCTTTTTTGTTCTAATAATCAAATGTTCATGTTTTTGTTTTGCTTTTCTATACATATCTGTTAACTCTGGAAACTTCATTTTCAACATATGTAGGTCTTTTAAATTTTGGCTGGACGATTTAACTTCCTGATTTATCCATTTATTTTTCGAAGAATCGATTTTATGGCACTTTTTAGGAAAATGGATGTCAAAATAAAATAAAAATATTTCAAAAAAGTACTCAAAAGCTTGGTCTACTTCATTCATATCAAAAAGTCCTGTCCATTTCTCACTCTCAATGTCAGTGACAAATGTTTGAATCGCGTCATGACTGTACATACGTTTAGATTGCATAGCCAACCGGTTGGAATATTTCGTCACTCCAAAATCAAACAAAACTGATTTGTGATCAGAAATGGTATTATCCACAACACAACATGTTCCGTGGTGTGTGAAATTACTAAATATTTGATCAATAGTTGTGAACGTGTTTTGCGTTACTCTCGTTGGCCAATGAACCATAGGTTTCATATTGAAGGATTCGAATATATTATATAATTTTATTAGATCTCTGGAAGGATAACTACAATAACCATCCAAATTGAAGTCCCCACTCACCAACAAATTGCAATTTGGCTCGAAAATATCAACAAGTAAGTCATACATCTTGTTCAAAAACATATTTATGTTACCGCAAGAGGATCTATAACAACATATAATAATTGTGTTAACTGAATCTAGTTTATATGAAATACCACAAACTTCGAAATCCCTGTCAATACAATAGTCATCTAAATGAAGTATATTTATGCCACTTATATTTTTTGTCAGTATAGCAACGCCTCCCCCCTTCATTTCACCTCTACAATAACTGCTACTTAGAGAAAAGCCATTGAAATGAAATGAGTTAACTGACTCTCGTTTGCACCATGTTTCGGTAATACAAATGAAGTTTAAATCAAACTCATCAATGTCTGCATATAAAACGTTAATTTTTTCATCATTCAAACACTGAATGTTCAATAATAAAAGATTCGGGTCGAAAACTAAATCAGTCATACCTCTCGCCTGGCCGTCGTCCTGCGATCTAAAAAACGGCTTATACAAGCACCATAGGGCCACACGTTCGGATTCATTGCCTTCCTGAAATTTTCTTCCAGAATTCGTACCCTGAAAGATGAGTAGATCTCAGGAAAACGGGAATTTATGGATTCACATGTTGCTTCTGGAAAATTCTCATTGAGTAACGCTGTGAGGGATGAAACCGTAGTTTCCTTGTCAACTCTGCAGACATGAAGAGTGACCTGTTTTGGTACTTCCTTAACAGCTACAGTTTCTCTGTTGTTTCCAGTTATCATCTGTCTTCTATTTCTATTTCTTCTGCTTTCAGCTTGTTTCCAATCATATTTTGAAGATGTTGGGTCACTGGGTGTTTGTAAATTTCTTGGAATCTCCCTACTCAAATTAATGTATTCGTTAAGCTTTAATGATGTTTCTTCATGCATGAGAGCAGCTGACACATCATTTCGTTTTATTATTGGGGAATTCCCTTTGTTTTCATTCACACGTGGATTAGCTTTTTTGCTAGTATTTGGAATCTCCTCAGGTTGAACCCAAACACTTTTTTGTTTCGTTTTGTCAGGTACTGCTTTATTGACCACCTTATTTTTTAATGGAACTGATATCTGACCTTCTGTAGATAAGGAAACGGATTTGTTTTGTTTCAGGCTATTATTTTCGGTAATGAGTTCAATATGCTTATTTAGTAAATCGATTTTGTCTCTCAATTCGTTGATTATGATGTCTTTCTTATTCAATATTTAATTCAAGATTTGCATATCTACCTTTTTATCCTGAATATCCCCTGCATCATGTGAAATATCACTCTCGATTTCGTATTTATGTAGTCTACGTTACAATATTAGTAACCTTTAATATGACTTTTGCTACTCTTGACGCGAAGAGCCAAAATAAAAGTTTCTGCGTCCTCTGGCATGAAGCCATAGCTGTTGGAAAAGCAAAATCACTTGTTGATTCTGTTTTGACCGTAATAGCAGAAATACGAGATGTAAAATAGTTTTTATTTTGGGCCGAAAATGGTTGCGGCACATGTCTGCTGATGGCGTTTATGGAGATACTGAATGAAAGATGAACAGAAAACGTTAGCAGACAAGAATTTTGGAAAATGTTGCCTGACTATAAAGATTCTTAAGACTTAAACACCTCTTAACAAATTCTTGAAGAAGATGATATCTGATTTCAATATTTTCTGACTTAATTTTATGTCTTTCATGTTGCCAGCAGTTTATCATTTATTTAATTTTTTGATTTTCTCTAAAATCTATTTCAGTTAGAATTTTTGTTTCTGTTTTTGTTATTAAATAATCTGAGTGAATGAAGATACTATCTCATTTTCGTTATCATTTACTCTCATTGGCCATATTAGCAAAGAAATTAGTACATTCATTATATTATCAATTATAGTTTTATTTCAATGTTACAAATCTACCACACATTAACACATTACATTACAAAATTCAGTTACCTGTGAATTTTTTTGCGATACTAAGTACTGAGTTTTCCCATTTGGTCTCCTATATGCAGATGACTGTAAACTGTTTCGTCAGATCACCTCTCTGGGTGATAGTTGCTGTCTTCAGAACGACATAAATATATTGAATGAATGGTGCGAAGTCAATTCACTATCTCTGAATATAACAAAGTGTAATGTCGTCACCTATACTCGTAAAAAACACCAATTGAATCCACCTACACCGTAAATGGCCATCATCTGCAGAAAGTGGCAGAGTTCAAAGATCAAGGAATAGTCTTCGATGCAAAGTTAACATTTTCACATCAGGTGAGTACCATTCCTAAAAACGGTTTAAAAATACTTGGTTTCATTATTAGAAATTCCAAATGGTTTATTGAAACTGAAACTCACTCCTCTTCGATGCACTTGTGAGATTGAAACTTGAATATAGCAGCGTTGTATGTAATCCTGGATACAGCTCTTATATAAATAACATAAAAAATATTCAGATGCGATTCTTGAAGTACATGAGTGTAAGATGTGATGGAGTTTATCCAAATCGTGGCGTTCCACACGATCAACTGCTCTCAAGATATCAAGTCAACTCTCCTTATAAAGGTCGTGAATATTTAGGAATAACATTTTTGCATAAAATTCTTGTCTCACGAATTGTCTGTCCATTTTTGTCCTCAAGAATAAATTTACATGTGCCTTGGCTACCTGTACGTAATATTTCTACATTTTACTTTCCCGCTCCACTAACGAATGTACTTCATTTCTCGCCTCCGCGTATACTATGTGGAGACCACTTGTCAATTCAGAATAATTTGGACATTTTTTCATTGTCAACAGACATTAAGCGGGCTATTCTAACATGATATTTTTTTATATATATATACAGGGTGGGTCACGGTCGATGGTACCTCAGACGTTTACTGAAAATTTGGTTTCTGAAGTAGTTGCTCTCGTTCTATCGATCTAAAGTATTTTCAGCAATGCAGCGTTGCCGCTTATACCAGAAAGTAGCAGCATCTTTGTTATTTCAACTAGGTCACCCTGTATATTACCGCATTTTCAAACTTGTCATTCCTTTCTGATCATTTCTGCCCCATACTCCCCTATACCTATCTCTAACGGTTTTTGAGATATTGGTTATTTTCCATATTTTTTATCCAAAACATAGCTCGAATTGAATGTTTATTCTTAGGAAGTTGCAATTTTGTGTTTAGTTCATTAGGATCATGTACATTGATTCTGTATAGAGAAGTTTGTTCTGCGTTATACAGGGTCGTTCAAAATTCATGATCTTACTGCTAGATAGAAAAGGGTTGAAAGTGCGTTTTTTTAAATGGAATATCCTGTATATTATGAAATATCCTGAAAGATGACTAAATTCCATTCGAATTGTTCCTATACCTAAATAGCCGGAATTCCGAGATAATAGCAATTTTCACTTGTAATCTCCCAAGTGCTTGTATTATTGCCGGAGATAAATTTACGGCAATTAATTCAAGCACGAGAGGGATTCGGTAAGAAAATTTCACACCGAGAAATGAAAATCATCCAACAATTCATGAGAAATAACTAATGATGGTTTCACCTGAACTATTTATAACCACTGAAATATTGATATGTAAAATACTTATCAAAATTTTCATCAATAAATGTTTGACATTTGACATGTGATATTTGACAAGTTGATATTTTGCTTCAATGTACAAATGGAGGTCTAGTTTTCATATGAAAGGAGATAATTTTGTATTTACTAGATATTTGGAATGTGTCTGAAAATATTTTCTCCACGATTATTGCGGCCTATGAGTCGCTAGGTCGATGGTTCAATCCACGCTAGGAACATAACTTTTTAATTTTTTTTGTTCCAAATTTAAACACATTTATTGATGAAAATTTTGTTTAGTGTTTTACATATCAATATTTCAGTGGTTATAAATAGTTCAGGTGAAATCATCGTTAGCTATTTCTTATGAATTGTTGGATGATTTTCATTTCTCGGTGTGAAATTTTCTTACCGAATCCCCCTCGTGATTGAATTAATTGCCGTAAATTTATCTCGTACATGATTTTCAAAGAATATTCATGTACTCGAAAAATTTCCGGCAATAATTCAAGCACTTGGGAGATTACAAGTGAAAATTGCTATTATCTCGGAATTCTGGCTATTTAGGTATAGGAACATGATATATCAATTCGAAGGGAATTTAGGAAACGACCCTGTATAACGCAGAACAAACTTCTCTATACAGAATCAATGTACATGATCTTGATGAACTAAACACAAAATTGCAACTTCCTAAGAATCCAAATACCGCAGAAATAAACATTCAATTCGAGCTATGTTTAGGTTCAAAAATATGAAAAAAACCAATATCTCAAAAACCGTTAGAGATAGGCATAGGGAAGTTTGGGACAAAAATTATCAGAAAAGAATGACAATTTCAAAAATGCGACAATATACAGGGTGACCTATTTGAAATAACAAAGACGCTGCTACTTTCTGGTATAAGCGGCAACGCTGCATTGCTTAAAATATTTTAGATCGATAGATCAAAAGCAACTACTTTAGAAACCAAATTTTCAGAATGATCCTATGTCCCGTTCTCCGTAAACGTCTAAGGTACCATCGACCGTGACCCACCCTGTATATCAAATTCTTTCAATCACTGCTGTAGTGCCGTGTGTGAACTTTTTTCTCACTGAGTTTTTTCAGTTCACACACGGAACTTCTGCATATGTTATATTTTTTACTATATGATTTTCTAGGTTTCCTTTATTGTGTGATATGTCGAAAAGCCCTCAATATTTTTTTGCCTCATTCTGTAAAAGGAGCTGGCTGTAGAATGATGTACTCAATAAACAAACAAATGAACAATTAAATAAATAAATATAGAAATAATTTCATGACAGTTATTAGACATTCAACGTTTTTTTTTGTATGTAGAGCTACAAAAAACTTCTATGGTCACCATCAAGTGCAGTTACTGTATAATTTGTAGACCGAGTTTAGAAAATTTCTCACACAAAAACAGATTATTTTATCCAAATTAAACTTCATTTATTTGATCTGTTTATGCATTATATCAGATGTATTTTGCATCCCTCTACATCCACTTAAATTCTTTCAATTTATATTGACCACTTATAAAATGGCACGAAACTTCACCAAAACGGATTTCCTCAACATTTTACTAATTTAGTTACCGAATTTATTACCGAAGGGCAGCCGAGTGGGTCTGAAACAATATACAATGGATATTTATTGATAATCAAGGGAAAAGCATGTACTTGGTGTGGGGAAATATGAAGAAGAATTATTGAAGACCTCATGGAAAGAAAACTATTCTTGAAGCTACCAAACAAAAATAGAGGGGTTTCTTGTGTATGATCTCTATTTTGTGTATTTTATACAGAATCGCACGAAAAAAGTGTTCGATGTTCAACTCTTTGTTGACTTACCCTGCAGACATATTTTAGAATTGTCCTGAAGAGGTCAACGAAATTTGTCTGAATTCTATCATATTCGGAAACAAAGAGAACATTTCCACATATGGACATAATTTCATGACAGCTATTAGACATTCAACGTTTTTTTTTTGTATATAAAGCTTCAAAAAACTTCTGTGGTCACTAGAATGGAATACCTGACATTTAAAAAAAATTGACTACCGATAGGACTGCATGTATCCAGTGTCATGTCTTTTCATCACCCACGAATATTCCATACATTCTATGAAGAATATACAATAAATTATATTCCAGGAATATTCAATTCAGGATTTTCCAATTTTTTTTCATGATAATTCGAAATATTCAGATATTCTCACTACGAACGAAACATAGGAGATAATAAATAAGGTCAGTTAGCAAATGCTAATGGATAACGACAAGCGAAATCCAATATTTTTCCCCCTGACGTGAATCATCGACAATTGTCGAAGAAACAATCCCACGATACTGCCATAATACGAATTACAACAATAAAGTCTAATCTATTACTGCTCGTAATCCGTACTCTGTAAGAGTATTTTTGACACATCGCTAGACAAGTTTCAATTGCTCTGATATTTTCAATCTACCTGTGTTCATTGCACTGAGAGAACTGCTGAATGCATCCCTTCTAAGATATCTTTGGTATATAATATATCATGCTGTCTGGGTTTAATCTTTGGAAACATCATAATTGTTGTTAAATTGTTGTTGTTTAAGAAACATCATTCATCATTTGGTACAAAATGTTGATGAATAAAACACTGTGTACCTACCTGTTCAGAAGAGAGTTTAGAGATGTACTTGTGTCAGAAAAATATGATAGCGCAAGTTGATAATAATATAGGAAATATTTTTTTTTTATCATATTTGTACTATTTGGCGACATCCTGGATGTGCCTGGATGTAATTGTTCTTTGAAATCAAAGAAAAATTATTTCCATAAAATAAATAAATCGTCTAACGGTAGAAGTTAATGACAATTTTTATATTTTACTTTTCAACTTCAACACCCTGCAACTCTACAAATGAGGATATGTGATATATATTGCAACAATAATATATAATTTTATTTTTGAAATGAATATCTCGTTACAATTTGGTATTACAGTCACACACACATTTTTCCCCGTGTATAATATTCTAAGCGTGTCAGTTACTGAGAACCCTTTCGAGTGGGTTGACCAGGTTGACCTTGATATTATCAATATGCATGCAGTGTTGCGATCCAATTTGCCTTTAGCACATTCGTTGGACCACAAACTGACTATCCTAATTGAATACAGATAACATTCGCTGGTCCTTTCACCCCAAAAATATTTGTTTTTTTTTGGCCAATCATACACTACATTTCTCCAACATGCGGTTCGATTCTTGATTTTCTTTCTTGTAGAAGGTGGTAGGACGGACACGGTACTATCGAAATTGTACTCTTGTGATTCGTCTCTCCGAAGAAAAAACGCACCGTCAGCGTTGTCAATTAGAATCAGTCTCGAGGAGTTGAGAACGGTTTTCTGAAGCGTTCAAGTTTTGAGTTATGTGGCAGTTCCGAAGAAGAGGACTTGATTTATTCGAAATAATTGTCTTTCCCGACAGGATTTTGCTCAGGAATTCAGTTTATGTCCGAGAGAATGTTCTGTAATTAAACATTATGTATATGGCTACAAATTGTCGAAGCTACACTATTCTTAATTATTCTTGTGGTTAGCAATTTCAGTAATGATAGTTTTTTTTACAATTCACATGAGCCACGTATATTTTCATTCTTACCTTGATCTATTTTTGATTATGGCGACGGTGAATATGTTCAACTGGAGCATAGAATATAACATGTTTTCGACAGCCGAATCTTTTACGTCCACAATCAGCTTCACAGCTGCAGCAAATATATTTCAGCAAACTTTCAGGAACTAATTCATTTTTGGTCAATTTAGCTATTGTCACGGTTACACGGGTTTTCCACCACCAATTCTCAGCTGTGAGTTTGTTACCAAGCCAAGTCAGAATTTGAATATAAGTCCTGTAGCAGAGTTGCTCAGCTGCTCCCATGGTTGGTGGTAGTTTTTATGAATTTCATGAAGTCCCTACCATAGCGGTTTGATACATTTCAAACGTGAATATGTTCAGAGAGATATCTCTTTTGTAACATTTATAAATAGACGCTCTTAGTTTCAGTTAATTTTCGGCTATTGACTGTTGGTCAGCATTTCTCTGAAAAAAAAAATTGTTTTTTTGTTAGCCTGCTAAGATTTTTCAATAGTTTCTTTTTTATCTTCAATTGTACTCGACGTTGTTGATAAAATAGTTTTCTCTGTAAGTGTGTGCCCATCGAGCATAAAAAATGTATTTCTTGCTCAAAAGCTGTGATTTTTAGCAATATCTTAGGTAAAATTATTGTTCAAACATTTTGTTTATCATCAGTACGAATCTTGAATGATTGATTGAAGTTTCCTTTTGTGATATTACAATGAAATTAACATTTTGAATTACTTTCAACAATTCATTTAAATAAACATTGAAGAATTAGTGACAAAAACAAAAAATCGATATTGAATAAAGTTTTTTTTTGTTTTTTTCCATGTTTCCCATATTTCCAAATATCCAAATTTTGGTATTCTGTGAACATCTTTTGTTTTTTATGTAATCATACTATGTTAGTATGTTAATGTCAATATGTCAATAGTGAGGTATTTTGATATAAATAAGTATGAATAAATAAATTATATTACACCTCTTTAGAAATACACAGTAATAATATATTACTGGAATATAACGCTACGACAACATTTTTCGTTTTGACAAAGATTGCAGCTTCTTTGAGATATAAAAATTTACAGTTCCAACAAATTTCATCAATATAAAATTATTTTTGTGGAAGATAAACAAACAAATAATGGTTTTTGGCGTTTTTCTCAAAAATTTTAAGCTTATGTAAATAGTGGTCAAGCCAGCGGTGGAATTCTAGGAGAAGTATCATAATTGAAACGACAGTAGTAATTCTGATATTATTTCGTGTCTAAAATTTTCGTTATTTTATACGACAGGTGTACATGTATCGTTTACTGATTTCGATAAAATCTGAGAAATCTCACAACCTCTGCTATAAGAGCCGAAAAAAAAGCGTACTTGAATGATAAATTCAAAAATATGAAT
Organism: Chrysolina oricalcia; assembly: GCA_944452925.2. Taxonomy (NCBI): domain Eukaryota; kingdom Metazoa; phylum Arthropoda; class Insecta; order Coleoptera; family Chrysomelidae; genus Chrysolina; species Chrysolina oricalcia. Next base: position 16,688,306 of record OX101818.2, on the reverse strand, counting down.
CAAAGGCAAAAATGGCAGGAGTTAAAAAAACTCAATATAAAAAACAAAGTAAAAGCTGCTCTACCAGAGGCTTTGCGGGATGTTGAAGAAGTCAATAAATATTTCACAGAGTCATGTAAAAATGATGATGATCCAACTGATGAATTAATTGATCAGTATGCTAGTGATAGGCTGAATAACTTTTTTACCTTTATTCAAATAGATGATGAATTTGTTTTAGAAACACTGAAGAACGTTAAATCGAAGGCCTTTGGTTGTAACAAACTTAATATCACATTGAAATATATTGTACCTCATTTAACACATATTATAAATTCATGTATTCTCAACTCATATTTTCCAAATTTGTGGAAAGAAGCCATCATTAATCCGTTGGCAAAAATCACCTCTCCTACAGAATTCAACCATCTCCGTTCAGTTTCGATTTTGCCTGTAATGTCCAAAGTACTTGAAAGAGCAATCGAGTCTCAAATCGTACTTTTTCTCAACTCTATTGATTTTTTACCTGAAAAACAATCTGGTTTTCGACCGGGATACAGTTGTGATACTGCACTTGCTAATGTCACAGACGATGTCTTGAGAGGAACTGATGTGAATAAGGCAACTGTTTTGATACTCTTAGACTACACCAAAGCGTTTGATATGTTGAATTATAAAATTTTATTAACAGTTTTAGATCACATTGGTTTTTCGAATCGGGCTTGCAGATTAATAGATTCATTCTTGAGCAACAGATTGCAGAGGGTAGTTTACCAAAATAATATATCAACATCATTAGTTGTCAACTCAGGGGTACCTCAAGAAAGCATTCTGGGTCCACTACTCTATTCAGCATATACCTCTAAATTTGTGACATCGATAACTAATTGCAATTATCACTTATACACGGACGACACCCAACTATACTTTTCCTTCAACCCTCCAGATGTAGCACAAGCAAATGAAAATATCAACGATGACTTACAGAAGCTATTTGAGATATCTAGCCGACATTTACTTAAACTAAATCCAAAAAAATCTATGGCTTTACTTTTTTGTAATGAAACAATAAGGGAAAAATTGGAAGCTAGTATGTATATTCATCTAGATAATGAACGTATACCATTTAAAAACTCCTGTAGAAACCTTGGTCTTGTTATCGATACGAAGTTAAAATTCACAGAACATGTTACATCAAAGTTGAGAATCGGTTACGCTAACTTAAAATTAATTTACCCACATCGAAAATTTCTGTTAAAAAACACCAAAAAAATGCTATGTGACTCAATTGTCCTCTCGCATATGAATTTTTGCGATACTATATATGGACCATTTTTGGACAGTCATGATGCTAGGCGAGTGCAAAAACTACAGAACTCCTGTCTGTGGTTAATATTCGGTCTCAGACGAAGACAAAGAATAAGTCACAAACTGCCTGAAATCAAATGGCTGAACATGTATAATCGTAGAATACTTAATGCAACTATCCTCTACTATAAAATTGTAAAAGTTAAATGTCCACCATATTTATATAGAAAAATAATTTTCAGAAGTCACGTGCACAACTTGAATATTCGGAGAAAAGAAATTATAACCATACCCTCTCACAGAAAAGAAATCTTTAAACGCTCGTTTACATACTCCTCAGTGAACCTACTCAACAAATTTCGAATCACTGACTTCTCAAAATCGATTGTATCGTTCAAAAATGTAATGAAAGAAAGGCTTTCCCAATATTGATATTTCAAGATTTTTTTTGTATTCTGTTGAATTATTTTGCATGTGTTTTGTTATTTAGTTTTAAGATTTTAGTTTTCACTAGGCTTCAACAGCACCTGATTTCGCATCAGAAACCTGAATTTATAAGCCTTTTAATCTCAAATTCACGTTTCGGATATTACTGGATTTTTGTTTTGTTTTTTTTTGTGAATTTGGATTAATAAACGTCTTATTATTATTATTATTATTATTATTATTATTATTATTATTATTATTATTATTATTATTATTATTATTATTATTATTATTATTATTATTATTATTATTATTATTATTATTATTATTATTATTATTATTATTATTATTATTATTATTATTATTATTATTATTATTATTTTTTTTTTTTTTTTTCTTAGGAGTGTACCAGTCAGGCCCTGTCTCCGGTGCTCCGACCCATCCGGAGGGCGCGCTGGTGTCGTTAACCCCAATAACCACTCCCTACATCCGTAGGGTGAGTGATTATTGGGTCCGAGAATCGTGTGCCCTGAGTAGACGAAGCGAACCAAGTATAACGGCCTTCTGCATTCTTGCTGCTAAGATTTCTGCCATATTACGGCAAGCAGGTATTATTTTCAAATTGGAGAGCAGTGTGTCCATCATTCCACCAAGGACTCCTATGATCAGAACCACCATTTTGACAGAATGGTCCGGATATAACCTGCGGAGTTCAAAGAGAAGATCTCGATATTTAGTCCGTTTTTCCTCCTCTTTTCGAACGATATTAATTTCGCCTGGAGCGGAAAACTCCATGACGAATATCGTTCTACTTTGGTGGTCGAGGAGGACAACATCAGGCTTATTGGCTTGTATTTGCCTGAGGGTGGGGAATGAGTAGTTCCAATAGATTCGGCATCTCTCATTCTCCACCACGGACTCAATATCCCCCGGAGCATAAGGCAACACCGGTGTCTCGTCTATACCGTACGAGTGTCGTAGGTGGTAGTACAACACTCGTAGCGCCGCGTTATGCCTGTGGATATAGTCTGAGACCGCATAAGATGGGCATGCTGATAGCAAATGCATTACGGTCTCAGGTGCCCCACGACATGCCCTGCATCGGGTGTCAGGGACGTCTATACCCATCACGCGACTACGGTAGACGAGGGTGTTGAAGACACCATCCTGGCAGGCCATTATGAATCCCTCGGTCTCCGACTTTAGCTCACTCGACCTGAGGAAGGCAAAGGTCAAGCTTTTGGATAAGCCAAGGTCTTCGATGTTGTGAAAGAAGACGCCATGCATTGGCTTATCCATATGTAGCTGTAGCAGGACCTCTGTCTCCGCAGCTTTGATGTGAGCTTTTTGCTGAACGGGTCCCAACTCGGTGACAGAGTTTGGGTTAGCCCGTTCAGTGTCGAATACGAGACCGAGTTCATCGGCCGCACGGGTTGCTGCCTTAAAAAGAAATGCTCCAATCCCTGCTTTTTCATGGTCGCGGACCATGCAGAGAAGGGGATCTGAACTCCTGATGACTTTACAGGCCCCATCCAGAACCATTCTGTTATGCATACACTCCAAACTCAAAAGTCCACGGCCTCCCCGTTGTCTGGGAAAGTATAACCGTGGAACGGACGATTTAGGATGCAAGCACCTATTGAGATGCATCACTTTGCGAGTTTTAACGTCGAGTTGTCGCAGCTCTTCCTTAGTCCACTTCATTACTCCGAAAGAGTAGAGAAGGATCGGAACGGCAAGCATATTGGTTGCAGCAACTTTGTTCTTCCCCGACAGTTCTGATGACCAGATCTGTCGGAGTTTGTGCTGATACTTGCCGCGGAGAGAGTTCTTAACTGTGAATACCTCTTGGGAGTGGCGTTGCTCCACCCCTAGGTAAGTATACGTCTCTCCGGCATCCAGATGATGTAGGATGCTTCCGTCTACGAGCTGGACATCCTCTCCGTATTCCTCGCATCGTCCTCTTTTAAGATGAACCGTGGCACATTTGTCGATCCCAAATTCCATTCCGATAGCATGCGTGTACTCTTCCACCACCCTAAGGGACTGATGTAGGTCCCTTTCTCCAGAGGCATATAATTTTAGGTCATCCATGTAGAACAAATGGGTGACTTTATGCCTCCGGTTGCTGGGGGTGCCGCAGTTGTACCCACGGGTATTCCTAAGTACAACGGACAATGGCAATAGTGAGATGCAGAAGAGAAGAGGGCTGAGGGAGTCTCCCTGAAACACGCCTCTTCTAATGATGACCTGCTCTGTTTGGACTGTGTCTCTACCAGATCTTATGGTGAAGCGAGTCCTCCAGAGTGGCATCAGTTGTCCAATACATCCCACTATTTGATCGGGTACCTCAAGACATCTGAGCAAATGCATGATTAACTCATGCGATGTTGTATCAAATGCCTTGCGGTAATCGATCCAGGCCATCGAAAGGTTACGCTTATACTGCACGGAGTCCTGCGTGATACATCTATCGATGAGCAGGTTCTCCTTGCAGCCGGCGACCCCTTTCTTTGACCCTCTTTGCTCATATATCCGTTCGTACACCGGATCAACTGCGGAGAGAATGCGCGTATATAAGATGCGTGTAAACAACTTATAACACGCATTCAAGCATGTTATCGGCCTGTAATTCTTTGGATCAGACAAATCTCCGTTTTTGGGGATGAGCACGGTTCGCCCCTCGACAAACCACTCCGGAATCTGCTGCTCCCCATCTAGCCATGAGTTAAAAACTCTAGCCAGATGGCGGTGGGTTGTTGGAAACTTTTTCCACCAATAGTTATTCAACCCATCAGGGCCTGGAGCAGCGAAATTCTTAGAACCTTTTAGGGCCCTTCGAACTTCTTCCGTGGTTATCGGATTGCGCAGATCATTGTGCTCATGCTGCCGAAGCGTCCTGCAGTAAGCTTCGAACTGCGCTAGGGCTGGAGTGTCTACATTGAGTGGTTGCGGAAACTCATAGATGTTCTTCCAGAAGGTTTCTACCCGATCAGCAGCCGGCGGGTTATCGACAACACGTGGAGGCTCTTGGAATAAGCGAGAAGGTTTATCGCGGAACTTCATGTTTTCCGCGATACTTCTCGCCCGCCTCACTAGTGACTTCTTTGCAGCCACTAGCATTCGTATCCTATCAAGACAGTGCTGTTTTATGGTAAACAGCACGCCTTGATTCAATGTGTGGTGAGCTCGTCTTAGCTTTGCAGCAATTCGCCGCACTGCCGGCGTAAAAGGCCTATTGGCCGACATGTAGTCCACCACACACTGGATACGAGACGCGTGTTGTCTCGCCGACTTGATCTTAGCTTCCATCTTGTGAACGCGTCGCTCATGCCTCCCAACAAGAGCGGTGGTTTCCCTCCTCTCCGTCTGGGATAGAGCACGAGCGGCGTCGTACACGACAGAATTGATCTGCCAGATGGTAGCCTCTTCTGAAAGAACATCGCCAATCTCTGCATCCACTCGTGCCAGTTCTTGCGGCTTCAGGGGCTTCATATTGTGAAGCGCCCTGCGGGTTCTGATGTCCTCCATTGGTGGTATGATGCGAGCCTCCTCTACAGCCAGACCGACACGTGGCATATCTGCCACTTCTGCCACTTCGTTAATCGGCTGAGGAGGAGCTCTAACATAGCCTCGAGCCCGGAGATAGGAAACATAATCCCTGAGATTTTGGGCGGAAACGGCGGCATGCTCTGGGTGTCTTTCACACCAGAGAGCATGCATCCTTGCCATGTATCCTCTCCGGGCGGGCTCACTGCTCTCGTAGATATACAGAAGTCCGTCTCTCAATTCGTCCGTCCACTCAAAGCGTCCGTTGTCATTGCGGTTGTCATTTGGCAAATCATCGTTGTTGGCCCCACCACCTTGCCTTTGACCCCTAATCCGAGGGGGTCGGTTGTGGGGGCCTCTTCCCCGATTGTTTGGAACCGAGTATTAGGGTTTACTGGGGGGTTAACCCAGTAAACCCACGGCCGACATCGGAGGGAAAGATGCCTTTTCCCTCCCGGATGCGCATGAGCTGCCGGTCCGATTTTGCATCCTTTGCTCGGGTAGGTGGTGTCGCAACTCACCAGGGCCTTAGGTGTTGGTTGACCTCCCTGCCTATTATTATTATTATTATTATTATTATTATTATTATTATTATTATTATTATTATTATTATTATTATTATTATTATTATTATTATTATTATTATTATTATTATTATTATTATTATTTTTTTTTTTTTTTTCGTTAGGAATGTACCAGTCAGGCCCTGTCTCCGGTGCTCCGATACATCCGGAGGGCGCGCTGGTGTCGTTAACCCCAATAACCACTCCCTACGTCCGTAGGGTGAGTGACTATTGGGTCCGAGAATCATGTGCCCTGAGTAGACGGAGCGAACCAAGGATAACGGCCTTCTGCATTCGCGCTGCTAAGATTTCTGCCATATTACGGCAAGCAGGTATTATCCTCAAGTTGGAGAGCAGTGTGTCCATCATTCCACCAAGGACTCCTATGATCAGAACCACCATTTTGACAGAATGGTCCGGATATAACCTGCGGAGTTCAAAGAGAAGATCTCGATATTTAGTCCGTTTTTCCTCCTCTTTTCGAACGATATTCATTTCGCCTGGAGCGGAAAACTCCATGACGAATATCGTTCTACTTTGGTGGTCGAGGAGGACAACATCAGGCTTATTGGCTTGTATTTGCCTGAGGGTGGGGAATGAGTAGTTCCAATAGATCCGGCACCTCTCATTCTCCACCACGGACTCAATATCCCCCGGAACATAAGGCAACACCGGTGTCTCGTCTATACCGTACGAGTGTCGTAGATGGTAGTATAACACTCGTAGCGCCGCGTTATGCCTGTGGATATAGGCTGAGACCGCATAAGATGGGCATGCTGATAGCAAATGCATTACGGTCTCAGGTGCCCCACGACATGCCCTGCATCGGGTATCAGGGACGTCTATACCCATCACGCGACTACGGTAGACGAGGGTGTTGAAGACACCATCCTGGCAGGCCATTATGAATCCCTCGGTCTCCGACTTTAGCTCACTCGACCTGAGGAAGGCAAAGGTCAAGCTTTTGGATAAGCCAAGGTCTTCGATGTTGTGAAAGAAGACGCCATGCATTGGCTTATCCATATGTAGCTGTAGCAGGACCTCTGTCTCCACAGCTTTGATGTGAGCTTTTTGCTGAACGGGTCCCAACTCGGTGACAGAGTTTGGGTTAGCCCGTTCAGTGTCGAATACGAGACCGAGTTCATCGGCCGCACGGGTTGCTGCCTTAAAAAGAAATGCTCCAATCCCTGCTTTTTCATGGTCGCGGACCATGCAGAGAAGGGGATCTGAACTCCTGATGACTTTACAGGCCCCATCCAGAACCATTCTGTTATGCATACACTCCAAACTCAAAAGTCCACGGCCTCCCCGTTGTCTGGGAAAGTATAACCGTGGAACGGACGATTTAGGATGCAAGCACCTATTGAGATGCATCACTTTGCGAGTTTTAACGTCGAGTTGTCGCAGCTCTTCCTTAGTCCACTTCATTACTCCGAAAGAGTAGAGAAGGATCGGAACGGCAAGCATATTGGTTGCAGCAACTTTGTTCTTCCCCGACAGTTCTGATGACCAGATCTGTCGGAGTTTGTGCTGATACTTGCCGCGGAGAGAGTTCTTAACTGTGAATACCTCTTGGGAGTGGCGTTGCTCCACCCCTAGGTAAGTATACGTCTCTCCGGCATCCAGATGATGTAGGATGCTTCCGTCTACGAGCTGGACATCCTCTCCGTATTCCTCGCATCGTCCTCTTTTAAGATGAACCGTGGCACATTTGTCGATCCCAAATTCCATTCCGATAGCATGCGTGTACTCTTCCACCACCCTAAGGGACTGATGTAGGTCCCTTTCTCCAGAGGCATATAATTTTAGGTCATCCATGTAGAACAAATGGGTGACTTTATGCCTCCGGTTGCTGGGGGTGCCGCAGTTGTACCCACGGGTATTCCTAAGTACAACGGACAATGGCAATAGTGAGATGCAGAAGAGAAGATGGCTGAGGGAGTCTCCCTGAAACACGCCTCTTCTAATGATGACCTGCTCTGTTTGGACTGTGTCTCTACCAGATCTTATGGTGAAGCGAGTCCTCCAGAGTGGCATCAGTTGTCCAATACATCCCACTATTTGATCGGGTACCTCAAGACATCTGAGCAAATGCATGATTAACTCATGCGATGCCTTGCGGTAATCGATCCAGGCCATCGAAAGGTTACGCTTATACTGCACGGAGTCCTGCGTGATACATCTATCGATGAGCAGGTTCTCCTTGCAGCCGGCGACCCCTTTCTTTGACCCTCTTTGCTCATATATCCGTTCGTACACCGGATCAACTGCGGAGAGAATGCGCGTGTATAAGATGCGTGTAAACAACTTATAACACGCATTCAAGCATGTTATCGGCCTGTAATTCTTTGGATCAGACAAATCTCCGTTTTTGGGGATGAGCACGGTTCGCCCCTCGACAAACCACTCCGGAATCTGCTGCTCCCCATCTAGCCATGAGTTAAAAACTCTAGCCAGATGGCGGTGGGTTGTTGGAAACTTTTTCCACCAATAGTTATTCAACCCATCAGGGCCTGGAGCAGCGAAATTCTTAGAACCTTTTAGGGCCCTTCGAACTTCTTCCGTGGTTATCGGATTGCGCAGATCATTGTGCTCATGCTGCCGAAGCGTCCTGCAGTAAGCTTCGAACTGCGCTAGGGCTGGAGTGTCTACATTGAGTGGTTGCGGAAACTCATAGATGTTCTTCCAGAAGGTTTCTACCCGATCAGCAGCCGGCGGGTTATCGACAACACGTGGAGGCTCTTGGAATAAGCGAGAAGGTTTATCGCGGAACTTCATGTTTTCCGCGATACTTCTCGCCCGCCTCACTAGTGACTTCTTTGCAGCCACTAGCATTCGTATCCTATCAAGACAGTGCTGTTTTATGGTAAACAGCACGCCTTGATTCAATGTGTGGTGAGCTCGTCTTAGCTTTGCAGCAATTCGCCGCACTGCCGGCGTAAAAGGCCTATTGGCCGACATGTAGTCTACCACACACTGGATACGAGACGCGTGTTGTCTCGCCGACTTGATCTTAGCTTCCATCTTGTGAACGCGTCGCTCATGCCTCCCAACAAGAGCGGTGGTTTCCCTCCTCTCCGTCTGAGATAGAGCACGAGCGGCGTCGTACACGACAGAATTGATCTGCCAGATGGTAGCCTCTTCTGAAAGAACATCGCCAATCTCTGCATCCACTCGTGCCAGTTCTTGCGGCTTCAGGGGCTTCATATTGTGAAGCGCCCTGCGGGTTCTGATGTCCTCCATTGGTGGTATGATGCGAGCCTCCTCTACAGCCAGACCGGCACGTGGCATATCTGCCACTTCTGCCACTTCGTTAATCGGCTGAGGAGGAGCTCTAACATAGCCTCGAGCCCGGAGATAGGAAACATAATCCCTGAGATTTTGGGCGGAAACGGCGGCATGCTCTGGGTGTCTTTCACACCAGAGAGCATGCATCCTTGCCATGTATCCTCTCCGGGCGGGCTCACTGCTCTCGTAGATATACAGAAGTCCGTCTCTCAATTCGTCCGTCCACTCAAAGCGTCCGTTGTCATTGCGGTTGTCATTTGGCAAATCATCGTTGTTGGCCCCACCACCTTGCCTTTGACCCCTAATCCGAGGGGGTCGGTTGTGGGGGCCTCTTCCCCGATTGTTTGGAACCGAGTATTAGGGTTTACTGGGGGGTTAACCCAGTAAACCCACGGCCGACACCGGAGGGAAAGATGCCTTTTCCCTCCCGGATGCGCATGAGCTGCCGGTCCGATTTTGCATTATTATTATTATTATTATTATTATTATTATTATTATTATTATTATTATTATTATTATTATTATTATTATTATTATTATTATTATTATTATTATTATTATTATTATTATTATTATTATTATTATTATTATTATTATTATTATTATTATTATTATTATTATTATTATTATTATCATTATTATTATTATTATTATTATTATTATTATTATTATTATTATTATTATTATTATTATTATTATTATTATTATTATTATTATTATTATTATTATTATATATGGTTCTCTTTTCAAAACTGAATATATATGTGTTCATTGTGTGAAATTTATAACCTGAAATGGAGATGAAATTTTCAGATGAGAAGAATTTTCCGCGTATTCAATAACTAAACACCAACTATGCTGCCTATAGTTCACCAAGGAATTGTACAAAATTAATCACCTAAGAAGATTCCAATTTCGGAATAGATTTAATCCATTCGATCTTCCTGATAGAAAATTCATTGAATTATATCGGTTGAATCAACATTTGGCAAGACGATTGATAACTACATTAAACCCTCTTTTAATTTCACCACGCATAAGAGGTATTTCAATAGAAAGCAAGCTGTTGAAAAAACTTATTGCAGTTTGAGCCAAACTGCAGTTCATAGAGCAGTACATGACGTATAAACTTGTATAGTTGAAGAAATGGATGCAGAATTTAGAGTATTCCCTCGGAACATTCGGGAAAGGAATGTAGTGAAAATGGCTTTCATGGAGATATGGCATTTTTCTAAAGTCAAAGGGGCTATTGATTGAACCCATGTTGCTATCTTAAACCACCTGGACATGAACATAATTTCATAAATAGAAAGGGCTACCATTCTCTGAATTTAAAAGTAATCTATGAAAATAATAGCTATTTTTGAAACAAGTTCGTAGAGTAGGACTTTTTTGTATGAGCATGAAGTTTGATGAATGAGGCGCAGCCGAGTTCAACATACACGCGAGTACAGAAAAGCCCTTAACGAAAGTGTTTCATACAATAGTATATAGTGTATCTAATAGTAAAAGCAAAACATTCCCGGGCGACAACGTAAATTGTTGCAGCATTGTTGCAGATTGCAGTCTGGGAATGTGCTTTTACTACGAGGTACACATACTATTTTTTCTGAAATCGCAATCAACACTATCGTAAATTGAGGATTCGAAATTACGTGCTTTCCTGAAACGTCAAAGTGACAACTATAAACCAAAGACCGATTTTGACGGCCTAGGCCGGCAAAGTACTTTCCCGTATCGTTTTCGATACGGGAAAGTATTAAACTGTCCGGGAAAGTTCGTTGCTTAGCAACGGACTAAAATACTGGATTAGCGTATTTTGAGGCCTGCAGTTGCTCCGAGAAAGTGGGCATTCTTGAACGATTTAAGAAAAGGATTTTTCTTCGACAGTCATTATATTGCCAAATTGTAGCAATTATATCATTAATTTGAATTTTTAATGATATGAATTGTCGTCGTATTATCAAATAAAGACTTCCGAGTTATATTTGACGCAAAATACTGTATTTTTAAAAAATTCATAAATGTATGAAGGGTGTGTAAAAATTATTTTACGCACAGTTGATGATTCTACGCACAGGTGATTTTTTAAAGTGATTTTGCGAAAAAGTATTACTTTACGCACTGTCAGCAGTGCGTAAAAGCTTAGTTTACGCACTGTTGTAGAAAAAGTATATTTTTGCTGACAATGGAGGGTCGGTCCACTCATGACTCTTCTATTTAGAACCACACATTGATGAAGCAGCATATGCAAGAAATTTATTAATCTGGGGAACAAGCTTGGTTAAGTCGAGATTCTGGCAACACACTTTCGCCATTTCCGGAGACCCTTTTTCAACACCCACTTGAAAATAGTCCTGAATCTATGTTTAATACTGCCGATATCAGAGCAAGGAATTGCGTCGAAAGATGTTTTGATATCCTAAAAATAAGATTTCGATGTGTGGTTTTAGATAGAAGAGTCATGAGTGGACCGACTCTCCATAGTTAGCAAAAATATACTTTATTTTCATAGATTACTTGTCAATTCAGAGAATGGTAGCTCTTCCTATTTATGAAATTATGTTCATGTCCAGGTGGTTTTAAGATAGCAACATGGGTTCGATCAATAGCCCCTTTGACTCCCGGAAAATGCCATGCCGGAAAGCCAGAGATAGAATTGTCCAGCAGTATTTTAAAAACTGTCATAGGTGCAAAAGCATCTCCTAGATCCCCAAAAATGAGCCAACTTCCTCTGGTAAGATCAACTCCTTGCATCAGAGCTTTTGTAAATGTTGGCATGAATTATTTTGGGCCCTTTTCAGTTACCATTGGAAGTAGGAAAGAGAAATATGATGGGGGGCTCCTGTTCACTTGTTTGTCTGTTAGGGCAGTTCATTTGGAAATTGCATCTTCCATGACTGCTGATTCTGCAATCATGGCTATCCGTGGATTCATTTCAAGAAGAGGACATCCAGCAAAAATTTATTTTGATGATGGGACCAATCTCAGGGGTGCTGCTGATGAATTGCGATCTGCCATTAAAGAACTTGATAAAGATAAAATATACGAATATATCAGCACCAAATAAATCGAGTTCAGTTTCATTCCACCCAGAGCTCCTCATATGGGAGGATCATGGGAGAGATCAGTTGGGAGTGTGAGGCATTAGGAATTATCATCTATGGGCAATCACTGAAAGGAGAGACTCTGGCTACTTTACTCACTGATGCTGAATGCTTTATAAATTCCAGGCCACTGACAAATGTATCAGTTGATCCAAAAAACCCAGAATCTCTGACTCCGAATCATTTTCTAATATGGTACGCACACACAGTAGGTCAACCAGGAGATTGTGCATCAGGAAGTTTTTAAAACCAGAGTGAAAACAGTTTCAAATGCAGGTCAATTCATTTTGGAAAAGGTGGTTGAAAGAATATTTACCTACCTTGAAGATAAAGAGAAAATGGACAGACGATCAAACCTGTCTTTGTGGATTGAACGTCACCAAGAAGCACATGGAAAATGGTCAAACTAGAAACGGTGTACCAAGGCCCAGATGGGAGAGTCCGAGTGACAGACATACAGACAAAGAATATTTACAAAATACCTGTATCGAAGCTGTGTAAGCTACCAGTAAAAGCCGAGGTGAAGACCAAGATGACTAAAGATGGAAAATGAGAGGAAGATGAAGCCGAAGAAGAAAGAAGATTACGAAGAGCATAGTTGAAGAATGGGATTCTTCACTAGGGGGAAAATGTGTCTTACTATGTTTCTTATTAAGTACTTGGGACTATGTTTAAATGCCCTGTATGATATTTTTATATTGTTTCAATTTTGAATTGTCAGTTATTAGGGGCGAAAAAATATATGTATGTATATAACATTATTGTATTATTATTATAGGATAATTAACATGGAAGGACCACAGAAACTACCCGTCATGCGGTAGTGCACAGAGTAAAAAAGGCAATCAATTTCAAGGAATGGGCTTTCGGAGTCTGATTCGACGTGGAGGGTGCCTTTGATAAGGCAAGAACAGACGTCATCTGCAATGCACTGCAGATTGGGGGATCTCTTCTCACGCTGATCAGCTGAGTAGCAACGGCCATCGAGCGGAGGAAAGTGACAGTGTCTCTAGGAGAGAGCCAGGCTGACATCGAGGTGAGGGGCGGCTGCCCGCAAGGTAGCTGTCTCTCCCATCACCTTTGGTGTCTGGTCATGGACGAACTCCTCGAAAGACTGGCCGCCAACGGTTTCTACGCCCAGGCACACACCGACGACGGGCTAGTCCTTGTGTCTGCTCGGACAGTCAGACCGCCATCAGAGCTCTGAATGCAACCAGATCCAGATCAAAACTGGTTCAGGATTGCAGAGATGCCCTGGAGAGTCTTGTGACTGAAAAGAAAATAACGCTGATGAGGGTCCCGGGCCATGCAGGGTTTGAAAGCAACGAGCAGGAGGACCAGCTATCCAAGCAAAGAGCCGAACCTGCACTCGGCATAACAAGGAGACAAGTAACAACGGCACTGAATGATTGGGCAGTTGATACATTATGAAAAGAGTGGAGAGGGATAGACGGTTGCAGGCAGTCAAAGCATGTGAATCATAGTTCAGCTAGTGCGCTTCTGAAGGGATCTGATGACATATTTCATGGAATCGATAATAATCAAATCTCTCTAGACTACAAGAAGGCTTCTGACACAATGAACCACAGCCCATTGTGTACTAAACTTCGATATTTTGGATTTGGTCAGAATGCTTGTTCACTAATTGAATCATTGTCAACTGCCGGAACACAACGAGTTGTGGTAAATGGTACACAATCCCGCGAACTTATTGTAAGTCACGGTGCACCTCAAGGTTCAGTACTGGCTCCTTCACTCTTTATCATTTATACTTCTGATTTTCATAAAGCCTTGGAAACGTTCAATATGCATATGTATGCTGATGACACTAACCTCTATTATATAAACTATATAGAAAACATAATATGTGAGGAAAGCCGCTTTGAATACCGATATTCAAAAATTAGTTGAAAAATCTAAAATTCACTCTCTTGTTACGAATCCTACAAAGCCATCCGCTATTATTTTTGGTAACATCAAAGACCGACAAAGGTCCTTAGACAGTATATCCCTACAGGAGATGGTCATGAATAAGATGTATAAAAACCGTGGTGTGTCGAGTGATTCGATTTTGTTTTGATTTTTCAGAAGACAAATAAACAAATGAAATAGTGGTCTGCTTCTTCAGTGTGTGCCAGAGATGACGCCTTTATAGAATTTTAGTCCTGTCAATATTCCAGGGATATGGTAATTGACGACTGTTGTCAATTTTATGGAATTTCAACAAACTTCAAGTAATGTTCAAAACTGAATGGTTGTGACGGAATCTAAATTTCATAGTGCAATTTCCCTGTATTGATGACTATTATTAATGTGTTTGTCCATTTTGTTGCATATTTTCTTAGAAATTCATCATTCATTCAATGATAATTCAATTTGTCTGATTGACTCTGCCGTTGATGAAGATCCATAGTAATTGTATAAAATACACAGAAAACGATTCGATTTCCACAAACTTTATTCAATCAGACAGTGAAGAAGCTGCTGTGTTGGCGAAACATTGAATACAATTTGTTAATATCTACTCGTTTTCTGTGTAGTCTGTACAATAATAATTCGTTCATGTTCCGTTTTTGTATCATTTGTGGGCAATCCAGAGAGATGAACAAAATAATTCATCTATATCCAGTACCGAAAGTGAGTACCACCATATTATGATGATTATCACATAGTATCTTGTATTATTAGAAAACATTTTAATGAAAATAATGGCAGGAGTATATCTCACGGAATCCCGCCATTCCTGATTATATTAGCACAAGATTGACAGGTTCTAATTTGTTAATATCAAGATACATAGAAACCCTGGTGTGATCTCTTAATAGCTGTGAAACCGACATACAAAAGTGTTAAGGTACGGCCTACTTGATTCGTGAAATTTTTACTGCGTTGATACCGTTTCACCTCTTTAGCACACAGATGGCGGCAAAATTACAGATTCATGATGACGCTTGGACAAGTGTCATGTTATGTAATTTTCAACATTGAATTTTATTTGTTGTGATATTCATTAACCATAATTTGTACACATTCAAATTTCAATCAAATAATTATGACTCAGTACTTATACTTCATCCATCGACGAATGAAGCCAACGTTATCAGTGCAATTACAGTCTCAACAACTTTGTTGAAACAAAAGCGAATCATTAATAACACCATGGTTTCTATACATCTTGGTTAATAGCTAATCTTTTTCAGTGTAGTCTGTACAATAATAATTCGTTCATGTTTCGTTTTTGTATCATTTGTGGGCAATCCAGAGAGATGAACAAAATAATTCATCTATATCCAGTACCGAAAGTGAGTACCACCATATTATGAAGATTATCACATAGTATCTTGTATTATTAGAAAACATTTTAATGAAAATAATGGCACGAGTATATCTCACGGAATCCCGCCATTCCTGATTATATTAGCACAAGATTGACAGGTTCTAATGGTGAATTTTCATGAAGCTTAATTTCGATACTTCCAAATGAAATGCGTGGTTATTATTGTAGTTAATTGCATTTCAGTAAAAAATTATAAAAATAAGTCGAAAATGTAACAAATAAAACTGATTGGTGATAGTGATTCAGTAAATTTCAATAATTAGGTTTCTTTATTCAGTTCATCCGTCGACAATACTTGAAAACTTCTGTGCTTGTAAATTTACCCTAACAGGAAAACCGACCGTGGCGGTACACGCAAATGCGGAATATTTTGGAAATAGGTCACGACACGACACACCATGGCTTTTAGACATCTCAGTCATGAAGTATTGTTTTCTGACACTGTCAAATGTCTTGGTTCGACCATCGACTGATTCAAATTTAATGTTAATACTCTTGTTAGGCGAGCTTATGGACTACTCAAAAAATTGTATTCACAGAGAAATTTTCTCAACAGAAAATTGAAGATTTCACTTTGTGACACGATTATTTTGTCAATTTTTAATTATTGTGATATTGTCTATGGCCCTTGTCTGGACTTGATAACCTTCTTCCGGATCCCAAAAGTACAAAACTCTTGTATTCGAATGATATTTGGATTGAACTATGAAGATTATGTTACACCATTCATGAATGAACTTGGCTGGCTAAAAATGTATCACAAATGGGAACACCATTTATTGACATTTGTCTACAAACTCGTAGCCGTCAAAATTCCTATATACCTCTTCACAAAACTCATTCCTAGAAATCAAATTCACAACTCTCCGCATACACAACATGCTTACGATACGCTCATATTCCTATCAAGCAGCAACACTCTTCAATAAATTCTCAGAATATATAAACAAAAGGCGCTTATAATATAGATCCTTCAGACAAACAACTAAAAAGATGATATTCAGTAGACAGTGATTCTAACATACCAATTTTATGAAATAATTTTGTGAAATTATCTACTTGTGATGATAAAACTGTTTTTATTTTTGTATTTCTGTATTCTGTTGAGTGGAAGGATAGCTCAGCTAAACTCCGCCAAGACAAATAAAGGCCATTCATTATTATTAATACTATTATATTAGGCCCGACATGGCAATGGCGGCCAATATACTGAAGCTAAGCTGCAAAGAACTCCGACTCTTGGTGGGAGTTCTAACCGGCCACTGCGTCTTCAGGAGGCACCTGGTGAGGAGGAGGACTCCTTCCACTTCCTGCGCGAATGTGGTATTTATGGCAGACTCAGACACTGCCACTATCAAGGAGGAGGAATTGCACTCATGGAAGAACATTTCGACTTTCGTAATAAGGAGGTCGAATAGGTTCGAGCAGGTATCCGCCATGGGATAAGAGAAGATGCCGGGGATTGCGAAAAGGGCCCACTGGGACCTAGTCGCTGACGCTTGCGTCCCCCACCCATTACCATTACTATCAGATTTTATTATTTGGAATCGAGTTGTCAACAAAAAATATAATTTGTACAAAGAAGTCTATACTAAAAACAATTGCTTGATTGGGGTTTGTTAAGGCTTCCCCAAGTAACAGCTAACTAAGACTCTGTAGAGTTTAGGCCTCTGACAACCGGATAGGCATACTGGTCTATACATACACATTTGATACCACAGAAACATTACTTCGCATTCCGTCGTATTTCGATAATGTGGACTTTTTCAGTGTAGGTATATCCGTGACAAGATTCTCCACTACATTTCCCAAAACTAATTATCACGATAAAAATATCGATGAAGCCTCAACCGATGAATCGATAAGTCCGACATTACACCACGCTAGCCGGCAACTCCACTCTCCTCTAATCCAACACACGGCAATAATCTATTATTATTAATCTAGCACCGAGGAGATGCCGTGATATTTCTGCGGTCACGAAGCCATACCCACATAATACGCGTACATTCAAATGAATTCATATTAAAGCACAACCTGCGGAGATCCCAGTTTGATACGAATGTGTAAGTTGACTTCTGTCACCTCCTAACAACCGATTTCTATGTTACGATTTATATCGGTGTTACGCCGTACCGTTTCATATTTCGACCGAATCTTAATTGAGGTTATGTTTTATGGTCGATTATTGGGTTATTTATGGTTTCGATTTTGAATATTTATAACAACAACGTATTTGACGCCCTAACAGTGCGCCATCACGAACGTATGAGTTACTGTTGATTTATTCAAAGTTCCGATGATGATTATTTTGCGATGAAAGGAATTATTATTTTAATTGGCCGAATACACAGTAACACCATTAAAATCTGCAACAAACGGATCTTTTCTTGAATCAATACACTACCCAGCAAACCAGCGAAGTCACAGAAGTCGCTAGGACGAACAATTCATATACTCATTGTTAATTCTTTTTGGGACTTACCAACAACTGTTATAGGATTTCTTGTTGTAATTTGGAATGCTCAGTAAAGTATCAATGGGAATTCTGTTTGTTACTTACCTAGGAGGTATATGCCAAGTTTCTCTATAAACATTCAAATGAAGTACACGTTAGTAAAATCGTAGGTCTTTCCCGGATGGTAAAATTTTCAACATTCTAAGTGTTACTCATTTGGTCAGTTTTTAGCTATTCGTGAGAGAATTCCCTGAGAATTATTGTTGTAATTGCCTTTCGATTTCCAACAATTGGTATCTGCCATATATAAATGAAGTAAAAATTTAGTTGCAACAGTTAATAGAATACATAAATATATTTGAATTATAGTTCTTCTATAGTTCTTGAAAAATTCATCGAAAGCTTATCACTTTACTATTAAAAATTGGAGTGTAATTTTCTTCTTATTGTTTATTATAATAGGAAACGAACGGAACTCAGGTAGAAAACGTATTGGAAGACATATTGCATTTTTTATTTCAAAACGACAAATGCAATGAAAGAATTCTATATAATAATGAAAGCAAGCTGTTTTGGAATAAATGAATGCTATGCTATCAGTGAGATGAATTATTGAAATCACATGTGTTGATATTCGAGTTCTCCAGTCTATCAAACCCATTTTGAATTTCGCGCTTTGGTATAGTTGGCAGTTTAAGCTGTTTTTTGTCGTTGAACCGTATTCAATATAATGTTTTGAAAACTTTTTCAATTTACGTCATAGAATTGACTATGGCGTCAAAATGGTGCATTTCGTTTGAAATCATTCTGTCTATGATGACATCATTGTTTCAACGCTAAAATGAAAAGTTTTTAAAACGGTCCAAATAATTTTAAAAAAGTGATACGACAAAAAACAGCTTTAATGTGTTTTTGAATTCAATGTTACCGATTTGTATGTAGGTCCAAGTTCCAGCTTCACTATTGGTGCAATTTGACAACTGTCATTTTTCAATAAATAAGTGAACCTAAACACTGAAAGAAAACGAGACGACAATAAGGTGCACGGCACGGCACGCACTATGATTGGTCACCGTAATGGCGGTAAGTTTAAATCACCGACAAGAAGAAGGCAAACTGAGTTGAAAATGCGTGAATTACTAGCCAACCTAACCCTACCTGACTAACCTTACGTAGACAGAATAACTATGAAAAATTGTTAGCGATTTAATGACTATTCATCCAAAATTGTTAATAATCCTGCATTGGTGGGGGCGCTTATGCCGTGCATTTTATTGTATAGTAAGAAAACGTTCTCTGCGGAATGCGGATTGACAGTTGACATACATTGGGTTTGCTGTGCTGTGAATCTCTTCTACAATAAATTATTAAACTTATTTTATGATTTGATACAAGTGAATGCAACTCTACACCAGATCGCAGAATAAAAAGGTGAGATGTTTACTTATTATTAGAATGTAGGTTCATGTTTCATCTTGGTTATATTTCATGGGGGTTTTATGACCGTAAAACTTGTTGTTAAACACGCCTTATGAAACAAAATCTTCACCAAATATTAATGGTTTTATACACTTCACTGAAATATGCCACTAACTAATAAGGAATATGAATCAAGTCTAATTATTACTTTAAACCTATCGTTTACTTCCAAAAATTCTAGTTGTAAGTATCAATACACTCGCTACAGCAGTGTAGCCGTCCCTTGCCCAAACAAAGCTCTGTTTCTGCGCGCTCACATAAGGGAACATATTAATACCTGAAAATTTTTTAGTGGTATTTGGATTGGACCAGCCTGAGATGACAAAGTATCTCAACAGGTCACTACCAGCATCCATCAGATGCGTTATTTGACTACCTATAAATACTGTGCACTCCAGATTGTGTCAGCTTTCAGAGTCTGAAACCATGCTGAAATTGACCCGTTTACATTTATTGAATATGGCAGAAGTTCATGAAAGTAATATTCAAATATTGTTGATAAAACAGATAGGACACTGTATTAGACCTAGCTATAGTTGGAAATAATTTCACGTTTTTTTTTTGTGGATGGGAACAATTTTGCTCGCATTCATAATACATTATTTGAGGCTAACCTTTTGAATTGAACTGTTTTATAAATAACCGTGTTTTTTTTAAGGTTTATTTTATCTATTTTCAAAAAGATCAAATTTGAAAAATTGTTCACCATGCTGGGCGATAAGGGATATTGTTTCTATCAAGATAATAAAATAGTTCAATTGCGTTAAGTTATTTACATTCTACATCATTTTTATTATTTGTTTTTTTTTCAGAGGCTGTTCAAAAGACTAAGAAGGAATTCAAAATGCATGTAAGAGATTGGCTGCGACATGCTTAACAGAGGAAAGAGAGGGAGGAAAAAAATAAGTCAAAAAATTGATTTTTTGACTTTTATTTACATTAAATAATTTGTTTTTCTTTGAAATATACAGTGCATGGCACACATGAAGTCCACACCATCTGGAAGTTTTCCTCAATATTGGATATAACGTACTGCAATTTGACTTTTCAGTTAGTTTATTATTTTTTACTTGAAAAATGTATGCAACTAATCCCAAAAGTTCACCTGCCATATGTAACGCTGAACGTGTCAAATTTGATATTTTGAAAAATGTCGAGGAAAGAGTTGTTCAACGTTTGTTTGAAAGTGGTTAACAATGTTTCACTTTGAGTAAGGTTATTCTGGACTTCCATTGTCTAAAAAAGAACAAAGAAAAATTCAATTCTCTGCAATTTTTAATCACGACGTTTCAACTGTTAATATCTACAGTCGTTATCAAGTGTATAACACATTATACACTTGATAACGACTGTAGATTTAAGTGTATAACGCATTATACACTTGATAACGACTGAAACGGCGAGATTAAAAATTGCAGAGAATTGAATTTATCTTTCTTCTTTTTTAGACAATGAAAGTCCAGAATAACCTTACTCAAGAGTTTTTCAATTTTGTTTTTTTCAAATTTTTCTCAATTTCCTCTCTGCCGATTGACAAAACTCGAACTCCGCTATTTTGATGGATGCGAGACCTACATGCAATATGTCTGGGTCAGAAAATTATTTTATTGGTCTCTATAGCCGAAGAAAGAATAAGCTGAACTCCAGAAATTTCTCTCTCTTGATGCAAAGTTCTAGTTTTTCTAATTTGATGTAAAACTTTTTTGGATTCAACTGCATTACATTGAATTTGACGAACTAGGAGAACTTCTCATCAAGTAAAGAGAATTATTGCTTTTTTTTCAAGCTACAGGTCGATACAATCATTTTCTGGAAATATTTAATGTGGTTCTGGCATCCATAAAAAATTCTGAATTTCCATCCACACTTAGTTCTCAAACAAAAACTAACTGCAAAATCTCAAAATTCAGTTACATATATATATATATCCATTATTAAATGGAATATTCATATGGTGCGGATTTTATGTGTGACACAGTATAAGAATTTAATTAATTTTTTTTTATAAGAATTTGTTGTTTATTTGTTATAGAATAATATTTGTTTTATTTGTATTTTTGATTTTATTTTTGTGAGAGTATTGTTTTTATGCAAAATATACGTTTTTCATGCTGAGTATGGTTTTCATTTGATATATCGACATTCTTTACATATTGGAAATTGACACACCTGCCTTTCTTATATCAAGACACTCACTTATATAGGAACATATCTGATCAAACATATTCCTTTATGTGAGGGTGTTCATATAAGCAGACAATTAAGTGCATCAATGATCGAAGCTGGAAGAATCACAAGAGTGAAAAGTATATCAATTTGGAATTTCTATGGAATTTTACAATGCAGACATAAATATGTTATCACTGTAACTTCCCACAGCATTCCTTGAGTGAACTCGCATAAATGTCATACAAAGAAATTCCGTCGAACATGGAAGTGTAATGCAAAATAATGTTAGTTTCAGTAAGATACAGGAACTCACAAAGTGGATATTTTTTAACATTCCGTTGAACTTCTAAAAAATGGTTTGTTGTAACGTTTCATGGATTTACGTGGGATCTTCAGTGTCGCGGACATTCGAAAGTAACCAGGAATTACTGGGTACAGTTTTTTGAACATCGCATTGGAAGTTAAGGATACTCTGGTTTGCTGGGTAACTTGTTATTCGACTTTCGTAAAGGATTTTGCTTGGCATCCTACCGAAATTAACAAGAGCCTTAGTCATCATTACTGCTCGGTGGGGCTGGCTATCGGCCGCAGTACTGGTAGTTCTGTGTAAAACCTTTCTGCTACCCGCTGTGAGTACTCCTAATTTTATGAAGAACTCCTTGAGATTTCTAAGGAAGTTACACTGTGGGATGACATCTTTTGTAATGCATCAGTAAAGATATCCATCCTCATGTGAGCCAGGGCATTCGAACACCAAGCGGGAGGCTGTTTCTTCTTTTTTCTCACAAAATCTGAATCTCCAGCATGTGCAGGAGTTTTATTAGATAGCAGTGCCGTATTAGGAGTCCTACCACCTTCATAAGAGAGTTCCGGTTCATTTTTTCGCGACCTGCTTGATGTTCCCAAACGGGATTTCGCAGGCTGTTTCCGATCCGATGGGAGTTGATGCTGCCCTCGCTCTTGCAAGGGCATCTGCGCTCTCATTCTCCTGGATGCTCCTGTGACCTGGTACCCCGACAAGATTCAACTTGTTCTGTGCTCCTGGGTCGCTGAGGTTTTTGTGAGTCTCCCAAAGTGGCTTGGAAGAAAACCTGCCTGATTGCAGGGACTTCATTGCCTCCTGACTGAGAATGAGAAAGACTATATGAGTATATATATTCAGCCTACTATAGAACCAAACAAAATTTTAATGTCAAAATATTTTATTACTCAACATATTCTCCTCCTAATTGGATGCATTTATTACAGCGAACCTGCAACGTCTCTAGACCTTTCAAAAAAAATGTTTCTTCTTGCTCTGCAAACCAGACCTCCACAGCTTATATTACCTCCTCGTTGGAAGAAAATTTACGACCTTTTAAACTTTTTTCAGTTGACGAAAGAGATGATAGTTGGACGGAGCCAAATCTGGTGGATAAGGGGAGTGTTGTAGTAATTCAAACCCTAAATCACGAAATTTTTGCATGGCAACATGAGATTTGTGTGCAGTGGCGTTGTCCTGCAAAATCAAAACACATTTGGATAGCTTTCCGCGTCTTTTCTCTTTAAATTTTTTCCGTAGAGTGGTCAGTAATGTCGAATAGTAATCTCCAGTTATTGTTCTACCCTCATCCAAAAAATCAATTATGATTACTCCATGGCAATCCCAAAAAACTGAAGCAAGAACTTTTTCAGCAGATTTTTGGACACAAAACTTCTTAGGTCTTGGAAAACCGGAGTGTCGCCATTCTATCGATTGTTGCTTTGCTTCTAGATCGTAGAAATGTCTCATCCATAGTAACACCTCGGTTTAAAAGTCTACATCGTTTTCAAATCGAGCACAGATCGAACGCGATGCTACTACCCTTACATGCTTTTGGTCAAAATTCAAACATTTGAGGATCCATTTTGCAGCAATTTTTCTCATGTCCAAATTGACGTGAACTATATGATGAATGCGTTCGTATGAAATATTCAGTGCTTCAGATATACGTTTCAGCCCAATTCGACAGTCTGTTAAATTCGTGTCATGAACTGCATCGATATTTTCGGGAACTGACACAGAAACTGGCCTTCCCGATCGGTGATCATCTTCAATGGAAAATGTATCTCTTTTGATGAAGCTTGCAGTCCAATTTTTCATGGTCACATACGAAGGACATCACCAAGGGTATTAAGCATATCTTCGTAAATCTGCTTAATTCTTAACCCTTTTAAATACAGGTACTTGATGATGGTTCAATAATCCAATTTTTCGATTTTCATAATTTCATAAATTCCAAATATTCAAGAATGTATCCCACCACTCAGCTAAAACAATTGAATGAAAGTACTATCTACTCCACAGTCACTGTTTAATATAGAATATGTTCTTGAAATACTAGCACTTGTTTTAAATTTCTATCACACTAATGTTTTTTTTAGGCCAAGCTGTAGATAAAACTAGGAGGCTCTTTTCACACAAAATGAAAGACTCAAAGGGCCTATACTACTTTTTACAAGATAGTTCGAAAATTCGTAAAAATTTTTAAACAAGAAATAGTGAAATAAATTAGAACTTCAAAGAATCGTTTTACAGTCAGTGGAACTTTTATAGAGTTTTATAAAACGTACAAAATGGTTTTCTATACGACCAGATCGGTGAATTTTTCACTGAGAAAATCCGGGAAACCTCGAAAAGGCCATTTTTCAAAAATTCATAATTTTTATAAATCTGAAGGAGGACAAACAATATTGCGGATACTGATAGATGATAACATGTGGTTTAACTGTGCACAGGATGGTTTCCGTCCGATATGTAGTTTTTACACAATCGCGTTATAAACAATTTAAGGGCAAATCTTTCTAAATGTGCCGATTTAAGGGAAATTCAAATTCTGTAAACGGCGTATAGTCCAAGAAACGAGGACGCGGTCCAATGTTAAATGTGCAAAAATTAATATCCGAGGAATAAAAATATGACCGTATAGGAAATTAAAATTCAGGATGAGCTTCTATTTCATGCGACTCGATCCTGATTACCGAACATAACCTAAAAAATTGGCAAAGTTGCGAAAAGCGGTTTTTTTGTTGATAATTAAAAACTACAGCTCCGATAAAAAAAAGTTGAATTAGGAAATTATAGGTATTAAAATGATCTATCAATTGAATGTGCTATAATTTTTTGATATCATTGATACTTATCGAGTTATATCGGAAAATCGGGTTTTTTATAACTCGTTTATTGTAAGGTATTGAAAATTGTTACTTACAGTTTTGTGTAGACTATGGCAATCCAAAAAAGTCTTTTTCAAAAATTTTGAAGAATACTGATTATTTTTCAAAATATGTGAAGTTTTCTCAAAAAAGATGCTCTCTCAATATGGCTACTCTTGCTCGGGGAATGATGCTACAGTAACGATTCAGGGCTTATTTTTTCTGTAAGAGTTGTACTTTCTTATTATCGAATAAGTATATTGATATTATTTATTTTAAGTGTCAAAAAATTACTTTAAAAATGTTTCGTTTTTTTTGGTGTATAGGCTCTACCACTGCGCAATGCCCCATTTTTACATGTTTTTTCTAAAAGAATTTCTTAATTTTGTTTTTATATGAAAATAGATTTCAAGCATTAAAAAAATTGAATTCCCACGATCACTAGGAGCCGAGATAATTTTTTTATTTCAAAAAAATCTGGAAGTCGCAATGATCATCGTACAGCAGTCACCTTCATGGATATTGAGGTTGAATACCTATATTTTCGATAAAAAAATACTAGGATATATCTAGTCCATTTGCAGTATTATCAATTGATGAACAAAGTGTGGAGTGCAGGCGCGGAGCGATGCAATTTTAGCGGGTGGCGCAGTGGGGATACAAATACTGTTGACATTAAAGACACTTTCGTCCTGACAGTGTTATTGAAAAAGAAAAGAAAAGTTATTGGTTCAATTTCAAGTACTATTGTACATTGCAAAAGAAAACGTACGTGAACAACAAGCCGAGATACTCAATATTTTTCAAGCACAAGCCACAAGCACATCCCCACTCCGCCACCCGCTACAGCTATCGCGATCCGCGCCTGCACGCCTCACTTTATTCATCAATATTAACAATACTGCAAATGAACTAGACATATCCTAGTATTTTTTTATTTTATTATATTTTAATATCCATGAAGGTGACTGCTGTACGATGATTATTGTGTCTTCCAGATTCTTTTGAAATATACAGGGTGTTTCATAATAAATGCGCAGGACTTCCGGATGTGATAGCTCATTCTAAAATATAAAAAAAAAACTTTCTATCAACTTACCCTCTAAAATTCAACATTTTCGATATACAGGGTGTTGAAATTTAAAAAAAAATTATTGTTTTTTGCGAATATCTCTGGAACCGTTTATCGCACAAAAAACAGATTTTGAATGCATTTTCTACTCATAATAAGCTATGTTTTGTGAAGATTTTTTATTTTTCAAAATTCATAATTGGTGAAGATTTTGAAGTGGTTGTGGGTGTTTTTTTTTCAACTTCTACGCCACTGAAAAAAGTATGATTTTGAGCATCTCACTTAAACCGTCAATGTTTTTTACACAAAAAAGGTACTATTGGTCATAAGCTCTAAAGTTGACCGTTTTCAAGAAAAATCAACTTTCATGTTGAAAAACATGGTAAATTTTTTTAAATAATTTTTTTCCTAATTATACAAAATTTATTTAAACGTTAAAAAAAGTAACAAAACCAAACGTTGACTCCTTAATTGCAAAATAAATAAAAAACAATAACAAACAAACTCAGTTGAATTGTTGGAAATGTCCGCCGTTAGCCTCAATGCACACAGCAATTTTTCGAGGAAAAAACATTATTTAAACAACATGACAGTAGATTTTTCTTGAAAACAGTCATTTTTAGAGCTTATGACCAAGAATACCTTGTTTTTGTAGAAAACATTGGCGGTTCATATAGGATGCTCAAAACTGTACTTTTTCCAGTGGCGTAGAAGTTGGAGAAAAAAACACCCACTACCCATTCAAAATTTTCACCAATTATGGATTTGAAAAAATGAAAAATCCACACAAAACATAGCTTATTATGAGTAGAAAATGCCTACGAAATCTGTTTTCTGTGCGATAAACTCACTCAAACCGCCAATGTTTTCTACACAAAAAAGGTACTATTGGTCATAAGCTCTAAAGTTGACCGTTTTCAAGAAAAATCAACTTTCATGTTGAAAAACATGGTAAATTTTTTTAAATAATTTTTTTCCTAATTATACAAAATTTATTTAAACGTTAAAAAAAGTAACAAAACCAAACGTTGACTCCTTAATTGCAAAATAAATAAAAAACAATAACAAACAAACTCAGTTGAATTGTTGGAAATGTCCGCCGTTAGCCTCAATGCACACAGCAATTTTTCGAGGAAAAAACATTATTTAAACAACATGACAGTAGATTTTTCTTGAAAACAGTCATTTTTAGAGCTTACGACCAAGAATACCTTGTTTTTGTAGAAAACATTGGCGGTTCATATAGGATGCTCAAAACTGTGCTTTTTCCAGTGGCGTAGAAGTTGGAGAAAAAAACACCCACTACCCATTCAAAATTTTCACCAATTATGGATTTGAAAAAATAAAAAATCCACACAAAACATAGCTTATTATGAGTAGAAAATGCCTACGAAATCTGTTTTCTGTGCGATAAACGGTTCCAGAGATATTCGCAAAAAACGATTATTTTGTTTTTAAATTTCAACACCCTGTATCTCGAAAATGGTGCATTTTAGAGGGTAAGTTAATAGAAACTTTTTTTTATATTTTTGGGCGAGCTATCACAACCTGAAGTTCTGCGCATTTATTATGAAACACCCTGTATATAAATCCTTTATTTAGTCCATTTGTCTAATATACATTTTCAAGTAATTGCATAAATTTCAAGAAATGAATTATACAACAAACTCTCACAAATTGGGTATTTGAACCCTTGTCACAAAAAATAAATATATATATATACAGGGTGTCAATTTGAAAACTTCCCACCCTTAATATCTTCCTTCCAGTAAACAATATGAGTAATCGAAAAAACAGGTCAATTTTATTGTCAAGGGGGACACTTTCAAGGACTATTTGTAGCCCTCGTGGTTCAACCCCCTAGGAGGGGTAGATGTTACCCTTAGAATTTTAAATGGGAAGGGGGGTCAAGTGGCACATCATTTTGATGGGCGTTCAATTCTTGTTCCAATGGTACCCTGACTTATTATTTTTTGATGAGCATTTTCCGAAAAATTGCGTTCTAAACTAACAGAAGTAATTATTAGAACGCCTATACTGAGATGCATGGTTTGGCCAGAACTGGTTAGAATATTAGGTGGTACCGTTCCAACCCTTTATTAGGGGTAACATTAGCCATTAGCTCCAAACACTTTACATAAAAAAGTAGTCTAATAGTAAAACGTAGATGGTAGTAAAGTTGTATTTATTAAATGCTGAATTTTTAAGTGTCATCGCAGAAATTGTACAGATAGCCTTCTTTTTTTGCTACTTCTGCTGTAAAAAGTTTCTGTTTTCCGGCAAAAAATTGGTTAGCAAATTTGAACTATGTGGTAGTATTGTGAATACCGCTGTACCTGTTGGGCTGTTTAGGAATTACTTTAATAAGTGTATAAAAGTGTAAAAATGGTTTACATTCTTCAAGACAGAATTGAAATGATTGTAATTTATGGCGAAGTTGGAAAGTGCGCACGAAGGGCGGCATGTCTTTTTAACGAAAGACATCCAAATTGTAATGTAAGTCACCGGTATGTGCTTGATTTGGTGAATAAGTTTTACGAAACTGGTTCAGTGACAAATAAAAAAAGAAATAACCAAAGAGTACTAAATGAAGCAGCTCAAATTGAAGTTTTGGGAACATTTGCTGCAGAGCCCACGAGCTCCTTACGATCAGTATCAGAACAGACGGGAATGTCACGCGAGACTATAAGAAAAGCATTGAAAATGCATAAATTTCATCCATATAAAATGCAGATTCTTCAAGAGCTCCACGAGGATGATTATGATAGAAGAATAGAGTTTTGTGAAATCATGTCTCATCGAGTCAATACCATCCCTAATCTTCTGTTAAACATCTGTTTCAGCGATGAGTGTTCATTTTTTCTGAATGGCAATGTTAATAGACAAAATTGTCGCTATTGGAGTGACGAAAACCCACATATATTTCGGGAAGGGCATACACAACACCCACAAAAAGTTAATGTTTGGGCTGGTATTCTTGGAAATGCCATTCTTGGTCCATTATTTCTGGAAGAAAACTTGACTGGCAATCTGTACCTTGATATGCTTGAAGAGACTATCGATCCTCTTATAACTCACGAGCTAGAAACTCAAATTGATGCAGAAGGTAATGAACTTTTGCAGGAGGATCTGTTACATTTCCAGCAGGACGGTGCTCCACCTCATTATTTTCTTCCCGTCCGACAGTGGTTAAACGAGAGATTTCCGGGTAGATGGATTGGCAGAAGGGGAGCAGTTGAATGGCCTCCGAGATCAACGGATTTAACACCCTTAGATTTCTTTCTTTGGGGGCATCTTAAATCCGTTGTTTATAAAACACAACCTTCTGATATTGACGAACTTAAAAGACGAATTACAGCAGCATGCCGGTCAATTCCTAGTGAAGTTTTCCGTAATGTTAGAGGGGAGTTCGAAAACAGACTGTATTACTGTTTAGAGCAAAATGGACAACATTTCGAACAGCTAATAAGATAAGCGTAAGTAGATTTTATGTTGGAAATGTCTTTCTCGCAAATTAAATTTTATTTTGTAGAAGGAAAATAACCACAAAATAAAAAATCCCATGCGTAATAAATTTATTCCTGTCATTCAAGGGTTGGAGCGGTGCCACCTACTCTTCTAACCATTTTTATTAAAGGGAGTCAATACAATAATGCATCTCAGTATAGGCGTTCTACTAATTACTTCTGTTAGTTTAGAACGCAATTTTTCAGAAAATGCTCATCACAAAATAATAAGTCAGGGTACCATTGGAACAAGAATTGAACGCCCATCAAAATGATGTGCCACTTGACCCCCCTTCCCATTTAAAATTCTAAGGGTAACATCTACCCCTCCTAGGGGGTTGAACCACGAGGGCTACAAATAGTCCGTGAAAGTGTCCCCCTTGACAATAAAATTGACCTGTTTTTTCGATTACTCATATTGTTTACTGGAAGGAAGATATTAAGGGTGGGAAGTTTTCAAATTGACACCCTGTATATATATATATATACATGTATACAAAACAGATACACATTCTAATACACATCTACAACATCTATAAGCACACACACACACACTATACACCTATACAAATTCTAAAAAATATTTGATGAATACACAAAATAGGTTAAACATACTAAAACATAATATGTACTCCAATCATAGCTAATTATTAAGACGAACTAAAAAAATGAGGAAGTAGGTACTAGGTTTTTTGTTGATCAAGAAAATATGATTTTAATTTTGTCTTGAAGGATGTTAAAGATGTAAAACGTTTGATCTCTCCTGGCAGATTATTGTAGCTATCAAGTCCCTTGAAAAAAACATAATTTTGTGTATGTGTTAATGCTTGTTGAATATGAAAGTCGGTTCTGGATCTTGTATTGTATCCATGGATTTGGTCATTGTACATAACTTTTTCTTGTAAATTTGTTGGGGAAATTTTATATTTTATTTTAAAAATTAGGATTAATGTTTGGTAAACGAGAAAAGAATTAATTGGTAACCATTCTAGTTGCTTCAACATCTCTCTTATGGGTGTTAATCTTCTGCAATTTAAAATTATGCGCATAGCCCTGTTTTGGAGTTTCTGTAAACGAGCTAAATTATTCTGTTTCAGCAGATACAGAATTGTAGAACAATACGTGAAGTGAGGAAGAACTAATGAATTGTAAAGTATCATTTTTGTCCACATTGTCAAATATGGGGCACAGCGAGATAAAAAATATATTTTGAATGATATCGTCTTTAAAATGAAGTTGAAATAAAAATTTTTTCTGGGCTCCTAGTGATCGTAGGAATTCATTTTTTTTTAATGTTTTTTGAAATGATGCTATCCATTTTCATAAATATAAAATTGAGCAATTTATTTAGAAAAAGCATGTAAAAAAATTGTGCATTTTTTTTAAAGTATTTTTTTGACCCTTATGATTAAAAAAATCAAAATACTTATTCGATAATATAAAAGAACAACTCTTATAGAAAAAATAAGCCATGAATCGTTACTGTACCATCATTCCTTGAGCAAGAGTAGCCATATTGAGAGAGCACCTTTTTTGAAAAAACTTCATATATTTTGAAAAATAATCAATATTTATCAATTTTTCAAAGAAAGTCATAGGATACACATAACGGTAAGTAACAAGTTTGCATACCTTACAGTTAACGAGTTATAGAAAACTCGATTTGTCACGGTTTTTCCCATATAACTCGAAAAGTATCAATGATATCGGAAAATTATAGGTTATTCAATTGATAGATCTTTTTAATACCTACAATTTTCTAACTTGACTTTTTTCGATCGGAGCTGTAGTTTTTTAGTTATCAGCAAAAAACCGCTTTTTGCAACTTTGCCAATTTTTTATGTTCGGTAATCACGATCGAGTCGCATGAAATAGAAACTCATGCTGAATTTCAATTTCCTATACGCTCATATTTTTTATTTTCGGATATTAATTTTTTCACGCACTTTAACCTATTGCTTCGACTAATATGGAAGTAGCAATCAATATCTACAATTTGTATATTTTGGATTTTCACCTGAGAGGTGGGAAATGTGTTGAAAATGTCAGTGGAAGTTACTCTAAATGCTTCAAAGTGCACTCAAACTCGCCCGAACTCAACTCGTATTAACTTCAGTTCGACTTCGGGTGACTTCGTACGCACTTTGAAGCGTTTTGATCAACTCTCAGTGACATTTTCAACACATTTCTCACCTCTCAGGTGAAAGTCCAGAATATAAAAATTGTAGATATTGATCTCTACTTCCAGATACCGTTCACAGAATTTGAATATGACGATTTCCCTTAAATCGGCGCGTATTGCAAGATGTGCTATTAAATGGTTTATAACGAGATTGTGCAAAAACTACACATCGGATGGAAAACATCTTGCGTACATTTGAACCACATATCATTATCTATCAGTTTCTGCAATATTGTTTGTCCAGCTTCAGATTTATAAAAATTATGAATTTTTGAAAAACGGTCTCTTTTTCGAGTTTTTCCCGGATTTTCTCAGTGGAAAATGCACCGATCGGGTCGTATGAAAATCCATATCGTAGTTTTTATAAATCTCTACAGAAGTTCTATTGACTGTGAAACGATTCCTTGAATCTTTTGCTGGGGTGAAAACTGGGGTTTTCATTGACGAACCATCTTATAAAAATTAGTATAGGCCATTTGCGCCTTTCATTTTGTGGGGGAAAAAACCTCTACAGCTTGGTTTATTTCTGAAATCGAGCAGGTAAAGATGTCACTTTTTGCAATTCCCTAGCATATTTCCTAACTTTCATTTGAATTTGTCAACGCCCAGTAGCTTTGCTCTGCCATAAATTATATAATAACATATACCGGAGTCCTTGAGAAAGTTTATTATGCAAGATAAACATTTTATTGCTATTTTATTATAATCTACGAGTAATGAAGTTCCCAATTGTTAATTACTAGAGACACCCAGTAATATAACAAGATGATGAACCTACCAACATCGTCGCAGTACATTAAATGTAATTTGGGGCTATTATTTCTCCTAATCATCAGTTTGATTTGCATATTCGACCAATCTTTAGTAATTTGCGATAATAAAATTTCAATTTTGTCATTAAACAGGGTACTACTAATTTTCGATGGGCACTGTTGAAAATAATGGAGTATCATTGAATGTCTGAAATTTACGACATGTTGCAACACATGAAACACCATTGGGTGATAATTATTATTGTTATTCAATGGGATGTGTTCTCAGTGCAGACCAGTGGCGTAACATGAAAGGTAATGAACATCTTTCATTTCACCCCTATGATGAGGATGATGCATCATTTTGTTATCATGTTCAAAATCATGAATGATCCTGATAAAAAATTATTATAAAAGGTTCCCCACAATGGTTCGTTCTTGGATGTCATTCAACCATTTCAGATGTATGTTGTTGGGAAGTATGTTATTCAGGTATAGTGACAAAATTGCTACCCTTAAACCAAATAAGGACTGTCACAAACTCGAAAGCTACCGTTCACTGAACACGTCAGTTCCTCCCAAAACATCAGAAACTTGAGTTCATTCACAGTTTTTCAAGAGCTAATAACATCCCGACAAAACTTTCTCATTGAAAATAACGGTCGTTTGATGTTGAAGAAATGTTACGTTTCTAATTATTTACTATAGAACCTCGAAAGTACAAATAGGACAAACATTGAGTGGTATTAATAAAAGTAAGCTGTTTACTTATGAGTACTTACTTATAAGTATGACCATCAGCATTAAGTAAGTACTGATCTGTATATTAAAAAATAAATTATGAAGTAATAATAAACGACTTTATTCATATTCGTAATAATGAAAAGGCGAAGCGTCACTTTACATTGTTTTTCAGCTTGACCTACAGAAAAAGAAAATCTTGGAACTAATTAACATGCACATCGTAGATATACCTTATCTCATATACAAAAACAAACAGTTACTTATCAATAAATACTAGTGAATGAAGAACAAAAAAAAACAAAAAAACAGTAATAATCCCTACCAGTACCAGGTACAAATGCTGAAGACATAACCTAATGAAACACAGAATCATGAAGCATTGTTTTCAATTTTTTTTTTTTAATTCAGGAGTGAATAGTCTTTATAACAAGGTGGTAAAGAGTTGTACAGTTTTGTGGCATTATATGAGAAGCTACGCTTGAAGATAGTAGAGGAGTGTTGTGGGCTAACTGAGACATGTCTGTTCCTCGTGGGAATATTATTTATATTTGCGAAGCGCTTTAGTTTGGTTCTGAGGTAAATTGGGGTATCTGTTTTTAGAATTTTATGTACAAAGGAAAGAAGATGAAGTGTTCGAAAAGAAGATAACTTCAGTTTGTTTGCTGTTCTGAAAGCTGGAGAGATATGGTCAAACTTACGTATTCCGAAAGCAAATCGCAAACTCGAGTTTTGGATCCTCTGTAGTCTGTTATGATCACGATTTATTAATGCTGGGCCATAGATGCAATCTCAGTATCTACTGATTATTCTTAAGTATTTTCTTATTTAGTCGAAATTTGATTACACGAAAAAAAAAACAATAGACGCTCGATAACATTTGTTCAACCTCAAAGAATGGATCTTTACATTTATGAAAAATAAATTGCAAAACTCTTTTAAATCGATAGATTCTAGTCTGAAACGTCCATTTAACAAAGAGTTCCACTATATTTTTTCATTTTGAAAGAATATCTCATTTGAAAGTGTGCCGCTGACGTCACGTTCATCGGAAACAACCTCCACCAAAATCCATGTTCCGAAACATTCAATACCGTTCTCCTCAAAAATAAAGATTCTAGCTTGGTATAAGCCATTGAGAAATAATTGAAACTTCGTCACTTGATCAACTCGTAGAAATAAATCCACAAAGGTCACTGATAGTAAAAATTGAGCATGAAGATAGCAATGTAATAAAAATGTATTTTCCACCTCTGCAGAAGTTCTTAATGGGGTACCACAAGGCTCAATTCTTGGGCCAACATTATTTTTATTATGTGAACGATATAGTCAGTAACTTTCCGACAGTTTCCTTCAGCCTATTCGCCGATGATACCAGTATTATCGTTCATGATGAAAAAATCTCATCACTTATATCACTTTCACAAAAAACAATGGACGGTATATTGGACTGGTTTTTGGCGAACAAAATGGCACTCAACCTTAACAAAACTCATAGCATATTGTTCAATCTGTATCGAGATATAGATAATCCAAGTATAACCATAAACAATAAAACTATCAATGCTACAGATTCAACAACATTTTTAGGGATCCTAATTGATAGCGACCTTAGCTGGTCGTCTCATATCAACCAATTGAACACAAAACGAAGTAAAGCTATATTCGCCATTCGAACAATAAAACATAATACAAATTAAGAAACTGCCACGTCAGTGTACTTTGCATATTTTCAGAGTCACCTACAATATGGTATCGAACTTTGGGGAACCGCGGTCTCGTCCTAAACTACCTTTATAATACAAAAACGAGCTATTCGTACTCTCCTAGGACTCCAGCACACAGAATCTTGTAGAGACTACTTCAAAAGCTCTGGTATTTTCACATTGTTCAACTTGTACATATTTAAGATATCTATATTGATACATAAAAATCGTAATAACCTTACTAAGTCATCAGATAGATACGCATATTCGATGAGAAATCAATCTTTTGCTTTACCGGCCTATAGATACAATCGAACACGTAAGGGACCATTGTATACTGGCATAAAAATATATAATCATCTTCCTGAAAATTTGAAGATTTTCTCTGGTACAAATAAATTCCAAATTAACCTCAAAAAACTTTTGCGCCAACATGTATTCTATGATCTCGAAGAATTCTTTGCTACCACTTTCACTTAAAGTAAAATGTGGATGAAAAATTATTTAAAGAAAATTAAAATAACATTGTGTACAGTATAATTAACATGGATATGTGCATATGTATATTTAGGATGTACAGAACGATAATTTGTATTGTCCCCAGAAACAATATTAGTTGTGTTATTTATTGATACAGCTATCAGCTGTTTCTCTAAGCTTCACGGTAAGAGATTTACACCAACTTAATTACTATAATAATTGTATTAGTACTAAGGAATATATTGTAGAATCTCATCGAGAAATAAATCTAATCTAATCTAATCTCATATTAGCTACTTTTTATTGTATTTGTAACTTTCAAATTTCCTGAACCATCCTTTCGATGAAGAACGAGCATTGACAACACCGCAAATCATTATGACAGTTCTCATACAACAAAAGTGATCTCGAGATTTGAGGTTAATGTTTGTTTTTTTCACATTCGACATTTAACTGAATAGAATATTGAATTACAATATTCTGTTCTGATACATTCATCAATACTGTAGCGAGGTGTTATTATGACCGATCTGGTGTGAATTTATTTGTGTATTAAATGGACGGTGTAATGTTTAACAATTAGTCAAGCCACATTTTTTAATAATTTGAAGTATCACAGTCATTGGAATCGCCAAAGTGTTATTCTACAATAAGCAAAAATGATTCAACCCGCAATTATAAGGAGCTCCATCCACTCACGGTAGTATTGAGCCACATTCCATCATTCCATGATCTGCTATATTCTTTTTCACAAACTTCATAAGAATGTCAATCAAAAACAATTTTCCAAACACGTTATTGTGAAGTGTATGTCAAAATACAAATTCATACAACATTTTTACCTTTTTATACCATTTTAACGATTATTTTTCCAAGTTTCTCTTAAATTTCTTACATGTAAGTAATTATATTAGTAAATTGTTGGAAAAGTCGATATCTCGAAGTGGAGTGGATAGCTTTTATGTAAGAATAAATCTCGAAGTCATCTCCACAAGTTTATTAAATTTAAAATTTAAAAAATGTTTGGTTTCCCAAACAGGCGAAACATGTTTCGGGTTCAGAAAAACCCTTCTTCAGTCGAAGAGAATCTACAATAAATTGAATAATTGTTAAAATTTGAAGTGAAATATAAATAATGGAAGTTTAACAAAATGGTGTATGGTATTACTTACATTTAGTTATACAAGTTGGAGATACATTAAAACATTTAAATATTGTTCGTAAACCTACATTGGCTACGCTAGTGAGTACGCCCTTAAGGAGGGAATTTCCACTCATTTAGGCTCAAAGACTGAGAAATTATAAAAATGATCATGACAAAACCCACCATCTTACTTGGTTTGTTTTACAGACGCTTAAGAAAGAAATTTGATTGGTTGGGTAAAAGTTTGACGTGAAAGATTGAAGATCTAGCCGATAGATGGCGCTAGATCTTCCATTATTTATACTTCACTTCAAATTTTAACAATTATTCAATTTATTGTAGATTCTCTTCGACTGAAGATGGGTTTTTCTGAACCCGAAACATGTTTCGCCTGTTTGGGAAACCAAACGTTTTTTAAATTTTAAATTTATTAAACTTGTGGAGATGACTTCGAGATTTATTATTACATAAAAAAATATTACATTAGTACCAATAATGTTATATTTGAATAGCGGATATTTTCAGTGCCCTGAAGAAGTGTCGAAGTTGACACGAAAGCTTGGCTCTTTGTAAATAAGAAATTTTGCCGTTTCAAATTGACTGAAAATCCCCATTATCCCTTTCCCCAATAACATCTTTCAGTAGTTAGTTATCAAATTATTTATATTTATTATGTGTGTTGTATTTTATGTTTTCATGAAAATATAATGTTTTTATGATTTGTGAAAATGTTATATTTTTATTATTGACACGAGGAAGCACATTTTATCAAATCCGCAGTGAGCAGTGGAAATTTTTGCAATTGATGATCAGATCGATCGTTCATCGATATCTTTTTTGAAAAAAAATTCTCCTTATCAAATATTTCATAACATTATATCTTATTCGAAATTATTCACCGAAGTGATAAATTTTAACCGCAATCTCGAACTACTGAAATTGTCTGTCGTACTGGCTACCAACAAACTAAAAAAAAACCATTACATATAAAATCGTAAAAAGTCGCAACGAACAAAATAATCAAAATAAATGTTTAATCTCCAGTTGATAAAAAGGGAATGCACCGAAAAAAAAAGTGGTAAAAACGCCGAAAATCCTCGACATCGATTTCGTAGTTAATCCAGTCGTTAAGGACAGTGAGTTGGCATTAAAAACAAATAATTATCAATATTGCACAGGAATATATCAGCATCCTAGAGAATATATTGATATAAAAAAGTTTAAAATTAGAAATAAATAAAGGTTTAATAAAAATTCCATGAATATTTTACAATAAAAAAATTGAAATTTCAATATACACAGGTTCAGAAATATCATTAATGAACTAAAATATTAGAAGGGAATTAAAATTAGAAAAATATTGCTATGGAATGCCCAAGGTAGTTTTGGTAGGTGCTAATAATAAGAAACTGTATGAGTTTAATGAAAGAATAAGAGGTGAAATAACATTTAACAGAAAAGAATATACATATCATACAGATTTTGTTAATAAAAAATTTGCTACATGGTGCAATTATAGGAACAGATGAACTAGACAGACATGGGGAATAGACTATGAACAAGGACAACTTCAAATAGGTGCAGAAACAATGAAATTCATAAAAATTGCAGAGCAAGACAATAAGAATACAATACAAACAATTCACAACATGAAAATAGAACAAAATAATAACAAAATTAAAGAATATGACATGACGTTCATTCATATCCTTCTAGGCATGATGAATTGATGAGGCTATAGAAACATTCAACATGTCTCCTTAAAAATTCTCCTTCATATAAGGATGAACATTTTACAATCACTTACCTGAAGATTTTAAACATATCGACAGGGAACTAAGCTGAAAGAATTTTTGAATAACGGTTGCTTTTATAATATTATTGAGCATTTAAATCAATGATATACATTTATATTTATTTTGTGGAACTTGCTTATTTTATGTTTTTATGGAAATATAATATTTTTATTATTTATGTAAATGTTATATTTTTATTATTGAAACAACGAAGCACATTTTATCAAATCCGCAGTGAGTAGTTGGATATTTTAGCAGTTGATGATCAGATGGATCTTTCATCGATATTTAACATATTTAGTCATGCTATTGAACAAAAAAACAACAATTTGGTTTATCAAGGATAAAATGAGAATTTTTATTGAACAGGAACAAAAATACATTTATTCTTTATGCCATGCCTCGAAACATTTGCCTGGACAAAGGGGTACTTTGCTCTCGCAATCACGACATCTCCATGAAGTAGCCTTCTGCAGCTTATTCTTTCTACACTGAACACATCTCAGAAAATATGTTTTCCTTTTGAAATTGGGTGGGTGCGGAATTTTTTCTTGATAATGATTACGCCTTTCTACTGGTGGTGGAAAGAAATGTCTCCTAGGTGGTTTAGCATAACTTCTGCCGTTTTTTCATCTTGTGGTACACCAATCAGAGATCTTATCAGAGAATCTCGAAATTTTATGAAATCAATTTTTTTTATCGACTTTTTGTTTATAGATATAAAAAGAATTCCATACAGCTATGTCAAGTAGGTGGAACATGACTTTTTTATACCATCTCACAGTCTTTCATGGACTGGAATAATAGGCGATCATCTGATCACAGCGATCAACACCAGACATATATTTATTATATTCTGAAATCTGCAATGGTTTTATTCTCTCTTTTCCATTCCGATTCGACACAGTCACCAAATCAGGATGGTAACCTGTGGTGATAGAATAGAC
Source organism: Chrysolina oricalcia (assembly GCA_944452925.2). Taxonomy (NCBI): domain Eukaryota; kingdom Metazoa; phylum Arthropoda; class Insecta; order Coleoptera; family Chrysomelidae; genus Chrysolina; species Chrysolina oricalcia. Next base: position 16,649,143 of record OX101818.2, on the reverse strand, counting down.
GTCTAGTTTGTCTTTCCATTTGGATATATAAATATTATTCTGACGTTTCCAAATATGTTGCCTTTTTTTCAATTTCTCCCTGACCATTTCTTTACATACTCCTTTCCTATTCGGCCTCAATGTTGAATGAGTCTTTCTACTGAGTAACGTGTTGGACATTCGTATACCATTATAGAAATTATCCATAAATAGATGATGGCCTTTATCCAAGTATGGTTGCATGAGTCTCAAAACCAAATCTTCCAATTTTGATTTGCTAGGATTTTCAGTAATCATGTTTTCCCATATATATCTCAATATTCAAGACCTATCCATCAGGGGTACATAATTCGTAAAGTTTTATACCATACTTGGCTTTTTTCCCTTTGATATATTGTCTGAATCGCAAACGTCCTCTAAACAATAAGAGAGGCTCATCCAGAGAGAGTTGCTCATATGGATACATAGCAGATTGGCTAAGAGCGTCATCACTATCTGTGAGAAGTTCACATGAGAACGCTCTGAGAATTTCTTCGAATCAGACATTTTACTGCTGAAAATGGGATGATAGTATAGTGGGTCGAGGGTGAAAATTTTTCGTAAAGTAGGAAATTTAATTTGTCCCCCTAGAAGGCACAGACCTATAAAGAGTCTCAATTCATGTAAGTCCAGGTCGTGGAAAATCTTACTTCTGCTACCACGATGCTTAGGACGGTTTTTCGATACAAGATCATTACCATATCTGTTAGTGGATCCTAATATCAACTCTTCAACTTCTGAAGACCATATTTTAGAGAACACGTCCATTGGTATGGATGTTACAGGGATATCCACCTTTATGCCACTTTCGTTTTGATTGAATGAAAATTTCGGTATCTCGATAGTATTTCTAGCCCACTCAGCTCCCTCTACTTCATCAAGTCCATTGTTTTCCAAAGTAACTTCCAGAATAATAAAATGCTCACCTTCTAAAATTTCTGCATTTTCATCGTCCTGATTATTGTCACTCTCAGTGATGGAACTTGAATCATTCTCCTGAATGTATGTAGGATCGTCTGTCATATTGTCGCTATCCGCAAATGGGTCAGTAGGCGAACTGGGAATTTCACTTTCGTCACCTTCAAAATCAAATATTATTATTGTTTGTAGTTGTTACATAAAATTATTCTACTCACCACTCGATTCGATTCCATGCTTATCGTCACTACTCAATTCGTTGTACCACCCTAACAGCCCTTCTTCATCTTTTCTGTTCATCGTTATATACAGAATATCGCCTCTGAGAACAAGCCGACAAACATCACTCATTGACATATAAGAGCGTACTAACTGCTTCTAAGGCGTAAACAATCTGTTCAAAAATGATCAGTAGACAAATTCCGGTAAATTCCCATTACACTCCGAAATTCCCGCCAAAAATGAAAATATTGCTCTAGCGGGACGCACAAATCATAACTCTATACATTTAAATGCAGAGAACGACTGTTCTTGCAGTTCATGTACTATCTAATCGCATGTGAAGATGGACTGCAGAAACAGCCCACGTCCCTGCTAAGAAATGTTATATGACTGCTATAGCAGTCCGTGTCCGCGAATGTGTTAAGGACAGTGACTTGGCATTAAAAACAAATAATTATCAATATTGCACGGGAATATATCAGCATGCTAGAGAATTTATTGATATAGAAAAAGGTTTCAAATTAGAAATAAATGAAGGTTTAATAAAAATTCCATGAATATTTTACAATAAAAAAAATTGAAATTTTAATAGACACAGGTTCAGAAATATCATTAATGAACTAAAAAATTATGAGGGAATTAAAATTAGAAAAATATTGCTGAATGCCCAAGGTAGATTTAGTAGGTGCTAATAGTAAGAAACTGTATGAGGTTACCAAAAGAATAAGAGGTGAAATAATATTTAACAAGAAAGAATTTATGATACAGTTTTTGTTAATAAGAATTTGACAGACATGGGGTAATAATTAACAATGGACAAGGACAAATTCAACTAGGTGAAGAAACAATGAAATTCATAAAAATTGCAGAGCACGACAATAGAAAACAGTACAAACAATTAACAACAAAAAAAATCATAACAAAATTAAAGAATATGACATGACGTTCATTCATATCCTACTAGGCATGATGAATTAGAATGTCTCCTTCATATAAGGATCAACATTTTACAATAACTTACCTGATGATTTTAAACATATAGACAGACAGTAAGCCTTTAGCTCCTGAAGATGCTAACTTTGTTGGCGAAACGCGCGTTGAGTGTGATTGTGACGTAGTTTTGGTGTTTTGGGTAGCTTCTTTTTTCTTGAATATAGACAGGGAACTAAGCTGGAATAATTTTTGAATAAAGGTTGCTTTTATAATATTATTGAGCATTTAAATCAATGATATACATGTATATTTATTTTGTGGAACTTTCATATTTTATGTTTTTATGGAAATATAATATTTTTATCATTTGTGTAAAAGTTATGTTTTTATTATTGAACCAAGGAAGCACATTTTATCAAATCCGCAGTGATTAGTTGGAAATTTTAGCAATTGATGATCGATATCATTTTTAAAACAGAATTCTCATTACCAAATATTTCATAACATAATGTCTTATTCGAAATTATACACCGATGTGATAATTTTTAAACGAAATTTCGGAACTACTGAAGTTGTATGTCGTACTGGCTACCAACAAAATAAAAAACACAATCAATTACATATAAAATCGTAAAAAGCCGCAACGAACAACCATAATCAAAATAAATGTTTAATCTCCAGTTGATAAAATGGGAATGCACCGAAAAAAAAGTGGTAAAAACGCCGAAAATCCTCGACATCGTTTTCGTAGTTAATCCAGTCGTTAAGGACCGTGAGTTGGCGTTATGTTGGTCAGTTCGGCTGCGAGACACCTATAATTTTTCACTCCCGCTTCAAGTTGCCTACTTATATAATTAAAAATAAACCCTCGCTTTTCAATCTTCGTTTTTGTACTTATTTAACCATACGAAATCCTTTTCATTGTCTGTACAGGTATATGATGATCAGGAGAGTTGAGGAGTGATAATGTCGTGGAAAACAACTTAGCATGAACGGATGGAGATGAAATTTAAATGAAAACTTTTTTTACAATTCATGAATATCTTCGAATCAGCTTTGTATCAGAACATAAAAAAATTATTGAAATCAAAATTCAGCGATTTGTTTTGCTCTCTTTCTCATTTCCAAATATTGGTGCATTCGAATTCCCCACGAAGATCTACTTAGAGAGAACTATTAATCCAGTCAGTGAGGATTTTGCCTTATAAAAAGTGGTGTAGTAACAATTTTGAAATATGTCGTTCAGGTTTGTAATCTTATGAAAAATACGAATTTGTGAACTTGGGGAGTGATTGCTCGGGCCGCCATCGCGGATCAGTGCTCTGATCTGTTCATTCAATATAATACCCCAAAGGTTGATCTTACGACTAAAAAAATCCCATACAAACTCAAAGAGAATAAAATTTCACATATTTTCTATTTCATTTTTTTTATGTCTCACTTGTATCGAGTTATAGCCACAGAAATATATATTTACAGTGCGACGCTAAATTATGGAACAAATTCATTATTTCTGAATATAAAAATATTTCGGAAAAATCCTCGGACAAGTCGATTTTCTTTTCCGATGGGCCAATTTTTGAACCCTACCCGAAATATATAGTGTTATCCGCAATTGAGTAAAAATGACTTTGGTGATATTTTTAAATTGGACACCCAGTATATTTTTCCATATTTAGTTAGGGATCGTCATTACAAATCCAGTGATATTATGTTTGATAGGATTATGTCAAACGGCTGCGGAGATATGGCCAAAAAACTTCCTCGTATGTCTAATGAGTATGACTGCGAGACTCCACACGATTCAGAAAGTCTCTGTCACACTCATTGGGTACATGGAGAAGTTTTTTGGCCATATCTCCGCAGCCGTTTCACATAATCCCATCAAACTTGGTATCACTGGATTTGTAATGACGATCCCTAACCAAATATGGACAAATATACTGGATGTATTATTTAAAAATATCACCAAAGTCGCTTTTCCTCAAATGCGGATAACCCTATATATTTTGAGTGAGGTTCAAAAATTGGCCCATCGGAAAAGAAAATCGACCTGTCCGAGGATTTTTCCGATATATCTTTATATTCAGAAATAATGAATTTGTTCCATAATTTAGCGTCTCTAGAATGCTAATCCCGCAAATTTTCACGGCGAAAAGCATGCCGCGTATGCGACCCGTTTACGATGTGCGCATGCTCGTCATCAGTGTAGTTTGAGTAGATCGTTGCCATGTTTGAGAATAATTTGGTGTTACAATTCAGAGTTCTGTATCAGGTGGCAATAAAACCCATGTCATTTGAAATAGAGAAATTTGTCAGCGCCTTAGACTTTTTAAGACCGAAAAAACCCTTTACAGATAGATTACTCTGAATTTTAAGCGCGAAAGAAACTTATTCAAAACAATGATGTACCCTCCGCTACTGTAATTATAATGATCGTGCAACAGTGCTTTTTCACCAACAGGAAGACTTGTCACTAAGATCTGCCACTCTTGTCAGAGATCAGAGACGGTTTTTTAAATTTCAGAATTTCTCTTTTGGTTTTGTGTGGTTAGGTTAGGTTTCCAATAATCTTGTTCCTTAAAGATATTTTCTAGTAAAACCGCTTCTTCCTACAAATAAACAATGAACTGTTTCGTTTTGTGTGGAAGTAAAGGAAAAATTCCTAAAATAAATAATTTTTGGTAGATAATGAAATCATTATGTACCTACATTTTCATACTGGGTGATGGTGACAGATTTCATGTTACGATTTTCTCGTTTGTGCCTTTGAGACCACTGAAAGATATGAAAATTCTGACCAAAATGATGAAAAATTTGAGCGGTCGCCGCATGGCCTTCATATAAAAAACTCAATTCCGGCAATTAACCTCACTTCGACATCCGCAAACCGTATGCCACTTTTTTATGGGACATTCATGATGGAGACTTCCGTTATTTCAATTGGCAGCAACGAGAAAATCGTCTGAAATTATTTTTTTTTTACAAGTTTTCCCTGCTATTGTCTATCTTAACATGCCGTTGGTGTACATGGCAGCGGCGATAAAATCATCCCAAAACACATATATTTTTTAATGAGTATCGATTTTTTTATATGAAAGCCACGCTGTCACCACTCAAATTTTTCATCATTCTTGTCAGAATTTTCATATCTTTCACTGGTCTGAGAGGCATAAACGAGAACATCGTCACCTTAAGTCTGTGACCACCTTCCAGTCTACTCAAAATAGCTTGACAAAAAAGGCATGATTCTTGGTGATTGTCTTTAGGAAGAGATACCAGCAGACAGTGAGAAAATTGTAATTTGTGGCAGACATTTTCCTCATGAAGATTTATTTGAAAATGGCAATAGAATAATTTGGAACCTAGTGCAGTACCAATACTGTGTCTGCGTAAGCATGCATGGCGAGTGATACAACTTTGTGCAAACAAATTTCGAGTATCAGCCACACCGCTTATATTATGAGTTCTAGATTCCTACAAAAAGTACTAAACATACAGAATCGCCTCAGAAAATTAATGTCAATATGGAAGTGCTTTCCTTTGATGATAAGGAAAATGCTTCTGGTCTCACTAATGTAACACAACCAGAAATACTCGTAGAAATAGCATGTTAATCTCTTCAAATGATTTAAATTAAATGCAGTTGCATATTTTGACATGAATCGTTCTAGAAAAAAAACCTCGAGCTGTCAAGCATCCAATTTTATAAATCCAATTTGTGTTGAAATTATTCATGATATTAGCTGAAATCATGTCGGGGCGTGGCGCAGTGGTTAGAGCGTCCGACTTTGGGTCGAAAGGTCCGGAGTTCGAGCCCCAGTTGCGGCTGGGATTTTTAAATTTAATTTGACCGATTAAATTATTCAAATCTCGTGGCTGGTCTGGGGTGAGTCCTGCACGATTCACTGTTGCGTTCCAATTGACAGTGCTACTCCTGAGGTGGCGCATGGAGTTAGTAACAAGGCCTATCCAGAACACGTGGCTAATGACCATAGCAGTCGATGCCAAGACACCAAAAAAAAAATTTGCTGAAATCAATTTTCATACTTTATGTACTTTCAGTTTATTTCCAATCTAGTTCTTGCCTAAAATTCGCACCGACGATTTGGGGTAGTTTCGTAGTTTTTTGTTGGGTTTATCTACAGCTGAAAAGTGAATGCGATAACAAAAATCACTGAGTTGCTTCAGAGCGATAAATAATAATAATAACCGTACTCTATTTTTTGATGGCATTCGCTTAATATTTAGGATCATAAATATGTGAAAAGATATATTCAAATAGGCTAAATAGCAGGTACAAGTACATTGAGTTTTCCAAACTTATTCCCCGAGATTCAGAATTAACAACGTTTGTTGATCTTCACAAGTACCACAATATTTTAGTAAAACCGGGCCTGTTACAAAAAACACTAATGATGCACATGCGCATTGCGGACCAGTCTGAACTTTTTACAACACTTTCAACATGGGATTAGCATTCTAGAGTAAGTATATAATATAAATCTCTATGGTTATAGCAGTGTAAAGATGACAATGTTTCTACAAAATCATCAATTTTCCAATTATCTGGATTTATTTTCATCATTTCCAGATATTGTCTACATAACTATGATAACTTTAACATTTTTCACGAATTTTCTCATTTTTCTCTGAAGTCATTGTCTGTTGCTTCAATGTCCTTTTTTCTCTCACTTTTTGGCCCGGTTGATTGATGTCTTCATTATAGTTTTTGTCCTCAATGTCATCTTTCAACTCGTTGTCTGTACCCAGAATTAATTTGGCTTCCATCAAAATTGTGTCATCTTCGTCCTCGCTTTCGATGATAACGTCTGGTGCATTCACCATTATAAAATCCGCACACAATATAGCACTTCAACCCAGCTTTCCCGTATCCACATGTTCCACCGCATACTTTTCTGCATTTGCAAGAAATGAAGTTCAGTAATGTCTCGGGTCTGGTGACTTTGTCATTGTTAATGGAGTAAGCCCGTTGGTGCCAAGTTTCCAAGCCCAGTCTGGTCTGGTGATACGTCCTAAACACATGATGTCGTGTAGCATCCTTCATTGGGGGTAGAGTTGCAAGATTGAATTTGTTGATTTTACGAAACGTTGAAGGGTTTCCTTTTCCATGATGCAACCAAACAGAGCAATGAGAAAGTGTGCTCCAGCATCTGCGAAGTCTTCTTTTTGAGCATTTTGATCTCTGAAGATAATAAAAAAACGGTCCTGAGAGACCGACTATGGAGGACATTAAGGAAGCTGAAATTATATGCATACAACAATGTCAGCAAAATATTTTTCCAGGAGAACTGAATGAGCTCAAAAGACAAAAGCCGATTAGCAGGCACTGCCGCTTGAGAACATTGACAACGATACTAAGTACGAAAAAAAATATAATAATACTAAGAGGACGAACAGACTCGGCTCTAACTATGAGGGTATCCACAAACGACCGCCAATTTTACGAAAAAGACATCGATTCAGAATACTTCATCTTCACGAGAAATTTGGATATCATAGGGAATTGAAACTGTTTTCAGTGAATTCAGACAAAAGTATTGGATAACCGATGGTAGGTCAGCGATAAAATCAGTTATTTCAAGTTGCCAATATTGAAAATTGAAAAATTCGGAGCCTATGATTCCTCCTATGGAAAACATGCCTGCTGAAAGACCCACGCCGAAAGTGAGACCTTTTACATTTACTGGAATTGATTCTTTTTGGAAGAAGGAAAAAAGGTGGGGCGTTATTTTTACATGCTTGTCAATTAGAGCCGTCCACTTGAAAATAACTCATAATATGACTACAGATTCAGCTACCATGGCAATCACAAGGATGATAGCAAGAAGAGGTAAACCACATAAGATATTTGCAGATAAAGGACCAAATATATGAGGTGCTCCGGAAAAATCAAAAAGAAATCTTGATGATTATAAGCAAGTAGAGGATGACATGCTGAACCGTGGAATTGAATGAAAGTTATTACCGCCTGCAAGCCCACACAAGGGAGGAGCATGGGAACGGCTCATACGTTCCGTAAAAAAACATTCTATACAATTCTGAGAGAGCATCAACTCAAAGACGAACTTTTGCTCAACCTATTCCTAGTAGTAGAGAATATATTAAATACAAGATCCATCACAAAGATTCCTACAGATCCTGATGATTTAGAGGCGCTGACACCCAATAAGTTCCACATTGGTTCTCAAAATAAGACGGACCAATTTGGAGCGATCTCACGATTGAATACTGGAAGAGATGGGTAGTACCTACCAACTTCCACAAAGAAAAACCGTTGGTCCGTAGATAATGAGCCTGTTGAAGAAAATGATATCGTTATTGTTATGGAAGACAATATGACAAGAAGTTCTTGGAAGTTAGGTGGAATTGTTGAAGTTGAAGTATTTCTTGGTCCCGATGGGAGAATACGTGTTGTTGATGTTAATAAAACAAAAAATGGAATTTTCAGGAGGTCTGTCTCCAAATTAGAAAAGTTTCCGACTAGGTGTCCTATTTTAGGATGGGGAAGAACTGTTAGTGCATCGTGCAGTTTTCTGTCTTTTACTGGCGATAAAACAATATTTTTTGTAAATTTTATAGTTATTTTGAAATGAAATGTCATATTGTCAGTCAGACTTTAATTTCATTTAAAAGGTCAATTAGTCGACAAAAGTAGACAAAATTGTTTACATTTATTCCATAGCACAGCATCTTTACGACAAGGCTGTCAGTAATTATGTAATGAAACAAATTTAAACTAATGGATCTACTTGAACATATGAATGCTGTCTGGATTCATTCCTACTTTAACAAAGTAAAAACACATTTTATGTAGATTGAAAATGAATGATTTTATGATCCTGGCCACAAGTCTATTCTACATATTATTCCGCAATTGGAATTATTTCAATAAACATTTTTGCTTTATTGTTGATATTCCTTCTTGCTCCATTTTCACTTATTCATTTCATACAAATTATATACCTAGAAATAGTCAAAATTATTTCAATAAAATAAATATTATATTCAGGAGACGAGAAGTAATTTTTAAAGCAGCCACAATAATTATAAAATAATTTCCTAATATGCCGATAATGTCTAATAAAATTTATACGAAGCAGAAAAACTCAAAATCCATGCCACTCCACTTTGAGATATGATGAACTTCTAGTACAGGTCTAATCAAATGTTATTGGAGACCGTATTATTTTATAAAATGGTGCCAATTTTGCATTTGTAGCTGTTGTAGAAACATATTGGAAACATTTAAAGAATTTCAATAAAAAAAATCTAATAACGTTCTCGCAATTATAATGTAAAATTGTTAGTTGGGACGTCACTCTACGCGAAAATATTAGGCACATTTGAATTCCCTAGTTGATAATGGCGTTTTCAATAACGGTTTTGGCAAAAAGTTGATTAAAGATGAATCTAGAATTTATTATAGATGAATTCCAGGGTTGAATGATGTACAATTTCAAATTATAAAGATTGGGAACAGAAGAGGGCCAAATTCCGTCCTTGTGGAACTCCAGATGAAACCATATTCATTTTAAAACTCATATACCGGGTGACCCGGAACCAATTTACCCCCCTGTATCTTCGTTGTTATTTTGTATGGATGTTTGAAATTCGGTACTTTGATTTGATGTTATGAATGTACAATTTAGCAAGTATCAATCCAGATATGACACTTCCGGTTTGACCGGAAGCGCATCCAATTTTTATATTTCAAATGGGAAGTATATGTATTTTTTGAAAATTACAATTTGGTATAGAATTACCTTTACAATGATATATCACAATCATACTTTCAATTCACAATCTGCTGATATAAGTGACATTTTATAAAAAAACTACTTTTTGTGTTCCCCTCGTAACGGAACATTTTCATGAAAGTATGCTGTGGAAGATTGAACAATATCATATAAGTAACAATAATACATGGCCAAACTTTTTACACAATAAGTTTTATGCAGACTAATTATTTTTATAATTTTAGTTTTACTTAATTTTTCAACATCAATACATAGGAATTTTTAAAGTTGGTTAGAAACTCAAATACATATTGAAATACAAAAAATGGAAAAAAAAACCTTTACATTTTTGTTTCCTAATTATTTTTAGGAAGTTAATTTCCATGCTATACCTTGTATTGAACATTTCAACATCATGTGAGTTAGCTATGGAATTAAATTTATTCTATAGGACTGGAGTTATTTTTGAAACTGCACAATCGTGGGCACAAAATATTTATTTCGATAATTTTTCTACAAAATAGTAGACATTTGGAACATGTAAAGTTTTATAACTCAATTCAAATGAAATTCAACACCTATGACAGACACAATTAATCTAATTTTTCAAATTGTCGCCCGTTAACGTCAATGCATTTTTGTATTTTTTCGGAGCCGGAGTAATTTCGTTAATGGCTCTCCTTACCCTATCTTCAAGTTCCTCGCGATTTTGAGGTCTATTATGAGCATAAACTTTATTCTTCAAGTGAGCCCAAACGAAAAAATCCATTGGTGTGAGGTCTGGTGACCTTGGTGGTCAACGAACTGGGCCATGAGTACCAATTAGTCTGCATAAAACTTATTGTGTAAAAAGTTTGGCCATGAATTATTGTTACTTATATGATATTGTTCAATCTCCCACAGCATACTTTCATGAAAATGTTCCTTTACGAGGGGAACACAAAAAGTATTTTTTTAAATAAAATGTCACTTATATCAGCAGATTGTGAATTGAAAGTATGATTGTGATATATTATTATAAAGGTAATTCTATACCTTATTGTAATTTTCAAAAAAATATATACTTCCCATTTGAAATATAAAAATTGGATGCGCTTCCGGTCAAACCGGAAGTGTCATATTTGGATTGATACCTGCTAAATTGTACATTTATAACATCAAATCAAAGTACCGAATTTGAAATATCCATATAAAATAATAACGAAGATACAGGGGGGTAAATTGGTTCCGGGTTACCCGGTTTACCGCGAATATACCTTCCCCTTTCTAACATTTTCGAAAGCTGCATAATATATTCTCTTGTTCTTACTTTCCTTACAATGATTCAACTGCGTGTTCATCATAACCAATAAAAGCATTCCCGTTCTCGAACGCAAATGGCGGAAAATACAGATAGAGTACTTTATGATCCCACTTCCCATCATTTCGTTGGAATCACAACTAGCTTTCGACCACGTTCTGTACATATAGAACCTTGCCACGAAGGTAGGCAGAGAGATGTTCGCTTCTTTGTGTGAATTCTTGTGCGGCGTCTGAAATATGATGCAGATGGCTGATTGACTGGATGTTTTATTTATAAAGTAATGATGTCGAGGTATATGTACAGGATAAGGAAGTATGTACTATAAATTTAATTGAAATGTATCGATAGTGGACTCCGTGGCTATACGCGCTGTAATTACATTTCTTTTTTTTCTGTGGGCGATGAGTATCGGATGCGCATACAGAGGGTAGGACTTATTACTGTTTCAGAAATTCATCGGCATCGTGGATGGTTGCGGGAACATGGCATAGGTTACCAATGATTGAAACACGAGTTCGATGACCACGACGCCATTATGTTCTGATGGTGAGTTATCTGAATATCATTCATTCAAATATTTATACAATACTGACCTTTCTAAAATAGAGAGTCATCTAGTTTTCTAGAGAGTATAGAAAACTATATGACTATGTTGGATTCACCTAAGCTCGGAAGAGATTGTCATATTTCCGTCATAATCCGTTACAATTATCCAGTTGAATAAAAAAAAATCCTCAGCAGACTGTGATTTTTTAATAGCATTTTGTAATTATATATATTTTTTGATATACGTATACGTCTGCATACATTCACACAGATAAAAAGGAAATCTTCAACCAAAAATAAACATAAAATTGTTATTGCCGTCAACCGATTGCACCCCTACGCGCAACCCTCGGAAGTCTTCGAGAGACTTGTGTGAGCTGTTAACGTGTGATGCCATGCTCTTGAAGAATAATCTTCTTTGAAAAAAAATTATATTTCTAATTGATGAATATACTCCAATTTCAATCTGATTAATATGTTTGCTTCTTTGTATAAGGCAGTGAAAACATTCTACTTTCACCCTAGATAACACCCACATTAAGTTATTCTGAAATATAATCCTTTTGACTCAAAAATACAAGTCCTTGGGAGAAATCAGTACCCGTCCCAAGTAACAATTTAAATGTTATTTGGATTTATCCTAGTTTTATGAAAGTTTTATGAAGGTTAGGTAATGCCCAATTTGATTTATGCAGTTCATATATTATTCCTAATACGCTACCAGAGCAAACAGATTTATGAATCAGTTTCAAAACACTCCTGAAGGCTATAAGATAAAACCATTGAGCATTTAAGTATATTTGTTTTTATGATGGTTTTACAATGGCTTATACACATACACGATAAATCTTTTTGGTATTAAAATAATCCACATAGAAACTTAGTTTTGTTATGGTTTTATAGCACTCCTCAAGTCCATGCAATGGTTCTGTAATAAAACTCACTATGAGGTTTTATCAAGGTTTTGAGATGTACTCTCGAGAACCGCTATAAAATCAAAGCATAAAACTATTTCTACTTAAATGCTAGTAGCTTCCCCTAACCGGTAATAAATAAATCACATTGGGTAAAGATAACTGGAAAAAATAATTAGTAATTAAACGTTTCACAAGACTAATACACCAAATACTTATCACGGGAGTATAGACACTGAGTATACTGACCACGTCGATCACGAAAAGACGAATGTCAGGCGGGATTGACAATTGACAGTCGAAATATTTTGGAAATTGGATTAAATAATACCAAACGTACTTTTTTAGGATAAAATGGTTTTAAAATGGTTTATTTTGAGGAGAAACGACTTTATGACGGCCATATGTGCAGCTAAATAGAATAAAGGTAGGGTAGCCATATTTTATTACAACCAGAGGGAACAACTAAAGAGATCCTAATTTCAATTCATGTTTCTTGCAATTTGGTGTGTATGACGGAAAGGAAATACACAATTATTGGTATTCATTTGTATTTAGATATGGTACAAATCATTCTGGGAAAGATTTGAGTCAAAATATTTTTTTAATTTTATGTGGTATTTTGTTTATTTTCTTAATTTCGCGTTGTTATTGGGGCGCGTTGCAGATCACCACCTAACTGATGTCATTTTGTCAAAAAAATTTCATTCGCAGATGATATTAGACATTTCACGTTGTTGAATACCAATATATTCTTCATATATCACTGCCATGACGCCATCATTATATTTTTGCTTGTAAATTAGTCGCCCTATTTTTCGCAACTGAAGAATTAGATTAATTTAAGTCCGTTTTGGCTGTAATTATTTATGGAATATTTTCTAACCTCAATTAATGACACACAGGTTTATAACAGCCCCATGATTTGGTTTTATAATGATCCTCAGGAGGTTATTAAGAATCCTGCGAATAAGGCAAGCAGGTTTTATGCTTGCATTTCAAAATAGCCCTGAGAACCTTCATAGGAGTGGGCCCTCGTAGATTTATAGCAGCTTTAAGGAGGTTTTATGGATGTCGTTACAGCAAAACAGTTTTATCGATGCTGATTGTTATGGTCTTCAGAACCTTCTGAGGGCTATCACAAAACTGAAATTGTTACTTGAGGTGCCACGTGACACTCTCAACCAATGAGCAATCAAAGCAGGTCGCGACCATAGAATGCGACTTCCATTTCATCCCATTTGACCATTTGGGTTGGAGGTTGGGTTGCAACATTACTTTATCAGATAACGTTGTAACCCCAGGAGACGTATTGGCTGAATGCGCCTGATGGAAGCAATAGCCAAAAATAAATAAATAAAGAGAGAGGGTTGGAGGTTATGCGTTTATGAAAGTAATTAGTTTTGTGCGTAGTGAAAACTGTTTCTACGTAATAAATGCAATTTGCAAATTGAATTTGGTTCATTAATGGGCCAGTTGTGAACTTATTTTGGTGTTTGTCTTATAGCGAGTGGCGTTGTTTATGTATTAAAATAAAATAAAATATTTATTAATCCTTTCAACTATCAATAACAATAGATAGGATAAGTCAATGTGAAATTTTACAAGTCTAAAGAACGGTGTAAAAAGGGTTTCAATGACAAACAAGTCAGAATACAATATAACAATAAACAAACAAGACGGAATACAATGTAACAATAATGATTGTAAAATACGATTTTATTTCAAAACTGAAAAGTGTGATTCAAATTCCTCAACAGTATAAAAACATTCTATCACTAGGAGTTCCTTGAGTCTAGACTTAAAAACAGTCGGGGATTCCGCGTTTTTGATTTCATTTGGCAGACAGTTGAAAAAACGGCAGCCTGCATTAATGGGAGATTTTTTGTAATATGAGTGTTTGGGCTTGTTTAGTTTTATATTATTTTTATTTCTGGTATTGTAGGAGTGTGAGTCACTGTTAATGGGGTACGACTATTTGTTATTGAAAATATAGGTTAAAATATTCATCAAATAAATTGATGTTACCGTGAGGATCCGTTTTGTTTTGAAGACCTGCCTGCATGATTGGCGACTACTAATGTTGAAAATGAGCCTGATGATGCGTTTTTGTGCAACAAATATTCTTGTTATATTTGATGTCTGACCCCATACTATAATGTTATATGAGATTGCAGAATAGACAAACCTGTAATAATGAGTCTGTGTTCAAAATATTTTTCAATGTTACCAGTACATAAAAGCCTTTGTTTAGTTTTTTACAAACCATTTGTATTTGTGCTTCCCATATTAAGTTACTATCTATGAGCGTCCCTAAGAATTTAGATGAAGTGGAGGTGCTAACATTATTATTATTGATTTCAAAAGTGAAATTAGAAGGTATTCTATGTTTAGTGTGGAACTCGATTATAACTGTTTTATTATGATTTATTATGAGTGTATTTTGCATGCAGTAATTCGTAAAATCTTTCAGAATGGAGTCTACTTCTTGCTGTATCTTTTGGCGGTCAGGATCAGGTACCACAATATATGTATCATTAGCATACATGAATACTCTACCATTTTTTATGCTATTTTTATTACATAGGTTAAAAAAATCAAGAGACCTAGGACACTCCCCTGTGGTGTCCCGAAATCTAAGTCGTACTCCTTCGATCTGGTTTCACCGATTCTCACAATAATTTTCCTATTTTCAAGAAAGGACGTTATCCACTCATTCATTGGGCCACGTAGACCCAGGTAGTTGATTTTCTTCGAAACGAAGTTACGACTAACCGTGTCGAATGCTCGCGTTAGATCAAACGATATTACGATTACATGTTCATTTTCGGTCACATTGCTATATGCGTCACTAATAACGGTTTTCATTATAATAATACCTGAATAGTTCGTAGCCTTGAATCTATGCTTTGAACTATAAGTTTTGTTTTCGGGGTTTAATGCCGTCATTGTTTGAAAATGCTTCCTAACTAGCGAGTAACTAGATCCTTCAAAGATCCGTCCATCTACGGTAAAAAAATCCGCAGGTTATTAATGAATTTTTGTGACCACGTCATTGGTACCTACATGTTGGGAGTGGGGGACTCTTCAGTCCTACCATCCATTTTGTAGGACAAAAGTTATTTCAAGTACTTCATCGAATCATCTCGAGGTTCAACTGAAAAACTAACTGTTATTAATGAATTTTTTGCACTCACCAAATCGACATGTTTGACGCCTGCGCATTTTATTAGCTACCACTATCGAGAATTTTCATAGAGGAAAAAGTTGGGCGACTCGGCAAAATGAAGCTACTCAGGAAGATTCAGCCTGTTATTAATCATTTTTGAAAATAGGCGTGGGATCCCGGTCTATCTCATATCTGACATGAGTTGAAATTTGAATTCTACAATGACTTTACTAAATGTGCATGGTGCTCCCCCTGAAACTGGCTGAACGCCTGAAAAAACACTTAGCTGAGGGCCAAGTGCTGTGTAGTGAATTTCCTGAGTTTACTTCTTGGTCGGTTCTTCTTGGATTCTCATTCATAACTGACCTGAGGCTATGTTTATACACGGCCGGTGAAGCTGGAGACGTGACTATAGGGCCTGACAACCTATGAACCGGTGCTATATCGATATTAAATAGAATTATCCTTGCGTTTTTGAGAATCCGATTTCAGATTTGGTTTAGTTTCAGAGGTTCTTCCTTCCTATTGAAATTATCTGTGTTAAAAAGATGGTTATTGTTAAATTTGTTAAAATTGTTATTTCCGTCAACCGATTGCACCCCTACGCGCAACACTCGGAAGTCTTCGAGAGACTTGTGTGAGCTAGGGAAGACGCAGCCCTAACCTTTTAACGTGTGATGCCATGCACGAGACCGATGACCATGCGGGGATTCGAACCCTCGACCCTTCTCTCCAAAGGCGAACGCTCAACCAGCACGGCCACCACGGCCTGAAAGTCCGTATTCGTGTCTCAACCACCTCAAGAAGCTAGTGTTCAGTGGTTTCAAAATATTTTCCTAGCAATAGGAATCAGTCAAAAAATTTAACTAATATTTGGGTGGACCTTTTCAAGAATCTTCCTGAGTAAGCGCAATTTTCCATTGATGCAAAAAATCCATTTTATCGGTGTACCCGCAATATGAAATGTTGGTAGAGATTGTTGAGTGAGTACAATGAGATATAGATTGTATGAATGACGTATGAGATAATGACAATTGATTACTTTTATTTCTGACTTCCATTATCTGAACTGCTTCTTTGGATACGATGTTTCAATCGGTATGGTGTCTTCGATGAAGTGTTAAATGACCTATTTCGAGGTAGATACATTTATACTCCTCAACAGATTCCTGCTTCCTAATTTCTAAGAGGGGCGATTTAAAGTATTCACTAGAGCTGAGGCAATTTGCAGTCAGACTTCAGTTTTACTCCACATGAGCTTACAATTATTATAGGCGGAAAATATTTGAAAAATTATTATATATTATTATATATTAAGAAAATGGTACAGTGTAATTCAAAAATAAATACATTCAAAAAACGAAAAGAGTCATGTTCTTCTTCTCCGTATTTTTGTGGACGAATTGTCAATACGTTCATAAATGACTTGTAATAATGGCGAATTTCATGGGTGGGGGTGATTTGGAAACAGGAATGAAAATGATAGTGATTGTGTCCAGCAAGCGCCCTTGTTCTTTTGGCTGTTGCTATGAATAGTAGTTGGAAACTTCCCTTAGGGTAATGCTTCTTAAATGGTTCAGATGCACCTGAGAGAGCAAATCTCATCTATGATTTTCGATGGGATTCGAGTCTACTTGAACTTGTGTGAGGAATTGGGGCGACTTTTGTATATTATAAAAAATTCCAACCTTTCATTCTAAACCCTTTCACAGATGGAAAGGTTTATATATTTTGGGATCCCTGCCATATGTTGAAGTTTGTTAGGAGTGCCATTGGGGATAAAAACTTTATTGGATGACCAGAAAAAAATTGATCATATGTTCATATTTTCAAGCACTCAATTCAAATCAAAATGAATAAGTTTTACATTTGGCAACAACTACATGGTATCAAAGTCAGCAGTGCTTCCAGAATGAAATCACCTAAATAGTACATGAGGTCAAAAGTCCAAATAGTCAGAGGCGGAGTTCTTGGAGTCAACAAAACGGCCCAAAATGTAGAAATTGAGCTGTCTGAAATAGACAAATGGGTGGCATGGCCCGAGAGATGAACAAGAAATTTAACTGAGAATTGAATAGGATCAAGGAGAGGCTGGAAATAATACACCTTCTTCACAAGCGGGCACCCTATAAGGAAATCTTCCCCCTATCAATGGAAGACCATTTTCACTGACATCTCCGAAACTTACACAAGTGATTTTTTTTAGCCTACAACATTTGATGGGCAATCTTTGTGGGCTATGTATCGACGTCGACTTGAAGCGACAGCAAACGCAAACGGCTGATCCCAGGAGGAAATGGCCACTTCACTAGTCCTGTATCTACGAGGCCAAGCCTTAAACATCCCGCAAAACATCCCTGAGAGTGAGCAGAAACAATATTCCAGAATCGTTAATGCATTGGACATCAAATGTCGACAGCAATATCTCAAGCCCACTAAAGGTTCGATACCAAAAACCCAAGGAAACCTTTCAGGAGTACGGAGCTGATATAGAAATACTCGAAGGAAGCATTTCGAATAGAACGACTCCAAACCATTAGCGCAGCACTAATAGCATCATTGGAGTTTGAGGAGGTGAAAACTTATCAAGGAATACAAGAACCAAGTTGTGTGAAGTAAAATTTAATAAAGATTCTTCTAGAAGCGATGCGCTATTGATTGAAATATGGGACTCGATGTCAGCATTGAGCAACCGAGAACTGAGAAGCCGATAGAACGGAATATGGTTTTGTAGACAGCTGCGGGACAAACCGCACCAATTATTGGAGAAACGCTCGTATACATCCAGATAGGTCCTATTTCTATGGAACATTCTTTATTGGTTCCGAAACAATGGACTGATGTATTTTGGGTCTGAATATCATGGAGCGAAGAACGACTTCATCCTGAATATGAGTGGACTGGTAATCTATGGACTGTGCAATCACGGTGAGAAAATCCAGATATTGAAGTCGAGGAAAACCGAACAACTCTGATACCATCAATATAGTTTGACTGAAAGGAGAGCCAAGACATAAGGGCGCCGGAATGAATGAAAGTAGAGAATTCAACATTCTCATTGACGAACATTGCAACGAAATACGCAAGCTACCACCGTGAGAGTCGAACCCAAATAATCTTATTTATGGACTACAGATGCAATGAAAAAGAGTCAGAAAAATGATAACAATTTGAAGTTAGTCCGAAGCTAGTTGAGCAATGGAGTTAGTCCTGAAAGACAGAAATTACCTAAAATCGGTGCAGTTGCCAAAAGATACTGGACTACCTATGTATTTGTTTGTGATGACCTTTTGCACCGCAAATGGGAGAGCCCAGATGAAGCAAATGTAATGTACCAACTGGTCCTGCCAATGGCAAATATTACAAATGTGATCGAACAACTTGATTATAGTCATTCAGTGGGACACATTTGAATGAGGAGATGGTAATTCATCATCGAGTTCTTCAACTCAAAATAGTTAAAGTCGAGGAATATGACGGAGTATCCATTCGATAAACCATTTGGAATGCCAGCCAGAAATGTAGAAGATAAAGTTGTTCTAGAATACGTCGACAAAGTTCATGAATTCTGCTGACAACTTCATCCTCAAATGTAAAGCGATAAAATGCAAAAGAGGATTGGCAGAAACTATATTCGAGCCAGGTGATGCCGTTTGTCTCTACCAACCTCAGATAAAGAAAGAAAGGAATGTGCACAAAGCTGCAGAGAAATTGGACAGGACCGTACCTCGTCATCGCATCCAGCTCACCCCAAGGAGCAAATCCAAGGCTGTTCACGTGGAGAGGTTAGCAGAATCTCGAAGCCACGATCTCCCAAATTTGTTTCGGAGAGACAACCAAAATGGTGATGTGTTATCCGGGACGGAAAAACCCACAGGAAGAGACAGTATTACGCCTCTGGTACACGACCGAAGCATGGCGAATTGTTCTAGAAACCTTCGAATAATTTGATCTAGAAGCACTAGTTTTTGTTCTGGATCAAACGTCAAATTTTCTTAATGTATTCCATGATTTTCTAAATGATTCGAGATAGATTCCTATTCAATTTTGAGATCAGTTGAGTATCAGTTGGGTAGTATAATATAATGTTGTGTAGTGACTAGTATAGTACAGTGTTGTCAAGTTCAATTGAGGAAATAGTAGAAATTGTACAGTAGTGTATCACCTATCTGAAAACGTAACAATGTGCACTATTTAATTTTTTCCCTTTTTTATTTTTAAACATTCTTCTATACTGGATTATGGTCAGATCCACACTTGAGCTTCGATTATTTAGGAGCAGTTTCAGCTATTAAATATGTAAAATATACAATCCCATGCCATGGTTAAAGCAATTTTGCCTGAAATTCAAAAACTCATTAATGGATTCGCAAAAATACATCTTTATTTTGTCAAGAACATCTCTGAACTATGTCATTCATCACTCTATGTACCGCAGCGATGTTTGAGGTTAAGTGGAAGAACAAATAATAGTGACTTGTCACTATAAAAATTGAACTTCGCCTCTTTTATCCATTTCTTATTACTGCGTGTAACTCTTTCGTTTGTAAATCTAGGATAATGGAAATAAAAATGACGTTTTTCATTATTATTATTATTTCATCGCTGATTCAAGTAGTCAATTATCCATCGAATTGTCGCTCTGACTGAATCCATGTAAACCTGTGGAAATCTGTTAATTATTTCAATGACACTCATTTAATGTTTTCTTTTAACGCATCAGTTAAATCCGCATCAACAATTGAGATCATTAGCTCAAATTACATTTTGCAAACCCTTAACCTGACCATATTGAAGAAATACCGAACAGTGTCGACTCTCCCACTCATCACGTTGGAAAAACAAGTGATAGCGGTCAGCGGAACTAAATCCTATACAAATCCAAACAATATGCTCGTTAGATGTGCACTTCATATAATGCCTTATTTATTTGGTTTAATCCATCAAACTTTGAACTTCCAAAGACTGCACCAGATACAAAACATCGCCCCGCTGGCATTATACTTCGAATTCAATGAACCTTTCATCGATTGTTACACTCGGGGACATCTGTCGAGGATTTAAGGATGTAAGTATTGGGGGTGCAGGTTTATATTTGCATTTAGTCGTTGATTTTATGTGCATAGGAAGTTTTTTGGAAATCGAATGATTTACGGCATTATCTTTCATTTATTGAATGACAGGTAGTTAGGGAAAATCCTGAACTTATCTTGTGCCAGTCACCAACCGATTATTTTTTTCCAGCTTAGTTACTTTGGCAGAAATATAATTTTTTCTCAGACAGAATGCGTAAAATAAAACAAGATTAAAAATTGTTTTTTTCCGGTATCCTAGGATGGTAATGAAAAAAAAAATCCCGCACGCTACAGATTTCTCCAGTTTTTTATATTTCAGTAATTCAATTAGCATGAACTGAGGGAAAAAAATCACATGATCTGAATAATTTTTCTGGCTTGTCTGGCACCAGCAATATTTCTCAATTTTCTTAGTATGAGTTCTGCCACTTTCATGTTTCAGTATGACAATAGCATGAGTTGAGGTGAAAACCTGATGAACAAAATGGTTTTTCTGGTCGTACAGGTCCGTTATGACTTCAATAATATTTCAGAAGTTTCTTATCAGAAATTCTGCCATTTCATTGTTTCTATTTATATAGTGCGGCTTGCCCCCTGTTAATTCTCGAATGGTTTGAATGGTTTCATCGATACTACTTTTTGAAGTTAAAAACATTGTGTTTCCATGATAAAGAGGGTCATATCCATTTAAAATTTTCAAATTGGGTGGTCAAATTATACATCGATAAAAAGAGAACTCAATTCTGTCTTTGAGCATATATTTTTTTGTGATTTTCGTGTTTTCACAATTCCAATCTCTTTGTCTTTCAAATTTTTCAAGTTGATTTGCCCCCAGCGCCATCTGTCGAGTAATTTCAATGTATTGGCCATACCGTTTAAAATTATTTTTTGTACCATTGTTCTACACCAAACCGCTCAAATTTATCGAGACAAGAGTCAATTATACATGATATTTCGTGTGCAAAATATTAACGAAACTTGAAAAAATTTAAAACTTTGGAAAAAGAAAATTCAATTCCTTTTTCAACGATGTATCACTACCTCCGCCATTTGAAATAATTAAGGAATTTCAAGCAATCACAATGTCTTTCATTTCAAAGAATATTATCGATGATATGGGTATAATTAATTCATTGCCATTTTAAATCAAAAGTAGTGAAATATCTATTAATAGTATATTATTCAACAAGTGTATGATGATGGCTATTACCCACGAAGATGAAATTGCAACATGAGCCAGTGGCGAGTGTTGTAACATCTGAGTGGTTAATTGCCATTATACGCGTGTTGAATACTATACTTTATCCACAACTATATACGACAATACCTTTGTCATTAGATAGGTATGATCTGGCGCTTCTTTTATAAATTTACTGACTTCTTCGGAAGTAAAGGTTTCATATTTTTTAAAATGCCTGCAAGTTCATGTAAGTCTCTTGGTGGATACTATGGTAAATATTCAATGTACTTTCAGCATACAATAATATGCCCACAATGATGATGACTTGTATTTTTTAGCAAGTTCAACAAAATAAACTAGGATAACATTTTCAGAAAAAGACGATGTTTTTTGTGCCAGTTGCCAATCTATAAAACTTTTGTACACCGCATCATATTTACCTTTTGACTTGTTAAGTAGGAGATTTTCTGTAGCGCTAGCCGCTAATTTTAAAATATCTGACGGTGTACAAGACATATTTTCTAAATCAGATTCACTATCAGACATTTCTCTAATGATACCCGATATAAGAATGTTCACAACAAATATCTCACAAACCGACTGACAATATATCTACAAATACAGTTACAAGTAAATTTACAAATTGTCAAATTTGACGCAACGATTGAGTAATATTATTCCATCGAACTGTCATTATTATTCAATTCTATATGGTAATGCATGGCATTACTTGATAAAAATCGCATATTT
This sequence comes from Chrysolina oricalcia, assembly GCA_944452925.2. NCBI lineage: Eukaryota > Metazoa > Arthropoda > Insecta > Coleoptera > Chrysomelidae > Chrysolina > Chrysolina oricalcia. Next base: position 16,626,355 of record OX101818.2, on the reverse strand, counting down.
ATAGTATATTATTCAACGAGCACATTATGGTGGCTATTATTCACGTGGATGAAGTTTACGGCACGAGCCGCAGGCGAGTTTCGTAAATCATCCAAGTGAATAATAGCCGTCATATGCAAGTAAAATACTATACTTTGTCCACGACCGATAAATAATACTTTGTAAACTAATCGCAATTTGTATCTCTATACGTGAGTAACATGGAATTTGTATTATAACTAATTGAAAACAAATTTAACTATTCATTAATATTAATAGTAATATTTGTAGTAACACAATGTTCAAAATTGATTGAAGGCAATAAGTCTGAACTTTTATTGATGTTTTTGTTATTCATAAACGAGCTTTCTTAGGAACTGCGGTGGTGTCAAGGTTAGAGATTCGGCCTACCAAACTGGCTTCGATCTCGGAGTACGGTTATTTTTTTTTTTTTGAGGCAATTTATTTCCCTTTTTTCCTTTTGTTAGAGATGTAAATTATTGGATATTTGGATATCTTTTAAATTTGGGATTTTCTCATAGGTAATATGTATCTATGTTAAATGAAGTGTCGATCGTTTTTATATCTAAGAGCTGCGTTTGTAGAAAAAGTCATATGTGTGTTTCGAGTACAAAGTGTCATTGACGCTTTCTAAAGATTGTCGCAACTCTTTTTGTCGAGCGGCAGTCAATCACTTTGCGCTCTAAACACACAAATAGCTATTGTCATATTGATGGTAGTGAATAATGATTTCATTAATCACTAGTGATTAATGGATATCATAATTCTTGAAGAAACACATGCATTATGAATATTTTATACAATAGTCGTGGACAAACAGATTTAATAATTAATAGTTGTGGATAAAAAAATATATCAATGGTTATGTAACATATGATATTGATATTTTCATCATAAACCTATGCTTAAGCAATTTGTTGAAGTAATTTACATGTGAACGTATCCGAAATGATAAAATGAATATACCGGGCTATTATACAGGGTGTCCCCGAAGATTAGGATAGGGAATATCTCGAAACTCGAAAGTAGTGGAGAATTGTAATTTTGGGGTTCTGAATTAAAGCAATTGGTGCAACTTTTTTTTATATTATGTTACCCAATGAGCTTTTTATTTTCGGTCACGTGACATCAGATTCAAAATTATTAATAGAACAACCTGTATATTTTGGCATTTTTATTTTTCTCCCGATAAAACAAGTTCAACGAACTATCACACTTGTGGTCTAAAACTATTATTTCAAGAAATACCAGTACTTCAATATCCTTTGTCCCACGACGCGACGTCTGAAACGAGCAATTGCCAAATTATTTGGGTTTACACCCTGTATATTTGGGCATTCCTATATTTTTTGTGATGATTAAAACAGAGTAAAATTATATAATCATCCATAATTTAATTAAAGACGTCGTGGGACAAAGGATATTGAAGTACCTGTAGTTCTTGAACTAATCGTTTCAGACCACGTAGTTTGTTGGAATCGTTTCATCGGGAGGAACATAGAAATACAAAAATATACAGGTTAAACAAATAATCTTCCTGAATTAAGAAAAAAACCTATCAAAATAATATTGGGAGACAAAAATATATTAATAAAGTCATTGGGAAATACACGATTTCTTGGATCAATTATTGACTGTAACCTTAATTTTAAGGAATATGCAGAAAATGTCTGTGAAAAATTAAACAAAGCATACTTCATGTTGCATTTTCTTAAAAATGGTATGTCAACAAAGTCCCTAATTCCAATTTGATATGCTCAAGTTAACTCTATACTGAGTCAAAACCTAATCATCAGGGGCCAATCCTCAGAATGCTCTCACATATTTACCATGCAAAAGCGCATCCTCAGACTTTTCTTCATTATGGGCTACAGAGACAGCTATCGCAACACATTAAAAAACGGGTTTTAAACCCTTTGGTCAATTTCAGCAAGCAAACTATTGTCGTTCACTTTTGGAAAACAATTTGCTAAAAAGCAGTGATAAATATGGCTATAGCTCTCGAAATGTGAACTTACACCAGCCACAGTACAATCATACCAATTACAAGAAAGCACCTCTCCATGCTGGTTCCTACATTTACAATAAATTACACCCGTGTTTAAAAAATCACGATCACTTACAATTTTTTGTATGGATCTAAAGCGATATTTGGTTAATGACGTGTTCTATTCAACAGGTGAATTCTTGGAACATGTGTCCAGCAGCTGATATATTGGATTTTTTTTTACTATTTCATTCATATCAATTATCATGTAATGTCATTGTCTTGTTAACATTATTTTCTGTTGTCTGCTGTATTGTACTATTCTCTGATTTAATTTATGTCATTCATTTATTTAATGACATAAACAGACGAAATAGATTATCATAATATTATTATTTTTGAGTTCTTTTGGGAGATAGTTTAGTAACGAACAATCGTTGCCTTCCGATATTTTACCATTTGCTCCCATATACTTCGTTATTACGGCAAGTGCCTATCAGAAAGCAACTACTCCCTTGGCTAAAACCACGACGGGTATTGAATTATATCTAACAGATACTTGTGCAACGTTCCTCAATACATCAGACGACGCAATTGCAAGTGCCATCTGTAACCAACCAACAGAATTATGTTTTGATATCGACAGGGTGACCACTTGCAGACTAGTTTCGAGGTTGTCACCTCTCATGGGTGCAAGGGTAGGTCAACACAAACAGAATTAAAGCCTGTTCCCCGTCCAAATCACAACACATTCTGATGCTTGGTCACCACTGGTTCACGCGATGAAGCGGTTTCTAGGCTGCTCCACCTAGCGATCTCAAGAAGAATACTCCGAGTCTCCGGGTTTAGAGATTTATGTGAAAACAGAGTTATTGTGGAAGATTGTTTAGTAACGAACAGTCGTTGCCGACCGATGTTTAACCATTTGCTCTCATATACACCTACTTTGTAGGCTTATTATAGCAAGTACCTGTCAGAAAATAACCACTGCCCTGGCTAAGACCACGATTGGTATATTGAATGATATCTAACAGATATTTTGCAAGTGCCCTCTGTAACCAACCAGCAGAATTATGTTTTGATTTGGACAAGGTGACTACACACAGACTAGTTTCGAAGTTGTTATTACATTTGTCAAAACACACCTGAAGCCATTTTTCGGGTATGCAATATGAATTTGGTCGGTAAGGTGTAATTAGTTATATGAACTCTTATTCCTTATGAAAGTGCACGCCCACTCATTCCAATGAAGATCCAACTTTGGGAAAAATCACTAGCATTTTTCGTTAATACGAACATGACCTTGGCTACAACATGAAATATAGTTTGTATGCTCCACGCATGCTAATTTGTTTAGTACTGTCCTTTCCTGTTTCTTTGACCGTTTCACTATAAGTGTCCCTCACGAAGGACACAATTTTACACTGACCTAATCCAGTTACTTGACCATTTTAAGCGACAAATTTGTTTTGTCCTTTTTGAGAGATCTCATATTGAATCATATATTCAGACACCCCCACTTGGTGAGTATAAAGATGCTTTTCCGTTATACTACGTTTTATTGTGATTGATATAAATATGATTAGCTTGCACAATGGAGTTGAAATTACTTGTACCTCACCAAGGACAAACATAGTTGAAATCGGTAATTCATCAAAAAATGGTATACAGTTTTTTCACTTTGATTATAATAACTATCGTATCATGGCAATGATATATTTTTCAATGTTTATTTTCGATAATGTAGTATGTGGAAGCCCTCTTATGATAGTAATTTCTTCAATTGTCTTCCTTTGATTATGTCAATTCTTTTAGTTTTTGAAGAGTTATAGTTAGGTTAGGTTAGGTTTTGAACGTGAGTGGGCCCGTATCAGGCCCTCCACTGCGGCCAATGGCCTATTGTGGCTCACCCTATGGTTATATTTCTCCCAGTATATCCAATCTTATGACGAAATTGAGGAATGCATTGGGAGAACAATTTACCAGGTTTTCTGGCCTTACTGTCGTATCGCCAAATATTGAGAATCTGGTTCTGGCCGCTGCAGGGCATGTACACAGAATGTGTTCAGCCGTTTCATCATCCTCCATGCATAGCCGGCACTCTGCATCTTGTGCAAGTCCGATTTTATGCATGTGGTATTTGAGTTTGCAGTGGCCAGTAAGCAAACCTACTATAACTCTGAGATGCACTCTGCTGAGTTCTAGCAGTTTGTCAGAGTCCTGTTTTTTCCTTGTACAAGCAATAAATGCTTTGGAATGGGCTAGGCCCGGTAGACTACGCAAGAGTTATAGTAGTAAGTTTCTGAAAACTTCTTCACGTTTTTACAAATAATATCTAGTAAGAAGAGGATATTGGCAGAGGAAGAACTCCCATTCCATTTCGAGAATGACGATAAGTCGATTATTGCAGATTCATCAAATGATGAATTGGGCTGAGATGAAGACGAAGTCAGTAAAATATCTGAATATATTCTGGATTCGTTGAATCAAAGCGACCATGAATTTGTTGAAAATATTGAGGAGCAAGAAAAAATTTAATGCGAAAGTATTTTTTGCCAATTTTGGACCCACGAACTCTGTTTGTCCCCTATGAGGTACACTCGGTTATAAAGAGTGGGGATGAAATAAAAATAAATTCGACAGAAAAAATTATAACAGGCAGTTTTTGGTTTACTGTTGATAACTTGTTAGGGGCGAAATTTAGGAAAGGAGAGTAGTGAATGTGCAATGATGTGTCACGCCTCTAACATACCCAGTAGCTCAGTAGGCGTGGATTGGACAATAAAAATTGATTTCGATAAGATTGAAATATGGGGTTAATTTTCCGGAGCGCCACGGATTTATCGCTAGTGAAAAATCCGAAACCACCCTGATGGAATGGGACAACCCACTGCACTAATATTACTAAAATATTAAACAATAGATACCTGTTAATGGTATAGTAATAATATATAAATATGTAGAGGTTTTGTCTTCCCTTACGCTTAGATAACTTGAACCAGTATAAAAGAAATAGTCATGTCCCTTACTAATAAAATATATTGATCGTTACACACCCTGTATGTGCACAGTTCAGCTCACCATACAAAAGAAAATGAAATTAATATAAATATCAACCACCAAGATGAATTCAAGTGAATGCTGTGATTGAGAGTATGGTATTGTTTGAATATATCAATATGAAACCTCCAGTGAGGGCTATGCCTGTGACGTCACGATGATAGCTTACAATTATGGATACTTATGCCTTAGGGGCAGTCTTATTCTAAACTTATCTGATACTATGTAGATATTCTCAAACATGCCAGTTCACCAATTATTGTGGTTGTAGTTCATCAGTGCCTTGGTGTATACAGGTGCACAGTGGGTACGACACAATCAATCAAAGTACATGTACAGCTGGGACAAATAGCGAAGGAATGCTGAACAATAGATATACAGCAGAACAACCACAGTCGAGCAGGAACAATCACAGCAGTGGAACAGTGGAAAGACAATCGTGTAGCAACGAAACAGTGTAACAATCACATTAGTGGAACTCCAATAAACGGTAGCAGAGTAGTAGCCATAAACCGTAGTGGAGCACTACCAGCGGCGAAGAGGTAACAGTAGCAAAGTAGTAGCAGAGTGGTAGTCGCAGAGGAGCAAAGTTGTAGTCGGAGAGGAGCAAAGTAGTAGCACCCTAGAATCAACAATACTAGTCTGACTTCTGATTACACTTGTATGGGGCCATAAGTAGAGCCCAAATGCAAATACTAACCTCTATCAAGTGGGAGGGTTCTGATAACAGCTTTGATGGTCTGTTTGCTGTCTGATAGCGAGTTTCTCGTTCCAGTGGTTTCCCGCAATGACTTCTGATTACACTTGTATGGGGCCATAAGTAGAGCCCAAATGCAAATACTAACCTCTATCAAGTGGGTTCTGATAACAGCTTTGATGGTCTGTTTGCTGTCTGATAGCGAGTTTCTCGTTCCAGTGGTTTCCCACAATGATGAAGTGACTTCTAACCTCAAAAATCCGCAAAGCGAACGGAGATTTCTCAAAAATATATAGCGCCAAAATTCGCAAACAATATGAGAAACTCTACTGATATGAATTTTCCCAAGATCCATCAACGATGATCAAACTTCAATTGGAAATCTTCAAAATAGGTCAGTCACTCATCAATATCAAATAAGGAAGAGGAAAATATATCTCAGACGTCAAAGTCAAAACTGTCAATATCTGACAAGGTGCTTTCTTGTTCGTTAGTGTTCGGTGGGAACAGTCCAGGAACTAACTCGAGCTACTAGGAGCTATGAAAAGAACACCTTAAGATTCAGTATTGCCAACTGAACCAAGACGAAAACGCCAGCCTCTCAATCTCAGAACCAAACACAAACAAACAAACAAAAGGTCAAGTATTCGAATGTAAAGTAGGTACCTCAATGACACCAGACAGAGATAGAGTAGGAATGTTACGGTTTTGTGTTCTAAGTACAAAACAATAGACTAACCAAAAGTATGTTTACAAAATAACGCTGTCATACCGCAAAATAGAACAACTGATAACTGTTATTAGCTTAAGGCTGGTTCATGTCCGCTCGAACTAGTACAGCAAAGGTAAGTACTAACATTCGGAACAAGCTATACATGACAACGATCAAAATGTCATTTTGATACAGTGGCGTACAGAGTGGAAAGTGTATATCAATGACAGAGAATTTCTGATGTTATTGTATTAAAACAGAAAGGGATTTCTAGTGCAAAATAAACCCGTAACAAACTTAGAATTTTCGCATTATTTTTTCTGGTCTCGACAGTGAAAGGGTTTTAATATAAGGAGTTGGGTGAAAAACGCGCCTGATTCAATGTGAGTATTTTTTGGCGGGGCTGATGTATTAAAGGTTTAACTAAGAGTGTACTATTTATCGAAGAATTTCAATACATTAACCAGCCATAAACCAGCAAAAATAATCAAAGCTGCAACCTAGTGGCCTATTTCCATGACCGATTCCTTCGCCATTTAATGATATTTCAATTAAATGAGAACAAATTTTATGGTATTTCACCAACAACCTTTTAGTTCAATACAAAAAACTTCACTTGAATTAGTTAAGAAAAAAATTAATGAAATGAAGAAAATTTGTAATTAGTTATTCACAGCAGATTCCATACTCTTTTGCCAATTATAAAAGTCTCATATTCACTCAACCATATGAATTGATGGTCAGTACTGCAGATAACATTAATAAAAATAACTCTGCTCGCTACGCACTATGCCCTCATGAAATTTTGATGTTTATTGACGAAGATGGAAACGTGGTATCAACGCATCTTCATTAAGTAGAGTTTGTGTAGAAGCACTTACTGGTTTCACTTCGTTGGCTGTGATCAGGGTCGAGGGCAATGACTTTGGGAGGCGATACAGAAACAACGTGAAAAAGTGACGTGATTTTTATTTCAACTGGAACTATCCCAATTTTGCTTGTCTACATTTAGGGTTATTCTATTATCGTGATTATGTTGGCACTGATAAATAAATTATGGCCCGTTGAAGAAGAAAAAATGCCAAATTTAAATTCTCAACTTGACCTCATTAATACCTGCATTATCTACCACTCTGCTCCTAGAATTATATCCCAAAGATCAACTTGATGATTGAATTGACAGAGTCACATCATTCTTATTGAAATATAAAAATCATTAAAACGCAAAGTCGTCTCCAAATCATTAAAACGCAAAGTCGTCTCCACAATTTAATATCACCATCCGGTGCAGTAAGAGGATAAAACGGGTGCCAATCAGTTGACAGTCCCATAGTAGTACATGTTCCGGACCTACATAGATCCATCATCAGCAATTTAGTAATTATGGAGATGAAAAATGTTGTATAATTATAGGTGAAAAATAATTGCTGTGCTACATAATGAAATAGCAGAACATGTTTTAATAGATTAAATGTTGTTTATTATTATTTTTGTTTTTGAAAAACTGGAAAAAGGGCGAGGCTGTTGAACATTAGTCAGGTTTCCGGGCACTGTATTCTTGTGCAACTGCTCTGCAGTCTCTGATATCATGGAAATTGACTTCGGTACTAGAAAAACTATGAGAAAGGACCCCGCACTTTTTATGGGTAAAATGGTTCTCGGTGAAATTGTCTGAATTTTTAGTACATTGTAGTATTCAATGTACTGATTGAACGTGCAGAATCGCAAAGTTCGTTAATGGATAGATTTTGAAATACATGGCGTTCAATTAAAAATCAGTAATTTTTATTCAATTATTTTCTCGGGATTTGAAAGTGACAACTGCATTTTTTTTTCGTTCTTATCATGAGAGTACCTTGATATTACTAAATATCATTCAGATGGTGCACATTATATCATTATGTACAGAGTGAAAAAAAAAAACATTTTAGTAATGTCTGAAAATTCGATGTAAAATAATGAAATATTCATAAAATTATTTTGGCATAGCATATACTATTCTCATTCCATCATTAATCACAATTTATACATTTCGTACAGGGTGATTTGAAAAATTGGTGTGAATTATCATCCTCCGATGATAGTTGATACCGTATAAAAATGATTTCGTTGGGACATATAGGGTGATCACGAAAATTTTCGATGATAAAAATGATAAAATATCAACGTTTCAGAAATCACCCTGTAATTCACGATTACCTTGGTGAAATTCCTTTATTATTATTTAATATATTCATCATTCTCTCCTCAACACTGTACCAAAAATGAAGTATCCTACTATGACTACTTTCATAGTTATTAATTGAGAAACTCATTACCAATTGCATTACGAGTTGAAGGAACTTGTTCACGCATATATTCTACTAGTGGCCAAGATTTTTCAAAAATAGTGAAAGGTGAGAATGTGGAGATCAAAGTATATGTAAAAGAGGGTGAAGATTAGAGATAACAATCACATCAGATATATGAACTTAATAATAATAATAGTTAGGTGAATTTTGTTGGTTTAAGCTTTGTCGGAATAAAAAAAAAAACTATATGGAAAAATTGAAAAATGATTGATAGAACGTATTTATTTCTAATAGAAGAATTTGAATCTGGGCAGCGACGGTTTTTCCCAATGCGAGTATAGGTGAGTATAGGTGATTCAATATGTGAAGGTAATAATAATTATAACTGATGGAACTAATTGATTTTTCTTTTTCATTCACTTGCCGTCAACGACAGAATCAAAGTGTACCCGACAGCCGATTGGGTTTTCTTATTGTATGGGGATCGTAGCGCTGCTACGGGGGATGTGGATTTGGTTAAGGCTGTTCCTTGTCACCGTCAGTGATAAGTCATTTCCCGTACCGGGGCCTCATACACGATTGGGCGAGTCAAACTATCCAAGCATTTGGAAATTTTTCTGGCTCATGCCTGAGTTATAAGTCGTAACTATGTGTCGTATATTCAGTCAGTTCCTAAATGGTGGATGGAATTGGATGGACCGTCATTGGTCATTACCCTGCATATAATATTATACTTATTTTGATCTCCACATTCCCACGTTTCACTAATTGTGTAAAATCTTGGCCACTAGTAGAATGTCCAAGTTCCTTCAACTCGTCATGCAAATGGTAATAAGTTTCTCAATTGATAACTAGGAAACTTGTAATAGTAGGAAACTGAATTTTTGGGACAGTATTGAGGAGATAATGATGAATATATTGAATGATAATAAAGGAATTTCACCGAGTAAATCGTGAATTACAGGGTGATTTCTGAAACGTTGATATTTTGTCATTTTTATCATCGAAAATTTTCATGATCACCCTACATATCCCAAAGGAATCATATTTATATGGTATTAGCTATCTTCGGAGGATGATAATCCACTTGAATATACAGGACCAAATAACCGGCCATATATTTCACCAATTTTTTAAATCACCCTGTACGAAAGGTATAAATTGTGATTAATAATGGAATAAGTAAAGTATATTGCATGCCAAAATAATTTTATCAATATTTCATTATTAAATCGAATTTTCAGACATTACTAAAATGTTTTTTTTTCACTTTGTACATAATGATATAATCTGCACCATCTGAATGATAATCAGTAATATGAAGGTACGTTGATGATAAGAATGAAAAAAATGCAGTTGTCACCTTCAAATCCCGAGAAAATAATTAATTACTGATTTTTAACTTGAACGTCCTGTATTTCAAAATCTATCCATCAACGAACTTTGCGATTCTGCACGTTCAATCAGTACAGTGAATACTACAAAATATTAAAAATTCAGACAATTTCACCGAGAACCATTTTACCTATAGAAAGTGCGGGGTCCTTTCTTCTTAGATTTCAGTCTCATAATTGAAATGATGAATTGGGACCTAGTGATAATGAAGCTGGCAATTTATGAATTATGCTATAATCTACTGAAATGAATTAGGTCATAGAAAGAGAAGAAGAACGTGTGATGATTTTTCCTTCTGGTTGTGAATTCAGGTTTTCTCTACTCTAGAATCAAAGGATTTCGCACCGTTTCAATGGAAAATTGGATTTCGGTAAATTTGTTCGGATATTGTATCTACGTATTAAGAAACTCGTGATGACGATCAACTGTCATTATTGCGCCAAAGCTCTAAATTAAACGGTTTAGATTATACAGGGTGCCGAATTTAACTTTTCCAAAATATCAAATGTCCACTGTGAAGACGTTTATTCGAATAAGCCGGGTGGCTACGGAAGTATTTTCTACGGAATATCTCAGTTATTGTATGAGGTAAGCCTATAAATTTTGGGGCATCGATATAATGACATTAGAGCTAGAATTTGAGCATATTAACATGTCAAAGTCTGACCGGAAGTAACTTCAACTTTCTTTCATTGAATAACAACCCTGTTTTTTTCTTCTCCACTTTATTTAACATTCAATTATCTTTCTAATAACATATCACAAGTTGGTATTCAACCAGAAAATAGATCAGAAAGACATTATCATTGACATTCACTGAGTAGGTCGTGAAAGCAAAATGAAAGCCAAAAATAAAAAAAAATGGCTACGGAAACCATACGTCACTTGATAACAGTTGATGCAACTGTGATATTTTATTTTCATTCGTCTTCGTTATAAAAACCCGTATCAAGATTAAAAAAATTGGGAAAAAAAACAAAATTCTGTAGGTCCATAAGTTGATTAGGAACATACAATTTTTTCTTGCCTGTACTATTCAGCATAACCATTTTTTCTTACGATATAATAGAAAGTTATTTTTTTAAATGTAATACCAAAAAATCCAATTATTATTCTTCAAATAACAAAACAGATTATCGACATACGCAAAAATAAAATTGAAAATAATGTGTAATGATAAATAATATTCTGTAGGTTCTAAATCTTAAATGAACATGAAAGTACTTGGTCTGTGCTATCGTCCCTAGATATTCTAATGTCCATGGACGATGTTTGTGCTATTCAGTATAATCATTTCATTGCAAAAATAATTCGAATCAAAATAATAACAAGTAGGCTGATTGAGTTGTATTTTGAAATGAAACACAAAAAAAAACGAGAGCTGTCACAAACGTTCGAAGTAGTGTTTTTGATTCCGCCATTTTAAAATGGTTTGGAAATTGAAATCAGTTAGTGGAATATTCAAAGAATGCCCCGTTATTCACGAACCGAACAAATTGACATGCTTTTCATTTATGGTGAATGTTTGAAGAATTCTTATGCCGCTGAACGATTGTATTCAGGGCGATATCCAGGGAGGCAACAACCGTCAAGAATGTATTTTCAGTGGCTTGAAGAAAAATTGAGAACTGAAGCCTGATGTTCAAGAAGACCAAGAAGCATTTGTTATCAATGAGGAAACTGAAATTAATGTATTGGATTTAATAGCACAATTTCCTCAAGACATAATGGCGCCGAATTAGCTATAAGTAAGGACTCTGATAAGAAAATTTTGAAAACACATGGATTGCAATCCTTCAAATATCAGTTGCATCAAATTTTGTATGAAAATGACGGTCAAAGGCGCCTGGAATATTGTGATTGGTTTGTCTTTGTCAAAATGCTGAAAATCACCTATTTAACTATCATATCTTGTTAACGGATAAGTCAGGGTTCCCCAACATGGATTATTTTAAAAAAATTAATTTTTTTTACTGGGCGATAGAAAACGAGCACAGGTTTCGACAAGGCGGCTTCCAGGAGAGATTTGGTGTGAATGGTTGGGCAGGGATAGTTGGAACTCATATTTTTAGCCCCATTCTTTTTCAAGGCAAACTAACCGGAGAGAGATACTTCAATTTTTCAATTAATGAATTTTTGGAATTCATCAACAACCTACCAGAAGGAATAACTGAGAGCATATACTTTCAGCAAGACGGCGCCCTTCCGCATTATCTAAGAATAGCGAGAAATTATCTTCAAAATCGCTTTCAAGATAGACTTATAACAACCCATGGTCCACTCAGGTGGCCAGCAAGGTCACCTGATCTTACTCCGTGCGATTTTTTTCTATGGGGGCATCTTAAAAATATGCTGTACTCCACACAGCCCACAACTCTACATGAGCTAGAAGTGAAAATTCAGAGAGCCCCAAATGTTGAGAAACGTTTTACATGAAAATATCAACAGAGTCAATAGATATATTGACTCTGAGGTTATGCATTTCGAATATTTGTTTTGAATTTATTACATCTTTAATCCTATCAACTTGAAAGTTTTTTCTATGGATCTGTTTTTTGTTATTTGAAGAATGATAATTGGATTTTTCGGTATTTCATTTAAAAAATTACTTTCTATTATATCATTAAAAAGAAATGGTTAGCTGAATATCAAAGGCAAGAAAAATTGTATGATCCAATTTAAGTTATGGACCTGCAGAGTATTGTTTTTTCCTCAATTTTTCCAATAATTTTTTTGACGGCTTTTCATAACGCTGACGAATGAAAATATAATATCACAGTAGTAGCAACTGTTATCAAGTGACGTGTGGTTTCCATAGCCAACTTTTCAATTTTTCATTTTGCTTTCATTTTGCTTTCATTTTGCTTTCACGGCCTACTGAATTTCAATAAATTTTTTTTTCTGATCTATATTGTTTCTGGTTAGATACGAAATTTCTGATATGTCATTAGAAAGGGATTTGAATGCTGAATGACGTGAAAAAAAAAGGTTGCCATTTGAAATAAGGAAGTTGATGTTACTTCCTGTCAGACCGGAAGATAACTTCGACATGTCAAAATGCTCAAATTCCAGCTCTTATGTTATTATATCGATGCTTCAAATTTATAGTAGGGGACCCCGCGATGCTAAATGGGGATTTACTCGAGCGTCATAGAGACCTATTGGGTTGCAAAGCTTAGATGATAAGAAGAAAAAAATGTTATATAATATATACCTTTTCATCGGTGGGGGAAGCGGCTATAGATTGTTAAATATGTAAAAAAATACTGTTGCATGGACATTCTGGAGCGCGTCAGATATTGATAGCATCAATGCCCTACGTATTTTTAATAATGTACGTATGTTAATCTGATTGTTTGTATGATGCTGGTGTATGTACGTAAGGGTTGAAAATTAAAAAAAAACATAATGGAGCGCGTCAGATTTTCTAAGAGAGTGTTGAGTGCACCAAAAAAAAAGCTCACATTCACTAATCTGACGATTTCGATGTGACGCAAACTCGCGGCCATTATTATAAAAAAACTTCGCCATTTTGAAATACTCAAGTGCGTCAGATTAAGATATATATGGTTCATCTTTATGTTCTAAACGTGTTGCCTCATAATCTGACGATTATCTAGAGGGATTCGCCTAATCTGACAATTTTTTTTTAACATTGAACGTAATTAATTGAAAAGCTCGATTTCATCCTCAGATTGCGTATCTGTAACAAAAAATCATTAAAATATATAACAATTTTTTTTATGAACAACGTGTTTTTGTAATTATTGAACAAAAGAAATACCTGATTCTGGAGTATCCTCAAGAATATCAGGTGTTATGACTACATCTTCGTACGCTTTCGGCAATTGATCACCTGCAAACCACATCATTTTGAATTTTCCGTCGACAACTTTCCATCCATAGTCCGTTGGTAAAAGATCAGTAATGTTTGCATTATGGGCATTACTCCACAAGCATGCAATGAGTCTTGTGCGTAACACTTGCAGGAGTAACTCCGATTCACAGGGTGGCAAGTTGCACGCATCGTAATTCCGGACACTCAAGGAGAAGGGTTGTGATGTGTCTTTTACCTTGTAAGTCCTATTGAAGGTGAGAATCCTGGCTTGATTGACATCGTCTAACTTTTCAAACCCATACAAGTGGCAAGTAAAAGACTGTATGATGTTAAAAGAATCCTGCACATTATGCTCCTTTGATCCCAAATCCAGAAATGCTTCTTGGAAAATTTCGGAATTCATTAGTAATTGCAAAGGTTTCTTTTTCCCTCGTCGGTACAATGCTGGGTTGAAATCGCAACCAGTGAATGCATGCAAAGCTGAAGCGCTTCCGAAATTTTTGGGCATAATCTATCAACCTTCACACGTCCTACTCTGTGGTCTTTCCCGAAAGAGAAGACTGGTTCCGGAATGAAACCAACCTATGTAGGGCAAATGAACGTTGGTTCACCGATGGTTCCAAAACTCAGGAAGGCGTCGGAGCCGGAATATATGGGATAAACCCAGTAGTGAAACGCTCGTTCAGTATGGGCAAACTAGCTACGATATTTCAGGCAGAGGTATATGCCATTGAAATGTGTGCCAGGGAGCTAGAAAATCGACACCACACGAAAAACAATAAAAATATTTTCAGATAGTCAAGCAGCACTTAAAGCGCTTGAATCCAACTGCTTTAAATCTAGAGCAGTATGGAACTGCAGAGACACCTTAAACCGACTGGCGCAACGCAACAACGTTACCCTAGTCTGGATACCAGGTCACACAGGCCTAGAAGGAAATGAAATAGCGGACGCCCTAGCAAAAGGGGGGCCGAAACAACGTTCACTGGACCAGAACCGGTAATCGGTTTAGCATATAGCACTGCCAAGAATGTCATAACAGCTTGGGCAGACAATAAAAGACTCGAGTACTGGCTTAGTCTACCGGGCCTAGCCCATTCCAAAGCATTTATTGCTTGTACAAGGAAAAAACAGGACTCTGAAAAACTGCTAGAACTCAGCAGAGCGCATCTCAGAGTTATAGTAGGTTTGCTTACTGGCCACTGCAATCTCAAACATCACATGCATAAAATCGGACTTGCACAAGATGCAGAGTGCCGGCTATGCATGGAGAATGATGAAACGGCTGAACACATTCTGTGTACATGCCCTGCAGCGGCCAGAACCAGATTCTCAATATTTGGCGATACGACAGTAAGGCCAGAAAACCTGGTAAATTGTTCTCCCAATGCATTCCTCAATTTCGTCAAGAGATTGGATATACTGGGAGAAATATAACCATAGGGTGAGCCACAATAGGCCATTGGCCGAAGTGGAGGGCCCGATACGGGCCCACTCACGTTCACACCTAAACCTAACCTATTGAAGATGAGAATCCTGGCTTGAATGACATCGTCTAACTTTTTCAACCCACACAAGTGGCAAGTAAAAGACTGTATGATGTTAAAAGATTCCTGCACATTATGCTCCTTTGATCACAAATCCAGAAATGCTTCTTGGAAAATTTCGGAATTCATTAGTAATTGCAAAGGTTTCTTTTTTCCTCGTCGGTACAATGCTGGGTTGAAATCGCAACCAGTGAATGCATGCAAAGCTGAAGCGCTTTCGAAATTTTTGGGCATAATTTTTTGTAGAGAGTGGATACGTCGATGTATCGGCATGCAATGTCAACTCCAAGATCCATCCAAACTTCTACTCTTGCTTGCAGGTGTTCCATATTCGCTAACATGATGACCACTATATCAGTGCGAGAGTGGAATAGAAACGCGGAGAGGGAAATATAGGCATCAAGCAGCTGCACGCATTTAACTTTATCGACGAATTTTTGTTATTTCGGCTTGCGGAAATCGTCAGATTATAAATTTTTCGTTATCCTTCAATTATTTCCTTCAACAAAAAAAAATTAGCTACGCTCGAGAATGTCGAGATGACGTTTTTTTTACAACTTTGCTGCCCTCTCCTTTCTTTACGTCACTCTCAAATTGTCAGCAAATTCGTGGAATATACACTTTTTGGCATGTAATTAACTCACCCTACCTTGATCTGACGAGAATTTCTGATGATCAAAATTTATTTACTAATCTGATCCTTTGTCCTTTGTACTAACTTTCCTATTAGAAAATCTTAATCATTTGTATTGAACCTTTAATTAATTTTATATCAGATTAGAATGACTCTTAATGTCCCATCCCTTTATTTATTCATACATATAATTCAGCGCGCTGGTTGGCCGTTAGCGTGTGAATTCTTTAAGCTAGAGAAATAATATGTTTGGTTCTATCATGATCAAAATACTCTCATTTAACACAACTTCACAGAATAACACTTTTGTGGAGATTAATTCAGCTATAAAACCCTCATATGTGATATCAATCATGACAATGAATTTTACTCACCTAAATACTCCTGTCGTCGGTTCATTGCTCTGAAGTGGTCACACTTTAACTTATCGAACGTATCACTAATTAGCCCGTTCAGAAATTCAGTAATTTTGGTTTGGTTCAATTATTGACTTACCTAACGAAGGAAACTGGAGAAATAGTCTGTTTTTCATTTATTAAGGCAAAAAGAGATAAATAAATATAAAACTCTATAAATATGCGACAAGAATGTTAATATTTACGAAAAGAAAAAGGATATAGAGAATTTACTTTCACAATTAAAGTCAAAATACTGGAAATTTCAATGATTAAACAAGAACAGACTGAAAACAATATTTTTATACTTCAAAACAAAAACCTATCTAATTGACAATATATTATCTAGCATGTTAGCTTACCAAGACCATCTTTAAATACGTGAAACTGATTAGAGACTTTGACAAAATAAATGATAAAATACTTAAGAAACCCTTCAACTCTGAGAAAATAGATCGGACATGTCCCAGGTCAAGGTGAGGCCTTGACCTGAGTATTCTTCACTCGACTTACTGTTTCAAACACATTTCAACTAAAAACTTGTTTTTGAGATCTCCAACGGTTCAACTTTATAATTCGTTAAAAGATAGGGGGGATGATCCCGCCCTCAGAATATTTTACTTGTAAGATATTAGGTAGGTGTCGCTACTTGAATGGTCTTGGCATTCTAAACCCTATTCTGGTATTCTACAGTCCTAATTAATTACATATAAGTTTTCCTATTACGTGACATCATGTGGTTGACCGCCCCGTACATTTTAGGACTCGCGTCGAATGTGGTTTTGTTTCACTTTGATAGAAAACGGTCGACAAAAAACTATCAAACATTCTCTTTTGTTCGTCCGATGTCACTCTGCCTTCTTACTTTTAAAATAACAATAATTTGCATGCATTTACAACGAGTGACCTATTTCCATATATGTATTATTTAAGACAAAAATTAATTGATTAAACGGTCAGAAAGCTATTTCGGACCTTTCGTTCCTGGAATATCTATAGTATCAAACGAGTTGTACCCAGATGGTAAACAATCGACCCTGGGCTATTCAGGCAGAAATTACCAGATTTTACAATATCTTCAAAGTTGAATGGATTTTCTGATTCTCACGAGAAATCTATTGTTTGTAATATGCCCTTCATAAATTTTGAGTTCCATTATTTCTGTAACTAAAGTTCGGTATTATCGCCCAGAGGAACATGTGGGATGCAACTTTCTTATTGAAATGGATTTGGTCCCATGACCAGAGGCGTCTCAATATTCTATTACACCTTCACGGGCGGCCTTATATATGGGGCTCATATTTGGTGGAGGTACTTAACCGGGTACAAGGTATCCCCCTGTATATTAATCTGCCATGCTTCAGTAAATCCCAAAATCCGCGCTTGGGCTCCCCTATTATTACCAAGCCTACCTCATAGAATAACTGGGATATTCCTTAGGAAATACCTCCGTAGTCACCTGGTATAAACCAAATCAACTATGCATCGATTATTTATATGGCCGATACAAATCCACTATTGAGTATAATAATACCCGAAAATACCCACGATATACGGGGTGAGTCCAAAGCTAGCAAGTTTTTTAGTGATTATAGAAAAAATGAGCGGTGAAATTTCATTCAGTTCCAAATATATCTAAGGATAAAAAGATTGAATCCCATTGAGGATGTTAGCTTCTCCTGATTGAATCAGACTGACATATTATATACAATTTTTTATTTCTCATGAAGCCGCACGCGTCCTGCTACTTGATATATCCAAATGCCTGGGTTTTCGGATAACTCGGTGATGAACTTGAGCTGCGTAGGAGGATATACATCTCTCTCAGCCCCATGGCTTCAAGCTTCATGAGAGGTACCTTGATTTTTCTTTTTACTCTTAACTATTGGTGAAAATGTATGATTTTCACCAGGTTCTAGTGCAGGGCACAAACAATGGAAATTGTGGCCTTGTAATGTTATTTCGACCTTCAAACCGGGAGCCATTCTGTTAGGCAGGGATAGGATCCACGGGTGCCAACCACCACGGGTGCCAACCACCCGTTTCCGCCATTACCAATACTGATGTTTTCTACTGCTATTTATTTGATTTATTTCAACCGAACGGGCTATGACCATAGCGAAAGAATATTTTTGTTTTTTCTGGGCATTTTCGCATTTTGAGAGCCTAAGTCGATAATTGTTTCATTTAAAGTATTTTTGAAATTGAGAATTTGAAGATTGGGCATACAAGGAACTCTTTCTTTGAACCGCATTTTACTATTGCTAGCAAGCTAGTGTCTTTTGAGGCCTATCGAACCTATTTTATTGAAGTCTCGCCCGAATCACGTAGTTTAATGTTTTTATTTTAAAGGGTGGCCACTGTCCACGTGATATGGCCTCCCCCCGAATATCTGTATATTCATCCCACTTTGTCAATGGGATTGCAAATAATTCCAGTTTGAATATACCTGATTAGTTATTTTTTGTAATAATTTTTCGTCAATAATAATAATAATAATAATAATATATTTATTTCTCTTGTAGAAAAGTACAAAATAGAAGATGACGTCAATGGTACAAAAACAAGGAAAACGTCACAATGCTAAATATAAATGTATATATACATACACAACACATACATACATATTTCTAAAATGAAGATATGTTAGACATAAAAAAAGATGTATGCAGAGGCAAGAATAACTAAAACAACTTCACAGTCTACTAAAACTACTAGTAAAAAGGGACTACATAAACCTAGAATTCATCAAGGGTGTAGCATTTTTTTTTTGGAAAGGGAGATGTTTTCCATCTCGATTTGAAAATTGTTAGATTTGGTGAGTTCTTAAAGGATTCATCTAGCTTATTGAAAAACTTTGGTCCAAGAAAGAGAAAACTTTTTTGGTAAAGGGTGGTTCGGTGCATGTTGGGTATTAACAAGTTTTTAGAGCGAGTCGAGTATTGATGCTGATTAGATGTGAAGTTCGGCCAGTTCTTATAAATATATATGCATAGTTCATAAATATAAATACTCGCGACCGTTAGTATTCGGAGTTCTTTTACTGAATTTCTGCATGATTGCCTCCACCCAATTTCAGCAATGATTCTGATAGCTTCCTTTTGTAGAATGAAAACCCTCTCTGCAGTTGACCCTGTACCCCAGTTCAGTATTCCATACCGTAGATGACAGTGGATAGTTCCGTAGTACAGATTCAGCAGAACCTCTTTACTACAGTGTCTAGACATGAACCTCAATGCGTAACAATTTTTCCTTAATTTAATGCAGAGAGTTTCAATATGAAGAGTCCATGTGAGTTTATAGTCCAGCGTGAGACCTAACATCATTGTTGTTGAGCAATTTTCAACATATAACTCCTCATTCTCATAAATACTGAAGTCTCCAGGGACATTGTTCAATGAAAATTTCATCAGTTTGGTTTTGGAGATGTTCAATGCCAAGTGATTTTTATTAGCCCAAGTTACCACCTGCTCATAAACACTTTGTGTTTTTTCTGTGAGATCTAACACATTATGATCCTTGATGAGGAAATTGGTGTCATCTGCATAAGCAACTACATGAATTTCTGTGAGACTACTGAAGTACTGCATCAGGTCATTGGCGTATATGAGGAAAAGTAAGGGGCCAAGTATTGAACCTTGAGGTACACGTTGCTCAATAGTTGCTGATTGACTAACAGTATTATGAATAACTACCTTTTAGGTCCTGCCCTCTAAATATGACTTCATCAGCTCCAAAGCAATTCCTCTCACACCATATCTCTCCAGCTTCTGAAGTAGAAGTATATGATTGACACTATCAAAAGCTCTAGAGAAATCAATGAATAATCCACAGATATGCAGTTTTCCATCGAGAGCATTTATAACGTGTTCATTGAATTCGTAAAGTGCCATTTCAATACTTTTGTTTTGAGTGAATCCGTGTTGATTTGGTGAAAAAAGTTTGTTAGCAAAGAAAAAAGATACCAACTGTTTTTTAATATTAATAAATTATTTAATATATTATTTAAAATCGCTATGTAAGCCAGATTTTCGTATTATGAGGGTAAAAATAAACAGTGTAGGTATGGCTTATAGATATTTTGGATTCGGTAGACCTACCCCTTTGATATTTTAGGTACTCGACGTCATTGTGTTCCACTCTTCCTAGGTCTTGCGAGTGGAACAGTACGAAATGGCACTGTGTGGTGAGTAAAACCCAGTGGTGCCCCAATGATTAGGAACTTTCATAAGAACTCCAATGCCATAAAAGCTAGATACTTAAAAATATTTCTGCACTTTGAAAAATTTTTGGGCTTAGAATTATTTTTCGACTTGGCAGTATTTTTCGAATATTGACATTTGTTGGTACTTGGAAATATTTTTTAACTTTGAGAATTTTTCGGACTCAGAAATATATTTTGACTAAGAATTATATTCCGAATTTTGTTGATGATTTGAATTAATAATTCCGGACTTCCAGAAAGTTCGGTCTTTTGAAATATTTTGCAACTTCGAATTATTTCGCGAATTTTAATACTTCAACATCTGTTGATACTTTAAAATATTTTCGTAGTTCGAGAACTTTTTGGGCTTCAAAAAATGTTCGACATATAACAGAGTTATCAATTTTGATAATGAAATTTGCGTTACACAGTCTGCATACAAATCATAGCGTGGAAACTTTGACATCTACTAATTGTTACTCGGATGTGATTGCTTCATTTTCCATAGCACACTTTTATGAAAATGTTTCGCTACGAGGGGAATACAGAAAGTGCTTTTTATTAAAATCCCAATTTTATCAGTAGTTTGTGGATTGGAAGAATGATTGTGATATATTGTTGAGAAGTGTAACGTTATTTTTTTAATTATTAACTATTCAGGGTATATCGAAATTTTTAATCATATTTTACATGTATTTTACCACTATTTGCTTTCTGCATTTATTTGATAATGTTCAAACACTAACAATACCTATATTGCTATCAAAATGTTGCTTCTTCGAGAGTGTATTCACTGGTAATCCATCCAACTATTTCTCAATTGAACACGGAAATAGGCGGCCCCATTGCATTATACTATCAGGTATAACCATTTTACATTTACGTCATTGTGTTTTGGTAACGTCATATTTCAAGTTATCCCAAGGTTAATAATTGTCATTCGTGATTTAGTTGTTTACTTTTGGGACTCTGTCAACACTTTTCATTCCACCTCTGGGGTGTGCGCACTAAGTGGAGTACGCCATAGAGTGACTTTTGTTGATTTTATAACTGAAGAGGCGAAATGGGTTATGCCATGCAGTATTACTCAGGCGTGTTTCATTTGAGGATAGGGGTTCATAATATATTTCTAGCTAGTGGAAAGAGAATAATAAGTTGAGAGTGTAATACTCTTCGATTCGAAAAGTGTACCTGGCAACACTGCACTTGGATTTGACATTTTGATCTAAAGTTTGAGAAGAAGAAGATTAATTAGTTTTGACTGTCGTCTGTCACGAGTGTGATGGGATTTTTCACATTTGACATGATTGGGGAATAAGTTGTAAGAATTTTATTTCTATTTGAATCATCCGTAAAGGGATTAAATCTTGCAACTGCCTAAGAGTTTCAGTTTTCGTTTAGTCGATTGAATTGCTGTGTATGCATATTTCTGAACCTTAC
Organism: Chrysolina oricalcia; assembly: GCA_944452925.2. Lineage (NCBI taxonomy): Eukaryota > Metazoa > Arthropoda > Insecta > Coleoptera > Chrysomelidae > Chrysolina > Chrysolina oricalcia. The sequence goes on along the minus strand of OX101818.2, from coordinate 16,604,155 downwards.
CTCTCGGGGGATTATACAAACCAATTATTTCTGGTAAGTCTCGCACATGGTATTCTTCTATCATTTGGCAATTCTTCATGTATTTGAGGATCTGATTTGTTAGCCCTTTTGGGTACTTGGTCCTATGTGCCACTATTAACCAAGATATTTTCATCTGACATCTGAAAGAGCCTACCGAAAGCATCTTCCACTGTGGGAGCACCTAGGCCTGTTCTGGTCAGAGGTATTTATCAGGTCATCCAAGTTGTTGAACGAAATGTCATGTTCTTGTTGTATTTCAGGGTTTATGTATAGGGCACTATAGTTCTGTCCCATTATATTTCTTTCCTTCCTGGAGGAAGTTTCATGACTTCCGTAGATGTATGGTATGCCTTCTTTGTGACCAGCTTCCACCTACTATAGCCATTGAGTAGGGCATTTAGGTACTGGTAGCGTGACTGTCGAAGAAGCAGCATTGCACTTAAGATCAGCTTGGTAGTACCAGTCTAGTTGAACCGACGTTGCACTCCAAGTACCAGATAATAGCACTAAGTATTCTACTGATATCCTTTTTCATATCAAAATCTAATGCTAATGTGTAAACGCTACAAGGTAAGGTGCACCATACTATTGCGGATTGGTTAAGACATATTATTTTCTCCTACCCTACAGCGGTAGATATATTTTGTGTTTAATATTGGATACGTTAACCTTGTCTACTTACTAGTGCTTGTATAATTTCACCTTAAAGGTTGGTTAATGTTTGAAAACATATTTGGTCATTGAACTGCACCTGTAGACCAATTGTAAGGTCAATTTTGATAATCAGTTATTTATATAGCTATTTAGTTTTTGTGTAAGAACGTACCCGTACAATCAGTTCACTATAATTTTGATGTTTAATAATTATACTTCTCCAAACAGTAAGCTGTTTATCATTTAGAGTTTGGTAACTTCAATCTTTAATTCTATTCGTGTTATATGGGAATCAGTATAATTAATCTTTAGGGTGAGCCTGCATCATATTTCTGGCGCCCACATTCGTACATCTCATCACAATTTATTTTGTATGACCCACTTCCGTCTCCACTTGAGTTAGTCGCGAGCCACCCTGTCACTCTGACACCTTTGTTGCCATTATAAAAGCCGAAAGCTAAGTTAAACTTGTGGCAGAAGGTAATTTTGTAACTATACCTTCTGTTTGAAAAAAAAAACTGGATGCGCTTTCGGTTAAGCTAGAAGGGCTGATACTTGCTAAATTATACTTTGACGACATCAAATCGATATACTGAATTTAAAACATCCACACAAAATAAAAAAGAAGATTGGTTCCGGATCTCCCCGTATACTCCCCGAATACCCGTATATGTGCATTTGAAGGACATGTAATGTTAAGAGTTCCGCTCTGCGCATGCTCCAAAGTATCACTAAATTTTCATCAAGTATCGACCGCAGCCAGATTTTGATGGAATGAAACTTGTTCAATATCTTTTGAAGAGCACACGCGCGGGAAAAACGATGAATGTCCAAACACATTAAATCGTCAAGAGAGCGTTTTTGACGTACTTCCAGTGTTTTTATCTATGTGACTGTTATCAATATTCCCGTTCATAGGTACCAAAAGGTGCATCTTTTTGACAGGAAAATATTATGTATTGATATAAATTAGGCAAAAAATGGACTTTTATCGTTTTTCCTGACTGCTTTTCATTTCGTATAGCTAGCTTGTCATCCCGCTGCCAAAATGTGTTGTGATTTCTCAACGTATGCCCCTTAGAGTTATGAAATATAATGATCAATGAATGAGCAAAATTAGCGATTGTTCACTCGTTTAATATAATTTTGAATAGCATTCTGTGAGTGTATTCACCTGTTTCAAGCATAACCTAACCCAGAGCGAGAGTTGACCCTTGCGTATGGTCCGAACGCCAATATATCGACAGGAGAGTCGGTGGTATCAAGATATCGCGAATCGAAGTCGTAAATCGCTCAAACGAGTCGCGGATCCCGCAGTTCGGTTCACGCATCAATGGTCGCCCACTTTTTAGTGTTTACTAACGATGCGAGCTGAATTTTAAGCGGTGCTCTCCGTACTCGCGGACGATTTAATATGATGGCCCTACTTCCACATGTCGCTCGCTCGTACTCTACGATGTGTCGCGATGTTTCTTCTTTTTGCGCGGTGCCATCGCCGAAAAGGATAAAATGCGGAATATCCAGCTAAGATGATCGGAATAATGGGAAATATCGTTTTGCGAAAGCTATTTATTTAGTTTTTCAGCGGTGATCACTTCCAACAGGCGATGCACAGGTGTATTGAAGAATACATGGAATACAGGGTGAACCACGACGAGCTGAGTCGATATATATTTATATTGGAAACTGCTAGGAGTATTTTTCTGAAAATTAGTATACGAAAGTTTTCCGAAGAGCTCGATTCAGATGAAATGTTTTCAGTTATCTAAGACTGATTGTTCTTTCGAACCAAAACTATGGCGACGTTATATATAGACCTGCCATTTTGAATAGAGATGTTCAACTCATTCAGCTCGTCCAGAACTGCGTTTGTCTAATTTGTGGTATAGGCAGACGAGCTCATATATCTGGTACTTTGAATGAACTAGGATGGCTAAATATCGATATTAGGAGATTACTGCATGTCTGTACCCAATTTCATAAAATAATTACCACTCAAATTCCGCCATCTCTATACGAAAAAATCACCTTCCTCACTGAGATACTCAATATCAACGTCAGATTCAAATCTCAACTTTCTCCTCCCAGTCACACTTCTGCTCATTACCAGTCCTCTTTCTCGTACTTGATCGCAAAACTGTATAACTGGATACCAGAATTCTTGAAGAGTTTGAACATGTTGTGATTCAAAAAACATTTTGAAGAACTTCTCCGAAATTGTATTTAGAATTTTTGACATGTCTATCACCAACTCCTGGCATGAGTTATTCATAATACCGAAGAATGTACCGACAAGTTTTATATCACTAATTGTTTCTGTGGTTCCGAGAAAACTAAAATTTATCAAGAGATATCCTTCTTTTGGTATGCATACCTACAGTACCATTAAAGTCAGTAGAGAAAAGAGAAATCAACATGAATTATGGAAAGAGCATAATAATCAAATTGACTATTTAACATTCAAATTACTGCGTGGTCGTTCAAAATTTTCAATCGAAGAGGATCACAAAAACTATAACAATCATTTTGAAACCAGCATCAACTCAAACCCAAAACATCTGAGGAAGTTTGTAAAATCAAAGAAAAACAGTACAGCTTCAATTAATATGTTGAGAGATAACCATAGGATAATTACAAACTCTAATGAAATCTGCACAATATTTTCTGAATATTTTCTCTCGGTTTTTAATCCAAGAAGAAATATTCCAGTTCATAATGTAATACAGTAAGAATCACATAACAACAGTTCTTCTTATAATATTACTGTACAATAAATTCTTCTATAACTTCAAAATCTTTCAAACAACGACGACTACTTACATCACTCCTCAAGTACTGTGCTGATTATATTGCAATACCACTTCATATAATCTTCAATAAATCCTTTGAAGAGGAGGTATTTCCGTCAGTATGAAAAACAGCTCACATAATCACAATTTTAAAAATCTGGTAATAAACAACTCGTCAAAAACCATAGACCGTTTTTAAAATTGTCCATCATAGCAAAAACTTCGAGTCCATTATTTTCGATAACCTATTCTTCGACGTTTAAAACATAAATAATATTGAACAACATGGTTTCATGAAGAAACGATCATTAGACTCCAATTTATTCACATATACTGATATATCCTGCATAGCCTCAATGACAAGCACCAAGTTGATGCTAGTTAGACCGACTTCAGCAGAGCATTTGACAAAATCGATCACTCTGTTTTGCTACGGAAGCTTGCTCGAGTCGGGGTAAATGGCAATCTACCAAATTGGATTGAATCTTATGTAACCGATCGTTGTCAAGCGGTAACAGTCAGTAACAACTAGTCTGAATATCACCAAATCAACTCTGGGGTTCCTCAAGGATCTCATCTGGGGCCCCTCCTATTTAATATTTATATTAATGATATCTCTCAATGTTTCCGATTCGCCAACTTTTTAATGTATGCGGACGATCTAAAAATATACCACTCAATTTCTGATGCTGACGACATCTCACTCATACAACAGGATATCAATAACTTCCATGTCTACTGTGATGTAGATGGTCTATACCTGAACTTTGATAGGTGCTACCATAATTCATTTGGACGCCGAAAACGTATTCTAAATCACTCCTATCAAATATCTTCTCGACCCTTGAAAACCGTCACAGAAATAAAGGACCTACGAATAATATTCGAATCTAAAATGCTTAATGATAAGCATATATTTTACATTTATAAAAAGGCTCCCAAAATGTTAGGTTTCATTATGGGAACTTGTCGTGAATTTAAAAACTCACAGACTCTCCATACTCTCTATATGTCATACGTCAATAGTGTTTTGAGTTATGGTGCCGTAATATGAAACCCTGGATACATTTACATAAAGAAACTTGAACGTGTTCAGAATATATTCTTAGATTATGTCAACAAAAGATGTTTTCCATCCAACCCTAACAACCGTATCTATGTTCGGAATGAGCCGAACATATGGCGAACACTGGCGAACAGAAGGAAAATTTCCGACGTGAAGTTCCTCTTCAAAATCATTTACAATTTAGCTGATTCACCTGCCATCCTCAGTATCATTTATCTCAATGCTCCTACGTATATTACTAGGCATGAGCATCTTTTTCGTTACGAACAATAGCAAACAAATTGATTTTTGAACTCTCCCATGCAGTGATGCAACATATGTAATGCGTTATCAAATTCCAATAATATTGATATTTTCTCTTACTCACTGTCAAAATTTTCCTGTTTTGAAAAAACACTTTCTTGCTTCACAAACTTCAATTGAATAAGTGCGCTTCCATGTTCGTTTTCATTCACCCATTACTATATGCACTTAATTCATAACTCTTATTGTTTTTCTTCTTCTATATCTATCACAAATTTTGTAATTTTCTTTTATTTTACTTTAGAATTATATGTAGATTCTGTATATTGAGAAATCAACTATCTGTTAATACTGTTTTGGGTCAGTCTCGTTTGTATTCCCATTTGTAAATAAATAAATGAATAAATAATGATATTTGTTAATTTTTATTGTTATCATTATAATTATTTGGCATCGACTGCTATGGTCATTAGCCACATTACTAATAACATCATCATCATAAGTCTTTCTGTAATGTATATTTTCATACTATCGTTATAGTTGTTTAAGATTGAGTGGAAGAAAGCACTTGTCTGATTCCTTGTGGCTCAAACAAAAGCTAACTCTGCGTTTTGGTGGATATCTGTTTTTTTCAATAGTGTTATTGTATTTTTCTTACTTTGTCTTCCTACCATCAAAAGCGTTTATTATTATTATTATTTCCGGTTATACCGGAATCGGACCACAACTTTGTTCTTTTAAATATGTCCAAAGGGCTCCAGTTTTAAGTAATTTATTTTTTTTTTGAAAATTTTGACTGATGCAGCCCTTCACAAAGAAATTAATTTTTTGGAAACAAAGAGACTCAGGTCAAAAATTGGTATCACTTCCAAGAGGCGATGTACAATTACAGGTGTAAGTATTGAAGAATACATATAATACACAGTGTGTCTCATGCCTCATAAAGAATGATAATAATACTGAAAAAATTACGAAGTTTTGACAAACAATTCAAATTATTTAAATAATTGTTTGTTCTGAGTGTATTCCAAACAATTTTGATGAACACTTCTATTGACATTTGATGAATTGTGTTTTAATATATTTATAACAATTTTACACGTCTATTTTACATTATCTGTTGCACACAACCTTTTTTACTTGTTATTTTTTTTTGTTTTGTTAAAATTGTTTTTTCCGTTAACCAGCTGTCCTCCCCTTACGAACGGCAGCCCTCAAAAGTCGAAACTTGTGCGAGCTAAGGATTAACGAGGTATTACCTTTTTACGTGCGATTCCTAGCACTTTCTCGGTCCATCAGAAAAAATTCTGCAGTCGCCATGGTTTGAACCACCGCCGACCGGCAGCCGGTGACTAAACAATGTCGCTTTAACCACTCGGCTACCTGGCCCCATTTCATTTATATCTTCCAAAAGTTTTTTTTAAAAGTAAATAGTTTTTCAACGGTTCCTTGTTTATAAATTTATAAATGTATTTTCATGTCAAATAATGTACTGGATTCTGATAATCATAGCTATGGAACCAGACATGATAGTTTACCATAGATACCTACAAACAGAACATCACTATATGAAAGAAGTCACCAATACAGTGATATAAAGTTTTTCAATATTCTTCCCGGCATTATAAGGATTGAAAAAAATTAAATACGTTTAAAAAATCAACTGAAATCCTATTTAACTGATAGATGTTGTTATAAAATATTTGAGTTTTTGGAAGATAGTTATATTTTTATAGATTGTGATACATTTATAAATATTGATTTGTGAATGTATATATGTTTAGTTATATGAATGCATGTTTCTGTAAACGTTCATAACGTCTAAACAGTTGTTTATGTTTTGTTTCTGATACAAAATTCACTTATTTGACATATCCAATACTATTATTACTATTATATTAATTTGGGAGTGTACAATTTTTGTTTTATAGTATTCTTGTTCAGTTGTCCCAATTAGATTGTTAAGAAAAAACATCTATAATTTTTATATTCGTGGCTATTTTCTTCGGTGATGTGTCATTCAGTGTTTTTTCAGAAGGTCTCCACTTCGGATAGAATTCAGTGGCCCCTGAATCATCTGTAGTTTCAGTTTAGTGTTATATTTGTTGTTTTCTACTACTTCCTCCTGAAGGGTGCTTGAATGCAGAAATTCACTTATTTTGTTATTGAAAACCACGAGGGCAGCTTCAATTACCTGAGATTGAGAGGTAGAATGCCAGTTTTATTAATGAATGAAGTAGACAATTTTTTTATAGTTATGATTTCTTTCGTGATTTTTCAATTACTTTTTTCTAAAGTAAAGTACATACTTTACGCACGCTTTGGAGTGCGTAAAGTTTAACTCTTTTTTACTAGTGCATAAAGTAAAATATATCAAAAATTGTGTATAGCAACCAAATAAAAGCTTTTAATTTAAATTGCCACTTGTGGTATCTTCTTCTACGATTAAAAATAATTTTTGCTTATGTTTAGCATGCAACAAATTATCATGTTTTTTATTTTGATCATAATTTTCTGCAAATGCCATTGCTTTGATTAAATGTAAACAGACCGTGGATGTCGATTTTGCTCAAATAGTAAGTATCACAGAACACATCAAAAGTATCGGTTAAAGATTGATTTATGAAGTTTAATAAGTACATTATCTAAAATCTAATCTAATCACACAAGGTAACAAGTTTTTGTCAATAATGTTTGTATACCTGATAATTCTTCATCCAAATTGTATTGCAGTTTATCTGTTTATACCTTATCTGATAACCGATATGAATTCAAATTCATCAGGCGAATTTGACAATACTCCTCCAAAATCTGCACACATTTATGAACAGAAATATAATTAAAATTTCTGATAAACTGTTGATGGATGACAGTATGCCATCTACTTCCAAACAGAGCGTTTCTAGAAACTACAGTTTTACTGTTGAAGACGATAATAGAGAATTTGGAGAACCGCTCGATACCAATATTACAGAAATAAGGTAACAAAATGTTTCAAACTCTGTAATGGAAAAGTCCAAATTCATAAATTTTGGAAGCTGTAATAGTTGCACCTTCAATATTAATATTTTCAACAACTAACAACTAAAAATCTAATTTATTGGCCATTGTTTTGTTTGTTGATGTTATTTTGTTATGTAAGAGTGAAATATATTTTTAATCGTCAAATAAATTTGTGTTCGTAAAATGTACATTCATTACCATAGTGTATTGAGAAAATTTTGTATTCCTAATCTCAGTGAAAAATTATGTACGGTAGTAGAAAAAATATTGTATGTAATTCATGTGTAAAGGCTTTTTTTGACTCATATGATTGTCGCATTCGCCTTCGGCTCATGCGACAATATTCACATTCGTTACATAAATAATTATTTTATCGCTGTTGAGATCAATATACAGGGCGTCCAGTAAACCTTGTCCAATATTGGAACTGGTGATAGACCAGGTCATGACTGTTCAGAATATCGGAATTTCACCTTAGTAAAAATCTCACCGTTTCCGAGATAATGAGTATTTTTTTAATTTCTGGAAAATCACTACCACATCTTGGATTTTTGAGTGCCATGTCTACAAATTGAGATCAATTCAAATATCTTTACTGCTGAAGATTATTGATGAGTGATACTCCCAGAGGTATAAAACAGTTCTTCAGAAAACGATACAATTTTTCAAGAAATGAGGGTAAAATGCCAGATTTGAGTTTCACCAATTTTTTTAACAACAGTTCGACATTATGGTTTAAAAAAAACATATCCAAGTGGAAGTGAATATTCATAACAAAAGAATGCCCATTTTGTCCAGACTCTACCATGGTATAAAACATACGATAATTATTTTTGGAAGGAGTAGAATTTCGATTAAATCAGAGTGTGATGTTATTCTGAGCTAAAATGAACTCCATTAGACTTTGTCAGTAATGTCTTTTATTTTTATCCTATCAAGATGAAATGATTGAATAATTATGAGTTATAAAGAATCTGCTTAGAAGCATTCAATGACATGTAAAGAAGTAAATACTAATTCAACATTTTTTTGAATCAACATACACTATAAACGACAATAACGATTATTCAACATCGCACTGAATAATAGTTCAAAAATGTTATTTTCCATCCACTCGTACGCAGAGAAGACATATTTTCAAGAAGAACCTTTTCAAATGCGTTATAAGGTTATAACACCCAAATCAGCGATTCTCTGAGCGGCATTGTGCAATTGGATATCGTTCTGCATAAAGCGCTGCTGCAGCAGTAGCACTACCTCCACATTCACCATAAATGTAGTGCATATGCGCATATTCTCGGGGAGTATAACGTGTGTACGGCATGACAAAGAAATAAATACCACTTAATGAAACAAGCGGAAGTCACAAGTTGTTCAAACAAAATGTCCACTTACTAGATATTTTTCAATTTTATTTACAGAAGATCCGTTCATGCACAATACTGTATTTTATTTTTTCAATAGGAAGCTATTGCTTCTACGGACACAACACAGGAGTTAGAAAAGTCTTTAATTTTCGACAAGGATTCACCTTCTTAAAAATTTTACACTTATATCCTGTATATATGTCGGTCTCTGAAACTTCGTTGGAATCTGGATGTTGGACAACTGCGACATTATCACAAGAATTTGTATTAATCGGTGCCATGTCGGATAAGCGACATTTCATTTCGATAATTTTATTAGGCTTAATTACATGAAAAGTTAATTTTATTTAAATACTATTTAATGCTACCAAGCAGTCTATTCTTTATTATTAATATTCATTTCCACATTTTATCTTGATTAAATCGAAATAAAATAATTTTTGGGAGTAGGTATAAAAGTTGATGGAAGCCTAGAATAAAACAACGCCTAATTCAATGGAAATCACTTCCTCCAAAAATAATTGTAGTTTGTTCTATACTATGGTAGAGTCTAGAAAAAATTACCATTCTTTTGAAATGAATGTCCACTTCCAATTGGTTATGTTTCTTTTAGACAATAATGTCAAACATTTTTAAAAAAATTGATGAATCTCAAATCTGCCATTTTACCCTCATTTCTAGAAAAAAATTTCACTTTTTGAAAAACTGTTCTGTACGTCTGAAAGCATCACTCATCAGTAATCTTCAGCAGCAAAGATATTTGAATTCGTCTCAATTTGTATACATGGCACTCAAAAATCCAAGGTTAGGTAGCGATTTTCCAGAAATTCTTAAAATGTCCATTATCTCGAAAACGGTGATATTTGTAATGAGGTGAAATTCCGATATTCTGAATAGTCATGACCTGGTCTATCACCAGTTTCAATATTGTACAAGGTTTACAGGACACCCTGTATAAGAGCACTGTATAGTGATTCATTATATTTGTTTTAGAAATGTATGACCTCACCTTATAAATACTGACTCCAGCTTTATTGGAAGTATTCGCAAATATGTGATCTATTATGGAAGAAGAGCTATGAGATTTCCTCGTGGATTTCGTTATATAGGAAAAATATCCTAAATCTGCCGTCAGGCATATATACTTATTAACAAGTAGGAATCGGTATCAGGTAAGTTGATATTTAGGTCTCCTATCAATACCCTATAATCTGATGTAGTGAGGTTTTTTCGGAAATTCTCTTTTTAAAAAATATCTATTTTTGTGAAGGGTGATCTGTATGTTGCAATTATGGATTGTGAATTGTTACTGAAATTCAATTTGATTAGTTTTGTTTGTTTATAATCATTACCTCTGCAGATATTTCACTTTCTTTTGGTTAAATTGCGAATCATTATAATATACAGTACGATGCAAATGTATGGAATAAATTCATTATTTCTGATTATAAACACGTCGATTTTCTTTTCCGATTCGAGTAAAAATTACTTTAGTGATATTTTTAAATGGGACACCCAGTGTATTTTTCCATATTTGGTTAGGGATCGTCATTACAAATCCAGTCATAGCAGGTAAGATGGGATTATGTCAAACGGCTGCGGAGACATGAGCACAAAACTTCTCATGCCCAATGAGTGCGACAGAGACTTTTGACCGAATCGTGTGAAATCTCAGTCATACTCATTGGACATACAAGGAAGTTTTTTGCCCATATCTCCGCAGCTGTTTGAAATAATCCCATCAAACCTGGTATCACTGGATTTGTAATGACGATCCCTAACCAAATATGGAAATGTACACTAAGTGTTCCATTTAAAAATATCACTAAAGTAATTTTCACTCGAATGCGGATAACCCTATATATTCACGGTGGGGTTCAAAAATTGTCCAATCGGAAAAGAAAATCGACGTGTTCAAGGAATTTTCCAAAATATGTTTATGTTCTGAAATAATGAATTTATTCCATACATTTGCATCGTACTGTATATTGAAACCCGACATTGTTAAAGCTTCTAAATCATCGAAAACCCTTGAGTCAGATAGCACAAGTATATTAATGTTGTTTTGTTGGAATTTTTCAATATTGAGTAGTTCATCAAAATTTTTCCTCATGTTTCTTATGTTGAAGTGAAAAATGAGATTTATTAGAAATCAGAGGAAGGAAGTTTTCACACTAATACCACGACGGACATTGAACTACATCTGACATAGTTGTGCAACGATCGTCGAAGAGGGCCAAATTTCTAGGGCTTATTGTGATGAAACAGTAAAGACCAATTATTCTTCATTTGGCTGGGGATGACCTCCTGCAGTCGTGTTTTGAGGTTATTGTTTATCATCAGTGCTAGGGTAGGTAGGACAGGACGACTCATTGATGAAAGTAAAAAATATTTATGCAATTCAATTAACTACTCAGTTTTGAGTTTCAAATGATTCCTGGATTCACCCACTTCAAAATAACTACAATCTTCTACCCAGAATAACAAAGTCTGTCGGATTTTTTTTTATGGCTTTGACATTCGGCCAGATATAAGTAGAATATGTGGTAATGGTAGTATAAATTATAGAAGTATTTGTAATTAAATAGGTCCCTACAAAAACAACATGAAATAAGAGTTTGAAATTGAAGACCGTACAACAGAAATAGACAGGTACACACGCTTCACGTCCAGGGGTCCTTCGGGATGACTTTTTCTGAGACACACAACAAATAGACCACGGATTGATAGGTACATGTCACACAAGGAAAGGTCTACACATGGATACCAACTCTAAGACCAACTACAGCTTAATATTTGTCTTGTAAAGGAATTCCATTAAACATTTATACAATTGAATGCTATTTGAGGCTAAGATCGACTTGACATTGAAAGGATTCGGCATATTTAAACTACAAAATTTGTCATATAGTTCATTCGACTCATCGGAATATTTGGAGCATGCAAAAAATATATGGTCTATGTCTCCCTCTTGATCACGATGATCACAATTTTTACTGGAAATTATATTAATACGAAAAAGATGTTGTGGGTAACGGGCATGACCAAACTTGAGTCGTATAAGAGTGGTGATGAATCTGCGGGGCATATTGAGATTTGAAAACCAATGATGTTTGGTTATACATGGTTGTAGTAGGGTCAAGTGGTGTAAAAACGAGACTAGCAAAATTTTGGGTAAAAACGAGACATTCTTACCAAATCATGCTAAATTACATTAGTTTGAGTTTAAAAATCGATAACTTGGAGTTTAATATAATTATTATGTGGTTCCATATTGAAAAGTATTCAGAAACATCCAAAAATATGTTTTAAAAAATGCAACGCCATATGCGTAAATGCAGGCTCAAAACTTTCATGACGCGAGTTAAACCTTTCTATTCTTGGTAGCGCGCTTTTACGAAGTCGGAAGCGCTCGGCGATAGTCGCATTCGATGGTTTCTTTTGTGCTGCATTCAAATGCGTCCAGTGCGTTGCTATACCTCACCGGGTTCACGTATAACGTGCGACCAAAATTAAGGTGAAAAACGAGACACGGTTCGGGAAAAAACAAGAGCGAAGTAGAGATGCCGAAGAAAGTGCGGCCGTACACTGATGAAGATATTGAGAAGGCGTTGGAGTTAATTGACAAAGGTGTTTTAACATTCAGAACGGCAAGTGAACAATTCAAAATCGACAAGTCTGTGCTAACACGCCGAAGATCTTACGCTGTAAGTACTCAAGGAAGGAAGACGTCTTTATCACAAGAAGCAGAAAAGGACCTGAGCGAAAAAATAAAAATTATGGGAAAGTGGGGCTTTGCCTTGACAAAGAATGCAATTCTACAAACGGTACACACGTACTGCATAGAAAATGACATCCGAACCACATTCGAAAATGGCAAGCCCGGAAATGATTGGTTCAGGCAATTCTGTAAGCGTAAGTCGACGCATGGTAACCAGCGATCCCTTTATTATATACAGATTTTATGCAACGTTAGAAGAAACCACCAGTCAGCTTAATTTGGAGAAATGTCCAGGCCAAATATGGAACTTGGATGAGACGAGCTTTTCATCAAATCCAAACAGAGTGAAGGGCGTTGCTTAAATAGGACAAAAAGTGCACAGAAACATAGAAGGATCCGGAAAAGAAAATACAACAGTGATGGCATGCATTTCTGCTGCTGGTGTGTTGCTACCACCACTAATAATTTTTCAAGGGGCTCATTTGTGGAGTAGCTGGAAAGGTAAGAGATACCTACTGCCTTTTTAAAATTGTACGATTGAATTGTCTTTTAACTACAGGGACGAAAGATTTGCCAAATACCTTCTACGCGTGTTCTGAAAAAGTTTGGATGACCACAAATATTTTCCAAGAATGATTCCAAAAGTTTTGTACCTTGATTACGAAGAGGCCTCAAATAGTCATCATGGATGGCCACGTTACCCATTTAGATAAGGGCATAATCGGACTAGCAATTAAGGAATATATCACGTTATTAAGACTGCCCGCACACACAACTGATGTCGTGCAACCGTTGGACAAATGCTGCTTCGGTCCTCTCAAATTAAAGTGGACTAATTCTTTAATCGAATGGCAACGGCTCAACCAGCGGAAGTTGAGTAAGAGCGAATTCTGTAATTTGTTGTGTGAAATATGGGAAGAAGGCATTTCCGAACATGTAAAAAAATCTGCGTTTGCTAGTACCAGAATTTACCCTTGCAACAAAGATAAATATCCTGCACATCGGTTGGACCCAGAAAAAATGAAGAGATATCGTGAAAACCCGACTAGTGTTTTTGTGGATGAATAATTGGAACCGGAACTATTGCCCTTTGCGGAAGAAAATAACCCATCTGTTGCTGTTGCTGGACCGTCAACGAGGAACAGTGATGTAAATCCATCATCAACACCAATACCACCGTGTTCCACTCACAGTAATACACCAACATCATCGTGTGCATCTCACAGCAACACGCCAACATCATTGTGTCCATTTCCAAGCACCGTACGCCTCTCATTCGAGTCACTCTTACTGTCAAAACTTCGAAGAACAGTCCCATCATCTCAGAAAAGAAAGAAAATTGATGGCACTGTTTTGACTCCAGAGGAATATTTAAGTGAAAAAAAAAAATAAGAAAAATTAGAAGTAAAGTCTGAAAAAACTAAAAAGCCAAAGAAGACAAGGAAGCCAAGTGAGTCTGAGTCTCATAGTGACAATTATGAGATCGTTAAATTAGACGATGAAAGCGACATTGAAAATGTCACTTTACAAGACATTTTTAGTGATGAAGAGAATTCGCTCGATTTCGAAAATAACTACGTCCTAGTGAGATTTGCAACCAAATGCAAAAAAGTTTTCTATGTGGCACAAATTGACGAAGTAGGAGATAAAGACGTTGATGTAAAATACCTTCGACGCAACGGTAACAAGTTCGTGGAACATGTGATCGCAGAAAAATATTCTGTACTGAAGACTGATATAGAATGCCAACTTCCTGCCTCAACTGTCCAGGGAGCAACAAAGCGTACTGCTAAGCAGTTCATATTTCCTACTATTGATTTTGTTGAATATAATGTTCAGTGATGTTATAAATTGGTAAGAATTATGAATTACTTTGCCAAAGAATAATAAATACTTTAATTTTCATAAATATTTAGGGAAAAATATATGTTATGTTGTCATTCAGAGCGCCATATTTTAGTTTTTTGTCGAAATAAAAAATGGAAAAACTTACTGTATATTTAATCTTCTGTGTCTCGCATTTAACCCAGCCTTCTGAAATGGTTCCAAGTATATAAAATTAGCGTGTCTTGTTTTTCGCCATAGCTGTCTCGTTTTTACACCTAACCAGGGTGAAAAACAAGACACGTATTTTATTTTTTTCACGAAAATTTTAAATTAGTTTGAAAAAATTGATGACGGATATGAATTCTACATGTAAGCTTTAATATTACATAAAATTGTCAAGCCGTTTGGAGTACTCTTTCCTAGGATAAAATTAAAAGATTTGAAAATCGTCTCGTTTTTACACCACTTGACCCTAGTGTGTATCTGGTGGGATTGGTATTACCGTATTCACTCCAGCTAAATGACCATGTTAATCGCTGTTTCATTCTCAATACTGAAATACTAATCCCACCAGATAAACACTACTACAACCATGTATACCCAAAAATCATTGGTTTTCGAATCTCAATATATCCCGCAAATTCATCACAAGTCTATCGGAAATGCTGGAATTAATATCAAGCAACCACACAATTTTCAATGATAATGAATGCATACTTTTCGATGAGTGAATATCCCAATAATTTGTTCCCAATGGGCAAGAAAACCAGTACGACCTCATCAGCGACATTGTAAAGTTGAATAATAAAAAAATCAGTCAATTAAACTGTACGCTTGTTTAAATTCCAAGAAAACAATCAATGGGCCATAAAACTCTATTGAATACAGTGGCTTTGTAGTAAAACTCCTTGGTATTCACTTGTTAAGGAAACATCCACTGAAATGACAGCAATAAATAAGACGCTGTGAGATATTTACAATGCAAATCTTCATCAACCATTTTTTACTAACGATATACTATTTGAATGAATCTAATGTATGATCGTAAATATCTTGTTTTCTCTGAGATGCGTCATGGAAACAATTGCTGATTTTAATTGTGGAATTGTGAAGATACTTGACGAGAATCGCAAGTTTTGAAACACCCCAAATGGACTCATCTTAATAATATAGATTGAAACATTTTTGTTATTGTACAACAATTTGGTATGTATTATATTTCGACAAAATATTGAAGCCTTTTGAATAACTGAAACATCGCCTTCTACAGTGTCGAGCATCAGAAAATTGGAAATCATGTACCGAATGGATTCCAAATAGTGAAAGTCGAAAATGGTGTGCCGGATTTTGAAGGATCAGCATCAGGTATACCACATTGGTGGAGTTTCGTTCAAGGTACCCACCTAGATATTTTACAAAAAACCTCTGTGTCTTCAATTTATTTATCAATTTATTGTATTGTAAGCACAAGGTCTTCTAACCGAAGCCACAAATGTGTGGTTGGCTTCCTGTTGTTGACTTCCTTTGTTTCTATTTTTACATCCAAGTGTTGTACATCTACGCATTTGATTTTACCGTACTGATGAGAGCTTAAGCTCGAAACACGTGTCTACGGTTGCATTACATTTTGAGGGTTATACCCAATAACTTTTCTACTTATATTTTCATATATTGCCCCTCGCTAAATCCATCTTTATTTAAATATATATATAGAAAGTTACTTATGACATCTACAGTCACTAGTTGAAACTTAATTTGACACGAACCAAGGAATCCAAAGTAGAGGTTTGTCTACAATTTGACAGGCAGTCAACACTTCATGTTCTGACCAACCCAAGGTTCAATCAAGTTTCTAGTACGTTATGAGGAACGCAAGCAGAATCTAAGTGAAAATAGAGTATATTTCGTTTTAATTCCGAGAGTTCTAACCTTTGACAGCTGTTTCGTGCTAACGCACTCATCAGAAAGGATTTATGAAGCTCTCGAAATCAAAACGAATCCACTCAAGAATTAGTACCGTGAAGGCAAGACAGATATAACAGAAAGTTACTTATGACATCTACAGTCACTAGTTGAAACTTAATTTGACACGAACCAAGGAATCCAAAGTAGAGGTTTGTCTACAATTTGACAGGCAGTCAACACTTCGTTGTTCTGACCAACCCAAGGTTCAATCAAGTTTCTAGTACGTTATGAGGAACGTATATTTCGTTTTAATTCCGAGAGTTCTAACCTTTGACAGCTGTTTCGTGCTAACGCACTCATCAGAAAGGATTTATGGAGCTCCCGAAATCAAAACGAATCCACTCAAGAATTAGTACCGTGAAGGCAAGACAGATATAACAGAAAGTTACTTATGACATCTACAGTCACTAGTTGAAACTTAATTTGACACGAACCAAGGAATCCAAAGTAGAGGTTTGTCTACAATTTGATAGGCAGTCAACACTTCGTTGTTCTGACCAACCCAAGGTTCAATCAAGTTTCTAGTATGTTATGAGGAACGCAAGCAGAATCTAAGTGAAAATAGAGTATATTTCGTTTTAATTCCGAGAGTTCTAACCTTTGACAGCTGTTTCGTGCTAACGCACTCATCAGAAAGGATTTATGGAGCTCTGATGAGTGCGTTAGCACGAAACAGCTGTCAAAGGTTAGAACTCTCGGAATTAAAACGAAATATACTCTATTTTCACTTAGATTCTGCTTGCGTTCCTCATAACGTACTAGAAACTTGATTGAACCTTGGGTTGGTCAGAACAACGAAGTGTTGACTGCCTGTCAAATTGTAGACAAACCTCTACTTTGGATTCCTTGGTTCGTGTCAAATTAAGTTTCAACTAGTGACTGTAGATGTCATAAGTAACTTTCTGTTATATCTGTCTTGCCTTCACGGTACTAATTCTTGAGTGGATTCGTTTTGATTTCGAGAGCTCCATAAATCCTTTCTGATGAGTGCGTTAGCACGAAACAGCTGTCAAAGGTTAGAACTCTCGGAATTAAAACGAAATATACTCTATTTTCACTTATATATATATATATATATATATATATATATATATATATATATATATATATATAACACATACATTTGTATATAACAGACAGTTTATATTAAGGTACATAAATAGACTAACATGAGTAGGTTCCAGTGTGAGATGAATCATGGGATTTCTTAAAAATAATAAAATATGTCGAAATCAAAAATCAGCAGTGAGATATTCTTCGACTGTGTAGAAACCATGTCTCAGTAACAGATTTTTTATGGCTGGTTTGAACTGCTCGTACTTCATTATTTTAATATGAGCTGGTATTTTATTGAAAAGTCGCAGGTCGGGGGAGTTCCGTGCAGACACTGCTAATCGATATCTAGGATTTATCAAGAGATAGTTATTTCTGGTATTGTGATGATGAATGATATTATGAGCCGTATACTTATCTTGGTGTTTATGTATATCAAGGAGATTTTGATATATGAATACAGACGGTAAGGTCATTATTCTTTGATTGACGAAAATTATTTTACATTACCAACAATTATCCTAACTGCTTTTTTCTGCATTATGAAAACACGTGAAGCCTGAGTGGAGTTTCCCCATAGTACAGTTCCATAACTCATATGGGAGTGAAATAGTGCAAAATATGACACTTTTAATACATCAATACTTTTTTCAATCTACCTAAAAGGAAAAGTTGGGTTGATAGTTTCTTGCACAGAGTCAACATGGTTTGCCCATTAGAAACACAAAGACTAGTACACCAAGCAATAGAGCATAAAAAGAGTGAGTTTTTAACAAAAATACTAGTAGGAAACTATGCCATCACATGAAAGATAGATTGTGTTACGTTTTCAACTGGCAAATGTCACTTATTAATTTGTTATAAACATTTAAATAACAAAAACCGTGTTTTTTATTGTTTTGCTTATAAAATAAAAACTGTTGAAGCAATCTGGTTGCTCCAATGAGAAGAATTTTAGATAATTAAAATACGAATAAAATGGGATGTTTCACAACCCTGTCGGACATTGGTAACGGAGAAAAACTGAAAAAAACGAAAAAATTTGCGATTTTCTTAAAAATTCATTACTCCGCCACTTTTCAAGAAGTAGGATTAGCCTTTATCATGAAAGTATTGAATAATAATAATAATAATAGGTCTTTATTTCCCACAATATAAATGTCACAAAAAAGTACATAAAATACACAAATACATATTCATGGGAAAATGCCGAAGATCAGATGGTCATGCATCATGTATGAAATACACAATACATAAACCTCTGTTATTATTCTTAATCATGTGAGCTTCACGTTTGCACAAAACAGGCGCTGTCGGATCGTTAGTATTGGCACAAATTCAATTTAAATTTTTTTTGCTCTATCTTGCAGCGTGCCTGGATGCTCTAGTGATAACCCGATTTCAATTTCTCAAACAGATTATGAAAGTAGAAGTATAGTACTACGAAATGTATATTCTCATTTTGCGCTACAGTGGTGCGAAATGGGTGAAAAATGCATGCAAATATGACTGAAAACGGCCGAGCCCGCGTTAGCTGCCGAGTAGAAGGAGAGTCCGGGAGATGAGGGGTATTCTTCTAATGAACGGGTTACGTGATAATACGCTTCCCCCCATCTCCCGCTAACTCCTACCACTCGACCGCTTTCACCAGCTCGGCCGTTTTCAGTCATTTGCAAGCATTTTTCACCCATTTCGCAGCATTTTAGAGCAAAATGAGAATTTACGTTTTGTGGTACTGTACTTCTACTTTCAAAATCTGTTTTAGAAATTGAAATCGGACTATCACTAGAGTATCCAGGCACGCTGCAAGATAGTGAAAAAAAAATTCAAATTGCAATTGTGCCAAAACTAATGATCCGTCAGAGCCTGTTTTGTGCACACACAAAGTACATATGATTCAATACTTTCATAAGAAGGGCCAATCCTATTTCTTGAAAAATGTCGGACATACGAATTTTTTTAAAAATCGTTAAATTTTCCGGTTTTCCTTCGTTACTAATGATCCGACAGGGTCGTAAAAAATACCATTTTGTTCGCATTTTAATTATCTACTATTATTATTATTAGATCAACCAAATTGCTCTATCAGTTTTCATTTCATAAGCAAAACAATTTGAAAAATACATTTCTCCCCATTTCTTAAAACAGCACTTGTTACAGCAATTCATAAATGAGGCGAAGAAGACAATCTATCTTACTTTCGACCAATCTCACTTATACCCACTTTGGCAAAGACAATTCAAAATCTGATTGAGACTAGAGTCATTCAGTTTCTATCGAGGATCAGCATTCTAATCGAGCAACAGTTCAGGTTTAAGAGCAAAAAGGGCAAAACTGATGTTATTTTTGACTTTCACACTGAAGTACATACAGAAACTAATGAAAAAGAATTTTTTGCAGCAGTGTTTTGTGACCGGTCCAAGGCATTTGACTGCGTTAATCACAGAATACTCCTGCAAAAACTGGAAGTATTTGGCTTCGGGGATATTACATTGAAGTGGTTCGAGTCATACCTATCAAATCGTCGTCAGATTGCCAAAACAAATCATGAATCACAACTCCATTCTATTTGCTGTGGTGTACCGCGATGTTCGGTACTCGGGCCTGTGCTTCTCCTATTATATATTAGTGACAATTTGAATATATCAGGTAGTTTTACTTCATTTTTCGACGATACTACCATTCAATGACAAGATAAAAAAGAGGCTAACTAATTTCAAACCATTTCTAGAGATATTGACCGCATTAAGGAATAGTTTGATTCAAATTTACTATCATTAAATGTATCTACAACGAATACACTAAGCCTCCGTTGCAATCTACCTGTACTATTACTAAGCAGTAATATTATAGAGAGTAAAGAAACTACAAAATATCTTGGACTTCAGATTGATGTCACATTGAAATTAGATACACACATTTCAAATCTTAGCAAAAAGCTGGCTTCGGGATGCAATGCAATGCGGATTATTTTCAACAATTTGGGATATGCTGCTACCAAGTCAGAATATTATTTCATTTCCTTATAGAATATCATGGAAGCCATGACATTACTTTCTGGGGAGTCTGTAGCAAAACACTTTTTAAAACAATCTTCACTCTCAGGAAATAAGGCATTAGGTTCTTGTGTAGAGCAAAATTTAGGAAATCATGTCACTCTCACTTCACTTTTTATTGTCTAATCAGTCAGTCTAATTCACTAAAATAGAATTAAATTTGAAAATAATTCTTAAGATCGTATAAATCGGCAACAAAATCATATGAAATTACCTTTTCCATCAACTACCTTACTCAAAGACTGAGTTATATGTGTAAGGGATTGAAGATGTACCTAATACTTACTTATATCAAGGAAATGACTAACCATAAAATGTTCACGAAGAGTTTCAAACAGTTATTTACTAAAGAAGCTTATTATAAATTGGAGGAATATTTTAGTGAAGTGTTTTAGTATTCATCCTATGAATTTCAATCATTATCCTACATATTCGATCCTTTCAATGACAGATTTTATATTCAACATTATTTTATAGTTGTATTATTATATGATATGCATGTTTATATTTGTTATATTGATTGTTACATATTTGTTATACTGTTTAAAATTCTAACAGTGAGGACAATTAATGATATACCAAAGGACTTGCTGAAAAGTTTTGGAAATCATTTCTTGAAGAAGAGCCTGTATCAAACCATAGTTATGCCTTGGTAAAGGCAATACTTCAAATGTTTTTCCAAATCCGAATATACCATGAATTGTCAATAAGCGGAACTGACAAAGTAGAAAGGGTAATGTCCCTTTTGACAAAGACAGTTCTATTTAAAAATCAATGAATACCAAATGTTGAAATCCTCATGTACTGAGCTTTCTTGAGAATCATTCTTTAAAATCTGTACCTGGGGCTATTTCAGTGGAATCAGTTGATGATTTTCTCTTGCTGAAATCGTTCAATCTGAAAATATGTAATATATTTTTTTTTATTTATACAAATCTCTGTTATTATTTGAAACAAGTCATAGAAAATAACAATTCTGACGACTGATAATAATTACCCTGAAGTTGAAGCAGTTGAATTTCTTGGGATATACCATTCCAAAAATATTCTTCAAGTTGGTTTAATCTCGAATGCTGCGTCTTTGAAATGAATGGAAGAAATCCCAGCAGACTTTGGAACACATTCAGTTGAATATTTCATCCCCAACTCTTTCAACCAAGCCGCTTTCAGTGTGACATCAGCTGGAAACCTAAAGATAAATCCAAATTTTAATAGACTTTTTTGGACTTTTTGGCAACCTTTTTGTTTTTATGCATCATCCAAAGAACTAATGAAGTATTAAATGTTTCGTGAGGTATCTATTTCACAATCTCTACATGTGAAGGTTTGAATACACGTATTAATTTCATTTTGTTCTGCAAAAACAGATTGACCCACTGTAAGGCCTATGGTACTTACGAATGGAATCTGATATTCGAGTTCGAACACATGGATTGTTTGATAATCCAACAATATTACACCATTATGAGTCTCTTACTATTGTACTGCTTCTATACAGGGTGGGTCACGGTCGATGGTACCTTAGACGTTTACGAAGAACGGGAAATAGAATCATTCTGAAAATTTGGTTTCTTAAGTAGTTGCTCTTGGTCTATCGATCTAAAATATTTTCATCAATGCAGCGTTGCCGCTTTTACCAGAAATTAGCAGCATCTTTGTTATTTCAAATGGGTCACCCTGTATATTACCGCATTTTTGAACTTGTCATTTCTTTCTGATTATTTCTGCATCATTTTCCCCTATACCTATCTCTAACGGTTTTTGAGATATTGGTTATTTTCCATATTTTTTATCCTAAACATAGCTCCAATTGAATGTTTATTTCTGCGGTATTTGGATTCTTAGGAAGTTGCAATTATGTGTTTAGTTCATCAAGATCATGTACATTGATTCTGTTTAGAGAAGTTTGTTCTGCGTTATACAGGGTCGTTCAAAATTCATGATCTTACTGCTAGCATTGTTTATATAGAAGTAAGATAGTTAGTCAATGCCTGTGTAATTGGTGTTGGACGCAAACGCGAATGTCATCTAGCGTGATTGGTTACAAACATGAATATTTGACGTCATTTTAATGCAGGTTCCTTCAAAAAACCCTTATTTTAATGCTGTCCCATTGTTTCAATCAAGTTACGACATGACTTGGAGGCCAGATCACTGAAGTTACGACATGACTTGGATGCGACCTCACTATCGCCATCTACATGTCGCATCCATTTTGATCCAATTATAATCCCATAAGGTTGACTCTATATAAACAATGCTGCTAGATACGAAAAGGGTTGAAAGTGCGTTTTTTTGAATGGAACATCCTGTATATTACGAAATATCCTGAAAGATGACTAAATTCCCTTCGAATTGATATATCATGTTCCTATACCTAAATAGCCAGAATTCCGAGATAATAGCAATTTTCACTTGTAATCTCCCAAGTGCTTGAACTATTGCCGGAAATTTTTCGAGTACATGAATTTTTTGAAAATTACCCGAGTCGCGAAGCGACGATGGTAATTTTCTTTGAAAATTCATGTACGAGATAAATTTACGGCAATTAATTCAAGTACGAGGGGGATTCGGTAAGAAAATTTCACACCGAGAAATGAAAATCATCCAACAATTCATATAAAATAACTAACGATGGTTTCACCTGAACTATTTATTACCACTGAAATATTGATATGTAAAATACTTAACAAAATTTTCATCAATAAATGTGTTTAAATTTGGAACAAAAAAAATTAAAAATGTTATGTTCTTATCGTGGATTGAACCATCGACCTAGCGACTCAAATCAAATGAAATCATTTATTACCTATACTATTAACATCTAAATCCTTAAAAAAATCTCAGTAAGACATACACTTCACTGTCTTCGAGCTCATCCCGGAGAATAAGAAGGAAGAAAGGAAGGAAAGCAGATGTGCACAGCAGTTTGTAATCGTACAAACTTCCTTTTGTTCATTGGTTGTAAATCAGGGTACGTTTCATTGAAATTTCTGCACGTTCTTGCTATAATTCCCTCACATTTTCCATGAAGAATTAACAATTTGATCAGAACTTCGTTTGAATAGTTATTTCCCTCATTTCAAATACTTTTGAGTCACTTTCGTCAAGAAACACACAAAGGTATTATTAATAGTGCACTGATTGTCAAATTTTCATAATGTCATGTACCATCATGACATTTAATAGCCACCTTAGATGAATATGAGAAAAATAAATCGATTTTTTTTGAAAATTTCACACCTCACTTTTGTTGCCGCAACACTACCAAACAAACAAACAAAAGTATCTTTATTAAGGTGTTGAATTTACATGCCACTTCACTGAAAAGGTCACTCAAGATATGGAATTTGACGGCACTCTACAAGGTCCTACAGAGATCCTATACCTTGAATGGAGTGTGGTGGGTCTTCATTGATTCCCTTTCGGAAACCAATGCCGCCCTGGCCTGCAACAACTCCTCAGCTCCCCGAGGGGTAACTGATAAGCTGATCCACTAGTGTTAGCGGATGCACTCGGATTTCAGCTTTCTGGCTTACGGTTCTTAGCCTTTCCTGTCTCCCGCTATGCCCATACAGGAGTTTATTGAAACGGTGATAAGATCGTAGAAGTGCATTCAGAGGTGTTTAAACTTAACACTACCGATGAGCTACGGGACTTGTGATAAAAATTTGTGACAAATGGTGTATTGAACTTCTTCTAAAATATGATTTCAGAATTGACAATTTCTGCAATAATCGTGGAGGAAATATTTTCAGACACATTCCAAATATCTAGTAAATACATAATTATCTCCTTTCATATGAAAACTAGACCTCCATTTGTACATTAAAGCAAAATTTCAACTTGTCACATGTCAAATGTTTGACAGAGAAATTTCCTCTTATTAATTTCGCCCAGGGTACCCAGGAGGATAAAAATTTCCGGAAATTTTTAGGGTTGCCATGGTATCTAAGCAAGATCGAATTTTTTGATTGTCTACAAAAGTGTGGTGTGAAATTTTCAAAAAAAATCGATTTATTTTTCTCATATTCATCTAAGGTGGCTATTAAATGTCATGGTGGTACATGACATTATGAAAATTTGACAATTAGTGCACTATTAATAATATAATAATTAACGAAAGTGACTCAAAAATAATTGAAATGGAGGGAAATAACTATTCAAACGAAGTTCTAATGAGATTGTTTATTCTTCATGGAAAATGTGGGGGAATTATAGCAAGAACGTGCAGAAAATTCAATGAAACGTACCCTGATTTACAAGCAATGAACAAAAGGAAGTATTTCCTTTTGTTCAATGGTCACTTTCGTTAAGAAACACACAACGGTATTATTAATAGTGCACTAATTGTCAAATTTTCATAATGTCATGTACCATTATGACATTTAATAGCCACCTTAGATGAATATGAGAAAAATAAATCGATTTTTTTTGAAAATTTCACACCTCACTTTTGTAGCCAATCAAAATATTCGATCTTGCTTAGATACCATGGCAACCCTAAAAATTTCCGGAAATTTTTATCCTCCTGGGTACCCTGGGCGAAATTATTAAGTGGAAATTTTTCTGTCAAACATTTGACATGTGACAAGTTGATATTTTGCTTTAATGTACAAAAGGAGGTCTAGTTTTCATTTGAAAGGAGATAATTATGTATTTACTAGATATTTGGAATGTGTCTGAAAATATTTTCTCCACGATTATTGCAGAAATTGTCAATTCTGAAATCATATTTCAGAAAAAGTTCAATACACCATTTGTCACAAATTTTTATCACAAAAATTCATGTACTCGAAAAATTTCCGGCGATAATTCAAGCACTTGGGAGATTATAAGTGATAATTGCTATTATCTC
Source organism: Chrysolina oricalcia (assembly GCA_944452925.2). Lineage (NCBI taxonomy): Eukaryota > Metazoa > Arthropoda > Insecta > Coleoptera > Chrysomelidae > Chrysolina > Chrysolina oricalcia. The sequence continues at coordinate 16,578,532 of OX101818.2, read as the reverse complement.
GGAATTCTGGCTATTTAGGTATAGGAACATGATATATCAATTCGAAGGGAATTTAGTCATCTTTTAGGATATTTCATAATATACAGGATGTTCCATTTAAAAAAACGCACTTTCAACCCTTTTCATATCTAGCAGTGAGCTCATGAATTTTAAACGACCCTGTATAACGCAGAACAAACTTCTCTATACAGAATCAATGTACCTGATCTTGATGAACTAAACACAAAATTGCAACTTCCTAAGAATCCAAATACCGCAGAAATAAACATTCAATTCGAGCTATGTTTTGGATAAAAAATATGGAAAATAACCAATATCTCAAAAACCGTTAGAGATAGGTATAGGGGAGTATGATGCAGAATTAATCAGAAAGGAATGAAGTTCAAAAATGCGGTAATATACAAGGTGGCCCATTTGAAATGACAAATATGCTGCTACTTTCTGGTATAATCGGCAACGCTGCATTCCTGAAAATATTTTAGATCGATAGACCAAGAGCAACTACTTGAGAAACCAAATTTGCAGAATGATCCTATGTCCCGTTCTCCGTAAACGTCTAAGGAACCATCGACCGTGACCCACCCTGTATATCACGAATGAGTTCAAAAATCACTATTTCAGCAATAATCCCACAAAAAATCAATGACAGAACATGACGGAACTACCAGAAGTTTACTTTGTGGAATACATAAACATTGATATTCAACAGCGTTGACAAATGTCCAGGCACAACAATTTCTTCACAACCATTTGAAGATGCAAGTAATGATTTTTTTAGATAGTTTGGATTTTTAAACTTGTAATTAATACAGGTTTGAGTTGCGTGATAATGTCACCATCACCATTTTCATTCTTCGATTGTAATCGAATGAAATACGTATAGTGACACAATTTTGTCGATGATGAAGACTTATTACCTACGCGATGTGACAACACCCAGCTCAATATCACGACTACAGATTGTGGCCATTCACGACTTCAAACCAGGATGTAAAAAGCTAGGTCCAGTACAATACTTTATAGATCCATGTATAGGTCGAACAAGCGCTGGTCGAACAAATTTCCGTTCGAACAAAATTCCACTCGCACAAATATTTTTCGAACAAATGCTGTCGAACAAATTTCCGCACACCTTGAAAGAGAATATAATTTTATATCGAACCATCGCAATGTCTTTGATTACAAAAAGAAGTATCGGTGATACCATTCAAAATGCTTTTGTCCATGTTTTACGTTGAACCGTTCAAAAGGTAACAGGGGGGGGGGGCTAAAAAAGCCGCACTGTATAATTAGAAAGAGTAGTATCATTTTTTTGTCCAGAAGAAATTCCAGAAGTAGCTTAGCATTCTCAAAATGAGGTAAATATTGATTGCAGCATTTTCAACACACGTTTATGTCTGTCAGATGTTGAAAATATTTGTAAAACAGTTGATTTCCTTCAACTAGTATTAAAAATTTTCAAAATGGCAATGAGGTTGGTATCGACTGGACATCTCAGCAGAGTGTATGAATGTGAAGGGAAGTTCCATAGCCTTTAGCTCCTTTGTGTTTTTATTCCGTTTTCATGCTGCACTCAAGTATAGGAGTTTACTGAACCAGAAACCCCTATTCAAAAATTCCTGGAATTCAGCTGCCAACAATGGCTTTGCCAAAAGAGCTAGTCAGAATTTAGTAGTACCATTGTCAACCTATTTTTGCTGCGATGCATTGTTTCTTTCAACAGTGAAGTGTTCCGAAGTCTTTCTATACAATTTATATTCTTATATAAATGTGAGTATCTTGTAAGACTCAAAATTATACAGAGTACCTTAATCTCGTGTTGACTAGTTTGATGAGTTTTTTACTACTTCTGTATGAAACTACAGTCAATTAAGGTTCATATAAAGTCAAATATTTCGCGTTTCTGAACTGTAAGATGGCACTGACAAATGTTTTTCATACCAGTTACAGCTATCATTTTTAATATTTCCATATAAATTAAAGTTTTCTGCAACGGTCAACCATACTGCTGATGCATTGTTGCCAAATCTCAACATTATTCGGAGTACTGCGAAATAGCTCACAAGATTATTAGTTATTATCTGGTATTAATTGTGGTAATGTGGTTCAATGCATTATGTAGCTATATTACGGATAGCCGGATTACTGGTAATAATAATTATCATTAGAATTCTTGTTCGTTGTGGAGATGATTTTGTGATTTCTTTCTCTTCAATGATGAATTATTTATTTACTGTATTATCTACTTTAGAGATATAGAATATAAATAATATGTATACGGCGAAGGGTAGTCTTTACTGACTAGTTAAGAAAAAATGCGGATGACTGCATCCTCAATGCAGTCAGAATACTGGGCTGTTTAAAATAATACTCTTTTTTATTTGGTCGAAATTTTGGAAATGTTTATTTTCTTCACCTAGACTTTAAACAAGATGTTTATAGTAACAAGTCAACATTGATGAGACACATACAAAGTCATGATTCATGATTGTGGAAAACATCCAATTCCTTTTTTAATCATTAATATAATTATTTTGGTTCAAACTTTCCTATTATATTTTTTCAAACTTACACACATAACTCAGTATTGGGTGTTGAGTTTGAACAATGAGGACTCCATCCAAGACAAATCTAAGGCCGCGCGCAACAAATTTCCTGAAATTTGTTGACATAATACAGCAAGGGACATTGAAACCGAATAATGAGGCCCCTGAAGTCTGCATCCAACCAAAACCGGAAGCACTACACCTTTCACCAAATTAACGGACAGTACTCTTTTTTCTTTTCTTTTATTTTTCAGCTCTTCGTATAGGCTTATTGTTCAGTGGTCTATAAAATATTCAGTGGTCTTTTTTTGTGTGTAGACTTCGCGGGCCTGATTACTGTTGATTAGCGACCTCTACAGAGCCTTGTCAGTGAATTTAGTGAAACTAACAGAGCCTCTAGTTTTTTTTGGGTGTAAACCTCAAGGAAATAATTTTTCGAGATCAGTTTAGTCCTGTAATTTGCACAGTGCCTCCATAATTTTGTTGGGTGGACACCTCGGGGACCTCGTTTTTCGAATACTGTGGGCCTCCGCTGAGTTCTGTCTACAAATTTGGTTGAATTTGTAGTGTCTTCGCTCTTTTGTTGGCTAGAGACCTCGATGACCTCGTTATTCGAATTCAGTGGCCTCTGCCGAGTCTGTGAATTTGGTGAGAGTTGCAGTGCCTCTGGTTTTTGTTGAGTGGAGACCTCGGAGACTTCATTATTCGAATTCAGTGTTCCTTGCTGTGTCTTTTCTGAAAATTTCAGGAAATTTGCCGTGCCCTCAGATTTGTATTAGGTGGAGGCCTCATTTTTCGGAAAATTTGCGGAGTCTTCAGTTTTGTAATGGGTGTACTACACCATATGTTTCAGAAACAGTGATGTATTCTCCCTGTCTGCAAATTTCCGTTGATTTGCAAAACATCCAGGTTCACCATGGATAGAGATCTCCTTTTGTTCTAAAAGGAGTTATCTTTTGAATCGTTTTCAGTGTTTCCAAAGGTGGGGACCATTTTCTTTAGAGTTGGTTCATTTTTTTTCTCAGATTTTGGTTTATTGATGATGCCTGTGCAGTCAGTTTTTCTGTGGGAGGAGATCTTGGGAATCTTTGGTATTGCCCTTTTTTCCGGTTCACCTGTATATTATTTATTGTATTCATTTCGTTTGTTTTTCTGATATTCGGGGTTGCAGTGCCCATGGGTTTGTTAAAGATATAGTCAGTCCGTCCTTGATCTTGCATAGATTGGGTTTGCTTTTAGCACAAACAACAATATTGTTGGTAAAATTCAAAAAGAGCAGCTAATATGAACAACTCACTATAATATATTTTTATCAATATGTTTCAAATTTGTAAGCTGATCTCCGCCTATTATGCCGTTATTTTTAAGTATATAATATAATATTATTTAAAGACAACTGGAATGGACGATAAAGACGCTATTATGATTATTATTAATATTTTTAAATTCTGTTTTGCATCCTGTTTTACTTCCAAAACTGATATTTTAAATCGCAAAACAAATCTTATCACTACATACTTCTTCAATTGTGTCCAAGGACTCCAAGTCTTTAGGCGGACCAATCCAACATCCAACTGATGAACTGAAGTAACTTTCATTTTCCAAAAATTAAACAAGTTACATCGGTTACCGCTGTCTAGAACTATTGGCAACGCTGTACAGTAAATATGACAGTGACAATAATTGTGTACAATACGTTGTGGACAGTAGCAGAAATATTTTCGTCTTTTCGTTCATGTACTACAGAGGGTTCACTTGCTGGAGCGATTTACCGCTTTTTGTCTGAGGTTTTGAAAATCATTATTAAAAATATAAATCGTTTGATTTTATGTCCGAAGAGTAGTATGACTAGTTCTTCAATGGTCAGTCTTCTAAATTTCATATAAATATCACTTACAAAAGCGATTCTTCTCAACTGTGTTTGATGTTATAACAAGACTTTCAGAATTTTTTTAAATTGTGAGGGATCGTTGAAGTTGAAACTTCTGAAAAAAATCGTGATTATCTTTTACTTTGACATTGATGTCATGATATTTGAAATGGAATTTGATGAGTGGTTTTTGGGAAAACTTAAAAAAAACCTCTGAAAATTAGGTTTTTATTTTTTTCCTCAAAAACTGATCAGATTTTCTTCTGCATCTCTCTAATTATTCAATTTGAATGCCAAAATAACTCGAATTTTTAAACTTGCCGTTAATTTTTTCATGGTTTATATGAACCTTAATTCAATCCTGGAAGTTTTCACTGGCCCTTCTAGAGCCAAAGCTGCTAATACAATTAATATGATACAGTGGCCGCCAAAAAGTATGTATCATATGGAAAAAAGTTTTTTATTAGAGTATTGGAAAAATAATTCTAGGGAAAAGTTTGTGCATGTGCGATAACTCAAAAATCGATTTTAACGTGACCACTAGTATGGCGGCAAATAATTGGAAAAAAATACCATGAAGATGACTAAAGTAGGGTAAGATGACAAGATATCGAAAAAAGTAATTTGAAAAAGTTGCTTGGAATTCTGTTTCATACTCACATACACAGTTTCAAGCAATAAACCAGAAACATTTAAAATTGTAATTTTTTTTAATAGTTTTTTTCGGAATGACTTGACTGTAGTTGAACATTTGTATTTTGATGATAATGACAAAAATTTCTCATTTTCTTCGTCCCAGATGGCACTAAATTGAAAAATATGCTTTTTGCCAGAACCCTAGCTGTTATATCGGTTCGTATCTAACAGTTATATCAGATTTCCAAGACTATTGTGGTAATATAGCAATCTATAAACATTCTGGTTCGCTGATTATAATCAAATTTCGATAATAATCCTGCATGAGCGTTTCACTTCGCACATAAACTTGAAAATAGTGCGTTACATTGAAAAGGCTCAAAGTTTATGTGCAAAGTGAAACGCTCATGCAGCATTATCATCAAAACTTGAATAAATCAGGGAACATCAGGGAACATGATGTTTCCAGATTGCCATACCATCTCAATCGTCTTGGAATCCTGATACAACTGTTAGATACGAACCAATGTAACAGCGAGGGTTCTGGCAAAAATAATTTTTTTAAAGTAGTGCCATCTAGTGCGGAGAAAATGAGAGAGTTTTGTCAATACAAATGTACCACTACAGTCAAGCCTAACAGAAAAAATATTGATTTTTGTAAAGAGATTGGAAAGTATTTTTAAAAAATTGCAATTTAAGTTTTTTTTGATTTGTTGCTTGAAACTCTGTACGTAAGTTTAAAATTTAATTTCAATCAACTCTTACACATAACTTTTTTCCATATCTTGTCATCTGACCCCACTTTTAGCCTCTTCATGGTATTTTTTCCATTTTGCCGCCATACTAGTGAACACGTGACATGTGACAATGTCGATTTTTAGGTTACAGGACATGCACAAAATATTCCCCAGAATAGTATATTGTGTATCTAGTAGTAAAAGCAATAAATTCGTTGACGACAATGTAAATTGTTGACCGAGGCGTTAAGCCGAGGCCAACAAGCATTGAAGTCTGGGAATGTGCTTTTACTACGAGGTACACATACTATTTTTTATGAAATCGCAATCAGCATTATCAAAAACTAAGGAATTCTATATATTGTTTGCGAGAATTCAATAACTGTCTAAAATGTAAACAAGCCGGCAAAAATTTTCCCGTATCGTTTACGATACGGGAATAGTATATTGTGTATCAAGTAGTAAAAGCAATACATTCCCGGACGACAACGTAAATTGTTGGCCGAGGCGAAGCCGAGGCCAACAATCATTGAAGTCTGAGAATGTGCTTTTACTACGAGGCACACATACTATTTTTTCTGAAATCGCAATCAGCATTATCAAAAACTGAGGAATTCTACATATTGTTTGCATGAATTCAATAACTGTCTAAAATGTAAACAAGCCGGCAAAAATATTCCCGTATCGTTTTCGATACGGAAAAGTACTTTTTCGGCAACCATCCGGGAAGTGTTCACTTCCCGTACACTTTTTCTCTGGGAAAGTAACACTTCCCGGCCTAGTAAGGGAAGTACGTACTTCCCGGACTAGGCCGGGAAGTGCTCGAATTTAAATACAAATATTAATATAAATAAGGATTAGAATGATTCTGTTGGTACCTATCTTCTGTTCGAATTTCAATATATAATAACAGATGGGTGAAAGTCGACCTCTCTTCGTCTCTTAGACTAAATGCGTCTCATTGATTTGTTATTCTACATGATTGCCGAAAAAATAGTTTACGTAACACGTCCAAAACAGTTTTTTTGGGCTCGTAGACTTCCAGGACTCGCTAACGCTCGTCCTAGAATTTGGTCTACTCTTCCAAAAAAACAGTATTTTCCGGACTTGTTACGTAAATTACTATTTTCGGCAACCATCCGGGAAGTGTTCACTTCCCGCACACTTTTTCTTTGGGAAAGTAGCACTTCCCAAATACAATATTAATATAAAAAAAGAATTAGAATGTTTCTGTTGGTACCTATCTTCTGTTCGAATTTCAATATATAATACAAATAAGAACTGAAATGTTCGAAATATTCAAATTTTGAATCGTTTCATCCGGTTAACAGATATGTGAAAGTCGACCTCTCTTCGTCTCTTAGACTAAAATGCGTCTCATTGATTTGTTATTCCACATGATTGCCGAAAAAATAGTCCGAAAACAGTTTTTTTGGAGTCGTAGAATCGCTAACGCTCGTCGTAGAATTTGGTCTACTCGTCCAATAAAACAGTATTTTCCAGACTTGTTACGTAAATTACTATCCCGTACCGTTTAGGTCCGAAAACGGTCCGAGAAAGTTCGTTGCTTAGCAACGGACTAAAATACTAGATTAGTGTATTTTGAGGCCTGAAGTTGCTCCGAGAAAGTGGGCATTCTTGAACGATTTCAGAAAAATATATTTTCAGTACTCTAACATTAAACTTTTTTCACATATGGACATACTTTTTGGCGGTCACTGCATATATTTCAGAAGTTCTCTTCGAACCAATAACTCTGAAGACATGAGAGGTGGTATTTTTTTTAGATCACACTCTGCAATGAATTAACCAAAAAATTTCAAATGTTTATTGTTCTTTCAGCAACATCAATACACAAAAATATAAAGGACGTTACGATCCATTTCACTCTTGGTTTGAGCCCATGAGATTCTGAAACAAAAATCACTTGATATAATTCTTGTATGTGGAAAACTTGTTTGTATCAATTATATTCGAGTGGTATTTTTATTTTAAATTCTTCATACGAAAAAAATAAGTCAAAAAGTACCACAAACAATGTCTGCGTGAAATACTCACTTATGATGTATGTGATGGTCAAAATCGTATAAAGATGAAATAGATAATTTCATCTTAAAACCGAGTCACCATAGAAAGACATGTCCAAAAATGTATTATAAGATCCAAACAGACAATAGAACTCCCAGTGAGTAGTATTCAAGAGAAAACATTGAACCTTAAACGCTTATATTTATTTACTTATCTTAAACCAAACCGTCATAAACGCCTTTTTGTATGGTCAAAAAAAACACAATTCTAGTGTACAGTAATGATAATGTTATGTTAATATTTTTAACGTATACAAATTCATGTCACTTCAAAGATTCGAAAAGATGTACTCGAGAATGGACCCCCAGAAAGCCTGAAAATCATGCTAAAATTTTGGAGTTTCAATTTCGAACAATGCTGAACAGTGAAATAATGTCATGCAATTGATAGTAGTCAATATTTCTATTACCGTTCAGTACAGCTTGATAGAGTGTTTAGAGTGTCCAGGTTTCACAGGTTGTACAGGGATTTGGATCCACGGCTTGTTGCCTGAATTTCCACCATAGTTTCCTGCATATCCCCCTGAGCTTCCCGGTTGGTACCCTCCTTGGTACCCTGCACCTCCATAATATCCTGATGCGTGACCTCCTTGGTACCCTTGTTGGCCACCATAGTATCCATTGTAATCAATATAGTACCCTCCTTGACCTCCATTGGAACCTTGTTGACCTCCCTGTGACCATTGGTATCCACCGTTGTATCCTGGATATCCCGAATTTCCTTGATAATTTCCATTAGAACCTGAGACACCAATACTAATCTTGTTGTCCTTAATAACACTTTCCAATGATGCAAACAGGTTTCTCAATAGGTTTACGACACTTTGGACACCTTTGAGGTCATCTGAAAACAAATAATTGTGGCATTGTGTCTCATTTGCTTCTTTACAAACTACATCGGTTCTACATTTGGCTTTTTATTCTGAAATTTCAATGTATATTAACTTATAATACTACCCAATTGAAATGTTTTAAACTGATTGCAGACAATTTAATTTATTTTTCTGAAGAAATAAAACGGTTAGTGTAGATGAACAGATGAAAGTTATAGCCAAAGTCATAAAAAATCTATTTAAAAAAAGATTAATTTCATATCTGGAAGCAAACTCTCTGCTGTGTCCTGGTCAATTTGGTTTCAGGACGAATAGTTCAACAACTGAAGCGATTGCTAATGTTATCCCTACTATATTTGAAGGCTTATAATTGGGACAACAATCTTTTATAACGCTCTGCGACCTTACCAAAGCGTTTGATTGCGTGTCGCACCATATTTTAATCGAAAAGCTTTTTTATTATGGTATTCGTGGGATTCCTCTAGACTTCTTCAATACATATTTATGTGGGAGAGCACAATGCGTTTTGACGGACAGTGTTAAATCAAATTTGGAGGAAATTATACATGGGGTCCCATAGGGTTCTATCTTGGGGCCGACTCTATTCATTTTATACATGAATGACCTTTTTTTTGTCATATTTTGCTCAAAAGAAGTATTATTTTTGCTGATGACACAACTTTAATTTACCGAAAGAGGGTTATGGTGGAACTGATCGAATCCGCCAAAAACACTTCGGAATAACCAGGGGAATGGTTCGGCACCAGCTTTTGCTGAATTCGGAGAAAACCCAGAATCTCATTTTATCTGTCAATGCAAATATAACAGTTGGGCATAATGTCAAGTTGCTTGGCATATATATTGACGATAGACTTAATTGGAAGTGTCATGTGGAGAAACCGGCGAATAATTTAGCTAGTGCTACTGTTATGATTCGTAGACTGAAGAACCTAGTAGGTATTGATACCCTCAGGTCCAGCTACTTTCGACTTTTCCATAGTCATTTGACCTATGGAATCATTTTGTTTGGAAATTCGAGCCACTCAAAATTTTCATTTTGCAAAAAAGGATCATTCGAATCTTAGCAGGAGCGGGTTAAAGGTATCATTGTTTCAACTTCCAATCATGCCATTTCCATGTGTTTATATGTACTACTCTCTCCTTGAAATACATAAAAATAGAGTAAATTTTGCTCTTTATTCGGATTCACATCAGTATCATACTAGATCAGGATTTCAATGTCTCAAAAAAACTCTTTAAATATTCACTTATATAGGGTGTTTCTTAAGTACGTGTAGAAAATTTAGAAGCGTGTTGCTGACATCAAAATAAGAAGAAAAGTTTCTATAAATATATGTCCACAAGTTATTCGATCCTGAGATACAGTGTCAAAGTTGAATTCTTATTTTAATTTTTTGTGAATAATTTCAAAATAATTTTGATGTTTGGATAAGGTTTAGTATCTGAGAATATTTATTGTTTAGTTTGTGTAAAAAATATATTCTTGATAGAGGTCACTGCGAGCAACTGTTTCCGAGTTATTGAGATTTGAAATAATCAATGCAAGTGATTTTGATGGACAAGATTTTTTAATTCAAAATAAATTTAATTAGAAATTAGTTTTTCACACTTAACACAAAATTTGATTTTGTCATTGAGAAATCATCCCAGATACCAAACTTTACTCGAATATCACAAATATTTTGGCATTTATTCACAAAAAAACAAATATAATAATTAAACTTTTACACTCTGTATCTAAGAAACGAATAACTTGCGGACATGTGTTTATGGAAACTTTTTTTCTTATTTCGACGTCAGCAACATGCTCTTGAAGTTTCTACACGTACTTAAGAAACACCCTGTATAACAAGCTACCAGAAGCAATAAGAAAGCTGAATTTCCACATGTTCAAAAATAAAGTTAAATCTTTTTTGTTGAAGTACTGTTTTTACTCGGAAAATGAGTTTCTTTTCTACGACTACAAGATCGAGAACTGGTGAAAAACTCTTAACCAACTGGGCTTAAATGTCTTTAATCTAGTATATCTGAGTAAATCTATTTTATCTTCTTTATTTTTCTTTTCAACTAGAATTTTTATTGTAGATTGACTTGTGCTTAGAGTAGTGTCTCAATTATTACAATCAGACTGGATTTTTTATTGTCTCTTTAAAAATGTACTGTCTTTTTCAATCATAATTTTAACTAGGTGATAAACTCTACTCTACTCTACTCATTCTTTTCAGGACAAACATTCACATCCATCAAACAATCGTGTAGATATGCCAGAAAGCTGCAATGGATTGTTGTGCCATACCTCAGATCAATAAGTAAACATAGATGGGCCCGATGCTACGTAAACATCATATTCACTGAACCGAAGACAACTTTGTTTATTTATGTACACCTCTCACCCCTAATGTTTTCAAACATTGACGCCCTGTTGTCAAATTGGTAAAAAAATATGATTTTGGTAGGAACCTACCAATAAATGCATAATCAATCATATTTTATATTCAGATGTATTATTCTAAAAATACTAGAGAAATGTTTATGTCCAGAAAGGTGAAAAAATTACCAAAACGGAAGATATATGTCGTTTTAAACTGATGAAATTTTAGGCACTCTGAAAATTGCGAGCATTTACTAGAATTGTTTTACTCTTGCAACACCGCTTGTGACAGCGGCCGTGGCGGCCATTGTACCTTGTCGTTTTGTGTTGATGAAGTGTTGTTAGAAATTTTCCTGTGTATTTTCATGGTTTTTTCCTGCTTAAACAACTTAAAGTTACATTTGGAATATTTTTCAAAATAGTGCAGTAGTTTGAGGCACAGTGTCGAAATACTGCTTTGTTTGCAAAACAAATGATAGTAAACAAAAATTCCACAGGTGAGGTTCCAGTGGCGTCGAATGCACAATGCAAATCATGCAATCAAACGTTTTCGTCAAATATAATATTGGAGGACTTAGAAACTCATTCAAACTTACAGATAAGAACTGCCTATGGCAAAATGGTGAATTCCTCAATGTTTGTTATAAATATATGTAAGCAGGGGGGAAAACATTGAGGCTTATAAAAGGTAAATTGAATTTATTTTCCAATAACATTGATATTGTTGAAATTGAAATTCTATCAGTGAGGACAATAAATGATATACCAAAGGCCTAAAATTTTTGGAAATCATTTCTTTGAAGAAGAGCCTTTATCAAACCATAGTAATGCCTTAATAAAGGCAAATATCACTATTATTTATTTAATTTTGAGCCTAATATACAACATTACATATGTATAAATATAGTACAACATTATTAAGGTATGTAAATAAAACGACTATTTGAGAAAATATTACAAAACAAAATATACATACATATCACCAGACATTAGATCAGATCACATTCCAAAATCAACAAAAAAAAGAAAAAAAATAATAAATATCTCAATGAGCTGTAACTAATATTTTTTCTTAATAGTGACTAAAGTTTACATTAGTTAGAGTTATTTTACAAACTGTGGTAGTTAATTGAAATCATTTAAGCTTTTATGAAACACACTATTCATTACACATTTAGTATTAAGTTTTATTAATGCAAAAATTGCTATGTCAAGAGAGAATACAATTTTCTTAGCTCATTAATTTTTGTTGAAGTGTCAAAGTGTATGTGAAAGAATGACTCTCAAGAAAGCTCAGTACATGAGGATTTCAACACCTGGTATTTATCGATTTTTAAATAAAGCTGTCTTTGTCAAAAGTGACCTGACCCTTTCTACTTTGTCAGTTCCGCTTATTGACAATTCATGTTATATTCGGAATTGAAAAAAAATATTGCTTTTACCAAGGCATAACTATGGTTTGATGAAGGCTCTTCCTCTAAGAAATGATTACCAAAAATTTTATGCAAGTCCTTTGTTATATCATTAATTGTCCTCACTGTTAGAATTTTAACAATATCAATATTATTGGAAAATAAATTCAATTTTCCTTTCATAAGCCTCTATGTTTTTCCCACTGCTTACAGATATTAATAACAAACATTGAGGAATTCACCATTTTGCCATAGGCTTTTCGTATCTGTAATTTTGAATGAGTTTTTTTACCAATTTGACAACAGGGCGTCAATGTTTGAAAACATTAGGGATGAGAGGAGTACGTAAATAAACAAAGTTGTCTTCGGTTCAGTGAATATGATGTTTTCGTAGCATCGGGCCCATCTATGTTTACTTATTGATCTGAGGTTATTACTTATCATTCGTGATTCAGCTGTGTACTATCTGCGGGACTTGTATACATTTTTCATTCAACGCCTTGAGTGTGCGCACTGAACGGAATAGGCCATAAATTTGCGATTGTTATGACTTAATTCAGCTGAAGTAACTTGGATTGACTTTCGTTACCTTCATAACCGAAGAGTCGAAATGGGTTATGCCATGCAGTATTACTCAGGCGTGGTTCATTTGAGGATAGGGCTTCATGATATTTTTCTAGCTTGTGGAAAAAGAATAATAAGTTGAGAAGGGATTCATGTTTTGATTCAATTTTCAATTGAGAATGTTTCTGTTAAAAACTTGAATCCCTTCCAAGAGAAGTTATCTTGTACGATGGAAAACAGCGACTAAATTCCAACTTTCAGTCGCAGATGATTCCACAACTGACTTTATGAACATCCTGTTCATATTTTCAATGAAATCAACATGCCATACCCATGACAGGTTTTATGTCAGAAAAATATTATCAAAGTTTCACCCCACAAGAAATAGTCCAACAATTCCTCATTACAGTGTGAAATTGCTTCTGAAGAGTATGTTTTCCAATTCTTCCGACCTCCCTGATGATCTTAGAAGAGTGAAATAGATTTTTGTCGACCAAAATGTATTGGAGGCCTAGCGAAAGAGATGCAATTCACGCATCAATGGAATGAGCGATATTCTGTGAGTGATACTTCTGAATAACATTCTCCCTTATCTCATTCATAGATAAGAATCTCCAATGGAAACTGGACATTTAATAAATAATCAACTATCTGAATGAAAATGTAAATTTTCACTTTCAGATTTTTTCTGTCAAGTTATATAGGGTCTTTCTCATCAGATGTAGTTCAATGTCCAGCGTGGCTTTTGCCGGGGAAGTAGTTGTTTTCTGTTTGATATTACAACAAAGTTACTTCAATTTTATCGTAGGGTTTTTTCATTTTCAGAGGAGTCATGTATTGATTCAGTTTTCAATTGAGAATGTTTCTCTTTAAAAATATAAGTACAAGGTTTTAAGCTAATTTTTATTTTCAATACTGCAATTAAAATATAAATTTTTGTTTTTATTTATCTGAAAACAATTTCGACATTTCAAAATTACTCTTTATACTATCAAACAGCATTAAGTCTCTGATTTTCCCAAACACACTGAGTTTTGTCCATTATGGACAATCAACAAAAGGAGATTTTTGACGCCGAGTCAACAATGGAGGATATATTTGAATCACATCAAAACGTATCAGTTTCTTCATAGTAAACTTTCTCATTTTATGAAAATTATGCAATTTGGACAAATCCCGTTTCTGTTTTCTGCTCCCCATTTGTTATCTCCAAGAATATATGATAATGATTTTCTGTAAAAGGGTGAACTTTAACACTCGATGAGCCCCGTTATGAAAATTTTGGAACACATATTCAATATTACGGGACATCAGATTTTTTCGGAAATACTTTCCTTTTTTTTCAAAATATACTCAAAATGTGTCGTGTTTTGAAACTGAAAATTACTGTAGAGTTATTTCGTAGCATAAGTAGATGAATGGATGTGTCACCCTTTTGACGATATTTCAAATCGATTGTTTATGTAGATTTATTTGATGCTTTGAATTTACAGAATTCCTTCACATTTGGAACATTGAAAATGTCTAATGAACGACTCACGTGATAATTCATTTACATCGAAATCTCGCTCTAATGCTTTATTATTCAAGAAAATTAGAAAATGCATTCAATACCAATTGATTTTAAAATATTTTTGTCACGTTTACATTTCACTTCTGAATCTATTTTACAGTTTTCTGTGTTTGTTGCACGTTTCAATTCATTGTTATTTATCTCTGGTATATATGAGTTTTTCGTTTTTTTCAAAGAGTGATTTTTATTTTCATGATAACCGTTTTCACTTGCGCCTCTGTCTTCATGATACCAAACAATATCATCGAACGGTTTCAAAACTTGATCTACTTTTATTGGTTCACCCACAAAAACCAATGGGTGTGTTTTGGTTCCCCCTTTCTTGCAAGTCGAGTTGTTTTTCTCCTTCACGACCCCCCTGCATTTATTTTTCAGATTAGGTTTCAAGGTTTCGTTTCCAATTGTTTTCATCTTTCCACTTTTGTCTTGAGGCGCTGGAATAGATTTTTTCAATTCTGGTAATTTTGATTTCAATCCATTAGTATTTTTTGCTGAACCAACTTTGTTCCCAGTAACTTTGGCTTTCAGTTGAACAGGTTTTACTATTTTCGACGGATGAGAATTTTTTTGAGTTCCGTGAGTAAGTTCTTCTACTTTGAGCCTTCTTTTTGTGAGCCTCGGTAACCGAATGACTATCTTTTCCTTGGACCCCATCGCAGGACTTTCCTCTTCAGCATTTACAACCACGTGGTGCGTGATTTCTGAAAATGCCAGCTCAGTTTCTTATCAATTAGTGTAATTGCCAATAGCTGGGAAGACAGGACAACTTAATCAAAAGCAATGAAGTCTTCAAAATTAAATTGGTGAAAGGGTTCTTTCATCTAACATAGAATAACATCGAGGCACAGCAAATCAATCTACTACTTTACATAAAAACAGTTTAGCTAACAATTTAGCAAACTAAGAATCAAGGAAAATATTATTTTTATAAAATCGATATAACTTGATCAATATCGAAAAAGAACAACACTTTTCATAAATAATGCAATGCGTAGCATTATCAATTATTTTTTATTGCTAAATTGGCGGGAATTCAGTCAGAATGTTAGAGAAAAGTGATTGTCGACTTTTCAAAACTTTACTGTTCTATCTTCAGGATTCTGAACATGAAGCAATCACTCTTGTATCACGAGATAGATGGTCCACAAGGTGGTTTAAGATGAACAATAAGTCAAAACATGAAAATGAAGTAATATAATTATAGAAAATAAAAGAAAAACTCACTTGTCAAAGACTCTTTCTCGGTCAGTACTGAAGCTATGATTTTATTGATAGAGTCGATTCCTTGTCCTAAGATCGTAACTGCTTTCTTAACCTCAGCGAAAGTAGCTGAAAAAATATTCGCAAAACAATGTACAGATATGTCAACATTTTTTTGTCATCAAAAACACAGTGATCCCCAAATTTCTCCTGTGCATTACATAATTATAGAGTTGGTCAGAAAGACCGGCCAATTCGTCGGTAAAATATAGACCAAGTTGCTATAGAGGTTTTTTCCCCCACAAAATAAAAGCCGCAAATGGCCTATGCTAATTTTTCTAAGATATTTTGTTGATGGAAACCCTAGTTTTCGCTAAATCGCTTCGTGGAATGTTTTAAACAAGCAGTAGTGAGAAAAATTACAACTTTTTTGGATTTTTGGAAATATCTCAGATATCATTCAAAGAATCGTTTTGCAGTCCATGGAACTTTTGTATAGATATATAAAACCTAAAAAATGAATTTTCATACGACCGGATCGGTGCATTTTCAACTGAGAAAACACGGGAAAACCTCGAAAGGAGACCATTTTTCAAAAATTCATAATTTTTATAAATCAGAAGCTGGACAAACAATATTGCGGAAACTGATAGATGATAATATGTGGTTCAACTGTGCGCAAGATATTTCCTGCCGATCTGTAGTTTTTGCACAAAGGCGTTATAAACAATATAAGGGCACATCTTGCAACATGCGTCGATGTAAGGAAAATCGTCTCATTCAAACTCTGTGAACTGCATCTGGAAGTAGTGATGAATATCTTCAATTTGTATATTTTGGATTTCCACCTGAGCGGTCGAAAATGTCTCTGAAATTCAAATTGTGAAAGGCTTTCGCGGCCATCGTCACTTACATGGTGGTTCTTCGGGTTGTAAGGCCGACGTATGTTTAGAGAAGATGTCGACGTTTCGCCAACAGGAGTGCTTAGCATAAATAACCATAGAGTGAAATTTGAATAAACCCAAGTCATCTCTTCAACATCTGCCTATTACCCAAGACTCTTCAAGGAAGCAATTGAAATTCAGAAACACCACAACAACTTCAACAGAACCGAAGAAGGACTACAATTGAACAAGGTTTGGCTTCCAGTTCTCAAAAATTCTCAATTAGCTCCCTACGCACAAAATAACGGTACGAATGATTCTATGATGTCAGCTAACGCTATGGACCAATCAGATGTAAGAACGTCAAATCACAGGTATTTATTGAGACAACGTATTACAAATGTCAAGCATTTGACAGCGACTTAAGAAACCAGAAACTTTGAAAATATCTCTTGAAAATGCTAACCACTCGTGATGGCGAAACGTCGAGATCTTCTCTAAACATACGTCTGCCTTACAACCCGAAGAACCAACATGTAAGTCTCTGAAAGTTGATCAAAACGCTTCAAAGTGCTTCCGAAGTCACCTGAAGTCGCACTGAAGTCAACCCGTGTTGAGTTCTGGTGACTTCGGGTGCATTTAGAGTAACCTCCAGTGACATTTTCAAGACTTTTCCACTTCTCAGGTGAAATTCCAAATTCCGTTCGCGGAATTTTAATAAGATGATTTCCCTTAATAAATCAGCGCCTTAAGAAATATTGGCACTTAAATTGTTTATAACGCAATTGTGCGAAAACTACACATCGGACAGAAACCATCTTGCGCACAGTTGAACCACATGTTATTACCTTATTATCAATTTCCGCAATATTTTTTGGCCAGTTTCAGTTTTATAAAAGTTATGAATTTTTAAAAAATGGTCTCTTTTTCGAGGTTTTCCTGGATTTTCTTAGCGAAAAATGCCTATCTGATCGTATAAAAAACCATTTTGTACAGAAGTTTGTGACTAAAACGATTCATTCAATAATCTTTGAGATATTCGGAAAAAAACATAGAAGTTGTAATTTTTTTCACTATTTCTTGTTTAAAAAATTCCACAAAGCAATTTTGGTGAGGCGAAAACCAGGGTTTTAATTCATGAACTATCTTATAAAAAGTAGTATAGACCATTGGCGTCTTTCATTTTGTGTGAAAAGAGCCTCTTATTTGGCCTAACAGTAAAAGGTTCAATAGTGCGCAGATAGGCGAAATAATTGTTAGAATTAGGCCTTCACTGAAATATTTAACTTGGAGCGCATATACTGAATGTATAAAGGTTCAATTTTGGATGTGAGGCCATCCCAGATTTCGCCTATTGTAGTAATGGCGAAATTTCAAAATGGCGGCATGTGCATATTCATCATGTGCTTCTTTCAAACGTTTTTTAATGATGCTGAAGTACAGCCATTGAAATCATGGCCAGTAATGAATGTTTTGTGCATGTAGTTTGCTATTATTGATATAATAATCATACTGATAATTGTGAGACTTGTTCCTTTCATAATAGAAATGTTCTACTTGGTGCAGATATACTAAATATATATTATATAATTTATTTGCGACTTTTCATTGTTACGTGATGATGTCCGTAGCGTATTATATGTGATTTGACATGAATAGACGCTATCAAAATGTGAGCATGTCAACATCATATTTACTTACTGAGAATTGTTATAGCTGACGTGATAGCAATGAAATAAAATAAACAAATGGATTTCAAGCGTCAGCTGTTGAACCTGATATATACTGATACATCTGGACAATTGGAAGAAATAGCCTGAAACAAGTATTTGTCGTGAAGATACGTCTGAAGTTGTCCAGCAAATAGCAAACGTGAAGAAAAGAGAGCTTGTTTATATGACCACTTCTGATTTTATTGTGCGGGGAAGATTATTCTTATAGTCTCGATGATTCAGAAGATATTAAGGCAACACTGGTACTGATACCAAGTAGATTGAAGTTCAATAAATCAAATTTAAAGGCGATTGAACCTGCGGAAAATGCAAATTCTCAGTTCTGTAATGGAACTCCACCACCAGAATTTTGAAGGGTATAGTTCAGTGAATCTGAAAGCAATTTGTATCATTAGTAAGAGATGCAACAGTAAGAATAGATTGTGGTATTGTTGAAAATCTTGACAGTGCTTTGAAATTTGGACCATTCATCATCATAGCAACCATGCTACAGAGATGCTGACACGAAGTTTTACTGACAGGTATTTACAAATGATCCATTGAAGAAGTAATTTGCTGCATTAGCAAGATGAATAAGCTGAACTATCTGCAATCTTTCTTCAGAGCGAATCGAACATCATTATCAAAATATCCAAATCATTTCTTGTTCCTTTGATATGCTCCCTGTTAGATCACTCCATAACCGTTCCATCCTCATATTGTGCAGTTTGCATAGATCAGCAAGTTCAAATATGGTTGCGATTTTACCACGAGCATTTTCGACGTATGATATAAACTCAAAAAATGCAATTCCATGATTAATTTGTTCGATGACAGACATTGTGATTGCTTAATAGAGGGGCGGGTGTGCATATCAATTTGAAAATTGGTGAAAATAGAATACAATTCTCTTCTCAGCCATCCTCACTTCTTAGGATTTCGTTAATATTTTCTTTACTATATGCACTCGAAATATCAAATATAAGTGTGGATCAGAATGGTACCCTTATCTCAATAAATCCGTACAGTTTGATGTGGAAAACTGGGACAAAAAATATATTGAATAGTATTACCAATACTACTTTTTGAGAGAAGATACATTGCCAACACTCGAGAGATGACGCTGGGGGCACATCAACTCAAAAATATTGAAAGTCAAAGACATCGAAATTGTTGATATATTTATCAACGAAAATCAAAACAATTCATATGGTTGTAAAGAGTATTAAATTGTCTTTTCAATGATTTAATTTGACCCACCTGCATTTGAAATATTTCAACTGATGTGCGGGGACCTCCTTTATCGAGCAATGGCAATGTCTTTCATTTCAAAAAGTTGTATCGGTGAGACCATTCAATAGATGTGGGAAAGAGGCTAAAAAAAGTCGCACTGTATAATGATACGAGGCATTGAACATAATACATTTCTTTTGAATTCACCGAACTATTCCCTTCAACATTCTGGCTGGTAAATTTCATAGAACTATTGGCATTTCCGCAGGTTCTATCTTCCTTTTCGGAGCTCTTTCAAGTTTCATCTTATTGAACTTCAATCTGCATTGAATCTGCATTCGTGTAGTTCCAATGTCGCCAAGAGATATTCTGAATGATCGTGACGTTCCAGATGTATTGTACTTGGTAAATACTCTGCATTACTAAACCTCACAAGGGAATCAGAAATTGTCTCATAACCAGTTTCCTTTTCTTCACGTTCACTGTTTGATGGATATCGAAGAAACGAAGACTTGTCTTCTAGACAGATGAAACACTTGTTCATTCAATTCTCCAGATGCATCAGTATTGAAACTGATTACTACATAAATTTGTTTATCTTATTTTCTTCTTATCCCGTCACCTGAAACAATTTTTAAATGTAAAAATGATGACATGCATACATACTCATCACATCAATTCATGAGAAATCACATAATAATATATACTATTACCATTATCAAATATAAAAAAAGAAGCACATAAATATTGAGAGGTCGCCATTTTGAAAGTCTGCCCTTACTTTAGAAGGGGTGATCCTGGACTCCAAACTTTCATGGAGGCCGCACGTAGATAGGGTTATTCAAAAGTCGGTAGCAATCCTATGGCAGCTGAGGAGAATCGTAGGAGGCAACTGGGGTACCAACCCAGAGATCATGCGCTGGCTGTACACAGAAGTCGTAAGACCAAAGATCCATTATGGGTCAGCCGTGTGGTGGCCAAGCGCACAGAGCAGCACAATAGGCCGAAGGTACAAGGTCCAGAGGTTGGCCTGTTTGGTAATAGCTGGCGCAATGAGAACGACTCCAACCGCAGTGTTGAAAGTACTTTTGAAGCTGCCACCGCTTCCAGTCTGGATCAAGAAGTTGGCAATCGCAGCCCATTTGAGGATACGAGACTCGGATACGTAATGTATTTTAGAACAAATTTGTAGCTTAAATATTTTCTCGAGTTCTTGCCCATTTTCAACACTGTAGGTATTTATCTAATTGAATCAATTTGCTTCGATGAAAAGAATTATGGAGTTTTTCACAAATAAAAATGCTTCAATTCAGAAAAATTCTCCAGTGTTTCAGATGCACTAGATGACATGATCCAGCACCATTTCCAACAGAAATGTTGTTTTTTTTCCTTTGTCATATTTTTCCTGCTTGTGAAAAAAGTTCGCCAAGTAGCAGTGTGGAGACCGAAATAAACCGCTAGACGTTCGTTTGATAGTTGAAGGAAGCATGCTGAAAATTTAGGTACATTCTTGGACATCAAAGTCTTTCATAAATTTATATGATTTTAATTCTAGCTTTTCCATTTGAAAACTCATTCAGTAATATTCAAACTGAAAGTTATCATAGCAGAGATTCATGTAAGTGTATAATATAAAAAATTATTATTGTTTACCTTTGAAAGTGTTTTGTATCCGACGCAAATGTGTTCCATTGTTAGGTAGAAAGTGGCTCAATTTTTTCAGTCCTGACTGGAGAAATTGTGAAAATTTTTCTGAATGAGATTTTCCTATGGAGAATAAGTCAAGTCTGGATCTAGGACACGATTTTATTGAAGATAATCTTCATCACATTGACCCATGAAATTTTAATCAAATCAAGAATCAATCCATAAGTGAAATCAAGACAACGTGCAGTGTGTTTCTAAAAGTAATCAAAATTAATCTATTGTAAATTTCACTGTTGAACTGAAAGAGGATCCTGCTTTTTAGAGAGAGTATAAGATGCCTTAAGGCAGCTACTCAAACTCATGCCGCAGGGGCAATCTAGGGTGTAAAAGTGGGGTTGACACTTAATTGCCTCCTAGATTGTGACGTGTGTAAGCAAGCAGGGCATTCCTTGCTTCCTAGATCGGCTCCAACCGCCCTGCCACAACTCTCGTGTGTAGCGTGATTGGGGCAATTTTGACTCAGTTCTGTAGAGAAAGCCGTGCGGAGTGTTTGTTTTTATTGTGCATTAATGTATCTTCTTTTCTATTAATGGTGTCACCATACCAAGGATGACTTCAAAACATTCTAAATCCATTCGTAAAAAGTTTTCAAGATCATCAACTTCCAACTCTTCATCCAGTACATCTTCTTTCATTTTTTCATCTGTAGCATTACGGAAGCAGCCAAGTCAATGCCGATCTTTTGATTTTTGAAAGTGTTGGCACCATCTTCACGACTCCGGTGATAGTCTGTTCTGCGGTATGTTTACTGTCGCACTGAATGGCAGAATGTTAATGTTTAGTCTCCTTGAACGGCAGGTACGTGTGTAGAGACGCCTCCTAGATTGCCCCAATCACCCTGCACCCTAGATTGACCCTGCGGCAGGCGTGTGAGTAGCCGGCTTTGCATTAAAACCTAAAGTTGGGGCTTAGATTGGAACGTTAGTTGGGGCTTAGATTGGAAAGTTAGTTGAGTCCGGTATGTTGAATAAGGTTCCTGAGAATAACTCGAATTGTATTCGAATATGACTTGATTTCAAGCAATCTCAAAATTGGGTATCTAAAACGATTGATTGCGTTTTGCCTTTGCCACAAGACACTCTTGCGAAGTTATCTGGGAATAAATGTATCGGCGTTATGGATTTGAAAACAATTAAAATGGCTAGAAAGTAGAGAGAACACCTTACAATCAGAGCCCATATGGATTTGTCCAGATATAGGCCAAACTGTGGATAAAAATATACATAAAATAAAAGACGCAAACGGCCTATATTACTTTTTATAACTTAGTTCGTAAATGAAAACCCCGGTTTTCGCCACATCAAAATCGCTTTGTGGAAGTTTCTAAACGAAAAATAGTGAAAAAAATTACAACTTTTTGTTTTTTTGCTAATACCTCATACCCAGACAGTCTATAGAACTTTTGTAAAGAATTATATAACATACAAAATGGTTTTTCATACGACCAGTTCGGTTCATTTTTTTCTTCGAGAAAATCCGGGAAAACCTTGAAGGAGGGGCCATTATTTTTAAATTCATAATTTTTATAAATCTAAAGGTGGACAAACTGTATTGCAGAAACTGATAGATATTAGTAGTAGTTCTTTGGGGAGGCCGCACCCGCGGCCAGGCAAGTAGGCCCTCATGGACCCTTTTCGCCATCCCCTGGTCTCCACTTATCTACATTCGTCCTCTTAGTTTTCCTTTTCGAAACTTGGTGACCTCCTAATGAAGGAAAGTATGTCCGACCACTCCAAGTCGATTAGTTCCTCTTGTTGGAGTTTCTCAACTCCGAAGGTTCCAAATCTTAGCCTTCCGTATGCCTCACACTCGCCGTGAAAGTGAGATGAAGTTTCTTCGACTTCTTCGCAATTGCGGCAAGTGGGGTTGTTTTCTATACCTATAACTGATAGGTGTCTGCCTAACTTGTTGTGTCCTGTTAGTATTTCTATAAGGATGCGTAGTGCTTGGCGGTTTCTGCCTAAGTCCTTGACTTATTGGAGCCGGCCACGAAGTCTTTCTACTGCCTGCAGCCGGTGTTATCTCTCCAAAGTTTATTCAGCTCTTCTTCTGCCCACTCGTCGAGGGCTGAAGAGGTTTGGCTTCTGGCAATGCCTAGTACAGGCTCCGGCCCACAGATCTGGATCTGGCAAGTCCGTCTGCCACCTCGTTTCCGCGCATCCCACTGTGACCCGAGACCCATACCAGCTGAACTTCCTTCGTTTCAGCTAACTTCTCGAGCGCATCTCCGCATTCCTGTATAAGCGCTGAGCTTGGTTTAGGATGGCAGATGGCTCTGAGCGCTGCCTGACTATCCAAACAGATATATAAATATATGTTCGGACCCTTCTTTCACCTCTTGTCTCGTAGCTACGGATAGGATGGCGAACACTTCAGCTTGAAAAACTGTTGTATA
Source organism: Chrysolina oricalcia (assembly GCA_944452925.2). Lineage (NCBI taxonomy): Eukaryota > Metazoa > Arthropoda > Insecta > Coleoptera > Chrysomelidae > Chrysolina > Chrysolina oricalcia. The sequence goes on along the minus strand of OX101818.2, from coordinate 16,554,751 downwards.
TCTGTGCAAAGCGTAGCTCTCTCGTACTTCTCTTCCCTCCAGGTAGATTCCGGCACCCGATGCCTGTTTGTCAGTCAGACGCGAACCGTCCGTATAATATATTAGGCTTCCTGTGCTCAACTCCACCGTGTTTCCTTCCCATTGTTTTCTGCTCGGAATAGTAAGAGTAAACTCTCTGTTCCATCGCAGTCTGTCTTGTGCGCTTTCCACTCTGAGGGCAGAGATCGGGATCTCCTGTTCCGTCCACTTCGCGATTTCCGCATGACCTATCATCGCTCCTTTGTTCACCCGCATCCTCAAATGGGCTGCCATTGGCTCCTTCTTGATCCAGACTAGAAGCGGTGGCAGCCTCAGTAGTACCTCCAATACTGCGGTTGGAGTCGTTCTCATTGCGCCCGTTATTACCAAACAAGCCAGCCTCTAAACCTTGAGTTTTTGGCCTATTGTGCTGCCCTGTGCGCCTTGCCACCACACGGCTGACCCATAATGGATCTTTGGTCTTACGACTGCCGTGTACAGCCAGCGCATGATCTCTGGATTGGTACCCCAATTGCTTCCTACAATTCTACGCAGTTGCCATAGGATTGCTACCGACTTTTGAATAACCCTATCAACGTGCGGCCTCCATGAAAGTTTGGAGTCCAGGACCACCCCCAGGTATTTGACCTGCTGAACTAGCTCCAGCTCTTGCCCAAACATGAAAGGTGGCCTGAATCCATATTTTTTTCTCCGTTTGGTGAACAGGATCATCTCTGATAGATATTAACATGTGGTTCATCTGTACGTAAGATGGTTTCTGTCCGATGTTTAGTTTTTGCACAATCGCGTTAGAAACAATTTAAGGGCAAATCTTTCTAAATGCGCCAATTTAAGGGAAATCATTTGGAAACGGCATTTGGGAGGCAACATCTACAATTTTTATATCACAGATTTTCACCTGAGAGATGTGTTGAAAATGTCTCTAAGTTACTCTAATGCTTCAAAGTGAACCAGAACTCACCCGAACTCAACTCGAGTTAACTTCAGTGCGACTTCGGACGCACTTGAAGCGGTTTGATCAACTTTCAGTGACATTTCCAACACATTTCCTACCTCTCAGGCGGCAGAGCTGTCCCAAAGCACTGTGCTTCGTGCTCGTGAAAGTGCTCAAAGCATTTTAGTGCTCGTAAGCACTGTGATCCCGAGCACTTTTTGGATTCAGTGCTTAGTGCTTAGTGCTTCGAGCATTTTACGAAAAAGCTTGGTGCTTAGTAATCCCGAAAAGTGCTCCCAAGCACTGCGGTGCACTTTTCGGGATCACTAAGCACTAATCCTTTTCTCAGCTATGGATCTATGAATGTTGTTGAAAATATAAAACGCGGTCAGCGGCAGCAAATATTAGCACCAACAGCTTGTGCTCTAGATATTCTGCAAGGTGAAAAACATTGTTATTATACAGGTACCTTCTACCATGCTTGATATCATTAAAAGTTAAACCCTTGAAACTTCAACAGAACGTAAATATCACATCTGACCCTGCCAAATCTATTCTGAAAACCAGCATTGGGGGGTTAAATAAAAGATTCGAGTCGTTCCTTAGGACAGGGCATGACGTTGACGATGCAATTCTTGCGATATTTTCGATTCCACAATTTTAACTTTGATGGTTTGGAGCAATAGCTGATGAGGTTTCGAGAGGTCGGGAGACCATTAAAATAATGATTACCACTGCTACGTCAAATATGGTAAAAGTGCACGAAAACAAATCGACTGAAACGAACACATCTTCAACATTTCAGGATGAATTCTTTGATTTTGATACTCAAGGAATAATTACACATGAGAATTCCCAACAAAATACACCACAGCTTTCCCAGTCCTCACTTCAAGATATCAACGTTTCTAGTTTGGAAGTATTGATATATCTGGAAGACAAGCGAACAGATATAATACTCCACTTTCATCAAGCGCACCAGTAGAAAGGCCGTTTTCTTTTACTTCTATTATAAATGCATCTAGGCGTCATGCTCTTAGCGATAAAAATTTTGAAAATCTAGTCTTGTTAAAGGCTAATGGCAATTTGCAGTAAACTACTCTAGCTGGATCAACTGATATAGTTCCGAATCTGAAACTATGTATAACTTGAAGTTTGTAACAGAGTTGAAATTTTTTGTTTTTCTGTATTTTGTTTGAGAAATATTTTTGTTCATTTTATGGTTTATGTGTTATCAATATTACTCTTTTTTGTAAAAGTGATAAAGTGAAGGTTTGAACAAGAATAATTTAATATTTGTTTTACTTACTGAACTATTTCAAATGGAAACACTTAATTTTGCTTCACCACACTAGATTATTTAGTGCAACACAAAATAAATAATAAATTCAACAAAAATTCAACAACGTTCTTTTTCATTTGAACCAAATTATTTATTAAATCTAATCAATATAAAAAAATTATTTAAAGAAACTAAAAAATCCGTTTAAACTAAAATACAAAAAACAAGTAATATAATAATCTTTTCATAAAGAAAAATTGGAAGTAGCAGAGACCCATTCTATTCCTATAGATTTTTTAAAGCAAATAGGTCCCGGCTGCTTTCAGTTTTTATTTGATTTGAAAAGATATTATTTCTTTTTTGATTTTTATTTTAAACTACAGTCGGGTTTTTTAGTTTATTTATTTACATTTCTTTCATTTTCAGCTTCTTAGTACACAATCATTATGTTGTATCAAGACGGCCAAAAAATCCGTTATTTTGATTTTTCATAATTTTAATATAATAAGTGTCACTTGCGGTATGAAGACGAATATAACGACAGAAAATCCATCAAAATCGGTTCAGCCGTTTAGTAGTTACAAGGAAAAAGCGACTTTGTTTTACAATATTTTGATTTTATATTTGATTTGTTACCTTAAACATAGTTTACCGAATAAATATATAAGTTGTCTCACTCCGCTGAACGTGACGATCTACCTACCCCCTGCCTCCCACCCCGATTGGGAGGCCAGCGGTTCACAAAAGACTCTCAAGTTATAGGCCGTCAGATAAAGACAGATTTTGCTGACTCATTTTCTCTTTTCTGGAATTTTAACCACTGAAAATTATGTCGGTGTTGAGCAGAAAAAATTTAATTTTAAAAATCACTCTGACATGAATGAAATATACTATACAATGGTGCTTTCTATCCGAAAACTGCCGAACTAAGAAATCAGTGAGAATGTTGGTAAGGTAGGAACTATTTCGCGCTGCTCTATATTTCAATTTGGCGATTCGCCGCCCATTTCGGAAATCAAATTAATCTCCCAAACGACATTGTCTGGATATTCCCTATGAAATGGAAGTTGCACTGTTTTTATGGGTCTTTCTATTGAAATAAAACAAAAGCAAGTATTGACTCATTTCCTTCAATTGCCGACCAAAAACATCTCAATTTTCGATATCGAATCAATGTCAATATATTCAATAAGTACTCCAATCCTTTCTGAGATCACCTACCAAATTTAAGTTTTCCAAGTGAAACCGTTTCCAAATGCAATATGAACTTGGAATACATGAAATTGAACGCCCACCTTAACGGTCTCGCCCTTTTGAAAAGTGCTTAGTTCTCGCTAAATCGAATTACTTTTTGAAAGTGCTTAGTAATCGCGAGCACTTCATGAAAAAAAGTGCTTAGTGCTCGAGACTCCCGAGCACTTTTCAAGAGTGCTCAGTGCTTAGTACTCGAAGCACTTTTTGTCAGTGCTCGGCACAGCTCTGTCAGGTGGAAATCCAAAATGAACAAATTGTACACAATGTGAATACGTCGATTTCCCTTAAATTGGTGCATCTTGCATGTGCCCTAAAATTGTTCATAACGCGATTGTGCAAAAACTACATATCGGACAAAAAACATATTGCGCACTGTAGAACTACACATTATTATCTATCAGTTTCCACAATATTATTTGTCCAGAGCCTCAGATTTATAGGAATTATAAACTTTTGAATAATGGTCTCTTTTTCGAGGTTTCCCCGGGTTTTCTCAGTGGAAAATGCACCGATTCGCTCGTGTGGAAATCCGTTTTGTAGGTTTTATAAATCTCTACGAAAGTTCTATCGACCATAAAACGATTCCTCAAATAATCTTTGAGATATTTCCAATAAAACAAAAAAGTTGTAATTTTTTTTTAAATTCCACAAATGTTTTTCCTGGGGCGAAAACTCGGGTTTTCATCTACAAACTCTTAAAAATTAGTATAGGACATTTGCGTCTTCCATTTTGTGGGGAAAAAACCTCTATAGCTTGGTCTAATAACAATCTAACATTTGGAATGAGTTCAACTTTGGCAATTTTCTAGACTGGTTTGGATTCCATATTATGTAGTTTATCTTGCGCAAGCTCTAATATACAGGGTGTCCGGTAAACCTTGTACAATATTGAAGCTGGTGATAGACCAGGTCAGGACTGTTCAGAATATCAGCATTTCACCTTTGTAAAAATCTCACCGTTTTCGAGATAATGAGCATAATTTAAATTTCTGGAAAATCACTACCTCACCTTGGATTTCTGAGTGCCATGTCTACAAATTGAGACCAATTCAAATATCTTTGCTGCTAAAGATTACTGATGAGTGATGCTTTCAGACGTACAAAACAGTTTTTCAGAAAACGATACAATTTTTCAAGAAATGAGGCTAAAATGCCAGATTTGAGTTTTACCAATTTTTTTAACAACAGTTTGACATTATTATTTAAAAAAACATAACCAAGTGGAAGTGGATATTCATTACAAAAGAATGCCCATTTTATCCAGAGTCTACCATGGTATAAAACATATACAACGATAATTATTTTTGGAAGGAGTAGAATTTCGATTACATTAGAGTGTGCTGTTATTCTGAGCTAAAATCAATTCCATTAGACATTGTCAGTAATGTTTTTTATTTTTATCCTATCAAGATGAAATGATTAAATAATTATGAGTAATAACGAATCAACTGCTTAGAAGCATTCAATGAGATGTGAAGAAGTAAATACTAATTTAACGTTTTTTTGAATCAACATCCACTATAAACCACAATAACGATTATTCAACATCGCACTGAATAAAATGTAATTTTCCATCCACTCGTGCGCAGAGATGACATCTTTTCAAGAAGAACCTTTTCAAATGCGTTATAGGTTATAGCCCCCAAATCAGCGATTCTCTGAGCGGCATTGTGCAATCGGACATCGTTCTGCATAAAGCGCTGCTGCAGCAGTAGCACTACCTCTACATTCACCATAAATGTAGTGCATATGTGCATATTCTCGAGGAGTATAAAGTGTGTACGACATGACAAAGAAATAAATACCACTGAATGAAACAAGCGGAATAATTTTAAAAAACTACGACAGAAGTCACAAGTTGTTCAAACAAAATGTGACAGCCACCTATTAGATTTTTTCAATTCTATTTACAGAAGATCCGATCATTCACAATGCTGTATTTTATTTTTTCATCAGGAAACTATTGCTTCTACGGGCACAACATGAGTTAGAAAGGTTTTCAATTATCGACAAAGATTCACCTCCTAAAAATGTGTGCACTTATTTGGTTACACTCTGTATATCTGTCGATCTCTGAAACTCTATTGGAATCTGGATTTTGGACAATTGCGACATTTATCACAAGAATTTGTGATAATCGGTGCCATATCGGATAATCGACATTTCATTTCGATAATTTTATTAGGCTTAATTACATGAAAAGGAAATTTTATTGACATACTATTTATTGCTACCAAGCAGTGTATTCTTCATTATTGATAATCATTTCCACATTGTATCTTGTTAAAATCGAAATAAAATAATTTTTGGGAGTAAGTATAAAAGTTGATGGAAGCCTAGAATAAAACCACGCATAATTCAATGGAAATCACTTTCTCCAAAAATAATTAGAGATTGTTTTATACCATGGTAGAGTCTGGACAAAATGAGCATTCTTTCGAAATGAATGTGCACTTCCAATTGGTTGTGTTTCTTTCAGACAATAATGTCAAACTTTTTTTTAAAAAAAATTGATGAAACTCAAATCTGTCATTTTATCCTCATTTTTCAATTTTTTTTTCACTTTCTGAAAAACTGTTCTGTACGTCTAAAAGCATCACTCATCAGTACTCTTCAGCAGCAAAGATATTTGAATTCTTCTCAATTTGTATACATGGCACTCAAAAATCCAAGGTGAGGTGGCGATTTTCCAGAAATTCTTAAAATGCCCATTATCTCGAACACGGTGATATTTTTACTGAGGTAAAATTCCGATATTATGAACTGTTATGACCTGATCTATCACCAGTTTCAATATTGTACATGGTTAACCGGACGTATACGATAGTTTGTTTTCCTAATGTTGTGAAATTGTTGTCACATTTGAGTGAATTCAGTATCAAAGTTCATTCAGAAAAATGATTTTTTTCCAACTCCTGTCCAGCTTTTGAAGCATAGAATAGAATTTGGGATTGATCACAGCAACCAAGGAATGAACCATTTTCTGGACCGGAAAATCTGACACAACTCAAGCCATACTCGGGATTATTGAATTATTACAGAAAATTAATTACAATGTTGTCTTCTTATTTGAAACCTCTTTACGATTTATGCCAATCAGGAGTGAAATTTGGTTGGAATTTTTCAAAGAGCTCGGGACTGATAATCAACTTAAAGTATCCTAGATTTGAAAGTACATATGAATGTGACTTTCCTTTCACTTGGAACTTTGTTACCGCATATCAGCTTTTGAAACTGAATAATAGTTCAAACCCATTATGAAATCGGCCTGTTCAACAACTCGGAATCATTCATATCACCTATTTGGTGAAAACGGGTGTTAAAGAAAACTCACCTTTGATACCACCTTTCTTCTTTTCTAGCAGATCTCCGATAACTTTTATCGCGTCCCCAAAGTATTTTGTGGACGTTTGCATTTCCTTCGTTATATCTGAAAACATCAGTGAACTTTACAAACTAAAAGTAACAAATTACTTATTTATTCATTCATTTATACGGGATAATCCCCTCTACAATGTTCCATATCATAAAAATGGATATATAACAATATAAGTACTTCTTATTAAAGAGATACAGAATGTTTTTGCATCAAACTACTGAGTACAACATAAAAGTATGTCACAATATAAACTGAGGTAATGTTACGATACGACATCACAACGACATCAACAATCACCAACTTATATTATTTAGTGATTTCTTAAAACTATCATAGGAAAATCCAAATACAGGGTGATTCAAAAGTACTTTGACAAACTTCAAGAGGTGATTCCTCACAAAATTCTAATATGAATTGTCCAAATAAATATATGTCCGGAAACGCTTCGTTTCCAAGATATAGGGTGTTGAAGTTTTATTTTTATTTTGGTTTTTTTCAAATAACTCCTGAAAAACTGAACTTAATTAAACGAAACTTGGTAACAAGAGGTTTTTGAGGTGTCGAATTCGAACCTGATGTTATTATTGCTCGTACTCGTAGGGGGCGCCACCAACACGTTCTTCTAGCACATTTTTCAGTAAAAAAATCGATTCCTCTATCATATCTACGTAAAAAAGCTACCCTTGTTTCAAGTCGCTGTAAGCAACCGTTTTCTAGATATTAGTACTTGAAAATTTCAAGTGGATTATTTGATAATCTATGCATGTAATAATTATTACCTTTATTTTGCATTTGCATTTGCATTAATTTGACGTTTAACAAAAACTGCTTAGTTTTGGTTTTTTTGTAGGGGGCGCCACCTATTCTATTACTTTTTACTCGCTTGAAGAGGTCATTACTGTTGGGTACGTTCCTTTATGACATCCTTAAGCGAAACAGTAATTTAATAATAATAATTCAATAGTAATAATTAATAGTAATAAAATTTGCAAGAAATGTCAACATTTTAGTTCAGGAAATTTTGAATATGTAGAATAAACTAAAATAATCGAAACTAAATTGTATTCAAATAAATTGTTGAAAGTGTCCACCTTCAGCGAAGATACAGGCAGTCAGTCGTCTAGTCATTGAATCTCGTACCCGCTCAAAAATTATTGGTGTGTTCCTTATTGTTTCACATGCGTCTACTATTCGGTTTCTGAGATCTCGTTCGCTACTGGAATTTTATAATCTAGTTACTTCAAATTCCCCAAAAATAAAAATCTATCGGGTTTAGATTTGGGAACCTTGGTGCCCACGGCTGGTTAGGTTCTTCTACACCCCTACCGATCCATCGATTTGGATAGACTGTGTTAAGGAGCTTCCTGGCTACAACGCTAAAATGGGCCGGAGCCCCATCATGCATAAACCACATGCGGATACGAATTTCTAATGGTACATTCTGAAGTAGTCCCGGCAATTCATTTTCTAAAAAGTGTCTGTAAGTTGCGCCATTAAGTCGGAGCGGAAGAAAGAAAGGACCTATCAAGTAATTATCAATTATTGCCGCCCATACATTTACAGAAAGTTGATACTGACAATGCCTTTCACTAACTGCATGCGGATTTTCGAGAGCCCAAACATGGTTGTTATGAAAGTTTGTGATAGCATTTCGGGAGAAGTTTGACTCGTCCGTGAAGAGTATATATCTTAAAATTTGAGGATTTCCAGCCAATTTTCTCAAAAACCACTGACACATAGTAATGAGTTGGGGAAAGTCTCGTGGCAAAAGAGCTTGTACCCTTTGAATATGGTATGGATAAAACTGTTGATCGTGGATAATCCTCCAAACTGTGGACTGAGTAGAATTGACAGCTTCAGCAATCATTCTTGTACTTGTTTCTGGATTCTCCTCGAGAGCGTTCAAAACAGCTTCTTCCAATTCTGGGTTTGGACTGCTCATGGTCTTCCAATAATATCAGCTGCCCTCTTAAAGCTACCTGTTTCTGCCAAACGACGATGGAGACTAGCAAATGTTGGAGCTGAAGGCAGTACTCGATTAGGAAATCGCTCCTGGTAAATACGTCTTGCTTCGCGCGCATTGCCATCCGCAAGGCCATAAACGAAATGCATATCGGCTAAATGAGCATTATTGTTTAAATAATCCATTTTTTCAAAATTAGTGTTTTCTACTTCTACAAAACGTTTAACTGTCACAAAATATGTAATTACCAAAACTACTTACTTAAACGTCAAATTCTTTTCTAAAGCATTCTTGTGAAAAATGCAAAATATTGGTAATAACTTCAACATGCATCGATTATCAAATAATTGACTTGAAATTTTCAAATCCAAATATTTAGAAAACGGTTGCTTACAGCGACTTTTAACAAAGGTAGCTTTTTTACGTAGATATGATAGAGGAATCGATTTTTTTACTGAAAAATGTGCTAGAAGTACGCTCAAAAAAGTTATGAATCTTCAAAAAAGAAAAAGACGTGTAGGTGGCGCCCCCTACGAGTAAGAGAAATAATAACATCAGGTTCGAATTCGACACTTCAAAAACCTCTTATTACCAAGTTTCGTTTAATTGAGTTCAGTATTTCAAGAGTTATTTGAAAAAAACCAAAATAAAAATAAAACTTCAACACCCTGTATCTTGGAAACGAAGCGTTTCCGGACATATATTTATTTAGGAAATTCATATTAGAATATTGTGAGGAATCACCTCCTGATGTTTGTCAAAGTACTTTTGAATCACCCTGTATACAAAAGTCTTCGTCGTTCAATAACTTTGGATTGAATGTCGGCCATAATTTGTATGATGGAAGGGAATATGAAATAAAATAGCAGTCTGTATCTGAGATTTCTTTTTGAAAAATGGATGTTGACAGATTCAAGTAATTCCGGACAGGCCATCAGTCCTCTGAGCATCTTGAATACAAAAAAAGGTATTTGTGAATAATTTTTGTTTGCAATAGTTTCAGATCTATTTCTCGCAAATATATGAAACCTATTTTCAATGTCGGTCAATTGAGAATGACATATCAAGCACTCGTTGAACCCCATCTCACTCATGGTGTCTTTGCCTGTGGTGAAACCGCACAAACAAAAATTTAAAAAGATTAGAGGTCACCCAGAAATGGATTCTAAAAATCATTTAAGGAAAGATTTTAGTTAACCGAAAAAAAAATATTTCTATTTTCATCGGATTTGTATAAAAGCTTTTTGATCAATTTTACTCAATTATTTTTAGTCATGCGGAAAATCTGTACCAATATCATACTGCCATACTGGAGCTGCCATTTTATTGTTTTTTTTCCAACAAAAATTCCATAATACATTGTCATCGCAATTATGGAAACCTACCAAAGTTCAAATTGATCGGACAACTAGAAGTGGGTCAAAATTCAGCTAGATATGTCCCACACATACATACTTACATAATAACTAACAGGGCAAGTTGAATAATAGCTTTTGATGAAAAAAATTGGACATTGCATAGGTTTATGCGATGCAAAATTGGAAAACCTTGCATAAATTCAAATCCAATTATTCCAAACTACATTAATTCACAGTAGATGCTCAAAGTGTTCGCCATGAACTGCCATACATGAGTATAAGTTAGTCTCGAAACGCTGTCTAACGTTTTTTGAGCAATTTATGCAAAATTTTACAATTTGTAAGTTCGTACAATGTAAATTTTTTCAATTTTTGTTGTTTTTGTGAATCCACAACACATGTATCTTGAAGAATTCGTTTCCGGTGCCAGGTCGAATCTGAATGTTCATAACCTTTATGCTGAATGAAAAAATCAAGGAAAGAAACATTCCCATTTTACAAACTGAAAATCTGTTTGCATTTTTCCATGAAATCTAATGACTGCCGGTTAATTTGTTGAACTTTTTTGCCATATTCAAATTTGAATTAATATCAAGTCGCGATATTGAAGTTAACTTAATATTCGGAAAACCAGAACGTGAACTAGATTAACACATACCCATGTCAAATTTTAAAAACTAAAGAGATAGGTACGCTGAAAAAGGAAATTGTGTTCAATGTATTCTTGACCGTTATCAGATTTTATGATACGTTTACGAAACTATTGAAATTCTGCATCAACTGTTTTTATGGCTTGAAGCAGCTCTATCCGGATGAAGCTTTTTGCCAAAACCCACGTTAAGTGAAGTTTATATAGATAGATAACCGAAGAATTGACATAATTAAAAACGAAACTAAGTGTCTCTCCTTTTCAAATTTTGATCTGAAGGAAACGAACCATTTCACAAGCGATTCTAACTACAATTATAACTACAAATTTCGCCCGCCATCTTGTTTTTTGCACCAACAAAAAAATGATTAATTCCGAACCTGAAAATCCCTACATACAAATTTTGATTCAAATCGGACCACAATCACAAATTTCGTCCGCCATCTTGGAACCACCATCTTGATTTTTTTGCATTGACAAACAAATTATAATTTTCGACCCTGAAAACCACCACATTTAAATTTTGAATTGAAACGGACCATAATTGCTAATCCTGTCCTCCATTTATGGGCCGTGGTGGTCGGCTGGTAGTGCGTTCGCCTCGCATGCGTTGGGTCGTGGGTTCGATCCACCGATTCACCGGTCTTGTGCATGGCATCACACGTTAATAGGTAAGAGCTGCGTCTTCCCTAGCTCACCCAAGTCTCTCGAAGACTTCTGAGGGTTGCGCGTAGGGGTGCAATCGGTTGACGGAATTAACAATTAACAATAACAATAACAATTTTGGAGCCGCCATTTTGTTTTTCCCTTAGAAAATGAAAATGAAGTTTCAAAATTTGAAATACAGAACAGTTGTTTTGAAAAATGTGTCACACTCACTACTTTCCCTTTTCAAATTGTTTGGGTGACAGTGACCAAGGGGTGGGGGGAGGGGTATGACATTTGAGGTTATTATAGGAAGATGTCCCCCTTAGAATAAACATCGACGTGTTTTTGCATTTTTTTCACAACACATGTGTTTTGAAGATATTCGATCTGTTTCGTTTCCGGTGCCCCACCCTGTATATGTCTCCCATTATAATAATAGAAAGTGCCAAGTCTGACAAAGCGGAAGACGATTTCGTTGAGACGCACAAGTTTGGACCCAAAATCTATCATCGCCAAAATACGACGTCTCACAAATGCTTAATTTTGTGTTCCTTCACTTTGTTATGTTCTTTACTTCGGGAAAATCCGAGTGGAAGACTTTTTTAGTAGGGTCCGGCCTCGGGGTTGACTGAATAAAAAAAATGAAGAGCGGCTAGTATGAAAAATCGAAAACTGCACTTGGGTTCAAACTTAAGCTTCCAAATTTTGCATGGAGCATCTTCAGAGGCCAGAAAACCAAGGGTAACACTTTTTGGGCAAGTTCCCACCCCTGTGAATTCCCTCTATTTTCTCTTTTTATTCCTGGTAAACATTTTCATGAGTGGAAAAGGGTGAAATGTTGGCCAAAAAGTATTCCTTTCGAAAACAGATTTCCTGGTCACTGAAGGAGCTCCTTGCAAAGTATGGAAGCCTGAGATTGAACCCAAGTGCAGTTTTCGATTTTTCAACTTAGCCGCTCAAGCGAGTTTTTTAATTTGTTTATTTGGTCAACCCTGAGGCCGGGCCCTGCTAAAACAGTCTTCCACTCGGATTTTACCTAAGTGAAGACCATAACAAAGTGAATAAACACAAATTTAAGCATATATGAGAAGTCGAATTTTTGAGTTGATCGATTTTGGGTACCAAAATTGTGCACCTCAACCAAATCGTCTTCCGCTTTGTCAGATGATTACTAGTCATTTTCTAAACAAAATCATCATTACGAAAGACGTATAGAGGGTGTCTACTCTACAGTAACAGAGAATTGTAATTTTGTGGTTGTAAATTAAAACAATTGGTGTAGCTTTTTTTGATATTATGTAACCCAATGAGCTTTTTGTTTTCGGTCACGTGACATCAGATTCAAAACTATCAATGAGATAACTCGTATATTTTGGCACTTCTATATTCCTCCCGATAAAAGGATTCCAACACTTGTATCACACTTGTGGTCTAAAACGATTAGTTTAAGAACTACAGGTACTTCCATCTCCATCATCCCATGACGTTTTTTGAAAAAATATGGATGATAAATAAAATTTTGCCTTGTTTCATCATCACAAAAATATGCAGTCCTATATTATAGATATACAGGGTGAGTCAACAAGATTCCCGTGGTTGATTGCTCCGTTGTGAATCACTATTTCGATTTCTTATATTTCTTCCAAAATTATTCTTATTCATACAGGGTGCATCACTGAAGCGTGGCTGACCAAAGTTGGTCTTTTTCAAATGAAACACTCAGTTTATTTTCATATATTCCGATCCGCTGTTTCATTGGCTACTCAACGATTTTTCCAATTTTTGATTCCGTTGCGACGTTGCCGAGTTATCTAAAAAATATCTATTTTGCAGACTTCTTTTTGAAAAATCTCCTATTTCCCGTTTCGAAATATTCAGTTGAGATAACTCGGGAATCGATAGTCGAAATGGTGAGGTTAATAAAATTGTGAATATGGTGAATATTGTATTAATTATACAGGATGTTCGGTACAACAATACAAACTTGGCCATTTTCAAACATCAATAATTTGATTCTTTCAAATGGAACACCCTGTATATTATCATTCATATCAACTCCTTTTTAATGACTCTTCAATTTTTATTCTTGATGTCATGTGCCTAAAACAACCCGTTTCCGAGATATTCGACATCCTAAAGATGGGGGTCTTTCCTCAGAAAATATTGACGATATTCGTATTTTGTATCATATTTGGAATTAAACTTCATAAATTATATTAACTCAATAATAATACAAATTATCATATCAGAAGAAAGAAAACAACAATAATTAATGCAGCAAATGTTCAATGTGCTTGCCATTTTCACTAATACACAGTCCCAATCTATTCTGGAAACTATTCTCCACACGTTCCGGCATGTCTTCTGAAATTTCCCTGAAAGCAGTCCGAATTCTTTCTTTCATATTTCCAGGAGTTGTAGGCGGAGTTTGATAAACAACCCATTTAATGTATCCTCATAGAAAGAAATCCATTTCCATTTTTGTGAGGTGCGGTGACCTGGGAGGCCACTGAACTGGCCCTCCTCTACCTACCATGTTCCACGAAATGTATTGTTGATGTACTCCCGTACATCAGTCTGGTAATGTGCAGGCTCACCATCTTGTTGGAGCCACATTCTCTGCCTTGTTGCCAATGGCAGATCATCTAATAGATTGTATAGCTGTCGTAAAAACCTTAGATATTCTCTTCCATTAAGATGACCATTGAAAAAAAAATGGCACTATCACTCGCCGTCCAATGATACCTCCTCAAACATTCAGTGACCAACGTTGTTGGTGATTGACATATCTAACGAAATGGGGATTGCATAATAGTGCATATAATGCCGATTCACATGGCCATTGTTGTGAAACGTGGCTTCGTCCGAAAATAGAACATACTCAAAAAAAACATGTTCTTCTCTGATTTCATTTACACCCCATTGGCAAAACCGCATTCACTTTGGAAAATCTCTTTCAGTTAGCTCCTGCATCAACTGCATATGGTATGGATGGAAATTGCATTTTCTCACCATTCGAGAAACACCACTTTGTGATTTTCCCAACTCCCTACTCAGAATACGTGTACTCACATGGGGATTCTCGGTAATATGTAATGCAATATCAAGAGTATTTTCATCATTCGTTATAGGACAGGCACGTTCAAATTTTTTGTGAAATACTGTTCCGGTTTCCTCAAATCTTGTTTTGAGGGCTTGAAATGCTCGCATGTCTGGGTGTCTTTTCTCAGGAAACTTTTGATGGTATAATCTAGATGCCAGTAAGCAGTTACCGTCACTTTCCCCCATGCATAAACCATTTGAACCATATCCTCTAAACAATAATTCATAATGCCTCATTTGTCAACACAACTGGATTGTAGTTTGACAGTTACCTCTATTTACAAATGCCGATAGTCATTTTTTTCAGCAATATTCATGGATAACTAAACTATAAAAAATAGTAAGTTTTCAAATTTTCTTTTGCTATTCTAGTTATTCATAATTTTTCAAGAATGCTCTTGAAGAAGGATAATATAATTAAAACGGCATTCAGTGTCAGTATTTTCTGTAAAGAAACGTGTAGGAGAAAAATATGCAAGATTGTTGATTCAGAGCCGGTTTTAGGAACTTACGGGCCCTAAGCGCTCAACTTTTTCGGGCCCTCTTGTGGATAAAAAATAAAAATTGTATTTTGAAAATAAAATGAATTACATAAGAACATAACTACATGTCATGTGTTACGAAAAAAATAAAACTGAAAACAATAAATAAAATATTAAAGAGTAAACAAAATCAATGAAATAAATAAAAATGTGAAATAAAAAATTTTCGTTGGTATAATGTAAATTAAAATATATGAAATAGACACATAATTTGTTGAATAAAAAACGATGAACCGATATGGAAACATTTTTGATTGAATTATTTATAGTGGGCGATAAAATAAATATTTTTCTTGAATAATAACTTTATTCCGATGTACATCGGAATAAAGGTAGATGAAAAAACGAAATAATAATAAATAAAATATGGAGGAGTAAACAAAATCATTGAAATAAACAAGAAAGGTAAAATAGAGAATCTTCTTTGGTATATAGTTGAAAATTAAACTAAGTATAAGTAAAAGCGTAACAGAGTCTTTCTTGACCAGTTGTTGATCTCAGTTAGTTTTTAATCATTTTCAGGGCCAAGAAGGATCTCTCACCAGATGCATTAGAAATGGAAATTGTGAAGTCAGAAATTGTTTCTTTGTTCATATTATCACATAATAGAAGGAAGTGGGTTATTTCCTCATTGAAAACTTGATCATTAATATCTAAACTATTTGTAGTTTTTAGATCATTTATCGATTATTTTATCGCATATTCATCGGCAGTAAAAAACTCTTGAAATTTTCATTTTTATAACATTCAATTCGTCGACTGAGAAGTTATTTCATTACAAATACTTCTTATGTCCTCTTGGAGTTAAGTTCTTTTCCTTTTCTCGGCTCATGACGAATGCTTGTAGCTCATATTGACCAGTGACCTAAAGTTGTCATAATCATAATCAGAGATCATGATAATTCAACTGACTAACAGGGCAAATTTAAATCTGTTTTCGAAACCGAATTCATAAAAAAAACGGATGAAAGCATGGTTATAGTTTTCTAAGTACACTACACTTTTAAACAAGGTGTGCCACAACCGGGCCCCTCTGGGAGTTCGGGCCCTAAGCGGCCGCTTACTCCGCTTATAGGAGAAACCGGCACTGTGTTGATTTGCCATTGAACAATTCATTTTTAAACCACAATATCTCGGAAACGGGTTGTTTTAGGCACATGACAATAAGAATAAAAATTGAAGAGTCATTAAAAAGAAGTTGATATGAACGATAATATACAGGGTGTTCCATTTGGAAAATCCTGTATAATTTATACAATATTCACCATATTCACAATTAATTTCTCCATTTCGACTATCAATTCCCGAAATATCTCCACTAAATATTTCGAAACGTGAAATAGAAGATTTTTCAAAAAGAAGTCTGCAAAATAGATATTTTTTAGATAACTTGGCAACGCCGCAACGGAATCCGAAATTGAAAAATTCGTTGAAAAGCCAATGAAACAGCGGATCGGAATATATGAAAATATACTGGGTGTTTTATTTGAAAAAGACCAACTTTAGTCAGCCACGCTTCAATGATGCACCCTGTATGAATAAGAATAATTTTGGAAGATAGTCTTAAATGGTCCGTTTGGCAAAAAAAAATATGAGAAATGGAAATAGTGATTCACAACGGAGCAATCGACCACGGGAATCTTGTTGACTCACCCTGAATAATATGCAGGATGACCCTAAACCTAAATAATTTGGCAATTGCTCGTTTCAGCCGTCGTGGGACGAAGGATATTGAATTACCTGTATTTCTTGAATCAATCGTTCAAGACCACAACTGTGATAGTTCGTTGAAATTGTTTTATCTAGAGGAACATAAAAATTTCAAAATATACAGGTTGTCCCACTATTAATTTTTAGTCTGATGTCACGTGACCGAAAACAAAGAGCTTATTGGTAACCAAATATTAAAAAAAGCAGCACCAATTGCTTGAATTCAGAACCCCAAAATTACAATTCTCCACTACATTCGAGTTCCGAGATATTCCCTGTCCTAATCTTCGTATGAGTAGTCGAAATAATCGATACACATTTTTCCTTCTTACTGGAGTCGGCCCTGCCCAATTTTAGAAATATTTGGCATTTGGGGTTTTCGAGGAATGTACTTTTCCCTCTCCAAACGGAAGACGTATGTGGGTCATCGCGTCTCAGTTAGGCGCGTCGATAGGAATTTTTTCTAGGGTGGTACTTAGTAGCGGATTATAAATTGACCATATTCAACGTCGCCATTTGTCCTGCGATAATGCCAAGTATCCAGAGTTCTCAACTGAGAAGGACGAATTCACTAATTCTATACGTCAATGAAAGTTTAAAATAATAATAATCATTTGGAGAACGCATTTCTCAAAAAAATGTTTGGTTGAGTGGGAGTGAGTTTAGCATCAAGTCTATTTCATTTTTAGATGAAAACTGAGGGTCCGCGGACAAAAACGTTTCGCAATATCCAAAAACATCTAAAGAAAATGATACATTGAAATACATAGAGAAGTCTACAGAAGGCAGTATTAAAATTCACTTTCTTCGTTTACACATGTAAAAGGCAAATGATGTTGAAAATATTCAACTAAGTTGTAGTGCCAATGTTGTTATTATTGAAGCTCAGGTGAAAGTTGATACCGATAGTGATATACCCATTTATCCTAGATTTTTTCTTCAATAAATTTTTCTGAAACTCACAATATACGCACATGAAATATAAAATATGCACCAAATAAATTTTTTTTAATTTTCTCGGTTTCCTCAAAGATATATTATATTTTTCACTGTTGGTGATAGATAGTTGATATTGTCGTATGTCAACGTGGCGTCGGTGAATATGGTCAATTGTAACGTACTTTTACTTATAACAAATGTGGATCGGGTATAGACTGTTCAACGGAATTCGTAGGAATTGACAATTTAAGGTACACCTATTAAATCAAACAGTGACCATGTCCTGCTCGACTTTGCGTGCACTGGCAATATTGTCTCTTCCAATTTTTCTGCTTTCAATGCTTCTCCTAGGAGGTGTACTGTCCTTCAGTTCCCTCCTCCCCCTTATCGACGCTAGTGGTCTCAGAACCCGCGGCTCTAAAACTATAATAACAATCAGAGAGGCGTTTTTCAACAATGTTCTTCAAACCCGCGAGCTGCACATGGGGTGGCATGCCCCGACTGGTACGATTTATATTGGCACTACTTATTTTCCATTTTTTGTGGCAACATTCAACTTTAGGTCTTACCCATAGAAATATTTATTATGAGGCTTGTTCATTGAAGACTGCTCTAGTTGATTGAGATCACGTTCACATATGTTCATCTTTCTCTAGCACTTGTACTTCATTGTCTTTCGCTTTCGAAAATATCAACTTCAAGCAAGTAGAGCAAGCAGAGTACGTCTTAACGAACGACACTATAAGACCGTCAGATAACGATAGATTTTGCTGACTCATTTTCTCTCTTCTGGGATTTTGACCACTGGAAATTATGTCAGTGTTGAGCCCAAAAATTGAAAATTTTGCGATCGGACGTGTGCTAGGCGTATAGAAAATTCATTTTCCTTTTGCAGAAAAAAAATTGTTTTTTTTTATTTTCTCGTTTATGGCATTTTAACACATGAATAGGTATAGCAATTTAATAGTGAAGAACCAAAGCCATAAGATTTGCACGTGCTTAAAGGGTTGAAATAGGGGCGAGAACTTGTGAAAAAATAGTTGGTTGCTGATGCATTTTCTCGCTTATGGCAATCAACAGAATGAAATTTAATATCATAAGGAACCCGAAAAAAATGTCCCATAAACCGGTCAGCTGTTGAAGTATATTTTCCGAACGGAAAATTTTGTGAAAATTTTTTTCGTTTTCCGGCAAACTTTCTCGTGAACGAAATAATGTGCAATAGAAATTTATTAATGTAAATGTCTGTCATATAAAAAGCCATAAGTCTAGTTCGTGCTTATCATACTATATGAAACTGGAAAACTTGCAGAAAAACACCGGAAATTTTGTTCATTTTCTCGTTTATGGAAATTGACATGTAGGAAGAAAACCTGATTTCAAGACTAGAAAAAAAAAGCCATAAGTCGGAAACATGATTACGATGTTTTATACAGTGAGGTCCTGAAGTAACGGATACATTAATTTTTTACGTTATTATTTTTTAAGAAAAACGTCGAGTTATGTTTTCGAAAAGACACTATGTGACATAAAAAAATCACCCCTCCTGCATCCCCCTCAAGGTGACAGTCATTCACCCAATTTTTTTAATGGAGCCGGGAGTCAGTTGAAAACCCTTGAGATTCACCAATTCATTGAAGATCAGAATTTTTTGGGGTTTAAAATATTTTCAGAAATTCCAAGGCTATGTTATGGGTAGTTTTTAGAGAAACCGATAATGATAATCTAGAAGGTCAGCCCAATTTAGGTCACAACGGTACTTGTAAGTCCAGTGAGAGACTTGTGCTCACATATCCAGTGTGATAAGGTTCCTAGGATACGCAGAAACCAACAAAATTTTACATTTCCTTCTGTTCACCATTTGAATTGTACCGAAGTCGAAATCGATTTCAACCTATGGTCCAGAACTGCTTCTAATCTGGAAATGAGTTCGATCTTTCATTTAGACATAGAAGCAATTTATTATTCTGGATTCACTTCTAAACGGTGAACTAGGCCTGAAGGACAGGCTATTATGAAAAAAACGTGCCGGAAGCTCTGCCTCTAAGGTGGTGGGGAAACGAACTAGTGTTTATTATATTCCTGCGCACACTGGCTTGCTGTGTTTACTTTTTTGTGAACTTTGATTCGCCACATCGTGTCACATAAGTCACAATAAACAGGTAAAGGGCATAATCACATTATTTCAAAAATCTGATGTACCGTATTCAAATTCGAATGATCATCCGATTATGACACAGCAAGCCAGTAGGCGTGGGGGAATTACGCAGTTAAGATATTTAACTTATAGAGGTTGACGCAAAATTGCTTGAATTGTCTTTACAACCCCTATCAGTTTGTCACAATAATGCCAATAACAATTTTTTTTTCACTCTATAAAAAATAATTTTAAAAAATTAATTATTTGGTTCCAATATTACTTCCGACTTTTTTTATGGCCTAAGAATGAAGTTTGCAATGCATATGCCAAATCCCATGGAGAAAGAAATGAGCAATTTTATCTTTACTAATTTCTCGCAGCAGAATTTTCAAATAGTTGTAATTATTTATGCAGTGTGGCCCATTTAAAATGGAAGCACACATATCAAACTTTAATTTTTCAACCGATTGGACTGATTTTTTTTCAATAGGTAGACATTCAAAAAGTCCATCAGGACACCAAATTTAATGAGTAATTCTTCATTTTCTGGGCCAACTGTTCTCATTTTTCAAGGTTAAAAATCTAATATTATTTTTTTAAAAGAAATCTCACCAATCCACTGGATTCGCGACATTTTTAAATAGTTCTTGTTGAAAGTTTGTTGAAACTCGTCCATCAATAAGAAAGTTATAAAAAATAAAAAAATGAAATTTTGAAAATATGTCGATTAATTAACCCACCAATTCAATTTCAGAACTCTTATCAAAATTTGGAATACACCAAGAAGTCTCGAATTATCACTGGTCAGAATTTCATCAACATCTATTCATAAATAAGAAAATTACAGGATAACAAAATTTGAAAAATATGTTGATGGAATTTCATGAAAATATCATTTTATTTATTGATTTTTCATTATTATTTATCAATAGATTTTGATGAAATTCTGATCAGTGATATTTTGAGACTCCCTGAATGCAGTGGTGTATTCTGAATTTTGGATAGGAGCAGAAATTGAAATGGTGGGTTGATTAAACGGCATATTTTTTAAATTTAATTCTCCCATAACTTTTTTATTGATGGACGAATTTCAACAAAATTTCAAAATTAACCATTTGAAAATGTCACAATTCCAGTGGTGTAGTCTGATTTCTTCTCAAAAAATTGCTAATAAATTTTTCAGTTCTTTATTTCGAAAAAAAAAGAATAGTTGGCCCTAGAAAATGAAGATTTATTCATGAAATTTGGACTTTTTGATTATCTACCTAATGAAAAAAAATCATTCCAATCGGTTGAAAAATGTATGATTTATAAGGGTGCTTCCATTGTAAATGGGCCACACTGTATAAAACATCGATATCATGTTTCCGACTTATGGCTTTTTTTCTGGTCTTGAAATACTATTTTCTTCTCACATGCCAATTCCCATCAACGAGAAAATGAAAAAATTTCCACAAATTTTCCTACAACTTTACAAATGGCTTTTCTTGAGGTACATGCAAAGCTTATGGGAATTTTATTATGATGTTTATCCATCAACAGAATCATATGGTTCAAATGCCATAAACGAGAAAGTTTGCCAGAAAACAAAAAAAAATTATACAAAATTTTCCGTCCGGAAAATATACTTCAACAGCTGACCGGCTTATGGGAATTTTTTTTCGGGTTCCTAACGATTTTAAATTTCATTCTGTTGATTGCCATAAGCGAGAAAATGCATAAGCAACCAACTATTTTTTCACAAGATCGCGCCCCTATTTGAACCCTTTAAGCACGTGCAAACCTTATGGCTTTGGTTTTTCACTATTAGATTGTTACACCTATTCATGCGTTAAAATGCCATAAACGAGAAAATGGAAAAAAAAAACAAATTTTTTTCTGCAAAAGGAAAATGAATCGCTGAATTTCAATTTTTTGGGCTCAACACTGACATATTTCCAGTGGTTGAAATCCCAGAAGAGAGAAAATAAGTCAGCAAAATCTGTCGTTAACTGACGGTCTATATAAACTTACTCTAGATTGCTAATCCCGCCAATTTTCACGGCGAAAAGCATGCCGCGTATGCGACCCGTTTACGATGTGCGCATGCGCGTCATCAGTGTAGTTTGGGTAGATCTTTGCCAAGTTTGAAAATAATTACAGTATACAGTGCTTTTCTTTAATGTCTTCCCCCTTGTCTTTTTTGAACGGGTCAACTCAAAAAAATTTAACTTGGGATAATGAAATTGATGCATGATTACTATATTTTGGAGTAAAATCGACAGATGAAACTTCCAAGATGGCGACTGGCTCTTGTGACACATCCTCTGAAAGCTCCTGACGAATACTACACAACCCTAGAATATAAAGTCAATATCTTCACCTACTACAAAATGGCGGAGCATTTAATAACTACCTGAATTCATCAACGTTCAACTTCATAACTTGAGGAAATAAGCTGAGTTCAGTTCAGAAGATGCTCGAAAGGGTTGCCTTGAACTGCTTGACATAAGAACAGCCTATCCGATAATTCACGCCGAACATTTTCGTCGATATTTCCACAAATATTTATTTTTCTTGCCCTACATCCATTATTGGAGCAGGTTCAGTTTCGTACACCTTTTGCTTCAAATAGCCTCATAGAAAAAGTCTAAATGTGTCAAATCTGGCGAGCGGGCTAGCCAATCCGTAGGACCTCGACGGCCAATCCAACGACCGGGGAAAGTATTATCCAAATAGTTTCTTAGGTACTTGTCTGGAGTGATGTGGTGGTGCTCCATCTTGATGGAATACAATATCCATATCGAATTCATTAGGATTCGCTTCAACGATATCGGTGATTAGAGGGTCAACAGTAGTTTCCAGTATATTCAAATATAGTTCCCCTGTTGAATTTTGTTCAATGAATAGAGGTCCTTCAATATGGTTTCCCAATATTCCTGCCAAAATGTTAATTTTTTCTGGATTTTTTTCTTCGATCAGGAGCATCTTCAGTTAACTGGAGTACCATTTTGATTTTGTATGGATGATACTTATTCCTCTTCAAAAGTCTCCACACAGTAGCGGGACACACCTCACAGACATTCGCGACGGAGGAAGTAGACTGTTGAGGATTATTATCATCTCACCAATTATTTGAACTTGCTGTTCTTCCGGAATGGACGGATGACTGGGGGCTTTTTGTTCTGTACACTACCGGTAGTTGTAAATTTGGATACAAGTTCTCTTAAATATTTTCTAAAGATAGAACGATTCCAGAAACGATCGTTCAAAATTCTTTCGGTTTCGTAAACGTTATGCGTCGCACCGTAAATAAAAATCGCTTCCATTTTGTCTTCCAATGGACGATAATTAATCATTTAAAAGATAGTTCACGTGCTACCCATCTACTAGTAAAACCGAAAACTAAATGAGAATACTTTAACTGAACAGTAATATTCGTTGTAGTGCTGACATTTTTTGTATTTTTTATGAACAAAAAATAACCTATCAAACCTTATCTGGTTGTTGGAATTGCCATAAGGGACAGAAAAACAAATAATTCTAGAAATATCGATATTAATGTGTTTGTTTCCAGGTAATTATTGAATGTTCCGCCATTTTGTAGTATGTGAAGATATTGACTTAACATTCTAGGGTTGTGAAGTATTCGTGAGGAGCTTCAATAGGATGTGTCACAAGACCCCCCATTCCATTTAATTTTTTTTTCAGATGGCGTCCAGTCGCCATCTTGAAAGTTTCATCTGTTAATTTAACTCAAAAATATAATATTTATGCATCAATTCCACCATCCCAAATTTAAATTTTTTTAGTTTACTAGTTCAAAAAATAGAAGGGGGTGGGGGACATTAAAGAAAAGCGCTATACTACGCAATATAATGTAATTCAGGAATAATTGTGGATCGTGCGTTACGTATTTTCCTAGTTCAAACAAAGATCTGTATATCTTTCTATTCTTTCAGTTCAGTGATTTGATGGAAAAGTGGTGATAGTTGATTGAAATATATTATACATGTAGAACTGAATTGAAAGCATCTGAAAAATATGAAACTTACCTCCAAATACTTTTACCTTCGTTTCTACTACTTTTTCTGCTTCTGAAACGGCACTTGCGATCGCGTTTACTGCACCAGTAGCCGCCGCTTTAACGCCTGTGGAAAATAAATATATTAAAAATCATAAAAAGCACATGAATACAAAAAATCCGTGGTACTGAAGGAAGTCAGATGTAGACAGATTTTTATACAGAGTTATTCGATGTAAATATTCCAAATATATTATTGGGATCAAAATAAGACTTTTTCTTCAATCAACATGTGTCCTTAAATGCACCCTCTTCGAGTTACAGCCACTGTAAGTTAGGAAAAAAGAAAGGTTCTCTAAAACTTTGACAATAATAATAACGGATCAAATCTTCTGAAAATTGGCATACCCTTATTTTTTTAGGCACTCTACTTCTTTTTTGCTTCAAAAAGTATGTTAACTCAGTTTTGGGGGAGTTGGAGGGGGTCCACACATTTATTGGCCCAAATTCTATGTTTAAAAAGAGAAACTCTAAATTTGAATAGCATAGTCTGGTGGGCAATGAAATATTCTAAGAATTCGGTCTCTTGCATTTTTGTCATACAACTAACCGTTTGCCAGAAAATCGTAATCAACGAAAGGGTGATATTTTCACAAACAAATGGAGCAAACATTTTGACAAAGTAGGATAAAAAAATTATTGCTATTATTTTATTACTGTTGTGGCACAATCATAATCCATCCACCGAGCCAATAAAGAACAAATTTGATTGAAAAATTGTTATTTAAGTTTTTTCAAATGGAATGACAAGTGTTTCTTGTTATCGATGATGTTGTTTCGAAGGACACTGTCCTTCATAGAATTAAATACATGAAATGAAATAAACTCTTCTGAAAAACAATTCTGCAAAAAGAATTTGCATTCCTTCGGGGTCTGGCCCTCTTTTATTATTATATTTTTTTCTTAATATAAATCGCGAAAAAACAACATTTAGGTAAGCATATTATCAATAAACTCACCAGTAGCGATTACTTTGCCCTTTTCTACAGCAGCTCCTGCAACTGCAGCTTTGTTACCTATATGAGTAGCTGTATCTTCTGCGACTACCTTGAGAGCTGTTGACAAATAATAAATAAACCACATTGTTCTTAGAAATATATTATTACAAATTGAACGAATAAAATGAGAAAAAAAGAAACAGGCAAAGACCAGGGGTTGAAAATGTTTTTTTTTTGGTATGCGGTGAAACGTAACCTCCTAGCAAAAAATGTTCGAAGAATAAGTTGTAGATAATAGAGAAATTGAAAACTTCTTACTGCAACACGTTTTGACATAACCTCAAATTAACTGTCAAAATGACAAAAAAAGCGATTTTTCAGTATTAATTTTTTTCTCGCGTATACATGATTTAGTTCAAATGAAAATTTGTAGATACATCTCTTTTTTATGTCGAATAAGCATGATTTTCTCGCAAATGGAAGGAGTGATTTGAATTTTTCAATAAAAAACACCCTTTCCTTCCCCAAACAATTGTCTTGATATTTTTTTGTATTTCGAAGGTCTATAAGTGACCATTTCAATTGTTGAAATGTCTTCTTCAAAATGGTCTGTGTCACTAGATGGTTTATTGATCGGTAAACCGCTTAAAATTGAGAAAAGAGTCTCTCTGCATCATGATTTTCTCAATATTTTCAATTATTTTCGATTTTCTTTATTATTTTTATAACAAAAAGTAATTTATATTAAATTTCTCGTAATAAAATATTGTAAGACATAATTAAACTACAGAATGAATTTAATAATATAATTTTTATCTTATTGAAAATCATTGAAAATATTAAGAAAATCATGATTCAGAAAGACTTGTTTTGACAGTTTTTCTCAATTTTAAGTTACATAGACCATTTGAAAGTAGACATTTCAATAATCAAAATGATCATTTATAGACATTCAAAATACAAAAACAAAAAACACTAGAACAATTGTTCGTGGAAGATGAGGGTTCTTTTTTAGGAAAATGTACCCAACTCGAAAACTGATCTTTGATGTGGTTGTGAATCATAAGAGTTTTATTTTCATATCTTTCAATTAAATGTTTAATGCAACTAGCTGAAGAAAATAGTGATAGATTTCCACTTGCTAGTAAGGTAATATCTGAAAATTCTTATGTTGATGATTTGTTGACGGGATCCGATTCAGTTGAAGAATTGTAGAAAATTCAAGAAGAAGTTTCAATGATTTTGTCTAGTGCTGGTTTTGAATTGAGAAAATGGCTATGTAATGAATCCACTCTGATCAAAAAATTCTTCATTAACCAAGATTTACAGGCCAGTATTTTAGAGATAGGTAATGAGAGTAATAAAACATTAGGTGTATATTGGAATCCTTCATCAGACGAAATTGTATACAAAATTTGTGAATTTGAAAATAGATAATACATCAGCCATCACCAAACGAAAAATGTTATCTATCATTTGTCAAATATTCGATCCTCTGGGGCTTGTGGGACCTGTGATAATAATTGCAAAAATTTTCATGCAAGAATTATGGAAATTAAAAATAGAATGGGATCAAAATATTCCTCAAAATATTTTTACGAGTTGGTTAAAATTTCAAAGTGAGCTAGTTCAGCTGAATATCTTAAAAATACCAAGATGTTCCATAATTTTTAATAGAAAATCAGTAGAAGTCTATGGTTTCTCGGACGCTTCCGAAAAAGCATATGGAGTTTCGATTTATAGAAGGTCGGTAGATTCAGATATTATCTAATATATTGTGTGCTAAGTCAAGGGTAGCTCCCTTGAAGCAAATAAGTATCCCAAAATTAGAATTATGTGGAGCTCTCTTGTTAGCAAATCTAGTAGAAAAGGTAATTCAGTAATTTGAAATTGATTTTACTTACAGATATTATTGGACTGATTCAAAGATTACTTTATCTTGGATTAAGGGCGATCCTACGAGGTGGAAACCCTTCGTTGCTAATAGAGTTACTGAAATAAATTCTATAACAAACGTGAATGACTGGCATTATGTGAAATCTTATGAAGATCCCGCAGACATCATTTCGAGAGGTATGTACCCTGAATCATTGTTGAAATCTAAACTATGGTGGCATGGCCCCTCTTGGTTATTGAAGCAAACAATATCTGGGAAAGATGAAAATGTTGAATCTTCCTTTGCAAAGACATACAGTTATATCGTTGATTATTTCTTCAGATAGCCATTTCATAATTAATTTAATCTCACAATATTCTTCATTTCAAAAGTTACAGAAGGTGTTGGCCTATATTTTAAGATTTATAAAAAACTGTAGGAATCAGCAAAAACAAATTGGTTCACTCATCCCTGCAGAATTGGAAATATCATCAAGAATCTTAATTAAAACTGTTCAGATTGAATCTTTTCCAGAAGATTATAAAAATCTCTTTTCCGGTAAAACGTTATCGAGAAAAAGTAAACATTTGTCCTTAAATCCTTTCATTCATGATTCTCTCATAGGGGTTGGTGGCAGGATAAAGAATAATAAAAATCTATCTTTCGAGGAAAGGCATCAAATACTTTTACCCAATAAACATATACTTACCAATTTAATTTTAATCAATAAACATGAAAGATTAATGCATTGTGGTATACAACAATTGCTTTTTTCCGTTAGGCAAAGATTTTAGCCTCTATCTGCCAGAAATATTTGGGAAAAAAAATTGTTGAAAATTGTATATATTGTATTAAGGCTAAGCCTAAGCCAGAGTAAATTGCTCATTTCCTTTCCAAAACGTTGGCGTAGGCTAGATAGAAAACTTCGCGGTGCTAAAATTATTAAAGGCTATGTATGTCTTTTCATATGTATGAGCATAAAGGCTGTGCATTTGGAGCTGGTGACAGATCTCACCACTGAATCCTTTCTGCCGTACTAAGACGATTTATGAATAGGCGAGGAAAACCTAGCAATATATATCCAGATAATGGCTCTAATTTCGTCGACGCCAGCAATGAAATTAAAAAGTTGTTTTTATTTCTTACTAAAGAAAAAGACTTGATTTCAAATAAACTTGTTGAGGAAAAAATAAAATGGCATTTCATTCCAGCGAGATCTCCCACATTCGGTGGTATATGGGAAGCTGGTATAAAGAGTATGAAATTTCATCTAAAGAAAGTTTTGGGAAATAATTCATTTACATATGAAGACTTTTCAAGTGTTTTGGTTCAGATTGTGGGAATTCACAACTCTCGACCCCTTTATCCAATATCCTCTGATCCCGAAGACTAAACTGCCTTAACGCCTGCCCATTTTTTGATTGGTCGGCCGTTTACTGAATTCCCAGAACTTGACATCAAGCATGTTCCTGTAAACCGTTTGAAGAGATTTCAACATCTACAGTACGTGATACAGCATTTTTGTGGGCACGATGGCAGAAGGGATACCTGAATGAACTTCAAACTCGAGTGAAGTGGAAGGAAAATTCAAATAATCTTCTAAAGGTTGGATCATTGGTTTTGATGAAAAATGACGACGCTCCAACTTCTTCTTGGCAACTTGGCAGAGTAACATCAGTCCATCCTGGAAGTGACAATGTCGTTCGAGTTGTGGTCATCAAGGTTCAGAATGGTGTTTTTCGTCGTGCTGTTAGCAAGATATGTGTGTTGCCAATTGACACTTGTTGAAAGCAATACTTTCAAGGCGGGCAGAATGTTTAAGAAAGTGCCCTGTATGTTTTCTGTTATTTAATAAATAAATTAATAACTTTCAATTGTACAATAGAATTATCAATATACATTTTCAAATAGTATTTTCATCAAGATATTTACAGTCCACAGAATTCATTAAAAATATAATAAATAGAAACCATCGTCAACAACACCAAAAAATACATATTTCTAAAAATGTTCATCTTAATTAAATCATTTATAAGCGTGAAAAAATTTAAATACTGAAAAATTGGTTTTTCGCCATTTTGACAGTTAATTTGGGGTTATTTTGAAAATTACTAAATACGAAAGTTTTCGATTTATTTTTTATTATCAACAACTTTCTTTTCGAACATTTTCTGCTAAGAGGTCACGTTTTGCGGCAAATCGCGAAAAACCGTTTTCAACCCCTAAACTGCATCCCCATTTCACCATTTTGAGGGTTTTTGTATTTACATTTTCAACCTAATCCTTGCCTGTTAATTTTTTCTTTTTCACAAAAATTATATGCACCAATCTAATGATCTACTTTCTAAGAGGATGCATGTGTTTTCCTTTATTAAGAGATTTCAAATAACGACAGGCTTCTAAAGGACTTTCGATTGTATTATTAACAAGTTCAAAAACGTGTTAATTCTTGAATGAATGATGGTTTTTCGGGTTTTTAGGCCGACGTTTATTTAGAGAAAATCTCGACGTTTCGCCAACACGAGTGGTTGGCATTTTCAAGAGAAATGTTTACAGTTTCGATCACTGAACACTACTTGTGATCGAAACTCGTGTTGGCGAAACGTCGAGATTTTCTCTAAATAAACGTCGGCCTAAAAACCCGAAAACCATCATTCATTCAACGATGGCCGCGAAAGCCTTTCACAATGTGTTAATTCTTGATCAAGCTCCTAAAAATATGAGCGATTGCTCATTCGATTCGGAATGACGTGTAGAAAAATGAATCAAAAGTATGTATTAGCTCATGAAAAATTGCAATTGTTATTAACAAATCAAGATGTAAAAAAGGTAGCATTTCGTTTTTTGTTAATAACTCAAGATTTATTAACATTTAAGGAATTTTGAAAAAAGGTTCTTAAAGAGGAGAAAATTTCCAAGAAAAAAGTTTCCACTCCCGGAACTCTATCTCTATTGTTTATAATTTTAATTCAACGCCGAAAATAGGGATCCGCCCAGCCGTGACGATAGACACGCACTACCGCTAAAGACAGTGTACCACATAAAATATTTTTTTTAGTAACAGATATCAATTTAAAAATTTGAATGAATTATGGTATCATCTAAAAACTTGAAAAAATAAATCCCTGTTGAAAAAAAAATGTATGTCAATTTTTCGAAAAGCTATACTATTGTTAATTAACACGTTGACGGACACCTATGTAAATGAGGCGTCTGGTCATAAAAAAACACTATGGTTTTTTGATGAATTTGAACTAATAATTGGCCAAAAAATTATGTGAGAAAAAAGAAAAATATTTCTTTGCATTTGTTTACACAAAAAACAAAGCGACGGCAGAGGCCGTCATGTCCTAGCAGTTTGCACAAGAACAATTTTCATGCCAGGATGGACACTGACGGCTATACCCGTCGTGTTGAAAGTATAGCTAAAAAGTTTTATTGGTAGAAAAGTTGACAAAATTTTACCTAAAGTTATAAATAAATAAATGTATAACATTGTAATCATAAAAAAATCATAACTAAAAAGAAAATTTTATCATTTTATTGGTTATGCCATTCCTCAAAACAAGGAGCTGGACGAAGTGGTGGTTTATCTGTGAAATTCTTGCATTGCCAAGCTGTCTCTTTTCTGCACCGCAGATGATTATTTTCCCTTCTTTTTATAGGTATTAGGTACAGGAATTATTTCCATGTAATGTAGAATATTTGCCATTTCTTTAATTTATACAGTTTATACTCGTTTTCTCATTTTGGACGGTTGTGCAGGTACAAAGTCTCGTCTATCTAAAACTTCGTTTGAGGGTAGCCCTAACAGACTACGGATTATGTCTTCTCGAAACTCAAGCAAGCCTTTGTTGACATTGACAAAAGTGCACGCGTACTGAAACAAATGGCAATATAATACAATGGCCCCGCGAGCATTAGGTAATAAAAGGGGGGCTAATCACATGTAAATACCAGAATAGACATCCCTTTTTTTGTTTTACTTGGACACTTTACACCATTCTACTTGTTATTTCGACGGAAGGCTCCGTTGGTGCCTTATTAATGCAAATAATATATGGACGGCACAGGCCGCCGAAAATATCAAGTGTCCCAGCCTAGGGCACAGACAACGACGGACATGTCCATCGGTGTCCATCAACGTGTTAATAAAAATGTTTCTAATCTCTGTTATCTTAAATGACTACATAAAAGTTTTAATGATATATCTATACATTTTTGGCTTCGTGGAGCCCTTCTTATACGCATACTGATCGATAAAAGTGAATTAAAGTTCATTATTTTGTTTATAATGATTTTTTAATGTTGTCAAAAAATGAAAAGTCCATGAAATGTTGTTAATAAAATTTTTTACACCATATATTATGCTATTGCTGTTTTTGTATCTAACAATGGCATTCAGTAGGGTTGAAAAAAAAATTTTAATCATTTATTAAATCATTTTTTATAAACAAATAGACATGATTAATATTTTCAGAAAAAAAAAATTTGACAAAATAATTATCGAAAACAATTTGTTTTGTCTTAGAACTTTTTTTGTATTGCTTATAATCGTTTTTTAAATTTTTTAATTGTTTAAATGATTAGTAATGAAATTATTTTCTCTTTGAAAATCGTAATAGGCATTTCTATAAATAACTTTATTGTTCGTTTTTTATAAAACTTTTCAATATTACCCCCTACCGAACCGGCAGCATGATTTGTCAAGTAACAAATTGATATAACTTATAAACTATTAGAGATACGATGATAGACATTCGAATTGTTCTTATGAAGGAATGTTTTATTCTTGAAATAAGATAATGAACAAATTTATAACTATTGTTTATCATCTGTTATAATATTTGTTCATAAAAATTTTAAATTTTTATGCATTTTCATTTCTTTTATGACTTATAACTTGTTAATTAATGAAAATTCAATTATAAACCTCAAAACGATTTTGTTCAGTGATGAAATATCTATAAATTTACTCCTACATCATATCTCTATCTCATATAGTTTAAATTATAAACGAGTTTTAATTAATATTTATCTAACTCGTATTTCGTTGTAAATGAATTTTTATCTTAATTACATCACTCACCTATATTTTACAATATTTTCATTTTCTATGCTTTTTAATAAGTTATTGTAGCTTCTATTCCAAAGTACTTCTATTGTTCATTAAAAAAAATGCCATTTCGATCAAATTATGAAGTTTTCTTCCATTAACAAAAGAATTTACCATCGCAAAAAGCAGCTGCTCACTATAACGTTAGAAACTCAGAATAACTTATTATAAAGTATAGAAAATGAAAATATTTCATAATAAGGTAAGTGATGTGATTAAGAAAAACGAGTTAGATAAATATTAACCAAAATGCGTATATAATTTAAACTGTATGAGATACAGATATGATATAGAGGTTAATTACTAAAATGAATACTGATATGCGATTAATCAAAATTTTCTCATGTTTCATCAAAAAATAATCAGTGATTCGTTTATTTGCTAATTTCTTAGGTTGCTTGGAGAAAATTTTATCCAAGACGTCACAGTGTCGCCATATCGATTTTAGAAAAAATGT
Organism: Chrysolina oricalcia; assembly: GCA_944452925.2. Classification (NCBI taxonomy): domain Eukaryota; kingdom Metazoa; phylum Arthropoda; class Insecta; order Coleoptera; family Chrysomelidae; genus Chrysolina; species Chrysolina oricalcia. The sequence goes on along the minus strand of OX101818.2, from coordinate 16,522,362 downwards.
CTCCTGAGTTGCCATTTTAAAAACAAATATCCACTTCTGATATGTCACTGGAAAGGAAATGTTTTGCTCTATCGAATGGCGTTAAAATATCTACAGGTTTCCATTCAAAATGCTCGACCTAGGTCTATTTCCAGTAAAATCGGAAGAGATATCCAATAATTTTTTCATGGAAAATATGGGATTTAAGGAACTATATCTTCAATCCAAATATCAAAAGTCTAACTTTAAAAACAAGTGTCAATAATTTCGTTGTCACCTGGTAGATTGGTGCACTGTTTCATTGACGGCATGACGGCCCTGTCTTATCCACTCACCTCCAACTTTGTTTGACACTACATTTGTTGCAACTTGGAGTCCTCCTGCTATTGGATTAGTTAGTATAACTTCTTTTGAAATTGTTGCTTCTGCTTTTTTTTCATCGGCATTTGGGGCAGAAACCACTGAAATCAAAATGGAATAGTGAAGTAAGAACAGCCAGAATAAAATCAATTATTTCAATCTGATATGTCACATCCTTAGATTAAAGAAATAGAAGATAGAACATCAACTGCGCAGCCTGCCAATTTCCCCTGATATCCCTACTCCTAATGAAAGCCAATCAAATCGTTTATATCCTCTAATAGTCAAAGAGCTGAGGGACCAAAACTGCGAAAGTTTTATAAAAGCTGATATTTTGATATTGGGTCATGAATAGGTTGAATATCAATAGCCTGCCGTCAGTGAGCCAGTTTTTGGGACAACTGGTGTGGGGGTGGTTCCAAACTTGTCAAAAAACACGTATGTCGCAACTGTTTTATAAAATCTGAAAATTTGTCTGTTGATAGCTAGGCAACAAACAAATTGTGTGGACATAGTCAGTCAGCACAATATTGGAACACGACCAGAAAAAAAAGCCATAAGTCGGAAACATGATATCGTTGTTTTATACAGTGTGGCCCATTTGAAATGGAAGCACCCTTATAAAACATACTTTTTTCATCCGATTGAAATGATTTTTTTTTCATTAGGTAGATAATCAAAACGTCCATTAGAACACCAAATTTCATGCATAAATCTTCATTTTCAGGGCCAAATGTTCTTTTTTTTTGAGGTAAAATACTGAAAGATTTTTTTGCGATTTTTCGAGAAAAAATCTGACTACACCACTTGATTCGTGACTCTTTCAAATGGTTCATTTTCAAATAATGTTGAAATTCGTACATCAATAAAAAAGTTATGGGAGAATTAAATTTAAAAAAATATGCCCTTTAATCAACCCACCATTTCAATTTCTAATCTTATCCAAAATTCGGAGTACATCACTGGATTCAGGTAGTCTAAAATTTCAGAATTTTCAGAATTTCATCGAAATCTATTAATAAATAATGAGAGGCGGATGATATTTTGAATTTGGCGTAAGGGATATGGTACAAATCTCTGTTTCTTGTATTGACATTATGAATATTACTAATCCGTAAAAAAAATTGTTTGTTCTGGAATACATATACACACATTTCAAATATAAAGACACATGGCAGTGGTAAAAGTTCATATTTGACAAAAAATTCTCTGCATGAGACCTCCTTGGATATCCTAGCTATGCATCGTACAATACGTTTCTGTGCAACGAATACGTTTTTGTTCATTGTAGAGTCGCCCCAGAGACATACACCATACCTCAGTCTTGAGTCCACCTGAGCATGATACAAATTTAACAACTGATTTGTTTCCAACACAAAACGTAAATTCACGAACAGATACGTTAAAGAATTCAATTTCGAAACTAATTGTTTACAGTGCGCTTTCCAGTCCAAAAACTCATCGAAATGAATGCCCAGAAATTTTATATTGTCGAGACTGCTCTGTAAAATATGATTATTAAAATCAAACTTCAGTCGTGGAATTATATTCTGGCGATGGTGAAATTGAACAATTTGGGTCTTATCGACATTGAAGAATAGGTCATTATTATTGAAATAATCGGATGCAAGTGCAATTGAATTGCTACATTTTTCGACCATGGTAACTTGATCAGGAGCAGACACAATCAACGAAAAGTCATCTGCATACGCAGTAAAGTGAGTTTCCTCGAGAGCCGTTTCAATTCCATTAACATATAGTAAAAATAAAATTGGCCCCAATATAGACCCTTGCGGGACACCTATATTGGTAGAAACTGACTCGGAGTTGATTTTAGTTATTCTATTTTTATGGTAGTATTGCAAAGAGACGTATTGTTCACGATCTTTCAAAAAAAAGGAAGAAATCCAATTCAAGGAGACCCCTCTAACACCATAGTTTTCCAGAGATGACAAGAGTTTAGTATGATTGACACAGTCGAATGCCCTGCTTAAATCACAAAATATTACAGAAGGGCACTCTCCTGCCTCAATAGAATCAATGATTGAATTAAACAATGATACTAACGCCGTATTGGTTGATTTATTTGTTCGGAATCCATGTTGGTTTTTACTTATGATGTCGTTTCTGTCGATGAAATTTATGAGTCTATCTAAAAATGCATATTCAAATACCTTGGAAAATGAGTATGGGACAGTTACTGGCCTGTAATTTTTCATCATCTTTGGATTGTCTTTTTTGTGTATCGGAACGACTTTACCTTTTTTAATGATCTTAGGAAAATTACCTTCAGAGAATGAGAGGTTGATTAGAATTGTTATGGGATATATTATTGTAGGAAGCATTCTCTTTAGTAAAAATAATGGTACTTCGTCTGGGCCAGAGGACTTCTTGTTTTTCAATCTGTTGAATAATATGGTATGTAATTTTTGTTCGGTATAAGGTTGAAGGAATAGTGTATGTAAGTTAATGTTATTATTAAAGAATGTTTTCGTTGTTGTATTACTGTGGCCTATTTTATGTACGATTTGACATGGTTCTTTTAGAAAAAAATTATTAAGCTCAGTTGCAATGGTTCGAGGATCTTCAATTGGTATTCCATCTTTTTCAATAACAACATTTTTTGGTTCACACTTCCTATTGGTCAGTTCAGAAACTACACTCCAAGACGCTTTCGACTTATTGTCGGATTTAACAATTTTGTTTTGATAGTAGGTATTCTTTTTTAGTTTTATTTGTTAAAGAAATGTGATCTTTTTTGGCCTTTTTGTACACATCAGTTAGCGATGGGTATATATTTTTGAGTCGCGCCAGTTCTTTAAGAGAAGAGCTTGATGTAATAACAGAGTCGTTGACCCATTTTTCTCTGTCTACGTTGTTATAATATTTTCGGTTGGGAAAGTTCGTTTCAAAGTGAAACATGAATATATCATAGAAAGTCTGAAAAGCTTCATCACATTGTTGGATTTCGCTTAAACAAGACCAATTTTCATTCATTAGAGCTCTTTCAAAATTTTCCAAAGTAGATTGACTAAAACTTCGTCTATACCGACTATGGATATTATGAGGTTCATCGCCTTTAAGGGACTTGTCAAGTTCAAGTAATATACTTCTGTGGTCAGAAAATGTGTTGTCTTCAACATAACATAGGCCATTATTACAGAAGTTCAAGAAAATTTGATCAATTATCGTGCATGTATCTCTCGTGACTCTAGTAGGCCATTCCACAATTGGTGTAGAGTTAAAATTCGACAATACATTACATAAATCATTAAAATCATTTAAAAAATGAGAGGTGATTCCTCACAAAATTCTAATATGAATTGTCCAAATAAATATATGTTCGGAAACGCTTTGTTTCCAAGATATAGGGTGTTGAAGTTTTATTTTTATTCTGGTTTTTTTCAAATAACTCTTGAAATACTGAACTTAATTGAACGAAACTTGGTAATAAGAGGTTTTTGAGGTGTCGAATTCGAACCTGATGTTATTATTTCTCTTACTCGTAGGGGGCGCCACCAACACGTCTTTATCTTTTTTGAAGATTCATAACTTTTTTTAGTGTTCTTCAAGCACATTTTTCAGTAAAAAAATCGATTCCTCTATCATATCTACGTAAAAAGGCTACCCTTGTTACAAGTCGCTGTTAGCAACCGTTTTCTAGATATTAGGACTTGAAAATTTCAAGTGGATTATTTGATAATCTATGCGTGTAATAATTATTACCTTTATTTTGCATTTGCATTAATTTGACGTTTAAGTAAGCAATTTTGGTTTTTTTGTAGGGGGCGCCACCTATTCTATTACTTTTTACTCGCTTGAAGAGGTCATTACTGTTGGGTACGTTCCTTTATGACATCCTTAAGCGAAATAGTAATTTAATAATAATAATTCAATAGTAATAATATATAGTAATAAAATTTGCAAGAAAAGTCAACATTTTATTTCAGGAAATTTTGAATATGTAGAATAAACTAAAATAAACGAAACTAAATTGTATTCAAATAAATTGTTGAAAGTGTCCACCTTCAGCGAAGATACAGGCAGTCAGTCGTCTAGTCATTGAATCTCGTACCCGCTCAAATATTATTGGTGTGTTCCTTATTGTTTCATATGCGTCTACTATTCGGTTTCTAAGATCTTCCTCGTTCGCTACTGGAGTTTTATAAACTAGTGACTTCAAATGTCCCCAAAAATAAAAATCTACCGGGTTTAGACCTGGGGACCTTGGTACCCACGGCTGGTTAGGTTCTTCTACACCTCTACCGATCCATCGATTTGGATAGACTATGTTAAGGAATTCCCTGGCTACAACGATAAAATGGGCCGGAGCCCCATCATGCATAAACCACATGCGGATACGAATTTCTAATGGTACATTCTGAAGTAGTCCCGGCAATTCATTTTCTAAAAAGTGTCTGTAAGTTGCGCCATTCAGTCGGAGCGGAAGAAAGAAAGGACCTATCAAGTAATTATCAATTAATTATTGCCGCCCATAAATTTACAGAAAATTGATACTGATAATGCCTTTCACTAACTGCATGCAGATTTTCGAGAGCCCAAACATGGTTGTTATGAAAGGTTGTGATAGCATTTCGGGAGAAGTTTGACTCGTCCGTGAAGAGTACATATCTTAAAAATTGAGGATTTCCAGCCAATTTTCTCAAAAACCACTGATACATAGTAATGTGTTGGGGAAAGTCTCGTGGCAAAAGAGCTTTCACACTTTGAATATGGTACGGATAAAAGGATAAAACTGTTGATCGTGGATAATCCTCCAAACTGTGGACTGAGTAGAATTGACAGCTTCAGCAATTATTCTTGTACTTGTTTCTGGATTCTCCTCGAGAGCGTTCAAAACAGCTTCTTCCAATTCTGAGGTTCGGACTGCTCGTGGTCTTCCAATAATATCAGCTGCCCTGTTAAAGCTACCTGTTTCTGCCAAACGACGGTGGAGACTAGCAAGTGTTGGAGCTGAAGGCAGTACTCGATTAGGAAATCGCTCCTGGTAAATACGTCTTGCTTCGCGCGCATTGCCATCCGCAAGGCCATAAACGAAATGCATATCGACTAAATGAGCATTATTGTTTAAATAATCCATTTTTTCAAAATTAGTATTTTCTACTTCTACTTACGGAAACTTCAACAAAACGTTTAACTGTCACAAAATATGTAAAAACTAAAACTACTTACTCAAACGTCAAATTCTTTTCCAAAGTATTCTTGTGAAAAATGCAAAATATTGGTAATAACTTCAACATGCATCGATTATCAAATAATTGACTTGAAATTTTCAAGTCCAAATATTTAGAAAACTGTTGCTTACAGCGACTTTTAACAAGGGTAGCTTTTTTACGTAGATATGATAGATGAATCGAGTTTTTTACGGAAAAATATGCTAGAAGTACGCTCAAAAAAGTTATGAATCTTCAAAAAAGAAAAAGACGTGTAGGTGGCGCTCCCTACGAGTAAGAGAAATAATAACATCAGGTTCGAATTCGACACCTCAAAAACCTCTTATTACCAAGTTTCGTTTAATTAAGTTCAGTATTTCAAGAGTTATTTGAAAAAAACCAAAATAAAAATAAAACTTCAGCACCCTGTATCTTGGAAACGAAGCGTTTCCGGACATATATTTATTTGGGCAATTCATATTAGAATATTGTGAGGAATCACTTCCTGAAGTTTGTCAAAGTACTTTTGAATCACCCTGTATACGATAATTTTTAGCAAATTCTTGGGTAATTTTATTGCTTTTTCAGCAGTCTGAACCTTGAACGGTTAACTAATTCCTTCATTAGATATTATATTGAATATTCCGTTTTGCATCACTTTTTTCACCACTTCATTAGACAAAGTGTTTTCTGGTTTTTCCTATTTTTGATAATGCTTTTCCACAATAAGAGTTTGATTTTTTTCAATTATTGGCAGTTTATATACGCTTATGAAGCAACCACGGGCTTCAACAAAATCAAAAATGATATTGCGTGTGGCAATTTTTATAACTCAAATAATGTAGATAAATTATTCAAAATATATTTTTCGTACTTCCGGGCCTAAAGTGACAACTTCACTCCCTTGTGACAGGTACTAAAGTGTCACATTTAATCCCTCCGGGATTAAATATTGACGAAACTCCCGGAACGATTAAATCACAAACAAACGAATTTAAGGGATATTTCTTCTCTTCAAAAAAGCTAATAATTTTGGAAATTTACTTATATCAATATCTTCTCTAATGTTAATAACCGATTTCAGCATTGAGTAATGTGCCCAGAGAGTTGAGGCACAAACCGCTTTTGATTTATCATCGAAGTAGACTAACAGCGCATTTTCAGTAGGTTGTCTCACATTTTTTAAGCGGCACCACTTTTTAAAAGCATCGTACTGCTGCTCGTATAGTTTTCTAGATTTCGGTGGTAACAATTCTTCACCTACTTCGGCTGCTCTTTTATCAATATCAGATACACCTTCTTCACTCATGATACCAATAATTATCAATAACAATGTTTCTTTACAATGACACTAGTAATGACAATGTTTCTAAATTATAACTGTCACAACGCAATGTTACTATGGTAACTTATTTTAAAGACAGTTTATTAAATGAGTTGAAGAGAGAAAAAACTGATTGAAATTATTGAAATAATTAATAAAATCATACCGGAAGTACGAAAAGTATCGTATATACCTTGCGACTGAAGTACATTTAATCCTTCAGGTAAATTATGGCCCTCCCTGCGGTCGGGCCATAAACTTTACCTTCAGGATTAAATGTACTACTTCAGTCCCGCGGTATATAATGTACTATTACTTTGGATAAATGTTCTTGAATAATAGCTGAAAAATGCAGTCAAATGCAAAGAAATGTTAGAACTGAATGAAGTAATGACTTTTGACGAAACAAACAGACCTCAATTGATTAAAGATGGAATGTCAGACAATGCAAATGCAAATCCAAGAACGTTATCCAAAATAAAATTATCGTTTTCTGTTAACTTAAATCATCATTTAGGTATATAAAAATCATACTCACCGAAGGTTAGTGCATTGCCTAAGAAAACGACGAGAAGTAACTACAAAATAAATGAAAAGTTCAACATTAATAAGATTCAGCAGGTATATTATCATTCTTCATCTCACACTTTTCATTTTCTATGGAGTGAAAATTTATCAAGGAACCCTTTGATGGACAACAAATTCAACAATGAGTGATTCAGTATAGAAACAAGTTGCCTATTTATGAAAGTATGGAACTAGGAAAGTTGACGTGTACGTGTTTTGGCACGTTTCCAGATAAATACTTCTCCGAAAATGTAGATAAGAAAGTTACATAATATATAGTGAATGATGCTTCAAATGTTCACAAAAGCGAAACAAATCATTTAGGTGGTGTAGTTAATGACTGAATATAGGGTAATTATAATTTTTTGACCATTAAATTCTTTCATAAGGAGAAACCAGAAGCCATTTGAATTTCCGATAGTATTTGTTACATATTTGGGCCTTTATTAATGCTCTTTGTACAAATTTGTTCAATGGGCTTGAGTCACGTCTCTCTCTGTTCGAGCTAAAAACTTTAATAATTCAATCCAATGCTTGTGTTTTATTGCCAACATTAGTTTCAGTTTTGGATGATCTTTTTTTAATATTTTTTGCTCAATATAGTGTTTTTGGTCGAACTGGAAAAACAGAGAAAATTTATCCGTAAGATGAGTTTCAACAATAATTGCGAGTGGTTCTTCGGAACTATTCTTTGTAAAAACGTGACCAATGCAGGTACTTGAATCACCCTGTATACTGGTACTAACATTTATACAAGAAACGAATGACTGTTCATCCAGAATGTTCGAATATTCCTGGCTGACATCGTTATCTGTATGTAGATTTATACAGGGCGTCCCTCCATAGGCGGGCCTAATTTGAAAATTTGGGAGTTCACTATTGTTGATAAATGCTATCCGGCTAAAATATTGTGAAGATTGTGGCACCCCAACTTCGTTATTTCAAATAGGACACCCTGTGTATTATCAAGGTTTTAGATTTTACGCATGATTCTGAACATGTTTCATATATTGTCCTATACCCAAGTCTAACCGTTTTCGAAATATTTCAAATTTTAAGTTGAAAATTGCGTTTGCAGACCGATTTTTTTTTTATTTCTGGACATGATCATTTAATTTTCATTGTGTATCGATTTATTCGTAGGAGAAGACCTAGTTCAGTAGAATTTCGATATCAATTCGATTAGAGTTATACAGGGCGTTCACCAGAAAATGATATTGATCCGGTTGAAAAAATTATTGTAAGTCCATTTTTTCAAATGAAAACCCTCCAATTTTATATTCTCATTCGATTCGGCATCGACAATGAAGCTAACTTTGAATAAGTTTATCTATGCCTACACTCAACAGTTTTCGAAATATTGGCGAATTAACATGTCTCAGTTCCAGAAAATCTCGTATTCTTGAGTTTACTTATTCCTAGTTGGCCATGGCGCCCGCAGTTGCGTTGGAAACAATCAACTACCACGGAAATGCCATTGTAATCAATCATGCCGGCTCATTTGAATTATTCGAATGAAGATTACTTAAATCTATTTATTATTTATGGCGAATGTCTCAAGAACATGTGATAAAATTGCTATTCGGTATCCGCAGAAGCAGAAGCCCCCACAAAAAACTGTTAAACGAATTATAGAAAACTTCAAAAACTTTGGATCCGTCAGAGCAGGAGTGCAGAGAAATAAGCCAATTGTTGATGATGAAGACATTGAAATTGTCATTTTGGGATATTTTGCTGCATATCCAACAATATCTTTGAGACAAGTTGCAAGAGAATCAGGATTGTCAAAAAACTCAGTAAACAAAATACTGCGCAAACATAAATTTAACCCATATAAGTTCTCCATAGTTCAGCTCCTGAATGAAACAGATTTTCCGCGAAGAGTGAGATTTTGTGAATTCGTTTTAACTTGGTCGCAAGGAAACGAATTATTTTTGGATAATATTATATGGACAGACGAAGCTAAATTTACAAAGAAATGATGTTTTCCATTGATGCCTCCATTGAAGTGACTCAAATCAGCATGTATTCAGGGAACTGAACTTTCAAGAGTCTTGGCAGTTCAATGTTTATTGTGCGATAAGAAGTGATAGCGTCATGGCACTGCATTTTTATCAAGTAAACATAAATGGTAAGTAGAAACAGGGTAAAGGTAGGCTTATCGGGCTTCTGCGTTTTCAAACACGAATTTTTCTGTCAAAAATCACTCAAAGTATTTCCTTCTTTTGATAGGCCCTTTCTTTACACACTAATCAACCCATATTTCACAATTACAAGCACTAAAAACATTAATATTTCACAAAAAATCCACTCTTCTTTAGGACAACACATAACCAACAAATCTGTATATTGTTTTCATTTTAAATGTAGTGGGTTGGTAACTGCGCGCGCTAACTATTCAAAATTGATTCTGGGCAGAAAACTTCATTACTATGTTCAATTGTTTAAATTTCGCCATTTTGGTGTTTTATTTAACGTAAATATCATAAACTGAAAATGTTAAAATTCTACGAATTTCTAATTTAGGTGAACAATAGATTGACACTTATTGATTTTTTTAATTAAATGGGGAGTGTTTTTTGGTTCAGTGCAAAGGAAATACATCTGGACAAAGATAAATTGTTGTATCGATGTCAATGAATAATAAGCGCGCGCAGTTACCAACCCACTACTTATAAAATGATAAAAATATCCAGATTTGTTGTTTATGTGTTGTCCTAAAGAAAGGTGGATTTTTTGTTAAAAAAAATAATGTTTTTAGTGCTTGTAATTGTGAAATATGGGTTGATTAGTGTGTAAAGAAAGGGCCTATCAAAAGAAGGAAATACTTTGAGTGATTTTTTACTGAAAAATTCGTGTTTGAAAACGCAGAAGCCCGGTAAGCTTACCTTTACCCTGTTTTTTACTTCCCATTTAAGTTTTCTTGATAAAAATTCAGTTCCCTGAATACATGCTGATTTGAGTCACTCCAAAGATATTGTTGGATATGCAGCAAAATATCCCAAAATGGCAATTTCAATATCTTCATCATCAACTATTGGCTTGTTTCTCTGGACTCTTGCTTTGACGGATCCAAAGTTTTTGAAGTTTTCTATAATTCGTAAGAATAAGTAAACTCAAGAATACGAGATTTTCTATAACTGAGACATGTTAATTCGCCAATATTTCGAAATCTGTTGAGTGTAGGCATAGATAACCTTGTTCAAAGTTTATCGGCCATTAATAGAATTTTTCTAAGCCAAGTTAAAGAATTTTTGAAGACTGTGAATGATAGGTGGATTTTGCCTGTTTCAACTCATACACAGAAATCCGGTGTATTCTGAGGAAGCCTAAGTAGCCTCTTGAAGAACCCGACCTGGGCCCTCTCGACTATATCGGTGTGGCGTAATGCTCACACTGGCATACAAGAAGTCAGAGTGCTCACAACAATCGAGTCAAACAAACGGCTCCTAGCTTCCCATGAGTTTACATTACCCTCAGAGAGAAGTGAAAAAACCGTTCCGGATGCCTGTTTAGTTTTTACCACCGATGTTTGTGCCATTTCTCTGAATAAGGAGGAGGAAACAAATTCAACTCCAAGATATGTATACCTATTCACAATTTCAATTTAAGAGCCATTAAGGAGAAAACGAAAATTATAGACTTTCTTGAATCCACTTTTTGAAAACCGCATTATTTTGGATTTGTTGGTGTTGACAGACAGCGCATTCAGAGTGGAATATACTTCCAACATTTTTAGTTTTCTTGAGAGATCAAGCGAAGAGTCAAGCGAAGAAAGAGAGTGTCGGCTTTTGAGTTTTGGCGTTGATAGCTTTTAGCAGTTGTTGATACCGAGGTAGTTTGTTTTCGTGTTGTGTAATTGCATTCGTAATAACTTTAACACGAAGGCCACTATACCCAAACTACTCAAATATTCATGAAAATCACCTCCAATATTCAGAATTTCTAAAATAAAAAATACCTTGTGTTTCCTCATTCTCTGATATGGATTTCGAGTATAATGGGCTCAACCGTTTAGGCGTGAGGCCGATAGACACACAAATTGAGTTTTTTTCTTTGATTTACAGATTGAGTGGAATAGAATCAATTCCCATCAAAATATGAAATTTGAAGTTTTAGACGATCACATTAATTTCTCCCTACTTGGTCGCGAGAAAGCACAAAATAGAAGACCTACACTCCATATTTCTATTTTCAAGAAGTCAATTATTGGTTTTCTGTAAACAGGGTGTTTCTTAAGTACGTGTAGAAACTTCAAGAGAATGTTGCTGACGTCGAAATAGGAAAAAAAGTTCCCATAAACACGTGTCCGCAAGTTATTGGTTTTTAAGATACAGAGTGTCAAATTTTAATTATTATATTTGTTTTTTTGTGAATAAAGTTCGAAATATTTGTGATATTCGAGTAAAGTTTGGTATCTGGGATGATTTTTCAATGACAAAATCAAATTTTGTGTTAATTGTGAAAAAACTAATTTCTTATTGAATTTATTTTGAATTAAAAAAGCTTGTCATTCAAAATCATTTGCATCGATTATTTCAAATCTCAATAGCTCGAAAACAGTTGCTCGCAGTGACCTCTATAAAGAATATGTTTTTTACACAAACTAAATAATAAATATTCCCAGATACCAAACTTTACCCAAATATCAAAATTATTTTGAAATTATTCACAAAAAATAGAAATAAGAATTCAACTTTGACACTTTGTATCTCAGAAACGAATAACTTGTGGACATATGTTTATGGGAACTTTTCTTCTTATTTTGATGTCAGCAATACGCTCCTAAATTTTCTACACGTACTTAACAAACACCCTGTATATCATTAATATATGTGTTTCGGTACGATTCCAATCAGGATGCCATGTGTTTTATAACAAAATAATAGACGTAAAATACTTAAAAAACCATTAGCATACCGTTAGGTTGGGCGGAGATTTCCTTTTTTCAAATACAATTTCACGTAACCATACCAGCCATTCGGACCCACCCTAAAGGCCTGCCAATGGTTTTTCAATTATTTTAGTTTTATTAGTCCATCACGAAACACATGGTAGCCTGATTAAAATCGTACCCGAATAATAATAATTATTATTATCATTACTATTATTTGATATGAAAAACCTAGGAAGACTCTTTGAATCATGCATTATCATCATGGCGATTCAATGCAGCATATAGTAAATTAGTGTCCCAAAATCTGTCACTATCCCTCGGTCCATAAAGGATAACTCTATTATATTGCAAATGCTATTACCGACAACTTTACCAAATTCAGGGACAGAAAGTCAAAAATCCTAAGACCTTCCCTGGCGACACTTGCGCTTTATTGCGCACACTCATAGGTTGGTGTATCTGCCGTAGGTGGGCCACGTTACTCTGAACTAATAGGGAGTATGCTTCGAACTTCGCTAGGGCTGGAGTATCTACATTGAGTGGTTGCGGATACTCATAGATATTCTTCCAGAATGTTTTCACCCGATCTGCAGCCGGCGGGTTATCGACAACACGTGGAGGCTCTTGGAATAAGCGAGAAGGTTTATCGCGGAACTTTATGTTTTCCGCGATACCTTTCGCCCGCCTCACTAGTGACTTCTTTGCAGCCACTAGCATTCGTATCCTATCAAGGCAGTGCTGTTTGATGGTGAACAGCACACCTTGATTTAATGTGTGGTGAGCTCGTCTCAATTTTGCGGCAATTCGCCGCACTGCGGGCGTGAAAGGCCTATTGGCCGCCACGAAGTCCACCACACACTGGATACGAGACGCGTGTTGTCTCGCCGACTTGATCTTGGCTTCCATCTTGTGTACACGTCGTTCATACCTTCCTACCAGAGCGGTGGTGTCCCTCCTCTCCGTTTGGGATAGAGCATGAGCGGCGTCGCACACGACAGAATTGATCTGCCAGATGTCAGCCTCTTCTGGAAGATCATCGCCAATCTCCGCATCCACCCGTGCCAGTTATTGCGGCTTTAGGGGCTTCATATTGTGAAGCGCCCTGCGGGTTCTGATATTCTCCATCGGTGGAACAATGCGATTCTCCTCCACAACCAAACCGACACGTGGCATATCTGCCACTTCGATAACCGATTGAGGAGGAGCTCTAACGTAGCCTCGAGCCCGAAGATGGGATACATAATCCCTGAGATTTTGTGCGGAAAAAGTTGCATGCTCTGGGTGTCTTTCACACCACAGAGCATGCATTCTCACCATGTATCCTCTCCGGGCGGGCTCACTGCTCTCGTAGCAATGCAGAAGTCCGTCCCTTAATTCGTCCGTCCACTCAAAGCGTCCGTTGTTATCGCGGTTGTCATCGTTTGGCAAATCATCGTTGGCCCCACCACCTTGCCGTTGACCCCTAATCCGAGGGGGTTGGTTTTATTATTATTATTATTATTATTTTCTTTGGTGTTTTGGCATCGACTGCTATGGTCATTAGCCACGTGTTCTGGATAGGCCTTGTTACTAACTCCATGCGCCACCTTAGGAGCAGCACTGTTAATTGGAACGCAACAGTGAATCGTGCAGGACTCAACCCAGTTCAGCCACGAGATTTGATTAATTTAATCGGTCAAATTAAATTAAAAAATCCCAGCCGCAACTGGGGCTCGAACTCCGGACCTTTCGACCCAAAGTCGGACGCTCTAACCACTGCGCCACGCCCCGACATTATTATTATTATCATTATTATTTTTTTTTCTCCTTAAGAGTGTACCAGTCAGGCCCTGTCTCCGGTGCTCCGACCCTTCCGGAGAGCGTGCTGGTGTCGTTAACCCCAATAACCTCTCCCTACGTCCGTAGGGTGAGTGATTATTGGGTCCGAGAATCGTGTGCCCTGAGTAGACGGGGCGAACCAAGGATAACGGCCTTCTGCATTCTTGCTGCTAAGATTTCTGCCATATTACGGAAAGCCGGTATTATCTTCAAGTTAGAGAGCAGTGTGTCCATCATTCCACCAAGGACTCCTATAATCAGAACCACCATTTTGACAGAATGGTCCGGATATAACCTGCGGAGTTCAAAGAGAAGATCTCGATATTTAGTCCGTTTTTCCTCCTCTTTTCGAACGAAATTCATTTCGCCTAGAGCGGAAAACTCCATGACGAATATCGTTCTAATTTGGTGGTCGAGGAGGACAACATCAGGCTTATTGGCTTGTTTTTGCCTGAGGGTAGAGAATGAGTAGTTCCAATAGATTCGGCATCTTTCATTCTCCACCACGGACTCAATATCCCCCAGAACATAAGGCAACACCGGTGTCTCGTCTATACCGTACGAGTGTCGTAGATGGTAGTACAACACTCGTAGAGCCGCGTTATGCCTGTGGATATAGGCTGAGACCGTATAACATGGGCATGCTGATAGCAGATGCATTACGGTCTCAGGTGCCCCACGACATGCCCTGCATCGGGTGTTAGGGACGTCTATACCCATCACGCGACTAAGGTAGACAAGGGTGTTGAAGACACCATCCTGGCAAGCCATTAGGAATCCCTCGGTCTCCGACTTTAGCTCACTCGACCTGAGGAAGGCAAAGGTCAAGCTTTTGGATAAGCCAATGTCTTCGATGTTGTGAAAGAAGACACCATGCATTGGCTTATCCATATGTAGCTGTAGCAGGACCTCTATCTCCGCAGCTTTGATGTGAGCTTTTTGCTGAACGGGTCCCAACTCGGTGACAGAGTTTGGGTTAGCCCGTTCAGTGTCGAATACGAGACCAAGTTCATCGGCCGCACGGGTTGCTGCCTTAAAAAGAAATGCTCCAATCCCTGCTTTTTCATGGTCGCGGACCATGCAGAGAAGGGGATCTGAACTCCGGATGACTTTACAGGCCCCATCCAGAACCATTCTGTTATGCAGACACTCCAAACTCAAAAGTCCACGGCCTCCCCGTTGTCTGGAAAAGTATAACCGTGGAACGGACGATTTAGGATGTAAGCTCCTATTGAGATGCATCATTTTGCGAGTTTTAACGTCGAGTTGTCGCAGCTCTTACTTAGTCCACTTCATTACTCCGAAAGAGTAAAGAAGGATCGGAACGGCAAGCATATTGGTTGCAGCAACTTTGTTCTTCCCCGATAGTTCTGATGACCGGATCTGTCGGAGTTTATGCTGATACTTGCCGCGGAGAGAGTTCTTAACTGTGAATACCACTTGGGAGCGGCGTTGCTCCACCCCTAGGTAAGTATACGTCTCTCCGGCATCCAGATGATGTAGGATGCTTCCGTCTACGAGCTGGACATCCTCTCCGTATTCCTCGCATCGTCCTCTTTTGAGATGAACCGTGGCACATTTGTCGATCCCAAATTCCGTACCGATAGCATGCGTATATTCTTCCACCACCCTAAGGGACTGATGTAGGTCCCTTTCTCCAGAGGCATATAATTTAAGGTCATCCATGTAAAATAGATGGGTGACTTTATGCCTCCGGTTGCTGGGGGTGCCGCAGTTGTACCCACGGGTATTCCTGAGTGCAACGGACAATGGCAATAGTGAGATGCAGAAGAGAAGAGGGCTAAGGGAGTCTCCCTGAAACACGCCTCAATCAATATCTATTATTATTATTATCATTATTATTATTATTATCATTATTATTATTATTATTATTATTATTATTATTATTATTATTATTATTATTATTATTATTATTATTATTATTATTATTATTATTATTATTATTATTATTATTATTATTATTATTATTATTATTATTATTATTATTATTATTATTATTATTATTATTATTATTATTATCTATTTTGAATTAAAATTCTCCAGTCGGACCCTGTCTCCGATGCTCCGATACATTCGGAGGGCGCGCTGGCAACATCATTACCCCAATAACCACTCCCCAAACTATGGGGTAAGCAGCTATTGGGTCCGGGAATCGTGTGCCCTGAGCAGACGTAATGAACCGAGGATGACAGCCTTCTGCATTCTTCCGGCTATGATTTCTGACATCTTTCTACATGCCGGTATGATTTTTAAGTTCGAGAGTAATGAATCCATCACACCGCCAAGGGACCCTATTATCAGAACAACCATTTTTACAGAATGGTCTGGATAGAGCCTGCGGAGTTCGAATAGTAAATCTCGATATTTCGTCCGTTTCTCCTCCTCCTTTCGGACGATATTCGTTTCGCCAGGAGCCGAAAACTCAATGACGAATATCGTCTTACTTCCATGGTCGAGGAGTACTACATCAGGCTTATTGGCCTGTATTTGCCTGAGGGTGGGAAATGAGTAGTTCCAGTAGATCCGGCACTTCTCATTCTTATTATTATTATTATTATTATTATTATTATTATTATTATTATTATTATTATTATTATTATTATTATTATTATTATTATTATTATTATTATTATTATTATTATTATTATTATTATTATTATTATTATTATTATTATTATTATTATTATTATTATTATTATTATTATTATTATTATTATTATTATTATTATTATTATTATTATTATTATTATTATTATTATTATTATTATTATTATTATTATTATTATTATTATTATTATTATTATTATCTTAGGAGTGTACCAGTCAGGCCCTGTCTCCGGTGCTCCGACCCATCCGGAGGGCGCGCTGGTGTCGTTAACCCCAATAACCACTCCCTACGTCCGTAGGGTGAGTAATTATTGGGTCCGAGAATCGTGTGCCCTGAGTAGACGGAGCGAACCAAGTATTATTATTATTATTATTATTATTATTATTATTATTATTATTATTATTATTATTATTATTATTATTATTATTATTATTATTATTATTATTATTATTATTATTATTATTATTATTATTATTATTATTATTATTATTATTATTATTATTATTATTATTATTATTATTATTATTATTATTATTATTATTATTATTATTATTATTATTATTATTATTATTATTATTATTATTATTATTATTATTATTATTATTATTATTATTTTATTTATTTTTTGTCCCGTTGGGAATGTACCAGTCAGGCCCTGTCTCCGGTGCTCCGATACATCCGGATGGCGCGCTGGTGTCGTTAACCCCAATAACCACTCCCTACGTCCGTAGGGTGAGTGACTATTGGGTCCGAGAATCATGTGCCCTGAGTAGACGGAGCGAACCAAGGATGACGGCCTTCTGCATTCGCGCTGCTAAGATTTCTGCCATATTACGGCAAGCAGGTATTATCTTCAAGTTGGAGAGCAGTGTGTCCATCATTCCACCAAGGACTCCTATGATCAGAACCACCATTTTGACAGAATGGTCCGGATATATCCTGCGGAGTTCAAAGAGAAGATCTCGATATTTAGTCCGTTTTTCCTCCTCTTTTCGAACGATATTCATTTCGCCTGGAGCGGAAAACTCCTTGACGAATATCGTTCTACTTTGGTGGTCGAGGAGAACAACATCAGGCTTATTGGCTTGTATTTGCCTGAGGGTGGGGAATGAGTAGTTCCAATAGATCCGGCACCTCTCATTCTCCACCACGGACTCAATATCCCCCGGAACATAAGGCAACACCGGTGTCTCGTCTATACCGTACGAGTGTCGTAGATGGTAGTATAACACTCGTAGCGCCGCGTTATGCCTGTGGATATAGGCTGAGACCGCATAAGATAGGCATGCTGATAGCAAATGCATTACGGTCTCAGGTGCCCCACGATATGCCCTGCATCGGGTGTCAGGGATGTCTATACCCATCACGCGACTACGGTAGACGAGGGTGTTGAAGACACCATCCTGGCAGGCCATTATGCATCCCTCGGTCTCCGACTTTAGCTCACTCGACCTGAGGAAGGCAAAGGTCAAGCTTTTGGATAAGCCAAGGTCTTCGATGTTGTGAAAGAAGACACCATGCATTGGCTTATCCATATGTAGCTGTAGCAGGACCTCTGTCTCCGCAGCTTTGATGTGAGCTTTTTGCTGAACGGGTCCCAACTCGGTGACAGAGTTTGAGTTAGCCCGTTCAGTGTCGAATACGAGACCGAGTTCATCGGCCGCACGGGTTGCTGCCTTAAAAAGAAATGCTCCAATCCCTGCTTTTTCATGGTCGCGGACCATGCAGAGAAGGGGATCTGAACTCCTGATGACTTTACAGGCCCCATCCAGAACCATTCTGTTATGCATACACTCCAAACTCAAAAGTCCACGGCCTCCCCGTTGTCTGGGATAGTATAACCGTGGAAAGGACGATTTAGGATGCAAGCTCCTATTGAGATGCATCACTTTGCGAGTTTTAACGTCGAGTTGTCGCAGCTCTTCCTTAGTCCACTTCATTACTCCGAAAGAGTAGAGAAGGATCGGAACGGCAAGCATATT
The DNA here is from genome assembly GCA_944452925.2 of Chrysolina oricalcia. Taxonomy (NCBI): domain Eukaryota; kingdom Metazoa; phylum Arthropoda; class Insecta; order Coleoptera; family Chrysomelidae; genus Chrysolina; species Chrysolina oricalcia. The sequence continues at coordinate 16,503,632 of OX101818.2, read as the reverse complement.
GGTTGCAGCAACTTTGTTCTTCCCCGACAGTTCTGATGACCAGATCTGTCGGAGTTTATGCTGGTACTTGCCGCCGAGAGAGTTCTTAACTGTGAACACCTCTTGGGAGTGGCGTTGTTCCACCCCTAGGTAAGTATACGTCTCTCCGGCATCCAGATGATGTAGGATGCTTCCGTCTACGAGCTGGACATCCTCTCCGTATTCCTCGCATCGTCCTCTTTTGAGATGAACCGTGGCACATTTGTCGATCCCAAATTCCATACCGATAGCATGCGTATATTCTTCCACCACCCTAAGGGACTGATGTAGGTCCCTTTCTCCAGAGGCATATAATTTGAGGTCATCCATGTAAAACAGATGGGTGACTTTATGCCTCCGGTTGCTGGGGGTGCCGCAGTTGTACCCACGGGTATGGCAATAGTGAGATGCAGAAGAGAAGAGGGCTGAAACACACCTCTTCTAATGATGACCTCTTCTAATGATGACCTGCTCTGTTTGGACTATGTCTCTACCAGATCTCATGGTGAAGCGAGTCCTCCAGAGTGGCATCAGTTGTCCAATGCATCCCACTATTTGATCGGGTACCTCAAGACATCTGAGCAAATGCATGATTAACTCATGCGATGTTGTATCAAATGCCTTGCGGTAATCGATCCAGGCCATCGAAAGGTTACGCTTATACTGCGTGATACATCTATCCATGAGCAGGTTCTCATTGCAGCCGGCGACCCCTTTCTTTGACCCTCTTTGCTCATATATCCGTTCATACACCGGATCAACTGCGGAGAGAATGCGCGTATATAAGATGCGGGTAAACAACTTATAGCACGCATTCAAGCATGTTATCGGCCTGTAATTCTTTGGATCAGACAAATCTCCGTTCTTGGGGATGAGCACGGTTCGCCCCTCGACAAACCACTCCGGAATCTGCTGCTCCCCATCTAGCCATGAGTTAAAAACTCTATACAGATGGCGGTGGGTTGTTGGAAACTTTTTCCACCAATAGTTATTCAACCCATCAGGGCCTGGAGCAGCAAAGTTCTTTGAGCCTTTGAGGGCCCCTCGAACTCTTTCCGTGGTTATCGGATTGCGCAGATCATTGTGCTCAGGCTGCCGAAGCGTCCTGCAGTAAGCTTCGAACTGCGCTAGGGCTGGAGTGTCTACATTGAGTGGTTGCGGAAACTCATAGATGTTCTTCCAGAAGGTTTCTATCCGATCAGCAGCCGGCGGGATATCGACAACACGTGGAGGCTCTTGGAATAAGCGGGAAGGTTTATCGCGGAACTTTATGTTTTCCGCGATACTTCTCGCCCGCCTCACTAGTGACTTCTTTAGTTCTTTGCAGCCACTAGCATTCGTATCCTATCAAGACAGTGCTGTTTTATGGTAAACAGCACACATTGATTCAATGTGTGGTGAGCTCGTCTTAGCCTTGCAGCAATTCGCCGCACTGCCGGCGTGAAAGGCCTATTGGCCGACATGTAGTCCACCACACACTGGATACGAGACGTGTGTTGTCTCGCCGACTTGATCTTAGCTTCCATCTTGTGAACGCGTCACTCATGCCTCCCAACAAGAGCGGTGGTGTCCCTCTTCTCCGTCTGGGATATTGCACGAGCGGCGTCGTACACGGCAGAATTGATCTGCCAGATGTTTGCCTCTTCTGGAAGAACATCGCCAATCTCCGCATCCACCCGTGCCAGTTCTTGCGGCTTCAAGGGCTTCATATTGTGAAGCGCCCTGCGGGTTCTGATTTCCTCCATTGGTGGTATGATGCGAGCCTCCTCTGCAGCCAGACCGACACGTGGCATATCTGCCACTTCTTAACCGGCTGAGGAGGAGCTCTAACATAGCCTCGAGCCCGGAGATAAGATACATAATCCCTGAGATTTTGGGCGGAAACGGCGGCATGCTCTGGGTGTCTCTCACACCAAAGAGCATGCATCCTTGCCATGTATCATCTCCGGGCGGGCTCACTGCTCTCATAGCAATACAGAAGTCCATCCCTTAATCTATCCGTCCACTCAAAGCGTCCGTTGTCATTGCGGTTGTCGTCATTTGGCAAATCATCGTTGTTGGCCCCACCACCTTGCCTTTGACCCCTAATCCGAGGGGGTCGGTTGTGGGGGCCTCTTCCCCGATTATTTGGAACCGAGTAAAAGGGTTTACTGGGGGGTTAACCCAGTAAACCCACGGCCGACACCGGAGGGAAAGATGCCTTTTCCCTCCCGGATGCGCATGAGCTGCCGGTCCGATTTTATTATTATTATTATTATTTTTTTTTTTTTTTTCCTTGGTGTTTTGGCATCGACTGCTATGGTCTTCTGGATGGTCTTCTGGATAGGCCTTGTTACTAACTCCATACGCCACTTTAGGAGCAGCACTGTTAATTTTTAACGCAACAGTGAATCGTGGAGGATTATTCCCAGCCGACACGAGCCTCAGTCATTCAGACTTTCACATCTGAAAATGAAAAAAGATCGCACCGTCTGGGAATCGAACCTGCAATCTCTCGATTACCAGGCGAGCGCTTAACCACTGCGCTAATCCCCGCCCTTATTATTATTATTATTATTATTATTATTATTATTATTATTATTATTATTATTATTATTATTATTATTATTATTATTATTATTATTATTATTATTATTATTATTATTATTATTATTATTATTATTATTATTATTATTATTATTATTATTATTATTATTATTATTATTATTATTATTATTATTATTATTATTATTATCATTATTATTATTATTATTATTATTATTATTATTATTATTATTATTATTATTATTATTATTATTATTATTATTATTATTATTATTATTATTATTATTATTATTATTATTATTATTATTATTATTATTATTATTATTTTTTTTTTCCTAGGAGTGTACCAGTCAGGCCCTGTCTCCGGTGCTCCGACCCATCCGGAGGGCGCGCTGGTGTCGTTAACCCCAATAAACACTCCCTACGTCCGTAGGGTGAGTGATTATTGGGTCCGAGAATCGTGTGCCCTGAGTAGACGGAGCGAACCAAGTATAACGGCCTTCTGCATTCTTGCTGCTAAGATTTCTGCCATATTTCGGCAAGCTGGTATTATCTTCAAGTTAGAGAGCAGTGTGTCCATCATTCCACCAAGGACTCCTATAATCAGAACCACCATTTTGACAGAATGGTCCGGATATAACCTGCGGAGTTCAAAGAGAAGATCTCGATATTTAGTCCGTTTTTCCTCCTCTTTTCGAACGATATTCATTTCGCCTGGAGCGGAAAACTCCATGACGAATATCGTTCTACTTTCGTGGTCGAGGAGGACAACATCAGGCTTATTGGCTTGTATTTGCCTGAGGGTGGGGAATGAGTAGTTCCAATAGATTCGGCATCTCTCATTCTCCACCACGGACTCAATATCCCCCGGAGCATAAGGCAACACCGGTGTCTCGTCTATGCCGTACGAGTGTCGTAGGTGGTAGTACAACACTCGTAGCGCCGCGTTATGCCTGTGGATATAGGCTGAGACCGCATAAGATGGGCATGCTGATAGCAAATGCATTACGGTCTCAGGTGCCCCACGACATGCCCTGCATCGGGTGTCAGGGACGTCTATACCCATAACGCGACTACGGTAGACAAGGGTGTTGAAGACACCATCCTGGCAGGCCATTATGAATCCCTCGGTCTCCGACTTTAGCTCACTTGACCTGAGGAAGGCAAAGGTCATGCTTTTGGATAAGCCAAGGTCTTCGATGTTGTGAAAGAAGACACCATGCATTGGCTTATCCATATGTAGCTGTAGCAGGACCTCTGTCTCCGCAGCTTTTATGTGAGCTTTTTGCTGAACGGGTCCCAATTCGGTGACAGAGTTTGGGTTAGCCCGTTCAGTGTCGAAAACGAGACCGAGTTCATCGGCCGCACGGGTAGCTGCCTTAAAAAGGAATGCTCCAATCCCTGCTTTCTCATGGTCGCGGACCATGCAGAGAAGGGGATCTGAACTCCTGATGACTTTACAGGCCCCATCCAGAACCATTCTGTTATGCAGACACTCCAAACTCAAAAGTCCACGGCCTCCCCGTTGTCTGGGAAAGTATAACCGTGGAACGGACGATTTAGGATGCAAGCTCCTATTGAGATGCATCATTTTGCGAGTCTTAACGTCAAGTTGTCGCAGCTCTTCCTTAGTCCACTTCATCACTCCGAAAGAGTAAAGAAGGATCGGAACGGCAAGCATATTAGTTGCAGCAACTTTGTTCTTCCCCGACAGTTCTGATGACCAGATCTGTCGGAGTTTATGCTGATACTTGCCGCAGAGAGAGTTTTTAACTGCGAATACCTCTTGGGAGCGGCGTTGTTCCACCCCAAGGTAGGTATAAGTCTCTCCGGCATCCAGATGATGTAGGATGCTTCCGTCTACAAGCTGGACATCCTCTCCATATTCCTCGCATCGTCCTCTTTTGAGATGAACCGTGGCACATTTGTCGATCCCAAATTCCATACCGATAGCATGCGTATATTCTTCCACCACCCTAAGGGACTGATGTAGGTCCCTTTCTCCAGAGGCATACAATTTGAGGTCATCCATGTAAAATAGATGGGTGACATTATGCCTCCGGTTGCTGGGGGTGCCGCAGTTGTACCCACGCGTATTCCTGAGTGCAACGGACAATGGCAATAGTGAGATGCAGAAGAGAAGAGGAAGAGGGCTAAGGGAGTCTCCCTGAAACACGCCTCTTCTACTGATGACCTGCTCTGTTTGGACTATGTCTCTACCAGATCTTATGGTGAAACGAGTCCTCCAGAGTGGCATCAGTTGTCCAATGCATCCCACTATTTGACCGGGTACCTCAAGGCATCTGAGCAAATGCATGATTAACTCATGTGATGTTGTATCAAATGCCTTGCGGTAATCGATCCAGGCCATCGAAAGGTTACGCTTATACTGCACGGAGTCCTGCGTGATACATCTATCGATGAGCAGGTTCTCCTTGCACCCGGCGACCCCTTTCTTTGACCCTCTTTGCTCATTTATCCGTTCATACACCGGATCAACTGCGGAGAGAATGCGCGTGTATAAGATGCGCGTAAACACCTTATAACACGCATTCAAGCAAGTTATCGGCCTGTAATTCTTTGGATCAGACAAATCTCCATTTTTGGGGATGAGCACGGTTCGCCCCTCGACAAACCACTCCGGAATCTGCTGCTCCCCATCTAGCCATGAGTTGAAAACTCTGGCCAGATGGCGGTGGGTTGTTGGAAACTTTTTCCACCAATAGTTATTCAACCCATCAGGGCCTGGAGCAGCGAAATTCTTAGAGCCTTTTAGGGCCCCTCGTACTTCTTCCGTGGTTATCGGAATGCGCAGATCATTGAGCTCAGGCTGCCGAAGCCTCCTGCAAAATGCTTCGAACTGCTCTAGGGCTGGAGTATCTACGTTGAGTGGTTGCGGATACTCATAGATATTCTTCCAGAATGTTTCCACCCGATCTGCAGCCGGCGGGTTATCGACAACACGTGGAGGCTCTTGGAATAAGCGAGAAGGTTTATCGCGGAACTTTATGTTTTCCGCGACACTTCTCGCCCGCCTCACTAGTGACTTCTTTGCAGCCACTAGCATTCGTATCCTATCAAGGCAGTGCTGTTTGATGGTAAACAGCACACCTTGATTTAATGTGTGGTGAGCTCGTCTCAATTTTGCGGCAATTCGCCGCACTGCGGGCGTGAAAGGCCTATTGGCCGCCACGAAGTCCACCACACACTGGATACGAGACGCGTGTTGTCTCGCCGACTTGATCTTGGCTTCCATCTTGTGTACACGTCGCTCATGCCTCCCTACCAGAGCGGTGGTGTCCCTCCTCTCTGTTTGGGATAGAGCATGAGCGGCGTCGTACACGACAGAATTGATCTGCCAGATGTCAGCCTCTTCTGGAAGAACATCGCCAATCTCCGCATCCACCCGTGCCAGTTCTTGCGGCTTCAGGGGCTTCATTTTGTGAAGCGCCCTGCGGGTTCTGATATCCTCCATCAGTGGAACAATGCGATTCTCCTCCACAGCCAAACCGACACGTGGCATATTTGCCACTTCGATAACCGGCTGAGGAGGAGCTCTAACGTAGCCTCGAGCCCGAAGATGGGATACATAATCCCTGAGATTTTGTGCGGAAAACGCTGCATGCTCTGGGTGTCTCTCACACCACAGAGCATGCATTCTCGCCATGTATCCTCTCCGGGCGGGCTCACTGCTCTCGTAGCAATGCAGAAGTCCGTCCCTTAATTCGTCCGTCCACTCAAAGCGTCCGTTGTTATCGCGGTCGTCATCATTTGGCAAATCATCGTTGGCCCCACCACCTTGCCTTTGACCCCTAATCCGAGGGGGTCGGTTGTGGGGGCCTCTTCCTCGATTGTTGGGAACCGAGTAGTAGAGTTTACTGGGGGGTTAACCCAGTAAACCCACGGCCGACACCGGAGGGAAAGTTGCTTTTTCCCTCCCGGATGCGCATTAGCTGCCGGTCCGATTTTGCATCCTTTGCTCGGGTAGGTGGTGTCGCTACTCACCAGGGCCTTAGGTGTTGTTTGACCCCCCTGCCTATATTATTATTATTATTATTATTATTATTATTATTATTATTATTATTATTATTATTATTATTATTATTATTATTATTATTATTATTATTATTATTATTATTATTATTATTATTATTATTATTATTATTATTATTATTATTATTATTATTATTATTATTATTATTATTATTATTATTATTATTATTATTATTATTATTATTATTATTATTATTATTATTATTATTATTATTATTATTATATGAATTATGTCTTGTAAGCGTTTAAATTTTAATTACTAATTTTATAACCTTGTATTATTTCAGTGTGTTATCTGATTTTATTGAGATAATTTTTATTTATACATACCCGTTTTTATTTTGTTTGTAAATATCGCAACAAGTGATATATCACTTATCGATTTCTACCTTGTTCAATCCTACAAATTATTTATATGTATATTGATTATATTGAATGAATAAAGTTTCTAATTTATTAATGCTAAAAACTCGTGCTGAAAATACTCGTTACTACTCGTAACACTTGTTATAAGTATATAATTTACCATCATGGATAACTTGTTTTGAGGTATTAGTTTTTAATAATTTTTCAGAACTTGCTTTTGATCAACTTTTATTACTGATATCGGTGCTCCAGCGATGTAAATTTTCTTCAAATACTATTGGACAAAATTTGGCTGTCAATCGTCCTCAAAAGAAATATTCTGATTGGATGTCTTTTGCTATTCGATTGCCTAATTATGGACTGCAAAGTGATCAACGGTAAAATATTAATCGTTTTTCTTTTCAGAACGGGAAAATATTCCAATATGAATGGACTAACGATTTGTTGGTGATAAAGCTATGATATAATATTATTACGTGCTTCCCGCAATATTTAAGTGAAAGCAACAAATAAATATCATAGTTTCTCGTTAATTCCAAGATAGTACATTGTCGCGCGTCATTAAAAACTGAACAGAATAACCAATAAAGGTGTCGTTTAAAGTGTAACATAATATCAATATATTTGCGCTATTAATTAACATGTACCATAAACACGAAACATAAATAACGCTTATTAAACAGATTTAATTACTCTACGACTTGGTAAAATCTTAATAATCATGGAACTTTTTGCCTATATATCATGTGATTTTATTAAGTCCACACATCTCGGCTGAGAGAAATAATTGATCAATGTGTTTAATTTTTTATTACGGTCGGTTATTGTCGTTCATTTCTTATATAAGCTGGACTGCTATCACTTCATTATAAACATTTTAAAGAGACCTAATAGCCATCTGAGTTTTACCAATAATAATTTCGTTCATTCACTTTTATCATCATTCATATGACAACACATCAACAAGTTCAAAACCTGAGAATTTATCTTTTTAGTTAAGCCGACCTTATAGACATGCCCGGAGTGAGGGTGAGTAGGGGGGGGCAAGGGGGGCAAATGTCCCGGTGCCCGAGAAGACAGGGTACCCGGAGTCTCTTGAAACATAATGATTATTATTCAATGCCAACACCTAACCATGAGACATATGATCTCAATCGAGTCAAAATTAACTAGGCAGCTGAATTTTGAAAAAAATAATAGAATATTTTGCAGCCAGAAAACTCAGAAAGGCGAATTTGTTTAAAAAATGGATTGTATTGTTGTTAATTAAATAATACTAATTATTTATTTCATAGTTACAAGAGTTTACATTAATGGTAATATATCGCAAATAAAAAAAACTTCAACAAAAATATTTTTGTTTGTATGTTGACTTCGAAAACTGGTGGTATAAATAGAGAAGAAAAGGAGATAGGGGCCCAGCTGCAAACTCTGCTCCAGTCCCAATGCTTGGTCTCTCCAGCTCTGCTTACAAAACCCAGCTCCATTATATCGGATGTAACTAATGCAATGACTGCAAGGAGAACCGACTCATAGACAGATATCTTATGCAGAACTACGTACAGTATAAGCGCTTCCTTTCGATGGCCATCAACTAAACATGCATTCCTCAAATGCCTTGAGGTACCCGATCAAATAGTGAGATGGATTGATCTGGTCAAGTCAGAGTCCAAACAGATCAGATACTCAGGTAAAAAGGGGCGTTTTTCAGGAAGATGTCAGCCCTATTCTCTGCTCCCTCTTCTATTGCACTTCAAAAAATATATGGATACAACGGCGGTACCCCCAGCAACTAGCATAAGGTCACCGAACTATTTTATATGTATGACCTCAAACGATATGCGACAACTTTGGATGGGTCTCCGTCTGCAGTCGTTTTCGCCCATACTGCATACCCATATCAGACTGGATCTGTCCAGCCTACGTTGGATGGGTAACCATTCACGGCTAAGTAGCCGCTACCATGTTCACTGGACGAGGACCCGTGGCTTTCAACCAACGCTATTTGAAATCACCGCGGGCACTCCCCACCCGACCGACGTCCGAAACACATGGTGGACACTCTGCCCAACAAGTAACAACAACAACAACAGTAAACGATTTTACGGATCGCCATCCGGGTGCCACTACGCCCCAACACCACCCGCAGTACCTAGCTTTCGCCCTACCTGCGTTGCGGCTGCGGACGCAGTGGAGATTTAGATACTCCAAATCAACGCGCTTCGTCCTGTGCAGTCCGAAGACGACACAGGTCGAGCTACCATTTGCATATTACCAAAGGTGAGGCCGTATGCTGAAGCATACTACTGGCTCTGCAGTGTCAGTGCCCGAGCAAATTTAGCGTTGCTCACCCGCCGAGGGGGGCGATGCCTCCCACCCCAACCCTTAGGATGAGGACATTGGCCACCTCTACCGAAGTACGGTATTCTTTTTCTCATCTAACGAAACCCCCGCCCCCTAGAGGCCAACACCTTATGGAAGGGCGTCAAGTTGCCTTGACGGGGCTCCCCTTCCCCCTAGGAACTCATATTAGTCAGATTCCTCCGACAACGTTGATGGGTCTCCGTCTGCAGTCGTTTTTACCCATACTGCATACCCACGTCAGACTGAATCCCTCCAGCCTACGTTATATGGGTGACCGTTCGTGACTTTCCAGCCGCTACCATGTTGACTGGACGAGGACCCACAGCTTTCAACCAACGGCGTTTGGAATCGCCGCGGGCACTCCACGCCCGACGCCGAAGGCACATGGTGGACCCCCGGCCCAACAAGTAACAACAAGAGTGGAATTTGTGACGTGACGGTAGGTCGTACCGCCCATCGTATCCCACTACGCCCCGACACCGCTCACGGCACCTACCTTTCGGTCTATCCGCAGCGCGGCTGCGAACGCAGTGGGGATTTGGATACGCCAGATCAGCGCGCTTAGGCTGTGCATCGACACAGTCAAGCTACCATTTGCATATTACCAATGGTGAGGCCGTATACTGAAGTATACTACTGGCTCTGCAGTGTCAGTGCCCGAGCAAATTTAGCGTTACTCACACGCCGAGATGGGCTTTGCCGCCCACCCCAACCCTAAGGGTGAGGGCATTGACCACCTCTACCGAATTACGGTATTGTTTTCCATTGTCCTATCCAGCGAAACCCCCGCCCCCTAGAGGCCAACACCTTATGGAAGGGTATCAAGTTTCCTTGATGGGGCTCCCCTTCCCCCTAGGTACCCATGTTAGTCAGATTCCTCCGACAACGTTGATGGGTCGCCGTCTGCAGTCGTTTTCACCCATACTGCATACCCATGTCAGACTGGATCCCTCCAGCCTACGTTAGATGGGTGACCGTTCGTGACTTTTCAGCCGCTACCATGTTGACTGGACGAGGACCCACGGCTTTCAACCAAAGGTGTTTGGAATCACCGTGGGCACTCCTCGCCCGACGCCGAGGGCACATGGTGGACCCCCGGCCCACCAAGTAACAACAGTTGGAAACTCCCCTATTGTGAGTCATCCGCGATTATGAAAAAGCAAGGAATGGACCGTTTCCTTTAAAGGCATCGGACCATGCAGCCGATCAACTTGGTTTCGCATTCGACACTGAACGGCAAACCCAAACTCTCACCGAATTGGAACCCGCTTAGCAAAGAGCTCACATCAAACTTGCGGACACTAAGAAGAACATTGAAGACCTTGGCTCATCCAAAATCCTGAACATCTCATTTCTCAGGTCAAGTAGGCTGAAATCGGAGACTGAGGGATTCATAACGGCCTTGCAGAATTATGTCTTCAATACTCTGGTATATCATAGTCGCGATATGGGTAAAGAGGTCCGAGACACTAAATGCAGAGCATGTCCTGAGGTACCTGAGACAATAATGCATTTGCCGTGAGCTTGTCCAGCTTATGCGGTTTCAGCCTATATCAACAGATATAACGCGGTGCTACAAGTGTTGTACTACCATCTACAATATTCGTCCGGTATAGATGAGACGCCAGTGTTGCCCCATGCTCCGGGGAAATATTGAGTCCGTTGTGGAGAATGAGAAGTGTGGAATTAATTGGTACTATACTCATTTCACACCCTCAGTCAAATACAAGCCAATATTCCTTACCGTTAAAGTAAGACGATTTTCGCCATAGCGTTTTGGGCTCATTGCCAAACTATCATCGTCCGAAAAGAAGATGAACAGACTGAATATCAAAATTTACACTTTGAACTCTGCAGGCGCTACCTAGACCATTCGGTCAAAATTGTTGTTCTGATGATAGGGACTCTTGACGATGCGAGGCATTTGATACTCTCCAACCTGAAAATCATAACAACACGTTGCACAATGTCAAAAATCATAGCCGGACGAATACAGTAGGCTGTCATCCTTGGATCATTACGTTAACTCATGGCACATAATTCCTGGATCCAAGAGTTGTTTATCCTATAGTTTAGGTGGTGGATATTGGGGCAATGGCGAGGACAGCGCGACCTCCAGTGAGTCGGAACTGCAGAGGTAGAGCCCTATTGGAGAATTTCGATTAAAAAAAATAATAATACTACAACCTACACACTTTTCAGCTATAAGAAAACCCGGAAAACGTACAGCACCAGCCCGGGTGTTCGGTGCGCACTCCAAGCAAGCGCTAAGCGTCGGGATTGGCATGTAGGCAACTAACAACACTCTTGCTACACAACACGGCATGTGGTTGCCTATCGATATTGATACTCTTGAGAAAAATTATCTCGTACATCGGGATCGAACCGGGTCCAATACTAGAAGCAGTTTCAACTGCAAAACTTTGCCAACAGAGCCACCAGCTACCACGTAATGCCATCTGGCAGAATATAATTTTTCTCTAACGATTTGTACAAAATTGAAAACAAATATCTGACAAAAAGTAACTAACGAACAGTTGTTGCCGACCGGTGATGAACCCTTTACTCCCATATACACCAACGACGTAGGCTTATTAGTGCACTAATGCACTAGTGCACTAATGCACTAGTGCACTAATCGGTTTCTAGGCCGCTCTACCTATCGAGCAGAGGGAGAACACTCCGGAGATTCGGAGTGTTGTGAGATTTATGTGAAAACAGAGTTCTTTTGGGAGATCGTTTAATACCGAACAGTCGTTGCCGACCGATGATGAACCCTTTACTCCGATATACATACACCTACTACGTAGGCTTCTTATAGCAAGTACCAGTCAGAAAACAACTACTCCCTTGGCTAAGACCACGACGGGTATTGAATTACATCTAACAGATACTTATGCAACGTTCCTCAAATCATCAGAGGGCGCATCGGTCGGCAACGACTGTTCGTTAATAAATGATCTCCCAAAAGAAAATGTTTTCAAAAAGTAACTACTTTCCTGGCTATTAGTTACATTGAACTATAGATATGACACAAATCTGCGCCATGTTTCTAAAGATAGGTCTTGTTATCGAACTTTTTATCGAATTTTTCAAAGGAATTAATCAAGAAGATCCGAATAATGTTAATTAATCACTATCAAACTATCAAAAATTTAATAAGAAGGCAAATAATCTTCTTTCAAATTATGATAGGGGTTGTTTTTTGGAGTTCAACCACATAGAACATTATGTATTTCCTTCAAAATGACGAGAAATTAATTATTCTGAAATTGAACTAAATATTTTACATACATACAAGTTAAGAAGCCGTTACTGTACCAAGGTGTTACAAAGATGAAACACCAACGTGAAAAAACAAATTTATAAAAAAACAATCAACGTCAAGTATTATTCCATCATATGTTCGAAGTGATGTCTATTTTTTAAAGAGAAACATTCTCAATTGAAAATTGAATCAATACATGACTCCTCTGAAAATGGAAAAACCCTACGATAAAATTGAAGTTACTTTTTTTTAATATCTAACAGAAAACAACTACTTCCCCGGGGAAGTAATTGTTTTCAATGTAAATAGATGATTATAACTGAATAAATAACAAAGTGGATAACTGACAATAAACTGACACAATTAAGCACTGAAACAATAGTTATTTTTGTATCAAGTGCGCGAAATGCTACTTTGGTGATCGAGAACTGATTTTTTTTAACGAGGCGCAGCCGAGTTAAAAAAAATAGTTGAGATTACCAAAGTATTTCGCGCATGAGATGCAAACAAAATTTTTTCTACAAACGTCAAAAATATTGTTCTAAAATAAGTAATAACTATGAAAAATAGTATTGAACTGGCTTAAATATTTTTTCCAAATCAAGTAATTACTGTAACTATGGAAGTAAAATGGCATTTGTTGACAATTATTTCAAAGTGTCAGTTCTTGATAATTATTTTGGAGTGACTTTTTATTCGCGTCAATTTCGTGCGTGACATTTATCATTGTAAAAGAATGGAAATTTCGATTGACGATGAACTAAGCAGTACCCCACCTAACTTGATAGATGCGGCCAATTCCGTAATTTCCAACCTTTTACCGGAGAAATCGAGGCGGCAGTATGAAAATGCATATCAGCAATTTAAAGAGTGGTGGCAGTTGCTTGCAAGTCAAAAATGGACAGTCTTCCAACCCCCGAAACTACGATATCACGAGCTGAATCTGAGTTATCTGGTTTAGGAATAAATATTGGTTCGTGCACTGGCTGCACCATCAATGTTAACATTGTAAATAATAAATAAAATTAGGTAGTGTAAAATTTTCTCACAATTTGAAAGCCTTAATTATTGTTATACATTAATAAATAAACGATTTCTTGTTTTTTGCTTGATTGAGGAGTTGAGGACCATATAGGTTAGAATATGAAAATCCCATATTGTTTACATGCAGTGTGCGAAATATATTTCGCACATTACTTCGCGCACGGTGTCATGGTAACGAATGAAAATGAAAAAAGTGCCACTTCGCATACTGTTGTCAATGCGCGAACCTTGTCATTTTTTGACGTTTATAGAAAAAACATTTTTAATCATACCAAAACATAGGAGTAGTAAGTCAACAGCTCCAGAAATACTCTAAACGTCAGACAACGTTTCGAGACCAACTTATACTGATGTATGACAGTTAATGGAGAACACTTTGAGCATCTATTGTGGATCAATGTAGTTTGGAATGATTGGTGTCAAATTTATGCAATTTTTTAAGTTCATACGATGTCCAGTTTTTCAATTTTCATTACTTTTTCAAGAATGTTTCATATTATCTTTTGAATGAAGTATCATAATTTGGAAAACGGAACAGTTGTGTTTTTCCGCAAAAGGGCGCCAAAATGAAAAGTTACATAGCGAGCAGTCACATGACTGAACTCCTTATAAAATTACCTTTTCACACTTTCACTATTTAAATTGTATGGGTGATATTGATCAAGTGGTGGGAAAGTGTGACTGTTGAGGTTATGATAGAAAGATATCCACTTGGATTAAAAATAAAATCATTTTTGCATTTTTTTTTTCACAACACATATGCCTTTAAAATATGCGATCTGTTTCGTTTTCAGTGCCGCACACTGTATTTACGCTACTCTGAAATATCTTCTGTGGCTCCACTGTTAGCAGTTCATCAAGATTGTCCTCCACACCTCTTTATCGTTATTGTAGAGACTTGCCAAAAGTATATGGCCTAAGGCTTTTGAGACACGGCAAATACTAATAATAGATATAATTCAATACCCGTCGTCGTCTTAGTCAGGGAAGTTGTTGTTTTCTGTCAGGTACTTGTCATAATAAGCTTACGTGGTAGGTGTATATGGGAGTAAAGGGTATAAAAATATCGGTCGGCAACGACTTTTGTCTATAATAATAGCCGTCCTCTACCTGCACAGGATATGCGTTTGTGTACACTCTACGAGTATTTATGAGGGAGTATTATTATTATTATTATGAACAATATTTATCATATCCTGAACGTTGGCTGGCGTTAAGCTCATTTCCCGAAAAGTCACAAACAAATCTCATAAAACCGTCGGTTCTTGATATAGTACCTACACTTCAATTTGACTAATGGCGTACGTGCTGAAACTACATTATAATACAAGAAAGTTATAAGGTACTTTCGCGATATCATTAAAGGATAATTAGCCAAAGTAAATGGCAGTAGATATTCACCACACACACAGAACAGGCGCCATCGCTCGGCCTCCTCCTGACTGATGCCTTACATAAAACGGCCGTTCTGACAGACAATAACGTTCTAAATCAGCACGGAACCTGCCTAGCTGCCTGTCTAATTACTATACATAGCAGGCCATCGCAAACAACTAGCCATTTCTCTGGGGCATATTATGAAGATGACTTTGATGTGTCTATAAGTAGAAACATCTCCGCTGGCTATGACATTAGAGCGGTTTTAACGTTGAAGGTTGAAAATAGAATTTGGTGATGGTTCTCAATTTGAAAACGTACCACCCTTTGTATTTCGACCCCTATAAAAAATCTAAAAATATGGAGAAACACGTTAAACTAATTTTCTAAAGGGTACATTTTGTAGTCTGTTTGTCGTAGGTAATATCCCAAGACCATGACAAATAGCAGACTATTATTTTCTTCATAATTTTATCAAGAATATACTGTACATTGACAATTTGTTGAGACCCTAATATGAACATTGATAATCTGAATAACTCCCGAGAGCTTCAGCTCGAGGGAGTTATTCTTTGATTATCAATGTTCATATTCAGTCGAAATGAATTGTCACAAATTACAAATTACTCGAGAAGAATTGAAGAAAATAATAGTCGCTATTTGTCATGGTCGAGTGATTTCAAGAAGATTATTTCATGAACAGAGAAAATTATTATTTTCATTTCTTCGTATCCGTACAGTTGTAATGGAAGTTGCAATTTGTGTAGCTCGTAAATGTTTGTTTTTCATTGCTATTTATATTAGATTAGACTAAGATGTCTAAAAACCCTGGTGTGTCGAGTGATTCGATTTTGTTTTGATTTTTCAGAAGACAACTAAACAAATGAAATAGTGGTCTGCTTCTTCAGTCGGTCCCAGAGATGGCGCCTTTATAGAATTTTAGTCCTGTCAATATTCCAGGGATATGGTGATTGACGACTGTTGTCAATTTTATGGAATTTCAACAAACTTCAAATACTGTTCAGAAATGAATAGTTGTGACGGAATCTAAATTTCATAGTGCAATTTCCCTGTATTGATGACTATTATTAATGTGTTTGTCCATTTTGCTGTATATTTTCTTAGAAATTCATCATTCATTCAATAATAATTCAATTTGTCTGATTGACTCGGCCGTTACTTGATTAAGATCCATAGCAATTGTATAAAATACACAGAAAACGATTCGATCTCCACAAACTTTATTCAATCAGACAGTGAAGAAGCTGCTGTGCTGGCAAAACATGTCTAATTGAATACAATTTGTGAATAACTAATCGTTTTCTGTGTAGTCTGTACACTAATAATAATTTGATCATGTTCCGTTTTTGTATCATTTGTGGGCAATCCAGAGAGACGAACAAAATAATTCATCTATGTCCAGTACCGAAAGTGAGTACCATATTATGAAGATTATTACATAGTATCTTCTATTATTGGAAAACATTTTAATGAAAATAATGGCACGAATATATTTCACGCCATTCCTGATTATAGTAGCACAAGATTGACAGGTTCTGATGGTGAATTTTCATGAAGCTTAATTTCGATACTTCCTAATGAAATTCGTACATAGTTATTATTGTAGTTAATTGCATTTCAGTAAAAAATTATAAAAATAAGTCGAAAATGTAACAAATAAAACTGATTATTGATAGTGATTCTGTAAATTTGAATAATTAGGTTTCTTTATTCAGTTCATCCGTCGACAATACTTGATAACTTCTGTGCTTGTAAATTTACCCTAACAGGAAAACCGACCGTGGCGGTACACTCAAATACGGAATATTTGGGAAACAGGTCACGATTTCATTTGTTTTCTCTGAATCAAGCTGGCGGATTGTCTCCCGTTTTATCCCACAGTTTTGCAGATATGAGTCGACACACCATGGTTGTTAGACATCTTAGATGAGACATTGGTATTTAATGAAGATGATTGGGCAGATGAAGCTGGATCAGAGGTTGACAGATTGTTGGCAGTTGTTGATAGACCGGTTGTTTTAATATCATACATGTTTCTCATTTTTTAAATTATATCCAGATGATGAGTGGGGCCCATTTGAAGATATGGTTTAATAGAAGATGCGCTGTTATGTCCTGTGATTTTGATTAGTTGCTGTTCTTGAACTCCACTTTTAGCTAGCTTACTAACTGCTAATGATCGGTTAGAATGGTTAGTTATTTTTGATTTCTTGAATCCGATTGTCTGTGATGCTTCTCGTGCCCATCTCGATATTTGATTTATTCCTATCGGACAATTTGTGTACCAGGTAGTAGATTCGGGTCTTTTTCAAAATGGATTCGGAATTAAGAATAACCTATCCGATTTAATATTATTGCCTCTTTTGCTAAGAAGCTTTTGAAACAATCTTACAGGGCATAATTTTGTTTCTGTAGTATTCTGAACCAACCATTTGCTGTCCGTAAGCTTTTTATTGCATCCTTGGACAGTTTTAGTGAATATGGGGTTATATTCTATTCAACCTACCAAAAAAACATTAAACTTCTAGACAAAAATGCTTTTTAACATTCCACCTGTAGAATTTCTTTTATAGTCGACTTCTTCTTTGAAGTAACTTATTATACAGAAAGTCGCTTTACCACCTCTCCACGCTAATTCATCGGCTGTTATATGGTACAGTGGTATTTTCAATCCCTCGGGAGTATTCTCATCTCATAACTCAACTATTTTCAGATGTTCTTCATCACCTAAAGTAGAAGAACTTTATTTTATTTTAATTGGGTTTTGTTGAAGAATTCTGCGTATCGCATTTCTTGCATCTCTGGCAGTTTTGAAAACTATATCTTTTGGATTAAAACTTACATTTTATTGAACGTGGTACATTTGTGGCAGTTTTTTTTTGGTACGATATTCCACATTGTCTTCACCACACCTTCTTTATATTCCGTTCCGTCTTTCTTCCGCATATTAAACCCCCAGTCGTTCGATTTACAACCAATTCATCAATTCTGGTATCTTCATTGAAAGAGTAACCTTTTGTCATACAAAAGTCGGAAAACTGTAGCTATACAGAAGCATGGGTTTTCATAGTGTAGACTGGTGTACTATTATGAATTGCCAAATCGATATTTTCACAAGAAATATTACTCAAACGTGAAATCATTTTTGCTTAATCTTTGAATACGAGACGTTTCAGAATCGAACGCTTCGTTGATGATGTTTGTTTATACAGGACAATTCAAATTCGACCCCCACCTGGGATCTCCTAAACTACAGGAGATACGTTGAAGCTTTAATTGTAGCAAAGTTTCGAATTCTGGTGCTTAACAAAATACTGTTTTGAAACTTGGAAAATTCCGAGTGTTTCCGGAAATATCGGGAAAAAACTGAAAATCGGAATTTTCGTTTTTATTTTTTTCTATCGTTATTTGACAACATAGCTCAAAACCAAATGTACATTTTCAATGATACTTTTTTTCAGCTACACGTTTTCATGTTCAGATTTACTATCTGACGTTTCGTCTTCTGGCATTCATCATCAACTTTTTTTCTGTTATGGGCACCATATTGTTTTTTATACAGAAAAATAGTGATTCTCATTCTGATTTCATTGATGTATAATTTGTTATGATTCGCACTTCTGAAACCACAGATATTAAAAAAAAACAACTTCATCTGAGATGGTCATGACTCCATCGAAAAATTTTGTTTAATAAACACTAGTAGTCAGAACTCATTAAACATCATCAGTTTGCACAAATACTTCAGTCGAAATGTCCTCATTCTCAAATGAAGAAAAACGAGATATGTTGAAACTTTATTATAAATTTGATAGGAATAGTACGAAAACAGCACAAATTTATTTTGAATTATATCCGGAAAGACAACAGCCGAATAGAACATTATTCGGAATTTTGGACAAACACTTGGCTGCGTACGGTGCGTTTCAAAAACCAAGAATGAAATATGGAAGCAGAATGGAACAAAATATTAGACGTAACTTATTAGTCGAGGTAAAATAATTGTTCATTCGATATTCGAAGAAGTATAATTATTTTTGGTACTTTTTTAGATAAATGCAGATCCTTCCAAATCAATACATCAAGTCTCGGCAGAAATGGATGTGCCACAGACGAGCGTTTCGAAGGAATTCAAAAAAAGTGGTTTGAAATGTTATAAGATACATATTTCACAAAAATTTCATCCAGGTGATCCTGAGAGAAGGATGGAATTTTGTAGCTGGCTCTCGAATAGGGTAGACCCTACAAACTTCTTGAAAAACATTATTTGGACCGACGAAAGTACTTTTTCGAACTGTGGTGTTTTTAATAGAAATTATGAGCACATTTGGAGTGAAAATAATCCACGACAATTCAGAGAAGTCAGACCACAAGTTCGGTTTCGTTTGAATGTGTGGGCTGGAATTTATGACGACCGAATACTTGGACCTCATTTCTTCTCTAATACTTTGAACGGGGAAACCTATCTTCGGTTCTTAAGATACGAATTCGAAGAATATATGGATACGTTTTGCCTTGTTAATTATAACAGCTGTTGGTTTCAGCATGACGGGGCCCCTCCACCCAATAAAAGAGCAGTTTGCGAGTATCTACACCAAAGATTTCCTAATAGGTGGTTAGGAAATTCTGGACCACTGAGGTGGCCGGCAAGGTCACTTGACCTTACAGTTTTGGATACTCTCTTGTGGAGCACTTTAAAGAACAGAATCTATGGAGAGCAAGAACATGACACAGTAGATGAACTTAGAGATAATATCATCACGCAATTCAGGTCTATCAGAAGAAGGGATATTGTTAGGGCTGTTCTTAATTTGAGACGACGTGCATCATTTCGAACACTTGTTGTAATACTTGTTGTGCATTTTTTGCAAGCTCATGATTTCATTCTTGTTTTTTGAAACGCACCGTACTCAGCCAAGTGTTTGCCCAAAATTCCGAATAATGTTCTATCGGGCTGTTGTCTTTCCGGATATAATTCAAAATAAATTTGTGTTGTTTTCGTACTATTCCTATCAAATTTATAATAAAGTTTCAACATATCTCGTTTTTCTTCATTTGAGAATGAGGACATTTCGACTGAAGTATTTATGCAAACTTATGATGTTTAATGAGTTCTGACATGACCATCTCAGATGAAGTTTTTTTAATATCTGTGGTTTCAGAAGAGCAAATCATAACAAATTATACATCAATGAAATCAGAACCAGAATCACTATTTTTCTGTATAAAAAACAATATGGCGCCCATAACAGAAAAAAAGTTGATGATGAATGCCAGAAGACGAAACGTCGAATAGTAAATCTGAACTTGAAAAAGTGTAGCTGAAAAAAAGTATCAATGAGAATGTACTTTTGGTTTTGAGCTATGTTGTCAAATAACGATAGAAAAGAATAAAAACGAAAATTCCGATTTTTAGTTTATTCCCGATATTTCCGGAAATACTCGGAATTTACTCGGAAGTATCAAATAGTATTTTGTTAAGCACCAGAATACGCAACTTTGCCCCAATTTAAGCTTCGACGTATCTCCTGTAGTTTAGGAGTTCCCAATGGTGGGGGTCGAATTTGAATTGCCCTGTATATTACTTTGGTTACAAATCCCAACATGCATTGAAGAAGCCTTTGCTGTGAATTTTGCATGTTAACATTTTAAATTCTGACGTATTTTCGTTGCCTTGTGTCAAAATACTTGTCTAGAAATCCTCTCGAAAATGGAGTTTTCACTGATGAAAATCAATATTAGGTCATTCAAACGATTAAGAAATTATTGTTTTTTTATAAAGTATTGCCAAGAATTGTACGAAGACACAACGAAAACCAATACGGAGGACGAAAATTCAATCGCGATTAAACAGCTCTTGTTAAATAATCACTTATTTAAACAAAATATATTCGAAAAATGGTGGTATCTGATTGGTCTATTTCTTCATGAATGGAATAATCATCGGTAAAACTTTGGAACATAACCTCTACAGCTGCAAACAGTCTCTTTTGCAAATGTCCCCTTGGACGTGACTTTCTGATTTTTCAAACTCGTTTCAGGAACAGAGTTATGAAGGGCGGGAAGTTTTCGAATTCACAACATATATTCATATACCTATCATGTAACTACGAAAGATTGATGGAAACAAATAAATCAATACACAATTAGAAAGCATTCCATTTATACTATACACAAAAACAGCACACAACGGAAATATCCAATTCCCAGGTATCTTCCATACCGAACAAAAAACACATATAACAATTTAATATCATCTGGTTCATAAATCCGCGGATGGAGCCAAATGAAAAATGTCCCTGACCGGGAGAAAAACTGAAATAATAATCACAATTATCTGGGGAACAATGTTAACGAATGAAAAGTACGAGAAGAAACAATTTGAGAATCAGTATGTCAGTCAGGCTTTGTGATGCGTCGACAGTGTCGTAGAAGTGGATTTTATAAGAGGTAAAATACCAGTTTCCGTTCATATTTTATCAAGATTACATCGATTTTCTCAAATGATTCTAATGTATCCTTATAGTCGCATAAACCATTAAAATGTATTTTATGTTTGTCATGTTCTGTAGGCAATAAACTGCAGACGTATGTAAGTAAGTATGTTACAGAAGTCAACCGCCTTTTTATGAAACATCTCTAAAATTTAAATCTGAATATCATCAATACAATAAAATTGTTTTTTTATGAGAATTTGGTCGATTCTAGATGAACATCCATCATGATGATAAATAAAAACGTTGAGCAAACATATTTGTTTGATTCACGAGTGATGACACATGTTTCGCCACAGCTTCTCAAAGTGATTGTGGTCAAAATATTTGCAACCCAACTCGAATTTGGCTTCTGGCATAGAGATAAGCGGTGGTTTGAGTCTACTCTATCGATAGCTATTTAGGGCATCTGACATGTTTTTCCTGGTTGAATTAACATAGGAAAATTTTCAGCTGAAATTTTACTGTTTCCTCACATTTGTTGTAATGAATAAATGCAAATTATCGTAATTATTGTTAGTAAACTGAATTCTGTTACAGATAATTATATGGTCTATAATAACTTAGTACCTACAAGTCTTGCGAATATATTTTCGTTTGGTATGTATTTATTTGGAATGACCAAAAGCATTTCCCCATTTACCAGTCATCACCAATTCACTCTTGAAATCACTTAAAGAAAATAAGCCTAATTAGACCAATTATATTTTTTCAACTTATACATACATCTGTTATCTCTTCCAAGCAAAGTTTGATACTATATCAAACTATGTCCTGGCAATGAAGAGACCACTGAAAAATTTGATAGTATTGATCAGGCAAACCGCCGGAAAGTTCTTAGAATCTTCAACGTAATCGAAAAGACCAAAGAAGAAACTAGAAAGGAAATAATCCAACTCTTCAACACAAAACTAGTAGTCAATTTAACACTGGAATATATCACACTTTGTTATAGAGTGTGTAGTGAAAACAACCGAAATTCCAGAGGAATATATCTGAAACTCAAGACACAAGTGATGATGCAAGATGTATACGCAAAGAAGAAACTGCTCAAGGGAACCGGTATTGTCATCAAAAAAGACCTAACTAGCACCAGGGTTGACCTAGTCAACAAGTTAACTGAGAAAAATGGGTTGAAAAATGTCTGGACCAATAACGGTAAAATGTATACAACTGTTAATGGGAAACATCACATCATCAAGAATAAGACAGACTTTCAAAAATTTATTAAAGATCAATAAAAAAAAGAGAAAAAAAATTGAAACTCTTTTTTGTTTGAAAGTGGTTGACAATGTATTAGTGTTAGTAGAATTCTTCTGGACTTCCATTGTCTAGAAACAAAGAAAATAAATTATTTGCATGTGTTTGAGTCACTACGTTTCAACAGTTAACATCTACTGTTGTTATCATAACGACAGAAGATGTTAACTGTTGAAACGTCGTAATCATAACGACAGTAGATGTTAACTGTTGAAACGTCGTGACTCAAACACATGCAAATAATTTATTTTCTTTGTTTCTAGACAATGGAAGTCCAGAAGAATTGTACTGAAACTCTTTTGATATTTTTTTACTGATTGAAATGTTTGTACTAAGATTATTGTTTCGTTATCCAGTAGATAATAAACAGTTTAATAACTTTCAATATCTCCAATTCATTTCTTAATATTTATTGATTATTCTGTAATGAAATCATTGTTATTTGCTAAATTAATGAAGCTCAGGACAAATCAGGTGAAAAAAAATCAACTATTGATGCTAGATTTTCTAGAAACATTGGATCATCAACATGAAATTGAAACACTAGAATTAGGCAATTTCCAGGAATATACAGACAGTGGAGTGAGAAACAAGTTTGAGAATGGGATTGGGGTAATTCACTTTAACATCTGCAGCCTACAAAATCATTTTGACGAATTAGCAATATATTTAGAAACGGGAAAAGACATCTTAGATATTATAATTTTGTCAGAAACAAGAAAAATGAACATTAGTGATTTTATATACCAAACTATACTGCGTATTATAATAACTAAATTTTTGCGATTGACTTTTGGTATTAAACATTCAGTTCACAGTAACAAGGTAGGTTTAACAGCTTACCACAGACCTCCAGCAACAAGCGCTCAGGACTTTTAAGATGACTTGGAAATATATTTACAGCAACTTGAAAACCAATACTTAAAAATATACTCGAAAGATATCAACATAAATATACTTAGACCAGAATTGAGTGAAACTACTGAATATCTAAATATAGTGAACTCATATGGTTTCATTTCTTACATAAATAAACCTACAAGGGTAACCCCTACATCCAAGTCAACTATAGATCACATTTTCATTAGACAATCAAACAAATTAGACAATAAAATTGAAATAGACTCCGTTATTTTCCAGTCTGATATCACTGATCATTCTGCACCAATTGTCTACATATCATTCATAAATCATTAAAATTTAATTGAAGTAACAAATGAAAAAATATCAAGTATGATGAACTCAATAATTTACTATGTAGTGAGGAATGTAACAGAGAGATGTAACAGAAATTAACAATGCTCAAACTTCATATAACAGATTTATTCAAAAACTGAATAAGTATATTAGAGAATGTACTGAAATAAAAAGCATAAAGAATAAAACAAGAAAGTTGAAACCCTGGATATCTCCTGGCTTGACAGGATCCATCCATGAAAGAGGCAACTTGAAAAAAAAATTGATAAAAATTACAATCCTGAACTTGAAGAAAGCTATAAGAAATATAGAAATAAACTTCACGCATTGATAAAAAAAGCTAAAAATGACTTTTATAAAGATAAGTTAAATGATGCCAGTGGTAACTGTAAAAAAATATGGAATATTATTAAGGATATAACAGGAAATAAAATCACTTCACAAATCTCCAGCAAAGACATTTCAAATGAAAATGGCTTTCTAGTTCAAAACAATACAGTTAAAGCAGATTTATTCAATAATTTTTTTACAGAACTAGGAACTAAAATGGCACATGAAATAGAAAAACAAGATTACCCAAAAATGTTTCAAACGACATAAGTCTACATTCATCAATTTTTCTAGATCCAGTTAGAGAAACAGACGTAATACTTTTGATATCAAAATTAAAAAATAATTGCTCTGCAGGACCTGATCGAATCAGTACCAAACTCATAAAATATATTCATTTTTATATACTAACACCATTGACTCACACACTGAATAGTACCAGTTTTTTCAACTGCAAAAATCCCATTACTATGGAAAGAATCAATAATAACGCCTATTTTCAAAGCAGGAGACCGAAGCAAACTGAATAACTACAGGCCTATATCTGCTATCAATAATTTTGCAAAATTATTCGAAAAAGCTGCAAAGAACCGATTAGCTGCATTTTTAGAAAAACATCAAGTTCTCACCGAAAATCAATTCGGTTTTATTAAAAACTGTAGTACTGAGGATGCAGTTTTGAGTCTACTCAAACCAGTAGTTGGAGCCTTGGATAAATAAAATAAATGCCTAGCAGTCTTACTTGACCTCGCGAAGGCATTCGGCACGGTTTTTCATAGTAAATTAATTGTCAAAATAAATGACTATGGAATCCGTGGTTTGAATCTAGAACTTTTCAAAGATTATCTATCAAATAGAATACAGAGAACTAAAATTGGAAATGAATTGAGTTCTGAGTCAACAGTAAAGATAGGAGTGCCACAAGGAACAGTACTGGGACCAATATTGTTCGTGATATATTTGAATAGTTTATCTAGAATACATAATATGGAAGGTCAATTGGTTTGCTACACTAGATGGAATGATCATATCACCTATCTTGTCAAATGTTCTAGAATAGTAATGAATAAATTTTACATCAGAGATATTTTATCTCGAAAAAATCGGATGATGATGCGTATAATTCACTAGCTGAATCAACTTTCAGATACTGTATAACTATCTGGGGAGGCACATTTACAACAGCTTTACAAAATTTACAAATCACCCAAAACACACTTTTAAAAATCATATTCCATAAAAATTGACGATTTTCAACTCAATTTCTTTATCAAGAAACTGAATCATTCACAGTCAGACAAATCTACACTTACGAATGCCTCCTCCGAGTATATCTTCAAGGGGGATCTATTCAAAAAAAAATTCTATCACTAGGGCAGCCACCAATTGGAATGTGAATATTGATTTCTTTGATAAATCCCTAACACAGAAATCATTTTTCTACTACGGGCCAAAGCTACTGCCATTACATATCAAACAAATGAAATCAACCCAAAGATTCAAAACTGAAACTAAAAAAATGATTCTGGAAAAATTCGCAAAATTTGACATTTTTAACTCATAATACAAATACCCCCTTACTAACCAAATCTAGTTACAAAAAAAACTTGTTATTGGAATCCTCACACCAAGCATGCCTAAGCTGAGTTCAACGCCATTCGCTGTGCAACCACATTGGCCTCGCGCATAAGGAATTCTGCTGCAATACATAACTGGTTGAGGGTTATATCACGAAACAAACAACTTTGTTTTTTTTCAATCGATGTATCCGAATCTTGATGAAAATCAGTGTTTACAATTAGTTTACAATCACCTCGATTCACACGATTTCAGTTAGTAGGTTTTCATTTCATCAGTTACCCACCGTCAGAATTCTTCTTTCAAGTAAGCTTTGGAGAGCTCACAGAAGGGTTCTGGGCCAGGAAATTGTGTTTCTCACTTTTTGGGAAAAGCAGTCTGCTTCCTCGTTGCCTCTAACATCTCTGTAACCAGGCAACCACATCAAAGTTACCTGTTTGTTTTCTGCCAGTTGGCTCAAGGATTGTTTGCAGTCCCAAGTCAGCTTAGACTCTGAAGTGAAAGTCTGCATAGCGTTCAGTGCTGCTTGGCTGTCTGACAGTTTACAGATT
The DNA here is from genome assembly GCA_944452925.2 of Chrysolina oricalcia. Classification (NCBI taxonomy): domain Eukaryota; kingdom Metazoa; phylum Arthropoda; class Insecta; order Coleoptera; family Chrysomelidae; genus Chrysolina; species Chrysolina oricalcia. The sequence continues at coordinate 16,477,167 of OX101818.2, read as the reverse complement.
TTTTGAAAGCACTGATTGGTGCTTCCTTCTTTACACATAGGTGAAATGATGGAAGGATCAGTTTTATCTCTAATGCTGCAGTAGTAGGTCACGTAAATATCGCACATGTGATTCCCAGTCAAGCTAACCGCTGCACTTTTTGCAGCTTGACTTGTGCCGGAGTTTGATGCACCTTTGGCCTCTATTTCAGTGAAACATATATGACCATGGGTTTGATTATCGTTTGGTATCACCAGAAAATCAGTTTTGGTTTCACACCACATGTCTTAACAAAGAATCTGCGGCGTGTCCAGCTTGCCTCTATAGCCCTGGACGGAATGTGGTTGATTTGGCTGTTCCATGTCAGTTTTTAACCTTTCTGGGTTCTATTCAGAGTGAGTGAGAGTTCGTACTTTCGCCTTCTTGTGGATGGAAGCAGCAGTGTTTTGATAAGCGCACCAGCTTCTGCCTGCTTATATGCGGTTAGAAATTACTTCGTCATGTCTGCCACTGATGGTGACGATCATTACATCAGCCTAATGAAAAGAACGTATCAACTGCAACACAGAACGACTACGAGTCCTTAGGCATACATTTTATGAATTACGTGATATATCACAAAAAAATCTTACCACAGCAAATTTGTTATTGAAAACAATTTTTGAGAACCTAGACTTTTTTGACAACTGAACTATCTCTAATATAATGAATTCTTGAGATAGTTCAGTGTCTCTTGCGTGTTGTTGAGTGAATTTGTTATGTTCTCGAAAGATTAATTTGAGCATTTGAGCAGACTCTTTTGAAAGAAAAATTCATGTTATTACCTATCATAATAATTACAATTTTATAATTTCTTATTAGAGTTAAAGATCAACGCTCCTACAAACTTTCATTCAATCTTCCTTGCTTCTTTACCATGAGAACTATTGAACAATAGCAGTAACCAATTAAAAATTGCCATAGGAAAATACCTTACTTTGAGCATGTGGCGTAATACATACACAAGACAGGCATTTAAACCTAGTGTGATAATGTTTTGTAGGGCACTCTGTAACAGAAAAATTACGAATAGAACATGTATTATAAACATATATATATATATATATATATATATGTATATATATATATACAGGGTGTTAATTAAGTACGTTGACAAACTTCGGGAGGTGATTCTTTGAAGGTTTTCAGGACGAAAAGTTCATATAAACATATGTCCCAAACGGCTTGGTTTTCGAGATACAGGGTGATAAAAATACATTTTTTTCAAGATTTTTTAGAGTTAACTTCGACATTTTCGACAATAAACAGTTCAAATTAGGCAAGTACAATCCATTCAATAGGGCGCACGATACAAAATAATGCATTTCTTAAATAATTCACAGGGTCCTCCTTTTTTCAGAGTCAAGCTTTGTTCAACCCTTCAGAATTTTTTTTCCGCCGCCACTGACATATTATGAGAAAGGAATAATCAATGTTGTTTCATTTAACATCTTTTTGATATCTTGCATTTTTTCATTTACTTGTACGGTTCAGGGGCTATAATGAAAATATTAATTTAAACATTTTCCAGTGTGGCATAACATTAGAAAATTTGAAAATTAAACATTTTCAATTATTGTAAATTGATGGAAATATTTTTTCAGAATTAGAAAAATCTACGATGAATAAAAATTATACAATAAAAAATATAAAGACAAACAAGCTTTTATACAAATGCACTGAAAATGAAAAAATAATTTGTTTCATTTTTTGTAGGTTATTCTGTGAGTATCAAAATCTTTCTGTACAAGATTACCTAGATCAAACAATGAAATAAATTATTTTTTCCTTTTCAGTGTATTGTATAAAAACTTCAAAATGTTTTCTTTTTATAATTTTCATTTTTAACATTTTAGTTAATTTTTTATGTGAAACTGAAAATCTCCAACCCAAAAACCATCACATACCAATTTTGAACAGAATCGGATCATAATCACAAAACTCGTCCGCCATATTGGAGCCACCATTTTGTTTTTTAACAAACATTTTTTTAATGCATTGTCACCGGAATTACGGAAACCTGCCAAATTTCAAATTAATCGGAGTATTAGAAGTGGGTCAAATTCAACTTTTATTAAATTGTTTGTTAGTTAGTTACAAGTGAAGCTAAATAAAAGCTTGTTATTGTAAAGATGTGATTTCTTTTTGTGATATCTAACAGAAAACTACTATCTCCCCGTCACTGCGGTACGCTGGATATGAAACTAGATCTGACAGATATTGGGAAAACCTTAACTTTCAACCTGAAGATTCTGATGGTAAAAATGTGCATTTTCATTGAGATATTTGATTAAAAATGTTTTTACCCATCAGTCTTGATAGAGAACTCATACAAATTTTTTGTTATTTTAAAAAAAGATATTTTTTAGTTTTCAATTGAACGTTTCCTTTTCAACATAAAAAACTTCCGAAAGGTAATCCTGTAATGGAAGATAGTTAATAGGGTTTATCTAATAGTCGCAGATCATTACACATTTGATTTTCATTTATGAATCTCTGGTCATAACTCCGAAAAACTAAATCAAACAAATTTTTGTTTCCGTACGGAGTACATTATTTTATCAGAAATTTCGGTTTGTTTTTTCTTCTGTAGTAACGCAGAAATTTTGTAATCAATTTGAATTCATAAAAATAGCAAAGTGGGCTTTGATATTAATTCATTTATTTAAATATCAACAACTTGACAGTTATCGAAAGTTGAGAAACTGTCTCATTGTTAATTCTTCATTAGTGCAAGCTATAAAGCAGATTAATTCAATATTCCTTTGGATAAAATGGTTGAATATACAAATTCAGAAATGGCAGACATGTACTTAATGTATGGAATGGCTGATGGTAACGCTCGTGCCGCCAGACTAATGTATCTAGAAAGATTTCCACAACGTCATATTCCCAGCACACAAATGTTCATCAATATTCACTCCCGTCTTCGTGAAACGGGTACTTTCAAGAGGTCTGCTGTTCTCATAGGAAAACCCAGGAGAGTTAGAACAGTTCAGATAGACTTAACGAAATTGAGCAGCATCCAGACACCAGTACAAGACAAATTGCGGCACAGTTTAACGTAACCCATGTATTGATATGGCAAATTTTAAAAGAGCAAAAACTTTATCCCTATCACATACAGCGTGTTCAAGCTCTTCTGCCAAGGTATTTTCCAAAGAGATTAACTTTTTGCACTTGGATTCGAAATAAATTGTTGGAAAATCCATGGTTTTTATCTCAAGTGTTATTCACCGATGAGGCATGCTTTTCCCGTAAAGCCATTATTAATTTTCACAACAATCATATGTGGGCTGATGAAAACCCACACGCCGTGATTGAAAACCATTTTCAAGAGACGTTTTCTGTGAATGTTTGGGTTGGAATTGTAGGGAATTTCCTTATCGGGCCACATTTTCTGCCTCATAGACTCAATGGTGACCATTATCGACATTTTCTTGAATTCATCTTACCTGGACTCCTAGAAGAGATCCCACTGATGGAAAGAATTGGAATTTGGTTTATGCATGATGGTGCTCCAGTACACTTCAGATTGGTTGCACGCCAATATTTAGATGAGAATTATTCTGATCGCTGGATTGGGCGTGGTGGGCCACAACTATGAATCCACTTGATTTTTTCCTCTGGGGGCGCCTTAAATCATTAGTGTACCGAACTCCAGTTCAAAGTGAAGAAGACCTGAGGAATCGCATACAGGAGTCATGCGGAATTATAAGAAACACTCCTGGTATTTTTGAGAGTGTCCGCCAGTCTATGGTTAGGCGCATAAACGCATGCATTGAAGTTGGCGGTGGCCATTTCCAGCAGCTGCTCTGACATATCAATTTCAATAATGGTCCTTTTCTGAACTTAATTTTATTCCTAGGGAATGTATGTTACTTTGCTCTAGTATTTGATAATAAAGTTATTCACTATTGAAAATGTCCAAAATTATTTTGCCATAATTAACTTTGTGCAATACATATTCAACCTGAGTTATGGTAAAAAATGTATGGGAGCTCCATAACATTACATTTTCTCTACACGAGCAGAAAATAGCTATTTGTGTAATGAGAACAAAATGACGTATTGCGTCACGCGCTAATCTTTGGAGAGTGGCAATGACACTTCGAGAAATGAATTATTTTATATCATGCGCACTATTGAATGGATTGTACTTGTCCAATTTGAACTAATTTGGATCGATTATTATCGAAAATTTCGAAGTAAACTCCAAAAACTCCTAAAAAATGTATATTGATCACCCTGTACTTCGAAAACCAAGCCGCTTGGGACATGTTTATATGAACTTTTCATCTTGAAACCTTTCAAAGAATCACCCTTCAAGTTTGTTAGACTATTTGCTTCTCAAATTTCTTTATGTTATGCGTTACTGGAAAATGTTTGCGTTAATATTTTCATTGTAACTCCTGAACCGTACAAGTAAATGAAAAACATCAAGAGAGCAAAAAGATGTTAAATGAAACAACATTCATTATTCCTTTCTCATAATATGTCAGTGGTGGCGGAAAAAAAAATTCTGAAGGGTTGAACAAAGCTTGACTCTGAAAAAAGGAGGACCCTGTGAATTATTTGAGAAATGCATTATTTTGTATCGTGCGTACTATTGAATGGATTGTACTTGCCTAATTTGAACTGATTATTGTAGAAAATGTCGAAGTTAACTCTAAAAAATCTTGAAAAAAATGTATTTTTATCACCCTGTATCTCGAAAACCAAGCCGTTTGGGACATATGTTTATATGAACATTTCGTCCTGAAAACCTTCAAAGAATCACCTCCCGAAGTTTGTCAACGTACTTAATTAACACCCTGTATATCAAATTACTAATAAATACATAATATGTACTAAGAAATTCTGAGAAATAAATTGAAATTGAATTGAATAATAAATAACTATTTTCGTCGACCTCTGCAAAAAATGACATTTTACGTACTAATTTCCGGACGAAAAATCGACTATTTTTGAAGGCAAGTACTTTTCGTCCGCAAACACTTTTCGTCCGCAAACTCTTTTCGTCCGCTGTGGTCACTATGATACGGCACGGTACGAGAGCGGCGATTGAGTCATTTTCATAAATCCACGTTTTAATTAATACATAGGCGCCTGTGACAATAACTGTCATTTGCTGTTGTCAAATTAATTATTTACGAAATCCGCTAGATTTTACGTGTGAATTTAGACCGTGGTGTGAATATTAGTGTTCATAATAATCAAGAATTGATCAAGTCTGCAGTTCGAAGAGTTGGACGTAGCTGAGGCCAGCAAACATGCGAGTACTTACTTTCATAAAGGTATGTAGAGGTCGACGAAAAAATGTAATATGCACCTCGGCGAAAAACTGTCTACTGTCTCGCCTGCTTGCTATCCTCGGCTGCGCCTCGGCTATCAATTTGCAGGCTCGACTATAATAGACAGTTTTTCGTCCTTGGTACATAAATAACTATTTTGGTTTTCTTCTCTGAAAATTATACTTAACAACTAACAATAAGAGTTGTTACATTATACTTGGCACCATATTGAATCAATATCCAAACACCAGAAATTAAATCCATCGTAGTTTCTTCTTTAGCACGCCTCTGAGGTGACGAATGTTCAGAAAAACCAGCAACACAGCCCAAGTAGCGAGCGTCCTGTCAATTCTCTCCAGGGCAATTACAATGCTGCCTGCCTCACTCTGCTCAATATATTAACACTGATAAATGGAATACTCAATCACAAGAAACGACTGTCGCACAGACGTTCCTATAATCAATCCGACTGGACAAAAGTGAAAAAACAATACAGTGCTAATTCATATAATAGTTGTTTATTGCATGAGAATCTTATTTGCCATGTTAAACACGAAACAAAAGCAACACGAGAGTGCGACTACAGTGATGCTTTTCTTGCTAATACGCTTTTCTATGCCAGTAAGACCTGAAAAGCAATACAACACTTTATCCTCAGCTGATGTGTTATAAACACAAAGAATTTTCCTGTATTGAGGGCTTACCGGATGTTTATGACAGTTGTCAAGGAGGTTATGATATAGAAAATGAGTGAATTTGATGAAACAAACAGGATTCATTTGAAAGTGGTTGACAATGTATTAGTGTTAGTAGAATTCTTCTGGACTTCCATTGTCTAGAAACAAAGAAAATAAATTATTTGCATGTGTTTGAGTCACGACGTTTCAACAGTCAACATCTACTGTCGTTATCAAGTGTGTGAATGCGACAAGATATCTCGGAAACTTATTATATAGCATGCAACTAATGCAACTCATGTTATCCTTTCTTGATGTGAAAGTCCAAAGAACGAATGGCAAGTTTTAAACGTCAGTGTACATAAAACCAACTCACACCGGGCGATACCTGAATTTTGAGTCGAACCATCAAGGAGCTCGTTGTTGGTTGACCGGGCCTACAGCCTCTGTAACACCGATGTGAGTCTGACCAACGAATTGAATAACATCAAGAAAGATCTGCGACGGATTGGGTACCCCGACAAGCGTATAGCAGCGGTCCTTACCCGCAGAAGAGGCAACACCGAGTAATCATATGAACCAACACAACCTACCCTATGTCTTTCCTATATGAGAGGTTTATCGGATGAAATAAGTTGAATTGGATCGAGGTACAACATCTGAACATGCTTCAGATCAATACCATTCGTAGCCAACTCACAAAAACGAGACCATTCAACGAGAATAGTGACTCCGAAAACTGCATTTAGCGTGTTCTGTGTGAATGTGGGATGGATTATGTTGGAGAAACTAAGAGACCACTAAATGTGAGAATCGTTGAACACAAGAGAAATACTCAGCGGGGAGAAACAGCGAAGTCGGAAATAGCAGATCACGTATGGACTAATAAGCACAGCATCGCATGGTCGAAAGCCGAAGTTATCCACAAAGAACAACATTGGTATAAGAGAAAGTTTATAGAGTTTATATTCAGAATAATGACGTGTTCAGTCAGCCGAGCTTAGAGATTCGGAATGTGTGTAAGCCACTTATCACTCAGCTATATCGATTGAGATTTCAATAAAAAATATGTGTCAAGATCTGTCAAGATCGGTCATCAATACTAACACTCACCAAAAAAAGGTCGATGTATCACGTTAATTAACATTGATGGCCTGAGAGAGACCCCACGAATATCATAATTACCTTTATAGCAGGTACATTAGTTGCATGCTATATAATAAGTATGCGAGATATCTTGTCGTTTTCACACACTTGATAACGACAGTAGATGTTAACTGTTGAAACGTCGTGACTCAAACACATGCAAAGAATTTATTCTCTTTGTTTCTAGACAATGGAAGTCCAGAAGCATTCTGCTAAAACAGGATTCAATTGATGACTGATGTTGTTGGATAAAAATTGGTATTCATTGTAAATAGGAAACACTGTTCTTCGAATTACAAATGGGGTCAATGGGTAACCCGAATCAGAATCAAAAAGAGATTGAATAGGCAACATCTACCAGACTTTGAAGTATTCATAATCGAGGACAGTGCCCCCGGTAATCATACTGAAACAATCCTTACAAACAAACTTGACAACAAAGCGGAATTTCTCCAAGGGGAAGAATTGGAAAAAAACAGTCTGTAGATTCCATCCCGGAGAAGCTTCATCATCGAAGGAAAATATTCATTCTTGAAGACCAATATGGTGTGGGCTTCTCGAGAGTGTTTGAGAAATTTATTGTCATCAGCAGTGACTATGAAATGGCTGAGACAATTGAGCAGAATGTGTTAATTGCATGAATTAGCTGAAAATATTTTTAAAGACAATACTGTATGGAAAAGACGATGTGGCACTGGTGCTATTTAATAGAAATAATGTAATTGATAAGAAATATTTCAAGTTGGCATTAAAAAATTTATTGGGCATTAGCAAAACTACGAATCTTGTAATGATAAGCGAAATCAACTATACCAGGGATGAAATACTGAACACAAATTTGTTAAATAGACTGAATGCTTATAAACAACTCAACCGAAGTTGTTCCTTGACTCACACCACAGAAACAGGTAGGCAGTAAATTTGAAATAATTGAAAGGGTTTAAAGAATTTTAACATCCAGTAGTTCTTCTCAGAACTTTGACGAATGATGAAAGTGGTCTTGATAGAAGCATAATCCACTTGTATCCTGGGAGATAATCTAAGTGAAAAGAATATAATTCCTCAGTAACAAATAACCCTGCCAAAACACATTTTTTAGAACAAGTGAGTCAGGAAATGATCAACAAATAGACACTGAATTAATACTTCATGTGCAATCTATCCGTTCAAAAATAGATAATCTGTATATTTTTCTTGAAAATGAAAATTTTCCTGACTTAGTTTTACTCACTGAACATTGGCTCAAACAAGATGAACGTTTATATATTCCTAAATATTCCTTAGTAACTAGTTCCTGTAGAAATGAATACAAATGTGGTGGCACAATGATTCTTGTGCATGATACTGTGTTGAACAATATGAAATTTAGTATAATACTAACAAATAAGATAGCATTGTTATTGAGAACAATTTGAATTCTCATTTGCATCATCTGCTAGGTTTAATATATTTTTGATTTGTCTGTATAGATCTCCGAGTGAGGATGGTTATGAATTTTTAGAAAAACTTGAGGTACCTTCCAAAGCAATTGTTATAATGACGGGTGATTTGAATATTGAATACGATGAGGAAAATTCTCTATTGACTCAGCAACTCAAAAATTTGTTTCTCTAGTTCAATCTGTCTATCATACCAATAGTCTCATAAGAGTTTCCCAATGTCCCGAAAGTAAAATTGATTATACAGTGTGTCTCACTTCTCATGGAAACACCCCCGTATCTTCCGTAATAATTGAGGTTGAATAATGAAACTCTCAGGACTGATGAAAATGCTCAAAATGCACCTACCACCTAAATGGGGTTGGCCTACGTGATATACACTGCCCGCCAATCGCGATGGAACAACACATTTTTACAGTAAAACATACTAGGGGGCAAAATAGGCTAAAAATTCCTTCAGATTTGTGATCAGGACCACCAACTTACTACAGATACACTTTTTCTCTGAAAAAAATTCAGTCCTGAAAAATCCAAATTTGTCTAACTTCTCACGGAAACACCCCCGTATTTTCCGTAATTTTATACGTAGAACCCTGAAATTTGCAGGATCGATAGATACACTAGAAATTAACTCACTGCACAAAACGGGTCATCCTACATGATGTGCACTGCACGCCAGCAGCGATGGAAAAATGGGTGGTTCCTTCGCTGCTGGCGTGCAGTGTTTATCACGTAGATTGACCATTTCCGTGCAGTGAGTTCATTTTCAGTGTATCTATCGGTCCTGTGAATTTCATTACGGAAGATACGGGGGTGTTTCCATGAGAAGTGAGACAAATTCGGATTTTTCAGGACTGAAATTTTTTCAGCGAAAACGTATCTCTGTAGTGAGTTGGTGGTCCTGATCACGAATCTGTAGGAATTTTGAGCCTATTCTGCCCCCTAGTATGTTTTACCGTAAAAATGGGTTGTTCCATCGCGAGTGGCGGGCAGTGTATATCACTTAGGCCAACCCCATTCAGGTGGTAGGTGCATTTTGAGCATTTCCATCAGTCCTGAGAGTTTCATCATTTTACCTCTATTGTTACGGAAGATACGAGGGTGTTTCCATGAGAAGTGAGACACACTGTATGTATATGTAGTAATTTGTCAGTCGTAGATGTAGCATGCTCTATTATATCAGCAAATATATTCATAAAGCACTGTATTGCAAAATAAAACCAGGCTGTGATCTGAAAAACAATTTGAAATAGAAATATGGAAGACTTTTCAGTAGAAAAAACTTCGATAAGTTTTAAAACTTTGGCTCACGGAAGGAATGGAATTTATGTATGGAATGCGAGGATTCCTTCCTTTCTTATCATATTCTCCTGAAAAACTGATTCCATAGGTCCTTTCCTATACAAAAAATTAAAAATTAAAAGAATAAATTCTGGTTAAACAAGGCTTTACGGATATCAGCAAAAAATCTAGGAAGTTTAAATAATATCAGAAAATTCACCAGCAATATCTCTTTTCTAGCCTGTTATAATAAATACAGAAGTAATTAAATATCAAAAAATAAACTTGGCAAGTTGTAAATAAATTCAGAGGAAAACATGCAAAAAATAATGTCGGAAATTTAGATCCAAATCTACTAAATAATTATTACTGTTCAGTAGCAGAACAATTTTCAGAAAATATTCCAGATGCCCCTGATGCTCTTACTTGTAACAGCAATATTGATATAGAAGAGAATTTTGAATGTTATGCTACGAATATAAAAGGGCTCAGTTGTTGTGGCATTGACAACTTATCGGTAAAGGTTATTGAGAACATGCCGATTTTCACTCTGGAATTACTGGTGCAGCTCATCAACAATTCTTTTGCTTCTGGTACATTTCCTGCGTTCCTAAAGATAACCGTTGTTATACCGATTCTAAAGGTGGTGGTAATTCTGACCCTTCAAACTTTAGATCCATTTCACTTATACCAACACTGGGCAAGTTAATTAAGAAACTAGTCCACATCAATATGGATTCCAACATGAAAAAAGTGTAGGAGATGCAATCTTTTCGTTTTTGCATATATTATATACCGAACTTAATCGGAAAGAATTGAGTGTTGCAGTATTCTGTGACTTGTCGATAGTCATCGACTGCGTGAATCATTAAATTTGAGTCAAAGATCTCAGATTTTGAGAACTGACAAATTTTCCAATAGCCGTCACATAAAACGTAGTGTTCCTCAGGGTTCAGTTCTTGGACCGGTATTATTTTTGTTACATTTTAATGATTTGACTGCTATTAAAATTTACCATTTTTGCGGACGATACCACAATACTGTCGCACGATAATGATTCAAAAATTTTTTTTCGAAAGTGTCAAGTGTCAAGTGTCAGAGAATGCTGTAATACAAATTTTCAAGGTCACGTCAAACACTTGAGCAGAAGACTGGCATCAGTATGCTTCAAGTTACGAACAGTAGCTATTGAGTTAGGCGAGGCAACAACAAGAATGGTGTTCAATGCGCTGATTGAGATACATATACGATATGGTATAACTTTCTGGGGCTGCTGTAATCGGGAAAGCTTTAATATTATCATCATTTTACAGAAACGAGCTGTGCAGTATTTGTGTCATGTCGGGCGAAGGGTTTCTCGAATACTATTCATAGAGAAAAAACTCCTTAACGTCACGTCATTTTATACTGGAGACAGATGCCAGTTCTACCGAAGAAACTGATGAATGGTAAGCATCATCATCACTTTCTTCTCTTGTACACTCTTCTCCAGAGTTGAACGATAACTCAGATGGTGACAATTCACAATTTGTTTCAAAGAGTTGTTGCCAATACCTGAACTTCCGGAAAAATCTGCTGCTAACTAAAATGTCATAGAATTACAAGGCTATCAAAGCAACAAAGAATTCCTTTTCTGGGAAAATTGAAGCAACGTCAGATGGTCGCTCTAAAAACACAAGCGGTAGTGGTTTGTCTAAATCCAATAAAGAATTCCTGTACTGTCCTCTATATAGACCGGGATCCCACGCCTATTATCAAAAATGATTAATAACAGGCTGAATCTTCCTGAGTAGCTTCATTTTGCCGAGACGCCCAACTTTGTCCTCTTCGAAAATTATCGATAATGGTAGCTAATAAAATGCGCAGACGTCAATCATGTCGATTTGGTGAGTGCAAAAAAGTCATTAATAACAGTTAGTTTGAACTTCGAGATATTTCGATGAAGTACTCGAAAAAACTTTTGTCCTACAAAATGGATGGTAGGACTGAAGAGTCCCCCACTCCCAACATGTACCAATGACGTGGTCATAAAAATTCATTAATAACCAGCGGATTTTTTTAACGTTGCTTGGTTAATATTTGCATAATTGAATGATCATATAGTCCTACAAATTGAATGGTAGGTGTTCCCAGTCCTACGCTCCGAAATTGTCAATTCCATGGTGAAAAAAGTATTACTAACTGTAGGACGATGATAACACATGAAACGGTAGTGTATTCTTCACCTAAATAATACAGTGTCCTACAAAAAAACGGGTATGTATCGCTAGTCCTATAAAAATTATTCAAAATAAGGAATTATTTTGAAATTGTGGTTTAGCTAATTTAATATACTTTTATTTGTGAAGTAATGAATTAAAAAATATAATAATTTACTTGAAAAGTTTATGAAAAAAGTGGGATATTTTGTTTAGATTTCATAATTTTTATAAACATATTGAAAACAACAATAACAAAGTAAAAACATTGAAATAATCAATCTGCCCTCCGGGGCGTCTGAAGAGCTGAAATTTATGATTGAAAACTTTCAAAGAGGTCAAACGAATTGTGAAAATCTGCTCTACGTTAAAATAGGATATATGGTATCTCCAGAAGTCTCGAAAAGTCCAGTTCAAAAGAGATATTATATTTTACGGGGGTAAAGTGGCCAAGTAGTTAAAATAGCGATCTTTCATCCACTCTGGTCGCCGGTCGTGTGTTCGAAGCCTAGCGACTGCTTATATTTCTCTGATGGCCCGAAAAAGTGGAATAGCACGTAAAAAGTAAGATTTCGTTAATCCTTGGCTCTCACAAGTTTCGTCTTTTGAGGGCTGTCGATCGTAAGGGAACTACATCTGGTTAACGGAAAAAACAATTTTAAACAATGAGGAAGGGTAGGGGAAGGAGTGGGAGAGCATTTTTCACCAGCCCTTCAAAGGAGGTATCACAAGAAGAGATTTCTGAAAAATGTAATTGGATGCGGGTGGCTGTAGATCAGAGAGTGACGGGACTTGCTGGAAATAGGGGGAGTTGATGGGAGGATTATTTCATGAGTATAATTTCACTTTAATTCTCATATCCTAGTAACAGGTATGGACAATTCGTAATAATTATTTCATTCTGTTCCATAGATATAGCCTTTTTAAGCATTCAAATTGTCACTGTGTACATGGAAAAGTATACACTGTTGAACTAGCAATCATAATATTAATCCTCATGTAATTGATGAAGACCCATTCTTTTTCAAAGAATTTGTGAAATAAAAATGATAATGGTATTGATATTGATCTATTTCTTTGAACAGTGTCTTGTCATGTTATGTAATGCAACACCCTTTGTGAAATATAATTTCTTATTCGATTGGAGGGACTTACGAGCTACAAATTAGATTTGATGTGTTTATTTCTAAAAAAAACGATTTCGAATTAAAGCAAAAAAATCAAATCGATTCGTAATTCGCAAAATAGCAGTAATGGAATTTTTGACACCCTGTAGCTCGAAAACTGGCCAACGTAATGAGGATGGCAGGATCAAAAAATGTCATATCAAAAATGAAGATAAATGTGCCTACTTACAAAATATTTTGATCATTTTTTATTTCAGAAGGTATGATCGAAATATCTGTAGGCTTGTTGAGCCCGTGGCTTACGGTCAAATAGATTGATTTTACTGCCTTGAAATGAAGTTAATTCAATTGGTTTGTTTCACCATGAGCCAAGAGCTTTAGATTTTGGTAAAACTAACAGTTACCCATACAATTTTTGCGCTCACCAAATCAACATGACTTTCGCCTACGCAGTTCATTAGCTACTAATTATGACCACGTCATTGGTACATGTTGGGAGTGGGGGACTCTTCAGTCCTTATCTCGAGGTTCAACTGAAAAACTAAATGTTATTAATGACTTTTTTGCACTCACCAAATCGACATAAACTGACGCCTGCGCATTTTATTATCTACCACTTTCGAGAATTTTCAGAGACGGAAAAGTTGGGCGTCTCAATAGAAAGAAGCTAGTCACGAAGATTCAGCCTGTTATTAATAATTTTTTTTTACCATGGAATTGACAATTTAGGAGCGTAGGACTGGGAACACCTACCATTCAATTCGTAGGACAATATGACCATTCAATCATACAAATATTAACCAAGCAACGGTAAAAAAATCCGCTGTTTATTAATGAATTTTTATGACCACGTCATTGGTACATGTTGGGAGTGTGGGACTCTTCAGTCCTACCATCCATTTTGTAGGATAAAAGTTTTTTCGAGTACTTTATCGAATCATCTCGAGGTTCGACTGAAAAACTAACTGTTATTAATGACTTTTTTGCACTCATCAAATCGACATGATTGACTCTTGCGCATTTTATTAGCTACCACTGTAGAGAATTTTCGTAGAGGAAAAAGTTGGGCGTCTCGGCAAAATCAAGCTACTCAGGAATATTCAGCCTGTTATTAATCATTTTTGAAAATAGGCGTGGGATTCCGGTCTAGTTAATAGGGAAAACCAGCAAAGGCATATGAGACAATGCACCCTGTTCCAGACATGGGTAAATGAAAAATATTGCGGTTCAACCGCAGAAGACAATCATAAAAAAAATCAGATTCCCAAAATGCGAAGACAGTGTTTTCGTTATTTATTTTTTCCTGTCGGATTTTCAAATTATGATGTTTTCTACTTCAATAAATGAAATATTGTTGAATTATCTGACTTCAATTTTGCATTTCTCATATCCTATGGCATCCCCACCAGCATTCAGATTTTTTATAATGAAAACCAATATTGTAATGAACGAATCTGCTCATATTTGGTTTAGTTACCTTAGATGTCGAGACAATTGAATCATTCCTAGAGGCCTTATTTCAAAAATGATAACCAACAATTTAAATGAATAATTGAAAAGGCATGCCATGCAATGGTAAGAGAAATAACAAGGTGAATTTGGAATATTCAATAGCGAGCAATTCAGGAAAAAATATGATCCAAAATTATTTCAATTATTCGAGATACGGTATTCAAAATTTCTGTTTTCATTCAAAAGAGATAAAAGTTCAATACAGAAATGAAAACTCGAAAAACTAAGTATAAGACAACTATGAGAAACAAGAAAAACATCTGAGAACACAACAAATAACGAATACTTTGCTGAGAGAACTCAATTCTTCCTCTAGAATTTTAGAAACTTGCTTCAGCAAAGGAATTAAACTTCGCTGCAAGTCCCCAAAATTTCACCAACTCTGGAAATGGTCTTTACCATAAAGGCAAGAGCCCAGCGTTTTCCACCTGTTGATTATAGATCTGACAACAAAAATGCACTGACACAGTCCTATCATCTTAGAATGAATTTGAATAAATACGAGAAGAGTTTCTTCGATCACATGATCAAATAATTTAATTCCAGCTGTTAAAGGTAATGCCAGAGTCATAAAGTAATATAATATAATAGAATATAATATAATATAATATAATATAATATAATATAATATAATATAATATAATATAATATAATATAATATAATATAATATAATATAATATAATATAATATAATATAATATAATATAATATAATATAATATAATATAATATAATATAATATAATATAATATAATATAATATAATATAATATAATATAATATAATATAATATAATATAATATAATATAATATAATATAATATAATATAATATAATATAATATAATATAATATAATATAATATAATATAATATAATATAATATAATATAATATAATATAATATAATATAATATAATATAATATAATATAATATAATATAATATAATATAATATAATATAATATAATATAATATAATATAATATAATATAATATAATATAATATAATATAATATAATATAATATAATATAATATAATATAATATAATATAATATAATATAATATAATATAATATAATATAATATAATATAATATAATATAATATAATATAATATAATATAATATAATATAATATAATATAATATAATATAATATAATATAATATAATATAATATAATATAATATAATATAATATAATATAATATAATATAATATAATATAATATAATATAATATAATATAATATAATATAATATAATATAATATAATACAATATAATATAATATAATATAATATAATATAATATAATATAATATAATATAATATAATATAAATGAAATTATAAATGAAATGACAACTTAGGTTCATAACAAACGAATAATTATTGCTAAAATTCTGTGCTATGAATTTCATGATCCATGATCCCAGATCTTCTATACGAAACAATTTATTGATGCAAGTTACAATATGCTATGAATAATTTAGTTTTTCGAGTTGAATAATTTTTTTTTCATATCATCAATATTATCAAATTTCCAAAATAATTTCTTCTGTAAATTTTTTTTGTACATTTTTGAGAATTGAGTATGTTACATCCCACACAGCTATTTTTTCAACGTAACGAAGGGTTTATACGGCTTTAAACGCTGTCATTTATGAAACTCAATTCTCGGTATATTTTTAATATTAAATGCCATGGAACACGATGAGAACTAAATGAAGGCGATCCTCACCTGAAATTCCACGCAAATGCAGCATCTTTACTGATAATTGAACAGGACTGGAAAGACCGCTTAATGTCAAATACCCATGAAAAATGTTCGCAGCGCTAATGTAAGCTTGGCTTGTCAAACCCTGAGGAACGTTTCCGACCGGATTCCGAGAATTCCTCGCTTTGCTAATACCTCCGCTAATTAGTCGATTTTCTACACTTTGATTCAATTAAGCTCCGAGTTTCTTCAATTCACCATGTCAGCGATATTGCACAAATTATTTTTTGAACAATTATAAATCTTCAGATAGGTAGGAGACCGTCAAAGGCTCAGAAGAAGGAAAGGGAACGTTAATGTGTCGTTGCTAAGCTTCTTTGTAAAAAATAATGATAGTAATAATAATAACATATGTTTATTCATCATAAATGTACAACAAAATTTCATCAAGTATAATTTTGATAAAACACTGCAAGTGAGTAGTACTTGAGAGCTGAGTGAAATAAACAATGGCATCACTGAAGGAGCAATTCTAGAAAATTACTCCTTGTGCGTGATATAGCTTCTAAATCTAGATCTAATAAAATACGTAAGATTAAAATATAAAATAAAATAAAGTATAAAATATATGAGTAAAAGTTGCAATCTTGCTGTGTATTTTTGGGTGAACACATTTAAGTTGTTTGGAATGTCATAATGAGTAGTTTTCTCATGTATCACACAAAATAAAGATTCACAATTGTTGGTAAAAGGGTCACATCCAGGTAGGTTTCACATAAAGTTAGTGGCATTATCGGGTTTAAGAGTCACATATACACATACATCACAGTCATATGATCTTGATCCCATGTGAGTGTTACACAAGATAAAATATTACAATTAGTAAAAGGGTCACATACAGGTAGGCCCCACATAAGGTGAGTGTCATAATCGGGGTTTAGAGTCACATATACACATACATCACAGTCATTCGATTTTGATGAACAATCCGTGCTAAATAAAAGTTGAAACCATTTTTTGGAATATTTGTCTGTCATTGCTTTGAATCCAATTTTTAACTTTTTTTTTAAATATTTCGTAGCTTCGGCTGGTCTTTATTGTTTCAGGCAACAATTCCCAAGCTTTTGGACCCAGAAAGCTGCAGTGCCTCTGACCTACTGTTTTGATACATTTCGGAACCACGACGCTGTGGTTTCGTCTTCTGGTATTATATGGGTGATCTGAGTGCGTTATTTCAATTTTATTTTTGTATATCCCTTGTAACATATTTTGGCAATAGAGTTGTCTGATATCAAAAATGCCACATTCGTTATACGTACTGTCGGTAGGTACTCTACCGAGGATTATTTTAAGAATTTTCTTCTGCACAATATTCAGGCTATTTAAATGCCTTTCATTTACGCCTCCCCATCCTGTTATACCGTATAAAAGTTGGGATTGAATTAGGCTATAATATATAGTTTTCAAGTGAGAAATATCAAGGAATTCTTTCAACAGTTTAAATCTTGATATGAATCCACGTAGTTTTCTTGTTAGATACGATATATGTGAATTCCATTTCATATGTCTGTCAATTTGTATACCAAGGTATTTTATGGAGCTGGCTTCTGGGATGGATATATTTTGATTCATTTTTAATAGTCCCATATTCGGCAAATTATTACTATAGGAGGTGAAAGGTAAGTATTTGGTCTTTTCCGCGTTTATAGTTAATTTATTGCATTGGAACCATTTAAATATGTTGTTGAAGTCTTTTTCCGCCTTTGCTTTCAGTTGTTGCCATGTGTTGTCATTGTAAATTACTACCGTGTCATCAGCAAAACTTAGAATAGTACCCACAGAAGTCATTTTCAACAGGCTGTCTATATAGATAGTGAATAGTAGGGTACCCAAGACCGTGCCTCGAGGAATCCCGTAAGTGATTGTCCTCGGAGTGCTCACCACACCATCAATATCTACTACCTGTTTTCGGTTTGAGAGGTATGATTTTAAAAGGTCATACGGCTTACCCCGCATACCAATTTTTTCCAGTTTCTCTAGAAGCCTTTTATGACAAACGGTATCAAAGGCTTTGGAAAGGTCAACAAAGATACATAGCGACGGTTTAGAAATGTCGAGTGATTTGTAAATGTCCGATGTCAGTTTTAGTATTGCATCTTCGGTAGACTTCCCCTCTCTGAAACCATACTGATTATCGGATAGAATATTTTGTTTTTTTCATGAAATGTATCATTCTTTTTTTATTATTTTTTCAAAAATGTTTGCTATGTTTGATATCAAAGAAGTGGGTCTATAATTTGAAATTTGCAGTTTATCCCCACTCTTGAAACTATGAATACTAATGAAGACCATTGGGATAGTCGCTTCCCAATGGTCTTCATTCGGATGCCATGGGTTTTTTCTTAATTTTATGATTTGAAAACTTAGCCAAAAACACAGACTGTCCAGATCTCTGAGGGAGATTTCTAAATGAAATTTACAATTATGTTATATCATTTTAGCACTGATAGGATGTAGTATGGTGACTACACGTTGTTCAAGTTTTTGGGATAGAATGGGAATGAAATGCCAAACGCTCAGTTTATAAACCTCTAATCATCTGTGTAAGGGATACCGAATTATCCATAAATAGATTATTCAACAAGTGCTTTTTGGGTCAAAAGTTTCAAAAGTTATTAACAATTATCTGAAAGAACGAAATGGGCTTTGTTTTTTGCAAATATCTCAAAAACCATTAGACATTTTTCAAATTTGAAAGAAGATTCAATAAGAGGAGGAAATTTCCAAAATAATCATTTTTTTCTTCATATTACTATTGATATTTGTTTGTAAAAATTTTGCAAACAATAGGAAATAAAACTTCAAGAATTGTTTTTACGTGGCTTCTGATCATGGAAAACGAAACAATAGTAATATAAATAAATAAAAATTTCCAATGATGATGATTTTCAATGATGATGAAGTGAATTGGTGAGAACAAAGCAAAAAATAAATTTTCTAAAGGGAATCTCTTCTGAGACATTTAAAAACATAGCCCAAAAAATGGAAAACAATATCAGATTTGTTATTTAACAACCTGTTTACCAAAATGAATCCTCACACTAATGGTTTGAAATAGTTACCACTTAATAGTAGTACGAATAATTACAAATAATAATAATTATTATATTAGTTGAATATTTTCCGGAAGTACCCTGGCAGAAGAATGAGTAATTGAATCGAAAAAGTATGTAATCTAGACTAAATAGTAAAACAAAAGAAAACTTCATTCCAAATGAATTTAAGCTAAGAGAGATAAATATTAAAAAGTGCGTTCTATGATTGACTACAGCATAATCTTCTGGTTCAATGAATGACATGCAGTAGGACATAGCATGGAGTAATTCGTAAAATAGCAGTGAGGTATAAACAAAACACTCAATAATAATAATTAAAAAAATTTCAAATGGTTAAAATGGTTGTCACCAAAATGTTATAAAAAATGGGTTAAATAATCTTGCTATACATCATTAGATAGCCCCCCCACCCCTGTTAAT
Organism: Chrysolina oricalcia; assembly: GCA_944452925.2. Classification (NCBI taxonomy): domain Eukaryota; kingdom Metazoa; phylum Arthropoda; class Insecta; order Coleoptera; family Chrysomelidae; genus Chrysolina; species Chrysolina oricalcia. The sequence goes on along the minus strand of OX101818.2, from coordinate 16,457,235 downwards.
TTTTAAACGGTTTGACATACAAACATGAAACAAAAACCATTTTGAATAGTATCACCGATACCTACTACCTTTTGAAATAAAACTCGGTGTGATTGCTTGATAGAGGGGGCGGGGGGCAAATCAATTTAAATAATTTTTTTCATTATTTGCACTTGAAATATCAAGTATAAGTGCTGATCTGAATGGTAACCTTATCTCGAAAAATTTCAATGGTTGAATGTGGAGCAATGGGACAAAAGCATTATGAATGGTATTATCAATTCTACTATTTGTGAAAAGATACATTGCAATTAGTAGTCAGATGGCGCTGGAGGCACATCAAACTTAAAATTTCGGACAGCAAAATAATGTATATGGTTGGAAAGAGAATTGGGTTCTCTTTTCAACGATGTTTAATTTGACACCCCATGCCATTTAACATTTTCAAATAGATGCCCCACCCCCAGCGCCTCTATCTGGCAATCGCAAAGTCTTTCATCAATCATCAACATCTAAGGATTAATCTATCAGAAAAGAATTATATGAACTATGCTCAACCTTACAAATGACACTTCTCACAGACAGTTGCATATCAAATCAAGAATTATGACCGTTTATTGTGCCTACATATGCAGTACGTTGCAAATGTATGGAATAAATTCATTAATTCTGAATAAATATATTGTGGAAAATTCCTCGAACACGTCGATTTTCTTTTCCAATTGGCCAATTTTTGAACCCTACCCAAAATACATAGAGTTATCCGCATTCGAGTAAAAATTACTTTAGTGATATTTTTAAATAGGACACCCAGTGTATTTTCCCATATTTGGTTAGGGATCGTCTAAACAAATCCACTGATACCAGGTTTGATGGGATTTTGTCGAACGGCTGCGGAGATATGAGCAAAAAACTTCTCCATATGCCCAATGAGTGCGACAGAGACCTTTGAACTTCCGAATCGTGTGGAGTCTCAGTCATACTCATTGGACATACGAGGAAGTTTTTTGCCCATATCTCCGCAGCCGTTTGACATAATCCCATCAAACCTGGTTTCAATGGATTTGTAATGACGATCCCTAACCAAATATATAAAAATACACTGGGTGTACCATTTAAAAATATCACTTAAGTCATTTTTTCTCGAATGCGGATAACCCTATATATTTAGTATGGGGCTCAAAAATTGGCAAATCGGAAAAGAAAATCCACATGTTCGAGGAATTTTCCAAAATATGTTTATATTCAGAATTAATGAATTTATTCCATACATTTGCATCGTCCTGTATAACATTGCAATTTTTGCAAAATGTACTTGCAAACATTTCCTGCAAATTATCAAGAAATATAGTAACAACAGGAAATAAACATACCCGCATTTCACTACATGAAACAATTCAATGTGAGAAATTGAGATATATTTTTTGATACAGTTACATCAATGTATCCTGTAATAAATTGTTAAGTAATTGTTATTTATTGTGTATGTATTTGTACTCTAAGTATCTGCACATATGTCGTTGCTGATGTTTCACAGGAAATTCATGTCAATAAAACTATTATTATCATTATTATAGGTATACCATTCACATTAAATCGTTCAAATTCATCGAGTAGAAGGTACAATTTAGATCAGCTCTTATATTTGATATTTCGAGTGCATAGGTACCGTGAGAAAATCAAGTTATTAAACAATCAATTATAACAGTACAATGTTCATTAATTGGATCACTTGCCAGTTGATTCCTAGTTTGTAATAAAATAGTCTCATCTGCACATAGATGTCCAAATTCAAATGAACACAACAAAATATAAATGAAAACAAATATCACAATAGAAATAAATAATTATTTGGTTTTCTGAAAATTAACAAACTTTGTATGAATCAATCAATTCCTGTTGAAGACACTTGACATATGTGAACTGAATATGAGGAATAAATGTTATCAACATCATAAAAAAATTGATGAATGAACGTTCACACCATTTCAATCTCTTAAGGATACTTGGCATTAATATCCAAATTGGGTTGTATGTCCTCAATATTCTGAAAATCGAAACATTATTATCACATTGAATAGAATTCTCTTTTCAACCATATACCTACATTTCTTTGATTTTCGTTAATACGTATTTTCACAATTTCGATAGATTCTTTCGAAGTTTTCGAGTTGAAGTGCCCCCAGCGCCATCTGCCGAGTAATTGTGATGTATCTTCTCTCAAAAAGTATTATTAATATGTTATAGTTTGCTATGTACATTTTGTGATTGACTACAGTGTAATCTTCTTGTATCATTCACCAACATCTATAAGGACTATTCATCTATCAGAGAAAAATCATAAGAACTATGCTCAACTTTACAAATGTCAACTTAGGAATTATGACTGTTTATTGTGCCTACATATATAACAATGCAATTTTTGCAAACAAGTACTCGCAAAAATTTCCTGCAAGTTATCAACAATGGCAATATGATAAAACAGACTACGCAAAGTACTCATCTAAAGTTTCTGAATTAGCTGTTGTTTCAGTCTTGTTTTGAAAATATTTATATTGAAGAAGCTCTTAATATCATCGATAGAGTTATATAATTTACAGCCAGTAAAAAAAACTTTTTTGGTACAGCGTAGTCCGGTGATTCTGAGGTTGTAGTTGGCCTTTGAAACGTGTATTATGGTTATGCTTCTCAGCAGTATTCAAAAACCGTGGTTCAATCATTTTGACCGCCAGTCGATGGTTCAAACCGTACCGACTGCAAACATTTTAATGATGGCACAAGAAAGTGCTAGGAATCGCACGTAAAAAGGTGAGGCCCCGTTAATCCTTGGCTCGCACAAGTTTCGACTTCTGAGGGCTGCCGTTCGTAAGGGGGCGTCAGCTGGTTAACGAAAAAGAAATATTTTGAACAATTTAAACAACAAAATTCATTGATTTTTGGCAATAAATTTTTAATATTATATGTTCAAGTCTAATAGTAGCAAAATTCTTCTGAAGCTCGAAGATTCTTATTGCATCTATATTCACAGTTAGGTATGTGTTCAATATCCTGAATATCGCTTCTTGGTAGGTGAAGAGAACAAAGACCTTCAGTAATTTATTAGAACAAATAATTGACAAATTATATCGGCAATATCCAGTCACGGCTGTGAATTTATCGCGAACGACCTTATCTAGAAACTTATTAGTCGATTTGAGAGAAAGATTAGTAAGAAATAAACGAATTATAATGCCAATTAGCTCATATTAATTATTTCGATTTGTCGTTAATGATTCGGACTAGTGTGCTCTAATGGATATTATAATTGGAATCATTTTTAATGGAAATCCAATTTACGATACACGACTAAAAGACATTTGTGTAGATGCAATTAATTCAAGTCCTGACATATTGGATAGTATCATACGAACCCGGATTTTTGGATAAATGCAGTTGATAGTTCTAGAATCTACAGTGAGTTCAAGATAACGTTGCCACCACGGGGATAACTGAAACGGTAATAGATACAATTTTATTAAATGGTGAAAAAGAGAAGTTGCTTAGGAGGAGAGCCATCTTCATGAAGTATAAAATTTACAATAATACTTTTTACAAGAATAAAATCGACAAAGTCGAAATACCCTTCTCCCCAAATATTTCCACAAAGTGGAAAACATGAGGCAAAAATCTGACAGAAAATAACCACTTCTCTGGCTAATGCTACAACGGATATTGAACTACATATGACAGATATTTGTGTAACGTTCTTCAAAGGAGACTCAATTGCAAGTGCTTATTGTAGACAAACAGAAGATTATCCTTAAATTGGCTGAATGTATTTCGTTTATTTTTTTCCTTGTTGGAACCTCAATGACATTCCCCACCCGGTTCTTGCATGGTACTTTTTTCTCATTTTAAGTATTTAAACTTCGATTTGGTACCAGCCTATGAGGACAAGATGAGTCTAACAGCCGTATGCATAGTCAATTTCAGCGACTCGCCAGAGTTTCGCCGCTCGCTACACAAGAACTATAATGCACAGTCGAGCTCCAAAAAAGTTGTACATCGCCAGCGTTTCGCCAAAATATGATTTATCGCGTAGTTGTCACTTTTTTGGAGCTCGACTGTGCATTATAATTCTTGTGTAGCGAACGGCGATACTCTGGCGAGTCTGGCGAGGCTGTCAGCCGTATGCATAGTCAATCGCCAGCGACTTGCCAGAGTTTTGTCGTTCGCTGCACAAGGATTATAATACACAGTCGAGCTCCAGAAAAGTGACAACTACGCGATAAGTCACATTTTGGCGAAACGCTGGCGATGTACCACTTTTTTTGAGCTCGACTGTGCATTATAATAGTTCTTGTGTAGCGAGCGGCGAAACTCTGGCGAGTCGCTGGAATTGACTATGCATACGGCTGTAAGTGTATCGTACCGCGTTTTCAGGAAGATATTTCATCCGACACCAGATTCGAGCGGTTCATTCGACCTAATCCTTTGTGAACTTTTTATGTTCCATTAATATATAATTATCCTCGGTAAACTTTAATTGAGAAATGTGTTGAAATTTCTAATGAGTTCGTGTGGTTTTGTCCCATACGGTTATTTTGCCGATGGGAGGATGAAACGCCGTGATGAAAGGTCAAGCTCATGTTTTCGTGAAACCAATCGATTCGGATCAAGATATTGTGAGGACTTTCGGCAATTTTATGCCGGTGAGCATATACATTGGATTCGTGAACCTATCGTAGTAGGAAATACCTCCATGACTATTTTGCTTGAATTTTTCATGTCATTTCCTCCCATCAGATCATTCTGTAGTTCCAGAGCCCTCGGTATGTTTATTGAAGATCTTTCCACTAAATACTATTTAGGGTGTCTATTTGAAAATTTTCCACCCGTAATTTCTTCCTTTCAATAAACAATATGAGAAATCTGAAAAAACAGGTTTTCAACGTATAATTGTAGTCGTTGTAGTTCAACCTCCTAGGAGGGACAGATGTTTCCCCTAGAATCTTAAATCTGAAGGGGGTGTTCAATTCTTCTTCCAATGGTACCCTAACTCATCATTTTTTTTACCTCCAAAAACTAGCGTCCTAAAGTTACAGAAATAATTAGAACTTGCCTGCACTGAGATGGTTTTCAGGTTATTATTTAAACAAAAATCATGGTGTCGAGTCTCTTCTTAGTAGAACTGCTTAGAAGATTAGCCATTACCTCCAAAACATCTACTCCAAAAAGTAATCAATAGTAAAATGTAGACGGTAGTTAAGTTGCGTTTATAAAATGCTGGTTTTTTAATTCACATTGCTGAAATTCCACAGATAGCCTTCCTTTTCTGTTACTTCTGCTTTTAAAAAAGTGTTGTTAATGCAGTTTCATTTGTTGGACTGTTCAGTGATAACTTTAAGTGTATAAAAGTGTGAAAATGGTTTCCATTCATCAGGAAAGAATTGAAATGATTTTAATTTATGGGGATGTTAAAAAGTGCGCACAAATGGCGGCATTTCTTTTCAATGAAAGCAATCCAAATTGTAATGTAAGTAACCGGTAGGTATAATTGATTTGGTGAAATAGTTTTGCGAGACTGGTTCGGTGAAAAATAGAAAAAAAACCCAGATTACTGAATGTAGCAGCTCAAATTAGAGTTTTGGGAACATTTGCTGCAGAGCCCACGAGCTTCTTACGATCAGTAGTAGAACAGACGGAAAGGTCACGCGAGACTGTAAGAAAAGAACTGAAAATGCATACATTTCATCCATTTAAAATGCAGATTCTTCAAGAGCTCCATGAGGATGATTATGATAGAAGAATACAGTTTTGTGAAAATAGTTAATGCCATCCCTAATCTTGTATCAAACATCTGTTTCAGTGATGAATTTAAATTTTTTCTGAATGGCAATCTTAATAGACAAAACGTCGCAAAAGGAGTGTCGAAAACCTGCATATTTTTCGAGAAGGACATACACAACACCCACAAAAGGATCAATATTTTGAACAGTATATAAGAAAAGCGTAAGTAGATCCCATATTTGAAATTTATTTCTCGCATTTTTTGCAAAGGGAAAATAACCAACAATTAAAAAACACAAGTGTAGAATAGAGTTATTCCTGTTATTCAAGGGTTGTAACGGTGCTACCAACGCTTCTAACCATTTTTATATCAAAAGGAGAGTCAATACAATCATGCATCTCAGTGCAGACAAGTTCTAATCACTTCTGTATGGTTAAAACGCTATTTTTCGGAAACTGACCATCAAAAAATAATAAGTCAGGGTAGCATTGGAAATAGAATTAAATGCCCTTTGAAATAATGTATCACCTGACCTCTTAAGTTCCTAAGAGTAACATCTACAGGTCAACACAGACAGCACTGAAGCCTTCTGTTCCCCGTTCAAATCATTACACACTTTGTTATCTTCTGCCAGAAATACTACTATTTTGATCTTTGAATAAATATTCAGTAGAGTATATCTGGAGGCGAGAGTTCCAATAGGCTCCGCCTACCAGCGATTTGTTATACCATTGGCCGACTTAAATGTTTGGCCATGGTATAAATATAAGACAACTAAATGCGTGTGCACGGAGGTACGGAAGTCGGAGGTGAGTACCTCATCCGGTGGGCTACTCTCCGCACACAGCATCGTCGTAATCCAGCAACTCCGGAACTCTTCTTACTGGATCAGAAAGGAACAGTACGAATTCTTTTTAAATGTTGTTGGTGTTAACCAACGACGCTTCATCTATCTAAGCCAGGCCGTAGATTTCTCAAGGAAGCTATGATCTGGCCAGAAATACTAATGACACCAGAGCCATCCGGGCTACCACTCGGTAGGACAACTACTCGAAGGTCTGTGGCTCCCGGACGACTGCCAAAACAGCCGAAAAGGGGCTCTTAAATAGGTTTTGTGTACATTTACTTCGGCCAATGCCGAAGCAAAGTCACCTGTGGGCGGAGCCTATCGGAACTCCGCTCCGAGATATACTCTCCAAGTTAAAATTTTATTTTAGTATTTCTGGCCGAGGTTCACACTCCCCCCATCAAAGGAATCGCTTGGCTTAGGGATGAAACGTCGTTGGTTTGTCCTGAAAAGGACTATTTCTTTTCTTTTTAGGCTCTTAGCCTTCTTATTTCCTATATTCACTATATGTACATGCTGTAAAAGAGCCTAAAAAGAAGAGAAATGATTAGTATTGATGAAACGTCGTTTGGTACTGCTCCTGGCTGTCCAAACTCATAGATGTTATGGAGTTTTCAACTTATCGTAGGGATTCCAGAATACTCCTTTACGAGACTTTTATGTAACGGGATGTTACATATTTCCACATACGCTCATCATCCAGCTTCTGCAAAGGTGCCACATACTTACTTCGCCCTTGCCCACTGGCTAAGGACAACCAGCCGTTGGTGAGGCAACATCCGTTGAGTCAAATTACCCCAGCACTAGGCATGGGAACAACTGACTGGCTGCGGGAATACGATGAACATCGGAACATCGAACCCACGAAGAAGTCGGGCATCTTCACTTCCACTGGAATAACTTGCTTCAGAATCGTCTCGAAAGTGCATCCAAGAAAACTTTCCGATAAGTTCTTCCAAGTCCGGGTTACTGAAATTTTCGGGCCCTGCCTCCCACTGGAGTGCAACGCAAATGCATCCACAAATGCTGGGCCCCACGTTGGGCGCCATGACAACTAAATGCGTGTGCACGGAGGTACGGAAATCGGAGGTGAGTACCTCATCCGGTGGGCTACTCTCCGCACACAGCATCGTCGCAATCCAGCAACTCCGGAACTCTTCTTACTGGATCAGACAGGAACAGTACGAATTCTTTTTAAATGTTGTTGGTGTTAACCAACGACGCTTCATCTATCTAAGCCAGGCCGTAGATTTCGCAAGGAAGCTATGACCTGGCCAGAAATACTAATGACACCAGAGCCATCCGGGCTACCACTCGGTAGGACAACTACTGGAAGGTCTGTGGCTCCCGGACGACTGCCGAAAAGGAGCTCTTAAATAGGTTTTGTGTATATTTACTTCGGCCAATGCCGAAGCAAAGTCACCTGTGGGCGGAGCCTATCGGAACTCCGCTCCGAGATATACTCTCCAAGTTAAAATTTTATTTTAGTATTTCTGGCCGAGGTTCACAGCTCATTTTGCTGTTTTAGGCAGTCATCCAGGAGCCGCCCGACGGCTCGGACAATTCCCAGGATAGGAGCTCTCACTTCTGGATGGTTCAGTAGTGTAAAATCTAGTATATATAGTATTACTGGTTTTTAGGTATCTACGGCCTGGCATGCGAATTAATGGTTGGTTGGCAACACCAACAATATACAGAAAGAATTCGTATGTCAGACACGTTCTTGCTGGTTATTCCAAATAATTGAAGAGCTCCGGAGTTGCTGAGTTTTTGCGACTATGCTGTACTTTGGATAGGTGGTCTGAGCTAGCCGGAAGAGGCGAAACATCCTACTTCCTACTATCCGAGTGCACGCATTTGTTGACAACTTCGCTGCTTGGTCAGCTCTGGTTCACGCGATGAAGCGGTTTCTAGGCCGCTCCACCTTGCGAGCAGAGGGAAAACACTCCGAATCTCCGGGTTAAGACATTTATGTGAAGAAAATAGAATTGTTTGGGAGATCGTTTAGTAACGAACAGTCATTTACACCTACTACGTAGGCTTATTATGGCCATTACCTGTCAGGAAACAACTACTCCTCTGGCTAAGACCACGACGGGCATTGAATTAAATCTAACAGATACTTACCTACCCTTGCACTGATGAGAGGCAACAAACTCGAAACTAGTCTGCAGGTGATCCGTTCAAATCAAAGTATAATTCTGCTGGTTGGTCACAGAGGGCACTTGCAATTACGTCCTCTGATGCTTTGAGGAACATTGCACAAGTATCTGTTAGATTTGATTCAGTACTCGTCGTGGTCTTAGCCAGGGGAGTAGTTGTTTTCTGACAGGTACTTGCCATAATAAGCCTACGTAAGTAGGTGTATATGGGAGTAGAGGGTTCATCATCGGTCGGCAACGACTGTTCGTTACTAAACGATCTCCCAAATAATTTAATTTTCTTCACATAAATCTCTTAACCCGGAGATTCGGAGTGTTCTCCCTCTGCTCGCTAGGTGGAGCGGACTAGAAACCGCGTCATCGCGTGAACCAGAGTTGACCAAACAGCGAAGTGTGTAATGGTTTGGACGGGGAACAGATGGCTTCAGTGCTGTCGGTGTTGACCTAACCTTGCACTGATGAGAGGCTACAACCTCGAAACTAGTCTGCAAGTGGTCACCCTGTCCAAATCAAAACATAATTCTGCTGGTTGGTCACAGAGGGCTCTTGCAACTGCGTCATCTGATGCTTTGAGGAACGTTGCACAAGTATCTGTTAGATTCAATTCAATACCCGTCGTGGTCTTAGCCATGGAAGTAGTTGTTTTCTGATAGGTACTTGCTATAATAAGCCTACGAAGTAGGTGTATATGGGAGTAAAGGGTTCACCATCGGTCGGCAACGACTGTTCGTTGATAAAATTTTTGTTTTAAAGTAGTTTCATCTATTACTCTCTGTGGCAGTTGCCTAATTTTGGTACGACTAACTTTCATGGCCTTCTGTTTTAGAACCTCTTGGTATACAATATTTTATTTATTTTTTTAAATTTCAATTTGCTTCAACCTCTAAGGTTATTAGCGATGGAACATTAGGTACATGCTAGATACATTGAAGTACGAAATACAATATTATATTTATTTTCATTTTGCTGGCACCCTATATAAATAACATACAATTGGCTAATATCTAATATTTTTGATTCAGTATAGAGTAAAGAGCTTGGATTTCTTGCAGGTTTATTGAGAATCATTCGGAGGAATAATTTTTCAGAGATTTGAATGGCATGTAGGTAATAATATAATTCATTTAATTTGTTGAATTTGTTGAAAATAAAAAATAGAATTAATAACAAATAATACCTGTAGAGATATCGATCATGAGATACAATCCAGATTTCACACATGAATTATACAGATAGGCAAATTTGAGAATATAATACGGTACTGACAAAATTGAATAATGTCATTCAAGACTACCCCAAAACAAAACTTTCAATCATCAACAATAAAAATATTTTTTCAAATTTTTTTTCTATGACCCATTTAAAAGCGGACACCACTTTACTTTACTTTACTTTCATTTTTGTTTTCTTATTTAAACAATTTCTTCAATACCACCATAATTTTGAAATATAATTCGAAGTGTTAAGGCCTTCTTGCAATCTGTTTCACATCTATTCTCGTGCACGGGATGACACATTAAGAGATAAGGGTTATCTCTAGCTAGCACAAGTCTCTCGAAGACTGATGATTTTCGTTGTTTGAATCAGACAAAACGATTTCCGAGGGGTGCCCCGTTTTCAAATGGTTCACTCTGTAGGAAAAATATTGATGGGAACATGACTCTGTATAATTTATGTTTCTTTCAAATGAATTTTCTTTTATTTAAAAACTCCGATCAGATGTATTTTCAGTCAATAATAAAAAAATATTTTCTATTAAATTTTTTTACTATCAAATGTGTTTTTTATCATGAAATAATCGTATGTTATATCACAAGACCTATAAATTTAATCAATTAAAGTATCAAAATATTTTGAGCATGATTTTGCTTGGAAAATAGTTGAATGCACAAAAACTTTTTTTAAATCCCGAGACCGCGAAGCGGTCAAGGTTTCATTTTGAAATTATTTGTGCACGAAATTATTTATCCAAAAGCACAATCATGCAATAGTTTTTTTTTGTATCTAGTGCGCGAAATGCTACTTTGGTGATCGAGAACTGATTTTTTTTAACGAGGCGCAGCCGAGTTAAAAAAAATAGTCGAGATTACCAAAGTATTTTGCGCATGAGATGCAAACAAAATTTTTTCTACAAACGTCAAAAATATTGTTCTAAATTAAGTAATAACTATGAAAAATAGTATTGAACTGGCTTAAATAATTTTTCCAAATCAAGTAATTACTGTAACTATGGAAATAAAATGGCATTTGTTGACAATTATTTCAAAGTGACAGTTCTTGATAATTATTTTGGAGTGACTTTTTATTCGCGTCAATTTCGTGCGTGATATTTATTATTGTAAAAGAATGGAAATTTCGAGCGACGATGAACTAAGCAGTAATTTCCAACCTTTTACCGGAGAAATCCCAGAAAAATATCTCTCACAATTTGAAAGCCTTAATTATTGTTCTACATTAATAAATAAACGATTTCTTGTTTTTTGCTTGATTGAGGAGTTGAGGACCATATAGGTTAGAAAATGAAAATCCCATATAGTTTACATGCAGTGTGCGAAATATATTTCGCACATTACTTCGCGCACGGTGTCATGGTGTCATTTTTTGACGTTTGTAGAAAAAAAATATTTTGATAGTTTAATCCATTAAGATTATTTATAAATCGTGTGATATACGACAAGATTATTTCTTGAATGAGGTAGATTAAAACCAACAACAAAGAATTTTATTGATAATGAACACAGACATTTTCTAACAATTTCTTTATTATAAGTACATTGAGAAAATTATCATTTTCTTTTTTTTAATCCGTACATTTGTGATAAAATTGCAATTTGTGTAGGTCACAAATGTTTGTGTTTCATTGATATTCATATTAGATGAGACAATGATATTTAATGCAGACGATTGGGCAGATGAAGCTGGAACAGAGGCTGACAGATTGTTGGCAGTTGTTGATAGACCGGTTGCTTTAATATAATACATGTTTCTCATTTTGTTAATTATATCCTGATGATGAGTCCATTTGAAGATATGGTTTAATAGAAGATGCGCTGTTATGTCCTGCGATTTTGATTAGTTGCTGTTCTTGAACTCCACTTTTAGCTAGCTTACTAACTGCTGTTGATCGATTAGAATTGTTAGTTATTTTTGCTTTCTTGATTCCGATTGTCTGTGGGTCCATTTCGATATTTGATTTATTCCTATCGGGTAATTTTTGTACTAGGTAGTAGATTCGGGTCTTTTCCAAAAAGGATTCGGGCCAAGAATTGTAAGAATCCCTGAAAAACGATACAGCGAAAACAAATATGAGGAACGAAAATTTAATCGCGAATAAACAGCTCTTGTGAAATACAATGTGAAATACAAAATATATTCGAAAAATGGTGGTGTCTGATTGGTCTATTTCATCATGAATGAAGTAATCGATGAGAAATTTCAAATATGAGGGAAATATTCGGTTATGATTCCACAAGTACATAAAAAAATGCCAATAATTTTGCAAGAGAGCGTGTTATTTAAAAATTGCACTAGTTTATTTTCATATTTTGGCGAAAGAGCCCTAGTCCGAAGGAGGAGGGCTCTTCTACAGAGGATGAAAACAACCGAGTGCTATTTTTATAAGATAACACGCTTGAATGAAAATAATTTTTATTCCCAATTGTAATTCGTTGGAATATTTCAATACTAAAGAAATATAGATTTTTTTCTGAGATATATCATAGGACTGACAACGACCATAAATAAAATTGTGCTAGACACGCGATATTTTGTCAGTATCAGAGGTTTACCTGACATTTTTCAGTATCAGAGGTTAACCTGACATTTTTCAGTATTTTTTGTGGTGTCATGGCGACGGGATGTTTCTGCAGTGCAAATATAGCTCCGCAGTGCAATAGAGGACTTCGGATAAGGATTCAGTGATGCCACCACACAACTTTTGGCTTTAAAACTACTGGCACGTTTTTCGGCATTTTTTCTTCATGTCAGGGTTCCTGGCACCCTCAGGAACCCCGTAATATGATTGAAATTGTTCATAACGACGGAAATATTGAGATTTTCCATAAAATACAAAACACTAGGGACTTTCATTTTGTTTAGGGATTCTTATTTCAAAATGGCGCTAAATTCAAAACTAGAGCTAGAGATTTGTTATTGAAAGAGGTATTGTGTAGTCTAGGAAGTGCCAGATAAAGCCACTGTGGGGTCCGTAGCAAATGTGAACAAGAGGCCCTTGATTTGCACCAAGTATTAAAGTATAGAATATAAAATAAAATAGCACATTTACAAAAAGACTTTCCGTGATTTAATCCGAGCAAATTTGGAGATAACACTCGTCAAATCAATATTTCTAAGTTAATCACTTTCTATGTTAATTATATTGAGGTCGTTTGATGTTCTTGTCCCATTGTGCTCCTTAACACATTTTCAAAACGAATCAACGTTGAAAAAGAACGTTCTCCGCTGTAGTTAGTGATTATCAAAATCAAGTGAATGTGAAACACTATTCCAACATTTGGGAAACACGATTCCAATGAATTTTATGTCAACAGTTTATAAACTTGAAGTTCCTGAGCCTCGTGCTTTTTCTTTCTGCTGTCAATATCAGCAGCCACATCTGTTTTCAGCAGCTTCGCAAACTGCACCAGTTCATTGCCCAGAATGTCTTCCACATCATCTAGGAAATAATTGACGATAGTTCTTTTTAAGATCTTTTCTGTATTCCAAATACACTAGTCACTTGATGGTAAGATTCCATGCATTTAGCTAATGCAGACAATTACAACAATAAAAACATGAATTTCAAAACGTTGTCCGGATGTTGTACAACTTCTTCGAGTGTACTGTGTACTGAAAACTTGTAAAACCCATATATGCCAATTTTGAATCGAATCGAACCACAAATACAAATTTCGTCCACCATCTTGGTTTTTTGTATTGACAAAAATATCATAATTTTTCGCCCTGAAAATCCCCACATACTAATTTTGATTCGAAACGGACCAGAATTACAAATTTCCGCCATCTTGGAGTCACCATTTTGTTTTTTTGCATTGACGAACAAATCATAATTTCTGACCTTGAAAACCACCACATATCAATTTTGAATCGAATCGGACCATAATTGCAAATCATGTCCACCATTTTGGAGCCGCCATTTTGTTTTTTTCTCTTAGAAAAATTCCATAATGCATTGTCACCGAATTTATATCAAAATTGCTTGCAAATGCAGTATTATAATTTGGAATACGGAACAGTTATTTTTCCCGCAAGAGGGCGCCAAAATAAAAAGTTAGATGGCAAAAATTGACATGGCTGAATTCCTTATGAAAATACCTTTTTAATGATATGTCACAGTTACTACTTTCCCTATTCAAATTGTTTGGGTGATAGTGCCCAAGGGGCGGGGGGAGAGGTATGCTGCCGTCCTAAGCAAAAAAGCAGTATCTACAAAAACTGTTAAAGTGGAGATATTGATTTCTGTAGTCTTGAAACACTATAAATGTAACTTTCTCCAAAGAAAAAATTAAGTAAACTAGATTTAAATCGCCAAAGTTAATTAATCATTTCGCCTTTTCTACACAAGTTTAAGACTTTTCGTACATAAGATGGTCGAAACTACATATTCTCAGCTTCAGAGTTTTTGCAGATACGGCTTTTTTGCTTAGGACGGCAGTATGACAGAGGTTATGATAGGAAGATGTCCCCCTTGGATTAAAAATCGACGTGTTTTTGCATTTTATTCACAACACATGCGTTTTGAAGATATTCGATCTGTTTCGTTTTCGGTGCACCACCCTGTATATGAGGGAAATATTCGATCAAATATCTGCCACCCGTGGAGAGTTCACTCAAGTTCAAATGCTACAAGTATGGTGAAACCTTTTTTTTATTGCTATTTTTCTATTCCATATAATCAATGTTAAGGTTTACACATATTGTTAGCGAAAAATATTTTGTACTGATGTAGTGATAGTGTTAGATAGTACTTTTTGTAAAAATTCCTTCCATTTCAGGAAATGACCCAGTTTTTAATGAAACCCGATAGTTTCAAACGTCAGATTTATTGCAGACGAGACCTAAAGACACTTTTCAAGCAAATATCGGTTACAAAACACCTTCGCATCATTCACCTCTGATCCGCAAACTATGTGGGAGTGTCAGACAAGTAACATTAATAGGAATACCAATAATAATTACTGGAGGTCGCATTCTGAAAATTCTACTGTAAAATGAATGGAATAGGTTACCATAAGAACGGTTATGGGAAATTAAGTACTGGTAGTGTCCGTTGATGAAGATGAGAATAAAGATTAGCAACAAAGTATAGGAAGGGTCCGTTCAACAGAAATAAAGTACTTGGTCGACAATTTGAGACAAGAGAGAACTTGATCCAATAAAAATTTATTCGAATTGAAGAATGAAGCGAATATTATATTGGAACTATTTCCTCTCAATGCGGGGTCTGATTGAAGGACATAGTTAATATTGAGATATTTTTTCTTCAGCTCCAAACGCTAAAAACTGAAAGAAAGGTTATGAAAATTCGTACCAACGAACCCACACGATATAGATTCAATCAAACCTCCTAAGCTACATTAATACTGGTCCCCCACCACAAAAAACCAGAATGATCTATCAACGGCTATGAGTACATCAAACTGGGATGAACTTTTTCAATGTCCCGATGTTGACTTCAAATGGGAGTTCATCTCTTGATGCTATCAATGAACACGTAAGCTCTGGAAGAAGCATCTATGTATATCAACCAGTTCCCTTGAAGATTTTGAGGCCCTTTTTCCTCATCCGTCTGTCCTCTCTCGAAACCCAAATAAACGGTCAAACAGAACTATGAATGAAGTCTTCTGGAAAAAGATTCAAAGGAAATTTATAAATTAGGTAAAACTAAGCTGCCGTGGAATGACAATGAAACCGTATGTGATTTCAGTGCTGCAGCTGCTGAAATGCTCGCTAAAAGTTTCGATAATTAATTTTTTTGAGTTCAAAATGCAGCGTTACCCCAAGTAGTGTCACCAAGTTGCCAAAACTCCCTAGCTCATGTGAGTTTTTCACCTGAATTGACAATATTCCACAGGCTATAGGTGATCGTGTTTTCACTGTCAGGTTGGTAAAATGTTTTGTTTTCAAATGTTGGAAACACTGATTCAAGTCGATTATAATTATGTCATCTGCATATCTGAAAGTAAGAATAAAATGAAAAATTTATTGAATCAGATATCCTCGGTTTTTAGAGAAACATCGATAAATTGTCCCTGAGTTCATACATTTTTCTACTCATGGATCACAAGATCTATGAAATAGAAAAATATTGAAAACTGGAAGTAAATTGTTTCGTTTTCAACTACAGGAGTTGAAAAAAAAAATATTATTCGGGACTAAAATTAAAAAAAATATGTTTTTATAATTATATGTATGCTTAATGAACCAAAAATCTTAATATGAATTAGTCGTTGCCCTTTCATTAGGTTTTTCCCGATGTAGCAGTAAACTGGTAAACATATTTGAGATATCTATTTTCAGAAAGAAGATTAAGATATTGAATACAACAATAACAAAGAAAGAACGAATAAAAAAATGAATAGTTGCTCCGGGGCGACTTAAATAGATTCAGTAGCGCATTCGCTTTTACAGCTGCAAAATAACTGGAATAACCTGCAATACCACGTCATTTGTAGAGTTGGAATTAATCAAATGAGAAAACTCTTAACGAGGTCTGTTGGATTATGAATAGCCACTTTTCGATAAAATATGTTGTACGGTGTTTCCAGAGGCTCCAAAAGGTCTAGATAAAAACATTCTATTTAAGCAACTGTCGTCGAAGTTGTACCAGTCTGTTCACTCCTTGGCCAAAGTATGTAGTAGTGGCAAGAATCGAGTCCAAAACCACAGTGAACTATGACTATATAAAGCTCATAATTGGATTTGAAATAATCAAAATGGAATCTTGTTAATACTGGTACAGGAACCAACACCCAGTCCACAACAATGTAGTCCCGTTAGAGCTAATTGCCCTAGTATTTGAAAATAATGGTAGTTTTTTTAAAGCTGACACTCTCTTACTATTGTCAAGAAATCATCTAGTTACAAATGTTTTCATTTCCAACAAATGGTAACATTGGTACTGGTACCAAAAACAACTCTGTCGGGGGACGTTGCCACGAAAGGAATTCCTGGGATAATGATAAGTTCACATGAGAAACATGTAAAACCTGAATTTTCTGTTTTATATTTAGTTGCAGCAGCATCCTCACTATCCAACCCAGCTTTCGTGGCTGCTATTATTTGTCATTTAGGCCAAATAGAGGGGAGACAATTTTCATTGACTGGCACCTTTCAATTAGGGTTCCAAATTTGGAACATGTAATCCTAGTCATTCGTTTTCTTGTCCAAATTTGAGAAGCATACTGGGTTCTCGTTTCATTTTCTATATTGTCTGGGAACAACTGTTCAGTAACTCTGCACAATTATAACCTTGTTCAAAAAGACAACAGTCAACAGACTCATCCATGGGTTCGGTTCAGCTATCTTCCTCTACATTACCAACAGTATTACTTGCTTCATTAAAAGTTCCTAACAGAAAATGCCTCAAATTTAGTCAACTCACCAATATCAGAGTTACAAACGTAAATCTTACCAACTTCAGAGTTATAAGAAACATAATCAGTTATTCTTTCACCATCTTTGGTTGATGTATTGCGATCATTTTCAAATAATGGAGTCTTTAAAGAACACATAAATGAAAGTGTTTTCTCAAATTTCGAATTCAAACGTCGAGAATGGAACTCAACAACATCACAGAGTTTTGACATTAACGGTATCTTTCTTTCACCTAAAAAAATAGTGAATATTATTTTGCATGTAGAGCAACAATTGATCAAAATATGATCAATCTCTCATTCACTTACATCTGAGTGGGTCAGCATGGGTTTTCCAACATAAAACATTATCAATATAGACCTCTAAGGAGTTTTTGTCACCTCTATAAATATCATAGTGCGAGCATAGTTTATTTTGAACAGTAAATTTGTTTTGTTTTCATTGAGAAACAGTTTGGTTTGTGTGAACCACAATTTGGATCTTTCAAATTCCAATTGAAATTATAATTGACATAATATCGAAAAACAGTTATACCGTCATCAGCATCATCGTTGGTCCCACTATATTCATCTCCTTCTATTTTCAGCCATCTCTCGTATTCCCGATAGTAATGATAAACACAAACCTCTCAGCATTTAAAGCAGAATCATAAAATAAGTACTCGCAAATTTCCGGATTCCTCAATTATTCTTATTTCTCTCAGACGGTGTTAATATATTCTTCCTGTGTAAGTAAGCGACATGACAAATTTATCGATACGCCGAGCAAAGCTGAATGTAAAAGAACTCTTCACTCGCTATAACGGAAGAATGCGCAGAAATAAATGGAAGTGCCCAGGTGGTAAGACTTCGGGACGTACGACATACGCTTTTCTTCTGGGATCTCGGATTCATTTGCTTGGAATCGTTCACCCGCTGACTCACGTTGTCTTTCTTTATTCTGGGAACTGTCTATAATATTGATTAAGAGCCGACTTAAGTTGAGTCATTTATTCTATGGCCCCTAGGCTACGCTTGTATAAAGGGATTCTGAACAGACACAAGAACATTTGTTTAGCAGGTGGATAAATAGTAGTTGTTCAATATGAATTATTCTCGTCTACTTTGAGTTCCTGGAAACACTATCATAGTCCGCTCTTAAGAGTACAAAAACACGCTTCTGTAATGATAATATTAATAATTATAATCGTAATAATAATAATACTTATATTCACATAAGTAATCTATTAAGGAATAAATAGAGAGGTTGACCACAAAAGGAGACCCTTGAATGTGGTTTTTCCGTTATTCCAAATAACTTTACATATAATTTTTTTTGAAAAATCATGCAAAATATTTTAAAAAGATTTAGAAAGATAAACACAAAATTTATTTTTGAGCATTTTGAGATAATTCATTACATTACAGGTGAAACAGTATCGTATAGTGTGGGTTTTCCGTTGTAAAATGTGTGGAACGTATGAGAAAATTGTTCTAGATCGAGTGTTATATTCATATGATATTTCAATTGAATAATTTTTGAGTTTAGTCTGTCTAGTCACCTTTGCAACAAAGAACAATAATAGTCATATAATTATGAAGAATGTGTCTTTCGTTATGTTGGATCATTTATTCATAAATTAATGTTTATAAATAAAAAAAGTTAATTGAATTTTTCAATCACCCCAATTAAATTAGTACCTAAATAAACCAATTAAATCTGTTGATTTGTAGGGTAGTTACGAGGTTCATAGTGTATAGTTTTCAAACAAACTTTTTGGCTCTCTTCTAGATTTTCTACATGTTGGTTAACGGCAGCTCCCCATACGATATTATGGAATAATTCGAGTGGTTTTGTACTAGAGCATAATATAAAATCTGTAGGTGGTCTGTGGCAAGAGTATTTGATAGATACTTGAATTCATATAAGATGGAACAAAGTTTTTTTCTGGACAAATGGTATGTACATCCCACTTCAAGGAGTTATCGACGAATACCAAGTGCTTGGTGTTTTCTACACTATTTATTGAAATGGTTTAATGTTCATCACTGCCGACCATTAATAATTTATAGTTTGGTAGTTATTCAGAATATGACGCAAATACAAGGATGTATGTTTTGTCGGAATTAATTTAATTGGCGGGCTTTGAACCAATGAATAATTTCAGTTAGTTTAGTTTTCAAAGTGTCGCAGTTGTTATCATTTAAAATGATGGCCGTATAATCGGCGATACTCACAACTTCTCCATTTTGAACAAATTTTTTTTATATAAGTTAAACAGAAGTGAGCCAAGAACTGTTCCTTGGGGTACACCATATTCCACTAGTTTAAAATATTTATTTTGACCTCTATTCTGTATTAAATCACACGTTGGCCCTCTGATTCTTATGCTGTCCAAGATCTTCGGAAAGTGTTTATGGTTAACTGTATCAAACGCTATTGCAAGATTGACAAAAACACAGTATTGGATTTTTTATCAATGAAGTCACTGATTTTTGACGTGAGGACAGTGATCGCCTCATCTGTTGACCTATTTTCCCTGAAGCCAAATTGATTATTTTCTTTATCTTCCAAAATTTCAAATTTCTCAAGGGAGATGAGAATGCGTGTTTGAATGATCATTTAGAAAATTTTGCCTGAGTTGGAAATCAATTAAATCGGGTGGTAGTCTGATACATTCAGTCTAGTTCCTACTTCGAACAAAGGTTTCACTATGGCAGATTTGAAAGCGTTAATGAATTCTGAGAATGCTGTTATGTCATCCACAAGATACTTCAAGATTTCAGATGTTAGCGTATCGTCACCGGGCGACTTATTGTTCGTCAGTTTCGAAATACAACATTTTACTTCGAGCTGATTGGTTTCCAAGAACAGTCTTGTGTTTGAGATGAATGTCTCAGTAGTTGAATCTGTTGTCCGTTTCACTATCATTTTTCCAATCCTTAAGAAGAAATCATTGAAAGTATCCGCAATTTGTTTCGTATCCGTTATTAGGCATCCATTTTCCAATTAAATTTTTTTCAGATTCAGATTCTCTTTCAATTTTACCACTGTTTCATCAACTACTTTCCAAAGCCCAGCAGAATTGTATCCGTTTGAATAGATCTTATTTCTCCAATATCTCATTCGCATTCTTTCGGAGCCCGTTTAGTTTATTTCTGTATAATTTGTATTTAATGCAAATTTCTTCAGTTGGGTTTTTTCCACTGTAGAATATAGAATATATTTCTATTGACAGATTCAACGAGATCGTCAATGACACAAAGTCATTTTTTAGATTCATAGTTTAGTTTGGTGGTTGTAAAGTATTCCATTATTTTTGTAATTTTCAGTGAAGATGTTGTTCGCTGAATTTATATTATCTGAAGTGTAGATCTCCTTCTAACTCCTTTTGCAAGTTTTTTCTATGTAGAAAACGTTTATATACTATAATGAAAAAAGATAATTCAGTTGCCCAATGTTTCCACCTTTATTTTATATGTATTTTCTCACTCTTTTTACCTTTTTAGCTCAGTTCGGGTAGCCAAAATGAACATGAACTCCTCTCTCTCTCTCTCTGCAGGGTGGTTCTAGTGAAGTCTGGTGCTATTTCTTGATGTCAATTTTATGTTAATAATGAAGGATTCAAATAAAATTTTCAAATTTGTACCAAAGTTTTGTAATTTATTGATGGTCAAGAGTGTCAAATTGCAAATATCAAATTTCAATCATTCAATCATCATAGGTTTTTTCCTAGCTCTAGGAGAGACCTACCTCAAATTCTATAGCACAACTTGCTTTAAATACCACTAAATTGATGAAATCAAACGTTCCGAGTAGTTCCGAAATGGTTCTGATTCAAACTAGAATTAGTTCTGTGGAACGTACCACGCTTGCACTTTATAATTCGATAAATATAGCTTTTGAGGGTTATGTTGTGAAATGTCAATAAATCATTCAAATTATTAAATGTTCGAGTGGATTGTATTGTTTGAAGCACTATGATTGTTTGAGGGATGTTAAAAAGTTCACATCAGGGTTTTTCATGAAGTCCGCTCACACTGCTTTCTCCCTGCAGTTTTTTTTTCCTTCCTTTCTATGAAATTTCATTTTACTTCCTAAATCTGTCCATCGTCTCGTTGCAAAATCATCAATCATCTTGGCTTCCTCCTCATCGCGTCGTTACCCTTTTCGTTGTCCTCGCTACCACTCTGTCACTACCGATTTTCACTTTTGTCACGGGTCACTTTTTTTAATTTTTAATTACCTTAATTCAATACAAATGTCTCATAAACTATTTCCTAGTCATAAGAAATTTTTATTTCTATAATGATTGATAGTGTTTTCTAGTCATTTTTATTATTTGATTCCTCCTTGTTGGTTCTTTTTATTCTCTCTGTCTCCTGTCATTTATTGTGTTTTGTTTTCAGTCTAGTTTGTGAAAGTTGTTATACAGGGTGTGGATATGTTACTGTAGATTTCTGTTGAAGTCTTTTGTAGAGTTTTACTTAAAAATTGTTTTTGGGTTTGTTTTCATGTCAGTGTGTCATTGTAATGTTTTAACATTTGTTCTTGTGTTTTTAGGGATGTTTCTGTGTGTGGTCTGGTTGTCCGGTTCGTTACGTTGTTGTTTGGAACAACTTTGCAGCTGGCAAACTATAGGATGGTAAATTGAGCTGATATTCACCTGGTTATCGATCCGAGCTGGTTGAGTAAGCTACACAGATACGGTAAGGTTCAACTATTGGTTTTTTAGTTAACTCTGTGTCTTGGGTTTTTGCAAAGATTCTACTTTTCTATTTTAACAACGGTTTCATTTCATAACAATACATTATTGTTATTTTCTTCTCTTTTAGGTATAATCATCTGCAAAGCGAGCGAGAAGTTATCAGAAATTTTGGTTTCAAGAGCAACTGGGGTGAAACTATTAATTTTTTATTCATATTCAATAAAAACGTTATCGTTAGATGTTTTTGTTTTCCCCTGTATTCTTGTGAATGCATTTATTGCTGATGAATGCCTAAATTCTCCCGTCACATTGAGATAATCCTGCACACTCTCATTTTCATTATCCAGTATTTGGAAATGTATATCTCCTATTAAAACTTGAGCTACCTGGGGGTTTATATAATACATTTTCAAATTGAATTATGATTTGTTCGGATTTTAATACCCCAATATCCATAATCTCCATACAGAGGAGAATTGTTGATTCGTATAAGTTTTTATTTATGGATCGAGTATTTCTGCGAAGTTTTTTTAAATTTGTTTGAATGTGAAAAACTCTAGTGAGATGATTGAGTCTTCTTGTGATTTATTTATCTTTCGTTCTCTAAATCACGACACGACAATAGTTAACGACAAAACTAATAAAACTTGTTGGTGGATATAAAATTTTGATAAATTACGGTTTTAAGTACATATCAAGCAAAATTATCTAAAACAATGAAAATAGAATTTACAATGAAGTAAGTTACTAAAAATAAAAAACACTTCAAAATATATAGTAGGAATAGTGGAGTTAGTTTTGTATTGGGATCTGGTATTGATTTTCAGTTCAGATATTTTTCGAACAGTTTCTCTAGCATCAGCTCTCAAGTATGAATAGTATAAAACAGCATAAAGTACTCTAAATAAAACAAATAAATTAAATAGTTACAAAAAACAAACAATATTGAATCGACAGCATAAAATCGAAACACTTTAAGGAGAAAACATATGACAATGGTGGATATTTAAACCATTCAAATATCTTCCACATTGGCTTTTGAATTATATGAATGTTGAGTATTCTTTCAATCCTCCTTTGGTAAAAACTGTAATCTGTTGATGAACACTATGTCTGTTTAGCACTATTGCAGTATTGATACAGAAATCATTAGAAGCATGTGATCTGGTATTGTGATTATGTATTTCTTGAAGAAAAGTAATTTTTTATGTGAAGTGGAAGATGAAAGAATAATTTTTGTCTAATTTCCACTAAGACTTTATTAATTACGACCGGTTTCGGCTTTTATGCCAATCTCAAGAAACTATTAAGTAACTCAGTCAGTTAAGTCAGTTATTCGATATTTAATAACTTACTAATGCATATTTTCTTCGAAAATTCTACCTACATATCCGAATGATTTTGTACCAATATCGCTCAATGTTTTGAGGCCATTATTACTTCAAGAATATTTGCCAACATTTTAATAAAATTGTACCAGCGATATTGTACCAGTATCGCCGAATATATTCTTCGAGAATATTTCGCCCATATTATTCAAGTAATATTAGACCAATATTGCCGAATATTCACAATTTTTTCTCGCCTCAAATATTTTACCGATATGTTCACAATATTGTACCAATCTTCTACCAATATATGTGTGTTACTTTGGATTTCAGCCCGTGAAACTAGAAGATAACGGGAATAGAACGTGAAAGATTCAAATACGAAAATTCTAGAATGGGGATCCAACCCTTGGTAGAATTCGATGAGAATAAAACCTAAGCAAGTATTTTTTCTAGAAGGGCCGATCTCATTGGCGAACGTATTTATGTTATG
Source organism: Chrysolina oricalcia (assembly GCA_944452925.2). Classification (NCBI taxonomy): domain Eukaryota; kingdom Metazoa; phylum Arthropoda; class Insecta; order Coleoptera; family Chrysomelidae; genus Chrysolina; species Chrysolina oricalcia. The sequence continues at coordinate 16,433,353 of OX101818.2, read as the reverse complement.
AGTATCCATTCCAATAAAGTCGATGCTCGGTATTATCAGCAGTTCCTTGTCATGGGAAAGACAGGTTCATTGTCAAAAGGGACTCTCAAAAACTTGGTTTTCTGTTTCGTGTCAAAAGCTATTTCACTTCCCGTAAGTTGCTTTCGATTTATAAGGCACACGATGAAAAAAAGAGCCATCCGTGTCGTCGTTGATACTGAGCTGAGAAGCTCGCTCACTTCTCTGGAACACCACAGAAAGGTTGGCAATATCTCTCTGTTTTACAGATTTTTTCAAGGACGATGCTCTTCTGAAATATCATCAATCATTCCATCATTAGCGGTTTCATCAAGACTGGCCCATCGAGCCCAGCCTTTACATCCCTTCATCGTCTCGTTGGAGACACACCGAGGGCTCGTTCTTCGAACGAATGGCATAGCTTTGTAACTCACTGCCTCGGTAGGTGTTCCCTGAGGCATACAGCCTGAGGAAATTCAAGAAGGACACCAATTCCTACCAACTTTTCTGTGGCTCTCTCGACGTTCTTTGAACATTATATGATTTTCCTCTTTGTGAAAACTAAAATATAAAAAAAGTTAAACAGACAGTTGTGAAAAATGTGATGTATCAAAACCTCAAAAATGCATTTGAAATTTTACTTTTAACTGCTGGGTTAGCTAATAGTCGTTTATAATATTAGTGATCGAAGAAATAAAATCAATTTAAACACTACCATCATACAATGTTTTTCAAGAAACACTATTAATAGACTGCTAAAATGATAAATAAAAAACCGCTAAAATCCAAAATTACAATCACAAAGTTTAGGGTCACATGGTACAAACATAAGATCATTTTATGATAGTAACTATTTTCTTGTTCTCAAGTACAAAGCAACCAGTGTTCATTGTCATTAGTAGCCATAAAGCTTGTCCGGGATTTCAAATTAAGATTGTAGCGCTACTGGCGGCGGACGATGAAGTACTTTCTACGACATTGATTTATAACCTTATTTTTTCTTCTAAACAGATTTCATTGTTTACTTTGAATAAGTTCCGTAAATCAACTTGGTTACTTTGGTTACTCGTTTTCTGTCCCGTAAATATAAAATGTTCGGTTGGTTCCTGAAACACAGGCTAATTACGGAACTTGGTTGCTGAAAAAGCGGTAGATTATCTGTCACCAGAACGACCGTCGATTTTCTCTGGTAAGTTCGGTTTATTATTGTTTGTTGACGTTGACGTGCTTTAGTTTTCGTTCTCATTTTAATGTTCCGATGGATTCGTTTACCGAGTTGAATTAATAATATTCGATACATTTTCAGTTTGATGACTTTTTTTAATTACAGGACAATGAATGTTTAAAAAACTTTTAAAATGTCAATGTAAATTATAAAACGAAACAGATTTATAAAGCTGATAACAAAAATTCTAAATATTCAGGACTTTCATTATCGTCAAGCCAGCAGAATGATTATATAACTTCAAGGATTATAATAATATCTCATTATCCTCAAGCCAACTGAATTTGGCATCATCGTAGGCATCCAGTTCCAAGACACATCATATGAATAATAAGTATGTAATGAATGTAAAAGAAAAGAATTAATAGCAAATAGAGAAAAATTTAACAATCAAGCAAAGTGAAAAAATAAAAACACAAAACACACGGGAAACGACCAAAACTATAATTTGCAAATGACTGGCATTCCGTAAATAAACCACAACCGTAGTTACCAGTAGATAACCACTGTCAAAAGTGTTGTTACCACACCTGAAAACATTGGTAACTTCGGTTGATTAACGGAACATATCCTTTGATATTTCGTGTATTGAGTATTTGAAGCGTGGTTTAGACCCTTTAAACATTGTTAAAACTATTTTGTTGACTTTTACCTTTTATTATTGTTCATTTAGATAAATGATTATTGGTGTGAGTATTAGTGTTAAGGTGTTGATAGTTACATTGTTACAAAAAAGCTAGTGATAAAATACTTCAATCGTCTTCTTATTATCAAAGACAAATGGCCGGTTTAAAATTGGAATTTCTGAGGTATGTTGAAGGGGCCAAAAGTTCTCAGTGTGTAGTAGAAGGTGAAGAAGTCCTCAATGCATACCATATAATATTATATGGAAAAAATGAATGAAACTCTTCAGTGACAAAAGTGTGTGCCCTCTGTCTCCAGACAAGCGCTCTTCAATCCGAGCCTCATCAAGTGAGTGGAGAACTCAAAATTATAGACGGTTATATTAAAATTATGCAAATGTAAATAAGTGAATAAAAACAAGATATACCTACCTACCTTTGTTAATATAATCTTCTTGCTTAAAATGATGAGAACACACTTTCATAAATTTGCTTATTGGTTTGCCAATCCGAACCTTTCATATCCAGGCTTTTCTTCTTGAGATTAATTCTCGTCCCATCTCCTTTCCAAAGTAAACGTTTGGGTCATTTTCCTCGGAATATCTGTGAAAAGTTAATTTCTTTTGGCCCAGGAATTGCAATGTAGCACAGAACAAAGGGTCGCTTTACCTGTAAAAATTAAGATAAAGTAAAAACGGTTTGAAGAAAGGCACTATATTCATAAAAATCAATGGTAAACAAACGACACGAAAGTGTGGTTGGAAAGCAATGTCACAGAAACGAATTTACAGAGTTCTAATGTTCCAAATAACCCACAAAAGCGCCAATTAGGAAGCAAGGGTTATAAGAGAGAGAGAGAACCGATAATTTTGAAAAAAAGTTGGGTTATGTTTCTTTTGTAAGTCAGAATGTCAAATAAGTAAATTGTGAATGACATGTTCAATTTCAATGGATGCATATCAATTCTAATTTTTTTATGAATTGAAATTATTAGGTGTATAATGGACTCGAATTACAAAAAAGCGTCGACTTTCGGACACGGCCCCGATATTCTGTGGCCCTACCACCAGCCATTATGGAACATGGATATACAGCCGCCGACCATCTCTGCTGCAGACACAAGAGTTTCTTTTAGAAGGGCAGAACCTAGTGTAGTTTTCAGAAATAATGTGTAAAAGTTGCCAATGATTGATTAAATATATCCACATAGTAACAAACCCTTTATAAAAACACTGAAACTTCTCCATTAATTAGAGATTAGGTTCTGCTCTCCCAAATACTTCTTAGTCAATATATACCATTGTTTGATCAATACAAATTTTAAAACTTGGGTATCAATTTGAGGTACTGCTAATAACTCAAAAACCAAATAATATCGAATTTGAATCTTACAGAAGTGCCTAGCATTCGTGAACATAACACATGTCGAATATATCTGAGAGTCATTAATCTCAGATGAAATCAAATTTAAGCAAAAATTAATACAAAACATCCAAAAAATATTGACATGATTGAAAATCCATTTATAATCTTACATTTTTGTACATTCTCGTTTGTATGATTATGAAAGTTCCTTTATATGCTTAATAAATTCTTTTTTTTTTGTATTCCTATCATAAATAAGAAGTTTCTTGAGATAGTGAATTATGGCATGGTTGAAACAAGAAAATATAGCCATTCACTTCTATGAAACAGCTGTTCTAGAGATTACCAATATACTAACACTATCTTTTATATTATGGTCTAACCAATTTTCTCAAGATAAACGACAATATAGAATTTTTAACCTTGTTCGAAAAAAAAGGTTCCATTTTTGCAATTTAAAACTTTTCCATTCTAGGTGCTTATAAGAATTGGCCACTTTTTTCAATAGCCATTTTTGGGTCTTTCGTTCCAAAATGAATCTGAAAAATTGATAAAATGGGTTCATAATCTGAACAATTCAGAAAAAATTTGTCAGTCCTAGTGAACACGAAAATTGTTATACTGCACACACTTTATCAAAGACAAGAGTTTATTTATTGATCCCAAGAAACATTTCTGTTTAGAGAGGGATTACATTTTTACATAAATTATTTAACAGCAATACATATGAAATTAAAATTGATGAAGAAATCAAACAATTATTAGAAAAGGGATGATGAATAATTTGCGAAATGAGTAAATAAGTCATTTCAAAGCAAAAAGTCAAAGGTGAAACATTGTTATATTATAAAGGAATTGAAGTCATCTGTTAAGTATACATTTCTTAAGTTCATTTTTTAATTTAGTTGTAGTCCTGATGATTTCAGTCACAATTTTACACTACGTTACTCAATATTGACACTATTGATAGCCATTTCTTTCTCAAGGTTTCCTGTTTCAATCCTGAAAAAAAAAGTTTGAATGAAAATATAATCTGTATCTGTCTTTGGTGAGGAAAATTGGAGAAATGTATTCTTCAATATACTAATTAACAATTTATAAACAAAATGATCTTGAACTCACCTCTGAGAATACAATATAATTTATGACTTTTGTCGGTATTCTTGCAGGTTTTCACTGCACAATAGGTACTTCACTTTCAGAAGAAATGTATTAGTAAAAAAGTAACCAACATATTCCTAAGTTGGATCACTGGTAGCAGGGCTTATCAGAAGATTTTGGGACTTGGGACAATCTGCTTTCTTTTCTGTGAATCTGCTAAAACTGTTTTTGAAAACATTACTAATGACGTGGTGTTTTTAGAACATTGAAACTATTTAGACTCCACACATTGGCCATACCCGTAAGAAGGCCAAAGCCTTCTAAGATTCACTGACCCTACATGAAATGCCAATAGTTTTTCTAACTAGCGTAGTTTTACTCAACTTTCAATGGTTTGACGGTTACTTTACTGGTCACCTTACACGGCCACTTCACAGCAAATGTGATAGTAATTTGCTCTAATTGATGTACTCAATGAAAATGAAAACATATCCATACTTTATTGTTGATACTAGTGTTAAAAGTAACTAATTTTTAACACTAGTGTTAAAAGTGGGTGACTCTTAATACTGGTGTCTTAAAATGACTTTTTTAAGAAAAACAGCTGGTGTTAAAAGGCGAACTTGTAATAGTTTTGATAGAAAAAATATTTTAGAGGCGAAATGACCTGCAAAATGGCCGACATACAAGAGTCGATATCCTCATGAGAGATCACTCCGACACCGCACCGAGTAGAAATTAGTTTTATCTGTCGATCTTCGTAAGTTTATTTTCATTCGAATCGATAATGAAGTATCAATATCTCCGATACGCGTCGCTACGCCTGAAAAGGTTATCCTAAATCCAATCTAATGACGCGGACAATTTGAATGGGGAAAGCAGGATGATACCAAATATAGTGTATGAAAATGTTTGATAATATTTGCTCGGTCGTATGATTTGAATGGCCATTGAAAGGCAGTGGCGGTACGGCTTTGAATGTAATATACCATTGCTAACTCATAAATAATCTACTATGAAAAATATTTTCTCCGTAATTATTTCTACCCACTTGATGAGTATAGACAGCTCAAATCATAAGTAACCATTGCAAGCATGCTCTTTTTTGCATACTCTAATTCATACAAATTCTTTATACGCACTCACACATTCTTATATTTTTATTGTTTGTCTGTTTTATTCATACATAAATTTTATATTTTGAATACTTCATGACAATGTAGTTTATCTTTTCTATTACTTTTAGTTTTTAGTGCCTATTTAGTTATACAGGGTGTTTCTTAAGTACGTGTAGAAAATTTAGGAGCGAATTGCTAACATCAAAATAAGAAGAAAAGTTCCTATAAACATATGTCCACAAGTTATTCATTTCTGAGATACAGAGTGTCAAAGTTGAATTCTTATTTTGATTTTTGTGAATAATTTCAAAATAATTTTGGTATTTGGGTAAAGTTTGGTATCTGGGAATATTTATTACTTAGTTTGTGTAAAAAATATATTCTTCATAGAGGTCACTGCGAGCAACTGTTTTCGAGTTATTGAGATTTGAAATAATCGATGCAGGTTATTTAGAATGACAAGATTTTTTAATTCAAAATAAATTCAATTAGAAATTAGTTTTTTCACAATTAACACAAAATTTGATTTTGTCATTGAAAAATCCTCCCAGATACCAAACTTTACTCGAATATCACAAATATTTTGGCATTTATTCACAAAAAAACAAATATAATAATTAATCTTCGACACTCTATATCTTAGTAACGAATAACTTGCGGACATGTGTTTATGGGAATTTTTTTTTTTATTCCGTCGTCAGCAACATGCTGTTGAAGTTTCTACACGTACTTAAGAAACACCCTGTATATTGACTTGTCTCATGTTATGTGAAGACCTGAAGAGATTAATAAAGTATCTATCTATCTAATCCATCTTCGTGCCTCACCACATTGTAAATTCCACCAGATTATCAGATTCCCACTTTACAATCTTTTCGAACTGATGGTACAAACTTGCTACAGTCGTGCACAAATTGATTTTGATGAACTGAGATAATAATTCTATTTTTATTCCTTCTTCCACATAAACCTGTTCAATAGGTAGTTTCGTCGGTAAGTCTGAACTACCCAACTAACAAATTGGCTTTGTATTTTTTAGGTAACAGAACAATTCAGTTTCATTGGCCGTATATTAATGCTAGTGTCAAAAAGACAATCTGTTGAGTTATTCTCTGTTCTTTGAATCCAAATTGTTACTTGGATCATTGTTGAGAGCGTTTATAGAGTGAAATTATGAAACATATGAAAGGATGAACTTGAAACAGTTTCATAAACATTTATACAATTTATGTTATACGACATTTTAGCTAAGAGGACTAAAGTGGTGTCTAGGGCTTCGTGGTGATATCATCCTATTCTTTCGTACATAGTTTCATAAATGGTTCATGAAAACTCATCAATAGATTACAAAATTGTTGTATTGTTGTTTCCTGTGATATACTTTCACTTCAGAAAGAGATATGCTTCCGACAATAACGGATAAATAACTATTCTATAATTATACGTTTAGTATGCTATATGGTCTGACAAAGCAGTGACAGAACAATAAACTGTTACTGAACACAAAGTTATATTGAAAATCTTTTATAAAATGAAACAATAGTATATCATTTGGATACACCATATTGGTTCAGGCTCTTTCTGACTTCTCAAGTGTGCGCTGGAATACCGGTCAGATGGGCAATTCCGGTCACTAGATTTGTTCCGAATAAACGTGGCCACTTCGTTGAATGTGTAGCGCCATTTTTTCTCGATCGGTACGAGTTAAATCCTCTGGGTTTCCATTTCCAGTCTGCAGTGTGCTACATGTGATGTCGAGATCAAGCTATTTCCAGGTTCTATTATAACATATTGACGAATTTAAAACAAAGAAAGTTTTAAAATAATTTATTTTTTTAAACATAGCCATGAGGAATATCTTGAGTGGTAATTTCTCGTTTAAATCCTGCTTTTAAAGGCGTTTTAAAAAAGAGGAACAATTTTGGGTTGGGTTTATGTAGCCAAATTGCTTTTGGGGAATGCCGGTAAAAACAAATGAGGTAATACCGGTCGTGACCGGTATTACAATACCAGTGGTGACTGGTATTACCCACAGGCATTCTTATGACTATGTGGAATAGTTAGTTTTTGTTTGTTTTTTAATCAATATTTCCTTTGTTACAGATGCCTAGAAACTATATCAAAAAAGGAAACAAAGATAAATGGAACTTCGAGCAACTTCAAATTACCATGCAAGCCGGTGTATTGTGTAAGGCTGTTGGGTTTTATAATAATAATAATGAAAATAAATGCTTTTATTGTTAGGATACTCGTTACTGAATAGATACCTAACCTAACAAAAGGCAGGATTCAATCTCCGCACATGAAAAATCATTGCAGAGCTTGCTCTTCCATCCAACCATTAAAAATAAACTCATGATAATTTCTAATTTCGAATCGTTAATAACAATGCAAAAATCATTTCAAATTTAATAGAACTGGAAAAGTTACGGTATTTCAAGAGAAAAAGATGAAGAAATATACCAAAAATTAAAAACTGAGCTTAAACATCCACAAACATTTTTATACTACTCTTGAAAGTACTTGGTATGATCTAAAATACAGGAACTGATGAGTTTATCTCATGAAAAATATTAATATTTTTTATTTATTTTACATTATTTCAGTCTGAAAAATATAGTGCAAATAGTCCATGGACCTAATACTCACAGCTGAAATCAACATTGATTGTTAAAGAAAACATTAATATATCAGCATTCAGTTAACTGATGTCCTTTCTGAAAGTTAAATCAAAAGGATCCATTTCTAAAATATCAAAGGTGTTGGAAGGTAGACAAGTATTAATTTTCATAAGAAATGTTCCAGATGATACTTTTCTGCTACATGAAGTTGTTCTGGTAATGGGCGTATTTGGAGGCTTAAGACGTGATGAAATGGTCAAGATGACAATTGATGACATTGAAGACAGAGGAGCCGTTTTACTGATCAAGGTACCAGAAACCAAGACCTGCACCTCAAAAAGTTTCACCATTGTTGAAGAAAGCGAAATAGGAGCCTTGAACTTAGAAAGTACATTGCACTACGACCAAAAGGAAGTTAACAATGTAGGCTTTTTTTACCCTACAGAAATAATAAATGGATTGAGTTACCTGTAGGTAAAAATACTATAGGAAGTGTTCCTTCTATCATAGCGACATACCTTAATTTGTAAAACCCGAAAGGTTACACCGGACATTGTCTACGCCGAACGTCGTCAACGCTTCTTGTTCAAGGTGATGCTTCCTTTGAAACACTAAAATCACATGGAAAATGGAAGAGTAGTACGTTGCGTTATATTCTGTTATGTTTTCGACTCGCAACTGTCATTTATTAATTTGTTATAAACATTCACATACAAAGAAACATGTTCCTGTTTATTGTTTTGCTTATAAAATGAAAAATAATACAGCAATCTGGTTGCTCTAATTAGGAAAATTGCAGATATTTGAGATACGAAAAAAATGTGATGTTTTACGATCGGATCATTAGTAACGGAGAAAAACCGAAGAGACTGGAAAATTTTGTGCAGCTTTCATTGCACTTATCTGGAAGAAGTATCGGCAACAGCGATACAAATGCTATTGTAACCAGCATTGGTTCCATCAAAGACTCGAAAACAAATAGGAAAAAACCACTGGAAACTCTCTGTGAGTGAGGCTTTTTTGGTCCATGTCCATTTCAGTCTAGGCAATTTACAGGAAGCCAAGAAAAACCGCGTTTGAACAATCGAGTTCCTTTATATGAAATATATTGGATGAAATAAATAAACCACACTATATAACGTTAATATTTAGTATACGTAATCATGTTTATTTCACTTGTTATGTTTAATTTTTATATTTTTTGTATTTAGTTTAGCTTAGATGGCTCTATAAACAATTGATTATGATTGTTAGTAATATAAGTTGGCAATAAAACTTGTACACTTCTACTTAATTTTACTTCACATCACGTTTATGTTTGAAACATTTGAGTTCCTATACATACAATGTATGTAATTCATAAAGTTTTCATCTTACCTTGTATAGTTTAGTTTTTTTATTCCCTTTATAAGAATTTCAATAAAATATTTGATGCTCACCATTGAAAAATTGAGAAAATTCGGAAGTAAAATTATTGATCTGATGAAGACATATGAAAACTGAAATTTCCTTTAAACTACATATCAATGCATCGTAAAAAAGTGAGTATAGAGTCTTTCTCGTTTTTCAATATGTTTATTCATAACGTCAAAATGAAATTTAATGTGTAATCTGAAATTTTTCCTTTCCTAGATCTCTCCGGCAGCAGTGCGAATTTACTTAAGTTCTCACCAGCATTACTTAAACTCCGTACTATGCAACTTTGCCATAATTCAACCTTTGCTGCATGTTATATAGTTTTTTTTGAGGTGAGCATCGAATTGGGGACTCCCCGTACACAAAGCATTGCTTCTTTCATACAAGATAATACATGTTTTTGGACCAAGAACATTAATAGCTATTGACAAAGAAGTCTACTTGCAACAAATATATACATACTTTCAGACAAGGTAATTACAAAATCTAAAGTGAGAGCTGCAGGATGCAATTCTTTATAATAAGGACATAATAATGTTGCGTTAAAGATGAAGTCTTTGATATGGTAATTTGAGATTAAAAGAAGTAAAATAATGGTTTTGAATATCAGCTTAACAAAACCTTCGCACTTCAATTCAAGAGAACACGAAATCATTATGAATTTGAATCAAATATGCTCAATAATATTTTATCAAAGATATTACTAGTTCTTCTCATTAAGGAGTTTACTGACTCTGAGACAATATTCATTTGGACATAAAGATCTTGATTTAATTTCGTTTGACCTTATTTTAAAACAACCCTTTATCAGTTTGATAACCTCGGACATATAGAATTCCATTACATACAAACCAGGTAGCACATCATATCGGCTGAATCTTGGTTCCATATTGGGCCAATATAGATATATTGTAAATGAAAAATCAATATTGGTCCAATATGGGTGAATATTCAAAAAATAATATTATATTAATAATATTGGAGGAATATTGGTTGAACTAGTTTTGAATGTAGATTATCACACGAAATATTGGGTCAATATTGGTTGTATAATTTCTACCAATATCGGTAATACAATATTGGTTATATATTGTTTTCCACATCTAGAATAAATATTGCAATCCAAATATTCCAGTCATATCGATTATAGGGGGAAAAATCTATATTGTAATTCCAAGTTTGTTAGAATATTGGTTGAATATCATTTCCACTTTATTTGACAAATTGTAATAACTCATATTGAATCAATATTGGTTGAATGATATTTACCAATATCGATAAAACAATATTGTCTTCACATCGTTATTAATATCTAGAATAAATATCGCAATCCCAATATTCCCCTAATATCGATTCTAGAGATAAAAACTATATTGTATCTCCAAGAGTGATTACACATTGGTTGAATATCATTTCGCCAATATTCAAAAAATCTCATCAAATAATATTGGGTCTATATTGGTTCAATAATATTTATTGATATCGTTAAAACAAAATGGTCTTCATATTGTTTCCTACATCTAGATTGAGATGAAATTTGAATATTGGCCGAATATATAATGGAACATATTGAAATTATATCATGATCATACCTGGATAAAAATCCGCTAGGTGGCTCCACATATAGAACGTCTTTTAAAACCTACGAAAATATTTTAAATACTCCCCATAACTTGTTTTCAAGACAGCTCACTCAGTGGTTATGGCGATCAAAAGGCAGACTCTGGTGTCACCTTCATCAACTGAAAGACATTTAATAATTTTCCAAGGTATATTGACATCCACCAAATGATATTGTACCAATATCGATAAATATTTTAAGGCCATTATTGCTTCAAGAATATTTCACCAAAACTATTTCTAAAATATTCAAACAATATTCGACCAATATCGCAAAATGTTCACATTTTATTTCTCGACTATAACTTTTGAATATTGTGCCAATATTGTCAGAATATTGTGTCAGCGACATTGTACCAATATCGCCGAATATTTTGAGGCCAATATTAGTTCAAGAATATTTCGCCAATATTATTCAAGTAATATTGGACCAATATCGCAGAATGTTCTAATTTTTTTCTCGCCAATATTGCATTTTAAATATTTCGCCAATATGTTCACAATATTGTACCAATATTTTACCAATATAGGTGTGCTACTTGGGAAATCACAGAAAAACATTTTCTAGAGAATTATATATTATTTGAGAGTAAAACCCAGGCTACGACATAATATAGCGACCCCAATGAAACGTACGTTAGATTTTTAGTTCTAAAACAACGCAAAAACGTGGTTTTCAGGACGGTTCAAGAAGCCGTTATGTGAATTTTATGCGTTTGTGCTAATTGTATGGCACAATCCCTATCGAATACCTATAGACATTCTATTAGAGTGAGCACGTGTATTTTTGAGCTCCCTTCTCTGAAAGCCGTTTTTCGAAGGGTATTTTCACAGTGGTGAACTATTTCTTCTTATTGCAGTGTCTGCCCATTCTCCCTCTGGTGAATCATTGTGAAGGAATAAGTGAATCAATATTCAGGGATAAGAAAACCATTAAGGTTAGTTCCTAGTCTGTTGAAGTCAGTTCAAGAGTCCTACCACTTTGATATAATCGTGACAAGTATGAATAGGGCTTCTCAACGTATCCAATCCAGTTCAAGTGACGACATGGAATCACTCATCAATAAAGTCTGTGCTAATTTTGCCAACAAAATTGAAGACAAAATCTATAAAAAACTAGACTCCCTCGAAGAAAGCATAAACAATCAACTAGAAAAACTGCAGGTCAGTCTGAAAGATATGCATGATAGGGTGCGGAGAAATGAACAATCTACCACAGAACTCAAATCTCACGTTGACACTCAGAGGAATATTAATATACGTTATTGTGTACGATTTATTGGGTTTCCTATATATCAGCAAATGAGGATGTTGTTCAAATAATCTTGGATTTTTTTAATAGAGATGTAAACATATGTTGTGAGCAGCGAGATTTTGACTTAGTTTATAGACTAGGAAATGTTATAAGAGTCCAATTCCTTTCTAATCTACTTTCCCGGCAAGTATTATTGGCCCGAAAATCTGCTAGGGATTTCAAAGTATTGGTAGTTGAGGAACTTACTAAGTCAACCTATGAGCTCCTGAAGAAAGCCATAGAAAAATATGGCCCCAAAATAGCGTGGATCATGGGTGGAAAAGTATTTGTTCGTCCCAATGACGAAAATGGTAAACAACATATTTCAAGTGAAGACCAACTTTAATTCCATCATTTCATCGACACGGTAGAACTATAGTGATAATATTTCATTTAGTTTTAAAGTGAATTTGGTTCAGTATTTGTATTGTTCTTATTGCTGGCTTCTCCACTTTGTTCTACAATGCTTATCGGTACTTTTTTTTCAATTGTTTTTAATATATCTTCTTCATTTCAAGGCAGGTGTAGATTATTCTCGTGATTGGTTTTCTTTTTCACTACCTTCAAATTACTTACTTCATTTATTTCAGTTAATTGCAACGGAAGCTCAAACTCACAAGCTGAATTAGTCAGCTTAATTCTCTATTTTTTTCTTCTCTAGTTAGTAATAACATTGTTTATATAGTAGTAAGATAGTTAGTCAATGCCTGTGTAATTGGTGTTGGACGCAAACGCGAGTGTCATCTAGCGTGATTATAGTTACGAACATAAATATTTGACGTCATTTTAATGCAGGTTCCTTCAAAGAACCCTGATTTTAATGCTGTCCCATTGTTTCAATCAACTTACGACATGACTTGGAGGCCAGATCACTGAAGTTACGACATGACCTGGATGCGAGCTCACTATCGCCACCTACATGTCGCATCCATTTTGATCCAATTATAATCCCATACGGTTGACTAACTGTCTTCTATATAAACAATGGTAATAACATAGAATAGGAATTTAAACATATTTGAATTATTTTCATTTTTCAATTTCTCTATTATACATTTTTTTCTCGACAATTACTCATGGGGCTACGAATATACTAACAGAACTGCAGACGTTTAAGGACAAAAACCAATATGTTTATGCAAAATTTGTTAGCGAGAGCTATGATGCAATTATTCTTACAGAAACTTGGATGACTGATAGCTTTTATGATTCCGAATTATTTGACGTTCGATAAAATGCATACCTACAGGAAAGATAGAAGCTTCGAGGAAACTGGAAATAGTTTAGGTGGTAGGGTACTCATTGCTATCTCAAAAAAGTTTAGGTCCTCTGTAATTTCAGTGCATAGTCAATTGGAAACCTTATTTGTGGAAGCAATCTTTTTTGGCAATAAGTTCATACTGAATGCGATACATATTACCCCAAAGTCAAGCTCTCGAGTAAATGCTGAATATCTGAATGTATTTGATCAACTAAATGACAGTGTTACTAGTGATTGTCATTTAATCATAAGGGGGATTTCATCATACGAAATGTTGATGGTATTGGCAATGAATTCTGTATGAAATCTCTAACTACAGCCTCAACATCACAATTGATGGATTTTTGACTTGACATCATTCAACGACTGCCTGAATGAAGACTTCAGGACACTTGATTTATTTCTCAGCAATACAATTGTTGAAGTCGTTGAGGAACTCTCTCCACTTGTTCCTGCTGATTTAAAACACCCTCCATAAGGTTTTGGAATAGACTCACCCGAAAACAATTCAAAAAATCAACCCACAAATAACATGAAGAATAAGTTCTATTTCAAAGCTGCTAACTTTCCTTTACTGTGTCAAATACTGCGCGATACCGATTGGATATTACTTGGATATTTTACAAATGTAAATGATCAGGTTCAGTTTTTTTATGACGTACTCAATAACATTCTGGAAATTACTGTTCCCTAATTCTGTGGCTCCCACCGCATGAAAAATCCTTCGCTCCTTGGTTCACCTCTGAAATCAAGCGAAAGGTTGCGTTCTGAGTTGAAAATTGACATAAAAAATGCACATGAAAATTTCATAGCCAATGTTGAAAATAATATCCACTCTAACCCCAATGTGTTTTGGAGTTACCTACGTGAAAAGTAAAAGAAATGGCTGGTAGCAGAGTTCTGATTTCGAAGTTTACGGAGAAGTCACATCTGATCGCACATGTCAGGGTTATGCCAACTTTTTCAGCTCTGGATATAAACCAGTTTCATCTACTTATGACATTCAAACCATAAAAATATTTCCAACGATCCCCAACGAGGTAGTGAAACTCTGATTTATAGAAAAATAACCGTTCGTGAAACCGAAAAAATCTGCAGGTTCGGATGGAATACCACGCTATCTGTTCAAGGCGTGCAGTGAATATATAGTATATCGTCTGAAAAATCTCTAGAGAGTGGTATTTTCCCTGATACATTCAAATGCACTAAATTGACGCCAATCCACAAAAAGGGAAAAACAAGTATTGTTTCAAATTACAGACCTGTCGCTATTCTGAATTGCCCGGCAAAATTATTCGAATATATTATTTCTGACAAAATTTATGGTCATGTACAAAATCTTCTGTCTACATCTCAGCATGGGTTTTGTAAAAACAAATCTATTGAAACTAACTTGAGAACGTTTGTGAACAAAGTTGATTAATTCCTGAATTTGGGGAACCAGGTGGATGTGGTTAATACAGACTTTGCCAAGGCATTCGACAAAGTACACCATGACATTCTTTTGGCTAAGCTCATCTCATAAGGCTTGAACGATTTGCTCTTGAATTTTTTGTTATCGTCCCTTTCTAATAGGGTACACTATGTTTCTTTTCAGGGAAATTAATCACTGTCTTTTTTGGCAAAGTCTGGAGTGCCTCAGGGGTCAAACTTGGGTCCTCTTTCATTCTTGACTTTCATCAATGATCTACCTGATACTGTATCATCAAATTCTCTTCTTTACGCTGATGACTTCAAAATTTTTCGTTCTATCAAAGACATCAATGATTATTTTGCATTACAACAAGATATTGACCTCGTTCACGAATGGTCTGTCTCGAACAAGCTATTATTCAATATGGATAATATGACCTACAATAGAAGCACTAATCCGAACAATTTTTTATGCAATGGATGGTACAGTAATTTCCAGAGTCAATGGATTTAAAGATTTGGGTGTGAATTTTCAAAGCAACTGCAAATTCAGTGATCATATTAATAAAATTGGTAATGAATCATTGAAGATGCTGGGTTTTCTCAAAAGATCTACTACTGACTTCACTAACATTGATTCACTCAAGTATCTTTATTTTTACCTGGTTCGGAGTCGTTTGGAATACGGCTTCAATCATTGGGGACCCCTCAAAAAAATACATAAAAAAGGTCTTAGAAACTGTTTAAAACTGATTTTTCAAATGGATCTATTATAAAAAATATAAAATTAATTTTGGGTTTGACTCAGTTCAACCAATCCGTGATGAATTTGGTATAGTTCGGCTGGAACATCGAAGATGTCTCAATAAAATGACATTTGTGTATAAACTCCTCAACAACTGTATTGAGTGTGAGTACTTGTTGACACAAATAAAATTATATGTATCTGCTCCTGGAATTCGCCCTAAATCGACTATCTTCCAGATTACCATAGAAGCTACTTTTATTGGTGACATACTCTCTTTGTGTAGCAAATATGATGGAAGCAAGAAACTTGTTTTTTTTATATTTCCCATCGAAGATTCAGAAATGAATTGTCTGGTATACCAATCGTTAATTGAACATAAAACCCTTGTAATATACTTCTACTTCTGACAAATCCCTGCACTCTGAGGTATATTCGTAGTTGTCGTCAATTTATTCAAAAAAGTCAATTTGATTATTCTCTTTTCTATATTCTATATTCCCCTTGATTTTTAGTTTCTTTTTTAATCTATGTTCACCATAATTCTAGTTAAAATCACTTAGTATTTATAGTTAGGAAACATGTAATTAGGTTAATCCTGTATGTTTTCTATAAATAAATAAATTAAATACCAATTGAAGAATTCCAAAACATATACGTTAAAAAATATATATAAATAAGATTAATGAAAGGGTCTATGGCCACGAGGGAACCTTTGAAAAAAAAACCTCTGCAACCTACCAATTCTGCGTAATGCTACAATACGGAGTAAGTATCAAACAAAAATAAAAAATCATAAAAAAATGCAACAATTCCATCGACTATGAGTAAATTGAACCTCAACCGGACTTCAATCCAATCGACAAAAAATCGACTGATTTGACAGCGCCAATGATCGCTTCGCTAGAACCAGAGAAACGACTTCCTTGTCCTCGTTTTTGTTCGATATTGGCAATTACACAATAATCTAGATAGCATTGGACGGCGCTCACAGAGGACGATCGTCTACTGTAAATGTGAAGCAACAAATAATACCAATGTTACGGACACGCCTAGACACGATTCTAACGTGAAAGGATAAACGTCTTCGGGGGGCTCTCTTTGCAACACGATTTAACAATGGGTGGTGCTTAGCAATGCCGTTATTGAACCGCTTTCACTCCCCCTAATAATATTTGCAATATCAAAATGGCAGCGTTAGTGTATGACATTAACAACTTACTGTTGATAATTAATGATATTTGAGCATGCTTAAAGAACAGAATGTATCTCCTATAAAGTTTTAAATTGAATTATGGTCAATGAATTAATTCCCCGGCTGGTTCAAATCGGCAAAAGTTTTACTATTATTCAAGAAATGAGATAAATCCCTGGTATATAATTACCGCCCCATTTCCATTATTCCAGTTTTAGGCAAAATTCTTGGAATCATCTTGAAATAGTTAATTTTAAGTGCGTAAAATTATTGTTTTTTTTAATGTCACATGAGAGTGTTAATTTTTGGTCGAGACCGCTGTTCGAGGCCAAAAATTCACTCGAATATTCCATAAAAACACGAATTTCGTACACGAAATACAAATAACTGTGAATGTGAATTTACATCGTCTGAAATATATTACAAATAAATACTACCAATGCATCTTGACATGTTTGTTTTGTCGCTTTTGAACGATAGGCCAATCAACAAGGCTATCAACCTCAACTTAAATTGCTCCAAACGATAATTTTTTTTTGAATTGTAGAACACAGTGTCCACATCTGAGAAAAATTATCACCTCCAGGGGGGGTGGAACCCCCCCAAAAAAAACGCGTTGAAATTAATTTTTGAGGTAATTTCGAAATATCTGAAAAAATTTAGTTTAAATCAGAAAAATAACTTGATATTCAGAAAGAGCACAAATTTTTACAAAAAAACTGTCACTACCAAAATTTTGAGAAATCCCACGGTATTCTTGAAAAAAATTGTTGAAGTTATATGCTTTCGCAATGGGGCAGTTGTTGCGCCGGCTACCACTAACGTGCATTTTTTCAACCAGCGCATGAAGTTCTATAACTCCTCACATAAATGTTCAATTCGGATAAATCTTACGTCATTTTGAAGGTATTCGCAACTTTGTATTCTGATGTTATTTATATTTATACGCGCAGTTGCCAGCTGCAAAATTGCAATTGAAAATCTTTATAATATTAAAGTTCCTGACTTCGTGAAATAATGCTTGTGATTACTGAAATAATGTCTTATCACTTGTAGCAAGTAAAATGAACAGTTGAGGAATACTTCATTGTCAAATTGCATAACGTTCAACCGGTCCAAATAATGTTGGTTCTAAATAGGAGTGTTTTCAATTCTTCGCATATTTTAGGTTACAAAATCTTGAGGAAGTTCATAAATTCAAATGCTAATAACTCAGAGATAAAAGCACGTATCATCATGAATGAAAAGCCAGTTTGCAGAAAAAACCCTGCTCTTATTGGAAATATTCATACAAATTTGGTTACTTGTACAAATTTTAAATGCAATCCAGTCAATCTTTTGAGTACTTAAAATAGAGGTTACTCGGCATTTGATTACATTATTGTTCTATGGAAAGAAAAATAAAATCAGTCCTTGATGGAATATGGGGATTCGAGACCGAGGAAGACAGTGCACCAAAGGAAACTGTCCCGAAGTGTACCTGCTTTAAACTCATTGAGATTCTAAAACCTGAAAAATATCGGCTTGGGACATTGTCAATGCGGCAGCTAGCGCACCGCTGTATAGTATACAACGGCGCGGTTCTGTTCCTGTGCAGAAAACACTGGAAACTGGGATAATATCGATAGTCGGAGACGAGGAAACATCTCTTAGTGCTTTGTCACTGTTATTAATTGAAAATTGAGTTTTTTTTTGAAATATCAATGAAAAACACTCTCATATTTCGTTACCTCCGTTCCGCGTTTGATTTATACAATTAGTTGATCTTCTCTCGAATTTGCGAATAATTTTCATAACAGTACTTCTAAATCTCAATAACGACAGTTCTCAACGATTATTTACCCACATTTATATCTAAGAGCAGTAGTTTGAGAGTTTTTTCAAATATTCTCCCCCTTCCCTCTCACCCCAATGTTTCCACGATGCGGAGGATATGCCCCGAATGCGGAGGCGGGAAAATCGTTTCTTATAATTTATACCTATTATTTTTACAAATTTTCGCTCAGTTTCATTACTCAGGACTGACAATTTTACATATTCATAGAAAATACCCCAAAAAACACGATTTCGGTAAGGGGTTGATGCCCCGGGAGGGGGTTTAATTGTTGAAAATAATTCGCCCCCATTATTAATATCGATTTTCGCTCATATTTATTGCCCAGAGCTGAAATGTCAAGAAATTACCTTCCAGAAAAAAGTTTTTACGATTTTGGTGGGGTTGGACCCCCCAGGGGGAGATAACTTTATTGCTAATTATTCAACCCTCCGTAACGACCGAATTGCAAAAAAGAAATCGACGGAGCAATTTAAGTTGAACTTTTATGGGAAAAATTCCTCTGTTTATTGGCCTACGACTGTTGTCTTGAAAATATTATTCAATATTTTCAGTAAAATAGTATTCAAAAATTTTTCCTTTCTGAAAAAAAATTTGTCCAAAATAGCTAAATAATACTTCTCTTTTCCATTCAAGTTATCTTTAATGTTATCAATACTTCTAACAGCCGTTTGCACCGACTAATGATTTAAGGTGGTTTGACTAAGTGTCTTGAAGAATAAGGGTCAGAAAATGTCTATTGTGCCCCACGTTCCGCGCCATGTCTTGAAAAATATGGGTCACGTCTGGGCAAACAGGCATTAGCCTGAAGAGGAGGGGAATATGGAAGCTTTACTTGAGTTTGACGGTTTTCACGAGCTTTTCTCATTTGTATTTAATAATATTTAATAATTTCAATCGTTGTTGAACATATTTTCCATCGGGAACGTCAGGAACGTGTCACTTGAATGTTTTAAATGAAGGTTACGTTTTGTTCAAACCTAGAAAATTTACCGCTTATCTTGTTGAGTTTGAGGGTAGTTTTGGATACGGTGCAATAACTTGTGTTATTTGTCTAAACTTTAAATCTGTCGGTGCAAACAATTTCACAGCATCCAGGGGTGCTATTCTCGAGTTTGTACGTATACGAATCATAGAAATATATTATATACTTACTCTAGAATGCTAATCCCCATGTCAAAAGTGCTGTAAAAAGCTCAGACTAGTCCGCAATCCGCATGCGCGTCATTAGTGATTTTGGAAACAGGCCCGGTTTTAGTAAAATATTATGGTACTTGTGAAGATTAACAAACATTAATTCTGAATCTCGGAGAATAAGGTTGGAAACCTCATTATACCTGTTATTTGTATTTAGCCAATTTGAATACATATTTTCACATATTTATGATCCCAAATATTCAGCAAAGGCCATCAGAGAGTAGAGTACGGTTATTTATCGCTCTGAACCGACTGATTTTTGGTATCACATTCAAATTCCAGCTGTAGTTAACCAACAAAAACCTACGGAACCACCCCAAATCGTAGTTGCGAATTTCAAGGAAGCACTGGATTGGAAAATAAATTGAAAGTGCAAAAAACTATGAACATTTATTTTAGCTAATATCATGAATAATTTCAACTCAAATTGGATTCATAAAATTAGATGCTTGGAAGCTCGAAGTTTTTTTTCAAGAACGATTCATGTCAAAATATGCAACTGCATTTAATTTCAATCATTTGAAGAGATTAACATGATATTTCTACGAGTATTTCTGGTTGTATAACCTTAGTGCAATTTCCACAATGGGGGTGCATGAAAAAGTGAGGCCAGAATCATTCTCCTTACCATCAAAGAAAAGCACTTCCATATTGATATTAATTTTTGATGCGATTCTATGTATGTTTAGTACTTTTTGTAGAAATCTTGAACTCATAATGTAAAAGCGGTGTGGCAGAAAGTTGTATCACACACCATGCATGTTTACGCAGACACAGTATTGGTACTGTACTAGGTTTCAAATTATTCTATTGTCGTTTTCACATGAATCTTCATGAGGAAAATGTCTGCAACAAATTACAATTTTCTCACTCAAATGTTCTGATGGGGTCTCTTCTTAAGAACAGTAACTAAAAATCATACCTTTTTTGTCAAGCTAAAATAATATTTAGGCTACGGATACGGCTACGGCTTTATTAGAAATTGTCTTTAAGAGCCACCATCAACGAAAAGTCGAATTTCTTCCTCATCCCTTCCAGCTCAGGTTTGTTGCCATACTTATCAAGACTGGGGGTGGAGATAATGAACTCGATGAACATTGGCAGCACCTGTCCGTTCTCGATTACAGCACCAATCAGGTATAAATTTCTCGATCGTAGAATCCGTTTCTTGCAAAAACCATTGATTTCAAGAAAGAGATAATTTGTGTATGGGCTCAGTGGTCCCATAAGAATGCCAGAAACTCTCAATTTTTTCAATTCATCATTTCATTTAAATTTTTTTTCTTAAAAATTATCATAACCAAAAATCACTGAGGTTCCGGAATTTACACAAAAACATTGAGTAATGCAAAAAAAATTTAAAAAATTTCAAACAAAAACTGTGGTCTTAAAACGAATTTCCGTTTTACCAAGGTAGTGTTTGCTCTTAAAGGAACAAGATTAATGCAAATTCACGAATGGGGAAAGAATAACCAATGACAACAACACCACACAAAACGACAAGAGAAAATCTGAAATTTTTAAAACCGTCTCTAATCTCTGAAGGGAGTGACAGATCTTACATTAGTTTTAAGTTAGTTTCTTTCGCGCCTAAAATTCGTAGTAATCTATCTTTAAAAGGTTCTTTTTGGTTTTAAGAGATCCTAAATGCGCTGTCAAATTTCTCTCTTTCAAATGACATGTGTTTTATTGCCTCATAACAAAAAACTCTGAATTGGAACACCAAATTATTTTCAAACTTGGCAACGATCTACCAAACTACACTCATGGCGCGCATGCGCACATCGTAGGGTAAAGTCGGGTGAGATGGCCAATATTTTGAGAAACTGAAGGCTGTATAGGTTTGGTAAGAGTTAAGTTCATTCAATTTTTTCCTATGATAGCTTCAATATTGTAATAACATATGAAGTTAGAAATAACGGTCTAGATATTGAAAGATTTCTTTTTTTATTATGTATTAAAAAGAAGGTACATTTGGCCATCTATCCCCATTCAACTGGGTTAGTTGGCCATGTCAGTAAGGGAGAGTTGGCCAGAAAATATAAATGTGTATTCATTACAAAAATAAAATCAATGGAACATTCTCATGAAAAAATTAAATATAACTCAACGTCTACTTATTTCGTCTAGTTTTGAACGCGGTTTTACCGCAACTTTGGCAAGTATTTATGAAAGATGAGCAATTTTCATGGAACCATCTCTTGCATATTATACATTGCAACCAATCTTCTTGCTTCTGAGTGATGCTGTAGCTTTCCCCACATCCAGTACATTCAGCATCATCATTATCAACAGATTCGATTGTATCACTCTCATCCTCATATAGCATACCTACGTCCTCTTCTTCTTCTGAAGAAGATGAGCGTCTTCTCTTCTGAACAACTTTTTTCTTAAGACTTGTTTTTCCTGGAATACCTTTCCCTTTGGACTTGTTCTTTTTTTCTGCCTTATTCTTCATAATTGCAATATTTTCAGATGTTAACAAAGTAGCAATGGATTTTGCTCGTTTTTTCACAGAAACTACTTTGGGCGTCGGGTTTATTGCATCTAAAACTTTTCCAGGTGTTAAGTCTGGAACAGACGTACCTTCTACCGGAGTTTTGCATCGGGTATCTGTAGAGGTATAGCTACAAGAGGGTATCATGTCCATCGGAATATTTTCAATTCGACTGTTTGTTGATTGAGCATTTGGTTCTTGTGTTACATCAGAATCTGGCATCTTTGGTGTCTCATCTATTACCTGGTTGCTTATAATTCAATCAGCAACTGCGTAAGCATGGTCAGGTATGGAATCAGGATTCCAAGGAAATATACCTGTAGCTCTGAACCCTGATATCGCGTTTCCAACGGTCGCTGACTTCCCCCAACTTTTTATTAGGAGCTCACCAAATTGCAGCCTTCCTATTTTTCTTCCGGGGTGACTCTGCATCCATTCTCTACAAGCTTGATAGTAGTAGATTTTCAACGATTTGAAGACAGCCCTATCGAGAGGTTGCAAGTAATGGGTTGTATGTGGAGGTAAGCACAATAAACTGACGTTATTTAATTCAGCGGTTTCTAAAAGTTCAACACAGGAGCAATGAGATGAATGTCCATCACGAATTAGCAATGTCTTTCGTTCACCTTTACGTGGAAGGAAGTGGTTCGTGAACCAATTAAAAAATATTGGTGCATTTACGTAAGCTGACTTTTGAGACATTACAATCTCCGAACCAGGTGGCATTGAATCAGTCCACTCGTTCTTCAAGTTTTTACCTTTGAATACACAGACCGGTATTCAATTGAAGACCTGTTTCATCCACATTGAAGATGGAACCAGGTTTGTCAAAAAGTTCAGAATCTTCTAGAGTTGCTTGCAATAGTTTGAAATATTTCCCCACATCTACACGGTTCATTCCCTCACCTCGTCCGAGGGAAACTCTCTCAGCTTTTCGAATTGATAAGTCAGGATGTCTTCTGAAATAGGATCTGAACCAATCGGAACCTGCCATTCCTTTTTCTTTGTTAAACTTATGATGGATATGTAGGCTTTCAGCAAAGTTATACGCAAGTATTCTAACATCTCGTACAGTCATTGGAAAACCGCATTTTTGCGCCTTTTTTATGTGTAGTGCTAATTTATTTTCATTGGTCCCCCCAACATGCTGCCTGGTCCCATTTTACCAGATGTGAAGACATTTTTTTAAATCTTTCTTTCCAATGTTTTTCTAGGAATGACATAATTTTTTGAGGCAGCGTTTACTGATGAACCACATTTGACAGCTTCAATTGCTCTCCTCAGATTTTCTTCAGTATAATTTCCACGATTCGAGTTCTTCCTCTCATACTCCGTAGGCATTTTCCTGCAATGAATCATTGAATATTTGAGAATTGAGAATAAAGAGTCAGAAATATTGATTGGCCATCTATCCCAACCCATTGCTGGCCATCTATCCCAAGTACAAGGGAGAGATGGCCAACGTGTTAATAAAAAATCGGTGTAGTTTTTTAACAGTTTTTTAAGGTTAGGATGTTCAAATAAGCATTGATATGTAGAAATCAGAATTTTATTTCCACCCAAAACTTCTCAGTATCACGTACAATGCAAGAGTTAGAATATTATTCAGCAGCACAAAAATGTTTTTGTTCTCTAAATGCTTGACCTTCACTCCGACACAGTTCAATGCATACTGGTAACATAGAGCTGTTCCGGCTCATCGTGTCATAGGTCATGCAGCGCTCTCTAGCCACACTTTGACTTTTATCAAGCTGTTGGTCATCTCTCCCGGATGGCCATCTCACCCGACTTTACCCTAAACGGGTCGCATACGCGGCATGCTTTTCGTCGTGAAAATTGGCGGGATTAGCATTCTAGAGTAAGTTTTAATATATATTTCTATGATATGAATTCGATTTCCTCTTTCACACTAATACGCATGAAATATGTATATTTCTCTCTTTTATTCGTGTACGAAATGGAAGTCGAATGTTTCGAGAATAGCACTCTAGTGGTCTTTCTGTGAAGTTACCATAGAAACGGTTTGTTGGCACGCCGCGTGTTTGACTATTTAACTGTGTTTGCTCGCAGTTGTTTCACTTCAAGTTATTTTCAAGAAGATGTTCATTATGATAGTGGCAGTGATGCCCCATCAGATATATCTGAGAAAGCAAATGCAATAGTATCTGATATGTTACCGGCCATATCCAAGTTAATATATGAGAAAACATGTGACCAATTTCGTGAATAGTGTGACAAGAAACATGTAATAAAAATTTCAGAAAATGTGCTTAGGTAAGCATATGCTATTTTGAGGAACGATCAAAAATTATAAAACCTGCTACGTTATGGAGTGTCTACTCAATGTTGAAAAGTACATTGGATGTTAGGGAAAGTATTGATATAAAGAAGTTTTCAAAATTCGTCCCGCTTATTAAGAAGAAAAGCGTCGGATACCGAGGAAAGAAATCAAAAGTTTTATCAAGGGATGATATCAATAAATGTATTCAAGATGCTGATAACAAAACAAATTTACTATATAAGGTAAAAATATTATCATAATTATTTTGTATGATTAGTAGTAATTTCAATATTTTTTATTTGTAGGTTGTCCTATAATTTTGGATTTCAGCGGTGCTTGTCGCCGTGAAGAATTATTACATATAACTATTGATGCCATCGAAGATGCAGGATCCATATTGATTGTTAAAATAGCTGATACGAAGACTTATTGCGCAAGAACGTTTACTGTTTCAAATTCTGATTATGTAGAGATATACCGCAAGTATAGAGCACTTCGGACGGCTCATACAAAAAGTAACAGATAATATTTTAAATTCAACAAGAAAAGGACCCCGCAAACACCTTATGGAATTTGGGTCCCGGTGGATTTTTTTGAATTTTTGGTATGATTTAGTCCATGTGATTCTCAACCAATGTTACCATTGCGCCAACCCACAAAAATGAACAGTTTTGCTGCTAGGGGGCGTTGAAATCACCCCTTGCACAGATTGGACTATTTATTTTTGAACCCGGTAACAATATTTTCACTTGTTTCATTGTTGCTAATGTTGCACAATATTAAGCTGTTTTATAAAAAAAATTCTTACCCCCTCCCCTTTTCCCCCCAACTCCTATTACAAAACGAAAAAAAATACATGGTGGTTCTTCGGGTAGTAAGGCCGACGTGTTTTCAGAGAAGAACTCGACGTTTCGCCAACACGAGTGGTTAGCATTTTCAAGAGTTATTTTAAAAATTTTCGCTTTCTGTTGGCGAAACGTCGAGTTCTTCTCTGAAAACACGTCGGCCTTACTACCCGAAGAACCACCATGTAAGTGACGATGGCCGCGAAAGCCTTTCACAATTTATCGAAAAAAAAATATTTCTCGAGTGCCTTTAAATGAATCGTCGAAGTCGAATGTTTAAATATGTCTAAATAAGGGAAATAGCAATTTTTTATGATTATCCCCCCACTCCCCAAATGACACAAAACGAAAAAATTTCGGTGGATTTTTCTAAATTTTTGATATGATGCAGTTCAAGTTATTTTGAATAGAACTAAATTGGGTGAAAATCCCCAAAAATGAAAAGATTTTATGCTAGGGGGCGTTGAAATCACATCTTGCTCAGAATAGACTATTCATTATCATAGGCGGAAATAGTAGCTCTACTTATTTCAGTTCAGATTATGCTGATCAATTGTGTAATTTTTTATAAATTGAAAATCTAAAACCTTCTCCTTACCCCCTACCCCTATTTTAAAACATGAAAAAAATTTATTTCGGACTACTTGTAAATGCTTTATCAAAATAAATGTTTTAATCAGCTGAAATTAAGGAAATCGTACAGTTGTTTAATTCCACCTTTCCCTCCCTTCAGAAAAATATTGGTTTCGCTGACTTCTTAGTAGGGCGTAGTTCATGATTTTTGAATATAAATTAATTGGGCGAATATCTTGAAAATAAATAAAGATTAGGCATCAACAATTTGAATTTGAGGTGCTGATTGAATTAATTTTTTCGTGTTTTTAAAGAGGGGTTGGGGGGAAGGGGAGGTTTTAGATTTTCAATTTATAAAAATTTACACACTTGTTCGGCATAAAATAAAACAAAAATACGTAGAGATATTGTTTCCGCCTATAATAAAGAATAGCTATTCTGAGCAAGGTATGATTTCGACGCCCGCTAGCATCAAAATTATTCAGTTTTGGGGTTTGTCACCCGTTTTATTTCTATTCAAAATAACTTGAACTGCATCATATCAAAAATTCAAAAAAATTCACCGAATTTTTTTCGTTTTGTGTCATTTGGGGGGTGGGGGGATAATCATAAAAAAACTGTTATTTCCCTCATTTAGACATATTTGAACATTCGACGATACATTTGAAGGCACTCGAGAAATATTTTTTTGCGTTTCCTAATAGGAGTTGGGGGAAAAAAGGGAGGGGGTGAGATTTTTTTTATAAAACAGCACAATATTTGTGCAACATTAGCAGCAATGAAACAAGTGAAAATATTGTTACCGGGTTCAAAAATAAATAGTCTTATCTACCCAAGGGATGATTTCAACGCCCCTTAGCAGCAAAACTGTTCATTTTTTTAGGTTGGCGCAATGGTAACATTGGTTGAGAATTACATGGACTACATCATACCAAATATTCAAAAAAATCCACCGGGACCCAAATTCCATAAGGAGTTTGCGGGGTCCTTTATTAACCAACATGTGGTGATAAATAAAATAGGAGAAATTCCCAGCTTGATTGCAATATGGCTTGGAAAAGACATGTATAAGAGCTACACAGGTAACTGTTTCAGGAGAAGCTCTGTGGCTTTAACTCTCTGCGACCTCTCCAAAGCTTTCGACTGCGTCTCACATTCTTTACATCTCGAGAAAATGGAATACTATGGGGTGAGGAGACTACCTCTTGAACTATTCAAGTCATATTTGGGTAACATATCTCAATCGGTATTTATGGATGGTGAAGTTTCTGCCAACAAAATTGTCAAACATGGAATTCCTCGGGGATTGGTTTTGGGGCCAATTTCATTCTCAATATACAACAATGATTTTAGCCAATGCATGTTACTATACAAATGTGTACTCTTTCCTGACGTACAGCCATCTTAAAATCCGAAGAAACAGTAATCAACTTAACAGAAAAGAAAAGTGATGCTTCTGACCATGCTTCTATATGATTTACAGACAATGAATTGAAACCCAATGAAGACAAAACACAACAAATTAAATTTTCCAGTAACAACATTGTTGATAACTGTCGAAGTGGTAGTATCTGTCTAAATCTGTCTAAATCTAATATTGAAACTTTCCAAACTCTAATTTCTAAAGAAAGTTGGTGTGAAGTATATAATGCAATATCCTTTCATAATCAGTTTTCTATATTTTATAATACTCTCCTATACTATTATAATGTAGCATTCCCAATAAAAAAGACAAGTGTCAGGAGCTTGAAAAAGGAATTGTACTTAAAGAAATGCACAATCAACTATGTGAGATGGAAAAACTGAAAAAAGAATTGAACGATCCACATTACACCCAGAGATATAAATGTTTCAAAACGGAATATAAAAATCTTGTGAAAAGCCACCAGAAACAGAAAAATAATAACCGAATCTTAAACTCAAATAACATTGTACAAGAAAGCTGGAAGATAATAAAAGAAAATAATGGAACTCACAACAAAATATCCACTACACTCCCTAATTTTCAGGGAAGTCACCTAACAGATAGTGTTGATAAAGCAAATTCTATCAACAACTTCTTTTTAGAGTCCACTAAGAACTGTCCTTCGCCAGACTATGGCATGAAAATTGATAAATATCATCTAAGTTTCTACCTTACGCCAACGCTACCGGAAGAAATAAAAACTGTGCTAATGAGAACAACTCGTAAAAATACCCCAGGAGTAGATGGTATCAATGGTTTCGTCCTGAAATCAGTCTCAGAATTTATTGCTGAACCACTGTCATTTCTTGTTAACGAATCATTCCTATCAGGTACTTTCCAGACATAAAAGAGTCCAGAGTTGTACCAATATTTAAAAACAAATGATCTTCTTCTGATATTGAAAACTATAGATTAATATGTATTCAAAATCAAATCGGAAAAATCTTTGAGGCCGTGTACTCAGACAGACTAACAAACTATTTGGAACAGTTCAAACTGCTCCCCTCATCCCAAAATGGTTTTAGAAAACAAAAATCCACCATTTCAGCTATTTCTGATTGTTTAGAATTCATTTATAGTGCTTTAAATAATAAAAAAAACACATTGGGACTTTTTTATGATCTGAGCCGTGCGTTCGACACAATTGATCAAAACCAGCTACTGCAGAAATTAGAAGGAATGGGGGTACGAGGAAAGCCTCACGAGTGGGCAAAGTCTTATCTCACAAACCGGACACAAACCGTAATACTCAATGGCATAAAATCAAACCCCGGAAAATCAGATATAGGAGTACCACAATTTTTGTAAGTGATATAGATACATTCTGCACTATTCCTGATCAAAAAATACTATACGCCGATGACACAAATATTTTAATGTCAAGTGATGAAATTGGAAGTCTAGTTAAGCGTAGTAACGAAGCATCTAGACAGTTAAAACAATACTGTAATCAAAATGGACTAATGAAGAATGTTTCAAAAACATATTTCATGAGATTTCTACCTAAAACGAAATCACCAGACTATGATTTATATTTACATTTAGATGGTAAATCTATACAGAACACTGACTCTCTTAAATTCTTGGGACTCACTCTTGATCCAAAACTCACATGGGAAACACATATAAACATCTCAGTATCGAAACTAAGTACCACTTGTTACGTTATAAAAAACATCAGAGAAACAGTTACCTTTGATGTCCTGAGACTACTTTATTTTGGACTAGTGCAATCAGTACTTCAATACGGACTTCTACTTTGGGGTGCCTCACCACATTTAGAAAAGACATTTATAGCACAAAAGAAAGTAATGAGAGCAATGTATAATATTGCTCCTTCATCATCTTGCCGACAACTTTTCAAAGAAGCTAAAATATTAACCTTGCCAAGCCTTTATATCTTTCAAGTGATACTATACATAAAAAATAATGAACATACATTCTTGAAGAACAAAGACATACACTCGTATAATACACGTTCAGAGTTAAATTTACACCAACCTTACTCTAGTCTAGCAGTAGGTCAAAACTCACCTAATCACGACGGAATCAAATATTATAATAAAATAACGAATATTCTAAAAGCTACGGCAGAAATGTCTTTTAGAAACGAATTAAAAATGTTTTTAATTGAAAATGTATTTTATAGCACAGAGGAATTCTTGAATTTCTGAAATCTCCATATACATCATTTATAATAAATTGATATGTATTTTATTTTGTAGTTTGTCTCTTAGTTTTAGTTAGTTTAATGTCCTGGACTAGTCTGATATGTTTATACATTTTTTATATATTTATACTAGATGTGTAATCTTGATTGATGCTAATAAATTGAATTGAATTGAAGTACTCGGTTTCATCATCGACGGAAATTTATCCTGGCCAGCTCACGTGGCAGAATTGTCAAAAAAATAACCCAAGAATATTTTTGCCTTCAGACAACTTAGAAAATTGTTGGATCTTGATGCATTGCAGAGTGCATGTTTTACATTGTTCCAATCTCATACATATTATGTACTTCTTTTATTGGGAAATTAACCTCATAGTATTAGTAGATAGTAGTAGTAGAATAGTAGATAGTAGAAATGACCCATTTCCCACTCGCTACGCTCGTACTACAAAATTTCATATACCTACTCGTGGGAAATGTATGTCATTTCATGCTCATTTTACAATATACTATTGTAAGCGATGCAGCGTATTGTTAAATGTACCACCCCATACTATAATACAATATCGAATTATTGATTCTGCTAAAAAGTTGTACACCGTAATCAAATTATTTCTTGAGAGAATGTCTCGGAGGTTGTAAAATTTATGCATGAGGATCCTCATTCTTTTTATGACATGAGCCACGTGTTCATCCCATCTCAGGTAGTTGTCAATAACTACACCCAAATATTTAATGGATGTTGTTTTCTCGATAATAGGGCAATTACAGAATAACTGGTTTACGCAACTGGGTTTATGTAAATTTAAATTAATGTTGCTTGGCTGATCACTCGAATTCAGTGAGAAAGTCATGAATTTGGTTTTTTCAACATTCAAACTTTCATTCAACCACATCAGTACTTTCTGAAGGTCTATTTCTGCAGTATGCAAAACATCATGCCATGTTTCTCCTTTGAAAATTAAAGCTGTATCATCAGCGTAGCAGATTATGTGTCCCTGAAAATCTCTAATCTGAGTGATACTGTTTATGTAAACAAGGACCAGAATTGGACCCAAAACTGTTCCCTGAGGCACACCAACAGATATATTCGACGCCTACTGAGTTTTTCACCGATGTTTACTCTCTGTGTCCTCTGTGACAAATAATTTTCCATTAACTCTAAAGCGCTACCCCGAATGCCATATCCAAAAAGTTTTCTCAGTAGTACGTCATGTGATACAGTGTCGAATGCTTTTGCATGATCAATAAAAACCGCCAGGCATTTCGACGATTTTTCCAAGGCTTCCACTGTTTGCTCCAAAAAATCTAGTATGGCACTTTCAGTACTCTTGTTATTTATGAATCCAAATTGCTGTTCCGTTATCACGTGATGTTTATTGAAGAAGTCAAGTAACCTTTTTTTACGGATTGCTCGAATAGTTTCGCGAAATTGTTTATTACAGAAATCGGTCAATAATGACTAAGGGGATTATGTTTGCCACTTTGACACACTGGAGTTACCCTGGTTTCTTTCCACTGATGATGAATATTTCCGTTTTTGTAGCACAGATTTATTACATGAACAAGTGGTTTCAGTATTTGGTGATGGATGATTTTAATAAGTTTTGACGATATTCCGTCTGGTCCTGGCGTACAATTGTTTATCAATATAGAAATAAATACTAACTATTATTTCGTTCTCATTTGTAGGTTCCAAAAATAATGTGGGTGCTACTGTGGGTTCTTGCAAAAACTTATTTGGAAATTCCTTTTTTATTGTTTTTGTATTCATTCAATTTTATATAAGTACCTATTTTAGATATTTCTGTTGTATTTGTTTCTATACTATTTTTTATTGATTTTTTATTCAATAACTGACCTGCAACAAACATTATTTGTAACGTTGTCAAATAAAATCTATCTATCTAAAGGATGTAAGAAATTTGTTCTTCCCAAAAGGCTTGCCTGTGATATTCTCAGTGATATTCTCATTTGAACATTCAGAAAATATCCATTATAAAAACAGTTTCTGGCAGATGTTTATCAACGAAAGATAGAAAAAAGTATATTCCAAAGGATTATATGGGTTTCTGGTAATCTACAAATTACGTTCTATTTTTGATATGTGATGTACGATGGGACGGTGATACAATTGGTCCAAACGTGTGGCACGTATGGTTTGGCCACAAAAGAGAACTGAAGGAAATGGCGGATACGACATCATCAAAACTCACCACATCTTCTTCCAGGTATAATTTCAGAAATCATTGAAATAAATATTAAAAAGTATAGGACTCAGGGCTGTGCCTTGAGGAACACCATACTTCATGACTGTTCCTTTCACTTAGGCTATCATTGACTCTAACTCTTTGGACTCTTTGACGTAGATAGTTTTCCATCAGGTCTTATGGCTTTTCTTTCATTCCGATACTTTCATACCTAAACATGGTTATTTCACATTATTATTTCTTTCTTGTTTCACTGTTTGTGAGGATGCTCTACGTCCCTATCCATTCGTATGAATAACCTTTAGAATTAATAGACCTATCATTATTAAGGTTACGATGCAGTGAGTTGATTGAAATTTGTTACATTTTTTGTTTCTTTTGCACTTATTCCAAAAATTGAGTTTTGTTGTAGTTTGTAATCTGCATAATGAACGCATTTGCTGGTGCCACGCTCCACGTGGAAATTAAGGTGCGTACGCCATCTATGGTCTAGTAGAAGACATAATATGACTAAACAAGTCTTCTTTGCTGAGAAGGAAATTCTGGTATATTGATTTTCCTTTGAACATCAGATGTAAATTTAAATAATAATTGTGTGCTAGGAATGATTGTTCTTCAAGAAAACATTAAAAAAAGCATTACATTTACTAGAGTTTGTAATTTGCGCAATGTTATAAAGTGGGGTCCATAGGTAGGTATGGATTAAATTTATTTTTAGCCTTATTAAGTATTTGTTAAAAAAACCTGAAATGTGTCGATTTTCATTCTTAATTTGACAATTAACATTATGAAAATATTACCTCCTCTGAATTATGAGCATCCCGTCAAAAATTTTAAATGGGGAGGGGGTCGTGTGACACCTTCTTCGGAAGGGATTTTCATTCTCTGTTTTTCAAATTTCAGCTATCATAATTGAGATCATTCATTTTGCAAATGGAAAATTTTTCAATTTGTAGACATGGCACTCCAAAATCCAAGGTGTGGTAGTGATTTTCCAGAAATTTGAAAATGCTCATTATCTCGAAAACGGTGAGATTTTTACTAAGGTGAAATTCCGATATTCTAAACAGTCATTACCTGGTCTATCACCAGTTTCAATATTGTACAAGGTTTACCGGACACCATGTATGTTTATTCAAAATAGTTTCTGATAACGTGTTTTTTGGAATTCCAACGGCATTGAACTTTCTTCAAATTCGTCGTCGACGGCTTCCAAATAGTATATTTTCGTGCCGACGTTTAATTTTGTCAACGATTGGCAATATCCTCAATATTCATTTCATATTTTTGTTAATAATTTCCAGGATATAACTAAAACTGTTACATAAAATAGGTTATAATGCAGTGTCAAATGTTTCATTATTCAAATTAAGACGACGGCGTATGCGGAGACATACGTTACCTCTCGACTAGTTTTTCGACATGTGATGAGAATCCCTCCTCTCTCTATGGCGATAATACTGTCGAAAGGTGGCAGCTAGTCGATACGTTTCGAATCGGATGATGAGAATCCTGCTGAACAGACACCTGTCTTCATGAGAACTTCCTTCTGTAGATGGTGCTTGGAAGATGACTAGACTTTTTATTATTATTATTATTATTATTATTGCTCGTCGGGGCTGGCTATCGGCCGACGTGCTGTCAAGTCTATCTCGTGAGTACTCCGGACTTATCACGAGGTTTCCCTTTGGGATGATATCTCCTGCACTGCAGTGTCCGAAGATATCCATACTCATGCGAGCCAGGGCTTTGCATTCGAACATTATGTGGGAGGCTGATTCTTCTTCCTCATCACAAAACCTGCATAGTGTGGAGTCTTGGTGTATCCCCAGCATATGCAGGTGTTTTTTCTGAGAGAGTTCCGGCTGAGATCGAAGAGATGTCTCGAGAGCCGGTAGGTTGGCCCCATCACCATCATCTTTCTGTGAGTACTGCAATGGGATTTCTTCCAGGAAGATTGGTGATGGTTCTTACCCTATTTTTTCGTGTCCTGCTTGATGTCATCAAACGGGATTCCGCAGGCTGGTTCCGTTCCGATGAGAGTTGATACTGGCTCCGCTCTTGCTATGGCATCTGCGCTCTCGTTCCTCTGGATACCCCTGTGACCTGGTACCTAGTCAAGTTTCACCTTGTTCTGTGCTCCTAGGTCGCTGAGGTTTTTGTTGAATCTCCCAAACTAGTTTGGAAAAAACCCTGCATTATATGCAGGGCTTTTATTGCCGCCTGACAGTCGGAGAGAATGACTATAGGTTGGTTTCTAGGGCCTCTCTTTAGAATCTGTCCCGTGCAAACGGAAATAGCCATTACCCCGGCTTGGAATATTGAGGCGTGAGTGCCGAGACTTAGACTAAAGC
Organism: Chrysolina oricalcia; assembly: GCA_944452925.2. Taxonomy (NCBI): domain Eukaryota; kingdom Metazoa; phylum Arthropoda; class Insecta; order Coleoptera; family Chrysomelidae; genus Chrysolina; species Chrysolina oricalcia. Next base: position 16,398,933 of record OX101818.2, on the reverse strand, counting down.
CTTGGTCTCTCCCCGTATATTCCAGCCCATACTTCATCGCTTGTCTCAGAGCCATATGTATACCAGATCTGCCCCCAAGACAACATTGGTATTGCCTTCGATGTTTCTTTCTTATCTTGTACGATGGTGGTGTATGTTCCATCAGAGTTGGTTAGAGTCATTTTGTCCAAGGCATCTCAGATGTATCGATTTTAATAACCTCCATTATGTTTGAGCCCAAGCACTTTAGTCTGGAGGCTCCTATCCTCGCCTCCACTGCAATGTGCAAATGCAGAGGAGAGAGGGAGGCTAATTGTAGATGTGCTGAACATATCACCAGTGACCCGAGCATGGCCAGTCTTTATAAACCAGCCAGCCTTCCTCTGGTTGTCACTTGTTCAACCTTTGGCCACCACAGTAGGGCTCCATATTCCATCCACGGCCTCACTATCGTTGTGTAGACCGAAAGGGGTTGTTTGGGACCGAGTCCCCAAGTTTTGCCAAAGGAGTGCCTGGCCATCATCAGTGATGTCCTTGCTCTTGTAAGCACTTTTTTCAGATCTTTGTTCCAGGTGAGCCCTGCTGAAAATAAACATGTGGCATCTCTGGTAAAAGTCCATTGTATCTCATAGTGGGGTAGTTGGATAAGTAGAAAAAATTCACAAAATCATCTCCACAATTTTTCATCCAGCAACGAGTACCATTAAGAGGGTATATGTTTTGGATTCAGCAGAACCCATCGTCAGCCTAATACAACGTTCTACAACAAAATGTTACTTTACTGAATCATGAATCATTTACAGGCAATGAGTTACTTACATGGGGAAGAGAAAAACATCGTCAATAACTTGTAATAACAGAAAAGTGTAAAAAGAAAATTGGGTGCATACAATGACTAATGCCCTGAAAATAAGTGACAACTATAGTATTCGTGGTGACAAGGCATGGTTATTCATCAGAAGTGGTGTATAATATTAAGAAATAAAAAAGTTCAAAAGTTAGTAAAAACATAGTCCTGAAGGACTTTATGTTTCAATAGCCTAGCTTGGATCCTACGACCACTCTGCCCAATATATTGTGCCTTTCAATCTGGATGAGAGCATGGAATTTTATAGACACCAGATTTATGTGTAGAGGGAATTTTGTCTTTGGTATTTATCAATTTACCACTGCTGATGTGGGTTCACAAAAGGTTCAAGCTGAAACGCCACTTGCAATGGCGTCAAAACCCTCTCTCCTGTCCAAGGAAGAGAGTTATATCGTTCCAAATGGCTAGAATTCTCTCTTAATAGCTTCGTTTATTTCGATGGATTTCATATATCGCGAATCAAAATTTTAAACGGAAAATTGCTATAATCAAGATATGAATTATTGCTGTGGTCGAAGCATTAATCCAACTTGATGTGTTTCACTTGAATACAATAATTAAACGAATATCAACTTTCCATTTAAACTTAATAATGAACTTATGCTTATTGTTGTTGCGGTCAATATATAAGAAATTAAATCTTCAATTCTCCACGTCTAATATCACATGAATGATTGGTTTTGATAGGATACGTTGACCTTCCTCATTCCTGAGTTTATTAAAACCCACGGAATTTTTCGTGACAAATTGCCCAGATTGAAAACTAATGAGTTGCTGGCTCTAGCGACTTCCTGGACAAAGATTCACAAATGAAAGAAAACCATCATCCTGAGAACTAACTCAACGGGATAGGATAGAAATTTGTGTAATTTCAAAGTACTTGGAGGTGCCTAGAATAACTCCATGGGGTGGGGGTATTCTCCCTTTTCGGTCATGTTATTTACTATGAACGTTTCAGATGCGTTACGTCATTTGTATTAAAATCCTACACAGAGAAAAATGGATGGTGTTATTCGAGTTTTATAAAGGACTATATGAATGACCGTACGCTGAAGGTCAAAATAAAAGACTACCTCAGTGAAACTCAAGAAATAAAATGTGGTATCCCCCAAGGAACAGTTCTTGGTCCCAAGTTATTCTTACTGTATTAAATAACATGTTGAGAGTGGACATTTTAGGAGATATTATTGCATACGCCGATGTCACTGTGTTACTGTCATACTTGGGAAACAATAAAAAACAGTCAGGAAAATGCCTTTGTAAAATGAAATGTTGGCTAGAGAGTAATTTACTCAACTTGATCTTCAAGAAAAACTAAATTCATGAACTTTCCAAGTAGTATTTTGAATCAACCTGATTTGACAACACTGAAATTTCACACCAACTACACAATGAATCCATGTACATGTCAAAAAACCATAGAAACAACTGAAAATGTTTAATATCTAGGCATAATGATCAACATTACACTGAAGTGGGAAAGCCACTCTGAATATTTGACAAAAAGACTGAGAAAACTGATGTACTGGAGCTACGGAAATTTCTCCCAATGAACAGACTTGTAATAGCATAAAATGACTGATTCGATCTATTTAATCATAAAAGTGGATCTTGAAAGTTCTACTATCGAAGCCATAAAGATTTTCAACAATACAGCTCTTCTCAGACAAAAGATTTATGTACAGACACGAACTTCACGTTTCCAGCTTTTCTAAATTTGTGTGCAAAAATAAAAGAATACCAGTAACCAATAACCACGATTATAACACAAGAAAAAGAGACAAAATGAGATCACCCTAAACCAAAACAACTTTATCGCAAAAATTCATATGTAGGTACAACAGGCCCAATAATTTACAATTGTCTACCTCCAAACCTGAAAAGGATAATAAATTATTTGACAATAAAGAACCCCGCACCATTCTTATGGAAAATGGGTCCTGGTGAAATTCGATGAATTTTTGATATGATGTAGTTCAAGTCAAGCTGATCAAAAGGGTCCATGGACCCAACTCAATTCTATTGTTAGTTTTCGAGATACATGGTGCAAAGATGGTAAGTGACCATTTCTTTAACGTAATATTGCTTTCAGGAAAACATCCTGAATAAAAATGTTTTGCGTGACTAATATTGCTATAAAGCAATACTTTTGGCTGGTTTTTGGTTAATAAATATTGTTGAGTCCGGCATTATTCTGAATGAAATTCTCAATCAACCCTATGAAGTGAAGATGTGACCAAACCAAGTAACACACTGATATGCTCATCATTTCAATATGTCAAAATTGATAAATTCAACATTTTGTACGGTGTGAGTCAAGAAGTGACAGTTTTTATGCTAATATTTTGTATATTTTCATTTTATAGTTTGAGCTTTAGGGATAAGTACTTAACTACGAACCATTCAGTATACTACTCGTCCAAAATTGATGAACTGTGTGACACAAACGCTAGGTGAAGATAAAACTTGCGAAAAGGCGTTCAGTTCGTAATTCACCCTGTAATCAAAAATTTTGTCTTTGATATATTCCAATTTACTATCAAAATTCATAAATAAAATATGGCGGCTACAAGATGGCTGGCCAGATTTTCATTATGGGCAGTTATAATTCAAAATTAATATAATAATGCGTATTGTGAAGTTGAGGTTGAAAAGCTGATTTTTGGCCTAAGCTAATGAAGGCAGTTATCCAAAAACAAGTGCATGACTTACTCAAGAATCCAGAAACGTAACAATACTGACATAATCTAGTTTTTTGCACACACAAAAGCAAAAAAAAAATTAACTAGTGAACATCTCCCAAGCATCGGTCTTGCAATAACGTGTATTCTCTTACAGATTATCGTGCCGTCACAAGTCTATTGCTTGTGATTAGTCGCTTGGATTAAAATTATGAATAGACAATACGAACACTCACTCGAGAAGCGAATAAGATGGAGAAGGCAGCGGCGGTTCTGATGAGGGAGTATGGGAGAAGGGAGAAGAAATATATTTCACCACGAAGCTTACACCTCGCCTGAGATTAAGATTGCCCAAAGGAATGTCTTATATCAATATCTGAATCAAAATTCAAACTTGCTTCTTATGACATGGTCCTTTGGGTGTTTAAACCTTCCACAGTCTGATAATGAAAATATGTGACTTCAAGAAAATCTATACGAGTGTAACAGGGCAACAGGGATTTACTGCGTTTCCAAGACTATACAGATTCGCAGAATATGCAGTGCGGCATTCTATAGTCCTCCTTCTCTTAACTTTCGAACGATTCGACGTACAAAAATGAGATGAAAACAGTTTTGAATGGTATCAATGAAAACAGTTTTGAATGGTATCACCATATACTGGGTTTTGAAATAAAATACATGGTGATTGCGCGAAAGGTGGTGCAAGGGCACATCAACTCAAACATGTCAAATAGCATGGGGAGATCCTCACTCATATTAGATATTTCAAATGCATGTTGGGAAAATCCTCTGTGAGTTGGAAAAAGATGTTAGGACTGTTTCTAAAGTGATGAAAAAGATGTAGCAGTTGTACTCTTTCAGTACGCCACTGCTTGTGGATGTCGTTCAATGAGATCACATTGAAGAACTCGCCCATTTGCTCAAAGAATTTTTTTAACGGAAGAAACCAAATGCAGATAATTTCTTCGTATTCCCAAAAATACAATTCAATTTTATAATAGTTAACGAATTGTTTATTGCGAGTCGAAACCCGTCACAATAGAAAATAATAATAGGAACGATATTTTTGGGTTATTGCAGAAATAAACTCATTCTTCCTCGGAAGATAGACTCCTACTTTTTATGATCCTTTTCAAAACCGCGGACAAAGGAGTAAAAATAGCACAGATTGATGCAGTTTCTCCGAACTTAAAATGTGATCGATCATAATATGTAAATATACTGGGTTTCCCAGAAGTCGCAAACCACATTGTAGGGATCGAAAGATAAAAATATTCTGAGTCCTTAGCCATTTTTCAATCAGATGCATAGATAATTAATTATTAATTAATGAAAGTGACCAATAAGGAGCGCGCGAGAGAAAAATAAAAAGTGAGTGGAAAAGCAGTAAGAGACGCGATAGTGAGACGCCAGAGCTGCTGCCGGCTTCTCACGCAGTAGACCGAGAGTGGGGACGGACCAACCGTGGACGGAGGATTCGATTTGTTTTTGCGCTCCTGATTGGTCACTTTCATCAATTAATAATTAATTATCTATGCATTTGATTGAAAAATGACTAGGGACTTTTCGTCTCAGAATATTTTTCTCTTTTGATCCCTACAATGGGGTGCGCGACTTCTGGGACACCCAATATATTCGTTACTAGGGTTAGGGGCGATGATACTATTTGAGTCATTTGAAAGAATACGAAAGTTTTTTGGACATTTTTATTCCAAGACAAAATTTAAGAATGATATAATATGTTAATGAGTATGTACGAAGTTATCCACCCAAGCTCTCATTTGGGAAAGTCTAATTATTAGAGTTGTCACACACCACGATTTATCCGTACCCAAAATTCCTTCACGGCGACTATGTCGAAGGGCGTAGCTGAAAACTAAGTAAACATCAAGGGGAAGAAAGTAAGTCGAGGTTATTTTGAGAACACATAAAAAGTCAGTTGCAATGTAGTTTCCGAACTAGTAAGTTGAATTTCAGTAATGTTTCGAGTCAGTTGTGTTTTTATCATTAATCAAGTAAATTTTTGTTTTCATATAGAATTCCGGCCTCGGATCCCGAACCAAGAAATTTCGTAATTATTCATTAAAGTCAAGTCACTAGTTCGCCACCGTGTAGAAACGTGTTTTGATATTCATGTGAGTTCTGGAAAGATATTTGGTACAGATGAATACGTAGGATTGCATTCAGAGTCAGTTTTGTCATTTTCGAGTTTTGAATAACCTATTTGCAGATTTAATTTCATTGTTTTGGTAATTAGAAGTATTCCAGAAAGCCTATAGTAAATGTTAATGTATTAATTCCAGTTCTTAGTTCAAATATTTTAATTGTCTATTCATTTATACAGGGTGTCCGGTAAACCTTGTACAATATTGAAACTGGTGATAGACCAGGTCATGACTGTTCAGAATATCGAAATTTCATCTCAGTAAAAATCTCACCGTTTTCGAGATAATGAGCATTTTTTTAATTTCTGGAAAAACGCTACCTAACCTTGGATCTTTGAGTGCCAAGTATACGAATTGAGACGAATTCAAATATCTTTGCTTCTAAAGATTACTGATGAGTGATGCTTTCAGATGTACAAAACAGTTTTCCAGAAAACGATACAATTTTTCAAGAAATAAGGGTAAAATAACAGATTTGAGTTTCACCAATTGTTTTAACAACAGTTTGACATTTTTGTTTGAAAAAAACATAACCAAGTGGAAGTGGACATTCATTACAAAAGAATGCCCATTTTGTCCAAACTCTACCATGGTATAAAACGTACGATAATTATTTTTGGAAAGAGTAGAATTTCGATTGTATCAGAGTGTGATGTTATTCTGAGCTAATATCAACCCCATTAGACTTTGTCAGTAATGTATTTTATTTTTATCCTATCAAGATGAAATGATTAAATAATTATGAGTAATAACGAATCAACTGCTTAGAAGCATTCAATGAGATGTAAAGTAGTAAATACTAATTCAACATTTTTATGAATCAACATACACTATAAACCACAATAACGATTATTCAACATCACACTGAATAATATTACAAAAATGTTATGTTCCATCCACTCGTACGCAGAGACGACATCTTTTCAAGAAGAACCTTTTCAAATGCATTAGAGACATCCCCCAAATCAGCGATTCTCTGAGCGGCATTGTGCAATCGGATATCGTTCTGCATAAAGCGCTGCTGCAGCAGTAGCACTACCTCCACATTCACCATAAATGTGGTGCTTATGCGCATATTCTCGGGGACTATAACGTGTGTACGGAATGACAGATAAATAAATACCTCTGAATGAAACAAGCGGAATAATTTCAAAAAACTACGACAGAAGTCACAAGTTGTTCAAACAAAATGTGACAGCCACCTACTAGATTTTTTCAATTCTATTTACAGAAGATCCGTTCATGCACAATGCTGTATTTTATTATTTCATTGTAAAACTATTGCTTCTACGGACACAACACAGGAGTTAGAAAAGTTTTTAATTGTCGACAAGGATTCACCTCCTAAAAAATTTTGCACTTATTTGGTTACACCCTGTTCATCTGTCGGTCTCTGAAACTTCGTTCGAATCTGGATGTTGGACAATTGCGACATTTATCACAAGAATTCGTATTAATCGGTGCCATGTCGAATAATCGACATTTCATTTCGATAATTTGATTAGGCTTAATTACATGAAAAGTGAATTTTATTGACATACTATTCAATACTACCAAGCAGTCTATTCTTTATTATTAATAATCATTTCCACATTTCATCTTGATAAAACCGAAATAAAAAAAATTTTTGGCGTAAGTATAAAAGTTGATGGAAGCCTAGAATAAAACCACGCCTAATTCATTGGAAATCACTTCCTCCAAAGATAATTATAGTTTGTTTTATACCATAGTAGAGTCTGGACAAAATGAGCGTTCTTTTGAAATGAATGTCCACTTCCAATTGGTTATGATACTTTCGGACGGTGATATTTTCACTGAGGTGAAATTCTGTTATTATGAACAGTCATAACCTGGTCTATCACCAGCTTCAATATTGTACAAGGTTTACCGGACACCCTGTATATATATTTATTCTATTTTCACACATGACTTTTCCTAGCCAATAAATTTGAAAATTACCAAAGATAATTGAGTTTCCTTATGATTTAGTAGAATATCAAGTCAAAACAACCAATATTATCACAATCATTGAAAATATTAGGCAACCAGTACATATACATACATATTCTCACGTATGTGTGCGTATGTGTAAACATCGAACCAATACCGGTATCCACCAATGAGACGAAGGAGACGGGGTATTTAGGTAAGTAAAATCAATGTTATAATTGCGATCGCGTATGAGGGTTTTAAAGCTGAATTAATCTCCACAAAAGTGTTATTCTGTGAAGTTGTTCGTTAAATGACAGTATTTTGGACAGAATACGTTAATGGCCTGCGTTCTGAATTTTATGTAGATAACTATGGGAAGGGGGCATTAGAGTCGAAATAATCTGATATTCAAAAAATCAAATATTCAATCCACCAGATTAAAGTTAGTACAGAGAGGTGTGAAGACTGAGCTCCATGGGACAGTATTGATGGGAACTTTAACGTGTCGTCTCATCGGAATATAGTGATTTGACAAAAATAGATTATTTTCGTCACAATATTCGAACCGGCCAGCTCGGTTACGCAGATACGTAGGGGTTCATCTTTGACGATGCTTTCCTACGGGAAGAATGAGTGAAGGTAGATTAAATATTTAGGCAAATAGCCGGATTTGGAGTGAGAAAATAGAATAATTCCCGTGATCCTTCCGAAATTATTCAGAAAATAGTGTTTCTGTAAGAACACAGGGAGTGTAGGGAGAAAATGTCACTCAGAGCACACTGGGATAACGTAATTTAGAGGACGAAAATATTACTATTGAACTATGATAGATTTTTAAATACACACAACACAATTTATCTGAAAAATATCAAATTAATAATATATGCAAAAAGAAATGATGGTTAAAAACAGTTGTTGTAATGTTAAATGCCGAAAGAAGTAGTCTATAGTTTTTTACCTCGGTACTGAACCAGGCACAATAAAATGGCAAAATATATTCGTCCACTACGCTCTCTGATACAAATTCTTAATTTAATGAACGTTACTTGGTATATTGTTTAATTTCTTCTTACTTTTACTCTCCAACTGTTTAACTCCTAGTGAGTGCCCCTTAGGCTAAGGTTAAACTTGGTTCTACATGATAACTTCCTCTCTTTCTCCTCTTCCGGACGATTTACTCACTGACTCCACTGTCTCAGATGAAGTCCCCGAAACCAGTTCCTGGTCCATCGACTGTTTACTACAGAACCAGTAAAAGAACTCTAGCAGTCTGCTGTCACCACTCCTGTGTTTTCGGGTAGGTTGTTGATAATTTGCTGGCCAGGAGATATCAACATATACACTTTTTGAGATTTAATCCCTCCTGGCCATAATTTTTCCAAAAAGCATGTGGAATTCGTGATACTCGCGCGAAGGAGCAGTCTTGAAGTGAGATTGATTTCAACTAATGATATTCGGTGTTTGTGGAATGTCAAATCAAACACATTGGTTGGAAGAATTATATATTAATTTTGTAATTGAAATTTGGAATTATCAAAACAAAGAAAACATCTAACGCGGAGGTTATAAAAATACTATATCTAAGTAGATACACAGGCCCATGCACACTTCTTTTGTAAAAGGTCTTTCTGTCAAATTATCCAAAGTTTCAATATGTTATTGAACTCGACCCACTGAACAAAAGTTACCGTGGGCACACAAAAACACTATGTGTAGTATACAGAGTGTTGAAGTTGTAAAATGTCACTTTCACACCATTATTGACTGAACTTTAATGCGGTCGACATCACTGAATTATTAGTAAATTTTGATCTACACCATTTTATTAAACTTGGCTAGTATAACAGTATGTTTTCTGAGCAATTTTGAAAACAATATTCAGGGTAGATCAAGATATTTTCTGAGTTACACAAAATGAAAATAATGTCAGAACGAAACATCAACGTCGGATCGTATCGAAATTGAAGTTTTTGTATTGGCTATATTCAAAAAGATCGGTTGAACACAAAAATTATGTATTTTTTCAAATATACAGCAGAGATTGACAGTATACCTGTATCCGTTATATTTGCTTCAGATAACACGATTTGATCAATTATATGACCCATGTGGCCACTTCCAGGAACAAAAAGTAGTCCAGGAGCCCGGTAAGAATTTGGTCAGTCATTTCCTCTCAAGCGATATTTAGTGGAATGCATCAGAGAGTCGTATTATAAAGATTCGTGAACGTCAGCTGCGATTTTGTTGGTGTGGGAGGGATGATCAGCACAGTAGCTTCCTACGCACGAAGAAAAAAAATATATTCAATTATGTCCTCCTTCCCGGAAACATGTTAAATTGAAGCAATCCGAATATAAGGTAAAATTTTATTTGAGAGGAAATCATAGAAGGTACATTTTTTTTTGTGTTCGACCATCTAGCTGTCGTATAATACACCATGCTATAGTCAGCTGATTTTTTCTTTCTTCAAGATATTGCTTTAGCGATAATTTAACATGTTTTCAGGTAGGAAAACAAAATTGAATACATTTCTTTTTCTTTGTGCGTGGGAGGCTCAAACCGCTCATCCCCCCACGGAACCGCAGCTGACGTTCACGAAGCGTTATAATATAACTCTCTGACGCATTTCACTAATTTTCGCTTGAGAGGAACTTGTTCATGGAAATCTGTCACTGGCTACCGGACTAACAGTGTACCTCAAGAATATACGAGACCAATATTTCCAAAAATAAATAAAATTCCATTAAAATGACCAGTTAATTCATAGAGAATATATCATATGAACTTGTGTGAAATACACACAAAATTTCTATGTTTAGTTTACGTTCAATTATTGTTTGGAAGCATCTTTCAAATAAATTACTTATAAAAAGACTCGATTATAGATGAACAAGGTTTGACAAAAGTAATAATTGTTTTCAAATACGGAGTTACTCAGACTTGATAAAATATTGATTTTAATGAAGTTCGCACCATGGCCGTCAACGGCATAAGTAAATAACAGAAATACTGAGAATTTCTAAACACAAATCGATGAAAAAGGCGCCCAATCGAATAAAAATACTAACCGAAGGAACGTCTATGATAACTCGCAAATCAGATTACTCTTTCGAATCTTTCTGTATATATGCTGGAGCCACTCTGAGCCACAACCACTCTGAGGTAAAAATACCATTCGGTGCACAGAAGTAAATTATGTAATAAAGTTTTCAGACGTTACCTATCACTGAATATTATCATCATTTCTTCAGGTATTTATAACTCACAGGAAAAAACGTCGGAGTCGTTTGGTGAGTAATTGATTTGAAAGATGCTTCAAAACAATAATCATTCGAATTTTCAGCATCCATTAAACGAAACTAGAAGTAGAAAAATTCTGTATTTTTTACATAAGTTCATATGATATATCCTTGGTGAAATAAAAAATATCAAAAAAAATGTACTAGTTAGATTTTTATATACAGGGCATTTTAATAAATTTTGAAAATATTGGTCTCGTATACTCTTGAGTCACACTGTATAATACTCATAATTTCGGTTTCTGGAGGTGGCCACATGGCACATATAATCGGTGCATTGAATTGATCAAATCGCGTTATCTGAAGCAAATATAGTGGATGCAGCTATTCTTTCAATCTCACCTGTATATTTGAAAAAATACATATTTTTTGAGTTCAACCGATATTATTAAATATATCCAATACAGAAGCTTCAATTTCGATACGGTCCGACTCATAACGTTCTGACATTAATTTCATTTTGTGTAACTCAGAAAATGTCTTGATCTACCCTGTATATCGTTTTCGAAATGGCTAAGAAAACATACTGTTCTACTGGCCAAGTCTGATACTACGGTCAAGATCAAAATTCGCTAATAATTCAGTGATATTATCCGCATTGAAGAGTCAATAATGGTATGAAAGTGGCATTTCACAACTTCAACACTGTATTTATTAAAATACACATTTTTGTGTGCCCATGGTAGCTTTTGTTCTAAGCGTCGAGTTCAACAACATATTGAAATTTTGGACAACTTTACTGAAAGACTTTTTGCTACTATGGAGTGAGAGGAAATGCCTATGATCTGATAAAGAGTTACCTATCAAACCGTGAACAAATGACCAAAATAGGAGACATTTACAGTACCGTCAGGACTATAAAGTATGGGGTGCCTCAGGGTACAGTTTTCGGACCCCCTTTATTTATATTATTTATCAACGAATTACTGGATATTGATATTTCTGGAAAAATATTCAGCTTTGCAGATGACACAGCAATCTTTTTCGAAGCTGATACTTGGGAAAATCTGAAGCTACAAGCAGAACTCGATTTCTTTAAAATTAAACTGTGGTTTGACTTTAATCTCTTGACCGTTAACTTCACAAAAACCTTCTACCTTCCATTCACGTCCTACAGTAACAATTTACCAAATTTTGGCCCACTGAATGTTGGCACTTTGAATATCCAAGAAGCAGAATCCGTTAAATACCTAGGCATAATAATTGACCGCCACCTCAGATGGGACGTACATATCAAAAAGCTCAACAACAACATTCGGGGACTTCTGCCACGCTTCAACCATCTGAAAAAATACTTGGATCAAAAACAGTTGATTGCCATGTATTATGCATTAGTACAGAGTCAGCTGAGTTATGGAATCATTGGATGGGGAGGGGCAACTGACGTTCACTTGAAGGGTTTAACCACAGTTCAGAAATGGTTACTCAGGATTATATTAAATGAAAACAGAACATTCTCCAGTGAAATTCTTTATGATCGAGGCAAGATTTTAGACACGAGAGGAATATATTTAATATCTATTGCAAAAATGTTATTCAAAAATAAGGAAAAACAGAGAACCATTGATCATTCGTATCCTACCAGAAGTAAAGAAAATAGATACCACAACCCAAAAGCCAAAAAAACAATTGATCAGAGAACATATACTTACCTAACGAACAGTCGTTACCGACCGATGATGAACCCTTTACTCCCATAAACACCTAACTACGTAGGCTTATTATGGCAAGAACCTGTCAGAAAACAACTACTCCCCTGGCTAAGACCACGACGGGTATTGAATTAAATCTAACAGCTACTTGTGCAACGTTCCTCAAAACATCAGAGGACGCAATTGCAAGTGCCCTCAATACCCGTCGTGGTCTTAGCCAGGGGAGTAGTTGTTTTCTGACAGGTTCTTGCCATAATAAGCCTACGTAGTTAGGTGTTGATGGGAGTAAAGGGTTCATCATCGGTCGGTAACGACTGTTCGTTAGCAAACGATCTCCCAAAGATTTCTGTCTTCTTCGATATACTTACCTGATGCCTAGGTTATACAGTATAATACCTGAGGACATTAAAATGTGTGATAATATGAAAAACTTCAGAAGAAAAGAGGATATTGTCAACTCCTAGAGTACAAATTCATAATTTTATAAATTCAAATACTTTGATGTAGTCATGTATCAGTGTTATATATGAGTTAACTGTTCCATTGTTGAATTAACTGTAGTTCCTTTATTTTATTTATCCGTACTCACTTTCAGATTTGATTGTACATGTTGGTTTGTTATGAATAGTTTAATATTACGAACCCATTTAATATCATTGTCATTCTGAAAAATTAATATAGGTACTTAAATTCAGCTTTTAGCCAACGTTTAATGCAAATATTCATTACATTGTCTATTGATAAAACAGACATGCTGCCCTTTACAGAGAGACACAAATGCTTTTTATTTTGATACATATCTCCAAAATATAGTATTACAGGTATGAGTGTTTCATCACACACAAGTATTATGTACACTAATGATAAATACTTCCGTGATAAATCAAATATTTATTTAATCTTTTTATTATGAAATGTGTTTCAATATTCAAGTTGAAATATATTCGTGTATTATCTATATAATTCATTTATGAACTAAGTACTTATAGTAAAAAAAATTTATGTCTGCGTAGGAATGTGAGTGTATATGTTGTTATGTCAGTTATGAAACCCGCTGAAGTCATTTTATTCATACAATATCAATTTTTTTTTTACATGTAGGTATAATTGTTACTATCACACACAAATATGTTGCAGACCGATGCAGCATATTTCCGTGATTACCCCTATGTTTATTTTATCTTCTTTTTGAAATGTGTATTATATTCATTCTAAATGCGAAATAAACATATATTCTATAAGAAGTGTGCTTGGTTTTTAGCAGCTTTCTAGTACCCTCAATAAAAATTAAAAAGCTACGAACTTCATAATATGAAAACTAACCTACCAGTCTTGGATATGGAACAGTTCCCAATGTTTTTTAAAATAGTAAATGATCAACACTATTGAAATTGTGTGAATTGTTCCTTCACTGGTTACTGTTCCCTTACTAGTGCATTTGCTCCATTATTATTTTAGACATGCAAACTATTCCACTTCGAATCGAAGTGGAATACCTCGAAGCCTTCCGATTTGGGGTCAGTGTGATACGCATAAGATTCCGTGATGCACTGCGTGACAAAACGCCTCCGCGCCGCCACTGGTTCTAAGGGCATCCGAGAGTACGGAAGTGGTCTTACGTTGCCGTTCCAGGTGACCCTCGACCTCTGCATGCACTTCGGACTGCTCGGGACTGCGATTGGATGCCGTCAATCGCTATTCACTAACTGTAACGTTCCGGTTTGGAATTTTATCTCCATTTATTATTCCGTAGAAGTTCTTACCGAATCGTGTAAAGCTGGATTTAATTAATGGATGTAATTGATGTTCCATATGAAATATGAGTGTAAATCGACTTTAAGGAGTCCGTGCTTGGGATCGCACTTTGAACAGTGCGATCATCGTCTCTCTCAGTTCAGGAATATTTCTGGAATGTGCGTGAAGTTAGCAATGTATATGCCAGCAACTATTTCGTGGAATTCGTTGACAAAAAAAAATGGTAGTGCGGACTTTAGTAGACCGGGATCCCACGCCTATTTTAAAAAATGAATAATAACAGGCTGAATATTCCTGAGTAGCTTCATTTTGCCGAGACGCCCAACTTTTTCCTCTACGAAAATTCTCGATAGTGCTAGCTAATAAAATGCGCAGGCGTCAATCTTGTCGATTTGGTGAGTGCAAAAAAGTCATTATTAACAGTTAGTTTTCAGTTGAACCTCGAGATAATTCGATAAAGTAATCGAAAAAACTTCTGTCCTACAAAATGGATGGTAGGACTGAAGAGTCCCCCACTCCCAACATGGATTTTTTTACCGTTGCTTGGTTAATATTTGTATAATTGAATGGTCATATTGTCCTACAAATTGAATAATAGGTGTTCCCAGTCCTACGCTCCGAAATTGTCAATTCCACGAAAATTCTTTATATTAGTAGCTAATGAACTGCGTAGGCGAAAGTCATGTTGATTTGGTGAGCGCAAAAATTGTATTGCTAACTGTTGGTTATACCCAATTCTAAAGCTTATGGCTCATGGTGAAACAAACCAATTGAATTAACTTCATTTCAAGGCAGTAAAATCAATATATTTGACCGTAAGCCATGGTCAATACCTGAACTGATAAGTAGTAATAGTTCATCAATTGATGGTTTTCCTTTTGTAATTTAGGTGAGGCAGGTATATACAAAACATGTATGCATACAAAACTTACTTCTGATCAATTCACTTCATGTTAACTATCGAAATACAATGTACTCACATTGAAATGATCTTTACAACAATGTAAACGTGATATTGAAGATTCTTCTCTTCTCATAACCTTACACCATTGTTTACAAGTTTTCGCATCTCTTGGAACAGAAAAAATACTAATACCGGTAAAATGTTTTTTTTGGTATTTTCCATTATCGTAATAGTGATTAAAACTGCAAATCCCTAACCTAATTAATAATAACCAATAAGTGTCAATGGCTATAACTATAGAAAGGCTTGTTCAAAGACTGCTCTGGTTGATCGAGATCACTTTCACATATGTTCGTCTCTCTCTAACACTTGTACTGCATCTGTCTTACTCTTTTATAAAATATCAACTTCAAGCAAGTAGAGCAATCAGAGTATGTCTCAACGAACGACACTGAAGAAGAACAACACTGATCGCTCCATGTGACGTCATCCACAGCGCGCGAAAATGGAGGCGTTCAAATAGGTCAAATTCAATCAATCAAGACTTTCAACCGTATTTATATTTTTTACTATGTTGTAACGAAGTAAAAAATGTATTAAACAAATAATAAAAATTATGGATATTTCCTATTGGATACATTTAGTACAGCGAACCTGCAACGTCTCTAGACCTTTCATAAAAAATGTTTCTTCTTGCTCTGCAAACCAGACCTCCACAGCTTTTATTACCTCCTCGTTGGAAGAAAATTGACGACCTTTCAAACTTTTTTCAGTTGAGGAAAGAGATGATAGCCGGACGGAGCCAAATCTGGCGAATAAGGAGGTGTTGTAGTAACTCAAACCCTAAATCACGAATTTTGTGCATGGCAACATGAGACTGTGTGCAGGGGCGTTGTCCTGCAAAAAGAAAACACCTTTGGATAGCTTTCCGCGTCTTTTCTCTTTAATTTTTTCCCGTAGAGTGGTCAGTAAGGTCGAATAGTAATCTCCAGTTATTGTTCCACCCTTATCGAAAAAATCAATCATGATTACTTTATGGCAATCCCAAAAAACTGAATCAAGAACTTTTCCAGCAGATTTTTGGACACGAAACTTCTTAGGTCTTGGAGAACCGGAGTGTCGCCATTCCATCGATTGTTGCTTTGTTTCTGGATCGTAGAAATGTACCCAAGTCTCATCCATAGTAACAATTCGGTTTAAGAAGTCTACATCGTTTTCAAATCGAGCACAGATCGAACGCGATGCTACTACCCTTGCAAGCTTTTGGTCAACATTCAAACATTTGGGGATCCATTTTGCAGAAATTTTTCTCATGTCCAAATTGACGTGTACTATATGATGAACGCGTTCGTATGAAATATTCAGTGCTTCAGATATCCGTCATGAACTGCATCGATATTTTCGGGGACTGACACAGAAACTGGCCTTCCAGATCGGTCATCATCTTCAATGGAAAATTTACCTCTTTTGAAGCTTGCAGTCCAATTTTTCAAGATCGCATACGAAGGACATTGATCACCAAGGGTATTTAGCATATCTTAGTAAATCTGCTTACCTCTTAACCCTTTTAACTACAGGTACTTGATGATGGCTCGATACTCCAATTTTTTGATTTTCACAATTTCGGTGGACATATTTTTTCTTTTAATTTATTGCGTAACTCTGGTTTACTTTTTTGACGTCAAACTTTACACTGACACTTCTAATAAGTTATTGTTCGTCGCTATGGTAACGCAATATTTTGTTTATGCAGGGAACTGATGGTCTAGGCTAACTAGATATCAATACATCCTCGTAGCATGGCAAGACACTGTTTTCAGAAATAGATGAATATCAAAACCATTATCATTTTCATTTTACAAATTTTTTGAAAAAGAATGGGTTTCCATCAATTACATCTGGATTCATTTGATTGCTAGTTCAACAGTATATAGTTTTCCACGTATATGGTGACAATTTGGATGCTTACAATGACTTTATCTCAGGAACAAATTGAAATAATTATTACGAATTGTCCATATCTGTTACTAGGATATGAGAATTAAAGTAATATTATACTCATGAAATAATCCTCCCATCAACTCCCCTTATTTCGAGCAAGTCCCGTCACTCTCTGATTTACAGCCACCCGCATCCAAACACATATTTTAGAAATCTTTTCTTGTGATACCTCCTTGAATAGCTGGTGAAAAGTGCTCTCCCCTCCTTCCTCCTCCCTTCCTCATTGGTTAAAATTGTTTTTTCCGTCAACCAGATATCGTTCCCTTACGAACGACAGCCCTTTAACGGATTCTTACTTTTTTCAATTTTTACTACTATTTTTATTACTACTTTTTCTCTCTCTCTCGGGCCATCAGAGAAATATCTGCAGTCGCTAGGCATCGAACCCACGACCGTCGACTATAATATCTTCTCTCGAACTGGACTTTTTGTGGCCTCTGGAGACACCATACATCCTATTTTACCGTAGAGCAGACAATTCGTCTGACCTCTTTGAAAGTTTTCAACTATAAATTTCAGCTCTTCAGGCGACGATGTGGTGTTGCAGGTTTTTCCGGGGTTCCCTGCATCTGTGAAAGCGAATGCGACATCATTTAAGCCGCCCCGGAGGGCAGATTGATTATTTCAATGTTTTTACTTTGTTATTGTTGTTTTCAATATGTTTATAAAAATTATGAACGCTAATCTAAATTTTCCACTTTTTTCGTAAACGTTTCACGTAAATTATGATATTTTTGAATTGAACAAACTATTATACTTTGAAAGTAACATTACTTTACGAATAAAAGTATATTAAATTAGCTAAACAACAATATTAAAATAATTCGTTATATTGAATAATTTTTGTAGGACTAGCGATACATACCCGTTTCTATAGTGGGACACTGTATTATTTAGGTGAAGAATACACTCACCTTTCATGTGTTATCATTCTCCTACAGTTACTAATACATTTTTTTACCATTGAATTGACAATTTCGGACCGTAGGACTGGGAACACCTACCATTCAATTTGTAGGACAATATGACCATTCAATTATACAAATATTAACCAAGCAACTGTAAAAAAATCCGCTGGTTATTATTGATTTTTTATGACCACGTCATTGGTACATGTTGGGAGTGGGGGACTTTTCAGTCCTACCATCCATTTTGTAGTACAAAAGTTTTTTCGATTACTTTATCGAATTAACTCGAGGTTCAACTGAAAAACTAACTGTTATTAATGACTTTTTTGCACTCACCAAATCGACATGAGTGACGCCTGCGCATTTTATCAGCTACCACTATCGAAAATTTTCGTGGAGGAAAAAGTTGGGCGTCTCGGCAAAGTGAAGCTACTCAGGAAGATTCAGCCTGTTATTAATCACTTTTGAAAATAGGCGTGGGATCCCGGTCTATAGGCTCTAGATCCGCCGTGTTCTCTTAAAGCAGGGTTACCCAGGTAGCATATCATATCTTCTGAATCTTGGTTTTATATTGGGCCAAAATAGATATGCTGTAAATGAAAAAATTATATTGATCCAATATGGATGAATATTAAAAAACGATATTATATTAATATTGGTGGAATAAGGACCATATTCGATAATTATTTTTAAACGAACGAAATGTGTACGATTGAGTAGTGTTAGTATGTAGTAGTAGTTTGTTCGCATATTCGCATGTTCGCATGCCTACCTGCTAGCTTGTCCAGATGACCATTCTTCAGATATTAGGGAATCAAGGTACGTAAAAACACTACTCACTTAGTTGAATTGCCAGTCTATCGAATTATTTCTATAGCCCATGGTGGATCAGTGAACAGAGTATCTAGCTACCACCCCGGAGCTCCGAGTTCAAATCTCGTCTGCAACAATTTTTTTTGTAACCCAGCAGTCGTAGCCATCTCGGTTGGAAACGGCTTCGACTCTGGGAGGATTTTTGTTCAAAAAGAATTTTAAAGGAAAACAGAATTTTGGTAAATAAAAGATCTTGTTAAGATTTCCTTATATATGAATAAAATCCCAGGGCCTTCAGACATAACTTATTTTGAAAAGATGAAGACTTAGGTTCTAAGTGGGGTCTCATGTACTTTTATTACCTGCATGCTTGTGGAGTTCGCTCTGTGACACCTGGGCAGGTACCAGGTGAGAAATGTAACTAAAAATAAGAGTTACTTAACTTAAATTTGTGTCGCTGATTTTTATGTATAAATTTGTTGAAATTCACTCTGAAGTAATTTGTGGAGCTTTAAAGCGTTTGAAAAAAGTTCTGGTCTATGGAAAGCGTCTGACACTTTGGAAATTACTTAAGAGTGATATCCATACAAATTCAAGTTAGGTACCTGCCCAGGTGTCACCGAGCGAACTCCACAAGCACGCAGGTATTAAAAGTACATGAGACACCACTCAGAACCTAAGTCTTCATCTTTTCAAAAATGAGTTATGTCTGAAGGCCCTGGGATTTTACTCATAAGGAAATCTTAACAAAATCTTTTATTTACCAAAATTCCATTTCTTTTAAATTTCTTTTTGAACAAAAATCCTCCAAGAGTCGAAGCCGTTTCCAACCGAGATGGCTAACCATAGTGTGATGAGTCTACTGGGTTTAAAAAAAAAGAAAAAAAATTGTTGCAGACGGGATTTGAACTCGGAGCTCCGGTGTGGTAGCTAGATACTCTGTCCACGGATCCACCATGGGTTATAGAAATAATTTTGTAGACTGGCAATTCATTTAAGTGAGTAGTGTTTTTACGTACCTTGATTCCCTAATATCTGAAGAATGGTCCTCTGAACAAGCTAGCAGGTAGGCATGCGAACATAGTACATATTAACACTACTCAATCCTACACATTTCGTTCGTTTAAAAATAAGTAATGTCTAACGGCCCTGAGATCTTGGACTATAAGTAATGAATTGGTGGCATATTCAATTTCTCTTTACTGGCACCCATGCTCTTAGTATCAGTTCAGTTGTCATGTTGACAATGCTGTCTTGCTTCATCTCCAAAAAATAATTAACAAGATTGAAAATCATGTTTGGAAAGAAAGAGTGTTAAGTGGTGGTGGTTGGAAATGTTTTGTGAATGGAAGTTCATCATCCAGTAAAAGAGATGGTTTGAAATTTAATAGAATTCCCTAGAACGAAGAGTTAGGAAACTTGGAATACCTACCAGTTCAAGAACTTACGAAACTTGGAAATTGTCGTGTGTGCAGTAAACATTTTGCAGGAGGCGTCCGAAGAGACCGAGAGACTCCAGGGACTTGATTTTTTTAATCTGAAAAACCTGTTCTCTAAGGCTCTATTATTTCAGTTCACCAAAGTTGTGTATTGAATTCATGAATTTCAAAATAATTTTCTTTCAATTCTATTTTTATCCATACACCACAGGATATTTATACTGGATATATTATTTTTATTGATTTATAAAGTTTTGAAATAACTGTTAATTTTCTGAGTAAGGTTATTCTGGACTTTCATTGTCAGCGACAAATTTCGAGTCCAGAATAACCTTACTCAAAGTGAAGCATTGTCAACCACTTTCAAACAAATGTTAATTTTCTGTTTCCAAATGAGTAACCAATGCTAGCTGTCTCAAGTACTTCCCACTGCCATTAATTCACCTACTTGCAGTGAAAAACTCTTCCCTATTTCAGGTATGAGGATACTTGTGGAGAGAGCTATAAGTTTGGTGAAAATATGGAGAATTCTCAGGAGACCAATTCCAAATACTATGATTGGTCAATTAAATCAGCTGTGGACTACATGTTCAATACTCTCAAATTTCACTAGAACACCACTGTTAGAGAAGTGATATTGTCTTGTTTTTTCAGTTTGCTTTTGCTATGCATTGATGAATATTTAAGTAAAATGTGCAGGATTTCATAAAATATTAGAAATAAAATGAAGTATTCAATTTCTTTGAATTTACTGCAATGAATTTACAGCATATCTTCAGTTGAAATATTTACTCCCTTATGGTGTTTGATCACGTCTCTTCTACTGTTGATATTTCTTTCTGTGTGTTTGTTTTTTTGATGGATCTGGTTTCGTAAAATTCATTTTTTCTAAGTGAATGCTGAGTGATACATTTGATCATGTACCCCATGCTCTTGCTTTGGATGTAAATCATATGTTCTGGTACAAAAGACTTTTCTTCTTTTTTGAAGTCTAGGAGATGCCACCAAATCGCAAAAATGTGCTTAGATCGGCCTGAATCCCTTAGCCACCGTTCCATCACCATTGATGTAGACATGTGTCGCATGAATCTTATTCCTTTTCGTTGTTGCTTCAATTTTTAATTTTGCATTTTTCTTTCATTTTCACTATATGTAGTGTAGATATACAGTGTGTACATAAAGTAAGGAGTAAATTCATTATTTCTGAATGTAAAGATATTTCAGAAAAATCCTCGGACAGGTTGATATTCTTTTCCGATGGGCCAATTTTTGAACCACACCCAAAATATATAGGGTTATCCGCAATTGAGTAAAAATGACTTTGGTGATAATTTTAAATTGGACACCCAGTATATTTTTCCACATTTGGTTAGGGATCGTCATTACGAATCCAGTGATACTAAGTTTCAATAAAACTGATAAAACAATTTATTTTATATTTACTACTAATAAATGCAACTCCAACATTAATAATAATAATGATAAAGAACAAACAGTGAAATATATTTCTTCAAAGGAGGTGTTCGAAATGTCTACCTGCTTCTCCTACACACAGGCGACACCTTTTCTAAACGCTTTTTACCGAATTAATTAGTTCAATAGGAGTGAAAGAAGCAAAACTTTGCATCACTGCCCCTTCCAATTCGTATCTAGAGTTGGTCGACCATTCAAAACTAAGATGTTTCAAACTTCCCCAGAGGTAAAAGTCAATAGGCGTTAGGTCTGGTGACCTGGCCGGCCAACGGTTGGGTCCTTGGTTGGCTATCCAATTATTACCAAAATTTGCATCCAAAAATTTTTTACAATTGCAGTGTTGTGAGGCGAAGCCCCGTCTTGTTGAAAATATATTTTCCTGAGCTCCGTTATTGGCAATTCGTCAACAAAGGGTTCAATATTTCGCCTTAAAATTTCTAAATACCTCTGAGAGAGAAAACACCTGCCCACACACTAAATCCAAATCTTCCTTGACTTCTCTGCTCCACAATCGAATGAGGATTTTGTATAAGAATTGAAGCGGTTGAACATGAGCTTTGTCTGTCCAAATACAATTTAACGAAAAATCACGCTCTAGGTTACAATTTTCCAGGAACCACTGGCAAAAATCAATGCGGCTTTCAAAATCACCTGGTCTGAGTTTGTGAACTCTTCTGGTCCTGTATGGCTTGAATTTGTGCTTTCTCAAAATTCGCCTAACGTTAGTTCTTGGTAGACCTGTTGATATTTTCAAATTTCGCGTTGAAGTTTTGGGATTATATTCAACAACTCCTGAAACGACTATTTCTTCCAACTCCGTATCCCTATTTTATGCATATAATTTTGGTCTTTTCTTTTCAAATTGACCACCATCAATTAAGTTGTGTCGCAATCTTCCGAAAATGTCTCTAAAAGGTTGTCTTCTCTCTGGATACCTCTCGTAGTACAAATTGCTTGCTGCTTCTGCATTTTCCCCGGTTTGTATAAAACAGACTCATATCCCATTTTTCATAATTCTCATACTTCATTGCGAATGTGTTTGAAAATTGAACAAAAAACACGAATTGAGGAGCGTCAATCAAAATTTGACAGCTACCTGTAAACATTTGCTTTTTGTTTTATCGCCGCGTCGTTCAAAGCCTACTTGATCAAAATGTGTGATTCAAAGTCTAGATTGAAAAACTTAAAGCTCTGTATTTCAAAGATGGCTCTAGCAAAATATCAAGTATGCTACATTTTTGGAAAGGTAATTTCAAGGTCAATTGAAATTTACAGGAATGTACAGGGTGTCTCATTAAAAAAAATTTCCATCAATATCAATCGATATGTTATTTGAAAAAATAAATCACTTACACCATTGAATTCTACGTAAAAAGGTGCTCTGGAAATGTTTTAATAGAAACAGAGAATTTTCGACAGGAAAAAAGTTGAAGCAACTTTTCGTAAATGCACACTTTCAAAAATCACGCTGTAACTCATAAACGATGATAGATATCGATATGCGTGAGTTTGTCATAAAATTTGATTCTCAGACACAGCCATCAGTTTTCATCTATCTAATGTGAAAACAGGACTTTTCCTTTGTACCAATATTGCTGAATATTTTGAGGCCAATACTGCTTCGAGAATATCAATACCAATATCGCCGACTGCTCACATTTTTTTCTCGCCAATACTGCATTACAAGTATTTTGCCAATATATTAACATTATTGTACCAATATATAGCCCAGTTCCAAAATTGTAGATTGTAGATAGTGACTCATCGTCAGTTTAAGTGCATTCTGCACTCTGAAACCACGTAAACTTACGATGAGTCACTATCTACAATTTTGGAACTGGACTATAGATGTGCTACTTGGGTACTTCTGGCAGGATATGATTCTCCATAGCTTTCTCGAGACATTTGTCTGGCCTCCTTTGCTATTTCCCAGGGAACGTTGTAGCCAACACCTTGACTCCAAGTAAGTGGTATAAAAATAAAGGAAATTTTATTTTTCAGTTTTTCATAATGTTTTTGAGCCACCTGTGCATTTGGTGCATGCGCGTAAGAATTAGCATTACTTAGGTGCCACTATGGTTTGTTTCCTTCTCCCTCTATTACATACGAGCACGTTGGTTCTTATTGATGTTGAATGTTTGACTCCATTTTTGTAATTGGCCATTTTTTCAAATTGCACTTCTTTGCGTATATGAATATATAATGAAATTGAGAATTTAAAATATACAAGTATTCCTTTGGGCTCATAGTTTCGGGTACATTGAATTGAAGTGCGTAATCTTAAATTTATTCAATATAAATAATTTTCCGAGTGCGCTGAACAATTTTATGGTGCAAAAAAATAGAATATGTGCAGAAACTAATTCAAGTCCATAGCAACAACGTACTGTGCTCAAATTTGACATTTACAGTACCAGTCCACTAACTCATTGTGACTTGCACCTTCACCATTATGTTGAATTTCCCTGGCTTTAATAATTTTTTCAGTTCTCAGCTAAATTATGAATCAAAAATTTTCATTTTGGTTTTCATTTTCGCATTTCGTTTCAAGGATATTATTGGTAGTTGTTGGAAAATATAGAATGTGCAATTCCATGAGAACCCCAATTTTCAACTGTAAATCCTTTCTCGAAGCTTACTCTGGCAACCATCTGTCAGTTATGACGATTTATTTTTCATGCCAACCTTATTCGATTGAACAATCAACTGCATCTCTGTCATTTTGTAATATACAGAGTTTCATTTTAAAAAAAAGTTTGCGGTCAGTTCCCGCAAGTGGTAAACTCTTAGATGTAGCGTCAAATTAGCTGTATTCAAGTACTTTAGCGATATATCTAAATTTTAAACCAACTGGTATCTTCAAAACCATAGAAAAATTGGTATTTGGATAGTGACTTAAATATACAAAAAGAACTCGTCATACATGAAAACTATTCAGTCATCACAGGCTTTGTGAAATCTGTTCTTCATGTAGTATTTGAAGAGTTTAATGATATTACCGTACAGCAACAATAACTTTATTAAATTCTACTTCATTACAAAAACTGCGATGCAATCAATATTTACGATATAAGTGCCGAATGAGGTTAATATGAACACTACATTGATTGCGGAAATACGTTTATTGTCTTCCAATAAACTGATGGTATTGCGTGATTCGATCTGAATTTTTATTGTGTTTGTTTACTCTATCGATAATTTATTGGTACAGCGGCTGACGTTCGATTATATTACATCATGAACATGAACATAGGCACAGGGTGTCCCACTTCCCATAGCCGTACGCTGCCTAGGTGAAAAAGTAGAACACCCGCATACCTGTCTAGAAATTTCAATCGAAACCATAATGCATTTGTAATAAGAGTATAACTCTGAAACCGATTTGGTAATTTCTTTCGTAAACTTGAAGACCGAGTCGTAGTTTGCTGCCGGTTGTAAAAAAATTAATTAGGCCGACTCAAGAAATCCGCTACTTCTTCATTCTCCTTTTGAATGACTTGATATTAGGCTCTGAAAAAATATATATATTTGTGCTTCTAGGATACACGGTTATTTGAATCATGAATTTTGTTCATGGCTGTATCATTCACATATCGTCATCGAATGCAAACTTGATGAAAGTTGATCGTTTGCAACACAACGCTATAAGGCTTTTTATGAAATGAAATCCTCATGTAATGCAATTCTGGCTTCACGTTAGAGACGACAGTTTGTTATCATATTTATATTTAAACTTAGAACTCATCCATAGTCATTAAAATTTACTATCTCAATGGAAACGTCTTAATGAACCTGTTGGTTTATCAAAAACTCTCATTTGTTAACAACCGCTTTTCTTCAATAACAAGAATTTGCTATTTCTTATAAAGTACTAAAAACATGAAATATTATATAAAATTGGATTTTTTTCTGGATTGACGTTGCCGTTACTTGACAAAAATTCATAGTAAAACACGATTAAATTTCCACAGATTTATTGTCTCCGGAAATATTTTTCATGGAAGAAATTCTCTGTGGAAAAAAATATCGCTGGAAAAATTTCCACTGAAAAAATATCTCTTGGAAAAAATAATTCCGCTTTAACATAATACTAATGAAAAGAACAGTTTGGATAATCTAGACCACTCTCGCGAATATGCATTGCAGCGATATTTTATTCCCAAGAACGCAGATTAATGAATAATCCTTCATTACAAATTTATTACAAAAATGTTCATGGATGAATATTTATCTCTGAATCGCATGATGAAAATCGATGAAAATTTATACGAAGAAGAATTGAACTTTTAGGTACCCCATCATGCAGGAACACACGAAGAATCAACTACTACCAAAGTCCGTATGGTGTTTGATGCCAGTTTAAAAACAGATTGTGAGTCCTTCCAAAATGATTGATTCACGATTCATTTGCAATTTCGAACATTCATCTCAGCTATAACAGGAGATATTTCTGAAATGTCCGAATGATTTGGATTGATCCAGCTCAAATACGATTCCAACGAATTTTTTGGCGATCAGATCCAAATCACAAGTTGGAATGTTTCGAATTGAAAGCTGTAATATACTTATTATATATTCTATACTACGAGGATATATTGAAAAATTCTTAGCCTACTTTAGAACCAAACAAAATTTCAATGTCAAAATATTTTATTACTCAACATATTCTCCTCTTAATTGGATACATTTATTACAGCGAACCTGCAACGTCTCTAGACCTTTCATAAAAAATATTTCTTCTTGCTCTGCAAACCAGACCTCCACAGCTTTTATTACCTCCTCGTTGGAAGAAAATTTACGACTTTTTAAACTTTTTTTCAGTTGAGGAAAGAGATGATAGTCGGACGGAGCCAAATCTGGCGAATAACGAGGGTGTTCTAGTAATTCAAACCCAAAATCACGAATTTTTTGCATGGCAACATGAGATTTGTGTGCAGGGGCGTTGTTCTGCAAAAACAAAACACCTTTGGATAGCTTTCCGCGTCTTTTCTGTTTAATTTTTTCCCGTAGTGGTCAGTAATGTCGAATAGTAATCTTCTGTTATTGTTCTACCCCTATCCAAAAAATCAATCATGATTAGGTACTCCATGGCAATCCCAAAAAACTGAAGCAAGAACTATTTCAGCAGATTTTTGGACACGAAACTTCTTAGGTCTTTGAAAACCGGAGTGTCGCCATTCCATCGATTGTTGCTTTGGTTCTGGATCGTAGAAATGTACCCAAGTCTCATCCATAGTAACAATTCGATTTAAGAAGTCTACATCGTTTTCAAATCGAGCACAGATCGAACGCGATGCTACTACCCTTGCACGCTTTTGGTCAACATTCAAAGATTTGGGGATCCATTTTGCAGCAATTTTTCTCATGTCCGAATTGAAGTATATGATGAACGTGTTCGTATGGAATATTCAGCGCTTCAGATGTCCGTTTTAGCCCAATTCGACGGTCTGTTAAAATCATCTCATGAACTGCATCGATATTTTCGAGGACTGACACAGAAACTGGCCTTCCCGATCGGTCATCATCTTCAATGGAAAATTTACCTCTTTTGAAGCTTACAGTCCAATTTTTCACGGTCGCATACGAAGGTCATTGATCACCAAGCTTATTAAGCATATCTTCGTAAATCTGCTTACCTCTTGACCCTTTTAAATACAGGTACTTGACGATGCCTCGTTACCCCAATTTTTCAATTTTCACAATTTCGGTGGACATATTTTTTCTTTTAATTTATTGCGTAACTCTGGTTTACTTTTTTGACGTCAAACTTTACACTGACACTTCTAATAAGTTATTGTTCATTGCTATGGTAATGCAATATTTTGTTTATGCAGGGAACTGGTCTAGGCTAACTAGATATCAATACATCCTCGTTGAAGTTTTGTTGAATTCAACGAACAATTATTTTGCAGCCTCTAGGGAAATTGGTAACTGTTATTTGTTGCAGATTTATAGATTATAACTCTCAGCCATATTGGTGAAAAAATTATTTTCTTCCCTTTTGTAGTGACTACGGTCTATTTGGGGAATTGAATGATTCAGTTCTTTCCTCAAGAAAGTAAATACATTATTTTCGAAGTTTTTTTTTTTCGTGTGTCATATTTTTAGATAAATATACCTGGCTGCTTCAAATTATCATCTAGGAACCTGTAGAGAAAACGAGAAGAAAAGGCTCTACCAGCTGTTGTGCCTATTTTTCAGGGAATTGTCAGAAGTCCCAGTCATAGAAGGATATCAAGGTGAGAGGAATTGTCTTATCATTCACCTGGTTTCTATTTGCAATTCAAAATTCTACTCACCCTTATCTTCCAACTCTAAAGTTTTTTCCCTTGACAGGGTACCTTGGCATGATGGTTGTCTGACTACCTGGCAGTATGTCCACTGAGTAGTTAGATAATTATTTATATTTTCTAATACTTTTAACCAATTATTGGCACGCCGCTTTCTTAGTACCTTCTCCCAAATTAGATACTTCTTTGGAAAAAGAATTATTCTGAGAGTTCCTCACGATTTTTTTGTATTCATAATACATGACTCACAAACTACTAGACAGTTGTTGTGACTGGTGAGTTGTCAATAGGTGATTTAACTTAATTCAGTGATTGTTTCTTCATTCTAAATTGTTGCTCAAAGTATCAGTACCGAATACTTCTTAGTATTGTAACTCAGTTGTAACTCAACTAAGCTTGCTACCCAAGCTTACTACTCAAGAGAGAAGAGATAATTCTCTCCATTTTCATGCTCTACTCTACCTGGTAACCTGAATTCAAGAGAACTTGTTCTTCGTAATCAGAGAGTTAACAGGAAGTGACTCACCATACCGTTTACCAAGTTCCAGAACAACGAATCACAGAGAGAGTTTCCGGCAAGTACCAGCACAAAAACCATAGAGAGGGTTCATCGCAAAAATAAGGGTACAATCTGAATAAAAATTGAGTACAACAAATAGCTCATCTAACGTACAAGGTACTGTTTCTTATCCTACCTGTTCTATCACATTATCACCTTGTGTAATTTTATTACACAACAATCTGTTATTAATATTGTTCTTATTCTATATTCCTATATATATATATATATATATATTGATCATTGCTACTTGTAGTTGCAACAGAATGAATTTGTTAGAATTTGAGCTTATTCATCTAGATCAATCAGAATCTACCACAGGGAATTGGAAGGGTAATTCTGATAAATAATCCCTTATCCATCCCCTTGTGTCTCATGCTGGTCAAATACTGGGTTTGACGTTGTAGTATAAAATGTCTTCATCAATTACCAATTGATGACATAGAAAAGTTTCCTTTGGCCGCGAAATCTATTCAGTTCAATTGCATTACCGAATGTATTTGAAAAGTGTACCTAGGACTAACAAGAACGAATTTGCTAGACGATATTCCAATTAGGAGAGAGATCTGATGGACAAAGACAAGTATATCATGTTCACTTATTAAATCTGTTGATTTCATCCATGGCTTATTAATTTGGAAGTCTATCTTCTAAGATCCCTATCACAGAGATATTTTAGCGCATTGTGTAACGTTTGAGATGCCGAAAGTTAAGCCTTAAGCAAAAACACAGCTGGTATCCCCTTTTATTCATTATTTATTTTCAATACTCTTCAAGTAATGTTACCATGACCAGCTTCACCAAGAATAATAGCGTCAGTAGGGACTGAATAAAAATAGTTGTATATTTCCGATCTGATAACAGCTATTCACATACCAAGGGAGGAAAATCATGTTTTCCTCCCGCGGATAGTTTGATGCCCGACGCGAAGCGGTGGGCATTAATATCCGCGGGAGGAAAAGCATTTTCCTCCTGAGGTATGTATATAGTTTTTTCTACTACCTTTAAGTTGGTCATTTTTATAACATCCTAAAAATTATAATGCGTGCATACTTATAAGAACAACTGCAGAAAGTTGTGTAACTATATAATGCGGCTAGATGACAAAATATTAAGTAAGCGTTGCGACGTCGTGTTGACAACGATTTGTTGCTATGGCGTTGTTTGGTAATACAACCATAACAGTTGTCATAAGCTGTCACGTTGTTTACCCTTTTAAGTTGCTTCTAAGTTTTGAAAATGAGTTCTAGCGAAGACGACGTGTCAAAAGATCTTGCTGAAGAGGAAAATTGATTTCAATGCATCTTCTTCCTGATAAATCGAGAGGAAAAGTACTATTTTTCTCCCGGCGGGAGGAAAAGTACTACTTTTCTCCCGGCGGGAGGAAAAGTACCATTTTCCTCTCTTATTTAGGTGTCGAAAATAAAGTTTTCTAGTGAGGTAGTCGAAAAACTCTTTTGCATTGCAGGCAGCCTGCATATTAGTACTGAAAAAACCTTTTCAGTTCAAATATTGGGATGTTTTAATGTTTCATCAGTACTATCTCTGTTACTTTTTTTGTTCGATGACTACAACATGAACTCTCGTTGTCAACATAAAGGAAGTTAACACTAACTAAAAGTTTCTTGACTGATATAACTTTCGATTTCGTGAAACACTTCACTTCAACCACTAGTGAATCAAATATCCTCTGGTTAAGTGACTAAAAAGATCACCATATCATTATATTGTGAAAGCGTAAGCATATCAATTCATCAACAGTTGAAAATACAGATTCTACAGAGAAAATACCCTGGCCCACTCTCGATCCACCTCTGTTCTTATTCGTTGAGAAACGATATCTCCATAAATTATTACCAAAAATTAGACACTCGATGTCCCAATACTCGATCACGAACAAATTCGATTTCGTGCAATTCGCATAATGAGGCGGCGTTGATTAATTGGAGGCGTAAACATAAACAAACGAGAAACTGGAGCAATAGATCAAAGTTCTGAAAGTCGAATCTGTTACGATACGAATTTGTTCACTTTTAATTTCGATGCCATAATTAGATGGAGTGGGTCACGTAGGAAGACAATAGCTTTGTGAGAAAATGTCCTGACTGTCGTGAGCAATTGGAAATAATTAAAACGTGTAATTAGAATCACCCAGCATGGCGGAATCTTACAGGATGGATTTCCAACTTTTCATCTGAAGAAAGATATCATATCTCATCCCACTACAAACGTCCACAAGTTTTCTTTTTTATTTTTCTGAATTGTAACAAGGAATTTTCGAGTTTGAAGTAGGAATTTATTTTTCTGACTTCCGAGTCGGAAATTCCGACTCTAAACTCGGAAATTGTGACTTCAAAGTTGGAATTTTGTTTTTTCGAGTATAAATTTCTTGTAATTTCTACTTTTATCTCGAAATTCTGACTTTCGTCTCGGAATTTCGACTTTCAAGTCGGTATTCTGACTTTTTTCTAGGAATTCCAACTGTCATATAGTAACTGTCGGCAATATCAGTACTGCAAGAAAGCTTATTTCAGAAACCAGCAACTATTTAACTGTCTACACTGTACTTTTCTATGGGATTTCAACAAGACGAAATCATAAAATTTCTGAAAGTTTTACATGGGAAGGTGCTGTCGCCTAGAACTTTGAAGAGAATGCTGTCAGCAAGAAAAGATAAAGCTTCCTTGAGCTAGAGTTTCTAAAATTCTTATCCAAAATGGCAATATTTTGACTAATTTCCAATTTTTTCAACAAGAAAATGACATGTAAAAAAGTATGTTTCATTTTGGAACAGAACGATGCCTTTTCTCTCTTTACAATACTATTCAATAATAATAATATGAAATGGAACCTGTAATTTATCAGAAAGCAAAAGAAAGAACGAATTATATTATTTCTTGATGATGTTAAGTTTCATATATATTGTGTAACGGAACACTTGCAGAAGGAAAAAAATAAATGTCCCTGGATATGAGCTTGTTAAACTCCATTGTCGAAATAATCATAAAATAGGGAATGTAGCTATACACATATTATAAAGCATATAGAGCTCTAACATTATTTACCGCCATTTCGTTCTGGATGAATATTTTCATTTCATATTTTGTTGACGTGTAGAGAATTGAGATACAATTCAAACGATGTAGTATTACTCGACCCCCATAGCTATTTAAAAAAAAATCAAAATGGAGGAACAACGTCATTTTGAAAAAATTTACTTTTCTTGTTGTCAAAAAGAAGCTTAAGAACTCCCCTTTTACAAAAAAAAAATAAAGAAAAAATCCAATCCATTCAAAAGTTAACAGGGGTGAGATTACTTTATGATAGTTCTAACAATATGTACCACCATTTTGTTTCGGATTGATATTTCTGTTTGAAATTGTGCTTTCGTATAGAGAATTAGAAGACGTTTCGAATGAGGTATCACTCGAACCCCCATGCCAATTAAAAAATTCTTCCAACATGGCGTCCTACCTTATTCCAAAACAAAAATGTATTAACACAGACCCACTCTTCAAAATATTGGTTTCCATGGTGATATAGTTCATGCGCAAGAAAAGACAAGCAGTAGAATAGTGTGGGATGCTGTAAAGAATTATAATACTCAATAAAAAACAGTTTACGTCAGATTTTCTATCATATTTCAATACAAAAATTAATCATCACAGCCCACTCTTCAGGATATCTATCAATTTTCATAATTATTAATATCCTTGCGCACTGAAAGACACGCAGTAGAAGCGTGTAGGATACTGTAAATAATCCTAATACTCGATGAAATACAGTTCACGTCGGATTTCCTATCATGTCTCAACACAGATATTCAAAAACATAGCCCACTTTTCAAAATATCAATTTCCGTGGTTGTCATAGTCCAAACGCAACAAAAGAAATACATTAGAAGCTTGCGGGATAATGTAAAGAATTCAGTTCATAAAATACAGTTTACCTAAATTTGATTTCCTATCATGTTACATTTCAAAAAGGACCACGCACGCACCTTATGGGAAAAAGTCTTTCGGTGAAAATGGCTGAATTTTTGATATGTTGAAGCTGGAGCCATTTTTAGTAAAAGTCTCCATTGGCCCAACTTGATCGTATGACTAGATTCGGCGCAAGAGGGCGCCAAATTATGAATTTTGTGATTTTTGAAGAAATTCAGCTGAATGAAAAAAAATCAATATCTCATTTATATTCAATATCGTGTGCGACTGGGCATTCCTAATGTTCGCGAGAAATAATTTTCCATAATACATAAAAAAATACGCCGTTATTTTTATACAGGGTAGTCACCAATATACTCAATTCTTCAGTGATGAACTTCGCCTACAAGGTTAAAATTTGATTGAGTTTATCATTGAGCATCAATCAAATTGGTTTGTTGATCGACCAACATATAATGAAGCTATGAATACAGAGTGTCTGGAATATGGATGGGTCCTTGTTATTTATTTATGTAATTACTCCAAATCACAAAGTTTATCATTTTTGAGTGAGTTCAGACAAATGACAAACATTTACATAGTATTTGTAATCGATATAAAACTGATTGTTCAACTGAGCGTTACCAAGATCCGTGCATGATTTGTCTATAATACAGAAGAAAACGAAACTGTCTTTCTATAGGGTACTTTACAACATACTCAATTTTTAGGTAAAAGAATTCATCTGTTTTTAGGGTCGATTGTTAACTGGGCCGATTATCAGGCAATGTTCACTAACGAGTATGTAATCTCGGCCGTCCAAAATGTTGTACCTCACTTCGGGTATGTAAACTCGGCCGCCTATAATAACTATATAACTATAATTAACATGTTTTGAAGAGTTGAAAATGGGCGAGATGAAGTGGTGTCGCAAACAGCCACGCATTCAAATATCTACGTAATGTTAAATCGTTCTGGTTCGATTATACTAAATAATGAAGATGAGCCCAGGTTTGATATCGGCCGAGAAAATCAAAAATCCTTATGCGGCCGAGTTTACATGTGCCTGTTTGTAGACCAAGCATAGGTAAATATGAATAATCCCAAATAACTTTTTTCAAAACAGTTTATCTCAATTCTCACAGTGACGACTTCCTTAGAGTGGAAATAGTAATGACGGAAATAGTTAGGAGTCACCATCTGTACCAGTAAAAAATACTACCACAATGTCACCGAATTATGAGATATCCAACAAATTATGAACAATATACGTTCCTCTAGGGTTTATAATCGAAGGATAGTGCCTATGAATGAATTCTCCTTGAATTCAGTTGGGTTCAATCACTTCAAACATAAATTTGACGGAAATATACTCAACATCCCCGGAATATCAGATATATTTCTTTGAGTGACTGATAAAATATATTCGTATTTTATAGCTTGCTGAATCCTACAAAAACACAAAATTAATTATTTGGCGCCCTCTATCTCCGAACCTTTAGGTATTACAACATAGTTAGTGTAGAAGAAATAACAGAGCCACAAGGAGATTTGGAGGAGCAAAATCGATTGGGACACTGATATTTCTGAAACTCTATTTCAGATATGGAAAAAATGGCTTTTGGAACTGAAAACAATTTCTCCGATAACGATACCAAAGCAATATTTTCCAAGTTTGACCTGTGTGAAAGAAGTCGATCTTCATATGTTTAGCGATGCGAGCGATAAAGCGTATGCCACAGCAGCTTTCTTGAGGTATGAAGTCGAACAAGAAGTACTAACATCATTTGTTACTTACAAATTCAAAGTAGCATCGCTGAATCAACAAACCGTACCAAAATTAAAGTTGCAGGGAGCAGTGTTATCTTGCAGAGTAGCAAAGACAATATGCAGTGAACTCGAATACAATATCAGAAAAGTTTTTTACTGGGCAGATTCCATGGTTGTATTGAAACAAATCAAATCAGAATCAAGACGATTTCCAACTTTTGTTGGAAATTCGAGATGAAACAGACATTTCTCAATGGTATTGGGTTCCATCCGATTTGAATGTTGCAGATCAAGCCACGAAAGAGTTGAGTCAAATTGATATTGGATTGCACAGCACATGGTTGAATGGGCCCAAGTTTCTGAAAATGTCTATGGAGTTTTGGCCGAGAGAACCAGAAAACTCTCATGACATAATTGCTCAAAATGTTTTCACAGTTGTTGAAAAAGAAATACATTTTGAGCTTCCTGATATTGGGAGGTTTTCTAAATGGAATCGTCTGATCCGATCAACTGCTTGGTTATTATATTTCAAGAAATTTGCCCGGATTCCAAAATACAACAGACCAAATGAACTGAAACTTGATGCGGACATGGTTGAAGAGGCTTCACATTTATGGCTGCAGAAGAGCCAGTACGAATCTTTCCGAAAAGTAGCTATGTTGAAAAATGGAAAGAAGCTTCCAAAATCTAGTAGACTTTATAAGTTGTCAGCATTTCTTGATGAAACTGGAATTATTCGTTTGGGTGGAAGATTTCCTGAAAGTGGATCACTAGCTTTTGGATTAGATGTTCGATATCCAGTTATTCTTGACCCAAAGAACAGATATACACAATTGCTGATCGATCGATACCATCAGGAAGTTGGACACAATGGTATTGAGACTGTCATAAACAATTTAAGACTGAAATATTGGATTCTTCATATGCGTCAAGCAGTCAAGAAATGCTTCAACGATTGCCTCACCTGTAAAATCCGAAAATGTAGGACAGTAGCCCCCGAAATGGGCCTTCTCCCACCAGAAAGGCTGGAATCTAATATATTTCGTTTTACATATGTGGGCATAGACTTCTTTGGGCCAATGACAATTTCTCTGGGGCGGAGAAGAGAGAAAAGGTATGGGGTACTCTCCACATGTCTCACTGTAAGAGCTGTACATATCGAGTTAGCAGCATCTCTTGACACTACATAGTTCCACAATTTTAGCCATAAGTCGTTACATGTGTCGCCGAGGACAACCGAAAGAGATCAGATCAGATAATGGAACCAATTTTGTGGGTGCGGAATGGGAGTTGAGAGAATGTATCAGTTCTCTAGACCAGGTGAAAATATCTGATGAACTTTCTTCAAAAGGAATCAAGTGGAGGTTCAATTGTCCAAGTGCTCCTAATATGGGTGGCGTATGGGAACGAATGGTTCGATCAATAAAAACGGCTCTAAAGGTATCCCTCAGAGAATTACATCCACGAGGAGAAGTGCTGCTGACCCTTCTCTATGAAGCAGAATATATTGTGAACTCGAGACCCTTGACCCATATACCTGTTGATCCGCATGAGCCAGAAATGATTACTCCAAATCATTTTATTCTACTTCGTCCTGGGGGTGTTAAATCAGATGGAGAATTTGAACTGAGTAGCAGAAAACAATGGCGTTTTGCACAAGCTCTAGCTGAGCTTGATTTATTTTGGACACGCTGGATAAAGGAATATCGGCCAACTCTTGTTCAGCGACAAAAATGGCATGACAAAACTACACCTATCAGAGTTGGGGATATCACGATAATGGTAGATGACAAAGCAACCCGAAATGAATGGCTGAGGAAACTTACCCGGGACGAGATGGAATAATACGGGTTGCAAAAATAAAAACAAAAAGGGGCTTCTTCACACGACCCGTTTCCAAGTTGTTCAAAGTACCCACTTCTACCGATGGATTGTGAAGAGTCAGCTCTTCACAAGGTGGAGAATGTAGAAGAAATAACAGAGCCACAGTATATGATTCAACATCATAGAAACGAGTTATTATTATTCATGTTTTTGGAGTTATTGTAATTGTCAAAATATAGTAAAAGTCAATCAAAAGTTGTCATCAATTCTCAATATAAAACGTACAATTTTACAGTTATTAGAGCTGTTCTGAATATATATTTTACAGTTAGGTTGAAGACGATGTCATGATTGAATCCTCGAAAAGAGTAATTACTTATTCAAATTGAATGGAGCCTTCCTTGTGTGAAACACTATGTATTTCAGTTGCATTTTGATTTGAGAGATCAACTTCTATTCTGATAGATCATCAATAATAATCAACTTAATCATCTCATAGTCTCGTAGGTGAATTTTATCACCTAAAAATTGATTATATTGGATACCACCATCTAGAAAAAACTATTTTTTTGTATTTTAGAAAAATCATTCACGATCTTAGCGAATCTCAGTTGAACAACAGTTTTATATCGATTACTAATATGGAAATGTTTTTCAATTATCTGATTTCACTCAAAATTATTAAAATTTGTGATTTGGAGTAATTACATATATATATATATATATATAAAACATGAACCCTATCTTATTCCAAAAACACTGAAGAATTGAGTATATGGTTGACTACCCTATATAAAAATAACGGCCAATTTTTTCTCTGTTTTATGGAAAAATATTTCTCGCGAACATTAGGAATTCCCAGTCGCACACCATATTGAAAATAAATGAGATATTGATATTTTTTCATTCAGCTGAATTTCTCCAAAAATCACAAAATTCTTGATTTCGCGCCATCTAGCTCCGAATCTAGTCATACGAGTTGGGCCAATGGAGACTTTTACTCAGAATGGTTCCAGCTGCAATATATCAAAAATTCAGCCATTTTCACCGAAAGACTTTTTCCCATAAGGTGTGTGCGTGGTCCTTTAGTTAAACAACCCACTCTGCAGAATATCAATTTCCATGGTTGATATAATCCATGCATCAAAAAAACGCTTGTGAGACACTGATAAATTCGGAACTCAATGAAATATGGTTTGTGTCGGATTTTCTGTCATATTGCCTTTCAAAAAATGTATTAACACATCTTCTCTTCAAAGAACCCCGCACTTTCCTTATGGAAAATGGCTTTCGGTTAAATTCCCTAAATTTTTGGTATGTTGTAGATTTCGACTTCCTCGGCAAAAGTGTCCACAGGCACAAAAAAATCGACAGACTAGTTTTCGAGATACAGGGTGTCAAAAATGAAATGTGAAGCTTTCTGCTCACAATTTTTGACATATCCGAGTATTGACAAAACGCCCATTTATTCATGGAATAACATGCCTGAATGACCGTACAGTATGATCTTGATCTCGTATCCATTATATTTTTACGTTTCGTGCTCTACAACAGGGTAAACAAAGAAAAATACAATTCGATTAATTTTAAACCAACCAGTGTAAGTTCGTTCATGAGAATTAGAGATCCAATTGAGCCTGGATAAACTTTCTCAATTTCGATCGAAGTTTACTGACATTTTTGTATATACAGGGTGGTTCGAATATAGGGGTGCGTCAACCCCTAGTTTTTTAATCGGAGAGGGGAAAGCATGTCATATATATATATATATATATATATATATATATATATATATATATATATATATATATATATATATATATATGGAACTAGTAAATAGTGGGGCTTTGCAGCAAAATCAAAGAGTACTCTTGAAAGTTTGTCCAAGCTTTCGGAAATTTAATAACTTATTTCCATCATCAGGGATACTACAATTTGCATGTGTAAGTAATATA
Organism: Chrysolina oricalcia; assembly: GCA_944452925.2. Classification (NCBI taxonomy): domain Eukaryota; kingdom Metazoa; phylum Arthropoda; class Insecta; order Coleoptera; family Chrysomelidae; genus Chrysolina; species Chrysolina oricalcia. Next base: position 16,360,740 of record OX101818.2, on the reverse strand, counting down.
AAAAATATATATGTACGGTTAACTTACATCTTTGTTGAGATTGTTCGACGCAATGTTATTCAACCATAAGTGGCACATTGTGCACGATGAAAATTGATATAAAACAAGTGAAATTGTAAAGATATATTACTTACACATGCAAATTGTAGTATCCCTGATAATGGAAATAAGTTATTAAATTTCCGAAAACTTGGACAAACTTTAAAGAGTACTCTTTGATTTTGCTGCAAAGCCCCACTATCTACTAGTTCCATTCCTAACTAGTCAGCAACGACTACCCTTCCTCTATATATATATATATATATATATATATATATATATATATATATATATAATATATATATATATATATATACATCCAGCTATCTTCCAGGCGTCCTTTCACAACTCTTTCTCTGAGCGTCCGTCGAGTGGATATCATAAGTCTCTTGTTCTACATCTGTATATTTTTAAGATTTGAACATCAGGGGTAATAAAGTAGTGATCAAACTTTCCTTTTCGACGATAAAAATTTGAAAGTTTCATTACACCTATTTCGTGGCGTCCTTTCATGTACCCGTCTCTGAGCGTCCAATATATTCACGAATTCACGCTACTTAGCGTCCGGTTTGTATAGTTTACTTTCATCCTGTAGATTTGTGAGCGTCCAGCAATGATGCCAGATTTAACCATCGCCTTTAGCGGCGGTAATCGAATTAGGGCAACGAGACTGTGTATTTTCCGGATGCCACTCATGGGTTGAATTTCACATATTATCTGATTAGAGCTTATGCTGCCTCAGCCAAAGGCAGAACGCGGCGCTACGATACTTGTACGGTATAGACGAGACACCGGTGCTCAGGGGGATATTGAGTCCGTTGTGGAGAATGAGAAGTGCTGAATCTATTGACACTACTCATTCCCCACCCTCAGGCAAATACAAGCCAATAAGCCTGATGTCCACCTCGACCACCAAATAAAACGATTTTTGTCATGGAGTTTTTCGCTACAGGTGGAATGAATATCGTTCGGAGAGAGAAGGAAAAACGGACAAAATATCGAGATATTATCTTTGAACTCCGCAGGTTGTATCCAAACCATTCTGTCAAAATAATGGTTTTGATCATAGGAGTCCTTGGTGGAATGATGAACATACTGTTCTCAAATTTGAAGATGATACCGGCTTGCCTTGATATGACAGAGATCTTAGCGGCACGATTGCAGAAGGCCGTCATCCTTGATTCACTTCGTCTGCTCAGAACACATGAATCTCGGACCCAATAGTCACGTAGGAAGTGGTTATTAGGGTAAACGACACCAGCTCTCCCTTCGGATGGGTCGGAGCTCTGGAGATAGAGCATGACTGGTACATTCCTAAAATAATGATAATAATTATTATTATTACTGTCAATATTATTATTGGGGTAAATGACACCAGCGCGCCCTCCGGATTGGTCGGACCTTAGGAGACAGGGACTGACTGGTACATTCCCAACGAAAATAATGATAATGATAATAATAATAATAGGTCCTTATTTTTCAAATATACGTACAATATAAGAGGAAAAACCCCGAAGATCAGATGATGATATACGTGTTACCTCTGTTATTATTGTGAAGCGTATCTGAAAAAATATAACGAACAAAAATCACTATGTTTATAATTATTCTGCCGCGCTCCTTAAATCTATATTTACCTACCTGTGAATAGCCATAAAAAAAAGAAAAACTATTCCATAGACTCGTGCATTCATTTGTTCCGTGATGATATATTCTTTTATACGTTTTTAAATGAATTCATATTTAATTTCTTCATGTTTGTTGGACCATAGTTTTAAATGAGTGGTATCTGATGAGAGAAAGACCGCATGAAGGTTTCAGTTCTATGAATCGGTGGAGTAATAGTTCCCTTGTAGCGTATGTTTAAATTGTGAACATCTTTCAAGAAATTAAATTTTCTTCCATAAGTATGAGGGTGTTCGAATAGTGATTACTTTATGGAAAAAACAAGTCGCATAGAGAAGTTGTCTACGCTGCATATTGAGCTAAATTATTGCATTCAATTTATGGGAGATGTAGCATCCCCTACTGATCCCAAATATCAATCTCAGGCATGAGTTTTGCCTCTTGTCCTCATCAAACAGACATGGACTATAAACTGAGTCACGGTAGTTGAATTTGGAGAGTACTAGTAAGTCACAGAGCATGGCCTCAACCTTCTGATTCAAGTACCTCCTGTTGCCATAAATGAGTTCCAGATTCCTGAACGCCAGGCCACGAATATTTCGTTTGTGCGATTTGAACCTAAGATCATCATCGACTGATAAACCCAGATTCTTCATGTTTTTGACAGGTTTTATTACTTGGTTTTCATCATTGATCTGGATTTAGTTTTCAAGGAGACGTCTGTGATGCCGTGTTCCAAATAGCATTACCGATTTTCCAACTGCATTATTTTTGTGCACAGGACCAGCATCAGAAGGGGAAAAAACTCACCAACAGTATTCTTTTTATGTATTGGATGTACAACTGACTTTTTTCAAATTTGGAGATAAACATTTGGGTGACACCAAAATTCGAGATATGATTTATAAATGGCATCAAATAAGGGTAACACATAAGTAGGAGTTTCATATTGATACCATCCCACCCTTGTGCATTAGATAACAAGTTATATATGACATGTTGGGTTCCATGTTGGGTTCCATTTTGGGTTCCATCTGAATTGAAAATGACCTGCTTTCTCATGAATACTATTGGAGTAGAATTCAATCAGATTTTGATCTGCAGCGACCGCTGCAATACCTTTCACGAAGTACTGATTCAATTCCTTTACATCAAACAAATGATCGGAAATGGTGGTCGATCTTTTTTAAGTGATGTAGATCTTTCCATATCTTGCTTACCCCGCTGTCTAAAAATATATTGAAAATATGCCTTCTTTCCATTTTGACAAGCCAGGGTTGTGGAGCTTCGGAATGTCTTATAATATTCATAGTGACCTGGAGATTCTGTTTTTTGCCACCTAGAACGGACTTTATTTCTCTATGATATCAATAATTTAATATTACCTGTGATCCATGGTGCATAACGTTTGGTTATTCTAATCAGTTGAACAGGAGCATGCAGATTGAATTTTGACATAATGTTTTTATTATGAAATTTAATTTTTTCGTCAATATTATCTGTCACATAAATATGTTCGAACGGGATTGATATATCTTCGTGAAATCGTTCCTTATCAAAATTTCTAAAGTCTCCAATCATTCTATATGTCGGTGAGCAGGAACTATCACCAAGATTATTTTTTTATACTATCAACACTTGATATGAAATACCTGGTACCAAGACAACTTCGATATTCTTGGAAATATCATCACTGTTATTTGTGATGATCAAATATATCAGTGAAAGTGATGAAACGGTCACTCATGTGGGTCTATCAACTAGTTGAACGAGTCCCGATCCCTCCAACATATTATTCAGCCTGATAGCAGACCTACACTCATTTTTCAACAAATCAATATTGAGATCACCCAGAATGAATACATCATCATATTTGGGAATTAAAGATGGTATACCATTCTCTAGTGAACTGAGGAAATCAGTTTCGGAATAGTTTGAAGGCTTGTAGACAACTCCAACAGCCACGTTAAATTACATGGAAATTTATTGTCAACACACATACCAACGCCCCCTCCTCTACTTTTCAGACGATGTCTTCTGAAGGAAACATAATCATTCACATGACATACATTACTATGAATTCGATCGGACAGGAAGTTTCACTCAGACATAGGATAGATTTTTCTGTAAAGTATTGAGATCTTTCGAAGATGACAAGTTAGGTAACAGCGATGTAATATTCAGGTGGCTAAATCTCTGTGAATGTGACATTTTATCTGAAACAAAACATGAGTGAAAATCAAAATACGGAAACACAATTGAAATAAATAAAGAAAAACAAATGTGATGAAAATAAGAGATATAGGAAAAAAATCTATTTTGGAATCTTAAATGAAGATCTCGAAAGTTCGAGCTGATTTATTTACTCTAGGTCTGTCGGCATGTTCCAATTTTCCATTTTCCATTTCTTCGGGTTTCCTTCTTCATCTGTGCTTGATTTACTTGCAGTCGTATCTGTTGAGTTTTCTGCTGCCAACTTGCTCTCTATGTAGTTCTTCGTAAGTATGGCTGATTCTATCCTCTATCAGAGAGGTTCCTTTATTTTTGCTTCACGACCGTTTTCTTCTGCAGCCTTTTGTTGTGACAATAATAATGTTCTGATCTGATATAGTCTTCCGGTATAATATCTCAGACCTCAGTCTATTAGTCAAGCACTCAATTACAATGGGGCGAGTTTTATTATTTTCATTCTAAATTCATCCCTTATTACTATATCTTTCTCATCAATTCCCAATTTGAGTTGAAATAATCAGGTTATACTTCTTCAGTCTCCTTTCAGTGGATTCAATCTGTTGAGATGTTGAGATGATTGTTCATTATCTTCCTTCAATATAATATTTTCCTGTTTGATTTCGTTCATGTCAGTTAACGTCAGCGATTAAAAAAAGTTTTTCTCTGTAAATTTAAAATTATATTTTCAAAAAGGCAAATTTGAGAATACGATGAGTTTACGAAAAAATTAAACAATTTTTTTCAAGACGACAGTCAGTAACTTATCGGGTAAATTGATTCGTTGCCCTTCTACACTTTTACAAATTTTCGTGAATTAACAATTTTTCATTTTCAGACTGTGGAACGTTGATATTCCGACAAGCTGTCAAGAGATACTTTTTATTATTAATTTTTTTGTGTTATTTCTGTCATGCCAATTTGAAACTATCATAAATTTAGTGGTGTGGTGGAATTTTGTTTAAACAAAATGATTTTTGGATTTTTGTCTCTGAACAAAATTATGAATTTAATTTATAAGTTATAGTTATAGTAGAGACAACTTGTAAAAAATGCATTGAGGTACCCACATTCAAATGGGTTACTCCATAGATATTCAAAAGATAGATCTGTAACAGGTATAGGCTGTCAGGCAAATGAAGATAGAATAGTATATATTAGGTTTATTGAAAATCAATAACAGAGTCTACCATTAGATCATCGGTCAGCAAGAAAGTATAGCTGTATTTCCAAAAAAACAAATATTCCAAATAAAATTAATTCATTAATATGGAATTAACAAAATATTCATACAAAAAATAACATAAAACATATTCATGTCACTATTGAAATAGAATACATTCAAAAGAAATATCGATATTGTCTGTGTTTGTCCATTAGGAATCCATTTGAAGCAATTCATAGTACATTTCTTGAATCAGGTCAGCTCTTTGAATCTCAAAGGGAAAAACACTGGTTGTAGATTTGAAGAAATTTTCGGTGACACCATTACTTGGAGATGGTTCACCCGTCAAACGAAAAAGTTTTTATTTGTGATTTTATGAATTTTCTTTGAAGAGTTCTGCTTTCTAAGAAATTATCAAAATTAGACAAGTGATGTGCAGAGTGGTGAAAATACGCAATTGACGGGCAAAACTTGAAACATGAAAAAATGTTGCGAATAATGAAGAATTATTCACAACGAACAATTTTTAACAGAGTCATTTCTAAAATTACTTTGAATTTTGCATATACTCTAACAATATTGAATAAATTGAAATGGATTTTATCAGTTCTTCTTTTACGCGAAACGACAAATACTAATATCGGGCCTCTACCCGCACATGCAGTGTGTTTGGGTACATTCTACGACTGTTTCAAAGAAAGTGTCATCATTATTATTGAAATTTCGCCTCTTCATGATCACATTCTCTTTGCATAAAAATAGCTGTTCTTGTAGAAAATTTTCTTAATACATTCATTAGAACGTCTGGAGTTACATTGTTTGCTCTCAAATTGTTTTTTACGAATCCCTCAGTTTTTTGATGAAAAGCATTAGAAGCTCATTCCTTCAAAAATATTATCATTACATCTCTTGTACTACTGTGCCATCTATAAATTTAAACAATGAGATTTCTTAAGAGAAAATAATTTTGTTATACCATTTTGCTCGACAATCATAAGTTTATTTTCCACCACTGTACATGACAAGTCAATATTTGATACTTGAATATTATTTTCTTTAGGCTGCAAAACTCTTTAGAAAAAATCAGATTTTTATTAAAATCAATGCCTTTTCAAAAATGTTTTTTCCTTTTCAAAAATGTTTTTTCCTAACAAAACTTATATTTACAAAATAATTCAACTAGGATTTGTGTGATTATCATTTTGAACTTATAAAGGGTGACCCAGGGTTAAACTGCCAAACGTTCAGGATCGTTTGTTTAGTTGAAAAGGAAACTTTTTTTTCCTATAACAATGTGTCCTGACTTGCTTTGTTTTGGAAATACAGAGTGTTCAACGTTTTTACAAAATATCAGTTTTTCATCATATTATTTAAAAACCTTCTAGCTGATTTCAATAAAATCTGTCATGCTAATATGCGGTAATAAGGGGTTTCTTTTAATTTACTTATGGCAACATTATTATTTCCAGTGGCGTCCCAAGGGCTAATCTAATTAATGTTAGAACGAATCATTGTACTCCAATGTTTTTTTGCATGTTCAGTTTTTTTTCTGGATTAAGCCAATAAAAATATAATTTTTTTGTTTATTTCAGTATCTTCCTTCATTTTTGAGAAATAATTTAAAAACCGAAAGAAAAACTTCCTGAGAAATTGATATTAGGACAAACGTATTCATTGTATTTCATTAGTAGGTAAAGAGAAAACAAAAATTCACAAAAATGGCCACCATTTCAATGCAAAGTTCGCACCTACGAAGGATGGATTCTGCAGCTGCACGGCGTCTTGCTGGTGTGATCTCTACAGCTGCTTGTACAATCCTTTCTAGGAAAATACCTTGGTCGTTGATGGGCTCAGCATATACTTTGGTTTTCATTGTACCTTATTCAAAAATCCATAGGGGTTGAGTCAGGAGATCCTGCAGAGTAAGAAATTTTGACACTCTGTATCTCGAAAACGAAGCTAGTTAGGAAACATGAGTATAAGAAACAAAAGTCTTATTTTTACCTAAAAAACCGATCCTGAATGTTTGGCGGTTTAACCCTGGGTCACCCTGTATATGAAATTCAATTCTGAACAACTTTTCTGAGTAGCATTTTTCGATGTTCTTCAAAATGAAGGTACTTTACTCTGAAGCTGAAATGATATATCCTTCCCTGCATATGAACTTGACTTCAAATCTACACACATCATTTGGAACAACTTTTCCGATTAGCATTTTTCGTCAGATTTCGAATTGACGGTCTTGAATTCTGGAGCCAAAATAATATTATGGTTGTCCCTCCCCATATATCATAAGAGATTTTTACATTTGCGTTGAAGAAAGTTTTCTGAGGACAACTTATAACCACTTGTACCAGTTGGTCCGTGATGGTGATGGTTCGCTTCTCTATCATAGGGGCGTGGGTGCAATTGTCGTACGTCTTCTATAGCTTGCACAAGTCTTTCGAAGAATACTTCTGAGGGCTGTGGTGAGGGTGCAGCAGGTTGACAGAAAAAACAATTTTTGTAGTTTTTATTTGAAGGGGGTGAAAAACTTCTAGAGTTTGATGTACTTTTGGAATATTCAACTTTTTAATGACTTAGTTTTCCACTGATATGGACTGCAACACAATCCCATGAACTCTTTTGGAAAACAACACACATAAATTTTCCAAGATCAGAAATGAGAATGACTCTCGAAATTGACAAGGATTTTCACATAATTAGCTGTTTAATTTCCAAAACCTTTGTCGCAGATATGCATTTGGATTTGCTCGTTCATAAACTCAAGCTGAAATAATGAACAAGTACAATGATAAATATTACTGTGAGTCCACTCTTCATTTATTTTCCAACTTACTTTACTATCAGCACACCAAATATCATTCACGATTACTAACGAATACCGCAAATAACGATTTTCAAACAATGCTCATTGAAATTCTTCAGCGTTGCCGTATTCACCACAACTTGAAGGACGCTTGGAAATCGGCAGTCTGAAAGTAAATCATACTCCGAGAAATATACAGACGGTGCTCTTTGCGCTGCTAGCGGTAAAACCGGTGAACTAATAATATACAAAAGTATTCAAAAAAGGAGGTCCCACTATTAAGACGGCGTCCGGCAAATTTTCAAATCTGTAAACTACTATGAAGATTTGAGCTCATTTTCTATAGGAAATCAACAGAGCGTCCGTATACGGACGCTCAGTTGGAGACGGACGCTTGGAAGATAGTAATTTGTCAATGTACGGACGCCCTGAAGATAGTGGGATATATATATATATATATATATATATATATATATATATATCGAACATTCATTAATGTTAAGAACGTCGCATAGTCATTTCATATATATATATATATATAGGGTGAGTAAAAAGATACAGTCCAAGTTTCTTGCAAAAATGCGGTTTTTTTCAATGAATACCGTGCATTTCGAAAAAGAATCGGTTAATTTTCTTGAATTTTTAATATTAAATTTCATTTGACTCGGACTCGTTTGTCGGCTATATACTTTTGAATGTTCGGATTTCATTGATACCCGATATAGGTACTCCATTGGAGACCGAAATTAGCTATTTTCCAACAATTCTTGTTGAAAAATATTCGGGCTTGATTAGTGCGGTACCTGGTCCAAAAATGTAATACCTTATATACATATTATTGAATGAAATGTTTTTCATTTGAAAGCCGTGTTTCCGAAGAAACTAGAGAATATTGAAATGTACCAGAAGCAATATCCCTCTCAAGGTTGGGACTAATTCTACAGTATATGGAAGCTGTTTCAATTCAGATGGAGAAATATTGATTGATGATTTCTGTGAAATGTGCGGTTTCTACAAAATTAGGATAATTGGTTCACAATGAACAAATGAATGGTGAAACTATTATACCTCAGTATTAATTTCTGTTGCCTTAGTTCCAACCACCCTCTTTCATCGCGGTTTTCAAGTCTTTGAATCCGTTAAAGAATAAGTTGACAACCCTAAAGAAATAATTTTTTTCTTTTCAGTGCAATTCAATAACAGCTTATATTTAAAAAGTTTCTTCATTTATATTTATTCATCTTTTTTTGTGTGAAAAATTATTCAAATACATTTCAAAATTGGTTCAAAGAAGAAATGACCACAAAAAGTACATATTTCTTTTCGCGGACTTGTAGAATTTTGGGAGGTATAATACCTTCACCATTCATTTGTTTATTGTGTACCTAATATCCCAATTTTGTAGAAACCGCACATTTAACAGAAATCATAAAATATTTTTCCATCTGAATTGAAATAGCTTTCAAATATTGTAGAATTAGTCCCAACCTTGAGAGGGTTATTGCTTCTGGTACATTTCAATTTTCTCTAGTTTCTTCGGAAACAGGGCTTTCAAATGAAAAACATTTCATTCACCATGTATATAAGGTATTGCATTTTTGGAATAGGTACCGCACTAATCGGTTTCCAATGGAGTATATCGGGTATCAATAAAATCCGAACATTCAAAAGTATATAGCCCACAAACGAGTCCGGAGACCTATGCTTAGATTGATGACAATATCTCGGACTCCACAAATCAAACATAATATCAAAAATTCAAGAAAATTAACCGATTCTTTTTCGAAATACAGGGTATTCATTGAAAAAAAAACGCATTTTTGCAAGAAACTTGGACTGTATCTTTTTACTCACCCTATATATATGAAATGATTATGCGAAGTTCTTAACATTAAAAAATGTTTGATATATATTATATATATATATATATATATATATATATATATATATATAAATTCGACGTTTCGGCTCCGATTTTGGAGCCATTTTCAAGAATAAGAAGGATAGGTATAGTGAGGAAACGTGATTCTACACTGAGGTCTCAGTCTGCCTACTCCTCAGGTATTATCGCGTTAGGATTTTGTGACTTGACGTCGGGGTCTCAATCTGCCTACTCCCCAAGTCTCGTCACTGGCTCTCTCTAAGGTCTCAATCCTCAGTTCTCTCGAAGGAGTAGGCAGATTGAGACCTTAGAGAGAGCCAGTGACGAGACTTGGGGAGTAGGCAGATTGAGACCCCGACGTCAAGTCACAAAATCCTAACGCGATAATACCTGAGGAGTAGGCAGACTGAGACCTCAGTGTAGAATCACGTTTCCTCAGTATACCTATCCTTCTTATTCTTGAAAATGGCTCCAAAATCGGAGCCGAAACGTCGAATTTCAACAAATTCCAGACGCGGTTCAACCCGAAATTCTAGTTTTCATATATATATATATATATATATATATATATATATATATATATATATATATATATATATATATATATATGTTCGGAAAGGTTTCCGCGGTCAGAAATATGTACATTTATTATACAAGTTCATTATACAAGTTCATGGGTTGAACCGCGTTGAGAGTTTATAACTCGACGTTTCGGCTCCTGCGAGGCCTCTATCTGCCTACTCCTCGAGTCGTGGTCTTGAGAGATATCAAGGTCTCAACCTGCCTACTCCTTGATCTCATCTTTTATATATATATATATATATATATATATATATATATATATATATATATATATATATATATATATATATATGACATGCTCTCCCCTACCCGATTAAAAAAAACTAAGAGTTGACGCACCCCTATTTTCGAACCACCCTGCATATAAAAAAAATGTCAGTAAACTTCGATCGAGGCTCAATTGGATCTTTTATTCTCATGAACGAACTTACACTGTTTACGGTTCAAAATTAATCGAATTGGATTTTTCTTTGTTCACCATGTTGTAGAGCACGAAACGTAAAAATATAATGGATACGAGATCCAGATGATATTGTACGATCGTTCAGGCATTTTATTCCAAGAATAAATGTGCGTTTTGTCAATTCTCGGAGTTGTTAAAAATTCTGAGCAGAAAGCTTCACTTTTCATTTTTGGCACCCTGTATCTTGAAAACTAGTCGGCCGATCTTTGTGTGCCCATGGACACCTTTGCCGAGGAAGTCAAAATCTACAACATATCAAAAATTCAGGGAATTTAACCGAAAGCCATTTTCCATAAGAAAAGTGCGGGGTCCTTTCCAATAAATATGTTTGATATGAGTCCATGCGCACCGTCATATAAGCAGTAGAATATCTAAAACTCACTGAAGTACTCATTTGTCGGATTTTCTGTTATAGTTCCTTACAAAAATGTACATGTACTAATTCCACACAATAAGAGGTTACAGAATATAACAATAACTATTAATTAAAAACCGTTTCACTCATATTTTTCATCCCAATAGCTCTTTGGCATATCAGAAGCCATCCACTCATTTGCGGAATCAATTGAATGACCCTGTTTTCAAGGGTAACAACTAACGTCACCACGTAGAAAGCTATCTTCGTAACAGGGGGCGTTGTCCATCAAACCTTTCCTTTGTGTTCTCCACAGTTTTCCAGATGTCCAAGCGGCAAAAGTTAGTTATAGACGTATAATAACGTACTGACGTAGCAACCCGTAAATTATTTTTTTTAAATTATCAATTCTACAAAAAAAAAACGTGGTATCTGTTGATGGGCGTCAACTCCTCAGAGGCTATTTTTCTAAAGGTATGATATAAAAATCCGAAATCGTTCACTGCATTGCAGCAATGAAATAATTCTATGCGCTGTGGGGGTGGTCAACCCTATGGAAATAATAACACGTCGATAGATTTTAATGACTTTTAAAATAGTTTTGTTGTAAATGTTAGCGATAAGCACAATGTGATAGATAATGAAATATGATTTTTGAAAAGGGTGGGTGTGTTATCCCCTCGGGGGGCCTTCATTTTTTTATTTTTAACTCTTCGATAGTTTGTACAAAAATTATAAACAATCTTGTGAATAATTCTGGTACTGACCACGTTGGGATCTACAAATTTTCAACAGATGATTGGTATTCAACCCCTTGAGAATGGAAATCTTTGAATTCTTACACGTCAATGATTTGTAATGAATGAGTAAGAAATTTTAGCAGCCATTTGATCATCAACAATTGCGTTTTTGTTAATACAGAATGCGTGGTGCATTACTTAAAAGTCAGCCAACTACCATTCCTGGAATACGGAGACAATTTTTTTTTTTATTTGGAAACAAATTTGTAATCTATGTGTACAAAATTATGTACCTAACAGTATTGTTTTTTTCGAGTGTGGCGTAAATGCTGGTGAAGCTTTTAGTTCTTTAATATCTTAAAGTGAATGTTAATATGGCGGAGGGGTTGAGTGTATCGAGGTTCATTCATATGCTTCTTTGGTTCGCCTGACCTTGCCTCAAAACTGCTTGGGGCGTTTCTTGATATCTTTTTTCATTTCCGGGATATTTTCATTGGCAACTTTTAAATTTGACTCTCTGTATATTGACAAAATAGAGACAGTTGAAAAAAATCATTTCGATTTGTAGATCAAATCGTAAACAATTCGACTCATAGCAAACAGTTCTTGACCATTTCCAATTTAATAAACTTAGCTTAGGTAAAATATCGCGTTATTTTTTACATAATTGGCTTCCTAATGGAATAAAGATCACTGAAGTCCTGATAATTGAAATGGAATATTAAATAAAGTGTCTCTAGATCACGCCAATTATTTTGAGTCTTTGCACACACAACCAATCAAGCTAATTATTCACCATTATAATAAGAATTTAAACAATTTACAATGAACATCTCGACCATCTTGATTTAATGTCTGAATCATTATATTCTCTTAAATATAATCACATATGTACGATTCTTCCCTGATTTCAATACGAATAAGTCTCTATAATATGCGCTTTAATGATTGTATCCGTAATTACCTATTTCTTACACTTAATTTGATTCTCTTTTATTGGTAATCGTGCATATTTTCAACTCGACATTAATTTGTCAGTAAGGTTGTCTTATCACAAATAAATAAATGAATATGTAAGAAATGTGTTTAAAAATGTTTTCAAAAATAAAATTACCTAATAGTATATTACGTAACAAGAGTTGTAAGTAACCCATTACGCACGAAATGAAAAAGTTTATGCACGAAGCCGCGCAGCGGCGAGTGCATAAATTATATTTTTTCTACGCCCATTCATTGTAACGTTATGCTTGTGTCGCCAATCCATAAATTTTTGATAGGTAATTTAGTGCCTTTCTTTGGATTTTAACGGTAACAAATTATGTGTCGACACAAGATGCAATTCTTCACATAACTAACAACGTGTACTCTACCTCTACAAAAGTATGCCGTGCCTATGTGTGTTTATAGATCTAGCCAAAGCATTTGACACCGTAAGCCATACACTTCTTTTAGAATCTTTGGAAGAAATTGGGATAAGAGGAAAATGTCTAAGTCTCTTTGAAAACTATATTTCAAATAGAAAACAGTGTGTCAGAGTAGGAAATGTATACCGGGTGGCTACGGAAGTATTGCCTACGGAATATCTCAGTTATTGTATGAAGTAGGTTTGTGAAATTTGGAGCGTCGATATAATGACATAAGAGCTAGAATTTGAGCATATTGACATGTCGAAGTTAACTTCCGGTCTGACCGGAAGTAACATCAACTTTCTTATTTTGAATGGAAACCCTAGTTTTTTTTCTTTTCGCTTTATTCAACATTCAATTCCCTTTCTAATGACATATCACAAGTTGGTATCTAACCAGAAACTAGATCAGAAAAAAATTATTATTGAAATTCACCGAGTAGGCTGTGGAAGCAAAATGAAAGCCAAAAATTGAAAAGTTGGCTATGGAAACCATACGTCACTTGAAAACAGTTGCTACTACTGTGATATTTTATTTTCATTCGTCGGCGTTATAAAAAGCCGCCAAAAAAATATTGGAAAAATTGGGAAAAAAACAATACTCTGTAGGTCCATAACTTAAATAGGAACATACAACTTTTTCTTGCATGTACTATTCAGCATAACCATTCCTTTCTAATGATATAATAGAAAGTAATTTTTTGAAATGAAATACCAAAAAATCCAATTATTATTCTTCAAATAACGAAAAAACAGATTTATCGAAAAAAAAATTCAAATTGATAGGATTAAAGATAAAATAAATTCAAAACAAATGTTCGAAATGCATTCCCTCAGCGTCAATACATTTATTGACTCTGGTGATATTTTCATGTAAAACGTTTCTCAACATTTGGGGCGTGATATCTTGGAAAGCTCTACGAATTTTTACTTCTAGCTCATGTAGAGTTGTAGGCTGTATGGAATACATCCTATTTTTAAGATGCCCCCATAGAAAAAAGTCGCACGGAGTAAGATCAGGTGACCTTGGTGGCCACCTGACTGGACCATGGGTTGTTATAAGTCTCTCTTGAAAGCGATTTTGAAGATAATTTCTCGCTATTCTTGAATTATGCGGAGGGGCGCCATCTTGCTGGAAGTACATTCTCTCAGTTATTTCCGCTGGTAGATTGTTAATGAATTCCGAAATTTCATTCGTTAAAAAATTAAAGTATCTCTCTCCGGTTAGTTGACCTTGAAAAAGAATGGGGCCAATAATGTGAGTTCCAACTATTCCTGCACAAACATTCACACCAAATCTCTCCTGGAAGCCGCCTTGTCGAAACCGGTGCTCGTTTGCTATCGCCCAGTACCAGGAACAAAAGACCGTTCACACTTTTAGCACTTTACACTTCGACTATCGACAATAATCCAAATAAAGTACAGTACCTACCTTGTATTATTCCTGTTAAATAATCCATTGTTGGTAAATCTTGACTCGTCCGTAAACAAGATATAATAGTTAAATAGGTGATTCTCAGCATTTTGTCGAAGAAACCAATTACAATATTCCAGGCACCTTTCACCGTCATTTTCATATACGTAAATGTTGATGCAACTGATACTTGAAGGATTTCAATCGATGTTTTTCAAAATTTTCCTAGCAGAGTCCTTACTTATAGCTAATTCGGCGCCAATCTGCCTTGAGGAAATTGTGCTATCATATTGTACTAAAGCTAATACATTAATTTCAGTTTATTCATCAATAACAAATGCTTCTTGGTCTTCGTGAACATCAGGCTCAGTTCTTAATTTTTCTTCAAGCCACTGGAAATACCTTCTTGACGGTTGCTGCCTCCCTGGATATCGCTCTAAATACAATCGTTCAGCGGCATAAGAATTTTTTAAACAAAAAAATGGCCGACACTGATGGCCACAGTGAAAGTCAGTCTGATAAAACATGCAATAAGTTCTTCAAATGTTGTAAAAATAAATTAATTCCTGCCTATTTCATATGTGAAAAGTGTATTAGTGTGTTTCATAAAAGCTGTTTGCACAGAATCAAAAACAAACAGTTCACCAAAGGACACGGAATAATTTGCGGAGATTGTGTGCGTGATACCCCAAACACATCAAGTAATGAAGAGATCCTTACCTACAAAGGTATTGTTGAAGATCTATCAAGAGACAATCAACTCAAAGAAGACCACATTAAGAAACTTAAAGATGAGTTTGAAATTTTTTATCAGGAATCTTTAAAAATGGAAACAGACTTGAACCATATGATTCACAATGAAAAACGAACCACTGAGGAATTGCAAAAACAAGTGAAAACATTAACAGACTGTAAAAACCGATCACAAAAAGAGTTCAAGGATGCCTTCACACAGATGGAACCAAACATAGGGAATTCCACCGGAAAAAACGTAAACAATGATGACGCAAAAAAACTTGATAAATACGAACAAATACAGTGGGTAGAAATTGAAAAATCCAAGGTTGAAGAGGAACTGATGAAAAATGAACTAGAACTGGTGATGTTTATAAACTCTAAATTCGAAAAGGAAATGGTTAGTCTCATTTCTCAAAATGGAAACCTTTTAAAAAACATAGCAGACATGAAAAAACAACTGGAATCATATTCCCTAGGAAATAGCAGACCACAGAACTATTGTAGTAGCAAGTTGAAATCATCAACAGAGATTAACTCTATTATAAAAATTCTTATAGTTGCCGGCAATAGAGGAAAAAAGTTAAGTGAAATGATCAGAAATCAATCAAAAAACCGAGTGGTACTCTCCATAATAAAAGGAAATGCAGATGATCAAGAGCTAGTAAATACAGCGTTGAAGAACTACAGGGGCTTCACAAAAAACGACACTGTCATACTATGGCCAAACCAAAAGAAGAGAGACATTGCCATCATGAAAAACTTTATAATATCGCATAGTCATACTAACCCAATTATTCTGACACAACCTTATATAAGGGATAACGAATACTTGAATAACATTATATACAAAAATAACTTAGAATTCCTTAAAGACCTACACTACTCAGGTTTCAAGTCAACAGTAATAGAGATCAACAATATTATATCAAACAAATATCGCTTGTACAATTATAATAATGAAATAACAAACAGGGAAGTGGTTACTCGCAGAGTATTTAGTGAAATTCATTAACGGCGGCAATATCAACAGTAATATAAGTCATCTTCTTAAATTCAATAAACTTCAAACCAATGTGAACAAGGAAACTAGCAGCAGAATGGGTACTTCTGATGTTGTGGGACACAGCGAAGATACACAAAAAATAAATAATTTTTTATATCCACATCACCCTCGAAAACAAGTAAGGTAATTAACCATAATCACCATATAACCTTAAATAACAATAATAAATTTCATATATTCCATTTAAATATCAATAGTCTGAGGTACAAAACAACATACTTGGATGCTCTATTCAGTAGCAGTAACACCTTTCCTCATATATGTTGCATTAGTGAACACAATTTCTATGACAGTGAACTGATAGGAGAATTTAAATTTCTAGATAACTACAAAATTGTTAGTCATTTTTCAAGAACGAATAGTGATCGAGGGGGGGTGGTAATCTATGCCCATAATTCTATCACAGTTAGGGAACTCAAGTTGAAGCTGCCACCCACAGAAAAAGATTTTGAGTACTGTCTTGGGTCTCTGAAAGCTAATAACCGGAATTATATTTTTATTTGTGTATACAGGTCTCCCTCTGGCAACTTCCAGTTTTTCTTAGATCAACTGGAACTGTTGTGCAATGAACTTAAAAGAAAATTTCATTTCTTTGTTTTATGTGGGGACTTTAACATAGATTTCATTGAAAGTACTGTTAACTTGACACGGCTCCTAGATTTATTAGGGTCATTTGACATTGCTCCACATATTCACCAACCTACACGTAAAAAAAGATGCTTGGATAATATTATGAGTAATCTTAATGATAAATTGGAAGGTGAGGTTGTATATACTGCTTTTTCAGACCACTGCGGTCAATTGCTCTCAATAGAAGTGCCAGATATCACTAAAAGAAATCATGTATCTTTGAAATATAGATCTATAAATGAAAACAACACAACACTGTTCCATCAAAACATCTCTAAGGAAAAGTGGTCTGATCTAACAAGGGGTGAAAATGCCAATAACTACTACCGTTCCTTCTTATCTATCTTCTACTATCACTTTGACATAGCATTTCCCGAACAACAACATTTAATAAAAACTGATTCAAAAAAGCTGTGGGTTACCCCAGAAGTCAAAAAAATGTCGCAAGATTTAAGGGACCTATATGTCATCACACTTCATAATGGTAATAATCAAGATCTTCAAACATTGTATAAAAAAAGGAAAGATGACTATAAAAAATTTGTCAATCAAAGTAAAAGATCTTTCAATAATGGGTTAATACTGAATTCTAACAATAAAACGAAGACAATTTGGAAATTAATTAAGCAGGAAATCGGCTCCCTGGGTTCATCGGTGCCACTCGAAATGATTGACAGTCAAAAACAAGTTGTCTGTGACCCACAGGAAATAACAGAAATTTTTCTGGAACAATTTACCCTACAGTCTAAAAATTTCAACTTGAATACAAATAAAGTCGCTGATCTCAGTAGGCCGATCCCTTTCTCTTTCTTTCTGAGACCAACGGACAGCCAAGAGGTTGAAAGTGTTATAAAAAACCTGGCAACCAAATTCTCGAGTGGTATCGACGGAATACCGAGTATGGTTATGAAAACTGTTGCACGTGAAATATCGGAACCACTTTCAAAATTGGCCAATATATGTTTCTCAACAGGTATCTTCCCAGATGACCTGAAACATGCTAAAATTACGCCAGTCTATAAAAATGGTCTAAAAAGTGACTTCTCAAACTATAGACCTATATCGATGTTACCAGCATTTTCAAAGGTCTTAGAAAGACTGATTTATGCAAGACTGCTTGATTTCTTGAAAGAACACAACATTCTCAACTCGTGTCAATTTGGTTTTTTACCAGGAGAGTCATCCGAAAAGGCCATTTATCATTCACTGAAATACTTAGTTGATCATATTGATAAAGGAGAGCTATTAACAGGTATATACTTCGACCTCTCCAAGGCTTTTGATTCTCTCGACCATGATATTCTTCTGGGAAAACTCCAATGCTTTGGCATTAGAGGTATACCTTTGCAGTTGTTAAAATCCTTCTTGACAGGAAGAACTCAATATGTTGGTTTGAGGTTTGAAGTCAATGGCAGAATTCAGGCATTCAATTCCTCCACTAGAAATATCAGCACTGGTGTTCCTCAGGGATCCATCCTGGGACCCCTATTGTTCATTATGTATGTGAACGACCTACCTGACTGCCTATCAACTCCAGCTGTCTTCCAATATGCCGATGACACCTCATGTTTATTAATGGACAAAAATCTCGTAAACCTCGCAAAAAAGGCAACACAGGTGACACATGAAATGTTGACCTGGTGTAACAATAATAAGCTATACCTAAACACTAAAAAAACAGTGTCAGTGCAGTTTAGTAACCGCTTCAAACCAAACAGAAGTGTTTTAATAAAACTCAATAATAAATCAGTTCCTGTACATTCTGATACTAAGTTCCTTGGTGTGGAAATTGATTGTAACCTGTCATTTGGTAATCATATCTCCCAAACTGTGAAGAACCTGAATAAAATGTGTTATGCCATACGTAAACTAAACGATTCCGTGGACTTTGCTGTGTTGAAAACCTACTACTTTGCTCATGCTCAATCAATCTTAACCTATGGCTTGATTTTTTGGGGAGGATCCCAATTGGCTGATAGAGTTTTCTTGGCACAAAAGCGTGTAATACGGTGTATACTGAAAACACACTTTTTAGAACCGTGCAGACCACTTTTCAAAAAACTCGGTGTACTACCACTTCCCTCTCTTTACATATATAGGCTACTTATTTTTGTCAAAAGTAACCCAAATCTATTCATGACAAATGTAAATGGACGTACTAATAGTAATAGAGTGCTACGTTATTCCGACAGTCTGAGAATTCCAGCACACAGTACAGCCCTATTCGAAAGGGGGGCAGAGTATAGGGGAATAAAAATTTTCAATTCCTTACCTGTCAACCTCCAATCAATCAAGGGTATAAATTTATTTAAACATAAAATTAAGGAATATTTGCTTGAACACTGCTTCTACACTGTTGAAGAGTACCTTAGTTACACCTAAATTTTAACATGTTAATGTAAATAACGTTTGTGCTATGTTTGTTGTTTGATGTTGAAAGTTTTTTTTAATTAATTTACTCAAATTGTTTTTAATAGATGCTGACCATGTCAATGTCCAAAATGGATCGAATGACAACAATAAATATTATTATTATTATTATTATTATTCACCATAAATGAGAAGCATGTCAATTTGTCCGGTTCGTGAATAACGGGGCATTTTTTGAATATTCCACTAACTGATTTCGATTTCCAAACCCTTTTAAAATGACAGAATCAAAAACACTACTTCGAACGTCAAAATAATATGGATACCAGCGTTCGTGACAGCTCTCATTTCTTTTTTGTTTCATTCCAAAATACATCTTAATTAGCCTACTTGTTAATATTTTGGTTCGATTGATTATTGCAATGGAATGATTATTCTGAATAGCACAAACATCGTGAATAGGTAGATATTAGAATATCTATGGACGATGGCACAGACCAAGTACGTTTATGTTCCTATTTAACCTAGAACCTACAGGATATAATTTATCATTCCACGTTATTTTTAATTTTATTTTTGCGTATGGCGATAATCTGTTTTGTTAGTTGAAGAATAATAATTGGATTTTTCGGTATCTCAGTTCAAAAAATTATTTTCTATTATATCATTAGAAAGGAATGGTTATGCTGAATAGTACAGGCAAGAAAAAGTTGTATGTTCCTATTTAAGTTATGGACCTACAGAGTATTGTTTTTTTTCCATTTTTTCCAATATTTTTTTTGGCAACTTTTTATAACGCCGACGAATGAAAATAAAATATCACAGTAGTAGCAACTGTTTTCAAGTGACGTATGGTTTCCATAGCCAACTTTTCAATTTTTGGCTTTCATTTTGCTTCCACGGCCTACTCGGTGAATTTCAATAATAATTTTTTTCTGATCTAGTTTCTGGTTAGATACCAACTTGTGATATGTCATTAGAAAGGGAATTGAATGCTGAATAAAGCGAAAAGAAAAAAAATACGGTGGCCATTTAAAATAAGAAAGTTGATGTTACTTCCGGTCAGACCGGAAGTTAACTTCGACATGTCAATATGCTCAAATACTAGCTCTTAATTCATTATATCGACGCTCCAAATTTCACAAACCTACTTCATACAATAACTGAGATATTCCGTAGGCAATACTTCCGTAGCCACCCGGTATAGCGAAAAACGAACTATCGAGTATGGGGTACCTCAAGGCATTGTATTAGGCCCAGTACTCTTCTCGATCTACTTAAATAATTTATTCATTATAAAAAGTAGTGGTGAGATTACAGGATTCGTAGACGATACAGCTATATTTTACAAAGCGACTACTTGGGAGGAATTAGAAGCGAAAGGAAAAACTGATATTTCTCACATTAAAAACTGGTTTGACCAGAAAATTTTAACTTTAAACTTTGATAAAACTGAGTATTTACCATTCAGCTGCAACAAATTTACGTCACCAAACTTCAGTTTCATAGATATACAGGTAGGAGGGTCGGTCCATCGACTTCTACCATCAAAAATGTTAAATACCTTGGTTTCTTTATCGATACACACTTGCGATGGGACAATCATATACAACATACGATCAAGAAACTTCAATACATAATTTACAAATTTAGATGTATATGCGACATAATACCCCAGAAAGAACTTAAAGTTGTATACTATGCACTAGTGGAAAGTCACCTGAAATATGGTATCTTGGCTTGGGGCTCATCACTGAAAACACATATTACCCCTCTAGAAATTCTCCAGAAACGATTTCTCAAAATAATGATGCATAAGAAAAGGGATTACTCGACAGATTTGACCTAAAAACAGAAAACTGGAAAAGCACAACCATGATCACAACACAAGACAAAATAAACTACATTCCGTCCCTTTCATGACGAAATCGATTGGTCACAGATCGTTTGAATTTTTGGCCCCGAAATTATACAATACTCTACCCCAAGAGTTGAAGAATTTATCGAGCATGGTATTAAAAAAAAACTGAAAACCTTTATATTAGAGAAACCCAGAAATCTCATTCATGAATTCATAGATATAAAAAGCTTCTGAATATCTTACGTGTCCCAAGTTATACTTATAGTACGGCTATACTCACCATTAAAATTGTGTTATGAAACATATACCCTATAGTTGTATTCTCAACCTCCCAAATCCTTCAATGATAATATGATCCAAATTTTGCTAGCAAATTGTTTTTATCTCTTTAGTATTTGTATTTAGATAAGTTTTTCTCTTTTTATGCATGTTTTTTATTCTCGGAACAAGTGTTAGTCACTTACCGAGTATATTCTATTCACACGTGTTTTAGTATTTAGATTTTTTTATATGTTGTCACTCGTACTTGTAACTGTATTTACTGTATTTATATAGTGTGAGTGTCTTCTTCAATGTGTTTTTATCTATACCATTTTTATTATGTATTATGTGTGTGTGAATTAAATTAAATTATTAAATTTATTCATTTATTATATGTGTGGCAGATTGAGCTTTTTCTAAAATCATCGGTGGAGTGCTCATAATTTCATCACTTTCACTACTATCAGACATATTTGTAGATAAAGTTGAGAAAATGTTCGGATACAATTATATTTTGTTCTAGAAATTGACAATATAAATGACATGACATTTATTTTCATAGCATGCTACTTAAGAAAACGTGTACTATTTTTAAAGAAATTGCACAACGTGCTGTCTACATTTAGGGGCATCACTCTTTCAATCCTAAATATATCTCGCTAATGCTAAAAGTTTTTATATTTTTCAATTGACTAAATATGTGTAAATAGACCAAATAAAGTCATACGTAAATTTGATAGTAATTTAATTAAACCAAGAAGATGAAGTTTTCTCCTCAAAACGCACGTGTATGTTATGAGATCTCATTACGTGCATGTTATTGTTATGTCATTTACAAGGAATGTTGATAGTGCGATTTTTGACGTTTACAGACATGGGCGTAGAAAAAAAGTTTTTTTGAGGCAAGCTTCTATTCAAATGCATTTAAAAAAATTGCGACTTAGATGTGTGATGTAAGTTATTTTGTGAGTAACAAATTCAAAAGCGTTTATCGCTTTTGTTGTAACAAACCTGAAGAATACATATTTTACTTAGTTATATCTTATGAATAGAGAACAAATTGTTACAGTAAATAATATCAAAAGTAATTTAGAAATAATTAAATGTGGCGTACCTCAAGGAACAGTATTAGGACCAATACTGTTTCCTTGTGTATATTAATGATCTTTTAAAAACGAATGTGATTGGTAATCTCCATTCGTATCAATGACATATTATGGATTAGACTTCTTTATTTACATTTCGAACTGCGGTCACATTCTAAGCTGAATTTTTATTGCAGCTTGTTTTGTGGAAAATAGTCACCAATCAACCTAAAAGTCGGCAAAGCTGAGTTTCTGCTGAGTACTCTGCTTTTATGCAATGTATATTAGCAGATAATATCCTCGAAATAAGCAGCAGTAAACATTGTGCTTAGAATGTGACTCTGTACTGACCGCAGCTAGAGATGTAAATAACGGAGTCTAACGGTAATATGTCATTGATCCGTATGCTGATGGTAAAGTATATATAGTTGAAGTAAATAACTGGACAGACACTGTTATAAATGCAGAAAAAGATTTGTCTATTTTGACCTTCTTACATTGAATATTGATAAAACCAAAATTATGACAAATACCAAAAATCAACCGAACTTCACACAAATTAAAATTCATCGTTTGCAATGCATGAAAAAATTATCATCACATTGTGGCTGTTCCATAGAAATAGATAAATCTTCTGAAATCAAATACATAGGAATTTATACCGATCCTTGTTGACAATGGAAAACTTAAACTTCAGAACTGACGAAAACATTATAAATTTGGAATACTACGGATTATATTCGACAGAAAGATGTTATTCATGTTTTATCACTCTTTATTTCATTCTATTTTGTCTTGTGGAATTATTGCATGGGATGAATCAAACGATCATGTTATGCAACCAGTTGATTCTGTGCACAACTGTGTAGTTGAAATTATACTTAAAAAATCGATTTCCTTCTGAAGTTTCATTCGATAAATATAAGATGATTCAGCATGAATATAATACTAGAATTAAATCCGGGAACGATCTTCCAATAAAGAGACATTCTATGAAACTGATGCAGAAACATTGTAAATATACAGGGTGTCCGGTAAACCTTGTATAATATTGAAACTGGTGATAGACCAGGTCATGACTGTTCAGAATATCGGAATTTCACCTCAGTAAAAATATCACCGTTTTCGAGATAATGGGCATTTTAAGAATTTCTGGAAAATCGCTACCTAACCTTGGATTTTTGAGTGCCATGTATACAAATTGGGACGAATCCAAATATCTTTGCTGCTGAAGTTTACTGATGAGTGATGCTTCCAGACATACAGAACAGTTTTTCAGAAAGTGAAAAAATTTTTCAAGAAATGAAGATAAAATGACAGATTTGAGTTTCATCAATTTTTTTTAAAAAAGTTTGACATTATTATCTGAAAGAAACATAACCAATTGGAAGTGGACATTCATTTCAAAGGAATGCTCATTTTGTCCAGACTCTACCATGGTATAAAACAAACTATAATTATTTTTGAAAGAAGTGGTTTCCATTGAATTAGGAGTGGTTTTCATCTAGGTTTCTATCAACTTTAATTCAAGAAAAAAAAGGAAACTACCCAACACCAAAACTGCGCCACAATCACACTCGACGCGCGTTTCGCCAACAAAGTTAGCATCTTCAGGAGCTAAAAGTAAGCTTTTAAGATTGTGACGTAGTTTTGGTGTTTGGGAATTTAATTTTTTTCTTGAATTGTATTCACACCAAAGGTTACAAAATATTCATTTATTTGATCAACTTTTATACTTACGCCAAAAAATTATTTTATTTAGATTTTATCAAGATAAAATGTGAAAATAATTATTAATAATAAAGAATAGACTGCTTGGTGGCATTAAATAGTATGTCAATAAAATTAAATTTTCATGTAATTAGGCCCAATGAAATTATCGAAATGAAATGTCGATTATCCGACATGGCACCGAATAATACGAATTCTTGTGATAGATGTTGCAATTGTCCAACTTCCAGATTCCAACCAAGTTTCAGAGACCAACAGATATACAGGGTGTAACCAAATAAGTGCAAACTTTTTTAAGAGATGAATCCTTGTCGAAATTAAAAAACTTTTGTTTGAACAACTTGTGACCTCTATCGCAGTTTTTTGAAATTATTCCACTTCTTTCATTTAGTGGTATTTATTTCTTTGTCATGACGTACATACGTAATACTCCCCGAGAATATGCGCATATGCACAACATTTATGGTGAATATGAAGGTAGTGCTACTGCCGCAGCAGCGCTTTATGCAGAACTATATCCGATTGCACAATGCCGCTCATAAAATCGCTAATTTGAGGGGTATAACCTATAACGCATTCTAAAAGGTTCTTCTTGAAAATATGTCGTCTCTGCGTACGAGTGGATGGAAAATAACATTTTTGTAATATTATTCAGTACGATGTTGAATAATCGTTATTGTGGTTTATAGTGTATGTTAATTTAAAAAAAAAACGTTGAATTACTATTTATTTCATTACATCTCATTGAATGCTTCTAAGCAGTTGATTCGTTATTACTCATAATTATTTAATCATTTCATCTTGATAGGATAAAAATAAAAGACATTAATGACAAAGTTTAATGGAGTTGATTTTAGCTCAGAATAACATCACACTCTAATATTATCGAAATTCTACTCCTTCCAAAAATATTGATCGTATGTTTTATACCATAGTAAAGCCTGTACAAAATGTGTATTCTTTTGTAATGAATATCCGGTTCCACCTGGTTATGTTTCTTCAAACAATAATGTCAAACTGTTGTTAAAAAAATTGGTTTAACTCAAATCTGTCATTTTACCCTCATTTCTTGAAAAATTGTATTGTTTTCTGAAAAACTGTTTCGTACGTCTGAAAGCATCACTCATCAGTAATTTTCAGCAGCAAATATATTTAAATTCGTCCCAATTTGTATACATGGTATTAAAAATGCGGATTATCTCGAAAACAGTGAGATTTTTACTAAGGTACAATTCCGATGTTCTGAACAGTCATGATCTGGTCTATCACCAGTTTCAATATTGTACAAGTTTTACCGGACACCCTGTATATTGGACCTAGAATTCATAACATATTACCATCAAATTTTAAACGAAATAATAATAATAATAGTCTTCAAAAAAAATTTAACAACTGTTTATTGGAAAATAGTATCAGAATAAACAATTTGTTGGAATTATATTAAAAATTTCATAGAGCACCTACCAAAAACAATTTTCATATTCGTGTCTTTCTTTATATCATTGCAAAATATTCATACCTTTAAAATCAATCACCTGAGTATGTGTGTATGATGTGTATGTATAATGTATGTGTGTGTGTATGAATATATAGCATTGATTAAATGAGTTTTATTAAGTATGTTGTATTATAACATGTTTTATTATATATTCACTTATTTCTATATTCATTTTTCATCCCATTATTTGTTATATTAATATTTTTATAAAATTTACCAAATCTAGTACAAGCACTAGCTCATTCAATGAGGTTGATTTCATTTACATTTTTTTTTGTACATTTTGAGTTGAACTATTTTTGAGTAAATATCATTATTATTAATAATATTACTTTTCATGGCATTCGAAGAGCATGTCATTAAATTTTTTTCAACCTGATTCTATTTTAAATTTTTTAACAATTTCGAATACAATCTGGCCATAATCACGAAACCCGTCCGTCATCTTGGAGCCGTCATATGGAATTTATGAACTCAGACCCCGAAAACCTCCACATACCAATTTTGAATCGAATGAGACCGTGACCACAAAACTCGCCTACCATCTTTGATCAGCCATATTGAATTCAGTGATGTCATTTTATTTTTCATATTCTTCTCAGACCCTTTCATTTGCTACCCAATTCATAGGGGTGTCTAAAAAATAATTGATAATAATAATAATAATAATAATGAAACTTCCTCATAAACACTCGAAGAGTGTACCCAGAGCTATAGCCTGTGTGGGTAGAGATAGGCTATAATTATTTTTTGCCATCATCTTTGGGAGTTCGCCATATTAAATGGAATTAAATTGATGTCACGTAGCCACCATGCCAAAAGTGCATGCAAAATTTCAGCAACATCGGTTGAGGATTGATTAAAATTCAGTTTCAAGATTTAACACATACTAACTAACATGGCAAATTAAATAAAAGCTGGTAATAATAATAACAATAATAATCACGATGATGTTTCTTTTTTTCACTCAAATCGTATGATATACAGGGTGTTTCTTAAGTACGTGTAGAAACTTCAGGAGCATGTTGCTGGCGTCAAAATGAGAAAAAAAGTTCCTATAAACACATGTCCTCAAGTCATTCGTTTCTAAGATACAGAGTGTTAAAGTTTAATTCTTATATTTGTTTTTGTGAATAAATTCCAAACTGTTTGTGATATTCGAGTAAAGTTTGGTATCTGGGATGATTTTTCAATGACAAAATAAAATTTTATGTCAATTGTGAAAAAACTAATTTCTAATTGAATTTATTTTTAATTATAAAATCTAGTCATTCAAAATCACTTACATCGATCCTTTCAAATCTCAATAACTTGAAAACAGTTGCTCTCAGTGACTTCTACCAAGAATATATTTTAAACAAACTAAATAATAAATATTCCCAGATACCAAACTTTTTCCAAATATCAAAATTACTTTGAAATTATTCACAAAAAATAAAAATCAGAATTCAACTTTGACACTTTGTATCTCAGAAACGAATAACTTGCGAACACATGTTTATAGGAACTTTTCTTCTTATTGTGATGTCAGCAATACGCTCCTGAATTTTCTACACGTACTTAAGAAACACCCTGTATATTAATTGTGTTCAAGAAAATATGAAAAAAATCAAATTTGAAGGTTCCAACATCAATTCTAACAAATTTTGCTATATTTTTTTCTCTTATCAAATTTACTTTTTTTCTCTTATCAAATATACTTTATACATAGAAAAAAATTCTTATTGGCAAAGTTCTCAACTACTGTTCACAAATAATGTGTGGGTAAAATCCAAAAACATAAAAACACAAGAAACCAGTGACGATAAAAATAATTTTTAATCTCCTCACAACCCCAAAGCTCCAAATTCAACGGTTTAGGTTATACAGGGTGCTGAAGTTGATTTTTCCAAAATTTAAAATTGCCATTGTCATGCCATTTTTTCAAACATACAATCAAATCAACAATGCATCAATCATTTGTATGGCCATTAAAAATCCACTATAGAATGTAATAATTCCTGCACATACCAGCGATATACAGTGTAAGTCCTAAGCTAGCAAGTTTTATAGTGATTTCTAAAAAATTGAGCGGTGGAATTTCATTTATTTCCAGATATTTCGAATAATAGAAATATCAAATCCAATCATCTCCTGAATCAGACTGATATATTATATACAAGATGATCTATTTCTCATAAAGCCGTACCCGGCCTGCTTGTTGATGTATCCATATGCCTATAGAATTCCGGATAACTTGATAGTAAATTATATCGCTCATGATGGACTAACCCTATAGATACACAAAATACACCTGGTTGAGTGGAAGCATAGCTCAGCTAAACTCCGCCAGGAAAAATTAAGACCATTTATTATTATATTATTATTATTATAATAAAGAATAGTGACAGTTGCTGATGATTTGGGTTTCATTCATTTTATTGACGGATTTTCATCAACATATTCATTCGATACAGATATGCTGAAATATTTCGAACAATTCACTGTTGAATACTTACATAGGATTAAATCCATATTTCCTAAACGGAGTAGAATAACTTGATTGACAATGATGGGATATTGCGAAAAATACTTAAAAACATTACAGCAGACGTTTCATACCTATATAGACTTGCATACATTTGCGAAACAACAACCAATTTCATTATTTTTATAAGAGAATTTCAGATGCTTCATTTTCAGCATCCTTTAGGATTTTTCATGCAGTATTTACTTCTTATTATTTTTGGAACCCAAACCGTTGTTTTCTCGTTTGTGAAGTGAGTTCATTTCTAGTGTATCTATCGATCCCGATAATTTCATGGTTCTACTTCGAAAATTACGATAGGGGGGCGTTTCCATGGGAAGTTGAAACTAATTTGAGGATTGATAATTTTTCAGGAGACAGGTATAATAGTAGTGATTCGGGAATCCTGAACACGAATCCAAAGGAATTTTGTGTCAATTTTATCCCCTAATATAGCTTTCCGGTAAAATAGGTGGTTCCATCGCTGCTGGCGTGCAGTATATATCACCCCTTGTTTGCAGTGAGTTCATTTTCATGGTTCTACGTCAAAAATTACGGAAGATACGAGGGTGTTTCATTGAGAAGTGAAATACACTGTATATGGGTACAAACGTGAGAAACAAAAATGCTAACACGAGCAACCTCAGGAGAACTTTTGGCGTCGAGAAATTAAATAAAAAGTCCACTCTTGGACAAGAAGTTAATAAACAGGTTTTGGAAAAATCGCGTATTCTGCCTCATCCTGTAAGTATGCACACCATTCAAAGTCAATTGATATTTTTCATAGCATATTTTACCAAAAATCAAGAAAAATCAACTTACAGACAGTATTTTCCACAATTGACATTAGACATTCAACCCAATTTTTTATCTCACCCTGTAGGGCTAGAAAAAAAGTGTAATGAAGAAAGTTGCTTTTTTGACCTCTAGAATGATATATCCAAAAATAAAAGAAATCTATTGAGCCCCAGGAATACATGTATCCAGTGCCATGTCCTTTCTATAAATCACTAATAAACTTGCTAGCTTTACCCTGTATATCGTGGGTATGTACAGGAATTATTATACTTCATGGTCGATTTGTTTCGGCCATACGAATAATCGATGCATAGTTGATATGGTTTATAGATTTAAAAAATGTCTTCACAATCATTTGAAGTTTTGGATGAGTCAACTTCAGCACCCTGTATAATCTAAACCATTGAATTTTGAGCTTTGGTGCAATGTAGACATTTCATCAGCATCATGAGCTCTACAATATACAGGGTGTATCTAAATAACACCGAAAAAATTAAAGGGGTGATTCTGTGATGAAAATTAATGTGAGTGTTTGGTATACAATTTTTTGAAAAAACTTCCCCGGAAAAGTAACGCCACTTCGAAAATTAAAAAAAAAAATGGTTTTTCTTTTTTATTTTCCCTGTATATCAAGCTAAAGACACGAAACTTGGTAAACATTATCTGTCAATAAGAGTACACTTTTTGAAATTTTTTCAACCCTGAAGTATGCTTAGAAGGGGTTGATTATTTCATCCCCTAATATATTTTTTCTTACAACTTTTTTTTAGATGAAAATTTTTTCTTTAAAAAAGTATGACTGAAAAGCCCAATTCATTGACTAACTTTTTTAACTCTACAAGTTTTTTTCGAAAACTTAAGCATTTATGAGAAAAAATAAATAAGCTTATGTAAAATAGCATTTTATTAAACAACAGCCAACCAAATTATGATTATGAGACTTCTACAACTAAAAACAAAAGTGAACACATAATGAACAAAAACCTGTCGAATATCGACAATACAATTATAATAAATGTTGAAAATGACCGCCTTCAGCTTCAATACAAGCATCTACCCTTTTCCTCATAGAATTGCGTATACGATGAAATATTGCTGGAGAATTTCTTATAGTTTCACACCCTGCTACAATGCGGTTTCGCAGATCATCGATATTTTCAACTGGGTTTGTGTATATCAAAGATTTCAGATATCCCCATATGCAAAAATCCAAAGGATTAAGGTCAGGGGAGCGGGCTGGCCAGTTTACAGGTCCTCCTCGACCTATCCATTGATTGGCATACACCTCATCCAGGTGAGTTCTTGCACGTATAATAAAATGAGCTGGTGCACCATAAACCATGAATGTTGCCTAATTTGAATGGGACCTCTTCAAGAAGAGGAGATGACAATATGCTTCACCATTTAATCGTAGCGGAAGAAAATGGGGACCAATTAAATGATTATCAATAATTCCTAGCCACACGTTTAATGAAAATTGATACTGATGATTTCCTTCAAAAAAGCCATGAGGATTTTTGTCAGCCCAAAGGTGATTGTTGTGAAAATTTCTAATACAGTCTCTTGAGAAACTCGCCTCGTCAGTAAATAAAATATTACCTAAGAACTGTGGTGCTTGGCCAATCATATTAATAAGCCACTGACAAAAAATCACACGGGGTAAAAAATCTCGAATCATTAACGCCTGCACACGTTGAAGATGATAGGGATACAACATTTGTTCTTTTAAAATTCTGAAAACAACGGAATGGCTTACATGTAGGACACGAGCTATTCTCCTGGTACTAGTTTCTGGGAATTCTTCAATTGAATTAAGTACGGCTTCTTCTACAGCTGCAGTTCTAACTTCTCTAGTACGGCCAGAATCATAACTTCTTTTTTCAAAATTACCACGTTCCCGCAAGCGTCGGTGAATAGTTTTGAACGTAGTATGATAGGGTAGTCTACGCTGTGGGTACTGTTCAGCATAAAGTCTTTGCGCTTCCAATGAATTACCGTTAGCACGACCGTATGTAAAATGCATATCTGCCATTTCCAAATTCGAATATGCATTCATATTTTCAATCAACTAATATTTCCTACAATACACAATCATAAAACTTGTGAAACAATAAGATGCGTGACAGAAAATGACACTACACAATCCTAGTGTCAGTATTAATGTTTTTATGTAAAGCACAGGCCACTAGACTTGACGAAAAATACACTCGCGTTAGCTCATCTTTTTGAAAATGCATTGCATTAGATTTTTTTTCTCGTAAATGCTCAGTTTTCGAAAAAACAAGTAGAGTTAAAAAAGTTAGTCAATGAATTGGGCTTTTCAGTCATACTTTTTTAAAGAAAAAATTTTCATCTAAAAAAAATTGTAAGAAAAAATATCTTAGGGGTTGAAATAATCAACCCCTTCTAAGCATACTTCAGGGTTGGAAAAAAGTGTACTCTTATTGACAGATAATGTTTACCAAGTTTCGTGTATTTAGCTTGATATACAGGGAAAATAAAAAAGAAAATCCATTTTTTTTAAATTTTCGAAGGGATGTAACTTTTCCGGGGAGGGTTTTTTCAAAAAATGTTATACCAAACACTCACATTAATTTTCATCACAGAATCACCCCTTTAATTTTTTCGGTGTTATTTAGATACACCCTGTATAGAAAATTCGAGCAAATTTAGGTCCTTTAGATTTTATCATGGTAATGATTTTTGTGTCGGAGGTTAGTTGGGATTGGGATCAGTAAAAGTTGAAGAAAAAACTATTGTTATCTTGTCAACGTTTCGAATTTAATTAAATTTATCCTCAGGGCTCTGTAACAATGATTTCTCATGAAATTGTTTTATTTGTTATATTTACTTACCGCAATGTATTATAATATATGACGATTATGTTAAAATGTTTGGAAAGTACTCACCAAAAGTAGTTCTTTCCGAGTTAAATTCCTTAAAATTATAAAACATAGTGAGACGTGATAGATACAAAACGAAAACGAAATCCACAGGCACAATAAATGATACACATATTACTGTAACGAGACAGGCTGAACACTGAGTTAAAACTCCAAGATAAGGAAGGAATTTAGAGGTAAAAATATTATGAAAAATATAGAACTATAAAAGGTTTTTTCCTATTGATAGTATGTACAATAATGATAATGATAATACTTTATCTCGGCAGTTGACCAATCAAATTGAAAAAGGCTGTATTTCGAACACATAAAATCAATATTATAAGAAATTTTAAAACGAGAGCACTTATCATTTCGAACCCAGAATACCACAAGAAGAATTTAGAATTAATAAAACAATACCTAGTCAAGAACAATTATCCCATATCATTAGTCAATAGAATCATTCACGAGAATAAATCATTCAACGTAGCAGATAATTTAACAAAAATAATACGAAAAAAATATAACAAAATACCATATGTCAAAAGTCTCTCGGAAAGAATTGCAACAGTTTTGAATAACGAACAATTTAATATTGCATTTACAAATGATAACACTGTCGGAAAAAGGGTATTTTTCGCAACAGAAATAAAAAACCCTTAGGGTTACATTCTAATGTTATCTAGAAAATCGATTATAATAACTGTAATAAATGCTATGTAGGACAAACTGGAAGGTACTTGAAGAAACGAATGTCTGAACATGTCGAGCATGCTAGAGAGAATACCCATAATTATGATTTCACAAACCAAGTTGTCCTAGATATTCAACCATAGCTTTCCAAAAGACTCATAAGCGAAATGATCCAAATTCTAAAACATGACAGCGTAAATACTAGAAGAGATATAGATGGACTAAATACAGCCTTTTTCAATTTGATTAGTCAAATGCCAAGTTAAAGTATTATCATGATTGTACATATTACCTATTCTCTTTTCAATAGGAAAATATCTTTTATAGTTCTATATTTTTCGTACTTTTTTAACCTCTAAATTCCTTCCTTATCTTGGAGTTTTAACTCAGTGTTCAGCCTATCTCGTTACAGTCATATATGTATTATTTATTGTGGCTGATGTGGATTTCGTTTTCGTTCTGTATCTATCACGTCTCACTATGTTTTATAATTTTAAGGAATTTAACTCAGAAAAAAGAAAGAACTACTTTTGGTGAGTACTTTACAAACATTAACAAACATAACATAATCGTCATATACATACATATACAGGGTGGCCCATCGAAAACTTGACATGGGGGTTTTGGGTACTAATATCGTAGATCTGGAAAAACGCTCGGTCAGGTCGATTTCAGTTTCGAGGGAGACATTGTGCCCTCCTACAGGCAGCACCGTCAGGTCAACCCTCGAGCAGTGAGGTGAACAACCCTTGAAATTTGAATAGGGAATAGGAGTCGAGTGGCACATCGTTGGAAAGCCCGTTGAATTCTCGAAACAAAACGGTCGGCAGTTTTTCTATCGGAAATGAGCCATAATTAAGTTAAGAGTAAAATTCACTTACATTAGTCTCATCGTAACAAATGCTCGAAATGCGCACCTCCAACTTCCATACAATGATACAGATTTTGTTGAAAACGTTCTCGTACATTTTGGAGCATGTCTGGGGTGATTTGGCGACATTCTAATGTGATTCGTTGCCGTAAATCTGCTAGTGAAGCTGGTGGTGTAGCATAAATTCTGCTTTTCAAATGACCCCACAGAAAGGAATCTAAGGGAGACAGGTCTGGTGATCGTGGGGGCCATTCAATAGAACCTCGCCTACCAATCCAATAACTAGGGAAGTGGTGATCTAAATATCGCCGAACAGGCATAGCATAATGCGGAGGAGCACCATCTTGTTAAAATATCAACTGATCTTCCTGATAATGATGGTCATTTTCAATAATGTTAGTTAACATTGGTTCAATTGTGTCTTCCAGCAGTTCCAGATATATTTCCCCTGTTAGATTGCCTTCTAAGAAGAGGGGGCCCACGATACGAACCCCAAAAATACCAGCCCATACGTTTAATTTTTGAGGATATTGCGTATGTACCTCATGAAATATATGGGGATTCGAATCAGCCCAATATCGACAATTATGACGATTAACTATACCATTTAAAAAAAAAGAACATTCATCACTAAAACAAATGTTGAATAGACACTGAGGATTTGCAATCGCCTGCTCACTTAGTACCTCACAGAATTGTAAACGCCGATCATAATCATCTTCATTCAGTTCGTGTGTTAATTTAATTTTGTAAGGATGGAATTTATGTAGTTTTAAAATACGCTGAATGCTAGTTCTTGAGATACCGGAAACAGTTGCTAGCTGTCTTGTACTCAACGTATGGTCAACCTCAACATGGCCCAAAATTGCCACTGTTGTCGCCTCATTTCTTACTGGCGGTTCGATTTGCCGTTTTTTATTTGCTACCGATCCCGTTTCTCGGAATTTTGATACTAATTCAGACACATACTGCCGCGACACAGTCCTGCCATATTGTTGATTGAACCGTTCCGCAGCCCTTTTCGCACATCTATTGTTTTCATAATACAGTTCAAACAACGCAACCCTCTCTGCCACTGTATACACCATTGTTTCGTTTTGATTTCGACGTACGATACCACACACGAATGAAACTCACTTGTAGTACACACGTGAAAAACAGAAACTGCATGCTCTATCTGTTTGTTCTATTTTATTAAAAAAAATTCATGGGTACCGCGAAAAAAACTGAGCAAAAACATTCACAGTATCGTAGCAAATAAATGATAGATTGCAAAGACTGGCAAATGAGTTTTCCAGAGACGTACAAGTAAGCTCTTAACTTTCGTACAGGTTTATTCCTGAATTTATTTTTTCCCAAACGGTTCATCCCAACTTCAAAATCGGGACGCCGTTAACGGGCTTTCAAAAGATGTGCCACTCCACCATTATTCCCTATTCAAATTTTAGGGATGAATTTAATTAAATTCAAAACGTTGGCAAGAAAACAATAGTTTTTCTTCAACTTTCACTGATCCCAATCCCAACTAACCTCCGACACAAATATTTATTGGATCACCAACTTATCAGATTTTGTAATGATTTTTATTTATGAGAAATTTGAAATAGGTGCTTCTATTAAATTCAATGCCAGTTGTTTATATCCCATTGTAACGATCAGATAATTGAACAATATATCAAATGGGTATGCAGCTACCCGACCGACGCTTCCATATTTTTCCTCATACCGAGGCACGCAAAGTACATTCTCCGTTTTCACATGGAAATATTACCTATTCCGCGCATTTCTCGACCCGAAGGTCAGCATCCTCGACGCTGCATCATGATAAAACCCTGAAACATATTTTGAAAGACTGAAGCCACTACGTGCCGGCAATCTATAATTTCATAGTGATTAGTCGACCTATTTTTATTTAATAGATGCAGCGTGTATCTACCACATCTAGTGCTGGGCATTAATCACACCAGGAAAGTTCCTAGTCGATTTCTTAACGAGATCGTGATTTCCGAAATTCCAATCGTTTGCGTGGCGAAGGTTGAGCTGAATTCTTTATTTGCTTTAATTATTATTAATAATTATGTTGGGCTTGATTACGCTTCATATTTGCAGAACGGGAAAAATGCATATCGGCTCCTTCCGTATTGCACGATTCATTCCATTCGCTGTTGAACAAATTATCTTTTTCGACGACCTACTTGAAATACGTATCTTTCGCACTGTAAAGTAGCACAGAAAATTGAGTATTTTGCACTAGTGAAAAATATTTCATTTCACACTAGTGCGAACTGAAAAACTACATAAAATGGAAACATTTCATTTCCCATTAGAAATGAAATATTAAATAAAGCACACTTACGTAAGGGACTATCGTATGGTAGCAAGGTGCAGCATCCGGCAAGTCGAAAACCTAATCAGATAGGGTACAAAGACTTGCCTGTCTTGCGATAACAAGTGCAATGAGGACGGCACCTACCAGGGCGCTGGAGACGCTCATATGACTGCACCTCATGTACCTCCTTATCGAACATGAGGCACACAAAGCCGTAGCGCGCCTAAGAAGTTTTAACCAATGGCGGAGCGAGGGAATGTATGGACATTCACGATTATGGAATCAGACGGTAAGGGATGTCCCCTTCTTGAAATGCCGGGTGACAGTTCGTTACCTGCCATGCGATTCAGTAAAAGGCCGCAGTCAGTCATTCGCAAAAGGGTGGACTGGGAGCGAATCGGGCACCGCCTGATTCCCACAAATGGCTCCAGGATGGGTGAGTCAGCCGTCGCCGGGGTTTCTAGGTAATCTCCGTAAGCGAACTCTGTTGCTTTTGCTAATGTATTTCAGGCAGAAATGTTTGCCATACTCGCCTGTTTAAGAGACAATCTCAACAGCAAATCACGATATGCTTCGACAGCCAAGCGGCGATCAAGGTTCTCACATCATATAGTCACTTCGTTGCTGGTGTCTGAATGCATCGATGATCTGCAAAGGTTACCTGCCGCCAATAAAGTAAAGCTACTTTGGGTCCCTTGCCGTACCGGAGTACCTGGAAACGAACAGGATGATTATTTGGCCCAACGATGGGTCCAGAACCTATCCTAGGAGTTTCTAGATCATGGTGAGTCTCAAACATGAAGGAAATCCTGGAAATAAAATTCCAGGATACATGGAAAGATGCACTGGGCATGAAGCAATCGAAATTCCAAATCGAAGGACCTTCTCCTGGTAGGACCAAGACGCTGCTCACACTGAGCAGGGCTCCTGACGGGACACTGCCATCTTAACAATGGAGTACAGTCAGCTGATGTCACAACATGGCGGTCATCAGCGGATAGGGAAACAAATACTGGCAAATATTTCCGTGGACACATTAGAAAATACCCTCATCTTTAATAAACCACTTTCTCAGATAGATATGTTTTGATCAGATAAGTTGATGACATACTTGTGGGTTTCGATGGTTTCAACAGATGAATTAATCGATTTTTGAACTTCCTCAATAGTTTACATAACAAAATTAAATTCATAGTAGAAATTGAACAAAACAAGGAGCTCAATTTCTTTGTTTTGAATATTTCAAGGGCTAGTAATGGTTTTCAATTCAACATCTGCCAAAAAAACAACTGTACAATTTCCTCTGATTATTTCAGTCCAATCTCACATAAATTTACGGCCTTTAGGTCAATGATACACAGAGCTTTCGCAACCCCTTTACCTGACAAGAATTTCCAGGATGAACTAAAAATCATTAAACAAATTGCGGTAAACAATCAAGTACCAGTTTCTTTAATAGAAAAGTTAATATCAGATAAACCTCATAAAACGGTTATGAGAAAATCATACCCAAATATAAGAGAACACAACACATACGAGGATGTATAGATATCTAGTTAGCCTAGACCAGTTCCCTTCATAAACAAAATATTGCGTTACCATAGCAACGAACAATAACTTATTAGAAGTGTCAGAGTAAAGTTTGACGTCAAAAAAGTAAACCAGAGTTACGCAATAAATTAAAAGAAAAATTATGTCCACCGAAAGTGTGAAAATCGAAAAATTTGAGTATCGAGCAATCATCAAGTACCTGTATTTAAAAGGGTTAAGATGTAAGCTGATTTACGAAGATATGCTTAATACCCTTGGTGATCAATGTCCTTCGTATGCGACCGTGAAAAATTGGACTGCAAGCTTCAAAAGAGGTAACTTTTCCATTGAAGATGATGACCGATCGGGAAGGCCAGTTTCTGTGTCAGTTCCCGAACATCGATGCACTTCATGACATGATTTTAACAGACCGTCGAATTGGGCTAAAACAGATATCTGAAGCACTGAATATTTCATACGAACGTGTTCATCATATAGTTCACGTCAATTTGGAGATGAGAAAAATTGCTGCAAAATTGATCCTCAAATGTTTGAATGTTGACCAAAAGCGTGCAAGGGTAGTAGCATCGCGTTCGATCTGTGCTCGATTTGAAAACGATGTAGACTTCTTAAACCGAAGTGTTACTATGGATGAGACTTGGGTACATTTCTACGATCCAGAAACAAAGCAACAATCGATGGAATGACGACACTCCGGTTCTCCAAGACCTAAGAAGTTTCGTGTCCAAAAATCTGCTGGAAAAGTTCTTGCTTCAGTTTTTTGGGATTGTCATGGAGTAATCATGATTGATTTTTTGGATAAGGGTAGAACAATAACTGTAGATTACTATTCGACATTATTGACCACTCTACGGGAAAAAGTTAAAGGGAAAAGACGCGGAAAGCTATCCAAAGGTGTTTTGTTTTTGCAGGACAACGCCCCTGCACACAAATCTCATGTTGCCATGCAAAAAATTCGTGATTTAGGGTTTGAATTACTAGAACACCCCCCTTATTCACCAGATTTGGCTCCGTCCGACTATCATCTCTTTCCTCAACTGAAAAAAAGTTCAAAAGATCTTAAATTTTCTTCCAACGAGGAGGTAATAAAAGCTGTGGAGGTCTGGTTTGCAGAGCAAGAATAATTTTTTTTTGAAAGGTCTAGAGACGTTGCAGGTTTGCTATAATGAATGTATCCAATTAAGAGGAGAATATTTTGAGTAATAAAATATATTGAAATTTTGTTTGGTTCTATAGTAGGCTAAGAATTTTTCAATATATTCTCGTATAAATGTAGAAGCATTAATTAACATTCAAAATTATTTTTCTAAATACAAAATAACAACAGCTTTCATAAGTTATAATAATTCAGGCAGAATTATCATCAATGCAAAACCCAAACGAGATAGAATGAAAAAAATCTGGTATTTATATAGAATAGAATGTAGGGAATGCTCTGCAGTATACAGGAGGCCAAACCGGTAGAAATTTTGGCTTAAGGCTCCGTGAACTCGTCTGTTTAGACAAAAAAATCAAAACACAAGATAAGTAAAGATAATCTCAGAATGCTACACACATTCAATACATTCAAACTCGATTTATGTAGGGCTCCACTCTTGAATTTATAAGTTTGACAACTCTGGTTGACAGTGTTAAATTCATATAGTTGGCACCCCTATCCACTTGATTACCTCTCCATCCTGCTTACATGCAAACTCTCTATAAAGTGTGTCAATTTGAAAACGTACCACCTCGAATATTTCAGACCCCGCAGAAAATCTAAAAATTTGCAAAAACACGGCAAATTTATTTTTAGGGGGGACATTTTGTAGCATAGTTTTCATTCAAATTACGTCAACCCTGAAGCGGGGGTGGAAACAACACCTAAAATCTTAAATGGAAAGGGGGTTCGAGTGATACCTCATTTTCATGACCGTTCAATTTCCTTTTCAAAAATACTACATACTTAATATTTCTTTCGAGTACCTTTGGAGATAGCAGGTGTAAACTCTAAAAATGTTTAGGTAACACGTATTTGCAATCAAACTAAATAAAATAACAAAAAGAATTTTATTTCATAAAATTTTCGAAATTTCGAATATTACTTTGTGAAGAGTAATAAAGTGAACTCTTCTCTAACACTATGAAAAACTTCTACCTGAATTTCTCTATTCACAGCTTCTATTCTTCTCTCTCTTCAAATCTTCCAAATCTCGAGGTTATATTTTGCTTACAACCGATTTTAGATGCACCTATCGGAAGAAATCTAGAGGCTCTAAGTCGGGTGATTGTGGTGGCCAACAACAGTAATCATAGCGTGTTAGAGGAAACATTCGAATTTTTTCCACACCCTGTCCTGGTCAAGTTTGAATTCATTATTTATGAAGTTGGCAGTGACGATAGTGAACAATTTGAGCACTGGCTACCAAGACTCACAGTATGTGATTTCATCAATCTCTTGTGAGCTTTGAGAGTTTGAGACCGTATTTAGTTCTATTTGAGTTCATTATTTTTTCTTTAAGTGAAGCTATTTCACGTTTTTAAATAATTTTGTTTTGTACATACTAAGTAGTTTCATAAGAACTCGGAATATTCTTGATTTCCATTGGTCATATAATTCTTTTTTGGTTTAATATCTTAATCAAAAGTCATTGAAGTTCCCAAAGTTACGTTAAAGCGTTAAATCATTTGTACAAAAAAAGTATGACAGTTTCATCGAGGTAAGTTTACTCTTAAATTGATTCTCTTTTTTTTTAACAACAATCCATTTACCAAGAAATTCTTCATTGAGCCACTGTCCAACAAGATGGAGATCCACCATCTTGTTGATTGGTTGGTAAATAGAGCTCACCAGATAGATTTTCCTGAATGGATAAAGGTCCAATAATAGCATTTTCAAGAATTTGAACTTCTCTGGATACTGTATATCACCTTCCCGAAGAAGGAACGGATTTTCATCACTCCAGTATCGGCAATTTTGTTTGTACATGCCCATTTGAAAAAATGTTCACTCGTCAGTAATTATTGTGCAAAATATTCTGGTTGGCATTCATCAGATCCGCCATTGTTTCAAAACATTCAATCCTGTTGAAAGCATTGTTGAAAAGCTGCCATAGAACCTACAATTTATAGGGGTTGAATTTATTCTGTTGTGAAAGACATTCCTACTTCAGGTGCCACAAGTGAAGTGGTCGTTTCTGCAAGTTGTACAAAAAGTAATTAACTTTTCACATTGATGATTTGAAATGACGTTTTTCACATTGACATAACAACAACAAAATATGACATTTCAGTCCTCAGTGTCAAAAATTTGTTTGGTAAAATGGTGTTCACACTTCAACCATTCTTCAACAAAGAACTGAAATTATTATCACTTATGGGGAAAGTCGAAGATGCGCTAGAAGAACGGCAGCAATGTTCAATGAACGATATCCGAATAATAGTTTAAATCATAAATATGTCTTGGAATTGGTTGCTAATAAAAAAAGAAGGAATCGACGCATTTTGGGTGAATCTGCACAAATAGAAGTTTTAGGCTCATTCGCTGCAGAACCGACCACTTCACTTCATAGTATGGCACACGAAATAGGAATGTCTCACGAAACAGTAAGGAAAGCACTTAAATTACATAAACTCCACCCATACAAAATGAAGATTATCCTGCAACTTTTTGACGATAATTTCGACAGAAGGATTGAATTTTGAGAAACAATGCCGGATCTGATAAATGTCAACCACAATATTTTGCAAAATATAACCTTTACTGATGAATGTAATTTTTTTTTAAATGGGCATGTTAACAAACAAAATTGCCGATACTGGAGCGATGAAAATCCGCGTCTTTTTCGGGAAGGTCACACACAGTATCCAGAGAAATTGAACGTTTGGGCTGGTATTCTGGGAAATGCTATTATTGAACCATCATTCATTCAGGAAAATCTAACTGGTGAGCTCTATTTGAATCTGCTTGAAGAAATAGACCCGCTAATAACATCAACTTTGGAAAATCTTATTTACTTCCAGCAAGACGGAGCTCCACCACACTACTTTCTTCCAGTTAGGCAGTAGCTAAATGATAGATTTCCTGGTAGATGGATTGGTCGAAGAGGAGCAATTGAATGGCCACCAAGATCACCCGACTTGGCGCCTCTAGATTTTTTCTTATGGGGCCATCTGAAATCGGTTGTTTATAAAACACAACCTCGAGATTTGGAAGATTTCAAGAGAAGGATAAAAGCTGCGTGTAGAGAAATTCAGGTAGAAGTTTTTCGGATAGTTAGAGAAGACTTTGAGAGCAGACTGTATTACTCTTTACAAAATAATGGACAATATTTTGAACATTTGATAAAATAAAGGTCTTTTTGTTATTTTGTTTATGTTTGATTGCAAAACACTGTTTCCTAAACCTATTTAGAGTTTCCACCTGATTTCTCCAAAAGTACTGGATATAAATATCAAGTATGTAGTATTTTTGAATAAGTAATTGAACGGTCTTCAAAATGAGGTATCACTCGACTCCCCTTTCTATTCAAGATTTTATGGGTTGTTTCCACCCCCGCTTCAGGGTTGACGTAATTTGAATGAAAACTATCCTACAGAATGTCCCCCAGAAAAATATATTTGACATGTTTTTGCAAATTTTTAGATTTTCTGCGGGGTCTGAAATATTCGGAGTGGTACGTTTTCAAATTGACACACTGTATAACCACGTTTTTAGATTCCAAAATTAGTTTGTTATTATACTTGATAATGAGATAAAACCCGAAACCGGTCGTAAAAATAAACTCACTAGTGGAAATTAGACAAAAGTGTTTTTTCATTCATTTAATAATAATAATAATGAATTTGTTCAGAATTTAGTACATAAGTACATAAGTAGTGATAACAATCCGAATGATCTGAACAGATTCAGCTAACCCACAAAGGAGAACCTGTGCGTGGGTATTACTGATAAATATCTAGAGAGTAAAAAATAATTATTTTGAGAAGTAAAGTATGTAAATATGTAGATATGTAATACTGTTATAAGTGTATTCGAAAAATATGTATCAAAAAAATGAGAAAATCTAAAATAGATGAAATAGATAAAATAGATAAAATAGATAAAATAGATAAAATAGATAAAATAGATAAAATAGATAAAATAGATAAAATAGATAAAATAGATAAAATAGATAAAATAGATAAAATAGATAAAATAGATAAAATAGATAAAATAGATAAAATAGATAAAATATCTCAGAGCCTAATTTCGTTCATGCAACTCTAATAATTCTATTTCAAATCAACCATGCTCTGTATTTAGATCCGGGGTTTGTCCATAAGCCATCTCATAAGTTTCGACTTGAACAGGGTTGCGGACTTAAGTGTTTTCGAATCTTCTGGTACTAAACTATACATTTTTGGGGCAAGGTATACATGGCTTCTTTGCCCTATTGTCTTCAACATGTTAGGTTCGTTTAAGGCATTTTCTTTATGTCTAGTTGAGTAATTGTGTTCGACATGTTTAACTCTATTTTGATGTGTTAAAAGAGCCAAAACAAATATTTGATGAATGTCCATTACTTCTGCCTCCTTGTACAATTCATCACTAGAATATCTGGAGTCCTTTCCCATGATTATTTTCAGAATCCACTTTTGTATTGTGATCAGATGCCTCATGTGAAAGTTTGTTGCCCCTCCCCATGGTATGATTCCATAGTGAAGATGGGTTTGTATCAGAGCATAATACATTATTTTTATGTCAAATAATTTTTTCAAGTAACAAAATTTTGATAGATAAAATCTTAATTTTTTGATCATGTTATTTATATGGATATTCCATTTCAAGTTGCTGTCTAGATGAACTCCCAAAAATGTTCATTAAAGAAAACATACAGCACCACCCCGGGTAGTCGGTTTACACTTCAAGCAAACACCTGACGTCGGGATTGGCATCTAGGCAACTAACATCGCACTTGCGTTACAACCAATGACATATTACGGATAGACTCTGTTATTTACATTTGAAGGGTCCACCATAATGAGGTTCCATTTTTTTCGGAAATCGACATTTTAGCGGCTTGTAGCATGATGTATCAACATACCAAACCTTACAGGGGACAACCAATGAGATTACATAAAAAAAAGCTGTCGAAAGTAGGCAGCACAGTGGAAAAACGATGATGCTCCCACATTAGATTTCGCTTTTATCAACTTTTTAAAAAGTGGAACCTCATCGTTTTTCCACTGGACCCTTCATCTCGATCTGCGGTCACATTCTAAGCACAATTTTTATTGTCGCTGTTTCGCAGAAAATAGTTGCCAGTCAACCCAAAAGTCGACAAAGCTGAGTTTCTGCTGAATTATCTGTTTATATACAATGTATTTAAGCAGATTATTGCCGCGAAACAAGCTCTAGTAAAAATTGTGCTTAGAATGTGACTCATTCAAGAATACAATTACTGATGAAAACTAACAGCTATTTATGCCAAGGATTCTTCCAAGCAGCCTATTTCCAAAAATTGTAGTATATTGGGTAATACATTTTTGGCACAAAAGTTTTAGGTCCAATCTTTTAGCTGAAGTCTTTAATCTTCGTCTCCTACGACAAATTCTGGAAAATGGATTTGATAATTTACCATTGGGTGCTGTGCATGATTGCAGGTTTCAACCAGACGATTCACCAGATCATAATTCCATAGCTGTTCGTCAGTATCTACCTATCTGAGCGATTTCCAAGAAAATGGATTGGCACTTATAGTGATACACCCTGGCCAGCAAGGTCACCAGACCTAACACCTTTAGGGCGAGTTGTACAAGACAAGTTCAACAACGGTTCAAGTGGACCGAGTTCAGTTGTTATAGGGATTAGCCAATAGAATTTTTAGTTTCTCCGCAACTGAGTTCGGTTCACTTAAACTGTTGTTGAAGTTGTCTTGTACGACTAGCCTTTCGAGAACGACCAGCATTTATTAGAAAATGAATGTTGAATCGCGTTTTAGATTCCATAGGGAAACGGGCATACAAATAAAGCTAATCTATTTGAACATTTGCTATAGCACTTGCTACTTACAATGTTTAACAATTCTTGCCTTCTTAGTTCTTATTATTTTAGTTTTTGTTATAATTTGTATCCATTAGAAATGAAAGTGAAGACGAGCAAAACTTGTATTGGAAGCGGCACAAATTAATAAAAAACTAATGAACTCGTATGTTAAGTACTTAAAT
Source organism: Chrysolina oricalcia (assembly GCA_944452925.2). Classification (NCBI taxonomy): domain Eukaryota; kingdom Metazoa; phylum Arthropoda; class Insecta; order Coleoptera; family Chrysomelidae; genus Chrysolina; species Chrysolina oricalcia. The sequence goes on along the minus strand of OX101818.2, from coordinate 16,315,973 downwards.
AAAATTCACAAATAAGTTCCCAACATACGACGAAGTATTTAATATTTACGTTCTAGAACATAAACTATTTATCAGCTGAATGACAAAAAAGAGCCATTTCGATAACTGAGATTTTAACAAAGATGTAAACAGTTGATGACAGTTTTCGAAAAAAGTTGTTTTGCGTATACATTTTTCTGGTCTTTTGAAACATCTTGTTACACATAATTTATATCTATTTACTATTATATTTAATTTTACATTTCAGTTTCTTTCTGCCTATAATTATTGAATGCAAAAATGAAGCCAATGAGGACTCTACAAAATAACACAAAAATCTTTGTCTCAAGCCATTCTTGAAAGAATAATCAGTCGAGTTTCATGGGCTTTTTACTAGAGCGAGTTGAATTAGATTTTCTGGTGGATTTCAACATCACGATCGATGTGTAGTGCTCCAGTTGCGGAATCTGTACACAATCCACTATATCCTTTTGATTTATGTGACCACCAGAGTTAGTCGGATGGTAATAACCGAGAGTTGTGCACGCCCGGATCCAGTGCGGACTTTTATTCTTTCAAGTTCTACACGGTGGTCAAACTAATCCAGGATTCACACGAAATTCTCATTTCAGTACCAAGCATCTCAAAAAATTTTATTTCTAGGATGGTTATCAAATATTATTTTTTTGCACAGTTATGCTTATCATTATGGATATGCCGCAGAATATGTTGCAAAACATGGGGCATGTCACCAAAACACGTATATTGGTTGTACGTGACCGTCATACGTACAATGATAACGTATGGCTCTATAGTCTGGTGGAGCAAGGGTCATAAAAAAATGGCCATTTCTAAACTTAACGGACTACAGAAACATGCGTGCCTGGCGGTTACGGGAAGCATTCGCTCCACGCCAACGGCAGCAATGGAAGCCCTTCTTGGATTACTTCGTCTCCACATAGTTCTGGAGAGAGAGAGGCAAGATGGGCAACATACAGACTTTACCAAGCGGCCATTAGTCTACCGCAGGCATGTGTCATGAGAGGCAGCAGCATGCTGAAGGGCATAATAGCTCACAACATTCTAGGAATGCCCTCAGAGATCATGCCTAAAACTATCAACCTTCACACGTCCTACACTGTGGTCTTTCCCGAAAGAGAAGACTGGGTACGGAATGAAACCAACCTATGTAGGGCAAATGAACGTTGGTTCACCGACGGTTCCAAAACTCAGGAAGGCGTCGGAGCCGGAATATATGGGATGAACCCAGTAGTGAAACGCTCGTTCAGTATCGGTAAACTAGCTACGATATTTCAGGCAGAGGTATATGCCATTGAAATGTGTGCCAGGGAGCTGGAAAATCGACACCACACACAAAAAACAATAAAAATATTTTCAGATAGTCAAGCAGCACTTAAAGCGATTGAATCCAACTGCTTTAAATCTAGGGCAGTATGGAACTGCAGAGACACCTTAAACCGACTGGCGCAACGCAACAACGTTACCCTAGTCTGGATACCAGGTCACACAAGCCTAGAAGGAAACGAAATACTGGACGCCCTAGCAAAAGGGGGGCCGAAACAACGTTCACTGGACCAGAACCAGTAATCGGTTTAGCATATAGCACTGCCAAGAATGTCATAACAGCTTGGGCAGACAATAAAAGACTCGAGTACTGGCGTAGTCTACCGGGCCTAGCCCATTCCAAAGCATTTATTGCTTGTACAAGGAAAATACAAGACTCTGACAAACTGCTAGAACTCAGTAGAGCGCATCTCAGAGTTATAGTAGGTTTGCTTACTGGCCACTGCAAACTCAAACATCACTTGCATAAAATCGGACTTGCACATTGCACAAGATGCAGAGTGCCGGCTATGCATGGAGGATGATGAAACGGCTAAACACATTCTGTGTACATGCCCTGCAGTGGCTAGAACCAGATTCTCAATATTTGGCGATACGACAGTAAGGCCAGAAAACCTGGTAAATTGTTCTCCCAATACATTCCTCAATTTCGCAAGAGATTGAATATACTGGGAGAAATATAACCATAGGGTGAGCCACAATAGGCCATTGGCCGCAGTGGAGGGCCTGATACGGGCCCACTCACGTTCAAACCTAACCTAACCTAACCTAATTGTTGTGTATTAATTAATATCTTGAGGGACAGCTTTTCAGGTTCGAGTTAAACTCCAGATATCTAACTAAGAGTTTAGACGGTGAATGACAGTCATTCTTCAAATGATATTGTAGGATCACATTCTAAGCATTAGGTAATTGATCTGGAGTTTAACTGGAACCTGATAAAACTGGCCCTTAAGCTACGTAGATATACAGTGTGTCAAATTCAAAATTTGCGAGTGGGAATATTTCTGGAACGAAAAAAGAAATTGTTTTGGACCTGATTATCCAATAGAAACATCGTCAGTGGACCATATTCGTTAAGGAATAAATTGGTGCCACATTCATTTTCCAAGTGAACAAAAATGTCATATGATCTTGAAACACCGCCGAACATTCAGAGAACTTCTAAGAACTCCACAGAAGTATCTGGATACACTCGTTCTTGTTCTAGTGCCCAATCTCGGATTTTCCTATTGTTTCCAGAATATCATGGATACTGTTTATTTTAAATATTTCCCCATATAAGAATCGTGAGTTTCAGTAGCAAATTGTTGAATAGCAAAATTTTACTATTGTGAAAAGCGAAGCTGTAGTGTCAAGTGAGTATTTCAACTGTCAAGTAAAGTATAGTGTTGTAATCTGATTTAATTTGCCTGAGCGAATGAAGGCAGTTTTAGAATTACAAAGGACCACGCACACAACCTATGGGAAAAAGTCTTTTGGTGAAAATGGCTGGATTTTTGATATGTTGTAGCTGGGGCTATCATGAGTGAAAGTATTCATTGTCCCAACTCGATTGTATGACCAGATTCGGCGCTAGAGGGCGCCGAATTATTAATTTTGTGATTTTTTGAGAAATTCTGGTGAATAAAAAATATCAATAACTCATTTATATTCAATATTTTGTGCGACTGAGCATTCCCAAAATTAGCAAGAAATATTTTTTCCTAATACAGAATAAAAAAACGCCACTGTTTTTCTTCAGGGTTGTCAACAAAATACTCAATTCTTCAGTGATCGAATTCGTCTACAAGGTTATAAGTTGATTGAGTTTATCATTGAGAATCAATCAGAATGGTTTGTTGATCCACCAAAATTTAATGAAGCTATGAATACAGATTGTTTGAAATAAGAAGAGGTCCATATTATATACGGGGTGGCCTATTAGTGTGATGAAAGTTATACGGTTCACTTTGTTGCTTATTATAAAAATGTTTCGAAATATACAGAGTGTTTCTTTAAAGCATCAATTCTTAAAATGGACTACCCTGAACATCTTCTTACCATTGGTTTGAGCAAAATATACGGAGGTATTTAATTTTTTCCACAATATTACGGCTTTGTCAAGTCATTGATGAAAGAAAGAAAATCTTCGGGAAAACAGACCATCACAAATACATTCATATATACTTTAAAGATAGAATTTAAGCAAATATATTTGTGTTATGCACAGATTATGAGCAATATACGTTCCTCTAGGTTTTCTAATCAAGGGCTAATTTAATAACTCCGTGTCTACGACTGAATTCTCCTTGAATTCAGATGGCTAAACTCAGTTCATCCAGTTCAAATATATAGTTGACGGAAATATACTCAACTCAACATCCTCAGAGCATCAAACATATTCCTTTGAGTGGCTCACAAAATATGTTCATATTTCATAGCTTGCTAAATCCTACAAAAACACAAAATTAATTATTTGTTGCCCTCTATCGCCGAACCTTTAGGTATTACGACGTAGTTTGGTTCATAGGAGATGACTTCAGCTCTTTCCAATTTGCATTCCGTATTGAGAGATCAACTTCCATTCTGATCGATCATCAATAATAATTAAATTAATCGTTATGGTCCCGAAGGAGAATTCTATCAAATGGATTCAATTGGAAAACCATTTTTTTTGGTTTATGGAAGAATCATTCACGATCTTAGTTGAACAACAGTTGACTATCTTTCACAAATAATATGTAAACATTTTTCTTTTATCCGAATTTACTCAAAAATAATTAAATTTGGGATTTGGTGTCATTAAAATGTATATATAATATGGACCCTTCCTCATTCCAAACACTCTGTATTCATAGCTTCATTACATTTTGGTCGATCAACAAACCATTCTGATTGATCATCAATGATAAACTCAATCAACTAGAATTCATTCACTGAAGAATTGAGTATATTGTTGACAACCCTGTAGAAAAATAGTAGCGTTTTTTATTCTGTATTATGGAAAAATATTTCTCGCGAATTCTAGGAACACAATAATAAATATAAATGAGATATTGATATTTCTTTATTCAGCTGAATTTCTCCAAAAATCACAAAATTCTCACAAATAATTACAACGAAATAGCGTCGCCCGTAGAAATGTCTGAGGAACAAGAAGCCAAAACAAATCAGGACCAAGAAGAAATTTTCCAACAATTTCATTTGCTGAGAAAATAAGAAAAAGAGAAACAAGAGATCTAAAGAAAACAAGATTAAGGGCTTGTTCTATAGTGTTGGAGTTATACAGTGCCTTCGTTTCTAAACTTCCCACCCCTATTACTTGTTTTAGCAGGGAGAATTTGCCGTAGGCAAAAAACACGTAAATTTAGATATCGAGGGGAAAGTTTAAAATCAGTGCCAGTGGTATTTTAGGTTTTACCCCCTTACCCCTAGCTACCCCCACTTAAAAATTTTAAATGGCACCCCCTATCTTGTAACACATCATTTTAAAGATCTTAAAAATCCACACTCAACCCCGTCGAGAAAACTGAAATTGGTAGATCCGTTCTCGTAAAAAGGGCATAAAGAAAATTAATTATAATAAAAAATAGAATAATAGCTATTGCAATTAAATAAAAGTACCTTCCTTTATTAGGTACAATCTATTCTCGAATTCCTGTCGTACTTTTGTAAATGTTTCGTTATTAATTTGTCTGCATGTGTCAGTAATCATGTGTGTTAGATCCTGAATGTCCTGCGGGGGAGTTTTGTATACCATTTTCTTCAAATTACCCCAGAGAAAGAAATCCAATGGCGTCAAATCCAGAGATCTCGCCGGCCATTCCAATGCGCCTCTTCTACCAATCCATTTGTCAGGATACCGTTGATCGAGCCACTGTCGGATATGCAATGCGTAGTGTGGCGGTGCGCCGTCCTGTTGAAAATGTAAATTTTGTTCATCCAAGAGCGGGTTGTCTTCTTTATCGACTTGGCTTTCTAAGGACTGTGTTATGAGTGGATCGATTACATTTTCCAATAAGTTTAAGTACAATTGACCAGTTTAATTTTCTTCAATAAAAATAGGGCCAATTATTTCGTTTCCCAGAATTCCAGCACAGACGTTTATTTTTTGTGGATATTGCGTATGATCCTCTCGAAACAAGTGTGGAGTTTCATTATCCCAGTATCTACAGTTGTGCTTATTTACAAAGCCATTAAAAAAAAAAGTTGATTCATCACTGAAGCAAATATTTTTTATTAAATTCGGGTCATTTTGAATTCTCGCAATCATTATTTCACAAAATTCAATTCTCCTATTATAGTCATCCTCACTGAGTTGCTGAAGAATACTCATTTTGTAAGGAAAGAACTTGTTTAGTTATAAAACTTTGTGTATAGAATCAACTGAAATATTTACTAACTCAGCGACTTTCTAAATTGAAGTAGTAGGCTCAACGGCGAATTGGCCTAAAATCTCAATCTGTGCGGCTTCAGTAAGAACTCTCGGCTGCTTTACTGCTTTGTTGCACACAGAACCGGTCTCTTCAAATTTTTGAACAAGGTCAAGAACTTATCGGTGACTCACATTTTGGCCTGCATGCCTTTCATTAAAAACCCGGGCTGTCATACGAGCACACCTATTTTCAGCACCATAAAAAAAATCAGTTCTTTCTTGTAAAGTGTACACCATTGCGATTTGTATAACTGTCAGTGCAACTGACACCACTTGACAAACAGTTTAAAATCAGGAATAACTATTTCTGATAAATGTTTTCACCATTTAATTTTAACTGACGTCAAGAAGAAACTTATTTTCCCTTATCTCACTTTCAGCTAAAGCAAAAAACTCTGTGTAAAAAATAAACATAAACATACCGTTATTGAGTCAGTGGTAGCGGTTCCATAAATTCATTAATTTATTTTGCATTTTGTTATAATTTATTTTCTTTTTGTCCTATTTTACGAGAACGGATCAACCAATTTCAGTTTTCCAAACGGGGTTGAGTAAGGATTTTTAAGATCTTTGAAATTATTTGTAACAAGTGTGGGGGTGCCATTTAGAATTATTACGTGGGGGAAATTTTCCCTGCTAAAAGAAATAATAGGGGTGGAAAGTTTTGAAATGAAGGCACTGTATAATCATTTTCATACCACAAAATAAATAAGATACGTGGAGAAATGGAACAGGAAGCCAAAAGAAAACAGAGTTCTTTTGGAGATCGTTTAGTAACGAACAGTCGTTACCGACCGATGATGAACCCTTTACTCCCTTATACACCTACTACGTAGGCTTATTATGGCAAGTACCCGTCAGAAAACAACTACTCCCCTGGCTAAGACCACGACGGGTATTGAATTAAATCTAACAGATACTTCAGAAGCCAAAAGTTAACGAAAATAAAAGAAACGAAAACTCAGGAGGCAACAGGAAAAGAAAGAGATTATCCAGAAACTCAAAATAGAATGGAAACGAGAATAAGACCAGCAAGAGGTTTGGTTAATTTAGCAATTAGAACAACATGGCAAACTTCTGTGACGAATTAGTCATAGTCAACAGTGCTTCCTGAATGAAATCACAGAAGTAGTATGGAAATTCAAAGGAGAAATTCCAAGAAGTCAGAGGTGATGTTTGATGAGTTAGAGGCGGAGCATAGGGAGTCAGCAAGAGTTTCCAGGCGTCGAAAATGAACTGACGGAGATAGATGAACGGGTGGCAGAGAAAGTAGAGAAACAATTGAACGAAGTGGAAAAGATAAAGGAGATGCTGGAAATGATGCATCTTCCACACAAGCAAACACCCTCTTAGGAAATCTCTTTTAACATAGTGAAGAGCCAATTTCACTGACATTAGCAAGGCGTACACAAGTAGATAACTTTGAAGTCTCCAACATCTGATGGGCCATCTTCGTGGGCTATGTTTCGACGCCAATTTGACAACACGACAAGCCCATGAGCACAATAAAGAACAGAATACTGACTTAAATTTTTGTCGGAATAATTGAGTTAGTGGGAATTGTATTTGTGGCGAATTGAGAAGACATTTTCATGGACAATGCTCTTCTGAACTGTCATCATTCGTTCCTCCGTTAGTGGTTTCGTCAATACTGGCCCAAGAGCTCTGCCTTCAAATACCTTTTTCGCACTTTCAACGAACAGTAAAGTTCTTAACCTCACTGCTTCGAGAATTGTCTCCTGAGGCATACACAGAAATTCGTGATCACTAGTTCGGCAATGCTGCATTTAATATTCTTATGTAATACAAGTATATCGATAAGAATCGCAAAACAAATTCTCTCGATTTTGAGATAATATACGAGATTTCTGTGGAAATTTAAGAAATCATAAAGTGAGGAAATTTTCTGCAGCTGCTCAAACTTGAATATTTGTGTATTTTCCGTCCATCTTTTTCCCCTACATGTAAATGGTCAATCGTCAATTATTGTGCATATAGTTTTGTGTTGAACAAAAAGATGGGAAACATTCCTCGATTTCCTCTGCTTTTCTGAAAATGCAGTTATTCCTCGCTCCCACGACCCCCAACAACGCTGCTTCAAACCGATTTATCTTCATATCCAAGTGGAAACCATTAAGCACATGCAATTAATAATTTTATTGAATTACTAAATTAATGATTTCATGCTATTAATCTCGAATAGCAGGAAAATTCGTACGCTCTCGATAAATCGAATCGGCTCATGAAATATGAACACTTTCATTAGCAGAAAATAGAAAAGTCGCGCCACCTGGCACGATCGGAATATGAACCGCGAGGAAGAATGTACAGAGTGAGGGGTGTGTGGCGCCCGAGTTTAGCATTTCTATGGTAGAACTTTAGTGAATGAAATTCAAATGTAACAAATGAATTAACAGTCCATTCCTAAATCACTTCGGAAATTTCAGTTATTTTTTATTCACGGTAGGTTTTCAGTATTAAGTCGCTTATTTCACTAGCACTCCTGTGGCTTGGTTAATCACAGGTAACTGATTTTGTGGTTTTTCAGAAGGAAGACTGATGTTCTTGAGGACAATTATTGTACCAGAGGAGAAATTGATTTGAAATCAAACTGGAAGTGATATCAATTCCATAAAATTTCCATACAGCTTGTGTTCAATTTATAATACACTTTGTGAGTGATAGGTTTCGGCTTCAGAAAGATTCAATTTGTTTTGAAGGTATTCGCCCACTCATAGAATAGAATAAAATTTATTCGTGCTGACATAGCTACCCAGTGAACAATTTTTAAATTGTTACATATTATGTGGAACTTAACGTCTCATGAATGATGGTCAACATTATCAATATGTATCCATTATACGTATTTTCTGATGCAATATGTCCCAATTTTCAGCGTTGTATCAACGTCAATGATCATATTTTCATTATCAAAATGACATATCATGCTCAATGTCCAAATAGCATATTATAACATACCACAAGTAACTTTTTCAAAACTTATGTTTCCAATACGACGGTCTTTTCTGAGGCGGTGAGTCCCAACTTTCAGCGTTGTATCAACGCAATATCAACGTCATATTTCATTGATCATATTTTCATCATCAAAATGATGTATTATGCAGAATGTCCAAAGACTAAAAATGGTTATCATGGTTATTGTAGGTACCAGCTAAGCAGCCTATTAGGCCTTTTGTGCATGTTATCATGGTAACCCACGGAGTCCAATAACTTTTGATAGTAGTCATATACTGTTACTGAGTTTGAGATGATGCTTCGTAACATCAATTGCAGCGACACCTATCGTTGGGTAGAATACTTTATATTGATGATGTTGATCAATATCTAAACATATTTTTTAAGGTGTTTAAGTTACGTCAGGCAAAGTATGCAAAAATACATTATTATTTGATCGTAAAATGTATCAATTTGAAAGAATCATTTTCATAACTATATTAAGAGGAATGAAAAATATGCATATTTCGTCTGATACCAGGAAAACTTTGAAGGGACAGTTTTTGTAAACATATAAAAATGATACATTTCAATTTGATTTTCAAAATGATCATCACCCAGGAGATATATAAACGATATAATAATTTATATTGATTGTATTGATCAATAAATTAACATATTTCTTCAGATCTTCAACTCATGTCAGGCAAAGTATGCAAAAAAGTACCCAAAGTTACATAGTTATTTGGTATGAAATGGATCGATTCAAATATAATATCTTCATTACTATATTACGAAATATGTAAAATATTCATATTTTGCCAGATGCCAGGAAAAATTTGGAGAGACAATGTTAGACAATGTTTGGAAACATATATCAATAATATGTTTATATTCTATTTTCAAAATTACCATCACTCAAGAGATATATTTATGAATTAATAATTTTTATTGCTCATTTAAATCAATAAGTGAATATGTTTTTTCAGGTATTCAATTTACGTTGGAAAAAGTATGCAAAATTACATGGTTATATTTGGTCAGAAAATTCATTAATCTGAATGGAACATTTTTATTACTATAATGTGGAAAACGAAAAATATGTCCACGACGGAATAGTTTATATCGATTATTTTGATCAATAAATGAATATAATCATTGAGTCATTCAACTTAGGTCAGGCGAAGTATGCAAAAATAAATAGTTATTCGGTCGTTGAATGGATCGAATTCAATATGATATTTTCATTACTATATTCGGAAATATGTAAAATATCCATTTTTGCCTGATGCCAGGAAAACTATGGAGAGACGATTCTTGGAAACACATATAAATAAAACCTCTATTTTCAGTTCTCAAAATTATCATTACTAAAGATATATATTAATGATATAATAATTTTTATTGATTATTTTGATCAATAATTATATATTTTTTTGGGGCATATAACTTACGTCTGGCAAAATTAAAATTATATTGACGAAGATGTATATACGATTATATTTAAAAAAGTTAGATATTTCATTTTTATCTTGATGTCTGCAAATTATTGAAAAGACAATATTTGGAGAAGTACGTAAAAAATATGTTTTTCGGCAACCATCCGGGAAGTGTTCACTTCCCGGACTCTTTTTCTTTAGGAAAGTAGCACTTCCCGGCCTAGTCCGGGAACTACGTACTTCCCGAACTAGGCCGGGAAGTGCTCGAATTTTAATACAAATATTAATATAAATAAGAATTATAATGTTTCTGTTGGTACCTATATTCTGTTCGAATTTCAATATATAATACAAATAAGAACTGAATGGTTCGAAATATTCAAATTTGTAATCGTTTCATCCGGTTAGCAGATGGGTGAAAGTCGACCTCTCTTCGTCTCTTAGACTAAATGCGTCTCATTGATTTGTTATTCTACATGACTGCCGAAAAAATAGTGTACGCAACACGTCCGAAAACAGTTTTTTTGGACTCGTAGACTTCCAGGACTCGCTAACGCTCGTCCTAGAATTTGGTCTTCAAAGTTATCATCATTCAAATGATATATTCATGATTATGCAGTATTGATCGTTTAATTTGATCAAAAATGCACCATAATTGAAATGTGTTAAGGCGAACGTTTGACGTGAAATGGTTTAATTTTGGTATATCATATATTCATGAGTATGGCCGATTTTTGAAGTACGTATCGGTTAAGTTCATTCAACAGAACGCATGAGACATCTTATGAAATAAATTAATAATGAATATGGAAAAATCAACAATACATGTCATTACACACAGAAAATAGATTAACAATTCAATAGAACCATTGTTTAAATGGAAATAAGATAGTGAGCCAAACTTCTGGATGGGATTAATATTGAATTCAAATGGACGCGACATGTAGATGGCTATTGTGATCTGACCTCCGATTCCACAGGCATTGACTATCTTACTCCCATTTAAACAATGATAGGATTATATTAGGTTACGTAAACGATGAATAAATCATCACAATTCATGGTAACCTAGATGCCTAATACTCATCGATGCTATAATATGCCTTTCTACCAAGCAACCTTTCCAAGGTACTTTTAAATTTACCTGCCAGCATCTCTCTGATTTCCAGGGGTAGATGGTTATAGAGCTTGCTCCCAGCATATTTTGCAGAGTTTTCAAATTTGGAAAACTTGGCTGTGTTGATATTGAGAGATTTTAAGCATTTCTTGTGAAGTAATCGTGATGGTAGAATTTTTAGGGTTTGCTGTGTGTAGCAGAATCTTTGAGATGTTAACAAATGGTAAGGTCAGGATGCTACGAAAGCGTAGAAGGGCCACAACTAATTTTATTTTCATTTCGAAATAAATTCCGACTTGCAACTCGGAATTCCGACTTGCAACTCGGAATTCTGAATTGCATCTCGGAATTCCGACTTGCATCTCGGAATTCCGACTTGCAACTCGGAATTCCGACTTGCAAATCGGAATTCCGACTTGCTTCTCGGAATTCCGACTTGCATCTCGGAATTCCGACTTGCATCTCGGAATTCCGACTTGCAACTCGGAATTCCGACTTGCAACTCGGAATTCCGACTTGAAACTCGGAATTCCGACGTGCAACTCGGAATTTCGACTTGCAACTCGGAATTCCGACTTGCACCTCGGAATTCCGACTTGCATCTCGGAATTCCAACTTGCAACTCGGAATTCCGACTTGCAAGTCGGAATTCCGACTTGCAACTCGAAATTCCGACATGCATCTCGGAATTCCGACTTGAATCTCGGAATTACGACTTGCATCTCGGAATTCCGACTTGCAACTCGGAATTCCGACTTGCAAGTCGGAATTCCGACTTGCAACTCGGAATTCTGTCCCTGAGCTTTGAGGCCAGCAGATATTCCAGTTATTAACTTAGGAAACAAATTTGAAAAATTATGTGTCGTAGGGGACCACAAGCCTTTCCAAATAGTGTAGAGAAATCCACCCCATAGCAAATTGTCTCCGAGAAATCACCCCTAACTTTAGTTTTTTGAATTGCACCCCCATGTTTTTATTTCTTATTCAACGATAAATCATAATAATAAAATGTATTAATTTGGCTAAATTAATTGTTCCACATTGTGGAGACAAGAAAAAGAGGATGGTAAAGAAAAATAGACAACAAAATGTAAACTTTTTGTGTGTTTTTTCATTCTTACAGTATCTGGATCACAAATTGTTATCAGTCGTGATACTGTTGTTAAATGTCAAAATGCCTTTCACCTTCACTACAAACGAATACGTTGATATGATTTTAGCTTTTGGTGAATGCCACAAGAATAAAGGTGCGCAGTGAGGATGTCTAAGCAGCGCTTTCCTGGTCGTCGAAAACCAGGTCGCAATACGTTTTCTCATGTAGAAAACACAATGCGAATGGGATCACTGAGGACTGAGGAAAATTTTATAATTGTTTTGGCCTACGCCGAAGTACATCCTCATATTTCGGTTCGTGCGTTGGCGGTGGATATTGGGATCAGTAAGAATTTGCAAAAAGGACTCAGATCTACATATTTCGAAAGACGAATGGCAGTCATTGCACACATTCAAATTTTATTCCAAGACAATCCCAACTTCCTCAATCAAATCTTGCCATTATGGGCCATTATGCCATTATGGGCCGTGGTGGTCGGATGGTAAAAGCGTTCGCCTCGCAAGCGTGGGGTTGTGGGTTCGATCCACCGATTCACCGGTCTCGTGCATGGCATCATACATTAAAAGGTAAGGGCTGCGTCTTCCCTAGCTCACACAAGTCTCTCGAAGACTTCCGAGGGTTGCACGTAGGGGTACAATCGTTTGACGGAAATAACAATTTTAACAATTTTTTTTAATGGCACTGTTAAACGACATGGTCACAAGACAACTCTCACTGGATAAGAGGAATCAATTTTCTCATCGGTCCCCATCAGCCATATAGATCTGCATTTTTTTCGGAAAATTGTTTTCCTGTACTGTTAAAAGATACTTCAATCGAAGAAATACAACAAATGTGGCAACAAGATGATGGATGCTCCTGCTCATGACCATAATATAGGTACTACTTTCCTCAATAATATCTTTCAAGACCGTTGGATTGGAAATAGTGGCCCTATTCGATGGGCTGCATGTTCTCCAGATCTCACGCCACTGGACTTTTTTCTACAGGGATATTTGAAATGAGTGGTACTCGAAACTCCAACAATAAATGTTGAGTATTTGATACAGAAAATGATTATAGCTTCCTGTACTCTCGCACTGATTCGGCGACTTGAAGCATTTATGACAAGTGCTGGCAAACATTTTGAACAATTTCTGTAGTGTAATGTATTATTCAAAACGCAGTTGAGTTTATAAATTAATGTTTCATTTGTGTCTTTTCATTTTCCATAATTCTGTATGCCATTCCAGCTTCTATGATATATATTGTTTGGCAGTGGGTGGTTTTTGCTATGCTGCACGAAAGAGATTATGATCTCGTGCAACAAAAGGTTTTTAAATTTTTATTTTCTGTAAATAACTGAAATATTTGCTGGTTTGAAAGCTCTGGGACACTCGGTATATTATATTATTCAAATTATTATAATTGAAAACGTCGTGGGACAAAGGATATTGAAGTACCTTTATTTCTTGGAAAAATCGTTTCAGACTACAAGTATGACAATTCGTTGAAATAGTTTTATCAGGAGGAACATAAAAATGCCAAAATATACAGGTTGTCGCATTAATAACTTTGAATCTGATGTCACGTGACCGAAATTACAATTCTCCACTACTTTCGAGTTCCGAGATATTTCCTGTCATAATCTTCGTGGGACACCCTGTATATTATATTATTATTATTATCAAAACATATTCGAAACAATAGATTCAATTCGAAAGAGAAAGTTGTATATGAATCCAAATTCCGAGATGCAAGTCGGAATTCCGAGATGCAAGTCGGAATTCCGAGAAGCAAGTCGGAATTCCGATTTGCGGAATTTATTTCGAAATGAAAATAAAATTAGTTGTGGCCCTTCTACGCTTTCGTAGGATGCAGTTGTCAGCAAGCACCAGCCTGCAAATATTACCAAATGTTATTTCAAATATCATCAGTCTTATGATACGCTTTTTTCTTCAGAATTTGTTTTTACGTTCACAATGTTTCCCCATTAACAAACATGAGTAAGTTGGCTGTAAACTAGCTACTAGTAAATTTTATGTTCAAATTTAACGATTTTTCTAATTGCACAATAGCGTAGTATGCAAAGCTAAGTTTTTTCCTATGATCCGAACTACCATTTCAACAGATTGGATTGGGTAGAGAACGTGGAGTTCGAAGAGTAAGGATATTTAGTTCGTTTATACTCATCTTTTCCGACTCTTCTTTGCCCGAAGCGAAAAAGTCCATGACGGAAATCGTCAAACTCGAGCAAGACTACATTATAGTTAGGGAGGCGAATAGGGGAATTTTCGGTAATACTCGAGCGTGGCAGTTTAAGATATGAGAGATACCTTGGACCTAATAGAACAGCCTTGTAAAGTATTTAGCTCTATATGTAGTGACGCGCGCCTAGGATAGACGATCAGATTAGTAAAAAAAAATCGATAGTCTGAAATACTCGAGCGCGTCAGATTAAGATATTGGGGGTTGATTTTAGTATTTTAAGACTAAATTTAACTAATCTGACGATAAGTGATTGACGCCACCGAGTTATAGGGTCGCGAACTTGTAAAAAAAAACGTTAATCCGGCATTCTCGAGCGCGTTTTTTTTTGAAGAATATAATCTAAAACTTACAAAATCTGCCGGTTTCCGCGTGACCGTAAGTGTGGAGGAGCCATTTCGTCTTCCGAAAAACGCGTTGCGGCATATAAGTCGCGAACGATACATTTTCCAAAAAAAAAGTTTAAATAAACAAAAAAGGTAATTTTATTTTACACAAAAAAGGTCTCCTTACATTTTTGTCCAAAGTTAAAACTTTTTGACTTGAAGCATCATAAAAACTCAAACTCCCGGTTTTTTGAGTATATCTCGAAAACTGAGGGTGTTAAAAAAAAATGGATATGAAATAACGATGATTAAATTATGTGACTTTTATTATATCTCAAAAAAAAATTTTTTTTCTAAAGCTTCTCGACAATTTTCGTGGACTCGGAAAAAGTTACGCGTATCTGTATACAAAAGTATTATTAACATGTACAGTTTCATGTATGTATATTATTCAATAGCCTGTTGATCCTCAAATTGTTTTTTGAACGCACCGTAAGCAAAACGAAGTGAAGAATTGAAGCAAAAAAGAGGAATTTGCCATAAACATGTAATACAGACTGAGCAAACAATAAATAACACAATTCGTACTACATTTCATCTTCATTTACGTTGGTTATAACTATCGCTTTGTCATTCTTAAATTCCCCGTTTTATCAAGGAGAAAGAAAAGAAAAAAAGAAACCAAAAAACCTTTCCGGTCAGATTAAGAGAACCCACCAACATTTTTGTCAGATTAAGAAAATATGCTTTCAGGATACCGAGATAAACCTCCCCTATGAAAATCTGACGCGCTCGAGTATTTCAAAAAAACTTTTTTTTTTGCATTTTCAAAAATTCATTGTAACTTATGGTCACGCCGAAATCGTCAGTTTTTTTAAAGGGAGCTTCCTTGGGGCCTACTTAACACCCCTTCCGAAAATCTGACGCGCTCGGGTAAATTTTTTTTTTAGCATTTTTGACTACTTTATATGCCTACCCCCACCACGCAAACCGGCAGATTAGTATACCGTTGTTATCAGAGGCACTTGGGGCATACGTAGTATGAATATCTGACGCGCTCGAGAATGCCCAAGTAACGGTTTTTTTTAACATTTTTGAAAAACCGTACACGCGAAACCCACCGCTAAAATAGTTTTTACCATACGAGCTTTTCTTTTCGAAATTATTTTATCTTTCGATTGTGATAGGTCTCGACGGCGCCGTTGAATTACGCCATTTAGCTACCTCGCCTCCCTAACTATTAGGTTTATTGACTTGTATTCGCGTGGTTGAGTGGTTCTAATAGATTCTTATTCTCTACAACAGACCAAATATTTCCCGGAGCATAAGACAACACAGGTGTTTCGTCTATTCTATACGAGTGTCGTAGATGGTAGTACAACAATCGTAGCGCTGCGTTATGTCTGTGAATATTGGCTGAAACCGCATGAGCTGGGCAAGCTGACAGCAAATCCAATATAGTCTTAGGTGCCCCACGTCTTGCTCTGCATCTAGTGCTCGAAGCCTCTATACCCATCACGTGACTACGATAGATCAGGGTGATGAGGACAACATCCTGGCCATTATAAATCCATTGGTTTCTGGCTGAAGCCCACTTGTCCTGAGGACGGAAAAGGTGAAATCTTTCAAGGACTTCGATGATCTTGAAAAAGATTCCATGCATTGGCTCATCCTTGTGTAGCTGCACGAATACCTCAGTCTCCCCAGCTTTAATGTTAGTTTTTGTGAAACGGGTTCCAATTTGCTTTCAGAATTTGGGTCACCTTGTTCAGTGTCGACCATGAAATCAAGTTCATTGGCTGCAAGGCATGCTCAAAAAGAAATGCTCCGATATCTGCATTTTCATGATCATGGACCATACAGAGAAGAAATTCTAGACTCCTGATGACTTCATTGGCTCCATCCAGTACCATTCAAATTACACGAGTTTCAAAGATTCATTTCCGTATTTTTGCATAAATTGAATTTACAATATTGTTGAAAATACCGAATACTGCATTTCTAGCGAATAACATTTAATTTACTGTTTGTTGATCAATACTTACCCAGAAATTTTAAAAATACTCTTGAAATTAACGTAAAATGTGAAAGTTAAACTTGTAATTCTAAAATGTATCTAGTTTTAGAATGGAAGTACCAAAATTACATTTTACATACTGATTTCAGATATAACAATAAGGTTCTAGCGTATGGAAACTTTGGGCTACACAGAAAGTGTTGTCGACCATTTTTTAGGAAATCTACTGTTTTTGTTTGTGAAATCTACTAAAATATATTTTCTATTGGGAGTCATATATTCAAACTTCATTTGAAACTACCATCTTCATCCCCATCTTTGTTGAAGGAGGAATATCACCGATTGTGGCTGACATTTCCATTTATTTTGGTAATTGGTCGAAGTTCACCCTGTACCTATACATTTGCCAATTTATATTGGAGATTGACTTTACTTATAATAGTTTGGGTTAGATATCATATTTTTTGTTATTGCTTTGATTAGTACACTTATATGAGACAACTCACTAACAAGCGAAAGCTTCAATGAGATATACTAGTAATAATAACATTGTAGTAAAATATTCGCTAAGCAAGAATATGGAATGATATTGGAAAACAAAAACGAATGAAAGAGTGTAGATTTAGTTAATAAACTTTGAACTGATACTTTAGGTAATTTTTGATTTCAGGTATTCTATAAGTAACTTTTTGAAATAAATAATGAAGTTGGATTTAGAAGGTGGTGGAATGCATTAAGCTAGCGCAACAGTTCCACTTGAAGCGGATCTTTAAAATTGCCTCCAGGTATCACGAACAGTAATGGCAGTTTATCGGTTAAAAATTGTTGAAAAAAATAAGTTGAATATTTTCCAATTATTCAAGATCAGGACCAAACTCGATAAATACTGATGAATTCAGAATTTTTTTAAAAATATGTAAAATATAGCATGTAAAAGTAAAAAATTGACAGTCACATCGCAGAATCAATGAATTTGGCAACATTGTTGATTCCAAAATTGACATAATTTATTAATGTAACATTCAATTGAAATGCGCTTTCGCAATTCCAGACATTTTGGCATATCACGTCACTCCTTCACCAATAACAAACCAAAAGACTATTTGCTTACACAACGAGATTCACCGTGAATATCTTTCAATTGTAGTAACAACTTTTTTTTTCAGTAATTTATTTATTGAAACCAGTTTGAGTTACCTAATATTTATTGGCGAATGACATTCTAGAATTTGGCAAATGCGCTAGGAGTGGAGATCGCTGCGGTAGTTAAAATTGAATTATCGAAGTTTATAGGCGATTATCGAAAAACAAATTTCTTCGATTTTGAGAAAGAAATTATTTTGCTATGTTGCCACACTCGCTCGTGTGGTTTCCTTAAGCAAAAGAATTTGTTTAGAAAAGGAATTATTAATAAACAGTGATAAAACGGGTAGTATCAGTAAAGATTTTGTAACGAATAAAAAAATCACCGAAACGGCTCTTTTCAATCATATTGACGTTAAATTCAACTTATTCAGGTTAGGTTAGGTTGTCTAATGATTTAAACCTACCGCTATTAAAGTACCGATTACAGTGCGCGTCTTTCGTTTTAGGTTAGGTTATGGACTCAGAATAGATTTAGTAGTTTTTGATTCAAGTGATTATATTGTTCAAAATGGATCCAGAATTTGACGAAAGTTGACTGCGTATAGTTTTAGTTTCTGAAGGGGGTACTTTCAAAGGGCCTTAGGAAGCATTCACGGAGCTTTAGGAACTTTTTTCAGTAACACCTTGTATAGATTTGAGGTTTTGTTTAGTTCGAATGAAAAAGGAGAAATTAGCTGCACTCTTACATTTTATATAAATGCATGTGAATTTTAGGCGGTACGCCATCTGCTTGTTATTTACAGCAAGGGT
Organism: Chrysolina oricalcia; assembly: GCA_944452925.2. Lineage (NCBI taxonomy): Eukaryota > Metazoa > Arthropoda > Insecta > Coleoptera > Chrysomelidae > Chrysolina > Chrysolina oricalcia. The sequence goes on along the minus strand of OX101818.2, from coordinate 16,297,101 downwards.
GTTTATTTGCTGCTTCCAATAATAGCCTGCTTTATTTTATAAAATGAGATAATTTCGAATAATTTTCAAATAGCCATTGGATAATTTGCGAATTCAGGTCTGGCAACACTGAATCCTTTATCCAGTCCTAATTCCCTGAAGGAAGAAATGAAAATGAAAGCTAAAGAGGAAATGAAATGAGTTGTCAATGTTTCAATTTATTGATAAAGACCTATTCGAATTTGAATTTGGTTCTGTCGATAGCTAAAGTCAAGCAACGCCATTTGAATGGATGACCGACGTACTTGGATGGTCTTAAATAGTTTGATATCTCGTCCGTGCATGGCATCACACGTTGAAAGGTGAGGGCCTCGTCTATCCTAACTCGAATAAGTCTGGAAGACTTCTGAGGGTTCTTATTAAGTTGGAGGAAAGAACAAATTTTGAACAATTTCTGATCAAAAAATCACTGAAATCCGCAATTCAGATTCACTCAGAATATAGAAACCACAGCCAGGCATGCAGAGATTATATCTCGATATCATAAATTTTAAATGTGTTCATGTAAAAACATACTTCGTAACAACCTAACAACTTCCTCGTGAAGAAGAAGAAGAAATGTAGTGCAGAGAATGAAACGATTGCACATAAACCAGCACAAAGATTACAAAAAGTCTTCGAGAAAAAACGTTCATGCAAGCGTACGCCTTTGTGAATGTAAAATGGAATAGTTAAGTGCGGTTTAGGTCTTCGATTGTCGCTGAAGATTGGTTTTCGATATTAAATATGCGGTGGCGGCGATTGGTTTCTGAACTTATCGATTCGAAGTTTTTTCAGATGTCAGAGATTCTAATACTAGTTGACAAAAATGTGAAACGGAAACTTGGTATCGAATTTAAAATCTGATTGGTCACAGTGCCGTTTCCTACTCGATAAACGACCATCACATCACTGTAAACATCAATCCAATGGTTGAATGTCAAACAAAATTTATTTGAAAACAATGTAATTTCTATACAAAATATTAAACAATCTTGCTTCATCATATTTCAAAACTTATATCGTTCATCTTAGAGATTTTCCTAATAATCCTACTAGAAATAATGATCTGCTGAATACAATCATCTCCTTTTATTATGCCAACACTATGACTTTTATTAGTCAACATATATTATGTTAGTAAAGTCAGCCCCTTCTACAAATGGGTAAATGTATAGTTACAGGGTGAACTTCGACCAATTACCAAAAGAAATGGAAAACTAAGTGTTGTGGATGTGAACATGTGGGCAGCCATAATCAGTGTTATTCCCCCTTCAACAAAGATAGGACTGAAGCTGAAGGTAGTTTCAAATTAAGTTTGAGCATTACTCCCAATAGAAAAAATGATTTAGTAGATTCCACAAACAAAAACAGTAGATTTCCTAAAAAATGGTTGACAACGCTTCCTGTGTAGCCCAAACCCAGATAGAACAAGTACGTCCCATGGACGTCCTCATGACGTTCGCTTCGGACATTACAGATGTCCTTAGGACGTCCATTTTCCGTACGGCGGACGTACTATGGACATCCGATGTTACAGAACAGATTTAAGTCCAGTTTGGGTAGGAACCATTTCGGGACCTTCATCGTACGTAGGTTCAAAAACAGATTTTCCATGCATATTTTGATTTCTCCCATAAAATATGTGTTAATTCGCGATAAAATACTAGTAATAGTATTTTTTTGTGATTTCATTACTGTGATCATTCGTTTCGAAAATAGTCACAAAAACAACAGAATAATTTTGGAAACTATGGTGTATATATATACCATATATATATGAAGCTTTTCTCCACCACCCAATTTCAATTTTAAAGAAAGATCAAGAGTCTATTACAGGTCTCAAAAAACAAATATTTGCCTCTATTAATCTAACTTTCATTTATTACATACGGTAAAGATTCAGTTCTGTTGGCCTAGACCCCATCACGTACTTGCACAGTAATATTTGGAACCTTTGGTGTAGTGATAAATACTCAAAAGCTTTTTGTCTCCATAAAATAAGAATTTTCATTACTTTCAAACTTTTTACCGACAGTATTTAAGCAAATATACTCCTAACTTTTTTGACGAGATTCTCATAATGATAAACAAATCACTGATAGATCAATGAAAGCTCTGAAAACTGTGACAAGGCAAATAAAATGGAAGTAAACATCAAAACGTTATATATTAACCTGAAAAATAACAGGTTTCTGAACAATCTCATAGTGTACCCTTTTATTGTTGTTGTTTTTTGTTATTCATTTATATTGTTTCATTTATACATTGAAAAAATAAATAAAAATCCCACAAAAGTTGCCATACGCTAGAACCTTATTGTTAAGTTTCCACTCAAATTATAGTTACTAGTTGGGTGATTCAATAAAATTGTTTACTTTTCTTATTACTAAATTTCTCTTTTTTAAATATTTATTGGTGTCAAACACTTCTCGCATATTTGTATATGCTAAATGATTATTTTTCATTTATTTTTCTAATATTCCCATCTTTCCGGTACGCCCTGTATGTACATTTTCTGTCTGTCAGATGAGGCCAAATTTGGTACGTTTACCGTGAAGAACCAGTACCAGTGGCGGCGATAAGGGGCCCGCATAGCCCGCCGTGCGGAGGGGCCCAGCTCCAGAAGGGGCCCCAGCTCCACACGTATTAATATCCTAACAAAATTGGGCCGAATCCTTATCGCCGCCACTGACCAGTACGAAAGACACCGTTCTCGCTCGAGTATCGATTGTGCGTACAAAATAAATTGTCTCCAAAATTGCTCGTTTGTGAAAAGTGAAAATTAATATTCATTGGATATCATCCCAAAGAAATACAGTCCACACCCCATGAATTGAATAGGAGGTTGCAACCCCATCGAAACTGGTAGAGCAAGGAGGGAAAAATCCAGGTAAGCACCAAAACTTTGCCTTGGTTTGGCAGACGGAAAAACCTTACCTCATTCAGAGTCTAAAATGATAACACTTATTGTTATATCTGAAATCAGAATGTAAAATGTTAATGTTATTTTAGTATTGTTGTATTGTTGTACAGTTTGATATGTACGAAGATTTTGTACATACAATTTGTACAAAAATACGGAAATAAATCTTTGAAACTTGTGTAATTTTACTCTAATTTTTTTCAGTGGTCTTTTGCGTTTGGATTGTCTTGATGAAGCCAGTAAAGTCATCAGGAGTTCAGATTTCCTTCTCTGTATGGCCCGTATTCATGAAAAAGCAGGTATCATAGCATTTCTTTTTAAGGTAGCAGCCTCTGCAGCCTTAGACCTAGTTCGCGTGGTCGACACTGAGGTGAGCCAAATTTACATTAAAGCTGCGAAGAGTGAAGACTGGGTTGCAGCTACACAAGAATGAGCCAATGCATCGACTCTTCTTCAAGATCATCGATGACCTTAACCTATCCAAAAATTTAACCTTTCTCTTCCTCAGGTCAAGTGGGCTGAAGTCGGAAACGCGAAGGATTCATAATGCCCTGCTAGGATGATGTTTTCAACACCCTGGTCTACCGTAGTCGCGAGATGGTTATAAAGGCCCTAGACACTAGATGCAGACCTGAGACCACAATGCATTTGTCCAACTTATGCGTTCTCATTCTATATTCACAGGCGTAACGCGGTGCTATGATTGTTGTAGGTACTACCATCTACGATACTCCTACAGTATACAGGCTCCTGCAACAATGCGTCAGGCATTCATAGCACTCATACCATACAAGTTACCGATTATATTCGAGTGTACACTTAAACTGTTGACAAAGGCACATTATAAAAAAATATTTTCAGATGTACAAAGTGTTTCAAAAGTGTGTGGCAAATTGAAGTTGAATTTTTTCAAATGGAATACCCTGTATTGTTTTCCATATTCAGAATCACCCTAATGACTTCAAATTATGACCGCAATATTAGCACCAGTCTTTGGCAGGTTCGCACATAATTTTTTTTTTATTCACTTCACTTCTCTCAATTTAAAAATTCATATGTTGTGTGAATTAACCATTTCACTGTAAATTAACTGATCATTCCGTTTAGGATAGTTATTGGATTGGTTTGAACTTCGAGAATTTGGAATCGAATTTTCTCAGATTTTTCAAATGGAACACTCTGTATATTTTTCTATGGATCGACGTAGAATTGAAATACAATTTTTTTTTGTTCAATGATATATTGCTCATTTCTAGCCGTTTTTAAGATATTTATGAAAACTAAAACTCGGGTGGTGTGAAATAATTATTTATTTCAAATAAATCGAAAAAAACAAACTATGACGAAGTGGAAACTAATGTAAATGTTCAAAATGTCTTCCACCCTATTCTATACACAATGTGATTCTTTTTCGAAAAGACATATCAACTTCTACCAACGTATTAGGTGTAATAGTGGCAAATACATTTTTTATTCCTTGTTGCATATTCATAAGAGTTGTTGGTGGATCATTGTAAACTGTTTGCTTCACATGTCCCCACAGGAAGAAGTCAAGTTTGGTTAGATCAGGTGATCCAGCAGGCCACCTGGTGGGTCAATTTCTTCCAATCCATCTGTTGGGGAAAGTATCTTGGAGGTGATCCTGTACAGTCTGTGAAAAATGTGATGGAGCTCCACCTTGCTGAAACCACATTCTGTTTCTAGTATATTGAGGTAAATTCACCAGTAACCCAGGCAGTATATTCCTTAGGAAATCCAGGTACAAAGGTCCATTGAGCCGCCCGTTGAAAAAATGTGGCCCTATTACAGTATTGCCAATTATTCCACCCCACACATTCAATGACCATTGGAGCTGGTGGTCTATTTGTTTGAAAAATTGTGGATTTTCCGTAGAATAAAAATGAAAATTGTGTCGATTCACACACCCACTACTATGAAAAGTTGCCTCATCAGAAAATAAAACATAGTTGAAAAACATGGGATCTTCCTGTATTTTATATCTTGCCTAATCGCAAAATTCAATGCGTCGTTGAAAATCAGTATCGTTGAGCGCTTGATGCAACTGAATGTGGTAGGGGTGAAAACGATGTTTTTTCAGAATACATTATACAGATCTCTCGCTAATACCTAATTCCTTCCCGATATTTTTTTGGCTGATATGAGGATGTACAGTAACAGTCAGTAACACCGCCAATTTGTTTTCCTCGTTGGTGACAGGCTTACTTCTTCCTTCCTCTTCATATATAACATTGCAAGTTTCAACAAATCTTTCAAGCAATGTTCTTTTTTCTTCCGGATGTCTTCTCTCAGGATAAAAGATAGCACACAGTTCACTAGCTAGAAGACAATTTCTTCCACTATCCACTAATACAAAAACCATATCAATAAACTCATATTTTTCAAAACTCATTTTGGTAACTTCAAATTGAAACCAAACAGTACACCGACAACTTGTCAAATCTTGTGAACAGTAGAATCCTCTCTCTCTCTCTTTGATTCTTGGTGTGTCTCCCTCGAATCGGTGACATATACCAGCTCTCCCCCTATTATGCAATCCTGTTGCATAACTTCGGGGCTTCGTCGGGCGGATGCACTAGCCTCGCTCTAAGCGAAAATGCAACCAGTAGGATTTTTCGTTAGTTTACTTATATGTGTCTTTTCCTTTCGTGCTTATACGTATGAGATGTTTAGATTCCTTGGTTGTCGATTTTGTGCTAAAAAAGGTTAGTTCAGACAAAACGCACAACAAAGGTAATGATGGGGTTGCGGTAAATGGATGGTTGTGAAAAATATGGGTGGAGAATTTTAATCTGATTATGATCTAAAAATCGTATTAATAATTTAACTATGGATAGATTTAAATTTTTTAGAACATCCATGAAGGTAAATGGTGTTCGAATCCCTTTTTGGATAAGTTCAATGTAAATGTCATGGTTAGGAATAATATTAATAGGGCATTCAAAAAAGATATGATTCAGGTTTTCCAAGCCCCCGCATTCACAGTATGGGGAATCCATTACGCCTATTCGATATAGATGTTCTTTAGTGAGGCAGTGCCCTGTTTTCATCCGTATAATAGTGGTAATGTGCCTACGGCTCATCCACGGAATTTTGGAATGCCAAATATATTTTGGATACTCTGGGTGAATAATGAGATAGGATCTACCTTTATGTTGTATGTTTTGTTGCCATTGCATTTGATATTCGTTCTTAATATCATTGTAAAGAATTGGTAAAATACTATTCTTATTCACTTTGATATTTAATGGAACATTAAGAGCTGTTCCTATCTTGGCCTATTTATCTGCTGTTGCATTTCCGTCAATTCCCGAATGTCCTGGTATCCACGCAAATTTAAAAATGATATCATTTAATTCTGCCTCTACTTAAATTATGTGAATAGCATTGACACTCTAGATTAGATGCATTTGACAATCGTCAGGATTGAAATCCGAAAAGTCACAAACAACGAGAGGTCGTTCCATAGTACAATTAATTTGTGTTGATACATGAAATGCCATATTTCGAACATTGATTTCGGTTTATAATTCGTTATATTTCGATCTTTTCGATTTATTTCAAATAAATGATGATTTTGCGCCACCCAAGTTTTAGTTTTCATAAATATCTTAAAAAACGGCTAGAAATAAGCAATATATCATTATACAAAAAATGTTGGTATGTCAAGTCTACGTCGATCCATAGAAAAATATACAGAGTGTTCCATTTGCAAAATCTGAGAAAATTCGGTTACAAATTGTCGACGTCCAAACATTTATTCTGTAGACCCTGTATGATGCCGACCTTCAAAAATGATACGGTAGCATCATATAACGAACCCTAATGGAATTATCAGGTAATTTACAGTGAAATGATTAATTCACACAACATATGAATTTTTGAATTGAGAGATGTGGAGATGTATATTTTTTTGAAAAAAAATTATTTATGTCCTAACCTGCCAAAGACTGGTGCTAATATTGCGGTCATAAATTTAGGTCATTAGGGTGATTCTGCATATGGAAAAAAAATACAGGGTATACCATTTGAATTTGATATTTTTTTGTATTTCGAAGGTCTATAAGTGGCCATTTTAATTGTTGAAATGTTTACTTTGAGATGGTTTATGTAACTATGTGGTTTATTGATCGTTAAACCACTAAAATATCGGAAAAAAGTCTCTGAATCATGATTTTCTCAATATTTTCAATTATTTTCGAGTTTCTTCATTATTTTTATAACAAAAAGTAGTTTATATTATATTATTCATAAAAAAATATTGGAAAACATAATTACACTACAAAATTAATTCAATAAATCATTTTTATTATTTTCCGCAACTGTTGAAAATCATTGAAAATATTGAGAAACTCATGATTCAGAGACTTGTCGTTGTTTCTCAATTTTAAGCGGTTTAACGATTGATAAACAATCAAATTACATCGACCATTTGAAAGAAGACATTTCAACAATTGAAATGATCACTTATAGACCTTCAAAATCCACAAAAACACCAGAACAATTGGTCGTGGAAAATAAGGGTATTTTTTTCGAAAAATGTACCTAACTCGAAAACTAGTCTTCTTCTGAATTGCACAAAATTCATGCTCATTCGACAATAAAAAATACATATTTCTACAAATTTTCATCTAAATTGAATCATTCCTACGCGAGAAAGAAATTAATTACTGAAAAATCGGTTTTTCGCCATGTTGACAGTTAATTTGAGGTTATGTCGAAAATTGATGAAACAAAAGTTTTTGATTTTTTTACTATCAACAACTTTTCTATTCAACATTTTTCGCTAAGAGGTAACGTTTTGCCGCAAATCGCAAAAAACCGTTTTCAACCACTAAACTGCATCCCCATTTCACTATTTTGAGTGTTTTCGGGTTTACATATTTTTTCCTCAAAGTTGGAACCTCAACAGCATTTTCCACCTGGTCCTTGCCTGTTACTTTTTTCTTTTTCACAAAAATTATAGGCACCAGTCTAAGGGTCTCTTTAATAGATATTTTCGTGGACGATGTTTTTCTGAAATACCAACAACTGGTTCTTTCTTTGGTAGCTTTATCGAGATAGATCCGATAGGTTGATTCTAAAAGTATGTTTTCAAGAACTTGTCAGCAAACAGCAATGAGGGTGGTAATAACAAAACTCACAACCTTTTGAAATTCTTAAATAACTAATTCTCTTCCATGATGTTGTCCGAATATTACAATATTTTTCTTTTTTGGAAATTTACTGGGAATTTACCAATGCCCTCAGTTATCAGTGTCAACCATGAACACCCAGTATGTCGTATCATACAATATTTCCAACTAGGCAGACTTTACTAACAAATTAACTGTCGTTCAGGGCAGGGCGTCTTTTGGAAGTGGCACAATTAAAATTGAAAAATTACCTGAAAGCAGCGTGGGCTTGACGTCAACAATTTATGAAATGGGTCAATGGGTGAATATTTCATAAACCATAGGTACGTTTGTAGATGGACGTGTTCAAAATTTCTATTAGTAAACGGTAAAGTTTTGTTGAAACGTTTCAGATGATCATACTCCAGTTTGGTTCGCAAGAACAACCATTTAGGTTTAATTGCAAGTTATTGAATTAACCAAAGAAAAAAATACGACTTCGAAGTAAATTTCGTCGTGGATAGCAACATGTAACAATCATTACTTATGATGAAGGTATAATAAAATAGCTATTTGTTCATCTAGGGAGAAAAGTGTAACTTTTCCTCTCGCACGCAAAGTAAGGAAAAGACACTTTACTCCAGTTTAAGACATATGATTTTTTTTTCAATACCTCCAGCATAAATCCACCAATTAATAACGAAGAATAAAGTGTTTCAATCATTTTAAGTGATCTTATATTTTTCAATGCATACAATAAATTAGCACATTTTTTAAACACCCACTAACAATGCTAAAATAGCCATTCGATTTTTAAAAAAAACTTCAAACCCAGTTCATCTAGTCGTTTCAAACTTTCAATTCGTATACGTATTTATACGTATAATAAACATCAAACATTTTGACTATAAATTTGATGTCCATATCCATTTGATACTGAGGTCAGTAAATGTATGTATAAATATGAACGAATTAAAAGAATACGAAGAAAATGTAGTAATTTTGGCATATTTTCTGAAACTTTCAAAGACCTTTCGACCTCCGACATTATGGTCAAAATATTCAATCCTTTCTACAATTTTGTTAAAGGGAGATATGATAGAAAGTATACCCAAAGTTATTACCATTTTTAAAGAAATTAGGGGCTGAGTATAAGGCCAAGAAGGCAGTTGTTTTTTCCAGAGAGGAGATCAATAAGTTTATTGTCGAAGCATCAGATGACCAGTTCTTGATGATGAAGGTATATTTTAGCCATTGGTAAGTTTTTCGTTACTAATTGGTTGTACCTCGTATCTCTCACCGTGAAAACGATACACATGGTGAGTATGGGACACACTGTAAATAGGTTGCATAATTCACAATTGAACCAAAATTTTCCGCCTTGATTGAAAAAGTGGTATGTTCCATTGTGTCATTAGTGATATTCTAAAAACAAGATTGTCAGAATATGGAATAAGCGGTAATCCTTTTAACTGGATAAACAGTTTCCTTTTCAATAGGAAACAGTATGCCACTGTCAACTTCACTGTTAACAAAGAGATTAAAGAAGCCATATCAGACTGTTCTGATATATATTCTATGGGTCCCAAAACTCAATATTGGGACCTATCTTGTTTTTACTATATGTTAATGAAATATAGATTAAGTCTCAGAAAGAGGTCACTTTGTTACATACGCTGATACACGTCATTGTTGATATCAAGTAAATGTGTCAGTTCTCTGCAAAATTAATTTAATATATCAAATCAAATCAAAATATACTTTATTCTCTGATGAAAGTTATTCTTATTGACGAAGCGTTAAAACTGGTCAGTTCTACACACATAATATATAATGAGTGAATTAAATTCTGTGGGTGTACTTATAAAGACACTTTAAAGTGATTCAAGTTTAGTAAAAATTTAAAAAAACTAATATATTATTGTTTATACTTTCTCGTACGTTTTCAACATAATTGTAAATGTGTATATATACACATGCACGTACACTTAAAATTTACTTAAGACTGGAGCTTCGCTCAAATTCAATACTTAAGACTAGGGTTATGTAAAAATGAGTAATGCCAGTTATTCTCGTTATAATAATCAAAACATTAAAATAAAGTTATAATGTTCCATATCTAACTCAGAATATTCAAAAATGTTTTTTTCACCGATTGGCAGAAAATATTAATTTTGCTGACACATATCAATCAGCAAAGTGTTTACTTTGCTGCCTAGGCAGCAAAGTGATTATACTCAGTGGGAATAAAACATTCAACTCTGTATTTTTTGCCACCTCCCTTATTTCTGGAGGAGTAAGTACTTCCAGGTCGCTATCACTGTCCATTATATAATAATTTAAATATACCGATATTTTTTCGCACAACTGTCAGAAATTTCATGAATTGTCAACCATTCCAACAACTGCGATTTCTATCAAATTTCATTTTAATTGAACACTACAGGAAAAATAAAGAGATTGTGGGAATTGTAATAATTTGCAAATACAATATCCTCCTATATCATTATGAACAATCGGAGAAAAAATTATATGTTCAACTCGGCAGCAAAGTAGATTGACTGCCTTAGCTGAATTCCTAGCTACGCTCGGCTATGAATTCAGCCTTGGCAGTCAATCTACTACTTCGCTGCCTAGTTAAACAAATAACTATTCTTATCCCAAAACATGACTTTTATTCTTTATTTTTGACAAGGCTTACCCAAATATGTAAAACTAAAACATGAAAAATAGTGAAGTAGTATACATTTTAGTATGTATGTAAAAGTTCACAAATAATATCTACACATTAAAACGATGAATAAATTAAAATAATACAGATGCTAAATCGTAGTAATTTTATGTAAAAAACAGTACTAAGCTATGAAGCTGTCAGTGAGAAATTCGTTTGTGCTGTAATACATTTTCAGTAGGAGCAATTTCTGTACTTCTATGAGAGACTTTTCACTTCCATTTATTTTCCTTATAGAAACAGGATGGCGATTGAATAATGTTCTTTCATTGTAATGGATAGAGTTCTTCATTTGTGTTGATGATAATATTGGAAGCCTGATATTATATGTAAGTCGAGTGTTATAGTTTTACTCTGACATGTTTCCCTTATACTATTTGTGTATTACGTAATCTGTTTTCATTATAAAAAGGCAGACTAGTGGTAGAATTCTCTGATGTTTGAAAAGTGGCCTGCAAGAACCTCTGACTCCTGCTTGGCACACATATCTAAGAGCTCTTTTTTAAGTACAAATACGGAATGCATTAAAACCTGAGAGCTTACATCCCAAAAACAAATACCATAACGCAAATGAGATTCACAAAGGGCAAAGTACGCATTTATTGCCGAGAGAAGGTCAAGATTATTGGAAATGACTCTTATGGCATAACAGCTGGAGGCTAGTTTTCTGCATGATTTATTGACATGATTTTCAAATTTTAGTTTGTTATCTCATAGGCCTAAAAATTTGTTGTCTTGTTTTGGGTCAACGACTTTATCATCAAGAGGAACCTTATCTATATCACAGTTGAAAGGTAAAATGTTTGTTTTCGCACCATTTTTTGACTTCTTTCAGATCTTTTTCTATATTACGTTGTAGTGAGAGTGTCCTACTATCGTGCCAATATATAGATGTGTCATCTGCGTATATTGTGAATTTTCCTTGGATGAGGACACTTGCTAAATCATTTACATACAATAGAAAAAGTAATGGGCCAAGAACAGACCCCTGCGGCGAAAAAAACAATGTAGTGATGTTCAGAACCCATCAGAGTAAGTGTGAAGATCTCGAAATTATTGTAAATGATCAGTACTGCAGAATCAGTTGAATTTCTAAGCATTACTTTAGACCAACAGCTGACCTGGAGGAAACACTGTCAGCCGTATGCATAGTCAATCGCCAGAGTTTCGCCGTTCGCTACACAAGGATTATAATGCACAGTCGAGCTCCAAAAAAGTGATAACTACACGATAAGTCTCATTTTGGCGGAACGCTGGCTATGTACCACTTTTTTGGAGCTCGACTGTGCATAGTAGTTCTTGTGTAGCGAGCGGCGAAACTCTGGCGAGTCGCTGGAATTGACTATGCATACGGATGTTAGAGTCTCTTGTATCAAAGAAGTCTTTCATTTTAATTTCATAATCTTAAATCAATCTTGACTGTAACGCAACTATTGTGCCTCTATTATTCACATGTTAAATCTTGCATTCGTTGTGGTGTTTGCTCCTGAGTAAGTTCCACTGCATCAACTGATGTGTTCCTCTCACAAAAGCGTATAATTCGAAGAATTGCAGGAAAGTCCTATTTCTATCCTTGTAGAGATTTGTTCAAAAATTTGTCAATATTGACATTTTGACATTACCCAGTCTCTATATACTTGAGCTGGCTTTTAGGCCAAGCTGTAGATAAAAATAAAAGGCCCTTTTCACACAAAATAAAAGACGCAAACGGCCTATTCTGCTTTTTATAAGATAGTTTGTGAGTGAAAACCCCAGTTTTCGCTGCAGCAAATCGTTTCACAGTCAATAGAACTTTTGTCGATGTGAATAAAACCTAGAAAATGTTTTTTTATACGAATTTTTCACTGAGAAAATCCGAGAAATCCATGAAGAAGAGACCATTTTTCAAAAATTCATAATTTTATAAATCTGAAGGTGGACAAACAATATTGCGAAAACTGAAAGATAATAACATTTGGTTCAACTGTGCGCAAGATGGTTTCGGTACGATATGTAATTTTTGCACAATCGCATTATAAACAATTTAAGGGCAAATCTTTCTAAATACGCCGATTTAAGGGAAATCATCTTATTCAAATTCTGTAAACGGCATATGGAAGTACAGATCAATCTCTACAATTTGTATATTTTGGATTTTCACCTGAGAGGTGAGAAATGTGTTGAAAATATCACTAAATGCTTCAAAGTGCACCCGAAGTCGCTCGTGTTAACTTCAGTTCGACTTCGGGTGACTTCGGATGACTTCGGATGCACTTTGACGCGTTTTGATCATAGAAATATAGGCTGTGTCAAGTCACCGGTCGGACAAGGCACGCGCGTTCAGTATGAAGTATGACGATGAGTCGGACCGATCAGATGATTGAAAATATTGGTCACATACAAACAGTTCTAATTAGGTCGTCAAGTCAACCAAATGACCGCGCTGGTCTAATCATATTGGTCAGACCGGAGACTCATATATTATATACTTACTCTAGAATGCTAATCCCGCCAAATTTCACGTCGAAAAGCATGCCGTGTATGCGACCCGTTTGCGATGTGCGCATGCGCGTCATCAGTGTAGTTTGTGTAGATTGTTGCCAAGTTTGAAAATAATTTGGTGTTCCAATTTAAAGTTTTTTGTTATGAGGCAATAAAACACATGTCATTAGAAAGAGAGAAATTTGACAGCGCATTTAGGACTTTTTAAAACCGGAAAGAACCCTTTAGGGTAAAACTTGCGAATGTGGACACTTCACCGATTTTCATGAAACTTGCACAGATTGTGTAAAACATGATAAAATTAGGAATAAATGTCGAATATGGACATTTGGCCGATTTTAACGAAATTTTCACAGATGCCTTAAAACAGCGAATAATTGATAATGAGAGAGTTTTTTTTGCGGAAAGCACGTTTTTTGGATTATTTCGATAAAATGTGTGGCAGTACATACCCCATAATTATACAAATTATAACCAGTTTAAATTGAACTAACTGTCTGCTTCTGTGCTATCTATTCACTTTCAACAAATACCAGTAACTATAAAATGCTAATTTCAAGCCATACAAGAAACGATTCATACAGGGAACGGTTTTAAATTATCATTATTTTCAATCCATCTGAAATTGAAATCCATAACATTGATATTAATTCAATTGTCAAATGTCAAACACAGTTTGAAGGTTTTTTTTTTTGAAATTATGTTGAAAATAACTAAAATTGTTGAATTTGAGGCTGTATTTTGTGTTGAGGAAATGACGGAGGGATCTTGAAAGGTTGGCTGGAGAACGTATGCTGAAACATCGGTTTTTATTTTCTTTGGAATGGCATTTTTCTGAAGGAATGAACCCGCTTACGTCATATTTACCGAGCTCAACTTCGGCATTTCTTGCGACTCTGCACGCAGATGCAATCTTTTGAAGTGAAAGGAGGTAGTGAGAGTTCAGCTACAGAAGTTTCTCACGATCTCATTACTTTTTGGGGCAAAAGACGTTACTGTGCTCACCGTCATTATGCTCGCTCCGATCTCCCCCTTTCACGTCCCGATCTTACTGATACGATAGATCTAATCTTTTAATGTAAAAGAAGAGAGAACAACCTGTCCTAACTTTGGCAGTTTTGTTACAGACGTTGCTTTCGATCCCTTTACTTTTCAGCTTTGAAACAGTAAATTGAGACAGTTGCTCGCTGCGCTCACGGTCATTATGCTCGCTTCGCTCGCCCCTATTGGGCAACGACGACTGCACACACATTTAATATTTCAACGTAAAAGCAGGGAAAATCACCTAACCTAACTTCGTCATTTTTTCTTCAGCTGTTTACGGTCCGATCACTTTTTAGCGTTGAAAACGTTAACAAAAATAGTTGCTCGCTGCGCTCTCCGTCATATCATGCTCGCTTCGCTCGCCCCTATTCCGCCCCGACAACTGCACACATGTTCAATTTTCTGACGTAAAAAGAAGGGGAAACCATCTAACCTAACTTTGGCACTTTCGTTACAGAAGTTGCTGACTATTCAATCACTTTTCAACGTTGAAAACGTAAACAAAAATAGTTGCTTGCTGCGCTCGCCGTCATTATGCTCGCTTCGCTCGCCCCTGTTCCGCCTCGACAACTGCACACAGATTCCATTTCCTAACGTAAAAGAAGGGAAAACCACCTAACCTAACTTTAGCACTTTTTTACAGAACTTGCTTACGATCCGATCACTTTTTAGCGTTGAAACCCTAAATAATAGATGCTCGCTGCGCTCGCCGTCATTATGCTCGCTTCGCTCGCTCATATTCTGCCTCGATAACTGCTCACAGATTCAATATTTTTACGCAAAAGAAGGGAAAATCACCTAACCTAAATTGGAACCCTTGGAAATATTTGTGATTCGACTTATACGGCGAAAAAATAATTGTTATGTAACTCCAGACTGAAAAATTACATGTTATCATTCATCATTCAGCGCAATTTTTTCGCCGTGTACGTCGAATCGGAAGAAAATTGCAAAAATTCGCAAAGATATGAACGAGCCTTTAGGAGGTGGACGCACGCTAAGGAAGTGAAAGTTGGCAACGTTGCATTTGAATGTATCCACCCGATTCGATCATGTTCATGAGAGCTGTCATTGAATTTGTCAAATATTTTTGAAAATCGAGTTTAAAATTTGAACTCCGTAATTTCTTGAGCTTCATTCAGTCAATTAATCTCCTTTATACTTCTGAGAGTTTATGTTTATAGTTAATGACCAGTTATTTGTATTGGAAATTACGTGAAATATCTTGGACTGGGGAGTATTTGTGAAGTGATCACCATGAAGAATTTTCGCCAAAAAAAAAGGTTCTCAAAGACATTTCCGCGGAGTAATTTTATTATGTTTTACAGAATCTGTGCAAGTTTCATGAAAATCGGGCACATGTCCACATTCGCAAATTTTACCTAAAATTACTTTACCAATCGAAATTTTTCCGCGGAAATGACTGTGAGAAACTTTTTTTGGCGAAAATCCTTCATAGTGGTCACTTCACAAATACTCCCCAGTCCAAGACAATTCACGTAATTTCCAATCCAAACAACTGGTCATTAATTATAAACATCAACTTAGAGTAATTGACTGAATGAAGCTCAAGAAATTACGGAGTTCAAATTTTAAACTCGATTTTCAAAAATATTTGACAAATTCAATGACAGCTCTCATGAACATGATCGGATCATACATTCAAAACGTTGCCAACTTTCACTTCCTTAGCGTGCGTCCACCTCCTAAAGGCTCGTTCATATCCTTGCGAATTTTCGCCATTTTCTTCCGATTCGACTTACAACGGCGAAAAAATTGCGCTGATAACATGTAATTTTTCAGTCTGGAGTTAGATATTACTATGTAACAGTTATTTTTTCGCAGTATGGGTCGAATCACAAAAAAATTGCGAATATTTCTACGGGTTCCAATTTAGGTTAGGTGATTTTCCCTTCTTTTGCGTTAAAAGATTGAATCTGTGAGCAGTTATCCAGGCACAATAGGAGCGAGCGAAGCGAGCATAATGACGGCGAGCGCAGTGAGCATCTATTTTTATCTAGGGTTTCAACGCTAAAAAGTGATCGGATCATAAGCAAGTTCTGTAACAAAAGTGCCAAAGTTAGGTTAGGTGGATTTCCCTTCTTTTACGTTAGGAAATGGAATCTGTGTGCAGTTGTCGGGGCGGAACATGGGCGAGCGAAGCGAGCATAATGACGGCGAGTGCAGCAAGCAACTATTTTTATTTACGTTTTCAACGTTGAAAAGTGATCGAATAGTCAGCAACTTCCGTAACAAAAGTGCCAAATTTAGGTTAGGTGGTTTTTCCTTCTTTTTACGTCAGAAAATTGAACATGTGTGCAGCTGTCGGGGCGGAATAGGGGCGAGCGAAGCGAGCATAATATGTCGGCGAGCGCAGCGAGCAACTATTTTTGCTATTGTTTTCAACGCTAAAAAGTGATCGGATCGTAAGCAACTTCTGTAACAAAAATGCAAAAGTTAGGTTAGGTGGTTTTCCCTTCTTTTACGTAAAAAGATTGAATCTGCAGTTGTCGGGGCGGAATAGGGGCGAGCGAAGCGAGCATAATGACGGCGACTCCAGCAAGCAATTGTTACAACGGTTTCAAAGCGAAAGAGTGAATAGATCGAAAGCAACGCCTGTAACAAAAGTGCCAAAGTTAGGTTAGGTTGTTTTCCCTTCTTTTACTTTAGAAGTTTAGATCTGTCTACAGTAAGGTCGGGTCGTAATAGGGCCTAGCGACGCGACCATAATGACGATGAGTGCAGTGACGTTTGAAACGCTTAAAAGTGATAGAATCAGGAGTAACTTTCTCTAACACCACCTTCTTTCAATTCAAAATAGTAGATCATTATTAGATATATCTAAGTGCAGAGAAAATAAAAACTGATGTTTCCGCATACGTTCTCACGCCAACCGCTCAATAGTCCTTCTTCATTTGATCAATACAAAATACAGCCTCAAATGCAACAATTTTTCTGATATTTCCAACATATTTCCGAAAAAGAATCATATGCAAACTGATCCAAGTATGCAGGAATCAAAAGAAAACTGGCAACGTCGCTTTGTTCTCTTTTTAGTCTCTTCGCTTGTTTGACATTTGACACTTGCATCAATATTACTGTTATGAATTTCAATTTCAAATGAATTGAAACTAATGATAATTTAAAACCGTTCCCTATATGAATGGTTTCTTGTATGGCTTGAAATGAGCATTTTAAAGTTATTGGCATTTGTTGGAAGTGAATAAACAGCACAGAAGCAGTCAGTTGGTTCAATTTAAACTGGTTATAATTTATGTATTTGTAGGGTATGTACTGCCACACATTTTATCGAAAAAATCCAAAGAAACATGATTTCCGCAAAAAAAAATTATCTGGGCATAAATTATTCGCTGTTTTAAGGCATCTGTGAAAATTTCGTCAAAATCGGCCAAGTGTCCATATTCGCAAGTTTTTCCCCTTTTAGAGATAGATTACTCCGAATTTTAGGCGCGAAAGAAATTTATTTAAAACAATAATGTACCCTATGCTACTGTAATTATAATAACCGCGCAACAGTGCTTTTTCATCAATAGGAAGACTTGTCACTAAGATCTGTCACTCTTGTCAGAGACAGAGACGGTTTTTAGAATGTCAGATTTTCTCTTGTTTTGTGTGGTGTTTGTTGTCGTTGGTTATTTTTTCATCATTCGTGAATTTGCATTAATCTTGTTCCTTCAAAGAAAATTTCTAATAAAGCCGTTTCTTCCTAAAAATAAACAATGAACTGTTCAGTGTTGTGTAAAGGAAAAATACCTGAAATAAATCATTTTTGGTAGATACCGAAATTTTTTATGTACCGGTATGCTTTGCTCAAAATAGCTTAAATATTATTTTAGCTTGACAAAACGGCATGATTTTTGGTTACTGTTTTTAAGAGGAGACCCCAGCAGAACATTTGAGTGAGAAAATTGTAATTTGTGGCAGACATTTTCCTCATGAAGATTCATGTGAAAACGACAATAGAATAATTTGAAACTTAGTGCAGTACCAATACTGTGTCTGCGTAAGCATGCATGGCGAGTGATACAACTTTCTACCACACCGCTTATATTATGAGTTCTAGATTCCTACAAAAAGTACTAAACATACACAGAATCGCCTCAGAAAATTAATGTCAATATGGAAGTGCTTTTCTTAGATGGTAAAGAAAATGCTTCTGGCCTCACTTTTTCATGCACCCCCATTGTGGAAATCGCACTAAGGTAATACAACCAGAAATACTCGTAGAAATAGCATGTTAATCTCTTCAAATGATTTAAATTAAATGCAGTTGCGTATTTTGACACGAAGCGTTCTAGAAAAAAACCTCGAGCTTCCAAGCATCAAATTTATAAATCCAATTTGAGTTGAAATTATTCATGATATTAGCTGAAACAAATATTCATAGTTTTTTAACTTTCAATTTATTTTCCAATCCAGTGCTTCCTTGAAGTTCGCACCGACGATTTGGGGTGGTTCCGTAGGTTGTTGTTGGTTAACTACAGTTAAAGAGTGAATGTGATACCAAAAATAAGTCGCTTCAGAGCGGTAAATAATAATAATAACCGTACTCTTCTTTCCGATGGTCTTTGCTGAATATTCGGGATCATAAATATGTGAAAATTTGTATTCAAATCGGCTAAATACAAATAATAGGTATAAGCACAATGAGGTTTCCATCCTTATTCTCCGAGATTCAGAATTAACGTTTGTTAATCTTCACAAGTACCATAATATTTTACTATAACCGGGCCTGTTACAAAAATCACGCGCAAAATGACGCGCTTGCGCATTGCGGATTAGCCGGAACTTTTTACAACACTTTTGACATGGGGATTAGCATTCTAGAGTAAGTATATAATATATTTCTATGGTTTTGATCAACTTTCAGTGACATTTTCAACACTTTTCCCACCTCTCAAGTGAAAATCCAAAATATACAAATTGTAGATATTGATCTCTAATTCCAGATGCCGTTTACAGAATTTGAATACGACAATTTCCCTTAAATCGGCGCATCTTGTAAGATTTGTCCTTAAATTGTGTATAACGCGATTGTACAAAAACTACATATCGGACAGAAAACATCTAGAGTACAATTGAATCAAAAATGATTATCCATCAGTTTCCGCAATAGTTTTTCCAGCTTCAGATTTATAAAAATAAAGAAAAACTGAAAAATGTTCTCTTATTCGAGGTCTTCCCAGATTTTCTCAGTGGAAAATACACAGATACGGTCGTACGAAAATCTATTTTGTAGGTTTTATAAATCTCTACAAAAGTTCCAATGACTGTGAATCGATTCCATGAATAATCTTTGAGATATTTTCAAAAAAACAAAAAAGTTGTAATTCTTTTCACTATTTCTTGCCTAAAAAATTCCATAAAGCGATTTTGCTGGTGCGAAAACTATGGTTTTCATTAATAATAATAATAATAATAATAATAATAATAATAATTTTTATTCCAGTAAGATCACATTCAAATGATATTGGAACGGTCAAGAAAAACAGCAATGTATAAATAAAATCTTGAGAATGATATCTCAATATATATCACATAAAGAGTACTTAATTTTAAAATTATTGAATAATATTCACAGGTCATATTAAAAGAGTACAATATAGGTCTTTAAAATACATATAATAGTAGTAAACTGAAATACATCAGGCACTACAGTCATTCATTAAAAATTCATCTACTTTATAGTAACATTTACTGATTAGAAGCTTTCTCAATTTGTTTTTAAATATTCTATAATTCCTCTCACTCGCAATTTCTTCAGGCAACTTATTGTATAGTTGTACTCCTTTAAAAGAGGGGGCATTTTCGAATATGGTAGTTCTATGTTGTGGTATCTGCAAACGAGTACCGCGTCTGGTATTATAATTGTGATTATCCCCACTTGTCGGGAGGTTAGAGAGTTGTGATTTGATTGCCAACAGTGATTTCATAATGTATATACATGGCACAGTGAGGATATTGTTTTCAATAAATACCTTATTTTATTGAAAACAATATCCTCACTGTTTAATTCCGAAAATCAAGCGTATTATTCTCTTTTGTGATAACAGTAGTCTTTGAGATGATACTGCATTACCCCAGACGACTATGTTATATGATATGTGGGGATATATGAGGGCATAGTAGATGTTGATGAGTTGAAGCTTATTGAAGATATTTTTCATCTGCAGAATGGCATAATACCCACTATTTACTTTCTTGCTGATATGATCGATACAATTTCTGAAAGATAGATTGGAGTCCAAGAATGTGCCCAAAAACTTCGTAGATGCTGATGTAATCAATGTCGCATTACGTATAATAATTTCTGGGACCATACGATTGTTTTTTATCGAGTACTGCATGAGAATGGTTTTGCTATGGTTGAGTAATAACCGATTGGACTCACACCAGTCATTGAATTTGTTATATAGTTCGTTAACTTCTCATCGAATTCGCATTCATTTTCACTGTGAAATGCTACGGATACATCTTCAGGGTATAATACCAGGCAATCAGCATGCATATACTCTGGTAAATCATTGATAAACATAAGGAAAATCAATGGACCCAATATCGATCCTTGAACTTCCTTATAAAAATTAGTATGGGCCATTTGCGTCTTTTATATTGTGGAGGAAAAAACCTCTATAGCTTGGTCTATTCATATATTTAAAAAAAAAAAGTAAATTTCATGATGTATCGACACGTCAAAAGAATGACTTCCATGTTCCTTTTGCACGATTGAATGTTATTGGTCAATTCGCCATGTTATATGGGTTTGAAAATTTACAATGCACTCCCCAGCTCAATTAAGAATTGTGACAATGAAAAATATTTTAAAATAACAATTGAGAAATTTTTAATACAAAATAGATTAATTTATGCTCTACAGGAGTTTTTTAACACTGTTTTATAGATTTTAGGTTTAGGTTAAGTTTTAAATGTTTGACTATTCCTATGCAGTTATACTCTGTAATTGAAAGCAAATATATAAACACCTGAATAAATATCTAAATATCATTTTACATTTTTCATTCATTTGTATGAAGATCGATTATCTTTTATGAGATGAGAAACTTGTGTGCTTTGATGTGATCCGGAATAATTATATCGGTAGAAATGTAATAATCACTGCAAAAATGCACACACGGGAATGCAGATACCAGCAATAAATATCGAAAAAATAGAATAAACAGATGTTCTGATGGAAAACATCAATAATTTTATAATTTGACAAGCTTGAGAATGTCGCTAATAGCCGATACGTCGGTGTTATTTCCACGCGTTGCTTTATTTTCAATTCCTGCTCTTCGGACCATAACCACCTCAATCAAGAGGCCGTTTTGGACTCAACTTTGTTCATCCAATCGGAAACATAAAAAAATGCGTAGAGATTTGTCTATCTTTGAATTGCCGGGAAGTAAGTAGGAGAACGAATTGGTAATGATTTAGGATTAGCTGTGAGCACGCTGAGCCGGTGAATATTCAAATAAATACATACCTACAGTAAATTTAAAGCAGAAGCGTACCCCAGCCTCGGATCTATGGGGGGGCAAGCCAGGGCCCATGCCCCGGGCGGCAAATTCTAGCTTGGCAGACGTATGGTCAAAGTTGCGTTAATGATGAGTTGTAACGAAAGTAACGTACAACTCATCAATAACGCAACTTTGGCCACTGAGACGTCCAGTATACTTACTTTAAGCACATAAATTATTTTCTCCACGATCATCAAAAAATTTGCCATTTCTGAAATCAAATTTGATTACAGAATGATGGAATTCTCTCTCTTGAGATTGAAGAAATATTCTGCAACACCTCTGCCCCCATGTAAATGTATTTTCCTGAAATCGTTCAAGAATGCTCACTTTCTCGGAGCAACTTCAGGCCTCAAAATACGCTAATCTAGTATTTTAGTCCGTTGCTAAGCAACGAACTTTCCCGGACCGTTTTCGGACCTAAACGGTACGGGAAAGTACTCTTTCGGCAACCATCCGGGAAGTGTTCACTTCCCGGACAGTTTTTCTTTGGGAAAGTAGCACTTCCCGGCCTAGTCCGGGAAGTACGTATTTCTCGGACTAGGCCGGGAAGTGCTCGAATTTTAATACAAATATTAATATAAATAAGACTTAGAATGTTTCTGTTGGTACCTATCTTCTGTTCGGCTAACGCTCGTCCTAGAATTTGGTCTACTCGTCCAAAAAATCAGTATTTTCCGGACTAGTTACGTAAATTACTATTCCCGTTTTCGATACGGGAATATTTTTGTCGGCTTGTTTACATTTTAGACAGTTATTGAATTCACGCAAACAATATGTAGAATAGAGTTTTTGATAATGCTGATTGCGATTTCAGAAAAAATAGTATGTGTACCTCGTAGTAAAAGCATATTCCCAGACTTCAATGCTTATTGGCCTCGGCTTCGCCTCGGCCAATTCACATTGTCGTCCGGGAATGTATTGCTTTTACTACTAGATACACAATATACTATTACATTCTCTCTATTGTGATAGAATAATATTCATACAGTGTCAAAATTTGAGTAAGTGTCAAAATTATTGCTATCACGTTTCCTATCTTTGATCGTGGAGAAAGTATAGTCTGCTACTCGGTTAGAATGAAAATTCGTGATGCTCGTGGTTCCTCACGCTCGCCTTCGGCTCGCGCTCGGAACTTTCCACTCGCATCGAATTCTAACCTTGTTACAGAATATACTATTCCGTGACGACTGATGATGTGTGAGAAATAAAAGAAAGCTTCATTGATTTCATAGACGTTGCTGGAAAGACAGGAAAGTACATTATTTATCAACAGATTTTAGAAAAATTTACAGTAAATGGGTTAGATATTGTCGTCGCCAATCTCATGGTAATGGGTCCAATATAGCAGGCATCTATAAAGGAGTGCAAGTCAGGATTGCAGAAAAGAATGAGCTGGCCGAGTTCGTACCGTGCTTGGCCAAGCCCTTTAATCTTGTAGGTGTTCATTTTGCCTCATCATGCAAGGAAGCGATAAACTCATTTGGACTAACTCAAAAAGTATACTGTTTTTTCTGTCGGCTTCACTAAAGTAAAACATTGATCTATGTACGTGCTGTACTTTTTTTGAAATTATCTGTTCATTTACCTAAAAAATTGCATTTTTGAGATTTTTTTTGTGAAAAATTATATTTAAATTTCAATTTCCATTACAGCACGTACCTAGAATCGAACGGCCTCTAGAATCCTGTCCTTGTTTGAAATCGATGCGACGAACCGTTCATGAGTTAGCAATTGACTTTTTCACAAGCGCCCCAAATATGACCGCGCACATGACCTCTTAAAACAAATTTAAAAGGAAACAGTCAGACGAAATGGTCGGCGAAACATGTCGCTGTTAATGCCCTGTTAATTCATTTGCCAGAAGTAGTGGATGTCTCGGAAGAAGTTAAGCAAACTTCTCATGCTACGGAAGCTAAGTACCAGGCAGGTCAGCTCTCATTTGCTATAAAGTATTTTAAATATATTTTCAGTTTGACTTTTTGTGCTAATATTCTTCGCGAAATCACTCGAGCAGATATCGATATTCAAAAAGAGGATATAATCATTGCGCGTTCCGTCACTTTAATGGATGGGCTGCTAAAAATTTTGCAAAAAATGAAACAAAATTCAATTGAATATTGGATAAAAGAGGCTAGTGAAGGTGCTGGAAAAATTGGCGTTGAGCGTATTCTGCCAAATAAAAGAATTCCGAAATGCAAAAAACAATTTGATGATATGTATGATGACGAATTACGAACACTTCAACCTGTACAACTATATTCTAAAGAAATAATGATGGTATTTGACCGAATCATATCAGAAATTATAAAGAGGTTTGATTGTGCTATACCATGCTGAATTTGAATTTTGCATTTCTCAATGGTTCTGAAATTCTGAACATGACAACTGAAGAACTGAAAAAGCGTGGAGCAGATCTGGCTCGAAAATACGAGCGAGATTTGAATACCCTAGAATTCTGACAGGAACTCTACGTTTTTAAAAGAACAAGTTCCACTTTCATTTAGTGATTTCAAAAAGGCTCACAGCTTCTGCCTCTTTCAACAGATCTATGTGCACGATTTGCGGGATTCCTTCCCTAATATATGTATTGCTCTGCAAATTCATTCTACTCTTCCTACTACATCCGCAAGCTGTAAGCGAAGTTTTGGCAAACTATAACTCTGTAAAAGTTATTTGCGATCATCTATCAGCCAGGAACGTTTGTCAAGTCTCGCAATCTTAGCGATAGAAAATCGAATGTCACATGAAATAAATTATGACAAGGCCATAGATTTGTTTGCAGAACAAAAACCTAAAAGAGTAAAATTGTGATTTCAATTTGAAATACAATAATATATCCAACTCGTTTTATTTCAGATCCTATCCTGTGCTTTCCTAACAACAATATATGTCATATACGTCCATGTATGTATATTTGTGAATAAATAGGGTAAACACAGAAAGAGCAGCGCTAGAAAGGTCCTTGTGGCGTTCTATCAGCGAGGCCTATGTCCACCATTAGGCGTCTGATGGCTGAAATAGCACAGGAACTAATCGCCTGAAAATAGACTTGCCAGGTTGTCTTAGCTCCGGATAATGTTCGAATACATGTGTTCGGCTTCTACACAATACAGGGTGTTTTATAATAAATGCGCAGGACTTCAGGATGTGATAGCTCGTCCAAAAATATGAAAAAAAGTTTCTATTAACTTACCCTCTAAAATGCACCATTTTCGAGATACAGGGTGTTGAAATTTTAAAAAAATAATCGTTTTTTGCGAATATCTCTGGAACCGTTCATCGCACAGAAAACAGATTTCGTAGGCATTTTCTACTCATTATAAGCTATGTTTTGTGCGGATAATTGGTGAAAATTTTGAAGGGGTAGTGGGTGTTTTTTTCTCCAACTTCTACGCCACTAGAAAAAGTACAGTTTGGAGCCTCCTATATGAACCGCCAATGTTTTCTACACAAGAAAGGTATTCTTGGTCATAAGCTCTAAAGTTGACCGTTTTCAAGAAAATGCATTGAAGCTAACGGCGGACATTTCCAACAATTCAACTGAGTATGATTGTTATTGTTTTTTTTTATTATTTTGCAATTAAGAAGTCAACGTTTGGTTTTGTTACTTGTTTTAACGTTTAAATAAATTTTGTATAATTAGGAAAAAAATTATTTTAAAAAATTTACCATGTTTTTCAACATGAAAACGGTCAACTTTAGAGCTTATGACCAAGAGTACCTTTTTGTGTAGAAAACATTGGCGGTTCAAGTAGGTGGCTCAAAATCATACTTTTTCCAGTGGCGTAGAAGTTGGAGAAAAAAACACCCACTAGCCCTTCAAAATTTTCACCAATTATGAATTTGAAAAAATAAAAAATCCGCACAAAACATAGCTAATTATGAGAAGAAAATGCCAACGAAATCTGTTTTCTGTGCGAGATATTCGCAAAAAACGATTATTTTTTTAAAATTTGAACACCACGTATCTCGAAAATGGTGCATTTTAGAGGGTAAGTTAATAGAGACTTTTTTTCATATTTTTGGACGAGCTATCACATCCTGATGTCCTGCCCATTTATTATGAAACACCCTGAATATTTGGCATAAAATGTAGTAGGACAGCATATCAAACTTTTCTTCGTTTGTAAACTCAACTCCCTCCATTTCAATGTAGAAGAAACGCAGACAATAACAACAACAATGAAATACTCATTCAAGGCGAAAATAATTTATGGGAACTGACTGCTATATATTTTGCCAAGGATTGTTTCT
This sequence comes from Chrysolina oricalcia, assembly GCA_944452925.2. Classification (NCBI taxonomy): domain Eukaryota; kingdom Metazoa; phylum Arthropoda; class Insecta; order Coleoptera; family Chrysomelidae; genus Chrysolina; species Chrysolina oricalcia. The sequence goes on along the minus strand of OX101818.2, from coordinate 16,270,971 downwards.
AAGCCGCTTAAGTTCAAAAATTGTAATAAGCATTTTTACTGAATAGAAACATAGGAAAACATATTGTGTCGTACGTCATTGCATTCGCAATAAAAAATGATATGTCCTACAGGCTGTACTTTTTTTTCGTGCCATATAAAAAAACAAAGTTGATGAAGGTTTCTTCCAAACGAAACGTTGTAAGGAGATTATGTGAACTCCATTTTGTAGAGGTAAAAAAAATGGCAATAAGAAAGTGCCTTTGGTTTTTTCGAAACTTTTCAAATAACTTCAGAATGAAATAAAAACCATATCGCGAAATTTCTGTTTTTTCCAAATATCCCCGGAAGTGAACAGCATTTTTGGGATTTCTCATCATCTATTTATTGACCCCTTAATTGCGCAAATTTTTGCCTATTTGACCTACTGTGTAACTCTTATGGTTACCGAGATCCCCATGCTGTTCATTCTTATCTTGAGCACACTGTATACCTTTCATAAACAAAAGTATCTTAATGTCATAATTTCCGAAATCTGGGATATTTGCTAGGGTTATACCGTTATCAATAATTAGTCAACTTACAGAATTTAATCATCTGAGATCAATAAGTTTGCTACCCACTTCATCCAAGATTCTTGAAAAAAATTGGATATAAGAAAAGTTGGAGAACTTACAATCTCCTTCCGTCGAAACAGTCAGGGTTCCGTCGGGGTTGTAGCTGTGCATCCGCTCTATCTGGCATCACTGATGATTAACTGAAAGCTGAAGATACTACTAATTTTTTTCACTACCGAAAGCATTTGATATGAATAATCATGAAATTCTTCTTTCTATTTTCAATTATCTAGGTTTCAATCGGTGCGCGATTGAGTTTCTGGGGTATTTTTTTACAGGCAGGCTTCAGCAGGTGCAAATTGGATGAAAAATATCTTCGGAAATGTCAATGCGTGCCTTAGGGAAGTATTTTAGGACCATTACTGTATATTATGTACACAACCAAACTATTCTATTCTTTGAGTCATTGTAAATATCACATATATGCCGATGACAAACAAATTTATTTTTCATTTGATTATGAAAATTTAGACGAGTCTGTTGATATGATTAATCATGATCTTAACGAACTATACAATTACAATTTTTTCTACAAACGCAGATAAAAATCATAGATACTTCATTCAACAAAGGGACGTATAACTATGAGGGTTTATGAGGTCGGATATTATGATTACATTAAGGGCCGGTCTTTTCACCTCACAATAAAGTCTCTGATAACTATCTATCAGATAAATTTCACAGGTTTACATATCCTTATCTGATAGATAGAGTTATCTGGGACTTATCTATAGGTGAAAAGACCGGCCCTAAGAAATCTAAGATAACGACTCATACATTTTGATTAAGAACTGAAAAATTCAATGCAAAATTGGATAAAAATAGTAATTTACGTAACAAGTCCGGAAAACACTGTTTTTTTGGACGATTAGACCAAATTCTAGGACGAGCGTTCGCGAGTCCTGGAAGTCTGCGAGTACAAAATAGTTATTTACCTAACAAGTGCGGAAAGTAGTACTTTTCCGCACGCGACGGCAGTTGCTATGGCAAGCCGTCAAGGGCGGAAAAGAAGTTTTCCGCAAGAGTTAGGTACATTGTTTTTCCTACGAGTGTTTTTGTCCATCTTATTTATGAAAAAAAACAAGATTTTATAATAATGCTACAAAATGACACATAAGACAGAATAGTTACATAGAACATTTAGTTAGTCCTAAATATCCTCATTTTTAACAATATAAAAATCGTGCGGAAAAGTAACTTTTCTGAGTGGAATTGTGCCATCCAACCCAATGCCAATGGAGGGACTCTTTGGGAGTACTCTCAGAATAACAATGTGGTAATCGACTTTCCAGATGACCCCACCCACTTTCCTTGGAACGGTAGTACACCCACAACCATCGACCTCATCGTCAATAAAAACATAGCTGACCTAAAAAAGGTCCACACGGTTTCTGAGCTCAACTCAGACCACGATCCTGTACTTTTTACAATCGGGGGAGGTATTACATCAAAAAGAGAGAAAGTCATATATGATTATATCAACACCGATTGGAAAAAGTATAGGGAAGTTTTGAACAGATTCACGGAAGTGACACCAAATCTGACAGAACTGGAGGTCGAGGAAGAGACTCAGAAATTCATTAACAACATTGCAAAGGCAAGAGACCTGACCACGGGGAAGAAGGTTGTGAGAGAGGACCGAGACTTCCTGCCAGACAGCATAACTGACCTTATTAAGTTGAAAAATCATGAAAGAAAAAAGGGGCAAACCACACGAAATCCTAATCACAAGGAAAACTTCATGAAATTAGGTAAGGACATCACTCAACTTATTAAGGAACATAAGATTGCTGTGTGGCAGAAAAATCTCGTGAATCTAAACGGCAACTCTCTATGGCGAATGTCCAAAAGGATTCAGAAAAAATTCAAGGACACACCAGCAGTAGAGAGGGGTCAAACACGGGCGATGACAGAACGTGGAAAGACGGAGTTGTTCGGGGAGTACTACCTAGAGACCTTCCAGACAACAGAGGATTCAACCCCGGAACATGAGGCAGTAACAAGGGCAGTCCAAGATTTCAGAAGCGAGGAGAAGGTAAGACTCAACACTCGAACCTTCTCAAAGCTGATGACTAGATATGATGAACTTATTGAAATAATCAAACGGCTGCCCAGAAACAAAGCCCCAGGGATGGACAAGATCGATACAGTTCTTCTCAGGAATCTTCCGAAGAAGTCCCTTGTACAATTCATTTATATTATAAATGGTATAATAAAATGGCAATATTACCCTAAATGCCTAAAGATTGCGGAGATCATCCCGATCCTGAAGCAGGGAAAACGAGACAATCTGGTAGAAAGTTACAGACCCATTTCGCTGCTAAGCGCTATAGCGAAAGTGGTGGACAGAATCTTGCTGAGTCGTTTCAACAAGCTCAAACTTGTCCCGGATGAGCAGTTCGGCTTCCGTAAGGGACACTCCACGTCCTCGCAGGTGGCTAGAATTGTTCACGGGATAAGAGGAGGCTTTTAAGAGAACCTCAACACCGTTATGGTCCTCCGAGACATTCAAAAGGCCTTTGATACTGTTTGGATAGAGGGGCTTGTCTCCAAGATGTTGAAGGCAGGTCAGAATCTTAGATTCCTACTTGGTTGACAGGAAGAATGAACAACTCCAACTCACGTATGTATTCGGCCAGAGCAGGAGTGCCTCAGGGATCGAGCCTCTCCCCACACTTATATTATTTGTATACATATGACTTTCCAAAACTCCTCCAAACGCAAACAGCAGTCTTCGCTGACGACACTGCAATCTACGCAACGTCGTTTTCCAGAGAGGCGGCTGCACGCAAACTGTTAATACATATGGATAGGCTAGTCATACCGTATATGAAGAATAATAAGATAGTGATAAATCCAGAGAAGACGGAACTTATAAATTTCACGAAGAAACGTACGAACAGAACGATCTTCGTGGAATTAAGGTCTTGAATCGACAGATTAGAGAGAAACCTTCCGTGAGGTACCTGGGAGTCCAACTGAACAGGTGTTTGAACTTCAATACTCACGTCAGCCTGGCAATTCAGAGGGCATCAGCGGCTGTCAGAATGACATACCCGCTGATCGCCCGGAGTTCCAAGCTGACGTTAGAGAACAAAGTACTAATCAGATAATAAGACCATCAATGACATACGCGTGCCCAGTGTTCTGTAGCCTCCTCAAAACTCAGATGATGAGATTGGAGAGGATGCAGAACAAGATTCTCCGTATCATCACGGATAGCGATCGATACACTCGGCTGAACACACTACGTGAGTTGGCCAACACTGAAACTATCGAAGACTACATAAAAAATATTTCAGACAAATTCTATCGATTCCACATCTTGGGAAGTCCGTTAACTAGAGATATAACTAGCATTAGAGCAAATAACAATCAAAGGTATAGGAAGCATGGAGGGCTAATATACCGGACCTTGGATATTTTCAACGAAATACTAGAACAATAACAAAACCAGAGCCGCAAAGGCACCCCATGGCTTAAACCCAGTTTTTTTTTACTGTATTTTTCTGGGAACACCCTCTCGCATGAACATACTTGAAAGATGACAACCATGATAACCTGATGACCTGTCAAACAAAACGAAATGAATTCCCCCACATAATTCAGAGGAGGTGGGGAAAGTCTAAACACCTAGACACAGGCGCAGAAGGTATAGGGTCCCTGCTAACACGGCAGGACGGGTGTTCATATCCCTAGGGATAGAACTCCGTGTAGGTTGGTTCGCTCGCCCACCGGTTTACCGGTACGCAGGCCAGAACCCCCCCAAACAACCCCACATGAACGAAATCTCCTTTGTCCCATTCTTTAGGCGGATGAAGTAATTTTTTATTGTGTGTTTTTATTTATACCCTGTCTACGTACTTGTTTTTATATTTACAATGAATTTAATTAAATAAACATTTTGAATTGAATTGAATTGGAGCAGTCGTTCTCCGCTGGTTAATGGTTAATGGGTTAGGTGGTTCGAATCCTGGGGAAGTTACTTTTTTTTGTTTTTGTTTTGAAATCGATGAGAGTACTTACTGTTCAATTTTCGTTATATTTTTCAATATTTGTATATTCAATGACGACATGATTGTTTTTGATAGAATCTGATATAAAAAATAATTCGCTCGTACTACAAAATTTCATATACCTACCTACTCGTGGGAAATATATGTCATTTCATACTCATTGTACAATATACTAATCTTGAATTAAAATATTGTGCTTTAAAGAGAAAACCTTGCGTAAAAGTAAAATCGTGCGGAAAAGTAGAACTTTCAAAACGAAAAATCGTGCGGAAAAGTTCCGAAAAAAGTTCAGAGTAAAGTACCCTGGCTGTGATATTTATATTAAAATTCGAGCACTTCCCGGCCTAGTCCGGGAAGTACGTACTCCCCAAGAAAAAGTGTCCGGGAAGTGAACACTTCCCGGATGGTTGCCGAAAAAGAAATTTTTATAGACAAGCTTTCATTAAAATTCACTAAAAAGTGAAAAATAATTTCTTTAGGTGTGTGACGTAGGTTATTATGTGAGTGACAGATCCAAAACTTTTCGCTTTTGTATTCAAACTGAAAACTTTGCGCGGCAAGCACTTGAATCTGTTGAAGAATGACCTACGTCACACGCCTGAAGAAATAATTTTTTACTTTTAAGTGCACTTGAATAAAAGCTTGGCTTAAAAATATTTTTTTGTACCTAATTTTATCCAAACATTACTTTGGAGAGAGTATTATTGCTCAAAATGGGACACACTATATGTATGATAAACATATTTGGGACTTGACAAAAAGATCTGATAATTTTCAGAACCAAGTACAAAGAAATGTCATTTTCGATTTCAGAGCCTTATCCAAACCTTTTGAATCCATTTGAAGTCCATTTTAATAAAAAAAAGTATACCTATGATGGTATATAAAAACTTTCAAAAAATGTATTGGTACTATATTCTAATATACAGTGTGTTCACTTAGGTGATATTTGGGAAACTTTTCCTTTTTTCGTTTCAAGAAAAAAACCAGTCTTTAAACTTCCGCATGTTCTAGAGCATAATTCTGAATAATCAAATCTCGAAATTTTTCGGTTGTATAAGGGAATGTGTCAAAAAATATTAATTTGGTACAATATAATGTACTTTTGTGACAATATCGAAAAATGTTATAATTAATATATACAGTGACCGCCAAAAAGTATGTACCATATGGGAAAAAATTTTATTATTGGAGTATTGGAAAAAATATTCTGGGGAAAAGTTTGTGCATGTCCGATAACCTAAAAATCGATTTTGACACATGTCACGTGATCGCTAGAATGGCGGCAAAATGAAAAAAATTGCAATGTAAAGGCAAAAAAGGGGTAAGATGGCAAGATATCAAAAAAAGTTATTTGAAAAAGTCACTTAGAATTCAATTTTATACACATAAACGAAGAGAATTCAAAATTATTATTATTAATTAAAATAGCAATTTTTTAAAAATATTTTTTTTTTATGAATAGCTTGACTATACTGAAACATTTGCATTTTAATGATAATGACAAAACTTTCTCACTTTCTCCACACCAGAGGGCACTAAATTGAAAAAATGGGAATTTGTCAGAACCCTTGCTGTTACATCGGTTCGTATCTAACAGTTATATCCGAATTCCACGACCATTGTGATGACATGACACTCCAAAAACATGGCAATTTCCAGATTATAATCAAGTTCCGATGATAATCGTGCATGAGCGTTTCACTTCGCACATAAACTTGAAAATAGTGCGTCAAATTAAAGATTCTTAAAGTTTATGTGCAAAGTAAAACGCTCATACAGCATTATTATTGAAACTTGATTAAAATCAGGAAACATGGTGTTTCTAGATTGCCATATTAACACAATAGTCTTGGAATTCTGATATAACTGTTAGATAAGAACCAATGTAACAGCGAGGGTTCTGGCAAAAACCAATTTTTTAATTTAGTGCCCTCTGGTGTGGAGAAAATGAGAAAATTTTGTCATTATCATTAAAATGCAAATGTTTCAGTATAGTCAAGCTATTCATAAGAAAAAAAAATAATATTTTTAAATAGATGGGAAAATATTTTTAAAAAATTGCTATTTTCAATTTTTTTGAATTATCTCTTGAAACTTCGTTTATGTGTATAAAATTGAATTCTAAGTGACTTTTTCAATTAACTTTTTTTGATATCTTGCAATCTTACCCATTTTTTTGCCTTTGCATTGCAATTTTTTTCATTTTGCCGCCATTCTAGCGATCACGTGACATGTGTCAAAATCGATTTTTAGGTTATCGGACATGCACAAACTTTTCCCCAGAATATTTTTTCCAATACTCCAATAATAAAAAATTTTCCCATATGGTACATACTTTTTGGCGGTCACTGTATATGCAATCATATCCATCTACGCTGAAAATAAAAACAAATCGGATTTTTATATATTTTTCGAATACCGGATGATTTGAAAAATCATAACAAACCTCATACAGATTTTGAATAGTATATTGGATGCAATTGAATGAATGATTCCAATTAATTATCCATATTTTATCACCTGTCACAGACTTACATGTCAACTTTTTTTTTAAAGAGTTGTCATATTTTTTATTGTGAATTATGATAATGTTTCTCCTTCAACCATTTGAAACATTATTCTGTAATTGATATGAATATTTTTCATTACTGTAGACAGATGTTAAAAACGTTGGTCAACTTTTTTCTACAAAAATGGTACACCAACAAGGAAGTACCAATTGATAAAATAAAATCAAAGATAGGTATTAATCGATCAGATGTTCAAAGTGACGTCCATTATTTTCAAAATGCAAGTGTTTTCTATTATAACAACCTGAGTGTTTATTCTCTTCGGAAACTGACTCTTATCAACGTCTGACACATAATGCGTTTTCTGTTCTTGAGGTCTGTCATACTCTAACGTGAGCATATTCTTTGAGATAGGGCCGGAGAAAAAAATTCAGTAGGTTGAGATCTGGCGACCTAGCAGGCCATGTAACCCACGTACTACTCGACGTATTATGAAGGAAGTGTTATATGGTTGAACTCAGAAAAACTCATCGTCACAAAAAAAAATGAGAACTCATTTGCAGAAAAAAGTTGACAAGTCTGTGACAGGTGACAAAATGTGGATAATTGGACTTAGTATATCAAACAAAACCAAAAATCAGCAGTCAGAATATTAGGGCGAGTTATATTCGTCAAGACAGATGCTCGAAAATGAATTCATTACACAATGTCAAATGAACTCAATCTTCACATTTAACAAAAAATGCAATTTTTTTGATCCGTGCGCTAGAATGGGCTTCTACCAGAGATTGAAGAGTGCAATGTCATTGGCAGAGTAAGTAAACAATCAATTGTATTGACAACAGTGAAAAAAATCCCGATTTTTCTCGCAAAAAATACACTAGTGCATGTGTTTTCACGAAAAATTTCATACCATACTGCATGAAAAGTTTCATGCCATACCTAGTGCATTTGTTTCAACAATGAAACTTTAAGTTTACCCATTAAAATAATCGATCTTGCAGTGAATGGCCAGAGAATAGATTTTTAGGGGCATAGCAGTAGGCTCAGCTAGTTTTCAATAAATATTTCTGTGGAAATTATTAAACTTAGCATCACATATTGTAGGGAAAAATATTTTTTGTAGATATATCCTTACGTATTTGAACATGATTTATAATTTTGAACAACTTTTCATGATAACAATTTTCGATATTGTCAAAAATAAAAGTACTTCACTCTTGGACATACCAAATTCATATTTTTTGACACTATTCGTATATAACTGACAAATTTCAAGATTTGATTAATCAAAATTATGTTTTAGAACACGTGTAGAACTTTTTATGATCCTAAAAATAATAATAAAAAAGTTTTCATTATGTTGCCAACTTAGTGGACCCCCCTTTTACAAACTTTTTAAAAAACTATTTTAATTTGAATGTTATAATCATTTCTCATTAATTCATGGACAAAATTTATTTTCCATGCAAGTCATAGGAAAACGAAATACTGAAAATAATGGCTGTTACAAACAATTATTTTGAATTGTTCCAGAATTTAACGCCCTGGATCTTAGCAATAATTATTTTTGAAACAGTTTTTTCAATTCTGGCTAAAGAATAGGTATTTCCCTTAACAATCATGACAATTTTGTACTCATCTGAAAATCACTCTGAAAAATTTGAAGTTTGAACATACTTACCTATGTATCAATTTACTTAACACATTCACTAATATTGACAATCTCCTTTTTATACATTATGGATTTCATACTAAAACCTCAGAATTCAGGAAAATAAAGTATCTAGGAGTTCAATCCTAGTTCTTTAACTGAATTGAAACATTTATGCATTTGTAAATTTCTTGTTTCAAGTCATAGGAGTGATCCAGAAGTGAGGTTATGTAAATAAAAGTAAGTGAATGAATCAACTCCGTATGAGATCACTGTTGAGCACAAGTTTTTTTTTTGTAACAAACAGTAGTAAAACCTCCAGAATATCCTAACTACTAATACCTTGAAGAGTCAATGCTGAATGTCAATTCAGCTCTTCAGTGTGAGTATAACCAAACTATCCACATAATTAAATGAGCATTAGAACAGAACAATTTCTATAAAAATCGATTCAGACAGAACCTATTGAGGACATATACGTTTTCACACACTTTCTTTTGCTCTTTTCAACCTCACACCAGTCCTCATATAACCAAATTATGGAGAAACGAATCATTTAAGTGTCTTGAAACATTGATCTTTCTGTTTCAGAATGCTAAAATACTTTGTAGATTGAATAGTAGTGATTCATCAATATTCTATTGAAGGTCGTTATATGCAAATTCACATCAGCTCTATAAGTCATTGTTTATTTATATCGTATTGATAATATCCTCAATATTCTGGTTAACATTTCAAAAATTCTGTTTCACTGCCAGATAAATAGATGGAGATATAAGAATGATATTCTATTAACGTATTTAATTATCTACAACTAACCCATATAAGACACATTCTATTTCTTCGATTTCAACAAATTCAATCCCTTGGGTTTCAACTTTGCATCTATAATTCTCTTCCTTTTATCTTCCTCTTCCTTCTGTAACCGAATATGCCTGTCTACAGCAAAGTCTACTTCCCCTGTGAGCGATATTATTTGGTCACGTATTTCACGTTCTCTCAGTATTCTATTTCTCTGTCTCACCCCATAAGGTGATATTCGACCATCTTTATAGGAATAATCAGGACCATTCAATAACACACCCATGGTATTTGGGTTCATGGGTAGCCCCCGTTCTTTTCTCCATTTCTGGATGAGAGGTGATACAGTGGATGTTTTTATACCTCTGGCTTGCATTGAAACAATACCTGTAATAAAAATGGAAAATAATTACTGATCAGTGTTATCATAACAGCTTGATAACTTACAATTATTTAACAAAGTGTACAGTCGTTGCTGGATCATAATGGATGCAAATTGTGTTCTAGTCGTTGAAAAAACTTATTTTATCGAAATTTCTTCATTTAAAATAAAATAATTAAATTATAACCAACAAATCTTTCATTTTGAAAGGTTCTCTCTCTCTCTCAATATCTTCTTGGATGTAGCTTCCTTTCGGCGCTATTCTCCAGCTCTCCCCTTATTTCTTCCGGAATAAGGGCTTCGTCCGCTGAATACAGAGGTCTTGCTCTCCGCAATCCTTTATTCAAAGTAGTAGGTCCTTGATTTTTCGCTGGTGCTGTATGGTCGGTGTCGGGTATAGACGCTAGTCATGTGTCTCTTGTGCTAAAAGGTATTAGTTGGACAAACATCACAATCATGAGGAGAGTGGTCAGATTTACTCTTCTTCTTCGCAATATCGCCACTCCACCAGTGTTGCTTTAAGCCTGATTCACATAATGGCAGTAGCAGTGGCGTCACCACCCTCTATTGATAAGATAACCAATGAAAAACATGTTTAGACGACGCTGAAAATTCAAGGTCACGCTGCTGAAAGTTTAATTCATTTAAACTTTTTGCAGTAAAATCTAGCAGTGTTCGCATTTCTAACCTTAAAATTATCATGAAATCGAGATTGCTGTTATGATTCCTTTCTACTGCTTTTAACAAACAATTAGTTGAAAATTTCCACTCCAATGTAACTCATTCGGATAACAGCGTCAAAAGGGGCGGAGTCACTGCCTTTAGTGCCACTGCTACTGCCATTATGTGGCTTTACCTATCACCTTATAAAACCTTGGTACTAGATAGTGTATTCAAATTGTACTAGATTCGTGACAATTGTCAACGCATCATAGTGACGTAGTTGGACATGAGTATTGGCATTTCATGCTAAGCGATACGCACTTGGTGGCTTTAATGCAAACTAGTTTCTGCGACATTGTTTTCTAACCACACTTTCGTATCGTTTGTTTACCATTGATTTTTTATGAATATAGAGCCTTTCTTTGAACCGTTTTTATTTCATCTTAATTTAGTGATGAGAAATTGCCTTTTTACAAGTAAAGCGACCATTCCGTTCTTATAATGGCGTCTTACAATGGTTATTGTGCCACATTGCAATTCCTAGGCCAAAAGATATTAACTTTTCAAAGATATCCCGAGGAAAATGACCCAAGGGTTTATTTTGAAACGGAGATGGGACGAGATTTGATCTCAAGAAGAAAAGCCTGGATATTAAAGGTTCGGATTGGCAAACCAATAAGTAAATTTATGAAATAAGAAAAGGAAGAAAAAATATAACTTTTGTCCAGTTTCCACTAACACTTTACTACTTTATTACGACCGGTTTCGGCTTTTACACCATTTTCAAGTAACTACAGATTTCATCAAGTTCGTGAATATTTATACATAAGAAAGTAATTAAAGAGAGGTTGGGTTTAAATTACCTAACTGATGTTTCAAAACAAGTTGGGAAATACCTAGAATCTACCTGATGAGTCAATTTAATTTATCTAATAGGGGTTCATACAATCGGTGGGTCCAACTTTGTTATCAAAAGTCACAAATTCAGAAGTGGAGAGCTACATAATTCTAACTGGTCATTAAGGGTATCAAAATTGGGGTTTTTATTCAATTTGTTTATTTCCAAGGCTTCCAACAAGTTCATTTCTCTTCCTTTATTGCACGCATGAAGGATGTTCATGTTATTTTTATTTATTGTATGATTCGTTTCTTGTAAATGTCTATATATAGCTGATAGCTATTAGATAAATTAAATTGACTCATCAGGTAGATTCTAGGTATTTCCCAACTTGTTTTGAAACATCAGTTAGGTAATTTAAACCCAACCTCTCTTTAATTACTTTCTTATGTATAAATATTCACGAACTTGATGAAATCTGTAGTTACTTGAAAATGGTGTAAAAGCCGAAACCGGTCGTAATAAAGTAGTAAAGTGTTAGTGGAAACTGGACAAAAGTTATATTTTTTCTTCCTTTTCTTATTTCATCATGAACTTCCACAAAATAAATAGATCATCAATCAAACAAGTAAATTTATGAAAGTGTGTTTGCTTTATTTTAAGCAAGAAGATTATATTAACAAAGGTAGGTAGGTATCTTGTTTTTATTGACTTATTTACATTTGCATAATTTTAATATACCCGTCTATAATTCTGAGTTCTCCACTCACTTGATGAGGCTCGGATTGCAGAGCGCTTGTCTGGAGACAGAGGGCACACACTTTTGTCACTGAAGAGTTCCTTTTATTTTTTCCATATAATATTGAGGACTTCTTCAGCTTCTACTACACACCGAGAACTTTCGGTCCCTTCAACATACCTCAGAAATTCCAATAAACTTAATTTTAATTGGGTCATTTGTCTTTGTTTATAAGAAGACCATTGAAGTATTTTATCACTGGCTTTTTTCTAACAAGGTAACTATTAACACCTTAACACTAATCCTTACACCAATAATCATTTATTTAAATGAACATTAATAAAAGGTAAAAATCATCGAAATCACAGTTTTAACAATGTTTAAAGGGCCTAAACCACGCTTCAGATACTCAATACACGAAATAAACAAAGTAAACAATGAAATCTATATGGAAGAAAAAGTAAGGTTATAAATCAATGTCGTAGAAAGTACTTCATCGTCCGCCGCCGGTAGCGCTACAATCTTAATTTGAAATCCCAATAGAGTCGAACCCGAACGAAGGAAACAAAACTAATATACCAAGAGTGCGGAGAGCGCTAGTCCGTCACTGTCAAGAGAGAATGGTGGCCATCAAAGAGGATGGTTTAATAAGCTCTATCCAATCAGAATCTTGTAGCATCAACGCGTCATAGTGACGTACTTAGACATGAGTACAGAGTCGAACTCGAACCAAGCAACAAAACTGTCAGCAGTAACTCTCATTTACCAAGAGCTAGTCGTCACTGTCTATAGAGAACGGCAGCCATGACATGTCCATCAACTACGTCACATTTCGCCACAAATGTTATTTCATCTCTTTCTATTAGTGTCCCCATTGTCTTATGAATGAATAACTCTCCAGTTAAATAATATTTAGTCTGCTTGGGTGGCCACGACATATCCATCTACATCACAAATGTTTTTTCATCTCTTTCTATTATTGTCACCTTTTTTTGTCTAATGGGGATCAAACTCTCCAAGTCAGATGACGTTTAAGCTCTTTGATATAACCCCACAAGGAGCAACGATTATACACTACAATGGGAATTTCCTTCCTCCCGCTTGCCACCAGCTATGAGTGACGTCACCAGGCCTCCGCTATGGTTGGTTTGCCGTAAGAGCCCTTGTATTTTACTTGGTTTTTAAAACCTTTCATCTCGGTATTCATCTGGTTGGTGTGTTAACTTTCTTTGCTACATTCAGTTCTCAGAACTCTAGATGCCCTATTTTGCTGTAGATAACCTATAAATTGAACTGGTGCTAAGTGCGTTCTGTCATTTCGTTCGATTTTCTGAAAATATTTGTAGAAAATAAGGTTGCAAAAATTGAGATTTATCGATATCTTTATGAGTTGAAAATTCAAGTGACGTTCAATAATATACATATATAAGTGATTTTAAAAGAGAAGTACCGGCTTCATTTGAAGTTAATGCAAATGGGCATATATAAGAAGTATAGAAAAAGATCTAGGTAGAAGTATATAATTGGTGCATATCTTTCATGAATATTTCTGAAAGAATTCCAGATATAGGTACAACTTGAGTAGAATTGAGGTCAATTTTGAGAAGTGATTATAATTATAGTGAATAAAAACATGTGTTCAGTTATTTTAGTTTTTTTATTAACACAGTCCAGTTTTTTATTCATTGGCTTTTGTACTCAGGAGATTCTGAGAGAATGGAAATAATTATTTGAAAATGAAATACCTACCTACATGTGACATTCCAAACTTTATTTGATTTTCATGTTTAAGTACGCCATAAATGGTTGATCTGATTTAATCTAATTAACCCAGGTCACCCTTAAGCATTTTTCGAGAGCTATATTCACCTCAAATATTTTTAATAAATCGAAAAACAGTCAAATGAACAAGTGTCCTATATAATGAAGTGAGATTCAACACTGACTCAGTCGATTCAAGTCTCAGTTTTTCACAACAAACTAAGATATTCATAAGATTAGAAAACTATTGAACGGGAAAGTTAAATGATTCATCAAACAAAAACACTAACGAAAACGATCAGAAAATTTTACTAACAATTAGAAAAACCGCTTTCAAAAAGTATAAAAAACACACGGGCTCTTATGGCAGACGAACAGTTCTGTAGGCCTGATGACGTCAAATGACGATGAACTCGCGCTGAAATTTGTCCAATGTACGGAGACAGGAAATGAACCATCCTTTGTAGTGTATAATTGGGGGTGTCCGGCCTTCAGACTCCTCCTCAAAACCCAACAACGGCACAACCCCTATTATATTTTATGCCAGAACTTTTGTAAGGAGAATTTTATGAGTTAAACACGAGGTTAAACATCCAGAATTCCTGCTGTTTTAACTTTTATGACAAATTTTTTTTCTACATGAATAATAGTTTTCCTACAAAATAATTAACTATTTACAATAAAATATTTGCTGTGTGTGTGTATATATGAATTGTATCCTTAAGAGGTTGATCTAAGATTTTTTTTTTATTTTATATTTTATCCAGACCCCTCATGATTAACAACGAAGATTTCTTCCTGATATTTTTTGCATGAGCTTAGCAGCACCTTGTACTTCATGGAGTCTTTAATGGGTAATAACGTACGTGTTGCTGATGTTTTTAATGTTTTTATTACTAATAACCAAGCACCCAAGCAGTGCCGGTTTATCCGCTGGGTCGCTGAGCGCTTGGGGCAGGCTCACAGGTGCCGGGCTCATCCAGATTTTGATAATTGAAGATAACAATGCTTCGGGGGTTTTATAAAACGTCAGAAAACTAAATCATTTCAAAAGAAAAAAAGAGAGACTCGAAATTGAAGTATATTTAGTAACGAAAAATATGCAACGAATATTAATTACCCAAGACCTTCAAAAAGTCAAAATACACTTTGTCTACGACAGTGTGTAAACTAAGCTTTCACCCACTGGTCGCGGTACGTTAAGTGATACTTTTTAGTGCAAGTGCGTAATAGTTATTTACCTAACAAGTTCGGAAAGTAGTACTTTTCCGCACGCGACGGCAGTTGTACGAACGACGCGGAGCGGAGTTCGGGCACGCCGTCAAGGGCGGAATAGACGTTTTCCGTAAGAGTTAGGTACAATGTTTTTCCTACGAGTGTTTTTGTCCATCTTATAAAAAAAAAAGGTTTTTATTAAACAAGATTTTATAATAATTCTTCAAAATGACACATAAGAGATTTATAATATGAGATCGAATCAAGTCTTTTAACGACTGTTTAATAATAACTTTCCGATATTCTGTAATTTTCATAAAATTAATTTCAAAATATAAAGTAATTAAGACATTATCAAAATAAATAGTGATATTTAGAATTTGACAGGATTTTATATGGTATTATAGCAATTATATTAATATCTCAAATAGCTCAATTGGCGAAGCAAGGGAGTAGTCGTTCTCCGCTGGTTAATGGTTAATGGGGTAGGTAGTTCGAATCCTAGGGGGAAGATACTTTTTTTTTGTTTTTGTTTTGAAATCGATGAGACTACTTACCGTTCAATTTTCGTTATACTTTTTTTTTGTTTTTGTTTTGAAATCGATGAGAGTACTTACCGTTCAATTTTCGTTATATTTTTCAATATTTGTATATTCAATGACGACATAAGTGTTTTTGATAGAATCTGTTATGAAAAAAATAATTCGCATCGTACTACAAAATTTCATATACCTACCTACTCGTGGAAAATGTATGTCATTTCATGCTCATTGTACATTATAATAATCTTGAATTAAAATATTGTGCTTTAAAGAGATAATCTTGCGTAAAAGTAAAAATCGTGCGGTAAAGTAAAAATCGTGCGGAAAAGTAAAAATCATGCGGAAAAGTAGAACTTTCAAAACGAAAAATCTTGCGGAAAAGTTACTTTTCCGCACGCTCGTAATAAATAGTATATTGTGCAACAAGTGCAGAAAAGTGCTAATTTCTCACGAGTTTGAAAAAGTTGCGGCACGAGCGCAAGCGAGTGCTGCAATTCAAACGAGTGAGAAATTGCATTTCTGCTCGTGTTACACACTATACTTTTTCTACAACACCCTTTTTGCTAAAAATAATACTATACTATAAGACGAAATGAAATGTCAGTGACTCATTCTTATATTTTCCTCTTGAAGTTGAAGGTAGTAAATTCAATGACAATGAATTAACTTGTTCTCTTAGTTCTGGCGGAGTATTTTCAATTTCAGAACTGTCGCTATCCATTTTAGTTCAATCTCATTAAAAAATGACGGGACAAGAATATTTTACGAATATTTTATGCTTGACGTTTGTTGATATTCAAATGATTCTATAGATGTTGCTCCGTTGCCTAGCAATGGATACTGTGTATGTGGGCATTTGAGACAGCAGTAGTGATGTCTATGATTTTTGTTCAGAATATTATGAATTTGTACGACAATTTCCCTCATATTATATAAACCAATAGACTTTGTCTATTCATTCTTGAAGTTGCCTGATCGAATATCCCTTCGAAATGCAGAATTTTCAAAATATACTTTCACCTTGCTGTCACGAAAACTGTATTGCACAGAAATGTCACTTTGCGGCACACTAATGTCAAATTTCAATTATTGTGAGAAATAATCATGTTTGCGAACGTAAAACTATGCAGATAAGCATGTTTTGGAGTGTGGTTGTAGAAAAATAGTTATTCCCTTAACAAGTGCGCAAAGCGTTACTTTTCCGCACGCAAATACAGTTAGGAGAACGACGCGAAGCGGAGTTCGTTTTAGTTTTTGCGTGCACTTTGTGCACGTGTTAGAAACAAAATTTTTCCTATAAGCTTCATATCATAAAACAAAGAAAATAAAAAAATTTATAAATTTTAGTTGAACTTGATAGTAAGAACTACCTATACAACAATTACTCGAGGGGGAAACCGCTGGTGAAATTTGATGTACAAGCCTTGGGTATTAGTGGTATTACTTAGGTATTAGTGGGGGATTAGTGGAATTATTCATTAGTAACGGAGAAAAACTGAAAATTTTGCGATTTTTTGAAAAATTCATAACTCCGCAATTTTTCAAGAAGTAGGATTGGTAATTCTCACGAAAGTATTGAATCATGTGTAATTTATGTGTGTACAAAACAGGCGCTGTTGGATCATTAGTTTTGGCACAATTGCAATTTTTTTGTACTATCTTGCAGCGTGCCTGGATGCTCTGGATGCTCTAATTTCAATTTCTCAAACAGATTATGCAACTAGAATTATAGTACAACAAAACGTATATTATTCTCATTTTGCGCAACAATGGTGCGAAATGGGTGAAAAATGCATGCAAACATGACTGAAAACGGCCGAGCCCGCGTTAGCTGCTGAGTGGTAGAAGAGTCCGGGACATGAGGGGAATTCTTCTAATGAACGGGTAACGTGATAGTACGCTTCCCCCATCTCCCATTCTCTCCTACCACTCGACCGCTTTCACCAGCTCGGCTGTTTTCAGTCATGTTTGCAAGCATTTTTCACCCATTTCTCAGCATTTTAGCTCAAAATGAGAATATACGTTTTGTGGGACTGTACTTCTACTTTCAAAATCTGTTTCAGGAATTGAAATCGGACTATCACTAGAGCATCCAGGCACGCTGCAAGATAGTGCAAAAAACTCAAATTGCAATTGTTCCAAAACTAATGATCCATCAGAGCCTGTTTATTTGTGCACACATAAAGCACACATGATTCAATACTTTCATGAGAAGGGCCAACTCCACTTCTTAAAAAATGGCGGAAGTAGGAATTTTTTAAAAAATCGTAAAATTTTCCAGGTTTTCCTCCGTTGCTAATGATCCGATCGGATCCCATAGGAGCGTCCAGATTGATTTATTAGTTTTCATTTTATAAGAGAAACAATTAAAAAACACATTTTTTGTTATTTACGTGTTTATAATGAATTAGTAAATGACAGTTGCGAGTTGAAAACATAACAGAATATAACTACGGACTGTCTTCCATGTGATGGCAAAGTCGTTTTTCTACTAGTATTTTTGATATGAAAAAATGCTCTAGTAATTAGCCTATGATACTATTTGTCTCTGTGTTGTGTCTCTTTGTTGTGGTCAAAATATTGTTTCTTATATTTTTGTTCAGATTTAGCGGGCAGTAAATTCAAAATTGCAGAGTTTGCACTTATTGTTGCTTGACAATATTATACTGGGTGTCCCAGGGGCGCACCCCATTGTAGGGATCGAAAGAGAAAAATATTCTGAGACGAAAAGTCCTTAGCCATTTTTCAATCTGATGCATCGATAATTAATTATTAATTAAAGAAAGTAACAAATCAGGAGAGCGCGACAGAAGAATAAAAAGTGAGTGGAAAAACAGTGAGAGACGCTAGAGTAGACCCAGGTCATGTTCCGATATTCCCGAACAGTACTGCCAGTAATTTTGGTCGTTCCGATTTTACTGAAATTGACTGGTACACATTTCGCACCACTTTTCATGGAACCTTGTTAGAGGCTATAAATTTACTGGTTGCTACCGTTACAGAAATGGTCGTGTAGTCCCAGTATCTCCTCCCCGGACCAACCGTGGACGGCGGATTCGATTTGTTTTCGCGCGCTCCTGATTGGTCACTTTCATTAATTAATAATTAATTATCTATGCATCTGATTGAAAAATGACTGAGGACTATTCGTCTCAGAATATTTTTCTCTTTCGATCCCTTCAATGGGGTGCGCGACTTCTGGGACACCCAATATAATCATTTATTATCATTATACTAGGTACTTAAATTTTTTTTCTGAAATCGTTCAAGAATGCCCACTTTCTCGGAGCAACTTCAGGCCTCAAAATACGATAATCTAGTATTTTAGTCCGTAAGCAACGAACTTTCCCTGACCGTTTCGGACCTAAACGGTACGGGAAAGTACTTTTTCGGCAACCATCCTAGGCCTAGGCCGGGAAGTGCTCGAAATTTAATATAAATAAAAATTAGAATGTTTCTGTTGGTACCTATCTTCTGTTCGAATTTCAATATATAATACAAATAAGAACTAAAATGTTCGAAATATTCAAATTTGGAATCACAGCCAGGGTAGATTTTTCTTGATCATAATTCTATTTTTTGTTCCCCCCTGTACACCGTTGAGAAATTTAGAAGTTTGATAACTTGAATATAAGTATTTCGTAATGCACCAATTTTTATTAAGAATAAAATTATCTGACAAATCGATAATAAAAAAGTTTCCATATGGTGCAAATTTTTGAAACTCACTGTATATTGTCATGACCACCTTTTCATAGGCAACCCATTTTAGGCGTTTTCGTCTATTCATGTAACTGAAAAAAAAGTATGTGTCATCCGGTTAACAGATGGGTGAAGATCGACCTCTCTTCGTCTCTTAGACTAAATGCGTTTCATTGATTTGTTATTCTACATGGTTTTCGAAAAAATAGAGTACGCAACACGTCCGAAAACAGTTTTTTTGGACTCGTAGACTTCCAGGACTCGCTAACGATCGTCCTAGAATTTGGTCTACTCGTCCAAAAAAACAGTATTTTCTGGACTTGTTGTAAATTACTATTCCCGTATCGAAAACGATACGGGAAAATTTTTGCCGGCTTGTTTACATTTTAGACAGTTATTGAATTCACGCAAACTATATGTAGAATTCCTTAGTTTTTGATAATGCTGATTGCGATTTCAGAAAAAATAGTATGTGTACCTCGTAGTAAAAGCACATTCCCAGACTTCAATGCTTGTTGGCCTCGGCTTCGTCTCGGCCAACAATTTACATTGTCGTCCGGGAATGTATTGCTTTTACTACTAGATACACAATATACTATTTTTGTTTCAATCTGAAATAAAATATCGGGAAATACGATTGAAATGTAAAAGGAAATATACTTGCAACGGCTTCTCATATTGCATAAAATAATCTACAGCAACAAAAATAAATATAAATTGTCCGTACCTACCAGTAAAATATATTTGAGTAGTTTCACTTTTTCGCACTCAGTGCGGAAAAAAAACTCATCCGCACGGCGTTAATGGGGACCACAAGCTTCTTTTTCATGACATTACAGCGGGCTCTTTCTGAGTATTTCGAATTTTCCAGCATTGTTGACAATTTTCTCTGGTTTAATTTGCAAACTTCACGTCGCGGCGTGCTCTCAGTCGACCCCTCAAAGTTTTCCGGTGAATCGCCGAGGCCATGCACGTCTCAATATACGGTATTTTTGCGAATGTTGGAACCCCGAGTCGGGCGTTCTCACGCTGCCCAGACTAGAACACGTGCATGGCAGCCTCCTATGATCGAGAATGTGAAAAATTATGGTTATTGCCGTATGGCTCCGGTAAACATATCAAAGCAGGGAAGTTGCTCAGAACGGTGAGATGATCATTAACATATCAGATCATAGATGTGAAGGTAGATAGGTAGGT
Organism: Chrysolina oricalcia; assembly: GCA_944452925.2. Taxonomy (NCBI): domain Eukaryota; kingdom Metazoa; phylum Arthropoda; class Insecta; order Coleoptera; family Chrysomelidae; genus Chrysolina; species Chrysolina oricalcia. The sequence continues at coordinate 16,250,353 of OX101818.2, read as the reverse complement.
AATATTATTATCTAATCGCGTTCAAAATCGGAATAGGTTTACGTTTAACTAACACATAGTTTTTTCACATGACGAACAAAACACATACAGGGTGTTAGTGAATAAGTGCGACAAACTTCAGGAGGTGATTCTGCATGAAAAAATTATGACAGTTTGTTATATAGCTTTCGTCCGCAAATGTTTCGTATTCCGAGATACGGGGTGTTAAAGTTTTTCTTAAAAACTGACTACCTATTTATTTATTGCTCTGAAACCGGTAGAGATATGCAAATTAAATTTGGTGGGTTTGAAGATGTAGTTATTGCGTATTTTCTGACATGCAATTAAGAATTTTATGTTCATCATTGGCGCGCATACGGGCAATGATCTCAATTTGTTTTAAAGAAAATATGGTACGCCACTGACAAATTTCAAACTAACAATCATTTTTGGATTCTTCGTTCAATTTGTGACAAAAAATCTCTCTTGCCTTTTTTTTTGTGTGCGGCACCGTTTTTATGCAAAAAAATAAAACAACTTAACGCGTATTTTTCATTTCTTTAATACTTCAATAAGAACTACTATCTAATACAATAACATTGAACCAGAACAATAACAGAAAATAACACTAATAAATAAATAGGCGCAAATCTACAAATGTTCAAAATGACTTCCCTCAGACGTGGTACAAGATTCAACTCTTCGCCTCATTGATTGTCGTATTCGCGCAAATATTCCTGGTGTATTTCTTATTGTCTCAGCCGGCTATAATTCGATTCCTCGGGTCTTCAACATTTTCGATGGGAGTCGAATAAACTAACGACTTAAGGAAACTCCAAATGCAAAAATCTAGAGGATTTAAATCCGGCGATCAAGCAGGCCAATATGTCTCGTCCCTCCCCCAAGGAGACTAAACATTATTTAACTAGGAGAGTTTAATCCCCATAAGAATGGGGATACTAATAGAAAGAGATGAAAGACTATTTGTGACGAAATGTGATGTGTCATGGCCTCCGTTCTCTATAGACAGTGACGGACTAGCTCTTGGTATATGAGCTAGAGTTACTGCTGACAGTTTTGTTGCTTGGTTCGAGTTCGACTCTGTACTCATATCCAAGTACGTCACTATGACGCGTTGATGCTACAAGATTCTGATTGGCTAGAGCTTATTAAACCCTCCTTGTTGGTTTAGTCTGTTTGTACCTCCCCTACCTATCCAACGATTTGGATATACTGTATCTAAGTGATACATTAATGCTAAAATGGGCTGGTGCACCATCATGCATGAACCATATAAGTGTTTTGTCCCAGCTGAAGTGGGATTTCTTCAAGAAGAATAGGTAACTCTTCCTGTAGGTAATGAAGGTGAGAGTCGCCTGTTAGTCGTTGTGGGAGGACATATGGACCGACTAAATGATCATCGATTACCTCAAGCCATACATTTACTGAAAACTGATTCTGAAAATGAGCTTCAAATATTCCATGTGGATTTTCCTCAGCCCAGAAGTGATTGTTATGGAAGTTTCGTATACACTGTCGTCCAAAATTGGCTTCGTCAGTAAACAAAACGCCATTTAAAAAATTAGGAATTTGGGCGATTTGATGAAGAATACAAAGGCAGAAAACTAGGCGCGGAAGAAAGTCTCTAGGTAGTAGAGCTTGCACACGTTGAATAAGGAACGGATACAATTGCTGTTCTTTAAGAATTTTAAATACAGTGAAGTTGCTTACATTCAATCTGTTGGCAATTTTTCGAGTACTTGTTTCAGATGACTCCGATTAACTCGAGAACTGCTTCTTCTAGTTGCACAGTTCGTACTTCTCGAGGGTGCCCGCAGTCAGCCGTTTTTTTCTTAAATGTATCATTTTCGCGCAAACGTTGGTGAAGACGAGCTGATATTGTACGATGGGGTACCCTACGTCCTGGATATAACTCAGCATACAATCGTCGAGCTTGCCGACCATTTCCATCACTTCGACTATAGACAAAATGCATGTTTGACAATGCTGCATTTGTATAATGTTCCATTTTTTTCGATAAAGGAAAATTTTATTACTTATTAATATTAATTTTATACCAAACTGAAAGCTTAAAAATGATGAAACGTTAATTTGACATTTCGTTAAAATATTCGTATTTAAGAATGTTGACAGTAGCCTACTAGCGTCGCTGCTAGATAATGTGTTAAAGAAATGAAAAATACGCGTTAAGATGTTTTATTTTTTTGCATAAAAACGGCGCCCTACACAAAAAAAAGCAGGAGAGATTTTTTGTCACAAATTGAACAAAGAATCGAATAATGAATGTTAGTTTGAAATATCTCAGTGGCGTACCATTTTTTTCTATAAAAAAATTGAGATCATTACCCGTATGTGCGCCAATGATGAACATAAATTTCTTAATTGCATGTCAGAAAATGTGCAATAACTACCTCTCATTTATTATATTATATTATATTATATTATATTATATTATATTATATTATATTATATTATATTATATTATATTATATTATATTATATTATATTATATTATATTATATTATATTATATTATATTATATTATATTATATTATATTATATTATATTATATTATATTATATTATATTATATTATATTATATTATATTATATTATATTATATTATATTATATTATATTATATTATATTATATTATATTATATTATATTATATTATATTATATTATTTATATTTATTTATTATTATATTATTATTTTTTCAAACAGAATTACCCTCTGAAGTTTGTCGCACTTATTCACTAACACCCTGTATTTGTCGGCAACTGCTTGTATTCACAATCACGACATCAAAAAAAGACATCCATATACAGGGTATTCCAGGATTTCCTTGGGAATATACCTATTTACGAGATACGGGCTCTCGAAGTTAAAAAATTAAAAATATTTTTCTTTAATAACTTTTCTAGTGAACGGACTGCACCCGATCACCCACACCCCAAAAAATTGAAATGACGGATATTTTTCAATATTTTTCAACAAAATAAGGTTTCCTAGACAATTGTAACCCTCAATTGCTGAACCAGGGTCAATTTGACCCTGTACAATTTTAATTTGCTGACTGTATGCTGCATGCGCACTATTTTCATTTGGTCGTCTCAGTACCTTCCCGTCAGTTGCTAAATAGACGTTGAAGGTGTAGTTTGGTGTTCTATTCTGTATGAAAATATCGAAAGTAAGCGTTTCTGGGTCAGTTTGACTCCGGTACGGTAATAACGATTTTTTTCGCCCTTTTTTTCAGGTTATTCATCGAAAATTTTATGGCAGGTTCTTCATGTACAGTAAAGTTTACAAACCCAGACTATAAAGACACACTTCTTTAATGGATGGAGAACTGATTTTATCTGATCTGATAACTTCAGAACAGCCATTGCAGTATTTTTTTTTCATATAGTAATTTGAATTTTTTAATAATTTTTCACTATGCCTTATATGTTTAGTTTTCTTATATTACCAAAACAATGGTTATTGAAATATTTTACTTCAATTTTGCCAATTTTTCAAATTATGCTCTGCAGAAATGTTACGATTTTTATAATTTTCGTAACATTGGAAAAGATAATACTTAGCATTATAGACTAGCTCAAATTGCTAACTAACGATATTACATATTTATAAAAAAAATATTCAAATAACAGGGTCACTTTAACCCTGGTTCCTCAGACGTTCAGTGGATAAGGGCTAAGAATAAAAGTACTCATGTGTTAAGTCGATCCGAGCAACGATTTTATATACATACTTCGTAACAACCCATCCCACTATAACATAATAAAATTTCAGCCAATTTGACCGGGAGCCAATTTCCCATTTGTTCTCGTGCGGGGTGGGGTCCTTTCTGTGGGATTTCTCAACATCTATTTATGATACCTTGATTTCGCAAAATTTGCAAATTTCACCTACTGTGTAACTCCTACTATTACCTAGATCCCGAAGATGTTCATCCTTATCTTGGGCACACTGTATACGATGACTTTTAATTTATATTATTAAGATGAGAGCTTCATGGTTATTGATTCATTGTAGACAGTTCCAGTCTCCGTGCGGGACTTTTTTACATAAATACACATTGTTGTGACACCGCATCGCCTGTTCCTAGAATAATAATTGATATATATCCATAAATTATGGCGTTTTGATAAATGAACCAATTATTAATTTTGACAAATAATTATGTAAAGTAGACGCGTACTTTTTACAAAGTAACATGTAATAATTCGAAATGATGTAAAGCAACTTCGCCTCTTTGTTTTGTTGGGTTAATTTTTCTCTCGATACACATCGCTGGATGAGGAATTTTACAGCTTCAATCCTATCCGCCCGAGTCAGTGGCGGTACAGAAAGACTGTTTGGCTCATTGGAAATCAGAGTATGTTCTTAGATAGTCACAGAGTATTTAAACAATTTGTATGAATTCCAGCGAACAATTTTTGTTTCTGGGAATATTCCAGAAATACGCTCGCTCTATACATGACGAAACATTTCACTCAAAGGCTCGGATATGTTTTTGCAACATTCCTGGAACCAGAGATATCTGCCCTCACAGATGTCATTGCAACATTTCAAAGTTCACATTCTAGGAATGTTGTTGAAATATATAAATGATGTATCATATGTACATTCGCCAACTATTTTATTCTCCTTCTTAGCTTAGTTAATTGGATTTCTGACTCCTTGCGGAATCAATTTCTCCAGATCAGGTCACCCCCTCGATCCGACAAATCCGTTTTCATCCAGCCTGGGTACCGGCGTAGAGATCAGGGGGACTATATAATTTTACAATAAAACACTCAACTTCAAGAAAATTATTATATAAATAGAACTAAACATAATATAACAAACACACACATCAACATGACTTCAGAAGTCAAATGAACTGTTTTATTAAAACATAAATATGAAATATCACCAAAACAAACGTTTCAACGTGCCTAGTCATTCTTATCCTACAAGGAAAAAAATATCATTTTGTAGTTCCACAAATGCAGAAAGCTATAGGACAGCGAAGTTATCAGTATATAACACCAAAATTATACAATACTGTTCCACAACACATACAAAAAATCAATAATTCACAGTCGTTCAAAAAAGTACAGAAACAATTGATCTTCTCTCAACCACGTCGGAATATTTTGGAGATGATATAATTTTTTTAGCTCATCATTTTAGCAAAAATATTATTCATTATCTCAGTTTCCATGTACACATGTTTGTTAAGTTGGTTTTCTTCAATGAATAATTTTTCACATTTTTTTATTCTTTCGATGATATTGTTTGCTATTTTATATTTTTATATTTTAAATTATTGTTATCTTTATTATTATTGTTATTATTATATTCACCAATTTTACTTCAGAAACGTTAATGAAACATTGCATCAATGTTTCCAAATTTATCAATATAGATCAATATTCCATTGAAACATTTATGTTCCAAAAGTTCAGTTCTCCTAAGTTTTTGAAATATTTCAACTAAGTATGTTTATGAAACATATGATAAATGTTCCAAACGTTTGGATATCCCAAAGAAACATTTCCTTTATGTTTCAAAACATTCCTGATTATTTATTTCTGGAATACTTTTGATATGTTTGAGAAGTATATCTTATAAATATTTTAATATTCCTATGAAACATTTTATTGACGTTTAAAATGTTCCCCTATTTTATATTTCAACAATTCATCTCTTGTGTTAATGACATGGTAATGGTAATGGGTGGGGGACGCAAGCGTCAGCGACTAGGCCCCAGTGGACCCTTTTCGCAATCCCCGGCACCTTCACTCATCCCATGTCGGATACCTGCTCGAACCTCTTCGACCTTCTTATGAAAGTCGAAATGTCCTTCCATTGCAATGAGTGCAATTCTTCCTCCTTAATAGTGGCAGCTCCGAAGGCGTTTTGTCTGAGCCTGCCATAAATACCACTTCCGCACAGGAAGTGGAAGTGGAGTCCTCCTCCTCCCCACATTCCGTGCATTGTGGGTCTGCCTCAACTCCCACCAACAGTCAGAGTTCTTTGCGGCTTAGCTTCAGTATCTTGGCCGTCCTTGCCATGTCGGGCCCCGATATCATCTGCTTTGACTGATGCCTGCATCCGTCTATCCTTCTCTACTCTTGTTCTAATGTATCAACGGCCCACTCATTCAGTGCCGTTGTTACTTGTCTCCTTGTTATGCCGAGTGCGGGTTCGGGCCCGTAGTAGGGCTGTCCGGCTCCTTGCTTGGCTACATCAGCGTTATTTCATTTTCAGTCTCTCCAGGGCATCTAAGCACTCCTGAACCAGTACTGATATTGTTCTGGTTGCATTCAGAGCTCTGATGGCGGCCTGACTGTCCGAGCAGACATATACATGTCTCTCTAGGCCGGACCTCACCTCTTCCATCCTGGTTTCCTCCAGGATGGCATACACCTCTGCTTGGAAAACTGTTGTCAGAGAACCTAGCCCATAAGCTCTGTTTTCTCCGTTTTCCAAGTAAACTCCTGCTCCGGCTTGTCCTTCCTCCAGTTTGGACCCGTCTGTAAAACAGACCAGGCTTTCTGTGGGAAATATCATCCTTTCCTCTTCCCACTCTCTCCTGTCTGGGATCTCTAGCGAGATCGTCCTTTTCCACCTAATTTTATCCTCTGCCTGTATCACTTTGATAGCGGATAGTATGGGATTTCTATCTCCGCTACGTGTTAATGACATAAGTAATGAATAAATATTTTTAATAAATTTGGAAAGTGATAATTATCCTTCCAAAACTTTGTTCATTCATTCATTTCAAATTTCACTATTATTTCTGAAATACTTTTGAGAAATGTTTGTGAAATATATCACATTTACAAATTATATTTCAATAAAGCATAACATTAACAATAAAACAAAAAAGTTCGATTTGTAATAACAGGAGTTTCTGTTGATATAATCTGTAAATAAGTGAAAATAGAGTATATTTCGTTTTAATTCCGAGAGTTCCAACCTTTGACAGCTGTTTCGTGCTCACGCACTCATCAGAAAGGATTTATGGAGCTCTCGAAATCAAAACGAATCCACTCAAGAATTTGTACCGTGAATGCAAAACAGATATAACAGAAAGTTTCAACTAGTGACTGTAGATGTCATAAATAACTTTCTGTTATAATCTGTAAATATATATATACGGTTGATTTTCAGATTTCTTGTTACTTGACATAGTTTTTTGGGAATTTCAACCTTCCACAGTCTGAACATGTTGTTGAGTTTGTTGAAACAATGCACCAACAACCATCTCAAAATTATTTTCTGTTGCCTGTTCTGCGAAACGTTTCCTATTTGTATCTGAGATCAGACCAGTTGAACAAAGTATATAGAGTATATAGATTTGATATTGTTTTCGGAATGTTCAATAATTCATTTACAAATTAGTGGGAAGCAATAATCAAAGGTTTTTATGTCGAGCATTCGAAAAAAATTATTTTCTATTTTCTCCTTCAAGACGTAACTAAAAGTAGTTGATTCATAAATATGTGATGGTATCACATAATTTGGAATACCGAAAATATAATCGAGTTATCATAATTTTGTTCTCAACTTGTCCTTTCAAATTGTAACACGATGTTTCTTTTTGTTTCTAATTTATTGTGAATTTCATGTTAGTATCTCAAATTATTTAATACCATCACATATTTATGAATCAACGACTTTTAGTTATGTCTTGAAGAAGAAAATATTTTTTTTCGAAAGCTCGACATACAAACGAAGAAATCTTTTTAATTGGTCTACCTTTGACTGTTTTCCACTAATTTGAAATTATAAAGATATATTACATAAAATAACTTGTGACATCTACAGTCACAAGTTATTTTTTGTTATATTTTTTGTTACATACTGTCGTTGCCGTCAGGTATTAATTTCAGAGTGGATTCGAAACTGCTGGCGGCGAATGTTGGAGCTCTCGGAATTGAATCGAAATGCACTCTTTTCACTTTATAAAGATATATGTAGATTGAAATTAATCCTACCCTTCAACAAAGCCAAAAATCAAAAATTTTGGATGCGATTGTTTCCATTCCTCCCAGTGACTGAGATGTTTTAGCTAATGTTATCAGCATATATTTCAGCTAACCCTCCTCTTACTCACATCCGCATATCAAACCCACCACTGAAATTAAATAAAGTTTCCTAAAAAACCTTCAACAAAATGAATCAAATTAATCAAATAGGAATAGTACCTATTAATATATCCACCAATTGTTTCGTTGATTCCTCAGAATTCTCTAAACTGTGGTCATATTTTAATTTCTTGAATTTGCTACGGTTTTACCAGTCATAACATGGAACCCAACATTCTGATTAACCATGTCGAAAATAATATACCAGGTTTTATTTAATTTATGTATTCTTATCTCAGACTGACTATGCAGCAGTTTCTCTATTTATTAGATAAACACACACACTCACCAGACTGCACCTGCAAATTTCAAAAAAGGCCTATTTTAATAATTTAATCGATCAAAATTCAAACTCATCCTCAGCTCTTTGGAAGTGTGTGAATCATATATGTAAAAAGTCCAAATCGGAAAACAAAATAGAAAAGATTACAAATGAATACAATGAACAAATTTTTGACAAAAAGAAAATAGCGAATGAATTCAATAATTACTTCAGTGACCTTGGCAAAAAATACGCTGAGAAAATCACTGCTCCACAGAATTTCAGTGAAAACATGCCAATTTCGAATAAAACGATGTATTTGTTTCCAACAAATCAGGAAGAAGTTGAAGCAACTATAAAATCTCTGAAAAACAAAAAATCACCTGGTATAGATGGAATTAGAGCCGAAACTCTGAAAGAAATAAGTAAAGAAATATCTGCTCCACTGTCTTTTATCATTAATAAATGTTTCACTACCGGTATTTTTCCAACGACCCTAAAAATAGGCTTGATCACTCCTATATTTAAAAATGGCGATAAGAAAAAAACCGGAAACTATCGACCAATAACTCTTACATCAAGTATCAGCAAAGTATTTGAAAAAATCATAAAACAGCGATTGACATATTTCTTCAACAAAAATAAGATATTGTCCGACAACCAATATGGCTTTAGGGAAGGAAAATCTACAGAAGACGCAATAAATACACTCGTTAAAGATATTTACAATTCACTAGATGAAAAAGTTCCTACTGCATGCGTTTTTGTAGATCTCTCTAAAGCATTCGATACCGTTAACAATGAAAAATTGTTGAATAAATTGGAATGTTATGGTGTTCGCGGACAAGCCCGTACACTACTGGAAAGCTATATGAACGAGAGAACTCAATATGTCGACATCGATGGGTGTAAAAGTGAGGCTAGAACCATCACCTATGGTGTACCTCAAGGAACCGTACTTGGTCCAGTACTCTTCACTGTATATATAAATAGTTTACTTTCATTAGGCACAGTTGGTAGAGTCGTAAGCTTTGCCATACTTTATAATGCTTCTACGTGGGATGAATTGAAAAACGTTGCTGAAAAAGATTTTAAAATAATAAAAAAATGGTTTCAACCTAATCAGTTGACACTCAATGTAGATAAAACTAAATATATGCCCTTCACGTCATATAGATCAGGTCTCCCAAATATTGGCCACCTCAACATTGATGAAAATACGAAAATCCCAGAAGTTAACAGTATCAAATACCTTGGTGTCATCATTGATTCCCATCTCAAATGGAATCTACAAGATAAATCTGTTGTAAATAAACTCCGGGAACTATTGTCAAAATTTAAATATATGAGAGACTTCTTAGACACCAAGCACTTGAAAATTATGTATTTTTCCCTTGTACAGTCGCAGCTAAGCTACGCAATTTCCTCGTGGGGAGCAATAAGTGACACTCATCTTGAAAACTTAAATGTAATACAAAGATGGATACTTCGAATTATATTTAGAAAACATCCTAGATATTCAAATGATTATCTCTATAAATTGAGCAATGTGATGGATTTAAGGCAAATTTATTTTTTGAAAGTTTTGGTCTATATGAAAAAAAATGAAAATGAGCTAAAACGTGTTGAGCATACCCACAATACCAGAAATAAAAATAAAACATATCTTCTGCCTAAACGAGAAAAGACCGTGGTGCAACGTTGCTTCGATTACTTGGGCCCAAAATTCATTAATAATATACCTATCGATTTTCAACAAATAGAAAAAATTACAATATTCAAGGATAGACTCAAGAAATGGATTATGTCGAAAGATAGAGTATTTTTTTCTCACATTATTAACAATTTATCTTAATACACATTTTTTTATCGCAGACTCCACACTTACCGAAATTGACATAATAAATAACACCACAAAACCCAAACAATATTATAAAACCAAACAATGACAAAATATCCGAACTGAGACCCAAAAACCCAAATGAGACTGAAAAACCTAAACCGAGACTTAAGAAAAGAAACCCAAACCTTGAACACTTATTTATTATTTATGTAATTATCTTTAAGTAGGTCCATGCATTGGACATATCAAAATATCACGCACAAGTTGTTTATATCCTATCTAGGTACATTCAACTTCTGTGATTACTTGTTTATTTACATTGTAAATTTTATTCATTTTTATATTATAATCTGTTTATCATGTACCATTTACAGTAAATAAATATTATTATTATTATTTATTGTAGTTTTAAAGACCATGGCCCTTCCCCCTGACGCGAGGGCTGGATCCGCCTATGGCTTCAATTATTTTATTTGAATACTACTATTGAATTTATAGTTTTGTACTTATTTCTTGTTTCTTATTGGTATGTGAGAAAATTGTCGTTATTTTATTTATTATCATTATATGTTATTGTTAAAAATTGTTATTTCCGTCAACCGATTGCACCCCTACGCGCAACCTTCGGAAGTCTTCGAGAGACTTGTGTGAGCTAGGGAAGACGCAGCCCTTACCTTTTAACGTGTGATGCCATGCCATGTATGTTCTTTGTAATCTGTATACTATAACTATACGAAGGTTAAGTGGAAGACCATTTCGTGCATTCCTTGCAGCAGATGAACTTCGCCTTTTCAGCCAATCTGTAATGTCATACTTAACTATTGTATTGCATATTTCGCTGACTATTATCATTATTATTAGAGGTGAAGCACAGAGATTGGTTCACAAGACTTCAAAAAATTGTGAAAATCACAATTTTTCAAAATTAAATTCGTAGATGATATCACCAACAATGGCTCTACCTACCATTGAAATTTTTGATCAATTGTCGAAAAGAGAACATCAGAGAAATGGGCATTCATTCTCATACCTTAACTTATATAGGCGTCCACTCAAACTTCCTGACGATGGTTCCGCCTCTGCTGGTTTGAAAGGGATAGAGACAGATATAGTTATATGTTATTATGATTGGTTTCATCCCAGGAAGGCCACATACTGCGAGGTCTCTTTGCTACTTGACAAGAGTTGATCGGTTTCAGACCTTTTGACCTTCGGCAATCTCACTTTTCATTCTTCGGCTTTTCGTTTGTTTATTAGGTAGTAGGTCAGTATTTATTGATCGAGGAAAACGAAATGATAATGTGTAACGATTATAGCAAGACGAAATTGAAATTTGCCAATTACTTATACTTTAAAAATATATGGCGCGGGACCATTGTAGAGTGGAGAGAAAAATATCGGAGAATCCTTGAAAAAAACGTTTGAACGAATTGATCCAGTGTCCGACACTGGATTCTGTCCGTATAGGATGAATAATAATTCTTAGTAATTGTAATAATTGCTGATTTCCTGACCAGCTTTAAAATATTCATCGCCAACATGGATTCCGCAAGGAGAAATTAACGGAGACTGCCGCTTGTGAATTCACACGAAAATCGACGTAGGTACATAGATTCGTTTGTGGCATCTTCTTCTATCTTCCGTATGCCTTGACAGTTTACAAATACATAATATTAAAAAAAAAACTCGAATGAAATCCATTTGAATCATCCATCACGCATAGACAGGCAGCAGCAATGCATGTTCTGAAAACTACTCTCTGGGTGTGCCGCAAGGATCGGTACTAGGACCACTGCTTTTCATACTTTTTTTAAATGACATGTCTGACTATGTGACGAATGGATTGACAACGGTGTTTGCAGAAGATACTTCAATAGTGGCATCAGCACAGACCGTCAAGGAATTGCAGAATGCAATAAGTATTGGTTCAATTTTCAATTGAGAATGTTTCTCTTTACAGCAATAAGTAGCGTCATATTGATTCCTTCAAAAACTGGTGTATCAATAATAATTTGATATTGAATACCGAAAAAACAATTTAACTTCAATTTAATTGTACGAAAGATAGTCCGTGTATGATTTCAACAGAAGTCAAAATTCAGAGGCATCCAAATTCTTAGGGCTCTATCAAAATATATTTTGGGAAAATCATCTAGATCACTCTATTCTGGATTTTTTGCAATACTAAAATTGAATAAGAAAACTTTGGATAGGAAAATTCTAAATGATATGTATATTATTCTTTGGAATATTGTCATATTTCTCACAATGGCACTCTAAGGGGCAATCATTCTGAAATTTTTGTTGACCAGAAGCGTATTCTGAGGCTCATATTTGACGTCAAGTTCGGAAATAGTTGTGAACCCATATTCCTGCAAAACTAAATTTCACCTTTTCCCTGCATATAATATGGTATATAGAAAGGATAGTCTTTGCTGACTAGTTAGAAATAAAACCAGTTAATATTGGGGATTGCAGCAAAGTCAAAAGTGTACTCTTTTATAGAGTTTATTCCAAGCTTTCGTAAATTTTATTTACATCTTCAGGAAACTACAAAGAATTATTCATGCCAATTTTATATTTTTATGTTATTCAATTTTACTTACAACTATAGTGAGGTTGGTTGACATGTTCTTAATTCGTTCAATAGTGACATTACAGTTTAAAATTGTAAATAATATATGAAAAAAGGCTTTACGCATATAAATAAACAGAAATTTTTAAAATTTTAGTCTAAAAACAAAAGACTTGTTGATTGTATCTATGGGATATACATCAGGTGTCAATAGAAAAGAAATCTGTAATTTTCAAGTCAATTTTACCAACTGTAATCTGTTGAAAATTGATATATACGACTGTTGTTTTGTAAGTTAGGAAAAAATTACATTTCCAATTGAGTAGTTATGGAAATATTATTGTTCATAGGGAGAGTGTGGTCTAACGACAGTAAGAAGGAATAAATCTCACTTAAATGATTTATTTCACTTCTTTTATTCATACAGTTTTCATCTTGAGATATGAAGGCCATTTCCAAAAAAGTTCTCTGTCATATGTGTCTCTTTAGCTAATATTTTTGTTAAATTATAATGTATTCGATGGTCAAATTTGTTTACATGATCAGCAAGAGCACATCTTTTAGGATGAAGTCTACAATCACTTTTATGTGAGGAAATTATACTTTTCAGGCATCTTGAAGTCTGGCCAATATAATTTTTATCACAGTCCTGACAAGGAATGCTATACACTACATTTGAAGTGGAAGTTGATGGAACTTTATCTTTTACTTTTGAATAAATTGATCTAATCGGTAAAATAGTTTTATTTGCTATTTTGATATTGCACACTGAATGAAAGAGCCTGGACAATCTTGGTGTAATATCTTTTATATATAGAAGTGAAGTAAATGTAGGAATTGTAGGATTTGTAGGATTAGTATTAGCAACATTGCCATTAGTGGATATGTTAAGATTGTTAGATATAATATCTGTTTCAATATTTAATGGTGTGCTGAACAGAATACTTCTCAGTAAGCTAGGTGGATAAGCATTGTCTGAAAAGAGTTTGAAAAGAATATCTAGGTTTTTTTTATTTGTCTGAGATTTTGAGCACTCTAGCTTTCATCTGTTTCACAAGGTTTATTTTCATTGAACGCTTGTAATAAGACTCGAAGTTAATATATCTTCCAGAACTGCATGGTTTCCTAACCTAACCTAATTCTCCCAAACCACATGCAGGAAGTGTTGTTCACACGGCCGATAGTAAAACACACTACAGGGGAAGTAGGTAGGTTTTGGTGGTGGCAAGGTTGTGAGGTTTTTTGCTCAACAAATAGTAACAATGCCGAACCTATATTATACCACTCAATTTTGCTACAAGGAGGTCGGATATAAGATTCCTATTATATCAAATAAATGAATTAGATATTGATGAACAATATGTGTCTATTGATGTTATTTAAAAATTGTTATAAACGGAAATCTTACATGTGAAACGGGCAATATCAGAAAATTGAATTAATTACGTGCTGCCCTAACAAATGATAACAAATTTTTCCACTAGAGGCGTAATTGAAGTTTTTGTCAGAAGTAAACTGCAGTGGAATTCACAACGATTAGAAATCCACTCGGAGAGCAACTGAACTGAGGTTTTTTGTGATTATTTTATCCAAAATAATGCAAGGAGTCAGACTACGGTTTAGGATCCCTTTTTCCTGTTTTCCATGTGTGAAAGCATCAGCCACTCACTTTTTAATTTCACCCAGCTGAATGAACTATGAGAAATATCCAGATGTAGCTGAAACATCAAACGAACCAAAAAATGTATATGTAAGCAATCACTCGTGTTTTGGCTATGGAAAAGAATGAGAGAATGAAATAATTGAGAGTACTGAGAATCAACAACATTTCCCACATCCCTGGTAAATGGATCCAGGGTAGCTGTTTAAAATAAGAGTCGAATTGGATGGTGTTGTACGCAAAATAAATGACCACAACACAGCCTTTTATAAGAGTTATCAGCGAATTCAATGCCTTCGACTTGCGTTTCCAATCATGAGTCCACATAGAGAAGAGGTATTAGCAATGTTGCCGATAGCAAAATATTATCCTTTAACCTGCTAATCTTTGAGGACAATCATTGCAAAATAAGTTCAAACTATAATAACTTCCAACAATTCCAACCGGTAGGTACTCCACCAACTGTGATATTTTTAACTTGATGTGTGTGTCTATCCAAAATTGTATTAATGACATTTCCTCCGTTCGTAATTTCACTGAGTAGACGTATAGAATAAGTTCACTCATGGTTTGATTTATTGAGAAAAAAAATACGGAAATTGAATTTTAGTTTTGAATCGCTAGTCAGTTACTGAAAATATCAGAAATATCAACTGTTTTCATGAGGTAGGTAGGTGCCTTTACTACCAATGTAACATGTAACGATTTCCTCTCAATTGTATCCGTGAAAAGTGATGTACCTGTTATTAAATTATATAAAAGAAAACTGAAAAATGCATATGCAAAATCGCTGGTGTTTACACAATGAAATGAATTTTTATCTAATATTCGATGTAAGCGTCACAGCTTTAGTGCTCTTGGCAACATTCCAACATTCATCTGTTCAAGTTTCTGCTTTCCTTTAAGTGTTTAGAACTTTTAGGTTAGGTTATGTGCTGTTGTTCACTTTTTCGTGAATAATTCAGGATTATCAACTTCTTTAGGATAGGTGAGTCAAAATCACACAAATACATCCGACACTTTGTCCCAGTAGATTAATTTAAATGAATGAAAACTTAACATTAACACACACCAGTCGAAGTAGAGAGTAAACAGTGAGTTCATAACTAGGTACAGGGGTTCTACGAAAATTACTCGTTTCAGATATATCCCAATTGATGTATTTTCAGTAGTGATATCAGGAGTGATTGATTTTTGCGATAAGACTGTAGATTCATTTCTGAACAAAACTGAATTGCTTCGAGAAAACACCACGAGTCCGCGAGTAGTTCAGCAGTACAAGCAATTCAGTTTACCTCAGAATTCAAAGACAGACTTATGAGATAAATTCAATCACGAGTGTAATTTTATTAGACTATTTCACAAACAAAGTGAAAGATGAAAAATCTGAAATTTCGACTAATTAGAAGAAATCAGCAATAAAGTTAAGAAGTTGATCTGAGAAATTAATAAAGTTTAATAAACAGGAAACATTGATTAATTCGATAGAATTTATCCCACATCTGCTAATTTTTAAACGCGAGCATATAACCATTGTTTATATAGAAGTAAGATAGTTAGCCAACCTTATGGGATTTATATTGGATTCAAATGCATGCGACATGTAGATGGCGACAGTGATCTCGCATCCAAGTCATGTCGTAACTTCAGTGATCCGGCCAAGTCATATCGTAACTTGATTGAAACAATAGGACAGCATTAGAATCACGGTTTTTTGAAGAAACCCGCATTAAAATGATGTCAAAAATACATGTTTCTAACTAATCACGCTAGATGACACTCTCGTTTGGGTCCAACACCTTTTCTACAGGCATTGACTAAGTATCTTCTATTTAAACAATGATATAACTCATATTTGTCTTCTAACTGTCACATTAGGCCAATAAACAGAGCATTTTTTCTCATAAAAGTTCAACTTAAATTGCTCTGCCGATTTCTTTTTTGCAATTCGGTCGTCACGGAGGGTTGAAAAATTAGCAAAAAAGTTATCACCCCCTGGGGGGGTGCAACCCACCCAAAATCTTAAAAACTTTTTCCTGGAAGGTATTTTCTTGACATTTCAGCTCTAGGCAATAAATATGAGTGAAAATCGGTATTAATAATGGGGGCGAATTATTTTTAACAAATAAACCCCCTCCCGGGGCATCAACCCCTTCCCGAAATCATGTTTTTTTTGGGTATTTTCTATGAATATGTAAAATTGTCAGTCCTGAGTAATGAAACTGAGCGAAAATTTGTAAAAATAATAGCTATACATTATTAGAAACGATTTTCCCGCCCCGCATTCGGGGCATATCCCCCGCATCGCGGAAACATTGGGGTGAGAGGGAAGGGGGAGAATATTTGAAAACACTCTCAAACTACTACTCTTAGATATAAATGTGGCTAAATAATCGTTGAGAAGTATTGTTATGAAAATTATTCGCAAATTCGAGAGAAGATCAACTCATTGTATAAATCAAACGCGGACCGGAGGTAACGAAATATGGGAGTGTTTTTCAATGATGTCGAAAAAGGATGTGGAGAAATGGATCCACAAGTAGTCACCATCAAGAAATGTAATGGAAAATATATCTATACATCTTCAGTCTCCTCGTCTTCATCTTCACAATCCGGAACAATCACTGCCAAATTTCTGCAGATATCTGACATTGCGATATTTTGAAACAGAGCTGAGTTGAACATGAAACAAATATTTCAAAAATAAACTTACCATTTTCAATTAATAACAGTGACAAAGCACTAAGAGATGTTTCCTCGTCTACGACTATCGATGTTAACCCAGTATCCAGTGTTTTCTGCACAGGAACTTTTATATTATCTGACGTTTACATAGAGCAACGTTGACTGCTGCCCTCTGCGCACCAACTGAACCGCGCCGCTGTATACTATACAGCGGCGCGCTAGCTGCCGCATTGACAAGGTCCCAAGCCGATATTTTTCAGGTTTTAGAATCTCAATGAGTTTAAAGCAGGTACACTTCGGGATAGTTTCCTTTGGTGCATTGTCTTCCTCGGTCTCGAATCCCCATATTCCATCAAGGACTGATTTTATTTTTCTTTCCATAGCACAATAATACGATAAATGCCGAGTAACCTCTATTTTAAGTACTTAAATGATTAACTGGATTGCGTTTAAAATTTGTACAAGTAACCAAATTTGTATAAATATTTTCAATAAGAGCAGGGTTTTTTTCTACAAACAGGCTTTTCATTCATGTTGATACGTGCTTTTATCTCTGAGTTATTAGCATTTGAATTTATAAACTCCCTCAAGATTTTGTAACCTAAAATATGCAAAGAATTGAAAACACTCGTATTTAAAACCAACATCATTTGGACCGGTTAAACGTTATGCAATTTGACATTTTAATTGCTACAAGTGATAAGACATTATTTCAGTAATCACAAGCATTATTTCACGAAGTCAGGAACTTTAATATTATAAGATTTTCAATTGCAATTTCGCAGCTGGCAACTACGCGTATAAATATAAATAATATCAGAATACAAAGCTGCGATCTTTATCTTCAAAATGACGTATGATTTGTCCAAATTGAACATTTATGTGAGGAGTTATAGAACTTTACTTCACGCGCTGGTTGAAAAAATGCACGTTGGCGAGAGCCGGTGCAACACCTGCCCCATTGCGAAAGCATATAACTTCAACAATTTTTTTCAAGAATACCGTGCAATTTCTCAAAATTTTGGTTGGGGCAGTTTTTTTGTAAAAATTTGTGCTCTTTCGGAATATCAAGTTATTTTTTTGATTTAAAATAAATATTTTGAGATATTTCGAAATCACCTCAAAAATTAATTTCAACGCGTTTTTTGGGGGGGTTCCACCCCCCTGGAGGTGATAATTTTTCTCAGAAGTAATGTGCACACTGTGTTCTACAAATTGAAAAAAAAATATCTGCGGAGCAATTTAAGTTGAGGTTTGATTGACCTACATGCACAAATCTGAAAATACCGAACTTGACAGGCTAAACAGAGTCCAGTTTGGTATTATCTACGAGCAATAAAAGATATAGAGGGGCCATTTTGTTATAAACAACACACGTTGCTATGAAAGCTGCATATCACTTATCCTTTGTGAGTTTGTGGGTGAGGGGTAACCTCCGAGTTCGGAGGGGAAGATTTGTTATTGTAATGATATTCGGATGTATGATTAGAACCAGTGGCGGCGTGGTGATAAATTTTTTTCATGTTATATTTTTATCTCTAGACGACAACATGCCTGGTTGGAAAGCACGTGTGTTGCCAAGATGTCAATAAAAAATACTGTATTGTGCGAAAAATTATATTCTTGCTGACAAAGCATAGAATAAGGTCTTAAATACTGAAAAAATAAATGAAAGTGCTGAAGTAAAAAAGTAAACATATTCAAATTGTTGAATCACATCAGTAAACTATATAAACTATATACTATACACTATATATATGCTATACATTCATTATAATACACATAAGAATTTACACATAAACTATAATACACATAACAGATTACATTCAAATTTATGTTGAAAGTGTATTTTTGAAGTACTCATCCAAAGTGTAGAAAAAGCCTAATTATTTTTCTTGTGTTTTTTCTGAATTTAGATTATTGGTATCCTGAGGCAGATAATCAAAAAGTGTTTTAGAGTTGACAAAAATAATGTCTCTACTTATGTAGAGTTAGGATCAGGGAGCGATCGATATTGCAAGTCTGCCTAGTAGGAAAACGAGAATTTCTCACCGGTGTGACAGCAGCCACGAATTTCTATCTACGAGTTTACCGGATTGTACCGCGTCGATGAAGTCGTGGCGAGCCAATATCGATAACATCACATCACAGGTAAAAACGAGGCTCGGCCACGAATTCGTGGCTACCAAATTGTGCCGGCGATGGATTTTAC
Organism: Chrysolina oricalcia; assembly: GCA_944452925.2. Lineage (NCBI taxonomy): Eukaryota > Metazoa > Arthropoda > Insecta > Coleoptera > Chrysomelidae > Chrysolina > Chrysolina oricalcia. Next base: position 16,230,971 of record OX101818.2, on the reverse strand, counting down.
TTCATGAGAAACTGATTCAATATTGTCTCGCTTATTTTCGAATGTCACTGTGAATGCATATCATTCAAAGATTTAGAATCGTTGAGGTAGTTGTGGAATGAAAAACATAATCCCGATATTTTCATCCATTACTTTGAGGTTAGTGAAATAGGAGACCTACACACTCAGAAAGTAAGCGGGAAAGTATTAAACTACGCGAATTATTATTTCGAAAAGTATGTCAGATTTGAAAAGTAAAACGAAATGTTTATTTTGAACAATCAAACGAAGCTTGGAGTGGCAGTAAATGAACACAAAATATTTACCCAGGCAAAATTTTACCTCATACGGCCCCTCAAAAATGTAAAGGAAAACGACAACTTTGAAAAATCATACAAAACTAACCGCACATTTTCCTGAAGATTTTTTGGGCCGAAATTATTCTTACGGCAATTTTTTCATGTTCCAGTTAAACTCCAGGTAACTGACTAATAGTTTAGAATGTGGTCCTTCAAACGTCATTTGAAGAATGTCGGTCACAATCTAAACTATTAGTTATCTGGAGTTTAACTGAAACCTGAAAAACTGGCCCTCAGAGAAGCAGTAAATATTTGCACGAAATATTTTGCCGGGCAGGATTTTACCTCATACAGACCTTTCAAAATCTTTGAAAAATCTTTGAAAAATCATACAAAGCTAACCACTGATTTTTCTGCGAATTTTGGGGCAGGAAAGATTTTTAGAGTAGCAGTGAATAATACCAAATTCACGGAATATTTTGCCGTGCTGAATTTTACCTCATACGGCCCTTTCAAAATGTGAAAAAAAACGACATAAAGCTAACTTTGAAAATTCATACGAAGCTAACCGCAGATTCCTCCGCGAATTTTTTGGGCCGGAAGAATTTTTAGAGTAGCAGTGAATAATACCTAATTCACAGAATATTTTGCCGTGCCGGATTTTACCTCTTACGGCCCTTTCAAAATGTGAAAAAAAAACGACAAAATGCTAATATGAAAAATCATACGAAGCTAACCGCTGATTTTTCTGCGAATTTTTTGGGCCGGAAGTATTTTTAGAGTAGCAGTGAATAATACTTATTTCACGGAATATTTTGCCGTGTCGGATTTAACTTCACACGGCCCTTTCAAAATGTGAAAAAAAAACGACGAAATGCTAAGTTTGAAAAATCATACGAAGCTAATCGCGGATTTGTCTGCGAATTTTTTGGCCTGGAAGGATTTTGAGTAGCAGTGATTCACAGAATATTTTGCCGTGCCGAATTTTACCTCATACGGCACTTTCAAAATGTGAAAAAATACGACAAAATGCTAACTTTGAAAAATCATACGAAGCTAACCGCGGATTTTTCTGCGAATTTTTCGGGCCGGAAGTATTTTTAGAGTAGCAATGATTAATACCTAATTCACGGAATATTTTGCCGTGCCGGATTTTACCTCATGCGGCCCTTTCAAATTGTGAAAAAAAAAATGACAAAATGCTAACTTTGAAAAATCATACGAAGCTAACCGCGGATTTTTCTGTGAATTTTTCGGGCTGAAAGTATTCCGAGAAAGGCAGTTAATAAGACCTAATGCACGAAATATTTTGCCGGGCAGGATTTTACAAGGCCCCTTCAAAATGTGAAAAAAACGACGAAATGCTAACTTCAAAAACTCATACGAAGCTAACCGCGGATTTTTCGGGCTGGAAGGATTCTTAGAGACGTAATGCACAGAATATTTTGCCGGGCAGGATTTTACGTCGTACGGCCATTTCAAAATGTGAAAAAAACGACGAAATGCTAACTTTAACTTCAATAAAATTAGTAAAAATTTTTCAGAACAAATCTATTTTAAGTTATAAACTAAGTTATGTTTACATTCTAGAAGCAATTTGAATAAATTCGAGAAGAGTGCAATAACAACTATTCGATCAAATGATCAAATCAAAGTACCTACTTCTCTGATAAGGTTACTGTCAGTCATCATGAACACACGGGGCCAGGTAGCCAAGTGGTTGAAGCGACATTGTTTCAATCACTTTGGCTGCCAGTCGGCGATGGTTCAAACTATGGCGACTGCAGAATTTTTTCTGATTGTCCAAGAAAGTGCCAGGAATCGCACGTAAAAAGGTAATACCTTGTTAATCATTGGCTCGCACAAGTTTTGACTTCTGAGGGCTGCCGTTTGTAAGGGGACGACAGCTGGTTAACGGAAAAAACAATTTTAACAATTTTTTTCAACACGATTATGAAAACAAACTGACTCAAATGATATCTAACACTATTTATAAAATAATAAATAAAGACACTCGTTCTTTGGTAAAAAAATCCAAAAAACTGAATGGCAACCCAACTTCATCCACAGAGAGAAATATATAAATAATATCGAACACTGACAAGATACGTAATACTCACAACATCTTATAAAAATCGAGTTAGGTATTATGATCTCAGAGTGGAGCAGATTTTAGTCACGTGTCCACAAATTAATCGGTTCAATCGGTAATAAACGAACGAAACGGACGTTGGCTTGACTTTGACATGCTATTCACCAATAACCACATCCAAATTTGCATCGTTTTTTTCGTAAAGAATTTTCAAGTTTGAAATTTGAACGTTTTGAATATTGCAATAACGAATATACAAAAAATATTGCTGGTTTCTGTTTGGGAAAATCAAATCATTAATTTTAATGATGATGAACAGATGAACATAACCTCACACTTTCAAATTAATCTTACTCGTCTGCCAAAATTCTCCGAGCAAACAGATCAATCTAAGACTGATCGGATTTGAATAACCGAACGATCAAGATTTACCTCCCCTACAATCGCTTGCAATAAACGAACGATCCAGACTAATCTGACCAGTCCGACGTAAAAACCGAACGCGACTAGTGTTTTCACACGAACGCCTATGGCCAATTGTCAGATTTGACAAGACCTTTGACAACTTTGCCGTGAAATGGATGGCATTATCAATAATTCACGCTGAAACAACTAACATCAGTATCTACATTTAAAATAAAGTTATATATAAATAATAATCAAAAAGTGAGCTGAACTGAAGTAGAACTTATCGTGAAGTGAACTGATATATCAGATTGATTGCTTTTCAACAACCTCTTTTCTAATTCAAAAATCCAAAAATCCGTTTTTTGGCATACGTTTGTGATAAGAAAGATTTATTCACTATGGATTGTAACGTCGCTGACGTAGAAAGGTATTTATGCTGAATGATATTTCTTCTTCATCTTAAAAAGTATGCTTTACTAAAGGAAAAATTTTGAACCTTATCAGACGGTTGCAGGGATCCTCTGAATAACATAGGATTAATATGGGACGATAGGAAACTGTCACTTTCACGCACTTTTGCTACATATTCAACGGTATTGTAAACTAATACCAAATCATGTGACGGGTGCTTACTTGGAATACACCGATTACCGATGTGGTACTAGTGCCAAATTATAGTTATAACACGTACGCGTATTGGCATTGTTAGCGTTTTAGTTCTGAACAAAGAAAATTCATCATGAAACTATTACACACGGCGATATACGAGGGCTGACAATAAAGTAAGGTCTCCAATTTTTTTTTTCATACAAAATGACATTTATTTACAAAAAGCGATACACCGTTGGAAAGGCCAAGGTCTTGGCTACTTTTCTACATAATCGCCATTTTTTTCCAACACCTTGCGCATCCGCACGATGAACTTGTCTATGCCGGCAGAATACCACTCTCCGTCCGCCTCGCGCAGCCAGGTGTTGACCTCTTTCTGAACCTCCGCGTCACTATCAAACTTCTTCCCTCCGAGATGTTTTTTCAGGGCGGGGAACATGTGGTAGTCACTGGGGGCCACGTCGGGACTATAGGGAGGGTGATCGATGATTTCCCAGCCAAATGTCTTGAGCAGGTCAAGGGTAACGTTGGCTGTGTGCGGGCGCGCGTTGTCGTGGTGAAATTTCACTCCTTTGCTCAGCAATCCCGGGCGTTTGTTTTTTATGGCACGACGAAGCTTTTCCAGGGTCTCACAGTACCTTGCTGCATTGATAGTGGTTCCCCTTGGCATGAAATCCACCAACAATACCCCGTGGCGATCCCAAAACACCGTAGCCATCACCTTGCCGGCTGACAGTGTCGCCTTAAACTTTTTGGGTTTCGGAGAATCGCTATGGCGCCATTGTTTGGACGACTCCTTTGTTTCGGGTGTGTAGTGATGAGCCCACGTTTCATCCCCCGTAACAAACCCTTCCAAAAAATCATCGCCTTCCTCTTCAAAACGGGCCACAACTTTGGTCGCACATTCCACGCGCCGCTTCATGTGGTCTTCGGTCAGCTGTTTCGGCACCCATCGGGCAGAAACTTTGTGGTACTGCAACTTGTTCACAAGGATATGACGGATTGTTTCGCTGCTACACACTCCTCCAAGCTTCTCTTCCAAGTCCCTAATTGTCGCACGGCGGTTTTTGAGCATTTCTGCCTCCACTGCTTGAACAATCGCATCCGAGACCGACGGTCGGCCACTTCTCTCCTCGTCGTGAACATTAGTGCGCCCGGAATTGAACTCGCGGCTCCACTTACGCACGTTTTTTATGTCCATACACTTTTCCCCGTAAACTTCAACTAGTTGACGATGGATTTCAATAGGTGTCACCTTTTTCGCACTCAAAAAACGTATTACAGAACGCAATTCGCACTTGGACGCTGACGCGAGTGGTACCTCCATCGTTGACGGCTGCTCAGCCAAGACTGAGCGGTCGGGGAAGCCTCACCCAGCAGCAAAGTGGTAGTGGGGGAACCAAGGAACACGGCGGTGTTGCCAGATTTCGCCTAGCGCGTGATCCGGCGAAGTTGCAGCGTTGGAGACCTTACTTTATTGTCAGCCCTCGTAGTTCAAGTCCCCCATCGTCCCAATAACGCATTATTACGGGCTGAAACGCCTTCCCAGCTTTTTTTAATAGGAAGGTGCCCTTGTGGGACTGTTGGAGAGCTCTCTTGTAAAAAGAAAATTTACTGACCAATTTTTTAAAATGTTATTTCAACAAGCAAGTTTTTCTTTAGAAAAAAATTGTGCTAGTAGAAAAAGGCAAACCATCAAATTCGACCAAAAGTTAATTGTGTGCTTTAGTCGGATATACATTTTCGATATCGTAAAATCCTTATAGGGGTATAACAACCCTTCAATAGTTTTATAATAATGAATTAATAGTTGCTATCTGTGAAACTTCGTTGGAACACTCTTCAAAAATACAATTTTTAAATTTTATTGTTTGAATTAAATTTTTATGTTGGCTTCCTATTTCTTTTTGGCTATTGAACGTTGTATTTTTTTTGGTATGGAAGTACTATATCTAGTGCGATGAATCTGCTGACATTTCTTTGAAAACAATTCATAGTGAGCTTTGGAATATTGGTGTCTGTTTTTCTGTATTTCCCCTCTTCCTAGATCATTGAATTCTGTTTTTTTCAGCAGCTTCATTATGGACGACCAGCACTGCATGCTATTGAAAGCCAAATGTTCACTTATTGCTCACCGCGACTACCGTATCAGCATCTCGATCCTGAAGATTTTTCATTGCCATGTCTTTAATGTTTCAAGGCATCTTAACCCAAATGCTTCTTGCATCTCAATGTATTTATATCAACACTTGAGTATAGAATATACGCTATTCATCAGCTCCATATCAGTGCAAACATTCGCTCGGTGTCTGGAATCAACTCGTTAGACCAGTAATAATGATCTCGACTATTTTAGAGAATCTTCTCGTTCCCTCTACGTGATGTTTTGAAGTATATCCAGTGCTTGGTTTCGTAGGGCAAGAAGGAATAATGTAACGATTTTTTGGGGAATGAACCATTGACGAATGCTGCTATTTCAAATATGAAGATTCTCCATCGAATGGAGAGACTTCCTCATTGGATGCCTGCCTATATAGGAAGTATATCTGTTTTAATTTCATCTTGATTCATTCCGCTTTTCGTCCACCACTCATTTGTCATCTTGGAGAACTAATTTTCGACGTCTTTCATCCTTCTCTAACATCCTGGACTTCTATGTCTTTATGGATTAATCTACAGGCTTCCTGGACGCGTCAACCAATTTTTTATGCAATTTTGATCTTCTCATGTTAACAGTTCTGCTGATTATTTGCAGAAGTTTACCTTGTTGTTCTTTGTTTCGTTTCTTCTCATACTTTGTTTCTCTTTTTCTTGTTTCCTTGCGGCTTCACATCCTGTTCTTGTTTTCTGCTGCATTTTGTATCTCTTCTTTTTTTTTTCGCCCTTTTCGTTTCCCTCTCGTTCCTTTTGTTGTATTCCTCTTGTCCTTGTTCCCTTCTGGATTTTTCTCTCGTTTCCTGCTGGTTATTATAGTTGCTTACGATTGTTCTTGATGTTCTTGTACCGCTCTTACTTGTCTGATTACATTCGAGTATGTCTGATGAAGCTATGCCATTCTGTCTTCAGTGTAAGTATATTCTACCGCTGTTACCTTGTTTCTTTGTTTAGTTTTCAAATCAATGGTACACTTCTTTGATAAGCACTTCATCAGCTCCAAGTCCAAAAATTTGGCCCACATATGTTTTCTTTTAACCAACTGAATGCTTTCAAAATAATAGCTAACAGGCGTTTACACAAAATTCAACGTCAAACAACAGCTCAAAAACAGATCCGGTGGTTCTGGAACGATAATAAACGTCTTGTTTACGATAGAACGTTCCAGTTTATGAAATGTATTTCAGTAAAACAAATAAGACACACTCAAACTAATGAATAATATTTTTCAGGTCGTTCACCGAAATGGACGAAGACGAGGATCCTGATGCTAACAGAAACAAAAAATACAAGATAATCCTACTGGGACTCCTCGTGCACGTCCTTCTGTTGTTCGCAGTTTTCGATGTCTACTTCGCAAGTCCCCTAGATCACGGCATGGCGCAGATAAGAAGCACAGAATCGCCTCCTGCAAAAAGACTGGTACTTATCGTAGCAGATGGCCTTCGCGCCGAAGCCCTATTCGGAGAAGAAATGCTATACAGAGCGCCATTCCTCAACAGCATCCTGAAGGATTCCGGATCTTGGGGCGTTGTCCATACCAGAGTACCAACCGAGTCGCGTCCGGGTCACGTGGCCATGCTAGCAGGAATATACGAGGATCCTAGTGCCATTATGAAGGGATGGAAGTCAAACCCCGTTAACTTTGACTCTGTCATCAACCAAAGTACGAACGCCTGGGCCTGGGGAAGTCCCGACATCATCAACATATTCAACAAAGATAACTCTCCGAGAATTCATCTTCACGCCTACGGTTCGGAAATGGAAGATTTCGGCAAGAGCGATACAGGCGCCCTGGACACTTGGGTGTTTCAAAGGGTAGACCAGTTTTTGAGAAACGACGTCGTCAGATGTGATGGGAACTGTGGTACTTACTTCAGTCAAGGAAATCTATTCTTCCTGCATTTGCTAGGGATTGACACAGCAGGGCATGGATACAAGCCGCACTCTGATGAATATAAAAACAACATAAAGCTTGTAGATGAGCATATCGAGAAATTGGTTGCTCAGGTGGAATCTGTTTTCAAAGACAAAGCAACTGCCTACGTTTTCACTTCGGACCATGGTATGACCGACTGGGGTTCCCATGGAGCAGGCTCGCCCCACGAGACTGAGGCTCCGATCATCGCTTGGGGCGCTGGCATCAGAGAGAATCGTGCTCGTCAAGACATTCATCAGACGGATATAGCTCCCCTGCTGGCTGCCTTGATTGGTATCAACATCCCGATCAACTCGCTTGGTTTATTACCGACCGAGTACTTGTATGTTGGATTGAGAGTTATGTCAGAAATGGTTCTGACTAACACATTACAGCTGTTAGAAATCTTCAACGTCAAGTTCGTTAGGATTAAAACGACTGCTATCCTATTCTGGCCCTTTCAGGGTGTGTCTGAGCAAGTTATAGCGGAAACTGTGACACGTTTGAAAAAGTTATTCAATGACGAGGAATTCTTCGACATGGTCGAGGAATCTAAACAATTTCAAAGCTTCTTGATCCAAGGATTGAATTATTATCACAACTATTATCACTACCCAGTATTAATTACTGCCAGTGCGGGTTTCTTAATATGGATAGCGTTTCTTGGTGCAACTGTTCTTAACATCGATAAGTCAACGCAGCACCCTAGAGACAAAAATACTATAGTCACGGTGTTGATTCTGATAGTGATATTATTGTGTTACATAAGCAACTTCTCTATGACGTACTATTTTTATTTCACTTTTCCGTTTGTGGTTTATCTTTTAACATTCAAAAATTTCGAAGTTCCCGAAATTTACTCAAAACTTTCTAAATCAAACTTGGCTCATATTCTCTTTTATGCTGCTGGAGTTGAGCTTCTTGTGTATGGCTTCTTCAATAGAATTGCATTCACATTCATCATGGTCCTCGTGGGTGTTTGGATAATAATCCCAACGAATTTGAGAATGAACCCATCTACACTTGAGAAAATCATCTGGGTAGTATGTTGCTTTGTGTTGGCTGTTTTTCCAGCCCTACCAGTGATGAAAACCACTTTCAATGTGCCAATGTACATCGTAGGTTATGTAGGGTGGGTTGCAATCTACACCAAGATGTACCTCAGGGATATCAAGGTATACCATCTGATGGAAAATGTTGCAGTGGATTTTAAAGTATTTCTGATCCAGTTCTTGTCACTACAAGTAGCTGCTGGCTACATCATTTTGTTGGAATACAAGTTCATATCACCAGATTCCTCCCTTAAATATGTCTCTTGGATAATTCTCATCGTGCCAGTGATGGTAATTCCTTTGAGTAGCAAATTCATAGTTCTCAGGCTCATAGCCACCTTCTTCGGTTTCGCTCCATTCTATCTACTCGTATCTCCAAATTTTGAAGTACTTTTCTCTGTCTTTTACGTTGCGTTATTATGTATTTGGTTAATAATAGAAACAAAAACCGTTCATTTTGGAGATTCTTATAATCTTATTTACTACTCGAAGTTTGAAGACTACAAAGGCAAAAACAAAATCACCCCAGAAATGTTCAGACGGGCGTTTTTGTTCATGGTTTTTATTTTCTTGGGATTTTTTGGGACCGGAAACATCGCAAGTTTGAACTCTTTCGATCCAATGTGGGTCAGGGCCTTTTTGACCGTTTTTAGCCCATTCAAAATGATGGGATTGATTCTTCTGAAGTTTATGGTACCCTTCATTTTTTCTTGCAGTATTTTTAGGGCTATTAATTCGATTGGTAAAGAAAATATTCTCAGTATGTTTTGTATTATTTTAATTTTTTCCGATCTCATGGTACTACAGTTTTTGTATTTGATAACTAACGAGGGTTCTTGGTTAGATATTGGAACCAGTTTATCCCATTTCATTATTATGGAAGGATTTGTTACAATTTTGTTGTTATTGTATGGAGTTGCACACTGGCTGACTAGCGTCAGTTATAAATTTTGATCAATGAAAATGTATATTTTGTACTTTTTCGGTATGAAATATTATTTCATACTTTGTATTTTGTATATAGTATTTGTCAGTTTCGTACAGAGGTGCCAGAAACATACCAAGTCTTCTTCATATGCCTAGTTGTTGTGCTATATATTTATTCAAATTGTGAGTAATTGTATTTTGTGTAAATATAAATTTGTTTAAGTAAGTGTCTTTGTACCTTCATCGACCTTGAGGGTGCTTTTGATAACACCTTTCATGCTTCCATAACCAGATCACTAGAGAAAATAATTATAAACTCCTCGCTGCTCAGATGGGTGCAATCAATGCTGATAGTTTTCGAATTTTCATCATGTTTTTGTGAATCTCTCAATATGTATCTTGTTCCTTTGTGCTGATCACCAATATCTGATGTACAATTGTTTATTCATTTGTTTCAATCATCCTGGTTATTTAAATAGAAATTTTGAAGACAGTAAGTCTTACGAGTCTCAATTTCTTACAAATCTCATTTGTTTCAATTTAAAAATACCTACCCGTATTAGTCAATTTTCATATTCTATCATGGGAATGTCTGGGACTATCGGACCACAAAGCTATAAGGAGTACAATAACCATGTGTTTGAGTGAGGTGAAGAAAAAGTATCGTTATGGTCGAATGTATGTCAATTCGAATTATGACAAGTTTTACTCTAGATGCGCACAAGCAAAATCCATTCCTCATTTTTTATAATGGTTTTATAATGGAAATACAGAGGATTACGATGTGGTATAGAAAGCTATGGGTTACTCAAGGAATAAAGATTTCCTCAACAAATTTACGTTCTTTCTCCATAATAATTGTTTCCAGGGATGGGATTAGCGCAGTGGATAAGCGCTCGTCTGGTAACCGAGAGGTCCTAGGTTCGATTCACAGACGATGCGATCTTTTTTCATTTTCTGATGTAAAAGTCTGAATGATTGAGGCTCGTGTCGGCTGGGAATAATCCTCCACGATTCACTGTTGCGTTAAAAATTAACAGTGCTGCTCCTAAAGTGGCGTATGAAGTTAGTAACAAGGCCTATCCAGAACACATGGCTGATGACCATAGCAGTCGATGCCAAAACACCAAGGAAAAAAAATTGTTTCCTCATACTCTATATGACTACTATTGTTCCATTGCTGAAAAGTTGTCAAATTCTGTTATTATCATTTAAGTTCTCTCCGCGGTGTAAGTGTTGAGGAACAACTGGTGCTACCTGATACGGACATTGATGAGATAATTATTATACACAGAAACATCAAAAATAAAAGAACAATTGTTGATGAAATTTATCAAAAAATTATTAAAAATCTTGCTGATTCATTTCATAACGGCAATTATCCATATTTTCTAAAAACGTCTCTTGTTACTCCATTAATTTTTAACAATTATTTTTTACAATTATTTTTAACAACTATATAAAGGTGGTGTTATCGACAATCCATCTAACTTTCGTCCTATTTCACTTATTCCAATTTTAGTGAAAATTGTTGAAAAACTGATTCATTCGAGAATGACTGCATTTTTGAACTCCAATAATCTAATCAACAACCAGCAATTCGGTTTTAAGAAAAACAAAAACATAAAGTAAACAGTCGAACAAAACAGCTCAAAAACTACCACAAAATTTCCTCGAAGCTCTGGAATTGCTCATACATATGGTGACTTTGAAGTTCCAGGGTAACAAGAGATATCTAAATAAACTACAATAGAAAAGTCTAAGCGATTTTGGATGTTGTTGGATGCTTCCTAAAAATTTGACGATCAATCCAGAATAAGTATTTGAAGATTATAATTGCTTAATTTTACGTTCGTAATAATTTTTCTACGTAGTTTTGACATGGAAGTTAATCATACATCCGGGAGAGAATTGGAAGATGCAATAACTTGATTATGCATAGAGACCCCTGAAACAGTATCTTAAACCTTTTGGTGTGACTTAAACATTGAAAAAATGGATGATGGAAGGTATCGATATCTGAAGCCAAGCAACGCTAGGCGAGATCGGGCCAACGGACCTCCTTTCGAGATTCTCCTCGAATCGTGCTAGGAATCGCACGTTAAAAGGTAAGACCTCGTTAATCCTTTCAACTTTTGAGGGCTGCCGTTCGTAAGGGGGCAAAAGCTGGTACGAAAAAAATAACAGCAACAACAATAATATGAAAGGTGTGAAAAACGAAAATTTAGTCACATATCATGATGATCCTAACTCCGGAGTCAGGGTCAAAACCTTTTATATATTAAATGCGTACGCGATTTTTCTGGAAAGGATGTATAGAGATATTAGCTACTACATAAAAATTTGTGAAATTTGCCAGTATGCGAAATTTAAGTAGTAGCCTAAACCAAATTATTATTCCCAAATCCGCATCAAACGATACAAGTCGACTTCGCAGAATTAAGTAAAAAGTCAGATTTGAATTCTTAAATTTCATGCATCTCTGTAAATAACTGTTAGGATCGCTATACATACTTTCCCACTGGCTCTTGAGACCTACAAAGACGTAATACATTTTATGCTATATTTATTCAAATTGTGACTGATTTGTATTCCATGTAAATATAAATTTGTTCAAGTAAATATCATAAAAATATTGTGTGTCTGAAATTTTTATTTCTAGTATTAAGGATAGGAAATGTCTCAAGATGGTTACTGCTGCTTGAACAACAGAATTACTTTTTAGTTATAGTATGGTCAAACTCACGATGATACCGTAAAATAAGACTTATTTCATTCATTCAGTCATTAGGAGCAAAACTACCTTGGTGAAACGGAAATCGGTTTGACGTCTCCAGTTTTTGTTTAAAGAAATTTTTGTTCTTCTGCAAATGACTAAATGTTTTTGTGTAAATTCCGGAACTTCAGTGATTTTTGGTTATGATAATTTTTAAGAAAAAAAATAGAAATGAAATGATGAATTGAAAAAATTGAGAGATCTCGAAATTCTTATGGGACCACCGAGCCCATAAAAAACTATCTCTGTCCGTGGTTTTTGCAAAAAACGGATTTTACGATCGGGAAATTTATATTTGATTGGCGCTGTAATCGAGAACGGACAGGAACTGTGTTGTCAATGTTCATCGAGTTAATTATCTTCACTCCCATTCTTGATAAGTGCTTATGCCTACAAACCTTAGCTGGAAGGGGTGAGGAATAAAATCGACATTTTGGTAATAAACTGGAAGTAGCTTTCTTCCAAAGAGATTTGAATTGTTTCAGTGTCCCATTAAAACTAAATCACTGGCTGTAGAAGTATTTGTAAATATTTTCGGAATGTATAGGTATCTGTTAGATTAAATTCAATACCTGTCGTGGTCTTAGCCAGGGGAGTAGGTAGTAGTTTTCTGACAGGTACTTGCCATACTAAGCCTACGTAGTAATTGTATATGGTAGTAAAGGGTTGATCATCGGTCGGCAACGACTGTTCGTTACTAAACGATCTCCCAAAGAACTCTGTTTTCTTTACCAATACCTATGGTATGCAAGCTGAAAATGACGAGTGCCTAACCATTTAACATCTCACACCGAATACTGACTAAATATTTCAGAATTAGTTAATTCCTAGTTATTGAGTCAAAAATAGCTGATTTCTAGTAACTTATTCCGCGAACAAAAAACATGTTTCTGAAGTAAGAATTTTGTCTCAGTAGGCCAATCAACGGGCTATCAACCTCAACTTAAATTGCTCCGCAGATAATTTTTTTTCAAATTGTAGAACACAGTGTGCTCATTACTTCTGAGAAAAATTATCACCTCCAGGGGGGTGGAAACCCCCCAAAAAATGCGTTGAAATTAATTTTTGAGATGATTTCGAAATATCTCAAAATATTTATTTTAAATCAAAAAAATATCTTGATATTCCGAAAGAGCACAAATTTTAACAAAAAAACCTGCCCAAACCAAAATTTTGAGAAATCGCACGATATTCTTGAAAAAAATTGTTGAAGTTATATGCTTTCGCAATGGGGCAGGTGTTGCACCGGCTCTCGCCAACGTGCATTTTTTCAACCAGCGCGTGAAGTAAAGTTCTATAACTCCTCACATAAATGTTCAATTCGGACAAATCTTACGTCATTTTGAAGATAAAGATCGCAGCTTTGTATTCTGATATTACTTATATTTATACGCGTAGTTGCCAGCTGCAAAATTGCAATTGAAAATCTTATGCTAACGAACAGTCGTTACCGAACGATGATGAACCCTTTACTCCCATAAACACCTAACTATGTAGGCTTATTATGGCAAGAACCTGTCAGAAAACAACTACTCCCCTGGCTACGGGTATTGAATTAAATCTAACAGCTACTTGTGCAACGTTCCTCAAAACATCAGAGGACGCAATTGCAAGTGCCCTCTATGACCAACCAGCAGAATTATGTTTTGATTTGGGCGGGGTGACCACCTGCAGACTAGTTTCGAGGTTGTTGCCTCTCATCAGTGCAAGGGCAGGTCAACACAGACAGCACTGAAGCCATCTGTTCCCCGTCCAAACCAATACATACTCCGCTGATTAGTCAATTCTGGTTCACGAGATGAAAGCAGTTTCTAGGCCGCTCCACCTAGCGAGCAGAGGAAGACACTCCGAATCTCCGGGTTGAGAGATTTAATCGAAGAAGACAGAAATCTTTGGGAGATCGTTTGCTAACGAACAGTCGTTACCGACCGATGATGAACCCTTTACTCAAATAAACACCTAACTATTTAGGCTTATGGTGGATTTATGCAGCAATCATAAGTCATAAGTCTTAAGTCATAAGGAAGAATATTCGTCAATGATTGGTTGGAATATACGGACAAACCAATCATTGACGAATATTCTTCCTTATGACTTAAGACTTATGACTTATGATTGCTGCATAAATCCACCATTATTATGGCAAGAACCTGTCAGAAAACAACTACTCCCCTGGCTAAGACCACGACGGGTATTGAATTAAATCTAACAGCTACTTGTGCAACGTTCCTCAAAACATCAGAGGACGCAATTACAAGTGCCCTCTATGACCAACCAGCAGAATTATGTTTTGATTTGGACGGGGTGACCACCTGCAGACTAGTTTCGAGGTTGTTGCCTCTCATCAGTGCAAGGGCAGGTCAACACAGACAGCACTGAAGCCATCTGTTCCCCGTCCAAACCAATACACACTCCGCTGATTAGTCAATTCTGGTGGAGCGGCCTAGAAACTGCTTTCATCTCGTGAACCAGAATTGACTAATCAGCGGAGTGTGTATTGGTTTGGACGGGGAACAGATGGCTTCAGTGCTGTCTGTGTTGACCTGCCCTTGCACTGATGAGAGGCAACAACCTCGAAACTAGTCTGCAGGTGGTCACCCCGTCCAAATCAAAACATAATTCTGCTGGTTGGTCATAGAGGGCACTTGCAATTGCGTCCTCTGATGTTTTGAGGAACGTTGCACAAGTAGCTGTTAGATTTAATTCAATACCCGTCGTGGTCTTAGCCAGGGGAGTAGTTATTTTCTGACAGGTTCTTGCCATAATAAGCCTACATAGTTAGGTGTTTATGGGAATAAAGGGTTCATCATCGGTCGGTAACGACTGTTCGTTAGCAAACGATCTCCCAAAGATTTCTGTCTTCTTTGAAAATCTTATAATATTAAAGTTCCTGACTTCGTGAAATAATGCTTGTGATTACTGAAATGATGTCTTATCACTTGTAGCAAGTAAAATGAACAGTTGAGAAATACTTCATTGTCAAATTGCATAACGTTAAACCGGTCCAAATAATGTTGGTTTTAAATACGAGTGTATTCAATTCTTCGCATATTTTAGGTTACAAAATCTTGAGGAAGTTTATAAATTCAAATGCTAATAACTCAGAGAAAGAAGCACGTATCAACATGAATGAAAAGCCAGTTTGCAGAAAAAACCCTGCTCTTATTGAAAATATTTATACAAATTTGGTTACTTGTACAAATTTTAAATGCAATCCAGTTAATCTTTTAAGTACTTAAAATAGAGCTTACTCGGCATTTATCGTATTATTTTGCTATGGAAAGAAAAATAAAATCAGTCCTTGATGGAATATGGGGATTCGAGACCGAAGAAGACAGTGCACCAAAGGAAACTATCCCGAAGTGTACCTGCTTTATACTCATTGAAATTCTAAAACCTGAAAAATATTGCTTGGGACCTTGTCAATGCGGCAGCTAGCGCGCCGCTGTATAGTATACAACGGCGCGGTTCAGTCGGTGCGCAGAGGGCAGCAGTCAACGTTGCTCTATGTAAACGTCAGATGAAATAAAAGTTCCTGTGCAGAAAACACTGGATACTGGGATAACATCGATAGTGACGAGGAAACATCTCTTAGTGCTTTGTCACTGTTATTAATTGAAAATGGTGAGTTCACTTTTGAAATATTTGTTTCATGTTCAACTCAGCTCTGTTTCAAAATATCGCAATGTCAGATATCTGTAGAAACCTGGCAGTGATTGTTCCGGATTGTGAAGATGAAGACGAGGAGACTGAAGATGTATAGATATATTTTCCAATACTTTTCTTGATGGTGATTACTTGTGGATCCATTTCTCCATATCCTTTCTCGATATCATTGAAAAACACTCCCATAATTCGTTACCTCCGGTCCGCATTTGATTCATCTCGAATTTGCGAATAATTTTCATAACAATACTTCTCAACGATTATTTTCCCACATTTATATCTAAGAGTAGTAGTTTGAGAGTGTTTTCAAATATTCTTCCCCTTCCCTCTCAACCCAATGTTTCCGCGATGCGGGGGATATGCCCCGAATGCGGGGCAGGAAAATCATTTCTAATAATTTATACCTATTATTTTTACAAATTTTCGCTCAGTCTCATTACTCAGGACAGATAATTTTACAAATTCATAGAAAATACCAAAAAAAAATGGTTTCGGAAAGGGGTTGATGCCCCGGGAGGGGGTTTAATTGTTAAAAATAATTCGCCCCCATTATTAATACCGATTTTCACTCATATTTATGGCCTAGAGCTGAAATGTCAAGAAAATACCTTCCAGGAAAAAGTTTTTACGATTTTGGGTGGGTTGCGCCCCCCCAGGGGGTGATAACTTTATTGCTAATTAATCAACCCTCCGTGACGACCGAATTGCAAAAAAGAAATAGGCGGAGCAATTTAAGTTGAACTTTTATGAGAGAAATTGCTCTGTTTATTGGCCTACAGCAATAATAACTGCTTGCGAATAAAATTTCGCATAATAAATCCATATTACTGAGCCACACATAACTGATTGGGACAGAAAAAATAACTGTTATTATTGAACCGATGCATCTGAAATATGATATCCATCACAGCAGTTCATTTTGTCTCCATAATCGACGGACACAATTGATGCAGTATACAAACCATTGACCCGTAATGATCTGCTGCATAATTTTCATGCTTTCGGTCATTTCCGTCCGTTCTCGGTAGAAACCGGCGACACAATCCTCAAGAAAATCTCAACGGCATCCACCATTCAGGCACAGACAATTTCAGAGGTTCGCGAATGTGCGTGTAAATGGTGGATATACTGGGTTTTAGTGCATATTACTTTTATTATAACCAGTACGTATGTGTGAACTCATCAGACACAAACAATTACAAGTCACGGACGTTCGAGAACTGAATTTTAATTTTTTGATCTTACAGGATCTCAGGGTAGGTGAGTTTTATTGAATTTTTGTTTTCACTTGTCAATTGTATTAGATAGAGTAGGCTAAGTTATGTTTGCTAAGTTTTATTTACCAAAGATATTATAGTAATATAGAGTAGGTACTTATGTAAGAGAAATATTTTCAGATCCTTTGTATAGGAATAAGCTTTCAATAAAAGTCATTTCATTTCTATGTTGATTGTAATTGGAACCTTCTTCCCGTCAATTAAAGGTTGATTATCATAAAATATTTATTTTCATGCCATGACAAATTTCCAATGTATGAGAAAACTGGCTAAGGTATTTGCGGATGTCAGCTTGTGTCAACTGGAAGCAAGTTTCTTTATGCTGAAAACAGTGGAATTGGTGGTGCTCTATTATTTTTCAATATCATCTAAATAATTATGTGGTTATATTAAATACATTTTGCAGTTCAGTGCCCTTTTAGAGAATTGCTTCAAATTTGTCTTGACTCGTGTCCATATTAGAGCAGATCCCCAATAAAATTTAGCCTTAAAAACCTCAAGAATTCATTTACGTTGATGATTCATATTCAGAAAGTTGTATCCAATTCTTACGATTGCTAAACAACGTTTTCCGCATTTTTTCCCCTTCTAAATGAAAACATTTTACAAGCTTTCAAATTTCGGGTCGAAATATTACTAGTTATTTAGTGATGGTTGCAAGACATTTGGTACATACCGAAAACTATCTAGATATTTTAGTTCATCTTATAAAACTAGTCATTCATTGGTCAGAAATATATTTTGCAATTTCTGCAAGATATGAGATCAATTTCCAAAAATAATATCTTTAATTACAGTCAACTATCTGACCACTATCATGGGACTATTTATGTTAAGCTACTGAGATCCAACTGTCCACTAGAGGAACTCAGTTGTCATTTGGTCACAAGCTAGCGTATACCCATGAAACGATAACTGCTTGGTTACTGGAATATATCAGCTAACGAAATAGGTAACTAACTCACCATGAGCTAATCATTAATTCAAGGCAAGCTAACTAACTAACTTACTAGGACTTATGTTTATATGAATCTATTTATTTACGGCAAAAAACAACTTAATTAAGGGTTTACCAATCAACTAATGACTCGTGACTACGGTTGCTAAAACAGACTTAATAATGGCAATCGATTAATTTTAGCTACTTCGTTTTACTTGTGCCAAGTTTGTTGGAGGGCAGTCCCATATTGTATATAAGATTTTACTTGTCGTAACTGAATATTTACTTGGGAATAATCTTTTTTACAACTTGTGATTTTTATTTCTGGAAACCGCACTCAGTCTGACCTAGCTCCGTTGTAAATATAATATAGGGTGGCAATTTTAATTTTCTTTACCAGCAATATCTCTTTTTGAAATTTAGAATTTGAAACTTAAGTTTTGTTTAAAACAAATATTACTAATATATCATTTCGATCAGAAGGAGGTGTTCTATCAACGGTTTGAATCTAATAGTTTTCATGTTATTTCGATGGTCAATCGGTTTTCGCGAACCACCCTGTGGGTCGTTTACTTAGATCGCACGTCTGCCTGTGCGGAGATTTAAGATTGATAACTGCTGATACTATCTATATTGAACGATGGCTTCATGATTATATGTGCCAAACATTCCTTTCAAGCTGTCAGGGAAAATACTCGAAAAAAACATTCTGATGAATGACCAGACCGAGCATATCGATCTCGTATGAGATTATTGTACAGGATTGGTAATCATAGAATATATTTTGGATGTGTGAAAATATGGGTATTGTTTTGCAGATATCGATTGGAATATGTTCACTGAGGAAAAGTTGTCTTCTTCTCTACTTCATCAGTTTGTTAAACGTGTATTGTACAATCTACTTCCTCTAAAGTAAATGTATATACAGTGCAGCTTTTTTTTGCCCCCCCCCCCCTGTTAACTTTTGAACGGTTTGACGTACAAACATGGAACAAAAACCATTTTGAACCTAATAATATTTTAAATGGAATACATTGTGGTTGACAGATAAAGGGGTGGGAGGGCACATCATTTTAAAATCAACAAAAATAACACATCATTGAAAAGATTATTCAATTCTCTTTTCAACCATATTAATTTTTTTTATTTTCGTTAATATGTATTTGCACAATTTCGATCTCTGCCTTTTGAAATTTTCAAGTTGTCATGTTCAGCGCCATCTGTCGAATACTTGAAATGTATTCTCAAAAAGTAGTATCGGTAATACCATTCAAAATATTTTTGGTCCCATTGTTCCACATCAAATCATCATAATTTATCAAAATAAGAGTACCTTTCAAATCCGCTATTATACTTGATATTTCTAGTGCATTTGTTAAAAAAAATCCAAGTTGTGTTAACGCTTTCATTTATTTATTTAAATTTTCAGTTTGTTTCCAAGATGAAACCTTTAATAGATCTATAAGTTCGCAAAATCTTGTGACCAGGAGCATAGGACCCAGAAAAGCATACCCTCCTTTGGTGAACATTTCCAAATTGGCGATCACCCGAATTTTTTTTCTCAAAAATTTTCAATCGGTCACACTTTATTTTTCTTTAAAAAAATTCAATTTTTTTCACCAAATTGACCAGACCATGCTGGCCAGACCGTGCCGTGAACATTTTTTTTCGGCTACCATCCGGGAAGTGTTCACTTCCCGGACACTTTTTCTTTGGGAAAGTAGCACTTCCCGGCCTAGTCCGGGAAGTACGTGCCTCCCGGACTAGGCCGGGAAGTGCTCGAATTTTAATACAAATATTAATATAAATAAGAATTAGAATATTTCTGTTGGTACCTATCTTCTGTTCGAATTTCAATATATAATACAAATAAGAACTGAAATATTCGAAATATTCAAATTTGGAATCGTTTCATCCGGTTAACAGATGGGTGAAAGTCGACCTCTCTTCGTCTCTTAGACTAAATGCGTCTCATTGATTTGTTATTTTACTCGATTGCCGAAAAAATAGTGTACGCAACACGTCCGAAAACAGTTTTTTTGGACTCGTAGACTTCCAGGAATTGCTAACGCTCGTCCTAGAATTTGGTCTACTCGTCCAAAAAAACAGTATTTTCCGGACTTGATACGTAAATTACTATTTTTCAAGTTGGATGAAAATTTTTAGTTTTTTTCCAAGTTGGTTGAATACATTTTTTTTCATAAAATTTCTGTTTTTCCAAGTTGAGTAAAAGCTTTTGTTTAAAATTTTTCAGTCTCAGTTGCGTGATCACTTTAATTTATTTTCTCAAAATAATTTCTTTTATTTCCAAGTTGGGTAAATACTTTTTTTTTTAAATTTCATTAATTTTTTTCAAATTTACTATACCTACAGGCCAGACCGTGCATCAGTGCCTTGAACATTTACAAATTGAGTACACACTTTTATCTTCTTTCAAATTATTTCAATTTAATTTTTTCAAATTAACCAGACCAGACTGACCTGAAAAATAATTTTCAAAAAAATTACTTTTTCAAATTTTTTTTTCTCAAAAAATTTTAAGTTTTTTTCCATGTCAGATGAACACTTTTTTTAAAAAAATATTATGAATGGTAGTCACGCAACTCGCAATAATATGAAAATTAAGCACGATTTTAGGTGTTTGTATATTAAATTTAAAACAACTCGAAAACTTAAAATTTTAAATAACGTTTCTGTGTACCTTCCATTGCATTCAATATACAAACTACTGTTCTTGTTGACACACCTTTAATGGAGTTTCTGATACTATGGGGCCTTATATCTAAAATACAGTTTCGGATCATCTTTTTCAAATGACCAATATTGCTGAAAGTTCTTTGTTTGTAAACTTCTTGTTCTAGGTAGCCCCACAAGAAAAAATAAGGTGGAGTAAAATCCGGAGACCTAACCGGTCAGTACTGTTCCATATTACGCCCAATGACTTTGACCCTTAATATTTCCAAGTGAACTTCTTGAATAGATGGGAGTACCGTCACACTGGTACTACAAATTATGACTTATTTAAATAGGCATAATTTCCAAAACTTCTAGGATCTCGATGTTGAGGAATCGAAGGCATTATTCAGAATTTAATTTACATCTAAACAAATTAGGTTACCACACATTTGTTTTGAAGGAATACTGGCACCTGCATTTTATTATGAAATATATATTTTCCTGAGAATTTTGAGAAATAAGTTCTGAAGTGAAAGTAGCCTCGTCAGTCCATAGAACGTGAAAGGGAAAGGATGCATGTTCTTCTTCTTTCCCCTGGTACCAAATAGAGAATTCCAAACCATTGTTTATATAGAAGATAGTTAGTCAACCTTATGGGATTATAATTGGATCAAAATGAATGCGACATGTAGATGGCGATAGTGAGCTCACATCCAAGTTATGTCGTAACTTCAATGATCTGGCCTCCAAGTCATGTCGTAACTTGATTGAAACAATGGAAAAGCATTGAAATCAGGGTTTTTTGAAGAAACCTGCATTAAAATGACGTCAAATATTCATGTTTGTAACTAATCACGCTAGATGACACTCGCGTTTGTGTCCAATACCTTTTCCACAGCCATTGACTATGTTATATTTAAACAATGTCCAAACGTTTTTCAAAATCTCGTTACTTAAGAGTTTTTATAAATTCAGGTTTATAAGGTTTGAATTTAGTTTTGTGCAAATTATTTTTCAAAACTCAGGCTTGGCGTGAATTTCTTGTGATCTCCTTCATATAAAAGGCTACATTTAGCTATGCATTGATGAGCCAAGACTGAACTAATTACTTCCTGCTATTCTCGACTTTTTTGAAGCAATTGACAGGAATCTGGAATAGGTCAATAGCTCGTAAAAAATTGCAAACTTCTCTGAAGCAACACATTGACGATGACGAAGCAAAAGTAACCAACAATGTAGTTTCCGCATTTACGAAATTAGCAAAACCGATGCTCTCAGATGCCTTCCATTCCAATCCGAGATTCCACACATTTAAATACTCACTAGCACTACAAGCGTTAATAAAGTGTTGGTCGTGAAGGGAATTTTTTAACTTCCGAACGAACATCGAACAAATTAGAATAAGTCGTATGCCGTGTGGGAAGGGGAGGAAGAGTGGAATAAGAGAGAAGAATTTCTTACATCACGATTCGGCAAGCGCAGAAAAAAGTGGTACAACTGTTTGAGGTGTGAATATGGCTAAATGATCGGGCATTGAGGCGTTGCCAAATTGAGCGTTTCCTTGAAAAGAAGACAGCAGTATCAAGTGTCTATCCTTGGGGAAGGAATTTTTTTGAATTTTTACCATGATGTAGTATGCTTTAAGAACTTGCAAATAGTTTTATTTTTAGGAATACTTAAGGTGAAGATTAAGGTAAACCCGGAATCTTGCTCGTCAGTCACTGTAACCAACCAGCCAACCAAGAATTACTGATTTTTCCTAAGGATGATCGCTCTGGGAAAAAGGGGTAGTTACTCCAATAACTTCCACCATGCTTCAACATAAATAGAAATTATACCTCTATATTATTATTCTTACTAATAAATTACGGTTCATATGAAAAGAATGCTAGAAAACAAATGCGTGAGTTAATTCCGTAGTACTTATATACTTTTCACAAACGAAAAAACTTTTAAAGAATACACAGAAATGTAGAAAAATCTATAATTCAACTCCAACCTCTGGACAGCATTTTCTTCGCGGCGAAATCAGTACCTATCCTGTTTGTATCATTAGCCAAATAGTGCTTCCTCATCATTGTGAACCTGTTAAGTTATCTTCTGAAACATCATGAGAACCAATGAGAGAAGAATGAAAGGAAACTTGGAATTTCTCTTTCCATCTTGTTCCCACAAAAACGGATATTGTAAAATTCGTACAGAACTCAGGGCCGAGAAAAAGTTAGAAATAGGAAGGTGCTCTTCATGAATTTCTGGAAACTGAGTATTCCTCATGGAACACCTACCAAGGCAGTGAGATCCAAAGCTTTGTCAATCGTTGAAAAAACGGAACTAGGAAAAGAGATGTTCGGCATGTCTCCCAAGTGACGACAACAGAGTGTGAAGACTGAGTTTGACGGGTAAGTCTCGATAGGTATAGAATTAATTTTTTGTGTTATTATGTATTTATTTAAAAAACAGGTCGATTTCTAATATCAATTTGTAAAGGACCCCGCAAACACCTTATGGGATTTGGGTCCCGGTGGATTTTTTGGAATTTTTGGTATGATGTAGTCCATGTTATTCTCAACCAATGTTACCATTGCGCCAACTCAAAAAAATGAACAGTTTTGCTGCTAGGGGGCGTTGAAATAACCCCTAGCGCAAATTAGACTATTTATTTTTGAATCCGGTAACAATATGTTCACTTGTTTCATTGTTGCTAACGTTGCACAATATTGTGCTGTTTTATTAAAAAAATCTTACCCCCCTCCATCTTCCCCCCAACTCCTATTACGTAACGAAAAAGAAAATATTTCTTGGGTGCTTTTAAATGTATCGCCGAACGTTTAAATATGCCTTAATAAGGGAAATAGCAGTTTTGTATGATTATCCTCCCTCCCCCCGAAAGACACAAAATGAAAAAATTTCGGTGGATTTTTCTGAATTTTTAATATGATGTAGTTCAAGTTATTTTGAATCGAAAATAATTGGGTGACAAACCCCGAAAATGAATAGTTTTGATGCTAGGGGGCGTTGAAATCTCATTTTGCTCAGAATATACTATTTATTAATATATGCTGAAACAATTTCTCTACGTATTGTAGTTTAGATTATGCTGAACAATTGTATGATTTCTTATTAAAAAAAAAATCTGAAACCTCCCCCTTACCCCCAACCCCTATTTTAAAACACAATATTTATTGTAAATGCTTTATCAAAATAAATGTTTAAATCCATTCAAAAAAGTATTGGTGGATTCAAAGGAAGAGGGGAGAGATTAAATTAAACCACTGTACGATTTCCTTCATTTGAACTGATTAAAACATTAATTTTGATTAAACATTTATTTTGATAAAGAATTTACAAGTAGTCGAGAATAATTTTTTTTTGTGTTTTAAAATAGGGGTTGGTGGTAAGGGGGAGGTTTCATATTTTTTTTATAATAAATAACACAATTGTTCAGCATAATCTAAACTACAATACGTAGAGAAATTGTTTCAGCTTATATAATAATAATTCTGAGCAAAATGAGATTTCAACGCCCCCTAGCATCAAAACTATTCATTTTCGGGGTTTGTCACCCAATTATTTTCGATTCAAAACAACTTGAACTGAATCATATTAAAAATTCAGAAAAATCCAACGACATTTTTTCATTTTGTGTCTTTCGGGGGGAGGGGGGATAATCATACAAAACTGCTATTTCCCTTATTAAGGCATATTTAAACGTTCGACGATACATTCAAAAGCACCCAAGAAATATTTTCTTTTTCGTTACGTAATAGGAGTTGGGGGGAAGAAGGAGGGGGTAAGATTTTTTTTATAAAACAGCACAATATTGTGCAACGTTAGCAACAATGAAACAAGTGAACATATTGTTACCGGATTCAAAAATAAATAGTCTAATCTGCGCTAGGAGTGATTTCAACGCCCCCTAGCAGCAAAACTGTTCATTTTTTTGAGTTGGCGCAATGGTAACATTAGTTGAGAATAACATGGACTACATCATACCAAAAATTCAAAAAAATCCACCGGGACCCAAATCCCATAAGGTGTTTGCGGGGTCCTTTATAATAAGAAAATATTAAATGAGAAGGGGGGTCTTGTGGCACCTTGTTCGAACGGGATTTCCATTGTCGGTTCAGCAATATTAAGTTTTTCAAATTTGGGTGCAATAATGAAAAAACTTATTTCGAAAATGTAAATTTTTGATACTTTACGTCGGATGAAGGAAATAATGTAACATAATGTTCAGGAAGTAGTTTTCAATTTATTTTAAAGTTGAATGTAATTTTCAAACAACCACCATTCACCTCTTGACTATAAGCAAGGCGATCTTGGTATTCTAGTACAAATTTTTTTGTTGGACTTAAGAGGTTTAACTATGGTTTATTTATCCGAAACTCAAAGACATTTTAATTGTGATTGGATACGGTAATAAAACACGAACTCAAAAGGAAGTTTGTGAAATTAAATACCCTGGTCGCACAGTCTACAGTTAACAAAATAGAAACAAAATTTCGGAAAACTAGACATTTAAAAACTATTCAAAAACCAGGTCGAGATGTTAAATTTGATGAGGAAAAAAAGTTAGATGTAATGTTAGCGATTGAGGAAAATCCGCATATGACAAGTAGACAACTTATGATAATGATAATGATGTAAATAAATCATCGATATTTAAAGCTTTACATAAAGAAAAATGCCACCCTTATGAAGTTTAGATGGTTTAGGAGTTAAATGAGGATGATCCTGATAGAAGGCAACAATTATGTGAACAAAATGGACGCAGATTTGCACTTCATAAACAATATTGTTTTTTCTGATGAAGCTACTTTTCATTTAGACGGTTATATCATTGTTTATATAGAATATAGTTAGTCAACCTTATGGGATTATAATTGGATCAAAATGGATGCGACATGTAGATGGCGATAGTGAGCTCGCATCCAAGTCATGTCGTAACTTCAGTGATCTGGTCTCCAAGTCATGTCGTAACTAGATTGAAACAATGGGACAGCATTAAAATCAGAGTTTTTTTAAGGAACCTGCATTAAAATGACGTCAAATATTCATGTTTGTAACTAATCACGCTAGATGACACTCGCGTTTGCGTCCAACACCAATTACACACGCATTGACTAACTATCTTACTTCTATATAAACAATGGTTATATTGTATTAGATATGAATAAGAAAAGTACCCAGTTCTGGTTCAAATTATATTCTCTTACTTTGTTTACATGCAATGCTGGATAATGTTTTTCGTAACCTGGGAGTAGAATAAATCGTGTAATACATGTAAAACATTAGTACAAGAAAATATAAAAATTACAGTACAGTAAATATTCAACAGGTTATAATAGACAGAACTGTAGATATTGGAGCCGAGAAAATTCTCTTAGATGTGTGAGGCTCACATACAATATCCTAAAAAACTGAACAACAAAGTTTTTTGCCGTTATTTTTTTAAAGCACAATTACTTAATGGTATAGTTTATCATGATTTCTTGGTGAACTTTCCACAGCCTACATTAAAAATACCTTTTCCTGATATTAATGATCCAAATGCAATAGATAGATCAATTTGGTACCAATAAGACGGAGCTCTACCGCATTACAAACGTATTGTTCGAGATTATTTAAACGAAGTTCCTGAGCAGTCTTAATACTTCATCAGCATATTTGATGGGTTTTTCCATTACTTTCAAGTTAACAAATAGCAGTGTAATAGGTTTGTAGGGTCACTTTCAACGCTGCACTACGTGGAATGAATGAAATGTTCGTAAGGGGAAGTAGTCGTTCTCTGTCAGATATTTGCCTCATATCACTTTTTCGACACCACACACGAAAAACAATAAAAATATTTTCAGATAGTCAAGCAGCACTTAAAGAGCTTGAATTCAACTGCTTTAAATCTAGGGCAGTATGGAACTGCAGAGACACCTTAAACCGACTGGCGCAACGCAACAACGTTACCCTAGTCTGGATACCAGGTCACACAGGCCTAGAAGGAAACGAAATAGCGGACGCCCTAGCAAAAGGGGGGGCCGAAACAACGTTCACTGGACCAGAACCGGTAACCGGTTTAGCATATAGCACTGCCAAGAATGTCATAACAGCTTGGGCAGACAATAAAAGACTCGAGTATTGGCGTAGTCTACCGGGCCTAGCCCATTCCAAAGCATTTATTGCTTGTACAAGGAAAAAACAGGACTCTGACAAACTGCTAGAACTCAGCAGAGCGCATCTCAGAGTTATAGTAGGTTTGCTTACTGGCCACTATGCATGGAGGATGATGAAACGGCTAAACACATTCTGTCTACATGCCCTGCAGCGGCCAGAACCAGATTCTCAATATTTGGCGATACGACAGTAAGGCCAGAAAACCTGGTAAATTGTTCTCCCAATGCATTCCTCAATTTCGTCAAGAGATTGGATATACTGGGAGAAATATAACCATAGGGTGAGCCACAAAAGGCCAATGGCCGCAGTGGAGGGCCTGATACGGGTCCACTCACGTTCAAACCTAACCTAACCTAACATATATTTGCTTGGTGTTATTTCAAATTGGGGATGGCTTTCCTGGGCAATTACTTTCGATTTCGAAATATAGAAGAATGTTAATGCCTTATAATATGGAGTTTTTTCTTGTCCTCCACGATTCACTGTTTCGTTCAAATTAATAGTACTACGCCTACGGTGGCGTATGGAGTTAGTTACAAAGCCTATCCAGAAGACATAGTGGCTAATGACGACAGCAAACGATGTCGCGATGGAAGACAATAAAAGAATATGCGTTTTTTTAAATTACATTCTTGTTATCATTGATCCTTACAGTTCAGATGATGACATGTTTGGTTTATTGAGGAACCTCAAGAAGATAATTCAATTATCTAGTCTCAATCCCTTCTTCCTTTTCAAATTTCATAGGTTTTTTTATCCCACCTACAAACAGTTGCATTTCCGATGTTGAAAATGGGCAAAAGTTATTCTTTTCCAAAATGAAATGTACCAGTCTCAGCGTTTTATCACTTCTACGCTATTTTATTACAACCCAAACCAACCTCCATTTCCTAGGTGAAGTTAGGCTGCCCCGTATAATTTTATTATTTTCATCCACAATCACCTTATAATTGAAGTTTTATCCACACTTATGAACCGTATAAAGTACCACTTTATCCACTAGTGGAATAATGAAATTACTTTATTCCACTAGTGGGATAATGAAAAATACAATCTTGAATATCAATCACATTTTACTTATTTTCACCAACTTCACAAATTTTTACAAATGGAGTCGATGAACAATCGAAAATACATAGCAACCATTCAACACCTCGCGATATTTTTGTATGTTATGTCAATGATTTTTGAGGAGGTGACAGCAGCTGTCAGAGCAAAACGTCAAATCATTTTGTGATGAAAAATTTCCGCGATTCTGATTCTTAATGAATGTTGATTGTGAATGAAACGTTGTATTGCATGCATGTTTTAGATAAATTTTATTTGCTTAAGAAATTTAAACGCTCGAGCTTCGCTCTCGCGTTTAAACATTCTTGCGCAAATAAAATGATATCTAAAACACTTATACAATAAATAACTATTATTCAGAGGTTTTCCCACTAAGTGACTTATTTATTGTTAAAATTTGTTGTAAAAATTGTTATTTCCGTCAACCGATTGCACCCCTACGCGCAACCCTCGGAAGTCTTCGAGAGACTTGTGTGAGAAAGGGAAGACGCAGCCCTTACCTTTTAACTGGGAGATGGTGACAAATTTCATTTGATGATTTTCTCTTTTATGCCTTTGAGACCAGTGAAACATATGAAAATTCTGACCTAAATGATGGAAAACTTAAGCGGTCGCCGCGTGGCCTTCATTAAAAAAATTCAATTCCGGCACTTAACCTCACTTCTACATCCGCAAACCTTATGCCTCTTTTTTATGGGACATTCATGATGGAAACTTCCATTATTCCAATTGGCAACAACTCGTCCCAAAACACGGCTATTTTTTAATGAAAATCGAATTTTCTATATGAAAGCCACGTGGCGACCGCTCAAATTGTTCATCATTCTTGTCAGATTTAATAAATAGTTAAATCAAGTAGGTGACAAAAAGTATAATTATAGGTAACTGCATAAACTACATACAATTGAAAACAAAACTTCTTCACATTGACGCCATATGAGAGATCAGGAAAGAGGCATAAACGAGAAAATTGTCAAATGAAATCTGTCACCATCCCCCAGTGTAGGTATATATGGAGTGGAATCACTAGACTTCATCAAAAACCATTAAATGAAAATATTTTGTTGTTATGATGCTGATGGTTAAATGCCAATACTTTCTACGATGTCCAGCGTACATTTTCTGTATTAACTGATGTAACATGTAAAACTATCCATTTGTTCATATCTCAAGCCATTTGTTTTTCAACAGAATACATAAATGGTTGAGAATTTCAATATTTCATAGAGCATTAGATGGAAGATACGACCACGGGTTGTATCTTTCAATTGATGTTTTTTTTCTATAGCAACTCGAATAAACTACCGATTCCCAAGTTGTTTTATTTCTTTATCTCTAATCTTTGATTTGGTATGTGTATGTCAAATATGTTAAGTACGCTGTATCCATGTCCATTCAATGTATACGATTTGTAAAAGTCGTTGAATTGCAATAAACGATTTTTAATGAGCTCTTATGCTAATACATTTCAGTGGGAGTCTCTCTCGTCTTCAATTCATTAAATTTAAGGAAATTACGGAGGTGATACATTCGGTTATTTCGATTCCTCACAAGTTGACCGGTGTCCAGGTCAAAACTTGCTCTGCCTTTGAATATTGGACACGCACCATTCTTTCTTTTTTAAAGTTGAAGAACAGAAGTCAATCTTTGTCACACAATTTATTATGTCTTGTTGTTTTTTATGTTCTGATTTCCTCGAAAAGAAAATCTTGTAATCTTCAGAGAGCTTCAAGAGAGCTGAGAGAACGTAAGTGGGAATTGGTGTTCTTCTTGAATTTCTTGAAACACCTCCAAAGGCAGTGAGTTTCAAATCTCTGCCGTTCGTTGGAGGAAAAGAGATGTTCGGCATGTCTCCAAAGTGACTACAAAGAGATGTGAAGACTACGCTCGACGGGTTAGTCTCGATGGGATTGCAGATGGTGGAACGATTGATGATATTTCAGAACAGCAAAGCATCACCGACCAAACGAATGGTTCTTTTTTTACTGAATCTAAAAGTTTCAGTGTGTCTATGGGCTGTCCTCTATACATAGCAGCAGAATTCCAGAACAGGTCGGATTTGTCCCTTATAAATCATAGTTGACGGAAAGTGAAATAGTTCTGGACAGGAAACAGAAAAATGGGATTTGAAACGTACTGAATGGAACATAGGCAGGACAAGATAATAATCATAATAATAATGTGTCTTTATTTTCATTGGCATATAAACTGGGTCACTTGTGGGGGCGATTTTCAACATAGCTGCTCTTCCACATAACCCCTTAATTGAGCAGCAACTTCAAACACATTGAAAATCATTTACAAGAAGCAAAAGATGGAATAAACGTTATAGTGATAACATGAAAAGGTCGAACTTAATTGTAGAGGAAGATAATTTTAATTTTAAGGGAAGTTGATTGTAGAAATACGATCGTTCGAATATTGCAGTTTTGTGTATGGATACAGTGTACAAACAGGAAGTCCGAGTTGAGCGATCGTGAATATCCGAACCTTTCACTAGCTTTGTAAATAAGTACCTAGGGAATTTCACTAATGTTGATTTTGTATATCAAACAGAACATGTGGAGTTTGAATCTCTCATTCAATTTCATCCATTTGAACTGCACATATGAGTTACTGATGTGGTCAATCTTTCTTGGTTTGGTTAGGGCTGGCCAATACACAATGTCGAAGCAAGACAGATGATAAAAAATCAAGGAATTACATAATTTCAGTAATATAATTGTCCAGCAAAGAGTACTAAAGTTGCCAACGTATATATAAAGCTGCGTACAGACCGGTTCAACTAAGGCTCTTTGGTTCTTCAAAGAAATCCGACTATTTGTGTGAACGCGGTGTGGACGGGCGTCAAACGCCAACGAACTAATATTGAGTTAAGACGAACTAGTGTGTACAAACGTGATCGCAATTATTTTGTCTTGTACTCACCAATATGCAAAGTTTCCTGACCCTCAAGAGTATTTGGCAGCTGAGCTTGGAAAATGTGTACACGATTTTGCCTAAATTAAGCGTCCGAAGCAAAACATACATAAGTGAGACCCTCTCAAATGTGGCTTTCAAACCTTGATTTCCGTAAAGAGCTCAGTGACATGAGGCTCTATCCGGCCACAGCATGATTTCTGATAATAACATGTTTTGATTCCGTTCAGTAGGAAATTGAAGAGAAATTAAATTTGAAAAATTACAAATTCGTGGGTGCAAGCACCATGAAGATAGCAATGCATTTGAGAAAAGGTTCTTGGCCCATGCTAAAGAAATGATTAACATGTTAACTCAACAAGGAAATCCGTTTGATGAGAATTCCAAGTGTCGATCCTGCCAACTGTGTTACGGAAGCAATGACTATAGGACTAAAACAGTGTCATTTCGTCTCGATCTAGTTCGAAATGAAATTCATGATATTATTTATCGGAGCAATATTCACATCTTCAAGACTGAAATAAGAAAATCCGGTAAGGCAATGTCCAAAATTGCTAACTTGCCTAAAAACTTCAACTTGTTTTTCGTGCTTCATCTGAAGCACGGAATGACAACATTGATGATTTCCTTTCCCATGAAACTAAAATGTACCTACACATGTATTTCAAAGGATGTATAAAACTCCGGAAACCAACCAACAAGTCGGATATAATAGACTGCATTCAGACAAAAATGACAATGGCTTCAATCACAGCCAACCAAATGTAACTGTTGAAATATTTGATGGAGCAGACGTAATTCACACATATTGCATTAACATTTTCAGGATACTATGATAATGTTTTCAAACCATATGTCACTAATCGACTGAAGAATAGTTCACTTCTAGATATTTTACTCGACAGATATACTTTAAGGTTAGTCACTAGTTAAGAAACAACCCAATAAGAGCGGCTGAAATTCCCTTCCCTTGCCTCGCTTGGGCACCCTGAAGCTAATAATATTGACCATTGACTATTATTTCCGACTCCGAGTAGTAATAGTTTGAAGGCATCAGATTCCCGAGAATCTAGTGCAAATGGATGTGATGGACTCAATGTTGAACCGATGAAACTATGCTGTCCTCATATAAATAATAATAATAATGACAAAATGGTGAAGGCTTCCGTGGCCGAAGTGTTCATCGTCACAATTTTCACTCGGGTTTGAAGGCCGTCGTTTTTTGGAATTTCTTCCTAACGTTTCGCTAGCGCGAGTGGCTAGCTTCTTCAGAGGCGTATTATACATCATGAATAATCTCATATGACTGGAGATTCCGTCTGCGAAGATTGTATTTATTTTGATTTAGGTAGTCCTGTTCGTTAATTACCGTATCTGGATTTGGTACATTCTCACTAACCCTAATTGACCCCTTTCTACCTGTCGGCTTAATGTCGTTGATATCCTTAGTTCTTTCAGAATTACTTATTGTCGTATCTGGGTTAAGCATATTTTCGATAACATTAATTGACACCTTTTTGCCTGCTGTCTCAATGTCGTAGTTTTCTTTTGTTACTCTGGAATTTCTAAGAATGGGATTCCATATTCGGTTGAGGTTAACAACTTCTTCTTTTCTGTTGAAATTCTCCGTGTGTTTGTGGATCTCTATTGCCTCCCGTACAAGTCGGCTATGGTATCCCTGGTTGGAAGCAAGGAATTTTACGTCCTCAAACATAATCTTGTGGTTTCCTTCACTGAGCGCGTGTTCTGTCGCTGCTGACTTGTCCGTTTGGCCTAATCTGCAGTTCCTCTGATGTTCCTGCAGCCTTGTTCCCATCGATATTTTTGTGGTTCCGATGTATACCTTTCCGCTAGTGCATGGTATTCGATATACCCCCGCTGCAGATAGTGGGTCTCTTTTGTTTTTTGCTGACCTAAGGCTTTGTTGTATTTTCTTGGTGGGTTTGAAGACCGTTTTTATGTTGTTTTGTCCCAAGAGTTTTCCAATTCTATCTGTGACCTTAGGAATATATGGAAGATACGCACGTGCAACTATTTGAGCCTCCTCCCTACTTTGTCTCGTGGAAGTCCTCGGTTTTATGGCCCTGTTGATTTCGGGTACACTATATCCGTTCGATCTCAAGGTTGTTTGGAGATGTTCTAGTTCATCCTGTAGATGCTCAGGTTCACATATTCTCCGAGCACGTTCTGCTAGTGTGGAAATAATTCCTCGCTTCTGACTAGGATGGTGGTTTGATAGAGCATGCAGATACCTATCCGTGTGCGTAGGTTTTCGGAATACTTTGTGTGTCAGTCTTGCGCCACATCTTTCGATTAGTACATCTAGAAATGCTATCCGCTGTTCCTGTTCAGTCTCCATGGTGAACTTGATGCTGGGGTGTTGAGCATTCAGATTTTCTAGGAAACGGTTCATTGTGTCCCTTTCGTGTCTCCAAATTACGAAGGTGTCATCCACGTAACGTAGCCACATGGTCGGTTTTAAATCAAAAGCATCAATTGCTTTCTCTTCAAAATGTTCCATAAAGAAGTTGGCTATCACTGGGCGGAGTGGACTTCCCATCGCCACGCCATCTACTTGCTCATAGAAGTTTCCATTCCATTGGAAGTAACTTCCCGTGAGACATGCCTTAAAGAGTCCGACGATGTCATTCAGAAACATGTTAGTTAGCTCCCTCAGAGAGTCTTCAAGTGGGACGTTGGTGAACAAGGACACCACATCGAAGCTGACCAGGATATCGCTTGGCTCCAACGTTATGCCTTTAATTTTCCCTACGAAGTCTGTTGAGTCCTTGACGTAGGACTTCGTTTTTCCCACATGAGGCTGGAGAAGCGAGGCTAAATGTTTCACCAGGTGATACGTTGGCGAGCCTGGGGCACTGACTATTGGTCATAATAATATTTAATTACTGAAAGTTACATAAAAAATAATACACGTAAAACCATGTACAATGGTAAATAAATAAATACTACCCAACAAGGCAAGCCTTGGTGGTGGGAGTGGGAACTAATCTAATCTATTCTAACTAACTAACTTAGTATTCTTAAGTGATATATGATATTATATGAAATAAAATTATTTTCCGGTTAAAGAAGATAGCAAAAAGAAGTGATAACGATATGATGATGAGCGAATGAGACAATATGTATAATTTTCAATCAGAGATCTATTCAAATTAGGCAAAATACCAAAAGGCGAACCTTGTGAACAGTGAAAATTGTCTACGTAGATCCAGAGTCTCGATATCAATTCAAGTACATTAAAAATTTATAAAATATAACATGAAGGATAAAAATATATAAATTATAAAAAAATAGTGGAGTTGTAAATATAACATATAAAAAATTATAGAAAGACATATTGGTTGAATCAATGAAGTAATAATATATACATGTAAATGAACAATCTCTATTTAGCAGTTTTTTATTGTTTCCCATTATTATTCATTCTTCAATTTTATAACAATCTGTTATATACGTTTATCATATCAATATATTGATGGATGGCAAGGCGTGGTTGGTATCTTATCCATTCCTTTATTTTTGATTCGAACAAATGGCGAGAAATGTATTGTTTAATTTCTTGAGGAATATAGTGTTTTATATTACCGATATTTTAAACTTTCACCTCAAAAAAAAGTGATTCCAGATTTGTGGAAGAAGGCTATTGCTAATGCAACCAGATATTTCCAGCAAAATGAACAAAGAAATACAAAAACAAAAGATATGATATAACAAAAATACTAAACAGACATTTCAGGAAGGGAAAAAAATTTGGGTGTATAAACCAGTCGGAAAAGGATCTACACGCCTAAAAATCGTGAAACATACTGGTTCTTACTCTTTTCTGGTTGACGTTAATGTAGTCGTTAAAAGTAAACATGCTGACTAATCGAGTCATTGAATAGAGCAAACCAAATAGGTCAGAAAAAATCATGTACTACCGAGTTCTTCAGATCAGATGTCGTCAACCTCCTCAGGGTTTGTAGGCGTAATCAGTTATATCGGGAGCAAATAATGTATTTGTTGCGCAAAAGAGAATACTCAGAGTAATGTTTGGCTTACCATCTCGACAAAGTTGTGTTGATGTATTCAAAACCTGTAAAATGTTGACGCTACCGTCACGTCTTTGAAGATTGTGTTTATATATTCAGTAACTATAACAGCATTCCGACCAGATCCAGCATTCATGCACATGACACAAGAATACAAAAGCAGCTGAATATACCGTTTTCTAGGGTTCTGATATCTAAAAACTGCCCTAATTCACTGGGTCCTTTATTATTTAATAAATTACCAGACCATGTAAGAAATAGTCAAACTTTACCATGTTTTAAACAATTTTTAACTGATAATAATAATAATAATGATTATAAAGTCGACCACTGTGTTTTGTTTGTTATATATTTTACAAATAATTCTACTCCTATACAATATTTGTATTCTTTTTGGAGAATAAAATTATTATTATTATTATCATTATACCTCACAACAAACAGATATTGAAAAACCATTACAAAATGTTCAAGCTGAAATTCCTCCTCAGCTTCTGGATACGCCATTGCGTATTGGTTGGCATAATTTTCAACTCTTCGTATGTTATACTAATGGACGTACGTACCTAGGTACCTATCTCCAAATAGGTACTAACGAACGAGCGGTAGCCAACGCCGAATGTTGTTTGTTAGACTTCCTTGGGCCGGTTAATAAATTATGAATGATGAAATACTTCCTGGGAAGATTGTTTTGTGGGGTGGAAATTTAGGTATAGGTTTCAAATTATCAATTCAATTTGTCATTACTCCATATCAATGGAATAGTGTAGACGTTTGGCAACTCCGCTAATAGGGAGTAGGCATGCATGCATTGCACCTCGCACCTCGCACGCCTGGCAGGTGTTGTTCTTGTCAGATTTAGCGATAATTTGAAATACGAACTCGGAAATGTGCACTCAGCGTTGTTTTCTTGAATTAATTTCGCATTCTGAGGTACACGATTCCAGATAAAATGCTCCTTCGAATCCGATTTATTCCGGTGAACCGTTAGCGAGTGCAAGTGTCGCTCTTCGATTAATTTCTGGTGTGAACTATTGTAATGTTTTATAGAGTTCCGCATTTGTGTCTAGTTCGTCTGCGATGAACATAACAATAAGAAATAAACTTAAAAAAAACTTTATTATTCAAATGCACTAAAAAGAAGAAAATTAATTTTAAATTAAACCCATCATTTTGTTACACTATAAAATTTTATATTATAAGTGTATATGTATTTCTTATTGTAAAATAAATTTAAAATTAACACAAGATTTATTTATTTTATAATGTAAAAATTTAAATACTGAAAAATCGTTTTTTCGCCATTTTGACTGTTGGAAAGTGTGAAAAACAAAAGTTTTTGATTTTTTTATTATCTACAACTCCTCTGCGTTTGTTAATGAAAGAGGTGTTAGAAGTTTGATTCCCGTCAGGTAGTAATAATTTCGGTTATGTCGAGAAATGTTGATGCAAAAGTTTTCGATTTTTTTATTATCTACTAAGTACTTGGCCATAGAACATTTTCCGCTAAGGGGTCACGTTTCGCCGCAAATCGCAAAAAACCGTTTTCAACCCCTATACTGCATCCCATTTCACCATTTTGAGTCTTCTTGTGTTTAACACTCTGACTGCCATGTCAGACAATTTTAACCAACAACTTAATCTCGTACTGCGCCGATACGTTTTCATTGGTTCGAAGTTCGAACGCGCCAGGCCACGTGATGTTTTTAGAGTCGAGGTCGTCCAGATAACCAGTAAATTGCTATTTAGTCATTGTACAGCCCTACTGGTGTACAGAAAAGTATAAAAGAGTGTCAGCTACAATCGACCGACGTGGCCTGATACGTCGTTTTGTCTTTACCCATATAAAAAAAATTACAAATCGCTTCATATGTTATTAATTTACCAACAAAACTTTCAGGAGATTGAATTTGATACAAGAGATTACTCCTACAGAGGTTCAGTAGGAGACTGATGACAATTTATCTGATGAATTTTCGAATGACGGTGGCGTGTATTATTCTGATAAACGTATTGCGATGGATGCCCAGAGAAGCCCACTGTGTGCATTGAAAATCATGTAAAAACCCATTCCAACAATAATCAGTTTTATATTGGATTATAACTTGTTTTAGTTTCAATTATACTTTGTTCTAGTATTTCATACAATAAACGTTTTTGAGGCGTTATTGTAGCTATATGTTTCACAGTAAGCGCCACCACAAAATTCACATATACATTCAAGCGCGAATCCAGATCTTATGGAGATTCGAATGCATCGTCGGTGGTTTTCACATGACACGGCCTGAATGGAAACCTTTGCTGTCGGTTATACATCACTGCCAAACACGATTTTCCTTAAGTCGCCGTCGGTCACATATGACTGACAAAGCCTGTAGTAGAGAAAATATAACAGGGTCCCGGCAGCCAGAGTGATTTTTTTCTTTGAAGTTGGAACCTTAACAACATTTTCAACCTGGTCCTTACATGTTACTTTTTTTTCTCATTTTAAGCGTTTTAAATTCGTTTCGGTACCAGCCTAATAACTGTATTGACCACTTTGAAATATTTTCGCCAAAAAAGTATCGCACAGACATTTCTGCGTAAAAATTTCGATTGATACAGTAATTTTATCAAGTTTTATACATTCTGTAAACATTTTATTGAAATCGGGCTACACACTACCATTGAGCGTTAGAGAAAAGGATATTCCATGCATTTCCGCAGAAAATGTTCAAGGAACTTATCGTGTTTGGCGGTTTTGGAATCATCTACGAAATGCTGAATTTTCAAAAAATACTTTCACATTGTCACACAACTGTGTTGCACAGAAACACTTCGAGAGCTTGCTCGAGTGGTGTTTTGTACAGCAAAACAGTTTGAGCGACTGGCAAGGTGAAAGTATTTTGAAAATTCTGCATTTTGAAGGGATATTCGATCAGACAATTTCACGAATACATTAAATTATTATGGACCAAATGCGTATTGCAGGAACGGTTCATCTTGTGTCATTGTCAGTTGAAGAATTGAACCATAGATTACATAAACAATTTTAGATGCGAAACTGGATACCTGTGATGAATCGTATTACGCCACTGACATGAAGTGGGTGTATTCAGGAACTAACATATTTTAGAGTCGGTTACATATTTCTGTAATGGGTTGGTAAGTCACCTGACTACAACAAGAAATCATCCTTACCGGTAGAGGAATACGCGGGTAATTTTGAAATATGACGTAGGTTATGATGAAATAATAAACAAAGAAAAGTACAACTTTTTTTCAATTAACACTTGGTCTTGGTTAATTTCTTAGGGCCGCTTTCGGCTTTTACACCATTATTAAATTAGATAAGGCTCTTGATAGTGGTATAAATGCCGAAAACCGGTCCTAAACAAATAAACCAAAACTCAGTGGAAATTAGACCAAAATTGACGTTTTCTTTATTTATTAATTTTTTTTCAGTCTTTCAATATTGTGGTTCAATATTTAATAAATATATTTATATAAAATAACATTTAAATACATAAAACCACAGTAAAACATATAAACAATAAAACATAATAAAATAGAAATGAAACATAAATAAACTAAATATGATCTGAAAGGTGCGATTTAGTGCCTTCCTGTTCATAAAAGAGAACATAGGCATCTCCGCTCACGATGGATCTGGATGGAATTGGGATCACATGTGAGTCATTATATTCGTGCAACGTTCTCGCATACGGATGTCTACAGCAGGCTGTGTAGTGTCCGCTGTAGGTAGTCACACTATGATTAGACAATGCATATAGACTATAGCGACAGGGGGCTACTTTTTCATCAGCATAATTACTCATGTCCAATCCCTCTAAAGGAAAATCAATGGTGACATTCAATTTCCCTCGGAATCTTTCTGTTGAAGAAAACCGTTTCAAATGGATTACTAAAACTTTCGGGAATTTATGAATTAATAGGGATTTTGAACACTTCCTTCTCTCTTTGCACTTCGCACATGTCGGCTTCTCGTCACCATCTAGAGTTTCTTCTCTTTTGAATAAATCCAAACATTTTGATAGTTTTAGTTGACCTGTTATTCGTGGTATTGAGAGGGAAAGATCCCAGAAAGGATCGAAGGACACTCAACAATGACCACAATAAGTACATTTTAATGTAGATTTTAACTGGCCAACGGAGTAATCCACAATTTTGGAATTGTCTGTCCTTGAGTATCTTGACCATGACTCTTGGGCCTTCTTACTATCACTTAACTTCTCGTCTATCTCTCTCCTTATGGGTTTCGGCTCCTCCGTTGCACTATTGACGTCTTCATGTAGATCCTCTAACAGGAATCTTGAGCATCTTCCTGGGCATAACCGATAAAACGAGGAGCGAATCTTTGGATTTGACCTTTCAATGCGACTGTATCAACAACTCCATCTGGAATCTTCTGACCAAAGTTCCTTGATCACCTCGGCAAATGCTTTGATTAAAGCTCCATCCCTAGATACATTAGTGTTTATATCCCTTGTGTAAGCATCTCTGTTCAAATACTCCAATAACCATCTTGTATTCGATAAACACTATTCATAAAGCACGTGTTACCAATATTTTTCAACCCATGTAGACCGAGAGATTTTGGAGTAGTTTCTGAAGTACTGGGAGCTGACAGTGCAGGAACAATATCAAATTTGTTCATTGGTACAGGGATCCTCATACTGTCCGCAGAAGATTGGAGGTAGAAAGTATTTTTGATTTTTGTTTTGGAGATATTGTTTTCAAATCCGTGAAGACCTTGTTTTTGTGGGTAGAGGAAAATTTCATCTAATTTTCTGGAATTGGGAAGTGAAGCCATAACTGAAGCGGCATTGCCTCTCTGAATAGCTAAACTAATTCGCTGAATCAAGGAGTATGGTCTTGGTTCTTCAGTAGATTTAATCATTCTTTTTCCAATTTCTTTCAATAGTTCTAGCGCATGTGATCCAAATACTCCATATGTTTCTATTGCCACTGGATAGAAACAATAAAAATTGACCAAACCAGAATATTTACGAATTTTATTTTTCTTTGCTGAGATTTCACGTTCATACAAAAAGTCCCACTTCACGAACTTGTATCATAAATAATGATTATGAAATTGATTCAAACTTCACCTACTTCAAACTATATTTGGTTGTAAAATCTCTCAGCATGTCTCCCAGATTGATTTGTTTTATTTCATGGCCACGTGCTCGAACTTTGGTTTATATTTATAATTTTCGAACTAAAACTATATCAGTGCCGGTGATAGTAAGTTTTCATAATAAGATAAACCAAAATATCAGTGTTAGTGGTTTTTCATCAAGGTATTGTGGTAATCCAAAATGATAATGAAATGGCCTATATAATATATAGGGACGTGATTGTCAATAAAAATAGTTTCCTATATTTTGAGATTTTGAGTCTATGTGGGTGTTTATTCACGGTGTATATATTCTAAGAAACTAGTGATATTTTTCTAAAGTAAGTATAAAAAGGGCTCACTGCTTTGAATCAAATATGAAACACCCCAATCAAAAAGGGGTGAGTGATAGAATTCATACTTGGATTTTTTCTTCAAATTTATCTATGAAATATTTTTTTCCAAAACGGTTTCATTTGTTGTACTCACTTGGCAGTTGTAGTACGTAATGCAAATTAATTCCAATGCAGGTGCAATAATTCGTTTAGGGTTTAGATTCTTTTGGGAAGGTAGGTATATTATATTAATTCACGCACCATCGGGTTTGGCAGAAAACACACATACAACTGAAAATCTAAATAGTATATACATTTTCTTTTCTAATTTTAAGCCTGAACCATTGTCTAAGACAATGCCTGAACTCCGAAAAATTTAATATCAAGTTGAATTTGCCTTAGCTTTAAAACTGGTTCCGCCATCTCTTAATTGGAAGCTGCAAACTACACTACCAAAGCGGTAGAAATCTACACGTACGTGCAGAAAACTTTACGCAAGCCTCTATGTTTGAAATGAATACCTACGAGGGTGGACGAAAAAATGTCTCACACATGATATAAACAGTCATTTTTCGTCATTCAACTAATAAAATAACTACAATTTGAAATTAGTGTAAACAACAGAACAGTAAAAAATATTTACTAAAGTCCACAAGGCAAACGAAAACCAATAAATGGATTCCGGAGTATTTCAATTTGAAGAAAATATTAAAGCACTGCTAGTAAACAGACAACAGCTTCCATACACATAGAAAATTTGAGTAATTTTACAGTAAACTTACACAACTTGACCGTTGGCCCATGACACTAGGAGGGTCGATTATCTAAGAAGGTAATATGCCCTTCAAGGGCAGATAGAAAATCTCGTCTGAATTTAACAAATATTAATCATAACATTTGGACAGCCTGTGAATGAACATATAGCATAAATAAAGTATTGGATCTCTGTGAATTCCTGGATTTACTATCTGCAAACATATGTCGGATGAATTGAAATAATATTAAAAATATTCGAAATTCGAATTTGTAAAAATGAGATTATGAATTCAAATTAGGCAATGCTGCAACTGGTTCCAATTTGTTTCACATTGAAGGAAAGGAAGAAAATGGTAAATTAAATTCGGATAAATGAATTATAGTTTTGCGTCACGCTTTTTTTAACATAAAAGGTAATTTTTTAAGATTATCCTTTACTTTCTTGGCCATATTACTATATAAGCAGGTTTCTTCAGTTTTTTCAAAACTATTATCTTTGTGTTTCAATTTTTAGTTTCATCGGTCCTTGATATACCTATGTGTGATTATTCTGGCAACTAGAATTGGGGGAAAATTAAATTCAAAAATTAACATTATTATTATTATAGAATAGTCATTTTGAAATTGTCGTCGGTCCTCGATATAATAATAATAATTTTGGATTATTCGGAAGATTGGAAAGAGGTGAAAATTGGAATAAAAATTCACATTATTATTTTTATTACATTATTGATATAAAATTCTTGTATTATCATCGGTCCTTGGTATATGTGCCAAACTTCAGATTATTCAGACGGGTGAAAATTAACTTCCAAGATTTCATTACATTGTTTCTTAGTTAGTTATAGTTTGTTAGTTACAAGTAAAGCTAATAAAAGCATTTTGAAATACAGTGTGATCCATTTGAGAAACCTGTACCGCAAGTTGTCCCGCTTTTATGACATACCTACACACTAAATGGGCAAAATGTAGAAATACGCTCAAAATATTATTGTTCTTGTAGAATATTTGCACAGGGGTATAACAGATATAATTCAGTAGTAATAAGATATAGCAGGTATTCTTTTTCTGCCATCGCAGGTTCTATTAGTATGTATAGAATATTGCGAAAAGTTGGATTATGAATAATTTCTTTATCATTTATTGAATTCTTTCAGGATAATTTTTCGTTAATTATCATTCTTTTCTTTTTTATAGTAATGAAGATAGCAATAATCGGAGCTGGACCTGCTGGCCTTGAAGCTTTGAGGTTGAGTTTACGCGATGGTCATACGTGTGAAGCATTCGAGAAAACGGAATACATTGGAGGAACCTGGCATTATACCGACAGAACAGGCAAAGATGAGTTCGGGTTACAGGTTCAATCGTCTATGTACCAGGGATTGAAGTAATTGTTATTG
Source organism: Chrysolina oricalcia (assembly GCA_944452925.2). Lineage (NCBI taxonomy): Eukaryota > Metazoa > Arthropoda > Insecta > Coleoptera > Chrysomelidae > Chrysolina > Chrysolina oricalcia. The sequence goes on along the minus strand of OX101818.2, from coordinate 16,188,381 downwards.
AACTATCATGAAGTTGCAGTTTAATCTTACATTACAATTCACTAGGATCTTGGATTCATATGTCGTTTCGTCCTCATACAAAATAAGATATCAAATACAAAATCCATAAAAACAAGACCATCAAGTAAATTGGTTGAAATATCTTCTCCCAATAAAAAAATACTGCTTTCCTGACTGATACTGTGATATATATTGGATAACATCTAACAAATACTTGTGTGGTGTTCCTCAAGAAGGACCTTATTCGGTTTTTAAGCTCTCCATCAGTTAACCATGGTAGATCATCGAAGATAACATTAGAGCCATCTGTGTCTCGTGCAAATCCATAAAGTCTCTAGCTATTCGTCTTCTTCATCTCTAGGTTTTGAATCGATCAATGTCAGTGAATATGAAAAAACAGCATTAAATTTGTTGAATACTTTATAGAAGAATTGAAAAACAATCTCAATGATTACTAAAAAGTATAGTTTCAGTCAACATACTTCTTGACCTTACTCCAGTTCATTCTGTCAATTTAGCTGCTGTGTAATGGAGTGTTATATTTTGAAATATTTTATTGAAATAATTCACACAAGACACCTAGGGTGGTGTTAAAAAAAAATTTTATCAAAAAGATGTTCTTCAAAAGCATCGAAAACACTTATTGGGAGATTCTACCGGGTGACACAGCAGACATGTAGCAGCCTGTAGTTTTTTTATTTGAATAGATGAAAATTTGAAATTTGCAGAAGTTACGTAATCAATGATAGCGCTTCATTTGAAACTAACGACAACTTTTTTCAACTACCTGTTTTATGGGCAATAACTCCAACTCATTTTTTTTTAATAACATCTTGTACATTTATCTAGCATATCTTATTTGTCTTGAAATTCTCTATTCAACCGTGTATCACAAAGTGGCATTCGTTTCTCAATTCGCAGATGAATTGCATTTTATTGAAAAACATCAAGTTGGCTGTTACCCGAATTCGATAATCGTTCGATGCTTGGTAGGCTTGGAAATCCAAAGAGTATCAGTTGAACGATATAATTTCAGTTTTTTCCATACCTGATCACTTCCTACAGACTCAATAATTTCTTTAATAAAAAGAAAAAACATCTGAAAATCTCACGATATTGCGAAAACATATTTTTTTCAATTTGGCTACTTGTGAAGAAACTATTTGTCTTTCTCTTTGGCCATGTAGCCATATCATGATCTTTCCATTTGGAAACATAAAATTAAAATTGTTCCCCTAATCCCCAAATCTATTAGTCTAGATATTTGCAATAAAATTTTGACAGGCTGAACAATTGTATGTCAAAAGATTTCCGGAAAGACGCCACCCACCTGATAATTATTTCGCTATTGTAAAAGATCAGTTCAGAGCAGTTCTTTTCAAAACTCTTCTAGCGGTCTCTCGATTCACGCCGATTTCGTCCTCAATTTGTCTCAGTGATATCGTCGGATCTGCATGTACTATGGCCAAAACGTTTACTTCCATTTCCTCGTCGACAATGTATTGGAGATTGTTTTGATTTTCCGGTTCTCTTCTGAACTGCTCTTCTACTCTAGCGTAATAATTATTAGGCGGATGGCAGCCTGTCAACAATTTCTCTTGCACTCTCCGAATATCAACAACATATCGACCTTTTCATTCTTGGAATACATATTTAGTATCTAATTAAACGATGCAATTTTAATGAGCATAAAACTGACGGAGATAATCAGTACAATCAAATGATGTTTACCTGTCAAACATAAAACATTCTGTGTACACCGCCTACTAGGCAAAATATTATTGAAAATATCTAGACTAATAGACTTGTGAATTGGTGGATCAGGGGAACAATTTTAATTGTATGTTTCCAAATGGAAAGATCATGATATAGTATATATATATATATATATAGTAGCCAAATTGAAAAAAACATGTTCCTATCTCAGTTTTCGCAATATCGTCAGTTATTTTCAGATGTTTTTTCTTTTTATTAAAGAAATTATTGACAATCTGTAGGAAGTGATCTGGTATGGAAAAAACTGAAATTATATCGTTTAACTGATACTCTTTGGATTTCCAAGCCTACCAAGCATCGAAAGATTATCGAATTCGGATAACAGCCAACTTGATGTTTTTTAATAAAATGCAATTCATCTGCGAATTGAGAAACGAATGCCACTTTGTGATACACGGTTGAATAGAGAATTTCAAGACAAATAAGATAGGCTGGATAAATATACAGGGTGTCATTTAAAAAAAAGAAGTTGGAGTTACTGCTGATCAAACAGGTAGTTGAAAAAAGTTGTCGTTAAATTCAAAAGAAGCGCTATCATTGATTACGTAGCTTCTGCAAATTTCAAATCTTCATCTCTTCAAATAAAAAAAACTACAGGCTGCTACATGTCTGCTGTGTCACCCGGTATACCGGGTGTCCGCAGAAGGTGGCTCGCCCTTATAACTTTTTTGTTTTTGAAGATAATGAAACGAAATTTGAAAAATCAGTAAACGACATTATTTTTTTACGAGTTACTCAGCTTTATGCAACTTCCGGATTCTCTGGTTTCACCAGAAGTGACATGAACTTTCGATTTTCAAATGAGACACCTGATACAATTTCAATTATTTTGTCTCCATATGACATTCTAAATATAATCATGTATTAGCTGTCATTCTTTGTGACCAACATTTCTTTCATTTTGATACCTGTTTATTTCCTAATCTAGAGGGTTATGGATACGTTAAAAGCACTAATTTCAGTTCTGAAATTTTGGGAAAAATACAACTGTTTTTTTTTGTTTTTGGTCAAAATGTATCTGCTACAAACATTTTTATTTTTTAATACTACGTTTGTTTTAAACGGCAACATGGTGTTAGAAAAAAAGAGTATTTCATTACGATTTGATACCACACACTATTTGGTTACAAAAAGTAACAAGTGGTACATGGTTGTGATTGAAGACAATAGAAGTGAAAATATACCAAGTGTCTCATTTAAAAATCGAAATTTTATGGAAATTCTGGTGAAACTAGAAGTTGCATGAATCTGATTCACTTATTCAGGTCCTTCAAATTTCGTTACATTATTTTCAAAAACAAAAAAGTTTTAGGAGTGAGCCACCTTCCGCGGACACCTGGTATATTAGCACATTTTTAAGCATTTTATTGGCCACCATAAACACCTTCAATATTATTGTCAATCTCCCATTCTCAAGGAACACTGTACAAATATCTGTTATTTATACTTGATCTAGCCAATACTTGATAAAAATGCATGTTAAAAATCTATGATGAAACTATGACTGAAATGATTTACACTAAAGACGTTTACAAAACCACGATAATTGTTTTGCTGTACAACAGCCTTTTTAAGTGTAGAAGATATTCTAAATAAAATATTTGCTGTGTTCCCTCAAATACTCATCGTAAATTGATTAGGGTTTGGTTGCACCTGACTCTCCAATAAACTTCCGATAAGTACCAATACATTACTGATTAAATTTTATCTAACCTTTCCAGGAAAACATATTTAGTAGTGGTGAATTATTTAGTTCGAGTTGGTCATTGAGAAGGTTCTGAGAATTTTTCCATTCATTAATCTCCATCCTTTTCAAAAGATTCAGCTTCATTTCATGTCCTTGTTTTGAACATGAAGGATCTCAAAATTAGGCTGTAGAAAGTATGGTTTTCGGTTAAAAATGGGTAGCCCATGTTAAATTTGTTTTTTCGCCCACAAAGCTGTTTCTATGTTAGGTTAGGCGCTTTTTGAAGGTTCTGCCAGTTTGGTCTCTTTAGTCTTTAGTGGACATCCTTTCAGATATAAATATCTGTTAGATATAATTCAATGTAAGTCGCGGTATCAGCCAGAAGTTTTTATCTTCAAATTATTGGGTGAGAGGTATTTCGATTTTAGCATTATATTATATTGCCTAGGGAGGTATAGCGGGTTTAGGTCGAAAAAAAAACTAAAAACAAACTTCTTGCTTTTTATAAATCGATATTTATAAAAAGGACGAAGTTTGTTTTTTGTTTCTCGTCCTAAGCCCGCTATACCACCCTAAGCAATTGTTGAGAAGGACACGAACTATAAGAACATGATTATATTATGCTGTTTATTTTCGTATATCTCACTGATATTTTCTCGTTTAGGACAAATTTACCAAAAGAACTGATGCAGTATGAAGATTTTCCTTACAAAAGACCTGATTATTCGTTCATATCATATACAGACGTGATGGAATATATGAATGATTTCGCCACAACATTCAATTTACTACCACACATTAAGGTAACACATATAATGAATATGACGAATTACTCAAGTAAATAATAATTAGTGCCATAACTAACGGAATTGTCTGCTCTACAAGGATGTTTATATACAGGATGAACTTGTATCCTCATACTAAAAAAATAATGGGTATTAAATTTGAAATAACAAAGTTATATTTGTTCGAAGTATTGAAAAAATCGCATTGATTTTTGAACACACTTTATAATGTTGAGAAACAGGGAATATTGAAATTAATAGCCCAAAACCTTTTTGATGCATGATCAAAGTTCGAAGGAATAATTTCTATCGATTTCGTTTTACTTTCAAATTGTACCTAGCATTCACAAAAAATACAAAATTCTACAACGGTTAGAGTTGAGTTAGCAGTACCATGTACATGTAACAAAATAAAGGGTAGTCCTTTCAAAGAAACAGAACTTTGACAGATTTTTGACCCACCCTTTATAATCAATCCTACATAATTTCTTTTATTAGCTCTGGTAGATATAGATATTTTAAATTGGACAGATTTCCGAAAAAATAATTCGTTTGGCGTCCAGAGAACGTATCGTATGGGTTGCCCCACCCTGTATAATGACCTGGAACGTATTCGCAACCACCCGAATCGTTTGGCTGTCTATGTATCTTCTACATGCATTTTAGAGAATATTTCCTCAAAAATTTCAGCCTTATAAAAGTATGTTATGAAATAGTATCTATCCTTTTATTACAACTGAATGGCATCACACGTTAAAAAGTAGAGGCTGCGTCTTCCCTAGCTCATACAAGTCTTTCGTAGACTTCTTAGAGTTGCGCGTAGGGGTTGACGGAAATAACAAAAATAACAATTTTGACAATTACAACTATGTGCTCATTTGACTTATACCCCTCCGAATCTTCTGGATTTTTTTTTTGTTGTATATAAAAATTTATGCATTGAAATATAATGTAACAATTCTGGAGCCGAGCCTGTCGCTCGAACTCGTAAACAAGCCTGCATTCCTGAGAGTATTAGGTCATTCTGAGTTACAGTCGCATTACAGAAAGTTTCTAGAAGTGCTACACCTAGATGCGAAAAGAAGTAGTTCCAGAATTATCTAGAGATAAAAATATCATGCCGCGAGTGAAGAAAGAGTTGTAGTAAGATGCAGTTGGAATTCGATCATTGACAGACTGGTTTGAAACTAAAAAGTGTGATATAAATTAGATACATTTGATATTAAGAACTAGAAGTTAAATTATATGTGTACAACTTAAAACCGTTTAGACTTTATACTTATTACTACATGTAAGAGGAAGCACGTTATTATTGATAATTATTTCATATTTTCAAAAATTTTGGAGGTTATGTTCAGTCTTTCACGAGACTTGAAATTCGAGATTTCTCGTCTCCTCTCGATTTCGAGACGAGATCGAGACGAGACAAAGCTAGCAAAGCAAATAAAAAGGACAAAGGTAAAAATAAATATTTGTATATTCTTAAGGCACCATTTTTGCATACATTTCACTATGCAGTACTGCGACCACTACTGAGATAAAGTAATTTGAGTAGGAAATATCGATAATTTTTTCTTCAACAGATGACTGTTTCGATTATTAAAAAGGAGTTTGTTGCTGGTGCCGGTATATTATTCTCTTCACGAACGAATAAACAATTTTAAACTTTCACGTTTCATACCTTTCATACCATTAAAACATCAAGGATTCGTTTAATTTTCATTGTTTGTTTGTTTGGAACAATATTGTTTATTTTTGTGCTGATACTCTTCGTTTTTTTGTTATACGTGGCTTTTAGTTCATATCATACAGCCTCTGTATTTTAACGTAATTTTTTTTATGGAAAAAATCAAATACCTTGTATTTTGGTGCAGCCTTGGCCTTATGTTTTACGTTATAACCTGTACATAGCATTTTTTAATAACATTCTGTTTTTGTTTTCGAGACTCTCGAAATTTCTTCGAGAAAAACATCGAGACGAGAGTTTGTTTATTTCTCGTCTTGATGATCGAGAAGAGACGAGTAAGTGCCTTCGAGACGAGATTTCTCGTCCCGATGAAACCCTAGTGATGTTGCACTCACGCAAATCCAGACAGGCTATTGCATCCTTACCTAACTGATATTCAATCAAGAATACACAACGTTTCACCCTTGTATCTCACACACATTAGTTTATTATTTTGACATCACCCCAAACAAAAATCAAACCGCTAATTATTACTGAGGTCACAAACAATTGATCACTTATGATATTATTCAACTTTTTCAACAATACAAATAGAAAGAGGAAGAGGTGACAGTGACTTTATATTCTTGGCAGCTTCATTTATTTGCAAAATTCTTTCTGATTAAATTTCTGCATATTTTCAAAAATAATTGTACTCTAGTCTTAAGCTGTTTTTTCCATATTTTTTTGTCGTATACTTCAGGATTGATTTCTAAGCACCCACATAACATTGGCATTGAACAAATTATATATCGAAATAATTTAAATTCTGTCCACATTCATCTAAAAAATCTTCCTGTCAATTTATTTAGGAATAATTTGAAGGTCTGGCTTCTATTTGTTATTTGAATGATATTTTTCTTTCAATTCCCAATGTGCAAAGCTCATCATTCATAATTTGATTTTAGTTCCTCCATTATGTTGAAAAAGTTAGCCCTCTGGCCAATGGAAAATGGAACCTCGAAGTGAAAAAGCTCAAAACTCAACAGAAAGAGCAAAAAGAATTTGATGCAGTACTTTTGTGTGTTGGAAATGTTTCATCGCTATCCATTCCCACTATACCGGGAAGAGATTTATTCTGTGGTTCAGTTATACACAGTCACGATTATAGAAAACCCGATCCTTACAAAAACAAGAAAGTCTTAGTGGTCGGTTCGGGGGCTTCTGGAAAAGATGTTACAAGGCTTATCGCTACCGTAGCCGATAAGGTTAGTATTTCTAGGAATGAATATTAAATTTTTCGACAATTAATAACCTACTACAATTTATAGGAATTTATGGGCTTTCACAGCATTAATGAAAAATCATCGAAGTACCTACTATCGTATCCAACCAAATTTTATGACTTCTTTCACAGAGAATAATTTTTTTTTCAAATATTCGCTTAAAATTTGTTGTGTAAAATGTCCTAAAATTTGATAGATACGTGGAATACTCCAAAATTTTTCATCGATGAGTTTGATACCATTTTAGTACTGACAAAAATCGGTTAAAACAAATTTATATCCTAAATGCTTGAGAGTACGACAACTTTGCATCAAATGGAACAGAATTTTTCTGCAGTAATTCTCATTTTATAAAGAAAATCGAATTTTGGTTAATTATTTGTAATTGTTAATTATCATCATATCAGAGTTACTGGTATGAAACAGTTTTGTCGTTTCAGTATTTTTCAATGATATTCCCCAAATCTCGTAAAACATATTTTTGTTAAAATTCATTCCCATTTCAACTCCATTTTGTATCATTTCTTTATCTTTCTGATTGAAATATTACAGGTGAGAGAAATTTTGACGACATCACGACATCATTCTTCTCAAATTTGACAAATGTTCAGAAATCTAACAACCCTAACATACTTGGCAACTTTACATTGGGCCCTGACTTAGTTGCTACAATAACATTTAATTCTGTGCTCTGTTATATCACACGATATGAAACTTGTTGAACTTTGAGTAGATCCTATTCTAGAGAAAAAAGTATACAATTCGAAAAATGGCAATAGTAAAAAACTACCAAATTGAACAATTTTTAACTAGTTTTAAAAGAATGATACTTTGAGAGTCTTCTTTGTGGTGAAGGGTTATATTAAAATTTTCTTGATTAAAAAAACTCCGTTTTTGGTCAATCTTTACAATATGTGTTAATTGTTATAGGTAGTGCTATCTCATAGAAGCCCATTGGATCCTTTGTTCAAATTACCTGACGGTGTATTAGAAAAACCCGAAGTGAAGAAATTCAAAGAAGCAACTGTTGTTTTCAATGATGGTTCTGAAGAGAATATAGACGCTGTGGTATTTTGTACAGGTGGGATTTTGATACAAATAGTTCTTTTATCTTTCACCTATCATTTGCCTTCAAATAGGTAGAACCTCAATTTTGCCTGTCGAAAAGGGTTTACGATGTATTGTAACCTAGCAGGATATGTATCAAATGGGCTTTGAAAATAACTCAGTTTGCTATAAACTGTGGTATTATGTTGCGTAATATTATATCATGGAATGAAAAATGTTACCGTAACTTCTTAGGAGCCACCAAATATATTGAGAATATATTTTTTCATGTTTCAACAGTACCCAGGAAATGAAATGGTCCCTAAATCGTATTTTCGGACAAGAGTTGTTAAGTCAAGGGAATCTATCATTAAAAACTTGAAGATCAACTTTTGCAACATTTGCCACCTCAACAGTAACAACAATGGCGTTTACCTACAAACAATAAAACAAAAATCAAACCTTGCGATAATTTTAGGTTGAACAAAACAAATACTTCTGACCTTACATATCCTAAATGAGAGATGTCTTCAATGTCATCATATCTTAAATTAAACTCCATCTGACCGTTGAAATTACTGTGGGAAATTATAATTTATATAACGTTGCCTTGCTCCAATTCTTACTCAAAACATACTAGGCAGATCGTCATGCAAAATCCTTCGCTATCGCTAAAGGTCTAGTACAACTGACACAGCTGCCAACCCTTATTCCTGAAGTCAAGAAACAGTCTGCTAATATATTTCTCTTTGTTCTCCGAATTTTCCATCGTTGTAGTCAATTATTACCACTGTTTTTTTCTCAGGATGCTCCTCTTTGTTCTTAATCTTTTCTGGGCCGTTTTGCCATTGTCTGCAGCTTTTATTTTCTGCCGTTTTCTGGATGAGGATGGGGGAATTTGCATTTCCAAGGTATGAAAGGTTGACAATATTAAAACATCTCTTCATCATCTTCAGATTTCTTCCGCTTCGCTTCGTCAGCTAGACCATCATTATGGGTTTTACTTTTTTTCTTTCTGGCATACGTTCTCTCTTCAGGGCGATCCGTGTTCTCAACAATGGTATTTTTCTTCTCTTTCCTGAAGAACTGCATTTGTGGATCCTTCAAAAATAGTCAAAAAATTTACTTCCACTTCTCCTTCCACAACACTCGGAAACTCCAATTTAAATTTTTTATCGGAACGGAAGAGGTCAGTGAAAATATAACTTGTTCATTATTCATTTTAGTTTATTGTTAAACCCTTTTTATTTGTGGGACAATAATGAAATTAAAATACACGATACAAGGTTTAAACAAGAAGCAAATACTTTCTCAAAATCAATATTTTTCAGGTTACCGTATCGATTTCCCCTTTTTGACACCACAATGTGGAATCGAAGTCGATAATAAATGGGTGAAATATTTATACAAAGATATTATTAATGTTGAATGCCCAACTATGGCGATTATTGGAATATGCTTTCCAATCTTCAGATTTCCGCTGTACGGAATTCAGGTGAGATAGTCTAAGTATACTAAAATCAAAAATTATTTTCTCTCTTTTCATTTTCAGTAATAACTCAAATTTTACCAAGCAAACTGAAACAATTCTAACATTCATTTCTTTTGTTGACTGATGATTGTTTCCAAGTGGTAGAGAGGGGGCGTAATTATTATTGTTATATTCAGAACAGAGCGTTTGTTTGAGGAAATTATTTTTTCTACAACCACACTCCAAAACATGCTCTTCTGCATAGTTTTACGTTCGCAAACATGATTATTTCTCACAATAATTGAAATTTGACATTAGTGTGCCGCAAAATGACATTTCTGTGCCACAAAGTGACATTTCTGTGCCAAAATTTTTCAGTACCTAATTTCTAAGCAATACAGTTTTCGTGACAGCAAGGTGAAAGTATATTTTGAAAATTCTGCATTTCGAAGGTATATTCGATCAGGCAACTTCAAGAATGAATAGACAAAGTCTATTGGTTTATATAATATGAGGGAAATTGTCGTACAAATTCATAATATTCTGAACAAAAATCATAGACATCACTACTGCTGTCTCAAATACCCACATACACAGTATCCATTGCTAGGCAACGGAGCAACATCTATCGAATCTAAGATGTATAAAAACCATGGTGTGTCGAGTGATTCGATTTTGTTTTGATTTTTCAGAAAACAAATAAACAAATGAAATAGTGGTCTGCTTCTTTGGTCGGTTCCAGAGATGGCGCCCTTATATAGAATTTTACTCTTGTCAATATTCCAGGGATATGGTGATTGATGACTGTTGTCAATTTTATGGAATTTCAACAAACTTTAAATACAATCCAAAAGTGAATGATGGTGACAGAATCTAAATTTCGTAGTGCAATTTCCTTGTATTGATTACTATTATCAATGTGTTTCTTAATTTTGCTGTATATTTCCTTAGACATTCATTCAATAATAATTTAATTATTCTGATCCATAGTAATTGTACAAACTACACTAAAAACGGTTCGATCCTCCACAAACTTTATTTAGGGCCGGTATTATAAACATCTCTCGAGGTTAACTTTAATTTTAACAGTCAAGTTAACTTCAGTTCTAAAATGGCAGTTTTATAAAAGTCTCATTTCTGTAATAAAAAGAAGAAGAGGGCAAATTTATAACCCAGAATTTTTCGCAATTTCTCTTGTGACATTTCTAATTTTCTAATGAATAATAAAACTGTCAACAATAGATTTGAGAATCCTCCAAAATCTCCAACAACTACCAAGAATGAACACGTTGGATGAAATCTGAGTGAAATTAACACTTGAATTACTGGCGATAGAAGATGATTTCTAAAATTGAAATATTGACTCATTAGTTGATCTTTGCAAATTTGCCCCACTATGTCACAGATTAGAAAACATATTCTCATCTGTGACTATGTGCCCCATTAACAAGGCATATACAGACTTTCTAGATGATCTAAATCCGTTTTCATTTGTTTTCAAATTCTATTTCGTTCCACAAGATAAAATGGTTTAACCGATTTCTAATTATCCTTCGACGCCGAGGGCCTTCAATAATAATAACAGCATCTCCTTCATCGCCCTCGAAAATAATCAGGATATTGTTTGCTACATTACTGCGGGAAAAAAACATTAAAATTGAGGTTTTATGCTAAATTATTGATAGAAGACCTGTCGAAAACCACCATTTTCTAGAAAGTTAACTTTAACTGATACCTCTTCCTACCAATAAAGTTAACTCCTACATTTTGAAGTTAACTGTAAGATGTGACGTCATTCCTCAAGTTAACTCCTAGTTGTCTGTCAAAATAGTTTTATAATACCGGCCCTTAATCAGACAGTGAAGAAGCTAGTGTGCAGGCAAAACATATCTGATAAAATAAAATTTGTGAATATCTAATCGTTTCCAGTGTAGTTTGTATGGTTTGTACAATAATAATTTGATCATGTTCCTTCCTTCCGTTTTTGTATCATTTGTGGGCAATCCAGACGAACAAAATAATTCATTTATATCCAGTACCGAAAGTGAGTATAGTAAGTATCACCATATCATGAAGATTATCACATAGTATATTGTATTATTAGAAAACATTTTAATGAAAATCATGGCACGAATATATCACACACGTAATCCCGCCATTCCCGCTTATTAGCACAAGGTTGACAGGTTCTGATGGTGAATTTTCATGAAGCTTAACTTCAATATTTCTAAATGAAATGCGTGGTTATTATTGTAGTGAATTTCATTTCAGTAAAAAATTGAATAAATAAGTCGAAAATGTAACAAATTAAACTGATTGGTGAAGTTTTTCAGTAAATTCCAATAATTACGTTTCTTTATTCATTTCATTCGTCGGCAATACTTGAAAACTTCTGTTCTTGAAAATTTACCCTAACAAGAAAACCGACCGTGGCGGTACACGCAAATGCGGAATATTTGGAAAACATACCACGAATTCATTTGTTTTCTCTTAATCAAGCTGGCGAATTGTCTCCCGTTTTATCCCACAGTTTTCCAGGTATGAGTCGACACACCAGGATTTTTAGACATCTTAATCGAATCATTTAAATGTCAACAAACGTCAAGCATAAAATATTCGTAAAATATTCTTGTCCCGTCATTTTTTAATGAGATTGAACTAAAATGGATAGCGACAGTTCTGAAATTGAAAATACTCCGCCAGAACTAAGAGAACAAGTTAATTCATTGTCATTGAATTTACTACCTTTAACTTCAAGAGGAAAATATAAGAATGAGTCACTGACATTTCATTCCGTCTTATAGTATAGTATTATTTTTAGCAAAAAGGGTGTTGTAGAAAAAGTATAGTGTGTAACACGAACAGAAATGCAATTTCTCACTCGTTTGAATTGCAACTTTTTCAAACTCGTGAGAAATTAGCACTTTTCTGCACTTGTTGCACAATATACTATTTTCACATTGTACGGAAATGGACTTTTTTACGACTATAAAGAAAAATGTGCACTTCAAATGGATCTTCGATCAAGAAACCTACATCGTTGTAATAAAGATTTTCTTTTCTACACGATAGCTTGTTCATTTTCAATTTAAGAAAAAAGGGAATTCTGAGGCCTTCGAACCCGAGCTAATAATAATTTCAGAGAAAACTGGGTGGGTGAAAAACTTAGTCTTACTCCACCAAAATAATCTTTATTGTTGTCCAGAGACACACAGACCATTTCATGGTGGAGAAGTTGAATTAGTTTGAAATTTTTAACAAATACTAAAGTAATGAAACTTGGAAAAAATTAATTAACAGGTCCTGATTACGACCTGGCCGCATTCAAAGCGACCAGGTCGTAATCAGGACCTGTTAATTGATTTTTTTTTATATTTCATTACTATAGTATTTGTTAAAAATTTCAAACTAATTCAACTTTTCCACCATGAAATGATCTCTATGTAACCTACCCCTCTCATTGACTGAAGATGAAGGATTAATCCTTTGAAACGTATGTCTGGTAGTCTCTGGACAACAATAAAGATTATTTTGGTGGAGTTAGACTATAAGTTTTCCACCCACCCAGTTATATCTATCTCACTTCCACTGTATTGAATGAATCACCTTCGTAGGATCATTTCTGAGAATTCATAAACTGCATGCGACAATGACGTTTTGAAAGTTTCTGATAGAAAGTGTCATGAAAAAGGAACAAATGATATAATTAGTCGAAGAAAAACTATAGTGCACAATACAGCTATAACGGCTATAACAGAATACTGCTCTTCCGTACCTGTTTTTGAATAAACAATGGGGCACATCATATTATGTCTTCATTTTTAATTTCTCACCTGAGATCACAATGAGCTCCATATGTTATTATTATATAAAGAGAAAAGTTATTGGGTATAACTCTCAAATGATTGTGCAACCGTAGACACGTGTTTCGAGCTTAAGCTCTCATCAGAACGGTAAAATCAAGTGCGAAGATGTACAACACTTGGATGTAAAAAGAGAAACAAAGGAAGTCAACAACAATTTTAGGGTTATACCCAATAACTTTTCTCTTTATATTTTCAGTAGTAATACCACAAGTGATTGAATTTTCGCGATAAGTCTGTCGATTCATTTCTGTACGAAACTGAATTGCTTCGAGAAAACACCACGAGTCCGCAGGACGAGTGGTGTTTTCTCGATACAATTCAGTTGAGTTCAGAAATAAAAGACAGACTTATGAGATAAATTCAATCACGAGTGGAATTTTATTAGACTATTTCACGAAGCATTAAAAGTATTATTATAAACATGAACAATCAATTCATCATAGCCACTCCTTCGATTTCCTTGTATTTTTCGGTACATTTTCATCGATTTTTTCGTTGATTGATTCGATAGAATTCATCCCAAATCTACTCATTTTTGAATGCGTGCACAGCGTAGTCACTTATATTTGACGTTTAACTGTCACATGCACTGTAAACAAATCTGAAAACACCGAACTTGATAGGCCAATCAGAGTCAAGAGTCAAGTTTGGTATTATCGGTAAGCCGAACTTGACTAGAGCTTCTGATTGGTTCATTTCGTAGGTGAGTGAAATAGTCATATATAGCCCCTCGATGAATCCTTTCTGATTTGTTATTATTATATGTATACTATGAACGCCGTCTGCCATAGAATATCAAAATTCAAGCAATGAATTCTGACGATGGCTCTGTTTAGATCTTAGAAAAATATATCTAACTTGGATCATATGATAAGAAGTGAAAGTAACTCATAACCCCAAAATTAATTAAGTCGCAAAACAGGCATGAGTAAGTTTCATGCCAGAATAATAAGAAGAAAAATATGTGAATGGGGATTTTTTATCACTATAATTATATTTGAAGCTCAAATTTCTGTTGCGAAATCATTTCGTTATCAAATAATAATAGTAATAGTAATAGCCGTGGAAAACGCATAGTGGAAAACTTGCACGGAATGGCTATCTTTCCGTGCTCGTTATAATACGATAGACCACTATTTTTATTTTTTAGGTAAGGTTCTTCTTGGCCCACTTGAAAGGAAACGTCTCGCAAACTAGAAATGAAATGATGAAAGATGTCATGGACTATATAGATATTCTGGAGAAACCTGAGCTCCATGCCCACGAACTGAAATTAGATCGAATCGATAAGTATTTTCGTGACCTAGCTGAAAGCGCAAAAATCAAGGAATTAAAACCAGTATTCATCAAGTTATTCAAGCACATACGCACAGTGAGACCCGAACAAAGGAATATTTCTTATACATTGGTCAACGATGAGGACTTCGTAGAAGTAATTGAGTAAATTTTAATTTTTTCTTTCCTTCAAATATATCCAGTGTGAAAATGAAGATATTTCATTAATTATTTCCCTCATGTATCAAAATTTATTCGCTGATAAACTGCCCTCCTACCTTTGCGAATAAACTGCATCACCCTTCTGACAAATACCTTAATTTTGTTTTTTTGTTATTTCCGTCAACCGATGGCACCCCTACGCACAACCTCAGAAGTCTTCGAGAGACTTTTGTGAGCTAGAAAAGACGCAACCCTTACCTTTTAACGTGTGATGCCATACATGAGACCGATGACCAAGCGTGGATTTGAATCCTCGACCCTTCGCTCCAAAGGCGAACGCTCTACCAGCACGGCCACTACGGCCCAAATGTAAGCAACACATTCTTTGGCTGTGCCTCGGGTTGTGAACGATATTGCAGTAAATGAGGATGTTATAATGACTAACATGTTTGAAGACTCCGCGAAGCTGGAAATTGACAGGGAAACCCAACAGCCCATCCCCTTAAATAATCAGGAATACTACTTCTAAGGATAAGCGTACGACATAGTAGTCCAGGGAATGTATGTCCAAATAATCCCTGAGCTAATCCAAAATAAACTAAGGACCGTAGAGAAATGGTGCAAAAGATAAGGACTGAGGGCAAACCCCTGCAAAACCACACTCATTCCGTTCACACCGGATGAGGCCAGCCAAGTTCTTTTGCGAAACACTACAAGATGATGATCATATCAAAGTCTTAGGACAGTTCTTAGACAAGAATCCTACCCGGAACATGCATCTGCAACATGTAATCATCAAAAGCAAATCATCGTTCATAATGTGCAGAAGAGCTTTTGGAAAAACAGAGGGACTAAAAGTCATGCACTGGCAATCATAAGACCCATAATCACATATGTCTCACTTTTTTGTTGGCCGAAAATGAACCAGTGTAAACAAACCTTGGTAAAATACAGAGGCTTGCCCGTCTGTGTATCACGATGAGTGCTATGAATAGTACTCCAACTGCTGCTATGGAAATCATCCTAAACCTCCCTCCTTTGGACGTCACAGTCATGGGGAAGGCGAGGCTGAGTGCATACAGACTTAAACAAACATGTGATTGGAGAACCCAACCACAAACTGGGCGTACCCAGTCATCATTACCGAACTGAAAATGATATGATACTCCCCATACTACGAAATCCTCATACTACGAAAAAACATTCAAAACACAGCCCAATTGGAATGAATGGGACTCGGTAGTAGAATCACTTTATCTGGAAACATGATCTGGAATATAGATGGTTCAAAAACAGATGTAGGGACAGGAGCAGGAATATATAAAGTGAAGCCAAAAATGAACGTAATAGTTCCACTTGGAATATTCTAAACTGAGACACATACCATAACGCAGATGAATCTAGACAGTGGGTATAAAATAAAACACATCTACATTCTATCTGACAGCTAGAGCGCGATAATAGCTCTGAATTCAATACAGATAAAGTCAAAAAAGTTTGGGAATGCCTTCAGACCCTTAATGAACTGTCTTATCACAACAAGCTCACCCTTGTGTGGATGTCTGGACACAGGGTGTAGAAGCCATCTGAATGTCCATTCACAGGGCCAGAACCAGTATTTGGAAAAGCAAACCTACTTAATGAGTGGAAGACAACACAACACTAAAAGGCGGCCACTCACACACCAGCCGCAGGGGCAGTCTAGGGTGTAAAAGTGGGGTTGACCCTCAATTGCCACCTAGATTGTGACGTGTGTAGGCAAGCAGGGCCAATTTCCTAGATCGCCTCCTTTGCAGGGCGGCAGGCGCGCCAGACCTTCCTTGCTTCACAGATCGGCTCCAACCGTCCTGCCACAACTCGCGTGTGTAGGGTGATTGGGGCAATTTCGACTCAGTTCTGCAGAAAAAGCCGTGCGGAGTGTTCGTTTTTATTGTGCAGCTCGCTGAGGTGGATCGAATATTATCATGGAAATGGAGAACAACCAAGAGCTAGAAGTTTGGACGCGGGTTATAGAAGTCTTTAAAGACTGGCCCCACGTGTGGGATAAGAAAATCAAACATTATTCCAGTACTTCCAGTACTTTCTTTTTCTTTTTTTCTTCTGTAGCATCACGGAATCAGCCAAGGCAATGTCGATCTTTTGATTTTTTGAAAGTGTTGGCACCATCTTGACGACTCAAGTGCTAGTCTGTTCTGCGGTACGTTCACTGTCACACTGAACGGCAGGTGCGTGTGTAGAGATGCCCCCAAGATTGCCCCAATCACCCTGCACCCTAGATTGCCCCCGTGGCAGGCGTGTGAGTAGCCAGCTTAAACATATTGGGACCAAATCAAAGGGCATCTACACAGCACAGCCATGGTGAGGCACCTAAGCCAAACACTGACGGTTGACACCCTGAACCTCAACTGATCTAAGATACGCACAATTTCTAGCGTACTAAGAAAACCCATACACACCATGGGAATAAATAGAGAAACCGTGGAGTGTACACTCTGTGGTGACGAGGAGGAAACAACCTCTCTGACATCATCATCGTAGGCGAAACAAAACATTCGGACAGATCAACCTAAAATCAGGTATGAATCCGTAACAACTAGTAAATAGACTACTAAACCTGGTGGAAGACACAGGCCTATTTAACTAGAAACCACTGACGACATAACAATACAATAGATCCCAGTTGGTCACAGTGTTGAGGGAAACTATTCAGCCTCACAAACACTTCGACCTTAGATGTTTTGTGCATAATGGTTTTATGTAAGAAGTGTTATATTATAAACGTCCTATTAGTAACGAGTATTTAAAGCACGAGTGCAGTGTTGCAGAGCGAGTGTTTGATAAAAGTGCCAAGAGGACAATAACGTGTTACCCACCGTACTTTCTGTTCGAATTGAAATCGAAACAATAGAATTAAATATTTTCAAGTTGATTTCTTTCATATCATTATGGTAGTTTCCTTCATCTTCTTCTGAAACATTTTGGAACCAAATAGGAATGGAGACGAAGTTCTGATGTAGTAGATTAATCGAATTTAGCTACTGTGTCACTGAAACTCAAAATTATTGTAATGACTGATGTAATGTCTCCATCTGCGACTTTATTCAGAACGAGCTTAGAAGGATTGTGCTTAAAGTTTTTGACATTAGATACGAAGTTGACACTGTAGAATCAATCTTCGAATTAAGAAGTTTAATTTTTTTTTGTTGACTAAAGAGGCTAAAGATTTGAGTATCCTTTGAATCGGGTATAGTGAATGAATTGTATGAAAAGGCCGAATATTTTTCCATCAGGTATCAAGATAATTCAATGTTATGCATTGATCAATGATGTCACCCAAGAGAATCTTGAATATAAAAAAAATATATGATTTTCCATGAAATGCATTAGATATATATGTTCTGATTTGGATATATCATGATTGAAATTTTAATCCGATTCTAGCAACGATGCACTTATAATTTTATGAGTTCTCCGTTTTTGAATTTTCAGACCGCTCGTTGACTTAAAAGACTTAGTGAAAGGTGTTATCTGGTTAGATCATACTGAAAATTACTCCTCACAAAATGTATTTTCACAAGGAAAAATATTGCAAAACCTACCTACATTACCAATTTTCACGCACTCAAATGTCTACGTAAGGTTAGTTCGTTCTGGTTAGAGCATACTAAAAAATTACTCCTCATAAAATGTATTTTCACAAAGTAAAATGGGTCAGGTACGAAAGGAGAAGTCGAAAATTAGTTAATTAATTCAATGTACGAAACTAGAACAAACCATATCGAAAAATTACATTATTAACATCTGCATTGAATCATTCGTCTGATTCGATTGAATACGACACTCTTGGATTAAAGAGGGAAAATCAACAAACTGCTTGAAACCATAAATATTGCAAATTTTCAGACAATATATAATCTTAACAGTATCTTCAATATACAGTGTGGTCCACTAAGTGTGCAACAAATGGGAAACTTGTTTATCATCGATTTCTCAGAAAATTTTATTCCTGACAAAAGTTGGCTCATGTTCCAAAACTATACCCAGTGTACCTGAAATGGCTGTATGACAAACACCAAAAAATATAAAGTTCGATCAAGAGTAAAGTACCCTTATTTCAAAAAATATAGAAATATGTTGAAGAGAAAAGTTGCTTAGAATTAAAAGTTATGTTCAGATACGAAGTCATGGCCAGCTATTCGAATTTTTTTTTTCGTTTGGAAAATATTGAATTACCCCCGTATGATACATATTTTTACTATTTTGATTTAATATGTATGTGAAGTAGCCACAATCAAATCAGTTTGGAGTATTTTTTATCAATTTGAAGTGTATTTGTAAAATTTACTTTGATTTGTATTTCTTTAGGTGACCGTCAACTTCATGTTTGTGACAACGATATTTAACAGAACTCTAGAATAAAACAAATACTCTTTTTAACGAGGCAAATACTTTACTAAGTTAATGTTCATATGAATAAACTGTCAAAATCTATCGCGGATAGCCATGAACAAAAAAGAACCAATAAGCGATAGTACAGAAACTTACAGTAGGTATCTGAACAGGTGCTAACAATAAAAATTATCGAAGAGTCTCTGTATGTCCACCTTCTCTTTCGATGCATCTAATTGTTCGCTCATAAAATTCGTTTACTGTAGATCGCAACACATTAGCGGGAATATTTCTGCAATGAACTCGTATTGAAGTTTCAAGCTCAGCAACATTATTAAATGGGCGATCTCTGTAGACTTTTTGTTTTAAGTATCCCCATAAGAAATAATCAAGAGGTGTAAGGTCTGGAGAACGAGGAGGCCATCGAGGATCGGTATTTCGTCCTAACCATTTATTACGAAATGTCCTATTCAGCCACTGAGAAACATTTCTAGTAGAATGGGCAGGACATCCGTCATATTGGAACCATACTTTTTGGCGTTCTTCTAATACCATATCATCCAAAAACTCTCCTATTTCAGTTTCCAAAAAGTTCAAGTACCTGTCACCAATCAAATTCTCTCGAAAAAAACGGGCCTAGTAATGAATCATTTAATATACCACACCAAACGTTTGTTTTCTGATAGTATTGATTTTTGTTGTCAATAATAAAATTTGGGTTGACATCTGACCACCATCTGCAATTTTGTGATGATAGAACCCCATTTGTTGTCGATTCATCTCCAAACTGAAAATGAAAATCTCTTTGTTCTTCTATTTCACCCTGAATCCACATGGAAAAATCATATCTCAAATCATAGTCTCTTTCTTGCAATGTACAAATGAATGTAGGTTTGTAAGCATGGTACTTATGTTTCTTGAGAATACGCTTCACAGAGTTTTTTTTTTATGCTGGTATAATCACTAATTTCTTGGGTGGACCTTCTAGGATTTTCTACTACTGCTTGAAGTACGTCAAGCTGGTTTTGTTCTGTGCATACAGGTTTCGTACGCTCCGTATTATGTTTATATTCTAGTCAGCCGGTCTGTTTGAAATTCTTTAAAATTCTACTTACACTTGAATAGCAAATTTGTTTTTCTGCGAATGCCGCTCGTTGAAAATATTTGCCTCTTCGCGCATTGTTTTATAACCATCACCACAGATTAAAACTAATTCTGCCTTTTCAGTTAACGTTAATACTACTGGGCGAGGCATTTTTAATTAAGGATAAATATGAAAACGTTTGACAGGCAAGTTTCAAGACGCCACACTATCAAACTACAGTATTGTTTTCGGGCGTAAGGTACACCGGGGAAGTGGAAATCTAGTGCAAGTGGAACCCTGGCCTATTCTTCTAAAATTATTTTCTGTAATACAGCGCCACCTATTGCACACTAGCCCTTCCACATCCTTCAAATGCTCTGTGGTATACGGCGCCAACAGCGATCCATTTACACTTCAAATTCGGCGTAAACGTTGCAGATTTACGCCGCATAGTGAGCTAGCACGTGTATATTGTTTTTGTCTGTTACGACCAAGGAATTCGTGGAAAAATTTAAATCGATTCAAGTAAGGACTTCATAAACAATATCTCTTTTCATTTTAAACTCATTAGAAACGTATTTTAAGGCACGATAAAAAAACATGCATGGGTTACACTTGCCCCAAAAAAAGCACAAGTGGGGCAAGTGTATAGTTTTCACTTGCAAGATGTATGTAGGCCAGCTTACCGAAAAGTTAACATGTCTAGAAGTGAAATTTTGTAGAAGAATCGGAAAGACATCGACATTCAATTGGCCTCATGTTGAAGACAGAAGCATTATCAACGAATGGGAGATTTTTATGCATTTACCTTCGCCTACAATAGATAAGAGAGGGAAAATCAAATTCAATATATTATTTGACTCTTATAATGTAGGATAAATGTCAATTTTGATATCTGTAATAAATTTGATTTGCAGTATATAACAAGACTAGTTGTTTACACTTACCTCGGAAAACTTTATTCAGTTATGAATGCTAAAAAGTGCGATGGGTTACACTTGCCCCGGTACCACCGGGGCAAGTGTAACCCAATGATGACGAACAGGAGCAAACTCATAGAAAAAAATTGATAACCATGGTGATTTTCTATATTGGTACAAACTTAAAAGTAATGTATCTGCAATCAGCTCACTGAATATGACGGATGTTGAGTAATGAGTCTTCTTGTTTAGTCGGATCAAAGTGGAGGTACTGAAATTCGCGGTTCCACTTCTCCCAGTGTACCTTATGTGTTTTTTGTTCATGGCTATCCACGATAGATTTTGGAGTGTTTTTTAATATCTGTTCTAGTTGAGGCATTTTTGTCAGAAGAACAGAAATTTTATACTTTTATTGCCAGTTTATTCATGTAAACATTTACTTAGTAAAGTATTTGCCTCGTTAACAAGAGTATTTGTTTTATTCTAGAGTTCTGTTAAATATCGTTGCAACAAACATGAAGTTGACGGTCACCTAAAAAAATACAAATCCAAGTAAATTTTACAAATACACTTTAATTTGATAAAAAATACTACAAACTGATTTGATTGTGGCTACTTCACATACATATTAAACCAAAATAGTAAAAATATGTAACATACGGGGGTAATTCAATATTTTTCAAACGAAAAAAAAATTCGAATAATGTAATGTAATGTGGCGTCATCTGCAAATTGATATACAGCAAAAATAGAATTGGGCCGAGAACCGACCCTTGTGGAACTCCACGAGTTACTGTCTGGAGATGTGATATGTTGCCAAGGAGTGTGACTTTTTGAGTACGATCTGAACCTTCTCGACGATACATCTCTAAGGCCATATACTTCCAGCTTTTGCAGCAGAATTTCATGATCCACGCAATCAAATGCTTTTGAAATATCACAAAAAACTGCTGCTGCCATTTCTCGATTATAAAGATGTAAATATACATCTTCTAGCAGATGAAACATGGCATCTCCCGTACATTTTGAGCTTTGAAACCCAAACTGACTGGAACTAATAATATTATTTCTATTTAGAAACAAAATATTTCTTTTTTTAACAAGTTTTTCTATGATGTTAGCAAGAGTGGTAGCATAGAAATAGGCCTGAAATTAGCAGGAATAATTTTGCTCATTTCTATTATCACCCATATTGTGAACTATTCTAACGAAACAGGCACAGTACCTGCTCAACTCAAAACATCGAAAGTTATACCTGTGTAAAAAAAGCTGTAGAATTGAATGAAATAATTATAGGCCAATCTCTTCAACACCATCTCTTTCCTAGTTTTTTTTAATATTGCATGCTAGATAGGCTCAATCCTTTCATAGAAAAATTTAATCTAACACCAACCGAACAGCATGGATTCAGAAAAAACGGTCAACTACTACTAAACAATATTCTGGAAGAACTTTAAAAAAAGTATTCCATGACCTGAGCAAAGCCTTTGATTGCGTACCACACAATCGGCTTTTAGACAAGTGTAAAAGGAAGAGCACATGATTGGATCAGATCGTTTCTTGCAAATATAAATCAATACACATCAATATCTCATGACTTCGTTTCTGAACATAACTTTT
The DNA here is from genome assembly GCA_944452925.2 of Chrysolina oricalcia. NCBI lineage: Eukaryota > Metazoa > Arthropoda > Insecta > Coleoptera > Chrysomelidae > Chrysolina > Chrysolina oricalcia. The sequence goes on along the minus strand of OX101818.2, from coordinate 16,165,347 downwards.
GATTCTAAGCAACTTTTCTCTTCAACATATTTCTATATTTTTTGAAATACGGGTACTTTACTCTTGAACGAACTTTATATTTTTTGTCCTATCCTGTATGGTGTACACTTGGTATAGTTTTGGAACATGCACTAACTTTTGTCAAGAATAAATTTTTTTGAGAAATCGATAATAAACAAGTTTCCCATTTGTTGCACACTTAGTGGACCACACTGTACTTAGTAAAATTGGTCAGTTACATCTATAGGTACCAATAAAGATAAACTAATGAAAAACAGTGATATCCACAAATACAAAACACAAAAACAGTTTCAAACAAATCATCCGCTTAATCAAAAAGCTCCCAATAATAGTCGATATTATAATAAACTTCCGGCTCTCGTTAATGATAGTTGAAATTTTGAATGATTTTATGATTTGAATGATTTTGAAAATTACCTTGGAAACACTTAGCAGATGCCCTCTACTGTGTATATGTTTGGATAGGTTATGTTAATAACAATTTCTCCATTTTATGTATATTTATCCTTTTGACAATGTCTCATCTATTGTGCAATAGAAAATCAGGCAATGAAGAATCTAATCTAAAACGAGTATTTCGTGCCAATCTCACGAGTACCTATGGTTAGTATTTGCCGCTAGTCGAGCGCGTCAACTCGCCGAATCAAGTATATGCTGTGTTGTGCTGCTGGCATCTGTGCACGACTTTATCGTAAGTACCTACTTATAACAAAATGTGTCTAATCTCAATCAGTATGCCTTAATTTTTTCGAATGCTTCTTTGTAATAGTATACATGATTGTATTGTTCTATGCTTAGGAGAAATACAGGCAAGATTCGTGGATTACTCGAACATAACCAAAATTAAATAAGCGAGCCAACAAAGATAGTCATTACGCTGTTGCCAAGTCCAGTAAATTTATGAAAATTCTAGACTATATTTTGCATACCGATATTTGACTAGTTGACAGTTGTTCTGATAATTGTTCAGTTCCCGATTGCATACCAAGATTTGTTTAAACCATAGAATCAAGAATAAATACCCTGACTTGCCGTATGGTCAAAATAAAAGAATTGAAAGAACTTACTAATGATAAGAAGAATTATTATACCAGTTTGATGACAAATATATACACCAATCACTAGAGCATAAAATGAGTGAGTTTTCAACAATAATACTAGTAGGAAACCGACCATGCCACCACATGAAAGACAGTTCATAGTTATGTTTTCGACTCGCAACTGTCATTTATTAATTTGTTATAAACATTTAAATAACAAAAAACTTGTTTTTTAAAAATTGTTTTGCTTATAAATTGAAAACTAATAGAGTACTTTGGTTGCTTCAATGAGAATAATTGTAGATAATTGAAATACGAACAAATTGTGATGTTTTACGACCCGCTCGAATCATTCAAAGGAGAAGTTGAGTTTGAAGGGTTTGCTGGTAAAAGAAAAATTTAATTTTTATAGCCGTTGCCTTTTCATTCATTTTTTGACAACAATTTTCTACTTGTTGAACATCAGAGCTTTAATTCGTATATGATTTGTTGTAATACACTTGGTACCTGAAGAAATAGAACAAAAACAGCAAAAAAACCGCATTTATGAGACAGGTGGCTGTAACTTCAAATTTCGTTAATTTAATTCTTTCAATTGAAGTTAATTGTAATTTCTATAAGATGACGATTCTTTCATCTTATAAACTGATTTCATGTTTCCTACTTCCTCTCGTACACAGAATAGAATATTCAAATCTGCTGAAAACTGAGTTTAAAGGGTAAATAGGATTAAATGGGCCATCCAATTTTCTTATTTAAATCCAAATATCTACCATTCTATGTAAATTTGTATCCACATCCCTATCTATTCCTAAAGACTTGATCAGAAAATCAAACACTCCAGCCAAACAAAATGTAAGATAAGAACTCCTTATATCATCGTTAAAGATAATTTATCAAAGCTGTTTATAGTGATACAGGTACTCATTTGTTATACAGAAATGAGGATAGCAATAATAGGGTCTGGTGCAGCTGGTCTTGTAGCTCTGAAACACTGTTTAGACAGGGGACATTTCTGCGATGTGTTCGAGAAGACTGACCGACTCGGAGGTACCTGGAACTACACTGAGAAAACAGGAAAGGATGAGTTTGGATTACCAATTCATTCATCAATGTACGAAGGATTAAGGTAAGATCCATAATAAATATCCAATCTGTATTTAAGGACGAATGAACTTTATTTCATTTTATATAAATTTATCAGCAAGTTACCTTCCTAAGATAACAAATGTCATTACTTGAATCCCTGAAGAAAGTGATGAGAAGTACTGGAGGACTCGGGTTGAAAGGCAGAACCCATTCCCGAAGATGAAATACTGGCCCCTGTTTTTCTAACGGTTGTGGAGAAAGAATCCTTCGAAAGAGACCATAGCTGACTGATGTTTTGGAATTGTGACTTACAAAGATTCAATAATCGCCCAGTGATGCCAAAGATCCGGCAAACCAAGGTCAAACCAGAGCTGCCGTTCTAAAATGGGGGATGGTAAACTACGAAACGACCATCGTCCAAGAACTATGAATCTTTAGAATAAATGAAGTCTAGCAACTGCTGAATTCGCCCGATTAAAAAAAATCAGGGTCCTTTCGCAAAAACATTTGGCAGCAGCGCCTTATTCGGCTATATGCGGAGACTGTGGGCACATCGACAAATGGGCGAAACAAATTAATGTGAGTGTAATTAAATATGGGCATAATGCAATGCACTCAAAACATTCTTTGCCAATTCTCAACACAGTATTGACGATTCAAACAGAATCAGAATTCATGTGGCTTCAGGACCACATGGGATAGAAATTTGAGGTGACTTGAAGAAACAGAATTCCAGATCAGGAATCACGGACAGCAAAATATTTGTAGGAGACCCAATAATTGAGTTTAGACTACGTGATTCTCCAATAACTTTTCGGTTGAGTTTCGAGGTCACCGATCCGGATCAAAGAGATTTTGAAGAATATTGAATTCATACTGAATACATTCTTTAATAACTTCTTGTTTGAGTCTTCGAAATCATCAATCCGGATTCAAGAGATTTTGAAGAATGAAAATATTGAATTCATATTGAATACATTCTTCAATAACTTCTTGTTTGAGTCTTCGATGTCACCAATCCGGATCAAATAAATTTTGAAGAATGAAAATATTGAATTCACATTGAATACTTACATCCTTATGGGATTCCGACGATCAAAGACTGGCACTTGAATCATAATTTGAAATACACTGTGAGAGTTCCAGAAAAATATCAAATTTGAAGAGTTTTCTAGTTTTTTATATTTTTTCAGCACGAATCTACCCAAGGAACTGATGCAATTCGAAGATTTTCCCCACAAGGTGCCTGAGCATTCCTATATATCGCAAGCAGAGGTGTTAAAGTATATTAATGAATATGCTGACTCTTTTAACCTAAGACCATTCGTCAAGGTTAGTTCAAGGCCTTATAGTTGTTGTAATGTCTAGGGTTTTAACAAAAAATGCGTATAGTGGTAAATGCGTACTTAGAGCTTTAGAATTCATTCACTCTTTGATTATTTCGCACTTTTCATCATTATTCCCACTTTTACCTGGCAGGTGAAGTTACATATCGATGGATTAACGTGTAAACCGGCTATCTTCAATTATGCATATTTTACCGTAAACAAAAACTGTTTGGGAGACCCAGTGTGAAACTGAGGGAGTCTTGGAACCTTGAGTAGCACAATTAATCTGTAAATTTTACAATGTTCCTCACACTACCAAACTATAGATTTCAGTTTTCCCTAGAAGATGGCAACAAAATCTCAATTTCACTAAATAGTGGAGTTAGCCGGTTTACAGTTTAGGCCATCGATATATGAAGGTACATGAATAACACCATTATACTTCATACTGTTTTGGTATATTATTGTCTTTTCTAAACTCGTTACAAGATTACCTCCACGAGCGAACACAAGCCATAAAAGTAAAAAAAATCATATTCAGAGAAATATTCTATAAATGACATAACGTTATTTATAAAATTCAAATTTTCCTAATGTTTTATATATTTAATGATATTATGATTTTCGATGGTTCATTCGTTTTTCCACCAGTCTTTGTTGGTGAATAAAGCCGGTTTGTGGAAACCTTGCTGGTTACTATTTACCCCTTCAACCTCTCATACAAAGTATACGAATTTGTGACACACCATAGCCGAACCTTCAGAGCACCTTTCAAGATTAAGATGAAATAGAAGAACCAGGAGCTTTGTGAAGTCCTGGAATGATTAACCTGGGTTTTGTGGAACGCAAGCGGTTTAAAAATTATAGTTTCACCAGGAGACAGCAAAAATATATTGTGCCAGTCTAAAATATGAAAATGTTCCCTGGGCGTGACGAACCTAGGGTTTGTGGATTGTTCGGCTCAAAATAAGAGAACAAAATATAAGTTTCCTCATAGACGGTAGAGATTACTCATTACAGTGCTAAAAAATTCTTAAATCTTTGTTGAAAAAAAAATATTGGGTTAAACAACCAAATCTGATTACAGAAAACAAAAGTATCTTTCGGTAAAACTTTAATGAGTATTTTGCGAATGTTCTATTGTCTCACAGAAATTCATGTAGTTGTCTATGCAGATGACACCAATTTCCTCATCAAGGATCGTAATGATCTCACAGAAAAAACACAAAGTGTTGATGAGCGGGTGGTATCTTGGGCTGATGAAAATCACTTGGCATTGAACATCACCAAAACCAAATTGGTAAAATTTCCATTGAACAATATCCCTGAAGACTTCAGTATTTTTGAGAATAAGGAGTTACATGTTGAAAGTCGCTCGACAACAATGATGCTGGACTATAAACTCACATGGATCCCTTATATTCAAAACTCTCTGCAATAAATTAAGGAAGAATTGTTACGCATTGATGTTTATGTATAGACATTGTAGTAAAGAGGTTTTGCTGAATCTGTATTACGGGACTGCAGAGGGTTTTCATTCTTCAAAAGCAGCCTATCAGAAACATTACTGAAATCGGGTGGAGGCAATCATGCAGAAATACATTCAAAGAACTCCGAATACTTACGGTTGCGAGTACTTATATTTATGAACTATGCTTGTATATTTATAAGAACAGGCCGAACTTCACTTCTAATCAGCATCAATACTCGACTCGCTCAAAAAACTTGTTAATACCCAATATGCACAGAACCACCCTATACCAAAAAAGTTTTCTCTTCCTTGGAACAAAGTTAAGAACTCACCTAATTCAACAATTTTCAAATCGAGATTGAAATCTGCTCTTATCCAGAAAAATTGTAACACCCTCGACGAATTCTAGGTTTATATTGTCCCTTTATATTAGTAATTTTATTTGTGACTTGAGAAACTCTGTTTTACTGTGAAGTCGTTTTAGTTATTTTTGCCTCTGCATACATCTTTTTTATTTCTACCATATTTTCGTTTCAAATGTATGTATGTATACATTTATAAATAAGGATGGATTTAGCGAGGGGCAATATATGAAAATACAAGTAGAAAAGTTATTGGGTATAACCCTCAAAATGTTGTGCAACCGTAGACACGTGTTTCGAGCTTAAGCTCTCGTCAGTACGTTAAAATCAACTGACGAGAGTTCAAGCTCAAAACACGTGTCTACGGTTGCACAACATTTTGAGGGTTATACCCAATAACTTTTCTACTTATATTTTCATATATTGCCCCTCGCTAAATCCATCCTTATTTGTATTTTCCTGGGTAGGATTGTTACGCTGGTAGCTATAGCTGCCTCCGAGGCGACGTTAGTTGTTGCCTTGAGAGAACAAGGTCTTCTAACCGATGCCACAAATGTGTGGTTGGCTTCCTGTTGTTTACTTCCTTTGTTTCTATTTTTACATCCAAGTGCTGTACATCTTCGCACTTGATTTTACCGTACTGACGAGAGCTTAAGCTCGAAACACGTGACTACGGTTGCACAACATTTTGAGGGTTATAATATAATAACTTTTCTACTTATATTTTTATACATTTATATTTAGATTATGTGACATTTTCTTTGTTATTGTACCATGGAAGTCATCTTCTATTTTGTACTTTTCAAAAAGAGAAATAAACCTATATTATTATTATTACTAATAATGATAGGAAGAAAATAAATAGATTTTGAGAACATTTTTTTCCTTCAGATTCATCATCACGTGGAGAAGATTGTTCCTCTCGATGACGGAAAATGGAACATAAATATAAAAGACCTTGAAACTCAGAAGGAAATACGAAAGGAATATGACGCCGTTTTTGTATGTGTCGGAAATTATTCTGTACCTTCCATCCCGAAATTGGAAGGGTTGAGTTCGTTTCTGGGATCAGTTATTCACAGCCATGATTACAGAAATCCTGCTCCATACAAAAACAAAAAAGTTTTGATTGTCGGATCGGGGCCATCTGGGATGGACGTTGGCAAGCTTGTAGCAGCTGAAGCCCACAAGGTACTCAAAAGTTATATCTGGGTAGAATATTTATAAAATCCATATAAAATGGAATGTAGTGAACAGTTTCGATGCAGTTACATTTATGGAGAAAAATCCCCACTCATGAAAACTTTGACAAACTTTTGAATTTATTTTGAAAATTATTATTATTGATGGTGGGGGTAAAATCCTGCCCGACCAAATATTATATATTAAATATTAAATATTAAATATATTAAAATTATATTAAATATATTATATATTAATGCAAAAAATCATCAAACACGAAAACTTTGGAGGACTTTGAACATTTTTCAACATTAACATTATTATTGATGGTGGGGTCAAAATATTTTGACAAATAGGTCTTAAAAATAACCTTTGTTTTCACTGATTTCTGCAAAAAAATCCCCATCTTCGAAAACTTTGACGAAGTTATAAAGTTCTTTTGAAAATTAATATTAATGGTAGTGGGGGTTAAAATCCTGCCCGACAACATATTTCGACGAATTGGCCTAGTGAAACACCTTTGTTAGTATACATTGACTTGAAAAAATCCCCATCTACGAAAACTTTGAGGATCTTATGAATGTATTTTGAGAATAATTTTTAATAATGGTGGGGGTAAAATTCTACCCCACAAAATATTTTGACATACAGATCTTCTAAGACAAATAGTAGTATAGATTTATGCAAAAAAATACTCATCTACAAAAACGTTGACAAACTTGATTGTTTTTCAAATTTTATCATGGTTAAGTTCATGTGGAGAGAGTTAATTTCCTGCCTGATGAAGACGAAACACATATAGTTTTCATTGATTACTTTCATTTGCACATTATCTTTAAAAATCTTTTTCTATACCCTTCAACGAATTTTGAAAATGACTAGTTAAAGTAATATTTTTCTATACATAACTACATCGTTCAGTAAATTCATGGTTGGCCATGATATTTTAACTTATTTGATGAACCACTGGCGGTCGAGTACGCGCCGTATCACCACAAGAAATTCGTGGCTGAAACTCGTGGCTGCTTTCATACTAGTAAAATATTACACATTTCTCTGTATTACTGAGAAAAGAAATCGTTTTGCGGATTTTCACATTCATTTTTTAAAATATTTGAAAAAAAAATTATTTGTAAATCTACATTTGCAACAATTCCAACAACATTTACCACCACTTTGAGTATTTAATTCATTGTTTTCTATATGTGGACCTTAGGAGGATTTATTATGTTTAGATACGCATTTTGATAACCAAGTTTTGCAGAAGGGCCACTTTTCAAAAAATTCTATGATGAATTTCGATTGTTTGAAAGTGGTTGACAATGTTTCACTTTGAGTAAGGTTATTCTGGACTTTCATTGTCTAAAAAAGAACAAAGAAAAATTCAATTCTCTGCAATTTTTAATCACGACGTTTCAACTGTTAAAATCTACAGTCGTTATCAAGTGTATAATGCGACAATCTCAAGGATACTTCTTATATATGCTGTGGATAATTTTGTGTCATTAGCCTAGGGGTAATTTGGCGGTATTCAGGTAAGCTTGTTTATTACAGTGCCAGGTCCCTCCGGTACAGCATTGTTAATTATTATCGCAATTTCAATTGATCCATGCCACTAATTAAGGGTTTCCACACATTACGGATTTCTATGCTAGCTTGACTAAAGACTTTGTTGTTCATAATATCTGCACTCTCTTTAAACTTCCTTCTATACCAGCCCTCTTGTTTATGGATGACTTCGGCTTCAGTCCATTTTATGTTGTGTTGGGTCGTCCAGACATGATCCGCTATTCCTGACTTTGATTTTTCTCCTCGTTGAGTGTTTCTCTTGTGTTCAGCGAGTCTAACGCTAAGTGGTCTCTTAGTTTCTCCAAGATAAGCTTCGCCGCATTCACAAGGGATGCGGTAGATGCAGTTTTTGGAGTCAATGTCGAATTGGGTCGAAATACAAAATACGGACATGTTTCAAGTCAGGTAACACTATTCGCAGCCATCTCACAAAGACCAGACCACGTAACGCTGACAAATTACCCCTAGGCTAATGACACAAAATTATCCACAGCATATATAAGTATCCTTGAGATTGTCGCATTATACACTTGATAACGACTGTAGATTTTAACAGTTGAAACGTCGTGATTAAAAATTGCAGAGAATTGAATTTTTCTTTGTTCTTTTTTAGACAATGAAAGTCCAGAATAACCTTACTCAAAATGAATTTCGATATTATTCAGTAATTGTAAAAATCACATTTATGAGTTACAGGGGGAAAGAGTGAGGTTTGAAAATATTTAACTTAATATATTTCCACTTCATTCCTTCGGAGGACTAGAATTGCGATTATTTGCACTATTTATTCGTCAACTGCAAGACACAGTTGATATTATTTTTTACTGTTTTCGAATATTTAATTGAATCTAGATTAACTTCATTTTCAAAAGATATAGTAGTTGGAATAGGTAGCATATATTTGTGAAACTTTTAGACAATTTTGTCCCACAGAAGTCAGCTACATCCTGCCTGGAAAATTTGCGATGATTTGACAATAAAGCCTGTAATACGACAATTCAAGGAGAGGAGTGTTGTATTCAATGATGGTTCCGAAGAAGAAATAGATGATGTTATATTTTGTACAGGTAAGATGTTATTATTTTTGTATACAGCAGTGAGTGAAACGTTTGTAATATTTTGAAGACCTTCGTTTCTCACAAAATTTCTAACAAAAGTTTTCATTGTTTCAAACTAAAATAGAGTCCATTGATTTCGAATAAACTACTGTTATGTTTGAGAGAATATGGAAATTTGCGAAAGAACCTTATCCAGCAAAATTATAAGAGAAAAAAGCAAACAATAACTAAAGTATCGTTAAAGAATTAGAATAATTTTCAAAAATAACCGCTAATATTAGTCAAATTTCTATCACTCAATGTTTTTTATTAAGTCTACCAACTTTTTTCCAGGTTATATTTACTCCTACCCATTTCTTTCGCCTGAATGTGGAATAGAAGTTGAGAAGAATTGGGTGAAATATTTATACAAACATGTAATTAATATCAAAAATCCTACAATGGCATTTATTGGAATACCTTTTCGAGTATTTCCATTTCCAATATTTGGAATACAGGTGAGATTGAGTTTATTTCATGAGAAATTTGTTAGAGCGACACAATACCCTCAGTACACATCATAGTGAAAATGGGCATTTCGGTTCATAAAAATGAATAGAGCAAATTTAATTGGGAAATGTTGATACCAGAATATTATGATACAAATGTACAAGTAAGACTTTAAAGAACTCGCAACGAGTTTAAGGGTACAAAGCACCGGGCCCGCTGGTAAAACCAGTCGTTGAAGGACCTACAGAAAGTAGCTAGAAAGGCTCGAAACAAAGCTGTCAAGGTGAGTAATGAGGAAGCAGGGAAAGACTACAATAACGCGAGAAAGTAGTTCAAAAAGGAGCTGAAATAAAGTAAAAGCCTGCTGGAGATCTGACTGTGGGAAAATCAATTCCCTAACAGAATTCGCCAGATACATGAGAATCCTCAGAAACCAAATGGGACTTAGACTACATCCGCTAGAGATTTGCTTAGAGATCTGCTGGATGTACGCTTCCCAGGCAGTGTCGACGACAACCAAGGGGCTCTGCCAAGACAGCAGGTCCCCCAAGGGGACTGGCGAAAAGAGTCATTACACATTGAGCCATAGAGCGGGGCAGTGAACCAGTTCAACCCATAAACGACCAGATTTTTCCCGGCAATTCTACAGAAGAGCTAGGAAGTTCACACTCCAATACTGCGTAAAACATTCCTGGTCAGTATCAATTTGATCAGTTTATTGTTTACACAAAACATACAGTTTTATAAACAAGATATTCGGTATAAGCAAGAAATTGACACAACAAAAAAAAAAGAAACTAAATTGAATTGAATTAAATCCTGGTCTGAATTACGTTCCAAAGGTTTGGAATCCAGCGAGAGTAGTCTTCATCAACAAAACGGGGAAAAGAGACTACAAAGTAGCTTAGTCCTTCCGACCCATCAACCTAACATGGTTCCCGCTCAAAGCGCTGGAAGAGACGAATAGATAACTGCTGGTGAGTTGAGCCTCTTTCAAGGAAATCAATGCACATACACAACAGAAAGGTTAACAGAATTTGTCCTCCATACTGTTTGACAGGACTGAATTGAATGGAAGGGTTTTTTCGATGTAGCAGGTACTTTTGACAAGGCGAAATCAGCGGCCAGAGGAACCCCTCACTCTATGGTCAGCAGGATTGTATCGTCGCGAACGCAGTGGGAGACATCAAATTGGGATGGCGGCTGACGTCATATACGCTGTCTCTCTCCCCATCTATGCTACCTAGACATGGATGAACTCTTAAGTAAACTTACAGATGAAGGATTCGAGGCACAAGTATACGCGGACGATGGAGTGGTCTCAAACAACGGACGATTCATAGGGGTTATCTGCGACCATATGTAATCTACCTGCAGAATAATTCAAAGATGGTGACGTGTAGTATGGCATTCTGTAAATTCGACGGAAATAGAGATGATCCTGATTACCAAACAGAATAAAAAAGAGTTCGTGCCAATCACCGTGTTTGCCCAAGAGCTGGAATTAGTCAAATAGGTCGTCAAAATACGTGGGGGTGGTCCTAGACTCTGCATGTAGGTAGGGTTGTACAAAAGTCGGTAGCAATCCTATGACAACTGAGGGAAGTTGTATGCGCTGGATATTCACGCAGTCGTAAGACCACAGATCTAATATGGGTGAATCGATAAATGAAAAATTGTTCCAATGATTCACTTTTCATTATCAAAACTTTGCTACTTCATTGGCATTTCTAAGCTATGAGCGATCTGAAAATATGTTTACCTACCATGTATTTATTACATCAATAATTTCAAGGAATTCGTTTCAGGTTAGATTTTTCCTTTCCTACATAGAAGGCAATATATCAATAACCAAAGAGGAAATGATGGGGGAAGTCATGGAATATATGAAGGAAAGACAGGAGCTCGGTAAACCTCTTCATCAGGCGCATCTGTTAGGTTTAATTCAGGGTGACTACATGGATGACCTAGCGGAAACCGCCAATATAGAGAAATTACCTCCAGTTTTCATCAAGTTATACAAACATGTACATGCTCATGGGCGAAGCAAAACAGACATTTACAAGATAATCAATGATGAAGAATTTGTACAAGTTAACAAATGATCAAATGTTACATTTTAAATAAATGTTATATAGTGCCTACTGAAGCTTTGTCTCATTTATATGGTAAGGGTGAAATTTTATTTCGAAGACAGAAGTTCAGGTAGGGCGATGCATTCCTAATATATGCAACCAAACCGATCTACCATCGTAAAGAACAAGAATAATTGAATTGATGAGACACTATGTAAAATTGAAAATAGTTTTGAAACATAATTTGAAACAACCATCCTCAGCAGCGGCTCGAAGTCCAACGAAGGAGTCGGAGCTGGAGAGTCAAAATCCCGATTAGCCTAGCAAGAAGTAACAAAATAAACTCGAACAATTTTAACAAGCGTAAATTCACAGCAGATGTTCAAGAAATATCCAATTGTATTCTTCATGTCCTCGGGTGTCGTTAGCTCCTCTTGATAAAACTCTCCTTTAGATAAATATAAATCTAGGGGAGTGAGGTCTGGAAACCATGCTGGTCACTGAATGGTTCCATTTCTTGATCGATTAACTTCTGCGTCATCTATTCGAATTGTGATTGTGAAAAAATAAAAAAGCCACCTATTTAAGAATCATTAACGTTTGAACCAAGGGATATTTGGTTTTACCTATAATTTTATAATTTTCTACATCACCGTAATCATAAATCGATAGAGAGGATCGATTTTTACACTATTTTCTGAATCCATTCATAGAAACGCTGAAACTTTTACGGCTTCTAATTGACAACATTTTGAGTACAATAGTGAAAAACAATACGAACCGATTGTTCATATTTCGAAAATACATTGTGATAAAAAATATTGTGGTTTTCTGATATTTTCGTGTGGTTGACATTTGTTTTGGAATCCAGAATGACCTATCATCAGAAACTGAAATGAAAACATTATTAACTCAAATATACAAGGACCATATGTACAGAATTTGTATCACTTTATATGATTCACAAAAGGGATAATATAACATGAAGTGACAACAAAATAAACTTATTTTTTATATTCTGCGAGTATTTTCAAACCATATGGCATCAATATTCCCAAACTCGAAAAATCGCAATATAAAAAATTGAAGTAATTCACCCTGTATTGGTGAAGAGTTAGTAACTTTTTTATAGAATAGTTGCCCAAGAGTTATTCTGAAAATACTGCATTTTGCTATATCGATTTTTTTCTTACAGTTTTTAAACGAAAAAATTAAAATATGTTTTTCAAGCAAAAGACAATAATGTGAGGAACTGTACTGGTGAAGAGTTCTTGACTTTTTTAAAGGATGATTATTGCTGAAAATACTGCATGCAAAAAATTTAAATATATTGAATTTCTCTAGAAATACAAGATGGGGAAAAGTCGTCATTACCCAAATGTATCCTGCACATCCTGCATCGAATTGGTAACTGACATATTTTATAGGAAGGTCGACTTATACAAAACATTTGACAGAACGTCATTTCTTATAGGAAAAATTGAGGTACTTTGGTAAATAATCTCGGAGAAATTTCTTTAAATTTATCTACTGTGTATTCGAGCTTTTTTGAATTGTTTGAGTTTATTTTATTACTTGTTTTTCCAACATTGAAAAAAATCGTTATGGCGGTTATAACTTTTTCATACTTTCCTTCGATGAAATCAAGTAGGCGAATCCAACATTTACTGCAATATCATATAGTGTGCACCATACTGGTATAGTCTTGAAATTGAAAAAAACTGTTAAAAAAGTGACCCTGAGTTTTGGCGGCCCTGTATGAAAAAAGCTATGATTAGGAAATAAAAATACATCATTTTCGTGGATATTTGGTGGAATTTTTATCTTATTCTAAATTATTGACTTTGAAAGATTTGGTGTTGAATGAACCCATTTTGTGACATAAATCCCACCATACATACACACCAGCTGTAACGTATCTGAAACTTTATCAGCTGATCATCTCAACAACTATTTCTTGCAGGTGGCGAATATAATCATCGGACAGTTGCCTTTAGATGATGATAATTATCATTATGATGGATCAATTCTTGATTCTTTGAACCCATATTTCATCAAGAGGTGGCAAGTGCTATCCACCAGTTGAAGAGAATACCTTCTGCTTTGACATGTATGAGCTGAACAGCAAAGTTATCAAAGAAACTTCCTTTATACTAATTGAACCTCTCACTCATTTTTCCTGGCGAGCTGAAACTCACCAAAGTTATATCTATTTTTAAAGAGGGCGATAGAAAAAACCATGAGAACTATAGGCCGTTATCTATTGTACCCAACTTTGGTAAGATTTTTGAAATCATACTAAAACAAAGGATTAACAAATATTTTGAGAAACTATTAAGCAATAATCAATTTGGATTCCGTCTCATGCAATATCAATGGTTGTGAGAGAGATAGTTAAGGGCTTTGAAAAGGGGAAACCAGTTGTAACCTTATGTGTCTCTCACAATATTCTGATGAACAAGCTCTCACAATATGGAGTATGAGGAGTAGGTATCATTGAAACTCATTGAGTCATACCTCCAGAATAGGAGTCAGTGTGTTACTATCAATGAAACAACCTTCCAGCTCAAACTGGTTAGAACAAGGCTTGGTTCTGGAGCCACTTTTATTCATAATTTGTACCAATGATTTGTTTTGTCATATGTTGCCTCATATCGTCGATCATATCCAATTATTGGAGGTTTTGGAAAATATTGGTTTTCGTGGCACTCCATTACAGCTGATGAAAGATTATTTATCAAATCGCAATAAACGGGTTAAACTGAACGAAGTTTTGAGTGACACTAAAATTCTAAAATGTGGTGTACCACAGAGCACTGTATTGGGACCAATACTGTTCATCATTTACTTGAATAATTTATTCAATCTTCACACTAGCGCTGATATTGTTAGTTTTGCCGATGATACGGCGTTATTTTTTAGCGCAGACACATGGGAAATATTGAAAACAACAGCAGAAAGGGAACTAGGTAAAGTTATACATTTTTTTGGAAATAAACTCCTTTCAGTAAATTTCAGTAAAACTTACTTTGTACCTTTCGCTTGTCTAGCATCAAGCTTACCTGATTTCAATCGTTTAACAATTCCGAACAATAGCTGCTCCTGTGAAAAAATTGAAATTGAAAGCACTAACCAAATAAAATATTTAGGTGTATCCTTAGATTCACACCTAAAATGGAATGTGCACATTACTTTTGTTATCAAAAAGATAAGATCCCTTTTATGGAGATTCAAATATATAAAATCCATATTTAATATCGGTCAATTGAGAATGATATACCAAGCACTCGTTGAACCTCATCTCACTTATGGTATCCTTGCCTGGGGTGGAACCACAAACAATCATTTGAAAAGATTAGAGGTCACCCAGAAATGGATACTGAAAATCATATAAAGAAAAGATTACACTTTCCCCACTGAACAACTATTTCATGAATCAAGAATTTTTGATATCAGACAACTTTTTTGCCAATATCTGTTGAATAGACAACATAAGCATAGGCATGAGCTTGTAAATCTACAACATGGTTATGGAACTAGGAATAGGGATAACACAAATAAAGTACCGCGGGTATTCAAATCTTTAACCCAAAGAAGTTACTTTTTTCTTGCACCTAGAATGTATAACCTCTTACCACCTGAGTTGAAACAAATAGCCTATCTACCATTGTACAAAAAAAAAGTAAAAGACTGGATTCAAAATAAAAATAGACTGTTCATACATAGCCTGATTGATTTGAAAAATATATATTATATAATTTAGGGATTAATAAACCAAGGGAAAAATTATTTGAAATGTATTGAATTTTTTTTAGTTGAAAAAATAATGTATTTCCTTGCTTTGATGTAATATGGCTGATAAGTAGTTCTACTACTTTAGCAAATTTTAAGAAGTTTATCTTTCAGAGAATGTTTATACTGTGTTTATTGTAACTATGAATGAGAGAATAAACATTATTATTATTATTATTATTATTATTATTATTATTATTATTATTATTATTATTATTATTATTATTATTATTATTATTATTATTATTATTATTATTATTATTATTATTATTATTATTATTATTATTATTATTATTATTATTATTATTATTATTATTATTATTATTATTATTATTATTATTATTATTATTTGTTTTTTCCTTTAAGAGTGTACCAGTCAGGTCCTGTCTCCGGTGCTCCGACCCATCCGGAGGACGCGCTGGTGTCGTTTACCTCAATAACCACTCCCTACGTCCGTAGGGTGAGTGATTATTGGGTCCGAGAGTCATGTGTTCTGAGCAGACGAAGTGAACCAAGGATGACGGCCTTCTGCATTCGAGCGGCTAGGATTTGTGCCATATTACGGCAGGCCGGTATCAACTTCAAATTAGAGAGCAGTGAGTCCATCATTCCACCAAGGACTCCTATAATCAGAACCACCATTTTGACAGAATGGTCCGGATACAACCTGTGAAGTTCAAAGAGAAGATCTCGATATTTAGTCCGTTTTTCCTCCTCTTTCCGAACGATATTCATCTCGCCTGGAGCGGAAAACTCCACGACGAATATCGTTTTACTTTGACGGTCGAGGAGGACAACATCATTATTATTATTATTATTATTATTATTATTATTATTATTATTATTATTATTATTATTATTATTATTATTATTATTATTATTATTATTATTATTATTATTATTATTATTATTATTATTATTATTATTATTATTATTATTATTATTATTATTATTATTATTATTATTATTATTATTATTATTATTATTATTATTATTATTATTATTATTATTATTATTATTATTATTATTATTTAGGTATTGCTTTTGCTGATGATTGCTCTCTTATAAGCTCTGAAAACAGTTACGAGTCGCTATTAACTTCTATGAAATCAGCTGAAAACCTTGCCCAGGGATGGTTTGACAGCAACTTATTAAAATTGAATACAGATAAGACAAACCATATAATTTTCCGAACGGATAATAAAGTAACAGTAGGTGACCATGCCAAACTTTTAGGTTTAACTATTGATGACAGTTCATGCTGGGAACCACACATCAAAAATACCTGTTCCAAGTTGAGTAAACACAATTTTCTTCCGAGAAAACTGAAATCGTTTGTTGATAAAAATACCCTTCTTTCTGCGTACTTTGCTCTCATTCATATATCATATATCAGCTATGGATCGGAGAAATTCCTCTCACTCTGAAAAAGTTTTTAAAATCCAAAAACAATCCATCAGAATAATCTGTAGGGCGGGTTATAGGGATTCTTGTCGGCCATTATTCTGCCAACTCAGAATCATGCCTTTACCAACGCTGTTCATTTATCAGTCTCTGCTCGAAAAAAACTCCTGACTAACTCAAATTACCATGACTATAACACATGCAACGCGAATCTGATCAGGACTCAAAGATTTGAATGTAATAAGTCTTTCAAAAACTCTATGAATGTTGATCTTCCTACTTATACTTCCTACTTATACTTATACTTCTTACCACATTGAAAAATAAAAACCTTTCCACGTTTACAAATTCTATCCAAGTGATACTGCAGGAAAAGTGTCACTACACTATCGCCGAGTACATGGCTGATCCACCCGGTATGTGATTTGATCCATCTATCTTAACGTCATTAGATATCTTACATTTTCCAATACATTTCTATCTTCAAATATTTTTCACTAAGAATTTGTGCATTATCATACTATATTTATCTATACTAACTTCAATTATAAGCATTCGAAAAACTTCTAAATTAACATTGTGTGTGTGTGTTTTTTTTAATTTTTAACCAATGTCAATATTATGTATATGGTACAACTGGTACATCGTAATGTCTACTTATGTGTTATGTGTATACATAAAATATTTTTTTTTTTTTTAATTGTGAACTTGTACATTATTATCTGTATTTACTTGCAACCTGACTTGCTACAAATGTTATATAACATAACGTAGTTAAATAAAAATCTACCTATCTATGTATCTACTATCTATCATAACTTCCGATCCACCTGGTATAAACCCATGCCACCATTTATTTCTGAGAAACTCTCTTCCGAAAGAATTCGAACGAGTAAACTATACTACACATTTTAATGAAATACCTTTCATTAAAAAAAAAACATAACTTTGACAAGTAACAAATTCATTATTGAACACCCTGTGTGTTGGTAGTTACTTTTGGTACATAGTTCCCATTGATATCTACATACAACTTTTACTTGAGACATTTCTTCATGTCTCAATTAGAGAAGCAAGCTATCGCCCAACCACGCATTGTTGACAAACCTTGTATAAAACCTTCTGACTAAAGACAGAAACCTATTAAGCTCAAAAAGAGAATGTCAACTTTGCGTTGAGATCTGAAAGCGACAAAGGCTACTTTGGTTAGCTGCTGTAGAAAAATACTTTTTCTGCCTACCTCGTATTAACATGTCTGATGTTCAATGTTCTTCAATGAAAATGAAATCGACCATCAATGAACCCTATTGATGAACGATTTGTTATTAATGGATGATTTCGAGAAATCGTCCATTAATGGCCCCTATTAATGGTCGATTTGTCATCAATGGTCGATTTCTCTATAAATGCATGATTGTTGCACGCGTTAAAATATCTCGCCTTCATTAAAACACTAGTTGATTAAATAATTATAAATGACATGACAAGACAACCCATACAGGGCGGATCCCAGCAGGTGTGCACCGAACGCAGGCAGCCAAAACAAGAGGCGACCGAAGGCCGCAAGCAGTTCTATCAATCAAGCAAACTTATAATAAGTGGAATAAATATGCTGAATTTCAAATAGTTATTGAAAAATCCCAATATCCATTTGATAGTTTCAAAAAATTAAAAATGTTAGTACACAGATTGTTGGTCCATTGTCCATCAATGTCTACTCTTCACACACATCCTTCATTTGATAGCAAAATTCCTGGCAGAGCAGACAATACGGTATAGAAAAGGATCCAAAATTTAAAATTTCTGTCTGAAAGAATAAACATGGGGCATATTTTTGAGACGTATCAGGATGTTTTATTCCACTGTGCAGCGGTTCATTCATGTATGCATACCATGGTCAGTTCGTGGCTTGCAGGTCATGGTCAAAAGAAACATTATTTTAGCGATCTCCTTTATAGATAAGAACTAATGTCGGCAATGTTAAAGAGATGGGGCAACGGCATTTTTTCTGCCACATTACCATTATATTTAAGGAAAAATGTGAAAAAGCATTATCATTTCAATATGTTCATTCAATTTTGATTAAACATACAATAATACTGGTAAACACAAATAGATGAGTTAATAGCGTCAACATTAAGTATTAGTCAAAATATGAAAAATTCTCTAGAGAGGCCTAACATTAGGTCTTTGTAAGCAGGCGGCCGACATCCTAGGATCGGCCCTGAACTCCTTCAAACTAAGTTGAAAGTGCGTAAATTATTAGCCAACCTAACCTTCCCGGAAAAACCTTACATAGACAGAGGAACCATCAGGCACCTGCATTGCAGTTGGGACGTAGACGCTTCTCCCATTTACAAGCCAATTGCAATATTGATTCAAATTTCGCTGCGCACTGATATTCCTGATAAACGTTGTTTTTCGAATTCGTCCTTTCTAGTAGCTCTAAACGAGAGGAATCGTTGATGAAGGTTTGTTGAAATGTAATTATTGAATCTAATTATACTCACTTGTTTTCCATTCACTAGCATAATTCAATAAATAACAAATCAAATAATGCGTAACCGGGTTATTTGCGTGGGTTGGGTTATGGTATTTTCCACTGGCCAAAGCCAAATTGAATGCCTGTTAAATGCCCCAGAAAAATGTTATCAACTAACATTCAATTAATAATGAACTTGAAATGAATCAACTGATTATCATATTGGAACCTATCTCAATGAGACTACTGCGTTTCATGTGCATTGCCAACATCAACAATATCACGTGCTTCGCCGAAAGTTTGAACGCTGTGAATGTATTTTAGATCTCATTGTGTGCATTTGATTTCATTTGTTGGCCATTTCTGAAATTATTCACAAGCTAATCAGTTTAATGACTATACATAACCAAAACTCCATTCCATAGATTAAGAGAGTAGGTTGTAAAAATCAACAACGTCCTCAGCACAGAAACAAAAATTAGTTATGGTATCCCACAAGGCACTGTAATTGTCCCTCTGTTATTCTCCCTATAAATAAAAAGTCTAGGTACTCAGTCTGATGTGTGACAGTTCCATCTTTAGCTTCGTTGGTGACACGGCTATACTCTTCACAGCCGAAGACTAGAAAATCCTTAAAACATACTTTCTGCCATTTGCAAGCTATGAAAACTGGTTGCCAAATGTTGCTGAATTGACAGTTAACGATCATGGCAAAAACATGAAAATTACCAGAGCAAGTCACATCAAGTATCCAGGTGTCATAATAGATCCCCAACTCAGATGGGATATACATATTACCAATGATTCGGAATATTTTAAGATGTATGAACTATTTCCAAAGTCAGTTGAATATATTTACATTCGACTCAATGTATAATGTTCGTTCCATTAGTATATGAAAATGTGAAAATAATGAACGAAAACAAAACATTAAATGAAGATTATTCCTCCTATGGTCGGTGGATGAGAACAAAGCGACAAATTCTAAGTATATTTCTTTAAGATTTTTTGGTTCATTCAACTGACTTTTGAAAGACTATACAATCTCGACTGCAACAGTTGGGGTAGCTTACTTGATCCACACCTAAAAAAAATGGACGTATCGAAAATAAAAAAATACTCAGAATAATGTTAGTACTGCAAAAAAAAATTGTTAGTTGAACTATACGTTTCCAGAGATTTATAAGTACTTGTTATTCGACAACTATACACATGTATAACATTATATTATTCATATACACACGGAAAAAATTAATCAAAGAAGAAAACTGTAGTTCACAAACAATGAGCTTATGACTTGAGGCATAAGATGTACGGAGGACTGCTCATTGCTAAAATCCTATACAATAGGAAAAGTTAGGTCGAAAATCCATCAGAAAACAACTACTCTCCTGGCTAATGCCACGACGAACATTGAATAACATCTGATGAAATTTCCGTGCAGAGTTCCTACAAGGTTATCTCTGCACTTGCTTGTTGCATGGAAATGTTCATCAGTATAGGGTAGGTCTAGCAGTCAATAACTAATGACTGCAACGAATGAATCGATAACCAAATCCATTTCAAGACCGAAACTGAGATCGCGCCCGCACAGTGGATAACTCCAAAACTGCGATTGCCATCCCAGCGCCGGCCACCCAACTAAGCAATACCCATGAACCACGATCGTCAAGACCGTATAAAACGAAGAAGAAAACTGTAGTTAACAAACAATGAGCTTATGACTTGAGGCATAAGATGTCCGGAGGACTGCTCATTGCTAATATCCTATACAATAGGAAAAGTTTGGTCGAAAATCCATCAGAAAACAACTACTTTCCTGGCTAATGCCACGACGAACATTGAATTACATCTGATGAAATTTCCATGCAGAGTTCCTACAAGGTTATCTCTGCAATTTCTTGTTGCATGGAAATGTTCATCGAAACATTCGGACCACCTATATATCGATTTCGGGGTGTTGCCCCTCAACAGTATAGGGTAGGTCTAGCAGTCAATAACTAATGATTGCAACGAATGAATTGATAACCAAATCCATTTCAAGACCGAAACTGAGATCGCGCCCGCACAGTGGGATGGCGCTCGCAGTTTTGGAGTTATCCAAACAAAGAAGTAGAATTAGAACGTTCCGAAAGTTGAAAAAAAAAAGATTACGAAGAAAGGAAATAAAGATATGCAAATATTTGATATTTTTATTGAAACAAATCTGTTGTTCAGTCTTATGGAAAATTATCCTGGTTCTATTATACCCAAAATGTCAATAATCTAGAAATGTTAGATCAAAATCCACATTCTACATGCCAACAAGTAAAATACATATATCAAACTAACACTATTCACACATCTCACAACAGTAATAACAATATAATTCCGGCACACGATGTAACACGTCCACATACAACTACTAGATCAGATGCTAGAATTGGAATGACGCCAGTTTGGCGAAAATGTAATGAACACCGTCTAACAGGTGAGGCGGTTACTCCCGATTCATGATACTATGAATTTGTAGTTTCATGCTCCCGATTGATACCGAACTGGTCGAAAATCAACAAGTTGTTCTACTGGCAAATAAATTGGTATGAGTATAACACGAGCTTCTGTTGTAATGATATACTTTTCAGAAACCCAAAGTTGATAAATACACTTTTCCAGCGCTAGTAAAATGTTGACCTGACATTATACAAAGTGAATTATCTAATGTTCGAAGTACTTGCGGTATGTAAACAATAGTATAGCTTCAAGTTCATGCGTTAAGAATTCTCATCTTTCTAGAGACAAAATGATAATTTTTTAAGTATAAGTATCAATTTCACAATCGAATAAAAGTCAGGAAAACATTTTACTTGGACCATTTTTTTCCTTGCCAAAATAAAAACGTTCTTTGAAATCACGATTAATTATAATACCATAGGAACAAATCTAATTCAGTACAACAAAAAAAAAAATTTTTTTTCTCAGTACTCATAATTACCTCAGCATAAAAATATTCAACTACCTACCTGAAATGTACAAGATGTGTGTACGCAAAATAAACAATGTAAACCTTTTGAAGAAAATTTTGCTTGACCTAAATAGGGATGTTGTTCGTATAATACTATATGTATACTTACGAATAATACCGAAATATTTTTAAATTTTTTGTACGTCAATTGGTTCAAAAAGTTAACGGGGTAGGTGGCTAAATAAAGCTGCACTGTATACAGAAACATTCTTCTTCCTTAAAGTTCTTTAGCCTCCTATATAAGAAACGTATATCACCAGATGGCAGTGCGTGTTCTCCCGATGGAATAAATACAAACTAAAATATCCAGTAAATAATCAAGAAACATTCTCATACTCTCTGAGGGAATAAAAACAACTTGGTAGTAGATATTCTTTGAGATTTTTTCGGAATTTCATGTTGTTTCTTTCTTCCTTAATGTTTTGGGGTAACGAGTTGAAATATTTTGTTCCTGCTCAATGTGGCGATTCTTTATAATCGAAATTGTTACATTTTGTCAGGTGGAAGTCATTTCTGTTCCTTGTGAAATGGGGGTGGACTTCTTTATTTTGCGTGAATTTCAATGAGTTTGAGTTAACAAAGATCAAATATCAGACGTGAAAATCGTTGTTCGATTACGAAAATCCTAAGTCTCACAATCAACAATAACTTGTTTTTTGACTGTAAAATTGTTCATAATGATTCGTTTCAACTATATTTTATCATTTTTATATTCATCATTGATGTAAATACAAACTATGCAAACTCAATCACCATTCAATCAACCAACATTGAACTTGTCATATTATCATTCCCAATTAACTTTCCTGAATAAATTGATAGATGATGCACAATGGGCCTTTCAGAATTCAGTGTCTCTGGAGTTGCAAAGATAGACAGACCTTGAAAGATAACAAATTATATGTATAAAAGGTCATCAGATTTGAACAAAGACAGAGACTTTCCCAATCAATTAATTAATTTTAGGCCTCACAACATACAACAGATTTTTATCGCTGAACTTTCTGTCAATAAATTTCCCGAGTACCAATCAACAATTTTATATCATTTGTTGATATTTTTGAAAATGTTGTTGCCCTTTACTCGCAACAACGTATTTTGTTTGGAAAACATCGAAGATATAGCTTATCGGAAATAATTGTGAAGCGTGTAAGAACAATTAAATTTATTTTCCTGACAAGATTATAATTGGAACTTCATCAAGCCTTTTAGATTATGTCTTCTCCAATATTGAAGTCGAGACAGTGAGTTGTGAGGTAAGATAATGCAGGTATTTCTAATCATGACGCAGTTTGATGCAAATATTCCAAATATTTGATGTAAATAAAGCTAATAAGCATGGCAGAATCTACAGTAAAAACAACTAGAACTGATGTCTTTTTTGACGAAGCTTTTCCTTTACGAAACATTAGATTCAAAATAAGAAACCAGGGATAACCAAATGCATCAAAATCGCCTCTGAAATCATGAAATGTATAAGCTACATCAGAAAATATTTGATGGAAAATTAATTTTTATCAACTATTTCAACTGTTATAGGAAGACTCAGAGGAATGACTAAAATGGCCATAAGAACTAAGAAGTTTAGTGAACGATTAACCAACGCAAACAACAAGGAAAAGGAGTCTTGGAAGATTGTTAACGAATTGAGAGTAAAAACTAAAACTAAGTCTGTTCCGGTCAAAACTAATCTATTCTCTGAAGAACTGAATACCATTTACTGTTCTATGGCTGGCAAACTAACTGAAAATATACAGCGTGAAACAAATCCTACGACTCTTCTAAAACACATTGCTGTATCAAATTCATTCAGCTGCGAATGAAATGAAAAGAGATTTTTAACCGAAATGAAAATAAAAAATTCCTCATGATGGGATGATATTTCATTGAAATTTTCACACCTCGCTTTTTCAGCCAATCAAAAAATTGGTGTTTGTTTAGTTGCCATGACAACCCAAAAAATTTCCAGAAATTTTCATCCTCCAGGGTACCCTTGGCGAAATTAATAAGTGTAAATTTTTCTGTCAAATATTTGACATGTGATAGTTTTTCCTTTTATGTACGATAATTTGGCTTTTATGAACGAATGGAATTTTATTTATTAGAATGTCTAATATTTATACATAAAAACAAGGCCGTGTTCACAGAAAATGACATGAATGTCAACTACAATACACGAACATTAAATATTAACTTTCCTATACACAGATTAACACCCACAGAAAAAAAATCCTTCATATATGTGCATCAGAATATTTAATAAATTACCGAACAGGCTTAAGTCAATCATAAATCATAAAATCTTCAAGAGTAAAGTAAAACAACTTCTGTTGAACCTGGAACCATATAATTCGAAAGAATATTTTGAAGCAAGTTTGTAAAACTTGTAAAATACTGTTTTGTTGACGTCTTTTCTTTCAATGTTTGTATGTACCATATATGTATATAGTGTGTTGTATATATAAATGTTTATATGAAATAAAGAATATTATTATTATTATTATTAAAAGGATATAATATTTCGAATGTTACTGATTATTTTTCGACATATCTTGCAACCAATAAAAACCATCAATTTAAAGCTATGATGTACTTTCGAACCAATCACAACATTATTATAGTAGGAATTTTCTACTTAGATTATTGCCTTGGGAATATTCGTGGTATTTGGTTTTATTGTGTGACAACAACTGATACGTTTGATTTGGCGTCTGTCATCAATTTGCATGCAAATTGAAAAATGAATTTAGATAACCGTAATGAATAAAAATGTTATATAGAGAATGTGTCTATGATCGGGGCATCAAAAAATTATCTATCGAATACCATTTGGCAATAGCCACTCGAGCCCTTCGGGCTCTCGTGTCTATTGCCTGGCAACAAGTTTTCGAAAAATTTATCGAATTATTTTCACTTTATTCTCACTCTCTTGTGGTATTACAACTGAAAATATTTTGAGGACTCCTTGCATTTCAACAGTGAATATGTCCATCTAAAAAAATGTTATATCAATCAAATGTCTACCTATACTTTACTACATGAATTTAATATTTGAAACAATTTTATTCAACTTATCTTTCCGTGAAAACTTGGTTGAAATTTCCAGACGCTTTCTTTGTACTACGCTGATTGATTTTTCATTTTTGTAAATACCTAACTATGTAGGCTTATTATGGCAAGAACCTGTCAGAAAACAACTACTCCCCTGGCTAAGACCACGACGGGTATTGAATTAAATCTAACAGCTACTTGTGCAACGTTCCTCGAAACATCAGAGGACGCGATTGCAAGTGCCCTCTATGACCAACCAGCAGAATTATGTTTTGATTTGGACGGGGTGACCACCTGCAGACTAGTTTCGAGGTTGTTGCCTCTCATCAGTGCAAGGGCAGGTCAACACAGACAGCACTGAAGCCATCTGTTCCCCGTCCAAACCAATACACACTCCTGACAACAAAATGCGTGTACTTGGGCATCGGAATTTGGATGTTTCGCCTCATCCGGCTAGCTCTACACCACAAGTACAGCTTCGTCGCAGTTGTCCAGCAACTCCGGAACTCTTCTTTGGATTAAGGCAGTCAGGAACAGCATCGTAGGAGTTGTTACGTTGTTACGAATTCTTTTGTATAGTGTTGGTGTTCCCAACGAGGTCCCATACACTATACCAGGCTTGTAGATTCCTCAAGTCCAAGGCCAGAAATACTTTTACCAACTATAGGTAATTGTGTGAGCCACCCGGGCTACCACACTTGAGAAGTACTCTCAAAACAACAACTGAGCACTTCAGTGGCTCCCGGATGACTGGTTATTCCAGCCAAAACGGGCTTCTTAAATACAAAATGTGTACATTTGTTCCGGCCAATGCCGAAGCAAAGACACTGGTGGGCGGAGCCTAACTGAGCTCCACACTTGGATATACTCCAACTTTGAAATTTTTATTTTGTATTTCTGGCCGAAGATAACACGTCCCCCCTTCAAGGAATCGCTTGGTATATTGATGGAACCTCGTTGGGTTGTCCTGAAAAGGACCTATTATTTTTTTCATACATGGGCCTTGGGCCTTTATTGGTTTCTACAAGTACCTGAAAGAAATAAAATTATTACTGCTCCTGGCTGTCTATCTTGCAGGTCTTCTTGTTTCCAACTTATCGTAGGGATTCCAGGATACTCCTTTACGAGACTTTTATGTAACTGGAATGTTACATATTTCCACATACGCTCGTTACCCAGCTTCTAAAGAGATACCTCATACCTCTTCGCCCTTGCCCACTGGCTAAGGACAACCAACCGTTGGCGAGGCAGCTTCCACTGTGTCGAATTACCCCAGCCTCCTGGCATGGGAACAACTGGTTGGTTGCGGGAATAGTACGATACCATTCGAACCCACGAAGGATATGGGTACTCAGTTCCACTGGCATAACTCGCTTCAGAATCGTCTCGAAAGTGCATCCAAGAAAACTTTCCGATAAGTACAAGTCCGGGTTACTGGAGTTTTTCGGGGCCCTGCCTCCCACTGGAGTGCAACACAAATGTATCTACAAATGCTGAGCCCCACGTTGGGCGCCATGACAACAAAATGCGTGTACTTGGGCATCGGAATTTGGATGTTTCGCCTCATCCGGCTAGCTCTACACCACAAGTACAGCTTCGTCGCAGTTGTCCAGCAACTCCGGAACTCTTCTTTGGATTAAGGCAGTCAGGAACAGCATCGTAGGAGTTGTTACGTTGTTACGAATTCTTTTGTATAGTGTTGGTGTTCCCAACGAGGTTCCATACACTATACCAGGCTTGTAGATTCCTCAAGTCCAAGGCCAGAAATACTTTTACCAACTATAGGTAATTGTGTGAGCCACCCGGGCTACCACACTTGAGAAGTACTCTCAAAACAACAACTGAGCACTTCAGTGGCTCCCGGATGACTGGTTATTCCAGCCAAAACGGGCTTCTTAAATACAAAATGTGTACATTTGTTCCGGCCAATGCCGAAGCAAAGACACTGGTGGGCGGAGCCTAACTGAGCTCCACACTTGGATATACTCCAACTTTGAAATTTTTATTTTGTATTTCTGGCCGAAGATAACACGTCCCCCCTTCAAGGAATCGCTTGGTATATTGATGGAACCTCGTTGGGTTGTCCTGAAAAGGACCTATTATTTTTTTTCGTACATGGGCCTTGGGCCTTTATTGGTTTCTACAAGTACCTGAAAGAAATAAAATTATTACTGCTCCTGGCTGTCTATCTTGCAGGTCTTCTTGCTTCCAACTTATCGTAGGGATTCCAGGATACTCCTTTACGAGACTTTTATGTAACTGAAATGTTACATATTTCCACATACGCTCGTTACCCAGCTTCTAAAGAGATACCTCATACCTCTTCGCCCTTGCCCACTGGCTAAGGACAACCAACCGTTGGCGAGGCAGCTTCCACTGTGTCGAATTACCCCAGCCTCCTGGCATGGGAACAACTGGTTGGTTGCGGGAATAGTACGATACCATTCGAACCCACGAAGGATATGGGTACTCAGTTCCACTGGCATAACTCGCTTCAGAATCGTCTCGAAAGTGCATCCAAGAAAACTTTCCGATAAGTACAAGTCCGGGTTACTGGAGTTTTTCGGGGCCCTGCCTCCCACTGGAGTGCAACACAAATGTATCTACAAATGCTGGGCCCCACGTTGGGCGCCATGTCAACAAAATGCGTGTACTTGGGCATCGGAATTTGGATGTTTCGCCTCATCCGGCTAGCTCTACACCACAAGTACAGCTTCGTCGCAGTTGTCCAGCAACTCCGGAACTCTTCTTTGGATTAAGGCAGTCAGGAACAGCATCGTAGGAGTTGTTACGTTGTTACGAATTCTTTTGTATAGTGTTGGTGTTCCCAACGAGGTCCCATACACTATACCAGGCTTGTAGATTCCTCAAGTCCAAGGCCAGAAATACTTTTACCAACTATAGGTAATTGTGTGAGCCACCCGGGCTACCACACTTGAGAAGTACTCTCAAAACAACAACTGAGCACTTCAGTGGCTCCCGGATGACTGGTTATTCCAGCCAAAACGGGCTTCTTAAATACAAAATGTGTACATTTGTTCCGGCCAATGCCGAAGCAAAGACACTGGTGGGCGGAGCCTAACTGAGCTCCACACTTGGATATACTCCAACTTTGAAATTTTTATTTTGTATTTCTGGCCGAAGATAACACTCCGCTGATTAGTCAATTCTGGTTCACGAGATGAAAGCAGTTTCTAGGCCGCTCCACCTAGCGAGCAGAGGAAGACACTCCGAATCTCCGGGTTGAGAGATTTAATCGAAGAAGACAGAAATCTTTGGGAGATCGTTTGCTAACGAACAGTTCGTTAGCAAACGATCTCCCAAAGATTTCTGTCTTCTTCGATTAAATCTCTCAACCCGGAGATTCGGAGTGTCTTCCTCTGCTCGCTAGGTGGAGCGGCCTAGAAACTGCTTTCATCTCGTGAACCAGAATTGACTAATCAGCGGAGTGTGTATTGGTTTGGACGGCGAACAGATGGCTTCAGTGCTGTCTGTGTTGACCTGCCCTTGCACTGATGAGAGGCAACAACCTCGAAACTAGT
Source organism: Chrysolina oricalcia (assembly GCA_944452925.2). NCBI lineage: Eukaryota > Metazoa > Arthropoda > Insecta > Coleoptera > Chrysomelidae > Chrysolina > Chrysolina oricalcia. Next base: position 16,136,388 of record OX101818.2, on the reverse strand, counting down.
CTGCAGGTGGTCACCCCGTCCAAATCAAAACATAATTCTGCTGGTTGGTCATAGAGGGCAATTGCAATCGCGTCCTCTGATGTTTTGAGGAACGTTGCACAAGTAGCTGTTAGATTTAATTCAATACCCGTCGTGGTCTTAGCCAGGGGAGTAGTTGTTTTCTGACAGGTTCTTGCCATAATAAGCCTACATAGTTAGGTGTTTATGGGAGTAAAGGATTCATCATCGGTCGGTAACGACTGTTCGTTAGCAAACGATCTCCCAAAGATTTCTGTCTTCTTCGATCTTTGCGAAAGTCTGAAATACGTCATATTACTGTAACCAAATCGCATTGGTTAAATTTTTTACCAATTGCAACAAGATGCTTGGTCGGTACCCGGTTGGTTGATAGACATATAACTCATTGCGGTGCATGACATTAGAGATTTTGATTACATAGATTCAAAAATTCAGAAATCAATTTTTCTGACATACGACATTTTCGGTTACCACGACGATAATGTATATTTTTGTAGTTTTTCCATTATTTCTCATCTAATTATAAAGTATTCTCCGCAATATTATTCTTCTAAAACCTTGAAAACTACTTTACAAGTTTTATAACAATACGACTTAGAAAATTGAGCATAACTGGTTAGTGGTTAAGCGTCTGCAGCTGCTTTACGCTTCACGTGATAGACGGCTGACAGGTCTTCCAGCCGCTACAGATGACTAAAGCGATTAATTTTCCGCTGGATTTATTTGAAGCGGTTCTGTGGTCTGTAATTTGGACCGTCTAGTAGACTTGTGAAGCGCTTTATGCTTTATTATTCAGCAAAGCGCTTTCCGCCTTTTTCTAATAGATACATATTTTTAACACACCGCCACAATACGAATGCGTATCTGTCATTTCATTGTGTCAACAAAAGCCATTCATGGCCCACTGATTTTATAACTTGTTTTGTCTTGAATAATCTCCAGTCAGATGAAATTAGTATTAATTCAATATATTTTGTTGTGAAATTTTCTTACCGAATCACCCGCGTGCTTGAATTAATTGTAGGAAATTTATCTCGCAAATAAATTATTTAAAAAAATTACCCTCATCGCTGCGCGACTCTGGTGATTTTCTAAAAATTTATGTAGTCAAAAAATTTCCGGCAATAATAACTTGGGAGGTCATAAGTGAAAATATTTTCCCAATAACCGTACAATGTATGGAATATTTTGGCATTACAGTACATTGTTTTGAATATTTTGGCATTACCGTACAATGTATTGAATATTGAGTGTGGATAATTTGCTGACCAGAAAATAATTCTCTGGAACAGGACATTAGGATGCATATAATCGTACTCAACTATAAAACAGAGTTGTATGTGATGAGGTGTTCGTGCCACCATAGAATAAAATCATATCAACCCCTTGGGTAGTATTATACCTGCAATATTTCGAAAAACTTCGCTGACCGAGGGTGTCCAGAGGGTGTCCAGAGATTATGATTTGTCAAAACGTAGTTTTTGTGCCACCATATGAAAAAAATTTGATCATCCCCCACATTTTTAAAAAACTTTGCTGATCGAGGATTTCCACTGAAGATATTCCTTAGAAACAGTTGATTACGATTCCTCAAAACGAAATTTTTGTGCCACTATAGAAAAAACTTGGATCATCCCCCTTATAAGGGTGGTTTATACTGACCGAGGATTTCCAGTGAAGATATTCCGTTCAATTAGTAGATTATGATTTGTCAAAACGTACTCTTTGTGCCACCATAGAAAAAGTTTGATTCAACCCTCATCTAACGGCAGTTTACTTATGTGGGGGATGATCTGAAATTTTTCTATGGTTGCACAAAGAGTACGTTTTGACAAATCATAATCTACTAATTGAACGGAATATCTTCACTGGAAATCCTCGGTCAGCAAAGTTATTTAAAAAATCACAAGTATAAACCACCCTTATAAGGGGGATGATCCAAGTTTTTTCTATAGTGGCACAAAAATTTCGTTTTGAGGAATCGTAATCAACTGTTTCTAAGGAATATCTTCAGTGGAAATCCTCGATCAGCAAAGTTTTTTAAAAATGTGGGGGATGATCACAATTTTTTCATATGGTGGCACAAAAACTACGTTTTGACAAATCATAATCTCTGGACACCCTCTGGACACCCTCGGTCAGCGAAGTTTTTCGAAATATTGCAGGTATAATACTACCCAAGGGGTTGATATGATTTTTTTCTATGGTGGCACGAACACCTCATCACATACAACTCTGTTTTATAGTTGAGTACGATTATATGCATCCTAATGTCCTGTTCCAGAGAATTATTTTCTGGTCAGCAAATTATCCACACTCAATATTCAATACATTGTACGGTAATGCCAAAATATTCAAAACAATGTACTGTAATGCCAAAATATTCCATACATTGTACGGTTCTTGAAAAATCATAATCTACTGTTTCAACGAAATATCTTCATTGGAAATCCTCGGTCAGCAAAGTTTTTAAAAAATCACAAGAGTAAACTACCCTAAATGAGGGTTGGTCTAAACTCTTTCTATTGGTGTCATAAAGAGTACATTTCGGGAAATCATAATCCACTGTTTTAACTAAATATTTTCACTGGAAATCCTCGGTCAGAAAAGTTTTTTTTTAATCACAAGAGTAAACTACCCTTATATGAGGGTTGATCCAATTTTTTCTATGGTTGCATAAAGAGTACGTTTTGAAAAATCATAATCTACTGTTTCAACGGAATCTCTTCCCTGGAAATCCTCGGTCAGCAAAGTTTTTTAAAAAATCACACGAGTAAACTACCCTTATATGAGGGTTGATCCAAAATTTTTCTATGCTGGCACAAAAAGTACGTTTTGAGAAATCATAATTTCTTATTTCAACGAAATATCTTTACTGGAAACCCTCGGTCAGCAAAGTTTTTCGAAAAATTACAAGAATAAACTACCCCCAAATGGGGATGAATTTGAATTTTGAATATGGTGGCAAGAAGGTATTTCTCTATAGATATCTATTTTACATTGCCATTCGCAGTTAAAGTCTGAAATCAACGAAATTTTTAATTCCTGTCAGCAAAGTATTTTTTCCCTTGAATATTTTGGAAGAAACTATTACCAAAACTGTATTAAATAGTATATTTCGTTCTTCTTTGAAAGTTGCTTTAGTGATACCATTATTCAAAAGAGGTATTTCTAACAACCCATCAAATTTAAGACCTATTTCTCTACTTCCCACTTTAGCAAAAATTATTGAAAAAAAAAGCTTTCCCAAAATAATAATATTCTGCATCCGAAACAGTTTGGGTTTAGAACAATAATGATGCAACCTTTTCTCTTCTTGGTGACCTCTATCTTCAAATTGATAATGGTGACTTTGCTGCAGCAGTATGTTGTGACCTGTCGAAGGCTTTCGGCTGCGTAACCATGACATGTTGTTGCAAAAACTGGAATTGTATGGTTTTAGAGGGAACATCTCATTATGGTTTAAATCGTATTCATCAGGCCGAGAACAAATGGTAAATTTCAATGGTATCACATCTAATGAAATGGAAATCACATGCGGAGTACCACAAGGGTCTGTTCTTGTTCTTGTTCTTTATTGCTCTTTTTACTGTATGTCAAAGATCTGGCCAATATATCATTGGTGGAAGGTTCAGATGACACGTCTATCCTCTGGCATGATAGAAACCTAAATACACTGCGAAACAATATTGAAAATCATCGGAAAGAAGTTGAAAAATGGTGCGATACAAATGTATTACCCATTAATGTATCAAAAACAATATAATGTACAAATGCAACATAGAACAGATTTTTTTTTGATAACCATCGACTCCAAATAAGTGAACAAATTTTAAGGTCTACATATTGATAAAAATGTGAAATTTGATAATCACATTAATTACTTCTCCAAAAATTGTATCCTCAAACTGCCATCTCTAATTCTATTGACCTCTAATCAGTTAGGAATGCCTATTTTGAACTTTGTGAATACCGCATACTGTCGAAATTGTTGATGTGTTTGTGTTTTGTGTAATGTTACGAACGTTGAAATCATTGATACTTTGTTATTTCAAATTGTTAATGTGTGTACTGCAATGAATTATATTCTATTTTATTTTCACAATTTAGTTTTAGGCAAAAGATGTTAAATTCATCAAATTAATTGATAGTGCAACTCCTAATTCTGACTCATAATATTATCTAATACGGAATAATACAAATGATAGCAAAATAATTTACTTTAGCATTTCAACAAGATAAAACACTATGATGAAATGACTTAATATAATTCAAATAATGACCGCACCAAAAGTTGTTCAGAAGAAATAAGAACCAACTTTCTAGAAAAAGGTGATAAAGATCAATCTAATAACTTGAAAATAGAAAAAATATATTGAGACTTTGAGATTACCCCGGATCGAATATTGAGTAGATCAGAGTTGAATTATGAAAGTTACAATAATTTACCAAAGACAATATACATTATGGAGTTAGTTGCACAACTAACTGTTGGCCTCAACGAGTTAAACGAAAAACCAACTAATTTTCGAGATTCTGTCCAATTTCATCTACACCCTCTCAGAAGCCTTTAAAAATGTTAAAAAGTGATTTGAGGTCGGGAACTGGAAGGAGGTGAGATTTTGAGGGTGTAAAACGGTTTATCACGATTTCCGGCAAAACTACGAGTTCTACCGAAAAAAATACATCTTCAAAGTTGTAGGTAATAAAAAGACAACTTTTGTATTCTCACTTTTTTCATATAACCACAAAATTCAGAAAACCGACTTTTAGGTCATTTATTTGTTTCTCCTACAAACATTTTTTTCCACGGAATTTGGTGAAACTTACCATTCTATGTACCAAACACAATGTGATTTTTTGGATTCAAAATATTTATTGTTTCCCCTTATTTCAATTTAATATTTTTTGCAATCTCTGCGTTTCATGGATTTGCAATTTTTTTGTATCAATGTAACATGGAAGCTTACATTTTTCTAGTAACTGGGGCGTACACTGTAATGAATAGCTTAAAATTTTACATAATGATTAAAAAAATTTTGTCAAATTCGCGTTTTTTCGTTTTTTGCATTTTCTACCAAAAATTGGCCATAGCAATGTATTTTTTAACACCTTCAGAAAATAGAGATTTCAGCGAACAGAAAGCTCACCGATTTTTTTCAAAAAGCAGATATTTTGACGTGAGAATTTTTTATTAAAAATTATGGTGCTTTTTCGATATTAAATCAAAATAAGGAGAAACAATAAATGTTTTGAATCCAAAAAATTACAGTGTATTTGAGACATGAAAAGGTAAGTTTTCAACAAAATCCTTGGATTTTTTTTTGTAGGAGATAAATATAAAAACCAAAATGTCGGTATTTGGATTTTTCGCGTACATTTTGAGGTTGTGTGGAAAAATTGTAACTACAAAAGTTATGAATTTTTTTTATTACCTACAACTCTGCTGTTTAATTTTTTTGATAGGGCTGGTAGTTTTGCCGGATAAACCGGTTTCCACCCTTGAAATATTACCCCCTTCCACTCAAATCGCCCGTAGATAATTTTTCCTTCTATTTTTGTTATATTTTCGTACTTTTCCAATGGATATCATCCTGTTCTAATTTTTTCGTTCTCAAAAATGATCGACCAGGGCCTATATAAAGATATCATAAAAATCTGGGCCTCTTACAAGAACATATAAAGATTTTAACTCTGAACTAAAACACGATAAAATTTCCACGTAATTTATTATACCAAAATCACTTGATAAAGCTACAGTGTAGCGGAACATGTCGCGAGTATAATAAATTCCGTGAAAATTTTATCGTGCCTTACCTTAGTGTGATTAGTACGGGATCCCAAATTCCTACGATGCAAAAATTGCAAAGTACGGGGACCGGTTTGCTGTAAAAATTCTGACTTTTGATCCATGTAGGGGACATATATGAGAGTATGAAATGAAATGTGATGTTGGCAAGATGTTGATGTTGGCAAAAAAAATACTCTTGCGCAACATAGATAACAGGCCGACATCTTGGAAAATGACAGTGTATGAAATCACATGGGTTTGTGGGCGACTGTGACTCTAACTTTAAAGATATAGAGGGTTGCTTTGAGTCGCAATTGGCGCAGAATTGACTTGTCTAATAGAAGGTTATCTGGAAGCATAACATATTCTACACAAAATGGCCACAGAAAATAAAATGGCCCTTATTACTATTAAAATTGTAGTTGTGAACTGTTCTATTTAGCCATTACGTATATTTCTTGTAATTACTATAACGTCACATCTTATTTTCACTTTCCAAGATGGCGGCCTGTTATCTATGTCGCGCAAGAGTATTTTTCTTACCAACATCACTTTTCAAACTCTAATGTATGTCCCCTACATAGATCAAAAGTCAGAATTTGTACAGCAGACCGGTCCCTCTATCTCAAATTTTTCAATGGTGGGTCCCGTACTATATATACAATGGACTTCCATCAAGTGAAGACCAATTCAGTCAAAAATTTGAAGATATTAGGACTAAACAAATAAAAAGTGATTGTTGCTCTATTATATTGAAATGTCCTATTTGGAAATATTCGTTCATTCTCAAACATTTAATAGTAATCTTCTTCTTCTTAGTTAGGTGTATTGGATTTCTGACGTCTTACGACATCAATTTCTCCAGATCAGGTAATAATAAATAATTTAAAAAATTGTTTTTTCTACGCCCATGTCTGTGAACGTCCAAAATCGCACTGTCAACATTCCTTATTGTAAATAACATATAACAATAACATGCACGTAATGAGATCTCATAACATACACGTGCGTTTTGAGAAGAAAACTTAAACTTCTTGGTTTAATTAAATTACAATCAAATTTTTATTTACATAAGACTTTATTTGGTCTATTTACACAAAGGACCCCGCACTAATCTTATGGAAAACCGGTTTCGGTGAAAATCGCTGAAATTTCAATATGATGTAGCCCATGCCATCCTGAACAAAAGTTACCATTGCGCCAACTCTCTGAATGCCCGCGTTTGGATTCTACAGGGGGTCAAAGTTCGATAATTTGACGATTTTTCAAAAAATCCGGAATTTCATTTTCATTGTATCGATCTGAATTTTTATAATGAAATAGTCGATCATATTTTGCATTTGAACTAACCATCCAACTTTAAATATTTGAAAGATACGGGGCGATCAAAAATATATTTTCAATTTCGGAAAAATGTATCCCTTTGTATAGTCAGCTTCCACCAATATATTTAGCTGATGTTTTGAAAGTATGTAGCTAACATACATACAAATGTGTCACCGTCTGTGCTCATTAATCTGAATCCAAATAAAGTTGCGGCGATGGTCCAAAAAATATGGAGAAGGGATGTTTCGGAATAATTTTGAAATGATTTCTAAAATCGTCCGTGAATTTTTTTTATTTTCTGATATAATGTAGATGAGTCATTCTTGATCAAAAAGTTCTACAGTGCCTACCACGCGAATGCCACGGTTTGAGTTATACAGGGGTTTGAAGTATAGTATTTCCTTGATTTCTCGAATAATCAATAATTTCTTTGTAACGGAAAATAACATTGTTTCCTAGACAAACTTCGAAACATTTCAATGACCAAATTATCTGAAATGAGAATTTATGAATATACAAAGGTTGGTCCAAAAAAAAAATTTTTTTTCAAAAATATAAGTATCCGTTTACTATTCATATTTTTTATATATTCAGAAACTCTATTAGGACCAGGACCACTTTGTCTCCACCCGATGTTTTAGGAAAATCCAGTATGAAAACAATATATTCTCGAGAAAGATCGTGTGCGGAAAAACAAGTAGAGAGAAATGAGATGATTTGGTTTATATTCAGGTCTTCGCAACTGCCATTGTCTTCAAAAAATTGTGACCGCAACTGACAGATATATGAAATATGAATTAAAGTAAGTACATAACATGAATTCAGCACGATTCCAAGCATATAGGCTGATTCAGAGAAAACAGAAATGATGATAGTACCACAACAGCTACTGAACTGAGTCGAATCAATTCAGCAAGTACATTTTTTCCATGAAGACAGCCTTTCGGACGATTCATATTTCGTTTTCCGAAACGAGTTATACCGGTTTCGGGGTTTTGCCCCTCATCAGTGTAGGGTAGGTCTTATATAGATATCACTGAATAGAGCATGCGACATTCTTAAATAATTGGAAAAATCTTCCATTACAATGATTGAATCTGCAGTTAATTCAATTGCAATGAAGAATGAGGATGCAAGTGATTTCTATCGCAATAAAGAATTAGACTTCAGACGAAATGTCATGCATCCAAATTGACCACCTACATACCGGTCTTGGGTTTTTTGAGGTGTTATTCAAATAAATTGTGAGGAGTTTATTCACCGGCATGACTGTCATCGTTTCACTACCCAACTATTTCAAGCGCACCATCAGGAACCATTTGTTGTGGTCTATTTGCCGCGTCCATTACTGAGTTTAGTAGGGAACTTGAGGGGTATCGACTGTTGGGGTCATGTCGAGCATGACCAAGATACCATAGAACACTGGCAACATGCGCACATGTTCCTAAAGTTCTGGCGCCGGTTTTACAAGTACAAAAATATCCTAATATGGGCTCGTTTGGTTCATCAGGTTCTTCTCCATCATTATATTTGATCCACAGTTGATATTTTGTGGCATTTCTGAACCTCGAAAAAACCCTGACTCTCATGAATCCAGGTTCCTCTTCGAAAATATCGACCTGAAACTCTTCATTTTCTTCCCTTTGCAATTTATCCTGTATATACGAAGATGAAAGTTTAACTTGGTATATACCTACGGTCAAATCTCTTAGATATTCTATCGTAAGGCGAGGAAAGTTTGGAATCAGGTTTCCATTCATACGGACCCATTGACCATTTCTCAGATGAAGATTGTCCACTTCCACTCGAGCCTGGACGACATTTACCTCCTGTGATTTTCTGAGCATTGGCACCTCTCATTGAGACTGGGGGGTGGAAGCTGTTGATGAGTGCACCAGCGATTTGATATAGATCGCTAAGATTGTGTACGTGTGGCATTTCGATAGTTTTATCAAAAAACTTAAACATGCTTTTCAAATGTCCATTTCTTGCTTCAACTATCCATCTAGTTTTCGTCACTAATCGAGATTTATTTGCTTCCTCAGTGGAAAGCTGTTGTTGCCCTCGTGGAACAATCGCGGGCATTTCATATTGTATGCCAAGATTATTCAGTAAGGGTATGGCATCTCGATAACCCCGATCCACAACAAAAATGTCACCTTCATTAAACCATCCCCTCATGTCTTCTAAGTTTCTTTCAAACTGATTCTCCAAAATTCTTGCGTCATTGTTGCGAGCGTCTGAGAAATAAGGTCCTTGAATACTCAGTATATATCCATCCGGGTCCATAATCAAAACTGGTTTCACCAGATGATGTCCCTTGTACCGGCAGAAAGATTGGCGCAATATCCTGAAATTACAACTTTTATTTATGGCGGCGTATGATCCGTCGATGTAAACGATGGGCTTCGGGTTGTCTGGGGTCGGGTTATATAAAATATTGGAAAACTCACTCACATGCCTTCTAATATACACATTCCTATCGATGGCTGCAAAGCCGATATTCGATGGAACGAATCTTTGCATCAAAGACTGTCTTACTTTAGAAATTGCTAAGCTGGTGGCTTGCCTAGAGGGATAATGGAATATTACCTTCAAGAAATCATCCGACAGACCCTGACGCAATTTACAGAGGAATGTCATAAGGTCTTTTTTCGTTATATATCTATAACCATGTTCCTGCGGAACCATATCACAGAACATAAAAATACTACGAAATTGTTCTTTGGTTATAGGAGATATTGCCTGAAACTCATCCTCACTGAAATTGTTCTCATCTTCATAGCTGGAGTGTTCAATAGCCACAAAACGAAGCCCTTGAAGGAAAATGGATAGTTGCTGTCCCTTTATCACATAAGGTCTATTTACAAACTGGATTCCTGGTAATAGAAATGGCAAAATGAAACCGTTATCATCGAGATGATGTCTGCACGCCTTCACGTTATCCGGGATGAATATATTTCGATGAACAAAAACATTGGCCCTGCATTTATTGGATAGAGTTTGCTGATCAGCGGCGGCATTGCAGATGAAGCATGTATGGCTCGATGTTTGTGTCAAAACATTAAGTCTTATACAAGTTGGATCAATCGTCAAGTCCCTTATTTCATTCATAATAGATCGATTACAGTTTAAACATATTCTTGTTTCTTCTCCTATGATGAGAGGGGGACCACCTCGTGCATCCCGCCTAGAAATAGCTATTTGACACTTTTCCAAATGTTCTTCTCCATGAAGAAGATGTGACATTCGAGCTGGTCTTGATCGGGTATCGCATACAAAGCAATTTACTTGATTTTGATAGGCCATGATGACCTGGGAATATTCCAATATGAGATACAATTGAATATAATGATTATCTCACCTTATTTAACTTCGAAGAGCAGAAAATAAAAGAAAACAGGTAATTGATGACCAAAACATCAACCGATTCTCTAATTATTAGAAAATACTAACATTTCATCTACGTTCAACACATCAAAATATGTTTGCTATCAAAAACATCCATAACTCTGACAGCAATCGAATGACATTCCAAGGACTGCTCTATTTTGGATATGGAATAATACAGTTACTTGCACAGAAAAGTAGTAGGTAAAAGTCTTGGAAACGAAAATGTTGTTATTTTAGTACAGTAAATTGTGTTAATCTGATCTTTTAAAATTGTCTTTGGCTTTTTAAAAACGTTAAAGAGGCACAAAAGAAATATGGCAGTTATCAATTTTAGCAAGTCATTTCGTAAAGAATAAACAACACTACTTGACGGAAGACCATTAATTAATAATGAAAAATGGATTATATAATCCAATCTTCCGCATACAACCTATACTATAGGTAATTCGTCGGCAAGTATACAACAGAAAACAGTACAGCAGTAGTTGTTTTCTGTTGTATACTTGCCGACGAATTACCTATAGTATAGGTTGTATGCGGAAGATTGGATTATATAATACATTTTTCATTATTAAGCAAGTCATGTTTACACTGCTGAAATTAAGTGTACTACTTTTCTATGAAAGCAACTGTACACAATTCGGGAATATATAAAACCTGAACTACCTGAACTTGAAACTAGTATATCAAAAGACATCATTTGAAAAATAAAATAGTTCTGGGATTGCAGGGAGATGTACGCCCCTTCTACTTGGAAAACTCTGCAGTAACTTGGCCATGCTTGGCATGGCACTTTACTGGCAGACACATTCGAAGCATTCCGAAAATTGTTTTCATCCTGTATTTTCCTGGAACATAAAATGAAAATGATGGTCCTTATAGAATTTGTATTATATTTTCATACACCGTATGAAACATGAATCGTATTCGTATGCTCATGCATATGTCCGAAAATATATTTACATAATGAGACTGACTTGCAACCTTTGTATATTCATGAATTCTCATTTCAGATAATTTGGGCATTGAAATGTTTCGAAGTTTGTCTAGGAAACAATGTTATTTTCCGTTACAAAGAAATTATTGATTATTCGAGAAATCAAGGAAATACTATACTTCAAACCCCTGTATAACTCAAACCGTGGCATTCGCGTGGTAGGCACTGTAGAACTTTTTGATCAAGAATGACTCATCTACATTATATCAGAAAATAAAAAAAATTCACGGACGATTTTAGAAATCATTTCAAAATTATTCCGAAACATCCCTTCTCCATATTTTTTGGACCATCGCCGCAACTTTATTTGGATTCAGATTAATGAGCACAGACGGTGACACATTTGTATGTATGTTAGCTACATACTTTCAAAACATCAGCTAAATATATTGGTGAAAGCTGACTATACAAAGGGATACATTTTTCCGAAATTGAAAATATATTTTTGATCGCCCCGTATCTTTCAAATATTTAAAGTTGGATGGTTAGTTCAAATGCAAAATATGATCGCCCTCTTATGTACTGTAAGTAACATCAATTGCACATGGATCTGCAGGAAAACGAATATTTTCTCAAAAAAAGTTCGATAAAAATTACCAAAAACAAAGTTCAACCCTCTGTATACCCGCCAGTTTTGATTCTAGAAACTTTTGTCATTTGAACTTTTTGATGCACATATTGTGGACTATTTCATTATAAAAATTCAGATCGATACAATGAAAATGAAATTCCGGATTTTTTGAAAAATCGTCAAAATATCGAACTTTGACCCCCTGTAGAATCCAAACGCGGGCATTCAGAGAGTTGGCGCAATGGTAACTTTTGTTCAGGATGGCATGGGCTACATCATATTGAAATTTCAGCGATTTTCACCGAAACCGGTTTTCCATAAGATTAGTGCGGGGTCCTTTAGTCAATTAAAAAACATAAAAACTTTTAGCATTAGCGAGATATATTTAGGATTGAAAGAGTGATGCCCCTAAACGAACACATCACGTTATGCAATTTCTTTAAAAATAGGATACGTTTTCTTAAGTAGCATGCTATGAAAATAAATGTCATGTCATTTATATTTTCAATTTCTTGAACAAAATATAATTGTTTCCGAACATTTTCTCAACTTTATCTACAACTATGTCTGATAGTAGTGAAAGTGATGAAATTATGAGCACTCCACCAAATATTTTAGAAAAAGCTCAAGCTGCCACACATAATTTGTTACCGCTAAAATCCAAAGAAAGGTACGAAAGGTACCTATCAAAAGTTTATGGATTGGTGACACAAGCATAACGTTAAAATGAATGAGCGTAGAAAAAGTATAGTTACACGAGTTGTAAGCCCATTACGCACTCATGAAATTTCTGCACTCGCCGCTGCGCGGTTACTTACAACTCTTGTTACGTAATATATCCCTGACACTAAAACCAGACAAATAACGGATTTAATGGCACAATTTAACTTGAAAAAAACCATATTTGATTTCACAAGACAAGCGGGCGATTTCAAGACATGTCCTGATAATATTTTCTGTAATTTCTCATACTTCAAAGCTGAGGTACAAAATTTCGGTGTATCAGATCATGATCCTCAGACTTTAACCTTTTCAGTCCCTAAGAACATTCAAAAACATGACAACCTCTATGGTAAGCGAAGCTTCAGTCAAAATAACATAAATATGTTCAACACTTATCTGCATTCAGAGTCCTGGAATGATGTATATAAAGCAAGGTCAGCAGTAGAGAAAGCATCGGAATTTCATGAAACACTAATATTCCATTTTCAAAACTCATTTCCGTGTATAAAGAATCAAAGTCATAGAATTCACAGAAAAACTATAACATCACCTGATTTGGAAAATCTAAAACAAATACTTCTATTTCTGCACAGCAATTACAAACAAAATCCTACCATACCAAATAGAGAATTGTACAATCAATGTAAAGAGAGATATAAACACTTACTTAGCGATACCATTCGCAAAAATAACTTCAACAAAATTCAAGAATCAGACAACAAAACAAAAACAATATGGTCAATAATTAATGATACAACTGGTCGAAACAAAACAAAGACGGATCTCGCTGACATAGATCTGAATAAATTCAACGAATTTTTTACTAAACATTCTACAGATATAGTAAAAAAACTAGAGAAAACAAAAAATGCACTGAGTTGTCCGGAATTTTGTACTTTTTCAATTTTCCTTCAGCCTCTAAATGTAACAGATGTTTTGCAGTTGATCCAAAAGATGAAAACCAAAAAAACCCAGGACATGTATGAAATCAGTACGTACCTCATCAAACTTTGTGCCCACAATATCGCAGCACCACTATGTGATATTGTTAACACTTGTTTGACTCAAGGAATATTCCCAGATATTTTTAAACCAGCAAAAGTTCTTCCACTTTATAAAAAAGGCGACGAAGCTCTCCCAGAAAGCTATAGACAAATTCACATCTTACCAAGCATATCTAAAATTATAGAGTATGCTATTCTCGGTCAGCTGTTAAGACATATTGACCAACATGACATTTTAAGTTCTACTCAGTTCGGATTTAGACATGGTAAGAAAACATCAGATGCAATTGTTTTCCTCATGGACACCATACAGGAGGCATTTGAAAATAAAAATTGTTGCATAGCTACATTTACTGATTTGACCAAGGCGTTTGATTGCGTTAACCACTCCATTCTGCTAGACAAACTAAATTCATATGGCATACGAGGAGTTGCAAATAATCTCATAAAGTCATACTTAACAAACAGGCCACAAACGGTGACTGTCAATAATAATAAAAGCGATACACGCATCATGAAACGGGGAGTTCCACAAGGGTCCATACTTGGACCTCTCCTCTTTCTTCTTTACATAAATGATTTACCAAATCACATGAAAACTTTTGATAACATCCCACAAATAACCACAATTATGTATGCAGACGACACTAATTTTACTTTTCATCTAAAACATAAGGAATCCGAGGGAAAAGACTTAATAATTAATCAAATTCTGAATCATGCTTTGGGATGGTTCAGTCCCAATGAACTATATTTAAATGATAATAAAACTGACAAATGCGTTTTTTCACATGTTCGTTCATCAGAAAACTCTGATATAAAATTTCTTGGAATTTTCTTTGATTCCACCTTATCATGGATCCCTCAGATTAATTTCATGTGTGGCAAATTATCCAAAGCAGTATTTGCAATACGCAGAATAACAAATCTAGTGAATAAAGAAGCTGCTCTTACCACTTACTATGGTCTATTTCATTCCGTATTAACATATGGTATTCTGGGCTGGTGCAATGCATCCCACACACGTTTACAGAGAATTTTCATTCTACAAAAAGCTGCAGTCCGCAGCATATTTAAAGCCAATTTTGATGAACACTGTCAACCCATCTTTCAGGAATTGGGAATAATGTCACTATTCTCCATGATTGTCTTGGAAAATCTAATGTATATTAAATGCAACTCAAATAAATTTTCTTTACATAGAGACATCCACTCCCATAATACGCGAGGCCAGGATAAGCTACTACACTCTCGCAAAAGGATAAACAAATCAAGAGTCTTGGGCATAGATCTGTATAATGCAGTACCACATGCCATATCATCCTTACCCAAGGAGAAATTTAAATCAAAAATGAAAAATATCTTGAAAAACATGTGCTTATATAGTATTGAGGAGTTCTACACTAAGATTGGCACAGTAGGAGAAGGTTGACTCACCTGTATGCATAATTTGTCTATTTTAATTATTGTTCTGTCTTATATTATGTACTTTGTCATTTATCTGTATATATATATTTATGTTTTTAACTTGTCTCCGTTCTACATGTAATTCTGACGTTTCCAAAAATGTATCATTTAAAGGATGAATAAATAATCTAATCTAATCTAATCTAATCTATTAGATAACAGCATCACCCCTTGCTCAGACAAACCCGTTGCCATCCGGCCTAGGTACCGGCGTAGAGAGCTAGAGAATTGGACAATAACACAAAACACTCATAAACGATGCACTGTACTGTTTATTTTCAACATAATAAACGAACAGTCGTTGCCGACCGATGATGAACCCTTTAAACAACTACTCTCCTGGATAAGACCACGACGGGTATTGAATTAAATCTAACAGATATTTGTTTGAGTAGTTGTTTTCTGACATGTACTTGCCTTAATAAGCCTACTTAGTAGGTGAATATGGGAATAAAGGATTCATCATCGGTCGGCAACGAATGTTCGTTACTAAACGAGAATTTTGTTTTCTTCATAATATTATAAAATGCACAAACATTCACTTAACTTCAGACCGAGGACGCCGTCTGTCGTCCACCATTGCCAGAAGTCGAATTTTTTCAAAAGTAATCTGTTACAATGGTTTATTTCTAAAAGAATATTTCGTAACATTCCGGCGACCATTCCCGATTAACATTGAAATGGTAGGTCACCCGATATTTTAGCACAAGTACACGACCTGAGAGGATATCATTCTCAACTTTGGGTTTGGTATCATTTAAAATAACATTTCCGGTGCT
The DNA here is from genome assembly GCA_944452925.2 of Chrysolina oricalcia. Classification (NCBI taxonomy): domain Eukaryota; kingdom Metazoa; phylum Arthropoda; class Insecta; order Coleoptera; family Chrysomelidae; genus Chrysolina; species Chrysolina oricalcia. The sequence goes on along the minus strand of OX101818.2, from coordinate 16,120,319 downwards.
AATATTCACTCTTGACGTTTGGTTACAAAGTCTCAAAATGCGCTTTCCAGATCTACCCCTGAGATCAGTTCAGGGGTAGTTCAACTGACAGGAATACATGTTATTTAATCTTCTTTCAAGGTCTGTGATTTCACTTCACGAGCTCCTCGGAGTTACTCTGAGCTACTCAATGGGTCAATTGGAATGCGGCTAAGACCTACGATCCCACGGTTCTCTACGCCACCCAACTACAACGAGTACACTGTTTGGGGGTGCCACAGTTGTATTCAAGGGTTTTTCTGAGTGCAACGAATAGCGGCACTCATTATCATTATTATCATGGATTTTTCTGATGAATAACAGTACATTTACTCGTACTTACACTGCAGCTCCTCAAGAAGATTGTCATTTGGTGACAAACGCTTGTCGAGGTGTTAGGAATACTGGATTGGTGCTGGGATAAAACTACAGTTTTGTCCAGTTTGAATACAAAGTTTTTTTAGAAATAAATATAAGTTGATAAATCGTTATCAGTTTTGTTAATTCATCGATGTCTAATTTCAGTTACTTGGGGATATATCGATATACGACTCATATGAAACATCCAATAGTAAGTGATCGTTTCGAGGTTACCGATTTGACCTATTCCTTCTTAAAAAAATTGTTTAATCTGTATATGAGGTAATCATTAGCAGAATTATGGAAGTTCACGTGAAGGATTTTCTCGGCATCCTATTGAGTAATATTTACCAATATACAGTGTGACCAATAAAATCGGATTTTTTTTCATGTATAGCTTTATTGGGAATTTCACTTATACAACAATTTCTGCTTCGTTCGAGATGAATTTTGAGTTTTTTACAAAAAAAAATTCCAAATGTAGACTTATTTCTAAAAAAGTCGAAAAAAGTTAATAGAAAGTTTTTCTGAATGTAATTTTTTGCCCATACCTACGAAAAATTTCAGCTGCACAAGATGTTTTTGATTTTTCCCCATTTTTTGTAAATTGGTAAATTGCACTATTGTTGTGAAATAAGACTCAACACTACCTACCACTAGATACGAGGATATATTGAAAAATTCTTAGTCTATTATAGAACCAAACAAAATTTCAATGTCAAAATATTTTATTACTCAACATATTCTCCTCTTAATTGGATACATTTATTACAGCGAACCTGCAACGTCTCTAGACCTTTCAAAAAAAATGTTTCTTCTTGTTCTGCAAACCAGACCTCCACAGCTTTTATTACCTCCTCGATGGAAAAAAATTTACGACCTTTTTAACCTTTTTTTCAGTTGTGGAAAGAGATGATAGTCGGACGGAGCCAAATCTGGTGGATAAGGGGGATGTTCTAGTAATTCAAACCCTAAATCACGAATTTTTTGCACAGGCGTTGTGCTGCAAAAACAAAACACCTTTGGATAGCTTTCCGCGTCTTTTCTCTTTAATTTTTTCCCGTAGAGTGGTCAGTAATGTCGAATAGTAATCTCGTTATTGTTCTACCCTTATCCATGAAATCAATCATGATTACTCCATGGCAATCCCAAAAAACTGAAGCAAGAACTTTTTAGCAGATTTTTGGACACGAAACTTCTTAGGTCTTGGAGAACCGGAGTGTCGCCATTCCATCGATTGTTGCTTTGTTTCTAGATCGTAGAAATGTACCCAAGTCTCATCCATATTAACAATTCGGTTTAAGAAGTCTACATCGGTTTCAAATCGAGCACAGATCGAACGCGATGCTACTACCATTGCACGCTTTTGGTCAACATTCAAACATTTAGGGATCCATTTTGCAGCAATTTTTCTCATGTTCAAATTGACGTGAACTATATGATGAACGAGTTCGTATGAAATATTCAGTGCTTCAGATATCCGTTTTATCCCAATTCGACGGTCTGTTAAAATCATGTCATGAACTGCATCGATATTTTCGGGGACTGACACAGAAACTGGCCTTCCCGATCGGTCATCATCTTCAATGGAAAATTTACCTCTTTTGAAGCTTGCAGTCGCATACAAAGGACATTGATCACCAAGGGTATTAAGCATATCTTCGTAAATCTGCTTACCTCTTAACCATTTTAAATACAGGTACTTGATGATGGCTCGGTACTCCAATTTTTCGATTTTCACAATTTCGGCGGACATATTTTTTCTTTTAATTTATTGCGTAACTCTGGTTTACTTTTTTGACGTCAAACAAGACCAAAATCGAACTATGTAATGGAAAACACTACAAATATATATATATATATATATATATATATATATATATATATATTTATATATATACTCGTATATATATATATATATATATATATATATATATATATATATATATATATATATATATATATATATATAATATATAAAAACAAATTTTCTATGAAAGACGACTAGCACAGTATGAATATCAACACAGATAAATTTCATAACGTGCAATGTGACGTCATTCTTCGTGATGCGTTTCGCAAATTTGAATTCCGCGCGCTTATTATGCACTTTTTGACTGAAGTTTTATGGAGTTAAATACAAACTAAATGATAAACTAATGGTTTAGGTGTAATTTCGAGACAATAAAGTATATGTGGTAAAAAATTCAAGTAAATTTAAATCACTTGCATATTCCCTATTCGTATTCCAATTCGTATACGAATAAAAGAGACAAATATACATATTTCATGTGTATTAGTGTGAAGTAGTAAATCGAATTGGAATACGTACAAACTCGAGAATAGGACCCCTGGGGTATTCGTGAAAACAAAAAAAATTATATCAATATTATTTATTAACCAACGTTACCGAATTTATGTGGCAAGCATAGTACTTGCACCACTTGATAATTTTACGCAAACAATAATCTTTAATTTACGTAGTGGACGATATGATGGATTTAATGAAATCGATATTCAGTAAATATTTTCATCATTGTTCTTTGCAGCAACGGAAAGTTTCCCAAAATGTGTGTTTCTACGGATTACGAATGAAAAACAACAAAAAATTATTGCAGAAGAAATAGTTTCCGAATGTTATCGAAAACGATTTAACAAAATATAAATATTTTCATTCTGCACATTTACGCAGAAAACGGAATTCTTCATATACAAAAAATATTACGTGTAATGAAAGTGGTAAACTGAAAATTGGTAGTCCTGCTAGCTGTCCACTTCAGAACTTCCTGCAACAACTTTGATTTCTGTCTTACAATTCTCCTTCCTCTGCCAGGGTCCCATTGTCAGATTGAATAAGTTAATGTCCCTTTTCCCGCCCTCCATACATTTACCAACCATCAAAATATGTGTTTTTTTATTTTGTTTCCTATATCCTCTTTTAGTTCGTGTCCAATTTCCATGTTAGTTCTTGTTCTGTTTCCTTCCTCTGAAATCTTAATTTGTTCCAGTCCCTCTCTATTATTTTTTTTTCAAATTTCCTCTTGTCTCTCTCATACTTTTTTCATTAATTTATTTTTTCTACATTCATGCAAAAAGCAAAACTTTATTGAACTATATTCAGTGGAAAAAGAAGTTCTTTATTGCACTAGTGCAATAAAGTTTTTATTGCACTCATCTGTCATTCTACTTCAACGTGATGTCATCATGACAAACATGGAAATCGTCGACAGTAGCGGAGGGATACGTAGAGGAATCACATGCAAACAAACTCAGTGTTGCAAAACAAATATTTCAGCCTGAAGGAAATAACGATGTACAGTTACCAAGTACTAATACGTTTACAGCAGTAACAAATCAAGAAGTGGATTTAAAAAGTACTTCACTACGAAATATTCATATTGAAAATTGCACCAATTGTTCATTCACTTTCAACATTGAGGGTAAAAATAAAGTTTGAGTTAAATTGTTCGTAACGTATCAGTTCCTGTTTCAATGCAAATCGATATTAATAATAAAGTATTCAAGTTGCGCTTTTCATTTTCCTACACCTAGTGCCGCACCTCAATTAATCATTTTTTGCTTTTTGCATGAACGTAGAAAAAATGTTGTATGCAACTCGTGCAAAAATTGTTTATTGCACTCGACGTGTTGTCCAACTCGGCCTAACGGCCAACTCGGCCTAACGGCCTCGTCGGACAATTTCACGTCGAGTGCAATAAACATTCACTTTTTGCACTTGTTGCATAAATAACTATTATTCAACTCAACACGCTTTTGTTACCTTGATCTGTAACTATGTATGTGTGTAACGGAATCTTTCAATGTCATTTTCATAATTCCGGTTATAATGAATCATCAATGCGTTTTGTGATTATGGTTCATATCGATTCAAAATTAGTATGTGGAGGTTTTCGGAGTCGGAGATTATTGATTTTGATGGCAAAATCCATAAATTCAATATGGCCGCTCCAAGATGACGGACGAGTACTGTGATAATGGTCCGATTCGATTGAAAATTTGTATGGGGGGGTTTTTGTGTTCGGAGATTATTAATTTTTTGTCAAAATTCATTAAATTCAATATGGCCGCTCCGAGATGACAGACGAGAATCGTGATAATGGTCCAATACGATTCAAAATTGGCATTTGGGGGTTTTTGGGGTTGGAGATTATGAATTTTTTGTCAAAATTTATAAATTCAATATGGCGGCTTCAAGATTGCAAAAAAGTTGTGTGATTATGGCCCAATTTCATTCGAAGTTGGTGTGTGGGGGTTGGAGATTATGATTTTTTTTATTAAAATTTATAAATTGAATATGGCAGCTTCAAGAAGGCGGACGACTTTTGTGATCATGAGTCGATTCGATCAAAAATTGGTATGGGGGGTCGGAGATTATGAATTGTCAAAATTAATGAATTCAATATGACGGCTCCAAGATAGCAGACGAGTTTTATGATCATGGTCTGAATAGATTCAATATTTCAATATTCATGATTCACTAATTGCATATTTTTTCAAAATAAATATTATTATAAATAAAAATTACGTGTGTTCGAGGGCTGCGTCTGTCACTTTTTCTAAAAAAAAATTCTGAGAACTCAAAAACGGCTCATGATACATAAGTTAGAATCGAAATCTTGAGTAGAATTAATAAATGATGACGTCACTTCCGGTGAAAGAGGAAACGGCCGACTTGCAGCAAAAATGTAATGTAATGAATATTCGATTCAAAATTGGTATGTGAAAGTTTTTGGATTCGGAGATTATCAATGTTTTGTCAAAATTCATTAAATTCAATATGGCCGCTCCTAGATGACAGACGAGTATTGTGATAATGGTCCTATACGAATCAAAATTGGCAGGTGGGGGTTTTTGGGATTAGAGATTATGATTTTTTGTAAAAATTTATAGTCAATATGGCGGCTTCAAGATGGCAAACAAGTTGTGTAATTATGGTCCGATTTGATTCAAAATTGGCGTGTGGGGGTTAAAGATTATGATTTTTTCTGTCAAAATTCCTGAATCAAATATGGCGGCTTGAAGATGGTGGACGAGTTTTGCGATCACGGTCCAATTCGGTTGAAAATTGGCGTGCCTGGGCTTTCGCCCAGGTAGCACATCATATCGGCTGAATCTTGGTTCCATATTGGGCCAATATAGATATATTGTAAACGAAACATCAATATTGGTTCAATATGGGTGAATATTCAAAAAACAATATTATATTAATAATATTGGTGGAATATTGGTTGAACTAGTTTTGAATGTAGATTATCACACGAAATATTGGGTCAATATTGGTTGAATAATTTCTACCAATATCGATAATACAATATTGGTTATATATTGTTTTCCACATCTAGAATAAATATTGCAATCCAAATATTCCAGTCATATCGATTATAGGGGAAAAAACTATATTGTATTTTCAAGATTGTTAGAATATTGGTTGAATATCATTTCCACTTTATTTGACAAATTGTAATAACTCATATTGAGTCAATATTGGTTGAACGATATTTACCAATATCAATAAAACAATATTGTCTTCACATCGTTTTTAAAATCTAGAATAAATATCGTAATCCCAATATTCCCCTAATATCGATTCTAGGAATAAAAACTATATTGTATCTCCAAGTGTGATTACACATTGGTTGAATATCATTTCGCCAATATTCAACAAATCTTATTAATTAATATTGGTTCAATGATATTTATCGATATCGTTAAAACAATATTGTCTTTATATTGTTTCCTACATCTAGATTGAGATGAAATTTGAATATTGGCCGAATATTCAATGAAACATATTGAAATTATATCATGATCAAACTTGGATAAAAATCCGCTAGGTGGCTCTACATATAGAACGTCTTCTAAAACCTACGAAAGTATATTAAATACTTCCCTTCACTGGTTTTCAAGACAGCTCACTCAGTGGTTATGGCGATCAAAAGGCAGTCTCTGGTGTCACCTTCATCAACTAAAGGACATTTAATAATTTACCAAGGTATATTGACATCCACCAATATATCCAAATGATATTGTACCAATATCGATAAATATTGTACCAATATCGATAAATATTCTACCAATATCGATAAATATTGTACCGATATCGATAAATATTTTGAAGCCATTATTGCTTCAAGAATATTCCACCAAAACTATTTCTAAAATATTCAAACAATATTCGACCAATATCGCAAAATGTTCACCTTTTACTTCTCGACAATATAACGTTCGAATATTGTGCCAATATTGTCAGAATATTGTATCTGCGATATTGTACCAATATCGCCGAACATTTTGAGGCCAATATTAGTTCAAGAATATTTCGCCAATATTATTCAAGTAGTATTGGACCAATATCGCCGAATGTTCACATTTTTTTTCTCGCCAATATTGCATTTCAAATATTTCGCCAATATGTTCACAATATTGTATCAATATTTTACCAATATAGGTGTGTTACTTGGGCGGTATCGCAGATTATGAATTTTTTGTCCAAATTCATAAATTCAATATGGCGGCTCCAAGATGGCGGACAAGTTTTGTGATCATGATTCGATTCGATTCAAAATTGGCTTGATTCATTATTGATGAATGGTTATAAGTTGATATTTTTAATTTTTCTCATTCACTTTTGCGCACCCTGTGGATTATTCAGTGGAAGTGAAAATGGTGCGTGATCCGCTCAACCTTCAATATTTATGATTCACTAATTGCATATTTTTTCAAAATAATAATATAAATAAAAATAACGAGAGGCTGCATCTGTCACTTTTTTCAAAAAAAAACTCTGATAATTTAAAAATTCATTTTGGGTATAGAGTATGATACATGAGACAGAATCGAAATCTTGAGGAGAATTAATAAATGAGGTGAATTGCAGGGTGTGTCATTGAAAATAACAAAGATGACGTCACTTCCGGTGAAACAGGAAACGGCTGACTTGCAGCAAAAATGTAACGTAATAAATATTTCTACAGGGCAATTCAAATTCGAACCCCAACATTGGGATCTCCTAAACTACAGGAGATACGTCGTAGCTTATATCGGGGCAAAGTTGCGTATTCTGGTGCTTAACAAAATACTGTTTTGAAACTTGGAAAATTCCGAGTATTTCCGGAAATATCGGGAAAAAACTGAAAATCGGAATTTTCGTTTTTATTTTTTTCTATCGTTATTTGACAACATAGCTCAAAACCAAAAGTACATTTTCATTGATACTTTTTTACAGCTACACGTTTTCATGTTCAGATTTACTATCCGACGTTTCGTCTTCTGGCATTCATCATCAACTTTTTTTTTCTGTTATGGATGCCATATTGTTTTTTTATACAGAAAAATAGTGATTCTCATTCTGATTTCATTGATGTATAATTTGTTATGATTTGCACTTCTGAAACCACAGATATTAAAAAAAACAACTTCATCTGAGATGGTCATGACTCCATCGAAAAATTTTGTTCAATAAACACTAGTTGTCAGAACTCATTAAACATCATAAGTTTGCACAAATACTTCAGTCGAAATGTCCTCATTCTCAAATGAAGAAAAACGAGATATGTTGAAACTTTATTACAAATTTGATAGGAATAGTACGAAAACAACACAAATTTATTTTGAATTATATCCGGAAAGACAACAGCCGGATAGAACATTATTCGGAATTTTGAGCAAACACTTGGCTGAGTACTGTGCGTTTCAAAAAACAAGAATGAAATCATGAGCTTGTAAAAAATGCACGAAAAGTATTACAAGTGTTCGAAATGATGGCCTTCCTCTTGAATACATAACCGAGCTCGTCGTCTCAAATTAAGAACAGCCCAAACAATATCCCTGTGTCATATTCTTGCTCTCCATATATTCTGTTCTTTAAAGTGCCCCACAAGAAAGTATCCAAAACTGTAAGTTCAGGTGACTTTGCCGGCCACCTCACTGGTCCAGAATTTCCTAACCACCTATTAGGAAATCTTTGGTGTAAATATGCGCAAACTGCTCTTTTATTATGTGGAGGAGCCCCGTCATACTGAAACCAGCAGCTGTTATAATTAACAAGGGGAAACGTATCCATATATTCTTCGAATTCATTTCTTAAGAACCGAAGATAGGTTTTCCCGTTCAAAGTATTCGAGAAGAAATGAGGTCCAAGTATTCGGTCGTCATAAATTCCAGCCCACACATTCAAACGAAACCGAACTTGTGGTCTGACTTATCTGAAGTGCCGTGGATTATTTTCACTCCAAATGTGCTCATTATTTCTATTAAAACACCACAGTTCGAAAAAGTACTTTCGTCTGTCCAAATAATGTTTTTCAAGAAGTTTGTAGGGTCTATCCTATTCGAGAGCCAGCTACAAAATTCCATCCTTCTCTCAGGATCACCTGGATGTAATTTTTGTGAAATATGTATCTTATAACATTTCAAACCACTTTTTTTGAATTCCCTCCAAACACTCGTCTGTGGCACATCCATTTCTGCCACAGATTGTTAATGATGAAGGAACAAAAACATGTATTATTAATTGAAATATTTATGGTAGAAAAATATCTAGAAATTGCCACAAAAAAAGCGTTATTTACCCTGTTGGTAAGGAAATATTCAAACAATTTGCGATTTCTAGAGAACTGTCAAAAACATATTATTTAATTTTGACAGGTAAATAGGCAGCTATAATGACACCAGCGCACGGAAAATTTCAGTATGCTAAATAAGCATGTAAATATAGTGTCTTCAGATAGGTATATTGGGAAACATTTTTCCTGAAGGGTACTCTGGAAGTGATTACACTGGAAATTTTTTGATGTTAGTGACGTGACTAGACAGTAACACAATATAATTTTTTTTAGTGATTTGAATTTGTTTGAAATTTTTGCTTTGAAGAGTTTTGATAAATGAAGAATTCGTATGTTTATTTCTAAAACACAAACTACACGAAGAAAAATGTAAAAACAAAAATTTCTGGTACTATATGACAGGAATAATAAATACCAACTTCAACCATGACTGTTTATCAGTATTTCACCAGCTATAATCCAAGTCTTCAGGGTTACCAAAAATGATTTTTATTTATATCAGATCTTGAAAATGCCGGTGTCTTCTCTAATTTTTTTTTTCAGTTTACCTATACTAATTCAACAACTATTTACACATATTTTACTACAATATCTAAATGTTTTTTAAATTCTAACACTACTTCTTCTTTTTTCAAATGCGAATATGGAGGCGGACACAATTCATTACATGCTTATGTTTGAGTAAGTAAATACATATAGTATTTGGATAATATTTTGTTCTGCTTACTTCTGGATTGACTGCCCAAAAAGGCGGATTATCGATCAATTATATGCTTTACTACAGTAAAAAGACTTTCTTTTGAAGAGAACAAGAAGAATCCTCAACTGTCTTTGTTAGTCAAGGCAATACTATATGTACCATCAATTTTCTTACAAAACTTGCACAAAGGATAACTCTTATAATAATTTTTTTTACAACAAACTATCACTCTTTTGTTTTAACGCCGCCTATGGCACATATCGTTTTATTCATTGCCCCCATGGCAATTTCTTTCTTCGATACAAAATATAGGTATATGAAGTAGTGCATCCACAAATAGGAGTTTCAGTTCCAAGCAGCTAAATAAAACTCGATGTCGTGTCCACAATATATATATATATATATATATATATATATATATATATATATATATATATATATATATATATATTTGACACCTAGGGGTCCTTCGATAGCCATTGCGTATAAGTCGTAACAAATTTGTTTAAATATTTCATTTTTTACCACCCTAATATTGGTGGTAGGCCACTTTTGTGACATGTTTTAATATCAATATTTTCGTCAACATTTAATTTAAATCACTATCTACGTTTCCATATTTTGGCCTGTAACTTCAACTGATGATTGTTATTGTTGTTAAAATTGTTATTTCCGTCAATCGATTGCACCCCTACGCGCAACCCTCAGAGAGACTTGTGAAAGCTAGTGAAGACGCAGCCTTTACTTTTTAAAGTGCGATGCCATGCGAATGATAGTTGTGCACGATTTTTTAGAAAGTTATCCCTCGTCTGCGACTCGGGATAATGTCAAACACTAGGAAGATGACAAGTGAATTGTGTTTCTTTACTAACGGGATAATAATTAAGATACTGCACGGTATTTATCTCGATGTTATTCAATTAATAGTGTAAATGCAAACTACAAGTGACAAAGCTGGAATAGTTAATCATACACCAAACTTAAACAAACAAAACAACAACAAAAAAATCAGAAAAGATGAACGCCGGTAGGAATGCTGATTCTTCAATCTGTCTAGGCATTGTCTCCAAGGCAGGGTCGGCTTCAGGAACATAACCTCGGCTCGGCTAGGCTAGGCTTGTCTCGGCTCGGCTCGGCTCGGCTCGGCTCGGCTCGGCTCGGCTCGGCTCGGCTCGGCTCGGCTCGGCTCGGCTCGGCTCGGCTCGGCTCGGCTCGGCTCGGCTCGGCTCGGCTCGGCTCGGCTCGGCTCGGCTCGGCTCGGCTCGGCTCGGCTCGGCTCGGCTCGGCTCGGCTCGGCTCGGCTCGGCTCGGCTCGGCTCGGCTCGGCTCGGCTCGGCTCGGCTCGGCTCGGCTCGGCTCGGCTCGGCTCGGCTCGGCTCGGCTCGGCTCGGCTCGGCTCGGCTCGGCTCGGCTCGGCTCGGCTCGGCTCGGCTCGGCTCGGCTCGGCTCGGCTCGGCTCGGCTCGGCTCGGCTCGGCTCGGCTCGGCTCGGCTCGGCTCGGCTCGGCTCGGCTCGGCTCGGCTCGGCTCGGCTCGGCTCGGCTCGGCTCGGCTCGGCTCGGCTCGGCTCGGCTCGGCTCGGCTTGACTCGGCTCGGCTCGGCTCGGCTCGGCTCGGCTCGGCTCGGCTCGGCTCGGCTCGGCTCGGCTCGGCTCGGCTCGGCTCGGCTCGGCTCGGCTCGGCTCGGCTCGGCTCGGCTCGGCTCGGCTCGGCTCGGCTCGGCTCGGCTCGGCTCGGCTCGGCTCGGCTCGGCTCGGCTCGGCTCGGCTCGGCACCGCAAGGCAAGACAAGGTACGGTATAGTATGGTACAGTACGGTACGGCACGGCTTGGTACGGTACCATACATTTTTCATCTTCTTTTAAATTGTCAGGTAATTTCTATAATCAGTGGAATAGAAAAATTAAGGTGATATGGAGACCTGGATCCAAAAATTCAAAAACGAGTTTGAAACCGATTTTGATGAAATTTGTCATAAACATCATATGTCATCCAAGGATGATTGATGATTGGATATTTCTCGACCATTTTGGATTTTCGAAATTCCAGAAGCTCCCAGTTCTACCCTTAGTTTACCCTATACTATTAGACGGTAATAATGGTCAGTGAGGTATTCTTAGCTACACGGTGACCAAGCAGGTCAAGGGAAGAAGAATTCCAGCTGCTCTTAAGCTGGAAATACATCTGAGAAACGTTGCCATTCGTTCACATTCGCTGATATTGCCATCAGTGCTGCTCGTTCGTAGTCATTCGCGGCAACGTTGCTTGGTACTGACCACATTAACGAAGTTTCTGCTCATTTCCGTTTGCCAAAAACATTCACTACCCTTCCACTCATTAGTTGACGATGTAAACATATGGTATCCACGTGTTTATTTACTAGTTTTCAATACAAATAGTGTATTTGTTATTAATATGATCGAAAACACAAAGGTAAGTAAACGTTTAAAAAAACAATATCATAAGAAATGGCAAGTTTTGGTATTATGAATTATTTTAGCGATTATTGGAGCAACAGCCAATGCATAAATCTCATTGAATTTACAGCAAACATACAATTCTATGGGATCCAACCGATGAATTTGTTTATTCAGCCGTTAGAAAGAAATATGCTTGGGCCGATATATCAGCAGAAATTGATGTTCTTGCGGTAGATTTGCCTAAAAAATGAAGAGTTTGATGGCGTCATTTAGGGCACAGAAAGCCAAAGGCACAAAAAGTGTCGGAACAGCCACCAACACCTCATTCATACGTGTCACAGCCACCAACACCTCATTCATACGTGTCACAGTCACCAACAACTCATTTATATGTGTCACAGCCATCTACACATTCATTCGTGTCACAGCCACCTACACGTCATTCATATATGCCATCTTCACCTCATATGGATGTTGATTATCATTCAAATGTGCCCCAGCCATCAAAGCCTCAATCCAATGAATATGCACATGAGTCAAACATATTTGACATTTTGCAACAAACCGTAACTGATACTTCTGCAATATATGATGGCAGTTTAGGAACATTTACATTGGCCGACAGTATTTGTCATGTTAATAAATTAAAGTGCTACTGAACAATGTTATTTAAATACTCTCCCCTATAGAATCCTTCAATGCCTCACAGATAGCTCTGCATAGATGTCTCGATACTTATAAATGTGTATTGTAGACTTTTGTACCGAGAAAGCGTTAACAAATAGCAAGTCTGACTTCTGGTGGTATAGCTTCTATGAAGTATGTATTTTGCTCAACAATTTTCGATTTAATACTTTCCAGAATGATGCCAAAATCTTCTCGAGACATTTTGGTGAAGTTTTTAAAAAACGTATCATTTAAATCGGCTAGTAAATTCATATAAGTACCATCATATCTAGATCTACTTTAATATAAATCACTCATCCAAACGAGTCTCTGCTTCTCTTCTTTTTTTCTTTTAGTCGCTTTATGATTTTATGTATAATGATGTACGAGGCACAGGCTACTATTAACTGATTTTCACTCATATGTTTCCTTCACAAACGAAAACGAAATCAACCTTTCTTGTCAAATTACAGCGAAGTACTGCAAATTATTTTCAACACTGCCACATATGAACGCCTAACAACGTTCGCAGACATTAGCAAATCGGATTTCCTTTTGATCTTTTGTGTTTTACCGACAGGCGATGGAAAACGTTCGTTCGCATCGCTGGCCTTTCACCCAAAATTTATTCGTTGCAAATGACCGTCTATACTTGACGAACGAGTGCGAACGAATGCAGACGATTGCGAACGTATGGCAACGTTTCTCAGATGTATCCCCGGCTTTATATTGGTTTGTTTCTGAACTAGTGATTGATGTCACTACAATAATTATTTCCGTCTCGGTCAGTATAAGATACCTTATGATATTTGGTGCTTTTATCCACCAGGTCACGGTTATTTCGTTAAGCCACCATACTATTTGGGATGCTACAGCTGGGGGGATGAATGCTTGACGAGTCGTTTATCAAAACTTTTCTTTCCACTGAAATCTATCGAAACTGATTCTTGTACTTGATTCTACTTATTACAACCCATTTAGAAGTTATTCGAAATGAAATTCGTAAAATTTTACTAGCAAATTCGAATCTTCAGAGAAGTCAGAAATGTTAATATTGCTTCAATGTTTTCAGTAACTCTCTACCATGTGGTATTTTCTAGTTAAAAAGAGAATGCGAATCACGAGTTCATTGATGCATCAGCCTTGCGCCTGATTGTCCGCTAAATCGGCTAAATGGAATTCCCCTCATTCTCGCTGATCGCCAGAAAACCATACCTCGCGTTCCCACCACAAAGAACTTTTCTACGCAGCTATCTCAATTTCCCATCGAATGATCGCGTTTATGCGGGAAATCCAAGGCGGTTCTTCGAATTTCACAACTCGCGAATAACCACCAATTGAAGCTGGAAGTAATTATAGGATTCGTTTTCTAGTCACTGGCAGAAGAAAACAAAAAACAAATTGATAACGTTCGCGGTAAACACTTCTTAGTCAACATATAAGCCATGAGAATGATCGATTTGCCCGAGTTTTAACCAAACTGTCTTATTGTGCAGGTCATATTGCAAAGCAATTTTCAACAAAAAGGCTTATACTTATACACACGTAAAGAGAAAATATATTTTCTTGAGCTATCAGTTATTAGCAGCAGCCAATTTCCTTTCTAGTTTTTCCGATTTATTTTTGAAAAATGCGCGTCGCTATCATTGGAGCAGGAGCTGCCGGTTTGGCCTCCGCCAGGCATGTGATGAAAAGTGGGTTCCTCTGTGAAATTTTTGAAATGCGGGAAGAACTTGGAGGAACCTGGGTATACACTGATGATGTAGGAACTGACCGATACGGGTATCCAGTCTACTCAGCCATGTATAAGGGATTGAGGTAGGTCTTAGATTGAATATTAACTTCACTATCCACTGAATCTTTACTGATAAATAAGAATAATATTTATTCACACACAAAACTAGTGAAATAATTATTAAAACTGTGCGTAAATACGGATAAAACAATTGTCCTTTTTGGAAATGATGGATTTGGAACAAAGTAAGAGAAATGGATGATGATGTCATAAAAATTTAAAAAGATACTGTGTTGGGTTCAAGGAAAATGAAAGTGTTCATAAGGACAAAACTAAGATAATACCATTTACTCTTTAAAAAAGTTACCAATATACGATACTTCAATTTTCAATGCTTAACATGTGGAATTTTCATTTTCCGCCAAGTATCTGAGAATATATACCAGCTCCACAGTTTTTGAATACTTTACTGAAAGCAATTGAATGACTAATTCCAGTTATCCATATTTTGTCATATCTCAAAGATTTACACTTTTTTTATGAGTTTTAATTTTTTTTAATTTTTTTGATGATAGAAAAGCTGCCTTTGTTCCACCATGTCAAGCATTTCATCATAATTATGTCAAGAAATATAATTTTTTGTGAAATGGGTCTGAATATTTTTTATATTTTCACACATATTCAAAAAGCAGCTACTATACACGGGTGTTAGCAATATTTACTTTCGTGAAGTACATTATTCGTCTACAGACATACTCGTCTTTTTGGTAGAAAAAAGGAACATCAACAAAGAAGTAGAAATTGATGAAAAAATTAATGAAAAACTAGTAGTTAATCTATCAAATGCCTATTCTGTTCTTGAGGTCTTCTACATATATAAGGACGCTAACCTAAACACGTTTCTTGAGATAAGACCAGAGAAGAAAGTTCAGCGGGGTGAGATCTGGCGAACTAGCAGGCCATTTAACCCCAGTACTACTCAACGTGAATATGATGAAACTCAACTTCATATGGGTGAACTCAAAATGACAACCTCTATCATTGTTCACAAAAAAATATGCAACTTATTAAAAAAAAAGGACATGTTAGTCATTGACAAGTAATAATTAGAATCAGTCATCAATTGCTTATAATAAATCAACTGTGAAGGGTATGTTATGGTTTTTTTCTTAGAATAAAAAAGTTGCATAGCAGCGAATATCTCGATAAATCACCTGGTATAGGCTCGTATAGAGACTCTTTTCAAGTTCAATTGATTCAAAATGTAGTAGATTTCAATCAGCTCAAAATTCTTTACTGTTTCCTATTCGACTCTGTTGCAATTACGGAATTATCGGGAAGGGAGGTAAACAAAATATATGTTCATAGCAGCTAACAAAACTATAAAAAAATATGCATATGCAGAACTTAAGACAACTGAAAAGAATACTCTAATGTTTTATATACAAAAATATGTATATTTTTGTATTTAGCAATGCAGCACAACTGACAATACTAGAGCTCAATTGCTGTTTATGTGCATTACCCAAAAACAAAAAAGTTTGTAGGTCAAAGAACATTGCTCCTTGCTCCACGGATATATAATTTTATCCGGACCATTATACAGTGAGCACGTAAAGGTTGGAACAAATTCGTTAAAAGCTTGATATGGCCATTGGGGAAAAAAGCTCAGACACGTCGATTTTCTATTTCAGTTGCGCATTTTTTGGTATACTCAGATTTTTGATGACGTCATCGCTGTTCGAGTTATGACGTCATTATATATTTTTTTAAATGGCATTACCTTATTTTATTAATTCTTTCAAAAAGAACGCATTTTTCTGTGTACGGGTGTCATATTTTTTTTTATGTTAGATGACCGTATGTTCGAGAAATAAATGATATTTCATTCATAATAATGTAATATTAGGTCTGTTAACGTAAATTTTCGAAGTATGGTATCTCCACAAAATAAAATCTAGCAGGGTTAGATCATAAGATCTAGCTGGTCACTCTAAATATCCTCGTCTGCGGGTAGAGGACGGCTATTATTATGTTTTGCCGTGGCGCTCCGGGGCGACATTCTGATTTTTGGTGACGTATTCACTTTTCAGCTGCAGAAAAACCCGGAAAAACCTAAAGCCCCAACCCGGGTGGTCGGTTGCACACTTCGAGCAAATACCAGACGTCGGGATTGGCATCTAGGCAACTCACATCGCACTTGCTTCGCAACAAGGTATGAGGTCGCCTATCGATACCGATGTACTTGAGGAACATTCCCTCATACTCCGGATTTCAATCGCAGGCGAGGATTTTTCGAGTGGCCAGCTAGATCTCCTGATCTAATTCCACTAGAATTTGTTTTTGTGGGGATAACTCAAAACAAAAGTTTACGTTTACAGACCTAATTATGAATGAAATATCATTTATTTCTCGAACATACGGTCATCTAACATAAAAAAAAAATATGACACCCGTACACAGAAAAATGCGTTCTTTTTGAAAGAATTAATAAAATAGGGTAATGCCATTTAAAAAAATATATAATGACGTCATAACTCGAACAGCAATGACATCATCAAAAATCTGAGTATAACAAAAAATGCGCAACTGAAAAAGAAAATCGACGTGTCTGAGCTTTTTTTCCCCAATGGCCATATCAAGCTTTTAACGAATTTGTTCCAACCTTTACGTGCTCACTGTATAGTAAATAAAAATAGTTATTTTTATAAAAAAAAAATGCCATTCAGTAGCTTCTAGAAACTCATAAGTAATCATTCAGTGGGTTTAAATAAGTCCCTTATGAAGAGAAAAGTCCTTGTAACGAGAGTGGAAATTGTCAGATTTCAATTAAATTAATATTTCAGTTTAGTCACTTTTCTTTAGTTTGAACAGCAAAATTAGAATGAGCTAGAATATTAAAAATAAGTGAAGCAGAACAAAATAACAGATGGATATTGAACGTGAACCTGGATAAAGTCGAAAGTTGATAATGTACGTAAATCCAGTAACATATGTATTTCGGAACAATTCGAAATTCAGTTATCTTCTATTTCATATTGAGGTTCTCTATGACTAATCTCAGTAGTTTTTGAGATATTGGCTTTTTCGAATAGTGCTTTTTATTTCAATGCGTTAATTATATCAAGGTAGCTCCGACATGTCATAACAAAGATAGCTTCATTCAGAAGTATCACTCACAGAAAATCGCTCATTTCAGTGATGCGTGAATTGCATCTCTTTCGCTAGGCGTCCAATACATTTTGGTCGACAACAATCTATTTCACTCTTCTAAGATCATCAGGGAGGTCGGAAGAATTGGAAAACATACTCTTCGTTAATTCAAATGGAACACCCCATTTTTTTTTTTTTTTGGTTTTAGCAATACAAAATTCAATTAATCTTTCATTTTTATATTGGGATTCGTTTTACCTAATGTTTATAGTTTTTCAGATATTGGCTTTTTCAAATGGTGGTTAATGCAATTTGCAGTAAAACTCTGACATAACAACTTGGACATTATATATTGGCCTAGATTGTATTTGATAATTTTGAGTTATGAGTCCGTTTGAATGTTATGACTTTTACTCTAACCACAGCATATTGATTTTTTATGGTAATATTCTATTGTATCCATATCAATATTAATTTTTATTTCGGTATTCATCATTATTTGAAGATTTTGCATAATTATTAATTGTGTTTCGGACATCCATTATCTGTAATGATTCAATTTAACACGACGTTTCGGTCGGTATAGCATCTTGAAGCGGAGAAGTAATAATTAACGGACGCTTTTTTGGTAGCAAGTAGTTTTCCCCTAAACTGATATTAGAATGTGGTAATTGCAAATTTATATGTTCCCGAATGGCTTTGATATTTATTTGTGGTTTCCATAGATTATCTATTCCTACACCGAGTGTAGGAATGGCTAAAGGCATTGATGGTGAGGATGTAGCATATGTGGATTCTAGTACTACTTGTACAATTTGTAAAATGGTATCAAACATAATGTATTTCCTACTCTTCAATGAAATAGAAATATATAACATATCAAGAAATATAAAAAACAATAAATCTGTAAGCATTGATGAAGTAAATGCTCCTCTAATCAAAGAGTATAACGATTTTCTTAGGTTTTATCTAAACTCAATTATAAATATGTCAGTTGAATTCGGAAAGTTTCCTTCCATCCTAAAAAATATCGAAAACCACCCCAATCCTTCAAAAAAAAGGCAACCCTAAGCAAATTGAAAAGTATAGGGGGGTATCAGCGATAAGTTCGATCTCACAAATCTTGGAAAAGCTATGTATGTCTTTTTTAAACCATCTCAATCTTATCTATCAATGCCAACATGGTTTTCGTGGAGGATTTTCAATAGAAAGTGCCACCTTAGCTGTAGTGCAATACATTCATGAACAACTAGATAAAATCTACTTTGTTTCCTGAATCTTCTTCGACCTCTCAAGGGCATTCGATACCCAAGATCCAATATTCTTGAAAACAAAACTTTATGTTTCGAGCATCAGAAGTAATAGAGAAACACTGGTGAAAATAGGGAACAATTTTTCTGAAAAAATGTCCATGGGAACACCACAGGGTAGTGTGCTCGGCCCACTGCTATTTCTTCTTTTCGTGAATGACTTGCCAGATTTCATTCAAGTATGACAAGTTGTTCATGCATGCAGATGACACAACTGAAATAGGGACCCTCATAACTCCCCAAGAGATTCTATTTAAAATTACCTCTTCGTTCAACAATTTTCTTTGTGGTGTGAGATAAACCGTCTAATAGTCATCTTAAAAAAACTCAATTCGTTCATTTCAATAATAGATCTTCTGCAGAAGAAAATAAGTTCAAAATAGACAGCACTAATATTACACCAAGCAATACCATACGTTATTTAGGAACTCTCGTAGACTCAAAATTAACTTGGTCAAACCAAATTGAACATGTCAGTGAAACACTCAATAAGAGTTTCTTTGCAATTCTTTATCTGAAGGCTTATCTTGAACAACAACAGTTGCTGAATGTATACTACGCATTGGCATATTGAGCTATTAGTTGTAACATAATATATGGTGAACAGCAGTCAAGTGGACATCAAGAATCTTCATCCTTAGAAAATGATTGATACGATTCATCTTTGATCTTAAATATCAAGAATCCTGTAGGGACACTTCCAAGAAATATAATATTCTAACATTAACAGGAATTTATGTACATATAAGATTCTTATACATATTTTGACGTTTTCAGTATTCAGATGTACATACTTACGTGAAGCCACTCAAATATATACAATAAAAAATTCAACCATGTGTCATATAGAAAATCACTGTGCTGGTACACATTTATATAACTCACTGACGAGAGACTTCAAAACTCTATCTCTCTCAAAAAATTCGAATTAGAATTTTAAATATACTTGTCAATAATGTTTTCTATACAATCACGTAATTTGAGGAATACACTGATCAGTAAACTGCAGGTTTATTACTATGTGAATTAACGAAAAAAAGTAATCAGCTGACTTTTTGGTGCATGGTTCCTCAGCTTCACGTTTAAACATGCGAAAAATATTTGCACACACAAATGCCAATAACGAATATTTATGGATACGTAGATTTATAGTTAGCCCAGCAGACTAAGGGCCGGTATTATAAACATCTCTCGAATTTAACTTTAATTTTAGCAGTCAAGTTAACTTCAGTTCTAAAATGGCAGTTTTATAAAAGTCTCATTTCTGAAATAAAAAGAAGAAGGAGGCAAATATATAACCCAGTATTTTTCGCAATTTCTCTTGTGACATTTCTAATTTTCTAATTAATAATAAAACTACCAACAATAGATTTGAGAATCCTCCAAAATCTCCAACAACTGCCAATAATGAACATGTTGGATGAAATCTTAGTGTAACACTTGAATTACTGGCGAGAGAAGATGATTTCTAAAATTGAAAATACCTATAATTCCACAGTAATTAGAACTAGAAATGTTGACTCATTAGTTGGTCTCTGCAAATTTGCATATACAGACTTTCTGGATGATCTAAATCCGTTTTCATTTGTTTTCAAATTCTATTTCGTTCCACAAGATAAAATGGTTCAACCGATTTCTAAATATCCTTCGACGCCGAGGGCCTTCAATAATAATAACAGCATCTCCTTCATCGTCCTCGAAAATAATAAGGATATTGTTTGCTAACATTATTGTGGGAAAAAAACATTAAAATTGAGGTTTTATGCTAAATTATTGATAGAAGACATGTCGAAAACCACCATTTTCTAGAAAGTTAACTTTAACTGATACCCCTTCCTACCAATAAAGTCAACTCCTACATTTTGAAGTTAACTGTAATATCCCTAATAGCACACTATGTCCCAGGGACGTCCCTATTTGGTACAAATCATGTCCGAATGTCCGGGACTTAAAATCATTGTCCATGGGACGTCCGATTCAGTGCATTTCCATGAATTTCCCCAAAGGACTTCCTATGGATGTCCCAATCGGTACATCGTATAAAACGTCTCTGCGAGGACGTCTTTGGGATATCCTGGGTCGGATATATTTTGTTGTGTTTCCTAGGACATCCATCGGACGTCCTTGTTAGTAAGTATTCTGGCATGTCTTTGAAAGGACGTCCCATGGTTGTCCTGGTACGGGACATTTAGGAACATCCAGCATGAATGAATATTGGACGTCCCAATTGGTTATTCTTAGAATATCTCCCTGCGAGGACTTCCTTGGGATGTCCTGGTTCGGATATATTTTGTAGCATTTTCTAGGATATCCATTGGATGTCCTGGTTGGCATGTATTTGGCATGTCTTCGAAAGGACTTCCTATGGTGGTCCTGGTACGGGTACATTCTGGAACGTCCTTGATGGATGTACATCGGACGTCATCCCAATCAGTGAATTTCAGAAAATGTCCCAGCGAGGACTTCCTTGGGATGTCATGGATTGAAAATTTTTCGGAATGTTTCCTAGGTGCATCCATCCAAAGAATACATCCCAGCTAGTGGTTTTACAGAAGAGATATAAAATGGATCGCATATTTACAATAGGGCTAAACATTACAGCGAAAACAACCCATCTGAACTAAAACCCTTTTCATTATCATTGAGGTAATCAGGGGCCATATTCTCAAGTTTGTGCTTATGCCAATAAGATTCACTGTTTCACAATAATGAAAATAAAAAATTTATGTTTGTCTCTCTAGTTCGTATACGGATTGAAACCGAACAATTCCTCTATGTATGGATTCCGTGCATAAAGTTGTTTTCTGTGTTTTGTGTTCTGTGTTATGTGTTCAAGTGAAGTGTTGACGAATTGACAGACAATTGTTGAGTATTTACCAGCTATGGTGGCTTTTCTATCGTCTTTTGTGATTAATTAGTTTAGTGACTGTTCTGTAAGTTATTTTGTGTTCATTCAGTGTAGTTAAATCTTTAAATGAAAATAAAAGTTTTGTTATACTATTCAATAGTTATTACTAACCTATTCAACACTATTTTAAAAAAGGTGTTTCCGTAAGACAAGTAGAGTTGTGTGTATCCTTTAAACATGTACAAAACCGAATTGAATGACTCTGGGAGAGTGCTGAGCTTACCTAGTAAGTAAATCTGGTTCCATCCAAATTGTTATCTCCAGTAATCCACAACAGTATCATAATCTTAGTCCTGAAAGAGAAGTAGGAACAAACACATGTGATAATTCTGCACATCCTAAGGACGTCCCAGATGTACTTTCGATTGATGTAATTCGGGGACGTCCAATGAACATCCCAGGTGGATGTCGATTGAATATCCTCATAGATCGTCCAATTTTGGTGGGAAGTCGAAACATTGGTACTTCCCACGGATGTCCAATGGACGTCCGCGGTACCAATACTGCACGTCCTAAGGACGTACCAATATTGCACGTCCTAAGGACGTCCAAGATGTACTTTCGATTGATGTAATTCGGGGACGTCCGATTAACATCCCAGGTGGATGTCCACTGGATATCCTTATAGAACGTCCAATTTTGGTGAGAAGTCGAGACATTGGTGCTTCCCACGGATGTCCAATGGACGTCCGCGGTACCAATACTGCACGTCCTAAGGACGTACCAATATTGCACGTCCTAAGGACGTCCAAGATGTACTTTCGATTGATGTAATTCGGGGACGTCCGATTAACATCCCAGGTGGATGTCCATTGGATATCCTTATAGAACGTCCAATTTTGGTGAGAAGTCGAGACATTGGTGCTTCCCACTGATGTCCAATGTACGTCCGCGGTACCAATTTTGTACATCCTAAGGACGTCCCGAATGTCCTGAGAGGATGTCCTATGGATTACCATCGGACTTCATGGTGCTATTAGGGATGTGAAGTCATTCCTCAAGTTAACTTCTAGTTGTCTGTCAAAATAGTTGTTCTCCGATTGGCAGCAAATATTAATTTTGCTGACACATATCAATCAGCAAATTATTACTTTTCCTGCGTAGGCAGCAAAGTGATTATACTCAATGGGAATAAAACATTTGACATAAACATTTATTAATTTTTTGCCACCTCCCTTATTTCTGGAGGAGTAAGTACTTCCAGGTCGCTATCACTGTCCATTATATAATAATTTAAATATACCGATATTTTTTCGCACAACTGTCAGAAATTTCATGAATTGTCAAACTATAATTATTATGGACATTTCCATAGCAACCAACCATTCCAACAACTGCGATTTCTATCAAATTTTATTTTAATTGAACACTACAGGAAAAATAAAGAGATTGAGGGAATTGTAATAATTTGCAAATACAATATCCTCCTATATCATTATGAACAATCGGAGAAAAAATTATACAACTCGGCAGCAAAGTAGATTGACTGCCTTAGCTGAATTCCTAGCCTCGCTACGCTCTGCTATGAATTCAGCCTCGGCAGTCAATCTACTACTTTGCTGCCTAGTTAAACAAATAACTATTTATAATACCGGCCCTTAGAGAACCGTCGCTATCTGTAAACGGTTTATAGTTTGAAAAGCGTTCTTTTCCTCCCCCTTCATGTTCCTGTGGCAGCGTTTATATCGGAACGATAAAACGATCTGTTTATACAAGAATCAAATAGCACAACTAGTTGTCGGTTAGGACACTCTTAAAAATCTGCTGTAGTAAAACATACGCAAGTCATATCTGCTACAACATCTGCAAATTACCCAAGACTCTTCCAGAAATCTAGAAACACCACAACTTCAACAGAACCCAAGAAGGATTACAAATAAACAAAGCTTGGCTCCAGTTCTCAACAATACTAAATTCGCTCCTTACCCACATTGAAAATGGTTCGAATTACCCTAAAACGACCAACAATGACGGTAAAGAATCTGAGGTGTGAGTAGACAGTACTTTTGTTGACATGTGAATACTATCTCGAATATAAAACAAGCTAATCTATTTCATTCAATACCTATCTTACAACGAATGAGTTTTGATTTGGTCTCATAAGTTGGTGAAATTTCGATAACAACTACCATTCAATATGATTGAATTTGTTGGAACATGAGTAGAGCCAAGTTCATAGTTTAAATATCGAAGCTGTGAATGTAATCAAAAGGAGATAAATAAATCTATTTCATTCAAATTGGAATGTGGACAAAAAGTTCCGGTTTCGATAATCTGCCATGAGTTAAGTTTACACAATTTTCCCACTTAACTATGATTTGCCAGCATGCAAATTGATAACATTTGATACATAATGAATGATGAAATATATTCTACAATATCATTGGGGGCATGGGCACTCGTTAAAAAATTAGAGAAAAATTAGTAATTTACGGAACAAGTCCAGAAAATACTGTTTTTTTGGACGAATATACCAAATTCTAGGACGAGCATTAGCGAGTCCTGGAAGTCTGCGAGTCCAAAAAAACTGTTTTCGGACGTGTTGTGTACACTATTTTTTCGGCAACCATGTAGAATAACAAATCAATGAGACGCATTTAGTCTAAAAGTCGAAGAGAGGTCGACCTTCGCCCATCTGTTAACCGGATGAAACATACTTTTTATGAAGTTACATGATTAGACAAATACGCATGAAATGGGTTGCCTATCAAAAGGTGGTCATGACTATATACAGTGAGTTTCAAAAATTTGCACCATATGGAAACTTTTTTATTATCGATTTGTCAGAAAATTTTATTCGTCATAAAAGTTGGTGCATTACGGAATACTTGTATTCGAGTTATCAAAATTCTAAATTTCCAAATGGTGTACAGGGGAGAACAAAAATTAGAATTTTTATCAAAATTAAACTACCCTGACTGTGATTCCAACTTTGAATATTTCGAACATTTTAGTTCTTATTTGTATCATATATTTAAATTCGAACAGAAGATAAGTACCAACAGAAACATTCTAATTCTCATTTATATTATTATTTATATCAAAATTCGAGCACTTCCCGGCCAAGTCCGAGTAGTACGTACTTCCCGGACTAGGCAGGGAAGTGCTACTTTCCCAAAGAAAAAGTGTCGGGGAAGTGAACACTTCCCGGATGGTTGCCGAAAAAAAATAAATGGAAATGAAGTAATGTAAAATAGCAATAAAAATATTATAAATAAAATTCAGATACTCAGACTCAATGAAGCTATTGGAATTGATATAGGTGGTGGTAGCCTGGTGATGAATCCTATTGAGGTTTTGAGGGTTCTACTAGGGCCAGTAAATGTTTTAGACCTTTCAAAGAAGTCTCAGGTTTGATTTGGAACTGAAAGTCTCTTCCAATGTATTCTTCTCAGTTCTTCTTCCACTTCATTGAGTTCCTTCTGGAAGTAGGAGCTGCGAAGCCCACAGAATGGTTCTGACCCAATTAGTCGAATGGATGCTGCTTTTTTCACCAGTGTTTCTGCTTGTTCGTTATCCTCTATATATGCCCTGGCACTCAAAGCTCACTCAACTAGTGCAGGCTTCTCAGACCGTCTTCGAATTTATGAAGGGTGGGCTCAATGCCTTGATGACTATCAGACAAAATTGCTGTGTCTTTGGATTTATATTTCCTATCGAGGATTAACTGTGTGCACATTTCGATGGCATCCAGATACATGGGAATTTGCCCATAAGCTCGTTGTATTTGATACGAGGCCCGAAGACTCCTACCCAACTCCCCCCCTGCGGCATTACACCAGATTGTGTACCATGTTATGGTATGAGTAAGGTTATTCTAGACTTTCATTGTCTAAAAAAGAACAAAGAAAAATTCAATTCTCTGCAATTTTTAATCAGGACGTTTCAACTGTTAAAATCTACAGTCGTTATCAAGTGTGTAATGCGACAATCTCAAGGATACTTCTTATATATGCTGTGAATAATTTTGTGTCATTAGCTTAGGGGTAATTTGGCGGTATTCAGGTAAGCTTTTTAATTACAGTGCCAGGCCCCTCCGGTACAGCATTGTTAATTCTTATCGCAATTTCAATTGATCCATGCCACTAATTAAGGGTTTCCACACATTACGGATTTCTAGCTAGCTTGACTGAAGACTTTGTTGTTCATAATGTATGCACTCTCTTTAATTTTCCTTCTATACAAGCCCTCTTCTTTATGGATGACTTCGGCTTCAGTACATTTTATGTTGTGTTGGGTCGTCCAGACATGATTCGCTATCCCTGACTTTGATGTTTCTCCTCGTTGAGTGTTTCTTTTGTGTTCAGCGAGTCTAAAGCTAAGTGGTCTCTTAGTTTCCGAAGTCATCCATAAAGAAGAGGGCTGGTATAGAAGGAAGTTTAAAGAGAGTGCATACATTATGAACAACACAGTCTTCATTAAAGCTAGCATAGAAATCCGTAATGTGTGGAAACCCTTAATTAATGGCATGGATCAATTGAAATTGCGATAAGAATTAACAATGCTGTACCGGAGGGGCCTGGCACTGTAATTAACAAGCCTACCTGAATACCGCCAAATTACCCCTAGGCTAATGACACAAAATTATTTACAGCATATATAAGAAGTATCCTTGAGATTGTCGCATTATACACTTGATAACGACTGTTGAAACGTCGAGATTAAAAATTGCAGAGAATTGAATTTTTCTTTGTTCTTTTTTAGACAATGAAAGTCCAGAATAACCTTACTCAAAGCGAAACATTGTCAACCACTTTCAAACAAATGTTATGGTATCCTTTTTCAGCGCGTAAACTGCTTCTGCGCTCCATTCTTCCTTGTAACTTAGTTGTGTGTGGAAGTTCTTCTCAAAACTGAATTTCTTGGCAATGTAATTTTTTAGTTCTTGAAGAAGTATGATTTTTCTTTCATTCCATCTTCAACCAATCTGGGCTCGCCAGGCACATCTTCTCGTCGCAATATGAAGAGGAGTGAGGCCCAGAATGTCCTCTAGTGCTGCTGTCAGAGTCGAACTCATTGCTCCTGTTATGTGAAAGACATGCCAGCCTTTGCACCTTCCATAATGCTTTTTTTGTTGTCCTTAAAGTCTGGCCATACTATGCTTCTGCTCCATAGGTAATCATGGACTGCAAATATCTATCTCAGTGTTGATTGGTTACAATTCCACGACTTTTTAATTGCCTTGTTGACGATCTTTTTCATTCCAAATCAGTTTCGAGTCCATGATCACTCCTAGATACTTATAGGACTCATATGTTGTAGTTTTCTTCTTCTCGTGAAGGGTACCTCTGTGGTTTTGATTCTGTTGGTTCTTATACCCCCGGAGAAGCACTGGATCTTAGTTATTTCCATCCCTCTTTCAGTTAGATCGCAAAGGGTTCCTGCAGGCAATGATGACTCTGTCGTCAGTATATCCATAGCAAGTGAATATTTCCTTGATCAGTCCCGAGTAATTCGTCCACCACTAGGCTCCATATCAACCTCGGGTTGTGCTGATCTGAATGCTGTTCTCCCCTACATTCATTTCGATGATTCTTGTAGTCAGCATTTGTCATATCCATCTAGATGTGGTCCAGTACACTCTTATTCGACTGGGTGAGAGGTATTGTCAAATGCCTGCTTTATATCTAGGAATCCGCAAATGGCCGTTTCTTTGCCTTGTCTTCTATAGTGGTTTCAGCAGGAAGGATTAAAGACACAAATGATCTGAATGACATCGGAAGAGTAGGCTTTTTTTTCACTACTTGAGGAATGGATGTTGCCCTTGCTCATCTCCGCTTGATCCATACTCGAAATTACAGAGGAGTACTAATTAGTTTTTAACAGGGGTTGTGTCCCGTGAACTATATAGATCTTTTCTCCTCAAGTATCGAGTTCATTGTATCCACCAGTTTTTCTGAGCTGAAATTAACAAAAATTAGAGACCCTTCTTGAAATTAGGCCCATCGAAAGATTACCTTTCTTTACTTCAACCTGATCTTTGATCCCATATTATTGTTCAAAACACTAACACAATGAAATTCTATAAAATATAACGAAGGTATGTGCGTGGTCCTTCAAGTCCAATTCTAAATCAGTAGGAACTTTACTTGACGGTGGACGATATGTGGACGATATCTGGAGCAATAGTAGCATAGTATAAGCAATATTTACCACTAGTTTATACTTCTTACGTAAGTCAACACTTTCCATCGATGAATTTACTTCATGTAAGATATTATATTCCACAAAATACTAGGAAGTAAAAGCTCTCACTTGAAGTACATGCAAATACTCCTTTTAATCATACCGCTCTATGAGTAGATTCTCAAAAACTACACCAAACACTCCCAAATGGAGGAAATACTAGACAACATTAGTAATTTCTGCAGTATTAACTTCTATATGTCGAAGTAAATAAAGCAAAGTATAAAGTAATTGCTCCTAGTACTTACTTAAGTGTTACTTAAAGAATTATGTGGAGTAAATGCTTTAATATTTTGAAGTGAAAACTACAACATGGAGCATTACCTTGAAGTACAAGCAAATACTCTTTTTAATCATACCGCCCGTCTCCGAAACGTCAACATTTTTTGAAAAAAAGTAATGTTGAGATTGTGGAAGGTAAAAATTCTCAAAAAAAACATATCAAGAAACAAATATCCTCCATAAAACCAAAATCAGGAATTATATTCTTTTTCTAAATAGATTCATGATTTATTTTTCAGGACCAATCTCCCGAAGGAAGTTATGGGTTTCCCCGATTTTCCCATTCCCGAACAGAACAAATCATATCTTACCCAGGCTGAAATTCACGATTTTTTGAACCTATACGCCGACAAATTCGATTTGAGATCGTCGATAAAGGTGAGTGGCAATACAATTTTGAGATTTGTTTCATGAATATTTCCAATAGTAAAAATTGTTGTCGAGTGCAATAAAATTCAATTTAATGGTGTTATTACAACAACAACATCAATTGCTGGAATCTTTCTTTTTCTTTTTCTGGCGCTTCGTAAGAAGAAAACAAAACTTATCTGTATTGAGCCTCATCAATAATCCACAAATTCAACTGATGCAAATAACATTACTATTTATTTCATTGCATGTTCCGATATGAATATCGTTTGTATCAAAGATCGGCCAAAGATCCATATATTGGTTATCTTTGAATATATTCCACTGAAAACAGAGTGATGCATAATAGTTTGAAGCTCTTGGCAGATTAGGAGTGGGATGAATATGCTAAGAAATGGCGATTAGGAAATACAAACTAATTTTGGATTGACGTGGCCTTTACTTGATGGAAACTCATAGTATATGACACTAAGATAAACACGATTAATGTTAATGTGGAAATTTAATCGTGTTTACCTTAGTGTAAAATACAAACTAAGATGAAATTAATAATTCTGGAATGGATCAAATAGATAATGTAAAGACGAATGTATTTTTTATCAATTGTATTACCTAACCAAATAAAATAAAAATAATAGTTATTTAAGTAACAAGGAATGTAAAGACGTGTTAACATTCGAGGTGAGCGAGTACGAGCCGAGGCAAAGCCGAGGCTTGTCGCTTGCCGAGGATGATAACAGTCGAAACATTCCGTGTTACTTATTACGTTTTTCCCGCTGCTTGTTGACATTTCTCAAAATTTGCCTGAATTGAAGTTTGTTTTCTTACCCTTCCTTCATGATTATTCGTTCGCTATTTCATTCTAAGTTGCTTGTGCGTGTAACTAAGTTACCGAATAAGCAGACAACAATAATATTCAAAAGGTCTCATAACCTAAAAATTGATATGAATGAAGCTGAAAGTATTACTTGTAAAAGTCAAAGTCATTATTACCCTAGGCATGTAAATGACACTATTAAGTTCCGTTGTCAAGATGAATTAGTAAACGAATGATATAGGCCATTTACCTGTTTTGTTGCTAAGCATGTATGGACTATTTACAGTGTCGGCAGCGGGAAAAGTCTATTAGTGATGGATAAATGTAGCAGATAAAGGACAGGGCACAAACCTTATAAAAATGGCTTTCAGAAAAATTTGATAATTTTTTGATGTTTTGTTTGGACTAAGACTATATAAAATTTTGATAATTTATAAGATAAATCGTATGATTATTAGAGCTGCTGGAGGGCAGCAAAGTTGAATAATCCAAAAACCTTGTTATATTTTCCATACAAAAATCATGATTTATTTGATTGCAATGTATTTTTAAAGCAAAAATCTTTTCAACTCAGAGTTCATTAATAAAATGATAAAAGTTAGTAATCAAAACTCTCAAATCAGTAACAATGAGTTACGTACTGTTAATAACAAACGGCAATATACCCTAATAGCACACCATGTCCCAGGGACGTCCCTATTTGGTACAAATCATGTCCGAATGTCCGGGACTTAAAATCATTGTCCTTGGGACGTCCGATTCAGTGCATTTTCATGAATTTCCCCTTAGGACTTCCTATGGATGTCCCAATCGGTACATCGTATAAAACGTCTCTGCGAGGACGTCTTTGGGATGTCCTGGGTCGGATATATTTTGTAATGTTTCCTAGGACATCCATCGGACGTCCCTGTTAGTAAGTATTCTGGCATGTCTTTGAAAGGACGTCCCATGGTTGTCCTGGTACGGGACATTTAGGAACATCCCGCATGAATGAATATTGGACGTCCCAATTGGTTAATCTTAGAATATCTCCCTGCGAGGACTTCCTTGGGATGTCCTGGTTCGGATATATTTTGTAGAATTTTCTAGGATATCCATTGGATGTCCTGGTTGGCATGTATTTGGCATGTCTTCGAAAGGACTTCCAATGGTGGTCCTGGTACGGGGACATTCTGGAACGTCCTTGATGAATGTACATCGGACGTCATCCCAATCAGTGAATTTCAGAAAACGACCCTGTGAGGACTTCCTTGGGATGTCCTGGATTGAACACTTTTCGGAATGTTTCCTAGGTGCATCCATCCAAAGATGAAGGATGGATGATCATAAAAATTAAACAAAATTCGAAAACAGTTACAATAATTAGGCCTCCATATGTTCCCAGTACCCGTGTATACATCCCAGCTAGTGGTTTTACAGAAGAGGTATAAAATGGATCGCATATTTACAATAGGGCTGAACATTAAAGCGAAAACAACCCATATGAAATAAAACCCGTTTCACTATCATTACGGTCATCAGGGGCCATCTTCTCGAGTTTATGCGTATGCCAATACGATTAACTGTTTCACAACAATGAAAATAAAAAAAATATGTTTGTCTCTCTTGTTCGTATACGGATTGAAACCGAACAATTCCTCATGTTTGGATTCCGTGCATAAAGTTGTTTTCTGTTTTGTGTTCTGTGTTCAAGTGAAGTGTTGACGAATTTACAGACAATTGTTGAGTATTTACCAGCTATGGCGGCTTTTCTATCGTCTTTTGTGATTAATTAGTTTAGTGACTGTTTTGTAAGTTATTTTGTGTTCATTCAGTGTAGTTATATCTATAAAAGAAAATAAAAGTTTTGTTATACTATTCAATAGTTATTACTAACCTATTCAACACTGTTTTGAAAAAGGTGTTTCCGTAAGACAACTAGAGTTGTGTGTATCCTTTAACATGTACAAAACCGAATTGAATGACTCTGAGAGAGTACTGAGCTTACCTAGTACGTAAATCTGGTTCCATCCAAATTGGTATCTCCAGTAGGTAATCCACAACAATATCATAATCTTAGTCTTGAAAGAGATGTAGGAACAAACACATCTGATAATTTTGCACATCCTAAGGACGTCCCAGATGTACTTTCGATTGATGTAATTCGGAGACGTCTAATGAACATCCCAGGTGGATGTCGATTGAATATCCTTATAAAACGTCCAATTTTGGTGAGAAGTCGAAACATTGGTACTTCCCACGGATGTCCAATGGACGTCCGCGGTACCAATTCTGCACGTCCTAAGGACGTACCAATATTGCACGTCCTAAGGACGTCCAAGATGTACTTTCGATTGATGTAATTCGGGGACGTCCGATTAACATCCCAGGTGGATGTCCATTGGATATCCTTATAGAACGTCCAATTTTGGTGAGAAGTCGAGACATTGGTGCTTCCCACGGATGTCCAATGGACGTCCGCGGTACCAATTCTGCACGTCCTAAGGACGTACCAATATTGCACGTCCTAAGGACGTCCAAGATGTACTTTCGATTGATGTAATTCGGGGACGTCCGATTAACATCCCAGGTGGATGTCCATTGGATATCCTTATAGAACGTCCAATTTTGGTGAGAAGTCGAGACATTGGTGCTTCCCACGGATGTCCAATGGACGTCCGCGGTACCAATTTCGCACATCCTAAGGACGTCCCGAATGTCCTGAGAGGATGTCCTATGGATTACCATCGGACGTCATGGTGCTATTAGGGTACTGGTAACTCGTTCACACGGTTTCCAAAGCATATTGCTGATAACAATAATTATAGAAAATCAAAAATTCATTCGTTGAAGTTCGTTATTCACTCGCCATGAAAACTACAGTGCGACGCTAAATTATGGAACAAATTCATTATTTCTGAACATAAAGATATATCGGAAAAATCCGATGGGCCAATTTTTGAACCTCTCCCAAAATATATAGGGTTATCCGCATTTGAGGAAAAGTGACTTTGGTGATATTTTTAAATGGGACACCCAGTATATTTGTCCATTTATGTTTAGGGATCGTCATTACAAATCCAGTGTTACCAAGTTTGATGGGATTACGTCAAACGGCTGCGGAGATATGACCAAAAAACTTCTCCATATACCCAACGACTGCGACAGAGACTTTTAACCTTCTGAATCGTGTGGAGTCTCGCAGTCATACTCATTAAACATACGAGGAAGTTTTTTGGCCATATCTCCGCAGCCGTTTGACATAATCCCATCAAACTTGGTATCACTGGATTCGTAATGATAACCCCTAACCAAATATGGAAAAATATACTGGGTGTCCAATTTGAAAATATCACCAAAGTCGCTTTTCTTCAAATGCGGATAACCCTATATATTTTGGGCGGGGTTCAAAAATTGGCCCATCGGAAAAGAAAATCGACCTGTCCGAGGATTTTTCCGAAATATCTTTATATTCAGAAATAATGAATTTGTTCCATAATTTTTTTTTTGTGATGAGGTGGAGGAAATCTTTCATAGAGAGGAAAGGAGCCTCCGGCTCAAGACTCCAGACCTACTGTGAGACTCCACTGGTCACAGGGTTACTCACTAAAACCTCCACCTCTAGGCCCGTCAGGTTGTTGCCCCCAGTGACACTTAGGCTTATTGGCCCATTGTATCTTGCCTGTGTGTTGTACTTTCACAGTACCCAATCCAGTAATTTCGTGCCTTGTACGAGTTTGTACAAGTCCTTTACTGGGTGCGATCTGTATAGTTCTGGATCGCCAGATGGCTGCCCGAAGATTGCCTGTCTTTTGCGGTCTAGTGCCTCGCAACAGCACAGTATGTGTGTCACTGTTTCTGGATCCTTACCGTCTGCAGGTCAGGTCTCCATTGTACAGTCCCATTTTGTTGAGGTGCTCCTTCACTGGTGCATGACCAGTCAGGAGTCCCGTAACGATTCTAAGCTGGCTCCTGTTCATCGCCAACAGGTCTGCCGTTCTTTTCTGGCACGGTCCTTTAATGTATTTCTTCCCGTGTTTGTTTCCTAGTATGCTTTCCCAGTAGTTTTTGTGACTGTCCCCAATCCACTCTCTTACAGATGCTCTTACCGTGCACTTCGATAGCCCTAGTGTCTGCCCTTGGTTTGGAGGATTTTCCGAACCTTTTCTCGCTAGTTCGTCTGCTTTTTCATTGCCTGCAATTCCCCGGTGTTCTGGGACCCATATCAGTTTGACTTGATTCCGGTCTGCCAGCACTCCTAGTTCTTCTTTGCAGTCCCATACCAATTTGGACGTCACTTCCTTGTTGCACAAGGCCTTAAGTGCCGCTTGGCTGTCTGACAGGATGTTGATATGCGCGTTTTCAACGTTTCTCTTGTTGTTCTCCCTCGCGCATTGGAGAATGGCATACACCTCTGCCATAATTTAGCGTCGCACTGAATATTTATCTCATTATTTACCATTCATTTCCATTAGAAACATTCACATTTTGAAGTATAAACAACAGTTGAAAGAAAATATGAGAAAGAGACTATTTACAGTCAAAGGTTTTGCACAGTGCTTAACCTACAGTGCATGAAAAAAAAATTAATCTAAATTAATTAATTCATTTTATTGAACATTTATCAATTAGGTAGATATATTTTCAGTTTGGCTTTAAAATCAGTCAATGACTCAATAGTTTTTACGTAGTTTGGCAACTTATTGAATACTTTCAAACCCACATGATCAGGTGACCTGTGAGATATTTTGTTTTTGGAGAATGGTACATGAAAATATCCTTTTTGTCGAGGCAATAATTATGAAATTGTTCATTCAGTGAATTTTTTTGCCTGTTTTAAAAACCTAAATACATAAAAGGGCATGTTAAAGGCAAAATATTGTATTTGATAAACAATTATCTACTTACATGACAGTCTACGCGAGACTTTTACAATGCATCTAATAATGCCTTCTTCCATAATAGTTAAAGAGCTGCCAATATGATTCAGTGACAGGTCCGGAAACCGTCTGCTGGGCGTGAAATAGCATTATTGTTTTTGCCCCAAGTCGCCTGGATGTATTTTTAGAATGTCTCCTGGTCAAGGTCAAGGAGGGGGGGACGTTTGGAAACCAGTCAGTTTGTGACCGTTTGCTGATTTCACTTTTCGGTAGATATGGTGCTGAAAATACCTTCTGCCAAGTTTGACCCGCGTACGAGGTCAAGGTCCAGAGTTATGCCAAAAAAACCGTTATTTTTATTTGTACGGCATAACTCTGTATATTTACATCGTTCGTAAGTCAAACTTAGCCGAAGGCAGCATATCTACCGAAATGTGAAACCAGCAAACGGTCACAAACTGACTGGTTTCCAAACGCCCCCCCCCCCTCCTTTTTGACCTTGACCTGGAGAAATTCTAAAAATACATCCAGGCGACTTGGGGCAACACCAAGAATGCTATTTCATGCCCAGCAGACGGTTTCCGAGCCTGTCAGTAAATCATATAGGTAGCTCTTCAACTATAAGGATAACTCAGCGATCGACAAGACAAACTGTTTCATTTGGGTATAATGATTATAAGTCTATAATCAGCCAAGAAAAGTTTTCAATATCTGAAAATTTAAAAATAATCCTGGGTTCCGGTCCCATTATTTTTGTACGGCAGTAGCTTCTAGGAGATTATTATTTCATAATCTACCAACGTGAGGAATGCAGTACAGGATTATTTTGTCGAAAAAGTACATCTTCATATGAAAAATCAGTATTATTATTATCACAGTCATTTGCACCACCAAGAATTGACAGCGCAGCGACTAAAGTTATTTTTTCATATAGCAACATCGTTATAATATGTTTCATGCTGGATCAAACGACCCCCCAAAATTGTTATATGGGCTTGTAGTCTATTTCTAGCTCAACAATTTTATATGAATGAAACTCAAAGTCTAGACCGTATATCGTTCATTATGTCGAGTAGGACAATTTTTTTTTCTCGAAAATTCTTGGTAGGAGAACGTTGACTTTTGGGCGTCCGACTAAAACTTCCCATTAATTTTGTAGGACAACGTTACCTCTTCATTTTGGACATGTTCATTGAACTATTCTATATGACATCATATAATTTAGCCCCTCACAATGAATTTTCAGAATAGTTTAATAAAAAAGTATTTATAATGAAGTGTCCTACCAAATTTTCGGGAAATTCTAGTTTTCAGATACTCGAAATAGAATGCGGGGTTCCTAAAAGAAAAGCCCCCATTACCAACAATTTTTGCAAACAGAAAGGTATTGACATAATCGATAGATAAGTATTAGAAATCTTAAAGTTCAGATAATCATGCATTTTTTAGGTCTGGGCTGAGATCTGGTTGAAAGGTATAAAAATCGAACACTTTTGATGTACCTTTCACATCCGAAAAACGAAAGAAATAGGGACTTAACTGCCTCATTGTAATTACCATTTAAGAAAGTACTTTTGCTGTTAGGAAGTTTTTTTAGGAAAAGAATTGTGATATGACTTTTTTTATACTTGTAACAATTGAAAGTACATTTGATGTAACAAAGCAGTTTAAGTTGACATATGAATTCGACTTTTATTCATCGAACCTGATGCAATTTTGTTACATTGGTTGACATATAACGACTCTATAATAGTCCTTGGTAGTTGTCGAAACATATCCTTGCCCAGTTCGCAATTGTATAGTTATACTCTGCGATAGTATACTTCGCACAAAAATGGCGCTTACACGTTTCATAATAACCATAACATAATAACAATAATAGACGATGAAAGTGATGACGTCATAAATGTCATTCTTGTCAAATACTGATTCCAAACAAACATCCATCAAATTTAAATCAGCTTGTCTGATTGTTTATATGAAGATTATTCAACTTCTTTTGCTTGAGAAAACAAAATCTAAACAACCTAATACAAACTAATAAGCAAAGCAGCAAATTATCAAGAGAGAAAGTCACCTAAAATTCTTTGTTTGGAATCTGTTTTTGACAAGAATGACATTTGTGACGACACACTTTCCTTGTCTATTATTGTAAGTATTCTTTCTGCATTAAACACTGTAATTCCCTATCCCTCTGCCACCTCTACTATTTTAGTAGTACTCGGATCGCGGTAGGCAAATTCCAATTACAGAATCCTTCCTTTTGGGGTTTTAGGCTTTTAATAAGTTGGGGCCATTTGCGTTAGATGGCGCCACCATTACGTTTTCTATATTTAAAAATAAAACTACGTTTTGGTTTTTCTATACGTTTTTTTTACCGACCTTATCAGTGTTAAAGACGAAGCACATTTCTGCTTTGCATCGAATAGACAACTCGAATTATTCTCGCCCTCGCATGATAAAGTGGAACCTTTTTGGCTTTGTTCTCAAAAATACTTATCAGTATATTTTGACACTGGCTGGTCTTCTTTTAGGTAAGAAATTGACCTTAATTTATTTAAATATTTATCCATTACATTTTATTGATCGTAAAACTTCCAAATTAATTTACAATATATAATTACGCCTCTTTTTGGCTATTCTATTGTCTAAAGCTAGGTATTCTTTTAGTGTACAAGCTGAGAGTATTTCATCCACGTTCACCAGCAATAAAAACATTTGAACACGCATTTCTGACTGTTTATACCAGCCTTGCCCACCTTACTAAAACCCTGAGATTCTCTGTTCCTGCGCAGTAGGTTATTGGAAGAATAATCACATCGTAAGAATGTACCTTGCTTTCTATATAATAATAATAATAATACTCTCTCATATACACTCGTAGAGTGTACCAAAAGGCAAAGCCTGTGCGGGTAGAGGACGTTTATTCTAGTTTTTGTACAGTTGGGTTTTGTTGGCAAGAAGGCTTATTTGACATTCCGTATGATAAAACTGAGAACTTGGCGTTGATTTCGCATTGTTTTCCTTTTCAGAGCTTTTGCCAAGGCTTTAAAGTTCGTGTAACGAGTTTAAGTGCACAACGCAAAGCGGAGTGCCCTTAACGTTGTCATGGCTTTTAAGGCACTTGTCCACGTGTATAATTGTTATAATTGTTATTTCCGTCAACCGATTGCACCCCTCGGAAGTCTTCGAGAGACTTGTGTGAGCTAGGGAAGACGCAGCCCTTACCTTTTAACGTGTGGTGCCATGCATGCCATGTATCATATGGTATTTTTTATTATGCCTGCTTCGCGACTTTAAAGACAATGCTGGAATTGAATTTTAGATCGGAATAATATTCCTTACCTATATTTTATATATTTTATCACTCCTAATCAAGTAGGTAATTGAAATTTGATGTCACGTATAGGTGAGATTGAGGCTTATTTGACATTTCAGAAAATAAAACTGTGAACAACAACTTTTATAGCACGGCGTGTTTAACCCTGCGTTACATACGTGGGGTGTGATGGACCCCAGCCGCCGAATATCGCTTTGAAAATATGCCAAACGTAAACTTATGCGTACGCCCCTCCTAATAGCTTCCAAAATATGTCTGCATCATCGAATTCAGGCATTTCCGCAGTATCTTGTAGACACTGAGTGAAGTTATAGGGAACTTAAGTGCTTTGGGGTGTGATTACTTGCCAAAATTGCATGGCTCAGACAGCGATTAATTTTTTTCCTTTCTGTTTTTCAATCTGCAATTATTTTCTTTGTATTTAATCATAATCAAATTTTAGTTTCTGAATGTTCATTCCGGGGTGAGATGTTCATTTATCTCACATGATTTTTTTTGTCTCGGTGTGTTTTTTTGGTACATGAAAAACTAGCCTTTTTCAGTTTATATCAGATTTCTTGAAATAAAGCCTATTTGATTATTCCTTGCGTGTTTTTATTGTTCCGAAATGATCCCCTGATACTATGAAACAACGTAATATCAGAAAAAGAACAAGATAAAAAAAATACGACTTTTCAGGAAATGGGGTTTGTCACACCCCACGTATGTACTGATGCAACAATTATCCACGTATGTAACGCAGGGTTAAGCATGAAGATTTCGCACGCTTTTTAGTGCATTTGACAAGGATTATGAGGCAGGTATAATAAAAGTGTTATTCTCAGAATCATGGTAGACACCACCGATATACCTGAATCGAGAATAGAGTTCGTAACCATGACAAAATTCATCTCCTGTTTTTTCTTATAATCATGAAGGCTGCACCTGACTGTTCTAATCATTTTATTGAAAGTAAGCAAAATATGGTCCTGTAGCTACTTTTTCTTAATGTTTAAGTTGATAACGATGTTAGTGGGGGTTGAATATTCGTACTAATAACCCAGATTTTCAAATTATCATCATTCAAAAGGTCATGGTTACTAATGTTTAGCAAATATTATCAGCAATATTTTGGCTTACAAAAATAGACTGGATAAAGAGAGTTGGCCGTATTTCATTGTTATTGATAAAGTGAATTGTATTTTTTATCACATAATTTGCCCAAATTAGCTATAAATAACAAACATAAAGGTTACATTAGTTCACATAATTATCATCATGCCCAAATGCTTGTAAAAACCATTTCCTCATATACAGGGTGTCAATTTGAAAACTTCCCACCCTTAATATCTTCCTTCCAGTAAATAATATGAGTAATCGAAAAAACAGGTCAATTTTATTGTCAAGGGGGTCACTTTCACGGACTATTTGTAGCCCTCGTGGTTCAACCCCCTAGGAGGGGTAGATGTTACCCTTAGAATTTTAAATGGGAAGGGGGGTCAAGTGGCACATCATTTTGATGGGCGTTCAATTCTTGTTCCAATGGTACCCTGACTTATTATTTTGTGATGAGCATTTTCCGAAAAATTGCGTTCTAAACTAACAGAAGTAATTATTAGAACGCCTATACTGAGATGCATTATTGTATTGACTCCCTTTAATAAAAATGGTTAGAAGAGTAGGTGGCACCGCTCCAACCCTTGAATGACAGGAATAAATTTATTACGCATGGGATTTTTTATTTGGTGGTTATTTTCCTTCTACACAATAAAATTTAATTTGCGAGAAAGACATTTCCAACATAAAATCTACTTACGCTTATCTTATTAGCTGTTCGAAATGTTGTCCATTTTGCTCTAAACAGTAATACAGTCTGTTTTCGAACTCCCCTCTAACATTACGGAAAACTTCACTAGGAATTGACCGGCATGCTGCTGTAATTCGTCTTTTAAGTTCGTCAATATCAGAAGGTTGTGTTTTATAAACAACGGATTTAAGATGCCCCCAAAGAAAGAAATCTAAGGGTGTTAAATCCGGTGATCTCGGAGGCCATTCAACTGCTCCCCTTCTGCCAATCCATCTACCCGGAAATCTCTCGTTTAACCACTGTCGGACGGGAAGAAAATAATGAGGTGGAGCACCGTCCTGCTGGAAATGTAACAGATCCTCCTGCAAAAGTTCATTACCTTCTGCATCAATTTGAGTTTCTAGCTCGTGAGTTATAAGAGGATCGATAGTCTCTTCAAGCATATCAAGGTACAGATTGCCAGTCAAGTTTTCTTCCAGAAATAATGGACCAAGAATGGCATTTCCAAGAATACCAGCCCAAACATTAACTTTTTGTGGGTGTTGTGTATGCCCTTCCCGAAAAATATGTGGGTTTTCGTCACTCCAATAGCGACAATTTTGTCTATTAACATTGCCATTCAGAAAAAATGAACACTCATCGCTGAAACAGATGTTTAACAGAAGATTAGGGATGGTATTGACTCGATGAGACATTATTTCACAAAACTCTATCCTTCTATCATAATCATCCTCGTGGAGCTCTTGAAGAATCTGCATTTTATATGGATGAAATTTATGCATTTTCAATGCTTTTCTTATAGTCTCGCGTGACATTCCCGTCTGTTCTGATACTGATCGTAAGGAGCTCGTGGGCTCTGCAGCAAATGTTCCCAAAA
Organism: Chrysolina oricalcia; assembly: GCA_944452925.2. Classification (NCBI taxonomy): domain Eukaryota; kingdom Metazoa; phylum Arthropoda; class Insecta; order Coleoptera; family Chrysomelidae; genus Chrysolina; species Chrysolina oricalcia. The sequence goes on along the minus strand of OX101818.2, from coordinate 16,079,950 downwards.
CTTCAATTTGAGCTGCTTCATTTAGTACTCTGGGGTTATTTCTTTTTTTATTTGTCACTGAACCAGTTTCGTAAAACTTATTCACCAAATCAAGCACATACCGGTGACTTACAATACAATTTGGATGTCTTTCGTTAAAAAGACATGCCGCCCTTCGTGCGCACTGTCCAACTTCGCCATAAATTACAATCATTTTAATTCTGTCTTGAAGAATGTAAACCATTTTTACACTTTTATACACTTATTAAAGTAATTCCTAAACAGCCCAACAGGTACAACGGTATTCACAATACTACCACATAGTTCAAATTTGCTAACCAATTTTTTGCCGGAAAACAGAAACTTCTTACAGCAGAAGTAGCAAAAAAGGAAGGCTATCTGTACAATTTCTGCGATGACACTTAAAAATTCAGCATTTAATAAACACAACTTTACTACCATCTACGTTTTACTATTAGACTACTTTTTTATGTAAAGTGTTTGGAGCTAATGGCTAATGTTACCCCTAATAAAGGGTTGGAACGGTACCACCTAATATTCTAACCAGTTCTGGCCAAACCATGCATCTCAGTATAGGCGTTCTAATAATTACTTCTGTTAGTTTAGAACGCAATTTTTCGGAAAATGCTCATCAAAAAATAATAAGTCAGGGTACCATTGGAACAAGAATTGAACGCCCATCAAAATGATGTGCCACTTGACCCCCCTTCCCATTTAAAATTCTAAGGGTAACATCTACCCCTCCTAGGGGGTTGAACCACGAGGGCTACAAATAGTCCTTGAAAGTGTCCCCCTTGACAATAAAATTGACCTGTTTTTTCGATTACTCATATTGTTTACTGGAAGGAAGATATTAAGGGTGGGAAGTTTTCAAATTGACACCCTGTATGTTTTGTAACAAGTTTTAATGTATTGTATTTATACAGTACAGCTTTTTTCAGTCCCCCCCTCCCCCTGGTAACAATTAACGTACAAACATGGAACAAAAACCATTTTTAAAAGTATCACCGATACTACTTTTTGAAATAAAAGACATTGAGTTTGACATCACTTTAAAACTTTCAAACGGCATGGGGGTATTTCCATAAAAGTTGCAGAAAATTGTATGCTGTATTATTTTTGTTTTAGGAAGAAAGGTATGCTTCATAAAAAGTTTTGTGTGATCTAGAACCTAATTTTGAATGATCAAATTTTGAAATTTGTCAGTTGTTTACGCGTAGTGTGATAAATGTCAATTTGGTACAATAGTAAAGTCGTTGTATATACAACGGTAAAGTACTTCTATATGTGACAATATCTAAAACTGTTATTTTGAAAAGTTTTAAAGAAATATACAACACATCTATCTACCAAAAAATATATATATATTTTTCTCTGCAGTAACACAAATTTTAATTATTTCTACATAAATTTTTATTAAAAACAAGGTTTCGCGCTCAAATGTTCTCTTACCCTTCACTGTTAGAGCCGTTATTGCAAGAGATACACTATAAGTGTTATTGTGGAGAAGAATCCACAAATACACGTTTATTTTCAGCGTAGATGGATATGATTGCATATTTGAAGGTGATTTTCAATTCTGAACAACTATTCATTACAACAATATTCGATATTTTCACAAATAAAAATACCTACCCAAATCATATTTTCTGACACTACTCGTATACACCTGACAATTTTTCTAAATTTCATTATTCAAAACTAGGTTCTACAACATGCAAAACTTTTTATGAAGATTGACTTTTTTCCTATAATGAAAACAAAAAGTATTCCATGTCTTGGTGGGCTTGGACTTGGTGGACAGACGTACAATACATTTTTACAGAATAATAATTCGATGTGCAGAAAATAAAAAATGTTTAGTAGGTGTGAAAAAATTATTCTTTCATAAAATTGACATTCTACCTACGTCTTCCAATAACTCCAATAATCAAGGCAATATTTTATAAAAACAAAAATAATTTCTGTTTTCACATCATTGAGAGCTCTTTGTTAACTTGGGATTGGGTATAATTTTCTTCAATTCAGTAACGTATTCAAAGAAATTGCCTCATCTGACTCTTTTTGAGTTAATGATTATTATTACTATCTATATCATAATTATTTGTTAACTGGGGAGTTACTGAATTCTATTAGATAACAGCCAGAAATCTTGACATCTATGCAGCCGAAAACAATCACATAGAACTGAAAAAATTTGGTTAACCAATTTTTTGAGAGCATGTCAAAGTCAAAATATGCTTTATTGCCGGAAGTTAATGATAAACTTATTGACAAAGCTTCATTGCGTTAAAGATAATGTTGAAAAAAATTATGGAAATTGAATTTCAAAGTAATTAAAAGTACGTGATACCCCCTACCATCGGCACATCATTCCTGATGAGAGGCAACACCACCACTATATGTACTTGAATACAGTGTTGTTGAAAAATACCATGCTGTAACGTGATATTTTAACGCAGTACTGAGATGAAAAAATATTGAATGTTAAAAATTCCACCATACAGATAACTAGTAATCTGAAATTATTTCTCGTGTCTTACGCTCTACTCATAATCGAAATAGTTAACAATAAACTCCCTTGGTAATATTTTTCTCAACATTTGAAAATAACCATTGAAATAAGGTTATATTACCAATTATCCAATTATGTCAACACACAGTTTGTTAGCGAAGCACAAATTTCATCATTCCTCAAATATGTTAGCCCCCGACTTCCAGGCAACAAGCCATACATTTCGCTTCCAAGTCACCGACGAACACTCAGCTCTTATCAGTATATATACAAGTAACGTTACGTATTCTATCGGAGGTGCGTGTCAGTGGTGGCACAGCTGACCATCGATCGTTCTCTTGCGGGAGCAGATCTGATCAGGTAGTGCCGTCACCGGGATTCAGTCACCATGGACCTGCCGATGTCTCGTCGCACGGTAGTCATCCATTGGTCTCATGAGCGTCCGTAATTTTCGAAATTGGGGTTCACGGATGGGTTTAATAAAATTTAAATATACACCTCCAGAATAGGCACTGCAGTTTCGGCAGTTTGCCATTTTTTGCATTTATTTTCAGGTATTGTTTTATAATAGCACATACAACGTAATTTAAACATGCACAGGATCAAAGGAATAGAACTTTCAATCATTGGATAAAGAATACTATAACTTTTGTCTAATCTGTAGTTTTTTTTTATTGACCAATTAGAATTCAACACGAATTTTCACAAAATAACTAAATCATCAATCGAACTATGTCTCTTTCAATTTATTCAAGTTACATCGGTAAATAATATGAGTTATGGTTATGACATACACTTCTCCAAGAAATTAACGAACCACCAAAAATTAGGCAAAAGTTCGAGATACATTTTCGTCGAAACTACTTGTTCGATTTGGACGTTTTTTTAGAGCCATATCAAGTTAGAATTAAACTCACACTTTAGCCTTATCTTTCTTCAACATTTTCTTTACTTCATTATCTTTCCTATGACTCTAGAAACACCATTTTATAGCATATATACACTGAAAAAAAAGATAGGGCTTATAGTTAATAAATATTTGTTTGGGTGCCTTTTATTTACAATGGATAAAGAAAAGAATATTTTATTTCGTACAAGGTAATTTTATTTAATATTAGTAAATGCGATAATATGATATATTAATAAAAAATTAATAGTTTGTTTGAGGTCGATATGTTTATAATTAACAATATAAATTTATTCCTAATGAAATCATTTGTTGGGTGATATTACTAAGATTGTATTCATTAATAATTATAAGTTTATTCAAAGTGAATAAGTCTTAGTAATAGATAATAAATTAATATTCATTGAAAATACCGCGCTGCCATTATTAACAAATTTCCGTGATAGGTGTTGTGGTGGCTTCGCTATGATGGGCCACGTGTCACGTCGTACGTCTGGACGTCTGGGTCTCTCTCGTTGTTTGTCTTCAAGTCGTGTGGTGTGTGGTGCCATTTGTGAATGTTGTGTTGGTTAGGTCGCATGTTATTTTAATGTGATTGAAGTGTAACCAAAAAGACTAGAAGACTATAACACTTATAATAATTATATGCGTGGTTTATGTATCTAATCTACAATAAGACATCTGTTGAAAAAATCACAAGTACCTACTTAATAACGCAGTTCATCAAGGCGGTCTCGCGTCATAAGCATGGATCAGGTTCAGGAGCTGGAAAAGTTCCTGAATGATAACAGTTTTGTTGATTTGATAAATATTGATATTGATAGTGATTTGATTCCAATTTCTTCCATATTGAATTTTGTTTATTGTTTGTTATGTACAAACGTTTATTTTTAATGAATAAAACATATTAATAATGAATATGTGTTTATTGAATGGTAATGAAATATTGGTTATTAATAAATATTCTTTATTTATTATAAATAATGTTTTATTTACAGTTGATAAATCTATGGTTTATTGAAAATTGATTTGAATTACTATTGATGAGGAATATTTAAATAATTTAAATGCATTATTTGTTTCTAATAAATAAACGTTTATTCCGCAATACTCGAATAAATGATTTATTATATGGTAATTAATTTCGTTAACTATGAATAAACTGTTTTTTCAGTGTAAAGCTACTGATATATAGAGAAATACTCGTATGCCATGTCTGGGCTTTCTCGATCTGACCAAAGCCTTCCATACAATAAATCATACGTTTGCTACATAAGTTAGAAAGGATTGGTATAAGGGGAAATGTATTGAAACTTTTTGAAAATTTTTTACTTGAACGAAAACAGCAAGTACTGATGAATGATAAAATGAGCGGTGAAAGGACAGTTACTTGTGCCGTACCACGGGGAACAGTTCTAGGCCCTATACTATTTATCATATATCTGAACGATCTACTAACTCTTAATTCGACTGGTAACATAAATTTCATTCGCCGACTACACAATTTTAGTTTACATAGGTAACACATGGAACGAGGTTAAGGAAACGGCTACCGATGACCTGGAAATAATTACAAATTGGTTCAACGAAAATAGTTTGATAATGAATCACTCCAAGACTAAAATTATTCCATTTACTTCCTACGAAAGGCACTTACCCACATATGAGAGTATGGTAATCAACAATATAACAGTACCTGTTTCCAATTCATCCAAATATCTCGGTTTTGAAATTGACTTATTTTTCAAATGGGAAATAGTGTAGTCAACAAACCACGCAAACTTATCTTTAAATTTATACAACTGAGCTTCTTACACCTAACACATCTGAAGATCTTTTATTATTCATTTGCGGATACTATCATAGAGTGTATGGCATGGTAGGTTGGGGAGGAATAAGGAAAACAGTTAAGACCCCTGGAAGTTATACGAAAACGCATAATTCGAATTATTCACAAAAAACCACCGCAGTTCTGGACCTGAGACAACTTTATTGCAAAAACATTTCATTTTTTACATATGACAGACCCGTATCAGCTTTAATTGAACATCAATACCGTACTAGAAGTAATAAATTAGCTGCAAATAAAATATTTTACCACGAGCACATCAGTCAATAGGACAAAGATATTTCGTTTATATATGACTCCAAGGTTGAGAAATTTATCACCTGGCTCACTGAAAATTATAAACTCGAAGAATCTATACAAAAAGAAGATAAAAGCTTGGATTTTGTCTATGAACAGGAGTGTTTTTCATAATCACATCGATCCCTGATATTTATTTATACTATTCGTATTTCTGTGTATCTATTCTCAATATATTTATTTTTCTTATATATGTATCATTGTGGCTTAATGGCAACTTTTGCTGTTTTAATATTTAGAATATCATTTTTTCATTTCTTTAATGACTTATCTATTATTTTCTTATACTTTCACTATGATTAAGTATAAAAATCTGTATGTTTCTTTAATATTTGAGATGTTTGTAGTGCTTTATCACTTGACCTTTTTGTTTTTTGTAATTTGTTTTTCATAGAGCAGGAAATTCCCATAGACAAGCTCTCTGAGAGCTTTTTTGGGAGATACCACCTCTATTTACCCCACACTTTCAGTTTAAATTTTACTTTTGTGTTATATTTTGTGTTATGGTGAATAAAAATTATTATTATTATTATTATGAATCAAAAATTTTCAGTCGGGCCCTGTCTCCGATGCTCCGAAACATTCGGAGGGCGCGCTGGCAACATTATTACCCCAATAACCACTCCCCAAACTATGGGGTAAGCTGCTATTGGGTCCGGGAATCGTGTGACCTGAGCAGACGTAATGAACCGAGGATGACAGCCTTCTACATTCTTCCGGCTATGATTTCTGACATCTTGCGATATGCCGGTATGATTTTTAAGTTCGAGAGTAACGAATTCATCACACCGCCAAGGAACCCTATTATCAGATCAAACATTTTTACAAAATGGTCTGGGTAGAGCCTGCGGAGTTTAAAGAATAAATCTCGATATTTCGTCCGTTTCTCCTCCTCTTTTATTCGTTCAGCCAGGAGCCGAAAACTCAATGACGAAAATCGTCTTACACGGTCTTACACGGTCGAGGAGTACTTTTGGCCTGAATTTGCCTGAGGGTGGGGAATAAGTAGTTCCAGTAGATCCGGTACTTCTCATTTTCCAGCACGTACTCAATATCCCCCGTAGCGTAAGGCAACACTGGTGTCTCGTCTATACCGTACGAGTGTCGTAGATGGTAATATACCACTCGTAGAGCCGAACATGCTGACAGCAAATGGATAATGGTGTCAGGCGCCTGACAGCAGGCCCTGCATCTAATATCAGGGACCTCTATACCCATCTCGTGGCTTCGGTAGACCAAGGTGTTGAAGAAACCATCTTGGCAGGCTATTATGAATCCCTCGGTATCCGACTTCAGCCCACTTGACCTAAGGAAGGCGTAGGTCAAAGCCGAGGTCTTCGACGTTCCTGAAGAAGACCCCATGCGCGTGCTTTAAAAGCTCATTTGTGCAGTTGTTTCATAATATACCTATTAATAAGTCCATATCAAACATTAGGCACATTCATTTCATACAATCTCGCGATATAAAATCATTGCAGACACGTTAATTAATAAATAAATAAAATATTCCATTCTATTTCTAGTTCAGCACTATGGTCACAGACATCCGTCCAATGGAAAATGACTCCTGGCAAGTGACCTACATCAACAAACCCACCAACGAGACCTTCATCGAAATGTATGACGCTGTAATGATTTGCAATGGCCATTATAACGACCCGGTTGTACCAAAAATACCGGGCGACCAGAAATTTGCAGGTAGAATAGAGCACAGTCACACATTCAGATCTCCCGAGCCATACAAAGGAAAGAGGGTTCTAGTCATCGGTGCCGGACCGTCAGGGTTGGATATAACCCTTCAAGTGTCAAAAGTCGCTGAGAATGTAAGTATTTTCTAAAAGGAAATATCCGCTTCTTCCTAAATTGTTTGTTGTTGTGTGGCAAATGCAGGCAATTAAGCCATTGGTTATCACTGGATTTATCTTGTAGACTGACGGTAGTCTTCAAACCTACTTCCTGCGCTAGCTGTTGGTATTATTCAGACTCCACGACTTGTTTTTTTTTGTAAACTACGCATTCATCATTTTAGTTTAGTTGCTCTATGATCTGAAGAAAGGAGACGAATCTTTGTTCCTATATAGATCCAACAAGTAGGTACAATGGTTTCAATGAAAACTTTCTGACGATATATTTTGTCTTATTTAGGATACACGTTGATTGTATTCTTGAAAAAATAAGCACACTTTGACCAGACAATTAATGACTTTCACTATCCCGATAACTACTCCGGAAATCATTTCAAATAATATGCATGCTTAAAAAGTTTTTTGAATTTCTAGTCTATAAAAAACAATATGTTGAATAATTTCATTACTCAAGTTTCGATTGCTTTCATGAATTCTGAATCTGAATTCTGAGAAACGTAGGTACTACGTGGTATTTCATAGATCTGTATTCTGTATGTAAGCATCAGTGGTGGATATAATTTCAACTGGCGCAATGGTGCGTGAATTTTGTCGCCTTCGCGGTCTGACAAAAAAAAGATAAGCAGTTTCCGTATATACCTGATCTCCACGCCATTGGCTTCCATGTAGGAAGCCTCCTGAAATTTCCGTTTGAACCACTGCTCTCGGCATGATCAGCTATTCCTCACTTTGAGCATACTTACGTTGAGTCCACTTCATGTTCATTTATTCTTATGGATAATGGTTTTTGTCTCTCATATGAATGAATCTCCAAATTCCCAAGAGACCTCGTTAATACTGTTACGAAATTGGGGTTCATTGCTCCACTATATGGAGAATCCTGAATCATTTATTTACAGCTTTTCAATCATCAATACATTATAATAATTCATACTCAGCTTGAATTAATTCTAAAGTCGCTGACTGAACGTCGTTCCAACTTATATCTAACTTGTCCGTTTGATAGGATCTGCTTTCTTTATATCATCTCATCATCGAATCATCGAGAACTCCAATAACGTCGGGAACGCTTAGAACCGTCTATAAAATTTACTCTGTTATCATTTATAATCTCACCCTTCAAACTTTCATCATAAAAATGCAACACTAACAAAAACTAGCAAAAACATCGAAACTTTAGTAACATTGAAACAGAAATAACAAAAATTAATATGGGAGTTATGTCGGTTAAACATTACATTATTTTGTAAAGAGAAACATTCTCAATTGAAAATTGAACCAAAACATGACCCCCTGGAAATGGAAAAAACCTACGATAAAATGAAGTAACTTTTTTGTAATATCTAACAGAAAATATTTTTCTGACATAAAACCTGTCATGCTGATTTTATTGAAAATATGAAAACGATGTTTTCAAAGTTTCACCGCACAAGAAATACTCCAATAATTCCATCATTACAGAGTGAAATTGCTTCTGAAGAGTATGATTTCCAATTTCTTCAGAGCTCTCTGATGATCTTAGAAGTGTGAAATAGATTTTTGACACCCAAAATGTATTGGAGTCCTAGCGAAATAGATGCAATTCACGCATCAATGAAATGAGCGATTTTCTGTGAGTGATCCTTCTGAATAACATTCTCCCCTATATATCTCATTTATAGTTACGAATTTTCAATGGAAACTGGACATAAGAAATAATCAACTATCTGAATGAAAATGCAAATTTTTACTTTCAGATTTTTTCCTTCACAATATCTATTAGATGTAGTTCAATGTCTAGCGTGGCTATGCCGGGGAAGTAGTTGTTTACTGTTAGATATTACAAAAACTAGCTTCTTTTCATTTCAACTCTCTGAATGAAAATACAAATTTTCAGTTTCAGATTTTTTTGTCTCAAGTTATATATGGGCCTTTTCACAATATCTATCAGATGTAGTTCAATGTCCAACGTGGCTTTTGCCGGGGAAGTAGTTGTTTTCTGTTAGATATTACAAAAAAGTAACTTCATTTTATCGTCGGTTTATTCCATTTCGAGAAGAGTCATGTTTTGATTCAATTTTCAATTGAGAATGTTTCTCTTTACAACATGAATCCCCTCCAAGAGAGGTTATCTTGTACGATGGAAAATAGCGCGACTGTTCATCCTGTTCATATTTTCAATAAACTCAAAACATTCCATCATTCTTCTGAAACTTTTGCCACATTCGTCCAAAACATTTTTTGTAGAGGAAGTCTCATCTTCCTCGGTTTTAATTATCTAATCCAAACATCTTTCATCGTCATTTGCCGTCCTTGATGAAACCGTCCGGATGAACCTCAAGTGTTTTCAGAATCCTGTGATACTTCCAGATATCTCAGATATTCCCAATTCTCGTTTCGCATCTGTAAAGGACTTTCCAAGATACTCTTTGAAGTATCTCAATTCTCTAAGTCTATTTTTGTTTCATTGTTGGTATTGGTCTTACCAAAAACGTGCGTGTAACTCGTTCGAATAAACTTTTCTAATGAACTATTTCCTTTATAACTTTGTGAACTGTCACTTGTCACTAATCAACGCAACTCTTCGAGATTATCGTCTGTTATATATATTAGAGTTACTAAACAAAAAGTGTTGTTTCAAAGACCCAACAATATACCTGCTTCCATCCAAGTTGCAACTGTATTTCTTGTTTTTTCTTCTAGGTTGCCTTCAGTCACCATTCACCAGAAGCTGCGCAAACACCTTACCCTTCAAACGTCCAACAAAAACCGGATGTTAAACGGATCATCAGCAGCGACGAAGTCGAATTCGTTGACGGTACTTGTAGTGGCTACGACGAGATATTACTTTGTACGGGTTATAGGTACAGCTTCCCATTTCTTCACGAGTCATGCGGAGTTACAGTCGACGAAAACTTCATCCAACCACTTTACAAGCACATGATCCACATCAAAAAACCAACCATGTGTTTCATAGGAATACCATTCAACGTGTGTGCCTTCCATATGTTCGATTTACAGGTGGGTTCTTGAACGATATCTCTGTGAGTTTAGAGACTTATAAAACTACTCAAACACCAGGAACCTGGTCAATTGCACTCGACGCGCGTTAGCATATCATTGAGAAAATAGTTTTGGTGTTTGGTTAGTTTTTGTGTCTGAATTTGTAATCACACCAAAGGTTCGAAATACTCATAAATATATACAGATTCGAAAATGAAATTTCGGACCTTATGTTTTATAACAGTGGAGCGAGAATGGTACGCAAGCCAGTGGGCCAGCGCAAAATATAACAAATTCAAATGTTTTTATTTATAGCAATTTAACCTCTACATAACTCCAATATCTGCTTTGGGATTGACAGAAAGAGGATTTGTCCCCTGCCTGATCGATGCCAATAAAACTGGCGAGTGCTGTGTCAGGTAGAACCTAGGGCCTTTGTGAGAGGGCACCTACTGATGTTGACGGGTAGTCAGATATCTACTATAACGTTGTGATGACCGGTGACTGGTATGATCCACGCCTCCTGTCTACCTTATGCGTGCATTGTCTTTTATTCGATGTAGATAGTGCTTTAGTGTGTGGCTCTTTATTTTGATGATGTCCCGGAAATGGCTGAGGCAAAAAAACGGGTTGAGGTACCATGCGCTTTTATATAATTCGTCTAGGTTTCCTATGGAGCCGGTTCTTCCCGGCGCTCCTGGAAGTTATCCAACGTTTGATAAATGAGCCCCCTGTGCTTGCGGGGCTCATTATCGTATACCCTGACCCTTACCAGCAATTTCCGATCACTTCGCTACAAAAAATTCTACTACTACCCTACTAAACAATATTAAATTGCTGCAACAAAATTTGTTTTGCGAGTGTAACCTTTGCAGTTAACTGCCAGCAAGTTTTCTCAGAGATGGCATCTTCCCCTCCGTTAACTTACAAAAGTAAACTTGTATTTTGCGAGTTTACAGACAATTCAATATGAGTATAACTAGTCTTAGATTTAAGTATTTCAAGGGTTAGTAATAGTTTTCAATTTAATATCTACCGGAAAAACACCTTCACAGACTGTACAATTCCCTTTGATTCTTTCAGTCCGATGTCACATAAATTATCCGCCTTTAGATCAATGATACACAGAGCTTTCGCAATCCCTTTACCTGATAAGAATTTCCAGGATGAACTAAACATCATTAAACAAATTGCGGTAAACAGTCGAGTAACAGTTTCTTTAATAGAGAAATTGATATCAGGTAAAACTCATAAAACGGTTATGAGTGAACTATACCCAAATATCGAAGAACACAATACACGTAAATATGGTAGCATTAATTACTCAGGTAAAATTTCAGAAAACATTCAAAATTATTTTTCTAAATTCAAAATAACAACAGCTTTCATAAGAAATAATAATTTAGGCAGAATTCTGTTCAATGCAAAACCTAAACGAGATTGAATGAAAAAATCAGGGATATATAGATTAGAATGTGGGGAATGCTCGGCAGTATATACAGGCCAGACCGGTAGAAATTTTGACGTAAGGTTCCGTGAACACGTCTGTTTCGACAAAAAATCCACAATGTACGAACATCTGCAAGAATCCAAACACAAGATAAATAAAGATAATCTCAAAATCCTACACACATGTAATAAAGGAAAGAAAATGAATCTGTTGGAAGCCATGGAAACCAAAAAATCAATTAAAAACCCGAAATATAGAACCCTCAACGAGCAACTCGATTTATGTAGGTCTCCACTTTTGAATTTGTCAACCCAGGTAATTTCCATAACCTCCAGTATTGAATTTATATCGTTTCACTCATGTTCATTTGATTTCATTTATTTTCATTTAATTACCTCTCCATCCAGTTTACCTTTAAACTCCCTATATAACTAGATTTAAGAGTACAATTGTATTAGTTAGTTTTTATACTTGATAATGGGATAAAGCCCGAAACCGGTCGTAAATATAAAAAACTAGTGGAAATAAGACAAAATTGTGTTTCTTTCGTTTCATTAAAGTGATCATGAATTTCCACAAAATAAACAAGTCATCAATTACACAAATTTTCTCAATGAAGAATACTTATGTGAACAAAGGCATAACGTCAAATATTATACAATTTCCAGTCGTTTGTGAATCCGGAGACCATATTTTTTAAAAACAATCAAGGAAATGACGTATGTTATTGCTGATTCATCCTAACGTTCCCTAACCTAACCTAACGTGCATCAACGTATCAGTATTGAAACAAATTTGTTACTGATGATGTGTCGGATCTATGGATTCAATATGTCATAGTTGAAGTAAACGCTATAGTGCAACCTATCTTCAAACAGTTCCCCGTCAAAAAATAGTACTGGAGCTAAGTAATTATAAATTAGGAGCTTAAACAATTTTAATAGCACCAATCTCACATTACAAAACTCAACAAAAATTCAATGCGGCGACAACTATCTTCGTCGATTTGTATTGGTCACTGAGAAATCCTCGGAATAAAATTGTGTGACTCTTCAACGAATCATAAGACACTGTTCGTAGAAACTATCCAATACAAACCGGACAAATTCCAAAAAATCGACAGTGGATTTGACAGTGTTCGTCAAATCCACGTGGACTAGTTCCAAGGATTATGATTTGGCCTATGAGACTATGAGAGTGCCGCCTACTTTAATTCTGCACAATATCGTTTACTTTAGAAACACTAAAAATGTGTCAGACATATATCCAAGCAGGCAGAAATTTGACGTTACGTGCAAGAACAATATCCGTACAAATTATATTAAGTATGTCTGTAGAGAGAGAGAATATACTTTATTGTCATAAGAAAATAACTTGTTGACAAACATTTAACCTATGAAGTCAGGTATATATATATATATATATAAAAAAAGTATATGTCGTAAAAAATACATTTGAAATAAACAATTTCACTTAATAATTAGAAGTCAGTTGTATATATATATATATATATATATATATATATATATATATATATATATATATATATATATATATATATATATCATATAAGTCGAACAAAAATACGTGTAAAATAAATAAGTCTGACTCAATCAAGTCATATAAATAAACGAAATATAAGTAGTACAAACATACTCTACCACATCTCAGAATAGTATTCCTCCAAACTATAGTAAGCTCCATCAAGTAATGCTTCTTTAACAGACTTTCGAAATTTATTGAAAGAGTTAATAGTCTTCAGGCGTAAGGGTAGATGGTTATATATTTTTATGCCTTCGTATATAATTGACTTTCTGGTCAGGGTCGAGGAAGGTATAGGTAGAGGTAGATTGAGATTATATGTCCTACGTGTTCTGTGATATAACTGGGGATTATCTAGGTTATCACGATTTTTAAAGACTAAGCACGCGCTTTCTAGTACTAATAAAGAAGGTAGAGTGAGTATTCTCTGAGAGACGAAGAGCGGCCTGCATGAATGTTTGGGAGATACCTTACATATATATCTAATGCCCTCTTGTATTCATCGATGAAAATATGGATCTGACACCCACTGTTTTATTTATTCTTTATTCGATAAATTTTCCCAACGTATCTAACTTTTTTCCTGTCACTATACGAGACTGAATGTTACTTTTTTTCCAGGCTCGGTATTTCTGCAAATCCCTAGACGGTTCGATGCTTCTGCCATCAACGGAACAAATGCGAATGCAGACTGAACAGGAAATGCAAATCCGATGGGCCAAAGGCTATTCGAAAAGACAGGCTCACTTGATGGGGGAGCATCAAGAAGCCTACTACAAAGACCTTGCCGAAGGTGCGAAAACGACACCTGTCGCGCCAGTTTACGTCAAATTGAGAAATACCAGTGTGAAAAATTTATACGAAGACCTGCTGAACTTCAGGGAAGATCGGTACAGGATAGTGGATAATGAAAATTACGTAAAAGTCAACTGAGACCTTAGATGTATTATATTTATTTTCCTAGGTTAAATATGTTTAAGGAATGAAAGCGGAGTGGGCCACCAATTTCCCTGCGTAGCGTAACACCTTCATTAACTATAACTATACTATCAAGAAGAGAATTATATGATCTACATTTCACACTAGGTATCAAAACGTTTGTTCAGTAGTTATTCATTATACAAGTTCGCAAAGTAGGATTTTTTTTGTATTATGATTTTTTTTTATTTTTGAATGAGCCTGAATTTTTTTCTAGAACAGTTATCATATATTAACAAATTGCAGCAATTGTTGAATATTTTATCTTCTAAAGTTTTCAACTTTTGTCGTTCTGTCAAATGATGACTTCTGAATAACATTTGACTCAAAATACTGGATATTTCGTACTGTATAAGAACAGTGTGCGTAAAAAAATACTTAACGCACAGTTGATTTCTTTACCCACTTTTGCTGAAAAGTTTCACTCCGTGTACCTTATATAGTTTACGCACTACCTTAGTTCAAGCATACTATCGAAGAAAAAGTACATTTTCCTTAAAACGCAATGTGACCCTTCCTTGCAAATAAATAAATAATTTGATTTTTCTCAATTCTCTTGAAATATGCTTTCACTCGAAATGTAGTATCCGGTTCTTGAAAAAACACGGGTTCCCAAAAAGTTTTTGAAAAATCTTCACACATTTCAGGTTTGGTGAAAACTGATTATGGTACCTATGGGCATGAATTAACAATTTTTAACAATAAACACAGAAATATAGGTAAGTACTCCATCAAAATGTCAATCGTTACCAATCGCAAATGTTCATATAGTACAAGATGGACAGGTACAGCGGCATGAAATGGAGTTTCCTAACATAATCCGTCATAAGATAGGTACACCATCAAAAGATACTTTTTCTTAGTGTACCTAATACCGTCATAACGCTAAAATATAATATCATTCTAGTATATTCAACACGTACTTCAGCATACTATCATATATAATCCATGCGGTTATTAACACTATGTGAGAGAAATGACAGTGGTGAAAGTTTCATGCTCAGTGAAGACCTGAGAAGAGATCTTTGATACTGGAAAAGCTACAATAATCATTGAACAGTTGGATTGACTCATCCATTTTAATAAATTTTTCCTATTTGTAATTTTATAATTTTTTTAATCCAATGTTCATTGAACTTTTAAAACTGTTGGAATTTGATTTTTTCCATAAATGTTTTGATTTAGCTGCCTTTCACTCACGCCAAACTATATATGACATAGCTCGTTTTCGTATTTGTCGTAAATTTGGTATTTGGGTAGTTTTCTATATTCTTGAAAAAAAATATTCATGTCAGTTTATTTCAATTTTTTACATGTTTTTCAATATCTGTGTTACGCTCTGCTGGGAGACAGGTAGTCAACCCTGTATAATGAAGAAATTGTGATGAATTTCACAGCAAAAGTCGGCCAGAAAACCTAAATATCTTGGTAGAATATAAGAATACGGTTATGGAACGATTCCAAAGTCTGAGACTATGATTTGGTATTACCTATGAAATATATTTTAACATATTGTACAGAAATACGATTTTTTAACAGCAGCATAAGTTGCAAAAATGAACTAAAATAACTTGTTCGTTTAGGAGTTATTCTAGGGAAAAGCTGATGATGATACGAAAATGATATCCATTTTTCTATCTCGAAATCTAAACTGGTTTTTCCAATCAGTAATAGCGTTATAGAAATTAATATAAAAATATTTAAATCAAAAGTTACAACAAAACAAACATATAAATAATAGACTTAGAATCACATGTATTATATCATATTATGTTCGCAATAAAGAAAGTATACAAAACCAGTAAAACATGAACTATTCAATTTATCCAACTCAGTCCTCACCTGGATGGTTACTTATAGAATATAATATTCCATTACCCATAGCAAAAGCTATCCCTGCCAAAAATATCACATATATGATCTCATAAAAAAATATAGACGAATTATGAGAATTTATAAGGATCTACGTGGAAAGTCTAACCTACACGTACGTAATCCCTGGCAAATACACTTTTTAGAAGTGAGTATGAGGATTTATGAGTAGGTGTAATTTATAAGCATACCCGAATACATGTCATACGAGTTTGTATCAGGCAGTGGTTGTTTGAGGGGACTATGAGATTCGATGAGGTATTCCACTTTCAATCACAATGATATTAAATGCTCATTCACAAGCTTGTCAACATATGAGAAATGTGTAGAAATTCACAATTACTAATCTTATTTGGTATCGTATTAAGAAAATGGATTCAGTAATCGATGATCTGTATCAGAAATTCCTTATCCAATTTTATTGGGTATCTGTGGAACAAGTGGGATCACGATGTGATGGTTTGGATCAGGAATTCCTTATCTAAATTTATGCGATTTCTATAAGTTTTCATACAACTCAAAATCACTGAGAATTCACCAGTGTCGATGAGAAAACATGGATACAGAGTATAAGAGTTTGTTTTAGGCAATAGTCGTGCAAAGAGACTTTTTATACACGATTCGATGAGGTATTCCAATTTCAAACAAAATAATGTTTTATCCTCATTCAAAAGCTTGAGAACCTATGTGTTGAAATACACAATTTATAGTCTCATTCGGTATCGTATAAAAAAAGTTTGTTCTGGACTTGGTGCTCCAATCTGTATTTGGAATTCCGTATCCAATTTTATGCGAATCCTATGAGATTTCATGAGATCCAACAGTAGGAACATTACGAAACCAAATGGACTATTCTAAACAAAATATTCTTGAGAATATTCGAATAGATTATTATTATCATATCATGCCAGAATATTTCAAAAATATTTCAGAAAGATCAACACAACATCAACGAAATGGAACATTCCAGGAAAATCTTTCTAGAATATTCGAATAGATTATTATTATTATATCCTCATATAACGTCTGAATGTATGAAATGAATGAATCTCTAACCGGCTACTCGGAGAGCTTCTTCCTCTACTCGGAAGATGGTGCGGCCTAGACCACGTTTCATAGAGCGGGATCAGAGTAAGTAAATACCAACCACTGTTATCTTTGGCCAGAAATACTACTATTTTATTTTGAAGTTTTGGAAAAATACTCACTGGAGTATATCTGCAGGCGAGAGCTCTAATAGGCTCCGCCTACCAGCACTTTTGCGATACCATTGGCCGACTTAAATGTTCGGTAATGGTATAAATAAAGGCTCAAATGGCTGTTTTAAGCAGTCATCCAGGAGCCGCCCGAGGGCTCGGACAACTCCCAGGAGAGAAGCCCTCACTTCTGGATGGCTCAGTAGTGTTAAGTGCAAGTGTAAATAGTATTTCTGGTTTTTAGGTATCTTCGGCCTGGCATGCGAATTAATGGAACCTCGTTGGTTGGCAAAACCAACAAATTCAAAAAGAATTCGTATGTCAGACACGTTCCTGCTGGTTTTCCAAATAAATGAAGAGCTCCGGAGTTGCTGAGTTTTTGCGACATGCGGTACTTCGGATAGGTGCTGAGCTAGCCGGAAGAGGCAATGCGTCCTACTTTCAACTATCCAAGTACACGCATATTTGATGACACCACGGTAGGATGAGAGTTGTAATAATACAGACGAGGAACAGATGGTGTTAAAACTGGCCGATCTACCCGATCTACTTCCTTTTCGTTTCTGTTAGAAATGAATGTGTAATTTGCATATTTTTTCTGATTTGAAAACGACTTTATTCTTTATGTGCATATAAAATTATAAAATCCGTCGGATTATTTATTAAATTTTCATACGTGGAACATTCTGGCAGACCTCGCAGAATATCAATGATTTTTTTTTAATAATCAAGATACTGCGATGAAATCTCATACGTTGTAATATATTTCCAAACTTCAGGACCTCATAGAAACATGTAGCATTCATCCCAGTAATCACTAATAGAAACGGTAAAACGGATAACAGTTATGTCTAAGAACACATTAGAAATTAAAGGAATATGCCCAGTTAACACAAAATGATCTCAGAGATGGTAGTGGGCTTCACTTTCATGTTTCAGATCACATCAGTGAATCGAAAAGTGACTTCCATCACTAACGCGAAAACATCTTTTCGGTGCATCGTTGGTCATTTCGAGACATCAAATTGTGATGCCAAATGTGATTCGAAACTAGCCCAATATGAGATTCTATTTATACTGCGAAATCAAATGCACATCAAGATCACTTAACGTTACAATGTGAAATTGAATGAACTGGTACTTATTTGAAAATGCGCTTCACTTTCCGACTCTCTTATATGTCTCAAACACTTCAAATTTAGAATTCTATCATGAATTCATAGGTATAATTTCGTAGGTTTCAATTGTGGCTAACAGTGTAACTCGTACAGACTTTTCGAGAGTTTCAACAGCAATAATTGTGATAAACAGATTCATTTCAGAACTTCAATTTTCAAATTCGATAAATATAATTTGCAGCATGCTAAATTTGATGTAATGTACCAAATTTTTTATATATTCATTCACACATTGAGGCATGGAATAAACAGGAAAAAGGTAGTGAAATGTTTAGACATTTTAAAATTTAAACCAACCTGCTAATTGTGATTATTTCAAAACTTCATCACTATATACCAATCAATTGTTCTGCACTTTGCACATTATGCCGATAAAACACCTACTTTTGTGTATCAAATTCCCTGATGAATCAAATCACTGCCACATCAATATTCAATTAGGAACCTGAATAAATAAGAAATATGAAAAATTCTAGGTTGAAACAAAATTCGCCCTATTTCGATTTTATCATCCAAAGCAATAGGTAATGAATTATGGTTTATATAACATGAGATGCTAGAAAACAAATACGTGAGCTGAGTTCATAATATATACTTTTAAAATACAAAGCATTAGAAGCACTAGTTAAACCTAAATCATAACAAAAACAAAATATTGAAATACAGAAAATACTAATATTCAATTCCAGTTCTCTTTCTGTGGTACAGCATTTTCTTCCTGACGAAATCAGTACCTAACCTGAAAATGCCGATTTTTTTAGAAATACTGAATATACCATTTTACTTACCGTTCTTGTCCTTGAAGAGATACTATGAATTCTTGGGTGATGTTAACAAACACACTTTAATTACCTATTGAAAGAGAAAGAATTAAACAGAATATTGATAAAATGACGCCGTGTCATCAACCCAATACTCACAAGTTCTACACCCGACTCTCGAAAGTCTCGACAAACAACGCAATGAATGATATCAAAATTCATGTCAATGTGCTTCGCAATTTTTTGCACATTTTGTACCTCAAAGCGATACTAACGAGAAGAAAATTGTGAACAATTCATAATATTTGGTATCACAAAGCGGTAACAGCAATGTATATAAGTAACTCAATCTGTTACCACAATAATCAAGAAAGCGACAACGCCTAGAGGTTTGTGTTAACTGGGTGTATCTGTAATGTCTTTTAAATACTGATGAATATCGAATACGGATTTGCGGTTTCACTATCCAACTTGGATCTCATAAATTCTCTAAATATTTTTTTATCAGTCTCTATGTGACATTTTTGGCAGGGATGCTCCAAGTTCCTGGCAGACTCTGCCAGGCAGAGATTAGTGTACACAGTTCTGTTGAAATTAACAGGTACAGTCTAGTATCTAGAGTATACCAGAATGAAGTCTGGTAGCACAGAGAAAACTGAAATCTTAAGGCCCATTTATACCCTTACGAATATTTGCAATTTTTTGGAGATTTAACTCATACTGTGAAAAACTTGTGGTGAAGTGACGAATCATCATGTAATTGGTAATGTTGTACTACCTAACTCCAAATACTAAAAAATTACATGTTGTGGTTATGATTCACCTCTTTCACTGCAATTTTTTTCGCAGGATGAGTCGAATCGGAAGAAAATTGCAAAAATTCGCAACAATATATTCAATGTCCTTGGTCAATGGGGAGATCAACGAGAATAGTAATTCCAGTGGCTCAATAGTAAGCCTGTAAAGGATTGATCATGCCCTCGCGAATTTCGCAATTTTTCTGCGAATAAAATGGCTGCCAATCGTTAATGCATAACTATGTCGGCAACCATTTTATTCGCATAAAAGTTGCGAAATTCGCGAGGGTATGAACGAGACTTAACACCGCCTTTTTTAAACCATCCTGATTTTCACAGATCATTTACAGTAAGCACAGATAGATGCAAGCGCTATACTGTCATCAGTACTATTTTGTGTCATGATTATGATCAACCAGAATGATCCAACTGCTATATTTCTCGTTCGCTAGATTGGCTGATCTAAAACATCACCATCGCAAATATTTTCGATCTCATTTTGAATATCTATGAACTCGAATATCAAAGGTTCAACTCTATTCAAGCGATCTCTTAACTGAATAAAATTGGCCTCGCTTAAAGGAGATTCGCTCTCTAAAGTCTTCAGAAAGTTACTGAAATTTGTAATTGAAGCTATGATAGTGCCACGTTTTCTATTTAAAGATTTCAAACGATTTTCAGACATTTCAAAAGTATAGTGGAAACAAATCACAGCGCAAATATATAACTATAGTGCAGTGATGAAAGGGTAATAGACGAGGAACGTGATGACGTCACAAATGTCATTCTTGTCAAAAACTGATTCCAAACAAACATTCGTCAAATTTAAATCAGCTTGTCCGATTGTTTCCGTAAAGATTTTTCAACTCCTTTCGCTTGAGAAAACAAAATCTAAACAACCAAACACAAAACTAATAAGCAAAGCAGCAAATCATCAACAGAGAAAGTCACCTAAAATTCTTTGTTTGGAATCAGTTTTTGACAAGAATGACATTTGTGACGACACACTTTCCTCGTCTATTGATTTGAAATAGCTTGAAAATTGATCCCCTACTCACTTTTGTCTTCAAGCTAACAACCTCTTGAACTGGACTATGCTTTTTCAATCCGGCTCGAAGGACCATGTAAAACCTTGTGCGGACTGTAATGGCTAGTTTTTATAGTTTTTAATTGAATTAGAGAATATAAATTGATTTCTTAAAATGATTGTGACAATTCTCTTTCAAAATTGTTTTATTGATTCTCTCAACATGACATCTCCATGACATCAACTTGAATTACATTATACAGAGTACTGATACATTAAAAATAAAAAGAATACGTCGATCTTGAACAGCCTGCTTTTTGCCGACTTTAAATGTTTTGCTGGGATGCATTGGGTATTGGGTTGCAGTTCTTGCAGTATACGGGTAATGTCGAGTAAGCTGGGGTGGGATTATGAACACTCGATACGAGAGCTGTCACGATACGTAGGCTAGAACCAATGAGACTAAAATTCAACAAGGAGGGTTTAATAAGCTCCAGCCAATCAGAAACTTCTAGCGTCAACGCGTCATAGTGACGTACTTGGATATGAGTACAGAGTCGAACTCGAACCAAGCAACAAAACTGTCAGCAGTAACTCTCATATACCAAGAGCTAGTCCGTCACTGTCTATAGAGAACGGCGGCCATGACACGTCCAACTACGTCACATTCCGTCGCAAATGTTCTTTCATATCTTTCTACTAGTGTCCCCATTGTCTTATGGGAATCAAACACTCCTTGTTAAATTTTAGTCTCCTTGGGCTAGAACGGCGTATGTTCTCAATTCGAAACTAAATCGATATTATGAAATTTCTTTGAATAGAGATAGAATTGAGTTATATCTACCATATAGACCATTGATATCGACTCAAGTTGCAATCTAATTTAAATTGTATTGTTTTTCCATTATCACTAAAACCTGACTTATGTCAAACTCACGACGGATCGAGTGCTCGTTGTTACCTCTCAAATATGCTGTCAAATGTGATTCAAGGGCACTGAAATGAAATTATAATATGATGACTGGAATGCTTTTAGTTTCTCTGCGCACCCGTACAAAGTGATAACTCTAGGAGATGAAGAAAGGAGGCACATGCAATCTAGTAGAGAAATACTTTATTACTTACTTGTATGGGTGCGAGAGAGACATGCATCTGCACGTACGTGTTATTATTTCGCAATTTATGGTTTGTAAACACGCCAGTGCAGTGCAGCGCTTCTTTGTATCAGTTTTATATGGTACAATCAACTCAATCTCGATTCCTCCGCCACTGTGAGGAACCACAAAACAAACATGGCGGCTTCCATGAGAAATCCAGTCGCGCAGCCTGACGAGCATTCCAGTCATCATATTATAATTTCATTTCAGTGTTCAAGGGTGGCAAGTATAAATGAAGAAGAACACAGAAGATCTACGATCCAAAGAGACTCAACTAACAAGGAGGGTTTAATAAGCTCTAGCCAATCAGAAACTTGTAGCATCTACGCATCATAGTGACGTACTTGGATATGAGTACAGAGTCGAACTCGAACCAAGCAACAAAACTGTCAGCAGTAACTCTCATATACCAAGAGCTAGTCCATCACTGTCTATAGAGAACGGCGGCCATGACACGTCCAACTACGTCACAAATATTCTTTTATCTCTTTCTACTAGTGTCCCCATTGTCTTATGGGGATTAAACTCTCCTTGTTAAATTTTAGGCTACTTGGTCAAATGTGACTCAAGGGTGGCAAGTATTGGCTAAAGAAAATAAGATCGCAAGACTTTGATTTGAACTACGAATCACGGACCTAGGTTTTTGACTTTACACGTGTTTATATGGCGTTTTGACGATCTGTACTCCTATTTTCAAACAATTTGTGAAAATTTGTGATTTCTCTAACTAAAAAGTGATTGTGTTTCTATTGAAAGACTCTAAAGAACGTTTCAGTCAGGTGATTCAAAGGAATTTCATCTCCGATTAGTTTTGAATGCTTCTGCAATTCAAGGTTGCATGGCGTTTTGATGATTTGTTCTCCTATTTTCAAACAATTTGTGAAAATTTGTGATTTCTTTAACTGAAAAGTTATTGTGTTTCTATTAAAAGACTTGAACGATAGTTTCAGTGTAGTTTACAAATATTTTACGTGTTTTTTGAAGTCATGATTTGTGAGTTATTGATCTGATTCATTCTGTTGATTAAGGATATTTCCATACTCGTTTTCTGTTTCTGTTCGTATTTTTTTGGTTTATACTGTTGATAGACTGCCAAATATGGGAAAATACAATCCTAGTTGTTCAGTCCCAACTCCCAGGATGCAGGACATATGAACTCCCAGGATGCAGGACATATGGCAAGAAGGAAAATGTGGGATATCACAAATTTCCTCCAAAAATAAAAGCAAGGTTGAAAAATCACCAATTGGTTCGACCAGATTGAAGAAATTGACCAAAGGAAAGCTTGGATTTTGAAACTGAAAATTGGCAAGCTAAATAATATCGAAGTATATGCTTGTTTGACAAACAGACTGAATCAGATCAATAATTGATCGCAAATCATGACCTCCAAAAACAAGTAAAATATTTGTAAACTACACTGAAACTATCGTTCAAATCTTTTAGTAGAAACACAATAACTTTTCAGTTAAAGAAATCACAAATTTTCACAAATTGTTTGAAAATAGTAGAACAGATCATCAAAACGCCATACAACCTTGAATTGCAGAAGCATTCAAAACTAATCGGAGATGAAATACCTTTGAATCACCGTACTGAAACGTTCTTTAGAGTCTTTCAATAGAAACACAATCACTTTTTAGTTATAGAAATCACAAATTTTCACAACTTGTTTGAAAATAGGAGTACAGATCATCAAAACGCCATTATACACGTGTAAAGTCAAAAACCTTTTTCCGTGATTCGTAGTTCAAAGTCTTGCTATAGGTGGCGCTGCGATCTTATTTTCTTTCGCCAATAAAATAAGAAGAAGAACACAAAAACAACATAACCTCTAATTATCACATGCTTCATGATTTTGATTTCGGTCTCGGTGGCTTTTCTCGTGTTATTTTAGAAAGAAGTTATTTGTAAGTTAAGGGAAAGGGATTTTGTATTTTTGGTTCAAATGGAGTACACTGTTGGAAGTTTGGCTGATCTCATAACAGGGTCTAACACACCCAATAAACCAAAAGTCCTTAAAAAGCAATTCAAAAAGGATGAAGTGAGTGACCTTAAAATTAAAAAAGTTATCAAGTCGAATGATGGTCTGAAGAAAAAATCGAAAGGAAAGGGGTTGGTATCTGTACATTCAAAAATGAAGTTCAAGAAACAAAAAGCCAGTAAAAAGCAAATTGATTCAACTGAACTTACTAGTGAAAATAAAGGTGATAAACCAAGGAAGAAAAAGAAAGAAAGGAAACATGACGAAAGTCAGGTTGATTTAGCTGATAGGGGTGAAGTGGGTAGCCCTGAAATAAATAAAAAAATCATTTTGAATGGTGGTTTAGAGAAACATTTGAAAGCAAATAATTCAATCAGGAAGATCAAGAAACGGAAAGCCAGTGAAAAGCAAATTGATTCAACTGAACTTACTACTGAAAATAAAGTTGATGAATCAAGGAAGGAAAAGAAAGAAAGGAAACGTGGCGAAAGTCAGGCTGATTTAGCTGATAGTGGTGATGAGACTCCAACCAAAAAATCAAAACCAAGTGAAAATGATCTAAATGCAGAAAGGCGTGTTAAAAATAAGATCAAGGAAGAGAAAAGGGTGCTCAGTGACGAAGAACTAGCAAGAACTATATTTGTTGGTAATGTGCCCATTACAACCGATAAGAAAGTAATAAAGAGGCATTTCAAAAAATATGGAACAATCGAAAGTCTCAGGTTCAGGGGAATTCCAGTAGCTGATCCAAAAGTTACCAAGAAAGTTGCTGCAATCAAGAAAGAATTTCACCCTGACAGATCCAGTATATACTGTTATATCAGGTACTATAATTAAACTCGGGTAAATCCCGGTTATAACCAACTATTTGATAGTTTTTAATATTCAAATCTTTCAAAATATAATAGGTACCCTTAGAAAACTCAGGTAAGATCAGAAGCAGCTAAACACATATTTTTAGAATAGATTTTCATCAGAGTAAATAAATCTGTACCATCAAACTGTGTACAACCCTCTGGCTAATTAAACATGTATTAAATTATTGTTACCAAACAGTGTCGTGAAAATGTGAGTGTATCTACATCATGCCCTTCACTCTGATCCATGGCTTATTGTTGCTACCAAACTGTGTATCCCACAGCAATTACCTGCAACTTGGAATTCAATAAAGAGAAGGAACTTCAGAATGAATGGTACCACTATATTTTCAAAAATATATTTTTAAATTATCAACTTGTTAGCTAATGTAAATTGGAATAACATACTAGAAAGGAATTAAGATTTACATCAGGCTCTTCAAATGTACTACTTATGAAGTAGTTTACTCGGCAATTAACATGTTTATACCCATGAAAATATTCAGAACCTAAAATTTCCCCTTGTTCTCAACTTAGGAAATTGACTTATAAAAGATTCAAATTTGCTGGAGAAGAACCTTATCATCAATTTAACCTCCGAACAAGATGTCAACAGCTTCAGACCCATTGTCATGGAAGCTATGTTGAAAAAATTGAAAGAAATATTTCTGATGACCCTTGTTGTTAATTGGAATTATATGATCAATGAGAAAATATTGTATAACTTAACCATCATGTTTTTTGAAGAGGCAACAAGCAGTAATTAGAATGGAATTGTAAATATTTTTGCAAACTATTTTTCTATATCCTACACTGATGATATTCACCCAAATTCCCGAATATGAAAACAGAGTGTTTGAATATTTGAAATTATTACATTAAAATAACAGAAGTAATTGATCAAGTTATGTTAACCCAATTTAAACTTTCTACTTGCCTATTCAAACAATTTTCAATATATCTCTATCATCAGTAACATTTCCTCAGTTTTGGAAACAAACAACAAAGAATTATCATCCTGTGAGTAAGCAATCTGCAATCCCCAAATTTCTTGACTTTTCAATTACTAAGAAACTAACTCATGTCACTAAGAACAATTAATCATAACCAACATGGCTTCACCTTAGGAAGATCTACCAACACAAATTTAAATGATAGTTATCAACAGTTTTTCTTAAATAGTGCAAAGGCACCATGTTGACTTTAACCATACGACTTCTCAAAAGCATTTGATAAGAGTCATTATGGTCAATAGAGCATGGTATTTACACTGATAAAAAATTTAAAACGAGAGAGATCATGATCACATATTACTCATTCTATAGCTTGACACAAATTCGAGAGAAATATCAGATGTAAAAATACATATCAAGTATTGAACCATGAAAAACTCACAAAATTATTAGATGAGGCAACATGGGATGATGTTTTGAATAGTTGGGATGAAAACTTAAGTACGAACATCTTTATTGATAAACTAAAAAAGATAATTTCGAGCTCCACAGTAATAAAAAGTATTACTATAATTATTCCACTACATAAATAAGAAGACAAAACATCGACTAATAATTATAGAACAATAGCGTTAACTAATAGGTACGATTTTAAAATATCTAGAAAAAACAAACACTTATTAAATAAAAACCATTATGCCTTCAGGGATAATTTCAGTATAGAAAATGCACTCTGCAGAGTAACGGAAACTATCTTAAAAAGTTTAGATCAGGGTAAAAAAGTTAGGTATTGGTATTTTTTTGGACTTATGGAAAGCCTTTGATACTGTACATCATGAAATACTACTTGAAAGGCTAAAAATAATGGGCGTAAAGAGGGGTTACAAACGACATGATGAAATCCTACCTAGACAGAAAATTTCAGAAGAGGAGAGTGATAAATTGAAAGTTGAATCTGGAGTGATAGGGTACGGTGCTTTCTACACTTTTAATCAACACATATATTAATGGAATTTTCTCCATAATATACGAAGGGAAAATCTGCTTTGCAGATGATGCGGGGGTAATAATAACTGGAGAAGACTGGAATATAGCAAAGGATAGGACAGAAAGTACACTGAAAAAAAAATGAAGAAATGGTTGGATAATAGTTTAATGTCCCTAGATGTGGAAAAGACCAAATTTTTTACGTTTTTATTGTCCTCACGCATATTACCATTATTTCAGGATATAAAAATACATGAAACCATAACCAATTGTGAATTGATAATAAATTGTAGAATGAGAGTGTCATAGAAAGAAAGAATAGTATAAAGTACCTAGGAATTATAATAGATGAAAATTTCACGTGGAAAGAACATATCAAGTAACAAATAATAAATAAAGTTAGAAAATTAATCTTCAAATTTTATGAACTAAGAAATATATTGCATCTGAAAACACTACAAATAGTATATTTTGCTCTAGTGGAATCGATTATAAACTATGGAATAGTTTTCTGGGGTGGAGCACGAATAACATTAATGAGTAAACTTCAAATTATAGTTTATTAATTACAAGATTAGTTAAAGTAGCAAATGAAAATAGTGAAATAATTAATTCCATACTTCCATATATTCATTCAAATATCAAATGAGCAACAATAGTTTGTTGTAACTTAGTTTTTAATTGATTATGAGTTGATTTGTAAATAAGGTAATGTGAGAATTGTCTCTTAAATATTTATGTTTTTTGATAATTATTGTCATGTCCCCATAAATAAATTAATTGTGTTTTTATTTCGGTAGATTTGCTAATCAAGAAGATGCCATCAAAGCAGAAGCTGAAAACGGAGCTTTATTCAAAGAGCATCATCTGAGAGTTCACACATGTACTTCCGAGACCAAACCTGATGAATCAAAGGCTATTTTTGTCGGAAATTTGTCTTTTAGTAAGTAAATTTATGATTTTGAGAATTTTATTGTTGATATACAGGGTGTTTCTTAAGTATGTGTAGAAAATTCAGGATCGTGTTGCTGATATCAAAATAAGAAGAAATGTTCCTATAAACATATGTCCGCAAGTTATTCGTTTCTGAGATACAGAGTGTCAAAGTTGAATTCTTAGTTTTATTTTTGTGAATACTTTGAAAGTAATTTTGATATTTGGGTAGAGTTTGGTATCTGTGAAAATTCATTATTTAGGTGGTGTAAAAAATATATTCTTGGTAGAGGTCACTGAGAGCAACTTCGAAGCAAGTGATTTTAAATGACAAGATTTTTAAATTTAAAATAAATTCAATTAGACATTAGTTTTTTAACAATTAACATAAAATTTGATTTTGTCATTGAAAAATCATCCCAGATACCAAACTTCACTCGAATATCACAAATATTTTGGAATTTATTCACAAAAAACAAATATAAGAATTAAACTTTGACACTCTGTATCTTAGAAACGAATAACTTGCGGACATGTGTTTATAGGAACTTTTTTTCTTATTTCGATGTCAGCAACGTGCTCCTAAAGTTTCTACACGTACTTAAGAAACACCCTGTATAAGAGTTGTTGATTTTATTGAAAATATGAACAGGATCTTCATAAATTCAGATGTGGAATTATCTGTAACTGAAAGATAACCTCTCTTGAAAGGGATTCATGTTGAAAGGAAAACATTCTAAATTGAAAATTGAACCAAACATGAGCCAAATTGGCGGTTATGGGTTCTAGATCTGGCATAGTTAGATTACTCATTTAGGTTCAATTACATTGAAAATGCACTCAAATTCGTTAAATGGCAATCTCCAAAGCTTCAATGGAATATCAGGAGAATAAAATGGTTGGCTAGAGTTTTATTTTTCTTGTTGCACTTTCAGGTGCTGAAGAGGAGGATTTGTGGAAATTATTCGAACCTTGTGGGCCTATATCTCATGTGAGAATCATTAGAGACAAACGAACAGGAATGGGTAAAGGATTTGCGTATATAAACTTCTTGGATTCTGATTCAGTTCAGTTGGCTTTGGAAATGGAAAATGTTAAGCTGAAGAACAGAGAACTGAGAATTGCACTGTCAAACCTGAATACCGCCAAGAAAAATAAGAAACAGGGTAAAAATAAACCGGTGAGTAAACATATTCAAATTGATCAGAAATTCAGACAATGATTACGTCTATTTATTTATCTGTTCATCATCCCCCATTTCTATCTTTTTACAGATTTTATATTTATTCCTGTTAATTCGTATTTTTCATATCATTCATATTAGTATTTTATTTTTATGATATATATGTTTTTGTTCATTTCTGTCTTTTTATTTATTTATTTATTTACGGGCAAGCCCTTTTAAGAAAAAAAAACAGATTTTATTCTTGTTAATTCGTATTTTTTTATGATATGTTTGTTTATTGCGATATTTTATATGTACGGAATTCTTAGCAAGTATTTCATGACGCTTTCCTTGTTATTGTATTTATAGATATCCTTTCTACTTTATACATTCAAACAAGAGAAATAAAATTATTATTATTGATTAGACAATCCATTATCCCCTAGCGGACGACCCCTAGCGGAATTATAACAAATCACAAAACTCATGAATCAGTAAAAAAATAAGAACCATTTTAAAAGATTTTTTGAAAAATTTCTATCTAGTTCAAAAGTGATGGTTTCTTCATTTTTGCAATGAGTAAATAAATCCTTTGCCCTAGGAAACTTTCCCCCATACCTAAAAACAACTTTAGATCCATTTCAACACTCTCAAAAATTATAAAAAAACTGATAAAAAAGTTTTAGCTTTCCTTTATAGATTTAAAATATTCACCAACTCACAATTTAGTTTTCCGGCCGCTAAAGGCACAAATGATGCCATATTTTCCTTTATTCACCATGATTACAAATGTAATAATGAGGAAATCGAAGTAGCAATAACATGATGACTGTTTATGCTCTGTACATTTTTGAGTTTGATGTATTTGTTTAAAAATCTCGATTTTTTTAATTTAAATGCCACAGAACACGAATATAACACTAGGAAAAACGACCACACTTATCCATATCATTCATTAAGACTTACTGAAAAATCTCCCTATTATATGGCAATCAAAATTTACAACAAATTACCAGTACTTGTCAGACGTTCTGCTAGTAATAATTAATTTAAAAAAAAAAACTTCAAAAAGGTACTTATAGATCTAGAACCCTACTGTATTGAGAATTTTTTAATATATCAGTTTTGAAATATAACTGTGTGTGACGTCATTTTATTACGTGTTGTCATTGTTTTTATACAAATAGTTGTAGCATTTTTTAAATAAACATTATTATTATTATTCTGCGACTTTTTCAAAGCTTTTGATTGTGTAAAATTGTGTAAAAGATGTACTGCCATGGATTTAAAGGAGTGTATAATGACTGGTTTAGGTCTCACATAAGAGATAAAAAATAATTAGTAAAATCAAACAGACAACTGTCACACACCATGGACGTCTTATGGGGTGTTCCACAAGGATCAGTTCTGTGTCCAATTCTTTTCATAATATATTTAAATGATCTGCCACTCTCTTGTTCAAGGATATTTTACGATATTTTCTGATGACACCACTCTTCTCTGGCATGGAAAAAATTATTTGCAAATGACAGAAACCATTACTAGTGAATTAGAAATTGTGAAGAAATGGTAAACCTCAAGTTATGTCTACTTCAATATCAAGAAAAGAACCTTGGTTATAGACCGGCATCCCAGGCCTATTTTCAAAAATGATTAATAACAGGCTGAATCTTCCTGAGTAGCTTCATTTTGCCGAGACTTTTTCCTCTACGAAAATTCTCGATGGTGGTAGCTAATAAAATGAGCAGGCGTCAATCATGTCGATTTGGTAAGTGCAAAAAAATCATGAATAACAGTTAGTTTTTCAGTTGAACCTCGAGATAATTCGATAAAGTACTCGAAAAAACTTTTGTCCTACAAAATGGATGATAGGACTAAAGAGTCATCCACTCCCAACATGTACCAATGACGTGGTCATAAAAAATCATTAGTAACCAGCGGATTTTTTTACCGTTGCTTTGTTAATATTTGTATAATTGAATGGTCATATTGTCCTACAAATTGAATGGTAGATGTTCCCAGTCCTATGCTCTGAAATTGTCAATTCCATGGTAAAAAAATTGTTCAGTAACAGGCTGAATCTTCGTGAGTAGCTTCTTTCTATTGAGTCGCCCAACTTTTCCCTCTACGAAAATTTTCGAAAGTGGTAGCTAATAAAATGCGCAGGCGTCAATTATGTCGATTTGGTGAGTGCAAAAAAATCATTGATAACAGTTAGTTTTTCAGTTGAACCTGGAGATGATTCGATAAAGTACTTGAAAAAACTTTTGTCCTACAAAATGGATGGTAGGACTGAAGAGTCCCTCACACTCAACATGTACCGATGACGTGGTCATAAGAAATCATCAGTACCCAGTGGATTTTTCTTCCATTGCTTGCTTTATATTTGTATAATTAAATGTTCACATTATCCTAGGTAGGTTTTCACAGTCCTACGTGTCAAAGCCGTAGTATACAGGGTGCTCCATTATGTTCTTGTACAAACTTCAAATGGTGAATCTTTGACTATTACAGAATGAAAAGTTCACATGAACATGTGTCCGCAAATATTTCGTTTAGGAGGAGATATGAATGGTATATTGATATTTTTTTATTCAGTCAAATTTTTACAAAAATCTCAAAATTCATGATGTGTCGACCTCTAGCGCCGAATCTGGTCATACGATCGAGTAGGGCCAATGGAGACTTTTACTCGGAATAGCTTCAGCTACAACATACCAAAAATCAAGCCATTTCCACAATAAGACTTTTTTTCATTAAATGTGTGCGGTGTCCTTTGATGATAGTTGCATAAATTGTTGTTTGAAATTGATTTTTCCGTTAACCAGATGTCGTTCCCTTACGAACGACAGCCTTCAAAAGACGAAACTTGTGAGAGCCAAGGATTAAAGATTTCTTACTTTTTACGTGCTATTCCACTTTCTCGGGCTATCGTAGAAATATCTGAAGTCGCAGGGCTTCGAACCCACGACCGGCGACCAGAGTGGATAACAGATCGGTACTTTTTGAGGCCTCTGTAGACACCATACATCCTATTTTACCGTAGTGCAGATTTTCACAATTCGTCTGATCTGTTTGAAAGTTTTCAATTATAAATTTCAGCTCTACTGTGTTATTGTTGTTTTCAATATGTTTATAAAAATTATGAACGCTAAACAAAATTTCCCACTTTTTTCATAAACGTTTCACGTAAATTATGATATTTTTGAATTGAAAAAACAATTATAAATTGAAAGTAACATTACTTTACGAATAAAAGTATATTAAATTAGCTAAACCAAAAATTCAAAATAATTCGTTATTTTGAATAATTTTTATAGGACTAGCGATACATACCCGTTTTTCTGTAGGTCACTGTATTATTTAGGTGAAGAATACACTAACCTTTCATGTGTTATTCTCCTACAGTTACTAATAATTTTTTTTTCGCCATGGAATTGACAATTTCGGAGCTTAGGACTGGGAACACCTACCATTCAATTTGTAGGACAATATGACTATCCAATTATACAAATATTAACCAAGCAACGGTAAAAAAAATCCGCTGGTTCCTAATGATTTTTTATGACCACGTCATTGGTACATGTTGGGAGTGGGGGACTCTTCAGTCCTACCATCCATTTTGTAGGACAAAAGTTGTTTCGAGTACTTCATCGAATTATCTCGAGGTTCAACTGAAAAACTAACTGTTATTAATGACTTTTTTGCACTGACCAAATCGACATGATTGACGCCTGCGCATTTTATTAGCTACCACTATCGAGAATTTTCGTGGAGGAAAAAGTTGGGCGTTATTATTCATTTTTGATAATAGGCGTTGGATCCGGGTCTATTACCTTCATTCCTGATATTGACAAATTAATCTTGAATTGACATATTCAAGAAAATAAAAATCAATCAAAAATTATTCCTATGTGGATCTTCATCCATAATAAATTGAAATTTGACCAGCATATTTCAACTTCAACATTAAAACTGGCATCAGAATGTTATATACTACGAATCATATGTAATAAACTGAGTTCATCCACAAAAAAATGGCAAATCATTCTCTGAAAGAGGCTCAGAAATGTGGAGTTGATTTCTGGGTCTTCTCAACTCGACAACTGTTCTGTTTATTATGTTTTGCAAAAGCGAGCTGTTAAGTACCTTTGCAAAATGGGAGTGCGCGATTCATGTAACCACTATTTATAAGAGAAAAAAATACTGCATGCATTTTTGTTCTGAAAAGTGTCTGATTTACAAAAACACAATGTGACAAAGGATTATCTAATCTATGAAAGTAAAGAGATGTAATATATCTTATGATGAAAAAAGCTATAAAAAGTTCAGAACACTTGTTAAAGAAGCCCTTGCATAAAATCAGTACAGTCTAAAAAAATATTACAATGAAACTTTGCTGTGATTTACAATGTATGATATAATATTTATGTATTAGCACCTATTTTTTAAATGTTACATTTTTTGTCTCTAAATAAGTGATAAACTACTGTACAACTGCTTTTATTAGCTCAACCTAACTTATTACACTGTAGTATGCTGGTCACTTCAAATATTTATTTATTAACCGTCAATTACTGAACTATCAACTAAACTGAATAGGACTTATATAGGAAAATATAAGTTCTCGAACCATAAAAAAAATCATAGAATACAATAAGAATATTCGATGTTTGATCTAGAACAAAAATTAGTGCTTCTAGATTATTCGAAGGTTTCTAGTACAGTTTGCTCTTCTCGTCATATACCAGGTTCGTAACACTGCCTCCTCCTCTGGGTTATTTCGTCTCAGATGACTCCATTACCCTTTTGATTGTCCCTTTGGAACCGATTTGGGGGAAGTACGTGAACAACCTTTGCTCCTTGGGGTAAGCTGGATGCGGTTTACTAATTCTCTAATATTCTTTATGACGACGAAGGATTCTGTCCAATTTCTCTGTAGCTTGGGGCAAATTCCTTTCTTTCTCTGAGGTTGGTAGAGCCAAACGGCATCAACTGGAGTGTTCCTGTCAAATCTCTTTTTCGTTTCATTACTGGAGATTTGAAGACGACGTCTGCAGAACTCATGGACTCGGTCCAATCTTTCTCGCAATTCTTCGACATATTCTGGGAGAACTTCGAATTGGTACAATCCATGTCCGTTAAAGGTGCGTCCACATGCTCGCGAGCAGCACGAACAAACACAACAAGCTCAACAAACGGAGCGAGCAGCACGAATGGTAAAAATACCATATTCGCCGTGTTCAGGATGTTTGCAGCATTGCTTACAATCACCCAAAACACCTGTTTCGACTGTTCGATCGGGTAGCGGTACATCAAAGAGATGCATCTTGTGCGTTCGAGTAGAGTTTACGGCGGTTTTGTGATTCTTTTGTTTTTACTGTTCAGGTGCAGTCAAGAAAAAGGATTGTGAAGTGGACTGAAGAAAATGTTTCAAGGCTAATTGGTCTTTACGAAATGCATCCTGTTTTGTGGGATCCTCAACAGATATTTTATAAACTAAAAAACAACAGAAATGATGCGTGGATGAAGATCGGTACTGCAATGAATGCTTCGAGTGCCGACGTAAAGAAAAAAATGTATTCAATATTGGCCTCATTTAGGAGAGAACGGAAAAAAATCACACATACTACGTCGGGTAAGATTTATTTTTATAATAAGTCTGTTGTGGCTAAATGAAACAAAATTTAATGTAACGTACTTTCAATAGGCATGGGAACCAACGAACTCTACGATGGCAATTGGTTTGCTTTAAGATATCTGTCATTTCTGTCTAGCAAGTGCCAACCAAAACAAGCTACACCAACAGTCGAGGTAAGTGAATTTATGATAACTATTTTTGTACAATATTGTGTTAGTACGTGGGTATTCAATTTGAAAAGATGCGAAAAAAACATGACTTACATCATTTAAGGAATGGAGCTATCTTTTATTGTTCTTGTTATCTCAACAAGTGTGTTATAATTTACCACTACGCCATGACAAATTAATGCAGATTGTTTTAGAAATCAAATTTTACGGACGTGTATGTTTGTTACAAAGTACTTCGCAAACTCGTCTCCAATTTCGGCACGATATTGATGATTTTCGAGCCGTAGACTGTAAATTCAATAATGAAGCCTCTTCTGTCTCTGTCAAACGTTCCTCGTGGTGTACATTTGAAGAGAATTTACACTGCGTCTTAAAAAATTGTGTTATGGTCACTTTTACTGCCTTTTCTGGTTCTAATAATAGAGGTTTCCTTAAAACTCTGAATGCAGCAGACATAATGCCGAACACATTCTCTCAAAGTCTTCTGGCCCTAGATAATCTTTAATTAAATGCCCTATTTGTACTTCTTTCGAGACCTCTTCCTGGGTATGGTATAATTTTATACTGATGTCAAAGTCAATATATACTTTAATGTCAGAAGTTTTTCAACTTATCCACAAAGCTTTCAAGTATAAATAAAAATGTAAATTGAAAACACGTTTGGCTGCACAACAATTCTATTCTGTGTATAGGTGCAGACGAAAGAGAGTACCACCACCATATGCGCTCCGGGGCGACTGAGCTAAAAATGGTGGCGCATTTGCTATTTCAACTGCAGGAAAAACCTACAGTACCACCCGAGGAGTCACTGAGGCGAGAATGAGCTCGTGTAACTAAATTAGAACAAAAATACAATGCTAACGCTCATCATCATATCAATGACCCATTCATTTCTGCCAATCCAGACGCAGTACTTGGTTAAAACGCTCCAGTCCATCAATAGGCCAATAAACAGAGCAATTTTTCTCATAAAAGTTCAACTTAAATTGCTCCGCCGATTTCTTTCTTGCAATTCGGTCGTCACGGAGGGTTGAATAATTAGCAATAAAGTTGTCACCCCCTGGGGGGGGGGGGGTGCAACCCCCCCCCAAAATCGTAAAAACTTTTTTCTGATATTGTGGTGAATTTTGTGATATAGCACATAAAAATCAAAGAGGTACACTTATGGGAGTGTTTGATTCACAAAAATGTCAATATCAAATTGGTAGTTTCCCCTAAATTCATTTAAAAATTTGGAAATTTTGAGTAACATCATGGCCAAGTTCTAAAACAACACTAACACTGGGCACTTTCCATTGAATAGAAAAAACTTTGTCAACTATGCAAAAATTTATATTCTGCAGGTAGATTTTTGAATGAGCGTATAAAAACCTAAGCATTTATGCATTTTAAGCAAGTTCCATTCAAAAAAATGTTAATAACAAACTGGCATTTTCTCCTGAATTCCTAGGTGGACCTTTGGAATTTTGGAAATGTAAGTCATATCTGACATTTCGATATTTTGAAACAGAGCTGAGTTGAAAATGAAACAAATATTTCAAAAATAAACTCGCCATTTTCAATTAATAACAGTGACAAAGCACTAAGAGATGTTTCCTCGTCTCCGACTATCGATGTTATCCTAGTATCCAGTGTTTTCTGCACAGGAACTTTTATATTATCTGACGTTTACATAGAGCAACGTTGACTGCTACCCACTGCGCACCGACAGAACCGCGCCGCTGTATACTTACAGCGGCGCGCCAGCGCCGCATTGACAAGGTCCCAAGCCGATATTTTTCAGGTTTAAGAATCTCAATGAATTTAAAGCAGGTCGAAGTATACCTGCTACAGTTTCCTTTGGTGCACTGTCTTCCTCGGTCTCGAATCCCCATATTCCATCAAGGACTGATTTTATTTTTCTTTTCATAGAAAAATAATGCGATTAAATGCCGAGTAACCTCTATTTTAAGTACTTGAGATTGACTGGATTGCATTTAAAATTGTACAAGTAACCAAATTTGTATGAATATTTTTAATAAGAGTAGGGTTTTTCTGCAAACTGGCTTTTCATTAATATTGATACGTGCTTTTATCTCTGAGTTATCAGCATTTGCATTTATAAACTCCCTCAAGATTTTGTAACCTAAAATATGCGAAGAATTGAAAACACTCGTATTTAAAACCAACATTATTTGGAGCAGTTAAACGTTATGCAATTTGAAGTATTCCTCAACTGTACATTTTACTTGCTACAAGTGATAATACATTATTTCAGAAATCACAAGCATTATTTCACGAAGTCAGGAACTTTAATATTATAAGATTTTCAATTGCAATTTTGCTGCTGGCAACTGCGCGTATAAATATAAATAATTTCAGAATACAAAGCTGCGATCTTTATCTTCAAAATGACGTAAGATTTATCCGAATTGAACATTTATGTGAGGAGTTATAGAACTTTACTTCACGCGCTGGTTGAAAAAATGCACGTTGGCGAGAGCCGGCTCAACACCTGCCCCATTGCGAAAGCATATAACTTCAACAATTTTTTTCAAGATTACCGTGCGATTTCTCAAAATTTTGGTAGGGAAAGTTTGTTTGTAAAAATTTGCGCTCTTTCTGAATATCAAGCAATTTTTTTAATTTAATGTAAATTTTTTGAGATATTTCGAAATTATCTCAAAAATTAATTTCAACGCGTTTTTTGGGGGGGTTCCACCCCCCTGGAGGTGATAATTTTTCAGAAAAGTAATGTGCACACTGCACACTGTGTTCTACAATAAAAAAAAAAAAATTATCGGCGGAGCAATTTGAGTTGAGGTTGAAAGCCCTGTTGATTGGCCTACAATGACGAGAACTCAAAAAGTTATTCGGATGGAAACAATAAAAAACATTTGAATTCAACTATGTTCGATTCATTCTTGAATTATGAGTTTCAGAACCCATTATTATAGAACTCTTGGCAACCGTAATACACTCTGTCAGACAATGCATATCCGAAATCCCCCCATTGCTCCGATACAATGGGGGAAATTCCATAAATCTTCAAATTTTTGTGCGATATTGAGCCATTTTTCTGATGTTGTTGGCATCTGTAAAAAAATGATTTTGTTATTCTTTTGATTTCAGAGCGAAGAGATGATAGAGAGCCCCATACAGGAAAGCCAAGATCACATTGATACAGACGAAACACGCACAACTAATGAAGCTATTGATGCACCTGGTACGTCTATTACGCAAGTTAAGCAGGAAACTTCTGCGTCACCGGTATCTGAAGCAGTCAGCAAGCTTCGTGATGTGAAACAACGGATCACAGCAGCTAAAGATTCATTTGACAAATACGGGGAATACATAGCTGTAGAATTACGCCAGCTAGATACATATCCGGCAGCCTATGTCCAAAAAATGTTAGGAGATATTATGTTTCATGCTAAACTTGGACACTATAAGCCACAGAATAGTTTCCAGAATGCCCCATCCCACTCGATGGATGATTCAAACATATCACCGGGTGCATCAACTTCTTCAACAAGTATGACTCACTC
Source organism: Chrysolina oricalcia (assembly GCA_944452925.2). Lineage (NCBI taxonomy): Eukaryota > Metazoa > Arthropoda > Insecta > Coleoptera > Chrysomelidae > Chrysolina > Chrysolina oricalcia. The sequence continues at coordinate 16,041,360 of OX101818.2, read as the reverse complement.
ACCAACCAACTAACTATTCCCTGCAAACACAATAGACGAACGAAATAAATGATGAATCTGTTTTGGAATTCCATGTTATGTTATTAAGTTTTTTTTTAAAGAAAATACATTTTATTTTTATACTTTTATAGTTGAATTTTTTCCGTTGTATCTTATTGTAATAAATATAAAGTCTAAATGGTTTTAATTTATTTATTTATAAACATAAAGTCTGCTTTCTAATTTATAATATTACAATTTATCTGATTTATGCCACACTGATTTATTTCAAACTACACTGACTCTCACAGCATCTAACTCTGTGTATCGAACTAACTCTGTCCGTGTATCCTCGCAGCTTGATGCTTTTATACACGAAGGGTTCTTTTCTAGACGGTTCTGGACTACTTCCTTTCCCATCTAGATTTCGCATTCCTAGAAGCGTTGACGACTGTAATGTCAAGATGACCTAATACTCGCAGGAACGGAGCCAGGTAGCCGAGTGGCTGAAGCGACTTTGTTTCAATCATTTTGGTTCCCAGTCATAGGTTCAAATCCTAGCGACTGCAGAAATTTTTCTGATGGCCCGAGAAAGTGCAAGGAATCCTACTTAAAAAGGTAAGACCTCGTTAACCCTCAGCTCGCACAAGTTTCTACTTCTGAGGGCTGCCGTTCGTAAGGGGACGACAGCTGGTTAACGAAAAAAAACAAAAAATGCAGGCTTGTTGACGAGTACGAACGACAGGTCCGTAATTGTTACATAGCCGCCTTCTTAGAGATATTTTGGAGTGTGTCGATATTTGCAAGATACCCAATATATATCTGCACTGTGAATTTCGATGGAAATAACACTCCACAGTCTTCATGTTTGATCGTGGAAGATGGTTGCATCAAACCAAAATCTTGACATACTTCTTATAACTTTCCAATCCATCCCTTCAATACCACAGGACAATTTTGGGATTGCTAGCTCCGCCAGATCCTGGACTACCATCGTATTTATTAGTTTGGTAAGACTTCCAGACATCTTCATACGTCGGTTTATCGCGGGAATGCTTCTTGGTAACCGGTAGTAGATGTTTCTCTGACCCTCCTTCAGCTGTAGCACCCCTCCAACTTCTGGATTCTGTTCCCGCAGAGTCAACCGAATTTCTTGGAGAACACCACAGCGATGCCCTTGAACATTTTAAGATCTGCGACGTAGTGTGCTAGTGCGTAATCAGCAGGTACCTTGAAAAGGTCTCGTGGCTCTCTCGAGTTACTCAATATATAACTTTTTGCTCGTTTGAATACAAGGACATGAACTTCTAGAGCGTCATCTCATCTTCCGGTGGTCTGAGGGTGCGAACTTGTTCATGGTTTTCAGCGTAAGGGGTCAACGTGTTGAAATGAACGACCCTGGGTTTCCCTCAGGGTGGCTTGTGGATTCGGTAAAGCAGGTCGTTTATTCTTTTGATGATCTGATGGCAGGTGTAATTTTTTTATCCAGAAGTATCTTGTAATCTTCTAGCATTATAACAAATGCTAATTGTATGTCTTCCGTTTGTGAATCTTCTTCATGGGGCATTTCTTCATCTGAAGACATTTTTACAGAACCACGAATACACCATCAATTTAATACTGATGACTTGTAACAATTCAACTGACAAGCAAGAAAAATATTCAATGATCTCCAGGCTGTCTTGATAACATTGTAAAACAACAACGATGGAACAGAAAATCTAATAAACTTGTCATAACCTCCCGAGCAAACGGAGTGGTATAGATGCTACACATGTTGAAGCTTATAATACGGACTAAAAGTAAATACTATAAGCAGTGTAGTAAATACTTCGACGTTAAGCAAATACTACCGGAATCGACTAGATGCTTCGTGATAGAGTAAATACTGCGAAGTAGATCCTTTAATTTGTAGCATTTACTTCGTTTTTATTCATACCACTCATTCTCTGCCGGAGTTTGCTGACGTAGTCCTCTCTCTCGGTATCCTGTCCTGGTGGCGTCCCAAACTTTAGGTCACAGGGAAGTCGCAGCTCTCGGCCCGTTATAATACTAGCAGGAGTTTGTCCGGTTGACTCGTGTACTGCGGAACGATGGGCCATCAGGAACAAATGGAAATACTGGTCCCAGCCTCTTTGATAGTCAGAGACTACCTTGGACAAATGGTGGTTGATAGTCCTGTTCATCTGCTCAACAATTCCACCGGACTGTGGATGTAGAGCCGTAGTTCTCGTCTTGCGGATGTCCAGCAGTTGACACACTTCTTGGAACAGGATGGACTCGAAATTTCTGTCCTAGTCTGAGTGCAGCTCCAATGGAACACCAAATCGTCATATTCACCCTTTTACCAAGACGTTGGCGGCGGTGAAAGCTTCATTAGCTTCTGGTTGGGCAGGGCATATGCTTCGGCCCCCTTCCCTTGCTGAACTAGTCCATTTCCACAAGGATGTATTCATTCCCGTAGTCAGATTCGAGAAAAGATCCGGGTGATTTCAATGAAGATTCTCTTGAATGGTGCGTGGTACGTTATACTGATGGATCGTGTTCGACATCAGCTTGATAGTTGGCCCAGTTAAATCGTTGCCTCACTTTCTGCAGGGTCTTCAGCAACCCCATCAAGGATCTCTCGAAGCACTTCCTGTCTTCTGTTCTGACGTCAGTTTTTCCCATCATCTTCGGACTCCAACACACGTTTCAGGATACCATTGTCCATGGTATGGAAATTCAATTGGGCTCAGTAGGATTTAACGGCTGGAGAATAACTTGCGATTTCCTGCCTAAGGTCTTCGATTACTCTTTTTCCAGCCGATGAATTGCTACTTGGCCCTCGGGGTTTTGAACTGTAGAAGCGACTTAAGGACTGCGTCGTCGGTCCTCAACAGGAATCTTCTCTCGTACACGTATGTATAGAAGAGTTCTACTCCCTTGACAACAGCCAACAGCTCTCGTCTGGTGACACAGTAGTTACGCTCCGGTTTACTGAAGTATCCAATGAATTCTTGCTCTTCCTAGAATTCCTAGAATTGGTGCGTTACTCAATGCCCCTGTTTGACCTTCCGTGAGCCTCTTCAGTGGTTTAGCGATGTTGGCGAATCCCAGCACATATCGGCGATAGTATCTGTAATAACCAAGGTCACACATAGTACATACTTGAGACGGCCAAAATCTGTCATCGAACTAGCAAGTACTAATGTGGCTAAATACTTCTCTGTTATCTGGCATACATGATCAGTGGCCGCTTGAAATTGAACCATCTTTAGTGATAATACACCAAGCCTCAAGTGATTTACCTTTAGCTCTTTCTGGATGTTTTACCTAAAAAAAAAATACTGAACAAAACTAGGATGAATATGAGGAGAAAATTCATGTGGTTTACTCAAAAGTCAAAACTAGTCGAATCAAAATTACAGCTAATTTGGAAAACACGATATTCGTCTTCGTATTATTTTCAATATTGTTGCCGCGTCGCGAACAAATAGTTTACATGATGTTAGCGCCATCTGGTAGTTTAACAGAAAGCTCATTTTTATAAATATATTGGTCACAACAATAATACAAAGGCTCTGGAGGGCCAGTGCGAAAATTTCGACTTATTAACTCGAAATTTCGACTTATTATCGCGAAATTTCGACTTCATCAACTCAAAAAACTTAGACAAAATTTCGACTTAGTAAGTCGAAATTTCGGGTTAGTGAGTCGAAATTTCGAATTAGGAAGTCGAAATTTCGACTTTAGTTGTGGTCATCGTCTATAAATCAAAACATCTTCGATTAATTTTCGTAGACAATAGCTATTTGTGTATTAAGAGCGCAAAGTGATATATTGTCGCTTGACAAAGAGAGTTACCACGCGAAGCGGAATGCGGTAATCTTTGGAGAGCGACAAAGACACTTTGTGCTCGAAATACACACAAGATTTTTTCTACAAACGCAGTTTTCAGAAAAAGAAACACCAGATGCTTTATTCAACAAAAGTTCATCACATTATAACAAACTTTCATAATGTATATGCTAACCAAATTGCACTAAATTCAAAAAATACTAATCGCTTCTCAAACTACTAAAAGCATGAAATATTAAAATTTACCTTTTTTAGTAGATATTCTCCAACGGGCGCTTCTTGTAAAAATTTGTGAATATCTTCAGTGGTGAATGTTTTGGATTTTTTCGCTTTATATCTAACAGACTGTTTCTTAAGAAATGCGATCAGTTTAGGATACTCATTGATACAAGCGGCTAGCGATACGCCTGCAACTTTGGACTGAGCATGCGCCAAACTCGAGCGTGCTCCGTAGACTTCAAAAATGGACAAATATGGCTGCCATGGCTGCTTCATCACTGCTCTCTCTGAATTTTGGATAAATAGTCGTTATATGGTAACAATGTTCAAATCGCAAGGTAGGTTAGTCAGGTCAGGTTAGGTTTGGCTAATAATTCACGCATTTTCGACTCGCAAGCTAGGTTAGTTTGCTCAGGTTAGGTTTGTGTGTAAATTGCGAGCGATAAACTAATTCAATGAATTTTCGAATCGCAAGCTAGGTTAGCTTGCTCAGGTTAGGTTTCTGTGTAAATTGCGAGCGAAAAAACAAATTCACGCATTTTCAACACGGTTTGCTATTTTGTTTTTCCTTCCTCTTCTTGCTTCGCCATTAAATGACCCTCTTGTTGTACATCAAATAAATTCGAGTTTGGCGCACGCTCAGTCTCATTGATTTCATTGTTATTTTTAACATTCAAGCATGTCCGAATCATCGAATATGTAGACCAAAGAGTTGATGACTTACAAGGAAATGATTTTTCTCCAAAATAAGCCAGTAATACTTTTCTGAATACTTATTCACCTTCTCCGACTGGCACCATGTCATGAATTTACCGTATTGTAATTCATATTTCTTCCTTGATTTCTCTGGTAGGAGATTCAAAGTAACAATTTTTGCACTTTCTGCTACATCAGGAGGAGTGTTTGATAATTCGCTGTCACTATCATCAATCATCATGCTTAAATACGTTGGAGAAGCGAGCGTTTTCGAAATATTTCCGTTCTAGAGCGCAAATGCTGTCACAAAATGACTTTTCACGGAAAACGTCAACTTTTCGTCGAAATCTGAAAGCGTCAAAGGCTACTTTGTTAAGCGTTTTACCGTATTGTAATTCATATTTCTTTTTGATTTCTCTGGTAGGAGATTCAAAGTAACAATTTTTGCACTTTCTGCTACATCAGGAGGAGTGTTTGATAATTCGCTGTCACTATCATCAATCATCATGCTTAAATACGTTGGAGAAGCGAGCGTTTTCGAAATATTTCAGTTCTAGAGCGCAAATGCTGTCACAAAATGACATTTCACGGAAAACGTCAACTTTGCGTCGAAATCTGAAAGCGTCAAAGGCTACTTTGTTAAGCGTTTGTAGAAAAAGTATTTTATTGAAGTCGGATGTGAGATAAACATCAAGGCTTATTTATATACCTGGTATAAAAATGGTGTTAGATAATTTGAAAGAAGAATTGTTCCATTATTTCTCAGTTGATTCTCAGTGCAAGAGACAACGTAAATCACTAGGCAAAGGTGGATTTTAAATCCGTTTTTAAATGCAGCTATAAATGAGGCATATTTGGCAACCAAGCTCAAAGAAAATCTGCTGGAATTATCTGCCGATGGGGTGTTGCAGTTGAAATTCAAGTTTGCCAATTTGGATACCTTTTGGTTAAAAAGACAAACAGAATACCCAGAATTAACAACAGAGGTCTTGAAGTATATGACTCCATTTGCCTCCTCGTAACGATGTAATTCTCAATGTAACAAAAACGGATCCACAATGGGAGAAATTGGTTAATGAAAAACAGGAGCAACCTTCGTATTAAGACGTATACAAGTGTTTATATCCTTTATTTAACATTTTCTTAATAAATCTATCTTTTTAAACATTATTTTTTTACAGAGGTAGTTTTTGCGACCCCTCTATGGAGGCTTCGCGACCCAAACGTTGAAAAACACTGAACTAATAAATTTATGGACCTGAACAAATATATTTCAAACCAATCACAACATTATTATAGTGGGAATTTTCTACTTAGATTATTGCCTCGGGAATATTCGTGGTATTTTGTTTTTATTGTGTGACAACAACTGATACTTTTGATTTGACGTCTGTCATCAGTTTGCATGCAAATTGAAATATGAATTTAGATAACCATAATGAATAAAAATGTTATATAGAGAACGTGTCTATGATTTGAGCATCAAAAAATAATCTATCGAATACCACAGTACCACACGAGAGTTCGATAAAGTAGAAAATAATTCTCCACATTTTTTCTCAAACTTGTTACCATTTGGCAATAGCTACTCGAGCCCTTCGGGCTCTCGTGTCTATTGCCTGGCAACAAGTTTTCGAAAAATCTGTCGAATTATTTTCACTTTATTCTCACTCTCTTGTGGTATTACAACTGATTATTTTTCGACATATCTTGCAACCAATAAAAACCATCAATTTAAAGCTATGATGCACTTTCAAACCAATCACAACATTATTATAGTGAGAATTTTCTACTTAGATTATTGCCTCGGGAATATTCGTGGTATTTTGTTTTTATTGTGTGACAACAACCGATACTTTTGATTTGACGTCTGTCATCAAATTGCATGCAAATTGAAAAATGAATTTAGATAACCGTAATGAATAAAAATGTTATGATTGGGGCATCAAAAAATAATCTATCGAATACCACACGAAAGTAGAAAATAATTCTCCACGTTTTTTCTCAAACTTGTTGCCATTTAGCAATAGCCACTCGAGCCCTTCGGGCTCTCGTGTCTATTGCCTGGCAACAAGTTTTCGAAAAATCTGTCGAATTATTTTCACTTTATTCTCAATCTCTTGTGGTATTACAACTGAAAATAAAATATATGAGAACAACTTCTTTTGACACTAACGGCGCCTCATACTGAATTTTGACTTCAATTTTACTGATACAGAAACAGTTCTGTTTATAACTAGATACATAAATATATTTTCAGATCACCAAACCAGGCAAACCGAACGTTTATAAATCTTTTAACAAAAACAAAGGGGGGCAGAAAAAACCGGAAGGGGATGCTTCAGAGAAATTCCAGAAGCAACAGGGCGTTACAGATACGGGTTTCCAGGGATCGAAGTTCAACGATAAGAAGAAGGTAGATTTTATAATTTTTTAATTTTTATTCTGAAATTAATTCTTTGGTTTTCCAGAAATACAAGGTTAACAAGGGAGCCATGGAAAAAAAGAGGAAGGTGAAGAAAATAGCGCCTCATGTAAATTGATATGCTTGAAATATTTTTTACTTGTTGAATATATTTAATTTTAAATGAAATAAAGGTATATAGACACAACAGCATTTTTTGAATAAACATGCAGGTGAAGATGGTAATGGTAAGTGAGGATTTTCTGCTATCTCAAGGTGTTCTCAGCAGCCCCTCAAGCCTCAATTCTTTGAGGAATTTAAGGATTTTGAGGGGGTCTATTCGTGGTATTTCTCCCACCGTCAGCTGGTGTGAGCCCAATATATTCAATCCCTTATGATATACAGCATAACACTCCATTAACATATGTTGGTGTGTTTCTGGATGTTCCCCACAGAATCTGCAGGTGCTGCAGGTAAAGATGGTTGAGAATGTTACATTTTTTGGTAACCATCCCAGTACATGAAAACTTAGTTGTGTAACACCTATTCACAAGGCTAGTAATTCAGGTAATATAATTTGACGGATTACATTACAGTTAATTTGGGTAACATAACAGCAATATGGTTTTCAAACTCAATTTAGTTTTTTTTCGGAAGCTTAAGAGAACGACCACTAAGTCGATTCCGAGTGCACAAATTTTTCCAAGTCCATCAACCTCAGGACCTCTATTAGAATGGATGAGAGATTAGGTTAATCAAAGAATGGAACTGGTCAGGGTTAGTAACTTCACATCAGTAGACATTTTAATGGCATCGGGATCACATCTGGGACGTCTTCTGTTTAACATTTTTATATATGATATACCTAGTTTACCAGGCATCCAGTGGATCAACTCTCCTATTTGCAGATCACATCCTTCACATTGATGATTTTATGTTAGATGCTGTTTCTAGCATAAAAGGCCCAGGAATTACTCTTGATATAGTCCTTCCTAACTAGCAATTTCATATCATGTTATGGTTGCGAAAACGTTATTGGAAAAAGTTTATGAATTAATCGTAATTCTTAAATGTTTCCAATACGTTTATATAACCAACACCCTATATGACTAACACCCTATAAGAGATATTGGGCTGAAACTTGGTATATAGTTGTTCAAAATATGCCCAAATCGAATAGGCTATCCACTTTTTCTAGAAAAATGCCTAATGGTCCCTCTCGAAATTTTGACCCATTCAGCAGAGCGTAGTAGGGATAATTTATTTCTGCCAACATCTTTGAAGAGCTTTCGTTCATTTTTCAAAATCGGTCTATGGGTTTCAAAATAACAGGGTGTTGCGGTTTCAAATCGCACACACTTTTTATTAATCTATTTAGTATAAATTTTATTTTATTACATAACTGCTTGTCAATATTTGTCATTTTTGTCTTTTGTAATTTACCTCTTCTTGAAATGCTATTATGATATAACATAACTACTGACAACCTTTTTATGTTCAAGTAAACAATTCAATTTTATTTAAAAAATTGTGTTTTTCGTCGTAAAGATGCTATGCTATGAAATAGTTATCAAGTGGTTACAGAAACAATAATTTACTTTCAAGGGCGGAATTGTTTCTGACAAAACTTTAATATAACTATTATGTAGTATATTAGTGAGATAATTGAAAATATCGCCGAAGTGAAATAAAAATCAACTATAAAATAGTTCAATCTTGTATTGTATTGTATTTTAATAGTGGTTCTGTGACTGTTCAAAATCCTGCTGTTTAACCGTTTTGAAGATGAAATAATAAAGCAATTCAGTTGTCGAAAGCAATATTCATTGCAGCGTTCAATGGACCTTTCCACCAGATATGAGAAAACACTGTAATGAGAAAGGATATACGCTAATATCACACGGGATTTCTTTTTTTTCTGACCGTTAGTTTCTCTATAATCAGAAGAAAAGTGATTCGTGACGTCACGTTCATCATAACTAGACATGGCAACGTTGTTAAAGTTGTGCACTAATACTCATTCAAATGTGTCGTATGACAGTTGTCATTTGGTACCAGACGGGTTCGTTCGTCTGTTTCGCGGAGAAAACCAATAAAGATCGTTTGTCTCTGTTTAACTCGTTAGCTTACATTAAAATTGGACACAAGTCAAGCAGTTCCATCAAATATTTATGTTGCACAGGAGCAGGCCCTACGTGATTTCTTATTTGAGGTTAATGCGGTTTTCAAAGTTTTGAAAGTTTCTGTTGTTAGTATTCTAAAATTATCTTGATTCCTGTATCTGTATCCCTGCAACAAAGTGAACATGTCGAAAAAGTGCTTTGTACCCGGTTGTCTGAACTCCAGTGAAAATTCTGATAAACAATATTTTTATGCACCTAAAGATGAAGCGGGTCGAAAAATGTGTTTCGAAGCAGTGAATAAACCCTGTATAAAAGCGGAAATATATGTTAATTGTGAAGAACATTTCCAAGTGAGTACTTTACTTTATGTTATTATTGTATTCAAAGCAGAGTTCAAAGAAAGATTTGAAATGTTAGTCATTGCAAAAAAGAACTTGAACTATCGAAAAATTTTAGGTTCTAGAAAAGATTCAGAAAAATATACTTGAAAAACCAAATTCAAAAAGATGAAAGTCACAATGGAATCATAGACATTGCTATATATCTGATTTGATTTCACCCGATGAATAATGAGCACATTAATACGATTTGCGGTATTGCCAATGCTCGTTTCTCATCAAAAGGATGGTCCGTTCAGAAAATTTGAAAACTATAAATACAATAAAAATAGGTATTATGTGGATTTATTTCTCTGATGAGTTGATCAAGTGACAATGCTTTAATTATTTCTCAATGGCTTATATCAAGCTAGAAGCTGTATTTTTAAGGAGAACGGTATTGCCTGTTTCGGAACGTTGATTATGGTGGGAGGTGTTTCCGATGAACGTGACGTCAGCGGCACAGTTTCAAACGTGATATTTCTTCAAAATGAAAGAAATATAGTGGAACTCTTTGTTAAATGGACGTTTCAGACTAGAAACTATCGATTTAAACGGGTTTTGCAATTTATTTTTCGTAAATATAAAGATCCATTACTATAAAGTAAAATGCACTAGGGACGCACTCTATGATTGGTTCAGGATCGATATGCCCCTCCCAACATCTCTGTAGCACAGATTACATACAACCCATGTAATCTGTGACTGTAGCACAGATTAGAAATTTTCTAATCTATGACTGTAGTGACAATTTTGGATTAATAGTCTTTATATCAAATAGTATTTTATAATACAAGTTCGTAAAATAGGACTTTTTTGTATGAGCGTGACGTTTAACACGCGAGTACCAAAAAGCTCTTTAAGAAAATGTTTCATACACAATTTTTTCTACAAATTGTAGCAATTGTTGAATGTTTTAATCTTCTGAAGTTTTCAATTTTCGTTTTAGGAAAAGATGACTTCCGAGGACAATCAGACGCAAAATACTGTCTTATTGAAAAAATGTTTGAACAGTGCGTAAAATATTACTTTACGCATAGTTGATATTTTACACACTTGTGCTAAAAACTATCACTTATGTACTGTGAACAGTGCGTAAAACCTTAGTTAATGCACTGTTCAGAAAAACAATTTTAGATGATTATTCTGTTACGTAAGGTTAGTCATAAATACTGTAGAAATTCCCTCCAGAAGGGAAAATTGGAATAGGATAACCTGCTCACAGTAAATAATCAAACCAGCCATATTTACCTCAAATAGGTAATTACTATGAATTAATATTAATATGGAACATAGGTGTAATTAAACCTGTTATCAAATCTGACTGATGTGGCCAGGAAATGTTTCACCCAGCCATTTGGATGATACGTAATTACTCCTTTATTGGAATGAACTCTAATAGTTTACAATTTAATAGGCCATTATCATTATTTAGAAGGGACTTATTCAAACCGTTCTTGTAAATAGCAATACAGTCATTCCTGAAATTATCAACTGGTTTTACTAATTTCAAATGAGCTTCTAATAAATGACATGCAACACCAGATTTATTTTCTCGTGAGTACTTAGTTTGGGCCAAATGTTTTTGAAATGCGCATCTAGGAGTGAAGAAGAGGAAAAATACTATTTGTTCCCACCGAGTGATACCACAGGCATCCAGTATTCCATTTTCAAAAGAATACATGATTGAATTGAAAATATAAGTATAAACTTGAAATAGATTTTTATCTCAAAAATTTCAAGAACTTACGACATGTACCTGTTTTAAAATAAATGTGTCTTTATGCAACTGAGTCAAAGATAAACACTTCATAAATCGCCAGTTTATTCAAATCATAAGTACATCATATTGTTGAGAGTTAGGAATGGATATTTTGAACAAATTCATCATTTTGAAAATAAAACAGAAGAAATAGGTGTAGTCTGAAATAGATTGTTTTGCCTGATTAGCCAGCCATTCATCTGTAACATTTGGTAAAAATGTCTCCTTTCAGTTTTCTAATCAAAATATTGACTACATTTTAAAAATGAGTCTGACTTTACATCCTGAAAATGAATGAAAAACTTCAGTTTTACCAACTCAACAGAAGTTATCTAGTATATTTCAAAACTTCAATACCATGTCATATAATTTTATTCAGTTTTTCTTGAACCACCAGTGGGAAAGAGTTTATTCTGGACTTGGCACATCCTATGCAATAGCTGCCGTCGAAATAAATGCTACAATTCGCATCTTTACAAACAGGTTTTCTGCAAACAATACAATGTGAACCAAGAATAACGATTTTGCATTGCTTGGGGGGTGTGAAAGGATCTTCAATCACGTAAGCGTCTTCCAACAAAATGTAGTTCTTGACTTGAGGTGGGTTGCTTCCAAAATAATCATATCTTTCTCTCAAAATGCAGGTAGAGCATTGAAAATACTTGACTTCTTCCTTTACTTTCTCGGTTTCTGGCGCGTCAGTTGAAGTTTTCGGCTTGTCAATAACTAGATTGATTTTCATTTTGGTTTCGCTGGCATCTTCCTTTTTTTCTGTGCCATCCATCACACTTCATACAAAAACCTGAAACGCAGAAGAACACATAAATTTAAAGAAATTATATTTTTGATCTAAACCACTCTAAGAATGTGAGGGAGGGGTTTTATTATTTGTCATATAAACTACTACTCAAATGCTCCCTAACATACAGAAAAAGTGAATTTACCACTACATACAATGTCATCCCAAAAGTACGCGTCATATGGGAAACTTCTTTATTATGGATTTAAAAAAAAAGTTATTCCTGATAAAAGTTTGTGCATCCCCTAAATCTAAATACGCGCGAACAAAATATAGCAAAACATGCGTAAATTAGCTTAAAGCGACATCATATGTATCTAACGATTTATTATAAAAGCGTGTAGTAATACAAGTTTAAGTAAAATAAACTTCTAAATTTTTGGTGCAAATTCCCTTTAATTTTTGTCAACACCTAAAATTACTCAAAATAATTGCCCACCTCTTTGAATATTCTGTTACCCTATCACTACTTTTTTTTCATATTTTTGTGGCACATAAAAGTGATCAGCAAGTATAATGAGTCCAAAGATGTCCGTCGTGGTAATATCGGCGGAAACGGCAATAGTTGACTATAGTTTCCAAAGAAATATTGGAGGTTTGAGTTATTTCGGAACTTATTTTTTAAACTGCGGCTCTGTTTTAATATATACATTTTAAAAATTATTTTCCATTCCGCGTTTGATGTTGTATTACGTATGTATAACGATTTCATTATGTTCCAAATCATCTCAATTTTTTTCAACATATTCTCGAGATATTTTATCCGTTAGGACTATCCAAGTCGGGCCTGTTTCAGAAGCTGTACATTTGGAGGGCACGCTGGTATCATTTACCCAAATATCCGTTCCCTACATCCGTAGGGTGAGTGATTATTAGGTCCGAGATTCATGTGCACTGAGCAGACGAAGTGAACCAAATATGAAGGCATTCCGCATTCATACGGTAAGGATTTCTATCGTATAAAGGCAAGCCGGTATAATTTTCAGATTCGAGAGCAAGGTGTCCATCATTAAACCAAGGACACCTATTATCAGAACTACCATTTTAACAGAATGCTACGGGTGAAGCCTGCGGAGTTCAAAGAGTTTTCGATTTTTATTCCATTTTTTACTCTTATTTTCCGACGATGTTCGTTTCGACAGAAGCTAAAAACTATGACGAAAATGGTTTTACTATGATTATTATTATCTATTATTATCTTTGACTCACAGTATATGTGTACCTATATATTGATCGAGGCTCAACACTAGACTATTTTTTCTCTAAATCTTTATCAAACTGTAATAGTCAAGACTTTATGTCAGACCATTTTAAAATCTCAATCAATATGCAAATTTCCTAACTCCTCGAAGTTTCGCTTCTGCTAATAATTCAATCATACTGTGAATTATTCTGATGATTTATCTGTTAATGATTGTGTAACTGCGGATTTTTACCTACACAAATTTTATTCAGATCTATTCTACCATTATGATTATCAGGTAAAAATTTCATTAAACCTATATGAAATTGAAGAGACTTATTCCTTTTATTATTGGGTATATAATTTTTTTCAGAATACCTCTAACACTCAATTTTTATTTCAATTTTACAATTTTCTTCTGGGAAATCACTGTCCCCTCTATCAATCCATCAAAATATGCTTTAATATCGGAAGAAATACAATTCTCGTTCACAAAGCTTAAGGATATATATAACCTATATATAACTATAAAAGGTAATTTGAAATATTTAAATGTAAGACATTTTAATACAGCAACGTCCGGGTCACATCATTAAAAATAAATCAATAAGTTTATGTAGATATGTATAAAAACGATCTAGGAATTCAATAAAACCATTCCATACTATAGTGACTCTTATTTCAGAATCTGATCAATGAATTAAAGAACAAAAGAATATATTGAGTTGCCCCTCATAAGCACCAATACACGCCTATGATGCGACAAAATTTATAAAAAGCATTTCTCGCTGCTCAATGCGAATATTCGTCAACATCTTTCATTGTACTCTATTCATAGTGCTGTGCTTGTTCATTGCCATCACCCAAATTCCAGTTCATTCATAATTTTGAAGATAACGAATTCTACTGTGGCGCAATCTATTCGCAAATTGCTGAACTGACTCAGTGAGTAATAAGATTCAATTTCTTATAAATTTGCTAGATTTTGGAATATTGCCGCCTAATTCCTAATGCTGCTCGCATTTCTCAAAAACACAGTATAAAAAATTGGTCTATGTTAGGTTTTGAACGATTTCAATAGGTCTTCTTGTTGACACATTACAAAAACGTGAATTTTATCGATTTGTTGACTTCCGCACAAAAAAATTACGAATTTTTTGAAAAAAATTAATTTCGAAAGTCTCAACAAGTACTCCATTATGTTCCAAATATATTAACCAAATTTAAGTTATTTACGTGTCACCGATTCGCCGTCCGAGCAGTAGCCAGCATGCGTGCCATTGAACGTCTACCTTAAATAAAATTAGAAATATTTTTCGCAATTTTTGGAAAATACAGCACTGCACAAAATAAAAATTTCTCGAAATCCAAGCAAGTCAGGCTAAATATTTTCAAGATTTTTACAAATAAGACTTGCTTATAGTTATCCAAATCTTTAACTTAAAAAAAATACACATTCAAATGTTGCCATCTCAAAAATTGGAAAACCTTTTCACCAATTGATATCAAAGTCAAAATATGCTTTATTGTCGGAAGTTAATATTAAACTTATTGACAAAGTTTCATTGTATTAAAGATAATGTTGAAAAATTTAAGGAAATTAAATTAATACTTGAAAAGTATAATGATGATACCCGCTACCATCGGCACATCATTCCTGATGAGAGGGAACACCACCACTATATGCGCTCCGGGGCGACTTAACAAATAAAAAAGAAAAATGGGGTGCATTTGCTATTTCAACTGCAGGGAAAAACCAGGAAAAAACCTTCAGAACCACCATATGGTCTTTGGTGAATGAGGGAATGGAACAATTAAACATAAATATAAACGATTTTTTTCTAAAGAAAGCAGCATCAATAACTCTATTATACCGCCGTAACCTTTAAATAAAATTAGAAATAATTTTCGTAATTTTTGGCAGATACAGCTCTGCACAAAATAAAAATGTCTCCAAATCTAGGCAAGTTAGATTAAATATTTTCAAGATTTGTACAAACAAGACTAAATTCCAAATTAAGACTTACTTAGTGATCAACTGTTTTTGTAGAAACTAAAAAAATCTGAAATTTTCGTGTTCTTGAGAAATTTTATTATAAATAAATTCTAATCACCGGATAAATCTTCTATTTCAATTGCCTACTCTGCATTTTTTATGGCAAACTTATTACTTATATACTGTCAACATAAACATTATAAAATAAACATATATTTCTTCAAAGCAGTAAATAAAATGACAGTTTCGGGAAATTTTAAGTTTAGGAAATTCAAGATACCTTTTCTTCTCTTCCACTTTTAATCAGCAATGATAGCACCAACAATGTAGATCCAAAAGCATTTACATTCACTGCTACTCAGTTCAAGATTTTGCCCTAAACTTATCCAACAAAACCAATGAGTAGACCGAATAAAGTTCTATGAATAAAAAACTGGAACATTTCATCAGCTTTTCTGTATATCAACTTTCTCCTTGGGGGCTTCTAAAGGCCACCACCGAGGCTTTCGAACAGTTGCAATACCATTTCCCACAGCAATATCTCCAAACTCAAGTGCCAAACTAACTCGGAGCAGAGCCAACCCCAAATTTCCTTCAACACATCGCAGCTTTCCGACATTCTTAGTTTCATGGATTATAACATTATCAACCGGCAATTTTGTTGGCACACTTGTGAAATACAGGGGCATCAAACGTTTTCTCACAACACCTGTGTGGTATGTCCTCGCTGTGAGTTCCTGTCCTATATAACAGCCTTTGTGGAAACTAACTCCATGGAGGTAGTCACAGTTACATTCAAGAGGAAAGCAGTTGCCTGGGGGCAGGTCATTTATTCCTTCTCCAATACCTAGTGAGTATCTCAAGAGTTTGTAATTTTCGTGTGGTTGAGGTGAATCAACAACTTCTACTATATCCCTTATTTCTTGCTTGACATCAGTACCAGTTTTTGATATTATACGAGATCCTAGTTCTTCTACCCTAGGGTCTTTGAAAATGGATAAATTCTTATGCGTCATGGTAGTCGAGGAGTCTGACCTGGTCCTTTTCAGCTCATCACATGGTACAACAATGCCATTTAAATCAGTATGAGTAGAATTCTCATTTGTTTGAGTTTTTATATTTTCACTGCTGAAAAGGGCATGGACTTGAAACTCGTTCTTCAGACTGGCAATATCTATTTTTCTACGTACTCGGTACATTTTCAAATGTTTTACAAGTGAGTCCAAAGCTTCGCTATCACATTCTACAAACAACGTATCAGTTTCCTTGGTCCTGTAAATTATGGCATCGTGAAGCACTCGTCCTTTTGTGTTGAGAAACATGGTGTACATGGAGCCCCATAGACTTTGGCCAAGGTGGTTCATGTCATTTGTTACAAGTCCTTGCAAGAATTCTTTGACTTCATTTCCTGCTACTCGTACGAGCGATCGGCTTTTAAGTGGTTCTAGAATGTTTCTTGTTGTGATGTTCGAGAAGAACCTTATATTCAGAATTTTTGACAAACCTAACATTTTGTGGAGATTGAAGAAACTACGGAAATTGGAATTCATTCAATATTTACTCACATCATAAATTCGAATCCAGATTTTTACTGAATTCTATTCAAATCGTGAATATTTGCTGATTATCAGTTATATCATAATAATAATTACTATCATCACTAATCATCCCAGTTTATCAAACACATCAGCTGTGTGATAGTTCTAGTTGCGTTTAATTTCCGTTCCGGAGCAAATGTTTCGTTTCATCTGTTCCGTTCCGGAGAAAATAATTCCGTTTCTCTGTTCCGCTTCGGAGCAAATAGTTCCGTTTCATTTCTTTGTGGTCTGTGTGATCACTTCACGAGCTACCCAGTGTTACTCGGAGCTACAAGCAGCTCTCGTTGACTGATAATCCAATCGCTTTCAGTGAAACACGAAATCCCCGACAATGTCTCTTCTTAGCATGTTCTAGGGTACGAAATCAATAAACGAAGTCAGATATGCAGGATTCAAGAAAATGATATAGAAAAGGCATCTTCTATATCTTTTAGTGCTCGGAAGTGAGTTTCCAGTTATATGCTTCAATGACTGAAACAAAATTGCAGGAAACTCACTGTTCCATCATTGTTTGACAACCAAAAGACTTCTTTTCAATTTAATATTTACTGTAGCATGTAGCAAAGATAAAACAAAGAACTACTCACAAACATTTTCAAGTTTGGTTGGTTGACGCCAGCCGTGAAAGCCTACATTCCTACATTTTCAATTTTCCTGTCACCGGTCCAAGATACATACCGGTCTCTTCTTTTCTATGCCGAAAAAATGAGTAGAAGACAAAAATCTAGAGGGTTACGTTGTCTGTTTACTCTCGGGCTCATTCATCCAATATCTTTCCTTTTCGAACTATAAATGTACATTCGCACATTCGATCGTAGTAGAAATTAATCTTTTGGAGTAACGGTGTGGAAAATGTTCAAAGGAGAGTAGATCTAGTACGGACGGAATAGGTTAGGCAACCCTGACCATTGATGCACACAAGCAAATACATATAAGCTGCTTTCCATTTAACGTAAGGAGCTCCTCAGAGCTACCCAGAGCGTATGACCATGTGTTCCATTTAGTGGAGCTTCAAGCACCGATTGATATTCCCCTTGCCCCTCGAGCACCGCCCGTTTTATTGGTGCATGAAGCACAAGTAGACAAAAGTCAAAACGCGAATACATAGTTTTTTGGCGAAAAAGTCAGTGATAAAGTAATTTCTGATCTCAGGGGCTTGGAGCTCTGGGGCTTCACACTCCTAAATGGAAAACGCCTATATTAGGAATATTGACTTCTGCCGCACTTTCAAGTTTACTTTTTCTGAAACTATGATTACTGAGGAGTATCCTATACTCCAGTTTTTGTCTAAAAAATCTGTTTATATTAAGAAAACACTTAAAATATCTACGAAGTGTAACTCTTTCGTAAACGCAGTGTGATATACACTCGATTTTAGTATTCGTTTGTAGATTGAACGGCCACATTACTTTGTGTAACTGCACTGAACTGAACCCGATTCAAAATGTAGTGTTACATCACACAACACCACACCACGTAACAACCAAAGGACCTTCTACCACTTACGGCAAAAAAAATACTTTATTTCAGTTCGATCAGATGGTTATAGATGTCGCAACATGTGGGCAGAATGCGAGTAGAGTTCTATATCTGTAAGATCCATCCGTGGTCACAGCATTTGCTGGGTTCGGATATTGAATTAGAGAGGTCAGAACCTGTAGTGAATAGAACGAAAAATATGATATGAGTTGTCTGTTCAAATCGTTTACCAAAAGTTAGTATTCTGGTGTAGTTATTAGAATTGGAGTAAAAATTAACGAAATAAGATGTATTGGTGATGCCAGATGAGTGTTGAATACCAATTAATAATGAAAAAAAAAACAGAACAATGACTAAATGACACAAAAATGTACTTGCAGACATAAAATTTCTCGTTTCTTTTCATGTACGAGGAATGTTGGAAAATATATCCAAAAGGTTTTTTTTAAATGCACGAAGTTAATGTTCTCGACAGAAAATGGGAATTATTAAATAAAGGTATCAAATATAGCATCATAGATGACTGATTTGAAAATATATTTTTTTGTATTTTTTTTTGTAAATTGTATAATAATCGGGATATAGCCAAAGATTTTCCAATGTGTTGTTATTTACGTAGTTATACAGTGTAGTCCCTGTTAACTTTTGAACGGTTCGTCGTACAAATTAAAAAAAAAACGTTTCGAGGGTTTCACCGCTACTACTTTTTGATAGGTACAGTGAATATGGTGAATGCTCGACAGGGGGCGCGGGGGGCACATCAACTCAAAAATTTTGAATAGCATGCTGTTTAAAATTTATTTTGTTTCAAAAAGTAGTATCAGTGAAACCCTCCAAAAGGTTTTTTTATGTTGTTACGTCGAACCGTTCAAAAGTAACAGGGGGGGACTGAAAAAAGCCGCACTGTATATCCTGAACACGGAGAAAATTTGCTAGAATCTTCAATACCTTTTCGAAGTACCTACTCAGTCAAAATTCGATGTAAATATTTCGAAGGATCAAAATAAGACTTTTTCTTCACATAAACATGTGTCCTAAAATGCACCTCCTCCGAGATACAGCCGCTGTAAGTTAAGTAAAATACATGATGCAAAGAAGAATGGAAAGTTGTATCGCAGCAAGGGGAGGAGAACATTTCCAACATTTGTTATGAGATTGTTATGAATAAATATTATGAAAATATCCCCCTTTCGTTGATTACGAATTTCTGGAAAACGGTTAGTTGTATGAAATAAATGCACGAGACGGAATTCTTCAATTTTTTCATGGATTAACATAATGTTTGAAGTAAAAAAGAAATAGAGTGCCTAGAAAAATGAAGGTGTGCCAATTTTCAGACGATTTGATCCGTTTGTAGTCACAATTTTAGATAATCTTGTTTTTTTACCTAACTTACAGTGGCTGTAGCTCAGAGGGGGTGCATTTTAGGACACATGTTTATTTGAAGAAAAAGTATGATTTTGATCTCAACAATACGTCCTTGAAGTATTTACATCGAATTTTGAATCACACTACTGAATATATACATTTTCTGAGGAGGTCTGCTTACCTTACCTGAGGAAGTAATAATAGTTTTCTCCACTCTCCATGTCTGTATCTGTGTCAAATGAACTGTGATCTGAATTTGTATCACTTTCGGTCTCTTCTCCACTAACACTTTCTTCCATAATTCTAGCCCTATTGTTTGTGTCTGTGTCAGAGTAGTAATAGTAATATTTATTTATCAATATATGTATCAGCATAACATTTTCATACAGGTAATTTTACATTTACAAACATTAATAAATAAATGATTGAAACCGCATGGATATAGAATCTGCTCGCGGTCGACATACATGTAGATATCTACTTACATTCACACACACAGATATATTTATTTACTGACATATATAGATGTAGATGTTATATCAGAATATAGGTATGAATATAAATAACAATATAAACAAAGGATAGTTAATTAATAATTTCTAGAAGTCGATGAATATCTGTTCTTGACTTTTGAATCATATGCTTTTTTATTTTTGAGATGAACACCTTGTAGGAATTTATCGACTTGATATCAGATGGCAACATATTATAAAGTTTTGGACCCTTGTAAATGAAGCTTCTTTGGATTGATGTTTTATTTACTACAGGTAATGTTATTGAGGAGTGTTTGTATCTTGTGTTATATATATGTTCTATTGTTTGGCTCTTATTTCGATACTGCTGAGTTATCAGTGTTTTGTAATATATTTGCCTCAAGTCATGCATGCCACTCAAATTATATAATGATTCGGTTGAATACCGATAAGGTTTATCAAATATAATTTTGAGAATCCACCTCTGAGTCACTTCAATTCTATTCCGTAGATAATTTGATGAACCCCCCCACGCTATAATTCCATAATTTAAATGAGGCTGTACCAGTGCATAATACAGACACTTGAGTTGTTTGATATTACAAAATGTTTTGCATAACTTAAATTTGGGAATTAGGCATCTTAATTTTTTGTTTACGTTATTTGTTTGGATGTCCCACCTCAAGTGGCAATCCAAATAAAATCCGAGGTATTTTATATCTTTTCTACATTGTATTTTCATGGGGGAGTTCACAGAAGAGATTTCTAATTGATTGTATGTTGGGAGTCCGTTTGAGTTGCTACAGAAGGGAACGAAAAAAGTTTTGTCTCCATTTATCGTCAATAGCTTATGACTAAAAAAATCAGTGACCATTCCAAAATCTCCTTCAATTTTCTTTCTTAAATTATCCCTATTTGTGTCTTCATAGAATACAGCTGTATCATCAGCATAACTAATGATATCTCCTTTGATCGGTAGGAGGAATAAGTCATTGATATATATATATATATATATATATATATTTACATCTATGAACATTAAGACGTCAAACCAGATCGCATACCTTACAGCGTCTTGTTGAAGAATCAAGTATAGCCTGAGTTTGGCTCATGTATATTCATCACGAACAGCCCTATCCCCACCTCAACCGATCAGATGGTACTAATATGAGAATAATAAAATACGTTTTCTCACTATTGATAGTACCTTGGCACCTCTTCACAAATCACTGTGATTATCACGTCAGTTTTGTATATTTTATCCGAAATGTGAACATTAAAAACTCATATACGATACATTATAACGTCAGGCATTGTTGCCACGTCTATTGCCACGTCTAGTGTGTTATTGTGGGAATCCCCTAGCTACCCAGCGTCCAATACTTTCAATTGACGGATGATTATTTCAAGTCTGTGCGAGGTACTGGTGGAAATTGAAAATGGACAAATCAACAAGAGCCTACAAAATGATGTTGACCGCAAGGAGTTTTAAAGGTGAGTGAAATAGTATCGGATTTTATTAATGTAGAACTTACTGGTATTATTCCCAGTATACCTACAAACAGTAAAGAATCTTCAGTGGCGGGAAAATTCACTCATTTTCATCGCGAAGACTAAAGATTTGTTACTGTCGAAGTATTAGAATGAGGGTGAATGGTTTGATTATTGGTTTTAATTATAAGCCGATTCTATTCAAAATTGGAAGCTGAGGAATTTCGGGGATTATGATTCTTTTGTCACCATTAAAAAACTCAAGATGACGGCCCAAATGACGGTCGAGTTTTGCGATTATCTGGGGGTTTTCGGGGTCGGACATTATGATTATTTTGTCAATTTTCAAAAATTCACGATGGCGTATCCAAAATGGCGAAAGAGATTTGAGATTGTTGTCCGATTCAATTCAAAATTGGTATCTAGGGGTTTTGGGAGATTGCGATTTTTTGTAAAAATTCAAAAATTCAAGATGGCGGCTTCAATATGGCGGATCCGTTTTGTGATAATGGTCCGTTTTGACTCGAAATTGGTATCAGTGGATTTTTAAGGTCGGAGATTATGATGTTATTGTCAGAATTGAGGAATTCAAGATGGTGGCTCCAAAATGGAAGACAAGTTTTGGGATTATGGGCCAATTCTATTCAAAATTGTTATCTGAGGATATTTGGGTCGGGGATTATGATTCTTTGGTCAAAATTGAAAAATTTAAGATGACGACTCCAAAATGGCGAAAGAGTTTTGCGATTATGGTCCGTTTATATTCAAAATTGGTATCTGGGAGTTTTTGGGTCGGAGATTATGATTCTTTTGTTGAAATTCAAAAATTCAATATGGCGGCTACAAAATGGCGGACGTGATTTGTGATTGTGTTCCAATTCTATTCAAAATTGGTATCTGGAGGTTTTCCGGGTCGGAGATTATGATTTGTAGTCAATATTCAAAATCAAAAATTCACGATGGTGGCTCCAAATGACGGACGAGTTTTGCGATTATGGTCTGATTCTATTCGGAATTGATATCTGAGGGTTTTCGGGGTCAGAGATTATAATTTTTTTGTTAAAATTCAAAAATTCAAGATGGCGTCTCCAAGATGGCGGACGAGATTTGAGATTGTTGTCCGCTTCTAGGGGTTTTGGGAGATTATGATTTTTTGTCAAAATTTTAAATTCAAGATGGCGGCTTCAATATGGCGGACCCGTTTTGTGATAATGGTCCGATTCGACTCGAAATTGGTATCTGGGGGTTTTCAAGGTCGGAGATTATGATTTTATTGTTAGAATTGAGAAATTCAAGATGGTGGCTCCAAAATGGAAGACAAGTTTTGGGATTATGGGCCAATTCTATTCAAAATTGTCTTCTGAGGATATTTGGGTGGGGGATTATGATTATTTTGTCAAAACTGAAGAATTCAAGATGGCGACTCCAAAATGAGTTTTGCGATTATGGCCCTTTTATATTCAAAATTGGTATCTGGGAGTTTTCAGGGTTCGAAATTATGATTCTTTTGTCAGAATTCAAAAATTCAAGATGTCGGACTTGTTTTGTGATCATAGTTAGATTCGGTCCAAATTGTTAAGTGGGTGTTTCTCCTAAGCTTGAAATTTTGAACATGTATAAAAACTAAAAAAGTAAAGGTAAAATTCTAGTTCAAAAAACTAAAGAAGACACTTCACTCCTAACATTGACTGAAAAGTAGAAAATAAATTTTAATAATTTTCGAAATGTAAAAAATGCTTGGGTGCTTTTTACGTATATAGTTCTTGAACGCTAAATATTAATAATATAAGAATATAGGTGAAGAACACCCAAGATTTTTTACATTTTAGTTATTATTATATTAGAAATTATTTTCTACTTTACAATGTTAGGAGTAAAGCGTGTTCTTTAGTTTTTAAGAACGTGGTTTATTTAATTTCTTCATTCAAGCAATTATTTGAAAAGATATTACGAAACCGTTGAATGCTAATGCAGAAAACATAAATTTGTCTTGGGTAGTAATGAATGAAATGAATAAAATGTGTTCGATTTTCGCAAGAAGAAAATATTTAGTTTTATAAACTAAGTATTTTCAAAGAAACTCTAACTTCGTCGTTTTGAACATCTTCATGCGTAAAAATCGAAAACATATTTGACTTTCACTATAAAGATCCATATGTACCTATCTTTCGTTTCTTATTTTACAGGAGGAAATAATTCTTCAAAAATATGAATTAAAATAATTTTTAGATGTGCCATTGGTCATTGATGAACCATTATGCCATGTTTAGTATCTCTAGAAAGCTTGTTTTTTTATCATTTCAGTAGTACTAATACTATTTTAACTCTCTTCATAGGAGCAGTGTTTCTCCAATTTTTGAGTCCACCTCGGTAATTCACTTATCTATTGCTTAATTTGATGAAAAAATTTCTCAATCGGGGAATGCAGCCAGTTAAATATTTCAAGCGATATGGCAATTTGATTCAGAGAGAGGCGTACGTAGGTATACGTACGTATAATCCTGAATTTCTCCTAAATGGAAGGTAAGAGAAAAAAACAGAAATAATCATTTGTTGCAATAGTTCAAAAAAATTAGTATTCTGTGAATGAAAAAGAAGATTGCCAGACAACATTTGTAGAGCGGCTATTACATACCATCATTTATTAGTCCTGAAAACAAATTTTTGAATGAAACAACTATCAATGTAGCACATAAAGAATATTTTTTTTATAAAAACTTATGTACGCCACTGTCTGAATCAAATTACCATATCGCCTAAAATATCCCACTGGCTACATTCCCCGACTGATACAATTTTTGAACAAATTAAGCAATAGGTAAGTGAATTACAGCGGTGGACACAAAAATACGAAACATACTGTACCTATCGAGATAGTGAAAGTAATATTAGTACTACTAAAATGAGAGAAAACCAGGCTTTCTGTCGATACTAAAAATATGACATAAGGTTCCATTCCATTCTCCACCAATGGCACATCTAAAAAATATCATAATCCATAGAAAGGTGCAGAGCGAAATACCTCTCAACTTTCATCCGAACTTAACTGAGAAAAATGGGCGGGTCCATACATTTGACTAACCCTGTATATTAATAAACGATTTGACAATAAGTGTTTTATTAACTAGTAATTATTAAACTTTTCAAATGTTGAGTGTTCAAGTGAAAACATTCATTTTCCTACGACAGTGCGTAAACTAAGATTTCACACACCTTCCACAGGGCGTAAAGTTATATTTATTCGCAGAAGTGCGTACAAAATCACTTATGCGTACATCAACAGTGCATGAAGAGATTTTTTACACACTATTCATATATTATTCAATTTTTGAAAAAAGTTTTTGCATACAATTTACTCGGAAGTGATTTGATAACATGAAGAAAATTCAAAACTTCAGATTGAACATTCAAATTAATGATATAATCGCTGCAATTTGCCTATACAATAGCTGTCGTAGA
Organism: Chrysolina oricalcia; assembly: GCA_944452925.2. NCBI lineage: Eukaryota > Metazoa > Arthropoda > Insecta > Coleoptera > Chrysomelidae > Chrysolina > Chrysolina oricalcia. The sequence goes on along the minus strand of OX101818.2, from coordinate 16,016,114 downwards.
AAACACATTTAACGATACATTTTTGTAAACAACTCTTTGCACTCGCGTGCTTTGTTGAACTCCGGCTCTACCTCATTCAACAAAATTCAATTTCATACAAAAAAGTCCTACTTCATGATCTTGTATGGTAAATATCTATTTTACACTTTCTGTGTTCTTGATAACTATTAAAAAAAATCAGTAACAGCTGTACATGTTTTTTATATGTATTAATAAAATTAAAATGGAAGTTAATTTTTAATGAATGACCCTGTACGTGTACGGTATCTTCATAAATGCCCGAAAAAAAAAATTCAACATCCATAATATGCAGGCTTTATTTTCAGTCTATTGTGAATTCCCAACTTCCCCGCGTAAAGAAGTCATACCTGCTTTGAACTGTCCAAGAATGAGATTAGTAATAATCGTTGCCATGTTGCCATATCAGTGAGTTCGCAACATTACTGAAACAGATAAAATATATTCCGTAGGTATATGACGTGTACGCCACACATGGTAGAATGCTGAACTAATATATACAAGTTTCATCATAGTTCTAACATTACCGCCTCATGCAAACTCTTCTTCTTCTTCAGATTTCTACTTTACCTCAAACAATTTACAGATTTCTGACAAACCAACATGTTCAACTCGCATCAGAGGCTTCTAGTGTTGGAAATTGGTAATAAAAAAGTGTTCAGTAGAGGCAAAATTTCAGGATGACATTGTGGCGTCAGTATACTGAGGTTGTAATTCGCCTGAGTCTTTAATGTATGGTGGATGCATGTTTCCTGAGTTGCTAAAGATAGTAGTATGTATATATATATATATATATATATATATATATATATATATATATATATATATATATATATATATAGTAAACAGAATAGGTCCCAATATAGTACCTTGAGGCACTCCATAATTGACTTTTTTTTAAATTACTGTAAGTTTCACCATTCTTAACGCATTTGTGTCTATTTTCTAGATAACTTTGCATGAGACTTAAGCTACTGCCTCTGAAACCAATGTTATTCAGAGCGATAAGCAATTTTTCATGGCTGACAGTATCGAAGGAGTTTACGCCTAGTTCTATATAATGTCTTGCATCTAAGTTTTCGGTTTCAAAAGATTCGGTTTTTGTTGGTAGTGGATGGCGAGAGCAGGTCGTGTCGGAAATGCATTCATAAATTTTATGTTTCCCACCAATAAGGAACTATTCTCTTATTTTACTTTATATGCTCGATTATCTAACACTTGTACAATTATGCAGCAGTCATAAGTCATAAGTTTTAAGTCATAAGGAAGAATATTCGTCAATCATTGACGATTATTCTTCCTTATGACTTAAAACTTATGACTTATGACTGCTGCATAAATCCACCATTAGACCTGGAGTCCAGAGACTTTTTGGATTGGTTTTTACATACATTTTGGAGATAATTTCAATAAGAGGTAGGTCTGTAACTCCTGGTTTATTAGAATATTTTTGTTGTTGTTCTTGTTTAGCTTTTATTGACTTAATTGTCATACTGAATTCTAGTTTTTTTTAAATACAGCCATTTTTCCAGTCCATTAAACTTACCCTTACCAAAATAATGGAGACCTGTGTGGATGTTCTTCGGATTTATATTCAGGAGTTAAAACTACGTAAGTAACAACACTTTTTTTTAATATGTGCCTCTTAAACTCACCTTCACCTTAAAAATGTGAAATTATCCAATACACAGCAAAGCAGTGAATGTCGTTATTTTTTTTTATTTCTCCACCAATTGGAAAGAGATGAATTACCCACACAGTAGTGGCAATACACATTTCGATCACATTTAATTTGGAAACTATTTTGTATGAAATAAATTTCAGTAGGAATAATGTCAAAATTCAATGTCACCACATCCACTGGTCCCCGTGAAGTCCTCGACCTTTCTTCGATTTTTTGTGTTGTTCTATCTCCATACCGGCACCCGTGAGTGGATTGCGCTGCATATTCGAGCTGGACACTGGGGTGAGCTTTTCCCCACCGCTTTTTTTATCGCCGAGTTTATGAAAGCTCGAAGTGTTCGCCTCCTTGTGGATTTCCTGGCACTTCTCACCGGACTCACTGGAGTGGCTTTCGGGATCGTCGCCCTTCTCGAGGTTTTCCTCGTCCAGTTTTTCCGACCTCACGTCGCCGCGGTCTAACTCGTCCGAAACACCGGCTCGACCGTACTCGAAACACTCGTTTTCTCGAGGTTGGGTTCTTCTTCGGATTTTGAGGGGGCAGGAACCGTTCACGGAGAACATTTGCGTGCCATCAGTCGCTTCTTCGTTCAAGCAGAATATGTCGCTTGCGTTGCGCATTTTGGCGGTTCGAAAAACGATGATTTATACGTCAACCTGACAGAAGAAATTCGACTTTAAAAATTTTGTTTTTGCTTGTTTTCCCTCATCAGTGGCGTACTCGAGAGTGAGTTCTGCAAAACAACTCTGCTACACGTTCTTATGTACCCGGACAGACTGAATGCTAGTCCTCTTGGACAGCTGATGCCGCTCTGGAGGACTCGCTTCACCATAAGTTCTGGTGGAGTCAAAATCCAAACAGAGCAGGTAATCATTAGAAGAGGCATGTTCCAGGGATACTCCCTCAGCCCTCTTCACTTCTGCATCTCACTATTGCCATTGTCCGTTGCATTCAGGAAAACTCGTGGGTACAACTACGGCACTCCCAGCAACCGAAGGCATAAAGTCACCCATATCTTTCACATGGATGACCTCAAATTACATGCCTCTGGTGGAAGGGATCTACATCAGTCCCTCAGGTTGGTGGAAGAGTACACGCATGCTATCGGAATGGAATATGGGACCGACAAATGTGCCACGGTTCATCTCAATAGAGGACGATACGAGGAATACGAGAAGCATTCTACATCATCTTGATGCTGGAGAGACATAAACTTACCTAGGGGTGGAGCAACGCCGGTCCCAAGAGGTAATTACAGAGAAAAACTCTCTCCGCGGCAAGTATCAGTATAAACTCCGACAGATCTGGTCGTCAGAACTGTCGGGAAAGAACAAAGTTGCTGCAACTAATATACTTGCAATCCTGATCCTACTCTACTCCTTTGGAGTGATGAAGTGGACTCAGGAAGAGCTGCGACAACTCGACGTTGAAACTAACAAAATGATGCTTCTTGCATCCTAAATCGTCCGTTCCACGGTTATACTTTCCCAGACAACGAGGAGGCAGTGGACTTTTAAGTTTGGAGTGTCTGCATAACAGAATGGTGCTGGATGGAGCCTATAAAGTCATCAAGAGTTCAGATCCCATTCTCTGCATTGTGCGCGACTATGAAAAAGCAGGAATTAGAGCATTTCTTTTTGAGGCAGCAACCCGTGCAGCCGATGGACTTGGTCTCGTATTCGATACTGAATGGGGTAACCCAAAATCTGTCACCGAGTTCGAACCCGTTCAGCAAAAAGCTCATACGGATGAACCAATGCATGGGGTTTTCTTCTACAACATCGAAGACCTTGGCTTATCCAAAAGTTTGACCTTCGTCTTCTTCGGGTCAAGTGAGCTAAAGTCGGAGACCTAGGGATTCATAATGGCCTGCCAGAATGGTGTCTTCAACACCCTAGTCTACCGTAGTCGCGTGATGGGTATAGACGTCCCTGACACTCGATGCAGGGCGTGTTATGTGGCACCTGAGATCATAATGCATTTTCTATCAGCATGCCCAGCTAAAGCGGTCTTAGCCTATATGCACAGGCATAACACGGCGCTACGAGTGTTGTACTACGATATACGTCACTCGTATGGTATAGACGAGAGACCGGTGTTGCCTTATGCTCCAAGGGATATTGAGTCCATTGTGGATAATGAGAGGTGCCAAATCTATTGGAACTGTTCATTCCCCACCCTCAGGCAAAAACAAGTCAATGAGCCTGATGTTGTTCTTCTCGACCACCAAAGTAAAACGAATTTTGTCATGGAGTTTTCCGCCCCAGCCGAAACGAATATGGTTCGAAAATAGGAGGATAAACAGACCAAATATCGAGATCTTCTCTTTGAACTCCGCAGGCTCTACCCAAACCATTCTGTCAAAATGGTGGTTCTGATTATAGGATTGCTTGGTGGAATGATGATCTCACTGCTCTCGAATTTAAAGATAATATCGGCTTGCAGTAATGTGGCAGAAATCTTAGCCGCACGAATGCAGAAGGCCATCATTCTTGGCTCACTTCGTCCACTCAGAGCACATGACTCTCTGAACCAATAGTTACTTACCTTACCGAGGTAGGGAGTGGTTATTCTAGTAAACGACACCAGTGCGCCCTCCTGATGGGTTGGAGCTCCTGAGACAGGGCCTGACTGTTAAATTCCTAAAGGAAAAAATAAATAATAATAATATATCCACAGGCGTAACGCGGCGCTACGAGTGTTCTACTACCATCTACGACACTCGGATCCAATAGTCACTTACCCTAATTTCTGATCCTCTGTTCGGAGCAGCTCGATTCGTATGCATCGAGTATTTTGCTCTATATTTACTTCTTCAAGATTACTTTCCAACTCTAGGTGATGCCTGGCCCTTCTGTTCATGTGCTAATTTTACTTTCAGACTGGTGTGTTATATTTTCCCAATTTGTCTTTTAGGGTTCCTTCTGAGGATTGGCTCAGGAGGGTCAGTTTCTAATCTGAACGTAATTACCCTGTAACTCAGTTAATATTCACTTAGAGGGTATGTTTATGGGGGAACCTTTAGTCTTATATTTCATCTCTGTCATCTGTCATCGAAGTTTGTCCCGTTTATTCTGGGACACCCTGTATAATGAAATATAGAGTAAAACAGGTACTGACAATACTTGGAGCATTCAATCAAAAAACATCTACTTTCATGAACTATACATCAACATCCATAGGAAGGTCTATTACAGGAAGGTTTTACAGAGGAACTTTGTAAGGACTTTCTATGACAAAGAGTGAAAAATCAAATTTGAATCAAAACCTGTATAATCAATTTAAATAACTTGAATATCACACATTATGAATGCAATGCCATCTTCAGGACGAAGAAGTAGTAATTCTATTGCCAAACGCCAATACCTGACGGAGGGTGCATAAAGGTTCATATAAATCCATGAAAAAATTAATGGCAATGTAAAAAAATTTGAAAAAAAATCGAGTCATTTTAGCATTCAAATTGAATAACTAGAGAGATGTAAAAGGAAATCTGATGAAATATCATAAAGTAAAAGATAATCACGATTTTTTTCAGAATTTTCAACTTCAACGTTCCCTCATAATTAAAAAAAAAAATCTGAAAATCTTGTTATAAAATCAAACGATTTATATTTTTGATAATGATTTTCAAAACTTCGGACAAAAGACGGTAAATCGCTCCAGTAATCTGTAGTACATGAACGCAAAGACAAAAATAGTTCTGCTACTGTCCACAAGGTATTGCACATAATTATTGTCACTGTCATATTTACTGTACAGCGTTGCCAATAGTTCTAGACAGCGGTCAAGGAGACTAAAATTTAACAAGGAGGGTTTAATAAGCTCTAGCCAATCAGAATCTTGTAGCATCAACGCGTCATAGTGACGTACTTGGATATGAGTACAGAGTCGAACTCGAACCAAGCAATAAAACTGTCAGCAGTAACTCTCATATACCAAGAGCTAGTCTGTCACTGTCTATAGAGAACGGCGGCCATGACACGTCCAACTACGTCACATTTGTCTTTCATCTCTTTCTACTAGTGTCCCCATTGTCTTATGGGGATTAAACTCTCCTTGTTAAATTAGTCTCTTTGGACAGCAGTAACCGATGTAATTTGTTTAATTTTTCGAAAATGAAAGTTACGTCGATAGGGGTTCGTCAGTTCATCAGTTGGATGTTGGATTGGTCCGCCTAAAGCCTTGGAGTCCTTGGACACAATTAAAGAAGTATGCAAGGAATAAGTGTTATGTTTTGCGATTTAAAATATCAGTTTTGTAAATAAAACAGGACGCAAAACAGAATTGAAAAATAAGAATAATAATCATAATAGCGTCTTTATTGTCCATTCCAGTTGTTTTTAAATAACATTATATTGTATACATAAAAAATAACGGCATAATAGGCGGAGTTCAGCTTACAAAGTTGAAAAATATTGATAAAAATAAATTATAGTGAGTTGTTCATATTAGCTGCTCTTTTTGAATTTTACCAACAATATTGTTGTTTGTGCTAAAAGCGAATCTAATCTAAGCAAGATCAAGGACAGACTGACTAAATCTTTAACAAACCCATGGGCACTGCAACTCCGAATATCAGAAAAACAATAGTTGAAGAAGAAGAAATCACAAAATCATCTCTCATCGAACAAGTAGTGTAAGTTGGATCGGTGATATTCGGTGAATATTCGGTGAATATTCGGTGAATATTCCTGCAAAAAACTGTAATTTCTCCAGTTCTGTTCTTGAAGATTGGTGCAACTATGGTTGCATACGTTATGAAATACATAGCTCGCCTGTGCAATCTTACAGTTCAGAAAAGAGAAATATGTCACTTTATCTTAACCTTTCCTAACCCTTAACCTAATCATTCAAAGTTTTGGCAGCACAACCTTTAGAGTACATGAACGATTGTTCATGACAAATAGGCACATTGGAGTCAAATTAATTTGTTATCATTATCATCCCCATCATCACTTGGTGGAATTTGTAGTACCTCCGGTTTTTTTGTTGTGCTGAGACCACGGGGACTTCGTTATTCGAATTCAGTGGCTTTTGTTGAGTCCTGTCAATTGATTTGATTGAATTTGTAGTGTCTCCGGTGGCGACCTGGGAGACCTCGTTTTTCGAATTCAGTTGCCTCTGCTGGGTCCTGTCTATGAATTTGGTTGATTTTGTAGTGTCTCTAGTTTCTTATTGGATGTAGACCTCGGCGACCTCGTGTTTAAAATTCAGTTGCCTCTGCTGGGTCGTGTTTATGAATTTGGATAAATTTGTAGTGTCTCCGGTTTTTTATTGGATGTAGACCTCGGGGATCTCGTTATTCGAATTCAGTGGCCTCCGCTGAGTCCTGTCTATGATTTTGATTGAATTTGTAGTGTCTCTATTTTTTTGTTGGGTGGAGACCTCGTTATTCGAATTCAATGGCCTCAGAAGAGTACTGTCCGTGAATTTGATGAAAGGTGCAGTGCTTCCGGTTTCGGTTGGATGGAGACCTCGCCGGGGGCCTCATTATTCGGTTTCAATGTCCCTTGCTGTGTCAACAAATTTGTTGCGCGCGCCCTCAGATTTGTCTTGGATGGAGACCTCATTGTTCAAACTCAACACCCCGTACTGAGTTATGTGTGCAAGTTTCAAAAAATATAATAACAAAGTTTGAACCGAAATTATTATAATAATTATTAAAAAAGGAATTGGATGTTTTCCAACATCATGAATCATGACTTTCTATGTGTCTCATCAATGTTGACTTGTTACTATACACCTCATGTTTAATGCCTAGATAAAGAAAATAAACATTTCCGAAAGCTTGATGACCAAATAACAAAGAGTATTCTTTTAAACAGCCCAGTATTTTGACTGCATCATCAAGATCCATCCGCATTTTTCCTTAACTAGTCAGTCAAGACTACCCTTCGCCTTATACATATACATATTTATATATTCTATATCTCTAATGTAGATAATACAGTAGATAAATAATTCATTTTTGAAGAGAAAGAAATCACAAAATCATCTCCACAACGAACAAGAAATGTAATAATAATTATTATTAGTAATACGGCTACCTGTAATATAGCCACATAATGCATTGAACCAGATTACCACAATTAATACCAGATAATAATTAATAAACTGTGAACTTTTTCGCAGAACTCCGAATAATGTTGAGATTTGGCAACAATGCATTAGCAGTAGGGTTGACCTTTGGATATTTGGTAGATATTCCAGCAGAAAACTGTAATTTATTTGGAAATATAAAAGATCGCAGTCACTATGGTATGAAAAACATATCTTGTCAGTGCCATCTTACAGTAAAGAAACGCGAAATATTTGACTTTGATGAACCTTGAATAAATAATCATTCCACTGGGTCAGTTAGTCTTATTCTGGATCACCTTGTATATGAGCTTGCCGGGTGAAGGATAATTTACTACAGAAATAATTTCCCGAAAGCCAATTAGAGAAAAATTATTTTCACAAAGCGATTACCTTCGCTCTAGAATAAAACTCGTTTATGCTTTTTAACGAGAATAACCCTCTATGTCATTCGGTATTACAAGGGGTTGTAAATTATTTGGGAGTGTGGGTCGGTAGTATATTTGATTGATGAGTTCGTTGTTTGGACAATAACGCGAGGCATTATTGCTACGCTGGCGAACCTGGACTGGTGGAGTGTTTGCACTAGGGGTAGAAACTGAACAGCCCTGTTGTTGCCACATGTTGAGAAAATTCTTGAAGAGGAAGAGGAGTCTCTTAGTTCGAAGACTTTCCTGTTGATGATATACGTTATATTTATGGTGGAAATGCAATAATCGAATTTCAGCTTTCATTGAACAAAAAGCTGAAACAACAACAAACACTATGACCACTTGAGAAAGTTTTCGAATGTACGACATGTTATTAAAAAAAAAAATTAATCTGTTTGTTTTGTGTTTATATAGATTTCCCCTCTTCTGATATGGATTTATTTTTAGAAAATAACGAGTCGATACTTGATTTGATACCTTCCGACCGAATCTAATGTTCTTTTTAGATGACGATTTCAATATTGACTACATGAATAGTGACTAACTCGAGTTAGCCAATATTCTGCAGTAATTTTGATGCAGTAAATGTTTCGTGCTCAGTGATTCTATCTGGTCTTACTGACCAATAAGTTTACAATGCCTCTTGATATAATTACAGATAAAAAGTATAAATATTGCAGGATGTACAGTATTACAAATTATGATAGGTTCCATCGGAATTGTGTTGAACTCGATTGGGGAAGTATTACGCCTCTTACTGATGCCTTCATCGTTTTCCACAATCAACTTTTAGAAGAATTAAAATAGATCCTTTCTCATTCAAATAGTTATTTATGCAACAAGTGCAAAAAGTAAGTGTTTATTACATTCGACGTAAAATTGTCCGACGAGGCCTTATGCAATAAATATGATTGACAATAATATAAACTATGCAACTGTTTGAAACGTTATACAATCTCATAGAAAATGGGCTAAATATCGCGTCGGTTTGACTTTGATGTTTGTCAGCTCAATATTGAACTACCGGATAACACAATCTTTCCGATTTTCTTCAGTTTATATCTCACAGTTGACTTGTCCACACATTCACTAATACTACTAAAATTGAAAAATATCTTCAGATTGGTGAAAAATAGGAAAATTCTATATCATTGGAAGGAAACCATACTGTGAGCATGTTGTTCAAAAACCCACCTTTAAAATAAATTAGAATACCACTGAATCTAAATTGAGGAACAGGGGGAAGAGTTGAAACTGGAACTCTATACCGGGTGTCCGTGAAAAGTGTCAAATTAGTCGTATCAAAATGGTCTTCTTTCCTAACCCGACGAGCCACCATATTGCCAATTGAAAAAAAATTGTAATTTCAATTTTCGAATCAAATTTCACATAGCACATACATTTTGACCGATAATAGTGGAGTTACATTTTTCCCAAAAGTTTAGGGCTGCAATTAGTGGTTTGAAAGTATCCATAGCAATCCATATTGAAACATAAAATTCAAAATAAAAATAAAATTGCTCACAAAAAGTGACAAATAATATATGGTTGTATTCAGAATTTAATATGGAGACAAAATAGGTGAAAATATATCGGGTGTCCCATTTGAGTCATTTCCGGTGAAACTGGAAGTTCTATAAACTTGAAATATTCGTCAAAAAACGCAAATTATATGTATTATGCAAATCATCTGAATTTCATTCCATTATATTCAAAAACAAAAAAAAGTTATATATGGGCGAGCCATCTTCCGCGCACACCTGGTATATGGCATTCAAAATGAAGTGTACTTTTATATAAACCAAACACCATGTCTCTCCTCTATATAGAGTTGTCATACATTAATTGTCCCTGCTACAAGTGGGTGTGTTATATAACATACTGAAATTCAGAAATAAAATATACAGTCATCTAAAATCATATGAAATACTCTAGTTCCGACAGAACGCTGTAGCAGTGTAGCAGAATGACAGATGAGTGCAATAAGAACCAGTTTTTGCACTAAATACAGTTCAATGAAGGAGATCAAAACGTCTTCAAGAAATTTGCACTACAAGAAAATGCACTAACAATCCTTATTTTCATGAACACTATCAAATATCGCAAAATGTATACAGAAACGGAAGAAATGTATCGGCATATGCGATTCTCAATGCATTTGGTTGAACCTTCATGTAGCCAGTCGACCAGTACAAAATATAACAAATACACGCGATGGAGATTCAAGTAGTCAACTGGAACACTGTTCCCATTCCTATTTAAGTCTATCAATTCAGTATTCGTAATTCCATTGTTTAAATAGAAGTAAGATAGTTAGTCAATGCCTGTGGAATCAGTATTGGACCCAAACGCGAGTGTTATCTAGCGTGATTAGTTACAAACATGAATATTTTACTTCATTTTAATGCAGAGTTCTTCAAAAACCCTGGTTTTAATGTTGTACCATTGTTTCAATCAAGTTACGACATGACTTGAAGGCCAGATCACTGAAGTTACAACCTGACGGGAGCCCAGAGTACTAACGCCATCTACATGTCGTCTCACATCTTATCCAATCGATATCCCATATGATTGTCCTACTATCTTGTTACTCTTTATACAATAGCACTTCGCTTATGCTATTTAATATTTAATTTAGTAAGCACATAACGATTGGGAGTGGGGACAAGCTATTGTAGAGTGGTCCAGTTGAATATTTGAATCTCCATCGCGTGTATTTGTTATATTTTGTAGTGGTCGTCTGGCTACATGAAGTTTCAACCAAATGCATTGAGAATCGCATATGCCAATAAATTTCTCCCGTTTCTATAGAACAGAACTCAATCTCGCTGAAGAAAACTACTTCAAAAATAGATTATATACTTCAAATCATAAAATGAAGGAAATAATAAATAACCTGAGGGATAAACCTAAAAAAATCAATTGAATCAGAAATACCAATAAGTGCAAATAAAATGAATGATTTCTATTACTCTATAGTCAAAAAGCTGAAGAAAATATTATAGTACGATATGACCCGTAGATACATCTTGAAGAACATGGAAATTGCTATCTTTTGGTATTGAATGACACAAATATTAACGAACTGATGAAAATAGTGAAAGATTTGAAAAATAAAGAAGTAGCTGGCGTTGACGATTTTTCCATAAACATTTTTGAAAACCTCCTAAGAGTTGCCCTAAATACTTTAGTCTCACTTAAAATTTGGTCGTTTCGTGAAGGTATACTTATTGTGAATATATACTAATTCCAATTCACAAGGGGAGGAATCTAGATTATCCTTCAAATTTTAGACCAATATAACTTATACCGACTCTTGCAAAATTCATTGAAAAACTTGTTAAAAAAAGACTCAATGAGTTCCTTACCGTATTCAAGTAAATGAATGTGGATTTCAAAATAAAAAAAAAACACTGTACTCCGATATGAATGATAGAGATTTTACCGCGGCAGTATTATGTGACATAATTAATATAGTATAAAGGCTCTTGACTGCGTGGATCACGGAAGCTTCTTAAGTATGGGTGTAAAGGAGTAACATTGAATTGGTTCGACACTCTTCTCACAGGAAGTGAACAAGTAGTGAAGACTAACGAAATATCACGGACCTCGGAAAAAAATCGAGATGCCGCAAGGATCAGTTGTAGGTCTAATTCTGTTTTCATTATATGTCAATGATCAACCAAATCTGGAAATTTTTGGTAAACATTTGCCGACAATACTAGAATCTTGTGAAGGAGTGAGCCTGTTGAAGACCTTAACGGAAAATATTTCGTCATATAAAAATTGTCAAGGGTTGGTGTGATTCAAACCTCTTGTCTTTTAATATTACAAAAACTAATTTAGTCTCCTTTGAATGTACTCTTGACAATATATACTTGAAAAATGACATCATGGACAGTAAATATTGTGCCAGATTACTTGGTTTCTTTATTGATAAAAAATTGAGGTTTGAAACACACATAAAACGATTGAAAAGAAAACTATCGGATGGATGTTATGTAGTCATAGTGATTGCTGGAGATCTTGGAGTACCTACATACTGGTAAATCGGCATATTATGCGTTGGTTTAGGCGCTAAAGGTATGGAATTCCCTTCTTGGGAGTGTCTAGCTCTGGCTAGACAGAGGAAAGCTAAAAAAAATATTTGTAAATTGGGTTGAATCGTGCAGGCAGCTTTTCATAGATAATAACCTTTGTTGCTCTTTCCATTTTTGGAAATTGTTTGCCTTGTAAGTTAACATATTCTGAAATTCAATAATAATTCTTCTTGCTAATATTCTACAAGTCAAAGCACTATAAATTTGATACTACCTATGCCTTCATCCTCTCTAATTAAGGATTCGTTCATTTATAATGGAGTTGAGATGTCTAATCGTTTGCCATTCGAGTTCAAAGACTCTACAATGAAGATATCGAGTGTTTTAGAAAAAATATAAACCTACTGAGTAGGAGACAGTATTATATTTTACAAGAAAGGACCCTTCTCTTTTTAAACGTAAAATGGTTCTCTGTGAAATTGTCTGAATTTTCAGTATATTGTAGTATTCGATGTACTGATTGAACGTGCAGAATCGCAAAGTTCGATGATGGATACATTTTAAAATCAAGTTAAAAATCAGTAATTTTTATTTAATAATTTTCTCGGGATTTGAAAGTGCCAACTGCATTTTTTTTTGCTCTTATCATCAACGTACCTTCATATTACTAAATATCATTCAGATGGTGCAGATTATATCATTATGTACAGAGTGAAAAATTAAAACATTTTATTATTATCGGAAAATTCGATGTAATAATGAAATAATTTTAAAATTATTTTGGCTTGCAATAAACTCCAACATTAATTACAATTCATACATTGCGTACAGGGTGATTTGAAGATTGGTGAAATATATGGCCGGTTCTCTCGTACACATCCTGTATATTCAAGTGAATTATCGTCCTCCAAAGATAGCTGATACCGTATAAACATGATTTCGTTGGGATATATAGGGTGATCATGAAAATTTTCGATGATAAAAATGACAAAATATCTACGTTTCAGAAATCACCCTATAATTCACGATTAACTCGGTGAAATTCCTTTATTATTATTTAATATAGTCATCATTCTTTCCTCAACACTGTCCCGAAAATTTGAATTGAAGAAACTTGTTCACGCGTACATTCTACTAGTGGCCAAGATTTTTCACAAATAGTGAAACGTGAGAATGTGGATATCAAAATAAATGTAAAAGAGGGTGAAGATTAGAGATAACAATCACATAGATATATGAATTTAATAATGTAAGGTACAGCTACTTAAATGAATTTTGTTCAAGCTTTGTCGGAATAAAAAACGAACTATCTGGGAAAAGTGAAAATGACTGATAGGACGCTTTCATTTCTAATAGGAGAATTTGAATCTGGGCAGCGACGGTTGTAAGTTGTAACTGATGTGTCGTATATTCAGTCAGTTCCCAAATGGTAGATGGAATTGGATGGACCGTCATTTGTCATCTCCCTGCATATAATGTTACATTTACTTTGATCTTCACATTCTCTCGTTTCACTATTTGTAAAAAATATTGGCCACTAGTAGAATGTACGCGTGAACAAGTTCCTTCAACTCATCATGCAAATGGTAATACGTTTCTCAATTAATAACTATGAAACTAGTCATACTAGGAAACTGAATTTGTGGGACAGTGTTGAGGAGAGAATGATGAATATATTCAATAATGATAAAGGAATTTTACCGAGTTGATCGTGAATTACAGCGTGATTTCTGAAACGTTGATATTTTGTCATTTTTATCATCAAAAATTTTCGTGATCACCCTATAAAACCCAACGAAATTATGTTTATACGGTATCAGCTATCTTCGAAGGATGATCATTCACTTGAATATACAGGATGTGTACGAAAGAACAGGCCATATATTTCACCAATTTTTCAAATCACTCTGTACGAAATGTATGAATTGTGGTTAATGATGGAATAAGAATAGTATATTGCATGCCTAAATAATTTTTTCAATATTTCATTATTACATCGAATTTTCAGACATTAGTAAAATGTTTTTAATTTTCACTCTGTACGTAATGAAATAATCTGCATCATATGAATGATATTCAGTAATATGAAGGTACGTTGATGAATAGAGCGAAAAAAATGCAGTTGGCACTTTCAAATCCCGAGAAAATTATTAAATAAAAATTACTAATTTTTAACTTGAACCTGTATTTCAAAATCTATCCATCAACGAACTTTGCGATTCTACACGTTCAATCAGTACATCGAATACTACAATATACTAAAAATTCAGACAATTTCACCGAAAACCATTTTACCTGTAAAAAGTGCGGGGTCCTTTATGACGATAATCTGTCGATTGAATTATTGTCTTATTTATTTTATTTGATCAGTGTACAGTTTATATATTATTATTGCATTTGTACTTGTGTATAAATGCCAAGTAATTATTTAGTTTTCTCAACAAGATTTTCGTCTTAGGACGAAGAAGTATATTTTTTATCATTATAGTAGCCGGTATCATATTTCACAAAATTTTATAACGTCAATCTATTGATTGCATGATCGACTTATTTATTTTTTCAGTATACTCTTTTTATTTTATTTTTTTATTGTGATCAACTAGATCTTTGAGTAATGTATTATTTGTATCTATACATTTATTCGAGGCTTTGCCATTTATTATTATTAAAAACAGTGACGCTATTACCTCTACTAGAATAATGACTTAAATTTTATTCTCAAATTGATAGGACACAAATTGCATATAGGTAAATAAATTATTAGTACGTATCACAGAACAGATTGATGAGGTTTTATCCATTATCTAAACGTGATTATCTTAGAGTGAACAAGCGATGTGTAAAATTTGCAAAAATGTACAATTTCACACCTCGCTAGTTACGATGAAGTTTTCCATGACTAGTGAGATAAATTTGTTTTTTTTGAGAAAAAAAAATTTCTAGGAACAAAGTGTATTAGTAGTTAAATAGTTGTTCTGATTACGACATTTTCGACCTATTTTGCCTCCTACTAGAATTTTTCGGAAATGTCGGTGGTTCCATCACTTCTGGCTTGCAGTGTATTACACCTTAAATGACCCCTTCTAGGACTGTTCATGTCATAAATGTTTCGGAAACAAACCGTACGCTTTACACCTATGACGTGAAAAGTTTAACTTACTATTCTGAAAGAATGTCGTATGAATTCTACACATTTTTGGCATTTTCTGGCATTGAGGTGAGACATGAATAAGTAATTTATAACTACAAAACCATCGGAAGACAAAAGAGTGAATAATACAAGTATCACTTCCGGCGAGACGTACGATCCGTCACGTGCCATATCCATTACCCATAGGTCACGTGTCAAATAGACGTTATTGAAAAACACATGTTCCTGATATTGTTTCGAACATTTCTATATTCGTGTCAGATTAAAGGTTTTCTTCCCTATTTGGTTTGTGAGTCACTCGTTTGGTCGTTTGGGTCCACAATTTAAGTTTTACGAATCCATGAATGCTGATTGCCCCTTTTTAATAGTAAAACAGTATTCAAACCTTAGGATCCACATATTCTTAAATCTTAAATGATAAATATTTTCTACGTCTACATCAGTGCGTAAACTAAGGTTTTCCGCACTGTTCACAGTGCGCAAACTGATAATATCAACTGTGCGTAAAGTGATGTTTTACGCATTGTTCTTACATTTTCGTTTTCTTCAAAAATACAGTTCTTTTCTTCAAATTTTACTAGGATAAAATTTCACATTGTAAAACATCCAACAATTTCAACAATTTGTCAAAATGGTAACTGTCATAGAAAAAAAAATTGTATGATGCATTTTCTTATAGCTTTTTTATACTCGCGTATTTTGTTGAACTCGACCATTATTACCATCACTCGGACACTTTCATTAGGAATTCTCGACCATGGTGGTGGGAGCACACGTTAAGTCCTTCGTCATTTCTAGCTCACACAAACCTGAAGACTTCTGAGAGTTGTTCGTAAAGGGTGCAGCCACATGACAGAAAGAACTAATTTCTAAATATAAGAAAACTTCTAAGAATCCCTCAGAAGCATCTGAAAACACTCGTTCTTGTTCTCAATCTCGATTTTTTTTATTGTAGTCTAGAATTTTTCGGATGTTCTAGAACTTTGATTTCTGTATATCCCTCTCGCTCACGAATTATGAATTTCGAAGATAAAATCTGAATACTTTTCTACAGTATCTATGATTTTTTTGCAATTTTTTGATATACATATATTTTTTTTCAAAATGTTCTTTTGTGCCCTAGGGCATGTCCCCAACTGAGGACAGTGTGAGCCAACGGCGTGAAAATACTATGAACCCTATTATATGAAATAAGAGTTTATCACATTATTACAATGATATATTATTAACAATTGTTCACATTCACATGATAATTAATGAAACAGTTTATTTTGAAAAATATAAATAAACATAGCTCTTGCTACAAAGTATTCTTGTTTTTCCCGTACATCAACATCGTCATCACACGGTCATATACGCAGACTTCTAGAAACGTTCATTTCATTTGAATTCCACATTCTCACTATAGTCTTCAGATGGCTATCTGGCTATCCTGATCAGAGTGCGATAGAAGATTACAGTGAAAATAAACAGAGCTCAATATGAATAATGTTTGAATAGGTTGTCCTTATTTGGGGGCACGGTGAGCGAATGGGATATGAAGAAAATGATCTGTTTTGGATAGTTGAATAGTTGGCTAGCTGAAACCTGATGTACTGGCCCTGACAGATACACTGGTAAATTCCTGCACCACTACCCAGATAACACAGGATATCCTATGGATATCCATTTTATGTCCAATTCTGGTCGGGATATCCTTGGATCTGAAATGGTTATTCATGGGATATCCATCGAGAGATTCGAACTGGATATTCGTCAGCAAATATCATATGGATATCCATAAGATATCCACGGTATTTATGGATGTGATTGAATTGCAAGACAGATTTTAATATTATCCATTTCTGAGTTTCTTCCATGCTCGTACATGAATAGAAGCATTTGAAAAATATTCTTATCTTTCGTTTTCCGACTGGATTTGAAATAGATATCCATGAGATATCCCTCGACGGATTTGGAATGGATATCCTTCAGCAGATATCATATAGATATCCTTAAAATATCTACAGAAATTATGGATGTGATGAAATTGCTAGACAAATTTTTGAATTATTAATTTCTCAGTTTCTTCCATGCTCGTACACGAATTAAAGCATTTGAAGAATACTCTTTTCTTTCGTTTTCCGACTGGATTTGAAATGGATATCCATGAGATATCTGTCGACGGATTTGGAATGGATATCCTTTAGCAGATATCCTATAGATATCCGTAAGATATTCTCAGAAATTATGGATGTGATTAAATTGCAAGACCAATTTTTGAATTATCAATTTCTGAGTTTCTTCCATGCTCGTACACGAATTGAAGCATTTGAAGAATACTCTTATCTTTCGTCTCCCAACTGTATTTAAAATGGATATCCGTAAGATATCCGTGAATGGACTTGAAATGGATATCCTTCAGGAGATGTCCTATGGATATCTATAAGATATCCACAGATATTGTGGATGTGACTCAATTGCAAGACATATTTTTAAATTATCAATTTCTGAGTTTATTCCATGCTCGTACACGAATTGAAGCATTTGAAGACTACTCTTATCTTATCTTTCGTTTTCCAACTGGATTTGAAATGGATATCCTTCAGAAGATGTCCTACGGATATCCATAAGATATCCACAGTAATAATGGATGTGATTAAATTGCAAGACAGATTATGATATTATCAATTTCTGAGTTTCTTCCATGCACGTAAACGAATTGAAGCATTTGAGGAATACTTATCTTTCGTTATCCTACCGGATTTTAACTGGACATCCATAAGATATCCGTAGACGGATTTGGAATGGATATCCTTTAGAAGATGTTTTATGGATGGCCATGAGATATCCAAAGCAAATATCGATAAGTTTGAAAAACAAAATTAGTTGACATATGGACTGAATTATTTGAAAACATCTCATTTTTCGTTTTTCTACTGGATTTGAGATAGATATCCATAAGATATCCGTCGATGGCTATGAAATGGACATCCTTTAGAAAATATCCTCATGTAGGGTCATAAGATACCCAAAGTATATAGTAAGGTTTGAATTGAAAGATTTACTTTCATGTTATCAATTCCTTAGTTTTTTTTATGCTCGTATATTTATATTGCGCTTTTGAAAAAACTCAATTTGAATTCCTACTGGATTTGAACTGGATATCCATAAGAAATCCGTGGATGGATTTGAAATGGATATCCTTCAGGAGATGTCCTATGGATGGCCATAAGATATCCGAAGGATATAGGAGAGAAGTTTAAATTGAATGATTGATATTTGAATTGTCAACATCTGAGTTATACTTTCACGCTGTACATATGAACTAAATTTTTTGAAAAAATCTGATTCGTTCTCGTACTGTTTTGCTAACTCAAATGACGCTTGTTAACCTGAAAGTTCTGATCATCAGATCTCTCTGAATTTATGCTGTCACTTGCCGCAGAGAGAATATTTTACTGTGGTGTTGTTCCACTCCTAGGTAAGTCTCTCTAGCATCGAGATAATGTTGTATGCTACGAGCAGAATAGCCTCGTCGTATTCCTCTTTTGTATTTCCATCGTCCACTTTTGAGATGAACCCTGGTACATTTGTCTATCATGGTCATCCATGTAAAATAAATATGGCTAAAAAGTTGCTGGGGGTGCCGCAAATTATGACAATATAGGAAGATGCAGAAGAGAAGAGGGCTGAAGAAGTCTCTCAGATCTTTATGTTATTGTTTTATATTCAAAGGCACTTTTAGAAATGTTGAGAACAGTCTTTTTGAATCTCATCGTTTCCAGTTTTCTCTCAGCTGCAGACGTAGATATCTCTTGGGACCGGCGTTGTTCCACTCCTAGGTAAGTCTCTCTAGCATCGAGATAATGTTGTATGCTACGAGCAGAATAGCTTCGTCGTATTCTTCTTTTGTATTTCCATCGTCCACCTTTGAGATGAACCCTGGTACATTTGTCTATCATGGTCATCCATGTAGAATAAATATGGGTAAAAAGTTGCTGGGGGTGCCGCAAATAATGACAATATACGGAGATGCAGAAAAGAAGAGAGCTGAAGAAGTCTCTCAGATCTTATGGTATCATCATTATGTTATTGTTTTATATTCAAAGGCATTTTTGGAAATATTGAGAACAGTCTTCTTGAATCTCATCGTTTCCAGTTTTCTCTCACCTTATATTATGCTATACAACGTACAAATCCATTAACAAATTATCATATGGAATGAGATAGGTACGTTATTTCTCGACAGAAGACTCATTTGAAGAATATGGACTCATTAGTATATACCAACAGCACATCAGGAATTTTAATGCAAGACGGAGGTAACTAAAATCAATTAGATTCATTTATCACTACTAGACTAACTGTAGAAAAGATCTGTAACGGTTATAATCCATGGTTAACAATTTCTCTAATTCAAAATATACATACGTATGTACTTGTGTGATTATTACAGAACAGACACATTTGCTCGGATAATTAACACATCCACCAAAGGTAATTATTGACACAAATTAAATTAGAACTGAATTTGCAGCTTCATAATGATGATACACATGCTTTTTTTAGTATCAGCAGATCTATGTTATTGGGAAATTCATCGTTTACAATGAGTTTCAAAAAATTGGTGCATTGCGGAAAACTTGTATTTGAGTTGTCAATATTTTAAAGTTTCTAACGTTGTACAGGAGAGAACAAAAAACAGAAAGAGTAAACTACCTTTATTATCGATATAATTGAAAAAGTTCATTTAAAAAAGTTGTTTAAATTTGAAAGCAATATTAATAATAATAATAATAATTTGTCTTTATTTGTCCTCAAAAAAATATATACAGAGGGCAAATGGGCGAAGTCTAGTCATGACTAGACGAATCTAGTCAATTCCTACTCAACTCAACCCTATTCAGATTTGAAATCACAGGCACCTACACCATAAAACAAAAAATAATTTTTTTATGGTTCTAGCTCCATAAAGAGTACTGGTATCTCATATACACCTTAGGAGCTTCCTTCATATTTCTAGAATGATATTTCAATGCGGAATTCTGTCCAATCCATTATTCGAAATAGTTCCTACATCGATGTTTGTTGAAAATGGTTTGCACTTTTGGAGTGAATTTGATATTTCACTCTGTATGTCCATAATAAGTATCAGTAAGTATGATTTAATGACATTAAATAATTGATTGAATTAATTATTGCTAAACGATTAAGTAATACAACTCCTTAAGTTTACGATCTCTTTTATCATAGTGTTGCCTTGAAGGGTATTTCTAATTTATACAGCATCCGCCAAAATCTTGGAACCATATGGAAAACCTTTACTGGTTTCTCAGAAAATTTTATTGTTCATAACAGTTGCTGCAATCAATTAGACTATACACGCGCAAAGCTGTTATTATCAGTGGCGTGCGGCTAAGCGGGAATCGGCTAGCAAAGTGACATTATAGGCCAATCAATAGAGCATTTTTCCCTAACAAAAATAGTAGTAGAAAACCGACAGTGCCAAATGAAAGACAGTCCATAGTTATATTCTGATATGTTTTCGACTCACAACTGTCATTTATTAATTTGTTATAAACATTTTTATAACAAAAAATATGTTTTTAAAAATTGTTTTGCTTATGAAATGAAAACTAATAGTGTAATCTGGTTGCTTTGATGAAAAGAATTGTAGATAATTGAAATACAAATAAATAATTACCACCAGGTCGGATCATTAGTAACGGAGTAAAACCGGAAAAACCGAAAAAATTTATGATTTTTTAAAAAATTTATTACTCCGCCATATTTCAAGAAATAGGGTTGACCCTTCTCATCAAAGTATTGAATCATGAGCACTTTACAAAAGAGGCTCTGACGGATAATTAGTTTTGGCACAATTGCAATTGGAATTGTGCCTAATCTGTGTGAGAAATTGAAATCGGGCTATCACTTTTTGAAAAATGGCGGAGTTATGCATTTTTCAATAAATCGCAAAATTTTCCGGTTTTTCCAGTTTTTCTCCGTTACTTATGATCCAACCGGATCCCATTTTGTTCGTATCTCAATTATCTACAATTCTTTCCATTTGAGCAAACATATTGCACTATTAGTTTTTATTCAATGAGCAAAACAATTTAAAAAACATGTGTTTTCTTATTTAAATGTTTTAAAGAAATTAATAAATGACAGTTTCGAGTCGAGAACATCAGAATATAACTAAGGACTGTCTTCCATGTGATGGCACAATCGGTTTTCTACTAGTATTTTTGTTAAAAACTTGCTCATTTTATGCTCTATTGTTTGGAGTATTAATATGCAAAATATCGAAAAAGTTTATCGAAAAAAGTTGTTTGCAATTGAATGATATTCCCAATGGACCATATAGGATAAGAATCATTTTGGTGGCACATTTTATGTTCTTGCGTTGGCATCCCTGTGCGAGAATTTTATTTCAAATCAATCACTGGATATTATATGGCGCCCCATAACAGATAGTGGCGGTAATTTTGAAAACACATTTAAATTTCACTGTGACAGCTCCATTGAACAAATATTTTTTCATTAGAAAAAAGATAATAGAAAACTGGTATGAGCTGCTAATACACTAAGTTTCCTTCAATGAAACTGAAAAATGTTCAACAGCTTACCCAAAGGGCCATGGACTCGGAATCTGCAACCATTTCCAAAAACTTTCGCTGAGAAATATATCGTCTTATACAAAAATGCTGAAATCGGAAATGAAAAGAATAAGTTATGCGACACATGTCTACATCAATGGTGATGGAACGGTGGCTAAGGGAATCAGGCCGATCTGGTGGCAATTCCTAGACTTCATAAGAGAAGAAATGTCTTTTGTGCCAGAAGATACAGCTTTACATCCAAAGCAAGAGAAATGTATCACTCAGCATTCCCTAAGAAAAAATTAGTTTTACGAAACCAGATCCACCAAAAAAAAACACACAGGAAGAAATATCAACAGTAGAAGAGACTTGATCAAACCCCATAAAGAACTAAATTTTTCAACTGAAGATATGTTCAAAGATCACTGCAGTAAATTCAAAAAAGTGAATCCTTAATTTTATTTCTAAAATTTTATTTTATTTCTGATATTTTATTTTATTTCTAATATTTTATTTTATTTCTAATATTTTATTTTATTTCTAATATTTTATGAAATCCTGCACATTTTACTTAAATACTCATCAATGCCTAGCAAAAGCAAACTGAAAGAACAAGAAAATATCACTTCTCTAACAGTGGTGTTCTACTGAAATTTGAGAGTATTGAACATGTAGTCCACAGCTGATTTAATTGATCACTCATAGTATTTGGAATTGGCCCCCTAAGAATTCTATGTTTTTCACTGGAATTAAGTGAATTACTGGCAGTAAGAAGTGTTTGAGACAGCTAGCATTGAAAAACAGAAAATTTATAGCAAATTAACAGTTACTTCAAAACTTTATAAATCAATAAAAAATAATATATCCAGCATAAATATCCTGTGGTGCATGGATACCTATAGATGTAAATAAAAATAAAAGAAAATTATTTTTAAATTCATAAATTTAAAACACAACTTACAACAACAATAATACAGCGTTAGTGAATAGTTTTTTCAGATTTAAAAAATCAAGTCCCTGGATTCTCTTGGTCTTTCCGGACGCCTCCTGCAAAATGTTTACTGCAAACACGACAATTTCCAAGTTTCGTAAGTTCTTCAACTGGTAGGTATTCCAAGTTTCTTGAGCCAATGTTTTCCTGACTCTTCGTTCTCGGGAATTCTATGAAATTTCAAACCATCTCTTTTACTTGATGATGAATATCCATTCACACAACATTTCCAACCACCCCCACTTAAAGCCCAACACGTTTTCTTTCCAAATATGATTTTCAATCTTGTTAATTATTTTTTGGATACGAAGCAAGACAGCATTGTCAACATGACAACTGAACTGACACTAAGAGCATGGGTGCCAATTAAAAAGAAATTGAATGTGCCACCAATTCATTTCTTATCGAATATGATCCATTATCTAGTTCAGACTACTAGTGCCCTTAAATGTTGCGATAAAACTGAGGATGAAACAGTGATAAAATTGTTTTCAGGAAGAATTTCTCCAAGAAGAAGTAGCAGCAGTGTTTGAGGAATCCACAGGGTATCAATCGGTTTGAAATTTAGGTCGATAAAACTCCAATTTGCTTGCAGTTTTCTTACAAAGGAAGTCTAGTTTCTTGGAATCTTCGCTAGATGATGATTTGCAGTGAAAGACAAAATTGCCATGACTAGCTTCGTCTCTAACCATTTCGGAAAAATGCTACCCACTCGCTTGTTCATTTAATGCAGCTTCAGATTTGGAGTATTTTCACTGATAAAATTCGTGGCAGTCTATGATTTTAATTTCAACTTTTCCTTTTTCCTTTTCAAGATCGGTGCCAGATAGTGTGTGATACAATTCTAAATTTTCTCTAGCACGAATCGTATGGTTCAACATGTTTGTAAGTTTCCTAAGGTTTAAAGAACGTTGTATCGCCGTGACACCTCCACATTACGAGGATGTATTGATATCTAGTTAGCCTAGACCAGTTCTCTGCATAAACAAAATATTGCGTCACCATAGCAACGAACAATAACTTATTAGAAGTGTCAGTGTAAAGTTTGACGTCAAAAAAGTAAACCAGAATTACGCAATAAATTAAAAGAAAAAATATGTCCACCGAAATTGTGAAAATCGAAAAATTGGAGTATCGAGCCATCATCAAGTACCTGTATTTAAAAGGGTTAAGAGGTAAGCAGAATTACGAAGATATACTTAATACCCTTGGTGGAGGGCGGGGATTAGCGCAGTGGTTAAGCGCTCGCCTGGTAATCGAGAGATTGCAGGTTCGATTCCCAGACGGTGCGATCTTTTTTCATTTTCAGATGTGAAAGTCTGAATGACTGAGGCTCGTGTCGGCTGGGAATAATCCTCCACGATTCACTGTTGCGTTAAAAATTAACAGTGCTGCTCCTAAAGTGGCGTATGGAGTTAGTAACAAGGCCTATCCAGAACACGTGGCTAATGACCATAGCAGTCGATGCCAAAACACCAAGGAAAAAAAAAAAAAAAAAAAAAAAAAAAAAAAATACCCTTGGTGATCAATGTCCTTCGTATGCGACCGTGAAAAATCGGACTGCAAGCTTCAAAAGAGGTAAATTTTCCGTTGAAGATGATGACCGATCGGGAAGGCCAGTTTCTGTGTCAGTCCCCGAAAATATCGATGCAGTTCATGACATCATTTTAAAAGACCGTCGAATTGGGCTAAAACGGATATCTGAAGCACTGAATATTTCATACGAACGCGTTCATCATATAGTTCACGTCAATTTGGACATGAGAAAAATTGCTGCAAAATGGATCCCCAAATGTTTGAATGTTGACCAAAAGCGTGCCAGGGTAGTAGCATCGCGTTCTATCTGTGCTTGATTTGAAAACGATGTATACTTCCTAAACCGAATTATTACTATGGATGAGACTTGGGTACATTTCTACGATCCAGAAACAAAGCAACAAGCGATGGAATGGCGACACTCCGGTTCTCCAAGACCTAAGAAGTTTCGTGTCCAAAAATCTGCTGGAAAAGTTCTTGCTTCAGTTTTTTGGGATTGCCATGGAGTAATCATGATTGATTTTTTGGATAAGGGTAGAACAATAACTGAAGATTACTATTCGACATTACTGACCACTCTACGGGAAAAATTTAAAGAGAAGAGACGCGGAAAGCTATCCAAAGGAGTTTTGTTTTTGCAGGACAACGCCCCTGCACACAAATCTCATGTTGCCATGCAAAAAATTCGTGATTTAGGGTTTGAATTACTAGGACACCCCCCTTATTCACCAGATTTGGCTCCGTCCATCATCTCTTTCCTCAACTGAAAAAAAGTTTAAAAGGTCGTAAATTTTCTTCCAACGAGGAGGTAATAAAAGCTGTGGAGGTCAGATTTGCAGAGCAAGAAGAAACATTTTTTTTGAAAGGTCTAGAGACGTTGCAGGTTCGCTGTAATAAATGCATTCAATTAAGAGGAGAATATGTTGACTAGTAAAATATTTTGACATTGACATTTTGTTTGGTTCTATAGTAGGCTAAGAATTTTTCAATATATAGAACGAACGTGTTTTTATCAGGTGTTTGAAACGAACAATTAAAAAGAAGATATAAGAGACATGATGATGAGATAGAAAATAGTATCAAGTTATTGAATGAAATAAAATGCTTCCATTTCAAGTAATATTTGAAATTAAACAGAACAACATAGAAAATTACAACACATCACAATAAATTATTGTAAATAATTATAGAAAAATATGTATGTTGTTATTTTTGAACAAAAATAGTTTAGTCTCTTTCCTGGGGGATTGGGCTGCAGCCGTCTGGAGTACCAGTGACAATTCCCAAAAAAATAGTGTTGAGAACCGGGTTAGTATGAATATCTATAGTCTAAAACGTGTGGATATAAGGAAGGTTGATTGACGCATACTGAAATTTCAGCAACTTCAATCAAAACTTTTTTCCATTTTAAGAATCGGTTGTTTGATGAGCCATGGTTGCTCTAATTGAAAATTCAATCATCTTCCAAAATCATGAGAGAAGATTTCAAGATGTTTCAAACAACTGGTGATATTGAAAAAGCAATGACAGACTTTATAGTTGCTGTCAGTGAATTTTGAATAAACATCCTAATCTGATGAATTTATTAAGTATTCTTCAACGTGTTTTGAAAATATCTTCGTTTATCACAAGCAAACACTGTGTCAGAGATAAAAATGTTCGTGCAAACAGAGTTGAACCTTGAAAGATGGTAATGCAAATAAAGATTTCAAAACTAATTAGACACATTGTTTTAAACACATTCTTCGAGTTATCTTGGTCGTCGTATAAAAATAGTTCTGAAAAAATGAATATAGTGTAATTATACGTATATATGACTATGTCAGTAAAACGAAACAAGTCCGATTTATCATAATTATTGCCACTCTTAACAATCTTTGAAAGTGTTAATTTTTATGCTAACAAAACGAGATTTTTTACGGAAAGTAAGGGGACAAACCGGAAAATTTTGCGATTAAAAAAAAATCATACCTCCGCCATTTTTAAAGTTGTAGGGTTGGTCCTGCTCATGAAAGTATTCGTGCACAAAACAGGAGCTGTCATACCATTAGTTTTGACACAATTGCAATTTGAATTTTTTGTGCACCATCTTGCAGCGTGTCTGGATGCTCTAGTGATAGTCCGTTTTCAATTTCTCAAACAGATTTTAGATGTAGAAGTATAGAACCACAAAATATAGATTCTCATTTTGCGCGAAATGGGTGAAAAATGCTTGCAAACATAACTGAAAACGGCAGAGACCGGGACAGGAGGAGAAGCGTATATTATCACGTATCCCGTTCATTAAAAAAATTTCCCCGATCTCCAGGTCAGGAGTAGAAGCGTATTATCTCGTAACCCGTTCATTGAAAGAATTCCCCTTATCTCCTGTTCTCTCCTACTTCTCGACCGCTTTCGCCAGCTCGTCCGTTTTCAGTCATTTTTGCAAGCACTTTTCACCAATTTTGCAGCATTGTAATGCAAAATGAAAATAAAAAAAAGGAAAAAATCACTGAATGTATGATTGCTGGGTTTGTGATTTCATGGTTATTAATTGGACGTAGTTATGCAAAAAGGAACCAAGCGACAAAAAGTAAGTTTTGAGAAATTAACCTTTGAAGATTATGAATCATTATTAAATCTGTGATATTTTTCCTTATTGATTTCTTATCAAATCCCATGTAGAGAAATATGCAGAATTCAATGGAAAACATTCTCAGTTTAAATATCCTCAAAAAACATTTTTTTTTTAAATGTACGTTGGTTCCTTTTTGCATTTTGAATTTTCAGGGAATTTTGGATAAAAACCTGAAAAGTAAACACAAAATTAAGTCCATTTAAATGTATTTATTTATGAAATAAGAAATTGCAAAATTTTTTATATTGTAGGATTAGGTTCAAAGTCTACTGGGCCCGTATACCCGTGAATTGGCAATCTTGTGGTATCAGATGCAAGAGCGACTTCATGTCGTTGAGTTTTTCCTTCGCAATTCCCTTCCCTCTTGGCCAAAGCGCATTCAGTTCACTTTTTTGTATTCCACTATCCAGAGGTCGACCACGAGTTCTCTTGAAAATATCTATTTCTACCGCCATCGCTTCAGCATTCAAACTTTGCTTCATAAGAATGGCATAAGGTCGGTCTTTAATCAAAACTATTTCCCTCGTTTTCAACCAATTTATATCTTCTCCATTAACTCCCTTCTTGCGATTGGTAATCTGTTTTTCTATATTTTCTGCTACTCCATAAAAATTGCCACTCTCCATTGGCGTCACTACCAAAGTATTTTTTTTGCGGCAAATTTTCATAATTTTGTAGTAGTCTTCAGGAGAGTAAAGACGTTGTTGTCTCTTTAGAGCAGATTCTATTTTTCCAAAATCATCATCATTTGGGAGGTAACTATGTCCAGAAATTGGGAATCGCATAGTAATTTTTTTTCAGAGAAGGGTGGCTATGCAAAGCACACTTCAACATCAGCACCATTTTGATGTTGCGATTTTGCCCGCCACAAGAGTCGCTCCACAAAACTAAATCTGTGACACCATCTGGAACTCTCTCTTCAATATGTTTTAGTAAACAAGAAGCAACTTCTTGTACGCCTCGTCCTGCAACTCCTTCTACCCAAGGGTAACAAAATCCTCTTTTCAGCTTGCCAGAGTGAATGCCGCAGTTGTTTACCCATAATTGCCTCTTGTAGAATATCAAGTTGGTTGGGATTCGTGGCAGAGGTAATGTTTTTTGTAGGTCGACTGTAAGACATTCGAAAAAATTATTATTTGAAGCGAATTTCATATCGTCCTTCAGTTTCCTTTGTGCTTCCTGCCACATTGTGATATGTTCATCATGGTTTCTCTCTAACTGATTTTTCTCTTCCGCATTTTCTACATTTTGTATTTGTATGTTCAACTTAGCGCAGGTGTTACATGTATCTTTTTTCAGAGTTTTGAATTTCAAATTAAAATTTTCATAAAACAATTTCTTGTTGAGAAGCTGACCATATCTGGTTTATTTCGTCCATCTCCGTAGAGCTCATACATTTTTGTCAATATCATCTCGGGTGGCAAAAACTCGGCATCTGTCTCAGCACGTCTATAATGTGATTTGTACTTTGGAAACATCTTTATGTGGTCTAAAACTCCTTTTTTTAAAGTCTCTGTGATTTTATTCCACCCGCCTTGGGCTCCTCTTTTATCTGCAATAGTCGCGCCTTGTCTCATTTTTGATAGTGCAGTATTTATTCGCTTTGTTGACACACCTAAGGTCTTCATGAACATATTGCGGCAGACTGTAATTTTCTTAAGTGAGTATGCTCTGGAAAATTGCTTTTGTTTTTTAGCAATTTCAGAGCTACGTTTTCTAACAACTTTGGTTTCTACTATATTTGCAATAATAAACAAGTTTTGAGACGTATAACTTCCAAGCTCACAAAACTTTTGAAATTCCTGTCTACGCAATTCCTCAGAAATTTTTGTAGCACATAATGAAGTGCACTGACCATCGTAGGGAATGAATTCCTTTGCTGCAATTTTTTTCTTCTTGTAGTTAACATATTCTTTACATTGATATTTCTTATTCTTCCTCTCTTCCCGTAACATATTCCCGAATTTCCTTTTCCGCCCTCTTTTTGGTCTACCCTTATTTTCAATACTGACACTGGAATCAGTTTCGGGAGACCTTTCCGAAGTAACCACTGGCATCAACGTTGCATAGGTTTTCTGTTCTGTTTCAGGACTGGATATGCCTACCTCCACATTTCCATCGTTGTGCTAAAAAAGAAAATATACAATAATTTCGGAATTCTATATCTACTTGTATAAGTATTTCACCTCGGAATAAGGATTGAAATCAGGATCTTTCACTGAATCATCTGATAAATTTGCAAAAATAGCAGCAACTTCTGGATCAAGTTCATTTGGTTCTGATGATATACGAGATATATCATTTTCTATCTCATCCTTTTGTTCTGCAATATTGATGACATTCCATTCACTTTGTCCTGAGCACTGCACCAAATCTTTTACTGACAAGTCTTGACTATCATTGGTGATTGGTTCTGTTCGAGTACAGGAAACATCTGATGTCATATTTGTTCTATTGTTGGCCTCCAAAATAATATACATAAAACATTTTCAATTTCATACCTCTCTGGGATCAATATTTTACCTCATTATTTGCTAGGTTCGTGAACAACTCATCAAATTTTGGATCGAGTTCATTCGGTTTTAATGATCTATGAGGTTTTATATTTTCTTTTTCATTTTCTTGTACTGTATTCTTTATTCTTCGGTCTGTATTTACCCCTGAATAACCTTCTGATTCATTTACTGAGATATTTCCACTAGTGCACACGGATTGGCTCACCGCTGATGAAAAAAGGAATACATTATTCATTCTGATATCCATATCTGCTGTGAGTGTAAAGTGTAATACTAACCTTGTGTTTCCATATTATTTCGAAATAAGTATCACAACTCGACCAGACACGATGTTCACATATGCACGTATTACGTATTACTGAAGAACAACAAGGGTTGAATAACTAATATTTAGAAGTTTTATGACTCCCACCGCATTTTACAAATAATATGATCCATCTCACTGATATACCGAGAAATGATCAAAGGGAGATATGCAAAAAAGAACCATCTCACATGGTTCTTTTTTGCATAACAAATTAATTAATTCCCATGATTTGAGATGGTTCTTTCGTGGAAAATAAGTGCCTAAATATATGAAATCCGCTTGGTTCTTTTTTGCTAAAAATAGAATGGATTTTTAGCCATGGATTTGTGCTTAGTACTCATTTTCGACGATCATGTCGCTTGGTTCCTTTTTGCAGATTCATTCCTGAGCTCATTAATGCTTTCTGAGAGGTTTTATTTTTAGTTTCAGACTCCTGAATAGGACTGCTAGAGAGAGCTTTTTTGGTAATTTCAACTAAATGCATATGATCTGCTCTCCTGTTTTGATGATTTGTGAGTTCTGCAATCAGAAAAGGTGGAAGATTCACATAATCTAACTTGAAATCTTATAATATACATATACATTTCAAATGATAATCTGTAATATTTCTGTTAAAATACTGGTTGAATAAATTGCAAAGAGATTTTTTTTTTCAAAACAATTGAAATAAATCAAAACCACACTCTGATGTTGACAATATTCCAGAAGCTCGGGTAAGAAAACAGTATGATTCATATTCTGCTTGATTTCTATTCTATTCTGAAAGGTATGAAAAGGGGGAACTGATCGGTATATAGATATTTATTCTTCCTTGGAGTACATATACAGTAGTAGGTTTTGTTTTTCAATTATTTTCTGTAAGTGATCATTTTGTTTGTTCTGATAATTTTTGTACAATAGCGTTATTGCACAGTTTTAACTATTCAGTGATATTTTTTTGTTCTTCGTAACTTTGTAGTATAAAGGAGAGGGAAAGAGACTGTAAATCCTCATTTGAATTGGCAAAGAAAACACCTATTCCATATCAATAATTTCATAGAACCACAAATAAAATATAATGTGTATACCATGGGTGGAATGATTAAGAAGAGTATTTGCTTGTACTTCAAGTTAATACTTCATGTTGTAGTTTTCACTTAAAAAAATCAAAGCATTTACTCCACATCAACAAGGAGTGGGTGTAGATGTCGGGGTACATCAAACAACTGTGTCAATAGTAATCGAAGAAGTTTCAAAAAAAATTGTGTACTCCCACATCTTCAGCAACCTCGGCACTTGGTTCAACACTATCATTACTCTCACTCATGGTTATTAAGTACCACAGAACAAACAACAACAATCAAACCAATTTGAGGTTAATCACGTTCTAGTGTTTACTAGTAGTTTATACTTCTAACCTAAGGCAACGCTTCCCATCGAAGAATTTACTTTATATAAAACATTATACTCCACAAAATACTAGGAAGTAAAAGCTCTTACTTGAAGTACAAGCAAATACTCTTTTTAATCATATCACCCCATTATTTCTTGCCAGCATGTCTCTGTCTTCAATGTAACTGCTGGTGCTTCTTGAAAAGTCATAGTTGAACAATCTATAACAAATTAATGCCATATTCCAGTGGACAGAACTGGAGTATATTTTTACAACACGTCTTGGTGAGAATACCAACAATATTATTTCGTTGTCATAGCTTTCAACTGTTTCTGTCCGAAACCAAATTGAGTTCTTTTTCTGAATCGACAATATTCCACGGGCTATTGCTGTCAGATTAGTAATAAATTCTGTTTTTGAATGTTTGAAACAATGACATGTGTCAACACTGTTAAAAGTCAAGTTCTATTTTTAAAATTTGAAATCATTGAAAAAATATTTGCAAAAATATCGAGCATGTTGCAAATGTTGTGTTCCATTTTGATGGAATATGTACGAATATACAAATAAAAATTACGTTTCACAGATTCCCGAAAACTGAAGAACTTGCGCAAAAATGGTTGTTCCATTTGAATCTTCCCATCAACGAACTAGAACTCTTCTGTCGTAAAAGACACCGTTCATGTCAAAACTCTCGACATTCTCGATTTCAAATTCGAAATTTGAAAAAACACTTTCCTTTCTAGGCCCTATTATCTGAAAATGTCCCCAATACTTCAACCAAAGAAGGTGAAAGAATAACTGATGATTAGGTTTCTTCTTCTTCTGAAGTTGGTAAGATTTACTTTTGTAACTTTGATGTTAGTGAGTTTACTAAATTTGAGGCATTTTCTGTTAGGAACTGTTAATGAAGAAAGTGATACTATTGGTTATTTAGAGGAAGATTGCCCTTATCACACCGAATCCATGGATGAAACTGTCCACTGAACATAGTTATAATCGTGCAGAGTTACTGTTACTGGATAGTTGATCCCTGACTGAGTGAAGCACACAACATAGAAAATAAAACAAATCCCCAATGTGCTTCTCAAATTCGGAAAGAAAACGAATGACTAGGATTACATCTTCCAAACTTGGACCCATAATCAAACAGAAGGCCTAAATGATAAATAACAGCAGCCATGAAAGCTGGGTTGGATATTGGGGATGATGTTGCAGCCAAATATGAAACAGAAAATGCAGATTTCAAATGTTTCTCATGTGAACTTGTTATTAACCCAGGAATCCCTTTCTTGTCAACGTCCCCCGACAGAGTTGTTTTTGATACCAGTACCAATATATTTATCATTTGTTGGAAATAAAAATATTTGTATCTAGAGGATTGAAAAAAAATGCACTGTAAAATAATGTGTGGAACAGGGGTATTTCTTGACAACAGTAAGGGAGTGTTAGCTTCCAAACACATCAATTATTTTCAAATTCTAGGGCAATTAGCTCTAATGGGATTACATTGTTGTGGACTGGGCTTTTGATCCTGTACCAGTAATAACAAGATTCTATTTTAAACATTTCAAATCCAATTACGAGCTTCATACAGTCAGCGTTCACTGTGGTTTTGGAGTCGATTCTTGCCACTACTAGATACTTTGGCCAAGGACAGAACAGACTGGTACGAATTTGATGACAGTTGCTGAAATAGACTGGTTTCTATCTAATTGGAGCCTCTAGAGACCATACATCTTTTTTACTGAAAAGCAGCTATTCACAATTCAACAGACCTCGTTAGAGATTTCATGCAATTAATTCCAACTCTTCAAATGACATTTTTTTCATCATTTCTTTGTTATTGCTGTATTCAATATTTATTAAAAGTATTTTTTTTTACTTTAGTCCCAAATACTGATTTTTTTCAGCTCCAGTAGTTGAATTAACAGGAACACATTTTTTTCCAGTTTTCAAAAATTTTCTACTTCATAGATCATGAGTAGAAAAATGTGTGAACTCAGGGCAATGCATAAATGTATCAATGTTTCTCTAAAAACTGAGGATATCTGATTCGATCAACTTTTCATTATATTTCAACTTTCATTTTCAGATAATCCAAACAGTAAACAATTTGTTGAAATTGACAGATGACAACTATAATTTTTTACTAATAATTTGAAAACAAAATGTTTCACAGCAACGTGACAGCGAAAAAACGATCACCAATATCCTGTGGAATATTTTCAATTAGAACAGTGCGATCTCACCGTTTCTCACAAGCCTCCTCTTCTCAGACTCTTGAGAAAATGTTCGGAACAAATCCTAGAAATATCATTTGCATGTTAACCACTCTTTGGAATTATACTACAGTAGCCCACGTGCTGGTTATGCCTTAGTGGGATCCTGTGTTTACTTCACACTAGAGTTGTCTTTCCTTCATGAATTATGTATTATTACTGAGTGAATAAACATTATTATTATTATTATTAATTAATCCATGCCTGCTTTACTGTATTATTCTTGGGGAATCTGTAAAGTAAATGTATCAGCAGGGTACTCAGATATAGAAGTGTTATTTCATAATATTTAACACACAGCACTTGAAGTGTCCGGGCATTTTTAACAACTTTACAATTTTTTTTTTTTATTTGTAAAATTTGTTTTTACGAAACTCCCAGGTTTTCGGAGAAAACCCCTCAAAAGCAGGGCTTGTGCGAGCAAGGGAGATCCGGGACCTACAGTTTAAATAAAAGTGGAATCCTTACCACTTCAGCTCAGTGACACACGACCGGGGATCGAACCCGGTCCGTCTGGGTGTAAGCCAAACGCTCTAACACCTCGACCACTTCGCTTATTGAAAGCAATAAAAAAAAGGTAAAATCTCTAGAAAAAACCTAACCTACTAAACACTACAGTAAACAAGACACACTAGTAATGATAATGGAATGACCTAGAGATCCATGAGCCGGGGGCTTTAGTTATCCGCAAATATAACCAAAGTTATTAATTTTAAGATAGCCAACTTGATTTCCCACCAATGACGTATCCCCTTCTCTTCTTCAGTCTTCACCTTGTGCAAATGCTTACATTTTTCATAACCCCGTCCTATATTAACAACCCTGAGTTAGCTATAGTCATTTGCTCCCACTTTTCATCAAATTAAGACATCAACTCTGCACCGAACGATTATAGGGAAATTGGCGACTGGGTGTAAAAATCAATAAGCCTGTACACAAAGACTCACCTACCTTTCATACAATGTTGGACTTTGTACTCCCCCTTATTTGTGTTAGATGTTGACCAATCTTATTTATACATATACACTTGTAGTTTTTGTTTAAATTTGTTCAAGAACTCATACTATAAAAGGAATTTACTCTGTTTTAATCGTTCGGTAAATTTGCACAGCTAACTTCGGAAAAAGTCAAATATGTGCCACAACTATGATTTGTTTAATTTATTTGTATTTGTGTTATTCAACATAAATATTTGTCTATTTATATTTTTTGTTTAGTGAACAAATCGAGTTTTATTTACTTTTTCACTTTCGTTTTCACTGAATTAACCGAATTCGCTTGTTGAATTTCCTGCACCAGAATCTGATGGATATTTATACATTTTTGAGTTTGGGATTGATTTTGAAATTTAGTTCTGATCCATCGAGCAAACTGAAAGTGACAGTGACATAAGTAATTGTATTTGATAAGTTTCGGTCATTACTTTATTTTACAGAAAATAGAAAATGTATATATTTAAACATATTTAAGCATGGGCCGTGGTGGTAGAGCGTTCGCCTTTGGAGCGAAGGGTCCAGGGTTCAAAGCCTCGCATGGTCATCGGTCTCGTGCATGGCATCACACGTTAAAAGGTAAGGGCTGCGTCTTCCCTAGCTCACACAAGTCTCTTGAAAATAACTTAAATAACTCTCATATTTATTAAAGAAAAAGCACGAAATAATCGATATTTATTATGAAATTCACACAAGGTGGAGTATGTGGATATGATTACAATTTAATTATAATTTTTTTACAGAAAATAAAAAAAGCACATTTGTTCAGGGTTGATAAAAATGCATGAAACGATAAAATGTATTTTTAATGAATGTCTAGGATATTTGAAATTTTATGAAACAACAGTTATGCCAGGAGAAAAAGGGAGAAAACAAGTTTTGATAAACAACAAAGTTTTCTTTGGACTTCTATTTAATAAGGTGCTCAAAGTGTTTACCATTTACCTTCTGACAGTAATGAACTCGATGAACAAAATTTTGTAGTGAATCTAAAACCATTTGAGGAGGAATGGTAGAAATTTCATGCCTTATTCTTTCTTGCAACTCTTCGATATTTAGCGGCCTATTTTTGTAGACTACATTTTGTATGTGACCCCATAAAAAAAAGTCAAGTGGGGTCATATCGGGAGACCTTCAATTGCTCCCCTGCGCCCAATTTTATCAGGAAAAGTTTCATCTCGATATGCCCGTACCACACGTCCAAAATATGAAGGAGCCCCATCTTGTTGAAACCATATTTGTTCTGCCAGCAAATTGGGATTGTTATTATTCGGGAATAATCGTCAGGAATAATATGCTGTTGTAAAAGTGACAAATATCGTTCAAATTTCCGTTAATAAAATAAGATCCTATGACGTGTCCACCAATAATGCCACACCAGACATTCACTTTTTGTGAACTTCCTCAATCCAATGTTGATCTTGGTCTGACCAATACCTACAGTTGTGTCGATTTACGTGTCCTTTTAAACAAAATGTAGATTCGTCAGAAAACAATATGTGGTTGACAAAGTTGACATTTTCATTTAATTTATCCATAATAACTTCACAGAACTCTATTCTACGATCAAAATCGTCTTCACTCAATTCTTGTACCAAATGAATTTTATATGGATGGATTTTTGCGGTTTGCAAATTTTTTGAATGGAATATCGACTCATGTTATGATTGAAAGCCCTCTGTTGTGCTGAATTTATTGGATTTTGCACCACATCTAACATGACATTCAAAGAATTTTCTTCATTTGTAACGCTCACTGGTCTTCACCTTTTGGTCGATCTTTGACACGTCCAGTTTCATGAAAACGCTGCAATGGTTTTGAAACGGTTGATTTAGAAATGGGTTCCCGATTGGGATGCAATTCATTAAAAATATCCACTACTTGGTCACAACTTAGTCTTCTATCAAAGGTAACTTGATGGACTATGAACTTAATGGACTAAAACATTTTTGGATAATTTATTGGAAACTTATTTTCAAAATTCGATATCTCGAAAACCGTTGAATTTAGGAAATGATGTGCTGAATGAATTTTGTTCAGAATTTTGAGAAAAATTTAATAAAGAAATAATATACAGGGTGTCCCATTAGAGAAAAAGCCACTTTGTTTCGTCCTGACTTTTTGACTGACCCTGTATACTTAATTTTTCGTTAATATGATGGATTATGAAAAAACCCTAGAACTTTTGTATCTCAACATTTTTCGCTAACTATCTTACTTTAGGAAATAATCGACCGTTTCCATACATATCAGCGACCCTGTATAGTTATTGAATTAAAATCTCGATTCTTCAATGATATGTTAACATCTTTATGCAGACCATCCAGCAGGTGTCCTGAAAACTTCTGAGCATCTTGCGATAAAGCGGGGTGCAAAACTTTGGGTCTGACTTTTTGAGATTACTGAATCATCTGGTCATAGATCATTGATACTAGTAATACTAGAACTGCATTGTCTTATTTGTTGGAGACAAGAAGAGATCTTTTGCAAGCCAAATTTGAACATATTCCGTAGTACAAATTATTTAAGTGAGCGAGTGAGCAATGTCCTTTACAGCCAACTTCCTCCATGTTCAACTGGTATTTTCGAATAAGAAAAAAACAAACAATGTCTAACCTCAAATACCAAAACTGACATGTTATGATTCATCATTTACCGCAATTTTTCACCGTATGAGTATGAAAGTCCTTGCGGTGATTTCTTTGCGATTTGCGAATCGCAGAAAAATTGCGAATATTTGCAATGGAATGAACGATCCTTTGGGCCTGGGTTCAGAAGATAGGTCCTTGTTAGTTTAATTTTTGAATAGGGGGTCTTTGTCTCTTTTGATGTCTTCTTAAAACTTCGAGTTCCTTCCTGTTTTGCTTTTCTTCAAATTCGGTCCCTGATTCTTGTTTATACAGTGTCTTCCAAAAGTCTGGAAATGGTCTCATATTTCAAAAACGGCCCCGAAAAAATTCATGAAAGTTTCTACAGGGTGGTTTTTAATGATGCTCGATTCAGTAGTGATATTGGCAATGTTGTCAAATCAATAGTTTTTCAAATATTGAGGGTAACTCAAATGAAACTCCGTATTTATTTTCATCACGGTCAATTCAGCGCCCTCTCATTACTTATGTCTCCAAATTTCAGATTTTAAATTAATGTGGTTTTTGAATTATGATAACATGGCTTTTTCATTCAAAAGTCTGGGAACGCTCCAATATTTTCAAAACGACTCAAAAAAAATTCATGAAATTTTATACAAGATGGTTTTTGATGATGCCCGATTCAATGTTTCCAAATTAACAGTTTTTTTCAGATTTTGGGACTAATTTCTTTTCCATAGCAATCAATTACGCGCCCCCTCATTACTTATATGGCCAAATATCAAATTTTGATTATGTGTGGTTTTTGAAATATGAGAACATGATTCGTTGAAATATCTGCGAACGGACCAATATTTTCAAAAGGGCTCGTAAAAATATCATCACCATAGAATCAGGCATTTTCAAAAACCATCTTGTATAAAATGTTTGTCATATTTCAAAAACCACATTAATTCAAAAACTGATATTTTGAGCCATGAGTAATGAAAAGGAGCTGAATTGATTGCAATGAAAATAAATAGGGTGTTCCATTTGAAAAATTGATCTGAAAAAACTGTTGATTTGGCAACATTGCCAATATCACCATTGAATCAAAAACCACCATGTTGGAATTTTCATGAATTTTCTCTGGGCCGTTTCTGAAATATGAGACCGTTCCCAGACTCTTGAAAGACACTGTATATGGGGAGCATAGTATAGCGGAGGATCCAGCTTTCCTGCCTCTATTTTATTTTTGCGAAAAACACGTGAGTGCAGAAGCGATGAAATCCTCACTGCTAGAAACATTTCTATTGACAGGATGAATGCCAGTCGCTTTGAAGCCATTAACTAAAATGTATCCACGTGTACTTTTAGGTAGGGTCTGCCAAATAGCTCCATCACATCAAAAACACTCAGTTTTATTGACAATCAATAAAATTTCAAATTCAATTCGGATATTTCTAGCACCGAATAAAATATCTTTTTAGCTTGTAAAACTTCACGAACATGAAGAACATTCATGTCATAATCTATTTGCTGACTTTTTTATCGCATTTTTGTGGTTTTCTTACGTCAAGTAAATAAAGCATTTTACACGAGTGATATTTAACGGTTTCTGGTATTTTTAGATTGGATTCCTGACTCTACGCCCACCGTTGGATGACATTTTTAAGCAAATTACAAAACCTAAAGTGCTCTACTGAGTCAGTACGAGAACATTTTTCAGTATTTAGTGAGATGAAAATAACAAAAAATTCCTGAATCCCCAATATTTTTTTTGCGTTTCCTGATTGGTAATATAGGTAAGTAAGAATTCACAATAAGACAGTCCATACAATTTTTCTATTTGGAAAACATTATTTTCAACGCTTTGGAAAATAAAGTGTCAGAATTATGAATCACAATCGTAACAGGTCATAACGAAAGGTGACAAAGAACTCATTTGTTCCCTTCGACTTACTATTTATCTTGTAATATTATCGATCAAAGTTTAGGACGAAATGCATTACGTTTACGTCACTATACAAACTGGAAGATTTTACGGACCGAAATTTTATTCATTATCGTAGTTCCAATATTGATTTATCGAATACCGACTCCATGTGAACTGAGTTAAAGAGTTTCTGAGAAACATAATTGTTTGCACTGCAGAGTAACGAGATTTTAATGCGAACGTGATGAGAATATTGTTCAGGATTGTTTTTAACATATCCTCATTACGTTCTGGCATCTTTACCGCGAGGTCAATACTGAAGAGTGGACAAAGAGGCGCCCAGTGCGCCCTACTTTACATCAATCACATCCTTCAATGAAAAGTTCTGAGCTGATGAATATACGGGGTGAATCATAAAAAAAAATTCTTAAAGAAAAACTTTAGGCGTAAAACCAATTCCCGTTTTACCAAGGTAGTCTTTGCCCTTAAGATGAGTAATCAATGGAAAAACTCACCAAACTGAAACGTTTTTACATGTATTTATTTAGAGGTGAATAAGCGAATGCTTTTTGTAGGTTTATAACATGAAAAATTATTGGATTTACGCAGAGGATTTTCAAATCTCATGCTATGGATATTTTTTATAATCACGGGTGTATTTATTGTCTTTGAAGTTCTTTTTCATTTGCCAAGATATTATTGGGATACGAAAATTTGAATTTTGTGACTCATTAATTTTCATTACATTTTTTTATACCTTGCTTTACTTATGGGGTATAGTTTTGTGTACTGTATATCTGGACTTGCAACAGATTCGTGCCCAATCCAAGCAGAGAATAAAATTTATCAAACAACTATACCTACCGGGTGACAACGAGATCACTTTCGGGCTGCCATTTTTTATTATTTCACCCTATAAAACGAAACTTGGCAGAGTTTTGAATGTCATTTGACTGATGTAACGACAAATTTCTACAATTTCCGGTTTCCCTGGAAATGACCTTAACCTTCGAAATTTAAATGGGACACCCTGTAAATCGTTTGTTATTAGGATTCTTAAAATCATTCTACATCCGAAATCATAATTTTCCAATTGATTCTGTCATAAATTATGTTTTTAAATCAAATATCAATTTTCAGTCTAGAGTGCCATGACCATTCTAAAATTTCTCTATAACACATACTACCATCTTTCATTCCAACTTACTTTTATTTCATTATTAATTTAAATTTTTCCGAATCTCGAAGTCATAGTTTTTTTAATTAATACAAAAAAATTAAATTATACAACTTCACAGCCTTTCTCTAGGCTAACAAAGATATTCTTCTTAGATTTTTCTGTAAATTGAGAGTCTAAGTGGAGAAATTTTAGGATGGTCATGGCACCCTAGATTGAAAACTAAAATTTGATTTAAAAATATAATTTATGTCAAAACCAATTAAAATATTATGAATTCGGATGTAGAATGATTTAAAGACTCCCAAAAACAAACAATATACAGGGTGTCCCATTTAAATATCTAAAGTTAAGGTCATTTCCAGGGAAACCGGAAGTTGTAGAAATTTGTCTTTACACTAGTCAGTTGACATTTAGTTCAAATAATAACCGTGCCAAGTTTCGTTATACTAGGTGAAAAAATAAAAAATTGGCAGCCCGAAGGTGATATCGTTGTCAACCGGTATACCACTACCAGTTAAGTCTCCAGAATGGTGAATGCGCCTACACCATTTCTTCAATATTTTTCTGTAAATTCATTTTTATTGTATAGAATAAATTCAAAAGAATATGTTATATTGAAAAAGGAACGACTTTGTTCCTTACGTTTTTCAAAACCACGTGATTAATTTCATATCGTTTTGTGGAGTTTATTTCAACATGACTTGAAAAAGAAGAAATCTGGTTGATAAATATTTGTGAGATATCCAAAATATGTGATGAAGGATTAAAATTACAAGATCCTTATTGGTGTTAACCCTAATTCTCAAAAGTCTTAATTTCGATTATCGCTGATATATTACGATAAGAAACTCACGTTTGCAAATTTTACTAGGAAGCAAGTTTTAATGTAGAATATCTGTCACTGTTTCGAATGGCACTTCATGTAACTATCCTTATTATACCATTGGACATGTTTAATCAGATATAAATGGCAGAAATGTAGCCGTAGAATATAACTGGTAAAAGTCTACAATTGATATTTTCATTTCTATACAGTGCATAATTTAAAATTAGTAAAAATGAATTTAATTTCTCGCAACAAAACTTCTAATCAAAAACCCTCAGTATCGGGATGGTTGAATATAGACACATTAAAAAACATTTACAAAAAGGTGAATCATACCTTCAGTTTCAGTTGAAAAAAAACAGGAAGAACAGCTAGATATACCGCTTCATTTCGAACATAAGCCTATCCATATTAATAGACTTTTTCTAAATGTTGTATTATTTTTTAGAAAATTCTGAATGTAGTTTGGCAATTTTTGATCTCCTAGACTTGACCTCCTAGACTTGAATATGCCAGTGTTCAAAAATAGATCAGGAACCGGTAATGAAGGGAATCAAAAGAAACCTATTGTTAAGATTTCTGAGATATCATCTTTATAATGAACCTTACTAATAATGTATGTACTAATGTATTATGAAACAAGTTTTATAAGACATTTTGTTGCACGAGTTATTTGGAGCACGACGAGCGAAGAGAGGAGTGCTTCAAGGAAACAAGTGCGCGTGATAACGTGTCTCATAAAATGTGTTTCATTTATTATTATTTCAATACATTAGGTCGGTAACACTGATGATATATCTAAAATTTGCCAGATGCTGTTAGTTCACAAATGAATTATTCGAATTTTGAATACTCATTCTGTCTACACTTTCTAAACGCCTGCATTAGGATAGGACAACTGCATCAAAATAATTGGTGGGTATAGGAGTTGTCATATTCTAGTGTGAAAGTGTAGGAATTGTAGACAGTGTGAGGGTTTACGAACAACTTTCGTTTATCGGTGAATTTACAAATTGGTTTGTAGTAGTGGCAATTTTATTATTATTCCAAATAAATAATTCTGATTATTGGGATACAATGGTACGGCACTGAGCTAATGGTTGAATGATCATTACAACAACCATAAGATTAGAAGAAGACCCATCGAGTGGCCTACAAGATTTCCAGATTTGAGCCACTTTGATTTTTTCCTATAGAGTCAATTGGCATCTGCAGTTCATAAAACTGATCCAATTGAAGAAAATAAGGAACGCACTTGTTGAGAATACCAAAATATCTTCGGAGAAACTTTCACGAATGTAAGAACGAATTTGGCTCTATTATCATTTGGATAATAACGGAAATAATTTCATAACTCAGTAACAACACCCTTGCGTCATACTTTTATCACCTTTTGGTAATTGTTAAAAAATATAGCGTAGATATTTTATTGAAAATATCTAAAAAAAAAACTGAATAACAAAAAAGTAAAGTATGATACAAACCAAAAATTATGTAAAAGGACAGAAAACTTTGAATATGTAATGCTATTTTATCATTTGAAATTAATCATCATCAACGCAACTGATTCTCTCACTGTATCAACGGTCAATATGTTTGTAAAAAGGTGAGAATACATTTTTTCTCTGATTTGAATGTAGCCTATAATGTCAAAACATTCATTTATATGACTAATAGGACAAAATAAAATACTCAATATGTGATGCGATTTTAATATTAGAAATTATTCATCATCAACATTTCAATCTCACACTGTAACAATGGTCGACATGTTCAGAAATAAACTATTTCTTCCAATCCCAGCAACTTCATATTCCCCAGACTATGCATATGATCTGAACGTTGAAATAATCTTAATATTGCTAAAAATATTGCTGAAAGTAGGCTTTGGCTGATCGTCACATTATCTGAAAACAAGACATTAGACATTTTCGTATCATTATTTCTGCATTGTTGGGGATTCGTGAAGTTCATTTCATAGTGATGATGTGTTTTCTTCAATATTCAAGATTACGGTGTTTGTGTAGTGTGAATTGTGTAGTTTTTGGAAACAAAAGCTTATTGTTTTCTCCAGGTTGGATTTGAGACGGTATGGCGGTTAGACAGACGTATAAAAGGTGAGTTTTTTTACAAATTCTTGAGGTAGGTACAAAAAGAAGGTGATCAGTTATGAAAAACTTGAGCAACAAAATTCAAGAGCTCAGTTACAAGATATGAATAATATAAAATCAACGATAATGTTTAGCATGGCCTTACTTTGGTACTTTCATTACCGGTTCTTCATTAGGTACTTAGGCTGTGTCAAGTCACCGGTCGGACAAGGCACGCTCGTTCAGTATGAAGTATGACGATGAGTCGGACCGATCAGATGATTGAAAATATTGGTCACATATCAAACCTGCCCTCGACGTTTACGGAGTGGTCACGGTCAGGTAAAGTAGGAAGAAATGATAGTTTCTCAAAATTATAACCTAAAAAAATTCGAATTATATTATGGCAGACGAGAATTTCAATAAAATTTAGACAGAGTGAAACTAAAAGGGCAATTCATTTGTCGTTTACTCATCGTAATTATGAAATTGAAACAGCTAAGAAAGGTTTGTTAACAGTATGAACTGAAAGTAGGTAGGTATTCATTATCCATTAGAATCATTAGATCAGTACAGTAACTTTCAGCAGTCTAGAAATAACTTTTAACGGTTTCTCAGCTGGAACGATAATTATTAATAATCCCCTGTTTCTTGATTATTTCTGTCGAACTATTGAAATTACCAACTTCATATAGAAAGGTGTAAGTAGAACAGGAATATCGATTGTAATCCCTTCAATGTCTCAATAATAACAAGATCATCATCTTCTAGTGCATACATTATGGTATTTTTGTCATTTGATTGCCACCAAGATTAGGAACTGCCATTAGATAGGTACTCAAATCTCGAATAACTACAACTACATTGAGCAAACACTCCAATAATTGAAATAATATCAAAGCATATAGGTACTAACGCTACACACGAACGCGTATAGCACACATAATTCAAAGAGTTAAGTGGTATAGTGGTAATATCCTTTAATCCTTTGAAAATAATTGATTATTGTATAATTATTACCCAGTGGACATAGTAAACATAACCCTTTTATAACTGTAATTTCAAACAGTTTCAAGGTCGTCAAGTCAACCAAATGACCGCGCTGGTCTAACCATATTGGTCAGACGAGTGACTAGACTCAGCCTTAGTTATCAGGCAGTTGCATGTTCAAATAAATGAAATAAACTTCATGCAAAACTTGTCAGATTTCACTGATATTCACATCAGTGATATTAGCTGGGCTACTAGGTATCATTTGGACGCAGTTCTGGGATTGTACAAG
Organism: Chrysolina oricalcia; assembly: GCA_944452925.2. NCBI lineage: Eukaryota > Metazoa > Arthropoda > Insecta > Coleoptera > Chrysomelidae > Chrysolina > Chrysolina oricalcia. The sequence goes on along the minus strand of OX101818.2, from coordinate 15,971,631 downwards.
ATTGGGAGATATTTTGTCCCTACAGAAATAATTGGCATTCTGCGCTAAGGGTGCGCAATCTATAATTATTTGGCAGAACTGATACAAAGTATTTCAGTTCTTTCTTGCCATGAGCAGGTTAGCGGAAGTGTTTTATTTGTATTCGCATGATTAATCGATCTTTGGACAACAAATTGAGTTTTATGATATTCTTAAGTATTCATTGTTTCAGAATTCAATAACTTGAAATGGCTACAAAAGTCAAAAGTAACACTAGCAGGTGTAACTTTGTTCGAATCCACGTTAAACTTGTCACTTGTATAAAAAGGTTTCACAGAAAACTAGTGGTTACTTGGTTAACTAAATTATAGAGAACATTTTCGTTAATTTTTATGTAATTATGACCGAATGTTTTCCTCATATCTAAAATTTCTCGTGAGAAATACTATTATCAAAAAATCACAAAGGTAATTGCACTGCGGAGCAATACTTGATTATTACCTAAACTAACTAAACTTCAAATAGTGAAAAAATGTCATGTGTCTAACATAATTTTGTTTATACCTTGTACAATATTGAAACTGGTGGTAGACCAGGTTATGACTGTTCAGAATATCGGAATTTCACCTCAGTAAAAATATCACCGTTTTCGAGATAATGGGCATTTTAAGAATTTCTGGAAAATCGCTACCTAACCTTGGATTTTTGAGTGCCATATCTTTGCTGCTGAAGATTACTGATAAGTGATGCTTTTAGACGTACAGAACAGTTTTTCAGAAAGTGAAAAAAAATTTCAAGAAATGTGGGTAAAATGTCAGATTTGAGTTTAATTTTTTTAAAGTTTGACACAATTGTCTGAAAGTAACATAACCAATTGGAAGTGGACATACATTTCAAAGGAATGCTCATTTTGTCCAGACTCTGTCATGGTATAAAACAAACTATAATTATTTTTGGAGGAAGTAATTTCCATTTAATTAGGCGTGGTTTTATTCTAGGCTTCCATCAACTTTTATACTTACGCCCAAATATTATTTTTTTTCGATTTTATCAAGATAAAATGTGGAAATGATTATTAATAATAAAGAATATACTGCTCGGTAGCATTAAATAGTATGTAAATAAAATTCACTAATTCATGTAATTAAAGCCTTATAAAATTATCGAAATGAAATGTCGATTATCCGACATGGCACCGATTAATACGAATTCTTGTGATAAATGTCGCAATTGTCCAACATCCAGATTCGCAATTGTCCAACATCCAGATTCCAACGAAGTTTCAGAGACCGACAGATAAACAGGGTGTAACCAAATAAGTGCAAAATTTTTTAGGAGGTGAATCCTTGTCGAAAATTAAAAACTTTTCTAACTCCTGTGTTGTGTCCGTAGAAGCAATAGTTTCCTGATGAAAAAATAAAATACAGCATTGTGCATGAACGGATCTTCTGTAATTAAAATTGAAAAAATCTAGTAGGTGGCTGTCACATTTTGTTTGAACAATTTGTGACTTCTGTCATAGTTTTTTGAAATTATTCTGCTTGTTTCATTCAGTGGTATTTATTTATTCGTCATTCCGTACACACGGTATAGTCCCCGAGAATATGCGCATATGTACTACATTTATGGTGAATGTGGAGGTAGTGCTACTGCTGCAGCAGTGCTTTATGCAGAACGATATCCGATTGCACAATGCCGCTCAGAGAATCGCTGATTTGGGAGCTATCTATAACGCATTTGAAAAGGTTCTTCTTGAAAAGATGTAGTCTCTGCGTACGAGTGGATGGAACATAACATTTTTGTAATATTATTCAGTGCGATGTTGATCCAACAAAACGTTGAATTGATATTTACTACTTTACATCTCATTGAATGCTTCTAAGCAGTTGATTCGTTATCACTCATAATTATTTAATCATTTTATCTTGATAGGATAAAAATAAAATGCATTACTGACAAAGTCTAATGGAGTTGATTTTAGCTCAGAATAACATCACACTCTAATATAATCGAAATTCTACCTCTTCCAAAAATAATTATCGTATGTTTTATACCATGGTAGAGTCTGGTCAAAATGGGCATTCTTTTGTAACGAATTTCCACTTCCACTAAGTTATGTTCTTTTCAAACAAAAATGTCAAACTGTTGTTAAAAAAATTGGTGAAACTCAAATCTGTCATTTTACCCTCATTTCTTGAAAAATTGTATCGTTTTCTGAAAAACTGTTTTGTACATCTGAAAGCATCACTCATCAGTAATCTTCAGCAGCAAAGATATTTGAATTTGTCTCAATTTGTATACATGGCACTCAAAAATCCAAGGTTAGGTAGCGATTTTCCAGAAATTCAAAAAATGCTCATTATCTCGAAAACTACTACTAAGGTGAAATTCCGATATTCTGAACAGTCATGACCTGGTCCATCACCAGTTTTCAATATTGTACAAGGTTTACCGGACACCCTGTATACTCATATATACTTACTATTAATTTTTTTCATCTCTTTATTTGAAAATTCATAATTATTATCCAATTTATAATTTATAGTATTTGTCAGAACTATGATATTTCTCAGGAAAAAAAAATCTTTATTCATGCAATATTCCAATGAATTACCTATACTCGTGCATAAAAATTACCAGATAATTTAACATTCAAACGTGTTATCTTATGAAAACTTCACTCGGCTATTTTCATATATTCTAAAAGAGCCCTCCTCCTTCGGACTCGGGCTCTTTCACCAAAATATGAAAATAAACTCATTCAATTTTTAAATAACACATTCTTTCTTCCAAAATTATCTGTAATTTTTATGCACTTGTGCAGTTATAACCAATTCCTGAGAAAAATACAGTGTTTCAAATTCGACACTCACCATTCTCTCTCGGAAACTATGAGAGATACGAAGATGGTTAAATTGGGGCAAAGTTGCGCATTTACCTGACTAACTATATGCCGTTGAGAAACTTCTGAAATTCCGAGTTTATCCGGAGATATCCGGAAAAAAACTGAAATTTCGGGAAATGGTTTTTATTTTTTTCTGGCCTTATTTTTCGAAGGATTCGAAAATAAATTGCACTTCTACATTGCCACTTTTTCCGTGCTACATAATGGTTTTTTCAGATTTGCTATCCGACGTTTCGTCTTCCGGCCACCATCATCAACTTTAATTTTTCTCATGGGCGCTACATTGGATGCTTTCTGGTTTGAATAGAACCAGATTTTACCTTTTCAATGATGTTTCATAGGTTATCATCCTTTTTCGAAAAATTGGAGATTTGAAAAAAACTAATTCTTATCATAATAGGCTTTGACTTTCATGTTTCTAAATTTGGCTTTCAATTTGTTACATTCAATGACATTTTGTTATTGTAAAAGTCATTGCATTTTTGGCGAAAAATGGCTTTCACGAATGAAGAAAAAAGAGATATGATACAAATTTACCATAGAAACAGTGTTAGGATATCGGAAATGTATTTAAACTTATTAGATCAAAATCTCACCGAGTTTGGATCATTTGAAAAGCCAATGAAAAAATACGGAGACAGAATCAACAATCAAAATTTGATAAATGAGGTGTGTATGAGGTAAATTAGACATTGTGTCCTTTTCGATGAAAATATAGAACTTTGAACAAATAACAATAATTAACTAAAATGTAAAGACAGAAGTAAATCACAGCAAATGCTCAAATTGCTGGCCTTGTTCATGATAACACAACTGTGCCGTTCTTCAAATATTATTCACTGCACGATTAATTTCCCTCCTCCTCGATCTTCCGAACCCTCTAACAATGCTGTGTTGAAGGTCCTCAATATTTTGATATTCCCTCTATTTTTCAGTGTACCCCATAAGAATGTATCCATAACATTTAGGTCTGGGGACCTTGCTGGCCACCTCACCGGCCCATTATTCCCTAACCATTTATCACCAAATCTTCTAGTCAGGTAATTAGATACTCGTCTGGTAGTGTGCGGTGGAGCACCATCATGTTGAAACCAGATGTTGTTATAATTAGCCAAAGGTAGATCATCCAAATAGTCTTCGAAAATCGACATTAAAAACTGGTGATAGGTTTCTCCATTCAGAATTCCTTCAAATAAATGAGGACTCAAAATTCGATCTTTGTAAATTCCTGCTCAAACGATAATACTAAATCGCACTTGAGGTTGAATTTCTCGGAACTGCCTGGGGTTGTTTATGCTTCAAATGTGTTCCTTATTTCGGTTCAATATCCTACAATTCGTAAATGTGCTTTCATCTGTCCAAATTACATTTTCTACGAAAACAGGAAAATCAGGTCATCTTATTAGCCAATTACAAAATTCTGATCGCCTTTCGGGAACATCTGGATGCAATTTTTGAGATATGTGTATTTTGGAACATTTTAAACCGGTTTTTTGAGATGCCTCCAAGCACTTGTAAGACAAATATTCATATCGGAGGAAATTTGACGAGTAGATTTCCCCAGGTTCATGTTCATCTGCAAATTATTGATTTTTATTGAAAAGGACACAATGTCTAATTTACCTCATTTATCAAATTTTCTTTGGTATTCTGGTCCATTCTGTCTCCGTATTTTTTCCTCGGCTTTTAAAATGAAACTCGGTGAGATTTTGATCCAATAACTTGAACATGGTTCGATGTGGTTGTCGTCTTTCGGGATACAAGTTTAAATACATTTCCGATGTACTAACACTATTTCTATCGTATTTGTAATAAATTTGTATCATTTCTCTTTTTCCTTCATTCGTGAAAGCCATTTTTCGCCAAAAATTCAATGACTTGTACAATAACAAAATGTCAATGACTGTAACAAATTGAAAGTCAAATTTGGAAACATCAAAGTCAAAGCCTATTATGATAAGAATTAAGTTTTTTCAATATCTCCAAGTTTTCGAAAAAGAATGATAACTCATGATACATTATTGGAAAGGTAAAATCTGGTTCTATTCAAAACAGAAAGAATCCAATATAGCGCCCATGAGAAAATAAGTTGATGATGATTGCCGGAAGATGAAACGTCTGATAGCAAATCTGAAAACACCATAAAGGTTTCCTCAAACCGACGCGTGAACGCGGGAGCGGGAGCGGGAACGAGATGAATCCGATACTAAAATCCATAGTAGGACACCGGTGTGACTATTCGTTTTCCGAAATGCATACAAGCAACGAAATATGTATGGTTTGCTACGTGTACTGTTTTTCTAGCAATTTGAACGGTTCCAAAGATCCGTTCCCGCTTCCGTTCCCGCTTCCGTTCCCGCGTCGGTTTGACGGAACCTTTATGTAGCACGGAAAAAGTGGCAATGTGGAAGTGCAATTTATTTTCGAATCCTTCGAAAAATAAAGCCAAAAAAATAAAAACCATTTTCCGAAATTTCTGTTTTTTCCGGATATCTCCGGATATACTCGGAATTTCAGAACATTCTCAACGGCATATTGATAGTCAGGTAAGTGCGCAACTTTGCCACAATATAACCATCTTCGTTTCTCTCATAGTTTCCGAGATCCCAATGGTGAAACACCCTGTATAGGGTGTTATTTGTATATGGCAAAAGTTCAACTCCTAAATTGAGTTATTTTGAAAATTATTGCGCTTATCAAAATTTTCCTTTTCCACAGCTTCAAATTCACAATAATTTATAATATTGGTATTTTCAGATGACTCGGGGATTAAGATCTTAGAGTTTTACAGTATTCTGATGTTAGTTCAGTTATAAAAGAATCCATAATATTTTAAAGAGAAATATTTTCAATTGAAAATTGAATCATTACATGACTCCTCTGAAAATGGAAAAAAACCCTACGATAAAATTGAAGTTACTTTTTTGTAATATCTAACAGAAAACAACTACTTCCCCGGCTAAAGCCACGCTGGACATTGAACTAGATCAGATAGTTGATTGTTTATTAAATGTTTTCATTGAAGATTCTTATCTATAAATGAGATAAGGGAGAATGTTATTCAGAAGTATCACTCACAGAAAATCGCTCATTTCATTGATGCGTGAATTGCATCTCTTTCGCTAGGCCTCCAATACATTTTGGTAGACAAAAATCTATTTCACTCTTCTAAGATCATCAGGGAGGTCGGAAGAATTGAAAAACATACTCTTCAGAAGCAATTTCACACTGTAATGAGGAATTGTTGGACTATTTCTTGTGCCGTGAAACTTTGAAAATATTTTTCTGACATAAAACCTCTCATGGGTATGGCATGTTGATTTCATTGAAAATATGAACAGGATGTTCATAAAGTCAGTTGTGGAATAAATAAATAATCCACTATCTGATTGAAAATGTAAATTTTCACTTTCAGAATTTTTCTCTCAAGTTATATAGGGTCTTTCTCAATATCTATCAGATGTAGTTCAATGTCCAGGGTGGCTTTAGCCGGGGAAGTAGTTGTTTTCTGTTAGATATTACAAAAAAGTAACTTCAATTTTATCGTAGGGTCTTTTTCCATCTCCAGAGGAGTCATGTATTGATTCAATTTCCAATTAAGAATGTGTCTCTTTAAAACACGAATCCCTTCCAAGAGAGGTTATCTTGTACGATGGAAAATAGCTACTAAATTCCAACTTTCAGTCGCAGATGATTCCACAACTGACTTTATGAACATCCTGTTCATATTTTCAATGAAATCAACATGCCATACCCATGACAGGTTTATGTCAGAAAAATATTTTCAAAGTTTCACCGCACAAGAAATAGTCCAACAATTCCTCATTACAATGTGAAATTGCTTCTGAAGAGTATGTTTTCCAATTCTTCCGACCTCCCTGATGATCTTAGAAGAGTGAAATAGATTTTTGTCGACCAAAATGTATTGGAGGCCTAGCGAAAGAGATGCAATTCACGCATCAATGAAATGAGCGATTTTCTGTGAGTGATACTTCTGAATAACATTCTCCCTTATCTCATTTATAGATAAGAATCTCCAATGGAAACTGGACATTTAATAAATAATCAACTATCTGATTGAAAATGCAAATTTTCACTTTCAGATTTTTTCTTCAAGTTATATAGGGTCTTTCTCAATATCTATCAGATGTAGTTCAATGTCCAGCGTGGCTTTAGCCTAGGAAGTAGTTGTTTTCTGATAGATATTACAAAAAAGTAACTTCCATTTTATCGTAGGGTTTTTTTTTCCATTTCCAGAGGAGTCATGTATTGATTCAATTTTCAATTGAGAATTTTTCTCTTTAAAACATGAAACCCTTCCAAGAGAGGTTATCTTGTACGATGGAAAACAGCGACTAAATTCCAACTTTCAGTCGCAGATGATTCCACAACTGACTTTATGAACATCCTGTTCATATTTTCAATGAAATCAATCCAAAATGTTTTCCCCAATTTTTTTACTTTTCATAGTTAACCGTGAAAAAGTGGTTCTTGGTTACTTTCTATAGTGATAACGGAAAATTTGTTGGCACTTTGTGACAAAAATAGACATTTTAAAATTATGGATGAATAAGAGTTGGTGATATTGCCAGCTACATATGACACCTTGTATATTTCAATGATTCATCATTCCATTCTGGTGTTATGGGACGTTCCAAAACCAGGAGTTGAAGTTAATTTTTCAAGACAAGATCCCTAATGTATTTTTCCTAATTTTTCTATATTCAAGTGGTCAAAGTTTGCCATGGTTTGGTTTGGTTATTTTTCGCAGTATATTTCTGTGAAAAGTGGAGAAATTTTGAAAATTAAGCAAATATTACTGATGAAAAGGAGTTAATCATATTGGTGGCTGAAAATGACACCCTGTGTAACCAATTGATTCAATCATTGAAATTTGGGGGTATTCTGAAACAGAATTTGATGGTAATTTTGTGATGAGAAAATTCATAATATATTTTCCCCCCTTTTTCACTTTTCAATTGGTCATAGTTAGCCTTGGAAAATGGAAAAACGAATGTTATATCAACATAAAGGTTGTATATAATTAAAAAAAAATCAAATTATTTTAATTTCAATGAAATATGAGGGTGTGGCTACTCAAAGTGGGACACACTGTATAATGTAAAAATGTAAATTCATATCTGTAATAGGTCAAAATGAAACAATGAAAATGTGATGCATTTTTGATGTTTTAAATTAATCATCATCAATAGTTCATTCTCACATTGTATCTATCAATGGTCAAAATTTTCGGAAATAAACTATCTCTTTCTATACCAGCATAACTTCACTTTTCCCAGACTAAGTATATGAAAGGTTCGTTGAAATATCTTAATATTCCCTTACTTGCAAAATGTCAACTGGTAAATTCGTATCTCTAATACGTCAAAATAAAACACTAAATTATGAGATGCAATCTTAATATTTAAAATTAATTATCATCAACAATCCATTCACACACTGTAACAATTTAGTCGGAATATTCGGAAAAATGCGAGAATAAACTATTTCTCTCGATCCCTACATAACTTCACATTCCCCAGACTATGTAATACAGCGAAACGTTGATATTCCCTTTTTTGCTTAAAGTAGGCTTTGGCTGTTCTTTATATTATATGAAAACAAGAAATATTTGCAAGTACGACATTAGACATTTTCACATCTCTATTCATGTATTGTATTGTTGGGATTCATTTAAATAGTAGTGTTAGTAATGATGTGTTTTCGTGAATAGTTTGAAGCTTACGGGTGTGACTGTAATGTGAATTGTGTGGTTTTAGACAACAAGAACTCAACATTTTGTTCCGGTTGGATTTGAGACGGTGTGGCGATAGACAGATTGGTGAAAGGTATGTTGTTTATTTTTTTCTGAGGTAGTTACAAACAGAAGGTAATCAGTTCAGACTTCAGCCACAAAAATTGAAGCACCGAAAACTCAGATCGAAGAGATGAATAGACATGAAGAAATCATCAATGACACAGTTTATTCATTATCTAAAAACTCCTTCATTCATTACCTCTTATGGCATTCTTTGGTTCATTTCTTTGTCGGTTCTATATCAGTTCTCAGCAATCGCAAATTCAAAGATATGAAATCAACTTCATCAACAACTTATCAGATATCAGCACTGCTACTAACTACTTTGGACAGTTCTGGGACTGTACTAGATAGGAATATTTCGTTCCTAAAAACATAAATATTGTTTTGATTTTTTCCTTAGGATAATCCTTACTAAACAAAATTTGACTGTAAATATACGAATTAGTAGCAGTAGAGGTGATTTTAATTTCAATAAATAATTTTGTTCACTGGGAAACAAAAAATTTGTCTCTCTCTAGACCAGTGCTGATGCATTTTTGAGATAAATTACTGAAGAGAGATAGAGAGCAAAATAGTGTTCGAATGACTGAAAAAATAAATTAGAGTAGAAAAAATTTAGAAGGGTGGAACGGGGTGAACTTTTAGGGGTTGAAAGCGATATTTCAGGGTTTTTCGAGAATTGCAACGAAAGTTGACCTCCTATCGAAAAAAGTTGAATAACAAAGTTGTTGATACTAAAAAGATCTAGAACTTTTGTAATCAACATTTTTTTACATAACCTCAAATTTTTCGGGAAAATCGAAAAAAACAATTTTTCAGTTATTAATTTTTTTCTCGGTTAAAAATCAATTTGTTTTCACGAAATTTGATGGAAATATAACTTAGTATGTTTCAAGTATGCAGTGACTTTTCCTTTAACTTATTTTTGTAGTAGGTTGATTTTTGTTGCAAATCATGAGAAACCATTTTTCCCCCAAAATTGCACCTCCTTTCGCCCTTCTATCATAATCAAATTCCAATTTATTTCCTGGTTTGTTCTTTGTACCTATTAAGGTAACATGGCATTTTTATTCTCGGAAGGTTTTAACTATCAGTTTCGATAATTTTAATAAATAAATATGAGTTTGGAACAAAAGTTTAAAAAATTGATTTTTGAAAATCCGTTTTTTCATTTTTCGCGTTTTCTGGAAAAAAAATTTACAGCAGTGTTACTTTTTTGTTAAATAATCTGAAAGTAGACGCTTCAACGAAAAAACTGGCAGCTGTCGAGCTTGAAAAGACGAACTTCGGTGAAACTTTTTAGTTGAAAATGAGGTCGTTTTTTAGGAATTTGTCGAAAAAAAAGGAAAAAATCTGTATTCTGCTACAAAAAAATCACAGCTCACTTGAAAGATGTTAAGAAATATTTCCACCAGTTTTCGTGAGAAAAAAATTGATTTTTGCTCGAGAAAAATTTAAAAACTTAAAAATTGGTTTTTCCGATTTTCCCAGAACATTTGAGGTAATGTGGAAAAATGTTAGATACAAAAGTTGTAGATCTTTTTATTCTCAACAACTATGCGACTCAATTTTTCTTGATTAGTCAACTTTCGTTGTCAATCGCGAAAAACCGTGAAATATCGCTTTCAACCCCTAAAAGTTCACCCAGTTCCACCCTTCTACATTTTTTCGACTCCAATTTATTTTTCCCGTCATTCGAACAATATTCTGCTTCTCTTGCAGGAGGTCTCATGCTGTTAATAATTTTTCCCGCTTTTATATGTTTTGTCGTTCATCAGCACCAAGGTCTACTCAGGTTAAAATGATTCAAGATCAAGACCCAAAATGATTAGTGAAAAGTTATCCGTGTAGAGTGAATTCAAAATACCTAGTTGTTGATACCTGACAATGAAGGATTTGGTTAAAAACTAATCATTAAACTGACAAAAGTTACTGATTGAATAAAAAGGATGAAAGTTAATGGTAATGAAGGAAGGAATAATGTGTTACGTTATACATGGGTGTGAGAAGTTATCAACGAATTTGTCAGCAACCATTTTGTGAATATCTTTACCAGCAACGATTTGGCAGTGTGGATTTCATGAGCTTAAAAGTTTTTTTCAATCTTAGCAAGGTTGGTGATCCAATATAATATTTAATTGAGAAGGTTTTATTGGGATTTGGATAGGTTTAATTGAAGAAAAACGTTACGGATTTTGATAAATCCGTCATAAAGGAACAGTAACAATGAGTTTCATATGTTGGAAAAGGTCAATAATTGCAAAGAGTCAAAGAGATATTGCCACAAGTATTGAAACAGTGAATTAAAATGTTAAAAAAACAGGGGGGCAGGACTTACCAAAAATTAGTTTTTCAGAGTTCAATGAAATCAAAGTTTCAAAATACTCAGACATACCAGCTACAACGGAAAATAAAAACATTCATAGAAAAGAATGGAATATATCTTATTTGGGTAAATATGAATAACAAATTAGAAGGAGTAAATTAATAAACATAAAAGGAATCACGAAGTAGGTTGCGAACTAGCGCAATACACTTATGTGTGACAACATCTTTAACTAAATAGAAAATGATATCTAGAATATATTTTCAAAATATTCAAAATCATCAAATATTGAAATCTAACAAAAGTTTGTGACAGTAAATTTTCAGATACCTAAGTATATAAATGATTACGGCTAGTTCGAAAAAAATTATTCATAAAATAAATACTCCACGACATAAATCAAATGATGGAATTTATAAAATTGTGGATTCTCATTGTGGAAATGGTCATGACCAATTTTTTTCAATTTTGTATGAAAAGTTTTATGTTTCAGCAGATTTTGATATCTTCTGGTAGAATGTTGTATAACCTGGGAATCTGCTAAGTGTCCTTTGGCCAATTGTTTTTTTGGCTTTAGTAATTTAACATTTCTTATTTTTATTTCCAGTGTTCAAATGTTTCTGTTGTTTCCCATGTTCTATAATATTTTTCAAATCGACAATAGAAATATTTGGCTTTTATCTAAAACTTTACTTTGATCATAGAGAATAACACTAGAGAATGTTCAATTTTTATTGTTTATAATTCTGAGAAACAATTTTTGAAGTGTATTGAGATTTTTTAGGTGTACATCATTTGCCCCTCCCCATCCTATATTTCAATAGCTCAGTTTATTAAAAGTTGAATTTTTTCAAGATTCTTTATGTGGTATTCTGGGTTAGATATTTAGGGCGCTCGTATTTTCAAGTTTATTATGATGTTTATTTTGTGTTGAAAATTAAAGTGTGGAAAATTGTCTACAAATCTCTCTAAAACAGTTGGTTTGTGATACGAATCTACTTTCAACGCGTTGTTTGGCGTCTTTGTAATATTTGTGTCTAGAAAAGCTGGGGATTCATTGTTTTTTTCCTCTATAGAAAATTTCCATCTAGAGTGGAAACTCTGGAACATGTCTGATTTTACTTTTATACAAATAGTATATTGGGCAACTAGTCCAGAAAATATAATATTTCATAGGAGTGTGATAAACCACTCGCCTATGGCACGTGGTTGATTCATCATTTTGTTGCATGAGCATGAAATAACCAGCTTTGCAAGAGTTGTACACTATACTTTTCCTACGACCGACCTGAAAAACAAAATACTACGAGATTTTACTGAAAGAACATCAACAACTAAGACTCCTATACCTACACATAATTTTCACACAAAAATCTAGTTTTAGGATTGAGTTTGCTTTATACTATTCCTCTATACTTAATATCATGAGAAACATATTAGAAAGTTGTATTACACAAAGTAACGACTTTTATTAAACATTTAACAATATTTAGGTATATTGGTGTGTTTATGAATTATTTTATTTAATATTTCGTTTCGCACAAGTGCACAAGTGATATTTGTGAATAGATTGGAAAATATTCGATAAAACATGTATTTTAAATATTCTTGACTTATTGTTTGAAACTCTGAATAAAATTCTGAGCAACTTTTTCCAATAATTTTTTTCGAAAGTTTGCCTTTTTTTCACTCTTTGCATCTTCATAGTGATATTTTCAATTTTTCGTCATACCAGCTAGAGATCACATGACATATTTCAAAATCGATTTTTAAGTTGTCGGACATGCACGATTACTGGGAGTTTTTTTATACATTACTCTTTTAATGATAATAATGATTGAGTTGTATTCAAGCCAACTGTATCATTGAATGAAAAGTGTTCTATATGTTGTTTTCACCTGTGCATATATAAAATAATTTGTATCAAGTTATGAGGAGTCACGAAGTGACATGCTGTATTTTTTGACGTGTTAAATAAAATAGCTCTACTTAATTTACGCTTATTTCTCAAATTAGAACATTGGCGACGAGGATTACAGTACAGAACTCATATTTCAACACTTCGTTATACAAAAAGTAAAAGAAAATGGCTAGTGCGTTGTTGGGATCTCTGACTTCATTTGATCCAAAACTTTCCGATTTTGCTGTATTCTCAGAGAGATTGGACCAATTCTTCCTGGCAAATAACATCACAGAAGAAGCACGGAAAAGGGCAATTCTTTTGAATACTTTGAGTGAAGAATGTTATGTGTTTCTGAAGAATTTTTGTATTCCTAAAGCACCCAGAGAGAAGAGTTTTGCTGAATTGAATGAACTATTACTTTTTCATTTTTCCGTGGTGAAATCAGTTTTTACTGAACGTCTCAAGTTTTACAATGCAAGGAAAGATCCTAACGAAAAAGTTTGCGACTGGGCGGCTAAGGTGAAAAGTTTGGCGGTAAACTGCAAGTTCAGTTCAGCAATGTTAGACATAGTCATGAGAGTCATTTTCGTGATAGGAATGGGAGATAATGAAATAATGGATAAGTTATTCGAAGAAGATGGCAGTAAGGATAATTTATCAATGTCTAAAGTTATAAGTATTGCTTTGGTGAAAAAATACAGCAAAAAGTATTATGGGCATGTGCAATTTTGATATCAAAGTTGGTATATTTTGGTTTTCTTCTTGAAATTGATATCGATTTGATCCCTAATGCATCTTCCCGTTTGAGATATTTCAATTATTAAGTTTGAAGAACTCTGAACAGTGAAAGACTATCTACGATTTCTTAACAAAAGACGTTACAATATACAATACGTATCTTTGTGTAACTGACTACTATTGCAAGTGAATGGAAGTAGATACCTGCGGATCGTTCTCCCTAAATTGCAAATTCCCCATGGCTAATCGAGAAATTGATCCTTGAAATCGCATGTAACATTATATCAATCAATTCGGATTCATCTGACATTGGGTGAATATGTCTTAAATCCCGCATATCCTGCACATTAGCAGATAAATAAATTAAACGGTACCGTTGTGTACCCCGCGGTACCGCTCTATCCTCGACTGATCCACACTGATCTTCATGGCAAACTGGATTAACTTACTATCGAAGGATTAATTATCTTTCCGATTTGGTTCTTTCATGCGATGGGGAAAGGTTCATGACCTGGAGCACAGTTCTCCATGATACGGTCCTAGGTAATTCTTGAATAGATGATATTACTAATAATGTTTTGTTTGTTCTAATAATTTTTTTTTCTACTCATATAACTAAAGTTACATTTAGCGTACGGATATCACCGCGCTAAGATATTGATTAATCACAAACTGCGTATATCGGAATTTTTTTAAAAACAATACATCGGCAACTCCATTCTTTAAACTTCATGAAAATTCTTTAATGAAAATGGATTCAAACGTAAGCAAAATGAAAGAAGATTCGGAAAGTTTGACATCTCAGCAAATCAAAGAGTTTTTATTTTCTGAGAGAGAATTTAGTGGACAACATGCATAAACAACCAACATTGTGTACGCATCTTTTGTTGCACTGTAGTATGGTCACGTTTCTCAATTCCTTCAAATTATTTTAAGATTGGCGTAATTTTAGTAATTATGGCCGCTTGCAGAGCTGTGCCGAGCACTGACAAAAAGTGCATCGAGTACTAAGCATTAAGCACTCTTGAAAAGTACTCGGGAGTCTCGAGCACTAAGCACTTTTTTTCATGAAGTGCTCGCGATTACTAAGCATTTTCAGAAAGTAATTCGTTTCTAGCTAGCAGTAAGCACTAAGCACTTTTCAAAAGAGCGAGACCATTAAGGTGGGCGTTCAATTTCGTGTATTCCAAGTTCATATTGCATTTGGTAGGTGAACTCAGAAAGGATGGGAGTATTCATTGAATACATTGACTTGATTTGATATCGAGAATTGAGATTTTCTTGGTCGGCAATTGAAGGAAATGAGTCAATACTTGCTTTTGTTTTATTTCAATAGAGAGACACATAAAAATTTTGCAACTTCCAACTGATAGGGAATACCCAGACAATGTCGTTTGGGAGATTAATTTGATTTCCGAAATGGGCGGCGAATAGCCAAATTGAAATATAGAGCGGCGCGAAATAGTTCCTACCTTACCTTACCTTTCGGATAGAAAGCACCATTGTATGGTATATTTCATTCATGTTAGAGCGTGCTGCCGTAAGAATGAAATAGGAATGTGATTTTGATAACCATCATTGGACGCTAAACGGGCAGAAATAGTTAGATCGAGGAAATGAAATGTTCATATTCATAAGGGTTAGATTTTTAAAAAAATATTTTTTTCTGCTCAACGCTCAACTTTCAGTGGTTAAAATCCCAGAAAAGAGAAAATGAGTCAGCAAAATCTGTCATTATCTGACGGTCTATAACGTGAGAGTCTTTTGTGGACCGCGGGCCTCCCAATCGGGTGAGAGGCAGAGGGGGTAGGCGGATCGTCACGTTCAGCGAAGTGAGGCAACTTATATATTTATTCGGTAAACTTTTTTTGAAGTAACAAATCAAATTTAAAATCAAAATATTGTAAAACAAAGTCGCTTTTTCCTTGTAACTACTAAACGGCTGATTCATCTTGATACCGCAAGTGACACTTATTATATTAAAATTATGAAAAGTCAACATAGCGGATTTTTTGCCCCAAATTGGCCGTCTTGATACAACATAATAATTGTATATCTACTGAAAATCTAAAATTGAAAAAAGTAATTGAATAAACTAAAAATCCCGACTGTGGTTTAAAATAAAAATAAAAAAAGAATTAATATTTTTTCAAATCAAATAAAAACTGGAAGTAGACGGGATCCATTTGCTTAAAAAAATCTATAGAAATAGAATAGGTCTCGGCTACTTCCAATATTTCTTTACGAAAAGATTATTATATCACTTGTTTTTTGCATTTTAGTTTAAACCGCAGTCGGATTTTTTGGTTTCAATAATAAATTTTTTTATATTGATTAGCTCTAATAAATAATTTGGTTCAAATGAAAAAGAATATTGTTATATTTTTGGCGGATTTATTATTTATTGTGTTATTATATGCATTGAAAATTTAAGATCAAAATTCGAATGAAAATACCTGAATCTAATTGAGAACCAGCTTACCTTCGAAAAACACTTTCGAGTTCCTGCAAATGATTTTCCATCCGGAAATTTTTAACCTCATGCATTTCACAACACAAAGGACAACTGATCAATTGTATCACAGGATTTATTATTTATTGTGTGTGGCACTAAATAATCTAGTGTGGTGAAGCACTAAATTCTCTCCGAACGCTATAAACACTTTTATCTACATTTATGTCCCTCGAACCTAGCATGTGCATAATATAAAGACGCAATCAGTAGTTCTTGGGGGGTAGGGGTGCCGCTGACCGCGTTGTTTTATATTTTCAACAACATTCATAGATCCATAGCTGAGATAAGGCTTAGTGCTTAGTTATCCCGAAAAGTTTTCGGGATTACTAAGCACTAAGCCTTTTCGTTAAATGCTCGAAGCACTCAGCACTAAGCACTGAATCCAAAAAGTGCTCGGTAGCACAGTGCTTACGAGCACTAAAATGTTTTAAGCACTTTCACGAGCACTAAGCACAGTGCTTTGGGACAGCTCTGGCCGCTTGTCGAAGAGAAGAATTGTGGAAAATTCAAAGTACTCATGTCGTCTTGAATAAAATTTTGTGAGTAACGTATAACGTATTGTAATCTGAATATGCCTATCTGAAGATAATAAATTCAAATTAACTCAAAGATACTTGTCTTCTCCAAAAAACGTTGACATTTTCCAGACTATATCGTCACCTTTATCAAAACTTGAGGAAAACTCCATTTCTTTCAGATTTGGAGAAAATAAGATCTTTTTTGATGAATATAGTAAATTTATCTCACCATTTATACAGTGTGTCTAACTTCTCATGGAAACACCCCCGTATCTTCCGTAATAATTGAGGTTGAATGATGAAACTCTCAGGACTGATGGATATGCTCAAAATGCACCTACCACCTGAATGGGGTTGTCCTACGTGATATACACTGCCCGCCAATCGCGATGGAACAATACATTTTTACGGTAAAACATAATACGGGGCAAATAGGCTAAAAAATTCTTCAGATTTGTGATCAGGACCACCAACCTACTACAGATACACTTTTTCTCTGGAAAAAATTCAGCCCTGAAAAATCCGAATTTGTCTCACTTCTCATGGAAACACCCCCGTATTTTCCGTAATTTTATACGTAGAACCCTGAAATTTTCAGGATTGATAGATTCACTAGAAATGAACTCACTGCACAAAACGGGTCATCCTACATGATGTTCACTGCACGCCAGCAGCGATGGTAAAATAGGTGGTTCCTTCGCTGCTGGCGTGCAGTGTATATTACGTAGATTGACCATTTCCGTGAAGTGAGTTCATTTCCAGTGTATCTATCGATCCTGTAAATTTCATGGTTTTACGTAAAAAATTACGGAAGATACGGGGGTGTTTCCATGAGGGTGTTTCCAAGATACGGGGGTGAGACAAATTCGGATTTTTTAGGACTGAAATTTTTTCAGGGAAAAAGTGTCTCTGTAGTAAGTTGGTGGTCCTGATCACGAATCTGTAGGAATTTTGAGCCTATTCTGCCCCCTAGTATGTTTTACCGTAAAAATGGGTTGTTCCATCGCGAGTGGCGGGCAGTGTATATCACTTAGGCCAACCCCATTTAGGTGGTAGGTGCAATTTGAGCATTTTCATCAGTTCTGAGAGTTTTATCATTTTACCCCTATTGTTACGGAAGATACGGGGGTGTTTCCATGAGAAGTGAGACACACTGTACATGTGTCATGCAATGTTTTAAAATTACTTATCCTTCGTCTGAAATTATGTAAATAGAGGCATTTAATTACGATATGTTCCAGTAATGAAAATGTATTTTTTCTGCTGAATATTGTGGAAATTTTCTTAACAAAAGGGATTTTTTCCCAGAGAACTAAAAGTATTCAGTATTTTTCATGTAGTTTTTCATGACCCACAACGGATAATTATTATGGGGACTATTTCAGTGTATATTCAACCTATCCGAATAGTATCCTCATGTAATGACAAATTGTAATATTGTGATGTAAAGTTACGCTTTAGATTTACAATTTTCCCATGTGAAAGTACTTGAAAAATCACCTTGAATTGTAAAATTAAATAAAACAATGGGTTTCCACAAAGTATGAACGTTGATATCCTATTCTTTATCTGAAATGAAAAAAATTGAATACATTGAAAAAACATGTCAATGAATTCAAGTAAAAAAAAAACATAAATAATTCTTGTATTCAATCAGACAGAAGAGATGAAGTATCTGCAATTTCTGTAACTGCCTTCAAGAATGATTCAGACTGATTGCTCTCTACATGGACTATTTTCAACATTTTCAATTTTATTTTAATTTTTTCAATTCAACATTCCCATAATTTATCTATATTTATTGACTTGTTATTATTTTAAGCTCTATATCATCAGTGTGTTTTGCCATCTAAGATTGCGAATAATAATAATATTCTGATTTTCAAGCTCAGTAGTTATTTGAAAATATCTACTTAGGAAGATAATGAGAGATATATGGCTCTATGGCTCAGCATGCATATCATACTTGGTGATTTTAGGTTCAGAGGTACTTTTTGGAGAGAAATATCACACAGTTTCTTTAACAATCCCTAATTTCTAGATTTGATGCTTTAAAGAATTTAATTCCGAAGTTTCAGTAATTTTAAGACTCTCGAGAGAAAATACAGTCAAAGTTTTACCTATTTCCTCAATATTGTAAAAACAAAACTGATGAATTTTTACAAAACAAATAATAGAAAAAAGAACGCTAAAAAATACAGTTTTAAAATTCTTCTATCACCAGGGAAATAATACAGACTCTAGAAATTATCCTATAAACGTTCCGGAAATAGGAATTCCTAGATGTATGTTGTGAAATATACAGTTCAAATCACGAAATATTACCGTCATTTTTGCTGTGTTCAATGGTAGGTATAGATTTTTCATTTCTTCATATTCAGACTGTGGATGGTTAAAACGCCCAAAATACCATGTCAAGAAATGTATTTCTGTGTTGAAAGTAATTTTTTAAAAACATTACCAGGAAACCCCATTCTTTAAATTCATCACCATGATTACTGTTTGATTTCGGGAGTTAAAAATTCGCCTGACAGTAGGTCTTGGTCTGTCAATTGAAACTGTCATGATAACCTAAGAAAAATCAACTTAAAGAAATACAATATTATTGTTTTAAAACGAGTTTGCAGAATGAATGTAATTCTCGTGCTTAAAATACTGGTTACTAAATAGTATATTCTGTAACAAGGTTAGAATGAAAATTCGATGCTAGTGGAAAAGTCTGAGCGCGAGCCGAAGGCGAGCGTGAGGAACCACGAACATCACGAATTTTCATTCTAACCGAGTAGCAGACTATACTTTCTCCACGATCAAAGATAGGAAACGTGAAAGCAATAATTTTGCCACTACGATGACAATCAACTGCATTGCGTCAAGGCTAATGTTATTATTGCTAACCAGTGTGAGAATATTATTCTATCACAAGAGAGAGAATGTTAATACATTTAAATTGCATAGGGGCAGAAGTGTTGCAGAATATTTCTTCAGTATCAAGAGAGAGAATTCCAGCATTCTGTAAACAAATTTGATTTCAGAATTGGCAAATTCTGTGATGATCATGGAGAAAGGACATTTCTAACATAATATACATTTCCATGACAAATGTATTCGAGATTCGTTAAATTGTCGGTACCGTAATATAGGAAAATATAAAATGTTCTCGTTATACCAAATATAACTTCTCTGTAATTTTTACCTTGCCGATAGATATCACCGCAATTGCATTTTTATATACTGGCAAACACTAGGAATTTTCCGAATTGGTGAAATTGAAAATAAATTCTGCATAAACTCTGTAGGTAGGTGATATCAATTTGTACTATGTTGTTCCCAACCGGGTATGTAGTTAGTTCCTTATCTCTGGACTCTTCTAAAACTTACTGGCCCTTTTCATTATTAATAATATTGATTATATTTGAGTGTTGACTTTATATTTTTATTACAGACTTTGTCGTTTTCTTTGTTTTTATTTTTTGTTCTTTGGGAATGTTCAAGTTCGAAACCCCCCAAGAACATTTTTATGGAAACAATATCATCTCTAAGAACGTTTTTAGTTAATGAAATCAATTCATCAGCTATGTCATTCAGAATTTTGATAACTTTCCCTTTTTATACTTTTTTAGTGACTCGAATTGAAATGAAAGTACATATGTGTTATTGTGTATTTCTTAACTGAAAACACTGAGTTCGGAATGATCCGGTTACTTTTCAATTACTGTACCTAGAAAAAAAATACGGCTTTTTTCTATTTCATTGGTGAATTTCATCGTCAGTTCCATTTCCATAATATAACTGAAGAGGTAGTCGTTGATTCTTGTCTGTCGTGTAGGGATGCACCGAGTACCCGGTCAATACTCGGTTATGGCGATACCCGGCCACATTACGAAGAAAAGGTTAACCCGGTTTCACCGGGTACCAATTAGTACTCGCCAGCCTAGTCAGGGTACACTGTACCCGGTCACCTACTTTGGGTTCACTGAAAATAAATAATATCAACTGTTCAAGTGTTATGCCAAATTCAAACACACCCATTAACCCTAAAATAAACATATTAAAAAAATAGTATACCAAACAGTTCTAGGTCTCTTCGCAAAGAGCGCTAAGGGTATATGCTCTTCATGATCTCTAACGCTATTTCTTTCGTTCTTGCCGTTGTCACTATTAGTAATATTACCATCAATGACAGTGACATCATTATAATCAGCATCATTTTGGTTTCTATTGAGTTATGTAAATGTAAAAGACTCACTTGTCTCAGAATCGATAGTTTTACTAGTTTCCAGGTTGAGTTTGAGTTTCTCATTTTTAACATTTTCTTTTATATTTACCTATATATGTTTGTTCAATATTTCTACACCACATGTCATTCATTAAACATCAATATTCAACATCAAATACTTGCACTTTTAAGAGGAAACCGGAGCTCATGCAGTTGTAGAGCAGTATTGTTGTGTTCTGATACAGTTAGGTTATGTGCATCCGTTCGCAAGTCATTTACAGCTGTGTCCGTCGGAATTTCCTCCTACTTTCTTAGTGGATTCCAGAGTTATCGTAGGAATATTCGACAAAAGCAAATGGAAAGCTCTTCGTCCAATTATGGTTCCATACCACAGAAACTAGCCAGCACATAGTCATCTGTTTTTGATTAACAGTTGCTAGTTGCTACAGGAAGCATTGCAACGTGTGTTTTTGTAGAAAAACTTGGGCAAAAGTGATTAGGCAGTCGTAAGGGGTTGTTGGATCATCTTTTGTTCGATGCTTGCCAACGAAATTCCTATAGTATTGAGGACATTTCCAAAAAGCTGAATCATTGTCAAATGGAGGCATTATTTTATATGAGCCTAACGCATTGTCCAACTCTTCCTTACGGAATTCTCATAAAAGAATTAAGTATCCAATCGAGTTAAGACCTCCCGAGTATAACAGCGGATTAAACTGGATACAGTGCGCCAAGAAAGTGCAGTTTGTCTTCGTAACTTTCCGCAAATAGAAATCCAGATTTTAATGTTACTTATGACCATCGGTAATCGGCTTACAGATGATATATTCCGAGTTCTAAGATACTGTTTCTGCCGTAATGGCTCTACTTCTTGCTCCTGTTTGACTTTCCTATTAGGCACGAGAGCCATTCAGACACAGCAGCGACCGTTCTTCGACGGATCGATATTCCCTAATTACCAGCACTTGAATTAATGCTCGGCGATTTAATAACTCATTTCTAAAGAACGTCTGTAAGATATCAATGAAGTGGATGTACCATGATAATTTTGGAAAAAATTAAAAAGTATAAAATATTATTAAGTGTAAGAAGATTTAAGTATTCTCTCAAAGCCGAGGTGTGAAACGTAATTATAACTAAAATGTAACCTCTAGCTTTTAACAACATATTCTTTTAACAACATTTTTAAAAGTTTTTTCTTATTCATAAATAGTTTATGAATAAAAGCTTGTTTTTAAAAAGTGGAATAAAAAATCTGTCAGCCATTCAATATAACAATGGGTCTCAAACAAGAATGTTTCTTATCGCCTACTTTGATTAGGATATGCATTCAAGAAGCTCCTAAAAATTGGAGGAGAAAATGTTCAGGAACGGGAATAGAGATTGAGGGGGCGGTGTTCAGAAACCCTATCTTTTAATGATGACCAGGTAAGTAATTCTTGCAAATTGTGAAGATGACATGGACTACAAACTAAGGAAACTAAAAGAATGGTAGAAAAAATGGGGTATGAACATGAATAAGAATTAAACCGAATATCTGAATAAAGGAAGACTTCAATCTACAAATGAGAGAATTGCGTGAATGTGAAGACCACAGTGAAGGAATATCAAAAAAGGATATAGAAAACAGAGTGGAACAGAGTCAGAAATATTTGAGAATGTTTAATTCATTACTATGGTCAAATTACAAATCTACAAGGCAATTTTAAAACCAATATTGACAAATGGATCAGAATGTTGGCAATTATCTATGAAACAAAAGATAGAGATAATAGAAATGGATAGTATAAGAAAGGCAAGTAGGGTATCAAAGTTGGAGCATATACCAAATGAAGAGATCAGAAGGCGCACAAAAAGAATAAATACTGTAGATAGAATAGAGCAGACAACTGATATGGTGCGTCAAAACAAGCTATGAATTATGTCCAGCCATAAAAACTTGCATACAGGGAATTACACGAATGATGGAGAGGAAGAATGGAGAATTTTCATCCAGGGTCACTAACAAATATTTTGCTTACACTACACCATTGATAGAAAGAGGTTTCAAACGTTCCAGCTTCCTCTTTCTGGAGAACGGTAGTATGACCATTTTTTGTGTGTTAATGGACATATCCTTCCTGTAAAACTCCTTTCATATATGGTATTCAGTATATAACGAAGGGCATAGGAAATCGTTTCTTCTGATTTGTTATTCATTACTAGAACTCAATATTACTATGGTGGATTTGTGGAGGTTGTGATATTCAGAATCTGTTCGTATTGTTTCCAGGTTCAGAGTCTCTTGCATTTGATCTCTAACCGTGTCAAGGTTGTTGTGTCATTGGTATATTCAAGGGTTCTGTATCCTTCATTCTGGAGGGTCCGGAGTAGTCCGTCAACGACCAGATTCCACAGGAATGGAGAGAGAACTCCTCCATGCGGGCATCCTCTGGACACCCGGGCCACTACGGTTTTCTCCATTATCATTGCATAAATCATTTCATTCCTCAACATCGAGTCTATCCATGCCACACATGGTTCCTTGACTCCCTTGTGTCTGAAGGACCTGATTATTGAATTTATAGAGGTATTGTCAAAGGCTCCTTTTATGTCTGAAAGAATATCTAAATCCGGCGTATTTTCAGACCTTTCCACAAGTTGATAAAGTGAGCAAGTCAAGCAATTAGTTTTATAGTCATATTGGTTCTACTAGTTAGTTCAAACGACATAAGTCTTATTGGTCTTCTTCATTTTTCTCAGGCTTCGGTATAAAGTCAACCCTAATATTTTTCCATGATTTTGGTACACAACCGAGAGCTAGACTGGCTCTGAGTGTATTAAAAAGAATGATCTGCAGTAGTTTTGGCGCCTTTTGCAGCAGTGCTGGGTTTGGACCTCGTGATTTAAACAATTCAAATGAGTTTATGGCCCATTGAACTTTATCATTATTTTTAGCTATTTTCCAACTTTTTATGAATCCTCGTATCGAATTTGAGACCCAGGGAAGTGAACCCTTCAAAAAGGGAATATTCACAAATCTGGTGAAATTCACTGATACTGTTGATCGTAAATTTAATGATTCATTGAACTCGTGTTTTGTATGGGTTCTCATGATTGCTGAATATAAAGTTCAATATTTACAAAATTTGCGTGAGACTCTTTAACAGCGGATTGAGCCGTGAAAATTTTGAAAAGAACACTCTAGTGGCTTTTTCCCTGGTCTTTGTTGGACTGTAACGTGAAATAGATGTTTTTACCAACAGAAGGTAAAGTGCAATTACGCAAATCGACCAGACTTTCATGTAGACAATGCACACTGACCAATCAGAACAGTTGTGAGTGAGTTGGAGAAAGTTTGACGAAAGAAGGGCAGTTCACCTAGAAAATTTGCATCTACGGACAAAAAAGTTACAAATATTGTTAGTTGAATATGCGTATATTTTTAGCAAAATCTAACATAACCTGCCTAACCTAGCGTGGACATAGAAACCATCCAAAATTGAGTAAATCTTCCATATTGGACACGCCCATACCACAACTGTTCTGATTGGTCGGAAAACTGCAATTTGTTTTAGACGGTGGGTTCTCATTAAACAAACTTGTCTGGCCCGAGAGCTTTTTTCTGCAATATGCAAAAGGTATGTTGACTACGTCATTAATGTCATGGTATGGATGAAAAAATCAAAACTATAGCAAAACTTTTCTCTGAACCCCCTTTATTTTCCTAATATGCCTAGCCTACTATGTTATTTCCAGCGTTTTCGTGTTCTGTCAATTGGTTGGCATGCCCTTCCGCTGTTGTTGAGATAGGGTCGTCTACTATCATGGATTTTTCACTGTCACAGGTCATTTCTTTCCTAACAGTGGTGTTTTCCAGGTTTGAGTCGAAGCTGTCCGATTCATCCTCGGACAGCCCCTGGCTGTACTTGTATTCAAGGAGACTTCATCATCATTACTATTACTATAAAATATCTATCAAGTCAGATCAGTTATTCGCAAAATGAATTATATTTCTATTGCATGTCGAGAGGAAAATGCAAACAAAATCCAATTGCTGCAATAATTGTGGTATTCCGGACATCTTAAGTTTGCTGCCATAAAAATGTTGAAACAATTGAATCTAAGCTGGTCGTTATCACTCTCATTGTACATTAACCCTTCCATTGTTCCTTACAAAGCACGGACGTCACGGAAAGTACAAGAACAAAACAAAGTCTGAGCCTCATATTTCAACAAAATCTGAGATAAAACACCGTCAGTTTTCCGAGGGCAAACAGGCCGTGATTCATTTCATTGTTCACAAGATATATTTGTCGAAAACTCGAGATTCTACTTCATATCGAGGTGCTGTTCAAATAATAAAAAGATAATTTTCATACGTAATTTATTGTTCTTGAATAAACACTGTTTACTTGCTGCTGCCGCTTCTTACTTTTCTGTTGTAGGGAAATATAATTCATCAGTCATTTAAATTAATGAGATTTATTTATCGGGTGGAAACGCTTTCCTAATGCTTTTCTACGGTTTACGAGAGTTTTTAGAAGCTTTTCAGAGTGGATAATTTGTCGGCTTCGTGCAACATCTCATTTATTATTTCCATTAAAATCCATCAAGCAAATTTTGTTTGAGTTCGTTTGTTGCTGAACTTAGGATAACGTCATGGTCACTCCGGAGGTACTGTAACCAAAATGCTCGGAGCGCTTCGTCAAATAATTATTTGTGTGCTAGTTGGTACAATACAGTTGCGTTTTTGGTCTGTAGTAGGCCGGGAGTTCACAACGTATTTTTTTGTCTCATTTATTCAAACCCTGGGGTGCTATTCTCGAATCCCAATTCGTATACGAATGAAAGAAACAAATATATACCCATTTCATGTGAATCAATGTGAAAATCGAATTCGCATACGAACAAACTCGAGAATAGGACCCCTGGGTCTCGAATCATTACTTACCGTTCGGCGTATGTCGCAAGTAACTGCAATTGAATGAAAAGTATGGGCGTACGGCATTGCCGAACTTGTGTGGTGGATGCGACGGGCGATTATCATTTGTTAATGGTCGGCATTTTGTTCATTCAATTAATTGTTCATTAAAACTCAAGATAAAATGATTGCTGAACAGTTTGGTTGGATGGGGCCAACCACCACCGCGTCCATTTGTCCTAAGGGTGTAGAGTATGCGTGTATCATACAATTACCTTTGAAATTTTTTATAGCAACTCAATATAGAAAATCCTAATTCGTTCGAGACAACTCTCAATGCGTAGCAACCCGAAAAAAGCTTTTTACATAGAAATAAAAAATGTTGTTCAAATTTCAACGAATTAATTATAAATTTTTATTATATTTATTTTTTAATAATTAATATATTCGTAATTAGCTTTTTTTATTCTACTCCGTAACTGTGAATACTAAAACATCTAGTACTATCGAACACAATCGCATGTGGGCAGGGGTCTACCCTTGTGATATTACTGTTCGGCGACTACATTTTCTTGTTCAGCACACCATCATTGATAACATGAGCAAATCGACCGTTCATTTCGTTGTATTGAAATTTTGTTGAGGATTTTCTCTTCGCTAGTTACGCAAATCAGTTGAAATCATTTTGTTCAGGTGTTATATAATGACGTCGACTATACTACTATTAATCACTATACACCATCTCCGAACGGTAACATTTAACATTGTGAAGGAAAGTTGGATTTTAGGACTTTCAAGGTCAATATCCAATTCATTTGTTCGGCATGTATTTTTTATACTTCCATTTTATTTAATAAAAAAATAAAACAACACCGAACATTAACGCATACTCTACAACGATATTTTTGTTACTATTATAGTAGCAGGAAAAATATATATATATTTTACGAAACAAGATGGGTTCAAAATTTTAACTGATTCGTAATTATTTTATCAAAATTATTACCAATTTGCATTTTCCTGAATCTAAACCTAAACGGTTTATTTGGGTGTAGGACATGCTACATATTTTGAGTTCAAAATTTGATATTTTGAATTCAAAACATATGAGACAATTGCTGTTAAATTCCGGTATAACTGAAAGTGGGGTGTGGTTCATCTTCAAAGCTTGCGCAACAAATTTAAGGGCACGACGCGAAGCGGAGTGTCCTTCAATATTGAATCTCACTACAAAATACAGGTTCTAGAACAACGAACAATAATTACGGATCCAGTTTTTATTCATGAAATTATAAGAAACTGTTACGACTCATCCAATCTAGAAACACAAGAAATGGACAATGTAGAGCGTTCGCCTTTCAAGCGAAGGGTCGAGGGTTCAAATCCCCGCATGGTCATCGGTCTCGTGCATGGTACCACACGTTAAAAGGTAAGGGCTGCGTCTTCCCTAGCTCACACAAGTATCTCAAATACTTCTGAGGGTTGCACGTAAGGGTGCAGTTGACGGAAATAAAAATTTTAACTTTTTTTTCAACTAGACTGTCCGAGTATCAACACAAATTTGGTCAAAAATTACATAAGCACTAGAATGAGTGATTTAAATATTGTAGTAGCCTAGATATTTTATCTATAGCATTAAATTCCTTCAGAATAACTTTGAAACACATTTTCGATACATAGCATCAATAATCAGAAGTAGTTTAGAGCGTATGGAATTTAATGTCTCTTTTTCTCCTACAGATACCGAATATTCCTGTTACTACTACTATTAGCGGATGCTTGTATGGTTATTAACCTGTTCGTATCCCAAATTTTGAATGAATAATTGAATAAATAAATGAAGGCACTTATGCCTACACGTGTATCATGACTGGAAATGATTTTTAGATCAATATAAAAAAAAAACACTCCGCTCATTTTCTTTGCCTTCACTTGCTCTTCAAGTTTTGCTATGGTTCTCTACATTTCCTCTATTTGTTCGCTTTCCGCTTTTTCTTTTGCTGCCAATTTTTGTTCCTGATCTTATCCATTTGTGCATTCTTTTCCCTTTACTCCTCGTCCCTGTTCATGTTCTCCTTAATTTCCTTCATGTTCATGTATTCCTACTTCCTGCTTCAGAGGTCCCGTCTCCCTTTGTATGTTCTTGGAAAGCTTTGTGTTGGTGTTTCCCTTTATGAGTGTCGACATTAGTGAGGAGATCTCTATTAAATTGCCCATCGTCTTCTGGAGGGTCTTCTACTTTCACCTTTTTTCTGGGGTACCCTCCTTTTCTTTCTTTTCGGTTGTTCCAGCTCGTCGCTCCCTCTCTCTCCTTCTGCATTTGTTATCGATTATTGGGCTCTTCTGCAACTCCTCGTCCATGTATCTACTTGGTGTTCCTAACATGCATTGGCGTCTTGTATACATTCTCGTTATCCGTCTCTTCCTTGTTCTTGTCCGGTGTGTACCGCATAAGGTTGTCTGGATCTTGATACCCTGTGCCTGTTCTGTCTCTCGAGCAATTTCCTTTCATACTCTCCTCTCTTTCCCCCTCAGTATCCCTGTTTTTCCAATTGTTGTATCATTTAATAAATTTTCCACAATACACTACACGAGTAGCTATAGAAGGGTAGTCCACCCCTTTATAGCCCAGCATACAGGGGTAGGACAAGATAGGGCGCGAAAGTTCAAAAATCCCGTCGGCTGAGTTAAAGACAATAATATGAAGCCTGGCCATATATAGCAAACCTCCTCCATAGCCAGTAGGATTAGGTTGAGGTTCGGCTCCTGGTACCCAGGATTGCCACTTTCTTTAAACCAGTTGAGTGCCTCTGTGGGATTTAGTTTCCCCCTTCGCGAGAGGGATTCTCTGGAGGGGCCCGAGAAACCAACCCATTCTCAGTCAGGCGGCAATAAAGGCCGGTAATCATTCAGGGTTTTTTCCAAACTAGTTTGGGAGACTCACAAAATCCTCAGCAACCTTCAGAAGCACAGAACAAGGTAAAACTTGTCTGTGGCATCCAGGGAAATGTGAGCGCAGATGCCCTAGCAAGAACGGGGGCAGCATCAACTCTCATCGGACCGGAGCCAGCCTGAGGAATACCGTTTGGGGACATTAAGCAGAACACGAAGAAATGGGTTAAGAACCATCACCAGTCCCCTGGGAGAACGCCTTTGGCAATACCCACGGAAAGATGATGATGATGGGGACAACCGACCGGCTCACAAGATACCTCCTCTAACTGAGCCGGAACTCTCTCAGAAAGGTTGTAGGGTTCCTAACGGGGTACTGCCACATGAGAAAATACCTGCACATGCTGGGGATACACCAAGACTATGCAGGTTTTGTGAGGAGGAGGAAGAACAGCTTCCTACATAATATTCGAATGCGAAGCCCTGGCGAAGCCAGTTCTCACGAGATAGACCTGACCAGCCCCGCCAAGCAATAATAATAATAATAAATTTCCCTGTGATTTGTAAAGAGACGGGTCATTCACGAGTAGATTCGCAGGAAGTCTTGCAGGAGTGTGACGCTTCACGGTTGCCTGGGGAATCAGATGCGCGCCCCTGACCGTGTGGCATTCCTTTTTTTATTACTGTCTGCCTACACTACCACCGGCCCGCATTATCTTGATAATTATCAAATTATCAAATTATATTTTGTTACATCTAATCAAGTTGGTAATGGACATCTGATGTCACGTATTACTGATATGGAGGCTTATTTGACATTTCATATGATAAAACTTATCGTTGTTACCTAGCGCGACAACCTTTCTAGCACGGCATGTTTCTCTTGAAGATTTCGTACGCCTTTTAGTGCATTTGGCAAGAATTATGATGCAGATATAATGAAAAATATTTCACACAGATAGATCATTGTCAATAACCTGCTGTTCTAGATTTCCAGATTTCATCAAGAATCACACTGTAGAGGTTTTTGGATCTGCCACAAAGATCTCGAATAATTTCGAAAGGGCAGAACAGTATAATAGCTCTATAGTTTGTAATTTCTGTTGGTTGAAAATAGGAGATAATATAGTTAGGTATTTCCAGATATTAGGAAAAGTTTCAGTGTTGACAATCACAGTGAAGATTACAATAATAAGTGTGTCACGTATATTGTGAATACATTTGAGCATGAACAGAGATAAATAATATAAAAGATCATGAATCTGTCTTCCTTCGGAACGTATAACTTGTTTTTCATTATCTCTGATTCTTTACTAATAAAATTGGTCTGGTACTCGATCGAATTATTATAATGATCTACTATATCGACACCCTGTATAGGCAATCATGCCCGACTCGACGTCCTCATTTTTGATGGAAAACACCACAAACCCCTCGAATCCGGCTTTGTATTCCGCTTTATTATGTCCCGATGATTTTTCGAGTGCAATGAAGCATCCGAGCGTTTTATTGAGTGAATGGTATGATTACAAAACAGTTGTATGCCTGTCTGAGCTTTGGCCACGGGGCATTGCCACTCATCCGTACAACCACCGCAGTATGTGTACGACCTCATATTCATGGGTGAGCTTTAGTGCTGTTTATGGTCGAAATGCATGTACTAAGAGTGACGGATTGACTAGAAGGAGATGAGAGATGGACGATATGATTATGAAAGTAATAAAAAGTGCTTATTATTTTAAAGATGCTGTTGGTCTGCCAAATGCGAAAGTAATAATTTGATCTGTTTTAAGTAATTTTTTGTGGCAGTAGATCTTTGTAGATCTTTATTCAGTATAACACCGAGAAAAAACTTTAATAACCATTATTAAAACTATAGTACTGGCAATCAAAAAAAGCACCTGTAATTGGGACTGGGTCTCACTTCAATTGCCACAAGGAAAAAAAGACCCAGATAGTGTTTACTTGCCATTATCAAACTGAAATTCAACTATAAAGTACTGCTACCTATAAGACGAGTTCGGTAAATGCAGATCTGACAGATCGATTCAATCTGTAGGCGTGGTTTCCCTATACTTGTAGTGGAAAATGGAGCAGACAGATTGAATCGAGCAGTCAGATCTGCATTTACCGAACTCGCCTTTATAGTCTGGTGGAGCAAGGGTCATAAAAAAATTACCATTGCTAAAGTCAACGGACTACAGAGACAAGCGTGCCTGGCGATTACTGGAAGCATTCGCTCCACGCCAACGGAAGCAATGGAAGTCCTCCTTGAATTACTTCCTCTCACTTCCTCTCCACATAGTTCAGGAGAGAGAGAGGCGATGAGCAACATACAGACACTACCAAGCGGCCATTAGTCTACCGCAGGCATGTGTCATGAGAGGCAGCAGCATGCTGGAGGGCATAATTGTTGTTGTTAAAATTGTTATTTCCGTCAACCGATTGCACCCCTACGCGCAACCCTCGGAAGTCTTCGAGAGACTTGTGTGAGCTAGGGAAGACGCAGCCCTTACCTTTTAACGTGTGATGCCATGCACGAGACCGGTGAATCGGTGGATCGAACCCACGACCCCACGCTTGCGAGGCGTACGCTTTTACCAGCCGACCACCACGGCAATAGCTCACAACATTCTAGGAATGCCCTCAGACATCATGCCTAAAACGTCCGACACTGTGGTCTTTCCCGAAAGAGAAGACTGGGTCCGGAATGAAACCAACCTATGTAGGGCAAATGAACGTTGGTTCACCGATGGTTCCAAAACTCAGGAAGGCGTCGGAGCCGGAATATATGGGATGAACCCAGTAGTGAAACGCTCGTTCAGTATGGGTAAACTAGCTACGATATTTCAGGCAGAGGTATATGCCATTGAAATGTGTGCCAGGGAGCTGGAAAATCGACACCACACACGAAAAACAATAAAAATATTTTCAGATAGTCAAGCAGCACTTAAAGCGCTTGAAACCAACTGCTTTAAATCTAGGGCAGTATGGAACTGCAGAGACACCTTAAACCGACTGGCGCAACGCAACAACGTTACCCCAGTCTGAATACCAGGTCACACAGGCCTAGAAGGAAAGGAAATAGCGGACGCCATAGCATAGGGGGGAGGGGGGGGCGAAACAACGTTCACTGGACCAGAACCGGTAATCGGTTTAGCATATAGCACTGCCAAGAATGTCATAACAGCTTGGGCAGACAATAAAAGACTCGAGTACTGGCGTAGTCTACCGGGCCTAGCCCATTCCAAAGCATGCATTGCTTGTACAAGGAAAAACAGGACTAACTGCTAGAACTCAGTAGAGCGCATCTCCGAGTTTGCTTTCTGGCCGCTGCAAACTCAAACATCACATGCATAAAATCGGACTTGCACAAGATGCAGAGTGCCGGCTATGCATGGAGGATGATGAAACGGCTGAATACATTCTGTGTACAGCGGCCAGAACCAGATTCTCAATATTTGGCAATACGACAGTAAGGCCAGAAAACCAGGTAAATTGTTCTTCCAATTCATTCCTCAATTTCGTCAAGAGATTGGATATACTGGGAAAAATATAACCATAGGGTGAGCCACAAAAGGCCATTGGCCGCAGTGGAGGGCCTGATACGGGCCAACTCACGTTCAAACCTAACCTAAACCTAACTGCTACCTACTTTGCAATGAGGTATTTACAGTAATGGCACAAAGTATTTGTCCTCTATATATATTTTAATTGTTGTTATTGTCGATTTCATTTGGTATATGAAAGAAGGCATTTGTCGTCATTGAAGTCTAGATTTGGTACCATCAATTTATTTTACTTATCGTTATTCTATACTGTCATTGTGGTGAGGAAAATAGTTGTTTGCTATCAATTGAGCCAAATATTGATGGCAAATATATGATGTCTTTGTTACAATAAAATTATTAACTTGCAGTTAGTAATGTTTATAGTAAAACTTTAATGTTGATGACAAATTTTTGGTTAATAAAACCGCTACAATTGTTTCGGATCTATGAACCAAAAATTTGTGAAAATCAACATTGAAGTTTTATTATAAACATTAACATGGATTTTCATTAAGTATCAGATCCATCGATTCAAAATACAATTGAAAGGTGCAGTGGAAAAACGATGAGGTTCCACTTTCTAAAAAGTTGAGAAAAACGAAATCTAATGTGGAAATCTCAACGTTTTTCCACTGTGCTGCTTACTTTCAACAGTAGTTTTTTTTATTGAATCTCATTGTTTGTCCCCTCTGTAAGGTTTGGTATGTTGATACTTCATGCTACAAGCTAACAGATGCGGATAAAATGTCGATTTCGGAAAAAATGGAACCTCATCGTTTTTCCACAGGACCCGTCAATTAATAAGTTTTCTACTTACAGCAATGAAATTGATTACTTACCACTTACCTCAATTATTTTTCGAGGTTTTCTCGGATTTTCTCGGTGGAAAATGCACCGACCCGGTCGTGTGAAAATCCATTTTGTAGGTTTTATAAATCACTTTAATAGTTTCATTGACTGTAAAACGATTTCTTGAATAATTAATCTTTGAGATATTTCAAAAAAAACAAAAAAGTTATAATTTTTTTCACTATTGCTTGTTTAAAAAATCCCATCTATCTTATAAAAATTTGTATAGGCCATTTGCCATTTATTTTGTGGGGAAAAACCTCTATAGCTTGGCCTAATAGTCCAGTTCGAAAATTATAGATAGTGACTCTGAAATCCCGTAAACTGACGATGAGTCACTATCTACAATTTCCTTACGGGACTATAGTGTGTCCGTTGTGGAATGTAAAAAGTTCCAAATCTATTGGAAATACTTATTTTCTCCTCCTCGACTACCAAAGTAGGAATTTTCTGTTAAAAAATCGTGATGAAAACCAAACTTTGTAGAGCTACAAAGAAACAACAAGATTTACAAAGCCGAAGTTGTACGTGGCTGTTTAACTCTAGAATTTACTTCTCTACTATATTTTTATACAAACTCCCATGTTTCAAATTCATATTTCCCAATACCGTTTTTTTCATGGTTGTAACAACTGTATCGTTTCTAATTTTTATTGTAACTCTCTTTCAAGCATCAATTTTTCACCTTTGCTTTGGTCATCATTAAGCTAATACTTCCGTTTCCTGTAAGTTATTATCAGGTTTTTGAAGGTTGCTTGATTGAATTTGTTTTATTATTTCCTGTTCTCTTTGTTATCCCCTCTATTTGCCATCGTATAAATACAATGACGTGAAACCTAGATCGAACCATATTAGAGATGAATGCATACATTAATTGCCAAATATTGGAAGTATTCGAACCCTTCTCAGGAAAAATGACTCTGATAGATCAGTATTTGCTGGTATCGAAAACTACTGTGAGTTAGTTAAAAGACAAGCCATATCTTTCACCAATCGCATGATTCATATCGAGTATTTAGTTGAATATGTCTACATGAAGTGTAACTATTGAGCAAACATAAACATTTACTTGTAAAAATAACAATATTTGAGCTACTTCGGCGAGGAGGAGCGCGATGTTGACAGGTGGGTTGTAGGTCTAACAAATTTAATCTTAAATTCAAATTTGAACAGATCAAACGGTGTACGCGCGACGGGCCAATATTTAGTTATTTGCCCGAGCACACAACTTGTTGACTGCGTAAATACCGAAAGCCATTGTTTCCTTTTTTATTTTCATACGAACCTCACCGAGAGCGAATTAATTCGACACTCTCGATTGACGAGACGAACTTTACGATACGTTTACACGGTAAATATGGGGGCGAAGTCGAAAAGCTGATCGGTTAGACGATGCTCTTTCAGAAGAGTTAATTGCGGTGTGTGGATTATTTCGGAATGCAATGGAGAGACATACATGCTTGATGCTCTGAGAAAAGACAATATTTCCCATAGAATGTTTTATTTATATTAGTTTAAATCTTAAATAATGTATGGGCTATTTTATTGTGAACAATATTTAGTATTTCTTTATGAGACCCACCATCATCTGATACGGAGTAAGAATAATTAATCTGTATACCAGGTTGAAATTTGGAGTACCTGTATATAAAACTGCATTTTGAAGTGAATAAACTTTATGCAACTTCTGGTTTCACCAGGAGTGACATCCACTTTACATTTTTTAATGGGACACCTGGTATATTTTCATTCCTCTTGTCTCCATGCGACATTCTGAATATAAACATGTATCACTTGCCACTTTTGCGATTAATTTTTTCGCGTTTGGGTCATAAAATTTTGTGAAAAGTACAACTCTACTGTTTATGGAAAAAATGTGTCTATCTGAAATTTAATTTTTTAAATTTGCTTCATTCGATTGTTTCGAATGGCAATATAGTGGCTCGTCAGGTTAGGAAACGAGAAAACTTTACTGCGCTAAATTTTTAGTCCAAACTTCCTTGAAAAAACGTACAAAGTTTACGTTATATCTTTTTCAAAAGGAGCAGTTGTGATTAAAACAATAGTTAAATGCATCTAGAAACTCGTGACCAATATGATAAAACAAAATCATTATTTCAAAAACCTCTTTTCGCCTACGTACACAGTAGTTTTCTATTTATTTTTGCAGAATTGAGATAAAATAAGATGTCGACAAGTCTGCATTTCTTTCAAATTAAATGATTTTGTTATATCAGTGATGTTGGTGACCAGTTATTTTTATTTCAATCTCAAAAGATGCTTATTTCAAGGAAGATCTAGTTTAGTAACAGAATTTTGTTTGAAACCAATTGTGTGCTGTATCAAATCAATGGTTTTGAGGAACAGGCATTTTTATCGCCAGTTTATTGGTTTCAAAATAACTCATTATCATTAAAAGGTTTTCTTTCTACAGGAGTTGATTCAACAACAGTAAAAGACAGCTTTTTCTATTGGATATACTTCTTTTTATATTTTTTCCAATCAGTAATTCTATAGCAATTTTGTCTGTCAGTTTTTCTAGTGAAATTACTGATAGAAAAGTTTTCTTTAGAGCATTTAGGCTATTTCTCATCCTATTATCATTGTTTAAATAGAACACATAGTTAGTCAACGCCTGTGGAAAAGGTATTGGGCACAAACGCGAGTGTCATCTTGCGTGATTAGTTACAAACATGAATATTTGACGTCATTTTAATGCAGGTTTCTTCAAAAAACCCTGATTTTAATGCTTTTCCATTGTTTTAATCAAGTTACGACATGACTTGGAGGCCAGATCACTGAAGTTACGACATGACTTGGATGCGAGCTCACTATCGCCATCTATATGTCGCATCCATTTTGATCCAATTATAATCCCATAAGGTTGACTAACTATCTTCTATATAAACAATGCTATTATATAGTTTAAGAGCTGCCTATACGATTCAGTGACAGATAAGGAAACCGTCTGCTGGGCATGAAATATCATTCTTGGTATGTTGCCCCAAGCCGTCTGGAGGCAATTTTCGAATTTCTCCAGATAAAGGTTAAGGAGGGGGGGGGGGGGCGTTCGAAAACCAGTCAGCTTGTGACTGATCCGGAAACCGTCTGCTGATTTTATATTTTGGTAGATATGGTCCTGGACATACATTCTGCCAAGTTTGACCAGCGAACGAGGTCAAGATTCAGAGTTATGCCCAAAGAACCGCGATTTACGAGTGTCGCCCATTATAACTATCACATGAGTGAGGTGACAGGTCAGGAAATCGCTCTAAACGTTTTGGGCTGTGTTGAGGATCACTAGAGGTCAAGGGTTATTTCCTTCAATGCGTGCTCCTGAAGCGATTTGACATAGAAAAGACATTACTATAAGTGTTAGAAAATGTTAATCCATATTTTAGTTATTTTCAATCTCAACGAAAACCTCCTTGAACTTTTACGAAATTCCTGGACAAGTCGACAACTGCAGCATTGCGCACTCGTTGTGATAAGACGCGCGCATCATCGTAGTTCCGCAGCTGCTTTATTTTATGGCGAAGTGTTGTACTAATAGCCGATTTCACCAACTAATTCCTAAAGTTAGGAAATACCTAAATCGAATTTAAGACTTCCCAAGTGCAATTGGCGTGTCACCAATTGTTAAGTAATGCTTAAAAGTGATAGGAAATATCTATTATGGGTATTTTCTATAACTCTTAAGCATTACTTAACGTGTGGTTGAAGCGCAAAGTGCACTTTGGTATTCCTAAATCCGATTTAGGTGTTTCCTAACTTTAGGAATCAATTGGTGAAATCGGCCGTAAGTGTTACAATTGTTACAACTGTAACACATAGCATCCGCAGAATTGTTACAATTGTAACACTTAGCACAACGCTCCGCCATGAAATGAAGAAGTTGCGGAACTGCGATGATGTGCGCGTCATATCACGACGAGTGCGCAAAGCTCCACTTGTCCGAGTGCGCAAAGCTCCACTTGTCGACTTGTCCAGGAATTTCGTAAAAGTTCATGAAGGTTTTCGTTCAAATTGAAAATAACTAAAATATAGATTAACTTTTTTTAACACTTATAGTAATGTCTTTTCCATATCAAATCGCTTCAGGAGAACGCATTGAAAGAAATAATTTGGTTACCAAATTAATTGATAATTATTTTTGTTTTACAATGTAAACAGTTTGTTGAAACTTGAGAGAAGCTGAAAACGGTATTTTTTCACGGATTTATGGTTTTTTGAAATTGTTAGGGGTGTGCATGGGGTGATGCTGGGTCACACATTATTTCCACACAAATTTAAATTTTTTAAATAATAATGAATTTTGAAAGCAAACATGAAGAAAGTTAATATTAATGACGCAGATGAAAAACTGAGAGACCAAAAATATCAAATCTTTGTAAGTTTTTTGTATCCTCCTTCATTCTCTATACATTTTTGGTACCTGGTGAAATTTCTCTGCACACTGTCGTCGCAACTCTTCTTTATTCCTTGGTCTAGTTATATAAACCTTCTGTTTATTATTTCCCCAAAAGAAGAAATCCAGAGGGGCGAGATCAGGCAAACGCGGTGGTCAATGAATGAATGCCATCTTCATACGTTACGGGCGGAAGCACTGTCCAATTGGTGAATGATAGTTATACGAACATTTATGCGAATTTCTTCTAAAATGTCCCATTATTGGTTATTCAAGAAATTCAGAACGTTATCAGCATTCATCGTTCCTTTGAAGAAAATTGGGCCAATTATTGTGGTGTCTAAAATTCCGCCACAATATTTCAGAATATTGATTTCCCCGTGATGACCCAGAGAGGATGATATAACATAGTACAACAATATATCAAAAGATAAGTTTAAAGAATTAATATGTGTCTCACATGACTCAATAAAATATATTAGGAATAGGTACTAGGTTAGATTAAAATAATAAAAAAAACTGAAGTCAGATATACGGTAAATGCCGAATCATTCTCAGCAATGAACTTATCAACTGCATAGAAGCAATTTTCAACTGAGTATGCCTTGATTTTTGTTTTTTGAAATGGGTTCGACTCATACAAAAGTTCAAAAGGCTGCTATAGTGTGAGTAACCTAGTATACGTTTGAAGGATTGAACAGAACGAAGCAGAATAAAATATTTCTCGCTCAATCTCAAACGAGATTAAAAGTGTATGAATGTAAATCTGCAACCTCAAATATATCTAGATTATAAATACCCGACATGATACCAACTCAATAAAAGAAACGCACAAAGAAAAGACACAAAATATTAGCAGAATTGGGCAGGAAGTTACTTTGTATGGAGGAAGGTATACTGAAATAAATTGTTGGCAAACCATTCATAATGTCTTTTGTGTTGTACAAATCGAGCGAATTGGTGTAAGCCCCATGTCAAATCGTTAAGAAGGTAGCTCGAATTGATGAATAATCGTCGAATAAATATTACCCAGTGTGTATTCTGTATTACGTATATGGGACTCGGTAAAATTCGAAGGCAAGCTTGAAGTTCAAAGCGAAATTATCTATCCGAGAATGAAAAGTATGTATTCGATTTTTTTCCATCTCCAGCTTCATATGTTTATAAAGCGGAAAGATTTTTTTAAGCTTGTAATAAGCTTTGGAGAACATATCCCTGAGCACTGAGTTCCAATGGTGTGCTGCTCGTTGAAAAAATGTTTCCTGAGAATGAAATATTCGGCAAGTCTACTGGCTTAAAAAAAGGGGTTGGCATTTAGCGTACATTAGCTTACGGATATGGACCGTGCTTAATTATCGATTATACACAGAATCACAATCTGTGTTTAAAGGATAATTTTTGAAATACTACCATGGGAACTCCATTCTTTGAATACATCACTGTAGTTACTTTTTGATGGTTATAAATCCCGCCTGTGGGACTAGGTTTATATCAGAGGCAATTCTACATCAGAGTCATGCATTTTAGGCTTAATTTTCGATAAAATTTTCACTTACAAGAGCTTAAATTATTTCCGGAAATTCTTTTGAGGGCACGAATATTTTGAAAATTACCCGAGTCGCGAAGCGACGAGGGATAATTTTCTTAAAATATTCGTGCCCGAAAGAAAATTTCCAGGAATAATTTAAGCTTGCATGGTATTCGGTAAGAAAATTTCACACCATAATTTGGAAAAAAAAATTAATCCAATCTGACATTTTAAATTAATTTCACTGCTTGTCAAGTCCACCATGTTTCGTTAAATAAAAAATATTACCAACTTTAGTTACATCAAATGCTAAAACTCAGATGGGTCAGTCTACCGCTCTTTCATAATTTTGGGTTACTAAAGGTGGTAGAAATGTATTTTTTGTTAAAGTAATCCATAACACTTCTGATGTAAAAAATATAATATTAACATGGTTTGTTGCAGTAGGTGGCCGTGATATAGGCGGCCATGCTTTTGACAGAGGAGGTTTATATTGGTAAATTACATTGAGTTACTGTATAGTAAACCAACAAACAAAGATATTCTTATGTAAAACATTTCTTGTAAGCATTTGCGTTAAACAATTTGAGAAAAATGAAATGCTTTGAAAAGTACAATTTATGTAAATACTGCAAAGAGTTGAGTCAAGTGCAAATAATATGTCATCCAAAATTAATATATTTAACGAATTTAATGGAAGATTGCGACCAGGAAGCGTTAGAGTCGAATGGTTTGTTTACGAAAATCCAAGTCTGCTGCAGATGTCAAGTAAATATGGCCTTTTGCGAAAAAGAGATTTGAACGAAATTGTTTCAAAATATTATATATGCTTATGTCTTGAAACACATACATCTAATTAATTCGACACCTTCCTATTCACCATTAAGAGGATGGGTTAGAATTCAAGCAACATTTAAATCTAACTGTGTTTGTAGATCCTACGTTTTTTGAAATATAAAATGTTAATGCATAATAATTAAACAAAATTTGTGTTTTCGTAGGTATCACAAGTGTATCGGTGATTATCGAAATAGCAATTCCTTTGAATTTGAGAATCAATTATGTTGCTTGCGCGAGTGTGGTTGCCTAAAGCAACATAATTTGATTCGAAACCGAGAAGGAAATAACGATAATCGCCGATAACAAGAGTTGTATTTGCTAACGAACAGTCGTTACCGACCGATGATGAACCCTTTACTCCCATGAACACCTAACTATGTAGGCTTATTATGGCAAGAACCTGTCAGAGAACAACTACTCCCCTGGCTAAGACCACGACGGGTATTGAATTAAATCTAACAGCTACTTGTGCAACGTTCCTCAAAACATCAGAGGATGCAATTGCAAGTGCCCTCTATGACCAACCAGCAGAATTATGTTTTGATTTGGACGGGGTGACCACCTGCAGACTAGTTTCGAGGTTGTTGCCTCTCATCAGTGCAAGGGCAGGTCAACACAGACAGCACTGAAGCCATCTGTTCCCCGTCCAAACCAATACACACTCCGCTGATTAGTCAATTCTGGTTCACGAGATGAAAGCAGTTTCTAGGTCGCTCCACCTAGCGAGCAGAGGAAGACACTCCGAATCTGCGGGTTGAGAGATTTAATCGAAGAAGACAGACATCTTTGGGAGATCGTTTGCTAACGAACAGTCGTTACCGACCGATGATGAACCCTTTACTCCCATGAATACCTAACTATGTATGCTTATTATGGCAAGAACCTGTCAGAAAACAACTACTCCCCTGGCTAAGACCACGACGGGTATTGAATTAAATCTAACAGCTACTTGTGCAACGTTCCTCAAAACATCAGAGGACGCAATTGCAAGTGCCCTCTATGCTAACGACTGTTCGTTAGTAAACGATCTCCCAAAGATTTCTGTCTTCTTCGAAGAGTTGTATTTGTTAAGATTATTTCATGAATAAAATCGAAACCATTTTTATTTATTTACTATTCAATTTAACTAGGAACATTAATCCCGCATTTAGTTTTGAAAGTATGCAACTAACAAAACATTTACTTGATATTTCAAACATCCCTCTATTTCAGTTACCAATGACAGAGCGCGTCATTCGTAGTTTCGTCATTGCAAGTCTAGTCTACTGCTCCTCGCTCGATTTTGATTTAGTGATTTGATTAATCAACGAGTATGCAAAATTTGTCGAAAATTGTGAAGTTGATATGAATTAATAGTGAGTGCTTATTTAGTTTTGGTCAAAGTTTGCTGTTGTATCATTATAGCAGCTTGCTAGTGGTAAGTTTGTGTTTTGATAATAACCAATCAGGAATCGAACTACAAAATCGAAAACACATCATATACATGTCCAGTAGCCAATCAAGAGCCGAACTACAAAATCGAAAACATGATGTTTTCATTTATCAACACAAAAATTTCAACCAATCATAACACGCTATTTTAGCATAAGTAAAATAATCTGTTTAATGAAACTTTATAGCGAATAATAAATAATAATATTAATTCTTATAGAAATTTTGCATTATTCACAGGTATATCTACAATATTTAATGGTTGTAGATCATATGTTTACCTTTTCAACTGTCAAAAAATTTCCACTCAAATATCGTGGCGCCACGAAAAAATTCCGGAAATTTTTTTAGTTGCCATGGTAACTAGTCAAAAATTAAGGCCTCTTATTGGTTAAAAAGTAAAGGTGTGAAATTTTCACCATTATTCATTTAGTATTCAAGCAACGCCCAAGTAAACCGGTGAAATTGACTTTATTAGGTATGTCTGCTAGCGTTTTTACATGTTAAATTTTTTATTCAAATGCTGGGTTTGATAAATTTTATTACTCAAACGTCATGACAAGACTAATTTTGTGAAAATAGAAATGTTTTGGGAGATCGTTTAGTAACGAACAGTCGCTGCCGACCGATGATGAACCCTTTACTCCCATACATACCCACTAAGTAGGCTTATCATGGCAAGTACCTGTCAGAAAACAACTACTCCCCTGGCTAAGACCACGACGGGTATTGAATTAAATCTAACAGATACTTGTGCAACGTTCCTCAAAGCATCAGAGGACGCAGGTGCAAGTGCCCTCTGTGACCAACCAGCAGAATTATGTTTTGATTTGGACAGGGTGACCACCTGCAGACTAGTTTCGAGGGTGTTGCCTCTCATCAGTGCAAGGGTAGGTCAACACAGACAGTACTGAAGCCATCTGTTACCCGTCCAAATCATTACACACTCTGTCAACAAATGCGTGCACTCGGATAGTAGGAAGTTAGGACGCATTGCCTCTTCCGGCTAGCTCAGACCGCCTATCCGAAGTACAGCATCATCGCAAAATCTCAGCAA
The DNA here is from genome assembly GCA_944452925.2 of Chrysolina oricalcia. Taxonomy (NCBI): domain Eukaryota; kingdom Metazoa; phylum Arthropoda; class Insecta; order Coleoptera; family Chrysomelidae; genus Chrysolina; species Chrysolina oricalcia. Next base: position 15,929,251 of record OX101818.2, on the reverse strand, counting down.
CTCCGGAGCTCTTCATTTATTTGGAAAACCAGCAGGAACGTGTCTGACATACGAATTCTTTCTGGATTTGTTGGTGTTGCCAACCAACAAGGTTCCATTAATTCGCATGCCAGGCCGAAGATACCTAAAACCCAGAAATACTATTTACACTTGCACTTAACACTACTGAGCCATCCAGAAGTGAGGGCTTCTCTCCTGGGAATTGTCCGAGCCCTCGGGCGGCTCCTGGATGACTGCCTAAAACAGCCATTTGAGCCTTTATTTATACCATTGCCGAACATTTAAGTCGGCCAATGGTATCGCAAAGTGCTGGTAGGCGGAGCCTGTTAGAACTCTCGCCTCCAGATATACTCCAGTGAGTATTTTCCAAAACTTAAAAATTTGTAGTATTTCTGGCAAAAGATAACAACTCCTCTGCTTGGTCAACTCTGGTTCACGCGATGAAGTGGTTTCTAGGCCGCCCCACCTAGCGAGCAGAGGGAGAACACTCCGAATCTCCCGGTTAAAAGATTTATGTGAAAACCCCAGTTTGGAACTAATCCTCGTGACAACTTGAACTCTTTCATGTTGTTCAAGTTCATATTAAAGCTTCTTTCCTGAAAATTTCATCATTCCAAACCGACGGCATGATGTTAAAAATATTTTTTATTAGAGTTGAGAAATTGTTTTCTCAGAAACTAATCGTTGTGGCAACTCCAGTTGTCGCTTGTTGTACGAGATCATAATATCAACGCTTCTTTCTTGCTTTATTTCTCCAAACCGACGGCATCATGTTGAAAAATATTTTTTTCTTTCATACTATTTTTTGTGACAACTTGAATGAGGTCTCGCATATTCCTGTCAAGAAAATTTCTTTCTTCCAAACCGACGGCAATTGTTGTTTATCATTGTTCTCTGAATCAATGTTCTATACTTATAACTTGAAATTCAGCACATTCTTCTAGTTACTCTCGATAACTCTTCCTGATAACATATTAGGTTAGAAACATGGAAGTATGACTTTCTTAACAGTGGTGGGAAAACATTTTTTCGAATTTTCATATTTTGTTCTAAACGTTCGTTATTAAGTTTTTCCGACATTATAAACAAATAATAACATTTATTTCCTGGTCTATGATTGATATACAGGGTGTTTCATAAGTACGTGTAGAAACTTCAGGAGCATGTTGCTTACGTCGAAATGAGAAAAAAGTTTCCATAAACACATGTCCGCAACTTATTCGTTTCTAAGATACAGAGTGTCAAAGTTTAGTTCTTATTTTTGTTTTTTTTGTGATTGAATTCCAAAATATTTGTGATATTCGAGTAAATTTTGGCACCTGGGATGATTTTTCAATGACAAAATTAAATTTTATGTTAATTGTGAAAAAACTAATTTCTAATTGAATTTATTTTAAATTTAAAAATCTTGTCATTCAAAATCACTTGCATCGATTATTTCAAATCTCAATAACTCGAAAACAGTTGCTCGCAGTGACCTTTACCAAGAATATATTTTTTAAACAAACTAAATAATAAATATTCCCAGATACCAAACTTTACCCAAATATCAAACTTATTTTGAAATTATTCACAAAAAATAAAAATAAGATTTCAACTTTGACACTCTGTATCTCAGAAACGAATAACTTGCGGTAATATGTTTATGGGAACTTTTCTTCTTATTTTGATGTCAGCAACACGCTCCTACACGTACTTAAGAAACACCCTGTATACAGGGTAAACTTGGCTTGGTGAAGGGGATGACGTTTTGGATCTGGGCGCCAGCGTCGGACACACAAGAATCAAAAGCTTATAGGTAAATGTGCCAGTAGTCAGCCACTTACGTGCTCTTTGAAACTGAAGGATAGATTAAAATATTTCGTGATAGTCTTTATTTTGGGTCATGGGTCATGAAAAAAGTTAAACAAAAATATTTGTGAAGTTGGTCCAAAACTCCATTAATCAGCCATGGAACATCTAAGTTCATCCATCTCTATCGAAGTAGTCAGCCAGATCATTAATTTGATTTAGAGAAATAGTGTATTTTACCATAAGATTTATTTATATCTTTATATCCACCAAAAACCACCAAAAATAAAAATAAAACAATTCTCTTGAATTTATATAACTTTTTCAGAAATCAAAGTAGGTAGGTTGAGGATGAGAAAAGAAATAGAAGACCCAAATTATACTGAACGATACAAAAGGTTTAAAAAGGAATACCAAAAAATGACACAAACTTATCAAACGGAAATTAACAATGATCGTATTAAAAAAAAATAGCACTAACATTATGAAAGAATCATGAAATATAATAAACAACGAAAGCAATGGCAAAACCAAAAATCCATTAAGTAATTCATTTATAGTTGGAGTGGAAAACCTAACACCTAAAGATAAAGTTAACTTCATCAACAACTATTTCATAAATGCAAATCGAAATAATACTGTTCCTAATTTTAATATGAAAATTGAATCATCTCACATAAGTTTCTTTCTTTTTTCAACAACTTCTGAAGAGATAGTTTCTATCATACATAAAACAACATCTAAACCTGCAGAAGGTACGGATGAGATTAATGGCAAAATTCTAAAATCAGTTGCACCATATATTGCTGAGCCCCTCTCTTATCTAATAAATGAATCTTTTATATCAGGCTTGTTTCCTGATATAAAAGAAGCCAAAGGGATTCCTATTTATAAAAATAAAGGGTCAGTAAGAGATATCAAAAACTATCGTCTAATATGTATACCTAGTCAAATAACAAAAATATTTGAATCAGATTACTCTTCACGACTTAATAACTACCTTAAATATTTTAATCTGTTGCCAGCTATTCAAAATGGATTTAGAAAAAAAATCCACATCCACAGCCACTGCAAGTTGTTTGGATTTCATTTATAATGCACTTAATGATAAGCAAAATACTTTGGGACTTTTTTACGATCTTAACCGTGCATTTGACACAGTAGATCATAATCTTTTGTTGCAGAAAATGAATGGATTAGGAATACGAGGAAATCCCTATGACTGGGCAGAGTCATATTTATCAAATCGAACTCAAGTTAATCATAAATAATAATGTTAGATCGGATCCTCTTCAACCTACAATGGGGGTGCCAGAAGGTTCGATACTTGGCCCCCTATTCTTTATAATATTTGTTAGTGACATCACAAAATCTTGTTCAACCCCAAATCAAATCATTCAATATGCTGATGATACCAACATTCTCATGTCAAATACTCAAATCGAACAACTCACTAAAAACAGCAACAAAGCATCTCATGAGTTAAATCAGTACTGTAAAGAAAATGGTTTAGAATTAAATGTGACCAAAACCCATTTCATGCGCTTTCTGCCAAAAAATGTTTCACCTGATTATGAACCATACATACACATAAATGTTGAAACTATAAAATTCTTAGGAATAACATTAGACTCCAAGCCCACCTGGGAGGCTCATATAAATAACGTAACTGCCAAGCTAAGTACTTACTGTTATATTATAAAAAATTGAAGAGATACTGTGTCTTTCCATATACTAAAACTTCTTTATTATGGTTTGGTACAATCTACTTTGCAATATGGTCTGATATTCTGGGGTTCATCACCATAATTTGATAAAGCATTCATAGCTCAGAAAATTTTGAGAGCTATGTATAATGTGACTCCTGTCACATCATGTAAACCACTTTATAAAAAAGCCGAGATTCTAACGTTACCTAGTCTTCTTATTTTGCAATTGATTTTGTATATTAAAGAAAATGAACATGCTTTTAACAAGAATGATGACGTACATTCATATAACACAAGATATAAAACAAATACTTATCAACCGTTATCAAGGCTAGGTATAGGTCAATATTCACCAAGGCACATCGGAGTCAAGCGTTTCAATAAGTTCAGTAACATAATGGATAGTCAGAAGGGTGTGCAATCAAAAACAAATAAAAACTTAAGCAAAAAATCCAGACATTTTTGGCTGACCATATATTTTACAGTGTAGAGGAGTTCCTAAAATTTTAAATTTGTTCTATTGTTGTGTATTTTATAATTTTTACTTAGTATAAGTTGACTAGTCGGATAGGATTGTACATTGTATATTTTATTATGTATGATGTGGAATTCTCATAGATGAATAAATGTCTTTCTTTCTTCTTCTTCTTCTTCTTCTTCTTCTTCTTCTTCTTCTTCTTCTTGTAAAATTCGTGACTCAGGGACGCAAAAATCAAAAATGTATTCCACATGAAATACCTCATCGTAATTAAGCCCATGAAATGAGCTCCATTTCAAATGACCATTTTGGGCAATTATCAGCCTATATTATTCAAGTCATTATCTCTGTATTGCTTTCTGAGAGCAAATCACAACTCGCACACAGCTCTTGTTTTTCAGTTTTAGTTTCCGTTTTTGAACTCTTAGCAACCTTGTTCCTTATGACTCTACAATTTTTATATAAGTTGTCATCAATTTTCTTTTTTGGTTATCTCCTCCGAAACTGTTTTTCTCGTTTTAATTTTTTCCAATAACCGTTTACGTCTTTTTCCTTGCTTCTTTTTCGTTTATAGCATTTTGTTTGTTGTTTGTTTTTTCTTGTAACAGCCTCCTGATATTGTAGCCGGCAGTTTATCATTCAGTTTTCTTTTGGGATACGTTTTGGAAAAGATAAGGCGTCAGAAAATAATCTATGAGGTACAGGGATCTAATACCCTGATTTGTTTTGCTTCAACGCCTTGTGAAATCTTCAATTGTTTCACTTGGTTAACATGAATATTTTCTTTATTCTCTACTTAATCGATAATTTTGTCCTCGTTTTCTGTGAATTTATTTTCAATAGTTCTGATTGGTTGTATTTCAGTGTATTTCCGTATCGTTATTGTATCGAGTCTTATTTTGGGTTATGTAGTCTTATTCCGTGTTTTTCTTTGGTATTGTCAGTCTACTCAAGCAGGTCATTGTCTTCAGAATCATGAGTTCCTTTCATCACATTCTCAACAGTTTCTTAAGTATTATTTTCTTTATTGTTTATGTTGCTGGCCTGAAATTGACCTCTTTATATTTTCTGAATCAGTACAGATTTTTTCTTCTCGGATAATCTCTTGACTTTGCCTCATCAAAAGTTTCAATACTTCAACATTGAAATTATCAACGAATGTAAACAAGCCTTATTATTTAGAAGTTGAGCATTTCTTATAACTGCATCATCAACTTCACCTTCAATTTCACTTTCAACTCCACCTTCAACTTCACCCTTAACTCCATCTTCAATTTTCTGGACAATACTCAGAAGTTCGTCCTTTTTTTGGCAAACCCACATTTTACCATTTCAGTGAGCCAATCTTCCAGCTCGTCCTCCTCAACTTTACTGAGAAAGATTGGACTGCATTTTACGCCGTCCTTCACACGTTCATGAAGTCTATCTTGAATGGTACCTCGAGGTACTAATAGCGCCTACTTCCCTGTCTTACTCCTGAGTTGTTTTCTCTTATTTCTTATATCTACAAACCTTCAACGAACCCGGGGGTGAGTAAAGGGTAGCTAAAATCCTAATGTCATCCACCTAACACTACTTTACTTTTGAGGTGGCTGACTGCTGGTTCAAAGTATAATTTTATTATGATATGCTTTTATCAAAAGAAATAGCAAAATCATCTTTATATTACTGACAAATATGGTTCAATATTGCAAATATGATGAAAATAGAATTCCTAGTACCTATATTTGCAACCAGAAGTCACGAAATAACCTGATTCCAAGGTCTTGGGCAGGATGAAACTTTGGGAATCAATAATTTAATCTCAATTTACGAATAAAAAAACTGCGGAGAACCATTAGAAGAAATTAAAGTTTTCCTACCTTTTCACAGCCGGCGCGGGCGGTTCCTAATTGCGCACTTCACACATAAACCACGCGCGAGTTTTTAAATGCTAAAGTACTGGATTTTGACAGACATTAACAAGAAAGGTGGCTGAGTATTGGAAGATTATACTAAATTATTAATAATTAGATTTTTCTAATTATTAACAATTAATCGTTATTATGGCTGACTATTACGCAAGCGTTTTTTTCATCTGACAATTAACTCGTGTGACTGTAGGTTTTCAATATACTGTCAAGTTTTGGATCATCCTTCTGATGGCCCTTTCCAAATCTTCTTGAAAATTATTACTGTCCTCATCCTTTTTCTCTCCTGAACACTAAGTTGTCTGTCTTCTTTCATGAAACTCAACTCAGCAACCAAATGCACCAAATGTTTGCCACGTTATTTCACGAAATGGCGAGTAATATATTACGCAAGTCATCAAGCGAGGAAATATTTAAAAACCTACTCCATTATTTACCAAACATTGACTTTTACTCCCTCTTCATTCCACTACGCCAACATTTACCGAAATAATTTATTTAGCAGGAAAATGTATAACTGTCGGCAAATATTTCCACACCAAACTCGAGCATACTTTTGTTTTGTATACTCTCCAAATAACGTTACGGCTCGTGCAATTTTCCTTCTTCACGTACCACATCCAAAGATTTCGGTGTACATTGTACATATTTGATCTAACTAGGTGGAATATTCGCTGTGTTATTTGACACTCTTTCATTTTAGTTATACAGAGTGTTTGGTTCTACATCCTTGTTATATGAGGGCTTTATGAAAGAAAAATATACGCATGGACGTTCTGTTACATCAACATTGTTTTATATATACAGGGTAATTTACCACCATACTTACATAAAATTTGTCAGTGTGCTCTCCCCACCAAAAGAAGTTGAATACCAAAAGAAATTACAAAAATGGAACAAAAAATTAACTGATTAATTTGTAGAGACGCGCCGCTACTGGATAGAAACTGCCCACGTGGAACCGTGCAGGCTCACAGTACAAAATGGCAAAAATAAATGTAATATTTTTGCAAATCGCATAACACAAGACAACAGAACTATATTTTATAATCTTGAAGCAAATGTTTGAATGTTGCTCAGTTACCGTCAAGACACAATTCCAAGCGACGAATGGAGTTTAGATGACGTCTATTAGGAAACAAGTGCATTTTCATTCACTGCACCATATGTAACAATGATTCACAATATTTGCTAGAGGTAATCGCTGGCATATTGAACAGTTACAATTCCTAATCGAAAGTATCTGAAAAAGTAACAACCTTGGAACCTTTTCACTCCATTCATTTTTACGAAATTAGTTTAATTTTTTTGATACACGTATATTTTTCTCTATTCGTCCATAAACTTTGCCAAAAATTGACCCTTCTAGGAACCTCTTTCTTTATTTAGTACAATGAAAGAGAGTAGGAGAATATGGTGAAGACGAAAGTCTTAGAACAGGTAACATATGCAACAATTTGGGTAAATTCTCATTGTGGAAATATCCATTCAATTGTCATTGTGGAATAAGCCTAGATCCTAGAAATTTGTATATATTTATTTTGAGATTACATTATCCTTTACCTACATTACATCAAATACGTCATAAACTGGAAGATTCAAGGGTTTTTTCACATTTAGATGCTTCCTCAGGAATTGGATGATTCCAATCAATAAGAAGAGATTTTAGTCGTTACAAATTGTTGAGAATACCATATGGAATTAGTTGTGCGCCAGAGATTTTCTTTCGTATTATGCCATATACTTTCGTGGATATACACAGTAAAAAGTGAATGGAAAGATATATGCCAAAACGTAATATATACGTACTGCTCCTAGTATTATAACTTGATTGTGCATGTAATTTAAAATTTTAATGTAAAATTTGGTAAATGTCCTCCAGTTCTCCCGTGTTTTACAGTGAGCATGTGCTCACTGCTTTATTACATGTAATTAATTTCCTCTGGTTTACATGATGTCTGTAAATGAACGTATTGTTACAGTGGAATGACGCCAATTTACAGAATATTCCAGGTAATGTGAATTATCTTTTGTCTATACGTAATTTTCCGTAACGCTATCGCCATGTTCACCTACCGGCATTCGGCCCAATCCTCATTCACAGTTCACGTTGGCAGGATGGACATCGTTGGGCATCTAGCGAAGGTAGGAGGGTTTGTGTGAGTGTGAGTAAGTGAGTGCCAAATTGTCATCGGATTATACGAGGATGTATTGATATCTAGTTAGCCCAGACCAGTTCCCTGCATAAACAAAATATTGCGTTACCATAGCAACGAACAATAAGTTATTAGAAGTGTCAGTGTAAAGTTTGACGTCAAAAAAGTAAATCAGAGTTACGCAATAAATTAAAAGAAAAAATATGTCCACCGAAATTGTGAAAATAAAAAAATTGGAGTATCGAGCCATCATCAAGTACCTGTATTTAAAAGGGTTAAGAGGTAAGCAGATTTACGAAGATATGCTTAATACCCTTAGTGATCAATGTCCTTCGTATGCGACCGTAAAAAATAGGACTGCAAGCTTCAAAAGAGGTAAATTTTCCACTGGCCTTCCCGATCGGTCAAGGCCAGTTTCTGTGTCTGTCCCCGAAAATATCGATGCAATTCATGACATGATTTTAACAGACCGTCGAATTTGGCTAAAACGGATATATGAAGCATTGAATATTTCATACGAACGCGTTCATCATATAGTTCACGTCAATTTGGACACGAGAAAAATTGCTGCAAAATGGATCCCCAAATGTTTGAATGTTGACCAAAAGCGTGCAAGGGTAGTAGCATCGCGTTCGATGTGTGCTCGATTTGAAAACGATGTAGACTTCTCAAACCGAATTGTTGAGACTTGGGTACATTTCTACGATCCAGAAACAAAGCAACAATCAATGGAATGCTGACACTCCGGTTCTCCAAGACCTAAGAAGTTTCATGTGCAAAAATCTGCTGGAAAAGTTCGTGCGTCAGTTTTTTGGGATTGCCATGGAGTAATCACGATTGATTTTTTGGATAAGGGTAGAACAATAACTGGAGATTACTATTCGACATTACTGACCACTCTACGGGAAAAAATTAAAGAGAAAAGACGCGGAAAGCTATCCAAAGGTGTTTTGTTTTTGCAGAACAACGCCCCTGCACACAAATCTCATGTTGCTATGCAAAAAATTCGTGATTTATGGTTTGAATTACTAGGACACCCCCCTTATTCACCAGATTTGGCTCCGTCCGACTATCATCTCTTTCCTCAACTGAAAAAAAGTTTAAAAGGTCGTACACATGGAGTTAGTAACAAGGCCAGAACACGTGGCTAATGACCACAGCAGTCCATGCCAAAACACAAAAAAAAAAAAATGTCGTACATTTTCTTTCTTCCAACGAGGATTTTGTTGCAGGTTCGCTGTAATAAATGTATCCAATTAAGAGGAGAATATGTTGAGTAAGTAATAAAATATTTTGACATTGAAATTTTGTTTGGTTCTATAGCAGGCTAAGAATTTTTCAATACATCCTCGTATATCATCAGGTGAGTGAACAGGTTTAGAGAAAAAAATATAAAACATTCATCATGAAATTATAGTCACTTGCTCATTTTGTCATTGTTTGTTCCATAATATTATGAATAACACCAGAATTTTCATAGGAAATCGAATCGAAACTTCCGTTGTAGCAGACCCAACTGTGAGATAATTTTGAGTATTTATTCGACTTTCAAATCTCAAGTGGATAGATATCATCTCAATTCGATCCCAGAACATGATATCGGAGAGTGGGCAATCTTACGAGGTCAGCTAATTTCGTTGATTTTAAAGTTGAAGTATAAAGATATTTTGTTGAAATAATTGTTTTTGGTACCATATTTGAATGATGAGTTACTTTCCTTTAATAAATAACAATATTTTACAATGTTGCAGATCCCTTTCCCCCTCTGTAATATTGAGTTATTATAAGCGTATAGGTCAAGTTAGTTGACACTACTTGAAAACAATGGTGAGGACACCTTAACAGAAATGTAACAATTTTCGTTGATTCTGTAATTAGGGGGAAAATCACATGAAAATTCAGGTGATTATCGGGCAAGATATGGAAAATTACATTCGAGTTATTTAAACATGCCAATGTCCGAATGCTTTCAAGAAGTCCATAGTGACTCCTATCCTGAAAAAAGGAGATCCTGTAATGGTCAATAATTACAGACCGATCTCGCTCTTGACAAGCTTCAATAAAGTTTTCGAGAAAATACTCAAATCTAGATTAATTACATTTACTGAAAGATACAATGTGATATCTAGCAAACAATACGGATTCAGGCAAGGTTTATCAACAAACGACGCGATAGCTGCTCTCACAAGCGAAATATATAAGTATATAGACAATAAAAAGCCAGCGATATGTGTATTCCTAGACCTAGCTAAGGCCTTCGATAATGTTTCATTAACATGCATTTTAAATAGTTACAACAAAGATTGATATTCCTCACAAATACTTGAATATTTATCCAATAATACATACTGAATCATGTATGTCAATTGGCACTACTTGAATATAATGGTAAAAACACATAAACAAACGTATAGAAATCGCCATTGAATCTGGAATAATGGAGAATATTACAAGTGATAATCCATGGAATATATTGGAAATTCACATTTGAAGTCATTATATTGCATGAGGAATGTAACTTTACATGGCAATGCATTACCCATATGGGATCATATTGTAATCTGAATGAAAAAATATTTTACAGTGTACCTGGTGTCACGGTTTATGCAGATGATTTACTTATATATGCCAAAAATGGGGTTACTTATATACTCAAAACAGTTTCCCAAAAAACTAGATAAATTGATGACAAATTCAATAAAACTTAACGCTAATTCAATTTATAGGAACTCAATCAACATAGTTTTAGTGTTTAACCAGACTATTTTGGGGCAGTCTGAACTTTGACATAAAAGACGAATTTACGACATAGGAGTTGAATTTTCCAGAAAAAAGTTGAGTTTTTGAAAAAAAAGTTGAAATTTCGAAAAAATACACCAATTTTTTTATACTCAAATTGATATTTTGTTAAAACAGTCGACTAAGAATTTTTTTTCAATATTTCGTAATAAACAGCGAAGCTGACAAAGTAAAATAATAATAATAAATTCCTTTGTTTTCATCAACTAGAATAGACTAAAACTTTGTTTTTCCAAAATATAACTTGTTGATTCTAGAATAGTGCTAGAATAAAAATTCTGAAAAATGACTCGTTTTACTATGCCCCGTATACACCCTAATGTACTATCATTAATAAAACTATGATTGGACATGTTCACGAATTCTGCTAAATATGTTTTGATCCCGAATTTGTCTTATTTCGACTAACAAAACAGTTTTTTCCTTTGTCAATCCTACCCAACTACGACGATTTTATGAACTTCGGCCGCTTATCTCAGAAACGAACCATATAAAATTATTTAAACTTGGACATTTTTCTAATTACTCATCCCATTAGAACATAACACAATAGCAGCCAATTTGACAGAGAGCCAATTTCCCATATGTTATCTTGTTTTCTTGATTTTTTTATTGATTATACTCTCTCCAATACCTTGGATTTTATTTATGAAACACCTTATTCAATTCTTCAAATGCAATCAGATTTTCAGTTGTTAAGTTATCGATTTATTGTGGAAAGCTCAGAATGTCCAATAATTTTATGATCTCTCTTCAATTATCATAATCTTTTGTGGAATAGTCGAAAAACCAACAAAAAAAAAGTCAAAAACCCAAATGAATGAATATTCCACCTAAAAGATAAAAACCGTGTTTACACAACAATCATTCACCAGTAAATCAGCGTTAGCCAAAGCAAGCCGGACTTAACAATGGTCCATTTGCCACGGCTGTTATTGCTGTTAGCAACAATGCGACCCCTGTCGCTGTTACAAACACCAAACATCCCAAATCAGAAATAAATTGGCATCGGAAACGCTGTTAGAATTGTAAAAGTCAACATTCGTGAATGGAAAAACCGGACAAAGTTAAAAAGGCAGGGACGGCCAGGTGTCAATGCACAAAAGCCGCGTGAAATCTCACCCCACGCCCCCCGAATTTTGCACTGCGTTCGGGGCTCTAATGCCGTATCATTACATAAATTGTCGGCCTGCCGACACGAATGAGATGTATACTGCGTGTTTGTGGATTGATTGTGCACTTTAGGGCTTCCAGTATGTAGTACAGGGCTGTAAATCACTCATTATTTCATATGTTCATAGAAAATACATCATTCAAAAATTAAAATTAAATTCATTGACAGATAAGAAACCAACCGATTACCAATAATTTTACTGACCATCAATTTTTGAAAGGTTTGCGAATTTATCAGACACTGAAAATGCGTTGATAGGAAAAGGCTTTCATAAATAACATTAGAAATGAAAATAGCACTAGCAACTTTGAAATTCTACACTGAAAAAAAGATAGGGCTTATAGTTAATAAATATTTGTTTGGGTGCCTTTTATTTACAATGAATAAAGAAAAGAATATTTCATTTCGTACAAGGTGATTTTATTTAATATTAGTAAATCCGATAATATGATATATTAATAAAAAATTAATATAAATTTATTCCTAATGAAATCATTTGTTGGGTGATATTACTAAAATTGTATACATTAATAATTATACTGTGTTCGGATAGGTTTCCGCAGTCAGATATTTGAAAACTGGAACTTCGGGTTGAACCGTGTCTAGAATTTATTGAAATTCGACGTTTCGGCTCCGATTTTGGAGCCATTTTCAAGAAAAAGAAATAAGGATGAATTGATCAAAAAGGTGGGGGAGTGAGGGTGGATTCTACACTGAGGTCTCAATCTGCCTACTTCTCAGGTATCATCAGGATTTTGTGAGGTCTCAATCTGCCTACTCCGTCGATAGAACTCTCTGGGTCTCTCTCGTTGTTTGTCTTCAAGTCGTGTGGTGTGTGGTGCCATTTGTGAATGTTGTGTAGGTTAGGTCACGTGTTATTTTAATGTGATAGAAGTGTAACTAAAAAGACTAGAAGACTATAGCACTTATAATAATTATATGCGTGGTTTGTGCATCTAATCTACAATAAGACATCTGTTGGAAGAATCACAAGTACTGATCGACAAGCGTAAGGATGCCTCCGAGAATCGGTTGCGCAGTAGACAAAACCCTGGAGTGGGGCAGGAGTTCAATCGCTCTGCCTTATTAAACAGTGGTCGATTTTTGTCGCACATCTACTCACGCTTTCTATCATTTGCGCATCTCAGAGGCATCCTTAAGCTTGTCGATCTGTACCTACTTAATAACGCAGTTCATCAAGGCGGTCTCGCGTCATAAGCATGGATCAGGTTCAGGAGCTGGAAAAGTTCCTGAATGATAACAGTTTTGTTGATTTGATAAATATTGATGTTGATAGTGATTTGATTCCAATTTCTTCCATATTGAATTTTGTTTACTGTTTGTTATGTACAAACGTTTATTTCTAATAAATAAAACATAATAATAATGAATATGTGTTTATTGAATGGTAATGAAATATTGGTTATTGATAAATATTCTTTATTTATTATGAATAATGTTTTATTTACAGTTGATAAATCTATAGTTTATTGAAAATTGATTTGAATTAACTATTAATGAGGAATATTTAAATAATTTAAATGAATTATTTGTTCTTAATAAATAAACGTTCATTCCGCAATATTCGAATAAATGATTTATTAGATGTTAATTAATTTCGTTAACTATGAATAAACTGTTCTTTCAGTGTAGGGAATGAAATGAAACAGAAATTGCGTTGAGCGAGACTTTGGATAATACAGGGTATTACATAATTCAATACAAATATTTTAATGACATATTCCTGGGGTCAAAATAAGACTTTTTTTCCTATAAACATGAGTCCTAAAATCCACCCCTCCAAGCTACAGACATCGCAAGATGCGCAAAAAAAACTTAAATTTTGAATTATGGCTACAATTGTGCATCAAATATTTTGAAAATTCACAGGCACTTGTATTTTTAGACGATCTATTCATTTCTTGATTCAAAAATAAGGTAACTCGAATCGAAAGGGGTGAATGAGGGTTGCATACAGATTTGATGGCAAACATTTTCCATTTTCTCCAAAAAATTTTGAATTAGCTAACCGTTTTAGAGAAAATCGCTGGTAAATGAAAGGGGTGTATTGAAGTAACAAACAAAAATACCTAGAGGGCTATGACTTTGCACTTTGTTTCCCCTATTGACGCTTTTGACGTTTAATTTGTGAAACAGCACTTTGATTTACTTGTAAGTTTGACGTTTGTTAAACAGTTTATCATTTTGTGTTTTTGGTTTAGTATAAATTGTGTTTTGTGTCTTGTAGTAAACGTTGAAATGGCAAATTATTCAAACGAACATCTCGCTGATATCCATTTTGTTTATGGTCTGGCTAATGGTAATTCAGTTGAAGCTCGAAGGTTGTACGCAATTAGATACCCCAATCGCCGTCTACCCAACGTACGATCTTTTGCAAACACTCATCGTAATCTTCGTGAGTACGGAACTTTCCAGAATCCCAGAAATGATACGGGAAAACCGCGATAAGTCCGTAACCCAGTGACAGAGGAGCAAATTTTAAACCTCATTGACGAAACTCCTGGATTGAGCTCTAGGCAAATTGCCCGTGATTTAGATATTTGTCATGTAACTATCTGGTGGGTGTTGCACGAAAATAGTTTATACCCATACCATATTCAACGAGTACAAGGATTGCTTCCTTAGGATTTTCCGCGACTCTTGCGGTTCTCGAGGTGGGTACTTGAAAAGTGCGAAAGAAATCAAAATATTTTATCCCTCGTCCTTTTCACTGACGAGGCTAACTTTAGCCGCGATGGAGTTGGCAATTTCCACAATACTCATGTCTGGGCCGTAGAAAATCCACACGAGATTAGACAAAATCGTCATCAGGTGCAGTTGAGCTAAATGTTTGGCGGGAATAGTGGAAAATGAACTAATTGGAACTTTTCTGTTTCCAAGAATTTTAAATGGCGAAACTTATTTACACTTCTTAGATTCCGTTCCTTTACTAATTCGTCAGCGCCTATCATCTATGGTTTATGCACGATTATTTAAACTTACGGTTTCCGAATCGATGGATTGGCAGAGCAGGTCCAGTATCTTGGCCTCCCCGCTCACCAGATTGTAACCCGCTGGACTTCTTTTTCTGGGGGTATATAAAGAGCCTAGTTTATGATGCAGGACCAGTGCCTTCGATTGAAGTACTTCGTCAACGAATCATAGATGGCTTTGACCACATAAGAAATACTCCTAGAATTTTAGAACGCGTACGTCAGTCTATGCGAAGGAGTATGTAGGCCTGTATTGTAGCAAGAGGAGGGCATTTCCAGCACTTCATTTAACAAAATTATGGTTAGAGTAGATTTCATTTTGTGTTTTTTTACCGTTAAATTAATCATTTTCAGTATAAATAGTTAATTATTATTTATTTTTCTACAAACATTTGTAGTAATTGAACCGTTTTCAGAGCTTGTAATGGTGAGTTGAGGAAAGTGAATCGATTGTGACATGACGGTTATGACATACCACAATGTCCGTTTGGCATAAAAGATATTAATTAATCATTAGTTACCAGATACAATAATAATCAAGTTTTTTTTAGTATAATAATTTGAAAATACACCCCTTTTATTTACTATCGACTTTCTCTAAAACGGTTAGCTAATTCAAAAAAATGCAAGAAACCTAAATGTATGTTTCTTCAGTGGCCAACTCAACGATGATGTTTGAATTCAAATATTTTTGGAGGAAATAGAAAATGTTTGCCATCAAATCTGTATGCAACCCTCATTCACCCCTTTCGATTCGAGTTACCTCATTTTTTAATCGAAAAATGAATAGATCGTCTAAAAATACAAGTGTCTGTGTAGCCACAATTCAAAATTTAAGATTTTTTTTGAGCATCTTGCGATGTCTGTAGCTTGGAGGGGGTGGATTTTAGAACACATGTTTATGGGAAAAAAGTCTTATTTTGACCCCAGGAATATGCCCTTAAAATATTCGTATTGAATTATGTAACACCCTGTATAAATGATAAATACCAGGCGTCACATATAAAATCAGAATTTTTGAAAGACAGAAAGTTCTATGGATGAAATGAAGCTTTTTAAATCTATACAAAGTAAAATTAGCAAACTGTTAAATTTACCAGAGTAGAAGAAGTTAACACGGTTATTGCTATTAATAGGAATGACTACGCTGAGAAAACTCTTGATTTCTTAAATTCAGGAAACTTTGCAATACTACTTAGAGCGTGATCCCACTTATTGAATTCAGATGGACAGATGCCTTTCTTCAATATTAGATTCATCAGGTCTGTTAGTGATATTTTTATTTCCTGAAGTATATTTTTCAATGATTCGGCTCTGATCATAGTAACTAGCATTTACTCATGTTTTCTCTATCACATACAAGTGATTACCATATCGCTTCTGTGATTATTGTTTACTTACAGCCAATCCAGTATATTAACTGTTCTTGTATTAATGTTGTTATTATTGATTAATTGTAAATAAACTTATATTATTATATTATCATTATTATAATCTCATTTTGCCGCCCCCATTGAATTTGTTTGACATTTTCCAAATCATAAGTTCCAGAAAATAAAAAATTGAATGATAAGTTATTTTCTTTAAATAATGCTTTCTTTTTGTGAACATTGTAGGAAGATTGGGAGAGTTCACTGAATCATTTTGTTCATATAATGGTAAAAAATATAATTTCACAATTTTGTGACTTTATATTTTCATATTGAGCAATGTTCAGAATTTGGTGGGAAAAAGGTGAAATTGTCTATCCGAAGTGGTATCTTACCTGACAGTTTTTTGAATAGAGACGGACTATATCTTTGCTTTGAACTGCCTTCAATACCTTACCAAAATTTGACGCTGTCATTCTATGTTTTCGGCTGATGAGCCACAACTGACTTTCTGCCTGCATTTTTGTTTTTTGAGCAACTTCCAATATTTTTTCCTCACTTATGGCAACCATACACTGGAAGTAGGTTCTTTTATCTGCAGTTTTTTGATAATCTGGTGACTGCAACAGATCCTCTATAGATATGAGCAATGTTTCCAATTTGAAAATTGAATCCTGCTTCATTAGCCACAATAGACCACAATTAGTATCCACCTTCTCAAGGCTGTCTTTGAAACCTTGGATTTGTTCAGGTTGAGGGCTCCTTCCTTCCTTGTCTGTTGTTATCTGGCAAGGCTATTCAACTTCACTTGCTCAAAGGACCCACATGCAAGCAACGTCTGTTTTTGAAATATCGTAGTGAGCATGCAATAACACACAAGCTATGTGGTGGCACATAAATTGTCTTCTAGGGCATGAACAGGAACAATTCTCGATTTCATGATTGAACTTGAATAACACCTATGTAAGAATAAAACATTGAATTGGAAGCTTAAAAGTAGAAAACTTTTCAGTTGATGAAACAAAATCAATAACCACCTCAACATCATAACTTTTATTTTTCATGTTGGCCTTCACTTTTCCTTTGATAATTCGTAATCCAGGATCGAAATTACACATTTCTAAATGTCTAGATGAAAGACTGCTTTCACCCCGTTGAATACATTTCATATCATCCTGAAAGTATTGATTTATAGCTGATAACTTGATTATTCTAGAAGCCATTATTCACAACAAATCATAACCACAACACAAATAATATCATAACCTCAATGTCCCCGATGACGTACATCAGAAATCATCTACGACATACTGAAACCATTCGATTTGAGTGAAGTTTGGCATCTGGGATGATTTTTCAATGACAAAATCCAATTTTATGTTAATTGTAAAAAACTAATTTCTAATTGAATTTATTTCAAATTTAAAAATTTTGTCTCTCAAAATCACTTGCATCGATTACTTCAAATCTCAATAACTCGAAAGCAGTTACTTGCAGCGACCTCTACCAAGAAAATATTTTTTACTCAAACTACAAACTACTCACGAAAAATACAAATAAGAATTAAACTTTGACACTCTGTATCTCAGAAACGAACAACTTGCGGACATGTGTTTATAGGAACTGTTCTTCTTAATTTGACGTCAGCAACATGGTCCTGAATTTTCTACACGTACTTAAGAAACACCCTGTATAGATGCAGATTTTGATGTGGAATGGACATGAAAACACGCACCAATGATGGAGGCACCCAATATCAGATATCTCTATGCTAACATTCACTTTCAAATAGCGTAGTTTCATCTCAAAATTGAACCTCCATAAGACTCTCATGTTAGAGATAGATCTCCTGCCAAGAGAATGATTCTAACCTAACTAATTTTGTCTATACCTATTCACGTGTTAAAATGCCATAAACCAGAAAATAAAATGAGAAATCTGCAAAAGGAAAATGACTGTTCTATATGCCTAGCACACGTCCGATCGCTAAATTTTCATTTTTTGGGATCAGCACTGTCCTAATTTCCAGTGGTTGAAATCACAGAAAAGATAAAATCAGTCAGCAAAATCTGTCATTATCTGACGGTCTAATATTTAATAATGTTTGATTTATCTCACTTTGGAGATTATTATCACCTGCAACGACAGATTGGCGAATTCACAGTCTTCAATACAATCGATATCATTAAAAAATAATGTGAATAAAAGAGGACCCAGATCGCTCCCTTGAGGAACCCCTGTGTCAATAGTTCTCTCACTAGAAAGAAATTTGGTCTGTTGCGACATGTAAGACAAGTTGCTAGTTCATTTCATTTTTTCCTTTCTTATTTTTCATCGTTTTATTTAAGAAACGACACTGGGTAACTCCATGCAATCTCGTGAAATTGAAGAATCGACTCGTTTCCGAGTTAGTGGGGAGGCGTTAATGATTTTAGTTGGTTGGCGTTCGGCCTCTAATTGAGACTTCGCGTTCAACTTATAATTATGTAAATGCTTCAGTTTGCTTTTCTCATCAAACTGCAGGATACACGTTCAGAGGGAACGAAGTGTTAAACGAAGAGGATTTCTTGCGGATGCCTAATCCATACCCAAGACTGAATATCGTTCAAAATTCATTGGCACATTTATTATAGCGAACCTGTAGTGACTCTGAAGTCTAAACCAACCAAATAAAAGATGTATAAGGGCGCGGGGATTAGCGCAGCGGTCAGAGCCCGCCTGGTGACCGAAGGTCCCAGGTTCGGTTCCCAGCCGGTGCGGGCTTTTTTCCAGATGTGGATGTCTGAATGATTGAGGCTCGTGACGGCAAGGAATAATCCTCCACGAGTCACTGTTACGTTAACAATTAACAGTGCTGCTCCTAAGGAGGCGTTATGGAGTTAGTAACAAGGCCTCCCCCCCCCCCTTCCACCCTTCAAATGTTCAAATTTAACGATTTAAACACTACTATATAATACATCAAGAATGAGAGGAAATATAGTATAACCTTTTTCCGCTTCAATTGAAAGTATTTGGTATCCTGATTCTTCTGATAAAAAGGAGGATAGGTACTTCACATTTTCTCCTTAAATTCAAACAACTTGCTACTTAGGGTGGATTTAGTCAACTTTAGCACAAGCATTATCATAAACATAACAGTAACATCAAAGGTTCTTAGCATAAACTTCATTGTTGTATAAATGGCGCCATTTGATATAACAGATTCAACTTTCGCTTTTGACTTATATTTAAGCATAATTTTAAAATGATGTTGACTAGGGTCATCAGGGCCAGTTTTTTGAGTTCCAGTTGAACTCCAGTTAATTAACCAATGGTTAGAATGTGATCCTTCAAACGTCATTTAATGAACGTCATTAACCATCTAAACTATTAGTTAGTTATCCGGAGCTTAACTGGAACTCAAAAAACTGGCCCTCAGTTTTTCAAGTTCCAGTTAACCTCCAGATTAATTAACTAATGGTTAGAATGTGATCTTTCAAACATCATTTACAGAATGTCATTCACCATCTAAACTATTAGTTAATTATCTGGAGTTTAACTTGAACCTTTAATTGCTTCCTCTATTGGCGATATCTTCCATCCATGTGTAAAAGTATGATTTGCAGTCTGATGAATTCCGAAGTTGTACAACTACATTTGTCTTAAATAAAAATATTTTGAAGCTGATGACTTTGGCAGTGGCATTGTTTGTTGGAGATCTATTGTAATATAACATATTTTTTTGTCAATTTTGGTGTGCTCTGAAGAATTTTCCCCAACAAGTATCGCACCAAAAGAAAAGTTGAATTTTGTTTCAAAAATATGTTTTCAAAGAAAATATTGTATGACACTAATATAAAATATATAAAAATATGACTGGCAAGAGGAAGCTTAACCTTGTATTTATTTTCGAGTTCTCTCTCTTCGTATTGCTCTATATGAAGATAGTGGAGTCTGTCAATACTAATAGGAGGAGATAGGTATTTTTTGTGCTGATTTTTTTCTTCTGAAGAAAACTAGTTGATGTGATTTTCAGTACATGTAATTACATCCATAGGAATCTTTTTAGGATTTTTGTGATGAATCAATACATTTTTGGAATTGATATAGTGCATTCAACGCTAAATCTCTTACTACACTTTTCTTCACATTGACATTATCCCCAAAATGCACATGGCAACTTCCTCCACTAATAAATAGCCACATTATCAATAAAAATATCCCTTATTATTGAAAATTTCACAATCCTGATTTATTCAGGGGATGTGTGGAGTTAATATAGAACTGAATATACAAAAAACTAATTTTTTGAGAAAAGTGGACCTATGTCCACCTTCATCAATTCATGTCTCCAATTATGTTTCTACATGGATGGTGAATATCGGATACTATATGAACGCCAAATTGTGAACATTTAGTTATCATGGCAATGCGCGATTTCTGTGCATGAGTATGGCACTGCAAAAATAAAACCCCTTTGTGGGATTTTTCTGCTTCTACTCCTTTTTTCCTAGACTGGTCATCGACACCCAGTAACAACAGCCAGTTATTCCAGGAAATCATGTATGATCATATGATTTCCTGCTGCAAACATTTTTCTAACTAGCAGATTTTTGACGACTGAGCTTCTTAGGCCTTGGAAAACTCGAATGTGTTAATGCCATCTACTCATGGTTTGTTTCCGCTTCATAAAAATATAACCAAATTTCATCCTTTAGTGCGAACACGATTCAAGATGTTAGCGATTTTTTCAAACCGAACTCAAATGGAGCAATATGCCCTCATCCTTTTTAGCTCCTAATTAGTAATCAGACAATTGGCGATCTCTTCTGCAAGAATCACCTCCATATCAAAAACGGCATTAGTAATATGAGCGACGATTTCTAATTAAATTTTCACTGCCTTAAATATCTTGAATTGTCTGATAATATTATGCAGTGGACTATATCAATATTTTTCTCAACAGAAATTGACTTTGCCAGTCATCTTTATCATTCGATCTGTAAATGATTTCAGTTATTTGAGAAAGAATGAAGTGTCCCCAGAGCAGTTACTTCGTCAACAACATTATTAATTTTCAAATTCTTCAATTCTTCCACGGCAAGCTCCAAACTTACCAACAATCATTGAAACCTACAAAAATTAATATTCAGTATTATAGTCACGTGGCACTATTTTTTATATGTAATATCCATCATCAAGAAATGATCATCATTTGCTTCTTTAAAAAATGTGTGTATATTTCCTTTCTAAAATATCATAAAATTCCTCGGCTTGTAACCATCACTTTTTCGATTTAAAAAAGCTACCAACTGTGAGTAATTACTTATATCGGCTTTACTTTTCATCGAAAGATTTGTTCTAAGCATACTAGTGTGTCCATAATGAAGATGGCTATCCTTTTTCAGCTTTGCCAATAAAATTGTATCTGATAATTTTTTGACTTACACCTCTTTTCAAACCGCTTATATTCATTTCCGTATCTCTCGCAGAAGTTTGTATTGCAGCATTTTCTAATAATTTTATATCTGAACCGATACTTTTAAACTCATGTCGATAACATTCATAATGAATAAACAAACTGATATTGACGCGTTCTATTTTGACAATTAATAATAATAATAATAATATTTTATTGATCCATTCAGACATTGACCAAAATGTATTGGACAATTCAAGTTGTATAGGACATACACATAATATAAAATCACTGTACAAGAATATTACACTAAGGGTATTTAATATTTACAAATAGTGAGTTAAGACATAAAAAAAATGGATCCACGTCACAGTCTGACATAAATTCCTCGAAGCTGTAGTAGCCTTTGGAAGAAAGTATTGACTTCACTCTGCTTGTGAATGTTTTTCCATTAAGAGCCACCATCACCGAAAAGTCGAATTTCTTCCTCATCCCTTCCAGCTCAGGTTTGTTGGCATACTTATCAAGAGTGGGGGTGGAGATAATGAACTCGATGATCATTAGCAACACAGCACCTGTTCGTTCTCGATTACAGCGCCAATCAGGTATAAATTTCTCGATCGTAGAATCCGTTTCTTGCAAAAACCATTGATTTCAAGAAAGAGATAATTTTTGTATGGGCTCAGTGGCCAAGAAGCTTATTTTCAAGCCAATGTTTGATACTCCTGAAATCAGTTGCAACTACGTCTTCTAGAGATGCCCAATTTTCGTAACTATAAAAGACTGCTGTGTCATCGGCATATGTTGTGATTTTTCCACATTTTTGACATTATAGGACATATATGACTGTAATTCGCAGGGTAATTCATTTCTGACTCAATATTCGTTGACTTCGTTCACTATATCTTGCAAATAACGCCGACTAACCAATCATTGAGACATTTTCATGAAAATATGATGTAAGTTTTTTTTGTTATCTAGAGGGTTGAACCTGAATAATGGCTGTCCAATTAGTTTTGACATGGAACGAAAAATATGAAATTAAGCTGAAGAAAATGATGTTGAAAAGGACGACACCGTTCAAATTACATACCTTCTCCTCGCTCAATAGCAACTTTATGTTGTTATAACAGAAACCGCTATCGCATATGATTGGCATGTTCAAATTATAATATGTAAATATTCATTAGACACGAATCAAGGTATACAATGTATGTTTGCAGTGCTGGCCAATCGTCACTTTGGAAGGGAGGGAGTGAGATTGCGACGTACTTAATTGCGTACGTAATACATTACCAGCTCATACACACAGACAGACGGTGTTTGACAAAGCACAATACATGACAATAATCTCTGACAAATTGCGGCAACCCAATTCTGATTTACCCGGGTTGTTGGCGGAGAAACGTACCAGCAGTGTAGCATTGCGATTTGAAGATAGACAGGGTGATGTTATGTGGTCGTAGCTGGTAGAGTGAAGATGAACGTTGATAAATGCGTGAGAAATGAAATATATCTAATAAGATTGAAAATACGTTTTTGGGGTTAGGCCTCTTATAGAAAAACCAGATTTCTCAGTTGGCCAACGTTTCGGCATTATATTTCGTCATCCTCAGGGCTCAAAAATAAAAAATTATGGACAATTACAATTACCACAGAAAAATATTATTATTATAAAATCAAAGAATAAATAAGTAAACATTTATAGTTAAAATTACAATTTTAGAATATTTTTACTTTGATACCAGCTGAAATTCCGAATCCAGTCTTGAGAAATCACTCTATAAGTCTATAAAAATAATTTCAAAAAAAAATCTTCGGAATTGAGGCTGGTTTCAAAATATAAATATCCAAAAATTCTAATTTTAACTATAAACGTTTACACGTTTTTCATTTTTTAATTTCATAAAAATTGTCCATAATTTTATATTTTAGAGTTCTGAGGATGGCCGGCTGGCGAAATATATTGCCGAAACGTTGGCTAACTGAGAAATACTAGTTTTTCTATAAGAGGCCTAAATGTTAAAAATTGTTTTTTCTAGGAGAAACTTATTTGACAACTCCCGAATACTTTTATTCAAACAATTCTAAACCATTCATCTAAAATACACAGCAACGTGATTCTAAACAAAAATATAAAATACAGATCGACAAAATCAATATTCCAATGAATTACATATTCCAATACCAACCCCAACTTAATAATGATAATAATAATGATGATAATAATGATAAGCAGGGATAAGCCTAGGTATGGGTTCGTCTTCAGGAACGTCGAAGACCTCGACTTATCAAAGAACTTGTCCTACGCCTTCCTCAGGTCAAGTGGGTTGAAGTCAGAAACCGAGGGATTCATAATGGCCGATGCCAAGATGGTGTCTTCAACACCTTGGTCTACCGAAGCCACGTGTGATGGGTATAGAGGTCCCTGATGTTAGATCAAGGGCCTGCCGTTAGGCGCCTGAGACCATTATGCATTTGCTGTCAGCAAGTCCGGCATATGCGGTCTCAGCCTATATCCACAGACATAAAGCGGCTATACGAGTAGTTATATTACCACCTACGACACTCCTACGGTATAGACGAGACACCAATGTTGCCTTACGCTC
Organism: Chrysolina oricalcia; assembly: GCA_944452925.2. NCBI lineage: Eukaryota > Metazoa > Arthropoda > Insecta > Coleoptera > Chrysomelidae > Chrysolina > Chrysolina oricalcia. The sequence goes on along the minus strand of OX101818.2, from coordinate 15,904,864 downwards.
CGGGGGATATTGAGTCCGTGCGGTGGAGAATGTTCCGGATCTAGTGGAACTACTCATTCCCCACCCTCAGGTAAATACAGGCCAATAAGCCTGATGTAGTAGTCCCTGGCCATGGAAGTAAGACGATTTTCGTCATTGAGTTTTCGGCTCCTGGCGAAACGAATATCGTCCGAAAAAAGGAGGAGAAACGGACGAAACGGAGATTTACTCTTCGAACTTCGCAGGCTGTAACCTGACCATTCTGTAAAAATGGTTGTTGTGATAATAGGGTCCCTTCGCGGTGTGATGAATTCCTTACTCTCGAACCTGAAAATCCGGCATGCCGCAAGATGTCAGAAATCATAGCCGGAAGAATCATCCTCGGTTCATTACGTCTGCTCAGGGCACACGATTCCCGGACCCAATAGCTGCTTACCCCATAGTTAGGAGAGTGGTTATTGTGGAAAGGATGTTGCCAGCGTGCCCTCCGAATGTATCGGAGACAAGGCCTGACTGGAGAATTTCAATTCAAACCAAATAATAATAATAATAACATCTACATCTATATCTAACATCTAGCTAGAGTTTTTAACTCATGGCTAGATGGGAAGTAACATATTCCAGAGTGATTAGTCGAGGGACAAACCGTGCTCATCCTCAAAAAGGAAGATTTGTCTGATCCATAACATGCTTGAATGCGTGTTATAAGATGTTTATGCGCATCTTTTACAAGCGCATTCTCTTCGCAGTTGATCCGTTGTGGGTCAAAGAAGGCAGTCGCTGGCTGCATAGGGAACTGCTCATCGATTACCGCAAGGCATTTGATACAACATCGCATGAGCTAATCATGAATTTGCTCAGATGCCTTGAGGTACCCGATCAAATAGTGAGATTCATTGGACAACTGATGACGCTCTGGATGACTCGCTTCACCCTAAGATCTGGTGGAGTCAGAGTCCAAACAGAGCAGGAAATCTTTAGAAGATGCGTGTTTCAGGGAGACTCTCTTAGTCCTCTTTTTCTTCTGCATCTCACTATTGTCATTTTTCGATATTTCCTCGTACAAGACAAAAACAGGACATACCCACCTAAACACCTAACACTTGGGGCTGTTCTATGATACTGGACAACGACAATGACTAAGAAATCACCGATATTAGGGTTTACCCCCTCCGAAAAAGCAAAATCTTAGAAAATTAGAAATGTAAAACAACAGAAAATAAATGTAAATAACAATAAAGAATTCCCGGCTAATTTTTATGAGTAGTGGAGATGGGATGGGTTTTCTTGCCGGGGATTTCGCTAGACAGATGGTATAAACACTTAGGAAAACCCGTGGGTACAACTGCGACACCCCCAGCAACTACATGCATAAATTCACTCATCATTTTTACCTCAAATTATATGCCTCTGAAGAAAACGACCTACAGCAGTCCCTTGGGGTGGTGGAAGAGTACACGCATGCATGCTATCGGATTGTAGGTTCTGCTCATAGGCAGTCCTTGGTGGAATGATAGACACCTCTAGAATTTGAAAATAATACCGGCCTACCGTAATATGGCAGAAATCTTAGCAGCACGAATGCAGAAGGCGGACATCTTTGGTTCACTTCGTCTGCTCAGAGCACATGATTCTTGGACCTAATAGTCACTTACCCTGCGGACGTGGGGAGTGGTTATTGCGGTAAACGACGTTGACATTTGAGTACATGGATATTGATAGCGTAGGTAGATTTTGTAGCATTTTTCTTTGTGGAAATACATTTTGTGAGGAGTGATTTTTTAGTGTGATCTAACCAGAACGAACTAATCTTACTTAGACATTTGGGTGCGTGGAAATTTAGGCCATCGGTGTCCGAAACGAGAAGCCGAAAATTGGGATCGGGAACTAAATTACATATCCAGCTTCTCAAATAAATTTCTAATTCACAACCTGATTGGAACCAAACTACTAACACCCCTTACATCAACAAACGCAGAGGAAAACTGACTTAGTATGTCAAGGCCTTGACACACATTATCAATAAAATTTAATTCATTCAAAATAACATTTCAGGAACCAAATAACAACTGATTTATAAGTTCATATGAAGCTGCTGATGAACAATTAGTTTATATTGTGTTAATTTTGTGGCATTTTGTTTAGCTTCTCACCACACTAGTACTATCTATATAAAATCTTGCAATTTTTGTTCTTATCGGAAAGTTTTTCTAATTTTAGTTTTCAAATTATTGACACATTCACAATTGAATTTATTTTAATTTATTATTGCCTGTCTGGACAATAAACAGTCTTTTCAATCACCTAAATTTTTAATATCTCGACCGCCTGAAATATTTATTTGTGTATACATGTGTCTACATTCGAATAATCCTCGTGTCACAATAGAAAAATAGTGAATAGATAACAAATGGCACTTCCTGTGAGCACATAATTTTCGAAAAGGCCTTTATTTACTTCTCGTGTTCTTTTTGTCGAAGAAAGCGTGTAGGTGCTATGTTTAGAAAATAATTCCGAAGTTGACTTTACAATTTTTACGGCAAAACTCGAAAGAATGCACGACATTATTGCCGGAAATGTAAACGGCATGTAAAGGTGACACACAAAGCTGTTACGTCGTCTTTGTAAAGTGTTTCCTGGCTGCTTTTTAAATTTGAAGACGGTTATTTGAGAAGAGTGATGGACTATTAATGAGCTGGGAAAGTTGAAAAAGAAATATTACTTGGTTATTGGAATTATTGAAAGATTCAAGGTATACTTTGTGGAAAATCGCTATATTTTCAGTAAATTACTATACAAGTTGTTTCAAAATTTATTTACGAAAGTTGATGGCTGTAACTTGTCCTAGTCTTTGTTCAGTTGTTATTTCTGTTCATTCACCTCAGAGAAAATCAAGTAGTTCATCATTTTCCTATAGATTTGTCGAAGAGTGACCACAAGGAAATTGAATAATTTCGATTACGACATTTCCTTCTCTCCCAATCGTCAAGAAGAACCTACATGCATTTTACTATATAAACTAAACATTCTAATTGAATGAAAAAGAAATGGGTACCTGCTGTAGTTGTTGTATTTTTGAGAGTCTTTTACTTCCGAAGTCATCTTTGGTAATGTGTTCATAATAATAGTTCTTGGAATGCCGCTACCGCAGCCAGGCAAGTACGCCCCCATGGACCCTCTTTACCATCTCCTGTTTTCCACATATCTATACATTCTTCCTCCTAATCTTCCTTTTTGAATCTTTGTAACCTCTTGATGGTGAGTCCAAGACCACCCCCAGGTATTTGACCTGATGTACTAGTTCATCTCTTGCCCGAACATGATAGGTGGCCTGAATTCGTTTTTTTTTTCCTTCGTTTGGGGAACAGGATCATCTCGGTTTTTGTCAGATTCACTGAGGGCACTGCTTCACCGTACCATTTCTCAATTGTTCTGCAGGTGGCCTGCATACAGTCGCTTGTTAGGACAACTACATCGTTCGCGTATGCCTGTGCCTCGGAACCTTCATCTGTGAGTTTACCTATAGGAGTTCGTCCATGACTGAGCATCACAGATGGGTAGACTGGCAGCCTCCTTGGGGCTTCGGATTCCAGTCTGAAGTCCCCCTGGGATACCTCGACCTTTCTCCTCGTAAGCGACGATAAAACCCAGCTGACCTTCGAGTGAAGTGTTCCTCTGGCCATGAGGGAATAATCGCTATATTTGCCTTATCAAATGCGCATTCCACAGCGAAAAACACTCCTAATATTACTTCTTTGAACCGATCCTTCACAGTACAGTGTGGAGATTTTCCCTTTCGGTACGCATGTTGATTTCTGTGGTATCTGTCCACCACTGCTTCCAGCGTTTTGAGCGGGAACGGTGCTAGGCTGATGGGTCTGAAGGAATTTGCTATTGAGTAGTCTCTTTTCCCCTGCCTTGGCGATGATGACTATACCCAAACTTTTGGAATGAACCCCAGCTCTATACTGGACCAGAATATCCTTCCCAAAACATTGGGGTATTTGTGTTCATATATAGTTTCACATAAAGACAATGTGCGATGAGGGTATTAACCCTTTCGTAGTAGTCAGACATTATATTATAGGGTCAGCACATTGACTCTATTTACACTGATTTCTCTGAGGCTTTCGACAGGGTGAATCACGAGCTCCTAATCCATAAACATAATCTCTATGGCTTGAATGGCTCAGTACTCAAGTGGTTATTGGCAGCTATTTATCTAACAGGTCACAGATGGTCAGAGTAAATCATTAGTACTCCCACGCATTCCACGTAACATCAGAAGTTCCCCAAAAGTCACCCTGGGCCCTCTCTTGTTCAATTGATTTATTGATGACATCACTTCCTGTCTTATTAATATTAATTAATAGCAATGCCTTAGTATTTGGTGATGATCTGAAATGCTTCAGAATTATAAGTAATTTTGAAGATGTTCTTCTTCTTCAATCTGATCTAGATAACCTTTCAACATGGTGTTCATCAAATGGCATGGACTTAAACTCCGATAAATGTCACATTGTGCGTTTCTACCGTTCCCACCACCCAGTTTTATTCGATTATGACATCAACAGGCAGTTGCTGAATTCATTTTACCAAATTAGAGATCTTGGTGTTATTCTTGACTCTTCTCTCAGCTTCAATCCCCATATTACAAATATAGTGCTGAAAGCCATGAAAATATTAGGCTTCATCAAAAGAACAACCCGTGATTTCAGTGATGTAACTTCAATAAAAGCTCTCTATCGCTCCTCAGTTCGAACTAATCTTGACAGTCTTCAACAGTCTGGTCCCAACACTACACAACCTATATAACAAAAATTGATAGGATTTAAAATAACTTCCTAAGGTACGTTGCTTTCAAGTCGAGTCTTCACTATGAATATGCACCACTGGAATACAATATAAACATACCCACTCTTGTGGTCCGCAGAAAACAAAGAGATCTTATCCTACTCTTCAATATTATAAATGGCAGATACGATTGCCCCAATCTCCTTTTGAAAATTTCTTGGTACCTTCTCGGTCAACTAGACAAGTTCAACCATTCCACACACCTTTTCACATGTTAAACTATACTTTCAATAACTACATCTCACGAACACTCAGATTGGTAAATTCCCTCAACGAGCTCTCATTATTTGGTACACCATTAGTAGTTTTAAGGCTCATCTTCAACAAATCAACTTGTAAATACTGAACTATTTAATCTAAAAGATGTAAAGCTGTCATTTTACGTCATATTACCACTACTCCGTATTTTATTTGCTTGAACAATGCAATTATTATTTTTTCTTAAAAGGTCTTGCCCGGATACAAATAAATTAATGTAATAAATAAATATCCTAACAAAAAACGTTTCATCTTCAGAAAACTGAAAGATCAAAAATTCTGTGAATTATGAACTCAAATAAACTTAATAGTAGCAGTGACGTTGAAATGCTGAGATCACATTGCTGGGGATGAAAACATATACAGGGTGTTTCATAATTGGGCGATAAACCTTGGGCTATCCCAAGAAAAGTTCTATTGTCCGCTACTGCCTTATACCTGAGAAACAGAGATTTCTTACAAAGTTATAGGCAGTTTGTTATAATTATTTTTTACTTTCGTGCATTATTGAATTTTTTGTCTGCTCTGATCGGAGAAAGGGTAGGGCTATATTTTTTCTTACTGCCTGACGTGTATTATATATTTTTATTGGATGTTCTGAATCTATTTTTGTGTTCGCTCTATGTTTGTGTACTAAACACGTGGTCTCCAGTAATGAAGATAGAGATTAAACTGATTAAAGTTATAGAACCTTTTGTTTAATGAACATAAGCAGTGGGCGGTGTATTCGACTCGAGACCTGAATCTTATTGATGCTCGTTTTTGAAGAATAAGGATAGAATCGAACAGATTTTTTGTGCAGTATCCCCAGAAAGCTCCATATCTCAGGTGTTCAACCAAAGAAAACTAAGTTACCCTACCCATTGACAAATCGAATTCATTGGATACCACCCTTTCTGCATAGCAACCTGATGCCACTTTTTTTCTTAGGGTGTGAACATTACCAGAGAATTACGGATTGTCGTCTATTTCAATGCCAAGTAGTTTGATGGAAGGTCTATTCACAATTGGATTTAATGCTAACATAAGTTAATCATAGCTGAATTTGAAAGTTAGGAGGCTAGTTTTTTTCGAAGATTTTGACCTCGCTTAAAACATGTTCGATATTTGCTTTTGAGGAGTCAATATCAGATTCTTTCCACATCAACGTCATATCATCAGCAAACATATACTCAACTTTCCCTGAATATTTATACTGGCCAAATCATTGAGGTATATTAGGAACAATATCGGTCCGAGTACGGATTCTTGTGGCACAACACATTTTTTAGTAGCAAGGTAAGAGTTAACATCTTGCATGTGTACAATTTGTTTTCACTCTGATAAATACTACTCAAACCATTTGTGGCTGTTATTTCTAAACCCATAATATCAAAGCTTCTGAAGCAATATTCCGTGACTGACACAGTTGCTGAGCCCTCATTCATACCCACGTAAACTCCTTCCGAAAAGTGAAATATGACATCATTTTTTATGCTTCTATTATCTGAACTAAAATGTTTTCATAATATTTTGTTCGTCTAGAAAATCCAACGTTATTTTCTTAACTAGTTTCTATACCGGGTGTAACAGGATCATGGTACACCCCCCGTATCTCCGTTAGTTTTAAAGGTAATAGATTGCAATTTGGGATATCCCATATACATAATAAGCCGCACTTTTTAACCTATAAATGATTTTTTTTTACTTCCAGCTTCGCCGGAAGTGATACCAACTTTCGATTTTTAAATGGACCACCCTGTATACTATTACATTTATGAATAATTTCCTGCATCCAATGATACCACATAAGTGACATTTCAAACGTCGAAATTTTTTATAATTTAATTTTTAGTTTTCCATTCATGTGTGCCATGATGGTTCCGATTTATTCCAATTGACCCGTCTAATACTAGAAAAATCGAAATCCCGTCAAAAATACTAACTTGCATTTTTAATGAGTAAATAAAGTTCATCGTAATCGTTTCTGGGGTAAAAATCAATTTTTCAAATGGAACCATATTGGTACCGTGGTGCCATTTATTAGTACTATTAATAAGGCTGGGAGGGTGAACAAACTTTCAGTCTAACTCTCCCAGTTTTATCTCACTTCCACTGTATGTGATCGTCTACGATGACTATTAATAAGGAATTTATCCATACCTGGTAAAAAAATGTGCGATCAATAAAATCAAAATTACAGCTAAAAGAAAATAAGAAAATAAAATTATTTTGTTCTACTTTAATACTAAGAAGTTACTAAGGTGGCTTTGAAAACAATGAAATTATTTCTTCAGATTGTCAAATAAATATTTGTTGGTTAATCGGTGTTTTTATTGTATACCTATTGGAAAAGTCTTTACATTTTTTGTTATTTTTGTTCAAAATGCCGCACATTTATACAAGGGATGAAAAAGTGGACATGTTAATTATTTATGGAGAATGTAGGAAAAATGCTGTTGCGGCTAGAAACCTTTATGCCGACCGATATCCTGATAGACAATGTCCAGCAAGAAATTATTTCAATCGTCCGAAGAGAGCCTAATCATGATCCCGAGGAAAACGTTATCATTGACGAAGGAACGAAAATTAATGTTTTAGCTCGAATAGAAGTTGATAAGACTGTTTCTTTAAGGCAACTTGGGTTTGAATTGGAAATTAGTCACCAAACGGTAAGCCGAATCTTGCACAAACAGAATTATAAATCTTTCAAATATCAATTGCACCTGCACCTGTACGAAAATGATTATGAACGTAGGATGGAATATTGCATATTGGATCTTGCAGAATAATGTGCAGCCAAACAATACCTTTTAGGGAAGGATTTTATTTTCGGACGAGTCTAGGTTTACAAATATGGGATTATTCAACCGACAAAATACAAGGTATTGGTCAGAAGAAAATCAAAATTTATTGCGGGAGGGTAACTTTCAAGTGTGGTTCGGTTTCAATGTTTGGTTTGGAATACTCGGTCGTAGAATCATTGGTCCAATAATATTTGAAGGACCCTTGAATGGAGCTAGATACTTAGGTTTTCTGCAAAATGAAATTGAGGACAGTTTAACTGAATTACCTGTCCATTTAAGACAGGGAATTTCCAAGAAGATCGAGCTCCTCCTCATAATTCAAGAACAGTAAGTGATTACCTTGAACAGGCATTCGAAGAAAACGTAATTTCAACGAATGGTCCTGTGCGATGGCCTCCAAGGTCACCTGATTTGACACCTCTTGATTTCTTTGTTTGGGACCATTTAAAAAACATTGCCTATACAACCGCCGCGCCGTTACAACCCGCGAAGACCTGGAGTTGCGAGTCAGACGCGCAATTAATAGTATAACGGCCCAGCAATTAGCAAACGTTCTTCAAGAAACAGCTAAGCTAGTTCAGAAGTGCATTGATGTTAATGGACAGCATTTCGAACAATTGTTGTAATTTTTTGTGTTAATTTTTTGTATTTCAAAGCCACCTTAGTAACTTCTTAGTATTAAAGTAGAACAAAATAATTGTATTTTCTTATTTTCCTTTAGCTGTAATTTTGATTGTATTGATCGCACATTTTATTACCAGGAATGGATAAATTGATTATTAATAGTACTAATAAATGGTACCACGATACCAATATGGTTCCATTTGAAAAAATTGAGTTTTACCCCAAAAACGATTACGATGAACGTTATTTGCTCATAAAAAACGCAATATAGTATTTTTGACGGGATTTAAATTGATCTAGTATTAGACGGGTCAATTGGAATAAATCGGAACCATCATTGCACACTTAAATGGAAAACTAAAAATTAAATTATAAAAAATTTCGACGTTTGAAATGTCACTCATGTGGTATCATTGGATTCAGAAAATTATGCAGATTTCAGAAATGTAATAATCCCATTTAAAAATCGAAAGTTGGTAAAAAAAATCATTTATAGATCAAAAAGTGCCGCTTATTATGTATATTCCAAATTTCAATCTATTACCTTCAAAACTAACGAAGATACGGGTGTACCATGATCCTGTTACACCCGTATAAGTATAAGTAAACTTTGAGAGTACAGGTAGTGGACACATTGGGCGGAAATAGGATCGATCGTCACCGCTTCCACTCTTGTGGACTGGAATGATGACTGCTGTTTTCAGGCATGATGGGAAAACACAAGTGGCAAAAAAGTTGTTTATAGCTTCAGCTAGGACAATCAGGACTTCTTCTGAAATCTTTAGTGGAATATCATCAATACCGGCACTCCTTTCATTTTTAATTTCGTTCAATATTTCATGTATCTCAAAGGCGGTGGTAGGATGCAAATTTTTCTTGAAGATAACTCATTGGATTTGTCCACCTTCTCCTTTGAGAATTTCTAAGAAGAGGCTCTGAGGCATAGAAAAATTAACTGAGCCATTAAATAAAATTTATAAATTATTCTGATGTTTTGTTGGGTAAGCCATAAAAGGTATGAATTATGACTCGTTTCAGAATTGTCACGCTTTATGGAGCCATTTCTAATGAAACGAGTATTATTTTCACTAACAGTTTTTTTTTCTTATTGTGAACGCTAGGTTCTTCAAACGCCCCAGTTCCAAATTTCAGAATTCTCCGTACACTTTTTCATGAAACTAGCATATTTACATTTTACATAATTAATTTTGTTTCAAGCTACGAGACGTTCTTATAAGTTTCCATTTTAAAGTTGTTCTCATCCGCGCCAAAGGGTTGAGATGACGCTGAATAAACAAGAAGACGAATCTCGAGCGCTTCCTTAATTAATAAACTTCTACTAATGAAAGAAATAATTAATTTCTGCCTACCACTGTATTCCAGCCATTTTCCAGGGGATCTTCTTCCAACTTTTCCCCTCGCCTCTGGGTTTATTTCTGAATATTTATGAAGATGTGATATATAGGTAGCCGTTTATGAATCAAAATTCGAAAAAATTATACGATGTTCATATTCTTATAGAAAGACTTCAACTTTGGTGTCAAGAAAACACGAAATAGATTAAACATTTTCAATATCAATGAATTCAGACATAATGTGAAGATGAATTTTTTTCCATCTTTCGATTATTGCCACTTTCACTTCGGAAGCTTGTCTACAAAGAGGTTGTTTCAAAAGAACTAGACAAAATAATTCACAACGTATCAATTGACGACGATAGTCCTGTTGACTCATCCTGTATATCTATGTCAGTGTATTTGTTGATATAACCGGTGACTAGGGTGGCTCTGACGCATCGAGATTCATATTATGATTTTTAATTGTAACATCAGGGAGTGAAGAAATACTTATTGTGAATCATCATCATCAAACGGAAAAGAAATCTGTAGTTCACAATGAGCTTATGACAAAATGCATAAGATGTCCGGAGGACTGCTCATTGCTAATATCCTATACAATAGGAAAAGTTGGATCGAAAATCCATCAGAAAACAACTACTTTCCTGGCTAATGCCACGACGAACATTGAATTACATCTGATGAAATTTCCGTGCAGAGTTCCTACGAGGTTATCTCTGCAATTGCTTGGTTTCATTCGTTTCATTCATTCGTTGCAGTCATTAGTTATTGACTGCTAGACCTACCCTATACTGATGAGGAGCAACACTCCGAAATCGATATATAGGTGGTCCGAATGTTTCTATGATCATTCCCATGCAACCAAGCAATTGCAGAGATAACCTTGTAGGAACTCTGCACGGAAATTTCATCAGATGTAATTCAATGTTCGTCGTGGCATTAGCCAGGAAAGTAGTTGTTTTCTGATGGATTTTCGATCCAACTTTTCCTATTGTATAGGATATTAGCAATGAGCAGTCCTCCGGACATCTTATGCATTTTGTCATAAGCTCATTGTGAACTACAGATTTCTTTTCCGTTTCATATACGGTCTTGACGATCGTGGAGCACGGATACTGTTTGGTTGGACTTCCGGCGCTGGGATGGCGCTCGCAGTTTGGAGTTAATCCACTGTGCGGGCGCGATCTCAGTTTCGGTCTTTAAATGGGAATGGTCGTCGATTCATTCGTTGCAGTCATTAGTTATTGACTGCTAGACCTACCCTATACTGATGAGGAGCAACACTCCGAAATCGATATATAGGTGGTCCGAATGTTTCTATGATCATTCCCATGCAACCAAGCAATTGCAGAGATAACCTTGTAGGAACTCTGCACGGAAATTTCATCAGATGTAATTCAATGTTCGTCGTGGCATTAGCCAGGAAAGTAGTTGTTTTCTGATGGATTTTCGATCCAACTTTTCCTATTGTATAGGATATTAGCAATGAGCAGTCCTCCGGACATCTTATGCATTTTGTCATAAGCTCATTGTGAACTACAGATTTCTTTTCCGTTTCATATACGGTCTTGACGATCGTGGAGCACGGATACTGTTTGGTTGGACTTCCGGCGCTGCGATGGCGCTCGCAGTTTGGAGTTAATCCACTGTGCGGGCGCGATCTCAGTTTCGGTCTTTAAATGGGAATGGTCGTCGATTCATTCGTTGCAGTCATTAGTTATTGACTGCTAGACCTACCCTATACTGATGAGGAGCAACACTCCGAAATCGATATATAGGTGGTCCGAATGTTTCTATGATCATTCCCATGCAACCAAGCAATTGCAGAGATAACCTTGTAGGAACTCTGCACGGAAATTTCATCAGATGTAATTCAATGTTCGTCGTGGCATTAGCCAGGAAAGTAGTTGTTTTCTGATGGATTTTCGATCCAACTTTTCCTATTGTATAGGATATTAGCAATGAGCAGTCCTCCGGACATCTTATGCATTTTGTCATAAGCTCATTGTGAACTACAGATTTCTTTTCCGTTTCATATACGGTCTTGACGATCGTGGAGCACGGATACTGTTTGGTTGGACTTCCGGCGCTGGGATGGCGCTCGCAGTTTGGAGTTAATCCACTGTGCGGGCGCGATCTCAGTTTCGGTCTTTAAATGGGAATGGTCGTCGATTCATTCGTTGCAGTCATTAGTTATTGATTGCTAGACCTACCCTATACTGATGAGGAGCAACACTCCGAAATCGATATATAGGTGGTCCGAATGTTTCTATGATCATTCCCATGCAACCAAGCAATTGCAGAGATAACCTTGTAGGAACTCTGCACGGAAATTTCATCAGATGTAATTCAATGTTCGTCGTGGCATTAGCCAGGAAAGTAGTTGTTTTCTGATGGATTTTCGATCCAACTTTTCCTATTGTATAGGATATTAGCAATGAGCAGTCCTCCGGACATCTTATGCATTTCATCATCATCATTTAGAAAATATCTTCTTGAATGCATCGATACAGTCCTTACTCTGATGACCGGGAGGTGTTCCCTAAGGCATCCAGCCTATGCAGACATTCAAGAAAAACACCGATTCCAACCTACTTTCCCTAGACTCTCACGATGTTCTCTGAACTTTATAGGATTTTCCTTTTTTAGGAACCACAAAATTCAAAAAATCAATATTAAAACATGTTTTTAAAGGCAAGTTTTTATTTAAAAATTCTAAAAAAGAAGAAAATAAACTTCAAATTGAATAGAAAAACTTGTCGCGAGATTTACCTGAGTACATTTATTTTATGAAAAACATAAATTTTTTCTTATATTTACCTGTGTCAAGATCAAAATACACACGTTGTTTAATTACACAGGTCTTAAAACTGTCTCAACTTATTGATTTAGATGTTTTATTTCAAAATAACAAAATAATAATCGATTTTATTGCTAGGGCTGAAGAGAAAACAATAATATCAACAACCACTTTTCACGAGGGCGAGTTAGCAACTAAGAGTTGAAAGAGTGCTTCTTCCACTCAACTTGAGGTACCTAATACTGAACAAAAACTAATCAAACAATTTAATATAACCGTTTGATACAGACTATCAATATTCGTATAGCTTATTAGCAATAATACAAGTATAGTACAAGTATCTTGAATTATATAATTATGAGAAGTATACGGAGACGACTCACAGCATCAAAGAGACCATCCCGCAGAAGAAAAACATTTCTGAGCTTGTTTCTGTAGAGTATTATTGATTCTTCCGTAATCCTGTCGTACACCCGAATAGTGTAAAATAATATCGGACTATGGCTGTAAAGTGATTGCTAATGATTTTTAAATGCATGAGAATATATGATCAATAACACCAGGCCCAATATCGAACCTTGCAGAACTCCATTATCCACGAACAGAAAGTCAAAGCAGTCGCGTTCTGTTTGCATACGGTTGTTTAGATAAGCTCATATTGAACAAGATGCAGCAGAGAAAAGCTTATGTTATGGAGTATTAATAAAAACCTGGTCCATGGCGGTCTAATGGTTTCAATCTATCGGCGGTATACAGGGTGTTTCACAACTTATCCGAATTTTTTCAACTACGTATATGAGTCGATTGTTGTAAAAAAATGTCCAAAAAAACGAGACGAAAACTGTTCAGGTTCCAATAATGAGAAGGGAACTGAATAAAACAACGTACGAGGATGTATTGATATCTAGTTAGCCTAGACCAGTTCCCAGCATAAACAAAATATTGCGTTACCATAGCAACGAACAATAACTTATTAGAAGTGTCAGTGTAAAGTTTGACGTCAAAAAAGTAAACCAGAGTTACGCAATAAATTAAAGGAAAAAATATGTCCACCGAAATTGTGAAAATCGAAAAATTGGAGTATCGAGCCATCATCAAGTACCTGTATTTAAAAGGGTTAGGAGGTAAGCAGATCTTATGCGACCGTAAAAAATTGGACTGCAAGCTTCAAAAGATGACGACCGATCGGGAAGGCCAGTTTCTGTGTCAGTCCCCGAACATATCGATGCAGTTCATGACATGATTTTAACAGACCTTCGAATTGGGCTAAAACGGATATCTGAAGCACTGAATATTTCATACAGACGCGTTCATCATATAGTTCACGTCAATTTGGACATGAGAAAAATTGCTGCAAAATGGATCCCCAAATGTTTGAATGTTGACCAAAAGCGTGCAAGGGTAGTAGCATCGCGTTCGATCTGTGGTCGATTTGAAAACGATGTAGACTTCTTAAACCGAATTGTTACTATGGATGAGAATTGGGTACATTTTTATGATACAGAAACAAAGCAACAATCGATGGAATGGCGACACTCTGGTTCTCCAAGACCTAAGAAGTTTCGTGTCCAAAAATCTGCTGGAAAAGTTCTTGCTTCAGTGTTTTGGGATTGCAATGGATTAATTTTTTGGATAAGAGTAGAACAATAACTGGAGATTACTATTCGACATTACTGACCACTCTACGGGAAAAGATTAAAGAGAAAAGACGCGGTAAGCTATCCAAAGGTGTTTTGTTTTTGCAGGGCAACGCCCCTGCACACAAATCTCATGTTGCTATGCAATAAATTCGTGATTTAGGGTTTGAATTACTAGAACACCCCCCTTATTCACCAGATTTGGCTCCGTCCGACTATCATCTCTTTCCTCAACTGAAAAAAAGTTTAAAAAGTCGTAAATTTTCTTCCAACGAAGAGGTAATAAAAGCTGTGGAGGTCTGGTTTGCAGAGCAAGAGACGTGCAGGTTTGCTATAATGAATGTATCCAATTAAGAGGAGAATATGTTGAGTAATAAAATATTTTCACATTGAAATTTTGTTTGGTTCTTTAGTAGGCTAAGAATTTTTCAATATATCCTTGTATAAAAACAAGATGCAAAATTCGATTTGTTAATTTTGATTGGAATTAGAATCTGTGGTGGGTGTCAGCGGAATCACTTGGAAAACCGACCATTTGGATCGCTACCAGATTTATTTCGCTGCATCTTACATATTATAAGACTGTTCAAAGACTTGTGCAATGAGAAACGTAATTTGTTCAAATTTAAAATGCACCCTACAGTTGTATGCTATCAAACAAACGTTATGGGATGTACACAACAATAACTCAAAAATCCACTTTGAAGAAAAACGCGCCAGAATCTCTATTTATGTATACCTTTGTGGTGGTGTGGAAATGACGGTTCAGTTCATTTTTCTTTTAGTATCGTTTGTACTCCTTGGTTTTATATACTTTCAAACTCACCCTACACGTATATTGTAAAGTACAAGATAAGTATACAATATATGAATTATACCTACATGGGAAAGTGGAAAATTATCATTGTTATTGCCCCGTGTATAATAATAATAATAGTTTATTGGTATAAAAAAATGTGTAAATACAATTTTATTTAGATGACGGCGATAACAATTTTTTCACAAATAAACAGAAAACCACAAAGTCAAAGACTGTCTGTGGTGTGATTGAAGCATATGTATAAAATTAGTATCGATAAATACTGAGTAAAATAAAAAATATGTTTAAGTTCAAATTAAGATTCTCTATAACATGACTGGATTTGATAAAGAACACATGTCCAGTATTCAAGCAACAAAGCAACAAAACGGTCACCAAATGCGAAAATGTAAATTACAATACACATATACAATTCAATACACAGTTTTTTTATAAGAACTTGTACTTTACGAATGAACATCCTGGTATATTTTGTAGGATATTGTACAATAATTCCATAACCCTGTATATTTCAAAATCTTACGGTTGTTTATACCTTATGTAATATTATTCAGTTATTTAGAAGTAAATGAAAAATTGCAAATTCTCATTTTAATAATTTCCAGTTGTAATTATATTTGATGGTTTGATTTATGGCTCACCATGTATAAAAATAATGATAGAAAAATCTTCCAGCCTCGAAATTGTGAACGTAAGAGTATGAACTTAAGGAACTAAGTTCTCTGTGGCTCAAATTTTGAATTATTGAGTATTTGGAAAACGACGAAAACGTATTGTAAATTATTCGTGAATTACCCTGTAGCAGTAAATAGTTTCAGCTGTACCTTTCAATGTACATCTGACCAAAACTTATATTGAAGTGACATACGCAATATAAGTCAATGCAGTTGTTCAGTTTGAGAAAAAAACTGATGAAATCAACAATTCTCCACTTTAACGTCCTGCATCTAGAAAACTGATAATAGGATCGAATGCAGAAATCATTCCTCTTAAGATGTTACTAAAATAATTATATACTGAGAAAATGGTTACATTTGACCTGGGGAATGTTCATGGATTTTGTAATTTTCTTAAAATTTAATATCTTTCTTCCAATAAACCACATTGTATGTCATTAAGCTCAGATATATAAGCAGTATTAACTTTCCCACAAATCAACCCATAAGTAGAGGTTATTGAATTAATCCTTAAAAAAAATTATTTGATATTTTGGTTCTCTCTATGAAACACCCTGTATGAAAAATGTGTACCGTGCGATATATTTTCCTAAAATACTATATTGATGGGTACCTTCCGAAACTATGTTTTCCTAATGTCACAGTAGAAAAAGTGGAATTTTCCAAAAAAAATACTGTCATTTGAATATTTTTTAATCATACGCATTCACCGTTGTATTACTAAAACATGTAGTAAACATGTGTATGCAACAGAAATCATACGAAATTCGGGGCAATTTTCAGCTTTACACCCCGTATCTAGAAAACTAGTTAGAGGATTGAATTGGGCCCATTGACCCTTTTGGTTACTAGGTTGAGCACAACAACATATCCTATAGTTACAGAAAATTTGAGCGGTCGCCACTTTGCATAAGAAAAATGTGGGGTCCTTTGTTTGTCTGGTTACTGGACTAAAATTTCGTTACACCTCGTATAAAATTTTATTTCGCCGTTAAAAATAAAACGAATTACGTTCAAGATCATCTGTGGAGAACATCTCTTCTGCGAACATCTTACGTCGTACATTTTTGCATTCGATGTGCCTATACACATATAATATACCTGTAATAATGAATACATTGTTTGCCCAAGTCGATGTCAATGTTTGTCCTGTCTGACATATTGCGAATGGCGAAAGGTAATTTCCTGCTCGCTTTTGCTCTTCTATTTCGATATTGCGTTCGCCCCTATCCATTATTATATTAGATTTTACGGCATGTCAAAGAAAATGTATTGGCGAAGATGAAAAAAATCCTTTTTGTTTTCGTCGTGGGATCTCGTATCTGGTGTAATACGAGTAAGTGAAGTTCCTTATGAATTTTGTTTTCGGTTAAGGGTTTCAGTCAGTTGCGTAGTGTTTTAAAAGGTTTGTAGTGATAATCATCGACTTTAATTTTTTTTAGGGATGGGTCATGCGCGTTGTTAAGTAATTATCTCACCTGAAATGCATGGTAAATCTTAATATCAGGCCGAATGACGAATTTACATGATATAAATAATACGAGATTAGAAGTCAAAATTGTATCTTATATTTCCTGCCAAACTTTGTTTTTAATAACAACGTGAACTTCTTTTTTCACAGCAACTCGTATTAATTAAAAATTTACAAAAAATCATGTAGTAAAGTGAATTAGGTTATTGAAGTAATAACATTTTCACTTCCAGTAATTCCTCCAGGATAGGAAAAAACTTTAACTCAATCTTTCCTTTTTCTCTAACATATAACCCGCAAAGTCTTCCAACGGGTCTTCTCAATACGGTTCCAGCGGCTTGCTGAACATTCTGATTCGATTGTCCTTGCCTGGTATAAATTCACAACTCCACCCTTTGGCCAAATATTTCTTGGGCTATTGAGGTTAACTAGGATGATATTATTTTTTTAATATATTGTGTAGCAGATTTCATTTGCTTCGTTACGTTAAGTATAATTCCATCTTTTCCAAAACAAATCAGCTAGTTTTGGGCTGATGTCAACTTTTCAAAGTAAATTCAGATTTTCGTTTTCCAAATCAGTACGCAGGTCCAATTAGAAAATTGATTAGATTGGTTCAGAGTCTTCAGGATCAAGAGAAACATGAGTTTAAGTTCATGAATTAACTATATTTTCTATCTCTATTTTAACAGTTCGTATAAGACATGTTCACTCACTCACATAATTTCCCTTTAGTTCAGCTGGAGATTTTTGCAATTCACGATTAGTATAGATTTGGAGTTTGATCCATTATCGCTTTAGAGTTTTTCTGGAAATCCCATTCTATAATAATAATAATAATAATAATAATCTTTATTCACATAATATCACATTATTCTACATCCGAATAGTCTCAATACATGAATTCTATCGGTAGAAAGTTCATGAGCAATTTTCAAATGTACAACTCTTATGGCCATGAAGGTGTAAATTGTGCCATAACGTTTCTGACGGCTATACTTGAGAGGTCCATAATAATCGACTCCTGTCCTGATGAATAGTCGTATATTTTTTTCAAGACTATATACACTGTGGCAGTTGTCTCCCATAATTGGTACTCGTGGAGCAGCTTTTTGGTCTTCGCACACGTAACATGGTACCCAAACTCGTTTTATTCTCTTTTCGAATTGGATTACTGTTGAGTAAACAATTAATATCTTTGAAAAATACATCTCATTGAAGTTTTCTATACAGAAGATTTTCTGCTTTCAAAAGTTCAAAATTACCTATCCATAGAGATTTCGGAATGAATCTGTTTGCTAAAAATTCTATCAGATCCAATACCCTGTTTACACTTTTCTATGAATTTGAGCATCCAATTAACAAGACCGCGCATAATTACACTTTAATTATAGACCTATAAAACCTATAAAATGTCGCGTAGCATCTGATTTTGTCACTATTCACCAGAAGACGATTGCGGATTCAAGCAATTGAAACGTTGTGAAAAAATTGGAAAGAGATAGAAATCTTTCAACCATTAAGATGATGGACGTCCGAAATATAAGTAATCAAAAGAAAGTTACTTATGGCATCTACAGTCAATAGTTGAAACTCAATTTGACACGAACCAAGGAATCCAAAGTTAGAAGTTCATCTACTCATTGACAAACAGCCAACAATTCGTTGTTCTGACCAACCCAAATAAATAAGTAGGTATATTGAATTTTGTATATGAGATGATGCAGACATTTTTCGATTTTGATTTTGTACTTATCGAAAAAATCCAGTCCTTGTATGACCTTTCATAAAGGTATATCATATGATTCAATCAGCTGACTTTTATGGAAAACTTGTGGCATATAATAGTTATTTAATTTTCACCTTTTATAACCTATTTGTATTATATCTGTTTTTTCAATAACTTTGATCACCTGATTCGCCTAGTAATCTCAGACATTTCAGAAAAAGGCCCCGACTCCACAATAATTCAACTAAGTACCTACACACGCATTGAAGTAACTATATACTCTTTTATTAAAGTTCATCCGTCGCTTAGTAACCGTATCTCGTTCCATATCTCAATTTCCTGTTTCCTGTACGCGAGCCTGTTCACTTTGGCTCACCTTGTATTAGATCGACTTACGCTCGAAACCAGTATGGACTAAGCAAACACGCATGAACATGCATAGCTTTATGGTCCCATGATTTTATCAGGCCACTCTCTGATTGGTTGTTTACACAAGAGGGAGGTCCATCGGCGAACCCTAGTTCTATTCCGGGGGGGTCATAGATATGGACGCGGTGTTGCCGAGTTGTAGGATTTGTACTGTTTTATGCGGATATTGTGATGAGAAGAGTGTTATGCTATCAATCGCTGTCGGTTGATTCATGGGTAATCACTTTTTGTAATAAAAAGAGAAAGAATTCGCTCTTTCAAGTAGTTTTTTCCAATATACAAACAGAAAGACAAAAAAAATTTCATGAAATTAAACATGCCAAAAACATTTTATATTTCTAGCTGCTTTTGAATATAAATAGATTTTTTCTACATTCATGCAAAAAGCAAAACTTTATTGAACTATATTCAGTGGAAAAAGAAGTTCTTTATTGCACTAGTGCAATAAAGTTTTTATTGCACTCATCTGTCATTCTACTTCAACGTGCTGTCATCATGACAAACATAAACGTTTAAACCTACTACATATTCAGCAGATATTCTGTGAGATTGGCAATAGGTACTTCACTACGAAATATTCATATTGAAAATTGCACCAATTGTTCATTCACTTTCAACATTGATGGTAAAAATAAAGTTTGAGTTAAATTGTTCGTAACGTATTAGTTCCTGTTTCAATGCAAATCGATATTAATAATAAAGTACCTATTCAAGTTGCGCTTTTCATTTTCCTACACCTAGTGCCGCACCTCAATAAATCATTTTTTGCTTTTTGCATGAACGTAGAAAAAATGTTGTATGCAACTCGTGCAAAAATTGTTTATTGCACTCGACCTAACCCAACGGCCAATTTCACGTCGAGTGCAATAAACATTCACTTTTTGCACTTATTGCATAAATAACTAGTGTAATTCCTTTGAAGCATCAATAAATATCAATGAATCCATTGAAGTTTGCTTTTTTTGCTTTCGAGTAGAAATATTTGGTAAAGTGGGAATTCTTTTCGTTTTCGAAATTGAACATTCCTCGTAGACTTTCTAAGTAGGTATTTAAAATATGGATGTTATTATTGAATAATAGTTATTTATGCAACAAGTGCAAAAGGTAAGTGTTTATTGCACTCGACGTAAAATTGTCCAACGAGGCCGTCAGGCCGAGTTGGACAACATGACGAGTGCAATAAACAATTTTTGCACGAGTTGCATAGGTACCATATTTTTTGTACGTTTGTGCAATTACCAAAAACTTTCATTTAGGTGGTACTGAAGTGTGAGGAAGACATTCTTTGTTCAAGTCTACCTGCTAAAAGTAATATAATAATATTCAAACAAATAACAAATTTTATTTTTATTAAATTGCATTCTCTAGTAATGTTAATCCCAGTACGTAATAAATATGATTAACAGTAATATAAAATATGCAACTGTTTAAAACGTAATACAGTCTCATAGAAAATGGGCTAAATATGGCGTCGATTTGACTTTTATGTTTGTCATGATGACAGAACGCTGTAGCAGAATGACAGATGAGTGCAATAATGACTTTATTGCACTCAGTGCAATACTAGTTATTTATTGTATAAGTGTTTTAGATATCATTTTATTTGCGCAAGAATGTTTAAACGCGAGAGCGAAGCTCGAGCGTTTAAATTTCTTAAGCAAATAAAATGTATCTAAAACACGCATGCAATACAAAGTTTTATTCACAATCACATTAATTTAGAATCAGAATCGCGGAAATTTTTCATCACAAAATGATTTGACGTTTTGCTCTGACAGCGGCTGTCACCTCCTCAAAAATCATTGAAATAACATACAAAAATGTCGGGAGGTGTTGAATGGTTGCTATGTATTTTCGATTGTTTATCGACTCCATTTGTAAAAATTTGTGAAGTTGGTGAAAATAAGTAAAATGTGATTGATATTCAAGATTGTATTTTTATTCCACTAGTGGAATAAAGTAATTTCATTATTCCACTAGTGCACTGGGAGAATTTTTTCCGCTCCCACTAGCGGCAATTTCATTACCGCCCGTTTTAACAGGAATTTACCTTTTCTAGTGGAATTTTGCATACCACGTGTTATATCACCTTGGATATTTCTCTGATCAACTCTGTGCACTTCTTCGATGTAACTTTACGTTGTGACATAATTTTACGATGGAACTTTACATTGTTATATTACTTCACAACAAAAATTTCCATTAGAGTTTTACATTGTAATATTACGGTTTGATTCTTTAACGTAAATAATTTGCAGTGGAATTTCACATTGTAATATTACGGTTTGATTTTCTAACTTGAAAAATACACTCCGATGTGAAGTTGCTTTGGAATTTCATAATGTGGGATTACATTATCATGAATTTATACAGTGAAGTCCTAAAGTAACGGATAAATTCATTTTCTACCTTATTAGCCATATTCAAGAAGAACCCTGAAATACATCGATTTATGTTTTCAAAAAGACACTCTGTGACATAAAAAATGCTCCTCTTCCACCCTCCTCAAAGTGACAGCCACCCCACCAATTTGTTATAATGAAATAGTAGGTCAAGTGATGCCTCATTTAGAAGGGTATTCAATTGTCTATACAGACAGCCATGTCTATTTTTTCGAATTTTGAATTTTTGCGTCAAAACAAAATTGATTTTCAAAATGTTAAAAATTACCACGAATACTATCACTTGACCGCCTCTTCCGTTTAAAAAAATTGGGGGCTGGTGGCTGCCACTTTGATGGGGGTGAAGGAGCGGCGATTTTTTTTAGGTCACAGAGTATCTTTTTGAAAACATGAATTGACGTGTTTCAGGGGTTTTCTTGAAAATAGATAACAACGTAGAAAATGAATTTATCAGGTCACCAAAGTACTTCATTATATTATACTCGATTTACGTTTCGCTAATAAAACTAGCATCATCAAGACTGATAATAGTCTCCAGATGAGTATTTATAGCAATAAAGTGTTTTGGTGAAGTGGAGATATATTGCTCAAACTTTTGAACGTCGAACGTTTCCAAAATCCTCAATATTTTTCCATCCACTTCTTTACCTTTATCAACCACTCTGGCTGAATGGCAGACAGATTGACCCCGTATTATCTGGGTAAGAATCGTCTAGCACACTTCATGTAGGAACAGAAAAAAATAATTGAATCTATGGCGTTCAGTCGTAAAACAAAAATTCGATGTTTTATTAGTTTAAACAGATTCTGTCCTTATCTTCATTATCTTACGATATTTCGGTTAATTATGTACAGTTCTCTTTGATAATTGGAAATAAAAATAAATTTCAAACATAAACTGAATATTTAATTCCAATATAGCAAAAAACTAAAAACATTTTCGAATAATACATTGCATATCATAAACTAACATTCATTATCAATATATTATAAAGATTTATGGGCTGGTCTTCCTATTCAGTGCGATTGTCCTAAAAACAAAAAATAGTTGTATTATACAACAAGCCACAGGCTTTCCATCGTCTTGTTAATTCTTGAAACAGTTAGGGTAGAGACCAATAATATTCAATTTAAATTATCATAGAATATGGACTATTATTCGACAGCTAGATGCTTTCTATTCGGAAAAATGTCATTTTACAATGATGGAACAAGTACTTGTGGAGTTTTTGGTGTACGTTGTTTTTTTAAGGATTTGAATTTTTGGGAGCAAGTGTCACAAATAAACTCAGCAACAGCCAACGTTCTCCAAAAAAGGTAAGTATATGTTAAGAAAAAACGACCAAAGAATTTATTGGTTTCTCCATAATTTGGGATTCATTAATCAAAAGTTACACGTTTCAAAACATATAATAACCTTTCAAAATCAAAAGTTTTGATTCGATTAAGTAATTCAACATATGGTATCGGTGTAGATATTTATATATTATGAAGAAGAAACCTGAATGCAATCTCGTAAATATCATGTAATGATTTTAATAAAGTTCACTTACCTTGTATTGGTGGTGTAATGCACAAAATACACTTATTACTTACTACTTGCAATACCTCAATACCACAGTTGGTCACAAAAAAGAATGAACAGGAACGTGTAGGAGCTGACTTTACCCTGTGGATTCATAATTTTACAACCAACGCGAAAATATACGCCAATACGGATGTACATTCCAGTTGTAGGTGCGGATCTTCTCACAGTCGAGGGATATTCACAGAATTATTTTCAGTATATCGAAGGAAATTTTACGCGCTGAATGAAATCTCATTTCAACTGCGTATAGATTCATCTTGTAGTTAAAAAATTGAACGATAGAAGTAAGATTCCCATGAATCTGAAATAATGTTCCACTCTAAGCATTGAAAATACATTGCAAATTTAAAACAATTTTCTCAGTGTGGATAAAGTGGTACATTATACGGTTCATAAGAGTAGGTAAAACTTCAATTATAAGGTGATTGTGGATAAAGTATTTAAAATATACGTTTTTCCACTAAATACAATTCAATAAAGTTTTGTTTTTAGCATGAACGTAGAAAAAGTATTTCTCATACAAAGAAACGGTTTTGAGCTTTAAGTAGTTGAGACGAGTTATTCAAGTTTAAAGCCATATAGATGATGTAAAGTTGAAGAATTTCTAAAGATACTGTGTGTGTTATTTCAAACAGAGGATTACTCAAATGAAATATAATTTGTCAAGAAGTAAGTATTTATATTAATTTCTGTTATTTATGTAGGCAGAAAATAAAATTTAATAATTTCAAAATATTCTTGTTGCGTACATTGAATTAATATATGTTCTACTTCTCCGTTCGTACACCGACCCATTTTTCCTTGTGAAAATACATTTTGTGAGAAGTAATTCTTTAGTATGATGTAACAAGAACAAACTAACCTTTACGTAGACATTTGAGTTCGTGTAAATTGATAATGTAGGTGGGTTTTCCACTATTTTTCACCAAAACTACTTACCATTCGTGGACATTTGAGTTCGTTGAAATTTGTATATAAACTTAATGTGTGACCGCAGCATTATTTTCTTTTAAAAATATCGATTGACGAAAATGGTCCTGACCGCAAATGGCTCGACTGCAAGTGGGAATACAGCGAGTTTTAAACACGATTCATTTCGATTTATAAATTTTCATGTGCCTAGTTACTAATCAACTCTGACTAGTACATAACTCATTTATTCAAAGTAGAATTCGATCAAAATTCATACTTACATACTTACTTGATTTATGATTTTACAATGTAAATATTGAATATATCTAGATATATTCATTTACAGTACCGTACCTTGAACACCTTCAGAATTGTATTATTCTACTCTCATACCTACAAATTTACAAATTACAATTTCACAATATGTGTACTTTGAGCACATTTTTGAACATATAAAACTCGAGACATAATATACTATCAGTATTCGATATGTGTTGCCTATCAAACTCTCATTGCTCCCGCTTCTTTCTCAAGACTCATGAACACAATAATAGACCTGGCAGATATGGATTCGTATTCTCCTGTCTTCATGATATAATCGTCCGTGCTAAAACTTGTCTAGAACATCTGGATAATCTTCTTGATTTCTGACAGAATGACTAGCACTCATGGTATTACCAACGAAAAATGTATCTGATGCTACGTAAAATTTCATTTTTAAATTTCTATTACCAAATTTGATCAAATGGCAATATGGTGGTTTCAAATAAACTTCCGTTAGAAAACTCAAAATAGAATACATTAGAAATTTCTCAAAATGAAGGATCTTAAGAGATTAAAATAAGATTTAAATACATCTAGCAATGAGAAATGTAACCAACACAACTGACAAAATGAAATCAATAATTCAAAATCTGAAAACATACCTACTTATAAATATTATCACTAACATGTTTTTCAAATAAATACACAATAAATACCTAATTTTTCATTTGCAGAAACGAAGTAAAATAAGAAGTTGACCTCCTTAATGATTTTGTTTTATCAGTTTTGTTTGTCAAAGTTAACTCGATTCATTTAAATTCTTTATTCTATGAAACATAACGTGCCTATAGTGTTTTTTGAGCTTTTCAACTGAATTTTGTTTAAAACAAGTGTGCGGTATCAAATTAATCGTAATAAAATAGCCTTTTTACTAAACCGACGAGCCAGCATGTTGCCATTTGAAAGAAATTTGTAATTTCTATTTCAAATAAAATTTTGAATAGCACAAACATTATGACTGAAACCACTGAAGTTGTTTTTTTCCCAAAATTTTAGGGCTGTAATTAGTGATTTGAACGTATCCATAGCACTCTGGATAGAAAATAGAAATCATAATAAAAAAATTGGTTCCAAAAGTGATAAAAAATATATACTGAGTGTCTCATTTAAAAATCGAAAGTTTAAGTCACTTCCGGTGAATGAACTTGAGTTATTTGTCAAAAAATGCTTTATGTTTTATGTCTCAGATCCTCCAAATTTTATTCCATTATCTTCAAAAACAAATTTCCAAATAATAAGACTTTGGTTTACAAAGAAACAATGCATCACCCACTAGAGAATCTTCTAAGATAGACTGCAGTGTTGTGATTCTACTTGAACCACGATTACCTTACAATTAGATACCTAACAAACCCACAACTCTTTTTCTAAAGTCAAATAGTTCAAAAAATTATACATTCCCATTCCCCAACAGTTTAAAAAATGGGAGAAGGTATATATATATATGCTAAATTTTCTTAATTACGAATGGTAAATGATAGGACAGTGACGGTAAGCCGTGAATCAAACATTGATTGGACTCGTATGGAAGCGTTACTGGTGGGAGAATTGCAGCGAGCGAATTAGGCAACACTGTACGCATGCAGCATCCGTTTGTTATGTAGTGGGGGAATAATATGCCGTCTGAATTATTCTGTAATTTCGTTTCGGTTTATCCAGACTGTGTTGATTTAAATATTAACTACTTTGCTGATCCTGCATAGGTGCTTAACTTATTGTTCTCATAATATGGCTATATTTTTACTCCACAATGGTAACTTGGCATCCTGCTTATGGCAATTCAAAAACTTGCTATTGGTTGTGTTTGAAGAACCAAAGAATATTATTGGTATTGTCATGAAACCGCAATTGTAAAATAATATGAAAATATCGCCATAATGCTACGAGTCGTATTTATGTGTTCCAACAATTTTTTGTTGAGATTTATTCGGTGGTAATATAAAAATACCTCTGTACCCTTTTCAGTCATAAGTAATTGGATGATTTCTCATTCTGCTCATTTCCATAACGGCTTCAAAATTGCAGGGCTTTTTGTCACTTCTCCACCTCTAAAACCCCCACATGCCAACTTTGAATGGAATCGGGAAAAAGTTACACCTTGGAGCAACCATCTTGAATTAAAAAAAAATCGAAATCTCCGACCTTGAAAAGCACCTAATATCAATTTTGAACTAGAATCAGTAGCCTAGTCAAATTAGAAAATTATGATCATGGTTTCATTCGATTCAAAATATCGTAGATAGTTTAAGGAAAGGTCTCGAAAGGAGCAAAAAAATTGCAAAAGTTATAAAAAATTAAGTGAAGAAAAAGTTTTTTTAAAATATTTCAAAAGATATCAAAGATTTTCAAAATACTTAAAAAGATCTGAAAAGATTAGCAAATTGGCTGAAAAAAAATTTCTACTCCCGAAACTGTACCCCCAATATTTATAATTTTCACAGAGCCCTGAAAATAGAGACAAAACGGGTAGTCTGGCTTCCGCGCGCGTTGCATCACTCTGACACAACAACAAAAAAAAAATTAACATATTGAGGAATAGAAAAATTAATGCAATATTGGGATACATCAATTAACAATAATCGGTGGTTAAAATATTTTTATCCCAATTTCTCCATAAAGTATGCATTTGTTAATTAACAAATTTTTCTAAACAGAACACTCAGAAAATTTCCTATGTATTATTAACAGAGGTACTTTTATGAACAGTTCAAAGTATAATATCTATTAACATAACAAAAATAAAATTCACACTATGAAAAATATTGTGAGTACAACAAATCCTTTTTTGTAGTCGTTAAATCTTATATTGTTTTCGGAACCATAAAACCTCTATTGTGAGTATAAGAATATATTATATACATCGCATTTTTTTATTATCCTGACAGTAAATTACAGTCAAACATCAATAATAATTCCATAAATGGAACAAAATAATCACTCTGCATCTAATGGTAACAATTTATATAGACTATACGGTAGCCGGTTGACCCAACAGTATACATTATTATGTATAAAAATATGCCGTCACCAGAACAGTCTTTCATTATTTCAAACAAAAAATCGACATCGACAATTTGAATGTTGCATTGACAAAATTATTCTGTGAATTTTAACCAAGGAATGTTAAATTTACAATGTGATTGTCTGCCTTCTAACAAGAGCAATTGAAATGAAATAATAAAAGCACTGCAAGCGGAAACAACCGAGTTGCACCGATAATAGACCGATTGTAACTTTTGTGGTTCATATAAGTCATTTCACTTTTCAAAGAATTCGTGTCTTCGTAATTCGTGAGTTTAGAATTTGCAGTGTCCTTGTTCACCAAGTTATTATGGTGGTGTTGGGAAGAAATCCATACAATACAAACGAAAAATGGAAATATTGTTCGGGCTCAGTGGAATACGGGAAGTTGATAAAAGTATAGTGCATTGCGTTCGTTTAAAAAGTTTTTTGTTTATAGTTTTATTTATAAAACACCTGTATTATTACGTTATTATTATTATTATTACGTATCAGTACTATGTACTGTGTTTCTTTCAAAAGGCAGAATCGATTATAAGTCAGTCGTCACTTTTTTTAGACGTGGTTGTTTTCTTTCAACAGGTGGGAATTTATGAACACTTCAAAAAAAATATTTTTCTGTTCATGCAATAAAATATTTGTCAGGAAATAATATCTATCAGTTGTTTATTTGACAGTAACCCTCTGTTATCAATACAACAATTACTTTTTATGAAAAGCACTGATTGTTGATTCAACAGTGTGATGTATATACACGTAACAGTATTTCTTCAATAACCCCATGAAACTTCACAAGCATTTTATTACAATAACAGTTTTTCTGTACTATTTAAAGAAATCGACCGTTTTCATTTGACGGACCCTTCTATTATAACAATAAAAAAGTTATTGTATCTATAGGATATAATATACAAGTGACCAACTAATAGTATAACAACTGTTATATTAACAGAATTTAAGGTCTACCAAATAGAGGTCTTACCACTGTTAACTCAACCTACTTTTTTTGTCGGATTTACTAAGAAAATTTTCTGAGTGAATGTTAGCATAAAAACCCCGATAATTATTGAACTAAAACCCTAGGATTTTTTCACTTTGTGAAGTTATTCTTAATGGCTCACAAATAGATAACAATTGTAAAATTTTGATATTCCATTTTTTTTAACAATTGAAAATAAAAAAATAAAAATGGTAATTAATTTAATACATTTTTTCACTACCATTGTTAAAAAAATTGTTTATGAGCAAATAAAAAAAAAAAATGTTATATTTACTAATGAAAATAGTGATTTCCAAAGAAAAACGATTCCTTAAAAAAATTATTTGTTGCTAAAAAATGCGTTTGTTAATTAACAATCGTTATTTGAGTCTAAATATTACAATTGAGGAACCATTTTTTCTCTAAAAATCAAAATTTCTATTGTTCTTTGAGATTCATAAGAATAAATAATAAAGGTTTGAATTGTTAATTGATTAATAATGAACAAAAAAGTCCTGAAGCATTATTGTTATATCTGCAATAGTTAAAAGTTATTGTAATTATATATAAAAACAAAAATCGGATAGAAGTTCCAAGGCATAATAACATTAAAAACTAAATAAAATAGAAGATTGTTTTTATAAAAAACAACACATGGCTATCTTTATTACAGAATTATGTTTAAAAAATAAATAAATGGAAAAATTGATTTGTTATAACAAATTGTTTAAGAAATTTTCAACATTTTTTTTTTAAATTTCAAAGAATAATAGAAATTATGATTTTTACAGAAAAAATGGTTCATCAATTTCAATATTTATCCTCAAATAACGATTTTTAATTTAACAAACGCATTTTTAGTAACAAATAATTTTTTAAGGAATCGTTCTCTCTTTAAAAATGATAATTTTCATCTACAAAAATATTACAAAAAAAATGTGATTTGCTCATAAACAATATATTTGTTTATTATAATTTTTTAAATAATGGTGAAAAATTCATATAAAAATATTTTTATGTAGCTTTGAACCCCTTGAAATCGAAATATTCCAGATATTTAAAAGAAAATTCATTTTTCTATTTTCAATTGGTTATAAAGAAGTGGAAAATCGAAATTTTATCATTTTTACAACGATTATCTATTTGTTTACCTATTAAGAATAACTTCACCGAGTAAAAAAAATCCTAGGGTTTTAGTTCAATAATTATCAGGATTTTTATGTTAACATTCAGTTTAGAAAAATTTGTTAACAAATGCATACTTTATGAAGAAATTGAGATAAAAATATTTCAACCGCATATTATTGTTAATTGATGTATCCCAGTAGTACATTAAATTTTATATTCCTTAATATTTATATTTAATACGTTAAAATAATTTTTTTGTTGTTGTGTCAGAGTGACTCAACATTGGAGGTACAGTTTCGATAGTCGGAACTTTTTTTCAGCAAATTTACTAATCTTTTTTAACAATTTCAAAAATCTTCGCCCCTTTTGGGACCTTTCCTTAAACTTTCCACATGACATTACGAATCGAAGACACCATGATCATATAATTTTCGGTGATTATACAAGAAAAAACAGGTACATGTTGACTTGACTAAGACCGTAATAACAAAACTCGTCCATTATCTTAGAGCTGCCATCTTGAATTTTGACAAAAAATGTGTAATCTCTGACCGCGAAAGCCTCCAAATATAAAATTTAAACAGAATCGGACCATAATCCCGATACTCTGCCGCCATCTTGGAGCCACCCTCTTGAATTCATATAATCTTTAACTCCAAAAATCCCCACATTTCAATTTCAAATAGAATCGAACCATAATCACATAATTTGTCAACCATCTTGGGGGCGCCATTTTGTTCTGCATTTTCATTAACCAAAAGTTTACAACGAAATGTCACCGGAATTATGAACACCTGCCAAATTGTCAATCGGTTGTCCAGAAGAGGATCAAAATTCCCTTACAAGATTTCACCCGAACGTACAAATAATAACAAGGCAATAAATATCAATTATAAAAACAAATTTTGTGGATTTTTTTTTCGAGAATTCAATTTTATCGATTTTATAATTTTGGAATTTTTATTGTTTGGAACTTGATGATACAATTCATGGGCAAAAGTATAGAAACAAATTCCGAAATATATCTGAACACGCGAAGATAAAAAATATACTAAAATTCATTTGAAAATATACAAGTCCATATTAGAGTCATTTCGGGCCATATTGATTTTTCCCATATATTTTGAAAACGTTTCGTGAAATATTTCATATGGAAACTTCGTTTCATTGTTCATTAAAATAGGCAACTTTTGCCTGATTTAACCAACTTTGTACATCATTTACCGTTTTCGAAGTGCGACATAAAAAATACGTATAGTAATTTTTTTGTTTTCCGCAAGATAAATTAACTCCTGTATAAAATGTGTCATTTAAAGATGACTGTATTGTCATTTTGACAGCGATAAAAAAGGTGCATCGTTTTTATCACCGATAAAAACGCCTGTTCCTCTTTAGCGTCTACATCTAGTATGCTTACGTCACTTTAATGTCTGCCCTGTCAGTTATTTAAGTATTATTGATAGTGAAACATTACATCATGAGTCGTTTTGGGGAAGTTTCGACTCAACAAATAACAAAATATAGAAAAAGCACAATCTACAAAAAATACTAAAGCGTCAATATGGAGACAATTTATATTCGGTCGTTAATTTATCTTGCCAAAAAAACACTCCAGCTTTTCTTTTAAGGGTACATTTCTTTTTAACTCAAAATATTTCCATCAGTAATTTTGCTCGAAAAACAGACATTTGACAAAATCGCTCGACCTTCGGTCTCGCGAGTTTGTCATGTCAGTTTTTCTCGTAAAATTACTGATTGGCAAAATTATTTCGCTACAAAAAGAAATTTACCCGATAAAAAAAAGCTCTTGTGTTTTTACTGTTGATAATACTGTAGGTATAGTAATCAGAAATTTTGGGCGATTGTATGATTCTTGTACATTGAAAGAAAAAAACAGCGTTACTAAATACAAAACCCGTGAAGAATTTATCTAGTCTTTTTTATCGGTATCTTCTTTTTGCCAGTTGGTCTTGAACTGAGTTTAAGTCACCAAGAATCAATATCGATGAGGTGAAATGTGCAATATAATGTACAAATGTACTAATGCACCCATGCCATGAAATTTTTAGTGGAGAATCCTAATACGTACTATACTTAGCGCATTTGTTTCGCGAAAAAAAATCAGGTGTTTCCCATTCTTGTCAAAACAATTGATTGTTTGTTTACTTATACTGATAATGACATTTCATTCTTTGTTGAATGTCAAGATTGAGTGTTTTTTTAAATTATTTCTGATGGTGTGCAAATAATTCAACTTTTCTGCCGAAAAAAAAGAGGACGCGATCGTCCGAGAACGACACCCGCAAC
This sequence comes from Chrysolina oricalcia, assembly GCA_944452925.2. Lineage (NCBI taxonomy): Eukaryota > Metazoa > Arthropoda > Insecta > Coleoptera > Chrysomelidae > Chrysolina > Chrysolina oricalcia. The sequence goes on along the minus strand of OX101818.2, from coordinate 15,872,781 downwards.
TCTAGCGTTGTACTGTTTTTTTAACTGCCGAGCAGACAATTTTTAGCTGAAATTGCTCATATTTTTTTCCGTTATCCATCTGTCGAACGGCTGCCCTCAGAAGTCGAAACTTGTGCGAGCTAAAAGGATTAACGAGGTCTTACCTTTTTACTTGCGATGCCTAGCACTTTCTCAGGCCATCAGAAAAATTTCCGCAGTCGCTAGTGTTTGAACCTTCGACTGGCAGCCAGAGTTATTGGAAAGATCGGCGGTTTTACCACTCGGCTACCTGGCCCCGTAATTGCCTAGAAAAGATAGTCAATAACTTGTCCGACAAATTTTGAGCCCCATTTTTCAGGCCAACAACATATGTCAGTTATGGCAGCTTACGTTTTGCGATTACCGTCGGACAGAAATCACACGTAATAGATTGGTACGTTTTTGAACCAAATATAGCACTGTCCGACAAAAGTAGTGGATTGGATTGCCAGTCCGACAAAATAAGGCAAAAACAATGCATCCTTAATCGAATTTTTATTTTCCTGTATAATTAAATAGCTGCAAATATTATGTAAATTCATTTGGATAATTTGTTCTATATGATGATTTCATCCAATGTATACCCTGATAGAGGATAATTGTGCATTGTGTTGTAAATAAATGAGTATACTAATAAATCAATTAATAAATAAAACCACCGGCCAATGAAGGAGTTATCGATCAGGGTTGGCAATATTATGAATGGGTAATTACTAAGAAATCCAAATCAAAATTTCCCAATTGTTCATTATTCAATTCTGACTGGCAATACAGACGCCATTGATCATCATTTTCTTGTACATGTTTTGTGGATGTTCAATCCTTAGGCAGTAATTTGATTAACGAAATTCGTTCTTCATTGTCAGAGTTACGTTATGAATTGGCGATTCAAAATTAGATCCATCGCCAAAGTGGCGAAAATCGAACAACTTTCAAATATATTACGGTAAGAGAATATTCACCAAATTTACCGGGTGTCCCAAATTTTATGTGACAGGCAATATCTGGTTTGTTGGAGGAGATATACAAAAATGTTTTTCACAAACGTTTCATGAGTTCATGAGAGCTATATTTTGATATAATTTTTAAATATACAGGGTGTTTGGTGTAGGTGCTACAGACCAAAATTCCATTTTTTAAAATAGAACGCCCTGTATATCATTACATATTCAGATGCTACGTTAAATTCTGATAGCATTTCATGTTTGGTTTTTGAAATTCGGTTACGGCGTTGTTGAGTTATTGCACTTTTCCTTAAATATAAGGTTTCAAAAAAACTTATTTACTCGTACACTAATCCAGTCTATATACAGCGAAGTGGTCGAGGTGTTAGAGCGTTTGGCTTCCACCCAGACGGTCCGGGTTCGATCCCCGGTCGTGTATCACTGAGCTGAAGTGGTTCGCATTCCACTTTTATTTAAACTGTAGGTCCCGGGTCTCCCTTGCTCGCACAAGCTCTGCTTTTGAGGGGTTTTCTCCGAAAAAACATGGGAGTTTCGTAAAAAACAAATTTTACAATTTTTTTTTATATATCTTTTATTAAATTGAACTAGACTACTACTGAATACCCATTATTCTCACCTCTACGATACGATATCGATATCAGTTGAATATAATATTGAAATTCTTGAGAATGTTACTAACTTGAGGGTGAATTGCTTTATATTGCACAATCTCATGAATGTTGATGTCATAGTAACAAATGTTGTTGAATTGTATCTACTGTCCAGTTCGATTCAGTGATTCTTTGCAAAACAGTAACTGTGTTCTTTGTGCGAAAACTCCAGTATGCCTTTCGCGTTTAGTCCAAGTGATTGCATTGATATGTTATTAATTTTTGGGGAATGTCAGAAAAACTGCCGTCAAGCACAACGTCTATACCAAGAACGTTTTCCAGACAGACCCATTCCGTCACGAATGACTTTTTCTAGAGTTGAAGAAAAATTGCAAACTGGGTCATTTCCTTCTACTATAAAGCATCGTCATCATCTGTTAAAACTGAAGATTTAGAGATCAATGTGTTGGCTTATATCATTATTCATCCACATGTTTCTATCCGTACTCTTGCAGAAGAAGTCGGTGTGAGTAAATCTAATTTACAGAGAATTCTGAAAGAAAATAAATACCACCCATTCAAAATTCAGTTGGTACAAGGTTTGAAACCCACGGACTTTGAACGACGACTTGAATTCATTGCTTGTATTCAGGTAATATTACATGACAATCATATTCAGTCAAATTTTGTGGAGCGATGAATCGCGATTCCACAATAATGGAGTTGTGAATCGACATAACAGTCACTATTGGTCTCAAGAAAATCCCCACTGGGTCCGCGAAAGTAATTTTCAAACTACTTGGGGTATTAATGTATGGTGTGGATTGTTCAATCGCCGCATCATAGGACCTCACTTTTTCAATGAAAATCTCAATGGATTGCGATATTTACATTTTCTAGAAAATGATTTGATCCAGTTGATGGAAGATATTCCCATAGCAGAACGACAAGGAATTTGGTGGCAACAAGATGGTGCTCCTCCTCACAATTCACAGGTTGTTACTGAATATCTGGTTAGAACGTACCCAAATAGATGGATTGGTAATAAGGGTCCAATTCGGTGGCCGGCTCGTTCCCCATATTTATCACCGCTTGATTTTTTCCTATGGGGTTATTTAAAAGATATTGTTTTCACTACTCTCCCTTTGAATGTGGATGATCTGAAAATGAAAATTCGACTATAGCGTGCAGTGATATTACGCCTAATATTATAAGAGCGACTTGTACGAGAGAAGTGATTCGACGTTTCGAAGCCTGTATAATCTCTAATGGGCGTCACTTTGAACAATTTTTATGACTTATATCTAGGTACCTACCATTCTTATGAAATGATTTATCAAGTTATATTATTTACATTGTTATTAACGATTTGTTTTCGAATACACCTCTTTCAATTTCGCAATTGTTTCATATTCAAAATGATTCCTGACTGAATTCCACAACTCAAAATTGAAACCATTACTTCGAACACCCAAAATTTTGACTAATTTTCATGTGATCTGATGCAGAGAGAATAATTGTATGAGATATTTTTAAAAATAATAGTCGTTCTCAAGACTTTACATTTTAAGCAATAACTCAACAACGCCGTAACCGAATTTCAAAAACTAAACGTGAAATGATATCAGAATACAACGTAAAATCTGAATATCTGATAATATACAGGGCGTTCTATTTCAAAAAAATACTATTTTGGTCTGTAGCACCTACACCAAACACCCTGTATATTTAAAAGTTATATCAAAATATAGCTCTCATGAACTCCTAAAACTTTTGTATGAAACATTTTTGTGTATCTCCTTCAACAAACCAGATATTGCCTGTCACATAAAATGTGGGACACCCGGTGTGTACTAGAATTATATCACTTAGCAATAATCACTTTTAGGCCATTTTCATCACTTATCAATAATCACTCTTGGGCCATTAGGCAATTCAACTGAAAAAAACTGCTAGAAAAATAAATCCTGCTGCGTAGGTACTCGTGTTTTTTCCAGAGGCATTTTTTCTCCTTAAATTACCGATCAACAAAATTATCATTGAAATAACAAGTTTGCCTCGTTAAATTCTCTCTCTCATTCAATTATAATAAAATTAGTGTCAATGATTTTTGTGAAAGAGAAAAAATTAAACAAAAAAATTTAACACGAAAACCCTCAAACTGTTGAAATGGGCATGCAGCGAAACGTCATTTCCTATCAAAAAATGTTCGATAGAAAAGTTGTAGATAATAAATACATCAACAACTTTTGAAACCAACATTTTTTGACACATCCTCAATTTTACCGTCAAAATGGCCAAAGAACGATTTTTCCGTATTTAATTTTTTTCTCTTGTATAAATGATTCAATTTCAAGACAATTGTTCGATGAAGATAAGACTTTTTTTTTCGAAAAATGTGCATATCTGCAAAACTAGTCGTCTTCTGAATTGCGAAAATATCATGCTTATTCGATAACAAAAAAAAAATTTACAAAAATTCATGTAAATTGGATCATTTATATGCGAGAAAAAAATTAAATTCTGAAAAATCAGGTTATTTTTTTCCTCAAACTTGGAACTTCTTCAAAATTCTTCACCTGCTTGTCCTTGCCTGTTACTTTTTTCCTTATTTTTAGCGTTAAAAATTCGTTTTGGCACTAGCCTAAACATATAATTAGTATATGATAACAAAGTTATTTTGATTGATGTAAAAAAAGTAACCCGTTAGTAAAGAGTTTTAAGAGAACTCGATGAGTTTCCCTTTTCGACTTCACTTCGACAGCATCCTCTGTCGGTTCTCAATTCCTATTTCATACACTCGTTTTATAAATAACAAATTATTTGACTACCATTTAAAACTTTCGAAACAAACTCACTTTTCCTTCACTTCTGGAACGTAATCTCGCGGCCACTTCCTCGGGATAAGTTTAAATTAAATTTAAATTTGTCTTCCGCCGTATCGCAATAATAACCTTTCATGAGGGCTTTGTCACCAACTACTAGTTGGTGGAGTAATGAAGAAGGGCCGCTACGATGAACGAATGACCCCTTCGGTTCGATCTTTTAAACAAACACCGAGGGTAAGTTCCCTTCAGAGAGTAGTACTAACAACTATTTCTACGAGATCTACGTAGGTATATATCTACTTCCTGGGTGATACAGAATATCAGAGAAAATATTTAAGTTAACTTAGTCTCTGGTTCAGAACATCTTTGATCAAACTATTTCGTTGTGTGAAATCATCAAATTATTATGAATACAGTATAATCAGAATGAATTTCACCTCAAAAACGATATAAATTTCTAATCAGCTCACAGCGCTTCAAATTAAACTTGATCTTGGCATGAAAAATTCAGTCTTCATTACTTTTATACAGATCACCAAACTCTAGTCTTCCAGAGTTTAATACAAATCTATAAAAAAAAAAATTGAGAATAATCATGGTTGATTTATGTAATCCGCATGACAGGGACACAGAAGAATATTTGTGTACGTTGAGTGAATTTGGGTATGTCTCTACAATAAATGCACCCGCCATAGTGCACGGTAATAGAAAAAAAAACATGCCTTTACCACATTTTCATTAAATAAAAAGATCCTGATTTGATGAAAACATTCTATCCATTATATTGAAAACTACATTAATAGACCACTATAAATATTACACTACTCCAAGTTATACTTACAGAAAAAAAAAAGATGAAAGCGAACAATAGCAAAATAAAATATAAATATCAACAGAATACACAATATGTTCAGTAACATTTCCTTGGACGATGTCTACACTGCACCAACTGCAGAGTCTGCAACAAAAAAATTCATTAATATTGCCATAAATACGATAGAAGCATGCGCAGATCAGAAGAAAAAACAACAAAATAGCTCCCTGGCTTACAAATGGAATATTGAATTCTATATATTAATAAAAAAAACACCATGTTTCGTATTATACAAAAACATCCATATAACGTCAATCTGAAAAAAGAATTCAGAAGCTATCGAAACAAGCTGACTTCCTCGATTAACAACGCTAAGTTCAAATTCTATATAATCGACGAATTGAAAAAATCAACATAATTCAAAAAATCTGTGGGATGCGGTATCCAACAAATATCAAGGACGAAAAAGCCAAAATATATCATAGATAAAATAAAGCATCCTACAGAAAACAATATAGTAACTGATGATAAAATCGAAATAGCGAATGCATTTAATTAGACTTTCGTAGAGACGGGCATAACTCTTACTGACAAGATACGACACAACAACAACTATAAAGTAAAAAGATCCTGCATTGCAAATTCATTTGTGTTCGAACCGAATACTTCGATGGAGACAAAAAACATAATTTTTGAGTTAAAAAATAACAAGGCAGCATCCGGGTATTGTTGAATTTATTATCTTCACAGTGTGCTGCTGATGATGTTGTGCCTTATCTCTTATCTAGTATTTTGTAGTTTTGACAAACTGTCATTCGTACTTAAATCGTTCTTGTCAGTTGAAGTCTTCAATGTAGTAAAATGATAAGTTGTTGATTGAATAAACCAAAATACGACAGAGTAGGAACTTGATTTTTCCTTAAACATTAAAATTCAAGTGGTATGATAACTTGAAAGCGGAAAGTATAAAATTTTAGATCCGTTGACATTCATTTTCATTCGATATGTGAAAGAAGGCGTTTACTCCGGTCATTGTTTATATAGAAGATAGTTAGTCAACCTAATGGGATTATAATTGGATCAAAATGGATGCTACATGTAGATGGCGATAGTGAGCTCGCATCAAAGTCATGTCGTAACTTCAGTGATCTGGCCTATAAGTCATGTCGTAACTTGATTGAAACAATGGGACAGCACTAAAATCAGGGTTTTTTGAAGAAACCTGCATGAAAATGACGTGAAATATTCATGTTTGTAACTAATCACGCTAGATGATACTTGCGTTTGGGTCCAATACCTTTTCCACAGGCATTGACTAACTATCTTCTATTTAAACACTGCCTCGGTGAATTCAAAAAATTTATTGTAACACTACTGTTGAAGAAAGGGGATTTATCTATGATCACAAACTATACCGTCCGATCTCTCTATCAAGAACATTTTAAAAAATCATTAAAAAAATGCTCGTTACTTTTCTAAACAAATATGAAATTATTTCAAATAATCAATACGCATTCAGAGAAAATATTTCAACACAAGATACCATTCTATCACTCATTTCAAACATTACCGAAGCTTTAATTGAAAGCAATCCGTCCTTGAGTATTTTCATAGATCTATCCAAACCTTTTGATACCGTCAGTCTTCACCTTCCTCTACAGACCTTGGAAGATATTGGACTGAGAGGCAACATACTGAAACTGTTCGAAAGTTATTCAACAGGAAGATGTCAGGCAGTAAGAATACCTGCATAAACAACTGACTGTGCTTGGCACTGAAATGGTGATTGACTTTGGAGTACCTCAAGGTTCCGTGCTGCAATCAACACTCTTCAATATATACATAAATATGGACAATTCTTGTTGACTTATAACAATGGAAATATCATTGGATTTGCAGATAATAATGGTCTATCAATAATCACCAGAAAAAATATGCCAAAATTCGTTGTAGACAAAGAAAGAAAACGAGGAGAATCTCAGTTCATGTGCAATCAATACGGCACATGTGCAGTTTCATGGAAAGACACTAAAGTTGTTACTGTGCTCTCTAATTGTCATACGGATGAAATGACTGAGGTGACGAGAAAGGCCAAAGATGGTACTCGAAGTGAAATTCCTTGTCCGATGATGATTGAGTTTTATGATAAATAAATGGGAGGAGTTGATCTTTCAGATCAACTTGTTGGCCTCTACGATATGGACAGAAAGACGAGTAAATGGTGGAAAAGAGTTTTCTATCGGCTATCGATGACAGCTGCTCTACCTCTTGGATCGTATTTACGGAACTACAGGGGCGAGGAAATAGAAAAAGTTTTTTGGATTATTTAGTTCCTCTGGCTGAATCTCTAATAAGTTATGGTCGACAGCATGCAAAGGTGGTACGCCGAAGACAATATGGTAGGCCATCATCAAGTTCTAGGCTTATGAATATAGGGGATCACTTACCTATCGAAGGGCCCACTAGAAGAAGGTGTCATCGCTGCACTAAGAGGAAGCTGGAAAAAAGAATCACAATAATTTGTGCGGCTTGTAATGTACCATTATGCAAAAGCTTTTTTACTCCCTATCACACCTAAACTGGCATGCAAAATTAACCGGACAAACAAAATTTGGGTTCAAATTCAATCTTAAATAACTTTTTAACCCTTTCATCAATTTCGATAATTTTTTTGCCAAGTTGTAGGTACTTTCATTGTTATCATTCTCTACTACCGATTTTGCAGAAAGTTCTTAAAGATTTGTCGTTATACAGGTTATGATAAAAGGTGTACTTTACCCCAACATTTCTGAACACCCTGTGGAAAAATTTGACTACTGAATGATAGGTCTTCGTACGAGATTTTAAAGCCTGATCTTTCGTCAACAGTTCTTTTTTTGATTCAAATCAATAACTGCATTCTTAAAGAAAAAACGCATTTTTAAAGAAAACCATGCGATTCGTAACCAAAAACAAGCGATTTTTTCAAGTTGACTTTGCTTGTTATGACAAGTTTCAGTTAAGCATTTTTTATGGCTTTTCAAAAAGATTTTTGCTAAGCAGTAGTCAACAATTATTCACAGATTTATTTGCTTTATAGTGTATGTTAAGGTGGTTGTGTCTCTAGGTGATTTGTGTTTCGGAGGTATACCGCTAACGAGAAAGTTTTAAAAAAATGAGACAGGAACAAGAAGCGCAAGCTGTAGCTTTACAAGATGATGGTCGTGCCATTCGATATATCGTAGATAGACTTGCTGTTCCACGCAGTACAGTATCCGATGCGATAGAAAGATTCAGAGAAACTGGTTCGTACTTAAGAAGACCTAGGCAGGGAAGACGGAAAGCAACAAACGCAGTTGAAGATCGGTTTTTGAGACTCCAAGTTCTTCGAGAAAGAACAATTCCTGCTACAGCTTTGGCACGAAGATTGGAAGATGTTCATGGTACCGTAGTTTCACCTGACACAGTACGGCGAAGGTTGAAGGAACAAAACCTATCATCTTTTGTACCTGCTACAGGTCCCCTATTGGATGCAGGTCATCGAAGGCAGCGCTTGGAATTTTCTCGAACTCATGCAGATTGGGATATGGACGATTGGCGAAATGTTCTTTTCACAGACGAGTCTCGTTTTACGAGATATTCACCTGATGGTCGTCAAAGAGTGTGGAGAAGGCCTGGAGAACGCTATGCTCAATGTTGTTTCTCTCCTAGAGTTCAATTTGGTGGTGGAGGAGTGATGATATGGGGCGGTATTTCCTTGGAAGCCCGCACAGATCTTGTTTCGCTACGGGGAGGGAGCCTCAATGTTGACAGATACATCAGGGAGTGTTTGGAACAACATGTAGTCCCTTATATGCCCTTTATAGGAGAAAATTTTCTCCTAATGAAAGATAATGCTCGGCCGCACATAGCCAGAATGACTAGGCAATACCTCAATGATGTTGGTATCCAAGTACTCGACTGGCCGCCAAGGAGTCCGGATCTCAACCCCATAGAGCATATGTGGGACAAATTAGGACGAAGGCTTAGGCAGAACTATGGAGAATTTCAAACTGTGGTTGCGTTGGAACAGGCGCTGGTAAACGAGTGGGAGCAAATACCCCAAGACGCAGTTGCTGGTTTAATTCAGTCTATGCCAGAAAGGATGAGAGCTGTTATTCAAGCCCGGGGAGGAAACACTCGATTTTGATACCAATTAATTACCATTGTTGTCACTGTTATTTTTTAATAAATTTTTTTTATGGTTACGAATCGCATGGTTTTCTTTAAAAATGCGTTTTTTCTTTAAGAATGCAGTTATTAATATGAATAAAAAAAAGAACTGTTGACGAAAGATCAGGCTTTGAAATCTCGTACGAAGACCTATCATTCAGTAGTCAAATTTTTCCACAGGGTGTTCAGAAATGTTGGGGTAAAGTGCACCTTTTATCATAACCTGTATAACGACAAATCTTTAAGAACTTTCTGCAAAATCGATAGTAGAGAATGATAACAATGAAAGTACCTACAACTTGGCAAAAAAATTATCGAAATTGATGAAAAGGTTTAAAAGTTATTTAAGATTGAATTTGAACAAAATTTTGTTTGTCCGGTTAATTTTGCATGCCAGTGTAGTTTATGATAAATAAAAGATTTTTTCCATAGCTTTTTTTGCGTTGGTAGAATAATAATCACCAGTGGGATTTCTATGTCCCACCTTTCAAACCCATTGGGACAAATATATCCCGAGCCCCCTAAAGACCCCTCCCCAACTTCAAAAAATAAATAAATAATTATTTTTTAGTTCTCTGTTATCCATTTACTGGCACATCAAAAAATTAAGTTATTTTAACTAGAACAACAAATTGGGACTGGAAGGGTTAATACTAGAAGTACAAAAAAAATTCAAATTTTCACTTTTACTTATAATAACAGCATTTTGTACTTGAAATGATATATTCCACATAAAAAACATACTGTATTATTAATTATTATACTACAAGAAATATTGTATATGCATAAATGATAGTAAGCACAAACTTCGATAAAAACTTTCATGATAAAATAATGTATACTAACCTTGGAAACTATCGAAAAATGTTGATAATCCCCAAACTTTCACTAATTTCGGGAATTCCATCATATTCGCGATATTCACAAGTGATGTATAGGGTGTATCTTAAATGGTGTCATCAATTTCAGGTGGTGATTCTTTGTCATATTTCATGAAGAAAACTCCATATTATCGTATGTCGTAACTTGCTTCGTTACCGAGTAACGGAGTGTCAAAGTTTCAATTTAAAATCGATATTTCAATAATTACTTAAATGTCTTTCGGACACTTTGTAAGCAACAGAGGGTTAGGTACCTGAATGATATTTATGGTAAAAATAATTGTTCGCGTCTTTTTTTTTCCGAATTTCATATTTTTTTCAGATTAAATAATTAAAAATACAACTTTCCTATAATATAAATTTGAAATAAAACTTCATCAAATCAAACACAGTGGCGCAGAAATGGTGGTTAATCATCGTGAAAGTTCAAAAAGGTATGTGAATTATGTTTTAATTTTTCAGGCACTTCTAATTTTATGCAAAAAAAAAAGTATTGTTAAGTTGTGATGGGAAAAGTTGACAACAATAGAACCAGGATCACAACAAACAACCATCCCATTAACGCCGAATCTATTGAAAGAGTATAGAGGTAAAAATAAATTCATCAAGGAAATCTATCGAATGATAAAGTTTTGTTATTTGACATTCACGGTATTATAAGACAGTTGTATGTTTAATTGTTTAATCTGATGAAATTATGAAATAACAGTGGCGTACGATGATATTTACCATAAATATCGATCAGGTAACCCTTTGATACTAGTAATTTGAAATCTATTATCATGATAGGGAGCCTCTTGAAACTGCTAACGAACAGACCAGGTTTTATCAAAATTGGCGAAAACGATTTTGGTTAATTGATAAATAACCGATTTTTTATTAAAACTTTGACACCCCGTTACTTGAAAACAAAGCAAGTTGGGACACACGTTTATGTATGAACTTTTTTTCATAAAATATGACAAGGAATCACCATCTGGAATTGATGACATCATTTAAGATACACCCTGAATTATATTCGAGTGAAGGCGTACGCTCGGTTTATTTATCTATACGACGCAATCATAAATAACACACTCTGATTGAACACTGATGATTGTAACTGCAAGACTAGCTCGTGAAGCGTTGCTATTGGCCGTTGATGATGAATTTGCGCATGCGCGTGATCTTTTTAATGATTCTGATATTTATGAAAATACCAAAGTAGACTACATACACAACGAAAAGTCTTTAGAACTAACACTCTGTCTGCTTGTGACTATCAATGACACTTCAATTATACATATATCTTTAATTATGACAAAGAGCAAGTTATTTGTACTTAGTGCTGCCGTTGACTGAAGTATGGAAACTTTGATAATGGTAATTACTTCATTGTCAGTGTTCTTTTTTATTCCCGGCAAATGCTGCACTTTAGTGCTCGTAAGTGAAAAACACGTTGATATTATCAAAATAGTGTCAAGTGCACTTTTGCATTTGGACCGTTTTTCTCGGTGAAGCAGATTTTATCCGCAATTGTCCAGTATTCAATATGTACAGCAAACTCTCACTTGATAAAATCTCTGCATTTCTGTTTCGCTTCAAAGCCTCCTTCGTTGAAAAACATCCAATTTTGAGAAACCTCCTAATGAATTCATGTTATATCTCCTTTCGGAATTCTCCAAAACTTTTCACACAAGCAATCTGATAGTTAATCATTTTCCAACACGACGAAATGAAAAGAGCTTGTTGCTAAATGAGAAATGGAGCACGGGAGACACCCCCCCCCCCCCGCCACCAAGTGCAAATGAACTAGGTATCTTGAATTAATTACTCAAAGCAAAACACACAAACGATATCGAAAAACAGTTGGGAACAATAGACCTAGGAACACAACAAACAACCAATCCATTTCCGCCGAAAAATGAAAGGGTTCAGGTAAAAATCTATTACGTATTTTCATTCCACTAATGTGCAAGTAATTTTACAAAGTGGCCTCCTTCCACAGGAACAAAGATATAAGACCGCCCTTGTCGATCCATCGACCATTGGTAAGAAGAAAAAGTGTAGTTTTTCCTCCACTGTGGACATTTATTATCATTACATATCGTTTCAATACCCTTGACCTACTATATGAATGCATTGTTTTGTCGTCCAACAAACAGCATCCCGAGCAGACAACAAAAGAGCACTTGAACTCATCTCAAGTGTCTCCAGACTAACTAATGAACAAACCAAACAGATATGCAAGCGAAAAGAGTCTTATTTGCGAAAAATGTTTAATTCAGTCCACTTCTGGCAAATATTGAAATAATCACATCACAAATCCGTTTTTAAATGCAACCGTTATTAAAAATTCGCCTCAAGCCCGGCGGCTTGTTGATCGAGTAAAGTTTATATTATGAATTTTACTGCTCTTTCATCACTGCGGGCCAGGATTTTTAAAAACTCTGTACACATTGCTTAATACATTGTTGACTTTTAGTTTTGAGCCGATATAACTGAAATTAAATATAAAGTAAATTTGAACAGTTTAATTTACGCGATTTTGTAGACTTCGCCGAAATTATTAAATCTAATTAGTGGAATACGTAATGATGGTCGTATGTGGGAAACTAATTAAAGAGTATGTATTCCATGAATAGCCAGAAGGTTGTTACCGCGAAATCGGTAATTTTGGTTGGTTAAACCAAAAGGGGAAACACTTCTCCAAAACGTTGTTTCACCGTTACAGGACAGTTTGGTTGACAGTCTAGTTAATGAATTTTTTAATTTCCAATAGTAAAAGAGGCAGAAACAAATATTTTTGACAGATAACAAAATGGCTGAAACCGTACGAAATCGATAGAATGGGAATAATTGTTAATAAAACTCAGAATTTCCATAATTTGAATTTTCATCAATTGTAAATATAAGCTTTACTTATCTGGTTATCAGAAAAAAACAGAATACTCATAAACATAAGTAACGTTTGGCTTAAATAAAAAAAAAATCTAAAATATGTCTTCCGCTCCATTACCCCACACTACGGAAAATGGGAGCCAATAAATGTTCCAAATGTCAAATATTAAAATTTTAGTCAGTCTAGAACAATCTCATCTCAGATTTCAATCAGCCTCAATTGAATCTAGTTTTATAAAAAATATGAGTATCAAATAACAAAAGAAACATTTGGTAACAAAATCACATAAAGTAATCATTAATGAACAAAAACATTTGTCAACAAAATCAAGAATTAAGAACAGAAAAATTCAAAATATCTAGGATCCAAACAAAAGTCGTATACAGTGACCGGCATCATATGGGTTTTTTTTATTAATAAATTTTGACAAATATCGATACGTGCAGTCGCTTCTGCAACAAAAGAAATCCCAAATGACGTTGTACAGTGCCGTTCGTCTTTTCGTGTTTGGCGGGAAATTGAAATTTTTCAAAAATTATTCCTCAAAATACACTTGTTTGAAAATATATCGAAGGATGTTATAAAAAAAATTAAATAAATTTTTTGTCATAAAAAAATTATTTGGGAAAATATATTCTCACAAATAAACTCATTGGCCAATATTTTGAATGATAATTGTAAAGATTCGCAAGCTATTTCTATTTTGTTCAGAGAAAATTTGAAATCTGTGAATTTGCCATGTGTTCAAAGAGGTCACTGAAATATCTTAAGTGCCTTCAGGCCAGTGTTATCTTGCACAATTTCAACTCAAAATTCATTTAATTTTTGACAAGACCAGAACTTACAAATTTTTGACTTTTTATTTTCAAACACTAAAATTAGAAGCTGAAATGATTAAAAACCAAACAATTCGATCTTTTAAGGTACCCTCATAAAAATAAATCCAATGAGGTCAAATCTGGGGATCTTGCAGGCCATGGGTTTTCTGAAAATCGTCCGATCCATTTATGAGGAAAGTGTTCGTTGAGCCATGCTCTGTCTTCAAAAGTACTATGTATATAGGAAAAAAAAATCTTCTTTGCAGCGGTTATCCATGCAAGAAACCAAAAAACTCGTTATTTAAAAACCCTGTATAATTTCGGTAATTAAGGTTGCCCGGAAAAAAGTAAGGCATAACGATTTCAGTATCTAATATACAGCAACAAACATTAGTTTTCAAGGAAAATTGACTTTTTGTCTCTATCTTCCAATTTGGGTTTTCTTCAGCCCACCATCTATACAGTTCTGGAAAGTGACAGTGCCGTTTGATGCAAAAGTCTACTCATCAGTAAATAAAATATTTCTAGGAAAATTTTGGCATAATTAAATCATGCCTTGGAACCACAACGGAAAATCAAAGCAGGCATCGAAATCTCTATCGAGTATAAGGTGTGGATGAATTTTGGTTTGTATGCACGGAATTTATCATTCTACAAAATTCTTCTTAAGGATTTTTCAGATATACCAGTTTATATTCTGTGGATCTGTGGATTTTATGTGACCGCGATAATAAAACATTGTACGTTCTTCATTAGTGACGGGCTTACTATGGGGAATTTTGTAGCGATATTTTAAACTGCCTGTAGCTTTAAATTTGTTTTAAATACGCAACACAGTAGGTCCATGGTTATTCTTATTTGGATATTAAGCATTGGATATATCTGCTGCTTCTCTGCAAGTATGAAAATGATTGCCACATATTAAGACGAGCTCAATTTTTTCTTGCGAACTTATCTTTTCTTGGGGCATATCTAATTATTGTTAACGCAAAACAAAATGTAAAATAACTTTAACAATGAAAAAAAAGTATACGATAAAGGCGATAGAGATATTTGGATGAATAATAAAAGACAACGAAATTGATTGATAACTCAAAAATTCAAATTGAAATTATGTAGATACTTGGTGCTTTATTATCAATAAACAGTATCGGGATAATAATAATGTCGTGAAGATATTTCAGTGATCTCTTATGAAGCAGCTGAGCACATGGCAAATTTACAGATTTAAAATTTTTTTGAAATAAAATAGAAATAGATTGCGAATCTTTACAAAATATTATTCAAAATATTACTGTATGCTTCACCAATAAGTTTATTTGTGAGAAATATATTTTCAAAAATAGCCAAAAACATATTTTAATATTTTTATCTCAGATTCTTCTCGAATACGTAGTACAAAATGTCGTTCTGAATAACTTATCCGAATAACATTTTTCGATATTTTTGTGTTTTGTGTATTTTGAGAAATAACTTTTAAATTTCCCGCCAAACACGAAAAGGCGAACGGCACCAGACTGACTTTTGGGATTTCTTCAGAAGCGGGTGAACGTATCGATAGTTTTCAAAATTTATTAATGAAATAATTTCCAATATGATGCGAACTTTTTGCCGGACACTGTATGTAATCAACTGGACTGTCACTGCCAGAACATTTTGCAAGCAACTTTGGCAACGATACCATGACTCTTTTCCTTTGCGTGGGTCTGAAGAAACGTCACGCAGATTTTTACCTTCGGAGTATTCAGATTCATCATTATAGATGTCGTTATCATCTGAATCTTCTTCATCACTGTTGATTTTTTTTCTTTTTTAGTTGTCTCTGTTTTGATTGTATTCTTTTTTCGTTTAGACCCGTTGGTTGACTTCTGCTTTTGTTTTTAATTGGTGCACTTCCCTTTACCA
Source organism: Chrysolina oricalcia (assembly GCA_944452925.2). Taxonomy (NCBI): domain Eukaryota; kingdom Metazoa; phylum Arthropoda; class Insecta; order Coleoptera; family Chrysomelidae; genus Chrysolina; species Chrysolina oricalcia. Next base: position 15,856,890 of record OX101818.2, on the reverse strand, counting down.
AAGTTTCCCTTGTTTTCAGTTTTTATTGCGAACTTTTCCACAAGTTTCATCTTGTTTTCATCGGTGTACTTTTCAAAATTTCAGAATGTTGTTTCTGTCTTGTAGTCCTCCTAGTAGATATCCTGGGCCTGTGTTTCAGGGCTTAAAACTGGCAAAGCAAAGGCAAAACTAGAGGATGGTTGATTGACATCAAAAGTGGGCTTACAAGGTCCCAGTTGTTTCGGTTTGCCCTAGAGTAGCTGATGATCTACTGTCTTGCTGCTGTCGTACTATGTCATTTGTTGTGGATTGGACGTATTTTAAATTGGCAATTGCTAGCTGTGGAATGGCTGGTTGCCGTTGCATTTCATTTGATGTAGACTGGTCAATGTTAACCGAAGCTTGTTGGTCGATATCATCAGTATCAATGAAATTTTCATCAACAAAAACTTCATTGTTACTACTACCTACTACTACCTACTAAGCTCAGGATGTCGCTGTAAAAATCCGTACAACCAATCTCTGCTAGCAACTTCATTGGCTTCATTAAACCTATTTGAGATACCAAATGTTACAGCTGAGTCATAACAAATCTTTGAAAACTGCCATTTCGTTAGGTCGTAATATCTCTAGGGGCTTACACGACAAGCTTTCGTTGGGAATATAAGGAGAAACATTCAAAATAAAAACTTAAAGTTTTGTGGTAGTTGCACAATTTTCGAGATGGCCAAATTCGGCGCCAATATCTGAGCACCCTATATATTTTTTTTCGAAAAGTTTAAAGAGATTTAGGAAGCTTCAGGTCTTATTCAGGTCATTTCTGGCCTGAATCTCTCTGTTTCCAAAAATTTTATTATTTTGTGAAGGGCTGCATCCATCAAAATTTTCAAAAATTGAAATTACTGAAAACTGGTGCACTTTAGAATAAAGTTATATTGAAATTAATCGAAAATTCTAAAAATGCAATAAAAACAGGGTGTTTCATTTTTCATTGAGGTCCACTTCCGATTATACCGGAAAACTCCCGTACACAAATTTTCAGAAAATTATTCCCATATGTCGCCATATGCCATTTGACGACTTAGCTCATTGTGGTATATCTGTACACTTGTATAAAAAAGTGTTACTTTGATTGATTTGGAAGATGTTAGTTTTTTTTTAATTTGAATGGTTGCAGTGTCTTCAAGAATTTTGGAATTTTTTCAATATCAACCTCAGTACAAGCAAAAATCATAGGTCGTCAGCAGAAAATATCACTAATAGGTACATCACTTTTGTTCTTTGACAGATGTTTGTTTCATATTTTCTACTTGCTGGGAATACTTGGAGAAGAAGGGTATACTTATTCAAATCACCCAGGTATTTCATTTGTTAAGAATCATGCCGTCTTCTCAATTTTTAAACCGATGTAAACAATTTTAAGCAGATCAAATGGATCTGAAGTATTTCTTAAATTTTTTTTCTTTGGTTGTGCTCTAGTGTGAAACATAAAAATGATATTTGTAAATATAAGGTAGCTTTATGTTTGAATAAGGATGGAAATTGTGTCATATCATTTCACTCGTAAATACGAAAGTACTTTATTGAACATAATTATTGAATATATTTATTTTTGTGGTTTTCAGTTTTACTGTACACGAAGCCATATTTGGATTTTATAAATTTTTGTTAACTGGAAAAAAATATTTTTTTATTTATATGGCGATTTTTGCTGTACACGGAGTCATATATGGATTTTATAAAATTTTTCAATAACCGGAAAAAATTATGTTTTTTTTGTTTATATGGCGTTCTTTGCGTCTACGGTCATTATTAACACAAATAAATATATTTTTTATTACCTTCCCGGCCGCGCTTTGGCATTGTCTCCTATAGCACGACGCAGCACTATAAAAAAGAATGCTGAATTACTGAAGAAAATTTCCAACGATTTGCCATTTATTACTCTGGACATTCTTTCTTGCGTTATGACAACACGTGCTGGATATTCAGACGTCTGAATGCAGAATATTATGTCACGAGAAATTTTCAAAATTATGAAGGGTAATATCTATTGTAAATTAGGCCCTTTGATATGCCCTTTGATATGCGTGATTTCTATTAATACACATTTATCTATCATATCCGGTTTATTACCGGTTCAAAACTGTTCGAATACAACTGTTTCTTCAGTTTATTTTTTAATTGCAACAAAAAAATTAATTTAATGAGATTTTGCCAGCCAAGTTTGGTACGATTTTTATTTTTCCAGGATGAGGTATGTTGACAAACACTTTTCTGAATTTCAGATGTTTCACCTTCAAATAAGTGTTTCGGACAATCCAATTAGTGAAACAACGATCGCCAAAATCTTTTATCATGCTGTCACAAATCTGAGATGCGAGTTTTTCTTTTTCGTCATGATGAAAACGAAATATACATGTGTAATCAAAATCGCTATTGCATGCAAAATGTATGACTGTAGCACGTAGCACTATTCTTATTGCAAAATTGCGTCAACTTAGTCATCTATAACACTTTCCTGTTTCCTCCATTCTGGGTTAACCTTACTTATAAATGCACTAAACTGCAGGGCGTGTGTTGCTAGATAAACTAACCACGTACGATGACCAAACGGAAACAAACAACGTTGATGCGATACCTATAACGCCAAACAGCAGGAGACATTGTCCATCCTAATACGAATTGTTTCAGATCAGCAGGAGACATTGTCCCTCCTAATACGAATTGTTTCGGAACATAATATACTGCATTCAGACGCCTGAATATTCAGCATGTGTTGTTATTTTTTTGTTTTTTTTTGGTGTTGTCTAACACATGAGAGTATATGTCCAGACTAATAGCGCGCAAATCGTAGGACATTGTCTTCCGTGATTCGGGAAACATTTTTCTACGGATGCGTCGTGCCATGGGAGACAACGCCAATACGCATCCCGGCCGTAATACATCGTCCTGTATCACGCTCTCACCTTCGATAACCAATCAAAGGAATGAATCGATAAGTTGTGACATGATTTTTGAATTTATATTACACAATATCAGTAAAACGAGAGCAAAGAACATCCCGCTAATGCAGAGCGTTCGCTTTAAAATTCTCTCTCCTCCGACCCGCCCGCCTTTCAGCGCCCCTCTCTCTCTCTCGCTCGTCGAAAGAGAGGCGAACGACGAGGACTGAAGATGGGATCGCGGGGAAACTGCGAAATCCTCCTCGCGAGTGAAATGTGTTTGCTTTTCTGTCCTATGTACACATCCTTTGTCCGGACTCACCGATATCGTATTTACTAGACATCTGCTCTCTCTGTACTCTCTGGTGTACGTCGGCAACGGACCAGGAATGATGGGTCGTGATGCGATGAGGAAATTTGTTGTATGTGATGCCGTTTCTTTAGGTCGGATATTTAGCCCTGCTCACTCCTACAATGTACAATAAAATAGTAACTATTTTCCGGAAGGGAACTTGAAATAGCTTCATGCACAATTCATGCACCAAAAGCAACGATGAGTTTGTTTCAATATGAATCCATCAGAAAGGACAAGCACCAGATTCCTTGGTAGTTTCTGCCTTAAGACGAGCCATTTCAAATTTAGAATTAGCAGCCGAGTCAAAGAGTTTCTTGGATAACAAACAGATCAATTAAATGAAGATCATATGCTTTCTGAATATTTTTATCTTCTGAAACAGATGTCTTCGTCTTTGAATGCCAAATACTTTCACACTCTATGTAAAATTAATCGGAAATGTTTGTGAAATATTTCGGCAATACTGAGTAAGTAGTACGAGATCTGTCAACGTTGGAAAAACAAGAATTTCAGGTATGCCAGTTTTTAGGCATGCTATCTTTCTCACTCTCCCGGACGTCTGGTGGTAGTGGTTGCGTTTATCAGTGCGCATCGTATCTGTACAACTAAAAATATTGATTTTTCAAATTAATTTAAGAGCGTTTCTTTTTTTCTATGGTGTTTTGGCATCGACTGCTATGGTCATTAGCCATTTGTTCTGGATAGGCCTTGTTACTAACTCCATACGCCACCTTAGGAGCAGCACTGTTAATTTTTAACGCAACAGTGAATCATGGAGGATTGTTCCCAGCCGACACGAGCCTCAATCATTCAGATTTTCACATCTGAAAATGAAAAAGGTCCGCCCCGGCTGGGAACCAAACCTAGAACCTCTCGGTTACCAGGCAGGCGCTTTACCACTGCGCTAATCCCCGCCCTGGGTTTCTTTATTTATTATTATTTCAATTGAACTTTTTGACACATGAATCAATAATTATTGCCAGATACTTTTATCGTTGTTTAAACTGTACCAGACGCTTATTTTGAATATTTCTTTTTCAAAATAATTTTTTTAGTATAACTAAAAATTGAACCCTGTGGTACACCACGAGTGGAAGTTTGAATTTCAGACTCACTTGGATTTTTTCCAGATATTGATTTTTAAGACATTAATTGCAAAAGCCAAAAGCCAAAGAACTCTAGTATGGCAAATAGTATTGGATGATAATGTCCGAATAGGAATTACTACAAGCGTCTTGACGATCCTGATTATAATGATGGAAATGAACATAGTATTATTTCTTTGAAGTGAGAATTTGTTGGTTTCGTTTCTGCAAAAATAGTATTACGACTTTTCATAGTTTCAATTGCATTCTTTACCTGAAAAATTTCACTTACGGCTTGGTACGTATTTTCTTACTATAAGCACTTCACGCTATATTTGATAATCTGAGCAATTTATGTCAACCCCAAAGCCTTTAAAATCAAATTTATCCCAAAACGACACAAGAATACATAATGCTGTCAATCCTTCAAATCGACGAAACAACAATAATCCGAGATTCAAAATATACCCAAAACATATTCCCGTCCTCTTTAGACAAAACTTAAGCATGAATGACGTTTGTAGTATAGTACGTGTCTTCGGAATGGTATAGTTACTTTGATCGAGTGGCCACACTGACAGTTACGACAATAGACGCCACTCTTAATCTAGTGCACTCTGTCACCGCCACGGTTTTGCGATACACTGTCGAATAACAATAATAATTGCGGTCTGGAAAACCCCGAAAACGAAAATTCATGCAAGTGACAACCCATGAAAATATGCAGAGAATGCAGTGGTGATAGCTGTCGATTGCATGTTAAATCGATATTGTTAGTTCTCTAGCGGATATCAGATAGCAAATATTCGATGGACACAAGACACAATTCATCATCTCATTTCAATTAATTTATTTTCAGTCAAGAGAGAATATAATAAGTAATATAATGGTAAATATAGATTATGACCAATAACAATCTGTCCGACTATTAGATGATAAAATTTGTTGAAGTTCCAAGAGTCGGACACTAGTTTTTTCGACATTTCCTGGCTAACATCGTCAAGATTTTTGGTCTTATTTCGTTTCAGACATGAGACCCAAAGGAAAAATTGTTAATATTCGTTACTATGACGAGAATAAACCACAAGAAGCGGTGTAAGCAGTGAAAAACAGTAGAAAATTAAACAAAATTTTCCGAAGGTACAGGACCGAATTAAAGGTAAAGTCGCTGATGTTTTCAAGACCATGCGGAACCAGGCCCGGTTTTGACTATTAAATACGACAATAAAATTTTAAAATGGGTTGAAAGTTGAAAGTGTAGGTTCCCAATAAATAAACAAGAATTATTTAATACAGTTCTATAACACCTTCTAAAATTTACAGTCCCGGTCTGAAATGGTACAAGTGTTTCATGCGAAGAAATCTTCAACTGTCTTCAAAGAAAGCAGAGGCGTTAGAAAAATACAGAGTTTTTAGCTCCTGAAGATGCAATTTGTTAGCGAAACACGCGTCGAGTGTAAATATGAGTATTTTTGGTGTTTGAGTATATAGTTTATTTTTCTTGAATTCTGGACATTGGAGGTAAACTACATAAACCAAGTCCTGAAACGTAGTTTTTTAATAGGACAACACTGAGTGTTGTTAGTGGTGTTATTCCTCTGTCAAATCAATAGCATAAGGGAATATACTTGGTTTTTCTGTTTTGGTGCATAGTGGATTATACAAAAGGAAAGAGCATGTTGGAGAGATTGGCATCCTTTATATTACAATTTTACACCAAAATGACATAGTGTAGTTTACCGCCGACATCAAGAATTGTATTCACAGCAAAGGTTCCAAATATACATTTATTCGATTAATAAATGAAGTTTAAAGTTTTTCATTTCTTTTTTTTCCTGTCAACATTTAACAAAAAAAGCATTATAATATAATCTTGCCATAAATTCACATCAAAATCAGAAAAATTTTATTTTATCCTGACCTGTTCAAAATTAACCAATCACAAGCTGTCTGACCACTAGCAACTGCTTGACCGATATTTTGTGTCCGTCTACTAGGAAAAATTAACTTTTTCCATTTCATTTTTGCTGAAAATTCCTATGAAGTTGAAGAAAATTGGTTTTATGATTAAACGTAAAGCCAAATACTCAATATACCGGGTATCTCGATCGCACCTATAGTTTTTTGTTTTTGAAGATAATGGAATGAAATTTGGAGGATCTGCATGAAACATAAAACTGCATAATTTGACAAGTAACTCAACTTCATGCAACTTCCGGTCTCACCAGAAGTTACACAAACTTTCGATTTTCAAGTGAGATACACTCGGTGAATTTTCAGTTCTCTTGTCTCCATATGACATACTGAATTCAACCATGTAGCTATTACTTCTCACTTTTTGGAACCGAATTTTACTTTTATTTCGAAAACTTATTTTTTATTCTATAAGGCTAAGTATGGATATGTTTATATCTTTCAGTTATTAAATTTTGAGAATAATATACAACTTTACTGTAAATATAAAAATATAAAACAACAACAAAAATTAATTGGCGCTCCGGGGCGACTTGATTGATTCCAGTGGCGCATTTGCTTTTTCACCTGCAGGAAAACCTGCAGCACCACATCATCCGAAGATCTTGATCTACCAATGTCCTCTCTCTCATAAAATAAAATGTAGGGTGTCTCCAGAGGCTCCAATAAACCCAAGATATCGTCAGAGCATTTAGAAACAAAACTATCGTCAAACTTAAACCAGTCCGTTCCATCTTTCGCCAATGCGTAATAATGGCCACATTCAACGCCAGAACCACAGTGAACACATGAAGATTATAATTGTGGTCTGCTAGATTGAGGTGTTCATCTATTTTCAATCTTCGTATAAGTTTGGTGCCTCCGCCAGAGGTTGAGTCATGTTTGAAGAGCATCAGTGTTATTATCAGATTGACTGGTGCCTCAGTTATACTCGTTGTCTTATAATTATCAGTCAATTTGGCGCATATTGGGTAATACAGTTGATTATCACCAGTTAAAAGTTCTATTTTCATATGATGAAACAGCAAGCTCCGCACGGACTGGCTATCAGACAAATCAGGAAATGCTAGTTGAAGCTCCAGAAAGTCACATACGTTTTTACTGACTCTCAAACATGTACCACAACATAAACTAGTGCGGATTTTTCCAGCGAAAGATCTAAAAACACAAGACGAGATAAGCTGTACGGAACCATTTGATCCAGAACGGTCGAGACTACTGATTTTGTCATTTTCCTGCTCACGAAGAGTATTCAATAAGAATCCCAAAAATTTGGAACAATCCTCTTGTTGTCCTAACGAGTATCTAGTAGACTTCGAAGACTCCAGGAAATCGATTGGTGGGAAAGATGATAAATTCTTACGAAACTGCAATTGCATAAACTGGGATTTGAGATTGGTGAATAAGTAGGAAACGTTCTCGTTCATTGTTAAAATCTCGTTCTTGAAATTCTTCGTCATGAATAATACTTGTAAAATGCTATTCATGTAGCACGTGTCTCCCAAATTATCTAATCCAATCTTATTAACAAGATCCTCAGGACAACTCTCCACTGATTCGTAGGGAAGCTGGTCAGACTCTGCATCGCATCCATTTCGTAAGCTACAATCAATTCGTTCAAGTGAAGAAGGGTTTCGTAGAGGGATCGATTCGGCTCTTGCTCGATGATGCTCCTCCGCTGAAAGGGAACCAGAACCTCGAGGAATGCAATTCATATATGGGGTGCAGGAATGACTCATGTCCATTGACCGCACTGAAAAAGGAGGTGGATCAATCACTTGCGAATTAACCTTGATAGGAGACTGATGACGATATCCTGCTCTCGGCTTTTCTCGAATAGATTTTAATTCCGTATTGAAATGAGGGCAATGCATGATCTCATGAAAATTATGAGATGGAGGAATAGTTCTAAGAACCGAAGCAGCATTACCACGTTGAATAGCAATACTAATTCTTTCTATCAAAAAAGTGGTAGAACGGTAATCTTTCGTTGCGTGACCCAATCTCCTTCCAAGTTCATGAACAAATAACAGAGATTCCGGACCGTAAACACCAAAAGTTTCAACCGCTACTGGATGAAACAAATAATTGTTATCAAGATTATGGTATTTTTTCGTTTAAATTTTTCGCCAGACAAAGCTGCAGTTCCAGCAGACTTCGAACTTTCGGCTAGATGGAAAGCCGCGACCGTGTCAACACAAGTGAAATCCCATACCACAGGTTTACCGTACTTCCAGGGTATGAGAGACATACCATCTGGTCTTTTACCATCATCTCGACTTGTACCTAAGGGTTCCAAAATTGCAGGAACATCCGCTGACATCATGGCACGCTTCAATATGTCGTTCACCTGGTAATGTCGAGATGCACGCCCTGCACTTCTCTTGCAACTTAAACCGTGCACACCTTTCTCATCAACTACACCACCACAAACACAAGTATGAGGCTGACAAATAGATGAACCCATCCTAAGACCTACTGCTATTCTGAAAGATTCATCGTCTAATAGCGTTCCAAGAGATGCAACAGGTAAAGCATTCAGCCAAGCACCCGACTCCTTGATCATTACTGCTTTCAGACGAGCCTTATCGTATACACTTGTAGATTTCAGAAGTATATCAGTAATAATGTTCAGAAGAGGTCGGTCCCATATCTTTTGTATATTCTTTTTATCTGTAGGAGGATCAATATTAGTTGCGGCATGCCAAAGTAATTCACCTTCAGCATAAAAATCGTCTTTGATATTCAGAAATATAGAAGGAACGATGACATCGATAAGAACAGAAACACTATTGACTGACGACAAAAAAGCTGGTAAAGCTAAGGAAGAAGCCGAACGTAGCCCTAGTCCGCCAAGGTTTACAGGAAGCGTTGCTTGGAGCCATGAATCATTATTGAAATAATTATTTGTAATATATTCCGTCGTGTTACGGAGTAAATGATCAAATTCGTCGAGCTCTAACTGACTTGACCAAGTGGGGGAACATCTGAGGGCGTACATGAGTTTTGGAATTTTGTTTTGTTTTTTTTTTTGTTTTTTACGAAACTCCCAGGTTTTCGGAGAAAACCCCTCAAAAGCAGAGCTTGTGCGAGCAAGGGAGATCCGGGACCTACAGTTTAAATAAAAGTGGAATCCGAACCACTTCAGCTCAGTGACAAACGACCGGGGATCGAACCCGGACCGTCTGGGTGGAAGCCAAACGCTCTAACACCTCGACCACTTCTCTGTAATTGCCAAACAATTCTTTAAAAGAAAAACTGCGACGTGTTTGGGAAGTTCATTCAATCTAGTTGTCAGCAATTGGAGTGATTCCCGTTTTCCTCGAAGATGTTCTGAAAGTGAATCTTTAGAAAGAGGCGCACCCAGTAGACACCACTCAGACTTATTCAAAATTCTTATACCAGGAGCCAATTTCAAAATAATGGATTCGGAAATATTATTCGAAGTTGAAAGAGAAATCAGCTCGCATTTATCAAAATACAGTTCAAGTCCAAGACATTTTGCATAATCAATGATAATTTTCTAAATCCTTTGAAACAATGTTTCCATCACCAGCAATTGAGCCATCGTCCAAATACTGTGTTTGATCAGAATGTATCTGCTGTGAAAAATTTCATTTTAAAATTTCTGTTACTAATTTTTTTCAAATGGCAACATGTTGGCTCGTTGGAAAAAAGAGCATTTGATTACGATTAATTTGACACTGCACATCATCAGGTTTCAAACAAACTTCCGTTGAGAAACTTTAAGAGATAACATTAGAAATTTCTCAAAATGAACGTTCTTAAGAAATTGATTTTCAGGTTTCAGACATGCAAAATCGTTAAACTTAAAAAAAAGTTTTTTTCTGTGACGGGAAAAAAATTTGACATTTTATCTCTGTTGCCAGGTAACAAAATATACCTTTTCATGAAATTACTTTTTTCCCCTGGAAAAAAGTGAGTACTTTTTTCCCGGACATATTCACACATAGATAAAGGAAGATACTTAAGTTTAGAATATTTTATTGAACATAAGTTACATTTCCTTTATATTAAAAGTACAATTATTGAATGTGCATTGCATGAATGACATGTTCCTTGAACTATTCGGTACAACAGTCGGATTTTCTTGTGTTGAAATAATATTTTTTTCTGGCATGGACACAACTGCCGTTGATGTACCTGGTCGCAAATCGGGTGATATTTCAGCACTGCCACACGTTCTGAACACTTTATTAGCAATTTCTGTCATGTGTGCCACCGATTCATCAACATAGCCCTCAGCGACCGTTGATGACTTCCAACCGCCATGTTTCTTTTTTCTTAAATTTTCCGCGATTTAGCTGGCAATAATTTTCGTGACGCTACTTTCGCTGCTTCTACCAACTCCGGTGGAGTCAGAGAAAACTCGGAATCAGACATTTTTCAACTTTATATTATTCAAAATAACTATTAAACAATTACTGAGTTCGCAATTTTCAAATCAAATCACAGAATTAAACTGACAGATGTTTGATTACTTTGAAGTTTTCCTTAGCAATGCTGGTCTAATTGTCGGTATACGTACAACAGCTTACTAGTTTAAAAATTCAAATTTCATATCAATAATTTTCTGACTTCAATATATTGTGATAATATTTTTTTCCCACTATTGAATCGTCGTTTTTCCCGCCACAGAAAGAAATAGTGTATTATACACGGGAAAATATTAGATTTTAGCTCTTGGTTTTTTGTCTCCCTCCGCTTCGCGTCGGGAGACAACACAACCTCGAGCTAAAATCTAATACTTTTTTCCCTTGTATAATAAATAACTATTTCATTATACCTATCTGAAAACAATATATTTACATGTTATTTAGCATACTGAGAAAGGGTTTTTTCCGTGCGCCCGCACGGAAACCTTTTCCGTGCACTGGTGTCATTATAGCTGACTATTTACATGTCAAAATTAAATAATATGTTGTTGACAGTTCTCCAGAAATCGCAAATTGTTTGAATATTTCCTTACCAACAGGGTAAATAACGCTTGTTTTGTGGCAATTTCTGGATATTTCTGTACCATAAATATTTCAATTATTAATACATGTTTTTGTTCCATCATCATTAAAAATGAATGTTTTTTAACAATCTGTAGTTTTCAAGTAGATATAATGAAAAATATCGTTCATTACTCGTCCATAAATGCTTTTTCTGAACTCGTAACGAAATATACTATTCCAATGCTCTAATAAACTTCTTTCTCATATGTTACATACGATGACGGGCATTGTATAATTATACGTCTTCACAAGTTCCTTCAAAGACTTTCTTAAAGAAATTAACTGAATGAAGCGAAAGAAAACTCTAAAAAGGCACATCTGACTATGAGTCTTCGTAGGATGATTTAAAACACATTTTCAAATATCTGTAACTCATAATTTAGGAGCTCTAGAATATTAATACTATGGGTTTATGAAATCAGAATTTTATATGAAATACATATAGGATGATCCGTTCAAAAAATAATTGAACACCTCATAACTAGACCAGCGATGAGGTCATAGTTGGACAAACCAAAGCCTAAGTTGTGCAACCGTAAGTTAAAATCGACCTGCCAGAGGATTTATCAAAATAATTGATTTATTTATGTACACACTTTGGATGTAGATATATATGTTTTGAATGTTTAGGCATTTTCGACATACGATGAATTTTTTTTCTCCAACTTGCTTCACAAAACTGATCGTGGTTGAACGTGTGACATTTGGAAAAATGTAGGTATCGGCCGTTTGCACGAAGTTTAGTCAAATTATTGAAAAAATATCTTTGCACCACATGGTTTGGTCTCTATTTACGAGGATATATTGAAAAATTCATAGCATACTATAGAACCAAACAAAATTTCAATGTCAAAATATTTTATTACTCAACATATTCTCTTCTTAATTGGATACATTTATTACAGCGAACCTGCAACGTCTCTAGACCTTTCAAAAAAAATGTTTCTTCTTGCTCTGCAAACCAGACCTCCACAGCTTTTATCACCTCCTCGTTGGAAGAAAATTTACGACCTTTTGAACTTTTTTTCAGTAAAGGAAAGATATGATAGTCGGATGGAGCCAAATCGGGTGAATAAAGGGGGTGTTCTAGTAATTTAAACCCTAAATCACGAATTTTTTGCATGGCAACATGAGATTTGTGTGCAGGGGCGTTGTCCTGCAAAAACAAAACACCTTTGGATAGCTTTCCGCGTCTTTTCTCTTTAATTTTATCCCGTAAAGTGGTCAGTAATGTCGAATAGTAATTTCCAGTTATTGTTCTACCCTTATCCAAAAAGTGAATCAACGTTTCCAGCAGATTTTTAGACACGAAACTTCTTAGGTCTTGGAGAACCGGAGTGTCCCCATTCCATCGATTGTTGCTTTGTGTCTGGATCGTAAAAATGTACCCAAGTCTCATCCATAGTAACAATTCGGTTTAAGAAGTCTACATCGTTTTCAAATCGAGCACAGATCGAACGCGATGCTACTACCCTTGCACGCTTTTGGTCAACATTCAAACATTTGGGGATCCATTTTGCAGCAATTTTTCTCATGTCCAAATCTTCCCGATCGGTCATCATCTTCAATGGAAAATTTACCTCTTTTGAAGCTTGCAGTCCAATTTTTCACGGTCGCATACGAAGGACATTGATCACCAAGGGTATTAAGCATATCTTCGTAAATCTGCTTACCTCTTAACTTTTTTAAATACAGGTACCTGATGATGGCTCGATACTCCAATTTTTCGATTTTCATAATATCGGTGGACATATTTTTTCTTTTAATTTATTGCGTAACTCTGGTTTACTTTTTTGACGTCAACCTTTACACTGACACTTTTAATAAGTTATTGTTAGTTGCTATGGTAACGCAATATTTTGTTTATGCAGGGAACTGGTCAATACGTCCTCGTATCATGTTGATTTGATTATTAGTAAATAGTTAATCCTCAATTAGTTATGCCGAATTATGATTCAAATTGGTGCAAACGGACGTATGTATTCAAATTCTGAGGTGTCCGTGGGAGTAGCTCGCCCAATAATTTTTTGGTTTTTTAAAAATAATTGAATGAAATATGGAAAATCTGTAGACGACATAAAACTGCATTCACCGGAAGTGACATGAACTTTCGATTATCAAATGGGACAACTGGTATATTTTCACTTTGTTTGTCTATATGACATTATCACATTGGGTCTTAAAATTTTGGGGAAAACACAACTTTACTGCTTTCGGTCAAAATTTAATTTTTAATTTTTCATGTTGTAAAGAAATAAAATTTCATTGCGAATAATTTGATACCGCGCACTATTGGGTTTCAAGAAATCCGTGACATACATGATAAAAACAAAATCATTAATTCAAAAACTAATAACATATCTCCTCGAAGAAGAAGAAATTAGTAATACCTGTTTAAAAGTCAAATTGGACATAGTTGAGTTGAGTTTAGGACTGAAATTAGTGATTTAAACAACCATATCCCTCTAGATTAAAAAATAAATTTCAATATAAAAAATGTCCAGTAACAAAAAGTAACAAGTGACACATGGTTGAATTCAGAATGTCACATGGAGACAAAACAAATCCTATTTAAAAATCGAAAGTTTATGTAATTTCTGACCGGAAGTTGCATAAAGTTGAGTCATTTGTCAAAATATACAGTTTTAAATGTCGCATACAGATCCTTCAAATTTCGTTCCATTATCTTCATAAACAAAAAAGTTATAGGGGCGAGCGAACTTCCGCGGACACCCGGTATAAAAAATACTATATAATATGGACAACTGATTTAATTTTATAATAATTTATATTCATAAAAAAATGCTTCCGGTAAAAATGGCCTTTCCTAATGATTATTTACGCTGTAAAACACAGTTATTGATTTTATAATGTAGCTCAACCACCTGTAAAACGAATAAACAAATAAAATAATAACATGTCGACCGTTGTTTGCAAACAAATGCGAATATGGCGTACTAGTTTTAATCTGGCTGTCAAACATTGGCATAGACAACATTTATAGAGGGATGAGTTCCTGTAAGTGAACAGATTATGCGATTCTTTGTTAGTTATAATGAACTTTTATCCATGTGATAATTCAAATTATTATTTTTGTCATCCACTGTAATCATTATTGTGACAAATGCTGTTTGTTTCCGACCAACATAGCACACTGAGAAAATGAAGAGTGATAGATTGTGCATCATTGCTCGCAGCTTTATTTGCGTTTGGTCGATTTTGTTTCAGCAAAATCAGGCCGAGGATAGATAGGTATATAGTGGATATACGAGTGAGCATGAAAATAATACTTAATTTCGTAATGCAGTGTGTCAAATTTAAAAGTTGCCATCAGTGGGAATATTTCAGAAATTGAAAAAGATTTCAAGAAATAATGCTCTAACCATTTTCAAGACATGGTCCATGGAACCAAAATACTTATGTACGATACGCCTTGGATCACCAATAATATCCAGCTTTTGCAAAATCTACGCGATAAGACACTCAATAAATACATAAATTCCCTTACACAAGAAAAGGTTTAGCTAAGAAAAAAATTCAACAACTCTGATTCCAAAGAATCATGAAAGGAACTTAAGAAATTCGATGTTGCTAAAAACAAAAAGAAAAATATTCCTTTTCACGTGATGTTGTAGCAGAAAATAGGTGTTTTGCCAGTCCCTCAGCATCCGAGAGTGAATGAAGCCGCTTATAATTAATACTCTTCAAATGTAAAGGACAATATTGATGTTTTTTTTCTTTCGAACTTGTTGAAACTATCTCACATCATCCAAACTAGAAAGAAGAAAGAAAAGCTGCATGATTACAGGACCTTTATTGCCGCCTGACTGTCGCAGAGATTTACTATGAGTTGGTTTCTAGGGCCCCTCCTTAGAATCTTTCCCGTGCAAACGGAAATAGCCTTCACCTTGGTTTGGAATATCGTGACTTGAGTACCGAGGCTTAGACTAGTGTCTTGCCTTGGCCTCTTCCCGTATTTTCCAGCCCCTATTCCATTGCTTCCCTTAGATCCATCTATGTACCAGATTTGCCCTCTTCACAACATTGGTAAGTCTTTTGATGTGAATTCCCCATCTTGTATGAAGGTGGTGAAGTTCTATCGAAGGAGTAGGTTGGAGTAATTTTGTCCGACAGCATATCAGATGTGTCGATTTTTAGGACCTCCACAGTGTTGAAGTGGCCTAGGTTATTGCCCCTCCAATAGCATAGGCACTTTAGTCTGTAGTCTCATATCCTTGCCTCCGCTGCAATATGCAAATGCAGAGAAGGGAAGTTCAGTATCACCTCCAGGCTAATCGAACATTTGCTGGACTTATCACCAGTGATCCCGACCATGGCCAGACTTTGTAAACCAGCCAGCCTTTCTTGGTTGTCACTTTTTCAACCTTTGGTCACCACAGCAGGGATCCATACGAAATCGAGGGAATCACAATCGCTGTATATAACCAAAGGGATTGTTTGGGTCCGAGTCCCCAAGTTTTGTCAAAGAAGCGCCTGGTCATAATCAATGCTGTACTTGCCCTTGTTAGCACTTTATCCTGATGTTGTTCCACTTCGAGTCTATGTTCACCCCAGTTATTTTGTCTCTCCGGACATCTATAGGCTTTCACCAAAGATTTGAGAGCTCTGTTGGTCTCTAGGTTTCTCTTCCTGGTGAAAGGGTCAGTCGTGGTTTTTTGAGGGTTGACCTTGAGGTTCTCCCTCATACACCACGTCTGAGCATCTGTGAGGGCCCCATATTCTTCCCATTAACCATTATGACGATATCATCAGCATAGCCCAGATGGGCATACATTCCTCTTCGGTTCAGGTCTGTAAGGAGATTATCTACTACGAGGTTCCACAATAGTGGGGATAGCACTCCTCCCTGAGAGCATATTTTCTCGTAGATTTTACCTCCAATGTGTCCCCGAATAGGTTGGTCTGTATCCCCCTGCACCCAAGCATCGCCGATATCCACTCGTTCAGGGCTGGAGCAACGTTTATTTTAGGGCTGAGGGCTGATGTGATAGACGTATATAAGTATGATGTGTTATCGAAAGCTCCTTTTTCTCCGTGAGAGAGATTTCTCAATCCCGCAAACAAGGCTATGGAGCGTCGTCTGACAGGATTTTCCAGGTTGATAGGCGTGATGTCATTGTCTTGTGTGTTCCTATCAACTATTTTTTCCATCGTTTTGAGCATGAACAATTAGAGGCAGATTGGTCTGAATGCCTTAGCCTGAGCGTAGGATGGTTTCCCCGGATCCGGTATGAAGCTCACTTCGGACCTTCGCCAGGTGTTAGGGATGTGTCTGTAGGCCAGGCTCGCCCTGAACAGCTTGACTGGGTAAGGAATCAGTATGTCTGCTCGTTGCTGTAGTGTACAAGTCGGATTTCGTCTGGCCTTGCGGTTTTGAATGGACTAAAGGATGCTATGGTCCATTCTACCTTCCTTTAGGTAATGACCTCTTTCATTATCAATGATTCGTTGGCATGCATTAGCAGGATTCACCGAATCTTTTGACAAGATCTTGTTCTGTCGTGAGCGTTCATAGTTTTCTTTCCTTATACAGGGTGTCCGGTAAACCTTGTACAATATTGAAACTGATGATTTGGGGGCTATAACCTATAACGCATTTGAAAAGGTTCTACTTGAAAATATGTCGTCTCTGCGTACGAGTGGATGGAAAATAACATTTTTGTAATATTATTCAGTGCGATGTTGAATAATCGTTATTGTGGTTTATAGTGTATGTTGATTAAAAAAACGTTGAATTAGTATTTACTTCATTACATCTCATTGAATGCTTCTAAGCAGTTGATTCGTTATTATTCATAATTATTTAATCATTTCATCTTGATAGGATAAAAATAAAAGACATTACTGAAAAAGTCTAATGGAGTTGATTTTAGCTCAGAATAACATCACACTCTAATATTATCGAAATTCTACTCCTTCCAAAAATAATGATCGTATGTTTTATTCATAGTAAAGCCTGGACAAAATGGTCATTCTTCTGTAATGAATATCCAGTTCCACTTGTTTATGTTTTTTCAAACAATAATGTCAAACCGTTGTTAAAAAAATTGGTGTAACTCAAATCTGTAATTTTACCCTGATTTCTTGAAAAATTGTATTGTTTTCTGAAAAACTGTTTGGTACGTCTGAAACCATCACTCATCAGTAATCTTCAGCAGTAAAGATATTTAAATTCGTCCCAATTTGTATACATGGCATTAAAAAATCCAAGGTGAGGTAGTGATTTTCCAGAAATCAAAAATGCTCATTATCTCGAAAACAGTGAGATTTTTACTAAGGTAAAATTCCGATATTCTGAACAGTCATGATCTGGTCTATCACCAGTTTCAATATTGTACAAGGTTTACTGGACACCCTGTATAGCTCTTCTGTACAGAGAGTGGGCTTCTCTGAGGCATACAGCCTGCAGAAATTCTGGGGGAACATAAAATTCCTATCTACTTTTCCTCAGCAATTTTTGTGAGAACAAGAACATAGGTAAAAATAAATAATTCTCTGAAAAAAGGAGCTAACACGAACTAAACTACTCGACACCAATTTCGTCGCACTCCAAAATTTTGCCCCTGTAAAAATCTGAATAACTTTATCTTTCAGCGATAATCTCGTACTTCTTCAAAGGTTATTCACATAAAATCGCTACAGGGTGTTACCTGAAACTGTGCAAAATTTCAGAATTTTCAAAAGGATCCCAAAAGAAGAAAATTTTTTTTTATCCAAATTTGACACAATCAATTCCTTCAATTTCAATTTCATACGACTCCAGACATTCTCCATCGGATTCATATCCGGAGAGAAAGGCGGTCAGTCTATTCGCTCAATACCGTGATTCCTCAAAAACTCGTTGACACTGTGAGCCATATGCGGTCATCAACAAGTAGAATGTTGTCGCCGATATTTGCGGCAGAAGGGACCACGATATCTCTCACACACAAATCTCTATACCTCTCACTTTCCTCTCAGAATCATAAATCACTCCTCCCATTCATCGATATTCCACCCCACAAAGTCACTCCTCCACCTCCAAAAGCCACCCTTGCCTTCACTTTCCCTTCCAAAAACCTTTCATTCCTCCCTCTCCAAACCAGCACACACCCATCCTTTCCAAACAAGTTGAACATACTCTCATCCGTGAACATACACCTATTCCACTCTGAGATTTCCCAGTTTTGATGTCCTTCTTCCCACAATCTCCTTGGTGCAGGCAGCTCGTCTCCATTCGTGTAATTCGAGATTGTAAATCCGGCGTTGGATTGTCTGACTTCAAACCTAAATTGCAGTAGCATCGATCAATTCACGACGAATTTTGGGGACTGTTGAAGTTAGGGTCTGCAGTACCAATCTTCCAACAAGGCGGTCTTGAGTGGGAGCTGTTCTTCTTCTTGTTCCCCTTCTTGGCCCCTTAGGTCGGTACCGAATATCCCCAGCGTTAGCTCGGAGGTGGGCCCTTTGGACGGATCTAAGTTGTTCCAACAGATTGGCAATTTGGAGCGTAGATGATCCTTGTTCCGTCATTCGTGGAATCAGCTGGTCCGGGCGTTAGATGCGGCATCGATAGTCATAAGCATTTTTTTTTTCAAACGAGTTAAAATTGAAGTCAGTTACTAATTGCGATTCTTTTTACCTTGTTTAGCCAGGGCCGATTTTTTTCTCCCAAAAATATGCCGATTCGGTTGGGTTTTCTCACGCACAATTCTTGACTACTGAAAGCAAGAAAGATCTGGACGTATTAAGAATAAATGATCCTTCCGATAACAAGTTGAGTTGACCTTGGAGGAAACCCCCTGATTTTTAATCTTCATCTTGATCCTGAGATTTTGAAAATCAGTTGACGAGGAAAAGAGTTATAACTGTAAAACCAAAAAGGTAATTTTTTGAGATCACCCTGTAAATGAAAGAGATAAGAAGACAATTCAGGAAGTGTCTCAAGGTTACGAGATCTTTATGCCTCTGCTGTCAAAGGACATGGCACTGGATACATGTATTCCTGGGGCTCGACAGATTTTTTTTACTTTTGCATATATCATTCTAGGGGTCAAAAGAAGCAACTTTCTTCATTAGACTTTTTTTCTGGCTCTACAGGGTGAGCTAAAAAATTGGGCTGATTGTGGAAAATACTGTCTGTAAGTTGAATTTTCTTGATTTTTGGGTGTAATATTCTGTGAAAAATATCAACTTACTTTGAATGGCGTGCATACTTACAGGATGGGGCAGAACACGCGATTTTTCTAAAACCTGTTTAATAACTTCTCGCCCAAGTGTGGACTTTGCATTGAATTTATCGAAGCCAAAAGTTCTCCCAAAGTTGCTCGTGTTAGCATTTTTATTTTTTACATGTTTGCGCCCATATACAGCGTGTTTCAATTCTCATAGAAACGCCTCCGTATCTTCCCTAATTTTCGACGTAGAACCATTCTCAGGATCGATAGATACACTAGAAATGAACTCACAGCACAAAAATTATAATTCTACGTGATTTACACTGCACGCCAGTAGCGATGGAACCACCCATTTTTTCATCGCTGCTGGAGTGATGACCCCTTTTTTGGAGTGAGTTCATTTCTAGTGTATCTATCGATCCTAAATATTTCATGGTTCTACGTCAAAAATTACGGACGATACGAGGTTGGTTTGACAAGTTCGTGCAAAGTCCGATAGCGCGTATCGAGGTCATGTTTGGTTACTATCATCTCTTGAATGAACGCACCCCAAGTTTCAACCGTGTTGGTTTATTTATTTGTGCGTGGCATTCGTGTCAATCAAGGAAGTCGAGTGATTTTTAAGAAATGGACGAAAAAGTACATTACTTTATGAAAGGCAAAACGCCTCAGGAGACTAAATAGAAGCTTGAAAAACATTATGGTGACTGTTCACCTTCGATTAGAACCGTTCATAAGTGGTTTCAAAACTTTCGTACTGGCCATATGGACACAAGTGACGCGGAACGTTCTGGACGGCCATTGAGCTTACTACTCCATGAATCATTGATAAAATCCATGATATGGTGATGGATGACAGAAGAGTTAAGGTGCGTGAGATTTCTAGTGCTGTGGGCATCTCCGACTGAACGGGTACACAATATTTCGGAAGAACATTTGGACATGAGAAAGCTTGTAACGTTGACAATGGTATACAGTTGTTTTCCTCGTATGAATAGGTCACAAGGTGAAATTTCCAAACACTTGTCATTCGATCACCACATGTAATAGGATTCCTAGAGACACACCATCCTATTTCACATGAAATATAATTGTTTTGATTTCTCGGTGATTTAATTAAATCCATAATTGTGTGGTTATCAAGAAGGAATGTTGACAATAATATGGTTAATGTCACTTGGGTGACAGCGCTTCTTCTTCCTATTTCGAATCGATTTGTTTACGATTCGAATTGTCGGAGTACGCTCACTACATTGATTTTGTTTACACAAACTTCTACTTTCATGGAAAAGAGAGAGAGAGAACTATGTTTGTTATGGTTTTTATATAGTTTTGAAAATCGCGGAATGCTAGTCTCTTTGATATAGTTCAGTGACATGCGTATAATAATTGATACTGGTGGCAACAATGAAAGGAAATGTTTTTTTGTTAAAATCAATTTTGGAGAGGACGGAAGTGTTTGAAACACCGTTAGTCCATTTCTGACCTGGTAACGCTGAAGCTCGCTGGAGGTTGAATTTGAGTTTATTCAATTTTGGAAACCTACCTAATATTGCTGGACCACACAAATGAGAGGTGAATATTCTTGTTATGTAGAGGTCTATTAAAGGTTACTCGCTTCACGAGATTTAAACATATAAATATTTTTTGTAAAAGCACGCCTTAAAATTTCCTTTTCTTTTTGCCATAGCTATGCCAGGAATTTACCAAAGTCTTTGAGATACTTTAAACAGTATATGGACTAATCAGCCAATAAAAATTTAAAGGCCAATTTCGAGAAAGGAATATAAGCCCACATGGTATTATAAAGCCTATGATGGTATTGTAAAGCCTATGATGGTATTGTAAAGCCTATGATGGTATTGTAAAGCCTACGATGGTATTGTAAAGCCTGTGATGGTACTGTAAAGCTTGTGATGTATGATAAAACATGTAATGGTATTGTAAAGCCTGCCATGGTGTTGTAAAGCCGGAGAGCATGTTGGAGCAGACCCAACGCTAGAGATTTCCGTGGAAACAATCATTTATGGAGACCAAAAGGGAACAACAAAACCAAAGTCGTGATTCCTTAATTAATACTTAATTCTGTAAGGTTTGTATGCATTCGGACTAGGTAAGATAAAAACTGTTATAATTTCTTAAATCACGACTTGGAGAACCCATTCTTTTGGTTGGTTACATATCAAGATTCTATTATTATTATTATAGTAGACAACTATTAAAATTATTAAATATTTATATTTTAATGTGTCTTTTGTTTGAAGTTGGAGATGAATCTTTCTTTCAGCATGGTTAAGGTCTTTCTACAGAGATTGGCCTGGGAATAAGTTTTTGAAATCATTTATCACTGTAGATGGCGTCCAATAAACACCATAATTAATAAGAAACTTATTCTCTGTGCCACAAATTGGACCTTTTGAGAATCATCGAGTGACGTCGACTTACGCCTTGCCTCCGAAAATCAAAAACCTAGCCTGGCCAAATATGTACCTAAGTTAAGGTTACAAGCTATCCGCAAGATAGGAGCCGCGATTGCTCACGCTTGACCATAAACGGAATCATGTGTTGCCAGGAAGAATCCGGAGGACTTTAAGCGTCGTTTCGTTACTGTGGATGAAACATGGATACATTATTATACTCCTGAGACCAAACAACAATCTAAACAATGGGTTACCAAGGGGGAATCTGCACCAAAAAAGGCGAAGACCGTTCGTTCGGCCAGAAAGGTAATGGCGACTGTCTTTTGGGATTCGCAAGGGATAATCCTCATCGACTATCTGGAAAAGGGTAAAACTATTACAGGAAAATATTGTTCATCGTTATTGAACCGTTTGAAAACCGAGCTGCAAGAAAAACGCCCACGATTGGCCCACAAGAAAGTCCTTTTCCATCACGAAAACGCACCAGCACACACCTCAGCAGTTGTCGTCGCAAAATTAGCGGAAATAGGATTCCAACTCGTTTCACATCCTCCCTATTCTCCAGACTTGGCTCCCCAATTTGAAGAAATGGCTGGCGGGACAAGGATTTTATTCAATCGAGGAGGTGATTACAGACACTAATGGATATTTTGCAGACATGGACAAATCCTATTATTCGGAAGGGATAAACAAGCTGGAACATCTTTGGACGAAGTGTATAAACCTAAAAGGAGACTATGTTGAAAAATGAAAAATATTTACTCCAAATACGTTAGTAGTTTTTATTTTTGCACGGACTTGTCAAATTACCCTCGTATATGGGTGCAAACATGTAAAAAAATAAAAATGCTAACACGAGCAACCTCAGGGGGACTTTTGGCTTCGAGAAATTCAGTGAAAAGATAATAAACAGGTTTTAGAAAAATCGCGTCTTATGCCTCATCCTGTAAGTATGCACGCCATTCAAAGTCAATTGATATTTTTCACAGCATATTATACCCAAAAACTAAAAAAAAAATCAACTTACAGACAGTATTTTCCACAACTGAGATAAGACATTCAATCCAATTTGTTAGCTCACCCTGTACAGACTAAAAGTCTAATGAAGAAAGTTGCTTCTTTTGACCTTTAAAATGATATATCCAAAAATAAAAAAAATCTGTCGAGCCCCAGGAATACATGTATCCAGTGCCATGGTCCTTGGGATCTTTTTGAAAATTCCGAAATTTTGCAAAGTCTCAGATAACACCCTGTAGCGATTTTATGTGAAGAACCTTAAGTTTTGAAGAAGTACGAGATTATAGCTGAGTGACTGGGCTAGCGAAAAGTGTGAAAAGAATTCAAATTGTTCAGAGCAGAAAAAAGTTATTCAGACTTCAACAGGGGCAAAATTTTGAGATGCGACGAAATTAGTGTTGAGTAGTTTAATAAAATCATTACTGATGAAAATCGATCTAAAATTTCTCCTTCTTGATGATAAAATTGACATTTATATAAATATTTTCATATATTGTCTGTTAATAGAAATATTGAAGGTGGCACGATTTTAAATTAACACCCAATATCAAACTTGGTCGCGCTAAATAGCTTTTAATGTATAAATCAAGATCTGCTTAAAAAAAATTAGAACACCGGATAGCAAACACTGGAAAATATATAAAAATCAGAAGAATAGAAAACGGTCATATCCCGGATTTCTCAACACACCCATTATGGGAGCCGCGCGAGATAAGAACGTGGCGGCGGCGGCGCGGGGCCATAACGAGTTCCTGGAAAATTTCTCAAGGTAAGCAATAACTGAGACACATCCCATAACGTGACCATAAACCAGTCGAGATGTTTACACAAGATGGCGGCGCTCGTGTTATCTACATGCAGCGATAAGGCCAGGTATGCAGTGTGCTCAATAAATTACAGCATCTCTCTGCTCTTTCGCCTGGCGTGGTGTTTGCTTCACACACACTGTGCATCGCTGGGAGACGGGAACGGCAATCTTTCGGGTTAATTGGAGACTGTGAGAGGTATATTCGCCTCGAGTAGGGGTGGGAATGTGACTTGGAGAACTATTGAAGAATTTGCCTGGAAATAGTTCATGATATACTCGCACAAAACAAAGACTTACTGACTGAAACTTTTCCGGAAATACTTTCTTCTAACGCCTCCTTTGAAAATTTACTTTTCCTCTTTATAGTTTTAGGGTTGAAAGTGGCACTTTTCCTCCTGTACCCCACAAAAAATTAAATAAAGTTTTACATAAATACGAGAATTTGTCGGGTATTACTGTTGAGCAGGGGCGTTTTGAGGGTTACAGGCGTCTGAGGCTAAAAATTAATCGGCGCCTATAGCCAGTGACATTTTTGTCTCACAAATTAGTCGTGTTCAATCCTTGTTCAAACATCTGTCAGTTTGAATTTAAAAAGTAAGCGATATAATTAAAAAGGCATGAAAGATTGCTAGGTTAATACAAGCAAATGCAATGGTAGGTATATATCTCATTAATAGAAACACAGAAAAAATATGTTTATAGGTGATATAATACAGAATGAATATCAAAAACATATAACATGATCCCAAAGAAAACAACAAAAACTTCACATAAACACATTATCCTGATATTATAAACAGGTACATACAGAACAGAACAAAAATAACAAAATAAATTAACAAATTCTTTGGTTAGTAGCATTTTGGATAGTTGATTAATTGGTGAAAGAAAATAAGATCGCAGCGCCACCTATAGCAAGACTTTGAACTACGAATCACGGGCAAAGGTTTTTGACTTTACACGTGTTTATATGGCGTTTTGACGATCTGTACTCCTATTTTCGAACAATTTGTGAAAATTTGTGATTTCTCTAACTTAAAAGTGATTGTGTTTCTATTGAAAGACTCTAAAGAACGTTTCAGTCAGGTGATTTAAAGGAATTTCATCTCCGATAAGTTTTGAATGCTTCTGCAATTCAAGGTTGCATGGCGTTTTGATGACCTGTTCTCCTATTTTCAAACAATTTCTGAAAATTTGTGATTTCTTTAACTGAAAAGTTATTGTGTTTCTATTGAAAGACTTGAACGATAGTTTCAGTGTAGTTTACAAATATTTTACGTGTTTTTTGAAGTCATGATTTGTGAGTTATTGATCTGATTCATTCTGTTGATTAAGGATATTTCCATACTCGATTTCTGTTTCTGTTCGTATTTTTTTGGTTTATACTGTTGATAGACTGCCAAATATGGGAAAATACAATCCTAGTTGTTCAGTCCCAGGATGCAGGACATATGGCAAGAAGGAAAATGTGGGATATCACAAATTTCCCCCAAAGATAAAAGCAAGGTTAAAAAATCACCAATTGATTCAACCAGATTGAAGAAATTGACCAAAGGAAAGCATGGATTTTGAAACTGAAAATTGGCAAGCTAAATAATATCGAAGTATCATGCTTGTTTGACAGACTGATGAATGAATCAGATCAATAATTGATCGCAAATCATGACCTCCAAAAACAAGTAAAATATTTGTAAACTACACTGAAACTATCGTTCAAGTCTTTTAATAGAAACACAATAACTTTTCAGTTGAAGAAATCACAAATTTTCACAAATTGTTTGAAAATAGTAGAACAGATCATCAAAACGCCATACAACCTTGAATTGCAGTAGCATTCAAAACTAATCGGAGATGAAATACCTTTGAATCACCTTACTGAAACGTTCTTTAGAGTCTTTCAATAGAAACATAATCACTTTTTAGTTATAGAAATCACAAATTTTCACAAATTGTTTGAAAATAGGAGTACAGATCGTCAAAACGCCATATAAACACGTGTAAAGTCAAAAACCTTTGTCCGTGATTCGTAGTTCAAAGTCTTGCTATAGGTGGCGCTGCGATCTTATTTTCTTTCGCCAATTGAACTAAAAATATTTTTTTACTAGCATCAAATTCCAAATATGCCACAAACATGCAATATAATCCGAAACAAAACAATACAGGAACAAACAGGTACATGCAAAAAGAAAAAAACAAAGGAAATCAAATAAATTCTTTGGTTAGTAGCACTGGATAGGTCTTTATTATCACTGAATTGAAAAAGACATTTTTCTTGACTTACTCGCAGCAAAATTCACTATTATATGTGAAATCTCTGACTCAATTGAGAACAGACAGAGATTGCTATTTTTGGAATTTTCTAATGAGCCCCTCAAATAATT
This sequence comes from Chrysolina oricalcia, assembly GCA_944452925.2. Lineage (NCBI taxonomy): Eukaryota > Metazoa > Arthropoda > Insecta > Coleoptera > Chrysomelidae > Chrysolina > Chrysolina oricalcia. The sequence goes on along the minus strand of OX101818.2, from coordinate 15,830,728 downwards.
TTTCAAGATTTTTAATCAAAAAATCAAAGCTTGCAATCTCTGTGGGTGTGTTAGATGGGGACACATTTTCCAAGCTGAATTAGAACCACTTCCTCTCATCTTATGGAATTGAAATTATACAAGTTGATTCAGTTCCGATGACAATATTTACATTATTGTCGAAGAAATTGTCCACCCCTCCTGCCCTCCGAAAGCTAGATAGAGAACGTGTAGGGTTAAGGAAGTTTTCTTGACGAGTCAAAATTTACAGCAAAAAAATAGGTAGGAGGGGCTCGCCCCTCCTTTTTCTCGAAAAAAGTTGTAAAACTCTCGAAATTAAAATCGGAAAAATCCGTAAAAATAGTGAAAAATATCTGACCGTCGAATATTATGGATTAAAAACATTCCAGCACTCCCTGTCACCCCTCAAAAGCTGGATAGAGAATGCAAAGGAACTCGGAAAATATTTCAACAGTTTCCGACACGGAAAAAATTGATTGTCAGGATCCTGACACGAAAAAATTAGGAAAACTCGCAAAATAGAAATCGAGAAAATCCGTAGAAATAGTAAAAATTATCTGACCATTGTATAATACGGTTTCAAAAATAATTTCCCCTCTTTCCCACTCGAAAGCTAGATAAAGATCGCGAGGAAATTAGAAAAAATTTCCGATGGTTTTATACATGGAAAATTATGAGAAAAAATATGTTTGCCGGTGGACTCGCTCCCTACTCTCTTTTCAAAAAAGTTGCGAAAACTTGCGAAAATATAATCGAAAAAATCCGTAAAAAGGGAAAAATATCGACTATTATAGTTATGAAAAATGTTACCTCCCTATCTAGATTGATGATGCGTAGAAAATTGGAAAATTTCAGATTGTTTCGGACGATGAAAATAATGACGAAAGAAAATATTGTTTGTTGCCTATTATATTTTTCTGGACTTGCACAGTACACAAAATGCAGGATAGTACTGTTGACCGCCATTGTCTATCTAGGCTTAAACCTTTTCGCCGCTGGCCAAGCAAATATGGCTTTAAGTAGGGTCAGTTACCCGAAGGTCTCCTCATTGAAGAACTACACCTTTTTCATATGTAATTCAGAAAGTGTAACTTGTAATTCAGATTAGTAAAATGTAATTCAGAAAACGTAACTTGTAATTCAGAATTGTTAATTGTATTTCAGACACCGTAACATGTAATTCAGATTAGTAAATTGTATTTCAGAAACCGTACCATGTAATTCAGATTAGCAAGTTGTAATTCAGAAAGTGTAACTTGAATTTCAGATTAGTGAATTGTTATTCAGAAAGCGTCAATTGTAATTCAGAAACCATCACTTGTAATTCAGAAACCATCAAAGATCTGACCGGTGTGAAAAGAGCGGCCAAAGATAGCAGCCGAAATCTCCGGAGACACCCCGGAGACACCAAAAGGGGGCTATTATGATAAATAATAACAAATATCTACAAAATAGAGTATGTGGACCTTTTTGCATAACTTTACTGACGACAGGGTTGAAAGTGGGTGGGTGAATAATGCGGTTGTAGCGTAAAATGACTTCCGGCAAATTAAGGTATTGTAATAAAATAATTTCGCTTTTGGACTAGGGTTGGATATTTTGAATATGCAATTTTCGTAAAGTACTGAATAATGGGATTCAGGGTTGAAATTTTCAACCCTAAAATTTTTAATATTCATTTCAAATTGGTTCTAGCATACACATATTTTGAATGTTCATTTTTTGTTGTAAAAGGACCATTCCCTTAGAGAATTGTTGACCTCCGTTGGGATCCCGTGGTGGATTTTTCAACCCTACTATCGGGGAAGCCAGGTGGTGCATTTAGCACTTATCTTAAAAATTCGACTCATGAGTGAAGTCGTCGTCGGAGCACTAACAGATTTTGTCAAAATGTTGCATATCACTTCTCCTTTACTGTTTGATCAGAAAATTCGACTTTCCGTTTGAGGATTTTTCCATTTCGGAGGGTTGTTGAGGGTAGTTTCTGATTCACAAATTATTTCACCCGATAGAGCGTGTAAAGTAGCTGTAGAATAATTCATTTTTGTCAAAAAAAATCGAGCAACAGGTTTTTAAACTGTTTGAGGAATTTTCCACTTCGGAGGGTTGTTGAGGGAGGTTTTTGATTCACAAATTATTTTACCCCATAGAACGTGTACAGTAGCTGTAGAATAATGCATTTCCGTCAAAAAACATCGAGCAATGAGTTTATAAACTGTTTCAGGATATTTCAACTTCAAAGGGTTGTTGAGGGGTAGTTTTTGATTCACAAATTATTTCACCCTACAGAGCGTGATCAGTAACTGTAGAATAATGCATTTCCGTCAAAATACCTCGAGCAACGGGTAATTCAACTGTTTCAAGATTTTTCTAATTTAGAGGGGTGTGGAGGGGTAGTTTTTGATTCACAAATTATTTAACCTCATGGAAAATATTCAGCAGGTTCACAATAGTTAATTTCCGTCGAAAAACCTGGAGCAACGGTTATACTTGAATCGAAAAATAAAAGAAAAAAAAATCGTTGCTGGAAAAACCGTTGCTGCTTTCACACCCGTGGTCCTCATTAGTTTTTCATAAATTCCATGAGAAAGGTTGAGGGTTTTGTTTGTTTGACTGGATTGATTTTTTGAGATATGCGTCAATATGCAATGAGGGTCTGTATAGATTTTGAGAAGGATCGGAAATTGCATAACGATTTCCCCGGCAATTTTCCGAAAAGAAAAAAACACGAATAAAAACCGTACCGACGACTGAAATGAAATTTTTAATAGTGCAATGGATAGTGCTGGAAAATGCAAACAAATCATGTCACTTGAAAATTTGAAAATTTCCGAAAAAATGATTGGAAAACTGAGAAAACTTGAAAATATGAATAAAAAAATTGAAATTTTTTAAAATTCGAAATTTCTCGGAAACGCTCAAAATTTTCCAAATTTATAAACAAATCTTTTTTGATTGCCTTCAGAAAATCTACAAAAAATGTGAATGAATTTTTTCCATAAAATCAATGTACCGTGAAATAATCCAAAAAAACCGGGGAATCGATAGATCTCCCAAACTATTGAAAAAATCCAAATTGTTTTTTGCAGCAAATACCTTTTGACAAAATCTACCTACTCTTCAAATTTCAGTTTTTAGAATTTGTTAACAGAGCGGGGAAAAAATAAAATCGAAAAAAAAACGGGACTTTTTTATAAAAGCATCAGCCTTGCACCTTATGACTTATTTTACGTAAAAAATGCATATTTAACCCTCTACCCTCGCGTTATTCTTCCGGGGTGCCTTCTGGCAGCCCGTCTCACGCTACGTTGGTGACCCCGAACCTATAAATGCTAAATTTCACTTTGCACCGAGTCACTCGTATTTCTCCGTAGTCAGCTCTCCGTGTAATACGGGTTGTTCTTGGTTTCTGAATTACAGTTGACACTTTCTGAATTACAACTCACGCTTTCTGAATTACATGTCACACTTTCTGATTAACAATTCACTAATCTGAATTACAAGTTACACAATCTGAAATACAACTTACTAATCTGAATTACATGTTACGGTTTCTGAAATACAATTTACTAATCTGAATTACATGTTACGGTTTCTGAATTACAATTTACTATTCTGAATTACAAATTATACTTTCTGAAATACATGTTATACTTTCTGAATTACAATTGAAAAAGGTGTAGATTGTAGTAAATTGACAGGCAAGCGACCGTGCAACAATGATGCATTAAATGAAATCAACAGACTAAGAAACATATCCAAAGAAAACTAAAAAAAGAAATAAACGAATAAACTTAAAAAAAAAACTTTTTATAGAAAAGCTTCAATTTAAATGCATTAAAAAGAAGAAAATAAATTTTAAAGTGAATTAAACTCATAATTTTGTTACATTATAAAATTTTGATAAAAGGACCACGCACACACCTTATGGGAAAAAGTCTTTAAGTGAAAATGGCTGAATTTAATATGTTGTAGCTGAAACCATTCTGAGTAAAAGCCTCCATTGGCCCAACTCGATCGTATGACTAGATTCGGCTCTAGAGGGCGCCAAATCATGAATTTTGTGATTTTTGGAGAAATTCAGCTGAATAAAAAAATATCAATATCTCAGTTATATTCGATATTGTGTGCGACTGTGAATTCCTGAGAAATATTTTTCCATAAAACAGAGATAAAATACGCCGTTATTTTTATACAGGGTAGTCAACAATATACTCAATTCTTCAGTGATTGAATTCGCCTACGAGGTTAAAAGTTGATTGAGTTTATCATTGAGGATCAATTAGAATGGTTTGTTGATCGACCAAAATATAATGAAGCTGTGAATACAGAGTGTTTGGAATAAGATAGGGTTCATGTTTTATATATATTTAATTACTTCAAATCACGAATTTTATTAATTTTGAGTGAATTCAGATAATTGAAAAACATTTTCATATTATTTGTAATCAATATAAAACTGTTGTTCGTGAATGATTTCTCTATAAAACAAAAAAAAAAAGTATTTTCTACATGGTAGTTTCCAAAATAACCAATTTTTAGGTGACTAAATCCACCTTCAAGACTATGAGATGATTAAGTTAATTATTATTGATGATCGATTAGAATTGAAGTTGATCTCTCAAAACAAAATGCAAGTGAAGTACATAGTGTTTCACACAAGGAAGGCTCCATTCAATTTGAATAAGTAATTACTTTTTTCGAGGATTCAATCATGACATCGTCCTGAACCTAACTATGTCCTAATACCTAAAGGTTTGGAGAGAGGGCACCAAATGATTAATTTTGTGTTTTTGTAGGATTAAGCAAGCTATAAAATACGAATATATTTTGTGAGTGACTCAAAGAAATATATCTGATATACCGAGGATATTGAGTATATTTCCGACAAATTTATGTTCGAACTGATTGAACCCATCTGAATGCAAGGAGAATTCATTCATAGGCACTATCCTTCGATTGTAAAACCTAGAGGAATGTATATTGATCATAATTTGTTGGATATCTTATAATTCGGTGACATTATGGTAGTATTTTTTTCTGGTACAGATGGTGGCTACGAACTATTTCCGTCATTACTATTTCCACTCCAAGGAAGTCGTCACTGTGAGAATTGAGATAAGATGTTTTGAAAAAAGTTATTTGGGATTATTCATATTTACCTATGCTTGGTCTACAAACGGGCACATGTAAATTCGGCTGCTTGAGGATTTTTAATCTTCTCAATCAAAGGATACCCCAAAATACGGTATGTAATCTTGGCCGATACCAAACCTGGGCTCATCTTCATTATTTAGAATAATCTAACCTTACGTAGGTATTTGAATGCGTGGAAATTGAATACACACATTTTGTAAGAAAGTAATTATTTAGTGTAATCGATCCAGAACGAACTAACCTTACGTAGACATTTGAATGCGTGGAAATTGAATACACACATTTTGTAAGAAAGTAATTATTTAGTATAATCTAACCAGAACGAACTAACCTTACTTAGACATTTGAATGCGTGGCTATTTGGCTGTTTGCGACTCCACTTCATTTCGCCCATTTTCAACTCTTCAAATTATTGTTATATAGTTATTATAGGCGGCCGAGTTTTCATACCCGAAATCAAGTACAAAATTTTGGACTGCCGAGATTACATACTCGTTAGTGAACATTACCTGATAATCGGCCCAGTTTACAGTCGCCCATAAGAACAAGCGAATTCTTTCACCTAAAAATTGAGTATGTTGTAAAGTACCATATAGAAAGACAGTTTCGTTTTCTATTGTATTATAGATAAATCATGCACGGATCTTGGTAACGCTCAGTTGAACAACAGTTTTATATCGATTACAAATAATATGTGAATGTTTTTCATTTGTCTGAACTCACTCAAAAATATATAATATAACATATAATTATATAACATGGACCATTCCTTATTCCAAACACTTTGTATTCATAGCTTCATATATTTTGGTCAATCAACAAACCATTCTGATTGATTCTCAATGATAAACTCAATCAATTTTTAACCTCTTAGGTGAATTCAATCACTGAAGAATTGAGTTTATTGTTGAAAATTTATTTTATTCTTTTTAGTGCATTTAAAAAAAAAGCTTTTCTCTAAAAGTTTATTTTTTATTCATTTCAGTTGAAAAAGTCCTTTCGCCTGAAAAGTTTGTTGCAGGAATACATAAAAAAGTTCTCAAAGCCACATCAATATTTGAAAAAGTTGATGTAATTTTTTGTTCTCTTGTTAATCTGAGTGATTGCTCAGTAAACGAACACGAAAGGTTGAATCCTCCGATTTCGTTTCCAGCGCTGCGAACTTTTCGCTTTTTCCAGTCTGCGTCAGAAAATGCTTCTAAGCTTTCTTCGTTGTTCTTCAAGGATAGCAATATTCTCTTTCCTGCTATTCGCAGGTCTTGATTGGGTTTATCTAAGAACCTACTGAGGTATGAGACTGGATATATTGTTAGGTCGAGATGTATAGGCTAAATTCATTAGTGCTCCTATTTGCTTTCGGTATTTCGATGAGGAACATCTATGGTTTCATTTTTGGATAAATCATTACAACTGATCCAGTACTCATTCTTTCAGAACTCTCTCTATATTTGTTCTTTGAGTGCATGATTTTTATAGTTATCTGTTCTAAGAAGATCCATTCCTAAAGACATTTTTACTGCACCCATGTCTCTTGCATTTAGTCTGTCTCTCAAACCTCTTACAATATTTCCTATTTCCATTTTATTTCCTCTTATAGGATCATCTATGGTGTCATTTTTGGATAAATCATTATAACTGATCCAGTACTCATTGGTGTTGATACATCTTCACATTCTGACATTCTGCATTCTTCAAGAACTCTCTCTATATTTGTTCTTTTAGTGATTTTTATAGTTTCATCTGTTCTAAGAAACTCCATTCCTAAAGATATTTTTACTGCACCCATGTCTCTTGCATTCAGTCTTTCTGAGAAACCTCTTACAATAGTTCCTATTTCCATTTTATTTCCATCATATTATCCACAAATTTTGATTTTCTAAAATGAAAGTCTGTCATCACTTCATTAAATTTGTTATTCCAGCAACTTTCTTTCAATCCATATAATGCTCTATCAAGCTTTAAAACTTTAGACTCATCTATATTTACCCCTTCTGGCATTTTCAAACACACTTCGGTTTCAACTTTCCCATTTGAAAGGACAGGTGGGTTATCTAACTGTCTAAAGGTCACAATTCTGTTGTAATTAGCAATGCTCTGACAGTTGACATCCCTGTCACTGAGGCATACATTGTTGTTGATGAGTTCTTCTTTTTCTGAAAAACTTTTGAATAACTAGATTTTGTGTACATGGCTGTATTGTGCTTTAACATTTTGCAGTTTCACATTAATAGAGTCACCACGTATCTTGATCCTGCTACTTTCCAGACCCATTATCATTGAACGGTACCTATCTGGCAAACCAGCTAACAGGAGTGTTCCTTCCTATTCATCTTCTACTTTGAATTTAATTTCAATTAAAGTGCTATAGAAATGATAGTATCACAGTATTCTCCTACTGACTTCGTAGTTACCAGGGCTCTTAATAGACCAACTTTTTTTGTAAGACCTAAGTCCTCAAAAGCCTTTTTTTAGATTCTGGCAAGCTCCTTTCGCTTTAGATGCAGATTTCAGACGCGACTATTTAATTTTGTCGACAGGTATTATTATTTTTGAAAGAGCTTTTTTGTCTTAATTTCCATCGGCAGTTGTCACTACCAGTCAATTTGTCGATAGCCAAAAATGATGAAGAGGTATCTGCCATTTTTGCGTGTTAGCACAAAAATGCCGCTCAAACTGTTTCAGTTATTTTACTATTATATATTTGCAGTTCCTCCGTAGCCATGGGCCCATAACCTGTTGTGATATTTTCACAATGACAGTCTCAGAACCACATTTTTCACTTTTCGCGCCTCTACAAACTGTTTTCTAGTGTCCCATCTCCCCAAAGAATTTGGTGGGTATGTTATTCGTATTGCAGCTAAAAGCCATGGCAGAGGGATAAATTGTCGATGAAGGAGTTGCTTCTGTTGTTGTTGCAATTTCTGAAATATGTCATAACGGCTGAGTAGGAGTACCTGTCAAAAATTTCCAATTCCACTTTTTTTGACAGTCGAGTACTGTCAAATCCGTCTGCCACGCTTGTCCAGCGCCAATCACCATGTTTCTTTAATATTAAAATGACTCCTCTCTTATTTGCTAAGAAAGCGCAGATGTTCTTCTCAAACTATTTATGTCAGGGATATTGTTCTGGATTATGCAACTTCAAATATTTGGCTGAACGGTATTTTTGAAATGGTATTTTTTTCTTCAACCTGTACTGTACGACGATGATCCGTTCTCGGTGATCTCAGAGCTGCATATACTTTTTGATGATGTCAAGGATGTTGACATTGCCAATTGTTTGTAACAATAATTTCTCTTTGTATTTTCGTGTTGGTGAAAAAGGGTAGATACATCGACTTCTTCGATTTCATTGATTTCACTTTTTTTTCACAATTGTTTCTCGTACTTTTCTCGAGCTATGTCTGGTAATAGTTCCAAATTGTTTCGGTTATTTCTTTATCTGAATATTCCCTTTTTTTATTTTTTCGTATGAAATAACGAGAAAAACTCTTGAAGGACGCTTCAACCGTTTTGATTTTGGCAATTTTGACGATAATTCATGGCAATCATCAGGGAAAAACATGTTGTTTAGCTTCAAAAGCATGGTCTTCTTGATGTTATGATTAGATTGTATTGCATGATTCAGAGTCTAAATTGAAAAATTATTATTATTTTTATAAAAAAATTGTACGAAATATTCTCCAATATGATAATTTTATTTATTGTGTTAGAATAAGGTGAGTCTTAAATTTCGTTAATTTAGCGAAAAATTAAAATAAGTAGTGAGTGCTCTTGAAAAAAAAAACCTTTGCGTACGGAAATATTTCTCATTTCATATAGAAGAGTTAACAGGAGTATAATTCAATCGTCGGTCGGTTGGATCATGACACTGAATACGGTCACATTCTATAAGTTTGTAAGATTGTTAAGTAATGAATAACATGGTGTTGTAAGATGGATTATGCTAACGTATTGAATGCATTCTTTATTTTTATTATTTCATATTCATTTTCTGAATTAAAATGCGTGTAGGAACGTAGTGTTTTCTACACGTTTGTAGAAAAAACTGTCTTAAACTCTACATTTCAGAGATGACTTCAGCAAAATATCAATTGTGCTATATCTATACGTTTCATAATATATGCTAAAATATACAGGATGTCTCAAAAAAAAAATTTCCTAATGATTATTTTGAAACATTAATTTTTAATGTTTTATTGAAATTATTTCATAGTGTTGATTCTTTTCCAGGTAAGAAATTCTGATGGAAGGCCATAATTCTGCTCTACCATTATCGTATCTGCCACTGACTCTGTCGTGAGTATTCTTCATTATTTTTACAAACACTTCGATTAAACGTTATGGATATATGTTATACTGAAAAAAGTTGAATGAGCTAGTTACAAAGAAATATTGCAATATGTATTTTGGAAAGAGTCTTCGATATCACACATTGGATTCCAAAGTAATAATTAGTATTTGGTTATATAGGTAATGTCAATGGCAGGTATTCAGTTTGATTCCTCGTCGGCATATATGTACTTACTGAGATTATAATTCACCGTTTTAATTTTTTTTGACAAATGTAACAATTTATGAAATCATACAATGTGAACACACTGATATGTGTACACTTTGACAAAACTTTTAGTAAAGTTTATCACTAAAACAACACCAGTTGTGTATGCAACACGCAATGCGGAGCAGACGTCATCTGTTCGAGTCGACCATTCCTTTAAAATACAGTAGTTTATGAATTTTCAACCAAAAACATGGGAGATACAGAGATTTCAGTCGAGCGTCGGGGTAAAACTTATCAAATCTCGACTTGTTAGCGCGGAAATCTGAAAATAATAATTATAGGTACCGGGTGACACTGCAGACATGTAGCAGCCTGTAGTTTTTTTATTTGATGAGATGAAGATTTGAAATTTGCAGAAGTTACGTAATCAATCATAGCGCTTCATTTGAATCTAACTTTTTTCAACTACCTGTTTGATCGGCAGTAACTACAATTTCTTTTTTGTAATGACACCTTGTATATTTATCCAGCCTATCTTATTTGTCTTGAAATTCTCTATTCAACCGTGTATCACAAAGTGGCATTCGTTTCTCAATTTGCAGATGAATTGCATTTTATTAAAAAACATCAAGTTATCCGAATTCGATAATCTTTGGATGCTTGGTAGACTTGGAAATCCAAAGAGTATCAGTTAAACGATATAATTTCAGTTTTTTCCATACCTGATCACTTCCTACAGATTGTCAATAATTTCTTTAATAAGAAGAAAAAACATCTGAAAATAACTGACGATATTGCGACAACTGAGATAGGAACATGTTTTTTTCAATTTGGCTACTTGTGAAAGAACTATCTGTCTTTCTCTTTGGCCATGTAGCCATATCATGATCTTTCCATTTGGAAACATAAAATTAAAATTGTTCCCATGATCCATCAATTCACAAGTCTATTAGTATAGATATTTGCAATAATATTTTGCCTAGTAGGCGGTGTACACAGAATGTTTTGTGTTTGACAGGTAACATCATTTGATTGTACTGATTATATCCGTCAGTTTTATGGTGATTAAAATTGCATCGTTTAATTGGATACTAAATATGTATTCAAAGAATGAAAAGGTCGATATGTTGTTGATATTCGGAGAGTGCAAGAGAAATTGTAGACAGGCTGAACAAATGTATGTCGAAAGATTTCCGGAAAGACGCCATCCGCCTAATAATTATTTCGCTAGAGTAGAAGAGCAGTTCAGAAGAGAACCGGAAAATCAAAACAATCTCCAATACATTGTCGACGAGGAAATGGAAGTAAACGTTTTGGCCATAGTACATGCAGATCCGACGATATCACTGAGACAAATTGAGGACGAAATCGGCGTGAAGACCGCTAGAAGAGTTTTGAAAAGAACTGCTCTGAACTGCACTTTTACTCTAGCGAAATAATTATCAGGTGGGTGGCGTCTTTCCGGAAATCTTTCGACATACAATTATTGTTCAGCCTGTCTACAATTTCTCTTGCACTCTCCGAATATCAACGACATATCGACCTTTTCGTTCTTTGAATACATATTTAGTATCTAATTAAACGATGCAATTTCAATCAGCATAAAACTGACGGAGATAATCATTGCAATCAAATGATGTTTACCTGTCAAACACAAAACATTCTGTGTACACCGCCTACTAGGCAAAATATTATTGCAAATATCTAGACTAATAGACTTGTGAATTGGTGGATCAGGGGAACAATTTTAATTTTATGTTTCCAAATGGAAAGATCATGATATGGCTACTTGGCCAAAGAGAAAGACAGATAGTTTATTCACAAGTAACCAATTTGAAAAATATATGTTCCTATCTCAGTTTTCGCAATATCGTGAGTTATTTTCAGATGTTTTTTCTTTTTATTAAAGAAATTATTGACAATCTGTAGGAAGTGATCAGGTATGGAAAAAACTGAAAGCATTGAAAGATTATCGAATTCGGGTAACAGCCAACTCGATGTTTTTCAATAAAATGCAATTCATCTGCGAATTGAGAAACGAATGCCACTTTGTGATACACGGTTGAAAAAAGAATTTCAAGACAAATAAGATAGGCTAGATAAATGTACAGGGTGTCATTCAAAAAAAAGAAGTTGGAGTTACTGCTGATCAAACAGGTAGTTGAAAAAAGTTGTCGTTAGATTCCAATGAAGCGCTATCATTGATTACGTAACTTCTGCAAATTTCAAATTTTTATCTCTTCAAATAAAAAAACTACAGGCTGCTACATGTCTGCTGTGTCACCCGGTAGATCATTATCTCTCATAAGAAGCAATTTTTGACAAAACATGTAGGACCTGTTTTTGTTGAGATTTTTACCCTCTGTAAGTTTGTTCACATACATTATATCTAAATTGTCAACCCCTTCCAAGTTATTGATGGAATATCGATTTTCCGAGTTTCCGGGGAATTTTCAACACTTTCCATAGGTGCTCGCGTGAATAAATTTTTTTTTACTCTTTAAAAACTGCCAGTGTACCAAAAATCATTTCTATTGGTTTTAGTGTCAGCTTCAAAGCCCCTGGACTACATTGTTGGGGTCCACCCAAACCATCATAATAAATCCCATCATAACATCAAAACTGGAAATCGCAAAGCATCATAAGGCTACAGGGTCATATTTGTTAAATATAGAAATCGTAATACAAAGAAAAGTACACAGTCATAAACTTATTGCAGCATGACGTAACACAGCATAATGTACTTTTAGAAACAAGACCATATTCATATTCGTAATCCTTCATTTTCGTATTGTATCATGTCGTCACTGTAACATAACGTTATTGAGTAGAATTCGTGTAGAAATCGTATTCAGTCAGTTTCACAATATTTTACTGCCGGTAGTCGGTGGGCTAAGCCAAGTTTTTTCAAAGCTCGAATCGAAATAATTAGTAGTATGAACTTGTGATCAATAATATTATACAAACTTCAAAATGAAATTAAACGGATGAGGTGATTACAAAAGAAACACAAACCGCGAAAATAAATTCGAGTCGTCACTATAGGAAATAGGAATCCTATTGGCTGAGAGTGATATGTTTGACAAAGAAACTGAAAGAACTTATTTCGTAACCGTAGTCGTATATACACGAAAAAACGCTTGTTTCTACAACCGCTTACCGAAGCAGCCTTTGACGCTTTCAGATCTCAACGCAAAGTTGTCTCTATATTTGGGTTATTTCTCGGAAATCAGAACATTTATATCTTTGTTTTACGTGCTCAGTTGTCCTGAGTAAATGGTTCACAGGTAACATCAATAACGACAACACACCTAGAGACCATTGGATCTTTATTCTAATTACACTTCAGTTCCCTGGCAAAAGATGGCACTGCGTGACAATACTCTTGAACATTTGAGTAACAGCGCTCTAGATTCTTCTTTAGGCAATGCTTTAGATATAGTCCAGGAAATTCACACAAATACTGATTCCCGAAAAACCCGAGGTTGTTGTTGAATGAAATGTAAAAATTATTTTTCATAAAATAATTTTACTCTTGATCGTTGATGTTTAAATAGAAGTAAGATAGTTAGCCAACCTTAAGGGATTATTATTGGATTCAAATGGAGGAGATATGTAAATGGCGTCAGTAGTCTGACATCCAAGTCATGTCATAACTCATTTGAGTTCATAAATACCAAAAGTTTTTTATAAGTTCATTAATTAGTAGGAAACGTTCACAATCGTCATTCTTTCCACAAAGTGACTACAAGCCCATATACTATAGGATTATGCTGAAGTACGATTATGATCCTTTACGTTATGACGCGTTACGAATTCTACTGAATACGAATATGATCGCTTGACGTTATGAAGCATTGCTGTTATGATGAAATGATTTTGTGATGCATTGTGGTTATACTGCAATGATATTTTGATCTTGTAGCGTTATGGCGGGATGCTTTGTGATAAAGTACGTTATGCTGGTGTATATTATGATGATTACTTTATGATCCGTTATTTTAGGCCACTGTACATTTTTATCTTGTACTATTATGATCAATTGCGATTTCTACCGGTTATCGACATGATGGAGTATATTTCTTTGTTATACGATTTCTTTTCTGTACATTTTGATGCATTGGGTGTTACCCATAGATGACAATAAATTGCACGGCACGGCATGCTCTGTGATTGGTCACTGTAATAGCGGTAAGTATGCCCGACAAGAAGAAGGCAAACCGAGTTGAAAATGCGTCAATTACTAACCAACCTAACCTAATCTAATCTGACTAACCTTGCGTAGACCATTCAAAATTGTTAGCGATTCAACTACTATTCATCAAAAATTGTTGATAACCTAGCATTGGTCGAAGCGCTTATGCCGTGCATTTTATTGTATAGTGTCACCCATTGTTTCGCCTCGTCACGGGACTCGAGCAACGAACAACAATAACGTCGAGCAATAAAGTGTAATAAAGACTTGTAAGCAGCCGGGTGACGAAAACCTCAATAGGGACGTACGCGCGGCCCGCACGCGCCCCCTCGAGTCCTCGCCCCCGCGCGCACCCCACCCCACGTCAATCAACTCGGCTTAATTTAATGTATTGACCGGTCGTTTAATAATTCAGAGGTTACTCTCCGGTCTTCGCCTACCTCTGCTCGACAATTACTTTACGCAATTTGTTAATGGCGGCGGATATCGAAAATCAAGTTTTCCTTCAGCCCGATGCGTGTCTAATTGGCGTTAAACCAAAATCCTTCTAAAAAGGTCGTAATGAACTAATAGACCGTCAGATAACGACAGATTTTGCTGACTCATTTTCTTTTTTCTGGGATTTTATCCACTGGAAATTATGTCAGTATTGATCCAAAAAAATGAAAATTTAGCGATCGGGCGTGTGCTAGGCATATAGAAAATTCATTTTCCATTTGAGATTTTTTTTTTATTTTCTCGTGTATGGCATTTTAACACATGAATAGGTATAACAATCTAATGGTCAAAAACCAAAGCCATAAGATTTGCACGTACTTGAAGGGTTGAAATAGTGGCGCCATCTTGTAAAAAAATAGTTGGTTACTGATGCATTTTCACGCCTAACGCAATTTAATATCGTTAGGAACCCGAAAAAAAAAATCACATAAGCCTGTCACCTAATAAGGTCAATATTCCGGAAGGAAAATTTTGTGAAAATGTTTTTCGTTTTAAAAATAAAATAAAAACAATTTTTTTCTGCAAAAGGAAAATGAATTTTCTATATGCCTAGCACATGTCCGAGCTCAACACGATTTTCAGTGGTTAAAATCCCAGAAACGAAAAAATGAGTCAGCAAAATCTGTCGTTATCTGAATGTTTATAATGGTATTTATTAACAATACCAGTCCCACGTATTTACCTTTAGGGTAAAAACATGCTAGAGCAGTAAACTCACCGCGATGCTCGCCTCTCATATCGCCGTGAAATGATACTCGCCTCTGTGAAACATATCGAAGCCAGTTGCGCGGTGACGTGAACGGATCTGATATGCTTTGCAAAATGTATCGGCATATGCACATGCTAGAGCAGTCCAAGGCTGAGTCAAGTCTCCGGTCTGACCAATATGATTAGACCAGCGCGGTCATTTGGTTGACTTGACGACCTAATTAGAACTGTTTGTATGTGACCAATATTTTCAATCAGCTGATCGGTCCGACTCATCGTCATACTTCATACTGAACGCGCGTGCCTTGTCCGACCAATATGATTAGACCAGCGCGGTCATTTGGTTGACTTGACGACCTAATTAGAACTGTTTGTATGTGACCAATATTTTCAATCAGCTGATCGGTCCGACTCATCGTCATACTTCATACTGAACGCGCGTGCCTTGTCCGACCGGTGACTTGACACAGCCCAACTCGCCGCACATCTCGCCGTTCACGTCGCCAAGCAGCGGAAATGAAACAAATCTATGCCGATACATTTATCAAATCATATCAGCGTCATTCACGTAGCCGCGCAACTGGCTGTGCTCTGGCATGTTTTTACCCAACACTGATAAGGATTTTTTGCATCAAACATATTGTATTCTTGAATAGGTCCTACCAAATATTAGTGTAACGATCCTTTTGTGACACCGATTATTTAATTGACATATACTCCTTACTCAGTAATATGTCCCCAACTGGTTCGTTTACAAAGGTTTGTCTCGGGGATCGACGCTCTAAAATCCCTGCATGCTCGCGGCTACGCTCGAAGTGGAGATGGTCGTGGGTAAAACTACAGGTGAGCGTTTAGGTGACTAACAGAAAACAAATTCACCCTACCTGTGAAAAATAATTGTGGGCACCACTTAGTTCCCTTCTACAGCAGGTTCGAAACTGGCTTCCTCCTAAAGAACTAGGAAATCGGAAAAAGGAAAGACCAATTCCCAAAACTATAACCCTGTATATTTAAAATTTGGAACAAAACACACCCTGTACATTTATGGAAAGTTATATGGTTCAAAAAAATTGTTGTGCCAACGGTAATGTATATGATGAATTAAATTGACAATGTTTGTGTTTGGCAATTACGATAAATTCATGTATTATTATTATTTTCGGTATCCAAGGTATAACTATGAAACGGAATGCTTAAATCAGTTTCATAAACACAAAAATAGATTCCTAGTGAGTGAGTAAATATTTATACCGTACGGAAAGTGTACCCTCTGAAGATTACAAAATTATAAAGGGACATCGGCGAATGGATCCATTGGCAGAGGTTTATTATGTGCAAATCGTGCGCTTGTATATGGTGATATGGGCTTTCCGCAGATATTTTACAACAAAAAGTACCTATGAATACCAGTATGTTATTTACCCTTTTAAGCTATAACTTTACGAAAGTTCTAAGGGGTTTCAACCCTACAAAATAATATTTGGCTAGTAAATAAAATAATAAAAATATTTCACACAGTTTTTAACCACTTATCTGTTGGGATATGGACTTTATTCATCCGACAGGACTCTGGAACAAGAATTCTCTGGACTTGCAGTCTCTAACAGCTACTTACAGCTTCCAGATGAGTCTGATAGGACTCCAACATAGTTTTCTCAACGTATTACAGATTCAACATGAATATGAGCCTCTATCGGGAAATGTAGGCATCCCACAGGAAAACTTGGCCTCGAACAGAAACGTAGAACTCCAGCAGCAACGTAGGACTCGACTAAAAACTTGGGCCTCCAACAGGAACGTAGAACTCCAGCAGCAACGTAGGACTCGACCAAAAACTTGGGCCTCGAACAGAAACGTAGGTCTCGGACAGAAATTGGCCTCGGACAAGAACTTGGCCTCGGACAAGAACCCTAGGGAATAAGAATACCAGCATTACTCTAACGAATAGCTTTGTAGATATAAATGTTTCCGATTACCCCCAGTCCTCTACGTGATTTTATGAGTTCACGATGAAAATTGTATGTTGAACAAATAAGCAATCGAACTGCGATAAAGTATGCTAATAATCATTTAAAACTCCCCATATAAATTCGACAATTGACTCGAAATAGTGAATAATTATTATTTCAAAAATAAAAGGAACAGCACCCTTATTGAAATCACATTTAACACATAGAAAAAAATGAAATAGAACATGTAAAGAATTATTTACCTTGTTAACAAGGGTTCCACACAAAATACAACAGTTGTAGGACGACGAGATGAGTAATGTGATGGTGATCCCCTCAAGGGGTTTGAGAAGGTTATCTTCAAAAAAACCAGCAAGGTTCCAGAACAGCGCTCCAAATCCAACGACGCTTCCAAAAACCACAACGCTTCCCAAAACTACCATACAGCAACAAGATCAAGGATCCCCGACATGGGATGACACAAAGGTCACTAGATATCCTCAGATATTTTACTTGAATGCTAGAACCTACGGCTCTTCACAATAACTTTTTCATCCAGTTCCTACTAACACGACAGCTTCAGACAGACTGCTCTAACACGGAAGTCCCACTACCAATTCCATTGGTGACTTCAAAATACAGTGTAGCCAACGTACCGACTCTAAACACTCTACCGAAGTACGTTTTAGTACGTTTTACTTCACTTACTCTGTGGACCTTGTAACAATTAAATTCGACGACAGACAATACTAAATTACACAAAACAGATCTAAAACAATACCAGAACAAACTAAGTCAAACGATGTGATAGTTATCATAACAACAGATAACTCACAGATAATAGTCCGCCACTCGTAACCTTGACGGTGTAGGATGGTGTTAGTAAGAATTCTTCGACAGCGAAAACTACCCGGGTACGTCACGTCCGTTGTGAAGCGGGCTCCGAGAAATTGATCTGCGCGTCTACAGCTAAATCTATATAGGAGTGAGCGGGGTAGAGCTAGAAATTAGATGTAAATTCGTAACGTTGAAAATGAAACGTTACATTAGTTTGAGTTTTTGACGGAATCATCTTGGCTACTTACAAGAAAAATATTTTGAAACAAGTGAACACTTGCTTCATAAGTTGGTTGAGGCAAAAATATTTTAGCTTCAATAATGGGCACTTTTTTTTGTTGAATCATGGGAGTAGCCACTTTCATTTTGGCAACATTGAATAGATTAAACAAAGCATATATAGATTCACAACTACGAACAATTTAGGTATAAATAATGGTTTTATATGAGAATAGTTTTAAGTTTAACAACTGTATTCTCAATAAAACCAGTTAGTAGTGACGCATATTGTCGTTTGATTGAATACATAAACAACGCCACTCGATTTTAGACACAAAACTGTAGAAGACCAAAATATATTTCACTCATTTTCACAACTGGCATGAGCATGGCAATGAGCATAATTCAATTTTTGATATTGCATTTTTATTGTATAGAAACAGTTTCCACTAGGCACAAAACTAACATTCATATCGGTACACTTAGTCTCATAACCTCCAACCGAAATGGTCAAACTGAATGAAATGGTCGAAATGGAAGTAGTATTCACAGGTCGCGGTGTTGCCAGATGCTTTGATTGCTCATTGGTTGAATGTGTCACGTGGCACGGGTAGTAATATCTACCAAGGAATTATATTCTTGTGTTAAGAGGATTATGTTTCACAATGAATTAATGTGAATGTTTTCTAGGATGAAGAGTATAGTGTTTTCACTGCAAGGAAATTCATTTGAAGAGAATTTATGTAAAGAAGCAAACATCTCAATCAGCTTGAAATGAGAGTATATTCATTGATTAGAAATGATTATTATTTTCAGAAGATTATTCTATTCAAGAGTATGTATATTCTTGATTGAAGAAATCGTTTTCATCTGTCTAGGGTAATGACATGTTGGAGTAGTTCAACTCGCCGTTCACGTCGCCAAGCAGAGAAAATGAAACAAATCTATGCCGATACATTTTACAAAGCATATCAGAGCCGTTCATGTAGCCGCGCAACTGGGTGTGCTCTAGCATGTTTTTACCCTTAGTGTGAAGACATGTTGGAGGAGTTCAACTCGCCGCGCATCTCGTCGTTTATGTCGCCAAGCAGCGGAATTGAAACTAATCTATGCCAACACATTTTACAAAGCATCTCAGAGCCGTTCACGTCGCCACGCAACTGGCTGTGCATCTCGCCAGGAATGTGTGTATCATTTCACGGCGATATGAGAGGCGAGCATCGCGGCGAGATGCGCGGCGAGTTGAACTGCTCTAGCATGTTTTTACTCTTAGACTCAGATTTTCCCGAAGTAAAGGCCTTAACAAAGTGAAGGAACACAAAATTAAGCATACAGGGTCGCTGATATGTATGGAAACGTTTGATTATCTTTTTTATTTTTCGTTAATATGATGGATTTTGAAAAACCCTAGAACTTTTGTATCTCAACATTTTTCGCTAGCTATCTTACTTTAGGAAATAGTCGACCGTTTCCATACATATCAGCGACCCTGTATATGAGACGTCGAATTTTTGCGATGATCGATTGTGGGTCCCAAAATTGTGCGTCTCCACCAAATCGTCTTCCACTTTATCAGGTGATTACTAGTCACTTTCTAAACAAAATCATTATAACGAAAGACATATACATTTCGTCGAAAAAATCGATAAACATTTTTCCTTCGTACTGGAGTCTCCGAGGGATTGACTTTCATCTGACCAAACGGAAGACGTATATCTTGTCATCGCGGTTTCAGACCCTCGGCTTTCTAACTATCTGAGATGCATCAGACCAATTAACGAATTTATGAGATAAGGAAATATTAAGTGCTAGACAATAAATAGTTCACCTACCTTATTTTGGATATAATGGTGTTTTTGGACATATGCTAATAAAATCCTATGGAAACCAAATTTTCTCTTCTATATTCATAAAAGTTACAAATGCTCGGTTCCATCAATCGGTTCATTTTGGCACTTCGATATGATAAATATATTTGATATCACATTTAGATGATTTCTGCTCCACTATGCGCCCTATTGAAAGATACCTATTTCTCAGACACAGGCGTCGTCCCCTACACGAATGCGAATTACGGGGTTTCGATCTCCCATGCGGATCTCGAATTACAATACAGGATAACAGAGTCACTGATGCAACAAATTATACCTATTCGCTAAATAGAACTCCGTGAAACGGTTGAAACTCTAGGTGTTTGCAGTGGATCCCCGGTGACTAGACTGAATTAATTACAGTATTTGAGACGGCCAATGGGGAACGTCTGCAAACACATTCTCCACATAGTCATGTGCCATGCAGATGGATCTTTGTCATTTCAAGATGGTTTGTGCGG
This sequence comes from Chrysolina oricalcia, assembly GCA_944452925.2. NCBI lineage: Eukaryota > Metazoa > Arthropoda > Insecta > Coleoptera > Chrysomelidae > Chrysolina > Chrysolina oricalcia. The sequence goes on along the minus strand of OX101818.2, from coordinate 15,810,329 downwards.
AACCGTGAAAGGCCAAGGATTATTTGTTTATTTGATCCTCTATAATTTCGACTTGTATCTTCAAATTTCTACTATTATCTCGAAATTTCGACTTTCATCTTGAAATCTCGACTTTTATTTCGAAATTTTTACTTATATCTCGAAATTTTGACTTTCATTTAAAAAAATCGACTTTTACCTTGAAATTTCAAATTCTCTATTATCCATTCAGTGTGTGGTGTGAGTAGGCATTAATAAGATTTCTTCAAGGTGGATTTGAATTACCCAAAATAAAGGATGTAAATAAACTACTAATTTCGTCGCACCCCAAAATTTTGCCCTTGTTAAAATCTGAATAACTTTTTTCTGCTTTGAACAATTTGAATTCTGAATGATGGCTTTTCGGGTTTTTAGGCCAACGTTTATTTAGAGAAAATCTCGACGTTTCGCCAACACGAGTGGTTGGCATTTTCAAGAGAAATGTTTACAGTTTCGATCACTGAACACTACTTGTTTTCAGTGTTCAGTGATCGAAACTGTAAACATTTCTCTTGAAAATGCCAACCACTCGTGTTGGCGAAACGTCGAGATTTTCTCTAAATAAACGTCGGCCTAAAAACCCGAAAAACCATAATTCATTCAACGATGGCCGCGAAAGCCTTTCACAATTTGTTAATTTGAATTCTATTCACGCTGATCGCTAGCCCAGTCCTTCAGCTATAATTTCGTACTTCTTCAAAACATAAGGTTCTTTTCATAAAAGCGCTACAGCATGTTACCTGCAACTGTGCAAAATGATTCCAAATGAAGAAAAACTTTTTTTTTCAAATTTAACAGGAGGCATGTGATCGGGATTCGCGTATTCTGCTCTATTACTTAGTCATAATGATGCATGGTCTATTATTATTTTCATTATTTCATTAATTTCGCGTCGTCAGTTACAAGATTTCCCCCTGTGAAACGCTTCCGGGCGATACTTATAAGACGGCGATGGACGTTTCCATTCCGAGATGTTAATAAAAAATTGTCATTGTGATAAATAAATTAATACTGTCACGTATTTTCGTCTCAAAAAAAAAAATGATACAATCGCCCCCAGAGAGAAAAACTACGTATAGTCGCCAGGCTGCTGGTGGTCTATTTCCTGAATATCAAGCCCAGCGGAAGTATTGAGCTGTTTCCGTTAGAAGCTAGCCAAGGTAAGGATTTCTTGTGATCTGTCGTTAGCTTTCAAATTTCGAATCCAAAATACTGCAGTCCACTAGTTCATACTTGGACATAAGTTTGGTCCTTCGAGCCGGATTTGAAGATTTCTTACCTCATAACCTTGAGACATTTTCCGAATTGTCTTCTTATCTCTTTTATTTACATGGTGATCTCAAAAAATGTACTCTTTGATTTTTTCCTCGTCAACCGATTTTCAAAATCTCAGGCTCATTTTCAAACTAAAACTTTAGATGAAGAGATATGAAGATCAGAATTGACTCAAGATGAAGATTAAAGATAAGGGTTCCCTCAAAGGTTACCCAAATCTGAAACACCCTCGAAATCCCGGTTGGGAGGAGAATTAAATGAAAATCAACTTATGATAAAAACGGATTGAGCAATCCAGACTTCTGCCTTTAACCTACACGATGGGTATGTTCGTCGGCAAGTCTTCAACAGAAAACAACTACTGCCCCCTACGACCATTGAATTGTATCTGTTAGATTCTTGGCAAAGTTTTCTACAAAAACTACTTTGCTTCAGACGAAGTTGACACCATAGTCGAAGTGCTCTTTGAATCTTGAAGTCAAGATGAGTTTTGATTGCATTGGGTGAGCTGCCCTGCGCTGAAGAATGGCAATACCATGGAACCGGTCCGTAGTTGTTCCCCCATGTAGGTTGAGACATGTTTTGGCGTCGAGATTGGGAGAACATTGCAAAGTAGTTCTTGTAGAATACTTTGCCAATAATCTAACAGATATAATTCAATGGTCGTAGAGGGCAGTAGTTGTTTTCTGTTGGGAATTTGCCCGATGATTGTATTGTATAGGCGAAAGGCAGAAGTCTGGATTGCCTAACCCATGTTGTTACTTTAATGGGCTTCTGCCAAGTAGTGTCATAGAATATTTCCTTTTGAAAAAGAAAACCAACTTATTTGCGGAAGGGTCATTCATTCTGGATACGTCCAGGTCTTTCTTGCTTCCAGTGGTCAAGAATTGTGAGTTAGAAAACCCAATTGAAACGACATGTTTAAAAAAAAATCAACCCATTGTTCGCCTGAAATGCGTAGCCCGTAATCAAGGTAACAAGAATCAAGTATAAGAAATTCAAGGAATTGGAAACTTGTATGCAATTGAAATTAACCTGTCTTTTCAAAGAGTAAACATTGACATCTTCCAAAGAACATCGAGTCCAGAGTTTTTAGATTTCTTAATAATTTTAGTTCGTTCCAATATCCTTGTTTAAATCCTACGACCATTCTGGCCAATATGTGATTGACAAAGTTGACATTCGTTTGATTTAACCATAACAACTTCACAGAACTCAATTCTATGCGATCAAAATTGTCCTCACTCAATTCTCGTAACAAACAAATTTTATAATATGGATGGAATTTTTGCATGCAGTTTGTAAATTTTTGGATGGAATATCGACTAATGTTATGATTCAAATCCCTCTTTTTGGCCGATCGACACATCCAGTTTCATGAAAACGCTGCCATCACACTGTATATCAATTTTGGACAAGCAGTATGCTAAATGGTTAGTAGTCAAGTATCCCTAAAGCTCAAAATATAAAATAAAAATATACAAAATGTCAGCAGAAAAACTGTCACTCCTTGTCTCAACCTGTACAAAATGTTGGATTTATAAATTTCGACATATTCAAACGATGAGCACATCAGTGTGTTACTTGGTTTGGTCACATCTTCACTTCATAATGCTGGACTCACCCTGTATACAACAATATTTTTTATCAAAAACTAGTTCAAAAGTATTGCTTTATGGGCAAGCAATATTCGTCGGGCAATATTTTTATTTAAGATGTTTTCCTGAAAGCAATATTATTTTATTTTGGGTTGATTGAGAATTTAATTTTGAATAATGCTGGACTCACACTGTATCCAATATTTTTTATCAAAAACCAGTCTAAAAGTATTGCTTTACCGGCAAGTAAAATTAGTAACGCTAAACATTTTTATTTGAGTGTTTTTCTGAAAGCAATATTACTTCAAAGAAATGGACACTTTGACACCCTGTATCTCGAAAGCTAGCCATAGGATTGAGTTGGGCCCATAGACACTGTTGATCAGCTTGACGTGATGAATCATATCAAAAATTCATCGAATTTCACCGGGACCTATTTTCCATAAGAATGGTGCGGGGTTCTTTAGAATAAGATGTGCAGTTTCAATTTTGTTTAGAATTATGAGAAGGGTTGAAATATAGAATAATATACAGGGTGGTCCATTGAATGAAACACAACTGTTTTGTATTAATTTTTTGACTGATTCTGTATAGTAATTTTTTATTGTATCTAATATATTTTAAAATACCATATAACTTCGATAATCGACCGTTTCCATACATATCAGCGACCCTGTATGTAAATTTAATTTAATAAAATATTCCTGAATTTTTTGGATTCTCCGCGGGAGATCCAGGGAATCCTGACCACATTTTTTTTTTCAAATCAGTTAGAGAAGAGTTCGATTTTGATAATATTCTTATTAAAGGCGTGAAAGTTTATAATACAAACTGTTATGAAAAAATAAAACAGATATTGTAGGATATGATTGAAATAGTCGTAGAAAAACTATAGTGAGCATGAAATGACCCATTTCCCACCAGGTATATGAAAGTTTGTAGTACTCGCTACGCTACTGACCTACTATTTACTACTCGTGGAAAATTAATGTATTTTCATGCTCATTGTACATTAAACTATTGAAAATAAAATTGATTGATCTTTCCGATTTTTCAAATCTCTTATTGGAAGAGATACATTGAAGGTGGGAGGTTTTCAAATTGACACGCTGTATATTTTACTTGTCCTTGCTGTAGATACTTAGCAAGTTTCTACTTCTACCTCAGTGTAAAGAATTTAAAAAAATTATCACCGATTTTATGAAATCTTTAGAATATGTTATTCATGAATCTCGTTTTCAACATGTCAATGGCAGTAATTTTATCATATTTATAACTGTTAACCGCGCGCCGGGTGGTCTGGTGTTCAAATATGTCATGAAATAATGCTTACAGATTTACATTCAATCAGTTTTTCGAAAGAAATACATTCCATCCGCTGTTAATTTTTTGAACAAATATTAGGAAAGCGATGCAAATTGCGTCCCAAATACCTGTGGGCCAAACCTACCAGACCCTCTCTACTTTAGTTATTATCGGAAGTGGAAATTGAATAATAAGAATAATAATTCTAAATTCATTAAATTATGAACGGATTTCCTGGAGCGAGTATATGATTTTCCGTATTTTTATCGAATTCCACGGTGGCACCATTTCTTGATCTAGGGATAAACGCCTTGAAAATCTCAAAAACAGCATAAAAATTGGAATCTAATTACTTTTCGACTTCTCCCCGAGAGTTTTTGAATTTTCACTATAATAGTTGGAGAAAGTATATGATTTTTCGTATTTCTGGGCAATTTCACGTTGGCACCATCTCTTGTTCTCGAGATAAACGCCTTGAAATGACAAAAAACAGCATAACAACTGGATTTTAATTAATTTTCGACTTCCCCCTCGGGTTTCTGAATTTTCACTAACTAGTTGGACAGAGTATATAATTTTCCATATCTCTGCTAAATTTAACGGTGGTACCATTCCTTTTTCTCGAGATAAACGCCTTAAAAGTGACAAAAACAACATAAAAACTGGATTTTAATTACTTTTCGACTTCTATCCCGTAGTTTTTGAATTTTCGTTAATAGAGTTGGATAGAGTATATGATTTTTTGTATTTCCGAAGGATTTCACGGTGGCACCATTTCTCTTTGAAAATGACAAAAACAGCATAATAACTGGATTTTACTCACTTTTCGAAAATCCCCACCAGATTTTATTAATTTTCACCATAATATTTGGAGAGAGTTGGGGATTTTTGACGAATTTCAAGGTGGCACCATATATTTTTTCTAGAGATAAACGCCTTTGAAAGTTCAAAAAACGTAAAAACTGGATTTTAATTACTTTTCGACATCTCCCCCAAATTTTTTGAATTTTCACCGTCATAGTTGGAGAGAGTATATGATTTTTCCGTATTTCTATCAAATTTCACGGTGGCACCATTCCTTGTTCTAGAGATAAACGCCTTGAAAATGACAAAAACAGCATAAGAACTGGATTTTAATTACTTTCGACTTCGCCTCCAGAGTTTTTGAATTTTCAACATCATAGTTGGAGAAAGTATATCTGGAAAGTTTCACGAAGGCACCTTTTATTGTTCTCGAGACATACGCCTTGAAAATGACAAAAACAGCATAAAAACTAGATTTTAATTACTTTTCGACTCTATCCCGTAGTTTTTTAATTTTTACTATTATAGTTGGAGAGAGTATTTAATTCTCCGTGGTTAAATAGCAGAGTTGTTGAAAATAAAAAGATCTACCACTTTTGTATCAAATATTTTTCCACATTTCCTCAAATTTTCCGGGAAAATCGGAAAACCCAATTTTTCAGTTTTTAATTTTTTTCTCGCCCAAATAAAATTTTTTTCACGAAATTTGGTTGAAATATAACTTATTATAATTCAAATAAGCTTTAATTTTTTTGTAGCGTAATACAGATTTTTCCTTTTTTCTGTCGACCAATTCTGAAAAAACGACCTCATTTTCAACTGAAAAGTTTCATCAGTAAAACTCGTCGTTTCAAGCCAGTTTTCCGTTGAAGCGTCCACTGTTAGATTATGTAATAAAAGAGTAGCACTACTGTGGAAATGTTTTCCAGAAAACGCGAAAAAAGTAAAAAACAGATTTTCAAAAATCAATTTTTTTCATTTTTGTACTAAACTCATATTTATTTATCAAAATAATTGAAATTAACAGTTGAAACGTTTCGAGAATATTAATTTCATGTTACCTTAATATGTCCAAAGAATAAACAAGGACATAAATGAGGATTTAATTATGCCAGAAGGGCGGATGCAATTGAACTTTTGGGGGTAAAAATGGTTTCTCACGACTTGCAGCGAAAATTAACCTCCCAAAGAAAAATGATAGGGAAAAAAGTTGTTGGCAATAAAAAGATCTACAACTTTTGTATCCAAGATTTTACCACATAACCTCAAATTTCCCGGGAAAATCGTAAAAACCGTTTTAATTTGTTTTAATTTTTTTTTTATGCAAAAATTGTTCGTTTGTCGCAAAATCTAGTGAAAATATACCTTTTTATGTTCTGAACTAGACGTTGTTTTGCAGCAAAATATTAATTTTACTGGAACCTCTTTGAAGTAATCGGAAAGTGGGCGGCTCCTAGTTAGGCTGGTGCCAAAACGAATATTAAACGCCTAAAATAAGAAAAAAGTAACATGCAAAGACCAAATGGAGAATGTTGTAGAGGTTCCAACTTTGAGGAAAAAAATTATTTAAATACGATAACACTAAAATTGGTGACATGGGGATGCAGTTTAGGGGTTGTAAACGTTTTTTTGCGATTTGCGGCGAAACGTGACCTTTTACGAAAAATGTTCAATAAAAAGGTTGTAGATAATAAAGAAATTTAAAACTTTTCTCTACAACACTTTTCGACATAACCACAAATTGACCGCTAAAAAATGATTTAATTTAAGTACATGAAAATTTGTAGGGAATGTCTTTTTTGGTGTCAAATGAGCGTTATTTTTTCGCAATTCAGAATACGACTAGTTTTTCAGTTAAGTACATTTTTCGAAAAAAATACCTGTATCTTCCACGAACAATTGTGTTGGTGTATATTTGTATTTCGAAGGTCTATAAGTGATCAATTTAATTGTTGAAATGTCTACTTTCAAATGGTCTATGTAACTTTGCTACGAAACTGTTGAAGATATAACGTATGGAAATAAATAATTTACATGGTTGGGAACTTAAGTGTTTGCTTCACGTGTGTCTGACATGTCTGTTCAGTAGTTTATCTAATATTTTCATTGATGTCATATTGAGCTTCTGATGCACTACTTCTGAGTTCTACTGGTACCACGTAGTTCAGCAGTGGGTTACCTCAAAAAAATGTGATGGGGAGCAGAAACAAAGCAATAATTGAAACTTTCCATCACATGCAGCTTCATCTACCTAGGATCTTGTGTGTATTTATCTGATATGTTACTAGCGTGAGCTTTCCAATCTGCATTCAGTTTCATTGTTACTTTGACTCGACTATATTTAGAGAAATCTCCCACTTTGATATATTTGAGAGCCGACGCGATGATACCGACGCTTTCAGGAACTGAACCCGAATGTGTATTCGGGCTTAAAAAACCGTTTAAAAGCTCGCAGAATTCAATTTAACTTAGTTACGGAATTTTATTGATTTTAGACTGGGGAACGTACTTTCACATTTTTTCATTGATTTCCATTTTGAGTTATACTCTTTCATACTTCAAGATGTGCAGGAGAGAGCAAAGTTGTTTTTGAAACTCATAAAACTTTACAATCAATATATAGCTGCTATCTATGAATTTCAATGAATTTTACGTCAATTGATAATATTAACGTCGTTGAAAAATTGTTTATTATACAAGTTCGTGAAATAAGACTTTTTTGTATGATCGTGAAGTTTGTTGAAAGAGACGAAGCCGGGTTAATCAAAACACGAGAGTACAAAAAAGCTCTTTACCAAAATGTATCATACAAATTTTTTCTACGACAGTTATTGTATTGACAAATTGTAGCAATTGTTGGATGTTTTATCCTATAAAGTTTTCAATTTTCGTTGTATTATCAAATGACGACTCCCTAGTCAAATCTAATAGTATCTCTATAGTCTCTATAGTTACTTATATAATTTTTAAAGGCACTCACGATTTCGATTTATTCTTTATCTCAGACATTCACAATTTTTAAAATTACTCTAACAATGAAACCTTAACTCTATTATACAAACAATCCTGACTTTAATGAAGCTATTAATTTTCAATTCAAAATTTTGTATCCATTTCTTTGATTATTTTCATTTGTTTTTAAAATTTTTCATTTCCAAATTATTTCTTCTGTCATTGTCATTCTTTTTTCCACGTCAAAACTTGAAAAAACTGTCAATCAACATACCTTAATGTTGATTTTAATAAATTTGGACTGGATACTGATCTTGGTTTATAATTTGGAATTTAGAATGCTAATTTGTTTATCCACAACTATTAATTAATAAATCTGTTAAATATGCGATTTTTATCAAGTAATGCCATGCATTACCATATAGAATTGAATAATAATGACAGTTCGATGGAATAATATTACTCAATCGTTGCGTCAAATTTGACAATTTGTAAATTTACTTGTCACTGAGTTTATAGATATACTGTCAGTCGGTTTGTGAGTTATTTGTTGTGAACATTCTTATTTCTGGTATCATTAGAAAAATGTCTAATAGTGAATCTGATTTAGAAGATAAGTCATTTTAAAATTAGCGCTACAGAAAATCTCCTACCTAACGACTCAAAAGGTAAATATGATGCGGTGTACAAAAGTTTTATGGATTGGCAACTGGCATAAAAAACATTGTCTTTTTCTGAAAATGTTATCCTAGTGTAATTTGTTGAACTTCCTAAAAAATACAAGTCATCATCATTGTGGGCATATTATTCTATGCTGAAGAGTACATTCAATATTTACCATAGTATCCACCTAGAGACTTACATGAAGTTGCAGGCATTTTTGAAACGTCAGTCTGAGGGCCATCAACCGAAAAAATCTAAAACCTATACTCCCGAAGAAGTCAGTAAATTTATAAAAGAAGCGCCAGATCATACCTATCTAATGACAAAGGTATTGTCGTATATAGTTGTGAAGTGGATAAAGTATAGTATTCAACACGCGTATAATGGCAATTACCCACTCAGATGTTACAACACTCGCCTCCGGCTCGTGTTGCAATTTCATCTTCGTGGGTAATAGCCATCATTATACGCTTGTTGAATAATATACTATTTCTGGCTATCTGGTAATATTATAATTGTGTTCCTTATTTTTAATTTCTTTTGTAATAGATTTTGGCAGTTAAAATTGTTACTGAATTGATTGAAACGATTGCTCAGAATCAACCTCGTAAGCAGAAAGACCTTGACTGAAAACTGTCTTTAGTATTTAGCTGGCTATTGATATGAAATACCTGAAAATAGAATTCTACAAATAATGGTAAAGTATTATGCACATTTCTAATTAATTTTGTCTTATGAAAATTGAGAGAAAATCTATATTTTCCATCATACACATCTCCACATCATAACAATTTGTAACATGAAAGACATCAAAGAGAAGAGGCATAGTATGAGCAAGTGCTGTTTTTTAACTCAATTATACTCCCAAGACTAATTCAGAGAAGACGAGAACAATGAGAAAGAAAAAAAAAGTGATTTTGCAACTAAAATAATTACGTATCCTTTACGTTACTTTTTGAATATTAGTTTTAGTGAAAAATGTATAGATCATGGCCGACAAAATAGTGCTTTATTGTCCTTTGAAATACGACATCAACCTTTTGATCTGAATTCACTCAGGAAGGAATCGTACACTTAAAGCGCATTATACGAAAAGATCTTATCAACGTGTAGAAACATTCACTGCTTCAGAGTTAATGTCGTTTTTCAACCATGTTTCACAAAAATGTCAATGCCTTCCCTAGTGATATTTTCTTTTATATGATCGTGGCCACTCAATATAGATCTCAGGTGAAAATTCAAGAATCTCATTTATTTAATGTGCCCTCGATAAAAAATGTTTGTTTTTTTTTGGTGGGGTTTAGCAACTTCATATTGATAATGCACCTAGTTCTGAAAAATGGATTCATTTATTGAAACAATTGTGGCTACGAATTTAATTACACACATATACATAAATCAGGAAATGGTTTCTTCCAGCGGAATTATCAAATATCAATAATCCAAAGAATTATTGGGTAGGCTTCAAAAAGGCTGATATCATGAGCCAAAACACAATGGATTCTCTTTAACAATGCTAGAGCTTTTTTTCAAATCAAGCAAATCTCATTTTCAATAAACTCATAAAAATGAACTGATGAGTCAAAACTTTGACTTGCAACTTCTCACACAGGCACGTTACAAGTCAATGTACCTCATCTCAGTACTGTACATATAATAACACGTAACTTCTCACACAGGCACGTTAGTAATTATTATATTTCCAATACAGCTCACAGACATGTAACTTCTCACACAGGCACGTTACAAGTCCTTCGCTTCTCGAAAATCCAACAAAAGCAGGCATCTCCTGACCAAGCCACGTTGCAAGCCAATAAACACTCAAATCAGCCTAATAATAGGTAACCTCACACACAGGCACGTTACAATCACCATGCTGAAATGAATACAATGGTGATATGCAACTTCTCACACAGGCACGTTGCAAATCACCGAATGGCATGTAACTTCTCACACAGACACGTACAAGTCCTTGGTTTTTCGAAAATCCAACAAAAGCAGGCAACTTCTCACAAAGGCACGTTGCAAGCCAATAAACACTCAAATAAGCCCAATAATAGGTAACTTCACACACAGGCACGTTACAAATCATCAGGCTGAAATGAATACAACGGTGATATGCAACTTCTCACACAGGCACGTTGCAAATCACCGAATGACATGTAACTTCACACACAGGCACGTTACAAGTCCTTGGTTTCTCGAAAATCCAACAAAAGCAGGCAACTTCTCAGAAAGGCACGTTGCAAGCCAATAAACACTCAAATCAGCCCAATAATAGGTAACTTCATACACAGGCACGTTACAAACCATCAGGCTGAAATGAATACAACGGTGATATGCAACTTCTCACACAGGCACGTTGCAAATCACCGAATGACATGTAACTTCTCACACAGGCACGTTACAAGTCCTTGAATTTTCGATAGCTAAACTGAATATATTCACTCAATTCCAATGTGCTGAGACTCATGCACAACCAATAAATACCCAAATGAAACTACTTTTCAAAACATTACTTTTGTAAACATCAATACAAATATCAACAAGTATTAAATATTCAGTATTGAAGGAAAGCTCCGTACCAATGATCGTAAGAGCAAAACACAAGTTCTTCAAAATGTTTATGCTGCCACGAACGGAACTCCCACATGATTTTCTTTGTTTAATAATCAACAAGCAATGGAAAGTACATCCAAGAAAAATATAATGAAACATACTGATTCTGAATAACAACCTGCTTTTCTTTTATTGAAAATAAACTCCAAAAATTACTCACTCAAACAGGTATTATAGCCATTTGTCGAAGATAATTCCAAGCAATTTCAAACAAATATAACTTCTACCTTTTATTCCAACCATAGGTATCACTTCAACACAAAAATATATTTTTTCTACAAACGTCAAAAAATGACAAGGTTCGCGCATTGACAACAGTATGCGAAGTGGCACTTTTTTTCATTTTCACTCGTTACCATGACACCGTGCGCGAAGTAATGTGCGAAATATATTTCGCACACTGCATGTAAACTATAGGGTTTTCCAATAAGAGGTGTTATTTTGAATAGCCCGCTAGATCGGCAGATGTAATTTTTGGAGCTGTAATTTTTTGACATTTGACAAGTAGCAACTACGCCATTAATAAAAATGGAACGATACACGCTTCAACAACACATTGACATTATTAAAATTCACTATAAAAATGGTGAAAATTTGGCAGAGACGGTTCGTAAAACTCGAACATTTTTGGGTCGTCGTGAAGCAACTTGTCGGACCGCCATACGAAAATTGGTGGAAAAATTCGTGCTGTTGGGACAAGTTAGTGATGTGAAGAATAAAACCCGTGCACGTCGCTCAAGAACAGCCGAGAATATTGCTGCTGTAGCCGAAAGTGTTCAAGAAAACCCAGGTTTGTCGATTCCTCGTCGTTCTTTGGAATTACGCATTCCAAAAACGTCATTACACCGTATTTTGCGTAAAGATTTGGGTCTTAAGACTTATAAAGTTCAGTTAACACAAGAACTCAACAACGTCGTGTCTTTGCCGATTGGGTCCTTGAAATGCATGAAAATGATCCGGAATTCCATCGAAAAATCATCTTGACTGATGAAGCACATTTCCACCTCGGTGGCTTCGTCAACAAGCAAAATTGTCGCATCTGGGGCTCGGAAAACCCAAGAGTTATTGTTGAAAAGCCTCTCTATCCTCAACTGTGACTGTTTGGTGCGGTTTATGGTAAGCGGGGTCATTGGACCTCACTTCTTCGAAAATGAGGCTAGAGCACCAGTTACGGTGAATGGATTGCGCTATCGACAGATGATTAATGATTTTTTATGGCCGGAACTGGATGGTATTGATCTGGACAACGTTTACTTTCAACAAGACGGCGCTACGTGCCACACAAGCAATGAAACCATTGATTTTTTACGGGAAAAGTTTCCGGACCGTGTTATCTCTCGAAGAGGTGATCACAATTGGCCACTGAGATCTTGTGATTTAACACCTTGCGACTTCTTCCTATGGGGCCACGTGAAAGAGAAGGTGTACGCCAACAGCCCAGCGTCGATTCAAGAACTCAAAGATGGAATTCGTGAGGCTATGGAGGACATAGGGCAGCCAGTTTGCGATTTGGTTATGGAAAATTTCATGAAAAGGATATGGTCCTGTAGACGTGGTCGTGGTGGTCATTTGGCTGATGTTATTTTCCATTATTAACGGCACACCTTCCTATTTATAATGAAATAAACATCCGATCATTTATCTCACAAAATAGCATCTTCCTTTGAATATCAAAATAACACCTCTTATTGGAAAACCCTATATATGGGATTTTCATATTCTAACCTATATGGTCCTCAACTCCTCAATCAAGCAAAAAACAAGAAATCGTTTATTTATTAATGTAGAACAATAATTAAGACTTTCAAATTGTGAGAGATATTTTTCTGGCTTTATTTGCTTCACACCATTCTTTAAATTGCTGATATGCATTTTCATACTGCCGCCTCGATTTCTCCGGTAAAAGGTTGGAAATTACGGAATTGGCCGCATCTTTGAAGTTAGGTGGGGTACTGCTTAGTTCATCGTCGCTCGAAATTTCCATTATTTTACAATAATAAATATCACGCACGAAATTGACGCGAATAAAGAGTCACTCCAAAATAATTATCAAGAACTGTCACTTTGAAATAATTGTCAACAAATGCCATTTTATTTCCATAGTTACAGTAATTACTTGATTTGGAAAAATTAATTAAGCCAGTTCAATACTATTTTTCATAGTTATTACTTATTTTAGAACAATATTTTTGACGTTTGTAGAAAAACTTTTGTTTGCATCTCATGCGCGAAATACTTTGGTAAATCTCGACTACCAAAAATCAGTTCTCGATCACCAAGTAGCATTTCGCGCACTAGATACAAAAATAACTATAAACAATCACCCCAAGAACAATGATTTCAGAAACTCAATACCAACTCTCGAGTCAGCACCAACTTACTTCCCATTCCCATGCTATTTTTTCTCGCCTCCCGCCAGCCAAACGTCTTTGTTGAAGATCCCTAAAAACCGGCATATGACGATGCGCGACACATGCATAATATATACTGGACGTACCATCATAGGCTGGCGTTCGGCAATAGAAAACTCCTAACAAAAATGACAATAGCAATGAGCATGAAATAGTAACAAAAAATCAATAATACTGATAAAATTATTCAAAAAACAATTGATCATTGCATACAAAAGTACTTATAATCACAGTTTTTATTTCTCAAGTGTATTCCATTGGTACATTCTGAACCCTCCGTGTTCTTATTTAAGGTTTCACGTTGTGAATCAGCTGACGTGTGTTCCATCAGACTGTGGATGTATAGAGCTGTGGATCTTGTTTTACTGATGTTTAATAGTTTACAGATGTTCTGGAACAGGTTGGACTCAAAATTGGTCTGAATATATCTCCAATGGAACACCAAATTGACATACACACCTCTTTAACAAGATGTCGGTGACCGGTGAAGTCTTCCTTGTTGGGCAGGGCATAAACTTCTACCAATCATTTCAATAAGAGTACCCTCTTCCAGGCTCGTTTTTTGCCGAAACACAATAAATCATTTATTTCAGTTGTGAAAAATGTAACGACGCTCATGCGCATTGTGCACGTCGTCCTAATCATAAGCATAAAAATTGGAAATTGCCAACTTAGAAGGTCAAATTCTTATGATTATGATTGAGACTAAAACTAAAGAAATTGTATAAATGCCCCTACTGAAATGTACAGTTTGATTTTATGATTAAAACAGTGATTAGGACTATGATAATGACAATGATGCATAAATTGGCACTAAGAGAAACGAACACACAAGAGGTGTTAATTGACTTACTTCTTTTTGCATTCTCATATAATATCCATATATTTTTTTTTCATTGGTGTTTGGCATCGACTGCTATGGTCATTAGCCACGTGTGTTCTGGATAGGCCTTGTTACTAACTCCATACGCCACCTTAGGAGCAGCACTGTTAATTAGAACGCAACAGTGAATCGTGCAGGACTCACCCTACTCGAGCCACTAGATTTTAATAATTTAATCGATTAAATTAAATTAAAAAATCCCAGCCCAACCAGGGTTCGAACTCCGGACCTTTCGACTCAGAGTCGGACGCTCTAACCACTGCGCCACGCTAATATCCATATTATTGTATGATGAAGACATGAGACATTTCTTTCTCAATATTAATTTTCATCTATTGATTATTTACATGAAATCTTGGAAATTATTCTTGATGAAAGTTTTCAAATTATATTTGTCTTTTTATCATGTTTATAGTTTTTAAGAATTTGAAAGAAGAACATTATTCATTTTTATGAGTAGCTCGTTTATGTCTGAGCCAGATACTGTTATGGATGTATCTTCTGCGAATATAATTACATCTCCATCGCTCATGTAATCAGCCCTTCATTAATGGATAGTAGGAATACTAAAGGGCCAAGGAGTCCAGGATGCTCCTCTGTGGAATACCAGTTGTCGATTAAGAATTAATCAGAAGTTTTGCACTTAGTTTTACTATTAGCTTATGACTTTCCAGAAATGAACGAATCAATTGTGATATATTTCCATGAATCCCAAGTTCATTTATTTTCGTTAAGGTGCAATAAAAAATGAATATGTTTCTTAACATTTTCATTTATCAATTGTCTGAAATCAAATGTTGTCGTTTCAGTGGAATGTCCTTCTCTGAATCCATGCTGATTATTATTCAGTATTTCAAACCTACCCAAAAATCCTTTTAATATTTTCGATATGTCTTTTTCCAGAAAATTGGAAAAAATGCTCTAAACCGAAATTGGTCTGTAGTTCATTACTTTCAGCCTGTCTCATTTTATTTGAATAAGGTTGGATTTAGTCAACTTTAGCACAAGCATTATCATAAACATAACGGTCATAGGTTTTTGGCATAAACTTAACAGTGTTACATAAACGGTGCCATTTGATATAAAGGGTTCAACTTTCGATTTTGACATAATATTTAAGCACAATTTTAAAATGATGTTGACTAAATCCACCCTAATGACAAAATTGATTTTTGAATATTTGTTAAATTCCACAATACGCGCTATTATAGTGTGACGTCACGACGCTTGATTTGGTTGGTTTAAGTCAGGATTCATTATATAAACATTGTGTTTATTTTCAGCGTTTTGAGTGTAACATTTGATTTGGTACTGATTTTGAGAGCTATTTACTATTGATAACACTGATGATTATTTTTGACACGTACACTAGTGAAGTAGTAATCATACTTTTTGATGTACAATATGAATTTTTATAACTTCTACGCATAACTTCAATAAACTTTTACAGTACCTACTTAAGTTTTCGAGTGTCCTAGAAAAATATACGAAAAAATTTTTTTAAATTTTATACAGTTCTCAAAATCAACACCAAAAAAATATCACGGGTAACGCCATAAGCAAATACGTTATTTGGATACTATAACATGACACACACCAACCACAATTGGAAGCGTGACGTCATGGCTTATTAGTCCAAGAAACGAGGAAGCGGCCCAATGTTAAATATGCAAAAATTAATATCCAAAAAATAAAAATATGAGCGTATAGGAAATTAAAATTCAGGATGAGTTTCTATTACATGCGACTCGATCCTGATTACCAAACGTCCGAACATAACCTAAAAAATTGACAAAGTTGCGAAAAGCGGTTTTTTGTTGATAATTAACAAACTACAGCTCCGATCAAAAAAAGTTGAATTAGGAAATTGTAGGTATTAAACAGATCTATCAATTGAATCACACATAATTTTTTGATATCAATGATACTTATCGAGTTATATCGGAAAAACCGTAAAAAATCGGGTTTTCTATAACTCGTTTATTGTAAGGTATTGAAAATTGTTACTTACAGTTTTGTGTAGCCTATGCCAAACAAATTTATGAATATTGATTATTTTTCAAGATATATGAAGTTTTCTCAAAAAAGATGTTCTCTCAATATGGCTACTCTTGCTCGGGGAATGATGGTACAGTAACAATTCAGGGCTTATTTTTTTCTGTAAGAGTTGTACTTTCATATTATCGAATGAGTATATTGATTTTATTCATTTTAAGTATCAAAAAATTACTTAAAAAAATTGCACAATTTTTTTACATGTTTTTTCTAAATAAATTATAAATTTCGTAATTTTGTTTTTATAGAAAATAGAAAAAAATTGAATTCCTACGATCACTAGGAGCCGAAATAATTTTTTTTATTTCAAAAAAATCTGGAAGGCGCAATAATCATCGTGCAGCAGTCACCTTCATGGATATTGAGGTTGATTATCTATATTTTCGATAAAAGAATACTAGGATATGTCTAGTTCATTTGCAGTATCATTTATTGATGAACAAAGTGAGGCGTGCAGGTGCGGAGCGATGCAATTTAGCGGGTGGCGCAGTGGGGATACAAATACTGTTGACATTAAAGACACTTTTGTCCTGACAGTGTTATTGAAAAAGAAAAGAAAAGTTATTAGTTCAATTTCAAGTACAATACAATACAATAAAATACAATTTATTTGCAGTTTCCAAAAAAATAAATAACAACTTTAATGATTACAGTTCCGCAAATAAATTAATCAGTCATTTAGGTTCTGGCGAACCTGTCTGTGACGAACACTCATAAGCTGAAACATAAA
The DNA here is from genome assembly GCA_944452925.2 of Chrysolina oricalcia. NCBI lineage: Eukaryota > Metazoa > Arthropoda > Insecta > Coleoptera > Chrysomelidae > Chrysolina > Chrysolina oricalcia. The sequence continues at coordinate 15,793,016 of OX101818.2, read as the reverse complement.
TGAAATAACTCGAAAGAGGTATAAAAAAAAGAATAACCACCTAAGAAAATGGAAGAACAATATTCTAATATTAGGTTTGGTTCATCATCGATTGTGTCTGTGCAAGGTATTTGTAATATGTTTGTTAATCATTTTTCTAGGAGGGATCAATTATGGTATGAAAAAATAGTCTATCTGTTCTGAGAATCCACATTTTGATTTCTTTCTTGAATCTATGCTCAATATTAATAATTCTTATATTTTCTGGCAACGCATTGTATATTCTAGGTGCAATGTAGGTAAAAGTTCTTTGCCCTATTGCCTTCTGTGCCCTTGGAATTTTAAAGTAATCTGCGATTACTGCCCTCGTACGGTGAATATGACATACTTTTCCAAAATATACCGGATTTTTCCATATGAAATTTAAAATATGCTTAGCATATGATTGCCGAATATCCATTACTACCAGATCCTTATATAAGTAATGGGTTGAGAAAGTCTTTTTTTTCAATGACATTATTTTTAGAATGGTTTTTTGTACAACTTTTCACATATATATTCCTAACACCACCCCACCCGATTATCCCGTAGCTCAATAGAGATTCGACCAATGCAAAATATATAACCTTCAGCTTATCAATAGAAAGTATTTGACGACAAAGGTAGAATTTATAGAAGATTGATCTTATTTTCTTTTTTATATTTTCTATATGAAAATTCTACTTCAAGAAGGAATCTAAGAAGATTCCTAGATACTTTCCAGATGTTTTCAGTTCCACATCTTGGCCCTCCAATTTTATCGTTTTATATGTAGGTATATGTGACTCATACGATGCAAAAGGTAAAATTTGTGTTTTTTTAACATTTACCGTTAGTAGATTACTTTTGAACCACGTTATTATTTTTTGCAGGTCTTGTTCTGCTATTTCCTTGACTTCGTCCCATAGGAATCTGCCACATACTAAATCACCGTATCATCAGCAAATGAAACAATATGTCCGGGGGGTTTCAGTACTAGTACTAGTGTACATTGCAAAAAAAAACGTACGTGAACAACAAGCCGAGTTACTCAATATGTTTCAAGTACAAGCCACTTTGAACACACGAAATAAGTTTTCAGTGCTATCCCCACTCCGCCACCCGCAACAGCTATCGCGATCCGCGCCTGCACGCATCACTTTATTCATCAATTAACAATACTGCAAATGAACTAGACATATCCTAGTATGTTTTTATTGAAAATATAGGTAGGTATTCAAGCTTAATATCCATGAAAGTGACTGCTGTACGATGATTATTGCGTCTTCCAGATTATTTTGAAATAAAAAAATTATCTCGGCTCCTAGTGATCGTAGGAATTCAATTTTTTTTTTGAATGTTTGAAATCATGCTAGGAGTCCATTTTCATAAAAGTCATTTATATAAAAACAAAATGTAAAAAAATTGTGCAATTTTTTTAAAGTAATTTTTTTACCCTTAAAATTAAAAAAAATCAATATACTAATTCGATATTATGAAAGAACAACTCTTACAGAAAAAAATAAGCCATGAATCGCTACTGTAGCATCATTCCCCGAGCAAAAGTAGCCATATTGAGAGAGCATCTTTTTTGAGAAAACTTCATATATTTTGAAAAATAATCAATTTCTATCAATTTTCCAAAGAAAGACTTTTTCAGCTTGTCATAGGCTAGATATAACGGTAAGTAACGAATTTGAATACCTTACAGTTAACGAGTTATAGAAAAGCCGATTTTTCACGGTTTTTCCGATGTAACTCGAAAAGTATCAATGATATCGGAAAATTATTGGTGATTCAATTGATAGATCTTTCTGATACCTACAATTTCCTGATTTGACTTTTTTCGATGGGAGCTGTAATTTTTTAGTTATCAACAAAAAACTGCTTTTCGCAACTTTGCCAATTTTTTAGGTTATGTTCGGTAATCACGATCGAGTCGCATGAAATAGAAACTCATGCTGAATTTTAATTTCCTATACGCTCATATTTTTTGTTTTCGGATATTAATTTTTGCAAGCACTTTTCCCTGTTGCTTGGACTATATAGAGTGTATAGCTGTGGAGAAACGATTCTCTATTTATATAATCTGAGAAGTCGCGTTGGATGGTAGAAAAGGTAGAAAAGGAAATTGTATCATTTGTATAATTGTATTTGAATTTGAATTGAATTGAATCGAACCTTTTCTCACACATTTCGAAGAATCAATCTGGCCTTCCCTCTAACTTCAAATGACAAGATGATTCATTAGGTTTCCAAAGTTCTAGAATTAGTCAGACAAGTCTAATTTATAATTGAAAAATCCTGTCGATAAACCAGAGCACTGAGAATCGAGCCCCGAAAGTTTTTCCGTAACGCACAGGTTCGCAACAGTTTCTTTCCTGATGATCACCCCATACTTATCACAACACCCGACCGTGGAGCTTAAAAAGCCCTTGTTCTTGCGAATGTGAGAGAATACGATTTCAATTAAGGACATTACAAAGGGATTTGATTTAACAACGACGGAATCACGTCCGCATAAAAGGGCTCTATTTCGAGGCACGTGGATATGGAAAACACCAGCGCGTGTCTCACAGACTCCAGCAGGAGCTTATCCTGCGAGCCGCAGCGAAGACGCGTTGTACTACCGTCGAGTCGATACAATTCGGCGAGAGCTGAGGGCATACTATTACCCATGTTGTTTGCGTAAAGAGGATTTTTTTGTTGCTAGTTTTTAGGAGCTTCGGAACAGGAACGGCATGTTTTCTTTTTATTTATTCATTTATTTATACTGAATACAAACAGATAAACCATTTACATGCATTCAGTGTAGATGTGTCAATAGTAGGTATACAGGGCAATTCAAATTCTACCCCCACCATTGGGATCTCCTAAACTACAGGAGATACGTCGAAGCTTAAATTGGGGCAAAGTTGCGTATTCTGGTGCTCAACAAAATACTGTTTTGAAACTTGGAAAATTCCGAGTATTTCCGGAAATATCGGGAAAAAACTGAAAATCGGAATTTTCGTTTTTATTTTTTTCTATCGTTATTTGACAACATAGCTCAAAACCAAAAGTACATTTTCGTTGATACCTTTTTTCAGCTACACGTTTTCATGTTCAGATTTACTATTTGACGTTTCGTCTTCTGGCATTCATCATCACCTTTTTTTCTGTTATGGGCGCCATATTGTTTTTTATACAGAAAAATTGTGATTCTCATTCTGATTTCATTGATGTATACTTTGTTATGATTTGCACTTCTGAAACCACAGATATTAAAAAAAAAACTAATTCATCTGAGATGGTCATGACTCCATCGAAAAATTTTGTTTAATAAACGCTAGTTGTCAGAACTCATTAAACATCATAAGTTTGCACAAATACTTCAGTCGAAATGTCCTCATTCTCAAATGAAGAAAAACAAGATATGTTGAAACTTTATTATAAATTTGATAGGAATAGGTAGTACGAAAACAGCACAAATTTATTTTGAATTATAACCGGAAAGACAACAGCCGGATAGAAAATTATTCGGAATTTTGGACAAACACTTGGCTGATTACGGTGCGTTTCAAAAACCAAGAATGAAATATGGAAGCAGAATGGAACAAAATATTAGACGTAACTTATCAGCCGAGGTAAAATAATTGTTCATTCCATATTCGAAGAAGTATAATTATTTTTGGTACTTTTTTAGGTAAAGGCAGATCCTTCCAAATCAACACATCAAGTCTCTGCAGAAATGGATGTGCCACAGACGAGCGTTTGGAGGGAATTCAAAAAAAGTGGTTTGAAATGTTATAGGATACATATTTTACAAAAATTACATGTAGGTGATCCTGAGAGAAGGATGGAATTTTATAGCTGGCTCTCGAATAGGGTAGACCCTACAAACTTCTTGAAAAACATTATTTGGACCGACGAAAGTACTTTTTCGAACTGTGGTGTTTTTAATAGAAATAATGAGCACATTTGGAGTGAAATTAATCCACGACACTTCAGAGAAGTCAGACCACAAGTTCGGTTTCGTTTGAATGTGTGGGCTGGAATTTATGACGACCGAATACTTGGACCTCATTTCTTCTCTAATACTCTGAACGAGGAAACCTATCTTCGGTTCTTAAGGAACGAATTCGAAGAATATATGGATACGTTTCCCCTTGTTATTTATAACTGCTGCTGGTTTCATGACGAGGCTCCTCCACACAATAAAAGAGCAGTTTGCGAATATTTACACCAAAGATTTCCTAACAGGTGGTTAGGAAATTCTGGACCAGTGAGGTGGCCGGCAAGGTCACCTGACCTTACAGTTTTGGATACTTTCTTGTGGGGCACTTTAAAAAACAGAATCTATGGAGAGCAAGAATATGACACAGTGGATGAACTTAGAGACAATATCATCACGCCATTCAGGTCTATCAGAAGAAGGGATATTGTTAGGGCTGTTCTTATTTTGAGACGACGAGCTCGGTTATGTATTCAAGAGGAAGGCCATCATTTCGAACACTTGTTGTAATACTTTTTGTGCATTGTTTACAAGCTCATGATTTCATTCTTGTTTTTTGAAACGCACCGTACTCAGCCAAGTGTTTGCCCAAAATTCCGAATAATGTTCTATCCGGCTGTTGTCTTTCCGGATATATTTCAAAATTAACTTGTGTTGTTTTCGTACTCCTATCAAATTTATAATAAAGTTTCAACATATCTCGTTTGTCTTCATTTGAGAATGAGGACATTTCGACTAAAGTATTTGTGCAAACTTATGATGTTTAATGAGTTCTGACAACTAGTGTATATTAAACAAAATTTTTCGATGGAGTCATGACCATCTCAGATGAAGTTGTTTTTTTTTAATATCTGTGGTTTCAGAAGTGCAAATTATACATCAATGAAATCAGAATGAGAATCACTATTTTTCTGTATAAAAAACAACATGGCGCCCATAACAGAAAAAAAAGTTGATGATGAATGTCAGAAGACGAAACGTCGGATAGTAAATCTGAACATGAAAACGTGTAGCTGCAAAAAAGTATCAATGAAAATGTACTTTTGGTTTTGAGCTATGTTGTCGAATAACGATAGAAAAAAATAAAAACGAAAATTCCGATTTTCAGTTTTTTCTTGATATTTCCGGAAATACTCGGAATTTTCCAAGTTTCAAAACAGTATTTTGTTAAGCACCAGAATACGCAACTTTGCCCCAATTTAGCTTCGACGTATCTCCTGTAGTTTAGGAGATCCCGATGGTGGGAGTCGAATTTGAATTGCCCCTGTATGGCTCTATTACTAGAATTAATAAGAAAAGTATATGTGTATATATCACAGGTCAGAAAACATAAAAATTAATAATGTACAATAATACATAAAAGTTCTCAAATAATAATAATAAACAGTTGACTAGCTGAAAAAACAATAACAATGATTACAGTACACTGATAAAAAGGAATTTTTGCATCAACGCAAAATTGCATTGATTCAAAGAGATTGTATTCTTGAATAGGTCCAACCAAATATCAGTTTGATTTTTTGACGGATTCTCTTGTCCACTTACAAGGAAAATATTTTGAAACAAGTGAACACTTGCTTCATAAGTTGATTGAGGAATAATATTTTAGCTTCAATAATGGGCACTTTTTTGTTGAATCATGGGAGTAGTTTGAGACAAGAATATTGCAATGTTAATATTTAATACTATTCTCCAACTTGTAGGATGAGTTCCAATCTGCACTTTGCACTCGGTTATAAAATATAGAATGGAAGCAATATTCATATTGGCAACATTTAATAGATTGCACAAAGCATAGATTTACAACTACGAACATCAATTTAGGTATAAATTATGGTTTTATATGAGAATAGTTCCAAGTTCAATAACTATATTCTCATTAAAACCGGTTAGTAGTGACGCATATTGCAGTTTGATTGAATACATAAACAACGCCACTCGCTTTTAGACACAAAACTGTAGAAGACCAAAAGCATTAATTAAAAGTATTACTATACACATCAATTCATCATAACCATAATCAATCAACTATAATCACAATAATGTATTATAACTATCAATAATTTATTATATAGTTACGATGCGACTCATTTTGACGTTTTCGCCTACAATTATGATCTGTCAAAATGTCAAACTTTGCTTTTGTCATCTATGGTTGAAAACACCAACGCTGTCAGACCAATCAGATTTGAGACACAGCTGGTGTTTTCGCGATAATACAAGTTGTCTTTGATTTGTGATTGGTCAGATTACGTGAATATCTTGAGAAGAGTGGAATAGTCAGTAGCAATATCCCGACAAAATGCTGAATTTTCAAAAAATACTTTCTACTTGCTGTCACGAAAACTGTGTTGCTTAGAAACACAGTTTGAGCGACTGCCAAGGTGAAAGTATTTTGAAAATACTGCATTTTGAAGGGATACTCGATCAGACAATTTCACGAATACATTAAATCATTATGGACTAAATGCGTATTGCAGGAACGGTTCATCATGTGTCATTAATGTCAGTTGAAGAGTTGAACCGTCATACTGACGTTTCTATATTCACAGAAATTGTGTTGTAACTATGGAAACGTATAAATAAGGAAGAGGCGAAACACCGATTTGAAAATACCACGGGCTGGAGACAATGTTTTCGAAAAGTCCTTTTCTCATTGGTCTGAATTCAAAAAATGATGGCATTTGGTTGGTTTATATAATATGAGGGAAATTGTCACTGCAAGCAAATTTATTTCAAGGGAGTTTATTCATCAATCAGAAATAATTATTCTTTTAGAAGATTATTCTATTCAAGAGTATGTATATTTTTGATTAAAGAAACCTTTTTTATCTGTGTAATAAAAGATGAATATAGGCATTCCTATAGTCTGAGTAGTGAAGTTAATTGAGTTTATAATAATTATGTCTACATCATTATTGATTTGCAAAAATTTGTTAATTGCTAAACTGCTAACAAGCAATTTTCAGAATTCTGAAAGTAGTTTCCCTACGCCGCGCCGCAGTCTTATATCAGGCACGTTAGTTAATTTCTAGCAAGAGTTCTGGTACCGATATTTTGTCTTGTAAAATATTGGAAAAGAAGGTAATTTGTGCATTTTCTCTTCGTTTGCTTAGACTTGTAATGTTGAAGTATGTTATTTGGGTTTCATAAGAGAAACGAAGAGGATAAACACCATATTTTTTAAAATGCATTAATCTCAGAATTTTTTTGTATTCTTTCGATTGTTTCTGAGTGTGTCCTTTTTTGCATATTCCATATCACACAAGCATATTCTAGTTTGGAACGAAGATATGTGTTGAATAATATTATTCAGGTTTTCCAATTGAAGACCTGTCCTGTGCGCAATATGAAGCCCAGAGTTCTATTACATTCACTTACTAATTTTCTGATATGATCATTAAAATGAAAGTTTTTTGAGAAAGTTACTCCCAGATCTTTGATTTCCTGGACTATTGTAACCCCATTAATGCAGTATTCTGGAGTTCGATTTTCTCTTTTTTTTGTGTACGTCATAGATTTACCTGCATGCTTGATGTAGTCAGATATATCGTTTACAAATAGTAGTGTCAAGTATATAAAAGAATCATAAAATAAGCCAAATCTATTTAAGCAAATTCAAAGTTTCAAGATCCCTCAACTTCAACTTCTAAATTATAAAATCAAAACACTCTGTATTCATAATTCCATAGTTTAATTCTTCAAGTTCATAGACATCAAAATTGATACAATTACCGGATACAGAAATATAAACTAGCTCGAAATTCCCAGACTTGCACAGAGAAGGTAAGCACTTTTATGCCGTGCAGCGACCTGATGAAAAATGCAAGCTCATCATATTGTTTCTCTATAAATACACCTTTTGGGCAGTTCAAGATTTATTCATGATTTCATTCTTATCACTTGTCACTCGTCAGCTGAGTTGAAGACAGCTCGAAAATAATTATTATTCAAAAATGTTTGGCATCTCCCCATCTCTGGCTCTGCTGGTCACCAGCACATTGTAAGTAGTATTTATATTTATATATTTGTTCATAATTCATTTGTTTAGTTTTGTCCTGCTAGTGTAGCAGGTTCGTTCTTTTATTTAATTTTCTTGTGTCAATAAATATTAATTTGTTTTAAAAAATGAGTTCTTTCATTATTTGGATGAATGTGGGTTGGGTGAATTACAGCTAAAAAGCCAAGCAAGTTCTGATTTGCGACAGTATGAATAACAATGGACCTAATAAGGAGCCTTGTGGTACACCTGAGTTATTGACAAATGGATTTGACAGTGTTGCTGAATTTAACTATGTTTACACGATTTGTAAGATATAATTTTAAAAACTGAATGACATCTTCTTGAAATGCGTAGTGCTTCATTTTTTCTAGAAGTACATAATGGTTAACTCTATCAAACGCTTCGGCCATGTCGGTATAAATAGTATGAATTTCAGTATCTTGTATTTCATGTGCTAGGTATTTACTGAAAACGGACAAATTTGTAACTGTAGATTTATTTCCAACAAATCCATGTTGTTCTTTTATAATAACTGGTTGTACATGAGTAATAATTCTATATAGTTATCTCTGAAAAACTCCAGATGCCCTGATATCCATGAACTCAGTAGTATAATTTTAAAAGAAACTATTGATATAATTGTAGAGCCTCTAACAAACCTAATTAATCAAATTTTTGCAATTGGTAAATTTCCACACATGACATTTTCAAATACTCCAAAATCATTCCGCTTTTAAAAAAAAGGGAATAGGAGCGAAACTGATAATTACAGACCCATTTCTATTATCAGTATTTTTTCGAAATTAATTGAAATTATCATAAAACAAAGATTGTCCAAGTATTTCGAAGACATCAACAAGTTTTTTAGTAATGAACAATTTGGCTTTCGAAAATATCATTCTACAACAAGTGCAACAATAAAGGTGGTAGAGCAAATAGTTGCGGGTCTTGAACGAGGTAATCATGTGGGTATTATTACTCTCTGCGATTTATCTAAAGCTTTTGATTGTGTCTCCCATGAAATCCTTCTTGAAAAACTCAGCTACTACGGAATCAGAGGCATCACTCTCACACTTATTGATCGTATTTGACAAATCGATTCCAAGCTGTAATATACAACAACAAATTGTCCAGTTTTAGAGACGTTAAATTTGGTGTCCCACAAGGTTCGTTCCTGGGCCCATTGTTGTTTGTAATATACATTAATGATCTTCCTTCCTTCTTGTTCCCAAACGAAAGTGTTCTATATGCAGATGACACTACGTTAATTTATTCTCATGAGAAATATGATTCCCTAGAAACCATATCGGAAGAAATTGAAGAGAAAGCTGAACAGTGGTTTATAGCTAACAAGCTGAAATTAAATAAGAATAATTCATAAAATTTGATCATCTCTACCAAGAAACACATTCCAGAGGCTAAAAATGTGAAGCTTCTAGGCTTCATTTTGGACGATAAGCTAATTTGGACTGAGCACATCAGGCAACTCAATTTGAAATTGTCACGCTGTCTTTTCAGTATGCGACAACTTAGACTTTGCACAAATATAAGCACCCTGAGATCAGTATATTTTTCATTATTCCATTCACATCTAAATTATGGCATTGTCGTTTGGGGAAACTCAACTGCAGTTTCCAGCGTTTTCCGACAACAAAAAAAAAGCTATTAGAATTGTATGCAATGCAAAATGTAGAGAAACCTGCAGACCACTCTTTAAGAATTTAAAAATCATGACTCTTCCTTCTATTTACATTTGGAATACCTTGATAGAAATTAAAAAAAAAATCCTACATTAATAACACAATCAGACATTCATCAGCACAACACCAGAGGTTCAGATACAATAAGAGGACCAAGACATAGGCTCAGTAAATCCCAAAATAATTCACTGAACTTGATAAAACAATAAAATCATTTTTGCTTGAAAATTCCTTCTACTCTCTTGAGGAATATGTGAAATGTGTGAAGCAAGGTGTAACTATGCTCGAGGAATCATGACTTCAATTATTTAATAAACTGATTTTATGATTGTTCGACTTATGCTCAAGTTCGTGTTAAGTGATGTCCATTATGTCTGGAATAACATATTAATGTATTATTTTGTTTTATCTATTTACACATATTCAATTTGGCAACGTTGCCAAGTCGCCATTGAATCGGGTAACATGAAAATTTCATGAATTTTTCTCTAGCCGTAGTGGAAATATTGGAACGTTTCCAGACTTTTCAACGAAAATGCCATGTTGTTATATTTCAAATGCCACATTTTTTTAAATCTGATATTTGAAGAAACAGAATTCTTTGGGAGATCGTTTAGTAACGAACTTAATTCAATACCCGTCGTGGTCTTAGCCAGGGGAGTAGTTGTTTTCTGATAGGTACTTGCCATAATAAGCCTACTTAGTAGGTGTATATGGGAGTAAGGGGTTCATCATCGGTCGGCAACGACTGTTAGTTTCTAAACGATTCCCCAAAAAATTCTGTTTTCTTCAAAGAAATACTCATTCAACAATCTTTATTCATAATCTAAATTTTTCAGATCATGAGCCTGAAAATTTTATATTAACAATGCCTTTACCTCAAATCTCAAAATATTTGAACGGATTGATGTGGATTATGGAACAATGAGACAAAAAAATAAATTCACCAGAAGACGATTGCGGATTCAAGCAATTGAAAACGTTGTGAAAAAATTTGAAAGAGATAGAAATCTTTCAACCATTAAGATGATGGACGTCCGAAATATAAGTAATCAAAAAAATTAATATGGTATTACCTATACCAAACTCTTTGAAAGAATAGAAATTGCAATAACTTGGCAGATGGCGCTGGGGGCACATCGCACCTCGACTCGAAAATTTTGAAACGCAAAGGCAAAATTATAAAAGGATAGTTGGTTGAAAAGATAACTTAATTTTTTTATTCAACGATGTGTTATTTGACCCGCCATGCCATTTGAAATTTATACTGTATAACAAATACTGGATAAACATTGTTAGCGGATTTGTTTTTGAATAAATTGTGCTTTTTGGGAATGGAACTCACAATAGGTTTCAAATTGAGATTATCCACTTGCTCTTGTTAAACAGTGATAAATCATTCATGTTCATTGATATTGTTTGGTTAGTTGGAAATTTAACGAGTGTGACGTGAACTTCTACAAGTACCATTTACGATACTAGCTCCACACGAACCAACCAAACTCCTAAACAATCGAATCGCGCGTTTCGGCGCTTTTCACGCTCCACGCCACCCAATAAACGAATACCCAAGCGAATATACAACTCATTAAAATAAATTAAATATAGGCACGTTTCTACTAATCTCGATGGCCAACAAAAACTTTTCAATTATCGGATCTCCCCATCGCCGCGCCGGTCGAAGTCGGCGAGGTAACTCTCCCATAAAAATCAAAACATTGGCGCAACGCTCGGGAGCTGTCCTCGGGGAGGCCGTCGAGTGCTTCGCTCGGGTCTGCACGAAGTTTTGTTCGAACGAAGGGGGACGCGAAATTGGAAATGGGGATAGTTTGGGAATGAAAGTATGAAACAGTTCGTCGTGGAGGATGCGAAAAGTTTGTCGGCGTGAGACTGTAATTTTCGATACAAGAACTGTCCAGGGTTGTACTAAGCTAGTGGCCCACTCTTTTGGACTGAACTGATACAGCGTGTCTCAGAATTTGCTTCAGCTTCATGAATTTATTCCAGAAACAATTCGTACCTAAAGCGTCCCTCTCACTGGCAAAAATTTCGCACAAAATTTTGACAACAAATGTTGGCTAATTTTGGTACCAAATATTGAATGGTCGTGGACCCCTTACACTACACAAAACTATTGCACAAAATTTCAGTGTCGACTAAACATTTCTGGATGGAAGCACGGCTCATCGCGTTGTAGTCAGCCATAGCCGCATACTTTTCTTTGCAAACCCGGAGTTTGAAAGTTGTATTGTGTGCAGTAATGAAGGATTGTTCAAAAAATGAGAAGAAAAGAGTGTGGGTACGGAATTATTCGAAGAAGCGACCGACCCATGGTTATCGTAACCTACTTCGCGAACTGAGCAACCTACACTTTAGCAAAATTTCCTGAAGTGGGGGGATTATTTAAAGTTTTTGAATCCCAACCATTCCTCGTCACTGCTAAATAAAATCTACAACAAAGACAGTTGAAACATTGTTTTAATTCTTCGAAGTAGGTGCTATACATATAAAAATAACTAGTATGTACACTGATAAAAAGGATTTTTTGCGTCAACGCATAATTGCGTTGATTCAAACAGATTGTACTCTTGAATAGGTCCAACCAAATATTAGTTTGAAGGAATCCTCTTGACCACTTACAAGAAAAATATTTTGAAACAAGTGAACACTTGCTTCATAAGTTGGTTGAGGGAAGAATATTTTAGCTTCAATAATGGGCACTTTTTTTTGTTGAATCATGGGAGTAGGTTGAGACATGAACATTGCAATTTCAATGATGAATACTATTCTTCTATCAACTTGGAAGTTGAGTTCCAATCTGCAATTTGCACTTGGTTATAAAATATAGAATGGAAGCCATTTTCATTTTGACAAAATTGAATAGATTAAACAAAGCATAGATTGACAACTACGAACAATTTAGGTATAAATAATGGTTTTATATGAGAATAGTTTTAGGTTTAATAACAGTATTCTCAATTAAACCAGTTAGTAGTGACGCATATTGTAGTTTGATTGAATACATAAACAACGCCACTCGCTTTTAGACACAAAACTGTAGAAGACCAAAATAATGAGCATTCATTTTTCGATATTGTATAGAAACAGTTTCCACTAGGCACAAAACTAACATTCATATCGGTACGCATAGCCTCATACCTCCAACCCAAATGGTCAAACTGGATGAAATGGTCGTATTCACAGGTCGCGGTGTCGCCAGCTGCTTTGATTGCACATTGGTTGAATGTGCCACGTGGCACGGGTAGTGATATCTACCAAGGAATCATATTCTTGTGTTAAGAAGATCATGTTTCACAATGAGTTAATGTGAATGTTTTCTAGGATGAAGAGTATGATGTTTTCACTGCAAGCAAATTCATTTCAAGGGAGTTTATGTAAGGAAGCAAACAACTCAATCAGCTTGAAATGGGAATATATTCAATGATTAGAAATGATTATTCTATTCAGAAGATTATTCTATTCAAGAGTATGTATATTCTTGATTGAAGAAATCTTTTTTATCTGTGTATGTTGCTTACTTCAATACATTAGAGCAGAAATGGTTTTTCCTCTTCCTTCCTCTCTGCTTTCACTTTCTTCACAGCCAGTGCACTCATGTTAACACGGCGACAGACTGATGAAATATTGTTCAATATTTGTCAGCCCTTTCAAACTGCGCTCTCATGCTACAAAATATTGACAGGTTTCGCAAAAATTTTCAAAACTTTCAGAAAACTCTTGAACGCCCCACAAAATATTGAATACCCCTTCTCTTGCGCAATATTTGTCAACACACTCTCAATATTTTTGCACAAAACCGACATCTTCAAATTTTGTGCAAAATTTTTACCAGTGTGAGGGCCGCAATAGAAATACAATGTAAGATTTAGTTTTAAGTCAAATAGAAGCAACTTCGGTTGTTACAGCTACTAATTCTCTATTACAAATTAGTAGTGGAGACTGTTCTTGGATCACAATTTACATTTATATTTTTTTCAATACCAAGTTTGAAAAATATAAAAATCGGAAAAGTATCTCTGATATAGCATTATAATTCCTACCTATCTAAATATCGAACAGTTACAGAAAAAAATTCAAAATTATATTTTATTGGTATGTGATCAATGGTACAATGGTATCTTTGATAATAAGTATTAAAAACAATATTTTATCTTTACGGAAATTTGTATTTTATCACAAACAGAAGTAAGATTAAAGTATAACCTGATTTTAATTTGATTAATCAATTTGAATTTTATAACTTAGAATAGGGAATATGCAACTGATTTAAATTTACTTGATTTTTTTACGTCCGATACTTTATTGTCTTGACATTACACCTACACCATTAGTTTATCATTTAGTTTGTATTTAGCTCCATAAAACTTTAATCGAAAAGTGCATAATAAGCACGCGAAATTCAAATTTGCGAAACGCATCACCATTGGTCGAAACGAAGAATGACGTCACATGGCACGTTATGACATTTATCTTTTTCATAGAAAATTTGTTTTTATTTATATATTTGTAGTGTTTTCCATTACATAGTAAGATTTTGGTCTAGTGACAATTGTAAATTATCAACAGCAATGACTGCAAGTGGTTTTGTCAAAGCACAATCCGACAATACCTGAACTGATAAGTAGTAATAGTGTATCAAATGATACTTTTTCTTTTGTAATTTAGGTGGGGCAGGTATTAACAGAGTTATCTCCCTCTTGATATACAAAACATTTATGCATACAAAACTTACTTCTGATCAATTCACTTCATGTTAACTATCGAAATACAATGTACTCACATTGAAATGATCTTCACAAGAATGTAAATGTGATATTGGAGATATTTCGCCTGTTCTCATAACCTTACACCATTGTTTACGTATTATGGAACAGAAAAAATACTTTACTTGGTGTACTTATAATTGTGTTTTGGCATTCCGGTACTAGACAATATACCTATAAAATGGTTTTATAGCATTTTCCATTATCGTAATAGCGATTTAAACTACAAAACCCTAACCTAATTAATAACTGTCAATAGTGTCAATGGCCATAAGTATAGAAAGGCTTGTTCATTGAAGACTGCTCTGGTTCATCGAGATCACTTTCACATATGTTCATCATGTTTCTAACACTTGTACTGCATTTGTCTCACTCTTTTATAAAATATCAACTTCAAGCAAGTAGAGCAATCAGAGTACGTCTCTTTCGAACGACACTGAAGAAGAACAACACTGATCGCGCCATGTGACGTCATCCACAGCGCGCGAAAATGGAGGCGTTCAAATTCAATCTTCAATCGGTATTTTATATATTATTTTAAAAATTAATCCCAAGACTTTCAACCGTATTTATATTTTTTACTATGTTGTAACGAAGTCAAGGTCACCAGGGGTTGTCCGCAAGGGGGTGTCCTGTCCCCACTGCTGTGGAACCTGGTGGTGGAGGACCTGCTACTTACACTGGAGAGGGGTGGGCACAAAACACTTGGGTACGCAGATGACATAGTCATCACGGTCCAAGGCAAATTCAACACCACGGTTAGGGAAAGATTGCAATCGGCCCTAAATCTGGTAAGTACATGGATAGATAAGGAGGGACTAACTATTAGCCCCTCCAAATCAACCATTGTAGCGTTTACCCGTAGAAGGAAGTTAGAGAGCCTAGGACCTCTGACCCTACAAGGTACCCTAATACAGTTGTCAGGGGAAGTTAAATATCTCGGGGTGATTTTAGACTCGAAACTCACCTGGAATAAACAGCTGGCAAAAGTTAAGAAGAAAGCCGAAATGACACTGATGTTAGTCAGGCGGTCACACGGAAAAACATGGGGGCTAAATCCCAAAATGGTGTATTGGATATACAACATTGTGGTGAAACCCATGATTACATATGCATCTTTGGTATGGTGGACAAAGATAACACAAAAAATAGCCGCGGCTGAGTTGAGCAAGGTACAAAGACTTGTATGCCTCAGTATAACGGGAGCTATGAAAACAACACCAACATTAGCCATGGAAGTACTGTTGGACCTCCCACCGATTGACATAGCAATCATGGGAGAGGCAAGAATGGGACTCCTGAGGCAACAAAATACGAGCAACAGATCGGATCACAACAAGATAAAGGAAATAGTGGGAGGCAACATTCTTGAAATGAAACCAACGGACCACATGACTCCTAGATACTTCTTCAACATCAACTTTGAGGCTATCCTGCAAGATCGAAGGGAATGGACACACGACAACACCAGGAGCAAACCTGGAGAGAGGATCTGGTACACGGACGGATCTAAAACCAGAGAAGGAACTGGTGCTGGAATATACAGTGAGGGGAGGAACTCCCAAATAAGCGTCTCACTAGGAACAAACACCTCTGTATTCCAGGCAGAGATGTACGCCATCTTGTAATGCGCGAGAGAAATCAATATGAGGGAAATGCACAATGCACAGATCAAAATATCTACCGATAGCCAGGCGTCACTGAAGGCTCTTATGAACCCGAAAGTGACATCAAGACTGGTATGGGAATGCCGAGAAGAACTCAGTGTTCTCACAGAACACAACAAATTAACTTTGATGTGGGTTCCAGGACACTGCGGTATCGAGGGCAATGAAAAAGCTGATGAGCTAGCTAGAAAGGGCTCATCAACTCCATATATTGGCACAGAACCTGCACTCGGGATTAATAAATCCGACATTCGAGGATGCATTCGGGACTGGGTCAAGCGAAAACAAAAGGAGAGGTGGCACGAAGCCCCCCTCTTGCACCACGGGAAAACATACATTAAAGAACCGTCAAAACACAAAACTGAAGAACTACTCAAGCTGAGCAGGAATCAAGTTAGAACAATAACGGGTCTTCTCACTGGTCACAGTCCAATGAGAAAACACCTGCACAAAATGGGTCTGTACAACGGAAAACTTTCCTGCAGACAATGTGGTAAAGGGACAGAAACAGCCAAACATATACTGTCAGAATGCGAGGCATTAGACCGCAAGAGACAGGCAATTTTCGGGAAACCCAATTTAACTCCCGAAGAATACAACAGCCAACCGGTGAAGAACCTGTACAGACTGGTACAGGGGACCAGAGTTACGGAGTGGGTGCTGTAAAACAAACACGGAAAACACAAAAAGCCCAAGAGGCTGAGGTGTAGCTGGTGAAAGGACCAGCATCCGAGGAGAAAAAAGAAAAAAAAAAAAAAAAAAAAACGAAGTAAAAAATTGATCAACAATTAAACAATTAAAAAAAATTATGCATATTCCCTAATAATATGGTAATTAACGTTACAAGGCCGATATGTAGCAACTAACGGATGAGATTGATTATTGTAATCCGAGGCGCAGCCGAGGACTATAACAACCGAATCCGTTATTTGCGGATCGGCCGTGTGTCGTTCAAGACTTTTTGTAATCCCGCTGAAAGATTATATTTTGATTCCGAGGAAAGAACAAACCACGTACCTCGTAATTCTAAAGAAAAATCCCAACGCCGTGTTGTCATGGAACAGCTTAACAATATCTCAACAAAATATTGTTGTTTTTTGTTTGTTGTTGTTTAGGATAATAAACAATGTCAGTTTTTTGTGTTCGCGATTTCGCTTTAACAACGACCATGGATGAAATTGAAGAAATTGACGAACAAAATCAAATATCTATAGATATTTCAAATAATACCAATTGTCAAATTACCTTTCAAATTTATAAATAGGTAATATTATTATAATTATTGTTATTGTAAGGGCCGGTCTTTTCACCTCACAATAAAGTCTCTGATAACTATCTATCGGATAAACTTCACAGGTTTACCTATCCTTATCTGATAGTTAGAGTTATCTGGGGATTATCTATAGGTGAAAAGACCGGCCCTAAACAGAATAAAGTTTTGAGAAAAACATTTGAACAAGTGATTTCTCAACGGCCGCCGGCCGTTAAAAAATCTTAACGGGCGAAGACTGTTTACATTAACTTTTCAATTGTCATCTGAATACCGTTAATTCAAAATAACAGTATGGTAATAGATGAAAGAACACTCGCAAAATGGAAGTTTATTTAAGATGAAATATAATATTTTGACAATATGACAAATTTTTATAAAACTGTTTTCACAAAACTATAGATACTAAACAGTTGATATTTTCTAAGTATTTTCAATTAACAACACTCCCCCCTAAAAGCAACTGCTTGATGGAAAAACTCGAAGTCCCATTTGGGTCGAACAAAAGTCATTCTTTTTCTTCGGCAATGCCTTGGTAAAAAAATCAGCGACCAACTCGGTAGTTCCAATGTAGCGTAGTTCGATATCGCCACTTGCCACGATATCTTTCAAAAATGATGACGTTTATCAATGTGCTTTGTTTTAACACTAGTCAGATTTGATTGTGCTAAACAAATGGCACTTTGGTTATCACAATACATAACCGTTTTATCAACATTTGTAAATATAGTTCTTTAGCTAATCCTCTTAGCCAAAGTTCGTCTTGTATTGCAGAACTTAGAGCAACATATTCGGCCTCTGAAGTGGATAAGGCAACAACAGACTGCATTCTAAAATTCCATAAGATGGCTCCATCTCCAATCATGAATACAAAACCGGAGACCGACTTCCTTTCATCTAAATCAGACGCATAATGTGTATCGTAACCTTTCAATGAAACACTGTTAGTTTCAGTTCAACTGAAAATTATTTTCTTTGTGATTGTTGCTTTGAGATATCTCAAAATCCGCTTTGCTGCTGTCCAATGTAATTTTCCTGGATTACTATTATATTGGCTGAGAAAATTGACAGCATAACTGATATCTGGCCTGGATACTTGTGCGCTAAACAACAAACTGCCGATCAATTCTTGGTAGGGCATCTCCTTCATTTCTTCCTCATCTTCTTTTGTTTTGGGACACATTTCCTTACTCAATTTTTGATCCGGATCCATTGGTGTTGAACATATATTACAATTGGTCATGTTGAATTTTTCCAACATGTTCTCGATATATTGTTGTTGATCCATACAAATTTGGTTAGCTTTTCTGGTTATGCTTAGGCCCAAAAAAAATTCGATTGACCTAAATCTTTTTCTTTATTTTCTCTTTAAATTCTCGTTGATTGGTAAGAATTAATATATCATCTACATATACTGCCATAATCACACTTTCTTCATTTGAAATCTGATGATGAATGCATGGATCATATAGAGATTGCATCAATCAATTTCTTCAAAGCTTTGTCTAGAGTTATATTCCATAATCGCGATGATTTCTTCAGTCCATAAATCGTTTTTTTCAATCGTAGAACTGTTGAATTGTATCTAGCAGCTGAAGCTATGAGAAATCTTACAGATACGTATCTGACTACGGGGGAAACACTTCATCGTAATCAATACCTCTTCTATGTTTGTAACCTTTTGCTACCAGCCTGGCTTTATATAAATCTATTTTACCATACCCATCTAATTTCGTTTTGAATACCCATCTATATTAGAAAATATATAGCTGTCGTATCAAGTTTGAACATATTGTTCACCAGGGATGCGGTAGCAATGAGACACTTATGTTTGTTGTATATTCGACATTTTTCAGAGTCAAATCGAACGACATTTCCATTGCTTACTATCTGACTGACTGATAAGAGATTGACGCATATTTTAGGCACATATAAAACATTTTTGAACTGGATGGCTTCTTCGGAGTTACTAACTGAAACTCTTATTTTAACATCACCTTTGGCCAGGACTTGTAGAGTGGAGTTATCTGCAACTTTCACATTTTCTGATATGCGATAATACAATTACTGAGCCATCCTTTATTCATTGTCATGTGTGCAGTAGCGCCTGAATCAACATACCAGTCGTCTTGATGAGGCTTCTGTACTGCTAATGAAGAATATAAAACATTACTTAACTTGAACTTTGTGGAACTGGACTTATTTGGGCATTTATTCGCTAAATGGCCGTATTTGTTACATCCCTTTTTTCTTGAAATTCTTGGTATGATCACCATATCTACCGTAGAATGCTGTTGCATTTTCGGAACCGATATCACTTTTAATATCTTGGAGTAATTTAGTCTTTATTGAATCTGCGGTAATTTTCACACCGGAACTTTCGATTCCCATTATCATGAGTTTGAACTCTTCAGGTAAACCAGCCAATAATAATGTACCAATCCATTCATCAGGAACAGACATCCCCATGAAGTTTGTGTGCCGTAGAAATGATTTTATTGATGTAGTCTTCTAGTGAGGAACTATCTTGAAGATTGGTGGTGATCAATGTTCTCAATAGACCAACGCGTCTAGTTAGTCCAGAGTCATCGAATGCAGCGATTAAACTATCCCAAACTTTTTTGGTATTTTTGGAATTCTGGACAAAAACATAATTCACAGGTTCAATCAATAAAATTAATTTTGATTTCGCCTTGGTTATTTTGAGTGTGTCGGTTTCTTCTCCCAATACGGCTTTCCATAATTCTTCGTGTTCTAGATAATTTTGTAAGTTATCAAAATTTTCTCTTCCTCTCAGTTTCTAGATTCCAGGTAATATGTTAGACATTGCAGCAAATAATTGTCAACAGCGCTGATGCTAACATCGGTACCAATTACTTAAGGACGTGAACGGAACTTGAAGCTGATCTGGGCCCATAACCAGGTGATAGAACACTCGGAAAATGGAAGTTTATTTAAGATGAACTGTAATATCTAAGGCCACTACTATTTAGTATTTATGTAAGTGATGCTTCCATCACTGCAATATCTCATTATATGCCGATGATATGAAAATTTTCAGTCCTATAAATTCTCTCTCGGATTATACTGAAATACAGGAGGACCTCGATCGCTTCTCGGATTACTGTAAAATATATAAATTTTTACTAAATACTAAGAAATGTAGTCAAATCATATTTACACGTAGCCCGAATCCACACATCTCTTCGCTCAGTATTGACAATGATAAACTGTCCTTTTCAGATGAGATGGTTGACTTAGGTTTTACCTTGGATACCAAACTGACCTTTGACAGTCATATCGAAAAAATTGTCAGAAAGTCCCTAAGAACTCTCGGATTCATATCGAGAAGTTCTAGGGATTTCAAGAATTCTTCCTCGTTACTGATTATGTTTAACACTTTGATAAAACCTATCCTTGAATACTGTAGTGTAGTTTGGAACCCGTCATACCAAAAATACATAAAGAGACTAGAGTTTGTGCAAAAGAAGATAATCAATATTATAAATTATAGATTCTTCAGGTATAGGCAGTACTTTCCATATGAAAGTAACCTAATTTTCTATAACCTAGTGAGCAAATCTCTTAGGCGTGATTTTAATGATATATATTTCGTCTACAGAATATTTAATATTCTCATAGATTCCAATGAATGCTCAACACTTTTTACCCTAAACTGTTCTTCATATAACATTCGTCATAGACAACTATTTTTTACTCCTTATTTTTCCGCAAATTATTTTAGTAATTCTCCAATGATTAGATGTACGGTAACAATCAACACCATGATCTCTGAAGATCTGGACATTTTTAACTGGTAACTGTTTCAAAAAGAAACTTAAAACGTTCTTAACCACTTACATTATGCTCACCTAGTCCAATTTATAAATTTTACTTTAGATCTGTAAACTAGATTAAGTTTTTTTTTTCTTGCTATTTGATGATTACACAATTGTTATTTTTTATTGTTATCGTGTGTTATCCTGTTATTGGGCTCGTCCTGTTGGGTAACCTATGTAATTAAATAAATAAATAATATTTTGATAATATGACAAATTTTTATAAATTTCTTTTCACAAAACTATAGATACTAAACAGTTGATATTTTCTAAGTAACAGTAATACAAAAACTTATTTTTCAAATCAAAAATATTTTTTTGTCGGAACATGATAAAATTCTGATAAATTTAAAAGTACATAAATACATATACAAATATAAAACATTTGGAGCAGATAACATAACAGTGTCCCACTTATTATAATAATAATTATAAATTCATGAGAACCAATAACAATATTCTCAGGCTCAATATAGTATTTCCCTTTTTTCCACTATTACTCCGTGGTTAACTTACTTATAACTAATATGGGAACAATTATAGGATCATATACATATAATTATTGATCGGTGGTAAACGAAGTTATTTTGATCCAAGGTTCCTACATGATGGTGTGGTTTTTCAAATTTGACCTGCTCAACATTCAACTCATTTTTAAAACTGACATATGGCATCACAAATTAATCACCAATAAGCAATGATTCAGACATAATGTAAAACCTTGCTTTGTTATTTCAGTCATCTCTTTAGGAGCATTTTTTTCAATATCGTCTGTTGTCGAAATCGAAAAATGAACTTACAATTACAAGACTTGTGGGATTCTACTTTTTGAAGTAAATTTGAACTGTTTGATGTGGAACAACGGGACACAAAATATTTTGAGTGGTATTGCCGATACAATCCGACAGAAGGCGCTGAGGGCACATCAACTTGAAAACTTCGAAAGGCAAAGAAATGAAAATTGTGAAAATATGTATTAAACAAATTCATATGGTTTTAAAGAGAATTTTCAACATAAATGGTTTTCAATACCACATGTTTGTCCTGTTTTAGCCAATAGAGGACCATGAGAAATTTGCTCAGTTCAAAAAAATCGACGAAAGCCCTGAAATAGTTATTTTTGTATCTAGTGCGCGAAATGCTACTTTGGTGATCGAGAACTGATTTTATTTAACGAGGCGCAGCCGAGTTAAAAAAATAGTCGAGATTACCAAAGTATTTCGCGCATAAGATGCAAACAAAATTTTTTCTACAAACGTCAAAAATATTGTTCTAAAATAAGTAATAACTATGAAAAATAGTATTGAACTGGCTTAAATAATTTTTCCAAATCAAGTAATTACTGTAACAATGGAAATAAAATGGCATTTGTTGACAATTATTTCAAAGTGACAGTTCTTGATAATTATTTTGGAGTGACTTTTTATTCTCGTCAATTTCGTGCGTGATATTTATTATTGTAAAAGAATGGAAATTTCGAGCGACGATGAACTAAGCAGTACCCCACCTAACTTGATAGATGCGGCCAATTCCGTAATTTCCAACCTTTTACCGGAGAAATCGAGGCGGCAGTATGAAAATGCATATCAGCAATTTAAAGAGTGGTGTGAAGCAAATAAAGCCAGAAAAATATCTCTCACAATTTGAAAGCCTCAATTATTGTTCTACATTAATAAATAAACGATTTCTTGTTTTTTGCTTGATTGAGGAGTTGAGGACCATATAGGTTGGAATATGAAAATCCCATATAGTTTACATGCAGTGTGCGAAATATATTTCGCACATTACTTCGCGCACGGTGTCTTGGTAACGAATGAAAATGAAAAAAAGTGCCACTTCGCTTACTGTTGTCAATGCGCGAACCTTGTCATTTTTTGACGTTTGTAGAAAAATGTATTTTGTTGCAGGTTCCTTTGTGATTCCAATATATCAAAATCGCGTAGGTAGGAACACAGAAACTGATGTTTTGTTTTCTACAAGCAAATTGCAATTTCCATGAATTATCATCAATGATTTAGCAAAACACAACTAGTTAATGTTTAAAATTGTCGGTGTTGGATTTTGAGGGGGTCAATCTAGAGCTTACATCTCGGATTAATTCACCATATCCGAATGCATTGCTCGCTCGATTGTTATTCTATTAGGATAAAGCTCTGTCGGCGTATTATTTCGCACCCCTGTCTACTATTTAGAGGTTGTGAAATTTGCTACTGTGCCGTTCATGTTTGAAGTCTTCCTTCGGAATAGAAAAATATAAGAGCATATACAGCTCGCAAATTGAAAGGTGTTTATTGTAAAAGTAATTCGTGTTGCGTTACTTATGAACTGAATCGTTGATTGGATTCCGTACTTTACTTTTCACCGCAAATGACGTCATCTTTGTTATTTTTAATGGCTCACCCTGTTTTTCACCTCAATTTTTACTCCGCCTATGATTTCGATTCTAACTCATGTATCATACTTCTTACCAAAAATGAACCGTTTTTGACTAATTCGAGTTTTTTTTTAAAGTGGCAGATGCAGCCTCTCACACTAGAAATGTCAACAGGTATGCAGAATTAAGTAATATGATGGAATATCCCAGAAATTATAAATGGACCCATTTCCACAACAGAAATGAAACTTAAAAAAAAGGAGATTCTCATTTGAAAAAGTTGAGATTTTTTATTTTCTATTTCAGTTATTGGACCCGTATTTTTGCTCACCCTGTGGATTATTCAGTTGATGTGAAAATGGTGCGTGATACTTTCAACCTTCAATATGCATGATTCACTTACTGCATATTTTTTTATCTTGTAATTTACATAAAATTGACGTGTGACCGAGAGACTGCATCAGTCACTTTTTCGAAAAAAACTCGAATAACTCAAAAACGATTCATTTTGGGTAAGAGGTATGAAACATGTGATAGAATCGAAATCATGGTTAAAATGAGGTAAAATACAGGGTGAGCTATTGAAAATAATACAGATGACGTCATTTCCGGTGAAACCTGAAACGTCATAATAACTAAAATATTTTTTTTGACTTTTCAATTAGTTCTCCGCCCATCGTACCAATTTTTATAATCGCCATACTTTTAGTTATGTATAGGGTGAAGTGGGGTAAGTGTAATCAGAAAAACGGTGGTTACACTTTAAATTATAATATCAAGAGACCTAAAAGAGATACATTTTTGATTTTTTAATTGTTGGATAACTGAAGTCACTTATTTTCTTCTACTAGCTACAGTGCATTTTTTATAAACAGAAATAATAAATTATGTTCGCTGACTACACTTGCCCAGCATTTGTGACAAATGTAATCAGGGTTCGTAATGCTAAGCAGGGTTTGTATGCTAGAGTATTTGAGGCAAGTGTAATAAAGAATGAAAAATGCAGTTTTAACAAAAAAATTGCCCAATATCTCAATTTATAAGGAAGTTATAAGCTTTTTTTGTAGAATGAGTACAATTCTCATCTTTGTCCTAGAAACGTTTATTGAAATATATGAACATAACAAACAGTAGGTACTTTACATTATATATAGCGAAGGATAATGGAAAAATTATTTTTTCTCTTCGTCCTAAATTTGGTTATGGTAAAACTAACTCGATGTCTGATGCAGGCACACGGAGTGATGGTCAATTTGTTTAGGCCAATAAAAAATCGAATGTTGCAAGTTTTAGTCGGATTTTTTCTGTCTCTGTGATTACACTTACCCATATACAACTTTTACTGGGATTAACGTAATAATAATCTGACAGTAGAATCGGATTCCTTGTTGAATATAATCTAGGGAAGCAAAATACTAAAATCTCATTGAATTATTTGTATTAGCAATATAAAAATACAACCGAAACTCGCAAACCTAACTAGTGAAAATACAGGTGATCTTTAAAATAATTATTATTTTGAACTACAGGACTTTGGAACGGATAACAAACATCATATAAAGGCAAGAAGGGATACAGAAAATAATCGAAAACGATAATACAAAAGTTAGAGAGTGCCTGATCACACTTGCCCTATGATTACATTTATCCTACTTCACCCTATATAGATCGCGACTCTTCCAGATATACCCTGTATAGTGTCGCAAATTCATATGTGAAAAAACAATCGAGTCAGATACAAAATTTGTGGTATTTTTATCGAGGAGTTTTCGATGTGACTAAATTAATTTCAGTCAGCGTAACTGATTCTCAGCTTTGATGTAACACGTTCTGTGATGTACAACAAAAAAATTACTACCAAATACGTATTTTTTGAAGATATGAAAAAATTTCGTGAAAACTTTTGGTAGATCTGTTCGAGGACAATAAGACTGATCATACAGTGCGTCTTTTTTTAGTCCCCCCCCCCCCTGTTAACTTTTGAACGGTTAGACGTACAAACATGAAAAATAAATGTTTGGAGGGTTTCACTAATACTACTTTTTGAAACAAAAAATATGGTGATTGCTCCACAGGGGGCGCAGGGGGACACATCAACTCAAAATTTTTAAATGGCATGGGGGGTCGAGTGTCACATCGTTGAAAAGAGAATTCAATTCTCTTTACAACCATCTAAATATTTTTGAATTTGGTTGCGGAACTTTTTCGATATTTATGTTTATCGAAATTTTCTAGTTAATGTGCCCCCAGCGCCATCTCTAGTGTAATTGCAATATTTTCTCTCTCAAAAAGTAGTATCGGTAATACCCTTCGCAATGTTTTTGGTTTCATTATTCCACAACAAACCGTTCAAATTTATCAAGGTATGACTAGTTTTCAGATCCGCATTTATATTTGATATTTCGAATTTGAATTGCAAAAAAAATATTAACAGAATTCAAAAAAAATGATGGTTGTAAAGAGAATTGAATTCTGTTTTCAACGATGTGACACTCGACCCCCCATGCCATTTAAAATTTTTGAATTGATATGCCCCCCGCGCCCCCTGTCGAGCAATCACCATATCTTTTGTTTCAAAAAGTAGTATCGGTGAAACCCTCTAAATGGTTGTTTATTCATGTTTGTACGTCGAACCGTTCAAAAGTTAACAGGGGGGGACTAAAAAAAGCCGCACTGTATACGTTTTTTATAGGCCGAGTTGGACAATTTCACGTCGAGTGCAATAAACAATTTTTGCACGAGTTGCATACAACATTTTTTTCTACGTTCATGCAAAAAGCAAAAAATTATTTATTGAGGTGCGGCACTAGGTGTAGGAAAATGAAAAGCGCAACTTGAATACTTTATTATTAATATCGATTTGCATTGAAACAGGAACTAATACGTTACGAACAATTTAACTCAAACTTTATTTTTACCCTCAATGTTGAAAGTGAATGAACAATTGGTGTAATTTTCAATATGAATATTGCCAATCTAACAGAATATCTGCTAAATATGTAGTAGGTTTAAACGTTTATGTTTATCATGATGACAGAACGTTGAAGTAGAATGACAAATGAGTGCAATAAAAGCTTTATTGCACTAGTGCACTGTCCACTGTCCACTGTCCACTGTCCACTGAATATAGTTCAATAAAGTTTTGCTTTTTCCATGAATGTAGAAAGAAAATAAATCTTCAAAACTATTCATAGACCTTTTTTGATATCTTGTGTAATATCTGAGTATTTGTGTTTTTAAAAGAATTGCCAAATTTTAATCCGCATCTCAATTTTTTTTTCATGATTTGAAAAAATGTCAAACAATCTTTTTGTATCTGTTCGAGGACAATAAACCTGTTGATATACAGTTTTTCGATGTCAAGTTTCGTTTTCAAGTTTTTGTTGTTTTCAAACCAAGCGTCCGGAAAATTTGGGATAGCTGGAGGGGGGAAATAGGGGTACATATTCAGAAATCCGGGAGCAAAGCGCCCGTAAAAATTGTGGGAGGGGGAAAATGGAGCAGGGAATATTGAAAAAATCCGGGTTTTCTCATTTTTGTACCATTAATTGATAATTTCCACTGATTTAGCGACTGTTTTTTCTTTTGCTTTCGAAGTGATGGAGAAACTTCATGTGAACATTTTCTAGACCTGTTCATGGACTATGAAACTATTTGAATACAATGTTTAGATATCTGGAGTTTTTGGTGATTTTAGAGAAAAATTACAAATTTCATACTTTTTTTTCAGTTTTTTCAATATTTTCCCGCTTTTTAATCGAGTTGGAGAAAAATGGTTTGGGAACATCGATGTAGCTTGTAAAGACGTATACGATGCAATTTTAAGATTTGCATTTATTCCATTAGTACGGTCAATATTTCGATTTTCCATTTTTCAAATATTTCCAGGACTATAGATTTTAGGGAAAAAATTGATGAACATTTTCTGTAGATTTTCTGAAAACGATCAAAAATAAATTCTGGTAAATTATGAAAATATCAACCTTAACTGAGATATTTCGTATTTTCCAAAATGCAAATTTAGATTTTCAGATTTTTTAAGTTTTCCCGATTTTCTGATCATTTTTGTGGAAAATTTCTCCAGTGGGATTTATTCGTCTATTCGAGCTCTACCCGCCGCATTTTTCGAAATTAATTTTAAATAAACGGATCGGCGTATTTAAATATTTTTTTTTATTCCGAAATTTTCTGGAAAATCGCCGGAAATACCCTGTTAGCAATTTCTGATGAAAAAAGAAACTGACTAATATTGTCCTCGAGTTAATGAAATTATTCAAATTTCAAAGCGATATAGGTTTTGGAAATGAGGGAGTTTTGAAGTCTTTACAGAAAGAGCTACAGACAGACAGGCAGACCAGGAAGAATATCTCTGTCTCGAGAACTGTAGTATTCAACTCCTTATAAAGTCGTGTATAAAGAGACTAATATCTCTGCAGGAGTTTTGAAATGGTAAATATCTATTATCTCATTATCTCCCTTATGTTAGTCATCGTTGATAATATGGTTTGCTTGTGCTACATCCTGAGTGTTGAAAGAAAAGTGTAGTTGAGTGTCGACCGCGAATAAATGACACAATTAGTTATGGATCTCACAAATTTAGAGGTATATACCGAATAGTGTAGCGGGTCAAAAATGCTGCCTTGTAATACCCTCGAGTTGATAACTAATGATGTTCATTTTCGTAAATTACTTGATACTATGATCTATCCATCTCCATGTCTAGTCATCAGTGTAAGTTTTTTTAGTTTTCCGTTATTGGAATAACTCCCAAGAGTTTGGAAAGTTGTTGTATATATACCGTCGAACACAGGCTGTTCAATTTGATTTTCAAATCCAGTCTATCTCGCTTCAGTGTACGGATATTTTCGTTTTCACGTCATCGGCAGAACTCCCAAAAGCTTCATATGTGGGCTTTTTCGATAGGTGTGTATGCAGTCGAGAACTTAATTTTCGAATTCAGCCTATCTCACATCAGTATATAGGCACAGTTTTATTTATCCGTTATCGATTTTTCACCGTCATTCCATTAACAGCTCTTTCAGTATACAGACAGATTCCACGAAGCAGCAGAAGTGTGCAACCAAGTGAATTAGTGGCGGTTTATGAAAAATTCTTGTTCACCACAATTTCGAAACTCGTCTCTCTTCAGTTGCAGACGAAATCCCTCCCAAAAGCTTGATAAAGTGAAATTTTAAAAAGGTGTTATATATGCAGTCAAAAACGTGCTTTTCAATTCAATTTTCAAATCAGGCCTATCTCGCTTCAGTGTAAGGATATTCCCATTTTTCTGATAACTCTCAATTGCATTATATGGTAAAATTTTCAATAGGTGTTCAATTAAATTTTCAAATCCAGCCTATCTCGCTTCAGTGTAAGGTTTTTTATTTTTCCGTTATTGAAATCACTCCCAAAAATTGATATAGTTGATTTTTGTCTAGGTGTTGAATATGCAGTCTTATATATCACTTTGGATCTTTTGTTCAAACAGCTGATGAAAACTGCTTCGTCTCATCTATTTAGTAATGTGTGGACGTCACGGCGATACCACTTTATTTAACCTCAGCATCTACCCTCAGGACAAAATCCTGAATTCGCCACTCACAATAATGACTTCTTCTCCTTTCCAATAAAGAAAAAACTTTTATGTTTCAGAAAAAAAATTAAGTTACTGCATTTGTTCAACTTTTATTAAACATACATACTTCAAGATCCCTTCAGGCCCACGATAAAACTCTTGTCATAGTTTTAGGTAGCCTGGAGCGCCAAGTTTATTAAACGTGCCCTTGCACCGAGTCGAATCTCAGTTCAGTTCATCAACAATCTTACCCTTTTTTCTCTCATCCGAAAGATTCCCGGCTACAAGCCCATACTAACCGAGCGTTTAATATTGAATAAGTCTTTTCATCCCCTCGGAATACTGGGAAGCCGCGCGCCCTGGGGGTGCAATCAAACTTAAGCTGACAATTGTGTGTTCATTACACTGCCCTGGGCGTAAATCTGGCCAATACAAATTATATCCATCGGATGATCACCCCGTTTATGAGTTCGCCGCCCTCCATGCACGCCACCCCGCGAATGCAGGCGAAACAAACGCCGACTACCACCAGCGTGTAGCAGGAATCCGCCGAGTATAGGGCTTATCCGGTTCGAGTCCTGACAGTTGCTGCAGGATTTGAATAATTATTGTTTTGTGTCGGGTGTTTTATTGAATTTATCGGTATTTTTATTGTGGGGGTTGTCGTCGGTTATGATAATTTGATAACGGGCGTTTGTTTTTGATCCGTATGTTCCTGCAGCGGGGCGTTTATCTAATTTGCGAATCGTTTCGATTAGGAGAAATTTTTTGAATGTCAGTAGGAATAATTGTATGTTAACACCGTTTGAAGGACATTGTTATTTGTGGGAGAACATTTTTATTGTGCTGGTTTTATAGGATTTTTTTATTTCACAATCTGTGTCGAACTGAATATTGAAATGCATTGCCCGTCAAAATGTTGAAAAACGAGGACCTTTCATGTAGACTGCAAGTCAAGGGATGAGCTACTGTGTGATTCCGGTGTACAGACTCGTGGAATTCCCAGGAATTCCTTGGAATTTCTCGAAATTTCGTGTAAATATTGCTCAGAAATTTCTATAATTTTGAGACCATTTCTATAAAATTTTCTGTATTTGGTTCGCACTTGTATTTACACGTTCAAAATTTCAGCAAAATCAAGATCAAAATATTTTTTTAGAATACTAGCAATTCTCCATTGTCGTAGATAGTTCAGAGTTTATTTTTCTCACAAAAAGAGTCTTGAAAGGAAAAAATCTCCTGATTGATCGTCTAAGAGAAAAATCTGTGAATCTATTAAAACGAGGATATGAATGTGATATTCGATGGCAAACAAAAAAAAACTGTCATTTTATAGAACACAAATAGTGTCATGACAAAAAGTATAGACGAGTTCTAGATAAAAATTCGCTGTGTTCACTTTGTTCCAATATGGATTTTTCTTCTGAAAAAAGAATAGGAATTGTTGCATCCTATTATTGAACTGATGAATGTGCTAAAGCTGCTGCAAGATTATGAAACGATTCATCCTGACCACAACTTCAGGTTCTGTTCACAACTGAAAAGATGAAGTATTCCTTCTTGTCAGAAATGACGCAGTTAAAGTTGCAGTTTT
Source organism: Chrysolina oricalcia (assembly GCA_944452925.2). Classification (NCBI taxonomy): domain Eukaryota; kingdom Metazoa; phylum Arthropoda; class Insecta; order Coleoptera; family Chrysomelidae; genus Chrysolina; species Chrysolina oricalcia. Next base: position 15,762,219 of record OX101818.2, on the reverse strand, counting down.
AGGACATGTACAAATGGATAATCGACAATCTATCAGACATGTTTTTCAGACGAAAGTACGTTCATGTTGACTGGTGAAATGAATAGACATAACTGTCGTTACTGGAGCGATGTGAATCCTCAATTGGTGATCGAAACACATTCCCAAACTCTACAAAAATTCAATGTTTGGGCCGGCATTCTTGGTATAGTCCAGTTCGGAGATTGTAGATGGTGACTCATCGTCAGTTTACGGAGTTTCAGCACTTTGAAACCCCGCAAACTGAGGATGAGCAACAATTTCCGAACTGGACTATAATCATATTGTTGGACCATTCTTCATTGAAGGTATATAATCTCAATGGAGACACATACTCAAATCTATTACAAGAATGTCTCTCGAAGGCTTCTGAGGGTTGCGCGTAGGGGTGTAATCGGTTGACGGATATTACAATTTTAACAAAAACAATGTGTAGATCCTATGATTACACAAATTTAAGAAAATGATGACAATTTAGTAGAAAACGAAATTAGGTTCTAGCAGGATGGTGTACTCGCACATTTAGATATTTGGGTGAGATAAAGACAGTTTTTAGACAAACCAATGCGTTGGTTCGTCAGAAGGAGTCCAGTGGAGTGGCCAGCTAGATCACCTGTTCTCACACCATTGGATTTCTTTCTGTGGGACGAAAGTTTACTCTACTGGTCATACAAATCTAAAAGAGCTTCGACAGAGAATTATTCGGGAATGCCGATTGTTGACCCCAGACAATAACGTAAGGAACGCTTTCGATTGTCGATTGTCGATTGGATTATTGTATGGAACCAGGTGGAGGTGATTTTGAGCAATTTACCAGTAGATTGTGTTCCCATTGATATTCATTGTTGTTGATTTCCTCAATAAAATACACGACAGCGAATTTTCTGTTTTATCCTAAGTAAAACGTTCAATATTTAATTTCTCAATAACGAATGAACCCATTTCGGGCATAATAGAAAGACAAAATATTTTTCAAATGATGGTTCACTTGACCCAACATGCCATTGAAAGAAATAGGGGGATAGTTGCTGACCGCAAGGGGGTGAAGTTTCGGGTATGATTTTCAAATCAAAATTATATAGTCCCACTAAAAAAAAAAAATTGACGTGTCATTCATATATGTATCCGGAAATGTCTATTTGATCATACAGAGTTCTTAAAATTAATGTGTTAGTTTCCCAAATCTCTAGTTTTTTCGATTAAATCCATATTCAAAATTGATTATTTGAATTATGGAATTCCTTGGAATTACGTGGATTTCCGTGGAATTCCTCAGATTCACTTGGAATTCTGTGGAATTCCTTGGAATTCTGTGGAATTGCCAGTCAAATGGAATTCTGGTGTAAACATTTCAGCAATTGGTTTACTCCTCGCTACAAATTCTCCAGATCTTACCCCGTTTGAATTTTGAGTTTAGTGTACCGGGTAAATTACTTTTTTCATTCTTGACAAATTCGTTACATGTGCAATTGGAGGAAAGGAAATAACCCCAAAACATATTATTGAGCAATAATCATTGAGTTTTGGTTTTAATAAAAAATTCAGTACATATTGGAGACAATTTTATCTTATGACATACTCTGGCTTCGAATATGTGTATGGAACATTACAGTTACGAATCGAAAAAATATAATGCCCTGCATTTTTTTGTTTTTTGTTATTTGGTTCCTCCATCCAAAATTGCATTTCTTAATTGAAGAGACTATTACTTAATTATCAATTTATCACTAATAATCCACTAGAGGTTACAGTTCATAATCAGGCGCTCCACTGAATCCATCCACATCGTCGTTCCGGTAATATTCTCATAAAACTGGTTGCAACCTTTCGAAATCAAGTGCATCCCTATTTACAAAAGCGTAGAACGGACGCGCTATATTTTTTTTGTATAGGATTTGAAGTCAACATTTTCCTATCTTCCAGTCATTATTTTAAGCAAAATCGGAATCCAACTTCCTGTGTTACACTTTCAACTCAAAATCAAGAACGCGAGATCTCGCTCGAAGCAGAGAAACCACCAAGGTATCTTCACTCTGTCTCTAGACGCTAATCCATCAAGCAAGCAGCATACCATCGGTAATACAAGAATCAGAGCCCAGTTACCAGATTATAATATGTTGAAGATAGAAACATGTGCAAGAAGAAAATAAAATCCTCGAAAGAGGCTAAAAACGCCAAGACACGATCAAAACTCGTTGACTGTCCTAACGGGTCCTACTCGTTTTGGTGTTTTGCCAAAGCTGCGGGAAACAATTCCACCTCCAGCTAATTTCCTCCCCGAATCAAGGGAGCAACTACATATTTATCGCACTGCTATCTGTAATCATCTAGCTCATGAAACACATATACCGCTCAGGAATTGTGAATGATCAACAATATGATTTCAGAAATCAACTGGTGATCTTCTTGCTCATGTGTCACATATAGTGACACATATTGAAACTATTGAAAAAATTGGTGAAACTCTGATGATTATCCAGGATTAGCCTATAGAACTAGCCTATAGGAAAAGTTGTGCCTATTGAACTTTTGGTTTGGAATGACTTGGACTATAACATATCAAAAATTCAGCTAATTCGACAGGGGGCCAATTTCCCTATTAAAGTATGCGGTATCCTTTGATATACAGGATGTTTCTTAAGTACGTGTAGAAAATTTAGGAGAGTATTGCTGACATCAACATGAGAAGAAAAGTTCCTATAAACATATGTCCACAAGTTATTCGTTTCTAAGATACAGAGTGTCAAAGTTGAATTCTTATTTTTATTTTTTGTGAATAATTTCAAAATAATTTTGATTTTTGGGTAAAGTTTTGTATCTGGGAATATTTATTATTTAGTTTGTGTAAAAAATATATTCTTGGTAGAGGTCACGGCGAGCAACTGTTTTCGAGTTATTGAGATTTGAAATAGTCGATGCAAGTGATTTTGAATGACATGATTTTTTTATTCATAATAAATTCAATTAAAAATTAGTTTTTCACAATTAACACAAAATTTGATTTTGTCATTGAAAAATCATCCCAGATACCAAACTTTACTCGAATATCACAAATATTCACAAAAAACAAATATAATAATTAAACTTTAACACTCTGTATCTTAGAAACGAATAACTTGCGGACATGTGTTTATGGGAACTTTTTTTCTTATTTCGACATCAGCAACATGCTCTTGAAATTGCTACACTCACTTATATATACTATACTATACTTATATATATATATATATATATATATATATATATATATATATATATATATATATATATATATATGTTCCAGTGACTGTAAAACAGTCAAAAAGAATCCTTTAGGAACTCACTATACCTTTGTATAGATTGTATGGCATATGTCCGAGAGAAAACAACTACTTCTCTGGCTAATACCTCGACAGATATTGAATTATATCTGTCAGACATATGTGCAAAGATCCTTACTTTGAAGGAACAACTTTGCAAGAGCTCTCAGAGACAGACAGCAGGACACCGCCTGATCCAAACAAGGAACCAACTGCAGACCGGTTTCGGGATGAAGTCCCTCATCAGTGCAGTCCAGGTTATCACGGTTGTATACACGCGGGGGCCCGGTGCCCGTCATCGTTCGCCGGGATGAACACTGCAATCGCTTACAGGATCCACCACGGCAACAGATTAGAGAGCGCTCCAGAAGGACATTTCGGATGCGAAATGGTATATGCTGAATACTTGTTTCAAAGAGCAATAAATGTTCCAGTGACTGTAAAACAGTCGAAAACAATCCTTTAGTAACTCACTATACCTTTGTATAGATTGTATGGCATATGTCCGACAGAAAACAACTACTTCTCTGGCTAATACCTCGACAGATATTGAATTATATCTGTCAGACATATGTGCAAAGATCCTTACTTTGAAGGAACAACTTTGCAAGAGCTCTCAGAGACAGACAGCAGGACACCGCCTGATCCAAACAAGGAACCAACTGCAGACCGGTTTCGGGATGAAGTCCCTCATCAGTGCAGTCCAGGTTATCACGGTTGTATACACGCGAGGGGCTGGTGCCCGTCATCGTTCGCCGGGATGAACACTGCAATCGCTTACAGGATCCACCACGGTAACAGATTAGAGAGCGCTCCAGAAGGACATTTAATAGCCACCTTAGATGAATATGAGAAAAATAAATCGATTTTTTTTTTTTTGAAAATTTTACACCTCACTTTTGTAGCCAATCAAAAAATTCGTTCTTGTTTAAATACCATGGCAACCCTAAAAATTTCCGGAAATTTTTATCCTCCTGGGTACCCTGGGCGAAATTAATAAGTGGAAATTTTTCTGTCAAACATTTGACATGTGACAAGTTGATATTTTGCTTTAATGTACAAATGGAGGTCTAGTTTTCATATGAAAGGAAATAATTATGCATTTACTAGATATTTGGAATGTGTCTGAAAATATTTTCTCCACGATTATTGCAGAAATTGTCAATTCTGAAATCATATTTCAGAAGAAGTTCAATACACCATTTGTCACAAGTTTTTATCACAAGTCCCGTAGCTCAGAGGTAGTGTTGCGGCCCATGAGTCGCTAGGTCGATAAGAACACAACTTTTTTATTTTTTTTGTTCCAAATTTAAACACATTTATTGATGAAAATTTTGTTAAGTATTTTACATATCAATATTTCAGTGGTTATAAATAGTTCAGGTGAAACCATCGTTAGTTATTTCTTATGAATTGTTGCATGATTTTCATTTCTCGGTGTGAAATTTTCTTACCGAATCCCCCTCGTGCTTGAATTAATTGCCGTAAATTTATCTCGTACATGAATTTTCAAAGAAAATTCATGTACTCGAAAAATTTCCGGCAATAATTCAAGCACTTGGGAGATTACAAGTAAAAATTGCTATTATCTCGGAATTCTGGCTATTTAGGTATAGGAACATAATATATCAATTCGAAGGGAATTTAGTCATCTTTCAGGATATTTCATAATATACAGGATGTTCCATTTAAAAAAACGCACTTTCAACCCTTTTCGTATCTAGCAGTAAGATCATGAATTTTGAACGACCCTGTATAACGCAGAACAAACTTCTCTATACATAATCAATGTACATGATCTTGATGAACTAAACACAAAATTGCAACTTCCTAAGGATCCAAATACCGCGGAAATAAACATTCAATTCGAGCTATGTTTTGGATAAAAAATATGGAAATTAACCAATATCTCAAAAACCGTTAGAGATAGGTATAAGGGATTATGGGGCAGAAATAATCAGAAAGGAATGACAAGTTCAAAAATGCGGTAATATACTTTCTGGTATAAGCGGCAACGCTGCATTGCCGAAAATATTTTAGATCGATAGACCAAGAGCAACAACTTGAGAAACCAAATTTTCAGAATGATCCTATTTCCCGTTCTTCGTAAACGTCTAAGGTACCATCGACCGTGATATATATCAATATATTTCTGATATTCTGATATTTATATGAATATCATGATATTTACGAACCCTGGATATTCACTTAATCCTCCGAGTTATTGATAATCATTTTTCAGATTTGTTGAACACTTATTTAAATTTGTTTCATAGTACAGTTTGAAGTATATTCATAATTATTGTGTCATCAGTGGGTAAAACCAGTTTTAAAGAGTGAAAAGTTTTGTCGAGTCCTGCTATTTTTCCAATCGAAAGAGTAAAAGCCATTTTGTCGAAAAATTAAAATGAATTAAGTATTAATTTCCAACAAACATTGATAACACCGCACAAAACCTGACAACGTTAAGTTGCTTTCCGCCTACAATTTAACAAGACTCGGCCGTGTTTATCACGCTTTCTTGACAACACACCATATGGTACTCATGAAAAATACATTGGAGCGCGTAGAAAGAGGTAAAACTCATGTTCAGGGCCGGCAAAAGGGGGTGTGGTTGGTTCTAAGTATAAAGAGTAATTTGAATTCATCTACAATACCAAAATTCGTCGATATATTTTGTGGCTAGTTTGTTTTGCATGTAGTGTGTTACAGTAATAGTCAGGTGCATCAATTTTCTATGAATAATAAATGTTTGTAGTTGATACAGCTAACTTGATTTTTTCCTCTTCATCTCGAGGACTTTGGATTCTGCTCATTCTTCTACTCTCTAGGGGCCGGTTGTATACGTTTAAACTCCAGATCGACTTACTAATGCTTAGAATGTGCACCCTTACAACAACATTTTATGAATGTCATTAACATTCCAAACGATTGGTTCATCTGCAGTTTAACTGGACCTATACAACTGGGGCTGAATGAATAGTTTAAAACGAAGTCATCAGTCCTCATCATTTCTGTTTCTCCGCTACTTCTAAACGTGCGTTGTCCTCTTGTACCCTTATTCCCTACCCTCAAGTAACAAAGTTTAGGGGGGACTGATGACGAAACTTCCAGAACTGCCTAACTATTTTACCCCATAAAGCAGAACAACTTTGGAATTTTCGAAAGATTTTTAGGCCATGATGCTAATTTTAGTATGATTCATTACCCTATTCCCGATTTTTTCCCTTCAATTTCGGGAAATATCGCAGGTTCTGATAGCTTAATGTTAAGCGTTTAAAAAGAAAAAATCCTGGGTTTTGCTAGCTTTACCGTTAAAACCCATAAAAAACAACTGAGAACAAAACCATTTGGACAATAATTTTAGGCTCTATTCAGGCCAATTTAATACCCAAATATATTTTTTTGCTCTTCAGTTGGAGAAGAAATCATAGGTTGTGTTAGCCCCTCGATAAATCTATCTTGATTTGATAAATAGATAGATAGATATATACATAGATAGATTCATAGTTAGACATTTATTGATCATTTTTCATCATGTACATCCATACATATATTTTTTTTGCTTCAGTTTGAGAAGAAAACGTAGGTTCTGTTAGATCAACACTGAGCTGGCTGTACCAATAGGCTTACCGAATGTTTATGAGAAATCTGATCTCATGTTTATCGCCGATGGGTTCAAGGGTAAGCTCAAAATTAAGGTGCGATCAGATTTTTCATAAAGGTAAAGCTAGCAGAACCCAGGATTTAAAAAAAAGACGAATTCCAAAAAAATCGATGATCCCACAATTAGAGAAAAAAAAATCGAGAATAGGGTAAAAAATTGGAGTAAATTTATGGCTTGAAAAAAGTTAAAAATTCCAAAGATGTTCTGCTAGCTTTACGGGGGTATCTATTTTGAACAAAATGAACAAATTCTAGATATTTGCATTTGAAAAAAATGTTAACCCGAATTATGCCATTGAAAATTGCTATATGGATATATTCTACTTTTTCTAGATATGCAAATTATTACTCTTGCGGCCTACTTGGTCAGTACAGATTTGGCGAGCAGTCCCTGTCTGTATATTCCACCCTCCGTCAAAAAGCTTACGAAACACGACATTTTTGTCAAATTATGCCATTAATTATTCAGGGATTTTCACGTAATACGCAGGGGTTAAATGTTCCAAACGATATAAGTCATGCAACAGCTTGAACACACTTTATCATGCAAACTACATTAAGGCCTTTCTTTTAGCAAAGGGTAAATTGTACAACAGCCAGGAACGAAATACCTTTCAAACCATCGGAGGTGACTTCGGACCAATTAAAAGTAAATATATTATGTCTTGTAAGTCCCATCCATATGTACTTTTAATTCTAAAGGATACCTTAAGTTGATTATGAAATTGGTTCTTAGTAAGGGTTGATGCCAAGACAATGTTAAATTTTAACACCAAAGGACCTCGCACCGTTTCAATGGGAAATTGGCATTCGGAAAATTTGATTGATTTTTTATATATGTACAGGGTGAGCTAACAAGATTCCCGTGGTCGATTGCTCCGTTATGAATCACTATTTCGATTTTTTATATTTTTTTGCCAAACGGACCGTTTAAGACTATCTTCCAAAATTATTCTCATTCATACAGGGTGCATCATTGAAGCGTGGCTGACCAAAGTTAGTATTTTTCAAATGAAACACCCAGTATATTTTCATATATGCCGATCCGCTGTGTCATTGGCTGCTCAACGATTTTTTCAATTTTGGATTCCGTTGCGGCGTTGCCGAGTTGACTAAAAAATATTTATTTTGCAGACTTCTTTTTGAAAAATCTCCTATTTCATGTTTCGAAATATTTAGTGGAGATAATTCGGGAAACGATAGTCGAAATGATGAAGTTAATTGTGCAAATTATATTTTGATTTTTTCAATAAACACCCTGTATATTATCATTCATATCATCTCCTTTTTAATGACTCTTCAATTTTTATTCTTGATGTCATGTGCCTAAAACAACCCGTTTCTGAGATATTGTGGTTTTTAAAGGAATTGTTCAATGGCAAATCAACAATCCTGCATATTTTTCACCTACACGTTTCTTTACAGAAAATACTGACTCTGAATGCCGTTTTAATTATTTTATACTTCTTCAAGAATATTCTTGAAAAATTATGAATATCTAGCATAGCAAAAGAAATTTTGAAAAGCAACTATTTTTTCTAGTATCCATGACTACCGCTGAAAAAAATTACTATCGGCATTTGTAAATAGAGGTAACTGTCAAACTACAATCCAGTTGTGTTGACAAATGTGGCATTATGAATTATTGTTTAGAGGATATGGTTAAAATGGTTTATGCTTTGGGGGAAAGTGACGGTAACTGCTTACTGGCATCTAGATTATACCAACAAAAGTTTCCTGAGAAAAGACATCCAGACATGCGAGCATTTCAAGCCCTCAAAACAAGATTTGAGGAAACGGGAATAGTATTTCACAAAAAGTTTGAACGTGCCCGTCCTATAACGAATGATGAAAATACTCTTGATATTGCATTACACATTACCGAGAATCCCCATGTAAGAACACGTATTCTGAGTAGGGAGTTGGGAATATCACAAAGCAGTGTTTCTCGGATGGTGAGAAAATGCAATTTCCATCCATATCATATGCAGCTGATGCAGGAGCTAACTGAAAGAGATTTTCCAAAGCGAATGCGGTTTTGCCTATGGGGTGTAAATAAAATCAGAGAAGAACATGATTTTTTTGAGTATGTTCTATTTTCGGACGAAGCCACGTTTCACAACAATGGCCATGTGAATCGGCATAATATGCACTATTATGCAACTGAAAATCCCCATTTCGTTAGATATGTCAATCACCAACAACGTTGGTCACTGAATGTTTGGGGAGGTATCATTGGACGGCGAGTGATAGGACCATTTTTTTTCAATGGTCATCTTAATGGAAGAGAATATCTAAGGATTTGCTACAGCTATATAATTTATTGGATGATCTGCCATTGGCAACAAGGCAGAGAATGTGGCTCCAACAAGATGGTGCGCATGCACATTACCAGACTGATGATGTACGGGAATACATCAACAATACAATTCGTGGAGAATGGATAGGTAGAGGAGGGCCAGTTCAGTGGCCTCCCAGGTCACCGGACCTCACAAAAATTATATATATATATATATATATATATATATATATATATATATATATATATATATATATATATATATATATATATATATATAGGGAAACATTAAATCGGTTGTTTATCAAACTCCTAGAACTCCTGGAAATATGAAATCAAGTATTCGGACTGCTTTAGGGAAATTTCAGAATACATGCTGGAACGTGTGGAGAATAGTTTCCAGAATAGATTGAGACTGTGTATTAGTGAAAATGGCAAGCACATTAAACATTTGCTGCATTAATTATTGTTGTCTTCTTTCTTCTGATTTGAATAAATATGATAATTTGTTTTATTATTGGGTTAATATAATTCATAAAGTTTAATTCCAAATATGACACAAAATACGAATATTGTCAATATTTTCTGTGAAAAGACCCCCATCTTTGGGATGTCGAATATCTCGGGAACGGGTTGTTTTAGGCACATGACATCAAGAATAAAAATTGAAGAATCATTAAAAAGCAGTTGATATGAATGATAATATACAGGGTGTTCCATTAGAAAAAATCAAAATTTTGATGTTTGAAAATGGCCAAGTTTGTATTGTTGTACTGAACATCCTGTATAGTTTATACAATATTCACCATATTCACAATTAACTCCACTATTTTGACTATCGATTCCCGAATTATCTCCACTAAATATTTCGAAACGTGAAAAGGAGATTTTTCAAAAAGAAGTCTGCAAAATAGATATTTTTTAGATAACTCGGCAACGCCGCAACGGAATCCAAAATTGAAAAAATCGTTGAGCAGCCAATGAAACAGCGAATAGGAATATATGAAAATATACTGGGTGTTTCATTTGAAAAAGACCAACTTTGGTTAGCCACGCTTCAATGATGCACCCTGTATGAATAAGAATAATTTTGGAAGATAGTCTCAAATAGTCCTTTTGGCAAAAAAATATAAGAAATCGAAATAGTGATTCACAACGGAACAATCGACCACGGGAATCTTGTTGACTCACCCTGTATATAGTAGTACTCGTTATGCTGATCAAATGTTACCTTTGCGCCACAGCTCTAAATTCATCAATTTAGATTAGACAGGGTGCTGAAGTTAACTTTTCTAAAATTTCAAATGGCCATTGTGAAGACATTTTTTCGAGTTTATAAACCAAATCAATTATTCATCGATTATTTATATGACCGATACAAATCTACTATAGAGTATACTAATTCCTGCACACACCCCTGATATACAGGGTGAGTCCAAAGCTATCAAGTTTTTTAGTGATTTCTAAAAAATTCAACAGTGAAATTTCATTAATTTCCATTTCCATATATGTTCTATTTCTCATGACGCCGCTCCCATCCTCTGCTTCTTGATGAATCCAAATACATGAAATTCTGGATAACTCGGTGATAAATTCGATCGTTCATGATGAAGGTATACTCTTGCTGATAAGTAGTTAGTATTGGAATTTTGTATCATTCGTGCTCCAGATTTGTGACTGTTGGATTTTTTCGTCCAGCTTGTTGTCTTTATTGTGTCCATTGGATTAGTATATTTTCTTAGTCCTGGGCTGCTTCTGTTGGCATTATTTCCTGAGTGATATGTTTCATTATAATATGATAATAACTTTATTCAGAATAATATAATATAATACAATTACAAATCAAATAACTACATGCTAGAGGGAATAAAGTGGTGTAGGGATAAGTGCAAAGCACTTGTTTCCCAAAATATAGATGAAATATAATACTAAATTAATCCTTCGAAACATGTCCTGCTGCTGATGTAAGTCTTCCGACTACATCTCGTAATGTGCTGATGTGTGTCCTCTGACTACACTCACACTATCAATAAAGATTTTATTTGGTGGAGTTCGACTGTAAGTTTTTTACCTACCCAGTAAGATCTCACCTCCACTGTATGTTATGGATCGCCTCCGTTGGAAATATAATAATGTATTGGTAAATGAATGGGTTGTACAGGACCTTGTAAAAATGAAAAATGTTAAAAACAAAGAAGGATAAAATGGATTAATGTAAAATGTAAGATGGTATAAATATAAAGTGTAAAAGTGTAAATTATGTAAAATATGTAAAACATGAAAGAAACGAGAATTTAACAAAATAAAAAATTCCAAAACGTAAACGTGTAAAATTGTATAAATATAAACTATTTATTGTTAAAATCATATAAAATACATGAAGTTCAATAAAATTATTAAAAATTAAAAATGTTCCTACTCGATTCAAAGTCCATAAAAAGTGTATATACGAAACATATAATAGAAGAAATACACACACACACACATACTTCTTCCACTATTGGAGCGGATCAGAAGCATTTTTTATCAACGAAATCATCAATTGTTTGTCTGGATTGACTGAATATAAATGTTTTCAGTGATTTTTTGAAGATATGGAAAATATCAATACTTTCAATTGTATGAACTCTTCTTTTTAAAATAAGTTATGATGGTGTTATAATGAAAGAGCTGACGAATGTCAAGGATATTAGTTTCAGAAAACAGTTTTTCTGTTGAATATCGTTTGGGTTTCGATAGAATCAGTTTCAGAAATGTGTTTTGTAATACCTCAAGTGGATGGAGGTGTGTTCTGAAGGCTCCTCCCCAGCAAGCTATTCCAGGGTAATTTTCAAATAGTAAGGGCTCAGTAATTTTCTCAAGAATTTGAATTTGTAAGTGATGTACCGTAGCTTGTTGTATAATTTATTATCGTCCCTGGTAATGTATTCTAGGAAATTGTTCCCGTATTTCGGTTTGATGATTGTTATTTTTTTCTCGGGATTTGTAAATTTCTATTTCCAATGAGTTTGGCGTTTGGATTTTCACAGATAAAATTCTACTCCTAGATCTGCTCTGTGTCTTATTCATATTTGGAGTTTCCTTGAGTCGTGAGTTTTATCTCATTATCTGAGGGTTGAACTACTACCCTTCTGAAAATTATTCTACGAGCTCTTCTCGTGTTCGGGTATATTGTATATGGATTTCATCCGAGAGAGGCTGCCCCTGTCGTATTCGCAGAATTATCTTCAAAACATCATGAAAAGCGTGAAAAGTTATTCAATGATTATGTAAGACGTGAGTCGTTTCATCAGAACTGCGGCAATGTTGCTATCATTTGTTGTAGAACCCCCTGTACAACTAACTGCTACTAGTATTTCTGGATAGAGCTTCCGGCTCAGCCAACTTCAAGTTTTAATATTTCGGAGCGCTCTCTCTGCAAACACACCGTCGATATTAGAATATTTCAATCTCGTCAGATTTCATCCCCTGCTCGCCATGTCTTGGCTTCCGCTGCCACCGTCTACCCCCAATTTTGGCTCCATCCTCGTACGGCATTGTAATATCGCAAAGTTTTATCTATTCCTTACTCTTTCATTTCCGCCGCAAGAGCATTTTGCAAAGGAGAGAAATGATACAAATTAACTGCAAATAAATGACTGTATATTTCAATCGCGCGTGAAATATAACAAGGGAATTGATGCTAATTCAAATAATTATGGCGGTAATACATATCAAGGCTCTCTTTAATTCATGTTTGGAATCTCGTTCTCTTCACACTTATTTGAGTTTGCAAATTATTGTTCGTGGCACTAGTTCGCAAAGAAATTAACTTTAAGTGCAAAATAACTAGAAACAATTCAAACTCAATTGGTAGTTTTAAAATGCAACTTACAATCAATAATGAATAATAAATAGTTGCTGTTACATGATTTATTAAGGTGAAACAAATTTAGAAATTGAATTCAAACTTGAATGGATACTTTACTTGGACTGGAACTTCTTTATCTTTATCTTAATATCCTGCACAGTCAAAAATCATTAATGTCAACAAGCAACATAGCAACATAGCGTTCCGAGCAATCAAAATCATCTCACGATGGATGAAAGAATGAGAAAATAGAAGTTAGCAGTCAAAAATAAAAGTTTGAATAGTAGGTTAAACTAGAAATTATACAAATTTATCATTACACCAGGAAAGAAAAACAAACTAAAAAAGCACACTGTATAGATTGTTGAACTCAAAATGACCCAACTAGCACACCTATATTGGTAGAATATTGGCACAATATTGTGAACATATTGGCAAAATATTTGAAACGCATTTGGTGATATTGCGGACCAATATTACTTAAAATATTGGCAAAATATTCAAATGTTATATTGGCGAGCAATGAAATGAAAACTTTTTGCGATATTGGTCCAAAATTGTTTGGACATTTTAAAAATAGTATTGGTGGAATATTCTTAAAGAAATAAAATGGCATCAAAACATTCAGCCGTATTGGTAAAATAATATTTGGATATATTGGTAGAATGTTCAAAGTGAATATTCCTCGGTGAATTACTCTATGTCGAATAACTCGAAACTTCTCTAATTACAGTTCTCCTTCAGGTAATTAATGTGACACCAGAGTCTGCCTTTTGGTCACCATAACCACAGAATAAACTGTCTTGAAATCTCGCTGTGAGAAGTTTTCCAATATACTTTCTTAGTTAGGTTTTAGAAGAAGTTCTAAATATAAAGCTACCTTGCGTTTTTTTATGGAGGTTTGATCATAATATATTTTAATTAGTTTATTGAATATTCGGCATATATTAAAAATTCAGTAATGGTAAGGTATTCTATGTAATAATGAATCAGTATAATGAGGTTGTTGTAATAATCAATATGGGCAAGATAATTTGTTGAATATTCGTGAAATAATATTCTACCAATGTGCTAGAAACAGGGACGGATTGCCACCTAATTACGCCCTAGGTCAAACTTTGAAAGTACGCCCTACGGAGGAAGATCTGGGGAGTGTAGAAGGTAAATCCCAACTATTGTAAAAGTAGGGCTATTCAACCATCATATACCTGTGATGTAACTTGGATAGATCCAATAATTGTCTTTCTTGATGATGAATAGATGACAATAAAGAAACGATATTGAGCAATAATAATAAATAAAACTACTTGTTAAAATTAGTTATATATTTAAAAATATCACAAACGAAATATTTAATATGCACAAAAACACTTTCAAAACTTTCTGGCCTTGGCCCAAGCAAATAACTGTTTCGTATAGGTATTATCAAAGTATGAAGATCTAGTAATATCACTTTGAATGTTCTGAAGAGCAAGAGCCCAAGTAGCACACCTATATTGGTAAAATATTGGTACAATATTGTGAACATATTGGCGAAATATTTGAAATACAATATTGGCGAGAAAAAAATGTGAACATTCGGCGATATTGGTACAATATTTCTTGAATAATATGCGAAATATTCTTGAACTAATATTGGCCTCAAAATGTTCGGCGATATTGGTACAATATCGCTGATACAATATTGGCACAATATTCAAAAGTTATATTGTCGAGAAGTAAAATGTGAACATTTTGCGATATTGGTCGAATATTGTTTGAATATTTTAGAAATAGTATTGGTGAAATATTCTTGAAGCAATAATGGCCTCAAAATATTTATCGATATTGGTACAATATCTATCAATATTGGTACAATATCATTTGGATACATTGCTGGATGTCAATATACCTTGGTAAATTATTAAATGTCTTTAGTTGATGAAGGTGACACCAGAGTCTGCCTTTTGATCGGCATAACTACTGAGTGAGCTGTCTGAGAAAACAAGTCATGAGAAGTATTAATATACTTTCGTAGGTTTTAGAAGACGTTCTATATGTAGAGCCACCTAGCGGATTTTCATCCAGGTTTGATCATGATATAATTTCAATATATTCCATTGAATATTCGGCCAATATTCAAATTTCATCTCAATCTTGATGTAGGAAACAATATGAAGACAATATTTTTTTAACGATATCGATAAATATCACTGAACCAATATTGACCCAATATTAATAATTAAGATTTGTTGAATATTGGCGATATGATATTCAACCAATGTGTAATCACACTTGGAGATACAATATAGTTTTTATTCCTAGAATCGATATTAGGGGAATATTGGGATTGCGATATTTATTCTAGATGTTAAAAACGATGTGAAGACAATATTGTTTTATCGATATTGGTAAATATGATTCAACCAATATTGACTCAATATGAGTTAATACAATTTGTCAAATAAAGTGGAAATGATATTCAACCAATATTCTAACAAACTTGGAAATACAATATAGTTTTTTTCCCCTATAATCTATATGACTGGAATATTTGGATTGCAATATTAATTCTAGATGTGGAAAACAATATATAACCAATATTGTTTTATCAATATTGGTAGAAATAATTCAACCAATATTGACCCAATATTTCGTTTGGTAATCTACATTCAAAACTAGTTCAACCAATATTCCACCAATATTGTTAATATAATATTGTTTTTTGAATATTCACCCATATTGGAACAATATTGATTTTTCATTTACAATATATCTATATTGGCCCAATATGGAACCAAGATTCAGCCGATATGATGTGCTACCTGGGAGCGTTGACTTTCGTTTGATGCATGTTTGATCTATGGTATAGTTTGATCATTTTCAAACAGGAAAATGACCTTAAATCGAAATAAAACAAAAATAATTCATACAAACAAAAAAACGCAATGAATAATCGATTATACAGTGTGTCCCACTTACCATGCTCACCATCGGTATCTTTTTAATGGTGAGAGATACGAGGTTGTTTAAATGACACCAATGTGGAGTTTATCAAGGCCAACTATAATGTGAAAAAATATTTTGATAAAATCCATTCGTTTTTGTTTTATACGCAAAAAACAGATTTTGATCATTTTCATGTATCCTCCGTAACTTCTTTATTTATGAAAATATTTGAATAGGAGTTTCACATTCTAATTGCAGTTTTTTATTGAGATTTCGAAAAAAATATGAAATTTATACCAACTCTTCTAGAATTTGAGATATCAGCACCAACTTTTATTTTTCAAATATAGGTCATAGCTCACTATGACTTAGTTATGGATAACTTTTTTTCTCTTACAGATGATATGTCACAGTAATAGTTTTTTGTTGATAACAACGGAGTTATCGTCATTTATACAAAAACAAGAACTATTTTGAAGTCGCCATCTTGAATTTATAAATTTTAACAAAAAAATCATGATCTCCAACCTCAAAAACCCCCACATACCAATTTTGAATGAAATCGGACCATAATCACAAATCTCGTCCACCATATTGGAGGAACCGCCATTTTTTATTTTTTATTTCAATAAAAATTCCATAGTGCATCGTAACCGGAATTATGAACATCTGCCAAATTTCAAGTTAGTAGGACCGCCAAAGTGGGTCAAAATTCACTTGCAAGAGACATGAAAATAATCATCAAAATCTGTTATTTGCGTATAAAACAAAAACGAATGGATTTAATCAAAACATTTTTTCACATTATAGTTGGCCTTGATAAACTCCACATTTGGTGTCATTTAACCAACCTCGTATCTCTCACCATTAAAAAGATACCCATGGTGACTTGGGAAAGTTAATGAAAAAAGTGTGAGATAAAAATAATGAAAAATTAATGAAAATTATGGAAAATAGTGAAAAAAAATGAAAAGTGGAAAATGAAAATAATAATAATGATAAAGAAAGAGAATAATGAAAAATAATAAAAAATAGTGAAAAATTAAAAATGAAGAATGAAAAAAATAATAATAATGATAATAATAATGAAAAATAATGAAAAATAGTGAAAAATTGTAAAATTTCTACTCATGTATACATATGAACATGATCACTTTTCAATCGGATACCCTACATGAAAGTGATAGTTTTTCAGTAGAGATGAAAATGAAACAAATGAATATTATCATGCGACCCGATGGGAATATACTAAAAATAACTTGATGGATTTCTGACACTAATGACAGTTAATCTCACTACTTGGCATTTCAATCAGCAAACGAACGTCACTTCGTTTGACAGTTTATAAACATGTTCCAAAAATTGTAATCCAGTATTTCATAAACAACATCTGACATAGAAAAAATAGCGTTTCCTACTCGAAAGGAATAACGTTTTTTTCGTTCATGGGATTGCCACACTCGCTCCGTTCCGCTTCGCTCGTGGACAAACTCTCACCAGTCTCATCTCACGAAAAAAAACATTATTTTCATCTTTTGTTAAAAAATATACTATTGAATGACTCGTGAGACTATAGAGAGAAAACGTAACAAAACTAACGGCAGTAGAAGAGAGGGGACGGCGTGGACGTGGATGTTTCATGTGAGTAACATGAGTCATTACTCTGGCTTAAGCGCGTCGTGTATTCGGTTTTATCATTATTATTGAAAAAAAACTTTTCAATTTTTCTTCGTTACCTGCGCCCCCTCTAGCCTGCGCTCTAGGCCATAGCCTAGGTTGGCATTATGGGTAATCCAGGCCTGGCCAGAAACGATATTCGGATTACAATATTTATTCTAAACGTTAATAGCAATATGAAAACAATATCGTTTTATTGATATTGGTAAATAAAATGAAACCAGTATTTACCCAATATAAGTAAATATATGATTTGCTGAACATTGGTGAAATAATATTCAACCAATGTGCTTTCAAACCTGGAGGTACAATATAGTTATTTATCTCTAGAGTAAGAGGAATATTGAGATTGCAATAATTATTCTAGATTTGGAAACCATATGAAGACAACATTTTTTGTCGATACTGGTAAAAACTATTCAACCAAAATTGACACAATATTATATGTAACAATCTACATTCAGAATAGGCTAAACCTACATTCAACATTCTACCATATTGGATCAACAATATTTTTTCATTTACAATATATCTATATTGGCCCAATGTGAAACCAAGATTCAGCCAAAATGAGGTGCTACATGGGGAATTGAAAGTTAACAGTTCAAAAGTTATGGAATTCAAAATGCATATAGAATCATGAAATATGATAGAATTCATTCAAAAGGTACAAAACAGGTTCAAATAACCAATTTGAATGATTATATGTAATAATAGTTGATAAGTTTGATGTATGATAGTAATTAGGTAGCGTTAAAAATAAAATTCATACAAGTCAAGAGGTTTACTTATGAAGTGATTACAAACTCTGGTTGGTGAGGAAGAAAAAGCAGGAATGGTAACTGGGACTTTGTTGAAAAAGGAAATGAAAGGGGAGGAAGGAAGCTGATAAACTTTTGGGAGGAGAAGCCTGATGAGGAATATAAAAAAGTGGAAATTTATCCAAAAACCAGTAAAAAAGTGACCATTCAAACATCCTATGATGAAAAATACAACAAAAACACATCAATTATTATCAAGGATCATTACCATAATAAACTAACATGAAGAAAAAAACAATACGTGATAAGTTTCTATTGCAATCGGAACACAATTCACAAGAGGATCAAGGTACTTTTATAGACTATTAACTTCATTGACTGTTTTTACCATAGCCTCAGAAAATCACAGTTTATCGAATATAGAAGGCTCACATGAACATTTTAAATGCATAGTGCATAGACTAGCAAAATTCCGACATGCGTAATGAAAAAGAACAATATTTTAGCTATCCATAATCAATTTTGAGTATATTTTATAATTACCATATTTTTGTTCATGAAAATGATGTTTATAAAATATTTAGTTTTCTGTTGGATCAGGTAGACAATAGTAAGTGAGAATGTTCTTGTTTTGATCCAGTTTCAAAGTTTAAATGTTTGATTTTGACAGTTTTGAACTTTAAGAAGTTTCATATAATATAAGAAAGATTGAATTTTGAACTTTTGAGTATATAGTGACATTCACAAAGTACGCAACAAATAGAAAAAATCTTTGTTCACACTAGTTCGGGAAAGAGATTGTAAGACTGCAGTCTAATTACATCTTCCAGAACCTCAGTGCTACAATGGACATACTTTTTTGGCCGATTCAGAGGAAGAAATAACTGATATAAAAAGGCACATTCCCTTTTATAGCTGCAGAGAAACCTGGAAAAACCTGCACCACCACATCATCTGAAGAGTTGGAATTAATTAAATAAAACTTCCTAAAGATGTCCGTCGAATTATGAATACCTGCTTTTCGGTACGATTTGATATAGGTTCCCAGGTAGCACGGTGACGTAAAAATAACGTCCTAATTTGGTCAAATAATTGACCGACTGACGTCAGGAAGTGACGTCTCAGAGACTCTGAAAAGACGTCAAAATGTCACAGCCATAGGACGTCATCAGCAGGACGTCATTCTGACGTCTGAAAAGAAGACTATAAATAACGTCAATTTGAAGACCTTCAAGACCATTAATAGACGTCAGTCAAAAGACCAATAAATGACGTCTTCCACAGTCCCTCGTTTTCATGTGGAAATTGATAGTTTCATGGAAGTAGAATAAAATTAACTGAATTACAATATTACATTTAATAAATATCAAATATAAAAAATATTACATGATGTTGTAGTAAACTTACATTCAATATCAATTAACAGTGCATGAAAAATATGATAGATCTTAGAAAATAGTTTATTTTTGTGAAAGAATAATCACCAATTCAGGTTTCATAATATCACAAAGAATTCATTACTTCAGCAATCCTGGGTGCTCCTACTTTGTACCTAAATCGCAGTTTTTCGGTGTTCTTTTGTTCATGAATACTAATCTGTTCCATAAAAACATCGACTGATTGAATGGAACTTCCAGTCTTCTTCAGCCTCTATATCTTTGATGATATATTTATCGCAACTCCTTTGGTTTTTCAATGGCGACCACAACAGTTCCTGTTTTCTTAGCTTTATCCACCTTTTGTCCTTCTCGGAGAACTCTACCAGTACGTAGGACATTATTTGATGATTGATCCGAGAGCGTAACAACAAAAACACAAAAATGTTAGCACCAAACAAACCAACACAGCAGCAAACCAGAAAAAAGATTTTAGCTTTATTCTAAAGGCAATGTCATTCGACAAAGTAAAACATAATTCAAAAGGAGCAACCCGTACCGTACCGCTGACGATCGAATACAGCCGAGTCTGACCGACAACCCACGATGCCGCGACAGAATTGCCAGGTCAAAGAAACCATCATTTTATTCCACCAAATTATTTTAAGATTATCAATAACTTTTTCAGAATTGACCCATTGTGACAACTTTTTTGTAATGAGAATTTAATTGACAGAATTAAACAAAATATACTTCACTACTTGACAAAACAAAAATAAAATGTTCTTGTGAACATGCAAATGGATATCATTTGCAACGCTGTCCGCTACCATGGCTTTCGGCCTGAGTGTGAGTGTTTTCAACAAGTGTCTACGTCCCGTACTGCAGCAACTCAGCGATTGGTCACTGTAATAGCGGGAAGTTTAAATGACAAGACAGAGTAGAAAATGCGTTAATTTCTTGCCAACCTAACCTGACTAATCTCACGTAAACAAATAATCATACAAAATTGGTACAATATAACAACCATTTATACAAATTTCAGTCGTGAAGTAGACGCAATGTAAAAGAACGCTTCATACAGCCGACCCTAAGTCATTTTTGAAGAATTGCTAACAGGAGAGGTCCAGATTTCTGTAATCACGTATTCTGGAATAATTCTCATTAACGGTCTCTTCATATCGACAATTTTCGGATAACAAATAGTTGACTTCGCAGGGACGTCATTATGACCACCACGAAATACGTCAATTTGACGTCATGAAATAAGACGTCATTTTGATGTCTCATTTTGGTCGAGGACATCACGGACCAGCAGGGACTTTAATAAGACGTCATTACGACGTCATTTCACTAACCTGTGCTACCTGGGTTGTTTCCAGAGGCTCCAAAATGTGTACTAGTCCGTTCTGCCAAGGTTTGGTAGTGGCCAGAATCAACTCCAGAACCACAGTGAACGATCATTGCATGAAGCTCATAAGGGCAGTCGGCTACAGAGTGGTATTCCTTCAGCTTGACAAGATGAAATAGTTAAATACATATTCTGTCATACCTGAATAGCTTCAGAGTCAGGATCAGATTTGCAGGTGTTAAAACAATACTCCTCATTTTATGTCTGTCGGTTGTTTTGACGCAGATTCCGCAATACAGTTATCATCTGTTAGGCGTTCGGTTCTGACATGATGACTTAGTAGGTTCTGCACGGACTGGATTTCCAAAAGATTGGAAAACGCGAGCTCTAATTCAAACAAGTTTCTGTAACTCAAAACTGAAAGGATTTTCCCTCCATAATATTTTTGTACTGAAGAATTGATATTAGGCTTTGCGACTCCATCATAGAAGGTATCCCAAAAATTTGGAACTGTCTTGTTGTCCTGACGAAAAAGTGGTGGCACCAAAGACTTCATAAAATCATACGGAGAAAGAGAAGAAACTCTCTGTTTGAACATATGCTTCAGTTCGAAGAATAACTGGAAAAATTATTGTTGGATTGTATGTGGTTCCTAAAAGACTCTGTCATACATACATAGCGCTACAAGTGTTTCCCGAATTGTTCATACCAATTATTTTACTGCCATGATTTTCAAGGTGACTTGTAAAACTATCCAAAGAGTTGACTGACAGAACACAACCAAACTATTATGCACGCAATTAATCCTTTCCAGTAAAGTGGAGTCTTTTAGAAGGACCAATTCAGCTCTTGCTTGAAGTAGTTGATTGGAGCAATTCGAAATAATACTTGAATTTGGGTTTGAAGGGGACCGATTGTTGATCCTTTATGAAAAGGAAAAAGGAGCAACCTTCACTGGTTCATCATGGATCAGGGACTCAAAATGCACAGCTTCCTGCTCCATACCCAAAAGAGAATCAGCTTTCTTACTGGTATGAGGAAAATACATAATTTTATCCAAACAATGAGAAGGAGGAATAGTTCCGAAATCTGAAGCAGCATTGCCACGCCTTTTCTCTATTTCAAGAAAATATGAAAATAGTTTCAATCTGATTCTGATTCATATTAATCATATATACTGATAAATACAACTTGGTTAACGAGATGTACGTCTAGTTATATGTATACAAAAGTGTGGGTAAAGGAAGAACATTTAATTTGTTTTTCATTATGTGGCACGTCAAGCGTCCATTATACAATGTGTCCAACACCCTCATATTTAATTGAGAATAAAATAATTAGAAATACCTAACTTTATGTTGAAGAAATATTCGCATATCCATTTTCCACGGCTAACTATGACCAATTGAAAAGTGAGTACCATTGAACCCCCAGATCGCAATGCTTGATTTAATTGATTATACAGGGTTTCATTTGTTGCTGGCAATATGATTAACTCTTTTTCATCAGTAAAATTTGCCTAATTTTCAAAATTTCTTCCCTTTTCCTTGACCACATGAAGGTAGGTATTCCTGAGTACTATAATTTGAGATTTTTTTTTCAAATTATTTTAATCTCAATGAAATATGAGGGTGTGCCTGCTCAAAGTGGGACACACTGTATAATTTTACCTAGGGTTAATTTGTACGTAGATCCCGGAAGATCTACTCGTAGGTGAAGACGTTGCAAAGACACGATACGATCTGAATGTCAGTCCAATGTAGTTGGAGTGGTTCTTGAAGAATAGGAAAATTGAAAGAAATGTAGATTGTTGAAAAAGATACGATTCATTTAATTTGTTAAGCATTAAATTAGAAATGTCACTTTATTCAAGAGTATCAAAAGGTGAAGAAAAACATTTTTACCTATTATCGTGGTGTCTATTTCCTCCCTCATCCTCAGGTTTGACCCATACAGATGAAGTTGTAGCAGCACCAGTACTTCACCTGTTTTTTTCTTGAACTATCCGCTATTGTGTTACAGATCTGGAGTTATGAAATGAAAACTGTTTGCATTCGATTACTTCCTTACAACTTTTCAATTTTACAATCAAACCTGAAAACTTTTGAAAACTAACCATTTGCAAACAATGATATTGTCGTTTCAATCAAGAGAATTCTTTTTTTCAGTCATGTCAGTTGTGAATTGTCTCCGAATACTCACTTTGTATTTGGAATTATCTCGAATGATTGAATCAAATAAAAGTTATGGCACACTTATTCATTTATCAACGTTTAATAACGGGTTATTCTCCATTATCCCTATGACTTCAGCAACATGGAAACTTAGTAAACTGAGATTAACGATCAGTAACTCTCATGGCCATTTTTCACCTCCGCGTTGATATTACTTTCGTTCAGGGTGTCCATAACCATTCACTCAAGGTTTCAGCAATTCCGGCTAATATCCAATTTCCATAAGAATTTTGTAGTCCTTCACGTTCAGCCCGAGCTAGTTCCAGAACACCTCGTACAAGCTTCATAATGACCCTAACCCATATTTTCGATATAAGATGTTAGCACAAAAACACTTGATCATCTGCCATTGATAAAAACATAGCGTGCTCTGACGCGAATAACAAGTGAATATCGCGAGGGTGAATCAAGCGTTCTGAAAGAGAAGCACATTCTTTTGTTCACAGTTATTGAACGCCATACCGCCGATATAATAAACCGCTTATTCCGTTTTTTGTTTGAAGCGTACTCGGCGGATTAGAGATCATATTTTTTTGTTGGGAGGAGTGGAGGAGAATGGCTGTTTTGCCTACTGATAAGCGATACGGACAAGATCAGGAGTATGTCGAAATTAGCATCGAAAACATGTTGAAAAATTATGTTTTCTTTTAATAACTTGTAGAGATTTTGTCAGCTGATGGTCATTCTTTATTCCACCTCCTACTATTTTACTGCTTTCTAGGATTCATACTGACCTTTAATTGAGAGGGTTATGGAGAATGTATTCAACTTTTCTTTACAGAAAATCAATATATAATGTTGACAAAACATCCGTCGGTCATTGGTGAACATCTGGCTCAAAGAACTAATGTGAACGCAATTTTCCAACTGATTCGATATTATTTCCAAACTGCAATAGAAAAAAAAATGTATGGGTACATTAAAATGAATAAATATACAGGGCTCTCCACGATGCGCATGTATTAGACTTTTCTGACGAACCAGGCAACGGTAGGTTCTGAAAATTTGTGAGCATAATTAGATAAGATCTATACACGTATATTATGGGTATTGTGGAGTTGCCGCTTCTATTATTTTTTTTTCAGTTCAGTTCGGTTTATTGTGTTACTACATTGTACAAACAATGTTTGTACTCGTTAAATGGCAGAATAATAGAAGATTGAGATAAAACTACTTAAATAACTAGGAGTAAAAGTGAAAAGCTAGAAAAATCAAAGATAAAACGATGTAAATAACTATGAATAAAAATATATGACTAAAGACAGTAACGTATACATACGTTAATACACATTTATATATAAAAAAAGAACACATTTCAGAATTGTATAATAATAGTCCAAGAGATAGCGTCCAAATCACCGGCTGATCGCATAGAGGATGGAAAAATTATATAATGTAGTCCCGAACGTGTATTATATCAAAACCGGTGACTGCCAGCTTGGACACCTTGAGTTTGTTAATAAAAAAAAATAGTTACTTTTTCGTAGTTCAAAATCCGACCGATTGCGTTGTGCGTCCTAATTTGTTTATACATAGAAAAAAACATTCCTAATTATGATTTTTGGTGACTGCCACTCGAAATCGGTTGTTAAGCAGTGACTGCCAATCAAAAACGGTCTAATAGAAATTTTGAAAATCCGACTCATTGCAAAGTGAATGAAAATCGGATATGACGTCATTGAACACATTCTAAGACCATTGTCGGGTAACTGCCACCTCAATGCCGTTGCTTCCTAGTGACTGCCGGCCCTCAAAGTTTGCTCTGCATCGCCCGGCCCACTTGAAGACTGCCAAGATATCAGTATTCTTTTGTACGGCATTTCGACCGAGATATTGATATACGTTAAGTGGTATAAAATATACATATAGTATATCATAAACGAAGTGTAACTCATTGTTTTGTTTATAGTTATAGTTTAAGTGCTCTTTTACATAGACCAAATATTGATAAATATACATGCTAGGTACGGTGAGAAAATTATAATGAATAGGTATATCAGCCCTTACAGAGTGTCCTCGGACCAACACCGGATGTAATTCGGATTGCTTGTTTTTGCAGTGTGTAAAGGGTTTTTATGTTGGCACTCAGATCAAAATTCCATATTGCAGGCATTCCTAATCGACGCAACAAAAATAAAATTGGAGAAAGTTTTTTTGGCAGATGTTCAATGTGCAAAAGCCTAATAATTCAACTGGTTCTGTATTTGTGCTGTTCTGTCTAGTTGATAAAGTTATTTTTTGTGTTTTTTCCATTTTCATTTTCAGTTCAATAGACGAAAAATATTCCTGAGTCACCTGCTATAGCAACTAATATATTTTAAATGGCACACCCTGTGTATTATATCAATTTCAGTGTCTCTACTTTCTCAACAAGTTCATCCATTGTTTTTCTATATCTAGGTGTTACTGTTTTCGAGGTCAAATTTCATTTCAATTGAATTTTCGAAAAACGTGACCTCCAAAAATTGCTGATATTCTTGGACTCCCAGATGGTAATGGTAATGGGTGGGGGATGCAAGCGTCAGCGACTAGGCCCCAGTGGGCCCTTTTCGCAATCCCCGGCATCTTCACTTATCCCATGTCGGATACCTGCTCGAACCTCTTCGACCTTCTTATGAAAGTCGAAATGTCCTTCCATTGCAATGAGTGCAATTCTTCCTCCGAAGACGTTTTGTCTGAGCCTGCCGTAAATACCACATTCGCACAGGAAGTGGAAGGAGTCCTCCTCCTCCCCACATTCCGTGCATAGTTGGTCTGGACTCCCAGATACTAATCAACTAAAATTCTGTATGACGATAGGTAATTCCTTGGTGCTTTTCGCCTCATAAAAAATGTGGTTTTATTATATTTTTTTCCTCGTTTTTGACATTTATCATTCATTATATAAATTCATTTGTGTAATTGATGGCTTGTTTATTTTGTGGAAATTCATGATTACTTTAATGAAACGAAAGAAACACAATTTTGTCTTATTTCCACTAGGCGAGGTTGGGCCTTGGATGGGTGGCCAACGGACCTCCTTTTGAGATTCTCCTCGGATTGTGCTAGGACTCGCACGTAAAAAAGTAAGACCTCGGTAAACCTTGGCTCACACAAGTTTAATATTTTGAGGGATGCCGTTCGTAAGGAGACGACAGCTGGTTAACAATTTATCAATCTCTGCACTATAAAATCAAAACACATTCCTAGTATTTATTAACAATAAGTAGGCTTTGAAAAAATCAATATTTAAACATTATAATACGTTCAACTTTGCCGGTGGTATTTATGAGATTCAGTTTAGATTGTGACTACGAAATCACCAAAATTAGATCATGTCGAGTAATTCATGAGGGATATGACAGCTTCCAAAGTCAAATTAATGCGATCAAATGGACTACTACAAAACTCTTAGAGGAAAGAAATCTTTCGTACAAAAATTATTCGTGACAAGTTAAAAGATTATCCTCTTTTAACTGAATGAATATAATAACGGTCTTGCGGTTTTTTACTAACTTTCCCAAAAGCTTTTTTACATCAGGCTGAAAGGGAAATACGTATATACCCTTTCTTAGAATTTACTGAATTCTTAGTTAGCATAGGTGGCATCTATAAAAAATTTACTGTGTTTAGCGTTTGAAATAGACTGATTTACGGTATTGTTTTCAAACCGTTTATTTCTAAAACGATTCGATATCGAAATACTGAACACATTCTACCTAAAATCGATAGCAGAATTAAAAAATGGCTTAATACATAGGGTGCCGCATTAGTCAAAAATCCTGTGTACATAACTTGGGCTGCCTGAAATCTGAATTAGGGCGGGTTTACAAACAGTTCAACTAAACTAAGTTCAGTTATTAAGAAACTAGAAATTTTATTGGCTAATCCATAGCAATCGAAGCTAGTTTACTTGAACTATTTGTGAACTTGTTTTGTACAACCCGCCCTTAGAAGGACAATTGAACCATATGAAAAAAATATGAGTTCCGATTTAAAATGAGAAAGTTGGTACAGACTTTTGACATACCCTGTATAGCTGTTGGACTAAAACGTTTTAGGTTGAACTGACATGATTATGTTAGCATATTTAATTTTAAAACTCTGATTCAACTGCAAGTTGAAAAACCTCTAATGCATGTTGGCTGACTTTTTTTGCAAATCTGATAGATGTAGTTCGGTTACTGAAGTTATACGGTGTAGATTCGGGAGGTGAAAGCAAATTCGGACAGAATAATTTAATTTGAAATTAAACAATTATTCCTATCCAATAAATGAATATTTTTGAACCTTTGATGTGAATACAATTCAAGAAAAAGAAACTACTCAAACAGCAAAACTACGTCACAATCACAATTGACGCGGGTTTCTCCAATAAAGTTAGCAACTTCAGGAGCTAAAAGTTTCAGCTCCTGAAGATGCTAACTTTCATTTAGTTTTAGTGTTTGAGTAAATTATTTTTCATGAACAATTAATCCTAGTTTTACACCACTTCAGAATTCTGAAAATGATATGTAATTTCCAATACGTTCAAACGTATTTTAGAGGGGTTATGTAAAATGTGCTGTCAATTTCTTTCAAGTTACTAAATGGAGCGCCCTGGATTATTTTCCGATAATTAGTCTTAAACTTCACGGACTCAATCAAAACTCCTGACATATCTGAAATAATTCGATCATCATCGGGAGCGATCCGAATCCACCTGAAAAATCGCATCATTCACAATCCTGACAAAAAATAACTCATTCACCGAGGCGAATTCAATTTTATTTCAAAATACATAAAGCGCGGCAGTGGCGGCCCTTCCTTAGTGTTTACATTTTTTACGTGTCATGGAACCTTTAGTTCTAGGCAGTCCTTTGGTGAAGTACTTAGTCGATAAATTAAATAAAATAAAATAAAGTAATAATTTATGCGAGAAACTCGCGTACACGTCAAATCTTAATTTGATTTGCGCATTTTTTCAAATAGGACTGCTACATTCATTTAGTACAGTTGTTTCTTGGAGTTATCATTGATTTTAAATTAACTATTTCATGCAACACTCTCATATAAACTGTCAATTATTAATAAAATTTTGACATAATAAAATATTTAGTGTTTAAGAGCTACCATTACTGAAAAGTCAAATTTCTTCTTCATCCCTTTCAGCTAAGGTTTGTTGGCATACTGATCAGGAATGAGGGTGAAGATAATGAACTCGATGAATATTGGCAACACAGCACCCGATTACAGCGCCAATCAGTTATAAATTTCCCGATCGTAGAATCCGTTTCTTGCAAAAACCATTGATTTCATGGAAAAGATATTTTTTGTATGGGCTTGGTGGTCTCATGAGAATTCCGGAACCTCTCAATTTTTCAAATTCATCAAGTCATTTAATTTTTTTTCTTAGAAATTGTCATAACAAAAAATCACTGAAGTTCCGGAAGTTTCACAAAACCATTGAATAATGCAAAAAAAAATAAAAAAAAATCTCAAACAAAAACTCTGGGCTCAAAACGGATTCCCGTTTTACCAAGGTAGCGTTTGCTCTTAAGTTACTATAATGAGTCATAATTCAATAATACTTCTTAATTCATCAATACCTCTTTTAAAATTTTACGAGGAAGATTGTATGAGTGAATAAAATTTTTTCTTCTTCGTGCTTTCTTGTCTGTATGTTTGTACCTTTTTATCAACTCGCTTTCTTTCCCTTCTGTTTGTTGGTTTGATTGTTTGTTCGACTGTTTGTTTGTTCGTTCTTTTGTTTGTTTATTTGCAATCGATTTCGATAAGCTAGAGAGACTGGATGACAATGCAATATCATTGCATAATAAGTAAATAGTAATGTTTTACCATTAAGATTTTGTGATACCTTACAAACTGAAAGACCTGTGGGGCAGCGGGTGAGGCAGAGGTACAAAATTCGCCACTGGTGGGCGGAGTCTAAATACTACGGAAACATGATAATCGCTTGTAAACGCATTCCCTAGACCGAAGCTCATTAATATTCAACAATTACGAGGGGGATTCGAAGTTCGGTACGGCGTGGCGGTACCGACGCGCGCGTCTGTCGACTAGCCATCATCATAAGCTTGAAGAATGTAGGTACTGAATCTGGGTGATGGACGAGTGCATTCGAATCGAGCATTTATATCGGATTCCAAATAGCTGAAAACATGTTCCGATTATCTGTTTACCAAATGCAACATAATCTAATAACAAAGCGTATTCACAACTTTGAGCATCAGAGAATTTTCTGAAATATTAAAAATGTATGAACAATTGCATACATACCGGGTGTCCGCAGAAGGTGGCTCGTCCCTATAACTGGATTTTAAAATAAAGAAATGAAATTTGATGGATCTGTACCTATATACGAAAGCGTCTAAGGGTCACATAGTATTTTTTTTTATTTTTCAACTTCAAATACGAAATTTCCGACTTTAAACTCGGAATTTTATTTTTCCGACATCAAAGTAGGAAATTCCGACTTAAAAGTCGGAATTTTGAAGTTTTATCTTGATACTTTAGTACTTTTGTTTCACTCAAGTCACACACCGTAAATCTTCTTCAGTGTGACGAAGGCAATTTTTGGTTACTGCATATAAACAATCTAATAAAACGATAGTCGTTGCCGACCGATGTTTCACTTTTTACTTCCATATACATCTACGACGTAGGCTTATTATGGCAAATACCCGTCAGAAAACTACTACTCACCTGGCTAATACCACGACGGGTATTGTATTATATCCAACAGATATAATGCACAATTACAATATACAATGCCCGTTCCCCCTCTACTAATTTTTGAACCACCTGGTATATCGCAACGAATAGGAGATAAAAATCTACTTTTTCATAAAAAAAGCACAGCTAAAAGTTCCGAAATGGCAGCCGAGTTTAAAGTCGGAATTTCCGAGTTAAGAGTCGGAAAAACAAAATTCCGACTTCAAAGTCGGAACTTTCGACTTTAAACTCAGAATTTACGACTTTGAAGTCGGGAAAATAAAATTCCAAGTTTATAACTGATGTAAATTTAAAATTTCATTGTAGGGAAGACCCTACAACTCATTTTTCATTTTTTATTCTGTCCCGAACTTCCATGCCTCTATTTGTCCTACTATCTAAAATTTCCGGTAAAATGTATTCAATATAAAACTTTTTTCTTTCCATTTTTTCACTCCAGAATTCGTGCTTTCGAGGAATTTTCTCCACTTTAATTCCTTGAGGGGTCCACACACATAAAAAACAATAATTCATTTTGGCGATACGCAATTGACCCTGGATTTGAAAGTACCAATTATGGCATTCGTTGATGGTCTTGTCCTTTTTCCAAAATGTTTTTTGAACTATTTCTTCATCAACAGTCATAGTCCTGGCTCCATATGGACATTTTATTTCCACAATGGAGTTTTCTCCCTCTAAAATTCCATCAGGACTGGCAGCCATGTAACTGAATTCTTCATCAATGAATAGTCCACATGTTGATATTTTCCTTTTCAAGTGATGTTCTAGCTCTTCTCGTGCTCTTACTTCATTGTCTATGCCATATTGAGTGGCTTTTGAGAAAAATGGTACCGGATGCACAATAGATTTAACCAAATTTTTTACTGAAGACGATTCCCTCTTTTTACAAATCTCTCCAAATTTAGAGGCAGTAACGCGTTTTCGCCTTTCACTATGCCATAGAGCAGAATCAGCCTGATCTCGTGTAAGCACCTCAATTTTTTTAGCCTCTTCAACAGATATTGACAAATTTTTCAAAAAATCTTTTGCTGCCATGCTAAAAGAAGCATCATCCATATCTGGTTTTGTGCAATGCTCTCCGTAGAAAAGATCATTTCCTCTGTGCTCCCGTCGTTTTTTGTGTTTATTTTTTCGATTGGAAACAGCGGCCTGCAACAATTTTTTTGTCTTTGTAATTCATATTTCAAAACGAAGGGGTCGTTCAACCTTCCATACTTCGATTTGAGAGTGCTCAATTCTTTTTTGGTATTCATGGCAACCACAGACGCATAACAACGAGTTTGGTAAGATCTCTTCATGATATAGTTGACTCTTTTTCCCCCAGAGTGCCTTGCGATTACACTGTTGAATTGTTCTGCACAATTGTTGTCTACATCGTATATTAAGCTTTTGGAATGATTTGCGAGGTATCTGACAAACTCCATTAGTTTATCGTATAGAGCTGAAAATACAGATAGTTATTTGATATGTTCAATGTGTCCAATATATTGCATGGTAGAGAATTGCACAAAAGGTAAGACATTTCTAATTTTTCATACCGCAATGAAAGCAGCAATACGACATCGCCAGCAAGACGAACAGCGTTACGCTTCGATAAAGCCATGCTCGTTATCGCGGAAGCGTGTATGTGAGAGCTAGAATTACTGGATCATTGGTGGAAAGGGGTCAAATGAATGCTCAAAAAAATGTTCACTTTCATCGTATTCAACACTTCATTTCTCAATATTTTTAGTGGACGTATTTATTTGTTCAATGAAGATATACATACACAATTTCCTTTGCAGCTTTTGATTATAGTGCTTTGATAGGTTTTCATCTCCCCAAGAAAGGACCCCGCAAAATCCTTATGGAAAATGGCTCTCGGCTAAATTCACTGAAACTTTGCAGAAAGATAGTATTCGGTATGCTGTTCAAAAGTCTCAATGGGCACAATCCTCCATTTTCAACCCCAGACCCCCTATAGCCCCCCAAAGCCCCCAATGTACACTTTCCGGTGTGTTAATGCATAAGTTACAATTCATCTTCAAATCGTTTCTTTTCACTGCCCACCCTTTTCTCTAACCGAATTTTACATTCCTCGCCCCCATCCCTGCACCCCTACCCAACCCTTCATTAACAACCCATTACTCATAAGTATGTTCATTTTTGCTGTTGCAGGTTTCAATCGATGATTTATCGATAATCATGCGTTCGCTTTCTTTCTGATTCATATCAGTTACTTCGATCAAGTCAAAATTTTCAATAAAATCGTTTCTCACGTGACCATCATCCCGAAAATTTATGTTTTTTGAGATATCACACAGTTCATTTTCGATATTGGAATTTTGTTCATAGGTCGTTTCAACAGTGGGACCTTGTTCAGAACAAGTAATTTCACTTAGGCGTTTTACACCGCAAAGAATCACGTCAGCGAAATCACTGCTCGAAAATTGTTCGTTTGAGTAGTCGATATCCCTGAAATCTTTCCTCTCTTCTGTTTCATTCACGGGAATAGTAGCAGTCACATCATGAATATCCATATATTCCACCGGTGATGAACCAGACTCCGGCATATCTAATAATCTTGAAGTCCCAGCTTGACTCAACCTGGATGACACCTAAAAATATTTGCCATCAGTATGTGTATCACCAGGAACTGGACACCAAATAAATCATTTATTTTAATGGTAAAAAAAGTATTCAACCACATTTCGTGTTTTATATAGAATATCATATTCTACACAGCTTGATAGAAGGAATAGGGAATAAAAAAATACCAGTATTTTCTATTTCCTATAAGGAACAATTACTAATTTTATCATGAGACCATCTACCCCTGTGTGATTTATTGGAAACAAATATATTATAGTGTGTCCAACTTTGGGCAGCACACCTCCTTATTTTCTTATTCGAAGACCGATTTAAAAAAAAATCAACATGTAGTACTCTAGATCATAGTCACAGTAATTATCAGCAGTAATAACCCAAGGACATTGATAATTATAGCAAATTCCGAAAGCTTGTTTCCTATAAGCAACAAAGCTTGAGGAATTTGTTATATTAATCAATGTCCGAGGGTTATACGCATAGAAAATTTTTTGCTAAGCGATATTTTTCAATATTGCCTAAGTCTATGAATGCTTTCCATACAAATTTGTTATTGTAAACAGCATATTTTGATATATTTAATACGAAAATTTCATTAATCTTCTCGTCAGTATTACAACCAAATCGTGAGAATGACATTTTGACGTTATTGAATATTTGAAACTTCAAATTCGAAATAAATCAAAATATATATATCCATAGCAACGTGAGAGTGATAACAGACCACTTGGCCTGTTATCAGTATAACAGATGTTCTGATTTGTTGTATTCAGTCAGATGACCTCAGTTTAACTAATTTCATTGGATTTTCGCTTGAGCAAAATATTTTCATGTTAAGTAAATCGACTTTTGTGGAAAAAGTAAATAAAAGTAGGTATAACTGCCGTAACTGTCACAGTATAGGTATACGATTTTCGAAATTATGTGATTAATTTAGAAGTGAGCGCTAACGAAAGTGGCGTTGTAACTTCACCCTGCATAATAAAATCTTTTACGTACAATTCCAGTTCCACTCACCTTATGCAATTGGTGACCTCTGGATCGAGATGACATTCTCGTAGATGACATCCATAATCTTTGCTTCGGACCTTTACGTATACGCGGCATTGTTGAAATCAAAATCGTAATACTTTCACTGCACACAAAAACACAAGTAAAACTAAATAATGGATTCAGAACTACAGAATTCTCTCCCACCGCGTTATGACTTTGAACACTTTTCTATTGGCTGTAGTTAATAATTAGATAAAGCCTGATAATCAGGTAGTTCTAAATTGAAACCCCCTCTGGTCATCGGCTTGAGTATGTGCCACTAATTTCGAATCAGGTAGTTTTATTAAATTTTGAGTAACTCT
Organism: Chrysolina oricalcia; assembly: GCA_944452925.2. NCBI lineage: Eukaryota > Metazoa > Arthropoda > Insecta > Coleoptera > Chrysomelidae > Chrysolina > Chrysolina oricalcia. The sequence goes on along the minus strand of OX101818.2, from coordinate 15,728,105 downwards.
CCAGATTTTTTTTACTAACCTGTGGATATGAAATAATAATATAATATTCCATGAAAATTATAATTCTTCACCCATACGGCTATCCCTCGTAAACATGTTGAAATGTGAATGTATTTCATCTCACTTCATAAATGAACAGTTCCTTTGAATTCTGAGAGCGGCGCCACTCTCCGGATACAAAATGTTGCCGTGCAAGGGTTTCGTAGTCCCTAACTTTTAAGGTTTATTTTTCATTATTAGTGGATGAAAAAATTTGGACGTGTTGGTAAAGATCTGATCTATGTCCCTGTTTTCTTACTTTTTCGAAATTTAATTTGGTTCTCTTAAAAAAAAAATTGGAAAATCATCAAAAAAACATGGACTTTGCGATTTTTTTCAGAAAAAACTAAATCAAAATTTGAAAAAGTGAGAAAACAGGAACATAGATTACATCTTTACCAATATGTACTTATTTTTTTATTTACTAAAAGTGAAAAATGAACCAAAAAAGTTAGGGACTACCAAACCCTTGCAAACACTATTTATATTATAGTACAACTTGCTCTTCTAATAAATAACTTCAAGAAAATATGTATAAGGAATGAATGGAAAAAATTAGGAATCTTCCCAAAACATAATTAGTAGATAAAAAATCGAATTGCAATGATTACTCTCCCTACGTTAATGGGAGAGTTTCGTCCAAGTTATCAACCTAGAATTTTCACGAAAAACATCTGCCTTTTTAATTCGGAAATTCCTGTGGTATCGTGTGAAAAATTTGAAATTACATTAGTTGTATATCTTAGTCTTGGTCATAAATTTCTAAATACATATTTAATGGACAGAAAGACAATTTTCTAGGGAATTCGAAAAAAAAACCTTTTTTAAGATTGTTACAAAGGTGATTCATTTGATAATTTCAAGATAATTTTGAGTCTACAAACGTGCCCAGAAAACGGACAAACTTAACAACCTGTATATTTGTATTACCAAAAGAGATACTCGTATCAATGATAGGTGATTTATATTTTCCAGTAGTTCATATAGCTAGTTTCTTGGAAGTTTATTGCAAGGTGGGTAATTTCGCACCATAGCGAAAATTGTCAAATTGCTGATTCAACTTTTTGGGTAACATCCTCATGTGAGTGTCCAGAAATAACTACCGCAGTGTCTTCAGCATATATAAATAACCTACCTTCCTCAAAATATTCAGGCAAATCATTTATATAAACCAAGAACGTCAGCAGCCCTATAACACTGCCCTGAGGTGTTCCAAGTTCACTGCTTTGTGCAACTGAATGTGTTTTGTTTATACCAACAACAGATTCTGTGTGAAAGATATCAGTCGTTAAGGTATGTGGAACGCTAAAGTAGTTTTCTTACAAATACAATTAAAATTTGGTATGATATTTCTCGACAGTGGCTACATCAGCTGAATTTTTTTGAGAATTTTCGTCCATTTAGCCTCGGAGATAATTATACTCAAAGTTGCTCCCCAATAGACTTTTAAATCATAGCACCATAGGCTAAATGCAATCATTGTTTCAAATAACACGCTGTACAGAAGAGATGCGTCTTACAAATTTGGTGGAAAACTAACACATGTTAAGAAATTCGATAACAATGCTAATAACCAAATCTGGAAAAATTCGTCCATCCAAGTATCGAAATACAAGCTCCCAAAGTTGGCAATGTTTTGATCGATGAGAGCATAAAAATTGCCACGTCGAAAGCAATGGCAACAATGCGCTGCAGCAGTAAGGAACACGAGAAATATATCCCCAAATAAATAGACCAGGAAATATAGAAAATTGAACCTCTAGAATTGGAGAATTAGGCAGCCTCCCTGCCCAAATTGTCGTCAGAATATAATTAAATGGGAATTTTGGAAAAGATTAGACGTGGAATTGGAATAATTTTCTGAACAAAATGGTCAGAGAAAATTTGTAATTAGTTTTTTGGCTTTCGTAGAATGTTTTACCTCTCTTTCTAGTTTGGCCCGATTCCATTTTCGTCTGAATTCATAATTATTTTTTCTGAAGTTCTGCACATTTGCGTAAATTAAGAACGATCATCATGTGACATTTTCCATATTAAACTTTTTTTTGCAGTAAACATCGCTGCGACTACATTGCGTCTTTTTTCCAATGGCTTTCTTTAATGAACCGTCACTTGTGAACTAAATTGGTTCGAGCCATTGCATTAACAATTCATCACTTTTAAGCAATCTGATCGTCGGGACTATAAAAGTTACTGACACTTGCGACAGAGCAGTGTTGCCTAGCGCCTCCGACACTAGATTGGATGGTTGAAATGGTAGGGAAATCGTACAGTCAGAACACCAAATTAACTTTTATGATCGACGTATGTCTAATGGGCCGCAAATAGAAAACTTTTACCGTTCCAAATACCTTAATAAAGACTCCTAGACCTATCGCAAGAAGCTTCGCCTTCAGGAAAAGTGGATTTATATAGTCAAAAGCTCTTGTCATGTCAAAACATATAGCAACTGCATGATAGTCTTTATCGAGAATTTCGTTGACAGACTCGTTGACAGACCCGTCCGAAACCGAAACCAATCTTACGTACATTTCTTTTCCACAATTTTCGATACACAAATAAATCTATAATTTTCTAACAATTTCGGATCACCTTTTTTACTTTGAAATTTTCAATAAATCGGGAAATGTTCCTACTTCAACTGATCGATTCATTAAGCGAGTGAGAAACGGTGCTAGTTCATGTACAAATTCCTTTAAAAGTGATGTGGGAACTTCATCCAAACCCTACAGATGTTTTGTTTTTCAGGCGTCTTATGATATTTTCGATTTCATATATTTCAAAATAGATGTTATACACAGTATTCACAGTGGAATTCATAGTCGTACAGCAGGAAGTAGTTATATCAGATATATAATTTTTACCAGATCGCAAAAAACCTAATAAAGATATCAGCAATTTTTTTAGAATAATTTATGGTTTCATTATCCATTTTGATATACATATTGTAACAGTACATTTTTTGTTTGTTCAATTTGTTGTTCACTATTTCCCATAACATTTTAGGTTTGTTATTGGAGTTTTCAATCATTACAGAAAAGTGATTGGTTTTCTTTTTTTGGTTATTCAGAGTATTTCTCATGGTTTTGTATTTGTAATGAATGCCAGTGTCATTTGTGAATTTTCAAAACCAGTTTAACTCTCTAACTTGATCAATCAGTTCTAGAGTTTCTTTAGCCTATTTTTAGATTTTGGCCTTATTGTTTGATATATTGAATTTTCTTTCCAGATGTGAGGTCTCAACACCTTAGAAAATGTTGCCATCAGACTTCGTCGATACCCCTGTATAGTTTAATGTAAGTTTTTCTTTATTGAAAGTACGGTTCCTGGGTTTGAAATTATTTTATGTATACACTCAAACAATGTGTTTAATTTTTTGAAGTGTGTTTGAAGGGAATTCAATCATTTGTGCAAGGTGGTCTGAAAAACCCAGATCCACTGTTTCAACATGAAATATTTCTTTCAGACTAGATATTATAATATACATTATATATAATATATGTATAGTTAATTTGCGATAAGTTCATTCTTGTAGACTGTGCGATATGACTGATCATGTGAAAAGAGTCTATCACACCCAAAAAAGATTTCGTCTCCACCTAAAATGGCAGTATGACATTTTTTGAGAGTATACTATACTGCCTTCCTAAGCCCAAAGGGCGTATCTCGTTTTTTCTATAATTTAAATTTCACTCTCTATATGTTCTCTATGACTGAGCCGTTGACTTGAACAACAAATTTGGCAGCATCTCATTGTTCTTTGCCATCCAAAACGTCAGTAAAAAAAGATGGATATTCAAAATATACCTGAAATTATAAGCTTTATTTATAGGCGTAAGTGACTGCCTCAATATCTCTGGTCATTATTGACTTACGCCCTTTGGGCTTAGGACTGCAGTATAGAAGACTATCTAATTTATTCAGAAACTCTTGAAGGACTGATAAAGGTGGCCACCTCCCCAACTCACTGCTGGACATTCTAATTTGCTTTTTTGTCATTCACGTTTTTTCTGTAATTTTTGCTAGCTTTATAATCAGCTGCGGAGGTTAAGTGATAGAACAAAAACTATGGTGTCCAACTGTAGTTTTTGAACTCCGCCTTTTGTTGTATTTTATACCCAATAAAGACCCTCATTATTATTAGTATAAAAAATACAGTCCATCAGTTTTATTGCGCAAAACTTTATTCGCAGCAATAACTTTAAATCAGTATCAAACTTTCTGTTCGTATATTTCATAACCAAAACGTCATTATTTTTAATTTTATTTTAGTATGAAATTTTCTTACCGAATCTTCCACTATTAATAATCGGAAATTTTTACTCATACACTAATTTCCAGTAATAACCCAAGCTCTAGATAAATTTCAAGTGAATTGATTGATGCATTATTCAATTATCCATAAGACATTTTTTTCCAGAACATTCTCGTTAAATTCGCGCGGAGATATCTGTTCAAGGAATAAAACGCCCTAGCTGAAGCTGTCGTGTTTCATCCAGGACCTGAATCACATTGAACAACAAAACTGTTTCGGTGGAAATTTAAATGTTTATAAACAAAGTTATACAGTGACCGCCAAAAAGTATGTACCATATGGGAAAAATTTTTATTATTTGAGTATTGGAAAAAATATTCTGGGGAAAAGTTTGTGCATGTCCGATAACCTAAAAATCGATTTTGACACATGTCACGTGATCGCTAGAATGGCGGCAAAATGAAAAAAATGCAAAAAAGGCAAAAAAAAGGGTAAGATGGCAAGATATCAAAAAAAGTTATTTGAAAAAGTCACTTAGAATTCAATTTTATACAGATAAACGAAGTTTCAAGAGATAATTCAAAAAAATTGAAAATAGCAATTTTTTAAAAATATTTTCCCATCTATTTAAAAATATTATTTTTTTTTTCTTATGAATAGCTTGACTATACTGAAACATTTGCATTTTAATGATAATGACAAAACTTTCTCATTTTCTCCACACCAGAGGGCACTAAATTAAAAAAATTGGTTTTTGCCAGAACCCTCGCTGTGACATTGGTTCTTATCTAACAGTTATATCAGAATTCCAAGACTATTGTGTTGATATGGCAATCTAGAAACACCATGTTTCCTGATTTTAATCAAGTTTCAATAATAATGCTGTATGAGCGTTTTACTTTGCACATAAACTTTAAGAATCTTTAATTTGACGCACTATTTTCAAGTTTATGTGCGGAGTGAAACGCTCATGCACGATTATCATCGGAACTTGATTATAATCTGGAAATTAACATGTTTTTGGAGTGTCATGTCATCACAATGGTCGTGGAATTCGGATATAACTGTTAGATACGAACCGATGTAACAGCAAGGGTTCTGACAAATTCCCATTTTTTCAATTTAGTGCCCTCTGGTGTGGAGAAAATGAGAAAGTTTTGTCATTATCATTCAAATTCAAATGGTTCAGTATATTCAAGCTATTCATAAGAAAAAAAAAATATTTTTAAATAGATGGAAAAATATTTTTAAAAAATTGCTATTTTCATTTTTTGTTAATTATCTCTTGAAACTTCGTTTATGTGTATAAAATTGAATTCTAAGTGACTTTTTCAAATAACTTTTTTTGATATCTTGCCATCTTACCCCTTTTTTTGCCTTTGCATTGCAATTTTTTTCATTTTGCCGCCATTCTAGCGATCACGTGACATGTGTCAAAATCGATTTTTAGGTTATCGGACATGCACAAACTTTTCCCCAGAATATTTTTTCCAATACTCCAATAATAAAAATTTTTCCCATATGGTACATACTTTTTGGCGGTCACTGTAGATATAACCACCGAAACGAAAATTTTTACAAACCTAACATAATCTCCATTTGTTCATTTGTCTGTTTTGAAACTACTAAAAACAAAACACTACTCTAAATAACATTATCTATTTCACCTATAGGATTTTGTTATTCAAGGATCTCTAGCAAGCCACTGGCGTCCGCCGGCAATCAATTGTAATTTTCATTTTCCTCGCCCTGAATTCAGATACGCAATCATTCTGGTTCGTTACATTCGAAAAAATTAACAACTTTTACATTTCATTAGCAATTTCAACTGACTAAATACCTTCAGTTACTTTTTAAATCACTCCAATCAACCAAAATTACTCATTTTTTCGGGATGATTTTGTTTTAATTGTCTTCGGCTTTAATTATATTCTATCGAGATTTTCAGCGGTAATTTGCGGGTCGATTGCTTTAATTCGCTAAAAATTTTCCGTTGAATTCAGTTAATTGGAATAATCGGGAATTTATTCCGAAAATTGTTTCCTGTGTTCAAACATTGCGTTATGCATGTTGTTATGGTATGTATAAATAAAATAGTATTGAAATTGATTTTATTGAAAAAATTAACAAGATGTTCATAAAATCAGATGTGGAACCATGTGCTACTGAAAGACAAACTTAAGTCGCCATTTTCCATCGTTGAAGATAACCTCTCTCGGAAGGGATTCATATTGAAAAGGGAAGCATTCTCAATTGGAAAATGAACCAAACATGAGTCCTCTGGAAATAGAAAAAACATACGATAAAATCGAAGTTTCTTTTCTGTAATATCTAACAACTACCAAACAACTACTTTCCCGGCTGAAGCCACGCTGGACATTGAACTACATCTGATAGATATTGTGAACAGACTTTATATAACTTGAAAGGAAAAATCTGACAGGGAAAATTAGCAATTTTCATGCGGATAGTTGGAATATAAAGAAGCGATTTTTTTAATATCCAACAGAAAACAACTACTTCCCTGACTAATGCCACGCTGGACATTGAACTACATCTGATAGATATTGTGAAAGAACCTAATGTGAAAGAAAAAATCTGAAAGTGAAAATTTGCATTTTCATTCAGATAGTTAATAATTTCTCAAATGTCCAGTTTCCACTGGAGATTCATAAACAGGTGGACCCAGGGTTAAACCGCCAAACTATTATGATCGTGTTTTGAGGCTGAAATGAGATTTTTGTTTCCCATAATCATGTATCCTAATTTGCTTCGTTTTCGAGATGCAGGGCGTCAAAGTTCCTTGACCTGCGAGCTTTCCTGACTCAACCCCTATGGATTTTTTGTATAGGGTGCCATGGAAACCAAATTTTAAACTGAACCCATCAACGACGAAGATACTCTACGGGAAAGAATTGTTCAAGCAGCACCAGAGATCACACCGAGCAGCTGCATAATCTTTCATTCGGTGGACATTTTGAGGAGTTTTTGTGGATTTTTGTTTTCCCTATTTATAAAAAAATTTAATAAATAAGTTTGTCTTATTATCAATTACTTAGATATTTTTTTCGTGTTACATGCAAGGAAACGGTTTTTAAATTGTTTCTCAAAAATTAAGCGAGATACGAAAATAATTAAATAGACAGATAATTGTATCTCTGATTGCTCAATCCTGAAAAATTTAACATTTAACACAACAAAAAAATAATGGAGTACAATAATTTGTCCTGATTTCAATTATATTACCCTCTGGGACGACACTGTAATTGATATTTTAATTTGAAGTACCTACATTAAAAGAAGGCCCTTATTACCGCAAATAAGAATGCCAGGCTTTATCAAAATCAGCAAAAAGGTTTTGAGATAATTAATAAAAAACTGATTTTTTCTAAAAACGTTGAAAACGTTCGAAAACAAAAAAAGTTTCTTTTTTATCTAAAAAACCGACCCTGAACGTTTGGCGGTTTAACCCTGGATCACCCTGTATATAAATGAGATTAAAGAGAATGTTACTCAGGAGTATCACTCACAGAAAATCGCTCATTTCATTGATGCATGAATTATTTGGATCAATTTTCAATTGAGAATGTTTCCCTTTTCGGTTTTGAAGTTATTTTTCATATCTGAAATTCTTTAATTTTATTTTCTTTTGGTTTTCTATAATTTTTGCTACTGATTTGAATACTTATATTCAATCAAATCAAGTTTGCGAGGTTTCACTTGAAAATTCTTTATACGTTTCTGACAATTCCTCATATAACCTTCTATGGAAGTGGTATAAAAACAAACAGTTTAATTTCTCATTTTTCGTGCCTTATACAGAGGGTCCCTCCGGGAACTGCATCGATCAATATATAGAAAACCGTAGGTTATACATACACATACATATACATTATATATGTTTCATGTATAATGTCCTGTACCCAAGTCTAGCCGTTTTCGAAATATTTCAAATTTTAAGTTGAAAATTGCGTTTGCAGAACGAAAAATATTTTTTTTTATTTCTGGACATGATCATTTATTTTCGATTATGTATCGATTTATTCGTAGGAGAGGAACCAGATCAGTAGAATTTCGATATCAATTCGATTAGAGTTATACAGGGCGTTCACCAGAAAATGATATAGATCCGGTTGAAAAAATTATTGTAAGTCCATTTTTTCAAAAGGAAACCCTCCAATTTTATATTCTCATTCGATTCGGCATAGAAAATGAAGATAACTTTGTACTGAACTGGGTCCTCTCCTACGAATAAATCGATACACAATCGAAAATAAATGATAATGTCCAGAAATAAAAAAAATATTTTTCGGTCTGCAAACGCAATTTTCAACTTAAAATTTGAAATATTTCGAAAACGGTTAGACTTGGCTATAGGACATTATACATGAAACATGTTCAGAATCATGCGTAAAATCTAAAAACCTTGATAATATACAGGGTGTCCCATTTAAAATAACGAAGTTGGGGTCCACTTCCGGTACAACCGGAAGTGACACAATCTTCAAAATATTTTATCCAGATAGCACTTATCAACAATAGTGAACTGCAAAATTTTCAAATTCGGCCCACCTATGGTTTTCTATATATTTATCGATGCAGTTTCCGGAGGGACGCCCTGTATAACCCATTATTTTGATGTATGACAAAATTGATTCTGCGAAAATTGTGAAGTTCGTTGGTGGCAACTATCAATTGTGGAAATTCAGCATTTTCACTCCATCACGTACCTACCAGTGAATTTTTTTAACGTTTTGTTTCTCACGAAAAAGAAAATCCTGTAATGTTCTCAAAGAACATCGTGAGATCCGAGGGAAAGTAGATAGAAATTGGTGTTCGTCTTGAATTTTTGCAGATTGGATATGCATCAGGGAACACCTCCCGAGGCAGTGAGTTTCAAAGCGTTGCCGTTCGTTGGAAAAGCCAACCCTGGTAAAGATATGTTCGGCATGTCTCCAAAGGCATGTGAAGACTGACTTCGACGGGTCAGTCTCGATGGGACCGCTAACGGGAGAACAGAGACATATCACCGAAGAGACGAATGGCTCTTTCATGGACAGAATCTAAAAGTTACATTATATGCAATTGACGAGAAGTGAAATAGCTCTTGCCACGAAACAGAAAACCGATTTTTTCTGAAATCGTTCAACAATGCCCACTTTCTCGGAGCAACTTCAGGCCTCAAAATACACTAATCTAGTATTTTAGTCAGTTGCTAAGCAAACGAACTTTCCCGTATCGAAAACGATACGGGAATATTTTTGCCGGCCTAGGCCGTCAAAATCGGTCTTTGGTTTATAGTTGTCACTTTGACGTTTCAGGAAAGCACGTAATTTCGAATCCTCAATTTATGATAATGCTGATTGCGATTTCAGAAAAAATAGTATGTGTACCTCGTAGTGTACCTAGTGTACCTCGTAGACTTCAATGATTGTTGGCCTCGACTTAACGCCTCGGCCAACAATTTACATTGCTTTTACTACTAGATACACAATATACTATTTTGAGAGGCACTTTTGGCAATGTACCTCAAATGGCTTTCCTATGACAGGGTATAGCTGATAACAAGCAGGACTTCATTGGTATGTAGACTCCTGACTTAATTACGTTGGCCCCTATGAGAGCGGCCTTTCTATAGAAAAGACATGCTTGAGTTTTTTTCGCATTGGATTCTACTAAGTTGTTGGATCGCCATTCTAGAATTTTTGCTAGGTCCATATTTAAATCGTTCACGTTCCTCCCGCATTCTCTTCTAGTTTCACGGGCTGATATCGGATGGAAGAGAAAGCGGTATGAAGGATACTATCATCTGCAAAGCTATGCACTGGGCATGAGGTAGCTCCCATCAAATCATTGATGTGAAGGAGAAAAAGTGTTGGTGCTAAAATGGATCACTGCGGAACACCAGCATTTATGGGTAAAGTTTCAGATGAAATTCTATCAACCACAACGTGGGGAGATCTATTTGAGAGAAAGCTATACATCAAAGAACAGAACTGGGGGGGGGGGGCAAGCCATGAGATGGAAGCTTGGCGAGGAGGCCCAGGTGCCAAACGCGATATTTAATGTCATGGCCAGAGTTTCACCATAATTTTCAATGAATTGTTAGACATGTGAGACATAAACAAATAAGGTCACCATTCGATATCTGATGATGTAAAACTCATTTTCGATCATTCACAATTCCTGATCGTTCTAGATATTTCATTATTTCGATGTTGATGGCTTTTTCCATGGCCTTCGAGTTAAAAGTTAGCAGTGCGGTAGGTCTGTAGTTGCTAGGTAGACTTTTTTCCATTTTTTGAAAGATTCAACGATAACTAAAGAGGACAACAAATGAGCAATCGTTTGAATGCCAACTTGTTTGGATGATTCAGGTCTGGATATTTTTGAGCATACACTCTCGACGCCAAAAAGTTATTCTATTCACACTCTCCAATCTCTAAAATCATATTTACCAACTCTGGAACGGGAAATGTTTTCATTTTCGACGGTAATAATTCTGTCAATGTTTTGAATATCTTAAAACACAATAACTGTCAATAAGAATTCTTTCAACAAGTTGAAGCTAACTTGATTCGAAGAATGCATTGAAATAAGAATTACTATTTGAAACAGCCAATATCTGAAAAAGTATTCAGGTTACGTATAGGGAAACCAAATATGAAATTAAAGATAATTGAATTTTCTATTCCTCAGACCAAAAAAAATAGGGGTTATATTTGAAATGACAAAGTTATGTTTGTTCGAAATTATAAAAAGCAACAATTATTTTTGAAAACTATGTTTGATTTTGAGAAACGGGTTGTATCGAAATCAATATCCCAAAACCTCTTTGATGCATGGTCTGATTTCGAAGGTGTGATTTCTATACATTTCTTTCATTGCATTTTCATTAAAATCAATAACTCGAGAACGGTTAAAGTGGATTTGGGTCTGAAATCATACTATTTTTTCATGATCCCTTCAAAAGTGTAACGAAATGCAGGGTGTTCCATTTGACAGAATACTTTTTTGAGCCAACCCGTAGACTCCAGAATAATTTCCTGTTGTACCCTTCAATCAATATACAAATAATGAAACGGATAGATTTCTGAAAAAATAAATGATGTCGCTCACAGGGACCGTATAGCCAAGTAACACAGACTTGGTATAGCCTACGCGCTGTTAGTTTTGTGAGTCAGTTTTGCAATGGATCATTGTGCATATTCAGACTTTTTTATACCAGAACTTGTTCTGACTGAAAGTTATATCTTCAATACATAAATGAATAAAATCTAGTTATACTAATAATTGTATTGAAGATGGTATGTTCCCAGACTATTTGAATAAAGCAATTTTGAAACCAATTAATACAGGAGGTGATAGAAAAAACCATTACAATTATCATCCGATTACACTTTTGAATGTTCATGCAATTTTTTCAAGTTTGAAAATCCAATTATTTGATTTCATCACTGCTAATATTGGCTTCGATAAATTTCAATGTGCATTCCAAAATTAAAGTACCCAAGCAGAAATGACTGACTTCATATAAGTAGTATTCATAAAACTTAAATAATTATATTGTAATATTCTTTGATTTAAACAAATGCTCATAGAATTTTTATGTTGCAAAAAAGGGTCGTTCGTATCGTGTCGAGAATCGGACAATTGGAATCAAGAGCCTCTCAATTAAAAAAATTTGTAAAATTCATGATGTATTCTTATTTATTATAAACTACCAAGCACATTTAAAAATGTAAAAATGTAAAATTCAAGTATAAATTGAATGATTATTTTTAATAATCTGATTTGACAATTTACATAATTATTAAACCGTTTTTTGTTTGTTAATCCATTGAATATAAGCAGCATATATTTCTTGGGAATAATAAAGTTATCATTATTATTAATGTCAACCTAATTGGTAAGCAATTTTCTTTTGAAGACGATATAGTACTCTATAACACATCAAAAAGGTCAAATGTGAAAAACTTAACTGGAAAAAGTTATTAATCCAATTGAAATATGGGTGAATTAACTTAATTTGTCTATCAATTCAGAAAAACTGTTTATACAGGGTGGGTCACGGTCGACGGTACCTTAGACATTTACGAAGAACGGGAAATAGCATCATTCTGAAAATTTGGTTTCTCAAGTAGTTGCACTTGGTCTATCGATCTAAAATATTTTCAGCAATGCAGCGTTGCTGCTTATACCAGAAAGTAGCAGCATCTTTGTTATTTCAAATGGGTCACCCTGTATATTATCGCATTTTTGAACTTGTCATTCCTTTCTGATTATTTCTGTCCCATACTCCCCTATACCTATCTCTAACGGTTTTTGGGACATTGGTTATTTTCCACATTTTTATCCAAAACATAGCTCGAATTGAATGTTTATTTCTGCGGTATTTGGATTCTTAGGAAGTTGCAATTTTGTGTTTAGTTCATCAAGATCATGAACACTGATTCTGTATAGGGAAGTTTGTTCTGCGATATACAGGGTCGTTCAAAATTCATGATCTTACTGTTAGATACAAAAAGGGTTGAAAGTGCGTTTTTTTAAATGGCTGTATATTATGAAATATCCTGAAAGATGACTAAATTCCCTTCGAACAACAACAACAATAGCAATTTTCACTTGTAATCTCCCAAGTGCTTGAATTATTGCCGGAAATTCGGTAAAAAAATTTCACACCGAGAAATGAAAATCATCCAACAATTCATAAGAAATACCTAACTAACGATGGTTTCACCTGAACTATTTATAACCACTGAAATATTGATATGTAAAATACTAAACAAAATTTTCATCAACAAATGTGTTTAAATTTGGAACAAAAAAAGTAAAAAAGTTATGTCCTTATCGTGGATTGAACCATCGACCTAGCGACTCATAGGCCGCTACACATGTATATTCAGATATTTAACTATTTACATTGCATTTCGGTGAAATCTATGTACAACACAACTCTGCTTGATATTTTCCGCCCACCTCCGTGGGCTTATAGAGATCCCTCAGGTTGTGACGGAGTGCTGGGGTGGGGGTGCTCCGTCGACCCCTGTTGCCGGGGGTCGGCGTTGTCCCGAATGTAGTGTCTCCTCTGCTCCTCAAGAGGAACAGGTGAGGCACCCCCGCTGGTGTTGACGGGTGTAACTCAGATTTTACCTTCCTACATCATGGTATTAGTACCTATACCCTGTCTCCCGCTATGCTAATACAGGGGTTGATTGTCAGATTGATCAGATTTTAGTGTGATTTGTGAGGGGTGTTATGTGGATTCCCGGAAAAAGTTTTAGGCAAAAAACCGGGTTCTGGTCTTAGTCCTCTATAGAGGTGACTTTGTGCTTAGTCTTGGCGTTCATGGAACAAGTCCAGTTTTTGGTAAATGAGCCCGCCGTGTTTGCGGGGCTCATTGTGGTGTGCCCTTACTCTTGTTATTTCCCTGGTGAGTGAACTCTTGGGAATGTGATATTTGTAAAATTTATATGAAAGATTCATTATGTGGTCTTGGATAGTGGTGACTTTAGCTAGGTCACGCACGTTTCAAAGAAAATTCATTGACTCGAAAAATTTCCGGCAATAATTCAAGCACTTGGGAGATTACAAGTGAAAATTGCTATTATCTCGGAATTCTGGATATTTAGGTATAGGAACATGATATACCAATTCGAAGGAAATTTAGTCATCTTTCAGTATATTTCATAATATACAGAATGTTCCATTTAAAAAAAATGCACTTTCTACCCTTTTCGTATCTAGCAGTAAGATCATGAATTTTGAACGACCCTGTATAACGAAGAACAAACTTCTCTATACAGAATCAGTGTACATGATCTTGATGAACTAAACACAAAATTGCAACTTCCTAAGAATCCAGATACCGCAGAAATAAACATTCAATTCGAGCTGTGTTTTGGATAAAAAATATGGAAAATAACCAATATCTCAAAAACCGTTAAAGATAGGTGTAGGGGAGTATCAGGCAGACATAATCAGAAAGGAATGACAAGTTCAAAATGCGGTAATATACAGGGTGACCCATTTGAAATAACAAAGATGCTGATACTTTCTGGTATAAGCGGCAACGCTGCATTGCTGAAAATATTTTAGATCGATAGACCAAGAGCAACTACTTGAGAAACCAAATTTTCAGAATGATCCTATGTCCCGTTCTCCGTAAACGTCTAAGGTACCATCGACCGTGACCCACCCTGTATATTTGAACATATGAATATCGAAAATATCAAATTAAACAAAAATTAAAAACAGAACTATTGCTGAAGTTGAGAAATACAAGTGGGTCTGATAATTGACAAAAATTCAAATTTCAAGAATCATATAGAAAACTTAAAATATTTTACCATTCCTCTGATACGAGCAATAAGAAGGATACAATTTCTCAGAAAAAAACATTCTATTGTTAATATACTTCACAACTCATACGAATGTTTTTAAGAATCTGAATAATCGATTTCTTGCAAAAAATTGTAATAAAAGTCCAACACAAAACGAGATAAAAAAAACAAACCACTTTGCAAAACACTGACATCACAGTATTAAAATAACGAAATGGATTTTGCAACTTGTTTTTATACGTTTTTCCACTTCTATTATTTTCAATTATTGGAACCTAAACTGTTTTTATTTCGATTTATTGTTGGACTTTTATCACATTTTTTACAGTAATCGACTTATCATGTAACAGTGCATGTGTGGTTAAATAATTTCTGATAAGTTGTGTATAAACACCCTATATAAGGCACATATTATCTCTCTAATCAGATATATAGATTGATGAAATAAGCAACAAAAGTAATATTTGGAACACCTTGGGACACACCATCAACGGAATTGTACAAAAGCACAAACAATATGACATTAATCCAAATTATTGAATTAAAGAAAATGAACTAAATTTGCATTCAAATTGACCAAGAATATTCAAGAAAGTAATACGCCGGTACTGAAAAATTCCAAACTACAAATCAGGCATTTCCACTTGATTGATATTCTGAATAAAGGAAAAGCGAATCCATTTTTCAGCTCCAAAGAAATATTCAATAAATTACCAGAAGAAATAAAATATTGAAGAAGTATATCAAGTTCAAAAACTTTGAAATAAAATTTACTATTAAAATGATTCGAAATAGTACAAAATTTTTCGAATCTGATTAGTTGATTTGGAATTGTTTAATTTATTTGTTTATTAATGTACATTCAACTTCCTTATATCAGAACTTGTTCTGACTGAAAGTTATTTCTTCTATAAAATGAAATAAATAAAATTCTTGTAAGCTTAAACAACCAATGCACGAAAATGCGTTAGAGTGTTATTTTTCACCCTATATTTTTCATGTTACAACTCACCAATAATATCAGTCAGTTTATATCTCGATTCTCATTCATCTTCTATCAAAACTGCTCTCTAGTTGCAACAAACAATTTTTGTAAGAGTTGCATACGATATTTTTACTAAGTTTGTGCAAAAACCAAAAACCGTCTCATTTAGGTGGTACTAAAGTGTGAGGAAGATATTCTTTGTTCAAATCTAGCTGCTGAAAGTAATATAATAATATTCAAAGAAACACATTTTATTTTTATTAAATTGCATTTTTTGGCATTGTTGTAATCCCAGTATGTAATAAACATGATTGACGATAATATAAAATATGCAACTGTTTAAAACGTAATACAAACTCATTGAAAATGGGCCAATAATGGCGTCGATTTGACCTTTATGTTTGTCATGATGACAGAACGCTGTAGCAGAATGACTGATGAGTACAATAAAGAACCAGTTTTCCACTAAATATAGTTCAATAAAGTTTTGTTTTTTGTATATGAACGTGGAAAATAGTTATTTAATATACAAGTTCGTAAAGAAGTACTTTTATGTATGAGCGTGAAGTTTGTTGAATGAGGCGAAGCAGAGTTCAACAAAACATGCGAGCACAAAAAAAACTCTTTACGAAAATGTATCACACAAAGTTTTTTCTATGACAGTTATTATATTGACAAAATGTAACAATTATTCAATGTTTTAGACCATGAAGTTTTCAATTTTCGTCGTCGTCGTTCAAATAATGACTTTCGAGTGAAATCTGACGCAAAACACTGCCTTTTTGAAAAATTTATGAACAGTGCAAAAAATATGACTTTACGCACACTTGATGATTTTACGCATTTGTAAAAAGTGTGACTTTACGCACTGTAACAGTGCGTGCAAAATTGATTTTTTGTATTTACAGCGCAAAGTTATTGATTGAGTGAATATCTTTTT
Source organism: Chrysolina oricalcia (assembly GCA_944452925.2). NCBI lineage: Eukaryota > Metazoa > Arthropoda > Insecta > Coleoptera > Chrysomelidae > Chrysolina > Chrysolina oricalcia. Next base: position 15,711,543 of record OX101818.2, on the reverse strand, counting down.
TGCGTACTGAAACTGTTAACTTGCACAATAGCAAAACCTTGTTCTGCCGTGAATATACAGTGTCCTTCATAAAGTCCGCATCATATGGGAAAAACTTTTATTAATGGTTTATTTTGAAATTCGACTTGGGCGTTAAGTTGTGCTTTAAAAAATATAAAAAATGACCTACTCGGATGTGGTCACGTGACTTCCGCTACCTGTCAAAAGTAATATTTTTTCAAAGTAATCGCTGAAAATAGGCTTATTTATTCGAATTTCAAAAAATTTCAAAGGAAAAAGTTGTTTCTTTTTCGATTTTACACCTACATCTCGAATTTGAACGTTCTATTGCAACTTTCACTTTTTGCCATTTTTTTGATAATTACATAGAATTCTTCATTGAGTGAGGTTGACAATATTTTTTGTTGTTAAATTGTTCAAATATATTTAATTTTTATGATGTTTTGAATTATGACGTTGGTATCATTTTAATACTAAAAAAATCCACTTAAATGAATTCTTATCCTATACATGCTTGAAGATACGTCAACTTTGCATCAAACACAACAGAAATGTGATTCGTGATTGAAAGTTAGTCGCATATTAGAGCTACTGGTATAAAACAGTTCTGTCAAAGTTACGAATTTTTTAATGTTCCAGAAATTTTGTAATTATCCAAAAAATGGCAAAAAGTGAAAGTTACAATAGAACGTTCAATTTCGAGATGTAGGTGTAAAATCGAAAAAGAAACAACTTTTTCCCTCAAAATTTTTGGAAATTCGAATAAATAAGCCTATTTTCAGCGATTACTTTGAAAAAATGTTACTTTTGACAGGTAGCGAACGTCACGTGACCACATCCCAGTAGGTCATTTTTCATATTTTTCAAAGCACAACTTAACGCTCAAGTCGAATTTCAAAATAAATCATTAATAAAAGTTTTTCCCATATGATGCGGACTTTATGAAGGACACTGTAGAGTGGACTTTTCTGCAAACATCTGATCGAATAATAATAATAATATTAACAGTAATTTATTAACCACTTTGGTGCAATAGGGGTCAGATGAAAGGTATACAAATATACATAAAATGAAAATATCAATACAACGTAGAGATGAAAAACACCAGTCACAGTAATTGAATAAAAAATTCAACGTCACAGCTTTACATACAGAATTATAAAAGGACACTGAATTTAATAAATAATTTGGAAGTGTCATTCAGATACTCTTGCAGAGTATAGTAGCACCTGTCAATTAGTAACCATTTAACTTTATTACAAAAAATGTTGTCACTTTGAGAATGTATTATCTCATTCGGCAATTTGTTGTAGAGAGACAAAGCATTGTAAGCAGGGGGGTTTTTGTATTTAGAAGTTTTGTGACTTGGCATCCGCAGCTGCCCTCCGAATCTTGTAAGTACTATACGTGTTGGAGCAATTGTTTCGAAAGAATCACGGTTGTTTCTAGCAAATTGAACACATTTAAAAATATAAATACATGGAACAGATAGCAGCTTTTCTCTTATAAAAACCGGTTTGCAACTATCTCGATAGTCCATGTCGAAGAAGAGTCTCAAAATACGCCTTTGGCCCACAAAAACTCTATTTTAATCTGTACCGCCTCCCTCCCATGCCATTATGTTGAATGGTATATGTGAAAATGCCATGGCAAAATAAATGCTTTATAAACTTTCTTTTATAACACATCAGGATTTCGTTTGTTTGATTGCAAAGAATGTTGTATTGAGTTTATTGCAAACACTGCTGATCAAAATTCAGACGTTCGTCTAACAGGGTTCCCAAGAATTTTACCTCTTGCGACATAACTATTTCCTCACTGAAGACTATTTAATTTGGTATATTATCTTTCCCATTAAAAAATTTCATAGATATAGACTTCTTAGGATCAGAATGAGTATGTTACGGTCACACCAAGATGCAAATGTATCAATGCTTTTGGTAACCTTAACAAGAAAACTGTCGATATTGGAACTTGTCACTGTGATCCTGGTATCATCAGCAAACATAGTTAAGTGGCAGTATTCAGGCAGTGTATTCAGGCAAGTCATTAGCAAATAGCACAAATAATAATGGACCCAAAACCGAACCTTGTGGAACATCCACTTTAACATTTTGTTCACTCGATGTTACAGTATCATATTTGACCGTCATACAACGGTTTTCCATGTAGGTAATCCATTTTCTGGAAAACTAAGTGCAGCTGTCTTATGGGTTAAGAAATCCGAAGATAAGGTGCCAAAAGCCTTCGATAGATAGAAAAATGACTGATAAGGTTATTAGCGTCAATTTCTGCACAAATGAGAAAGTGGTAAGTTGCTGTTTCGATGAATGGCCTTTCCTGAAGCCATGTTGATTATTACATAAGAGTTAATTTGCTTTCAAATAATCCACCAACCTGTTAGCTACTACTTTCTCAAATAGCTTGGACAAGGAACAAATTAAAGAAATTTGTCAATAATTATCAATCTCATTTTTATCACCTATTTTATAGAGAGGTATCACTAAAGCATTTTTGATCTCAATCGCAAAATATCTTTGCATTTAGGACTAATTCATCAGAAAAGTGAGAGGACCAATTATAAGGGCAATCAAATTTTTAATTATCATTATAGAAAGTTCGTCTATTTCGGTTGATTTTTAATTTTTCATATTTTTCGGAGCATTATATATTTCTACTTCGGTTATAGGTTCATCGAGGAAGGGCTGAATGATTGTGAAATTTTTACTTGTAGTACAAGGTAATGATTGATTTTGTCCAAAGTGACTAGACCTAATTCTGTAGCTTTAGAAAAATAGTCATCAAATACCTCTGCTACCTCCTGTACATCATCCACAGTTTTCGAATTCAGCTTCAAAGAGATGATTATAGTATCTGACGAATAGGTTAGCATTTTAAAATATATTCTTCGTCTTCTTACGCGAGTCACCCTATCGACAGAACATATCATGGCACTCCATCGAATAATTTCATAACATGATGACATGATATACAAGCTCCACTGATAGTGTCCCTTAATGGCACAATTTGAAAGTGCATGACCCGAAAGGTAATTCTCGGCAAGCACGTATATGTCATTAAAAATTCAACGGTCAAGATTGATTTTACATCAGGCATGCCATGGACAAGAATCACGTGACCGCGCTGGAAAGATGGCCGCGTGATTCATGACACTGGGCCGACCGATCAAATAAAGCACATGATTTCCACATATGTCGCGCTGAAATCCTTATTGTACAGGGAGATAGCATACATATGTCCTGATTTTGTTGTGAATGTTTCAGCTGACTTTGAAACTCGAGCATTCCTTCGTTTATTTTGAGGAAGTCCGGTGTAACCCAGTGGTAGGTATACACTATAGTTTCATTCGTGTTTCAATTTCAGAACTGTTCCAGAATCGTCCGAGAACTACTTTAGGATTGTTCAAGAACGGTACACCAATTCGGTTATTAGGAATAATAATAAAGCGTCTTCATTCACTACAAAAAATAAAAATATAATTACAATAATTTTTGTGAGAGACAAAAAATCATAGTGAATAGGTGGAGTGTCAGCCTGCGCTGTTTTTAAACTCAACCTTGAATACGATGTTTAAACATTTCTCATACCTACTCCAGGTGCGGAGTTTAATAAATTCAGAATCAAATAAAAAAAAATTTAAAGATCAACTGAATATTAAAGCAACATAATTTCTATAATTCAAACCATATTTAGTCCTCCATCACAATCAACACCAGTTTCGTCACCGATATTCTCTTCCGATGCATGCATGCACATATTAATAGGTATGTAAATCGCCGCTGGCTCTTAAAAAGTAGCAAATAAATTCAATCCCTTACCCTTGCCGTGCTTTCCATTCTCATTCTGGGCATGCGCCGAAAATGATATAAGAACGGTGCGTGCTCAAAGATAAGTACTGATTTCGAATAGTTCTATGATTATACATGCCTGTCTATGACGCAAAACCCTAGCGCGATCAATTTAATTGCGTAAATTATCCTAAATGGTGTTGGATTAGTATTTCCTATGTGTTCACCTACGTGTACCAACCTTATCGATCATATGTTAGATAGTTGGTATTTTACGTGATCTTCAAACGATCTGCCAACTACAATGAAGTCATCGAGACACGTCTTCAAGAACCGTCTCCATTATCTTTTGAATGTGGCCGTAGCATTACAGAGCCCAAATGGCATTACGGTGAACTGCCACAAAATCCTGAGCAGATGGTAAAAGCTGTCCCTTCTCGATCTTCTGGAGCCAGTTCTACCTGCCAATTTCTACTCTTCAAATCTAAGGTCGAGAATATCGTGGCTATCCGGCTAATGTATCTGGGGTGTCGTCTATTTTCGGAAGCGGATAATGGTTATTTTTCATCACGTTGTTCAGTTGACGATAATCGACGCAAAAGCGTGTGATCCGTCTTTTTTCTCCACCAGTTCGACGGGAGAAGAGTGAGAAGACCGGGGGACTGTCAGCTTGTTCGATAACTTCTTCGTTCCCTATTCCGCTGACTATTTTGTCATCCTCTTCCTCCTTGGCAAGAGAAAGTCTTCAAGCTGATTGTCGGATTGGATGTGCATCCCCAGTATCAATCATTTGCTAAACTACCTTCATTCTGTCCCCTTTTCCTTGTCCGGTATCGAAGATGTCTTGAAACTTTTTGACTAACTCTCCCAGTATGGACAGTTGAGCTGCTTGTATACCTTTGGATGAAGTAACGACCAACTTTTCCAATTCTGCAGACGAGCTGTTGGCTTGTCTAACAGTTCTGCTCACGCTCTGAATCGCCAAGGAAACTAAAATTGTTCCTTTCTTAAGGTCACTGGAAATTAACTGACATGACCCTTACCGGTACGAATTTATCATCACGCAACAGCGTCTTCCCTAGCGCCTCCAGAATGGTTTCAGCTCTCTCAGATTCGCTCACATCTTGAGTCAACAGGACGCATATCATCTCCACATTTCTTCCGTGATGCACCAGTTCATCTCCTTTAACACGTAAGTCGATGTATTTGAATCCTCAATAATTAATTGAGTCTATGCCAATGATTACATCGTCCTCGATGTAAGCTACTAATGCCCGATGTTTCACTCTAGTGCTGCCTAAAATCATTTCAATCAGTAGCTTACCATATGCAGTGGCTGGCTCTCCTGTTGCTGTGTGTAGCTTCCAGGTTGACGGTTCAATTCCTATGCTCATATTTCAGTAAAACTAGTCCCGAGGATTGTCCTAGTCGCACCTGTACCTATTATCAGCATGGTGCAGGGCTCGTTGTTGATGGGACCATCTATGAAGACAACTTTGTTCTGTTGTTGAAGGATGTAATATGCTTTGTTAACCGGGGCTTGCAGAATACAGCTAGGCCGAAGATTAGATCTCCTCATCGACCTTCGTCGGATTCGATAGAAGCAGGAAGCTGGCAGGATTGTTTCGCGGCCTCAGATTCTAAAGTACGTACTAGAGCATTTACGAAATGTGTCAATGCTTGCCTGGCTTGATACGCAAGGCGAATCAATCGTACAATGTCAGGTACGAATTCCTGCTCCAGATGGGCCTGGCCACAACATTGTTTTAGATGTTTTATCAGCTGTTCATAGTCTTTTAGTTCTTGGACGGTGAAGGTTTGTGAAATATTCATTGCTTCTCCGCGCAATGCTATTGTTAATGCCACTGCTCTTTCTCCTACATTCTATTCGTTTGCTTTGGCCATAGCTTCAAAATGTCGGCGATAATTTTCCCATGGAGTTTTTTCGTCGAACTGAGGCGGCTTCATGGAAAGTTTTCCTGTTTCCGATCTAACCCAGACGTCTTTCATACCCTTTTGAACTTTGTCCAGCTTCAAACTCATGCACAGCATTGAATTTTTGTTCACAGTTTCTAAGGGATGGGCCCTACGAATTCGGTTTTGCAAAGTACAACGTATTGATTGTTTCCTTCATTTTGTCGATTTCAGCCTCGATTCCGCCTTTGATTTAATCACTGATTGTTTCCTTCATTTTGTCCATCTCTACTTCGATTCCATCTTTGATTTTATCTACATCTTTGTTCAGTTGCTCCCTAATTTGGTCTATCTCTTCCTCAACTGTTCCTAGTCTTTCTTCGAGTAGGTTCGGCACACCACAAATTTCTTTTTTTTAAACCTTCTTTATTTTCCAGGAGTTTGTCTTCCAGAATCTTCGAATTTTCTTGAAGCTCTTCTTCCAGTCTTCCTTGAAACTCTTCGAATTTTCTTATAGTTCTTCCTTGAAACTATTCGACTTTTCTTGAAGTTCATCTTCCAAACTCTTCGAATTTTCTGGAAGGTTGTCTTCTAGACATTCTGAATTTTGTTGCAGTTTATTTTCCAGAATACTTCAATTTTTTTGCAGTTTATCTTTCAGACTTCGAAATCTGTAGTAGTTTATTATCCAAGGATTTCGTATTTTCGTCAAGTTTATTCATAATCAAATAAAAACTGCAAATAAAAAGCTGTCGGGGTCTTCTTCTTTCTCTGTTAGTCCGTCTGGAAGTCTTTTCCACAGAGCGACCATCTTACCAGTTGTCTCTAGTTCCCTTTCCTCCAATTCCTGTTTCAATTCCGCAACTTTCAAGTCCACAAGGCGCACTTTCCTCGAAAACATTTCGTCTTTTCACGAGAAATCAGTTTTACACAGTAAGTTTATTGTTTCAATATTTAAAAAATATTCACCTCGCAAACACTTGTTCTACTGACCACCAATATTTTTTACGTCAAAAAGATCACAGTATTTTGTCTTAATTGAACTCTAACTGTATCTGCACTTTATCGTATTGGCTGTCTATTTATATCCAAGTAGGTTCCTTTTTGTTGGATATCAAGATTGGCTGTTGATATAGTTACAAATAATATAAAAACTGTCTGTTACGTCAACTTGAATTAAACGTTATTTCATTATAAAATATTGCTATTTTTACTAATAAAACAACAGGTTATGGGCCCAGTAACCCTAACTGTATTGTAAATGTGAAGTTCCGAAGTATCAGTAAAGAGAATCATCGAAGTTACCAGTTTACTTTCAAAGTTGAGCTACGAAGCAAATATGAATCAAACCTCAATACAGCTACTGTCCAAAGAAAATTTCGACACATGGAAAATCCAAGCAAAAGCTCTACTTGTGAAAAACGATGAGGGGATACGTAGATGGAACGCTGCAAAAACCAGCTGATGAAGGTAAAGCTGCTTTTAGGAAAAAGAATGAAGCATATGCTATGTCAGATCTCATTCTAACAATAGGACCTTCCGAACTACGATTGGGACAAACTGCACGATGTATACTAGTCACAAGGTCCAGCAAGGAAGCCATGTTACCGAAGAAACTCATTAATCACAAAATGCAAGAAAGTAATGACATGAGAGAGCATCTTGCCAACTTCTTCGAAATAATTAACAAACTAGAAGAGATGGATTTAAAAATAAACGAAGAATTAGTTTCCATTTTACTATTATACAGTATTCCAGAAACTTATGAGTCATTCAGAATTGCGATCGAATCCCTAAAAATATTACTATCACCCTAAACACTAACAATTAAATTGTTAGAGGAATTCGAAGCTTGAAAAAGAAATATTGAATAAAGAAATCAGACGCTCGATATGAAAGATCTTGGTGAAATTCAATAATGTTTGGGTACAGAATTCACACAAGAGAAAGATCTGGGACGAATCAGAATGAGCCAGAAGAGATACAAAAGCGAATTATTGAAAAACTTCAACACGAGTGCAAGCAATCCTTTTTCTACGCCGATGAATATATTTAAAAAACTATCGAAGGGCATGTGCCCAAAAACAGAAGAAAATCAAAATGAAATAGCAATACCGGAATCTTGTCGGAAAGCTGTACCTTGAAATTTCAATAAGACCAGATATTGCTTACGAAGTAAGTTTTCTCAGTCACTTCAATCAAAACTATGGACTAGAACTCTGGACAGCAGCGGAGCGTGTTTTACGTTATTTAAAGAAAACTGAAGATTTTGGACTATTTTTCGAGAAAAGTGATTACCCATTAGTTGGATTTGCCGATGCAGATTGGGAAGCAAATCTAGATGACGGAAGATCCTATACAGAATATAATTTCATTTTTTCGAAAGCTGCAATAAATTGTTTATCTCGTTAACAAAACACAGTGGCTCTATCAAGTACGGAGGCAAAATACATGACTCTGACAGATGCATCGAAAGAAGCAGTTTTCTTGAGAAGATTTCTGAATGAATTCGTTGGTCAACTAGAAATAACAACTATTTACAGTGACAATCAAGTTGCTGGATCCATGGTTAAAAATCCAGTTTATTATGGAAGAACACAGAATATTCACCAGAAGACGACTGCGGATAGGTGATTTATAGAAATTATAAGACGATGGAAGTCCGAAATGAATGTACTCAAGTTGCATCATCGTCTACAATATTCAGTTTTCTGCATGTTTTTCGAAAGCTGTCATGTCAGATCTACTGGCACTGGATATCTTGGTTGATCCGTATGTTCCAACCATACCAATAGCACCATTAGTTATTTTGGAAAATTTGAATGGAAGAGTCTGTGACTGTATCTGATATTACGTGATGGTAAAAGAATGAATATTCTCATATTGTCTGACCTTTCCTGGCATTTCAGTCGAATTGTTGGGGTTGTTTTTAACGTTGTAATTCAACATGATTAGCATCTATTTTTCACATAATTTGGAAATCAACGACTCAATTGAAATCAATTTGTTCAATAAGTATAATGCTTTCACCTTGAAACATTTCAGGGAATGATAACACTTTCACCGATCACCAAAGAGAAAATATATATGACATTTAACCTTACGGATATACTCATGGACGCCGGTTTTTCAACAACGTGTCTTAAAAAATTTCAGTGTAGATTTTATGTTTGTTGATTCAACTTTGTTTGAACTGTAATAACCATCTTGTTTGCGTTTCACCATCTCCGAAGTAATAATCTAGTGGGCATTTACAAATTTTCCTTTTGGCGGTACCATAAAATTACATACTTCCTTGGAGAAAATAATTTGTGTTGGTAATTCCAAGAGTTTCTCTGCATGTCCGGTTTATGGATTTGTCATCAGCGATATAAGACAAACATCATTCCATAAAACAGTGTCCAGCAATGCTGTGTTAGACATACAGGATGTTAGGGGTATGTGTGCCGAAATTTCGAAAGATGAAGATACGGTGTCCGCCAAAATCTTGGAACCGTATGGGAAACTTTTTTATCATAGTTTCTCAGAAACCAGTGGCGTGCGGCTCTGCGGGATACGGCCGATATTGTAAATTCACTACAGAGTAAAGTGACATTAATATGCAACATATCGAAAAATGTTAGCAACAGAAGTTGTTGCAATTAAATGATATTCCCACCGTTTAGTCTACCAATTACTAATTTTAATAACTACTCAATGAGTTGGCCTCAATTTTTAATGGGAATTAACAACAATAATTTTTGATTAGTATGTTACTAAATTAGCCGAAGCAATTACCTGATCTAACAAAATCTTGAATATGAGTCCAAAAACAGTAATGGAAAGATAATGAAATAAAGCCAGGATCCTAAAAGAAGTTGAAATTAGTAATTGGTAGACTAAACTGGTAACTGGGAATATCATTCAATTGCAACTCGCCTATTCTCTCATGCACTCTCTAATCACTGTGATGTTGTTTATGGACCCTGTAATTTAGGGCTTCGCAAGACCAAGACTGATCAGTCTTGGTCTTGGTCTCGAAAAATAAATGAAGTCTTGGTCTTGGTATTGGTGTTGATGTTTCAAGACCAAGACGAGACTGGCTCAGTGTTGCACTTGGTCTTGATAGTCTTGGTCTTGATAGTCTTGGTCTTGATAGTCTTGGTCTTGGATCAAAATGCGTCTAAAAATTTGAATTATTCAATGTTTTTCAATGAATAAATATGTTATCTACCTTTCATGTAGTATTTTTGAACATAAATATAACCCAACTACAGGGTAAGTTAATAAATCTGGGGTAATAGGCTGTCAAAAATTGCAAAATCTCACTTTTCATCTGTCATTATTTCAAAAACAGTTAGATACAGGTAGATAGGTATAAAAAGATAGGTATAGAATATTATTGAAATATTTAACATAAAATTCAAATAGGAATGCATCAGTATACAGGAAAATAAAAAATTATTGTCAAGTTTAGCTGGAAGTGACAACAACGCAGTATCAAAATTATTTCCAAAAATTTCAAATTCAAACCAAAAAACTTTTGTATTAAATTATTTTCTATCTTCAATAGTAGAATGTATGGACCACTGCGACTTTACAACATACTCCTTTTTGTTGTAAAATGTAAAACTGCAATACTGAATTTGAAAAATATATTTTCGATTTTGATTGAGTGAACAAAAATTAAAAACGTACCATATGAAAAATAGCTAATAGAAATAAAAAGCCATAACATTTTCCATCACATTTTTTTTAAATATTGAGCAGATATAAGTTCATTATTTTTCTTTCGAAACCAAGACTCTTGGCCTTGAGAAGATTTATTAATTAATCTCTTGATTTCGCTATGCCCTACCCTGTATCGATAATAAAGATATCCGATGCATACAAAAAGTACAAAACTGCTGTATTAGACTCATTTGCAGAAGGAAACGTCCAAGTATCAGATGTAAACTCAAGTAAATCGAATGGTTCAATATGCATTATCGTCGCCTATTTCACATATCTTGTATGTTTCAAAGAATATTACTCTTTGAAACTCCCTCTTATCTATTTAGTAAAATGTGCTACAGAACTGATGTAGATAATCTGAACATTTGTCGTAAATCTCTCCTTACTGTATAGTTGCCGTCAAACATATAAGATAAATAAAAAAGGCGCAAAAAATGGTCTTATCTTGTCCATCTCTGCCTGGAAAGGGCCACATAATATTGGGGGCAAGTAGTGCAAGAGTTTGAAATAGCTAGTGCATTATAGGTAAATTCGCCATGGGTAAATAATCTTTCAATTGCATCAAATTCATTATTGAGAGAGGATTAATTAATAATTTTTGTTTAGGTAAACGAGTATACTAGAGATCGATACTAAGTACAAAGAAACAATTTAAAAAATATATGCAGTATAATGATTCGATTTATCATTAATTAAAAAGTTATTCAACAAAAAGAATAACAAATAAAAAAATTTACAACATTCTCGTATATACACAGCTTTCATTCAGTACTGCATTCTTCACGACTAAACATCTGGATTGTCAGGAATTCAGAAGTTTTTGTTCAGATAATTTAAAAAATAATCTAGAGAAGATAATTCTCAAATAAGTGTATATGCCAACATGGTCTTCCATGAAAATAAATTCAACTTTCCAATTAATCGCCCTGTGTTTTATTTATATGAACTCTCTGTAATCCAATATTTTCAGATCGGATAGTGCGTTGCCACGATGTCATTATTTATACAGATTGTATTGCGAAAAATTACTTCACTTTGAACTGGAATAATACTTTCGCGGTTGAAGATTTTCTAATAGATGATTTGCACCTTGTGTGAATTTTTCTGATGGAAGCTCTCAGTATGGTATGTCAATGATCAATTGTGCTAAAATTCAAAAAATATATCTATCATATCGGTGTCTTGAACGGAATTTTCATCCGACACAATTACATTAAATTTTGGTGCCGAATATTGTTTTCTCGTTTTTTATCGGTGATTTCTATCAAGTTTTAATGCAGTCATATTTGAAGGGTCCAGTGGAAAAACGATGAGGTTCCATATTTTCCGAAATCGACATTTTAGCGGCATCTGTTATAGCTCGAAGTATCAACATACCAAACCTTACTGGGGACAAACAATGACATTCCATAAAAAACTGCGATCGAAAGTAGGCAGCACAGTGTAAAAACGATGACACTCCCACATAAGATTTCGCTTTTCTCAACATTTTATAAAGTGGAATCTCATCGTTTTTCCACTGGACCATTCATTTATTTCTTGCATAAAATTGAATGTTCTCTCATATCCTAAAATCAAATTCGGGAATATAATCAAATCTGCTCTTGGGTATTTTGTGACCCTCCAGTAATAAAAGTAAATTCAATATTAATTTTCAACTTTAACGCCCTGCATTTCGAAAACGAATTGTTGTCTTTTACATGTTCACCTATAGACATTATTTTCCTTGCAATGTGAGAAATTAATGAACGGACCGGTCCACCTTAAGAATCATCCTGTATAAGCAAATATTGTGCAAGTTCTCACATTTCCTTCAAAGAAATTAAGCAGGTTTTCAATCACAAAGTATATATTCCTGCCAAAAATGCATAGTATCACGCCATACACACCTTATATGGTAATCACATGAGAATATATTGGCTAAATTCAGTGCGAGTCAAAATCAATACTTACATAAGTTCAGGTAATTACCAGGAAATTAATTCCTATTTTGTCAATAACTAAATACAGTTTTTTAGACAAAAATTGCAATAAATCAATGAATAAAATTATTGACATCTCTACATTCATTCAAACTATTCCACCTATCGCCCCCACGTAACGTTTGGCGCGGAAGATGTAAAGGCCCGCATAGCAATTAGGTACATTTTTTTTCCATGCAGGGTCGGGCGTAGTTATAATAGAAATCACAGCTGTATGCGGTACGCGCAGCTATTAGCAAATTAGATTTCGACAGGGCAGTTGTTTACCTAATCTAAGGATACTAATAATAATAAAATGGATTATTCTGAATACAAAAGTTACAGTGCTTTTGTTAAATTAACTTGATTAGTCTGCACGCATCACAATATTTAGTGGCATATGTACTAGTCCCACCCTGGTCGGCGGCATGGGAATCAATTTCGTGATAATCGACCATTTTTTGCGCCTTTTTTTATTTATCTTATATGTTTGACTACAACATTATAAACAAATCTTCAACCACTCTTTCAGTTATTGCGTTGCATTCACTGTCAACGACCTCATTATTATACTACCCAATCTAATTGAGATATCGCCGGCATAATTCAAGAGAAAATACAAGTTATATCTCCTTGATAACCAATCAATAAAAGTAACGAATCAATAACCTCGTTATCTTTCATCTACTTCACTTTATTTTCATATTCTTCCTGTTTCCGTCTTTCTTCTTTAGTCTGTTTTCCCGTTCATATTCTATTACAGTTTATATGGTATACGAGGATGTATTGATATCTAGTTAGCCTAGACCAGTTTCCTGCATAAACAAAATATTGCGTTACCATAGCAACGAACAATAACTTATTAGAAGTGTCAGTGTAAAGTTTGACGTCATAAAAGGAAACCAGAATTACGCAATAAATTAAAAGAAAAAATATGTCCACCGAAATTGTGAAATTCGAAAAATTGGAGTATCGAGTACGCGTGTTTGAATGTTGACCAAAAGCGTGCAAGGGTAGTAGCATCGCGTTCGATCTGTGCTCGATTTGAAAACGATGTAGACTTCTTAAACCGAATTGTTACTATAGATGAGACTTGGGTACATTTCTACGATCCAGAAACAAAGCAACAATCGATGGAATGGCGACACTCCGGTTCTCCAAGACCTAAGAAGTTTCGTGTCCAAAAATCTGCTGGAAAAGTTCTTGCTTCAGTTTTTTGGGATTGCCATGCAGTAATCATGATTGATTTTTTGGATAAGGGTAGAACAATAACTGGAGATTACTATTCAACATTACTGGCCACTCTACAGGAAATGATGAAAGAGAAAAGACGCGGAAAGCTATCCAAAGGTGTTTTTGCAGGACAACGCCCCTGCACACAAATCTCATGTAGCCTTGCAAAAAGTTCGTGATTTAGGGTTTGAATTACTAAAACACCCCCCTTATTCACCAGATTTGGCTCCGTCCGACTATCATCTCTATCCTCAACTGAAAAAAAGTTTAAAAGGTCGTAAATTTTCTTCCAACGAGGAGGTAATAAAAGCTGTGGAGGTCTGGTTTGCAGAGCAAGAAGAAAGAAGGTCTAGAGACGTTGCAGGTTCGCTGTAATAAATGTATCCAGTTAAGAGGAGAATATGTTGAGTAATAAAATATTTTGACATTGAAATTTTGTTTGGTTCTATAGTAGGCTAAGAATTTTTCAATATACCCTCGTATGTACATATATACCATATACTTTTTTTTGTTATTCTTTTTCATCTCCATGTTGTTGTTTTTTGTATATTCAATATGCTAGCTCAGGTGGGCACAAAGATGCGTGACAGAAGTGCCATTCATAAGGTAGCTAATATGAATTTGTCTAGTTCCTATTTTATATTCTATTCTGCTGTTATCGTCAGAAATGGAACAGAAAAATTTAAACTTTTTTCACAGCAACTTCTTATTTGACTTTTTTTTATAAATATATGCTATAAATTAAATAAATATTTGGGTAAGAGCCTGAATTTTGGGATTAATTTGTTCTTGAATGAATAAAGAATAAATAAGTCTTAGGTTTTTTCATCGTATCTTAAATAGTTTATTTATTTTATAAGTTATAATAAGTTTAAACATTCAAAAATTAGGCGAGAATGATGGAGTTAAGAAGAACATAATTTTTAAAATTCGATAAAGAATATAATTGAATAATTTTTAATGGATGTTTTTGTTCCATTACGTAAAAAAAGAAGAATCATATATGGAAAACATTCAATTGTTTATTACATGAACAATGAAAATTTAAATGAAAATAGTTTTTAAGTTATCAGAGAGCAAGATAAATTATGATTGAAAATAAATGTTAGTTAATAATAATTACAAGTGGAAGAAAAAAATTGTAAGTTAACAAATCCATTTTTGAGCAATAATAAAAACTATTTTTTTAAATCATAATTTGCTTCAAAGATTGTTTCTTAAAAAAAATGTTTTAAATTATCTTACAAACGACGCATTTGTTTATAACAATTTTGTAAACAATAGGAAATACAATGTCGGGGCGTGGCGCAGTGATTAGAGCGTCCGACTTTGGGTCGAAAGGTCCGGAGTTCGAGCCCCAGTTGCGGCTGGGATTTTTTAATTTAAATTGACCGATTAAATTACTAAAATCTCGTGGCTGGACTGGGGTGAGTCCTGCACGATTCACTGTTGCGTTCCAATTAACAGTGCTGCTCCTAAGGTGGCGCATGGAGTTAGTAACAAGGACTATCCAGAACACGTGGCTAATGACCATAACAGTCGATGCCAGAACACTAAAGAAAAAAAAAATAGGAAATACAAATTTTTAAGAATCATTTTCATGTTGTGTCTTATCATAAAATGCTGATCGATAAAAAAATTTAAAAAAAATCAATGAATAATCAAGCTTTTTAATTTTTAATTAATATGGAGATTTTTTTTAATTTTTCCAAAGAGAATCTCTTCTGAAACCTTCAAAAAATAAATCACAAAAAAAATATAAATCTCATATTTGTTATTTAACAATTATCGTACTTGCAATGATCTTATTCAAGATAATTAACTTATGCATAATTAATAGAAAAATCGCGAAAAATTTTTTTTACCGCGGATTATTGTTCATTCACCTATCCATGCAGTGAATGCCTGAAGTTTTTTAATATCTAATTTTCATATTTAATAAGTTTAAATAATATGTATTCATTGAAGGTCCAAAGTGGGAGGGGCAAGCCAGAGTCCGCGTTTTCAGCCATATTTTCAACCTTCTGATAAAATTATAAATATTGCTCCTACCGTTCCGTCATTTTTGTTTGGAAAATTTCCTCCGCTTGTTGAATCTTTTTTCAAATTTGAAAAATGCCAAATAGTTTTTGAGATATTTGTAAAAAACCAAACCCATGTTGTTTTTTCAGTGTTAATAACTTTTGCAATGTTCGCAAGCGGCTCTTCAATTTTTACAAAAAATTATCCACACGCTATTCCGAATAGAATGACACCTCGTTCATATTTTTGGGCGGCGGAGAAAAAAGTTTGACCCAAGAAACACTAGTTTAGTTGTTGACTAGTCTATTGTCTATAGCTGGAATGAAAATTTGAAATGCAACGATCCTCTAACTGAATTCCATTCGATGCTGTCTGATATCTTCAACTCTGCTTTTCCCCTCAAAGAGGTCAAAAGTAAACTGGAAGGTTTGAAAATATCCGCTAAAAATATGAGAAGTCTCCATTTGATTAGGAAATATGCTATGGATAATGAAGCTTTTTGTCATTTTTTAATTAATACCGGAACATTTATAGAAGGATTCTGCGAGCTGCTAAGCAAATGTATTATAGACAAAAGATAGATAATTCAGGTAATAAGCAAAAGGAGAGCTGGCAATCATCAATGAGCTGAGGGTGAAAAAATATTCCAAGCCCATGAAAATAAATCTCGAGTGTGGTGATATTAATGATAACTATTACACAATAGTAGAAAAGATATCAGAAGAAATCCTCTCCACGCCGTACGACCTGCGAAGACGAGCGTCGCACTGGTCGACCAAATGAGGTGACGATTCCAGAAATGTTGAAGAAAATCCACAAAGTGGTACTGGATGATCGTCGGCTGAAAGTGCGCGAGCTAGCAGACATAGTAGGCATTTCAAAAAGTGCGGTACATCGCATATTAACTGAAAATTTGGACATGAGAAAGCTGTGCGCAAGATGGGTGCCACGTTTGCTCACAATGGAACAAAAACAGAGTCGTGAAGATGTTTCCATCGAGTGTTTGGCAAGGTTTCACAGAAATAAAGCCGAATTTTTTAGCCGTTTCATAACCATGAATGAAACATGGTCCATCACTTCACACCCGAAACAAAAGAATAATCAAAACAATGGACTGAAAAGGGAGAATCGGCTCCAAAGAAGGCAAAGACCGTTCCGTCTGCAGGCAAGGTCATAGCGACGGTTTTTTGGGATGCGCGTGAGATAATTTTCATTGACTATCTTGCAAAAGGAAAAACTATCAACGACGAGTATTATGCGAACTTATTACAACGTTTGAGCGAAGAAATCAAGCAAAAACGGCCGCATTTGGCTAAGAAGAAAGTGTTGTTTTTTTGTTTGTTCTCAGTACTAGAATTCATTTAGATCAAACAAAAACATGTAATTAGGTTAAGCCTGTATGTTTCTTCATAAATAAAAATAAAAAAAAATAAATAAAAAGCAATGCACCAGCTCACACATCCGTTATTGCAATGGCAAAAATTAATGAATTAAAATTTGAATTGCTACCTCATGCACCCTTTTCGCCAGATTTAGCCCCCTCGGATTATTTTCTCTTCCCAGACTTGAAAAAGTGGCCAAAGATTTTCCAACAATGAAGAGGTCACGTCGGCAGTTAATGGCTATTTTGAGGAGCTTGACGATTCTTATTATAAAAATGGTATCGAACTTATTGAACATCGCTGGCAAAAGTGTGTGAAACTAAAAGGAGATTGAGTTGAAAAATAAATATATTTTTTCCAAAATTTTTGTGTTTTCTTTGTTGGGCCAGGTACTTCTGGGACCACCCTCGTAGATGTTGGGTAAAAATGAGCTCGTTATCACCTGGTACTTTTGGTTTTTCCTGTATTTATGATACCCTCTAATATATTTGACAGAATAGAATTTCATTTAATCCCTGAGGGTTTTGAGTCACGTTCAGTGAAATTTCTCCATAAAATGTCATAGCCAAGTGTGAAATTTCATAAATTCATAAATAATAATTTTACCCAAATCTAAAGGATGTTATTTCCAACGGGCTTGTTTCATATTGCGTCACCAAAAGGTACGTTAGTGATAAGACCAGATTACGGTCGTTATCTATAATTCTGTACAGTTCCGACAAAATATTCATATATCAGGAGATGCAATTCGATTATAATTTTATTATTGAATGAGATATTTTTATTACATATATTGTAGTAAAATTTCGAATGAATCAAGCAATTGGTAATTACAGGGCTTGGCAAACAAAAAACGAAACACACTTATCTACCGAATGAATTGAATTGATACTTCGGGAATGAGAAAAAAACAAGCTTTCCAATTATACAGGGTGGGCCAACTATTGCAGATCGGATGATAGCTCCTAAACCACTGTAGATAAAAAATATTTTTCATCTGGAGATCAAATGGCACACAAATGACTATTTCTGTAAAATTCGCTGAAGTATTATTTGATTGTGTGAACTATGGAATTATGTTGCAAAAACTTGAGCACTACGGCATCAGAGGCATATCTAATAAGTGGGTGATATCTTACTTGGAAGACCGGGAACAATAGTTAAAAGTTTCCGGTGTAGTATCTGAGAAAAAAAGTTGAACAATGGAGTTCCGCAAGGCTCTGTCTTGGGGCCCATACTATTTTTGTTGTATAAAAATGATCTCACTAACTTGAATATAAGCGGTAGGTTCATTTTATTTGCAGATGATGCAACTATTGAATGGCACACTAAAGATAAAAATACTATATGACACTAAGGTAAACACGATTAAATTTCCACAGATTTATTGTCTTCGCGACATGTTTCGATACACTGTATCTTTTTCAAGCGAATGTAATACATGTAGGATATGGTATAGCATTTTGGGGAGCCTGCACGCAAGGATTGTTTTCAATGATATTTACTCTACAAAAGAGTGCTCTGAGATATACATGTGCCATGTTAACTACCAAACCTCATGTAAACCCTTATTCATATCTCAAAGGATACTTACACTAACATCAATCTTTGTGTTGGAATTAACAGCTTAGTTCATAAACATAAATTACAAGTATTGAAATCAGACGCTGTTCACAATATTAAGGCAAATGGCCAAAATATACCTTTATTATTCCCCAGAACCACCCTTTGCCAAAATTCAATTGTTCACAATGGTACAAAAATGTTCAACCACCTACCGAAGCAAATTAAAAATATTCATAGCACTCCGAAATTCAGAAGAGCTGTAAAAAAGTTCTTACTCACAAGGCCCTTTTACAATTTGAGGGAGATGTTTGAACAAAATTTTGAATAGCTGCGACAGCTGTACAAAATATGATGTATCCATGCACTGATTGATACTACTGTTCTTTTACACCAACAAGTGTGAGGTATATCTGCGGATATCATTTACATCTTCCTTCCTTCTTTCCTTTATACTATATATGTACTTAATATTAGTAAGTTTTAAAAATCAAAAAATTGTATTGAAGTATTTTATGGTAGATATATGTATGTGGTATGTTAATATTTTTATCATCTGACAATTATTCTCTCCAGTTGTTTTGATTAATCAACTGATATAGAATATATTTGTCAAAATTTTAATATTTGTTTTACTTAATTTACTCTGTTTTTATATTTTATAGTACAATGACTGTATACATATATTTGTAAGTTCTACGTTTTTATCTGACAATCCTTATTGGTTGCATCATTTTAATTTTATTTTTATTCGATTCCCATTACCACCTGCCCATTGTAAGCAGTTAGGATAAATGTACCTACTATATTTAGATTCTTTGTGAATAAGAATGCTATTTTTTAGATAATAAAGCATGCTTTGACTTTGACTTTGTGACCCACCCTGTATTTTTTCTATTTTTGGATAGTGCGAATAACAAGCTATTCAACAGTTTTTGATTTTTTTTCAATTGTATGCGACGTTGCAGAGTTATTGCATTTCCAATGAAAATTTGTGGAGGGTTAAATTCCATAAAAACTCAGCACTAAGAGGAGTCGCATAAAAAAGTATTGCAGCTCCCAGTACTGGAATGAAGATATCCACTGAATCATTGAAAATTGTTTAGAAATATACAACGCACTCGCTAGACGACTGCCAGAATTACAGATTTCAAACGACGAAAACTTTTTTTTTTTTAAAGTTCATTCTTTAGGCTTTTCATCGATATAAATGGTGAAATTCATTAGCTTCCGAGTTATTGGGGAAACATGGCATTTTCTCAGTATTTCTCGATTTTAAACCAAATTCCTTCTTTGTTAGTTTGGTTTTGTGTTACTATTCACATGATGATAGAGAATGGATTACTCAACAATGTCAATAATGAACGAAATACGCGACTGACGAAAGATATGAAAAAGATAAGTGAAAAGTATTCATTATATTGGAGGAAACAAACGAATAGGTAATCAAATTCTTCATTTCCCATCAATGATATACGTATAAAACATTTATACTTGTAGTTCTTTAATGACAAAGTACCAACAAATGAATATCATTTTAAAAGGTGTTCGAAATGTCGTCCATTCTGTGCGATACATTTTCTTGCTCGAGTTTTAATGGATCTGCGTACATTCTGAAGCATAGCCGGGGAAATTGTAGAAAATACCTGTCTAATTCTTAGCTGCATCTCTTCTTTCGCTGTGACTGGCTCTGCATAGACTTTATCTTTTACATATCCCCATAGGAAAAAATCACAGGGTGTGAGGTCTAGCGATCGAGCTTGCCACCTAACTGGACCACCGCGGCCAATCCATCTTTCACCAAACTCTTCATCAATCCACTGTCTCACTATAGCCGAAAAATGAATAAGAGCACCGTCCAACTGAAGCCACATAGTATTGATAATATTCAAAGGCACATTTCTGACGAGTCCGCGAAAATTGTTCTGGAGGAACTGCAGGAATATTAGGCCCACAGGACCTTCGAAGAAAAAAGGGCCAATCACATAGTTATCAATTATTTCGCCCCATACATTCAATGACCATCTTTACTGCGACGTGGTTCTGACAAATGTGGGTTTTCGTCACAGTAATAATGGTAGTTGTGACGATTCGCGGTTCCATTTCGGTGAAAGGTATCCTTATCTGAATATAAAATTTTATTCAAGAAATGTCTATCATTGTTAGTTTTATGTTTTATTTATTAACCAAATGCAATGTCTGCGCCTCTGAATGAAATCACGCAGCAGAAGTTCCTGATGGAGCTGAACATGATAGGGATGGAACTTATTCTTCTTCAAAGTGCGCCTTATTATAGTTCTTGATATATCATAATTCCTACTTAACTCTCTCGTACTTATGTGAGGGTCCTCCACAACAGCAGTCGTGATTATTTCCTCATTTTCTTCGGTATGTTTTCTGTAGCTTACAGATCCTGTTTCACTGAATCTCTCTATAAATAATTCGAAACAGGCTTCTTTGTCGATGTTCTGTATTATTTGCTACTGTGTTCTTTGCTACTAGCAAGGAAACAATTTTTATCACACTCACCAAATACAAAAATCATATCAATCATCTCTTCATTCGAATAATTCATGTTGAATCAATAATTTTCACTAATTCGAATAGAGGTAAACTAATGACATATGTCAAATCACTTTTATCAACAAGACAAAAATTATGTACTAACAGACTACTAGATCGCCAAATACGTTAATGACAGAGATGGGATTTGGTTTGAAATCGAGAAATACTGAGAAAATGCCATATTTCCCCAATAACTCGGAAGATAATGAATTTCACCATAGAAAATATTATATCGATGGAAAGCCTAAAGAATGAACTTTCAAAAAACATCGAAATATCCAAGTTGTTCCATTTGAAAAAAAAAAGTTTTCGTCGCTTGAAATCTGTAATTCTGGCAGTCGTCTAGCGAGCGCCCTGTATATTTCTAAACAATTTTCAATGATTCAGTGGATATCTTAATTCCTGTACTGGGAGCTGCAATACTTTTTTTGCGACTCCTCTTAGTACTGAGTTTTTATGGAATTTAACCCTCCACATTTTTCAGAAATTTTCATTGAAAATGCATTAACTCGGCAACTTTGTATAGCTTGTTATTCGCACTATCCAAAAATGGTAAAAATACAGGGTGGGTCATTTGAGACAAAAAAAAATTTTTGGCACCCGCTCACGGAACCCTCTGTATACTTCAGCATACTTCACAGAAGTAGTCATTTGTGTGCCATTTGATCTCCAGGTGAAAAATAGTTTTTATCTACAGTGGTTTAGGAGTTATCCTACGATCTGTAATAGTTGGCCCACCCTGTATATACTACACATGACAAATATATCCGTTTGAAAAAATTCCAACGACGTCTTCTACCATTGGCATATCAAAAAAATATTTGGATTCACGGAAAGGTGCAGAGTAACATATCCTTCAACTTTCATCCGAACTGTTTTAATGACTCTCACAGGGCGGGTTCACACTTTTCACCAACTGTGTATACTTTGGTGACTCAGTTTTTCAGAACAGAAAAACCATGGAATCAGTATATCTTATACACCAAGGGACTGAGGGACATGTTTCATTCCCGAGGAATTAAGAGATACTTTAGTCCTGTGGTGTGAGTATACACAACTACGCCATTTTTTGTCTCGAAGGGACTTGAACCTCTTTTTCTGTGTTTTATTGGTCCTCAGTTCCCTTGTTTTTACAAAGGCGCTGAGAGGACAGGAACCAAAAAAATTATATTTGTTAATTCAAACTAACAATTATACATAATTGTCAGTTGAAATTAACATTTATACAAATTTGTAAGTTTAAAGTGACAGATTTTCAGTTCAAACTGACAATTGTACCTAAATGTTAGTTTAAGCTGATAATTATACGTAAGTGTTTGATCAAATTGACAGGTCTTTACCTAATTGTCGGTTTGAAGTGACAATCATGTATAATTATGTCAGTTTAAAGTGAAAATTATGTTTAATTATCAATTTGAACTGACATTTGCTTATAATTGTCCGTTTAAAGTAACATTTAGGTATTATAATTGTCAGCATGAACTAACATTTAGTTGACAATTATACATGGATGTAAGTTTGAACTGACAACTATACATAACTGTTAGTTCAAAATGACATTTATACATAATTGTCAGTTCAAAGTGACAATTATAATGTATAATTGCCAATTTGAACTGACATTTATGTATAATTGTATAGTAACAGATAATCAAACATATGTGTCAGTTTAAACTGACGTTTATACCGAACAGTTATTTTGAACTTTCACTCATGTATAATTATCGACTTGAGCTAACAATTAGGTAAGTATAATAATTGTAAGTTTAAACTAACAGTCAGGTATAAATGTCTGTTTGAATTATTGGTCATTTTAAACTGACAATTCTGTATAAGTGTCAGTTTGGACTGACAATTATGTTTAATTGTCAGTTGTCTCAGCTCTTTCGTAGCATTTAGCCAGATAATTTCAAAAAACTCCAATGAAATTATATATCGATATTCTGTCAACAATCAAAATTAACTTGTGTGAAAATTATAAATTCAATAGACTCTTCAATTGTTCGTTCGGTAAACAAATTAAAATTAACGTAAATATTGATTCTAAATAATGACTTAGATGATCGGCAAGTCAGGCGGACGAAGATTTGGTGATGTTACTAATCCTGGAACTGAAGACGACATTTGAGAATTTTTAAGACTTTAAAAACGGTATAGATCGCTATTTTTGTCATATTGGATTATGCTTTGATCGTATTTCTTTTGGAAGCTTATGAAACTGTACCAATCTTCAGAATATTCCATGCACAATTAATAAATGATTTATTTCAGCATCACAGTTTTCTATCTCTTCTGAAAACGTCCCTGTTTATTCCAATATGTAAATGTGGTGATTTTGATGATCCAGTTGACCCTCGTATCCTATGTAACTTATCCCTATTTTAGCAAAAGTTATCGAAAAACTGATTCATTCATTCGACAATTACAGAATTTTTGAGATCTTATAATTTGGGTTTCAGAAAAAAACAGAAGTTGCGATGTTGTCTCTTTTATATGAAGTAAGTATATTCTGAAATTAATAGTGGGGAAGTGGCAGCTGTTGTGTTTTGTGGTTTTTTAATCACAGAACTTCTGATGAAAATTCATCATCATAGTTTCAGGAAAACCAATCACTCCCGAGTATCATTTGTTCTAACGAAATCAAATAGTAGGGAATTCAGTATAGGTACTCAGAATTGGAGAATATGAATTATGGAGTTTCTCAAGAACCACTTCTCGTAATTATCAGGTTTTTTACTGTTTTTGTCGATGACAGTACTCTATATAATTTGGCATCAAAAATACAAGAAATTGACCAATTGATATGATTTGACTTAAAAAAGTAAAATATTGATGTGCCTCAAATTTACTGTGGAAGACATGCTGTTGGACAATAACATCGTAAAAAATAAAATAGCTCTGAAATACCTTGGACTTTTTCTGATTAATTCATTGAAATTAGATGTAAAAAGCTCTCTTTGGGTTTTTACCAATGACATATTACGGCTAGACTCCGTTATTTTCCCTTCGAACTGCGATCACATCCTAAGCACAATTTTAATTGCGGGAAATAGTTGCCAGTCAAAGCTGAGTTCTGCTGAATTATCTGCTTATATACAATGTATATAAGCAGATAATTGCCGCGAAACAAGCGGCAGAAAAAGTTGTGCTTAGAATGTGACTCTGTCTTGACCGCTGCTCGATATGTGAATAACGGAGTCAAACGGTAATATATCATTGGTTTTTACACATTGAGAGTTGTTACATTGAATTAGGATTTTCAGTTTCGAAACCATAAGCTGGAATTTGAACTCATTTTGATTATTACATTTTTATTTTTAAAAAAATTACCAGAAGATTCGGAAGGGTAAAAGTCCCTGCCAGAAGAGCCTATAAAGTTCTTAAAAGGCAAGTATTTCATGAGATACTTTTACAAGGCCGAAATTTTAAGGAAAATTCTCTAAAATTCACGTAGAAGATACATTGACTGCCAGAGAAGATTTTGGTGGTTGGGAATATGTCCCAGGTCAGTATACTGGGTGGGGCACCACATACTACACGGTCTCTGGGCTCCAATATATTTATTTGTATTGGAACTACAAGAAGGAATTAAATTAGATTATACAGGATGGAACAAAAATGAGTAACATAACAAAGTTTTTTTATGGAAATCCCTATATTTCGTTAAATTTTTGAAAGGGTTGTCGAATAATAGTATGATTTCTTTTTAGGTACTACTTACTCAACTCTAACCGTTTTTGATTTATTTATTGATTTTGTTGTGAAAATTCTAGGTTCCATTTGGAAACTGCACAACATTGAAATCGATAGAAATGATTTGAAATATGAGCATGCATCAAAGTGGTTTTGGGCTATTCATTCCAGTACAAGCCGTTTCTTGAAAGTATAGAATATTTATAAAAATCAATGCGCCTTTATCATAATTTCGAGCAAAGATTGATGATTGTTATTTCAAATGTAACACCCAACATTTTTTTCAGTCTAGGGCATAGAAAATTCAGTTCTTATTTCATATAGGGGTTCCCTACACTTAAAATCTCAATAGTTTTTCAAATATTGGCATATTCAAATAGTATTTCTTTTTTTAATGAGTTCATTAAATTAAGATAGTTATGACCCTATTGCTACGATTACTTGGATTTTGTTGGGCTATGGAAGTGTAACTAATGAAAAGGCAAAGAAAACCCTCATATGAGTCAACGTAAGATCGAGGAAGATACAGCTAGGTATAAGCTTTTATGAGGTTATATAAAAATACAAATTCCACCAGTTCCGTATGACTCGAGTTTTGTTTATGGGTTCTGGATAAGTTCAGTACGAATGAACATTTATTTCATTCCATTTTATTTTCCGATGATTCTACTTTTCTTATTAGTCCAAGATCCCAGGGCCGTCAGACATTACTTATTTTTAAACGACCGAAATGTGTACGATTGAGTAGTGTTAGTATGTACTACGTTCGCATGCCTACCTGCTAGCTTGTCCAGATGACCATTCTTCAGATATTAGGGATCAAGGTACGTAAAAACACTACTCACTTAGTTGAATTGCCAGTCTACAAAATTATTTCTTTTACCCATGGTGGATCAGTGGACAGAGTAACTAGCTACCATCCCGAAGCTACGAGTTCAAATCTCTTATCCAAATTTTTTTTTTTTAACCCATCAGACGCATCACACTAGGGTTAGCCATCTCGGTTGGAAACGGCTTCGACTCTGGGAGGATTTTTGTTCAAAAAGAAATTTAAAAGAAAACAGAATTTTGGTAAATAAAAGATTTTGTTAAGATTTCCTTATGAGTAAAATATCCCAGGGCCTTCAGACATAACTTATTTTTGAAAAGTTGAAGACATAGGTTCTGAGTGGTGTCTCATGTACTTTTAATATCTGCGTGTGACATCAGGGCGTGTGACACCTGGGCAGGTACCTAACTTGAATTTGTATGGCTGATTTATATATATATATTATGTAAGATATCACTTTTAAGTGTCAGACGCTTTCCATAGACCAGAACTTTTGTCAAACGCTTTAAAGCTCCACAAATTACTTCAGAGTGATATTCAACAAATTATACATGAAAGTCAGCCACACTTTAAGTTAAGTGACTCTCATTTTTAGTTATCTTTCTCACCTGGTACCTGCCCAGGTGTCACAGAGCGAACTCCACAAGGACGCAGGTATTAAAAGTACATGAGACACCTCAGAACCTAAGTCTTCATCTTTTCAAAAATAAGTTATGTCTGAAGGCCATGGGATTTTACTCATAAGGAAATCTTAACAAAATCTTGTATTTACCAAAATTCTGTTTTCTTTTAAAAAATCCTCCCAGAGTCGAAGCCGTTTCCAACCGAGATGGCTAACCCTAGTGTGATGCGTCTGCTGGGTTTAATAAAAAGAAAAAAAACTGTTGCAGACGAGATTTGAACTCGGAGCTCCGGGGTGGTAGCTAGATACTCTGTCCACTGATCCACGATGGGTCATAGAAATAATTCTGTAGACTGGCAATTCAACTGAGTGAGTAGTGTTTTTACGTACCTTGATTCCCTAATAACTGAAGAATGGTCATCTGGACAAGCAAGCAGGTAGGCATGCGAACATAGTACATACTAACACTACTCAATCGTACTCATTCCGTTCGTTTAAAAATAAGTAACGTCTGACGGCCCTGGGATCTACTCGTATATCTAACAGACACAACATCCATTATTTCCTCATTTTATCCGCATGCTCAATCATCTTTTATGTCACTCAAATGGTATAAAAAATTTAATTTTTCATGGGATGAACTCTTAGAGAATGTCCCTCTGACTATCAAATAATGAATTACAATTAGATGGAGCTCAGTTAGTTTTTGAATATGTACTTTCCGAATAAATAAATGGCTTGGTAGAGAATGCCCACAAAAATTGGCAAGCGAGATCGCCGGATATTACCTACTTGGTTCGATTTTGAGAGAATAAAGGCTGCTTTTCGAACAGTGACGCCTCAAAATGTATTACAAGTTTCAAAATGTTTTAGAAAGGGTTTGAACTCCTTCCGATGGATATAAAAGGTATTAAATCGCTTTTTCGTTTCAAGAATGATGGAAAACGTTTGTTGTCAGAAAATGTGTATTAAGGTCTACAAGAGTTTTATGATGATAGTTTTTAAGTCAAAATTTCAAAACACGAATCTAGCATATTTACTTATACAATTTTCTTTGCTATTTGCCGATTCCGTATCATCCACACTTTGAATAAAAAATTTCTCTGATTTCATTTGCACTCTCTTCAGCTGATGAAGAACGAATTCCCGGAGAACACAGGTTGTAGTGGTAGAGAAGATGGGGTCGTTGGTGAAATGATAGGTGCATTTATTTGCATGTGTTATATATCGTTGTACGGTTGCATCCCCTCATTCACCATGGCCTGTAAGGTGCTACTCTGGATTTTTTTGGGTGATTCCTTCAAATGAAGTAGCAAATGAGATACCTAATTAAAAGAAAAAAAAATTCTGAAATTTGTTTTTGTTATTTCTGTCAACCGGCTGCACCCCTACGAAAACGCTCAGAAGTCTTCGAGAGACTTGTGCTAGCTAGGGAAGACAGCCCATACCTTTTACTGTGTGATGCCATACACTTATATTGTCAAGTCGCCAAGGAGCGCAAATAGTGGTGGTGTTCCCTCTCATCTGGGCTGCTGATGGAAGGGAGTATCACCATTGTAGTTTATAATTACTAATCAATTGATTGTAACATTATCCTTGAGTTAATGAAACTTCGTCCAAAGTTTCCATAACTTCTGACATTGAAGTATAATTTGACTTTTGAGTAAGGATACATGGATAGCCAGATCCCTTGTGTCACCAAGTAGATATTTCATATAGACAACTGCCTTCGTGTATATATTTTGATACGAATTTCATGAGTATGACTATGACTGATCTAAATGTGTTCAGACTCAGTATGAAATTAGCTTTTCCTTATCTTACATTTGGATGAGCAAATAAACAATCGTTATCGTTTATCACAACATGAAAAATAAGTTATTACGGTTGGCGCCAGAAAAACTGTCACTTACTTCAAATAGAAAAATAGAAATAGAAAATTCCAAACGGTAGACTTGACAATTTCTTTGGGAAATATAAAAATCATGTTCGCACTTTCAGCTTCTGGCCAGTGGTAAGAGCGTCCGACTCTGGTTTGAAAAGTCCGGAGTTCGAGCCCCAGTTACTGCTGGGATTTTTTAATTTAATTAAACTCGACTCGACTGGAATGAGTGGCTGGGAATGCTAATGGCCATAGCAGTCGATGCCACTATAACCACCAAGGAAAAAAATAATGTTATTTTTCTACATGTAGGTGGTCATTTTCAACTAAATAAAGGATATTATTTATTGTTTTATTAGCACTTGCACTTGCGTCCTCGTTGGAGAACGTTGCACAAATATATGTCAAATGTGATTCAATGTCCGTAAGGAAAAATAGTTGTTTCCTTTCAGGTATGTCCTTATATATTCCACTTTGTGCGACTGTGTGAAGAGAAGGATATTTTGACTTCATTGAAAGTATTTCATACTTTCCGGTACTTTTTTCGACTTTTCTTCGATTTAATGCATATCATCTAATCTAATTAACTTCATACCATTTTTCCAATATAACCGATGCTGAAATAATTTCCGCTTCGAACAAATTGAATAATAAATTCACTTTTTGACCATACAAGCTCCCTTCATTTTTGGTAAAAGATTGTATCAGAGTATTTGTTACTCCTCTGGCACATTTATTTAATTTAGCTGTTAAATCCGATACATACCGGGTGGCTACGGAAGTATTGCCTACGGAATATCTCAGTTATTGTATTAAGTAGGTTTGTGAAATTTGGAGCGTCGATATAATGTAATAAGAGCTAGAATTTGAGCATATTGACATGTCGAAGTTAACTTCCGGTCTGACCGGAAGTAACATCAACTTTCTTATTTTAAATGGAAACCCTATTTTTTTTCTTTTCGCTTTATTCAGCATTCAATTCCCTTTCTAATGACATATCACAAGTTGGTATCTAACCAGAAACTAAATCAGAAAAAAATTATTATTGAAATTCATCGAGTAGGCCGTGGAAGCAAAATGAAAGCCAAAAATTGAAAAGTTGGCTATGGAAACCATACGTCACTTGATAACAGTTGCTACTACTGTGATATTTTATTTTCATTCGTCGGCGTTATAAAAAGCCGCCAAAAAAAATATAGGAAAAATTTGGAAAAAAAACTCTGTAGGTCCATAACTTAAATAGGAACATACAACTTTTTCTTGCCTGTACTATTCAGCATAACCATTCCTTTCTAATGATATAATAGAAAGTAATTTTTTGAACTGAGATACCGAAAAATCCAATTATTATTCTTCAAATAACAAAACAGATTATCGCCATACGCAAAAATAAAATTAAAAATAATGTGGAATGATAAATTATATCCTGTAGGTTCTAGGTTAAATAGGAACATAAACGTACTTGGTCTGTGCCATCGTCCATAGATATTCTAATATCTACCTATGGACGATGTTTGTGCTATTCAGAATAATCATTCCATTGCAATAATCATTCGAACCAAAATATTAACAAGTAGGCTGATTCAGATGTATTTTGGAATGAAACAAAAAAGAAATGAGAGCTGTCACGAACGCTGCTATCCATATTATTTTGACGTTCGAAGTAGTGTTTTTGATTCTGCCATTTTAAAAGGGTTTGGAAATCGAAATCAGTTACTGGAATATTCAAAAAATGCCCCGTTATTCACGAACCGAACAAATTGACATGCTTCTCATTTATCGTGAATGTTTAAAAAATTCTTATGCCGCTGAACGATTGTATTTAGAGCGATATCCAGGGAGGCAGCAACCGTCAAGAAGGTATTTCCAGTGGCTTGAAGAAAAATTAAGAACTGAGCCTGATATTCACGAAGACCAAGAAGCATTTGTTATTAATGAGGAAACTGAAATTAATGTATTAGCTTTAGTACAATATGATAACACATTTTCCTCAAGGCAGATTGGCGCCGAATTAGCTATAAGTAAGGACTCTGCTAGGAAAATTTTGAAAAAACATCGATTGAAATCCTTCAAGTATCAGTTGCATCAACATTTGAATGAAAATGACGGTGAAAGGCGCCTGGAATATTGTAATTGGTTTCTTCGACAAAATGCTGAGAATCACCTATTTAACTATTATATCTTGTTTACGGACGAGTCAAGATTTACCAACAATGGATTATTTAACAGGAATAATACAAGGTAGGTACTTTACTTTATTCAAATTATTGTCGATAGTCGAAGTGTAAAGTGCTAAAAGTGTGAACGGTCTTTTGTTCCAGGTACTGGGCGATAGCAAACGAGCACCGGTTTCGACAAGGCGGCTTCCAGGAGAGATTTGGTGTGAATGTTTGGGCAGGAATAGATGGAACTCATATTGTTGGCCCCATTCTATTTCAAGGCCAACTAACCGGAGAGAGATACTTTAATTTTTTAACGAATGAAATTTCGGAATTCATTAACAACCTACCAGCGGAAATAACTGAGAGAATGTAAGTACTTCCAGCAAGATGGCGCCCCTCCGCATAATTCAAGAATAGCGAGAAATTATCTTCAAAATCGCTTTCAAGAGAGACTTATTATAACAACCCGTGGTCCAGTCAGGTGGCCACCAAGGTCACCTGATCTTACTCCGTGCGACTTTTTTCTATGGGGGCATCTTAAAAATAGGGTGTATTCCACACAGCCTACAACTCTACATGA
This sequence comes from Chrysolina oricalcia, assembly GCA_944452925.2. Lineage (NCBI taxonomy): Eukaryota > Metazoa > Arthropoda > Insecta > Coleoptera > Chrysomelidae > Chrysolina > Chrysolina oricalcia. The sequence continues at coordinate 15,680,613 of OX101818.2, read as the reverse complement.
GCTAGAAGTAAAAATTCGTAGAGCTTTCCAAGATATCACGCCCCAAATGTTGAGAAACATTTTACATGAAAATATCACCAGAGTCAATAAATGTATTGACGCTGAGGGAATGCATTTCGAACATTTGTTTTGAATTTATTTTATCTTTAATCCTATCAATTTGAATTTTTTTTTCGATAAATCTGTTTTTTCGTTATTTGAAAAATAATAATTGGATTTTTTGGTATTTCATTTCAAAAAATTACTTTCTATTATATCATTAGAAAGGAATGGTTATGCTGAATAGTACAGGCAAGAAAAAGTTTTATGTTCCTATTTAAGTTATGGACCTACAGAGTATTGTTTTTTTCCCAATTTTTCCAATATTTTTTTTTGCGGCTTTTTATAACGCCGACGAATGAAAATAAAATATCACAGTAGTAGCAACTGTTATCAAGTGACGTATGGTTTCCATAGCCAACTTTTCAATTTTTGGCTTTCATTTTGCTTCCACGGCCTACTCGGTGAATTTCAATAATAATTTTTTTCTGATCTAGTTTCTGGTTAGGTACCAACTTGTGATATGTCATTAGAAAGGGAATTGAATGCTGAATAAAGCGAAAAGAAAAAAAATGGGGTTTCCATTTGAAATAAGAAAGTTGATATTACTTCCGGTCAGACCGGAAGTTAACTTCGACATGTCAATATGCTCAAATTCTAGCTCTTATGTCATTATATCGACGCTCCAAATTTCACAAACCTACTTCATACAATAACTGAGATATTCCGTAGGCAATACTTCCGTAGCCACCCGGTATAAAAGATATCCTCAATATTTGAAAGAGTGGTGATCGGGGTGATATTCAAAATCGTCCCATATCTTCCTTATCTAAATACGCCAAATTCTTTGAAATCCTGATATACAATCGAATTTTCGGGGGTAATAAATACCACGAGTACTCCCAATACTGCCGATAGTAATTCTGTCAGAAATCAATGAGATCAAATTGCTTGGTAACACCAAGAGTCCATCAGGACGAGTGCCCGCAAAACTATCGATAGTAATTCTGTCAGAAATCAACGAGATCAAAATACGTCCCTTATTGGTCCTAGTATTGCAGGAAAGGGGGGTTTCATACGAAAATGATTAAATTGACATTCAATAAGTTCGATCTGGTTTTGAGAAATATTAGTTTTGGACCGCAGTTTGAGTAAATAGTGTATTTTAGGTTCACTTCCTCTAACATTTCATGAACTGCGCATAATTTTGATGTCCCGTAACCTATATTTCATGAAATCAGTACAAAGCTATTGTTGAAAGCACATTATTGGATTAAAACGTGGTTCGATTAACTGCAATTTCGTTCAATGAATTATTTGATCAAATGATTTTTCATCATTTTATCATTCGATCGTTTCATTTTTCCATCAATTGGTTTTCGCTCAAATAAGTATTAATCAAATGTTTTCGACCAGATAGTATTCGATCAGATTTCCGGCAACCCGGAAGTTCGACTTTAGATGTCTCTGGAACTGTTCTAGAAATGCCAACTGGCATTCCAAAGCGATGAAATCAAACACTACTATAATTCGGAGGAAGCTGTTTCGAAATTTCGCAAGCGGTCTGGTCTGGCTCCAGTTCGTTACAACATCCAACCACACTTTGAACTGTAATTCTTTTTGAATGATTTGTCCTATAAATGGGCAACTGTTGTGTAATAAACGCTATAATTATTATTATTACTATCATTATTATATAAATCTTTTGTTGACTACAATGACGAATATACTTGATTTAACGCGATTTGTACCTTTCTAGCACATATCAAATGTTATCGGCCACCCACCATCAGTTCAGTTATCTTTAATCGCGAACAACTCAATTTATCGCCTACGTTTCCAATTTGGCATTAGGTCCATTTATAGCCATATGTTGAAATCACACGACCAGACCGTAACCGAAAAGGGGCTATACGGGGACAGATTGAATCTTTATCTTGTAAAGGGTGGATTTACACCCCTACTTTATTCACTACCAACAACTACTATTAGAGCTATTGTTACGATATTAGTCAAATTAACGTCGTTTAGTATAAATGCCGTACTTATTGTTCGCTTCAGCAACCCTGTTTTGTTGCAGATCTATCTGATTGTGACAAACAATTGTCACATGAGAAATTTGTTGTTTGGTATAGTTTTGAAATAATAAAATATTGTATTCTAGGAGTATTTTTCTTATTCATTACCAGAAAGCAATATCAGGATGTACCGGGTATGTATATATCTAACAAATCGGTGGAATTTGTTTTGATGATATACAGGGTGACCTAAAGTGAACTGGTATGTTCAATCGACGAAATTATTTTAAGCACCATCCCGAAATTTATTGACAAGATACAGATTGATTGATCGTCTAATCATAGTATTGACACTACTTTCAATACCACTTCTCAATGATAAAAATTTCAACAGATTGGTGAAACTAATTTTGAGGTGTTTAAATTTTAAAAAGATGTGCACTTTTTACCTACACTTTTATCTCTGATTTGTCAGTCAGAAATGCGCAATGCTTATGTTCTTCCAGTTCACACCAAAACTCAAAAGAATAAATAGGTATTCTATTTGCATTTACTTCAATTATATTGCCGATATTCCTACCATCACTCTACTTGAAAATTAAAATTATACTATTTCCTGAAAATAATGAAACTTACACATGGTGTTTAGTTTTTTCTGGGCTGGTCCCAACTTTGTTTTTTTAAACGGCACTCTTTATTTTTTATAAGTTTTTCGGTTCCTATATGGGAAATAAAAGGAACTTTACGGAAGTTTTTCTTTCGAAAATATTGACGGTTTTCGAGATATTTAGTATGACAGCTTTTTTTCCCAAAATTTGTCATTCAACTAATGTTCGTTGGTGACTCTCTCAAATACAATTAAAATTGATCTTTGATATACAGGGTGCAAAAACAGCTTACCAAACATTGTAAATAAAAATGTGCAAAATCTTCTTTATTTTAAATGGAATACCCGGTATATTATCGATCCGTAAGAAGCGCCAAAAAAGGCTCTACAAATTTTACTGAATAGCCCCTTTAAAATCAATAATTTTTCTCAAATAGCTTTTTTTCGAAAAATGGAAATACTGCCAACTCCTTCGCCATAATTTCAATACACGAAGAAATCCATGTTTGTAACACATTTCTCTCAATGAATCACCTTCTAATTCCTTCATTTGAGGCACAGTTTTAGTCCAACCCCTTTTTTAAATTTTCGCTCCATGCCTATAATTACCATTTTAGAAGATAGCAACAAGGAAAAGCGAATAAATGATTCTTTTAAAATCAATTAGTCTGGCAACTGAAAATATTTGCCTGCCAATTTGTATAGGGATTGAGATCTTTAGTGAATGCCAGTATAAGAATTGAAATTTTTAGTGAATGTTGCTATATCAAGAAGTTTCCATACAGTTTAATCAAAATGTTGATTTCAAAAACTGATTTGGTTGATATGATTTTCATATTAGGTGAATCAGACAAGAATTGTTTATTGACAAGTAGAATTCATTCTCAACAGTATCCAGATAGAGGGCGTTCAGATGAAAGATCATTCCGAATGCTCCTGACTATGTTATGGTCGGATGAATCAACATTCCAGAAAATTGGATTTGTAAATCGACATATTTACCATTATTATTCGACAGAAAATCCCCACTTATTGAGGCAGGTGAATTATCAACATGTGTGGTGTGGAATCTTTGGAGAATATATTATTTGTCCATACATTTTTGAGGGACATCTGGATGGAGCAATGTATCTCAATTTCCTACGAAACGATTTTCTAGGTTTGTTGGAAGATATTCCTCTTGATCTTTATCATATAATGTGGTTACAACAAGATGGCGACCCTGCTCACTATTCGAGGGAAGTGAGAGATCATTTTAAATAAGGTATTTCCCACTGAATGGATAGATCGCCAGATTTAACAAAACTGAATTGTTTCTTAGGGGATTTTTTTTTGTGTGGGTGTTGGCATCAAAACAGAGTTTTTTTTGCCACAGATTTTTTAATGATAGTTAATTAGATAATAGCTAAAAAAAAATATTGTTTACGTTGAGCCACCAACTCCATCCGAAAATAACGAATGCTTTTCGCAGCATTATACCAGCTGTTCCACGCAGGGTGGAATGGTCTTTCGAACATAGAATTTAGCTACGCATTCAAGATAAAAAAAAACTGCATCCAATGAAAAAAATTGGTTTTCCGTTTAGAAAAATGTGAGACTACGTGTCATACAAAAATGAAAAAAATTGATTGGCCACGTTATGTGAAATGCACATAATTGAAACAAGATATCTTTTCTATCTCCGTATCAGTCGACTAAAATGAGTTTCGCCATAAAAAAGGCCGTTTATTAAAATTATGGCGAAGGAATAAGAACAATTTCCATTTTTCGAAAAAAAAGCGTTTTGAGAAAAACTATTGATTAGGTACTAAAAACAATTGACTGGTAATTTTTACTACAAAAAAATTATTGGTTAATGCTGTCGATTGAACAAAAAATGTAGTAACTTTCAATAAATTAAATTCTATTCCTAAACTTTTTTAAATCAATTGGTTGATACTATAAACAACGCAAACTACACTCAACAAACAAGATTGCATCAATACAACACACTCAACAACAAGATTGCATCAATACACACATACTCAAGAACATATTATAACATATTATAATTCAACAACCACATAATTAAATCGTAATAACGGAAACTTTAAAAATGAATATCTTGGAAACGCAACATGCAAAGTTGACAAAACTTTCACATATAATAATCTCCATTTTCAAAATATTGTGAGGGAAATAAGATCCAAATTAACAGAACGGTTTTTGAGATATTCAATAAAAACATTGTAAATTACCTTAAAAAAATGTAACGCACCCTGTATTTAAATGAAAGGTTAAATTGAAGAACTGAATTCATCATGAAGTTACCTCATTGTTTGTTCAATTAACGTTGGTAATTAATAAAATTTTTTGTAGTAAAAACGATCTGTCAATTGTTTTCAGTATAGGGGTATTATTCAAAATTTAAAAAATTCGCATTTCAAACACAGAGAGTTATCAAGGAACAAAACACGATTTTATCGCCCAGGATAGACTGAAACGATGATGTCATACCAAAATATGACTCATCGGTTCTGAAATAGTGCTAGGAAGAAAAAACGACTTTTTTGCATTACTACAAACTCCGTTTCAACCTTATCTTTCAATCAGTTCCAGTTATCTGCTTTATAGAAGATGACTGTATCATCTCCAAATCCAATGATATTTCCGTTATTATTATTGATTGAACAAATACCTCAATTCCTCAATTGACTGTGATGAGGTTTCATTAACTAAACATTTGAAAGTATCTATAGTAAGAGACTATAGGCTTTAGATGTGATGCGCCATTCCAAAAAATTCGATGGGATGCATAATGATACCTGGTTGACTGCAAATTGACAGAATCGCACAAAACAAATCTGCACGTTATCAAACTTTGTCTTTACGTAAGACGCGATCACATTCATATTTCAATGCACTTTATTCCCAGCTGAAAATCCTAACGATGTCATAATCAAGAAAGCAAACAGAGGCGGCCATAAAACAAAACATGTTTCCAAGAAATTGACATGCGAATGCGAAGAGGAAATATGGTTTCTACGACCGATCGAAACGCAAATATAGAAATTGTCGTCAACAAAGAGGATTGTGACGATGGTAGTAAATGTTTGCCATCGTGTTACAGATTTCCTAGAATATTCTCGCCTAGCCTCATCCTATCCTGATCGAGTCAAGTCAGCCAGGATAACTGCGTTACCAATTGCCGTTTTCCTTGATTATGCTTGTTTGTCTGTTTTCGAAAGTTGCTGCGATGTCGAGGTGAAATATGAGCAAACTCCCTCTTATACAGTCACCGGCTGATTTTGAATAATAATTATAATAATGATAAAGTCTATTCACCAAGAAAATGATTAGAAAACTGTTTTCTATTTTCGCCTCTGAATTAGAATTGTAAATATTGGTGGTAGAGTTCCGGGAGGTAGGACTTTTTTTTAGGAAATTTCATCCTATTTCAGGATCTTTTTTCAAATTTTGGCGCACCTTCAAATTTTTCAAAAAGTTTCTAGAGGTCATTCCGAATCGAATGAGCACTTGATTATTATTTTCGGTGCCCTTGAAGAAAAATTCATCAAAATAGTTCTTGTAGGCTAGACTAACAGCACAGGACAAAAATTAGCAACTGATAGGTTTCATGAGACATATTTCTGTAAAGAGATTTGAAAAAAATCATGAAATTAACTGATCCTAATTACGAACATGTTCCGCATCTATTGATTTTTTTTAAGAGAGACCATGCTCTGTCGTTATCTGAATAGTGGAAAGAACAATATGTTATAAATTTGAATCTGTCTTATGGAACGTCGTCATTCAAGGTGGTAGAGAATAGTATATTCTGTAACAAGGTTAGAATGAAAATTCGATTCGAGTGGAAAGTTCCGAGCGCGAGCCGAAGGCGAGCGTGAGGAACCACGAGCATCACGAATTTTCATTTAAAACCAAGTAGCAGACTATACTTTCTCCACGATCAAAGATAGGAAACGTGATAGCAATAATTTTAACACTTACTCAAATTTTGCCACTACGATGACAATCAACTGCGTCAAGGCTAATGTTATTATTGCTAACCAGTGTGAGAATATTATTCTATCACAAGAGAGAGAATGTAAATACATTTAAATTGCATGGGGGCAGAGGTGTTGCAGAATATTTCTTCAATCTCAAGAGAGAGAATTCCAGCATTCTGTAATCAAATTTGATTTCAGAATTGGCAAAATTCTGTGATGATCGTGGAGAAAAAAATGTCCGATGCTTCCATGGAACAAACATCGTCGTTGTCGACTAGCAACTAGCAGCTCTTTTGAAAAGTGGAGAAATTGTTATTTTAATTTTTTTTTTAATGAAGAATTTGAAAAAGAAATAATTAACAAATAAATGTAATTGTCAAATTGAAGCATTGCGTCATGTGGTTGAGAGATAGGAAATCAAAATGGTGGAGAGCTAAAAAGTTTTAAACTGTCAAACTGGGTCTGTTCATTTATACTGTAGAATATTTAAAGTCAAAATAGTTTTAATTCATTTATTTCACAAACAACTTTAATTACTAGGTAATTCATATGACAATTATATCTAAACATTTTATTCAAAACTGAACTGTCTATCACATCCTAACTGCGTCCGCTGTGTGACTTTTTATATCTACGTCTGATTTCCCGGCTGAGGCTCCGGTACCTTCTTAGATGCGACGCCGAGATTTCTTTCTGATGTTAGTTAGAAAACTATACTCTTCTCTAATTTCAATCCATCCACCCACATATTGAATTTATGCTCGATGTGGTCCTTAATATATGTTAATTTAATTTAATTTGTTGAAATGATTTTATACTGCCATTTTATTTCTTAACCTTTTGTATTTGACGATTTCCATGCTTGTAATAGTCTCAGGAAAAAAAAAGATTGTAATCAGAACTTTGTTCTTAACAATTCCTTGTGTTCAATCCCCCATGTCAGAACACCACTATTTCTCAAATATTTTATTCTGGCACCAATATGTCGATGACATAATAGCGGTTTTTGAGGGCACTTTGGATGACATCAATAAATTTTCAATCTTTCTAAATTCCTTTAACCTAAGAGTTCAGTTTACCATGGAAATTGAATTGGCCAATAGATTTCCCTTTTTATACCTCATGAATCACAAATCTGAAACCCTATAGAAATCTCCATATATACAAAACCGACCTCTACTGACAATATCATACCTTCTCACTCCAACTATCAATATACCCAGAAATTTTCATCTTTTATTAACTTTTTCGCCATCTGGTTACGATATACCTAGACCAGGCTATCACTGTATATATTTTTTCCATCAGATTACATGATCCCATATGGGTAATGCGTTGCCATGCATATATATGTAAAGTTACATACCTCATGTAATATAATGTGAAGTCATAACTTGACTTTAAATGTGAATTTCCAATATTCCATGGATCATCACTTGTATACTTATGTAATTTTCTCCATTATTCCAGATTTAATGGCGATTTCTACATTTTTGATTAGGTGTTTTTACCATTATATTCAAGTAGTGCCAATTGACACACATGCTTTAGTATGTATTATTAGATATATATTCAAGTATTATTACGGAAAAACACAATTTCTGTTGTAAATTAAACTTGTATCAACATGAATCTTTTTATACATCAAATGTGCTTTTCCATATATTCCTCGATAATCACTTGTATTTTCATGTGATTTTTCCCTAACTACAGATTTAAAGGAAATTGTTACATGTCTGTTCTGGTGTCTTCGCCATTGTTTTCAAGTAGTGCCAATTAACTTTACATATAGGCTTATAATTCCTTAATAATAAAGTGGGGGGAGATCTGCAAAAAAGACATAAAATTAGCATTAATGATACTTTATTCATCATAACATTATAATATATTTTCAAATATTGAAGGAAAATAACACAAACTCTCAAATCATTTGAATGTTGTAACAAAAACAATTGTTCAACAAAATATCTTACTCTATACTTCAACTTTGAAATTAACTAAATAGTCTAGCTGACCTAATAAGATTGCCCACTCTCCGATTCCATGTTCGAATTGAGATTATATCTATCCACTTGAGATTTGACTGTCGAATAAATTCTCAAAATTATCTCACAGTTGGGTCAACGAAAGTTTCAATTCGATTTCCTATGAAAATACTGGTATTATTCATAATATTATGGAACGAATAATGACAAAATGAACAAATGACTATAATTTCATGATGAATTTTTCATATTTTTTTCTCAGTACCTATTGACTCACCTGATATATAATCGGATGACAATTTGGCAACCACAACCTCACTTACATAAAACACAAAAGACGGCTTGTTTGTTTTTAAAACCTTCCTTCGCCAGATGCCCAACGATGTTCATCCTACCAATATGAACTGTGAATGAGGATTGGGCTGAATGCCGGTGGGCATGCGTTATGAATAATTACTTTAAAACAAAGGAGAATTTACACTTCACCAGTAAATTGGCGTCATTTCACTGTAACAATACTTCGTTTTACTGATTATCACATTCATTTACAGTCATCATGTAAACCAGCGGAAATTACATGTAATACAGCATTGAAACATGCTCACTGTGAAACACGGGAGAAATGAAGGACACTTACCTAATTTTATATTAAAATTTAAAATTACTTGTGCAATCAAGTTATAATACTAGGAGGATTATGTATATATTACATATTGGCATGTATTTTTCCATCCACTTTTTGCTGTGAGAGGTTTTTTCCCCCACAAAATAAAAGACGCAAATGGCCCATACTAATTTTTATAAGATAATTCGTTAATGAAAACCCCAGTTTTCGCCCCAGCAATCTCGATTTGTGGAATTTTTTAATCAAGAAATAGTAAAAAAAGTTACAATTTTTTTGGTTTTTTGAAAATATCTCAAAGATTATTGAAGGAATCGTTTCACAGTCACTGGAACTTTTGTTGATATTTATAAAACCTACACTGAGAAAATCCAGGAAAACCTCGAAAAAGAGACCATTTTTCAAAAAAGATTATAAATGTGAAGCTAGACAAAGAATATTGCGAAAACTAATAGACAATAATATGTGGTTCGGCTGTGCGCAAGATGTTTTCTGTCCGATGTGTATTTTTTGCACAATCGCTGTTTAAACAATTTGAGGGCATATCTTGCAAGATGATCCGATTGGAGGGAAATCGTCGTATTCAAATTCTGTAAACGGCATCTTGAAGTAGAGATCATTGTCTCCAATTTGAGTATTTTGGATTTTCATCTGAGAGGTGGGAAATATGTTGAAAATGACTCCGAAAGTTGATCAAAACGCTTGAAAGTGTGTCCGAAGTCACCCGAAGTCGAACCGAAGTTAATACGAGCGACTTCGGGTGCACTTTAAATATGCCGTTTACAGAATTTGAATAAGATGATTTCCCTTAAATCGGGACATTTAGAAAGATTTGCCCTTAAATTCTTCATAACGCGATTGTGCAAGAACTACACATCAGACAGAAACCATCTTGCTCACAGTTAAACCATATGTTATTATCTATCAGTTCTCGCGATATTGCTTGTCCACCTTCAGATTTATAAAAATTGTGAATTTTTGAAAAATGGTCTCTTTTTCGAGGTTTTCCCGGATTTTCTAGGTGAAAATGCACTGATCCGGTCGTATGAAAATCCACTTTGTAGGTTTTATAAGTCTCTACAAAAGTTCCATGGACTGTAAAACGATTTCATAAATAATCTTTGAGATCTTTCCAAAAAACCAAAAAAGTTTTAATTTTTTTCACTATTTCTTGTTTAAAAAATTCCTTAAAGCGATTTTGCTGAGGCGGAAACCGGGGTTTTCATTTACGAACATCTTATAAAAAGTAGTATAGGCCGTTTGCATCTTTTATTTTGTGTGAAAAGAGCCTCTTATTTTTATCTACAGCTTGGCCGAATACCTCTTAGTAGATTTTATTGAAAATAAAGTCAGTTGTCAATTGAGAATGTTTCTCTTTAATACCTCTTAGTACTTCAAACTTCCCTACATCACTCAATATCATTAAACAAATTGTCTATTATAATGATTTTCCAATCCACCAAACCAACGGATTATATTTATTTATTTATTTATTTAATTACATAGGTTACCCAACAGGACGAGCCCAATAACAGGATAACACTCGATAACAATAAAAAATAACAATTGTGTAATCATGAAATAGCAAGAAAAAAAACTTAATCTAGTTTACAGATCTAAAGTAAAAATTGTAAATTGGACTAGGTGAGCATAATGTAAGTGGTTAAGAACGTTTTCAGTTTCTTTTTGAAACAGTTAACACCAAGCTTAAAAATCAGAGATCATGGTGTTGATTGTTACCGTACATCTAATCATTGGAGAATTACCAAAATAATTTGTGGAAAAATAAGGAGTAAAAAATAGTTGTCTATGACGAATGTTATATGAAGAACAGTTTAGGGTAAAGAGTGTTGAGCATTCATTGGAATCTATGAGATTATCAAATATTTTGTAGACGAAATATATATCATTGAAATCACGCCTAAGAGATAGGCTCACTAGGTTATAGAAAATTAGGTTACTTTAATATGGAAAGTAGTGCCTATACCTGAAGAATCTATAATTTATAATATTGATTATCTTCTTTTGCACAAACTCTAGTCTCTTTATGTATTTTTGATATGACGGGTTCCAAACTACACTACAGTATTTAAGGATAGGTTTTATCAAAGTGTTAAACATAATCAGTAACGAGGAAGAATTCTTGAAATCCCTAGTACTTCTCGATATGAATCCGAGAGTTCTTAGGGACTTTCTGACAATTTTTTTGATATGACTGTCAAAGGTCAGTTTGGTATCCAAAGTAACACCTAAGACAACTATCTCATCTGAAAAGGACAGTTTATCATTGCCAATACTGAGCGAAGAGATGTGTGGATTCGGGCTACGTGTAAATATGATTTGACTACATTTCTTATCAATCAAATTCACCAAATAAATATTTCTCTTTGTCCTCTATCATTGAAACTAAAAATAACTTTGCTCAACAAACTCAATGCCAATAATATTTAAAATTTCTCTATTTCGTTTAAAACTTTTAATGATATCGATGTTTGTTAGTCAAGTCTGAAGATAAAATCCCAATGCTGGATGTCTGGAGTTTATGAATTGAACTGTTCGAACCCTGATTGTGAAGTTTGTTATAATGGCCAAACAGGCCGCAAGTTCAGAACTCGATTAGCTGAACACGTTAGAATTATAGGCTCCAACTCCGAAAAAAAAAAATTATTTCGAATTCAGTTTTTTCCAATCAAATTATAAATGTGAAACATAATTTTGCTTTCAACTCTGACTTAAAAATGTACACACGTTTGCGACAAAGACAGAAAACTCAATCTACTAGAGACTCTTGAAATAGATAAAGCAATCAAAATTCGGATTTTCAATGGAGAAATGAACAGACCAATTTTGACAATTTAAAACTTTTTAACTCTTTACTATTTTGATATCCTATCTCTAGATCTCACACTTTAATTAGAAACTTTCATTTATTTGTTAATTATTTCTATTTCAAATTCTCAATAATTTTTACAAAATGAAATCATTATTTCTCCACTTTTCTTGGAAGCATGGGACATTTTTTTCTCTGCCACCTTGAATCACGATGTTCCATATGACAGATGTCAAATTCATAACCGTTTGTATTCTAGTATTCAGGTCCAGACAATTATTTGGTCTTTCTTTAAAATTTGAAATATTTTTTTTTAATATGTTGTTTGAGTGGACCAGTCATGGTTTCTAACACTTGTGGACCCCGCACTAGATGCGGAACATGGTCGTAACTAGGACCAGTTATTTTTTTTGCCTTTTCAATGTTAGTTTTCGACCATGAAATGATAGGTTATATAATTTACTAATGTTATCCTCAATACTATTGTAATAGACCGTTAGCCCATGATACTAGAAGTATCGATTATCTACGAAGGTATGCCCTCCAAGGGATATGAAGATCAAGTTGGATTATCGGAAAAAAGTGGTTTGTTGGATCAATATCCGGTTGCTCCCCTCCTAGACTACAAGCCCATATAACAATTTGGGGGGGTCATTTGACCCAGCATGAAACATCCTCAGAACGATGCAGCTATATGAAAAAATAACTTTAGTCACTATGCCATCAATTCTTGGTGGTGCAAATGACTGTAATAATAATATTAATAATTTTTCATATGAATATAAGACAAAATAATCATGTACGGCGTTCCTCACGTTGGTAGATTATGAAATAATAATCTCCTAGAACCTACTACCGTACAAAAATAATGGGACTGGAAGCCAAGAAAAGTTTTCAATTTCCAAAAATCAAAAAAAAATCCTGGAGATTATTTCATAATCTACCAACGTGAGGAATGCCGTACAGGAATATTTTGTCGGAAAAGCACATCCTCAGACGAAAAATTAGTATTATTATTACAGTCATTTGCACCACCAAGAATTGACGGCATAGTGACTAAAGTTATTTTTTAATATAGCAGCATCGTTCTGAGTATGTTTCATGCTGGGTCAAATGACCCTCCAAAATTGTCTATCCGTAGAAATATATATTATATACTTACTCTAGAATGCTAAAAAGTTCAGACTAGTCTACAATCATTAGTGATTTTTGTAACAGGCCCGATTTTAGTAAAATATTATGGTACTTGTGAAGATTAAGAAACGTTAATTCTGAATCTCAGAGAATAAGGTTGGAAACCTCATAGTACTTATACCTGTTATTTGTATATAGCCGATTTGAATACATATTTTCACATATTTATGGTCCCAAATATTCAGCAAAGGCCATCAGAAAGTAGAGTACGGTTATTATTATTATTTATCGCTCTGAAGCGACTGAGTTTTGGTATCACATTCACTTTTCAGCTGTAATTAACCAACAAAAACCTACGGAACCACCCCAAATCGTCGGCGTCGGTGCGAATTTCAAGGAAGCACGGGATTGGAAAATAAATTGAAAGAACAAAAAACTATGAAAATTTATTTCAGCTAATATCATGAATAATTTCAACTCAAATTGGATCTATAAAATATGATGCTTGGAAGCTCGAGGTTTTTTTCTAGAACGATTCATGTCAAAATATGCAACTGCATTTAATTTAAATCATTTGAAGAGATTAACATGTTATTTCTACGAGTATTTCTGGTTGTATTACCTTAGTGCAATTTCCACAATGGGGGTGTATGAAAAAGTGAGGCCAGAAGCATTTTCCTTACCATCAGAAAAGCATTTCCATATTGACATTCATTTTCTGAGGCTGCGGTATGTTTGGTACTTTTTGTAGGAATCTAGAACTCATAATATAAGCGGTGTGGCAGAAAGTTGCCTCACTCGCCATGCATGCTTACACAGACACAGTAATGGTACTGCACTAGGTTTCAAATTATTCTAGTGTTGTTTTCACACGAATCTTCATGAGAAAAATGTCTGCCACAAATTACAATTTTCTCACTCAAATGTTCTGTTGGGGTCTCTCCTTAAGAACAATAACCAAAAATCATGCCTTTTTTATCAAGCTAAAATAATATTCAAGCAATTTTGAGCAAAGCATATAGGTACATAAAAAATTTCATCATCTACCAAAAATTATTTATTTCAGGTACTTTTCCTTTACACAACATTAAACAGTTCATTGTTGGTTTGTAGGAAGAAACGGCTTTATTAAAAAATGTCTTTAAAGGAACAGATTACTGCAAATTCACGAATGATGAAAGAATAACCAACGACAAAAAACACCACACAAAACGACAAGAGAAAATCTGAAATTCTAAAAACCGTCTCTGATCTCTGACAAGAGTGACAGATCTTAGTGACAAGTCTTCCTTTTGATGAAAAAGCACTGTTGCACGATCATTATAATTACAGTAGCATAGGGTACATTATTGTTTTAAATGAGTTTCTTTTGCGCCTAAAATTCGGAGTAATCTATCTCTATAAGCTTCTTTTCGTTTTTAAAAAGTCGTAAATGCGCTGTCAAATTTCTCTCTTTCAAATGACATGTGTTTTATTGCCTCATAACAAAAAATTCGAATTGAAACACCAAATTATTTTCAAACTTGGCAACGATCTACCCAAACTGTACTGATGACGCGCATGCGCACATCGTAAACCGGTCGCATACGCGGCATACTTTTCGCCGTGAAAATTGGCGGTATTAGCAATTCTAGAGTAGGTATATAATATATATTTCTATGAGTCTATCCCTGTTCAATCAACTTCCGGCTGAAAGCAATGTTGAAAATGTTATTTTTAGAAGTAGCTGTACGAATGTATTGAAATAGTCGGATCCAGCTAAATTAACTGGGCTCTAGCCGATTTGCATATGTTTAGGTCAGTCTCCAAGGGCGGCATACGAACCGGAAGTTACCCTTTACCGACAGTTCCTCCAGATTATCAACTAAGGAATGCCCTTTGGTTAAACCCTTCATTTTGACCTATCATTCAATTTTATAACATTTGCATACAATTTGGGTGTGCGAATTTAGCCTTACACGAAGGAAATGTGACGTCATTGACGTCGTGCAGGGGGCGACCAGGTACCAATCACTTTTTTCCCGATAATCCAACTTAATCTTCATGTCCCTTGGAGGGCATACCTTCGTAGATAATCGACCCCCCTAGTGTCATGGGCCAATGGTCTATAACCCTTTTTGTATTGTTCAGTGATCGAAACTGTAAACATTTCTCTTGGAAATGCCAACCACTCGTGTGGCGAAACGTCGAGATTTTCTCTAAATAAACGTCGGCCTAAAAACCCGAAAAACCACCATTCATCCTTTTTGTATTGCTTTAAATCAACTTGTAACATCCCCATTTTGCTGAAGATAAGGGAGTAATCCTTCGAAACATATGTCCTTGATGTAAGTCCGACTACATGGTACCTACGGGATTGGAAAATAAATTGAAAGTACAAAAAATTTTGAAAATTTATTTCAGCTAATATCATGAATTTCATCTCAAATTGGATCTATAAAATATGATGCTTGGAAGCTCGAGGTTTTTTTCTAGAACGGTTCATGTCAAAATATGCAACTGCATTTAATTTAAATCATTTGAAGAGATTAACATGTTATTTCTACGAGTATTTCTGGTTGTATTACCTTAGTGCAATTTCCACAATGGGGGTGTATGAAAAAGTGAGGCCAGAAGCATTTTCCTTACCATCAGAAAAGCACTTCCATATTGACATTCATTTTCTGAGGCGATTCTATGTATGTTTGGTACTTTTTGTAGGAATCTAGAACTCATAATATAAGCGGTGTGGCAGAAAGTTGCCTCACTCGCCATGCATGCTTACACAGACACAGTATTGGTACTGCACTAGGTTTCAAATTATTCTAGTGTTGTTTTCACACGAATATTCATGAGAAAAATGTCTGCCACAAATTACAATTTTCTCACTCAAATGTTCTGTTGGGGTCTCTCCTTAAGAACAATAACCAAAAATCATGCCTTTTTTGTCAAGCTAAAATAATATTCAAGCTATTTTGAGCAAAGTATATAGGTACATAAAAAATTTCATCATCTACCAAAAATTATTTATTTCAGGTACTTTTCCTTTACACAACATTACACAGTTCATTGTTGGTTTGTAGGAAGAAACGGCTTTATTAAAAATTGTCTTTAAAGGAACAGATTACTGCAAATTCACGAATGATGAAAGAATAACCAACGACAAAAAACACCACACAAAACGACAAGAGAAAATCTGAAATTCTAAAAACCGTCTCTGATCTCTGACAAGAGTGACAGATCTTAGTGACAAGTCTTCCTTTTGATGAAAAAGCACTGTTGCACGATCAATATAATTACAGTAGCATAGGGTACATTATAGTTTTAAATGAGTTTCTTTTGCTCCTAAAATTCGGAGTAATCTATCTCTATAAGCTTCTTTTCGTTTTTAAAAAGTCGTAAATGCGCTGTCAAATTTCTCTCTTTCAAATGACATGTGTTTTATTGCCTCATAACAAAAAATTCGAATTGAAACACCAAATTATTTTCAAACTTGGCAACGATCTACCCAAACTGTACTGATGACGCGCATGCGCACATCGTAAACCGGTCGCATACGCGGCATACTTTTCGCCGTGAAAATTGGCGGTATTAGCAATTCTAGAGTAGGTATATAATATATATTTCTATGAGTCTATCCCTGTTCAATCAACTTCCGGCTGAAAGCAATGTTGAAAATGTTATTTTTAGAAGTAGCTGTACGAATGTATTGAAATAGTCGGATCCAGCTAAATTAACTGGGCTCTAGCCGATTTGCATACGTCTAGGTCAGTCTCCAAGGGCGGCATACGGACCGGAAGTTACCCTTTACCGACAGTTCCCCCAGATTATCAACTAAGGAATGCCCTTTGGTTAAACCCTTCATTTTGACCCATCATTCAATTTTATAACATTTGCATACAATTTGGGTGTGCGAATTTAGCCTTACACGAAGGAAATATGACGTCATTGACGTCATGCAGGGGGCGACCAGGTACCAATCACTTTTTTCCCGATAATCCAACTTAATCTTCATGTCCCTTGGAGGGCATACCTTCGTAGATAATCGACCCCCTAGTGTCATGGGCCAATGGTCTATAACCCTTTTTGTATTGTTCAGTGATCGAAACTGTAAACATTTCTCTTGGAAATGCCAACCACTCGTGTTGGCGAAACGTCGAGATTTTCTCTAAATAAACGTCGGCCTAAAAACCCGAAAAACCACCATTCATCCTTTTTGTATTGCTTTAAATCAACTTGTAACATCCCCATTTTGCCGAAGATAAGGGAGTAATCCTTCGAAAAATATGTCCTTGATGTAAGTCCGACTACATGGTACCTACAATAAAGATTATTTTTGGTGGAGTTTTTTCACCTACCCAGTGAAGAAAGTTTCAGTGTTGTGCATTCTTCAATAGTTATACCTAATGATTATTGAACATGAAGTCCGTCAGACTGACATTTACTTAACAAGATATATATCATTGTTGAATTCATGACGCTCAGGAGGATGTGGTCTTACCAACTCAAAAAGAAGCAACTGTGTACTATCAAGTCACACCTTTTTGGATTGGTCTTTATATCGCAGGAGGTGAGAGTTTCACATAGCGAGTGAAATTATCAAAAAAGTGCATTAAAAGGTAATTTTCCAAAATCCTACAATTACTTTTGCTTAACCCTCTACTTGGTTGCATCGTGTGTTCGTTTTTGGCACCGGCCAGTCTTGAAATAACCGCATCTTAGTACGGAATTCAGAACTCGATTTTTCAAGGATCACTCACAGTATATTACCACAGCATTGTGTTTCACAATCCATTAGCAAAATGAAAACTTACACGTATGGTAATGAATATTCATGCGGGTTTCAAGTTCCATTTGCATATTTTATTGCCCACATTCTGAAGTTAAATGGTGATCCGAAGCGATGGCAGTAATTAATCATGTAGAAACATTACCAAATCATTACTCTTATGTCTCTTATATTACACGGTCGTACATCGAAATGTCGGAAAAAATTATGGGCAAGGTGTAATACTTACGTACCACATTCCAATGTAACTTTCGAATACATTTCGGAAATTATTCCTCTAGAAATTTTGGTTTTGCGCTTTCAATAGCGAATAGGGAACGAGAACGAACTTCATGACACCATGAATTAGTTATAATAATAATTTATACGTAAATACAAAGTATGACTAATATAGGTATGAAACATTTTATCAGATTCGACAATTGATTAAGAGTAAAGATGGTAGTTTTTCGACATGCAATCAAATTTTGATTGTCATCACAGATGACGTTTCAATGCAAAATAAACTTTTGTTGGCTGGAACGTTGAAATTGCAAAAATTCTAACAAAATTTTTGAGTTATTTTCAATTGTATGGAATAGGGAGACTGTTGTACCAAGACCATGGTATACCTAGGCCAAGTATCTGGATTGTGCAGCCAGTATATCGTTATTGTATGTATGTGTATGTCTTTATTCCTGATGTCTTCAAATTTTAAAATGTTATTTGTAAGTCACTTTCATTATTTTAAATTTATTCAACTATTACTAATTTTATATTTATATATTTAGTCATATTATACTTTTTATACCGGTAAACCTTGTACAATATTGAAACTGATGATAGACCAGATCATGACTGTTCAGAATATCGGAATTTTGCCTTAGTAAAAATCTCACTGTTTTCGAGATAATGAGCATTATTTTAATTTCTGGAAAATCACTACCTCACCTTAGATTTTTTAATTCCATGTATACAAATTGGGACTAATTTAAATATCTTTGCTGCTAAAGATTACTGAAGAGTGATGCTTTCAGACGTACGAAACAGTTTTTCAGAAAACAATACAATTTTTCAAGAAATGAGGGTAAAATGACAGATTTGAGTTACACCAATTTTTTTAACAGTTTGACATTATTGTTTGAAAAAACATAACCAAGTGGAACTGAATGTTCATTACAAAAGAATGCCCATTTTGTCCAGGCTTTACTATGGTATAAAACATACGATCATTATTTTTGGAAGTAGTAGAATTTAGATAATATTAGAGTGTGATGTTATTCTGAGCTAAAATCAACTCCATTAGACTTTGTCAGTAATGTCTTTTATTTTTATCCTATCAAGATGAAATGATTGAATAATTATGAGTAATAACGAATCAACTACTTAGAAGCATTCAATGAGATGTAATGAATTAAATAGGTACTAATTCAACGTTTTTTTTAAATCAACATACACTATAAACCGCAATAAAGATTATTCAACATCGCACTGAATAATATTACAAAAATTTTATTTTCCAACCACTCGTACGCAGAGACGACATATTTTCAAGAAGAACTTTTTCAAATGCGTTATAGGTTATAGCCCCCAAATCAGCGATTCTATGAGCGGCATTGTGCAATCGGATATAGTTCTGCATAAAGCGCTGCTGCAGCAGTAGCACTACCTCCACATTCACCATAATTGTTATGCATATGCGCATATTCTCGGGGAGTATAACGTATGTACGGCATGACAAAGAAATAAATACCACAGAATGAAACAAGCGGAATAATTTCAAAAAACTACGATAGAAGTCACAAGTTGTTCAAACAAAAGTTTTTAATTTTCGACAAGGATTCATCTCTTAAAAAATTTTGCACTTATTTGGTTACACCCTGTATATCTGTCGGTCTCTGAAACTTCGTTGGAATCTGGATGTTGGACAATTGCGACATTTATCACTAGAATTCGTATTAATCGGTGCCATGTCGGATAATCGACATTTTATTTCGATAATTTTATTAGGCCTAATTACATGAAAAGTTAATTTTATTGACATACTATTGAATGCTACCAAACAGTCTATTCTTTATTATTAATAATTATTTCCTAATTTTATCTTGATAAAATCTAAATAAAATAATTTTTGGGCGTAAGTATAAAAGTTGATCAAATAAATGAATATTTTGAAACCTTTGGTGTAAATACAATTCAAGAAAAAAATAAAATACCCAAACACCAAAACTACGTCACAATCTTAAAATCTTAAAAGCTTAATTTTAGCTCCTGAAGATGCCAACTTTGTTGGCGAAACGCGCGTCGAGTGTGATTGCGACGTAGTTTTGGTGTTTGGTAGTTTCCTTTCTTTCTTGAATAAAAATTGATAGAAGCCTAGATTAAAACCACACCTAATTCAATGGAAACCACTTCTTCCAAAAATAATTATAGTTTGTTTTATACCATGGTAGAGTCTGGACAAAATGAGCATTCTTTTGAAATGAATGTCCACTTCCAATTGGTTATGTTTCTTTCAGATAATAATGTCAAACTTTTTTTTTAAAAATTGATGAAACTCAAATCTGTCATTTTACCCTCATTTCTTGAAAAATATTTTCACTTTCTGAAAAACTGTTCTGTACGTCTAGAAGCATCACTCATCAGTAATCTTCAGCAGCGCAAAGATATTTGGATTCGTCCCAATTTGTACACATGGCACTCAAAAATCCAAGGTTAGGTAGCGATTCTCCAGAAATTCTTAAATTGCCCATTATCTCGAAAACGGTGATATTTTTACTGAGGTGAAATTCCGATATTCTGAACAGTCATGACCTGGTCTATCACCAGTTTTAATATTGTACAAGGTTTACCGGACACCCTGTATAAATCACTAACAAGCATTTTTTGCTTCTGTGATACTCTGTTTATTTATTTACAATTTTATTCATACCATTGTAACTTTGTCCCTGCATTTACGTAAATAGACATTATTATTATTATTATTATTATTATTATTATTATTATTATTATTATTATTATTATTATTATTATTATTATTATTATTATTATTATTATTATTATTATTATTATTATTATTATTATTATTATTATTATTATTATTATTATTATTATTATTATTATTATTATTATTATTATTATTATTATTATTATTATTATTATTATTATTATTATTATTATTATTATTATTATTATTATTATTATCACTTAACGGGCTCTTGATGAAACTCGTCCTCTATTATGATGTAGGTACAACACGTTGCAACATATCTTTTATTTTTGTTTCAGACATTCAGACTGCATTCAATGAAAGATAAAAAAACACTACCTTCGATCAGTTTATTACTTCTGAATTGCCAATGTTCCTACAAGCTTGAGACACTCATGGGACAGTATGTCAAAAATCATTTTTTTCAAAACGAATTAGGAAGAAATATCACAAAGTCATATCCACAACTTCAATCCGTGAACAAGTATCAAGTATTCGGATTCAGCAAGAATATTCAAACATTGCTTAAATATTTGTTCAATATTAGATATGGTTTTGAAACAAAACTTTTTCCAATTCAATAATTCTTATTTTGCTCAAATTTCTAGCTTAGCAATTGGCAGTAGCCTATCCTCCTTGTTAGCAGAAATTTTTCTCCATAATATAGAAAAAAAATTACCAAATTTGAACCTTTTTCATAAATTTTTTTTCTGGTTCAGATACGTGGATGATTGCATTGTGGTTCACTACAAAGAGGGGGTCGACTCTGCTCAGATTCCTAAATTCTTTATACCCATCCATTAAATTCACTATGGAAATTGCCCAAAACAATTATTTACCATTTCTGGATCTCTCAATTAACAAAGATAATAACAAATTAATTTTTCCCATTTACCGTAAACAAACACATACTGACTCGATAATACTTTTCTATTCGTCATCCAACACAAGATTGCTCCATTCATTTCTGTATTTCACGGATTATTCAATATACCATTAAATTCAGAAGATTTCAATCGTGAACTTCGTGAAGGAAAAAAACAATTAGATTTCCACAGATTTATTGTCTTCGCGGCATGTTTCGATACACAGTATCTTTCTCAGGCGAATGTATAAAATGAATTACAGGTGGAGAAAATTGACTTTATAAATATTAAAATAATGAAAATTCACGATATTACTCTGATTGAATGTTGAAGTTAAACAGAATTGAAATATGACAATTACTAGAATTTAACTAAAACAATAAAATAACTACGCGACAACATGTTCACTTAAACGAGTGAAACGAAAGACTACAAATTTTCAGCATTCTGTCTAATTTCAATGTTCAAAAAAGTCAACTTTTAGTATTTGTTGTATTTGAATAATTCTGAGTCTTTTGTGTTTTATCTTGTTCAATTATCAGTAAATTATTTCGCTCATTCACCATTTTCTTGTTTAAGTATTAGTTAAAATCAGGAGTTGCTCTATCAATTAATTTGAGAAATGTCCCTAACATCTTTGGTTGTTACTCCTTATTGTTTTGTTTAATATAAGTGTTATGAATTCTGGCTTTTTATTCACAAAGGATCGCATATCAGTTTACAAAATCATTTTTTAATTTAGATCAACTATTTTAATTAGTAGAGTTGAACAGAGGAAGTAAATTTGAGTGCTAAAGTGAGTTCCGCAACGAGTTCTCAATCCAGTATAAGAGGAGAAAGAACAAATGGAGCATCTAGCATAGAAAGGCGAGATCATCTGATGAAAAAGTAAGGTGAGTTAAAAATCTTAAATGCCGTGAGGTATGATGATTCCTTGTTCCTAGAAAATTAGAGCCCAACGTTCTCAATTATTATTTTAACTACTCTGCTCGGTCGAGTTAGTTGTCATGAAGCTCTATTTAGTGAAAATCAGCTTTTGTTACAATCATAAGCAAACATAACTTTACTGACTTTATTGAACAGTGAAACCACACAGAGCAAGCAACTCATAGTAAATTACCACACTCCGATAAAAGCATTCATCAAAGCAGGTGATTTTTGTTAAATGATGGGTCATGATGACCAGGCAAGCGATAGTCATTCTTAGATTATGTATGGTAAATTTATGGCATGGTAAATTTACATGATCAAATCATGAATTCAAAATTTCTGCAGCGAAAAAGGAATCCAAAATGTAAAATTCGAATATCTTGGGTATGTTAACATTATTATGTGCAATGTGCGTAACATTAGCTACAATTTTTAAATTTTACTCTGTGTTCTTTTATACATGTGCAATTTATCATGAAGGAGCGTATGGTGTCTTTTATTACATGATCTACACAATGAGGCTGGGCAAGGTTGATTGAAATGAGAACGTAGACAATTCAAACACAGTTTATGTTGTTTTGCAAGTAAATGTCTATCATGAGGTGGTTTGTTCAAGAACTGTGCACATTTGCTAATGAAATGATTATTTTTACATAAAGGGTAATGTGAATTGGGAAACGAGCCGATTTTGTTTGAGACAGGTGAAGTAGTAGCACAAGACCTTTTATTTTTTGAATGCCAATCGTTGGGTTAAAGGTTTTGTAGAACTGACTTGTATTGAGTAACCAACAGATTCTAAGGCCTTGCATTGTTCAGTAAGAAATTGTTTCAATGAAATAATATGGAATTTCTATTTTTTCTGAACATGATTTTAACTCAAAACGAGTCTTTGTACTAATATCAAGTTTATCAAAAAGAATATTAAATAATGGAAAATCCCAACTATCGAAAGGAAACTGGAGTGCCCTAAGGGCTGACACGTTTTCGGTAAAAATGTTCACCAAGGTTCTAAGGGACTGAACAGTATCTATAGCCTTGGGGGCATCTCTGATTTGATTCCAATAAAAGGTAGCTAACAGTTTTTTGTCTTGATATCTGTCAACTAGAGTTTGGAAAGCTATTTCATAATTTTCATCAGCCAAAGTGACACCCTGTACTATATTCAGAGGTTCTTTTGCTAAATTTGTAATTAGATATTCAAATTTTTCAATATTGCTAAGTTGATCATTTGTATGCACTAACGTATTGAATAATCCATAAAAATGAGGCCACGATTTAAAATCACCATCAAAACAAGGTAACTGTATTTTTGGTAATTTGCAATTTCGAGTTTTCTGAGATGAAATAATGTTTTCCTCATTAGCCTTAATCCATTTTTGAATATCATGATTCACTGTGCTCACTGTATAATAATGTTCATCAGCCTCAGTCCTGATCATGTCTTCCTGTTCCAACATACTAGGATCAGATGAAATTGTCGCAACTATTGCATTGTGACTCTTTTCAAAATCATTAAATATGTGATCTAACTTACTGCATCTAACTTTTAATTGAGTATGAAGCGTTGGGTCAGCGATAGCATCATGAGCAAATTTAACAATTTCTTTGAGTCGTTTCAAAGCAATATCACGGGATGCTCGGTGAGCTGCCAGTTGTTCTGTCATTTTCAGAATAGAAAAAAAGGTTTCAAAATATTTCCCAAACTAATAATTATTAGTCAAGTAAAAAATTTAACTGATTTATTTATCTAGCGAAATTTCTATCAAAGTGGGATATAATAAATTGAAGAGACACTCTGTTAAATATCTGTATATTCTGAACAGTTTCCAAGTAAAAATGTATGAAGAACGATGAGCGATAAAGAGTTGGGAATGCCCGCAAAAACAAACATAAAAAACTGTACAAGCACTGATAAATTGTACCGGATATAAATACGAAATAAAGAACGTTTTGAATGAAAACCAAATCAATGTGTAATCTAGTGGTTTTCAAATATTTCGGAATTATATTTGGAAATTACTTTTATTGTATAAAACCTGGATGTGATATCCCGCTCGAAAAGGACCATAGTGTGCACGTATTCGACAGAAATTAAAATAATAGACGGCCTTTCAGATAACAAAATTAACTCACCAAAACCTCTGAACTGGTCGATGCTGGGTACCCAGGTGGATCTTCTTGTTTGAAAGGGCCACCGTTTCTTGAATAATTGTGCACTTGTAAAGTAATGCGAAAGAGTTTTCTAAGCGCGTCTTACTTAAATAAAGATCGATAAATTAATGTCTAGATTCGTCCAGAATCTGCTTCGCCAAAAGTCCGCTCATGCGTTGAGCAATCAACAAATGAAACCTGAAAGGCATACCTACACGGTGGCACAAGTAACATTGTACCAACATTATGAAAATAAGACAATTTATTACATAAAAATTCCTAACGAGAAAAATAGTCAAAGATGACAAAAAAGAAAGTATAATTCTGAACATAAATTAAACTAATATTATACAGTGTATACGTAAAAATTTCAGTGATGAATAAATTATCTATCTATCAATCTATCTATCTATCTATCAATCTATCTATCTATCAATCTATCTATCTATCAATCTATCTATCTATTCTATGCCTTACCCTTATTATTATACAATATGTTCTATAATTGCCGTGCAATTATCAACAATATCTACATTTTTTTCACAGCAGAATGTAAATAATCATGGTGAAAATGATAGCGAAAGGTCGATAAAATCACATTCATTCAAAGTTTGTAAAATATCATCCCTTTTCTACAAACACTACTTGGTCTTTTTCTATTCGTTATACTCTGTACCACAAATAATGATATCTCCAATTCCGCCAGAATGTCTTATTGATTTACTCAGGTAGCATTACGCGAGATATTTTTTGTTGATCATCCTCCAGACGAAAACCATAATAACTGTAGTGGCAATTGAAGAAGCAAAGCAGTGACATGCATGAATAAAACACAAACAAATAAACATTGTTCAATAGCAAATATTTTCTGAGCAAACATTTACAAAAAGATCAATTCTATTTGTCTACAGAATTACTATCATTTGTAATTGGCACTGTATCAAAAGTTCGTTTTGTAGACATAAATTATCAACAATATATCAATTAATAATTTCAGATTAGACAGTTGAGGAGCGTTTGAGCGCTTGCTATGACCTAGGACTACGATTTGAGTAAACATTTGTCAATACTTGTGGCAGCGTCGAAAATAATATACTTTATTGCCATCGACATGAGGATCCTATTTGCAAATGATAGGCTAATATTGACAAGCTGCTTTGTTTGCTGCTAATGAAATCACTCGGTATATAGCGTTTACGATAACGTCGCCATTGTATACAGTGGAAACGTGAATTATATCTTCACCGTCGATTGGTTCTGTTCGATAAGTTTATGCAGATTTCTGAAACAATTCACCACTGTCGAGGTTTGTAAGGATCAGATGCAGTGTCGTCCTGGAACTTTCAATGCCCCGTGCTAATAGTAAAACAGCACTCTCATAAACACATCTTTTTGAAACTGAAATATCAATTCAATAATTTATGTAATTTATCTTAATTAATCAAGGGAAATGTCATCTTCAGTAAAATCTGGCACTATCGTGAACAAATGTTTCACTCAGCTAGGGTAGAAGTGGGATAGACGCCACAATTTAAAAAAAAATTGTCACAACTCTATTTTAATATTTTTTAATTGAAACAGAATTAACAAAATAAACTTCAACGTTTTTTGTAACACATTCCACCACATTAAAACTAAAACACTTTTCTTACATGATGGGAATTGTTTTTTTTTTTAATTGGAATTCTATGCGTCTCTCCCACTGGGTAGGGAGAGTTGCCGTGGCTAGAAGGGAGAGATGTCACAACGTGTTATTCATAGGGTTTCTTTCAGTTCCTCACGTCGACAAATATTACACACGTTGGAATGCATTGTGCAGGTCTCGTGTAACCATTTTAGGCATTTTATACATTGAATCCAGTCTACTTTTTGTATTGTTTTGTTATATTGCTCAAAAAATTCTACGCAGCGGCAGTCATCATCACTGTCTGAATCCGGTAAGACCTCATCATCACTGGCTGAATCTGATGAGACGTCTTCATCATTGTTGTCATAGTTTGCTTTCTTATTCGACTTGTTTCTGTTTTCGTTTTCATTGTGTTTTTTGGTTGTCTTTTACTAATTTTTTTTTCTTCGTTTTCTCTTTTTAATCGACTCTTATTGTTTCGCCTTTTTTGAAGATGTATTTTGTGGTGATGTTACAACCGTTGCTGATTGATTTCTTTTATTAAATGACAACGGTGTCACTGGTATTGGTCTTATTTCCTGCAACATTTTACCTGGTGTAATATCAGAAACAGTTTGCTCAGAGCTTGAAGTACTAGGCTGCGGCTCAGGGCTCTGTTCTCTGCCCCGAGTTCCAGACAGACCGTTGTTTATGCTTGATATATCTTCCGTACTATTATTTGCAATATTTTGCTTAGCTATGTCTGAAATAGCAAAGAAATGTTTGGGAATTGCGTTAGGATCAAAAGGAAAAATTCCAGTTCCTTTAAAGCCTGCAATTGAATTTGCTGGTGTAGCAGCACGAACCCACGCTTTCCCCAAGATTTCGCCTACCTCACGTCGAGACAGATTACGATTGGAATGGTGTAGCAAATTCTGGCTTCTTGATTCCAGTACAACTTGAGGGGACCAAAAAAGCTTTTATCTAATGGTTGCACAGCTTGGGTGCAATGACTAGGTAGGCAGAGTAAAATTATATCGTTTTGTTCTGCTACCTCCAACATTTCCACATCTGAGATATGCGAAGAATGTCCGTCAATAATTAACAAGGTTTTACCAACTGGCTTCCTAGGTACGAACTGCTCTTGGAGCTATTTTAAAAAGAGTTCTGAATTTATGAAAGAAAATTTTCGATTCATATATATTGTAGATCCAGCCGGCAAACCATTAGAAAACTCAGGTTTTGTGTTAACTCCTTTTATAATTAAAACTGGAGGCAAGACCATTCCTTCGGCGTTACAACATCCAATGACTGTAACGTTTTCGCCTCTCTCGCGAGATGTTAGAACGTGCACATCTTTTGACCCTTTTGGAGCAATTGCTTTAATGTGTTTATTAATAAGCTGGATACCAGCCTCATCCATATTAAATATGTTTGATGGCCGATTTAATGAATCATTTTCTGTTAAGACATTCTCCAACAGCTGGAAAAATTGATCTACCTCTTCGCGATTCATTCCTCGTGCCCTTGCTAAGGATAAACCCTTTGATTGTCTTATCGACAGTTGTGGATTTCTGTCCAAAAAAGATTTAAACCAATGCGGTCCAGCTTTTGCTTTTTCTTTGGTAAAGGTGTGCTAGAGACCAAGTTTTTCTGCTAAATTAAATGCCATTTCTTTAATTGTACTCCTGTCTGGTGCAAAGCCAGCCTTGCCTAATTTTGTAATATGACTTACCAGCTTTTTTTCATTTTCATAACCAAGAACTCCTGCAAAGAAAAGGGTTTTGTAATTTAATTATTTTCTTTTAAAGCAAAAATTTTGAATTGTACCTGCTAGACCAAGAGAACCTTTTCGCAATTTACCCGACTTCATTCTTCGGTCGATGGTCCGTGCTGGTACCCCATATCTCCTTTCAGCTTCACGTTTAGAAATTTCTCCGGTTCTTACTTTTTCTATCGCTGTTGCAAGCTGCTCTTCGGTCCATTGCGATCGTGGTTTAGCTGCGAATATATTTCCTTGGCATTTTATTTATAAATATACACATATAATCAATGATTATTAATTGTTTATCATTAATTTTAAAATATAATTTGAGGCATCTCTCCCATCTACAAGATGCGGCGTCTCTCCTTTTAGATATTGAGAGACGCCGCACCCGTTTATTTACAAAAGTCAAAAACAAAAAAAATCACAAGCAGATCTCTAAACAAACCTACATAATATCATATAACGCTATTTGAAATACATTTTGTAAATAAACAATCGGTTTTATAGAAGGTTGAAAAGGCATCAACAAAATATTTCCATGTAATAAGCTGACGTACCGTTTTTGTTCTGATGTTACTTGGACTAGGTCAAACGTAGATGGTCTCCCACTGCACTCATAACAAAAACTAATTGTCGAATATTGTAAACTGTACCTAAAAATCATTTCCCACTACTGACTTACGAATCACGTGACATGCGGCATCTATACACCCGCGGCATCTATCCCACTTTCACCCTAGCAATACTTTCACACTCTCATGAATCAAATCTGTTGAAATCTTACAAACTTAGGAATATTGAAGGAAAACATTTTATATCAATCCTTAAAAAACAAAGCTGATACACAAATTGAAACCAGGAGATCCCTAAGGAGGCGTTGATTTCGTAGCAAAATTTATTTGCCTATTTTTTGACCATAGTAATAGTAGTAGATTTTTGGGAGGCCGCTACAGCAGCCATGCAAGTATGCCCTCATGCACCATTTTTGCCATCCCCTGTTTTACACTGATCTACATTCCTCCTCCTAATCTTCCTTTTCGAACCTTCGTGACCTCTTAATAAAGGTCAGTATGTCCGCTCACTCCAAGTCGATTAGTTTCTATTGTTGAAGTTTCTCAACTCCAAAGATTTAAAACCTCAGCCTCCCATACGTCTCACACTCGCCGAGGTAGTGTGATGATGTTTATTCATCTTCTTCACATTTGCTCGCTGTTGCAATAAATGCAGAGAATGGTAATTCTCGTTCCGTAGAGTAAATTGTGGCAAATTACAGTTAAAAGTGACAATTTCCAGTTAAAGTGACAGATTCCAGTTAAAAGTGACAATTTCCAGTTAAAAATGACAATTTCTAGTTATAAGTGACAATTTCCATTTCAAAGTGACAATTGCCAGTTCAAGTGACACTTTGAAGTGGCAGTATGTTACGGGTTTATTTTGCACTAGAAAACCCTTTCTGTTTTAATACAATAACATCAAAAATTCTCTGTCATTGATATATACTTTCCACTCTGTACGCTACTGTATCAAAATGACAACTTAATCGTTGTCATGTATAGCTTGTTCCGAATATTAATACCTTTGCCGTACTAGTTCGAGCGGACATGAACCGGCTTTAAGCTAATGACAGTTATCAGTTGTTCTATTTTGCGGTATGACAGCGTTGTTTTGTGAACATACTATTGATTAGTCTAGTGTTTTGTGTTAAGAACACAAAACTCATTCCTACTCTATCTCTATCTTGTGTCATTGAGGTACCTACTTCACATTCGAATACTTAACCTTGTTTGTGTTTGGTTCTGAGATTGAGAGGCTGGCGTTTTCGTCTTGGTTCAGTTGGCAACACTGAATCTTAAGGTGTTCTCTTCATAGCTCCAAGTAGCTCGAGGTAGTTCCTGGACTGATCCCACCGAACCCTAACGAACAAGAAAGCGCCTTGTCAGATAGTGACAGGTTTGACTTTGACGTCTAAGACATATTTTCCTCTTCCTTATTTATTTTGATCTTGATGAGTGACTGACCTATTTTGAAGATTTCTAATTAAAGTTTGATCATCGTTGATGGATCTTGGAAAAATTCATATCAGGAGAGTTTCTCATATTGTTTGCGATTTTTGACCCTATATATTTTTTAGAAATCTCTGTTCGCTTTGCGGATTTTTGAGTTTAGAAGTCATTTCATCATTGTGTAAAACCACTGGAACTAGAAACTCGCTATCAGACAGCAGACAGGCCATCAAAGCTGTTATCAGAACCCTCCCACTTAATAGAGGTTAGTATTTGCATTTGGGCTCTACTTATGGCCCCATACAAGTGTAATCAGAAGTCA
The DNA here is from genome assembly GCA_944452925.2 of Chrysolina oricalcia. Taxonomy (NCBI): domain Eukaryota; kingdom Metazoa; phylum Arthropoda; class Insecta; order Coleoptera; family Chrysomelidae; genus Chrysolina; species Chrysolina oricalcia. The sequence continues at coordinate 15,650,007 of OX101818.2, read as the reverse complement.
GCCTGGTATTGTATATTTTAGGGTGCTCCGCTGCGGCTATTGCTTGCTACCACTCTGCTACCACTCTGCTACCACTCTGCTACTACTCCGCTGCGGCTAGTGCTTGCTACCACTCTGCTACTGCTCCGCTGTGGCTACTACTGTGCTACTGTTACGGCTTCGCCGCTGCTAGTGCTCCACTACAGTTTCATTGCTCCACTATTTCCACTGTTCCGTTGCTACACGATTGTCTTTCCACTATTCCACTACTGTGATTGGTCCCGCTCAACTGTAGTTGTCCCGCTGAATATCTGTTGTTCAGCATTCCTTCGCTGTTCGTCCCCATTGTTGGTATTCTTCGTTGAGGGTATTCGCCCCAGATGTTATGGTACTTGATTGATTGAGCCGTACCCACTGTCTTACTGAGGAAACCTACTTACGATCAGATAAGTTTAGCATAAGAGATTGCCCCTAAGGCATCAGTTATCATAATTGTAAGCTATCGTGACGTCACAGCCATAGCCCTCACTGGAGGTTCAATATTTTATTTATTTAAACAGTACACCACTCTCAATCTATTGAATCCATCTTGGTGGTACCATATTTACAGTAATTTCATTAATTTTTTTGTTATTGTGTGCCGAACGGTACCCATACAGGGTGTGTAACATAAATCAATATATTTTATTAGTAAGGGACATGACTATTTCTTTTATTCTGGTCCAAGTTATCTAAATGTTTTGAAAAATATTTTGTTCTTGGCCTTCTACGCCTTCGTAGGAAAGTAACAGATTGATATATACTCAAGAAATGCACATTATTATCATAATTTTCTCATTTCGTTTCTTTTTATCGACCCCACAAGTCTCATATCGGGATATCTTTGCCTTCCTTCTTAACCTGAATAAATAATGATAAGCGATAAGGCCTGCAAGAGCACCTGATAAGGTGAAAAAATGAGGGAAACGCGGTGTAACTGAAGCTTATCTCTAGATAAAAATTACTTCAAATGAGTACCCATCACTAACAGCAAAACTTGTGTTAACTACATTTGATCTCAAACATTTTTGTATAAGTATATTCAAAAATATCCTTGATGAACATATTACGATTGCATCCGTTTCGATGGTGTTTTCGTGAACTGCATGTTCGAATAAGAATACAGAATACATATAGAGGCCAGAAAAATGATTAAATACCGTTAGATATACAGGGGGTTTCTTAAGTATGTGTAGAAAATTCAGGAGCATGTTGGTGATGTCAAAATGAGAAGAAAAGTTCTTATAGACGCATGTCCGCAAGTTATTTGTTTCCGATATACAGAATGTTGAATTTGAATTATCACGAATAAATTCAAAAATAATTTTGATAATTGAGTAAAGTTTGGTATCTCGGAGTAATTTTCAATTATAAAATCAAATGTGGGGTTGGCGTCACCTACATGTCTTTTCAGTCATTTGCAATGTAATTTTTTTATTTATTACGTTTTCTAGAGGAAAATCGATTTTTCGAACATTTTTATGTAAAAAAGATATTCCTGGTAGAGATCGCTGCGAGCAACTGTTTTCGAGTTATTGGGATTTGGAATAATCGATGCAAGTGATTTTGAATGACAAGATGTTTAAATTCAAAAATTCAAAATTAATTCAAGTAGTTGAGGAAATAAATTTTCTTCAATTTCATTTCTAAGTAGGATTGCTGGATACAAATAATAATGACAGTAATAGAGACCAATTTAATAATAAAACAGCAAGAATCATTTTCTGACTACATTTAAGTGATGATTGTGGAAAACCCTTGAATAAAAAAAAACCTGCTAGAGCTACGTACAAAAAAGTTATGACATTTCGAATGACTGAAAAGACACAAAGAGACAAGTAACATCAAATTGGATATCTTCATTGAAAAATGCTCCCAAAATCAAACTTCACTCGAATATCACAATCATTTTGGAATTGATTCAGAAAAATAAGAATTGAACTTTAACACACAGTATCTCAGAAACGAATAACTTGCGGACATATGTTTATAAGAACTTTTCTTCTTATTTTGATATCAGCAATATGCCCCAAATATTCTACACGTCCTAAGGAAACACCCTATCATTGTTTTAGTAGACTGAAGGCAGGAACACAATAGAAGATTTATGTAAATAGCTTTAAGATTTGCGATTTAGGATATGACTTTTAAAAATAAAAAAGGGCGCAAAACAGAATTGAAAAATGAATTTAATCAATGAGATTGTTTTTGGGGCGTATAACCAGAATAATAATGATAATAACTGTTTCGTGTTGAAATTAAATCTTAAATTGCACAACTTAATGCTAAAAACATAAAACTTCAATTGTCTCTCAGCCTTTAGAAATCCAACGTTGCCTGATTATACACAGAGATTTTTTTGTGAACTGACTTTAGTGTTTTTCGAATATTGGTTAAATAGTCGTTAAATCGCTAACAATTTTGTATGGCCATTCTGTCTATGTAAGAATGTAAGGCTAGCCTGGTCTGGTAAGGTTGGCTATTAATTCACGCATTTTTAACTTAGTTTGCCTTCTTGTCTTGTCATTTAAACTTCCCGCCATTGCACTGACCAATCGTAAAGGATTTAACTGTGTTAATGGACTAGTTTTCATTTTTTCATTATGGATTAATTCTAAAAATTTAATAAAAGTGAAACAAAAATGTGAAAGAATCATTGAAATATCTCTAGAAATGAAAAAGTTATGGGACTTTGAAGTTGCGCTTGGAAGAATCATTTCTTAGCAGGCAGCTCTCTAGTGTGTGACGTCACGCCACATGAACGAGGCGACTAGTATTCGCAGAGTGCTTACAAATTTATCGGTGTACAATCACTTGCGCCGTTCGTGTCGTGTATTGTTTTTGCATGTACGAAATGACATGAATAAAAGGAAGAAGTGGTGCTAACTAATGAGGTGGGACTTAATTGGACCTAAAAAACTACATAATGTGTGCCTTGGCGCGGCTAAGGATCCTCTGCTCATTAATGTATTCCTCAAAAAAGAAAGGACCAATAATTCGTTCGTTCAATATCCCACACCAACCGCAAGTGGCTTCATCGGTATATAAAATATTTTGTAGGAAATTTCTATTGTTTAAATATTCCCCTTGGGTCCATAAACAATATTCCAGACCTTTTGCTTCATCGCCTTCTTCTAGTGTGTGTAAAAATTTTGGCTTGAAAGGTTTAATATTCTTCGCTTTGAGACATCTCCGAATAGTTTCTCGTGGAATATTCAAATCTAAAGTGGCATTTCTCATACTGTTCTTTTTTGACGTTTATTAGTAAACGCCAACAATACGTTGCTATTAATGGCAACATTCACTTTGTTGACAGTAGTGAAACATCAAATCGATTCTACCACGTCGTCAAGGGTATTTTCACTTATCAATACCTACGCGGTAACTAGGTAAAATTCGCGTCGACATTATGGCTAATTTCATAGTGAGTTGTATAATCGAGTAAAGATGCACCGTTCGGTCCATCTATCTATACGACGCAATCATACATTTCACACACTGGTCGAATACTGATGAGCGTAAGTCGTGTCGTGTTCTGACATCGCAAAATGCAAGACTAGGTCGGGAAGCATTGCTATTGGCAGTTGATAATGAATTTGCGCATGCTCATGATCTTTTTAATGACTCTGATACTTATGAAAATACCAAAGTAGACTACCTACAGAACAAAGAGTCTTTGGAACTAACACTCTTTGTGTTTGTGACTATCAATGACACTCCAATTATATATCTTTAATTATGACAAGGAGCAAATTATTTTTACTTAGTGCTGCCGTTGACTGAAGTATGGAAACTTTAATAATGGTAATTACTTTATTGTCAGTTTTCTTTTTTCCAGCAAATGCTGCACTTTAGCGCTCGTAAGTGAAAAACTTATTACTATTATCAAAATAGTGTCATGTGCACTAGAGCATTTGGACCGTTTTTCTCGGTGCAATTTGAAACATTCATCCAAAATAAAAACAAATAAAGATACAGGGGGAGAATTGGTTCCGGGTTACCCGGTATATCCTACAATATTTCTTCCTTGTTTAGGTATCCCCACTAAATTCAAACGATGAGGATATTATCTACAACAAAGGAAAATGCCGAAAGACCAACGTCCTCTACCGCGTATTTACTGCCCTTTTCCTAATTGCTTTATGGCTCGGTGTTACGCGTATTATCTGGTTGAATTATGAACCATAAAACGTCTGCATAATCGTCGTAAAAATAATTAGAGGTCGATAATAAGTAAACAAATTTAACTGTGGGGTGTATCCGTAATTACCCAACAATGAGTAATCGTTTAATGATTGTTGTTTGTTGTTTGTCGAAGTATCTTTCAGCCGGAATATTTTGCATCTCGAACGGTAGTATCAGTAAGATTGTTGGTTCAATGAGATAAGACTTTTCCATATTTCAGATATACAGTGCGGCCTTTTTTAGTCCTCCCCCTGTTAACTTTTCAACGGTTTGAATTGTCTTTTCAACCATTTAAATTTTTCCGAACCTATTTCGTTAAAAAAAATTTCTCTATTTGAATAGATATAACAAAACAAATTTCACATTCTCATTGCTACTTTTTCTGTTCTACAAGATGGTGTTATCAGATTTTCAAACAGACGTTTCGTATTTGAGCTGCCATCATCAACTTTGTTTTTTTAAATACGGCCCTGGATATTTTTTATTATAGATTTCAAAAGTTTCTAATGTCCCAAAACAAATGATGTATCGCACTTATTCTAAAAGTTTATATTAATATCATTTTTCATAAGAACTCATGAGTTAGAGAAAGACAAAAAAATTTTAATAGAGTTAAAACAAACTTTTTTTGCAATAACGCACTGCATAAAACTCAAAAACTAACATAAAAGTGGGTGGTTAATAAATAATATAATTGAAGTGTAATCCCTCAAACTCTAGGCCCTAGGCTATATTTGCAAAAATAATTGCATTTTATCAAAGTGGCTGTGCATAGTGCATTCTGGTCTGGCTATCTTAGTTCATTTGTTAATGTTTAAATTATCCAATATTTTGACAGTTCACTGTTCGTTCACTAATCGTTTAAGCTTATTAAACGAAAATGACTTTTTCTAACGAAGAAAAACGAGACATGATAAGTATTTATTATATTTCGAATCGAAATTCAAAAACGGCTTGAGAGAGCTATTTGTTGGAATATCCAGAAAGACGGCAGCCGCATTATAGTTATTTTGCTAATATTGATAATAATTTAGCTCAGTACGGAAGTTTTGTTAAGCCAAGGGTTGAATATGGAACACCCCATCCAGAAGAGGAACAAATTACCTTGAACACTGTAAGTTTGAAAACTTACAAAGTAGAAAGTAAAATAAATAATTTTAAATAATTTTTTAAGGCCAATAATAATCCTCGAGCTTCAGTTAGATTTTTCTCAGAAGAAGTAGGATTACCGCGAATGAGAGTTTGGAGAACTTTAAATAAGCGTGGAAATAAACCTTACAAAATCCATATTAGTCAAACACTAAGACCTGGGCGATGCTGAGAGACGATTAGAATTTTGTAACTGGTTACAAAATAAAGTTAATGAAAATGATGACTTCCTAAATAAAACTATATGGACAGATTAATGCAATTTTTCAACAGATGGACAATTTAACAGATATAACGAACACTATTGGTCAATAGAAAACCCAAGGCAGAATCAAGAAGTAAGACCTCAGGTTCGACAATCATTTAACGTATGGGTCGGTATGTGGCACAATGAAATTATCAGCCCGTTTTTTATTCAAGGAAAATTAAATTCCGATAGATATACAGAATTAATAAGGACCAATATATTGGATTCCTTAATGGAAGAACCTTTGGGCGTATTACGTCAACTATGGTGGCAACAGGACGGTGCACCACCTCATAATGGGAGATGTGTTAAAAATTTATTAAATGAATTATTCCCTAATAAATGGATTGGAAACCAAGGTCCCGTACGTTGGCCAGCTAGAAGCCCCGACCTAAATCCTCTAGACTACTTTCTTTGGGGATTTCTCAGAAACCGTCTTTATCGAAACACTCCACAAAATCTTGAAGTATTACGACAAGACCTAATAAGGGAGATCAGGGCTATCCCTGCAATAAGGACCATTCAGCGTGCCATCCATAAACTTCACAGACTGACACGAAAATGCATTCAAGCAGGTGGATTACAATTTGAATATTTGCTTTAACTTTCATTGGGTATTCAATTTTATAGTTTTTGTTTGACTTTTTTTGGAATAATTAAAACACCATGCCTATTGTTGAACATCACACATTGTTTTATATCAATTTTTATGAGCTTCTGGGGTCCTTAAAACAATGATGTATCGTTCTTTTCCGAAAAAATTATTTTAACGATGTCCTGCTAAGATCTTACCAAAAATCTATTCTCTGTCTCTCTCTAACACATGAGTTCTTATGGAAAATGCTATTAATATAAACTTTTCAAATAAGTGCGATACATAATTTTTTTTTGTAAATTTTTTTTGTAAAATTTGTTTTTACGAAACTCCCAGATTTTCGGAGAAAACCCCTCATAAGCAGAGCTTGTGCGAGCAAGGGAGATCCGGGTCCTACAGTTTAAATAAAAGTGGAATCCGAACCACTTCAGCTCAGTGACACACGACCGGGTATCGAACCCGGACCGTCTGGGTGGAAACCAAACGCTCTAACACCTCAACCACTTCGCTGTTTTGGGACATTAAAAGATTTTAAAATCCATATTAAAAAATCCATGAACGTATTTAAAAAAACAAAAGTCTGTTTGAAAATCTGATAACATCTTGTAGAACAGAAAAAGTAGCAATGAGAATGTGAAATTTGTTTTGTCATATCTATTCAAATAGAGTCACAAAAAAATAAAAATAAATCGCGAATAATCGATTTTTTCCAAAAATCTTCGGAAGTATTCGGAATTTTTCAAATATGAAAGCGGCGTTTCAATGAGCACCAAATGGCGCAACTTTGCCTCCATTTAACCGACCTCGTATCTCTTCCGGTTTCCGAGATCCCAATAATGAGGCTCGAATTTGGGACACCCTGTACATAGAGACGTTTTCAACAAAATTTCTTCTATAATGGAAAACAATTCCGGTATTGGCATTCCCAACTATAGACATTAGAGAAAAATGTACCTTATTCGCGGATATGACACAAAAATATTATAGCACGGCAAAACAAAAATAAAAATTATTTACGCAAAAATGTAATGCGTTGATATCGAAAAGATAAAAAAATGTTAGGATTCTGGGGCCGGGTAGCCAAGTGGTTAAAGCGATATTGTTTCAATCACTTTGGCTGCCAGTCGGCGATGGTTTAAACCATGGCGACTGCAGCAAATTTTCTAATGGCCGAAGAAAGTGCTAGGAATCGCACGTAAAAAGGTGAGACCTCGTTAATCCTTGGCTCGCACAAGTTTCGACTTCTGAGGGCTGCCGTTCGCAAGGGGACGATAGCTGGTTAACGGAAAAAACAACAATTTTTAACAATATAAACACAAAATCATAAAACGTTGCTCAATATATTCAACTCGACAGTCTAATGAACTTAGATTGCCCATTCCCACCTCCACACTTGTCAAAGACTCTTTAATATACATCAATGTCTGCAAAATGTGTAATCACATTATAATATCGAGTGATTATTCATATTTTAGAAAAAGTATTACAGAAAGCGGCGTTTCAATGAGCACCAAATTGCGCAACTTTGCCTCCATTTAACCGACCTCGTATCTCTTCTGGTTTCCGAGATCCCAATGATGAGGCTCGAATTTGGGAGTATTTTGAGTATTTTGAGAGTTTCTGAAAAATTTAACTGAAGAGAAAATCTGGTATAAATGGGAAGATATCACTACTGGTATCAGCAATATTGGCACTACAACTTCGTTAAATATTATCAACTTTATTTGCTTTATACATGTGGAAACAAAGAGGGTGAATTTTAACACTGCCTTCTGTAGATTTCTCTTTTAATTTCAAAGTAAGAATCATTGTCTCCAGATATTTTTGGAAATCCCGAAACATTTTTGTCTACGGTCCCTTAGTTGTCACCTGAAAATGAAATCAACTTGATGCTAAACTCACTCTCACTCCACTAATTTTTTTTTTTTTTTGAGAAATGCGTTGTCCAAAATAATACTTTTTTTTTTAATTCTTACTAACGTAGGTATATTGAATTAGTAAATTTTGTCATTCTCAGTTGAGAACTCTGGGGACCATATGTTACTTATTGGATACTTGGTATTATCGCAGGACAAATGGCGACGGTGAATATTGTCACTTTGTAATCCGCTACTAAGTACCCCCCTGAAAAAAATCCTATCGACGCGCCTATATCAACTTGAAAATTTCGAAAGGCAAAGAGATCGACATTGTGAAAATACATATTATCGAAAATAAAAAAAAAATGTATGATTGAAAAGAGAATTGGATTCTCTTTCCAAAGAAACTTGACACCTCATGCTATTTGAAAATTTTCAATTGACATGCCCTCTCGGGCCCCCTCTACGGTAACTCTTGGGCCCCCTATAGGGCAATGGAAAATGGTTAATGTCCCATGTTTTTACGTCAAATCGTTCAATAGGGGGGTACTAACTAGAAGTTAACTTGTGGAATGACGTCACATCTTACAGTTAACTTCAAAATGTAGAAGTTAATTTTATCGGGAGGAAGGGGTATCAGTTGAAGTTAACTTTGTAGAAAATTGTCGTTTTCGACAGTTGTTCTGTCAATAATTTAGTTTATTATTTCAATTTTATTATTTTTTCAGCGATAAAAAAGATGATGTGAATATTGTTGAAGTGTCTCGGCGACAATTAGATAAGATATCGGTTGGATGAATTCAAAGAGAGTAAGCTAGCTCTCTTTGGGATCAATCCACCTTGTGGAACGAGACCGAATTTAAAAACCAAATTTGATTATCACGAGAGTCTGTACGCATCAATTTTACAAATACCATCAACTAATAGGTCAGCATTTCTAGCATAGTATAAAGATTATAAAAAGGTATCCTTATACAATGTTTCTAGTTCCTAATTTGATAACTGTAGTAAGATAGATATTTTTATTTCATAAATCATCATCTATCGCTATTAATTACGCTCAGATTTTAGACAACGATTCATTCTTGGTGGTTGAAGGATATTTTGGGGGTATTCATAAGTGTACTGCTACTGCTATAGCTAGAAAGGCCACAACGTCAGATAAGGGAATTTGCGAAAAAATCTAGGTTACCTTTTTGCCTCCTTCTTCTTTATATTTTGAAAATGGGAACCTTTAAAAAACTGACATTTTGAAGCTGTAGTTAACTTGACTGTTAAAATTAAAGTTAACTTCAAAATATTTTTATAATACCGACGCTAAGTCGTACTTATTTAAAAAAATGCATACCTTCCTAAGTTTAGCATTCCCCTACATGGTAATGATTGATACAAAGTGGTGAGAAGATACAAAGTGGTGAGAAGATACAAAGACATTTTCATGACGTATGAAACCTGTAGAAACAAGCTTCAATAGCGAAGATAATTTTAATTGCGCAAAGCTTAAATGCTGAACTAAAAACGAAGGTTTCTCTGTTATATTGAATGAAGTTTGAATAAACTTCCACAAGAATCAGTGACTGCACAATTTTTTTCTTTTTTTTTCGGTGTTTAATTACGTCAAAGAGACAGCTGTCTCGGATTGAATAGTCGGAGCAACTACTCAATTGATGTCAATTATAATTTATTTTCAATTTGAAAACGTTTCGTATATGTGTGAAGTTAGCAACGAATTTGCCAGCAACAATTTCGTAATAGTATATTGTGTATCTAGTAGTAAAAGCAATACATTCCCGGACGACCATGTAAATTTTTGGCCGAGGCGTTAAGCCGAGGCCAACAAGCATTGAAGTCTGGGAATGTGCTTTTACTACGAGGTACACATACTATTTTTTCTGAAATCGCAATCAGCATTATCAAAAACTAAGGAATTCTACATATTGTTTGCGTGAATTCAATAACTGTCTAAAATGTAAACAAGCCGGCAAAAATTTTCCCGTATTGTTTTCGATACGGGAAAGTACTTTTCCGTACCGTATAGGTCCGAAAACGGTGAAAGTTCGTTGCTTAGCAACGCACTAAAATACTAGATTAGCGTATTTTGAGGCCTGAAGTTGCTCCGAGAAAGTGGGCATTCTTGAACGATTTCAGAAAAAAGTCCTTTCAGCAACGATTCAGCATTTCGGGCTTTATATAATTAAAATATTAGTTTTACACAAAATCTAATTTTACGGCATTGGTTGGCTCGAGGTGTATGATATTCAAGATTAATCAAGTTGAAAGACCATTAAATATTCAGAAATATCCGCTCCTATTTTGTTTACAGTCGGAAACAGAATAACATCGTTCTTAAAATTTTTACGAAATGTAGAAATGGATATCTTATTTCTTACAGTCGTTTATGGAAGACTTTAAACTTGGCAGAAATCTCAACTTGAATGAAAATACGCAGGTTTTCGAGACTAGTAGTTTTAATTTTTTCATAAGACAAGAACATTGAAAATCTTACAGATGAAGGAGAGATTTTTTTTCTTTCGGAAATTGATAACAGGGAAATTTTGAATTTGGATAATAAACAAACCTTGGAGTTTCGAGATAAAATTCGATAATTAGTTTATAAGTGGGGAATAAAGAATAAAAACCAACTGGAAATGTGTAAAAGTACAAGCTCTTTCGGTAGATAGAAAGTGGATGAATCAAATTCGTCAGGGAAGCAGACAATAATCAAAAACCGTGAATATTTGAAATTCGTTTCAGTATATGAAGAGAACACGTAAAAAGCTATCTATATAGAAATTTTCATAGAATATGTGAAAATTAAATATTCCGCAAAGCAGCGGAAAATATTCGAAAACCGCGAATATTGGAGATTAATGTCGTTAATCTCATTATTTTTTTGAGCCGACATGAAAAAAGCCACCTGGAAATTTTCTCAGAATGTGTAAAATTGCATGCTCTTTCAGATAATGGAGTAGCTTTTGATAATTATAAAGTCGGTACGGAAAAGGAAAGTCGTTAATAACAAAAAAAGCCTTCTGGAAATTTTCACACAATATTTAAGAATGCTTACTCTTTAGGAAAATGAAAATGTGCACATTTGATAGCCGGTATTCTCGACTGAATGAAATTAACGAAATGGAATACGGATGAATATTTTCAATTAGTTTCCGCTTCCGTACTGACTTCACAATTTTGGAAGAATATGTTTCACTTATTCTGTGAAAATTTCCAGATGGCTTTTTTTCCTTATTTTCGACCTATATAATCAAATTAACGAAACGAATGTTCAATATTCGCGGTTTTTAAATATTTTCAGGTTCCGTATCAACTTTAGGATTATCACCATTTCATTTTCCCAAAGAGCATGAATTTTCAAACATTCTGTGAGAATCTCCAGGGGGATTTTTTCCTTATTATCGACTCATAAACTAATTAACGAAGCGTATCTCGATTTTATAATTGTTTACTGGGTTCCGTTCAAATTCTAAGTTTTCTTCTCTCAATTTTCAAAAGCACAATAATATATTTTCACATCCTGTGAAATGTAGAAATTTCCAGATGGCATTTTTTCTTTTTCTGTACTTATAAACGAATTATCAACGTTTCATTTTCCGGAAGAGTATGAATTTTCGCATGTTGTAGAAAAATTTCCAGATGGGTTTTTTCCTTATTCAAATCAATGTCAAAATCAAAATGGGCATGAGCATTTTTTGGGATCTCTGCCCTTGTCTTGTAACTTTTGAGTGGGACAAGATATCTATTAAATGTAGGTAGAATATGATATTTTTAACACATTTTGAGAGTGAAAGGTGATACCTGATATATACCAGGAAGGCACTCTCACATTTTATTTTTGTTTGGAACACGGCGTTCTCGTGACACCTATTAAAGGCTTTTCTTATCTATTTAACACCACTTAATTTTTTTTTAAATCGATGTAGCAGATCAAAATTTATAAACTAGTGAAGTTTACTATTTTATTTCATTAACTGACGTATTAAAAACTGCTGTATTGAAACAAAAATTTTTTGTTTGTGAAATACGTGAGACAAATAGGTTCAATGAGGAAGTGAGAATAATTTGAATATTCGATAAGTTTTTTGCACTTGTGTTTATTTTAACAAAGGATCGATTTCGACCTTCACAAGATAAAACCGAAGCAATTTTAATTCATGCTGAAGCTGTGATTTGAAGAATACTTCATATCCTGTTACATAGTATTCAATTCAAAATCAATTCCATTCAAAATATGCTTTATTGTCAAAATAACATAGTTCCTATAGACACAGTCATTATTAAAATATATAGGGTGTTCATTAAGTACTTGTACAAACGTTAGAGAATGAATCTTTAACTAATTTTAATATAAAAAGTTCATATGAACATGTATCCGCAAATGTTTCGTTTCGGAGATACATGGTGTTGAAGTTGATTTTATTTTCAATTATTTTGAATAACTTTTGCAAAAAATAATTTTTTTGCACAAAATTTGGTGAACGGGTTATATTTTGAGGTCAGTAATCAAAATTTGGCATTGATTTTTATGTAGCACTTAGAGGGCTCTTCGTACGCTATATTTATCTAAATGACAGTGAACTTTTGTTGTTTTTTATATTTGAATATTGTTAACACACATTTTCTAAGCAAAACAGAAGGATTCGCTCAACAACGCTAGGTGCATGAGTTTTTGAGAAATTTGCAAATTTCTGCATCGATGCAGCTTATGGGGTCGCTTAAGCGCCAGATGTAGGTGCTCAGAACTTTACATAAACTGAGTTTGTGATAATCTCGCTAAAGTAAGCAAATTTCTTAGTCTACGAAGATGTAGGTATCGAAAAATGTTTCATTCTCATGATACAAGATGTTGAAAAACCGATATATTTAAAAAAATCATCAACCTTTATTTTGAGAACGAATCATTTTTCGTAGCGTTCTCAATGAGGTTTACCTGCACTGTTAACCTGTTCATGCAAACATCTCGAGTGTACCGCAGCTTGTGTGGCCATATCTCTGTTACTAAATAGTCTTCTGGCAATAATTAACATTACGAAAGGTACCAATTCATTAGTTGTTCAGCCCATTCGAAGTACGTTTTTGATATTGTTGATTCTGCCGGACACACAGACACCTGCCTAATGTTCATCGAAAACATACACACATCATTCCAAAACGTCAATATTGCCTCGGGGGAGCGGCGTTTATTGCCAGTGTCCATATACAAACTGCATATAATTCGTATCAATGGCGTAACCATTGGTCACATAGCAGAGCAAATGACATTGAAGAAACTAACGAATGAATTTGATCCTAATCACTTGTCACCAAAAATGAGATATTTTTTCTAAGACACTGTTTCTCATATAGCGAAAAGCTGGACCGAAAGTAAAGATAATCTTGTGGTTGGCTTTGTTGAGCCACCACCTTGTTTCACGCAGAAAAAAAGACGGTAATTTTTACTAGGATCGCAATGAAATCAACCACACAGAAAGATGCGCATAGCGCCAGACATTCGTCATGATTAACTCCACTAATTCAAACCAAAAGATGAATAGTGTCGCAAGTAAGAGTGCTCTTACGCATATAGTAGGTACAGTGAAACCATACTGTAACTGATGGTGAAATTTACCACGACTCATGGCACTCTGAAAATCGTAGTTAAAAAAAAATGTTAAAATTGTTATTACCGTCAACCGATTGCACCCCTACGCGCAACCCTCGGAAGTCTTCGAGAGACTTGTGTGAGCTAGGGAAGATGCAGCTCTTACCTTTTAACGTGTGATGCCATGCAAAGGCGAACGTTCTACCAGTACGGCCACCACGTGACACCTTAATAATTTACATGGTGAAATTCACTACTCATGGCACTGAGATAATCTTCCATAATGTCAAAATCTGATATTCTCAGAAGGCAAACTTTATCTCAACCAGATTTACCACGCCACTAGTAGCATTTTTGAATATCGCCAATCGTTTCATTAAATAATCTTGAATGATGATTTTCACTTAGCAAATATTCAAATACAGTGCGCGTCAAAATTATGGAACAAATTCGATATTTCGCAAGCCATGTACTTTTCACAAAAATCCTGAAATAGATCGATTTTTATTTTGAAATGCCGATTTTTTTATGTATATTCTAAACAGGTTATGTCACTGGTTTTGACGTGGTGACGTAATTGGTATTTTTTTTAAATTGGAATAGATGTGTTGTGAAACCTCATCTGAAAGGTATTTCGATACTGCATTCAATGATAATAATTAAATAGATTTTTTTACAGGGTGAACAAAAATTAATATTTGCAGAGAATAACTTCATATCCAACAAAATAGAAAAGTTAAATTAAATGTTCGAAATGCCATCTACCAGTCTCTTGACACTAAGCAAATCTACAGCACATTCCTCTTGCGCATGGCGAATAACTTCCGTAGTAATTCTGTTAATTTCGATCCTAATTCGATTTTTCAACTCGTGTAGATTTTGCGGCCTATCTACATAGTCCTTCGATTTCAAATAACCCCACAGAAAAAAATCCTGGGGCGTAAGATCTGGATATCTTGGGGGCCACTCGATCAGTCCGCGTCTACCAATTCATCTCCTAGGCAAACAGTTATTCAAAAACTTGCGAACATCACGTGCATAGTCCGAGGGTGCACCATCTTGTTGCAACCAAATATTTTCATTTGGTGCTGCTAGGAGTTCATTTCTTAATAATTCCAAGTAACGCACAATTTTGTGGCAAATGGATTTTCCGATGCCAACTCTCTTTCACACACACACACACACCAAGTAACGCTCTCGTGTGAAATTTCCTTCGAAAAAATACGGGCCAATAATCCTGTTGTTCATTATCCCTGCCCAAACATTGACTTTCTGAGTATTGTTGTCGTTGGTTCAGATTGAGAAAATGATCATTTGATTGGTTTATATAATATGAGGAAAATTGTCTCATTTATATCCATACAGCAGACTGACTTAATCAAGCAAGCAAGTTTCCGAATTATTAAAAAAAATCATAAAATGTCTGAAAATCCTCTTGAGAGATTACTTTGCAAAGAGTAAGAAATTGTGGACATTTCTTGGCGAAAGCCAAAGCAGTTGTAAAAGAATGTTTTCCATTTCTAGTTTTTTTTGTAGTTTAGTTTCGGACAGCACTCCAGATCCTTCTTCGATACGCTACTGGAGAGCCGTATCTATCGATCCCTTTTGCCCATCCATACACAAGCAACATACATCTTCATCAATGTGAACAGACGATATGTCATTGTTTCGCTTGTCGTCGGATCAATCGTATACGCGGGTGGAACGGCCAACAAAGCCGCTTGGTCATTTAATCTGGTCAAGTTCGATATGGACACGAGCGGATTCGCTGGAAGTACGGGGAAGTCAGATGTTTATTTTCAATTTCGCAAGATAGGAAAAATTCGGTAAAATTCGAAGAACACAAATTATTGGGACATTTTTGACTCCATTTTTTGATCTTATATGTATTTGAGAGAGCAATTGCTTTGGTTTTCATGGAAGCGTAAATTTTTTTAAAATTTGTTTTTCATTGCTTTTTCCGACTTAGTTTTCGGCATTCCGACTTATATGTTAGAATTCCGACTTAGATATCAGAATTCTGAGTTAGATGTCATCTTCTGCGAAAGCGTAGAATGACCACAACCATTTCATTTATATTTCAAAGCCTTTTCCGTCTTAGATTTCGGTACTTGATGCCATCCGTATAATGGCCACAACAATTTTTATTATCATTTCAGAGCTTTTTCAACTCAGATTTCGAAATAAGACTTCAATTCTCAGACCCACATCTCTGATTTTTGACTAAGATCTCGGATTTTCGACTAAGATCTCGGATTTCCGACTCAGAATTGCAACTTAGATCCCGGAGATCTCGGAATTTTGACTTCGATTTGGAATTCCAACTCAGATCTCGGAATTTCGACGCAGATTTCGGTTTTTCTACTTAGATTTCGGAATTCTGACTCAGATCTCAGAATTCCAACCTAGGTCTCTGAATTCTGACACAGGTTTCGGAAGTTCCACTTAGACTTCGGCATTCCGACTTAAATTTAGGAATTCCAACTCCACTCCATCTTCAACGAAAGCGTAGAATGACCAAAACAATAGTTATTTTCATTTCGAAGCGAAGCGACTTAGACCTTGGAACTTCTATGTAAGTAGAAGTTCTTGCATGTAGAATGGCCATAACAATCTTTATTTTTGTTTCAAAGCTTTTATCGACTTAGATCTCGGAATTCCTACTTATATTTCAGAATTATTACTTAATTTTCGGATTTCCAACTGAGATCTCGGTTTTCCGACTTAGATCACGGATATCTTACTTGGATTTCGGAATTCCGACTCAGATCTTGGAATTCTGACTCAGATATCGGAATTCTAACAATTATGACTTAATTCTGGAATTCCGACTGAGATCTCGGATTTCCGACATATATCTCGGATTTCCGACTCAGATCAAGGATTTTTGACTTAGATGTTGGATTTCCGACCTAGATCTTTGAATTCTGAGTTAAATCTTCGATACAGATTTCCGAAATCTAAGTCATAATTCTCAGATCTAGATTAGATCTAGATTCTGACTGAGATATCGGAATTAGGATTGGGGTCTCTGAATTCCGACTCAAATTTCGGAAGTTCTACTTAGATCTCGGAATTTCGAATTGAATTTCAGAATTCTGAATCAGATCTCGGATTTTCGACATAGATCATTCAATTTCGACTCAGATATCGAAAATGCCACTTAGATCTCAGAATTTCGACGTAGATTTCAGAATTTTGTCTTTGATCTTGGAATTACGACTCAATTCTCGGAATTACGACTTAATTCTTAGTCCGTCTAGAGGGTTGATTTCCGACTCAGATTTCGGAAGACAGACTTGGAATTCTGACTTGGAACTCGGAATTCCAATTTTGATCTCGAATTCCGACTTAGATTCATGAATTCCGACTCGAATTTCGGAATTCTAGCTAACTGCATTCGATCATCAACACCAGAACAAAGCACCCACTTACCAAATCAATCATAACTTTGTATAGATGTTATGGGATATGTCCGATATAAAACACTCATTTCCCTGGCTATTACCTCGACATATGTGCAAAAATTCTTACATTGAAGGAACAAATTTACAAGAGCTATCTAAGACAAAGAGCATGAATTGTCTGGAACCAACTGCAGAACGGCATCGAATTATCCGAAACGTCGAGAAATCGGACCTTTGAGGACCAGTGTACGACAATACGCGGAGAAAATATTTAGGTATATAGTGAAGAGAGAGTGTTTTTCATCGATATACAGATTGGGACATTGCAAAATGGAGCATAAACTTCAAATAAATTGAGTAGTGACTATACCTAAGTAGTGTACGAAAGAGATGAGTAATGAATAAAGTGGGCTGGCAATTGCGGAAGGGAACATTGAGTCAGTCTAGTTCCAATTGTGCATGCGGTAGTTAGTAGTTATATGAATTGTATGTTTTTGTTTCGAAACCTATCCGAACCGAATATAAGGTAAAGAGTGACTAAAGTCGAATCATAATATTCCGAGTTAGAAAGTCAGAATTCCGAGATCAGCCGATTCGTACGAATTAATAATAATTCCGAGATGCTTAGTCGGAATTTGGAAATAAAATTGGTGTTGCCCTTCTGCGCCTTCCTATAATAAGGAATACCATACAAGAATCCCAAGAACTTTGATGTGTACATCAGAGTAGGGATTTCTGCATAAGAGAAACTACCAAAAAATCAGTATTTTCAGCGAGAGCAGGAATTCAGATCGACTCAAACGTCTCAAACGCATCATGATATTAATCTATCCAAAGTTGTAGGTATACAGAAACAGATCCAATTTTACTACTGCTTATTCCTGTTGATACCAGTAGATATCGACTCATACTCATGAACGAAAACCACTTCAACCATTTTGTATCCAACGAATCCGAATCGCATCGTCCGCGACTGTCGAGTCGCGGGCATACGATAAGGCAAGCCGGAGTCTGATATCCTGCTGCGATTATTCGTCGTATCAGCACGGATTGGGGCCAGTATTGACGGAACTCCGCGCGCATGCGTCAAAGCTTTGGCCTCACTATCTTCCGCTTAATTCTCCGTGTTGCATTTGTCACAGTACCGGACTGGGAGGGGTCCGTTGTGGCAGGAAACCGGCAGGAAGCGATAGTCTATATGAGCCCATTCAGGCTGTCAGGACTGTAGTACCGCCAGTTGTTTCTGGTATTTTTATCTGCAGGTTCGTAATATAAGGAAAACAAAATTTTGTTCCGTTTATGAAATATAATCGAGAAAAAAAAGTAGAATTTGGTCCTTGACATGGTCTTTTTGGGTGTTTTAAGCTGGTGTTTTTATGGTAAAATGGTTTAGTATTCAATGCTATCAAAAGTTAGTACATACAGAGTTAGTCAAATGTATGGACCAGCCCATTTTACTCAGTTAATACGAAGGTTATCGAAAAAAAGTTTGATGAAAGTTGAAGGGTAAGAGTTGAAATAATATCAGTACCTCTGAAATGAGAAAGAAACTAGCTTCCTTGCGATACTAAACATGACATATGGTTTCATTTAAAAAAAATGTCGATGACGTCACTTCTCCACCAATGGCAAATCTGAAAAAATATTTGAATCTATAGAAAGGTGCAGATTAAAATACCCTTCAACTTTCATCCAATTATTTTTCGATAGCCCTCATATTAACTGAGATCCATACAATTGTCTAAGTCTTTATATAAGTTCTTATAATTAGAGAACAATAAAATTGAATCTTTGAATCAAGACGAGAAGAAAATATTAAAGAATAATAAATTGAAATAAAGTGTATATGTAAGATTGACATGTTGTATCTAATGTTCCAGGACACTATTTGCGTTCCCCCTCTGAATGCTAATGAATGCATTCCTTTTTATTTCCTTTAGACTCTACTAGCCGCCTACATATTTCTTCGATGAATCTATTTGCATTTGGTCCAAATGGTCCGAAAGTTTCTGCAGCGATTGGGATAAAATGATAATCGCTCAAAAGTGCTTTGTACTCGCTTTTCTTATTTATTTCAGCACTTTCAGCTGCAGAACCTGCGGAAACTGCATTCTGAACCACATGTGATGGTGCATCCC
The DNA here is from genome assembly GCA_944452925.2 of Chrysolina oricalcia. Classification (NCBI taxonomy): domain Eukaryota; kingdom Metazoa; phylum Arthropoda; class Insecta; order Coleoptera; family Chrysomelidae; genus Chrysolina; species Chrysolina oricalcia. The sequence continues at coordinate 15,630,813 of OX101818.2, read as the reverse complement.
TATCCACAGCGGTAAAATCCCAAAGAAGGAACTTTCCACGTGAAAACGGAACCATAGACACACCATCAGGACGCTTTCCATCAATGCGAGCATTCAATTCAGGTGGTTATAATACTGGGTGGAGGTCAACAGTTTTCAAAATTCAATATACAGCTAGATATTGCCATAGGAATGAACATACAGAAAATATTCGTGTTCTAATCCTACATCATTTATGGTAAAAAAAATATACCAGCTGTTTTATTTGAAAAAAACGAGAAAATTTTATTAAAATGTTTCTGAATTGTAATAGTTATTTAATCAACTAGGGTATTAATGAAGGCGATTAATAATCGAGATATTTTAACGCGTAAGCGAAGCGAGCGCGTTAAAATGTTCCAGATCATTAATCGCATTTTAATATAGGAGTTGATTACAATACTTTTCCGTCGACCTAATGATAGTATGAAAGAAAATTAAAAAAAAAAGTTGAGAAATTTTCGTGGTTCAGGATTCGAACCTCCGATCTATACTTCCGGATTGTCTTCGTTCACTCGCATTTCACCTCTGTGCTACGGAGCCCATGTATAAAATGTCGCGTTTTGAAGAGTTGAGTATTTGCTACATTTTCCAAAATAACTTGCTATACATAATAATGTACATAATTAATTTTTCATAGATTTTTATGCTTTTATCAGGCAATAAACTTAAAGCTGCCACTTTAGCGGTTTCCGCAACATCTGGCGGTGTCAACGTGAAATTATCTTCAATATTCATTCCATTATTGGAAAATTATGTGTCAAAATGTTACAGCGCACATAAAATCTGAATCCGTTGAAGTCTGGTTGCCATGCAATGCGCAAAATCATGCATTTACAGAGAAATCGATCTTAATGACAAATTGAGCATTAATAAGGGTCATTAATGGTCGATTTCGTTTGCATTGAAGCATATTAAACAGACATGTAATGTAAATAGTTATTTCAGCCACCCTTATAATTTAAGGGTATGAAAATGGATCAGAAATATCACACAACTATCTCTCAAATGGCATTATAATTATTTTCTCGTAAATTCCTTAATCGTGACCACAATGATTTTTTTGGTATGCATTTGTGGATGGCATTGTTTCGACAAAAAAAACATGATTTTCCTGTGGTTGTGAGAGAGTCAATAATATTGGAGGGGTAGAAGAAAGTCACTAAAACGCTCGAAAAAAGATAACATACAGTGACATTCAAAAGAAAACAACAAATAGAAAAAACCTTTAAAAAAATTAAACCTACTGAGCCCCTATCAAATATACTAAGTTATTTTGAGTTTCTTGAAAAAACGTATTTTGTATAATTAGCAGAATCTTTTATGTTATATTTTTCGGAGAATAAGTAACGTTTGGATGATTTTTTTAATAAGATCATAGTTGGAGCTCATCAAACAATGTGAAAGTGGGAAAAATTTGAATTTTCCTGAAATTCTCCAATAACCGATTTTTTCAATTTTTTTAACTAATTAAAAAAATTTTATACAGGAATTTAAAAACTCCTTTTGTTTTTTGGGATAACCTCAGCCATGTAATGATTGGCAAAAACAAGGTTTTTGTTTCAAGACACTTTTTTGGCAAAATACCTTCCATAACTGATTTCCATTAAAATGGCTTGTAAAAGCTCTAATCGATATCTGTCAATGAATTATCATCACAAAGATCGTGAAGATCTGCTTCACAATTAGCTACGAAATAAGGGATCTTCGTATGATTGTTTTCTTATAAAACTGAATGTCGTAAATATTTGCATTTTTGACAATTCCTTCTGGGTTTTTTCAATAAGTGAATCCGTTAGGAGCAGTTTTCGAAGAAAAAATCTAGCCCGTTCTCATTGTTGGTGAAAATTATAAAAAGTACAAGGAAACACCGAGGATATTCAACGAAGGGCATCCCAACAAACATGTTAACTACTCCATTTTTATATAGGTCAACAGATCATGATATCTCCATCATCAGCCAGAAGAATTCTTACAACAAATAAGTTTCGGGCTCTCAAACCTAAAGTTATTAATCAGTTGCAATTACGAGATTATGATGATCGTCTGTATTTAGTTTTTGCAGGGATTAAAAGAAGAAGATAGATCATTCATCCATTATGTCCTTTTCACCGACGAAAGTACATTCACTTCAAATTGAATCGTTAGTTCTTATATAATTACCGGTGGTGGGCGGACGAGAATCCCCATTTTTCCATAGAGGCACGTGACCAATACTCATTCAAAACTAATGCCTGGTGTGATATATTCAACATCCAAATCATTGGTCTAGTATTTTCAAGAGAAAACCTCAATTCTGGGAGGTATCTGCTTCTTCTTCAATCTCATCTGCTTGATTTATCGTAGACAATATATGCCATTGAATCTGCGCAGTAGAATGTATTTTCAACAGGACGGTGTTCCAGCGCACTATGCAGTTGAAGTGCATGATTTTCTTGATCATCTGTTTCGTTGCAGACGGATAGGACGATATTCAGTGAACTCATGACCTCCTTAGATCTCCCGATCTGATCACATGCAATTTCTGTCCACGAAGATATCTAACATCTGCGGTTTATAGACACAGGCCTTTTAGAGATCAAAAACATCTTGAAAAATACGACAAGTCCAAGTTCCGCCAGTTACGTTGAGGAATGTTTCAAGGGAAATATGAACGACCCGTCCTGTGTATGTTTGATTTTGTCTATTACTGTTCATTTCATTCATTTTTTTTGTTTAATTTATTTTAAGATTTCTTATCATGAGTTGTTTTGATGAATTTATTGAAAAATATCATCCAAATGTTATCTTTTTCCGAAACATATTGCTTTTGTGATTTTTAATTTTGAAAAATGCGTTTTTCCAAGAAACTGAAAATCACTATTTATCTGATAAGGGCTAAATAGGTTTCAAGTCGAGCCTAAGTTGATGACATTTTTTTTTGAAAAATCACAAATAAATATTTTTTTCCATTTGTTGCGTATTTTTTAATGTCACTGTATTTTCCACTTTTGGAATTTCGACTTTGAATTAGAACCTCTACTGTAATTGTGGCTCTTCTACGCTTACGTACTCAACAAGAACCCAATATCTGTATTCACGTACATGAGGGCCAGTACCGCCCTGTTTATTCTGGGAAGCGACTGATAAAAACTAATGAAAGCGAGGCGGTGTAATTTAAGGCACCAAATTATTATGGGATAAAATTATAGAAAATTGCATTCCGAAGGAAATTCGTTATTACATTGTTAATTTATAATCTGAATTGATTACTTATTCTTTCAGTAACTCTTTCTTCATCGACACCTTCGTCACAGTCACAGATAAATGACAGATTGCTAATTTTGGTTTGAATCTTCAATTGGAGGCTCTGCTGTTATTAAATCGACTTGATATGCTCCAGTGCAAATTGAATTATGATGAGAAAAATACGGATTGCTCAAATCGTTACCCAAAATATTCTGATGCAATATATCTCCTATGAAATCCTTCAATTTCTGATTACGTGTTCGGAAATAACGAATGAACGCAACATTTTTCTGAAATAAATTTACCATGTCACAATACTTCAAAAAACTTGAAAATGAGATCTAGGATTTCAAAAATGTCACTATATTTATGCAAAACAAAGTATCGGGATTCATATGTCGACATCTGTTTTTAAAACAAAATTTGAACAGATGTTGCAATTTTCATACTTGAAACTGTGAGTTTGATATACGAGCATGTAAAACAAAATTTACTATTGGTAGTTTTTCTGATGATATCCCAGGTAGCACATCATATCGGCCGAATCTTGGTTTCATATTGGGCCAATATAGATATATTGTAAATGAAAAAATTATATTGGTCCAATATGGGTGAATATCCAAAAACCAATATTTTATTAATAATATTGGTTGAACCTTGAATGTCACATGTAATATTTTGGTCATTACTGGTTGAATAATTTCTACCAATATCGATAATACAACATTGTCTATATATTTCTCAAAATCAAAATCAATTTAGAGAAAAACCAGTCTATTCTCGTTTCTTCTTCATCGAATATTCCTCATGGAAATAGCGTCAAATTACTCGGCGTGAAACTTGATGACAGACTAAACTGGACTCCTCATATTGAGTCTTTAGCAAACAAAATATCTAGCGTCACCTTTATGATTCGACGTTTGAGAAACAGCGTTAGTTTGCACGTACTCAGATCATGTTATTTTGGATTATTTCAAAGTCACATGGTGTATGGTATCTTGCTGTGGGGTGGCTCGTGTCACGCATAGAAAGTATTTATACTGCAAAAAAGGGTAATTAGAGTCATGGTGGGAGTACATCATCGCGACCACTGTCGCCCCCTTTTTGCTAAACTCCAAATTATGCCACTTCCTACTTTATTTATACTTTCATCTTTACTTGAAATTCATAAAAACAAAAGTTCATATACTGTCCAATCAGAAATTCACCCTTACTCCACCCGCAATGGTAACTCTATTACAATACCTAGGTTCAGGCTGCAGATGTCACAGAGTAATTCTCTGAATCTGCACCTGTATAATAAATCGCCATCAAAAATAAAGTGCCTCAACCTATACCAATTTAAAAATAGAATCAGGGCCTTTTTACTAACGAAATGTTTTTATACGATCAAGGAGTACCTTGATATGAGCTTGACTGAACTCGAACTCTTGTGATGGACGCTCCCCAAGTCATTCCTCATATTTTACTCATAGCTGATAGTTTTACTTTATTCATGTCTATATACACTTTTATGTTATTTATACATTGTACTTTTTGACGACCTACTAATTCTATGTTTATTAGTTTGGAAATAAATATCTATCTATCTATTGTTTTCCACATCAAGAATAAATATTGCAATCCCAATATTCCAGTCATATCGATTCTAGGGATGAAAAACTATATTGTATATTGTATATTGTATCGATAAAACAATAGTGTCTCCAAATTGTTTTCAACATCTAGAATAAATATCAATCCTAATATTCCTTTCATATCGATTCTAGGAATTAAAACTATACTGTCTATCCAAGTGTGATTACACATTAGTTGAACATTATTTCGTCAATATTCAACAAATCTGGTCAATATTGGTTCAATGATATTTACCGATATTGTTGAAACAATATTGTCTCCATATTGTTTCCTGTATCTAGATTAAGATGAATTTTGGATATTGGCCGAATATTCAATGAAACATTTTAAAATTATATCATGATCAAACCTGGATAAACATCCGCTAGGTGGCTCTACATATAGAACGTCTTCTAAAACCAATGAAAATATATTAAATACTTACTCAGTGGTTATAGCGATCAAAAGGCATACTCTGGCGTTACCTTAATCAACTAAAAGGCATACCTGTAATAATTATCCAAGGTATATTCACTTCCACCAATATATCCAAATGATATTGTACCAATATTGATAAATGTTTTGAGGTCATTATTGCTTCAAGAAAATTTCGGCAATCTAATTTTAACAAATATATAATTCCGACTTTACAACTCGGCATTGGTTTAATTCCGACTTTACAACTCGGAATTAGCCTAATTCCGACTTCGCAACTCGAAATTAGCCTAATTCCGACTTCGCAACTCGGAATTAGTATAATTCCGACTTTACAACTCGGAATTATTATAACTCCGACTTCACAACTCGGAATTAGTATAATTCCGACTTTACAACTCGGAATTAGTGTAATCATTGCGATTCCATTGGAATTATAGTAAAAGTATAAACATTGATTCATAAGGTCCAAACTCGCCAGTACATGTGTAATTGTGTATAGTCATTACCTAATATTATTACACGGAGAAAACTCGGCCAAGTAAATTGTTTACTTGAAAAAAAGTCAATTGTGGGTACTGAATTTTCACCTACGGTAGGAATATGAGATACTCATAATAAGCGAAACAATGTTTCTGAAAGTGTGTTCCTACCGTAACTCATCAGAATACTAACAGCCGTATGCATAGTCAATCGCCAGCGACTCGCCAGAATTTCGCCGCTGGCTACACAAGGAATATAATGCACAGTCGAGCTCCAAAAAAGTCACAACTACGCGATAAGTTACATTTTGGCGAAACGCTGGCGATGTACCACTTTTTTGGAGCTCGACTGTGCATTATATTCCTTGTGTAGCGAGCGGCGAAACTCTGGCGAGTCGCTGGAATTGACTATGCATACGGCTGTAAGCGAATCGAAATATTTTCCATGATCGATATCTATAGGTGCACACTAAACTAATTGTAGGTATAATGAAACCTACCACTACTACATCGATTGTCTGAAAAAACTTCACTTGGTCTGAGCCATCTCAATAATAACATCAATCGATCAAGTCGATTGGGTTAGTGATCAATTCACTTATGCTTAGTTAACTTTTTCGGTTCGGGCTCTTTCGGATCTTTCCGCAAAATTATTCTGTTGCGAAAACGGCCTCGCAAGCCACGGGCGCCACGGCGTCATTTCGTCATGTAGCGTCATGTTATGAGTGTGATATTGTTGCCGGCATCATATTTATGCATGTTTGTAGTAATGAAATCCTGTAAGTGTATTATTTATGAATGGTTTTCCAGTGAGTATAGCCTATGTGATAATTTTCAAATATTTCTAGTGTTATAAGGATGAAAATTGTAAGTATGACAAATTATACTTTAATTGAATCATGCAAAATCTAATATGGCGAGGACTATTGTCAAAGATAGGAGAAAATCATACTTGATAATAATAATAATAGTCATTCGATTATTTCATATTTTGAAGTGATTTAAAGTATATTTTTCTATGATGCAATTTTCATCCACTTACAGTACACATTCTTGAAACTGACCATGAAGGCTACTCAGAGAAAACGATCCAAGTAAGTGAATACCTAATACACCAATGACATGAGAACTGCTTATTTACTGGGTATTGAAAATAATACCAAAGATAGGTCAAAAAGAAAGTAGAGGCTGAAAAATTATAGATTGAGTTCACTTGGGGTTACTGATCAGCGTACTAATACTAATGCACCTATATTTTACCCAGAATTGAACAATTCATTAGGCATAAGTAAAGTGGACAATAAAGGGTATTAATCTGAAATTATCAAAATAGGTTAGTAGTGGTAAGTGTTCATTTCTAGGAACACAATTTTTTCTGTGGCAATTAACTTGTTTATTTGTCCCATATAGTATTCAAGTTTTTACTTGTGGATATTCAAGTTTCTCTAATGGTTATTGATTTTTTTCTCCGTGTAGAACATATTTTTTCCGCAAGCCACTTCTTGCCCGTACTCCGCTTCATCAGCAGTAGCGTGCGGGAAAGTATAAATTTCCGCACTTGTTAAGTATTTTTAATGGAAAAGAGCATACTTTATGTAGAGAAAATCGTATGAAAAGTACCAGAGTGTTATGGTTAGCGACTTTTCTACTGAGCAACACGTTTATTATTGATCATTACATCTATTTTTCTCCTTAGCAAAACTTTTATTATTGATCATTACATTATTTCATCTTGCTATGATTAGAATCTACAGTTTCCAAAAATCTCAGTATTGCCGCCAAGCGTTCAACCACATTAACATATGTTAGTATATCTTAAATGCCGTGTTGTGAAGTCGGAATTAGACTAATTCCGAGTTGTAAAGTCAGAAGTATACTAATTTCAAGTTGTAAAGTCAGAATTATACTAATTCCGAGTTGTAAAACCAGAATTATACTAATTCCGAGTTGTGAAGTCAGAATTAGGCAAATTCCGAGTTGTGAAGTCGGAATTATTGTAATTCCGAGTTGTCAAGTCGGAATTATACTAATTTCGAGTTGCGAAGTCGGAATTAGGCGAAATAATTTTTTTAATTCTCTGTGGCTCTTCTACGCTTTCGTAGTAAACACCTTACATCAAACATTAACAGTATCAAATCACTTTTTCGGTTTAGAAAGGACGTAAAGTGTTTGTTGTCTGAAAGAGTGTATTACAATTTCAAGTGCATTCTCATCATTGATGGACTGGAACGATTCCACCAAGTGCTGTGGCTGGATTAGCAGAAGATGGCAGAAATGAAGGGGACATTGATGTGATGATGAGCGTTAGTGTTTTCATCCAAACTTTTTTTTTCAGGATGGAAACAGGAAACCTTGAGAAAGAAATGGCTATCAATAGTATCAATATTGAGTAACTTAGTGTAAAATTGTGACAGAAATCAGGACTACAACTAAATTTTAAAATGAACTTAAGAAATGTATACTTAACATATGACTTCAATTCTTGTATAATACAACAATGTTTCACCTTCGACTGTTTTTGCTTTGATATGACTTATTTACTCATTTCACAAATTATTCTCATCATTCCTTTTCTAATAATTGTTTGATTTCTTCATCAATTCTATTTCAAATGAATTGCTGTTAAACAATTTATGTAAAAATGTAATCCATCTCTAAACAGAAATGTTTCTTGGGATCAATAAATAAAGTATGTGCAGTGTAAGTATAACAATTTTCGTGTTCACTAGAACTGACAAAGGGCCCCGTACGGTTCTTATGGAAAATGGGTCACAGTCCAATTGGCTGAAAATTTAGTATAATGTAGTTTATGATGTCCTGGTCAAATGTCTCCATGGGCACAACGAGATCTAATGGACAGTTTTTGAGATACAGGGTGTCAAACATGCAGAGGCAGCGTTGTTACTTGCCTTTATAAAATCAATAATGTGGCGATTATTTTGTTACAAACATTTAAGGATAATAATTGCAATCTTAACATTGTCGACACGAGTTATAATGAAAAGTTTTAAGACTCCGTATACAGGGTTATTAATAATTACATAATTTTTATGTAATTCTTTGAACAAAATCAGTCAAACACAAAAGCTCGTAAACTTGCAGTAAATGTATATATCATTTGATTTTGATATTGGGTGATCAGAGGTTATTATTATACAGGGTGTCTTTGATTTAATCGAATGTAGTAACTCCGCCCCTAGTATCACCGTGCGTTTCATATTTTCATTTTCTGTAAAGGGTATTGAATTAAGACTGGATACCGGCAATACATTGCTTGGTTGTAATATACAGGGTGATTCATTAAATGTGACGACTGGCTTTATTATCAGTTATAATAAAAGTTATCAAAAAATAGTTAAATCAAATAATTATAACATATTCATCTTCAAACTCAATATATTTGATTTAAATGTGTATTCAGATTACACATACAGGCAATTACAAGACAAATATAATTTATTTATTATAGTACAACTCCCTGTAAGTACATTTTAGTATGCTGATTTGGAATTTTGGCAATTATCTAAAACAAACTCTTGAAGTTTAAAATAATGATATTGAAACTGTTAAAAGGCTCGGGAGTACAAGAGTAAATGCTGTACAAGATGGAACAAATGCCCAAATTGACTAATGATTAGTGACTCACACGGTATGTACCGGCGATGAAGATCTTCATTATCTATCGAATATGTTGCTATATTTTCGAAAAGATTAAATCATGTGCAGATCATTTAGATAGGCAAGGATATATTTTAGAACCGTCCATTGGATAATAACTATTGGATAACATAACATTAACCGATCACAAGATGAGAAATCTTGTTATTCTTGCAAAGATATAGCAATAAATCTGACGAGAATATACCACGAGAGTAGTTTGAGTGACAATGAATTTGAATGTTTATACACATATTATAAATGCTTAATGAATAATAAAATGTCCTAGATCGATATTACTTCACTTGTAAATCTGGTGCTCGGAAGTGTCGATCCCTTCCACATAAAACGATGATTTCGTATGCTTTTTGCTTTTCTGAAAACAACACTAGGTTCTGTACTTCAAAAATAAACTCTTGTGTCTGCAGCAGAGATGGTCGACGGCTGAATCTCCATGTTCCATAATGGCTGGTGGTCGGGCCACAGAATATCGGGGCCGTGTCCGAAAGTCGACGCTTTTTTGTAATTCGAGACAATTGTACACCTGACAATTTCTATCCATAAAAAAATTAGAATTGATATGTTTCCATTGAAATTGAACATGATATCCATAATTTACTTATTTGACATTCTGACATTTCTGACTTACAAAAGAAACATAACCCACCTTTTTTTTCAAAATCATCAGATCTCTCTGTCTTATAAACCTTGCTTCCTAATTGGCGCTTTTGTGGGTTATTTGGAACATTGGAGAACATTAAAGAGATTGGAACTATTAGACTCCACCCATTGGACATACCCGTAAGAAGGCCAAAGCCTTCTAGGATTCCGTGACCCTAATAAAGTTGTCATTTGGACGCCATCTACAGAAATTCTGATAAAGTATTTCATTCTCAAAGCCATCAGTCTCTGTAGACAGTCTTTATTGCACTGAAAGAGAAAATATTCCAGACATACAAATAAAACAATTGCTGAAAAAATGGTATTTAATAAATTAAACGTTTGTTAAGCCAATTTAGGGCTTGACGAGATCTTGAAAAGTCTATAAATGATGATAGTAATGAGGTTACCTATATAAAAAATAGTATTTAATAAATTTAATGTTTGTTAAATCAAGTTCAGAACTTGATGAGATCTTGAAAATTTTATAAATAATGATTGTAATCAGGTTGTGTGAAGAAAATTTGGTTCTTTGAATTATATTGTTCGTTTTTCAAATGGTCATACCAACTTTTTCCGGGTTTTTCCTGGCAGTTAAAATAGCAAATGCACCACATATTTTCGTTAAGTCGCCCCGGAGCGCATATGGTGGTGACACTCTCTTCCGTCTGTACTTATGTTCAGATTGGGGAGACTAATCACCATTAGCGTGTATAATTCATAACTATTCAAATTTACATTTGTATTTATAGTTGATAAGCTTTGTCGCTAAGTTGAAAACATTTTGACTTTTATTTTGTTCTGACCGAATACCCCTCGAGCATTTATAAGCTCAGCATGATTTTATAACACCTTCCTCAAGCACATATTTCTTTTAGGAAACAGCACTCCACACTCAGCACTCGAGGAATTTTTTTCGATAGAACTCATAATTTGATATGGACTCTCCTCTCAAGAGGGCCATTTTTCTAACCAAACAGACTAGTTTTGGGGTAAAATGAAATTCTTTTTTACCGAAGCTGACAATCACCCTTTACAGGTAATAACTCCAAACTTGAACCTTCACTGATAAAAAGGATTTTTTGCTTCAACGCATAATTGCGTTGATTCATAGAGATTGTATTTTTTCTTGAATAGGTCCAACCAAATATTAGTTTGATTCTTTGACGGATTCCTCTTGGCCACTTACAAGGAAAAACAAGTGAACACTTGCTTCATAAGTTGGTTGAGGCAAGAATATAGCTTCAATAATGGGCACTTTTTTTTGTTGAATCATGGGAGTAGGTTCAGACAAGAATATGGCAATTTCAATAATGAATAAATACTATTCTTCTATCAACTTGGAGGTTGAGTTCCAATCTGCACTTTGCACTTGGTTATGAAATATAGAATAGAAGCCATTTTCATTTTGCAACATTGAATAGATTAAACAAAGCATAGATTCACAACTACGAACAATTTAGGTGTGAATGATGGTTTTTAGTTTAATAACAGTATTCTCAATAAAACCAGTTAGTAGTGACGCATATTGCAGTTTGATTGAATACATAAACAACGCCATTCGCTTTTAGACACAGAACTGTAGACGACCAAAATATATTTCACTCATTTTCACAACTGGCCCATAATGAGCCAAATTCAATTTTAGATATTGCATTTTCCTTGTTTAGAAACAGTTTCCACTAACATTCATATAGGTACGAATGGCCTCATAACCTCCAACCCAAATGGTCAAACTGGATGAGATGATCGAAAAGGAAGTCGTATTCACAAGTCGCGGTGTCGTCACCTGCTTTGATTGGTCATTGGTTGAATGTGTCACGTGGCACGGGTAGTGATATCTACCAAGGAATTATATTCTTGTGTCAAAAGGATTATGTTTCACAATGAGTTGATGTGAGTGTTTTCTAGGATGAAGAGTAGAATGTTTTCAATGCAAGCAAATTCATTTCAAGAGAATTTATGTAAAGAAGCAAACATCTCCATCAGTTTGAAATGGGAGTATATTCATTAATTAGAAATAATTATTCTTTTCAGAAGATTATTCTATTCAAGAGTGTGTATATTGTTGATTGAAGAAATCTTTTTTATCTGTGTTCTGCCCTCTCCTAAATCTCTCCTGGATGATTTCTTTGTCTTTATCACTTTTAGTATTCTGATTCTCGTCATTCCCCATTAATTTTCAAAAGACCTGCTTTATAAACTCGTTGCATAATACTATATTATGATACGAGTGAGCTTTAAAAGCACGCGCAACAAGGTTAAGGGTAAGACGTGAAGCGTGAGTTCTTTAAAATCACTTATATACGTGAATCATACGCTGTTTTTATTATGGCTGCATTGTGACTTCAATATAAATGCTGGAAATGATCAGGATAATGTCCCCTATATTTTATTACATCTAATCCAGTAGGTTATGGACATCTGATGTCACGTATTGTTGACATTGACGCTTCTTTGACATTTCATATGATGAAGCTGAAGATTTCGCACGCATTTCAGTGGATTTGAGAAGGATTATTTTGCAGGTATAATAAAAAAAATATTATGATGATCTGGATAGCCAGACGTCTATTTATACTTCTTTCATTAATTTTCCAATCATGATGGTTCATTAACAAAATCGAACAGAAATGTATTGCATCACAAAATATTCAATAGACAATGATAAAATCGTTGATGATTGTCTATAGATATAAACATATACTGACGAACTTTTGCTGAATATTCAAGTTGTTTATTGAAAAAACTCAGATTTAAAAATGAGACGATTCTATAAATATATTACAGCTACGATGACTGATAACCAGAATAGATAAAAATTCAAGTACATGGAAACTCACTGAATCATTACATATAATTAGTTTCATACTAATATAAACTATGGAAAAATATTAAGATCATCTATGAGACTATTATTGAGATTTCACTCCCCAAATTCAGGAATCAAAAGTATACTGCCAAAAAATCCTGCTGAAAACATCATGCTCACTGATATCCTGACTAATAATTTACTTAGTATTTTCTTATTATGATAAAAATGACTCCTCGCAAAATTTATATTTCCTCGTTTCCAAATGTATAAGTAAGGTTAGATCGTTCTGGTTAGAACAATAAAAAATTACTCCTCGCAAAATTTCTGTGATTAATTTCCGTAAGGTTGGTTCGTTCTGGTTATGTTATAACAGATGAAAAAATACTCGTCGTAAAATTTTTGTGTTTCATTTCCCCGTTCCCAAATGTTTAAGGAAGGTTAGATCGTTCTGGTTAGAACAGGATGAAAAATTACAACTCGCAAAATTTCTGTGTTTTATTTCCTTGTTCCCAAATATCTACGTAAAGTTTGTTGGTTCTGGTTAACACTGACTAAAAAATTACTCCCCACCAAAGTTTTGAGTTTAGTTTCCTCGTTCCTAATTGTCTACGTGAGGTTCGTTCATTCTGGTTAAAACAGTCTGAAAAATGACTCCTCGCAAAATTGATGTGCTTAATAAACTCATCATTTCTGCTCGCTTTATCGCGTGAACCAGAGTTGACCAAACAATGGTTTGGACGGGGAACAGATGGCTTCAGTGCTGTCTGTGTTGACTTACCCTTGCACTAATGAGAGGCATAAACCTCGAAACTAGTCTGCAGGTGGTCACCCTGTCCAAATCAAAACATAATTCTGCTGTTTGGTCACAGAGGAACGTTGCACAAGTATCTGTTAGATTTAATTCAATACCCGTCGTGGTCTTAGCCATGGGAGTAGTTGTTTTCTGTCAGGTACTTGCCTTAATAAGCCTACTTAGTAGGTGTTTATGGGAGTAAAGGGTTCATCATCGGTCGGCAACGACTGTTCGTTGTTAAACGATCTCCCAAAGAATTTTGTTTTCTTCTCATCATTTCTGAATATCTTCGTAATGTTAGATCGTTCTTCGTAGAAGAAACTAAAAAATTACTCCTCGCAAAATACGTAAGTCAGTGCACAAAAAGTAAATCAGCTTCTCAACAATAACTATCATAACTCAGACTACTGTAAGTGAAACAGTAATAAAGAGGTGAATTTGTTCATGTTGAAGATCTAATAAATAAGAATCGTAAAATAAGTATCTGAGGACGCAAATATGGCATTTTTATAAAAATATCCTATTGCCAGAATTAAATCGAGATGGTTCAAATAGACTAATATAATTTATCGAAACTGATACCTTCCTAATTAAAATACACCAAAATCCTTTGTGGTGAATGAAATCCTGTTTCTGATGTACCTTCTTTTTATCTAAATGGTGCTGTCAGTAGATCTGCACATGATAATAATGCTAACTACGTTGGAGAAACGCTCGTCGAGTGAAATTAGCGAAAAAAGCGAATATTCACTTCTTTATCGAATGTAGTCCTTACTTTTTACTAACACTGTATACCACAAGACAGAACTATATTTTTATATTATATCAAGTGATTCTCACACTATACACTTCCCTTCGTATATATACCACGGTGCAGTCTAAGAGATGGCACTCTCCTCTTTTTGGAAGAAGTAATCCAATTCAAAACATGAAAATTTAGGGGGCCATTAGGTATTGGAGAACCAAATTATGATTTTATGCGATATAAATGAATTCTGTGGAACTTCAGATTTCTCCGGGGATGGAATGGAACGCCTTGTATATTTTGACATTTTTTTTAAATCTGAACATGATGAGCCAGTTTGTTTTCTTAATCTTTTGAATTTCAATATTTTTCTTATTGATGATGATTTTGCCTACATGAAATGTTCTATTCTGATGCCATTTTGTCCATGAAAATAGAATAAGCATTTTGATTACAATACTTTGCCAACTTTGAATGTGGCAATTTTTTTCTTTGATTTTTCAATTTTTCAAATGGCATCTCTATGTATGACAGTTTTCAAAGCGACGAGTCAAATGATAATTTTTTTCTAAATATCTATCAGTTATTTTCAGAATTATCACTATTATAAAAAATTTACCAAAGCCCAAATGAAATAGAATTTTCCAAATTTCACTTCCACTCAATTGTCTCCTGACGATTTGCAGCATTGAAAATTATTAATCATTCTGTTGAATTTGAATATGCAAATTTTGACTCATTCATCATGCCCCCACTCAAAAAATCAAATTTAATTTCTTCAATATCCCCATGGATCAGGTGGTACCATATTTTGTATTATTTCTTTTATAGTAAATATTTTCTTTTATCGAATTGGTGTCTTACTTATACCTTTAGTTAAATTTAAATCGAAACTAAGTTTTTGAATATTAACACAAAACTGAATCTGAAAAGTGAGTAAGTAACCGATTTCCTAAGTAGGATCAATATCGTAGTTTGTAAAACATATACTTAGCCGAAAACCAAGAGATCCTGGGTTCGAATCCCATGATCCGCATTTCAAAATTTAGTTCTGAATATCATTTTCCTTTCTACTATGCTAAAAACTTATTTTCGAGTTGAATTTATTTCAACATTGTGAATGATCACCTGGTCTTGAAAACTTATCATCAACACCTTTGTTTGAATTTGAAATGCAGATAATACTTGAGCTTATTACCGACAATCTATTCAAAAATATTGGATATAATCAAAGGGTAGGTCGGTAGGTGGGTAATTATCACCAGATATCATTTCAGGTGGATCAGTTCAATAATTTCCCAAATTGGTAGTTGAAATCAAAAAATATGTCTATATAAGCTGGGTGGAATATGTGGATAACTGAGTTAGTCTTAGCTGGAAACCTTCAACACCTAGTATAGAAAAAACTGTCCATTTTTCAAGGTTGGACCCATGGACATTTTTATCAACTTGACTTGAACTACATCATATCAAAAATTCATGGAATTTCACCATGACCTATTTTCCATAGGAATGGTGCGAGGTTCTTTGGTTAGATACGTAAAGTACTTCGTTGATTAATGAGTTTGGCATCATTTCAGTATTGACTAAAATCAAATAAAATGAATGGCTATCCTGAATGATTAAAAATACATCATCTTTGCATCAAACACAATAGAACTTTGAAACGGTTTTCTCATTTTCTCAATGAAAAACACGTTTCCATTCATATTCAGTAAATAAACCTTGTGGAATGATGAAGCTGGTGGTATAAAACAGTTTTGTCGAAGTTACATTTTTTTTAACATCAGAAATATCGTTGATATGAACAGAAATTGCAGAAACTAAAATATTATGCAAACTCTTTGAAGGACACTGTATAACAAAACAATTTTGAGATTATCGTGATATCGAAGCTAGAGCAAGTAGGCTGGAATAATAAGAGGATTGATGATTGAAAGACATAGTTAATTAAGAGATCTGAACATTTATTGTGACAAAAAGTCAATATACATACATCATAATATACATCTCTATGCAATATGTACAAATTTTGGTTCTTAGTTGCACAAAATCGTTTAAAATAACATAGTACCATTATGTAGAATTCAAATATTTTCATTTAATACACATTTGAATCATCAATCAAAGTATCAATTAGGATTCACATCGATTTCATATACAAATTTTTACATTTTATACAGCTAAAATAAATGTAAGCGTTCGAAAACCCATCAGTTTTATTTACAAGTAAAAAATTATAAAACTATCAATTATGGCCGCAATAAATAGTTGGTATTCAAAAATGCAGATCAAATATGATATTTGAGATTTCCATTACTGAAATTTAAATATATTTTCAAAACTATAACTAATAAAAGTGTATAAATGGATAAAGTAAACAGGTCGGTAATAGCTATATCCGAATTTATTTACAAGGATTTCACTTAAATTTCGACTAAAAACAGTGAGGTTGTAGATTCATCAAATTTTCAATTTTTATTTAGTTAGGTGAAAATATCTGAGAGAAAATTGACTGTAAAGACAAAGTTGCTTTTTGATCGGTCTAAATCATGGTGCATGTCATGTTTTTTCCTAAGGGCCTGGAAATATATTACAGGTAGGTACATACCATTTAATAAAAATGTATCATCAGATACTTTTTTGAGCATCTTAACTTAGACAAACAAAGTTTAAGCAAATACAGTAATTTCTTTGGCTATTTTATTAACATCTTGGAGTTTTTTGTGAGCTATGCACTAACAATTTTTTGAAATAAGTACAGAGGAAACACCTGAGAAATTGTATTTCATACTATTCAATTTATTCAAAACTAGTGACTACAAAAGATACAAGATACAAAATGATGTTGTATCAAATTCTATTTTTGCAGTTATTCCAGAAAAAAAATTCCAACCAAAATATTACGAACATTTCAAGTATAAGTCAAGTCTGGAAGTTACATAGTATACAATGAGAAACATGCAATCACTAAATATTTTATCAGTTGACGAAAGTTTCTGATTGGTAGACTCTAAAAAGTTCAAAATAATTGATAGTGCAATTTCGAAACTATCACATAGGAACCGGAAACAACATCGAAAAGTAATTCAATGTCAATTGATCAAGTAATTCTTGCTCTTGGGAGTGATTAGGCAAAATTTATGATGAAGAGCATTTGTGAGGTGTATCGATGAGATGTACTCAAAAGGAATTAGCATTATCAATAGTTCCAAGTACCTACTCATCTTAAAATGTACGATTAATGATGAAAATTGACGTAGGAAGTCCAGAGATCAGGATTGTATAACGTCTAGTTCAATGTATTGCGGTTCAAAACGAATCATTATCAATAATCCATGACAGCCAACTAGAAATCTAATTGATGAAAACTACATTGGAAATTCGGAGTGAAACCTTTGAATTTATAGCATCAGCAAAGGAGACCAAAACTGTGATAGAAGACGAATGTGATGAATCAATTCTAGTGATTCCTAATCGCGGATCAAGCGGCTAAGTATAGCCGAGGTGCAAGGCATCACACGCTAAAAAGTAAGGGCTACGTCTTCCCTAGCTCGCACAAGTCTCTCGAAGACTTCTGAAGGTTGTGCTTAAGGGTGTAGACGGTTGAAGGAAATAACAATATACCGGAAAGGAAAATTATTGAAAAGAATGAATGAATGCGAGAACAAACGAAGGGCTTCAGAAAAATGGTAAGAAATCAGTTCTCGAGAAAATATCATACTTGATTAAATTAAAATACTGTATCGTAACGAATCAGAAAAAGTGGTGAAATAAATTTCCAAACACACATCTCCCGAAGACAGACCTGGCTCACAATATTTATTAGAAAACCATGCCAACTCCCAGCACTTATCAGAAATCAGAGAAACTCGTACCCGTATCTACTAGGTCTTCCACTTAATACTGCGTCAGAGGTTTTTTTTTGATAACTCCAAAACATTCCAGAAAAATAGGCGCTACTTGTCTGTTTGTTCCCATTTCTAACAAACTTACGGTAGACTAAGTTGTGCTTCTCTCAGGATTTTATGATATTCTCTCAACACATAATTTAAAGGGTATAAAAAATTACGTGGCCTGAAATCATGCAAGTGCCATTTTTGTTGCTTCAGACGATAATCATAACCGAAGGATGGATTGTTAATGAATTCTGAGTTTTCTACAGGAGCCTCATGTCAAACAAGCTACTGGCTATTTGATACTACTGAAATGTTAGGGACTGGTAAATATGGAAGTAAATCAGGTGGTCACGCCAATTCTTTCATAGTTTTGGAGATAAGTACAGGTTTTAACGCCATAGCTGAGAATTAACTCCAAACTCTTGCATCAATTGACGCGCTGTACAATTTTTTTTATTTCACAAAAAAAAATCGAATTTGTGAAAACACCGTTTATTTCAAATTTCAAATCGGTTGAAAAATGGCAAAAATACAGTTGAATATTTAAACGAACAAGGTTGGCTATAAAAAACAAACATCAATCAGTTCAACTGACGAACAGCGTCGGCAATTACCAGAGGAAGCTTCAAGGTATAATAAAATTCATTTGAAAATTGAAAATTGCCTCAAAATTCAAAGGTATATCCTTGAAGAAACGACCCCACCTATCATTTCTCAAATAGCAACAAGCTCCGCTGTTTGAAATTAAACCTTCGATAGCTTAATTTGAGCTTGGTGTTTGATTCTTAATAATATTATTTCCAAGAAAAAACTTACCGGTGTGTCAAGGTCGTTCAGCTCACCAAAGACAAATTCAATTATTTTGAATATACTCACAGCAAATTCTAGGTTTAGGCTTTGGGAAAGATTGAAGACAAAAATAAGGTTGTGAGATTTATTCTTCGTTCAGAATAACCGTTGAAAATCCAGAAAATCACAATTTGTCACAATAGGTATAGCAACTAATAACTTCCGCCATTCAAAATTATACCTCAACTGACTGGTCACTACTCTGTTAGTCTGTTTCTTTTTAGAACCATGTTAGGTTTTTTCTGGTTAAGCCGACAGGGGCGTAGCAGCCAAGAAATTGAAAATAACTTCCATTTTAATATATTTACGATTGTAGCAAACACTCCCCCAATTATAAATTTTGAATAAAAGTTCTTCATTCATTGTTCATGGTGTCATTTGAAGAAAACAAAAGTTTGAAGTGGTATATACTTAGCAGTAGCGTCAAAATAAGCCTTCAAAACTATAGAAAAATTGAGTTGCGTATCTTTCTCATGCATGATTACCCAGTAAAAGACCATAGCTGCAACTGAAAAGTTTTAACCACTATACTCAATTGATTAGCTCAACAAACATCTATATAGATCACGATATTTTCTACATAAATATTCTGCACAATTTTAAAGGCAAATCACATACCGCATATCATCAAAAAAAATGAAATATAGGTAAATGAAATTCCCAAGTACGAATTACCTTGTGCCATGGACCAGATTTTGTTCAATAAAATATCTACTTCAATTCAAATTATCATTTTCCAAATATACCTTTGGGGTTTCATGCCAAAGTTATTTCGTTTCGTTCAAATACGCAATTTGTCATTGAAGTCTTGAATATTAAAGCAACCTTGTCTAAATAACGAGATAATAATATATGCACCTGCACTGATTTCTTTCTTTCAACACGATATACATATAAATTCATATTCTTATGTACAATTTGACAGAACGCGATTTTTTCGAATTGTTAGGCTGACTTCTAAAGTTCTTGTTTGATTTTGCAAGGAATAGGTACCTATTATCCAATCAAAAGTAATTTCAACTACAGATAATTTCAATGTGCATGTTCAATTCTTTCATTTGATATTGATAGTTTCTTTTTTTACAGAATAACTGCCAGTTTGAACATTCTCATAAGCATGATTTGGGTAAGTTTTCATTTTCAAAATTCTCATATTCTGATTTGAATCATCGAATAATGCATTGTAACCTTTGTAGCAAGATTATCATTGACGTATTGGTGCAATAAATATACGCAAAGGACCAACAGACAGATGGCTTTTCGGTTTCGGGTGGTAGGATAGCTATAAAGTATTCAAGTCTTTCTACTTAATTTTTTATGGTTGCTATAAAGTTGGGATGCAACCCCAAAAAGTTTTAATGGAATCATAAGACAAGTGATGCTTATTTGCAAGTTTTTCTTTCCCTGTAGATAAAGAAACCAAAAAAAATGTAGTAGTATGAAGACAGTATTTAAATTTAATTCGAAAAGGTTCAAATATTATTAACAGAATTCCATAGGCAATAAATAACGGATTGGTTCGAAATGAGTTCACACGTATTGAACCATTTGTGGCATTATTCGACTGCATTCTTCGAATTTGTCTTCGAAAAACTTTTAGAGATTTTTTTTCAACATTGATCCGCATGTATGATTAAACTTCGCAGCACTCAATATTCGTAAGAAAGACGTTTTTCCTTTCAATCCGTATCAGAAATTTTCAAGGTGATTTTCACACGATCCGTCAATTTAACGTATTCACTGGTTCGATTCAAAGAATGGTAGGTTGTGTTCACAAATCTCCGATCGGTAAGAACTGTCACTTACCGATCAGGAGTCAGTAAGTAGGTAATTTACCGATCGGAAAGCAGTATAAATCTGATCTGTGAAAATTGTTACTCTCCGATCAGAAGGCAGTAATTTCCCGACAGTAAGAACTGTCTCTTATCGATAAGAAGACAGGAATTAATTTACCGATCAAAAAGCAGTATAAACCCGATCAGTAAGAACTGTCACTTGCCGATCAGAAGTCAGTCATAAATTTACTGATCGCAAAGCAGTATGAATCCGATCCGTAAGAACTGCCACCTACTGAGCAGAAGGCAGTAAGTAATTTACCAACTATAAAGCAGTATGAATGCGATCGGTAAGAACTGTCACTTACCGATCAGAAGGCAGTAAATAATTTACCGATCGGAAAGCAGTATGAAGGCGATCGGTAAAAACTGCCACTTACCGATCAGCAGGCAGTAAGAAATTTAACGATCAGAAAACAGAATTGTCACTTCGACGTTAAATCAAAATTATCACTTTGTTGCTTTGGTACGGGTGAGATATACATTTGAAGTTATGATAATTTCGATTCATTTGCCTTATGTAATATTTAATAGATGGGTTTTATTTCAATGTCCCAATCGAAAATGAAGCTGACCTGAAAAGCCACCCGTTTTGTTTCCAGTGAGACACTCTGTAAGTAGAGAAATTCAACTGTATGACTAACAATTAACTTATGGCAACCAACCACAATTGTTGTCCAAGCATTGTAATATTTGTAAAAACATTGACTGAAAGTTTGATTTTGTGGAGGAAACTCGCTTCTTGATATGGTATTTTGTAATTCAAGAAAATCTATATTATAAGTGTAAAATGGCAAATAAATCAGTTGGCTCCGATGAGTTACTACGTTTATAAAACTGTTGTCTTGGATAAAATTTGAAAATTTATTAGTAACGAGTTTTGATAACGGAAGCAAATAGGTAGTCTCCGAAACGTCAACCACATTTTTTATAAAAAAATGAGTAATTTTTAGATAATTTCAACTTTTGTTTTTCTGATAGGCAAATTCAGAATACGATACGTTACCTACTCACCTGAATTTTTTAATTCAATCCAAGATAACAGTCTTGTAAACGCAGTGACTTATCGGAACAATTCTTTCATTGCTCTTGCATTTTCAGACTGTGGAATGTTGAATCAGTCAAAAGACAATGCCAATTTGCGATTTTTTTTCAAATAACTACATAGCTAAAGAACGTTATTCTGTTGCATTCTGTTGCATGAACGGGGACATTTACTTCATTCGAATATTTAATTTTTTTTGTCCAGATGAACTATTTAATCTACTTACTAACTAACGGAATAAATACATTCAAAGTATTTTTGGCACCAATGCAACGAATCTTTTCCTTTGTGATAACGCAATGGGTATAGAACATTAACTTTAAGTTTTTCTACCATTTGACTACTCGTCACGGTCGTTCGTATTGTCAGATATAACTTATTTAATCCATTGGAGACAAACGGTAAAGTTGAAAAACAGTATTGAGTTGAAACTTCACCATTTCATTGTACTTCTTGTGAGCAATATAGTATTTAGTATTTAGCATCACTATTATCATAAATATATGGATGCGTTTCACAACAAAAATTAATATTTTTTTAGTGTTCTAGTAATCTAATCTACATTCGTATTATTTCAGATTCACTATTGGTAATCATGAACTCCTTCAGATAAGACCATAAGAATTATTTTCAACTGAATACTCGTTACAGGAGTACCAAACTTTGGTATAGGTAGGTATCTGAATACCACCTAAATGAGCAACATACGGAAAACTTTTTAAAAAATTCGTTTTAGGAAAAAAGTCATTCTTCATAAAAAGCTCTGCATGTTCTAGAACCTATTGAATAATCAAATATTAAAAAAATTCTCTCGTATATGAGTAGGTAAGTAGTATGAAAAAATATAAAGGTTTACAATGTTAAATTATTTTTATATGACAATATCGAAAATTGTTATTATGAAAACTTGTTCGGAATTAGTCATATTCAAATACGTAGGTAATCATATTTATCTACAAAATACTTTTTTAAATATTTTTCTTTATAGAAACACTGAGTTTGTTCATTTGTACAATTTTTTTTTATTAAAAACTAGCTGATACTGGTGTTTCATTCGCGAATATTTCCTGTCCCTTTCTGTGAGAGCTAATATTATTTCAATAGATAAACTTACCTACTGTAGAGAAAAATGTATAAAAAACTGTATTTTTTTCAGCGTAGATGGATATGATTGCATATTTCAACGTGATTTTTGCTAATATCAGCTTTTCATGATATTTTTTTTCGATATTATCACAAATAAAAGTACCTACTTTACTCTTTGTATAGATACCTACCAAAATCATATTTTTTGACACTACCTTCTCGTGAACAACTGACAAACTTTAAGATTTGATGATTCAAACTCTCGTTTTAAAACATGCAGAACTTTTCATGAAAAATGGTTTTTTCTTCAAAATAAAAAATTAAAAAGTTTTTCACTTGTCGCAAACTTTGTGCCTATGATATACGATATATTGATTGTATTGAAAATATGAAGAGGATGTTTTTCAAATCAGATGTGGAATCATCTGCAACTGAAAGACTAACTTTAGTTGCTATTTTCCATAGGGAGTTCTATTATAATAGTCGTGATGAATTGAGTAAGTACACCTACTAACTAAAGTTCTTTCATAAATTCTTTTTAAATTATATCTTCCTCATATAGCAAAAATAAAAATAACTATTTACTGAATGTTCATAACCTTTATGCTGAATGAAAAAATTAACGAAAGAAACATTCCCATTTAACAAACAGAAAATCTGTTGGCATTTTTCCATGAAATCTAATGACTGCCGGTTAATTTGTTGAACTTTTTTGCCATCTTCAAATTTGAATTAATATCAAGTCGCGATATTGAAGTTAACTTAGTTTTCGGAAAACCATAACGTGAACTAGATTAACACATACCCATGTCAAATTTTCAAAGCTAAAGAGATAGGTACGCTGAAAAAGGAAACTGTGTTCAATGTATTCCTGACCGTTATCAGATTTTATAATACGTTTACGAAACTATTGAAATTCTGCATCAAATGTTTTTATGGCTTAAAGCAGCTCTATCCGGATGAAGCTTTTTGCCAAAACCCACGTTAAGTGAAGTTTATATAGTTTTGATGTTTTTTTTTATTTTCTTGAATTCATTGTCTTTGAGAATAGATAGATAACCGAAGAATTGACATAATTAAAAACGAAACTAGGTGTCTCTCCTTTTCAAATTTTGATCTGAAAGAAACGAACCATTTCACAAGCGATTCTTTTTTGATGAATATAATATTGCACTTCTAGCTATTGAGTTGAACTTTTTCTTTGCTATTTTTCATTTTGAACTATGAAATCAAACTATGATAGTATGAAGGGACAATTGTTTGGAAGAAACTCAATAAAGAACGTCGATAGCAAATACCTTTGTTCTTTCGAAAAACGTTTAGGCCAGCCAGCCTTTCAATTCCAAAATAAGCACGATCAGAAAAAATTAAATATATACAAAACAAACAAAAGAAAATATTCGAGAAAAGCCTTAGGCCAACGGATACTGTCACAACGACGTCGTCCCCGAAGTGTGATACAGAGACGGACTATTGTAATAGTCGTTCCCGATGGACGCATGAGAATGAATGGAATTCGGCAAAGGGCTCAGCGTATTGTACCCCGCATATTGCATATCTGCGTACATTTTGATATCGGACTTACTTTCCGTGGGCAGCAGCCTGGTGATGGAAAACGGATGATTCGAGGGCGTATACCCCGTCGGCTCCTGCTTCAGATGGTGGTTCATCGGCGCGTGGTGCAACATCGCCTGGTGCTCGCTTGAGAGCGCCAGGTGATTGTTCCGATTGATCATCGCCGAGAGCTCCTCGTGCGTCATGCTTTGCTGGTGGTGGTGGTGCTGCATGTTCTGCAGGTCGTTGGCGTTCAGCATGTTCATGTGATCCACGTCCAGCTTGCCCGGGTGGATGCTGAGCATGTTGCCCAGGTTGTCGTTCACCTTGTCGAGGTGGAGGCCCTTATCGTCGCCGTGCTGGAGCGGGGTCTTTTTTCCAGAGCTGCTGCTGCTGTCGACGCTGTGCGAGGGGCTCTTGTGCGAGGAGCGGATCACCTCCTTCTTCTCGTCCTTGAAGCGCTTCTGCCTCCGAAGGTAACAGCCGTTCTCGAACATATTACCCGACTCTGGGTGCAGGCTCCAAAAGGAGCCCTTGCCCGGCTTGTCCGGAGTACGCGGGACCTTGATGAAACAGTCGTTGAAGGACAAGGAGTGGCGGATGGAGTTCTGCCATCTCTGCTGGTTCTGCCGGTAGAACGGAAACAGATCCATTATAAACTGGTAGATCTCCGCCAGCGTCAGCATCTTCTGCGGGCTGTTCTGTATCGCCATGGTGATCAGGCTGATGTACGAGTACGGCGGCTTCGCGTGCGTGTACGACCTCCTGTAGGTCTTGTCAGCGCGGGCCCTTTGCAGGGCGCTATTCGGCGACGTGTCGCCACCCCCCAGGTCTCCCCTGCCTATCCCGGTGTAGCTGTTGATGTTGGACATCGTGGCGCCCATGCAGGCCGCGTTCATGTTCGATATGGGCGAGCCTATGGTCGTGTAGCCCAGCTGCGAGGACTCGTTCATGGACTGGTCCATCCGCGGCGGCATCCTGTTCATGGGCATCGTGCCCGACATGCCCGAGTTGAGCATGCTGGAGCCGAACATTGGGGCCTGCGGGGAGCAGTTCATTTGGGCCATCGCCATGGAGTTCATCGAGTACGTCGGGGTCATGGGGGACATGGCGTTCGTGCTGGTCGACATGGAGTTCACGTCGGGGTACAGTTTCTGCGCTAACATATCGCACTCTGTATTATATTGCACTGGTTTAGTTTACACTCTGTTTGCTGAAGGGCGCGCACTGTATCAATTGATTCTAACTCGAGCCCTGGTTTTGTTTCATTGTTTACATCACGATCAAATTCACAAACAACTTAACACTTTAGGTATTCCAAAACCTACACTGATTGGAAAAACAAATACCTCTCGCTGCCTGTTTACTTAGATACTACAAGCTAGTCTGAAGTACCCAGAGCACTGGATAGTCAAATACAGGCCGTGGAGGGGGGGAAGTCGCCATAGCAACGCGCCGACGAATCCGAGTCGCGGCGATTCGTTGCCATGGCGACGGCGGTGTCAAAACAGGCCGGCGATTGGCGCAGCGGTTATCTGTTGTCGGATGATGGTTTTGAGGGGTATGAATCACGCCCACCGGCATAACGCCACTGGGCGAGTGACGGATGAACTAATGATTTCCACCGAGGGACGGGTCGCATCTAGTACAAATTCTTGAAGATAAAAGTGTATTTTCCAGCAGGGGCATATGGGAAATGTAATATGTTGTTTTGTTACAAGTGCTATTGTGATTTTTCGTTATTGGATAAATTTTCTTGAAGGTAATTTCAGATAAAATTGCTGATTTCGGTCTAAAATCGCTAATTTGCAGGAAATTCCCAAATATAATTTTATTGGCGAAATAGATTCTGAGTAATTAATAAGCTGTTCAGTATAGATTTATTAGCAAGATCTCTTTTTTTCGGTACTTATAGATAATTATAGATGATTAGTTTTTTTTTTCTTTCAATATAGTGAACTTGCCTTCTGCAGCTTGTAAAGGAACAATAAATATGTCGATCCCAAATTCCAAAAACATATTTTTTCGTTTTTGATCTGCTTTCATTACGGAAAACGCTCAAAAATAATTCTAATAAATTTGTACTCGTAGGTACCTTTTATAAAGCTTCACTTCATCGATATACCTCACAATGTAGATACCTACCTACCCATAATAATAATTCTGTGTATTTCGAAAGTTTTGGCTTTCAATTGGAATTTTAATTTTTCGAAAGAAAGTAAGACTTTTTTTGAATTTTTATCGCGAATTTTTCAATTCCCAAATAGGTAAATCATTGAAAATACGTCTATATCAAAATATTTAGGTATTTTCCATTCAAATTCTGAAATTTTAGAAAATGCACATTGTTGAAGAT
Organism: Chrysolina oricalcia; assembly: GCA_944452925.2. Taxonomy (NCBI): domain Eukaryota; kingdom Metazoa; phylum Arthropoda; class Insecta; order Coleoptera; family Chrysomelidae; genus Chrysolina; species Chrysolina oricalcia. The sequence continues at coordinate 15,603,739 of OX101818.2, read as the reverse complement.
TGCTGCAAAGTTTTTCTTTTTCAATTACCTTCCTCTAGATTAGATTAGATCAGTTTTATTTCCCAGAAATACTACATATCACAAGGTAAACATTTGAAGAAAAAAAAACATATTTATCATTTTGACAGAGTATTCCAGCCTCTGCAAAGGCAGGCGTCGGGAAAGCAAGAACAACAATATATAGGTACCTATAGATACAATACGCATACAACAAAGATTTTCAAATAATTTTCTGTTACTCAATACTTAAATTTTCAGGGTACTTATACATTGTGAAGAATTGTCATTGATAAATTCCGTCATATTATATAAGCCCATTAAAAATGTCATAATTTTCTCAATCTAAACCAGTGACAACAAGACTTTCTGAAAACACTGCTTCGAGATCGTTGTATTTTCAAATCGGTGTTTATACGATTCCTTAGTTTTATATTTCCATACTTTCAACAATATCACAGTAAAATACAGAAATGCCAGTTTGACGCCTGAAAGATGCCAAATTCCCAAAAAATTAACCGTTTTGGCAAAATGGATAAAATTTTAATTTATCTATTCATTCAAAATGAAGAATTTTCAAAAAATACTTTCACCTTGCTGTCACTCCAGCTGTTTTGCTGTACAAAACACCACCGTAACAAGCTCTGGTGGTGTTTTCAAGCAACTCAGTTTTAGTTACAGCAAGGTGAAAGTATTTTAAGAAAACGCTGCATTTTGACGGGATTATATTACTGAAAACATAGTTTATGATGATTACAAACTTCGACAATGGACCCCGATGGGGTTAGAGCAATATGGAGGATTGTTTCCACCATAACTAAGTACTTGGTATTCGAATTATATTCTTTAAAACATGATAAGGGCGTTCACTTCTATAAAGTGATAAATTACCTCCTGTATAAAATGTGTCATTTAAAGATGACTGTATTGTCATTTTGACAGCGATAAAAAAGGTGCATCGTTTTTTATCACCGATAAAAACGCCTGTTCCTCTTTAGCGTCTACATCTAGTATGCTTACGTCACTTTAATGTCTGCCCTGTCAGTTATTTAAGTATTGTTGATAGTTGATACTGAAACATTACAACATGAGTCGTTTTGGGGAAGTTTCGACTCAACAAATAACAAAAAATATAGAAAAAGCAATCCCGCAATCTACAAAAGATACTAAAGCGTCAATATGGAGACAACTTATATTCGGTCGTTAATTTATCTTGCCAAAGAACACTCGAGCTTTTCTTTTAATGATAAATTTCTTTTTAACTCAAAATTTTTTCATCAGTAATTTTGCTCGAAAAACTGACATTTGACCAAATCGCTCGACCTTCGGTCTCGCGATTTTGTCATGTCAGTTTTTCTCGTAAAATAACTGATTGGCAAAATTATTTCGTTACAAAAAGAAATTTATCCGATAAAACTGTTGATAAAACCGCGTTTTTATACAAATTACCTAGTAATTGATTTAAAATTTGATTTTGTGGGGGAATTCGTTTCTATATAGGGACAAGGCTTTTTACGGGATTTCAACGGTCTGAAAATGAAAGAAAATCAAAGAAATCTGTACAAGAGTTGAGGAACAATTTACCTATAAGTGATGTATTTACATCAAAATTTTTGTCTCGAAAAAATGATTTAATTTTGTCAATAACTTACCGTACCTATTCTGAATTTGCCAATTTGAAAAAAGTTCTTCGAAATAACTAACAGGTTCTTGGAGTTTGATAGTCTTAAAGAAAAAACCAGTATTTTTCAACAGGCAACGTTGTGGCAATGTATTTCACCATTCTCATGGCTCCAAATATAAAAATTAGAACAAATAAACACTTCGAATTTTTCAATTCAACGTGTACATAGGTCAAAGTATTTAAGTGAAAATAGAGTATTTTTCGTTTTAACTCCGAGAGTTCCAACCTTTGACAGCTGTTTCGTGGTCACCCACTCATCAGAAAGGATTCATGGAGCTCTCGAAATCAAAACGAATCCACTCAAGAATTAGTAACGTAAAGGCAAGACAAATATAACAGAAAGTTACTTATGACATCTACAGTCACTAGTTGAAACTTAATTTGACACGAACCAAGGAATCCAAATTAGAGGTTTGTCTACAAATTGACAGGCAGCCAACAATTCGTTGTTCTGACCAACCCAAGGTACAATCAAGTTTCTAGCACGTTATGAGGAACGCAAGCAGAATCTAAGTGAAAATAGAGTATTTTTCGTAAAAGGTTGGAACTCTCGGAGTTAAAACGAAAAATACTCTATTTCCACTTAGATTCTGCTTGCGTTCCTCATAACGTGCTAGAAACTTGATTGAACCTTGGGTTGGTCAAAACAACGAATTGTTGGCTGCTTGTCAATTTGTAGACAAACCTCTACTTTGGATTCCTTGGTTTGTGTCAAATTAAGTTTCAACTAGTGACTGTAGATGTCATAAGTAACTTTCAAAGTATTTATATATTCAGAAATATAGTAACAATACCATCCAAATTCAGAAACTAGTCTAGAATGGAATAATTTCAAAAATATTTTATTTATGAAGTAGACTTTCGGTAGATACCTAAAGGAAAAATCCCACTTCTCTTGTAGATCATGTCTAGAAAATAGTGATAATTTCAATTTTGAAAACACAAAAGTTAAGGTCAACAAACTATATTTTCAAATGCACCTTTCAAGTGATGATTAGTAGATTAGAAGGTATCGTGTAATATGATATGATTCTGTCAATTATAGGAAATATACTTATACAATCTAGACAGTGCATATCTAAATTTAATTTGTACCTACCGGTGCAAAAGAAATTAAACGTAGTTATCACTTATGTTTTTATGTTCATAAAATCACACACCCGACCTATATTCTCTTCAGTAATTCTTCTTCTGACCAAGGAAAACCAAATTATTTCTCTCTGGACTGGTTTCTGAAGTTTGCTGGTATTATTACTATATTTCTGATACATAATTATGTTTATATCTACCTGTTTTCAATTCAAAAATTCAAATATATTGTTTGTTCCAAATTTTATATTAACTTATATCTAATTGTCCATGATTTTATATTTTAGATCCCTGAGGATGGTGAAATATATTGCCAAAACATTGGCATGTTGAGAACTACTGATTTTTCTTTGAAACCATCTAACCCCAACAACATGTAATCAGTATAACTAAATACTACTTCTCTTTTTCAAAAGACGTTGACATTTCGATTAATATGACAGTTTTCAAACTGGAGAAACTGGAGAATGATATCCTCTCCAAAACGTCAACGTTTTTTTTTTTTTAAAAGAAGTATCATTCAGTTACTTTGAACATATTTTTCCGGATAATCAAACTTAGACTATAGGTACGATAAGTTACTGGCAGACAACTATCATGTCTTAACCTTAACAGAATGGTTGCCAAGAACGATTTTCTAAAAATCGTTACTAGAAGATTAGTCGCAAACTTTCTAAACATAAATAATCATGTTGATTTCATTGAAAATATGAACAGGATGTTCATAAAGTCAGTTGTGAGATGTTTCTCTTTAAAACATAAATAATCATGTTTTGTAAATTTTAATATAGGTACCCTGGTCTAGGTAATTTAATTTCTTGATTTTCCAAACCTAAACCCGCGATCAAGTGTACCTGAGTAGGTACTTGTTTTCATTCAAATTTGAATTCTAATGTTTGTATTATACTAGCTTCACGTACCTATGGGAAAAATATTACCATTCAACTATTCAATAATAAAATTTGCAATCTTTGTTGTTTCTTGTAGTCATTCTTTAAGTCTGAAATTTGACGACTTATATACTTACCTAGGTATGTACCTTCGTATTTCGAACAGATTATTTACAAGACAGATATTTTATTGACTTATACTTAATTACGATTATCTACATCATATAGACATCAGCATCAATTTATATAAGTACCTACAAGGTTCTCAAATCCCTATAGGTCTTTTTACAGTTTTTAACACAGAATTTTTTTGTTAGGTAGGTATTTTACAACATTTATTTTCAAAGAAGGGGGCCATTTCAAAAGATTTTTGTGCTCGTAATGTTGTGGAAATGTATAGGGATGTATCATTCTGTTTTCTTTTCGTAATCCAGATCTTGAATAACTGGATATTTTCATTTGATAAATCAACTTCTTGAAATTTTTGTATGAGTTGAAGTTAACCTAGTAGGCAATATATGAGGTAAGTAGAAAAGTCGATTGAATGTGGAATTTATTAAAATATAAGTTTTGTTTGATATTTTTTGGATTAACGTTTTTTTTTCGTTGATCGCTGATAGTAATAACAAATCTACTTATGAATACATGATGATGAGTTGCATTTTCATACCAATACCTATAATTAAATTATCTCTTTATTTATATTCTTTATATTCTCCATATTTTATAAATATAAAGCTGATTAACACATCAGTACTAGGTTTGAGTTTAAATAAAAATAGGTAATGATAAAGAACTGAATCGATATTAGATATTTCTATGATTTTTTTAACAACTGCTCATGTAAGAAATGAAAAGTGATTTGTTGGCATCGTGCATCGTGGCAAGTTATTTAGAAACAGGTTTTCATTGGATGGTTTGCAAGGCAATATCTTCCTATCCATATCTTCATGAAGAACAAAAATTAACCAGTTATCAACAACGAATCCATTCATATGAAAATTGTACAGCTATAAAATAAAAGTTCACACAGTTTCATCTTACATCTATAGGGATAATACCTATTTATTTATCAAGGAACCTGTCGGATAACATCTAACTAAAGAACTAAATGATAATATTTAGTTTATGAAAAATAAAAAACTTTCAAAAACTCAAATGGAATGAGACCTACGAAACGAACATTTTACACAAAAGGCCTCAGTTCAATTGAACGACTTTGCCACATTTATAATAACATAGACTCAGTAACAAACTATGGTATATTGGATGTGAACCAGCGAGATTCAAGTCCGAAATTATGAAGATTGTCAACGCGTAACACATCACATTGGGCTCAAATTGGCAGATCTTTCTTTCTTCGTTTATTTTTGTTGTCTTTATTGTTATGATTTATATAGCAAACTTAAAATTCTGCAGTCTTGGTGAGGTGGATTCCTACAGTTCCATTTGTCAATAACAAATATGATGTGCCTATAAATGATTGTAACCTAGAGAATAATTAATTTTATAGAAACTTGTAATTGAGGCTGTTTGTTTCTTAATAAATAAATAAATAAATAATTGCACAAGTGCATAAAAATTACCAATAATTTTGCAAGAAAGCGTGATATCTAAAAATTGCACGAGTATAGTTTCATATTTTGGCGAAAGAGCCAGAGTCCGAACGAGGAGACATGAAAATAACCAAGTGCAATTTTTAGATAACACGCTTTCTTGCAAAATCAGAAGAAGAAGAAGAGAACACGCTTGAATGTAAAGTTATCTGGTAATTTTCATGTACGACTTTAATTCATTGGAATATTTCACTAATAAAGAAATATATAAATATAAATAAATTACCTCTGAAATTTTTCGATAATTGCAATCCTCTTATCAAACATTTTATTTATTAGGGAAATATTCTCGCTAATGCTGCTCGGCTATTCTGATCGACATCACGCGACTTGGACTACCAGTTGTATTTTCATATGAAGTCATTATTGTTTCCTTAAAATAAAACGGAAATATCCGGCTTCGAAGGCATTACTTAAAAAATTACTCGACGTAGTAAAGTACATACAATGTTACAATTGATTTTATGAAATAATCAAATGCTTAAGGTTTATACGTATACAGTGGGTCCAAGATAAGGATGACACCATACATTTTTGCTTGAATGGGTAAAAATGTGTAACAGAAGGGCCATTATAATCGTATACAGTTTTCGTTAAATGGGAAATAATGCGTATTAGAAGGGCCATTCATATAAAAGTATGAAATTTTCAAAACATTTTTGGATGTTCAATGTATTTCGGAAATATCGAGAACTAATTTAATTTTTTTGGGGCTGGAATTAAATAAGGAACATGTCTTCGAAATAACTCTTCATATACTTTTTCCTCATAATGTTTCGTTATCGATCAACCATCATTAACAATTTTTTTTTAATATGGCTGTTTTATAATAAAACATCATACATCATTGAATTCAGATTGGAAAATACTTCTTCCGAAAACAGGGACGTATTCAAATAAAAACTAAGTTTGATGACTGATCGATAACGAAAATTTGCTGACTGAAATTGATATCAGCATGAGAAAGCTTAAAAAATGTTGCTGAGAAGAAGCTAGTCTTCTTTTATTCCAGCTCTGAGATAAGAGTCGAAATTTTAAGGTAAATGTTGATATTTCGAAACAAAAGTCTAAATTTTCAGACCAAAGTAGAAATTTTGTGATAAATGTCGAAATTTTGCGATAAATTCAGAAATTGCGAGATAACAGTCTAAATTCCGAAGTGCCTCACAACTATGATTTTTTTAAGCATGCTCTTTAATCGTAATATATTTGGTTTCATCAAGTTGAATAGGGTTTTGAAAATTGAGAATAATTGCGAATAGATGGCAGAAAATAGTTTACGTAGTCTGTCCTCAGAACAGAGGACACCACGTGATTACACAGACCTGCTTTTGTCACCAATTTCTTTACAAAAAGAATTTCTTTGTTTCGCTGAAATGATCATATCAATAATATGTAAAAACATTCAGGTAGATTTGTACTGCTTTTACTTCAAATATTTTTATTTTCGTCGATTAAACATTCGATTTTTATATTATTATTTTGAAGAATTGAATAAACTTAAAAGTGTTTAGAGAACATGATAATCTTCAAAATGAGGTACTTAATCATTTAAATAAACCCTTTTCATATTTGATGCACTGTATACGCGTAAGGTAAATAGACGGGTCCAAACGATTTCTTAAAATGAAGAGGCAATATACTAATAGGTACCTATTTATTTGTTATTTCATTACGATAAGAAATTTTAAAGTAGGTATGGCCAACTGACCCCTTGATACGATGATTTGATTTGAGAAAGTAAACAAATACCGTGATGCCCTTTGTACTCATATCTACTTGAATTATTATGGTCTTGTTTATTATTTGTTTGTTTATCGAAAATACATCCAAACGATGAGTCATTTCTATTGTCTTATTCCTGCTTTGAATCCAAAATTTGTAAACCAAACTTTTGCTAAAAATTTTTTGACACTGTTTAGTTGTATGCTCCAAAATAATTTTCTGAATGTACCATAAACGCCGCATTACGAAAAAAGAGCGAGACGTTTGAAAAAATCAATAGGAAATAAAGTTTTTTTTCTACATTCATGCAAAAAGCAAAACTTTATTGAACTATATTCAGTGGAAAAAGAAGTTCTTTATTGCACTAGTGCAATAAAGTTTTTATTGCACTCATCTGTCATTCTACTTCAACGTGCTGTCATCATGACAAACATAAACGTTTATACCTACTACATATTTAGCAGATATTTTGTGACCCAAGTAGCACACCTATATTGGTAAACTATTGGTACAATATCGTGAACATTTTGGCGAAATATTTGAAATGCAATATTGGCGAGAAAAAAAATGTGAACATTCGGCGATATTGGTCCAATATTACTTGAATAATATTGGCGAAATATTCTCGAACTAATATTGGCCTCAAAATATTTGGCGATATTGATACAATATCGTTGATACAATATTCTGACGATATTGGCACAATATTCGATAGTTATATTGTCGAGAAGTAAAATGTGAACATTTTGCGATATTGGTCGAATATGGTTTAAATATTTCAAAAATAGTTTTGGTGAAATATTCTTGAAGCAATAATGGCCTCAAAATATTTATCGATATTGGTACAATATCATTTGGATATATTCGAGGATGTCAATATACCTTGGTAAATTATTAAATGTCTTTTAGTTGAAGAAGGTGACACCAGAGTCTGCCTTTTGATCGCCATAACCACTGAGTAAGCTGTCTTGAAAACAAGTTATGAGAAGTATTTAATATACTCTCGTAGGTTTTAGAAGACGTTCTATATGTAGAGCCACCTAGCGGATTTTTATCCAGGTTTAATCATGATATAATTTTAATATTTTAGATTGACGTGGCCTTTACTTGATGGAAATTCATAGTATATGACACTCATATCGCTTGAAAAAGATACAGTGTATCGAAACATGTCGCGAAGACAATAAATCTGTGGAAATTTAATCGTGTTTACCTTAGTGTCATAATTTTAATATGTTTCATTGAATATTTGGCCAACATTCAAATTTCATCTCAATCTAGATGTAGGAAACAATATGAAGACAATATTGTTTTAACGATATCGATAAATATTATTGAACCAATATTGACCCAATGTGTAATCACACTTGAAGATACAATATAGTTCTCATTCCTAGAATTGATATGAGGAGAATATTGGGATTGCAATATTTATTCTAGATGTTGAAAATGATGTGAAGACAATATTGTTTTATCGATATTGGTAAATATCATTCAACCAATATTGACTCAATATGAGTTTTTCAAATAAAGTAGAAATGATATTCAACCAATATGCTATCAAACTTGGGAATACAATATAGTTTTTTTCCCTATAATCGATATGACTGGAATATTTGGATTGCAATATTTATTCTAGATGTGGAAAACAATATATAACCAATAATGTATTATCGATATTGGTAGAAATTATTCAACCAATATTGACCCAATATTATTTGTGACAATCCACATTCAGAACAGGTTCAATCAATATTCCACCAATATCATTAATATAATATTGTTTTTTTGAATATTCACCCATATTGGACCAATATTGATTTTTCATTTACAATATATCTATATTGGCCCAATATGGAACCAAGATTCAGCCGATTTGATGTGCTACCTGGGGAGATTGGCAATAGGTACTTCACTACGAAATATTCATATTGAAAATTACACCAATTGTTCATTCACTTTCAACATTGAGGGTAAAAATAAAGTTTGAGTTAAATTGTTCGTAACGTATTAGTTCCTGTTTCAATGCAAATCGATATTAATAATAAAGTATTCAAGTTGCGCTTTTCATTTTCCTACACCTAGTGCCGCACCTCAATAAATCATTTTTTGCATTTTGCATGAACGTAAAAAAAATGTTGTATGCAACTCGTGCAAAAATTGTTTTATTGCACTTGTTGCATAAATAACTATTATGTAAAGGGGTGACTGTTCAAAAGTGTACTCGACCCAGTTACCAAAACTGTCAATAGGCCCAACTCGATCCTGTTACTAGTTTTCTAGATACGGGTTGTTAAAGTTGAAGATTGATCAATTTTTCGGATTTTTTATTTTTAAATTTCTAGCTAGATTGAATTTGTTGCATACACCATATTTTGCTACTTGTTTAAGTAATACATTGGTAAATACACAGAACTGAAATATTCATATTAAGAGGGTAATTCACAAATATATGACGGTAGTTTTTCTGCAAAATCTCACTTTCTCTTCTGACACGGAAAAAAATGTATGATGATATTTACAATAATGTCTGTTATAATATATGACAGCAATAATATATACCAACATGGTGGTTCTTCGGGTTGTAAGGCCGACGTGTGTTCAGAGAAGAACTCGACGTTTCGCCAACACGAGTGGTTAGCATTTTCAAGAGTTATTTTAAAAATTTTCGCTTTCTGTAGTCGCTGTCAAATGCTTGACATTTGTTATACGTTGTCTCAATAAATACCTGTGATTTGACGTTCTTACATCTGATTGGTCCATAGCGTTAGCAGACATCATAGAATCGTTCGTACCGTTATTTTGTGGGTAGGGAGCTAATTGAGAATTTTTGAGAACTGGAAGCCAAGCCTTGTTCAATTGTAGTCCTTCTTCGGTTCTGTTGAAGTTGCTGTGGTGTTTCTGGATTTCAATTGCTTCCCGGAAGAGTCTTGGGTAATACGCAGATGTTGAAGAGATGACTTGGGTTTCTTCAAATTTCACTCTATGGTTATCGTTGTTGAGAGTATGTTCTGCGACAGCGGATTTCTGTGTGTGCCCTAACCGACAGCAAGCCTTGTGCTCTTTGATTCTTGTTTTAACGGAGCGTTTCGTGGTTCCGATATAAACGCTGCCACAGGAACATGGAATGCGATAAACCCCAGAAGAGCATAGTACGTCTCGTTTGTCCTTCGCTGATCTAAAGTGGTCTTTCAGTTTCTGTATGGCTGTATGGTCTACCAAAAATTCACAAAACCAACGTGCCGCTCCGACCAATAGTCAACACCATTGGATCACCAACCTATGAACTTGCGAAATATTTGTCCACACTACTACAGCCACACATTGGTAATACATCTTCCTATGTAAGAGATTCCACACATTTCATCGAAAAGATCAAAGAGATTACCATTGATCCAAATGACGTTCTAGTCAGCTTTGATGTAGTATCCCTGTTCACAAAGGTCCCGTTAGATGAAGCTATGAGGGAAATTGAACTACTTTTCCCAAGTGATATATCCAATCTCTTCAAAATATGCTTAACATCTTCATATTTCATTTTCAATAACAAAATATATGAGCAATTAGATGGTGTTTCAATGGGAAGCCCACTTAGCCCAGTTATTGCTAATTTATTTATGGAAAAACTAGAAGAAAAGGCAATTGAAACTGCAAATTTGAAACCCAAGGTATGGTTACGATATGTAGACGATACGTTTATAATTTGGAGCCATGGACCAGAAAAACTCAATGAATTCCTTAACCATATCAATGACATACACCCGAATATTCAATTTACCATGGAAATTGAAAATGAGAAGAAACTGGCATTCTTAGACGTTCTCATTTCTCGAAAAGAAAGACGTCTGGGGCATACGGTATATAGAAAACCAACACACACTGATCGATATCTCCACAATACCTCAAACCATCATCCGTGCCAAAAACAAGGTGTAATCAAGACATTAGTTGATTGAGCTAGAAGAATTTGCGAACCTGAATACCTGGAAGCTGAACTGAAACATCTAAAAAACGCTCTTCTTTCTAATGGATACAAAGAAAGAGATATTGAGAGGTGTATGAAAAATAGAAGAGAAATCAGAGACGGAAGAATCAATAGTAGACCAAATGACTGTCCATCCAGTGAACCAAGTAGTAGTCAAACCAACACCGAAAAAAGAAAAGCATTCTTACCATATGTTCCCAGAGTTACAGATCGTATCGGCCGTATTCTAAGAAAATATGAGATAAAACTGAAAGACCACTTTAGATCAGCGAAGGACAAACGAGACGTACTATGCTCTTCTGGGGTTTATCGCATTCCATGTTCCTGTGGCAGCGTTTATATCGGAACCACGAAACGCTCCGTTAAAACAAGAATCAAAGAGCACAAGGCTTGCTGTCGGTTAGGGCACACACAGAAATCCGCTGTCGCAGAACATACTCTCAACAACGATAACCATAGAGTGAAATTTGAAGAAACCCAAGTCATCTCTTCAACATCTGCGTATTACCCAAGACTCTTCCGGGAAGCAATTGAAATCCAGAAACACCACAGCAACTTCAACAGAACCGAAGAAGGACTACAATTGAACAAGGTTTGGCTTCCAGTTCTCAAAAATTCTCAATTAGCTCCCTACCCACAAAATAACGGTACGAACGATTCTATGATGTCTGCTAACGCTATGGACCAATCAGATGTAAGAACGTCAAATCACAGGTATTTATTGAGACAACGTATAACAAATGTCAAGCATTTGACAGCGACTACAGAAAGCGAAAATTTTTAAAATAACTCTTGAACATGCTAACCACTCGTGTTGGCGAAACGTCGAGTTCTTCTCTGAACACACGTCGGCCTTACAACCCGAAGAACCACCATGTAAGTGACGATGGCCGCGAAAGCCTTTCACAATTTATCAATATATACCAACTTCATCCATAAAGTATTTTACTACTTTCAATCCAAGTCTTCACGGTTACGAAAAAATTTTGATCATAATTTCTTGAAGATACCAAACAAAATCTTTATATGCCGCAAAAACCAACGAAGATGAAAAAAAAATTGTGGTGCAGATGCTATTCTAAAACGGGATGTTGAAGGCACACTTGGGGAAATAGGAGTAAAAATTATCAAAAATCCAGGTGTTGTTTTGACATTTGATAGGTTTTTTACTTCAGTAGACCTAAGTGACAAAATTCCCTAGACATTGCAATTACTCGACAGATGGTGCTGGGGGCACATTAATTTAAAAATTTCGAAAGGTATAAAAATCGAAATTGGGAAAAAAATTATAAACAAAATTCAAAAATATTTAGATAATTGTAAAGAGAATCGAATTCTCTTTTCAACGATGTGACACTTGACCCCAAATGCCATTTGAAAATTTTGAGTTGATCTCCAAAATGCGCTACTTTGCTTCCGTTTATTTAATCAACTCTCTATCTCTCTATCTCTTTGTGTTTCTGAAAAGTATTTCATAACAACAGAGACTCGTGTTACAGGCATAATGCAACAGTTGATTTGCAGTAGAGCTAGGTGTTCCTACGATAATGAAACTGTTCACCAACTTGTTGATATGCGACCAGTTCGGGATCAATCGGTAGTAACCGTTGCACTGATCATCAACATTTTCGCAAAACTGGCCTCATTCCAATTCCAGCATTTGAGTTAGTAGTTGTATGTGGACGTGTTACATCGTGTGCCGGAATTATACTATTATTACTGTTGTGAGTTGTGTGAATTGTGTTGGTTTGATTTATGTATTTTACTTGTTGGTAAGTAGAATGTGGATTTCCACCTAACATTTCTAGAGTATTGACATTTTATGTATGATAGAATCAGGAGAATTTTCCAAAAGACTGAACAACAGTTTTGTTTCAAAGAAAATATTAAAAATATACGTATTTTTATTTCATTTCTTCATTATCTTTATTTTCAATTTTCAGAACGTTCTAATTCTACATTATGTTATGCATAACTTGGATTTGTTATGATCATAATGAGGAAAGACATTAGCTTGCCAGCTTGTTCAATCATTCATACTGATGAATACAAACAGATTCAACAACGTTCCGAAATTTTTAATTATGAAACAGTTTGTGCTGGGTGATCCATTAAGGGTATGTCCAGAGACGATGATTTGTTTAAAAGAACTGTTAAAATGTTTTATACTTCTTTCCTCATCAACTTATAGTTCACAAAAAAAATATTGTCATAATACTGCAATCTCTTTCTCCAGTTTTTCTTGAGTAGTGTATTTTGCTAGCCTGTATATGCCATGCAAGTACGTTTTCTTATAGTATAAACTGAATCATTGCTACCTTGGTACAACTGAACCTTTCATATCATTTTAAATTCAAGAATGAAAATGAAAATAAGGCTTTATAAAAAACAAATGATCCTTCTTTGAAGAACTAATAACCCCAAACTGAGGGCAAGTGGATATTTCAATTGAGTCCGTTGTATTTTGATACCAAAGATGGAATGAAAGTTATTACAGGTAGGACAATAATAAACTACCCAAAAGTGAGTCATTTGATAAGGTTAAGTAAGCTAAAATTACTATAATAATCTAAAAATGTATATTTTTTATAAGATTTCAGTTAATGAGTTATTTGAGAGTAAATCATTCTTCATCAATGGTCACTAGTAGCTATCAAACTGAGCACCTACTGCAAATAAAATGTAGATTGAGGCTTATGAAATAAAAAGTTTGCTTCTAGTGAAGAGTTTAATATCGTTAGGTTACATTGCGTTTCTGAAATTACATCAATAACAGCAAGTGATCAAATTCAGGAATCTAATTTTTCTTGTGGCTAAGAAAGCGTGTTCTTGTCCCATATAGTATGCAAATTTTCACTTGGTGGTATGCAAATTTTACTTGTTACTATTAATTTTTTTTCCGTATGGTATGGTCATGTGAAATTTTATTTGAAAAAATTCATTCTCCGCCCATCCTAACGGTATGCCAATGGTTTTTCGAGTATTTTACTTCTATCATTTCATTACAAAACAGATGGCAGCCTGATTGGAATCCTACCGAAACAAATAATTTTTAGAAAATATTATTATTTAATATGAAAAACCTACGAAGACTCCTTGATTCGTGCATTATTATCATGATGATATACGGACAATACTCTTCTCCAAAAGGCATTCTGAGTAAAATCGTGTCCCAAAATTTGTCACTATCCCCCGGTCTAAATCATCAACGAGGAAAAACTATAAATCCGTGGAATTTTGAGAATCAACACCGATTTTAATGAAAATTTGGAAAAATGCACTTTTTTTCAAAATTATAAAAATGTCGTTTTCAATTTAATCAATTATTTTTTATAAACGAAGCATTCCGAACCGGTCAAATCTCATGGATCATATCAATTATACATAAATAAAGTTAATTGCAAGTAGTGGGGAACCATTAATTTCTATTAGGATTGTAATGACGAGGGTTTAATCCTCACACTAAAAAAGGAACAAAACAGGGAGTGACTTTATTGTGGTCATAAGTCAGTCAATTCTTATGCAAAAAACTAATTTGAAAGGTTTTTTAGTGCACTTGAAAAAATGTCTCATAAGTTTTCTCCAAAAATTCCACCATATTCGAGTTATTTGAGATTGAAGGTTCTCAATTTCGGGGGATTCTTCGAAAATAACCAACCTTCAAAGAGCAATAACTCTGTCATTATTGGGTTTACGTAGGTCTTTCAGACACGAATCTCTTTGTTTGTTGTTTTTTGTCAGCTACAATTTTGTTTCAAGTGATTTTTAGAGAAAACTAATTTTTTTAAGGTTATTCATGAAAAACGGTTAAAAAACTTGGGTTTTTTCAATCGCTAATAACTAGGAAAGTATCAACAGATCACAGTATCACAGATTCTCAAAATTCCACGGGAAAATGGCTGTTGACTCTGTGGGTCGTGGTGGCTATGTTCGAGATTAGGCGCTTAAGCCTCTTACTCTTATGACTCGTGCCAACTTGGGCTGGAGTAAACTCAGGGGTAATTGGGGGGTAAGACATGCCTTAGGGTTAAGGTGTCACTCACAGGGATTCACCCCTTTTTCGCTGGGTGTGAGCTAGAATCTCCTTGAGATTCGTTGTTTTCAGGGTTTTTGTTCGACTCTTTGGTCTACAGGGACATTCTGGGACGTTTGAACTTGGTGGGGGCGTCTGCCGGGTAATCTACCGCGGCTCGTATGAGGGGGTTGTCGTGCGATTCGGCGGCCTCTAGGACCTTCGCGTTCCGACTCTGGATGTTTTCCTTGATGGTAGGGATCTTCAGGTCGTTCCTGATTTGGGCGTTTCGAACGTACCAGGGTGCGTTCACTATCATCCTGAGATATTTATTCTGGACCCGCTCCAGAATATTCAGGTTTGTGGGGGCTAAGTGCCCCCACGCTGCTGAGGCGTACATTATGACGGATTTGATCATAGTGTTATAAAGGAGAACTTTGTTCTTTAGGTTGAGTTTACTCCTCCTGTTTAGGAGCGGGTAGAGTACGTTCATCCTAGAAGCCAGTTTCCTTTTGATCTCGTTGACATGGGGGCCCCAGGTAAGCCTACGGTCTATTACTAGACCTAGGTACTTAGCCTGATTCCTCCATTCTATCTCTCTTCCAGAGATGGTTACCAAATCGTTGGGGGGTCTTTTCCTCCCTAGGGCTATCAACTGGGTTTTATCCGGGTTTACCCGAATTTTCCAGTCGAGGAACCACCTCTCGAGGTTGTTTACTGCATTTTGCAGATAGACAACCCCTTGTCGGTGATTCATAGAGCTCGCTAGTAGGGCTGTGTCGTCGGCGTACAGGGAAATTCTGACACGTTCCGTTCGGGGTATGTCACTCGTGTACACTGAGTACAGAGTGGGGGAGAGCACGGCCCCTTGGGGGACGCCTGCTTGGATTTCTCTCGTTTCTGAGAAAGATCCTTCGACTCGTACCTGGAAAGTTCTATCCTCCAGGAAGGAACCTATCCACTTCACCAGACCTCTGGGGAATCCCAGATGGTCCATTTTGTATATAAGGCCTTCGTGCCAGACACGGTCAAAGGCCTTTGATACATCTAAGAGCAGCAGGTGTGCACACTTGCTCCTGTTGAGCTCTGAGATGGCCTCCTCTACCAACCTCAGTGCTTGCAACTCGGTGGAATGGTTTCTCCTGAACCCGAACTGTTCGTTGGGTAGGATGTTCCTGTCTTCGATGTCTTCCGTCATCCTTTCCAGGACGATTTTTTCGGCGAGCTTGCCAGCTGAGCTAAGTAGACTGATTGGTCTATAGTTTTGGGGAAATGTCGGATTTTGACCCTGCTTTCGGATCATGACTACAATGGCATGTTTCCACCTCTTTGGAAAATGCCTCAATCGCAGTGAGGTGTTGATGATGTTCAACAACGCGAGAACTTGACATTCCGGGAGCTTCTTCAATATCTTGTTGGATATTGCGTCAGCCCCGGGTGCCTTTCTCACGTTGAGACATTTGATGTGCGCTCTGAGTTCCTCCTCAGTGGCAGGACGAATGTCATCTTCGTCGATCTCCTCAAGCAGAGCTCTGGCCCTGTCTTCTAACAGGGCGTCTCGGTCATCGTCATCTCTCCTATCCTCATTTAGCTCAAACTGGCGCTCCATGGTATCCGCGAAGGCCGTCGCTTTGTCGTCGGTCGAGTAGCACATTCCACGCGCACCGTGAATAGGTGGGAGTGCCACCCTCTTGTTCTTTCGCCCTTTAACAATTCGCCAAAGCTCATTGTCTCCGGGTTCCAGTCCTTCGAGGGTTTCGGCCCACTTTTCATTTCTATAATCGTTTATCTCACGTTTTACTTGATTTGCCTTATGGCTGGCTCTGATTTTATCACCTGGGAACAGGGTCCTTTGGTATACACGTCGAAGACGGTTTCGTTCCCTAATAAGGTTTTTAATCCTATTAGGGAATTCGTTATAGAACCTCACAGGTCCCTGTTCCAAGGTGGATGCTGCGTCGTGTGCGGTTTTCAAGATGCGCTCAAAATGTGCCACTGCTTCGTCTAACTCAGCCGGATTTCCTATTCTGGCGGGGATACCATTGTGTCCTGTCAGAATTTCCTGAAACGCGTCCCAGTCCGTCGTCCTCTTCAGGGAGCCGTCCTGGGGTATGGCTGTTGACTGCTGGACTACTCGTTTATTACAGCCCCCGCTTCGCGTCGAGCACGGGTCGGTAATGCCATATTTTGTTCCGTCAGTAAACAAATAGCTGAACTTTAGAGACTGGCTGTATATTAGGCTACCGGCCTCGACGCCAAAAAAAATCAATTACACTTTGTCTGATGTCCTCGGTTTTCGTGAGCTGTAGATATACAGTCCATTAATCACTCTGGTAACTCCGAAACAAATTCATATCTCCCCGACTACCATGACCGAAAAAATTGTGTACAAAAGGTGATTATTTCTCTCAATGAGCTTTTCCAAATGAGACTTTAATTGCTCGGTTTATGTTTGTGAATCGATACCGCAGAAAATGTAACGATAGAGACTCAAATCATTTATTAAGTTGGTACATAATCAGCGAAGTAGTGTTTGACAAACAATAATATTTACTTTTTATGCGAACATAACATCGACTCCGGATTAGGATTCCGACCATTTGAATATATCAACACACTGGCACAGAGTGAGAGATCCCCAGCTCAGCCAGACCCACGTTCACTACCATGTTGACTCGTCTACCTTCTTCTTGGGGTTTCGTTATTGTTTGCAATTGTTTAGGCACACTTGATTTGTGTAATTATCAAACAGAGGTATCTGTACATACGATTGTGTGTCATTAGTGTTAGTTGCTGTTGAAACACGGTGTGGATGAAGATGGTTATTGCTGATTACCTGCTGATTACCTGCTGATATTTTTGTTGGTTGAAAATTTCGAGCGTGTCTAATAATAGAGGAGCCCAATAGGTGGTATTGGGATTTATTCAAGCAAGGCTGATTAACATATGGGGGGGCAGTGGCGGCGATAAGGGGCCCGCAGAGCCCACCGTGCGGGGGGGGGGGCAGCTCCACAAGGGGCCCCTTCGACCTCTTTGCTAAAACTACTCATTTTCTAATTGCTCCCAATTACATACATACATACATATTGAAACAAGAAAAGAGGCACTTGTACATTTAATCAGAGTTCTTTGGTTTTATCATCATTGCTTATTTAGCAGTGTTTATTCTACGGTGCCAGGTAGCCTAGTGGTTAATGCGACATTGTTTCAATCACTTTTGGCTGCCAGTCAAAAGGTTCAAACCCTAGCGACTGCAGAACTTTTTCTGATGGCCCGAGCAAGTGCTACGAATCGCACGTAAAAAGATAAGACCTCGTTAATCCTTAGCTCGCACAAGTTTCGACTTCTGAGGGCTGCCGTTCGTAAGGGGACGACATCTGGCTAACGGAAAAAACAATTTTAAACAATTTTAAATAATTTTTTTTTAGATCTATGAAAGTTTACACACCAATTCATTTCTCCTTAAGCAAAAATGTGTGATGGTGTTGTCTTCATTCGCCGATCCGATGAAGTAGTAGTACAAGAAAAAAAAAGCAATTTGCGGTAGACTTTGATGGCCTATTGGAATGTTGATGCGGCGGTGGTAATGCCATTGTAGGTACATAGATCACATAAAACGCTGCACTTTTCGACCACATCAGAGGAGATAATGCTGACAAAGGAAAAACCGCAAACCAGACAGATTTTTGAGATGGTAAGATCTTATATTCAAATCACCTTGCAAATCATGGCATTTATATCACCCAGAGTGGCAATAAGACCATATACCGGAATATCGCTAATTTCTAAGAAAAATGCACACTTATCATATTTTTTCTTTGGAAAATATTTTGATATAAATAATATAATATAATAAATAAGTATATTGTGTATTATTATATGGAATTCTGTTCCATTATGTCTGGTATTTCCAGATTTCATTGCCACATGTATGAATATCCAAACAAAATTTGGCGGAGGGGCCCCCGAATCCTTATCGCCGCCACTGAATTGGGGGGATACCTTGCACCCTGTTGAGAACCTCCACCATATCTAAGCTTTCTATATAGAGCCGCGCGTGTATTAGGCAGCCGATCAGAATAGTACAAAAAAACGATAGGAGGAAATACTCGAGCACGTCAAATTAAGTTATAGTGGGTTGATTACATGCCGAAAAGTATGCACTTCAATAATCTGACGTTTGGAGCGTGACCTAAGGGAGTGAGAGGGTCACAAACTTGCAAATGAAAATGTCACCTTGACATTCTCAAGCGCGGTTGATTTTTTTTTATTTTTCAAATATAACGAGAAAAATATAATATGCTGATTTCCACAAGCCGAAATAACGAAAATCGTTGGTGAAGTTTAGCGCGCGCAGTTGCAGTGAAGCATGTATTACCCACTCCGTGCCTCTCTCTCTCTCTTTCACTTCCCGTCAGTTGATCATGATTTATAAGGCACAGATCTGACCTGTCCTGGAATACTGTCACGATATATGGAGTGCAGCCCCTGACACACACTGAAACTTTTAGATTCTGTCGAAAAAAAACATTTGTCTCGTCGGTGATGCTGAGCTTACAAGCTCACTCACTTCTCTGGAACATTAGAAAGGTGGCGATCTGTCTCTGTTTTCTCTTCTGAAATATCATCAATCGTCCCACCGTTAGCGGTTCCATCGAGACTGACACGTCAAGGTCAGTCTACACATCCCTTTGTCGTCACTTTGGAGACATGCCGAACATCTCTTCCCTAGGGCTCGTTCTTCCAACGAACGACAAAGCCTTGGAATTCAATGCATCGGAAGGTGTTCCCTGAGGCACACAGTCTGCAAAAATTCAAGACAGACACAAATTCCTACCTACTTTCCCTCGGCTCTCACGATGTTCTTTGAAAATTGCAGAATGTTCTTCTTCGTGAAAACCACAACATAATAAAAAATTATTTTCTCTCTGTCGAAAATGGGATTCTGGACGCCAGTGGTGTCAATCGATGAGAACAATAGTATTTTCCCCTTTACCACACAAGTATCTTCTCTTCTGGATGCACATTTCTATAACAAAGTTACCTTCATCAGTAGGAATACTAAACTGTATAGTATTCCTACTGACACGACGATTGTTTCAATGTACAGCTGTACAGCGATTGTACACTGTACAGCTTCTTTAAACCCGGTGAACATTTTTTAAATTGTTACATATGTGGAGCATAAACTTAAGGTCTTATGAATTATGGTCAACATCATCAATATGTATCCATTTAACGTATTTTCTGAGGCGATAAGTCCCAATTTTCAGCTTTGTATCAACGTCATACTTCAATGATCATATTTTCATTATCAAAATGACGTATCATGCTCATTGTCCAAATAGCATATTATAACATATGTCAAGTAACTGATTCAAAATTTATATTTCCAATACGACGGTCTTTTCTGAGGTGATAAGTCCCAAGTTTCAGCGTTGTATCAACGTCATATTTCATTGATCTCATTTTTATCATCAAAATGACGTAAAGAACATATAATATATATCAAGTAAGTGATTAAAAAGTCATGTTCCCAAGACTACGGTCCTTTCTGAGGCGATATGTCCTAAGTTTCAGCGTTGAATCGACGTCATACTTCACTGATCATATTTTCATTAACAAAATGACGTATTATGCACAATGTCCAAAGACTGAAAATGGTTATCATGGTATATTGTAGGTACAAGCTAAGCAGCCTATTGGGCCTTTTGTGCATGTTATCATGGTAACCCAAGAGGTCCAATAACTAATGGACAATTCACAAAAGCTTTTGATAGTATTCATATACTGTTACTGAGTTTGAGATGATGTTTCGTTACTTCAATAGCAGCGACACCTATCGTTGGGTAGAACACTTCATATTGATTATATGATCAATATCTGAACATATTACGTCAGGCAAAATATGCAAAAATACATAATTATTTGATCGTAAAATGTATCAATTTGAATGAATCATTTTCATAACTATATTATGAGGAATGAAAAATATGCACATTTGGTCGTATACCAAGAAAACTTTGAAGGGACAATTTTTGTAAACATATATAAATGATACGTTTACATTTGATTTTCAAAATGATCATCACCCAGGAGATATATAAACGATATAATGGTTTATATTGATTATTTTGATCAATAAATGAACATATTTCTTTAGATATTCAACTCACGTCAGGCAAAGTATGCAAAAAAGTAACCAAAGTTACATAATTATTTGTTCATAAAATGGATCGATTCAAATATGATATTTTCATTACCATATTACGAAATATGTAAAATATTCATATTTTGCCTGATGTCAGGAAAAATTTGGAGTGACAATGTTAGACAATGTTTGGAAACATATCAATAATGTTTTCAAAATAACCATCACTCAAGAGATATATTTATAATATAATTGTTTATATCGATTATTTTGATCAATAAATGAGTACATTTTTTTGGATATTCAATTTACGTCAGGCAAAGTATGCAAAAATAAATAGTTATTTGGTCGTTAAATGTATCTAATCTAATATAATATTTTCATTACTATATTAGGAAATTTGTAAAATTTTCATATTTTTCCTGTTGCCCGAAATACTTTGGAGAGATAATGTTTGGAAACATATAAATAACATGTTTATATTCGATTTTCAAAATTACCATCGCTCAAGAGATATATAAATGATATAATACTTTTTATTGATTAATTACATCAATAAGTGAACATATTTGTTCAGGTATTTAACTTACGTTAGAAAAAGTATGCAAAAATACATAGTTATTTGGTCAGAAAATGTATTGATCTGAATGAAACGTTTTTAATACCATGTCATAAAAAACGAAAAGTGCACATATTTTGTCTGACACCAGGATAACTTTCGAGAGACAGAGTTTGGTAACATATTTAAATAATATGTTTACATTCGATTTTCAAAATTATTATCACCCAGGAGATGTATCCACGATAGAATAGTTTATATCGATTATTTTGATCTATAAATGAATATAATTCTTTAGTCATTCAACTTACGTCAGGTGAAGTATGCAAAAATACATAATAATTCGGTTGTTGAATGGATCGAATACAATATAATATTTTCATTACTATAATAGGAAATATGTAAAATATTCATATTTTGCCTGATGCCAGGAAAACTATGGAGAGACGATTCTAGGAAACACATATAAAGAATACGTCTATTTTCGGTTTTCAAAATTATCGTCACTCAAGATATGTACCAATGATATAATAATTTTTATTGATTATTTCAATCAATAAGAATATTTTGTTTTTGTGGCACATAAATTACGTCTGGCAAAATATGCAATAATACGTAGTTATTTGGTCTTACTATTGATTATACTGACGAAGATGTATATACGATTATATTTAAAAAAGTTAGATATTTTCATATCTATCTTGATGTCTGCAAATTATTGAAGAGACAATATTTGAAAAAGTACATAAAAATATGTTTATATGCAATCTTCAAAGTTATCATCATTCAAATGATACATTCGTGATTATGCAGTATTGATCGTTTAATTTGATCAAAAATACAACATAATTGAAATGTGTTAAAGTGAACGTTCGACGTGAAATGGTTAAATTTTGGTATATCATATATTCATGAGTATGACCGATTTTTGAAGTACGTATCGGTTAAGTTCATTCAACATAACGCATGAGACATCTGATGAAAACCATTATATGACTTATAATTGTAAGGTTGAATGTTCACCGGGAAGCTTCTTCAAGTGAAGAAGCTGCTGTACTGCGAAACGGTTGTCGTGGTTTTGTAAACCATAGCAATTCAAATTCGACCCCCACCATTGGGATCTCCTAAACTACAGGAGATACGTAGAAGCTTAAATTGGGGCAAAGTTGCGTATTCTGGTGCTTAACAAAATACTGTTTTGAAACTTGGAAAATTCCGAGTATTTCCGGAAATATCGGGAAAAAACTGAAAATCGGAATTTTTGTTTTTATTTTTTCTATCGTTATTTGACAACATAACTCAAAACCAAAAGTACATTTTCATTGATACTTTTTTCAGCTACACGTTTTCATGTTCAGATTTACTATCCGACGTTTCGTCTTCTGGCATTCATCATCAACTATTTTTTCTGTTATGGGCGCCATTTTGTTTTTTTATACAGAAAAATAGTGATTCTCATTCTGATTTCATTGATGTATAATTTGTTATGATTTGCACTTCTGAAACCACAGATATTAAAAAAAAACAACTTCATCGAAAAATTTTGTTTGTAATAAACACTAGTTGTCAGAACTCATTAAACATCATAAAAGTTTGCACAAATACTTCAGTCGAAATGTCCTCATTCTCAAATGGAGAAAAACGAGATATGTTGAAACTTTATTCAAAATTTGATAGGAATAGTACAAAAACAGCACAAATTTATTTTGAATTATATCCGGAAAGACGGACAGCCGGATAGAACATTATTCGGAATTTTGGACAAACACTTGGCTGAGCACGGTGCGTTTCAAAAACCAAGAATGAAATATGGAAGCAGAATGGAACAAAAAATAATTGTTCATTCCAGATTCGAAGAAGTATAATTATCTTTGGTAAATGCAGATCCTTCCAAATCAACACATAAATTCTCGGCAGAAATGGATGTGCCACAGACGAGCGTTTGGAGGGAATTCAAAAAAAGTGGTTTGAACTGTTATAAGATACATATTTCACAAAAATTACATCCAGGTGATCCTGAGAGAAGGATGGAATTTTGTAGCTGGCTCTCGAATAGGGTAGACCCTACAAACTTCTTGAAAAACATTATTTGGACCGACGAAAGTACTTTTCCGAACTGTGGTGTTTTAAATAGAAATAATGAGCACATTTGGAGTGAAAATAATCCACGACACTACAGAGAAGTCAGACCACAAGTTCGGTTTCGTTTGAATGTGTGGGCTGGAATTTATGACGAACGAATACTTGGACCTCATTTCTTCTCTAATACTTTGAACGGGGAAACCCATCTTCGGTTCTTAAGAAACAAATTCGAAGAATATATGGATACGTTTCCCCTTGTTAATTATAACAGATGCTGGTTTTAGCATGACGGGGCTCCTCCACACAATAAAAGAGCAGTTTGCGAATATTTACACCAAAGATTTCCTAATCGGTGGTTAGGAAATTCTGGACCAGTGAGGTGGCCGGCAAGGTCACCTGACCTTACAGTTTTGGATACTTTCTTGTGGGGCACTTTAAAGAACAGATTCTATGGAGAGCAAGAATATGACACAGTAGATGAACTTAGAGACAATATCATCACGCAATTCAGGTCTGTCAGAAGAAGGGAGGGCTGTTCTTAATTTGAGACGACGAGCTCCGTTTTGTATTCAAGAGCCATCATTTCGAACACTTGTTGTAATACTTTTTGTGCATTTTTTACAAGCTCATGATTTCATTCTTGTTTTTTGAAACGCACCGTACTCAGCCAAGTGTTTGCCCAAAATTCCCAAAAATAATGTTCTATCCGGCTGTTGTCTTTCCGGATATAATTCAAAATAAATTTGTGTTGTTTTCGTACTATTCCTATCAAATTTATAATAAGGTTTCAACATATCTCGTTTTTCTTCATTTGAGAATGAGGACATTTCTACTGAAGTATTTGTGCAAACTTATGATGTTTAATGAGTCCTGACAACTAGTGTTTATTAAACAAAATTTTTCGATGGAGTCATGACCATCTCAGATGAAGTTGTTTTTTTTTAATATCTGTGGTTTCAGAAGTGCAAATCATAACAAATTATACATCAATGAAATCAGAATGAGAATCACTATTTTTCTGTATAAAAAACAAAATGGCGCCCATAACAGGGAAAAAAGTTGATGATGAATGCCAGAAGACGAAACGTCGGATATTGAATCTGAACATGCAAACGTGTAGCTGAAAAAAAGTATCAATGAAAATGTAGTTTTGGTTTTGAGCTATATTGTCAAATAACGATAGAAAAAAATAAAAACAAAAATTCCGATTTTCAGTTTTTTCCCGATATTTCCGGAAATACTCGGAATTTTCAAGTTTCAAAACAGTATTTTGTTAAGCACCAGAATACGCAACTTTGCCCCAATTTAAGCTTGGACGTATCTCCTGTAGTTTAGGAGATCCCAATGGTGGGGGTCGAATTTGAATTGCCCTGTATATAGGTAGCTTAGAACTTTTCAAAGCATACTCGTCTGGGGTTTGTTCATGTAAATCTCAAAAATGTTCCTAAAACTATTCTTGTTTAGTATATTGAATTAATTACCCCATTTTCGATTTCTCCATTCGTACACCGACCTCTTGAGAAAATACATTTTGAAAGAAGTAATTTTTTAGTACGATCTAATCAACACGAACTAACCTTACGTGGACATTTGAGTGCGTGAACGTTTGCATCATCGCAGTGGTCGATGTACGAAACGAGAAGCAGAAAATTATTTAATTAATTCAGTGTACCAAACAAGAATATTTCTGGAATTCTTTTGAGTTGTACGAAACGCGAGAGTACGAAACAAGAAAACACTCGTCTGGGCTCTCGTCAAAATGCAAAAAGCTTGTATTTTCAATACTGCATAGTTTTCTATATTTCCATAAAACTGGGATGTCCTTCTATAGAGGATAACAATTCGAGATTTAATCGCTACATATCACGAACACTCCGTATCAGCCGGGCCCGATCCAACCAGGCCACATACAGTTCCCGTCATCGTATTGTAAGAGGGTGGGCGCTCAAAAACAGATGAGGGTTGCAGTTCGTGATTTTTAGTCAAGTTTGCAGATTGTCCTCGCAACTGCGTCTGAGAGATACCGAGATACCGGAGACTAACTAGGTTTTAATGGCCTTGGCGACTGCATCCGCGGATGATGTATCGGCCTTCTATTTCGTTCTCATGAATATGCAAGCGTCTGTTTTCGCCGAGCGCTTTAAGCGAGGATGAATGAGGTCCGAAGATAAAAGTTTCGCTGGCTTTTCGATGGGTTTCTCACAACCGCGGTTGGTGATATCCCGGCTGTACAGGGTGTCCCAAATCTAAATGAAAAGCAACGTTGATATTCCGAGAAGTCACATCAAATCAAAATATTCTTCAATGTCTAAGAAACATGAATTCCTATACAAGGTGGGTCACGGTCGAAGGTACCTTAGACGTTTACGAAGAACGGGAATTAGGATCATCCTGAAAATTTGGTTTCTCAAGTAGATGCTCTTGGTCTATCGATCTAAAATATTTTCAGCAATGCAGCGTTGCAGCTTATACCAGAAAGTAGCAGCATCTTTGTTATTTCAAATGGGTCACCCTGTATATTACCGCATTTTTGAACTTGTCATTCTTTTCTGATTATTTCTGCTTCATACTCCCCTATACCTATCTCTAACGGTTTTTGAGATATTAGTTATTTTCCATATTTTTTTATCCAAAACATAGCTCGAATTGAATGTTTATTTCTGCGGTATTTGGATTTTAAGGAAGTTGCAATTTTGTGTTTAGTTCATCAAGATCATGTACATTGATTCTGTATAGAGAAGTTTGTTCTGCGTTATACAGGGTCGTTCAAAATTCATGATCTTACTGCTAGATACGAAAAGGGTTGAAAGTGCGTTTTTTTAAATGGAACTTCCTGTATATTATGAAATATCCTGAAAGAGGACTAAATTCCCTTCGAATTGATATATCATGTTCCTTTACCTAAATAGCCAGAGGTCCAAGATAATAGCAATTTTCACTTGTAATCTCCCAAGTACTTGAATTATTGCCGGAAATTGTATGGGTCCGTGGAATTGGCCTGCGAGATCACCCGATCTCACGCCACTTGATTTTTACTTGTGGGGTAATTTGAAGAGAAAAGTTTACATGACACCAGTGCACAGTAAACAAGACCTGCGTCAACGAGTGATCAACTGCATTGCCAGTGAAATAAGGAGTGCTACAACTGTATCTCCAAATACCCGGATTTTGAAATGTTTGAAAGCCAATGGTCGGCATTTGAAAATTTATTTTGAACGTTTTTTAATTTTTGACAGATAATTAATGAAATTATGTTGTAATCGTACAAACTTCCTTTTGTTCATTGGTTGTAAATCAGGGTACATTTCATTGAATTTTCTGCACGTTCTTGCTACAATTCCCTCATATTTTCCATGAAGAATAAACAATTTCATCAGAACTTCGTTTGAATAGTTATTTCCCTCCATTTCAATTATTTTTGAGTCACTTTCGTTAAGAAACACACAACGGTATTATTAATAGTGCACTAATTGTCAAATTTTCATAATGTCATGTACCATCGTGACATTTATGAATGTGAGAAAAATAAATAGATTTTTTTTGAAATAATAATAATTTAAGCACTTGGGAGATTACAAGTGAGAATTGCTATTATCTCGGAATTCTGGCTATTTAAGTACCTATAGGAATATGATATATCAATTCGAAGGAAATTTAGTCATCTTTCAAAATATACGGGATGTTCCATTTAAAAAAACGCACTTTCAACCCTTTTCGTATCTAGCAGTAGGATCATGAATTTTGAACGACCCTGTATAACGCAGAACAAACTTCTCTATACAGAATCAATGTACATGATCTTGATGAACTAAACACAAAATTGCAACTTCCTAAGAATCCAAATACCGCAGAAATAAACATTCAATTCGAGCTATGTTTTGGATAAAAACTATGGAAAATAACCAATATCTCAAAAACCGTTAGAGACAAGTATAGGGGAGTATGAGGTAGAAATAATCAGAAAGGAATGAGAAGTTCAAAAATGCGGTAATATACAGGGTGACCCATTTGAAATAACAAAGATGCTGCTACTTTCTGGTATAAGCGGCAACGCTGTATTGCTGAAAATATTTTAGATTGATAGACCAAGAGCAACTACTTGAGAAACCAAATTTTCAGAATGATCCTATTTTCCGTTCTCCGTAAACGTCTAAGGTACCATCGACCGTGACCCACCCTGTATAATCCAGTCCAGCTAGGTTTTGAGGAAAAAAAAATTGTTTACCAAAAACCCAGGGGTGAAACCCAAAAAATTTTTGATTTGAAAAAAATAATTTTTTTTGGTTTTACCTCGGAAAGAATTATATTTTTCAAAACACGGTTTCAGGGGGTGGAAGATAATTCAATTCCCTACAAGAATGATTCCTAGCAATATCTCACAAAATCCTGTCGTCCCCTTACGAACGGCAGCCCTCAGAAGTCGAAACTTGTGCGAGCTAAGGATTAATAATAATAATAATAATAATAATTTTTTTATTCACTAAGTATATATATAAAAGACGTGTGACACAGTTATAAGGTAAAAGTTGAATGTGAACAAAAAAAAATACTCGATAAGTGTAAAACACTTGTTTCGAGAAAGGATTCAATAAAAAATATAATGAGTAACCATAATAAATTATGCAAATTAAATGTAAGATCTACATGTATATTTAAAACATGAAAAGCATATACCCACACGCGCACTCACTCAATCACACGTATACAAACTCATACATTGGTAATAATAAATTTAATTTAAATATATTCAACATAATAATAAAACAGTAAATTAAATAGTGTGAACAAAGAGAACAAGAAGCTTATTACAATATACAAGTATCTATTCAACCAGCAAAGACTGCTGCAACTCACAGATGAGTAATCGGACTGTGATTAATCATGACTCGCAGAACGGATCAATGAAAATGTATACTATTAAGTATTGGTAAGGAACAATAATTACAAGTCTCTGTCGAAACAACATTTTTATTTCATTAGCTAATCAGATTACTGAATGAACTATTTAGAATGAATTTTCTTAGTGATTTTTTGAAGAGGTTTGCTGGCTGCAAAGCTTTTATTGCCTCTGGAACTTTATTGTAAAGTTTTGGTGTTTAACGAGGTCTTACCTTTTTACGTGCGATTCCTAGCACTTTCTCGGCCCATAAAAAGTTCTGTAGTCGCTAGGGTTCGAACTTTTGACTTGCAGCCAAAAGTGATTGAAACAATGTCGCTTTAACCACTCGGCTACCTAAACGCAGACATAAAATTTTAGGCCCGCGGTTACCCCCCGACGGGCCAAACTTTAAATATGTCATAACTTTGCTAAAAATTATCAAAGAAGGAAAATTAAAACTGAATTTCGTTCCTGAAGACTTCTACCTTCTCATCCATAATTATATAGAATGTGGTCATCTGAATCTTTAAAATGTGTTTTCCTACTTTACGCAGCGCAGCTTACGGAGGATGCAAAAATCATGGATATTTTAGTTAATATGGAATCATTATACTAAAGCAGGTACTATTATCCTCTTTGGACTATATACAACGATTTGAGACAATTGAGATAGGTCTCACTTATACATGCCAAAAAAAACTGGGTTTTATTCCTGCCTCATTTTTCAACTCCCTCATAATCCCGCCATTTTCTGTAAATGTTGAAAATAATCGCTTATACACATCCTGCATGAAAAACAAAGTATGCAATTTCAAACTCAACTTTCGCACTTTACATTCGTGTTGTTGAACGTACAGCAACAACCATGAATCATGTCTGAATTTCCAAAAAATCAAAGTCCGTCCAAAAACTCGTATTTTTTTTTATGAAGAATTTTGTCGAACCGCGGGATTTTCAGAAATCCTTGAATACCTCAAAAGAAAGAAGATGAATGTATCTGTTTATTTCATATAGTCAACACAGTCCAGGATCATCTCACCATGACCCATATTTTGGAGCAGTATGCTCCCAGTTCAGATCATGAGCTGCGAGATCAGTGTCCGGCTTATTATGGACGTGTCATACCCTAATTATTGTCATATGGTCTGTTCTTGCTGTGGAAATTTGTAAATCAAGGCAATAATAAGTACACCCAGTTGCGTTTGTTCGACTAAAAGTGAGTACAAATTTAATGTAGAGCAGACTCAAAAATTCGTTAGGTGGATTGGAGTTATATTGAATGTTGTGGTTTCTACGAAATTATTAGTGCTTATCTTTTACGAAATGTGAAGTGGAAATGTATCAGGGTATTATACATTATATATATATATATATATATATATATATATATATATATATATATATATATTAATACAATCAGAACCTTTTTGGGACGATTCAAATACCTCACAAAAATCTTACCTTTACACCTACTGAAAATGCTTTATTTTACTCTTGTAGACTCCCGTATAGCATATGGAATTATCGGATGGGGAGGCATCAAGAATGTATATCTAGAAAAATTGAACACACTACAGAAATATTTCTTAAAAATCATATTAAAGAAAGAAAGAACCTACCCATCAGATAACTTATACAAGGAAGCTAGGACACTAGATATTCGACAGATCTTCTTTCTTAAATCATTGTGTTTTTTACACAAAAATAGGAAACATATTGCCTTTCTCTCGCATAATTACCCAACAAGGGCTAAATATTCGAATAAGGTTAAAATTACATCAGCGATAAAAACAGTGGGAACAAAATGTCTTGCGTTTCTAGGACCAAGATTTATAAATATTATTTCAGAAAGCTCCCTATTCAACATTTCTAATTCTGAAATATATTATAGGAATAAAGTTAAGTCATTTCTATTAAGCAACCAGAGACAACTTATTCATTACTTCTTTAACTAAAAAAAGCCAAGATAATTACATTTACATCAACTCAGTTATATTCTTACATGGATCATTTTTTTTAATGTTTGTATATGTATGTAGTAATTATGTTGATATATAATGTGTGTATATGTGTGCTTCTATGTTTATATTTACTATATATATATATATATATATATACATATATATATATATATATATATATATGTGTGTGTTGTGCTTCTTCTGTTCATTTGTTTGTGTCATAAAAACTATGTCTGATTCATTATTATGTTTATTATATTATATCTATTGTGAGTATTTCCGGTGAGATTGAATTATTTTGCTAAATAATATTTTTGAATACCTCTCAGATTATAAGTATATTGGAAGTATTTTATATTGCAGAAATGCTACTGAAAAAATAGACATTGCAGTGACTAGTTCTACCTCAATTTTTTATTTTTATTATCTAATTTTACATATACACATTTGCACCACGGACAGCCTATGGCTTTGTGGTTCTCCATGTTTATTCGTAAATATTTGTAATGTAATTTATATCCATTTTATTGAAATAAACAAACTTATTATTATATTATTATTATTGAGTTATTCTGGAGGAGAACTAGAGTCAAGTGCTTATACTTACCACAACTTTCGCTCTACCAAAGAAGTGTGTACCTAATTATGAAGAATCTAATATATTAGCAGTAAGCATATTTAGATATATGGGCCGTGATGGTGGAACGTTCGCTTCCCAACCATAAGGGCATGGGTTCAGATCCCATGGCATGGCATCAAACCTTAGAAAGTGAGAGCGTCGTCTTCTCTATATATGATGATAATGATATTTTGAATAAAAGTTCATTCGAACAAGTCGAGAAAATTCCTTCCTCGGGGGTCTAAACTATGGAATATTCTCTGAAGAAAACGCGTGTACCAACCAATCTGTGTTTTGAATGTGTAAATCTGTACATAATCATAGGGATTTTTCTATCTCTGGGAAATTACATCAGGAAATATTATATTTTTAATATATTTTAATACATAATAACTTATCATTTTCTAGAGTTGTTTTGAGATAATGATAAATAGAAACGAATGCCCGTCAGATAAAAGATAAAATAGGTGTAAATTCAATTACTTGTTACTTAAAAAATGCCCCAAGTCGAATTTCAAAATAAATTATTAATACAAGTTTTTCCCATATGATGCCAACTCTTTGAAGGACACAGCACAAGCTGGTAAAGAGCTCTGTGATAAAAGAGAAAATAGTAAGGACTTTTGAATGTTGAAAATCTAAAGTACCTTGGTGTTACAGTTTGTAAAAATGCGGGAATGCATTTCACAAAAGTTGTGTGGAAAGAAAACAATATCATTTATTAGACTAAACAAGAATAGTGTGCTGTTTGTAGTGAGAAACAAACAAAAAATTCCAAGGATTTCTGGCTGTAGCCAGGCCCAGACTGGGACTATTTGGGGCCCTCAGCTAAAACGTGTAAGGGGACCTCTCTACCGGGGTGTATGGAATACCCCCCAGCAAACGGGGGGTCCAGAGGCTCTGCCCTTGAAAGCTTTCGAAAATTAGGTGCTTGAAAACAATAAAAATGCGTTTTACGCTATTTTGGCCATTATAAAGAAGACGAAATTCAGCTAGGTTTTTATACGAATATTATGATTTTCGACTTTTATTGGCTTTATTACGTAATAAAATAAAAAATTCACAGTATTTTTAGGATACCACAACACTCCACACACTTGCTGTAGAACTGTCAATAATTACAACGGAGTTCAAAATAAATTGCAGTATTTTATTCACACCAAATTATTAATGAATATTGTCAAAATTATAGTTGTGTAGTAAAAATCCTGTGTATTTTACAGTTACAGTTTACAGTGTTGTTATACTAGAATAGAAGGGGCTTACTCAACTTAGATGATTTTACTCCCCCAGCCCTAAAGTACCAGCTTCTTTGTAAGCAACTCACTTGTTAAAGCTACTTCATCTATTATTTTATTTTTTTCCAAATCATGAAATAAATCTCTCAATAAATAGCAGACTGGACATAAGGTCTTGGCCTAAAGACGACACATGTGACTTGGGTATTAGGTTAAGAACAAATGACCTCGCACTATCCTTACGGAAAATGGCTTTCGGTTAAATTCTCTGAATTTAAGGTATGTTGAAGATTTTGACTTCCTCGGCAAAAGTGTCCGAAAGCACAAAAAAATCGGCAGACAAGGAGATAAAGATGAAAAGTGAAGCTTTCTGCTCAGAATTTTTAACAATTCCGAGAATTAACAAAACGCCTATTTATTCTGGGAATCCCATGCCTCAATGATGGTACAATGTCACCTTGTTCTCGTTTTCATCACACTTTTTCGTTCTGTGATCTACAACATCAGGGCAAACAAAAAAATCCAATTCGATTAATTTTAAACCAAGCATCAGTATGAGTTCTCTGATGAGAATTGAAGATTCGATTTTGCCTGAATGAACTCCTTCCATCTCGGTGGAAGTTCACTGACATTATTTTTTTATAAAGGTGATTCGAAAATAGGGATACGTCAACCCCTCGTTCTTTAGTTCGGATAGGGGAGAGCATGTCATATTATTTATACAAAACACTCTTCAATTTTGAGAACGTCATATAGTAATTACATGTATACAGGGTGAGTAAAAAGGAATGGTCCACGTTTCTTAGAAAAATGCTGTTTTTTTCAATGATTACCATGTATTTTGAAAAAGAATCGGTTAATTCTCATGAATTTATGATATAATGTAAAGTTAGAGGAGTTCGAGTTCGGACTCGTTTGCCGGCTTATACCTTTGAATGTAAGGATTTTATTGATACCCCATATACTCCATCGGAGACTGGGATATTTTCGAGCAATTCTTCTTGTTGAAGAATATTTAAAGTATTTGGAGAGTGCAACCATGCAATACCTCATATACATGGTGAACGTAACTCAACTCACAACACAGTATCTCTTATAAAGCTTTCGTATAAACGGTGATATATAAACAGTTCACGTGTTCTACTTGGAAAATGTAAAAAAAAATATTAACATTACACAAAATAACTTCTAACGAGACAAAAACTTTTTTTCTAAGTTATGTGGGGGCCCCTTCGGGTCGGAAGCCTCCGCGATCGCGGACTTGGCCAGTACGGGCCTGGCTGTAGCGGTAGCAAAATCAATAATTTGTTGATGGAAATTGATTTTTCGATAGAACTTATTGTCGAAAAATATGCAAATATTGTACCCACCTATAGTCAAACATTATTAGTCCTAACTCCTCATAAAATTTGTATTATTATTGACAGCAAACAGAATTCTGTCAAAATTTTTAGAAATGAAACCGTCGTAACCTTTCCTCGGTCACCTAACTTTTAGAAATTATTTCTGAATGCATTGTCATTTTAATTAGAGACCTCATAATATAAAACCACTAGCAATAACATAGTAGTATAGTAAACCATATCTGCTGAAATGAATTGACACTGACACAACCAAAATCCAGAAGGCAAACAAATAGTAAGTGTATTAAAGTCTGAAGAGAACTCGCAGTGAATTCGGACAACATACCAGTAAACAAATAACATTATAAAGCAATGATGGAGTAAACATTCGGTAGAGCTTCTGGATTCTCAAGGTAAGTGTCAGGTGTGTATCTATAAAAAGGTTCTAAAAGGTGGGCGATTCATAATCAATTCACACGTTCGAGCTGCATCATCTCCATCAACAATGCTCGCTACTGTTCCCAGCAATATATGTTTGAAGAATTCATTACGTGCCTGTGGATTACAAGGTGGACCACATGAACAGAAGTTGAAAGTCTCGGATGTGAATGTAATGAAATATCATTCAGTTGTTTGATGATACCGGCTTGCATACTTTTATAATTTCCTAAAAGGATTCCTGAAAATTATACATAGTAATTGTGTGTATATTTGTTTGCAAATGATTGAGTAGCTTCACGTTGAAATTCAATTAGGCCAGTGCCACCTAGTAGACCGTCAGATAATGACAGATTTTGCTGACCGATTCTCTGTTTTATGGGGTTTTAACCACTGAAAATTATGTCAGTGTTGACCTCCAGAAATGAAAATTTAGCAATCGTACGAGTGCTCATTTGGACGATTCATTTTCTATTTGCAAAAATAATTGTATTTTTGCAATCTCTCGTTTATGGCATTTTAACACAATATAGTTATTAACGCTACAAGGCCGATATGCAGCAAATAACGGATGAGGTTGAAAACTTTATTCTGATTACAATAACAATAATTATAATAATACTAACTATTCACGATTCACTGTTGCGTTCCAATTAACAGTGCTGCTCCTAAGGTGGCGCATGGAGTAAGTAACAAGACCTATCCAGAACACGTGGCTAATGACCATAGCAGTCGATGCCAAGACACCAAAGAAAAAAAAATAACACTAATTATTCACGATTTACTGTTGCGTTCCATAGGTCAGAGAACATTCAGTTATCTTGCACCACGAATATTTAATTTCATCCCGAATACCCTAAAACAATTAAACAATATTAATTTATTCAAGAAAAGTGTCAAACAATGGCTTCTAGATACTTGTAGGCAGTCTTTTGACGAGTTTGTAGAATCCCTTATGAATTGATTGCAAATACTAAATATTAACATAGTATAAATATGTGTGGCAATGTTAAATGACATATGTATAAGTAGAATAAATAACAATAAACAAGATTAAAAAAATCATCCAGATATTACCTTACAAAAATCATTAATTAGATGTTATAAAGGACTGATTCTGATACTAACCGCAGACAGGTACTCATAAAGCCTAAGTGGTATTTCCATTTCTTTCCTGAATTTTTATTGGTTATTGCGATTCTGTGAAGGCAATCACTTGACATTCCAGTATATTAACTCTCTTACTTTCAACCTCTACATATCTACATTGTCACATTTACACTCTACATCTCTATACTTTTATTTTTTAATATTAAATTTTTTATTATACTTCCTAAACTCCGAAACTTTTCAACTTGTCATTTTTTTTATATTTACCCTTAACATGTTATATCATGAAACTTATACATATGTACATTTGTATTTTTATGTCTGTATGACATAAATTTGTCCTCATTCTAATGTTCTAGGTATGTAATTTAAGTCTAATTATAATTAATTTGTTCATATATATACGGCCACATACAAGCAGTACCACTGCTTTCGTGGTCTACTCATTTATTCACTATAATAATACGATGCATGTCGAATTGAATTTTGAAGTTTTTTTTGTGAATAAATCATTATCATTATTATTATTATATTATTATATAATTAACAGTGCTGCTCCTAAGGTGGCGCATGGAGTTAGTAACAAGGCCTATCCAGAACACGTGGCTAATGACCATAGCAGTCGATGCCAAGACACCAGAGAAAAAAAAATACTAACTATATATAAATTCAAAAGTAATTTGACAATTGCTATTATTTTAAATTTCTATTCCATCGATGAGAGATTTACAATCTATAGCACCAGTATTTGAACTTGTTGTCGGTGTGGCCTCATTACTATGAAATAGTTGTCTCGTTTTCTTCATTCTCTTTGACACTGAATTTTCATTATACGACTCCGCCACCCCAAGTTCTTTTACCGATAGTAGATTGCCACCATTTTCTACAAGCATAGTAGCCGAGGATCTGCGAAACCAGTGCCCTGTGTAGAGCTGAGGATTTTCCAATTTTAAGAATGCTGCAATTTTCTTTGGAACAGCTCCAATAGTATGATTGCTCACAACTTGTTTAACACATTCATCATTCCTACAACCAATGAAGAATCGCCGATTTTCCAAATTTGAAGGCCGCAAATCTACGTATTTTTGGTATAAAAGGAAGTCCTTCTGTGGGAATGACAAATACCCTTTTCTTTTTGTTTTAAATTTACCTCAATGTAACCAAAACTCTGGTACTGGTGCTTTCAAAATCATCCACAGTCAGCTTAACAAGTTCATCAAGCTACAGGCGTCAAAAATACCACACTGTAATACAACCTTTTCAAGCAACCATTTATGATCATCTGCCTCCAACAACTTAGTTACTTCTTCAGACAAAATTTTTGTTTTCTTTGGTGTGTATCCATCAGACTTTCGTCTCAAGAACAAAAATAATTTTCCAAATCTGAAAATACCATTTCTGTAGACAATACTCTAATATAGAGAACTAACCTTGAAATGTCAATGTTGTCATAAACTTCCAAAGCAAGTTTCAACCTTGAAATCTTGCTTTCAAGCCACTCTTCAAAATTCATCATAATTCTTCCAATATTTCTAAAGAAATTTGATTTTCTTCCTCAATTTCTTCAATTGCATCCATGGTCGTTGTTAAAGCGAACTCGCGAAAACAAAAAACTGACGTTGTTTATAATATTGTTGTGATATTGTTAAGCTGATGACAACACGATGATGGGATTTTCCTCCGAGCAATAAAATCTTTTATTGCTCGGAGGGATTTTCCTGCAGAATTACGAGGTACGTAGTTTGTTCTTTCCTCGGAATCAAAATGTAATCTTTCAGCGGGATTACGAAAAGATATATAACAATCTAATAGTAAAACACCTATAAGTTTAGTTTCCCTTTTTAATGGGTTTTTCACCTGAACCTATTATAAACAATGCGGAGGGCTAACTCTTATTGCGGAGGCAATGGTCGTGGTACGATTGTTGGTGAATAAACCCAAAGATATTCCTAGAAATTCAATTTATGGCAAATAATGAAATAGCTAATGAAATTGTTATTTGGACGCCATCTACAGAAATTCTTACGAAATATTTCATTCTCAAAGCCATCAGTCTCTGTAGACAGTCTTTATTACACTGAAAAATAAAATATTCCAGACACACAAATAAAAATGGTATTTAATAAATTAAACGTTTGTTAAGCCAACTTCAGGGCTTGGCGAGATCTTGAAAAGTCTATAAATAATGATAGTAATCAGGTTACCTATATAAAAAATAGTATTTAATGAATTCAACGTTTGTTAAACCAAGTTCAGGACTTGATGAGATCCTGAAAATTCCATAAATAATGATTGTAATCAGGTTGTGTGAAAAAAATTTGTTTCTTTGAACTATACTGTTCGTTATTCAAACCATACCAAATTACATATTTTTGAAATGTTATTGGGTTAAATGCATTTAAACCTTACATTCTCTTCATTACCAATAGGTTATAGTCCTCTTGATAGAAACAACCAAACTCTTCTCCTGTGAATATATATATTTATATATTATTCAAGCTCCTAGTGTTCCTTGGTTCTTATATTCAGTAACCGCAGCTCTGGAACGCTTCTGAATCCACCACCTGGTTCTGGACATCTGATTGCGTGTGTAATTCAGCCAGTAATCATATTTGTTCAGTAGTTACTATTATTCTGGCAATCGGCCACCAACATCCATCGCTCATTCAATGGCGAGAAGTGAAGACTCAAATTCTCAACTGAATTGAGGAGTCTTGGAGTTTTTCAGCATGAATACTCACAAAGAGTTAAATAATAATTAATCGATTCGATAACTATAATTATTATCATGAGATAGTCATAAACTGTTCAGTTTTCTAAACTACTCATCTTTAAATAAATGAGTTTTCTGGCAGAAAGAAAAGAGAAATTGTTGTAAAACATGTCTTGACGGCCTTTGAAAAATTATGAAAATTCATTGGAAATAAAATAATTTTGAAAGCATTATAAATATGAATCCATTGAATTCCACTTTGAATTTTAATAAAAGTTATCAGTAGACACTAATTGGATGATTTTCAAAAATAAAAATTAAACCATCAGCGAGTTCTGTAAGTGAGACCAAACGAAGAAATGGACAAAATGGAGGATAAATAGAAATTCAAAATTGAATTCCTTCCTCATATCAATGTTACTAGTGTTGTCAATGTTACCAATTGTCACATTATCAAAGAACAGCTGATCAACTATGCTGGCTCATATTTCGATACAATGAAATCAACATCTTGGCTATTCATAAAGCTTCAATTATACTATCTCTCTCTGCGTGATGGCTAAAAATTACATCTATGGTTTGGACAGAATTATCACATTTCGTCGGAACTGGATAATTTCTCTATAATTGTCATTGGTCAAACCAAATAAAAAAAAGAAGAAGAACTATGTAAGAAATGTTGAGAAGAATTCAAATCAAAGATTACTTTGACAGTTGGGTGTAACCAACTTTGTTTTAAAATAAACAAATATCTTTTATTGATTTTATCAAATAAATAATTATCCATCCCTGGTGGAGTATTCAGTAGGGTTCATCGAGCTGCAAAATAAGATATTAATCAACAGAAACACTGTAAGTCTTATTCAGGAACTCATAACTCAATTACTGTTTCGTTCATATTGCAATGCTCTAAAGTAAAAATAAAGAAAATGAACGTTTGTAGAAATACAACCGTTATACACCAAAGCCATAAGGTTTGGACGTACTGAAAGGGTTGAAGCGCGATCTTGTGAAAAAATACTTGATTGCTGATGCATTTTCTCGCTTATGGCAATCGACAAAATAAAATTTTATTTGGGAAACCGAAAAAAATTTCCCATAAGCCGGTCAGCTGTTCAAATACCTGTCAGAAACCAACTCTCATCTCGAATAATCGGATTATTTCTTGCTCTGTCCGCAAGGTGGAGCAAATAGCAATAGTGATTAGGGTCACTGAATCTAGGAGGTCGTGCCGTCCTTACGGGTATGGCCAATGGGCGTGGTATAGTACTTGAAATAGTTCCAGTGTTCAAAAAACCCACAAAACCTGCTCTCTAATTGGTGATTTTGTGGGTTATTTGAATACTGGAACTATTTCAAGTATTGGACAACGCCCATTGGCCATACCCGTAAGAACGGCACGGCCTTCTAGATTCAGTGACCCTAATAGTGATGTGATGATCCGGCCGGGAACAGAATATGACCACAAAGCTGTTGTTTTCTGACAGGTATTTGCCACAATAGCACACATGCCCTGTATGTGGGTATGTAAAAAATCAGTGTGTTCTCTGAAAGAATGTTAACGAAGCAGTTTTACTATGCTATAAAATAAAGTAATTTTTCCAGATGTGTGTAGACACAATAAGAAGAGTCATTCCTAAAACTGATCCTAGTGGCAATCCAGAATCAATATTGATATGTTTTGAATTTTTTTCCATTTCACTACCTGACTAGTCCAGAGTAACTCCTACGCAGTCCTATCGATGCACTATACGCAATCCTAATACAGATCCTTGTGGCACTCCAGAAACAATATCGATGTATTTTGAATATTTCTCTGCTTCGTAATATTTTTACTAAAGCCGTATCGATGCATTTTTTGAAAAGTATCTTGTAGTCTGCAATAACTTCTCGTAGATATTATCTTCGAGCCACACTGTGTAGTAAACACTTCGAATAATAAAACACTGAATTTGATTGTCCTTCAGACACGTAGTAGTGTGTGGGTTCAAGATCGTATAGTAGTGCCACTAGACTTCAATCAGTTTATAACACGCATGAATTGATTCGACTGGAGGAATGTAGTATGTGTGAATTATGTTTATTTTTATTGAATCGTTTCCTCATGTTTTTTGAGATAACAATTGTTACTTTTGTTCTTTCCTTCAACCGATTGCACCCTCACGGGCAACCCTCAGGTAAGTAATTCTGGAGACTTGTATGATCTGAGGAAGAAAGGGAACGGACACTTTGAAGCAGTAAATAACTGTGGAATATACAGCATGATTGAATACTAGCGATCGGTTTGGCATATTCGTAGTTCCAGCCATTTTCACCAAAGTTTCAGAATGACGAGCAGAAGGAGAAAAAATGGCCGACTTCCGGTTTCACTGGAAACGCCATTCATATCGATTTTTGAAGTGGACCACCGTATATCTTTCTTGTTTTTTGATTCTTCGATTGAAATTACATAATGTTCATTATCGCACATGATCGGGTTACGAATTTCATACTGTGTGCTGCCTAGAAGTTATTTCTCAATAAAGAAAAATCATTTACTTCAAATCTGTGGAGGTGAAAGAGAAACGGTTTTCGCCATTTCAATCTACATGGAATCTTCTATATTTCGTGTGTTTTTGATGATCGCACATCATCGGGATACAACTTTAATACTGGGTGATGTCTATAAGATATTTCTTAGTGAAGGAAAATCATTTACTCTAAATCTGTATGGATGACAAAGAAACGGTTTTCGCCATTTTAATTTACATGAAATCTTCTAGATCTCATGTGATTTTCATGATCACACATCATCGGGATACAACTGTCTAGAGAATATTTGGCAATGGAAGAAAATCATTTATTCCAAATCTGTATGTGTGACAGAGAAACTGTTTTCACCATATTAATCTACATACAGAATCCGCATTGTTTGTGGCTTCTATTGACAGTTTTGTATTTGAATTTATTTGATAATAAAAAATCTCATGAGTTGAATTAGAGCCCTTGGTGAGGATATGTTTAAATATGTGTAAATAATAAAATTTACTTACCTGGCCACCAGACTTTTAGTACTAATGTACTATTAACAAATTCCCTGACATCAAGGAGTCTAAATGTATTCCAGATCATGAAAACAAAGGTTCTTTGACCGAAATGAAAAACTATAGATCTATCTGCCTACAGAGTCGAACTGCCAAAGTTTTTGAGGCATCATACTCAACACGACTGACAGCTTTTATGGAGAACTTTGAACTAACACCGTGTATTCAGAATGAAGTTCAAAAAAAAGCAAACAATACTGCAATCCATGATTGTTTGGAATTCATCTACAGGGCCCTCAACAATAGGAACAATGTCATAGGTATTTTCTATGATCTAAGCCGGGCATTCGGCACAATAGATCATGATTTATTAAGACTTAAATTAGATGCTATGGGAGTTCGTGGAGTGGCCCTGAATTGGGCAACCTCTTACTTGGCTAATCGAAAACAAACTGTTGTGTTAGAATCTATAAAATCCAGTATAAAATAAAGTTTTAATAAAGGGGTACCTCTAGGCTCCATATTGGGCCCTCTCTTATTTATAATCTCCACGAGTGACATAAGAGGAACGTGCATTGCAGCAGATCAAATCATTCTCTGTGCAGATGATACAAATATTTTGATGTCTAGTACAAATAAGGAGCAACTAGTAATTAATGGAAATAAAGCTTCAAAGGAATTAGGGGATTATTGTAGTAATAATGGCCTTGCACTAAATACCGCTAAGACATATCATATTCGATCCCTACCAAAAAACTGAATCCTGATATAGTCCTGATATAGTCTCTACTTGATCTCTACAGTTAATCAGAAGAAAGCAAAAACAGTATGAATTTCTTGGGTGTTGTGCTTGACAGAAAACTAACACGGGAAGATCATAACACTACTTTGTGTACAAAACTTAGCATATATTTTTAGGAATTTGCGGTATACAGTATCAGCTGATATACTAAGGATTCTTTATTTTGGATTGGCTCAGTCAGCTATGCAATATGGCATAATCTTTTGGGGATCCTCTAGTTACTTCATAGGGGCATTTTGTTAAAAAAAAAATTAGAACTATGAACAAAACACACCCCTCAGAAACACACACACACATAATACAAGAAATGAGAAAAATATTCATCAGTCCTTTTCCAGGCTGCTAATTGATCAAAATTCACTTAGATATGTTGGTGTCAAATGCTTTAATAAGACGGAAAACCTTTTAATAGCGTAGAAGAGTTTATGACCACTTAAATGTATTTTAAAATTATAGTTATACACGTGTTGTCCCATTATATTTATACCATTCTATCGTTTTTACTCATATTGTTTTTTATATCTATATTTGACACTTGCTGTTGTATTTTTGACTAGTCCGATAAGTTTACGCATTTTGTAGTCTTCTCCGCACAGTGTGTAATATTTTATGATGATATTTCTGAACCCATTAAAAATGAAAATTGTATATCCTGAAATCTACACGATACTGTATTTTTGATAACATTTTATCAAAATTCAGTCATAACCACACGATAACCGCGAGTTCACACCCAACGTCTCATTGAGACCTCCTGACCAATTGCACTTGCTTTGAAACAAGCTTCTTCGGGCCCACGCTAAAGTTCTTGACCTCGAACCGGTATCGAACCAGCAATGAGTGATGCATGTGAATCAAGCATCAGAACCATTCAATCCGAAGTATTTACGCGTTTGGCCACCGGACCGATTATTTTCGACTTGATCGGACAATCGCTTTTGTAATTATTATTTTCCACTGTTCGGCGACCATCCGACCGAGGAGAACATATCAATCTACCAAATTAAAACTGAATTATACATAACCGTGGCCGACGGTCGTTCGAATTCCGCGGATTCCCCTTTGGAAGTGACAATCAAACCGCGAAAGCGACGAAATAGTTAAGCCAGGTGCACGTCAATAAATGTAATACGATAATTGGTCGATGACTTGACGGAATCGTCTGTTATCAG
The DNA here is from genome assembly GCA_944452925.2 of Chrysolina oricalcia. NCBI lineage: Eukaryota > Metazoa > Arthropoda > Insecta > Coleoptera > Chrysomelidae > Chrysolina > Chrysolina oricalcia. The sequence continues at coordinate 15,560,651 of OX101818.2, read as the reverse complement.
TCGATATCGCACGAGCTGTCGCCGATCACTAGGATGAGTTGATAATTAGACGGTATTGTGAGTACGTTCCGTACGAAAGGGGTTGAGAATCATTGGCGTAGGTTGGATAGAATTTCTTCAGTTTTGGAGAATATCAAACATGCGAAAGCGTAGAAGGGCCAAAACGACTTTTACATTTATTTCAAGAGCTTCTTCCGACTTAGATTTCGGAATTCTGACTTTCATCTCGAAATTTCAACTTAGATATCAGAGTTGCGACTTAGCCATCGGAATTTCAACTCATATCTTGGAGTTATGCCTTAGATCTCGGAATTCTGACATAGATCGCGGATCTCGTAATTCCGACTTGGATGTCAGAATTATGACTTAGATGTCGGAGTTCCGACTTAGACGTTGTATTTCCGACTTAGATGTTGTATTTCCGACTTAGATGTCGTAATTCTGACTTGGATGTCGGAATTCTGACTTAGATGTCGAAATTCCGAATTATAATAATAATATAATAATAATAATAAACAAAATTGTATTTCAAGGAATAACACAATATATATATATATATATATATGTATATATATATATATATATATATATATATATATATATATATATATATATATATAAATGAAAATAGAGTATATTTCGTTTTAATTCCGAGAGTTCTAACCTTTGACAGTTGTTTCGTGCTAACGCACTCATCAGAAAGGATTTATGGAGCTCTCGAAATCAAAACGAATCCACTCAAGAATTAATACCGTGAGGCAAGACAGAATATAACAGGAAGTTATTCATGACATCTACAGTCACTAGTTGAAACTTAATTTGACACGAACCAAGGAATCCAAAAGTAGAGGTTTGTCCACAAATTGACAGGCAGCCAACAATTCGTTGTTCTGACCAACCCAAGGTTCAATCAAGTTTCTAATACGTTATGAGGAACGCAAGCAGAATCTAAATGAAAATAGAGTATATTTCGTTTTAATTCCGAGAGTTCTAACCTTTGACAGCTGTTTCGTGCTAACGCACTCATCAGAAAGGATTTATGGAGCTCTCGAAATCAAAACGAATCCACTCAAGAATTAATACCGTGAGGCAAGACAGAATATAACAGGAAGTTATTCATGACATCTACAGTCACTAGTTGAAACTTAATTTGACACGAACCAAGGAATCCAAAAGTAGAGGTTTGTCCACAAATTGACAGGCAGCCAACAATTCGTTGTTCTGACCAACCCAAGGTTCAATCAAGTTTCTAATACGTTATGAGGAACGCAAGCAGAATCTAAATGAAAATAGAGTATATTTCGTTTTAATTCCGAGAGTTCTAACCTTTGACAGCTGTTTCGTGCTAACGCACTCATCAGAAAGGATTTATGGAGCTCTCGAAATCAAAACGAATCCACTCAAGAATTAATACCGTGAGGCAAGACAGAATATAACAGGAAGTTAAACTTGATTGAACCTTGGGTTGGTCAGAACAACGAATTGTTGGCTGCCTGTCAATTTGTGGACAAACCTCTACTTTTGGATTCCTTGGTTCGTGTCAAATTAAGTTTCAACTAGTGACTGTAGATGTCATGAATAACTTCCTGTTATATTCTGTCTTGCCTCACGGTATTAATTCTTGAGTGGATTCGTTTTGATTTCGAGAGCTCCATAAATCCTTTCTGATGAGTGCGTTAGCACGAAACAGCTGTCAAAGGTTAGAACTCTCGGAATTAACAACGAAATATACTCTATTTTCATTTAGATTCTGCTTGCGTTCCTCATAACGTATTAGAAACTTGATTGAACCTTGGGTTGGTCAGAACAACGAATTGTTGGCTGCCTGTCAATTTGTGGACAAACCTCTACTTTTGGATTCCTTGGTTCGTGTCAAATTAAGTTTCAACTAGTGACTGTAGATGTCATGAATAACTTCCTGATATATTCTGTCTTGCCTCACGGTATTAATTCTTGAGTGGATTCGTTTTGATTTCGAGAGCTCCATAAATCCTTTCTGATGAGTGCGTTAGCACGAAACAGCTGTCAAAGGTTAGAACTCTCGGAATTGAAACGAAATATACTCTATTTTCATTTAGATTCTGCTTGCGTTCCTCATAACGTATTAGAAACTTGATTGAACCTTGGGTTGGTCAGAACAACGAATTGTTGGCTGCCTGTCAATTTGTGGACAAACCTCTACTTTTGGATTCCTTGGTTCGTGTCAAATTAAGTTTCAACTAGTGACTGTAGATGTCATGAATAACTTCCTATATATATATATATATATATATATATATATATATATATATATATATATATATATATATATATATATACATATATCACAGATTACATAAAGCATATTAACTGAAATAATGGTCAGGTAGGTACATTTTGATTTAAGTGGTTACATAGAGTGACAAGTAATCATTGAGGGAATAGGGTTCAATTTCTACAAGCAGTTTGAAAATGTTTATCAACCATTCTAATTTTAGCTGGTAGCGTATTATAAAATTTCAAGCAACTATACAGCGCGCTTTTTTCTGTGGCTGCTAGTCTGTGCTGCGGATAATGATGGAAATTATTTCTAGTGCTGTAATTTTCTTGAGGTTTTAGATGATCAAATTTGTCTTTATTTTTAAAGAAATATAATAGACATTCCTGTATGAATATACCATAAAAAGTCAATAAATTACTGCTCCTGAATTTTCCCCTACAGGAATCACCAATTTTTAAGTTCCAAAGGATTCTCAAGGTTCTTTTTTGAATAATGAAAATGGTATTCACCATTTCCATAAAAAAAATTTGACCATATCTTATAACTGATTCTACAGTTGCATGATACACAGTTTTTATAGTGTCGTAGTTCATATAATTTGAAATTACTCTCAGACTATAACATGCTGAATTCAGTTTGGTTGTTATATGTACCTTACATGATAATCCCAACACAAAAAGTCATCTATTTGCAGACCTAAGAATTTGACACTTCCTAACCTTATTTCTGTCGGCTTAATAAACTGTGGCCAGTTGGTAGTGAAAAGCGTAACATTTGTTTTATTCTCATTTAATACTAAGTTATTCATATGGAACCAATCAGATGATAATTTTAGGAGAGTGCTTAGATTATTTATTAATTCTGGAAATATTTCTCCACGAACCAAGAAATTAATATCATCTGCAAACATGTGAGATTATACTTTTCAGAGTCGATGTTTGTGATGAGGTCATTAATATATACAATAAACAGAATTGGTCCCGTAACATTTCCTTGAGGAACACCTATATTAAAAGTTCTCTCATCAGATTTGATAGCCATATTGTTTTTTGTGATAGTCACCCTCTGTTTTCGGTTGAGGAGGTATGACTGGAACCATTTCAAGGCAGGTCCTCTCACACCATATCTCTCTAACTTCTTCAAAAGAATATTGTGATATATGCAATCATATGCTTTAGACAGATCTAGATAGACTCCGAGAGCTAACTCATTACCTTCCAGTGCTCTTGTTACGTACTGAAGAAACTGAAAGACAGCAGTCTGAATTGATCTGCCTTTTTGATAGCCATGCTGATATTTATTCAATGAGTTATTGTGTTCCAACCATTTCATAAGCCTATTACACATTAATTTCTCAAATAATTTTGCAAATGATGATAATAAACTGATTGGTCTATAGTTTTCAATTTGAGACACATCTCCCTTTTTGTGTAACAGTGTTATCAAAGCTACCTTCAATCTACCAGGAAAAATACCAAATCGTAAGGAGTTGTTCAAAATGAACGTTAAAGGTTTAATAATATGCAATGCTTGATTATACTAATTGGAATATCGTCATCACCACTACTAAATTTATTCTTTAGACTTTTTATTACATCTATAACCTCATCTGTTGTAATAGGGTGAATAAACATTGATTTATCACAGGGAATTATATCACATGAATGGGGAGTTTTCTTAATTTTGGTTGCTAGAGTGGTACGTATATCAATCATGAAGTCATTTATTTTATTGGCAACTTCAATTGGTGATCCCGGTATAGGAAAATCTTTTTTTTAAGATTTTTGCTGCCATTGATTTATTTCACTATGCCCCAGGTTGTTTTACATTTATTGTCAGAATTTTCTATCTGACGTTGATATTTCAAGGCTCAGTGTTTTATGAGCAAACTGTTGTATTGCTTTTTTATATCTTTGTACTGCCCTTTGAATATTCCATTTGAATTGGCAAGTACATATAGTATATCTAGCCTTCTTTTGCATTCGATGACTTCAGAATCATTGCAGATTTTTTGTTTGGCATATTTTCCTTTTTTAGGTATTGATTTGAGAGGAAAACAGTTATTAAAGTGGAAAGAGAAAGTATCATGAAATAATTTCCATTGTTTGTTTACATCCACTGGATTCATGTTCATTACATCACTCCAGTCAATGCATTCAAGACAGTTTAACAATTCTTGTTTGTTTTCTTTGCTGTACGAGCGCTTTGATGTGTTCTGTGGATGTTCTGGTTCTGAAAATATTGTCATTTTCTGAGCTGTATGATCTGAAATCATTTGAATTAGAATTAGATCTCGTAAGATGTCGGATGCATAACAATTTCACTAATCTCAAAATTCTCACATATCTGAGCAATTGCTAACCAAAGAAAACTTGTATTATCGGGAAAACCAGCTATCTTTTAATTCTGATTGGTCTATCACCGTTGATGTTTATAATAAATACTTCTCATCTTATCTCATCTCAATTGAGTTGCTATACAGCATTACCGCTCTTCCTAACGGTCTGGTGGCATTGTTCAGCAACACAATATCGTAAACAACAAACCAACAGAATTATCGTAGGTATAAGTCCATGACAAACTATTATTTTCTTCATAATTTTATCGAGAGTACCTTGTATTTTGACAATTTGATGAGACCATATGAATATTAATAATCTGAATAACTCCTCGAGATGAATTAACGAAAATAATAGTCGCTATTTGTCATTGTATCGTTCATATACGTTTCAAGATTTAATTCAACCCTTATTTTGACAGTATTCTGTAGTAAAAAATAACTCAAAACAAGTCAATTCAATTTTAAGTGACTGAGTTATGTCAAACTTTGACACTTATACAGACAAAAGAGAGCCACTAATACTTCTTTATTTACATGAATAGCCATATGTTTACCTAAATAGCCGCTAATATCACACATCATGTGACTTCAATCATGGAATTTTATTGGTGCAGCCATGTGTGAACGAATTAATATTCAAAACATACTTATTATAGAAGTTTTGTTATTTTTCTAACGTTTTTATCTACTTTTGAGTGTTATTGTGTCTTTGTATTGCTAACTTTATTTTTATTATATTTTTATGTATTTCATCTTTACATAACGTTTTGTCCGTGAGATTTGAAATTTTCTACATAAAAGTAGTTTCGATTTGATTTATTTATTTGTTCCCATGTTCTAGGAAGTTCTACAATTTTTGAAAGCTTTCTATATTCCACATTCACTTGCATTCTGCATTTTTCGTGAAATCTGTGATTTTAGCAAATGTTTAAATTATGCAGGTATTATGACCTTTTTCTCTTTTATTTAAGTTAATTCCAGACAGTTTCCAGACCCTTTCGGAGCTTGTTTTTGGAATATGCTGTTGATAGTATTAGTAATCCTTCCCGAATTCTGTCGTACAGTCGAATAGAAGTGAAAAAAAATTGTTCGGAGTAGGGCTGTAAAGTGACGGCTGCTGAATTTTATACGATTTTGTAATTCATGGGATTTATAGTGTAAATAATACCGGGCCCAATATAGAACCTTGCAGAATTATATTATCCACCAACAGAAAGTAAGAAAAGTCGCGTTCTGCCAAGACAGCTTGCATACGATTGTTTAAATAAGCTTCCATTGAACATGACGCAGCAGCAGAAAAGCTAATGTTATGGAGTACAATTAGATAAAAATACGTGATTCGGTTGAAAGCCTTGCTAAAATCTAGCAAAGCCAAGGCCGGTCAAATAGTTTCAATCCATCGCATTTTTCGATTTTTTGTTGTTTGAAATTAAGGTGGGAAGTTCTGACGGTTTGTAACTCATACAGGGTGTAATCTGACCTCTTGCACTCCCGTAAAGGAGGGGTGAATAAAGTCATGTTAGAACGAATGGCACCTGTGAAAAATGCGAAAAAAAATGTTTGAGCATTTTAAAATTTTAAGAAATGTGGGTCTCTCTCTAGACCTCTGTAAACGTAATCTTAATTCGGTTCGACATTTATTGTCTTTCCTTCCCTGGCAATTGACTTTTCTGGTCTGGAAGGATGGCGAACAGAGGTTCCCAAAATGTCAACCCACATTGCACAAAATGTTAAAACTCTCAAATTTTTTTTTTCATTTTTCACACCTGCCATTCGTTCTAACATGCCTTCATACACCCCTCCTCCACGGGAGTGCAAGAGGTTAGATTACACCCTGTTTATAGAGAGGGCATATTTTGAATATCATTTGAATATTTTTCCTGTTAATATTCCTTATTCGAAAATTGAGCAATGGATTTGAGAAAACCTCATCCCACAATGGATGTTGTATAAGAAATTTCACATAGAAAGTACTTCGAACAATAGTAAAGGTGCAGGTCCTATAAATAAGATATCAAATGTTAAATAAATGAACTATCACAAAAATAAAATGTCATACCTTATAACTTCAGATATCATTGGAATCAATTTTGACATTCATGGGCATAATTATTACAGCATATACTTTCCAAAAGTTATTACATTGAGCAATACTGAAAATATTCATCCAAAGAATTAAACATTAAATTTATTTCTCAAATAAAAATGGTATCGATTGTTTTTTGAAAATACTCCCATGTTTTATTCTAATTCAATGTCAAATGAACCAAAAAGCGTGTGAAATATCAAAATTAAAACAAGTCTCGTTTTAAAGTTTGCCAGAATACAACGCCCAAGTTTTCAGTTTATTCATTTAAACTGTGTAAGACTTTGAACAACAATGCTATCTCCGTATCAACAATACAATACCTATCTGATTAGATGTATTAAAACATGAGGAACATTATCCTCATTTAAAATTAATTTCCATCATTGTTTTTGAAGTCTTGATGTAAGTATATCGAAAAAAATAGTGTATAAGTGCCTGTTAAGCACTTATAACGTTAAGGGTGCTTCGCTCCACGTCGTGCCCTTAAACTCGTTCCGCATGCTCACTTCTCACTTCATATACTTGTATCATACTAGACCATTATTTATCAGGAAATGTGACAGTATTGCAGAGATGTGCGAAGATGTAGTAACCCAATGAAGAAGAAAAATAAGTACAAAGCAAATTGTATGTTATGTAACAAGTGTTATAAACGTCCTTTTAGTAACGAGTATTTTAAGCGCAGCGTACGGAAACGGAACGAGTGTTTAATAAACTAATGCTTAGAGGAGTTTATAAACACGTTATACCGGGTGGCTACGGAAGTATTGCCTACGGAATATCTCAGTTATTGTATGAAGTAGGTTTGTGAAATTTGGAGCGTCGATATAATGACATAAGAGCTAAAATTTGAGCATATTGACATGTCGAAGTTAACTTCTGGTCTGACCGGAAGTAACATCAACTTTCTTATTTTGAATGGAAACCCTATTTTTTTTCTTTTCGCTTTATTCAGCATTCAATTCCCTTTCTAATGACATATCACAAGTTGGTATCTAACCAGAAACTAGATCAGAAAAAAATTATTATTGAAATTCACCGAGTAGGCCGTGGGATCAAAATGAAAGCCAAAAATTGAAAAGTTGGCTATGGAAACCATACGTCACTTGATAACAGTTGCTACTACTGTGATATTTTATTTTCATTCGTCGGCGTTATAAAAAGCCGCCAAAAAAAATATTGGAAAAATTGGGAAAAAACAATACTCTGTAGGTCCATAACTTAAATAGGAACATACAACTTTTTCTTGCCTGTACTATTCAGCATAACCATTCCTTTCTAATGATATAATAGAAAATAATTTTTTGAACTGAGATACCGAAAAATCCAATTATTATTCTTCAAATAACAAAACAGATTATCGCCATACGCAAAAATAAAATTAAAAATAATGTGGAATGATAAATTATATCCTGTAGGTTCTAGGTTAAATAGGAACATAAACGTCAGACCGGAAGTTAACTTCGACATGTCAATATGCTCAAATTCTAGCTCTTATGTCATGATATCGACGCTCCAAATTTCACAAACCTACTTCATACAATAACTGAGATATTCCGTAGGCAATACTTCCGTAGCCACCCGGTATACCGTACTTTTTTTACAAACTAATATCAATCAAACAAAATTGAATTTTTTATTTGATTTCTCCCATATCAACATGACAATTTCAATTGACTGACCAATATCTATAGTCTGTCTGGCGGGTTTTTAACCAAACCACAGAAATCAAACAGTAACTATTGTGATATATTTGAAGAATGGAGTTGTCCTGTTTAAACACAGATTGTGAATCTGAGATTAATCGGTAATTTATCGCGGTACTTAGCAGTATGCTAAATGCCATTTTAGTTACTTGAGTAAAAAAACGTAAATATTCAAAATCATCCGAATCCCCCAACATTATTTTCAAATAACATTTCTTAGGAACAACTTCATATCCAGTACAGCTTATCCCACTATTCCATCCGCGCACGCCACTGAAAACTACCCTCATGTGGCATACAGAAACAGTGACTAAGCTTATGTAAACATGGACGATAAGAGATAGATTCACAACACTTACGTCAAACTAAAAATAATACAACGTTAAATTAGCGAAGGGGGACCTTTTTCTCTCTGGATGGTCGCGAAAACAGAATGAAATATAAATAGCATTTGAGAATCAGTTGATGAATTTTGAGATATTCAAAACATGTAGTTCAACTTTGCTTTCCTACTTATGAAAAAATGAGCGGTTGTAGGTGTGATTGATGTTCACCTTCCTTTATTACTTTCTCAGAAACTGTGATTCGGTAAAAATAAAAAGGAGAGACCAAAACAGAGGGGAGGATAAATGTGTTGAAAAATGTGACCCGGAGAAAAAAGCGGAGGGGAGAGTGAAAATTCGAGAGAAGTGAGGTGCTTGAGGAAAAAGTATCAGAAATGTAGATGCCGAGTGAAAAGGATATATAGACAATATTCATTAGTCTCTGAAGGAATACCATATTGACGCTTTGTCTATAAGCATCATCAGTATAAGTATAAGTGTCTTCCCAAAAATAAAAACATGCTGCCAATCCCATTCCCAATCCCCCGCCACCCCGATGATGGAATCCATTAGTCCAATGTTTTACTCATAAATAAACAAAACTAGGAGACAGAGAAAATCTACACCAAGATGAGACTTAACACTTACGGCAGAAGATAAACCTACACAACATCGTGGGCCTGCTCTGCAGGAATTAGTACGGTTTTATCCGCCCGCTTAAGGCCTCAGCAGCACAGATACAAACCCCACCCCAAAACCCAGCATTATTCCCCCCTGTGGCAAAGTGATAGTTTTACTATGTTTTATTTTATCTATTTATATGTCGTTCAGTGTTATACATTTTCATTTTGTAAATTTAATATCAATAAACCTTTTTGCCTTTTGCCTTGCCAATCCCAATCCAATCCCAAAGTACATCACAATCGATAAAAACGCAAAGTAAAATACATCACAGGCATAAAATACACGGCAATAAAACAACACTAAAATGTAATGACACTGTAGAGATATTAAAAATTATAAAATTTTTCTTCCAGACTATAGTAGGTTTTATCAATAAGAAAGTTCTGTAATACTTTTTCTAAAATATGGATAATCACTCGATATTACAATGTGATTACACATTTTGCAGCCATTGATGTATATTAAAGAGTCTTTGAGTCTTTGACAAGTGTGGAGGTGGAAATGGGCAATCTAAGTTCATTAGAATGTCGAGTTGAATATATTGAGCAACGTTTTATGATTTTGTGTTTATATTGTTAAAAATTGTTGTTTTTTCCGTTAACCAGCTGTCGTCCCCTTGCGAACGGCAGCCCTCAGAAGTCGAAACTTGTGCGAGCCAAGGATTAACGAGGTCTTACCTTTTTACGTGCGATTCCTAGCACTTTCTTGGGCCATTAGAAAATTTGCTGCAGTCGACATGGTTTAAACCATCGCCGACTGGCAGCCAAAGTGATTGAAACAATATCGCTTTAACCACTTGGCTACCCGGCCCCAGAATCGTAACATATTTTTATCTTTTCGATATCAACGCATTATATTTTTGCGTAAATAATTTTTATTTTTGTTTTGCCGTGCTATAATATTTTTGTGTCATCCGCGAATAAGGTACATTTTTTTCTAATGTCTATAGTTGGGAATGCCAATACTGGAATTGTTTTCCATTATGGAAGAAATTTTGTTGAAAACGTCTCTGTGTACAGGGTGTCCCAAATTCGAGCCTCATCATTGGGATCTCGGAAACCGGAAGAGATACGAGGTCGGTTAAATGGAGGCAAAGTTGCGCAATTTGGTGCTCATTGAAACGCCGCTTTCATGTTTGAAAAATTCCGAATGCTTCCGAAGATTTTTGGAAAAAACCGATTATTCGCGATTTCATTTTTATTTTTTTGTGACTCTATTTGAATAGATAAGACAGAACAAATTTCACATTCTCATTGCTACTTTTTCTGTTCTACAAGATGGTGTTATCAGATTTTCAAACAGACGTTTCGTATTTGAGCTGCCGTCATCAACTTTGTTTTTTTAAATACGGCCCTGGATTTTTTATCATGGATTTTAAAATCTTCTAATGTCCCAAAACAAATGATGTATCGCACTCATTCGAAAAGTTTATATTAATAGCATTTTCCATAAGAACTCATGTGTTAGAGAGAGACAGAGAATATATTTTTGGTAAGATCTTAGCAGGACATCGTTAAAATAATTTTTTCGAAAAAGAACGATACATCATTGTTTTAAGGACCTCAGAAGCTCCTAAAAATTGATATAAAACTATGTGTGATGTTCAACAATAGTCAAACAAAAACTATATAATTGAATACCCAATGAAAGTTAAAGCAAATATTCAAATTGTAATCCACCTGCTTGAATGCATTTTCGTGTCAGTCTGTGAAGTTTATGGATGGCACGCTGAATGGTCCTTGCAGGGATAGCCCTGATCTCCCTTATTAGGTCTTGTTGTAATACTTCAAGATTTTGTGGCGTGTTTCGATAAAGACGGTTTTTGAGAAATCCCCAAAGAAAGTAGTCTAGAGGGTTTAGGTCGGGGCTTCTAGCTGGCCAACGTACGGGACCTTGGTTTCCAATCCATTTATTAAGGAATAATTCATTTAATAAACTTTTAATACATCTCCCATTATGAGGTAGTGCACCGTCTTGTTGCCACCATAGTTGACGTAATACGCCCAAAGGTTCTTCCATTAAGGAATCCAATATATTGGTCCTTATTAATTCTGCATATCTATCGGAATTTAATTTTCCTTGAATAAAAAACGGGCCGATAATTTTATTGTGCCAGATACCGACCCATACGTTAAATGATTGTCATCCCTGAGGTCTTACTTCTTGATTCTGTCTTGGGTTTTCTATTGACCAATAGTGTTCGTTATGTCTGTTAAATAGTCCATCTGTTGAAAAACTGCATTCATCTGTCCATATAGTTTTATTTAGGAAGTCATCATTTTCATTAATTTTATTTTGCAACCAGTTACAAAATTCTAATCGTATCTCAGCATCGCCAGGTCTTAGTGTTTGACTAATATGGATTTTGTAAGGTTTATATCCACGCTTATTTAAAGTTCTCCAAACTCTCATTCGCGGTAATCCTACTTCTTCTGAGAAAACTCTAACTGAAGCTCGAGGATTATTATTGGCCTAAAAAAATAATTTAAAATTATTCATTTTACTTTCTACTCTTTGTAACAGGTTTCAAACTTAAAGTGTTCAAGATAATTTGTTCCTCTTCTGGATCGATTCGTGTTCCATATTCAACCCTTGGCTTAACAAAACTTCCGTACTGTGCTAAATTATTATCAATATTAGCAAAATAACTATAATGCGGCTGCCGTCTTTCTGGATATTCCAACAAATAGCGCTCGCAAGCCGTTTTTTAATTTCGATTCGAAATATAATAAATCCTTATCATGTCTCGTTTTTCTTCGTTAGAAAAAGTCATTTTCGTTTAATAAGCGTTAACGATTAGTGAACGAACAGTGAACTGTCAAAATATTGGATAATTTAAACATTAACAAATGAACTAAGATAGCCAGAATGTACGATGCACAGCCACTTTGATAAAATACAATAATTTTTTTTATTTTCTAAGGGATGACTTCAATTATATTATTTATTAACCACCCACTTTTATGTTAGTTTTTGAGTTTTATGCAGTGCGTTATTGCAAAAAAAGTTTGTTTTAACTCTATTAAAAATCTAATTTTTGTCTCTCTCTAACTCGTGAGTTTTTATAAAAAATGCAATTAATATAAACTTTTAGAATAAGTGCGATACATCATTTGTTTTGGGACATTAGAAACTTTTAATATCTATAATAAAAAATCCAGGGCCGTATTTAAAAAAACAAATTTGATGATGGCAGCTCAAATACGAAACGTCCGTTTGAAAATCTGATAACACCATCTTGTAGAACAGAAAAAGTAGCAAAAATTTGTTTTGTTATATCTATTCAAATAGAGTCATAAAAAAATGAAAATAATTTTTTTTTCAAAAATCTTCGGAAGTATTCGGAATTTTTCAAATATGAAAGCGGCGTTACAATGAGCACCAAATTGCTCAACTTTGCCTCCATTTAACCTACCTCGTATCTCTTCTGGTTTCCGAGATCCCAATGATGAGGCTCGAATTTGGGATACCCTGTACATTCGTAATAGAATGTCACCGGTAAATTCCCAGTGGTTTATTCGTTAAGGGTATTTCAAAATCAGATCAGAAAAAGACCGTGATGATAATAATAGGTGACTCCAATGCCAAAATATGAAGAGGACAGCTTTTAATAATAATAGTTATGCTATTAATAATAGGACTTTATTCAAACAGTTATGGATAAAATAGCTACAATATGTGAATATGCTTATATGATTGAATAGGCGAAGTGTCACTGACAAGCAATGTTTTCTAACTCAGCCTTCAGCAAAGAACTAGAAAGTAATAATAACACACAATATATAAACGACGATGTATCGTCAATTCTCAATAATATCTACAACAATGGTGTGAATCTGAAAAGTATAAAATTTTAAATACATACATAACGACGATTTTATGAAAAACCAAACATAGCACTGAAACACGTTTTTTTTATGTCAACCTACATAGAAGAGAGAAGCTTGGCATTCGGTTCATTCTTGAAATTTATAAATGAATAGTTTGTAACTCAGGAGGAAAGGCATTATAAAGTATGCAAGCGGTGTAGGAGAAGCTACGTTTGAAGGTGGTGATAGAGTATTTAGGAATTACTAGCGAACTCCTATTCCTTGTTGGAAAATCATTAATATTTTCAAAGCGTTTTAGTTTATTCATCAAGTACGAAGGCTTCTGGGTGATTAAAGTCTTGTGAATAAGTGTTGAGAAATTAACTGAGAAGCAATGGAAGTTGCAGTTTCTTTGTATCTCGAAATGACTAGCTAATCGCATCTACTCATGTCTTTCATGTGATGGCATAGTCGGTTTCCTACTAGTATTTTCGTAAAAAAATCACTCATTTTATGCTCTATTGATTGGTGTAAATTACGACCAATGATCCCCGTCTAGTGGGGGGTCCACATGTGTTAGGGACCATGATTGGTGCACTCAAACATCTTGAAAAAAAATTAATTTAAAAGAATACCATGCAGCAAGTGTTTACTTCTGACTACTAGGAAGCAAAAATAGGTTATGAATTTGACACCTGTCATATGGAACGTCGTGATTCAAGGTGGCAGAGAAAAGAATGGAATGTCCAATGCGTCCATGGAACGAGAAAAAGCATTGTCGATAGATAGCTGGCAGCTATTCTGACGAGAATAGAAAATAACTGTCAGAAAACAACTACTTCACTACATGGACATTGAATTATATCTGACGTCCATTTATTCAATGTTCCTCAAGTACACAATTTCCAGTGCTAATTGTACTGAAATAACCACCTGCAGACATGCAATGTTTCAAAGTTTTTGTCTCTCATCAGTGTCAGAACTCTTTTTTTTCGGCTATACTTCAATCCCGCTCAGTTCCAAATTGTCCAGATCAATAATGCGTAAACTCAATTTTTCTGATTGTTTCTACCAAGGCATGAAGTTTAGTTCATTCTGTTGTAGGAAATAACATTTAAAGAATACAGGAGTTCTGCAGTTGTATTCACGATTTTTGTGAACGTTACGATAATGACAAAAGATATCATTATTATAAAAAATTTCTAATTCATTCTCATCTTCAAAGTATAATAATCTGTATTGTTGCAAATAATTAGGCACTGCCAGTTCCTGTCATAATATTTTTATTTTACTCATAACTTTGACACCTACCCTCTATTCTTAAAGTAAACCCTTCCATTAATGGAAATAGCACGCACCTTTATTATTGGGATTAGGCAGGTAGTCGAGACCGATTTGGCATAATGCTGACAACAATATTGCGCTTTTAAGAAAAACACTGATAATTCTTGGAACCGCTAAAATTAAATGCGCCCTTTATCTTCGTGAACGTACAGGTCCGGATTGGGATGTTGAATAGGTGTATATTTACGTTTTTTGACTATAATTGGCCAAAAATTGCTTACTTCTTCAAAAGTAGCCATGGTTTAAATTTAATTTTTCAATTAAGTTAGTTGGGTCAACAATGTTGGTTGCTTCGCCTTATACAGGGTGTCCCACGAAGATTATATCTCGGAACTCGAAAGTTAACTGCTTATGATGAGGGTCTAGTGCCTTGGTACTACTTGATTTTTCTAAAGCATTAGATACCATTAATCATGAGTTGCTCGTCGCAAAATTGAGATATTATGGCTCCGATGATTCATCATTGTTTTTGGTATAGAATTACTTTCTGAGACGTTCTCAAGTGATATCAGTGAATGGATTATATTCATCCAAACTGGATATACTTTCAGGTGTCCCGCAAGGGTCCATATTGGGCCCTTTGCTTTTCATTATACACACTGCTGATATTTTGAATAATACAGAAGAGTGTGAAGTTCAAGCGTTTGCAGACGATACACAAATGTGTCTTAACTTTAGTACGGAGAAATGGGGAACTGTCAAGGACATTATGAATAATGAATTAAACAAAATCAATACTTCCTCTGATCAGCACAACTTGAAACATAATCATGAAAAATCAAAGGTATTGTTCTTTGGCAACAAAAACAATAGAAACCTTTTAGAGACAATATGACAATTCAAATTGATAATTCAACTATGCAAATATGCGAATCAGCCAGGAATCTTGGCTTAGTGTTAGATGTTAATATGCGCTTCTCTCTTCATATCAGGAGTATCATAAGTAAAGCATTTGCATCCTTGAAACTCTTTTATAGTGCCCACCATTTTCTCAGTGTTAAAATGAAGCAAACCTTATGCGAATTATTGGTTGTGAGCCACTTCAACTATTGTGATTTTATATAGGGTACTTCCTTAACAAGGGTAGAGAAGGGCAAGATTCAGAAAGTACAAAACAGCTGCTGCAGATTAATTTATGGAATTTCTCAAATGTTTCAAGAATGTAACTGGCTCAACATGGAAAACAGGAGGCTACTCCATCTAGGTACTTTCACACATAAACTTTTGAATGATCCTAACCCACCTGCCCTGGTACGAAAATTCATTCCTAGATCCAAGATACATTCAAGGAATGTCAGGAATAGGTCCACCCTGACCATGCCTCAACACAGAACTGCAATGTTTCAAAAGTCATTTGTATTCAATGCTATTCAAATGTACAATCATTTGTCTGATGAATTCAAAATATTCAATATCAATAAATTCAAATATAAATTAAAATGTCATCTACTTAAAACGCAGCGAAAACTGTCTCGACCTGCTCAATAAGCTCTCTTTGCTTATTCATTCAGAAATTTGTACGTTAACTTCTTTTTGTAGTGTTAGATATACTGGGTGCACTCTTTCATTTGTTCATAAATTGTATTCGTTTTATAAATACCCATATTGTGGGTCCAGCAAACATTGCCAACATCACCAAAATGTTCCATGTCGATGGCTTAGAGTGCAAACCGGCTAACAAAAAGTGACAAAAAGTGCTTCGAGTACTAAGCTCTAAGCAATCTTGAAAAGTTCTCGGGAGTCTCGAGCACTAAGCACTTTTTGTCAGTGCTCGGCACAGCTCTGAGTGGAGTTACCCGTTTTGCACTCTAAGCCATCGATGTGACTCTACTGTTGTATTGTGTTACATTTTTCTTCATATAATTTTTTTTTATTATTATAATTTTTTGGGCATCTGCCCTCTGTTGGTGAAGTAGAATAGACAGTTTCATCAAATTGTAATGTTTTTCTTTTTATTGACAATAAAGACGTTTATTATTATTATTATTAATTGTAATTTTGAGGTTCTGAATTGAAGCAATTGGTGCAGCTTTTTTTGATATAATGTTACCCAATGAGCTTTTTGTTTTCGGTCACGTGACATCAGATTCAAAATTATTAATAGGACATTGCGATTGCTCGATAAAGGGCGCAGGGGGAATTTAAAAATTTCAAATGGAATGGAGGGTCAAGTGACACATCGTTGAAAAGAAAATTCAATTATCTTTTCAACCATCTGCATTTTTTAAATTTTCGAATAGAAAAAGAGCGCATAAAGCTCAGCAATATCGTTGTTGCTTAATTAACTCAACCCGGTTGAATCGCTGAAGAAGTAGGAATTTGATTCGCAAATCCCTTTAGTAACAAGTCTCCGTTTTCTTTAAATACAATTACCCAGTGCGATAAAACTCAGCCTAAGCGTTATTAATTGAATAAATATGTAGGCCATAACAAAATAATGCATATTACATCCAAATTGTCAAAATATTATTCTGTCAAATTTAAATAATTACTTGTGACTCCCATATTTGTTCGTAAATAATGTGTCTCTTCAGAAATTAAAATTGTTTTAATATTTGGCTAGCAGACACTTTGATAAGAACGTGAATTCGATATCCGATTGGGGTTTTCATTTTTGTTTCAAGGAGAAAGAGGAGGAGATTTTTCGTTTCCGTGTTACATTTTGTGGACAGATAAAGCAATATTTTCTTCAAACGGAACAGTGAGGTCCCAAAATTGACGGTGATTGTCCCAAGAAAATCCAGGTTTTGTAATCGAATGTCGGAATCAGTACCTACTCATTTAAAACCAAAGCTTGGTGCGGTGTATTTGACAAGTGAATAGTTGGACTATACATGGCATTTCAAATTCGACCCCCACCATTGGGATCTCCTAAACTACAGGAGATACGTCGAAGCTTAAATTGGGGCAAAGTTTCGTATTCTGGTGCTTAACAAAATACTGTTTTGAAACTTGGAAAATTCCTAGTATTTCCGGAAATATCGGGAAAAAACTGAAAATCGGAATTTTCGTTTTTATTTTTTTCTATCGCTATTTGACAAACATAGCTCAAAACCAAAAGTACATTTTCATTGATACTTTTTTTCAGCTACACGTTTTCATGTTCAGATTTACTATCCGACGTTTCGTCTTCTGGCATTCATCATCAACTTTTTTTTTCTGTTAAGGGCGCCATATTGTTTTTTTATACAGAAAAATAGTGATTCTCATTATGATTTCATTGATGTATAATTTGTTATGATTTGCACTTCTGAAACCACAGATATTAAAAAAAAACAACTTCATCTGAGTTGGTCATGACTCCATCGAAAAATTTTGTTTAATAAACACTAGTTGTCAGAACTCATTAAACATCATAAATTTGTACAAATACTTCAGTCGAAATGTCCTCAAAAAACAAGACTGACATCATGAGCTTGTAAAAAATGCACAAAAAGTATTACAACAAGTGTTCGAAATGATGGCCTTCCTCTTGAATACATAACCGAGCTCGTCGTCTCAAATTAAGAACAGCCCTAACAATATCCCTCTTTCTGATAGACCTGAATTGCGTGATGATATTGTCTCTAAGTTCATCTACTGTGTCATATTCTTGCTCTCCATAGATTCTGTTCTTTAGTGCCCCACAAGAAAGTATCCAAAACTGTAAGGTCAGGTGACCTTGCCGGCCACCTCACTGGTCCAGAATTTCCTGACCACCTATTAGGAATCTTTATTAGGAAAACGTATCCATATATTCTTCGAATTCGTTTCTTAAGAACCAAAGATAGGTTTCCCCGTTCAAAGTATTAGAGAAGAAATGAGGTCCAAGTATTCGGGCGTCATAAATTCCAGCCCACACATTCAAACGAAACCGAACTTGTGGTCTGACTTCTCTGAAGTGTCGTGGATTATTTTCACTCCAAATGTGCTCATTATTTCTATTAAAAACACCACAGTTCGAAAAATGTTTTTCAAGAAGTTTGTAGGGTCTACCCTATTCGAGAGCCAGCTACAAAATTCCATCCTTCTCTCAGGATCACCTGGATATAATTTTTCTGAAATATGTATCTTATAACATTTCAAACCACTTTTTTTTAATTCCCTCCAAACGCTCGTCTGTGGCACATCCATTTCTGCCGAGACTTGATGTGTTGATTTGGAAGGATCTGCATTTATCTAAAAAAGTACCAAAAATAATTATACTTCTTCGAATATGGAATGAACAATTATTTTACCTAGGCTAATAAGTTACGTCTAATATTTTGTTCCATTCTGCTTCCATATTTCATTCTTGGTTTTTGAAACGCACCGTACTCAGCCAAGTGTTTGTCCAAAATTCCGAATAATGTTCTATCCGACTGTTGTCTTTCTGGATATAATTCAAAATAAATTTGTGCTGTTTTCGTACTATTCCTATCAAATTTATAATAAAGTTTCAACATATCTCGTTTTTCTTCATTTGAGAATGAGGACATTTCGACTGAAGTATTTGTGCAAACTTATGATGTTTAATGAGTTCTGACAACGAGTGTTTATTAAACAAAATTTTTCGATGGAGTCATGACCATCTCAGATGAAGTTCTTTTTTTTTAATATCTGTGGTTTCAGAAGTGCAAATCATAACAAATTATACATCAATGAAATCAGAATGAGAATCACTATTTTTCTGTATAAAAAAACAATATGGCGCCCATAACAGAAAAAAACGTTGATGATGAATGCCAGAAAACGAAACGCCGGATAGTAAATCTGAACATGAAAACGTGTAGCTGAAAAAAAGTATCAATGAAAATGTACTCTTGGTTTTGAGCTATGTTGTCAAATAACGATAGAAAAAAATAAAAAGGAAAATTCCGATTTACAGTTTTTTCCCGATATTTCCGGAAATACTCGGAATTTTCCAAGTTTCAAAACAGTATTTTATTAAGCACCAGAATACGCAACTTTGCCCCAAATTAAGCTTCGACGTATCTCCTGTAGTTTAGGAGATCCCAATGGTGGGGGTCGAATTTGAATTGCCCTGTATATCATCAGAGAAAATTTGACAGCTGGGTGTTACAGAATGTTTTTAGTTGATGACATTGGACAGGGTTTGGATAATATGGACCTTGATACTTGACAAAAATTAAGGTACCAGCTCGATGCCGTACAAATGCACCAAACTGTTGCAGTAAAGCAGTGCAACAATCAAATGTTCAGAGGCAGAGTTATAGGACGAAATTAGGAGTATTATTGGCCACCCCTATCGCCCGATTCAACGACGTTGGACTTTTTCTTATGGGACTATTTGAAGCAAAACGTTTAGGATAGTAGACCTTACTGACAGTCAGTAATTAGAGAATACAAGTCAAGAGAGTTGCGTAAATATAAAACTTCAATTTGGAAAAAAGACTTATTCAGAATAACCGTCATTTGTATTGGGTGCGAAGGGCGACACACTGAAATGTAGAGCGTTGAATTGTTCAAAACTCCTTTTTTTGGGATATTCATTCATGCAACAAATTTCTTTCTTTTCAGTCTCATTGTTACTTGAAGATCATAATAATTACAATTAAATTTGAAGAGTTTCGAATTTTTCAGTTGTATTCATTAAGTGAATCAAAAATCATGCTTTTGCTGATATTTCAAAAATCCGTAAAACTATTCAGACTTTGCAACAATTGTGCTTAAGCTTTTAGATTGAAATTTTAATTTCTCTCCAAATTAAGTTCCAAATAATAAATACTAATATAAAATCTTGATTTTATTGAAAATATAGACAGGACGTTTATAAAGTCAGTTGACTGAAAGATAAACTTTGGTCGTTATTTTCCATCGTATAAAATAACCTCTCTTGGAAGGGATTCATGTTGTAAAGAGAAACATTCTCAATTGAAAATTGAACCAATACATGACTCCTGTGAAAATGGAAAAACCTACGATAAAATAAAGTTACTTTTTTGTAATACAAATCCCTTCCAAGAGAGGTTATCTTGTACGATGGAAATAGAGACTAAAGTTAATCTTTCAGTCACAGATGATTCCACAACTGACTTTATGAACGTCCTGTTCATATTTCAGGAAAATCAACATTTTCAAAGTGTCACCGCACAAGGAATAGTCCAACAATTCCATCATTACAGTGTGGAATTGCTTCTGAAGAGTATGATTTCTAATTCTTCCGACCTCCCTGATGATCTTAGGAAAGTGAAATAGATTTTTTGTCGACCAAAATGTATTGGAGGCCTAGTGAAAGAGATGCAATTCACGCATCAATGAAATGAGCGATTTGAGTGATACTTCTGAATAACATTCTCCCTTATCTCATTTATAGATAAGAATCTCTAATGGAAAGTGGACATTTTAGAAATAATCAACTATCTGAATGAAATTGCAAATTTCCACTTTCAGATTTTTTCTCTTAAGTTATATAGGGTCTTTCAAAATATCTATGTATTGGTTCAATTTTCAACTGGGAATGTTTCCCTTTACAAAATGAAATCTATATTCAGCATGGCATGTTGTTCACGAAGAAGTAAATCTGAACCGATTATTCCAAGATTTGTTTCCAAATGAAGGTATTATTTCCCAAAAATAGCAAAATAGTATATTCTGTAACAAGGTTAGAATGAAAATTCGATGCGAGTGGAAAGTTCCGAGCACGAGCCGAAGGCGAGCGTGAGGAACCACGAGCATCACGAATTTTTATTCTAAACGAGTAGCAGACTATATTTTCTCCACGATCAAAGATAGGAAACGTGACAACAATAATTTTGACACTTACTCAAATTTTGCCACTACGATGACAATCAACTGCGTCAAGGCTAATGTTATTATTGCTAACCAGTGTGAGAATATTATACTATCACAAGAGAGAGAATGTAAATACATTTAAATTGCATGGGGGCAGAGGTGTTGCAGAATATTTCTTCAATCTCAAGAGAGAGAATTCCAGCATTCTGTATTCAAATTTGATTTCAGAATTGGCAAATTCTGTGATGATCGTGGAGAAAAACATTTATGCTTTTTTTTAAAAAAAAGGCCAATTTGACTGGAAACGAAATACAGTTGGTGAAAAATTTTCATGTTCGTTTCTATTTACAGAAAAATTCCCATATGTTGCCGACTTTAATGGTGTTGTGGGGAATTATCCCACTTATACAGGGTGTCCCACGAAGATTGGGACAGGAAATATCTCGGAATTCGAAAGTAGTAAAGAATTGTAACTTTGGGGTTGTGAATTAAAGCAATTAGTATACCTTGTTTTGATATTATGTTACCCAATGAGCTTTTTTTTGGATCACGTGACATCAGATTCAATATTATGAATAGGCCAACCTCTATATTTTGGCATTTCTATGTTTCTCTCAATAAAGCGATTCCAACAAACTATCACACTTGTGGTCTAAAACGATTAGTTCAAGACTACAGGTACTTCAATGTCCTTTGTCCCACGATGTTTTTCAATAAAATATGGATGATTAGTATAATTTTGCCTTGTTTTAATCATCACAAAAAGTACTGCCCAAATATACAATATAAACCAAAATAATTTGGCAATTGCTCGTTTCAGACGTCGGCGTCGTGGGACAAAGGATATTAAAGTACCTGTATTTCTTGAATTAATCGTTTTAGGCAACAAGTGTGATGGTTCGTTGAAATTGTTTTATCGGGAGGAATATAAAAATGCCAAAATATAAAGGTTGTCCCGTTAATAATTTTGAATGTGGTGTTCCGTGACCGAAAACAAAAAGCTCATAATATCAAAAAAAGCTGCACC
Organism: Chrysolina oricalcia; assembly: GCA_944452925.2. Classification (NCBI taxonomy): domain Eukaryota; kingdom Metazoa; phylum Arthropoda; class Insecta; order Coleoptera; family Chrysomelidae; genus Chrysolina; species Chrysolina oricalcia. The sequence continues at coordinate 15,538,354 of OX101818.2, read as the reverse complement.
AATTGCTTTAATTCAGAACCCCAAAATTACAATTTCCTGTCCTAATCTTCGTGGAACACACCCTGGAAAGACGCTCTTCTAATAATAATAATCTTTATTGAGCCCAAGAAACATAAATGTTTATAATAGGGACCTAAATCTATAACTAATACAATAAACAACAAAATTTCAAGTTGAAAATGTTTGCATCAGTTTTTTTTAAGTTTTATTGTAATAAGTACTTCTTTAAATGAAATTTGAAACAATCTTTTTGTACGATATTTTTTTAATTATTGGGTATATTATTGAATATCAAAATTCCATTATATAAAATTGATTTTTCCCAATGTTTGTCTTTCTTCTATGCGTGATGAGACTATTTGATTGTCTAGTTTGGTGATTGTGTATGGTATCGGTTGAATTAAATTCCAGAGATGAATGTTTCCTATTATTGATGACAGAATGGATGAATATACGAGGATGTATCGATATCTAGTTAGCCTAGACCAGTTCCCTGCATAAACAAAATATTGCGTTACCATAGCAACGAACAATAACTCATTAGAAGTGTCAGTGTAAAGTTTGACGTCAAAAAAGTAAACTAGAGTTACGCTATAAATTAAAAGAAAAAATATGTCCACCGACATTGTGAAAATCGAAAAACTGGAGTATCGAGCCATCATCAAGTACCTGTATTTAAAAGGGTTAAGAGGTAAGCAGATTTACGAAGATATGCTTAATACCCTTGGTGATCACTGTCCTTCATATGCGACCGTGAAAAATTGGACTGCAAGCTTCAAAAGAGGTAAATTTTCCATTGAAGATGATGACTGATCAGGAAGGCCAGTTTCTGTGTCAGTCCCCGAAAATATCGATGCAGTTCATGACATGATTTTAACAGACCGTCGAATTGGGCTAAAACGGATATCTGAAGCACTGAATATTTCATACGAACGCGTTCATCAAATAGTTCACGTCAATTTGGACATGAGAAAAATTGCTGCAAAATGGATCCCCAAATGTTTGAATGTTGACCAAAAGCGTGCAAGGATAGTAGTAGACCGTCAGATAGTGAGATTTAGGTGCCCCATTTTCACATACAAGCCTCGAATAGGGTTGAAAAGTAAGTCGATGTTGAGTAAAATTAAGGGAAATTTACGAGTGGCTCGTGGGGAAAACATATGGAAAAATCAAAAAGAATTTCCATTAAATTTTCCGACGACAAAATCTACTTTTCCATTCACGCCACTCAAGCCATTATGTTTTTCGGTGTAGTGACGATGTAGGTTTTTATAGTTTCGAAGGGCTTGCGTGGGAAAACCTGTTAAAATCTCGATCTTTCTTTACAAGATTACAGCCTCATTTTAACCCTTTAGTCACCTTCAACACTCAAGCCTTTGATCTTCTGAAGCCAGGTTCTATTAATTAATGATTAGGTGAACACGGCTCGCGTTAAAATATGGAAAATCGAATTTTCCATATGTTATCCCCAGGAGCCACTCGTAAATTTCCCTCCATTTTACTCAACATCGATGTACTTCTCAACCCTATTCGAGCTTGTATGTGAAAATGGGGCACCTAAATCTGTCACTATCTGACGGTCTATAGCATAGCGTTCGATCTGTGCTCGATTTGAAAACGATGTAGACTTCTTAAACCGAATTGTTACTATGGATGAGACTTGGGTACATTTCTACGATCCTAAGAAGACCTAAGAAGTTTCGTGTCCAAAAATCTGCTGGAAAAGTTCTTGCTTCAGTTTTCTGGATAAGGGTAGAACAATAACTGGAGATTACTATTCGACATTACTGACCACTCTACGGGAAAAAATTAAAGAGAAAAGACGCGGAAAGCTATCCAAAGGTGTTTTGTTTTTGCAGGACAACGCCCCTACACACAAATCTCATGTTGCCATGCAAAAAATTGGTGATTTAGGGTTTGAATTACTAGAACACCCCCCTTATTCACCAGATTTGGCTCCGTCCGACTATCATCTCTTTCCTCAACTGAAAAAAAGTTTAAAAGGTCGTAAATTTTCTTCCAACGAGGAGGTAATAAAAGCTATGGAGGTCTGGTTTGCAGAGCAAGAAGAAATATTTTTTTTGAAAGGTCTAGAGACGTTGCAGGATCGCTGTAATAAATGTATCCAATCAAGAGGAGAAAGTTGAGTAATAAAATATTTTGACATTGAAATTTTGTTTGGTTCTATAGTAGGCTAAGAATTTTTCAATATATCCTCGTACATATTTTCAATTTGTACAAAGAATTGATATACAAAAGATTGTTTGGAGCATATAAATGTGATGTAGATTCAAGGAATGGTAATTTAATATTAAATTTAATACTTTTGTTTTGCAAAGATTTGAGTGTACCCAAGATAGTACAATTGGCACTTCCCCATACTGATATTAAATACTGTAATTTTGAATAAATTAAACTGAAATAAATCATTTTTAGATATTTCAAAGGAATGTAATATCGAATTTTGAACAAAATACCAATTATAGGAGTTATTTTTTTTTCTAAGATTTTCAATATGGCTTTTCCAAAAAAGGTTTTCATCAATGTATAATCCCAAAAATTTTGTTGTTTCTGAATATTTTATATCATTATATCATTTTATGATTGTTTAACCAAAGCGAAATTATTTTTAAATCAGCTTGAATATTTTCGATTATTTCATTGTAATTTTTCCCAAAATAAATTAATGATGTGTCATCCGCAAATAATTTGAGCTCACCATGCAAACTAAGATTGAATATTGAATTAAAATATATAAGAAATAATAAAGGTCCAAAAATTGAACCTTGTGGTACACCACATGTTATATTCCCCATCAAACATTTTGTTTTCTCCCAAATAAAGTATTTTGGAACCAGTCATGTACATGACCTCTAATCCCGATATTGAATAATTTACATAATAAAATTTTGTGATCTACCGTATCAAATGCTTTTGATAGATCCAGTGACACTATAACAACAACATTGGAAGTTGTTATCTAGGTTTAGTTGAATTTTTGTAATCAAATCCAACACGGCAGACTCAGTGTCACTAGATCTTCGGAAACCATATTGTCCATTATACAAAAAAATTATTTTATCAAGGTAATCCATTACTCTTCGGTTCATGATTTTCTCCATAATTTTGGATAAAACAGGTCATACTGGTATAGGTCGATGGTTACTTAAAATTTCTTTTTTCCCACTTTTAAAAATAGGTGCACCCTAGCAATTTTCATATTATTGGGAACATAGCCACTGTCAAATGATTTATTGATCAATGCGCTTATGCAAGGGGATAATTCTTCCATTTCTTCAATTTCAACACTAATATTATCGAAACCAGCCGCCTTTTTATTGTAAAGATTTTTTGTAGTATCATGTATTTCCTCACAAGTTGTTTCTTCTAAGAACATGGACTCACTTAATGATACATTATCATAGGTGTTTGATAGTTCAAACAAAATAGCAGATGCTAAATTTGGTACAACATTCAAAAAGTATTCATTAAATTTCTCAATATGTTCATTATCTAGTAGAATATATTTTACATTAACTTGCTTATCATTTTGCCTATTACTTATATAATACCTGATTTATAGTTTTCCACATATATTTTGGAGTAGCATTCAAAAATTCATTTTTGTTATTGTTATATTTCGCTTCCCTTACAGTTTTTTTTCCACTAGTTTATTATGATGATTATATTCAGTTTGGAATAATTCTATATCAGGAAACTGTTTTCTTTTAGAGAAATACTTATCTCTGGTGTTGATTAATTTTGAAATATTCGGATTGAAACAAGGTTTAGAATTTTCGTAAATTTTTATGGATATCTGAGAACAATTAGATTTGAAAGCCTTAGTGATGTCATCATAAAGTTCAGTTGGATTTTTATAATTGTTCAGATTTGAACTTATTGATTCAAGATTTTTTCGTATGTCTTCAATATTGTATCTGTTGATAGTTTTATAAATGAATTATTTTCTTGCTACAGACTTCTTGTTTTCAATTTCAGTGATTATAATCTTATGATCACTGAGTGGGGAACTAATGAAAGATAGTGATGTTGGCCAATTGGTATTCTTCACGATATGATCAATGAGCGATTTGCATTTGTTTATGTCTCTAGTGGGAATTGTGGTGTTACATAATGTAAAATTATTTGATTCATATATATCATGGAGCTGGCTAGAGTCGTATGAGTTTAAGTTTAACATATTTTTGTTGACATCACCAAATAAAAATGTGTTCATATTAACTTCATTAATTTTTTGAAGTTGTTCATCGATAAAATTTAGAAATATTCTCACATTTTGATTTGTTGAGCGATACATAACGCAAAGTAATAAATTGAATGATTTCACTTCAACTGCAATATAAGATAATAAATTTTCTTCTTTCATTTTTATATCAAACTCCAAACCATTTTTTAGGAATGTTCCAACACCTCCTCCTCGTGTACATCTCGTAGCGTTTATTGACTGGAAATTTTGAAAATTGTAGTACATTTTATTCTCCCTTGTTGATCCATGTTTCAGATGTGATTATAATATCCGGTTCTATATCTTCAAAAATTACTTCAAGTTGATCAATTTTATTCTTCATAGATCGGGCATTCATATAAAATATTTTAATATTATTCTTTTTGTAACTGGACTGATACATACTATAATTCTCTAAAGTGTCATATTCGTTCAGATTCATTTCAATTGTAAAGATAAATTTTCATTAAATTTAGTTTCTCAAGAACTTTGTATGTTTCACAGTGGATTTTGTCATCAGCCATGTGATTGGTGGAAAATATTTCTTCACAGATAGGGCATGTTTTTTCATTCCTACAATTTTTAGTGGAGTGATTGAATCCAAAACAATTTTTACACTGTGTCAAGGAGTTATTTTCATAAACCATAAACCATAGAAATTACTACTGTATAAAACTTGTCCGATAGTTTTGCATATTTTTAATAAACTAGACGGGTAATATAAATTTTATTATTATTCATAAGGGCTTAGTCCGGATCTGCACTCTAAGCACTTCCGACTCGTCGCGTCAAAGGTAGGTAGGTATAAAGTGGTAGTCAGAACTGTGGGTACCATTCGACGTAATACCTGAACGCCATATACTTACTCTTCATTACAATAAATGCGTGTGGTCCGCCGAAGAGGGTGTTTGAAGGTGAAGTCCTCTCAAGTTTGTCCACCGAACGCAGTCAAGTGCTACTCTTGTTTCCATCGCGGAGGTACGGACCAGACACTTTTCATCGGTCACGTAGGATGATGAGTGGAAAAATATTGAAATTCGAGACGAGATTGTGCCGTGCAATCATACCCTTTACGGAATTCCGGTACTGGGTGAGCAAGCGAAAAGTTTAGGCCGAAACCGAGTCGATCGGTTTCTGACTTACGACGAAAAAGTTTTGGTTTACGTTGAACTATCACATATCTGCAACATCCACACTATTACGAGTAACTCATTTATTACTGCAGCAGCTGTACTACACAGCTGCTCTGGTTGATTACTATAATGAATTCCTTCAAATCCACTACCTTTGTTGGTGAAGACCATAGAAATATATATTATATACTTACTCTAGAATGCTAATCCCATATGTCAAAAGTGTTGTAAAAAGTTCAGACTAGTCCGCAATGCGCATGTGCGTCATTAGTCTTTTTTGTTACAGGCCCGGTTTTAGTAAAATATTATGGTACTGGTGAAGATTGACAAACGTTGTTGATTCTGAATCTCTGGGAATGAGGTATTGGAAAACTCAATGTACTTATACCTGCTATTTAAGCCGATTTGAATACATCTTTTCTCATATTTATGATCCAAACTATTCAGCGAAGGCCATCAGAAAGTAGAGTACGGTTAATATCATTATTCATCACTCTGAAGCGACTCATTGATTTTTGGTATCGCAATCACTTTTCATATGTAGATATTAAACCCAACAAAAAACTAGTCGGTGCGAATTTCAAGCAAGCACTAGATTGAGAAATAAATTGAAATACAATATTATGAATAATTTCAATAGAAATTTGTATTTATAAAATTGGATGCTTCCATATAGAAGCTCAAGGTTTTATTTTTCTAGAACGATTCATGTCAAAATATGTAACTGCATTTAATTTAAATGATTTGAAGAGATGACATTTCTACGAGTATTTCTGGTTGAGTTACCTTAGTCCTTAGTGCAATTTCCACGTTAATGAAAAAGTGAGACCAGAAGCATTTTCCTTATCATCAAAGAAAAGTACTTAATTTGTTTTGTAGGAATCAAGAACTAATTCAAGAATAGTCAGAACATAATATAAGAGGTGTGGCTGATACTTGAAATTTGTTTGCAAAAAGTTGTATCACTCGCCATGCTTACACAGACACAGTTTTGGTATGGCATAAGATTTCAAACGATTCTATTGCCCTCTTTAGATAAATCTTCATGACGAAAATATCTGCCACAAATTACATTTTTCTCACTGAAATGTTCTGCATTGGGGTCTCTTCCTTTTGTGTCAAGCTATAATAATAAGCTATTTTGTTTTGCTATTTTGAGCAAAGCATAGGTACATAAAAACAACAACACTAAACAGTTAATTTTTTATCTGTAGGAAGAAGCGGTTTTATTAGAACATATCTAAAGGAAAAAGATGAATGTAAATTTACGAACAACAAACCATAGAAATATACAGTGCGACGCTAAATTATGGAACAAATTCATTATTTCTGAATACAAAGATATATCGGAAAAATCCTCGGACAGGTCGATTTTCTTTTCCGAGGGGCTAATTTTTGAATCTCACCCAAAATATATAGGGTTATCCGCATTTGAAGAAAAGCGATTTTGGTGATATTTTTAAATGGGACACCCAGTATATTTGTCCATATTTGGTTAGGGATCGTCATTACAAATCCAGTGATACCAAGTTTGATGTGATTATGTCAAACGGCTGCGGAGATATGGCCAAAAAACTTCTCCATGTACCCAATGAGTGCGACAGAAACTTTTACCTTCTGAATCGTGTGGAGTCTCGCAGTCATACTCATTAGACATACGAGGAAGATTTTTGGCCATATCTCCGCAGCCGTTTGACATAATCCCATCAAACTTGGTATCACTGGATTCCTAAAGACGATCCCGAACCAAATATGGAAAAATATACTGGGTGTACAATTTAAAAATATCACCAAAGTCATTTTTACTCAATTGCGGATAACCCTATATATAAAAATTGGCCCATTGGAAAAGAAAATCGACCTGTCCGAGGATTTTTCCGAAATATCTTTATATTCAGAAATAATAAATTTGTTCCATAATTTAGCGTCGCACTGTATATTATATACTTACTCTAGAATGCTAATCCCGCCAATTTTCACGGCGAAAAGCATGCGGCGTATCGACCCGTTTACGATGTGCGCATGCGCGTCATCAGTGTAGTTTGGGTAGATCGTTGCCAAGTTTGAAAATAATTTGGTGTTTCAATTCAGAGTTTTTTGTTATGAGGCAATAAAACACATGTCATTTGAAAGAGAGGAATTTGACAGCGAATTTAGGACTTTTTGAAACCAAAAAGAACCTTTTAGAGATAGATTACTCCGAATTTTAGGCGCGAAAGAAATTTATTTAAAACAATAATGTACCCTATGCTACTGTAATTATAATGACCGTGCAACAGTGCTTTTTCATCAACAGGAAGACTTGTCACTAAGATCTGTCACTCTTGTCAGAGACAGAGACGGTTGTTAGAATTTCAGATTTTCTTTTGTCGTTTTGTGTGGTGTTTGTAGTCGTTGGTTATTCTTTCATCTTTCGTGAATTTGCATTAATCTTGTTCCTTTAAAGACAATTTCTAATAAAGCCGTTTCTTCCTAAAAATAAACAATGAACTGTTTAGTGTTATGTAAAGGAAAAATACCTGAAATAAATCATTTTTGGTGGATAACGAAATTTGTTATGTACCTATATGCTTTGCTCAAAATAGCTTAAATATTATTTTAGCAAAACATACACAGAATCACATCAGAAAATTAATGTCTATTTGGAAGTGCTTTTTTTATGGTAAGGTAAATGCTTCTGGCCTTAGTTTTTCATGCACCCCGTGGAAATTGCACTAAGGTAATACAACCAGAAATACTCGTAGAAATAGCATGTTAATCTCTTCAAATGATTTAAATTAAATGCAGTTGCGTATTTTGACATAAATCGTTCTAGAAAAAAAAACCTCTAGCTTCCAAGCATCCAATTTTATAAATTCAATTTGAGTTGAAATTATTCATGATATTAGCTGAATTAAATTTTCATAGTTTTTTGTACTTTCAATTTATTTTCCTTGAAATTCGCACCGACGATTTGGGGTGGTTTTTTTGTTGGCTAACTACAGCTGAAAAGTGAATGTGAAAAATCAGTCGCTTCAGAGCGGTAAATAATAATAATAACCGTACTCTACTTTCTGATGGCCTTTGCTGAATATTCGGGATCATAAATATGTGAAAATATGTATTAAAATCGGCTAAATACAAATAACAGGTATAAGCACAATGAGGTTTAGAACCTTATTCTCCGAGATTGTTAATCTTCACAAGTACCATAATATTTTACTAAAACCGGGCCTGTTACAAAAATTACTTATGACGCGCTTGCGCATTGCGGACTAGCCTGAAATTTTTACAACACTTTTGACATGGGGATTAGCATTCTAGAGTAAGTATATAATATACACAACATTTTGAGGGTTGTACCCAATAACTTTTCTACTTATATTTTCATATATTGCCCCTCGCTAAATCCATCCTTATTTATATATATATATATATTTCTATGCAACAAACACTACACAAAACGACAAGACAAAGACCGTCTCTGATCTCTGTCAAGAGTGACAGATCTTAGTGACAACAAGTCTTCCTGTTGATGAAAAAGCACTGTTGCGCGGTCATTATAATTACAGTAAGGTAGGGTATATTATTGCATTAAATAAGTTTCTTTCGTGCCTAAAATTCAGATTAATATATCTTTAAAAGTTTCTTTCGGTTTAAATGGTCTTGAATGCGCTGACAAATTTTTCTCTTTCTAATACAACTTACTAGAAAACATACAAGTAGGAATGAGTTCTTGTAAGAAATGTAATCACACTTCCAAGGAGAATGACTTGGCGGTCTGTGATGAATGTAAAACATCCCTATGCCAAGTCTGTGCAGATTTGACCACCACTGAACTCAGAGCAATTTTGCTAAAAAAACGACAAATTGTATATCTCTGTGCAGAGTGCAAAAATATTGATAAATCAAATATCTCAAATATTTCCAATATGGAATATCTGCTGAATGAACTCACCAAGAAACTACCATTGATGGTATCTGAAAGACGAACTGGTTGGTATGAGTAAAGGGTATCAGGAACCCAAACATGAGATGGCCATGATACGTGAAACTAATATTGAGCTCATTCATATTATGGCACCGAAACGACTTTCAGAACCTAAAATTACATATGCTGCAGCAGCCAAGACTGACTCATTGGTACACCCAACCAAAATACAATCTGAAACTGAAACTCAGACACATGCAACTTCAGAACCAAAATCATCATCCCAACATTTGCATAAGGAGCCTTCATCTGCAGTGAGAATAACAGGAGATGGTTTCAAAGAAAACAAGAGACGACCCAAAAATAAAACTGCTCGGGTAGGAACTGGAGTGCACTCATCGGACGACAATTCTGGTTTCGAAGTTTAAATGGCACAGGAAAGAAACTGTGGATCTTTATCAAGAATGTTAAAGATAATGTATCCGAAGAACAGATTGGGACATACTTATCAAAAAAGACAAATACAACAACACAGCAACTAAAGATAAAGAAAGTGAAAACTTTCTATGAGACTCGTGATAAAAACTGTTTCTTGATAGGAGTGGACCCAAACTTGAAAGATTTAGTATATGACACGAACTTCTGGCCCCAAGGAGTAAATTTTGACCGCTTCAATTTTCAAAAAGGACAGCATTTTCTAGACAATCCCCGTCTAACACACCCAAAGCAGTCAACCTCTGAAGATAATAGTTTTTTCCAGTGGTAATAGAAATGTCTCACAAAACGCCATCTGTAAATGAAGATAACCAATCTCGTGCTGAACAGAATGCTCCAAAAACTGATGACATCATAATATATCATCAAAATGTACAGTGCATCGGCAATAAAATAATGGTAATTAATGATATATTCTGTGACACGAATAAGTGTGATTTTTTATTGGTTACTGAACATTGGCAGAGCCAAGATAATATCAATGTAATTAAGCTAAAACAGTTCTCTCTATGCACCAGCTTTTGCAGAACTGATATGAAACATGGCGGAGTTGCAATTTATAAAAGTGATAGTTTTTCTGATAATATTTGTATTTTCAACGTGGAAAGTTTCTGTATAGAAGGAGTCTTTGAAAGCTGTTGCATTAAAGTTCCCACTAAACACTTAACGATAGCCGTAGTTTATAGGCCTCCAACAGATGATTATAATTTATTTCTTCAAAGTTTCAATGATTTTCTGAGTGAACTGTGTAACAGTTCTAATAGAGTTATTATTTGTGGTGATTTCAACATAGACATCCTGACAAGTAGTGAGAACCTGTCCTTTTTTAAAGATTGTATTGCATGTTTCCATTTGAAAACAACCATTTCAATGCCAACCCGAATAACTCCTATTTCGAGAACGTGTATAGATAATTTTTTAATAAATTCTGATAGTAGCTACACTGCTGGAGCAAGGGATTTTTGCTTATCAGATCATCATGCAATCTACATAAAAATTAATGTATTTTCTTCGAATAAGCCACTCAATAATAATACTGTTTATAGAAGGTGTCACAGTGCTGATAATGTTGCAGCTTTCAAAACTCTCCTGGGCCAGGAAAGCTGGGATGATGTATATAAAATAACCTGCCCCGATAAGGCTTTTGATTGCTTTTCTAGAATACTCTTGTACTATTATGAAATATCTTTTCCTATTAGAAAATGTAGTACTGATCCTAATAATAATAAAAATAGAGCTGATTCTCAGGAACTTGCTGAGCTCAGAAATCAGGTTGCGCTTTATGGTGGTCTAGCCAAAAATTTTGTAGAATTCAAGGACATCTAGAAGCACTGTAATCAAACATATAGGGAAGAATTAAGGAAGGCTCACATGGCATATTATGATTCTGAAATAGCAAAATCCAATAATAAAACAAAAACTACCTGGCAAATTATAAATAAGATACAAAAAAAATCGTACAAAACACAGGAAATTATCATAATGGAAAATAATGGCAATATTCCAAATAATATAGTAGCTGAACATTTCAATAACCATTTTATAGATTTGACTTCAAACTCGAATAAATGTGACACTAATTTTACAGATATTAATATACCATTGAACAATAAGTCTCTTTTCATGAACCCCCTTTGTGAAAATGATATTTTGCTCTTAATAACTAAACTCAAAAACACTAACTCTGCAGGTCACGATCACATTTCCAACAAATTAATAAAAGAATGCAGATATGAGTTATGTAAACCAATATTATACCTTTTGAATGCATCATTGGAAGAAGGTATATTTCCAAAAAAATTGAAGCTGGCTTTAGTAACTCCCATATATAAAAAAGGAGACCGCAATGTATATGGCAATTACCGGGCTATCAGTGTTTTGTCGAGTATTTCTAAAATCTATGAACTCAAAATGAAAGAACAACTAGTTTCATTTTTCAATAGTCATTCTTTATTATCACCTTCACAGCATGGTTTTACCTGTAACTCTAGCACAGAAACTGCACTATATGAATTTCACAGAAAGGTAGTATCAGCTCTAGATCACAGACTACATGTAATGGGACTATTTGTTGATTTTTCAAGGGCCTTTGATTGTGTAGATCATGAACTGTTGATTTATAAATTGTCTCGATATGGAATACGAGGCCCTTGTCTGGATTTGTTGAAATCTTATCTGACAGGTAGATCTCAAGTAGTAAAAATAGTTAATTTACTGAGTACTGAGAAATGTATTGATAGGGGTGTTCCTCAGGGTTCAGTCTTGGGTCCATATCTCTTTATAATCTATTCAAATAGTTTCTCTGAACAAAATGTCTCCAAATTCTCAAATAGTGTGCTATGCGGATGATACAAATATTCTTGTTGCCAACACAACTTTAGAACAAGCCCGGACCAATATGTGTAATATTTATCATCATATTGCTGAATGGTCAAGAAAAAACAGTCTGATTCTAAATGAAACAAAAACACAGACAATTTATTTCTCTATGCGAGCGTCACAACAGACTCCCGAGCCCCTTTCAACTGATGATGGTGAAATTTCATTTGTTGAAAACACTAAACTATTAGGCATTGTTATAGATTCTAGGAGCCAATGGACACAACACATTGAAACTCTATGTAAAAAGCTTCGTAGTGGCTGTTATTCACTCAATTTTATGGCAAGGCAGTGCAGTACACAGATACTTCTTACAATATATTATGCCAGTTTTCATTGTCATCTGCGCTATGGTATACTTAACTGGGGATGTTCAACCAACATGGAGAGAGTTTTTCTTCTACAAAAGTATGCAGTTAGGATTATAGCCAAACTTGCATATAGAGATTCATGTAGATTAGCATTCAAAAACCTGAAAATACTCACCTTGGCGGAAATATATATTTATGAAATATGTATATATGTGTACAAAAATAGGTCATTATTTGCTTCCAATCAAAACATTCATGAGCATGAAACTAGATCCAAGAATCTATTGATGCCAGAAGCACACAGGTCCTCATTTTATCAGAAAAATCTTCAATTTATGGGCTGTAAAGTATTTAATTCACTAACCAAAGATATACAGACATCCCCAAATCTCTTTATTTTCAATCAACGGGTGAAAGAGCTACTACAAGCGAGAATCTGTTATACATTGGAGGAATATTTCAATTGTCCCTGAATTGTAAATGTCTATTTTATCAATTTTATTAATTCTATGAATTTTTTATGGCATGATATTTTAATTTGTTGACGTTCAGTCTGTATTATGTAATTCTCCACACGTGGCTTTGACGTTTTCTTTTATTATTGTGCTATGTTTACTGTTTGTATCATACATGTACTTTTAAATTGAAGAAATAAATTATTATTATTATTATTATTATTATTAATGACATGGGTTTTATTGTCTCATGACACAAAACTCTGAATTGGAACAATAAGGGCCGGTTATTCAGTCAGAGATAATCTGCAGTTTTATGTGAATCTTGGTTTATCGAGTTGTTCACTGCATAGTTAGAACTTTATTCCTGGTTTGATTCCAGGTTTCGCTAAACCATCAAAATCGATGGATTAGGTACTCAATAACATATCAACATTAGAACTGCAATATGAAATAGTATGGAAAAATAATCAGAAATAATCGGAAATCACTTTGATGATCATGGACGGTGTAATAACATAACAGATGATTAAGATATTATTGAAGTAGTCCTAATAGGGCACCTCGTACTTATAGATTACGTGAAAATTATTTCGAGAGATGGTCACCTGAAAATTTAAATTTAGGTACAGATTATCAAAAGATATTGTGAGGATTATTGTGAAACGGTTTCTCATGAAATCGCTAATAAAACTAATTGGTTAGTGCATCATGTAATTTGATACTATTAGGTATTTTTGTGAAAATTAATTACTGAAAATTATTTTGTGGTTGACGTACACCAAAGATTATAGTCCGGGAGCCAGTGACAGATTTTCATGACCAAGTTCCTCTCAAGCAAAAATTAGTGGAATGCATCAGAGAGCTATATTATAAAGCTTCGGGAACATCAGCTGCAGTTCCGTGGGGGAGGGGGGGATGAGCGGTGGTAGCCTCCCACGCACAAAGAAAAAGAAATGTATTCAATTCTGTTTTCCTACCTGAAAACATGTTAAATTATCGCTAAAGCAATATCTTGAAGAAAGAAAAAATCAGCTGACTATAGCATGGTGTATTATACGACAGCTAGTTGGTCGAACACAAAAAAATTGTACCTTCTATGATTTCCTCTCAAATTAATTTTACCTTATATTCGGATTGCGTCAATTTAACATGTTTCCGGGAAGGAGGACATAATTGAATATATTTTTTTTCTTCGTGCGTAGGAAGCTACTGTGCTGATCACCCCCCCATCCCACCAACGGAATCGCAGCTGACGTTCACGAATCTTTATAATACGACTCTCTGATGCATTCCACTAAATATCGCTTGGGAGGAAATGACTGACCAAATTTTCACCGGGCTCCTGGACTATTACAATGTCACATTCCATTACAGGATTTTCCTTTCCGTGGAAACCAGCTAGGACATATTTACATATCTATCTTGAACAAATCTCACATCTACCTTAAAAGATCCATCACATAGGATGGTTTGCTCATGAATTTCATTCTATTTCATCGTTTAAGGCGCCTTCAATGAGTCTGTTTTCTACCAAGCTTTCCAAAAAATTACAGGAAACTAAGAAACTACGAATGGAAAATGTTTGGTTATATTTGATGTGATGATGTGTTTTATTTTTATTCTGGTACATGAGCTCGTCCTCGCATCAGTGAGTCCTCTCCTCAGGTGGTACTGTAGGGTTTTCAATGTTTTTCCCTCAGTTGGAATAGCAAATACGCCACCTTTTATTTGTTAAGTCGCCCCATGGTGCATATGGTGGTGGTACTCTCTTTAGTCTGCACTTATGTTCAGATCGGGGAGACTATCACCATTATTTTCAATAATACATTAACTATTTCACATTTTCATTCATACTTGAAAAACTTAATCGATAAATTGAAAAACTTCTGACTTTAAAGTACCTATATTTTGACTTTGACTTTTCATGAAATAGTTCAGATGAACTGCAAAATCTTGGTTTTCATTATCCATGGTCGAATTTCTACTGAACAACACATTTGACGGTAATCTAGGATTAGACTCCAAACTAAGTTTGATAAATCTTTGGATTTTACCATGGACTGAACAACCGGCCCTTAAATGATTATCAAACTTGGCAACGATCAACCCAAACTACACTGATGACGAGCATGCGCACATCGTAAACGAGCCACTTACGCGGCATGCTTTTCGCGGGATTAGCTTTCTAGAGTAGGAATATAATATATATTTCTATGATGAAGACCCAGCAACGTGCGTCTGATAGTTCGTTAACGAGAGATAATCTCAGGCAAATGCGTATTATTTGGAATGAAATTCGGTTTTTTGCAAGGGCCTTCCGAGCGATTTTATATTTTTGCCTCAATGATTGTAGAAATATTGCTACTAATTAAGTACTGTTTTTTTAGCTACGTCAGATCATCAAGGGTTTATATCGAGGTACATATATAGAGGCCTGCAAGTTGATAGTATGAGTAATAGCACCACTGAACGAAAAGAAAGAACCCTTTACTTAATAAGAATTCGTTATCTGTGTTGCCAAGGTTTTAAGTCACTTCGGCCTATTAGCATTCGTTGTACCCAGCATCATTGTGATCGTGCATAATAAATTATCAATCTACAATACCTGAGGTGTAACAACTAATATTTCATCAAATTCTGTCTAGGAACTCCCTTATATTTTATAACATATCCTTTATATTTATAATATACCTTTTACCCCCTCATGTTTTCTATTACATCCTGTATATCAACTGCTATAATTCCTATCGTGGTCACGTAGCATGAAATTATCACTATTATAGCTGAGGTGTGAAAACCTCATCTCCGTGCCTAGTCCTTTTGTAGAACACCCCGAAAAGCCAGAGTACCTCTAAACATGCCAGATCACTAATATCTCTGGAACGAGATTGAATTCATAACCTATTTCAAGATCTCAAAAGATTCCGTAGACACCATACTCCAACTATTACAACAAACCTGTTATGTTTTTACAGACTTCCTTGTATCCAAAATGTGTTAAAAATTCATCATTAGTTTTGCAGGAATTAGAGTTATGTGTTTGGTGTTATACACAAGCCGATAGCATTTCTACTAATGAAGAAATTTTCCAAGGTCACTGCTCATATGAATAGCAAACATATATACCGGGTGTCCGCGGAAAGTGGCTCGCCCCTATAACTTTTTTGTTTTTGAAGATAATGGAATTAAATTTGGAGGATCTGTATACGAGATGAAAACGTATATCACTTTTTATAACCAATTTTTTTTATTAATTTGAAATTTACTTTTTATTCCAGAGGGCTATGAATACGTTGAAATTTGAGGAAAAATACAACTTTACTGTCTTCGGTCAAAATGTATCTCCAATATGATTAATTTTGAAATTTGTGTTACTAATTTTGTCAAATGGCAAAATGGAGGCTCGTTGGGTGAGGAAAAAACAGCATTTTATTACGAATAATGTGATATCGCACACTATTAGGTTTCAAACAAGCTTCCGTTGAAAAACATGAAAAGATTATGTACGTTAGATATTTCTTCAAAATGAAGCATCTTTTGAGGTAAAAATAAAATTCAAATGCATTTAGTAACCTGTAAGCAGCACGACTGATGAAACAATCAATCCAAAAGCTAATACCATATATCTCTAATAATTATTAGAATTAGAATTAGAGAACATGATCTAGATTATGTTCTAGTTTCCGTTTCAGATCAAACCAGTTGTCATCAGCAAAACTTATATTGTTCATATAGATGTTAAATAAGATTGGCCTTAACACCGTCCCTTGAGGCACACCACATATAATAGTTTTTTTCTCCTCCTTCATGATCTCCTTTTTTTACCCTTTGCTCCCTATTCAGTGAATAACTTTTGAAGAGTTCATTAGTTATGCCTCTTATTCCGAGATCTTCTAGGAGATTCAACAATACACAGTGGTCGACGGTGTTGAAGGCTTTTTCAAGGTCTATGAGAACGGATTTGATTTATCCAAACATTTATAAATTTGCTGTGTTAGTAGTTTTATTGGATCTTTGGTTGGTTTATTCTCTCTGAAGCATTATTGTGATTCTGACAACATCTGGTGTTTTTCAAGGAACGTATTCAATCTCTTTTGAATAACTGTTTCTAGTATTTTAGCAAGACTTGTTGTATGAGATATCGGTATATAGTGTGATACATCGAATTTTTGTCCACTTTGTATATAGGTGTTATTATTGAATGCTGAGTGAAAAAAATAAAATAAAATAAAATAAATGGTATAAATAGGATAAGCACAGGCTCGTCTTTCTGTGGTCTTTCCATATTTATTAATAGCATTATTATGTAATTGTGTGAATAAATAAATTATTATTATTATATTAGTATGCCTTTAGCCCCTGAAGATGCAAACTTTTTTGATGAAACGCTCATAGAGTGTAAACTGATACAGTTTTGGTGTTTGAGTAGTTTCTATTTCTTGACATTTTTTTATAAATTTCACTATATTTAGTTTTTTATTTATTTTTTATTCACACTGCTACATGTAATCCGATATTATATCTGTTTTCAACCAGTATTAATAAATGAATAAACTAATGTAAAACATACTCAACAATGTTGACCCGATATTTCTGTTGAAAATCGTTCGGAATACCTGACAGCGAAGCGACATTTGAAGCACAACGAAATCACCCTCGAGGCAGATTTCGATCTCGATAACTTTTACCAACCAATAAATGAATTAGTGGAGTTGCGACAGAAAGAATAATAAAAACGTGTTAATGCACGGAGATATTTTTTCATTGACACCGTCTCGGACGATGGGCAAGAAAGAAGGTCTTCGTTAACACCTCGCCAGCGCACTGGGTGGTCCGCAGAAAATCTTCGATGGGACATGAAGATGACAACTATTTGATACTTTCCATTATTTTTCAAGTTCTACGCTATATTGGGTTGTTCATTAACTTAAACTTCATTTTCTTAAAAAATCGTGCACAACTAAAATTTTTGGTTATTAAATCAAGAACACATTCGGTATAAGAAAATTTCATACCAAAATATTCAACTGGATTTTAAATATAATAAAAGTATTTCCTACCGACGCAATTCATGTATCTATATTTGTCATGGGCAAAAAAGCAAATTTCCATAAACTTTATTATCATAAAATATACTTTATGCAAGTTTTGTAAGAAAATTGATGATATTAAGATATATCAAAGAGTATTGCTTTGCCTGTTGAGGATGCTTCATGTTCTCTTTAGAAGAGAGTCTTTTCACTGTATTTAAGAATATAATCTATCAAGAATTCGCCTTTTTGGACCGTCAATCCATGTAGAAGTAAGCAGAAGAAAAGTATCCACGTATATTCATTCACTCAAACATAAGCATTTAATGGAGACTATTGAATTGTGTTCGTCTCCATATTCGTTTTTGAAAAATAAGAGCATTCGATTGGTAGAAAATTGCTTGCGTGAAATTTTCACCGGAAAAACGTATAATTTCGATTTTTGAAAATTGAGCCATTATTTACTTTTAGTTTGGAAAATGATCTCAGTTTACTAATATGGTGAATGTCAAAATGACAATTCAATTACAAATATACCATAAGTCACAGCGACAGACCTCATAAAAGAAGTAAATATCACATCATGAGATCAAAATGGAACCCTATAGGGCGCTGCCATTAATCTCCGAGTTTATGTTGGTACAACTGAAATATCAGAGCTGGTTCTGTTGAATTTTGGCCAATCCCATCACTTTCGGATATTATTCGTTCTCAATTCATCATCCGAAATTCATTTTTTATTTTGTTCGGGTTGAACATTCTCCGAGACGGAGTGAACAAAAGAAAATTTCCTAATAGTGCCTAACTTCCCGGAAATTACTCTTTTGAAAGACGAATCATGATGTCAATACATAATTATAGTTAGGTATGTACCTATTATTAGAAGCATGTATCATATTAAATTTACTTCTTGAAACATAACGAAGATTCAGCTCCGAACTGTGCATCTAATCTTTTTTTAATTGCAGTGTATTACCGAAAGATGACATTACCAAGAAAAGACAGGGTACTGAGAAATCGCATAAATCTATTGACAGAATTGCTGAAAAATTCCAGAAAACCCATTACTAGAAGGATGATTTAGTTTAAAACTTTGTCACAAGTGATTCTGATCGATAGAAAGTTTGTTTTATCAAAGGAGGCTACTCTTGCGCTGGAAGCATCTGTCAGTGGTTTTCCTGCATTCGTAAGAAGACTGATTACAAGTTCTCAATCAAGAGGAAAGAAAAAAAAAAGAAAACAAAAATTCCCAACTGAAATTTGAAGCTTTGCTATGACATTAAAGTTTTAAAGTAGCAAAGCTTACAAATACCTACGTGAGGAAAATTTTCAATCTTGCTCTTCCTGCATCTGCCACAATCTGATTGTCAAAAATTGACTGCAGTTCCGGTTTTACAGAACAAAGTATTGAATCCATCAGAAACAAATCACATGATTTCAAAAAGAGGTGTAAAAAGACTTCATTATGTGCTATGATGTTTGATGAAATGTGCATAAAGAAGAAGCTATTATGTGATCAGTGTGCTAAAAAGATCAGCTCAAGTGTAGCTGTTGCTTTCTTTCATCACTCAAGTCACGAAGGATTTGAGAATGTCCAGCAAACAGTAAAATTCATAAATATTGTTCATCAACTCTTCGATATTTTGAATTCACAAAATATATTGATGCCAGGGAAATGAAAATACCCATAAAAAAAAGAAAACAGTGATGTGTGGTAATTTTGGATACATATTCTAGGAACTCCTACTTCTTATATATTAGAATATGTACTTTGAAGATTTTTTTCTGTATATTCTGTTAAAAATAAATAGTGTCCATGTACGATTTTCGATTTTTGTCATGCCAGCAAAAACATCAATTTGGATGCAAGTCAATTTACTTAAGAAAGAATGAATCTAGGAACATGGTTATTACTATGGTTACATATTCTACTTTCGGTCAGCTTGAGTTAAAGTGGCACTTTTACTTCACTTTGGTATAAGGGGAAGATGAACAGTTACAGCTATTTGTTGAGAAAGTTTGAAAAGGTAAGTCCAGTTGATGTGGGAATCTATGCTATAACAGTTGGTTTGAGTTTTGTTACAATTTACTTTACCGGCCCTTTGGCATAAAGATTTGCAATCTAGAGATCATCGTTGGAGTCTAAGACGTTTCCAAGAAAACGAATTGAATCTGTACTTGAATGTGTAAAGTGGGCCTACACAAAAAAAACACATCTAAATCTTACACTAACATTACAAAGGTTCATAATTCATAGTAACATGGGAAAAAAGTACAACACCAAAGATGTAAGGTTGGATTTAGTCAACTTTAGCACAAGCATTATCATAAACATAACGGTAACATCGAAGGTTTTTATCATAAACTTAACATTGTTGAATAAACGGTGCCATTTGATATAACTGATTAAACTTTCGTTTTCAACATATTATATTTAAGACAATTTTAAAAGGATGTTGATTAAATGCACCTCTAATCTTTTGTAAATATTCATTCAAATGAAATTGTATATTTCTATTTCATCCGCAAAGAATATGCTCATTTCGTAGAAGGGCAAATCTCTACAAAAATCGATACTCATCAATTACCTTGCAAATAAATGAAAAAAAAAATGGAAAACCTGCCCTGGAATCTCAAACAGCAATCAGTTTTGAGACAGTTTTATGTCAAATAAATAAGTCTCGCTTTATTCCTCTTATTAGAAACGTATAGACAATTGAAAATCAGATGTACCAACTCAAAAGTGGAAACACATGTCAGCCATGGGAGCGGGGCTATTTTGTAATCATTGGAATATCGGCCATGTTATATCTAGGTACTTCTTTTATGAGGTCTGTGGTCACAGCCTACGTGTTCATATCATTAACGCATTCTGTATTAAATAACTGGAATACATGCAAGAAGTTGAAATTGAAACAAGCAGTTGAAATGGTCTATCGACTTCACTTCAGTTGTTTCGATGCCATAAAAGGCTTTATTGATAAGAAATATCAGGTTCTCTGCTTGTGCTGATGTCAGTACTATATTTTGGCATCTCAAAAACAAGAAAGATCTTGATCAAATAACACGTTATGATCTGAAAAAAGTTAACGATTGGTCTCATTCAAATTTACTGCCATCCAACGTAAGAAAAACTAATATGAAATATTTCAGATGTCATCTTGAAGACATTCCGTTAGACAATAACATCGTTTGACAAGTTTTTCTGAATATTCGTTTTCTTAGTAATCGTTTTCTGAATGATTCTCCTTTGGAAATACATAATTACATACCTATATGGTGGTTGTGAAACTGGTCGATGGTATAATATTCAGTCTACTTCGTTGAACATTTTTATTTTCCACTCTGCATTCACGGGATTAACTGACATATGTCGGTAATGAAGCCATTTCACCCAGCTAATCCTGCGATAATCTTTTATCTTGCAAATCTTTCATAAAGGTGATTGTGTTGAAACGTATAGGATTTACGTCGATTTCCACATTCTATTATCTTTCCATATAGAAATTGTTAAACAAAAATAAATACTTTTGTTAAACTTCTATGAAAATTCTAATAGGTTTATCCGACATATGAAAAATATGAAAATCTTTACTAGTTCGTGTCCTGATAGAAGAGGAAAGAGCACGAGAGAACACAAATTATTCAAATGTAACGTATGTACAAAGACATTTTATTTTTCACTCGTATACTTTTTGTTTATTTTACCTTGCTATTAATACACTCATAACGCCCTAGATCGTTATAAGCGGGCTGTGGACATTGTACGAGGAGAAAAATGTCTTACAAGTACAAACAACAACTCAACAAACAACAACAAACTAAGTCAAACAACCATATTTTTTTCAATAATCTAACGGAATTCAAATTGAAAGTTTTTGGATTTTTGGCAATGAAATGAATTCGAAGTAGGCCTTGACATTTTGAATATCATTTCAAATTCAAACCACTGAACTAAAACTACTGATGCTCTATCCGTTGAAAAAATTAACTTTTGAATCGAATAGTTAAACAATTGAAGTGTGCTCCGCTTTCAAGTAGTGGGTAGCTCTGTATGTAATAAGCTAGATAAGTGGATTCAGTATCGATATAATTAGTTTTTCTGAGGGCAGGATTTTTAAAGCAGATTGTGTGAGTTTTATACTGAAGCTCCACTTTGTATTTATAAGCTTAGTTTTACAATCCATTCCGACATTGATGAATGTTCGTATACATGGCGTTATACGTACTAAGGGCAGTTGACCCATAATTGGCGTTTTGGGTTGGAAAAAACCATTTTTACACGTTTGACAGATTTATCTAGAGAATTTTACAGCAGCTCGTCCATCAATTATCCAAAATTTAAGTCTGATTTCATTTAAAATGGACTCTGTTCCAACATGTCCGTACTTTATGTGATAAACCTTTATCAGCAATTTTGTGTAAGGGTGTTTAGGGTATAAAATAATGGGTTGTCTTGTTTGAAAAGCTAAACAAGTAGCTAAATTCAATCTTACACCTAGTATGATCACTCTGTTTTCATCTAACTCCGGACATAATCCTTTTAGACTTCTGTTTTCCTTCAAACTTCCTTTTTTCTTATATTTTCCATGTCTTCTCTGAAGATGCTTGTTTAAAATCCGTTTTTTTTCGGCTTCCTCCAATTCTGTGATTCAAAAAGTTCATCTTATCGGATGTGCAACTTTATTTCTTACTTTTTCAATTTTTAATGAATCGAAATTTCTAAGCAGTTGCCATCATCAACCGTTACCAATTGGAGAATATCTTTATGTCGGGTAAACTTGACTGAGAATTCGTTCAATTCTCGGCGATTCACTCCCGTTCTGGACAATTCTTCATTTCCTCCGGCCACAAGTAGGATCTTTCAAAAAATCTGGACCATTCTCAACTGCTCAACTGCTCAATTTTTCTTTACAGTGTCGAGTTGCTGCATGCCATTTTCAAATGAGATGGAATCTAATGCCAATCAATAATATTGGTTTTCTATTGAAATTCCCCAATTCGATGTGCTACGAATGGTTTATATTTTCGGATATCATTTTTTACCCACCCTAAAACACATTTTGAATCTGATCAAACACAACTTGCCAATTTTAATCTCAAATTCATTTAAGAGTATTTCCGAGACTCTTATACAGCCATCACAGCTACATGAAGTTCCATATTCAGTGGGGTGACCCCTATTTCAAAATGATTTCATAATCTTCGAGCTGTTCTTTTCATTGTCTCAGCAGCTTTCTTCTCTTCTATTGTGAGGGCATTTCAGGGAGGAAAAATACCGAATGAATCTGGTGGGACAGGCTGTTTAACAAAATATAATGTACTCATTTCTCTTAGTACAAAAATGAATGGAATAAGTATATTTTCAATTCCAGCTTGAATATTTGGTCCATGTATAGGGACCAACCCAACCTTAATTTCTTTCATTCTTGTAATTACTTCGGATTCGTCTAGGAATCATGAGGTTTATATTGTCCTGACCCATCAGTAGCGTCTTTCATTCTCAAAATTTGTGATTGGAAGATTTTTCAAATGATTAGTGATTTGGAATTTGGATTCCATTTTCCATGTTACCAATTCCTCTTCCGAATCAAAGTCTGCTGATAAGCTTTCGTTTACTCTTGCTCCCTTTCTTCTACTTCGTGCTGCATTCAACATAGCTTGGTTCAATACTTACTCGAAGGACCAAACAATTTTCTAGTTTTGTACTAAATCTTGGACTTTGCATTTTTAAGCTCAGTTTTACTGCAAAAAATAATACGAAAAACGAGAATGATATTTTGACAACCACTATCAAAATTACAGTAGAAAATCAATTTTATTATTTAAAGGACCTTAGTAACTGAAACTTTCAAAAACTTTTTAAAGAGAAGCTTTTATTTAAATGGACTAAAAAGAAGAAAATAAGTTTTAAAGTGAAAGATATAAAAGCTTGTCGCGAGAAGTATCTATGTATTGAATATTCTAAATTAAATTTGAAATTACCTCAAGATTTATTCTCGCGACAAGCTTTTATATCATTTGAAATTTTATAATGTATCAAAATGATGGGTTTAATTCAATTTAAAATTTATTTTCTTTTTTATATGTGCATTTAAATGAAAGCTTTTCTCTAATATTTTTTTACGAATTCTCTATCTGTCTTTCGAAGGAAGAAACCGTATTATTCAATGATCAGATAATTTTCACTATTTTAACGGATTTTTTCGACTTCTAATTCGCAAGTTTTCCTAATTTTTTTCGTGAAAGGAAGGGGGGCGAGCCCCCCGATCGATTTTTTTTCATCATTATTTTCCATGTCCGAAACAGTTGAAAAATTTTCCGAATTTTTTTGTGTTCTATATCTAGCTTTTGAGAAGTGACAGAGGGGCTTTTAAACACTAATATTCGACAGTCAGATATTTTTCACTTTTTTCACTATTTTCCCATTTTAACTTTGTGAGTTTTCCAACTCTTTCGAGAAAAAGGGGGGGTCGAGCCCCCGTTACCTAATTTGCTTTATTTGCTGTAATCTTTGACGTCCAAATTCGTCAAGAAAACTTCCGGAACCCTACACGTTCTATATCTAGCTTTCGGGGGGCAGGGGGAACAATTTCCTCGACATTAATGTATTGTCATCGGAACTGAACTATAAGATGTAAAATTCCATAGGATAACAGGAAGTAGTTCTGATTAAGCTTGCAAGATTTGTACCCATCTAACAAACTCACACACACACAGAGCAAGTTAACTAAAAGCTTTAAAAAAAATGAAAGTGAACTACAGAGGATTTATTGAATGCATCATATCCGTTGAAAAATATCATACCCTTGCCATAAAATCATAAAATAGTAGTCATCTGCAAAGAAGGTGAATTTTCCCAGGAGAAACAGGATTGGGCCCAAGACTGACCCCTGTGGTACGCCCAATGTGACTGTGCTTATCTAGCCTTTAGCAAATTTTCTAAACTACAGGAGTTTTGTCGAAGAGAAAATAGTCCAACATTCATATGTTAGAAAAATAAATAAACAATTGTTTCAATTATTGTTTAATTAATGGTCAGTGCACACTGATAAAAAGGATTATTTGCATTAACGCATAATTGCGTTGATTCAAAGAGATCGTATTCTTGAATATGTCCAACTAAATATTAGTTTGATTCTTTGACGGATTCCTCTTGGCCACTTACAAGGAAAAACAAGTGAACACTTGCTTCATAAGTTGGTTGAGGCAAGAATATTTTAGCTTCAGTATTGGGCACTTTTTTTGTTGAATCATAGGAGTAAGTTGAGACAAGAATATTGCAATTTCAATAATGTATTCTTCTATCAACTTGGAGGTTGAGTTCCAATCTGCACTTTGCACTTGGTAATAAAATATAGAATGGAAGCCATTCTCATTTTGGCAACATATTGGATAGATTAAACATAGCATAGATTCACAACTACGAACAATTTAGGAATAAATAATGGTTTTATATGAGAATAGTTTTACGTTTATTAACTGTATTCTCAATAAAGATGCATTCAAGTCAAACTAGTTTGATTTTACTCACAAACTTGACTTGACTTGATTTCTGTATTTTTAGGTATGACTTGGAATTAAACTTAATCAAACAGTTTGAACACAGTATAAGTAACAATCAGCACTGACACTCGGCCATGCCGCCTTTGATGTTGAAAAGTATCTAGACGCCAAGTGCTGTTGTGACGGCAGGACTCGCGCAATGATTTCGGACAGATCCGCACTAGAAATTTTCCAGATCCGATTTTAAAAAAATCGATAAAAGTAATTCTTATGTCGATAATTTTCCTGGGCCAATAATGTTTTGTATTTAAAAACAGGTTGTTTTATTTTGCAATAGTATTCATTGACAAGTTCATAATCAGCTTGAAGTATTCTTTGAATTAAATGTACGTATGATTGTGACTTCACTTTGAGTTGCAGTTCACCAAAGTATTTTGAAATATACAGTGTGTTTCACTTCTCATGAAAACAACCTCGTATGTTCCGTAATTTTTGACGAAGAATCATGAAATTTTCAGGATCGATAGATTCACTAGAAATGAACTCACTGTACAGAAGGGGTCATTCTACGTGATATACAGTGCACGTCAGCAGCGATGGAACCACCTATTTTTCCGGAAATTTATATTAGGCGGCAAAAATAATAAAAGTGCATTAAAAGGAATTTTATGTAATAATTCGTTTGATGTATTTGTATATAAGGTTTTTTTCATTTAATAGATTCCCATTTTTAATTCAGAAACATAAATTATCGAAACAAAACTGAACTGTAATGAATCTAAGTGGGGTGCTTTTTTAATATTCATAGAATCTGATCGAACCCCGAATGAAAAATTTCAATAGTAGGGATGCTTTCAGGTTTTCGAAGGTAGCCAGCTGATAGCAACTATCAAAGGAAAATAAAATATAAATACCAATAGTCCGTTTCCAGATATTTATTCATGTCTCCATATTATAATTTTGTTCTTTCTTCTTTTTTTCTCAATATTTTCCTGACATTTGAAATTCCTATTAATATACTTCAATGTATAAAATAATCTTACTCTAGCATATAACCTCAAGAGGTGTGACAATGGGAAGTTTTCACATGGGTGGGGTATACATAAATTGACCAAATACAGATAGAAATCCTGCAATTACATTTTTCCTACAATAGATTTTTCAAAATTGCTTTGAAAGCATACTTATTCCAAGGAGGAAATGTAATGAACAAAATCATTCTTGGGCATCCGTAAGTTCCCAAAGGTGTCAAGACTTCCATTTTGAATTGTTCTAAAATAACAATACAAAGATTCATCATCTAAATCACAATGTGTTTTGGAATAGCTTAAAATTTGTTTGCAACTATAGTGATTTTTCAATGAAATATCCGCAAATATATTTCATAATATTTTGCTGGAGCACATCATTAGTTTGATAATCAGTGTCCATTACAGCAAATTTATGATTATCAACAACTTCTTTGGTTTCTGAGTCTGACTATTTCAGCAATACATTATCTTTTAGAATTCTACTGGGCAAACAGAAAATAAAACTTTGGACTTGGAAACAGAGAAAAATAAATTTATGGATCTATTAGTGGAGTACACTGTAAAAAAATATTTGCTATTTAACTTCTTTCAAGATGATATAACCCACCAATTATTCAACTACATTAATCCAAACTCAATTGTCCCTTCAAGAAACCAGTTGAAGTTACCAATATTTTCCAAATTTGATGTTTTGATAAATTCAGTAAAGATACTTTTCAATGAATGTGACTCAAAAATTTCGTTTACGATGGATGGATGGTCTTTCCATTCGATGAAGGGCTACTATGGAGCAGCCGTTAATTTTATTGATAGTAACTGGACATTTCAATCTTTTTTATTAGATTTTGTACCCGCAAAAGTACAACATACTGGCAATGGTAACTTCGTGTTTTGAAATAATGGCTGAATTCAATATTACACACTCTATTCAAGGTATTACTACTTTTTTCACTTTTTTAAAAGAATTGGAAAACATAATAGAAAATTTTGATGTTGCGAATAAGCATTACGTATGTTTTGCACATATTCTTGACTTAGCTTCCCGAGATTTAATGAAAGTGTTTGAGTTAACATCTGAAGAAAACGAAGACTCTGATACTGGTGATAACGAAAGTACAATATCTGAAAATACTGCAACAAGTGCAAAGGTTAAGGTAATTTGTAAAAAAATTATAAACAGAAATATTAAGGTTAAACTTCGCAAAATTTTGCAACTCATTAAATTTACACTTGACCATTCCCAAACTGGAGGTAAAAACCAGATGGAACTCTACATTGGAAATGCTGTCAATTCAAACGTTCGATCAATATTCTTTGTGACAATACCGATACTATTTTAAATTTTCGGATACATGATACAAAATGGAATGTTATTGAAAGAACATGTAAGTATTTACAAAGTTTCAAAACACTAACCACAATTTTAGAAGGAGAGAAATATTCTACCTTTCCTATGGTATGGTCACTGGGATCATTGCTGCTCTGTTATATATTTTTATATTGTAAATTTAATTCAATAAACCTTTTTGCCTTTTTTGCTACTCGACAAACTAGAACGATGGGCGCATAAACTATATAAAATTGCGCTAAAATTGTTGAGCATTACATGTAACGGGATGTATTGTATCGTTTTGAATTTGGATCCTCGTCATAAAATTGAAACGTCTTCTTTAACGACATGGGGACAATCCTTGAAAGACGAAGCCATCAAGAAATTTGAAGAAATTTATAAAGAAAATTATTATTCACCTCACACTGACCCCCAAACCCTAATTGAATGTACAGTCAGTGTGTTCGAAAAAAAGTCTGATGAAGTTACCGATTTTGATTTAGACTTGTTTGGACTTTTCAAATCATCTCCAAAAATAAAAAGAAACGAAAATTCATGGAGATATGAAATCGACAAATACGCAGCTGAATCACGAGCTGACAGTACCGAGGAAAACATCAGCCTGCATAGAACGCTAATTTTCGAGAGCTTCTTTGACAGTCACAAAAAAATGATTACAGCTATTTGCACCGGTTTTCCTTAATAACATACTCAGTTAAGTGGAGGATCAGCTTAATGTACACCTTAAGGTAAAGATGGTTTGCACCGTTGACTCCTGGCCTGAACCTTACCTGAGTATTGGAAATGTTTGACAACAGCGCAAAAATGATCACGTAACCAACAAAGTTTTAAAAGATATGCACATTGCGCAAGCGCTGTCAGTTCTGTCTAATTTGAAAGGCTGGCAGAAAAACTAGCCACAATTTCGCCAAGAGAGCTGCGTGAACATCAGTTAAAATGCCTAGTTTATTAGCCACCCTAACCTGACCTGACTTACCTTAGGTAAACAGAAAAGTATCCATCCAAAGTGTTTACGACATGAAGATGTTGTTAACAATTTTGGATGAATAAGAAAAATTGAAAAGGCTCGCCATTCCATTTCTCCAGTACAAAGCAACATAATATTATTAAGTTCGTAAGTAATCTAAATTAACAATATATCAATAGATATTTTGCATTAAGAAATAGGTACAGTGTTGAAAGTGAAAATTATTTTTATACTTTCACATCATAGGGATATTCGATATCAGCCTCAATCAGGTTTAGTATAGAGAGAGCTGTAGGTTTGGTCACCCTAAATAGAGAGAAAAATACAATCACATCAGCAAAATCCAGAAAAATGGCTCGAAATACTTTGAACATCAAGAAAATAGGAACATATTTCGCGTAGGAAAAATGAGGTTAAGTAGTTAAGTGGAACCTAAGCCTGGAGTATCTGAGGCTTATCTTGACTGGAGGCTTATATGGCCTCAAATAGCGGTGCAAACTAAAATCGTAATGTAAGGTCCACTTAAGTCTTAAGGTAACCTTAAGTTCAACCGATGCAAATAGCTGTTAAATGACCAGTCTATTAGAACATTTTAAACAATTTTTTTTAAATATATTGTTGCTTTCACTTAATTTGTAAGAAATTTACTTTTCATGAAGAATTTTGAGTGGACAAGATGGAGTTGAAAAAAAAAAGTTGAAAATAATTTACCAATTTTCTTTTTGTTTCAAATGAATGTATTTGTTGTACCTCCTTGCTATATTTAACATAAATATTTTACACATTTGAGGTATATCTACTAAATAAATTATTTTTCAAACTCTTTCAAACTAGTTTGACAAACAGTTTGAATTTTCAAACCTACAACTATTGTCCTGTTTGATTTGACTTGAATTATTTGTCAGAAAGATTGACTTGAGTTTGACTTGATTTCAAGTCAAACTCAAGTCAATCTCAAACATTCAAGTCAAACTTGTGCAACTCTAATTCTTAATAAAACCCGTTAGTAGCAACGCATATTGCAGTTTGATTGAATACATAAACAATGCCACCCGCTAATAGACACAAAACTGTAAAAGACCAAAATATATTTCACTCATTTTCACAACTGTCCCGTAATGAGCCAAATTCAATTTTCGATATTGCATTTTTATTGTATAGAAACAGTTTCCACTAGGCACAAAACTAACATTCATATAGGTACGCATAGCCTCATAACCTCCAACCCAAATGGTCAAACTTGATGAAATGGTCGAAATTGAAGTCGTATTCACAGGTCGCGGTGCCCCACCTGCTTTGATTGCTCATTGTTTGAATGTGCCACGTGACGAGTAAGTGATATCTACCAAGGAATTATATTCTTGTGTCAAGGGGATTATGTTTCCCAATGAGTTAATGTGAGTGTTTTCTAGGATAAAGACTAGAATTTTTTCACTGCAAGCAAATTCATTTCAAGAGAATTTTTGTAAAGAAGCAAACATCTCAATCAGTTTGAAATGAAAGTATATTCATCAATTAGAAATAATTATTCTTTTCAGAAGACTATTCTATTCAAGAGTATGTAAATTTTTTATTGAAGAAATCTTTTTTATCTGTGTTCATACTCAGTAATCCTCCAGCGCCTCATTTTAACGTCTTTTGCGTTCAAGAAATAATGTCGTAAATCAATTAACTTCTCGTTCTTCAAATTACCAAAGAAGCCGCGTTAAAACATACATCTCGTCTTCCAATCCAATAAGAACAATTAATTATTTTACGTAATGTGTAACTTTCAATTACCGCCGTCCCAGCCAATAACCGCCCTCGAAGCAAAGACGCCGTGGGTGGTCCGATGTGCGACCAAGGTGAGGGTAAATATTTAATATTTTTATTTCACCTGGTACTTGACGAACCCTCAAAAACAATGTTCAACTAGGCGGGTTGTTTGCTTTGGGACGCGGTGTTTTTTCTTTGAACCGCAAAATGGCTGGGTTGGGTTCTTTGCGGAAAAGGAGCAGGAATTAACGACGATAAGTGAGATTTGACATTTTTAGCGTGGCAGTATTTGCTTTGGTATTGCTAATATGAAAATTAAATAGGTGAATTGGGGTATGTATACCCGAAAAATTCCTTTAGTTTGGTTAGTTTGTTGTTTCTGATTTGTTGACTACGGTCTCTGGTATCATAAATTGCCTACGTAAATTGAGAATGTATTCGTAAGTATTATGAGGATATTACCACCATAACTCCCTGTATGTGAAGTATCCCAAGTAACTTACGAGAGCTCTTATTGCGCCTGTGAGGAATTATCCCACTTGTATATGATACTTGATACATGCACATCATTTATTATACAGTTTGTCCCACCTTAAACTTGTCACCCCCCTAATCTCCGAACTCGTGAAAAAAATTGAAAATCGCTCAGACCGATTTTTATGTCAAAGAGGAACACTTTCACTAAATACATCATCATTGTGTTGTCAACCCCCTCAGCAACCGCACCGCCTACTTCAGAATTTTCAGTGGGACCAGTATACATGTGATACATCATTTTGAAGGGAATTCATTCCTAAATACATCGGTGTACTGCATTGTGCTGTTGAAGTTTTAATGAAAACTAAGTTTTATCAGGATATTTTTATTTTTCATCACCTAAAATGTCTCTTCTTTTCGTTCATGTAGGTACTACAGAGGAATCACATACTGGAGCGATTTACCGTTTTTTGTTCGAGGTTTTGAAAATCATTATTAAAAATATAAATCGATTGATTTTATGCCTGAAAGATAGTATGAATAGTTCCTCAATGTTCAGTCATCTAAATTTCATATAAATATCACTCGCAAAAGCGATTCTTCTCAAGTGTCTTTGATTTTATAACAAAATTTTCAGAATTTTTTTTAAATTGTGAGGGAACGTTGAAGTTGAAAATTTTGAAAAAAATCGTGATTATCTTTTACTTCGACATTGATTTCATGATATTTGAAATGGAATCTGATGAACGGTTTTTGGGATAACTGGAAAAAACGTCTAAAAATTAGGTTTTTATTTTTTTCCTCGAAAACTGTTAATCAGATTTGCTTCTACATCTCTCTTATTATTCAATTTGAATGCCAAAATAACTTGAATTTTTTTCAGAATTTTTTACCTTGCCGTTAAATTTTTCGTGGGTTTATATGAAACTTAATCCCCGGTTTTCGCCCAAGCAAAATCGCTTTGTTGAATTTTTTAAACAAGAAATAGTGAAAAAAATTTAAACTTTTTTGGATTTTTTGGAAATATCTCAAAGATTATTCAAGGAACCGTTTTACAGTCAATGGAACTTTTGTAGAGTTTTATAAAACCTACAAAGTGGTTTTTTATACATTTTGCAATGAGAAAATCCGGGAAAACCTCGAAAAAGAGACCAGTTTTCAAAAATTCATAATTTTTATAAAGGACCCTGCACGGTTCTTATGAAAATTAGGTCCCAGTCGAATTGGCTGAAAATTTAGTATAATGTAGTTTTTGACGTCGTGATCAAATGTCTCCATGGGCACACCGACATCTAATGGACAGTTTTTAAGATACAGGGTGTCAAACATGCAGAGAGAAGGTTGTTACTTATACCATTTGAAAATCAGTAATGTGGCGATTATTTTGTCACAGACAGTTAGGGAGAATTATTGTAATCTTAATATTGTCGACACGAGTTGTAATGAAAAGTTCGTAGACTCCGTATACAGGGTTATTGATAATTACATAATTTTTTTGTTACTTTTTGAACAAAATCTGTCAAACGCAAAAGTTCGTAGACTTGCAGAATGAGTAAATATCATTCGATTTTGATATTGGGTTATCTGAGGAAACTATTATACAGGGTACTTATCTTTGATTTCATCGTATGTAGTAAAACCGTGCACTTCATATTTTAATTTTTTACAGGGTATTGAATTAAGGGTGGACACCAGCGATACATCGATTCGTTATAATATGCAGGGTGCTTAAATCAGCTAAAAGGGTTGGGATAACAGAATTATTACTCCACTTGTAAATCTGGTGCTCGCCGGAAGTATCGGTACCTTCCACATAATGCTAATGTCATACGCTTTTTGGGGTGTACATTCCATCAACTAGGAATAGAATACGTACATGAGGTAGTAAAAAAGATTTTTAATGGATTAGTCTCCCGTTTATAGCTGCATCATGATGCCGTTGACCAGACTCCGTACAAGATTCAACAAACAGACAAGAGCCACCTAATATTGATCATATTATATTCAGTTTTCTACTTAATGTTCAATTTGTATAGATGTTCCTTAAAAAAATTTAAATACATACAAAAAAAGAAAATTTTGAGTGACCCTGTATAATAGTAACCTCAGATCACCCTATATCAAAATCAAATGATATTCACTCATTCTGCAAGTCTACGTCTACGTTTGTCTGATTTTGTTCAAAGAATCACATAAAAATTATGTAATTATAAATAACCCTGTATATGGAGTCATAGAACTTTTCACTACAACTCGAGTCGTCAATATTGAGTTTGCAAATCATTATCCCTAACTTTTTGTAACAAAATAATCGCCACATTATTGGTCTTCTAAAGGTAGGTACGTAACAACTCTCTATTTGCATTTTTAACACCCTGTATCTCAAAAACTATTCATTAGATATTCATGGGCACATGAAAACATTTAATCAGTACATCATAAACTACATTATACTGAATTTTCAGCCAATTCGACTAGGACCCAATTTCCATAAGAACCGTGCGGGGTCCTTTGAAGGTGGACAAATAATATTGTGAAAACTGATGGTAACATGTGGATCAACTGTGCGCAGGATGGTTTCTATCCGATGTGTAGTTTTTGCACAATTGCGTTATAAACAATTAAGGGCAAATCTTTCTAAATGCGTTGAAAATGTCACTGGAAGTTATACTCTAAATGCTTCAAAGTGCACCCAAAGTTCGACTTCGGGTGACTTTGGACGCACTTTGAAACGTTTTGATCAAGGTTCAGTGACATTCTCAACACATTTTCCACCTCTCAGGTGAAAATCCTAAATATATCAATTGTAGATAGTGATATCTACTTCCAGATGCCGTTTACAGAATTTGAATACGACAATTCCCCTTAAATCGGCGGATATTGCAAGATGTGCTCTTAAATCGTTTATAACGCGATTTTGCAAAAACTACACATCTAACAGAAAACAACTTGCGTATAGTTGATCAACATATTAGTATCTA
Source organism: Chrysolina oricalcia (assembly GCA_944452925.2). NCBI lineage: Eukaryota > Metazoa > Arthropoda > Insecta > Coleoptera > Chrysomelidae > Chrysolina > Chrysolina oricalcia. The sequence goes on along the minus strand of OX101818.2, from coordinate 15,504,324 downwards.
TCAGTTTCCGTAATATTGTTTGTCCAGATTCAGATTTATAAAAATTTTAAATTTTTTAAAAATGGGTTCTTTTTCTAGATTTTCCCGGAAAATGCACCGATCCGGTTGTATGAAAATCCATTTTGTAGGTTTCATAAATCTCTACAAAAGTTCCATTGACTGTATAGTGATTCCTTGCATAATCTTTCAGATATTTCCAAAAAACCAAAAGAGTAATTTTTTTCACTATTGATTGTTTAAAAAATTCCACAAAGTGATTTTGCTGGGGCGAAAACTAGGGTTTTCATTAACGAACTACCTTATAAAAATTAGTATAGGTCATTTGCGTCTTTTATTTTGTGGGGGAAAAACTCTATAGCTTTGTCTATTAATAGGTACCTACGATCACCAATATATAATACGATTTAATAGGTACTATAACGATATGCTCTTTTTGATTATTATTATTATTAGTTTTTAATTTAAGATTTAAAATATTTATGCTTTAAAATAAAATTCTCTCAGGGTTTCAAAAAAAAAAAATTATTTGGGTCCTTGGCAGCTTGATGTTGTTTGAATAAAAATGCTTTTGTGATAGAATGTAAAATTTCAAGAAAGAGAAATGTGAACGCCAGAGTAAAGTGTATATAAAAATTTTAATAAAAATGTAAACGAATAGATAAGTAAACAACAATAAACAATGAACAAACAAAAACCATGAACAAGAAACACATCCCTAATTAAATGATACCTGAACACTCAAAACTCTAAGAAATTTTATATGCAACCCCTTTAAAATATTTAATGCACGGTCAATCATCTGTGTGATGACTTCATAGAGTAGCTTTTCGCCCCCTTGTGCAAACTATTTCAACTTTATTGTAGCATGGTATGCGCAGACTAGCATTCCTGTCTTAATCTAAGAATCTTAATCTAAAAATAATATCTCCACTACAAGTGATCTTTCATTCGAATTAAAATCTAAACACTAAGATAGTCTTGGGCAATGAAAATGACGAAAAGTTCGTAAGGAATTGAAGTTTTTAATCCACACTCGCGAGAAATCACTTTTGGATCTTTCCACGAGAAAGTCTAGTGGTCCAAAAATCTGTGATATTGTGAAAAAATCTTGAAATTATCAGGAATACTGTACTCAAATGTGTTTTGTTCGAAGAAAAGGTTTGCAAACCGTTTTATATGCATATAAAGGCCTTTATAAATACCTGGGATCTATTTCTGGTTTTGTTCTTCGAAAAGCTTCTATGGGTTCTAGAAGCTAGGAGACCTGGAGACCGGCATTTTCGTCTTAGAAGTCGAATTTCTCAAGAGAGAGAACAGCTAGCACTTGGTAAGTTCTGGAGTTTGTTCACATTCACTTTACATTGGAATCATGGGATTTCTTTATGTTTTTCCGGAGAAAACTTTAATTATTCAGGGAGCACATCTTATACATCTCTCCCCTTCGATGGACATTTTCTGAATCCCCTTTTCATTGTTGTCAACAATTGAAAGCCAAATTGCCTTAGCAACGGGTTCATTTTCTTGCATATATGAACTTCACCAATGAATTACTAACTAAATACTGTATTATGAAATCTAAATTCTATACTAAACTAAACTCTAAACATTCTAAATTCGGCATACTACCTTGTACCATAGGATTTTTCACAATGAACATTTTCATATTGAAATTTCATAAAATTTCTCTTGTCATGATAGTGGCGTACATGACTAATTTCCTGCTTGGCAATTCCTATTGTTATTTGGTGATTCAAGACCTTTTTATAAAACTGATTGTAATGGTTAGATTCTCTGAATCTGTCTGTACTTCCTACTGACATTCAAATCCCTTAAACGATTACCAATATTTTTAAATTAATTGATAAACTTCCAACATCGTTGCCATGTGTGACGTCACGCCTCGCAGAGAGCTCTTGCCTGAACAGGGTCGGCCTAAGTAGGATTTCGTTTGCTGATAAATGTGAATTGTTGATTTTTAATTGAAAATTTTATATAGTGGTAAATTTATTTGATGATATATAGTGAATCATAACAGTACCTACGATTAGATAATCATGGGCGGTTTCCCCAAATTAAAATTGAGTGTAAATCCCTAGCTAGGATAACCTTTCGGCAATATCATTTTACGAATTTGTCAATTTCAGATATTCACAGTCAACCGACACAGAGTTCCTTCTTCGACTTCAAAAGTTTTCGGTCTTCTTTCAACTACATACTGTCTCGGCTGAGATTCATAGTTATTCTAATGAAGAGATTTGTGATTTGTGCAACGTTACCTCCAATGTTCGGCTATGCGACAGCAGTTAAAAGTTCCCAATGCAAAATACAAAATTGGTGATACGGTCCAACAGGCCGATGTCGCCAAACGCCTAAAGCTTTATTCTTGCAACTTCTTAAGATAATTGGCTACCTAGAAGCTTTGGTTGCCACTAAATTGTTAATAAAGAGATTTGGTGATCTAATATACAGGGTGTCCCAAACTCGATGGGCTTTTAGACGTTTCTGGATAACGGGGTATAGGATTGTTTTGAAAATTTGGTTTCTTGGATAATCAGTTCTGCTCTATCGATCTAAAATATTTACAGCTCTGCGGCGTTGCCGCTTCTATCGAAAAGTAGCAACAACTTTGATATTTTAAATGGAATACCTTATATTATTGCATTTTTGGCTTTCCTATTGCTTTTCGATTATTTTCATATAATAATAATATTAATAATGATAACAATAATAATAATAATAATGTTTATTTGCAGCATGATACATAATGCCAAACAATAATAATAAGAAATAGTTATTGGATCATGCCGCAAAATGGAGATGACAAGCAGTGAAACTGATGCAAGTGTCATCCCTAGTGACTAGGAAAAAAAAATTTCTAATCCAATTTGGCACATGAACAAGTAGCAATGACTTTTTTATTTAACAGATATTAGCTTCGAAAAGTAGATCTTTGTTAACTCTCCTGAACTTCAGAGTTGAGAATGTTTTTAGGTTTGCTGGAACCTGGTTGTGAAGACTGTAAATATTGTATGTGAAGGACCTCCTGAAAACAGCAGTTCGATGAGGTGGTGGTGAGATGATTACCCTGAATCGAGTGTTCAAATTGTGAACATCACTACGAAATGCTATTTTGTTGTAAAGATAAGGATGGGATTTGTTGAGAATAACTTTATGAAATAAGGTCGTAGAATGCAACTTCCTCCTAGCAGACATACTAAGCCATTTCGTGTCTTTCAGTTTATGTTAGATGGCTTCGTATTTTCTTATGCCGTAAATATACCTAAGACAGGATTTTTGCACCCGCTGAATCCGATTAATTTCTGAAGTATCCAGGCAGGGACCATAAATCGCGTCACAATAGTTAAAATGAGACAGTACTAAGGAATCAGATAGCAAAATCTTTGTTGATTTTTCCAAAACGTGACGATGGGAATATAACATTTTCAAGTTGGCATAAGCTCGTTTCACGCATTTACTAACATGATAATTGAACCGCAAATCTGTATCTAACTCCAAACCCAAATTTGTAGCGACTCTGACACAAGATATATTATTACCAGCAATCTCAATATCAATATCATTTTCAATTTGTGTTTTATTTTTACCGAATATTAAAATTTGAGTTTTAGAAGGATTGACCTGAAGCTGATGTTGTTCTGAAAAGGATACGAGCTTGGATAGCTCTTCATTAATTACGATATTTGTTGAATCAATATCAGCTTCTAATAGGGTAAATTTAATTTGATACTTCCCTGAACCTATTTCCAATGGTTTTCGAGAAAATCATTAATTTCCTTATTTTTTGTGCGAAATATAGCTCCAATTAAATGTTTATAACTGCAGTATTTGAATACGTTAGAAAGCTGAAATTTGGATGTCCAGCGTATTAGTTATAAGCAGAGGAATTTGTTCTTCATTATACAGGATCGTTGAAAATTTGTGATATTACCGATAGATACAAAATTGGTGAAAACTGCATTTTTTCAAACGGAACCTTCCTATATTATTAAATATCCTGAGTGACAATTGAATTTCCTTTCAAATGGTGTATCATGTTCCTTTACATAAATAGTCAGGTTTCCGAAATAAAAGCAAGCTTTCTTTAAAAATTGGATTATTTCGTCATATTTTAAAATTCGAAAATTACTGCATTAAGTGGTACCTTACAAACTGAAAGACTGTGGCGCTACTATCCGCATACAAAATTTTGCCATGCAAGGGTTTTCGTTGTCCCTAACTTTCAAGGTTTATTTTTCACTATTAGGGCATGAAAAAATTTGAACCTGTCGGTAAAGATATAATCTGTGTTTCCTTTTTCTCACTTTTTCGAAATTTGATTTGATTCTTTTCAAGAAAAAAATGGGGCGAAAACTGGGGTTTTCATTAACGAACTATCTTATAAAAATTAGTGTAGACCATATTCGTCTTTTATTTTGTGGGGGAAAAAACCTCTATAGCTTGGTCTAAAGTGCGTAAAACATTACTGTACGCACAGTAGTTGATTTTACGCAAAGTTGAGTTTTTTACGCCCTTGACCTAAAATGTATCATTTTACGCCCCGTGAACAGTGCGTAAAACCTTAGTTTACGCACTGAAGTAGAAAATTGCTATTTACATACCAAGGGAGGAAAAGCATTTTCCTCCTGAGGTATGTATACCGGGTGTCCCAAATTTTATGTGATAGGCAATATCTGGTTTGTTGGAGGAGATATACAAAAATGTTTTTCACAAAAGTTATATGAGTTCATGAGAGCTATATTTTGATATAATTTTTAAATATACAGGGTATTTGGTGTAGGTGCTACAGACCAAAATTCCATTTTTTGAAATATAACGTCCTGCATATTCAGATGCTACGTTAAATTCTGATATCATTTCATGTTTGGTTTTTGAAATTCGGTTACGGCGTTGTTGAGTTATTGCACTTTTCATTAAATATAAGGTTTCAAAAAAACGTATTTACTCGTACACGAATCCAGTCTATATCTTTTATTAAATTGAACTAGAATACCACTGAATACAAACCATTATTCTCACCTCTACAATACGATATCGATATCAGTTGAATATAATATTGAAATTCTTGAGAATGTGACTAACTTGAGGGTGAATTGCTTTATATTGCACAATTTCATCAAGTAGCTTATGCTTGTTGATGCCATAGTAACAAATGTTGTTGAATTGTATCTACTGTCCAGTTCGATTCAGTGATTCTTTGCAAAACAGTAACTGTGTTCTTTGTGCGAAAACTCCAGTATGCCTTTCGCGTTTAGTCCAAGTGATTGCATTGATATGTTAATTTTTGGGGAATGTCAGAAAAACTGCCGTCAAGCACAACGTCTATACCAAGAACGTTTTCCAGACAGACCCATTCCGTCACGAATGACTTTTTCTAGAGTTGAAGAAAAATTGCGAACTGGGTCATTTCCTTCTACTATAAAGCATCGTCATCATACGAGATCTGTTAGAACTGAAGATATAGAGATCAATGTGTTGGCTTAAATCATTATTCATCCACATGTTTCTATCCGTACTCTTGCAGAAGAAGTCGGTGTGAGTAAAATAAATACCACCCATTCAAAATTCAGTTGGTACAATGTTTGAAACCCACGGACTTTGAACGACGACTTGAATTCATTGCTTGTATTCAGGTAATATTACATGAAAATCCTAACGTATTCAGTCAAATTTTGTGGAGCGTTGAATCGCGATTCCACAATAATGGAGTTGTGAATCGACATAACAATCACTATTGGTCTCAAGAAAATCCCCACTGGGTCCGCGAAAGTAATTTTCAAACTACTTGGGGTTTTCGTTGCCCAGATTTATCACCGCTTGATTTTTTCCTATGGGGTTATTTAAAAGATATTGTTTTCACTACTCCCCCTTTGAATGTGGATGATCTGAAAATGAAAATTCGACTAGCGTGCAATGATATTACGCCTAATATTATAAGAGCGACTTTTGTACGAGAGAAGTGATTCGACGTTTCGGAGCCTGTATAATATCTAATGGGCGTCACTTTGAACAATTTTTATGACTTATATCTAGGTACCTACCATTCTCATGAAATGATTTATCAAGTTATATTATTCACATTGTTATTAACGATTTGTTTTCGAATACACCTCTTTCAATTTCGCAATTGTTTCATATTCAAAATGATTCCTGACTGAATTCCACAACTCAAAATTGAAACCATTACTTCGAACACCCAAAATTTTGACTAATTTTTATGTGCTCTGATGCAGAGAGAATAATTGTATGAGATATTTTTAAAAATAATAGTCGTTCTCAAGACTTAACATTTTAAGCAATAACTCAACAACGCCGTAACCGAATTTCAAAAACTAAACGTGAAATGATATCAGAATACAACGTAGAATCTGAATATGTGATAATATACAGGGTGTTCCATTTAAAAAAATACTATTTTGGTCTGTACCACACCAAACACCCTGTATATTTAAAAATTATATCAAAATATAGCCCTCATGAACTCCTAAAAATTTTGTATGAAAAATTTTTTTGTATCAACAAACCAGATATTGCCTGTCACATAAAATGTGGGACACCAGGTATAGTTTTTTCTACTACCTTTAAGGTCGTCATTTTTATAACGTCCTAAAAATTATAATGCGTGCATACTTATAAGAACAACTGCAGAAAGTTGTGGAACTATATAATGCGGCTATATGACAAAATATTAAGTAAGCGTTGCGTCGTCGTCATCGTGTTGACAACGATTTGTTGCTATGGCGTTGTTTAGTAATATAAACATAACAGTTGTCATAAGCTGTCACGTTGTTTACCCTTTTAAGTTGCTTCTAAGTTTTGAAAATGAGTTCTAGCGAAGACGACCTGCCAAAAGATCTCGCTGAAGAGGCAAAATTGATTTCAATGCATCTTCTTCCTGGTAAATCGAGAGGAAAAGTACTATTTTCCTACCGGTTGGAAGAAAAGTACCATTTTCCTCCCTTCTTTAGGGGTCGAAAATAAAGTTTTCTATTGGGGTGGTAGAAAATAGTTATTTATGTACCAAGAACGAAAAACTGTCTATTATAGTCGAGCCTGCAAATTGATAGCCGAGGCGCAGCCGAGGATAGCAAGCAGGCGAGACAGTAGACAGTTTTTCGCCGAGGTGCATATTACATTTTTTCGTCGACCTCTACATACCTTTATGAAAGTAAGTACTCGCATGTTTGCTGGCCTCAGCTACGTCCAACTCTTCGAACTGCAGACTCGATCAATTCTTGATTATTATGAACACTAATATTCACACCACGGTCTAAATTCACACGTAAAATCTAGCGGATTTCGTAAATAATTGATTTGACAACACCAAATGACAGTTATTGTCACAGGCGCCTATGTATTAATTAAAACGTGGATTTACGAAAATGACTCAATCGCCGCTCTCGTACCGTGCCGTATCATAGTGACTACAGCGGACGAAAAGAGTTTGAGGACGAAAAGTGTTTGCGGACGAAAAGTACTTGCCTTCAAAAATAGTCGATTTTTCGTCCGGAAATTAGTACGTAAAATGTCATTTTTTGCAGAGGTCGACGAAAAAATATTTTAAATGCGTTATAAGGGAGTAAGATATAAAAGAAAATGCGTGATTCACTATTAAAGCCAAATAGAGATTTGATGATCCGACAATAGTCACATAACCATCAATCCCATAGCTTCACTTTTTGTATTCATTTGTTTATCAGATCGTTTTTGCTATTTGTACTGCTTAACAAGTTCGACTTTGGCCTTTAATTGAGTTTTCAAAGAGACGAGCACTTGCCTGTCTTCCGGCTGACTTTCCGTTCGTGAAAAACGAGTGTAAATATTTGAAGTCGATAGTCGGTGATCTCTTCCACTCTATATTTTGATCGGAAATCTCTCTGTCTATAGACATTCCGTGGAAAGTTTGCCTTAATATTTTTCATAAAATTGAGATTATAAAGGATTCGACATACCTCCTCTGTAAATATATTTACTGTGTTTTATTTTCCATTGAATTATATTCGGACAGAGTCAACTGATTCGATGTTAGAGAGTGTTTATTGTAAAAGGGTGGTTTTGAATGTTCGCTCTTCTTTTCGAATCCTCCCACAGAACTGAAAAGTCATTAATCGAATTTGCAAACTTCTAGATATGTTTCGCGTTATATTCAACTAATGCTTCACCCTATTTGCACTTCTTTGGATATATCCACAATCCCAGTAGACTTACTGGAGAATTATAATCACAGATCTATTTTAAAATAGTTCGATGGGATTTGAATTCGCTATTGAATTCGATAGGTGTCCTCGATGTAGGTTACATAATTAGATCACCTTGTGTGTTGAAAATATACACTGGGGCAAATTATAGTTCCAAAATACCTATTAGGTGACCGCGAGGTACCATACCCCCTCCAATTTCTCTAGTGATTTGAAAATACATGTTTCTCATTTGGGATATCGCCAAAGAACTTCCGAAACTGACCCAAAACTTTTTATTCTGATCGAATTTATGACGACTGTTTTTCAAAATTAAAAATTGATTAAAAATGGAAGAGATACAGGTGATGTTTCAATCGAATGGAAATCAACCTTAAATCATTACAACTGACGAAAAGCGCTAATAATCATGATAATGATAGTTTTATTTCCTATCAAAACTTAAACAACGTCATATACGATACTATAATTCAAATACATGAAGTAATATAAAAACAGATAAATTTCAGAAAACTACTGAAACAGGTAAATTTTTATATATGAAACTACACATTCTCAATAAAAATATTCACCTGCCCCTTCAAACCCCCAGGGTTTGAACCTTCGACTGGCAGCCAGAGTAATTGAAAGATCGGCGCTTTAACCACTGGCCCAGTCATATTTCATCTTTCATCGCATTATTTGGTCGGTTCTTCTGAACTGGTTGTGAATTTTTTGAGAAACTATTCCAAAGTGTATAGGAGTATCAAATGTCTTCGATTAAATTCAGAAGCATTTTCACGATAAGACCACGCAATCATCAGTACTATTTGAATGTTTTCTGTTATTATAGTACAGGAACACGCAAACAACAGGATCAATAGGATCCGCAAGAACAACAGAAACGACAAAAACAATAACATAATTAAAACGAGTCAGTAAGTTCGTACATACTTAAATTCATATTTAATACGCACTATTAAGAATATTGTTGGTTGATATCAATTTTTCCATGACAACGTCAGGACTTCCCATGATTTTGATTGAAGATAACCATTTCAATTCTCGAAAGACGATGGCAATGATTTATTATTTATTAAAAGGTAATAAAATGTGATTTTTTATGGTTTATTTCTGAACTGAACCATAAGCCGATGCTCAAGTTGAATCTATCGTGAGTTGGGATCCTGATCACGAATCTGAAGGAATTTTGAGCGTATTTTGCCCCCTAAAATGATTTACCTTAAAAATGGGATGTTCCTTCGCTTCTGACAGGCGGAGTATATGCCAACACCATTTTCAGCATTTCCATCAGTCCTGCGAGTTTCATCATTCTACCTCGATAATTACGGAAGTTACGGGGGTGCTTCCATGAAAATTGAGACACTCTGTATATTTGAGACTTAATAAAAATCATGTTTTAACTGGTAGACAGAGGAGTAAAGGAAAATCTTAGACTATCAGTTGAGATGATTTACGTTTGATTTGCACGGCCAACCTTGACCGATTGAATAATTAACTTATTACAAAACAGGCGTTATAAAAGTTAGAGTCAAATTTGAGGGTCTCCATCCCTGAAAAAATGTGAGTCAGAAACGATTTTTTTTCCTGAGTGATGAATGGTTGTATGACTGCATAAAGATAAAAATAATAAAAAAATATTCTTCAAGTATTAAATAAATGAAAAGGATATTTTCCTCAATTTTTGGGCATTTTCAATCAGTTCCACCGTCAAAACGAACGAATATTTTGGTGTTATTTCATTTCAGTATTGAAGTCTATCATTCACTTAGTTAAACGACTTTCTCTTTTTTTTACTGGACTTTGCCTTTTTTGTAAATAATTTAACAAAAAGTTGTTGTTTTTGCAAAATGGATTTCCTTGATTTATTTTATTCAAATGAGAAATATCAAATTTTATCAAAGTCAACTGAAAGAGGTGTGATTTAGCCGTCCACTAACGAAAACGAATTATTACTTACAATTCTTGATTCAGAAATGGGGTCGGATCGGGAATGGGACAAGATAAAACTAATTATAGTCGAACGAAACTTTGGAAAAATACAATTTTTACAATTATTAGCTTTTAACATCGGTTGAATTGAATTTCTCAACGGTGATATAATCTTGTATTGTCTCGCCCTTTATATGTAATTAGAAATATGTAAACTATGGACCTTTCCTGCAAATAATTACATTATTTTCCTCGAAAAGCCTTAGATGGAATTCTTTTCATAATCAGACTATAAATCACAAAATCTTTCCTCCATTTTGAATTGATGCGGAACATGATATTGTGTATTTTTTAACACTTCGATGTGGAATTTTCTCACCGACTACCTCTCGAGCTTCAATTAAAAATTTTAAATTTTTTCTTACACACAAAATTTTTTTAGGGAAATTCTCCCTCATCTTTGACTCGGGAAAAATTTCAGAATATTCGTTTACTCGAAAAAATTTACAGTAATAAATTGAAACTCTAGTGAATTTTTTTTTCAAAAATACATATATCCCTAAACTCCAGTAATGCATGTGTGAATAAAAACTAAAGTTTCGATATAACAAAAAAAAGGTATTAAAGGTTTGGGAAACACCTAATTTAAGCTTAAGCCAAGAAAACACAACACAGGAAAAAAAAGGTTTTTTCTTAGGATACAAAATTGCATTCTTAAAAAATACTTCCGTTGACTTTAGTAACACAAGTTTAGGTTAAATCAATGGCATTGAATGATTTTACACTGTATATAGTATTTGATGTAACTAAAGTTTGAGGAAATAATCAATTTGCTCGAAAATTTAACAAATAGCATGTCCCTTCCTAACAATAGCAATAAGATTTTAATGAAAATTAAGTACTACTACGTTTTTTTCTTTGTCTGGTAAAATTTATCTTCTATTACTAATATTTTGGAAAGTTACTTTAGGTGGGTGCCAAAATTGGATTACTTAGAAAACTGTTTGTTAAATATTTTGGTGTGAAATTTTCTTACCAAATCTCCCTCGTTCTAGAATCTCTTCGTCTGCGACTCGGGGAAATCTTCAAATAATCGTGCACTCCAAAAATGTCCGGTAATAATTCGAGCACTAGGAAGATTATAAGCGAAAATAATAAACACGTCAAACGCTTCATTTGAGTTGAAATTCAAATCGATGGGAATTGAATACATGATTCTCATCCACATTAGCAATCTTTTTTCAAGTGAATACGACTAATGTTCGTTCTGAGCTTAGTTTCCTCGTTTCGCAGTGATCTGTGGTGCGTGAAAGCCCGTCATGTTTACCCAATCGATTCAGTTCTTCAGAGGGAACATATCAAGAGGGGACAGAATATGAACTTTTTGGGTCCTGCATGTAATACTAGACGACGGCGACGAATGGATTTCAGTGGTGAATTTTTAATAACAACTGAGATAATAGATCTTCCAAAATCCCGTTTCACTTTAATAGTTGATGTAACTAACATCACGCAACTGACTGTTGAATAAATGTTATAATTTTAAATCAAAAATAAGAAACACTTCCTATTTTTGAACTTTCCTATTTTGAAGTACTTATAATCTACCCAAACACATAAAACCCTAATAAAGCGAATGGCAGAGTTTCAGACATGGAAGAATAATTCTGTCGAAAAAGTGAGGTTTTTATTATTCATCCGGAATAGCATTATAAATAGCAAATATATTATAAGAAAAACAACGTTCATATAAAAAAGTTCTGCAGAGGTGTTATAGTATCTTTCGACCTGATATTAAGGTTATGAATATCCGTTCGGAATATTGTTTTCCTTGTAAAGGTATGACGGGGTTCTTGTTGAAATTATTTTATGAGTGGCGCAGTGAGTTTGACTGGTGGAAGTCTGCGAACATCATAAATAAACCGGAGACAATAACTTCGAATTTTTTGAAGTCTTTGTGCAGTTGCAGCAGTGAGACAGGAACCAAAAACAGTACCACAATGCGTGAAAGTGGACAAACCTAAGGAATCACACAGCCTTTTTTTAAGATTCATATTTAGCGATGCCCGAGAGCTGTAAGACCTTTTTAGTTTCCAGATACTTTTAAGAAAACATTGTGAGAAATGTCTCTCTAATCAATCTGACAATCTATCCAAAGACCTCCGAACAACTTCGCAGGACTGAACAGGAATATCATTTATTTTAATGGATATTCATCGCGAATGCAGCAATTTGTCATTGTGTTTCAATTCTATCGAGGTCTTCGTTGATTTTCAGACAGCTATTTGCAGTAGCAGAGAAAAGGAAGGAATATATTAATTGGGTCTCATCAGCGTACATTTGTATATAACAGTGGGACACACAATTCCTAAAAAATACAATGTAAATAGTATACAGGATAGGCACCAAAATGGATCCCTGTGGAACGCCACATGTCAGATCTGTAATGTTCAAAAGCATTCTTTGTTTCCTGCCACCTAGATAATTATCAAAAAAGGCGACAGATTTTGAAGAGAGTCCGATGAATCTCAAATTGTCAAGAGCAGCGCACGATTTAGTGTGCTTTTGAAAAATCCCAAGGAACAAAAACAGTAATCATGCCGGAATCAGTTGCTCGAAATATGCGATCTGTAACATTCAGGAGTGCCGTAGCGCAACTGTGTCCCTTTCTGAATCCAGATTGGGTAGCCGGCAGTATATCGTTATTATCAAGATACTCCAATAACAGTTATTTGCACCAGTTCAACTCAAGGTTACCTTACGACTTAAATGGACCTAACATTACGTTTTTGGTTTGCATCGCTATTTGAGAATAACATAAGCCTTGGCCAAGATAAGCCTCAGATTTTCCAGGCTAGGTTCCACTTAACTACTCAACCTCACTTTTCGTACACGAATTAATTTCCAATTTTCTTGATGTGGTTGTATTTTTGTGGGTATCTGATTGTATCAGGTTTCAAACAAAATGTGACCTACAATATTAGATGACGACGACCTAGAATTTGAATCAAATATTTTATAATGTGCCTAGACAATTGTACGAGAGGGGACATCATTCGCATGTTTGACGAACTTACATATTTTTCCCACGATTTTCTCTCTATATACTAAACCTGATTGAGGCTGAAATTGAATATCCCTATGATGTGGAAGTATAAAAATAATTTTCCGATTCAACAATGTACCTATATCTCAATTAATTTATATTACTCACGAACTTAAAAATATTCTGTTGCCTTGTACTGGAGGAATAGAATGGCGAGTCTTTTCAATTTTTCTTATTCATCCAAAATTGTTAACAATATCTTTATGTCGTAAACATTTTGGATGGATATATACTATTCTGTTTACCTAAGGTAAGTCAGGTCAGGTTAGGGTGGATAATAAACTACGCATTTTAACTAATGTGCATACAGAGCTCTCTTGGCGATATTGCGGCTAGTTTTTCCGGTATAGACAAATTATCCCGTCGTTCGTTAGGTGATCATTTTTGCGCTGTTGCCAAACATTTCCAATACTCAGCTCAGGTTCAGGTCAGGAGTCCACGGTGCAAACCATCTTTACCTTAAGGTTTACCCTAAGCTGATTCTTCACTTAGCTGAGTTTGTTATTTAAGGAAAACCGGTGCGAATAGCTGTAATTGTCTTTTTATACCCCCTTCTAGTATTTTCGATGATACTGATTGGCCTAAGATCCTTGAAATCAACGACATCATCAGGCTTGGGTAGAGGTATTACATTATCTAATTTCCATTGACTGGATTAAACTGAGTGTTCGAAACAGAATTTTAGGATTTGCCTAATATTCTCAAAGTAAAACAACATAATATTACATTAAAATCTATTTTCAGTCCATCAGCCCCCACAGCTCGTATTTTTATTCTTGAGAAACAAATGAAAACATCATTTGCAACAATTTTCCTAAAATTTGAACAATTCACGAATCCAAAATTCAAATCCTGAGAGGAACATGGAATCGAAATTAAGAAGAAATCATTAATGTCATCAACTACGGACAGATGGTCAGGTATTTCGAGGGTCTTTTTGACCTATAAATATTGAGTTTTTTAAGAGTACTATATGCATTATTAGTATTTTTGGTATTATTGAAATGCAAGTATGCTTTTTTCCCTTTCTATCGATTTATTCGTGAAGTTACGTAACTATGTGTATACCTGTCCCTTTCCCTAATTAACACCTTTATATTTCCAGTAATCCCTGGTAAAGATTCTTCTTATTGCAGATGTTTTGAGGGGTGCATGCAAATTGAGCAAAGCATTGAGATTTTTCATTGAAGAATGCTGATTTTTCATCGATGGTTTCAAGATCATAATATTGTGCCACGGTATAGATCGATTTTCATCGATATTTTTAGAATCTCTATAATATTCGAATGATATTAAGTTATTGTTCTCGTAGCTCAAATTCAATGTTGCATATACCAATTCATGATAAGGTATATGAACATTTAAAGATGTATTAATTGTTATTCTTGTGGAGAAGTTAACCAACTATTTAAATCCAGTACTTGACAGCAATTCATTGACACGAAGAACATGAGAATCATTGAATTTCAGCAGGTCCACATTAAAGTCACCCTTGCAGATAATTTCATTAAACTGGTGTAGAACTAATATCAAACTATTTTCAAATTGATTACAAAAAAAAAACATTACAGTTTTTATAGATACAACCGAAGGCAAAGGTACTGTTTTTAAATTTCACACCCACCCACATATCTTCAAGATTTTCATTTTTGGGTAATTCTGAGACCTATCCTTTACTTACTTTACTTAGACAATATTGAGAAGAAAAATAAGACAAAATCGATACTAATACAGTGACGTGAAAGTTGGAAGGGGCTGTTCTGGATACCCATCCACCCTGATGTTTCTTAAACAAGAGAATGTCACGTGACATGCTGAATTTTATGGAGAAACGTAGAACCGTTATGGAGTTATTCTGGAAAACATTATCTTTTGCCACTTTCAAAACCACGTAACTCAGTGAATTCTTATAGAATATTTTACTGAAACTTTCCGCATCAAAACGAAGTGTAGAATCTACCAATGGCGGCGTTTGTCTTATTTATTCTGGGACAGGCTGTATATGCAATAAATTATTGCCATATCATCTCCTCCCCCTCTATGAAGATACAAACACGAGAATGACACGTGACATATAGAATTTCATAGAGAAATGTTGAACTGTTATCAAATTGTTTTGAGTCAATATTTATCTTAGAGAATATTTTTATTGGAACTTTTCCATAAAATGAATTTGGGTTGTACCAACCAACCGAGTTTGTTCATTTTATTCTCGGACAAGCTGTATTTTCAATGAAGTGGCGAAGGCGCATGATTTGTAATATTGGCGAAGGTGTGTGATTTCAGTCATAGACCTACCGCGAAAGAGTCGTTACGTTGAATTCAATAATTGTGTGTACTAAATTTTTACATACGTATAATACCTACTGTGGGAGAATATACAGGGTGTCAATTTGAAAACTTCCCACCCTTAATATCTTCCTTCCAGTAAACAATATGAGTAATCGAAAAAACAGGTCAATTTTATTGTCAAGGGGGACACTTTCAAGGACTATTTGTAGCCCTCGTGGTTCAACCCCCTAGGAGGGGTAGATGTTACCCTTAGAATTTTAAATGGGAAGGGGGGTCAAGTGGCACATCATTTTGATGGGCGTTCAATTCTTGTTCCAATGGTACCCTGACTTATTATTTTGTGATGAGCATTTTCCGAAAAATTGCGTTCTAAACTAACAGAAGTAATTATTAGAACGCCTATACTGAGATGCATTATTGTATTGACTCCCTTTAATAAAAATGGTTAGAAGAGTAGGTGGCACCGCTCCAACCCTTGAATGACAGGAATAAATTTATTACGCATGGGATTTTTTATTTGGTGGTTATTTTCCTTCTACACAATAAAATTTAATTTGCGAGAAAGACATTTCCAACATAAAATCTACTTACGCTTATCTTATTAGCTGTTCGAAATGTTGTCCATTTTGCTCTAAACAGTAATACAGTCTGTTTTCGAACTCCCCTCTAACATTACGGAAAACTTCACTAGGAATTGACCGACATGCTGCCGTAATTCGTCTTTTAAGTTCGTCAATATCAGAAGGTTGTGTTTTATAAACAACGGATTTAAGATGCCCCCAAAGAAAGAAATCTAAGGGTGTTAAATCCGGTGATCTCGGAGGCCATTCAACTGCTCCTCTTCTGCCAATCCATCTACCCGGAAATCTCTCGTTTAACCACTGTCAGACGGGAAGAAAATAATGAGGTGGAACACCGTCCTGCTGGAAATGTAACAGATCCTCCTGCAAAAGTTCATTACCTTCTGCATCAATTTGAGTTTCTAGCTCGTGAGTTATAAGAGGATCGATAGTCTCTTCAAGCATATCAAGGTACAGATTGTCAGTCAAGTTTTTTTCCAGAAATAATGGACCAAGAATGGCATTTCCAAGAATACCAGCCCAAACATTAACTTTTTGTGGGTGTTGTGTATGCCCTTCCCGAAAAATATGTGGGTTTTCGTCACTCCGATAGCGACAATTTTGTCTATTAACATTGCCATTCAGAAAAAATGAACACTCATCGCTGAAACAGATGTTTAACAGAAGATTAGGGATGGTATTGACTCGATGAGACATGATTTCACAAAACTCTATTCTTCTATCATAATCATCCTCGTGGAGCTCTTGAAGAATCTGCATTTTATATGGATGAAATTTATGCATTTTCAATGCTTTTCTTATAGTCTCGCGTGACATTCCCGTCTGTTCTGATACTGATCGTAAGGAGCTCGTGGGCTCTGCAGCAAATGTTCCCAAAACTTCAATTTGAGCTGCTTCATTTAGTACTCTGGGGTTATTTCTTTTTTTATTTGTCACTGAACCAGTTTCGTAAAACTTATTCACCAAATCAAGCACATACCGGTGACTTACATTACAATTTGGATGTCTTTCGTTAAAAAGACATGCCGCCCTTCATGCGCACTTTCCAACTTCGCCATAAATTACAATCATTTCAATTCTGTCTTGAAGAATGTAAACCATTTTTACACTTTTATACACTTATTAAAGTAATTCCTAAACAGCCCAACAGGTACAACGGTATTCACAATACTACCACATAGTTCAAATTTGCTAACCAATTTTTTGCCGGAAAACAGAAACTTTTTACAGCAGAAGTAGCAAAAAAGGAAGGCTATCTGTACAATTTCTGCGATGACACTTAAAAATTCATCATTTAATAAACACAACTTTACTACCATCTACGTTTTACTATTAGACTACTTTTTTATGTAAAGTGTTTGGAGCTAATGGCTAATGTTACCCCTAATAAAGGGTTGGAACGGTACCACCTAATATTCTAACCAGTTCTGGCCAAACCATGCATCTCAGTATAGGCGTTCTAATAATTACTTCTGTTAGTTTAGAACGCAATTTTTCGGAAAATGCTCATCAAAAATTAATAAGTCAGGGTACCATTGGAACAAGAATTGAACGCCCATCAAAATGATGTGCCACTTGACCCCCCTTCCCATTTAAAATTCTAAGGGTAACATCTACCCCTCCTAGGGGGTTGAACCACGAGGGCTACAAATAGTCCTTGAAAGTGTCCCCCTTGACAATAAAATTGACCTGTTTTTTCGATTACTCATATTGTTTACTGGAAGGAAGATATTAAGGGTGTATAGTGTATTTCTTGATGAGTTAACGCGATCTATACATAGAGAACTAGAAGTAAAGCCAGTTTGATAATTGGTAGAATACGTGAAGAACTAATGAAGAATTCAACTAAAATCGTTATTGTGCCGTTTCTGGTTTTACCAGAAGTGACGTCATCTTTGTTATTTTTAATGGTACACCCTGTATTTCACCTCATTTTTTATTTCTCCTCATGATATTGCATCACAACAAGCTCTGAAATCTTTTTACTATGCCTATATTTACAGTAGGGCGACTTGCATCTGTAATATGGTGTCCTCAGTATGAGGTAAACAAACATAAATTGGAAGTGATTCAGAATCAATTTTTGAGATTTCTACAAATGTATAGAATCATATGGCTAGTACAGAACAGAACATTAATTGAAAAAATGCCGAGAACACTCTGATGTTTATATTTGTACCAATTATTAAATCAACATTGTCGTGAATTGGGGTTTGTTCACGACTAACTAGGTAGATACTGATCTTTTATGGAAAAAATATAAAAACAACATTTATTCAAATATGTACAAATATTAGATTTAAGACAATTTAAATGATTGAATTGTAAAAAGTAAAAAGGTTACCCACGTATTGAATGATAATAAAATATTTTAATATACAGTGCGTTCGATCTATTTTTGAAAATAGATCGATTGGCCTACCATTTTATCTAACACAAGCATTCACGTTCCAAATAGATTCTTAAGGAATAACCCCCTCTTTGAAATATCATTTCATTAACTTGAAACAAAATCCCCCATTAACAGAATGGTATCATTATATAAATATTGTCTACCTAGAAATAGACATTTTCAATATTTCAATCAGTTCTTTAAAAAAAATTGAAAGAAATCATTCAGTGTGAATTTAGATGTATTGGTAGGTTCCTAATTGTTATTATTTTTAGATTACATTTAAGCTAGGCTAAGTCGCAATCTTCATATTTGTTTTTGTGGATGTCGATTTAAGAATGTGACTGTTGATATTCTATTTGACCATAAAATAAATGAAATCGATAATTAATTAATTTAACTCATGTTTCATACCTTATATCGTTCTCCGCCATAAATCATCAATTAATTAACAAAATAGTAATTATTGTACCCAAATCGAGCTATATTTGACCTTCAGAGAATACAATGAACTTTATTTCATTTGTCACTAAACATTGCGCTAAAGGATATACAGCATACTACAAATATAAAATTTTTAGGCAATATGCCTAAAAACGGGATACCCGTTTGAAAAAATTGAGATTTTATTTTCTCATTCACTCATTGAACCCACATTTTTGCGCAACCTGTGGATTATTTAGTGGATGTGAAAATGGTGCGTGCTCCGTTCAACCTTCAATGTTCATGATTCTCTAACTGCATATTTTTTAAATGTTAATTTACATAAAAATGACATGTGTTCCAGAGGCTGCATCTGTCACTCTTTCTAAAAAACTCGTATAATTCAAAAATTGTTCATTTTGGGTATAATTCATTTGGACAGTAATAGTTATTTAAGTAACAAGGAATGTAAAGACGTGTTAACATTCGAGGTGAACGAGTACGAGCCGAGGCAAAGCTGAGGCTTGTCGCTTGCCGAGGATGTTATGTTATTAATGTGAATTATTGAAAAATAGGATAGCTTATACATTGATAACAGTAGAGTCAAAGTTCTAATGTCAACCTGTCACACATTCAAAACTGAAAAAGAAGTATTTTACACATAGATAAATTTGAATATAGTTGTTCCTAGTACTTCTGAATGTGCCTGTTACATTTTGCAATATAAATTACAAAGAAACTTTTGATAGCAATAAAATATCCAGAAAATTTACAAATTTGACATCAATGTCAACGATGTTACAAAACGACTATGAAGAGGATTTCACTCTTACGTTGAACAGCGAATGGAATAGTGAAGATGAGGATGGATCCACTACAAAATATAACCCCCCGAAATATCCAAGAAGCATGATATCCAGAAAATTTTTAGAAAATTTCATCCTGTCGACCCAAGATCTTCTAGAATGTGGACCTTCAGAGAAGCAAAATTCAAAAAATTCGTCAATCCAACAAGAAATTGATGATAAATGTAATAAGTGCCAAAAAGAAATCTCGAAAGAAGTTTCAATTTCTTGTCATGGAGGTTGTGAAATCTCATTCCATTTATCTTGTGTTGGGATTTCAAATATGCAGTTCAAAAAAATATGCTCGTTGAAGGATATCATTGACTGGAATTGTGAAACATGTAAATCTAGAAGAATATCAAATGAAACTTTCTTCAATAAAAATACTTACAATCATTTAATGAAAAACATGGCTCTAATCCTTCAAATTGTTTACCATCTAGAACTTGATGTGAAAAATATAAATGAAAGTTTAAAATCAGCCCAAAATTCCAAACAAAATTACACTTATTCAATGGCTGTCAGTAATAGTAAAACAGACATATTAACGAAGCCATCTCAAGTAAGTTCTCAAGCGATTATAATAAAACCTAAAGATATGAAACAGAGTACTGAAGTGACAACCGAAATTGTCAAAAAAAATCGATCCCAGAAAATCAAAAACACCTATAAAATATTCTAAAACAACAAAAAATTGCTGTTGTATTGAAAAGTGAAAATAAGAAAAAACTGAAAAATTATTCTCGATAGCAAAAGAAGAATTGGGAGAAAGTTTCCAAGTAGATTTGACTAAACAAAGAAAGCATTGAATCGCCATTTTAGGAGTACACAAAAATTTCAACAGTAATGAAGAACTAATGACAGAACTAAGAGATTTGAACCACTGTGTTGATGAGAATGATGAGATTGATATTAAATTCTCCAGGCAATCGAAATATTCAAAAAAATGGATTTGTTTATTGCGAAACTACTGGAAATACATTCAAAAAGTTAGTAAATAGAGAAATAAATATTGGTTGGGGACAATGTAAAATTGTAGAAGATTTTAATATTCTCAAGTGTTACCGTTGTTGTTCCTTTGGTCATAAAACTTCGGCTTGCAAAAATCCTAAAGAAATTTGTAGTTTCTGTGCTGGAAATCATAATTTGAAACAATGCAAATAAAATAATACTGCTAAATGTGTCAATTGTTTTTTCTCGAATGAAAAATACGGTTGTCATAAGAGTATAGATCATGCTAGTAACGATGTATTATGCCCCATCTATTCCAAACAAATCTGTATTGCTAGGGAAAATACTGATTATTCTACATAATGGATTACAACAATCTGAAAAAAACTCAAATACAACACTTTAGTGATTCCGGTGGGTTGAATATTTTACAATTGAATATTCGCAGCATTAATAAAAATTTTGATCAGTTTTTAATATTTTTGGAATCGCAACAGATGAATGATATTTATTATGATGTAATTATTCTCTCTGAAACATGGAAAATTCTTGATATCAACTACTACAAGATAAAAAATTATACAAATTTTTACAACTCCTCAAGTCTTTGTCAAAATGATGGTTGTATTATATACATAAAAAGTGATCTTCTATCGAATATATCAATTATCGAGGCAGGAGGTTTTAAATTCATAAGAGCTATTTGTAATACGGAAACTTTATGTTTTAGAATAACATCAATTTATAGACCACCTTCAACAGACTTGTATTTTTAGATAGTTTAGAAAATACAATACATTCTTATATGGAAAAAATTGAAATATTCGCTGACGACATCAATATAAATATCTTGAATGATGATGATTTTCACTCCAATAGGTATCTCAATATATTGAATTCGCATTCTTTCAATTATTATTTGAATGAACCCACCAGGATATCTAATAATTCGAAAAGCTGTCTAGATCATATTTTTATTAAAAATTGTTTAACAGATATAGACATTAATTTTTCTGTTTTTGAAACCTTCATCACTGACCACTTTCCAATTTCCTGTCACATCAAGGTTGAAAAATTAAAACATCCCGAAACGAATGAAAATTTCAGAAACGTTGATTTTGAAAAACTAATAATTTGTTTAACCAACGAAGATTGGTCAGAGGTATATGAAAAAGTCGGTACCGAAAAAGCTTTCGATATATTTTTTGAAAAACTCTTGAATTATATAAATATTTCATCGCACATTCAAAAACTTCGCAAAAAATTTGTCAAACTGAAACCGTGGATTACAACTGGATTGATAATATCGATCAAAAAGAGAGATAAACTTGCTAAATTAGTCTCAAAAAATAAACATGATTTTGCTCTACAGGGTACTTACAAGAAATATAGAAATTTCCTGAATAAACTCATTAAGTTCACTAAAGAAAATTATTACAAAAACAAATTGAATGAAACCGGTGGTGACATGAAAAAAGTTTGGAAAGTGGTTAATGAAGCAAACAGGGCGGACAAAAACTAAAATTGGTATTGAAGAAATATACAATGAGAATAATCATATTATAAAAAATGATCAAGAAATTTCAGATATCTTTGTTGATCACTTCACAAATATTGGTCCCAAATTAGCTGAAGAAATAGATATTCCAAACAACTACATATCGTTAGTTCCATACTACAATCCAGGAAGTATTTTTTTGAAACCTATTACAGAAAATGAAATCATAAATTTTACAAAAAAATTGAAAATTGACTCATCTCCAGGGCCAGATCAGATAAATAATGGAATACTGAAATCTATCATTAGCCAAATTTCACAAGTTTTAACATTTTTATTCAATTTGAGTATTAAATCTGGTGTTTTTCCTAAAATTTTGAAAAAATCTTCCATTGTTCCAATTCATAAAGGAGATGATAAAAGAAATTGTAATAACTATAGGCCCATATCTTTGATCAATAAAATCGGTAAGCTTCTCGAAAAATGCCTTAAAACACGCATTTATGATTTCTTAGAAGAAAATAAAATTCTTTTTTCATCACAGTATGGGTTTCGAGAAAATATGAGTACTGATGATGTAATATTTCAAGTTACTCACCGAATAAGTAAAAATTTAGATGACAATAAAAACACTATTGGTATATATTTGGATCTAAAGAAAGCATTCGATACTGTTTCACATAATAAATTGTTAACAAAGCTATCTCATTATGGCATTAGAGGAGTATGCCTTGATCTCTTCAAAAGTTATTTAACAGACAGACAACAAATTGTTAAAGTAGGTACTACTACCAGCCACATCAGAAACATGACTTGCGGAGTTCCTCAAGGAACAGTACTCGGACCATTACTCTTTCTTATATATGTTAACGAAATTTTAAAAACAAATATTTCGAGTACAATAATTTCCTATGCTGATGATACAGTTTTAATTGTCAGTGGTAACTCATGGGAAGAAACAGTAACGAATGCTGAGATTGATATTTCTATTTTGAAAAATAACTTTGATTATGATCTTTTAACTCTAAAGGACCCCGCACTAATCTTATGGAAAACCGGTTTCGGTGAAAATCGCTGAAATTTCAATATGATGTAGCCCATGCCATCCTGAACAAAAGTTACCATTGCGCCAACTCTCTGAATGCCCGCGTTTGGATTCTACAGGGGGTCAAAGTTCGATATTTTGACGATTTTTCAAAAAATCCGGAATTTCATTTTCATTGTATCGATCTGAATTTTTATAATGGAATAGTCCACAATATGTGCATCAAAAAGTTCAAATGACAAAAGTTTCTAGAATCAAAACTGGCGGGTATACAGAGGGTTGAACTTTGTTTTTGGTAATTTTTATCGAACTTTTTTTGAGAAAATATTCGTTTTCCTGCAGATCCATGTGCAATTGATGATACTTACAGTACATAAGAGGGCGATCATATTTTGCATTTGAACTAACCATCCAACTTTAAATATTTGAAAGATACGGGGCGATCAAAAATATATTTTCAATTTCGGAAAAATGTATCCCTTTGTATAGTCAGCTTTCACCAATATATTTAGCTGATGTTTTGAAAGTATGTAGCTAACATACATACAAATGTGTCACCGTCTGTGCTCATTAATCTGAATCCAAATAAAGTTGCGGCGATGGTCCAAAAAATATGGAGAAGGGATGTTTCGGAATAATTTTGAAATGATTTCTAAAATCGTCCGTGAATTTTTTTATTTTCTGATATAATGTAGATGAGTCATTCTTGATCAAAAAGTTCTACAGTGCCTACCACGCGAATGCCACGGTTTGAGTTATACAGGGGTTTGAAGTATAGTATTTCCTTGATTTCTCGAATAATCAATAATTTCTTTGTAACGGAAAATAACATTGTTTCCTAGACAAACTTCGAAACATTTCAATGCCCAAATTATCTGAAATGAGAATTCATGAATATACAAAGGTTGCAAGTCAGTCTCATTATGTAAATATATTTTCGGACATATGCATGAGCATACGAATACGATTCATGTTTCATACGGTGTATGAAAATATAATACAAATTCTATAAGGACCATCATTTTCATTTTATGTTCCAGGAAAATACAGGATGAAAACAATTTTCGGAATGCTTCGAATGTGTCTGCCAGTAAAGTGCCATGCCAAGCATGGCCAAGTTACTGCAGAGTTTTCCAAGTAGAAGGGGCGTACATCTCCCTGCAATCCCAGAACTATTTTATTTTTCAAATGATGTCTTTTGATATACTAGTTTCAAGTTCAGATAGTTCAGGTTTTATATATTCCCGAATTGTGTACAGTTGCTTTCATAGAAAAGTAGTACACTTAATTTCAGCAGTGTAAACATGACTTGCTTAATAATGAAAAATGGATTATATAATCCAATCTTCCGCATACAACCTATACTATAGGTAATTCGTCGGCAAGTATACAACAGAAAACAACTACTGCTGTACTGTTTTCTGTTGTATACTTGCCGACGAATTACCTATAGTATAGGTTGTATGCGGAAGATTGGATTATATAATCCATTTTTCATTATTAATTAATGGTCTTCCGTCAAGTAGTGTTGTTTATTCTTTACGAAATGACTTGCTAAAATTGATAACTGCCATATTTCTTTTGTGCCTCTTTAACGTTTTTAAAAAGCCAAAGACAATTTTAAAAGATCAGATTAACACAATTTACTGTACTAAAATAACAACATTTTCGTTTCCAAGACTTGTACCTACTACTTTTCTGTGCAAGTAACTGTATTATTCCATATCCAAAATAGAGCAGTCCTTGGAATGTCATTCGATTGCTGTCAGAGTTATGGATGTTTTTGATAGCAAACATATTTTGATGTGTTGAACGTAGATGAAATGTTAGTATTTTCTAATAATTAGAGAATCGGTTGATGTTTTGGTCATCAATTACCTGTTTTCTTTTATTTTCTGCTCTTCGAAGTTAAATAAGGTGAGATAATCATTATATTCAATTGTATCTCATATTGGAATATTCCCAGGTCATCATGGCCTATCAAAATCAAGTAAATTGCTTTGTATGCGATACCCGATCAAGACCAGCTCGAATGTCACATCTTCTTCATGGAGAAGAACATTTGGAAAAGTGTCAAATAGCTATTTCTAGGCGGGATGCACGAGGTGGTCCCCCTCTCATCATAGGAGAAGAAACAAGAATATGTTTAAACTGTAATCGATCTATTATGAATGAAATAAGGGACTTGACGATTGATCCAACTTGTATAAGACTTTTTCCGCACACGATCATTCTCGAGAATATATTGTTTTCATACTGGATTTTCCTAAAACATCGGGTGGAGACAAAGTGGTCCTGGTCCTAATAGAGTTTCTGAATATATAAAAAATATGAATAGTAAACGGATACTTATATTTTTGAAAAAAAAATTTTTTTTTGGACCAACCTTTGTATATTCATAAATTCTCATTTAAGATAATTTGGTCATTGAAATGTTTCGAAGATTGTCTAGGAAACAATGTTATTTTCCGTTACAAAGAAATTATTGATTATTCGAGAAATCAAGGAAATACTATACTTCAAACCCCTGTATAACTCAAACCGTGGCATTCGCGTGGTAGGCACTGTAGAACTTTTTGATCAAGAATGACTCATCTACATTATATCAGAAAATAAAAAAAATTCACGGACGATTTTAGAAATCATTTCAAAATTATTCCGAAACATCCCTTCTCCATATTTTTTGGACCATCGCCGCAACTTTATTTGGATTCAGATTAATGAGCACAGACGGTGACACATTTGTATGTATGTTAGCTACATACTTTCAAAACATCAGCTAAATATATTGGTGAAAGCTGACTATACAAAGGGATACATTTTTCCGAAATTGAAAATATATTTTTGATCGCCCCGTATCTTTCAAATATTTAAAGTTGGATGGTTAGTTCAAATGCAAAATATGATCGCCCTCTTATGTACTGTAAGTATCATCAATTGCACATGGATCTGCAGGAAAACGAATATTTTCTCAAAAAAAGTTCGATAAAAATTACCAAAAACAAAGTTCAACCCTCTGTATACCCGCCAGTTTTGATTCTAGAAACTTTTGTCATTTGAACTTTTTGATGCACATATTGTGGACTATTTCATTATAAAAATTCAGATCGATACAATGAAAATGAAATTCCGGATTTTTTGAAAAATCGTCAAAATATCGAACTTTGACCCCCTGTAGAATCCAAACGCGGGCATTCAGAGAGTTGGCGCAATGGTAACTTTTGTTCAGGATGGCATGGGCTACATCATATTGAAATTTCAGCGATTTTCACCGAAACCGGTTTTCCATAAGATTAGTGCGGGGTCCTTTGAAGAAAACTAATTTTATTACATTTTCCTGCAATGAGATAAATTAGCCTAAAAATATAAATAAAATTGTAATTCATAAATCCAAATGCATACTAGAGAAACTTGAACATTGTGATAAATTTAAATGTAAGTGTCAAGAAGGAATAGAAAAAATTTAATACACAAAATATCTTGGAATATATATAAACAAAAATCTTAAATGGAATACTCACATATCAATAATAACCAAAAAATCGAGACAGACACTATGTAAATTTCGATTACTCAAAAACATAGTTAGTCGAAAACTTTTGATTAGGTTTTATTATTCTTTGTTTGAATCCATTATGTCATACGGAGTGATTGCATGGGGAGGGACTTACACAAATACTCTGAAATCGGTAACTATAGTCTTCAAAAATATGTTCTAAAAATTATGTTCAATAAACCATTTGATTTCCCGTCGAAATTGTTGTTTCACCAGTACAAAATTTTAACTATAAGAGAACTGTTTTATAAAAAATCCTGTACTTTCCTAAAAAATCATAGTTCAATATTAACAACATCAACCCATTATCATAATACTAGATCAAAATCTAACAAAAATCTCCAGTAACAAACATTTTCACACACTATATTACAACAACATGCCATAAATATAGGATGCAGAGTATTGAATTTGGTTCCAGTGAGCATAAAAAAACTTTCGCCAAACGTATAAAAGATTGGATTCTTGAGAATATTGAAAATCTAGAAAAACATGTAGCTTTTAAATGAATTGTGATATTTTACTCATTTGTTAATATTTGTTATTTTATCTTTTTTGGAAAGATATTTTGTTATTGTTATTTTTTAAATTTTTTATATTTATTTATAAATATTATATAATAATATATATATGATTACACACAGGTATCATAACCTATGTAATCATATATTGATTTTCTTGACCATTAATTTTAAATTTTCATATATTAATGTATTTAAGTTCAATAAATAAATTAAAAAATTAAAAAATTTCAGATAGCTGTTTAGTGTTAATTTTCTCATAGGTAATAATATGTGCCTATATTTTTACTGAAGTATGGAGCGTTTGTCTAAGAGCTGCATTTGTAGAAAAAAATCTTGTGTATTTCGAGCACAAAGTGCCATTGCCGCTCTCTATCACTTTGCGCTCTAAATACACAAATAGCTAGCTGGAGGGGGCATTTTTTCCCATTTGATCCTGAAAAATGTCGGTCACATAATGGATGCTATTCTTGGAGACGAAAATAATAGTCAGGGACGTATTTCTAGCTTCAGGGTGCCCAAGCGAGACAAGGGAAGAGAAAAGAGAATTCCAGCCGCTCTTATTGGGTTATTTCTGAACTAGTGAATGATGTCAATGACAATTATTTTCGTCTCCTAGTTTAGTAAGTTGATTTATGCATCAAGCGGTTAAAATGAAACTGGGAAAGTTTTATTTCCCACACATCAATCGCATGCATTACTAGATTACAACAGCACGATCGAAAGAAAAATACAAGCCCTCAAACCCGAGAACAACCCTTCACCTAACGTGGCCTTCTTAACCGCACGCCACCCCGGTTCCGATGAAACAAAAAAAAATACGACTAATATTCAATAATAACTAGCAAAAGCCTTCAACGCGTGTCCTCCACGTGTCGCAACCATCCACTTCCCGCGTCCACCGGAAGACAGACGACAGTTTATACTCCTCGAATTATTTCCATAATTACGTTATTGTTTCCCAGGTTAGAGGGTACGATCGTCCACTGCAAAGGACGACAGGTACGGTAATAACCCCGCGTAAGGGTTGTAACGGTGTAGTTATTGGAAGGATGCCGCGGCTAGTTCTGCAATTAAGGGTCGATCCGGAAGTATTAGGTGTTCGGTGTCTTCTTTATTGAGGGGAGTTGGCGCTGGATTAGTGAATGTGTGGGTCAATTAATTTGCGATGATTATTTTCCTCATTATTAATCGTGAAACCAGAAAAGGACGAGGGGTGAATGGGGAATGTGAACGCTATAAACGTGGATCTAGTAAATGTTTCTCTATATATACTACCTAAATGGAAAATGTGGTTTTCTTCCTTGATTTTAACCTATCAGCCGAACGTACCAATTAAAGTATCTTTTTGATTGTAATTTTTTTTCCAAATTTTGATTGATAAGATTCTGCAATTTCATTCATTTTATTCAACAGTTAACAAAACCAATTACGTTGAAACAAGAAACTGTTAAAAATACCTATTTACAATTATTAACACCTTGAATGCCATACTTGAATACGATACTTTCCTTTGGTGCCATAGCGGTCATAATGACCGCCGATTTTGCACCTCTACTACGGCTGCTTTTAACACTTTTTCTAGAAAGGGATCATGCTATATGAAAACATTTAATCTCAAATTGGTATTTCTTAAAACCCTGTCATTGTACTGGGTGATACAGAATATAGATCATATTGAACTCGTAATTTTTTTGTAAGTGATGAATCAGGATAAATCAACACATGAATATGGTTGAAAAGAGAACAGTATCGATCTTTTATATGCACCGAATGGACCAAGATACATAGAAACCCTGGTGTGATCTCTTATAGCTATGAAACCGACATACAAATGTGTTAAGGTACGGCCTACTTGATTCGTGATATTTTTACTGCGTTGATACCGTTTCACCTCTTTAGCACACAGATGGCGGCAAAATTACAGATTCATGATGACGCTTGGACAAGTGTCATGTTATGTAATTTTCAACATTGAATTTTATTTGTTGTGATATTCATTAACCATAATTTGTAAACATTCAAATTTCAATCAAATAATTATGACTCAGTACTTCGGAATGTTGGAAACTCGGCTATTTTCGACTTATACGCCATCCATCGACGAATGAAGCCAACGGTATCAGTGCAATTACAGTCTCAACAACTTTGTTGAAACAAAAGCGAATCAGTGATAACAACATGGTTTCTATACATCTTGGAATGGACCATCATCGACTTAGAAAGCTTAAAGTGGAAGTTGGTTACGTTGCACGCAAATTTGCCCACTTTTTAAATTTCAAGTTATTGTGAAAATCCGTTTCCATTTCAACTCCATTGTGATTCAATTCTCTATCTTTCTGGTTTGAATATTACAAAAGGGGGGGGGGGGGGGGGGGGGTTCTGTCGAACACTGTATAAATGATTGAGAACTTCACGACACAATTAATAATAGAAAACATGTAAGAATATTTTACCACACCGAAAGCAGACTAGGACAAGACTGTAAATGTAGGGATTGTGAGGTAGGTCTACAGTCTATTATTATAGATAATGTTCAAAATAAAATGAATTTTTCAGAAAGATATGTGAGTAGGTACATTTCATTACTGAAAAATTGGGCCACAATGTGTTTTGACTCTCACGGCATTTCCTTTTGTTAGAGCAGACGATGGACTTTATTCAAAGATCTTTTATAACTGATTGAGGTGTATCTTGTTCTTGGGTCACACGTAGTAGTAGTGACTTTTTGATGGGCTCTTTTATTTTAGAATAAATCTATTGTGGTGAACTAGCGTTAAATCAAAAATGAGTTCAATTGCTAATTTTTTGAAAAATTAATTCATTTTTTAAGTAGCTAATTATAGCCAGATACATCAGAAACATCTACAGAAGCTTTCCTTTCATCATGCTATATAATATTGCTTCTGGTTCATTGATTGCACATCTAATTTTTTTAATCTATTTGATTTCCATATCGCTTTCCTCAAGTTGAGAATTTCTGCCTCATTGACACCGTGTTTGACGGTGTTTGGTATTGAGACCGAAAATATCCTATATTCAACCTTCCACTAAATGAAACAAATTACGAGATCATTCTGTATTAAACAAATATCATATTTTCACAAACTTTTGTCTTTGATTTCGTCAGTTATATATACTCTTTCTAAGTGCCTGAAAAATTATGATATAGTGAGTTCTTTTACCAACAAGTTTGGTAGACAGAGATACACTAGTATCAGAATTATCAGCAAAGGGTCTTCTTCTGGAATATAAAAGTCTATCAGAGAAAAACAACACAATGTTTGTTGTGTCTGATGTATCAGAAACACGTTCTTTCACAAAATGTGTTTTCAAATTTCATGTATATTGATTTCCACAACACAGTTTGAATAGCCTTATTCCATATTTGAAAGGCGTTTCTGGGAAATATTGCTTCCCAATCAACCGTCTTCTAAATGGAACTGGCGATATATTATATATTATAATGTTTCTCCAGTTATGAATCTCATTTTATGGAATGTGCCAGTAAACTGGAAAATTACACACTCTCAAGAAGAATTGAAATCCTTTCGTTGTCATGATTTGTGGGACGAAATGGTTGCGAAAGGACATATCGGTTGGCCAGTAATCGGCAACATTTAGCTTATGATCTTAACCCATTATATACCTTGTGAGCCTGATAAATCCCAGGATTTCATTTCTATAGGTTGAGGTCCATTCATGAAGCCTTTACTGAGTAGAAGCACCATTGTTATTCAACCAAATTTGATTGATACAGAGATGAAATCATAAGGGTGTTTCTCTACAGTAACCAAACAGAATTCAGCTATTCAGATTTTTCGTTTTTATACTGCAAAATTTTCATTATCGGCAATGGCTTCAGATTCGTCCGTTATTCCATTTTAAAAATTGAACACATCTTCTTAATTTTCTGGTTCATCATTCATCTTCATTTTGTATCTCTTTGGGATTATGCAGATGTCGGAGCCCACGAATTATTTCAAATTTTTTTTACCTTTATTGAATGTCTTTAGATATTTATTGGGCATACTGGAACGTCTTCCTTTCAGTTGATAAATAAACTAAGTCTCCTCAAAAATCTTCAGATTATGTAAAGTCTCTACTTCTTCGTAATATAATTACATGTTTTAACAATTTTGTGAATAAGCTGTAAATCAGTGAATTTACTTTTTTGAATAATAACAACGTTCTGCTAAAACACAATTGTAACCCCTGACTTGATCACTGTGATAAGCCAATTTGGATATAACATTTCATAAACTCTTAGTTTGTAAAGTTTACTTCAGTGTAGGATATCTTCCTGTTGCACAATATAAAATTTACTCATTTGCCCTTCTACACTTTTATAGATTATCTTGATCTCACATTAATTCATTTTCAGACTGTGGAAGGTTACAAACCAACAAAATTTTTTTCAGGAGCCGAATGTTCTCCATAAAATCATACTTTCAATCAATATGTTGAAAGTGTTCATGTGGCTTGGTCTATTCGTCCATAAAATTAACCAGAATTCATCATTTTCTCATTAGAAGTCCATATCGGTTAATAATTTATTTACTTTTCGAATTTTATGCTTTTTGTGAAATATTTGTTCTTTACATTTGGCAGTAAATAAATATTATTTTGTAATCATTATTATTATTATTTTGGACTGAAAAGACAGGAATATGTGTATGAATCCATCCCTACACCCTACTCACTATATTCGAAATGTTCGATTCGAATATTAAACTTTTTCAATTTCAGCTCCATCTAGTGGACGAATATCAACAAACCATACATTTTTGTGATGAGTATTCTAAGAAAATTGTTAAGCCGATGAAAATAGACAAGGTGCAATTTTCTATAAAAAAGTTGGCAGCACTTCTGACTCGTCCTATAGGATTATGTCAGGAAAGTTTCAATAAAATTTCGTTTATTTCAATCCTATATCTCTACTTCAAATTTGAAATCTCTATTTGAAGCGATAACTGAATGGTAGGCTTATCTCATAAATCACTGTTACACAGTACCCGTTCTCTGTAGCACCATGGGAAAGTCAGTGTGAATTTCTCGGCCGTCAAGGTGTTAATATGTATTGTACAGTTGGTTAAATTATTAGAGAAAATACCACATCTTTTTCACTAGCAAATATTCATAATTTTTTGGTAATTAGCTTTTTTGAGAGAATTGTAGTCAGGATAACTGATATCAAATGTTAAAAAATTTAAACCACAAACTTTAGAAAATAAAAAGTTGGATAATACAGAAAACTTTATAGAAAGCTGATCAATGCTGTAGAACGTAGATTTTATCATGAGAGAATTGTTCATTCAAATAATAAATCAAAAGAAACTTGATCCATGATAAATGACTTCACAGAAATCGATTTGATCCCCTAGTACCTGCGGATGAACTAATTAAATATTATTGTTCAACAGCTGAAAAGCTAATATCGAACACTTCAATTCCAGATGATCCACTAATATATCTGGAGAACCTTGGTACACGCAAGAAACTTGCTTTGTATTCTATAGCGAACTGAAGAAGGTAATTTGTTAATCTCCCTGATACTGCTCTGAATAGCAGAAATAAATCAATCTTTCAACACTGGCTCTTTTCCGTCCTTCCTTAAAACATCGGTTGTAATACCCCTTCACAAAGGGGATCTAGAAGATCCATCGAACTATTGTGAACTGCTGTATTGCCCTATATAATAATCAATATGTTTCACCTTGTATGTATAATAATAATTCTTATTGTTGATCGAGTTGCGCCACATCAAATTGTTGAGTCAGCAATTAGGTAGAGTAATGAACTTTATTTCAGAACCTAGGTGCTATGTATTTCTATCTCACCTTTATATATTTCTCTCTTTGTTATGAAACCAAGTGACTTCTCGGTTCTTTAAATAAACTGAACAGAAGCCACGCACATCAGATAACATGTAACTCTGTAACTTGACATTGTAAAACCACTGTTTAACATTTACCATCCGAAACATCACCGTCCAACTTTATAATAAATAGTTAGAGTAAATCAATCCAGTGTTTTCCAACCACAACTTTCTGCAACCCCTTTGCACCTCAATTAACGTGACCGCTATCACCTTATAGCCCTCACTTCTTCGCTAGCCAAAATTATAGAAAAAATAGTAAAATATCGTTTATCTGACTTCGTCTTTATACAATACAATCAGTTGTAATCAGTTTGGATTCCAGTCGAAAAAGAGTAACCATGATGCAATATTTTCCTTTTTAAATCAAGTTTATCTCAACATTAATCGTCAAGAGCAAAAGTATTTTCTGATTTATCTAAAGCGTTATACAGGGTCTCCCAAAACTCAACGTCATCCTTTGAAGGGCAGATGGCCGCAAGTACAAAACTTCATGGTTTACTATTCTAATTCTTGTTATGCAACCTTTAATAACCCATCTATTGATTAAAATCCAAATTGAAAATATTGGTGCAATACCTTTGGAGAAAAAAAAACATATTTGCCCGATTCACCAGTTAATTTATTTAATTAGCTTACTCAGACTCTTTATACTGTAAACAAAAACCACTCGAACCTGGCAAGTTATTTCAAAAAATTGCTCATTCGGTGTAGTTTATGACATGATACAACATTCACTATCTTCCACTTGAGGAAAAAAGATATTCCTAGTGTACTGCAATAATTTCAATAATTAGGAATTCGAATGAAAACACTTGGTAAATTGAAGTGACAGGTATTTATTGACAACTAAACAAAAGGCAAAGAAAAATTTGAGAATGATAAATGAGGATAGCTTGAAAAGGACATTTAGAGCCAGTTTCACAGGTTCCAGTTAGGGTCCAGATCAATTAACTAATGATTAGAATGTGAACCTGTCAGAGCCATTGAAAGCAGCAACCACGTGGTACCTTGATAGAAACTTTTCACTGGCACCTCAATTTTTTAAACAGCTGTTATAAGAGTTCCCGTAGCAACATCAGGCTCCATCGTTACAGCTGCTTACTGTTTGCTGGAAAGGAAGACCCAGCAAACTTATGAGAATATGCTGTAAAGTTTACTCGACGAATGTGCCCACCGTGAGTTTTTCTTGATCCAGCGGTTCTTCACATGGAATTTGAGAAGGCAACTAGAATACTGGGAGACCATATTTATATTAGAGGCTGCGTTTACCACCTTTGCCAGAACACTTTCAGAAAAGTTCAAGAATTGGGCCTCCAAAAAACACATATGGAAAATCAAAAAATTTAATAGTTTCTGCGGAAAACTGGATGGGCTGGCTTTTCTACCAGTGGGTGCCGTA
The DNA here is from genome assembly GCA_944452925.2 of Chrysolina oricalcia. Lineage (NCBI taxonomy): Eukaryota > Metazoa > Arthropoda > Insecta > Coleoptera > Chrysomelidae > Chrysolina > Chrysolina oricalcia. The sequence goes on along the minus strand of OX101818.2, from coordinate 15,469,686 downwards.
GACAAAGGGATGACATATCTGAAGACAAGTCCGGGGGCACATGAATTTTCTGCTCTACTGAATTATTTTGACGCTACCTATGGTTCGGGATCATCCAGAAAAATAGGAAGTATTCCAAATATAGATTAGAAAAGTTGATCCTTTGTTCTTCTAAATCAGACAAGAAGTTCTCAGTCACGGTATACTCTTATCCAACATGAAGAAATCACCTCATACTATTATTGATTGTGTCCTAATATCTTGGATGTTACGATTTTTTGCTGGAAATGATTCCATGTGCAAAAACATACCGCAAAAGTTCCTGAGGTCATAATAATAGATTTTGAAAGAAAATCTTGCCAAGGTCATTTTATAGACAGAATAGGATTCAGTAGGTCCCAAACAATTTTTGAGTGTATAGGTTTCCCTAAGGCGATTTGTAACCATTTTCAAATTGATTGTAGGTAGCTGGAACACACTGTATATTTGACCAAATGTAACAACAGTGGAGATCGATACATTTAGTAGTACCCCATATTAATGACTGATTACATCTTGATTACTCAGAATAGTGATCATTTCAGAATAACGTTGTGTTGGTTTGTTTTTCTGGAACACACAGTATAATTGAGTTGTTTTACTATGGAGAAAAAGAGGTAGTTTTTGGCGATCTCTTGCGCAAAACTAACCTCTAGAAAAAGTTGTTGGAATAACTTGTAGGTACTACAACATATCAAAAATTCAGTCAACTCGACAGTGGGCGATTTCCCTATCAAAGTGTGCAGTATTCTTTCCCCTTCATGTTTATGCCTAATAGTTTAAATGGCGCCATTAATGAAATTTATTTTCAAAATTATGAAATAAATTGGAAAAAGCATACTAGCCATCCTACAAACCGAGTTCGTTTTTTTGCAATCAATAATTAATTAAAGGTTTTGAATTATTTTAAATTTTCTGAAATTTTTACTTCAAAACGTTTTCAAATTACTTTATTCGATATTTTGCATCCTACTCTACTTTGTACGACGTCATTGTCAATTATCCAATTTGCCGTCATTCCAGTAATCACTTGACATTGATTTTCGGGTTGTTGGATATGCACAATCGATTATCAAGACATTATTTTTCAATACCCATATGTTACTTTATAAATACTGCACTGTATGTCGATCCAGGCTTTACTTATGAGATACAGGGTATTGAAGATATTAATGAAAATGATGAAACGCCACTGTTTTTTTTTCGAATAAATACTATTCTTATAATTGTCCTCTCTATCTTCTCATTAAAATGGTCTTCGGGCTTTTTTTCGTCCGGCAGGTTTTTTATTTAAAAAATAACTTGCTTTCATTGGCACTAAAAGGAAGAAATCACATAATGGCAAATCAATGCATTTTAGTCCAAAGGCTAGGGACCTTTTATGATAAGATAGAGAACAATTATAAAAAAGGCATTTATTTGAAAAAAATTTATTTTTATGCGTGTCTTGCATGTGCAAAAATTGAAAGAAAAGAAATTCAGGAAAATTTGATATTTTTCTTAAATTTCATCACCCTTTATTTCAGAAATAAAGAGATTGAGGACGTATTATGAAGACTTTTTCTTAAAATCATCCAAGATTTATCGCCCTTTAGAATCAACATTCAATTATGAAACGTCCTGTAAATGACAATGACAAGTGCAGCGGCTTCATGGTGCTGTAGTTGTACATCCGACTCATGAATCGACGGATCAAATCCTGGCTAGGGCCAGGAGTTTTTCATTTATTTATGGTAGCAGATTGAATTTAAAATTTTGTATAAAGATGAAACGTCCACCAATCACTGTTGGGTTGAAATTAACAGTGCTGCTCCTAAGGTGACATATGGAGTTAGTAACAAAGCCTACAGAACACTTCTGGATGAAGGATCTCGGTCAATCAATGGCCATCCTAAAGATGTCAATAACATACAATTAGTACTATGAAAAATGCACTAATGCCCGTTTTTTCACGAAAAATATCAAGGCAATTGTGCATTTGTCACTTTAAAATCTTTTTTTTTTGGTTCTGCCATTGTTCCTTTTAAAATTGTTACCTTTTACTTTCGGGATCCCCTACCTTGGAGGAATTCATCGGCAACAAAACACAAGTGTGTGTTTTAAGCTCACAGTGACCATAATGAAATTTCGATGTAAATGTTATGTCTGTAGAAATCCAATGTTCAAATCCCGTGAAAAAATATCCTTTTAGATAAATTAAAACTAGGATAGAGTTATGCGAAATGATTAACACCCAAATGTATGTCCAACATCGCGACTCCACAAAGAAATTGTTTCAAACAATATTTTCATTCCTATAAGCTTGATTCTGCAATATAAGGGCGATTGTTCTCGCATCTCTAGTGGTACATACCGTAGCCAGAGTGGCTCTTGAGGTTATGAAAACATCTGAAGATTTTCGCAAACAGCGCTATATATCCACTCTGACGACTATAGGCCAGACACTTGTCTCATGTGTTCTTCGGGGCTATCAATAATTTCGCTGTTATGGCAAGTGTCCATATTCTCACCGATGAGTGTTTGTCGAAGGGATGAAGTCAAGAAAACAATGCGTGTAAATGTTATAAAAATATATTTGTATATCATCAAAAATCCCAGTACCTATCTATTTTATTACGAGCAGAATGTTGGACAAATATTAGTTTAGTACCTATTAGAAACCAAATATCGGCCAACAGTGGTAGACATAAACAATATCAGGGATATATTCTATATTATAGCGGTTTGAGATCTATTGATTTCTTCCGCAGTTTTATACTTCGTCGTTTAGTCAATTAATTCGGCAGCCTTGATCCAATTTTATTGTTATTAAATTTTGCTAGTCATTTAGAAACGTTATAATTACCATTGTTTCAAATGTGCAGTTAAAGTCTTGATGGGAAAATGTAGTGGTTATATCAACTCATTTTTCATACTCATTCATTGAAAAAATATTCCATGTACGTAAATTAATGATTTCTGGATTCACAATGGCAATGTCACAAGTTTTGATTTCCAAGTTACCAACCTGACATGACAGATATTCACTAAACAAAACAGCATGAATTTGCTGATTTTATTATTGCTAAAAGAAGGTAGAATTTTGTGATAAAAAACTGTTAATGAAAAAAAGTGTAAAACTGGTGAATTGGGGTTTGTATATTGTGCTGGTGAAAATGAGGAGGTATCTGATTGTTTTTTAAGGAAGAAAAGTGTGCTATAAAATGCCAGTTATCATTCAAAAAAAGGCCGGTATCTCCGAAATTACTTGAGACCGCCAAAAATTTCAATTGGATTTTTTGTTCAGGGGTTCAACATTTTTTTTGAAAATTTAGATGGTCAATGTAACGGAAGTTTTACCTCATTCGACATATTCCTTACAGGAAAGTAAAAGGTTGAAAATAAACGGAAAACTACGTTTATGTTGAAACTCTGTGATGTTGGTGAAATCCACTTTCATGTCAAATCTGGAGAAGAGAACAAATGTCTAGGATTACATCTTCCAAATTTGGAACAGTAATTATACGTAAGGCGTCAGTCAATTGAAAATATTCTTTCCCAAATTTGGAGTAAATGACAAATATTAACAGCAGCGATGAAATCTGTGTTGGATAATTAGGATGCAGCTGGAGCTGAATATGAAACAGAAAAAGGAGGTTTCAGATGTTTCCCATGTGGACTTGTTATAAACCCAGGAATGCCTTTCTCGACGTCCAAAAATTTGACTGTGAAACAATGTGTAGAACTCATTGCCCCATTTCTTGAGAACAATATCGGAGTGTTAGCTTAAAAAAAACAGAGAATCATTATTTTCAAATGCAAGGGCCATTAGCTCAAACGGATACATTTTTGTGACCTCTTATGGATGGTGAGATAATTTTTTCTAAATTTTTTTGAGATTTCTGCAGTCAGTGTCCATTGTGGTTCTGGAGTTGATTCTGGGCACTACTACAACTTGGCCAAGGACAGAACGGACTGGTACAAATTTGTTGACATTTGCGTAAATAGATTGTTTTCTTTTTAATTGGACCTTTTGGAGCCTCTACAGTCTACATACATCCTATTTTACTGAAAAGCAGATTTTCATAATTCTACAAACTCATCTGCCAGTTTTCATTCAGTTAATTCCAACTCTTCAAATGAGGTGTTGAAGGTTTTTCCGGGTTTCCCTGCAGCTGTAAAAGCGAATTTACCACTGATTCAATTTGAGCCTCCCCAGAACGACAGTATTTTCTTCATTGTTACTTTGTTATTGTTGTATTCAACAGTTTAGTAAAAGTTCTAGATATCAATATTGATTGAAATGAAAATCTTCTTTCTGAAAATCGAGGTTTTAGGAGTGTTTACCAGTTTTCTACAATATCATGAAAAAACGATTGAAACAGTAACAACAGATTCATATTAAGATTTATGGTATGTAAAGAATATAATTATAAAATCATTTTTTTACATTAGTACCAAAAATTGATATTTTCAACTACGGAAATTGAATGTAAACACACAATTTATCCAGTTATCAATATCTTTCTACTTTATAGATCATATGAGTAGAAAAACGAGGATATCTGATTCAATAAAATTTGAATAATTTTAACTTACAAAATCAAAATCAAAACAAATAAACAATCCGTTGAAGTTGACAGATGACATAATTATAATTGACTTGAATCTGCAACATATTTTCATCCATGACTTTTTAAACACTGTGAATATTTGAAATTAGTGATGTATTTTGTTTCCAACTTGTTTTTTAGGGGAAACAAATTCTACCTCAATCTCACCTCAATTTCACGAAAGAAATCAATAGATGCAAAACTGCTACTAGCAAAACCTTTTGGTTTTTGCTATCGTACACTTCTGTACTTTACAGGATGTAAGTAAACTACACCAAATAACCTCGAGGATATTTCAACACCCTGTGATACCACAAAACCTTTTGCAATTATATTTTTAGGAACTCTTTCAGTAAGTTATAACCTTCAAGATTAATTGGCGACTTCAAATTACACTCTAAACAGTGGGGTCGTGAATGCATGTTTAAATGTCATCGAACACTGTTGAAATGGTAATCAAACAAAATAACACGTATACGATAGCAAATAACCTATAAGTAATTACATAAAACAATCACATGAAAATGGGAATCTTGCAAGTGCTGGAATGTTCATTCAGTTTTCTCCGAAATAAACGGGGGAGGGAGTCAGTTGAAACGATATAACTTTATACAGTGTGATTAAGTCATCACCCGTCTAAAATCAAGTCCAAAATCAAATCTCTATCAACGTGGATACAGTTTCCACAAAAAAATGTCACATCGTTTCTAACCATAATGAAGTTGAAGAAAATATATGTATTTCTGTAATACTAATAGAAAACATGGTTTAGATGAAAAAATAATTCGTAACGATTGTGACACATTGTACTGAAAGTAACAAGTCTTATTTCTTTGTGATGTATGTATTAATAAAAGAGGAATGTAGCCTTGAATTAAATCTAAATAATTTTACAAGTATGTTATGCACTCACAGCCATCAAATATTTGAAACAATACCCAAATCAAATTGAATAACGGAAGTACTTTTTCTCTCCAACTGACTTTCCCTGATGAATATTTTATGAAAAGTAAAAACAACTCGGGGGAGATTCTTGTGACAATAGTTGATGAAAATACCAATCAATAAAATAACTACAAACTATTTTAAAAATAAAAGAATACAACAAAAGAGTATTATTAATTATATTATAACGAAATATATCTAACGATTAGCTAGTATTGTTCAAAATATCCACCAACGTGGAAAAAACCATTTGGGAACATATTATATGGATAGAAGTATTGAAAGTGGAATTTTCTCGTAAAATACAATCGATGAAATTCCCCATCGCCACATTTCCACGAATCAGATAAACAGTTTCAGTTCCCCACACTCGAGATAAATTCATTCAACAGCTATTATTAGACGCATTTTGTGATATTAGGTCATTCACATTATTGATTATTGAATTCGAAACTAACGAGCTATGAGAATAATAATAAAGCACTAAAAAGGCACACTACTCGGATATTTTGGTAAATATCGTTGCATAGAAGTTTCTATCACTCCATTACCTATAATTGTTGCGATGAAATTTTTTCTTCCTAAGAACCAGTTATAAGAAGACTGAGGGAGAACAACATTTTGGTAACACTAGTAAAAACATACTTTCATACAATAAATATTTGTTCGCAATTCGTTGTGTCGAATTATTTCACAAAACCATAATTGGTTGACTTTTGCAAATAGATTTTCGGGGAGCTCAAATTATTAGAATCCCTCTTAGAATCCAACAGCATGAACGCATCGAGAAAAATTAACCAAATTCGTTTTTTGTCTCAATAATGACAGAATGACAAAAATACTAGTAGGAAACCTACTGTGCCATCACATGGAAGACAGTTCATAGTTATATTCTGTTAAGTTTTCGACTCGCAACTGTCATTTATTAATTTGTTATAAACATTAAATAACAAAAAAGGTGCGGTTTTTTAAATTATTTTGCTTATAAAATGGAAACTAACAAAGCAGTCTGATTGCTCCAATGGAAATACTTGTAGATAATTGAAATATGAACAAAATGGGATGTTTTACGACCCGGTCGGATCATTAGTAACGGAGAAAAACTGGAAAAACTTATAACTCCGCCATTTTTTAAGAAGTGGATTGGCCTTTCACGTGGAACTAACTATTGAATCATGTGTACTTTATATGTGCACAAAACAGGCGCTGTCGTATCTTTAGTTTTGGCATAATTGCAATTTAAATCTTTTTTTCCACTATCTTGCAGCGAGCCTGGATGCTCTAGTGATAGACCGATTTCAATTTCTCAGACAGATTATGAAAGTAGAAGTATAGTACTACAAAACGTATATTTTCATTTTGCGCTACAATGGTGCGAAATGGGTGAAAAATGTAGGCAAACATGACTGAAAACGGCCGAGTCCGCGTTAGCTGCCGAGTAGTAGGAGAGTCCGGAAGATGAGGGGAATTGTTCTAATGAACAGGTTACGTGATAATACGCTTCCCCTCATCTCTGCTCTCTCCTACCACTCGACCGCTTCTACCAGCTTGGTCGTTTTCAGTCATGTTTGCAAGCATTTTTCACCCATTTCGCAACATTTTAGGGCAAAATGAGAATATACATTTTGTGGTACTGTACTTCTACTTTCAAAATCTGTTTTAGAAATTGAAATTGGACCATCATTAGAGCATCCAGGCACGCTGCAAGATAGAGCAAAAAAAAATCAAATTGCAATTGTGCCAAATCTAATAATCCGTCAGAGCCTGTTTTGTGCACACACAAAGTACACATGATTCAATACTTCCATGAGATGGGCCAACCCTATTTCTTGAAATATGGTGGAGTTAGGAATTAATGAAGAAATTGTAAAATTTTCTGGTTTTTCCGATTTTTCTCCGTTACTAATGAACCGATCGGGTCGTAAAACATTCCAATTCTTTTCATTGGAGCAACCAGATTGCTCTATTACTTTTCATTTTATAAGCAAAACAATAAGCAAAAAGAAGACGTTTATTTAAATGTTTATACAAACTACGGAATGTCTCTAAATAGTGGCCCAAATAACAACAAAACAAAACAAACGAAGTGACTGGCAAGGGATAACTACATTTCAGAGGGAATCTCGTGGAATATAATTTAAAAAATCACACTTCATACCATTTATCTAAAGTCATTGATGAGAACATATATAGTTTCAAGGTTTGAGCATTATACAACTTGTGCATACTATCAAAGAGCACTTTCGTGTTTGTAGTACGGCTCTATTACAGTGCGACGCTAAATTATGGAACAAATTCATTATTTCTGAATATAAAGATTTTTCGGAAAAATCCTCGGACAGGTCGATTTTCTTTTCCGATGGGCCAATTTTTGAACCTCACCCAAAATATATAGGGTTATCCGCATTTGAGGAAAAGCGACTTTGGTGATATTTTTAAATGGGACACCCAGTATATTTGTCCATATTTGGTTAGGGATCGTCATTACAAATCCAGTGATACCAAGTTTGATGGGATTCAAACGGCTGCGAAGATATGGCCAAAAAACTTCTCCATATACCCAATGAGTGCGAAAGAAACTTTTAACCTTCTGAATCGTGTGGAGTCTCGCAGTCATACTCATTAGACATACTAGGAAGTTTTTTGGCCATATCTCCGCAGCCGTTTGACATAATCCCATCAAACTTGTTATCACTGGACGATATCCCTAACCAAATATGGAAAAATATACTGGGTGTCCAATTTAAAAATATCACCAAAGTCATTTTTACTCAATTGCGGATAACCCTATATATTTTGGGTGGAGTTCAAAAATTGGCCCATCGGAAAAGAAAATCGACCTGTCCGAGGATTTTTCCGAAATATTTTTATATTCAGAAATAATGAATTTGTTCCATAATTTAGTGTCGCACTGTATATGTTGGCAAGACTGTCTTCCTGATACGCTGGTGTAAAATAATTATATGTCTCTTGGTGATTTACGAATCTTGTTGAAGTAATACAATACGAAATTATCTCCCCCCCTTATTGAACCAATAAAACCAATTTAAATAAACATATGTCACAATTATATTTGTTTTCATTACAACCTCAATCACTTAAAAGTCCGTAACAAGTCTAACGGATTAATTTTCAAACAGTAATCACATGTCCGCTCTTTCTATTCGAATTTTTTAGAACATAGAGCCCGAGTGCCGCCATTTTAGACGAAGTGGAATAAGTGATACCGACTTACCCCCATTTTACTAAATGCGTTCATCTTGCCGGATTCTATAGTTAGCAATGGTTGATAGATTATTCACATCCGCGAGGTATGGATTACAGCATTGGAAAAGTGCACAATAATTATTGCTTTCGCGGAAACTTTCTAGAAGTTTCCAACTAAAATATTCGAGATTATTTACTGTGAAATTTTCATTGTTCCCTCTTTCTCTCTAAAACTTCATATTACCCTGTATGCATCTCTTATATGTGTAAATTTATTGTAATTCATTCAAGAAACTAACACAATCTTCGCGTCTCATGAAAAATCTGCGGGAATATTATCGAAGTCCCCATATATCCATCCCTATCAAAGATAACCGCAAATAAGGACATTGGAATTGATTCATTTAAAGTTAGGTATTTACTTCATCTGTTGACTATTTTGAATCAGTAAATGTTTCTGTGATAGAGTTAATAAATATACAAGAATTAAAAAAACAGTACAATTATTTTTAAAACAGAAATGCAATCTAAGAAAATTCATTCTTCATAAAATGATATCCTAATGAAACTGAAATCATACGAATAGCAAGATTATGTGAATAATCAACCTACAACAAAAAACTAATAACAATAAATTTGGAACGTAAAAAGGAGTATGCTGGCGGCAGCAAAAATTAAAAATGGAAATTGAAATACTAAAAATGTGGACCAGCCGGGATTTGAACCCGGGACACTCAATGTCTTCAAGTAGCCTTTTTCCATGTATGAGTTACCGACAGCATATTTCTTTGTAAAAAAGATTATTTGCCCTTCAACAAATTTTCATCCAGATCATCGAATATTTCAGTGAGAGAAGTAATTTAGACCTAACTTTGAATTCATTTTTCCAAATACAACGTTCTATTTTCGTATCAAAAGTATTAACCTTGATAATTTAGATGACGTTGCATATTCCAATTATCGTATCATAAAATATTCGTTAAAAATGCAATACTAAAAACACAAAATGTTTCAGGCATGACTTCTTTATTGAGAATAGCATTACTTCTTTTTTGAGAATATACGTAAAAATATATGATAGAGTAACAGAATATAGACCTACACTGAAGAGAATCTCCTCTATTGCATATTTCAAAAATTAATGAAGCCACTCCTTCTCTTATTGGGACACCAATCATGAATGTGGTGTCTATACTGTTTGTTGTTCCACCGCCACTATGTCTTCGCTTGTAAAGTGCAGTCTTCTATCTGTTATATTTTGCAAATAAGACAATGACAAAAAAAGATTGTTTATGAAAACAGAGGAAACAAAACGAACAACCATGTATAAACTGACAGATTATTGAAAAACCGTTCTTACAAGCTATTTTTATTAGAGACGAATGCCTCGCCAAGGAAGAACTATTTGAATATGTTGGATATGTTCTACTAAAACGGATGGGAATGTATGTTTTCTCTGGTGAAAGATCAAAGGTCCTACAAGATACGTCTAATAAACTTTTCATTATAATGAATACATGACATAGAGAAAAAATTCAACATATTTTCAATATTATTTCAGATTGGCGTTGTGGCTTAAGGCAGCCGACAGAAAAGATTTGCTCGGAAGGAACACTAAGGAACTGCACAGAAATTGTAGAATTGCATTTTGAGGAAAAATTGATCATTCAGGGTGTGTCTAGAAAATGCAATTCCTACAATATTTCCTCAAGTCACTCGAGTAACACCTGCAACAAAAAATTAATCAAAACCTCCCAGTAAAGTCATCATTCTTTCAAGTGAGTAATGAGGACGATTTTGGAATAAGGGTCCGTTTACGAATACACTGTAGCGATGAATGATTATTGTACCTCTAGCAGGGATTGTACCTTTGTATATTTTTTAGATATATCGGATGTCCCTCTGGAAGATAACTCATCAGAAGTGGATATTTCCAAGTATTCTGCTACAACAGTTATATTATATTTTTGACTGAAGTTCAAAATTGAAAATTAAATGTTTCAATACATGGAGAGTGTATGTATTATTAAAATAATAATAATAAATAAGTTTCTCATAGTTTTATTTGTGTTTTAATGCTTTATGAATGTTGATTTTATTGAAAATGTGAACAGGATGTTCATAAAATCAGATGTGGAATCTTCTGCGACTGAAAGGCGAACTAGTCGCTATTTTCCAACATTCACAATTGAAAATTGAGCCAAACATGACTCCAGAGGAGTTTAAACACTTTCTGGATGTATATTGTTTGCCACATTTCGAAGATTAAAAAATATGAAGAAATTTATTTTAAATACTCATACAAATGAGGAAATGTATATTTTTTTGAGCGCACTCAGGAAGGCCGGGGGTTGGGAGGGCTTGCCTCTCTAAGACCAGCTGTTCCCAAAACGAGTATTTTAGATAATTTAGCACAAAATAAGATAAACATAGATTCAAACTGAAGGTGTCATCCCCAAAAAAAAAAGCTGAGTTAGCTTCTGAATATGATAGTGTTAAATAATAATATAAAAATATCATTCTAAAACGTATATATGGACAGATAAAGTTTTTAATGGTTTTCATTTCTCCTTTCCTTTGAAGTAACATATGCTGTTGATTAAAAGCAAACTACGATTTGAAGAATTTTCAATATTTCGAGCAAGGGTTGTCTATATTCTGTAATCAGAGATTGTGAAACCTACGACCAAGTTTAGTTTTTTCAAGTGTAGTTCTATGGCGTTTACTCATTCACGTTTCTCAGTGTGACTGTAAGAGGTGTTCAAGGTCATTAATTTTTGACCATGAAACATCAAATTGAGTCTCTTCTGTGTAGGTCTTCATTCTGTTATGAGAGTAAAAAACAAATCATGATTATGTTAGCTTTTTGATATTTTTAAAATGTATGCCTTTTGAACGACTGAACTGATTTTGAAGAACTAGAAAGCTTTGGAAAGAAGATTTGATTACCTTCAAAATGAGGTATGACTTGACTTCTTTTCCTGGTCAATTCACAGAATTGCAATAACATGCAAAGGATTCAACTCTTGAAATAAAAATGGACATGTTAAAGCGTTTGTCAAAGTGACAGAAAAATGTGAAGACAAGGTTTGTTAAGTATTCATTGGACCTAACTGGTGCAGTTTTACCTATATTTTTGAAGGACCAAATTTTCATGGAGACCCGAACTAACCTGAAAAAAAACTACAATTTTTACTCTCAAAGAAACGGAAGTGATTGAACAATAGATTATTGAAAAAAATCATTGCAATTTTTAGCCAGAGAATTTGAAAGGTGCTTTGAACTAGAATTGTTTTCGGGATTATGTTTGATAGAACGGACATGGTACTTTCACTTCAGTCGAGAGGTCAGTGCCGGAGGGAATGTTGCCCTACTTATCTGGTGTTAGACTTTTTGAACACTTAATACCAGCAGTGGAGTAGTTTCGAGTCACGTTTGGAAATAGAATATTCAGTACCAAAATATAATTAGCCCAAGATGGGAGCTACAGGTCAGTCACGGGTCCGGATAAAGTGACCCTTGGTGGAATGGGCTGCGAATAAGACGACGTGGTAACGATGCTCAGACTTTCGATGGAGGCAGTTTTCCCATCGTCCGAAACATCTGAATTGCTGATATCGTTGCGGCGCAAGAGATTCGACAATTTTTTGTCTAACCTGTGGACAGAGAAGTTAATTGCATTTCGATTCATATCCCCAAACCCAAACATATAAACAAAGTACGCAAAAAACGGCAAAAATTATTATTTTTGATTTTAAAAAAATTGTCAACTTAGGATAACCTTGAAACCTACTCTGTCCCTGTTAAATATACTAAGTGATTTTCACTTCCTTGAAAATTTGCATTTTACAAAATCAGCAAAATCGTAAAAATTAAATGTTTTGGAAAATAAGTAACATTTGGATAAAAAATTTGACTTTTTCGTGAAATTCTACAATAATCGATTTTAATATGCATTAAATTAAAATTAAAATTATATGTTATGCTGATGATGCAAACATCATTATATCTGGTGAAAACCACCAATCACTGATCTGTTCTACAGAAATATTGTACAATAACATACTATGCTGGTCAGAAAATAATAACTTTCTATTGAACCACAACACAACAAAACAGTGTTGATATATTTTGGACGTAGAAGACAAGTTTCACCTATAATATTTGAAGACACAGAAAAACAATTACTCTGCTCTGAAAACGTGAAACTGTTAGGAGTTACTTTTGACAGACAATTATTATGGACAGAACATACTAATCAATTATGCAAGAAACTTCGTAGTGCTTGCTACAGCATCAAATATTTGAAAAAATCATTGCAGCAAACGCATTCTTATTACATTGTATTATGCCAATTTTCACTCCCACATGAAATATGGAATACTGAGTTGGGGAAATAGTGCTAATGGTAACAGAGTTTTTATTTTACAGAAATACGTGTTACGCATTATTGAAAATATTAATATGAGGACTAGCTGTAGGGAACTTTTTAAAAAACTCAAAATCCTGACACTATATAGCGTATATATTTTGGAGGTGTGCATATATTTCTACAATAATTTGAACATTACAACGTGCTTGCCAAAACATGATCATAACTCGTCACCGCAGTATGTTACAGCCCAATTCTCACAGCACTGCACTATATCATAAAAGTTTCTATTTCGTTGGGTGCAAACTGTACAACAAATTGAATACAAAAATTAAATCTGCACCAAATACCAGAATATTCAAAAATAGACTAAAATAATTGTTAATTGAAAAGTGCTGCTACTCACTAAACGAATTTTTTTATTTGTGATATATTTTTATACATACATGCATGTGTGTATGGGTGTATATGTGTATATGATTGTGTGTATATATTTTTTATATATACATAATGTATATCAATCAATCAATCAAAATATGCTTTAATATCGGAAGAAATACAATTCTCGTTGACAAAGCTTAAGAATATAACCTTGATATCACTACAATAGGTAATTTGAAGAACATATACAATACAAAAAAGAATAAAAATAAGTTGCCAAATCTAACAAAAATACTAGATGAGGACTTAATTACAGCAAAGGCTGAGTCAATTGAACATTACAAATAAATAAATAAGTTTATGCGGATATTCATAAAAACGATCCGTCAACGAATAATAATGATATCTAAATATACCAAAAAAATAAAATTATTAAGGAGTTCCCAGTTATTCATTATGATAAGGGGTTAGATAAATATATATTATAACTGTAGATGTCATTAGTAACCTTTTGTTATTTATACACACACATATATATTATATACACATATGCACACACATATATACATTTCTAGTTTGAGATCAGGTAAATGTGTCCTGATAGAATTCATACAACGTATAATAGGCTTTCACAACCAAGAGATTTTTTACTTTTTTTCTGAAGTGAGTACCATTCTGTATATGTGATATATTTTGTATTTGTAGGTGTTCATTCAACATTGTAACTTATAACTGTGTTTTTCTTATTTGTTCCTATGGAACAAATACTATATTTGTGAAATTTTGTGATATATTTATAACATTTTTTGTATTTGTACTTGTATTATTTGACGTGTTTGTTCATTTATATTTTCATTGTGAATATTTTAAATGAAGGACGAATAAAGTATCTATCTATCTATTACAAATTTGGCATATCAGGAATTGACTTAAAAGCTCCGTTTGTTTTCAATGATGACATCAGCGTAGTGATTGTCTAAATCAATGAAAACTATTAATTAATTCTTTACAATTCATAAAAGAATAAATTTTGGGTGATTCGGTAGAAAAAATAAATAAAAAATTAGATAGATAGATAGATAGATCTTTATTCAATTAGGAACCCTAATATACATATGAAAAAAATTAATTGCTAATATATATATATATAATAAATATTAATAAAATAAATATAAAACAGACATAAATACTATAAATCCCTTTTTAATTAACTAACACTTTAAACTGACAGGACTATTTAGAAATATATTACAATTATATTCGGATATCGAGATATGGTACATTTAGGACAAAGACATTTAAGTAATAGACCAACCAAGAACAATAAATGATAAAATAACAAAAAAAACAAATAAAGAAATAAATATTAATAAATACTAAATGTAAATATAAGTATAAAATATTTTCACGTTAAAAGAAATTTAACAAAAGTATTATGTTCCGTACTATTTGTCTGTGTATTTATTTTGGACGTATTCCTTCAATTTACTTTTAAAATCGATCAAAGTAGTAGATATTCTAACAGAATCCGGTAGTTTATTGAAATTCACAAAACCCTTAAAAAATAGTGGGTTCATGGTACATGAATGTTATTTTTGCTACGTGTATTATGATTATGTATATCTTTATTGTATTTTATAAACTGTTGAAAGTATTCTGGAGCCATATTATTAGTTAACTTGTATATGAAAATCATGGTATTATAATAAAGTATGTTTTCCACTGAAAACCAACCAAGCGTCGTTAGCATCGATCTTATTGGGGTTAGGTGATTCGCTTTTAAAATTATCCTCATAGCACGATTTTGCAATTTTTGAACCATATTCAATTTATTCAGATTGAATAAGTACACTATGGACGAGCAGTAATCAAAGTGTGGCTGGATTATTGAATTATACACAGTGATTTTAGTCTGGCTTGATAAGTGTTCAGATATTCAGGTGAAGAAATATAGTTTTTTTGAATTTTTTTTGTAAATGTATTCAAAGTGGCTACCAAAGTTTAGAAAATTATCTAGAACGAATCCCAGATATTTAACATTTGGAACAAATTGAATATTTTCATGATTGATGTTTAAAATACTATCACTAAGATCAATGGTTTCGTACTTGTGTTTAGTTGTGAAGATCATTGCCTGTGTTTTGGATACATTCAATTTAAGTTTATTTAAACTCAGATACTTGTTTATTTCTGTCAATACAGTGTTCATTTTTTCAATAGCTGGTTCAATATTAGCATCACTACATGCAATCATGGTGTCATCAGCAAACAGATTAATAAATTCACAATCCACAAAGAGCTCAATATCATTCAGGTACAATGTAAACAATAGGGGACCTAGTACACTTCCCTGTGGAATACCTACATCATTACTCAAATCTGACGATGTTTGATCCTTAAAACGTACTCTTTGCTTACGTTGTTCAAGGTAGTCATTCAACCAATCCAACACTTTACCACCAATACCGTACTGTCTTAGTTTAGATAACAATATTCTCCTGTCAATTGTTTCAAAGGCCCTCTTGAGGTCAAGAAATACAGTTACAACAAATTTATTGTTATCCAGAAGAGTTTTAATATAGCATTTAGTGAGTTGCAATGCTGATTCACAGGAATATTGCTTTCGAAACCCCGACTGATTTTTCATCAATATTGAATTTTCAGAAACATGACTTAGTAATTGTTCATAGACAACTGTTTCTTTCTAGCAGTTTTTCAATTGGTGGCAGAGTGTTAATTGGACGAAATTCTTCCGCTTTGTAGGTATATGCTACTTTTTGAATGGGTACAACATTGCTAATTTTTAATTTATGTGGGATTTTACCAGTATGCAAGGATGTATTAATGAAATTTAAAATAACATGACCAATGGATTCAAACACTTTTTTCAACATTCTGCAGTTTAGGGTTTCATGCAAAGAAAACTTATTATTGAGGCTGCCCACTATTTTACGCAGATGTTGCATCGAGAGTATCGCAAATTTATCAAATTTAAAAATAAATTATTGTTCATGTTACTCCATATTTCTGTATTGTTTATACTGTCTACGATATCCTGAATACTTTCGATGAAATATTTATTGAAACTTTGTGCTATTTCCATATTATCTCTTAACATTAATCGCCCGCCATCATTTAAAAAGCTTATATTTGGTGGGATATCTTCACGTTTATTGTTCACTAAATTTTTTAAGGTTTTCCACATTTCCTTCGACTTTCCTTCGACTTTAATCTACTTGACCTACGAGTAAGGCAACGTATTCGATGCTTTTGAAAATAATCCGCGCATGACTCATATTTATGTAGCTGCAGTATACCCCGATTATTTCAAATAATAATCCCAGAAATTCTTCTTATATTCAACTATATATTCAACTACACATTAACAATTTGACGGGAAAAACTTTTTCGGTAAAAAGCTTTGCGCATGATAGTCTTCCAACTCATGTATAGCTAACACTAAATACTCACTGCAAAACCTTCTTTTCAGACTCTTCTTTTTTAGCTCTGGTATCTTGAAGTTCTCTTCTTAATTCCAAAGCCTCTCTTTCTAATTCAAGAACTTGGCGTGCAGATCCAGATCCGTCTTCGTTTACTGATGGTTTTTTGCCACCAGTATCATCAGATCTGTAACAAATATTACTTGTTATTCACGAAATAATATAAAACATTTATACAGTTCACTCTCAAAACAAATGTAATAGGCGTAGTCATCTATCGAAGATGGTAGAACTTTGATGGTCATGAATGACAGTTGGTCAACAAGCGTACTGATGCGTTGGATACTGAAAAATCTATAACATTTTATTTAACCTTCTTTAAGGTTATAGAATTTGAGTGTTTATAACGTTCTCATCAGAACTATCCCCGGCTCTTGTACTCAGGTCGTTTTCTTCTACCTATGTCTTTATAATATGATCTTTCTTTATTCGACAGTATTCGAATCTGACGTACTCGATTATTTCTCCTAACATGAACAATGCTTTCATGCTGTTCCACTCCAAATCCGAGCATCCGTAATGATATACAATTTCAATTCTGCTATGGAAATACCCGGCTATAATATTCGATGTTTCGTTTTTCACCGACTTGAAATTACGACAGAATATCCCCAATTCCAACGTTGCTAGCGTCGGTAGTAACCAAAATGATTTTTTCGTTTCCTTGCTTATATCCGAGATTCATAGAAAGGGCTGTCCTTTGTCGAGTTACAATAATAATAATAACATGCCTTTATTCATCATCTCAAATGGTTAACAAATAAACAAATAATAAACAAGAATGATTAATGGGCAGGTAACGACTTTAAAGCTGCATTTGAACCCAATCTTGGACGTACACACTTAATCTACAAAATTTATAAAAATATTTGATATTAATATTTGTATATATTAAACGAGTAAATAGAATATAGATATAAAGAATAGAATTAAAAATAAAAATAATAAAATTTAATAATAAAAGTGACTGAAAAATTACATATACCTAGTTAGAATTGAAGCCTCTTTGTACATGTGTCAAAAACCATTGCAAGAGTCATCAGAATAGTAGATACATCATTGCCTTGTTCGAAAGACGATTTTCAAGCGTTTTTTATTTAAAGTTTCTCAAACTGAAGTCTTTGATTTCATGGGGTAAGATATTGTAAAGTTTTGCTGAATTGTGAGAAAACCTACGTGTGTATATTGCTGTTGGGTTGTAGAAATTAGCAAATGATATGGTGTTATGTGTTTATGAATTAGCAAATGATATTTATTACGCGAATCTTTATTTCGTGACAGAAAGACCATTTTTTACGCAAAAGTACTGGGGTTCCTGATTGCAAAATCTTATCTCGGTATTTATAAGGCAAACCTGTTGATTTTTGGGGTGTTTCTGGTTGGTTTGTTAAATTTTTTTTTGCTCCATTACGTATTCAGAACTCTAGATGCCATAGTTTGCTGTGGATAACCTATAAATTGAACTAATGCTACGTGCGTTTTGAACTTCATTTCGTAACAAGGCACTTCGATTTACTGAAAATATTTTTGAAAAATTAGATTGCAAAAGTTGAGCCCATTTCAATAAATAGGAATTGATGAGCTTTATCAATATTTTTATGAGTTGAAAATTGGAGTGACGTTCATTAATCTACCTATGACCAAGTGAGTTTAAAAGAGAAGTATCAACTGTTGGTATGTAATGAATAAATATCTTGTAAAGAACTATTTAAATAAACAAGTGTCTTATCACGAAGTGGGATTCAACAGGCACTCAACAGTCGATTCAATTTTCACTTTTTCACGACTGAGTTTATAGTAGGTACTAGAAAACCAATGAACGGAAAGTCAAATGATTCACAAAACACAACCACTAAAGAAAACGAAGAGAAAATGTTACAAACAATTGGAAAAACCGCTGTCAAAAAGTATCTGCAGGCCTGATTATGTCAAATGACGATGCACTCGCGCTGAAAGGATCAGGCAGCAACCTTATGGAAAAATTGTCAACGGTTAATTTTTCTGAATGCTTGGTATGTTGTAGAATATGATCTCCTGAACAAGAGTGTCCATGGGCCCAACTCAATTCTATGACTAGTTTTCGAGATAAAGGGTGTCCAAGTTGGAAGATGGTAATTTCTTTAAAGTAACATTGCAGTAGGAAAACATCTTGAATGATAGAGTTTTGCGCGACAAATATTAGATAAGATGTGGGTGATTGCCTTAAATCCGGTAAGGTGGAGATGGTTTGGAAAGCTGCACTGGACCACATTACTAAGGAATATTGGAAGAAACGGTTGAACATACAGAATAATTAATAGGGGATTGGTGGAATCGGTAACACCTACTCGAAGTCGAAGTAGCACCTGTGATAATAGTTCCATTTGAAAACGATTCCAAAAGTGATGATCTTATAAGTGACAATGAGAGTTTCTGAGTTTATCTTGTTAAAATCAATTCTATTAATATTTCTTCATCATACATTTATATTTATCCGCGTAGTATTTTAAAAAGGTGGCAACATAATCGACTGCATCTGCTAAGGCAATTCAAAAGGTGTCGCTTCAAGTAACTACTTTCGCAACTGAACTGTTTTTCCAATAACTTTGCACAAACGATTTCCGTGTTACACATGCATGATGTCGTGAAAATATACCCAAAAATATAATTACAAAACATTTGTTAACCACTAGGTTTTCGATTTGATTCAAATGCTTGCTGACCTTTGCACTTGCGCGATGAGACCGATTTTGACTATAACTTAAAATTAGATTTGGCAATAAAAAGTTCGAAACCCCATTTTGACGAAAATTAGTCCACGCACGTTAATCCAACTAGAGAGCAATCCGAAATCCAGTGCCTCAGAAACGAGCGATAAATAATAAATTCGAGGTCGTTATAGTAGGTACGGCATTCTCGGAAATGGCCACCGGGACTCGGTGTTTGCACAACGCGCTCCGAGGGGAAAATGTGGTCCGCGATAAGACATGTTCGGGCCCGCTATCGGCGACACACCGACGGACCCACGGACGGAGCGACGCGTGCAGTGCCGACGTCGGCGTCGTTATTCGGCCAGCGACTAATTACTGAAAAAAGAAACACAGGGCGTTTCTAAAATGGACAAAAACGCGACGAAGTTTTTCAAGTATGGTGTAGTGATGGTTGATGCCGACCGATGTTTCGCCCTTTTTACACTCATCCACCTACAGGGTAGGTATGATACAAGGATTATACACTACAATGGATGGCTTATTTCCTATCTCCGTACATTGGCCAAAGGACCAGGCAGCAGCTTAATGGAAAAATGGTCATAGGTTAATTTATCTGAAATTTTGGTATGTTGTAGAATATGACCTCCTGAACAAGAGTGTCCATGGGCCCAACTCAATCCTATTACTAGTTTTCGAGATATATGGTGTCAAAGTTGGCAAATGTCAATTTCTTTAAAGCAACATTGCTAGTAGGAAAACATCTTGAATGAAAGAGTTTTGAACGACAAATGTTGCTTGAGTCAGGCATATTATTTCCATTGCATTGAACTAGCAATGGTATGGTGGTAACCGTAAAACCATATGGCCATGCTCACGTAATAGCTCATCCACTCATAAATTTCACTTCTTCGCCAAGAAGAATTAGGCTGTTTATTTAATATTCTTCAATGATAAGATACATTGTACAAAATATTTAATTACGGTTCTCCTAAGTTCGGTATCAACCACTTTTCGAACATGTCACAATTCATGTTATCAGTAGTAATACCACAAGTGATTGAATTTTCGCGATAAGTCTGTCGATTCATTTCTGAACGAAACTGAATTCGTCCTGCGGACTCGTGGTGTTTTCTCGAATCAATTCAGTTGAGATCACAAATGAAAGACAGACTTATGAGATAAATTCAATCACGAGTGGAATTTTATTAGACTATTTCACAAACGAAGTGAAAGGTAAACAATCTGAAATTTGGCAGAATTAGACGAAATTAGCAAAAAAGTGTATCTGAGAAATTAATAAAGTTCAATAAACATAGGAAACATTGATTAATTCGATAGAATTTATCCCAAATCTGCTCGTTTTTAAATGCGTGCATAGCGTCTTACTTATATTTGACGTTTAACTGTCACATATACGGAGCTGAAAACACCGAACTTGACAGACCAATCAGAGTCAAGAGTCAAGTTCGGTATTATCGATAATCCGAACTTGACTAGAGCTCCTGATTGGTTCATTTGGGAAGTGCGTGAAATAGTCATGATAATCCAAACTTTTTGACTTAGAAGAAAAAATCAAACTTGCTTCTGGAACGAGATTTTTGAAGAACCGGCATGTAATATAATGGACCGTTTTTCCGGGCTCTTTTTCTTTAACGCTCTTTACGGACTCATCCTGTCACAATTTTGACCAACTACCATTCGAAAATAACCACGTTTTCTCTAAAAACACTACTTTTCTCCATTTTGAATTACCTGACTTCCTCGCATTTTAGAGCATCCTCCAAAACTGGAAGCGTTTTCAATTCATATAAATCATAAATCACATTTCGTACTTCCATTTAAATACCATCTCTCAAATCTTCTAGACTACAAGCCCAGGCCAATTTTGGAGGGGTCATTTGGACCCAGCATGACTTATATTCAGAATTATAGTGCCGTACGAAACAACTCCTTTGCGCACTGTGCCGTCAGTTGTGAGCTTCAGGAGCAGTCTTCCTTGACGTCTCCAAGGCCTTCGATAGAGTTTGGCACGATGGGCTGATCGCAAAACTGGTTGATGCCGGATACTCCACACCAATGGTCAAGCTGATAAACTCCTTCCTAAGAGGTCGACATTACCGATGCAAAGTCGGAAATGCTCTCTCTTCACGAAGGAGGCTAGAAGCAGGACTACCACAGGGAGCAGTACTGTCGCCACACCTGTTTTCGATCTACACTGCAGACATGCCTATGTCGGACAACCCCATGACCAAACTTGCTCTCTATGCAGATGACACTGCAATCTTTGCTGAGTCATCCCATGAGAGAGGAGTAACATCGAAGCTGCAACATCAGATAAACAAGCTGGAACCGTGGTTCAATCGTTGGAAGATCGGAATCAATGCAGACAAAAGCAAGGCCATACTGTTCACGAGGCGACGTAGGACACCCGAGGGCCATGTTACTATGAACGATGAGAGAATTCCATGGGTAGACGAAGCCGTTTACCTAGGAGTAACCCTGGACAAGAAACTCACGTTTCAGAAGCACGTCTCCCACAGATTGGCTATAGCGAAAGCCGCGAGGCATAAGCTGTATCCACTCATCGGGCGTAGGAGCAACATGGCACTCGAGTTGAAACTACGCCTCATCAGGACAATCCTTCTGCCAATCATGATGTACGCGTCTACTGCTTGGGGGCAATGCGCGAACAGTTACAGGCAGAGGATGCAGGCCTTCTTCAATGTATGCCTGAGAATGGCAACAGACGCACCACGATATATGCCAAACAGGTTTATATATCGAGACTTAGACATCCATCCGGACTACATTGACAGACTGATCAGGAATCACGTGGGGACTACTCTAGACAGAGTAGAGACCCACACGAACCCGTTGCTCACGGAGCTCCTCGAGAACAGACGTGAGCAAGACGATAGAGACAGAGACAAATACAGACGACCAGTGAACCAGGGAGACAACGACACCCCTGAAGAAGTAAGACGGAAGCGAAACCTTCGGCGACGCCAACGTCTACTTCAACAGGCTTAAAATTTCGATAATCATGCTTTTATGTTTCAGATTCCAAGAAGAACCGACCAAGTGGTAAACTCAGTAAATTCAATACACAACACTTGGCCCTCAGCCAAGTGTTTTTCAGGCCCTCAGCCAGTTTCAGGGGGGCACCATGCACATTAAGTAAAGTCATTGTAAAATCAAATTAAACTCATGTCAGATATAAGAGAGTTTCAGGCCGAGAATTGGCCGAGCACTCCATATCAAACGATCAGATTTTATTCTGCTGATCGCCAATCATCAGGATGAGGAACCGCTTTAACGAGCGGGGGTGGTGGATAGGGGGGGTGAGCTTTCGAGTACGTACGAGTGCTGGGGCGTTCATCCTTCCGGGCCTCAACCTTAGGGGGTGCATGGTGGTGTGTCAGTTGTGAGCGGTGCAGGTACGCATGTCAAAGAAACTTTCCATCCAGAGGAGAGAATTTTTTGACAAAATATTTTTGTACGGCATTTCTCAAGATGATGGAAACGAAACGCGTCACTACAGTGCAATTATCGCTGTGAGCCAGCAGTAATTGCATTCCTCTTATGGACGTTTTTAGACGTGAGGGAAATTTCCGGGGGTAATACCACAAGTGCATTGAAAATTACCGATAATTCTGAAAAAAACGTGTTTTTTTTAAAAACTGCACGAGTTTATTTTTTTCGTTGTTTCAAAGCATAAATTGCCCGACTCCGAAGGAGGAGGGCAATTTTTGAAACAACGAAAAAAATAACCGAGTGCGGTTTTTTATAAAAAAAAAACACGTTTTTTTCAGAATTATCTGGTTAATTTTCAATGCACGAGTGGTATTCGGTAGGAAATTTCACACCTCACTCTTTTAGCCAATAAAAAAATTCGTTCTTGTTTAGTGAAAATTTCAAGAATGCACAATGAATTTTCATTATTTAATGTTATAATAAACAGTACAATTATTATAAGTAACATTATATCCCAAGGTTCCCATACCATATTTCTGGAAGTATTCTTCCATAATCATTTTGGCGGTGATATTCCAAATAGTTTTCACGGTGCTTTCTTTGTACTCCTCACCATTATTTTTCTTCATGTTATGAGCCCAGTCCTTCAAGATTTTCGCAATTTCGCATACTGGCGTGTCTTTTTCTAATTTATACCCTCTTGCTTTACAAAAATCCATGAACTGATTCCAAATAAACTTCTTACTTTTCTTAGTATTCGCTGGAGTCGTTTTTGCGATATTCTTATCAATTTCGGCTTCATTAAAAGTTCCGAAACGGTTCATTTTAGACGAGAAATATGAAAACAATGATATTTGTTTACTTCAGATTAGCGTTGCTATGTCCGTAAGCTTCTCAGTTACTTCCGTAGCAATCGCGATATGAACACTTGTAGGTAGATGACACATTTGAAGTCTCACTTCTGACATTAAAATCGCGCGACTTCACTTGAATTGACATCTAATGCGATAATTGCACTGTAGTGACGCGTTTCGCGTCACTGTAATTGCATTCCTCTTATGGACGTTTTTACACGTGAGGGAAATTTCCGGGGGTAATACCACAAGTGCATTGAAAATTACCGATAATTCTGAAAAAAAAGTGTTTTTTTTTTTAAACTGCACGAGTTTATTTTTTTCGTTGTTTCAAAGCATAAATTGCCCGACTCCGAAGGAGGAGGGCAATTTTTTGAAACAACGAAAAAAATAACCGAGTGCGGTTTTTTATAAAAAAAAAACACGTTTTTTTCAGAATTATCTGGTTAATTTTCAATGCACGAGTAGTATTCGGTAGGAAATTTCACACCTCACTCTTAGATGAACACTTGTAGGTAGATGACACATTTGAAGTCTCACTTCTGACATTAAAATCGCGCGACTTCACTTGAATTGACATCTAATGCGATAATTGCACTACCGTGACGCGAAACGCGTCACTACAGTGCAATTATCGCTGTGAGCCAGCGGTAATTGCATTCCTCTTATGGACGTTTTTACACGTGAGGGAAATTTCCTCTGTAATTTTTCGATAATTGCATTCCTCTTATGAGAAATGTGATACATGAAGGAAATATTTGCCTCACTTACTTTCCTCAAAAACTAAATTTTCTTGCCAGATGGAATGTCATATTTGTAATACCGAAATATGGGATAAAATGAAGTTTGTTTCATGCAGGTTATAATTTCTTGAAGTCCCATTCGCCCTTTAATGGTCCCTATAGGTAGGTTTATACACTTTGAAAGAAATACTTGAATGGTGAAATACAAACAATAATGGCAAATTCTTACCTTTGACTGCTCAAATTCAGTTTCTTCAACTGCTCTTCTAATTTGGATAACCTATCGTTATTCTTATTCTTCTCAGTAACAAGATGCATGTGATTCTGAAACAAGGGAAATTATAAAATAAATTGGGATATAATAAGTATTATTGGATTTTTTGGAGAAATCAAGACAATCAATCAAGCACTATCGGGGGTTCGCTACTACGAGAGGTATTGTCTCAGAGCAACTTCATCGAGTTAACATTTCTAACAGAATTTTGGATAAGATTGTGAGCACGAGTTGTATTTATTGAGATAATTTCTTGAACCAACAAAGTCAAGACAGTTTCATTGTCGCCATCTTCATTAGTTATAATAGCTAATTACCATAGAAATATATATCATATACTTACTCTAGAATGCTAATCCCGCCAATTTTCTCGGCGAAAAGCATACCGCATATGTGACCCGTTTACGATTGTGCGCATGCTCGTCATCAGTGTAGTTTGGGTAGATCGTTGCCAAGTTCGAAAATCATTTGGTGTTCCAATTCAGAGTTTTGTGTCATGAGGCAGTAACACCCATGTCATTTGAAAGAGAGAAATTTGTCAGCGTATTCAGGACCTTTTTAAACCGAAATAACCTTTTAGAGATATATTCCTCCGAATTTTAGACGCGAAAGAAACGTATTCAATGCGATAATGTACCCTATCTTACTGTAATTGTAATGACCATGCAACAGTGCTTTTTCATCAACAGAATGACTTGTCACTAAGATCTGTTACTCTTGACAGAGATCAGGGACCCTATGTTTGAGTTCGCGCGATAAATTTCGAACGTGATATTTACATCGCCAAAAATTCGCATGTGGTACTCTTCTCGTTCGATACGCTATTCCCGAACTAAATGCGATAAAGAGTTGGTCGGTTTCGAAGGGTGTGAGGGAAGTCTTAGCTTGGGTCACGAATTCAACCAATAGCTTAAGGTACTTAAATCACATGACATGGCGCGTCACGTTGACAACTGTTCTGCTTGTATTTCTTGTGTTGTTTTATTAACCAATCGATTAAAAATAACTGGTTGATTTAAAGCATTATTTACTTTATCAAGGCACATTGAAACATGATTTACTGAATGCTACGTGTATATTGGAAGCTGAGTCCAGCTGGTATAGCTGCTACTTGCGAGGAATCCAAGACTAATTAAGACATTCATATAAGCATGTTTTATTATAAATCACATTCATATACCTGCCTATTCAGACTAAAGGTAACCTACTTTTGTCTCAATATTTATAGCTGACTCTCTACTTCCCTCCTTTATTGCTCCTTTATATAGGGAGACACTAGTTGAATCAACTCACGAATTAATTCTTTTGATAAACGAAGCATTCTAACAAATTGTCTATCTCAAAGTTTCAAAGCATTTATACGAGGATAGAAGGACCTTCGCTGTTCTGCTGCTCCCGCAGCATCGTCTACTACTTCTGCAATAGCGATCATTGCAATTTCATCACAATTTGCCATTTCATAATGTCAAGAGTAAAATGTAAACAATGGATTATTATCGAGGTTAGGATTCAAGTCAATTATTCCGATCGATAATTCTTATCGCATGCTAAATATCCGCTTGTTGTTTTATGGTCGATAATTATCGCTGGTGATATTCGAACATACCATTTTTGGGTATCCTTCGATAAAGTGCAAAAATCGCATGCGATATTGCATCGAGTGAACTCAAACATAGGGTCCCAGAGACGGTTTTTAGAATTTCAGATTTTGGCTTGTCTTTTGTGTAGCATTTGTTGTCGTTCTTTCATAATTCGTGAATTTGCATTAATCTCGTTCCTTTAAAATAATAAATAAAACCGTTTCTTCCTACAGATAATTAATGAACTATTTAGTGTTGTAGTGTGGAAGTAAAGGAAAAATACCTGAAATAAATTATTTTTGGTAGACCTATGTACCTATGCTTTGTTCAAAATATCAAAATAAAATGGCTCATTATTATTATAGCTTGACAAAAAAGGCATGATTCTGGTTAATGTCTTTAGGAAGAGACCCCAATGCAGAACATTTGAGTGAAAAAATTGTAATTTGTGGCATTTTTCTCATGAAGATTTATGTAAAAAGGCAATAGAATCATTTGAAACCTAATGCCGTACCAACATACTGTGTCTGCGTAAGCATATGGCGAGTGATAGGTACAACTTTTTGCAAACTAATTTCAAGTATTAGCCACACCGCTTATATTGAGTTTTGACTATTCTTGAATTAGTTCTTGATTTCTACAAAAATTACTAAACTTAATATTAGAAAATAATTGTCAATATGGAAGTGCTTTTCTTTGATGATAAGAAAAATGCTTCTGGTCTCACTTTTTCATAAACCCCCATTATGGAAATTGCACTAAGGTAACACAACCAGATAAAATCGTAGAAATAGTATTATTTTAATTAAAATTAAATGCAGTTACATATTTTGACATGAATCGTTCTATAAAAAGATAAACCTTGAGCTTCTTATAATATGGATCCAATCCGATTTTATAAATACAAATTTGAGTTTAAATAATTCATAATATTAGCCGAAATCAATTCTCATAGTTTCTCGTACTTTCAATTTATTTTCCAATCTAGTGCCTGCTTGAAATTCGCACCGACTACTTGGGGTGGTTCCGTAGTTTTTTGTTGAGTTTATCTAGAGCTGAAAAGTGATTGCGATACCAAGAATCAATTAATCGCTTTAGAGAGATCAAAAATGATAGTAACACTTTCTGATGGCCTTTGCTGAATATTTGGGATCATAAATATGTGAAAAGATGTATTCAAATCGGCTAAATAGCAGGTATAAGTACATTGAGTTTTCCAATACCTCTAGTCCCCAAAATTCAGAATCAACAACGTTTGTTAATCTTCACCAGCACCATAATATTTTACTAAAACCAGGCCTGTTACAAAAAATACATGCGCATTGCGGACTAATCCGAACTTTTTACAAAACTTTTGACATATGAGATTAGCATTCTAGAATAAGTATATAATATATATTTCTATGCTAATTACACATGAAGTCAGACTGTCATTTATGTCATCCTAAGTAACAATGTCCTTCGTAGTATTTGCTGTATTATTTTTTTATTTTTCTTGGTTCCTTGTTACCCGGACAAATTAAAATAGAATTATTGTTCTTCCACAAAACGACGTAATCTTTTCCATATAGGTCATTAATATCAGACAAACAACAAAATTTCAATACTGTTTTTTGAGTCGAATTTTCGAAAATGTGTATTTTCTTTGTCAAGACTATAAACTACAGTGGAATGTGGATGTATACAAAAAATTGTACAATAAAATAAATCTAAAATAAATACAGGGTGATTCAAAAGTACTTTGACATACTTCAGGTGATTCCTCACAATATTCTAATATGAATTGTCCAAATAGATATAGGTAAGTCCAGAAATGCTTTGTTTCCAAGATACGAAAATTGGTATCGAGAGGTTTTTTGAGGTGTCAAATTCGAACCTAATGTTACCTATTATTGCTCTTACTCGTAGGGGGTGCCACCTTCACGACTTTTTCTGTTTTGAAGGTTCATAACTTTTTTGAGCGTACATCTCATATTTGTCAGTAAAAAAATCGATCGTCTTCCGTTTTGTCAGATGGTTACTAGTCACTTTCTAAACAAAATTATCATAACGGAAGACATATTATAGAAATGGTCGATATTTTCCCTTCGTACTGGAGTGGGCCCTGCCCGATTTCAGAAATATTTGGAATATAGGGATTTTGAGGGATGGACTTTCATCTCACCAAACGGAAGACGTATAGCTTCTTATCGCAGTTTTAGACCCGCTCTCTGTCTATAAGATCAGATTAATTATGACAAGGCCATAGATTTGTTTGCTGAAAAAAAGGCTAGGAGAGTAAAATTGTAATGAAGAATAACACCAACTTTTGGTTTTTACCTTACGATATACTCCATTAAAAATGAAAAAATACCGTGAAATTTTTTTATAGTTTCCGAGATATTTGATGGTTTAGCTAGGCGTGCGACGACGTGGAGTCATCGGCAGCTGTGACGTCACTTTACAACGGTCGGTCAGTGCGTGCTCTGCTCCCGAAATTGTGCATTTCAAGTTTGCGTCTAAAATTGGTAAAAATGTCGAATCCAGAAACTAGAAAATCGTGCTTTGTGCCAAGAGGGCTAATCGACCCGGTGGAGCCTAAAGTTGTGTCTTTTGTTGCGAAGATCATTTTGATGTAAGTATATCTTACTGTAGTACACGTAATAAAAGTAGATCTAAATATGGGTATTGGGATAATCTTTATCGTACACTTGCTTTGTACTCCAAAATCCACGTGCGCAAAACAAAATAGTCATTTTCTCCACTCATGTGCATTTGTGTTTGTATTTGAGCATAATTCTGTGTGCCTATTTCTCCATCATCGTAATACAGATTTATTGTTTTCTCCTCGTATGGACACTTTATCTCAATGAAATACTCATTTGTGAGTCCATCATCAGGTGAAACACCAAATATCTGCCATTTGCTGTCCAAAATAAGCCCAGACTGTTTTATTTTGAAATTTTTGATACTTATAACACTATTGTAACACTGATTCACATAAACACTTATATTAATAACGATATAGTGATCGAACATGGAACATCCAATAGCATAGCAATGAATGATGGTGGATTTATGCAGCAGTCATAAGTCATAAGTTTTAAGTCATAAGGAAGAATAGTCGTCACGGATAGGTTGGAATAAACGGTTCAACCAATCATTGATGAATATTCTTCCTTATTACTTGAAACTTATGATTTATGACTACTGCATAAATCCACCATGAGTGTACGGTGAGAACGTTGCGTTGTAAAATGACGTCACTCGAGCATGGCGCGCTCTCCCGAAATATTTGAATACTACGGAAACTAAAATTGTCGTAACTTCAACACAACTCGATTGATTTGAATGAAACAAAAAGAGTTATATTTCTAAAGATTTTGGCTACACGGTCATAAAGTTTCAAGTCATTTATCAGATCCACTGACATTCTTCATTGTAATATGCTATTATCATACATTTCATTTTATTTCAAACAAGGTGTGTTTCTACATCATAGACTAGCCACCATTTCATTTTCCGTAAGTGGTCATAAATCACCCCGTATACTCTCGATAGCTTGTTTCCCAACTCTACTCTCCTGATATGAAAGGAAAACACAGAGACATCCCAAACAACGCTCAAGTCAACAGGAGAAAACAATACCTGACGAAGTAGGCGTTGTCGACAAACGAAAACAGGTCCGCTAATGGTCCGGCCAGTGAAACGAAACAAAACATCACACGTCCGTATCATATATCATCGAAGAAGAAGAAGACCCGTCGCGGTTTCGAAAAAGTCAAAACAAACGACGATCCGTCCAATGTCGTCGTCTCCTAGGCCGCCTCGGTCGCGCACCAGCCCGAAATCCGATACGGCCACTTTTACGACATGGCTGCGCAAACAGCCGGCAGGGCGAGGGGGCTGGGGGAGACGCGACCTCCGCACCCATCGCCAGGGCCAATTAACGACGTGAAACTGTGGCGGTGATAGGAAGCGGTCTTGAAATTAACCGAAACTGGCCAGTGATCCAAAAATTATATAGCTACTCTGAGATGATTACAATTATCCTGAAATTTGCATTTAAAATTGTTGTTGATTAGATCGCTTTGTATACTATGAATGAACACCTTTCAGACAAAATATTTGATATATTTGCAGGGTGTCCCAGAATAAAGAAGAAAAACTCTGTTGTATAATCCCCACATAATTCTTAAGCTAAAAGATTCAGTACATATCTTCTAAGTATTAAGTGAATTATGAGGTAGGTGAGCTGATTATTGCAACGCTCTCAATTAAGCTTCTTCCCGTAAATTCATTGAATCGTCCCATGCATCACAAGAGGCTTTGTCAGATCAACTATCGTATTAAGGGTCATCCTTGAAGAAAAGGAAGTCAGAAACGATTGATGATGAAAGGTTGCATGATTGTAAAAAGATTATTTAAAAAATATTCTTCAAGTATTAAATGAATGAAATGGATATTTCCCTTCATTTTTTGGGCATTTTTGTTCAGTGCCACCATCAAAACGAACGAATATTTTGGTGTTCTTCCATTTCAGCATTGAAGTCTATCATTTACTCAGTTAAACGACTTTTTATTTTCCTTCTCTACAAATTCCTTTTTCATGAAAAATTTAACAAAAAAATTTGTTGTTTTCGCGAAATGGGTTTCCATTGCATTATTACATTCGAAATGGTAAATATACAATATTGTCAAAATCAACTAATAAAGGTTTGGTTTCGCCATCGACTAGTGAAAACCAATTATTAATTACAATTCTAGATTTAAAAATAGAAATGAATGTCTTTTAAATGACATGCTCCTCAGGCTTTTCTCCCACACGGCTGGTGGGGAAAATATATCATATAGCCAGTGTGATGGTCGGATCAGGTATAGGAATAGATAAAACTCATTTTGGTCGAACGACACTTTGAAATATTATAATTTTTACAATTACTAGATTTTTTCAACTTGCTCTATGTATGTGTGTTTATGTGTTCGTTTATAATGGTGGCTCCATAATGCTGGACGAGTTTCGTGATTTCTGATTCGATTCCATTCAAAATTGGTATATAGGAGCTTTTGGGTTGGGATGTCATGATTTTTTTGACATTTTAGAATTCAACGTGGCGGCTCCAAAATATCTCATATAGTCAGTGTGATGCCTGGCATAGGGTCAGATCAGGAATAGGAACAGATAAAACTCATTTTAGTCGAACGAAACTTTGAAATATTGTAATTTTTACAGTTACTAGCTTTTTTCAACATGCTCTATGTATTAAAAAAAATTGTTAAAATTGTAAAAAGGCAACAATAGTTCTAAATCATGGTTCGTACGGACAAAAATATGATCTATGTAGGATTTTATATTTTCAGTTACTCGAGTGAGTTTATTTATTGCAGACAAAAAATTGAATTCGACAATAATGACAACACTCTCTCATTTTCTCCGCACTAAATTGAAAAAATTGATTATTGTCAGAACCCTCGCTCTTAGATTGGTTCGTATCTACAGTTATACTAGAATTCCAAGACTATTTTGATGACATGGCAATCTAGAAACATCATTTTACCTAAGAAAACAGAGTTCTTTGGGAGATCGTTTAGTAACGAACAGTCGTTACCGACCGATGATGAACCCTTCTCTCCCATATACACCTACTACCTGTCAGAAAACAACTACTCTCCTGGCTAAGACCACAACGGGTATTGCATTAAATCTAATTGTAATTTTATACTGTGTTGACTTATATGTAAATAGTCATTTATAATTGTATATATTTTTATATTGTTATGTATATATATGTATATAAGTGAAAATAGAGTATATTTCGTTTTAATTCCGAGAGTTCCAACCTTTGACTGCTGTTTCGTGCTAACGCACTCATCAGAAAGGATTTATGGAGCTCTCGAAATCAAAACGAATCCACTCAAGAATTAGTAAGTTTCAACTAGTGACTGTAGATGTCATAAGTAACTTTCTGTTATATATATATATATATATATATATATATATACATTACTAAGTTCATGGGTATATATATATATATATATATATGCTGAATACTTGTTTCAAGGAGCAATAAATGTTCCAGTGACTGTAAAACAGTCGAAAACAATCCTTTAGGAACTCACTATACCTTTGTATAGATTGTATGGCATATGTCCGACAGAAAACAACTACTTCTCTGGCTAATACCTAGACAGATATTGAATTATATCTGTCAGACATATGTGCAAAGATCCTTACTTTGAAGGAACAACTTTGCAAGAGCTCTCAGAGACAGACAGCAGGACACCGCCTGATCCAAACAAGGAACCAACTGAAGACCGGTTTCGGGATGTAGTCCCTCATCAGTGCAGTCCAGGTTATCACGGTTGTATACACTCGGGGACCCGGTGCCTGTCATCGTTCGCCGGGATGAACACTGCAATCGCTTACAGGATCCACCACGGCAACAGATTAGAGAGCGCTCCAGAAGGACATTTCGGATACGAAATGGTATATGCTGAATACTTGTTTCAAGGAGCAATAAATGTTCCAGTGACTGTAAAACAGTCGAAAACAATCCTTTAGGAACTCACTATACCTTTGTATAGATTGTATGGCATATGTCCGACAGAAAACAACTACTTCTCTGGCTAATACCTCGACAGATATTGAATTATATCTGTCAGACATATGTGCAAAGATCATCCTTACTTTGGATCAGGCGGTGTCTTGCTGTCTGTCTCTGAGAGCTCTTGCAAAGTTGTTCCTTCAACAGAATTATGTTTTGATGGCTTCAAAGTGCTGTCTGTGTTGATCTACCCTTGCACTGATGAGAGACAACAACCTCGAAACTAGTCTGCAGGTGGTCACCCTGTCCAAATCAAAAGCAATTTTATCGAGTTTAGGATTTCTGGCAGAATTATCAATAGTATTGTGAGCACGAGTAATATTTATTGAGATAATTTCACGAACCAACAAAGTAAAGAAAGTTCCATTGTCGTGAATTATTCAATAGTTATAGATAATACCTGACAGACATGAAGTCTGTCAGACTGACATTCATATTAGTAGCAAGATGATATTATATTCTCCGTTGTTGTTTGGATACGTGGTTGCCATGCCAAAGTGGTATTACCGGCTCGAAAGCTAGGAACAGCGTATTATCGAGGCATACGTCCCTTATTGGTCCTAATATTGCAGGAAATTAGGGTTTCATACGGCGAGTGAAATTATCACAATAGTCTTGGAATTCTTATATAACTGTTAGATACGAACCAATGTAACAGAGAGGGTTCTGGCAAAAACCATATTTTTCAATTAGTGCCATCTGGGGCGGAGAAAATAGGAATATTTTGTCATTATCAACAAAATACAAATGTTCCACTTCAGTCAAGCCTTTCAGACAAAAAAAAACTTTGATTTTTGTAAAGAGATCGGAGAATATTAAGAAAAAAATTGTAATTTAAAATTCATTGCTTCAAACTCTGTATGTGATTAAAAACTTAAATTCCAAGCAACTTTTTCGAATAACTTTTTTTGGTATCTTGCCATCTTACCCTACTTTTGGCCTCTTCATGGTTTTTATCCATATTGCCGCCATACTAGTGGTCACGTGGCCAAAATCGATTTTTAGGTTATCACAAACTTTTCCCTAGAAATGTTTTTTCAATACTCTAATAATTAATAAACTTTTTTCCCATATGGTACATAGTTTTTGGCGGTCACTTTAAATTATGTGGTAATAAATTGCCAACGATAAATTGTGGAAACATTTTTATTTTTAATTGTTATTGTTGTTGTTAAAATTGTTATTTCCGTCAACCGATTGCACCCCTACGCGCAACCCTCAGAAGTCTTCGAGAGACTTGTGTGAGCTAGGGAAGACGCAGCCCGTACCTTTTAACGTGTGATGCCATGCACGTGACTGATGACCATGCGGGGATTTTAAACTTCGGCCCTTCGTTTGAGAAGCGAACGCTCTACCAGCACGGCCACCACGACCCATATCAACAAAAATCAGAAAAAATCGATATCGGTTGTTCTTGAAAAACCAAAACCCAGTATACTATTTAGTCTCATAAGTCCATTAAAACCGGCTTCGCAAAAGGGCCATCAAATATCTCAGCCAGCCGAAATATTCCGAAATCAAACCTTGACGAAAGGAAAAAATAGAAATCAGACTCGAATTGAATGCACAGAGTCCACATGCCAATATTGCTCCGCAAATATAAACAGTGTACTTTATATTATGTACAAAGCACACAAGAGAGAGAAATATAAATTTGCACAGCGCTCTAGATCGGGGACGGGAGAGCCATCTACCGCGCAGATTACACACTAATGTCGACATAATCCGGTACTATGTCATTACCGGAGCTCATCTCGATATATACAGCCCCGGAACCGTGAACGATGTTTACTTTTTCATTAATTTATTGTCGTTTTTTCCCGGTCGTATAACGACGTCGTAAAGACCGGATGAAAGAGTGTTTTTATATGACTCTCGAGTTTGCTGTTGCGCTATTCGAAAAATTGCTTCATAGAACGTGGGGAACTTTGATGAATTCACAATATGAACAATGTAAATAGGCCAATCAATAGAGAATTTTTTGGTAGCATAAATACCTGCTACTGGGTAACCGACTGTGCCATCACATGAAAGACTGTCCGTAGTTATATTCTGTTATGTTCTCGACACGCAACAGTCATTTATTAATTTGATATAAATATTTAAATACAAAAAAAACAAGTTTTTTTTTAATTTTTTGCTTATAAAATGAGAACTAATAAAGAAATCTGGCTGCTCCAATGAAAAATTCAAATTACAATTTTTTTTTCTTTGGTGTCTTGGCATCGACTGCTATGGTCATTAGCCACGTGTTCTGGATAGGCTTTGTTACTAACTCCATTCGCCACCTTAGGAGCAGCACTGTTAATTGGAACGCAACAGTAAATCGTGCAGGACTCACCCCAGTCCAGCCACGAGATTTGAATAATTTAATCGTTCAAATTAAATTTAAAAATCCCAGCCGCAACTGGGGCTTGAACTCCGGACCTTTCGACCCAAAGTCGGAAGCTCTAACCACTGCGCCACGCCCCGACATTGTGCCAAAACTAATGATCCGACATCGCCTGCAATAGAGCAGAAAATGAGTGAGTTTTTAACAAAATTACTAGTAGTAAACCGACTATGCCATTACATAGTTCCGTAGTTCAGTAGTTATATTCATTACTAGTAGAAAACCGACTATGCCATTACATAGTTCCGTAGTTCCGTAGTTATATTCTGTTACGTTTTCGACTCGCAACTGTCATTTATTCATGTGTAATAAACATTTAAATAACCAAAAAATGTGTTTTTTTAAATTATTTTGCTTCTTAAATGAAAACTAATAAAGCAATCTGGTTGCTCCAAATAAAATAATTGTAGATAATTGAAATACAAACAAAATGGGATGTTTTGTAACCCGATCGGATCATTATCAATGGAGATAAACTGGAAAAACCGGAAAAATTTGCAATTTTTTGAAAAACTCATAACTCCGCCATTTTTCAAGAAATAGGATTGGCCTTTCTCATAAAAGTATTGAATCATGTGTAGTTTATGTGTGCACAAAACAGGCGCTGTCGGATCGTTAGTTTTGGCACAATTGCAATTTATTTATTTTTTGCACTATCTTGCAGAGTGCCTGGATGCTCTAGTGATAGCCCGATTTTAATTTCTCAAACAGTTCATGAAAGAAAAGTATAGTATGTACTTCAAAATGTATATTCTTTTTTTGCGCTACAATGGTGCGAAATGGGTGAAAAATGCATGCAAACATGACTGAAAACGGCCGAGCACGCGACAGCTGCCGAGTGGTAGGAGAGTACGGGAGATGAGATTCTTCTAATGAACGGGTTCCCGCTCACTCCTTCCACTAGACCGCTTCTACCAGCTCAGCAGTTTTCAATCGTGTTTGCAAGCATGTTTCACCCATTTCGCAGCATTTTAGAGCAAAATGAGAATATACGTTTTGTGGTACTGTACTTCTACTTTCAAAATTTGTTTCAGGAATTGGAATCGGACTATCACTAGAGCATCCAGGCACGCTGCAAGATAGAGCAAATAAAATTCAAATTGCATTTGTGCCAAAACTAATGAACCGTTAAAGCCTGTTTTATGCACACATAAAGTAAACATGATTCAATACTTTCATGAGAAGGGCCAACCCTATTTCTTGAAAAATGGCGGAGTTATGAATTTTTTAAAAAATCGTAAAAATTTTCGGTTTTTTCGGATTTCCTCCGTTACCAATGATCCGATCGGGTCATAAAACATTCCATTTTGTTTGTATTTCGATTATCTACAATTATTTCCATTGAAGCAACCATGTTGCCTCATTGGTTTTCATTTTATCAGCAAAATAATTTTAAAAAACACCTTTTTTGATATTTAAATATTTATAGCAAATTAATAAATGACAGTTGCGGTCGAAAACATAACAGAATATAACTACGGACTATATTCCATGTGATGGCACAGTCGGTTTTCTACTAGTATTTTTGTTAGGAAAAAATGCTCTATTAATTGGCCTAACGTGAAGTACACATGATTCATTACTTTCATGACAAGGGCCAACAGTACTTCTTGGACAGTGGCGGAATTAAGTATGAATTTAAAAAAACATCGCAAAATTTTCCGGTTTTTCTCCGTTACTAATCATTCGATCGGGTCGTAAAACATCCCATTTTGTTCGTATTTTTATTCTCTATAATTTTTCCCATTGGCGCAACCAGATTGCTTTATTAGTTTTCATTTTATAAGCAAAACAATTTTTAAAAAACACGTTTTCTG
The DNA here is from genome assembly GCA_944452925.2 of Chrysolina oricalcia. Taxonomy (NCBI): domain Eukaryota; kingdom Metazoa; phylum Arthropoda; class Insecta; order Coleoptera; family Chrysomelidae; genus Chrysolina; species Chrysolina oricalcia. The sequence continues at coordinate 15,432,263 of OX101818.2, read as the reverse complement.
TAATTAAATGTTAATAACAAATTAATAAATGACAGTTGCGAGTCGAAAACATGTCCAGCAGTCGTATAAACAAATGTCTGCCACTGATACAGCCATTTTATTAATATAAAAGATGATGAATAGCTCAAATTTTCAATCGCCACCAGTGCTACAAAGTGCCATATTGAAATTTTTGGATTTTTGAACACTCAACTCATGTCTGTCATGCACTTTAATAGATTATCTGATTTAAAAATCAGAAAACAAAATGACAGACATTTTTAGTGGATACTAATTCTTAAAATACACGTGTCAATAAATGCAACGTTTACAAATAATTAACGTCTGCCAAAGATACATTCAATCAATTTTCCCCAACCAGATGTCAGAAAAATCATCGGCAGACGATTTGCCAGAGACAACAATGTTGTTAGTATTTATTGAGTTGTTTCAAACATTTAATTTTTCCAGCCATTTTATTAATATAAAAGATGATGAATAGCTCAAATTTTCAATCGCCACCAGTGCTACAAAGTGCCATATTGAAATTTTTGGATTTTTGAACACTCAACTCATGTCTGTCATGCACTTCAATAGATTATCTGATTTAAAAATCAGAAAACAAAATGACAGACATTTTTAGTGGATACTAATTCTTAAAATACACGTGTCAATAAATGCAACGTTTACAAATAATTAACGTCTGCCAAAGATACATTCAATCAATTTTCCCCAACTAGATGTCAGAAAAATCATCGGCAGACGATTTGCCAGAGACAACAATGTTGTTAGTATTTATTGAGTTGTTTCAAACATTTAATTTTTCCAACAATTGACATTTGTGTAGAAAAAGTTCTGAAAAGTAATCAAAATATTCCACCTGCAGACATTTCGCACAACTGCAAATAAGTAGCAGACGCGCGTGAACACGTGAAAATTGAGGATTTAATTTTGTACAACTATAACTAACGTCTGCCATCATTATTTTTATCAGAATTATGATAAAAATAAACAGATTTTTTAATAGCAGACGTTTTTATAAATTACAAGTATTAATTATCAATCACTAAAATTCTAATCAATTTTCAAGTAAAAATTAACAAGATACATGTCTGCCATTATTGATAAGGAACTTATATGACGTTTACATGCACAATTCAATAATAGCAGACTTTTACAGAAATAACCAGCATAAATGAAAAAAAAATGTAAAAAAGAAGTATGCCTCTCAATAAATTTCCGCCGATGTGGAATATCAAATCATGTTTATTGGATCCTACCAAATGGGAAACTACAGGTTGTGACCGGTCATCTTCTTACCAATTCGTTTAATTAGTTTTCAGCCTACCTCGTATTAACATTTCTTAATGTTCTTGAATGCAAATGATATGGACTAATGATGACCCCTACTAATGAATGATTTGTTATTAATGGATGATTTCGAGAAATCGTCCATTAATGGCCCCTATTAATGGTCGATTTGTCTTTAATGGTCGAGTTCTCTATGAATGCATGATTGTTGCATAGGCAACCATAATAAGAAAATATTAGCCAATTTTCCATATGTTTTCGAGCGGGGTCCTCTGAATCATTTCAATAACTGGAGGACATTACTTATTTGTCCGTTTTTTTTTTCGTGATCGGAAAATCCTGAAAAACTTTACGGGGTTTTTCCGTATTATTTTTTTTCGTTTCTACTTTCCTCGATACAGGTTCAGGAATTGATTTGATCCGTTCCGTTTTTTAAAGATATACTTATATGTCCTGCAGAAGTGTATAGTTTTTGAGAATGATCGAAAAATGCTGAATGGGTTTTTCTGGCGATTTTTCGGAAAATGTCGATGTAAAAAAAAAATTAAATACGCCGATCCGTTCATTTAAACTGAATTTCGAAAAATGCAACGGGTATACCTTAGAAACGGTTGAAATTTTCACAATTAACTAAGACATCTTTATTGACCGACTTCAGAAAATCTACAAATGTCCATATTTTTCCGGTAAAATCAATAGTCCGGAAAATATTTGAAATTTGAAAAAAATGGAAAATCGTATATTGACCGTATTACTGAAATAAATTAATACAATTGCTTACAAGCCATTTCGATATGTCTAAACCATTTTTCTCTAACTCCATTAAAAAGTGGGGAAATGGAAAAATTGAAAAATAGTATAAAATTTGTACTTTTTCTCTAAAATCACAAAAAACTCGAAAACGAGTTTTATAGTCCTTGAAGAGGTCTACAAAATTTTCAAATGAAATGTCTCAATTACTTCAAAAACAAATGTTAAAACAGTCACTCAACCTGATGAAATTATCAATATTATTAAATTTTCATTATTTTTTACCACCCCCAAATTTTACCGGGAACCTCGCGCCAGTATGTTTGATTATCTACCCCTCCATTTTTTTCAAGCGCCTCGTGCCCGGATTTTTTATTGTTTGCCCCCTCCCCAACCACAATTTTTTTATTGATTCCCTCCATTTTTCCGGGTGCTTTGCGCCTGAATTTTTGATTATTTACCTTCCCCCAATTTTCCGGGTGCTTTGCGCCTGAATTTTTGATTATTTACCTCCCCCCAATTTTTCCGGGGGCTTCGCGAGAATATTGCATTTTTTTATATATCCACCAAAAACTCGAAAACGAAACTAGTATAAAAAAATGTGTATGAACAGTTTTATTGCCCTCGAACAGATCTACAAAAATTTCCAATAAACCTTTTTGCATTTTTTTTTCAATAAATAACCTGCGTCACACATCTAAAGAAATTATTTTTAACTTCTTAGTACATTTCAATAAAAGCATGTCTTGAAAAAAAATTATTTCAAATTTTTTACTACTCAATCAGAACGTATAGGAGTCATTATCTTAGATTTTTTAATGTTGACAATGTTACCAATGTTATCATAGTATCCGACATCATAAACCCTCACATACCAATTTTGGTTTTTCCCTATTAGATTGTTATATAATATGTTATTGTGTTAAAATGCCATAAACCATAAATAAAAAAAACAAATTTTTTCTGCAAAAGGAAAGTGCATCTATCATATGCCTAGCACACGTCCGATCACTAAATTTACATTTTTTGAGCTCAATACTAACATAATTTTCAGTAGTTAAAATCCCAGAAAAGAGAAAATCAGTCAGCAAAATCTGTCAGTCTCTGACGGTCTATTGCTATATGATTGATTTCCTTATGATTTTTTAATGTACCTTCTATTTTTAACTCAGTTTCAATGATCAAACTTAAAGATTTAGGGAGCATTTACCATTGTCTTATTAGAAAATGCATTTACTGTTCTGAACCAACAACGCCATCTCTCCTCATGTGTTCGAAATGAAATTCAGTTCAGAAATAATTCTACTCTGACTGCTTTTGTTATTACCACGTTGACATTATCGCCGTAAGATGGCAGAATTCTGCGAATTTCCTTTCGGTTAATCACATTTTCGTTAAGTAATATGGTTATTATATTAAGCTATGTTTATACAAACTGAGATGTTTAAAAACCGTGGTGTTTTTTGTTTTTGTTTAGATTTTTGTGATGACAAAACAAAGGAAATAGCGATGTGCTTTTGAAATCAGTTCTAGATGGCATTGACAAGATATAATAGTGGATTTTCATGCACCTGAATTCGAAGACTGATTTGTGAAATGTGTAGTTATTATTAAGTAATTCTAGTTGTTTTCTTTTAGATTGTTACAACAACGGTCTATTGCATATTTCTAGTACTTGATTCCATAAAAAAAAGGGGCCCAGGGATGCATTTTTTATACTTACATTTATTATATTATTGTCTGAAAGAAGACTTGGTTGTAGCAGAAACACATTTTGGCGGTAAATTTTGTGTTGCAAAAGATTTATTTCTTGTGAAAATTATCGACTTTTTATCTCATGGGAAAAACTTGATGGGTTTTTTTAATATGAATGTGTTGATAAATGAAAGAATAAAAATGTATCCTGTATTCATTTATAATCAATTGCTAAACTGACTCTCCTCAGATTTTTTGACTGAGTAAAACACTTTCAGCAAATTTTTGTTAGTAATGTTTTGGTTTTCTGTAAAAATGTTTATAAGCTCTGTATTATTTTGTCTTCTCTTGCACACTGTATATTTGGTTGGGAATAAATATCTATGTAAATGCATCTGGTGAGCCAGCACCAGAAGACATCAGCCAGTGAACCAAGCTGAATTTAGGAACATCCTGTTCATATTTTCATAAAAATCAGGACGACAGACAAATGACTATTAATAATAATGAGGTTCAGGGATCATTTGCCTATGAATCCAAGGTAGAATTTGTAGCTAACAAGTTGTCAGAGATGATGGTTTTCCTGGGCGTTTGTGGCTAGTGTCCCATCTTCGTTGATTAGTGGAAGGAAACGAATGGGACCCATTAGAACAAAGGTGTAAATTATAAATGTGAATTCTTGAATATTGATTGGAATACCTGTATTTCATACCTCGCCTTATAAAGGATGTGGTCTAGAGTAAATATTTCTTGGAATAAATCCAATTAGTACATACACATGTGGGATCAAAAAATATAATTTTTATATGTTTATAGACATTTAGTCTGAATAAGTTGAAGAGGACCAAAAATACAGTCTCCATAGCAACAAGGCGGAGGGAATATGGAGAACAGATATTCCTGAACATACTCTTTGTTACATAATAGATTTATTATCACAACACATTTTCAGAGAAATCTGACACAAATGCTAGGTGGGCAGATCTACTCATAGAACACACTGAATTAATAACTACCACACCTTCATTAATATTGAACTATCAACTCACCAGACTCAGCTGCTTTTCTTCAATCAAATGTTTCACCCTGGCTATGAGAGCATCTTCTCTAACCCTGGCAGCATCCCTCACTTCCCTTATAACATCAGCCAACTTGCCTGGTTCATAATCTCGATCATAATGCCTCATTTGCTGCTGCTTCATCATGTTCACCTCAATCCTCAGCTCCGTCACTTCTCTAGACAACCTTCTGTTGTTTTCCTTCAATGAGCTGACTTGATGTGTTAGTTTTTGTATAACTCTCAGATCCAGCGAATTGGTGTCAGAGTCGCTTTCGTTGGGCAGTCCTGGATCAGAAAAGCGCCTCTTACCTGTCTCCTCATTCTGTTCCATATTTACCAGAGGCAGGCTCATGTACTCCGCTGCATCGCCATTCATTTGGGGTACTGATAGGTTCTTTGGAGTGCTCAGATTGCCCATGTAAGTCATGTTCGGATTTGGGTAGTTGGGTGGGTAGATTGGCAAGGACATGGGCTCGGAGGAGTTGGAACAATTCATGAAAGAGTAGTAGGTGGAAACGTCTGGGATGCTGAGGTTATGGTATGGGTGGGAAGTGACGGGAAAATAGTTGCAGTTGGACATGTTATCCAGATCGAAATTGTTGGAAGACACTTTTTTCTCGCGGTTCTTCTTGCGCTTTACTACACTTGGAGGGTTTCCGTTAATTCCATTGATTTCTGGGGACATTTTTCGCTGTTGGCATTTAGAGGAAACCTTCAAAAGTTTGTGTTACAATACAAAATTATTGCAAATATCTTTTAAAATGTGAGTTATATCGCATATTGAGTAACTTTTGATAAGATAAACAAAATCATATGGTAAATATTATGATTTTTATGAGAGAAAGTAAAACTACAAAATAAATATTTGTTTTGCGATACTTTTCAAGTGTCAAGACTGTCAACATTCAACAGTGTCAACCTCAGACCATCAACTCCAGTCAACTCAATAAGAGAATGATGTGATATTGATGTTCCATGTCGTAGACTGGTTATTAATTTGTTTCATTTTACAATGATTTTACCTTCCGGTAGCCAGGGTTCTTCAAGGAACCCTGGTTTGGAATCAGTTTTTGACAAGTATGACATTTTTGACGGTCCACTTTCCTCGTCTTTTTCAAATAATACTTTATATGAGTTCAACCAAATAACTATAGATATCGCATCATTTGCAAAGAATGTGAATACACCTCTTTTGCTAGTACCATTGTTTATAGAGAAAGAAGATAGTTGGCCAATCTTACGTACTTTCAGTTGGATTCGAATGGAGACCATCACTAGAGGTCGCTAGTCCACGAGTCTCCAGTCATGTCTGTACACAGGCGTCTAGTCACACCAATTCTACTTTGATGGCGCAGTTCCGCATGACATATTGACATTTGAGAAAACTCAGGTTATGTCTGGTTATGACTGTTATGAGGTTAGGTCACAGTATTATGCTTAAAAGTTCTTTTAAGCATAATACTGTGGTTAGGTTGTAGGTTGGGATATTTTCATTAAGTGTGTTATGTGTTAGTGTTAGCACAATAAAAACAAAAAGCTTAACGTGTTAGGTTAGGCTAAGAATAAGAACAAGGGAGGATATAAACATTTCAAAGGCCCTTTTTTAATGTGTTATTATTAGCTGGATTTATAAACTTGCCGGTCGCCGTTGGAGTTGGCGTTCCCAATTAAAAGTACAGAAAGTAAGACTTTTTATATCTACCGTCGGCGTTGCGTCGGACGCCAGCGCGAACGCCATCAACTCTAACGGCGAATGGCAAGTTTATAAATCCAGCTTATTAAAGTTATGTTTTTTTTCTAGGTTTCTAACCATTGGCTTGGAAAGCCTGAATATACTTTTGAATTGTGAATCCGACAAATTGAATTGATTTTCTTTCCTCCAAAATATCCTGCGACCTTCAGTCTGTTCTCGAGCATTTTCTTCAACATTAAATATTTGATCGGCTATCAAATCATCCATCAACTCATCTATTTCAGTATCATATCAAAATAACAGACTTTTCAAATATCTATTCTCTGACGTTTCACTCGAAAATAGCAAGAGAAACGTCAGGGAGTTATTTCTCTCGACAGGTAGGGGAAAAAAAATTCAAGAATACACTCATAATCGCTAAAAGAGAAAAGTGCCTGTTTTCTCTTGGCTTTTCTACTACCTGAAACTCAAGAATAGCCACCCAGAGTGGAAAGTTTTCACATGTTGGATAAAATTTGAATTTGTTGAGAATGATTTGAATTTGTTTGATTTTCCACATTCAACACAGATAGCTTCAACGCTTTTCTTTTTTTGGGGGGGCTATTTTATCCACTTCATCTGAAAATATAGGTAGATTTACATTTTTCATAACATTTTATCAGTGCACAGAGAAAAATAATCATGTATACACACTAACCTGGGTGGAAATTTTTACATGGCCTCAAACTACTAACATCGTAAAACGATTTGTTACAAATAGTGCACAAAGTCATTTTAAACAGTTTATTCAACAAATAAACACACCTGTGAAGTCTAAAAATCATTCGATTTCTTCACAACAAATTACAATTACTGACAGCTATCAACATGGAAATCGGTATTTAAAATTTGGCACGGACACAGTGCGCATGCGGAACTGCGCCATCAAAGTAGAATTGGTGTGACTAGACGCTTGTCGTCTGTACTTGATTTTAACGTACGTACATTGTCTAATTCTTCTTTAGACAATGGTACGTAGTTGAATAGTTCGTAAAATGGGATTTACTGAATACGCCGATAGATGGCTATGAAATATAATTTTGACACTCGCGTTTGCGTCCAACACCAATTACACAGGCATTGACTAACTATCTTACTTCTATATAAACAATGTTTCTATCATTGTTTAAATAGAACATAGTCAATGCCTGTGGAAAAGGTATTGGACACAAACGCGAGTGTCATCTAGCGTGATTAGTTACAAACATGAATATTTGACGTCATTTAAATGCAGGTTTCTTCAAAAAACCCTGATTTTAATGCTTTTCCATCGTTTTAATCAAGTTACGACATGACTTGGAGGCCAGATCACTGAAGTTACGACATGACTTGGATACGAGCTCACTATCGCCATCTACATGTCGCATCCATTTTGATCCAATTATAATTCCATAAGGTTGACTATCTTCTATCATTGTTTATATAGAACATAGTCAACCTTATGGGATTATAATTGGATCAAAATGGATGCGACATGTAGATGGCGATAGTGAGCTCGCATCCAAGTCATGTCGTAACTTCAGTGATCTGGCCTCCAAGTCATGTCGTAACTTGATTGAAACAATGGGACAGCATGAAAACATTATTAAAATCAGGGTTTTTTGAAGAAATCTGCATTAAAATGACGTCAAATATTCATGTTTGTAACTAATCACGCTAGATGACACTCGCGTTTGCGTCCAACACCAATTACACAGGCATTGACTATCTTACTTCTATATAAACAATGCTTCTATATAAACAATGGCAATGGTAAAGTGCATTTCGAATGCCATCCACATTGGCACTATTGGCAGATGTCTCCTTTCACCTACTAACCGGTAGATGGCGAAAACCTCGAAGTTTTAAAATTGGCAATTCTTAGAGCATTGTTTATATAGAAGATAGTCAACCTTATGGGATTATAATTGGATCAAAATGGATGCGACATGTAGATGGCGATAGTGAGCTCGCATCCAAGTCATGTCGTAACTTCAGTGATCTGGCCTCCAAGTCATGTCGTAACTTGATTAAAACAATGGAAACGCATTAAAATCGGGGTTTTTTGAAGAAAACTGCATTAAAATGACGTCAAATATTCATGTTTGTAACTAATCACGCTAGATGACACTCGCGTTTGTGTCCAATACCTTTTCCACAGCCATTGACTAACTATGTTCTATTCAAACAATGCTTAGAGCATCCTTCAATTTCACTACATTAAATTTATCCTAGCCTCAATTAAGTCGAAAAGAATATTCTTTTTATCCATTTGGCCTTCTTGGAGGTAATACCATTGTTAAATGAAAGTAAGATAGCCAACCTTATGGGATTGATATTGGATTCAAATGGATGCGACATGTAGATGGCGATAGTGATCTGGCATCCAAGTCATGTCGTAACTTCAGTGATTTGGCCTCCGGGTCATGTCGTAACTTGATCAAAACAATGGCACAGCATTAAAATCAGAGTTTTTTTAAGAACCCTGCATTAAAATAACGTCAAATATTCATGTTTGTAACTGATCACGCTAGATGACACTCGCATTTGGGTCCAATGCCGATTCCACAGGCATTGACTAACTTATCTTCTATTTATACCATGGCAATACCATTGTCTTAGGCAATGGCAATACTATCTCCTTAGCCTTAGACAATGGTAATACAGTAGATTTCGAAGAAGAGTAACAAAACCTTCACAGAACCGGTAATTTTCACAATCATTATAGGTGGCAGCAAAAACACCTTGAGAGTTGGTACCCACCATCTGGACTTAAGAGTCAACGAAGTCTATAATTTACTCACTATAATAAAAGAACACAAAAATGTTGTCGTACTCTATTCTCCATTACCTTAAAGGAGAGATATCGAACGATATGTATGAATCTTTCATGGATTTTCTGAAGAATCAGGATCTATGATGAAGAATCCGAAGGAGTCCGAGGACGAAATTCCTCCTCGGATTCGAATTATCGTCCCACATTAAAGCATGTGGGATGAAGAAAAGACAGTCCTTTTCAGGACTCATTAATGAACACGAAACACAAATTAAATAGTAAAATATCTTGTACGAAAGAAGTAAGAGACTGAAAGCAAAATTCACAATATCTAATGTCCAATGTCCACAATAAAAACATTCAGTATAGTTATCACGAAAATAAACAAACAATTAAATTACGACGACTAAAATAATAGACAATCGTTGCATGGGAGTTTATTTACAGGAGACGACGTCTAGAATATCCATGGAAGCAGCGTTGTGCTTTTCATATAATTCAAATATATAAATTCAAAATTAAAGATAATTATAAGTGCAAGTGATATAATTTTGGAGAAAATAGGTATCTCAAAACAAAACTTCGAAAGTAGTATAAAATTTCTTACCTGTAACAGTGTTGTGAAGTGAAAATTACGAAGATACCTGGAACCGGTTAGCGTCCCAAACACCATCAAGAACAAAGGTATTTGCAACTTTATTTTCACCACCACTGATTGAACAAGAAAAATCGTATCAAACTATTTAGCAGACACCGTTTCTCAAATTAGAGACAATTATGTACTAGTTTTAAACATCTAGCATCTTAGAAAATTTATGTATGATTAGGTAATATTTCAATTATTCTGCAATTTAAGAATAATTTGGATAGCTTATTGGGTAGCTTATTGAAGAAGTTACAATTTGAAATTTGTTTGTTATTAAAATAGTCATAGGAACCGGTCTGAGATGTTTACCATTGAAGAATGATTAAAATTCCATTCCTATATTGCCCCTGGGAAAAGAGTCTAGCTGTAAATTCAAAACTGAGAAAAAAACAAATATCTCCATTAATATTTCATTTCTTATCATAACAAAATAAAAAAATTCATTATAGTATATTTAAGTAATTATAGAGTATATAGAAATTCATCTTCGGAATTGAAGAGTGTTAATTGTGGAGTTCCTCAGGGTTCCATACTTGGACTAATTTAAATTTTATTGTATATTAATGACCTACTGAATTTCCAGATTTCAGCTTCATTCAGTGTTTTTGCTGATGACAGCACTATATTTTAACACCACAAGAAAAAAAAGTACCTATATTGATGAAATTATACAATTTGATCTGGAAACAGTAAAAGATCGGAGTGATTCTTACTGTAACTTAACTCTTTCGTCTGATCGGCCTCCCACCAATGACTAGCAGAAATGCCAATTAGCGAAACATGCTCATTACTTGAATTCTCATCTCAATGGGTGAATTTCAATTTCTTTTATATACAGTGCGACACTAAATTATGGAGCAAATTCATTATTTCTGAATATAAAGATATTTCTGTAAAATCCTCGGACAGGTCGATTTTCTTTTCCGATGGGCCAATTTTTGAACCACACCCAAAATGTATAGAGTTATCCGCAATTGAGTAAAAATGACTTTGGTGATATTTTTAAATTGGACACCCAGTATATTTTTCCATATTTGGTTAGGGATCGTCATTACGAATCCAGTGATACCAAGTTTGATGGGAATATGTCAAACGGCTGCAGAGATATGGCCAAAAAACTTCTACATATACCCAATGAGTGCGACAGAGACTTTCAACCTTCTTCCTTCTTCCTCGTATGTCTAATGAGTATGGCTGCGAAACTCCACACGATTCAGAAGGTTAAAAGTCTCTGTCGCACTCACTGGGTATATGGAGAAGTTTTTTGGCCATATCTCCGCAGCCGTTTGACATAATCCCATCAAACTTGATATCACTGGATTTGTAATGACGATCCCTAACAAAATATACAAATATACTGGGTGTCCCATTTAAAAATATCACCAAAGTCGATTTTCCTCAAATGCGGATAACCCTATATATTTTGAGTGAGGTTCCAAACTTGGCCCATCGGAAAAGAAAATGTTTCCGATATATCTTTATATTCAGAAATAATGAATTTGTTCCATAATTTAGCGTCGCACATACGCTTTAAATTTAATAGTTTGATCTCATCTCCACAATTTATCCGAAATTATTCAACCAAACATACACTGCTGAATAATAAATCGATTGCTGTAAAAAATGTAAGAAAAGTCCAACAAAAACACGAGAAAACAATTTAAAATAATGAGAAGTAGACACTGCGTGAAAAAACCTAGAGGATGCTGCCCATAGAGAGGATGATGCACATTTTCTGTATGTTGTATGTTGATCATATCATCATTCGTTTCAGTTCTTTGCTACCTCGTCATAAATTGTTTTTCATTTCAAAAAATATCACAGTTTTGATCTTAAAGTACCTACCTATTTGTAATATCATATACGCGAAACTGTTTTTTTTAGTTCCTACCAATCTCTCCTGCATTATCTATATCCATCAAACTCTTGCATAACTCAAGTATGTAAACAGAGATGTAATGGTTCATTCTGAAATTCCAAATACATTTATCTGAAATCTGAAAAAGAAGCATTTGAAATTCTCTTATAGGAATGTAGAAATTTGTTGTTGTTACGCCAATGTATAGGTACGAAACATCTTTTGTAATAAAATATGAGTATATTTCTTTACCTATTATATACTGTAGTTCTCTGTTTTTGTTTATTTTTTGCAATAGTCTGCCTTCGTCACCCAAGTTATTATTCTACTACTTGTAGTGAATATAGATTATGTATATATAAAATATTCCACAGTGAATTGTTCAAAATATTTCAGAATATTTGTATTGAAAGAATGTGATTATGAAAATGCATCAATAAAACGAATCACAAGCACAACTACTTCAAAGAAATCATCAGCAAGTGTCACTATTTTTGATATACCCTGAATACTTGCTGTAACTGCATAGTAAACTTTCATCATAAACGATCCAGTCTATCACCGAGTTATCCGGAATTCCATGCATTCGGATTTATCAACAAGCAAGACGGATGCGGCTTCATGAGAAATAGAACGTCTTGTATATAATATGCCAGTCTGATTCAGGAGATGCATCATCAATTGGATTCGATATTTGTGTCCTTCGAAATATCTAGAAATGAATGAAATTCCACCGCTCATTTTTTCAGAATTACTTGCTAGCTTTGGACTCCACCGTAAATCGTGGGTACAATGATTTATCATTGTGGCAACAGCCTTGAGACACACGTTTCAACGTATAAACATAATGCATTGTGCGAGTCGTCTGAAACTTTTATTTCACTTGCAGCACATGTTGTTGTCATTGATGAAACTTTCCAGAAAGTAACGTTTTAGTAAAGATTAAACGTTTATTTTGTTTTTACTGTTTTTGTATAAAGACATTTTGTTTGTATTCTGGAAAATAATTTAAAAAATTGCCAAAATATTACTAATATGTAATATAATTGTGTTACACCTGTGGCAATTTTTGTTTGCAGAGGTAAGCTGGGATTGGGATCAATATATGATGTTTATAAAAAACAGTTATAATCTTAGCTAAGTTTCGAATTTAATTGAATTCGTCCTTAGAGTCCAAAAGTAGTTCTTACCGTGGTAAAACACAACGAGACATGGTACAGATTTGTTGTACCATTATTTCATCAAATATTTTTTTGGGTTTCACACCCAATTTTATTGATAACTTTTTTTTTCTTATTTGGCATGGTTTCAACTACTAGGGTGTCAAATTCAGTGGTACTACAATCGATCCACGTGTCAAAATCTAATTGGGCTGAAGTAGAAATAAACACAATATTCTACTTGGACGATGTGGTGCAAGTTTTTCTCTCAAAAGACTCAGTATGTATACTTAAACTTATTTACTAAAGCTATCAGTCAACCTTGGTTTAGTGGAAGGGCTGAATAAAAGCAATTTTCCCAAACGAATACAATTTATTGTTTTCCAAATTCCCCTCTTATTCCAATTTTATAAAATTCAAAAACAATATTATTATGCTAACATTCATCAATAACATTGAAATTATGTTTTAATCTTGTAAAAATAATTGCAAAATTTTCATTAATATAGCACATTTGATTCGTATAAAAGTTATAAACTACACTTACCTAAACAAATGCAGAACATTTATTGTTTCAAATGGTATTGTTTTGGAGACAAGTTTCACATAAACTAATGGAATTTTACCAAGTAATTATTTTGTTTTTGATTTATTATCCTCAATCAGATATATGGAATAATTGATGTACATACTTTGGGAGGAGTAATAATCTATACAGTGCATACAAATGAAATAGAGAACATCTAAGATTGCAAACTGAATGTGAAATATCAAACCAAAAATAGGGTGAACCATATGAATGTAATGTTTCTCTCAAGTTCGATCTGTGATAATCAGGATGTTTAAAAAATCCATTAAAATTGTGAAACTTTCAGAAACAGACTTTTGGAACTTTGAACGACAATTACTTGATTAAAACTGAAAATAAAATCTTTTAATATAGGTGAACAGACATTTATATTATCTATACCCTACTTTACAATTATGATTAGTATGTATGATAATGAGACTTAACTAAATATGGCAGTTTTCTACATTTTCTCTGTTCATGATAAAAAACTACTGTTGCATATAAAATGATTGATATATACATAACATATTGTGAATGTAACAATGAAAGTAAAATTATTAAATCCCGATCGACTCAACTCGAGCTCAAAGAACGGCCTGCTTATGATCACCTTCATTTATTTCATTCACAAACCGTCATGATTTCATATACTTCTAGGTAAAATATACTTTATTTTCTGTTAAAACAATTTAGGCCACATGTTAATATGTAAACCAATTTATCACTATTTTCATCAGCAGAAAGAGAGCTTGAAAATTCCAGATTTATTTTTTACAATGATTAGTCGATACCTAAGGAAAAAAACGTGGCTAAAAAAAAACAAAACGACAGCAAAATCAATACAAAATTATAAATTAAAAACCGATTGATAATAGAAATGTGCACGATGAAAGGAAATACTGTGAAACTTTATTCAAACTTAGTCTTTGGTGCCAACAGTTTTTTCTCTTAGAGATCATAGAGTATAATGAAATTATACATAAGTATATATTATGTAAATTGAATGATTTGGAGACATGGAAATACAACAAAAGCGTATATAGAATGAATGAGTTGTTGTGAATGAGATTGCTAGCGAATCGAGTGAGGTTTGCAAACTAAACTAATATAACCATATAAAATATGTTTTAATACCTACAGGGCAAAAACAAAAAGTGCTTTTTTCCATAAAAGAGATAGGTAGATATTTTAATAATTTATGTATTGAATAAAGCATCAGGTAACATTACACAAGCAGCTGTTAAAGGAATCATATAGATGAAAGAAAGTAAGAACTTCATTTATTTTTCATTAACAAATTGATACATCATAATTTTCAGTCATATATTTGATGAGCGTGTATGTTAAAATACCTCTCTCAATACATAAATGCAGACATTTGACAAAAGAACTTTTTTGTTCAAAAAAGCACTTAGTTATCTTTCCTTGTATTGTTAATACTTTATCCCCATCTGATGTGTTAATAAATAAAAACTAAAGATAATTTCAGTAAGCTAGCACCAAAAACAAAGTCACATAGATTGGGTATACTTACTGCACTGTATTTCTTGGTATAAATGTTACCAATTAAAATATATCATCTCCTGAGTTACTTGACCAAAATTTCAAAACCTAAAGATATATAGGGCCAACAGTAGCCTCTCTTTGAAAGGATGTGGCAAGAAATTCTATGAATCTTCGTATTATAAATTTCATTCAAATTTTGGTATAAAGGACCCCGCACAAATCAAATGAGAAATGGATCCCTGTCGAATTGTCTGAAATTTGGATAGGTTGTAGTTTATACCTTTCTGATTAAGTCTCCATGGGCCCGAGACCTAAAAATGGACAGTTTGACAGTGCATACGGCTGTAAGAATCTTCAAAACATTACCTTTTGTAGAAACTTGACATTTATTGACAATTCAGAAATTGTTATTATTCCTGTCAAAACTGAACAAAGTCATCGCCATTATACATGGTCATAATTAATGTGATCGCTTGGGAGATTTGCACAAGTTGCAATTTTTGACCTTCGATATCTAAATAACTGTCCATTTTTAGGAATCGGGCCAATGGAGACTTTTGATCAGAAGGGTATAAACTACAACATATCCAAATTTCAGCCAATTCGACAGGGATCCATTTCGCATTTGATTTGTGCGAGGTCCTTTGTAATCAAAAGAATAAAAAAGTTAAATATTTCTTTATCCAACAATAGTCACAGGGAGCACAATAAGCCTTCTCGGCTGCAGTGCCTCTTGAGTAGCATTAATAGTTGAACCCTAATGAAAAAAAAATGTTTTTGTTACTTGAATCTGAGTGTAAGCGTTATTTTTGAATCGTTTCTAGAAAGATGATACCAGATATTGTTTGATTACTATTAAAATTATAATAGAAAATGTTCTGTACTGAACCATTTCTATGAGATAGTTTTGGTGAAAGATGAAAACAATAAGGCACCTCCTCAACGAGTTCATTTTCACTTTCCTCATTCATTTCATACTGATAATGCCACAGAGGGATAGTCATTTTTACAGAAACATATTAGGAAGTCCATCCATTCATCATAGCTAGATTTTGAAAATACAAGTATACAGATTCAGAACCGCTTGAGATGATGATTCTTTAGAACAGATGCATTAACGAAGTTCATTTGGACTAGGAAATATGGACTTCCTGAAAGTTCAACTATCAGGTTGACCTGTATCAACTTTTATCTGTGTGACCAATCACTCGAGAAAGAAGTGCATAATTATAACGAAGTATTTTACAAATCTTCAATATTTGGTAAAATTGAGCATTATGGAAGTTCATCAATAGGTACTTGGTAAATAAAAACAATATTATCGAAGCAATATTCGAATGTCTTTTATTTTCCTTCTCATCATCTCGAATTCCACAGATCTGAGTACTAACTTTGTTAGTGCTCAAAACTGTTGAAACAATACCTGAACAATCAAGGTTTCAAACTAAAATTGACACACCAGCAATTATCTACTAACAATTTTATTCAATCCTCTCGATATTATGAAACCCAATTTTGTGAAAATTTCAGAGCTAGATATTGCGAAAAACTTTAAAAATAACAAGTACGAAATGATAGATAACCAAATTGAAAGAAAATTAATAGTAGTAAAAATATAGTTTTGCATTATTGATATTTATAATTTTCAAAATGAATGTTTTTACGAAACGACTTAAAATACCATAACTCTAGTTAAGAATCAAGTTCTAAGTTGAGTAATAAAAATATGAAGAAGCTTCGTGGTGGTTGAAGAATAATTCATGCTAAAAGTAGCAAGTGTTAATATTTAAGGATTAATTATATTTCTGATATATTAATTCAATTTTAAGGCTTCTTCCTAGTGCCTCAATCTTACAGCTTGGATCTTGTACACCAGAATCATTTTTCGCAAAATTGGGTTATAAATTGTCACAACGGTTTCTTCTGGCAACAACCACCTTAGAAAACTGGGACCTATTTCATAGAAAAAATTACATATTGATTCTAATATGTAACAGTGTAGCAACTTTTGAATCATTATCGAAAAATATTTCAAAATCATATCATAACAAATAATAAAGTTATTTTATAAATAAATGATAAGCTGCAAAAAGGTAGTGACACTTACAGAAAACATCAGTTCAGAATAAGACAATACTAATACTGGTGAAAAAGAAGTAAACGAAGATATTTGAATCATATGCGATGACATTGAGAAGCATAGAGAAATATGTGGCTGCAATGCTGCCGATGTGGTCTGTGGGCCCATGAAGCGCCTGAAGTCACTGAACGTGAAGGTTCCGTGAGCGATTTCTGCCTTTACAATATAATATAAAGTAGAATGGTGAGTAATGACATCCTAGGCCGGCATTACCTGACGGTGGCAGGTAATGACGGCCACTGAAGGACTTTAAAGAAAAACTCATTATTCCATTATTTCAGTTTTTTATATTTCTGTAATATATGTTACGTTCTATAGGAAGCACTCTTTAATATACCGATTTTTATCGATCTCACTTGAGCAACTAATATATTATTGAAGACATAGCTAAAAGGGTCGGTATTCCCTACCTTTACCCTATAAGGTTGTTTCAGATATTGAATTTACATGAAAAGATATGGTGATTTGAATTGTTTTTTTTATTGCTGCTTTTTCAAAAGCATTTTCTTTGATGATTGAATTATTAACTGTATTGGTTTACCATTCCATGACATTCAGTATTCAATAATTGAAATTATTTCCAATATTAAAAAAAATTGTTTGTTAAAATTGGTTTTTTCGTTAACCAGCTGTCGCCCCCTTACGAAAGGCAGCCCTCAGAAGTCGGAACTTGTGCGAGCCAAGGATTAACGAGGTCTTACCTTTTTACGTGCGATTCCTAGCACTTTCTCGGGCCATCAGAAAAAAATCTGCAGTTGCCATGGTTTGAATCATCGCCAACTGGCAGTCAAAGTGATTGAAACAATGTCGCTTTAACCAGTCGACTACCTGGCTATGTGTTTGAATTCATTTCACCTTGCTAGATGGTTTCATTAGATTTGGTTCAATAATGCCCTAATTGTTTGCAGATACGGAACATTCAGATAAAGTGTATTTTGATTTGAAACATTCTTTCGAAAAGATTAAATTTTTATTTGCATTGGATTGAAAAGTGTTATGAGTGGAAAGTTGTAATTGAAATTTAATAAGTTGTGAGGCAAGATTCCTCACAAATAACCACAGTACGTTTGAGTATGTTTTCTTAATTTATTAATATACTTTTGAAATTCACCGCTGACTTTTCCTGGTAGACTTTGTCTCCTAGGTACTCATATAAATAAATAAAACACTCTCTGCGTTCCAATGAGTCCCCGATTCAAAGGAAACGTCTCAGACCGGGTAGTAGGTTTTCACAAGCTTACTTGGGCTAAAGGGATGAACCTCCTAAGGCTGGGTTTAATCTTATATCCCCGTCCCGTTCGCAACAAAGGCATTAAATACATAAGGATATTCTGTCGACACATGAATGTAGTTGATGTCTTGAACTGACATAATAATGCTAATATTCTAATATTCGGAATTTTAGTTGCAAATTGTAATTTTTTTTTTCTTATTTGACAACACATTTTATTACAAATACTACCATTTTTAAAATTATACAGCTCCATGATTTTCTTTATTAATTTTTAATGTAGTATTTAACTTAATGTTACTTGCATTATGTGGATTTTGACCTCACCTATACAGTATGTTTCTTGGGAAATGATATTGAATTGAAATTAACTAAAAAACAAAACAAGTAACTATCTGTGAGGTTTGATTCAACAATAGCTACAGGTAATTTTATGAAACAAGTCCAAGATAACAGGTGAATTATAGCAGCTGGAAACGTTGTGAAACGAGAGAAAGGACGTTCAAGCATTGTTTAAATAGGATAAGAAGAAGATAGTTAGTCAATGCCTGTGGAAAAGGTATTGGACCCAAACGCGAGTGTCATCTAGCGTGATTAGTTAAAACATGAATATTTCACATCATTTTAATGAAGAGTTCTTCAAGGCACCCTGATTTTGATGCTGTAAAATTATTTTAATCAAGATACGACATGACTTGGAGGCCAGATCACTGAAGTAACGACATGACTTGGAGGCGAGACCACTGACACCATCTGCATGTCGCTTCCATATGAATCCAATATTGATCCCATAAGGTTGGCTAACTATCTTACTTCTATTTAAACAATGGTTAGAGATACACCTACACAACTTTTTACCTCGTTCATACAACAACTTTGACATTCCGAACGGTGACATTCTCCCCTCTAACGATAATAAGCGGTATTTCAAACTCTCCTGCAACTGCCTCTCTACGCGTAAGCTGAAGCTACATCGCCGCGGTGTTGGCTTCTAGAGCCGTCAGCAGGTCCTGGCCCTGCAGCAGGGTACTGCTGACGGGCGCGTTCACGTCGTAGTCCTGCTGGCTGAGGTCCATCAGCGAGGCCAGGGAAGTGGCTTCCGGTTCCAGAAGGCTGAAGGAGTTCTTGCGGAAGACCTGGCGACGGGTTTTTTCGTAGTTGAGGTTGTTTCTCATCTTCTCTTCCAGAACGAAAGGGTCCAGGACCGCGCCCAGCATCAGCGTGGTCTTGGACAGGCTGTTGGACATGGGATCGTCCTGTAATGTAGAGAAGATGGTTGTTAGTGAATGATTTCGTAGATTTGAACTAAAAACAGACTTTCAGATGCTGAAAATCTGTCCGAATAACATATACAGTGTGTCAATTTCAAAACTTGGATTGGCTATAACTCTGAAGATTGAATTCTGTGACAAGAAGCAAAAAAAACCTGCCGGCAAAATGAAAGGGGAAGCAGTTCAGTAGTGGCCGTGGATTTCTGAATTGTCTTCTAAGGGCCAGTTGGATAGGTCCAGTTGAACTACGGATAGACTAATCGATGGTTCAGAATGTGAATGACATTCATCAAGTGATGTTTGAGACGTTCACATTCTAACCATTAGTTGGTCGATCCGGAGTTTAAACAACCGGCCCTAAGCGGGATAGCCACCCCAATCCCAAAATTTTAAAACTACCAAACTGCTTTTTTCTCCATTTTGATTAAACACTTTTTGATCTATAAAACAGAATTCAATCTTCAGAGCTATATCCCATAGGACATATAAATCAGCCAAATATTAATTATCCAAGAGTTGTTAGTTGCTCAATAGCTCAGATGGTATAAGGATGTAATTTAATTATCATTGCTTTACACATTTCATTACCTGTTTGATAACTGGAATAAAAATAATATCGTGATTTGGTACAAAACTCTAGCTGAATCGGTGATTTGACAGATTAAGATGAATTGATTTTGTATTTAACGTCTATAAAGATGGCGTTGTATTGCAAAATGATTTTCCTGCAACACTCAAATTACACAAATCTGATGATCTGATTAGAATTTTGGAGAATTTTTATGCTTCAAAGTATTTTCATAATTCCATATCCAAATTATTTTCAATTCAATGACATATTCTACGAAAATTAAAATACGGTTTAGAAGAAATCTTTTCAACTATTTACGAAATAGATTAAGTATCGATCTGTAATCTTTGTAATTTTTTTTAAATGTCTAGTACTTGTACTCTGATTTCAATTTTAAAATTCCTAGTAAATCCTAGAAAGTTATACAAAACTCTTCATGTTTTAATCAACATGTTTAGAAGGCTTTGACTCATCTTTTGTTGGTGCTATCAGAATCTGAATGAATTCAATTTGGTTTTGAAAATACCTTTCTGCTACTGAAAGAATGGTTCAAATTTGGAAAGATGATGCATTTGAAAAGACGAAAAGGGGAAGAGAAAATACTGTAAGAACTGATTTTACTTCAGTTCTGGTTCTACAGCAGGTAACTGATGATCCCAAAAAAATTCCTCTACACGAAACTAGTAATAATACTAATGGGTTCCTTCTGGACACAATTGAAAGAAAATAGATATCGTCCTTTTAAAATAAATCTGATAAATAAATATTAGACCGTCAGATAGTGACAGATTTAGGTGCCCCATTTTCGCATACAAGCCTCGAATAGGGATGAAAAGTACATCGGTGTTAGTAAAATGGAGGGAAATTTACGAGTGGTTCCTGGGGAGAAAATATGGAAAAGCAAAAGGGATTTCCATCAATTTTCCGACGACAAAATCTACTTATCCATTCGCGCCACTCAAGCCATTATGTTTTTCGGTCTAGTGACGATGTAGGTTTTTATAGTTTCGATAGGCTTGTGTGGGAAAATCTGTTAATACGTCACAAGATTACACCCTCATTTTAACCCTTTAGCCACCTGCAACATTCAAGCCTTTGGTATTCCGAAGTCAGGTTTTATTAATTAATGATTAGGTGATCACGGCTCGCGTGAAAATATAGGCAACATACTCCTTTTATTTCTGTTCTGGAAAATCGAATTTTCCATTTGTTCTCCCAAGGAGCCACTTGTAAAGGACCCCGCAAACTCCTTATGGAATTTGGGTCCCGGTGGATTTTTTTGAATTTTTGGTATGATGTAGTCCATGTAATTCTCAACCGATGTTACCATTGCGCCAACCCAAAAAAATGAACAGTTTTGCTGCTAGGGGGCGTTGAAATCACCCCTTGCGAAGATTAGACTATTTATTTTTGAACCCGGTAACAATATTTTCACTTGTTTCATTGTTCCTAATGTTGCACAATATTGAGCTGTTTTAAAAAAAATTCTTACCTCCTCCCCCTTTTCCCCCAACCCCTATTACGAAACGCAAAAAAAATATTTCTCGAGTGCCTTCAAATGTATCGTCAAATGTTTAAATATGCCTAAATAAGGGAAATAGCAGTTTTTTTATGATTATCCCCCCACCCTCCAAATGACACAAAACGAAAAAATTTCGGTGGATTTTTCTGAATTTTTGATATGATGCAGTTCAAGTTATTTTGAATAGAAATAAATCGGGTGACAAACCCCAAAAATGAATAGTTTTGATGTTAGGGGGCGTCGAAATCATACCTTGCTCAGAATAGACTATTCATTATTATAGGCGGAAACAATATTTCTACTTATTTTTGTTTTATTTTATGCCGAACAATTGTGTAAATTTTTATAATTTGAAAATCTAAAACCTCCCCCTTACCCCCAACCCCTATTTCAGAACACGAAAAAAATTTATTCAGGCACCACCTCAAATTCAAATTGTGGATGTCTATTTTTTATTTATTTTCAAGATATTCGCCCAATTAATTGATATTGAAAAAACATGAACTACGCCCTACTAAGAAGTCAGCGAACTCAACCAATATTTTTTTCTAAACTAAAATACGTAGAGCTATTATTTCCTATAATAATGAATAGTCTATTCTGAGCAAGGTATGATTTCAACGCCCCCTAGCATCAAAACTATTCATTTTTGGGGTTTGTCACCCAATTCATTTCTATTCAAAATAATTTGAACTGCATCATATCAAAAATTCAGAAAAATCCACCGAAATTTTTTCGTTTTGTGTCATTTGGGGGGTGGGGGGATAATCATAATAAATAGATATTTCCCTTATTCAGGCATATTTAAACATTCGACGATTCATTTAAAGGCACTCGAGAAATATTTTTTTGCGTTCCGTAATAGGAGTTGGGGGAAAAGGGGAGGGGGTAAGAATTTTTTTTATAAAACAGCACAATATTGTGCAACATTAGCAACAATGAAACAAGTGAAAATATTGTTGCTGGGTTCAAAAATAAATAGTCTAATCTGCACAAAGGCTGATTTCAACGCCCCCTAGAAGCAAAACTGTTAATTTTTTTGGGTTGGCGCAATAGTAACATCGGTTGAGAATTACATGGACTACATCATACCAAAAATTCAAAAAAATCCACCGGGACCCAAATTTCATAAGGAGTTTGCGGGGTCCTTTCCCTTCATTTTACTCAACATCGATGTAAGTTTCAACCCTATTCGAGGCTTGTATGCGAAAATGGGGCACCTAAATCTGTCACTATCTGACGGACTATAAAGCAAAACATAAAACATAGATTTCCTAGCAAATTTTTTGACCATTATCATGACATACTGAAAAATATTTTTTTAATGTGCATATTCTTACATTTATATTCACCACCAAATGACTTAATTTTCATTGTCAAAATTATTTTCCTAATATTTATTGATCACATTTTCTGTGTGTTTATTTATGTTACTTTTAAGATTTTTTTTATCTCTTTTATAAACATCTAATGTTTCTTGGAAAAAATTGATTGAATGTGAAGAAACATATGATTTCATCAAGATGGAGCGCCAGTGCATAACTCACGCATTGTAGAGGACTATTTGGACAATCGTTTTCCTAATAGGTGGATTGAAAACCCAATTATTTTCAGTAATTTATAATAGACTGACTGACTAACTTGCCCATTACAGTTATCGTCCATTTCCAGTAACTTGAAATCTGCATTTCGCTCTTTTTGATATCAGATCAGTCATTCATGTTAAAATATCTCCTTTTCTCATTTCAGATTTTCAACACACCATCACAATATACAGGGTGTCATAATTGGTTAAAAAGGAAGTCCTGATTGATTCAGACATTTCTGAAAATCACAACAGTATTAAATCTAACGTTCATCTAAACTTGTTTTAAAAAAGTTTGTGGTGTTTGAATTTTCCGACGTTTCATAAAATTGAAAATTACTCGAAAATGGTTTATTTTCTGAAAATATTTTATAGGAATCAGATCTATGACATTTTTGCAATTTCTCCGCAACGTCGTCTGGGATGACGTCAAATAAAAAATTGATATCTTTTAAGAAAACATCACCTTTACTCTTAGTCCTTTGAGGATATTTGTACCTCATTGGAAATAACGCCCAATAAACTGAAGAGAGCGAGAGACAGAGAGAGAGAGAGAGAGGGAGATAGAGGGAAATAGAGGGAGATAGAGACAACCTTTGCAGAAATTGATTATATTATCTCTGTTTGTTTCGCAGATGTCTTGCTTACGTGGGAGTTTTAGGTGAAAACTCCTCTATACAATTATTTTGAACCAAAATCTCTATCATGTGATGATAATTATTTATTCTAATATTTTTGGAATCAGGGGTGAATTTTTTTATTTTTATGTCAACAAATAGAGGGTAGAGATACAACATGGACAAAGTTGAAATTTCTAATGTTTTTTTTTTTATTTTCAATAATAATTTGTTCTGTTCGCTACGGAACAGAAATAAAAGAAGGAATATAATAACGTGATATTAACTGTTTCGACCATTTTAGATACATAATAATCATCCAATATAAATGTGAATGTGTATTTTACGCTATCGTGAACATTTTCTGCTACAACAGAAGATAGTTGTTTACCACCGAAATGTGTAAAATGAACTTGAACTTGATTAAAAAA
The DNA here is from genome assembly GCA_944452925.2 of Chrysolina oricalcia. Taxonomy (NCBI): domain Eukaryota; kingdom Metazoa; phylum Arthropoda; class Insecta; order Coleoptera; family Chrysomelidae; genus Chrysolina; species Chrysolina oricalcia. The sequence continues at coordinate 15,407,872 of OX101818.2, read as the reverse complement.
AAAAATCAGTTTTTGGTTTTGATGATTATAATCAATTTCTCAACTTATCATTACATAATAATTTGTTTTTATTTTGTATATGAACCTTTGGCGCCTGATACCGTTCTGAAAAATTACCAAAACTGATAGAAAATTAGGTCACTTGTGCTAAAATAAATGACCTCCAGGAAAAAAAAATTAACTCAAAATCCCGCAGTACAAAAGTATTCACCAAATCAAAAAACAATTATTATGAAAGACATGAACATTATTACTGTAACAATTTGCAATTACTAGGAATTTTCCTTGATTGTTCTCACAATTGGTGCATACAGTGTGTCTCAATTCTCATGGAAATATCCCCGTAACTTTCGTAATTCAGAACAACCATTTAAAACTAATTTACTTTTTTTCCGAAAAAATTTGTTCTAAAATCCAAATTTATCTCACTTTTTATATTGAAACGTCCCCGTAACTTTCGCAATTTTATACGTAGACTTGTGAAATTTGCAAAATCGATATATCCACTAAAAATGTACAATAATTCTTTGTCAAAAATTATGGAAGATACGGGGGTATTTTCACGAGAAGTTGGACTTTGGATTTTTGAGAACTGAAGTTTTTTCAGGAACAAAATGAATTAGTAGTCTACATTTGCGACTGAAGTTTCCTCCAACTATAAATATTTCAGAATTGTCAGGGTTTCATTTCTGCTGGCGTGTAGTGTATCACTTCTAGGTATTTTGGTTCATTTTTGATATATCTATCGACTTTGCAAATTTCACATTTCTACTTCAATAATTACGGAAGTTGCAAGGTGTTTCTATGAGAAGTGAGATATACCGTATGTACCTACATCCAAAAATAAAATAACCTCATTAGATACAACTACGAAAAAATCGAATACATCCTTAGCTTTGCATCTTTAATTTCAGTTCCGAATTTATGTCCAATAAAAATAGAGATACCGATATTTAGGAGAAAATAATGACAAATATCTGAAATAAGATTGAAAAATTAAGCATTTGGATAAAAAAATGGGGAGTCTGAATCTGAATTCAGATTCCTGAATCAAATTTCCCATTCTGATATGACCTTGCATTCTCCGATTACCTGATCCTAGGACCATTTAAAAAGTTCAAAAATCCCGACTCAAATAATAATAATAATATGATTATGATAATATGACATCGAATAGAAAATAAGCAAGCAAATCATTTATTTTGTAAAATTTGATACCAGTGTTTCAACATATTCCAGCACTGGACGCCCGTAAAAGTTATTTCGACCATGTGGTTTTTCCCTCAAGGCCTCAAACTTTTCTGTTTGTCGTACTGAAATATGATAATGCAATGTGCATAATAAGGAAGTTGAGGAACATTGCTGGCGTGAAACCTGCCCTGGACGCCCGGAAAAATTATTACGACCACGTGGTTTCTTTCCTCAACCCATTCTGATTGACATACTGAAATATGAAAATGGCAGAGTCCATAATGTATATAATATTGAGTTGTAAAATATTGCTTGATCTATACCGGTACTGGAAATTCATTACCAGCGCTGTAATACCGGAATGAGACTATTTTAGCTCATGTTGTTTTCGACTACTCAGTTAATTACTGAATTTTATAGCTAAAGTAACTAGGCTACTTCAAAGCAGTATTTGAATTACCAGTCAACGTTTCAAATTTACTGGCCGGCAATGAAGATTGGTTGATGGATTTATTAAGTTAAATCTTCTTGCACTTCACTGTTTGGTGTGGTAAATAATTCACTGGAGATGGAGTTGAAAAAAACGTTCATATAATTATTATGATGGAACGGATCTGATCAACTTGATCATTTAGAGATAATTTTAAAGAACGTTTTCATTTCCAATATGCATGAGTATCTTTGGAATTGTTTTTTTTTTTTCAAATTATTCAATAAATCATCCATGCCTTATCATTTCAATAGGTTCGATTCACAATTCAGAACAGTTTTATTTTACATGTGAATCTTTTTGCCAGCTAATTTTCTTACTTTTGATGCTTTTCGGAGTCGTTGAAATTTGATGCCATCCTTCAAGACATTCAACCGATCAGAATACAACTCTTCGTCATTTAAAAATACAAAAAAAGTTTGTTACTATATGAATCATTCGTTATTTCATATCATTACAGAAATTGAATGACAAAGAATTATATTTCTTAAATAACTAGCTATTATTTGGACAATATTTAGGTATTTAGGAATTTTCTAATTCTCATATAATTTTAAATGATTGTTATTAAATATAACATAAGACAATTTTGTTCTATTACATTGTGATCCACCGTCACTTTTGGTTTTGCCGGTACTCATTTTTTCAAAGTATCATCATTGAGCATTCAAGCTATCATAATGTTTCAATCACATTAAGAAACAGAAATATTACTACCCATTCAAATTCAGCTTATTGAGGTCTTTTCAAGAGAACTTCATATCAGAATCGAAATCTATGATCTCGGAATGCATGAAAAAAAGTTATTATGATTTTAATCAACCTTGTACTAAACGAATCCAAATATTCATATGAATTCCCAATTCTCCAACTCAACAATGCAATGTAGTTTTTATTTTGAAAATATAAGCTTAGGAATGCCATTTTATCGTAGCAACCAAATTTAAATTGAGTTGATCTAAATAATTTTTTCGTCGACCTCTGCAAAAAATGACATTTTACGTACTAATTTCCGGACGAAAAATCGACTATTTTTGAAGGCAAGTACTTTTCGTCCGCAAACACTTTTCGTCCGCAAACTCTTTTCGTCCGCTGTGGTCACTATGATACGGCACGGTACGAGCGGCGATTGAGTCATTTTTGTAAATCCACGTTTTAATTAATACATAGGCGCCTGTGACAATAACTGTCATTTGCTGTTGTCAAATTAATTATTTACGAAATCCGCTAGATTTTACGTGTGAATTTAGACCGTGGTGTGAATATTAGTGTTCATAATAATCAAGAATTGATCGAGTCTGCAGTTCGAAGAGTTGGACGTAGCTGAGACCAGCAAACACGCGAGTACTTACTTTCATAAAGGTATGTAGAGGTCGACGAAAAAATGTAATATGCACCTCGGCGAAAAACTGTCTACTGTCTCGCCTGCTTGCTATCCTCGGCTGCGCCTCGGCTATCAATTTGCAGGCTCGACTATAATAGGCAGTTTTTCGTCCTTGGTACATAAATAACTATTTTAATATTTAAAATTTGACTAACAAATTGAATATTTATTCGCAATCCGAAAAAGTTGATGATGTCTGAGAAATTCTGCAGAAGTTTAGCTTTATACAGAACGCTGTCCCGAGGTATGCCACCCAACTCAAAATTATTTTCCAAAGTTGAAGGTTAGATGTCGATATTGATAGGTTGTACTAGCAAACAGCGGCCGATAAGATGGCCAATATCATGGCCAACAAGATCTCCCCTCGATATTTCTGGGGTTGGAAAAGTACTGTTACTAAGGCTTGAATAACTTGCGTGGAACAGGAAAGTTATATTATTTGTTTGCATACGTTTGAAAAAGTATGTTTTTCTCAAAGTGAGAAATGGAAGTATATAACTCATTTTTAGATTTATTTCAAAACAAAATTCATTCCATACAGTTATTTTTGACATAAGCGTACGGTTGTCAAGGCCACTATCTCTTTCTGAATTTGTTTTTGAAAGAAGTACACCTTTAGACCGTCTATTAGGCTGTGTTTGTATCAGATAGGAATATCGGCAACTGCCGGAAATTTTTTTCCTTCAACCCTTTTTACTCTCCCTGAGTGAATAGTTTGGTGACTATACTTGTTTTAATTTTCCTCACTGACATCAAAATATTTACCAATCATAACATATCTCTCGTCGTATACGGATCCAACATTATTGAATTGTTATAGACTGCTATTGAGAAGTTAGTATCTGTACAAAGTTTTAACAAATCGAAGAAGCATTCAGTGATTCGGTGCGTAAATAAAATAAAGATGTATTTTATTTCAATTGTTCTCATTTTTTATTTCAATAATTCGATAAATCTAATTCATAGGGAATTATCTTCTACGAGTAGCATGGAAATGTAACTTAATAGTTATACCAATTTATTGCTCTTTTCAATAAAGTTATCCACAAGTTCCATGTCGAGTTGATCACTTAAATATTTATAATGCATACATTAAGTGTTATTGGTGCGAGTCCAAAAAGGAATTGTGCGTTTCTTTTCGATTTTAGTGAAATTGTATTTCTCATGATTTATTATTCTCAACACTTGTTCCAAAATATTCATCGGAAGTTAGTAGCCAAAATTGTTTTTAATAATTGGAAAAAGTATTCTGGGATTTGAATACTGGGCTGGCCAAGAGGCCAAGTACATTTCACCTCATGAAAAGTTAAGTAGTTTTGGATATATTGAATGTACTTAGTTTTCTAATTTGGCGCGCCAAAGTATGACCAGTTTTTCTTCCATAACTCTTTTTTACTAGTTCATCCTACCAAAACATTTGAATAGTTTTTTCTTGCCTAATAGGGTGTAACATGGCTCAATCTATAACTATTTCTTTTATTTTGTGTTTATAATGGCATCGATTGCTGTGACCATTATCCCCATTAACAGATCTTAGTGGCCAAGTTGCTGTTTCCGATATTCCAATGACTGTTCTTTCTGGCTTCCAAAACGATGACTCAGAAATATTGCAATGACATGAGTTGTAAGAGAATTTCATCAAATTAAGTATGAAGGACTATTTTAGAAAAATCAGTTTTTTTCTCGTTAAAAAAAACTCAACTTATCACAGACTAAAAACTGATGATTATAATTCATAAAGTTTCCCTACAAGAAAAATCTTATTAATTCACCAAAAAATGTTGAAAATGAGAATTATCGAATAATGCAAATATTCATATTATGATATAGGGTTAAGTTGTGCCTAGAGAAGTAACTTAAGAAGACAATGTTACTCATATGATCTCCTTGTCACTGAAATGGTTGCGGGCTTCGGCATTCATGATGAGCAGTGAGATTTTTTTGTAACAAAAATGTGAAACTCAATAATCTGTAGAGAAACTTTAATTAAAGGTCGATTTTCGAAAATAAAAAGCCCATATAAAAAAGTCAGAGTCTCACAGAGGTCACTACTACCTCTTTTGAACCAAATAAAATGACATAGTTATAATTATAATAATAATAAAAAAGCATATCTATGTGTATAAAAAGGTGAATAAACGGTTTATTTAGTTATACCCGCGAAATTTAAAACTTGTTGCGAGAAATTTCAGGTAAGAATTACATGTGGGTATGTGTTTTGTAATTTTTTAAATTGAACAAAATCATAATAAAAATAAACTACTTGAATTGAATTGAAGTGAAAGATATCATGAAATAAATTTCGACGAGACTCGAATCCATTTTTTCAGTTGTTTTTTATATAAGATGAGAGACCTTGTTTGCATAACTTTATTTTTCACGGTGGCACTATTTTTATAAATATGATTTTTGAAGTTTATATTCGTTATCCAAATAATTGTCTCATGTCCATTTTCTTTGATTTTTGTACAGTTTTTCACTTGGATATAAATAACTCATTCCATATATGATTTTCAAAAACCATTTCTGAGGAACCTCAAGATTTCTGAGGTGGGATTTCATAACTCCTCCCCAAGCCAGAATCCCATAATTCAATTGAGACTGTAATAATGAAAAATAGAAGCATGTCAAGGGTTTTCATGTCCATGAATGTTTTGAGATACTTGAATTTTGATGATAAACTTCGTAATTTCCTCAACAGGAATACTATTTGTTTGTCCCACTTTAGATGTCTGTCAAGCATAATCTACTATATGTTTCTCCTACTCTAGTTCTATTATCAATTATTAGTGGCCCTAAGTCTGGTAGGGTATTATTATGAAATGTGAATGGCATATTTTTCGTTTTTTCAAATTTTATTGAGAGTAGGTTATAATTAAACCAATTTTTAATCTTTTCAGACTCTTATGTGGTCTGGTTGTTTATTCACTCAAAACTAAATAATAACGAAGAATTCAAGAAAAAAGTTGAAATTTCTCGTCTTAAAAGAACCATATGTTTTATGAATACAATGAAAAATGGATTACATAATCCAGTCTTCTGCTTCCACCTACACAATAGGTATATTCGTCGGCAAGTCTCCAACAGAAAACAACTACTGTCCCCTACGACCGTTGAATGGTGTCTGTGAAATTATTGGCAAAGTTTTCTACAACAGCTGCTACTTTGCAATGCTCTTCAACTAAAGCTGAAATTGATTTCGACCTACGTTTCATGGTAGTAGTAGTATCAACAATACTTTCTCCTGATATATTTTGAGGTTCATCAAAATACTATATTTTTTTTCCAGTGAGTGACTGCCAAGATTTTTTTTTTCATATTGATGTTCCGAGGTCATGTTAGTGAGTCCTGACTAAGAATGTGTATTCGGATATCAGCTCATTTTGTTAAATCACAACTTAGTGATTATATGCTGAGAGGTACTGGAGATTAATTGGTCAAATTCGCAACGTAAATAATAATAATAGCCGTCCTCTACTGTGTTTGAGGTAGTTACTATTATTACAATTTTTTCCTTCAGAAATATTCCCCAATTGGACTCTTTCTCCAAAATTCCGATACATCCGGAAGGTGCGCTGTTAAGTAAGTGGATTTTGGATGAGAATCAAGTGCCTCGAGTGAACGAAGTCATCCAAGGACAACTGTGTTCTGCATTCGTCAGGCTCAGATTATTAGATTTTGTAGGTATAGGTATATGCATGATTCTTGTCACTGTCACTTGTCATTGTGATCACGTAAACAAAGATTTTGATAGTAATGACTAATTATTAATTAAACATTCAAGCATTCAACCCTATTTATACCTGAGCACCAGGCAGTGAAATTTAGTTATGTTTGCTTATTTTGTAACAATAATTCTGAAATGGCGTCGAAAGGAGGTACTGTGTGTGTTTATCGTGGATGTTCTTCCAGATATGACCAAGAAGGAATTAGTTTCTTTTCCTTTCCGAAAGACCGAAGATTTAGTAAATAAATTAAAAAAGTATTGCACTGAAAATTTTATTTGTTGTTTTTATGGGATTTTAGGGATATTGTGAAATGTCTACATACTGAGTTTTATTTGATAACTTCAAGGCTTTGGCTCAACAATAAAGTGAAAATCTGAGAATCCGCAGTATGCATTCATAATATACTTAATAAACTCTAAATGCAGATGACTATTCTGAATGGTTTAGAGAAACGAAATACTTATTTCATATTCAACTTGCCCACATGAATGCGTTTTGAATACGATGGTAAATGAGTGAAATAATATGCCAAGTCTGAAAATTTTCCGACAAGAGAGAATTCAAATCAATCAAAACTTGTGAAAGTCTCAACACATTTAAAATTTAGAAGCTTTTTCTGATCAATTTACAACGATATACAGTTCATGAATATTTTAATGTGAAAAATTTTTCAAGTAAAACTTATGATTGACGTTGATTCGATTTATGTTTTCTTTTTTGTTTCTGTCTTGTAAATGTAAAACATTTTCCAAATATAGTATTATTGTTAACGACTGGATTTGCTGCAAAATTGAAATAGTTGATTCCAGTCAAAAGCAGTCATTATAGAAGCGCTTTCACTTCACATCAAACCTGTCAGTGCTCTTCCTGCTGTCAGCTGCTTGAGGAACGTCAGTTTTTGATATCCAGCTAAGTACTGAGCTATCATTTTTTTGTATCGCAAATTATAATGCCACCTTTTACATTGGGAAATACAGAAATTCGACAAAACTAGACATGCTAATTGTAACAAAACTATACGAGATGGGATTTCAATAATGTTTCCATACTCCAGTACCTACCAAAAATTACTGATTACATTTGAGAAAATTTGTTTGTCGTCAGTGACAAATTTGCAAGCGCATCCTGTATAAAATAGCAGATTTATTGATTAAATGCCCGTCATGGTGCTAGCCATGGAAGTACTTATTTTCTATCGGATTTTTACTGTATTTGGAGAAGGAAAGGATATTTTATTTTTTTATTTATTTTATTAATGATGGGATAACGTGTAGAAGATTATGGAATGACTTTAAATTATTCATCAAAACATTCAACCGTTAACACTTGTCGGCAGTCATTTTATTTTCAGAAAAATTGCGAAATTCGCGAGGGTATGAACGAGACTTTACTGATGTTGTTTTGAATTAGTTTTCTGTGTGTAGCAAGTAGTATTCTTGAATGATGAATAAAGTAATTTTTCTCAGTGTACGAAGCATGATTTCACTCAACATATCATTTCAAGGTTACCAAAATTTGCCCCCTCAACATCAAAGGTGCTGACTTTAGCTTCGCTTCTGTGTAGTTCAATATTCTGTGCTTTGGTCTGGAATTAAAGCCGTAAAAATTATTTTAAAAGAAATCTTTCCAAATTGGAGTACCTATTTGCCACTAACTTGGGCATATATGTATCCCTTATCATTTGGACTTAGTAAAAAAGGCTTTTTTAACTTCATGACTATCTTTTCAATTTCATTATTATTTAGAGAGCGTAGAATGCCAATAAATTAAAAAATAAATTCTCCATCAAAACATAATTTTAGTTAAAGGACAGAGTTTGCAATTGAATCCCAATATGAATCGTTATACAACTAATAGTAATACAAGAATATTTAAATTTCCTGCAAGTTAATTATGTGGATTGTATATGAATAATACAAAATTTCGTTCTATTAGTTAATCAGTTCAAGTTCATTCATAACATAAGGTGGGAGAGGATGAAAGGAAATAAATCAACAATCGTCTAATATTTTATTAACATATTGGTAAATACGCTAAAAATGTAATAAATACACTCAAGAATTATCTGAAAATAATCTTTATAAAAGATATATCACTACACTTTTCTGCTGTAACAGTAACAATGAAGAAATCAGCTATATACAAATAAATTTATAACTAGCAACTTAACAATTTTACAAATTTTCAACTTCATGCTAAAGTGGTTTGTCGAATACCTCATTTCGTTCATCAGCATGTCATCTTAACAACTTTGATGGTCCATTAAATTCATCAGTGTTAAATCTTTGAAATAATTCGATATGTCTCAACACTGAAGTTTCATTAATGAACACCATCACGCTGGGTACAATTATTTTCGGATTCTTTAAAACAAAATTTTTCTCTCGGATTTTAGGGAACATCTTAATCAAGTCTAAAGTTTGATTCAACTCAACAGCATTGAATTTCAGACATTTATAGCACCACCCCAATGAGTCCCACTTGAAACACCCTTGTTCTTGTTAGATGCAAAGTCGTCATTGTTGAAAAACCAACGGTCAAACAAGTTTAGACAAGAAAACTGGACAATTTGGTATAATATTTATTTAAGACATCTACATATATATTTTTTGTACATTTAAACTATCTGACTCAATATCTACGTTTTAGAATATTCAATCGAAGCAAAACTGTGTCAAACGAAGCATGTCCTGTTATTCAGTAACATATATTATATTTAATTATTTTCTCTATCGACATATAAACATTGTTCTAGAACATTCATTAAAGACATTAAAAACTTCACAAATTCAACATTCCAGGTGTCTAATTAATTATTATATATACAGTGACATCACTGAGTATTTTTTTTATTATCACAAATTGAAGTGAGCATGACTTCAGATACCCAGAGACACTTAGGCAGGGCTAATTTTATCCCGGTTGGAAAAATGACAAAAAATAGCCCTGTTGATGTATATTCAATATGAAATCACGTGCCTGCCTACTTAGATCGGTTTGTTTATAAAGAAGTTGTTTTTTTTTAAACTACTATTGTGCTCAAAGCGATCTGGAGGAAATTTCAGTCAGATGCTAAAAATATATCTCAATGTGAATTCGAGTAGATAAAACAATATATTTGTAAAGGCAGACACCTGAAATCAGGTATTCTTTTTTCTAGTTTATTTTTTGACAAGGAAGTATAATTTAAAAAAACAGGCAAAATTTTGACAAACCTGGTATACCATTTCAATTTTAGATCAACGTACGTATTCCATGGAGTGAGTTACTAAGGTAGCGATCTTGGCTGTTGTTTTTTTTTACAAGCAAATATTGTGGTATTTTTAAATTAATCTAATTGTATCAATAAAATTGAAATCGTATAACAGGAAGAAGGTAAACGTAGAAATGTTTGCGACTATGAATTCAGAATAAATTCATAGAAAGCATCCAACATAGAAAAAGGAGCAAAATTAGCTATGAACAGTCCTGTACCAGAAAAATCCCGAGTATAATACCAGACAGCGTTTAAACGCTTCCAAAAGTGGTGTGGACATAATAGAGTAAAGCATCCCACAGAAATCGTTTTGTTGGCCTACTTTCAATAAAAATCAAAAGTACAGAAACCGAGTCAGTACTCGAAAATAAGAACTATGTTATACAAGAACGAAAACGTAGACATAAGCAGGTACAATCTTATAGCATTCTTGAAAAGTTGAAAACACTATCAGAAGGATACAAATCCAAGAAATCGCTTATTTTCGGAACGAAAAATATCGAAGCGTTTTTGAAAGAGCTGAAGATTAACATTTCTTGATGGTGAAGGTGTGTCATCGTTATTACAAAATAGTTTGCTTTAAATGATTTCTCTTTTAGGTTGTTCATTGGAGTCGCAGAAGGGTGTCGACGAGATGAGTTATGTAGAATGTTGGTGGATGATATTGAAGTCAGAGGAAATTTGTATAATTTTACTTTACAATATACAAAGACGAAATGTCAATTTGTCGGTACCTGTGGAAATACGGCAGGTATAAACTTGGTAGAAATAATACGCAAATTTAGTGGCAGGCACTCAAATTCATATTGAGTAATGTTTTTAGCATCTGTGTGCGAAATTTTATACGAATCGCGAAGAGCACAGTAAACGGTTTAAAAATACAACTACATTTTGTATACAAACACAACCAGTCCGAGCACTCTGGCACACGATTTTATTTTGTACATCAACAGGACTATTGTCAGTAATTTTTCGAGCAAAGATGAAACCACCCCGACCTAAGTGTCGCTGGTTCTTGGACTATAATATGAGCTGATGACGAATAACAAATAAAAACGGTGCCATTCATTGGAATTCAATGTAATGTAATGATATTCTCATAACAGTTCAACTAATATTGTTTATTTATCTTATAAGATGGCCACCCTAAAAAAAACATTATGCTGGTTTTTGGGGTTCATGAGAAAAGACAAGGAATGTGAAAGCTAGAGAGAGCGCTTCGCTTATAGATAATCACAGACAATAACAATAGTGATACGACTTTTTCAATACATTTAAAATATTCTCAAACTGTTAAAAAAGTGGCAGTTTCAAAGTAATCTATTTTCCCTGGACTTTATTGTACTTGGCGATATCTTAAGAGTCTTACATATATAATAAAATTTGATAAGATATACTACGAAATTCAACGCTTTCCTATCTCCAATAAAACTTTGATTACCACCTGATAAAAACGATGCGACTAGAATTGCACACTAATAAAACTCGTTACTGGAATAATTAAGGAACATTATCGTATTTTGGTATAAAATATGTACACAGTTCAGGTTGATAAGAAACAACATTGTTAAACGTTGCTTGGATAATAATCTCTCGTATATCAATTTCAACAAGAGTGAGAAAAACAACGTAGAAATATTTTTAATTGACATCATTATTTGCAAATTTATTCGTTTTAAGAAAGAAGGTTTCTAAAAAGACTTACGGAAACACAAGATGAAAATTTATTTCCGTTGATACAAAAGCACTGATATATTGATCGGTCCTGAACAATGTAACCACAACGGAGCCAAATCATTTCGAATATTTGATACAAATATTCAGAGCTAACTTCTCTGAGAAAAGTTAAACTAATAACGCAGGTCCATTGAAGATACGAATATTGAATTGCATAATTAAAAGAAAATTTGGTAATTCAGCGATCTGAATATATTTTGCGACAAAAAATAAGTTTGAAACGAAATTGATAACATAGGGCCAGTTGTATAAAAAAAAGTTAATCATCTGATTGACTAAAGTCATATCAAATTTGATGTTGCGTTAAATATCAGATGCGTTACATAAAACAGCTTTTACATATTTAGCAGTCTCATTTACTAATGACGGAGAAGATGTGGCAACGGCGATATTTTAATCGTTTCATATCTTATTTATCATAATTTGGACATTTGTAGGTTAGGTTCAATTGTGTTTTCATTTTGAAGCTGTCATTTGGATTGTTTTATTCCATTATATTATTCCTCTGAGAAAAATTATAGGAAGATATGGAGATTTCTAGTTAAGAGTGAAAAACGTGAGCCAATTAAAAAGAAGTAGATAAAACTATAATCTAATATAGCAGTAAAAAAATAAGTACAATTTTTAGTGAAATTATATCGATGCATAAGAATCCATTTTTTCATTTTCTCTACAGATACGAAAACATTATGGAATGCTAAAGATCGGACAGCATATCCATCAAGAAGAAAAGAGAAATATGGATAAGAATACAAAATGCATGATAGTTCCTCAAACGTCCCACGAGAGTGGAAGAAATTTTTTGGAGAGAACAAAGATGAAGTTGAAAATGTAAGTATTGAATCGTGAGATTGCGACTAAAATTAGTTGTGATAAGTATCTGTTCCCGGCAATTATTTGTGATTCGTTTCAGGAATCTCTAATCGTCAAATAATACGAAAAATCGAATAAACTGTATTATTTGTACCTGGGTATAATATATTGTTTTCAGAAGAAAAAACGATACCTAGATAAAATTTCCAAAGATGGCTTTATGAAAGGTAGGCATCAATTGATGTAGTGTGCATATTTTTAGATTGTTTGTGTAGTATTTACCTTCTGTACAACTTATATGTACCAATTTGTTGAACTACAATTCAAAATATAAACATTGAATGATCACTGAATTTTTGGAGAGAAATAAAACGAACTGAAGGACGAGTGGCTCCTGAATTATTAGATGAAGCAACAGCACGGGTTCTAGCGGTCATTATTTCAGACCAGATTTTATCGTTGTGAATTGCATATTTTCTGTAATATTCACCTACCTCAATTGGGTCAAAAGCTTATTTACCTACCCCATCTTATATAAGAGGTGCAGCTCTGATCAAGTTAATGCATGAATGATTAAGTTCGAGTTGATGTGACATTATAACTTGATTGGCTTTTATGCAACTCATATTCATCGTTCAACAGCCATCATCATTAGTTAACGTGACATCAAGATAGTGATATGTAACCCAATTTCGCATTCAACGCCATGTTAAATATTTAACGGGACATCAAAAATCTGATTGGCTTTTATGCAACCGGCACTTAGTTTTTTGTTTTAAATGCTAACTAAAGCAAAACATTGATGCGAGCCCACTCAAAGCAAGTAGTGTGAGTGAAATTTTATTTTGCGTCGGCTCGCATTTGAACTGAAAGACAGTATCTCCGATATTCGTTCAAAGTCAATACGAAAGAATGCAATATGACAACTGACGGAAGGGGACGTTAACGAATCATTTGAACTAGATGAACGCCACTATCGCAGCACACTCGACCAGTTCGCTTCATCTTTTGGATTTCGTGGGGGCCAGACAAATGTAACCGGCCCTGATATCGAACCCGCTTACCAGAAGATTCATCAAGACGCTGTCGCTCGGTTGGGATATGCACGCGGCTTTCTGCGACCCGTTCTCCAACAACCAGTTACTCTTCGATTTGGGGCGCCCCCTGCTGTGGTTGTTCGATATCAACTGATGCAGTAGTTCGGAAGACATTTTTTCCTTGGGCTCTATTCGCGTCCTCTTACTCGACTGTTCATATATGCTGGTGGTATTTGGTCTTTTGACACTTGGGGTGCGCTCCAATTTGTTTAATTGCGAGTTGGGATTGCTGCTGGACCACGTCTTGCGGGTATCTGCAAAAGTATGAATATTAGTTGTTTCAATAGTGGTGCCTAAGATGTTTAACGCAATGTGCAGGAATAGTAATCAATGTATTCACAATGCTATACTCGAAACATGTAGTATTTATTTAGGTATACAGATCCAGATAAATATCATTGGCATATAGCATTCCCAATGCGGTTGGTTGATAGGTCATGTAGTCAGTCGACCAGTACAAAAATAACAAAAACAAGCGATGGGGATTCAAGTATTCAACTGGACCAATGTCATGAAACGCTATATACATCCTCTTATTGTTTCAGATGAAATTGACGATAGCTTCAATTACTATTTTATATCGTTAACTACAAAAACAAACTCATTAACACCATATATGTACATGGTAAAATAATAAGTCTAATTCACAAGAGATGACAATGTCCATTAAACACTCTCCCTCGATGAAGGCTCTTCAAGAATCTCGACGACAAATTTCCAAAATGGTGTTTACTGAATGGTTTTGTGAACAAATCTGCTGAATTTTCTTTGGAAGTTATAGAGAAAATACTAACATCTTCATTCATTATCCTTTCTCTGATGTAATGATAATGCACATCAATATGTTTGATTCTTTGATGCAATACTGGATTTACGGACAAGTGAATTGTTGTCTGGTCATCACAAAATGGTAGTGGTGTTGCTTTTTCTCCCAAATTTTCCACTAACTCAGACATCCACATTACTTGTCGGCAAGTGGCAGATAAGGCCATATATTCGGCCTCTGTCGTAGAAACTGCTACATTCTGCTGTTTTTTCGTACACCAGCAAACAACAGATTCACCATTGAAAGTGTCACTATATAATTTCAATGGTGGAAATTCCACAAATTCGTAAAAGAGTTCATTCTGCAGTGAATCTTCAAATAACGAAAGAACAATCGACGGATCTACACAGAAATATGAAAGAACATTCACAGTATAAGCAATATCAAGCCTGATTGCCAAGGCTAAATAAAGTAGGCTTCCGATTTTGGGTCGATATACTTTACTTTTTGTCTGCTCTTGAATCTTCTGATTTAGTTTTCTCTAAACGAGATCCACAGTATTTGATACAGGTTATATTTTTAAAATAATTTATAGATGGACTGTTCCTGGTACAACGTTAAACAGTTTTTCTGAAAGAATGTATGTAGGTACTTCTAGGAGAATAACATCAAAGTTTTGAAGCAAAACATCCTCTATCACCTTCGCTTCAACTGCAGAATAAGCCAGGAGCAATAGGTCATCTACATAGACTGAAATTACCTGCTCTTTATCTAATGAACAGAATAGGCAGGGATCTGCATTGGATTGCTTCAGATCACTTTTCTTCAAGACGGAAATCAGTTTTTGATTCCATCGACGTGGTGATTGCTTTTTAAGTCTTTTTTAGACGACATACTTTTCCTGGATATTTAACCATTTGGACCTTCGTCCTGAGAGGTAAGCAATATCGATGCAAAGTCGAGAACGGACTCTCTTCCTGAAGAGACCAGTCCAAAACTTGCACTCTATGCGGACGACACGGTCATCATCACAGAGTTAATTACTACATGAGAAAGGAGTCACCTCTCACATCAACTGCAAAGGGTCAGTGCGCGTACACGTATGGACATAAGTTCACATGCACCTTCCGGAATGACTGCTTGAGACTGACAACTGACGTGCCACGACACATGCCAAACCCGAGACCTAGCCATACACTGAGACTACTTCGACAGACTAACTAGTAAGTGGGGACAGATTTGCGCGAGGACAGACTTGCGCAAGGACAGATTTTAGCTAGCTTATATTTGCGCAAGGACAGCGATGTGCGAGGTCAGATTTGCGATAGAACAGATTTACGCAAGGTCAGACTTGCGCCAGGACAGATTTTCGCGAAGACAGACTCGAAAAATACGACAGACAGAGGGAAATACAGTCAACTCATTCACCAGGCAGAGAGAGAAGTTGGACGCAAGCACGACCTCAGGCGAAGCCAGCGTTAACTCCAATATTTTCGGAGTACCTGTATATTCCAGATTCCGTTTCATTGTTAATGTATAACGTTATCATGTAGTTTTCTAAAATAGGGTCTCCTACAATTGTTTTATTGTTCATGTAACTTGATCTGGAATATAGTCCATTCAAGTCACCAGCAATAGCTAGCAAGTATAATCCCATAGCCACACACGTCTGCATATTAGTTGTATCAGTTGTGCTGTCAGGCATGTTCAATGCGGTGTGCTAGAATAGTAAACAATCGCTTCACAGTGCAATAATCACAGGAAGCATGCATTTATTTATTCAGAAGGCCACACATTAATCGATATCCAATTGCAGTAAATTAAGGTAACATTTTATGTTGATGATATATCATAATTAGGATGCAGGGTACTTGACTTTCGATACAGGACTAGTACAAATGATGCGAATTCTGTAACTAGGTTTAGTTCAATCTTCCTCCAGAAAATCTGAACTATTTTTCATTAATATATTTGTGATGTATGGGTAGGGTACTAATACTGCAGTTTGCTTCTTATGATATGAATTGTGTGCTAGTCAATATGAAACACAAACTCCTCAGTCTTCTTCAGATCTCGATGAAAACGAGCCTAATAACAAGAATTGATCACAAGTTTTTGATCTTTTCAACAAATTCTAGTCTAAAATTTCCAGTTCACAGTTCACATAAGTGTCAAATCACAGGTGCTGCATTTGCATATTTCAGCGGAGCCAGCGGAGGCGAAGATGGAAGCATCCAGATTAAAGTTCCTGGGCCAATGGAGGGGCAACAACTTAAGCCACTTCATAATGGAGGTCATACAAAGTGACACCAAACTACTTCTGTGATCATCAAGGGCCCTACCTATGCTGTCAGAAGAGCAAATCTGGTATACGGATGGCTAAAAGAGAAGCTGGAATAAACGGGGAGAGACCTAGTCCTAAAGACCAACCCAAAGTCAGGCGGCAGTCAGGCGGCAATAAAAGCTTTGCGATAATGCGGTTTGCTTTCAAATAGTTTGGGAGACACACAAGGAGCACAGAACAGGATAAAACTTGTCTGGGTACTAGGTCACAGGGGCATCCAGGGAAATGGCAGCGCAAATACCATAGCAAGAGAGGGAGAAGCAACAACTCTCATGGGATCAGAACCAGCCTGTGGAATCCTGTTTAGGGACATTAAGTAATACACGAAAAAATGGGTTAAGAACCATTATTAATCTTCTTGGGAGAACGCCTTGGACAATACTCAATACGCAAACATAATGATAGGTCCAACCGACCAGCTATCAAGACCCCTTCTCGAACTCTTCTCAAATTGAGTCAAACTCTCATGAAGATGGTATGACTCCTAACAGGGCACTACCACCTGAGAAAACATCTGCATCTGCTTGGGATACACCAAGACTCCATACTATGCAGGTTCTGTGATGAGGAGGGCAAAACATCCTCCCACATCCTGTATGCAAGCGACGCTCCGGCTAGCATGAGGATGTATAATTTCGGACATTGTAGTGGAGAAGATATCATCCCACAGAAAAAAAAACCACGTGAGAAATCTCCAGGAGTTCATCATAAGATCCGGAGTACTCACGAGATAGACCTGACAGCGGAGTGCAGGAATATTCTACGTAGAACCTCCTGCATTTCGGCCGATGGCCAGCCCCACCAACCAATAATTGTAATAATAAGTATCAAATCTTCTCATTATTCCCTGAATCCTATCACATTCCTCAACATAACAGCGCTGTCAACAGCTTCAGATAATCTGTATAAATACAGTATTGAGAATACCAAAAACAACCAATCAACCAATATCATTTATATGTAGGGTTATTACGAGTGGTCTTAAATGAGACCCTTGAGGAATGTCGGATGTGATAAACCGAGAGGTGGGAATTTTAATTGATTATTTACCACTCATCCTACTTACTTTTTGCATTGTACATGTCACTCAAGTCGTTTTCTTGTAATAATCCTCCCCCGTGATCGTTCGTTTTCAGGTTATGTTTACACGACAGCAACTGTGCTAAACTTGAATTACTTTCAGGTTTTTGAGACTTCTTTTCTACATTACTCCACATGAGGTCGTTCGACATCAGTATGGGTAAATCTTCGGTCAAATTCATAGGTATGAAGGGGGATTTCAATTTTATAACGACTTCATTTTCAATTTCGGGTTCATCATCCATAGGTATATTCATGAACGGAGACATGTCGTCGTCTAAGAGGGAGTTGCTCGGACTGTTTAGCGAGGGAAGGCTGCAGTCGGACTGCTGAAACAAAAACGTCTATATAGCACAAGTAATCGGAAAATTGCTTTTTGTTTCCAGAATTCTTTACGATCAGAATTGTACTTAATCATTTACATTGAAAATAAGTTTATGGCATAGCAGACGGGAAAATGAACGTTAGCAGTGAATTAAAAAAATGTGGATCAACCGAGATTCGAACCCGGGATCTTTTGGTTTCCGATCAAGTGCGTCAGACCAGTACGCTATTGATCCTATTTCAAAAACTGGAGATTCACATTTCAAATTCAGCTCTTCTTAGTTCGATTTGATTTTAATCACATAGGTACGTAAAACTACTACTTTATTATTAACCCATTTACTGCCATGGTTGCGATAACGCAACATCAAAAATATCATTTTTTTTTTAATGAATGAAAAAACGAATTTTTGATGATCTTTCAGTGGTATCTAATTAAACAATACTTGAAAATACAGAAATTGATTTTTTGAATACATGAATATATTTGTAATTTTCTATGACGGTAATCATTCACTGCGGAATTTCTACCGGAAAACCTGATAATCATGAATATTCATTATAAAATCATCGGTTCACTATTTTCATCATCCAAAATGAGATTCATAAAGAATAGTATTCCTGAAAAGATAAACAAATGATAAATAAAAATGAAATAATTTAGAAATATTTTTTTGAGCTGTATGAATATGAGGTTGCGAAAACGCAACATTGGAAGGAACAGTGCAATTATGGTGGTTCGAAAAATTTTCCTGTCAGTACTTGTATTTTCATGTCTGGTAAATTTCTCTATTATTCCGATGATGTAGGGCTATTTCTTTCTCATTTACGCAGTGCTACAGAAAGGTTGAGGACGTTATCGTGCATCAGAATATCGTCAAGAGAACGGTGAATATATCAATGGTGAGTAGTTTTTTTCTGACAACGTATGGGCTTTGGATATTCATAACAAATTTTGCAGAGTAAAATGAACAATAACGACTCGAAGAGACCATTGACTCTCAGAGAATTAGAAGCAATTGTTGAAGATTTGGATTTGGATGAGGAAAATGAAATTGATATTTGTTATATACCACCTGAGGTAGATGATTTAACGGATGAAGAGAACATCGACGATGATGTGATAGGTGATCGATTACCCAACCAAACATGATTGCCCAGTATAACAAATATATGGGAGGCGTTGATTTGCATGATAACGCGATTGCAAATTACCGAATCAAGATTCGTGGAGAAAATGGTGGTGGCCATTGTTCATAAACATGTTGGATTCTTCTGCGGTAAATGCTTGGAAACTTCATCGACTTGTGTTTAGTGATAAGCCAATTTCGCAGCTGGATTTCAGGTCCGAACTTGTAAGGAGCCTCATTAGTACCGGCAAATGTAGGACACAATCCATTCGAGGACGGGTTTCTACATCATCTCTACCATCTCCTGCTCGACTTGATAATATTGGTCATATAATCGAGAGAAATTCAGAAAACTGGAGGAGACGATGCAGATTATGCAAGAGTACAACCGTTTTTTATGTGTAATAAATGCAGAGTTCCATTACATTCGAACTGTTTCAAGGAATATCATGACAATTTTTTTTTAATGCATATCTTGCCAATGTTGCGTTAACGCAACGCAAAAAATCTTGTTTCAGTTCTTAATTTTTTTTTGTTCAAATTATAAAGATGTTTAAAAACATATAAATAAATATTTATCCATTAAAAAATTGGTGATTTTTGGAATATTATTGGTAGTGGTTTTAAATGGGTTAATAATTCAGTTTCATTGAATTCAAATAGTCACTTGGTTTTCAAAACCGACCTGAAACTATATAGATAGAATTTTATCTACTGCAGTAATTTATTTCATACAAAATTACGGTGTTAAGGTTATTCAAAAAGGCTCCATGAGCTGAACAATGGAACGGAAAATCATGTGATTCATAATTTGACACTTCAATTTTCTCCATAAAAGTACTCCCCATTCATTTATTTATGTATGTAATCGATTGCATCAATTTTATAAAGAGGTGGATTGCCGGATCGAATGGCTGGCTCGAATTACAGATCTGACGCTACTCGATTTATTGTGGGGAAATTGGAAATCGCAAGTTTACGAAATAATGGAAGAACTATGAAATCGAATCACATATGCAGCAAAAACTTCGAAAACATGAGAAAATAATTATCAATAAGATTATTATATTGCCAAAGGTACATGGTAACATTTTGAACATTCCCTAATTGTTTATGTTACAAACCTAATTTTTCATTTTTCAATGACTATAACATACTAACTTGCAAACATAAATCAATAAACTCGGCAACCAACTAAAAAAAAATGACAAAAACAAATCTGCTACCTTTATAAACAGAATTAAAATAGCTTCCCAACAGGTTATTCCATGGCCTTCTCAGAAATTACTTTGAGGTCATAGTGCCGTTTTGGATACCGTCAACAGATGTCATGTTATTTTATGCAAAAAAACTATAAAAGGTCCTACTTTATCCAGTTTTGAGCGATATATCGTGTGGTTCAAACGTTAGTAGGAGGGGAGACTATTTACAACTTCACTGTATATCAATACTTTAAACCTTCAACTAGATATTTTTTGCTTTGTAAGGAACCCCAATCGAAACTTATTTTGTCTACTACCTCAGTAGAAAACTTTATTTCTCCGCTTGGCGTCGGGCATCAAACTATCCGCAGGAGGAAAAGCATGATTTTCCTCCCTTGTTATGTAAATGGCTATTTACATACTGATTTGTTCCATTAACGAATAAATGAATTCATTTGCTTCGTAGATTATTGGTATCCGTTGATATAAATTTCAGATTTATGATTTTATTCCTAAAATAATTTTCTCAGGCCCAAAATAACAAAAATGAATTGTTTAACAGGTTATTCCCATGACATCACACATTCTCACAGATCTATAATAGAGCCTATAAATCTTGCCAACAAATGAACACATTTAATTTGGATAACTGGATTTGAATAAACAAAATTTTTATATCATGAAGAAATGTTTTGACGTAATTTTTTCTGTTGAAATGAATGATGCCAAGATATGACTAGTCTCGTAAACATTTTCATTGATACAAACTATCAATCAAATCCTGATATGTAACCGAGTATTTACAATAATTTGATTTTTACAAATGTCCGAAGATTCGTTAACAGTTATTTCAGCATTCGATTGTGTTTGAAATGTTAGTTGTTTTTACAATTAATGTCAATATCCACCCAATTCAATGTATTATCAAAACAAATCAAATATCTAAATTCGTATTCAGAAGACATCTCCACCAGTGTGCATATTGAATTCGTTTATCTGAATACAAATTCATGTAGAATGGTAGTTAATTACGTAACCTTTCCCAATAAAAAGTGGACTAAAGATAAATTATATAAATCATTGTGGATGTCAATATGAGATTCCACCTATATAAAATACTTTTTTGGCACCATGTGGAAAAGATACCATTTGATGTGACTTAAAAACGTACATCCATATTGATTGGCGAATCACTAGAGTTCACTAGTGATGTCTTCTCAGACTAGCATTTCTATATTAATATTATAACACAGCATTATAGTATCACCAACCATGTAAGTGCTGGTTTGTTTAGTTTCAAGTGTCTGAAGATGGTAGTTTGCCGGAAAGCATAACATTTTTGCCCCAGAAATAAATTTCTTTAATGTGGAACAGACCTTCTCATTTTTCCTAATTAGTTAAAACTTCACCGGAATATAATTATTCTCAAAATTAATGAGTACTTGGTGGCTCATAGCAGAACGTATAAAACTTATTGTTTTTTAGATTTAATTCGATATTCGAAAACTTATTTGTTATTTTTTCCATAATGCTATTCCGGAATGTATCTTTGTAGCAAAGGCTGAGTGATCGGTATGTTAGAGGAATACTGGACTTTTCCACACAATATGGGATTTACACGAAAATTTTATGATTTACGTACCTTGGACAAGTTGGGAGACAGTAACTGCGGGGACGGGTCTTGGTAGTCTCGGTATGTCATAAACTGATCCGACGGATCTGTCGGTCCGTCGGTCAATAGAGAACTGAAATTATTTCGTAATAATATATCGTCCAACATATCCGAGATGAATGGCTGGTCTTCCAACGGGACGCACACATCCCCTGCCATGGGCGCCAAATGGGTCAGATCTTCCGGTTCGTCTTTCAGCACTGAAACAAAAGAAACACGGGGTCATTTAATTGATGGTCAGCTGAAACGTTGCAGGGCCTCTTGTTAGGCCGAAGGGCATACATATGAATTGAATATTTTATACACAAGTGGCTGGAGTTTATAATAACCGCACTTTTCAAGAATAAAATATTTTACTATCTTGGGGTTTCCCTTTACATGAATGAGATCATCGACACTTATGTGAATTAGTAATTCTTTGAGTTTCTTAGAAGAGTTTATTCGATGATCATATAGATGAAATGTGGAAAAACATCAGATTATTACAAAATCTTTTCAATACCAAAGATAAGAAAGAAAAAATTACTTTTGATAAAACAATCTTGTAAATGATACACCTATAATAACTTTTTATGAAACAATCTTATTAAACACTTATGTTTATGAAATTTTACTGAGTAAATAGGTGTCCGCGGAAAGTGGATCCCCTTAACTTTTTTGTTTTTGAAGATAATGGAATAAAATTTGTATGAGACATAAAACTGTATTTTTTTAACCAGTAACTCAGCTTCACCAGAAGTGACATTATCTTTTGATTTTCAAATGAGACACCCGATATATTTTCACTTCTTTTATATCCATATGACATACTGAATACAACCATGAGCTACTTGTCACTTGCAAACAAATTTTATTTTTATTTTGAAATTTATTTTCCATTCTAGAGTGCTGAGTCTTCAAATCACTAATTTCAGTCCAAAAATTTTGAGAATAATACAACTTTACTGTTTTTCATCAAAATGTATCAGCTATACAAAATTTCATTTTTAAATTTCTAATACTATTATTTGGATGTTAGGAAAAAAAGCATTTGATTATGATTAATTTGATACTGCACATTACTAGGTTTAAAACAAACTTTCGTTAGAAATGTTTTAAGAGATTACATTAGAAATGTCTCAAAATGAAGAATCTTAGAGAAATAAGATTTAAATACATCGAGCAACCTGTAACCAACACAACTGATAAAACAAAATCAATAATCCAAAAGATAATATCTTCTGGCAAAAATTTTATCATTAACATGTTCTTCAAATAATTACACAATAAATATCTAATGCACTTTTGTAGAACCGAAGTAAAATAAGAAGTCGACCTCCTTAATGATTTTGTTTTATAAGTTATGTCTGTCAAAGGTTACTCGATGCATATAAATCTAATATTAATACCAAAAGATGTATTTTATGAAACATCTAACGTAGTTTTTTAAGTTTTTTAACGGAAATTTGTTTGAAACCTATAAATGAGTGTACGGTATCAAATTAATCGTAATAAAATGTTCTTCTTTACTAACCCGACGAGAAACCATATTGCCATTTGAAAAAAAAATTGTAATTTCAATTTTATAATTAAATTTCACATAACTAAAACAGTGAATTCGTATTTTTCCCAAAATTTTAGAACTGTAATCAGTAACTGGAACGTATCCATAGCACTCTAGATAAAAAATAATAAACAAAATTTGAAAAAAAATTTGTCACAAAAAGTGACGAATGATACATGGTAGTATTCAGAATGACATATGGAGAAGAGAATTGAAAATATACTGGGTGTCTCATTTAAAAATCGAAAGTTAAAGTGACTTCTGGTGAAACCTCTTTTTGTCTGTCCTTTTTCTATTATTCTCTGTTTTCCGACAAACAGTATCTGTGTAAGTCAATTCAATCATGGGCAGGTGGGACAAAATTTGAGTTCTGTTCAACTAGCAAGTACAACTTTGAGATCTTCAATGATATGATATATTCTGAAAAAATTCAATTTCTGTCTTCACACTGAAGAAAAAAGTATATCTTCTTATGTTCTTGCAGTTAAAAAACATATCAAAACAATTTTATAAATATTTATTTTCAATATACCATAGCTACAAACGAACGGGTTTTTCATAATGGATACAAGAAATGAGGTTTCGTCACCATATATTTCAGTTAACATAATTTTATAGTTTTTGGTTGGGAAGAAAAGAAAGGAGGGTGTGCTTCAGAAAGGGAATTTTGTAGTAGAACATTCTAATGTTTTTTTTTATCTATAATAAGTTATCATATTTAATAAGTTCTTATTAGTTTCTGTAATAAAATTAAAAGTAGCAACATCGTATTTTAATTATTTGTACTCTATTGACTCCTATGTACTATCGAAATCCAGGATACGCACCTAAGCTGTGTTGCCAAAATGACTATTTTTTTATTTTTTGCCATCACAAAAATGCTATAAAAGAAATTATTTCAAGATGTTTCGGGATGGTTTCAAAGTAAAATTTTGGAAAAATGTTTTTATTTATATATCTGCAAGTGTGCAAAATCCTATGACCGGGAGCACCTCCTGAACCTCCTTATAATACTCGATGATAATATACCTTAGGCCTGTGTTGCTTGTCAAAATACCTACAGATATGGTACTTGAAGAAAACAATAAAACTTATTTTTGGAATAGATCGTTATAACCTCAATCGATACCTTTATTCAACTATGAGTTTTTTCTCGCATTTGTTTATTCTGAAAAATAAGGAAAGGAAATTTAAAAAAGATTGAGATACTTAAATTAAAAGTTTTTCCCATTTGATTAAAAAACCTGCTGTGTTAAAAATTATTCACTATCGTAAGGTAAATCCCGGTTTTACACTGATTAAGTTTAACCACATAACAATACAAATATGATTAAACGGATACCAAAGATTATGTTGAATCCGCTGAAAATGAGATCATATGAAACATTTTCATTTCAGTACAACTTTAACTACTGATTTTTCATGCGGCAAGAACTTGATGGTTGGTTGTACTTGAAAGTGATGGTTCTAGTAAAATATTAAACTTTCTAGAAGGTCGACAAATAGGTAGTACAATATTTAATATGGAAAAAGCAACACTTACTATTATTTGACTTTCATCGGTAACAGTAATGAAGTTCAGTTAAGGTGTTCCAGTACCACGCTTTGATCGAATTATTAATTTACGTAAAACAATCAATTGAAGAAAGAAAGAACTATAAATTCTCCTAGTTTTTTTTTTAAATTAATTGAGTTTCGTAATCGAATCAAGTTCATCGATGTCAAGGTCGAGCAACAGTTTCACCTAACGCTATGCGCAACCGAATCCATATGGCCTATTAATAGTTTCTAGTAATAAGACATCAAAGTCATTTTAAATTATCTATCAATTCCGAGAAAGTTTCACAGTTAGTGTGATTAACACTGCAAGAAAAGTGTTGCACAATTTTCAGCGAGATCACTAGCAGTTTGTTGTCCTATGAATTTTTTTAATAATGCTGGTTTTGATTTATGTCTCTAGAAATTCAATCGATCATGTAATATTAAGATCTATTGTTTGACAAATGAATTTTTCGTTTTTGTTGCTGTCTGTCAATCATCATACACGACAGTATTGGTAGATCAAGCAAAACGTTTTTCAATTAACGTCTATAATCAAATATCTCCCCACTCTCAACTTGAGTAACATAATTTCAAAATGAAACGAATAACCTGGACAGAGTTGAATTTATTTGTTTATGTCCTGCAAACTTCTCCAATAAGTCCTAATTATTCGCAATGAGGGCATTAGCAAAAATAATGAAGAAAATTATGAAATCTAGGTTAGAGACGTATTAACTAGTTATTTATGCAACAAGTGCAAAAAGTAAGTGTTTATTAAACTCGACATGAAATTGTCCGACGAGGCCGACAGATGCAATAAACAATTTTTGCACAAGTTGCATACCACATTTTTTCTACGTTTGTGAAAAAACCCAAAACTGTTTCATTTAGGTGGTACTTAAGTGTAAGGAAGGTATCATTTGTTCAAATCTAGCTGCTGAAAGTATTTTAATAATATTCAAAGAAACAAATTTTAATGTTATCAAATTGCATTTTCTAGTAATGCTGTAATCCCAGTATGTAATAAATATGATTGACAATAATATAAAATATGCAACTGTTTAAAACGTAATACAATCTCATAGAAAATGGGCTAAATATGGCGTCGATTTGACTCAGTGCAATAAAGAACCAGTTTTTCCACTAAATACAGTTCAATAAAGTTTTGTTTTTTGCATGAACGTATAGAAAAACAAATATAATGTTCTGTCTAACAGACAATACGGTTTTCGGATTGGAATATCAACGCAGGGTGCGAACTAAGATCTCACTTCCAAAAGGTATTCTTCTCTCTGGATAGTAATAAAGCATCATTGTGTCTTCATAGACTTATCGGAGGCCTTCCATACTGTCAGTTACCCACTCCTTTTGAAGTCCCTAGAAGATAGGATTTCGAGGAACTGTCTTAGAATTGTTTTTTAGTAATCTTTCGAATAGACAGCAGTGCGTGAAAATATAGAACTGCAAGAGTGGTTTTGAAATAATTGAATACGGAGTTCCGCAAGGCACAATTCTAGGACCCATTTACTTGAGTGATTTGTTCCACATTCCCACATTACTTATGCTCATGATACATCTTATACGGGGATACCTCGCTGAAAATTAAAGTGGATAAAGACATTCTTGGTATAATGGAATGGTTTTCTCACAAACTACTACTAACAGTGATCATTAGCAAAACTCACTACTCGGCTATATTCACTAATATAGGAAACTCTCCTACTTTTATAAATCTGAATATATCCGACTCGTTCACCATTACCTCTGTTGCACATATGAATTACCTAAGAATAATCATAGACATCAACTTCAAATGGTATAACCACATGAAAAATGCTATAAAGGAGTTGCAGTTCTTATATAATCCTATATGTTCCTTAATGATATGCGAATATTTAAGAGTATGGTTCTACTTCATAAAGTATGATCCAAAAATTACCCCTTACGAAAATAAGGGCTGTCGAAGTCGAAGGAAAAATTCCAGATGTACCACTAAAAACTTGGTTTTCTATTTTATGCCACGAACTTCTACATATCACCAATCGAAGAACACCCATCATGTTTGGCCAAGAGATGGAGAAAGTCCTGCAGGACAAAAATCTGGGAATAGTCCAAGACCAAACTTTCATGAACGCCGTGTGTAGATAGGATTATTCAAAAGTCGATAGCAATCGAGAGCGTAGCCAGGATCTGTCCTTGGGGGAAAGGGATTTTTTTAACGATTCCTGAGTTCTACATTTCCATAGTTACAACAATCTCGCTAAATATAGAAACGTCAGTTTGACGCCTGAAATATGCAAAATGATATTCATATATCATTCTAAATGAAGTTTAACTTCTTCAAATGGTCTGATCCAATATCCCTTCAAAATGCGGAATTTTCAGAATACTTTCACCTTGCTGTCACTCAAACTGTGCTGCTATACAAAATACCACTAGAGCTAGCAATGTTTTTCCTACGAGTCTTTTTATCTATCTTATTTATAAAAAAAATGGTTTTTATTAAACAAGATTTTATAATAGTGCTACAAAATGACACATAAGACAGAATAGTTACATAGATCATTTAGTTAGTCCTAAATATCCTCATTTTCAACAATATAAAAATCGTGCTTAAAAGTAACTTTTCCGCATGATTTTATCTTTCCGCGAGATTTATAATATGAGATCGAATCTAGTCTATTAACGACTGTTTGATAATAACTTTCCGATATTCCGTAATTTTCATAAAATTAATTTCAAAATATAAAGTAATTAAAACATTATCAAAATAAATAGTGATATTTAAAATTTGACAGGATTTGATATGGTATTATAGCAATTAAAATAATATCTGAAATAGCTCAGTTAGCAAAGTAAGGGAGCAGTCGTTCTACGCTGGTTAATGGGGTAGGTGGTTCGAATCCTGGGGAAGTTTTTTTTTTGTTTTTGTTTTTGTTTTGAAATCGATGAGAGTACTTACTGTTCAATTTTTGTTATATTTTTCAATATTTGTATATTCAATGACGACATGAGTGTTTTTGATAGAATCTGTTATGAAAAAAATAATTCGCTCGTACTGCAAAATTTCATATACCTACCTACTCGTGGGAAATGTATGTCATTTCATGCTCATTGTACAATATACTAATCTTGAATTAAAATATTGTGCTTTAAAGAGAAAATCTTGCGCAAAAGTAAAAATCGTGCGGAAAAGTAAAAATCGTGCTGAAAAGTGGAACTTTCAAAACGAAAAATCGTGTGGAAAAGTTACTTTTCCGCGCGCTCGTAGGAAAAAGTATTTTTCGAAAATTCTGCATTTTGTCGGGATATAATTACAGATATCATCATCGAAATCATCTAAATTTCTATCACCTACAGATTTCTTTTTGTTTCTTTCGTATTATGTTAATTTGAGGGACTCGTCCAACTCGATTAAAGTATTATCGTCCATAATTTTTCATACGTTTCTATAGTGGGATTTCAATCATCCTCCCAACCCTTAGAATGTTAGCAATCTAAACAGAACGATGAAACAAAAAAAAAACATGATATTGAATGAGTTATTTCATTTCTAAATGACATTCGAGTAAATTAGTATTCTAAGTTACGGTTCCTTTCCAACCGTTTTGGAATTCCACTGAATCTTTTTGGATGAGAAGTATAATTGAAAAGTTGGAAGAAACCCAGATTTCAGGAATTTCATGTGACCACTTGGTTATGCTTCTGTAAAATTCGGGACGTTATAAATTGGTGGAAATATTAATTTCAGAAAAATGGTTAAAAATAGATGACTACATTTTCATTCATTATAATTCCGAGTTATAAGGTTTAAGTACTCTTCGATAATCATATTGAAAATTCATTATACCTACTTTGGTTCAGTATAGCGAAGGATCTCTAGGATTCGGGTCAGAGGTAATAATTATGGAGGTGGTGGCAGAAATTTTTGACTCATTTGTTCGTGTGGTAGAAGTTAAAAATAGTGATTTTTTGGTTATAAAAAAACAGTACTGAACCATCAGCGCTGCATTATTGAGTAATATGATGTTAAATATGTAAAAAAGAGTGTTCCTAGGTCAGTTGCTGTGACTGCCTCATATATCATCACTGCCACATATATCATCGCCAGATAACATGAATGCGATTAATAAGTAACTAATTTATATTTTTCATTTATTCCTGGTGACAAAGGAGACATGTAGCAGAGTGTAGTTTTTTTAAATGAAATTCAAATTTGAAATTCACATGAGGTACGTAATCAATGACAGCGCTTTCTTTCAACCTAACTATTTTTTTCAATCACCTCTTAGACCGAAAGTAACCCCAACTTTTCTTTTTTCAGCATCTCTAGCCTATCTTATTTGCCTTGATATTATCTAATCAACCATGTATCACAAACTGATATTCGTTTCTTAATTGGCTGTTGAATTGCATTTTATTGTAGAACAACAAGTTAGCTGTGACCCGAATTCGATAATGGTTCCATGTTTGGAAGGCTTTAAAATCCAAATATCATTAGTTATCCGACATTTAAAAAAATTCATGCTCTGATCAATCCCTGCAGGTCAATAACTTCTTTGATTTAAAGAAAAAACATTCGAAAATAACTCACAATATTGAGAAAACTGAGATTTGAACTTTTTCTTTTATTTAGTAACTTGTCTTCACGAAATCAATCAATTTTTTGAATTATTTCTGTTTAGATGAGTGATTAAATCACAAGACCTGTTTTAAACACGATTCAATTTTTGTCGTTTATCACTCATTCTTATAATTCTTGGAAAAATTAAACAAAAATATCAATTTCCAAATCGTTTGATTTTTAACAGGAAACCTCAATTTTGTATAGAATACACAAATATTTTGAAGTAAGGCGATGAAAATACAACACAATTTGAAATTTTTACATGCAAACTTGCCATAAACGCTAGTTCAATGCATATTGTTATTATCAATAAAATTCTTTGTTGTTGACTTTAAAGTTATTCAGGAAACAATCTAGCCGTATACCACCGCATGGACCTATGAATTTAAATGGATTAACCTCTCAAATATTTTCTGCACGATTTTGCTTTCTGGCAAATTGTTTCATGCACAATCATTTTAAAATAGGCGGCTTTTTCTGACCAACGAGTAATCTTTAATCAATTCTGGAGAGGGTCAGACTTTGATAAATATTCAGCAGTACTTTCTGATCTGCGCCCTATCTTATCCCAGCTAGTGTTCTCAAGACATTCAGTGATTTTTGGCATCTTACCCTGAGATCGCTCAGGTGCGGTTCGATGAGAGTTTGGAGTCAAAGGTTAAGCCTAGATACTTAATCGAGTCCTGGCACTTTATTGGAACCCCATTCAAACTGACATCTGGTACATAATGAGGTTTTCTTTTCCTACAGAATCGAGTGACTTTCGTTTCAGAGGTGGAGAATTTGACAGCTTTTTCAGTAGCTCCTCTGTACAGGTTATCAATGGACCCTTGCAAAATTTGTTCAGTTTTGCTGGTGCATTTGGATAAATTGAATATTACCAAATCATCAACGTAGATGGTTTTATGAATTCCTCCTGGTATACTATAGTCTAGAATATATTGCAATTACTAACAAAAGTTACAATTTGCGAACAATCTAAAGGCTAATTTATTCCTCTATAAATTTGCAGTTAGCATACATTTCAACATTTCACTTAGTGTTCGTGACCCCCGATGAACCATTTACTACGACATTGTTTTTATTGCGTTATATAATAGAACTTAATAAAGTTTGATTATTTCCATTTAGAACGCATGTCACGTCTCGTTCAACTGTTTGAATTGGTTCAAATTAGAACGAATTAGGTGAACTGCACGATACACAACAAGAAAATTATTGTTTTTTTTTGCTGTACCATACACCGTGTTCAAATCGACGTTCAATATTCGAAATTCAATATTTAGCAGCTATGAATACACATCTCAAGGTTTGAGTGCTGTTGAGTAAACATCGTTTATGGTAATGAAGAACTAAACATAATGCAAATGCTTGCCAGAAAGAAGGTTCCAAGTGGATACTTCTAATAAAAAAATTGCTATCAAAGGTAATTCTTTAGATAATTGGAGAAAAGTTTTAACAATCAATTATCATTCAATTTTATTGCGGGTGACAGAAAGATTAGGTTTGGTCCATTCACTCAATTGTTTTTGACGATACCAAAAATGAAATTCGATGGATTTCTATAGTAATTGTAAAGACAAGAGACGATTTGATCATCACTAACATTTATTTAACGACATGTTTCACTATTACAGTAGCTTTCTCAAGTGATTATACAATAAGCTATGTACATCCATTTATATACCATTAATATTAATTACAACTAAAAACACCCCTAACCAGACTGTTAATAATTATAATTAACAATGGTATACAAATATACCCTACCTGCATTAATAAAGTTGTATCCAAGATAACAAAGGTAAACATTCTATTACTAAAATAACAATAATATGAAGGGTTGATATTAAATAGTAATTATAAAGTTCTACTTCTAAAAACATTATTAATAATAACATAACCCAGCAGATTGATCAAGAATAGGTTCATTGACATTAGTCTCTCTAAGAAAATTAATTCAACGGTGGTGAATTATTCAAATCAAGTTGGTCGTTGAGTAATAGGTTTGAGGTTTTAAGTTTATTTATTACTAATGATTCCAAATGATTTAGCTTTATTCCTTTATTTTCTATGTGTAAAATCTCGAATTATTCTTCAAAAGTGTGGTTTTATTCTAAAAGATGATTTGAATATGTTTTCTTATTCACATAACTCATACGATGTTCATGAGTGCGATTTCTAAATATTCTACTAGTTTGACCAATATATACCAAAGGACAAGTACCAATTTATATACCCTGACTTCTCGAATTTGGGAGTTCTGTCTTTATCATTTTTGATGAACCCTTCCAACGTATTATTTGTTCTATATTGTTTATTTAGAAATGAAGCCACCTTTCTTGTTGGTTGTCCAGTATATGTTAAAGCTCTATAATTCTGATTATCTGTTTTGTGACTGGAAAAACATTGTGAATGGCTTTTGCGTAGAGTTTTTTAGTAAGTATTGTATCCATTGTTCACTACAATTTGTTTTATAATGTTGAGTTCTTTAGACAATTCCAAAAAAGAACCCAACATTATAAAACAAAGAGCAGTGAACAATGGATAAAATACTGAATTAATTAATAGATACAATGCTTTATAAAAAAACTTCACGCAAAAGCCGGTCACAAGAATAGATAATCAGAATTATAGAGCTTTAACATATTAACATATTTTGGACAACCAAGAAGACAGGTAGCTTCATCTTTCAATAAACAAGACATAACAGTTGCATATAGAACAAACAATACGTTGGGAAGGTTGATCAAAAATAATAAAAACAGAACTCCCAAATTCAAGAAATCAGGGGAATATAAATTGGGTTGTGGTACTTGTCCTAAGGTATATATTGGTCAAACTGGTAGAACATTTAGAAATCGCACTCATGAACATCATATGAGTTATGTGAATAAGAAAACAAATTCAACATATTCAAATCATCTTTTAGAAGAATATCACACTTTTTATAAAAAATTCGAGATTTTTCACATAGAAAATAAAGGAATGATGCTAAATCATTTGGAATCATTAGAAATAAATAAACATAAAAATTCAAACCTATTATTCAACGACCAAAATGATTTGAATAATTCACCATTGTTGAATTTATTTTCTTAGAGAGAACTAATTATTATTAATAAATTTTTTTGAAGTAGAACTTTATAGTTACCATTTAAACTTAATCCTTCATATTATTGTTATTTTAGGACTAGAATGTTTACCTCAGTTATCTTGGATACAATTTGATTAATGCAGGTATGGTAGGTATACTATTGTTAACTATAATTATTAACAGTCTGGTTAGGGGTGTTTTTAGTTGTAATTAATCTTAAGGATCTATAAATGGATGTACACATCTTATTGTATAATCACTTGAGGAAGCTACTGTGATAGTGAAACGCGTCGTGGTTAAATAAAAGTTTGTGAAGATCAAGTCGTCTATTGTCTATACAATTACTATGGATCTTCATCAAGTAACAGCAGACTCAATCAGGGATTTCTATATGTTAACTTTTCGGATTTATTGAATCAGAATTAGTTTCGTTTTCCTCAGGAATGATCTTTGAAATAATGTTAAAAATCTTGGCATCAATAGCCTTTGTAGAACTAATTAACATATCGTTTAGAACTAGGACTTTTCCACTCTTTCTGAAAACATCTGTCATTATACCAATATATAAAGGTGATAATGCAAGTGATCCATCTAACTACCGCCCCGTATCACTGATCCCTAGCTTTACAAAAGTAATGAAAAAACTAGTAAAGAAACGCATTCAAAACTTTTTGCTAACGAATTTCAGCCAGGAAAATGGACCAATGATGCCTTATTTTTTATTCATGGCAGAGGTATACGAGGATGTATTGATATCTAGTTACTTAGTTAGCCTAGACCAGTTCCCTGCATAAACAAAATATTGCGTTACCATAGCAACGAGCAATAACTTTTTAGAAGTGTCAGTGTAAAGTTTGACGTCAAAAAACTAAATAAACCAGTGTTACGCAATAAATTAAAAGAAAAAATATATCCGCCGAAATTGTGAAAATCGAAAAATTGGAGTATCAAGCCATCATCAAGTACCTGTATAAAAAGGGTACCTCTTAACCCTTTACAATGTCCTTCTTATGCGACCGTGAAAAATTGGACTGGAAGCTTCAAAAAGAGGTAAATTTTCCATTGAAGATGATGGCCGATCGGGAAGGCCAGTTTCTGTGTCAGTCCCCGAAAATATCGATGAAGTTCATGACATGATTTCAACAGACCATCGAATTGGGCTAAAACGGATATCTGAAGCACTGAATATTTCATACGAACGCGTTCGTCATATAGTTCACGTGGATCTGATGCAGAATGAATTAATATCAACACGACTTATTACTTTAACAAAATGAAAACTTGTTTGGTGATAATAAATAACATTGAAGTTAAAAAAAACATGCTGACAATAGTTATTGATGTTAGACTGTCTTTATCACCTCAAATTGATCAGCTGTAAGTACCACAAACTATTAATTTCAACATGATAAAAACAAATGAACTGGCATTCATATAAAAAACAGCTTAGACTGACGATGAATAAAGATACAAATTACTAGTAATAAACAACTCCAAGATTCCTCTAGTTTCCGAGAATAATTATACTAAACGAATTTTCTATTACCTTCAATCTGAAAACCGCTGAGATTTTTTAAGCCCGGGTCAAATAGCTTTTGGCAATATTTGGATTCAATATTTGCCTACTTTGCTGATATAATCGAAGACTCAAGTTGTCGTAAGTAAACATTGATTCAGTACGTCAAACATCTTTTGCATGGCTAAAAGCATCGTGCTAATTAATAACAAATATACGAGAGAGTTTTTACTAAGAGGTGAATATTCCAAAATTAATTATTATTCTTTAACCAACTAGGATTATTTCGAATATGTTGTTTGTCGCGTTTAAAGATAATGGAAGAAGTGATTTTTTTCAGTTGCTGAGTGCAGCTACCGGTGGGAACAACCAACCAAGGATTGGCAATAAAACAGGGGGTTCCTCCGGGAACTGCATCGATCAATTTATAGAAAACTATAGGAGGGTCAAATTGAAAATTTGGAAGTTTACTATTGTTGATAATGGCTATCCGGCTATTATCAAGTATGTGGCAATTCCGGTTGTACCGGAAGTGGACCCCAACTATGTTTCTTTCAAATGGGACTCCCTGTATGTCTATTATCAAATAGATGCGGTTGAAAAAATTATTGAAAGTCCATTTTTTCACATGGAAACCCTCCAATTTTATACTGTCATTCTATTAGGCATCAAAAATGAAGCTAATCTTGAATATGGTTATCATTGCCCTCCACTGAACAGTATTCGAAATATTGGCGAATGTCTCAGTTCCAGAAAATTACGTATTCTTGAGTTTACTTATTCTTAGTCGGCCATGGCGCCCGCGGTTGCGTTAGAAACAATCGGAAATTTCATTGTGATTAATCATGCCGGCTCGTTTGAATTATTCGAATGAAGATTAATTAAATCTATTCCTTATTTATGGCAAATGTAATAGGGTTATCTCAAGAACTTGTGATATATTTGCTATTCGGTATCCACAGAAGCAGAAGCCCTCATAAAACACTATTAACCGAATTATAGAAAACTTCAGAAACTTTGGATCCGTCAAGCAAGAGTGCAGAGAAAAAAGCCAATTGTTGATAATGAAGATTTTTAATATGTTACAATCGACACCAACAGCTCCCTAATCGTTAGACAATCGTCATAACCTTCAAATTTGGGATTCAAAACAGTGTGAATATTAACGTCAAAACAGTCCGATGGCCGTGTACACAACTCCACTGGTGCAGTGGCGCACCTAAGAAAGTTTTTATATGAAAAATGTGTTAAAGTCATCAAGGATAGACCTCAAATTTCACAGGAAACTTTCGCACGACAGACCAGTACCCCATTAAATTTTGCGTAAATGGTGATAGTTCACCCAGTATATACCATTAAAATTTTTCACATCTTGAATAAACTCCTAGTCCACTTTTCGATGTCTACGCTGCGTTCAGAAAAGTTTGACATTTACAGACAGGCAACTTCGCTAGTATAAAAACATTCAAATAATAGCTTATCATGAAAACACCCCTGTAATTTCCGTAATTTTTTACGTAGAATTATGAAATTTTCAAAATCGATAGAAATGATACTATGATTTTTCGGAAACGTCGGTAGATCTCTCGCTGCTGGAGAGCAGTATATATCACTGTACGCCAGCCTTCGAGGTCATTTCGTACATTTTTGATGTATCTATCGATTCTACACAATTACGAATTCTGTTTCAAAAATTAAGGAAGGTACGGGGGTGTTTCCATAAGAAGTGGATTGTATGTCCATACCATACCAACACACAACAATGCCCACGTTGAACTGTAAAAAGGACCCCGTCCCAAATTTCAGCAATTTTGATAATTTTTGGTACTAGTCACTAGAAGTTAATAATGCAAGTTCAAATAAGTTTCTATGTCCAGTTTCGGAGATATGAATTTTTGAAAATCATCAAAATTGCTGTTTTACCAATACATAGTAAGGTTCATTTATTCAAAAGTATGACTTGTAGATGATTAGCAACAAATAATAGCAGTGCTAGTTTGGAGAATGTCAAATGACATGACATCTCAGTCAGTCGGTCGTTAAGATAGGAGCCACCTATTATACAGGGTGGGTCAAAAATAGCGACAATTCAGCATGTTTTGCAAATCTTTATCATCGGTCCCATTAGTGAGACTGAGCATTTTTCATTAGGAAAATCCCTATGTTCCTTATGGGGAAAAAGTTTATTGTTGGAGTATTAGAAAAACATTTCTGGGGAAATAATTGTGCATGTCCGATAACCTAAAAATCGATTTTGACACATGTCACGTGACCACTAGTATGGCGACAAATTGGAAAAAAATACCATGAAGAGGCCAAAAGTGGGGTAAGATGGCAAGATATCGAAAAAAGTTATTTGAAAAAGTTGCTTGGAATTTGAAATTGCAATTTTCAAAAAATATTTTCTGATCTCTTTACAAAAATCAAAGTTTGTTTTTCTGAATGGCTTGGCTGAAGTAGAACATTTGTATTTTGATGATAATGACAAAACTTTCTCATTACTAAATACAAAAATATGGTTTTGCCAGAACCCTCGGTGTTGCATTGGTTCGTATCTAACAGTTATATAATACTTCCAAGACTATTATTGTGGTGATAAAGCAATCCATAAACATTCTGGTTCCCTGATCTCAATCAGTTTCGGTTATTTCTGTAGTATGTTATTTACTTGAAAATAACAGTGGTTCATTAGCAGTTAATCTTATGTTGACAAAACACTCTAATAGGCTTCTGAGAAAAAGGTTCATGATTACTATTTATAGATATTCACGGATATACACGAGGTGTAGAGTACGATTTATATGCATATGGACACCGAATTTTCATCAAAAAATCAAAAAATAAGATTGGATGATATCTTCTATAGAATATCAACTTTAATTTATATTTCAATGACAAGATAAATGAAATTAATGAAACTTACCCGAGTGTAGGATAATATATTCTGAAGTATAATTGAAAAATACGATTAAAATTGGCAGATCCATTGAAAAATAATTAACACACATGTATATTAGGTACAAAACCGATTTGAACTAATATTTGTAAACCTCGTATAAAATGTGATCGTGACTTTCTGAAGCTAATCATATTAAGCAATTACTTAAGTCTTCCTCGAGTACTTTTGGCTCCAAAGCGGATTTATTGACTCAAAAAGGCTGTTTCGGGTGGCTATTGTTGAAAACATGTAGTATAAAAAACAAACATTTGAAAACAAATTACAGTGTTGTAAAAAAGTCGAAACATTTAGAGAAAATCTTTTAGCCATAAGAAAAGGATCCGAATAAGGATTTTCCTAATGAAAAATGCGCAGTCTCACTAATGGGACCGATGATAAACATTGGCAAAATATGCTAAATTGTCGCTATTTCTGACTCACCCTGTATAATAGGTGGATTCTTCTAGCTTAACGACCGACTGACTGAGATGTCATTCGACTTTCTTCAAACCAGAAATGCTATTATTTTGTTGCTAATCATCTAAAAACTAATACTTTTGGATTAAGTGTTGGTAAAACAGCAATTTTTATGATTTTAAAAAATTCATATCTCCGAAACTGGACATAGTAACTAATTTAAACTTGCATGTGCAACTTCTAGTGACTTGTACTACAATATTCGAAAAAATTATCAAAATTAGCTGAAAGCCATTTTCCCACGTATTTGGAGTGTGGTCCTTTCAAGGAATGTGTATCCACACAGAAAAACGCTACTCTAGAACTGTGTATTTTTTAGTAAGAATATTAATCGATATAAGGTTCCGAAAAGAAAACAATAGGGTATTCACAAATCAAACTTTTGAAATTGTTCAGTTCGAATCATGTTAAATGTTTGGAAGTTCATAGCTAGAATGCAAATGTTGGAATTCGAGTCTCGTGTTCCCTGAACAAATCCTATCAAATCAGCAAGTTTAAACATTTTTGTAGTACTAAAGCATCCGTAATTTATCAGGTGAATATTTGAAATGCATAATTATGTAAATTTTATATGCATACGTAAGCATACTTTGTTGTCCTATGAATAAGCAAAATGTATAATCAGTCGGTAGAGAGAAATGTTTTGATTTATCCACTGTACGAAAATTAAATACAGCCTGCAACTCCTATTAAAATCTAGAGCGAATAGAATGCGAAACATGGAAAAATAGACAAATTTAATTGGTGAAATATAAATTAAAAGAAACATATTCGGAATCATGCTCACTACTACAAGTGAGCTGAACATATTCTGAAGACTAGTCATCAAGCAGTTCTCCAAAACACATTAGATTAATGGACAAATTAATTGTGCAATCGTTAATTAAATTACTTTCAGCGTTTCCACCATTCGTTAATTAAAAGAGCTCTCAACTGTTGTTGACGAAAACGATTAGGAGATAATTCAAAAGGAGCATCATCTCCTTGCTTGATTTTATAGATTATAAAACAATTAATTATCTTTGAATGAAACTCATAAAAGCTATCACGTAGATTTGCTGTTCAAGAAACATGGAGTGATACGAAGTACAAGACAAAGTATAAATAACTTAATGATAGTGTGGATATCTTGAATAATATTATACTGTCTAACTAAACCAAGATAAAAAGTGATTTCTTATCAATTCGCAACCGAGATGAGATATATCAAACGTAATCATTAAATAAATATCACCTGTTATTTGCCTATTGAATATATGTTCATATTGTTGTTGAAAATTAAAGATTCA
Source organism: Chrysolina oricalcia (assembly GCA_944452925.2). Classification (NCBI taxonomy): domain Eukaryota; kingdom Metazoa; phylum Arthropoda; class Insecta; order Coleoptera; family Chrysomelidae; genus Chrysolina; species Chrysolina oricalcia. The sequence continues at coordinate 15,368,629 of OX101818.2, read as the reverse complement.
ATTTAAACCATTTGCCGAAGTTCTGGAGTTCCTGCGATGAACATTGAATAAATTTCAGTTAGAAACAATGAATATTTCCAACAATTTCAAAACACCACTCTTTCCCACATGCTTACGTACTAGGTTACGAGGAATATTTCCCTAATATAAAAAAATTCTAATAAATCTTATAATTGCATTCATATGCAATTATCGAACAATTACAGAGGTAGTTGCACTGCCGTCGCCATGACACCAAAAGCAAAACTGAAATATGTCAGATAAACTTCGAAAAGTGAAAAAATTTAACGTGTCACAATTTTATTCATAGTCTCTGTCAGTACTATGATAATTCTCAGAATAAAAATCCAAATTTCTTTATTCATGAAATATTCCAATCAATTACACACGGCGTTCATAAAAATTACCAGAAAATTTTTCATTCAAGCGTATTATCTTATAAAAATTAAACTCAGTTATGTTAATATTTTGTAAAAGATCCACCCTCTTTCGCCAAAATATGAAAATAAACTCGTGCATTATTTAGATAATACGCTTTCTTGCAAAATTATCGATAATTTTTATGCGATTGTGCAATTATAACCAAAAATTTGTGGCCCTTACGAATGCCTGGACAAGTAAAATGCTGTTCAAATATCATAAACAGATTTAGCATCACTCACGGAGAGCTCATCAAATTCACATTTACATGACATATTAGTTTACTCTATTCAAAGCTAACTGATTTGAGTCGAACCATTTTTTCACCTCACACATTTCATTCTTGATAATCTGAAGGTTTCGGAATTTTAATCATGCTAGAATGTACTTGTATAATCGTATAATAAACCGCAAACAGTGTTATTTTTCTTGTCGCCTGGTCAAGTTATTTATGTAGAGTAGTAAAAGAGTTGGTCCTAATATTGACCCCTGAGGTACGCCACATCCTAGATACGACTTGCATAGCTTCGACCTGACAGATAAGAGTATACTTTCCCATTTTTTAGACAAACCACACGCAGTGGTATAAAGCTTTCGCAACACTATTGTGTGGTTCACACAGACGAATGCCATAGATAAATCACAAAATACTACCGTATTAACCTCACCCCGATTTAACTCAATGTATATAAGTCATACAAAAAAAAATGTGTAATGATAATCTAATCTTCACCAACTTCTTAGTAATTTTCGTTAATATAGGAAGAAGAGAGGATGGATTTTCATGGTCACCACCTTTTTGCAGAGGTATTGGTACTTTGGCTATATAGGCTTTTGTCATGTCTATTGCGTTACTACTTATCACAGCCGAGGCGGGTTCTACTTGAACAAATCTGAGACGCGAAAGAAGTTGTAACTAAATAGAAATTCCGGTCAGCGGCGTGGCAGTAGCTATCGTGAAAATGACCCTAGGAATTTCCAAAATAATAAAATAACATCGAAGATCTTTCGTCTTGTAATGACGAAAATCCTTCAGGGATTTTAGGTATAGGATTAGAAGAATTATTGGGAGATAGATGTTAATAGAGAAAAACACCCGGTTGTCTGTAGAAAGTTCTTCATAGAAGTGTGCCTCAGCTGGATAAAATTGAAAAAAAAAACTTACTGTCAGCATTCTCTATTTTTGTTCTAAAGAATGTTTGTTTTGCACGTTTGATTACACTTCTGTAAATATTCTACGATAATTTAGAAAGTAGGTGTGTAAAAAATTTTACTACATAAATTTTCGACATACTGCAAAACACGCATTTTTTTAGGAGATATTTTGGTTCCCTGTTGAGCCACTGTTATTCGATCTTGTTTGATTTTGATTTTTATAACAGGAAAGGTGATAATCTCAGATTTTGTTGCAGATGTTTGTGAATGGATCGATAGAATTTAACAAGTGTTGCTAATTTGTTTCCAAGCAAGCTGAGTAAATCAGATTACAATTTTTTCTACAAAAAATTCTGTAGTACCTAAGTATACATTTAAAAGTTTACATTGACATGGATTTACAAGAGAATGCTTCATGATCTGATACAGCTGCATGAACTACTGAACAAGAAACATACGGCTCGTCTATAGAACTACATACATAGTCAATTAATTATTGTCGTTGCAGAATGATTGGTAATACGAGTAGCTGTGTTAAAATGCCTTCTCAAATTGGAAATGTATATTCAAATATACTGTCATCAATATCAAACAATTTACAAGTGATTCCAAACTTGCGAGGAATGTGTTGATATCAGGGATAGATGGACAGCCAGAGCGCAGAAGCTCTGAATTCAATACAGATAAAGTCAAAGCAAGTTTGAGAATGCCTTCAGAGCCTCAATGAACTGTCAAAACACAACAAAGTTACACTTGTGTGGGTGCAAGGAATTGAAGGCAATGAAAAAGCAGACCAACTTGCAAAACAAGCATTTTAGTTCAAGCAATAGGGAAAAGTGCGTGCAAAAATTATTATCCGAAAAATAACAATATGAGCGTATAGGAAATTGAAATTCAGCATGAGTTTCTTTTTCATGCGACTCGTACGTGATTACCGAACATAACCTAAAAAATTGGCAAAGTTGCGAAAAGCGGTTTTTTGTGGATAACTAAAAAACTACAGCTCCGATCGAAAAAAGTCTAGTTAGGTAATTGTAGGTATTGAAAAGATATATCAATTGAAAGACTTATAATTTTTCGATATCATTGATACTTTTCGAGTTATATCGGAAAAACCGTGAAAAATCGGGTTTTCTATAACTCGTTAAGGTATTCAAACTTGTTACTTACCGTTACGTGTAGCCTATGACAAGTCAAAAAAGTCTTTTTGTGAAAAATTGATAAATATAATTTTTCAAAATATATGAAGTTTTCTCAAAAAAGATGCTCTCTCAATATGGCTACTCTTGCTCGAGAATGATGCTACAGTGATGATTCATGGCTTATTTTTCTCTTCAAGAATCGTTCTTTCATATCATCGAATAAGTAAATTGATTTTTTAATTTTAAGGGTCAAAAAATTACTTTAAAAAATTGCACAATTTTTTTACATGTTTTTTCTAATTGAATGCATTTATTTTGTTTTTATAGAAATGACTTTCATGAAAATAGATTTCTAGCATGATTTCACGCATTGAAAAAAAATTAATTCCTACGATCACTAGGAGCCGAGATATTTTTATTTCAAAAATCTGGAAGGCGCAATAATCATCGTGCAGCAGTCACCTTCATGGATATTGAGGTTGAATACCTATATTTTCAATAAAAAAATACTAGGATATATTGTCTTGTTCATTTGCACCATTATTAATTGATGAATAAAGTTAGGCGTGCAGGCGCGGAGCGATGCAATTCTGGCGGGTGGCGCAGTAGGGATACAAATTCTGTTGACATTAAAGACATTTTCGTCCTGACAGTGTTATTGAAAAGTCGTTATTGATTCAATTTCAAGCACTAGTGTATATTGCAAAAGAAAACGTACGTGAACAACACGTTACAAGTTTTTTTACTCATTTTATTAAACAACGGTTTTTAATTCAAGATTACTCAATTATTTTAAATAATTTATATTTAGAATTCACATACAATGGCAGAGACTAATGAAGATGAAGTATGTATTTTATGCAGACTGTGTTGAAGAGGAGGAAACAGCCAAATATTCGGACAGATCAACCTAGAAACAGGAATGAATCCGAAATACGTAGTAAACCTACTGAACCTGGTGGAAAACACACAGGCCTATTTAACTAGGAACCACTAACCCCAGCTGGTCTCAGTGTTAAGGGAAACCTGAAAGGTAAACACGGTATCTCGCTCGTCACTGTTCAACCACCCAACCAACCAAGGTCAATTTCTCTACGAAATAGTTTATGAATTTCTCTACATTTACAAATGAATCGCTCTATTGGAAAGAATGTTTCATTATTATCATTGTTCCCCAATCGATACTATTGGTTGTTATTGGATATTATTGGATGGTGTGCTATAGTTTGGCTGGTAGAACGGTTTAATGTATTGAAGTCAGTGCTTTGTAATTAAGATCAAACTTGGATAACAAAGACTGTCAATGAAAGTGTAAATATATAGGAACCGACTAGATATCGAATCCCAGTTGGTCAACGTCATTTGCTGCGAACTTATTCTATTTTTTAATCAATGACAGAAGCAGCAAACTTCTTTTTATGAAATAAATTATTTCGCTCCAGTAATATAGGGAAGTTGTTAAACAATCCCGAGTACATCAAACGCAACAACATTGTTACCGTCTACCTTATTATCGACGTACTTGTTTATTGTTTACATAAGTAACGACGATCACCTCATCTCGAAAATTGTATTCTGGCCAGCGTCCAAACTATTTGTCGAAAATACGTCAGTCGGTGTTGGGATTGCGATTTTCATTCATTTTACGTAACGAGAATAATATTATATAGAACAGTTGTTGCAGCTGGGCTGTGGGCTATTACATTGAATGAGACAAGAGACAATGTAATGTCGCTATCGTGAGACCTGTTATTTCTATGAATTCCATCGATTAAAGGTTGATGTGAGGTCGAGTATTTATTAATACCAAGAAAGACAATAGATCCAAAAAAATTATATAATCTAATTAGAGGAGTTTCTAACGTTAGTTATGCATTGAAAAAAGCCCATTGTGATTTTTGGCCTCGATACCAAATTTCCCAATAAAAATTGTTGGTAGAGGTTGATATTATTTTTATTTATTTATATTCACAAATAATGGTAATTTTCAAAACCAGGACTGCCATCCATGAAAGACATGAAGGTGAAGTCAAAATTATTTTTTAAGAGAAAATCCTCTCATCTATGGTACAAAAATCAGGGCCCTGAGACCAGATCAGAATATGCTGAAGCCAGAAACATGTGCAAGGACCCAATCGAGTCCTCCAAGGAGGCTCACAACGGCCAGACACGATCAAAACTCGTCGAGTGTCCTAAGGGTTCCGCTCTTTTGCAAAGCCGTGGGAAGAAATTTTACTTCCAGCTTGTTTACTCCCCTTATAAAGGAAGACGGAACATTAGCCACAAATGCCCAAAAAAATCCAATATTTTTGCAAACACTTTTGCTACAACTTCTACTCTTCAATGGTATTGGTGGAAGTAGAAAACAGTCTCCCACAAAACTATCGTCCTTCATAGCAGGCTACAAGAGCCTTCAGATATCTCTAACTCGTTCTTAGAATACAGCCAACTTCCTGGAGGATCTAAAAGTTCTGTATAGATTCTGCGGCTGCCAGGGAAAAGGAACCACATTTATCTTCACAGATCTGGACATCAAGGAAAAAGGTTTCTTGGAGTACCACAATAATATCTCTTCTGGAGTTTTTTCGAAATTTTTCACCAAAGACGATCAGGTAGAGATAATCCAGAAATTGATGCCGATCATGAAGAGAGAAACCCCGAAAATGACTCTAAACTAGGAAGTTGTGATGGAGTATTTAATGAACCGCACCTGCCAGATTCTGCATGTCGTCTTCTGCCTTTCTCCGGTAAGAAGTATTATATTGTCGCATAGAGGTTGTACTATCCATATACTATAAAGTTGATAGTCAATAAGCAGTCAACACTTGTACTCTTTCATTCATTGAAAACATTACTTCTATTGGCAGCCATATGCCTGAGATTCCCTTTCGCCAACGACTATAGGACGCACTTTGCTATGTCTTAACACCAACAAAGCTAGTGATGGAATTCTGCCGATTGTTTTTAAGAAATGTGCCCCCAAACTAACACCAGTTTTTTTAACTTATTCAACCTCGCTGGAAAATTCAAGAGTAAAAGGAAAAATACTCCTAGCAACTACAGACCCATCGCATCGCATCTTTTACTTTGAAGATCATGGAAAAATTAATCAACATCGGGATGATAAAATATCTAGAACCCTCAGAAATTGTGAATGATCGACAATAAAACTTTACAATTTGTCCTCATACAGGTATAGCATAAACCCAGTGATGTAGAATTCCAGGAGGTCGAAAAAGAAAACACACAGTTGGGAATGTGAGAGTGATGAATAAATTTTTTTTACTCGTATTCTTGATATGTATTTAGGGAAGGACATCTGTTTTAGCATCAGGTTGATTAAAAAATTATGATTATTATACCAGCTGTACAAGTGAGCCTTTAAAGCACGCGCAACGAGTTTAAACTTGAGGTTTCCCTTTAAGGATTAATTTCTGCCACAAAAGGCTAGCAGTAGATCCCAATTTTGATTTTAGAATCATTTTTACCAAAGAATCCAATTTTTTAAAGTAATTCTACTAGAAATTTCCATAACAACCTCATATGGAAAATAAGATACTGAAACTACCCCCTCTACCACCATCAGGAGGCCTGACAAACAATATGGGGGATGTTATTCGATTTGTTTTCCATTCATGAAACACGCTCTGAAATCATAACGCGGTACTATTTCATTTAGGAAGGTTATTGAAAATTTTGAAGAAACTACCCCCTCTACTACCCTCTGAAGGAATTGGTAAGAGGGGTGTGAAAAAGTGGGAGATCATATGATCGTGACTGAATTGATTGGAATTATTTTTTGCTCGTTATTCCCTTCATAAAAACTGAGATAAATTGTCCAAACTTTTTTCTTGGAGTATATCTGTGGATGAGGCTAACTTCACCCGTTGTTACTATTCTGGTTTTTTGTATTGTATCTCAAAATATTGGTTTTCACCATTAACGTTGCGACTGTTTTAAAGGCACTTGTACACGTGTATCATATGGTATTTTTTATTATGCCTGCAATGTGAAAAACAATGCTGGGGATGAATTTGACATCGGGATAATGTCCACTATATTTTGTTGCATTTAATCAAGGAGGTAATGGACATTTGATGTCACGAAACGTTGACATGGAGACTTATTTGACATTTCATATCATAAAACTGGCGTTGTTACGCGGCGGCGTGTTTAAATACTTATTGAAGATTTCGCGCGCTTCTTAGTGCATTGAACAATGATTCTGATGCAGGAATAATAAAATGAAAATGGTGTTACTCCTACAGTATTTTATAATTATTTTTATACTTCCGATTTTCCACGCAATATAAGGCTGGAAAAAAAAAGGTTTTTGATTGGTTGAGTCTTTTTATCATATACTCACGATATCATAACCACTACAATAGTATTATCTACAAACTTCACTACGAGATACGATACGATAAAAAAGGTAAGATATACTATTCAAATACGTACTTGTGAACTCGATAAAAAAAGTTCCCCTTAAACTTAATTAGAAAAAGACTGGAGTCATCATTCAATTGTGATTTAAATATTTGTCATGAACAAAAAATAACAAAAAAACACAATTATAAAAGGAAAGGAATGATACACCTAATTCACTAATAAATATTTCATTATAAGTACAGTTTTAATTATTGTAATATACTTCATTCAATTAGCGAGTAGAAATATCAAAAGTACTTATGAAAGTTTAGATTGAGAATTGCATAACAAGAAAAACACGTAATCAGAGTAATATCCTTATCTTAATAAACAATATTTTATTATTGTCGTAATATCTTCAAATTCATTTCATAATACTATGATAAGGGATTGAACTCCTGCATTAAGCGGATAAGGTTTCAGAAACACTGCGATAATATGTGAGAAAGTTGATTTATATTTTTTGTAATACTTTGATTCCGATCATTCTGGTGTATTTTCCATACACGTCTTTTTCTAATCATGTTTTGGATAGCATAGAACGATGAGATCCGGCCAAATTTGTTGTTCAAGACAACGGCTTGGTCAAAGGGAACCTGTAGAAAGTGAAATCTGTTAGTTATTTGACAAACAACAAGCACAAGTTCATGAAGAATCAGCTAATGAACTGATTAGTTTCTTATTGCTTAAAGATAAATATAATAGTAATCCGCTGTCATATTTTGTTTTTCTCATAAAAGTTGTAATAATCAAATGATTTTTTATGAAAACGAAGATAGTATTAAGTATATTTTATTACAGACAAAAATCGTGACAGACTACTAAATTTTTTAAATCATTCTAAAAAACAAAGTTGAGAAACCAGTTATATTTTCAATCCCTACCGGAGTCATATACATATATATATATATATATATATACATATATATATATATATATATATATATATATATATTGAAAAATTCTTAGCCTACTATAAAACCAAACAAAATTTCAATGTTGAAATATTTTATTACTCAACATATTCTTCTCCTAATTGGATACATTTATTACAGCGAACCTGAAACGTCTATAGACCTTTCAAAATAAATGTTTCTTCTTGCTTTGCAAACCAGAACTCCACAGCTTTTATTACCTCCTCGTTGGAAGAAAATTTAAGACCTTTTAAACTTTTTTTCAGTTGAGGAAAGACATAATAGTCGGACGGAGCCAAATCTGGTAAATAAGGGGGGTGTTCTAGTAAATCAAACTCTAAATCACGAATTTTTTGCATGGCAACATGCGATTTGTGTGCAGGGGCATTGTCCTGCAAAAACAAAACACACTTGGATAGCTTTCCGCGTCTTTCCTCTTTAATTTTTTCCCGAAGAGTGGTCAGTAATGTCGAATAGTAATCTCCAGTTATTGTTCTACCCTTATCCCAAAAATCAATCATGATTACTCCATGGCAATCCCAAAAAAACTGAAGCAAGAACTTTTCCAGCAGATTTTCGGACACGAAACTTATGTCTTGGAGAACCGGAGTGTCGCCATTCCATCGATTGTTGCTTTGTTTCTGGATCGTAGAAATGTACCCAAGTCTCATCCATAGAAACAATTCGGTTTAAGAAGTCTACATCGTTTTCAAATCGAGCACAGATCGAACGCGATGCTACTACCCTTGCACGCTTTTGGTCAACATTGAAACATTTGGGGATCCATTTTGCAGCAATTTTTCTCATGTCCAAATTGACGTGAACTATATGACGAACGCGTTCGTATGAAATATTCAGTGCTTCAGATATCCGTTTTAGCCCAATTCGACGGTCTGTTAAAATCATGTCATGAACTGCATCGATATTTTCGGGGACTGACACAGAAACTGGCCTTCCCGATCGGCCATCATCTTCAATGGAAAATTTACCTCTTTTTGAAGCTTCCAGTTCAATTTTTCACGGTCGCATAAGAAGGACATTGATCACCAAGGGTATTAAGCATATCTTCGTAAAGGGTTAAGAGGTACCCTTTTTATACAGGTACTTGATGATGGCTTGATACTCCAATTTTTCGATTTTCACAATTTCGCCGGATATATTTTTTCTTTTAATTTATTGCGTAACACTGGTTTATTTAGTTTTTTGACGTCAAACTTTACACTGACACTTCTAAAAAGTTATTGTTCTTTGCTATGGTAACGCAATATTTTGTTTATGCAGGGAACTAGTCTAGGATAACTAGATATCAATACATCCTCGTATCATTTGAAATTGGTTTCAAACGCATGATATGACTGAACTAGGATAAACTATGATCGGGCTAGATTAGATTAGTTTGGGGCTTTCATGCTTTCATGCCTAGGTTCTTCTACGATCTTTTAAAGTCTTGATGCTCGATGCTTTTCTGCTATTGATTGGTATTGAATATCTTGGGAGTATTATGGAATCTTTGGTTTATTATTTTTGCAGTAGTGAATGGCACAACAAATAATAATAATAATAAAATAATAAAATAATAAAATAATAAAATAATAAAATAATAAAATAATAAAATAATTAATAAAATAATAAAATAATAAAATAATAAAATAATAAAATAAATAGTTTGAGTCTGGTGTAGTTAGGTTAGGCCAGTTGTAGTTTCCTTGTATTAAACATGTAAAGCCAGCCCATTTGAAAACGTTTATCAGCTCGCAAGAGTTCTGTATCCTTTGAATTCTAGCTGAAGGATTCAAATCTAGACAGGGTCCATATACGTTTGCATAATTTAAATGACTCCATACCAGAGATTCACATAGTAGTCTTCGAAGTGAAAAGTTCAAAATGCTTTTACTATGGTATATGTTTCTCGAGGACATGTAGCATTTTTGTACCATCGAGTTATTTTAGTATTGGTAAATCTCGAACCTATTCGCTTGGCACAATTTTATTTTCATTAATGGCTATGTTCATTTCATCTTTAGTAGTATCATCGTATCCCAGAACTATCGCTTTGGTTTTGTTGGTGTTGATTTTGAGTCACATTTATAGATACTGGCTATTGTATTGTTGAAATTCAGGCATGCCTGACACATTTCATATTTTTTTAAATGAGTATATATTTGTGTATTATCAGCAAATTGGTGAACTGTACAGTTATCAATTTTGTTAGCCATATCTATGGTATTTATTAAAAAGAGCAGTGGACCAAAAAGTGATCACTGCAGCTCTTCCTTTGTTATCGGCCGAGAGAACTTCGTCATCTATAGATACATGTTGGCAACGGTATGTTTATGATTATAACATTGTTCGAAAATCTATATTAGTGAAGCTTAAATAATAGCAGGTGTCAAATACGTTGCTGAAATCCAGAGAAATCAACGCTGTTGTCCCCTTTGTCCACGACAATCATGGTATCACTACTATATCCTTTCTAAAAAAAGATATTGAAACGTCAGATATTCATTCATCTGCACATGGACCAGCCGCTTAAAGATCTTGGATAGCACTGGTAATTTACTAATATGTCTCAGGTCCGTGAGTTCTTTTAGATGTTTTCCTTTTGATAGAGCATTTTTCCAGTTGAGTGGAAAATAACCGTAAGTCATGTAACAATTGTACAGGTGTGTCACGTGAGGTATAATATACGGGCAACACATTCTTATCATGCTGAGTGTAATACCATCCGCACCTGCCGAATCGGAATTAATACTATCGATTGCTTCAGCTACTTGAATTTCCAAAACTACCCTTATATGTTGCACTCAGTTTGACCAGAAATTTTACATCCCTCCTAACATTTTATTAGTTCTCGATCCGTTTTACAACCCAATGAATTAACAGAATCAATAAAAACGGCATTTACTTCGTCTGGGTGCCAAAGGAAGATGGAAAGGGAGCATAGCACTTACTAGAATAGTTACTACGTTTTTAAGAGCATTCCATGTATTCTTGAAAATACCTGCTTGGGTCCATTTGGAAAATAGGTAAACAATTTTTAGATGTTTTAGGTTTTCCTTTAATGTCAGAAGCGATATGATATTAAATTCTAATTAATTTAATAAAATATTACGAAAATTACCAAAAGTATATCGGTCTACTTCTAATGACATTGACAAAAGCAATATTATAATTTGACCATTGGCATAGTCTCAAATCCTCAAAAAATTGAAAAATCAAACGCAAATATTTTTTCAATGTTTCTAAACCAGCTATAGTAAGGACAGTATCAAAACCATGTCAGTTCATTCGTAATCGAAAAATAAAATCGAATTTGTCATACGTAGAGATCAAGTTGAATCTATGATGAAAAGTTAATAGGTATATTTTAATTAATTAATTAAAACATATATTGCATATGGCATTTTTTGTCAACAATAAACATGTACATTTTCTCTAGTTTCTTATTAAACGAAAAAACCATAAAATACCATACACAGTTTTTGAATAGTGTATTGAAAGCAATTGAATGACTAATTCCAATTACTTATCCACATTTTGTCACCAGTAGAAGATTAATAGATATAATATGTGAAAATAGAGTATTTTTCGATATGATTTCGAGAGTTCCAACCTTTGACAGCTGTTTCGTGGTCACTCACTCATCAGAAAGGATTTATGAAGCTCTCGAAATCAAAACGAATCCACTCAAATATTAGTACTGTGAAGGCAAAACAGTATATGTCATAAGTAACTTTCTGTTTATAATAATATGTCAACTTATTTTTTTCAAATGAGTATCATTTTTGGTGTGAATGATATCTTTCTGAATTCAACCATATGAAGTAGTATTCATTTTCATCAAAATTGACTAGGTTCATGATTTTTTTATGATGTCATTAATATTTTTTTCTGGATCGGAAAAGGAAAAACGCCAAGAAGAAAATCTTACAGATCAAGAAAAAATATTGTTCTTCTGGAAATTCATGAGAGGAAAATTTAGATTTTGGACGGAACGCGGCAAAAAAATCGCGGAGATTCGAGATACGTTTCGTTGATTTCATTTTGGGTCGAGAATAAGAAAAGGAGCAATCTGAAAATTTTCACAGATTATGTAAAAATTGATTTTTTTATGATGTCATCTGGAAGAGTACCTTTCAATTCTTATGTTTCTATTTTCCAGTTATTTTTTAGGTTTCGGAAAAGTCTACAAAAAATATTGGAATGTATTAGTGACATCATTTGGACCATTTTTCACATAATATGGGTAAATATATATACCCATCTTTCTTTTTCGCCATGAATTGCATTTGGTTTGTTTATATTATTTGAAAGAATAAATGTTCAAAACATAGTTTTCAAGGAATAATATACAATGTAAAGTAAACCCATATTTCGACCCAGGAAACGATCCGATTACATCGAGTAGTACGAAGAAATGGCCCGCGAGGTCTCCAGATTTTACACCTCTGGAATTTTTCTCTGGTCTTATACTAAAGAACGTGTTTGCAAATATCGAAGAAGAATAATACATATTGAGTGTCAGAGGTTCAACAGAGTCACTCTCTGATGAGTATACATACTTGTTGTTATGAAGGGGACAGTTTGGTTTTGGAAACAATGAACGTCACAATCGAACTTGTGATATGACTAATACTTGTTTTTGATTATTTGAAAAAGATCTTTTTCTACTTTCTTGTTAATGTTTTTTTTTTGTAGAAAAACAGATGAATAAGATGAATAGGTACATTTTTTGACGAAGGTAAATTTTCCCAACACTCGGGTACAGTAAAGACTAGTTAAATATGCTAAAAAAATATTCAGTTGAAGTTCAGATAAATAATTTTTTTTTCCCAGTAATTATGATGAAAAAGTTATAATGCTTTATATGGTTGATATCAGAAATATAGCTTCTATCATTATTCACAAAAAGAAATATGACTATTGATCTGTAAAAAGTCTTCGACAGGTGAAAAAATGATAATTGGACCTCGTAGGTAGCTTACTACCGTACTATTCGATGTGATTGGGTCGTTTCCTGGGTTTCCTAGGTTTTATTTTACAGTGTATATTATTCCCTGACAGTAAAAACTATGTTTTGATCGTTTATTCTTTCAAATAATATAAACCAATTGAATGCAATTGATGGCGAAAGAAAAATATAAGAATAAAAGCCATATTATTCTGAAGAAGTGAGAGAAAATATAACAACTGACGTCACAAGTATATTTCAAGATTTTTTTCCAAGCTTTTCCCTTTTCCGAAACAGGAAAAATAATTGAAAAATAGACACATAGGAATTGAAAGATGCCTTTCATAAGACATCATAAAACATTCGTGAAACAAGCAAATTTTTGATGAAAATGTATACTACTTCATATGGTTGAATTCAGAAAGACATCATCATTCACACACAAAATGATACACAGTTCGAAAAAAAAATGTGACAGATTAGTCTTCGACATGGACGAAATGTGGATATTGCAATTAGCTCTTCAAATGCTTCCATTAAACCATTCAAAATTGTATAAGGTAACTTATGGTTTTTTCTTCAAATAAGAAAGTTACAGGGCCGCTGAATCACCCAGTATGAATCTTTTCAAGCAGAAATAATTACTATACAAATAAACTGAAAAATGTTGGAAAACTGAATTGTTGGCAACTTTGCTTTGTGCAACGAAATAATTGAAACGGAATCTATAGAACTGACAAAACACACAAAAATGTACAGAGAGGATTAAAATTAGAAAAAGAAGTTGACAAGTTATTTGTTTTCGTGCCAAGTGCCAGATGATTTTTCCGTCATCAGTGGGATCGCGAGTCGAGTTCATTTATTGAGTTGACATTTTGTTTTTTCTCAGAGTTTCATAATGCTGATTATATACAGGGTGGGTCACAGTCGATAATACTTGAGACGTTTACAGAGAACGGGACATTCTGAAAATCTGGTTACTCAAGTAATTGCTTTTGATCTATCGATCTAAAATATTTTCAGTAATGCAGCGTTGCCGCTTATACCAGAAAGTAGTAGCATCTTTGTTATTTCGAATGGGACATCCTGTATATTACCGCATTTTTGAACTTGTCATTACTTTCTGATTCTTTCTGCCTTATACTCCCCTATACCTGTCTAACGGTTTTTGAGATATTGATTATTTTCCATATTTTTTATCCAAAACAACTCGAATTGAATGTTTATTTCTGCGGTATTTGGATTCTTAGAAACCTGCAATTTTGTGTTTAGTTCATCAAGATCATGTATATTGATTGTGTATAGAGAAGTTTGTTCTACGTTATACAGGCTCGTTCAAAATTCATGAACGACATATACTGAAGCCTATAACTTCAGATGAAGACAACATAAAAAATGTTTTGGCCAATTTCCATGCTTCCACATAAGTGCCGAAAATGATTTAGGCTTGGATCGAGCTTCTGTTCGAAGGATCCTTCTTAATCATAACATGCACCCATACAAACAAGTTTACAAAAGTTCAAGCTCTAAAACCAGAAGATCGTCAAAGTAGGGTACAATTTTGTGAAACAATTCTTATTCGCACCCAAGAAGATACTAACTTCTCAAAAAAATTATTTGGACAGTTGAATAAAAATTTCCCATACACGGAATTTTTAATAGAAGGAACGAACATATCTGGGATGATCAAAATCCAAATGTTGTCAAGGTTATGGGATATTAGGAAAAGTTTAGTTTCAACGTATTTTGCTTTCTAGAAAATAATTGAATGGTTTTCTTATTTACGATGAACCTTTGAATTCTGAGAAATATCTTCAAATTCTAAGGTCAGTTGTGAACGACTTCTTAGACAATCTGTCCTTAGAAAAGTATCGTAGCAGTTGGTTTCAGCTGGATGGAGCACCGGCGCATTGCAGTAGGGAAATAACGAAGCTGTTCGGAATGTTCGACGATCGCTGGTTTAGATTTGTGTCCGTGGAACTGGCCTGCGAGATCACCCGATCTCACGCCACTTGAGTTTTTCTTGTGGGGCAATTTAAAGAGAAAAGTATACATGACACCAGTGCACACTCAATGGACGGCATTTTGAAAATGTATTGTGAACGTTTTCTAATTTGTGATAATTAATGAAATTATTTTGTAATCGTACAAACTTCCTTTTGTTCATTGGTTGTAAATCAGAGTACGTAAAGTTGAATTTTCTGCACGTTCTTGCTATAATTCTCTCACATTTTCCACGAAGAATAAACAATTTCATCAGAACTTCGTTTGAATAGTTATTTCTCTCCTTTTCAATTATTTTTGAGTAACTTCCGTTTAGAAACACACAAAAGTATTATTAATATTGCACTAATTGATAAATTTTCATTATGCAATGTACCGTCATAACATTTAATAGCCACCTTAGATAAATATGAGAAAAATAATTCGATTTTTATTTGGGTATAGGAACATGATATATCAATTCGAAGGGAATTTAATCATCTTTCAGGATATTTCATAATATACAGGGTGTTCCATTTAAAAAAACACACTTTCAACCATTTTTGTATCTAGCAGTTATATCATGAATTTTGAACGACCCTGTATAACGCAGAACAAACTTCTCTATACATGATCAATACATATGATCTTAATGAACTGAAAACAAAACTGCAGGAAGCCAAGAATCCTAATATCGCAAAAATAAACATTCAATTCGAGCAATGTTTTGGATAAAAAATATGGAAAATAATCAGTATCTCAAAAACTGTTATAGATAGGTGTAGTGGAGTATAAGGCAAAAAAAATCAGAAAGTAATGACAAGTTAAAAAATGCAGTAATATACAGGGTGTTCCATATGAAATAACAAAGATGCTGTTACTTTCTGGTATAAGCGGCAACGCTGCATTGCTGAAAATCGATAGATCAAGAGCAATTAGCAATTACTTGATCAACCAAATTTTCAGACTGATCCTATATCCCCTTCTCCGTAAACGTCTAAGGCACCATCGACCGTGACCCACCCTGTATATACGTTCAGCTCTTATCGATTGACAAAATGAAGGTGCAGTCAATGATAGAAAAAAAAAGATACCGGACCGGATAGTTGAGGAAACACACATTCTTTATGAAACGACGCAGAATAAAAAATATTATTACGTAACAACGCTTGAGGACTTTTTTTACATGTCTCTATACAAATTATATACAAATGTTCCACAGGAGCAACAGATTCGAAATTCATGCATTAGTTTTAGATTATTTTTGAAAAGAGAATGCTATTCTTCTATGATACATTTGAAACTCAAAGAATTACCAATTTCCGCGTTAATTACCAACAAATAATACAACAACAAATAGGTAAGAAATAAACACAAAAAACACTTACTTGTGAGTCCGGGCTCCTCGTCCGAAAAAGTCAGGAATCCTTTGCTCATATCCTTCGTCCTTGGTCCGAAGATCTTGCTGGTAGCGGTATGAGGTCCGGTGGATCCTTCAGTGTCGGTATCGACGTCGCCAAACAGTTTGGCAGTAGTCGAAATCAGCAGCTTACTATCACCTTTATTTTCAGTCACTTCATTATTATTATTATCATCGTCGTTCACAACCGATATCACTATGTCCGGTACAACGACGGCCAAGGGCGTAGAAATGCCCGAATTATCGCTTTCAGCTTTTACTGTCGAGTACTGAGACGAGGAGTAAATCTCATCTTGGCATTCCAAACCACTGAAAATCAAAGGTACTGGTCCAGTTGGGAAAGATGCTCGGCGATCGAACACTCTTCCAAAAAGGGTAGCGCAAAACCGAAAAAGGGTAACGCCAAACCGAAAAGGGTAACGCCAATCCGCAAAAGGGTAACGCCAAACCTAAAAAGGGTAGCGCCAAACCGAAAAAGGGTAGCGCCGAACCGAAAAAGGGTAACGCTGAACCGAAAAGGGAAGCGCAAATCCGAAAAGGATGCACTGTCGCCGAGGAAAAGTGGAGCTTATATCGCGACAATCTCACTAGCGAAGATTTTGAAATAACTGGTGATATCGCGCGCTGTCCGTATGTGATTTCTTACTCGACCGACGTCGACGCGGTGGTCTTGCTGTGTCTGGCGAATGTAACGCTAACCGAGCGCAATGCTCATTCTAAACTATTTCGTAGGATAGGTCTCGCTCTACGCCGACTGATCGTGAGTGACAACGACCACGTGATGATTTCAACGCACACCGAGATTATCGTAAACTTAGAGAACCGCACGTGATCTCAACCTCGTATGATTTTACGTGAACGTGTGCGGTGAAGAAATACGCGGTTTCTTGGATCGCCGATGAAGTGATGGAATTTTTTAAAGCGATCCAAGAACTTGAGAAAATATTAGACACGGATTCTGCACGACAAAAATGCTTTTTAATATTGGTGAAGGAGCTGTTCTTAAAATAATTGAAAAAAAAATTATTATGGAATTTGGATTTTGTTTTCTTGACTCTGATATTGAAAATGAAACGATACAGAGGGTCTCACTTCTCATGGAAACACCCACGTAACTTTCGTAAGTATTGACGAGGAAGGAAAGTTTTACAAATATATTTTTTGTCGTTGAAAGAAAGTTGAACAAATATCTGCCAAATGTAGTTGAATGTCCGTTTATACAGTGCAGCTTTTTTACAAACCCCCCGCTGTTAACTTTTTCAGTTTAACGTACAAACATGGGACAAAAGCCATTTTGAATGGCATCTCCGATAATACTTCGTGAAATAGAAGACATTGTCGATTGAATTTTCTTTTCAACGATGTGTCACTTGATTCCCCATGCCATTTGCCATTTTCAAATTGTTGTGTCCCCTTCCACCCACTCTATAAAACAATCACTATATTTTCATTTCGAAAAGTAGCATCGGTGATATAATTCAAGATGGTTTTTGTTTGTACGTCAAACCGTTCAAAACTTCAAGGCGGAGGGCCAAAAAAACCACACTGTATATACACTAGACAAGAAAAAATTTAATATGCCTTTTCCACTAAGTTTCACAATTGATGAACTGTAATCCACGTATTATTCCATTCATACCAAAAATGTTGATACAAAATTTGCGCAAAATCCGGAAAAAAAAACGTCAATACATGACCTTTCGTGATCATGCACCTACAGGTCGAAATGAATAAGAGTTCCTTAAATCCCGAAACATTATCCATTCACAAAATGATCCCATTTTCCATCACGGAAAAAATAATGCAAAAGAAGAATGTAAAGTTTCTGTGAGAAAAGGTCTTTGGATTATTCTATTTTCGGCATCAGTAAGTTAAATCAAAATCTCAACAGTTTTTTCAAATTTATTTCGAGATCGTTCATATCACTTCGTTTTCCACAAAGATATTTCACATTGGTAGGTCATGTGAAATGTGGCTGATTAGAATCAATAACTATTGTTTTGACAGCAAATGATTATCAGAAAAACCAAGTTGATGATGGTTGCGGGAAATTAAACATGTAATTTCATTTCTGATAATTTCATTATTATTAGGAAATACATGATGGAGAATATACAAAAATAAAATGAAAAGTCCAAAAAATGTTGAATTATTTAGAGGACATCTCAAAGTTTTTCGTTTTTCTCTAGGGTATTTGATAGAATCTGAAGGGCAATTTTAGACTAAAACAACCACCACGGGAAGTCTCACTATTTTCGTGATCCCCAGACAAACACTAGGATTTGATCACCCTATATAATGAGTCAAACCGTTGAAAATATATTAGGGAAGGGGGACTATGGAAAGCCGTACTGTACAGTATTTTTCACTGAGAGCACATCAGTGGAAAATAAAAGAGTGTAGGTATCAATTTATTATTATAGTGAGCGTCCACAAAATAAAATAACTAAGTCGTCAATCGAGTTAGTTAATATCCTGTTTATTGGGAATAGGTGATTTTTTTAATGTCCTTTCATTTTATTCTACAACATTTGTGTGGGCTTTGTACTTGCCTATTCAGGGTGATTTTTTTTTCAATTACATTTAGTGTAATGTAATAAAATCAGCCATTCGACTAAAATGTAATAGAACCCAATTTGAAAAATTGTATGCAAAAGGCTTATACAATATGAATATGGAATAAAATAAAACAAAATCATTTGAAAACAAATTGCGAAATGAATGAAAAACGCGCTTTTTCAATAAAATGAAATTCACTCAGTATATCTGATAGCGACTAAGTAGGTTTCGAGACGAGCCTAAGTTGATGATTTTTTTGAAAAATCACAAACAAAGAATTCCTTCATTTGTTGCGTTCTTTTTGAATGTCACTGTAGAATTTGTCTGTGATTGGGACATCAAAAAATAATCAATCGAATAACCAACAAGAATTCGTTCAGAAGAAAATGATTCTCCAGATTTTTTCTCAAACTTGTGGCCATTTGGTAATAGCCACTCGAGCCCTTCGGTATCTCATGTATATTGCCTGGCAACAAGTATTCGAAATCTCTTGTGATATTACAACTGTACTGTCAGAAATCTTGAACTCGATCAAATTGCTTTGAGGTAACACCAATCGTCCTAGAGAACTCGAAGTGTTACCATGCAATTTGTTTTCGTTGATTTCTTATAGAATTACTACCGATAGTATTACAAACACTCGTGGTATTACCACCGATAATGAGTCCTGATGAAATACATTTTTATCGGTCAGTCGAGAATTATAACAGCAAACTTTCATACTTCACGAGAGTGATAAGTGATTGTCTTGTTTAGACGATCTTCTTGACCTTAAAGCCATGACCAACACTAACTACCTCAAAACAGTTTTATTGCTAAAAACGAATTTGATAACGGGCGATTATGAGGTGAATGAGTTTTAAAATCCTAATTGAATATTCAAATCTTCGTATTCCCACAAAAATGGAGAATATCAGGCAAATATTTGACAGAAAAAAACTAATTCTTCTTACGGAGTTGTTTTCTGATGAGAGGCAAGAACCTTATATCATGACTGCATCTGATCATTCCCAACCAAATGAAGGATAATATCCAATGTTTCATTACAATTGGCACTTGCAATAGTGCCCTCCTTGAAGAATGTTGCACACGTAGATGTCAGATGTAATTAAACTCGCTGTTTTCTGTCAGATCTTTGTCTCATATTTTCCAGTATTTTGAAAATGTGTAGATAGAAGGATATTTCGAATTATTATTTTCATTTAGTTACTATCAATACGTATTACAAATCAAAATTCGTTGTAGTCAATCAATAATTAGCTTTAAAATCCAGTTTTATGACACTTAAAATAAACTGTACATAATAAACTAAAAAAAAAAACTTTTTAGAGAAAAGCTTTTATTTAAATGCACCATTAAATGCACCAAAACGAAGAGAAGTATCTATGTATTTCTTATTGTAAATTAAATTTAAAATTACCTAAAGAATTATTCTCCCGACAAGCTTTTATATCAGTTCAAATTTTATAAACAAAATGATGGCTTCAATTTTGAAAAAATTTTTACTGCATTTAAATGGAAGCTTCTCTCTAAAATGTTTTTTTTGGTTTATTATTAATTTCTCTTTTAGTTTTTTTTTTATATGTTTCTTAGTCTGTTCATTTCAATTAATGTGTCATTGTTGCACGGTCGCTTGCCTGTTAATTTATAGTAGGACATTTTTCCGAATTTCTACGCGTTCTCTGTCCAGCTTTTGAGGGGGGAAGAGGGGTAAATTATTTTGAAACCGTATTATTCAATGGTCAGATATTGTTCACTATTTTTACGGATTTTTTCGATTTCTATTTCGCGAGTTTTCCTCATTCTTTTCGTGATTTTTTTCATCATTATTTTCCACGTCCGAAACTGTTGAAACATATTCCGAATTCGCTTGAGTTCTCTATCTAGCTTTTGAGGGGGGAAAGGGTGATATTTTTTTAAACCATAATATTCAACGGTCAGTTATTTTTCACAATTTTTACTGGTGTATTGTGTGCATTCGAATTAGTTTTTTCATATATTAATATAAATTAGTTCAGCTTATGAATTTATTAAATTAGGAATAACAATTTGATGAACATCTATCAATATAAGCACATAAAGTCAACAGAAGAAAAAATCCCTTCTGCAAAAAATAGCAATAGTCAAAACAACTAACACGTAACATTGATCCCACCCCCAGTCTATTACCAGACCTAACAGCAAAGAGTGCATCGACTTCCACGTGACACGTGACGTCATGTTGCCCCTTTCCCTTTCCTTTGCCTAATTTTCAAAACATTCGGCAGCTGATTGGACGAAGGTTCAGGGTCGCACATGCGCCCCATACCCAAAATAGGAATCAATACGTCCGTAAGGGAATCGAGAGACGAAAACTCACTAATACTTGAATCGCTGTTTTATTTTTTTCGTATAATGAAGTCTATTAATACTGTTTACCCAAGAGTATCTATCGTGTTTGGGGTAGTTATCGAGGACGACAGGTAAAACAAGATTTTTATCAACTCTTATTGACACATCCATTATTCCAATTATTATATCACGAGTGGCACTTCATACTTAGGCAATAAACCTGAATCACTTGGAAATATACAGGGAAACTTAGCTCTGTATACAATTCAAAAATATAAAAAAAATAACTATTTCAACATCTCTCGACGCGCGTTTCGCAAATAAAATTAGCAGCTTCAGAAGCTATAAGCTTATAACATCAATACGAGCTTCAACATCATTGAATCCAAGGATATCGATCAAATATTTTGAGGTTATAACCTTTCCTCAGACGATGAGTTCCGAAACGTTGCCACTGATGAGAAAGTCTGGCCTAAGAGAGACCCAACCTTGATCACATTAGAGTTGATGAAGATTTATTTATTGAACCTACGAATACAGCAGAGATAAAATAAGCTATAAAAAATAAAAATCCTCAGGTATAGATTGGATCAGCATGAAAACCTACCTGATCAAGTTCTAGATATTCTAGATGAATCCATCAATTAATCATTTCTTACCGGAATTTTTCCAACATGCATCAAAAAGCCGTTGTCATACCTCTCCATAAAGGAAGAAATTTCGAAGATCCATCAAATTTCCGTCCCATATCATTTCTTTCAACTCTAGCAAAGATTATAGAAAAACTTAGACTCAAATTCTTAAATTTGTGAATCGTCATGGCGCAATGGTTCGGATTTCAGAGATCGAAAAGCACCTATAATGACATATTTCCTTTTTTAGAACAAGTTTAGACTAGCCTGAATACCGATGAGGTTGTTACAGCGGTCTGCGACTTCTCAAAAGCTTTAGATTGTGTGCGCAGAACATTTCTGCAAAAATTAAATGGTTAAATGGTTCGAGTCAAATCTCTACAGACAACAAGTGGTTAAAAAAGTGAATGATCAGACATCTAACATACTAGAGATCGTAAATGAGGTTCCATAAGGATCTAGTCTAAGGCCACTTCTATTCGTGCTATATTTGAATGATCTGGCAAATATCAACATTAGAGGAACATTCACACTCTATGCTGACGACACTGAAAACCCATTTACACCATGTTAAGTCTTGTGAAGGAATGGTGTGAATCAAATTCACTGTGCTTCAATATGGCAAAAACAAACCTTGTCACCTTTAAATTTTCTACAAGTTCCTTGACCTATACATCGATAATAAATTAACGTTTCAAGAGCAAGCAAGTGGCTGTGGCTTCAGGATGCTCTGTGATTAGAACCGTAGCTAGATACCTCAATTTTGAAATGGCAAGGACGGCTTAATTTGGGGTTTTTCTAGCCAGAATCAGCACAAGTCATACTGGCATTGGCTAGCATATTCATTTTGGAGACACTACCAGACAAAATAGAAACATCCCAGTTCCAATCCCTACATCTCTCCGGAATCAAGTTAAATGCATATACTGCTTGATAATGCCTACTATTACCTGCAGGAATATTATGATGATCAAATAGAGTGAGCAGAAAATGTTGGCTGATTTATTTTCATCTCGAAAACTTGTTTAAACTGTAGTATTTATTTATTAACTTGTGGTTGTATTTTTACGATTTGTCTTAGATTTATTTTGTTATGACTTTACTAGCTGTGACTTAATTATCCTGTAATTTTTATATGTATTGTAATGATATGTAATTTTTCATTACATTCAAAACTATACCTGGTTTTATAGAAATTTTTACCTTCCACGTTCTTTCTTTAACATTTTCATTTTCTAGCTCAGTCGGGTCCAATGAACAATGACATGCTCTCGCTCTCAAGAGGGTTGCAGATATGGGCTTCTTCCTAGTGCCAATATGTATAGTAAAATTGTATACTATTTCAATTCAATAAAACTTTACTTATTTGTTCGAAATCCAACTCTCTTTTAATTTTTTCTTTATGGAGACTTTTCTAGTGCAGAATACAAATTCAATTATCAAAAGTGAGACGAAACAAGAATAATTTAAATCAAAGATTCATTAAACTACGTGCACTACGAGACACCTAACTTAAATTACTCAAAATGATAATTATTTATCATAGAAAGGTTCAAATACTATAAGCTAAATTAAAATAATAAGTGAAATATTGCGAATAATTGTTCTTTGATACACCGTTAAATTGTTTTGTGAAAAACTGAGAGTGGCTGTCCTGGGGTTCTGTTATTGTCTAAATGTCTATGCTATAGGTGGTTATAGGCAGAAATGTAATAGTTTATGGGAGAGAATTCAATGCACTTGTGAGAATTGTTTGTGAAGATTTACACTGGATAAACCAAATATGGAAAATAACTTGTTCTTCTGGTTCCTGCTCTTTGCTGCTGGGCCTTTTTTCTGGATATTACTGTCGTTTCTGGTGTTTTGCTAGCTTTGATTTTTCCTTATTTTTTGTCAAAATTGTTGATACAATGGTATTATACTTCCTGAATGATTATATCATAACTTTTGATACTTTCCTGGCGTTATATTTACTTCTAATATTTTTACTTTCCTTCCAAAAAATATATCTTTTTCTCCACTCTCAATTTTGTTCAACTCTCTCCTGGTAACTATCCAAAATTTTCTTTTTATCAATCTTAATTCTTGAATGTCCCACGAACTTTTTGACTATTGCTATTTACACCATATCTATACAACCTGATAACTAAAATCCTGAAAACGTATCCACAAAATCAATACTAATATTCAATTTGGTTAATAAAAACTTATCTTGTTCCACTTTTTCTTGAATTTCAGGTTTTTGTTATTCTTTCTACTCATTCCAAACTTCAAAACATTTTTCTCATTGAAAATTTTATACAGGAAGATTGATTGGTAATTTTCGTTCATCTTTTCCAAAACAACACAAAATGTTGATACTTTTCTGAATTTTGATATTGAAACTCGAATTGGACCATACCTGCCACCCTTCCTGTTGAGTTTGCTAGTTCATAATTGTGCAAGATGTACGGATTAAGATGTTCCAAAAATATCTAAAGAGGTTCCTATTTTTATTTAACAAAATTTCATCTCATACCAGCCATATCATAGCAGTATTATTATTTATATATTTTCAATCTAAAATGCTTTGACTATAAAGAGTTTAATCATCGACAAGAATATTTGATATGATTTGGCTAGGCTAACGATCAAAGAAATGAAAGACAGATGAGGTCGATTGTGAGTTGTTACTGAACATTGAAAATACCTCGGTTCATCGGCATTGATAGTTCCAAATCTTTGAACTGTTCATCCTCAAAGGATGCACTTCGGAAATTATTATTTATGTAACGTAGAGGTGTCAGAAAAACTTTTGACGGCGCTCAGCTATTTCTGTGCCACCGAAAACATTTAGATAAATATACCGGCTAATGACGCAAATACTAATGCAGCATCGCTGGACAATTATATAAGTTAAACGGACTGAATCTTCAAAATACGCTCGAAAGGTTCAAGGTTGCGAACACGATAACCAAAAACACTCGAGATAACGTGGCCACATAGTGGGCATGTTAATCTAACTTATCTGAATGATGAATTTGATCTTAAGAAAAAAGATATATAATCCAGTAAAAATTCAAGGTCAAGGATGAATAGTATCGGTTTTTTGTATTTTTCTTGCAGCCTAACAGATGCTGTATGGTTATTTACGAGCTATTTTTCAGTTGTTGGTTGTGAAGTGGGAGAGATGTCTATTCCTCTGACAAACAAAAATTTCTTTGTCAGTAATTGTCAACTTTTCAATTCAATAATTTTCATTACTGGAAGCTTGCTGGAGTTATTCCGTTTGTTATATTATCGATAAATACTATTTCTACCTTCAGGTAAGCAACCGGATATCGTTTTTTTATGTTATTGATGAACGATATTCCTGCCTTCCGGTAAGAAACTAAATATTGTTGAATCAGAAATTCCTTCGATTCTAGAAAACGTCGTTATAAATTGAAAATTGTTGACAGATTTTGCTGGCTGATTTTCTCTTTTCTGGGATTTCAACCACTGAAAATTATGTCAGTGTTGAGCTGAAAAACTAAAAATTTAGCGATCGGACCTGTGCTAGGTATATTGAAGATTAATTTTCCCTTTGCAAAAAAAAAGTATTTTTTTAAATATTTCGTTATGGCATTATAACACAATAACATACAGGGTGTCCGGTAAACCTTGTACAATATTGAAACTGGTGATAGACCAGGACATAACTGTTCAGAATATCGGAATTTTACCCTAGTAAAAGTCTCACCGTTTTCGAGATAATGAGCATTTTTCAAATTTCTGGAAAATCACTACCTCACCTTGGATTTTTGAGTGCCATGTCTACAAATTGAGACCAACTCAAATATCTTTGCTGCTGAAGATTATTGATGAGTGATGCTTTCAGACGTACAGAACAGTTTTTCAGAAAACGATATAATTTTTCAAGAAATGAGGGTAAAATGCCAAATTTGAGTTTTACCAATTTTTTTACAACCGTTTGACATTATTGTTTGAAAAAAACATAACCAAGTGGAAGTGGATATTCATTACAAAAGAATGCCCATTTTTTCCAGACTCTACCATGGTATAAAATATACGATAATTATCTTTGATAAGAGTAGAATTTCGATTAGAGATCAACTTCATTAGACTTTGTCAGTAATGTCTTTTATTTTGATCCTATCAAGATGAAATGATTAAATAATTATGAGTAATAAAGAATCAACTGCTTGGAAGCATTCAATGAGATGTAAAGAAGTAAATACTAATTCATGGTTTTTTTAATCATCATACACTATAAACCACAATCACGATTATTCAACATCGCACTGAATAATATTACAAAAATGTTATTTTCCATCCACTCGTACGCAAAGACGACATCTTTTCAAGAAGAACCTTTTCAGATGCGTTATAGCTTATAGCCCCCAAATCACCGATTCTCTGAGCGGCATTGTGCAATCGGATATCGTTGTGTATGAAGCGCTGCTGCAGCAGTAGCACTACCTCCACATTCACCATAAATGTAGCACATATGCGCATATTCTCGGGGAGTATAACGTGTGTACGGCATGACAGAGAAATAAATACCACTGACTGAAACAAGCGGAACAATTTAAAAAAACTATGACAGAAGTCACAAGTTGTTCAAACAAAATGTGACAGCCACCTACTAGATTTTTTCAATTCTATTTACAGAAGATCCGTTCATGCACAATGCTGTAATTTATTTTTCCATCAGGAAACTATTGCTTCTACGGACACGGAGGAGTTAGAAAAGTTTTTAATTTTCGACAAGGATTCACCTCCTAAAAATTTTTGCACTTATTTGGTTACACCCTGTATATCTGTCGGTCTCTGAAACTTCGTTGGAATCTGGATGTTAGACAATTGCGACATTTATCACAAGAATTCGTTTTAATCGATAATTTTATTAGGCCTAATTACATGAAAAGTTAATTTTAATGAAATACTATTTAATGCTACCAAGCAGTCTATTCTTTATTATTAATAATTATTTTCACATTTTATTTTGATGAAATCGAGATAAAATAATTTTTGGGCAAAAGTGTAAAAGTTGATGGAAGCCTAGAATAAAACCACGCCTCATTCAATGGAAATATCTTCCCCAAAAATAATTACAGTTTGTTTAATACCATGGTAGAGTCTGGACAAAATGAGCATTCTTTGGAAATGAATGTCCACTTCCAATTGGTTATGTTTCGTTCATACAATAATTTCAAACTTTTTTTAAAAAAATTGATGAAACTCAAATCTGTCATTTTACCTTCATTTCTTGAAATTTTTCACTTTCTGAAAAACTGTTCTGTACGTCTGAAAGCATCACTCATCAGTAATCTTCAGCAGCAAAGATATTTGAATTTGTCTCAATTTGTATACATGGCACTCAAAAACCAAGGTGAGGTAGCGATTTTCCAAAAATTCTTAAAATGCCCATTATCTCGAAAACGGTGATATTTTTACTGAGGTGAAATTCCGATATTCAGAACAGTCATGACCTGGTCTATCACCAGTTTCAATATTGTACAAGGTTTACCGGACACCCTGTATATACAGTGCGGCTTTTTTTAATCCCCTCTCTGTTAACTTTTGAACGATTTGACGTAAAAATTTGAAACAAAAACCATTTTCCACGGTATCACTGATGGAGGGCGCGGGGGGCATATCAATTTGAAAATTTCAAACGACATGGTGGGTCAAATTATACACCGTTGAAGAGATAATTCAATTCTCTTTCCAACCATATATTTTTTTTCGATTTTTTATACGTATTTTCATAATTTTGATCTCTTTGATTTCGAAATTTTCAATTTGATGTTCCCCCAGCGTCATCTGTAGAGTAATTGCAATGTATCCTCTCTCAAAAAGTAGTATCGGTACTAGCTTCCAAATATATTTGTCCCATTGCTCCAAATCAAACCGTTCAAATGAATCGAGATAAGGGTACAATTCAGATCCGCACTTATATTTGATATTTCGAGTGCATTAGGGAAAAAAATTCAACGAAATCAAAAAATAAGTTGAAAAGAGAACTGAATTGTCTTTTCAACGATGTGTCACTTGACCCCCCATGCCATTTGAAAATTTTAAATTGGTTTCCCCCCCTTCCCCCAATCGAGCAATCTCAATATATTTCATTTCAAAAAATAGTATCGAAGATACCATGCAGAATGTTTTTTTTTTTCATTTTTGTACGACAAATCGTTCAAAAGTTAATAGGGGGATGATGACAAAAAAAGCCGCACTGTATAAAAATATAATAGTGAAAAACCATACTGAAAACATACTGAAAGGGTTGAAATAAGGGCGCGATCTTGTAAAAAAATACTCGGTTGCTGATGCATTTTCTTGCTTATGGCAATCGACAGAATGAAATTTGTTACCGTTAGGAAACCGAAAAAAATTTCCCATATCCCTTATATCGATACATTTGAACGGTTTGACGTGGAGCAATGGGACACAAATATTACCGGTACTACTTTTTGAAGGAAGAGGCATTGTAACTACACTACAGAAGGCGCTGGGGGCACATCAACTTGAAAATTTCGCAAGGCAAAGAAATCGAAAGTGTGAAAATAAGTATAAACAAAAATTGAAAAAATTCATATTGATGAAAAGAGAATTGAATCATCTTTTCAACGATGTTTAATTTGAACCCCTTGCCATTTGAAATTTTTAAATTGATGTGCCCTCCTGCACCCCCTATCGGGCAATCGCAATGTCTTTTAATTAAAAATGTAGTATCGGTGATGCCATTCAAAATGGATTTTATTCATGTTTGTACGTCAAACCGTTCAAAAGTTAACAGAGGGGATGGGCTAAAAAAAGACGCACTGTATATTCCATCGTTATCGTTTCAGGATACTTATCGAACGATTTCATATCAGTACTCATAAATTCACATCACTACAAAAAGTCCGATGGCCGTTGATTACATATACAATCTGTTTTAGATGATACTATATGGTATAAGATTGCGCAACAATGTTGACAATAATCGCTGAGGAACAGACAATCAGGAACGATGAAATATTGTGCAACTTAAATCTTGAATCATCAATGACGAAATCGAACGTTTCGCGTGAATATGAAATATCGGCTCTACAGCACTTCCTAACGGTAATGTGCAGAATATCCCACACAATGCTCGATATGACAACATTTTGAACTTTATGGTGTAATTTTCAAATTAAAAAAAGCACGAAAAGGTACAAAATTAAAAATAAATTGCAACAAAATGCACAGTGTATAGCTTTGCGAATGATATGACCCTTCATATGCTGACGATCTGGTCCTCGTAATAAACGATAAATCCGAAGAGACGATCTCCTACGTCCTTCAGGATATATTGGATACCATATATAAATGGTGTGAGAGGGAGGAAATGTCCATTAACCCCCACAAAATGGTCATAGTACCGTTCTTCAGCAAAAGGAAGCTGGAACATTGAATACCTCCTTCCATCAATGGTGTCACAATTCCTTTTGCGAGTGAAGCAAAATATTTGGGAAGAACCCTAGATGAAAAGATAAACTGGAAGTCGCACTTGCAAAAGTCTATCCGAAAGGCTAGCCTATCACATGCCGCAGAATATGTGGCAAAACATGGGGCATGTCACCAAAACGTGCCGTACGTGACCGTAATACGACCAAGGGCCATAAAAAATGGCCCTTGCTAAACTTAACGGACTACAAAGACAAGCGTGCATGGCGATTACTGGATCCATTCGCTCCACGCCAACGGCAGCAATGGAAGCCCCCCTTGGATAACTTCCTCTCCATATAGTTCTGGAGAGAAAGACAAGATGCCGTTTGCAGAATTTGAATGAGATGATTTCCCTTAAATCGACGTATTTAGAAAGATTTGCCATTATAGTTATTTATGTATCAAGGGCGTAAAGTAAGCGTTTATGGCCTGCGGCGTGGATGATGGCCCGATGGCGTCAGCCGAGGGCCATCACACGCCGAAGGCCTTAAACGCATTTTACGCACGTGATACATACAAAAATTTATGCACTAGCGGTTTTATAGCGCGAATCACAAATACTGACTTGAATTGCAATGGTCTACACGTTTCATACGTTATGCATACAATAATTAATGGTAACATAATATGAGGAATGTGAAACTATAGTAGCTGAGTGCTATATTGGAGAATCTATTTCAAATAAATAGATCATCAGCGAAAAAATTGCCAACGATTATGAACAAATGTTAGAAAGAGTATTGCTCTATTGAACTGAAATGATTCTAATTCGTGTTAGGAATTGCATGAAATGATGTGTGAGTATAGACAATTTGAGAATTTTGTCTACTTTACGGCCCACCGGGGCATAATGCGCCCACGGGCGGTAAAGTGCCACTTTACGCCGGGCGAACCGGGCGGTAAAGTGTACTTTACCGCCCGCTAGTGCATAAAATTGATTATAACTCGATTGTGCAAAAATTACACATCGGACAGAAACCATCTTGCGCACAGTTGAACCACATATTATTATCAATCAGTTTCCGCAATACTGTTTGTCCAGCTTCAGATTTATAAAAATTATGAAGTTTTGAAAAATGGTCTCTTTTTCGAGGTTTTCCCGGATTTTCTCGGTGAAAAATGCACTGATCTGGTCGTATAAAAAAACATTTTGTTAGGTTTCATAGTTCTCTACAGAAGTTATATCGACTGTAAAACGATTCCTCCAATACTTTTTGAGATAATCGCAAGAAAACAAAAAAGTTGTAAATTTTTTTACTATTTCTTGTTTAAAAAATTCTACAAAATGATTTTGATGGGGCGAATATCGAGGTTTTCATTTATGAACTATCTTATAAAAAGTATTATAGGTCGATTGCGTCTTATATTTTGTGTGAAAAGGGCCTCTTATTTTTATCTACAGCTTGGCTTAATAGGTGGCCGGTGAATAAGCGGTCTAAGGCGTAGGCCGTTGAAACTTCTACTAGGCCGGTTCGATTCCGGAGTATGAGAGAATTTTTCTCTATTCTATCGGAATCGATAAGTGATCGTATGCCTTATTGAAAAGCAGGTTAGCCTAGATGCCAATCCCGAAGTCTAGTGCTAGCTTGGAGTGCACATTACAACAAATTGCTGTTCATTTACGTCAATGCACTTCTGAACTCGCAAAGCTGTTTCTTGAAGAATTAACGTTCGCTAATTGCTGCGCCGTTATACTATTAATTGCGCGTCTTATTCGCAACTCCAGGTCTTCGCGGGTTGTAATGGCGGTTGCATAGACAATGTTCATTGCCCCAAACAAATAAATCAAGAGGTGTTAAATCAGGTGACCTTGGAGGCCATCGCACAGGACCATTCGTCAAAATTACGTTTTCTTCGAATGCTTGTTGAAGGTAATCAATTACTATTCTTGAATTATGGGGAGGAGCTCCGTCTTGTCGTAAATGGACAGGTTCTCAATTTCATTTTGCAGAAATCCTAAGTATCTAGTTCCAGTCAAGTCAAATATTATTGGACCAATGATTCTACGGCCGAGTATTCCAAGCCAAACTTCGAAACCGAACTGCACTTGACAGTTACCCTCCCGCAATAAATTTTGATTTTCTTATGACCAATACCTTGTATTTTGTCGGTTAAATAATCCCTTATTTTTGTAAACCTAGACTCGTTCAAAAATAAAATCCTTCCCAAAAAAGCATTGTTTAGCTGCACATTATTCTGCAAGATCCAATTGAAATATTCCATCTTACGTTCATAATCATTTTCGTACAAGAGCTAGTGCAATTGATATTTGAAAGATTTATAATTATGTTTGTGCAAGATTCGGCTTACTGTTTGGTGACTAATTTTCAATCCAAACCCAATTTGCCTTAGAGAAACGGTCTTATCAACTTATATACGAGCTAAAGCATTAATTTTCGTTCTTTCGTCAATGATAATTTTCTTCGGGATCATGGTTAGGCTAGGCTCTCTTCGGAATTGATTTTCAAGACGATTAAAATAATTTCTCGCTGGACATTGTCTATCAGGATATCGGTCGGCATAAAGGTTTTTAGCCACAACGGCATTTTTTCTACATTCCCCATAAATAATTAACAAGTCCTCTTTTTCATCCCCAGTATAACTGTGCGGCATTTTGAACAAAAATAACAACAAATGTAAAGACTTTTCCAATACACAATAAAAACACCGATAAACCAACAAATATTTATTTGACAATCCGAAGGAATAATTTCATTGGTTTGTTTCAGAGCCACCTTAGTAACTTCTTAGCATTAAATGAGAACAAAAAAAAGTATTTTCTTATTTTCTTTTAGCTGTAATTTTGATTGTATTTATCGCACATTTTATTAACAGGTATAAATGAATTCCTAATAAATGGTACCGTAGTACCAATATGTTTCCATTTAAAAAAATTGAGTTTTACCCCAAAATCGATAACGATGAACTTTATTTGCTTATAAAAAAACGCAATTTAGTATTTTTGACGGGATTTCGATTTTTCTAGCATTAGACGGGTCTCAATTGGAATAAATGGGAAAAATTAAATTATCAAAAATTTTTATGTTTGAAATGTCACTTATGTGGTATCATTGGATCAAGAAAATTATGCAGATTTCTGAAATGTAATAATATACAGGGTGTTGCTTTTAAAAAACGAACGTTGGTATCACTTCCGGCGAAACTGGAAGTGAAAAAAAAACATTTGCAGGTCAAAAAGTGCCGCTTATAATGTATATAGGATATCGCAAATTTAAAAAAAAACTAACGGAGATACGAAGGTGTACCATGATCCTGTTGCACCCGGTATACCTATTACTTCAGCGACTGTACTAAAAATAGCCAGACGATTTTCTCAACATTTCCTAACTCAACCCTACCTCCGTATCGATGTTCCACCGAGACCGCCGAAAACTTGTAACCTCCCGCGTCATAACCCGTCCCAATTCGACAGTAAAAACTGATAATTTATCACCGAAATTACACCGAACGTCACGAAATCAGTTTCCTTTCTGCTACGCCCGCCGTCACAACTCGACTCGACTACGGATGGAAATGGAAGTGGAAATGGGAAAACTCGAACGAAAGAGAAACCCGAGGACGAAGGGTTGGTTGTAGTGAAACTGGAGGGGGCTGAAAGCGAAATTAAAAGCGGCATACTACGGCACTCGCTCGCTAATTGGTATAATAAGAAGGGAAGCGGGCCTTTCTATTTGTGATGTGGTCGTAATGTGGCTGATAGTCCATAAAAAAAGAGGTTGTCTTAGTCTCGGATCGATAGAGGAGCGGAGTTTTATTATCGGGATATAAAATTTGTCCATGCGAGCAAGAAACGAAAAAAGCTTACAGGAAATGCAGCTGAAAATGATAGAGGAAACTAATAGGAAAGGATTGTAGTTGAACCAAGAAAAAAGTCGAACCCAAAATAGGAACAAAACATACATTTCTTAACCGACTACAATTTTTTTTCCATTAGGTTGTCATTAAAAGTAGTAAAAAATCTACAAAATTTTAGGCAATTTTTATAGAATAAATCTTACAACATCACGGGAATCAGGACATTTTCAAAGGATTAGCGTCAAAATTAAAAACACCCTGTAGAGCACTACATACGAAACTAATACTCAGACGAGACAGCGCACATTTATTTCGCCAAGACGCTGCCCTGATGACAAAATAAAAGCCCTGAAACGTCTCAGCATCGAAATCCAATACTCGAGCGGCTGGGTAATGATTTAATTGATTGTTGGGTACTCACGAAACGTATTTATATTGCTTGGTAATTCAGGACAGTAAAAGAAACTCAGAAAATCTATACTTAAACTTAATTTAATTTGATTTAAAACATGAACATATATGATTGTTGACCACAGTAAGCCATCATGAAATTCATAAGAACAAGAATGAGCTACTACAGCTATAGATTATGGTTCGCAACACACTGTATTAATTTTTAAGTTTACTAAAATGTCATATGAGACTCAAAACATATCATGTATATAATTGACAAACAGTAATCAAGAAAGTTTCTTAATGATTCTTAAAATAAATCGGCAACTGTTTAACTGAAAATTCGTTTCTCACAACCCTGTATATTATAGTGATATAAAAAACTTGTGGGCTAAATTCTGCTTTATACTTATAGAAAAGAATCTTCAGTTACAGTTATTAAAAGTATTCAAAAACGCATTCATAATTAATTCGTGAAACAGTAAAACAATATGACCAAAATAAAATGTCCAACAAAAAGGTAGGTAATATAACTTTAAAGTTTCTACGGGAGACCAGAATGTCAACTGAAATGAGAAACATCTCGAAGGTAACCTCTTTCAGCTGTTAATCCGGCGCGTGGCAAAAAAAAATGTTATACTTGTTGACAAACGAAGATACACATTCTCTGAAGGAAAATTTATGGAGAAACTGATGGTTCGGGAACTTTCTTCATGACTTTTGAAACGTATTTTTGAGACTTGATAAAAATGGAGTAATTACTGGCTCGAAAGAAAACTAGTGGATTCGACTATAATTGCTGATTCGTTGCAGACTTTCCAACGAATGTTTGGCAATGTAGAGTTATCTCTTAACAGCTAGCACACTGCTACTTTCAATTAGACACACGAAAATTGACTTCACGAAACGTCGATTCTGAATGTTGTTCTTGAACTCGAACTAAAAACTCTCTAACTCGGGGCAGAACATCACGAACTATGGATAAGGGCCACAAATTATATGAACTGTCGATTCATTTCTACAACTAGGAATTGAAACTTCGGAACTGTCGAATCTGACTTGCGAACTGAGAATTAAAACTCGCGAAACATTTTGTTCTTTGCTCGTTAAATCGTAACTGTTTGAAACGGAACTCGTTGAATCGAAACTAACTAAATTGGAACTCGATGAATCGGAACTAACTGAATACTGGATGAATACTGAATAATGACGGAATACACCCTGAAAACTGACTGATCACCGACTGAAAACTGAATGAATACTGGCTCAAACATACGGGGTCATTTTATATTCTCGAGAAGCTGTAAAATAAATTTTTATGAGTAATAAACTAAAACAATACCGATACTGATTACGGCTATTAATAACAATCTAATAGTCTTTTCTTCATATTTCATAATGCTAATCGGTTCCATGTCATCCTTAATGGGTTAAAATTGAGATTTATCAACAGGAAGTGTCAAAAAACGCGTATTGTAATTATATTTATTACATCTATAAATATATCCTTATGACTTTTGTAGTCTATAAAATCCTAAGACAATAATAATTTCCATCATTTGCCAGCTGCGTTTTGGTGACTAATCGATTGAAATATTTTGTGCATCGGAATACACGTATTTACGTTAGATTTTCTCCTTCTGTAGTTTGTCGTACGATAGGGTTTTTATTGTTTTAATTATTTTCCCTACGTTTCAACGTTATCTTGCATCTAATCAAATGATTAAATGATTCTACAGGGGGTTGGCAGGAGATCTACCACAACGTAACAAAAATTCAAAATATGCCGTTTACTCAACCCGCCACTTCAATGTCAGAACTTTTATCATAATTTTGACACCACTGGATTCAGGAAGTCTCAAAATATGACTGATCAGAATTTCATAAAAATCTGTTCATAAATACAAAAATTATATGAAAATTAAATTTGAAAAAATTTAAAGTTATTTTCATTAAACATATTCCCCAAATTTTATTCATCATAATTATTTTATTTATGAACAGGTTTTGATGCAATTTTGATCAGTGCTGTTTCGTGACTTCCTGAATTCAGTGATGTAGTAAGAGTTCTGGAATTGAAGTGGTGGGCTCATTAAACGGCATGTTTTTCAAATTTTAGTCCCCCATAACTAATTTTTATCTTGAAAATTAGAAATTGTTAGCCCTGAAAATGAAGACTCATTAATGAAATTTGGTATACTAGTGGACATTTTGATTTGGGGCTATCTCCATCAAAAAAATGAAGCCTACCTAGTATAGAGGGTGGGGCTCCTCTTAGGAACTCCGACCACAACCTCATCTCCATTCTTTGTTCATTTTCAACACCATGGAGCAGTACAACATTGCCCCTTCACAAGGGGCACAACAATTGTCTGTTTCTGTGATTTTTTTTACGAAACTCAAATACAATTTTTTTTTTAAATCCAATGCATTTATTTTTTCGAAAATTCGAATGCAATGTTTTTTCAAAATACATCTTTTTATTTTGAAAATTCAATTCAACTTTGTTTTTTCGAAAACTCGAAAGCAATTTAACTCTTTCGAAAACTCGAAAGCAACTTTATTTTTCTAAACACTCAGAACGAAACTTTTTCTTTTCAAAATACCCATTCGCCTATTTTCCGAAAACTCAAATGTAACTTTTAATATATCTTCGGAAACTTGAATGCAATTTTTTTTTCAAATTGGAACTTTCTATTCAAATACTCGAATGCAATTCTTTATTCAGAACACTCGTATGCCATTTTTTCCCAGATCTCGAATATAACTTTTTTTTAAAACTTTTGACGAACAACTTTTTTATTTCTTCGATAACTCGAATGCAGGTTTTTTTCAAAACACTCGAATGCAATTTCATTTCCAAAACTCGAGTGCAACTTTTCTTTTCGAAAACTCGAGGAAACTTTTTTTCACATCCATTTGTCGTAATTTTCAAGACATGCCGAACATCTTTTTTCCGGGGCTTGTTCTTTCAACGAACGGCAAAACTTTGATACTCGCTGCCTCGGGAGGTGCCTCCAGAAACTCAAGAAGAACATCAATTTCTTTCTTTTTTCCATCTGTTCTCAGGAATGTCCTTTTAGTGGAAAAAATGTACTATTTGTGACATTTTACAATTCCCTTGTAAAACGCTAATGTTATGATGATAGAGTTATATGATATTTGCTAATGAGATACCAACTGTAAAGGATTTTGCGAACTCCTCGGACTTTCAATACCTTCATTAATGATTTAATGAATAACATTTTGTCGAATACTGACAAAAAGCCGCTCCTTCTACCAGAAAAGTTTCATCACTGATTTAATTTCATTATGGTGCGGAGATGTAAAAAATTGATATCGAACCGACACGTTGGCTGTTTTCTTCTCTATATTGCAACATCGACCGTCTAGAAACCCCGTTTTCATTTTGTCTGTGTTCAGTTATCACGAAGTTATTTTATCAAACTGCGTCATCTGAAAGTCTCAGGATTAATGTAAACAATAACAAACACAATTTAGATAAGACTTGAAACACGAAATGAAGTTGACATGCGACGAAAAAGTACAGTCACGGAGTCCAGTGGGGCCTATGGGGATTCTCCAATATGCCATGCTTCAGAACGCTTGTTGACCACCTGCGTTCTCAAAACGACAACTATCGAAGTTCTACACTGTACGTAGATAGGCGGCTGCCACATCAAATTCGTCTAGTCTTGACCGGTAGCCTATTGTACGCTATTTAGTCTATTGGCCAAGATTTTGGTATAATTTGAGCCATGGGAGGTACTCATTTTCCTTGTTAACACAGTTACACCGGTTTGACTCTTTGAGGCATGGCGGTACAACATCTGTACCACTTCATTTTCATCAAATTTTACCAAAAATTATTACAGAAGTTTCTTCATTACATGTACAACAGTAGTATTACACTGTCGATAACTGATTTTCCAAATATTTTTTTTTTCATAGTGTACCACATTTTCAAATTTAGACCCCAATCAGCACGCCAGCATATCTGACATACCATCAGCATGGACTGGCTTGTCACTATGTAATTTATCATCTCTGGCAGGCGTGGCCTGTTAGAACGCCTCCAAGGTCTGGAAATAGTATACATTATTCATTCGGTGTTTAGTTTTGAGGCAACGACACCGCTGAAGAAGTAAGACGGAAGCGAAACCTTCGGCGACGCCAACGTCTACTTTAACAGGCTTAAATTTCGATAATCATGCTTTTATGTTTCAGATTCCAAGAAGAACCGACCAAGAAGTGAACTCAGTAAATTCAATACACAACACTTGGCCCTCAGCCAAGTGTTTTTCAGGCCTTCAGCTAGTTTCTGGGGGGCACCATGCACATTAAGTAAAGTCATTGTTAAATTCATAATTCAACTCATGTCAGATATAAGAGAATTGGCCGAGCTCTCCATATCAAACGATCAGATTTTATTCTGCTGATCGCCAATCATCAGGATGAGGAACCACTTTAAAGAGCGGGGGTGGTGGATAGGGGGAAAATTCATAGTGAATGTGGATGTCATTATAAGCCGCATAAGGAAAGTAGAGATTAGAGCGCTTCTTGGCATTAATATCCTCATGGGAATAAAACGTTCCCCCAGTTATTAAGACTACTGGTCATCTGCACCTTACCTCCATGACTATGATATAGGCTGGTTATTGAGTCCTATGCATCTCAATGATAATGATAATAATGATTTATATGTTTCCAAAAATAGAAATTGTTTTCAGTCACTCAATATTTAACACTTGAAGCATGGAGGTACAAATATGTACAACGCTGTTTTTTTGACAAACAAAAATTTAACCAAAAAATATTACAGAAGTTTCTTTATTACATATATTACACTGTCGATAACTGATTTTCCAAATATTTTTTTCTCGTGCACCTAGCTTTTTTTTCAGATTTCAGTAGTGCCTCAAAGAGTTAAGAAGATCACAAAACACTATGATTGCTATCTCAACGTAGTAATATAAATGGCGGCAAATCCAATATGGCGGATGTTGACTTTATTGAAACGGTCATATCTCTGGAAGTAATTATCCAATTTCAATTTTATTTTCACTCAAGTGAAAGCTTATGTTGTTCCTCATATTTGAGGTGCGTGCCAGTTTTTCAATTTTCGCAGTAGTTGATAAAACATGAATAACCATTGCTACTAATTTTTATTTATTATTTTTATTAAGGCTGTACACTTGTTACATAATCAGTTCGAAATTTCTCAGTGTATTCCATCTTGCAGTTACCAGTTTTTTCTTAGTTGAGGTTCAGCGTTGAGCAGCTCCCAAAATGTAGGAGAATTTTAAATTAATTTTTTCAATAATTTTTGTCGAATTTTTAACCACTGCAATTCGATATAAAATTGCATTATACACCCGTCATTCACAGGAGTGCTAGAGGTTAGATTATACCGTATTATATGAGTTGTGAAACTTCGTAAAAAAGAACATTTTGACTTCATTTATCAGATAAGGTACTGTTGGGTAATAAGGCCAGGTTAACGAAAATAGTAATTTTTTTCATAAATTGTAAACATTTCTATGCTTTAGCTAATGAGAGAAGGTAACTAAACATATATTCTATAAGATTATAATAATATAGGAACTTCAAATTAAACGTGTGCGCTCAGCAGGCATAAAAACAAAAACAAAAAAATTGGCCTTATTACCACCACGGGCAGGTTATAAAGCCAAGAGTATATAATCAAGGGAGGTAATAAGGCCGAAAAATCGAAATAGTTTATGGCATGCATTCTGGACAGGTAAAGTCTTCTGTGTCTTCTTTTGAGAGACCAACACATTCCTCATGCACCCAGGTACCACATGATACACAGGATCTCATATCAGCCACATAATCATTGTCGCAAACTGAACACATCCAGACTTCTGTAGCAGCAGTTTTGCTAGTGGTCGGCAAATCAGCTGACTTCTTTTTCGCCTTTGACGAAGTAGGAATTTTCTTAGAGCTGTCGTCCTTGAATACATCTCTTTTTATTTCTTGGGCTCGATAATTCAATGCTTTTTTACGTGCTATAGTTTTAGTGGGCTGCATGTCCGGGGTAACCAGAATTTCCGAAAAGGAGTTGTTATTTTTGTTTTTGGGCTTCTCTACCAATTAACTGAGCTAGAGGCATTTCATGCTCTGAATTCCACTGATTTCCCATATTTAATTCGTTCCTGAAGTCATCATTATGGATATTGGGATCATGGTTCTCAATATTTTCGTGCTGGTAACGTTGCGTAAGAAGACTGGGCGCAAAAGCGTGTTCCGGTATAGCATTTTTAATGAAGGGGTATATGCCTGTCGCTCTAAATCCACTACATATGTTGTTGATAGTCATACTATTTCCCCAAACTGGAGTAAAGACATCTGAAAACCTCTCCTTGTTTAGTTTTCTATCAGGATGTCGATCCCAGTAATCCAGGAGTTCTTGATCCCAGTGAAATTCAAACGAACGGAAAATGGACTTATCCATTGGCTGAAGTTCGTGGGTAGTGTTGCTAGGCAAACACAAAAGTTCAATTTGTAGAGATTCTGCTTTATCAGCGATAGTAATATCTAAATGGCTAGATGCGCCATCGAAAATGAGGATCGTTGGAGGAGAAGACATAAATTTTGAAAAATGCTCCAACCATTTGATGAAAATCTCCGTTGTCATGCTTCCTTTTGGCGCCATGTGCACAACAGAACCTGCTGGAAGTCCATCCGGAAAGGTGGGTTTTAACCTCTACCCTTTAAATAAAATCATAGGGGGTATTACGTGACCGAGTGCACTTGCACAGGCAACAATCGTTACGTTTTCCCCGTGTTCTGATCCCTCCAAATGCACCTTTTTGGATTCTTTTTCATCCAACACTCGCTGCTGATGGTGTAGCATAAGCCTGCAACCCTTTTCATCCATGTTATAATTATACCCAGGTTTGTATTTTAGGCCAGTTCGTTCCAAAAGATTATTCAACGTTTCAAAATAATCATCAACAAAAAAATGATTCAATTTCTGGGCACGCGCTGGGTTAAGCTGCTGTGCTTTTCTCTGGGAAATATTTGGGTGACGTTTCAAAAATAATCGGTACCATTCCTTTCCCGCTAATTGTTTTCCTCTGTTGAATTTATGGGGTATATTAAGCATTTCACAAAATTTGTAAACACTTCGACGAAGCACCCTAGGAGTCAGCGGAAATCCTTTTTGTGCAAAATTAATAATTTTTTCAACTAAGTCATTTTCTTGTTGTTTGGTTAAGATGGATTTTGCTCCTAGTACTCGTTTTGTCGAGCCAGTTTTTAGGTGGTTTCTCAAAGTCCGACGTGGGATACCACTTCGTTGTGACACAGAGTCTTGCGAATGGCCTAGGCTCAACAGTCGTAAGACTTCTTCCATCATGTCTTCTGTCCACTTATCCCTAATTCCACGATTTTTCTTACCCATATCTGCAAAATACAAAAAAAGTGTTTAGGCCAGGCCTTAGTACTAGACACTAGTGTTGATAGTAAATCGTTATGTCGGGTAATAAGGCCGGGCCTTATTGCTTGACTTA
Organism: Chrysolina oricalcia; assembly: GCA_944452925.2. Lineage (NCBI taxonomy): Eukaryota > Metazoa > Arthropoda > Insecta > Coleoptera > Chrysomelidae > Chrysolina > Chrysolina oricalcia. The sequence goes on along the minus strand of OX101818.2, from coordinate 15,327,489 downwards.
GCAGGTAATAAGGCCCAAGCCTTATTACATGTCCAACACATTTACACTTTTTAAGGTTATGAGAAAGTATCAATCAACAAATATCTCATAATAATAGTATACATCAAATGTTAATATCAACAAGAACATACGTACCCAAATATAGCCACCAATTCTTGATAATAATCGATGAATTAAAATTCAAGAAATCGGTAGACAACGTGCAGCCAGCTACCGGAAATGCTACTGCGCCTAAACCATATGTCATATGTCTTTCAGATCATTTTGAAGCTTCCTACATGTAGATGGCGGTAGGCACATAGAAAAATGATTCTGTTCTGACTTTGAACGATACGGCCTTACAACCTGTCTGGCCTTATTACCCAACGGTACCTTATACAAATTATTGTATTATTATTATTATTGAAGCTACTAAAGTGTTTAACCATCCAGTTTATTATGTGACTTCTGGGTGTTGATTTCAATGAATGAATGTTTCTTATTCAATCAACTGCGTTATCTTTGCAGTGCAAATAAAATTTGGATTATTCATACTCGGCCGGATATATTCCTGCCATATGATAAAACTCCACCTTGGAAATTCCAAAGGGAATATTCTTATCGATTTCTATGGATTTTTTAATGGACCAAAATGAAAAATTAGCGCATAGGCAATTCTGCCGTGCTTCGCTAAAAGTGACATCTCCAAAATTGTTCAAACGGAGAAAATCGACTTTAAAGTCAAACCTATTTCCTAACCATTAAGAACAGTATATTTACCAATGTCAATAATGTACTTCTACTATAGATTATTTCAATTCTATAAAAGTTAATTAAGTGGGTGTTTTGAAACTGTTCAAAGAATTTGTGGAAGATACCATTTTCAAGTAATTTATTTATCATTTTACTTGCCCGAGGATGGTATGAATAGATACCACATTTAATATAAGTAATTCATCAACAAGAGTTTTCAAAATATGCATGTGCGAGTTTTGATTATAAGTATACGTCTTTTCAGAATAACTTATTTAAAAAGTAACTAGTCCAGGAAGGATTTATTAGTTCATTTCAATCATCATTAGTCCAATATTTGTACAAAGTAAAATAATAGTTATTTATGGAACAAGTGCAAAAAGTGTTTAAAGAAAACAGAGTTCTTTGGGAGATCGTAAGTAAGTGTTTATTGCACTCGACGTGAAATTGTTCGACGAGGCCGCCAGGCCGAGTTGGACAACTCGTCGAGTTGTCCATTATGAATTTTCATTTTCAGATTTTTTCTCTCAAGTTATATAGAGTCTTTCACAATATCTATCAGATGTAGTTCAATGTCCAGCGTGGCTTAGCCGGGGATGTAGTTGTTTTCTGTTAGATATTACAAAAAAGTAACTTCATTTTATCGTAGGTTTTTCCATTTCCAGAGGAGTCATGTATTTGTTCAATTTTCAATAGAGAATGTTTCCCTTTACAACATGAATCCCTTCCAAACGAGGTTATCTTGTACGTTAGAAAATAGCGACTAAAGTCTATCTTTCAGTCGCAGATGATTCCACAACTGACTTTATGAACATCCTGTTCATATTTTCAATGAAATTACTATAATAATATTCAAAGAAATAAATTAAATTTTTTAAATTGCATTTTTTAGGAATGTTGTAATCCCAGTATGTAATGAATATGATTGACAATAATATAAAATATGCAACTGTTTAAAAAGTAATACATCTCATAGAAAATTGGCTAGATAAGGCGTCGATTTGACTTTTATGTTTGTCGTGATGGAAGAACGCTGTAGCAGAATGACATGAGTGCAATAAAGTACCAGTTTTTCCACTAAATACAGTTCAATAATGTTTTGTTTTTTGCGTGAACGAAGACGAATCAATTGTTCTACGACAGTCCGTAAACTAACATTTTACGCTATGTTCACGGTGCGTAAAATGATAATTTTTATCGTTCGTTCGTAAAAAAGGCAACTATACGAAAAATCATCAAATGTGCGTAAAGTAATGTTTTACGCATTTGATATAATATGATATATTTATTCAGACATGTTAACAACAGAATTTTTTTCGCACTAGGTGCGTTGTCTAAGCCTTATGGCTCGTACTACAACTCACCCCGTGATAAAAAATCATTTTACAAAGAAAAAAAATCTTAAATTGAATTTAAATGTATACCAACCTTAAAAATATAAGATTGGTTGGTAGTCACAATCAAAACGAAAGTAATAGAGAAAAACTGAGAGAAGAGAGCGGAGAGAGAAAGAGAGAAAGATTATTGGTTACAATAATATGTATGTACCTATGGTGATGTCATGTTTTATATAGTAATTTTATGCATACATATATCAGTAAACAATATTTTTTAGCTTCACGTAATTCACTTCAATGAACTTTTTCAATTCTATAGAGAACTTAACTTATGATTTGATTTTTCGTATATATTCTGGAACCATATCAAGAAGTTTTGTGCCGAAATAAGTTATGAATCTTTGTGGTAGAGACTTTTCGTAAAATGGAACAGACACTAGATTATTTGATATAGACCTCGTGTTGTAGGAATGACTAGTATATATGTGTAAGTTTTCATCATCCATTGAATACATTGGTATAAATAAATTTGTTTGAGATTCAGTAAGTTAGCTTCACGATATAATTCATTTGTGGAAAATAGTCTTTCTTTTTTTAGGATAATCTTTATAAGTGTGTTTTGAGTAATTTCTAGATCACATAAGGCTGGTTGTCTTGTACATACCCCTCCAAATAATGACATAGGATTTTATAATGGACTCTGTTAGTGCATTATACACCATCACAATGGTTTTTCTGCTTAAAATATTTCTCAGCTGATAAAATCTACGTATAAGTTTGCTGAGTCTCAGGATTGTATATGATACATGCTCAGACCATCGCACTGGTCAGATATTTTTCAAAAAGACAGTATTTTGCATCAGATTGTGCTCGGAAGTGATCATTTGATAATTCTACGAAGATTGAAAACTACATAGGAGTAAAACATTCAAAAATTGCTACAATTTTTCAATATAACTGTCGTAGGAAAAACTTTGCATGATACATTTTCTTAAATAGCTTTTTTCGCGTGTATTGTCGCTTCATTCAACAAATTTCACGCTTATACAGATAATTACTACTTCACAAACTTGAATCATAAATAACTATTTTATATTTTTTCCAAAGTGTTTTAAATCTATAAAAGATCAGAATCTAACTAGCTAGATATGAACAAATCCCACGACAATATAATACTTTCTCTCAAAGAAAAACTGTCTTGAATTGCGCGATCATCATTTTTGCTGTATCCTGTGGTAGACATGCAGGCACTTTTTTTTACTTTTTCTCTATTTCCTGTTTCAGCTCTTAAAAAATACTAAAAATACTGAGGAATTGCTTTCTTTTAGAATATCTTACTATACTATCAAACTTACATGAATTTTCTTCTTTTTTAAAATGTTAATTGCCAATATTGTGCGATTTTTTTCCAACCCCTCTCCGCCTTGGCATCAAACCGGAGTTTATTTTGCCACAATATTGTGCGTTAATTTTTTTTCTTTGGTCAATCGAAAATGAAAACAACGTCCATACTTCTCATGTACTGTGATTTAATTATTGGGTTTCTAATAAACTTTCATTTTCCAACTTTTTGGTAAACTCAATATTCTTTGTAGGCATTTCTTGCACTTTATTGATTTCTTTCTTTAATTACAGCGACACATCACTCTGAGGGCCAGTTTTTATTCATTCATTAAATGACGTTTGAAGGATCGATCACATTTTAACCATTAACCATTAACTGGAACTCAAAAAACTGGGCCTCACGAAATGTATTTTTTATCTCACATGGATTAATCCAAATATTATCGATTTGGGGGGGTCCATGAGGAACTGGATTATTATTGTCAGACTTGGATAAATGTGAATACCTAATCTAAAATTTCCTAATGGTATAAAGTTGTGCTGACGACAATATTAATCAGCCTGAAATTGCTATTTTTTCTTTCTCTCCTCCTTCATGTCAAACAACTTATGAAACAAATATTCGTTCTTCTACGTGTAGTCGTCATCTGACTTTTTGCACTCAGCGTATTTTCCGTGAAACGAACAAATATCACTTGAAAGAAACAATTGGAAAATTTATTCGCGCGCCTGAGAAAGCATAGCATTTGAGAAGAATTATGTCCTGGCAATATTGTTTTGCGATGAGGCGAATAAACTCATAAACTGTTTACGGAAGCGCTTACACAGAGGAACACATTAATTTACAACCTAATTGCTAGGAATCCCAGATATTTTTGAAAAATCGAAAATAAAACGCGTCGGCCAATCACCATTAGATTGTATATTCCATATTTATTGGATTATAAAGATTTTTTTAAATCTTGATTTGGGGCACTTTTATTATAGTTAAAGAATAAAAACATGTTATCAAAAAGTGATGAAAAGAAGATCTACCTTGTGAAGGGTTATTCATTATAAAAAATAGTGGAGGTAAAGTAATGCGCAACAATCAATTTGTGTATAGAAAGGGATTTGGCACATAAGATGCGTTGTAGTAGACATACAAGAAAACTTTTCACAAAATGACTACCTAGCTGGCTTCTTTCTAGACAATAAAGGGGCCTATGATGCGGTCTGTTTACCTATTCTAAAACAAAAAATGATTGAGCAGTTCTATATTCCAGTCCACGTTGCCCACGTTATCGTTGATTTTTTTTCACATAGGCAGCTATACCTCCGAAAATTCAATAATGATATCAATGGACCGCGCGTTAATAATACAGACTGCTTCAAAGCTCAGTCTTGAGTCCTGTGTTGTTCAATATGTATACAGCTAACTGAAAATTTTAAATATACCATTCAAAACATAGCATAGTAAGCTGATGATATTTGTATTTATACTGATCATGAAAAATAAGACGGTGCCATTCAGTTTTTGGACAACGTCATTATGAAGATCAGATCGTAGCTGTTCAAAAATAGGTTACAACTATCAGTAGCAAAATCCTCTACAACAATTTCTACAAGACATAATTTACGGAGCTCCAATCTTCGAATAAATGACGTAGACTTTCCCGTAAAAAATTGATTCAAGTTTTTTGGGATTATCCTGGATAGAAAACTAACATGGAAATCTCACATTGAATACATGCTTCACGTAGATGCAACAAAGGTCTCAATGTTTATTAAATGTTTGTTAAAACTTGTTGGGGCGCTGTTAGCTCTGTTACTGTATCGTTGCTATTTACGTTCCATACTAGACTATGGCTGTTTTCTCTATGGTTCGTGTTGAAACGGACTAATGTTTTTGACAACATGGTTCTACGAATGTCTTGGTGCAATGAAATCATTTGAACCCCTGCATGTGGAAGCTCTTGAACCCCCTTTGGAATATTGAAGGTCTTATCTTAGTGCAAAATTCCTCACCAATATACATAAAATTCTAACCTCTTTTGTAATATATCTCTCCTAAATAGTGCCGACCTTAGTGATAAATAATGGGGATTGGAGAATTCGCCACCTTTATGTGTTGCCTTCCAGCAGTATTAACATCCTTTTGCAAATTGATGAAATCAGGGTAACTTAACTGTTACACCTCCTTTTTCCTTAACCTAAATCTCATTCTACCAAGGTACTCTATGGACACAGGCTATTTTCTGTTAGAGATTTGCCAATGAAATATTGTTCAGGATGTGGCGGAAAGTTTCAAATAAATTTGTTGATACGGCATTTCCAATTTTATTAGATCACACCTCGGATCACACTGATGAAAATTGTGTTATTAAAGTTTTTTCTACCATAATAATAAAAAATACTATTACTATAACAAAATCCTACTGACGGTTATTTTTCTGTCACAGCTTTAATTCGCTATTAGGCAGCCAGTCAGTGACAGTGAGTTTATTCATACAATTTTTATAATTTTATGGCTGAATAATTACTACTGAATTACATGCCTGTGGCTGCAAAGTTTTTGCTTACAATAACTGGATAATCGCCTAGAATTTCTCCCACTTATACGGTAATATAGTTGTCAACCTGCCACTAATATATTACTCGATGCCTTGCTGTGATTATTCGATTCTTTGCTAATATTTCAACAAATTACCTCCTCCGCGTCAACTGGGAACTGCGTTACAGAAATATGTCTCATGAAACCAGCCACTGTAAACCTATCAGTTATTAATTAATTTTTCTTATAGTGTTTTGTTTTGCAAAGGAAATTAGTATAAAAATTGTGGCTCTTCATGAATACATGAGTGGTTCAAATTGATGAACTGATTTTTTAGGATATGGAAAATTAAATGCAGCAAAAAATATTGCAACCATTGGTTTCACACCTACATTAGTAAAATGTAGCAAAGTTGCATACTCACAACAATTACTAATAGTCAGATCTAAATGCACTCGCTAGCGGTAGCAAAGTCAGATATGTACTACTTTCTGCAATAGTGCCTTATAATAATAATGATAATATATAGTATATAATAGTCATAAGTAGGTGGACTTGCTAGCGGTAGAAAAGTTTAACAGCTACTATAGCAACATTGTCTATTAGCCATAGATATTTGCACTCCCTAGCGGTAGCAAAGATCGAGAATATAAGTCATTCGATCATTTCTACTACAAGTGAGTTAAAATCAGAAGAGTCAACTTTATAACCACAGGTGATAACTCGCTTGTCCCCTATGCTATTAGAATCTTTTGCTGGGGTAGGTAATAGGATTTTCATTATACCTATCTGAAAACACTATATTTATATGCTTATTTAGCATACTGAAAAAGGGTTTTTTCCGTGTGCTGGTGTCATTATAGTTGCCTATTTACATGTCAAGATTAGATAATATGTTGTTGACAGTTCTCTAGAAATCGCGTATTGTTTGAATATTTCCTTACCAACGGGGTAAATAACGCTTGTTTTGTGGCAATTTCTGGATATTTTTGTACCATAAATATTTCAATTAATAATACATGTTTTTGTTTTTTCATCATTAAAAATAAATGTTTCTTAACAATCTGTGGTTTTCAGGTAGATATAATGAAAAATATCGTTCATTACTCGTCCATAAATGCTTTTTCCGTGCTTGCACGACTTCGTGTTCGGCTTTGTCTCCCACGGGAACAAGTCGCGCACGCACGGAAAATCCTATTTTCTGAACTCTTAATGAAATATACTATTCTAACTGTATGGTTGATAAAAAATTTTCTCACTGCACTAGTCAAATCTAGCATACGCAAGAATTATGAATACAATCATGGCAAAACCCGTCTACTGGTATTTCCAGCCGAATATGGTGATCTTTCCTCCACAGTTAAGATAGCTAGCACGTAAAGAAGACGATTACTTAATATTTAATACAAATTCCGAGTGCTTCGTCCAAACCTACGACAACGTTTTGAGTGCGTACGGAAGGAAGCAGACAAAACAGAAAGTTCAATGCACAAGATGATAAATGATGAGAAATTCACGGAATCGAAACATCGACCTCGTTCGAAAGCGCGATCAACGTTCCACGCCGAATTTACCTCTACAGTTACGATTAATCATGATTTCTTATGCTCGTTAGTGCCTTGCGGCTACGTGAAGTCTAGACGATGAATGAATTATCTTAATAAAACATAAATTTTTTCTAGGTGAGGAATAATTGTTTTAAAGGTTGTTTTATTTCGATTAGAATTAGGAATATGCAAGTACGAAAGAATCGAAACCGTTTTTTTTTTGCTAGAACAAAGTAAAACCCATGAAACGATTTTACATACGAGATGCATACAAAACAAGCCATAATGAATTTGAAAATGTGAGTTTTGTAGTCCGTTTTGTGTTAATTCATTACGATGCGTACGTGCAGGTTCTGTAAAATAAAATTTCCAGGCTTATACGAAATGGGTATATTCCTTGAAAATTTAGCAAAGTGGACAGTTTGTTTTCTGGTTAGGGATGATCCGGATGATTTAGAACTCTCATATAAGCGGGTGTGTGTCGTTGTTCGTTGTCATTATTTTTATTTTGTTTGGTCGTGACGTGCCTGATATTCGGAAAACGATGGATAACCTGTAGGAATTTGCCTGTTCCTGAAATGAAAAAAGATTTTCTCAAGACGTAAATAGTTCATGACTTCCATTTTGTAGAAACGTAACCACTTTTTATATTTCGCTGTACTAGAGTTCATGACAACATAGATCCCGAAAATGAAAAAAAATATGTGGTAATCGATATCTGCTATAACAATAAACGTTTTAAAACACAACATTTCAAATTGTGTTTGGAAATAATTTCCTTCAATTTCCATACCGAAAAGCTTTTCTTCGACATTATTAATTTATGGATCGTTGAACAACACATTAACATAGCCAGAATCATCAGATTCTTAGTGGAAGAAAACGTACTTTTGAGAATTTATTCAAAATAGTTACTAAAATGCATTGACTAAGAGTTAATTTAGTCCACATCTGGAAGCCACTATGCAGCATTTAGTTCATAATACTGAGAAAGGTCCAAAACTTCACATGCGGAAGCTATTATAAACATCGTTCCTATACCCTTGAGGATTATACAAGAGAAATTTAATAATTGAAATAAAATATTTGGAATCGACTAGTCAATTTCATTATGAATTTAAAGTCATATTTCCATTGAGAGAATTCATTCAAATCATAACTAGGTGCATCAGAGTGATCCATGCCATAGAATAAATAGAAATAAGAATCATTGTTTGGATATAAAAAGTGTTCTTTCATAATGCGAAGGAATTCCATTGTTTTTTTTCTCGTAATTTCGGAATATCGGAGCTATACAATATTCAATACATAAGTATACTGCAGATGAAAATGAATTTGCTGTTATTTTTTATTTAGCCCGGGGCGACCCAGGCCAATTCCAAAACAGATTATTTACGCACCTAAAACAGCAGTCTTGTCTTAGCTTTTGAGAGAGTTAGTTGGTTGGTAATAATGTAACTTTTTCTAGTAACAGATCTGTTCAGAATTACCACTTAAATGCTTTAGTAAGAATCATACATTTTTTGTAAAGTTTAATAAAGTAAAATCTTAGAATTTCCCTCAATAAACTGATTTTACCTACTACCAATATGTAATATCAAACATTACGATACTGATATGAGTTTCGTAATGAGATATTTTTGAAATTCATTTGTTTCTCTTTTTAAATGTCGGTCTATTCAATGGAAAAGGATAACAAGAATTAATCCTTATAAATTTGAGGATCTATCCAGGGATTTATCAGTTAATAAGGTCTGAATTTTTTAATTCCACAGCAAAATAACCTGATAAAGTTTTCTGCGATATATCACGGACTTTTTTTGAACTGCACCAGTCTTCGAATCGCTTATTTTTCTTTCCGTATCTATTGCGGGATTTAGCGGGTACTAGGGTTTGTATTGCGTTATTTGCAGCAAGTTCAATATCAGATTCCACACTTTCATAGTCGGAACTCATGTCGATACAATTATTATACCAAACTGGAGTGAACGCGTCAAAATTGACAGTTTGCAAAATAAATCAACAATGGGCGCAACGCTTGCTTGTTAGATGATCCCATATAAATAATTTCAGGAATATTGACTAATTTTGAGTAAATAATTAACATTATTGGTAGTAGGTAAAATAATGTACTATATTCGTATCGTAAATTCATATTACGATACGCAATGGGTTATCAAACTCGGCCTAACGGCCTCGTTTGACTAATTTCCCATCTCATTTCGTAATATGAATCTTTACGACACTTATATCGTAAATATCTATTAGTTGAATTGATGTCGTAACTGGGTGATTGATAGATTAAAATACATTTGAAACTTTTTAGTTTATTTCGACGTTTAATATTTTTTTCATTCGGCATAAAAAACGTTGAATTCCTTTTTTTATTTATTCAAATTTTATCTTTCATCTGGGCCATTTCATCTGGGCCATTAATTAGCCCAGATATTTGAATAGATTGCAATCCAGAAAAGTGTTAAAAGTGAAGATAATAATGAATAAACTAATTTGGGTAATTAAAACTCACAAATTTCGTTGCAACTTCCTCATATATTTTGCCGAGATATTCATCATTAACAACGCTTAGAATTTAGGGAAAATTTTTAACAAAAAACAAAATGTCATTCTATTTGGTGTGAATTTTTCAATACATCCCTGTATTTTATTTTCATGTCCCATCACAAACTAAATGGCGACACATAAACAAACGAAGGTTTTGCGGCTTGGCAGGCGAGGGCAATAAATTGATCGACATGTTAAAAATGAGGTTGATCAGCACGTGTAAGAAAATTTTGGCAAGAAAATAATATACATTTCTTTTAGCTCAAATGGCACGTTTAGTTATTTGACTCACTATCGATACAGATCGAATGAAACTTGAAATTAACGAGAAATAACACGTAATTGAGAAAGAGAGTTCTACGTTGGATTACAAGGAAATAAATTATTGCTTCCAATTTTCGTAAGAAACATTTTAACAAGACGTGGCCATTTTCCGTTTTCAATTTTGACAGTACTCCATATCTATCTAGTTCTAATTATGAAAGACAGGATATAGATAAGTTTAACCATTTTATGTTAGTGCTGATTTGTATAATAGTTTTGTGAATGTCTGAAGATGGAAAGGTAGCTTGCCGCGATGCATAACTCATTTCTGTCCCAGAAAAGATCTTTTTGATGTGGAACAAACTTTAATTTTTTCTTTTTATAAAATAATTGCCTATACAGTGCTTTCGTACTGTACAGTACTGAATATATCAATTTTTATATATCTATCTCTCAGAAATCTACTGAAACAAGTAGATTTTTAACATCAATTTGCCACATTTATAAGGAAAAATTAAATATACGGGGTGGGGTGATCCACGTCAATTTTTTGAAATGGAATTCCCCATTTGTTATTAAAATTTTGGAATCTTCATGGAAAGCTGAATACAAGAATATATCACACATATTCTTCTTATACAGTGCGTCCGTTATATTCAGTGCTCTTGTAGAGTAGTGGATAAATTCGTAAAAAGTTCATGTCCCAATTTTTGGAAAAAAATGCTTGATATTATTTTCATTTGGGAGTTTTTTCAAATTCAATTAATACTTACAAAATTTGATAATGACTTGTAAAGCTGTAAACCTTTGATGACCACTGTGTTTGTAGCAGCATTAGCAGTACTGATATAGAAATCATTCGAAGCATGTGATCTGGTATTGTGACTATATATTTCTTGAAGATACACAGTTTCTTCGGTTAGGTAGGTTGGTAAGCATCCTGATTTCAGTTTATACACAAACTTAAGCATATTATAACTTTGAAAGATAAATTCGAAGAACAACTGAAATGAATGTTCTAATTGTGTACCGTTGTCTTTCTGTTTCCTAGCGACCAGAATTTTGTTTTTATCGCTGAATAATTTTTGTGGAGTTATTTTTTTAAAGAGTAACATATCGTTTGTCGATAATTTCATGTAAAATTATTACATTATATTGAATGAGAGAGATTCGAAATACCTACTTTGCATGCTAGGATTTGGAGGATGCGCATCCAAAGAGATGTAATCAAATTGTTGTATGCAACTCTTCCTGATCGGCAACCTATTAACCAAATAACGTTGAGCAAAGTTGAATCAAAATACAGTGAATTCTGGCATGTCCGTGATTTTCATAAATCTGGTTCACCCTCAATAGCAGAAGACGATCAGAGTAATTTTGTGTTGGCAGTGCACTCAACCAATTGGATTTTGATTTCAATATGGCAGCGTCTGCAGTCCACACAATTCTGAGAAAAGCAAAGCACCATCCTTATGAAGCTGAATAAAGACTACTCTGATCAGCGAAATCAATTCTGCAAACAACAACTACAACAGCTATTCACTAATGATCATTTTGTAAAAAAAAATATATTTTTCTGAAGAGGCTACGTTTGTTTTGAACGACCACGTCAATAGGCGAAATTGCCGTTATTGAGCTACATAAAATCTCAGATGGATGATTGAGTCTCACACTCAAAATCAACAGAAAGTATGGCATAGCCGACTGAAGAATTCTGGGTTGCTCTTTTTTTGACGTGAACCTGACTGATGCAATATATTTGGATTTTCTTCGATTCGACAGTACTCCTGAAATACTTGCTTTGTATCCAGATCTAGAGGAACCTGATCTTCCGAGAACTGATTTTTTCTTCGAACAAGATGGTGCATCTCCCCATTATGCAACAGCTGTAAGCGACTATTTAGATGTTGTGTTTCCGAATCGTTGGATAGGGAGAATGGGACCGATTGAGTGGCTAGCTAGATCTCCAGATCTGACACCCCTTGATTACTTTCTGTGGGGATACTCATAGAGTAAAATGTATGTGAATAGGCCAGATAAGTTAGAAGATTTAATAAGAAGAATTTGCTACGAGATAGAATGTATAAAGGGCTTTTCAAGATGAGCGTTAATTAGACGTTTCTGGCAAACCAGGCAACGGATAAACCTGAAAATTTGACAGTATGCATAAATTAACATAATCTACACTCCTCAAATATATTAGACGATGCAGCGTTGCCGTTTCTACTATGAAGTAGAGGCTACTTTGATTTTTCAAATGGAAAACCCTGTATATAATATATTATGATTTCTTATCACTTTTTCAACAACCTTATGTACTATTTCCCTATACCTATCTGTTACCGTTTAAGAGATTATTAGCGTTTATAAAAGAACATGTTTGGTAAAAAAGAAATTAATTTAAGTATATCTATTTTTTCATAACCGAATTTTTTATTTTGAAATTTATCATTTATTCTAGAGGGCTTTGATGGATAATTCTTCAAATCACTAATTTCAGTCCTAAACTTTTGAGAATAATACTGTTTTTGATCAAAATGTATCTGCTATGCTAAATTTCATTTTTAAACTTCTATTACTAATTTCTTTCGAATGGCAACATGAAAAAAGAGCATTTGAGTACGATTAGAAGTGACAAGTAACACATGGTTGTATTCAGGATATCATATAGAGACAATAGAAGTGAAAATATACCGGGTGTATTTGAAAATCGGAAGTTTGTGAAACCGGAATATGCATGAAGTTAAGTTACTTGTCAAAAGATGTAGTTTCATGTCTTATACAGATCCTCCAAATTTCATTTCGTTATCTTCAAAAACAGAAAAGTTATAGGGGCGAGCCACTTTCCGCTGACACCAGGTGTAGGGTCATTACTAAAACGTGGATCACACTGTATATTTAATTTTCCCTTATAGATGTGGCATATTGAGATTGAAAATCGACCTGTTTCAGGAGATTCCTCAGAAATGGATTGTTTGGCTAAAAATGAATTTACTCATTACTTTACGAAAATATTGTGTACAATTCACACATTACTGGAGAAGACTGATAACTTTCATATTTTCTATAATGAAATGAAGAAGTTAATGACAAAACAGTTTACTAAAATAACCCTAACGCTCCTCTGGTTTATAATTTAAAAATAGCCAACTAAATTTATACAGATGTCGAAATGTACACATTGGATTCTAAACTTGAGGATCGTAACTAAAGCAAAGAAGAAAGAAGGTAGGCCATGATTATTCATGCTTTCAACTCTGTCAATCAGCCTCGACGCCGTCGACAGTGTACGTGAGAAAATTCATCAAGTAGGCGTTAGTTTCCGAGATGATTGCGTGGTACTGATTCAAGTGAGACATCCCGTCTACTTGGAAATGTAATTCGGACTATTAAGGAGTAGACTCGGGGATTTCGGTAATCCGGTGCCAGGTGGTTCAATTGGGTCTTTTCCCGTTAGCGGAACAGCATATAAGACGAGTTATGAATAAATCATTCGATTCATGTATAGAGTGTCCGGAAATTATGATTTTAAGGTTCCCCTTGATCGATTGAAGATAAGTTTATAAATTCGTGAGAAATTAATTATTACTAATATTTATTATTAATAATAAATAAAGTCACAGTAAAAATTAGACGAAAGTGATTGTTCTACGACCACATAGACATATACCCATTTTATGCGTTTTATTGAACAAGGAAGTAGGCCGATTGTAAACACTTTTTCATTTATACATCGCGAGCTGTACTGTAATGATCATTTCAGTACAGGCTGTGTGTGGTACAGGTATTGCTGAAATACGAGTATAAAGCCCAAATAGACCAGTCCGGTAAGGTTTCGCCCAGGAAAATTTAAAAAAATATGTTCACCACTTATATCTTGAATCAAAAATCATTCATTATAAGTAAATAAAATATAGTCTATGAAACAACTTGAACTTTTGACTTCGAATCAATTCCAAATTCTCGATTTTTAATGCTGAATAGAAGCAAGCCATGAATAAGTTGTCAGAAATCTTTTATCAACAAAAGTCACAATGATTCGAAGTTTATCTGAGAATATGGAAGTTTCAAGTAATAGCGAATTGAATTTGACTCCTCCAGAGATTTTGGAGAATGCCAAGCTGGCTTCTTTAAAATTGCTAGAAAAATCGAAGAGAAAGAACAAAATCGCCTACAATTTATTCATGAACTGGAGGAGCTGTATGAAAACATCATCATTCTCCGAGAGCGTTTTGATGGCATATTTTTCTGAGAAATCAAAAGTTTTCAAGCCCACAACGTTATGGACCCAATATTCAATGTTACGTACATCTCTCAGCATAAATGATGATGTGGATATTTCCAAATACATTAAATCAAGACTTTTCCTGAAAAGTCAATCAGATGGATACCGACCAAAAAAATATAAAATTTTGAAGTCTCAGAAAATAAACAACTTTATCAAAGATGCACCGGATGATGAATTCCTATTGACCAAAGTAAGTATATAAGTATAAGAACATAACATTAAAAAAATTAACATTTGAGACATTAAGTAGTTGAAAAATTTTTCAATACTATAGTCTAAAAGCTGAGGGACCAAAACTGCAATAGTTTTATAAAAGCCGATATTTTGATATTGGGTCATGAATAGGTTGAATATCAATAGCCTGCCGTCAGTCAGCCAGTTTTTGGGACAACTGGCGTGGAGGTGGTTCCAAACTTGTAAAAAAAACACGTATGTCGCAACTGTTTTATAAAATCTGAAAATTTGTCTGTGGATAGCTAAGCAACCAACAAACCGTGTGGACATAGTCAGTCAGCACAATATTGGAACACTACGCGTCAGCGGTCCGGCAAACCCGTCAAAAAAAATGGGTTCGTGAAAGAGTGTTATAAAATCTGAAATTAGTCTGTGGATAGCAAGACAACCAACAAACTGTGTGGACATAGTCAGTCAGCACAATATTGGAACACTTCGCGTCAGCGGTCCGGTAAACCCGTCAAAAAAATGGGTTCGTGAAAGAGTTTTATAGAATCTGAAAATTAGTCTGTGGATAGCAAGACAACTAACAAACTGTGTGGACATAGTCAGTCAGCACAATATTGGAACACGACGAGACAGCGGTCCGGTAAACCCGCCAAAAAAAAAATGGGTTCGAAAAGAGTTTTATAAAATATGAAAACTTTCGTGTAAGTAGTTCATATTACCTATAATAAGACTAATATAATCAGTCAAAAGTTTCATGGAACAAACGCCGTCAGTAGGCAATAGAAAGGCGCCGTTATTTTGACATGTACTCGTGAGAATATGGAAAAAGAACAACTTTACTAAAATATTCCTTTATTAGAGGACCTATAAAGGCGGGTATTGAAGTTCCTTTATGTTCTTTTCTGTTCCTTTATTTTTGACATGACTCATGATTGATAAATATATAAGATGTTTAGCAGGAGTCGATGTTTCAACCCATATCTATCATTAGAATAATTTTATCTGATACTGAAATATACAAAGCAGTAAAACGGAAAATCGTCTCCACAATTTAATATTCCATCTAGTGTGTTAGAATGGTGAAACGGTGACTGACCGCTATCAATCAGATAGCCATCAAACAGTAGTACATGTTTCGGTCCTATATAAGACCATCATCAGCTAGGTATTCAAGAAATTCTACAATAAAAGAAGACTATGTAACTAAGGACAAACAATGTCAATATAAGATTACTTACATGGAGAAGAAAAGTGATAATGTAGTATATTATATAAAAAATTATGTTATAGAAATAATATAAATAAAATAATGTAACCACATTATGGACCATCATTTTAGGTTGTTTTTAATTTTAATTTCAACTTTGCAACAAAAACTAGGTAAGGGAGGCTGTAAAGCCTTGGACCCCTCAATCCTAGGGGGAAAAACCAATAAGAGCACATGGATTAAGAGCAAAATGATTGAAAATATGTATACACGTGAGTATCAGACAAGTGTCAGACTAAGCGGATATGAAATATGAACTGACAGGAGTGACACCTCATGTCAAAAATGACACAGAACAACGGCGAGAGACCACCACCCACGGAACAATAAATAAGGAAATGAATCCAACAATACTATCCCGAGCATGAAGATCCCACGCCACCCAACCGTACCAGTAACATGAGGGACAATCCATACAATGAGAGCAAATTAACTGAGAAGCGAATTACCACAAAACAGTTACTCCGATCTACACCGCGGAGCGGGAACCCACCTCCCAACCATCACACGAGAACAGAACGATCTCGCAGTAGTAGGTAGGACGGCCTTAGCACAACCGAAAAAATCCAATATAACCACACTAAGAGTGTTATACCCATCTTGTGGAATAAAGGACCAATGCGATTGCGACAAAACCAACCACACCAATCTACACCACGAAGAAAACGTCAACCGCGAAAGAGCAGAAGTAGGGCAACCCACCCCACAGAGCAGACAAAACAACTATTGTACAACAGCATATAAAATATAAAGATACAATATCTGTTCAGTTTGTGGAGGAACAAGGTAGGACAAGATTTTGCGTTTTACTGCTTTGTATATCCATACCACTCCACTTCGAGATATAATGGACTTCTACCACAGATTGATACTGAAATGAATTATGTAGAAAGAAAAATCGAAGTTTCTGAAATTTAATTTAGGTTATGAATAATGAACGCCACATATAAACTGGCAGAATAGCTATTACTATTAAAATAAAGTTGCCTTAAATACTGCCTGACGTTATTGCAATTTCTCTCTAATGAATCAGCAAAATCTGTCATTATCTGACGGTCTGTAATAAATGAGTGCAAGCATATTATTTGTCAGCCTTTGTTTTCATGAACAAACTAGTCAAACGTACTTACTATACGTTTACTAATTTACAGATGCTGAGTCGGAGGTGACCGACACCGAAGAAGAGTCTGATAAAGCCTATTATAGCAGCGATTCTGATTACAACATTTATTTTTATATTTAAAGTATTGATTTAAAAATAATATTGAAATAACCTTAATGTTTTGAAAGAGGTATACACGACATTCAAATTGAGACGTTTGTTTTTCATATTTCCAATCCCATAAACACTCAAAGAAAATAATAGTTTAAATTAACCAAAAATGCCATACATGAAATTGCGTCTATCTAGTTTAGTATTTATTTCAAGTAGCTAAAAATAATGTTCAGGCGTATATAGCTACTATACTATTTATATAGTTATTTCGAACAGTATTATTAGTTCTTTAAGTTCTTTATGTAAGTAAGCATTTTTCAGTAACATAACAAATGTATTTGATTACATGAACACACAATAGTTCGTAATTACTACCATCTTGGTGCTCAACAAAATTAGAAATAAATAAAACAATTTTTTTTTGTTTTCCAATTGCCAATTCCTGGAATTGTTTTCTAACGCTACCATATAAAGGTTGTTTCATTCAACAAAATCAACGATATTGTTGACGGAACATTTCTTTGCATTGAATTAATTCTTTTATAAAACATTTCTCTAACCACATTTTGTCCCATTGTTTATTTGAATGTTGCATGTTGAACAGAATATAGATATTATTTGTTGCATTATTGAATATCTCTTTCTTATCGTTTTTTATTAAATATTTTTTTATCATTGTATAATATTGAACAACTAGTCTGCGCCATAAAACACGCCATACGTATTATTGCCTGCTGACGGCGTTTGTTCCATGAAACTTCTGACTATGTTAGTCTTGTTTTAGGTACTATGAACTAGTTTTTCGAACATTTTCAGATATTATGAACACTCTTTCACGAACCAAATTTTTTTGGCGGGTTTAGCGGGCAGCTGACGCGAAGTGTCCGATTATTCTGATGACTGACTATGTCCACACAGTTTTTTAGTTGTCTTGCTATTCACAGAATAATTTTCATATTTTATAAAACTCTTTCACGAACCCATTTTTTTTGACGGGTTTACCGGACCGCTGACGCGTTTGGAACGACCCCCACGCCAGTTGTCCCAAAAACTCTCTGACTGACGGCAGGCTCTTGATATTCAACCCATTCATGACCTAATATCAACATATCAGCTTATATAAAACTCTTGCAGTTTTGGTCCCTCAGCTCTCCGTCTACTAGTGTACCTGTGAAGTTATTATTAATTGACAAGTCCGTGGCGCTGTGGGTAAGGCTTCGGACTTTTTGTTTTTAAGCGAAAGGTCATTGGTAATAGGAATAATGGTTGCTTGCTGTAGGCATGAATGCAACAAATGAAAATTGATGATTTGAACGATTTGGGATCAGCTCTTGTTGTAAAGATGCCAGACACCAAAGCAAAAATTGTTCGAAATTTTACGATTGCTAGAAAATTTTACCAAATAATAAAAAAGTATGCCGATCTTCGCCCATCACATGTCAAAGACTCTTCCTCCTCTTTGAATGACCAGAAAGGCAAATGCACCATACAAAAGGTTGGAATAAATAAATTTGGGAGCATGGGAAAAAGTATTGCAAAATTCCTGAAACTACCCGATGCTGAATTACATACGGGTCATTGTTTCCGCAGATCTTCTGAAACAAATCTAGTCGATGCTGGAGGAGACATAACCTCTTTAGAAAGACATGGTGGCTGAAAATAAACCGCAGGCTTGTGAATAGTGAAATGTCGCTATGGTCGTAGATAAAGTATAGTGTACAACGAACGTGAAATATTCATTTCTCACTCATATGTTTACGGCACTGGCATTCGGCTAGTACCGTAAATTTCATACTCGTGAGAAATGATTGTCATTCCATTCTGTAGTACTTCGGAGTCAAAAGTTTTGAATAGATTCGCGCGAACTGCAATAGCAATAGCTCTGTAAAGTGAGTCGTTTCTTCCTAACTGTACCCTCGAACGCGCGGTCGCCTAACATTTCAACGCGATCGCCAAATATTTAAGTGCGATCACCAAATATTTCAGTGCGGTCACCAAATATTCAGTACGATCGCCAAATATTTTAAGTGTAAGGCTCAGACGTTAAAACGTTATGGAAATATTTAAAGAAACAATATGCAGGCTTAAAACAAAAAAAAACAAAGGTTGGTAGCAAATACCACATACATTGAAGATAAACGTCATCCATATAACCTCAGGGCTACAATGGCCATAGTTTTTGACGTTTCTCAGCTACTTTACGGCCTATTCTGAGGAAGAAACCATTAGTAAAAATGATAAGCGACTGGAAGTCGACCACTGTGAAAGAGGGTTACCTTGAAGAATCGAAAATTGAGTAAAACGGTATTTGCAATGAACTATTGTCAAACAGTGATAATACAGAAGAGGATGCGAGCAGCAGTAAAGCTAAAGGAGGTACATTCAATGAAATTTTGACAATTAGCTATAATACAAGAGCAGTAAAGTTACTGCTTTACTACTAAAAGCACCAGCAATAAGCAATAAGCCGGCAGATTGCAGTAAACTGTTCGTTTAAAATTAATGTAAATAATAAATAAAATTGTAACATATTTTTTTGACAATCAAAAATACTTTTTTTTTGAAAATCTATTTTTGATGCGCTTGTAGAAAAAAATTTGATCCTAACTCTCGCTTTCTAGCCCATACCTGCTTTCCCGAACTCCATTTCGCGTCGTTATACAGGGCATCAGAAGTCGCTTGCGGGAAAGTATAACTTTCCGATCTTTTTAGGATAATGACTGTTTAAAATCAACTTATAATTTTTTCCGACGTTGTTTTATACACTTAACTTTCATTAAAATTGATGATAACCATTAAAAAAAAGGAAATCACTTCGATGAAATAGAAAATGAACACATTTCGAACGAACGAAACGAAACTTATGATCTACCGTTAGTTAAATACAGGCTTTCTACTCTTTAGCAATACGGTTTTTTCGAAAAAGAATTGTGGCAACTTTTATACCTTTTTAGACTCTGAACAAAACGAGTTTTTAAGGTCAATGTCCAGGTTTTCTTGGGAGATTAATTTGTCACAAAAAAAGTTCGAAGTTTCATAATAGAAATCTTGAAGGATCCAAATCGAAGGATTTTTTTGTAGACCTTGAATGACTGCTATCAAAAATCTGCCTTCTGCGATTGTACAACTACTATTCAGTAATATTTATCAAAGATAAGAATTAATATGAAACGATCCTTATTTGCTTAGAACATAAAAGAATGATCTCAGATAGGAATTAATTTCTTTAATTTTCAATATCTCGAAAACCGTGAGGTTTTTACTGAGGTCAAGTTGTGCTTTTCTGATAGGTTATGAACTTGTTCATCACCAGCCGCAGTATGATCCATGATTCACCAGACCCCCTGCAAAATTCTTCAACAACATAATTTGAATCTAATTACTCAAGAGCAAGATAATTTGATTGTTCAATTAGCCATAGCGGCTAAATAAATCAATAAAAAAGGATTAGTGTAATGTCAAGAGTCAGAGGGGTTGAACCATCATAACTATCAAAAGATGCGTTATATTTGTCTGATTTGAAACTTTTTTTATTCCAGTTATAGGGATAACTAGATTATCTGTCATTTTTGTCGTTTTACATGTATCTCTGTTGTCTTGCTCTAGGCAATACCGCATCCCATATTTTAACACTTTTCAATTTTTAACAAAACACTTCATATTTAATCTGTCAATGCACGTCTTTACGACTGCGGACATCACACACATTTTTGCTATCTATCATCAGTACAACAGATAAGGTGGGGAAAATAGTGGTCTAGATCAAGTTAGGAGAACATTACATTCACGATTCACGTCACCTATCGTCATTTGTATAGCATCTCCATTTTGAATTAGGTATCTCCTAGGAAAACGGGGTATTTCAGAAAGTCAGCAGTTCAAAATCCGCATCATATTTTTTGTTTCTGGATGTCAACTTGATCAAAACCATAACCTCCTGTCACAAAATGAACAACCAGTCGCGAAAGCAACAGATTTCCATTAGTTCGCGAAGTTCCTTCATTGAAACAAATGACACGCGTGTCGCGAATTTCGATCTTCACGAACGCGACCCACGCCCTCGCAACGTTATTTGATACGGTATCCGATGATGGTGATGTAGCGATATCGAAAGACGTTCCTTTCTTTCACAAAGATCACCGAACCCGTAAGTGTGCTACGCTACGCGTATCACGTTTGATCTCGTTAAGGAAACGTAACGCGGAAGGGCGACTTTTATCGAGCATTGCGTAAATGTTCGAAATGTTGTGAAATATATACCGTGTGTTCCACTTTTTTCTTTTCTTTTTTCGTCTTCAGGTTCAGAAAACATCGTGAGAATTAGGAGGAAGAAGTCAGATATTGGTGTTGAACCGTTATTACAATGTACATGAACGCGAGACTATTTTGTTGACCGTTTCAGAAATGAAAATAAATAGGTTTGGTTCCATTTTTTACCCTGAATAGAGGAGATTTCAAGGAAATTTGTGGAAATGTCAGGTTCGCCAACACAGTAATCACCTATTTGTTTGATATCATTGGACTCTGGTTCATCCAAGACTCAAAAACTCTCGTCCGTTCGACGGTTGTACTTACCCAGTTTGGAGTATGTCCATGAAAGAATGGTACTGGAAAGAGCCTGTTATCATCAGGAGTTTAGATTCCCTCTTAAAAGCAGGAAATAATTTCCTTTTGAGGCAGCAGCCCGTGCACCCGATGAACTTTGTCTCATGTTCGACTCTGAACGAGGTGACCCAAACTTGTCACCAAATTGGAACTCGTTCAGCATACAGCTCAAATTGTAGCTACACAATGATGAGCCAATTCATGGGGTCTTTCTCAAGAACATCGAAGACCTTGGTCTTCGCATTCTTCGAGTCAAGTGGGCTGAGTCAAAGACAGAGGGATTCACAATGGTCTGACAGGATGGTGCATGTCTTCAACACTCTGGTCCACCATAGTCGAATGATGGGTATAGAGGTCCCTGACAGTAAATGCAGAGGTAGTCGTGGGGCATCTGAGACCGTAATACAATTGTTGTCAGCTTGTCCAGCTTATGCGGTCACAGTCTATATCCACAGGAATAACGCGGTACTACAAGTGTTATGATACCATTTTCGATATTACGATATTACGGTATATGCGAGAAACCTGTGCCTCATGCTCCGGGGGATTTTAAGTCCATTGCCGACTCTATTGGAACTACTCATTCCCCACCCACAGGAACAGCCAATAAGCCTGATTAATACTCCTAGACATTCAACGAAGGACTATTTTCGTCACGGAGTTATCTGCTCCAGGCCATACGAATTATGTTTGAAAAATATCGATATTTAGTCTTTGAACTCCGCTGTCTCTACCCAAACCATTGAAATGGTGGATCTGATAATAGAGGTCCCTGGTGGAATGATGGACACCCTGCTCTTGAATCGGAATATTATATCGGCTTGCCGTAAGACGGGAGTAATCTCAGCCGGACGAATGCAGAAAGCCGCCATCCTTGGTTCACTTCGTCTGCTCAGGGCACATGATTCTAGAAACCAGTAATCACTTAGCACAAGCGCCAGCGCTCCCACCGTATATATAGGAGTCCTGAAGAAAGGGCCTGACTGGGATAGACTCAAAGAAAATAATAATAACAATATGCCTTAATGTTTAACGAATGAACGTTTAACCCGAAATTCCTATTGGTTTAGTGCACCATTGACAGATCTGGAGGTGAAACAATCTCATTTTCACACTTCTGTTCCATTTCATAGCATCACAATACGAAGGCATGATCACCTACAATTTCAAAATTAACTCAACTAAGAAGCATGACTTAATTTTCTCCAAAATCGGTAAAAATATTGAAGGTTCCAACGTAAACAGACCGAAAAAGTGAGTTTTTTCTTTTTCTAAGGTTAATGGGAAAGTGAGAAGTGATTTTGTTCTACCTCCAGAGCTGTCAGTTGTGCACCAAACCAATTGAATGAGATGTTGTATATGGCTAGTGCAATGGGTCGTGATGGTAGAGCGTACGCCTCTCACTTCTAAGATCGTGGGTTCGAATCCCAGCATGGTCACCGTTCGTGGATGGATGGCATCACACGTTAAGAGATGAGGGCTACGTCTTCCCTAGCCCGTACAAGTCTCTCGAGGACTTCTAAGAGTCTATATTTTTTTATATTCAGATTTCTCCTTTGGTATGGTCGACCTTCTTTGTTTTTATTATTTTTCCTCAGTAAAAACTGTTTATCTATTTCAGTGTCCTACCCCGATTTTCGATGGAATAAAGTGACTGATCAATTGAAAGCATGTAATTGAATGTTGTAGAAATGAATATCGAGTCACCAATTTATATTTCACATCATTCCAGTCATAAACAACTGTTTTCGCAACGTTTGCCTACAAACAAACTCCAAACTTATCATCGAAATGAATATACCAATAACAACCTATAGTAATGCTGGTTATGATGACTACTGCTTTATTTAACTGATATGGTTTTAATTATGATGTAGAAAAGTATATTGTACAGGAAACAATTACAACGTGATAAAAAAATGCACGATCAGTTTTCCGGACATGACACAAGCATTCGGAACAACCAATCTTCAAATAGAGCTCCAACGGTAGGTACACAGTCAAAGTTCGATAAACCAGCAAGCTGATAACAACCTCCAAGAAGTTAAATTGCCTAGCGTAGGCCAGATCTAATCAGAGTGTGTTCGAAACACCATCGATTCTGACGACACAGCACGAGCTTATAGACGGGTAGGAATCTAAGGATAATAAGGAACATGTTTTGTAAATAGGTACGATTATTTCTTATCGAAAATCACTCGTAAAAAAATATTGTTCAATGTTCCAGATTCTTAATAATTGATATCACTAAAGATAACAATACTAAATTCGTAGGCCGCGCGCGTTTTCCTTGGAAATCTACCTTTTTATTGTTGTGGACAATGAAGAGAAGGAAATTTGGCATCCTAATTACTTTTTCGAAAACTGACGTCAAATGTTGACATTTTCGTTAAAATCACAGTTAGCGAAGTGGCTCTTTTTTGTCTCAGCTCAACTATTTGTGTATTTAGCTTAAAGTAATTGATTGCAGCTCGACAAAGAATCTTTGAAGAGCGGCAATGACACTTTGTCCTCGTATTACACACATTATTTTTTCTACAAACGCAGCTCTTAGACATAAAAACGATACATTTTATTCACATAATATTACCTATGAGAAAATTAACACTCAATACTAATCCCAAATTATAAGCTATCCAAATATCCAATATTTCACATTTCTGACAAAATGAAAAATGAAGAATTACTTGTTTGAGAAAAAAAATACCGAATTTCGAGATCGAATCCCAGGCCTTGACGTTTCTTGCCTACCTACTCAAATTATGTTTTAATGTGTATGAAATACAATGATTTACCTTTGTTTTATTGTATGTTTTATTTTTACATTTTTGTTGTGATATATTTGTTATATTTGTGACTGTAATGGATTTGTATTGTATGTTTATTTTAATATTTTTTATGTTGTAAATGTGAAAGTAGCTTTATGTGCTGAATAAAGAAATAATAATAATAATAATAATTTATAGGCAGCTACGCTAACCGCAGCACCACCACAGTTACTAAAAGTGTTATGAATTTATTGTTTATACTTTCCATCATGCAAGAATAGGTTTGTTTTCAACAAAAGCTGTGGAGATGCGTTTTTAGAGCGAAAAAGCTGTCACGAAATGACATCTCTGGTCAACTTTGCTTTGGGACCTGAAAGGCTACTTTGGCAAGCTAAATACACAAAAGGCTATTATGGGCTTATTCGACTACCCATCTAGGTTTCTCCACCCCTACGCAAAAGAATGTAGGTTAATAATAACAAATAAATAAAATGGGACCTGGCACCGATCCTTGAAGCTCTAGTTTTCTTTGAAAAATATTGTGATCAACATACCCAATTGCCTTTGACGAAACACAAAATACCACATCAGCTATATTTCTGGAATTCAATAATGATAATAAAATGAAAAAAATTAAATATGGCCCAGGAAAGAAAATCTGATTTTCAGTAATGTGGCGTGCAAAGAAATCGGTTAGTGTAATTCTCACCAGCTTTCCAATTACTTTGGCAGTAGCAGGAATGAGGGAAATTGAGTGAAGATGAGAAGAATCGTGAACATCTCCACCGTTTGGGGAGGAATGAAAAAGGTTTTCAGAAAACCAGGAAAAAGTCGAAAATAACTAAACAATACCCGTATTTTTCAAAAAACGCGTAACGTATCGGTGAAAATTGATTCATTTAGCTGTTACATTCAGAACATTTCTATATATCATTAATATGAGTAGGTACTTCTATAAACAGTGTACTATCCATTATGCCAACAAAAATAAAAGCACCACTATGGCAAATATTGTACATATATATTGTTGTGTACGTGACATTTATATTGTTTGCGGAACCATAAACCACTATTTTGAGTAGGTATACAATTTTGTCATATTTATCGCATTTTTTTCATCATCATGATAGTAAACTACAATAAAACATTACTAATAATTCCATGAATGGGACAAAATACCTTCTGCATTTATAAACAATTTATATAGACTACATAGTAGCGAGTTGACCCAACAGTATAAAATTATTATGCATAAAAACAATCTGTCGCCAGCAGTCTCTCATTATTTCAAATTAAAAACTCTTCAATGTAAATTTGCGTTGAGATAAAGATAATACTAATACACCGACAATGTCATTGTTGCATTGATAAAATTTAATAAAATTTCATCCAAACAATATTAAATTTACAAGGCCACCATTTATCTTCTAACAAGAGCAATTGACGTCTACTTAGAATTTCAATATTCTAAAGACTTTTTTTTAAACTAGTCAAAAAAACTAGTGGAAACTTCCCCTAAGTGGCCTAATCTTGCACCCGTCTATTAGCTACACGCAAACCCACTCTGGAGAGCTTTAGTGATATTTCACGATAACATCCTTATTGCCGGAGCAAAGGATAATACCCTACCGAACTCAAAACAGTCCTATAATTCGGGGAGAGAATTTCTGTTTCATGTGACCTTGAATCTTTCTGAATTAGAAATTGAATACGTTATCTGACTGGGAAAGGAGGAATGTTCTATTTTTTCAGTTTAATGAATAATTTATGTGCTGCTTGAAAAGGTTTGGGGCGACAAACCAATTTTACCACTCGATATTCCTTCTAAAAATAGTTATACAAAAACAGGGAGAACAAATTGAGTGGATGCATGAACGTCTTTTTAGTAAGAAAAATTTTAGGCAAGCGTATAATATGGGAACATATTCTGGCACTTCATATAAGTTAAAAATTTTTCGAAAACATGCATTTTATCAGAAGTTATACCACAAGTGATTGAATTTTCGTGATGTCTGTCGATTCATTTCTGAACGAAACTGAATTGCTTCAAGAAAACTCGATACAATTCAGTCGAGTTCAGAAATAAAAGATAGACTTATGAGATAAATTCAATCACGAGTGGAATTTTATTAGACTATTTTACGAAACATTAAAAGTATTATTATAAACATGAACAATCAATTCATCATAACCATAATCAATGAACTATAATCACAAAAAAATGTATTATAACTATCAATAATTTATTATATAGTTACGATGCGACTCATTTTGACGTTGTCGATCTATCAAAATGTCAAACTTTGCTTTGTCATCTATGGTTACATCGTTGAAAACACCAACGCTGACAGACCAATCAGAATTGAGAGACAGCTGGTGTTTTCGCGATAATACAAGTTGTCTTTGATTTGTGATTGGTCAGATTACGTGAATATCTTGAGAAGAGTGGAATAGTTAAAAAAGCTAATAAATGACTATGTCTCTATTGTTTCGACGCGCATTTCGTCAACAAAGTAGCATCTTCAGGAGCTTAAAGCTCACTAAACTACTTATTCTACGTTATACTTATTTATACTACTTATCTGAATGCCTACATCAAACAATCTAATCCAATTGTGCGAAAAACAAATACATAATAGCGAAATGGCTCACAAGAGTTTGAGAATCTTCCATTCGCACAATCAAGCATGAGTGTGAAAGATTCACTAGAATTTATCGACCCAGTGATTAGGAACTTGAAACTGGAAGAAGAATAAATCTTGATCTCTTTTGATGTAAGTTATTTGTTTCCAAGTGTCCCAAAAGGCCAAGCTGTAGATAAAAGTAAGAGTCTATACTACTTTGTATAAGATAGTTCGTAAATGAAAACCCCGGTTTTCGCCCCAGCAAAATCGCTTTGTGGAATTTTTTAAACAAGAAATAGTGAAAAAATTGAAACTTTTTTGGTTTTTTGGAAATATAGCTCAAAGATTATTCAAGGAATCGTTTTACAGTCAATTTTGTAGAAATTTATAAAACCTACAAGACGGTTTTTTACACGATTCACTGTTGCGTTCCAATTAACAGTGCTGCTACTAAGGTGGCGTATGGAGTTAGTAACAAGGCTTATCCAGAACACATGGGTAATGACCATAGCAGGATGCATTCGTGCGTCTGGAAATTGCCAAGTGTAAAAATAGTATGAATGCTGATATGAGCCCTATCCCATTCAGCCCTTTGTTGAAGTTCGTAGTACAATGATGGTTTCTCCTCTTCACAATAAAGAATCTGACCACTCAGATAAGAAGAAGAAGGTAAATTGGAAAAATTAGGTAAGAAATTAGATTTGATTATTTGTTGTAGTCATTCAGATAGGTCATACGAAAAAGAGTAAGGTAAAATAAGTAGTTTGGCAAGCTTTTAGCCCCTGAAGATGCTAACTTTGTTGGTGAAACGCCCGTCGAATGTGATTTTGATGTGGTTTTGGTGTTTGAGTAATTTCCATTTCTTGAATTGTATTCATACCAAAGGTAACAAATATTCAGTTATTCGACGTCTCTATATTCATTCATTTCTCTAGAATCTACTAAATTGATTTGAAAAATAATCGTGTGTCTTATATTTATATCAACTCCATCAAAGCGTGAGTTGGAATAAAATTCCGAAAACGAAAATGACCTCCTCTCGAAACATTCAATTAGAACTGAACCAAAACGCACGAAATTTCTTAATGTGAGTGTGTCAAACACACCCACCCTAATGTTAAACAACTATTGACACGATCACTCTCTTCGGAAACCTTTTGTCAAGAAGCTTGTTTATTTATGCCTCAGATGAGCAAGGAAGGTGCGACAAGTCACTATTTAATACGGATTCGAAAATAAAACAGATCCAGGTAGGTTGATCTTGACACGACCCGACAAGTATATTTTTATTTTCAATTATTTTTAGTCTACTCACAGTGTTGCTGACATTGGGACTATTTTTATGAAATATCAATTTATGTTATTGATACGACTGAGTGCCAATCAGTATCTTGTTAACTTATTTATTGTGGGATTGTAGTTTCCAGACTCTGCCCGGGCAGACACTGTACACTAAATTTTATTTCAACTTTGAATTTAGAAAATCAGTATAGACGAAACATTAACAACTGGATTTAAAAATCAATAGGCTCTCCTCGGAGTGAAATTTGGGAACAATTATAAAGGTTTTCCCAAACCAACGCGGGAACGCGGGACGGGTGCGGGAGCGGGATGAATGCGAGACTGATTGGTAAAAATACATACCGGAGTGATTATTCGTATTCCGAAATGCAGACAAGCAGAGAAATATATAGGGTTTGCAACGATTGCTGTTTTTCTAGCAATTCGCACGGCTCCCATGTTCCGTTCCCGCTTTGGTTTGACGGAGCCTTAAAGGTCATCAATAACACCTGATAGAAATTTTTTGTTAAAATAAAAAAAAAAAATTATTTCCGTCTTCCGCAACCCTTGGAAGTCTTCGAGCGACTTGTGTGAGCTAGGGAAGACAAAGCCCTTACCATTTAACGTGTGATGCCATGCACGAGACCGGTGAATCGGTGGATCGAACCCACGACCCCATACGCATGCGAGGCGAACGCTTTACCAGCCGACAACCACGGCCCGTCGTGTAAATCGTAAGATTGAAATATTTGCCAATTTTGCTAAAGCTGTGGGGTGAAATTTAATTTCTGGAAAATAGCACAGTAGCTGATTTGAATTAATTTTAGGTTAAAAGTTGGAAAATAATACACATCTCTCCAAGCAATTAACTGAAATCATATTTGGTCAACGGTTCATCAGACCGAATTTCTTAGGTCTTACACAAATCACAGGCGGTTTTTTGTCAATTTAACATCACTTCTACAATTTGGAGTTGCAAATAGATAAGATAGGGATACATTTATTTCTCAGGATTAAAGTTACATTAGGACCTAACTAATTCAACAACATGTATTGATTTTTATTTTACTGAATTTTTAATGATTGAAATTATCATTAATTAATTGAAAAGGGTGAACTTTTTTCGATTTGATTGCGAAAGTTCCATCATTCTTCTACAGTTGTTTCGTGGTTACCCACTCAGGAAGGCTTTATGGCAGCTCTCGAAATCAAAACGAATCCTCTCAAAAATTAGTACCGTAAGGTAAAGAGAGTATATTACAAAAATGAATTTGTGACTTCTACAGTCACTTGTTGAAACTTAATTTGAAACGAAACATGGAATTCAAAGTAAGATAATTATCTACTCATTGACAGCAAGCCAACAATTTTGTTGTTCTGATCAACCCAAGATTCAATGAATTTTCTAGGAACAAAAACAGAATCTGATGAGTGGGTAACCACGGAACAGCTGTAGAAGGATGACGGAACTCTCGGAATCAAATCGAAAAACACTCTCTTTTCACTTAGATCACCGTTTATGGCTATGTCTTTATCAGTAGGTTAGAAGCTTAACAATTACTTCCCAAGAATTTGGATAATGTATATTGTGTTTTCGATGCAAAAAAACAGAATATAGAACACTTTCTAAATAGTTTGAATTCAGTAAATTAAATTCACGGTAGAGATGGAAGTTAACGAAAAATTGACATTGTAAACCCTTGTAATCCGGAAAGTAGAACGAGTGGAAATTGACATTTACAGAAAGCTAACCAACACTAATAGATTCATACCATTTGATCCTAACCACCACATTCAGCACAAAATGGCGAGTTTCAATTTTCTTGTCCAAGGGGCGATGAGCTTTCAGAAAGAAATGAACACCATCAAAGAGATGGTAAACCATGAACAATGTGTACTCCCCAAATATAATAGATAATTTTCTGAAACAGATATCTTTAAGAGAAATAACCACACTGGATCGACCTGAAGAAAACAAGGAATTGAAATCTGTTGACGATTACAGGAAAATTCATATAGTGATGAAAGTATTGCTATTTACAAGAACGGTTTAAATAAGCCCCTGCTCAATAACTACCTCTATCGGCATGAGTAGGTGAGATCGTACCTGACCACACCGATCAGGTTTGATCACAGGCATATCAACCACAGGAGTACAGTATCCCATTTTCGATATATATCTTGCTACCAACAAGCGTGGAAGAATTATATTGAAAAAGAAAACACCGCATAATACCGCATGCAGTTAAGTAATGATCAACATGAACAGATTTAGACTGTTGCTGATAATGGGAAATATAGACGGTTATTACTATGTAATGGTTTTCGTGGTTCATATTTTGGATAGATTACACTATCATTGAACACAAATAATTTCCTAATTATTGATGACGGAATATTCCATTAGTGTGTACGCATTTTATGGCCTAGTTCTTATCTTTAAGCTAACAAACAAATTAGATGAAATTATTGTCGATTTGATTTCCCAACAGGTCGAGGCTCTTTTTGGCATAGGTTGAAGTTATCTCATTGTTACCTTGAATTTGCCAATATATAAAAATTTAAGAAATAGATTTGAAAATAAAGGAATTTATTCTATTTTGCGAAACAGAATGAGACATTGATAAAAGAATTTGCCTTTCGATAATTCCATTGTGTGTCTGTTAAGGAGAAAACATGGCAATATTTCTTTTTTTTAGTAACCTTCCGAAGTGTTCCAAATACTTGTGTGAGCTAGGGAATACGAGCGCCTGAGTTCTAACGTGCGATCCCAAGTACACTTCAGACGGCCAGTTGAGCCTTAAGAAAACGTATTGCTGGTATCTTTCAGCCAGCAACAATATTTCAGCTCGGTTAGAACAACACCAATAACCAAAAATCGGAGTTGTGACGGCCTTTTGAATACTCTTCAAGTATTGATAAACTAAGTGGATTCAGGGGCTTCACACTATAGAGAAACCCTATAGAGTCAGTGCAGTGAAACTACAAGCAGCCAGAGGGAGAAAAGATACTTCCAGGAATTGTATTCAAAGATTATATTACACTAGTTTCCAATAAAATATAACTTAACATCATGAACTGCATAATTAAATATCTAAAAATACCTCCTAGTGGTTCTTTTCTTTGTATGGGTTTGGTTAAGTATTTATTACAGGTCCTAATGTTTCAGGAGCTAACGTAATACTGTTTGTGTTCTGTTACGGCTCATTTAATATGTATTTGTATATAGTTAAATATAATCTCTTTCTCATATATTAAATTTATTTTCTTTTAATTTATTTTAACGCACTTCACTGTGATTTCATTTTCCCTCTTTGACATCTGGGCAGTAGCTCACAAATCGTCGCCAAGGTTAGACGTAGGAAAGATCCAGATATTGGTAAAGCATGCCTCCGTGTTTACAAGGGGCATTATCATGTAACCAGATGAGAGTGTCATTTCTCGTCAGCGGACTTTTGCGAAAGAAGTATTCATAAAACATCAGATAGTTATTTTATATATCCTGGAGTTATATAAGGTTCTATGTTGCGTATTATTCATTTCGGGGAGGAGAGAGAAGTTTATACTATAGAGATATACTATCCAGATATGAGTGATCAAAACACTACATGAATTTATGAACTCTTCAGCACGATGTGAAACTGGCTCTCGTTTCTACAGTCGGTTCTATATGCAGTATAGATCTTTCTGATATTAATGATTCCATTGGCGAGAAAAAATGTAACATAGAACCTTATAACTCCAAGGTAGCGAATGTTAGGACTGAGTCAACGCAACATATTTCTCGGAGCGTGTTCAACCGAATGTATTGGTCACTATCAGTGGCCATACGGAGTACCTTGTTCTGTATCCTGTCGAGCTTCGCGAGAAGCGTAATCCCCAGGCTACAGAACCCGGGACAAGCATATAACATTGCCGGATGGATAATTTGCTTGTAAATTCATTATTTATTATCAGTACTTAGCTTGGAATTTCACGCTATCAGAGGGTGAGTTCGCTTAATAGCAGCCCCCGCCCTCTGGTTAGCCTGATTTAACGATTTGTAGAATGTCCAATTGTACTCCCAGGTATATCGCACTGTCCGACATACTTTAGGCCTCTGCCATTATCATCAACCCTACTCCTAACTAACGAAGAACTTTCACTCATCAAATCAATTATAACAAAAAATAATGAACAAATAAATGACAGTGTAGAAATAGCGAATAATTTCAACAAATATTTTATATCTGTTGGTGAAAAATTAGCTGAAAATATAAAAAAAAATATAATTATTCAGAAAAAAAAGAATACGTGACCACACAATATTTTTGCATCCTGCAACAGAAAATGAAATAAAAGAAATCATTTCGGAACTCAAAAATAAAAAAGCCCCCGGTATTGATACTATAAAAGCAGAAACGATCAAACTCATCTCCAACTATATTGCAAAACGACTTACCTTCATAGTGACAGCAATCAAAATGGCCGTGGTTTCGCCGATTCATTAAAATGGAAGTAAGAGTATAGGCCCTGATAACGTGTCTGGCTAAAATTTTGGAGAAGGTTATCCAGAGAAGACTGAATATATTCCTCGAATAATATAATCTCATGTCAAAATCACAGTATGGATTCAGGAAAAATATGTCTACTAAAGATCTTATGAAAATATTGACTCAAAATATATATCAGTGTTTAGATGAGTCTACACCATCAATCCCTCTTCAGAAGTTTTTTATTAAAAAGACAGCAAAGTGATAGAATGAGTGACGAAAAAGCCATAACATGAGGCGTACCACAAGGAACGGTGTTAGGACCAATTCTGTTCAACAATCTTTTCCCATTGGATACCTACTCGAAAATTATCAGTTTCGCCAATAATACAGTCATATTCTGCAAAGACGATGACTGGTTCAATTTGAAATTCAAACTGGAACACGATCTAAGACAGATAAAGATGTGGTTTGACTATAGACTGTTATCAATAAATTTTGATAAAACTTACTGCCTACCATTCAGTAGCTACGGTATATCCTTGCCAGAATATGACATAGCAATATCCGACATGGACGTCATTAACCTGTCAAAAAAATCAAGTACTCAGGCATAATTCTCAATAACTATTTGAGATGGGATCAACATATATTACATCTAGTAAAAAACTACGATGCATTTTGAACAAATTCAAAAAAATAATTAGCATCCTTAACACTAAACAAAAAATACTGTTGTTTAAAAGTTTGGTAGAACCCTACTCAAATTACGGAATAATTGGTTGGGAAAGTCTCAAAAACCCATCTACAGTCCCTTGAAGTCATTCAAAGGCGTTTCCTGAGATGTATCCTAAAAAAAGGTTACAGATACCCTAGCGATCTTCTTTACTCAAAAACTAAAATATTCGACCCAAGACAACTATTCTTCATAAATATAATTATAGAACAATATAAACACAGAAACGAATTGATCAGCTATGACTAAAACTATGAAACCCGCCAAAAAAAAACAAATTGTAATACCATTCAGGCACAAGTCAGTCGCTCAAAGAAATTTTCATAACTTAGGTCCGAAACTCTTTAGCTTCCTGCCTAATTCACTAACAAGCGAACAAAACTTAAGAAACTTCAAAAAAAGTCTAAAACTCTATGCAAAAAATCTATTCAGTGTTCTATTCCGATCTATAGATGTTTCCACATTTACATTATTATATTTCGACTTTTTTAGACAATCAGGTTTTATATCATAACATCTCTAAATATCTAAATATTCCTACATTTTTATATTTTACAATTTTCTATTTTACATTTTTACATATTTACATTTTTAATTATTTACATTGTTACGTTATTGCATTTTTATATCTTAACATTCTTACATTTTTTATTTTAACATTTTTAAATCTTTCACATTTTTACATTTTTATATGTTTATATTTGTGAATTTTAACATTTTTACATTTAGACATATCTACTTTTTTACAATCCTAAGGGCCAGTTTCACAGGTTCCAGTTAAACTCCAGATAACTAACTGATAGTTTAGATGATGAATGACGTTCTTTAAATGGTGTTGAATGGAAAACCTTTTATGTGAAAAAATCCTAATTATTTGCTAAGAGTGTCTCTTGTGCTTTTTAATCTTTCCTCAAAATTCTTGTTAGCAAATAAATAAATTATTGTTGTTAACATTGTATGTGTATTTATAATTATTAATATTTTCAATTATTATATACATTATTGCACAATCTCATTATATGAGATTGTATTTATTTGTAATGTATGCTTACAAACAAGCAGAATTTTTCAGCTTCGTAAGATGTTTTAATTTATTCACCAACTATTGTAATATTCACAGATGGTGTATTGTTGTTATAAAATTGAGAGTGAATATTTTATTAATATTATTATTATACTTCTCTCGACAGCTTCGTGAAACGAAAGTCCTGGGTGAAGTTGACGACCTCAGTTTCGGCCCAGTTTCCCCTTATCTCATTCCCCTTCAGATACTGCATGACACCTCGATCCAAATGTCTTTGGAACTGCTGGGCATCAGCCACGCTAGAGAATAAATCCGCGTATAATGCGGTTTCATCCAGAACGCGGAAAGTCGTGTGTTTATTAAGGGTGTGGATGGGGGGATTAGCATGAACCTCGAGGGACACCTGATTCGGTTTCATACCCTGACGAGAAATTACTATTTACTTTCACCACAAAAATCCTTCTCTGTAGTTAAGAGTCGATTAATAAATTGCCATTATTTGTTCGAATGTGAGTGGAAGCTTATTCCGTCAGATAATCTAAATCATGCGCACACAAAATCGCGTTGAATATTGAACATTACCTTCGAACGCTGTGAATGCTCATGACATAAAGCCAATACCGGCAAATCCATTAGCGAAATGTATTCAATCAGCTATTATTAGAACAGCAAACTGAACAATTGAGCTAATACTTTTCCCATTCATTTGGCCACTGTATTTGAACACTGTAAACATTATTATCTTGCTGATGATTCCATAATCTCTTTAGGAACAGACAGTTTTATCGCTCAAGGATTTGATGAATTTGGAATTGACAAGTATCTTAGAATGGAAAAATTTCAATGAATTGAAATTGAATAGGTATGAATAAAACAAAATGAGGCAATATTTATAAGTAATAACTGTGATATAAAAAGAATTGAGAAGTTCCAAAATATTAGTGTGCTAGTATTTATGAAGTTCACTCCGATTACATTTATTGAAAAGATCCACATAAATTGGTGTTTTGAGTAGAATGAGTAAATATTTTCCACCACATTAAAAAAAAGTGTGAGGGGCCTAGAGATATTGTTAGTAATGAAGTATTTCTGAGGATCATCTTCAAAGTCATAAACAGTATCACAGAAATAATTCTTACGCTTTTCCATACCATTTCGCTGTAATTTCCAAATTTATTGCAAACGGAGAACAATCTTCAATGTTTGGAAATAGTAGATGGACCCATCCATATTTCCTAATTTTTTATGCCGACCACTTTTTGCTTCTGTTCGTTTCTTGTACCAAAAACATTTTTGGTCTAAATTCAGTTTTTATGATAAGGAATAATTTTTGCTGGAATAACGTAAATTTTGTGCATTCTTCTACGACGGCCTATGTATTTTATATTTTTGCTATGAAGGCCAACTAAGGAAATAAATAGTAGAAACACATGAAGATCGAGGTCTTTAGCTCTTCTC
This sequence comes from Chrysolina oricalcia, assembly GCA_944452925.2. Lineage (NCBI taxonomy): Eukaryota > Metazoa > Arthropoda > Insecta > Coleoptera > Chrysomelidae > Chrysolina > Chrysolina oricalcia. Next base: position 15,291,248 of record OX101818.2, on the reverse strand, counting down.
TCTTGGTGCCAACAAGTTAAGCATAGTACTATTCTATATTTTTTTAAACGAAATCTTGATATACATACTGACGTTTCGAGGGGAAGTTTAGTTGAACTGCATATTTATCAGGTGATTGGAAATTCCCAAACCACTTCTATTATATTCATACAACAACCACCTCAGTGAAAATCAATGTACCACGTTATTTATCCCCGAACAATAGGATTTACAGCCGGAAGGAAAATTATGTTTCAATTTAGGTACCTACCAGAAAATTTCAGTTAAATTACTGGTTCCAAAAAGGTCTGGCCAATGTGTGCACGTTGGACACCCTCATCCCAGTCAATCTAGTGCAACGTCATACAGTTATCCACACATGTGCTTTCACAGGAGTGGATATTATCTCGTTTGGAATCAGGCACATGAAACCGTTTGTTGAAGTTACCACGCATCCAAAAAGTACGGCCTTCCTGCTTATCGGAACTAGCTGAACTCAACGAGCCCATTTGTTGGAGGAAGCTTATCCAATTTCAGTCCTTCAGACATCCGGTATCGCGTACCCACACTTCTGTATTTCTACCAAAGACGTACAGCGCTATCTAAACCTGAAGGAACGGATTTACGGCCAGAATGGACAGATTTCGCTTACTACTAGTACGTAGGTCGCGATAATTGAATTACGCATTCCGGGGCCGGTCGATACTAATCTGCAGAATTCGTCAGGTGAGCCAGGAGTGAGTAAAACTTATATCGCGAGTTCTAGTTTCCTAAATGCTGTACTGAACAGTGATTCGGGAATATCACGTTAGCGAAAGCACGGAAGCACGTTACATATTTCATAGGATGCTTTTCGTGATTTTGTGATAATAGGACATTCTTACTGCAAAGTTTATTGCGATATATGGTTCAGTTAAAGGTTCAGTTCTTATATGTTGACTTATATGCAAGTGTAATTGAAAGACATTTCAAAGAATAAGCGTAAAAAATATGTGAAACGTTTTCTATCAGAAATTGTGTTGTTTAATTATACAGTACGATGCAAATGTATGGAATAAATTCATTATTTCTGAATATAAACATATTTTGGAAAATTCCTCGAATACGTCGATTTTCTTTTCCGATTGGCCAATTTTTGAATCCTACCCTAAATCGAGTAAAAATGACTTTAGTGGTATTTTTAAATGGGACACCCAGTGTATTTTTCCATATTTGGTTAGGGGTCTTCATTACAAATCCTGTGATACCAGGTTTGGTGGGATTATGTCGAACGGATGCGGAGATATGGGCAGAAAACTTCCTCGTATGTCCAATGAGTATGACTGAGAGACTCCACACGATTCGTAAGGTCGAAAGTATCTGTCGCACTCATTGAGCATATGGAGAAGTTTTTTGCCCATATCTCCGCAGCCGTTGGACCTAATCCCATCAGACCTGGTATTACCGGATTTGTAATGACGATCTCTAACCAAATGTGGAAAAATACACTGGGTGTCCCATTTAAAAATTTCACTAAACTCATTTTTACTCGAATGCGGGTAAACCTATATATTTTGGGTGGGGTTTAGAAATTGGCCAATCGGAAAAGAAAATCGACGTGTTCGAGGAATTTTCCAAAATGTGTTTATGTTCAGAAATAATGAATTTATTCCATACATTTGCATCGTACTGTATAACATTTTACGCCAAATAATCGATGTAAATGAAAAATGAGGATACAAGTTTTTTCACATTCTCAGAAAAATGTATGATAACCAAGCAAATAAAAAGTAAGAAAAACACGTGTTTTGTTCAGACCTAACTTCACCAATTATGTGGTGGATATTAGTTGGACAGATAAACATTCATTTATAAAATTATGTAAAAAATTAGAAACTGCAGTTGCAGAAAGTGAAAGGTTCTTTTCTTATTTTGAATTGGTTCAATTTGATTCCCGTAATCGCGTTGGAAATCAAAAAGCCCGTAGAGTGGTGTTCATGTTTGAGTACATGAATCACAATGTTACAAAAAAAAAGAGCAACCTTGAGAGCAGGAAACCAGCCATATCCAATGGAAATGTCATTAGTGATATTAATTTTAATAATTTGTCTGATGATAAAACATAATATTTGTTCATTAAGTTGTAGTAGAAGATTTTTATGAAATTAAAATAAATTTGTTTTTGTGTTCAAGTACAGTTTATGGAAAAAACATTACTTGTTTTTCTATTGAAAAATCGCAACCTGAAAATGCTATATTTCTAATATATATCAGACATATATCATAATGATATAATATTTTTATAAGTATCCTATTTTTAAACCTTGATTTGAATCCAAAGTCTGCCGCTGTTTGTATCAGAATTCCAAACTATTCGAACAATTCGGCGTGTCAATCTTCGGAGACTCTCCACTAATTCCTTCCGATCTAAAAAGTTTATCAATAAGGTCGGCAAGGCGGTTCCAAAAATTCCAAATAGTTCAGGCACGCCTATACAATAACGTCAATAACCGATATAATCGAACAACGGGACCGAATTACCGCCGATATAAGCTCAACTTTTCGTCTCGGTACGCGAAACTCCGTATAAACAACGCGAAACTCCGTATAAACACCGCGAAACTTCCATAAACTCCTTCCAAAGTTCCGACGGCAATAAAAAGCCGATGACGCCGATATCATAAAACTTCGAAACGGGAGCGGAATGAGAGAAAAGGGACGGTCGATAAATAAAAAAAAAGCGTCCGCTATTTCTATATCCAACTTCATCGAGATGCTGAAAGCTGAAAAATTCGGACGTCCTCTGAGTCGCAAACGTCATTAAAGGACATGAGAGCGCCATCGACTTGTCACTATAAAGATGTAATCAATGCGGGACTGACAGTAGCTCTGCGAATTAGTTTTCAGAAAACTTATACGATATAAAGGGTGTGGCCAGTTGGATTGAAACAGACAAGATTTAGGGGTAATGTACATTTAACGGGCTCCATCTAGTTTTGCAAAGATTTGGGGGTAACTGATGGCCTGTCCCTGAAACAAACGCCAAGCACCGAATACCATCAGATTCCTGTTCAGGACATAAAACTACGCAAAGAACACCAATAGATTATTTTTTAAAACTAGATATGGTCCGTTAAACGCTCATTTGCCAACCTGAATTATGTTTTAATAATCGTAAAATCTGTTAAACATGTTTCAAAAAGCAAATCGAATCATTTCTCTCCATTTTAAACAAATGACAAAAACTAAAAGTAAGATTTTTGTTTGGTCACCCTGCTTATACCGATTACTCCAGAATATGGAGCGTTGAATAACCATGAAATGTCGATTTAACTGGCAATAACCTTTTCCTTGATAATTCAGCCTATCAAAATGAATAACTTACCTTTGACCATTGAAATGATGAGAAAGTTTCATCTTCAGTGGTTTATCAGTATTTTTTCACTCCTCACAATGTGGTGTGCAATCAGAATAAAATTATTTCCTTCTAATTTCCCCTCTCCGCACACATGTGATCTTCTGTAGGGTTCCCAATTTGTTTACTTCCTGTATATTCAGATATTTCCTGATGTAATATTAAAGGCGAGTAAATCATTTTGCATTCGATGAAAATCAAAGGTCTTTTATACCAGAGTTTTCTTTAACGTCCCCCACCCTCTTTTATTTTTTAAAGAGGTCATCAAAAAATTTAAACTTGGGATAATGAAATTGTTGCATTACTATATTTTGGAGTAAAATTGACAGATGAAACTTTCAAGATGGCGACTGGGCACAACCTGGGAAAAAAAATGGAAAGGGGACACATTCTTTTGAAGCTCCTGACGAATACTTCACAAACCTAGAATATAAAGTGAATATCTTCACCTACTACAAATGGCAGAACATTTAATAATTACCTGAATACAAACACATTAATATCGATATTTCCAGAAATATTTGTTTTTCTCTGCCATATGGCAATCCCAACAACCCGATAAGGTTTGATAGGTTATTTTTTGTTTATAAAAAAGACAAAAAATTTCAGTACGACAACGAACATCATTGTTTAGTTAAAATATACTCATTTAGTTTTCGGTTTTCTAGTAAATAGGTACCACGTGAACTATCTCTAAAATGGTCAATTCTTATCCATTGGAAGAGAAAATCAAAGATTTCGTAACTTTCACGAAACCGAAAAAAAATTTAATGATCGTTTCCCAAATCGGCCTATCTGTAGAAAATATTTAAGGGAACTTGTATCCAAATTTACAACTACCGGTAGTGTACAGAACAAAAAGCCCCCAGGTCATCGTCCATTCCGGAAGAACAGCAAGTTCAAATAATTGGTGAGATTATAGTAAATCCTCAACAGTCTACTTCCTCCGTCGCGAATGTTTGTGAGGTGTGTCCCGCTACTGTGTGGAGACTTTTGAAGAGGAATAAGTATCATCCATACAAAATGATGAACCAGTTAACTGAAGATGACCCTGATCGAAGAACAGAATTCTGCGAAATTATTACGGAAACCATTACAAGGCATCCTACCTATCTCCACAACATTTGTTTCAGTGACGAATGTACTTTTTTTCTCAACGGCAATATTCACAGACAAAATTGCCGTTATTGGAGTGACACCAACCCTCACGTTTTCCGGGAAACTCATACTCAATATCCAGAAAAATTAACGTTTGGGCAGCAATATTGGGAAACCATATTGTAGGACCTCTATTCATTGAACAAAATTTGATAGGAGCACTGTATTTGAATATGCTGGAAACTACTGTTGACCCTCTAATCACCGAAATCGTCGACGTGAATCCTAATGAATTCGACATGAATCAAGATGGAGCACCATCACATTACTCCAGACAAGTGAGAAACTAATTGGATAATACTTTACCCGGTCGTTGGATTGGCCGTCGAGGTTCTACGGAATGGCCAGACGGCTCGCCAGATTTGATACCTTTAGACTTTTGTACGGGGCTATTTGAAGCAAAAAGTGTACGAAACTGAACCTGCTTCAATATTGGATATAAGGCAGAGAATAATGAATATTTCTAGAAATATCGACGTTACTATGTTCGAAAATGTTCGGAGTAAAATATCGGATAGGCTGTTCTTATGTCGTGCAGTTCGAGACCATTACGAGCATCTTCTGAACTGAACTCAGTTTATTTCCTCAAATTATGAAGTTAAACGTCGATGTATTCAGGTAATTACTAAATGTTCCGCCATTTTGTAGTAGGTGAAGATATTGACTTTATATTCTAGGGTTGTGAAGTATTCGTCAGGAGCTTCCAAAGTATGTGTCACAAGACCCCCTTTTTCATTAATTTTTTTTCCCAGATGCGCCCAGTCGCCATCTTGAAAGTTCCATCTGTCAATTTTACTCCAAAATATAGTAATGCATCAATGTCATTATCCCAAGTTTCAATTTTTTGAGTTGACCGGTTCAAAAAATAAAAGGGGAGGGGCATTAAAGAAAAGCACTGTACATTTCATTTGTTTCTTCTTTACAACATATTCGAATTTCTTGAAACCCTTGCTATGGTTATAAAATAAAAACAACGCATTTTTAATTATAACTGCATCATAATTCTTGTTAAGTGTACTACGAAACGCGCGAAGCTTCAAAATAAAAACACGAGTTTTCAGTTTTGGCAAATGAAATTTCAAATAAGCCTCCATGTTAACAATATGTCCTTACCTAGCTACTTGATTAGATTCAAGAAAAAGAAACTACCCAAACACCAAATCTACGTCACAATCACACTCGACGCGCGTTTCGCCAACAAAGTTAACATCTTCAGGAGCGAAAAGCTTACTGAACCACTTATTCTACCTTATTTCTATTTATAAGGATATGTGGTTCAGTAAGCATTTAGCTCCGGAAGATGCAAACTTTGTTGGCGAAACGTGCGTCGAGTGTGATTGTGACATAGTTTTGGTGTTTGGGTAGTTTCTTTTTATTGAATTGTATTAACACCGAAGGTTCCAAAATATGTATTTATTTGAAATATAAGGGACATTATCCTGATCTAAAATACATTTCCAGCATTGTTTTTGAAGTCACGATGCTGGCATAATAAAAAACATCTGTACACGTGTAAAAGTGTCGTTTAAGCACTCACAACGAACGTTGAAGGCACCCCGCTATGTCGCGTCCTAAAGACGTGCTTTGAAGGCCCACTTTGAAGGTTCACTTTTGCAATTGTATCATACTAATTAATTTTAGATGTCAGCCTATTGTTATTCATCAGCACAACGAATTACTGAATATTTTAAGTTTATACCATTGAGATGATTGCTATAGCACGAAAATGAGTTGTTTTCCGGTCGCCGTCTACTCATCAAGTCAAGTACAGCTTGGCAAATCTAGGTCTGAATATGAAATCGCTACCCTCTCTATCGTCCGAACACTTTCTCATTCTAAATTCGCGCATATCATACGTTTCTCGAACTTCATAGCTAGATTTGCCAAGCTGTACATAATCTGTCTTGGTTTTATAGGGTAAACTACTACGGAATTTATACAGCGTGCTCTCCCCACCAAAAGCAGTGGAACGAAGTGAAATTTGGAAATTGGAACAAAAAACACATACCGTTAGTATTTGTAGGACAACGCCGCCGTGAATGTGAACAGTTACAATCGGTGTTCTTCTTCTTTGAATGAAGTTATAGCATTACTCCCAATTGCAACAATTGCGTGGAGATGTGTGATGTTGGTGTCAAAGGGCTTTTCATGTACGCGGACATAATGTTCTTTTGGGCACAAATTACATTCAAGCCATAAATATCACTGACTTTTGAACGATCGTTTAACAAAAATACGTCGAAATAAATAATGTCTTGGTAAACATCTAATAACCTAAAAATGACAGACCACACGCACCGTTATAAGGTGCGTTCCTGGTACCTGTGGTACTACGATCAGTCATAGAAATTGAACGTTGCCAAGAGATTGTAAGCAGAATCAAAACAGGTATTTGATTTAGTAGAGCATATTTGAGAGTTAAAAACAAAAAACTATTTAAACCATCACCAGATGTCATTGAAATTTTACAGGTGTATTTCTAAATGATAGACTAGCAGACCATTTTATTTTCCGTAATTGGTCATGAATCACCCTGTATTCAACGTACTTATTTCCTATAGTAGGTAGACAAAAAACAGTTTACTATTCCATGAGCAGCAAATTCATTATGCAACTATAATAAAAGTCATCAACTTCAAGTAGCTCTTGAGCAGTTTGTTACAAGAGATTAATCCACAAAAATGTAAATACTAAAAATAAAGACCCGTAACGACCTGATTTTTCCCTAACCTCTGGTAATATCCTTTTTATGGCGTCGTCGTCGAAGTAAAGATCTAACGACTGTTTCACATTGTGCATTGTGATTATTCGAGATTGTCTGGTTGAACTTTATATACACCGCTATCTTGCAAAATCGTAAAAGTAAAGGAAAAAGTCATTGCCTGTTTTTATCGACAGATATTCTTCGTGAGGCGTACGTACTCAGAGGAGACCGAATGAAGCTGCGAAATTAAATGTAGGGTTCTGGTGCATGTACGATGAGCTTTCATTTGTTTTTTTCAGAATTAACACGCTGGGACTGAGATTGAAAAGAGTCGGAGAGGTCCATGTGAAAAATTCAATGGAGTAATAGTCCAAGAGCAAGAGGACATTTCCATGCAATTTTACAAAGCCAAGTTTATTTTTAGTTGATTTCAGTTGATATAGCATATAAATGAAAGTTATGTCAGTCAGTCGGTTGAAAGTGGGGACAGAACTGGTCAGTCAGCTCCAGTGTTTATACAAAAATTAAATAACGTCCTTTTCGTTTACTACACTTCAAAACTTTCATTATATCAACTATAAACAAAATGGTCAGTCAACGATTTTGTGGGACAACGCCCGTCAGATGGCGAAAAAGCAATTAAAAATGTCTTGCGCGAAATCAGCGGTGCAAGCGGCTGCTCGCTCTTTTCCTTATTATTACTATTCAACGAATTATTATAAATGGTTAAGGCTTTCGCGGCCGAAGTTTTCAGTGTCACAATTTTCACTCGGGTTTGAAGGCCGTCGTTTTTTGGAATTTTTTCCTAACGTTTCGCTAGCGTCAGTGGCTAGCTTCTTCAGAGGCTTATACATCATGAATAATCTCAAATGACTGGAGAATCCGTCTGCGAAGATTGTATTAATTCTGATTTAGGTAGTCTTGTTCGTTAATTACCGTATCAGGCTTTGGTACATTCTCACTAACCCTAATTGACCCCTTTCTAATGTCGTTGATATCCTTTGTTATTTCAGAAGTGCTTGTTCTCGTATCTGGGTTAAGCATATTTTCGATAACATTAATGACACCTTTTTGCCTGCTGTCTCAATGTCGAAGTTTTCTTTTGTTACCCTGGAATTTCTAAGAATGGGATTCCATATTCGGTTGAGGTTAACAGCTTCTTCTTTTCTGTTGAAATTTTCCGTGTATTTGTGGATCTCTATTGCCTCCAGTACAAGTCGGCTATGGTATCCCTGGTTGGGGGCAAGAAGTTTTACGTCCTCAAACAGAATCTTGTGGTTTCCTTCACTGAGCGCGTGTTCTGCCACTGCTGACTTGTCCGTTTGGCCTAATCTGCAGTTGCTCTGATGTTCCTTCAGCCTTGTTCCCATCGATCTTTTTGTGGTTCCGATGTATACCTTTCCGCAAGTATGCGATAAACCCCCGCTGCAGATAGTGGGTCTCTTTTGTCTTTTTTTTGCCGACCGAAGGCTTTGTTGTATTTTCTTAGTGGGTTTGAAAAAAAATCGATCTCTTGCCCCCAGCCGGGGATACCATAGCCGACTTGTACGGGAGGCAATGTAGATCCACAAACACACGGAGAATTTCAGAAAAGAAGAAGCTGTTAACCTCAACCGAATATGGAATCCCATTCTTAGAAATTCCAGGGTAACAAAAGAAAACTTCGACATTGAGACAGCAGGCAAAAAGGTGTCAATTAATGTTATCGAAAATATGCTTAACCCAGATGAGAACAAGCAATTCTGAGATAACAAAGGATATCAACGACATTAAGCCCACAGGTAGAAAGGGGTCAATTAGGGTTAGTGATAATGTACCAAAGCCTGATACGATAATTAACGAACAAGACTACCTAAATCAGAATAAATACAATCTTCGCAGACGGAATCTCCAGTCATCGATTATTCATGATGTATAAGCCTCTGAAGAAGCTAGCCACTCGCGCTAGCGAAACGTTAGGAAGAGATTCCAAAAAACTACGGCCTTCAAACCCGATTGAAAATTGTGACATTAATAATATACATCTTAATCACATTCATTAAGTAAAAATGCCCCTGAAACCCCATTTAAAATAGTTTTGCGAAGTAGATTTTCAGTGGATAGACTACTGATAAGCTCGAAAGCTCTGAAATGATCTACTAAGAAATTACTGATTAGCAGGCCGGCTAAGAGACTGCTTGTCGTTTTTTTTTCGAATCTCTCTCTGAAAATTCCCTCAGATATGTTTAGCCCAGTTGTATTCGTTATAAAGGTTACTAAAAAGATATTAAGAGGGGTTTCAGAAACCTTGCCCAAAAAATCATTAAATTTACAGGAATAACCTGCCTCTTTTCAGTAGTTTACCTACCGAAATCAACTCTATCCACCGAAAACTTGGGTTTCCGAATGCTTTTCCAAAAATAAAAAAATCGTTTAAACTGCTCCTCTGACAGCCTGTAGTAAATCAACCACCCCTTGGTATATCATTTTAGAACTTTCCAACAGTCTACATACTGAAAATAAATTGAGCTCAAATTTCTGAGGAAGGTTTCGATTTTTTTTCAAATTTCCACCAATATACAGTGTGTTGCCAAATAAGTGCAAAAGTTTTTAGGAGGTGATTACTTGTCGAAAATTAAAGGGAGTCCTTCATGTAAACAACAGCTCTTAGGCCAGTCGTTGAAAAGTTACACGCTTCTAAAAAGGAGAAAAAAAAATGTTTTTGTTTCTTGAAATTGCTGAAGTGTTAAAGAAATTGCATTTTGTGGTCGTGTTCTACCAATAAAAAGGCTACCTAAGAATTTATTTTTTCAAAATGGGAGAAATATGCAACACCTATCACATTTTTCACCAGAACTTTTTAGAAAAACAAATTTTTTCAATTTGAAAATTTGCATTGAAAAGAACGATTTACTGCACAACTTTTTTAACTTCTGTGTTGTTTACGTAAAAGTAAATAAAATACGACACCATGCATGAAGGGATCTTCTGTAAATAAAATCGAAAATATTTAGTAGTAGTTCAACTCAGATGCAAAAGTCCAAGAGGTTTGAGTCTGGAGATCTGGGTGGCCAAGGTTTATCGGCATATCCAACGATTTGGATACACGTTGTCCAGGTAGCAGTTATGCTAAAATGGGCAGGTGCATATACCACATTCGTAGATGGCTTTCAAACCATTTCAGCACATTTTCCTATGTCAAATTTTTCTTGTTTACTCCTCGAGATACTATCTTGGCCGACTTTGGCCAAAGACAGAACGGACTGGTACAAATCTGTTCTGTTCAGATGTGCTTTTTTTAATAAATTTTTTACCCATTTAAAGATCTCCATCATACTAAACTCAATCAAACGTAACATTTCAAACAATTTTCAATGTTTACACAATTCTCTCTCGAAATCCAATGAATTGATTATTTGTGATATTGTAATAAGGGTAAGGTCATGAAAAACTGAAACTACAAAAGATATTACCGTCGTTTTGATGTCTCTGAAGTCATTCTCAGGACCCTAAAATTGGATTGGCAACATTTTGTACTATTTAGCTTTAAATTTAAAAAATCCCCGAGTCGAGTTCTAAAAACTATTCGTGTGCAAGAAAAAATTTCCAGTTTTCAATTGACGGTCAAGTGGTATTCGGTAAGAAGATTTCACACCAAAGTGTTAAAAAATGCTAGGGTTTTTTGATGGTTTTGAAATTTAAACAGTAGGTTTTGTATCTTAATTCAAAAGGATGATAATCTTATTTATTATTTTTTTAATGCTTATTTCACCATTTTCTGCCAACTTTCGTTAAAAAAAAAATTGTAGAAAACTGAGAGATTGAGCTACAGTCGACTCATTTTTTATTATCATGTGTAACTAAGATTGGTTAATTGTATTTTATTTAACCTAATAATATATGCATGTGAGTTTCATTGATACTAGAAGCTGCTTCGAGTTCTTTGTAAAAAAAATTATTTCTACCAACTGTAGTAAAATGAATTCAGAAAACTGAGGAATTGAGTTACAATCTACTTATTTTTTATTATTTTACTAAAGTCAGTTAATTGTATTTTATTTAACTTAATAATATATGCAACTGAATTTCATTGATACTAGATGCTTTGAGTTCCTTTTGAGAAAATATATTTTCACCAATTGATCGAGAATTATGAATATTTTGCGTAACTAAAGTCGGTAATTTGTTTTTTATTTAACGTAATCTTAAAACTGATGTCCTGGACCAATATCTCTTAAATAACAAGCCACATTTCTTCAATTTTGAACAATACTCCTGTTCTGGTTAAAAATGTAATAAGGGTTGCAAAATTTTTTGTTTCAGTTATACTTTTCATTGGTAGAACACATCCAGATGTCATTTCTTCAACTCTTCAGCAATTTCGAGAAAAAAAAGCAATTTTTTTTCAAATATTTGGGAACGTGTAACTTTTCAAGAATAGACAAGACCATTTGTCTATATTAAAAACCACCATTTCATTTTCGACAACGAATCACCACCTAAAAACGATAGCACTTATTTAGCAACATCCTGTGCTCCTCATGGAAAATTTCGTGTTGTGTGTGTATTTTTGTCATCAAATTCTACCGACATCAACAACCAGGTCTACAGTCATTAATCATCCTCAATTCATTAAATACAAAAGTCGAATTTATTTTCATATCCGACGCCACTGGCAAGTTGGCCGCTAAAAAGTGGCAGCTAACTTCACACCATTTCACGAGAGAGATATCTGAACTCTTCCGTCGAATTCAAAAGGTGAAAATTGAAGATTTTGGATTTACTTATATGTGATTTAGGGAGCGGTACACATTTTTCAATCATTATGATTCATCAACCACAGACTCTTAATCAATCTCACTTGGCTCAACGGACTTATTTTGTACACATCGATAACAGATTACGCTTCAGTTGAGTAATCGTATTTTGTTGACACCGGTCGGTCATGAAACTGCTCTGCCGTACATCAACCGGACCCTTTTTCCAATTTCGCCATGCAGAAATTTCGAAAAAAAAACTCACCTGATGACGTAGTTGACGCACACAACGCTCTGCGGTTTTTGCATCTTGTCGTGAATCAGGGTGGCCTGGGTGACGACCCACACGAATCCTCCGGTTCTGGCCAAGAAACGGTATCGACCCGTTTCGCACTGACCCTTGGAGAACACTGAAAATAAATCAAAGAATAAGTGAGCGATAAATGTCAACGAAAAGCCACTAAACGTAACGCGTTTGTTATATTGACACCTCACGAAGGAGCAATAAATATTTCAAAAGCGGATATCATAGAGTGAGAGCGAAAATCAACTGCCTCGCTCTAACGCTTGGAGCGGAAACAAATAATTCAACAAATAGTATATTACGTTGCAAGAGTTGTAAGTGGTAGCTTATGCAACGAAGAAAGACATAGAACAATTTTAAAATGTGTTTTTTCTACAACCACACTCCAAAACATGCTTTTCTGCATAGTTTTACGTTCGCAAACATGATTATTTCTCACAATAATTGAAATTTGACATAGTGTGCCACAAAGTGACATTTTTGTGCCACAAAGTGACATTTTTGTGCCACAAAGTGACATTTCTGTGCCAAAATTTTTCAGTACCTAATTTCTAAGCAATACAGTTTTCGTGACAGCAAGGTGAAAGTATATTTTGAAAATTCTGCATTTCGAAGGGATATTCGATCAGGCAAATTCAAGAATGAATAGACAAAGTCTATTGATTTATATAATATGAGGGAAATTGTCGTACAAATTCATAATATTCTGAACAAAAATCATAGACATCACTACTGCTGTCTCAAATACCCACATACACACTATCCATTGCTAGGCAACGGAGCAACATCTATCGAATCATTTGAATGTCAACAAACGTCAAGCATAAAATATTCGTAAAATATTCTTGTCCCGTCATTTTTTAATGAGATTGAACTAAAATGGATAGCGACAGTTCTGAAATTGAAAATACTCCGCCAGAACTAAGAGAACAAGTTAATTCATTGTCATTGAATTTACTACCTTCAACTTTAAGAGGAAAATATAAGAATGAGTCTCTGACATTTCATTCCGTCTTATAGTATAGTATTATTTTTAGCAAAAAGGGTGTTGTAGAAAAAGTATAGTGTGTAACACGAGCAGAAATGCAATTTATCACTCGTTTGAATTGCGCTCGTGCCGCAACTTTTTCAAACTCGTGAGAAATTAGCACTTTTCTGCACTTGTTGCACAATATACTATTTTCTGTGACGGGAAAAACAAAAACGTTTGACATTTTATCTCTGTTGACAGGTAACAAAATATCACTTTTTATGTGATTACTTTTTCCCGGTAAAAAATTTCCCGGATATATATACACATAAGTAAAGGTAAATATTTAATTTTAGAATATTTTATTACACAAAAGTTACATTTCCTTTTTATCAAAAGTACAATTATTAAATAGGCATTTTATGAATGACATGTTCCTGGAACTATTCGGTACCACAGTCGAATTGTGTTTTGTTGAAATTATATTTTTTTGTGCCATGGACACAACTGCCGTTGATGTACCCGGTCGTAAATCGGGTGTTATTTCAGCACTGCCACACATTCCAAACACATTATTATCTATTTCTGTCCTATGTGCTACCGATTCATCAACATACCCTTCAAGCGACCGTTGATGACTTCCAACCGCCATGTTTCTTAGCGTCAGCAAGTCTCCCCCAGATTCAACTAGAAGTGTAGCAGACGATCTTCGAAATGAATGATCTCTATATGAGTTGGCATTTTCGAATTGAAGATAATTAGCTATTGTTGCAGGTACATTATAAAACTAAGTTTTTTACCCACAACCTTATTGATAGATACATTTTCTATTGTAATATGCATAAAACAGGCAGCGATCCTTTGCTGCTGCTGGACGAAGGACTACGTACATTCGGTAAAATTTAATATGTTCGTCATTAACTACAAATCTTCTGTTTACATAATTCTTTATTATTTGCTTAAGTTTCACAATTATTAACTTTCCCGAATCTTCAGTAACATCTAATGTTACCTGGCAAATTTCACAAATTCGACAAGCTCCTGCAATCCCAAATACAACAACAACCTTGGCCATTAAATAAACTTCATCGGGAACATTAATTTAAAAAATCACTAATTTGTGTACTCGTAAAAAACACAGCTTTCTTAGGCTAGCAATCTCTCCCATTTTGCTTCAGAAATGTAATTAGTTTAAAATATTTTGAAATGTCTACATTATTATCGGGTTCAGTTGAAAAACAACATTCTGCTGATACTCCGCCCTTTCATATTTGCAAATTAGGCATTAAGGTAATTTCATATTATCTATATATTTATTTATATGTTGTTATATATATTTTCATTTGTTTCTGCATCTGATGAATAAAGACGAGTTATTATTATTATTATTGGATTGTAACATATTTTTAATGTTTAAATAATTTGACCACACTATTGATGGCTTTTGCTGTTGTGCCAGTTCCGAAAAATAAGCAAATAACACCGAGAAAAAAAATGTATATGTCTTTCTCATTTTTCATTCCATGAATCTTGAAAACGAGATTTCGTAAATTTTCCGCGATTTAACTGGAAATCATTTTTGTGACGCTACTTTCGCTGCTTCTACTAACTCCGGTTGACTCATAGAAAACTCGAAATCAGACATTTTTACTGTATGTTACTTGAAATGACCAGTGGAAGAACCACTAATGGTGAATTCATGCACGACGTAACTTAGTCTCAACATAATAGACCGTCAGAAAGTGACAGATTTAGGTGCCCCATTTTCACATACAAGCCTCGAATAGGGTTGGAAAGTAAGTCGATGTTGAGTAAAATTAAGGGAAATTTACGAGTGGCTCGTGGGGAAAACATATGGAAAAATCAAAAAAAAATTCCATTAAATTTTCCGACGACAAAATCTACTTTTCCATTCACGCCACTCAAGCCATTATGTTTTTCGGTCTAGTGACGATGTAGGTTTTCATAGTTTCGATGGGCTTGCGTGGGAAAACCTGTTAAAATCTCGTTATTTCTTTACAAGATTACAGCCTCATTTCAACCCTTTAGCCACCTTCAACACTCAAGCCTTTGATCTTCTGAAGCCTGGTTCTATTAATTAATGATTAGGTGAACACGGCTCGCGTTAAAATATGGAAAATAGAATTTTCCATGGAAAATCGAATTTTCCATATGTTATCCCCAGGAGCCACTCGTAAATTTCCCTCCATTTTACTCAACATCGATGTACTTCTCAACCCTATTCGAGGCTTGTATGTGAAAATGGGGCACCTAAATCTGTCACTATCTGACGGTCTATAACTTAACCTTAATCTTAAGAAGATGAAACTCGAATTTGTTGTAATGTTCATGAACGCGACTTATGGATTTAAGTACAGGTAACGTAAGAAAATCATAAGTTTCAACTTTCAACTATAGTCACAATTTTTCGTGCAAATCAGGTACTGCGAAAATGGGCAGAAGGACCTCGGTCGATAGCCATTTGAATTGAATGTAATTCTGATTGTAACAAAACTTAATTCTGAAATTGAATCAACATCCGGAAGCCATTAAATCCAGCATTTACGACACCGAAAAGGGCCCCGAACCTTCACACCAGTGGATGCTATGAAAATCGTTTCAATACAGACTTGAGAGTTATACGAGGGGAATTTAATAATTCAAACAAAATATTTTGTATCCACACATCAGTTTCATTATGAATTTAATGTCATATTTCCATTGAGATAATTGATTCAAACCATAACTAAGTGTTACAGAAAGATCCATGACTTAGAATAAGTAGAAATAAGAGTAATTGTTTAGATATAAAGAGTTTTTTTTCATAATGCGAAAAATTTGCATTACGTTTTTTTCTCGTAACGTCGGAATATCTGAGTTATTAAATATTTAATGCATAAGCAGATTGTAGAAAAAAACGAAAAGAGATTCAATTCAATTCACTATTTAATTTTTAAACAACCCTTATATTTATTGCTAGGCCTGAATAGAAACTGGGATTACGAGACCCAGGCTAACTTGAGGTCAGATATTTTACACTTCTATAATTCAGTCCTGTCTTAAATCTTGAGAGAGTTAGATGTTTGTTAGTAACGTGACCTTTTCTGGTAAATGATCTGTTTCGAAAGAAGTATAATGCTTTAGTAAAATAATACCTTTTTGGATAATTTAATAATGTAAATATCATGAAATTTCATTCAATTCACTGGTTCTAATTGGATTTGGTTCCTAAGAACGTATGAATTTGAAACTTCTCAGTTATTCCGGTGTTCTAATTTTTTTTCTTTCGGCGTAATGAGTGATTTTGTCCGATTTTTTTGTTTTATTAAGTTGAATTTGATCTTCCACCTGTGCCTTCGGCCCAGATATTAATAAATAACATTCTGATAAGTATCTGAATAGATTGAAATCCAGAAAAGTGTTAAAGATAATAATAGAAAAAGTAACTTGGTTAATTAAAACTAGTGTGTGTGTGCAGAACTGGTAGCAGATTCCTGATATGGTTTGCCGGAAATTGAGATTTGATAAGTAAGTAAATGTATAATTTTCCTGATGTGTTCCGATATAAATGCTGATATAAAATACTGACAAAGGCACCGCTCGGCCTAACAATTACTAGTATCAGCTGTGATGAAACTCTATTTCACCGGAATAGCATTTTCTTATATGATTCAATAAACAACATTTATTATTATTACAGTGAAAAATTAATATCATTGCAATGTTCACTTCATTGTACACTCACACTGTTGGTTAGGTTAACATACATATCAGAAATTTGTGGTATTTATCATCTTTTACATAAACAAAATACCTGTATCAATGGCAGTATATACGACATCTGATGGACATCTACCGGTCTACAACTACACCAACATCTTTACGATAACGACCACAACGGAAGATTAACTTATTGCAAATGGATTTTGACTAAATACAGAGAAGATGTACATTTTCCCTTCAAAATTATTCATTCAAATGAAACTCGATTCACCAATTGGGTCTGTTCAATCGGAATAATAAATGGTACTGGTCACAAACAAATTCACATCTGATGCAAGAAGGACATTTTTAACAGCGATTTGGTTTCAATTACTGGATGGGTATTATCGGAGGAAAACTTTTGGGGCCAATCGTTTTTGAGGACAACTTACTGCGGAAAGATATCTACAGTTCCTTGGAAATCAAATTGATGATTTCATTGAAGATTTGCCACTTACTAGTTAACCAAGTTATCTATTCAACAAGATGGAGCGCCACCTCACAATTCTCAAGTCGTAAGAGAACATTTGAAGGGCATCTTCAAAGAAAAGTGGATTGGCACTAGACCTATTCTGTGGCCTGGTACTGGTTGTGTATGAGTTGTACTTTTTGTCTGACACTTGCAAATGTGGTCTGGCATCAGATCAAGGGCACAATTCTGAAAACGATGCGTCAGCGAAAGGTGATCGTAGACATAGATTTAGCAATGCCTGCGGGGGCTGCTTATAGTGTAGACCTTTCAACGAATTACGTGCCTCTACAAGCCGATCCTGGATCGACCAATTACGGAGATAATCTCGGGTTTCCCACTATCTTATTATGAAAGGCCTCGTGACTCAGTGTCTATAAAACTTTGATCGCCATACTATAAGTATAATGATAAATGACAAACGGGTGGATAGGATGACACAAACTCACTTTTTTTTGTTTTGCTCGAACGGCATGTTCCAAGAATTTGCAAACGAGCAACAACAATGACAAATATTCAGATTTACCGCCTGCGAATCGATACGTGCTATTTTACACATTTTACGATTGAAGCAGCCTACTGAAACCGTCGAAAACGTTTCAGTGAAATTGTTATGTCTGTTGCGGATGCCGCGATAAATCGCCAAGAACTCGTGGGTATCGGGGTTCATTAAACCCGTTCGAAAATCGTGAAAAATAAATTAGAACAGAAAAAAATACGGGTGCGAAATGAATGTAAAAGGGAATCCGGGAGAATGGTACATTAAATTAGTGGCGCGACGTGTTTTCGCTCTCCAGCTTAGGAAGAGAATTTGGAAATGATTATTAAGGAATCCACTATGCTGTAAATGTCTCTAAGTAAGTCATATATTGGTATTATGTTAATCATTTTTCTTATTGCACAATAATAATAATTTATCATTAAAAGCAAGCGCGCAGCGAGTTTGAAGGCACAAAGCAAATCGAGTTTAAGAGCACGAACGCACTAACATCCTTTAAAACACGGTGTGTTTTAATCTTGAAGATTTCGCACGCTTACTTGCGAACGGTGTGTATAAGCCAAAACCAGTCGTAATAAATGAAGTCTCAGTGGAAATTAGACAAAAATTATTTTCTTCATTCTGTTTTTCTTCATGAATTTCCACAAAATAAATAGACCATCAATCGACCAAGACTAAAAATTTCTTTATATTTCTCATATCATATATTCAAAACTGTGATTTCAGAACATCGTATCGTTCGATTGCGACTGACGGTCATATTTCGTTATATCCATTTCGTTCATTTCACTTTTGTATTTGTTGCTTGTTAATTAGATGGAAATGGTACCCCTGAATAGCTATCTATAATATAAATACAATATAAGTGTCTTCACAAAAATACATACATGCAAGCACGATAAAATATGCTACCAATGTTAAAGTATATCACAATATATAAATAAAAGCACAAAAATAAAAAACATTACAGACATAAATACTAAATAAATAACACTAGCGATATTAAAATTTATCCTCATAAAATTCTTCCAGACTGTCGCGGCTTTGTAGACCAAAAATTTGTGAAAGTCAACATCAAGGTTTTATTTTATATAAACGTTTTTCTTCAAATTTGTTGCTGAGAAATTTGTAATCTACACTCAAGTGTATAAAAAACGGTCAACTTGAAATGTTAACAAACTTAACTTTTTAATTTTCAATCTGACTGATATTTTTTTTAATAAATGGAAGGAAATTTGTCCTAGATTAATTCGCATCAACCAGATTTCCTAATAAGATCCGAATATTACACATTATACGAGGGAAAACAAAGTTATGTTTCTATCATCTAAGTTTACGACACCCTGTGGTGAAATACAGCTTCTGGATGACATTCAAAACCATCCTGTATGCAAGCTTGGTTCATTCCCTATACATTGCTTCTCCATTCATTTTGATATCACGATTCGTTTCAAATTTATGAATTATTGAATAAAGCAAGTCATTTTATCTGCGTGACCTTTAATTCTTTAATACGGAAAAATTAACTACTAAACGATAACATAAGAAGAGAACGGTTGAAAAGAAAACACTTAACCAATTTTTTAATATCGAGTGTTACTTCCTCTATCTTGGATAATAGCTTCCATTCTCCGAGGCATTCCACGAATTAGCGTTCGAATATATTCCTGAGGCATGTTATTCCAATCCACTATGAGCGCAACACGAAGTTCATAGGTGGTCTTTCGCGACTTCTCACACAACTACCTAGATAGTCCCAAACATGCTCCATAGGATTTGCAATTTAATTTTTCTATCCCAACTCCAATTAGGTATTCTGTAACACACCTGGCGGAATGTGGTCTCGCATTGTCTTGTATAAGAAGGGAGTTGTCTCCTTTAAAGTGTGAATATGAGACAACGTAGTCAGCTAAAATATCATTAGTGTATTTTCGTGCTGTCAAATTCCATCTTCAACAAAAACTAACTCATTATATTCCGGCCCATACCATGATCCTCCTCTATGACTGAGATGGGAGCTAAAAGTAGACTTCTTAAATCTTTCTCCCGTTCGCCTCCAAACGCGCTTCCTACCATCCGGAGAATGCACACAAAATCGTGATTCATCCGTAAACATAACGTTTTGCCACTCGGCATCATTCCACATGAGATGTTGACGTGTAAACGCTAATCTTGCCACCTGCAAATTTGGGCCACTAACTGGTCTGCAAGCCTTCAACCCAGCTTCGCCTAATCGGCGACGTATTGTCCACTTACTTATTTCGGTGCCCCTAACTTCGCGAAGTTGATTTTTTGTTTGCACTGATGTTAAGTGTTTATTTCGTAGAGAAGTTATAACAGTATCCCTGGTTATCAGCAATGGAAGTCCTAAATTTTGGATCACTTCCAGGCCTGTGTTCAGTTCTGCCTGTTTCTCTGAATCTCTGTTCGATTCTCCGTATAGAACGGCTGACATTTAATCTTCTAGCAACATATTGATAATTTCGTCCCTCATCTGAAAGAGTTATGGCTTCAGCACAGTTTTCTTTACACAAAACCATTGATAGAACGGATAAAATTTTTCTCAAATTGACGTTATGACAATAACACAACGGTCAAATAATAAAAAAAGTGGAACAATTGTTTTCATGGCAATCGTGATCACTGATGACGAATATGTAGAGAAAATGCAATGCTTTATTCAATAATTCATAAATTTGAAACGCATCGTCATATCCAAATGAATGTGGAAGCAATGTATAGGGAATGAACCAAGCTTGCATACAGGATGATTTTGAGTGTCATCTAAAAGCTGTATTTCACCACAGGGTGTCTTAAGGTTAGATGATAGAAAAACAAACAGTTCCACAACCAAAGCCATTTTACGTGTCTTATCGAACGTTGAAGACGGAAATCACTCCATCATAACTCTATGTGATCTAACTAATGCTTTCGATTGTGTTTGTCATATCCTATTGAAAAAATTAAGATTATATGGAATAAGAGGCTCCGCTCTCAGATTTTTCGAATCCTATCTATGCGGTAAATTACATCTCTGGTGGAAGTCACACACGGAGTACCCCAAGGATCAGTCCTTGGCCCAGTACTGTTTATCACATATATAAACGACCTCTGTCAATATATGATTCCAACAAAACGATACCACCTTAATATATTCAGATGAGGATATTGAAAATTTACTCGGATTGTCAGAAGCAAATCTTGAGAAAGCCAACGAATGGTTTACGGCAAACAAACTTAGCTTCAACATCGATAAAAACCAACAACTTTTAATTTCCACACATTCAAACATCCCCACTGGTAATAGTGTAAAACTTCTAGGGATTATAATCGATGATATACTGAATTGGTCACAGCATGTTGACAAGTTAGGACATAAACACTTCAGTATTATATTCTTAATAAGGAGATTAAAGAACCTAGTCAATTGTGATGTACTAAGAACATGCTATTTCAGCTTCTTCCACAGCCACATAATGTATTGGATAGTACTATGGGGAAATTTCAATGTGAGTAACATTTTTGTGTTACGAAAAAAAAGTTATCATGAGCCGAGCAAAGTACAGGGATCATTGCCGTCCGCTCTTCATTAAATTGAAAATTATGCCCCTTCCAACCATTTTCATATACTCCACTCTACTAGAAATACACAATTATATAGAAAATTTTGACACTATCTCTGGAAATCACCGGTATCCAACTAGGCCTGTTAACTTGTTGAAAAAACCCAAACATAGACTTGCAGTGACTAGCAAAAACACTTTAAATATCGACATTTATAATAAGTTGTCAGAAGTTAGGCGTTTAAATGCCCACAAGTTCAAAACCACGGTTGAACACTTTTTTTTAAACCATTGTTTCTACAGTGCGACAGAATGTCTCAACATGAACATGAGATTACTGATATTCCCTCCTTTAATTGTTTCAAATGAATCCACCTCTTGAGACATGTATTTATACAATTATTATTTTATATTATTTATACTCTTGTGATCGTTGCATATTATTCTCTATTTTACTCTATTTTATTTATACACAATTTGTACTTATAGTGTTTACCTGTCATTTTAAAATTTTACATTTTTAGATTCTATTTCTTCTTTTGTCTATATTTTTGAGTTTAGACTTGCTGCAAATGTACGATTGTATGTAACGTGGTCAATAAATTACTTACTACTTACATAACTTTGTTTTTCCTCGTATAATGTATATAATTCGGACTTTATTAGGAAATCTGTTCGAAGTAAATTAATCAAGGATACATTTTCTTCCATTTATTAAAAAAAACTATTAAAATCGGACTGAATATAAAAAAGTTATTCAACATCAAAAGTTGTTAACATTTCAGGGTTTTTTAAGAACCTGAGTGTAGATATACCTCTTCATCAAAGACCACTCACTATCTTAAAAATGAAGAACGAGACTTCTGAAACCATCCAATATAACGCTTCGCCATCGAATTATTCCGCTCCGAGTTTGATGCCCGAACACATTCTTATCGCTCATAAAAGTGCGGGATGGCCGAGAGCTTTTCATTCCAGCCCGCATTACTGCTGACGCTGATACCGCATGTTCTAAAATTCAGCGGAAAATCTTTCCCGTTGCCATCGGAGTGAATACCCCGAGAATGGCCCTTTGTTCTAGAAAACTCATTGCGGATTTATAAGAACAGATTGTCGCTGTAGCCAACTGTGACGAGTTTGAGAACCGCCGTGGGAATCCTCCTTTGATATATGGGATTAACCTAGTCGGGTCTTCATGAAATCCAACGAGATTGAGTTGTGGAGATTTAGGGTTATGGACTACTTGATGTTAAGTACGGACCATTGCATATTCGAAAGGGAAATACATACCGGGTGTCAACGAATTGTTTAGACAAGCCATGGTTTTTAGTATTCCAAGAGTATGAGATTTAAACTTGGCAGGTGTATTGGATTCAATAATTGGATTTTTTTCAATATTTTATACTCGTCCATCATTTCCGGTATCACCGGAAACGACCCCAATTTGGAAATTCCAAATGAAACACCCTGTACATTTCAACATTTTTGGATTCTAGGGGCAATTTCTGAGTACAATCACAGTTTTCAGACAAAAAATTTTACACACTTGATTCTTCAGAAAAACAATCAATTTTCGCCAATCAACGAATGTGATGGACATGAACGATGAGTAAAAAATATTGGCTTTTTTCGGTTAATTGAGAACCTATGGTGGTTTGAAATTTCTAATACCACTAATTGTGCAAAAAGAATTTTTTTTTAAATGAAAACTTTTTAGACAGGTTTCGAATCTAAAATCGGATGGATAACAATCCTAATACACTAATTATTTGTTGAAAAATCATGAGGGATTGGTGTGATTGGCTTATCAACTATGCTGTGGATACAAGATACAAAATTGAAATCGGATTCGTAAGAGCAATTTTACGATCAAAACGAAAAATTTACATTTTCGTGTAAATTATTCAATTATTAAATTGTTAAAAATTGTTATTTCCGTCAACCTATTGCACCCCTACGCGCAACCCTCAGAAGTCTTCGAGAGACTTGTGCGAGCTAGGGAAGTCGCAGCCTTTACCTTCTAACGTGTGATGCTATGCAATGTGATACCATGCAATGAGATAAACATTTCGAATGCACTTTATTCGCCCGTAACTGAATCAAACTATGAAATTCTTGATGAAACACTCTATATACAATTTTCGATTCCGCAAAATAATCCATGTAGGTCTACTCAGTATCGGAAACGAATAGTGCTCACTCAATTTTTCATGATTATTCCCATTCTCATCACAGAATTCTAACTGTTGGTAAAACACTAATATAATATAGCATAACATGAAAGACAGTCCGTGGTTATTTTCTGTTATCGAAACTGTTGATTATTAATTTGTTATAAACATTCAATCTAGTTGCTCCAATCAGAAAAACTGCAGAGAAATAAAATACGAACAAAATGGGACATTGGCAACGGAGAAAAACCGTTTTTTTTTTATTTTTTTTTTTAATTTCTAACTACGACTTTTTTCAAGATATAGGGTTGTCACTTCTCATGAAAGTATTGAATCATGTGTACTTTATGTGTGCACAAAACAGGCTCTGACGGATTATTAGTTTTGGCACAATTGCAATTTGAATTTTTTTTGCAGCATGCCTGGATGCTCTAATGATAGTCCCATTTCAATTTCACTATTTCACAAATAGATTTTGAAAGTAGAAATATAGTCCCACAAAATATTCTTATTTTGCGCTAAAATGCTGCGAAATGGGGTGAAAAATGCTTGCAAACATGACTGAAAAGTAGAAGGAGTGACCGGGAGATGAGGGGAATCGTGCAGATATCAAAGAACAAAACATGATAGGAATATGTTAGACAAATTACTAAAATTACTTTAGAGCGGCAATAGCTTCAAAAAACACTTGTGCAGGAATAAAAGCTATTATAACATTGAAAAAAGTAACAAATACAGTGCAGTCTTCACGATCAGACGGTTCAAACATATTGTAAAACAGCCAGCCTATTATAGATACTGAGAAATCGAATAAATGGCGAAAACGCCGAGATCATTTTTCCATAACACTTCTCCGAATGGTGCACGATGTGAACCGTTTTGAATTTGATGAAAAATGTGTTGTCAGAATCCAATTACATTGAGACCTAATTATAAACAACATATATCAAGATTATATACAGGGTGTTGCAAAATTCAATACAAATATTTCAAGGGAGAGTTCCTGTGGTCAAAATAATGTTTTTTCTTTTCTTAAACATGTGTCCTAAACTTCACTCCATCCAAAACAGAAATCGGAAGTTGCGCGAAAAAAATCGCAAATTTGGAATTGTTATTTCCAGTCCCTTAGTTTTTTGGAAGCTCTACTCACTTCTTACTTCAAAAATGAGGTATCTCTAATTTAGGGGGGTGAATGAGGGTTGCCTACTGGCCAAAATTTTTCGCCAAAAAAATAAATTATTCAACATCACCATTGAGTTGGAAAGGAAAAAACAAAAAGTTATCGATAAAATCGCTGCTAAATGCTAGTGGGCTCTGACTTTTTACTTTGTCTCCCCTTTTGGAGCTTTTGACGTTTGCATTGTAAAATAGCACTTTGATTCACTTGTAAGTTTCACGTTTGTTAAACGGATAATTTACGATTTTTTCGCGCAACTTACAATGTAAAAAATCGTAAATTTGGATTTGTAATTTCCAGTCCCTTGGTTTTTCAGAAGATCTATTCACTTCTTGCTTCAAAATAGAGGTAACTGTGATTTAAGGGTGTGAATGAGGGTTGCCTACCATTTTTATGGCAAAATTTTTACCACCATTGAGTTGGCCACCTTTTCGAAAAAATCTCAGGTAAATGAAAGTATTTATTTAAATAACAACCTAAATTCTTAGTGGGCTATCACTTTTTACTTTGTTTCTCCTTTCGACGCTTTTGACGTTTAAATTGTGAAGCATCACTTTAATTTACTTGTAAATTTGACGTTCGTTAAACGGTTTTTTTTTTAAAAATTCGTTGTTGTTTGTAGCTTGGAGGAGGAGAATTTAAGGATATGTGTTTGTGAGAAAAGAAGTTTGATTTTGAGCCCAGGAATATGCGCTTAAAATATTTGTATTGAATTTTGCAACTCCCTGTATAGCATACAGTACAGAGAAAGTGGAGGGTGCCGTGCAAATATACAGTGTCGCCATAAAGTACGAAACATGTGAAAAAGCTTATTATTAGACTACCTTGGTGAAACGGGAATCCGTTTTGAGCCCACAATTTTTGTTTGAGAATTTTTTTATTTGTTTTTGCATTACTCAATGGTTTTGTGAAACTTCCGGAACTGCAGTGATTTTTGGTTATGATAATTTCTAAAAAAAAAAAAAATTAAATGACTTGATGAATTAAAAAAATTGAGAGGTTCCGGAATTCTCATGAGACCACCGAGCCCATACAAAAAATATTTTTTCCATGAAATCAATGATTTTTGAAAGAAACGGATTCTACGATCGGGAAATTTATATCTGATTGGCGCTGTAATCGGGAACGGACAGGTGCTGTGTTGCCAATATTAATCGAGTTCATTATCTTCACCCTCATTCTTGATCAGTATGCCAACAAACCTTAGCTGAAAGGGATGAAGAAGAAATTTGACTTTTCAGTGATGGTGGCTCTTAATGGAAAAACATTTTTTTGGGGATCGATTGTGCATGTCTGAGAACTAAAAATAAATAAAAAAACGTAAAATTAATTTATTAATTATCTATAGATACTGTTCATTTTATTAATAATATCTTAATTTAAACTTAATAATGATAATACAAACTGAAAAATGTACCAGTACTGTGATAACTGAAAATAGTCATTTACGTAACAAGTCCGGAAAATACTGTTTTTTGGACGAGTAGACCAAATTCTAGGACGAGCGTTAGCGAGTCCTGGAAGTCTACGAGTCCAAAAAAACTGTTTTCGGACGTGTTGCTTACACTATTTTTTCGGCAACCATGTAGAATAACAAATCAATGAGACGCATTTAGTCTAAGAGACGAAGAGAGGTCGACTTTCACCTATCTGTTAACCGGATGAAACGATTCCAAATTTTAATATTTCGAACATTTCAGTTCTTATATTTGTATTACATATTGAAATTCGAACAGAAGATAGGTACCAACAGAAACATTCTAATTCTTATTTATATTAATATTTGTATTAAAATTCGTACGTACTTCCCGGACTAGGCCGGGAAGTGCTACTTTCCCAAAGAAAAAATGTCCGGGAAGTGAACACTTGTCAGAAACTATACCACATTTTGAGAACTGCTTCTGTTTATTAATGATATTTTTATTGTCGTGAAATCGACCACTATGACGAGTCAGACTGAAAAATTGGAAAAGTATCTTTGTCAGACAATGAAGCCATATAGAAGGTTTGGAGAGAGTATCTCAGTAAAATTTTTGCTGATTGAAACTCTGTATTCTGTTTAGTGGGGGTGTCAATAACAACTATAAGATCTATGGGCATTCTAACTATTACTTTATTAGTCAAACCACTCCGCGCCCATTTTCAAGGGAAACCTTTTTTTGGGTGTTCGGTCATTTGGTTACCATTATATTGAAGTGTTAATTGTTCTGAATTATTCTTGTGTAACAATGTGTGTGTGGTGTAGCAAATAAATTGATTGATTAAATGATTAAAATTGTTTCGGCAAATATTTTTTTTATGTAAAATGGAAGTTTGCTTTTTCTCTCTATTCATTTGATCTCTATCACTCATCATCTTCCATTACTTGATAATTACAATTCAAATATTCTGACTACTTGTGATTTCTTCAGGTGATTCTACTAGGGTCCTTCTCTATGCACCCTGTAGATAAAATACTTGTTCAAGAAACGTGGATCAGTACTAACCCAGAATAATTTTGTTGATTTAAGTTCATCATTTTGGAATCTTCGTGGCACATCTCCCGAACAAATAAAGCCCGACAACACATTTATTTTGTTATTCGGACGGATGTTTCCTCGAAAAGAAGCACTCTGATGCTGAATGATTGATGACAGTGTAGTAATTGGATTCTTATCTTTCTTTATCATCCAGGATTTCCATTTTTTACGTTCATATTGATAAATCTTCTTGGAATTTGATAAAGTTTTTGAATCTCCTAACGGTTGCTCCCAGGCAGCTGTGTATGAAAGAGGGGTAAAAATGGCACAAGATGTGACTTATTTTCTTCAAGATCTAACAATGATAACACCAGAAAAATTAATAGGCCAAGCTGTAGCTAAAAATAAGAGGCCCTTTTCACACAAAATAAAAGACGCAAATGGCCTACTATTTAAAAGATAGTTCTTAAATGAAAACCCCGATTTCGCCTCAGCAAAATCGCTTTGTGAAATTTTTTAAACAAGAAATAGTGAAAAAAATTACAACTTTTTTGGTTTCTTGAAAATATCTCAAAGATTATTCAAGGAATCGTTTCACAATCAATGGAAGTTTTATAAAACCTACAAAATGGTTGTTTAAACGCCCAGATCGGTGCATTTTTCACTGAGAAAATCCGGGAAAACCTCGAAAAAGAGACCATTTTTTTAAAATTCATAATTTTTATAAATCTGAAGGTGGACAAGGACAAACAATATTGCAGAAACTGATAGATAATAACATGTGGTTTAACTGTGCGCAAGATGATCTCTGTCCGATATGTTTTTGCACAATCGCGTTATAAACAATTTAAGGGCAAATCTTTCTAAATGCGCCGACCGTCTTATTCAAATTCTGTAAACGGCATATGGAAGTAGAGATCAATATCTACAATTTTTACCTGAGAGGTGGGAAATATGTTGAAAATGTCACTGGAAGTTACTCTAAATGCTTCAAAGTGTACCCAAAGTCACCCGAACTCAACTCGTATAACTTCAGTTTAACTCCGGGTAACTTCGGGTGACTTCGGGAGCACTTTGAAGCGTTTTTCAACACATTTTCCACCCCTTAGGTGAAAATCCAAAATATACAAATTGTAGATATTGATCTCTACTTCCAGATGCCGTTTACAGAATTTGAATACGACGATTTCCCTTAAATCGGCGCAACTTGCAAGATGTGCCCTTAGATTGTTTATAACGCGATTGTGCAAAAACTACACATCGGACAGAAATATTGTTGTGCAATATTGTTTGTCCAGCTTCAGAATTGTAAAAATTCAAAAAAAAATGAAAAATGGTCTCTTTTTCGAGGTTTTCCCGGATTTTCTCAGTGGAAAATGCACCGGTCCGGTTGTTAGAAAATCCATTTTGTAGGTTTTACAAATCTATGAAAGTTCCATTGACTAAAAAATGATTCAGCGAATAATTTTTGATATATTTCCAAAAAACCACTTTTCACTATTTCTTGTTTGAAAAATTCCACAGAGCGATTTTGCTGGGGCGAAAACTAGGGTTTTCATTAACGAACTATCTTATAATCTGCCGAAATAACTTCAAATTCAAATTGTTTTGGAAAGGACATGGCACTGGATACATGCAATCCTATGGTTCATCAGATTTTTCAATTTTCAGATATATTCATTCTAGTAATCAAGAAGAGCTACTTTCTTCATAGAATTTATTTGTGGCTCTTCAGGGTGACATAAAAAAAGCGTGCGTATTTTCCCTTCATTTCTGGATAAGGTATTTTTCAAAAGAAGTTTATTGACCTTTGCAGAACAATTCCTTCGTTTGTCTACAAAGTAAGCCAAAAAAAAGCGTTTAATGTTGAACACTTATCGTATGAGCATTCATTTTTGTGACATTTGTTATAAAATACACATATAATCCCCCCAACATAGATCCTACCCAAAAAAAAACCATGTGAAGTAGCTCAGTATATATTTTCTTCATTTTTCTTCCCAGCATGTATAGGTATATGCTGCTCCCTTGTTTATCGAAAAGTATAAACAGTTTCTGACCCACTTACATGAATCTTCATAGACATCCATTCTGTTGCTTAATTCTAAAAAGGACAATACCAAATTAGATGTATCTGCATATACAGGGTTTTTCACAACGTATCCGATTTTTTTAACACCTTGAGTGCCATAGCGGTCATTATGACCACTACGATATTTTCCTGTGGTGCCATAGCGGTCATACTGACTGCCGATTTTGCACCTCTGCTACGGCTGCTTTCAACACTTTTTCTAAAAAGGGCTCGTGGTAATCTATACGAAAACATATAATTTCAAATTGGTATATCTTAAAATTCTGTCATTGCACTGGGTACTCGTAATTTTTTCGTAAGTGATGGATCAGGACACATGAATCGTTTGTAAATATGGTTGAAAAAAGCACGGTATCGATTTTTTATATGCACCGAATGGAACAACATCGACTCAGAAACCTTACATTGGAAGTTGGTTGCGTTGCACGCAAATTTGTCCACTTTTAAAATTTCAAGTTACTGTGAAAATCCATTCCCATTTCAAATCCATTTTGATTCAATCCTCTATCTTTCTGGTTCAAATATTACGAAAGGGGGGATCTGTCAAACACTGTATAAATGGTTGTGAACTTCACGACACAATTAATAATAGAGTTTGAGAGGTTATGGTATTGACTCACCTCAGAACATGTAAGAATATTTTACCACACCGAAAGCAGACTAGGACAAGACTAAATGTAAGGATTTGTGAGGCATTTTCTTGTGTTAGAGCAAACGATGGACATTATTCAAAGTTCTTTAATAACTGATTAAGGTATATCTTGTTCTTGGGTCACACGTAGGAGTTGTGATTTTTTGATGGGCTCTTTTATTTTAGAATAAATCTATGTTGGTGAACTAGCGTTATATCGAAAATGAGTTCCATTGGTATTTTTTTTTACAAATCCAGTGATTTTCTAAGTAGCTAATTATAGCCAGATACATCAGAAAAATCTACAGAAGCTTTTCTTTTATTATGCTGTATAATATTGCTTCTGGTTCATCAATTGCACATATAAATTTTTTAATCTTTTTGATTTCCATATCGCTTTCATCCAGTTGGGAATTTCTGACTCATTGACACCGTGTTTGACAGTGTTTGGTATTGAGACCTATTCAAGCTTCCACTAAATGACACAAATTACGAGATCATTCTGTATTAAACGAATATAATGTTTTCGCAAACTCTTGTTTTTGATTTCGTCAGTTATAAGTACTCTTTCTAAGTGCCTGAAAAATTATGATGTAGTGAGTTCTTTTACCAAGTTTGGTAGTTTGGCAGCTATACACTATTATCAAAATTATCAGCAAAGGGTGTTCTTCTGGAATATAAGCGTTTATGAGACAAAAACAACACAATGTTTGTTCTGACTGATGTATCAGAAACACGTTCTTTCAAAAAATGTATTTTAAAACTTCGTGTAGGTAGGTATGTTTATTTCCACAACACAGTTTGAATAAATTTATTCCATACTTGATAAGCTTTTCTGGGAAATATTGCTTCATAATAAACCGTCCTCTGAATGGAACTGGCGATATATTGATACTTACATTATGTTTCTCCAGTTATGGATGGATGGCTGGATGGATGGATGGATGGATGGATGGATGGATGGATGGATGGATGGATGGATGGATGGATGGATGGATGGATGGATGGATGGATGGATGGATGGATGGATGGATGGATGGATGGATGGATGGATGGATGGATGGATGGATGGATGGATGGATGGATGGATGGATGGATGGATGGATAGATGGATGGATGGATGGATGGATGGATGGATGGATGGATGGATGGATGGATGGATGGATGGATGGATGGATGGATGGATGGATGGATGGATGGATGGATGGATGGATGGATGGATGGATGGATGGATGGATGGATGGATGGATGGATGGATGGATGGATGGATGGATGGATGGATGGATGGATGGATGGATGGATGGATGGATGGATGGATGGATGGATGGATGGATGGATGGATGGATGGATGGATGGATGGATGGATGGATGGATGGATGGATGGATGGATGGATGGATGGATGGATGGATGGATGGATGGATGGATGGATGGATGGATGGATGGATGGATGGATGGATGGATGGATGGATGGATGGATGGATGGATGGATGGATGGATGGATGGATGGATGGATGGATGGATGGATGGATGGATGGATGGATGGATGGATGGATGGATGGATGGATGGATGGATGGATGGATGGATGGATGGATGGATGGATGGATGGATGGATGGATGGATGGATGGATGGATGGATGGATGGATGGATGGATGGATGGATGGATGGATGGGTGGATGGATGGATGGATGGATGGATGGATGGATGGATGGATGGATGGATGGATGGATGGATGGATGGATGGATGGATGGATGGATGGATGGATGGATGGATGGATGGATGGATGGATGGATGGATGGATGGATGGATGGATGGATGGATGGATGGATGGATGGATGGATGGATGGATGGATGGATGGATGGATGGATGGATGGATGGATGGATGGATGGATGGATGGATAAGAATCGCATTTTATGGAAAGTGCCAGTAAAATGTAAAATTACACACTCAAGAAGAATTGACATCCTTTCTTTGTCATGATTTGTGGAGCAAAATGGTTCCGAAAGGACATGTCGGTTGGCCAATAATTGACAACATGTAGCTTATTATCTTAACCCTTTATATACCCTGTGAGCCTGATAAATCCCAGGATTTAATTTCTATCGGTTGAGGTCCATTCATGAAGCCTTGACTGAGTAGAAGTACTATTGTTATTCAACCAAATTTGATTGATACAGATATAAAATCATAAGGGTATGTATTTCTTCACAGTAACCAAACAGAATTCAGCTATTCAGATGTTTCGTTTTTAAACTGCAAAATTTCGTTATTTTCATTATCGGCAATGGCTTCAGATTCGTCTGTTATTTCATTTTAGAAATTGAACGATCTTCTTAGTTTTCTGGTTCATCATTCATCATCATTTTGTATCTCTTTTGGATTATTCAGATATTGAAACCAACCATTTTTTTCAGATTTATTCACCTTTATTGAATGTTTTTAGATAATTATTGGGCATACCGGAACGTATTCCTTTCAGTTGATAAATAAACTAAGTTTCCCCAAAAATCTTCAACATTCTACTAGAAAACAATTGTACCCGCTGACTTGATCGCTACCGTCACATGAAGAGCCACTGTGAAAATCCAATTTGGATATTATATTTCATATAGTCTCAGTTTATAAAGTTTACTTCAGAGTAGGATATCTTCCTGGTGCACAATATACAATTTACTCATTTGCCCCTCTACACTTTTATAGATTATCTTGATCTAACTTTCAATCAATATGTTGAAAGTGTTCATGTGGCTTGGTCTATTCGTCCATAAAATTTACCAGAAATCATCATTAGGAGTCAGTTCTGAATTACCTATCGGTTAATAATTTATTTATGTTTCGAATTTTATTGTTTTTGTGAAATATTCATTCTTTATATTTGGCAGTAAATAAATATTATTTTGTAATTATTATCATTATAATTATTATTTTGGACTAAAAAGTCAGGAATATGTGTATGAATCCACCCCTAAAACCTACTCACTACATTAGAATTGTTCAATTCGAACATTAAACTTTTTCGATTTCAGCTCCATCTAGTGGACGAATACCAACAAACCATACATTTTTGTGATGAGTATTCTAAGAAAATTGATAGGCTGATGAAAATAGACAAGGGCAATTTTCTATAAAAAAGTTGTCAGTACTGACCCGTCCTGTATAGGATTATGTCAGGAACGTTTCAATAAAATTTCGTATATTTCAATCCTAAACCTCTACTTCGAATTTGAAATCTCTATGTGAAGCGATAATTGAGTACCCGTTCTCTGTGGCACCATGGGAAAGTCAGTATGAATTTTTTGGCAGTCAAGGTGTTAAGATATATGCACTACTAATTAATGGTCGATTTCTTGAAACAAAAAATTATGAAAAGTCCAACAGAAAGCGACATAAAAATGGTAAAAGTTTGTAACAAACCATTCTACAAAAGCCGTTCAAAGCCGTTCAAAGCCGTTCAAAACCTACATGGGCGCAGCTACCACAGTACTGAAGTAATAAATGAATTTTGTACCTTGTTTGAGTGAGTTTGTTTTTAAACAACCGATGAGGAAGCGAACTACAAAATCGAAAACACATCATTTAGGTATCCAGTAGCCAATCAAGAGCTGAACTACGAAATCGAAAACATGATGTTTTCAATTATCAACACAATTATTTCACCAACCGATAACGCGTATTTTAGCATGAGTTGTATAATCGGAAGTAATTACACAAGTGCATCAAAATTACCAATAATTTTCCATGTTAGCATGTTGTCTAACAACTGCATGAGTTTATTTTTATATTTTGTCAAAATATGAAAATAAACTCATGCAGTTTTTACTGACAACATGCTTGAATGGAAAATTATCGGGTTTATTCTGATGCACGAGTGTAATTCGGTAGAATATTTCCATCGTATGTTAAAAATCCCATATGAAGCGGGACATTTTTGATCAATTACAGCGAAAAATTGCCGGCGGGACATTTTCAGGCTGAAAATTACCCGGTATGTATCGAAAATTACCCGCTCGGTCCGTGTATCTATAGTAACGATTGTTAAAATGTACATTTGTCATCTTGACAGGCATAAATAATGAATTTTAAACGTCGTTGAAATGTCACGTTTAAATACAATTTCAAACTCAGCACATACATTTTTGTTTTAACTCCGGAAATATTCTACCGAATTACACTCGTGCATCAAAATAAACCTGATAATTTTCCATTCAAGCATGTTGTCAGTAAAAAAACTGCATTCGGTTATTTTCAAATAAACTCATGCAGTTTTTAGACAACATGCTTTCATGGAAAATTATCGGTAATTTTGAAGCACTTGTGTAATTACTCCCGAATATTTCCGGAGTTGAAACGAAAATGTATATGCTGCTGTCTCACTTTCAACTACATTTTCCTCAATAGATTGTCACCAAAACGCGACATTTTTTCAATTTTTGAAGTATATCTGACATTTATCAGTATTGTCAGTCAGTGTAGTTGTTATTGGTGTCATGCCGATGGGATGTTTTCGCAGTGCAATTATCGCGCCGCAGTACAATTACCGGGGGTAATGCCACAAGTGCATTGAAAATTACCGATAATTCTGAAAAAAACGTGTTTTTTATAAAAAAACACGTTTTTTTCAGAATTATATGGTTAATTTTCAATGCACGAGTGGTATTCGGTAGGAAATTTCACACCTCATTCTTTAGGTAGATGACACATTTGAAGTCTCACTTCTGACATTAAAATCGCGCGACTTCACTTGAATTGACATCTAATGCGATAATTGCACTGCCGTGACGCGAAACGCGTCACTACAGTACAATTATCGCTGTGAGCCAGCGGTAATTGCACTCCTCTTATGGACGTTTTTACACGTGAGGGAAATTTCCGGGGGTAATACCACAAGTGCATTGAAAATTACCGATAATTCTGAAAAAAACGTGTTTTTTTTATAAACTGCACGAGTTTATTTTTTTCGTTGTTTCAAAGCATAAATTGCCCGACTCCGAAGGAGGAGGGCAATTTTTTGAAACAACGAAAAAAATAACCGAGTGCGGTTTCTTATAAAAAAAACACGTTTTTTTCAGAATTATCTGGTTAATTTTCAATGCACGAGTGGTATTCGGTAGGAAATTTCACACCTCACTCTTATATGAACACTTGTAGGTAGATGACACATTTGAAGTCTCACTTCTGACGTTAAAATCGCGCGACTTCACTTAAATTGACATCTAATGCGATAATTGCACTGCCGTGACGCGAAACGCGTCACTACAGTGCAATTATCGCTGTGAGCCAGCGGTAATTGCTTTCCTCTTATGGACGTTTTTACACGTGAGGGAAATTTCCGGGGGTAATACCACAAATGCATTGAAAATTACCGATAATTCTGAAAAAAAGGTGTTTTTTTTTTAAACTGCACGAGTTTATTTTTTTCGTTGTTTCAAAGCATAAATTTTTTGAAACAACGAAAAAAATAACCAAGTGCGGTTTTTTATAAAAAAAAAACACGTTTTTTTCAGAATTATCTGGTTAATTTTCAATGCACGAGTGGTATTCGGTAGGAAATTTCACACCTCACTCTTTTAGCCACACATTTGAAGTCTCACTTCTGACATTAAAATCGCGCGACTTCACTTGAATTGACATCTAATGCGATAATTGCACTGCCGTGACGCGAAACGCGTGACTACAGTGCAATTATCGCTGTGAGCCAGCGGTAATTGCATTCCTCTTATGGACGTTTTTACACGTGAGGGAAATTTCCGCTGTAATTTTTCGATAATTGCACTCCTCTTATGACAAATTTTATATAGGCATAGGCATACGTCCCTTATTGGTCCTAATATTGCAGGAAAGGAGGGTTTTATACGGCGCGGCGAGTGCAATTATCGGGGTAATACCACGAGTGCTCGTAATACTATCGATAGTATTTAATTCTGTCATAAATCAACGAGATCAAATTGCTTATCCTGGCAGTCAATGAAAGTTGATGAAGTTCAAGACTTCTGACGGAATTTTGGTTAATACGAGAAATTTCACATTTTTTTCCTAGTTTTATGATAAATCAGCTAAATTAATTTTTAATTTAATCTCACATCGGTCTGCAACAATAACTTTTTCCAGAAACAGAAATAGGTTTGACTATAAATACAAAATAAAAAACCAAGAACTGAAATCTGTATTTGAAGTGAAAGATCTAGACGTACTGATGGACGCTAAGTTAATATTCAATCAATCCGCACTCGAAAAAAACAATCAACGAATGCAATAAAATAATGGGATTTTGCAAAAAAAGGAGTTGACAACATTTCAGAAATGCAAGATCACTTCTCTCTCTATTTATTACACAGTAAACTTTGTTTCGCCTCAGTTTTTTGGAATCCCCAGTACCAAGTTATCATAGATAGAATTGAGAGAGTACAGAAAAAAATTCCTTAGATATATTCCGTATATGATATAAGACAAATGTACGAATCAGTAATAGTGACTACACACCAGTGATGCGTGAATACAAGATATGGCATCTCAAAGATAGGCGAAATGTAACAGGATATAGTGGATGCGATAAGGGGGCCCGGGTGGGCCGCAGAGCCCACCGTGCGGGGGTGCCCCAGCTCCAGAAGGGGCTCCTTCGATCTCTTTGCTTTTTGCTTTATTGCCACATGTATGAATATCCTAACAAAATTTGGCGGAGGGACCCTCGAATCATTATCGCCGCCACTGACATGATATTCAGACTGATGAGGGGACTAGCGCAGTGCCAACATTTACTCTCTAAGATTGAATTCAATGCTCAACGCAGACAGCTGAGAAAGCTGCTCAGAATTCACCATTATGTATGCTTGGAACATTCAACAGAATTTCTAATGACATTTATGGCCGATTTCACCAACTGATTCCTAAAGTTAGGAAATACCTAAATCGAATTTAGGAATAGCCAAGTGCAATTAGCGTTTCACCACACTTTAAGTAATGCTTAAGAGTGATAGGAAATGCCTACGTTAGGTATTTCCTAAATTCGATTTAGGTATTTCCTAACTATAGGAATCAGTTGGTGAAATCGGCCATAAGTATTTGAATTTGAAATTAAGAGTTATTTTATCGACCATCGGTAAGCGAAATATAGACTTTGATTTCACACTCGTTGTATAACTGAATTTACTATTGCTTATTTACTCCTTTGATGGAACATTCACCATCATACACGATGGGGGAGTCACATCAAAGGCCATACCAATGTTGTCGAGAAGACAAATCTGGTACACGAATGGTTGGAATATACGGGGGAAGACCAAGGCAAGACATCAGTCCAAGTGTCGGTTCTCAAGCCTCAATATTCCAAGCCGAGGTAATGACTATTTCCGTTTCCAAGAGAGAGATTCTAAGAAGGGGCCCAGTCCATAGTCATTCTATCCGACAGTCAGGCGGCAGTAAAGGCCCTGCAAAGAGCGGGAGCAACATCAACTCTCATCGGACAGCCTGCGGAATTCCGTTTGTAGAAATTGAGCAGGACACGAAGAAACGGGTTAAGAACCATCATCAATCCTCCTGGGAGAACGGCTCTGTTAATACTCGGATTTCTCTCAGAAAGGTGGTGGACTCCTAACAGGCCACTGCCACCTGAGAAAACACCTGCACATGCTGGGGATACACCAAGACACCACACTATGCAGGTTCTGTGATGAGGAAGAAAAAACAGGTTCACACGTAATGTTCGAATGCGAAGCTCTGGCTAGCATGAGGATGGATATCTTCGGACACTGCAGTGCAGAATATATCACCCCACAGGGAAACCTCGTAAGGAATCTCCAGGACTTCATCAGAAGATCCTGAGTACTTAGGAGATAGACCTGACAGCGGGGAGCAGAAAGGTTCTACTCAGAACTACTTGTACTTCGGCCGATAGCCAACCTCGCCGAGCAATAATAATAATAATAAATCCTATTGCCTATTCTATAAGTTACTTTCTGTATGTTCATGTCTTCTTTGTTCTATCTCTTCTTTTCTTGTTCACAACCCACTAAAATGATTAATTATGTAGAGGGTACTGATTTTAGATTGTTCAATCTGTTTGTAACCCCTATTTTAGTAAATGAATAAACTACTGCCAAGGAGTGAAAACCCGCTTTATTCAACATCGTGCAAGAAAACTTCGACAGGGCAATCAAATGAACTACCTCGTAATACCAAAGCAACCCACTAAGATAATAACCAAAACTAAAACCGACGAACGCTCCCAGTTAAGCAAACAACTCCTGGAGATTAAGTAGTAAGAAATAGAGAGATATCCGATAATTCGGTGTAATCATGTAAATTCGTGGGCCGACGGTAGCGAATCGGAATTTATATTAAGCATAACGGCGCCGTTTCACGCATACAGGGCATAAAATTGGTAATTCCAATTCGTTATCGCTAATTGAAATCGTATCGAAACGCTACGAGGTCTAAACGGGAAACTTCACGCTAAAAAAAGTTCATGTAACACTACCATTTCATAGTTAACAAGGAACTGTACTCTTAGAAAAGGAAAATGAATATATTTCAGAGGTCAGGAAATAAAACACAGAAAATATCAAACAACGCACATAAAAGAAAAGACATTTCTAGCATACATAAAGGACATTATTTCTCCGTTAAAACTGATATCATATTTCGAAGTAGGTAGCTGACAGAGTTAAGTTTTCCAATTACTGCCTAACAGTGTTTTCTCCAATCTATACTCTCATTGATGTATAGGCCCATCAGGAACCTTACACAAGATACATTTTTCAAAACTTTATCATTAAAATTTACATGAACGTTAAGTCACTTGTTTCTGTCTGCTACGAAAATGTATTGAATGAAGTGAATTTATGCCGAACCCAGTCATACCAACTAGAAAAAACTTCATTACAACTGTTTTCTAAGAAATACTTGGGTTCTTTCGAAATAAGTATGGACGTATCGTCCGCATACAACGTGAAATTTGTGGATAGGCTCACTCTCACGATATCAGTCACAAATAAAAGGAACAATATTGGGCCCACTACTGGCCCTTGAGGAACACCTACACTGATGTCAAGAAAATCCGAATAATTCACTGCTCAGTCGCCCCTGAGAGACTTGTGTGCAGATAATATTGTATCCATTCCAGGCAAACCCGTGAATACCTATGTTAATTAGTTTATTCAATAGGGTGTTATGGTCTACGTAATCGAATGCCCTGCTGAGATCACAAAATATCCCAACAGTGCACTCGCCCGCATCAACCAAATTTGTCAGATTTTCATAAAAAGGGTGGACAGCACTGTTTGTGGATTTGTTCGCTTGAAATCAATGCTGGTTATCGATTATTATGTGATTCTGTTTCAGGTGACAGTTAAGACTCTCTAAATATTTTTGAAAATATGAAGGGAAATGGTTATGGGACGATAATTCTTAACCTGCTTTGGATCGTCTTTTTTTCAGAATTGGAACAACCCGCCCAGTATTTAGGCAATCCGGAAAATTTCCATTAAAAAACAAAGATTGACAATATAGGTCAAAGGAGATATTATAAAAAAGCAACTTTTTTTAGCAAAACTGCTGGTATGTCGTCAAGGCCACATGAATTTTTATTTTTAATCTTTTTCTGCAGCAGTTCGTATAATTCCATTTGCGTATGATAGACCAGGATCCCACATCTATTTTCAAAAATGATTAATAACAGGCTGAATCTTCCTGAGTAGCTTCATTTTGCCGAAACGCCCAACTTTTTCCTCTACGAAAATTCTCGATAGTGGTAGCTAATAAACCGCGCAGGCGTCAATCATGTCGATTTGGTAAGTGCAAAAATTTATTAATAACAGTTAGTTTTTCAGTTGAACCTCGTGCTAATTCGATAAAGTACTCGAAAAAACTTTTGTCCTACAAAATGCTACCATCCATTTTGTAGGACTAAAGAATTCCCCACTCCCAACTTGTGGTCATTGTGGTCATAAGAAATCATCAGTACCCAGCGGATTTTTCTACCGTTGCTTGCTTTATATTTGTATGATTGAATGGTCACATTGTCCTAGGTAAGTTTTCCCAGTCCTACGTGCAAAAGTCGTAGTATACAGGGTGCTCCATTATGTTCTTGTACGAACTTCAAATAGTGAATCTTTGGCTAATTACAGAATAAAAAGTGCATATGAACATGTGTCCGCAAATGTTTCGTTTAGGAGATACAGGGTATTGAAGTTGAAATGTTAAATTCAATGATCTTGAATTGAATAAGTTTTTAAATAAAATTTATTGAACGGGGTTTATTTGAAGTGGAAATCGAAAGTTACTATCAAATATAATATCTTCTTTCGAACTGGACATTTTGAGGCCTCTCGAGACACCATACATCCTTTTTTACCATGAAGCAGATTTTCAAAATTCGTCTGACCTCATTGAAAGTTTTCAATTATAAATTTCAGCTCTTCAGACGATGTGGTGTTGCAGGTTTCTCCGGGTTTCCCTGCATATGTGGAAGCGAATGCACCATGTTTATAAAAATTATAAACACTAAACAAAATTTTCCACTTTTTTCATAAAATTTTCACGTAAATTATGATATATTTGAATTGAACAATTATAAATTGAAAGTACCATTACTTTACGAATAAAAGTATATTAAATTAGCTAAACCACAATTTCAAAATAATTACTTTGAAGAATTTTTGTAGGACTAGCGATACATACCCGTTTTTTGTAGGACACTGTATTATTTAGGTGAAGAATACACTAACCTTTCATGTGTTATCATTGTCCTACAGTTACTAATAATTTGTTTTACCATGGAATTGACAATTTCGGAGCGTAGGACTGGGAACACCTGCCATTCAATATGTAGGACAATATAACCATTTAATTATACAAATATCAACCAAGCACCGGTGAAAAAAATTATTTCAATTACATCAAGTGCAACATTTCTAAAAAACAAATTAATAGAATCAGCAACATCTGCGGTCAATTTTCATCTGAAAGCAATGATTTATTTTGATTTTTAATGTCATTATTCCTTGTGAATTAATTTATTACTTCCCACGTGCTTTTTGTAGGATTATCAGATCTTTTAAGCATATTCTGATAATATGTTTTTCGTGTTACCGTTAAAACTTTTATGATAATTTTTTTGGGTTTTATAATATCCTCGAAATTCAGAGAAAGTCCTTGATAGGGCCTTTTAGTTTTTCAGGTTGATTGACGATTGCCGTTCATCATTATTTACCCATTTTTTGCTTAATTTTTTGTAGATTGTCTCGTTATTGACAGAAAATGTACATTATAGTGAAAGGTAAAAGGTAGTACACACGATGTCATTCGAAGTGAGATTAAGAGATTATCAATTTTACCAGAAGTTATATAGAACGCCCCGTATATTATCGAATAGCTGAACGCGCAATTGAATTCTGCTCCGACCGATATAAGGTTTCCTGTATCTAAGTCGAGTTTGAACATTTTAACAGTTCATTTATAAAATGGGATACACAAGAAACATTGGGTCCAGGATATGATCCACAGATATGATACAGAGAGTGGTGTACAGGAATCACTAATATCTGACAACTTTGTCATACCATGCTGAGGAATTTCTGAGTAAAGGTAATTAAATCTCAAACTAAGTATTGGTCCCAGATGGGCACCGTGTGGTACTCCGGGTGTCACTGTGTAGGGAGACGATTTGTAACCATTAATTGTTATTATTTGTGTCCTTTTGTAAACATGTAATCCATCTGAGAAAATATCTGTGAAGACCAATAATTATCAGCAGTTTCGATTCGAGAATGTTATATTGATTTTGTATAGAATCCTTTACTAAAATCAGTTTAGACTAAATCAACCTGTGTTAGATAGTCCATGAATTAAGAGTAAGTTGTCCGGTTCCATTCTAAGGATCTTTCAAGTAGAAATCCATATTGTTCGGGAATAATACTAGAGTATAAAAAAAATTGTTAAAATTTTTTTTTTTCGTTAACCAGCTGTCGTCCCATTACGAACGGCAGCCTTCAGAAGTCGAAACAGGATTAACGATGTCCTACCTTTTTACGTGCGATTCCTAACACTTTCTCGGGTCATCGGAAAAATTTCTGCAGTCGCTAGCATGCATTAAGGCAATTTTGTCAATTTTTTCATGAACTTTTCCCATAATATTGTGTTTAGAGATTGGTCGATAGTTTCTAACCAAATATTTGTCGCCATTTTTGTGAATAGGTATGACTTGAGAAATTTTCCATATGCTTGGAATTGTGCATTATCTGAAAGATTTATTGAAAATCGTCGTCATTGGAACACTTAGGTTGTTTTTTAATGAATATAGAGTTGTGCTTCTATTCTTTTTAATTTTGTTTTGTGCAATTGATTCATTTGAAGATCGGATTTATTTCGTTGAAAAAACGACAAGGTCTTTTTATAATCTCATGACACATTCCATGAATGTAAAATGAATTTAAAATGCCATTTCATGAATATCTGACAAATAAATTTCTTGTTTGTATCGCTTATGCATGTTTGAAATGACCTAATCTATTAATACCCTGCTTTCACTCATGCACGTGAAATTCTCATATAACTCAAATGAGATATAACTCGAAATTCTTTCGAGTTGGATACAGGAAACCGTACATCAGCAGAAGCGGAAGAATACAATTGTGCGTGCGGGTATTTGATACTATACAGGGCGTTAAATCTGAAATAAAAACTTTCAGGGTTTTCCAAAACTTCCAAATGACAAGACATTTTTGACCACAGTGTATAAATTCTGATAAAATTGATAATGTTTCTTCGAAGATCATCATACATATTAACTATGGTGAAAATTTTCAAGATTCGGTGTAACTTTTGTAGATATGTATTTTCAAAAGTACTTGCGCTACCTAACTCGAAATTGTTCACAAAAATCGTAATAATGCCAAAACTGTTAAGAATTACTATACAGGGTGTTTCAAATTCGATCCTTACCATTGGGATCTCGGAAACTATGAGAGATACGAAGATGGTTGAATTGGGACAAAGTTGCGCATTTACCTGACTAACAATATGCCGTTGAGACACTTCTGAAATTCCGAGTATATCCGGAGATATCCAGAAAAACAGAAATTTTGGAAAATGGTTTTTATTTTTTTCTGGCTTTATTTTTCGAAGGATTCGAAAATAAATTGCACTTCCCCATGCCACATACAAAATACACATATCTCAAAAATTGCATCCAGGTGATCCCGGAAGGTGATTAGAATTTTGTAATTGACTAATAAGAAGACCTGATTTTCCTGTTTTCCTGGAAAATGTAATTTGGACAGATGAAAGCACTTTTACGAATTGTGGGATATTCAACCGAAATATCGAACACATTTGGAGCATACAACCACTGGCAGTTCCGAGAAATTCGACCTCAAGTGCGATTTAGTATTAACGCGTGGGCAGGAATTTACAAAGATAAAATTTTGGGTCCTCATTTATTTGACGGAATTCTGAATGGAGAAACCTATCACCAGTTTTTAATGTCGATTTTCGAAGACTATTTGGATGATCCACCTTTGGCTAACTATAACAACATCTGGTTTCAACATGATGGTGCTCCACCGCACACTACCAGACGAGTATATAATTACCTGACTGAAAGGTTTGGTGATAAATGGATAGGGAATAATGGGCCGGTGAGGTGGCCAGCAAGGTCTCCAGACTTAAATATTCTGGATACATTCTTATGGGGTACTCTGAAAAATAGAGTTTATGGTCAGAGGGAATATCAAAATATTGAGGACCTTCAAACACAGCATTGATAGGGAGTTCGGAAGATTGAGGAGGAGGGAAATTAATCGTGCAGTGAATAATATTCGAAAAGGGCACAGTTGTGTTATCATGAACAAAGCCAGCATTTTGAGCGTTTGCTGTGATTTACTTTTGTCTTTACATTTTAGTTAATTATTGTTATTTGTTCGAAGTTCTATTTTTATTGAAAAGGACACAATGTCCAATTTACCTCATACACACCTCATTTATCAAATTTTGATTGTTGATTCTGTCTCGGTATTTTTTCATTGGCTTTCCAAATGATCCAAACTCGGTGTGATCTAATAACTTGAACATAGTTCGATGTGGTTGTCGTCTTTCGGGATACAAGTTAAAATACATTTCCGATGCCCTAACACTGTTTTTATGGTATTTGTAATAAATTTATATCATCATAACTATTAAAACAAAGAGACAGATTATATGATCTAAAAAGAAAATTCCCGCTCGATCAAAGGGTTGTGAATGACTTTAAAGACATAAAAAAAAAACAAAGTAAATAAAGATAAAAGAAAACTTAAGGCCACTTACTTTGAAAAGAAATGGAGTGAGGCTGGAAATAATCCAAAAAAACAGTGGAAATTTATCAACTCATTGGTAAAGCAGAAAACAAATGATAACATAGAAGCTTTAGAAATAAATGACACAATTACAACAGATCAATATACTATAGTAAACAGCTTTAACTCATATTTTGCCAATGTTGGACAAACTATAATTGATATGCTAAACCAAGAGCTAATAAATAACCCAATTTCGCATATTTTTGATAACATTTATACCAACAATTCCCTATACCTTCATGATACAACGTCAAGTGAAATAAGCAACATATTAAATGAGATTAATAAAAATGCAGCCCCTGGTCATGACAAAATAACAGTTGGAGAATTATTACTATTAGCTGAATGGCTTCTACCAATCCTAGACACCTTGATAAATGATATTCTCAATAAGGGACTCTTCCCTAATATATTGAAAATTGGGAGAGTGACTCCTATTCACAAAGCAGGTT
Organism: Chrysolina oricalcia; assembly: GCA_944452925.2. Lineage (NCBI taxonomy): Eukaryota > Metazoa > Arthropoda > Insecta > Coleoptera > Chrysomelidae > Chrysolina > Chrysolina oricalcia. Next base: position 15,246,395 of record OX101818.2, on the reverse strand, counting down.
CAAAATCAAAAATTGAGAATTATCGTCCAATTACAGTGGTTTGTGCGTTATCAAAATTGGTAGAAACTCTCATCAAAAATCGAATTATTGGATTCATAGATAAATATATCGAACTAGACAGATATCAATATGGATTTCAAAAACAATCAAATACACAGAGTGATACAATAGACTTCCTGAACCATGTGACAAAAAAACTCGATGAAAAAAAGTACGTGATTACTGTTTTTATAGACCTTCAGAAAGCATTTGATGTAGTAGACCATGATATTTTACTCACAAAGTTGAATGCTTTAGGCATTAGGGGAATAACGTTGAACCTGATAAAAACTTACCTACATTCCCGTGAACAATATGTCTCTTTGAATAACGTAGAGAGCCAAGTGGAGAAAACTAACTGTGGAGTACCTCAAGGCTCAGTACTGGGTCCATTGTTGTATTCTTTACACACTCTTAACTTAAAAAGGGCAAATTTAACAGGGCACATTTGCAGACGACACGATTCCTGTTTATGAAGGGGGAGATTTGAAAGAACTGGAAAGTACACTCAATGAGGATCTGAATCTGTATTCGGAATGGCTGCTGAGTAATAAATTAAAAATTAACGTTAAAAAAACAGTATACATGTTATTTAAAAATAAAAACAAAGAAACCCAAAATCTTAGTATAAAAACCGGAAATACTGTGGTTGAAAAAGTAGAAAATACCAAATACCTTGGTCTAAGTGTGGATAATAAATTAAATTGGCAAAAACACGCGGAACATATTACCAATAAAATTGTTGCCATGATCGGAGCCCTGTATAGATGTCGTGATTATTTGGACAACCAAAATAAATTATTAATTTACAATGCTTATTTTTTATCAATATTTCGTTACTTGATAACAAATTGGGGAGTTTGCTCTAAAACACTGATGAAAAAAAATGAAAACATTGCAAAACAAAGTAGTCAAAATTTTATTTGGTTTCGAAAAGGGAGAAAATACTGATTTGATAAACAGAACCACTGGGATTTTACCACTAGAAAAATGTTTACAAATTGAACAGTGCAAATACGCATATAAGGTCATGAGGAACCAACAAAAATGTAACACATCCATAAATCTAGTAAGCGAAATTCATGACCACAATACCAGAGCAAAAAATCAAATTTATTTATCACGATTAAAAACTAATGTGTCTCTGAATGACCCACTTTCACAATGCTTCCAAACGTACAATGCCTTACCAAATTATATTAAAGTCAAAGACAGCTATGCAACATTCAAAAAAGAACTGATCACTTATATAAGCACTCATAATATGTGATTGTTTAAGACACTTGTGTATTGTATTCATTTCTTGATATTTATAATTATATTGTTGTTATTTTGTTTAATTTGATATAGATGTACTTATTACCTATCTATTTTTTTGTTACAAACTCTGTTATATTCCTCCACCAGCACTATTGCTGATTTGGAATAATACTTTCTGTTGTGATTTTATTGTGATCTCTTTTTATTCGTTCGTAAAAGCCATTTTTCGCCAAAAATTCAATGACTTGTACAATAACAAAATGTCATTGAGAGTAACTAATTGAAAGTCAAATTTAGAAACATCAAAGTCAAAGCCTATTATGATAAGAATTGATATTTTCAATATCTCTAATTTTGCGAAAAATAATAACTTATGATACATCATTGAAAAGGTAAAATCTGGTCCTATTCAAAACAGAAAGAATCCAATGTAGCGCCCATAAGAAAAAATTGAGTTGATGATGGTGGCCGGAAGACGAAACGTCGGATAGTAAATCTGATAACACCATTATGTAGCAGGGAAAAAGTGGCAATGTGGAAGTGCAATTTATTTTCGAATCCTTCGAAAAATAAAGCCAGAAAAAAATAAAAACCATTTTCCGAAATGATACCGCACGCTTTGATAGGAAAAGTGGCCCCCTGTCGAATTGGCTGAATTTTTTATATGTTATAGTCCAAGTCATTCCAAACAAAATGTTCAATGGGCACAACTTTTACTATAGGCTAGTTTTGGCGATAGAGGCCCTCGAAAACTTTTATTTGTTCTTCATTGTTAAACGACTCGAAACGTTATCCTGCATAATAATCACTATTCTGCGTAATCAAGATCTGAATAGTCATCAATATAACATACTATTGAAAGTATTGTTCATTGCAGGTGATCAATTATACAGAGTGTTCCAGATATTATGGTAGGTTTCAATAAAGAGATGATTTCCCTTGTGTACACAGTACGATTGATGTAATACTTGACTTTTGGGTATTTTTATATACGTCCCGTCAATATAAGCGATTGCTCTTCAATAATTTGGATCAGGATTGTAGAGGGTGTTTGCAAAATCCGTAACATGTCTAGCAATATATTGGCCTCTCTCTATATGCTGATAACCTATATTTTACGGAACGAATTGTTGTAATAATGATACACGCACTTTTTGAATTGCCAAACTCCCAGCTTGACGACTGGAATACGAAAACATGCCCATCAAGAATTGATCGGAAAAACCTCGTCTTAATTTGCACAAGAAACATAATAAATCTTTTTTCTCTACTGCTCTATTTTTCTGGTGAATATTGACGCGATTGCAAAATTCAAAGAGGTCTGTGAACTGCACTTTTTTTATTGGAGTTAACGCCTGGAACTCTTCATCAGTAAAATTATCCTCGTCATTGTATTTATTCGTTGATTTATAGTTCAGCACAGCTTCTAGTAACCATATAAACATCGTTAATAATAATGTTATTAATAATAACGTTATATATTAGTGAATTTTTCAAACATCTGCGTATCCTCCATTCCCCACTATACTCACTATAATTTATTCTCTGAATCACTTGGATGTTAGGTACGACTGTTTGGTCAAAATTTGCATACCGTAAAAATCTTTGTAAGGCCATTTTATAGATGGATTCGTAATATTTCTCATTCTTTTTCATGGCTTATATCACAAGATGGTCGACCAATATTTTTCAGTACGTACGGAATTTTTCGATTATAACTTTCGCATTTCTTTAAAATGAGCACTCCTTATATTTTGACTATGTGATGTAGATTATGATGTAGAATAGGATTCATAAACATGTTTTCATTGTAGATCCCTAAGACAATTTGTAACCATTTTCGAATTATTGAACTTTGAAAATTGTAAGTAAGTAGAACACACTGTATAATTGACCGAATGTAACAACACTGAAGAAAAACACTTTCAATAGATGTCTTATTGATGACTGTTCAGATCTTGTTTACGCAAAATAGTAATTATTATCCAGGATTTTCGTGTTGGTTAACAATGGAGAACAAATGAAAGTTTTCGAGAGCCTCTAGCGCCAAAACTAGCCTATAGAAAAAGTTGTGCCCATTGAACTTTTTGTTTGGAATGACTTGGACTATAACATATCAAAAATTCAGCCAATTCGACAGGGGGGCACTTTCCCTGTTAAACTGTGCGGTGTCCTTTCTGTTTTTTTTCCGGATATCTCCGGATATACTCGGAATTGCAGAAGTGTCTCAACGGCATATTGTCAGTCAGGTAAATGCGCAACTTTGCCCCAATTTAACCATCTTCGTATCTCTCATAGTTTCCGAGATCCCAATGGTGAGGATCGAATTTGAAACACCCTGTTTAGGGACATATTATACAAATTGTTGCAAAATAATCGTAGATTTCAAACATGTAATAAAATACATTTGAAATAAGAAAGTTTGGGTCTGCTTCCGGTTTAACCGAACTATTCGATTGTTTGTGTTGATCTAGATGGTAACCATAGACACTTCGGAACTGAAAAATATTTTAGTTCAACTTTTATCGAAAATTATCAATGCATATTTTTCTAGAGGAAATTTACCAGATGAATTGAATTATACTTCAGTTAGAGCTATATACAAAAGTGGTGATCCTGAAAACTCCAGTAATTATAGACCCATAGCATTACTGAGCATATCAAAAATTATTGAAAAACTATTAAAAAACTTATATTTTAATTTCATCAATGCAAAATGCGGTTTTGATGAAAATCAGTTTGGATTTCAAGAAACAAAAGGTATTCAATCAGCAATATTACAAGTAATTGATAAAATTCAAGAAGGACTAGACAAAGGAAATTATGTGGTTGCGATATTCATGGACCTCAAAAAAGATTTTGATACCGTTGATCACATAACACTTTCGAAAAATGCGACAATGCGAGTTAGAGGCGTTATGAATAGTCTTCTTAAATCATATATTTTGAACAGACCTATTAGCACCAAACCTTGTAACTTTGAAACTAACAATAAAGGAGTCCCTTAGGGTTCTGTTTAATGTCAAGTTTTATATTTACTATATATTCAAAATATTTCCAGAATGGGTCTAGAAGGTAAATACACCATTTATGCAGACGATACGGTGATTTTATATGAAAACTCTAATCCTTCAATTTTAGAAACTATGATACACGAAGATATGAAAAAATATGAAAAGTGGCTTTATTCTTATCTCTTATCGTTAAATACAAAATAAATGTGAGAACATCATTTTTCAAAAAGAAATTAACTAAAAGTTAACCTCAATTTGAAAATAAAAAATTATATTTTAAAGCAAACTTCACAGTTAAGATATCTAGAAATATGGATTGATAAAAATTTGATGTAGGGCAAACATATTGAAGAGCTTATAAAAAAATTTTCCCTCATTGGATCCTTGGGAAGATGTCCCAAACTAGATCCAAAAAATGCAGATTTGATTCTATATTCTCATATAATAAGTAGAATTACCTATCTAAGAAATATTTGAGGAACATGTTTTGAAAATAATTTCAACAAAAATTTTCACCACATGTAAAAATACCTTGAAAGTTTTGCATTGTCTTCCTTATGATACACCAACAAGTCAACTCTATATAATCAGAGAAAATTTTTCGTTATAAGTACTCTATACAATAGAAACTTCAAAAATGCCTTTCAATATTGTAAATATAAAAGTTCACAATAACTAGAAATTCTGAAATTCATAGTTACCTTAATAGGCAACATGTTGATCCGGTTATCTCAATTGTTGGACAAAAAAAGTTTCGCACATTCAGCTCTATCAAATTTTAATAGATTGTCAAATGAGTTAAAAATTCCAGAAATATCCAACAATTTAAAAATCGATCGAAAAAGGACATGCTTTCACAGTGTGTGATATATTCAAAATCTCCTCTACTTTGGAATTAACAAAGACTGTTCTTTGTGTATCTATTTTTTATTGTCTTATTAATTAATCTGCTTTTAGTTTTTTCAATTAAAATTTTTTAGCTAAGATTTATAGACCACAAATTATTAAAATGTTCTTAAACAGACTGTTTTCTGTTATAATTTTTTAAGAAATGTTTTATTTTACTTGTGAGTATTTTTTAAATTCTTTATAGGTATTATACGAATATTGATATAATACATGAATAAATAAATTATCGCATATCCCAAAGAATTCTGACCTAGTATGTCGAAATTACCTAATTCTAAAATAAACTTTACAGTATCTCGGAATTAGCATAAATTAAATTTTTAATAACAGTGGCCATTCTTCGCCTTCATAATTCGACAATAATCTGGAAATATTTGAAGTTTTGAATTTGGATATGAGTTCCTGCTAAAACATCTAACACGAAAAAATATGAAAGTGATTAACCCCTCTACTCCGATAATGATGAATGTGTTGACGGCAACAGAAGTTAATTCAGGAATTGTTATTAGAGATAACAAAATTAATTAGCGACTTGATTGCACATGATCGAATAGATCAGCGCTTTATTCAATCGCATAGATAATGATAAAAAGTAAACACCGACAGAAGATATGGATAACAATCCCATAATGTAACATTATTAGAGACCACCTGTCGTTTCCCGGTTGAAATGAAAAGGCAGATAGGACTTTTTTTTTCAATTTACTTACTGTCATGAAGATATACAGGAATTCACAAAGTCTCTGAATTACTCATCGCCAAATAACATCGTAGCACAATATCTTCATGTCGAATTTTGTATGGGCCATAGAATAACAAAATTATTTTCGAAATAACCATCTTTACGTAAAACCAATAAAACTGAGAATCAATTATCTATCAGAATAACATTTTATAATGCGTACTTAAAAATAGAAAAATGAAATGTATAGAACTGATTTATAATCGGAATAGAAATTCATCTAATGTGTATTTATGAGAACCAATAAAGCATCATACACGAAATTCGTAGAACTGATTTCATAGATATGAATTCGTCAATATCAATAGCCTAAGCTGTCCATAACATAAGACCATCATAATATTCGAAAAATAACGAAATAGAATTTTATCAAAACTTCACTTAAAAGCATCTAAAAACCAACAATCCAACAAATCACTACTATTCACTTGGGAGCTGAGAACAGGATGAAAGGTCGTTCATTTTGTCTGCTCCTTTCACCGTTCATTTGCAAATTTAGTTGCTGGGAGGTGATTTGCAAGAACATTGGAAGAAACAGCGAATGTAAACTTTATAGATGCTCAGCAACAGGATGACAATCAAACAATAAACAAGAATTTATTTATATTGACAGTACGCTGTTCTGTACGTTTCGGTTATGCTATCTTCCTATTCTTATGACTTTCAAATATGACGCATTGCACACTTACTATTCGGTATTTTTACAAAATACTACTTTTAGGATTTGCTGGTTTCATCGAATAATCGCCTTCACTTTTTCGTTTATTCTCTTCGAATTTTAGTTCTTCAAAAATGTACTCGTACTTACTGAATTTTATAGGTTCGATATTTTTAATTCATAGACAATTTCAGTTTGACATTTTACCATTCTGATGAATTATATGTAATCGAATTTTGAACGAATCTAAAGTTACGTTATGAATTTAATACAGTAACCTTCATGTTTTTTTATACAAAAAAAAACATTTGTATTCTTTCAGAAAATGTTATTCCTTATGGAAGTCTCTGCAACCTCTTCAGACTCAAAATGTACCATCCAAACTTCGATTCCGTGGGTTCTCCAAAAAATAACTATCAGTACAAGAACGCACCTACTTCCATTACAAGACAAATAACGTGGATGAAGTTTACGGCACGAGTAGTAGGAGAGTCTTAAATCATTCCAGTGAATAATAGCCACTCTCAAGTAATACTTTTTAAAATGATCACAATTTCCTATCTCTACAGGTGAGTAACATTGAATCAAAACATTGCATTTCTTTAGAACGATTCAGTGATATTAATGGTAACATTTATTCAACATTGCATCGAGTTTGAACCGATATTAATGTTTCTGTTATTTACAGATGAGCTTGTAGATATCAAATCGTCGGTCCCACGCCGAATCAGCGAATGTTCAAATTTCAGGATTTTGACTTCAAAATGTAAAATACTAATTCTCAACAAAAATTTTCAATGCCAAACTCATGAATGTGCTATCAGGTTGTCTACTGTGAACAAGAGTGAATTTGCGAATGTGAAAACTTACCAAGGTTTTCAAAGCAAGAAGCACGAATATTATTCAAACTCTTCTCAGTCAAAATGACAAATTGCACATTTGTGGTTTTGGCATGGTACCGAAATGACAAATTGCACATTTGTGGTTTTGGCACGGTACCGACGAATATCTATATTAACTACGAATATTGATAACACGCCATAAGACGCAATGTAATCAAATTAAGGCCAAAATTATCTGTCTTACCTTTTCTCAAACGGGTGCTGGCAAACTATTGCGCATGCCGAATTCTGAATCACGAGAAATGTCATACATTTTTAAGGTTATACTTCTTTTGACATTTTCAACCGTTCCATATTGAAAATGGGCTAACATTTTTCTATAATGCGGATAAATGAAGAATGAGAATTCTGCAAGACGGTCAATTAAACTTCGTGTCGTTAAAAAAACGATTCATTGATCCATTTGTAACTCTAATAATAAAATATCTGTTTGTTACCTGCTAAAAGAGTTTCATCAATCAATTTTCTACCAAAAGCGGATAAAATCTCATTAGTCTTGAGGAAATATGGATTGGGTATGTGACGGACAGTTGTTTGAAAAGGTAAATCTCGTTCCACATCGGCCTCATAACCGCCGAGAAAAATAGTTTGCTGGTAGTGATGTATTTTTGCCTCCTGAACACGAACTCGAAGTAAAACGCGGCGATCTTAAATTCTTTCAGGAACGAATCTATAAATTTATGAAATGTTTCATTTTCTGAGGAATAAACCCATATAGTGCCGCCCTCTTATAATTTTCTGTAACCTTATCCAGATTATGATGAATTTGCCGGATTAGCACCACATAAGATATGCTTCTCATATCTTCGATAATTGTTGCTGCCGAACCAAGCACGATAAAAAGAGATGAAAAAAATCGTGTCTTTGAATAGGAATCTCTGGCGCAAGCGCAATAATTCAGCAGCGCCCAATTCGAAGTCGATGCTTTTTTTGGCATCACATAGGCTGTCCTTATTATCCATATTCGTAGTTAATAGATATATGGTAGATATGGATTCATTTTGCTTGTATTTTGGATTATGTATCGTGTTCGACATTTTCTTGGTTGTTTCCATTGTATTTCTCATGGAATCATCAATTTAGTCTTCTTCCACTGTGGTGGATTTAAGCTGTTATCCCCGCCCGCATCTACAAGTTTAGTAAAGTCGCAAAAGATCTACGGAAATTTTGACCAGAGAATTTTTTGGTAATTGCACATATGTTGACTATTTGCTTCCCCATTTGGGTGAACTTGATAATACCTATAGTTTAAAAATATACATCGACATAAAATGAGGTGGACGAAGGGTGATGTAATTTATTCAGATCTGATCAAATTTATCGATGATCGATGTCCAGCGAAATGAAATCCCGAACAAATACATGTATTGAACGTCAGGGTAGACATGTCGAGTAATTAATAATTACAATGTTTCGATTATATACCGAATTGTTTGGTTTATGTTTATTTCAGCTTCTAATTTATTTATTTTAAGTGTATATGCAGTATCTAGATTACAATGTCCTGAAGATATTTCAATGACCTCTTATGAAGCAGCTTAACACATGGCAAATTCACAGATTTCAATTTTTCTCCGAGTAAAATACAAAAAGCTTGCGAATCTTTGCAAAATAGTATTCAGAATATTACTGAATATTACTGTGAGAAATATATTTTTCAAATGATGATTTTCTTTAAAACTTGTATAGCTATAAAATTTAGTTCTAAACAACTTTTCCGAATAAAATATTTAGATATTTTTGCAAACAAGTGTGTTTTGAGAAATAATTTTTAATTTTTTTTAATTTTCCGCCATCACGAAAAGACGTACAACGTCTTTTGGGGTTTCTTTTGATGCAGAAGCAATTTCATGTATCGATATTTGTCAACATATATTATTACAAAAATTTCCTACATGATGCGTCCTTTCTGCCGGTCACTGTGTGAATTATAATTTGAACACAAGAACATTTCATTTTGTCAATTTTTATGCACGTACCCGAAGGGATCATACTGTTGGTTGTGCGGAGGATGAAAGATTTTTTAAATTAAAAAAAAAGAGCAATTCGTTTTATGAATAACCAGAAATCTCATTAGTGGTTATATTTTATGTATAATGATTCATGGAGCAACACATTTATTATTATTATCCAAATGAATCAAGAAACTTAATGACACAATAGATTTTTAACTTATTCACAAAAGACAGTTCTTCTAAAAACGAAACATCTATTTCCATATTTTTTTTACACGAGGAAACTTTTAGCCGCCTGCGATCCGATGTTTCTATTTTTGTATTCCACGCGTATCTTGTTTCGTTCATTTCGGTCTCTGGAGCTCCAATATACTAAGTACCCGAAGCTTTTTATCATGAAAGTTACTGAAAGGAATTTATGACAATATTTGCATACAAGTGGCCGCGGTTTTCCAAACTGTTTTCAGGAACAATAGTCTGATGTGAGCAGGAAATTTGATGGAGTTGTTTTTACACGGGTAAAAAAATCAATAGCCCTCCGCCAATATAGGGAAAATGAAATTTCAGAGCCGTCGCCAATACAGGAATATTCAAACAGTGTGTCCCACTTTGAGCAGCCACACCCTCAAATGTCATTGAGAATAAAATAATATGTTTTTTTTTTCAAATTATTGTTCTCAGGAATACCTACTACGACCAATTGTAAAGTGAAAAAGTAAGGAAAACACATTAGGGATTTTTTCATCACAAAATTATCATCAAATTGTGTTTCAGAGTACCCTTAAACCCCTAGATCTCAATACTTGAATCAATTGATTACACAGGGTGTCATTTGTAGCTGGCAATGTGATTAACTCTTTTTCATGAGTAATACCTTGCTTGATTTCAAAATTACTACAATTTTCACAAAATTCACAAGAATATTCAATTAATACTGCGAAAAATAACCAAATACTACTTTTCCATGGCAAACTGTGAACACTTGGATAATGAAAAATTTGGAAAAAATGTATTAATGAATCTTTTATTGTATTTTATTATCTTTCAAAAATTAGCCCCAACTTCTGGTTTTGGAATGTACCAGAACCCCAGAACTCAATGCTGAATCATTGAAATATACAGGGTGTCATGTGTAGCGGCAATATCACCAACTATTATTCATCCATGATTATAAACTCAAGTGAAACGAAAACACAAATGAAATGAAAAAATGCGTGGGGTCATTTCATTTTGAGCTTACTACTAGGGATTCTAAATTGTCCTGATCTATGTTTAAAAAAATAATAGTATTCTTCTCTTGTGTCTCAATGTCACTAGTACATCAAGTTTAATTGTTTTTTTGAAAACTAATTGGAATATAGAAGTAAACATGACGGTGATGAATAGGTAAAAATCTGTAATTTTTTACAGGATTCATACACAATTTAAAGCTACCACTCAGATATATCTTACAGACAATGAAAAATCATATACTTTGGGAAGGGATATTAGCTGTTTATTTCATAGAAAACATATTTGTATATATTCGACATACAATACAGGGCCCCATAAGCCCACCCCTGTTGTCATTTTTCATAGGTGATGAGACAGTAGATATTTCTTCGTATTAATGAGTTTGAATGAAAGCCAGGAGAGTAGCGTCAAAATGATTCAACTAGTAGTTTTCTGCTGCTGGCTATGGGTAGCATATTGGCTGAGACGTCAAAGAAAACTTGTCACGCATGGACTACAAACGTCTATTTATTACACCAAATCAATCAATCAATCAATTTATTTATCCTGTGGAACTTACAAAAGTCATAGGACAAGTCAAGTTTTAGAATTAAAATATAGGTGTATAAATGTATATAAATGTAAGTGGTAAATAATTAAATAAAATATCATATTTGTATCAAATCAAGTAAAACATACAAAAGCTCTTACAAATAACAATACTAGACATGGGACGTATACAATCATGGATATAAATTAAAATGTTCATGACAATCTGTCAAACCTACAATTAAAAAGTTATTTTTAGTAAAACTAAATTGATTCTAAAAATTCTTGTATTGAGTAAGGACATAGATCTACTAGAACTTTTTTTAGTTGACTTTTAAAGGTATGTTTTGGCAAACTTCTCAGATTATGAGGAAGGAAGTTGTACAAGTACAAACCAAAAGCATGTGGTGCTCTTTTGGACAATTCCAGGTGCTTGAAGGGCACATGGAAGTTATCTTTTTTCCTTGTATTATGAGTATGAGTGTCACTGTTTCTTAAGAAGGTATTTCGATTGCAGTGAATGTATGTCAATAGCTCAAAACCGTTAGTTATTTTTTAATAATAAAAAGTATTAAGCGTTTTTAGATTGGCGTTATTTAAGTTAGCTATCGAAAAAAAACACGATCAAAGATATGCGTAAAACAGGAAGATAACATTCACAAAGATAACAACTAATCAGGTTTCCAGTGTGATAGTTTATTCTCAGTGTGTTCGCGGATTGTCTGGAGACCTGTCCATTCAAAAAGTGCTTCCAGAATGAAATGTTTCGTCGTAATTCTAAATTTATATTGCTGGGCCACCATGGCTTCCGCAAATTTCTTCGAAAGCGAACCTACAAGACCTGATCCAATACATGATTTAACAAAGGTAACAATGTCAAATATATTGTAACACTATTACCCATTTTTCTTGATTTGCTGTGGAATTTTCAAAGTAGCGACTTACTCCAATGCATAGTAATATAAAAGTATATTATGCAATAAGCGCAAAAAAATGTTCTCTTTGCTCGAACGCGAAGGTTTCGAGCACAAACCGAAGGCGAGGGCTGCCATTCAAACGAGTGCAAAATTTCTCTTTTTTTGCAAATTGCATACTTTTCCTACGACAATCTAACTATCACGTTTAATATTCTAATAAACACTGATACAATAGATATGCAAATGTTTCTTCATTGCTTTGAATACACAAAAATTAGGGATTATTGAGTTGAATGTTCAATTATTGAAAAGCATTTCTTGTTGAACCAGCGAACTTATGGATACTTATTCTTTTTTAAATAAGCAATTGAAGTTGAAATCGATTGCATTTCGCGATTTTCTATTACTGTAGTCGATTGTATACTTGAAGTGTTTATTTCATGTACAGTTCAACAAAAATATTACATTAAAAAAAAAAGTAAGATTGGCTCTCTGGGTACAACATACCTAGGCATAATTGCCTGTGTATGTGTTGTACCTAGTGCTTCTCTAATAATTAATGCTGTACATAACTATAGTAAAAATCAGAAGGGGGAAAACTGGCAAGAAACTTACAATGTTGTTAGCTAATGCGTTTTTTTTCTCGATTGGATCGCCGTAACCTTCAAACAGAGGACCGCTGCTCCCATAATACATAATGCTTCAGATTGCATCGTAAGCAAGGCAACAAATTTCAATTTGAGTAAGGTTATTCTGGACTTTCATTGTCTAAAAAAGAACAAAGAAAAATTAAATTCTCTGCCATTTTTATTCACGACGTTTCAACTGTTAAAATCTCAGTCGTTATCAAGTGGATAAATGCGACACTCAAGGATACTTCTTATATACGATATGGCTAGGGGTAATTTGCCTGTGTCAGGTAAACTTGTTAATAACAATGCCGGGCCCCTCCGGTATAGCATTGTTAATTCTTATAGCAATTTCAATTGATCCATGCCACTAATTAAGGGTTTCCACACATTACGGATTTCTATGCTTGCTTGAGTGAAGACATTGTTGTTCATAATATATGCACTCTCTTTAAACTTCCTTCTATACCAGCCCTCTTCTTTATGGATGACTTCGTCTTCATTCCATTTAATGTGGTGTTGGGTCGTCCAAACATGATCCGCTATCACTGACTTTGATGTTTCTCCTCGTTGAGTGTTTCTCTTGTGTTCACACGATTTTGTAAGATAAACAAAGAATAGAAATTTCAATAATTTTGAGATATGCCAAATGTACTATTTCGAATGGAAGATATCCTGAAAGGGTGCCAATTCGCAAGTCTCAGACCAAGTGCTAATGGAGACATTGAACTAAAATTCGGTTGGGAGTTGAAGAAAATCCTCATTTTTAATTTAAAGTCTATCAAACAATAATTTAGAGCTTATTCAACGATGAATAGAAATAATTAAATTGTACCATACAGTCCAAGCAAAGTTAAATTAGTAAATGAACTAACTGAAGACTACTTAGATATACACAAGGAGTTCTCCTAAAATATGCAGAAAATATATAAAGATAATTTGTTCACTTATATTGCACTATTTTTGGATGAAGTAACTTTTGAGTAATAATATCCCGATAAAATGCAGAATTTTCGAAAAATACCTTCACCTTGCTGTCACGAAAACTGTGTTGCTTAGAAACACCACGAGAGCTTGCTTGAGTAGTGTTTTGTACAGTTTGAGCGACATTTCTATGTGTTTTTGCCACTTTTGTATATTATAGATAGATAGATAGATTTTTTATTGAAGCTTTCAATTTGAAACAGTTGAAAAACTCAAGTCATGAGTACAAATTAATAATAATAAGTACAGTAAATTATGTATATAAATATAGAAATTGACTTAAAAACTACAATTTCAAAACCTAACTTACATTATCATAAAACATTTAGTAAAATATCAGAGAAGAAGGAACTTCTAAATGAACACAAAAAAGATATATACTTAATATAGAATATAAATAAAATATTAATAGGATAGTAAATCTGATTTGTCATAGAATTCTTGTAATGAATACGGTTCTATGTCACACAATAGATCAAAAACGTATTTTTTTAAAGTGTTTTTTGTTGTACTGTCTTCTCTGATCTTCGAGGGTATATGATTATAAAATTTGATAGCTGCATAGTGCGGTCCTTTCTCGGTATTTTTCAATCTGTGCTTGGGTGTAACAAAATTAGATTTGTGCCTGGTGTGGTACTTATGTTTGTGTGTGTCACATTCAAACTTTGATTTATTTTCGTGCACAAAAACTACACATACGGAAATATAGATGGCATATACGGTGAACATTTTGTGACACTTAAAAATACCACGACAGGAGTCTGTGTATTTATGATTATTTTCAAATTCTTTAGGTGGAAAGTTATTTCTCATTATTTTTGTCAACAGTAAAAACACAAGAGCTTTTTCTTATGTGACAAATTTCTTTTTGTAACGAAATAATTTTGCCAATCAGTAATTTTACGAGAAAAACTGACATGACAAAATCGCGAGACCGAAGGTCGAGCGATTTTGTCAAATGTCAGTTTTTCGAGCAAAATTACTGATGGAAAAATTTTGAGTTAAAAAGAAATTTATCCTTAAAAGAAAAGCTCGACTGTTTTTTGGCAAGATAAATTAGCCACCGAATATAAATTGTCTCCATATTGACGCTTTAGTATTTTTTGTAGATTGCGGGATTGCTTTTTCTATATTTTTTGTTATTTGTTGAGTCGCAACTTCCCCAAAACGACTCATGTTGTAATGTTTCAGTATCAACTATCAACAATACCATTGTTTAAATAGAACATAGTTAGTCAATGCCTGTGGAAAAGGTATTGGACACAAACGCGAGTGTCATCTAGCGTGATTAGTTACAAACATGAATATTTGACGTCATTTTAATGCAGGTTTCTTCAAAAAAACCTGATTTTAATGCTTTTCCATTGTTTTAATCAAGTTACGACATGACTTGGAGGCCAGATCAGTGAAGTTACGACATGACTTGGATGCGAGCTCACTATCGCCATCTACATGTCGCATCCATTTTGATCCAATTATAATCCCATAAGGTTGACTAACTATCTTCTATATAAACACTGACAATACTTAAATAACTGACAGGGCAGACATTAAAGTGACGTAAGCATACTAGATGTAGACGCTAAAGAGGAACAGGCGTTTTTATCGGTGATAAAAAACGATGCACCTTTTTTATCGCTGTCAAAATGACAATACAGTCATCTTTAAATGACACATTTTATACAGGAATTAATTTATCGATATGAATATGTATGAGGATATAGAAAAATTCAGTGTTAATTTATGAAGTTGTAACCATGAGAGTATTTCTAAAAATATCATACTTTATATCACTTTAAATGAATTTTAGATCTGGTCCAGAATAAATGATTGTTGTATCATCTGCAAATAATTTGGGAGCACCTTTCAATTAAAAAAAAAATTGAATTGATTTAAATCAGGAATAGCACAGGTCCTATCACAGATCCCTGTGATACACCGTAATTCACATTTTTATGCCGACTCTTATTTTCTCCAATGAACACATATTATTTATTTATTAGACAATCTCAAGAATGAATAGACAAAGTTAAACTTTGTCCGTTTTGCCAAACGATTAATTTTACTTCTTTGGTAGTTTTTTTCAGAAAGTCTTGTTGTCATTGGTTTAGATTGAGAAAATTATGATATTTGATTGGTTTATATAATTTGAAGGAAATTTTCAATAGTTATATCCCGACAAAATGCTGAATTTTCAAAAAATACTTTCACCTTGCTGTCACGAAAACTGTGGCTTAGAAATACCACTAGAGCTTCCTCGAGTGGTGTTTTGTACAGCAACACAGTTTGAGCGACTGGCAAGGTGAAAGTATTTTGAAAATTTTCTCTGTAATAAATAATAATATAGTCGAGTACAACCCGAGAATACAGAGGGGACTTCTTATGGCAATGGATCATAATGGAGAACTGGGTGGCATCGTTGCCAAACTGACGCTTTCATCATTTCATAATTCATCTTTAATGCGGTCCTGTTTCTGTTGTGTTAAGGTTGTGGCCATCGCATCATATCCCTGATGGCTTCTACGTTTGGCAACGCCGCCCAGTCTCAGCTTGAATTTTACTACAGGCAATCGTCACTTGAATTGAAGGAACTCAAATGAAAAACAAAAATTAATTTTCAGATGAATGGCACCTGGGAAGGATACAAAAAGGCAAACGTAAACTTAAGCCTTTCGTGTTTAAGCTACCAAATAAGCTGCATAAACGACTCAGTGTGCAACTTGACTTTGATTCGAACAAACCCTCAAGATTCAGGGGATACAAACTATACGATGGAACTAACAAAAGATGGTTCAATCCAGGTGACTGATGATTTCATTTTTAATATCTCCATGGACAACAAATCAAGGTATGCCATTGCATGGAATAGTGGTGATTCAGGTGAGTGCATGCTTTGATTTTGCTCAAAAGGCAAAGAAAATTATTTAATTGCAAAAAATTATTACACATACAAAAAAAAAGAAATTAGGTAAAAAATTTAATGTCAATTTTAAACAATGCAAATATCTTCGTGTAAAATCAAATGTAAAAAAGTACAAAATATTGTAAAATTGTTAAAATTATTAATATCGAAAGAGTAGCCAGGTAGCCGAGTGGTTAAAGCGACATTGTTTCAATCACTTTTGGCTGCCAGTCAAAGGTTCAAACCCTAGCGACTGCAGAACTTTTTCTGATGGCCCGAGAAAGTGTTAGGAATCGCACATAAAATGGTAAGACCTCGTTAATCCTTAGCTCGCACAAGTTTCGACTTCTGAGGGCTGCCGTTCGTAAGGGCCATTACTAGGCGTTTATTTGCTCAGTGCCCAAATGCATCCATCAATGGTACTTCAGACATTACATTATTTTCCAATGAAAAACAAAGAGTTGTGCAAGATGTGGCAATTCCCGCGTAGGGAAAAATGTCTAACAAACTCATTTTACTTTTGACATCTTCATCAATTTCTTAACAATCAATCACCAGAGTCTCTTATGGAATAAGGCAGCTTATCATCATTATACGTTTCGCGCCTAAATTCTGAGCGCCATCTACCGGTAAAACATTCCGCGAATGAACAAGAAACAAAATCAAATAAACACAAAACTTACTCTGTGTACACTACTGAATTATTAGCTATCGAACATGCACTACAATGGATATTAGAAAAGAAATAAATTAAAACTATATGATAACTATCTCAGATTCTAAGTCAATTCTGGGCGCTTTAAATAACCCAGACTCCTCCAAAATGTATAAATCACATCATATGTGCCACGTTAAAGAACTCCATGAATTATATAATGTAAATCTAGATATAATCTTTGTATGGGTTGAGGGGCACTCCGAAATTGCCAGAAATGAGACAGCAGTCATATTAGCCAAACAATGGATATCATCAAATCAGTTAGTCATTACCACTTATGAAGATTTGATAAGCTTGGTAAAGAATAACATTCGTATAACTGGGAGACACGCTGGAATAATTTCATAACTACATCAAAAAATCACTACACTCTAATACATCCCTCAATACCTCCTCATATTCCGCACTTAACAGATTTTAGTTTAATAAGGAAACATTTGGTAATTAACACGACCGAAACTGAATCAGGAAATTTCCCTCTTCATAAAATTGGGCTTGCTGAATCACCCTATTGCTCATGTGATGACACTTCAATTTCTGACTTCAACCATATTTTTTCGCATGTAAATTCTATTCAGTAGAGAGAACCAATTTAATTGATACAATAATATGTAATCAATTTCAATTACCAATCATCATTACATTCTTACTCAGTTTACATCACAACATTATTTTTCATGCTTATCAAATTCTCAACTGAAATAAAACTTGACATTGTAGGCTCAAAATTGCACTCACATCAATATAAATAATTTAACAAAAGTCTGTGACAATTGGATTATATCCGATGCCAACCATTTCCTTCTCCAAATAAAGATATGGATAGATGGTTCCTGATATACAAAATTTGTAATTAATTGAAAACATTTAAAAAATCGATTATTGTAGAATTTCTCGAAAGATTCAAAATTTTCTCACCTTCACATTGATCTAGAAAAATTTCATTCAAATGTTTCATTTTTTTCCGAAAAATATAACTTACAAGCAACAAAAAAGTTAATTTAGCCATCAAATAACCTACATCCACACACAGTCAACGATATTCCAATTTACCTCTATTTGTACAGTTGTTTCAAAAATAACATAACTGCTGATTGTAGAAATGTAGTATTGTAATTTTGAAATTATCAAACGCCCGTGCAGTAAAAGTTATTATAAACGTTCATAAAAACATAAAGTAATATTCTCATATTTTCTCAAACAATAATAGATCTGCAAGAATAATATAATCAGCCTCTACCTCAAAATACCTCCTTCACATAGCATTAACAATTCAAATATTTTCTTACAGATCAACTGGTTGTCCTGCTGAAAGACGAAAAAACCACAGATGACAAAACAGACAAAGACATAGATGAAGTGATTTCGATGTGGAATTTCACAAAAGGCACTGTTAAACAAATTGACCAATCTCAATGTGGCACTGGGAATTTAATAACCATTTCTCCAGCTTCTGTTTTACTGTTAGCTTATTTTGTAATTGTATCGATATCATAAGCATTCAGGAATTTTGTTACTATAATTTAGAAAATAATAGGCATGCAACAAACTAACCAGAGGATACAGTGACTGAAGAATGTGGATGCCATGAGGAAGTAAGACAACAAATAATCGATCAGCAAGTAACAAATATTTTGAGTCTATAATTTTTCTCAAATAGTCTAACCAACTGTATCTAGCTCTGGTTTAGATTTGTGAGATTTTCTGCTTGTGATTATTAAACGTTATCAACTCGAATTGATTATGTTTCAGTTGTTCATTGTTGTAACACAGTCTTACTCTTTTTTTAGAAATTCTTTTAAGAATAGCTCCCCGTATAGAAAATATTATTTCAGAAATTTCATTTGTTATGCATGAACATTTTTGTATAACTCCCTTTAGTAACGAGTATTTTAAGCATACCAGCGTGTTTAATAAATGAGTTTTTCTATAAACTCACATCAAAAAAATATATGATTTCTCCAATGTGATTATGAGTTTCAATTGACAGACCAAGACCTAGTTCGGCAGGCGGTATTTTAGCCACCGGTATCAAACAGTAACCATGGTGATGTTTTCAAATAATGGAGTTGTCATGGCAATGTTTATAAAAAAATTAATTAAACACAAATTGTGAATTTGTGATCTGTACGCTAAATGCCATTTCATTTCTGTGTGTAGAAAAATAATCTTATAGGTACAGCTGTGTACATGAAAAAGTTGTACAAGGTCGTACACTAATTGAGGTATTGCACTAGAAAAATGTTAAAAGCGCTTTACTGACAAAAATTGTTTGAATTTTGACACTACTTGTCAACGTCGATAAGAAGTTTGATAATTAAGATTGACAAGCCTGACTCACAATAGCATATAACTGCTGTACGACTTTTTTATGCAAACAACTGTACAATAACTTAGATCAGTTGGTAATGTGTGAAATCTAAGTTGTGAAATACCTACTTTGTTGGTGAGAATTTTTCGTTGGAGCAAATTTTTTTCACCTGGTAAAACTGGGTTTGGATGAAAGGAAAACTGAGATTAGAAAGTTTGAGCTATTTCACAATTTTTTCACTCGACAAGGAACAGCTAACCGAAAATTAGCAACCTATTCGGAGAACAGAATCGAATTTTCTGTTTTCTTGAACCTTCTGACCAGCGAAGAAATACAATTTTTCCGGATTGTGTTCTAAATTTTTTTCTAAACTTCAGTAAGGGCGAGAACAACCCGTGTGAGCAAATTTTAATATAAATAAAAGTCATGTCGGGGCGTGGCGCAGTGGTTAGAGCGTCCGACTTTGGGTCGAAAGGTCCGGAGTTCGAGCCCCAGTTGCGGCTGGGATTTTTAAATTTAATTTGACCGATTAAATTATTCAAATCTCGTGGCTGGACTGGGGTGAGTCCTGCACGATTCACTGTTGCGTTCCAATTAACAGTGCTGCTCCTGAGGTGGCGCATGGAGTTAGTAACAAGGCCTATCCAGAACTCGTGGCTAATGACCATAGCAGTCGATGCCAAGACACCAAAGAAAAAAAAATAAAATAAAAGTCATTGTATTTAGGAATGTTCCACATCAACTCTTAAAATGGGTGGCGGATTTTAATCAGATTTGATACACACACTACTTACTTCTCAGAAAAGAATACTGTGGAGGAAAGAGCCTTGCATCACCTTCGGGGGGGCTGGGGGTGAAAAGTCAGAACCTGCTTTTCCAGCATAACTCAACACCTTCAGTGATTTTAACCATACTTGACACACATGCTGCCGAGGCAGGAGGAGTGAGGAGCAGTCCTCCAGGAAGCACCAGGAAAGGGGCGTGAGGAGTGAAATTTCTAGAATATAGCCAAGAGAGAAAACTCTAGAATGTTCTCAAATTTCTAGAAAACCGTAAAAAGACCCAGAACAGAGTCTCCGGAAGATTCTAGAACATATTGAAAGACTCTCAACAGTTGAATGAACCAAAACAAAGGTACAGAAGATACTGGAACGTACTGAAAAGTAATTCAAGTCAAGTTCTTGAAAGACCTACAAAAATAACTGTGAGATTGCTTCAGTTGTCCTGGGAGCTAGAGGGAGACGGAACTATGAGCGAATGTTCCAGGACATCGTTGAACTTTCTATAATTATGAAACGTTCTTAAAAAACTGGCAACTCTGGGTATTGCACCTGAGTAGTATTAATATTTCAACCTCCATAAATACATTAAAATTATCCTTTTGCTACAACCCTATTGAAAAACGACATTTCACGACTTTTTGACGGAATATTTCGAAATATTTGTTTGTAAATCAATCAATTTTCAACATACTAGCAGTAACATCAATTACAAATCCTTGTACTCGTGTATATGAATTCAACGACATCTGAATAAAAGATAACAAAACAAAAATCCAATCTATGGACGCATTTCACTTATCCCCTTCCTCTTTGATTTAAAATTTTTGAGAAACATTTTTGTTCATAGTTAGGCAAATACTTTTGACAAAAATAATTTCAAGCTACTCAAGGCGAAAACTCTTCAAGTTCTTAAACAAAAAGTTATCAGAGTGTTTAGAACTCTAACAAAACATCTGTTCCATGGTGAGAAATAAACTTGGTATAAAATTGTCTCAAAATGACTTTGAGAGTTACGAAATTTTTCAACTCTTGATGTCATTTGTAAGAGTTGTCAATTACATTACGCTTTAGATACCATATCATTATAATTTTATAATAATAATAATAATAATCGCTTTTATTGATAGTTAGAAAGAACAGTGTACAGACATATTATACGTATACATGGTACCTACTACTATCAAAAGGCAGAGTTAGCGTTTACCCATGTGTGAGATGGGTAATTACTTTCTTACACTCAACCCTGACAAAAACAAAAGAAAAACAAAAACAAATGTAGAATATTCATACGATTTCAGCAGTGAAAATAGTAATAGAAACGACATTAATAATAGTGATAATTTAACTGAATACAATACTCATTAGATCATTTCTTTTGGGTAATCAGATGTATTACATTAATGCAACTATAACTAACGAATATACATTCAATGAGCAGAAGTAATGAAAATGAGAAGAGAATTCTAAAATCTTATTTGATCAGTTTCCAATAACTTTCTCAACTTGAACTTGAACGAGTCAATGGATACATTTTTCATATTATCAGGAACCTTGTTATACAGCCGAGTTGCCATGTAAGAGAAAGAAGACTGATAAAAAGTGGTTTTATGCAGAGATGGTGTTAATTTTGACTTGAACCTTATATTGTGAACGTCAGTTCTGAAAGATATCTTTTCAAATAGGTATGGTGGTTTTTTATCAAGAATAATTTTATGAAACATCACACATTGATGCAATAGAAAGCGTTTTTGTATATTTAGCCAACCTAGTTCGCGTAGTGGAACTGAAATTCGGTTACGCTTTCTCAAGCCGTAGATCAGACGTACACAAGAGTTTTGTACCAATTGAAGTCTATTCAGATCTGATTTCATTAATGCTGGGCCGTAGACAACATCTGCGTGATTAAAGTGGGACAGGACTAAGGTTTCGCACAGTAATGTTTTGCTTTTTTTGTCCAGAAATGATCTATTAGAATATATGAGTTTCAGGTTACAGAAAGCTCGTTTAATAATAGTGTTCACATGCTTGGTATATCTTAGCGTATGACCCATAAATAAACCTAAATTTTTTGCAGTATCTGTAAACGGAATAGTTTCATTGTTTACTTTAAGATTGATTTGTGGTAAACATCTTATGCGGCTTTCTTTCCGGCCAAATAAGATGGCATTTGACTTTGATGGATTGATGGAAAGACAAAGTTTATTTGAAATGTCGACTATCGAGATCAAATCATCGTTCAGATTCTGAACAGCCTGATTTAGGTTATGTTCGGTGAAGGGGAGATAGAGCTGAACAGCATCTGCATAAAAATGGCTTTCAGAAAAATGTATGACTGTGTGCAAGTCAACAGTGCACATGATGAAGAGTAGCGGGCCCAAGATAGATCCTTGGGGAACTCCATTTTCAACATGCACAAAATCAGAAACTTGGTTATCGAGTTTGACAGCTTGGAACCGATTATATAGATAAGTTCTGAAAAATGAAACAGAGGCATCACTGAATCCTATAAAGTGTAGTATAGCCAATAGAAGATCATGTTTAATTCTATCGAAAGCTTTGGTATAATCTAAAAATATTAGCAATACTGACATTTTGTCGTCCAAATATTTAAGGATGTCATCTGTCACTTTCAGAAGTGCTGTATTGCAACTGTGATGTGTCCTAAATCCCGATTGATGCAATGGTAGTATATGGTAGTCTTCTAAAGTAGCCCTTCATTTGTAGATATATGATCTTTTCGAAAATTTTCGACAGAACACAAAGTATGCTTATAGGTCGGAGAGATTTGTATTCTCTAGGATTGATTGTTTTGGGCAAGGGAAGCACAACAGCTTTTTTCCATATAGTTGGGTAAGTATTATTTTCTATACAGTAGTTCAAAATATGGCTAATATGTTTGAGGATGGATGGGCAAGCATGAAGCAGCATGTCTACACTTATAGAGTCTACACCAACAGCTCTCGATTTTATGGAGAGGATTGTTTTATATATATCTGTTTCTGAAATAGGTGTGAAACTGAATAAGCCTGCTCCTGGCAGACGGTTGTTGGAGTATCGGTTGACAGTATCGACGTCTAATGATAGGTCACTTTTTGATGAGCTGGCAAAATAGTCATTGATATCACGAGCATTTTTCAGTTGTTTTGGAATGGAATTATTTTTATTTTTGGAGTAAATATTCAACTTATTGAGTTCTTTCCAAAAATTCCTGTTATTCCCATAATGCCTCATGAGGAATTGAATATAAGCTTTTTTTTTGCGAATTATTGCATATTTGGTTTGGTTTCTTAAGTTTTTATAATAGTTCCAATGGCGTTCTTGTTTGGTACGTTTATATTTGGTTAGGGCTTTATCACGTAATGACATCATCAATTTGATCACGTCAGTTATCCAAGGTGCTGCTGGTCTGCTTACTTTCACCGTCTTCAAGGGCGCATGAAAATCGAACAGTGTTTTGAGAATATTATTGAAGCAATCTACTTTAGAATCTACGTCATCAAGATGATAGATTTGAATGATTGCATCTACTTACGACACTTGTAGGCAGAGTGTATAGAATCGCTGTCCATGGCATGGTGGTAGTCATATACCGACTTCCCCAGGAGATCGTCTTGATCATATCCCAATATCTGCTTCATGCTAAAAGCAAAACAAAAAATAATTAGTTATCTGGGACCAGAATTATTTAATTTGAATAAAAACTATTTCCTGCTTGCCAACGATTCAAATTTTAATAAGTTCATCTCAAACTCAATCAATTGGGACTTGAAATTATAAAAATAAACTTCCCTAAAAATTGCAAAAAACAGAAAAATAATCATGACAAAAAACAAACCAGCTAACAATTAATCCCAATATACGCTACTCACCAGTAATGATGGACATACATCAAAAGAAATACAAACACATATTCTATATCATTATTGAGGAATCCTATGCGAGAATTAACTTCACTGATTTCTGGATGACTTCACTCAAAGGATACAATAATCAGCACAAAGCAAGGCATGCTTTTGAAAACTAACACCACAAAAGAGTATATTATAGCAACTTTGAACAAAATGGTTGAGGTCGGAAAAATAATCCATTTCAAAGAATCGGCACCAAATTCAACTGAACCTGCTACCTCAGCACTATTCTGTAGTCACAGCATCAGTAGAATTCGAAACGTTAACAACATGGAACACAGATTTTGCAAAAGAATCCTATGAAGAGCTACAGGAAAACCTACTAAACTTATAAGAATAATAACTGGAAAGGCAGGTAGTCTAGTCAAAACAGATAACTGGAAAGGGGGGTAGTCTAGTCAAAACAGATCCAAACCTGAAAATGAGAAAAGGCAATGATCAAACTATCAAAAACCTTCTAAATGAATGTATAAACTTTTCAATGACATTTCAGAAAGTGAACACAGCCATGTTGGGTTACATATAAGTCAACAACGAGCAAGACAGAACAGAAAATAATGAGCAGGACAGAATAGAAGAATGATCAGAAATGTCAACTCTAAATTAACAAAAGTTGTATTGGAAAATATCCCTAAAAAAGAAATGAGATAATTTGCTCAGGAAGTACCACCATACTTCATACAATTATTGATTGAAGGAAAACAAAAATTGTATAGGGAATGTATATAGTCAACCCGGCTCTGAAGAGAACTAAATAAATTCAATAAAAACATTCAGATGATGATTCAGCAGTACAGAAAATGGTTGACTATTTGCGATCACCATCAGCACCAGGTGGCGCACCAAAACTCCGGGAAAACAAAGCAAACGTCATTTATCTATGAGTTGACAGTTGTTGACGTGCATTTTATTATTGAATTTCTACTTCTAACTTTCAACTTTCGAGTGCTTCTTTGTGGTGAAGATGTATTTGGCTGATATTTCAGTATTTAAGAGGAAAGAGTAGTCAAAGGGGAGGCAGTAACATGATTTATTTTGTGAGGAAGAGAATGTTGATGAGCAACGAGTTTTTGGACTTGTCTACCAAATTCATTTTTTATGAACTAGTTTCTGGAATTTTTTGATATGGAATGACCCCTTTTGATCAATCGTTTTAATGTTTTGCCTCTTGTATCTAGAAGATAATTAGATTTACGCCAATTGTGGAGACCTGTTACAACACCAGATGACTCAATGGAGATAAGAGAATGAACCGGACAGAGTGAGTCGAACAAAGAGAGCGGAGCTCTTGAATATACGGAAAGTTTTACAGTTTATTATTTGTTACCAATGTACTATTGTAAATTATAAATAATGTTGTGTTAAACATAAACTAGTAATTTTTCAAATATATTGTGGAGTAACACACCAATTACAAACAAGAATTCTCTAACTAGTTGTGAAATATTCCCAAATTAAGTATTCACATATATTTACCAATTGGCTTCCCGATTTTCATTCTAATTCCCCATGTTTCTACTAATTTCTGGTTTCTGGGAAAAAAGTGCATGGACACATTTGCAGATGAATAACTCTTCCGCTTTGGCACTGAACAAAATTTTTGATTTTTGCAGTGAATCAGAAAAATCAAACCAAATATAGAACAACAAAGAAATAATCAACAATTTGTTAACACTAGATCTTATGGCAGAATGTTTGTTTTCCCGGAGTTTTACGTACTAAGTTCAAAATGTAAATGTCGCCCACTCCGTGGTGATAGCGAATATATGAGGAGATCAATGATAATAATGGTAAAACGTATTGGCAAGATATTAAGAAACCATCGAAATATAATAACAATACACAAGAGAGACTGAAAGAAAATGGACGAACATTCGACTTGCCGGACCATATTTGCTCAGCATTTCAAAAAAACACATAAAGAAAGTGAATAGGACAATTTCAATGATCATCACGTCTTATCTTTGCTTGGAATACACCTGTGGTGATGCTGTATTTAAGGGAATTGTCCATCAAAAATCACTAAGTCGTCCCGGAACGCCTCGACAAATAATAACAATAGCCGTCCTCTAGCAGCTCAAGCTCTGCCTTTAAGTACACTGTACGAGTGTTTATAATGGAGTATCATTATTATTATTATATAGGTATTCCAGTTTAGCTTATTATCAATATCGATCCCCAAAAATTTGGTCTTACTCATTTTAACCAAATAGCTTTATCTATTGTAATAACTATTTTTTATCGTGCTCTTTCTTGATCTCTACTAACTTCTTCCGACCCATTAATTATCATTAGCAAAAACCACAGTGATAATGCTTTTGTATAAAATTCAGATAGATCATTAATGAAAATTAAAAATGTAAGTGGTCCCAAAATAAAGCATTGGGGAACTCCAATTGATACACTTCTTAAAGCCAATTCAGTGCAGTGTAGCCATAGATCTGTAGATTTTGCAACTGCATAAGCATGGTTAACAAGATCGAATGCTTTGCTCATGTCAAAAAATAAGCCTAAAATTTGCAGTTTTTTGCCTAACATTTCAAGTACGTGTTTAAAAGTTGATTCATTGGGTAGATTGATTTTTCTATTAACTATTCTGACAGGAAAAAATAGTATAAAAATTCTAAAAAATTGATACTTATTGATAAAAAGCGATAGCACCCAATTTGATAATTTCTAAATTTATTATTCTGTCTTATGAAAAACTTACGAATCATCATCAGCATGCGTAAACTTCATATCCAGGCCATGTTTTGTAAGGAAGGTAGGGTGCGGTAATGGTGTCTCAATGTTGGACGGGTGCGGAATAGGTTGGCCAACAGCGATAAAGCAGCCCTGCATAAGCGATTTCTGCTGGTTTCCTTCCTTCGCGAGATTTTTTTCAGGTTTTACCACGCGTCCAGTACATTTTATTACCTGAAATATGTATATATCATTCAAGTTAAACAATATCTTTTGACACATTTCTGGGAGAATAAGTTTTCAACTCATCTGATGCAATACAGTACGAAAGTTCGGCCAATACTTTTTGAATATGTCATCTAAAAACTGTTCTATGATGTTGCAGAGAACTCACAATTTCCTGAATGTACAAAATTCTATGATGGATTTCTTCGAGTACTCCCTACACTAAAAATAGATAATGCAACTGACTACAAACTGTTTTTGTTAACTTGTACGCATTTCTTTCAGAACTTGATTAGTATCAATCAGAAAATTGTTTAGAATGAATTGTTTGACCAGTTTAATAATAATAACTCTCATATATACTCAAGCAAAAAATCACAGTTCAGTCCATTAGGTAGAAATCCTATAACTTCTTTTATTCAAATCGCCAGGGGGAGATTGTTGCTTCCATCTCTTCTAAACATCAGACAAGAGGTACTTCCACTTTTTCTAATAAGACTCTTTAAATCTAGTTGAGTGTAGTACTGCTTTATTCTATCTAGTTGGTCAGCAACTAAAGTACCAAATACAGGTAGTAATGACTCAAAGCACAAATTGTTCAGGCCCATTAAGATGACCTCATTTTTATTGAAAACCTTGTATGTGTGGTATAATAAAATAGCTCCCCTCAAGCAGGTAAATCACCTTGTCTAATGTCTAAGGCAACGCCAGTTCCTTGAAAATGAGGAACTTGACTAAGTAATGCTTATAGATGCATTTTATTATTATATTGATATATACTGCACTTTAAGAAGCCATGGTCTCAAACGGGATGGAACCTAGGATATTTGATTGGATGTGTAATGACATTTATGTAAAATGCAACCCTCTAGCTGGCAACATGCCAAAATGGCCACGTTTATACCGTGCGCGAATTTGATTTTCTGACCAAGTTGACCGTAGCAAATTCAGACCAAGGTAATAAATAAGTTACTGCCTATTTACACCTTGTTCAATCAGTAAACAGTTTGGTTCTTATTTGGTATGTTTGCATTTCAACAGCATACTCAACTATAAAAAGGTTTGCAACTCTACTAACGGATATTTTATGTCAAATACGCCAATGCCAATATTTTTCTTTCTCCTTTCTCTATAAACAATGCCAATATACAATAGTAAATTAAAACATTATTATTCTAGATTGTGTTGCTAGAAAAATGGAACTCGAACGTAGGGCTTACAAGGATTCAATCGAAATTTTGCATGTTGCTGGAAATTCAAGGCCTTAGGGTGTTTACACCATCCTGATCATGTAACTATTTTGGTCTGGTACTCAAACAATTTGCGGTTCCAAACCAAGCTGGTTACCTGACCAAGTGTACCTACCTTACCAAGAGACGGTATAAACGTGGCTAATCTCTCTTAACAATGCCAAGACCCGGAAAACCATCATTTAAGTAATGATGGACGAGAAAACATTTCACAATTTGAAAAATAAATAGCCTCCAAAGATTGAAATATGGTAGAAAATTACTTTGTTTTTGAAGTGTTAGCAATTATTTTCTATGAACATTACAGATAGGATCGTTCATACCATACATGTAAACTTTTTCTTTATTTGAGGTGGGCATGCTTTTATATAAAAAAAATACTTATGTATGCTGTTCTCAACTAGTAAAATTCAAATACACTGAAGGGGAAAAGCTGTAAGTTATAACATTTGGACATCAAAAAATTTGATAGCAAAATATTTCTGTCTATTATTCATACTGTTATTTAAATGACAATAATCTAAAAAAACATAGTCAAAAATCAAATCCCAAAAGTTTCGAGTTTTTCTCCAATCTGTGTAACATGAAGAAATTATCCATTTATTTGGTAGCACTTTATGTATTTTTTTACCATTGCAGTACTCACTTTATAAATGGCCGATTTCAGGTTGACAGATCTTCCTTTGCTGGTAAGAGTACACTTGAGACGCATAAAAATCGATTTGGAACAGTCACTTTCATCTTTGGACTTCCCGGAGAGGATTTCCCGAATCTCGTCGTGATCGCACGGGTGGCTGTATTCAAAAACATTCTGACCCATCAAATCGATCTGAAAAATATTTACTGAATTGAAAAAATATTTCATGAAAAACCAATATAGAATTCTAGGTCTTCTTTGAAATGTTATTGGCTATTTTATGGTTTACTGTAAACAACTACCAAATAATAATAATGAAGTATACTTTTTTGTCCAAAGCCTACCCTGATTGACGCGTTGGAAGAAAATACAAGAAGAAATGGACACTAACTTTGTAAGATCACAGGGTGTTTACGAAATAGCAGTCCATTATTTCAGAGTGGAATTCAATGAAAATATCAACCACAAATTATCGAATAGTTCATTGTTTTCCTCACTCCAATTTATTAAGTCACGCCAAATAACTGCAATTCATAAATTAGTCCTGACATAAAGGTTTTTCACGAATCACCTAAAGAATATTTCCCTCAAATATAAAATTTCTCATGCGAGGAATGCAATTATCGAAAAATTACACAGGTAATTGCACTGCAGAGCGATAATAGCAATGTGAAAACATCACGTCGCCATGACACCACAAACAATACTGAAAATTTTCAGATAAATTTCAAAAAGTGAAAAAATGTCGCGTTTCTAGCACAATTCATATTCCTGCCCCTGCTCCTTCATCTGTTTTTGAACCATCTGTGTACCAGATGCAATGATTCGTTAGTCTGAATAGTGATTATTGAAAGAAGACTCTGTATTAGAAAGGTATCTCTAAGGGGTTGCTAGGGAAACAAGGGATGAATAGATGGGAGAAAGAAGAGAGAAATGAATGGAGGCAAAAGTATTCTGGTTCTAAAGAATATCAAATTTGTATATTATAGCTGAAATGCATTCAGAATATTGGTTGCCGAAATCCATATACACGATAGTTATCAATATCTTATAGAAAAGGGTCACTTCATCAATTGGGATCGATAAATATTTGATAACAGCCATTCGTCAAAATAGGACATAGATGATTCTTCACATCCAAGTAAATGGAATATCGAGATGAATAACTCATCTACAAAGGAAATGGTTCATTTCTAAAAATATTACAACTGGGAGCAGGTAGGAGAAAACATTTCAATTTTCGACATATGAGAAGGGCCGTTCCAAATACGGAAACTTGGTTCGTTCCGGACAACTTCCGCAGCCAGAATCATTCATAATTATTACCATTAGATAAAAATCAATTCAATTTGTAAAGGGTTCTGGCCAGAATTTCTGTTTAAAAATAACTATGACAAATTTCTATCTTGTTTTGACAGATATCATTTTGATAGCGCATTGACAGTTGTAATTGCCGTACTACATACAGAGTGTTCATTGTATTATAGTATTGTTGGTGAAGTGAATTTGTTTTATTGGAGTGAATTGAATGAAAATACCCTGAGATTGTTACATATTGGTGCCCAACGTAAATAAAAGGCCTTCATAAAGGTAAAAATAGTTTTTCTTAAAATACAGGTAGTAATAAATAAATAACTCATTTTATATTGTTAGAGTTTTTAAGATGGCTAAAAGCTTTGAAGCTCAAGAATTTGATAATTTTAGTTTGTCTGTAGATAAAAAGGAAAGTAAAAATACAGGGGCGGTAAAAAAAATGCTGAGTTCTTTCAGATTAGCTATAATAAGGAATTTCTTATGGAAAATAATTGGCGAAATGAAGGCAGTAGGGAAAATGTAAATGACTATAGAAGAACTGTAAGAAATGAGCATGATGAAAATGATTTATTGGCTTGTGATTTATTTGGACCATTGCCAAAATCGAGTGGGGGCGTAAAATACGTTTTCGTTGTATTTAATGTGTTCACCAAGGATGTGAAATTGTACACTTTGAAAAATGCTACTGCTAAAAATATTATCAATAAATTAAAAAAGAGATTATTTTGTAACTGTTAGAAAACCCTCCAGATTACTAGCAGATAATGGGACACAATTCACTGGAAAAGTCTGGAAAGATTTTTTAGTAAAAGAAAATATTAAAATGCTCCATTGTTCGGTCAGATTTCCACAAGGTAATCCATCTGAGAGAGTAATGAGAGAGATAGGTCATTTGTTAAGAACATATTGTTTCGATAAGCATACTAGATGGGCATCTATGATACACAAAGTAGAACTCTGGATAAATGTTGCCGTTCACGATAGTACTGGTTATGCACCAATTATTTTAGAAAAAGGAATTGATACTGAGGAATATCTGAGAAATATAATCAAATTCCCCGAAAGAAAGATGACATCTACCAAAGTGAGACTACAATTAGTACATAAAAAGTGACTGACGAAGGCAGAAAAAAGAAAACAACGTCATAATCATAGAAAAAAAACAAAATTTTCAATAAATGATAAGGTGTGGTTGAAGGCAAATAATATTTCATCTGCGGAAGATAAAGAAATAAAAAAATTATTTTGGCTACATGAAGGTCCTTATAAAATAAAACAAGTGGTTGCGAATAATGCTTACGAACTTGTTGATGATGATAATAATGTTAGGGGAATTTTCAATGTTATAAATTTGAAAGCATATGTTGAAGAAATTTTAATTTAATTTATGTGAGATTGAATATGTTATGGTTTTAATGCCTGTCATTGTTTGGTGGGACTATGCAATGTTAAGTAATTTTGAGTAAATAATACTCACTCACCAAAATTACTTGGTGGGACTATGCAATGATTCGTTAGTCTGAATAGTGATTATTGAAAGAAGACTCTGTATTAGAAAGGTATCTCTAAGGGGTTGCTAGGGATACAAGGGATAAATAGATGGGAGAAATAAGAGAGAACTGAATGGAGGTAAAAGTAATCTGGTTCTAAAGAATATCAAATTTGTATATTATAGCTGAAATCCATTCAGAATATTGGTTGCTGAAATCCATATACACGATAGTTATCAATATCTTATAGAAAAGGGCCACTTCATCAATTGGGATCGATAAATATTTGATAACAGCCATTCGTCAAAATAGGACATAGATGATTCTTCACATCCAAGTAAATGGAATATCGAGATGAATAACTCATCTACAAAGGAGATGGTTCATTTCTAAAAATATTACAACTGAGAGCAGGTAGGAGAAAACATTTCAATTTTCGACATATGAGACGGGCCGTTCCAAATACGGAAACTTGAGTTGGTTCGTTCCGGACAACTTCCGCAGCCAGAATCATTCATAATTATTATCATTAGACAAAAATCAATTCAATTTGTAAAGGGTTCTGGCCAGAATTTCTATTTAAAAATAACTATGACAAATTTCTATCTTGTTTTGACAGATGTCATTTTGATAGCGCATTGACAATTGTAATTGCCGTACTACATACAGAGTGTTCATTGTATTATAGTATTGTTGGTGAAGTGAATTTGTTTTATTGGAGTGACTTGAATGAAAATACCCTGAGATTGTTACACAGATAATGTGTCCAGATAGTAGTGATTCTTCTGCCGAGTCCCATTCATTCCACTGAGCTGCGTTTTGAATGGTTTTTCGTACGATTATTGTGGTAGCATGATATCATTTCCAGTTCGGTAATGGATAATTTTGGTGTGCCCAGTTTGTGTTTGGGTTACCCAATTACCTGTTTGTTTAGGCCTGTATGCACTCATCCTCGCCTTCCCCGTGACTGTATTGTCTAAAGGATGATTTCCATAGCAGCGGTTGGAGTGCTATTCATACCACTCGTGATACACAGACAGGCGAGCCTCTGTATTCTACCAAGGTTGGTTTTCGACTGCTCTTCTGCACATCATGAACGATGCTTTGCTTTTGTTAACTACATGTTGTAGATGTATATTGAATTGGATGCGGATATTTTAATTCTATAATATATATACCGGTTAAATATCGGTCATCGTTTCGCATGAACATAAAAATATTTGTTGTATCGATGTAATTCAATAATCTCATCGCAAGACTGCGGTTTATCAGTATTACTCAATTTCCGGTCTTGCTCGAAACATAGGGTCATTCGTAAAAGTCAGCAAAGGGATAAGAAAAAACCACCTACCTGGGAAAGTCCCAAATAATCGCAGACGTTCTCCGACAAATAGACAAAGTCACCTTCGGCAGATATAACTATGATGAAACCATCCAGGGATTTTAAGAATACCGAGCCGTCAGTGTCATTCTTTTCTTCTACAACTTTCAACTCTGGAACTGAACAGAAAAATAATTAAAAAGTATGAAATTATAAAACGATCATATTTTAAATTTTGATCAGCTCAAAAAGGACCCCGTACAATGGCATAGGGAATTGGCCCACAGTGGGATTTGCCTGAAATTTACATATGTTATTGGAATTTAGTTTCTGATCAAATGTTCTCTCATGGGCCCAATCCTCTAAGACCACTGATTTAGCTGTCAAGGCCGTATTCAGTATAGGTGCCAAATAAACAATGACACTTTTTTCTCAACTCCATAATTTTTTTATTTCTCAATAGAATTCAATTAAATAAGAAATATTGTTAAATCTCAGCATTTGTCTTTTAGCACAAGTCCTCTGTGAAACATGTTTTGTCCTACAGGACCGTATTTGGTAAAACTGTATTGGCCAAGTGATCCACAAAAAACTGAATAAAATTGATTTTGTTATAACTTTTTTATTTCTTGTTCTGTGTCAGTGGTTGATAGGTCGTTAGATAGATGAATGTAGCTCTCTTTGTGTACGTAACAAAAGTGATCGCCATCTTGATATCCAAGATGGCCGGCCTAACCGATAAACTTTATGTGGAACTTATCTTGTAGCTTTTTAAGAGAGTAACAGGAAAAAATTAGCACTACAACGTTTTGATTAATGAAATCGGTCATTAACTCTTTATCTAAGTCTGTACTATAAATATAACTCCATGCACTATCTGATCTTAGAGTAATAATTTCATAAGGTTTAATAACAATAAAAATACAAATGAATGAACGTGGATTTATTAGACATAGAGTGTATTCTCGATTCAGAAGAAATATCAAGTATTTATTCAATACACTATGCATAAAAACCAGCCTGACGAGAATAATGAAGAAGATGTATTGATAATAGCAATTGCAAATCAGGGGCAAGAACACCAGTAACATGTGCTCACATTTGTGAATATTGTGGTATTTGGGATTTGCCGCCATAATCAAAATGTGAATTATCCATCCATCCATCGACTTCTGTGTTACAGCATATTAAATATGCCGCAAATCTTCCAGTGCAAGATGCGATACTCCAGCAGCAGTAAGTGAGTATTATTTTGATAATGAGTGCTTCACTTTTTTGTTCTCTTCCACCACCCTGGAAATATCGGTTTCAACTTTGTTAGTTATGAATTAGATATAGTTTTAATAAGATAGTAGAGTTATATTTATATTATAGAGTTAGATTAGGTATTCAAAAAGTAAATGACCGATTTCAACAATCAAAACGTTGTAGTTCTTATTTTTTCCAATTACTATCTTTCTTAAAAAGCTACAAGATAAGTCCCACATAAAGTTTATAGGTTAGGCTGGTCATCTTGGATCTTTAGATGACGACCACTTTTTTCAAGAAAGCTACATTCATCTATCAAACGAGCTATCAACCACTGACATAGATCAAGAAATAAGAAAGTTATAACAAAATCAATTCTATTCAGCTTTTTGCGGATCACTTGTCAAATACAGTTTTACCAAATACGGTCCTGTAGGACAAAACATGTTTCACAGAGGGCTTGTGCTTAAAGATAAATGCTGAGATTTTGCAATATTTCTTATTTAATCAAATTCTGTTAGAAAATAAAAAAATTATGGACTTGAGAAAAAGTGTCATTGCTTATTTAGCACCTATACTAAATACGGCCCTGAGAGCTAAATCATTGGTCTTAGAGGATTGGGCCCATGAGAACATAAGATCAGAAACTCAATACCAATAACATGTGTAAATTTCAGGCAAATCCCACTGTGGGCCAATTTCCTATGCTATTGTGCGGGGTCCTTTATGTTACATCGGGTTCTCCGAAAATTTTGTCGGACCATGTTGCCACTGAGTTTCTGTATTTTAATTTAGCTTGCTAAATTTTATGGCGTCATAAATTTTAGTATTCCAATTTTGCTGTTTTCATTTTGTTCGTGGGGCTCCTCACAATATTCCCCTCTCACAAAATAAAATGTCATTTCCAATTTCAGGTAGAATCAATCAAGACCTGGCGTTTGTCTCATACAGTACCTTTATCAATTTCGGACAAGACGTTGTTGTTGTTGTTTATTCACAAACATGCATACAATAGAATGATACAATATAATACAATACAATTCAATACAATGATTAAATGCGAGGATAAAAATATCATGTGAATAAAGAGATCTTGATAAGTGATTGAACACTTGTTTCAAGTACAAAGAAGAAAGACATTGACAATTAAACATTTGTAGAAATAAAAACACTAATAATGATACAATAATACAATATATAGTAACACAATAATACAATAATAATATATTACAACACTTGTTTCAAGTACAAAGAAGACACTGACAACTGTAAAAATAAAAACACTAATGATAATGAAATGGGTAATAAAAAGAATAAAATGAACTGTAAATATAGGTATAACACTATTATTAATGGTATAATGAGCAAGATGATCAATAGATCTGGGTGGGCGGGGGAGAGGGGCTTATTCATTTTCGAGAAAGTTGGTGAGAAGTTTGCGCGGGTTTGCATTGAAATACAATTTTAGCTTTTTTCTGAAAACATAGATTTGGCGATCTCTTACAGTTCCTTTGGTATGAAGTTGTACAATTTTGGGGCAACAAATTCATAAGACTTCTGTCCTAATGCTTTTTTCATTAATGGAACTACATAGCTGCCTTTTTGTCTTGTTTCGTACTTGTCAGAAACACTCTGGTTTTTTGTTTTCTTTTGATGGTAGTGACAAATGACGTTTTGTGCAAACAGTTGTCTAACATCTAGGACACTTGATTCTTTGTAAAGACTATCTGAAGGATAAGTCCGTTTTGTTGAAAAAATTATTTTCAAAAAACTTTTTTGTAACACTTCGAGAGAGTTTATATGTGCCTTTGACGAACATCCCAAGGCAGAAATTCCGTATCGGATATGGCTTTCAACTAGCGAATGGTATAATATTTTCGGTTGTCTAGGGGGTAAGATTTCCTTCAGTATTCTGAATCTGAATAATATATAGTTGAGCTTCTTTATGATGAATTTTATGTGTGAATTCCACTTCAAGTGACGATCAATCGACACACCTAGGTATTTTAATTCGTGTTCAGCTGAGATTGAAAAAGCTTCGTTTGGTGTTATGAAGTCTAGGCTTTGGAATGTTGGTGTTGTTGCTTTATTGATGCTAAATGGGAGATATCAGGTTTTATCAAGGTTCAGGGTGAGTAGCTTGTGGTCAAACCAGTTCTTTATATGAACGAAATCATCCTCAACTTTTGATTTCAAATCATCCCATGAGTTGCTTGAATATATCAATACAGTGTCGTCTGCAAATGCTAAAATATCGCTTGGGCTTTGAACTAAAAATAAGTCGTTCACATATATGTTGAATAGAACCGGTCCTAGAACTGTGCCTTGCGGAACTCCGTACTAAATATTTGATACATCACTCTGAACACTACCGACCCTTACTGTCTGCTGTCTATTTTGATATATAACGTATCTTGGATAATTCGTAGTCAAGTATCAGTAAAGCTCCAAATATAAAATAAAAATGTGCAAAATGTCGCAAAAAAAATGTGACTTTTGTCTAACCAGGTACAAAATTTTGAATTTTTTGATTTTGACATAAGCAAACGAAACGATCAAAACTTCAGTATGATAGTTGCTTTGGTCACAAGCTCATATTATAGGGTCAATTAAGAATATCATTTTGAATTATTCTTGACTCACCCTGTATGTTACACAATTTTTCATCGAAAAATGGCCTAGAGTTAATGCCTCATTGGTAAACAATATAAGTCGTACAAAACTTCCACTTTTAAGATATTTTCCTAAGCGCAATATAACTATAACTAAAAAATTACCACTTTTTAACCTCAACATCCTGTATCTCAAAAACTAGTCATAGAATTGAGTTGCACACTTTTGTTCTGGAGGTAAAACTCTACATCATACCAAAAACTCATTTGTATACAAAATCTAATATTAGAAATAACCTCATACGTTTCAATTTATAGCAAAATCAGTTATTTTATGGTTGCCAGAAAATGGCTACTTCATTAACAGAAAGTTTGAATTTTATCCGTTTTTTCAACAGTTAACACCTTTTTAAAGATGTGTTGGATAAATAACCCGAAATATTATTTAATTGCTCTTTACTCTAAAGTAAACAAACTTTTATTAACTTTTTATTAATTCAGTTTGACGAACCCATTTGAAGGCATACATGTTAATTGTGATATAACCATGATACTTATAACATACATAACTGTACTCATATCTGTTACTCTTTTCAAAGTTTTTTCTGTGTATATCTTTTAATATCCAAGTCGTACTGATTGGTTTGACCTTTCCAAAGTTTTGTTCCAAACTGTCAATATTCAACAAAAACCATTGCGTTCTCACGAACTTCCAAGCTTATTCAAAAAGACTCCGCAACCAGAATAAATGAATGCAAAAATGCAATTGCACACTATTGTTATTTCAACAACAAAAATAACAGAATTGAAACTGATAGAATTAGATTGTTTAGTTCGCGTTAAGGTTTCCTCAAACCAACGCGGGAACGCGGGAGCGGGAACTAGATGAATCCGAGACTAAATTCTATTATAGTGAGACATACCGGTGTGATTATTCTTATTCCGAAATGCATACAAGCAACGAAATATATGTGGTTTGCAACGTGTACTGTTTTTCTTGCAATTCGCACGGTTCGAGAACCCGAGAATCCGAGACTACATTCTATAGTAGAACATCCCGGTGTGATTATTCGTATTCCGAAATGCATACAAGCAACGAAATATATGTGGTTTGCAACGTGTACTGTTTTTCTTGCAATTCGCACGGTTCCAAAGTTCCGTTCCCGCTCCCGCGTTCCCGCTTTGGTTTGACGGAACCTTTACAGCCGTATGCATAGTCAATTCCAGCGACTCGCCAGAGTTTCGCCGCTCGCTACACAAGAACTATAATGCACAGTCGAGCTCCAAAAAAGTGGTACATCGCCAGCGTTTCTCCAAAATGTGACTTATCGCGTAGTTGTAACTTTTTTGGAGCTCGACTGTACATTATTATCCTTGTGTAAAGAGCGGCGAAACTCTGGCGAGTCGCTGGCGATTGACTATGCATACGGCTGTTAGACTTTCTTTGATGTACCTACCTTTTTCTTGCCAGTTCAAAATGCAATTTTCACTCGAGATTGACAAGAACTCAACTTTTCGTATTTCAAAAAATATATTGTCATCTTGACATCTGAATTTACAGGATGAATCTAATAGTAAAAATATAACGTGTCTCAAACATAGATAGCAGTTTTTTTTTGGACGATGAGGTGTTCGAAACAAAAATTATCTGGTCTTTTGAGCATTATTTTTTTCTTTGGTGTTTTGGCATCGGCTGCTATGGTCATTAGCCACGTGTTCTGGATAGGCCTTGTTACTAACTCCATACGCCACCTCAGGAGCAGCACTGTTAATTGGAACGCAACAGTGAATCGTGCAGGACTCACCTCAGTTCAGCCACGAAATTTGAATAATTTAATCGGTCAAATTAAATTAAAAAATCCCAGCCGCAAGTGGGGCTCGAACTCCGGACCTTTCGACCCAAAGTCGGACGCTCTAACCACTGCGCCACGCCCCGACATTTTTGAGCATTATTATAATTATTATGAAAACAATGGAAGAAAGAGGTGGATGATTTAATCTGCGATGATTGACACATTTCAGTGGAGTAGTACAGTCAATTTCATTGCACATTTCCTTTTATTTTATTTGGTTTCCGTCGATCTCATCGATCAATTCAATGCTTTCTCTCCATTTGATATAATAATGGTAATGATAATATTGATAAGATAATCTTAAGAAAAGGCGAAAAGACACCCTCTGCCCTCTTCTTTTTCCCCCTTTCCTCAGCAATCGGAGGCATAAGGTCACCCAAAGTAATTGACAAATAATCGTCCAACTATCTCTAGCCTTGTTTTGTTTTCATAGCTAGCAATGATTTTGTTGTGTGCATTTTTCTTAGTCATATCGATAGTTTTTTGTAATTCTTTTTCTATCCATATGGCCTTATCAGTTTTATTTTTGCTCGCCATTTACCGATTTCAAGATAGATAATGTATCTCTCATTTGCAGGAACTCTTGATTAAACCATTCGACAGGTGGTTTTTTCTGATCCTCAACTATTTTAAGTGGTGTTTGGTAACCAGAGTCTGGTGGGTATGTATCATCAAAGCGTTCATTGATACCTCTGGATCTGGGTTTTCCTGATTGGAATAAATAGACCAGTCTACTTTGTTGAGAGAATTTTTGAATTCTTCCATCCTAGGATTCTTTAACAGCCTTTTCCAACTGTATTGTTTTACACTTTTTTTGTTTCGTCATAATCGCTATTGACTGCGCATAGTGATCTGATAGACATGGATCAAAAACTTAATTAAAGTAAATGTCTTCGGGGAAGATCGTTAGAATATTGTCAATACACGTGACAAATACTCGGTTGCTGATGCATTTTCTTGCTTGTCAATTGCCAGAATGAAATTTGATATCCTTAGGAAACCGAAAAAAAATTCCCATACGCCGGTCAGCTGTTGAGGTAAATTTTCGGACGGATAACTTTGTGAAACTTTTTTTCGTTTTCCGGCAGACTTTCTTGTTTATGGCATTTGAACAGCGGACCGGCTTAGGGGCATTTTTTTTTCGGGTTCCTAACGCTATCAAATTTCATTATATCGATTGCCATAAGCAAGAAAATGCATCAGCAAACGAGTATTTCTTTACAAAATCGCACCCTTATATCAACCCTTTCAGTACATCCAAATCTTAAGGTGGGTCCACACTTGAACATTTCATCCCGAACGAACAGAACGAGCTGAGCGCGCAGAACAAACACATCAAGCAAAAGTTCGGTTTATTCAGCACGTTTGTCGTATTCGCTGTGTTCCCGGTTCTACCATTTTCAGATTGCTTGTATTGACTATCAACTTGGCGGCTACCAAACTGTATTTTTTTGTTATACCTGCGTATATTACTATCATGGACACGGAGGACCTAGTGGTGGCTGCCCCCTCTTTTTTTATTATTTGCAAATTGTCAAACAATAAAAAAAAGGTGTCCAGAAAAGTTTGGATGCGGAAATTGTATAGGAATTGCACAAAAGGATCTTACGTGAAATGGATTACACACATGTGCAAAATTTCACGAGAATGACAGCAACAGACTTTGAATTTTTACTGAAATAAGTGGGACCTTTGATTGCCAGAGCAGACACAAAACTAAGAAAAGCAATATCAGTTAAATATCGATTGGCTATAATTCTAAGGTTTATAGCTTCAGGAGATTCCTTCAAAAGCATTCAGTTCTCATTTAGAATATCCAAGCAAAGTATTAGTTTGATAATAGCAGAAACTTGTGAAAAGCTAGCTGTAGTTTTGAAGGGCCAAATAAAGGTATGTACAAATAAATGATATATTTATTTGGTATACAAAACACAAAAATTAAAAGTTATTGCAACACTGAATACGAACAGTGAGAACAACAAAAATCACGTCCACACTGAACATTCGGCGAACACTTATTCCTTTTGAGCACTTCCACTTTACCGACAACACTCCGAAAACATTTGGCTCGTTCCGCTCGGCTCGGAGAAACGTCCACACTACGCGAATTCGGGTCGTTCGCCTTGTTTATTCTGTTCGTTCGGGTTGCAATGTTCAAGTATGGACGCACCTTTATGGGAGTGTTCAAAATCCCAGAAAAGAGAAAATCTGTCATTATCTGACGGTATAATAGGTCTCATATTGTCAACGAGTTTTTGAGTTTTTGACTGGCCGTCTTTCTCTCCGGAAAGGGTCAATGAAGTGTTGCCAAAAGGGGAGGACTCACTAAATACTGAATTTCATAAATATTTGATAATTCTAATGTTATTCAAGTTACCCTTTCTCTTTGTTGCTGTTCAATAAAAATTCAATTTCTTGTTCTTGCTTACTTACCCCCGTATGCACCGTATGTACTTAATCTGGATTAACTAACTTTTCAGCAAATAAATGATATGACATTATAGTTGATTTAATGGGAGAGACATAACAGCGATTAGAATTCTATACTACACGGTGCATACGGGCGTTACACCATCGGTGCTTTACGATTAACTTCCGTTAGACGCGCAGCACCTGGGAGGTGACCGACGCACTTAAGTCATAAGTCACTTGAATAAAATTGGTGGGGCAGCGCTGTGCTTGCTGCTATCTTCCTAGCCCGGTATTCTCTTCGTGGCAGTCGATCAACCGGATCAACAGCATTCGAAAAAGTTACATTGTGTGAGCAATTGAGAAAAATCACCTCGTAGGTACACTGTGACTATTGGCGTAGGTTAGTATTTGTGATTTTGTTTTTGTGTTCATTATACATTCTTTCCACCTTTCTATTATACATTCTTTCCACCTTTCCATTGGTCTTTTTTTA
Organism: Chrysolina oricalcia; assembly: GCA_944452925.2. Taxonomy (NCBI): domain Eukaryota; kingdom Metazoa; phylum Arthropoda; class Insecta; order Coleoptera; family Chrysomelidae; genus Chrysolina; species Chrysolina oricalcia. Next base: position 15,204,467 of record OX101818.2, on the reverse strand, counting down.
TTTTAGGAACCGTTATGTCAAAACAAAAAATTTTCAATTTAGAAAATGACAGTGACATCGCCGAAATACATAGAATACTATTTGATGAAGATACAGAAAAAGAAGTTGAACAATACGATGAGTCAGAGCAGGTATAAATGCGCAGATCATCTACATGGGTAATGATTGTAAAGAGAAGAGTCGCCGGCATTTTTTACGCCAACTGAGTTGATGCGGCGGGTATCCCATTCTTCAATTCCCAAATCTCTTAGGACAAGGCTCTTAGAGGTTACAAATGGAAATTTAGAGTCAGAATCCACTTCCAATACATCTCAAGAACTTCAACTAAATAGGAAACGAAAACTATGCTATCCATGCCAAAAAGAAAAACAAAGAAAAAATACAAAATACTTTTGTTCAACTTGTGGCCAGTACCTCTGCTTGGGTCACATCACTGTTAGCTGTACTGTCATCAAAAATCTCATAAAGAAAACATGAATATGGAGACTGACAACGAAAGTGCATAATTTCTGTCGGTGATTTTTTCCTGATTTCATAAATAATGTTATAATAATATGAGTATAAGAATACATTATTATTTGTCGTTTTTTCTCTAAAATCAATAAATAATTTCATGAAAGAAGTTTTCTATTCATTTTTGAAAATAGATTAATTGTTCAATGAAAATAATCCTGGAAACTAGAGGACTACATGATGAAGCACCTAACAGGTGCAACGCGCCGATATTTTCCAAATTGTAAGCGCGACTAACGAAAGGTTAAGAAAAAAACCACAATTGTGGAATGAGCCTCAGCTGATCGGGCTTGTCAGTCAATTATTGTGATTCTTGTTCCGTTGGTTACGGGCCATGCATTTCAGGAGAACAATCAGGTTGATCTTTTTTTTAAAAAAAACATGCCGTTTCAATTGGTTTTTCTCACGCACAATTGTTGACTACTGAACGCAAAAAAGATCTGGACGTATACAGAATGAATGATGCTTCCAAAAACAAGTTGATTTTCATTTAATTCTCCTCCCAACCGGGATTTCGAGGGTGTTTCAGACTTAAGGAAACCCTTGATCTTCAATCTTTATCTTGAGTCGATTATGATCTTCATATATCTTCATCTAAAGTTTCAGCTTCAAAATGAGCGTGAGATTTTGAAAATCGGTTGACGAGGAAAAACCAAAAAGTTAATTTTTTGAGATCACCCTGTAAATAAAAGAGATAAGGAGACAATTCAGAAAATGTTTCAAGGTAATGAGATCATCTTCATGCCTCTGCTGTCAAATTAGAAAAAAAAAAGTTTTTCTTCGTTTGGGATCCTTTTGAAAAATCCGAAATTTTTCACAGTTTCAGGTAAGTAACACCCTGTAGCGATTTTATGTGAAGAACCTTATGTTTTGAAGAAGTACTAGGTTATAGCTGAAGGACTGGGATAGCGCACAGCGTGAACACAATTCAAAATGTTCAATCAGAAAAAAGTGATTCAGATTTTATCAGGGGCAAAATTTTGGGGTGCAACGAGATTAGTGTTGAGTAGTTTACATTCAAGACAGACTATTCATCATTGAAGTTAAACTTGACCTAGACCTCTCTCAATTGGAATTCGCTTCCGTAAGCATTCATATCGTTAGTGGTTTCAATAAAACCAACTCGAATAGCTACAAATAATAAACCGGTTCTCCTTCTAACAATGCATTATTGTAGTTTTTATGAGACACTTGCCACAAACGGAAGCTAACAATAGACCACTCACCTAAGTCGATCATTTCTCGGACTTTGAGGTACGAAATCGCAAGTCTCATGATGGAAGCCTTGTCCAGCGGCGTGACCTGACCGGGGGTGAGGGGCAGAGCGTTCGCCAGATCTGTGAAAATTTCCGTTTCTCGAGAACGACGGCATCGGGCAGCATCCCGGGATTTTTCTTTGCGCTTTTCATGATTTCTGTAACAATGGAGACACATTTTATTAAATTTATTAAATTTACCGCAAAAGGTATATTATTTGTCATACGATATTAAATTTTTTCGGTTCTTTATTACGTTCATTTCATTTCACTTCGTAACCGAGTAGTCAGTAGTAAAACTTCAAATTTACCATGTGAATTTCAGTTACACGTCGTTTTCCTTCTGGAATCATGTGAATATGCAGCTTTTCGGTAAAATTCAGCAACCTATTCTTTAATATATGACCAGGAAAAACGCTACCTAACATCAAATATTTGTAAGCGCGTTATTTAGATGGCTGTGGTTTCTGTTTGGTGGGTGCGTATGTTTTTACTCATGGTGATTTACAGCAGATTGAATAGTCGAAAATTTTTATTTGAAATATTATCCATATACAGTCAAATCTGTAGTTTTTTCGGTGTATTACAATCGAAAAATATAATGGACATTACTATTTACATAGACAACACAGATGGAGCAGAATCCTTGTCTGTATGTCAATTGCGAAGTGATATTCACAAGTTATATAACGTTCAGTCAGTATGTTTTCATGAACCACACAAAGGTTCTTTCAGAAACAAGGCGAATCACTGATTTGATTTGTGATATTTGCCAGCAAGGCTCTCCGATGATAGGAACTATTTTCTGACTACTGTTTTTGATTATTTATAATATCATTATGCTATAGTGTGTTCATTTAAAAATGAATGCAATCGATACTATTATAATTGAAGGATTCATGGTTATACCAAAAATGAAAACATGTTGAAAAAATCGAAGGAAAATTTTCCAGAATTGAATATTTTTAGTAATAATTCAAAATCACCTGAAAAAAATCATGATACAAAACGGTTGTTTACGTTCCTCATATTCAAGAAATTGTTTCAAGTAGAGCACTATGATTCAGTGTATCCTAGAAGTATCGATTTGTATCCTATCGCAGAAACCTTTGAACATCTACTCAATGACCCCCTCTTGAAAATAAATGCTATTCATTATGGCATGGCCTCAATTTTTTGTAGGTATCTCATCTCTCGATGTCAGAACCTCGCTGATAACATGGACATCCACCACCATTGTCAGCACCCAACATAGCAGTCAGTATTTTGATTTTATTTTATTGAAAAAATATCTATATATGTTGAGGGATGTTTCATATTTTCTTTTCAAGTTCCATTTGACTTCTTTATATTAAATATCAAATACCCTTGAGATGTAGAATGGAATTCATACAACGCTATCTCTTGAAAATTCACCCAGAACAGTGTAGTAAGACTATATGTGTCATTGTCGACGAAAAAATTCTTCACTTTCATGAACATATATCAATAAGGGAATAATGTAAAAATTCCAGGTGATAGTTATAAGAATATTTCAATCACAACAATATTTTTTATTTTATTCAAAGTAGAACATATTTTTATAGCCTAACTGAAAAACAGCTTTTGTAAGAATAATAAAATTGTTGGACAAATGCTGTCCCTAATGGTAAATTGCAATTTATCTATAAAATCTAAAATTGTAACAACTCCTCCTTCACTAATATATTCCTTAAATTACTGGACTATAATACCTCGCCCCAGACAGTACGATATGGATATCAACAACTGTCGTTATTCCAATGCAATCCGGACCCAAAAAAGGAAAATAAGGCGTAGTCTATCTGTCAACGTGATTTTTTCATGACTTTTTGCTAGTATTAATTTGAAATCATTTATATCCTGTGTAAATTCAGTTATAATAAAAGTTTATTCTTGTGCCCCACGTTGGGCGCCAAATGTAACGATGTTGATAAATAAATTTATCAGACGGGGTGGGTAGACTCCAATATCGAGAGTGAGTGGAACAAGAATAAACTTTTATTATAACTGAATTACACAGAATTGAAATGATTTTAATTTAATACTGGCAAAAAGTTAAGAAACGTCACGTTGACAGTTAGACTACTACTATTTGATTAATTGAAGTTTCAAAAATAAAGTTTCAGTCTGAAAGCTGTAAAATGCAACTAGTGAGCAGTAGAAAATTACACATAAATAATATGGAACTTTTCCAGGATAACGTAAAATCACTATGTAAAAACACAAAATAGATACATGAAAATAATTAATTTTCTTGACCCATTTAGTAAAAAATAATGCAACCATCAATTGCTCTGAATTGCACCGTGGCCTAGATACAAAGTGATAAATGTAATTGATTTTTTTTTCATAACCCGCAATCTCACTTAAGAAACAATTCAGTGATGTAGGTCAGTAATAAACAAATATTGTTTGATCAGCTTGAATTTATATGTACTGTGATCTGAAATTCAATATCAGTTATTCACCTAGGCTAGAATCCACTACTTTGTGACTTTTCAAAATTCATCCAGAATAATAGGCATAAGAAAGAGGCTTTGAACCAAATAAAAAAAGAGTTATTTTTGTTTTTCTTCCTTGAATACCAGCACTACCAATTACCTTTTGGTCAGCAACAAACCTATACCCACAAAGCTTTCAAAAAGTAAATAGTATTATACAAGGTTGTGTGAAACTGAGCAAAAATGGTTCGTATGTTTGCTAGTTTTTGGCAATGGGCGGGAAATATTTTGATTTTGAAATAGTTTAGTGTTCATTCAATGTTTGAAATCGTCAAATATTATTTATTTATGTAAATTGATGGATGTAGCCGTTACTATGTGGTAGGAAATCATCACGAAAAATGATAAATAAAACTTTCTATATTTTCATAACAAATACTATATGAGTTCAGTTTATAGTATTTGTTTGATAATGTCCATATATGACGAAACTGCAGTAACATTTGTTACAAATAGAAGTTGTATAAAAACATAGAAAGTTTTATTCCTCAATTTTCGTGATTTATTTATTCATAATGAAACCAGGGTTCGCCTGATTTAAATCATCTGATTTAAATAACGATTTAAATCAATGATTTAAATCAAGTGATTTTTTTATTTAATTCAATGAATAAAATAAAAAATGTGAAATCAGAAATAACATTTATTTATTTTATAAAATATCCTCAAAATACAAATTAAACTATATTATTAATATTGAAAAAAAAATAATAGATATTATCAAAAAAATGCAATGTTAATTTTCAATTTCATTATAGTATTTGTAGAGAAATACTAATTTTCCCGCTTTCTCCACTCCTAATTGCGGCGAACCACTCCAAATGTAGAAAATACTCTCTCTACCGAAGCGGACGAGGAGACAGCACATAAAAATTGTTTTAGAATAGGAAGGAAGAATAGGAAGAATAGGAAGTTTAGCAACTTCAGGAATATTCTTTTGTGAAACCCACCATTGGATAATACCTCTTCTGAAAACATAACTTTTGAAAATGGTTCAGTTTTGGCTTCAAGTTTTATAATGAGTGGTAGGAATCCACTATTTCCATACATTTCTTGTATGATATTTAATGCTGAATTTTTTTCTGCACTTGTCAATTTAAATTTGGTTCTGGTTGTATCCAAAATATAAGCCACAAAATGATAGGGCGTTAGTGCCTGTTTATATCGGTGTTCAAAAATCTGCATTTGAGATAACGATAATTCTAATTCGTCCTGGAATTCTTCTTGTAATTTCTTCCGTACTTCTACTGCTTCAGAGAGGAAAGCATTTTTTTGTTAATTTATCAAGTCCCACAGCTATAGGCTTTAAGATGTTTAGGTATTCTTCAGCTGATCGTTCAAAACCAATGTTTGAAACTTTTTCGTATATTGTTGAGTCTATTTCTTTCTTATTCTCCTGACATACTTTAAACAATTTCTCCCATTGACTTGTATATACCTCAATCTGACATACTATTCCATCTTACGTCACTCGGAAGCACTAATGTTTTTCCACCTGCCTGCATGTATTTTGCCCTAGCCAGAGGATTATTTCGGAAGTACTTAATAATTTGTGTAACGTGTTCTTTGATATTTTTTATTTCTAAATCTTTGCATAATAAGTTTAAAAGGTGAGCTGAGCATCCATAAGTTATGATTTTAGAGTCTACTTTTAGTTTATCTGATATATTTCTTCTCATAAGTGACATGTTTGCTGCATTATCTGTTACGAAAGATTTTACGTCACAGTTGTATTTAGATTTACAAGATAAAATTAAATTGCCAGCAATCCCAGTTAAATAATCGCCTGTGAGTGGATTTCCTGATGTATCAATCGTTTCAAACAAAAATGATTGTCCATTTTCAGTGGTTATTGTGGCACAAACTACAGGCTCACTGTGGACATTAGACCAACCATCAATAGACATGTTTACACTCTGACCAGAAAGACTTCCAAAACATTTTGTTTTTTCTTCCTCGTGGATTTGTTCTAGAAGAGTTGTCGAAACGGTTTTTCCTGATGAGGGCTCATAACCAGGTCTTAATATTTCGATCACCTTTTTCATATGCGGATTGTCTAAACATCTGAAGCTAGTATTAGTTGCAAATACAGCTTTTGCGATTTGTTTGTCTGTTTCTTCTTTTTTATTTGCAGATGTCCGCGTAACAAAGTTCATTAAATTAGCGGGACCGGGAACGTCCGTTTTTCGTTTTTTAGACTGAATCATTAGTTTCGTTAGAAAGTGATAATGACGATGTTGATGGCACTGACAAACCAAAAACAGACAAACTTGACGAAGCTAAACTTGGCGGTCGATTTTCAAAACAGGTGGTTTAATTGGAAAACGTTGAAGCCCTTCCGCTTGCAATAGTTGCTTTATCTGAATTAAGATCTGATCCTTCATGTTCTGTAAAAAAGCGAGAAATTATTTAGGTTGATAAATGATAAGATAAGCTGTTGAATCAATAATAATTATTAAAATATTTAAAAATAAAATATATGGAAAAAAGAAAGATTTTAGCGCTCCTTGTAATCCTTGTAGTGTATTACTATTTATATCAAATTATACCTCGTACTAAAATCTAGCACTTTTTCCTTGTATGAAGAATAGCAATTAATAATGAAATAATAATAATATTTTAATTTCTGTTTCTACTATATCATACCATTACCATACTAGTCATACTACTTATAAGACATAATATGTGTACATAGTACATACCTTCAGTTGTTAAATTAACTTCTTCATTACTTGGACCAGCGTTCTTACACTTTTAATCTTTGGACAATTCCTTGCATTTCCTTTCTGCAATTTTTACATATAGCTCTACTACACGTTTTTCCTTTTTCTGATTTTTTTTCTATAAAATAATTCCAAATTGGATCTTTCCTCCTTCCACTCATTTTTATTCTACACTCACTTTACTTGTTCAGTTAAGTTCACTACTTAGTACTTGGGCACAGACACAGTCTCAATAAAATTTGTCAAATGAATCAGCTTACGAGTTCTCGTCATTTTATTGTATTTTGTGTTGTGACGTTGTGACTGGTGCAATCAAGATTCGACAGGATTTTTAAAGGGAAATTAGGGCGCGAGGCGATTTCTTGATTTCGCAAGGTCTGACAAGACTAAACCAATACAAGATATGTCAAAACAGGAAAATGCTATTTGTTATTGTTTGCGTTTGCATGTAAATGTATCTTTACAGGTACTTAAACTGGACCAAAACATAACAATTATTATTCAAAATAAAAAAAAAAACTGAAAAAATCACGTTTTTCTTTGATTTTTGAATTTTTTTAAAACATCATGATTTTTTCCAACCCTGAATGGAACTAAATGAATGATTTTTAATACAAAGGGTTTACTAAACCACGACGATCGTTTCGCTGTACAACAGCTTCTTCAAGTGGAGAAGATAGAATAGAAATACAACCAACATTTTTTTCAATATTTGTAGTATCGCCTTTTGTAAATATATCAAGTGAAATAGAACATGATAAAAATCTGATCTACCCGTTGAACACATTAAAAGAAAATAATAAAGAATATTATATTACCTATGTATAAACATGCAACAGTCATTTATCAGGGTAAATTACAAATATGCTGATTCAAGAGTTAGGTGACATTAATGCTTTTTCAGCAGGTTCATAAAAGAATGTAAAGTGGCCGAGTTCTTCATGGGCATGGGAAGTTGATTAAAATCGTCCAATCATTTGAAAAACAGTGATTTTATTGAATAGTTTGTCCTTGTTCTAGATATGTGAACTTGATTAGTTGATCTTGTATTGCATTTATGAATTTGATTATTACAAGTGATAAGAGAATCAAAGTATTTTGGTAGTAAGTTTTTGGTGATTTTGAAAATGAATACCATAGTTGAATAGTATTGAGCATAGACTGGATCGGAGTATACCTATACCTGTTGCACTTAAAAATAATTCTCGTAACCCTATTTTAAGTTTCTATACTCTTTGAATATTGTATGTAGCTAGAAGCTATAAAAAAGTTGAGCAATGGTCAAAAAAGAGGGTGTATGATAGTTCTATTGAAAACATAGAAACTTAGCCTGTGGTAGAAGTCCATTGTATCTCAAAGTGGAGTGGTGTGGATTTACGATGCAAAAAAACTCAAAGTCATCTCCACAATTTTAATCTCAACCTTAAAAGTTATGCATCAGGTGGAACAGCGACAACTATCTGTCAGTTGAGCGGTATTATTTAGAGTGTAGTACATGTTTCGAACCTAAATAGGTTCATCTTCAGCTAATTTAAAATATGGAGAAGAAAAATTGTTATATTAAATTATATGTAGAAGGAGTAAAAAAGGTGTATGTACATTGTACCAATAAAGGTTTATATATTGGACAACATACTTGTTTTAATTAAAATTTGACATTACTTCCTCCTTAATGTCAAATTTGAATTAAAACAAGTATGTTGCCCACTTACACCTTTTTTACTCTTTCTACATATAATTTAATATAACAATTTTTCTTCTCCATAATTTAAATTAGGTGAAAATGAACATATTTTTTTATTACGGGGCCAGGCAGCCGAGTGCTTAAAGCGACATTGTTTCAATCGCACTCTGGCTGCCAGTCAAAGGTTCAAACCCTAGCGACTGCAGACATTTTTCTGATGGTCCGAGAAAGTGCTAGGAATCGCACGTAAAAAGGTAAGACCTCGTTAATCCTTGGCTCGCACAAGTTTCGACTTCTGAGGGCTGTCGTTCGTAAGGGGTCGACAGCTAGTTAACGGAAAAAAAAATTTAAAACAATTTTTTTTTACAATTTATGTTCGAAACATGTACTACTACCTACTCTAAATAATACCGCTCAACTGACAGATAGTTGTCGCTGTTCCACCTGATGCATAACTTTTAAGGTTGAGATTAAAATTGTGGAGATGACTTTCGAGTTTTTCTGCATCGTAAATGGAAACTTAGGATGACATCCTATAGAGAAGAAAAATAATTTTTTATATCTTTTTGCATATATGTAATCAAAATGATTGCTAAGAGTTAAGGATTCTAAATATTTGATATGATACCAATTCAATTTTATTTTCGACCATTTCAAGTTGAAGGACAAAGTTAGCCCACGCCCATTTCCTGGAACACGGGGACTGTAAAAAAATTTTGGTTGGGACACAAATTTGTAGTAAATGTGTGCGAAATTATGTAATAGTTTTTTTTTGGAGTGTGCCGTAAATGCTGGTGTAGCTTTTAGTTCATGAGAACACTTCCTCTAATTCTATAATATCTCAATTTACGCAGTAAGATCCGCCTATCCATTGTCTCAAAATCCCTTTTGAGATCAAGAAACAGGGTTGAAATAATTTAAATCAATTGATTAAATCAAATGAATAAAATAAAAATTTCTGATAAATTATAATTAAGAGAAATTGAAATTAATTGTTTATTGTATAAAAAAATAAAACCACTGTAAACTGTAAACTAAACTGTAAACTAAATAGTAAAGAGAATTTGGACATGTAAAGGATAAACCAAAAACAGAGAGACATACAATTTGTGTAAATATTCAGAAAGATGTAATTTTAAGGGCGGTAGAAGATCCACACATTACAGATTAGCTTGTGAATGTTACATTGGGAAGATATAAAATAACAGCCCTTTATTTGAAAAAAATGCTTCAGTACATTTTGAATAACCCTCGTAGTGTTGCATTTTTTTAAATAAACACATACTTTCAATACACCTAGGTTTAGCCAACTTACAACTAGTAGTTATTTTCATTTTATTAGCAACATATTTTATGTCAGTTGAATGGGCTTTCAAAGAAACCTTCTGGGTAAGAATATAAGTTTCATAAAAGCACAAAATATAACAACTAAACATATTTACCTACCTAAATATCGAGCAAATAATTGTTATGCGATTTTTTTCATCTTCGTTGTGCTGGGCTGAGCTTTGATTTGATTAATTTGACTATTGCCTCAATTTGAATATCTAGACACAATTTAAGAAATTTCGTTTCTCCACGATCATCACATAATTTGCCAATTCTGAAATCAAATTTGATTACAGAATGCTGGAATTCTCTCTCTTGAGATTGAAGAAATATTCTGCAACACCTCTGCCCCCATGCAATTTAAATGTATTTACATTCTCTCTCTTGTGATAGAATAATATTCTCACACTGGTTAGCAATAATAACATTAGCCTTGACGCAGTTGATTGTCATCGTAGTGGCAAAATTTGAGTGTCAAAATTATTGCTGTCACGTTTCCTATCTTTGATCGTGGAGAAAATATAGTCTGCTACTCGTTTAGAATGAAAATTCGTGATGCTCGTGGTTCCTCACGCTCGCCTTCGGCTCGTGCTCGGAACTTTCCACTCGCATCGAATTTTCATTCCAACCTTGTTGCAGAATATACTATTATGCTTCCAATTTTTCTTGAGAAATATTATTATTTCAAAATAAAAGATAGTTTATTCTTAATCAATTCTCTTCCCTGCCTGTATAAGCTACGACTTTTTCTTTAAAATGTTTGTTATTATTTCAAAATAATTTTTTTTTCTTAACTGATTTTTTTTTACCTGTCTGTATAAGCTTTCAATTTTTATTGAGAAATTTTGTAAATATTTCAAAATAAAGGAAATTTTATTTCTAATACATTTTTTTACCTGTCCTGTATAAGCTTTGAATATGTTATAAGAAACTTTGTAATTATTTCAAAATAAAGGATACTTTATTCGTAATCAATTCTTTTACCTAACCTGTATAAGCTAAGTGTTTTTATTTAAAAATAAAACATACTTTATTCTTAATCGTTTTTTTACCTGCCCTGTAGAATCTTCGATTTTTATTCGCTACTATTTTTAGTACTAATATTACTTAAAATATCCCATATGTTGCATACTTTTTGTACTACGCTGTTATTCACTTTTGCATTTTTTCATTTTGTAATGAAGGCATTTAGTTATTCACACGTTAGAAAATTAAGAAAAAATCCACGTGGTGAATTTTGTATTTTTCCCAATATTACAAGAACCGACCCTGATATTTTGAATGAAATGTCACCACTGCCGCTGGAAAAAACTTTAATGTGTCCAACTTTTCCTACTCGACCAACCTTCCTAACTATAGTGGTACAAAAAATTATCAATGCAATCTCATTAAAAGAGTAGCCACCCTGTATAGTGATAAAATATAATTTTATGAATCATTTCCTTCGTAATCTTTTTATTTTTTAAATATCACAGATTCAGATCTGTGATAACCTTTGTTGTCGAGGAATGATTTGTTTTTCAAGTGCGCGATTGTTTCCCACCATTGCGTAGATACTGTGCATTCCACCTGCTAATACCGAAGGTTTTTCTGACGCTCGCAATGCCCAGGGGAATTAATAAGAAAGAAAGAGAAAAATATCGAAGATATTCTCCACAAAATGAGTTTCTAGATAACCCGACAAATATTATTTGCTATCACAATGCTGATTCAGCAAAGAGCGATATGTTACTCAGAATGAATGACTAAATTATCTTTGATAAAGACACGAAGAAAATACTTCAATTTCCTTGAACAGAAGCACATTCCTATGCCAAATGGCTATCGACTATTTTTCAATCTTTTATGTGTCGGTTTTGAAGTGTCCATCGATAGGCGATGAAGATATGAATAAATATTGGCCAACAAATTTTTATTTTGAGAATCATCATACACTCTGGAAATAGTAGAATCTGTTGTAGCTCAAACAAAGTGAACCAAAAAAATATTCCAACTGTTTTTCGAAAAAAAATTTTGTGCAATTACTCGTATAAACGAGAACAAATAATATATTTCAGCTGTACCGCATGCTTATTTTATAAAGTACTGAATTAAAAGTTTTGGATATAGGGAAGTGTATTATAACTAGGACTTATTTTCATAATAGAATTGAATCCTGAAGAAAAAAAGGAGTTTACTATTTGAAAAAATTGAGATTTTTCTCATTCATCTCATTCATGTATTGCACCCACATTTTTGCGCACCCTCTGTATTATTCAGTAGAAGTGATAATGCGTGATCCGTTCAACCATCAATATTCATGATTCACTAACTGCATATTTTTTTAATTGTTAATTTACATAAAAATAGCGTGTGTTCGAGAAGCTGCATCTATCACTTTTCCTATAAAAACTCGAATAACTCAAAAACGGTTCATTTTGGGTAAGGAGGATGATACGTGAGTTAGAAACGAAATCATGAGGAGAATTCAAAAATGAGGTGAAATGCAGGGCTTGTCATTAAAAATAGCAAAGATGACATAGCAAAGATGACGTCACTTCCCGTGAAACCGGAATGACGTCACTTCTGGTGAAACCGGAAAGGTCACAATAATGAAAATATTTTCTTTTAATATTCATCAGTTCTTAACCCATCACACCAATTTTCAGAATCGCCCTACTTTCAGTTTCCTATGTATAGATCGCGTAGACTCGTTGAGATATACCCTGTATATCCGATACAGGGCAATTCAAATTCGACCCCCACCATTGGGATCTCCTAAACTACAGGAGATACGTCGAAGCTTAAATTGGGGCAAAGTTGCGTATTCTGGTGCTTAACAAAATACTGTTTTGAAACTTGGAAAATTCCGAGTATTTCCGGAAATATCGGGAAAAAATTGAAAATCGGAATTTTCGTTTTTATTTTTTTCTATCGTTATTTGACAACATAGCTCAAAACCAAAAGTACATTTTCATTTCAGCTACACGTTTTCATGTTCAGATTTGCTATCCGACGTTTCGTCTTCTGGCATTCAACATCAACTTTTTTTTCTGTTATGGGCGCCATATTGTTTTTTTATACAGAAAAATAGTGATTCTCATTCTGATTTCATTGATGTATAATTTGTTATGATTTGCAATTCTGAAACCACAGATATTAAAAAAAACAACTTCATCTGAGATGGTCATGACTCTATCGGAAAAATTTTGTTTAATAAACACTAGGTGTTTAATGAGTTCTTAAACATCATAAGTTTGCACAAATACTTCAGTCGAAATGTCCTCAGTCTCAAATGAAGAAAAACGAGATACGTTGAAACTTTATTATAAATTTGATAGGAATAGTACGAAAACAGCACAAATTTATTTTGAATTATATCCGGAAAGACAACAGCCGGATAGAACATTATTCGGAATTTTGGACAAACACTTGGCTGAGTACGGTGCGTTTCAAAAACCAAGAATGAAATATGGAAGCAGAATGGAACAAAATATTAGGCGTAACTTATTAGCCGGGGTAAAATAATTGTTCATTCCATATTCGAAGAAGTATAATTATTTTTGGTACTTTTTTAGATAAATGCAGATCCTTCCAAATCAACACATCAAGTCTCGGCAGAAATGGATGTGCCACAGACGAGCGTTTGGAGGGAATTCAAAAAAAGTGGTTTGAAATGTTATAAGATACATATTTCACAAAAGTTACATCCAGGTGATCCTGAGAGAAGGGTGGAATTTTGTAGCTGGCTCTCGAATAGGGTAGACCCTACAAACTTATTGAAAAACATTATTTGGACCGACGAAAGTACTTTTTCGAACTGTGGTCTTTTTAATAGAAATAATGAGCACATTTGGAGTGAAATAATCCACGACACTTCAGAGAAGTCAGACCACAAGTTCGGTTTCGTTTGAATGTGTGGGCTGGAATTTATGACGACCGAATACTTGGACCTCATTTCTTCTCTAATACTTTGAACGGGGAAACCTATCTTCGGTTCTTAAGAAACGAATTCGAAGAATATATGGATACGTTTCCCCTTGTTAATTATAACAGCTGCTGGTTTCAGCATGACGGAGCGAATATTTACACCAAAGATTTCCTAATAGGTGGTTAGGAAATTCTGGACCAGTGAGGTGGCCGGCAAGGTCACCTGACCTTACAGTTTTGGATACTTTCTTGTGGGGCACTTTAAAGAACAGAATCTATGGAGAGCAAGAATATGACACAGTAGATGAACTTAGAGACAATATCAAAACGCAATTCAGGTCTATCAGAAGAAGGGATATTGTTAGGGCTGTTCTTAATTTGAGACGACGAGCCCGGTTATGTATTCAAGGAAGGCCATCATTTCGAACACTTGTTGTAATAGTTTTTCTGCATTTTTTACAAGCTCATGATTTCATTCTTGTTTTTTGAAACGCACCGTACTCAGCCAAGTATTTGCCCATAATTCCGAATAATGTTCTATCCGGCTGTTGTCTTTCCGGATATAATTCAAAATAAATTTGTGTTGTTTTCGTACTATTCCGATCAAATTTATAATAAAGTTTCAACATATCTCGTTTTTCTTCAATTGAGAATCAGGACATTTCGACTGAAGTATTTGTGCAAACTTATGATGTTTAATGAGTTCTGACAACTAGTGTTTATTGAACAAAATTTTTCGATGGAGTCATGACCATCTCAGATGAAGTTGTTTTTTTTTTAATATCTGTGGTTTCAGAAGTGCAAATCATAACAAATTATACATCAATGAAATCAGAATGAGAATCACTCTTTTTCTGTATAAAAAAACAATATGGCGCCCGTAACAGAAAAAAAAGTTGATGATGAATGCCAGAAGACGAAACGTCGGATAGTAAATCTGAACATGAAAACGTGTACCTGAAAAAAAGTATCAATGAAAATTTACTTTTGGTTTTGAGCTGTTGTCAAATAACAATAGAAAAAAATAAAAACGAAATTTCCGATTTTCAGTTTTTTCCCGATATTTCCGGAAATACTCGGAATTTTCCAAGTTTCAAAACCGTATTTTGTTAAGCACCAGAATCGAAGTATCTCCTGTAGTTTAGGAGATCCCAATGGTGGGGGTCGAATTTGAATTGCCCTGTATTACTATTTTATTTAATAAATTTGAAAAAGTTTGAATTTTGACAAAATTTTAATGTTATTAACGTGGTGCAAACTAATTCCTATTTTTGACATTGATTGGCCAGGCAAAATAGTTATTTATGATACTAGTTCGCAAAGTAGGACTTTTTTGTATGAGCGTGAAGTTTGGTGAACAAGTGAACATTGAAATCCAGCTGAGTGACTCACTAGAAATAAATATCGGAGTTCCACAAGGTACTATAATAAGTATTTTACTATCTCGTATATCTTAACAGTATTTTCGAAATAAAACAAATCCAAGGAAGCTTAATATAATATACTGATGATAGTGCTATAGTGTTTTCTAGTGATTCATGGAAAGATTCGTATACAGCCGCCGAAGAGGATCTTTAAAAAATCCATACCTGGCTAAATCACAATTTATTGAGCTTAAATTAAAAAAATATATATATCACTCTTCTTCAACTCACGGACCAACCTAGGAATGAGCTACTGAAAATACATAAATTCACATGTGAAAAACAAAAAATGAATGTAACTGCCCAGAAATGATTGAAAATACCGCAATGAAATATTTTGCAATTTTCTAGATCAGCACATGCGATGGGATGATCAAGATAAGAACGTTACAGAACGAATCAGAACGCTTTACTACAAACTCTATATTTTAAGAGATATACTCAATAAAAATTATCTAATTTTACTATATGTATAACTCACTAGTGATATCTGAGGTGAAATAATGGTGCCCTCTATAATAATGTTCTTGAAAATATTCAGCTTGCTCAAAACTCAATTTTAAAAACTATGCTGAAAAAACAGACGTTATTCAACGCAGTCTCTGTATCAGGAATCCACTCTTATGATCAGAAACATCTACGCTTACCAGTGCATGATCTGGGTTCTCAAACAAAAAAACAATTGTTCTATAAATCAAACACGATCCACCAGATTCACTGAAAATCTATCAGCCCAAAATCTATTGGCCAAAGTTATACGATATATTTTTCTATGGGCCCAAGTTATAAGACATGCTTCCAATACAACTCAAAAAAATACATACATTGAACTCCTACAAACGTGCTATCAAGGAGGAGACGAAATAAAATTATGTACGTACTAAATTCGATTAGTAATTACAGAAAATGTACATCTGGCCTATAATCACCCACATTTTCAAAAATCATTTCGAAAGTTAAATCGGATAATTACATTTTTGAGAAATGCTATCATCTAAATAGTAATTACTAGATAGTGAAGATAGAAGTATGCATCCGTGATAAAATAAATAAAACTGTAAACAAGTAGGTATGATTTGCCATGTATTGAAGAAAATCGGAGGATATCAAATCGTAAACAAGTTGGAAGCTCAGGTGATATTGAAGTCATCTGGTCTTCTGTATCTCATTTTATTATTTATAGTTGCATACGCACAAAAATGATATGAATAAATTTGAACTTAATTGAATTCAGAGTTCATTCCAATGATGAATAATTTTTTTGTGGAAATCTTGTATTGAAGAATAAAGAAAACTATAAATTTTGTCCAACTTCCATTGTGTCTTGATTTATTTTCCACGACTGGTGTCGACTTTTACACCATTTTAAAGTAACAGATAACTTTAATCTAAACAAATTTTCAATGACATTTCTTCCAGACTCCAAATGCTTTATTTACTCAAAACAATTAACGGAAGTGATTTGGTCAATTTTAATTTCCCCTCTCCTTGTCTTGCAGCTGAGTGGTATTTAATCGAAGCGCGAAAACACGGAAATTATCAACAAACAATTAATGAATATCAAAACAGTTTGAGAGAAAGAGCAAACACTTATAATCCATTGTTTACTTCCAGTAATGATAGCACAATATTGTGCAACTCTACTACGATTTTATAAAATCGCAGGCGTTCTTCATCCTACCTATAGCATCATCGGTAATAAGCTGACAAATATAGGTTATTTCCACTATAATGGAAAAAAAGCAAAATTCGATAGTCAATTCTTCTTCAACGATCGTAAACAGGATAATAAAAGAACCCCATGAAAACAGCATAAATCTCTTTAATAATAATAATAATAGTTAACTTACATTTTCGGCATTTAACACCATTCAAAACTATACTTTTCTCTCTGAAACTTTACTAACCTCGAAAGTTAGGACCGCTAATTGTATTGAATGATTTACAATTGGAATTCTAAGATACAAATTTATAACCACTGACCGAAAGGCTGCGAGAATCTAACTGATCTCTTATTCTCTTCTTATGCCACCGAATGCTTTTAGCGAACACATGTGACTCTCAAAACCTCGTGCTTGGACAAATTCCAGCTGAATAAAAAACACATAACGGTACTTTTCAGCTGACTCAACCGTGCATAATGGGTGAATAAACTACTCAAAAATAAAAGAAAAGGTGGAAAAAATCAACAAAAATTTGTAGATTGAAATATTGGGTTGTTGAAATTTTGAAATAAGGAAATAACCATTTGTGTATTTAGATCGCAAAGTGATTGCCGTTCAACGCGAAGCGGAGCGCGGTAATCTTCGGAGCGGCAATGACACTTTGTGCTCGAAAGACACACCATTTTTTCTACAAACGCAGCTCTTAGACATAAAAACGATCGACACTTTATTAAACATAGGCACTTAATATTACCTATGAGAAAATGAATACTCAATAGTATTCCCAAATGTATAAGCTATCAAAATATCCAATAGTTTACATCTCTAACAAAAGGAAAGAAGGAAAATAACTTGCTTAAGACAAAAAAGTACCGAATGCCAAGTCAAACCCAAGGTCTTCTGTTTACTAGACGCTAACCCCAACACCACCACAGTTTATCCAATCTCAGTTGAATATAACTTCATTCAGCTCAATATATAGGGTTAGTTCAAAATAGCACATGCATGGTGTAATAACGAATGAAGAATGAAAACGGAAAATTAAATAAATATTATTCCCTATATAAAGAAAACAGTACACCAGATTGAGTATATTTTACGTGTAACCGTTCGAAGCGTGGAAAGCAATCAGTAATGCGCTGACCGCCTGTTGCATAAATTACCGTAAATCACCTCTTAATATTTTTATTGCTGTCCGGCATCCTGGTGATATTTATGAAAAGGAAAACAGTAGCGAACTTAATGAACAATAATCAAACAGAACTCAATATTTTCTCTCTACTTGATTTGTTTTGCCGTTAGACTAGGTATAAATGTAATTATTAACAAACACTATTTGTTATCATAGAGTTATCCGAAAACATGTATAAAATGTTCCCAAATTAATTAACATTTTGGGAATATAAAGGGGAATATAAAAGGTCCTTTTATATTATAGTATAACTCAGTATACTTCTGCTTGAAGAATCCATTGTATTTGCAAAACATATGTCGCGGTTTTTTAAACTAAAAGTGTGAAAATCAACATTAAAGTTTTAGTATAAACATTTGTGTATTTAGTGTTGCAACATGGCATTTTGGCGACCATTCGAAGAACGTGAGGTACAAGACTCACAACATGATGAAGAATTCGAAGAACGTGAGGAACAAGACTCACAACCGGATGAACAATGGGAATTTAAAAACAAGTATCTTCATGTTCAGACCCAAAGACTTGTTCTAAATATATATGAAAATCTTAAAAAGGAAATGAACGAAAAATGTGACAATGAAATTTTCGGAAGGATATCTCATCTCACCAGTTTGGGGCATTCAACTATTTACAGAGTGGTTAAAGGGGATGTTGTAGATCATTATTGTAAAAGAAAACGAGAAGTTCAGAAATTGAACAAAGTTGATGATGCCACAAAAGATTTTCTTCGAAGGCAAGTTTATGATTTCTATTAACGAAACGAAGTACCTAACTTGGAATCAATCAAAAACAAATTATCTGATTATTATGTTAATGTTTACTATTTTTTCCTCAAAACACGTGTTAAATCACTTATTGAGTAAACACATTTATTCATTGATATTCATATTTTTTTATCCAATGTACGTATGTTGATTTATTTCATGAGTATACATATAAGTCGCTGGAAACACTACGCCAAATTCTTTCAGACTGTGGTTTCAAACACAAAAAACTAAATCAGCGAATGGCAATAATGGAATCACCACGGCTCGTTCTGCAAAGGCAAGATTACTTGCAAAAAATAAAAGAACATCGGGAATCGAAGAGACATATAGTATATCTTGACGAGACTTGGTTCGATAGTCATGATGTGATTCGGTATGGATTGGTAGATAACTCCCAAAACTGTTGTCTCCAAGCACCATTTTCCAGAGGAAAACGTATAATTATTGTGCACGCAGGTAGAGAAGATGGTTTTGTACCGAACGCGTTGCTGTTGTCAACAAAACAAATAAAAAAATGTTCAGCAGATAATCATGAGGATATGACTGCAACTTTATTCGAAAAATGGTTCAGTGAACAATTATTACCAAATATACCACCAACTTCTGTTATTGTAATGGATAATGCGTCATACCACTCGCGTCAAAAGATAAAAATACCGACGAAAGCAACAAAAAAGGAGACATTTTGGAATTTATGGCTTATAAAGTTATGCAAAGGCATTTTTTAAAACTGATATTTTCCAAAAACAATAGATATCCTTCTGATGATCTATACACGGAAACACAAATGTTAGACATAAGACAATTGTATTTTTTATGTTCCAGTGTTAAATATCACGCAAGCAAACATACAGCATTGCTCCCTTCTCATCAGTATAATACTCGTCAGCGAAATCACTTCATTACACCTCTAATGGTTAAGGTCGTCGCTCAACGCTCTTTTACTTATTTCGCCCCTAAATTATACAATAAAATTCCTGAAATATTAAAATCTATATTAAATATCAGCAGCTTCAAAGGAGCATTGAAGAAGCACATCCTTCAAAGCCAAAGAACTGAGCTGCTACGGCTATTCGAGTGAGTGATTGTATTGTTCATCGTTTATTGATAATTATATTGTTATTATTTACATTCTACACTTTATTTACATTTTATGTCTTTACATTCTACATTTGATATATTATATTTTATGTGTCATATTTTACATTTTATATTTATCATTTTACATTTGATATTTTAGATTGTACCTATTTATTTTATAGTTCACTTTTTCCACTTGTAATATTTTTCTTCACGAAACAAGTGCTTTGCACTTATCGCAAAAGTTTTTATTCACTTCGTACATGTATTTATCCAATTTTTTGTATTTATTTAATATTTATTAAGTGAATAAAGTTATTATTATAAAAAATTTAATATTCCCCAAAAAGCCACGAAGGAGGTATTACTACGTATAATTAAAAATGAAAATTTTGAAAGAGAATATATTATTGATGAACATAAACATTCTGGTCATACGATTCTGAGGTTACCTTCGCATTATTGTGTTTTCAACCCCATTGAATTGGTTTGGGCATTTACAAAAAACAAATTGAGAAAATCCAATCAATGTCCAAATCTAAGCGGAGAAGAGGAATATAAAGATCTTTGGACAGAATGCATTTTAAATGTGATTGAAAAAGAACGTGAATAGTTCCTTTTGCCATCCATTCAACCAGTAATCATAAACATGGTTAGCTCGTCTGATTCGAAGGATTATCATGATTAAGTCTTGCCACGACTTTGATGTGTATATAAAATAGCCGTACCAGCAAATAAATTATCAATGTTTTCTGATATTTTTTCATTCTATTTTTTTGAACGAGTTGTTTTCGTGTGTCAGATAACTTGTCAATAAGTTACGAGCAACGTCCTGTACCCATACACGCGCAATCCTTCAATTCTATTCATTACAAGAACAAGACACATTATATTCGCAAATTTCTATACAGCAAGCAATACGCAAAATTATACCCAAGTAAGAGAAAATATATCCGCCTATGATCGGAAAGTACGTTCAAAGAGGCGAAGTCATTGACGTGTTAATCCGGTTTTACAGCTCATTCAACTGAGATTGAATAAACTATACTTAGAGTGCTTTGAATTAATTGTTTGCACTTTCCATCATTCAAGAATATGTTAGTTTTCAACAAAAGCTGTGGAGATCGAGCGTTTTTTCAATATTTTCGCTCTAGATCGAAAAAGCTGTAACCAACATTCCTGAAACTTTGCGTTGGGATCTGAAAATGTCAAGCAAAATATTTTTTTCCCTACCCCTGTTGAAATTACACACTATCCTCCCTCAAATCAGGGAAGAAACTTATAGTTTTCCTCCCTAGGGAGGAAAGTACTTTTCATTGATTGATTGTCACTCGACAAAGAGATTATTCTTTGGAGAGCGACAATGACACTTAGTGCTCGAAATACACACATTATTTGTTCTACAAACGCTGCTCTTAGACAAAAAACGATTACCACTCAATTTCAATCCCAAATGAATAAGCTATCCAAATATCCAATAATGTATATCTCTGAAAAAGAAGAAAAGGAAAATTACTTGCTTGAAAAAGAAGAAAAGGAAAATTACTTGCTTAAAAAACAAACGATTGCCACGATCGAACCCGGTACCTTCAGTTTACTGTTCACCGTCGCTTACCACTACGCTATCAGAGTAATCAAGATAGCCATAATAGCTATTTATGATACAAGTTCGCAAAGTAGGACTTTTTTGTATGAGCGTGAAGTTTAAACACGCGAGTACAAAAAAGCCCTTTACGAAAGTGTTTCATACAAAGTTTTTTCTTCGACAGTTATTATATTGCCAAATTGTAGCAATTATATCGTTTTTTGCCTTAGTGTCATATACTATGAATTTCCATCGTAACGACCACGTCCATCGTAACGACCACGTCAATAAAAAGAAAAGCAGTTGAGATCGAGCGTTTTTTCAATATTTTTGCTCTAAAGCGACATAGCTGTCAAAAAATAACATTTTTTGAATTGATATAGCCGATACTTGATGAAAATCCATTATACTCGATATAATGAAACTATGGTTCAAATGATTTTCACATAAAGAGGGTTTACAAAACCACGACAATTGTTTCGCTTTACAAAAGCTTATTCAAGTGGTGAAGATATACTAAATTACATATTTGCTATGTTACCTTAAATACTTATCCAAAATTAATTAGGGTTCGGTTGTATACCTAACTCCCAGTTAATTCCCGATAGGTACTTTTACATTTCTATTATTTAAATCTAACCTTTTCAGGAAAACAAATTGATTAGTGGTGACGAATTTAATTCGAGTTGGTCATTGAGCAAGTACTGAAAATTTTTCCATTTATTAATCTCCATACTTTCTAAAAGATTTAGCTTCTTACCTTTGTTTTCGACATGAAGGATTTCAAAATCATGGTCGAAAGTATGGTTTTCAATTAATAAATGGTTAGCATACGTGGAATTTGTTTTCCCATTTACAAAACTACTTCTGTGCTCGGCTAGGCGTTGTTTGAAGGTTCTACCTGTTTGGCCAAGATAAAACTTGAGGCAACTACCACAGTTTAATTTATAGACTCCACATTTTTCTTGTTTATCCACCCTATCTTTGTTATTTTTAATATGTCTGCCCAAACTATTGTTTGTCTTAAATGCAATATTTAAACCTTGCTTTCTCAAGAAATTACCTATTTTATTGCTTGGTTCACCGATATATGTAATTGTTTTGAACCTTTGGTGGTCTTTTGACATACAGAACCGTTTTCCTAGTATCCCTCCCAAGGAAACAATAGTGTTAGTAGAAAGATTATTATATATTAATCATGTAAACCCTGTCATTAAACAAGAGATCTTGGATTTACTCAGTGTTTGTTTAAGCCAAAATTATTTTCAGTTCAACCATAAATTTTATTCATCAGATGAAGGGTTGATTATGGGTAACCCATTAAGCCCTTTATTGGCTGAAATTTGTATGGATAATTTAGAAACAAAAATAAAAGGAAATAATATGTTCAAAAACTTCTTATATTGGTATAGGTATGTTGATGATATTTTGGTAGGTTTCACTGGAACAATGAGGCAATTAGATCAATTCTTGGAATTTATTAATTCTCTTCACCCTTCTATCAACTTAACAATAGAGTCCGGAAAGGACAATTCAATTAATTTTTTGGACCTAACAATAACTAAAGTAAATAATAAACATGAATTTTCTATTTTCCACAAACCATCGCATACAGATATCACAATTCACAATAGCTCATCACACCCACATCAACAGTATGATACATAGATTACTTAGCATTCCTCTTAGTACTTCAAATTTTAATAAAGAACTTAATATTATTAAACAAATTGCAGTTAACAATGGCTATAAATCATCTTTGATAGACAACCTTCTGACCAAGAAGAAATACAAAAAAGCTATTCAAGAAGTTTATCCTACTACAAAAGACCACCAAAGGTTCAAAACAATTACATATATCGGTGAACCAAGCAATAAAATAGGTAATTTCTTGAAAAAGCAAGGTTTAAATATTGCATTTAAGACAAACAATAGTTTGGGCAGACATATTAAAAATAACAAAGATAGGGTGGATAAACAAGAAAAATGTGGAGTCTATAAATTAAACAGGTAGAACCTTCAAACAACGCCTAGCCGAGCACAGAAGTAGTTTTGTGAATGGGAAAACAAATTCCACGTATGCTAACCATTTATTAATTGAAAACCATACTTTCGACCATGATTTTGAAATCCTTCATGTCGAAAACAAAGGTAAGAAGCTAAATCTTTTAGAAAGTATGGAGATTAATAAATGGAAAATCAGTACTTGCTCAATGACCAACTCGAATTAAATTCGTCACCACTAATCAATTTGTTTTCCTGGAAAGGTTAGATTTAAAAAATGTAAAAGTACCTATCGGGAATTAACTGGGAGTTAGGTATACAACCGAACCCTAATTAATTTTGGATAAGTATTTAAGATAACATAGCAAATATGTAATTAAGTATATCTTCACCACTTGAAGAAGCTTTTGTAAAGCGAAACAATTGTCGTGGTTTTTTTAAACCCTCTTTATGTGAAAATCATTTGAACCATAGTTTCATTATATCGAGAACAAAATAACATTTCACGGAAAACGTCAACTTTGCATTGAGTTCTGAAAGCGCCAAAGGCTAAGCTGGTAAGCGGTTGTAGCGAAAAAATTTCAACTTCAGGAATCTTAGATATACGTTTTTTCAAAAAAAAGGTTAATTAAGTGGGTAGCAGAAAAAATCACATGTACTGGATGTTTACTGCCCTGCGCTTCGCGTCGGGCGGTAAACTACACCCTGCGGGAAAAAAGTGGCACTTTTCTCCCTAGTAATACAAATAGCTATTTCCGACGACCTACTTGAAATACGTATTATTTCGCACTGTTGCAAACTGGCACAGAAAATTACTTATTTCGCAATAGTGCAAAATATTCCATTTCGCACTGATACAAAATGAAAAATTACATAGACATAGACTCAGAAAACACCAATGCGAAATACTTCATTTCGCAATATTAAATGAAGCACACTCAATCGTAGAACTGGGTTTTACTGAAAAACATATATGTTAGTTTATAATAGGAATCACGCAAAATTTATTGATTGGTTAATGTTCAATGAGTAATATTTCGTAGTATTTTGTTTTTCAGATCGGTCGTCCGAAAAGTATAGTGTAGGTACAACTCGTAAGGAAACTGGATATTTCATTCGAGCGTGACAAGATGCTAAACCACTCGCCTATGGCTTGTAATTCATCATATCGTCACACTCGTATGAAATATCCTATTTTCTGCACTAGTTGTACGATACACTATTTTTTTATACAGGGTCCTGCAACGGTGAAGCGGTGCTTTATATCTCCTATTAGGAAACAGAATTTAATATCTTTTTTGATAATGTTACCTGTTATTGCTCGAGCTCGACAAAATAAAAAAAAGCCGGTCAGGATGTTAAATTTTTTTGGGACGTGTCTCAAATTATTTTTTTTAAATGGTAACCTCTATTTCTTTATCGGTTTTGAGACTTTCTGTTCAAGATGTTTTTTTCAAACATTCGTAACTCCTTGATATTTGAAATTATAAAGTTGTGCCAAGTCTCATCAAAATTGATATTTGGTCAAATATTGCACGTTGTTGATTTTCTCAAACGATATATCTAAAACCGGCCTGTGATATACGAGGTGCGAAGAGAAGCAAAATATTTTTTTTTTCGCCATAATCCCAATGAACGGCTTATTTTACTGCGAAATCCGTCTTAAAAAAGCTTTTTTTTTTTTCGAAAAATTACAATTCTATTTCTGCGCCATAATCTCAATAAACGACTTTTTTCTTCAACGAAACCCATTTGAGATATGCAAAAGTAATCTTGTTAAATTTATGTGCATTTCGTATACGGTGGACAAACAATTTTTTTATTTTATGGCAAGTACCTAGTTTCATATTTTTCCTTCAAAGGTTGATTTGGTCGGAAGATCAAGATTATTGAATTTATTGTGAGTTTCCCAGAACTTAAGTACATCTTAATGTGAATGAAAATAATAATAGAGTGGTGGTGGAATTCATAACTTGTTTATCTTGCACGGGAATTATAGGCATATTGTGGCGATACTTTAAAGAATGGGTTGGACAAAAACTATGCATCAAATCAAGAAATTAGAAGGTGTTCCATTTACAGTCTTATGAACATAACGTATCTCTCGATCACAGTCGTCAAATATCAAATCGTTCATTGAGATTGTAGCAAAAAAATTGGAAGAATTACAATTAAAAAAAAACTTTTTAAAGAAAAACTATTGAACTTAACCATATGTAATACGTAATGAGCCTTTGTTGGCGCTTCTTATGAATCAATAATATACCTGGTGTTCCATTTGAAATAAGGAAGATTTTACAAATTTTTATTTAAAATATATGGCAAGCTGTTTTTCGCACCTGCTTAATCACAGGTCGATTTTAGATATATCACTCAAGATGGCCACCAATGAGCAATATTTGACCAAAAATAAATTATAATTGGACTTTGCATAACTTTATAATTTCAAATAATATACGTGACGAATATTAGAAAAAAACCTGTCATACTGAAAATCTCGAAAACCGTCAATATTTTCAAAAAAATAATACATAAAGTAGGTACCTTTTATTTTACATGAAGAAACCGATAAACTGATGAAAAGTGTAGATTGCCATTGAACAAAACAAAGTTGGATCCCGCCCAGAAAAAATTTAACAGGCAATATTTTTACTTTTTCGAACTCGATCAATAAGGTAACATTATAGAAATATATTATATTCCTAAATGTACATATGGAACACCGCGACATTGTTACAGGACCCTGTATATTTATTTAATGGGAACTAACTAGCCCAATTCATATAAGCACTTGTAGAATCGAATATGTTTAAAAGAATTTGAGTCGATTTATTAAAGATAAAAGATATGATAAATGTACAATAAGATCAACTGTAACACTTTATAACTAAGAAAATGTAACACTTGTTGCTGAGAGACTTGACGAAAAAGGATTGTAGATGATTAGGGCTCTATTTAATAATTGTTTTAAGTTGGGACTCAAATTATTTTCCGAGCGAATTGAAAAAGTCTAATAATTGAAGAAATAAATGTAACTTAGTAACTCGGAACAGTTACGCTTGACTTTTATAATATTATGCATTTGAAAAAATTGTATTTCATCAGTTTTCTTGATGTTGTGTTTTAGGTGGAAATTTTGAACACCCTGTAAAGTATTTTTGAAAATTCGATGGACCTGTTCATGAGTTGATGCTTCAGGTGTGATTCTGTGAAATTTCACATCTACAACTGTTACTGTATATGACTTATTATTTTTTCTGATTAGTGCAGTAACTGTCAATTTTTTCAGAAAAAAATTAATATCTCGAAAACTAACAAATTTGGGTGTAGGCACTGTTATAAAAAGTGAGCCTAGAATCTGCTAGAAAATTCAAAAATGTACCGGGTTTTACATTTGAAATGAATATATGTATAACGGAAAGAAGTTGAAATTTCAAGTTTTTATTTTGGATAGTTGTATGTACATTATTCCTAACGAACGCTCGTCGTGAAAGACCCTGTATATCTGAAAAGTGTGAAGTTGTTCATTTGATAAAACTCAAAATTTTCGGAGCTTTGATGACAATTGTGGAAATGTGCAAATTGGAATTGCAAATTGACGTCCAAAATAATGCGGTAAACCCTGGAAAACATGAAGACTCTGACATAACAGGAAAGAGTGAAAGTAATCTAGGTGTTTGTGTACTGTTTTGTTATCAATCAAATAATAACATTGACTATATTGAAAAGAAAAGCAATTATTATTATAATTTGAATTTGACTACAAGTTAGGGAAATACAGTAAAAGAAAAAAGTATTCCAATTCGATAGCAAATATTGAATAAATAGAAGTTTTTTGTATAAAGTTCCGGAAAAGTTTAAAAATTTATTCTGAAGATCCTGTATGATAACCCCCTTCAAAAATAAAACGAAAGCACCGTACAACCATCCCAATTTAATTCATTAGCAAATTTCCAGAGAAATGTTGGAAACAGTTTGTATATTTTAAAATATTTTCTTGTCAAAAACTCGAAGGTACACCTGAACGAAATTGGAAAGTTGTACACTATGGACGCTAAGGAAGCCTGGCGGACTATTCCATGAC
This sequence comes from Chrysolina oricalcia, assembly GCA_944452925.2. Lineage (NCBI taxonomy): Eukaryota > Metazoa > Arthropoda > Insecta > Coleoptera > Chrysomelidae > Chrysolina > Chrysolina oricalcia. The sequence continues at coordinate 15,176,731 of OX101818.2, read as the reverse complement.
CCTGTATAATTATAATATTAAATAAAATAAATCAACAATTTTTAAATCAAACATAAAATGCAACGATCAAGTTGAAATGAGAGTAAACAAACGAAATCATCACTAAATGGGTTGAAATTGAGTAATGAAGTTGATGAGTACTCTGAAGAAAAAGGACACTCATCATGTGACGTCAGTCGTTTGAAATTGTAATAGATTATACGAGGCCAGTTTTTTTATTGAAATAACGAAAAAGTTTCTATAATATTCCATATGTTCGCATTATCATAAACGTTTTGTATGATTTGCGCAATAAAAAAGTAATGATCAACATTGATAATCAAAAATGATCTGAGAATGCAGAACGTTCATGACACACGTGCATATTTAACTTATTTCGTTTACTTTTTTGAAGTGCCCATAAGTGGTCTCAATACCCACGTTTAAAGATAAGGCAATAGCGTAAGCAGTACTTTTCTGAAGCACAAGTACTTGATGTGGTTTTTTATTGAAGGGAAATTGACCATTTTGTTACAATACTTCATCGAATGCATGAAAATACTTACAAAATATCCTCGATATCTCCACCTTCGACAAACTGGCAAACGTTATAGCAACCATCCGAGTAATAACTATAGCACTGCTGATAATCGTAGTTGTCGTTGGTCTGACACGGCAATCCCAACTGAGCTAGCAAACCGTTCGGCCTGATCTTAGAACTAACTTTCTTCGCGATACTTCCGCCACTTCCGGTACCAACAGCTCCTTTATCCATAGTAACATCACCGACACTGCTACCATTGGTCATATTAGCAACACTGCTACCATTGGTCATATTAGCACTCAGGGTATCAGGAAAACCGACGTGACCAGGAAAAAACTGACTATCGCGCGCGAACGCGTAATTGGGATCACCCTGTAAGAAGCTTGATTCGTCCTGTATGAAGGAATTCGCAGGAAACATAGCACCATCTGCTGGCAAACATGGGAAAAACTCGTCGCAAAGCTCCATCTCAACCCGGGTTTAGATTAATCTTTCACTTGTTCTATTGTCGTTTGTTTTTCGAGTCCACATTAGGCCCGCTTCCTACTTGCGATTAGAAATTCGCCACTAAATCGAATTCATGACGAGACTGTTTCTATTTGCGCTAGATCCGTCTTTGATGGGTCTTATCTAATCAATGACTCGATTTCGACAACGTCGAAAAAAACACGGATGCTTTCCCTGGATTTTAGAACTGATTCTGATATAACATGGTCACGGTTTTGAAGATGAGAACTTATCATAGAATCGTTTCTACAGAAGTTCAAGTTAATACTAGTGTCAATATTTGGATATGTAGAAAGTTTCTTATGCTACTGAATAAAGTCTTACTCAAAAAGTTGGCTAAGAGATAAGCAAAAGGTAACATACCGAGTGGATCAGTATTTTCAATGGATCTTAAGGTATTTGGAAAGGTACGGTGTGCGCCAAAAGTTTTCTATTTGCGGCCCACCAGACAGACGTCGATCATAAAAGTAAATTTGGTGTTCCCACTGTACGATTTCCTGACCATTTCAATCATCCAATCTAGTGTCGGAGGCGCAAGGCAACACCGCTCTGTCGCTAGTGTCAGTGTCAGTAACTTTTATAGTCCCGACGATCAGATTGCTTAAAAGTGATTGAAAACTGATAAATTTTTAACGCAATGGTTCGATCCTCGAACCAATTAATTCACAAGGGACGGTTCATCGAAGAAAACCATTTGAAAAAAAGACGCAATGCAGTCGCATCGATGTTGGCAGCAAAAAAAGTTAAGAATGGAAAATGGAATGTTATATGATGATCGTTCTTGATTTATGCAAATGTGCAGAACTTCAGGAAAAAAATCAGAACTTCAGGAAAAAAATAAGAACTTCAGAAAAAAAATCAGAACATAAGGAAAAAAATCCGAGCAATAAAAGATATAGAGAGGGCTTCTCTGTCTCTTTCTTGAAAGCAACATACCCGACGTTGTTTACAAACATCTCAGCCCGAAACATGTTAAAAATGGGCATTATCGGATATATCCGTTTGCACTCGGGGACCAGGATGGAATTCCATTTACAAGATCGACAAGCGTAAGGATGCCTCTGAGATGCGCAAACGATAGAAAGCGTGAGTAGATGTGCGACAAAGATCGACTACTGTTTAATAAGGCGAGGCCATTGAGCTCCTGCCCCACTCCAGGGTTTTTTCTACTGCGCAACCAATTCTCGGAGGCATCCTTACGCTTGTCGATCAGTAACTTGGCGATCATGTTTGTTTACGTCCGTTTACGACTTATTTATCGTCTTGTCAAATCAAACCATGGGCGTCGCAGCATGGTAATCATGGCATAATCCCCATTTTGCGACAAAAATACGCTATTTGTTGAAATAGCAGTATAAAACATTGTTACTATTTAAGTCGACCTTAAAAACGATTACCTATCAATAATTAGGAAAAAACTTGTTGCAGTGTAGGTACACTAAGAAGTAAATGAGCAAACTCAACTCTTCTGTCTTGTTGGAATGTCTTTCGAGTACTTAAAACATAGCGTCGTTGTTACTGCAATACGAGCTATGTCACGAAACATTTCTTTTTTACAATTGAATTTGTCGGACATGGAATTTACTTCACTGTTCTACAACTATAACATTATAATAACTAGGCAGTTATGTGTGTGTGTGTTGAAATGTTTGCTATTTTAGAGAAATTCGTGATTGTGAAACCGATGATATGGACACAGATTATACCAGAGGAAACTGTTTAAAAGTAGCAACGAGAACTATAATCCGTCAGATACAAAAAATTAGAATGCAATACAAAATTTCAATTTGTTTCAAACTGGACAGACGATTTACAATAAGCAAGTCATCGCTCTACCCTGTGAGCAAATCAAGACTACATCAAAATAGAGCTGTTGTTTGGTATGTCTGCAGATATGTCTTTAGAGAGACATGTCGACCCCTATTTAACTCATAAATTTTAATGACTCTCACCTATTTGATGTTTAAGAAACAGAAGTAACATAATAACTACATGAGAAATTCTCGTTTTCCTACCAGGCAGACTTGTAATATCGATCGCTCCCTGAGTCTAACTCTACATGAGTAGAGACATAACTTTTTGACAACTCTAAAACACTTTTTGGTTATCTACCCCAGGATACCAATAATCTAAATTCAGAAAAAAACATAAGAAAAAGAGTTAAAGAGCTATTGAGGCTATTTTGTTCAGAAAATTATTCCAATTTCACGTCTAATCTTTTCCAAAATTCTCATATAATTATACTGACGACAATAAAGTAATCACAAATTTTCTTTGACCATTTTGTTTAGAAAATTATTCCAATTTCACGTCTAATCTTTTCCAAAATTACCATTTGCTGACGACAATACGGACAGGAAAGGCTGCTCAATTCTCCAATTCTAGAGTTTCAATTTTCTATATTTCCTGGTCTTTTTATTTCTCGAGTTCCTTACGAGGTGCAGCGCGTTGTTGCCATTGCTCTTGACGTGGTCATTTCTATGCTCTCATCGATCAAAACATTGCCGACGTTGGGAGCTTGTATTTCGATAATTAGATGGACGAATTTTTATAGATTTGGTTACCAGCATTGTTATCGAGTTTATTGACATGTGTTAGTTTTCCATCAATTTTGTAAGACGCGTTTCTTCTGTACAGCATGTTATTTGAAACAATGATTGCTTTTGGCCCATGGTGCTATGATTCAAAAGTCTATCGGAGAGCAACTTTGAGTACAATTATCTCCAATTTCAAATGGACGAAAATTCTCAAAAAAATTCATAGCCACTGTCGAGAAATTTCATTGTTCTTGTAAGAAAACTGCTCTTGCGTTCCAAATACCTTGAAGAGATATCAAATTTCAATTATAGTGTGTCAGGATATATACAGGGTGGATACTAAATGATGTCTTTAATTTCAGGTGGTGATTCCTTGTCATTTTTTATAAAGAAAATTTCATGTAAATGTGTGTACTAACTTTCTTTATTTCCGAGATATGGGGTGTCAAATTTTCAGTTAAAAATCGGTATTTCATCAATTACTCAAAAGCCTTCTTGACGATTTTGATGAAACCTGGTGCGGTTATTAGCAGTAGCAAGGGGCTTCTTTTCATGCAATAATATTTTAAATTATAAGTAGCAGATGGTTACCTGATTGATATTTATAGTAAAAATCATTGTGCGCCACTGTTTTTCTCTAAGTTTCATATTTTTTCAGAATAAAAACTTGAAAATACAAGTTTCTTATAATGTCGTGAATTTGAAATAGCAATAGCAATTTTTTCAAATCATAGTCAGTGGCCTAGAAATGGTGGTTGCCAAAGTTATGTGATTTTTTTACACTCTTACAAATTGACAGTTGCTTAAATAGACTGTTTTCTATCGAATTGGAGCGTCTAGAGACCATACATAATTTTTACTGAAAAGCAGCTATTCATAATTCAACAGACCTCGTTAGGAGTTTTCATTCAATTAATTCCAACTCTTCAAATGACGTGATGTTACAGGTATTCCCGAGTTTTCTACGGCTGTAAAAGCGAATGCGTCACCGAATCAATTTAAGCAGCCCCGGAGCTCCGATACATTTTTTTCATCATTTCTTTGTTATTGCTGTATTCAATATTTAAAAAAAAGTTCTTTTTTTTACTTGTCTCAAATTTTGTTTTTTTTTCAACTCCTGTAGTTGAAAAGGAACGCAATTTTTTTCCAGTATTCAATATTTTTATACTTCATAGATCATGTGATCTATGAGTAGAAAAATGTGTGAACTCAGGGCAATGCATTAATGTATCGATATTTCTCTAAAAATAACGAGGATATCTGATTCGATCAATTTTTCATTATATTTTAACATTCAGTTGCAGAAAATCAAAATAGAAAACAATGTGTTGAAGTTGACAGATGACAATTATGATTTACTTGAATCAGTGTTTCCAGCATTTAAAAACAAAATATATTAGCAACCTGACAGCGAAAAAACGATCACCAATATCCTATGGAATATTGTTAATTGTCGGATGAGTATCTTGAAACTATTATAGAAAAGGTGAGCCAAGCACCCGAAGAGAAAATTGTCAACAAACTCGATTTTCAACAGAAATGAAAAGAGAGTTGATGAACTGGGTGAATTTGTCGACAGTTACGAAAGGAAAAAGATTATTCGAATAAACGGAATACCCGAAGCTGAAAACGAGAATGTAGTCGAAACTATCTTACAGATAATTCCAAGGAATGTTTGAATGGACCCAAGGAGTTTTGTGTTAAATTGTTAGAATTATAGGCTAGTGGAGAATAGTTATGGTAAATACAAGACAACAATCGGCTGAAATTGAGAATATTAAAACAATTCCTACGATTTTATCGAGATGATGGAGCGGCAAAGCTTTGGAACTGGTTGCTCTAAACACTCAAAAAAAAAACTACTATTTCTAACTTATACGTTTCGGAAGTCCTTCGTCTTAATGGCTTGAAATATTTTTACTCCTTCCACATTTTTCACATCGTTTCTTTTGCTTGTATCTGCAATATTTTTCATGTGAATATTGACAAGTAGAGGTGCTACGAGATGTTTTATAGGTCGTGTATTTTTATTTAAAATTGCGTTGAGAAACGGTTGTAGACTACAAGCCCAGGCCAATTTTGGAGGTGTCATGTGACCCATAATGAATTATATTCAGAATTATACTACCATACGAAACAACTTCTTTGTGCACTGTGCCTTCAGTTGTGAGCGGTGCAGGTGAGTACGATGGTTAAAGAAACTTACCATCAAGGGGAGAGATTTTTCGACAAAAGATTCTTGTAGGCATTTCTCAAGATGATAGGTGATTTAAAAATAATCAAGTAGAGCCTAGTGCGATACAAAAAAAAAACGGTTCTGAAAGCTTTTCCACAAATTTTTCTCCTCAACTTTATTACTGTACGGCATTTGTATAATTGAATTTTTAAACTACGTAGATTCATTTAGCAACACATATTTGATACAACACCAAATTCCATGATCTGAATACTATCTTCTGAAACGATGTAAGATTTTGATAAGCCGTACATTTTTCATGGAACATTTGACTGCCCCAGGAAAATTTATTTCCTTCTGGAAAGGTTAATTTTACAGTAATTTGTAAACGACAAAGTAAAAAACGTCAAATACAAAGATTGTAAGGTACAGTAGAATAATGTACATTGAACTGAGAAAAAGCAGCTCGAATTTTCAAGTCACACGGTTTCAGAGTATCGTGTCGCATGCTCCATCTGATATATGAACTTCATTGTGATTTCCAATTATTATTTTATATCGCCAATAACATTTTGTGAATGCCGTACAATAATAATTAATGACGCTAACATTTCGTGAAAACATATTGCACAATCTTATCAGCTGTGAGAAATCCTCAAATTGAATATGTGCGGCATCAGTTTTTTTGAGAAGTTTGAGAAATTAAAAAAGCAATAGTATTCTAAAAATTACTTCTCTGATAAATCAGTTCAAAAATCCCATAAATTTAATTTTTTTATTCATATTTTTATGTAGTCCCATCAATAATTATAGCTGGCTATCACATGAACAATGATATTTGGTCACATTATATTGTCTAAAAACCGGTTGTCGTACAGAAATTTATGATCTTTCTTTGAACAATAAAAGATTCAACCCCCAAATGCAGGCAATTTTCAATAAACCATAATTTTAAGACGGCATAATTTCGGAAAATCATTTTGTGTTGAATATATTGTGGAATAGTTCCAGTAAATTTTGCAATGATCCTGAACCATACAGGTCTATACGTATTTTTTCAAAGACTGGAAGAACTGCTCATTTTTATAGCAACAAAATATAATACTTGTTTCTTCTTTACTTTAGTTTTGCGTATGCACTTTATTCAACTAGGCATCAACATGCCCCCCACCTTGAAGGATCTACCTTCAACTACACATACACAAGTTATAACGTCTTTGGAAGTAGACAAATCTTGGAAAATGCCCTTTTCAATTCTCCGTTGGCAGTTTTCACTGTGGCTACACGATTGATGATGTCCTTGCCTGGAAAAAAGTTGATGATTCGCCCAAGTCGCCATCTTAAAGGAGGTAGGTTGTCCTCCCTTATTAAAATCATATCACCCTCTTCCAAATGGTTGTAATGGGTTTGCCATTTCACTCTTTGCTAAAGTTCTCCGATTTATTCGTTTCTCCATCGATTCCAAAAATGCTGCCTCAGTTGAAGAATTTTTTGGTATTGAGAAAGTCTGTTTTCTGGAATCAGGAACGGAACGTCGCGTCAGTCGATGATTTTCCGACCAGAAAATGGGCAGGTGTCAAAGGATTCAGGTCGTTAGGATCGGAGGATAATAGATAGAGGGGGCGGGAATTCAAAATAGACTCAATTTGAACCAGCAAATAATAAATTGTTCCAAATTTAAACATGCATTTCCAGCAACCCGCTTTAAATTATATTTAGTGGACTTCACCCCAGCCTCCCAAAGACCCCCAAAATGTGGAGAATTAGCTGGGATAAAGTGCCACTGAATGTTCTCACGCATATATAATGTTTGAAGCTCATTATCATTTTGCAATAAATACTCCCCCAACTCATTCAATTCTTTTGTGGCTCCTACGAAGCACGTCCCATTATCAGAATAAATGAGGCGTGGTGCACCTCTACGCGCTACAAATCGTCTCAAAGTGAGAATAAATGCTTCAGAAGTCAAATCGGTTACCAGTTCAAGGTGGACCGCCTTAGTTGAGAAACAGACAAATAAGCTTATACTTTGATACCTTATATCCACGACCCTTTCAATCTCTTATTTGAAAGGGACCTGCTTAGTCCACTCCCACCTCATCAAATACCTGCCCTGACTTCAATCGAGGTTTTGGTAGGTTCCCCATAATGGGTTGAACAACAGGTGCATTTCACACATTGAAGTACCGTGGCCTTCGCTATGCTACGCCCCTGCGTCGGCCAGAATCTCTCCCTGATTGAGGCAAGTAATTGTTGGGGACCAGCATGACACTAATATTGCATGCTTTTATGAAAACTCAAAAGCTGAATCTACCGCCCACACGTATTATACCATCTCTATCCATAGATGCATGGATTTAAACTCAGAATTCTACTTTTTGTGCCGGTCGGTTTTTCACCTTACATACATAAAATTGGTGATTTTAATCTACCAAATAATTTCAGACCAATATCTCTTATCTCTTTTTTAGGAAAAATATTCGATATAATTTTGAAGAATCGGTTATCCATGTACTTTGAGAAATTCAAATTGCTGCACGAAAATCAGTTTGGATTTCGGAAAAACATGTCTACCATAAAAGCTATGGAAAAGGCAGTTGAAAACATAGTAGAAGGTTTTGAAGACGGCTCAATTTTCAGTAGTAATATCCCGACAAAATGCTGAATTTTCAAAATATACTTTCACCTTGCTGTCACGAAAACTGTGTTGCTTAGAAACACCACGAGAGCTTGCTCGAGTGGTGTTTTGTACAGCAACACAGTTTGAGCGACTGGCAAGGTGAAAGTATTTTGAAAATTCTGCATTTTGAAGGGATATTCGATCAGACAATTTCACGAATACATTAAATTATTATGGACTAAATGCGTATTGCAGGAACGGTTCATCATGTGTCATTAATGTTAGTTCAAGAGATAAACCGCTCAGCTGAGTTTATAACTTTCACGCTCAAAAGTGGTATCGAAACATCATTTTCACTGAAAGAGGTGCGTTCTGAGAACAAGCCCCCAGTTTAACACTGAATTAAAAAATATGAGTAATACCTTAGAATGTGTAAAAACAGTCTGTGATGTTACAAAAGACAAAAATGATTATTCGGTCTATAAAAGTTTAAAAAATCAATATAAATTTGCCATTGAAAGAACAAAAAGACATGTTTTAAAGAGAAACATTCTCAATTGAAAATTCCAACTTTCAGTCGCAAATGATTCCACAACTGACTTTATAAACATCCTGTTCATCTTTTCAATGAAATCAAAAAGAGACATGCTTATGACAATTACATAAATACTTCCGCCGATAAAATGAGGAATACGAATAAATCTATTGACACTTCTTTAAAAGGCAACGATTTCAACAGTTTTTTGGTCACATAGCGGAAGAAATTATAACAACCTTGCCTATGAACAATATACATTTTTCAGAATTAATCGTAAGTATACCAACAACCCAGGACTCTGTTTTTCTAGAACCTGTTGTTGAGAAAGAAGTACTCGCGGCGGTGAAGTCTTTGAAGGACACCAGTGCCACGGATATCTTTGGAATAAATACAAAAATATTAAAAAATTCCATAGATTTGTCAGTGCTTACATTAACAAATGTATACAATACCTGTATTAGTGCAGGTGTTTTTCCAGATCATTTCAAATATAGTAAAGCTACCCCAATACATAAAATTGGTGATTTTAATCTACCAAATAATTTCAGTCCTATATCTCTTATCCCTTTTTTAGGAAAAATATACGATATAATTTTGAAGAATCGGTTATCCATGTACTTTGAAAAATTCAAATTGCTGCACGAAAATCAGTTTGGATTTCTGAAAAACGTGTCTACCATAAAAGCTATAGAAAAGGCAGTTGAAAACATAGTAGAAGGTTTTGAAGACGGCTCAATTTTCAGTAGTAATATCCCGACAAAATGCTGAATTTTCAAAAAATATTTTCACCTTGCTGTCACGAAAACTGTGTTGCTTAGAAACACCACGTGAGCTTGCTCGAGTGGTGTTTTGTACAGCAAAACAGTTTGAGCGACTGGCAAGGTGAAAGTATTTTGAAAATTCTGCATTTTTAAGGGAAATTCGATCAGACAATTTCACGAATACATTAAATTATTATGGACTTAATGCGTATTGCAGGAACGGTTCATTATGTGTCATTAATGTTAGTTGAAGAGTTGAACCGTCAAACTGACGTTTCTCTATTCACATAAATTGTTGTACCTATGGAAACGTATAAATAAGGAAGAAGCGAAACACCGATTTGAAAATACCACGGGCTGGAGACAGTGTTTTCGAAAAGTCCTTTTCTCATTGGTTTGAATTCAAAAAATGATGGTTGGTTTATATAATATGAGGGAAATTGTCATTTTGAGACAACTAAAAAATGTACTAAGTTATGACACACTAATGAATATATATTATGCTTTTTTTCACTAGCACATTTCTTATGGGGTAACCCTATGGGGTAATGCATCTGACTCTGTAAAAGTATTTAGGCTTCAAAAAAAAGCTATCCGAATTATGTTGCGTTCAGGGACCATTGTAAACCTTTATTTCAGAAATGTAAAGTCACACACTACCTGCTCTTTATATTCCATCAAATACTAGAAATTCATACTAAAAATAATGAACTTAGTAAAAATTCAAATTTTCATGATTATAAAATAAAAAAACAAATCCTCAAATAATTCCCTAGATATCGCTCTTTATAATAAATTACCTTCCAGTTGGAAGATTTTAGACAAGCCTGGCTTCAAAAAAATATTGAAAGATATCTTACAGAAAATGGGTTCTATTCAATTCAGGAGTATATCGACACACCCGTCAGTGATATGTGAAGTTATAGTCAAATAATATAATTTTATTTTAATATACAGTGTGTCCCACTTGCCATGCTCACCATAGGTATCTTTTTAATGGTAAGAGATACGAGGTCGGTTAAATGACACCAAATATGGAGTTTATCAAGGCCAACTAAAATGTGAAAAAATATTTTGATAAAATCTATTCGTTTTTGTTTTATACGCAAATAACAAATTTTGATTATTTTCATGTCTCTTGCAAGTGAATTTTGACCCACTTCTGGCGGTCCTAATAACTTGAAATTTGGCAGATGTTCGTAATTTCGGTGACAATGCACTATGAAATTTTTATTGAAATAAAAAATAAAAAATGGCGGCTCCTCCAATATGGCGGACGAGATTTGTGATTATGGTCCGATTCCATTCAAAATTGGTATGTGGGGGCTTTTGAGGTCGGAGATCATGATTTTTTTTGTTAAAATTTATAAATTCAAGATGGCGACTTCTTGTTTTTGTATAAATGACGATAACTCCGTTGTTATCAGCAAAAAACTATTACTGTGACATATCATCTGTAAGAGAAAAAAAAGTTATTTATAACTGAGTTATAATGAGCTATGACCTACATTTGAAAAATGAAAGTTGGTACTGGTATCCCAAATTCTAGAAGAGTTGGTATGAATTTCATATTTTTTTCGAAATCTCATTGAAAAACTGCCATAAGAATGTGAAATTTTTATTCGAATATTTTCATAAATAAAGAAGTTACGGAGGAGACATGAAAATGATCAAAATCTGATTTTTGCGTATAAAACAAAAACGAATAGATTTTATCAAATTATTTTTTCACATTATAGTTGGCCTTGATAAACTCCACATTTGGTGTCATTTACCGACCTCGTATCTCTCAACATTAAAAAGATACCCATGGTGAGCATGGTAAGTGGGACACACTGTATAAGTGTAGTTAGATTCACGTTGTATACATGTTTATGTGACTGATTTAATGTTGAGTGCTGACCTATTTCAAATGATTTTTCCTGGATCCGCTACAAATATACATTGTATATGTACGTAGTTAATAGTATATTACGTAACAAGAGTTGTAAGTAACCCATTACGGACGAAATGAAAAAGTTTATAAATTTCATGAGTGCGTAATGGGCTTACAACTCGTGTAACGTACTATACATTTTCTACGCCCATCCATTTTAACGTCATGCTTGTGTTGCCAATCCATAAATTTTTGATAGGGGTAATTTCGTACCTTTCTTTGGATTTTAGCGGTAACAAATTATGTGTGGCAGCTTGAGCTTTTTCTAAAATATTCGGTGGAGTGCTCATAATTTCATCACTTTCACTACTATCAGACATATTCGTAGATAAAGTTGAGAAAATGTTAGGATACAATTATATTTTGTTCAAGAAATTGACAATATAAATGACATGACATTTATTTTCATAGCATGCTACTTAAGAAAATGTGTCCTATTTTTAAAGAAATTGCATAACGTGCTGTCTGCATTTAGGGGCATCACTTTTTTAATCCTAAATATATCTCGATAATGCTAAAAGTTGTTATGCTTTTTAATTGACTAAATTTGTGTAAATAGACCAAATAAAGTCTTACGTAAATAAAAATTTGATTGTAATATAATTAAACCAAGAAGTTTAAGTTTTCTTCTCAAAACGCACGTGTATGTAATGAGATCTCATTACGTGCATGTTATTGTTATATGTCATTTACAAGGAATGTTGACAGTGCGATTTTTGACGTTTACAGACATGGGCGTAGAAAAATAAAATTATCTATCTATCTATCTATGAATTTGCGTACGAGGCTCCTCACCCCTTTACCGGCAAAAATTCAATTATACAAATGCCGTACAGTAATAAATCACCTGAAATGATGACAAAAATTTGCGGAAAAGAACTGACGGCACAGTGCATAAAGGAGTTGTTTCGCATGGTACTATAATTCTGAATATAATTCATGCTGGGTCACATGGCCCCTCCAAAATTGGCCTGGGCTTGTAGTCTATTACCGTTGGAGACCTCGAATTCACTAGGTGAACTCAGAAAGAATTGGAGATTGATTTTATTTGGAAAATTAAGATTTTTTTTGGTAGGAAATTGAAGAAATTAAGCCAATACTTGCTTCTATTTTATTCCGATTGAAAGCGAATCTCAATGTCGTTTGGGAAAAGGATTGAAACAAGCAATCGAAACGTTATGACGAAAGTGAAAGAAGAAAAAATCTTTCAACGCTTTAATACAATAAACCTTCGATAAGTGAGTAATCATTTTCCACCTAGTTCTCTTTGGTTTTCATGATGTTCTCTGAACATTACAAAAATTTATTTTCATGTGAACCGGAAGACAAAAAACATTATTTGATATTCGATAGCCAATTGCAAAACCGTTCAAACAGTAAGTAAGATAATGGAAAATTTTCGTTCAAAATTTTTCCATCAATTACATTGATAGCTAATCCGGTGTCATAAGGGGTTTTTACTTTTATATCATTATCACAGAATAACCGCATTATCTTTACTTTCCTTTGAATAATTGGAATAACTACTGCAAATTTCAAGTGTATGTATCTAGATTTGTTGCATTTTCAATATGTTACATTGACAATTATATAAATATTCATTCGTCAGTTATAGATAATAGTCACACTCATTCGCACTGCCCTATTATCATTTTGTTTCATGTCTGGAGGTTTATTTCAGCAGAATTTCTATTGATTTTCAGATTTTTTCATTTCAATCGAAATAGTTCTTTGGTCACGGATATTATTCTGTTATATCCAGCAATGTGATGTTCTGATTTCAGCGGTGGTTTTAGGCCAAACTGTAGATAAAAATAAAATACGCAAACGGCCTATACTACTTTTTATAAGATAGTTCGTAAATGAAAACCCCGTTTTTTCCCCAGCAAAATCGCTTAGTGGAATTTTTTAAACAAGAAATGGTGAAAAAAAATTACAACTTTTTTGTTATATGCTATTATTACCTATCAGTTTCCGCAATATTGTTTGTCCAGCTTCGGATTTCTAAAAATTATAAATGTTTGAAAAATGGTCTCTTTTTCGATGTTTTCCCGGATTTTCTCAATGAAAAATGCACCGATCCGGTCGTGTTACTTCAAACTAAACTCAACATTATTAGTGAACGATTTACAGATTGGTGTCGCAGAAATAGGCTTATAGTCAGCCCAGAGAAGACAGTTTTGATTCAATTTTTTGGCAGGAGATACACACGAACCAGTGAATATTGAAATTAACAATACGACAATATGTCCATCAGAGACAACTAAATTTTTAGGATTACACTAGATTCTGGACTTAGTTGGAAGTTTCAAATAAACTATGTATGCAAAAGATTAAACTGCAGTTTCTACGCAATGCTACAATTAAAAAAGGTATTGGATGAAAACTGTTTGAAGGATGTCTATTATGCAATGGCCAATTCAGTTCTTTCGTATAATGTACTCATGTGGGGTGATGGAACAAATATAGAAAAAGCTTTTGTGGCTCAGAAACGTATTATTCGCGTTTTATATAGTCTTGGTTACACAAATTCCTGTAGACCCATTTTCAAAGAAAAAAATATTTTAACATTCTCCTCCATATACATTTACAGTTGTCTACTATATGCGAAAAAACACGAATACAGGTTAGAAACTAATTCAAAGTGTCACATATATCCGACTAGAAACGGAAACCTACTAAAATTACAACAACACCGAACTTCGTTGTTTCGAAAGTCACCTTCTGCAGCAGGCACAAGGTTCTTCAATTGTTTACCATCAGCCATTAGACATATTTCAGAACTTCCTCTGATCAAACTGAAAGTAAATAAATATTTGGTGGAGGGAACTTTTTATTCTATAAACGAATATCTGGAAAACTCTTGTAGAAAATAGTTATGTTTAATGTGTCGTGATGATTGTGATAGTTTTACAAGGCTGCTTGTCTTATATGTTTATTTTAATATTTTACACAATGTTTATATTATTTCTATATGATTTGTTTACGGTCTATTTAAGGAATAAATATTTTATCATTATATTTTATATTTTATTATAATTATATTATGTCTTCAGGACCTCTTTACAGTTCTTCGTATTGTATATATTTTAAAAATGTTTATATGTATGTATTCATGTATATAATATGGATGTGTGTATTCATTTTATAATACCTTTTATTTGACATGTCCAATGCTGTGTAATAATGGTCTTACTGGATTAAACGAATTATTATTATTATTATGAAAATCCATTTTTGTAGGTTTTATAAATCTCTACAACAGTTCCATTGACTGTAAAACGATTCCTCAAATAATCTTTGAGATATTTCCAAAAAAACAAAAAAGTTGTAATTTTTTTCAATACTGCTTGTTTAAAAAAAATCCACAAAGCGATTTTGCTGTTGCGGAAACTGGGGTTTTCATTAACGAACTATCTCATAAAAGTTAGTATAGGCCATTTGCGTCTTTTATTTTGTGGGAGAAAAACCTCTATAGCTTGGTCTATACAGGGTGTAATTTAAATGATGTCATTAATTGGTCTATTTATTAGAGTAATTAGGAGTTAACAAATTATTTCGATGCGTCGAAACGTAATTGGCGAAAAAAAGGGCTTTTTGTAAAAAGAAAAACAGCAATGACTTTATCAGTTTTTATAATAATATTCATTATACAGTACGGCTCTTTATAGTTCCCCCCCTGGTAACTTTTGGACGGTTTGTCGAACAAAAATGTGATAAAAACCGTTTTGAATGATATCAGCATTAATACTTTTTGAAATAAAAGACATTGTGATTGCTCGATAGAAGGCGCGGGGGGCATATCAATTCAAAAATTTCCAATAGCATGGAGGGCCAAGTATCACACCAATCACATTAGGTACACCAATCATCTATATCATGCCATTTGAAATTTTCAAGCTGATGTGGCCCTAGCGCCATCTTTCGACTAATTGCAATGTATCTTCTCTCAAAAAGTAGTATCGGTAATACCATTCGAAATATTTTCTGTCCCATTGTTTCACATCAAGCAATTATCGAGGTAAATTATGATATTCCAAATGTACAAAAAATATTACCGAATTTCCAAAAAATTTAACGATACGACACTTGACCCCCTCATGCTATTTGAAATTTTTAAGTTGATGTGTCCCCCTCCCGCTACATCTTGAGCAATCACAATGTCTTTTATTTCAAAACGTAGTATAGGTGATACTATTCAATGTATGGTCTGATGGGTCTGATGGGTCTGGGGGTTAAGAAAAAATTTCTAAAATACTATTTTTGAACCCCTGGAACAACAGACCCATCCGACCAATTCCGCAAGGAATAATTTTAGCACAGCGTGATTCTAATCATCGAATACAATCAGGGTTGGAAAAAAATCATGATTTTTTTGAAAAAATCCTGATTAATAACGTTTTTTTCATTTTATCATACAGTTTACCTATCTATATTTTTGCATAAAACGTAGTAATGTGAAAGGTTAATTAACCGCGGCTATTTAATATATGTAGCCAACAAAAATAAATGAATTAAAATCGCGAGCCACTTTTCTAACATGGTTGCTATTTTTGGAAGAACGTCATTTTGTTTTATAAGTAGTCGGTTAATCAGCCTGCTAATTAAGCGGTAAAATTGGTGACATTACAAAAATACCTGGTAGATTTACATCACTAATGAAACGGAACGCACCCTTAGGTATAAGAGAAAAGGAAAATCCCCGCGCCATGGGGGAATCTCGCGTTTTGTAAACTTCGCATGCAATTACGGTCTTACTTTCGTTCTAACAATCATACATTCGTTCAGTTTTGTTTAATATTGTTATTGCTGTGTTACGTGCGTGACTAATTTTAATTTATAATAAATAAAAAATGCCTCGCCAAAGAGACATTTGATTAAATCACTGATTTTCATTGAAAAAAACATTTGATTTAAATCGCGATATAAATCATGATTTTAATCAAAATGATTTAATCGTGTCAACCCTGAATGCAATATATTCGATCCAAAAGCAGCTAACAAAATGTTGTTGTTGCAGGGGTTCAAAAACGGTATTTTAGAAATTTTCTCTCAACCCCCGTATGACCGGCCCATCAGACCAATTCCGCAAAGAATAATTTCATCACAGAGTGATTCTACTCATCGAATGCAATACATTCGACCTCAAAGCAGCTAAAAAAAAGTTGTTCCAGGAGTTCTCAACCCCCGGATTACCCATCAGACTAATTTCGCAAGGAATAATTTTATCATAGCATGATTCCAATCATCGAATGCATTGCATCCGACCCGAAAGCAGCTAAATAATTGTTATTCCAGGGGTCGAGAAAAATTAATTTTGAAATTTTCTGCCAACACCCTTATGACCCCTGAGACCAATTTCACAAGGAATAATTTCATCACAGCGTGATTCTACTCGTATGAACTAACAGAGACAAAAGCAAGGAGTTGTTTTACAGGAGAAATCCGATCCGAAAGTGTCTCGGCAGTCTTTGGAGAAATGGTCGAAAATGATTTTCCTAGATATTTTATTTTTCATTGTGGAAGCTATGGACGAAATCCACAAAGAATAATTGCTTCTGCACAACGTGATTCTAAATGGTATTTTTTTCAACAAGTTCTTTTGAGCCGTACCTATACGACCATCGGGAGATAAATACATATTCATTTACATCCTTTCTACAACCCACCAGTTCAATTTTATGATTTTCAATCGCTTTAATTTTTTTTAACCATACGTATTATTCCGAAACAAAATTGTATTTAATGGGTAGACGGATCTTGGACGATTGCCATTTGCATTGAATGTAATTCATTTGAATTGAATGTAATTCTGATAAAATAAACAACATTTATTATTAATATTATTCAATATTGCGCAATATGTCTCCATAATATTGTAGTGCACTTTTTGGTTTTAGTTAAGTAATATAATATTAGGCCGTCAGGCCGCTGCCAAAATGTTTGTGAGCAGGGAGTACCCGACGAAGCAAATAGCTCATTTTTAATTTTTGTTTGGGATCTTATATAGAGCTTTGGTATCTTCAGGACCTGGAGTCGGTGTATATGAACAAAATTGTAGAACAAGTCGAAAATGTGTCTTATAAATCATAATCATACGTTACAACAAAATGTGTAGCTATTAATTCCCGAGCTAATTCAATTCTGCATTATTCTGTGTAGACAACAGGTTTCCAAAAAAATTAAGGGTTTGAAAGTTCAGATTTTTTTTCGATAGAATGATATAAGAAGCCCCAGTATTTACAAGGGTCAGGGTATATATCATGATACTAAATCATCGAATTATATTTCCTTTGATTATGACTGAAATGATCAAAGCTTTTATCGAGCTTTTTGATAAAGGCGAATTATATGGTAGTTCTCGAATGAACCCTGTTTCGATTTGAATCTTGAGTGGAGTATCAGTAGGCTCACGAAAAATATACTTGTGGACCCGAAAACAAACAACAACAAAATCTAAACAATTCTTCTTCCGGTCTATTCTTACCACTTACTGACTGCCACAAGTAATATTTTTATAAGTAATCTCCGTGTTGAAGCACATTACATAAATGGTAGACGACGACTGAAAAGTGAAACTAATATCAGAACGAATACCTGAGCTAGCGCACAAACAATATTCACGTCTTACCATTATCAACATTTTTTCAATTCTACAACGCAAAATCACGATTCATTAGCTAAGGCATTATATAGGTATCTATTACTTGGAACTGCTTTCATCGAAAACAACGATTTTCCATGTCTTTAATTGTGATTCCGAGGGCACTGCTGACAAACATTCAAAGATAAGTATACCATATGAATTTAAAAATAAAAAACTTTTTAAAAAAAGCTTTTATTTAAATGCAATAAAAAGAAAAAAATAAATTTCAAAGTGAATTAAACCCATCATTTTGTTACATTGTTAAAATTTTAAATGATATAAAAGCGAGAAGTATCTATGTATGTCTTATTGTAAATTAAATTTAAAATTACCTCAAGATTTATTCTCTCGACAAGCTTTTATATCAATTGAAATTTCATAATATAACAAAATGATGGGTTTAATTCACTTTAAAATTTATTTTCTTCTTTTTAGTGCATTTGAATACAAGCTTTTCTCTAAAAAGTATTTTTTAAGATTTTTATTTATTTCTTTTTTAGTTTTCTTTGGATATGTTTCTTAGTCTGTTCATTTCAATTAATGCGTCATCGTTGCACGGTCGCTTGCCTGTTAATTTACTACAATCTAGTTCTGCAATGAGGAGACCTTCCAGTGTCTTGACCCTACTTTCAGTATTTTTATGGATTTTTCCGATTTTGTTTTCGCAAGTTTTCGCAACTTTTGAGAAAAGAGGAGAGTGAGTGAGCACACTGGCAAACATATTTTTTGTCGTAATTTTCCATGTATTAAACCGTTAGAAAATTTTCCGAATTTCTATGCGTTCTCTAGCTTTCGAGGGGGAAGAGGGGTAATTTTTTTTGAAACCGTAATATTTAATGGTCACATAATTTTCACTATTATACGGATTTTTTCGATTTCTATTCGAGTTTCCCGATCGATTTTTTTTTTAATTAAAATATTTTCCATGTCCGAAACTGTTGAAACAGTTTCCGAATTCCTTTGCGTTCTCTATCTAGCTATTGAATGAGGACGGAGGGGGTAAAATTTTGTTAAACCATAATATTCGACGGTCAGATATGTTTCACTATTTTTACGGATTTTTCCGATTTTAATTTCGTGAGTTTTCCAACTTTTCGAGAAAAAGGGGGTGGCGAGCTCCCCTACCTATTTTTTTTTTCGCTATCATTTTTGACGTCCAAATCCGTCAAGAAAACTTCCGAAATTCCATAGGATAAGAGGAAGTGATTCTAATTCAGCTTGCGAGATTTGTACCTATCTAACAAACACACACACTCACAAAGCAAGTTAAATAAAAGCTTTTTAAAAATACTATTCGACGATAAATGTAGCTCAGGGAAAAAATAATCAAAGTTCATGTAATTTAATACAAATATGCGAAAAAACAGATGATGATGATTCAAGTTTGTTATTATAATAGGGAATTTTTTAATATTTTTTCCAAGATTTACAACTCTGTTCAGACTTTGATATAACAACGTATAGTATTGGTATAGAATCAACGAATCAACCAACCGTCGATCTGTCACGGTGACAGAACTCCTCAAGATACGAACGAGACGCAGTCAATTTTGAGTTCTTGTTTTCAATAATTTGTTAAACGTTTCTAATCAAATACAGTCCATTATAACAGTTCATTTCATTTACTCAAAGGAGGAGCAGTTAGTTTTTGAAATAACAAAAACCTCTCCCCACAATATTTTGGTCCATACGAGCAGATATTTCAATAATATCAACGGAGCAGCAACGACAATTGCATTCTAGTTGTAGCAGGCAAAACGGAGAGCAGAGTGGAAAGCAGAAAAGGCCAAACAAACCCGTGAGCTCTATCCTTTTCACAAGCTTCCTTATCCCATTTCATTATCCTTCTATTTGTATCAGATATATTTATAACGTACGTATTACATAAATATTCAAAATGACTGAGCAAATAGCGACTTTAATAGCTAAACGTGGAACTTATAAAGCTCAGCTGACACGATTTTGCACCTTTGTTGACGCATTTACTAACGATTCTAGTGTCAGAGAGTTGAAAAAACGACTAGAGAAAATTGAAAAAACGGTCTACTCAGAATTTAATAATATTCAAATTCAGATTGAACTTTTGGATGATAAAGATGAACAAGTCAACGAGAGGTCTAGTTTTGAGAATACTTATTTCCAATATGTTTCAAAAGCGGAAGAAATGATAGAAGGGAAAGTGTAAAACACAAATTTGACAAATTCTGTCACAACAAATGTCACTGACAATAATTATTCATCTCCATTGAGCGGTATCAAGTTACCAACAATCAAATTGCCAACGTTTCAAGGTTCATTAGAAAACTGGCTTGAATTTTACGATATTTTTGATTCGCTTATAATTAAAAATGCACAAATAAATAATATACAAAAGTTTCACTATCTGAAATCATGCGTTACTGGTGAAGCTTCTCGTGTCATTAGTTCTTTAGAAACGTCAGCAGCTAATTTTGATATTGCATGGAATCTTCTGTATGATAGATACAATAACAAAAGATTGCTTATTAACAATCATATAAAGGCTTTATTTCATCTACCATCAATTAATAAGGAATCTTCTGTTCAACTTAGAAATTTGATTGATAATTTAAATAAAAATTTGCGTTCACTTGAAGCGTTAGAGCAGTCCACAAGGGATTCGGATCCTTTACTAATATACATGATAACGGATAAGCTCGATCCAGCAACTACGCGCGAATGGGAAGAAGAAGCACACAAATCCATAGATCCACCTAATGTGAAAGAGTTTTTGGCTTTTCTAAAAAACAAGGCTGATCTTTTAGAAACTATTCATTACAATAAGCCTAATTCATTTACTGATCACAAACATAATCATATGGTTAATAAGGGTGATATAAAAAGGAAAACATTTTTTGCATCCAAATATGCATGTTCATTATGCAAAGGGTCACATAAATTATTCAAATGCCCAGATTTTGAAAAGCTACCCATACAATCAAGAATTGAGTATGTCCAAAAGACAAACCTTTGCATAAATTGTCTTAATTTCGGACACTCGGTGAAAGATTGTAAATTTGGAACATGTAGAAAGTGTTCATTGAATCACAATAGTTTATTGCATTTGAATCCAAACGTTTCTCCACAGGTGCAGGAATCTGATAGTCATTCAAGCAATCCAGAAAACAGATCCACAACTCTTGCTAGTTATATCAGTGCCACGAATCATACGTTATTATCAACAGCGATAGTACGAGTTCGTGACATTTGGGGCAAGACACATAAGTGTAGGGTTCTTCTTGATAATGCGTCTGAATCTAGCTTTTTGACAGAAGCTCTATGTAGTACGCTAGGTTTGGAAAAGGCTAATTTAAATATTTCTGTCATTGGTATTGGTCAAGTTACTTCTTCAATAAATCACAAATGTGAAGTTCATATTCAATCAATTCATTCTGACTATTCAGTTGATTTATCGTGTTTAGTTATTCCAGAAATATGTAACTACATGCCAACTCAATACATTGATACGTCTTTATTCAACATTCCTTCCAACATTCACCTTGCTGATCCCCAGTTCTTCACTCCATCTTCCATAGACATGTTGATTGGAGCTGATTTGTTCTGGTCACTTCTTTGTGTAGGACAGATAAGGCTTGGTAGAGGGTTTCCAATTCTTCAAAAAACAAAATTGGGATGGATTATTTCAGGTCCTCTCCCAACCTCTCATTCAGGTTATCGGACGTCTCGCTGTAATTTCACCAGGCATTCTGATGTACAAACTCAACTTGAGAAATTCTGGAACGTTCAAGAAATGGATTTTACTACACAGCCGTTGTCCAAAGAAGAAATTGATTTCGAAAGTCATTTTGTCTCCACCTTCAGGAGAAATGATGATGGCAAATTCTTAGTTTCAATTCCTTTCAAAAACAGTTTTGATACATTAGGAGATTCAGAAGAATATGCAAGAAAACGGTTTTTCAATCTTGAGAGAAAACTTCAGGCGAATCCAGAGATGCATAGAAAATATGTCGATTTCATTAATGAATATATCACGTTGAATCATATGTCAAAGGTGGTAGATCGTCCTCCACAAGTCGTGAACTTCTTTCCCCATCATGGCGTTCTGAAAGAGGACAGTTTGACTACGAAATTGCGAGTCGTTTTTGACGGCAGCTGCCCCACGAGCAGTGGCGTATCCCTAAATCAAATTCAGATGGCAGGTGCGACTTTACAAGATGATTTATTTTCTATCATTTTGCGTTTCAGACAATTCTCATACGTAGTTTCAGCAGACGTCGAAAAAATGTATAGATGCATTTGGGTTGCTCCTGAGCAAAGATCTTTACAGCAAATCTTCTGGAGAGAAAATCCTTCACAACCACTTCAGGTTTTTCAATTGAATACGGTTACTTATGGAACTACTAGTGCATCCTTTTTAGCAATACGGTGTTTGCATCAGTTGTCAATCGAATCATCCAAGATGTTTCCTTTGGCGTCCAGGGCGATAGCTCATTCATTTTATGATGATGATTTTTTGCATGGTGCAGATTCAAAAGAGGAACTTACTACTATCTGCACGGACGTTTCCAATATTCTTCAACAAGCAGGTTTTCATCTTCGCAAATGGATATCGAACGATGCACAGATTATAAAAAATATAAATTGTTCAAATAATCAAACTGAGCTTCAGAAACTTGGAATAACTGAAAATTTCAAAACACTTGGTGTTTTCTGGTCATCGAATACAGATGTTTTGTGTTTCAAAATCACATCACTAGATATTGGCAAGTCTAAAACCAAAAGGTCGATTCTTTCTAGCATTTCGCAAATTTATGACCCACTAGGTTTGTTGAGTGCATGCGTTATCACAGTAAAAATACTACTTCAAAAATTATGGTCTGCAAATTTGAGTTGGGACGACACGAGTTGGGCAGAAATTCATTCAAAATGGTCTAAGTTCGTTCATGAAATAATTCATTTAAATTCCTTGAAGGTTCAGCGTCACATTAGATTCAGAAATAGTGTTCGCACTGAATTGCATTGCTTTTGTGATTCTTCAAAAGATGCTTATGCAACCTGCATGTATATCCGAAGCATCAATGAACACGGTGAGGTCATGTCACATCTTCTTTGTGCTAAATCGAGAGTAGCTCCCCTCAAGGTTCTTACCATTCCTAAGCTTGAACTGCAGGGCGCCTTGATATTATCGAGATTAGCAGACAAGGTGTGTAATTCCTTATATCTAAACTTTGATGACATATTTTATTGGAGTGATTCCACTATAGTACTTTCGTGGTTAAGAACGCCTCCAAATCTACTAAAGACATTTGTTGCAAACCGTGTGTGTGAAATTCAGTCCAAAACTGATATCAGAAAATGGAGACATATAAATTCAGGCGATAATCCCGCTGATTTGGCAAGTCGCGGTGTAAGTCCAATGTCATTGCTTGCAAGTGAACTTTGGTGGCACGGTCCAAAGTGGTTGTTGTCCGATTTAGAAAGTTGGCCAGGTCATTATAGTACATTTACTGGTGAGCTTCCAGAAATGAAAAATTCCATGACCACATTGTTAACCAAAAAGGAAGATTTCAAATTTCCTTTCGACAGATTTTCCAATTATCTCAGATTAGTTCGTACTGTTGCCTATTGCATTCGTTTTGCATACAATTGTCAAAGGAAAAATTTGCGCGTTAATGATACTTTGACCGTAGACGAAATGAATCAGGCGAATTTAGCTATCGTAAAGTTAATTCAACGTGAACACTTCAGCTTGGAGTACACTGCTTTGTCTCATGGTAAACAATTACATGTAAAAAGTACATTGTTGAGCCTAACTCCGTTTTTATCACAAGGAGTACTAAGAGTCGGTGGGAGACTCAGAAATTCAAATTTTGATTATAATAAACAACATCCCATTTTACTTCCCAAAAATCACAAATTTGTAAAATTGTTGTTCAGTTATGAGCATATAAGATTAGGCCATTTGGGACCTAATCAGTTACTTTCTTCAATTCGAAATAAATTTTGGCCAATTTCAGGAAAAAAATTATCGAAACAGACTGTACATTCATGTGTTCGTTGCTTTCGTGCGAAACCTGTTAACATGGCTCCTGTAATGGGTGATCTTCCCTCTTCAACACCATCCCCTCCATTTTTTATTACAGGAGTTGATTATGCAGGACCTTTCACCTTGAAGGATAAAAAGGGACGCGGTTTTAAATATGTTAAAGGGTATGTTTCACTATTCATCTGCTTCAGCACCAAGGCAATACACATTGAATTGGTTACCGAACTCAGCACTGAATGTTTCATTGCAGCCTTACGACGTTTCGTGTCGCGCCGAGGTAAACCTTTACGTATGATTTCGGATAACGGAACTAATTTTGTGGGTGCAAAAAATGAACTGCATCATTTAGGCCAGTTTTTGCAAAACTTCAGTAGCAAGATCGTAGAGGCAAATGCTTTAGAAGGCATCAATTGGACCCTCATTCCTCCTTATTCGCCTCACTTTGGCGGATTGTGGGAATCTGGGGTTAAGTTAATGAAGTTTCATCTGAAACGGATTATGGGAAATGCAAATTTTACTTATGAAGATTTTTCAACCATTCTGATACAGGTAGAAGGTATATTGAATTCCCCTCCGTTGTGTCCCTTGTCAACAAATCCTAATGACCTAGTTCCTCTCACTCCTTCGCACTTCCTCATTGGCCGACCCATCACGAGTATTCCAGACCCAGACGTTCGAGAAGTTAGACAGAATCGCTTGTCAAAATTTCAACTCATGCAGCAGCTTATACAGCATTTTTGGGCTAGATGGTCTTCAGAGTACATAAATGAGCTACAGTGTCGCAAGAAATGGAAGATCAATCAAAATCATCTTCAGATTGGGGCTTTAGTCCTGATTAAGGAAATTAATCAACCACCTTTGTGCTGGGCACTTGGCAGAATCCAGGACCTTCATCCCGGGAAAGATGGCGTACCACGGGTGGCATCCATCCGAACCTCCAAAGGAGTTATTCGCAGAACAATCAACAACTTGTGTCCATTGCCCTTGGAAGAAACCAGTGCTTCTAATTGAACATGGCAGTGGGGTGCAAGTTCAATGACTTTTTATTCGTGCCTTTGTTGAAAGCCGCAGCCTTTCAAGATGGGGGAGTGTGTTCAGACTTTGATATAACCCCGTATAGTATTGGGATAGAATCAACGAATCAACCAACCGTCGATCTGTCACGGTGACAGAACTCCTCAAGATACGAATGAGACGCAGTCAATTTTGAGTTCTTGTTTTCAATAATTTGTTAAACGTTTCTAATCAAATACAGTCCATTATAACAGTTCATTTCATTTACTCAAAGGAGGAGCAGTTAGTTTTTGAAATAACAAAAACCTCTCCCCAAACTCAAACTGGGTAAAAAAGGACTTTTAATTTTATTTTTTTTCGATTGGGTTTGATCAAGAAAGAAAACGATACCGGTATGTCATTGGACGAATACAAGTGACCTAGTCTCCGGACGTCAAGATCTCCATATATTGCCTATTTACCTGTTGGGACCCAATTTTTGAATTGTCGGAATTGTTCTCTAGAGAAATATGACGCCATTTTTTCTCAATTTTGAGCAATACCTATTTTTGAAATATCACAAGAGAAATATTTCTCTTGATATTAACAGATGAAATTCCTAATACCCAACGGAGGAGAACTTGAAAATTCTCCCAGGAATTTATAGTTTTCAAGTTAAAGAAACTCAATTTTTTTATGCATTGTTGAAATTACTATTATCTACTAGTATACAGTTATGGATATTGTACAAGAGATGATTTTGAACAATTCGGAGGCTGCAATGACTCAAAAATGGCTCAATTTTTTGCGAGACCAAAATTCGTTCCATAATTTAAGTGAACAGTTAAAAAATACTACTTCAGACTGAGGAAGGCCAATTTTCAGAATTTATTGTTAGAAATTGATGGTAACCTGCAACCTCTCTGTCGAGTTTCCGCAGTAAAAAAGGAAACAGCCTTAAATAGCCTATGCCGGTTACTTCTGTTATAATTTTTTGAGCCCGTATTATTTTTTTGCATGTTTTTTCACATCTTGCCAATTCTATGATAGGAAAATTTTAGTCCACTTTACCTCTATCGCATGATTCAACGTACACACCTTTTTCCAGCTAACCCCAGTTTTATGTGCCCCAGTAATGACATTAAATTCAATGGCAATACTGTCCCTCCTTTCTTTTGCGATATTATGAGTAAAAGTATTCGTGAATTCACCAATTCTTAGTTCTGCATCATTTTCAATGAGTTCTAATAACATTTTCCTGTGAGCGCTGCTTTCAAAATGGCGCTAAATTCAAAACTAGAGCTAGATAGAGCATTGTTATTGAAAGAGGTATTGTGTAGTGTAGGCAGTGCCAGATAAAGCCACCGTGGGCCCGTAACAAATGTGAACAAGAGGCCCTTGATTTGCATTAAGTATTAAAGTAGAGAATATAAAATAAAACAGCACATTTACAAAAAGATTTTCTGTGATTTAATCTGGGCAAAGGACCCCGCACATTTCTTATGGGAAATGGCTTTCCGTGAATTTGGCTGAATTTTTTGTATATTGTAGTTCTTGATGAGCTGATCAAAAGTGTCTATAGCCCCAAAGCTCAAAAATGAACAGTTTTCGAGATATGGAGATTTGAAAATGGATTTTTTCCATTTTTTGTAGTATTTGGTCATCAATCAGATAGCTCTTATTTCTTGATGGGATGGCATTTGAATGTCCGGCGCCCCCAATCCGACTGAGAAATAGTCTTTCTCAGTTATGTTATGCACTGCCATCAAACAATTTTCATACACTGCTCCACACTGGTTATGAAATCAGGTACTATTTCCATCTTCCATACATCTTTTTATGCTACAAGATAGCGCCAGTATAATTTTAATTGTCAAAAAACGACATATGTTGGGTATTTTTTGAAGAGAGACCATAATAACTGATACTGAATATATCTAATGTCCAATAATATCGTGCATGTTTTCCAAAATGTTCATAACGAGGCTCAGCGAGCTTCGATGGAAAAAATGGACAAATCATAATACTGTGTTCACAGAGACAACAAATGTGATCACTATCGATGTCATTTACATGAGATTACGTGATTTATTTCTCGCAAATCTCGATAATCTGACAATGGTGTGCCAAGACATTTTCCTCAGGGTGGCTCGTAACGGATGATAGCATCTCACATCCAAAGAAATCCGTGAAAATGTCTGCATCTTTGATACTTTCCAGTTAGAATAGGGAAGTTCAGGTATTGGTAGCAAACTATGAATGGAACTTTCGATATTTACCACCGAATTCTTGAAAATACAATTTTTTTTATAAATGTTGCATATTAGAGTTTACACTTATAATTGAGTATCTACTCGTGATCGTTTGCAAAATGAATGGATAGATCAATCAAAAACAATGTAATAGTAGGAGTCAAAGTCATAATAATAATGATATTAAATAAAAAACAATAATAATCTATCTTGGCAATCTCAAAAAATCATTTAAAATATTATAAGCGAAGCGGATTTATTTTTTCTTTATATTCTTGACATGATTTCTGACTGTGTTAGGTTCGTTGATATAATTATAGTTATATGTTACCAGTAAATCACTTTACCCATGATCTGACTCATAATATTTTAAATGATTTCTTGAGGTTGCTAAGATAGTTTATTTATTTTTTTATATAATATCATTATTATTATTAGTATTATTATGAATGCTACTTTTACTACTATGTTTTTGAATGATCTACTCATTCATTTTACTAAAAATCATATGAACAGACAGAATTCATTTATTTGTGTAAACTTTGATTTGTAAAAAATTATAGTAGTTTCAAGAGTTCGGGGGCAAATATCGGAAGTTCCATTCATAGTTTGCTTCGATCATCTAAACTTCCTTATTCTACCTGGAAAGTACTACAAGGCATCGAAGATGCAGACACTTTCACGGATTCGTTTGGATGTGAGATGCTGTCATCCATTTAGAGCCATCCTGAGAAAAATGTCTTGGCACACCATTGTCTGATTATCGAGATTTGTGTGGAATAAATGACATATTATATGTAAATGACATTATTATCTCTGACGATACATGATTATGATTTTCCGTTTTCCCCCATTAAAGCTCTCTGAGACTCGTTATGAAAATTTTGGAAAGCATATTTGATATTACTGGACATAAGATATATCTAGAATCAGTTATTCCAGAGAATACCCAACACATGTTGTTTTTAGAAAATATGAATCATTCTGGCGTTTTCTTGTAGCATGAAAAGTTGGATAGAAGATCTTGGAATTTGTACCTCATTTCATGTCCAGTGTGGAGCAGTGTATGAAAAATTATTGATGGCGGTGCCAAATGTAATTGAGAAATACCATTCCTCAGTCGGGTTCTGGGCGCCGAACATTTAAATTCCATCCCAACAACAAATGAAAGCTTCTCGATTGATGGGCAAATACTACAAAAAAATAAAAAAATCCATTTTGAAAGCTCCATATCTCGAAAACTGTCCATTTTTGAGGTTTGTGGCTATGAACACTTTTGATCAGCTCATCAAGAACTACAACAGACCAAAAATTTTTCCAAATTCACGGAAAGCCATTTCCCATAAGAAATGTGCGGGGTCCTGTGGAGATAACACTCGTCAAATCAATATTTCTAAGTTAATCACTTTCTATTTTCATTATGGTGAAGTTGAGGCGTTCTCGTCCCATTGTGCTCCTTAACACATTTTTAATATGCTTTAACGTTGAAACAGAATGTTCTCTGCTGTAGTTGGTGATTATCAAATTCAAGAAAAAGCGAAACACTATTTCAACATTTGAGAAACACGATTCCAATGAATTTTCCGTTAACAGTTTATAAACTTGAAGTTCCTGAGCCTCGTGCATTTTCTTTTTGCTGTCAAAATCAGCAGCCACATCTGTTTTGAGCAGCTTAGCAAACTGCACCAGTTCATTGCCCAGACTGTCTTCTACATCGTCTAGGAAAGAATTGACGATAATTGGAATTCTTTTCAAGATCTTTTCTGCAGAAGTATTCCAAATACGCTAATCACTTGATGGTAAGCTTGCATGTGCTTAGCTAATGCAGACAATTACGACAATAAAAACATGAATTTCAAAACGTTGTCCAGGTGTTTGATGTTCTACAACTTCTTCGAATGTAGTAGAGCTGCTGCTGAAATGGTCATACTTTGTATTTTGCTTGCGTTTTCTTAAAGTCGATTGCTGATATTCTTCACAGCCAATTAGGGCTTTGGCTTCTGCCTCTATATCTGAAAATTTGGATCGTATTGCTTGGAAGTAGCCTTGTAATGATTTATAAAGAGCGTATCTCGTGTTAAGATCTTGATCGGACGACTGCAACGAAGCGTTAGTCGCTTGCAAGTGTTCTAGAATTTCATTCCATGCTATAGTCATTATTCCCGTTTCTAACTTTATTCATTTTCGGTTGGTGGTATAAAAAACATATCTTACTTTATAGTGTTTTTACTTTGCGCACAGGCGCGAGGCACCCCAGGCGCGGGGCCCGTAGCATTTGCTTACTGGCTAATTTGCTAACTGGTAGCTTGCTACGTGGCTAATCCGGCACTGAGTGTGGGGTTATTTCTTCGTCAGTGTACATTTGTTGCATGAAAAAGTTCAAATGTAGAAATGATATTCAACCATTTTAACTGTTATGATTAAAATGTAACACATACCCGCAAACTGATACAAGTTCTGTGATGTAACCTCAAAGTTAAGTTATTGAATGAAAGGCCGAGAGCATTTTAATCAAAAAGGTAATAAGGTACGTTTATCCGTGAAAGTTACCAAGCTCAGAATATTTTCTAGATCGATTAATTATTTGGCAACTAGGAAAAGTGAAATATGCATATTTTTTTTATATTCAGGAAAATCATATATTTTGAAATTAGCGCCATTTTGAAAGAAAAATCCCTAAACAAAATTAAAGTCCCTAATGTTTTGTATTTTATGGAAAATCTCAATATTTCCGTCGTCATGAACAATTTCAATCAAATCACAGGGTTCCTGAGGCTGCCAGGAACCCTGACATGAAGAAAAGTTGCCGAAAAACGTATCAGTAGTTTTAAAGCCAAAAGTTGTGTGGTGGCATGACTACATCCTTATCCGAAGTCCTCTATTGGTCAAACAACATTCTCCTATGATCGCATGCAAGACATACGTCCCAAAACTAAGCTACTAGGAAATGACTTCCTAAGGTATTCAAAATAGCCGTTCTATCGATCCATTGTTTCACGTGAAAATTTAATCTAGAGAGATGTTTCATAAGAGAATCAATTCCGACGATTTTAAAAATTGGGTCCCTTTGTCAAAACCAAGTGTACCTTTCCATTATATTCGACTGAATAGTATCGAAAAAAAAATTATCCGGTGTACACTGTGATTCACACTTAGAAATCATTCTCTGCGGAAGTTTAGAATAATACAAGTGACGTCAGCACGCGAAAATGGGCCGCTTGAATCTTTCTCAATTTGGAACAGTTTTGAAGTGGATTGTAGTCGATATGAAATAAAGAAATAGGTTCGTGAAATGATTTTTTCTACTCCTATGTTAGTAAACATTGTTTTACAAACAGTTCACTCTATAAGTAAATCCATTCTTACGCACAACTGTGCGTAAAGAATAAAAACGCACAACTGTGCGTCATGATATGATGGCTAGTATAATTGGTAACAATCAAGTTGCCTCTTGAACCACTCAAATCGTGACATTTATCTGTCTTGCGTTTTAAATATTTGACAGTGACATTGTCACTTTTTGAGATTTGAAGTTCAAATCGATACTTCATAAATTATAATCCGATCTTTAATTTTATATCTACAAATATGAGCAACTCCGATAATGAAATGAGCGCAACGCCACCGGAAATTGTTCTTCAGGCTGCTTCTGCTATGGAGAATATTCTGCCGCAAAAATCAAAGGATAGATATGAAAAAGCCTATCAAAAATTTATGGAATGGAGTATGGATAACCACGTGAGTACGTACTCCGAAAATGTATTGCTCGCCTATTTTAATATATTGACCAAAACATTTAAACCCTCCTCGCTCTGTTCATCATTTCTATGCTATATAGTACAAAATTGTATTTTCTTAGATTTAATTTGTTGTTGTTGGAAATTAAACCATAAACTGCGTTAGTTACCTTCATTTTTTTATTACTTAAAGCTTAATCAAACGCACCATCCAGTATATAAGAGTCGTAGAAAAAGTATAGTACGTATTACGTGTTGTAAAGCAATTACGCACTCATGTAATTACCGCACTCACCGCTACGCGGCTCGTGCGCAATTTTTCCATTCGTGCGTAATATGCTTTTTACAACACTTGATACGTAATATACTATTACATGCATCATATTATATTATACAGATAAGATTATTTGTTACAAATAAAATGTAATTTTTTGTAATAGTGTAATTCTCTATTGTTACATCATACCATGAAATTTGGAACACTGGTATCAAATAAATATTGTTTAATTTTTTTCTTGAAATTTTTTATTCGAACTAATTTGAAATTAATTACTCGGTAATCGGTCGTAAAGGCGAACAATTTGACATGAGAATGAGCTGCGGAAACAGGTTTTATGTTTAGGAGCATCAGCCAAATTATTTTAAAATCTCAAGTTGAGATTATGAATGTCCGTTCTAAAAGTCAATTTCTTGTTTTTTTTTTTATTCTGGGACACGCAGTATGAAAAAATTATCAGAAGAACAACTGCTATAAGAACACTTTTACAACCATTTAGTTTATATTATGATGGAGCATTACTTGATAACTAGAGTTAAAGTGTAAAAACATTGCACATCCTATCCTAATGTCAATCGGTTTATATACCACTCAATTGTGAGGAGTTATATGACGTGCCGTAAACCGATTAAATTTTACAATTTTTTAATCTGCACATTCTTTGTTAACAGAAAATTGTCGTGCTGACAATATTGGGTGTTCTGCAAAATCACTCAAGGCTAGAAATTACCAAGCATCTAATTACTTTAGGATTCTGAAGGGGGTGTTAAACCAAAGGTAATTTCGCACGAGATTTCATTGGGCAGGATAAGTTTTCTACCAAAATATTGAATATTGAAGATTTCATTATGATGTCATTGATTTCAGATGGTGATTCCTTGTCAAATTCTATTCAAAATATTCATATAAACGTGTGTTCTAACTTGCTT
This sequence comes from Chrysolina oricalcia, assembly GCA_944452925.2. Classification (NCBI taxonomy): domain Eukaryota; kingdom Metazoa; phylum Arthropoda; class Insecta; order Coleoptera; family Chrysomelidae; genus Chrysolina; species Chrysolina oricalcia. Next base: position 15,144,274 of record OX101818.2, on the reverse strand, counting down.
CGTTTTCAAGTAACGGAGGGTCAAAATTTTATTTAAAAATTGGTATTTCTTCAATTACTCAAAAGTCTTTTTGACGATTTCGATTAAACCTGGTGTGGTTATTAACAGTAGCAAGGGGCTTCTTTTCATAAAATTATTTTTCAAATTATAAGTGGCAGATGGTTACCTGATTGATATTTATAGTAAAATTTATTGTACACCACTGTTATTCTCTAAGGCCGGGTTTCACCAAAACTTTAATCCCGATTTAGGATAAATCCAACAATTTTAATCGGGCTTGTTGCTTCACTGGCCATCATTGGTTAGTTGAATATGCCGTAGAGCGTAGATTACGTGATCTAAGATTACTTCAAACTGACCAAAACCAGCCAATTGAGCAAAACGCCTGATTTAAATTGTCGGTTATCTGCTAAATCGGGATTAAAGTTTTGGTGAAACCCGGCCTAAGATTCATATTTTTTCAAAATAAATAATTAAAATACAACTTTCTTATAATGCCGTGAATTTGAAATAGCTTGTCAAATCAAAGTCAGTGGCATAGAAATGGTGGTTACGCACCATCATAGTTCAAAAAGTTATGTGAATCATCTTTTTTTCAAATACTCCATATTTTCTTGGAATTTTGTTTAATTTTATGCACAAATGTATTGTTAATTTTTGAATGGAACAGTTGACAATTAATAATAGGCACAGACACACAACAAACGACCTGTCCATCAACGACGAAACCAATAAAAGAGTTCAGGTAGAAGTAAATTAATTACGGAAATCTATCGATTGATAAAGTGTTGCTATTTTCAATTCACGGCAGTATAAGAGAGTTGTATTTTTAAATGTTCAATCTGATAAAAATATGAAACTTAGAGAAAAACAGTGGCGTACAATGACGTTTACCATAATTGTCCATCAGGTGACCCTTAGCTACTTATAATTCGAAATCTAACCACATAGAAACAAACCCCTTGTAACTGCTAATAAACACACCAGGTTTCATGAAAATCGGCGAAAAGATTTTTGGATAATTAATAAATAACAGATTTTTTATTAAAATTTCAACACTTGAAAATAAAGCAAGTTAGGACACACGTTCATATGATTTTTTTTTCATAAAATATGACAAGGAATGACCCCTTGAAATTAATGTGATCATTTAGTATACACCCTGCATATGATGCTTTTTGATTAATATTCGAGATAAACTACGTTGCAAGAAAAAATTGAGGATATGAAAGAAAAATAAACAATCTCCTACTACTCGACCGCTTACGTTTTCAGTCATGTTTGCAAGCATTTTTCACCCATTTCGAAGCATTGTAGTGCAAAATGAGAATATATGTTTTGTGCTCTTATACCTCTAGTAAAATCGGACTATCCAGACACGGTGCAAAAGAAAAATTCAATTTGCAATTGTGCCTAAACTAATGGTCCGACAGCGGCTGTTTTGAGCACACATAAAGTACACATGATTTAATTTCTTTTATGAGAAGGGCCAACCCTACAACTTGAAAAATGGCGGAGTTATGCCACTAGATTGCTGTATTAACACATTCGTCTCTGGCAACGCGCGTCGCGCGTTGAATTTTACGGTGTGCCAGTGACGCGCCTGGCGCGGTCCTGACTTCTTCACTTATATTTGCCAAATCCGATGCTTCCTTATAACGTATAGTATTGAAAATGTACTGGCACATAGAATGAAGTGTAATTCGTATCCAAGAACACTTGGTTTATGAAAGGACGTCAGTTTTGTTGACCAAAATAAATTTTGCCTGGTGCCAGTAACTCGTCTGGCACGGTCCCCATCTAATTTATTTATTTGTGCCACCAGAATCAGAGCTGAGTATTGAAAATATATTTGCAAATAGAATAAATAAACTGCAATTCATTTGTAACAACAAAGGGTTCATATACAGTGCGTCTTTTAATAGTCCCCCTCCCCTGTTAACTTTTGAACGGTTCGAAAAATAGTGATTGCACGATAGGGGGCGCAGGGGGGCCCATCAACTCAAAATTTTTAAATGGCATGTGGGGTCAAGTGTCACATCGTTGATAAGAGAATTCAATTCTCTTTACAACCATCTAAATATTTTTGAATTTTGTTTATCATTTTTTTCCCAATTTCGATTTTTATACCTTTCGAAATTTTTAAATTAATGTGCCCCCAGCACCATCTGTCGAGTAATTGCAATGTTTCTTCCCTCAAAAAGAAGTATCGGTAATACCCTTCAAAAAATTTTTGGTTTCATTGTTCCACATCCAACCGTTCAAAATCGAGGTATGAGTAGTATTCAGATCCGCATTTATATTTGATATTTCGATTTTGAATTACAAAAAAATATTACCGAAATTCAAAAATATTTAGATGGTTGTAAAGAGAATTGAATTCTCTTTTCAACGATGTGACACTTGACCCTACATGCCATTTAAAAATTTTGAGTTGATGGGCCCCCCTGTGCCCCCTATCGTGCAATCACTATTTTTTTTATTTCAAAAAGTAGTATTGGTGAAACCCTCGAAAAGTTTTTTTTTTCATGTTTCAACGTCGAACCGTTCAAAAGTTAACAGGGGGGGGGACTATTAAAAGCCGCACTGTATATGTGTTACTTTGGTTGAGGTTGTAAGGGAAATGGTGCATAGAACTTGCGCCTTAATTAGTTTCAACTAACTTATATATTATCATGTATTGCATGATATTTCATAATGTATAGCGACCAACAAATAATGACTGTTGCTACGATAAAACAATGAATTCACTGTCAGATTTATCATTCTTCAACATATAGGGTGGCCGATGGCTCAGCGGTCGAAGTGTCGGCCGTTGAAACTAACGCTAGCATTGGACCCGGTTCGAAACATTTTTCTCAAAATCGGATATCGAAATACGGCCATATGCCCTGTTGAAAAGTGAGATGTGAGTTCTCTAGATGCCAAACCCGTTGTCTAATGCTTGTTTGGAATACGCACAGACCCGGGGTTGTGCTCTAGGTTTTCCGGGTTTTCCTACAGCTTAAACCTGTGTACTCCACCATAAAATCAGTTATTCGCCCAGGAGCGCCACTTCAAATAACAATAATTATGGTCGTCTTCAACATGCACAGGCTTTGCCTTTGGGTACACTCTACGAGTATTTATGAGGGAGCTACTATTATTATAAATGAATAATATTTTACTTTTATTGGGTAAATAGTAGAAAAAATTGCGGCTCAGCTTGAATTTGTTTTAATAGTTTCGATACAAAATGTGAAAGTGTTCGATCAACTTCAAGAAAAGGAAAGTATCATTGTGAACTTGCAATGAAAAGAACTGAGCTGGGAGCAGTATTAGAAGGATCTGATGATGATAAAATAGATGACATAAATCTTTCTGAAGGAGAAAACGAGATTGATGATAGTGATCATATTCCTCAAGGTGAGGATTTATCGCAAATCTAGCAATGTGCTGAAAAATAGTCAGCATCAAAATGAAAATGAAGAAGGATCGCAGTAAGATGCCTTTGCTTAGTCTTCGCAGGTAATTCAAACTGATAGGATACCATTTACAGGTTAACCTGGTTTCAAGATAGATCCAAGTGGTAATTATTGTTATTGTTATTTCCATCAACCGATTGCACCCCTACCCGCAACACTCGGAAGTCTTCAAGTGACTTGTGTGAGCTAGGGAAGACGCAGCCCTTACCTTTTACCGTGTGATGCCATGCACTAGACCCATGACCATGCGAGGCTTTGAACCCTCGACCCTTCGCTCCAAAGGCGAACGTTCTACCAGCACGGCCACCACGGCCCATGGTCCTGTAGATTACATCAACCTGGTGGCTACTGAAGATTTTTATAGACTAGTTATTTCAAACACCAATAAATATTCTGTTGAGAAACTTTTACAAAGGAAATTAGCAACAACCAGGATTGTGCTTCTTGTAGAGATTTGACGGCAGGCGAATTTTAAACTTCTCTTTATGGGAATAAAAAAGTTATCTCGCATGAATGATTATAGGAAAACCAATTCGTTATTTAATCTGCAAGTTTTTGAAAATGCTATGATGAGTCGCAACAGATTCATTTTGATTTTACGTTTTCGTGTGAATAAAGAGGATGCTCAGAACACGCTGTTTAAAATGTTCTCCTTCGTTATCCAAAAAGTGAGTCACCCTTGACGAATCTATAATTTTGTGGCGAGGAAGGTTTCAATTTAGACAATGATCAAAATGTAAACGACTCAAGTTTGGTAACAAATTTTATATTTTAATATCGGCGGTGAGGTGGTGGTCGTGATGGTAGAACGTTCACTTCTCAACCAGCAAGGTCCACTGGTTGAAAAGTAAGGGCCTTGACTTCTCAAGCTCGCACAAGTTTCTCGAAGAATTTGATGAAGAGGAATTGAATCCGAAGTCAATAGACACAAAGATGGTTTAATTCTCAGTTTTGAAAGTCTTTTAGAATCATCTTCAAAAGGTCCGCGTTTGAGAATACCCTTAGTTAGACATTTACCTATAAACTGACCAGAAGGTCACCAGTGCTATGTTTAGAGAACTGTTTCAGACTCTTCAATGGGGACTTGCGTAGGTAAAATTGGATTTAGATGTTGGATGTTGTACGTTATGTTTACTTTCGATTTCTTGGCTCTTTTCATCAATTTCAAACATTTCAGATTTTTGTTCTCTGCAAGAAATATTGCTAAGGTTTCACACTAAAATGAAATATGTGTATAAATCACGATTAAATCTCAACGAGCCAAGTGCGGTTGACGGCACATGGAACAAAATCTCAAACCGTGTGCCAGCACCGCGCCAGACGCGTTCAAATTTTATTTCCAATTTAGATAAATTTTTTTCTTTATAATCTGCCTATACAGACTCAATCTAATATGGATCAATCAAATGTGTCAGGATATTTTACAAGGATCTCACCGGCATCTAGGTATTACGTGGAAATTTTACCGGAGACGAATGTGAAAGTAATTTTTTTTTTACCGAAACACTAATAAAACACATTTTTTTCGTATTTGAATGTTTATAACAAATTAAAAAGTTGCGAGTCCAATTCATAACATAATATAGTATAGTATATATTTTGGTGCTAATACAAAAGTTTACACAAGTCAAATACAAGTTAAATAGGACATAAGTTATTTAGCTAAAACTAAACATACAGTCATGTATAAATAAAATGTTGATATAAAATAATTTCCTCAAAACACAGTACGGGTCATAAGAGTCATTAGTAACACTATACAGGTTCGGTGATGCTACATGTCTTGGAAATTGTTACTAAAATATTCTTCTATACAATAAAATGCTTTTTTTATAAGATACTCCTTAATTTTATTTTTAAATATATTCAATGGAAGATCTTTTATATTTTGAGGAAGTAGATTAAACATTTTTGGAGCATATTAATTTACGCCAGTTCTGGTTCTGTCGACTCTGTGGCCGTCGAGATATAGATTTGCTTTATTGCGAGTACTATGACTATGAATTTGTTCATGGGTAGTGTATTCCTCAATATGGTTTTTCACATGCAGCAAGCATTGTAATGTGTATAATGATGGTAGAGTAAGTATTCTATTATTTATGAAGCTGCTTCTACAGTCCTGTCTATAGGGAAGATTATCAATAATTCTAATTGCCCTCCTTTGGATGCGAAATACATTTGAAGCACTGGGTGCATGGCCCCATACCAATATTGAATAGGATATTTGTGATTGTATTATTCCATGAAACGCGGTTTTTAATACATGTTTAGAGACGGATTTTTTCAAGTTTCTCAATAGGTATGTATTTTTAGAAAGTTTTGTTGAAAGTTTGTTAGTTTGTACGTTCCAGTTCAATTTGGGGTCAATGTGAACACCCAGGAACTTTACGTATTCTGGATTATCTATGTGGGACATTTCACGTAGGGAAAATTTAACCATTTGGCTTTTGTTTTCATTGAGCTTAAGATTATGTGTGGCAAACCAGTTACTAATTTTCACCTGTATGTTCTCAAATTTAGTATGCAAAATATCAACATCATTGCCGGAGCTAGATATGGTTGTGTCATCTGCAAATAATATGAAGTCAGCACTAGGGTCGTCAAGTCCTATGTCATTAATATAAATCAAGAAAAGGGTTGGCCCCAGTACTGACCCCTGGGGAACTCCAAACTCAATTGGAATTGGAACTGTATGCTTGTCATTCAAAAATACACTTTGTTGCCTGTCTTCAAGATAAGACTTCATAAGTTTAAGACTATTTTTGGAAAATTTATAATGTTGGAGTTTTGAGAGCAGAATATTGGGGCAGACACAATCAAAAGCTTTACTTAAATCGCAGAAGAAGTATAACTACGGGCTGTCTTTCATGTGATGGCATAGTCGGTACCTATCACTAATATTTTTCTTATTGATTGGTATAATTTTGCAGCCATCCGTTGGACAATAACATTGTAGAAAATCTTGATAGTTTTTTAAAAAGGTCTCGAATTAGTATTTTAAGCTTCTAAACCTGTGTACCATTCTCTTATCGAATCACATCTGCGGTATGGAATAGCATTTTGGGGAATTTGTTATGGTTATCGATTTTAGAATGTTCTAATTTTGCAGAAGCGTGTTCTGCGATATTTATGCAAAACAAAGTATCGGGAATCATACCTACCTCTGTTTTTAAAACATCTTAACAGTTGTTGCAATTTTCATACTTTGAACTGTGTTTGATATACAAGCATAAAACAAAATTCAATATTGGTAATTCTGATCATATTACAGAACAAAATAGTGAATTAAAATTGCCAATTCCTAAAAGTACTGTGATCAAAAAATCAATAATTTATAATGGATACAAGATGTTGAATCACTTTTTGTCAAACATTAGAAGTATCAAATAACTTCCGTTCAAAATGGATGTAAAGTATTTTTTGTCTGAAAGAGTGTATTACAGTTCGCAAGAGTTATATATAACGATGGGTTTTGAAACTCCAACATGAATCGAACAAAGTTGAATTAAAATATCTTACATTGTTTTCATCTGAATCACTTATATAGTTATATTTTTTTGCTATGATTTCATGTGCATGCTCATCACTGATGGAATGGAACGTTTGAAGTGCTGCTGCTGGAATGGCAGAAGATGTCAGAAATGAAAGGGTCATTAGTGTGATAATGAGCGTCAGTATTCGTATTTGTATTCTCGTTAGTTGTATGCATTCAACCTCGCCTCAGTGACTCCTCTGATGGTAATGAAGGTTTTCCAGGGTTTGTCCTGCAGTTGGAATAGCTATAAGACACAATCTGTACAGGGGGGTGCTCAGGCCAAGATTGGAACGTGGAGTCATTAGCCAAAATGAATCATTTACATTTCTCCTATTGAATTGAGGAACATAAAAATAAATCATACTCAGTAGCTGGGTACAGTTGGTTTGATTGTTAATCAGTTTATGTAAAAATAACAGGCTGGCAATTGATCTTCTACTTTCAAGTTTTTTTAACTTGAATTCAGTAAGCAAAGTGTCATACGGAATATCAAAATAATAGACTCCATATTTTTTTAAATATAGATATCGAAGAAATTTTTTTTGTACTTTTTCGATATTATTCTAATGCTCTGAATACAAAGGAGACCAGATGATTGATGCGTATTCCAGAATCTTTGGGAAAGTAGCACTTCCCGGCCTAGTGTGGGAAGTACGTACAATGATTGGTTGGTCCGTTTATTCCAGCCAATCATTGACGAATATTCTTCCTTATGACTTAAAACTCATGTCTTATGACTGCTGCATAAATCCACCATTAGACTAAATTGATTTGTTATTCTACATGGTTGCCGAAAAAATAGTGTACGCAACACGTCCGAAAACAGTTTTTTTGGACTCGCAGACTTCCAGGACTCGCTAACGATCGTCCTAGAATTTGGTCTTTTCGTCCAAAAAACAGTATTTTCCGGACTTGTTACGTCAATTACTATTTTCAAAGTCAAAATTGCAAAATAGCTATTTGTGTATTTAGAGCGCTGTAAAGTTCACTATTTGCTCGTTGGGAAATAGAAATAAAACACTTTATTTAACTGCACACTTTAGTCTCGACTCCACAAACGTCTCGCATCTACTGACTCCCTAGTCATCGATGATAGCTATCGCTTATGTAATCGACCACCAATTCTTTATTAGTAATCAGTATACGGGGCCATACACTACATCTCTTCCTTTTTCTAATGTAACTTATATGTGAAAATAACACGAACATTTATACGTTTTCACAACCTGATATTACCATGGCTAACTTAATATAAATACAAAGCATATATAAGTATTCTATTCATATAAATATGTATCAAAGACCAACAATTAAAATAGCAAATAATAATAATCATGAAAGTAATAAGTAATAGTGACCTGAACAATATTGTAACGACAAAGAAGTTATAACAATAACAATTCATATAAGTATGCATCAAAGACCAATAATAAAAATAGCTTATAATGATAATGAAAGAAATAAATATTAGTGACCTGAACAATAATCTGAAAACAATAAAGTTTTAACAATTTGAATCGTCACACACACTCCATTTTCCTTCTATTTTCTTCAGATGGACGATGTTTCTTCTACATTCCTGACCAGAGTCGTTCATTTCGAATCACAACATCCCCACCTGTTTTATCGACCACTGTGTGTGTGTGCTTGGGTCGAATTCTGGCATTGTTTTATTTTCTCTAATCAATATTTTCTTGTAGACTTTATCGCCCAATTCCAAGTCCGTTTCTCCAGCCCTCCTTTTTTCTATCACCATATTCTTTTCCTATTTGTTTTTGTGTTTGGTCTTTTTCTCTGGCATGTTCTTCAAATATGCTATTTTCGGTATCACCAGAACTAGGGATCTTATCTCTGAATTGGCGTCGAAAGAATAACTCACTTGGTGTTTTTCCAGTTGTTGAGTGCGGAGTACCATTGTACATAATTTGGTAATCTACCAGTTCTTGTCGCCAATTTTTCTTGAGTGCTTGACTAATTTTAAGCCTCTTTAAGATATCCCGGTTTTGTCTTTCAACCTCTCCATTCATCTGGGGTCAGTATGGAATGAAGTTGAATATTTTTATGCCGTTTTCTTCAAAATACGTTTTTATTTCCTCACTTATAAATTGTTTGCCGTTGTCGCATGTGATAGTCATGGGAAACCCCAATCTTGAAAATATATCTTTCAAGATGTTTATTGTGCTCATAGAGGTGATGCTCCTCATTATTTTTATTTCTTTGTAGCGACTAAAATAGTCAACTATTATAAACAAATGTTCTCCTGTAGGCAAAGGGCCCATGAAGTCCATGGCTACGTCTATCCAAGGTCCTGTTGGCAGTTGCCTCCTTTTCATTGGTTGAGGGATAGTGGGTGTTGAAACTAACAGGCACCCTTTACATGTTTTCACGATCTTTTCAGCATGTTCATCTATCTTTGGCCACCACACTTTCGTTCTGAGCCTACCCTTCATAGCCACTATTCCCGGATGACCTTCATGCGCTGCGTCTAGTACACGCTGTCGCAAGTTCTTTGGAATCACTATTCTTGTACCCCTCAGGAGAATATCATCACACAGACAAAATTCCTCCTGGAAGATTTGGCACCGCTTCACAGACTCAGACCAGTTGTTGTTTTGAATGCCATCTTTGAGTTCTAATATCTCTTCATCAGTTTGTGACGATTCTTGTATTTCCTGCATCGTTACTGCTACGGGGCGAGCCAGTTCGACAATTTGGCTAACCTGATCGTATGCCTCGAAGGATGTGCTAGGATTTGTTTGGCACAATCGAGATAGAGGATCAGCGATGTTTGTTTTACCCGGCTTATAAATGATTTTGAAGTTGAAAGATTGTAATCGTAAAACCCATCGTTCTATTCTTGCGCACGGACGAGATCTAGGTGAGAATATAACTTCAAGTGGTTTGTGGTCTGTGACCAGTTCAAATTCATCTTTTCCATATAAATAGATACCAAAATGCTCTACTGCCCATACCAAAGCTAGAGCTTCTTTTTCAGTCTGGCAATACCTTTTTTCGCAATCTGTGAGGCTTTTATTGCCGTACGCGATGATTCTGGGGCCTTCCTTATCAAACTGTATGAGAACTGCTCCAAGACCCACTGGACTTGCATCTGCTACCACTTGGGTTCTATCGCTAGGGTCATAGTAACCCAAGGTTTTGATATGTGACAGTGATTCTTTGAGTTTTTTGAAGTTATTGTTTTGGTCTTCCCCCCAGTATTTTATAATGTTTGCGTGCTTACTCAATTTCATCCGCAATAATTTCCTCAATGAGTCTGTTAGAGTAGCGAGATTTGGTATCCATTTACCGACGAAATTGACTAAACCCAAAAAACTATGTACTTCTTCTATTGTTTTTGGAGCCCGAAAAGATTGTATTACGCTTACGTAATCTTCTAATTAACCTATGTCCAAGAAATCGAACTTCCGTAATTTTGAAAATGCATTTACTTTTATTCAGAAGTACATGGTTCTCGCGCAAAATATTCAATGTATTTCGAACCCTATGATCATGTTCTTCTTCACTTGTTCCATAAATTAGGATGTCATCAATGAAATTAACTGTACCTTGACAAGGTAGTAGCATTTTTTCCAGAGTCTTTTGAAAGATTTCTGGGGCAGATGTTATTCCAAACATAAGCCTTTTGTACCTGAAGAGACCTTTACTACTAATAAAGGTGGTTATGTACCGTGATCTCGGAGAAATTTCGATTTGATGAAACGCATTCTTGATATCGAGTCTGGAAAAATATTTAGCTTTTCGAAAATTTGGTAAAAGGCTGTTCATAGTGGGTAGAGGATAATTTTCCCTCAAGATAGCGGTATTAGCCTTGCGCATGTCGATGCATATTCTGACGTCACCGTTCTCTTTGAGAACAGGAACCATGGGTGATACCCATTCAGATGGACCTTTTACCTCTTCTATTATGTCAGCTTGCATAAGCTCCTCAATTTTCAGGTTAATTTTTTTTTGAGCGGCAACACTTTTCATAATGGCCTCTAAAGTTACATTTCCGACATACTTTATTGACTGCTGGACAATCGTGTACTTGGCCCTTTTCTATTCCAGATCCGCATCTCATACATTTTGCTGTTGAGAGTATGTTCTTCTGACGAAGTAGATTGACGGTTGTAACTGAACTACAACCCGGCCTCTCGGTGAACTCCGATATTTGCCTATCAACAGTTTCTGACGAGATTGCTTCGGCGATAATTTTTTCCAAAGTAATTGAATCCCCAGTAGACAAGATTTTCTTTTTAAGTTCAACGGAGAGGCACTTCTCGGTAATTTGGTCAATTATTTGTTCTTCTACATTCATGAACTGGCACTTTTCGGCTTGGTTTCTCAGTCTTACTAAAAATTTCTCAAATTTTTCTCCTGTTTCTTGTTTCAAAAGTCGAAATTGGTGTCTCTCGTAAATTCGACTTTGCTTCGGGGAAAAATATTGATCAAGTTTTTCAATGGCGATAGTATATGAATCACCATCCTCACAATCAGTATCTGTGACATTTGCACCAGGTAAGTTGTAAAAGATTTCTTGAATTCCTAGTCCTCCGAGGTGTAAAAGATTCGCTCTCTTTTTCTTCGGATCAGTTATAGAGGCAGCTTCCAAGTATATTTCGATGGCTCTTATCCACTTTCTCCATCGGAGTCCAACAGAACTGACATCTCCATCACAATCGAATGCTTCGAGAGATGGAATGTTCGACATCGTTTCTGAAATACAACAGCTTCATTTCATTCAGTTGTTCGGAAGCTTGCACATTTTGGTGTACTTTTACTTTTACATAGTATGTAAAAACGTATTAGAATTCAAATTTTTTTTCTGTGTGTAACCAGTACGTTTTCACACAGTCATGTAATTTGTTCGATGTTTGACACCTACGCCCTTACGGCTTTGAATGGATGTGTAATGCGTTCGGTGTTTAACACCTACGCCCTTACAGCTTTGATCAAATCTGTAACGCATCCGGTGTTTAACACCTATGCCATTACGGCTTTGAATGAATCTGTAATGCATCCGGTGTTTAACACTCATGCCATTACGGCTTTGAATAAATCTGTAATGCATCCGGTGTTTAACACCCATGCCATTACGGCTTTGAATAAATCTGTAATGCACCCGGTGTTTAACACCGATGCCCTTACTCTTTATACAGTCATGTTTTTATTTGGTGTTTGACACCTTTGCCATTACGGCTTTGAATAAAGTAATGCATCCGGAGTTTAACACCGATGCCATTACGGCTCCATGCCATTTTATCATTTATCCGGTGTTTAACACCTTCAATGTCCATTTAAGTTATATTTTATCCTCGTCGCCAATGTAAAGTTCACTATTTGCTCGTTGGGAAATAGAAATAAAACACTTTATTTAACTGCACACTTTAGTCTCGACTCCACAAACGTCTCGCATCTACTGACTCCCTAGTCATCGATGATAGCTATCGCTTATGTAATCGACCACCAATTCTTTATTAGTAATCAGTATACGGGGCCATACACTACAAGCGCAAAGTGATTGATTGTCGCTCGCGACAAAGAGAGTTATCGCGCGACGCGAAGCAGAGTGCGGTAATCTTTGGAGAGCGGCAATGACACTTTGTGCTCGAAATACAAACATGATTTTTTCTACAAACACAGCTCTTAGACTTCATTCAACAAAGGCACATAATATTACCTTGTGAGAAAATTAACACCCAATAGTAATCCCAAATGTATATATAAGCTATCCAAATATTATAGTTATTTATGTATCAAGGGCGTAAAGTAGGCGTTTATGGCTTGCGGCGTGGATGATGGCCCGATGGCGTTAGCCGAGGGCCATCACACGCCGAAGGCCTTAAACGCATTTTACGCACGTGATACATACAAAATTTCATGCACTAGCGGTTTTATAGCGCGAATCACAAATACTGACTTGAATTGCAATGGTCTACACGTTTCATACGTTATGCATACAATAATTAAGGGTAACATAATATGAGGAATGTGAAACTATAGTAGCTGAGTGCTATATTGGAGAATGTATTTCAAATAAATAGATCATCACCGATTATGAACAAATGTTAGAAATATAGAGTATTGCTCTATTGAACTGAAATGATTCTAATTCGTGTTAGGAATTGCATGAAATGTTGTGTGAGTATAGACAATTTGAGAATTTTGTCTACTTTACGGCCCGCCGGGCCATAATGCGCCCACGGGCGGTAAAGTGCAACTTTACGCCCGGCGAACCGGGCGGTAAAGTGTACTTTACCGCCCGCTAGTGCATAAAATAATTTACCTCTCTAACAAGACCTTCAGTTTAGTTGTCAGCATCACTAATTTCAGCCGTAAAGTTTTGCCATGTAAAATTTTATTTGTAAATTAAAATTACCAATTTTTTTAATATTTTTAATTACTCAATAATTTTTTTCTTCTTTTTATTAATTTTATTAATTGGGTTATATCATGAATGAAACCAAGGAGCATTAGATTGAATTGATTTGGATAATAGTTAATTACAACAGTTAATTTGCATTTAAAAAGTATTGAATAATCAATTTATCTAAATAAGAAGCAAATATTGCATTTAGTTTCGACCTAAAAGTTTGATTTTTAATCCTTATTTTTAATTGAAACCAAAAAGAGGTCTATCACTGTTAATGATAATATTGAGTAAACTCCAATTTTGACCAAAACCAGTTCAGAAGTATTATTCCCAAAATTTTAGGAAAAATATTTCAAAATAAAAAATAAATTTGGTTACAAAAAGTGGCAAGTGATACATGGTTGAATTGAGTATGACATATGGAAACAAAATAAGTGAAAATATACCGGGTGTCCCATTTAAAAATAAAGAGTTCATGTCACTTCTGGTAAAACTGGAAGTTGTATGAAGCTGATTCACTTGAAAAAAAAACAGTTTCATGTCGTATACACATCTTCCAAATTAATTTCAACAACAAAAAAGTTATAGGTGCGAGCCACTTTCCGCGGACACCCTGTATAACAAGTTAGGCAGTCAGATAAGCGGTCAGTTGATCAGTGAGTCGAGCTAGTAGAAATAATGCAATAGGTAGTCGAATTGTCCCATGGAAGTTGTGCAACAATATTGACCAGCGTGCGTTCGACCATTCTGTCCGAGAATGTGCAAAAGCAATTTCAAAATAATTAACATTATCCGTGAATATTCGATTTATCCATAGAAATTCGCAATTACCTCCCAAACAGCAAAAATTGTGTGCCGACACGGTTGGATGACATAATAAACAGCGTAATTGGGGCAAAACTTTATTACATCAACATCACGTCCTTGTACCGTAGACACAAACGCAAACTTATCGCGTTAATTGATGTAAAAAATGTTGGCAGGAAAGATGAATACGATTATCACGAGCTTTCTGAGAATCGCATCAGGCCTGTGTAATTTTATATAACAAGATAATATATCTGAATTTCTCCTTCACATAATTTAAAGTTACTCTGAGATACCTACGTGCCGTTCCTACCGTAAAGCTCTTTTCTGTCGTTTTTTTTTTTTTCGTGGAAAACTTTCATGTCCAATTTTGGTAACGGGTTATAAAAACAACGTTAATCAATCGAATCGGAGAATAGGGATATCGAAATTGTTGTCGACTCTTTCAGAATCTCTCAACATCCTCATTTCTGTAGAAGTCCGTTATTAAAAGAATCCCCTGCTGATTCGTTTCTTTCTAAGAAAAACCAACGACAAATACAATAGACTTTAGTGGTTTATGATATTAAGATTTTACCAGGAAATAAAAATGTTGTTAACCGAACTCTTTTTTATGCAAAGTGTTCGTTTTTCTGAAATGTCCTGGTTGTGATTAAAAAATCTATACAGTACGGCTTTTTTTAGCCCCCCCCCCCTGTTAACTTTTGAATGGTTCGACGTAGAAACATGAATAAAAAACCGTTTGGAGGGTTTCATCGATACTACTTTTTGAGACAAAAAATATGGTGATTGCTCGAAAGGGGGCGCGGGGGAGCCCATCAACTCAAAAATGTTAAATGGCTTGGGGGGTCAAGTGTCACATCGTTGAAAAGAGAATTCAATTCTCTTCACAACCATCTGAATATTTTTGAATTTTGTTGAGAAATTTTTTCTCAATATCGATGTATATGCCTTTCGAATTTTCAAGTTGATCTGTCCCTAGCGCCATCTGTCGAGTAATTTCAATGTTTCTTCTCTCAAAAGGTAGTATCGGTAATACCCTTCAAAATATTTTTGGTTTCATTATTCCACAACAAATCGTTCAAATTTATTGAGAAATGAGTAGTTTTCAGATCCGCATTTATTTTTGATATTTCGAATTTGGATTGTGAAAAAATGTCAACTAAATTTAAAAAAAATTAGATAGAATTGAATTCTCTTTTCAACGATGTGACACTTGACCCCCCATGCCATTTAAAATTTTTGAGTTGATGTGCCCTCCCGCGCCCCCTCTCGAGCAATCACCATATTTTTTATTTCAAAAAGTAGTATCGGTGAAATCCTCCAAACGGTTTTTTATTCATGTTTCTACGTCAAAAGTGAACAGGGGGGGGGGGGGCTAAAAAAAGCCACACTGTATAACTATCCTATAGTTCTTACTGGGATTCTCAGATTATTCTCATACTTGTTAGTCAAACTGACTAAATATACAGAGTGGCCTCTTGAAACCAAAACAGATGTGGGCTTTGAAATCTAGTTTTCTCTAAGACATATATCTCCATGTGGTGGTGGTTGTGTATTTATTTAATGTGTGTCATATGAACTAGAGTAGGAAAAACAATGAAGGTGACAGAAAGATTGAAAAAAAAAACCTATTTATCCGTAGCTATCATCTTACAGACTCATAATGCTTCTGTTATGAGGTCTAGAAAAAACTAGTGACTTATTAGTCAAATCGATCAGACATGTGTAGTATACTCATATTGTACACGTACTGTATAAACAAATGTAAGATGCTTGTCTACGAGTGGTTGTCAAGGCAACGAGTAACCATTAGATTTTGTTAAAGTAACGTTTTGTAGTTTTCTTTCCTAGATATATTTGCTAGTAGAGAAAAGTGGAAAACAGTTTCCAAAGTAAAAACACTACAAGTGGCGACGAGATTGTGCGGAAAGTGCAAATTGCAGTTTTCGTAAGTGATACCACGCGCAATAGTTTGTATAATCAAATTTAAAAACATGACAGATCACATCGGTCATTTACGAGAATTTGATCCGTCAGTGTCAGATTGGTCAATATTCAAGAGACGCATTGATAATTATTTTGTGGCAAACGACATCAAAGACGATTCACGTAAAGCCGCAATATTACTGAATGTTCTCAATGAAGAGGCGTATAAACTTGCACACAATTTGTGCATGCCTGACGAACCAGAGTCACTGAAATACCCTGAGCTGATAACTTTACTGACAGAACATTTCAAACCAAGTTTGAGTGTTTTCGCTACACGTTATAAATTTTACATGTCGCGAAAAATGGTTAATGAATCGGCAAGAGAATGGTCTGCACGTTTGAAAAATTTAGCAGCCTTGTGCGAATTCGAAAATGATCAGTTGGAAATGGTTTTACGAGATCTTTTCATCATGGGTTATGATAAAGGAACAGTACAAGACCGTCTTTTCGAAGAAAAGAAGACAATAACTTTCAAAAGTATTGTGGAAATTGCTACAGCTAAATCTGCAGCCAATCTTTCTCCTGTTTCTGCAAACTGACTGAAGGTCCTGACCTAACCGAGCAGTTCGTAAGCCTCAACTTGAATCTTTTGTGCTCTTTCGAGTCTAATTGACAGCGAATCCGCAATGTAACCTTCTACCACAGTTGACTTCCATCCACCGTGGCGAGTGATCGTTGTAAGATCGCCTCCAGCATTAGCTAATTTCGTAATCGAAGAACTCTAATCATCCTTTCCCTGTGCATTTTGATCCTCAAGGCCTTGTGACATACCGGGGCTCCGTACAATATCCTCACTTTGTTGCTACTTAGGCCTTCTATGTTTGGCATCAACCTTGCGCATATACCAATTCTGCTTTCGGATTTCTTCGTCGTATCCGTGATGTGCGTCCCGAAGGAGCCTCTGGTGGTCTATGTGGATCCCCAGTTACTTCAGGCTCGGCTTCACTATACTTTGCCTTACCTTACTCCTGATCCTTTCCTGTCTGTGGCCCACTGTGCTCAACTCATGATCCTCCATCCATTTATCTGTCTTACCAATCACTGCGCTGCATTAATTTCCTCCTTGGTGTTCGCATGGACGAGGATTACCAGGTCATCTGCGAACGCCAACGTTTTTACTTCCTCTCCCGGCGGTATCCCATCGTACAGCACGTTCCACAGTATTGGGCTAAGTACCGAGCCTTGTTCTACGCTCGCGTTCACTTTCATTTTTGTGCCATCCCTTACCTGCATCCACCTGTCCTATGTTTGTGATACGCCTTCCTACCCCCTTCCTGATCGATGCATGTATTATTAGCCACCATGTTGCTGTTTAGAACGCATTTTCCAGTCCTTTCTCTAATCGCATAATAGATGCATGGTCGTTGTGTAGGAGGAGAGGTTTGTACTATTTGAACCACATCATTGATGTCATTTTAATGTCGTTTCATTCTTCACATTTCAAATTTAGGTCATTTTGATACAAACTTCGGTATAAATCTCTCAATTAAAATGTTACCAACTTCATGTCTACTCATCCAATCGACCTGAAATTTGCTTTTGTATTTTCGAATAATTTTTATTACCCTTTAGACTGTTTTATGGATTGAGTCTATTCCAAATCGCTTCCTAGATATTTTCGGGGACGCGAATTATGACTTAAAGCTGAAGATCGAGAATTCAAGATGGAAAAAAATTGTTTTTGATCCATTGTCCGATTCCCTTCAAAATCGATTCATTGGGTGTATATTGGGGAGACGGGTTATACCCACATTCTCAGTGAAAATTAAAGTATATACGAGGGTTGCTATTTATGTATTGAGAATGAAGAACTTAAACAATAATTGGGGTGTAGAAACTTTATCGTTTTTCAAAATACTCTCCCTTTCAAATCTACACATTTTTGCATTCGACTAAACCAATTGGCAAAGCAGTTTTTCCACTCCGAAGTAGGTACCTCCAAAACATGGTTGACCACGTAATTTGTTCTTCACTTGAGGGAACAAATAGAAATAATTGAGTGCTAAATCAGGGATGTACGGCGGATGACCCATCAATTCAACGTTTTGAGTGCTCAAATAGCGGGTTGTTTGAGCCGATGTGTGTGAGCTCGCATTGTCATGACGGAGAATTATCCTTCGTCGACGGTTCGTTTTCCTTATTTCATTGATGACTTCTGGCAAACAAATAGTAGTGTACCATTCAGAGTTTACCGCTCTATGTTGCTCTAAAGGCACGGTTGCCAGATGACCGTTTATACCGTAGAAACAGGCCACCATTTGCTTCGAAGTGCTGCGAGCAAGAACAACTTTTGTTGGATTTGGTTCATTTTGAAAGACCCATACAGTCGACTGCTGTTTAAATTCGGGCTCATAATAAATCCAAGATTCGTCACCTGTGTATATGTTATAAACTGCATTTAATGCACCGCGGTCATATTTTGTAATCATTTCCTTGCACCAATTTACACGAGTCTTTTTTTGATCGATTGTCAAATTGTGCGGAATCCAACGAGAACAAATCTTTATGACTGCCAAATGTTCATGCAATATCTTATGTATACTTGTCATACTAATGACGAGGGATGCCTCGACCTCGCGATATGTCACATGACGATCCTGCATTATCAGTTCGGACACAGCATAAATGTTTTATCGCACAACAAAAAAAATCATGGCACGAAAATGTGCACGATTTAGCTCCATTTTTTGGCAGAGATAAAATTTTCAAATGTCTATTAACAATACAAATAGCGTATGTATGACAAAAAGTTCTGATTACTTATACTGTCAAAAATGTCAAACTTTGCGATAGCGCAGTTATATCGCGCCTGGCAACACCAGTGTTGCCAATTCTCAATACATAAATAGCAACCCTCGTATTAAGATGGCGGAGTTTTGTGATTTTTACAATCCTATTTTCGGTTATATTCTATTTAAAATCAGAATCTAGTGTTTTTGGGGCGCATGTTATGATTTCAACACGTTTTTTATCACCTGTTTGTCCACAAATCTTGCAAGTAAATTTTGACTCACTTTTAGTAATCCGAATAACTTGAAATTTGGCAGGTGACAATGCATTATGACATTTTTGTTAGAGAAAAATGCAATATAGCGGCTCCAAAATGACGAACGACGTTTGGAATTATGGTCTGATTTTGTTAAAAATTTGGATGTGAGGGTCGTAGGTTATGAACCTGTTGTAAAAATTTCATGAATTTACCATTAGAGGATCTAGGATAGCAAAGAGTTTTTATGGTTACAGTCAGATTCTATTCAAAATTAGAGTGTGGAGCTTTTCGAGGTAGGAAATTGTGATTTTTTTGTCAATATTCATAAAATAAAGATGTCGGCTCCAACATGGCGTACCAATTTTGTGATTATATTCCAATTCTATTCAAAATTCATTACATGTGATTATCTTCCATAACTAGTAATTATCTTTGATTACTGGTTATTTTCTTTCAATTATAGGTAATTCATTAATCCCAAGACTTTTTCATTTTTGTTAATTACAGGTGATTAATTCAATGCTTTCTAGGTGTACAAAAATGATTAGTTATTTCCCACTCTGACCAACCCTGCAACTTGTAAAATGGCGGAAAATATTTTTTTTTATCGCAAAATTTTTCGGGTTTTCCAGTTTTTCTCTGTTACTAATCTGGTCGAAAAAAATCTAATTGTTCGAATTTCAATTTTCTACAATTTTTCTTATTGGAGCAACCAGATTGCTTCAAACAGTTTTTATTTTATAAGCAAAACACTAAAAAACACGCTTTTTTGAATTTAAATATTTATAACAAATTAATAAATGACAGGTTCATACAATACTTTCTAGGTGTACAAAAAATTACTAGTTGTTTCCCCTTCGGGCCAACCCTGCAACTTGAAAAATGGAGGAATTATGAATTTTTCAAAAAATCGCAGAATTTACCGGTTTTTCCAGTTTTTCTCTGTTCCAAACTGTTCTAATCGGGTCGAAAAAGTCTCATTTTGTTCGTATTTCAATTTTCTAAACTTTTTCTCATTGGAGCAACCAGATTGCTGTATTGGTTTTCGTTTCATAAGCAAAACACTAAAAAACACGCTTTTTTGTATTTAAATATTTATAAGAAATTAAGAAATGACAGTTTCGAGTCCAAAACTTAATAGTATATATTTTATAAGACACCATTTTGTCGCACGCGTTCTAAAACGTGTTTCATATACAATTTTTTTATTTGGCATTTTGTTGTAGTTTTTTATAAGAAAAAATTGGATTAAATATTTATAAATAATATCAGAAATATCGGGTTGGTAACATTGATAAAATATTTAAAATTTGAAGGAAGCTATCAGGTAATTCATTTGTTTACATAAATTATTTAAATTTTGAATGCAAGTATCAGTAAATTTACTTTTTTTAAATGACTGATGAGGAAAACTCAAGTTGCACCTCTCCTGAATTGAGAGTAATTGCTCAAACGGCTGTGGATTTGTCATCTCGTTCAGTTTACGAAATGGAATTTCACAATTTCGAAGTATCCGATGTTTCACCACACTCCCACTGTAGTCAAAATAACTTTTCAAACAATCAGACCACTGAGCATTATTTTGTAAACCCAGTCCAAACCACACCAGCTAATTTAAATATAAACGCCAGAGAAACCAGTCATGTAACAATTAAAGTTTATAATAACTGCACCATCCAAGGCAACAAATAACACCAGAACATTCAAAGGTTTGATATCTGAAAATCCCATCCCTCTTGTCTGGCGTTCATCTGACAGTTGACGAGTTAACGAGATTGGTGAAAATGCGTATCGAAATAGAAGCCATTTCAATGCGCATTTGGGTTTCATAATGACTTCATGTTAGACTCCAAATAGAAAAAAAGTATTCAACTACGGACTGTCTTTCATGTGTTGGGTTTCCTACTAGTATTTTTGTTTAAAAAAATCACTCATTTTATGCTTTATTTATCGGGGTATGACAGATTCCATTCAAGTCAACTAACTAGCAGTGAAAGCCAAAACCAAAAGTAAATTTATATATAATGGAGATTATTATTCGAAAATTGGGTCTATTCGCTTCTTCGAAGAACGATAGGGAACGCATTTACGTCAGATCGTGTTCCAATTATCTTCACTTAACTTTCAATTGTTTAATAAACAAAAGATAAAAGCGGCCTATGAGTTATGGCAGACCATAACGTTCGGATTTTAAAATAAATAATGGAGTGTGTAAACTCTACGGATTTCCTTCGAAGAAAAAATAAATTCTGGCTAAATTACGGAATTAGTTTTACTCGCGTTCGGAATCTTGCACCAGCATTGTATGTTCATTCCAACGTTGTAACAGAATATTTTATTCCTCATTGAAATTGAAAAACATAAGAATAACATCGGTGATGTTATTATAACCCAAGTAGACCAAGTGTATCAGAATGTGAGTGAATGGGTTGAGAAAAATTGTCTGTGTCTCAATAATGAAAAATCAGTATTGATTACTTTTAGAACTGGTCATTCTCAGGTTGTAACTCCCAATACTATTGCTCTGAACAACGCTGATATTTGTTGCTCTGACACAACAAAACTTTTAGGTCTCACCCTCCACTGTAACTTGAAATGGGACACACATATCATTAATTTGGCCTCGAAACTTGCTAAAACCTGCTATGCACTCTGTATATCATCCCAACAATGTAGCAAGAATATTGTCAAACATTTATATTTTGGATACATGGATATTTTGGATAAGTATGGTATAATGCACTGGGGGAACTACACGGATGCTCATAGAATTTTCATGTTACAAAAAAGGGTATCTTGTCAAAAATCGGACCACTAGAATCATGCAGAGAACACTTCAAGAGCCTCTCAATTCTTACAATGATATCGATTTATATCTATGATGTTGTTTGCTTTGTTTTCAAAAATAAATCAAATTTTGAATCTGAAATAGTAGAACATACCTATGAAACTCGTATGAAAAACAGATTGCTTCCATCGAAACATTCTTCCAGCCTATATCAAACTATTTAATACCCTTCCTAAATATATACAGAACTCGAGAAATATTCACTTGTTCAAGAGGGAGATGAAACAGTTATTATTGAAGAAAACCTACTATTCGCTGGAAGAATTTTATCGTGATTTCTGATCATTCCTATCTGTTTTTAAATCTCTGTTTTTATTTATATATTTATATGTCGTGTTATTTTTTTCTTTTTTTGCCAAATTGGTAAGTCTTTTGGAATTATCCACTTTCTGACATTCTCACATTAGTGTATTGTATAGTCATGTTACTGTATTATATTCTTTCGTGACTGTTAATAAATGAAATGAAATATAGCAGAACTACAGCTTTGAATAAGTAACAAAAATGCAGAATGTTGCTTAGTCGATCGACATCCTGGATCGAAATACCAATACTTTTGAGACTGTACCCTGCCGGACATTTGGTCACTTGTAAGCCGGTTTACCATTATATTTTATTATTTCTAATCAAGTAGTTAATGGATAACTGCTATCACCTATTGTTGACATGCGAATGCTTATTTGACATTCCATTTGACAAAACTAGGCGATTTTATAGAAAATATGAACAGGATGTTCACAAAATCAGAAGGCGTTACCTAGCAACGACCTTTCTAGCTCGGAATGTTTTAATCTTTCGCACGCTTTTTAGTGCATTGGAATGGAGTATGATGCAGGTATAATAAAAAACAATTTTAATGAGTTTTCCAATGATGTATGACACATGATCATTTAAACTTTTGACGTTGGGATTGAAATAAAGACGCGATAATTTCAATAAAAAATTTAAAAAGGGTACAAAAATGCTCAAATTGACAACTGCCTTTTGAACGACCAATATAGTGCAGGAATCTGTTAAAAAACTAGGATGAAAAGCATTTGTTACACGAGGATTTCTATCAGAAAAACAATTACCTACTTTTCGGGGATAGTACCCTGCCAAGCATTGATTTACAGTCGACCGAGGTTTTTTCAAAACAGACCAAACAAAAACCCCCGTAAAGCTAGCAGAACCACTTTGGAATTTTCAAATTTTTTTTAGGCCATAATTTTAGGCTAATTTTAGGCTAATTTATTACTCTATTCCCAAATTTTTTGCTCTTCAATTGTGAGAGATATCGCGGGTTCTGCTAGCTTAACGTTAAGCTGGCAGAACCAAACCGCCAAACGAATGATTATGAAAAGTCTAAGCACACCAAATTTTAAGCTCATTTTAGGCTCACGTTTGAACCCATCGCCGATTTTTTTGGGAATTCGTTTTAAAAAAAAATCCCGGGTGCTGCTAGCTTTACCGTTAAGCTAGCAGAACCCAACCTTAAAAAAGCTACTCAGAACAAATCCAGTTGGACAATAATTTTAGGCTCTATTCAGGCTAATTTATTACCCAATTATAAATTTTTTTGCTCTTCAGTTGGAGGAGAAATCATAGGTCGTGTTAGCTCAACACTGAGCTGGCAGTACCAAAAGGCTAACCAGTCCGTTATGGAAAATCTGATCGCACCATAATTTTAGGCTCATTTTAGGCTCACGTTTGAACCCATCGCCGATTTTTTTGGAATTCGTTTTAAAAAAAAATCCTGGGTTCTGCTAGCTTTACCGATAAGCCAGCAGAACCCAACCTTAAAAAAGCAACTCTGAACAATTCCAGTTGGACAATAATTTTAGGCTCTATTCAGGCTAATTTATTACCCAATTATAATTTTTTTTGCTCTTCTGTTGGAGGAGAAATCATAGGTTGTGTTAGCGTGTTAGCTCAACACTGAGCTGGCAGTACCAAATGGCTAACCGAATCGTTATGGAAAATCTGATCGCACCATAATTTTAGGCTCATTTTAGGATCACGTTTGAACCCGCCGCCGTATTTTTTGGAATTCGTTTTTTAAAAAAATCCTGGGTTCTGCTAGCTTTACCGTCAAGCCAGCAGAACCCAACCTTAAAAAAAGCAACTCAGAACAAATCCAGTTGGACAATAATTTTAGGCTCTATTCAGGTTAACCCCAATTATACATTTTTTTGCTCTACAGTTGTTATGAGTTGCTTTTTTAAGGTTGGCTTCTGCTAGCTTAACGGTAAAACTAGCAGAACCCAGGATTTTTTTAAAAAACGAATTCCAAAAAAATGGGCGACGGGTTCAAACGTGAGCCTAAAATGAGCCTAAAATTATGGTGCAATCAGATTTTCCATAACGATTCGGTTAGCCATTTCGTACTGCCAGCTCAGTGTTGAGCTAACACAACCTATGATTTCTACTCCAACTGAAGAGCAAAAAAAAATATAATTGGGTAATAAATTAGCCTGAATAGAGCCTAAAATTATTGTCCAACTGGATTTGTTCAGAGTTGCTTTTTCAAGGTTGGGTTCTGCTGGCTTAACGGTAAAGCTAGCAGAACCCAGGATTTTTTTTTAAAAACGAATTCCAAAAAAATCGGCGATGGGTTCAAACGTGAGCCTGAAATGAGCCTAAAATTATGGTGCGATCAGATTTTCCATAACGATTCGGTTAGCCATTTGGTAATGCCAGCTCAGTGTTGAGCTAACACAACCTATGATTTCTCCTCCAACTGAAGAGCAAAAAAATGTATAATTGGGTAATAAATTAGCCTGAATAGAGCCTAAAATTATCGTCCAACTGGATTTGTTCTGAGTAGATTTTTTAAGGTTGGGTTCTGCTAGCTTAACGGTAAAGCTAGCAGAACCCGGGATTTTTTTAAAAAAACAAATTCCAAAAAAATCGGCGATGGGTTCAAAGGTGAGCCTAAAATGAGCCTAAAATTATGGTGTGCTTAGACTTTTCATAATCATTCGTTTGGCGGTTTGGTTCTGCCAGCTTAACGTTAGGCTAGCAGAACCCGCGATATCTCTCACAATTGAAGAGCAAAAAATTTGGGAATAGGGTAATAAATTAGCCTAAAATTAGCCTAAAATTATGGCCTAAAAAAATGTTGAAAATTCCAAAGTGGTTCTGCTAGCTTTACGGGGGTCAAACAAAATTCAATATTCTACTAGTTAATCTACTAGTTATTCAAAAGAATTTTTTCTACTACAGTGCGTAAACTAAGGTTTTACGCTCTGTTCACAGTGCGTAAAGTCGTACTTTTTCGAACAAGTGCGTAAAAAATCACCTGTGCGTAAAATCATCAACTGTGCGTAAAGTAATTTTTTACACACTGTTCATACATTTATGCATTTTTGAAAAATACGGTATTTTGCGTCAAATATAACTCGGAAGTCTTTATTTGACTATTCCACTCTTCTCAAGATATTCAAGTAATCTGACCAATCACAAATCAAAGATAACTTGTATTATCGGTGGTAATACCACGAGTGCTCGCAATACTATCGATAGTAATTCTGTCAGAAATCAACGAGATCAAATTGCTTGGTAACACCACGAGTCCTTTAGGACGAGTGGTGATACCTAAAAGCAATTTGATAGAGTTTAAGATTTCTGACAGAATTATCGATAGTATTGTGCGCACGAGTAGTATTTATTTAGATAATTTCACGAACCAACAAAGTAAAAAATGTTCCATTGTCGTGAATTCTTCAATAGTTATAGATGCCGATAGACATGAAGTCTGTCAGGCTGACATTCACATTAGTGGCAAGATGATATTAAGTTCTCTGTTGTTGTTTGGATACGTGGTTGCCATGACAAAGTGGTATTACTGGCTCAAAAGCTAGGAACAGCGTATTATCGAGGCATACGTCCCTCATTGGTCCTAATATTGCAGGAAAGGAGGGTTTCATACGGCGAGTGAAATTATCGCGATTATTTCACTTATGCTAAAATAGTGTGTTATGATTGGTTGAAATTTTTGTGTTGATAAATGAAAACCTCATCATGTTTTCGATTTTGTAGTTCAGCTCTTGATTGGCTACTGGATATGTGTATGATGTATTTCGATTTTGTAGTTCGATTCCTGATTGGTTATTATCAAAACACAAATTTACCACTAGCAAGCTGCTATAATGACACAACACCAAACTTTGACCAAAACTAAATAAGCACTCACTATTAATTCATATCAACTTCACAATTTTCGACAAATTTTGCATACTCGTTGATTAATCAAATCACTAAATTAAAATGCTATCAAAACATAACCTCGAGCGAGAAGCAGTAGACTAGACATGCAATGACGAAACTACGAATGACGCGCTCTGTCATTGGTAACTGAAATAGAGGGATGTTTGAAATATCAAGTAAATGTTTTGTTAGTTACATAATTTCAGAACTAAATGCGGGATTAATGTTCCTAGTTAAATTGAATAGTAAATAAATAAAAATGGTTTCGATTTTATTCATGAAATAATCTTAACAAATACAACTCGTGTTATCGGCGATTATCGTTAATTCCTTCTCGGTTTCGAATCAAATTCAAAGGAATTGCTATTTCGATAATCACCGATACACTTGTGGTATTATCTACGATAATTTCACTCGCCTTGCATGGCAACGACGTATCCAAACAACTTAATATCGTCTTGCTACTAATATGAATGTCAGTCTGACAGAATTCATGTCTATCTGGAATTATCTATAACTATTGAAGAATTCACGACAATGCAACTTTTTTTGCTTTGTTGTTTCGTGAAATTATGTCATTAAATACTACTTGTGCTCACAATACTATCGATAATTCTGTCAGAAATCTTAAACTCGATTAAATTGCTTTGAGGTAACACCACCAAGCAATTTGATCTCGTTGATTTCTGACAGAATTACTATCGATAGTATCGAGAGCACTCGTGGTATTACCTCTGAAAACACCAGCTGTCTCTCAATTCTGATTGGTCTGTCAGCGTTGGTGTTTTCAACGAAGTAACCATAGATGACAAAGCAAAGTTTGACATTTTGATAGATCGACAACGTCAAAATGAGTCGCATCGTAACTATATAATAAATTATTGATAGTTATAATACATTTTTTGGGATTATAGTTGATTGATTTTGGTTATGATGAATTGATTGTTCATGTTTATAATAATACTTTTAATGCTTCGTGAAATAGTCTAATAAAATTCCACTCGTGACTGAATTTATCTCATAAGTCTGTCTTTTATTTCTGAACTCAACTGAATTGTATCGAGAAAACACCACGAGTCCGCAGGACGAGTGGTGCAAATTCAGTTTCGTTCAGAAATGAATCGACAGACTTATGGCGAAAATTCAATCACTTGTGGTATTACTACTGATAATACGACGACAATTCATATCATTGAACATTCAAATTAATGATATAAATGCTACAATTTGGCAATATAATAACTGTCAAAGAATAGCTATTTGTGTATTTATTGTGCAAAGTGAATGATTGCCGTTCGACAAAGAGATTTTTTCTACAACGCAGCTCCTCAGACATAAAAACGATAGTGAAATTTGTCCAGCTGTGTGCACGTTCCAATGTAATTGAATGAAGAAAAGTTGTATTTCGTGCAGAAATTTATTTATAAAATCATAGCAGAGCGCTTTCGACTATAAAGTCATCATCAGTGCGTACCTGTAAGTAAGTGACATCGAATTGAATTTAAGAAATTTTGATACTTTTGTTACTTACTCGTCAGGTGTACAAGAGCCAGACCATAAAAATATCATGTGTCCAGAGGACCATGTAAAATTTAAAAACGGGACATCATATTAATAACATTTTAAAAAAGTCCTTATTCCAGGATTCACCTGGATAAAAGTTTCAACAGGCAGAGTAACACATGTCTGTTGGAGCTTAGTCTACTGTTAAACTGAATGAATGAAATTTACATTGTGTCAAAAGTTGACAATGACAATGACGTTTGGCTTAGAACATTAACTTCTAGAAACCCTGATCTGTGTTTTGAAAATTGAATAATGACCAAATTGATCTGTAAATCTATTTATAGTTATGTTAATCTAAACCTAAGGAATTGTGACAAACCGGAAGAAAAGTCTAATGAGAACCTCAACCCGATGTGCACAGAACCAGATTCAAGAAACAATCCCTCGGGAATTTGTCAAACCAATTCTTAGCTCAGGATCATGGGACAGGTCTAATGAGAACCTTCACACTTCCCAAAGCGTCAAAAAGGTAGCCCAAAAACAAGAGGCACCATTAACATAATCATAAAAGATTTAAGAAAGTTTCAACAGGCAGAGTAACACATGTCTGCTGAAGCTTAGTCTACTGTCTAACTAAATGAAAAATGACATTGTGTCGAAAGTTGACAATGACAATGAAGTTATGGTATAAAAAATGTGTAAAAAATGAACTATAATAAAAATATTGATTTGTGTTTTGAAATTGATAAATTATTATTATTAGTTCAACATCCTGGGCAACCAGATTGGAACATAAGATCATGAGATAAGTCTAATGAGAACTTTATCCAGGTGAATCCTGGAATAAGGACTTTTTTTAAATGTTATTAATATGATGTCCCGTTTTTAAATTTTACATGGTCCTCTGGACACATGATATTTTTATGGTCTGGCTCTTGTACACCTGACGAGTAAGTAACTTTTCAATTTTCAAAATTCTTTTTATCAAAATTTCTTAAACTCAATTCGATGTCACTTACTTACAGGTACGCACTGATGATGACTTTATAGTCGAAAGCGCTCTGCTATGATTTTATAAATAAATTTCTGCACGAAATACAACTTTTCTTCATTCAATAAAAACGATAGACACTTCATTCAACATAGGCACATAATATTACCCATGAGAAAATTTACATTCAATAGTATTCCCAAATGTATAAGCTATCCAATAATTTACTTTTCTAACAAAAGGAAAAAAACTTGCGTAAAATTTTTTTTTTTTAAATTTGCGTGTCCAGAGCTCGAACTAACGCCGAGACCGCTAAATCAGTTTCGTACGAAGAATCTCTGCCATTACACCACCGCAGTACCTTAGATTGCTATGAATTTCTTGTATTCACTTTCCGTCATGCAAGAATGGGTTTGTTTTCAACAAAAGCTAGGGAGATCGAGCGTTTTTTCAATATTCTCGCTCTAGAGCGTAAAAGCTGTCACAAAATGGAAAACGTCAACTTTGCGTTAAGATCTGAAAGCGTCAAAGGCTACTTTGGTGAGCGGTAGTAGAAGAAAAAAACTTTGTATAAAACACTTTCGTAAAGGGCTTTTTTGTATACTCGCGTGTACAATAAAAGCTGTCACAAAATGACATTCCTTGATGGAAAACGTCAACTTTGCGTTGAGATCTGAAGCGTCAAAGGCTACTTTGGTAGGCGGTAGAAGAAAAAATATATTTGAAGGGTCTAGGGAAAGAACCTGATATTCATTTTTATTTGTGGATTGATACGAATTTAGTGAATTATGCAGGAAAATATCCTAATAGATCCCTAGATATTTAGAGATTAAAATACTTATGCATGATTAGTGCCATCTAAACAGGGAAAAAAGCTAATATGTCCACAATTCAAATATTGGTATGAAATTTGCAGCGTGGCGCAAAGCCCACGTTACACTCTTAGTAGTGGTAAATCACCCTGTACAATTCGAAAAAGCGTCCGAAGAAAGTAAAACACTAGGAATCTGAGAAAAATATTTATAGGAAATCAACTTCCGAAGGTTGACCTAAAATTTCCGATTGCACTATACCGACAATCAATCGTCTTCGGCGGTTACCGATAACAGATAAAAAAAAAACATTTCCCAAACGGAATGTAATTTGTACTTGTTCGGCGGGAGATAAACAAACGCCAATGAAATCGGAGAAATGAAGCTACTAGACGCCGCAGCACACTGCGTTCGGAATGATTAATAAACGGGTGTCGTTGAACCATGAATTTCGAAATGAGAAATAATGCGTTTAGATGTGTGTGCCAAGGTTTCCTTTCGTCTAATTTCTAATTTACGAGAATGAGAAGCGGACCCGTTTGGCTGGTTTGGCGACTAGACCAGTGATGGCCCGGCGACAACTTATGACTGATATTTTTGTTTATTTAGGATGAGGCAATAACACCCTTCGAAATTAATAACAGTAATAACCATAATATATCTGTGGCTTGGAAAAGGTCCCAAGACCCAATGCTGTACATAGGACGATGCAAACCAGCAATGACTAGGTATAAATATAGTGAAGGCATAGCGTTTAAGGTTCATATAAACCTTTGAAAAAATTAACGGCGAGGTTAAAAATTCTGAAAAAAATTCGAGTGATTTTGGCACTCAAATT
The DNA here is from genome assembly GCA_944452925.2 of Chrysolina oricalcia. NCBI lineage: Eukaryota > Metazoa > Arthropoda > Insecta > Coleoptera > Chrysomelidae > Chrysolina > Chrysolina oricalcia. Next base: position 15,113,931 of record OX101818.2, on the reverse strand, counting down.
GAATAATTAGAGAGACGTAGAAGAAAATCTGATGAACAGTTTTCGAGGAAAAAAAACCTAATTTTTAGAGGTATTTTTAAGTTTTCCCAAAAAACATTCATCAGATTTCATTTCAAATATCATGACATTTCAATGTCAAAGTAAAAGATAATCACGATTTTTTTCAGAATTTTCAACTTCAACATTCTCTCACAATTTAAAAAAATTCTGAAAATCTTGTTATAAAATCAAAGACAGTTGAGAAGAATCGCCTTTGCAAGTGATATTTATATGAAATTTAGAAGACTGAATATTGAGGAACTATTCGTACTATTTTTCAGACATAAAATCGAACGATTTATATTTTTAATATTGATTTTCAAAACCTCGGACAAAAAACGGTAAATCTCTCCAGTCAGTGATTCCTCTGTAGTACATGAACGAAAAGACAAAAACAGTTTTGCTACTGTCAACAAGGTATTGCACAAAATTATTTTCACTGTCATATTTACTGTACAGCGTTGCCAATAGTTCTAGACAGCGGTAACCGATTTAAATTGTTTAATTTTTCGAAAATGAAAGTTACGTCGATAGGGGTTTGTTAGTTCATCAGTTGGATGTTGAATTGTTCCGCCTAAAGCCTTGGAGTCTTTGGACATAATTGAAGAAGTATGAAAGTAATAAGATTTATGTTTTGCGATTTAAAATATCAGTTTTGGAAATAAAACAGGACGCAAAACAGAATTGAAAAATAATAAAAATAATCATAATGGCGTCTTTATTGTCCATTCCAGTTGTTTTTAAATAACATTATATTATATACATAAAAAATAACGGCATTATAGGCGGAGTTCAGCTTACAAAGTTGAAAACCATTGATAAAAATAAATTATAGTGAGTTGTTCATATTAGCTGCTCTTTTTCAATTTTACCAACAATATAGTTGTTTGTGCTAAAAGCAAATCTAATCTAAGCAAGATGAAAGACGGACTGAATATATCTATAACAAACCCATGGGCACTGCAACCTCGAATATCAGAAAAACAATCGAAATGAATACAATAAATAATATACAGGTGAACCGGAATAACGAAAATGGTCCCCACTTTTGGAAACACTAGAAACGATTGAAAAGATAAACCCTTTTAGAAGAAAAGGCGGTTTCTATCCGTGATAAGCCTGAATGTTCTGCAAATCAGCCGAGCAGACAAGGAAAATACATCACTGTTTCTTCTCCTTTCCGAAACTTGCAGACATGATTCGGCACGGGGGTTGAGTTTGAAAAACGAGGTCACCAACCAATACTGAGGGCACTGCAAAATTCCTGAAATTCTCAGACAGGACATAACAAGGAACACTGAATTCGAATAATAAAGTCTCCGAGGTCTCCACCCAACAAAAACCAGAGGCGCTGCAACTATCACCAAATTCACGGACTCAGCAGGGACCACTGAATTCGAATAACGAGGTCACCGAGGTCTCCACCCAACAAAATTATGGAGGCACTGTGAATTCCACCAAATTCACAGACAGGACTCAGCAGAGGCCACTGAATTCGAATAACGAGGTCACCGAGGTCTCCAGCCAACAAAAGAGCGAAGACACTACAAATTCAACCAAATTCGTAGACAGCAGGACTCAGCAGAGGCCCATACAGTATTCGAAAAACGAGGTCCCCGAGGTCTCCACCCAACAAAATTATGGTGGCACTGTGAAATCCACCAAATTCATAGACAGGACTCAACTGATCTCGAAAAATTATTTCCCCATGGTTTCCACTCAACAAAAAAACTAGAGGCCCTGTTAGTTTCACTAAATTAACTGACAAGGCTCTGTAGAGGTCGCTAATCTACAGTAATGAGACCTGCGAAGACTACATTCACAAAAAAAACGGAGATACTGAAAAACTGAAATATTTTGTAGACCACTGAACAATAAGCCTATACGAAGATCTGGAAAAGAGAAGAAAAGAAATAAAGAACCTTGAAAATGTAGCCCAAAAACATAACAATAAACTCATAATTCCGAAAAACAATGAAATAAACCATCAAATTACAAACGGTGGAGGAGGTAAGGATACAATCGTTACTAGTCCCCTTCAAAATGGAAGGAATAATAGAAGAGATAAGATGGCGGCTCACCTTTTCCCTCACAACCCCCTTGACAATATAGCTACATAATGCATTGAACCACAATTAATACCAGATAATAATTAATATTCCTGTGAGCTATTTCGCAGTACTCCGAATAATGTTAAGATTTGGCAACAATGCATTAGCAGTAGGGTTGACCGTTGAATATTGGGTAGAAAACTGTAATTTATTTGGAAATATTATTAAAGATCGTTGTCAGTAGGGTATGAAAAACATATCTTGTCAGTGCCATCTTACAGTTCAGAAACGCGAAATATTTGACATTATATGAACGTTAACCAGCCATGACTAAACCGTTTACCAAATAATGAATTCTAAATTAAAGAACTCACCAGTCTAGGCAAGCTCGAGTCGTTTAGAATATGAGCAAGTATGGGATATCCTTTACGATCCATCATTCTGACCAAAACAAATACTGGTAAAAAGATTCGAATTTAGAAATTCCTTTCGAAACAAGCGATCGGAAAACACTATCCTTCTTCATTACCAGTACTCCTTTACAATATGATAGACTTCAATATTGTGCATAGTAAAAATATTTATTTAATCAAAGTTACATCAAAATAATACACTATAAGACAATGGTAAATAAATAAATACTACCCAACAAGGCAAGCCTTGGTAGTGGGAGTGAGAACTAATCTATAAATATCTTTAAGTGATACGGGTATATGAAGTCAAAAGTATTTTCCTGTTAGAGCAGATACTAGATAGAGAAAAAAATTATATGATAATGAGCGAATGTTAGACAATGCGTATTATAATCAAATAAATGAATATTTTGGAACCTTTGGTGTGATACAATTCAAGAAAAAAGAAACTACCCAAACACCAAAACTACGTCACAATCACGCGCGTTTCGCCAACAAAGTTAGCATCTTCAGATGCTAAAAGCTTACTAAGCTTACTGACTAAGCTTACTGAGTAAGCTTTTAGCTCCTGAAGATGCTAACTTTGTTGGCGAAACGCGCGTCGATTGTGATTGTGACGAAGTTTTGGTGTTTGGATAGTTTATTTTTTCTTGAAATGCGTAAAATTTTCAATCAGAGAAAATACCAAAATGCGAACCTTGTGATCAGTGAAAATTGTCTACGTCGATCCAGTCTCGATATCAATTCAGGTACATTAAAAATTTATGAAATATAACTGGATAAAAATATAACAAAATAGTGGTGTTGTAAATAGGTATATCATATAAAAAATTATAGAAAGAAATATTGGTAATAATCAATGAAGTAATAATATATTTACAGTTTTTTGTTGTTTCCCATTAGTATTTTTTCTTTGTGTTTATAACAATCTGCAATATAAGTTTTTCATATCAATATATTGAATGATGGCAAGGCGTGGTTGGTAACTTATCCATTCCTTTATTTTTGATTTGAATAAATGACGAGAAATGTATTGTTTAATTTTTCGATGAATTAAGCTATATAATTTAGGTCTCAGGTAGGCATGACTTCTATGCAGGCTGTTTTTTTTTCGGGTCTTGGTATAACGGAGGAATAGCTTTTATGACGTGTGCTGTAGTTATGGTTTATGGGTATCAATGTATTTCAAAGAGCATGTTGCCGCATTACATCTGATAGGAAATATAATTGTCGAAGGTAGAATAATTTCGTTTCCTGGTACTAGTAACAATAATCTGAATAATTTGCAATTTTTCATGTCGTTGGAAAAGTTCGACTCAGTATTTTCACATCTCCATGATGATGTTAATTTCACGTATGAAGCCTTCATCAATGATATCACGTATGTGATTGATAAAACATGCCCCTATGATCACAAAAAAGGTAAACAGAAACTCTCAGAGTAACTGCTGGATAAACAGTTACATAATTAGTATGGGAAGAGAGTTGAAAAATTTATTTTGGCTGTCTCAACAATTCAACGATTCGAATTTGTTAAAAAATTATAAAACCTCTAAAAAAATCTACAATCAAAAAATAAAAGACACTAAAAAAATCCACTTTCAAAGAACGTTAGACGAACAAAATTTTAATGTATCACAAAAAACTATCTGGAACTTAGTCAAAGAAAAAACTGGAAAATTAACAAAAATATCTAACATGAAAATACTTATCAACGATGACTTGACAAACGATAGTAGAAAAGTTGCGAATGCTTTTGGCAATCACTTTTCAAAAACAGGAAAAGACGCTCTTGATGACCATTTTGATGATGTGGATCCCTCCGATCACACTACAATGTATGTAAACCATACGTTTTATTTTACCCCCGTGTATGAAAATACCGTTTTGGATATAATTAGATCTCTCAAGAACACAAACGCCTTGGGAGCAGACTGTATCTCTATCAAACATCATTAACCAATCAGTTTGTATGGGTAAGTTTCCCGATTCTCTGAATATAGGTAGAATTATCCCTATATATAAAAAAGATGATTCTACAAATATACACAACTATAGACCGATTACGGTCCCATCGGTAATTAGTAAAATCATTGAGAAATGTGTTTACCATCAAATGCTGGATTTCCTAATAGAATTTGATATCGTCTCCAAACGTCAACATGGTTTCTTTCCAGGTAGATCGACTGAGAGTGCTTCAAATTCATTTCTGAAATATATATACGACTCTCTCGATAAGAAGAGATATGTGGGAGCGCTCTTTTTTGATATTACCAAAGCCTTTGATACTATCAGCATATCTATAATAATAAACAAATTATATTTTCTGGGATTTAGGGGAACGATACTTCCATGGCTTGACTCATATTTAAAAAACAGGAAAGTGTATGTCGAATTACAAAATGAAAAATCAAATATGTATAATATGGACATCGGAGTCCCACAGGGCTCTATATTGGGTCCTCTCATATTCCTTCTATTCATATGATCTTCCGTTATATCTAAGTACAGAACATATTTTTCTCTATGCTGATGATACAACGTTAGCAACGGATGCTGATACCCTAGAAGAACTGGAATTGAAATTGAATCACCTATCTCTTGAATTCAATGAGTGGTGCAGAATGAACTTTTTAATAGTAAATACCGAAAAAACTGTATGCATGCAGTTTCATTCAAGACACACGCCTATGAATGCTCAGCTCCAAGTAAGAATAAACGACGATATTATAAATATGACTGATAGTACCAAATTCTTGGGATCATATCTGGATATCAATATGAGTTGGGAAACTAATATAAATTACATTTCTAAAAAAATCAACAATGGTTATTATGCAATCTTGCAGTTGAAAAACACACTGAGAACTTCACAGCTTTTGAATGTCTACTATGCATTAATATATTCTCGCATATCCTATATCATACTATGGGGCAATTCATCACATGCCAAATGGATTTTCATCTCTCAAATAAGAGTCATTAGACTCATATTCGATCTTGGGAGAAGAGACTCGTGCAGGACATACTTCCAACGTTATAAAATCCTTACTCTACCAAGTATTTACATGTATAAATGCATACTATTTATTGGAAACCATCTGGAAATGTTCGAAAAGAACTCGCAAATTTACAATTATCCTACCAGGTAGCGAGATCTAATTAGAGTACCAAAACATAGAATATCTCTATTTGAGAACAGCCCTTGTTATATAGGCATTAAACTTTTCAACTCTCTTCCGACTACTACAAAGAATGAGAAGAGACAAAGAAAATTCGAATCGATGTTAAAAGACTTTTTTATCGCCAAATCCTTTTATAGTGTTTCGGAATATTTTGATCATCAGAACTGATCATTTTACATTTATAATTTAATTGTATTCACTTTATCTTGTTTTCTTTAACATGTTGTATTTGTATATTTGTATACTCTGTTTATACATTGTGACGTTTCCAATATCATGTACATGATCCTAATGGAATAAACGCATTATTATTATTATTATTATTTCGTTAGTGGGATAAGTATATGGTTTTTCATATATTATCTTAATGATCCACCTTTGGATTTTTACAGATTTTTGACGTAAACGCGAGAGTAAACGTAAAAGAAACAGAAAAATGTTCGACGATTCTAAATCTGATGAGCCTGATACTGATTCAAGTTCCGAGGAAAATAAATATATTTTTTGGCATTGTAGATTCTGTTCTTTCAATTACATCAACCAGATTTGAAGCCGCAAAAAATATTAAGATGCACTGATGACGAAATTGAAGAAAAAAGCCGGCAATCCACACAGAATATATTTTGAAGGTCTTCTTAACCCCCAATTAATAGATGAAATCAGACATCTTAGAAATATGTATACTGCAAATTTTGAAGATATTGTGGCGAAGCTGCGGGCGATGCCGGACCTGAACTCTTACGTAGCCGGCGGCCGGCCGCGGGTGAACGTCTGTGCGCTTGCACCGAGAAGAATCTGGACAATTCGATGAATCTGGACGATTCGATGGAAAATTCTAGAGCATTCGGAGAAGTCAACGTCGGATATAAAAAGAACTACGCAGCGGAGGGATGGGGCAGTCAGTGAAGTGAAAGTCGAATATAAATAGTAGAGTGATTGTTATGTAAATTAGAGTATTGTGAATCATTGTATTTCGTTAAATAAATTATTTTAGAGTGAATTGGAATTTAAATATATTACAATATGGAACTTACAGCATTAAAATGTGGTAGATACAATATGCAAATTAAATCTAGACAATTTGTTTCCAAACATTGTAATTGCACTGAGACTGTTCTGCACGTTGCCTGTTACTATTGCAGAAAGAGAAAGATCATTCAATCATTTGAAAATTAAAAATGTTTTGAGGTATACAATGACTCAACAGCGGCTATGTGACCTAGCTATTTTATCTATAGAGTCGGAACTCGCCAGAAATTGTGATTTTTCCGAAATTATTCATAACTTTGCATGCCGAAAAGCCCGTAAAGCTCCATTATTCTGAGAAGTGCTCTTATGTCTTGAACCTTTGAACCGTGAGAGTTATGTTTTCTATTCTTTGTTTAACTTGCTTTTATTTTTAATATAATGTCATGTGTATTTTGATTTTCAAGCATTTTCATTTAATCATCAGATCATCAAGCCTTTATTTCTTTTGTTAAATCAGTAGTAATACGAGTAAGTAAAAGGTTTACCATGATTATTTTTAACGGTCAATATACACGCGGGCCCAAAACATATAACTATCCCGGGGACCGCACTAGCTCTCGGCGGCCCTACAGAAATGTAGGCAGCTGGCCTACATGTGGTTGTCAAGATAACAAGTAACAATTAGAGTTTGTTATAAGTAATGTTTCGTAGTTTTCTTTCCTAGATATATTTGCTCCATTGGCACTTATAACCAACTTCTTAGTAGAGCTTGGAGTTTTTCCTGGTATGTTGAAAATTAAAAAAATTATTCCTATTCATAAACAACAACATCCACTTTCAGCTGATAATTATAGTATCATCAGTAAAGTGATCGAGCGCTGTATATTTAACAAAATATGTCCTTTCCTATTGAAATATAACATATTCAGCAAGTCACAAAATGATTTCCATCCAGACCGATCGACAGAAACTGCTGCCGTCTATTTTATTGAAGACGTATGAGTGATGGTAAGTATGAAGGAGCGTTTCATTGAAGAAAAACTTCACTCCATAGGCAACTTCCTTTCGTGGATTATGTCATTTATGAGCTCCAGGAGGATACTGGTAGAACTGAGAGACAGCACGTCAAATTTGTACTAAATGGGCCTACGAGTCCCACAGGGATCAGTTCTGGGACCATTAATATTTCTTCTGGTCATAAATGATTTATCACCTCATATAAGTTCTAAATGTCTGACGATACAACTATATCTTAGGAAGCTGATAACCCATCAGATCTACAGATTGAATTATCAGCAATATCAGACCAGTTTACAGCATGGTGTAGAACTAATGGTTTAGAGGTAAATGGTAGAAAGACTTATATTAGCGCGTTAAAAATAATATCATCGAATCCTCAGTTACCATTCATAGGTATACATATGGATCAACGATTGAGCTGGAAACATCACATCGACCATGTATGCAAGAGAGTTTCCAGTCTGTGCTGCGCCATTTTACAGTTGAAGAATGAACTTGATCTACTAACTCTTTTAAACGTTTACTACGCACTCTTCCTCAGTCTCATTTGTCTTACAACAAAATTCTGTGGGAGGGCGCCTTAGAAATCAATAGAGTATTTGTTGATCAAAAAAAGAGACAAGAGAATAATATTCAATACGTCAAATTGTGCCTTTTGATTGCCACAATCAGCCTACTGAAGCTGATTCCATGCATTCAATCCGATAAAAATCTTGATATTCTGTGTGTGAGCAGGATGCAAAAATGTGGCCAAAAAATTATTACAATTTCCTTCGTGTCCGGACTACAGATAGCATCATTTGGAGAAAAAACTGCAGTCGCTTTTGCGTACATAAAAACCACAACTTCCTACATTGAAATGCGGAATTTGAATGAAGGTCGATAATTTATGGCGGGCACGATTTCACTTTCATTTGAAATTCTGATCGACTATATTAGATTGTAGTTAGCGTGATTGGATTCGTCGCTTAATTGATGATGGTACGTATACAATTACGTCTGTCAGCGTGTAGTCAAGGCTGCGAAACATTCACGTCGAACAGTATTTTGAGATACGGATCGTTTTATTCGAATGAATTGTGCATAAATATCACGTCCGCTGAAAGTAAAGTGATTCCATGGTTTCGATATTATTATTTTATCAGAAATTGCATCATAAAAAAAACACACGTTATTTAACTCCTCAAAATCCAGTTGTCCCTTTTTTTAAACTGACTCACTTTGGGTTTTTTAATTCATCCTTTTGACTACGTTTTTAGTACTCACTTTCTTGTCCGTTTGTTTGTGTTTTCGGTACAAATTTTGCAATCAATTTTAAACTAACTTCCCGATGAGCTAGATATTTGAAATTTTGAACATAGCTCAGAACTGGATGACGCTGCAATGCATTGTAAATCGTGCATACTGTAAAAGCCCACTAAAAGGACTACCATGAGGTGGTAAATAGACTCCACCATCGCCCTGTGAAATACCACCAAATCGACTATACGCGCTGTGAAATGGATTATTCCATGTTTCAGTGTTTCAAGATTATTTCGGAAAGCTTTTTAATTTTACTTTTCCCCTTTCGTTATCAGGTCTTATTCTGACACTAATGATGATCGTGTTCTCGAGTAAAATACACCGGAAGCAATATACCTCTCTATTTAGATCAACAAAACACAACAAAAACATCAATGACGTCCGCCATCACATACAGGCGGAAAAACCAGATATTTTGGCCTTAACTGAAACACAAGTAAACTCCTCCATCAACAAAGTCACATGTTCTGTCTGTCCTGGTTACGAGCTCCATTCTTGATTTAGATTCAAAGGTGGTGTTTACCATTACTGTAACACTAACCTTTCATGCCAACGCGAAGAGAACAATCCAAATTTCTCTGCTGCCTTTATTTATCGGCTAATGAACCATCCTATTGCAACCTCTTCGAATTTTTTATCACTGTATTCAGCTTATCCATCCTGCAGCTGAAGTGATCATAATTGGAGATTTCAGCGTGCATAACTCCAACTGGCTCAAATTTTCCAACAAAGCAGACGACGTAGGTCGTAAAGCTGAGGCCTTCGCTATCACCTATTGACTACCCACCCACTACCCACACTCATTCCTGATGTCAACAACCAGTCTGCCAATACACTTGATCTTTTTCACCCCAAATCCTGATCCATACAGTATAGAAGTGCGTGCTCCACTTGAAAACCCAGACCACAAATTCATTATCACTCTGTCCTATTTTTCTACACTATCGAGCAGCACAAAATAGGTATACCAAAAACGTCAAGAACATCATGTGATAATCCCTGGTTCAGCAGAAACTGCTCCGACACATTTTTTTAATGGTATCCCAGATTTTTCAATGCCTCGTTTGGATTCTGCATCCAATTTTGAATTCGGAGAACTAGCGATCATGGTTTCCCAAGAAACTGATGAAAAAGCGCAATTTTATTGCATTTTTTGAAGAGGACCATGAATGTGTCAAAATAAAAAGCAATAAGACGAGTATTCACCGATCTGTCAGACTTTACGAAACTGCATTCAATTTAGTGTTGGTTTTTCGTAAAATTGGTCCAGTTTTCGAATGTAGAAGAGTTAGATATTTATGGCGAAGCAGGAAGGAATGCCAAAGAGGCAGTGAGAATATACATACGCTACATTATTCATTCCTACAAAATATATTTTTTGGTTCAAGGACTACGGCCAGGCAATGATCTTTTTTGTTTTCTTTGGATCCCTACGTAAATAAGAGAACCATTTGGACATCGAAATCATCTGCTTTCAAGAAATCTGGAAATCCTCTTTCAATTGCCAGATGTCTGCCTGCGGAGTTTGATATACGAAACCCTGTACATACAGTAGTTCTCACAGCGAACAGAACTTGCATGGAATGAAAATATGTGTTTGTAGAACTATTTTCGTTCTTCAAATTTATTTTAAACATACCCCCTAAAATTAAGTCAGTTTGTGAAAAACAAGCAGTACACAAGACCAAAATATGCTTCCACCACAATTCACCTTCAATCGCATCAAATTTCGTACCGTGAAAGTCAGTGGTGAAGTTTTCCAGGTTTTCGAAGCGTGGACCAACAACCAACAAAAGAATTTCCAGACTAGCCGATGAATTCAGTTATTGACGATTCTAGACGTTGTGGATGATGTAGAAGTTGCTTCTAAGGGAATAAACAGGGTGAACTACGACCAATTATGGAAAATTATACAGTGTTCTCTCCCCACCAAATGAAGTGAAAAACTAAGTGAAATGTGCACAAAAAAAATTATCTTCTAATATAAGTGTAAGAACTACCCCTGAGGACTCGGGGCTAAAAAGATACCAGATACGGTATGTCTGTCTTAAGAGGCGACTAAATCGCGAACCAAAGGAGTTCCCGAAGGTGCCTCTGAGGCGGCAACCCTGGGTGCAGAGGTCACCCAGGAAATGGAACCTGGGGAACTGAAAGTACCCCCAAACAAAACTTAACAGGGGAACCTACCAACTGACTCCCGAAACCTTCTCCCTAGGGACTCTGGGCTAGACTGAATAGATTCCAGAAACGGTCTGCCTCTTGTAAGAGACGACTGAAAGACCACACCCACAAGGAGAACCAAAGCAGGAACCTCTAGAACCCATTCGAGAGGAGCCAAACCAGCCATTCCGAGGGCGTCCTCTAGAGGAACTCCCAAAAGTGCCTCTAAGGTGGTATCCCTAGTTGCGGAGTCGGGTACCCTGGAAAAGGGAACCAGAAGAACCGAATGCACCCCCAAATACAAGTTAAAAGGTAGACGTCCCAATTGACCCCCGAAACCACCTACCTGGGGACTCAGGGCTTGAATGAATAGATCTCAGGTACGAGGTACGTAATAGGTCGTAAGAGGCAACTAAAAGACCTCTACAAGTGGAACAGAAGTAGAGACCTCAGTCGTAGCAAGGGGAGTCACGGCAACGGCCCCGGAGGCGCCGACCAGAGGAACCCCCAAGGGTGCCTCAGACGTGGCAACCCTAGGTGCGGAGACAACATCCGGGAAAAAGGAACCAGGCGAACCTACCAGAGGATCTCCGCAACACTAGCTGGAGGAACTTCTACTGGCATGTTGATCGATTTAAGAAAGATTCGAAATCAAAATACGTCAATGTACTTTACACCTTATTGCTTTTTATTGATATTTTTACCGGGATGACAGGTGACGTAGAGTAAAGATATACACGACAAATGTCCGTAGCCTAGGAATATTAGGGATCTCAATTGAATTATCTGGAGAAAACGGGTTATGTCGTTGGATGATTTTGTTTTTATCTGCACACGCAGGGGGTATTCGTTGTGCAATGGGTGTACAACCAAGACGAATCAAGAAAACCTGAACGACCATCCTCGATTATCTTCGCTTCTGCAGTTGGAGATCGTAGCGTGTGGCATACAGTATAATAATAATAATAATTTATTGTCTTCCAGTGAAAATAATACAATTCTACTTGGTGACTCATGACCACCTTCTGCTGGAGCATATGGCTGTGTACACCACTGATGCAGTGGCGCATCTATGGAAGTTGTCACGGGTAGCTTTCACATTTCACAGGTGCTTTCGCACATGACAGACAAGGCGATTCAAGCGGACTAGCAGGTTCCGCCGAAGTTTGTGAAGTACAGTTAAAGTAATTAAATTAGAAGTATAAATTAGTAAACAGTGGAGTATGCAGATTATTGTGCCAGTGTATAGGTTGAATTATTGAAATTTATTGTTGCTTGTTGTACTGTAAATAAACGAGTCATAACTTTCTAGTCACGAAAGCCAGTGTGGTAACATTATTCTTGTAACTTTTATATGAAAAATGTTTCATATAGGTAAGTTGTATCGAGTGAGTAATTCTACTACCCTGTATTCAAAATCTCAACGGCATAATTTCGGCTATACCGTTTCTTGCATTTTTTATAGTCACAAAAATGTCCTGAAAATCTGACCTACTTTGCATTTCAATATTCGAATTGTTCAACAAATACTCACATCCTTCTGAGATCAGAAAGAAATATATCCTTATAACCCTCGTCCAAGGGCACATACCCGAAAAAACTCATGTCCATTTTTGAAACGCGATATAATCACAAAATATAAAATATATACGGCTGCAACAAACAACAATACACTAATGGAACTAGAAAAACGAGAGGGGCATTCCAATTAAATTTAGAACGGTCTTTCGATAAGAAAACAAACGCATTTGACTAATTGTTATTTAATGTCTGGAACAGGATTCCGATGGCCATAGGCATATTCCTAAAGAGGACAAGTGTAATGTACCCTCTACCGCGGATAAATCGACTGAATAAAAACAATTCGGAACTTAAAAATAAGCTGATGTTCGTCCTGTTGGCTACTTTGAAAAGTTCGATTCCCCAATTCAAAACAGATAAAGAATTCCACAATTCTCAAGTTGATAGACGGAAAAGGTAACAAACAGTGGGCGGGACAAACTTATATTCGGTCTTTTTGACGTAAAAATAATGCAGAAAGACTCTAAACTTCCTTTTCAGCATAAGTATCGATAGTCGTTGCCGACCGATATTTTAGAATAAAAGTTATTTCCCTAAATTTAAAGCTGGCAAACAGTTGACAATTTCTAGCGATGGAGAATGTGATTGGGTCTGTTCCATACTGTAATATAATATCTTCTGCTTTGTTAATAAAAAAATTATTTATTTCATTCTCGTTTAGTTTAATTTCTGTGTATTTTTGTTTCACTACTTTCTCCATTTATTATTTCCCAACATATTATGATTTGAATTCTTTTTTTTTTTGTAGGTAAACTTTTTGTAGTTTTTGTTTATATAGTGTCTGATATTCTGATAATTCTGACATGAATTGTAATAATTGATTCTTCATAATTTGGAGCTCATTTGTATACCAGGATTTGTTACTGTTTTTTCTATTATAGGCCAAGCTGTAGATAAAAATAAAAGGCTCTTTTCACACAAAATAAAAGACGCAAACGGCGTAGTTCGTGAATGAAAACCCTTAGCCCCAGAAAAATCGCTTGAAATAGTGAAAAAAATTAAAACTTTATTTGTTTTGCGAATATCTCAAAAAGTAATGGAGGAATCGTTTTACAGTCAGTTACAAAATGGTGAAAATCAAAAATTTACAAAATGTAGATATTGATCTCTACTTCCGTTTACAGAATTTGAATAAGAAGAATTCCCTTTAATTGGCACATTTAGAAAGATCTGCTCTTGAATTGTTTATAACACGATTGTGCAAAAACTACACATCGGATAGAAAACATCTTGCGCACAGTTGAACCACATATTATCTATCAGTTTTCGCAATATTGTTTGTTCAGCTTCAGATTTATAAAAATTTTTTTTTTTTAAATGGTCTCTTTTTTGAGGTTTTCCCGAAATTTTTCAGTGGAAAATGCACCGATCCGGTCGTATGAAAATCTAATTGTAGGTTTTATAATTCTCCACAAAAGTTCCATTGACTGTAAAACGATTTGTTGAATAGTCTTCGAGATATTTTCAAAAACCAAAAAAGTTGTAATTCTTTTTAACTATTGCGAAAAAACTTACTACAGGCCATTTGCTTGGTCTATTATTATTATTTTGTTTAAGACGAAAACAGTTGTCCACTAATGATTTAAGTAAGTATACAAATACATTTTAATTAAATTTAGATTTTCGCTTATGATAATTTCTTTACAATCAACGAACTCCCAATTTTGCATCTGTAATTTTTGGAAAAAATCAAATTTATTGTTATCACATTGGTAGGGCCTGTAATGTACCTTGTTGTTATGACATTATAGACCGTCAGATAACGACAGATTTTGCTGACTCATTTTCTCTTTTCTGGGATTTTAACCAATGAAAATTATGTTAGTGTTGAGCTAAAAAAATTAAACTTTAGCGATTGGACGTGTGCTAGGCATATAGAAAATTCCTTTCCTTTTTGCAGATTTTTTTTTTTTCTCGTTTATGGCATTCTAAGTTCTAACACATGAATAGGTATAACAATCTAATAGAGAAGAACCAAAGTCATAAGGTTTGCACGTACCCTCTCGCTCACGAATTATGAATTTTGAAGATAAAAATCTGAATATTTTTTTACAGTATCTATGATTTTTTTGCAATTTTTTCATATATTTATATTTATTTTCACAGTGTTCTTTTGGGCCCTATGGCATGTAACGGAGTAAAAATTATATGAACCCTATCATATGAAATAAGAGGATATCACATTATTACAATGATATTTAATTAAAAATTGTTCACATTCACATGATAATTAACGAAAAAGTTAGATTTTTTCGACAAACATAAATGAACAATGCACTTGCACTTGCATACCGTCTTCCTAATCAGATTCATCATCATCATTACTCATACATTAAATATCTGATGAACCTTGTTCAATCATTTCCAATAGCTCATCGTCAATGAGTGGTCTCCTGACCATTTTTTATGCACTGAAATATTTCGTTCATTTTACCGTTGACTCACAATGTCCACTACACTATACAAATCATGGAGTTCAGAATATGCGAAAAACGAATGATACACTAATTATTAACCGAAATTCAACAAGTTTTCTCCACGACAGACTTTATTTGATAGTTGCCACTATTCGAATGTCACCAAGAAGAATTACAGAACAAAGCTCTACACGGTCATATATTGAGTTCTAGAAACGTTTATTTCATTTGAATTCCACTTTCTTACTGTATTCTACAGATGGCTGCATATGTGTTCTTTTGAAATAATATACTATCCTAATCAGAGTTCGATAGAAGATTGCAGTGAAAACAAACAGAGCTCAACATAAATGATGTTAGAATAGGATGTCCTTATTTGGGGACACGGTGAGCGAAAGGGTTAAAGGGATGAAATAAGGGCGCGATCTTGTAAAAAAATAGTTGATTGCTGATGCATTTTCTCGCTTATGGCAATCGACAGAATGAAATTTAATATCGTTAGGAACCCGAAAAACATTTCCCATAGGCCGGTTAGCTGTTGAGGTTTATTTTCCGGACGGAAAATTTTGTGTAATTTTTTTTAATTTTCTGGCAAACTTTCTCGTTTATGGCATTTGCCATATGATTTTGGTAATGGATAAACATCATAATAAAATTCCCATAAGCTTTGCATGTACCTCAAGAAAAGTTGTAAGGTTGTAGGAAAATTTGTGGAATTTTTTTTCAGTTTCTCGCTGATGGGAATTGGCATGTAAGAAGAAAATAGTATTTAAAGACAAGAAAAAAAAGCCATAAGTCAGAAACATGATATCGATGTTTTTTTTTTCATACAGTGTGGCCTATTTAAAATGGAAGCACTCTTATAAAATATACTTTTTCAACCGATTGGAATGCTTTTTTTTCGTTAGGCAGATAATCGAAAAGTCCACTAGAACACCAAATTCCATGAATAAATCTTCATTTTCAGGGCCAACTATTATTTTTTTTCTTTTTTCGAGGAAAAAAACTGAAAAATTTAAAAGCGATTTTTTGAGAAAAATCTGACTACACCACTGGATTCGTGGCATTTTCAAATGGTTCATTTTGAAATTTTGTTGAGATTGGTCCATCAATAAAAAAGTTATGGAAGAATTAAATTTAAAAAAATTTTGTTATCCTGTAATTTTCTTATTTATAAATAGATATTGATGAAATTCTGACCAGTGATATTTCGAGACTTCCTGTTGTATTCCAAATTTTGATAAGAGTTCTGAAATTGAATTGGTGGGTTGATTAAAAGGCATATTTTTTAAATTTCATTTTCCTATAACTTTTTTATTGATGGACGAGTTTCCACAAACTTTTAACAAGAACTATTTGAAAATGTCGCGAATCCAGTGGATTGGTGAGATTTTTTCAAAAAAATAATTTTAGATTTTTACCGTGAAAAATGAGAATAGTTAGCCTTGAAAATGAATTACTCATTAAATTTGGTGTCCTCATGGACTCTTTGAATGTCTACCTATTGAAAAAAAATCATTTCAATCGGTTGAAATATTAAAGTTTGATATGAGTGCTTCCATTTTAAATGGGTCACACTGCATAAATAAATACAATTATTTGAAAATGCTGCTGCGAGAAACTAATAAAGATAAAATTGCTCATTTCTTCTTCTATGGGATTTGGCATATGCATTGCATTCTGAGGCCATATAAAAAAGTCGGAAGTATGATAGTAAAACACATGATTTATTTTGAATATTTTTTTATAAAGTGAAAAAAAATTGTTATGTGCCTTATTGTGATTCAGTCTCCGTATTTTTTCATTGGCTTTTCAAATAGACCAAAGTCGTTGAGATTTTGATCTAATAACTTGAACATAGTTCAATGTAGTTGTCGTCTTTCGGGATATAAGTTTAAATACATTTCCGATGTTCTAACACTGTTACTATCGTATTTGTAATAAATTTGTATCATATCTCTTTTTTCTTGTTTCGTTAAAGCAATTTTTCGCCAAAAATTCAATGACTTGTACACTAACAAAATGTCATTGATTGAGTGTAACAAATTGAAAGTCAAATTTAGAAACAGCAAAGTCGAAGCCCATTATATGATAAGAATTAAGTTTTTGCAATATCTCCAATTTTTCGAAAAAGAATGATAACTTATGATACATCATTGAAAAGGTAAAATCTGGTTCTGTTCAAAACAGAAAGAATCCATTGTAGCGCCCATAAGAAAAAATAAAGTTGATGGTGGTCGGAAGACGAAACGTCGGATAGCAAATCTGAAAACACCATTATGTAGCAGGGAAAACGTGGCAATGTGGAAGTGCAATTTATTTTCAAATCCTTCGAAAAATAAAGCCAGAAAAAAATTAAAACTATTTTCCGAAATTTCTGTTTTTTTTCCGGATATCTCCGGATAAACTCGGAATTTCAGAACTTTCTCTACGGCATATTGATAGTAAGGTAAATGCGCAACTTTGCCCCAATTTAACCATCTTCGTATCTCTCATGGTTTCCGAGATCCCAATGGTGAGGATCGAATATGAAACACCCTGTATAAAAAAAACTAAGATCGCGACAAATTTTCGACAATAATACTAGAATCATTGATTTCCCGACAAGTGGCTTTGCTAACTTCAAACAAGATATAGTTTTAGGGCCAATTTATGCATCAATGTCTTTATCATAGTCCTAAAATCACAGTCACTGTCTTAATCATAGAATCGAATTAAAACTGCACATTTCAGTAGGAGCATTTTTGCAATTTCTATAGTTTCAGTCTCAATCATAATCATAAGAATTTGACCTTCAAAGTTGGCAATTTTCAATTTTTATGCTTATGATTAAGACCAGATGCACAACGCGCAAGTGCGTCGATACCTATTTGACAAATGACAGAAATAATTATTTGTTATTGTTTATTGTGTTTCGGAAAAAAATGAGCCAGGAAGAGGGTACTCTTATTGAAATGATTGAAAAATGTCTCTACCTTTGGCATAAAAAGACAGTGTTGTCATCAGTCAATTTTTAATTTTCCAGCTAATGACTATGATGCATAAATAAAAAAAAATTCTTATGACAACGACTAAGACTAGGACTATGATAGTGATTATGACTATGATAATGATATGTTGGATAAATTGGCCCTTACTCACGCATTACCTACTGTTACGCAATCCAATTACGTGCCGCCGCTGAATTCCCAACGCATATTCTCGTCATGCGTAGATCATAGCATGTGCCAGACGTTCTTGAGATAGATATTATTTTACGGATTTAAAAGAGCATCGACTTCGATGTTATGGAAAAAAATTTAAGCTAAACACTTCCAAGGTCTTCGGTATACGATGCCTGGACACCATTCGCCGGGGCTATAAAAGCTTAATAGGGTATATAAGCGATTAAGCTAAAGACAGCTTTAATTGGGGAACGATCAGTGAAGACGGGTCAAGTTGATGGGTAATCAGATAGTTGGCATACACAAATTGTAATTGGTTGTAAATAAAAATGAGATGGAAATGAAAGACAACAACAGTAAGATTACGAAAAATTTTAGAATATCGGTAAAATGGGAGGTGTAAATAAAAACAATATAAAGGTCAAAAACAACATCAGTCCCAGCTGCAGAAAATGTGGTAAAAACGATTGTTGTTATAAGAAAGGCCATTTTAGAAAATCAGCAAAATACGAGATAAGGAATGCAAAAAGAGGAAGATCGACGGTTCAAAGAAAAACAAGGACAGACTGAGAAAATATTGCATGAACAAGACAAGAGATAAGACCTATGTGAAAAAAATCACTTGTCAGCAGATAAAGGAGTTGAAAGAACTTGAGAACACATTGAAAACCAGTTAAACATAGAAGTCTCACATTGAGTGTGGGTATGTGGAGTTAAACTAAGCTTTCTTCAAGGTTCAGTTTCACTGTCATTAAGCGATGATTGGATAAGTAGGCTTATTAATGAATTTACATCTTAATGTGAACATAATCGATTAAATTTGGACACTTTAAAATCGGTATCAAATAATTTTCAATAAACCAATATATCAAGTAGTTAAGATGAACTGTTTCTATCCTATTGATAAATTAGGAGACGTATTCAATTTTTAGAGAATTATTCAGGTACTAGCTACCTATATACCGGATCTCCGCAGAAAGTGTCTAGCCACTACAACTTTTTTGCTTTTGAGGACAATTGAATGAAATTTCGAGGATCTGTATACTACATAAAACTGCATTTTTCGACTAGTAACTCAGCCTCGTGCAACTTCCGGTTCTACCAGAAGTTATATACATTTTCGATTTTTAAATAGGACCTCCGGTATATTTTCACTTCTTTTTTCTTCATTTGACATAATAAATACAACCATGTATCACTTGTCACTTTTTCTAAGCAAATTTATTTTTTATTCTAGTGGACTATGGATACCTTCAAATCGCTAATTTCAGTCATAAGATTTTGGGAAAATACAACTTTACTGTTTTCGGTCAACATGTACCTATCTGCTGAGTAAAATTTCTTTCACTAATTTTTATTGATGGGGAAGGTGGGTAGGAAAAAAAGAGCATTTTATTACGATTAATTTGAAACTACACACTATTAGGTTTCAAACAAACTTCCGTAAAAACTGCTTTTGATATTTCTGAAACTGAAGTATTTTTTGAGATTAAAATAAGATTAAAATGCTTCGAGTAACCTGTAACCAACACAATGGATAAAACAAACAATAACATACATGTTTGAATGTTTTAGACGATGTAGTAACTTGATTACTTATATTTCGGACGTCCATCATCTTAATGGTTGAAAGATTTCTATCTCTTTCAAATTTTTCACAACGTTTCAATTGCTTGAATCCGCAATCGTCTTCTGGAGAATAATGACAAAATCAGATGCTACGCGACCTTTTATAGGTCCATAATTAAAGTGTAATTACGGTGTAATTACGCGCGGTCTTGTGGCGCGCGTGGTTTCGTGATTTTTCTCCCTCCAAAACGGTCCATGAGCGGTTTCCATACGTTTTTAATTTCCACGCTTTGTTGACTGAAGGCACTATTGGCTTCTATATAGGTGGTTTCCATAAATTTCCGTTTGAACCAATGTTCCTCTCTATGAAGAACACTAGCTTCGTCCCAAAGAATTCGGTGGTGTTTTGTCCAGGCGTGGTCAGCAATTCCCGAATTTGATGTTTCCCCTCGTTGAGTCCACTTTTTGTGTTCGGCTATTCTTACTGATAATGGCCTCTTCGTCTCTCCGATATAGGAATCTCCACATTCACATGGGACTTCGTAAATACAGTTTTTGCTGAATTCTGTTGTGTTCTCTGGTTTCGTCTTGGTGAGGAAGCTTCGTAAGGTACTGCCGGATTGAAAGCAACTCTTGATGTTGGATTTATTTCCAATCCTTCTGATCTTCTCGGAGATACCCCTGATATAGGGAAGAATGAGAACGGGGTTTTGTGGTCTTTCTTCGGTTGTCTTGGACTTTTCGAGTTGTTTCCGAACTTCTCCTATGAGTTTCTCGGAGGATCCGTTTCGGCGTAGGTCCTTTTTGATGTGGTTAATTTCCGCCTCCAATGACTCCTGGTTGTTGCAAATAGACGTTGGTGGAGAGAGCATATTTGCAACAACCAGGAGTCAGTCATTGGAGGCGGAAATTAACCACATCAAAAAGTACCTACGCCGAAACGGATACTCCGAGAAACCTACATCAGCCCTTGACGAGGATTTCCCTATCGCCTCAGGTTATTCCGCGAGTTAAGTTTTCTGATAACTCTGGTACTTACATAAATATTTTTTGATGAAATTCAATTTGAAACATGGAGACTATCCCAAAAACTATGATAAAGAGTGAAGAGTAAACAGAAAAACATGATTTTTGAAAAACATCATTCTAGAAAAGTTAAAAAAATTAGAAGTTAGAGAACTCGTGAAGTTAACAAAGTTGAAGGTACCCAAAAAAGTTGAAAGAGTTAAAAAAAGTTCAAAAGTTGTCAGGGAAAGGAAGGAGGGGGTTACAAATTTTGCTATCGATTTTAAACCAACTTTAAACATTGGTCAAAACTGGATGACAATGCAATATTTAATTGTTAAAATTGTCATTTCCGTCAACCTGTTGCACCCCTACGCGCAACCATCAGAAGTCTTCGAGAGACTTGTGTGAGCTGGGGAAGACGCAGCCCTTACCTTTTAACGTGTCATGCCGTGCACGAGACCGATGACCAAGCTTTAGAGGCTCTACCAGCATGACCACCACAGCCCACTGTATAATGCTCGGTATAATGTTAATAATGAAAATGTAATAATAATAATAATAATAATGTTTGTCAGTACCGGTAAAATTTTGCAATCGATTTTAAAGCAGCTTCTTACTGCTCAAAACTGGATGAGATTGCGATATCATTGCATAATTATGTTAATAATGATTTAATAATAAAGGTGATAATGTTTTTCTGTGAGGTACAAATTTTGCAATATGTTTTAGACTAACTTCCCAGTTAGGTAAGTAACTAACTTACAAGAAAATACAGAAAATAATTATTTAAATGCATTTTCGATAATATAATACGTTTTCAAAAGAACTAAAAAGAATAAAACAATTTCTGCTTGCAACATACAGTTTTATAACCCTATACAGATTCCTAACCTTATACAGATTGTTCTGAAAAAATTTGGGGCTCATACAATAGATTACTGATGCACGAATAGTTCGCCAAGTCACTAAAAATGTTACTGCACTGCAAATGACATGAACTGTTGTGTGAATGAATTTTCTCAGTGACAGCTACTCCCTTCACTATTATCTACAGCAATCGTTTTAAACCTTGCAAGTATTTTCATTGCTATTAAAAAATTACAGTCACAAATTTTCAGAACAATCTGTATGAGTTTAGGAATCTGTATGGGGCGAGGAAAAGTTATGTTATTCATTTTAGTCCGTTAAAAATATATATATTTAAATAATTTTTCTTATTTTTCTTTTATTTCAGTTTTCTCAATTTATGACTGTTTCAGATTATGAGAGAGAGTGACCGAATATGTTCATGGTGTTCTTAGAGAATTCTCTTGTTAACAAACACAATAATTCAGGTAAGTATGTGGGTTATTTATTGACAATACAAAGCATAGATTAATTGGTAAAGAATATGGAATTTATTTGAAGAAATGATATGTGAAATAAAATTAAGCAAAACGAATCAAAAGGGAGTGGTATCACAGACAGTGTCTTCAAAGTATTCTTGTAAATTATAGTAGGCTGGCTCTATCACTTGAAGACGCTAAGTAATGTTGTTTTTTTTTTATGTCGTTGGGGACTTTGTTATATCAATGATTCCTCCACCAACTTTGATGTGGGGTATGTTATGGGTAGGCCTTCATGTCAGGTCTGTTTTCATGTATTATGGATGCTGTTTTCATTATAAATATCAAGATAATAGTCAGGATTTCATGTTTAATGAACATGGGTTTGCATGTTCAAGTATCTCTTCATTCATTATATATTTATTGGTATTTAGTAGGGTATTCATGAATATTTTTCGATATGATAGGTATTTACATTATGGGATTTCAGTACAATCTCATCATGTCCGTAATCATTTTATTCTTTGAATGATTTTACCCCATGAATCCTGTCATTTTACTAGGCAAATATATCTTATGGCTCTCTTCTGCAAGCCAAAGACAAACTGCATACGTTGAGTGCTGAGTTTTAAATACCTGGTTCATTATTGAAATATTTCTGGTTCAGCATTGAAATATATCATTTAGTATTCAAGTACTGGCTCAGTAATTATATATTAACTGGTATTTCGTGGGGTATTCAAGAATATTTTTCATTCTGTCAGTAATTGTTTTATTCTTTGAATTATTGCAGCACCTAAGATTTTATGATGGACAAATTTAAGCTAGTTGATAACCCCCAGTATTTTTCAATATACATTTCTGAATGTGAAATTTTTGTCACAGAAAATGTCAAATATCGTAAAAAATACACCTGATTATTACAATATGCTCCATGGCCTTCTACTGTGGGTATACCCACAAAAAGGACAAAAGTTGCCTTCTTAGATTGCATTACTCTACAATATTTGTTTATTTATTTTAGAAACAAACAGGCCAAGGCTTTATTATATGTTTCTTATAAAATATATGGCAAATAGGATCAAAATATAAATATGTTTTTTTAACCATCCAAACAGTTTCAAGAAGGGTTTTCAGATGAAAATAAGCTACCTACCATGAATTAAGCTAGCTAGTCTGCTTTATTTTTTGGTTTTCATCTAGGTACCTACCTACATTTTGAACCGATAAATCAAATGAATCAATTATTATTGGTATGATGGTATGGTTGATAAAAAAGAACAAGTCTGTCACCTTGGAATAGAAGTCAAATAGATTTGAGCAAAGTTCATGCGCTAGCGAAAAATTTAATCAAAACCTCTGCTGTCTTCTGGCTACAATTTCATAATATATTTTGTTAAAGCTTTGTTGAAGTCGATTTAAATTAAATCACAATATATACAAATGCGCTTATTTAAATAGTCACTGCTTTCGAAAACCAGATTAGGGTGGGCTCCTTAACATTTATGACTTTTTTTTCAATTAATGATAGATAGTAAGTTTTTAACAAGACATGTTCTTTCATGAAACCGGAGCGCTTATGAAAGCTCACCAGAATTTCATTGAAAACCAATATTACAGTTTGAACTGATTCTTTCTTACTTGTCAGCTGAATTTGGTGAAATATAGAGGATAAATAAATGGGAAGGATAAGAATAAGCGAAACTTTCTTCTTGATAAGAAAATGCTATAAATTGGATATAATGAATATACTTTTTTGTTCTTGGCAATTTCAATCAAGTATTACATAATAACACAACTGCATAAAAGAAAATTTGCTAATTTGGGAATGTTTTCTGTTAAAATGTGTTTCACCCAGATCACCTGAAATGGCTGCAAATGATTATAAGAAGTATTGTATGCTTATTGAAAGAACAAAGTAGATTGTCTTGCATTACATATGTAGGCAACAAAAAGCAATTGAAAACTTTGATTGATCACAAAAGTGACCCACAAAAAGTAGGTTAAAAATCAAAACAACTCATCCAACCTCAAAATTTTATAAAAGTACAATTAAGGAGAAGGTATGCAGCAAGTAAAGCAATAATTGTGTAATATCTCAACGTTTGTAAAACAACTCAGAAGGGTTTTCAACCCCTATCATCGAATTGATCAAATCAACAATAAAAACCATAGGGGAAAATGAACTGACCTGCGTTTTTCTTTGGGTGCTTTGGGCTTCATATCCATTCCAAATTACAACGTGTATTTCTTAGTCACTGCTAAGGAAATACACTAAATGCACATTAAAACAAACTAAAATAAACACAAAATTAAGTCCAAACTACACAAACAAGGAATTTCATTCACATTCAACTATGACGTTTTAGTAGATTCGACATTACAGAACTGACATTACTGACAATCAAAAAACCTGACCAATACATTTCCTGAATGAAATCAAGACGTTGCCATATCTAATTCAAAGTCATGAGAGTAAAGTTGAGTTGAATAATTTGGGAAATACTTGTTATATGAATACATAGAAATATAATTATATTATAATTACATTTCTATGTATGAATGGTGTATTACATGTGCTATTAATTTATGACAGACTTTTAAGGGACAATTTATTTAGTTATTCATTCTTTGAACTCAACCAAGAAATAAGTAGGTTTCCCTGCGACGATGACGAATTAATTTGACTCCTGTGAGTATATGTTCGGCTTGATCGTTTAAATAATGCGTTCATTAATATATTATTAAATTTTCATTTACTTTGTTGCATTAAACAACTGTTTCTAGGTAGGTAGGTATATTTTGATTCAAGACTCTATACACCTGTATAGAATCTAAATGGCCTAGACTCAGAATGTTTTTAGTATTACCATGAATTCGGAACTGTGTGTGTTACCTTTTTGCATTTGCAGCCTATTATTTTTGAGATAGAAGACAGAAAGGTACACAATACACAATCCTGGATAAGTTCAGTTCAGAATCTCCATCTATTTGAGCACAGTTTCAATACAGTGATGCCACTACCAAGTACGTAGCACCAAAATTACTGAATTTTAGCTACAACCTCTCATCAATAGGTATATACCTATAGGGATGTTTTTTGAAACCCCATCGAAAATACTAAACTAAGAAATAAATGTATTGTAGTAGGTAGGCACAAATATTTACAGAGCTCTGCTAGGAGCCCCGACTCCGTTCTCGAGAGAAACTTCTGATAAATAGTCTTAGAAAAGAATAAATAAAGTATTGGGCAGTGGATGACAGAAGGCCATCAAACAAATAATTAAAAATGTATCCATATTTATAATGGGTTTATATCTCTTAATCAAATTTTCACCAAGAACCTCTTTCAAATTATTACTTCTCTCTTTATATAATATTTAACTTTTAAAATCGAAAATTAACCTAGGTATTCAAATGAAATTTTAGCGATTTGGGTAGATGGGAAAAACTGTTGGTGAAAATGGACAATATTGGGTTGTCACTTATTCTGAATGGTGAAAAAAAATGTATCCGCGAAATCGTCCCTATTATGAAAGATAATTTATTTTGACTATTACAGTAACTATAATAGGTATGGCTGAATATTTTATCATCATTACTTACATAATGAGTTTCAGTCTCTTTAAACAATGCTTTCTTTCTCTTTGAACTATGGTTTCAGATTTCTAACGATATACACAGAATAATTGTAAAGTCTGGACGGGAAAAACTAGCGTAAATACCTATCTGATGTACCTATGTGAAATTATTGATTAATATTTCTTCACAAGCTTCAATAAAGTCTGCCACAGTTTGATCATTGTTCCCTACTTGGAACTTAGTTTTGATTGAGCACACCGTTATTCTATTCTGTAAATGAGGGACACTGGATCCTATATACTATATAGACATCAGGCGCATGCCTAGGGAGATAGGTACTGATCGACAAGCGTAAGGATGCCTCCGAGAATTGGTTGCGCAGTAGACAAAACCCTGGAGTGGGGCATGAGCTCAATCGCTCTGCCTTATTAAACAGTAGTCGATCTTTGTCGCACATCTACTCACGCTTTATATCGTTTCCGCATCTCAGAGGCATCCTTACGCTTGTCGATCTGTAATAGGGTAATTGCAAAGAATATCTACAATGTTCAGTATTGTAGATATTCTTTGGTAATTGTACCCCTCCCCACCACTACCATGACCACAGTATAATCACTGAATATTTACTCTTTAGAACCTATATGAAACCTTCATGGTAAATAATATATATCTGTAAAGGATGACTATACTCTCTTTGGACTATACCCCATTCCCCATGGAATTACCCTAGGCATGTTACTGTTGATTTGGAGCACCACAATAAGGTATAGATAGTTCTTATAGAAAACTTTCCCAATAACCCAACAAATGTAATTCAATGTTCTTACAATACTTATTATATAGATTTATCCGGAAGAATATATGGATTTAATCGCTTCTTATATTTATTATTCAGCAGGGATCAATATAGATTAAATAATATTAATAATAATCGAATTAGTTCATTAGTTCATAAGTAACACGAATCATTCCTAATCTTTCCCAAAAAGTTATACGAATTACATAATATGAAAAAAGTACACTCAAAATTCCTGTTTTGAAACTTTTACTATTTTAATTTTTTTTTCAATGGTCGGTCCTTAGCCTCAGAGCAATAAAAGTTATAGAGGTGCGTTTTCTATCATTTTCTTGATCGCAAGCGCAACATAACTGGCTTCGTTTATATACATCAGGAACTGGATCATGCTAAGAAAAGGCATTGTCGGGTATTTTCGTCTTCACTCGTGACGAGGTAGGAGTTGCCCAAGCAGACTAAAATGTAACAAGGAGGGTTTAATAAGCTCTAGCCAATCAGAAACTTGTAGCGTAGCATCAACGCGTTATAGTGACGTACTTGGATATGAGTACAGAGTCGAACTCGAACCAAGCAACAAAACTGTCAGCAGTAACTCTCATATACCAAGAGCTAGTCCGTCACTGTCTATAGAGAACGGCGGCCATGACTGTAGTTAATAAATATATGGCCATGACATGTCCAACTACGTCACATTTCGTCACAAATGTTCTTTCATCTCTTTCTATTAGTGCCCCCATTGTCTTATGGGGATTAGACTCTGCTAGTCAAATAACGTAATCTCTTTGATCATGGCCACCATTTTATCTCTTGACAGTGACGGACTAGCGCATCCCGCACTCTCGGTGCGTTATACGTGACAGTTCTGTTCCTTGGTTCGAGTTCGAGTTCAACTCTACCAAGGACACTTAACACTATAGCTGCTTTCCATTTAATGTAAGGAGCTCCTCAGAGCTACCCAGAGCGTATGCCCATGCGTTCCATTTAGTGAGGCTGCAAGTACCAATTGACATTTCCCTTGCCCCTCGAGCACTACCCGTTTTATTGGTGCATGAAGCACAAGTAGACAAAAGTCAAAACCTCGAATACATAGTTTTTTAGCGAAAAAGTCGGTGAAAAAGTAATTTCCGAACTAAGGGGCTTGTAGCCCTGGGGCTTGACACTCATAAATGGAAAACGCCTTTATTTGTAATGTTCAATGTTCATGCGACTCTACTCATGTCCAAATACGTCACTTTGACGCTACAAGATTCTGATTGGCTAGAGCTTATTAGACTCTCCTGTTCAGCGTTACTCTCTTTGCATTAAACCAAGAGTATCAAGTACTGCATTTCGCTGTTTAGTAGAGGTCGAAAAGTATCGATACTGGCGAGTATCGATGTTTCGATACTAAATCTTAGAAAATATCGATATATCGATAGTCAGTATCGATACTTCGATACTCGTCAAAGTATCGATTAATCGATACTGAACTCTAAAATATAAGTAACTGTTTTTTTGTATAGTCTTTTAGCAGAGGTTCGATAGTTAAAAAGTTATCAAAGAATAATACCAGCTACAGAAAAAGTAAAAAATAAACAATAAGTAATATTAATCTTTCATATATTTATAATTTTGATTAATAAATATTATTTTATCAACATTTTTTTATTTGAGACGACTTTTTTGTAGATATAATTATGCCTGCCTTCGAAAAAATCCTCTCTGAAGACTCAGATGTCGCAGGAATATTTCAATGTCAATTGATTTAGTGCATCATGTATTGAAGAGTTCTTCCAATAATCAAGAGTATCTGACTCAATAGGTATTGGTGGTATTTCCAAATATTGTCTGATCATGAAAATAGACTACCTAAGTCCTGACGTCACAAGTGGGCGGAGCTTATAAAACCTTTCCAAAAAAACTGGTAATACGTGTTAAAACCCCATAAGAAACTATTGATTTGATGATTCTGCATAATACCGTCGGGAATAAGCATAATCGATATTATTTTCAATAAAGACTCAGTTAGTTGAAACCTTTTGCCGAAAAAAAGAATTTCAATGTTTGGAAAGGTTAACCAAGTTTCACCCACTTTGACGTCACGCTTAGGTAGTCTATTGTATCAGCTATGGGAGATTATTTTATGTCAACTGTCAACTTTCAAGGGTCAACTGTCAATAGTGTCATCGAAGTATCGATACTACTTTCTTTAATATCGATATTTCGATACTGGGTGTAGTATCGATTATCAGGATCGATACTTTCCGTGTTTAGTCAAAGAATATCTACAATACGAACATTGTAGATATTCTTTGGTTTAGGTCCATTCAAACAAAAAACCTTTTATTACAAGTGGAAAATGGCGCCACATTCAAATTTTGAGTCACGCTCATAAAAATGATTATATTTCTATGGTCACGCTGGAGCATAATCTGATTTTTCACAGCATTTCATTATCGTATAATATTACAGTTGTTTAAGTTATGCATAACGAAATGTGAATAAGTATGGATTATGAAACGGGTAAACCGTTTCATCTAATACTTTAGTGATATTTATTCATGCCAGATTGAAATGAAAATAAAACCAGTTAAGAGAATACGAGTGCAATGAGGAATTAAAATAACTTCTCCGGCACAAAGTGTCACTTAAGTCGAGATCACAAAATCTGTGACAGCTAGTGCGTAAATTACATTTATGCACTAGCGGGCGGTAAAGTACACTTTACCGCCCGGCGGGCCGTAAAGTAGACAAAATTCTCAAATTGTCTATACTCACACATCATTTCATGCAATTCCTAACACGAATTAAAATCATTTCAGTTCAATATAGAGCAATACTCTTTCTAACATTTGTTCATAATCGT
Source organism: Chrysolina oricalcia (assembly GCA_944452925.2). Taxonomy (NCBI): domain Eukaryota; kingdom Metazoa; phylum Arthropoda; class Insecta; order Coleoptera; family Chrysomelidae; genus Chrysolina; species Chrysolina oricalcia. The sequence continues at coordinate 15,084,505 of OX101818.2, read as the reverse complement.
TGGCAATTTTTTCGGTGATGATCTATGTATCTGAAATAGATTCTCCAATATAGCACTCAGCTACTATAGTTTCACATTCCTCATATTATGTTACCCTTAATTATTGTATGCATAACGTATGAAACGTGTAGACCATTGCCGGCTAACGCCATCGGGCCATCATCCACGCCGCAGGCCATAAACACCTACTTTACGCCCTTGATACATAAATAACTATTTTGAAATCTATTCAGTGCGTAAAAAACCGACCATACATTTACACATTCTTGAAAAAGACAATGTTTTGGGTAAATTTTACTCGGAAATAAATCATCATTTCATGATACGACAAAAATTTAAAACTTTTTAATTAACAAATTAATAATAAAATTTGTCAAAATATATATTGCCATAGAAAAAACTTTGATATATTTTCGTAAAGGAAAATAGTCCTGCCCTATGAACTTAAATCACAAATAAGTCGGTATTTGTTTGTATTGTAAACTATGATTTGTCTGTCTGACTTATTTACAGAAGTATATCTATTAATCGCACTTCCCAAGGTCGGAGTATCTATTGAATTTTTCTACAATGGAAATGCAAAAATACATTCCTTGCACTACTTTGGCTCCAATTTGAATACAGGAATAATACACACGTTGAAATGCATTTAATGATCAATTCTCTACTCAGAGACAAATTGTTTAATTCAAATCTCTAAACATGAACCACTGATACAATAATACAATAACTGAAAAACGTTTTACCTACAGAAATGTTACTAATAAATAACTAATTTTAAATTATTTTGAAGGAGCAGGTGGTTGGGGTTCACTTTTATCATCTTTTGAATTGACTTCCACTTGACTCATACTGTTAAGATCATCATCATCTGCTAGGTCTTTATTGTACAGAGTTGGATATTGTTGCATGCAAGTTTGCATTCCCTTGAAAAGGTCGTAACAGTCACTACCTACAAAAAAATTATTTTTAGTGAAATCAATTGAATACTCATAAATAGAAGCTAGCCAGCCATAATGAGAAAAAACTGATAAACAAGAGCATGAAATGAAGAAGTTTTGGGTGGGTACACTCCTATTTGAGCATTTTTTAAACTAGATTATTATTTTTATACTTAATGCTTACCTTTTGGTTCAGATTCAGAGTAGTGGAAACAACTGAATGCATTCCGAAACTCAACGCCACATGGTCCTGTAGCCATTCCTCCCAGACAGGGACAATTCCAATTAATATCTCCATTAGGCAAAATCAAACCCGGTTGTGGATCAGGTTCAGGTAATTTTACTTTGCTTGGAACCTGATGGTCTTCTTTGGTGGCAAATATCAAGATATCTTTGTTGTTTGGCCCTACTTTTCGACAGTGCGACATTATTTTCAATGTTGATGTACTCGGCTGTCTGCCTGGAGTGCTAGTAAACAAGGAGATGCTTTGTGAATTATGTAGCAACAACTCTCACCCTCGTGTCTGTCGGCGAGGGTTAAGCTACTTCTCAACTTAACGTAGTGTGAATTTGGTACTCGTAAAATTCCTCGATTGTGAGTTGGGTTGTACTTCAATAAGTCGACGGTTACCGCTGCACCGACTTCACCAAATAATTCGTTGAGAGCTTCTATGATGTTTTTTTTGAAATATACTGGAGTCACTTCCTCATCATAGCTCTCTGCAAACTTCCTGAAATTGAAAAGATAGGTTACATTGACTTGAATGAATTTAAGTCTCGAAAATTACTTAACAAGGACAAGTCTAAATAATAAAAATTAGTCATGGTTCATTTTTCTGGTGATGAAATGAAAAACCTACTGTCTTATTAAACCAGCAAGCAGAAACGATCTACTTTCGATTTTTCGCAACGAATTTAGGTTATGTAGCTCAGAGTTTATGGTGGATTTATGCAGCAATCATAAGTCATAAGTCTTAAGTCATAAGGAAGAATATTCGTCAATGATTGGTTGGAATATACGGACCAACCAATCATTGACGATTATTCTTCCTTATGACTTAAGACTTATGACTTATGATTGCTGCATAAATCCACCATTAGTTGATGTTGGCGGTGTTGCCCAATGATTACATCTTCAATCTGTGGTGTGGCCACAGAATACTGAACTACATCTGGTGTGGCCGTGTTGCGAGGATGCCGAAAATGACCCAATCTTTGATCTAGAAGTTCAAGTTATTTTGTCAAGAACGCAATAGAGAGCCATTTGAAAATTTGATTTTGTGAAGAAAAATTGTTTCTATATCCATTACACCGAAGAAAAGACGTTTACAAATTTGATGACATGTCCATAAGTTTTTACCTGATAGTTCTTATGATGATTTGGTGTTGCAAGTTATTATTCCTGGTTTATTCCTAGTTCTACTCTGAATGCAAATGCCACCTGTGAATTGCAATCAACCCAAACCCCCAAACCTATTCACATAGTTCACAAATTTGTGAAAAAAGTAAGAAAGCAGTATACCTATAGCTGCTTTCCATTTAACGTAAGGAGCTCCTCAGAGCTACCTAGAGCGTATGACCCTGCGTTCCATTTAGTGGGGCTTCAAGCACCGATTGACATTCCTCTTGCCCCTCGAGCACCACCCGTTTTATTGGTGCATGAAGCACAAGTAGACAAAAGTCAAAACGCGAATACACAGTTTTTTGGCGAAAAAATCAGTGATAAAGTAATTTCCGATCTCAGGGGCTTGCAGCTCTGGGGCTTAACACTCCTAAATGGAAAACGCCTTATATGTGAATCACTTGCAAATTGAACGTGGAAAAATTAAATTTATTTCAATCATGTGTATATTTGTGATGTGTGTGGGTTCTGTGATTTACACTACGTGTCTATATATGTACCTATAAATATATCAGATTTTTTTTTCAAATATTGAAAAAAAATTCATTTTTCCTAAAAAGTGGTCATCTCAATTGCCAAAAAGAACCAAAATCAATCGTCGGTGTAAGTACTTAATCGATTTTGGAAATTTCGCTTTTCTTAGTGCGAAACTATTAAAATTGAGGGAGTGTTTCCATATATCTACGTAGTTAATATATTTATGGGTGTTTCCATGAGAAATGAAACACACGGTATATTCATCTCAGATGAGAAATTCATTTCGGTCCACAGAAAATAAATACTTTTGAAAATGTGCATATTTTTGTCCTTAAAGCACATTTGACCAGCTTATCTCTTTTGAACAAGTAATATTGAATTTAAGGTTTTTCGTCTGAAATCTACGAAAGCGTAGAAGGGCCACAATGAATAAAAAAAAATATTTCGTCTAATTCCGACTTCGCAACTCGAAATTAGTATAATTCCGACGTCACAACTCGGAATTAGTATAATTCCGACTTCACAACTCGGAATTAGTATAATTCCGACTTCACAACTCGGAATTAACCTAATTCCGACTTCACAACTCAGAATTAGCCTAATTCTGACTTTACAACTCGGAATTAGTATAATTCTGACTTTACAACTCGGAATTAGTATAATTCTGACTTCGCAACTCGGAATTAGTATAATTCCGACTTCACAACTCGGAATTAGTGTAATCATTACGATTCCACGAGTTGGCTGGAGTTATGTGAAAATGTAAACTTGAACCGTCCAGCGAGAACTTTGAAGATTTAATACAGCTGATGGTTGACCCTAAGATCTATCAAAGAATATAGCAATTTTAGATATGCTATGTGGTTGAATGCTTGGCGGTACCACTAAGTTTTTTGGAAATTGTAGATTTTAATCATAGCTTGATGTACCAGTTCACCCGACATACTGCAACACCTAGGAGTTCGCAAAGACATCCTGGAGGGGTTCCTGTTTTTCTTTGTTTTTCAATTAAGTACACACAGCACCGAAAATGTTGCCAGCAATGACAACAAAGCAGAAAACCTTTGATGTTTACCGCCTTCCAACAGGACCGCGAAAAGTTACTGCAACACAACACATTTTGTTGATAGAAAGTTTCAGATTTGTTGTTAAGTTGTTAAAAACATATTTTGTTTCTGTTTTGTTGGTTTGATGTGGACACTGCATAAGGGCTGAAAACGTGCTTTTTCCTTTTTTTTTTTTTTGAAACTGGAACGCGAAAAGTTTGTTGCAACCAGAAACACAACAGACCTGTTTTGTTGAAGAAAATTTTCAGATTTGTTGTTAAATTGTTGAAAAAGAATGAGTTAATGTTTTGTTTGTGTTTTTTTGGGTTTATGTGGACACGGCATAAGAGTTGAAAACGTTGATTTCATTGAAAATATGAACAGGATGTTCATAAAGTCAGTTGTGGTATCATATACGACTGAAAGTTGGAATTCGGTGTCTATTTTCCATCGTACAAGATAACCTCGGAAGGTATTCATATTTTAAAGAGAAACATTCTCGATTGAAAATTGAATCAATACATGACTCCTCTGGAAATGGAAAAAACCTACGATAAAATTGAAGTTACTTGTTTGTAATATCTAACAGAAAACAACTACTTCCCCGGCTATAAAGCCACGCTGGACATTGAACTACATCTGATAGATATTGAGAAAGACCCTATATATCTTGAGAGAAAAAATCTGAAAGTGAAAATTTGCATTTTCATTCAGATAGTTGATTATTTATTAAATGTCCAGAACCCATTGGAGATTCTTATCTATGAATGAGATAAGGGAGAATGTTATTATCAGAAGTATCACTCACAGAAAATCGCTCATTCCATTGATGCGTGAATTGCATCTCTGTCGCTAGGTCTCCAATACATTTTGGTCGACAAAAATCTATTTCACTCTTCTAAGATCATCAGGGAGGTCGGAAGAATTGGAAAACATACTCTTCAGAAGCAATTTCACACTGTACTGAGGAATTGTACGATGGAAAACAGCGACTAAATTCCAACTTTCAGTCGTAGATGATTCCACATCTGACTTTATGAACATTCTGTTCATATTTTCAATGAAATCAACATGCCATACCCACGACAGGTTTTATGTCAGAAAAATATTTTCAAAGTTCCAACGCACAAGAAATAGTCCAACAACTCCTCTTTACAGTGTGAAATTGCTTCTGAAGAGTATGTTTTCCAATTCTTCCGACCTCCCTGATGATCTTAAAAAAGTGAAATAGATTTTTTGTCCACCAAAATGTATTGGAGGCCTAGCGAAAGAGATGCAATTCACGCATCAATGGAATGAGCGATTTTCTGTCAGTGATACTTCTGAATAACATTCTCTCTTATCTCATTCATAGATAAGAATCTCCAATGGAAACTGGACATTTAATAAATAATCAACTATCTAAATGAAAATGCAAATTTTCACTTTCAGATTATTTCTCTCAAGTTATATAGGGTCTTTCTCAATATCTATCAGATGTAGTTTAATGTCCAGCGTGGCTTTAGCCGGGGAAGTAGTTGTTTTCTGTTAGATATTACAAAAAAGTAACTTCAATTTTATCGCAGGGTTTTTCCATTTCCAGAGGAGTCATGTATTGATTCAATTTTCAATCGAGAATGTTTCTCTTCAAAAGTTGAAAACGTGTTTTTGTCCTTTTTTTAATGGAAACGGGAACGAGAAAAGTTTGTTTCATCCAAAAACACAACACGTTTTGTTGAAGAAAAGTTTCAGATTTGTTGTTAAATTGTTGAAAAAAAAAAATTTGGTTTGATGTGGATCCAGCATATTTTTTTCTTTTTTTTAATGGAAACGCATCAATTTATAAAAGAAAAATCTGTCAGATTAGCAAGATGAAATAATGTAATGATCAATAATAAACGTGTGTTGCTAAGTAGAAAAGTTGCCAAGCATAAAACTAGTACTTTTCTTACGATTTTCTCTAAATAAAGTTTACTCTTTTCCATTAAAAATACTTAACAAGTGCGGAAAGTTATACTTTCCCGCACGCTCCTGCCGAGGTGGCGTGCGGGAAAGATACGTTCTAATAATATTGAGTAATAACTATATACACAAATGCACATGAATTGACGAGTTTGGACTTTCACTATTATTTGAATGGAATCGCAATGATTACACTAATTCCGAGTTGTAAAGTCAGTATTATACTAATTCCGAGTTGTGAAGTCAGAATTATACTAATTCCGAGTTGTAAAGTCGGAATTAGTATAATTCCGAGTTGTGAAGTCGGAATCATACTAATTCCGGAGTTGTGAAGTCAGAATTATACTAATTCCGAGTTGTAAAGTCAGAATTAGTATAGTTCCGAGTTGTAAAGTCAGAATTAGTATAATTCCGAGTTGTGAAGTCGGAATTATAATTTTTTATTTTATGTGGCCCTTCTACGCTTTCGTAGAAATCCATTAAAATTTACCTTTCTCTTGCGCTCGTTGACTATTCAACTGAAAAAAGCGCCATCTACAATTAGTGACGTATGACAGTTTTCTGTTACAAAAACTACGTTCTGTGTGTTCGTGGTTCGTGTTGTATCTTCAACGTTCCAACTCCGGTTACTCCATGACATTTTTAGACGCGGCTTATGATATATGACAGTTACAATGTCTAGCGAAGGTGATTCTTCTAAAAGTGTGATATCTGAGGTAATTATACATTTTTTCGCATTATCAATTGATTATAGAATGGTTCGGAAATATGTTTGAAAAATAATCACCGTAAATGTAGCAAAATTTCAACGGCGAATTCGGTACAAACATGTTTGTTTTACAAATTCAATATGGCGGTGTTGATATTTGAAAAAGCGGGAAACAAAAGTGCTAGAAAAATAACAATTTTCAACCAAATATGCCCCCTTGATTTTCAAAACAATTTTTTCAGTCCAACGAGAAGAGTGGAACAGATAATAACACAGATGATTCCTCTCAAGATTCCCATGATGTGAATGACATTAAAGCTGGTAAAGCTTCTGATGCACCCACTGAAAACAATGTAGAAAACAAGGACGAAGAGGAAAAGTCCAAGGAAGAAATCGAGGAAGAGGATAAAAGTCCTGAGAAGCCACCGGAAAAAGTAGATAAGGCAAATTCTGAAAATAAGAAAAAAGGAGATAGCGAGGACGAGGAGGATGAGGAAGATGGTGAAGATGTAGAAAGTGAAGAAGTTGAAGAAGGTGAGAAGGAAGATAAGAAAGAAGATAAGAAAACAAAAGATAAGGAGGAGAAAAATAAAAAAGCAAGTGAAGATAAGACCAAGAAAGAGAAGGACAAGAAGGCAAAAGAGGATGTGAAAAGTGAAGAAAACAGTGAAAAAGAAGATGATGAGAGTGAAAAGGAAGAAAAAGAAGTGGATAAAGAGGTACCTTTACTTGATCAACCGCTCGAAAAGTCAGGCAAGAGGGAACGCAAAGGAGTTCAGAGATTCAATGAAGAATTCACTGCAGAACCTAAGGAGGGGGTACGTTTTATAGCATATATAATATTGGAGAATTAATTTGAGTGAATAAATTCCCTAACTGTTTTTTTTTTCAATAATTTAAGTACTAAGTTCAATAATTTTTCTCAGGCCAAGGTGGAATTCATAGAAGGAAATGGAACTCCTCTTGGAGACATCCCACGTGTTGATGCTTCTATTTCGCGTTTCAAAAATGATGATCTAAAATATCTACATCGGCTCCTGTTCAAAGTCATTGGAAAAAATACACTAATCAAGAAAAATATCAGGAAGTTTAATGGTTTTGACTTCAAAAAAGATAGTGAAGAGTATGAAATGAAGATAGCGTTTGCCAGCAAATTTGAACTGAAGCAATTGAAGAGCATGTGCGAGATGTTAGATTTACCTAAATCTGGAGCTAGAGATGAAATTGCTCAGAGAATCGTGGATTTTTTGGTAGAACCGAAAGATTCTGGAAAACCACTTGACGGTGGGAGACCAAAAAGAAGCGCTGCAGTAAAAGCTAATAATAGAGGTTAGTAGACTTGTTACGTAGACATACTAAGTTCCTTGGTAAGTTTTTCCCACTAAATACAAGTGGTGGTTTGAATTGAAAATATTCGCCTTTTAATTAATGGTTTTATTGACAATTTAAAAAATATCAGCTACAAGTGTTTTAGAAGTAAAAAAACTTTTACTAAAATTTCAGCCATGATTTGAAAGGATTTACTGATCTAATGAAAAATATCAAAACCCTTTAATATTATTTGAGTTTATGTTGATTACTATTTTTTTTTAATAAATTACTTCTTTCTCACTATAAACGCACAGAGAATTTGTCAACATTTGCTCAAAATACATAATATTAAAAAAACCAGTTAGGTTGATGGCCATTTGATTATATTTGTAGTGTACTTTATAATCAATAAACATCTTTTATTATTATATTAAAAAAAAAGTTTCCAATTTATATCAAAACTAGGTAAAAATAAAGAAGAGTGTTCATCCTGAAATGCAGTGGAAATTGATATGAAAGTCAATAATTAACTGCAAGTTATTTGATTTACAGAAGGTTGTGATAGGACATAAGTCTGTAAAGGTCAAGATTATCTATTTTGGCTTTTGTTTTGATCCTTTTTGTACAGTTGACCTCTTGATGATTGGTTTTACAATATAACTCGTTTAAAAAATTTGTAAATAAAAATTGGGCTTAGTATTTAGCCATGCAAATTCATAATTTTCCGATGTAACTAGTAAGGAAGCAGAGTTATCATTTGTCTTAGTAACTTTTGTATCTAATGAAGCTGTCGCCAAGTTATCAATAATGATTTGCTTTTAGATAATAAAAACTGAATTTCATTTATATGTTTATTGCACAGGGATGATCTGAAAGGAAATTAATTAGTCTTTCTTAATTGAATTTTCGTTATATAAGTACAAATGGTGTTTCTTATAATTCAAAATTCAATTTTTCACAAGAGCAGAAAATTCAGTAACCTTCCTACAAAGTTCTTACTAGTTACATTGAAAGTTCTTTAGTACTTCCACGGCATTGCATTATTTTATTACTACAATGTTGACTTGCTACAAATATTCTGCTGCTGTATTCTATTGTACATTTATCTACAGGGTATTCTTCACATGATGACTATTCTAGTGACGAAAAGCATTCCTCCAGAGCGCGTCGAGATAAAGGTACCCTTATATTTTTTAGACATGAAATAGGTTGTGGTTTCAGTGCTTTTGTTGTTCATTGATTCAGCTAACGCTAATAAGGTATGCTCATCGGTTGGTAGAGTAGATGATTAACTGATTGCTTGGTGTTGAACCTGCACTTGTTTGTACTAATGAGAAAGCTTATAGCTGATGATGCCAATTTTGGCGGTGAAACGCACGAGTGAAATTAACGTAGTTTTAGTGTTTGGTTAGTTTTTTTTTTTCAAAAATGTTTTTCCCAGGTGTAAATAAAATTTGAAGTTTAGTGAAAAAATTGCTTTACTTTCCATCTTGCACTGAATGTTTCTTGGCGGAAAGCATCATTAGATTGGAAAGATTCAGCATTCCAAATCATGTTACAAAGAAATATGAAGGATTCTTTTCTAGAATGTCATCTTAAAATTTTTATCCAGTATGACTTGATAGTTTATGTAAACATTGATTTTTTTTTTAATGATTTAACTTAATGCAGCACTCCTGTAGCGCATTCATATCAACATTGTTTTCTGGTTTTTCTTGATATTGCTAAGTTCTTAAGCCACACTTTGATTACTTTAATTTTTAGTTCAAATGCAAATAATGGTAGATAACCATTGGCTAACACCTATTCTTATTGTGTTTAACTTCCTTTTACACAATAAATACTTTTTATAATTATTATTAATATCATTAAATTGATACTTGAAGATCAATTTTTAATTGGAACATGTTTTCAAGATTTCAAGTGAAAATGTCTCTAGATTAATTGCTATTGGTACTATTGGTAAAGTAGTGGATAAATTTGTTGAATATCTTAAGCATTTGGGAAAAACATCTGAATCAGTGAAATTTTATTTTTGTTGCGCACGTTTTCAAGTTGATTTAATATATTAATTTAGATTATTAAACGCATGATAATGAACCATTCTAAGCATCAAGTGCACCACTTTTATATGATTAGAAGTGTACAGGGTGATTTGTGTCATCAACTTTCAACTGCTGCTGCCACCATGTAGGGTAGTGTTCACAAAAGGCAGCACTGGTTTCTCTGACTCAAAATTTAATCATCTTCAAGATGCCGTTCGATTTTTTGAAAAGTTAGATGATACTCAATAATCGAAATTTAGGGGTATTTTTCTCCTTGCTGCCACAGGTAAGTGTTGTACAGGGAGCTGGCAGCTCCGATTTTTCTCATAGCCCTATCTCTTCCCTACATCAGTAATCAAACGAAATCGAAAGGTATTATGATACTGAAAAACACGAAAAAAAAAAATTTTTTTTAAATTGTTTTTTCTCGCGTCGTTCGGTCTATGCAAGGCAGCAGCGCCATTCCGTGTTCTCCAGTAAATGAGGAAATGCAGGCTAATAAGTTTTATCACTTATGGCTGGTGGTACAAAACGAGTTCAACAGTTCAGTAAACTTCAGTTGCTATGGATTAGCCAATACAATTTCTAGGTCCTTCACAACGGAACTTAGTTTACTTGAACTGTTGGTGAACTTGTATTGTTCAACCCGCCCTTATTGGTATAGTGTCGCGGGCTCTTAGACCACAATACATATTAAATTAATGAAGAAAGCAAACAATCAAGATCAGGATGGCATGTTTCGGAACAAAAGGCTTTGCTTGAAATAATTTAAATCATTTGTTTCAAATCTGAATAATGAAAAATCTTGAATTTTTTAAAAAACAAGGGAAACTGAAATGTTCAAAAAGTAAAAAAATCCCTACAGGTAATAATTTTCATGTTATTTTTCAATCAGTTCTTTGACAGTAGAAACGTTTGTTTGTAGATGTTTTTTATGGTAGGTAGAAATTTGTGGTGCTTACTTTCATCTAAAACACAAAGATAACGTTATAGAGAATCGTAATTCGGAGCAAATCGTCTTGTTGGCTATATCTCGCTCACGATAACTTCTCTGAAACATCACAGATGTATTTTTTAACCTGTCTCCTATTCATAATTGTTTTATGGTTTATATATTTTCATCATTCCACTCTTAGTACTTGATATCAAAAAGGAAGAATGATTTACGAAAAATGAGAAATAAAACCATTATTTTGTCCTATCTGTATGATTGTTTCAAAGCTGCCACAATTGAAAAGTTAGTCAGAAAACGTCTTAAATTTTCGCACAAATTAATATACCCCCAGGCCAAACAATCAGAAACTAAGAAATTTGTAACCTTAACGTACTTCGGGAGAAGAACACAGGCTATTGCGGGATTCTTTAGAAAGAATAATATAGAAGTAGCATACAGGCCGCATGCCAGGTTGTCTAAGTTTATTTTCAAAGATAGAATAGCAAAAATGGAAAAATATGGAGTTTATAAGCTTAAGTGTCCAGAGTGTAACGGTGTTTATGTGGGACAATGTGGACGTAATTTTTCAAAAAGATACGCTGAACATGAAAGGTCCTTCAGACTAGGAAAAAATGATTCGACGTTTTCAAACCATTCCTTGGAATGCAACCACAAGTTTCCGAGTCTGAACGATACGGAAATTTTGCACTATGCAAGCAAGGGTTGGAAACTGAATTATTTAGAATCCCTAGAAATTCATAAACACAAATATTGTGGATGTAACCTACTGAATGATCAACTGGATTTGGTCTATTCATCGGTTTTTAAGGCAGCTCAATCACATTCTCGCAAATAAACAAGGTCCAGGTAAAAGTCATTAATGTCACTAAGACAGGCCTCGGGTAGAATTAAGGGTACTTAAGGAGTGTTATTTATTATTTCAGATTATTGTATTGTTTGATAATGTCCATATAGGAAGAAACTGCAGTAACGTTGGTTACAAATAGAAGTGGTATAAAAACATAGAAAGTTTTATTTCTCATTTTTCGTGATGATTTCCTACCACGTAGTAACGGCTACATCCATCAATTTATTGAAAGAATGGTTAATATTGATTTTTCTATCATGATAACGCAAACTGGCAATTATTCCCGTACGTAAAAAATAAACTGAGAGGTCAACGTTTTTCGACACCTGCAGAAGCGGTTGGTGCGTTCAGAATGCATGTTTTAGAGATACCTCAATCAGAGTGGAAAACGTGCTTCGACAATTGGTTCAAACGAATGCAGAAGTGTATAGATCTTCATGGGGAATATTTTGAAAAATAATACAGCGATTTTCGATTATTAATATTTGTTTTTATTATCTATAAATCAAATGCAACCCCCGTACCTATCAAGACTATCAACTACACATAAAATTTTGCGACCTGAAATCACAATAAAAAATGCAGTGCTGCATCCTGGACTAAAGTTTCGACGTCTATTACAAATTAGTTTTTATCTAAGGTTTTTATATATGAATATGTGTCTGAGGCGTGTTTAGAGGAAACAAAAATAGCCAAAATCATGAATAACTGTTGGTTGGAAATGTTTACAATTCAATCTGATAGCGGTCTAATTGAGCATGGTTAATTACAATATTTGACATACGCGATGTACAGGACGATTATCGGAAATATTTTGACAGCGTAATTTTTTTATGAAATTTCGGAAATCTCCATTTTAAATTATTGCAAATCCAGTGGTGTAGTCAAATTTCACAAAAAAAGTTGCTTTTGTTTTTTGTATTTTTGGCGATGAAATAAATTCGAAGTAGACACAGATCTAAAGATACGATGCTCTATCCATTGGAAAAAAGAACTTTTGAATCGGATAATCACTAACAATGTTTAAGGTGTGTCTCGTTTTCAAACTCTGTGGATATACTCCTGTAGTATTTCTTCATACTGAATAGACCGTAGTTGAATATAACAAACCTTTTTTACGTTGATGAAATTCTTAACATAATTCCAAAAAAAAGTTTGGTAAGGTATTTGGAATGGTACGGTATGCGTCAAAAGTTTTCTATTTGCGGCCTATTACACATACGTTGATCATAAAAGTAAATTTGTTGTTCCGACTGAACGATTTCCCTACCATTTCAACCATCCAATCTAGTGTCGGAGGCACTAGGCAACACTGCTCTGTTGCTAGTGTCAGTAACTTTTATAGTCCCGACAATCAGATTTCTCTTTTGAAAACTGATTAACTGTTAACACAATGGCTAGAACCAAATTAGTTCACAAGGGACGGTTCATCAAAGAAAGTAATCTGAAAAAAAGACTCAATGCAGTCGCAGCGATGTTGGCTGCAAAGAAAAAGGTAAAGATGGAAAATGAGAAAATATGTGAAGGGAGCTCGGAAGGTAGGCGCATCGTAGAATTATCCGAGCTTGGCATAAATGCAAGAGGATATTATCTATGACAAACATCATACATGAAAGAAGATTGGGTTTGCTTTCCATTTTAAGAGCTATGTGCGAATTTTGCAACAGTCGACTCTAGTTAATACTGGTAAAATACATCGCAAATCGAACAGCAAACAAGCTGCAGATGTGAATTCAAAAGTTGTTTTTGGTAAGTTAACTTAGATTTTTCAAAGCAAACGATCTTGATTTTGAATTTTGAAATCAATATTTTCAATAGGAGCCATTCATTCTGGAATAGGATGTCAATCTTTGAAGTCATATAAACATATACTGAGAATAAACATAATGGCATTCTGCAGTTGTTGTCTCAGAAAAATGAAGAGAATAAACCTCGCGTCACGAAAACAAAAAGAATTATCGATGCAATATCTTAATTTTTTGAAAAACTTAACATAAAGTCTTGATCATATCAATAAAAAAATGTACTTTTGTTATTAATGAAGAATGTAGAAAAACTGCTTCTATCATATCGTCGATGTATTCAGGAAATATAGTTTGTTTTGTTGAAATTTTGTACTAAAACAAAAATAAATTATATTTTATTGTTTTATTTATCAACACCAAAATTAAATTATAGTGAGCTTTACTTGAAGTCAAAAGTAAAAACTACTTATCATTTGAGTAATTACATTGAAAATTATATTTATCTTTTCATTTTCATGTTGGAAGTAAAGCATGTTTTTTAAATTTTTTATTTTATTCTTTTTAGTCTTACCTGTGCATTATTTCGAGTTATTCGACATGAACCAAAAAAACTTGGATTGTTATATGATGATTGTTCTTGATTTATGCAAATGTGCAGAACTTCAGGAAAAAATCATTTATTCCGACGTTAATGGAATCGGGCCAAACTAGAAAGAGAGGCAAAACATACTACGAAAATCAAAAAAATAATCACAAATTTTCTTTGAACATTTTTCAGAAAATTATTACAATTCCACGTCTAATCATTTCCAAAATTCCCATATATTCTGACTACAATATATGCAGGAAGGCTGCCCAATTCTCCAATTCTAGAGTTTCAATTTTCTATATTTCCTGGTCTATTCATTTCGGGACATATTTCTTGTGTTCCAGCGCGTTGTTGCCATTGCTATTGACGTGGTCATTTCCATGCTCTCATCGATTGCCGACTTTCGGAGCTTGTATTTCGATAAGTAGATGGTCGAATTTTTCCAGATTTGGTTATTAGCATTGTTATCGAGTTTATTGACATGTGTTAGTTTTCCATCAAATTTGTAAGACGCGTTTCTTCAGTACAGCGTTGTTATTTGAAACAATGATTGCATTTGGCCCATGGTGCTATGATTTGAAAGTCTATCAGAGAGCAAGTTTGAGTACAATTATCTCCGATTCCAAATGGACGAAAATTCTCAAAAAAATTCAGCTGATGTAGCCACTGACGAGAAATATACCAAATTTTCATTGTATTTATAAGAAAAGTGCTCTAGCGTTCCAAATACCTTAAGTTTGGCCCTAATAACAGCTAAGAATATACTATTTTAACACAGTCCAAAAATGTACCTTCCAATAACATAATTTCCATCAGTCAGAGTCAAAATAAAAAATCTCAATAAATTCAGGGCTCATCTATGTGTTTGTTTACCTATCAGAAACTATGAAAAAAAACATCTTTCATAATTTGAATTTTAAGGTATGGAAAACCAAACTTGGCAGTTTTCTTATATATAAGAAATTGAATGAATGAGCTTTATTTAAGTAAGTAGGAATATCCTAATACACAAAAATAATAAAATATTGTATCTGTAGGTACAGTAAGTAAATAATAAATATACAAGTAAAAATAAATAATATAAGTAATCCTTAAACCTAATAATCATTGATATTATAAATCAATTACGAATGAAAATTAAAAACAAAATAATTTCAAGATCTGATGTGGGCAACAAATCAACAATTAATTTTTTGATTGTCTCACATAAGCAGGTAATTTGTTACACTCGTCTAAGCCTTAATAAAATATAGATTTCATTTTAATGAATAAATTGCGAATCCAATTTGTAATTAGGAAAATGAAAAAATCACATTAATCCTCATTCATGTCTCTAAAATTTCATTTTCCTATGCTTTTTTTCCTAATTTGCCAATTAAGCCGAGAAATTGAAATTGACGAATAACAAATGCTTTATGGAGTTGGTCGTTCTGTTGACTGCCGTACGGTGTTGCCAATTTTCTCACCTCGTCTGGGAGCATTAAAAAAGGCTTTGCTATGCCGTATTGAGGGAAGAAAAGAACAGACCCAGAGTCCTACAAACCAGACCGCTAATTGTTGATCAACTAGTATGAGAAGTTATGGAGAAAATTTTGAACGCGGCGTGAATAAATCCTGTTCAAGCTGTTTAGCTAACCTTATGAATCTTATAAGCAGTGAGCCGTATAATTCCTATTGTAGAATAAAATATTCGATTAATAACTTCAACGTAACTGATCAAAAAATTATCTAATTTTTTTTTATATCGCTCTAGCAACAATTAAAATCAACTATTAATTCATGGAGATGCTATTTAGTGATTATTATCTTGTAACAAATAATTACTACAAGTGATTTGGTGATCAAATCCATGAGTGCGAAATCAGAAATTGGTTGAAACAATAGACTGCGTCACATAGAGTATATCAGAATCACTCAGTGTGAAGAGACGAATCCATTGTAGTTTTCGAAATTTTAATGTATTACAAAACTTTAATAAAAGATTGGTCAATGTTTCTGATTATTCGAATGCGTTTCACTATGGAAACATTCTAGAAATATTAAAAGGTAAAACACAAGGCGTTCATAATGAACTAACTACCTGTTCTAATACCCGGCATCAATTGGTATCTGCCCCGATCCTGTATTAATGTATTAGTAATTTACGACACAATTATAATAATAAATGTACTGATCAATTCGTACAGTGGAAATCCTTTTTTTTATAGACGGTAGTTACACCAGAATGTTTATTTCAGGTAAAAGACCAAACCTCAAAGAAGATAGTTCCAGCGATGAGGAATTCAAGCCTAACTTGTCCGATGGAAGCGAAAAGAAATCACGCAACAAACGTAAGAGAGGAGCTGCGAAAAAGAAGTCTTCAGAAGAGGACGAAGTGGTGAGCGATCCAAGTATAGCATCATCTGATGAATCCGATGTAAGTTGTTTTCAAAGTAACTCATAATTTCACACCCGACGCCACTGGTAAATTGGATGCTAGATTCATATCTGTCTTTTTTTAGGATGAGCCGAAGTCAAAACGTAAAAAGAGTCCTGTGAAAGCCAATAACAGGTCAAAAGCAAAGGCGACTCCAGCCCGGAAAGGCAGATCATCGGTCCCCGCTAAAAAGACTCCGGCTCGAGGTAGGAAAGCGAAGGCAAAGGCTGAAAGTTCTGATGAAGAAGAAGAAGAAAACGATCACAAAGAAGAAGCGAGTTCGTCCGAAGACGAGCCCCTAGTTAAGAAGACAAAGAGCAGTCAACCACCCACGGTAAGAGTTTTGCTTTTGGTTTTTTTACGATTTGTCTGAACCTTGTATGGTTTCAGGATGATGAAATCAAAACATTCATCAAGAGTATATTGGAAGGTGCGAATCTGGAGGAAATAACCATGAAGACTGTTTGCCAACGAGTCTATGACCACTATCCAGATTTTGATCTCACCCAGAAGAAAGATTTTATCAAAACTACTGTAAAGTCGGTAAGTGTCATATGGAATGATGTAGACATTTGATTCCAAACTCAGTTTCAGTATTATATCAGTTAATCTTCAGGCCGTACGGTAGTTCTGTCAGAACACAATACATTTTTTTTATCCTACTGGATTTTTGAGGTTAATATGAATAGTATTTCTGAGACAACAAAAATCAGAAAAAGCCCAGATTGGTTTTGTTAATCAACACATTGATTGCACTCATTCCATAAAAATTGCACAAGCCAGTCAACTAGGAAAAAATTAATCAGAGTCAAGCCAAAACAATATGCCTCCTTCATATTGTACTATGTGTAAAATCATTTTCTGTCTCCATATTTGGAATCGTTTTGTACAAAACAGCTGTTGCTGTCATAAGTGTTGTAAATTTAAATTCAATTTTATAAGCAAGAATAGATAAGAGTCGCTTCCAAAGCCCATACTATTAGATATTTCCTGGACTATGATGGACATCAGTAGTAAGGTTTCTATGTATGTTCATTTGTTCTTGTTGATTGTCATTAGAGCCGTCAAAAAGGCGAGATAGAAATATAAAATAGGCCCTTTGAGTTTATCCGTTCCAAACGGTTTATTTTGTGAATAGTGTACAAATAAATATGTAACTATGTTCTTGAGGTGTATACCGCACATCAAAATGGTCCTTCGAGCCGGATCGACGAAAATGCGGTTTCGCGCACGAACAACTCGCTCCGAAAGCGATAATTTGCACACACCGTGTGCAATACACTGCGCAAGGATATGTCATCTTTGCGCACGCATCTCTTGTTCACTGTGATTTTTTGTATGCGAAAATGGGGCATCCAAATCTATCACTATCTGACAATCTATTACAGTAAAGAAGGTGCGGAATAATACTGCCATAGATATTAAATACAATTTTTTTAGATAGATTTAGCAGTTTTCATTATAAAAAATTGGTTTTTCAAAAAAAAAAAAGATTTGTTTGGTTACTTTACTTTATTTATTGATCACAAGAAACATTTCTGTTTATAGAGGAATTATATTTTTTTCACATATATAGAAAAACGACAACACATGAAATACAAATTATTAAAGAAATCAAACAATAGAAAATCAGTGATGAAAATAATCTGTGAAATATGAGTAAATAATAATTCACATCCAAGCAAAAAGAAGCAAAAACAAAACAGTCAAAGGGAAATTTTAATGTATTATAAAAATTGAAAAGTTATCTGTTCATTTATTTATTGAGTAAATACCTTCCAGTCAGAACAAGTTCTGGTAGGAGGAAGTTGTACATATTATAATAAAAATGATTAACAATTGCAATTCAAACAAATTTATCGTAAATAAACAGAATAAACATACAATACTGATCAAACCATAATTAATTATAAATTAGTGAACAAAGATTGATCATCAATAGCAAGATATCAATTCCGTAAGGAAATAATGTGTTTTTTCACAGATATTTTGAATCTGGAAAAACTTCTGCAATTTGTTATATTATAAGGTAATTTGTTAAATTCATCTAGAGGAGCGTGAGTGAATCTTTTTTGGCAAACTGTAGAGGTAGCAGAATCGAGGTGAAACAAGTTATATTGTCTAATGTGATGACTATGAATTTCAGAGTTTTTTTTCAAAATTAAATTTGATTTTAATTTTTTTTTATAATATTGAATGCAATTTGTAGGTTATTTATATTATACAATTTATATAAAGAAAACTTTATCTTTAATTGCAAATAGTTTATTAGTTGATATGTCAAATGGGAGAGGATACAGTACTTTCAAATATTTCAATTCATTCTTCTGTCTTGTAATATGATAAGAACTATCAATAGTAAATTTTGTTTTATGCTTGTATATCAAACACACAGTTTCAAGTATGAAAATTGCAACAACTGTTAATATTTCGTGTTTCAAAAACAGAGGTCGGCATGAATCAGTTTTATCAGTATTTATTGATAAAAGGTTGCAATAAAGCAATTTTTCAAATTTTTTCAAGTCTTTATTAATAACGTTTTCTAGTATGAGAGAGTTTTTGTTTTCATATAAAAGTACTGTATCGTCTGCGTATATGGTATAACTTCTTGCTAACCCAATTTTAGAGATATTTTGAATTTATAATAGACACAAGATGGGTCCCAAAACAGATCCTCGTGGAACGCCCGTATTTATTGGTGGACTCAGAGTTGTTAAATTTGAGATAATTTTTTAATTTAGCTTTAGTCCTAATTTATTTCAGTGACAATGGTATTTTATTATACATTATCGGAAAAAATATTTCTTGGGTAGTCAGAAACCTAGAAGAGTAACAAGGACGCAATTATATTATATTACCATATAATCAAGAGAGACGTAATGCTATTCTCCCCTCCTGTTACCCCACTCGAATCTTCAACTGCCGACGCCACTAGTTACTATGCCAGCTACAGATCATCTTTTTAACGCTAGATAGCGACTTATTTTACATTTAATGCCGGCGGTGGTTGCTAAAATAAAAGAAAGTTTAATTACTGTTTAAACATGCCGACTATTTACACAACCGCAGAGAAAGTACATCGTTAAGTGGTACTTTGGGGGGTAATTCTGTTACAGACACTATTCTAAAATATATTTATAGTGGCTTTCGCAGATATACCAATTAGGCTGGTGCCAAAACGAATTTTAAACGTTTAAAATAAGAAAAAAGTAACAGGCAAGGACCAGCTGGAGAATCTTGTTGAGATTCCAACTTTAAGAAGAAAAAAAATATTAAAACACGAAAACACTCAAAATGGTGAAATAGGGTTGCAGTTTAGAGTTTGAAAACTGTTTTTTGCGATTTGCTGCGAAACGTGACCTAGCGAAATATGTTCCAAAAAAGAGTGTAGATAATAAAAAAAATCGAAAACTTCTTTATTCAGGGAGGTTGAAAACTGTTTTTATGCCATTTGCGGCGAAGCGTGACCTCTTGGCGGAAATGTTTAAAAGAAAAGTTGTATAATATAAAAATCTAAAATTTTTGTATTTAACACTTTTCGACATAACCTCAAATTAACCGTCAAAATGGCGAAAAAATGACTTTTCAGCATTTAATTCTTTTCTCGTGTATAAATGATTTAATTTACATTATTATTAGCGTTTACCCGTGAATAAATAAATAAGTGAATGATTAATGAAACATTCATCCAACTTGGGTCTAGACTAGGTTCAAGCAATGCTTTTTGGTTACATAATCTAATGCAATTGAAGAACACCATTCAAAAGCTTGATTTGTTTTCTTATGATCTTAACAAAGGATTTGGATAATATAAGCTCATTTTTGGTTACCTTACATATCAAAACCAATCTAAGCAATTTCTGATTTCTGACATTGAGTAACTTCTATAAACACTTTTAGGAGACAATAATAAATAACTGACTTTATGGTGATATTTCTTTTTCTGAAATGATTTTTTTTTTCAGCTAATATCAACGTGAACTAATGATAGTTATTGTAGTTTATAAGAGGACTTCATAGAACAACAATTTTGAAAAAATGTTTGTTCGAGTACAAAATTCATATTGTTTTATTTCCCGTTTTTTATCTTACTGCATTTTATCGATTCAACTTGTTGGAAAAACTTAACAAATGATGATTATTTATGAATAAAAGTTTTAGACCTTGTAGCATTTTTTGACCTGAGTTCCCCTATTATTCAGAAAAAATATTTCTTAAAATCTAGCACACTTTTATGTCCATAGTTCTAAGCTCCACATAAAGTGAAGTACCAAGTTATGATTTTGTTGTTATCATTTTGTAGTACGTGTATATGTGTGTATATTGTGTTAGATTTTAAAGATATCTATTTTTAGTTTTAAAATGATCACAATATTTAACTTTTTTTGTACATTTTATAGTCTATTTCGGAAAATGGAACAAAGTGAAATATATCTATATTTTCTTATATCGGGTATTATTATAATTCAAAATTCGAGGATATTTTAGATGTTTGTATGTCAAAAAAGTAACCAACCTGCGAGTTCACCTCTTAGGAAGCTTTATCATCATCAGATTGTCTATGCTGCTGTAGTATTAGATTGTAATAATAATATAAATTGTATGCATTTCGAAATACAATTTTTATTATCTTTTTTGTTTGTTTTTTTCGTCAATGCCTATCCCAAGTGGCAAGTTTGAAAACAAAGTCTAATTTGTCATTAACTATTTTGGACCCAAGGAAATATGATTGAAAAACAATAAAAGTTTCGGAAAAGATTGTACCTTTGTGATTTCAATGTTCATTGCTGAAATGACACACAGATATAAACAAGTTGTTTGATCAGATTAAATTCTAGATAATACGCCAACATACCAATAGGAATAGTTGCACATCAACGTGCACATAGTCACAGCCCAACGTTTATACACTGTTACAGCCTCAAAATGGAGGACATCCTAATCTCACAACAGACAGAGAAAAAGTGTTGGAAGGATTTGAAAATGACTTGGAATTGTTAGAAATCATACAATTGGTCTGATTAACAAGTTCAAAAACGTGTTAATTCTTGATCAACCTCCTAAAAATATGAGCTCATTCGATTCGGAATGACGTCTTAAAAAAATGCACAGACAGTATGTATGAGCACATAAAAAATTGCAATTGTTATTAACAAATTAAGATGAAAAAATATAGCATTTAGTTTTTTTATAACTCAAAAATTATGAACATTTAAGGAATTTTGAAAAAATATTCTCAACCGTTTCACTCACGAATTTTTGTTTTTTGAAATAAATTTTTTTAATTTTGCAAACGCCATAAATGAATTTTTCTTGAGCCTAAAGAAAAAAAATTGTGACAGCCAGTTTTGTGATTTGATTGTGCTAAATTTCGTACACCATGAGCAAACGGGATATGGAAAATGATAAAATGAGAACACAATTTGTGTGAATTAGACATTGTAATTCAGTAAAAATGGTTCATACAAATTAAAAAATATCCACAAACGAAAGTAGAAATGTCAGCCTACTCTGTAAGATTTTTTTTCTATGAATCAATCATATTG
This sequence comes from Chrysolina oricalcia, assembly GCA_944452925.2. Lineage (NCBI taxonomy): Eukaryota > Metazoa > Arthropoda > Insecta > Coleoptera > Chrysomelidae > Chrysolina > Chrysolina oricalcia. The sequence goes on along the minus strand of OX101818.2, from coordinate 15,062,535 downwards.
CAGGTACTTCAATTGATTCTGGTAATTTTTGTAAGACTTGAACTCCCCGTTTTCTTGTTCTTCCTCTGAACCTTTGTCCAAGTAAATGAACGAGCATCCTGAATCAATTTCGTACTCATGAAGTTTACCCCCAGATGCCTCCAAATTGTTTTCTATTATTGATATTGATTTTGAAAAAAACAAATAAATTTTTTAATGATATAAAGTTAGGTCATGTCTACCACATATGCAATGCCACTAGCTCACCTTGTACTAAATTTAGCACACCGAAATTCATGTTCAAAACTACAAAATAGTGAGAAAATACTTATTTACATATTTTGAATCGAGTACGTAAAACACTCTAATGTGAACACACAGTATTCTTTTCAATGAATAATCAATAAATTCGTCACTGAGAAGTTCAAAAATGACATACACCAAACTGTTGACCCAGGTTATAGCAAAGAATATCTACAATACAGTATTGTAGATATTCTTTAGTTATAGCATTGTTTATAGGTATAGGTAGGATTCGTCAGTCAGCTGAAATTTTCCGAAATACTTTCTCAACTATTCGATAGATGACTGAAAAAATTACAGTTGGCTAAGGTCAACGATTATATATAATCCTTGGGCTAGGGCAAAGAAACTAAACTAACAGGAGGGTTTAATATAAAGAGACTAAACTAACAAGGAGGGTTTAATAAGCTCTAGCCCATAGACAAATAAAAAATTAAGAGACTTTGAATGAATAGCGATCTTGACCACCACGTTTTTTGTTGGGCCAGTTGCTAATGGAGGCGTTGACCGCAATCGACAGACGACTGATGATTGACATGATACTTTTCCCTTTCGACATTTGTCAGAAATCAGAAGTTTATTGTTTTGTTGATATACACTATTTTTTATTACCTATAACAAACCACGCAATAATTTCAGAATATTTTTGTGTTAGTGTCCTCGAAAAATTTAAAATATCAATTATTATGGATATGAAATATGAACCCAACGTCGAAAATGGAATGTTTTGCTATTCGAGTTGATGCTCAAATTCCTGGAAATAATCTTTTACAAGGTAAAGTATAGAGCTGCTTTCCACAAACTGATACTCATTTCCATCCGTCTGTTGCAGAAATTTAGCCACAAACTGATACTACTAGTGATACTTCCATCTATCAGTTTCCATTTCCTATCACCATCTGAATATTATTTTTGTTGTTTGTTTTGCAGAGTTTGATCTATTTTTATAATTTATTGTTTGTTTTGTTAGGATTTATTCTCTGTAGTAGTCATCTAGGTAGTCTTGGTTTGATGATGAGAAAACAGTATTTTTATTTTAGTTGTTTTCACAGTTTTATTATTGTGTAATTGTACTAGTGTTAAAATGTGTTTTTATAGCGTTTAACTTATCATTCTTATTTTATATCCGCTGATTTTGTTATTGATATCATGAAATAAAGATTTATTTTGAAACTCTTATTTTAACCACCAACGAACTAACAGGTTCTACGAACCGATTTATATATTTTATAAGTGATCGATTTGCCATTTCAAATGATACAACTATTCATATGAAATCCAGAAATGGCAAATCGATTAATAATTATATATATATATACCTTATCAACCATAAGTAGAAACACGATTAAAAAACCCGCCTTGTCTCAATCGGTAACTGAAATCTGTTTTACCAACCGTACTAACTTAGTTCGGCCAGTTGCGAGGTAGGTCGCCACTGTTGATCGTGTTGCCAATTTTTACTGCAGGTTTGACAACTCTCTTTATTTTTAGTTTCTCTAAGTTTATCTATGCTCTAGCCTAAAGCGGCTAGCGATACGCCTGCAACTTTGGACTGAGCATGCGCCAAACTCAAGCATGCTCCGTAGACTCCAAAAATGGACAAATATGGCTGCTACATCACTGCTCTCTCTCTCTGAATTTTGGATAAATAGTCGTTATATGGTAACAATTTTAACAATTTTTGAAATCGCAAGGTAGGTTAGTCCTCCGAGCAATAAAAGACATAGAGATGCCATTTCTATAATCACAACACACATTTGTTATGAAAGCTCCATAACACTATCCTTTGTTAAAGATTGTTGGTGAGGGGTAAAACTCCGAGTTCGGAGGGGGAGATTTGTTATTGTCAAGATGTATAGAAACCATGGTGTTATCACTGATTCGCTTTTGTTTCAACAAAGTTGTTGAGACTGTAATTGCACTGATACCGTTGGCTTCATTCGTCGATGGATGGCGTATAAGTCGAAAATAGCCGAGTTTCTAACATTCCGAAGTACTGAGTCATAATTATTTGATTAAAATTTGAATGTTTACAAATTATGGTTAATGAATATCACAACAAATAAAATTCAATGTTGAAAATTACATAACATAAATCTGTAATTTTGCCGACATCTGTGTGCTAAAGAGGTGAAACGGTATCAACGCAGTAAAAATATCACGAATCAAGTAGGCCGTACCTTAACACTTTTGTATGTCGGTTTCACAGCTATAAGAGATCACACCGGAGGTGCGTTTCAATTTAACTTCTGTCGTCCGGTAACGGACGATGTATGACGTCATAGTTGTTTCGTCGGGCGATATCTGTCGGATTGAATTTTGAAACGCTCTCCTATGGCTGGATTCCCACAGATCCGATGGTACGAAAATGTTCTGATTGGTTGAATTGGTAGGTGTGACAACAAATCAACCAATCAGGACATTTTTCCAACCAATCAAAACATTTTCGCACCATCGGACGTCGGATCTGTGGGAATTCAGCCTAAATCGTGGGGTAAATAGTTGACGGTCGGACGTTCCACTCAAGAATTTTGAAACGATGGAATGAAGTTGTCGGACAAGACGTTCTAATATCGAAACGCTTCATAAGAAAAGTTAAACGTCGGACGTAATATTGAAACGCACCTCAGGGTTTCTATGTATCTTGGTTATTGTTATGATATTCGGATGTAAGCGTCATGTTTCATTTTTAATTAAAAATATGTATAATTAGACACGGTCGGTGCAGAGAAATTTGTTCTCACATGTATTGGTATCGATAGGAGACCACATGCCTGGTTAGAAAGCACGTGTGTGTTATCAATATGTCAATCCTGACGTCTAATGCTTGGCGGAAATGCTGTAGGTTTCCCTAAGTTAAAAAGTGAATGCGCTACCAATAATTTCTAAGTCACCCCGGAGCCCCACGGCAAATAATAGCCGCCATGTACCCTCACAGGCATAGTTACAAAAATTAATGACAATTGTAAATGACATGAGAATTGTTAAAACGCCATGTGTACTACCATGGCATACACTATTTTTTCTACGATCTTTTGAAAATTGACTTTTATTCGTCAATTGTGAACGCAGAAAGACTAATTTTCCTTCGCTTGTCCTCCGACATAATCACACACACTGTAGTTTCCGAATCTCACACCCAACGGTACGTTTTTATAGTAGACAAAAACCTCTAGATACGTCGTCACTGGACACTGCTGATAAGAATGCTTCATTCCGTTTTCGTACCTAGCGGTGACAAGATTGTTATTTATACGCTAAAATACCGAAACGCAAAATACATAAAGACAAAGGAAAGATGCGTTTCAAGAAATTGAGACAGGAATTAGACAAGCTTAGGGAAAAGATATTAGAAGCAGAATCGTCCTCTGATAGCTCGGGTAAGTTAGACATAATGGAAAAAATTATATTTTAGCTCATCATTTGAATTCAATTCTGATGGTATCGTGCGATCACCTGAAGAGAATAGGATAACGAGCGTTATCACGATGAATTCAATCCGAAAACTCATTACATTACTTTACTATGATGGTATCGAGCGATCACCAGATGAGTAGGGGTAACAGGCGTTACCATAAATTCCAAATGAACCTGACTCAATTTGAATTTCTAAATTCCTCGGGTGGTTCAGACGAGGAAGTGGAATTCATTGACTGCCAAGCTACGGAGAATGAAACCCAAATCGATCCTCTCGAAGTACAAAATACGGCTCTCGCTGAACACACTCCCCATTCCGAGGTTGTTCAAGACAATGAGGCCGAAAATCTTAACTAAGTACCACCTAACTCAGCTTTCGACGCACTAGGTGTAAAACCCCCCGCCGAAAATTAAGAGGGTGCAGAGGTACACGACGAAATAACCGTCCGATGGAGAGCGTATCTCCAACAAGGTCTGCCCAAAGATACAAGGAAGGAGATCATGTCTAAGCATCCAATCCCAAAAAACTGTAAGGCTCTGAACCCTCCAGAGGTGAACGGCGAAATTAAAGCGTGCCTCCCGGACGCTGCAGTCACCCATGATCGAGTTATGACAAGCATCAAACAACAAACAGGACATGCATTATCGGCCATTGGGTCTATTATGAATCAGATGTTACCCAAGTCCCCTGATGACTCATCTGAAACTTTAGCCAAGTTAGCAGACGCTTCTCAACTTCTAGCAAATGCTCATAACACCGTGTCAATGCACAGACGTTATCACATTTTGCCTTTTGTCAATTCTGAATGTAAAAAGGTTATTGAGTCCTCGATGGTCGACAACTATCTCTTTGGGAAAGATTTTAATGAATCTTTCAAGACTAAACAAGCAATGAAAAAAGCTAGTGTTGAGGTTAAACGAAAAAATGCTCTCCTCTTTACTAGCCACGAAACCAACCATCGGTTTCTTTAAACTACAAGCGCACCAATTACAAAACGAAGAAAAAGGAGAAGAGGAGGGGAGAAGTAGACCCCGAAAGAAGATATCAGACGAAACCGCAATACCATTATCACAACCGCCGATAAATCAGGTAACTACACGTTATGCAGGTACCCTCAATAAGTTTTTATGATAATTGGTTGAAAATTACCACAGACAAGACGGTCTTGGGTTGGGTCAAGGGGGTGAAAATCCCTTTTCCTACAATTCCCCCCACCCAGTGTAACGAACCTATAGTTCAAATTTCAAGGTCACAAATTGAACTATACACCACTTCAATTTCAGAACTGATTGACATGGGGGCCATCACGACATGTTCACCTGACAAAAATCAGTATTTATCTTCATACTTTGTAACAAAAAATCCGAATGGTAAATACAGATTCATCCTGAATTTGAGAAATTTGAATACTTTCGTAGATGCCCCACATTTCAAGATGGAACCCAGTCAACACAAACATCTAGGAGATGTTGCTTTCATGATTATTATGGTAACAAAATGAGTTGCATTTAGACATCACTTTTATCACTCAGTGATGCCAAATGGTATAAATTGTTCACAATTTTCTTCTCGTTAGTGTCGCTTTGAGCACAAAATGTGAAGAAAATTGCAAAGCACATCAACATGAATGAATGAATTAGGTTAGTTAAAAAATTGAGCATGACATCACCATCACGACACAAAATGGCCAGAGTTGTTCGTCGAGTCGAGAGTCAAGTAGAATCTGTATTTGGTTGGCGTTATCCTTTAAATATTCTATAGGTACTTCTGATAGTGTGTAGTGTTCTGTTTGATTCTTTTTATTTCAATACTTAAATCAAATTTGTTTATTAACTGTACTGAAACTTTCTGTCCTAATTTATACTTTCTATCTTAAATTATAGTTGCTAATTATTCTCATCTATAAAACAATTTTCTTACAACATCCAGTACACTGTTGTATTTTGGTACATTGATCCGTCCGAGATTCCTATTTATCATTTTCCTATAAATCATTTTGAATTTTCGAGTCTCCTTGGAAAACAGATTTTTTGTTGATTTGATCTAAGATATTTGATCTGACAGGACTGAGTTGTCGATATTTGGAATGAAGTAATATAAAATGTTGAACCTTTAATAATTTTGCCAAAACACACATATATATTTGTTAAATATATATTAGATTGGTGTTTGGTCACTTTTTAGGCAAGTGTTTAAAGAAATTGTGAAAACTGGTTGAAACTCAAACTTTTTAGTTCACTTCAAACCATATTTTTGAAATTTGTTGGTCAGGATATCATTACTGAAAAATAAATATTGTTCCTGAGAATTCACGAGTTTGGCTAACCCAAATAAAACCCGTTTCTTCACATAACATTGCTCAATTATTATTTCTAACAAGAACTGTATACCTTCAAGGACTGCTGGAACGGTAAGTAAAAAGGTAGAAAGGTAAATTCAGTGATTTACAGAATTTGGCATTTCCAGGATAGGTACTGATTTCGCCGCAAAGAAAATGCTGTCCAGAGGATTGAAGTTGAATAGATTTTTCTACATTTCTGTATATTGTTTTTTTACGATTTAGACAGTTTGATGATTTTTTTTGTTAAAGAAAAGTATACTTATACTACGGAATCAACTCACGCATTTGTTTTCTAGCATTCCATTCCATATGAACCTTAATTCATTAGTAAAAATAATAACATTGAGGTATAATTTCTATTCATGTTGAAACATGGTGAGCTTTGTTTTGTTCTTGACATACAGGAGAATCAGAAAGTGAAGCGCATTTTTGAAAAAGTACCAGTTTTTTCAATTTCACATTGTTACATCGAAAGGGTCTCGGAAAGGAATCTGTAGTCGGAGTTTGTCGGTCTTATTCTGACTCACCCTGTATATTAAGTATATAATATATATTTCTATGGTACGAAAACGGAATGAAGCATTCTTATCAGCAGTGTCCAGTGACGATGTATCTAGAGGTTTTTGTCTACTATAAAAACTACTACTATAAAATCGTACCGTTGGGTGTGAGATTCGGAAACTACAGTGTGTGTAATTATGTCGGAGGACAAGCTCGGAAAATTTGGATTAATCTTCCTTCAGGTAAGTCGATTAATCTTATAATTATTGCTGTGTGGCAATAGAAACTAAATTGCTTCAAAGCAATGAACACTTACTTTTGATGGTTAAATCAATAAAAAATACTGTATTTATTGTACGAAGAATTATATTATTGCTGATAAAGCATAGAATAAAGTTATAAATACTAAAAAAAAGTAAAAAAGTCAAAATATCCAAATCTTTGAATCACAGTAAACTATACTATATACAGGGTGTTTCATAATAAATGCGCAGGACTTCAGGATGTGATAGCTCATCCAAAAATATGAAAAAAAGTTTCTATTAACTTACCCTCTAAAATGCACCGTTTTCGAGATACAGGGTGTTGAAATAAAAAAAAAAAATTATCATTTTTTGCGAATATCTCTGGAACCGTTTACGCACAGAAAGCAGATTTCTTAGGCATTTTCTATTCATAATAAGCTATGTTTTGTGCGGATTTTTTTATTTTTTCAAATTCATAATTGGTGAAAATTTTGAAGGGGTAGTGGGTGTTTTTTCTCCTACTTCTACGCCACTGGAAAAAGTACAGTTTTGAACCTCCTATATAAACCGCCAATGTTTTCTACACAAAAAAGGTATTCTTGGTCATAAACTCTAAAGCTGACTGTTTTCAAAAAAATCAACTTTCATGTTGTTTAAATAATGTTTTTTCCTCGAAAAATTGCTGCGTGCATTGAAGCTAACGGCTGGCATTTCCAACAATTCAACTGAGTATGATTGTTATTGTTTTTTTTTGCAATTAAGAAGTCAACGTTTGGTTTTACTTGTTTTAACGTTTAAATAAATTTTGTATAATTAAAAAAAAAAAATTATTTAAAAAATTTACCATGTTTTTCAACATGAAAGTTGATTTTTCTTGAAAACGGCCAACTTTAGAGCTTATGACCAAGAGTACCTTTTTTGTGTAGAAAACATTGGCGGTTCAAGTAGGCGGCTCAAAATCATACTTCTTCCAGTGGCGTAGAAGTTGGAGAAAAAAACACCTACTACCCCTTCTAAATCTTCACCAATTATGAATTTTAAAAAATAAAAAATCTGCACAAAACAGCTTATTATGAGTAGAAAATGCATTCAAAATCTATTTTTTGTGCGATAAACGGTTCCAGAGATATTCGCAAAAAACTATAATTTTTTTAAAATTTCAACACCCTGTATCTAGAAAATTTTAGAGTATAAGTTAATAGAAACTTTTTTTCATATTTTTGAACGAGCTATCAAGTCCTGCGCATTTATTATGAAACACCCTGTATATACGATATACATGAATTATAATACACAAGAGTTTACGCATAAACTATAATACACATAAGAGATTACATTCAAATTTATGATGTAAGTGTATCATTGAAATACGCATCCAAAGTGTAGTAAGCTAATAGCTCTCTTACTCTTTTTCTGATGTTTTTTTCTGAATTCAGGTTATTGATATTCTGAGGTAGATGATGACATTTTTTTAGAGTTGTCAAAAAGTTATTTCTTAACTTGTGTGGAGTTAGACTTAGGGTGCGATCGATATTACAACAAGTATGTCGGTAGAAAATCGAAATTGAGAAGGAGTATGGGCTCCCTCAAGAGATTAAAAATACTACTGAACCAATTGATTAGATTTCAAACCTGCGATGATTCACAGTGTTCCGTTCACAGTAAAGAAGTTTATGTCCACGTCCGGTTTTACCAGAAGCGATACGTCACTGACAATATTCCAGATCGATTATTCATATTGATATATGTGATATTCCTTGTATATACAATTTTATTCAAATAGGAATATCGACAACTTCTGATGAACGGATTACCTACGTGAAAATCCCTGTATGTCAACAAAACATCCCAATACCCATTAGATATAGCTAGTGGAATGAAGAGTTGAGTTTGCTTTACAAAGAGTAGGGGTCATAGACACCTACTCTTTTGCCTTACTATCATTGTTTATATAGAGGTAAGATAGTCAATGCCTGTGTAATTGGTGTTGGACGCAAACGCGAGTGTCATCTAGCGTGATTAGTTACAAACATGAATATTTGACATTTTAATGCAGGTTCCTTCAAAAAACCCTAATTTTAATGCTTTCCCATTGTTTCAATCAAGTTACGACATGACTTGGATGCGAGCTCACTATCGCCATCTACATGTCGCATCCATTTTGATCCAATTATAATCCCATAAGGTTGACTATCTTCTATATAAACAATGTTACTATTTAGTATACCTACATTTCAACAAGTTTTTTCCTAGTTATTGATAGGTGATCGTTCAGTCGATTTACATAGTAAAATAGTTTTTTATGGCTATTTCAACAAATAGTGTATTTTTGTCTCAAAATCGGGATGGAAATGAGCAAATTAAATGAAAAAAACTTATTAATACCAATGAAAAGGTCAACACTATGGTTTATGCCAGGATTACCATGCTGCGACGCCCATGGTTTGATTTGACAAGACGACAAATAAGTCGTAAATGGACGTAAACAACCATGATCGCCAAGTTAAGAGTGAATATAATACGGAATTTCAACCTGATCATCGAGTGCAAACGAATATTTCCGACAATGCCCTTTTTCAACATGATTCGGGCTGATATGTTTGAAAACAACGTCGGGTATGTTGCTTTCGAAAAAGATATCTTTTATTTCTCGGAGGGTTAGGTTTGGCTAATAATTCACGCATTTTTGACTCGCAATCTAGGTTAGTTTGCTCAGGTTAGGTTTGTGTGTAAATTGCGAGCGAAAAACTAATTCAACAAATTTTCGAATCGCAAGCTAGGTTAGCTTGCTCAGGTTAGGTTTCTGTGTAAATTGCGAGCGAAAAAACAAATTCACGCATTTTCAACACGGTTTGCAATCTTGTTTTTCCTTCCTCTTGCTTCTCCGCCATTAAATGACCCTCTTGTTGTAAATCACTTAAATTCGAGTTTGGCGCATGCTCAGTCCAAAGTTGCAGGCGTATCGCTAGCCATCTGTGCTCTAGCCAATCAGAATCTTGTAGCATCAACGCGTCATAGTGACGCACAGAGTCGAACTCGAACCAAGCAACAAAACTGTCAGCAGTAACTCTCATATACCAAGAGCTAGTCCGTCACTGTCTATAGAGAACGCTGGCCATGACACGTCCAACTACGTCACATTTCGTCACAAATGTTCTTTCATCTCTTTCTACTAGTGTCCCCATTGTCTTATGGGGATTAGACTCCCTGTTAAATAATGTTTAGTCTCCTTGCCATTTTACTGCCATTTTTTAAAGGAGTACCCATCAGAATAAACCAATTACATTAGTTGAGGCTATTAGCATGCAACGTGTTAACACTGAGATCAGCTGGGGTCTATTGTATTGTTCTGTCGTCAGTTGTTCGATCCTAGTTGAATAGGTCTGTATTTTTCATCAGGTTTAGGGCGGGTTGTACAATACAAGTTCACCAACAGTTCAACTAAACTGAGTTCTGTTGCTAAGGAATTATCATTGGCAAATCTCTAGCAACTGAACCAAGCTTAGCTAAACTGATGGTGAACCTGCTTTGTACAACTCGCCCTTAGTAGTCTATTTACTAGGATTTCGGATTCATGCCTGTTTCTAGGTTGATTCATTTATAAATATCCTCTTTCGTTAAATAGAGAGATTTTGCAATAACGCCAGTCAGTATTTAAGGCAACTTTATTTCGATGCATAATCAATTTCAGAATTAGAAGGAATTATTTTGATGATTGAATTGCCAAAACGAACTTCTACGTCGACTCTTGTTGAAAATCTAATATATTTATCAGTCAGAGCTATGTTTTATCAACTGATCATGTCACGATAATTTACGATCCCACACGAAATGAAAATAAAGAATATTAATCCTCGCCTTTAAACGTCCACTAATAAAGGCAGGCAGTATTTTAACAAAGTTGTCCTTATTCCGGATTCATAGTGCGCGTGCGTACATGTCAAAATAACGTTGAATTTATTACTGGCTGGCGTTATTTAGTACTGCAATATATTTCTAATGAATAACCACTGCTTATCTCAGTAGCAGGTCCACTCACAATTGAAAAAACAGCTTTACTACTTGAAAACAACCAATTGTCAGGATAAATTTCGTGAACTGCATATCCCTATACAGACAGATTCATATTTTCCATTCCGGGAATTTCAAATTTTTCGGCAAGACGTTTATTGTTTACGATACGGCGAATGTATAATTTATTGACAGTGGTGACAGCACTCGTCGTATTCAGTGTCATTGTTAATATAGAAGATAGTCAACCTTATGGGATTATAATTGGATCAAAATGGATGCGACATGTAGATGGCGATAGTGAGCTCGCATCCAAGTCATGTCGTAACTTGATTAAAACAATGGAAAAGCATTAAAATCAGGGTTTTTTGAAGAAACCTTCATTAAAATGACGTCAAATATTCATGTTTGTAACTAATCACACTAGATGACACTCGCCTTTGTGTCCAATAACTTTTCCACAGGCATTGACTAACTATGTTCTATTTAAACAATGTCAGTATTCACTCTTACACATCATTATTTCATATAACGTTCCTACTCTTCGATAACGCAATACTTTCTTCCGAAATAACCACTACGGCATAACGGACGACATAACGGCAAAGAATATCTACTGATAGTCTTTAATAACGGTAACCATAAAAATGCAGATACAGCATACGGACTCTACCGATGTACGTCACGATAGCCGATATGCACGATCATTATGTTCATTTGCATCACCTAAGTTACCTTACCTTTCATACCTTACATTTTTTATCATGAACGTGTTAACACGAAATTGTGTTACCTTCCGTTCTTGCGTTACCTTTTACCTTACGTTCCGTTCACATAAACTAGGCTTTAATAAAGTCTGTGAGTAGAAAATTTGGCAACGCTGTAACGTAACAGTTTCTTTGGATTGTGTTTTGTGATTATAGATTCTTTTAGTTTTTGCATCTTGTTTGGTTAAGAAGGGGTTCAGCGCTGATCAGTTTTTTGAAGAAAATTGATTACCTCGACCTATCACATTAATTGAAATGGTATGTACAAAATTATTAATTGAAAATTTAACTGAGAAAAAGATGAAAAGTTATGAAAACATGTAAATGAGGTTAATAACCACGTGGCTTTTAAGAACATGTTTGTTCAGTGTAGAATACTAAATCTGTATTTGTTTTCAGGCTTCAGTTAAAGAGGGTAATCCCGAAAAACCTGGACAGGACACTGCTCCCATCCACCACATCAGAATAACGTTGACTTCACGTAACGTTCGTTCAGTGGAGAAAGTTTGCTCAGACCTTATCGATGCAGCCAAAAAACAGAAACTGAAGGTCAAGGGACCAGTACGTATGCCCACCAAGATTTTGCGGATAACTACTCGTAAAACACCCTGTGGAGAAGGTTCTAAAACTTGGGACAGATTCCAGATGAGGATCCATAAGAGAGTCATTGACTTGCATTCGCCATCTGAAATAGTGAAACAGATAACTTCTATCACCATTGAACCTGGTGTAGAGGTTGAAGTTACGATTGCAGATGCATAAGCGTTGTTATGATATGACTTGTAAGGATTAAACCTATTTTTAATCAATAACTTTTGAATTATTTTTAACAATTGGTGTATACAATTTTTTGGTACTTAGCATTGGTGAGATTTGGTCTCTGATTTAGATGGCTTCTGAAAAGATTATAGATTGGTGTGTTCGAGAAGTCTGGGTAGAATGAAGCGAGTGTTCAACAATTATTATGGGTCTAGGGAGGTTTACTGCTCACAAAAATACCTGAATCTATTTGATCTTAATTGTTTGAACATTGCGATAGATTTTTTCAAAAGGTAACTATCTTGTAACCTCTGTTCAAAGTATTATTTGTGGGTAAGTATGAATAAAATTGAGACAACCAAGTTGAAAATTGTATCAAAACTAAATTAGTGTTCACAAAACATAATCTTGTGTCATGAAAACACAAATTTTGTGGCTCAATTCATTCATAAAAACTCTACAATATAATAACTATTCACTGTTTAATATTTTCTTTAATATGGTATTTTTACTACAAACACTATCAAAAGTTAGTCTTTTAAGACCAGCTGTCTTTATTAAAAATGTAATTTTTTCCATGTTCATGCAAAAATCAAAACTTTATTGAACTGTATTTAGTGGAAAAACTGGATCTGTGTTCTGTATGGCATTGAGTGCAATAATAGCTATTTATGATACAAGTTCGTAAAGTAGGACTTTTTTGTATGAGCCTGAAGTTTGTTGAATGAGGCGCAGCCGACCTCAACAAATCCGCGAGTACAAAAAAGTCCTTTACGAAAGTGTTTCATACAAAGTTTTTCTTCAACTGTTATTATATTGCCAAATTGTAGCAATTAATTTGATTGTTTAATGATGTGAATTGTCCTCGTATTATCAAATAAAGACTTCCGAGATATATTTGACACAAAATACTGTATTTTTCAAAAATGCATGAACAGTGTGTAAAAAATTACTTCACGCACAGCAGATGATTTTAGGCACTGGTGATTTTTTTACGCACTCGTTTGAAAAAGTATTACTTTACGCACTGCCAGCATTGCGTAAATGCTTAGTTTACGCACTGTCTTTATTTCACTCATCTGTCATTCTCCTACGTTCTGTCATCATGACAAACATAAAAGTCAAATCAACGCCATATTTAGCCCATTTTCTATGAGATTTTATTATGTTTCAAACAGTTGCTTATTTTATATTATTGTCAATCATATTTATTACATTCTGGGATTACAACATTACTAGAAAATGCAATTTAATAAAAATAACTATTAAGACACCCCTAGTCACTCCACTAGTTTTAAAATGAGACTTTTATCGTACTCTATAGTGTTGAAAATAAAGAAAACATATTTTTATATATCATATCACAAGACTTATTTTAATTCATTAAACTCCCAAATTATTTTGAGCATGATTTTACTTGTAAAATAGTTGAAGGTACAATAATTTAATAAAATAAATATATAGTATAATAAAATTGACACCCAACATTTTTCTAGCTCTTCTGCATGAGTCGAGTCACTCTGCCGTATGAAGATCATGACGAAATATATTGAATGTTTATTGATGAAGTTAGCAACAAAAAATCAAATATTCAGATATATTTTTGAAAAGTTCTCTAGCGTGAACGCGCTTTAGTGTGACGTCACGACGCTTGATTTGTTTTATTTAGATTATTACTGATAAGTACACTAGTGAAGTATAGTTATCATACTTTTTGATATACAAAATGAATTTTTACACTCATAACTTCAATTAACTTTTACAGCACCCACTTAAGGTTTCGAGCTTCCCAGAAACACAAAAAAATTTGCTTGTAAATTCTATACAGTTCTCAAAATCACCACCAAAAAACTCAGGTAAGCACCAAAGAGACTAAACTAACACGGAGGGTTTAACAAGCTCTAGCCAATCAGAATCTTGCAGCATCAACGCGTCATAGTGACGTACTTGGATATGAGTAACAGAGTCGAACTCGAACCAAGCAACAAAACTGTCAGCCGTAACTCTCATATACCAAAAGCTAGTCCGTCACTATCGATAGAGAACGGCGGCCATGACACGTCCAACTACGTCACATTTCGTCACAAATGTTCTTTCATCTCTTTCTACTAGTGTCCCCATTGTCTTATGGGGATTAGACTCTCCTGTTAAATGTCTCCTTGGCGTACTACAGTAAAATGCACGCATATCTCCAAACAAAAGCCTTTGCTGTCCTTTTCTTGAATCCTTCATATATGGCTGTTTGTTTACTTCGTACCCAGAATCATGCTAAGAAGACACATTGTCGGGTATTTCCAGTTTCACCACTCATGATGAGGTTGGACAGGAGAGTCTAGTATAAGCTCTAGTTAATCCGAATCTTGTAGCTCAAGGCGTCATAGTGACGTACTTGGACATGAGTCCTAGTCGACTTGCTGTCACTTCCCATTCTCTGTTGCTAATGACGGAGAACAGAAAAAAAGAGCGTTAAGTATCGTTCATACCCTCGCGAATTTTGCAATTTTTCTGCAAAAAATGGCTGTCGACATGGTTCTGCATCAACGATTGGTCCCAAGGAGACTAAACATTATTTAACAGGAGAGTCTAATACCCATAAGACAATGAGGACACTAATAGAAAGAGATGAAAGAACATTTGTGACGTAGCGTTGAGTTGGACATGTCATGGCCGCCGTTCTCTATAGACAGTGACGGACTAGCTCTTGGTATATGAGAGTTACTGCTGACAGTTTTTTTGCTTGGTTCGAGTTCGACTCTGTACTCATCTCCAAGTACGTTACTATGACCCGTTGATTCTACAAGATTCTGATTGGCTAGAGCTTATTAAACCCTCGTCACAGTATTATGCTTAAGCATAATACTGTGCCCTCGTGTTAGTTTAGTCCACAGAGACCTCTTAAAATTATGAGGTCTGTGGTTTAGTCTCTTTGGATTGGTCCGGCGTGACTGGAAGCCATTTTATTCGCAGAAAAATTGCAAAATTCGTGAGGGAGGGTGTGAAAAAGCCTTTATCGTCATACCTCACACCAATCTATACCAATTTTAAACTGTAATTGAATAGTTTAATTGTTGTTAGTGGCGGCAAATCTTCAACAGAAGAAGCATTTTGCTTTTATATGGACGAAACATTCTTTACATATTTTAAATGCATGCAATAATTTTTTTCTGGATATGCTAATTTTTGTAAAGATATTTGAACAGTATTGAATAAAAATAGGTATTTGACATTCTTGTCAAAAGTTGAATACCTACCCTGCTTGAAACAATACAAATACATTAATACATACCTACCTATACCTATCACAGAATCCACCACCACCATGATTATGAATCATCCTGTATATATCTGTAAATTGTGAAAAAAATTTCCAGAGTTTTGGAATTTTCTAATACATTTTTATCTCATGCATGTAACCTACTTATTAATGTATGTTTTACGTAAAGGTGATGAACACAGAATCTTGTCTATGGACAGAATAGAATGAAATAATCCTTTTAAATAGCCCATAGCCCATGGGTGTGACTCCACCGCTTTATATATGCATGACGTAATTTTAAATAGCGATTCTCCCATATTGTAATCCTACGCCGAGTTCCACGGCAAACAAAAAGTAGTTCGTGTTATTTTTTCCACCATTCGATATCTTTCAGATATTTTAGACAAAAATTTCGTTTGAGTTTCAATTACTTTTGCATTCTCTTGGATTTGCTGTATCAATTCGTGAAGCAGTTGCACGAAAGTATATTATTTACCGATATTTGGAGGTTAGACAAGTGTCGCTATCAAACTGTTCGATTGTGGATTCTTTTGATCGTTTATTGTTTATGGTCCGTGGCCCATCCCAGTTCGCTGTGAATGTGTGTGCCGTTTCCATAAAAAACTATTATATTTATGGATAACATCTGTTTCTGATAAGGTATGTTTTTATTCTATTTAGCTTGAGCAAAGATAAGGGCGAAGTTGTGGTATCTTTATAACCTACAAGCCAGAAATAATCAAAACAAAAACATTTTGAGGTGCGTACATGAATCTGTATTGACAAAACAGTAATCTAGAAAGGACCAACGAATATACCTATTTTGCAAAAATAGGCGCTAGACAAGATGAATATGAAGAGGGAATTATTGTGCATTTCTTTCTTATGGTGACATAGAATTCATCTAGGTATGCACGGATGCATCTAGTGATCCAGTATGAATTGAGCCAGAAATTTCATGATTGCCGTAAACAACCATGGATTTTTTTATTTTTATATAAAATCTAGGTCAAAAAGCATCCAAATACGTACAGGGTGAATCGAATAACCGAGATACTGTTCCCATTAAAGTGTGGAAATAATTTTTTTTGTTTGAGTTCATACTGTGGCGGTCCCTAATAGGTATTTACCGTTACTGAATTGAAAATAATGTATAACTTGATGCTCTGTCGATATCTTCTCTCTGGATCCTATTTGTTAATTTCAATAATAACATGTTTCAAACTGTTGCTTAATGTAGCCCATATTTGTTAAAGATTTGGTTACTTATTTTATGGTGCTTCAACTGATGTTGAAAATGTGTTCCCAGATAGGTATTCAGGAATTTAGGTATACCTACTTTCTAGGAACTTTGCTTGACTAATATGCCTAATTGATAGTATATTAATTACTCATCAAGAGGGTTAAGTGTTTTTCACTGATCCAGTACAATGCTCGAAGTTGGTAAAATATATACTACTTTGGTTAATTCCTTCATCATTTCTATTTTTAATGTACTAAGAAGCAATTCTTGAATCATCTCCACAAAAACTTTTGAGTGTTCTCTCGGTGCCCCAATTCTCCCATCAGTATAACTATAGTCTATATAGGTACATCATCAGCATATAGTTGGTTTGGTATCCCGAAAGGTGTTTGCAACATTACTGAAGAAAGTCATTCATAATAGGGGCCCCAGTATAGTACCCTCGGGCACCCCAAATGTGCGGGAATACTCGAAGAACAAACTCGCAACTTTATTATTTAAGTAGATCAAGTTTTTTAGCATTTAGCATGGTATCTTCAGTTGTGAGCTTTCCTCGAAAGCTGTGTACTGAGGTGCACTAAATTTATTATTCTTATTTAGAAAGTTTAAACGCCTTTTATAGAAAGCCTTCTCGTAATACACCTTACAAAAATTACATGCCATTTTTTAAATATTGCAAATGAATTTAATATTTTTAGAATTGCAAAATCGTTTTCTAATTTTTCTTAGTTCTCCGAATAGTACTATTATGATATCAAATTTATTTACCACAAGTGGTATAAGACATGTCAAGAATATAGAATATAGAAAACAAGTCGGAGAAGTAGATAATTCATCAGGAAAGTCAAAAAAAGGAAGATATTTATTTAAAACTAAGTGTTTACATACTTACATTATGTAAGAGTAAAAGCATAACTAATCCTCATAATTCCAACGTAAATATTCATAAATTAATCTTGAGGAAACAAAAAAGTTTACAACAACAAAAACTGTTTATAGAATATTACCTACATGAATATAAATAATAACATATAAAAATTATTATGGAATACATAATAGGTAGTAGATTATACTACCACGAGTCAATAATGTCAATATTATTCTCAAGGAATTTTACGAACCGAGCCGCGTTAGCGAGAGAATAATAGCCATTATTGCGAGTAGTATACTCTACTTTATTTACGACTGATTTATTCATTTGAGATTTTTAATGAACAAATTCATTTGTCAATAAAATTCTAATAGGAAAATTCTTCTTCCATATCACTTTCCATCACATTTCCTACACTCTCCGTCATTGAATAAAAAATAAACACGCGTTTGACAATTATTTAATAACGCTGACAGTTTGCGTCAAACACTTATCATGGCTGTTTTCATAGACATTTCGATTCAAATACACAGAAAATATGCTGGTTTGTAATTAAGTATAACAATAGTCTTGAAAATAGTAATTTACGTAACAAGTCCGGAAAATACTGTTTTTTTGGACGAGTAGAAGTCTAAGAGTCCAAAAAAACTGTTTTCGGACGTGTTGCGTACACTATTTTTTCGGCAATCATGTAGAATAACAAATCAATGAGACGCATTTAGTCTAAGAGACGAAGAGAGGTCGACTTTCACCCATCTGTTAACCGGATGAAACGATTACAAATTTGAATATTTCGAACATTTCAGTTCTTATTTGTATTATATATTGAAATTCGAACAGAATATAGGTACCAACAGAAACATTATAATTCTTATTTATATTAATATTTGTATTGAAATTCGAGCACTTCCCGGCCTAGTCCGGGAAGTACGTACTTCCCGGACTAGGCCGGGAAGTGCTACTTTCCCAAAGAAAAAGTGTCCGGGAAGTGAACACTTCCCGGATGGTTGCCGAAAAAATATTCTCCAACTAAATTTTATTATTTTCGAACTGAAAGGATTTGTTTTGAAAGAAGAAAAAGCTACTTTCTTTTTGAAAAGAGAGATATTCTTGATTAACAAGATTACGATCCATTTCATTGGATGTATTGTATTCTCAATCCAACAAGATTATTTGTCTAAAAGTAAGAAAGGATAGGTATACAGTTTATTAGAGTTTTGATTTGTATTATTTTGAGAAAATGAAAAACAACATCCAAATGAGTTAGAGTTAACCGTAGGCTTGATTTTAACATTGAATCAAAATAAAAGTATTTTATGAACTAGAATATTTATTCTTAATTGTAGAAACATATTCTTGTTCGAATATTTTCCATAATTTTATCAAGAATAGCTATATTTTGGTTAAAACCAATGAAAACTTATATCAATACTAGGCCCAGCTTCACCTAAGAATTGGCTATTCTGACTTGAATTATGTTACACTTGTAAGTAGACTAATAGAACAATCGTAGACGTAGTGGGGTTGATCGTTGCGTCTCGTGTCGATCGAGATTGTCCGATTGATTTGGCGGTAGGCCGGTAGGCGACATAAGTGTTTAGGACGTTCAGGTTTAGGCACAGTATTCCTCATACAGTACTCTACCCAAATTCTGGTTGGAATTTTCATTTCGCACACCCAAGAGTTTCGAATCCTGGGCACAGCTTAATAAATACATTAAGCTGTGTCCTGGGTGTGCGCAAACGACGAATTTAAGAAAGGATGCAATCCGTACATGGTTGCCGCATTTCAGAAGTTTCGCCCATTTTACTGTAGTCAGCGTTGCCAACTCTAAGACTTCACGTAGATCTACGTACATCAGGCCTTTCATGCAAACCAACGAAATTCAGTCCTAGAATCTACGTATTTTCTATCAATTTGTACAAATTTTGCAAAATAAACATAACTCGTTACGCTGAAAGGGCACAATTTTCTTTTCTCTCGCGATAAAAATTTGAAAAACGTTCTGTTCCATTTCATACTAATGCACACATGCCACACCACACGTCGTGTCATCCATTTTATAAACAAATTGCCCATTGCATATGTTTCAGCTAACAGCTCAATTTAATTGAATACAAATATGGAAATGAGCAGTGACAGTTCAAGAGTTCTATAAATTGAGCCGGGGCTTTGCTGCTGAGTTGAACAAATTTTTTCGCCGATTTTCAAATTACAATTCCCACAATCTCTTCATACAGTCTTGGTAAATTCAATACAAAATCCATGGAAATCATAGGTATTCATTGAGAAATTATAATAAAAAAGCTATTTCTGATGAATTCTATGCGAGGGGGAAGTAACTCTTTCATTAGGTGTACATCATAACATTTTCATTACTTCATTAATCATTTCATATTCAACTTAAAATCGAAATCTATGTTGCTGGGGATCCGTGATATGATTTTTTTCGGTTCCAAGTTGGCAAATTTATGCCGTCTGACAATCGGTAAGTGATCGCCTCGGTGATCGCTGAGCAGACGCGGATTTTAATCAGTGATTTTCCGATGAATAGTATAACATCATTAATGGTAATTATTTTTCATTAGAGTTAATTACTGCATTATTTTCATTAGGTGTACAAAAAATGGCTAGTTACTTCCCCCTCGATTCTATGTTCAGTCCCCCCAACCTGAAATCCTGGCTGGAAAGTGATACTTTCCTAGGCAGGAAACTGATACTTTTCCAATAATTGTCGACCTTCTTCAACTTTTCAATAAAATCAGAATGCGATCCCAAAAACCACAAAGTACCTCCAAATTTTGTTTAGAATCAGACCATAACTGACAAACTCATCTGCTATCATTCAATTTCAAGAAAAAATCATCATCTGCTACCCCAGGAACCCTGCATCACAGTATTCCTCACACAGTACTCCTTTAGCCAAATTCTGGTTGGAATTTTCATTGCGCACACCCAGGAGTTTCGAATCCTGCTGGGTGTGCGCAAACGGCGAATTTAAGAAAGGATGCAATCCGTACATGGTTGCCGCATTTCAGAAGTTTCGCCCATTCTACTGTAGTCAGTATTATCAACTCTAAGACTTCACGTAGATCTATGTACATCAGGCCTTTCAGGCAAACCTACGAAATTCAATCCCAGAATTTACGTATTTTCTATCAATTTGCACAAATTTTGCAAAATAACATTACTCGTTAGGCTGAATAGGCATAATTTTCTTTTCTTTGACGAAAAATTTTTAAAAGACGTTCTGTTCCATTTCATACTAATGCACACACGCCACACCACACGTCGCGTCATTCATTTTATAAACAAATTGCCCATCCCATACAGCTGTGCCTGTGTAAAACAAAACGTCTCATCGTGAACTTTGAAGGAGACTCGTTGTTTGTGATTTAGATTTGTTTCAGCTACCAGCTCAATTCAATTGAATACAAATATGGAAATGAGCAGTGGCAGTGACTTATTCAAGATTGCTTTAAATTCAGCCGGGGCTTTGCTGCTGAGTTGAACACATTTTTTCGTCGATTTTCAAATTACCACAATCTCTTCATGCAGTCGTGGTAAATTCAATACAAAATCTATAGAAATCGTAGTTGTTGATTGAGAAGTTTGTTACTATCACCGTAAAATCAAGTATGACAGATATATTGTAATGTAAGCTAAAAGATGGGCGAAAAAGGAAAATTACTTTCAGCAATTATTTAACCATTAATTGTTAACAATAACTGAGATTATTTTATACATTATTGCAAAAAATGTAATTGTCGTGTGTCTTTATACTTTTCTTGTCAGAAGAAGTCAAAAGTTCAGTTGCCTTAGAGGAACTGGTGCAGCCTAGAGGGGCTGCAGCACCACCTCCCCAAGCTACCAATTATAACCATGTTATTATATCACCTAATTGACGATAAAAAAGCTATTTCTGATGAATTCCATGTTCAGTCCCCTCCCACCCCAACCTGAAATCCTGGCGTGAAAGTGATACTTTGCTAATAATTGTCCACCATCATCAATTTTTCAATAAAATCAGAATGCGATCCCAAAAACCACAAAGTACCCCCAATTTTGTTTATAATCAGACCATAAATGACAAACCGAGGGGGAAGTAACTCTTTCATTAGGTGTACATCATAACATTTTCATTACTTCATTAATCATTTCATATTCAACTTAAAATCGAAATCTATGTTTCTGGGGATCCGTGATATGATTTTTTTCGGTTCCAAGTTGGCAAATTTATGCCGTCTGACAATCGGTAAGTGATCGCTGAGCAGACGCGGATTTTAATCAGTGATTTTCCGATGAATAGTATAACATCATTAATGGTAATTATTTTTCATTAGAGTTAATTACTGCATTATTTTCATTAGGTGTACAAAAAATGGCTAGTTACTTCCCCCTCGTGACAAACTCATCTGCTATCATTCAATTTTAAGAAAAAATCATGATCTGCTACCCCAGGAACCTTGCATTATCAGTTTTGAATATAAATCGGAACATAAATCAGAAAACTCGCCCACCATATTGAATTCTCAAATTAACAAATAAATTTGATATTGGGCCCCAAAAACAACTACAAACCAAATTTGGATCATAAAACTCGTCCACCATCTAGTTTTTTTTCTTATAAAAATGGCTACGCATTTTGTTACACCCGAAATCTGCCAAATTCAATAATTCTCATTTTTTACTTGAAATATCTTTTTTATTTTTCAAATGCTCAGTTACTTGAATACTGCACTATTATAATTTTTTATAATTTTCTATATGCCCACCGCAATTTCAATGTATTGAAACTGTGGTATAACTATGGAACATGTAGGTATTCGTTCTCGGCAGCTGACATGAAACTTTAGGTACACGCGCATTATGGACAATATTTTTATCGTAAAGGTAAGATTTTTAAAATTGGGATTTTCAAGGTCACATATCTATTTATGAAACTTCATAAAAAACATGTTTCATCCAGTTAACAGATGGGTGAAGGTCGACCTCTCTGTGGCTTAGACAATATGTATACGAATTTGATATATTCAGTACCCGTCCACTCTCCCGTTGGAATGAAAACATGGACAAATGGAGGATATTCATATATAACAAAAACTATCAAAAAACATATTAAAAAAACACCAAAGAGCCATCAGCCGCATGTTTTAGAAGAAAAGCGAAAACCCAACAAACCAGAAAATGAAAGAATTGACGAAACCCGAGTATTCTTTAATTTGATGGTGTGGTTCATTTTACCCGAACAAACAAACCTTTTTATACATGATTTCTGTTGGGAGTTGTCAGAGACTACTTTGTCGATGAATCAACTTTTTTCAGATACCAGGCAATCAACAATTTCATTGTGTTGGGAGAGTCACGTTTCAAAACACTCTATATTTAGGTACAAATTGTCGGTGATTACACTCGAATTGTTCCATTTACTAAATGACCTTATGACCTCACGTTTATTAAACTGCTGTTTAGATTAGACAGAGTTAGAGAAATAATGTCACAAAAAGAACGCTCTATTTATAGGAAGTTCCATTCTGATCATTCTTTACTAGACTACAATCATTTGGTAGTTTTACCTGTAAAGTTTTTCGGGAGCTTTGAAAATGGGTAGTGTCACAGATTTCGATGTGCTCTTTCCGAATTTCAACATCGCTATCTCGTATTTTGCCGCTCGCGCCACTATATGGAAAAAATGGCTCCTAATAGCAGTTTTTTGACAATATCTTCTTTCCGACTAATTTTACGATATAAACATTTCTATTCAAAATTAAACTAGAGAAAATTTATTACAATTAATGTAATTTCTATTTTTGTTTAAAAACTCATTTCCACTCCACCTTGAGATAGAGTAGGCGGCGCGTTTTTTTCGAGTTATCCCCAGAAGGCCTAATCCACATGCAATGCACAAATCCGAAATTTAGCGCAACCTTCTGTTCTTGATGGACCAGGCGTTGCGATTTCATCGTTTTCAGTTTCGATCGAAACGTCATAGACCGAAATTTCTTCCGCATCCTCCACGATGGGATTATCAGATTCATCGATATTCTCTTCGTTTTCGATTCCATCATACGTTTGCTCGAAAACAGTATCCTTTTGTTTCTCTTCGTCGCTATCATGTGATGGTTCTATCGAATTATCACAGCCATATAAAAGTGGTACACTTGAGGCTTAGAAAGACTTTTTTTCATAATACTATGCCTGATATTGAACCATTCTAAGCTTCATGTTTACCACTTTTATATGATGGGAACTGTACCACTACAGTTCGTGCATATAATGGAGCATTTTAACCCAGCTTTTCTGCATCCACAGGATTTCTGACATCCCTTTTTGCATTTGCAAGAAATAAGTAACAATGTTCCTGGAGCTGGAACCTCGAATGTCGTAACAGGAATTAGCCCTTATTGTTTCTATTCCATCCCAATTCGTAAATATACGAAAAACACGTGTTGGTGTGGATTTATAATAGTTTGTTTCGCTTTTACGCCAAAACTATTGATTTTACAAAAGAAAATTGTTACCTATCACATAAGTAGAACATTTTCTTAAGTTTAATTTTGTATAAGTATTAATGTTTTTAATTTTTATCTTAAAATGAGATGGAAAGAAGATATTTTTAAAACACTGCAAGCGGCAAAGTTGAAATTCAGAAAGAGCACATCGAAATCTGTAATATTACCCAATTTCAAAACTTCCGGAAAACTTTTCAGGTTACCTCTTTTTTTCGAACCGAGTGACTGAGCTATTTATACATGCTGCTTTTGTGTCATAAAACATCGACTGTTGATGGGGTAGCTAAGTTACAGGGTGGTGGAAAACTTGAACATGCAATCACAAGACTCACTGCAGTTATTCTTCAATCTCCGGTTCCCACCTAAATGAAAATGCAGTAATGTTCAAAGAACCAAGAAAAGGTGCTAGGAATTAGCGTTATTTTTGAATTTTTTTATGCTTTTTGTATGCTTCTGGGAACGCCTCCCTAGACAATGAGTTCCAAAACTTTGCTGCTTGTTGAAAGAATAAGCTCTGGGAAAGAATTGTTCGGAAAGTCTCCAAAGTAAGGTCTGAACTCGTCAATCTCAATGAAACTGCTAATGGTTGAAGGACTGCTGATATCTCAGAAAAAGATCGACCATGCAAATATCTATAAAATAGGGA
Organism: Chrysolina oricalcia; assembly: GCA_944452925.2. Taxonomy (NCBI): domain Eukaryota; kingdom Metazoa; phylum Arthropoda; class Insecta; order Coleoptera; family Chrysomelidae; genus Chrysolina; species Chrysolina oricalcia. The sequence continues at coordinate 15,037,683 of OX101818.2, read as the reverse complement.
TAGATCGCCAATATTTGTACCGTGTTATAAATAAGTAAGCGAGTTTGTGAGTTAGCGAGGCATCACCGACGAGACGAAAGCGAAAGTGACTTTAAACTAACTCCCCCAAAAATTACTGAAGCTGCGAAACTGGCATGTTACAATTTAATCCCAGAATTATCAAAGTAAGCCTACAAATCCGTCACAGATTGACAAAGGAATAATTGAATTTTACTTGAGAACTTCTTAAACTTCTAGAGAAAATGAGAATAACGTGAAAGGTATTAATGATCTTTATTTATTTTAAATAGGCATCATAATATAGGTACAACATTTGTTTTAAATTAGAGTGACAAAGTCACAGTCCATTTAAAAAAAATAATAATCCAATCCAAGCTTTGAATGAATTGGAAAAATAACAATATAAAATACAAAAATAAAAAATAATAAGTATAATTATTTATGCTATCATAATCAATGTTGATTTTCTATCTTCAAATGACTACTTAGCAAATGCTTTTTGTTCAATATATAACTGATATGTTTTTTGTATTGTGGATAACCACCCACAAAGCTCAAAAATGGACAGTTTTCAGGAAATGGAGCTGTTTTAATTGTATTTTTTCCATTTTTTGAGGTACATATTTGCTCATTGATCGGAGCGCTCTCATTTCTGGTTGGGTGGAATTTCGATGATTGGCGCCCAGAACCAGACTGATAAAAGGTCTTTCTCATTATTAGGCAAGAACATGCTACGAAATTACTCTACAACAATTTTCATTTTCGATAAACGACCTCTTTTGAGTTTATATTGAAGAGAGACCGACATGACTAATTCTAAAATACCTGATGTCCAATAATATCGAATATCTGCCCCAAAATGTTCATAACTAGGCTAAGCGAGCTGTAAAGGAGGAAAACGGAAAAATCATAAACTTACATACATCCTCAGAGTCATCGATTATTATCACTATTATTGATGCCATTTACGTATAATATCTGACTTTTTTCTTTAGAGAGATCGGACTGGTAGTGGAGGTCAGACATAATTTTTTAACATTCCAAATTTAATTGATAAGGACGAATGTAAGGTAAACTTGGGTATCATCAGCATATTGGCGCACTTTGCAGAATTCTAGATATTTGGAAAAGTCGGCTGTATAGATACAGAACAAAAGTGGCACCAGGATACTTTCCTGAGGCACACCTCGGGTTAAAATCCTTCTTCTGGAGGCATGTCCATTTACGTAAGCCTGCTGGCTTCGGTTGAATAAGTAATCACCAAAAAAAGTCAGTGCAAAATCATCTATACCAAAAAAATTCAGTTTCAGACATATCATTTCATGATCAAGCTTATCAAAGGCCTTGCTGAAGTCTAATATTACTAAGATGGTACTTAGTTTCGGGTCAAACACTCTAAAAATATCATCGGTAATATGAGCCAGAGCTGCACGGAAGCCAAATTGTATTACAGGTAGAACGTTATTGACTCCAGAAATATTTTCAGTTGTATCGAAACGATCTATCATTCACTTCTCGAACGCCTCCAGGATTTTAACATTTACAATGAATTGTGCTACTATACGCCGCTACAGCAACCAATATTTCCGATACGATAGAGGAATTCCGCTACAGTTGGCAACACTAGGTACGTGTTAATCTCTGCCAAATTTCATCCAAATTCATCCACATTTATAATATCAGCAGAATGACAGTTAAACATAGAGACGATGGAATTGAAATTATTTTCCATTCCTGAAATTGTTCACGAAGTAATATAAATTAGTAAGTGGTGATTCCCACCCTCGTAAATCAAAAATTTATGGGATATATTTTTTTAAATTGTTCAAGAATCAACGATACGTTATAATCTGAATCGCTCTGAATTATGGATGACTAGCGCACTTTGCTTGGAAAGTCTATCATTAATGAATCTAATATTTGTTTTCTTCCATGAAATTGATCTCATAAACAAAGCGACTGAACTTTAAAATACAGGACTAAAAATCTTATAAATATATTTTCACATCAGCTTAAATCTTTATGTTGATAAATACATATCGTAAAAACAACTGAAATTATTCACGCGATAAAATAACACAATAACATATCAGTTCAATAAGACAGCAAACGTATGTTTTAGATAAACCACATGTGGAGGCGTGTCCCTTACTTCTCTGGTTAATATACACTTCTCAACAATTCCAGTTGATTTTAGAAGAACATTTGAATTTTCTGTCAATATATTTGATAAAATAGTCATTTATACAATGCGTGGCGGACATTATGGAACAACTATTTCTTTTCGGAAACAGTCGCTTTTTGATAAAAATATCGAAACAGATCGAAATTAGTTTAAGTTTTAGACAATGATGTACATTGAATACTTTGATTTTGGACTTGTTTGTCAGACTTATTTTGTTTTGAACACGACGTTTCAATCGGTATGGTATCTCCGATCGTTATCAAGTGTATAATGACCTGTTTCGAGGTAATGAGAGACATTTATAGTAGTGAACATATACCTACCTGTCTGCGAAGATGGGTGATCAACTATTCTTGGAACCGTTTACCTACTATTGGAAGTAGGTAAACGGTCGCCAAGAAAAGAAGAATGCAATTTATTATTATTTAAACATAATTACCAACTAACTATGACAAAGTGCTTAATCACCACATCATCTGTTAATCCCAACTCCATGTTCTTGACTTCTACCACGGAATAAGAAATATTTGACATAATACACACTATGAAAAATCATAAGGCGCTTGGAGTCGACGGCATCCGAAACCCTAAAATAAATCGCTCGGGAAATATCTTCCCCAATGTCATTTGTCATCCACCTGTGTTTTGAAAAAGGTATTTGTCCTCCCGAACATAAAATATCTGTCATATTAATACACTCCACAAATCGGGTAATAAACAAGTTATTTCAAACTATAGGCCATCTTTGATTAATGCTGTGATACAGTTTTCGAAAAAGCCATGAAATCTCGCCTGGAGTCATTTATGATGAAATTCGAGTTAAACGAAAATAAATTTGGATTTCAAAAGAACCGATCAACGGAAGATGCAATCTTAGTCTTGACATCTAAAATGTACTAAACTCTTGATTTGCATTAGGTATTTTCCTAGACCTTGCCAAGGCAGTTAACACCTTAGACCATACACAAATATTGTGAGCCTTGTAAAATATGGGTTGCAGAGTACGTGTTCACGAGCTTTTTGAAAGTCATCTCCCAAACCGCCAAAAAATTGTAAAAATCAATAATAATATTAGTAATACCACAGTTTATAGCTTAAAGAATTCAAGCTATAAACTGTGGTAATACTAAAGAAGTTGAATGTGGAGTATCACAAGGTACCGTATTAGGCCCACTACTATTTATAATCTATGTAAATAGTTTACTAAATATTAATACCAGTGGACAAATCTTCAGCTTTGCTGACGACACTACAGTGCTTTATACTGGTGACACATGGAATGATTTGAAACGGAAAGCTGAGAATGAATTCACTAAATTAATAGACTGGTTCAATCATAAATTGTTGACTATTATAAAAAAAACATGGCACTTCCACTTTCAAGCTATGTGAATGGATTACCTGACTTCGATATACTAAATATTCCATATGGAAATCAAATTATTGAAATTAAACAGACAAAATTAAGTATTTAGGTGTAATAGATCGCCACTTGAGATGGAATATTCGTATTTAGCAAGTCAATAATTCGCTTCGGACGATATGTAAATTTAAATGCTGTACTAAAATAACGAAATTACCGCAACTAAAAATGGTCTATTTTGCTCTTGTTGACTCTAGGATAAGTTATGGTGTATTGGATTGGGAGGACTCGCTTCAACATATTTGGAATGGAAACAGAAATAAATTCTTACTTGTTTCCACTTCATGAGATCAGGAACAAAACCAATAAAAATCTTGTCCTGACAACATCAAATGAAACGGTTGGTCAAAAATGTTACACCTTCCTAGCTCCTAGAGTCTTCAACTATCTGACCTAATAATTGAAAAGTATAACCTACTCACATCGAAGGTTAAGCAATTCATTTTAGCAGAAGATAGAAGAAAAATACACCATATAGTAGAGTATAAACTAAACGCATAGGATAACATTAAAAATTTCTTAAATTACTTTCTATTTATGTTTGTTGGTCACATCCTCATGAATATTAAAACCGAAAATTGACACTTGATGTTTACATTACTCTAAGTGAAATCCGTACACATTTTTTAGCAGACAGCCTCCAGGCTTTGTAAACTTGTTACCGATAGGTATACACTCACTGTTAGTTGAAAAAAACATAATATGACTGAATTTGGATCCCATTCTCTTAACCCATTTACTGCCATGGTTGCGATAACGCAACATCAAAAATATCATTTTTTTTAATGAATGAAAAAACGAATTTTTGATGATCTTTCAGTGGTATCTAATTAAACAATACTTGAAAATACAGAAATTGATTTTTTGAATACATGAATATATTTGTAATTTTTTATGACGGTAATCATTCACTGCGGAATTTCTACCGGAAAACCTGATAATCATGAATATTCATTATAAAATAATCGGTTCACTATTTTCATCATCCAAAATGAGATTCATAAAGAATAGTATTCCTGAAAAGATAAACAAATGATAAATACAAATGAAATAATTGAGAAATATTTTTTTGAGCTGTATGAATATGAGGTTGCGAAAACGCAACATTGGAAGGAACAGTGCAATTATGGTGGTTCGAAAAATTTTCCTGTCAGAACTTGTACTTTCATGTCTGGTAAATTTCTCTATTATTCCGATGATGTAGGGCTGTTTCATTCTCATTTACGCAGTGCTACAGAAAGGTTGAGGACGTTATCGTGCATCAGAATATCGTCAAGAGAACGGTAAAGATATCAAAATGGTGAGTAGTTTTTTTCTGACAACGTATGGGCTTTGGATATTCATAACAAATTTTGCTGAGTAAAATGAACAATAACGACTCGAAGAGACCATTGACTCTCATAGAATTAGAAGCAATTGTTGAAGATTTGGATTTGGATGAGGAAAATGAAATTGATATTTGTTATATACCACCTGAGGTAGATGATCTTACGGATGAAGAGAACATCGACGATGATGTGATAGGTGATCGATTACCCAACCAAACATGATTGCCCAGTATAACAAATATATGGGAGGCGTTGATTTGCATGATAACGCGATTGCAAATTACCGAATCAAGATTCGTGGAGAAAATGGTGGTGGCCATTGTTCATAAACATGTTGGATTCTTCTGCAGTAAATGCTTGGAAACTTCATCGACTTGTGTATAGTGATAAGCCAATTTCGCAGCTGGATTTCAGGTCCGAACTTGTAAGGAGCCTCATTAGTACCGGCAAATGTAGGACACAATCCATTCGAGGACGGGTTTCTACATCATCTCTACCATCTCCTGCTCGACTTGATAATATTGGTCATATAATCGAGAGAAATTCAGAAAACTGGAGGAGACGATGCAGATTATGCAAGAGTACAACCGTTTTTATGTGTAATAAATGTAGAGTTCCATTACATTCGAACTGTTTCAAGGAATATCATGACAAATTTTTTTAATGCATATCTTGCCAATGTTGCGTTAACGCAATGCAAAAAATCTTGTTTCAGTTCTTAATTTTTTTTTGTTCAAATTATAAAGATGTTTAAAAACATATAAATAAATATTTATCCATTAAAAAATTGGTGATTTTTGGAATATTATTGGTAGTGGTTTTAAATGGGTTAATGATGTTTCGTATAATTGGCAAAATTACAACGCAGACAGCATCCTGGCTTTGCTATTTTTGCGAATGATTGCTAAACTTACTTAATATGTTTTATAATAATATTATGTTAATTATTGTAAATAATTTGTTGTAGAATACACAATCCGCAGTCAGTAATTTGGGCGGTTTCTTTTTGTGATTATTTTTCTGTATTGCACAAATAAACATTAATAAACATGTCCCCAGAATGTTGGTCATTTGTTCCGCTGATTCTCCACCAATATTTTGTATTTCCGATACGCAAGACTCATTAAATTGAGCCCCTAGTTTTCATCTTATTTTTTGGTGTTGCATCAATTTCTTTCAGTGATTTTTCTCCAAAGCGATTCACGTTTCTACACAAAAACTTGTGAAAACCGACGAAAATAGTTTGACCAAATAATTGCTATCAAAACAGTACTATCTGTCAAAAAAAATTCTCTTATCAAAATCCGCATGATTACAAAAACGGCATTGCATTGGACAGAAAAGCCAAAAAATTGGCTAGACCGTATTTTGTCGATTAGAAATTTGAATAAATTGTTGAATGAGAGTACGCTCTTAGTCGAAATGTCAATGAATTAAATAGTAAAAATGAATAAATGTAAGCTAATTTCAGAAGGATACGTCTCAATGGTGATTCAGTAAAGGAGAAGTGAACAATCCATACAGCTTCTCAGGTATAGCTCCGATATCTTGTAATACATTTTCTTATCTGTCACGTCTAAGTTTTTAACATTCGTAATACTATTTTGAGAAATGAATCATTTCAGAGGAACTGCAACAACTTGAGTTTATCAATCAGTCAGCATTGGCGGTACTTTATTTATATAGAATGACTAATTGCTGAGAATGGAGACTTGCAATGCAATCATTTGATGAGTTCATGATTAGTAATTTCTCTGCCTCGAAATCTTATATTATATTCATCATATTTCTTAACCGCATGAGTATGAACGGTTCTACTTTTCTTCATACTGTTAGGATGTCAATTTCATTCCTTAAAAGGATTTGACTGTGAGAAAAATTTCATTATGAATATTAGTCTGGTTCGAATTCGAATGAAATCATAACTAATATGTTTTAAGCATTGCATTTTTCGCATTAAGTAATGTCTCTAATCACTTCGTTAAGTAGTAGAACCACTGAAGTCTCTGTTTGGAGTAACAAAGTTCTGTTCCAAAAGTGCAGAATAGTTATTTACAAGCCAAGGAAAGAAAGTGCTTCTTTTCCTCTGGCGGATAGTTAAAATCCAAGAGAGGAAATGCACCTTACTCTGAAGGGATGTTGCATAGATATAATTTTTCCTACTACCTTTTATGCCCATTATTAAGACAAAGCCTACCAACCTGGAAAAGTCAGGGAAAAGATTTATGGGTCCTGGAAGTCAGGGAAAAACGTTGAAAAACGCCCAAAGTCATGGAAAGTCAGGAAATTCTATTTCCGGCCGTCTAGGGGAATATATAAATCTTGGCATCAATGTCAACTCAATTTCACCACTTCTGTAGTTTGAAAACACGATAGCGGAAAAATTCATGATTGAAGAAAAAATTCCAAAAAATTTGAAGGAAATAGCTAAAATTGATTTCAAGACACTGTCAAGAATATTAAGAGTTTTTAGTTGCAACTCTAAGCAAAATTTTGCAACGTTCATGTTTTAGGTGTATTCTTTTAATTTTTGTTGGTGGTTATACTTACCTCATATTGACATGTGAAATGTTTTACTTATTTCAATAAATTTCAAAGCCCCAAGACTTCAACATCGATAATTATCCTACAATTCCCTTCCTAATCAGTCCCATTGGAAAATTAAAATTTCCTTTTACAGAAAAAAATATTTTTATTATTTTTTTTTAATAATAATTAATTATGATCACTTTTGTGAACAGCTCAAACACACTGTATAATTAAAAGTCACTTTCTATCACAATTTAACATATATTTCCACAAAAACTGAATAATACCGTTGAAAAAGAATATTCTCTCGTGACTGTTACTGAATAACTAACTACAAAATACGTTATATCTTAAAAGCATAAAACTCAAGAGTTCATAAACAGCAGATCCTTTCATAACTGTTTGTTTAGTTTTCGAGGCGTTTGTTTATCTATCCTAACGATTGTCGTCTCCTCAATCGGTCTCTTGCTACGTGACGGCGGTCGACTTCATTGCTCGTTCACACTCTGCCATCCTGACCAGGCGACAATCGTGCATCAAGAGCTGAAACAAAACCGTATATGAGAAAACAAAAATGTAATGCAATTAAACCTCATTTCCCAACGGCATTCACATGCACAGGGACTTCTTTTCCCGACGGCATCTATAATGCACAGGGACTTCACTTCCCGACGGCATCTATAATGCACAGGGACTTCACTTCCCGACGGCATCTATAATGCACAGGGACTTCACTTCCCGACGGCATCTATAATGCACAGGGACTTCACTTCCCGACGGCATCTATAATGCACAGGGACTCCACTTCCCGACGGCATCTATAATGCACAGGGACTTCACTTCCCGACGGCATCTATAATGCACAGGGACTTCACTTCCCGACGGCATCTATAATGCACAGGGACTTCACTTCCCGACGGCATCTATAATGCACAGGGACTTCACTTCCCGACGGCATCTATAATGCACAGGGACTTCATTTCCCGACGGCATCTATAATGCACAGGGACTTCACTTCCCGGCGGCATCTATAATGCACAGGGACTTCATTTCCCGACGGCATCTATAATGCACAGGGACTTCACTTCCCGACGGCATCTATTATGCACAGGGACTTCATTTCCCGACGGCATCTATAATGCACAGGGACTTCACTTCCCGACGGCATCTATAATGCACAGGGACTTCATTTCCCGACGGCATCTATAATGCACAGGGACTTCACTTCCCGACGGCATCTATAATGCACAGGGACTTCATTTCCCGACGGCATCTATAATGCACAGGGACTTCACTTCCCGACGGCATCTATAATGCACAGGGACTTCACTTCCCGACGGCATCTATAATGCACAGGGACTTCATTTCCACGTACCTGATCTAAATAGTGTCACCATAAGATATCCAACGTTTCATATGTTCGTCAGCATAAACACCTGCATATGGTGTTCGAGATCTTGTGGAACCTGGTATGTCAGTAACCTAGTACCGGTCATTGCCTAATACTTTTGACACCTTGAACGGTCCTTTCCATTTGGGACACAATTTACGACTTGTTCCCATACTAGCAATTGATGATATCTTCACCAAAACAAGCTCTCCCAACTCGAATTTAATAGGTTTTGCTCGGTGTCTATCAAATTCTTTCTTCTGTCGATTTTGGTTCGTCTCATTATACTGGGCAATACTTTCACGCAATTTTGTTACATCCACTTCTTCTTCTTCCTCAATGTCTCCCACATTATGTGGTCCTGTTCTGTAACCAAGCAGAGCTTCTGTCGGGCTTGTGTTGATAGCTCGATTTAAAGTGTTGTTGATGCCCAATTGTATGTTTGGAATATTCTCATCCCATTCATCATCTTCCATGTTTGCCCCCATACAAGACAAAGAATCAAGAATGGTCTTATTATATCTTTCGACTTGTCCGTTTCCTCGAGGCATCCCGACGGCGTTGAGGTGGTGATTAATGTTCTTTTCTGCACAGAACTCCCTGAACTTTTTCGAAGTGAATGCTGTTCCCCTATCACTGATAATTCGTTTAGGAACGCCAAACGTTTGAATTATTTCCCGTAAGACATTGAGTACAAACTTCGTTTTGGTGTTTTTTACCGGTTTAATGAACGCAAATTTTGTAAACGAATCAATAATTACCAATACTTGAGTATTTTTCTGTTTACTTTTGCAAAATGGACCGACATGGTCTACATGAATGGTGTGGAAAGGTCGAGCGAATTTAGGAATCGGATGTAGGTAGCCCGGTCGTTTTCCCGAAGCGGATTTGTGAAACATGCAATTTATGCAGGCTTTAACATATTTTGTAATATGTTTTCTCATTTTAGAAAACCAAAATTTACTGGCAACCCTCTCATAAGTTTTATCGAACGCAAAATGCCCTATGTCATCGTGGTTGAATCGTAATATCTGCCAAATGCAGGCCTTTGGCAATACTGCCCTGTTGCCGTGATCAGTTCGACGATAAACTATTTCTCGTCGGAGATCACTACTATTGAAAATGTCATTGTGTGCAATTCGATCTCCAGATAACAGGATGTTTTTAATCGAACTTATGTGAGTGTCGGATTTCTGAGTGGCAAATAACCAGTTGTCCTCTGATAGAACGGTTGCGTATACACCATTATTATTATTCTCCATTATTGGGTTTCGGCTAAGGGCATCAACATGCTTCATTTTCGAACCGGGTCTGTGTATTATGTCAAAATCATAGTCCTGCAGTTCCAAAATCCATTTTCCTATTCTTTGATTGAGGTCCTTTTTGGTCATGGCACTCCTAACAGCGGAACAGTCGGTTATTATTTTAAACCTTATTCCCATCAAATAGTGCCTAAACCTGTTAACAGAACGAACAATAGCAAGAGCTTCTAATTCGTATGAATGATACCTCTGCTCAGTAGATGTTGTTGCTTTACTGAAATACCCTATAGCCTTATCTGTGCCGTTGTCGAGTTGCACCAACATTCCAGCAATGCCCAACCGACTGGCGTCGGTATAAAGGATTGTTTCTCTCTTACAGTCAAACAGAGCTAATATTGGCGACGACATAAGCATTCTCTTCAAAGATGAAAATGCATTTTCATGTTCGTCCAGCCATATCCAAGAATGGTTCTTTGTGAGCAGATTTGTGAGGGGTTTTGACTCAAGAGAGAACTTCGGAACAAATTTACGAAAATGTCCAACCAGACCCAAAAATTGTCTCACTTGGTGAATATTCTGTGGACGGGAAAAATATTCTATCGCTTGAACCTTCAATGAACTAGGTTGTATACCACCACTTTGTATTTTAAAACCCAAATAATCAATTTCTGTTGCCAAGAATGTACACTTGTCGATATTCAATTGTACACCGTGACTGTTTAGTCGTTCTAGAACCTGGTGCAACATATTGATACCTTCCGGTATGGTCTTAGATGGTATGAGTATATCATCGAGGTAGACAAGTACCTGATGGAATCTCAAATTGCCAAGTATATTATCAATAGCGCGTTGAAATACATATGGCGCATTCATAAGGCCAAAAGGTACTTTAAGGTACTCATATTTGCCGTCAGTTGTGATGAAAGCTGTTACTGGGATGGATTTTTCTGCTAGCTTTATTTGGTGATAGCCTGATTTCAAGTCCAGGATTGTAAAGTATATTTTTCCAGATAGCCTATCAATCAGATCTTCGATAATAGGTAATGGATAGTTTTCCTTCACTGTTTGTTTATTTATCATCCGGTAATCGACACACAAACGAGTCTGGCCATTTTTTTTCTTAACCATAATTACTGGACTAGCATAGGATGATTGAGAAGGTCGGATGGTATCATTCTCTAGAAGTTCATCAACCAACCCGCGTAATTTACTCTTTTCAAATTCAGACAACCGATACGGGCGCTGAACTATTGGTATTTGCGATGTTAGTTGAATGTCCATTTCAACTCCTGCGATTGTTCCTAACCCATCAGAAAGACTTGGGAAACATGCAGAGAACTCTGAAATGAGACATCGTATTTGATTCTGGACTTGATCGTCCTCTGAGGCCAAATGAATGTATGAAATCCGTGTCGTAACCACATTGACAGTACTAACGTGACTAAAAGAAAGGTCTGACCCTATACGCGAATATTTAATACGAGTGTCCTCAGTGAAGTTCTGCCCAATCACTATGTCAACGCCCGGTATACACTTTTCGACCAAAAGCAATTCGATCATAAGCTCTACCTCATCCACCTTCACATAACATGTAGTTTGATTCAAAACTAGTATTTCAGTGCCCCCAAAAACTGTTAAAACAGTATCATTCAACAAGGGTGTGATTTTCAAACGAAGCTTTTTAGCTAGGTGGTAAGTTATGAGTGAACACTCACTACCAAAGTCAATGAAACAAACTTCTTTTTGCTCGTTTATTATAATTTCTTTGTAAAATTTATTTTTGTACTCACTTCGTGAAATCAAAAATACTCTCTTTTCATTTCTAGAATCACTGTTACTAGTTTTTTGTCTTTTGGAATCATTGAAAGTACTGTTACCATTTTTTTAAAAACAATTTTCCATGTTATGACCTTTTTTTCTACAATATGTGCAATAATTTGTCAGTTCGCCTGTAGAAAAATTTAGTGGACAATTAAATTGTTTGTGTCCTACTTGTTTACATTTGAAACACATAATTTGTTTGTTGCGGCGATCAGAGTAGTGATTCGACTTGTGGCAATTTCTATTTGACAAATTTTTGCTCATTTCTTAAGTTTCACTCGCGCGTGAACCCGATGCGCTCGCCTCAAAAGCTTTTAAATATGCCGCTAACTTCGATGGGTCGTCGATGTTGGCGGCCTTGACGGCAAATTTTATAGAATGGTTATTGATACCACCGACAATCAAATTTACCTCATCTGATCCACATAGATTGAGATTCATTTTTCTAATTAGTGACAACTTGTCGAAAGTGTACTCAAAAAGATTCTGATTCGGTTTGGGATGTAAAGCTAACATTTTCGACATGAGATCGTGTAAATCTTTAGTGGAAGGAAACGTATTTATTAACAAATTCTTCCACTCTGACCAACTTTTTGGAACACAAGACAAACTTTTATACCAACTTTCTGCTGGACCTCTCAATTTATTTATAGCTATATGGCAAATGTTTAATTCGTTCCAATTATAAATATTCGCATGTTCATCGAGCTTTGCAATCCAGTCTACAACATCATCTTTCATAGGATTGAATTCATTAATATCTACGTCTTTGACAGACATACCCAAGTTGGACCTATTTTCTCGCTTAAGATTATCAACTATTTCTAGCAAACCTGCATGGATGTCAGAGCGTGCAGAAAAATTCGAGAGTTCTGGCGTTTGAACTCCATGATCACCACCTTGCTCTGTGTTTTCGGCAGTACTACTGCCCCTTCTTTTGTTCTGTCGGCCATCCTCTGGTGTACGTGACCTGGAACTCCTCCTTTTGCGGTTACCCATACTCGTAGAAAAACAAACGTTTTTAACTTCTCACAGTAGGCTTTTAGGAATCCCACTTCTGATGTGAACAGCTCAAACGCACTGTATAATTAAAAGTCACTTTCTATCACAATTTAACATATTTTTCCACAAAAACTGAATAATACCATTGCAAAAGAATATTCTCTCGTGACTGTTACTGAATAACTAACTACAAAATACGTTATATCTTAAAAGCATAAAACTCAAGAGTTCATAAACAGCAGATCCTTTCATAACTGTTTGTTTAGTTTTCGAGGCGTTTGTTTATCTATCCTAACGATTGTCGTCTCCTCAATCGGTCTCTTGCTACGTGACGGCGGTCGACTTCATTGCTCGTTCACATTAGTTTGGTTCGAATTCGAATGAAATCATAACTAATATGTTTTAAGCATTGCATTTTTCGTATTAAGTAATGTCTCTAATCACTTCGTTAAGTAGTAGAACCACTGAAGTCTCTGTTTGGAGTAACAAAGTTCTGTTCCAAAAGTGCAGAATAGTTATTTACAAGCCAAGGAAAGAAAGTGCTTCTTTTCCTCTGGCGGATAGTTGAAATCCAAGAGAGGGAATGCACCTTACTCTGAAGGGATGGTGCACAGATATAATTTTTCCTACTACCTTTTATGCCCATTATTAAGACAAAGCCTATCAACCTGGAAAAGTCAGGGAAAAGATTTATGGGTCCTGGAAGTCAGGGAAAAACGTTGAAAAACGCCCAAAGTCATGGAAAGTCAGGAAATTCTATTTCCGGCCGTCTAGGGGAATATATAAATCTTGGCATCAATGTCAACTCAATTTCACCACTTCTGTAGTTTGAAAACACGATAGCGGAAAAATTCATGATTGAAGAAAAAATTCCAAAAAATTTGAAGGAAATAGCTAAAATTGATTAAGACACTGTCAAGAATATTAACAACTTCTTGCCTGTGAAAGATATGGATAGAGGATTTTCAACAAAAAGGATGTTGTTGAAGACTAAATGTAAAGAAAAAGATAAATTCGTTTCTTTGAAAGAGTTTTTAGTTGCAACTCTAAGCAAAATTTTGCAACATTCATGTTTTAGGTGTATTCTTTTAATTTTTGTTGGTGGTTATACTTACCTCATATTGACATGTGAAATGTTTTACTTATTTCAATAAATTTCAAAGCCCCAAGACTTCATCATCGATAATTATCCTACAATTCCCTTCCTAATCAGTCCCATTGGAAAATTAAAATTTCCTTTTACAGAAAAAAATATTTTTATTATTATTTTTTTATAATAAGAAATTATGATCACTTTACTCAATGGATCTATATTTGATTCCCTGAAAATGATTAAGTTAACCATAATTATCCACATAATTGGGCCTAGAGTCTGTACAGTGAAGGTTTATTTTAAACACATCTGTTATTGGTCATGGAAAACTTGAAAGTCAGACATGGAATACCTGGAAAAGTCAGGGAATTTCAATTTTCTAAATTGGTGGGCACCCTGTAAGAATTATCTTTGTATTCTTATTTTGTAATTAAAATAAATTGTGATTTGAAATTTTTGGATTAATCTCTGCATTTCACAGCAATAATTAGAAACCTTGTCATAATATAACAATTGAAATCAGTTATTATCTTGATGCATTTCCCCCAAAAGATCCAATGAACAAAAAATTATAAACATTTATTCGTCAAAAAGAAGGTGTGGTGGTATTTCCTTTAATAATTTAACCAACTGTACAATAAATTCTAGTAATGTAAATAGGTATTTTTAAGATTTAGGTAAGGTGGTGTTTGACATGGTGTCAGTGAAGTTAAGGCCGTGTCTTTTAATCTTGTAGCTTTTGGATAATTTGTTATCAGGGATTATTTCTTTACTTAGTGTTTCTGAAGTATCACGCCTCTTAAAGTAAGGTCGTATTCATAATCTGTTTTTTCTTCTTCAGATTTGCTTTTTGTTTTAAAATGCCGCGACGCGAAATATTTCGTCAGACATATTGCCGAGATATATTGCATTGAAATATTATCTGCAATAAAAAGTTTTTGTGATTGTCGGAAATGTTTCAGATACAAATTGCACCTGTTGCTAGTTAAGTATATTTCAATTAATTGATTGATTATTTAATATTGAAACCTCATGCCTCACACTAGAAACTTCCTTCGAATCCAATTTTCCTTTTAACCTTGTTACAGGATACACTACGAGCACTCAGATTCGCCGAACGGCAAATAGGTCGTCTCCGTATACAAACGATTTGCTGAACAAAGGAAACCATTCGATGTGAAAATTATTCAGTTCGTGGAAGCAAGCATAAAGATAATTTGCGCTGATACAATTTCAGCAACAAAGTATTGCTACCTAAATAGAGTTTTGCATGCAACATGCCGTGTCGAAATTTTAACACTCTTCATAAATGTCATAAAAGTCGAGGACTTCTATCTTGCCAACACACAAATCGGTTGTGTTTTTATTTTGGGCTAAATCAATTCTGATGTTGGTTGGATGAAACCAGAAAAAGAGTAAGTTCGCGAGGGAATATCAACTGATTGAAAGTTCCGAAAAAAGGTCCCGCACACTGGTTCTCTGGATGCATTTTTGATATAACTTATAATTTATTTCGCCTACTATACAGAGTGTTCCAAATGAAGTCGGTACCATTGCCAACTCCGTTATTATGATTCTAAGAATTCGGTTCACTGGGCAAATTGGTGGTCTTCTCGATGCTGAAGACAAAAAAAATGACAGTCGCGTTTTTAAAATATTTTATAAAAGGTAGATATTTTATTAAATGGAACACCCTATATTTTATCATGATTTCGATTCGTAGATACATTCTCAACACAAAGCTCATATGACTTTTTTTCCTAAAGTTGAAAATATAACAGTTTTATTGATAGGAAACATTTATAGCAAACCGCCTCCTTGTTAAATACATATCTGGGCCCTTCTCTTGACACTACTATTTGCATTCAACACCGTTCGGCCATCAATTCTATTATAGTTTCAATATAATTTTTCAATTCATCTACATGCATTATTCTATTTTATTTTGTACACCTCATTTTACAAAACTCCCCAAAAATAAAAATCTAGGGTGTCATGTCTGGTGAACGAGGGGGCCACCTAACAGGGCTATTTGTACCAATCCATCTGTTTTCAAAACAACGTCGCAACATTCTTTTTACGCAACTGAAATTATATCCTGCTGAAAATAGATCATCTGACGAGCCTCCAGATCAAGATCATCGAAAAACTCTTGTTAATAAATTAATATAACGTGGTCCGGTCAAAAAATAGACGGATAATTCTCTCTGGATAGACCACACCAAACATTGCTACTAAATCGTCTTTGCGGATGGTGGGGCTGGACTAGAAATGGATTAAGTCTATTCCAATGATTAACATTATTTCTATTCTACATCCCACGGTCTATTATACATCCCAAAAATTGGCCTCATCGCTCCGTATAATATTTCAATAGAAGTTTCGATCTTGTTTGCATTTATTCATAAACCTCCTACAAAACTCCAATCGTGGTCTCCTCGTTCACCAGACATGACACCCCTAGATTTTTATTTTTGGGGATTTCTGATAAATAAAACAATAAAGTAGATGAATTGAAAAATTATATTGAAACTATAATTAATGGCCGAACTGTGTTGAATGCAACACGTAGTGTCAAGAGAAGGGCCCAAATATGTGTTCAACAATGCGTTTTTGAACATTTACTTAATATTATACAGCGCTTTATCAAACCCGATTGTTATATATGTTTCCTAAATAAAAGTGTCTTATTTTCTACTTTTGTAAAAAAAAGTCATATGAGCTTTGTTGTTGAGAATGTAGTTACGAATCGAACAGCATTTAAAAAAATGCCATTTTATGAAATATTTTTAAAACGCGACTGTCAGTTTTTTTTGTCTCCAGCATCGAGAAGGCCATTAAAAATGCCACTAGTTTGTCCCTTTAACCGAATTCGTAGCGTCAATAATATTGGAGTTAGCAATAGCGCCGACTGAATGAATCATAACAAAAAATACGACAGATTGTCCCTTGGGGCTATAGTAAGAAGTTCCGAAAGTGATATTTTACGGGATGAGTAAGAACTTTCCAGGACGAATCGTAGGCGAGTCTTGGAATCCTGAGAGTCCCGTGAAATCACTTTTGGATCGTGTTACGTATAATATTTTTTTGTAGCTACAATGTATGTTAAAAAAGATATTGGTGGATAATTACTTAAGAACTTTATACAGTTCCAGCGCATACTTCAATCTTAACTCATTTATTTGTTCGTTTTACGGGCTAAGTATCAACTTAATGAGAAATTATTATAGAGCAAGAATTGTTTAATAGTTATTTAAGTAACAAGGAATGTAAAGACGTGTTAACATTCGAGGTGAGCGAGTACGAGCAGAGGCTTGTCGCTTGCCGAGGATGATAAAAGTCGATACATTCCGTGTTACTTATTACGTTTTTCCCGCTGCTTGTTGACATTTCTCAAAATTTGCCTGAATTGAAGTTTGTTTTCTTACCCTTCCTTCATGATTATTCGTTCGCTATTTCATTCTAAGTTGCTTGTGCGTGTAACTAAGTTACCGAATAAGCAGACAACAATAATATTCAAAAGGTCTTATAACCTAAAAATTGATATGAATGAAGCTGAAGGTATTACTTGTCAAAGTCAAAGTCATTATTACCCTAGGCATGTAAATGACACTATTAAGTTCCGTTGTCAAGATGAATTAGTAAACGAATGATATAGGCCATTTACCTGTTTTGTTGCTAAGCATGTATGGACTATTTACAGTGTCGGAAAAATAGTTTTCCCGCTGCCGACACTGTAAATAGTCCATACATGCTTAGCAACAAAACAGGTAAATAGTCTATATCATTCGTTTACTAATTCATCTTGACAACGGAATGTAAATAGTGTCATTTACATGCCTAGGGTAATAATGACTTTGACTTTGACAAGTAGTACCTTCACCTTCATTTATATCAATTTTTAGGTTATAAGACTTTTTGAAAATTATTGTTGTCTGTTTATTTGGTAACTTAGTAACGCGCACAAGCAACTTAGAATGAAATAGCAGGACAAATAATCATGAAGGAAGGGTAAGAAAAACTTCAATCCAGGCAAATCTTGAGAATTGTCAACAAGCAGCGGGAAAAACGTAATAAGTAACACGGAATGTATCGACTGTTACATCCTCGGCAAGCGACAAGCCTCGGCTTTGCCTCGGCTCGTACTCGCTCACCTCGAATGTTAACACGTCTTTACATTCCTTTACTTAAATAATTATTTTCTACAAGAATGATGTCAGTTCCAGAGAAGACAAATTAAATTTTCTGGTAAATAGTCCGAAATTCGCGTTTTTTGTCTAAAATTGGCCATAGTTCGAAATGGGACCTGAATTGGGCATGGAAAACCTCAAAATTTCGAATCAGCGACCCAAAATAAGTATTATAATATCAAGTTACCTCGTGGACCTAAAAATAGATACTCCGCCCCCTAGCGCACGGACTATAAAAGCTCATTGAGTATAAAAAAAAAATTGCAGTTCAATAAATAGGATCTATACCTGTTCAAAAACTCATTCAAGCTATAGACTGTTTCAGATATTAAAACATCCTTACTGCCTTCTGATCTTTCTTGACAGTTCTCACCTATTGGAGAGCAGAACAATTGTTACTTTTACATTAAAGCAGAACTGTCACTATGACATAAAATATCGGACATTTGTAAACACAACCTACTATTATTCTATTCGAACTAGTAAATAGGTACGTTGAACTAACGGATCGTGCAATAATAAAGTTACAGCTGTTGCCTAGCATTCGTCTGATAAAGACCACGTTCCTGTCTTTTTTCTGCAAACTTAGGACATTCCACTAGCTCATGTTTGACCGACACTCGAACTTGGCACATATCGCACTCATCGCTTTTCTCTCATTTCAAAAACTGTTCATGGGTATACTTGGTATGTCCTATTTGTAAACGAGACAGGATCACTTGTTCGCCCCGTTGTTTGGGGTGGTTTTTCTAAGGGGTGACTGACTTCTTAACCTCTGTTAATTTGAATCTACATTTGGCCAAGGGCCTGGAGTGTTATTTCTTTACGTGATCTTTCAAATATCTATGTTTTCTTTAACTTTCCTCTTCTAGATTTTGGTCACTATCTAACTATCAAGGGCTCTTCGGACTATTTTGTCAGCTGTTTCATTACCCGAAATTCCGATGTGAGGATAGTTTACCCTGGGAGTAGAAATTTTCTGGACTTCCATTGTCTAAAAAAGGAAAGAAAATTAATTATCTGCATTTGTTTGTCAAGACGTTTCGCCATCTACTACCTTTATCAAGTGTGTGAATGCTACAAGAAATTTAGTATACTTCTTATATTGAAATCTGTGCCATTAGCATGCGAGTAATTTAACCGAAAAGAGGTAATTATTCTCTGACGTGGGGAATCTCAAGTCATTAATCCTAATGGATGGGATATATTACCTGCTACGAAATGAAAATCTTACTGGTTTATTTCTGGCATGTTATTTTGATAGACGGCCCTTGATACAGAATTTTATTGAAAATTCAACTGATCTAGTCGACTGATTAGGTGTTTCCACACATTCTGAATATCTATTTTTATACCATTAGCGTTATCATGCGTTATCATTTCTTTAGGAATATGAAAAAAACCGTTTTCCTTTTTTTCTGTTTTGTTTGATACTTGTTTTGATACAAAGATGATGTTTCCTTAAACATCCAGGATAGAAATTAATTTCAATCGATTTTCGTCACTACTAAAATGGTGCCAAACTCAATAATCAAAACATAATTGAAATACTTTACCTATCTAACCAAATTTTAGGACTTTTTACACAGCAAATTAAAAAAAATTAATCGCTCAACAGTGAACTTTTTCAAATAAAATATTTTCAGAAAGTGCTCAACTTGAACTTTCCAAAAAACTACTAGGTACTTTGCTAAAGTACAGTCTTTACTATCATACGTCATTTTATTGTGAAGGATGTCTTCTTCACCAAAAAATCTATTTGCGTTTGCATACGTGCATAAGTGCACTGTTAAAGAAGAATCAAAGAGAATCATACAGATCTCTTTTTAACAAATTAATTACTTCCGCTGTGCTGCAAATATATTGTAAATTTCCTGTTACATAAATAAAAACCGAAACAGCATGTCTTAACGACAACGACAATTACCCAATCAGATTTAGCAATACTCTCTACCCACCTCGGTCTGTTGCTTCAAATTCCGAAAAGCTTTGAAAACTTTTATACTTACAATAAGATGTTCTATGCAGTGAGAACACTGGTTTCTCAAGGCTCTGATCCAGTCAACTTTTCAACATGGGGCCAGGTAGCCGAGTGGTTAAAGCGACATTGTTTCAATCACTTTTGGCTGTCAGTCAAAGGTTCAAACCCTAGCGACTGCAGAACTTTTTCTGATGGCCCGAGAAAGTGCTAGGAATCGCACGTAAAAAGGTAAGACCTCGTTAATCCTTAGCTCGCACAAGTTTCGACTTCTTAGGGCTGCCGTTCGTAAGGGGACGACAGCTGGTTAACGGAAAAAACAATTTTAACAATTTTTTTTTTATTTTTTGTTAACTGAGGTTCGTCGGACTGCGGTTTTCAAAAGTTGACAAACTTAAAAAACCAAATTTAATTTTTCCAAATTTTACCTAGGAATAATATTAGTAGATGTCTGCGGAAAAACAAGTTGAAGGCATTTAAACCAACATTTTTGCACATTCTAGAACCAGGTGTTCAAGAAAATCGTTTGGAATTTTTCTTATGGGTCCAGGGAGACATTTTTTAAATAATATTTCATTCAGGATGAAGCTAGTTTCAAATGGAGTGGTTTCATCAGAAAATATTTGCTATTCACTGAAAATCCTAAATGGGTGATTAACTGTAAAAGGCAGTATTCAGGTAAGGTAAATGAGTGGAATACTGAGAGAGAATAATTAGACCATTCTTTGTTGACAGCAACATCAATGGAGCAGATATCCTACAATTTTTAAGAAATGAATTGTCGGACGCAGTAGAAGAACTTCCCCTTGCAGAAACAACAAGAACAGAATTTTGCTAGAATTCTATCAAACGACATTGTCCAAATTTTATTCCCTTATAACTTTTTTGTTGATAAACATATTTCGATGAAATTCTGAAAATTGCTGAAATTGAAGTGTTGGGTTTATTAAACGGCATATTTTAAAAAATTTATTCACTTATAACTTTTTTATTATTGGATGCATTCATACGTAATTTTGAGTTGACATGAACCATTTGAAAATACCATTAATCCAGTGGTGTAGTAGTCATATATTTTTATAAAAAAATCAAATGTTTTTTCTCAGATTTGCGGATTAGACTGCGGAGCGATAATTGCACTGCAAAAATATCCTGTCCCCATGACACTACAAACAATACTGAAAAATGTCAGATAAACTTCGGGAAGTTAAAAAATATCGCGTGTCTGCACAATTTTATTTATAGTCTTTGTCAATATCTTGATATTTCTCAGAAAAATAAATCAATATTTCTTTATTCGTGACATATTCCAATGAATCACAGTCGTGCATGAATATTACATTCAAGCTTGTTAGTTTTTGAAAATGGCATTCGGTTATTTTCATATTTTGTAAAAGTGCCCTCCTCCTTCGGACTCGGGTTCTTTCGTAAAAATATGAAAATAAACTGGTGCAATTATTAGATAACACCAATTTAATTCACCGGCAGGCAGCGCCTTCGTTTTGGCTCGAAGACACACACATCCGGACTTGGGTCGCTTAGATTGACATTTTCAAGATTTACATACCCTTATTAGACGTAAAGCTGAAACTTTTCATCTTATCAACAATTTTAAAACGCTGATACTGTTTTAAAGATAACTCTGTCGCTGCGAGGTAATGCATTTTTATTTTAATCACAATAATGAATGATACTTTGTCATTCAGAAACCTTATCAGAAATTTTAGTTACAGTCTGCATCAGGTCATTATATTAATAATCTCTAAACTGCAATTCATTAACATGTATGTAAGCGATAAATAAGCTCTGTGTAGCATTAAAATAGGAACTAGTTTACATTTTCTTCGAAAACTGCGTTGTTATCGTTGAGAACCTGTTTATTTTATAGTCGAGTTTTAGTTTACGTGCAAAACAGCGTGCTTTACGTCAAAATAGAAGCTTCCCGGGAAGCTGGCACATTAAACAAAAAATTAAAAATCACTTTCAGCTTAAACCCAGTTAAACGTGTCTCATAAAAATTTATATATTTGAAATGTATACTGTCATCGACATGGTATAAATCCATGACATCTCTTTATACATACGGTCGCGTCTATCTGTCTGCCTTGGCCTGTTCGAAGTAATCTGGAAAAATATCACATTTTTTCCGAATTTCCCAAATGACCCCGACGTGCATATGTTAATTGCTGAGGACGGTTTTGGTGTAAAATGTGGATGTGTTTTTTTTTAATAAGCACACCTAGTATGATCATTCTCTTATGAAATAATAATAATAATAGTAATAATAATAATATTTTTATTACCCACTATGTTATACAGAGAAATGTGTACATTTTGATAACAATAATTAACACACAAATTTACCGACACGCATAATATCGGAGCATAGAAATAATACAGTGAGTAAAAGGCACATTGATTCAGATAACAGCTGAAACTGTTTCTGTTCTTCCATCACGGCCAAAAGAAAAATTGTTTAACAGCGTAATGACACATTTGATATAAACGTTTGTGTTGATAAATTTGAAGGAAACAGAAGAAAAAAGAAAAAGAGGAAAGCGAAAGAGAGAAAGATTTACAATTTAGTCATGATCACTGGACATCGAATAAATATTGTTTGAATTTGAAACGGAATGCTGTTCGAGATAATTCTAGAAGTGTACGAAATAGTTTGAAAATATTATTGATACAAATTGCGACATTGTAGGAGAAAGAAGGTCTATATATAATTTATTGTGTTTAGGAACAGTAAGCAATGTTCGACGGCGAATGTTTAGATTATGGACGCCTTTCCTGAATTTTAATTTTTTGTGAAGATAAGGTGGTGTTTTCGATTTGAAAATGTTATGGAATATACACACCATATGGTGACGTCGCCTATTATACATATTGATCCATCTTAACTGTTTGAGCCCCTCTGAAATAGATATTCGAATGAATTTACGTATGCCATAAATAATTTTGCACTTTGAAACGTATAGATGCATCTATTGTCAATCCCAAATTTTTATGTGACGATTTAATAGGTATATCCGAGCCACCTATTTTCAAAGAGACTTGATTATTCGTGGAGGCAGAGATATTTTCTCTACCAAATATCATAGCCACGGATTTTTTTGGATTAATATTCAAAGCATGATCGGTTGATAATTTTTTTAATGAATCTAGATCAGTGTTAATACAATTTATGGCTGTAGTCAAATCCGAAAAATTGAATGAGAAATATAACTGGGTATCATCAGCATAAAGAGAGATCAACCGTCTCGGACATTTTTGTGACCGTGTGGCGTGTGAACCTAATCTGTGACCGTATGCTGCATAAACCATTATAGTCGGAGAGCTGACGAAGTTTGGGAATGTATTTTAGGCAAATTGAAAAAAAAACAGTGTTGTATCAACCAATGACATATTACGGCTAGACTTCAGTTATTTACATTTTGAGCTGCGGTCACATTCTAAGCACAATTTTCATTGCCGCTTGTTTCGCGGAAAATAGTTGCCAGCCAACCCAAGTCGGCAAAGCTGAGTTTCTGCTGAATTATCTGGTTATATACAATGTATAAGCAGATAATTGCCGCGAAACAAGCAGCAGTAAAAATTGCGCTTAGAATGTGACTGGTATCAACGGGTGCGTATGGAACTGTGAGTCGGGCAGAGGGTTAGCGGTTATTTCGCTATTGCGCGCCTATGACATTTGCAAAAAAATAAAACGAAAAAATATATTTTAGGCAAATTGTTAAAGGCTTTCGCGGCCATCGTCACTTACATGGTGGTTCTTCGGGTTGTAAGGCCGACGTATGTTTATAGAAGATCTCGACGTTTCGCCAACACGAGTGGTTAGCATTTTCAAGAGATATTTTCAAGTTTCTGATTTCTTAATTCGCTGTCAAATGCTTGACAGCGACCACTCGTGTTGGCGAAACGTCGAGATCTTCTATAAACATACAACCCGAAGAACCACCATGTAAATATTTTAGGCAATTTGATTTTTTTTTATCTTTTATATTAGCATCTATATAATCCAGAAATAAAGATCGCAGACTTTTTTTTAGCTTTATTTAATAAATATACCCAAACAAATAAACTTCAGGCATTCTAAAATGTTTATGGTATGTTTGATAATTAATTTTGAAAATACTTGTGTATCACCAGACGAATAGAATGATTTTTAATAACTCCCTGAATAAAGATTTAAAATGATTGCGACAGACAAAAAAAATTTGATGTTTAGTTATAAGTGCGAGAACTCAACATACACAACAAAGTATTTTGGGAGTAAATTTTTTAATAAAAAATATCAAGTATTTAATAAATTTATAAAAAATTTGTGACAATATGTATGAATATATAAGTATTAAACAATTTTTTTTCACACCAAATTTTTATTAAAATAATATCAGTTTTTAATAGCGAAGCAAATTTTTTAACATCCATTGATATCAGCTTAATGGTGAAAATTGATAAAGTTTAATTAGTTTCGTAATAAAGGAAGGTGTCGTTGACAAGATTATTTCAGGAAATAGTTTACAAAAGTAATAACTTTCTTATTGTTTAATTAAATTTTTAAAGGTGATGATTCACTCTCTGGTAGTTTGTCTTCACTCTCTGACAGATCGTCCTCACAGTCTGATAAATCATCTTTAATGTCTTGCGTTGCTTCATTATCCTCGGTATTTTCTTTATTTTCTTAAAAATAACTTTCAATTCGTGTACAATAAATAATAGAATTATTTCAAATAGAAGATAATGATATTTACGTGTATTTTTTTTGTGTTTTTGCTTCTAAATGAGTTTCTTCACAGTCCTCTAATTTTTATCTGAACCAGTGAAAAATTTGTTTTTGCTGCTTGATCGAAAGTTACTGCTGAAAAATTACTGCCAACTTCACACTGGTAAACTATTTGACCATGTGCCACTGGCTGTACTGATATATAGGTTTTTTTCACACAGTTTGAAGCAAACCAATATAAATGACGTCATTTCAACAGTTTGATCAAATTATTTGACGGTGAGCCACGGGCTTTATCTTTTTGAGGGGCAGACCTTTTCGAATAATATCACCGTAAATGGACACAAACTAACCGCAAAACTGGACAGTACGATCATTTATTGTAAAACAGGCGTGAAAATACGAAGAACGTTACATGTTTCGACACCTTTTTGAAAGGAGATGAACTCAATGTTCGCATAGACAAGTTGCTCAGACATTCGCTAGATGGCAAAAATAAATCAAAAAATGGTGGTTCACTTTTGGTACCACCGCGCATATAGCCACAATTCTTGGTGTTAAATTATATTACCCACTACCCTCCAAAGAGTTATACAATATTTCTTTGTTTACCCGAATAACTGCTCATATTACATAAAACATTGTGGATTCAGAGAACTGAAAACATCAGCTGTTAAGATTAGTTTCCTGAATACGTACCTACTGACATTTACCTTGGTTAAGTTTTAAAATAAGTTTTTTTTTAGTTTTGAGAGGCGAGAATGCCCGAAGATAAGAAAATGGCAGTTGACAATGATACCCTCCCATCGAAGAAATCTTCTTCCCTTGTGAGGAGCAGTGGAAGTACCTTGGCTCAGATTGCCATGTTAGATGGTTCCATCCTGGATATCAATATCGATGTGAGTATGTGAACAATGTAGGGATTTTTCATGCCTTTTGTTTCAGAGTTAATGGCGTCAAAATCGATTAATTTTTTAGTAAATATTATTTAATATGATCAATTTTCAATCACATCACTTTTTATATTTATACATCTGAAATCAAGTGAGTCATTGGCATATACAATGATATAGACCAAGCTATAGAGGTTTTTTTCCCTCACAAAATAAAAGACGTAAATGGCCTATACTCATTTTTATAAGATAAATCGGGAAGAAGTATCACAAAATCATCTCCACAACTTTAATTATAACAATTTTCAAATGGGAGGGTCATGTTTCCGATTCAGCCAGAATCCATGTTCAGCCTTATACAATATAAATTATGGAGAGGACAAAATCATTTTTTTATACATTTAAATGTTGAATGAACGAAACTCAACTAATAGTATGTTGGTACTATGTCCAATGGTGGGCCATAGAATAGCAGAATAATCTTCGAAGTAACAATAAATCAGTAAACCATCAAAACGTAAAACCAATATAATTAAGAATCAATTATCTAGCAGACATTTTTTTTATAAGTCTTGAAAACTGAATATCGAAATGTGTAAAACTGATTTATAATCCGAATAGAAATTCATCAAATGTGTATTTATGAGAACTAATAAAGCATCATACCCGAAAGCCGTAGAAATAGATTTCATAGATCTGAATTCGGCAAGATTGGAAAGTAATTGAAATGGAAAAACTGAGTAATCGAAAATCTCAATAAGCTAAGCTGTGCGTAACATAAAATCATAAGTCTTGAAAAATAAAGTAAATGAATTTCATAAAAACATCATTCAATAGTATCTAAAACGTAATACCAACAAATCATCCAAAAATCAATCGGGAGTATCGTAAAATCCAAGGAAACGAAATATGTAGGACATAAAATGATTAGAATCGAAATCTAGCAGAATTTTTGGAGGGGATGAGCGAATTATATTATATTAATAGAGCGAGTCGCTATCCCCTCTCCAATTTCTGATATTTTTCGGTACTGTACATTTCGGTTCTATACCATTTATACGTCTTATGACTTTCGATATTCCAATTTTATGTCTTGTGATGTATGGATTCTACGATTTTAGTTTATATATCTTTCGAATATGATGCTTTGCAGACTTACGATATTATGTTACGGTATTTTACCAATTTTACAAAATATTGTTTTTGTAATTTGCTGGTTTGATCGAATTACCGTCTTCACGTTTTCCTTTATTCTCCTTTGTTCGTATTACAGATTTATCTTCTTATAATATTCAGTACTCCGAATTTCGGTTCTTCATAAGTCAGATATGATGACTTAGGATTCTGGGATAATTAGTTTATGATGAAAATTGGTTATTGTAAAATGATGGTTTAACAAAATGTTTTCCCGACTATTTTCCATTTCTCTAATATTAATTCTTATCAAGTTCGGTTCTCTGTAGGATTTTTATTGAATTTTATCGGTTCGATGCTTTTAATTCATAGACAATTTCTGTTTGACATTTTACCGTTCTGATGGATTGTATGAAATCTGTCCAATGCCGAAGCATGGTATAGTAATTAAATCGAAAGATTTTTTTATTTTAATACTAAACCCGAAAACTATCTAATACATGGTCCGGAGACACATGATTTTTGTATGATGCTAGGGCTCTTTGCCCTTCCACCATTCGTCAAAAAAACTCATATTTTGAGAAAAATTGATTTTCGACAACTCCGGCTACATCCTTAATATTCATATTTGAGCTGAAATGGACTTCTACCAG
The DNA here is from genome assembly GCA_944452925.2 of Chrysolina oricalcia. NCBI lineage: Eukaryota > Metazoa > Arthropoda > Insecta > Coleoptera > Chrysomelidae > Chrysolina > Chrysolina oricalcia. The sequence goes on along the minus strand of OX101818.2, from coordinate 15,010,073 downwards.
AGATTTTATAAGATAGTTCGTTAGTGTAAAACCCAGTTTTGGCACCAACGAATTCGCTATGAGGAATTTTAAACAAGCAATAGTGAAAAAAATTGTAACTTTTTTGGTTTTTTGGAAATATCTCAAAGATTATTGCAGGAATCGTTTTACAGTCAATGGAACGTTTATTATTTATAAAACCTACAAAATGGATTTTCATACGACAGGATCGGTTCATTTTCCACTGAGAAAATCCGGAAAACCTCGAAAAAGAGAAGGTTTTTCAAAAATTTATAATTTTTATAAATCTGAAGCTGGTCAGATAATATGTGGTTCAACTGTGCACCAGATGTTTTCTGTCCGATGTGTATGTAGTTTTTGCACAATCGCTTTATAAACAAATTGCAAGATGCGCCGATTTAAGGGAAATTGTCGTATTCAAATTCTGTAAACGGCATCTAGAAGTAGATATCAATATCTACAATTTGTATATTTTGAATTTTCACCGGAGAGGTAGGAAATGTGTTGAAAATGTCACCCTGAAGTTAACTCGAGTTGAGTTCGGGCGACTTCGGGTTCACTTTGAAGCATTTAGAGTAACTTCCATTGACATTTTCAACACATTTCCCACCTCTCAGGTGAAAATGCAAATGTAGATATTGATCTCTACTTGCAAATGCCGTTTACAGAATTTGATTAAGATGATTTGCCTTTAAATTGTTTATAACGCGATTGTGCATAAACCACACATCGGACAGAAACCATCTTGCGCACAGTTGAACTACATGTTATTATCTATCAGTTTCCGCAATACTGTTTGTGCAGCTACAGAGTAATAAAAATGAAGAATTTTTGAAAAATGGTCTCTTTTTCGAGGTTTTCCCGGATTTTCTTAGTGAAGAATGTATCGAGCTGATCGTATAAAAACCATTTTGTAGGTTTTATAATTCTCTACAAAAGTTAAATTGACTGTAAAACGATTCCACCAATACTTTTTGAGATATTTACAAAAAAACAAAAAAGTTGTAAATTTTTTCACTATTTCTTGTTAAAAAATTCCACATAGCGATTTTGCTGGGGTGAAAACCGGGGTTCAATCACTAATAAAAAATAGTATAGGTCGTTTACGTCTTTTATTTTGCCTGAAAGAAGCTTCTTATTTTTATCTACAGCTTGCCCTATATCCAAGTTTTTTTAGACATACTTATCAAGAGTGGGAGTGAAGATAATGAACTCGCTGGATATTGGCAAAGCAGCGCCTGTCCGTTTTCGATTACAGCGCCAATCAGATAGACATTTCTCGATCGTAGACTCGTTTTTTTGCCAAAGTCATTGATTTCATGAAATATATTTTTTGTGTAGGGTCGGTGGTCCCATAAAAATTCGGGAATTTCTCAATTTTTTAAATTCATCATATTATATCAATTTTTTTTCTTAAAATTTATCATAACCAAAAATCACTGAAGTTTCCAAATTTACACAAAAACATAAGTAATTTGCTGAAGAAAAAAAAATCTGAAATAAAAGCTGTAGGCGTAAAATCGATTCCCGCTTTACCAAGGAAGTGTTTGCTCTTAATCTAATGAAATTTGAAATGTGAGAATGAGCAGATGTAAAGTTTTTTTAATAACTTGAAATGGGAACTGGGAACCTATGACACCTCGTTTGAATGGTATTTGTAACACATGTTTAACCATGCTAATTTTGTTTCGGTTCGAGAAGTTTAGAAGGATTCAATGAATAAAAACAAACATTTTAGTTCAGTATGAAGTTAATTACAGTTTCAAATATCTGCCTCTGGATAATGGTGAATAAAATTTGACGTTTTTGTAGTTCTCCAACTTAACTTAGCTCGTTTTACAACTTTCAATCCTCTTGTTAAGAGATATCTAAATATCCAAAATGGTACGAACGATTTCTAATGACAAAAATATAATTATTTCGGAAATGATATCAATTGCTTCCACCTGTGAAGTCAGCCATAAAATGTAAATGGCATGTAAATGACAATCCGAAGACTGGAATTCTATGAAAATATGACCACAAGAATTGACAAATAGCCAGTTTATGTTTACAGTGCGAGTAATTTTTTTGTTGGAAATATGCTCAGACACGTCGATTAGTATTTTGAATTGCGCTCGTTTTGATGTAAGAAAATGTTATACAGCGTGTCCCAAATTTGAGTTATGACGTCATCGACAATTTTTTCAAAAGGCAATCTTAATTTTTCTATGACTATTCTTAAAGGTTATATCAAGTTGCACATGCTTTTCAAATATCAAATTTTCATTCCTTGTCGTTTGAAAGATATTTAACAAACATCAACTAATTCGAAAATGAAGAAATCTGATCAACGGATCTATCTGATATCAACTCAAATATGTCTCTTCAATAAATACTCAAGATGTTGTCCATTAACTAACTGACACATACTAAACGGAATTGAAACTCTTTTTGGGCATTTCTAATTGCTTCGGCGTAAATGAGCCTACACCTCTGTTTAATGCGTTCTTGTAACTGCTGAATGTTTTCCGGTTTAGTCTTAAAAATTTTTTTTGTCAAGTACCCTCATAAGAAATAGTCCCTAGGTGTTAAATCCGGAGACCTGGGAGGCCATTCAAAAGGTACTTTTCTACCAATCCATCTGCCTGGAAATACATCATCCAGATACTCAAGGACAGGCCTTGTAAAATGGAGAGGCGCACCGTCTTGTTGAAACCAGATGTTTCTATTCGGGACATTGGCTTCATCCGGATCAGGATCAGAGTAGCCAAAGTCGGAACTAGTTCTTCCTGCAAGAATTCCTTATATCCAGCTCCATTGAGATTTCCTTGGAAGAAAATTGGTCCAATTACTCGATCACCAACAATCCCTGCCGAATCATTGACTTTTTCTGGATGTTGATTGTGGTCTACCCTCATCCAGTGTGGGTTGTTGTCTAACCAATAACGACAATTTTGACGATTTACCTCACCTTTTAAGGTAAACGTTGATTCGACAGAAAACAGGACGGTCTCTATGTTTACAAAATGTTTGTCTAGTAGATTCCAATATTTGAGTTGATATCAGATAGATCCTTTGATCAGATTTCTTCATTTTCGAATTAGTTGATGTTTGTTGAATGTCATGGAATAAAAATTTTATATTTGATACGCATGTGTAACTTATATACCTTTCAAGAATAGTCATAAACAAATTAGGATTTCCATTTAAAAAAAAGTCGATGATGTCATGTCTCAAATGTATGACACACGGTATAACATTTTCTTACATCAAAAAGAGCGCATTTTAAAATACTAATCGACCTGTCCGAGCATATTTCTAACAAAAAAACTGCATTTGATTTACTGAATTTATTCCAAGTTAGAGACTCGCAATGTGTATCTCTTGCAAAGAAATTAATAATTTCAAATCTGTAGCAACTGTATCCTCATCAATGCCATTTTTTGTCATTGAGGTCATTATGTAACTTGCCAAATAACTTCCACTTTAACATAATTGAATTTAATTAATGGGATGGGTCTGATGACAATGAAAGGTATGCACTTACAGTAATATTCACGTGCATGTTCTGGAAATGATTCAGCAGTGGCCTACTGTAGTTTCGAATGAAAGTTAAGAGGTGTGTAGATTTATAAAACTACCCATGAATATTATCCCTGCTGAACTGAAATAATTACAAGAAATATAGCGGTTTTGTAAGGGCGGTCGTGCGGGATAGGTTTTGTCCGCTCAAATTCCAGCCAGCATTGGATAATGGTTCAAGACCCGGTACAAAAAAAAATAATTCCCAATGAACGACCACATGCCTTGTTCGGAAGCAAATGTGACGTGGGTTGTCTAATTGCCACTCCTGATGTCTAATGGTTGCTTGGAATGTGCACCGACCACCCGGGGTGGTGCTGTGGGTTTCCAGGTTTCCGTACAGTTGAAAAGTTTATGTGCCACCAAATATCAGTAAATCACCCAAGAGCGCTTTTTTTTTAATGATCTGGTTCCAACAAAAATGAAAATATTGTAATGTTCAGAGAACATCGTTGAGTTCTGATAACGGAAACATATTGTCGATCCTTCACAATTCCTGAGCGTTCTAGATATTTCATGATCTCGTTGTTTATGGCTTTTTCCATGACATTCGAGTTAACGGATGGCAGTCCACAGGTAGGATCTTTTTCCATTTTTTGGGGACTGGTACTCTTGCAATTTTCCAGTTATACGGAAATGCCCCCAAATCATAAGAGCGGTTGAATAACATCTCTTGAGAATGATCGAGGAATTCCGTCATATTCACTAACTTCAACATATTCTGATCTGTTCTCGTGCACTGGATTTTTGTACCATCGATGGTATGATGCTGGGGGCGACAGCTCTGGGGCAGTTTTTGCTTTTTATCAGGTGATGTTTAGTATATACAGGGTGATTTACGGAGGACGTGCATTAGAAGTTTTTCAACTTGAAGTAGGATTAGAAACTTGATTTGTTGTCATAATCGATACAGCTATAATACAGGGTATGCAAAGAGTTGGTACTAACTTTCTTATTTTAAATGGACACATACATTTTTTTTTTCACATTGTTCGATTGGCCTTCTGATTATGAGTTTAGACAAACTAAGTTATGTTAATTTATCTACTACAGTTCTTGATATATTTCCGTTTTTCTGAAAAAAATTACCGCAGGCCGTAGTAGTTTAGGAAAAAAATATGTAGCTCGCAAACCGTTCAAAATTAGGAAACCAAATTTGTGCAAAAGTTAGCTGGTAGTCCAGGCTAACACCTGATGTCTCATGGATGTTCCCATTATGTACCATATGGGCGTAGGCGATTTTCGAATGTGTCATTCAAAAATTGTGAAAAACTCAATTCTTCCCAGTACCTATCTTCAACCTTTATCGAGTTATTCGAGAAATGCAGAGATATTTCTTACTCGCTGAAGTATGCCATGGAAACAAAAGACAATTGTAATAACTTAATAAAAATTATGAATCCCTATTCAATTACACAAGACAAATTATTATTAATGAACAAGAACAGTATTGAACTTTCGGTAGTTTTCGGGTTTGTTGGTCGTGGTAATTCTACCTGAAGTTTCGTCTATTTCTGCGGTAGTCATATTCAAATGCGGTGTGGTAACGGACGAAGCGTTCGAGTCGTTCGTCTGAGACTGACTGATACTGCCAACGATATCTGCGTTGGTTTCTTCTTTTATAGTGCTTATTCTCATGAAGGCGTGCCTTCATTTCGTCTTAATTCCGCATGGTCACTGAATTCCGATACCTGTTTATGTTTCTCATTATTATTGCCTTTACCTGGAAAGGGTTTTGTTTTGGTCTCTCTGATTACTTGCCTCCACGTTTTTCTTAGATTGAGGCCTTCTCTCTATCGGTTGAAATTCTTCGGGTGTTTCTGAATTGCAATGGCCTCTCTGAATATTCGCAGGTAATTCGCTGCTGTCCTATCCAATGCCTGGGTTTCATTAAAAATGACTGTATGGTTGTTCTCAGTTTGTAGTGCATGCTCACAAACCACGAATTTTTCGGAGTGCCCATACCTGCAGTTCCTCTTGTATTCGGTTAGGCGGGTGTTTATATACTCATTTTTGTCATACCGATATAAACGCCTCCACAGTTGCAAAGAATGCGGTAAACACCTGGAGTGGTATTTTGCAGATCTCAGACTTTGTCCAATGGTCTTCATTGATTTGAATATCGTTTTGACTTCAAGTTGTTCCAGAAGCTTGCCAATCATGTTTGTGACATTCTTAATGTACGGTAGAAATGCTCTTCTTTTTGGTGTGCGTTGTTCTGTGTCCTCTGCTCTGTTGGTGTCTCTTTTCCTTACGGCCCGTTTTATTTCTTGCTTGGTATACCATTATTACCCAATGCATTATGCACTTTTCAAGTGACTCAGTTCTTTCATTGAGATGTTCTGATTCACATTTTCGTATAGCCCGTCTGTGTTTTTATCACTCCACGCTTTTGTTTTGGATGCTGATTTGATCCTTTGTTTAGGTATCGGTCAGTACTGGTTGGATTTCGGTAAAGCAATTCAGTTGTTCTTTTCTGATTGCATTGTGAACTGGATCTTCGGATTTATGGAGTTGAGATGGTTGAGAAAATTTATCAGTTCTTGTTCTCCATGACTCCATATTACAAAAGTGTTGTTCGAAATTTTCCATAAAGAAGTTAGCCACAACCGGACTCAGAGGGCTTCCCATTATAAGTCTGTCGGTTTGTTCGTAGAATTCCTTGTTCCATTCAAAAAACGTAGTGGTGAGGAAGTGTCGAAAGAGAGTTGTGGTTTCATCTGGAAATTTCTGGCTTATATAGTGCACTGCTTTAGGTGATAAGTAAAGACAGTATAGGAATTTTGTCTGTTTGGTATTAACCAGCATGAACTACATCTCTGCCGTGCTAAGCAAATAGATCGTATCGTACAATTTCTTCATTTTGAGATTAACGTATTTTAAGATTTATTCTAATGCCATCCACATTTCTAATAGGGAATTGATCATTCTCAGGGTGGGTTTAAGTATTGTCAGATCCTGTTATATCAATATATAATATATCAGGTGAGGCACGGGCGCTGGCAGATACGACAAATGGCGTAACATAGTTTTGATGAAAATGTCAATTACGACGTTCTTGATTAGCAACGTCAAATCATTTCGGCTTCAAACTCTCTTTGCATAGGCATGTTAGTATTGGAATAAAGGAAAACACCACCTTTGAATCTATATCGGGAATATAGTTCGTAACCAGGTCAGAATAAGAATAAACCAGGCCAAAATATCGGGTTTTTCTACCTGTAGATGATGGTGGACGTCATTGATGTTTTTGTTGAGTCTGCGAATGTTTCAAAAGTGTAACTCTCTCTATACTTCGAGTACCTCTCGCTCGAATATCCGAATACAGTGGTATTTTGCTTTCGGAGAGTTTTACTCGAGGAGACTTATGGCTGGTTCATAGACCAAACTTCTACTTTTACTTTTTTGTGAACTTTCTTGAATTAAAAGTGAAAGATAAGGTAAAAGTTTGGTCTATGAACCAGCAATTAATCATCATTACTGATATAGAATAAGACCCTGGAATGAAAGGGGAAAGGTGAGGGAAAGGAAAATGGATCTGGAAGTTATCGACCAAACACTAAAACATGGAATAATCCATAATATCACATCACATAGTCTATATGGTGGTATTTCACCGGGCGATAGTGGAGACCATCTGCCACCTATATCCTATTAGTCGCTCTTACATAGGTACAATTTATAATAGGGCTATTCTTAGTCCGACCCCATTCGGGCCATATACCAATAAGTCGCTCCGTCATGGTGATTGGGAGAATTTGGCAAATGCCTTCAATGCCTACTTTATTAATGCTGCGCCGGTTGTAGTTGACGTAGGTTTAAACCTAAATAACGGAATTATGTCAAACTCAATTTTTCTTTACCCGATTAGTGAAGAGGAAATATTTCAGGCAAGCCTCAATCTCAAAAATAAATTGAGCAGCGGTATTGATAACATAACATCTAAAATTCTAAAGAGATGTGTCAAATACCTTTCACCAGTGTTACGCCACTTGTTCAATTCTTGTTTTGAATCAGGTATATTTCCAGATCAAATGAAGCTGGCAATAATAATACCCTTGTACAAAAAAGGAGAACAAAATGACCTTACAAATTATAGACCAATAAGTTCGCTATCAGCCTTCTCCAAATTATTTGAAGCGATAATTTCAGTGAGAATTATGAATTTTTTTAAAGCACATAATGTATTGAATGAATTTCAACATGGTTTTCTCAAAGGCAGAAGCACAGAAACAGCTATATTTGATTTTGTTGATCAAGTTCATAACTTAGTCGAATTAGACTCTTGTGCTTGCGGTGTTTTATTAGATCTCAGAAAGCTTTTGATTGTGTAGATCATTTCATTTTACTTCAAAAACTTTATAATTATGGAATCAGAGGAAAGGCTCTAGATCTCCTGAAATCATATTTAAGCAATAGAAAACAAAAAGTATGCATCAGACACGAAATTGAGGAATTTCTATCAGATTTTACTGAAATTAAAAGAGGTGTGCTACAAGGGAGTGTATTAGGTCCGTTACTTTTCATAACTTACATAAATGATCTTTCGGAACTATTTAAAGACTCAAACACTACAGTTGTTAGTAATGCGGACGATTCAAATCTCATTCTACCAGTTGATACTTATATTCCTTTGGAAAACACTATAATAAAAAATATTTCTTTACTATCCTCATATCTCAATGGAAATAAGTTACTTTTGAACACCGCCAAAACGGATTGCATTGTTTTTAAAACAATCCGCAAAAATATTTCTATTCCGGAGTCTATTCATCTAGGTAATGGAGAAGAATTATACTTCTCTACAGACACAAAAATGTTAGGCATATATATAGATGACAAGCTAAACTTTGAAAAGCATATTGACTATCTGGCAAAAAAACTAGCGTCCAAATGTTTTGCTATCAGAGTTTTGAAAAGAAACCTGAATTTGGAGGCACTAAAAACTGCATACTATGGGACAGTCTACCCTTTTATGAAGTATGGAATCCTAATATGGGGTGGAAGTTCTCAATTAGAACGAATTTTCATCATGCAGAAAAGAGTCATGAAAACCATGTTGAACATGAAATACACAGACTCCTGTCGTGGTATTTTTAAGTGTCACAAAATGCTCACCGTATATGCCATCTTATATTTCTGTATGTGTAGTTTTTGTTCACGAAAGTAAATCAAAGTTTGAATGTGACACACACAAACATAAGTACCACACCAGGCACAAATCTAATTTTGTTACACCCAAGCACAGATTGAAAAATACCGAGAAAGGACCGCACTATGCAGCTATCAAATTTTATAATCATATACCCTCGAAGATCAGAGAAGACAGTACAACAAAAAACACTTTCAAAAAATACGTTTTTGATCTATTGTGTGACATAGAACCGTATTCATTACAAGAATTCTATGACAAATCAGATTTACTCCCCTATTAATATTTTATTTATATTCTATATTAAGTATACAGTTTTTTTGTGTTCATTTAGAAGTTCCTTCTTCTGACTGTGATATTTTACTAAATGTTTTATGATAATGTAAGTTAGGTTTAGAAATTGTAGTTTTTAAGTCAATTTCTATATTTATATACATAATTTACTGTACTTATTATTATTAATTTGTACTTATGACTTGAGTTTTTCAACTGTTTTAAATTGAAAGCTTCAATAAAAAATATCTAAATATCTAAATCTATCTATCGCAGATTTTTGTTTATTTTGTTACCGATTTATTACTATTAGATTCGTTATGAAATAATGTCTCACAATTTCTTTTTATTCATTGAAATCATTTTGTTTCTTCAGAGAAAAGCCAAGGGAAAAGAACTCTTCGATAAAGTATGTGAATCAATCAACTTGATAGAGAAAGACTATTTTGGACTAGTTTATACCGATAGACATGACCCGAGAAATTGGCTGGATTTAGAAAAAAGGATCAGTAAATTTATGAGAGGTGAGTTCGAAAAATTTATCTTTTTTTCAATATCTGAAATCGACCTCGAATATATTGCAGTGGAGCCGTGGAAATTCAGTTTCGAAGTGAAATTCTATCCACCCGATCCCGCCCAACTGCAAGAGGACATAACCCGCTACCAATTGTGTCTTCAAATTCGTAACGATATTTTGAACAATCGCCTGCCATGTTCGTTTGTCACTCACGCTCTGCTGGGTTCCTACCTCGTCCAGTCCGAATTAGGAGACTTCGACCAGGAGACCATGAGCAAGAATTATTTGAAAGAGTTCAAATTCGCCCCCAACCAGAGTCAGGATCTGGAGCAGAAGGTTATGGAGTTGCACAGGACACACAAGTAAATACTTTATTGGATTGTACTTGAGTAATTTGTGTTCTGATTATTTTAATATAAAAGAAAATATTTTAATAACCAATTCTTAAATTTCCAGGGGTCAGACACCAGCTGAAGCTGAGCTACATTATTTAGAAAATGCCAAAAAGTTGGCAATGTACGGAGTAGACCTGCATCCTGCTAAGGATTCAGAAGGTGTCGATATCATGTTAGGTAATTATCGTCACTTCCAAGATTATTATTTTCTGGTTTGCAGCTAAGTTATTTCATTGTTATACAGTGTCCGCGCCAAAATGTTGGAACCATATGGGAAACTTTTTTATTAATAGTTTCTCAGAAAATTTTATTCTTCAGAAAAGTTGGTGCATTCAATTAGACTAAGTACACGAATATCGGTTATTGCCAGTGGCGTGCGGCTATGCAGGAAACAGCCGATATTCTAAATTCACCATAGAATAAAGTGACATCATTGTGCCAAATATCGAAAAATGTTATCGAAAGATGTGTTTGCAGTTGAATTATATTCCCAGTTATCCAGTTTAGTCTACCAATTATTAATTTTGATTTTTTGGATTGACGTGGCCGTTACTTGATGGAAATTCATGACACCAATGTAAACATGATTAATTTTCTACAGATTATTGTCTACGCGACATGTTTCGATACACTGTATCTTTTTCAAGCGAATGTAATACATTAAATTATTCTACGTTGAACATTACTTAAATACCATTCTTATCAATTTAGGTAGTTAGGACCTACCTACCTAACTATAATAAAAATAAAAATTGACAATACCTGTAAATCTCAAAACATAGCTACTACTTAATTAATTGAAAAGGTTTAACAAAGGGGAACTATTAAGGTTCAATTGATCATTCAGTAAACAATTCGAATTTTTAAATTTATTAATTTCCCAGAATTCTAAATAATTAAGTCTAATACCCTTATTTTCAACATGAAGGATTTCAAAGTTTTCATCGAAGTCATGGTCTTCTTCCAAATTATGATTGGCATATGTTGAATGTGTTTTATTCTTTACTTAATTAATACGGTGTTCACGTACGCGGCTTTTGAATGGTCTACCAGTCTGGCCTACATATACTTTGGAACAAGATCCACAATTCAATTTATAAACTCCTGATTTTTCAGATTTTCGTGTTTTATCTTTATTATTTTGGTAAACCTTCCCAACGTGTTATCTGTTCTAAATACTACTCTTAAATTTTGTTTTTTCAAAAATGATTTTTTTCTGAAACGGGTCCTGAATAAGTTAAAGCTCTGTAATTATTGTCAAGGTTCCTCAGTGGGGTACGCTTCTTGGATAGCCTTTCTATGTAATTTTTTAGCAAGAATATTCTCTATTAATTTGACTTGATATCTGAGCTTGATATCCATTATTAACTGCTATCTGTTTTATGATATTTAATTCTTTGCAAAAATTTTCTTCAGAAAGGGGAATATTCACTAATCTTTGAATCATACTATGGTATGCTAATATTTTATGTATATGGATGTATCGAATTATTATGAATGGTAATGTCAGTATGGGAAGGTTTATGAAAAATAGAAAAATGGTGTTTGTTGTTGGTTTTACCTATTGTCAAATCTAAAAAAATTAATTATTTTTCTACTTCTGTTTCTATTGTGAATTTAATGTTTGGGTGAATAGTGTTGATATATTTATGAAAGGTGTCTAACTGTCTGTTGGTACCTTTAAAACAAACGATAATGTCATCCACATATCTGTACCAATAGAAAAACTATTGCGAGCCTAGGTGCTTGTGAATTATTCCATGAAGATATCTGCCAGTAGGGGACTCAGCGGATTTCCCATGATCAAACCTTCAGATGAAGAATATATTTTATTGTCAAATTGAAAGTAATTTTGTTCAAGAAATATCGACAATGGTTGACATGATTTCTATCTAGTAAACCTTCGACTAAGAGTTTGGTATCTTGGGGAGGAATACTAGAAAAAAGATTTTGAACGTCAAAAGAAATTAATTTCGCGTTATAACGCGAAATATACGCTAAATAACGCGAAAATATTGTTGAAAATTAGGGTATTAGACTTAATTATTTAGAATTCTTGGAAATTAATAAATTGAAAAATTCGAATTGTTACTGAATGATCAATTGGACCTTAATAGTTCCCCTTTGTTAAACCTTTTCAATTAATTAAGTAGTAGCTATGTTTTGAGATTTACAGGTACCTACATGGTATTGTCAATTTTTATTTTTATTATAGTTAGGTAGGTAGGTCCTAACTACCTAAATTGATAAGAAGGGTATTTGAGTAATGTTCAACGTAGAATAATTTAATGTATAACATGAAAAAGATACAGTGTATCGAAACATGTCGCGTAGACGATAATCTGTGGAAATTGAATCGTGTTTACCTTAGTGTCATATACTAATTTTGATATCTACTCAATTTTCAGTAGGAATTATCCACAATAATTTTCGAGCAGTAAGTTACCGACTTAGTATAAATTATCTGTCAAAGCAATTACCTGATCTGAAAAAAATCTTGAATATGAGTAAAAAAAACAGTAATGGAAAGATAATAAAATAAAGCCAGTATCCTCAAAAAAATTAAAATTGCTCATTGGTAGACTAAACAAAATAACTGGGAATATCATTCAATTGCAAACAAATTTTTTCAATAACATTTTTCTATATTTTGCATAATATTAATCTCACTTTACTCTATAGTGAATTTAGAATATCGGCCCGTTTCCCGCTTAGCCGCACGCCACTGGCAATAACCGATATGCGTGTACTTAGTCTAATTGAATGCACCAACTTTTATGAAGAATGAAATTTTCTGAGAAACTATTAAAAAATAGTTTCCCCACATAGTTCCAACATTTTGGTGGACACTGTATTTGGTAATTTCATTTGAATCACATAGGTGATATTATTTCCATTATCTAGAAGTAGTAGATGTCATTTCGTCTAGAGTAATATTTTTACATATCACTGCATGCTTGAATTAATTGCAGGAAATGTTTCTCGTACATTTTAATTTTTTTAAGAAAACTGGTGACACTAAGACTTTTATTATGACACCAAATATAGAGGTTGTTCAATCATCTGAAAATTGAAGTTACTTTTGTTTCATGTTTAAGTAGATTTGTAAATCACGAGTGTCAACGTTTTCCTCATCTCTCTATTTATTGATCAATTGTGCATGTCTTATTGAAAATTAGTTTAATTTTTTATTATTCGTATATCCAAATATAGAAAATGCAGCAATAAAAAAGAGCGTTCATATATTCGCTATAGTTTTTCAAGTTGTAAATGATTTGAGATGAGTTGAAATGCAAGTTTGGGCTTTGTCTCTTTTTTATAATGAATCAATATTTATTCGCGAGTGCACTTATCTGTACAATTCTCTGAACTTTAGAACATTAATAGCGATTAGCAAGGAAGTTTTTTTGTTTTTAAACCACAGTAATAATTTTAAAACAGCATTTTGGATTATTTCTACTTTTACCGCATCAACGTGTCATTGAAAACAAATTTCATACACGCATCTTGTCGTGAATCCAAACATTTTATGATTTGCATCGGTATTTTTTATATAGAACTGTTCATCTTCAGTAATATTTCACAGTTTCACAATTTATTTCTTGGAAAAAAATATGATTTAACTTTTGAATTCAAATTTTTGAATGAGTTGATTTACCTGTAACATATTTTTGAACTTGTAACTTCAACATTTCAACCAGGATACCAAGGCATCCACACACTTTTTCAGTTGCCCTATAAATAAACGTCCAATAAGAAGGTTGCACAATATTCAATTGAAATAAAATAGTGTGCTACATTTGATAGTAAAACAGTTGAACAACAAAAAATACTATTTTGAGAAGTACATTATACTTACATGAAATAATATTTCTAGTAGAAAACTCGATTGAAGTTGACAAAACAAAAAATTACTTTACATATGCTCGAAAAATCTGGAGAATTATTTTGTCAGATATGTTTGATATATCGAATTTTGTAATTTTTTATACTAATATGTGATATTTTACGTTTATGAATTATATTTCGGTAATGGGATTTTTCATTGTATTAATACAACAAAAATTACTACTTTCAGTTGAAGAATTTATCATGAAACTATATCAGCATGAAAATTTTAATTTGTTATATAACTCACTTATGCTCCATGTCTTAAGTTTTGATGCGAAAGGTCCATTATAATTTTGTATTTGTTCTACAGGTGTTTGTGCCTCAGGTCTTTTGGTGTATAGGGATCGACTCCGAATAAATCGATTCGCCTGGCCAAAAATTCTGAAAATTAGTTATAAAAGGCATAATTTTTACATCAAAATACGTCCTGGGGAGTTTGAACAATTCGAATCCACCATTGGTTTTAAACTAGCGAATCACAGGGCAGCTAAGAAACTGTGGAAAACATGTGTTGAACACCATACATTTTTCAGGTAACTTTTAAAAAAAATATCAATACCATGCGCTATATAGTTTGATCTGCTTTTTGAGCTAATGCGAGGAAGAAAATTAAATACGTTATCGATTAATACTTTTTTTAGGCTCATGTCGCCGGAAATCAATCAAAAATCTTCCCTGTTTCCGAAATTGGGTTCCAAATTCAGATATTCGGGGAGAACCCATTATGAAACGAAGAAGACACCCATCGAACGACCAGCACCACAATTCGAAAGATCTTTGACTGGAAAACGACTGACATCTCGAAGCATGGATCGTAAGTGTATTTAAATGATGATTTGTGAGGTTTCAGACAATTTGGTGACTTCATTACTCTTGTTTCGGACATTCATAGTCTTATAATTCGCAATGATAGACGAATGGAAGAAAAAGTTACGTTTCTATTAATTTTATCTACATTCGTCATCAGGGGAATACTGATAACGAGATACAAGCATTAGAAACACCCTGAAAACCTGTAACCATTAAGTAGATTAACAACCTAAATGAGATTAAATATGAATAATAAATAACAACACTGCGTGCAGCGTCTCTGAAATTGCTATGACAAATGTCCTCCCTTCATAATCGATTTTTCTATAAAACACTCTTTATGTAACCTTAGGGTACGGTTAGATAAATCACAGATACATAAGTCTGGTAAAAAACAGAATAAAATGGGACAGCAGTACTTTTTGTTTTTGACCTGCAAATTTCACGTCAGCTGTGTCAAACATCTCCATTGAGATGTAATTTGTATGTCAAAAAGTACTATGAAAACTTCTTTTTTTCTAATTTTTTATAAGGAATGAGTAGTACGTGAGGGAGCTATTTACAACCTCTCGACCTGTCATTGTCTCAAACCCCACACCTGACACCATTTGTGTTTGCACTATCTTAATACAAAATTTGTTATTTTAGACTTGTTTGATGATCCTTGTTTCATTGAATATTGACAAATTCCCAAGCTGTATTTTCAAAAACTGAATATTTTTAGCTTTGGTTGGTATGCGTCCTGAAGAAGAATATAACGAAGCGAACAAACGTCATACTATGTCTCATCCACCTGACCACATACCTGACATTGACAATCAAAGTCCAGCAAAGATCAAATCGCCCAAAGAGAAGAAAGAGAAAGAAAAGGTGAGCTGTGCACTTGCAGAACTATTTTATTTTAGACAGTAATTCGATTAAGCAATGGGGTAACATTAACTTATTTCATTAATTTGTTTACTGGTTTTATTACGATGAAGACATAACAACTGTTATTTAGTGCTTCGAACTTATTAGAATTCGCGTTCATTTGCAATTGAAAGAATGATATTTTTTAAATTAAATCGAAGAATAAATAGTTAATAAATTTGGTTTTATTTTCGAATTTTGCAACTGTTGCTGTGTCTTTATTCAATTGGGACTTGTATAATTGAATATGATTCATTGTCAATGTCTATTGGAAATTATAATTAATCTACGAAAATCAACCTAGCTTGCCCGGAAACGAAGTTCTGGATCAGTAAAGTCTGGCAGCTCTGCTAGTTCTATAGAAGGCGAATATGAAGCGGAAAAGAGTCAGAAGGTGTTTGCACAAGTTTTTTTCTTTTTCGTTTCACAGATCTCTATTTGCTGCCATCTTTTGTCTTTTGACCTGCTGTATTAGTGTTTTCAGTAGATCTGTTAGCTTTAATATGCGTTTTTGCTTTAGTTTTGTATAGGAATAGACTAATCAGAATTGGCTTTTGCTCATTTATGTCTTAAATTAGTTGAAGTATATAGCACCTCCAATTTTCTTTGTCACAGGCGTAAATTATTTCAGAGTTTCATTTATGAATCGAATCGAGTTGTTTTTATTTTCCAGAAGATTTTTTTCATTTTAAACAATTGATCTCTTTGAATATAAAGCGTGTTTCACAACGTATTTGATTTTATTTAAATCACGTATGTACTGCTACATAATAAGTCGATTGCTGTCCAAAAAAATGTAACAAAAGTCCAACAAAAAACGAGATGAACACTGATTTGGTTCCAAATAATAGAAGAAAAAAACGTACAAACAATATGCAAAATTCATTTCATTTTATTAATGTGATAACAGCGCCAGTGTAGGTTTCGACCACCGATCTGTAATATAACTGGATGAGAATTCCCATATAAGAAAATTACGCCAACTAGTGTATGACATTTTGGAGCAATACACATGCGCGTTGATGATATGTCAAACAGCGGCGTCGCCTAAAGGTTGAGTTAAGGGATTTTTTTAATCTCATTGAAAATTATTAATTATAAATTTTGTGAAGTGGGTACTTCAAAAAAAATTATTTACAACGTGGTCTCACAAATTAGACTCGTTTTAAATAAGTTTATATTTCAGTTTTGATGTATTTTATAGGAATTCTGAACAGAAGGATAGACTTTGCTGATGCCAGATAAATCCAAAACTGAAATTCCATTAATAGTTAGCACAAAACCAAAACTTGTGTAATCATAAAATAGATCAAGATCAAGTGAATGGTTGATTTTTACCCAATTTATGACCAGAAAACATATTAAATACCTTATATTCAGTCCCTACAACTCTAATTGTCAGACAAGTTTCAATTATAAATGATGATTAGTATTTTAGTCAAAAGTATTTGGAAAGTAATGTTTCCACATAATACCAAAAGCATTTACTTTCATCAATCAAGTGGATAACCTGATAGACTAAAATAGGAGTAAAATCAGTATAAAATACCTGCCAAATAACAGACTTGAAACCAATCTGTCACAACCTGGATTTGAAATCAATAATAAAGCTTATATAGAAATAATTATTTACAGGTGATTATTAAAAAAACAGTATTTTTTTTATATATTTATTCATATTTATTAACAATAAATGTACTCCAAGAATTGGAAAAATGTATATACATTAAAATCAAAAGTTTTATTTTCCTGGAGACTACAAAAGTATACAGTCGGTCACCACAGAATATGGTGCCAATGAGTACATAAATATAGATGAAAGTCTAAATATAAATAAGTATATGAATAAAAAAATAAGGACATCAATAAAATTCGCTACAATAATACATATATAACATTTCGGGGACCTTCGTTCATTGAGATGTGAAGTATTCATCAAGTGAATAATATTAATATTCAGTGAGGAAGCTGTTTTTAAATTCAGGTTGCATTTTTCGCAGATTTTGAATTATTGTGTAGTAAATTATATATTCTGGGACCTAGTATATTTGAAGCATTACTGTTTATTTTTGTGTAACTATATATAATAAACACAAACAATCAAATAGTGCAAACACTAACAGTAAACGAATAAACACACGCCACTGATAAAAATGATGCTCTGACGTCATGACATTGACATTTTGGAGCAATGCACATGCGCACTTGCAATCTGAGAGGGTTCAATTTGGCGTATTTTTTTCATGGAACGAAACGGGCTCTGCTCATCCAGTTATATTACAGATCGGTGGTTTCGACCAGCTTTTGTAGAGCGATTTGGTACAAACTTTTACAATTTTTATCTCGTTTTCTTTTGGATCTTACATTTTTTTTCGTAATCTACTTATTATTTAGAAGTGATTATAGGGTTAAAAAAGTTCCCTGTATAGGGTAAACAATCCGTCATAGTGTTACAAAATTATTTAGTTTTCATAGTCAACTAATTTGAATGAAATTAGCAAAAGCGAGATTATTAGTCCAGTGTGCTTAGTTTAATATATGCTATTATGTATGATGGTTACCTTGAAAAATCCGTTTGCTATTTCAAGTTTCATTATTTCGAATGAAATGTTCACTGTTAAAATAAAAATGCCAATTTTTTTGTTACTCAAGAAAAAAATTGAGGTATAATAGGATTAAACTGGCCTACAAAGACTAATAACTGGAATCAAGGTACCCATTCTTTTATATAATATGTGTAACTCACCGTACTGTAATTTAAATATATAGTTTGGCTATTTTCAAGTTGTCCCAGTATTTTATTTGTCTCAACTTTTAAACATTTCTGACTTCATAAGTATCTCGGCATAATATTTTTTAAAATGTTTCAACTGTATCACGTCTGTTTAGCAATTCAATGTTTTTTTTTTCATTTCCTGTTTCACGATTTGTTCAACTTATCATTTCATCTTTATAACCTTTAACGATTTTGGTTCAACTTTCAACAAAATATCCCCATTAGTATATTATACAATGAGCATGAGTTGACATACATTTCCTACGATTGGGAAATGGTCCATTTAATGCCATTGTACACTTTAGTTTTTCTACGACTATTTGAATCATCATGCGAATTCTTCTATTAAATAACAATTTCTGTAATAATAGTTCATGCCATCATTAAAAATATAATAAAAATCAAATAAAAATAATTATTATGATCAGTATTCGAACTCGAATCTCCCGCGTGATAGTCCTGGATTATCACCACTGAGCCATATCCGAATTACTCATAGGCTAAGATTAACTGTTGCAGTTTAATAAATGAGATATTGTCAAATTTTGAATAGTACTGTCACTATTGGACTGGGTTGTCACCAACCTGGAAGTAGTATCAGTCAAGTCAAAATATACTTTAGTGACAGAAAATAAAAAGACTTATAGACTAAGCTTCTTCAACTTAATGAAGATGTTTATGTCATTTATAATTATTATTATTACTTTTTATTATTAATAAATTACAGAATAAATATTTTTTCATATTCTGTGTTCAAATGCTAATTCCGATTCCTCAAATCAATTGTATTAGGTCATGAGATATTATGAATTTAAACAAGAAAAACCTAGAAGAGTCAGAGAATTCACTAAGTAATAGTTGATGGCAACCCTGTTGGAACTCATTTTGATGTTTTTTATTTATTTATTTATTCAACTGGTAGTCCCAATTACAATTTGTTAAAATAAATTTATAAAATCCTAAATCTAAATTTTCTCACAATAACAATTAGAGTAATAATAACGTCGAGCTTCAATTTGGATTTCGATCACAAAGTCTACTTGTGTGTCTACAAACTCGATAAATTTTGTTTATATATGTCGGAGATTGAATATGAAAGGGTCGTTCCTTCGAACAAATATTCCGGCCTAGACTGTAATTTGATTATTAAATCTAGTAAGATTTGTTATTTAATCTCTTCATGGGTTTTCTTCGGAGTTTGTTGCGGTAGGATTATCCCCTTTTTTATATAATTTGTAGAGCTGCAGATTTCAACTTGTTGAAACATTTTTCCATTTTTAAGCATTCAAGTGACAAGATAAAATCATAATCTTGATTTCTTTATGTTTTGATATGAATTTTGTGAAAACTACGATATGTCAAAAAGTTATTATCAGACACACGTCATTTGATCGCATCGGTCACATATTACTTATCATCATAAAATTCGTATATAATTACAGTCTGGTAGGTAATGAAAGTCATAGGAAATGAACTTTTCGATACAGCAGCTAGCCAGTAGGGAATGAAAAGCTGTATTACAAAGTTATGATGCACTTGAAATGTACATAGAAAAAACAAAGGATACCACACACTTTAATAGGGAAAGTAGCCCCCTGTCGAATTACCTGAATTTTTGAAATGTTATAGTCCAAATCATTCCAAACAAAAAGTCCAATGGGTATAACTTTTTCTATAGGCTAGTTTTGACGCTAGAGGCCGCTGAAAACTCTAATTTTTTTCTCCATTGTTAAACAACTCAAAACGTTATTCTGAATAATTTTCACTATTCTGAGTAATCATTAATATGAAATACTATTAAAAGTATTGTTCATTGGTGTCATTACATACTGTATGGTCCAGCTAGTTTGGTAAAATTAATAATTCAAGTTGATGATACGACTCAAGGAAGATAAAACAAAAAGTGGTCTAATTCCTTTCGATAGGGTTGTGTCGAATGAGTATGTTACTATAATATATGATTATTTCATTGGCGCTCAAGAAGTGTGGCGGAAAAACTCATCCTGGCAGGTCAACCAAGCCTTCATTCGCACAATGAGTATAAGTATAATATGGAGAAAAAGATGGGCCATAACTCAATATATTAAATGTAACATTTAACGTACCTATTGAACCTGGTACCGTTGACCCTAATGAAAAAACCCTTGAAACTTTGACATCGTTTCCAAAGCCATCTACAGAAAATTGTTTTTTTTTTCTACATTAAAGAGATGCAATCATATTATCCAGTACGTACCCCACAAGTTCGAAAATACTCAAAAAGTTTCAAAACAAATCTAGATTATAACATTTTTATGCAGGGTGGGGCAATAGTGCGTTAAAGTTCGATTTCTCAAGTTCAATCAATCAATCAAATATGCTTTATTGTCTAAAATGATTACATTTTGTCGACAAAGTCAAAATAGAAGTCCACACAACAATATATATATATACCTGCTGTAAAAAATAAATTTTCGAATAAATATCTATCTATTGTGATATCGATATAAAAACGAAAGTTAACTAGACAACTAGATCCTGTTGAACAAGAATTTATTGCCACACACAAAAGGCTATACGAAAATGAAATATTATTAATAATAATTCAAATTGTTAATAGTAAATTCAAATATCTGCGTAACCTTCACTCACCCCTAAATTATTATTGATTGTCTCTGAATCGCTTGAATGTTACGAATTTTTGGTCGAAATGAGTCCATTTGCAGGTGCATTCTGTAAAAATCCCTGACGTTACAATGATAGACTCAGAAAAAAAAAATTGTTGTCATTTCATAGACAGATTTGTAATATTTCTTATATTTTCTCATGCCTTGAAATTATACAGGATGGTCAAAAAATATTTTTCATACGGAACTTTTCGAATATAACTTTAGCTTTCTTTTAAGAAGAATACTCCATATATTTTTTGACTATGAGACGTAGAATATGGTGTAAAATAATAATCTTGAACATTTTTTGATTGTATATCCCTAAGGCGATTTTTCACCATTTTAGAATTATTGAACTCTAAAAACTGTAAGTAGCTGGAACACACTGTATAAATGGCCAAATATAACAAAACACT
Source organism: Chrysolina oricalcia (assembly GCA_944452925.2). Taxonomy (NCBI): domain Eukaryota; kingdom Metazoa; phylum Arthropoda; class Insecta; order Coleoptera; family Chrysomelidae; genus Chrysolina; species Chrysolina oricalcia. Next base: position 14,988,722 of record OX101818.2, on the reverse strand, counting down.
TTTAATAGTTTTAATAGCATCTTATATTAATGACTGTCTACATTTTGATCATTCAGAATAGTGTTGTTTATCCAAGATTACGTTTTGTGTTGTTTAACAATGAAGAACAAATGAAAGTTTTCATGGGCCTCTAGCGCCAAAACTAACATATAGAAAAAGTTGTGCCTATTGAACTTTTGGTTTGGAATGACTTGGACTATAAAATATCAAAAATTCAGCCAATTCGACAGGGGGCCAATTTCCCTATTAAAGTGTGCGGTATCCTTTGGAAAACATCCATGTCTGTATCTAGAGAAATCGTGGAGATGTAGGAAAGAACTGAATTAATATTTCAATGTGAAACACAGATCATGAAAAAGCAATAGAAAACGCATGACTTATATACAAATTTGGCATTTGCGAAAATGTATGACTTTTACGAATCTAAAGGTGGTATTTGCCACATTACCCAAAAAAAAAATATCCTCAATTTAAATTTATTTTTTGTTTTGAAAACTGTATGGATGCAAATTAATCAACCTTCTACTAAATAACAATACTGGAACAACTTGAAATCATTAGCCTCGTGGAAATTATTTTCGAGCTTTTCTGGTCTTTTGTGCAGCTAACGATATAGTTAATTTTCCACCGATAACAATTGATAAAATTTCTTCTCGGTAGAAAACGAAACCAGTCGGTGGGGTTGCCGTTCTACCAGCAGGTGGTTTGTTAGGTAAGAAAGGTGACAAAGACAAGGAAAATCGAGACGTGCATACTCCGGAACAAAACGGAGTTGAAGATCCTCAACTGAATACAAGTGGGGACAGTGAGAAGTCACCTCATGATAAGAAGGACAGATCAAAGGTATGGATTTCTGGATTAAGAATGTTACTTTAGTACTAGTATGGTTGGTAATATTTGCTAGATTTTCGTGAAACTTGCTGTAGTTTTTATTATTAGCTTGTCATTCAGTGAAGACTATTAGAGCTTGATTTATTGTTGGAGATAAGACGTAAAAAGTTATAGAGTGTATAGGGCAATAAAAAATGTATAGCTATTTAATTAGAATCTAGCCCTCTCATAAAAAATCTACTTCTATTTGGCACCCACTGTAAGTGAACGAACTAACAATAATAATAATAAACGGATATTTGGTAAATATTGTAATATTTTTTTAGTTCATATTAAGGACGTATTTACCTTTGTTTAACTCAATTTCTGCCTCTAACAATTTTACATATGGTAGTGACAATGAATTAACCAGTGCTTTATGGCAGATATATATAGTATAGGTTGAAAGTATGGAAACGGCAAATAATACCTCTCCATCAATGTGAATCTATTTACTTCAGATTTTCTCTTTATTATTTCCATACTCGCCCTACTTCAAATGAAACGAAAAACTTTGATAATGTCGAAATATCCAACCATTTCCACAAAGCGAATTTAAATATCTGACCGAAAACAACTACTTTCCTGGCTAATTCTACGACGGACATTAAACTATATGTGACTGATATTTTTGTCACAAATTTCTGTCAAATGTAGGTCATTGTCCGCCGTAGTGACAAGGGAAGTAGTTGTAGAAATTATTTGTTTCATTTATTTGTCACTCCCCATCAAACTTCTCGGGTTTGTTTGAATCCTTCATACCACAGCATTTTAAATTTTATAAGTTTGCGTAGATTTGTTAATTTGAAACATTGGCAGAAAGCCTCTCAGTTTCCTAGCTTTCATTCAAAGAATGTTGGAAAAATATTTTAATATTTCGATCGTCCCATTACCAATGATTCCAAATAATTAAAACTTTTTTTTTATTTTTGAAATTCGTATATTTGGATTTGAGTAGTAATCAAATATTTTAAGGCCAAAATTCTTCAGAACTTTTAATAAGACTTTTGTTTCACTGTATTTTTGAGATAAATCAATTAATTAATGAATACGGGAATCCATAATGCTTCGAAGGATGTCAATTATCTTGATAGGATAATAACTTTTTGTTGTCGAGAAATTACCAAAATTTTACGTGTGTAAATATTTTTGATGTATTTGTAAACAGAAACAATTTTTCTTGAAACGGCACCCCCAATTTTAGCTACCCTCTTTATTATTAGTTTAGTTGTATCCGTATTGCATGTAATAATGCATGTATTTTGCTTTGCGCATTAGAGTCCTGGTTTCCTATTCGGTTCTAAAAAGGAGAAATCCCCGAAGGACAAAAAAGAAAAGGAAAAGATGGCAGCCCAACCGACCAAGGACAAAGGTGGCCCTCCAGTAGGTTCACCGCAGCTGCCCGGCTACACCAGAGAATACGACTACGAAACGCCCGAAGACCAAGTCACCCCCAGAAAGCCTCACTCGCAAGGCTTCAGTTACGAAAATCAAGGCTCACCTACGAGCCCTTCAAATTATCCCGATACGCACTCGCCTTCTACGAAGAGAGCCACCGCTACGGCATTCAACTACGCTCCCGGAGATGTGGACAAGCTGAGAAAGGTGGCGCCTTTCAAAGATCCGAAGGCAGACAGCGCAGCTTTCCTAGCTGGCGAACAGTATTCGCACCAAGCCCCGCCCGAAAAGACCTCCAAGGTTCCAATCGGCGCAGGCCTTGCTGGGGCTGCGGCAGCCGCTGCACTGGCAACTGGCAAGAAGACAAGACCCATAACGCTCTTCGTGATAACCGGTAACAGAGATCCCAAAACTGGCTACATCGACGTAGCGACAGCTACTGCTGACAAAACTGTCGGTCAACAGAACATTGACACTGGACTCATCGATTGTAAGTACGGTCTGATCGATCCTTCCAACGGTACCGTGATCATAACAGATCCAGCGAATGGTCAAAAAGAGGTCGTCCAAGGACACATCGATCCCATCACCAAACAGATCATCATCACTTCCGGTGCTGTTATCGATCCAAAGTCAGGTAAGAAGAGCTCGAACATGGGACAGATCATTGCTATATCGGAACAGCAACCGAGAGGAGTGGGAAAACTAGCGGTGGTACCCAAGAAGAGAATCATCAAAATAACCGTAACCACTGCTAAAAAAGATCCCAAAACTGGAAGGGTGGAGGCGGAAAAAGGCCAAACTGAAACGCTCGAAGCCATTCTCGACCCTGTGTCTGGCAAAATTGAATCGAAATACGGGGTTATCGACCCTCTTAAGAGCAACATAACCTGTAAGGACCCGAAATCCGGCAGATCCGACGTCTACCCGGTGGAGATAGACAGCAACCTTGGTCACTTCGTCGTGAAACAGGGCGTTGTCGACCCCAAAACCAACAAAATCGACAACAGTTTGGGGCAACTCATCAAAATATCCGAGCAAGGTGACTCAATAATTCCTGTAACCGCGGTTACTGCGAAACGTGATCCTCAAACCGGCCAGCTGGACCCGACTCAAGCTCACAAAGAAACGACCAACGGCAAGATAGACCCGAAACATGGCGTCATCATGACGAAGTATGGATCGGTGGACGTGAAGAACAAACGAATTACTTCTCGCGAACCAAAAACCGGAAAAGTTGAGGAGCATCCCATTCAGTTCGACGATAATGATAACATCATCGTCCTGAAGGGCGTTGTAGATCCAAAAACTGGTGCTAGAGACAATAACCTGAGTCAGATACTACAGATAGATTCTGAGATAGAACCCGAGGTGGTAGTTATTTCTAAATCCGGTAAAGTGGACAAAAAAGGTTTTGATCCCAAGTCTGTCACACCGCCTGAGCGATCAATTGGCATGTATGATCCCGACACGGACAAGGTATTCACTAAGTACGGTGTAGTGGATCTCATAAATGAAACAATTAGTTTCATTGATCCCAAAACCGGTAAGACCGAGGTAAAACAAGGGCAGCGGGACACGTCTACAGGAGAAATTCTCTTCAAGGGCCTGGTGAATCCAAAAACCGGAAAAGTCGACAGTGGATTCGGAAGAACAATCAAAGTCGAACTCAGTGAAGCCAAAGCAGATCCTGATGTTGGCAGCACACCCACGTCCGTGAAAGCTGACAAACGAGGTATTCCGGTATCACCAGTCAAGGCCCCTAGCACCGTGGTCGCCAAACCACAGGATAGAAATAAAGTTGTCAAACTATTGGTCATTACTGGCAAAAGAGATCCGAAAACAGGACATCTGGATCTCGAGAACGGTCATGTCGATCAGTCAGCAGGAATACTCAATCCATCTGGAGAAATCGAATCCAAATATGGTTTAATAAACCACAAAAAAGGCACAGTTACCATCACGGATCCCGCAACGGGGAAACAGGAGACTGTCCAAGGACAAATTGACCCGTCATCTGGTCAGCTACTCAATATCAACGGCCCAGTAATAGACCCAAGAACGGGTAAGAAAGATAATACAATGGGCCAGGTGATCAGTATTGCCTCGTATGAAGCTAAAGATGGGGCGCCGGTCAAAAATCTTCTACCGTCCCATCCGATACCCAAAAAACGTGTCATCAAGATATTGGTTATTACCAGCAAGAAGGACCCAGCAACGGGTAGGATAGACACGGAAAAGGGCAGTGTAGAAAAACTGACGGCCACAGTTGACCCCATCAGCGGTATTATAGAGTCGAAATATGGTAAAATCGATCCACAGAACAAAAAGTTTGTTACAAAGGATAAGGCTGGCAAATCGGCTATTACTCCTATCAAAGTTGACGAGAATACCGGACAAATATATATAAACGACAATGTAGTCGATCATAAAACTGGAAAAGTCGATCCTAGCTTGTCGCAGGTTGTCAATGTCGTTGATCCTCAGCATCCTGCTGTCGTTATAACAGCCATAACAGCTAGTAGAGATCCTAAAACGGGTGCTATTGACTTGAGAAACGGCAAAACGGAGATATCCAATGGAAAGATCATTCCCGAAACAGGAGAAATCGTCACGAAGCAGGGCACCATAAACCTGAAACTCATGAGAATAATGACCAGGGATCCAAAGACTGGCATCGTCCACGAAAGACCTGTTCAAGTTGACAAAGACGATAACATCATAATTTCTTCAGGAGTTATAGATCCTAAAACCGGAACGGCTTCATCAAACCTAGTTCAGGTAATTCAAGTAGGCGCAGAGGTAGATCCCGAAATACAAATCCGCACATATGTCGGCAAAGTCGACTCCAAAAAGAACACCATCGATTCCAAAAATGCTGCTCCTGACACCACTCCTGGTCTGTACGATCCCGACAGAAACAAAATATACACCAAGTATGGTCACTTGGACCCTGTGGCGGAAACGCTTACCGTCATCGATCATAAGACCGGCAAGCCCGAGACTAGACAAGGTCACATCGAGCCAAACACCGGGGAACTCCTGTTCAAGGGAGGATTCACCAACCCGAAATCGGGAAAAGTCGAAAAGGATCTTGGAAGGGCCGTTTCGGTACATATCACCGAGCCTTCCGTCGATCCGGTGACTTCTCAACAACCTTCCGAAAGGGAGTTGCAGAAAGTAACACCTGTTAAACCCATTTCACCGCCTTCTCAGATCGGTGTGGCTGAAAAACCAATAGTCAAAACAACACCAGTTAAAGCAACATCGCCCGCCAAGGAGGTTATAACGGGGGTACTGCACCCCATTGCTAAACACAGGATTGTTAAAATTATGGTGATCACCGCGAAGAAAGACCCCAAGTCCGGAAATGTCGATACAGAAAACGGTATTGTCGAACATTTGACTGGCATCTTAGATCCGAAGACTGGCTTTGTCGAAACCAAGTACGGCCAGATAGATCCCATTACCGGATCGCTCATAGCACGAGATACATCGACGGGCAACACTGAAATAATTCAAGGAAAAGTTGATCCTGCAACCGGTCAGGTGGTCGTAAATGGAGGTCCAGTTGTTGATCCAAGTACAGGTAAACTAGACCCAACACTGGGTCAGGTGTATTCCATTGTTGGTTTGAAACAGGCGCAAGATCCCAATGCTGCCCCGACGCCAAAGAAGCGAATCATCAGGATTACGGTGATCACCACCAAGATCGATCCAAAGACTGGAAAAATCGATACTGAAAAGGGGCAAGTTGAGCAATCCACTGCGTTGCTCAATCCGGAAACTGGACTGATCGAATCCAAATACGGTCTCATTGATCCGAAGAACGGCAAACTGATCATCAATGATCCAAAATCTGGCAAGGTGGACGCGAAATCTGCCCAAGTAAATGAGGTTAACGGTCAAATCTTGGTATCCAGTGGGGTAACTGATCCGAAAACAGGAAAAGTTGACAGTTCTCTAGGACAGATCATCAGTATTGCAGGCCAAAACGACCCCATTTTGGAAATTACTACAATTACCGCCAAGAAAGATCCGAAGACCGGTTTTATAGACGTAGACAACGGCCAGATGGACAATTCGAAGGCTCAAAAAATATCTGCTACCGGTGAAATTAAAACCAAATATGGCACCATTGACATGAAGAACTTGCAGCTGATTACAGTAGATCCGAAAACTGGCAAATCGGAATCGAGACCAATTCTCGTGGATTCTGAGGGCGTCATTAAAGTACTAACTGGCGTAAAAGACCCTAGAACCGATACCGTGAACCCGGACCTATGTCAAATAATCAAGTTAGGTTCTGAAGTGGAGCCTGAAGTACAAGTGGTAACGTTGGTCGGCAAGTTGGACCCGAAAAAGAACACTATAGACACGAAAAATGTAACGCCCGAGATTTCGAACGGTCTTTATAATCCTTCTACCCATAAAATTGACACCAAATACGGGCAAATAGATCCAGTCAAAGGTACCTTAACGCACACTGACCCCAAGTCGGGAAGAGTAGAAGTTAAACAAGGCATTGTCGACACTGCTACGGGCCAGATTTTGTTTAAGGGGGGTTATGTGAATCCCAAAACTGGAAAAGTAGATCCTAACTTCGCCAGACTAGTTGCTATATTAATCAGCGATCCCAAAATCAACGACAAGGGTGAAATAGCGAAGAGGGATGATACAAACATCAAAATTGATCCCAAAACCAACCAAGTTTGGTTGTTTGATCATACCGATCCGATTACTAAGGAAGATGTTTACTCTACTGGCCACGTCGATCCAATAACGGGATACATCATCACTGTTTACGGATACTTGGATCCCAAATCTGGAAATATTTCAAAGGTCGTTAAAGTCGACCCTAGCAATGCTAAGTTCGATCCAGAGACTAACCAAGTATTCACAAAAACTTCTCAAGTCGATGAAACTGGTGCTCCGTTGTATTCTGCTTCCGAAATCGATCCGCAGACGGGCCAAATTTATACCAAGTACGGTAGAGTCGATCCTAGAACCGGTAAGTTGGTTATCATCAGGATATACTTGATCACGCAAAATGATCCTTCGGGTAAAGTGAAAGAGATCGATCCCAGCGATTGCCAGTTCGACGAAAAGACGGGTCGAATTATCAACGTCACCACTCAGACGGTGTACATTTACAGTATGGTCGATCCGAAAACTGGAAAAATCGTTCAGGTCGATCCGAACGACCCTCTGGTGAAGAGCGCCAACACCAAAGTCACGCAGGTGTTGACCCTTTCCGGAGAAATAGACCCGATTACCGGTAAGATTCACACGGAATGGGGACACATCGATCCGCAGACGGGAGATATCGACCCGAAAACGGCCCGACGAAGTCCAGTTACGGGCGAGCTTATACTCAATTATGCCCAGATCGATCCGAGCCACTTTACAGATCTCAAGGATACGAAGGTGAAGATCAAGACTTACAGCAAAGGGGAAAGCGATTCGGGCGAAAGTAGCGACGACGATTTGAACGAGTATGCCGCCGACAATTTGCAGGACGTTACGAATTTGAAGATTCCCAAGGGCAAGAAAGGGCCGACCACTCCGGTTATCGTGAAAACTACTACGAAGCAAATCGTGACGAAGGATAAGGGTGGCGTTACGCAGAATATCGAGGAACGAGTCGAAGACGGAAGGACGGGAGAAGTTACCTATTCGACGCACGTCAATAAGGTAAGTTTTCACAGTGTTATTTTATTCAGGAAAAGTACCAAAAGAGATATCTGTGAAGGATGAGGTAACGAAATTTGTAGAATGCTAATTGTTGACAAAAGTAGGACAAACCTTTGATGTTGGTGAATATTTTACTTATTATTTGTGTACTTGCCATCTTTATACAGGGTGACCCAGGGTTAAACCGTCAAACGTTAAAGATTGATTTAAAAAAAAAAAAAATCCCTATTAGCATGTGTCCTAACTTGCTGCGATTTGAAGATATAGGGCGTCAAAGTTTTTAGAAAAAATCAGTTTTTTATTAATTACCTAAAAACCTTCGGGCCGATTTTGATAAAACTTGGCATGCTTATTTGAGGTAGGTACTCTTTAGAATAAAATCATCATTTCCAGTGGCGTCCCACAGGTTAATCTATCGAATATTAGGACAAATCATTGTACGCCACTGTTTTATTTGTATATTCTTTATTAAGCAGTTAAAAATACAATTTTTTTGTCTCGTACATTTTTTATTAAGAGATATTGCAACTTAGAAATAAGCGCTGACTTTTTCTAAATATCCGCTAACAACGCGAATCCAAAAGTAAACTGTTGCATAGCTGTTAACGAAAACGCAAGTGACGGATCTCTAACCTACAAAGTCTGTATTTTTATGGATAGTATGCCATAACTAAATACTGTTCTAATTTCATAGACACCTATCTAACTTCAATATATTGAAATATTGTAGGACAAATAGCATTATGTATGTTTCTAAACCGGTTAAATCACCGTTTTTATACAACTGAAACTCACTGTCATTTATTAGATAATTTGAAAATAAATCTGTTAGTTACTGACTTATAGTGTTTATTATAAACTTATACAAGTCACTCGTTTTTAGTCAATTTGTATCTTAGGAGGAGCACTACCAAACTGCTGGGGTTTTATTGATTGAATGAAAAGTAAGAAATATTTATTGATTAGTTGGATACTTCACTGACAGAACACAAACAAATCTGTCGAATTAAACGGATAAAATGTTCTTTTTCTCTCATTTTAGATTACTGATATCCTTGAAGTCGAATTCAATACGCATGCGTACAAGTCAAAATGAAACAAACTTTATTGAAAGACATATAGAACGGACGTTGCAGTAACTCTGTTCTTGTTTCATTGCTCTGTAAATTGCAAACCTTTTTCCGTGACTAGCTCTTAGACTATAACCAAGCTGTGAAACAAATACTCTCTTTGAGTGGCTTTGAACTTTGTATTACTTTGGCGATTTTTATTATGTGGTCGCCCAGTATAAGTTTGGCATTTTACGGCAGGGGCAACACGATTCTCTCGACTCATTGTAGTGATGTAACTTGTTGTCGATCATTTCGTTCTGTATTGTTGAAAATATTCGTTTTTTGCTAGAGGATTGTATTCTAAAATTAATCGTTATCATTTTTGTTCATTCGAACAGAATTTTATATGAAATATACTCTTAGATAACTGAAATAATATCTTGTCAAATTAACAAGTCACTAAATGATAAAAACTCCATTAAGAAATATACTGTTGGATTGGTAATAGATTTCTGTATGCTAGATCTTTATTGAATTGAGATTTCTAATGGCTTTGGACATACTTATAAAAAGAGACTAAAGTTCTTAATATTTCCATCCTTGTTGACAGGGGACGCGCTCTTTGATTGGTCACTATAATGGCGGAAAGTTTGAATGACAAGACAGCTACAGTTGAAAAATACATCTAAACTGTTAGAAATCTCTATAGGAAACTTTAATTCAAAATGTGGGACAATTATATTAAAAGAACAACTAACTTTCTTCTCTTACGCTGCATTAAAATATGTGGATAAAAGTGTCTCTTTGCCAATATAAGAGATCAGAATATTGATTCGCATCAGAGTAATGGACCAAGGAATTTTTGTTGCCTCTCCCAGTACACAAGAATAATTGGTGAAATATTCTCAATAAAGATGCCAGTAAAGTTACAAATCAAACAAGAAAATGTTTAAAAAATCTGATTATTTATTGATATTGAATATTCTGCAAATGATGGTTGCCGTGGTAATGAAAAGATTATATATTTCATTTTTTATTGAAACCTTTCCTTTTTTTCAGTTTTTTACAGTTGCATTTTTATTTTTTATTTTTTCAGTTTTTGTCTCTTTGTCACTAGGAGTTGGTTAATCGTATTTACGTTCGTGATTTTTTTCTTTTTTTGCACTGCTGTTAAGTCCACGTGTAATTATGCAACATTCAAACAATTGTAAAATTGTTATGAAATATACACGCGATTCCAATTAATTATGCAGAATGCTCTCTTAATGTTTTTCAGAGGGTGTTTACATTCAATGACACGCTATTCAATAGATTTCTATATCCTAATCTAGAAGAAAATAATGAAAATTTCGAGTTACCTTCGATTCCTAGGAATGAACAGGATAAATATCATAATCACGAACATGAATAAATCACCATCTCTAGGATCCAATATGCTTGTGTCCACTTCCGGTTTAACCAGAAGTGCTACGCCACTGATTCAGATCGATTGTTTATGTTAACTTTTCTGAAGTTCCAAATTTTCAAAATTTTATTCCAATGGGAACATCGTATTCTTCTAATGAACGGGTTACGTGATAATACGCTTCCCCTCATTTCCCGGTCTCTCCTACTACTCGACCGCTTATTTTGCGCTACAATGCTGCGAAATGGGTGGAAAATGCTTGCATACATGACTGAAAACGGCCTAGTAAGTGGTCGTGTAGCAGGAGAGACCGGAATATGAGGGGAAGCGAATTATCACATAACCCGTTCATTAGAAGAAATCCCCTCATCACCATATCTCTTCTACTGCTCGACTATTTTTCGCAGTGCTTTCGACCTATTAGGTCATCATCAGTGCATGCTCGTCAGGTTAGAGCAAGAAGAATCCATTAAATATTAACAGTCACAGTGTGAAACGAATTTGATATTTATTTTTGTCTTTTCATGCCTAACTCAATTTTTATTGCGATAGATCTATAATGTTTACTATAATAATACGATCACTGAATAAATGAGCTTCGGTCTTGCGTGCATATTTTCCAAACTGTACCTATGCAGAATTAATTTTCCTGAATACCACGATGTTTCTTGTGTTTAATTTTTTTTTATTTTTACGTTATTTTATTTATCCTTATTATTTTGTTTTTCGTTTTATTTTTGTTCGAACCCAAGGCCGATGCACCCGTTGACGATGGTAAATCTCCTTTCGTTACTGCTCGAGCAGTAACTACGAGAACAGCGACTACGCACGAAGATTTGGGAACGAACGCGCGCACTCAACAGCTTGAAGAAAAGACGGTCGCTCATTCTATGACGTCGAGCGCCACCAGGCAAGAGCAGCGTGTCGTAACGCAGGAGGTGAAAACTACGAGCACGGTTGTTAGTGGTGAACAGGTTAATATTTTTTTTTCCTTTTTTCAATTTTGTTTTTCGATAATATATACTCGTAACTGCTACTAAATTATGATCAGTAAGAAATTGCGCTATTAAACTTCCGAAGGTCATTTATTGATCTCGGACTAGTTATTGGTTGAATATATGATTTTACATTATAATAGGTTTGTTCTGGTTTCGAAAAATACAAGTTCTGTAACATCAATCATTCGCAGTTGAAAAAAGTGAACACTTCTCATTAAATGTGAATGATCCTGATGTCCCAGAACCAATATTTCTCAAAACCAGATCAAACCTATTAATTGTAGTTATTCTAATATTGTAGTATGAACAGGGGTCATAACGATCTTAACATTGTTTATAATGTTAATATGTTTCAAAGACTTTATCACTAGTTCCTTGCATTATTAAGGAAAAAGAAGTGATCGGTGTTATCACTGTAGCCCTCCATTTCAGTTTTATTTTCTTCCTATATTTAAGTGTTACACTTCAACCAATTACAACAGGTTGTGACGGTCAAACCCCCTGGAATCATTTATTTACATGAAATGTTTCTAGTCCTTATTTGCTGCGAAATTATACCCATCCAACTGTAAAGTCCGAGTCTTCAGAGATCTACTACCTCTTTATTTAATTCAACACGGCATGTATTGATAAGTTGCACTGGGAAGGTTTAGCTTACTTTTGAACGTTGATTTTTCAGTTTTCACCACTATTTTTCGGTTTATGAAATATTTCAAAATATTTGTACTACTATCGGACTGAGTTGTCTTTCTCGATTTTACCGGCACCAAAAGAGACCAATTTCCATGTGCTCTTGCTATTACTCGTTTGGCCTTCGTAGCAGAACATGAATAACGTTGGGTGTCGTAGCACAATGCATGAAAAACTACTGTTTTCCAGCAAAAACTAATCTTGGCCAAAAAACTCATCTGAGACCAGAACTCTATGTATAAGTAAATATTTTCGGCACACGAAATTGACTGAAGCAAAAAGTTGTCGGCGTCAAAAATTAGGAAATATGGACGATGTCATTTCCTATTTCTTGACTTGGGAGAATGCTATTCGTTTACGAATGAATTAGGAAAGTGGTGTGAAAAGGCGTACAAAGCATATCTTCGGAAATGCGTCGTTACATAAGTGAATTACGTATGTAAGTCATAATACCCCGAGTTACTCTAATATAAATTTAAAATGTGAAATTGTCTTTAAGAATTCACTTGTGGATGTCTTTTTTGAGTTGTCCAATTATTAATATTATTATATTACCATATAAATTGTGAAACTAGGTACTGTTTTCTAGAATGGCGTGCGAACATGACTACAATAATGAATTTTTCTCAAAATTTATATTCAGATTGAATAATCATCGGCCACAGTCTTCGATTTCAACCAGTCATGCAATAGAATATTTAATAATAATAATTGCATTATTAGATCTGAAAAGTTAAAAGCTTGTTTATAGTACCCCTGTTGTCAAAAATTGAGGAGAATCACTCTTGCTGTTAACAATTTGACAAACGTGGGAATTTTGAAATAAAATCTATTCAAAATATGACATTTTTACTCTGATAGATACATTTGTTTGTCCCACGGGCTAAATTGACGGTCTGTCGACTGTCAGCCGTGACCGCGATCTATAGGAAAATATAACTTGTGGAACATGTAAAAATATGCCTAGACAATAATAAGAATATTTGACATAAAGGACTAAAACAAGAATGAGTGTTTCTAGGCGTTTCTTTGGAATGTTTTTGGGTTAATTCACAATGTTTCCGTTGAATACCAGGTGTAACAATATTTTCTAATCGATTGATGTTTATCCATTCAATAATAATCGCCCCAATATAAAATCGGAAATTTATTAATAAAATTGTATCGGCTCGTAATATTAATTAAAAAAACTGGTTATGACCCCTGGTTGAGACACAAGAAGAATTAGATAAATACGATAGTAGTAAAATGGTTGTTTCAACTTTATTTTACCAGAAATATTTTTAATTAATATATATTTCTAATATTTTTTTGAAAATTGAAAACTTGCAGGATTTCCTAATTCAGTATAATTGCTTGTGGTTTCAACCATATCACATTCACCAAAATTCTTGTTCTTAGTCTATCACACTTCAAATTAATTTTAAACTTTACTTTTTTTTCATTTTATCACTTGATCAAATCACATTTGTGCTAAATCTACGCATTCTCATGATCTCATATGTGGCGCAACATAATAACAATCACTGTTTTCGATTAATTGATATTTAACCATGCATGGCTTGTAGCTGGGCAGACGAGACAGCATTAGTTCGACTAGCTCAGGTGATTCAGGAACACCGATTGATCCTCCAGATGATCCGAATCATCCTTATTACAACAGCGAGGTATACCAGGTAGAGTACTCCTAAAATATTAATTTTTATTTCTTCGCAACTTAATCAGGATATACAAACCGATCACACTATTCGCCTTTGTATAAATTGAATTGTAAGTAGGCATGTGTGTGCGTGTTTGAATTTTAGTGTTTGATTTACTTAGGCTTGATAATAGATGCACGTGTTTTACTGATTATGAGTTTGCTAAGATGTTTTGTTTTGATTACGTAACGAAAAACGACTGGAGCTGTAAGTATGTAAACTGCTTCGTGCAAGACAAATCATTCCTTGAAAAACTTTATCATTCGGATAACATTTTGAATGTAAAATAGTCTTATTGGTGTCTAATGCCGCAATACTCGACGTTTTGGAATGCATCATTTCACTTAACATTGGATTCCTGGGAGATCATCTACAATTGCAAGCTCCATCAATCAAGTTGCTTTGAATCATTGATAACAATTTCTTCTCTTTGTTTCTTTCTTCAATGCCTGTCAGTCAATTTACTTTTCATTTTACAATAAAATCGATCGATAGCAATGTTGGGAGAAAAAAATCACTATGGGTCGATTTTTACAATCAGTTGTAGAACCAAAATGAACCATGGTAGTGGAACAGTATTCATATCAGAGTCGTTTTCAAACAGAAATCAATGCTGAAGAAAATGTCTTGTCTATTCATAAAATGAATTGATGATAACTCAAAATATCAAAATATAAAATACAACTAAATTGATTCGGTGGCAGCAAATTTGTACCAGTCTGTTCTGATTATGGCTAAGGTGTAGTAGTGGCCAGAATCAACTCCAGAACCACAGAGGAACGGTGACTGCTTGAGGCTCATACCAGCAGTCGGCTAGATAGGGTTATTCTCCAGCTTGACACGTTGAAATAGTTTAACACATCTATGAGATACTCATAACTGAAGAGCTTTAAAGTCACGATCAGATTTGAAGGTGTTTCAAAAATACTGTTATTTTATAGGACTACAGAGACAAGCGTGCCTGAAGATTACTGGAAGCATTCGCTCCTCTCCAAATGCAGCAATGGAAGCCCTCCTTGGATTACTTCCTCTCCACATAGTTCTGGAGAAAGAGGCAAGATGGGCAACATACAGACTTTACCAAGCATGTGTCATGAGAAGCAGCAGCGTGCTGGAGGGCATAATAGTTCACAACATTCTGGGAATGCCCTCAGACATCATGCATAAAACTATCAACCTTCACACGTCCTACACTGTAGTCTATCCTGAAAGAGAAGACTGAGTCTGGAATGAAACCGACCTATGTAGGGCAAATGAACGTTGGTTTACCGATAGTTCCAAAACTCTGGAAAGAGTCGGAGCCGGAATATATGGGATGAACCCAGTAGTGACACGCTCATTCAGTATGGGTAAACTAGCTACAATATTTCAGGCAGAGGTATATGCCATTGAAATGTGTGCAAGGGAGCTGGTAAATCGACACCACACACGAAAAACAATACAAATATTTTCAGATAGTCAAGCAGCACTGAAAGCGCTTGAATCCAACTGCTTTAAATCTAGAGCAGTATGGAACTGCAGATACACCTTAAACTGACTAGCACAACGCAACAACGTTACCCTAGTCTGGATACTAGGTCACACAGGCCTAGAAGGAAACGAAATAGCGGACGTCCTAGCAAAAGGAGGGGCCGAAACAACGTTCACTGGACCAGAACCGGTAATCGGTTTAGCATATAGCACTGCCAAGAATGTCATAACAGCTTGGGCAGACATTAAAAGACTCGAGTATTGGCGTAGTCTACCGGGCCTAGCCTACCGGGCCTTGCCCTTTCCAAAGCATTAATCGCTTGTACAAGAAAAAAACGACCCTGACAAACTGCTAGAATTCAGTAGAGCACATCTCAGAGTTATAGTAGGTTTGATTACTGGCCACTGCAAACTCAAACATCACATGCTTAAAATCGGACTTGCACAAGATGCAGAGTGCTGGATACGCATGGAGGATGATGAAACGGATAAATACATTCTGTGTACATACCCTGCAGCGGCCAGAACCAATATTTGGCAATACGACATTAAGGCCAGAAAACCTGGTAAATTGTTCTCCCAATACATTCCTCAATTTCGTTGAGAGAATGGATATTCTGGGAGAAATATAACCATAGGGTGAGTGAGCTTCAATAGGCCATTGGCCGCAGTGGAGGACCTGATACGGGCCCACTCACGTTCAAACCTAAAAAAACTAGTGCCATTTGGAAATGCTACACCACAATAAACGGTAAATATAGGACACAGCGGAGATTCAGAACTAACCCACTCACAAATAAGAGAACCTAGACTCGCGATAAGACACCATGGACCCATACTGATGGTTAAGTTGTCAGGATTTCTGAGGCTGATGATGTTGAAAACCAGACGTTTGAGTGTTAGAACTCTGTAGTGATTTGTTCAAAATAATGTTTTCGTTCGATTTTATTCATTTCATTCAGCTATAACGGGACTCATAATTCCAGTGGGAATTGAAATACGTTTTTTGTATCATTATAAGATTACTTCAAAAAATAATTTGTAATCTTTAGGACCCACCCGAGGGAATAGTGCAGACGGAAAGTATCGTTTACCGTGGAGATCCCACAGTAATCCATTCTACCACAAGTGTTCCGGTCGTTGCAACAGAGGCCCGCAAGGTGAATCTAACCTCCGAGGATGGGACTTACAGCGCAACCGGTGAAATCGTCAGTTCGCAAACTATAAGTTCTAAAACTAGAACAGTTGAGACTACCACCGTGAGTGTTTTATAATTAGTACTACATTTTTATTAACTTGCTTTCTTTTCCTTCTGTTTGGTACAAACTTTACAATTGATTTTGAACTAACTTCCTGATGAACTAGAGGCTTTAAATTTTGAACATAGCTGAAAACTCAATGACAATACAACTTCATTGCATAATGTGTGAATAATAATGTTTGTCTGTTCGATACAAATTTTGCAATAGATTTCAAACCAATTTTAAACATAATTCAAACAGAACTCTGAACTGAATTACAATGCAATATCATTGCATACTATATAACACTGAGGTAAAGACGATAAGATTTCCACAGTTTCAATTACATTCGCGGCGTTTCGCTAACACGCTTTAACAAGCGATTAGTACACTAAAATATTTTTCATTGAATCCTAACTTAAATGAAATTTTATTTAATTAAGGTATTGGGAATCTACCTATTCTATTCTCATATTCCCAGAAGTCATAATACTTATTGATAGCAGTGTACCTGGAAATCTCCTTAATAACAACTCATTGAGAAAATAAATTCAACAAAGGCGAATTATTGAGATCAAGTTGGTCGTTAAGTAAACAATTTGAATTTTTCAGTTTTTTTGTTTCTAGGAGCTTTTACACAATTACAACATTATCGTTCTATGGCAAGTTTTCTGGGAAATTACTCCCTACTTTCCCGACCAACTCAAGAAACGTTTGCATTATTTCCATTATCAATTCAGGTTGCAAACGAAATGTTTAGTGTTAAATAAACAAAAAAAAATAATTCCGTCATCGGCGTATGTGGGAAAGTTTCGGCGAGACTTATTATGACATAGAGAGAAAAGTTTCTTTGCGTTTGCCACTCTTTTAGATTAAAAAGTATTAACAGTATCAAACAGTACTAAAATAATTTGCTATTTGATTCAAGAAAGTAACTTATTCAATTCTTGTGGTTTAGTTAGTGATCTGGATTTCTGGTCTTGCTAACATTTCATAAAATTATGTTCTCATTCCAGTACAAAACTGAACGTGACGGAGTAGTGGAAACTAGAGTGGAACAGAAAATAACTATTCAATCTGACGGAGATCCGATAGATCACGATAGAGCTCTAGCAGAGGCGATTCAAGAGGCAACCGCAATGAATCCTGATATGACGGTGGAAAAAATTGAGATTCAGCAGCAGACCGCACAGCAGCCATAATCGTAATGTAAGTGACAAATTCAAAGAAAGTTCGTGCTAAGTTATATTTTTTCGGTGAGTATTTGCTATTGTTAACTGAATCAATCCTCTGTGGAAGGAATATCGTCCCATTCACAGATAATGTGGTAGTGAACGAACAACAATAACTGTTACCGACCGAGGTTTTACCCTTTTTCACTCCCATCCATCTTTTGAACTGACACACCCTTTCCATGCATTACTTTTTCTTAATTCAGCACCCTTTTCCATACTTTTTTCGTAGTTTTTCATACAATTTTGTATTTCTTCGTGATATTCATTAACGAAAACTACTTCTTTCTGATATTTGTACTCACATATACTTTAATTACATTTTGGCGATTTGTACTCCTACTTTTGAAGTGGCACTCCCCTCGGTATTGAATTGCATCAAACACATACTTGTGGAAGTTGAGTTATCAATCGGCACCAGTATTTTTCTTGTTTTGGTTTTCATACTTCTTTATACTTTTTTGTATTTCTTCGTATTTTTTCGTGGTGTCTCTTAATGAAATCTTCTTCTGTATTCTTCTTCTTGATTTTTTTTCTGTGAAAATATTTATTTTTGTGCATATATGACTATGACAACATTACTATGCAATAATCTATATGGAATATTTTTTTTAATTGCAGGATGGTTTCGAAGGAATTATTTCTCACCGAATTTCTGAAATTCTTGCAGTAGCTTCTTCCTCGGTGTATTTTGAATGTTAATCATTATACAAGCTTTGTAAAAATTTATTTTTTAAGTTTTAATTTCATCTTTTTTTCATCACACTTTTCCTTCATTTAACTTCTTGTATATTTCAGCTTGGGCAGGTTTTAGGTGAACTCTGTTTTTATAGATTATATGTTTTATATTTCGTGTCAAACACTATTTCTACGTTTTTTTATTTATGTATTATTGATATATAGTTTTACGTATTTAATGTATCAAGTGTGTTGATAAGATTTTGTTGCTAGTATGATGCTTAAGGAACTTTGCAAAAATTCTATTTTTTGTGAGAACAAACATGTGAAGAAATATGTGCATACTTCAATAAGGTGCTGTAGATATACGAATCTCAAAAAAATCAGATGTGTTCAAAAAAAATAGAATATTGAAAATATATATGTCTAACCACATTCCATATGTATATTGAGAATAAAAAGTTATAAATGCAAATGTCACGAAAACTAACTGTTGATACTTGAAAATTTTATTTGCTTCTATAGCCTGTTTTGGTAGCTATCTGGGCTAGATATTATATATTAAGGGTAAATAAGGGACCTTGAACTACAATGTCGTGTTTTGAGACAATAAATGAGATATAAAGAATATACAGTGGGTAGACCTAAGTTTCTTTTATGAAATAAAAATTATCCAACAATACTTAAAACAATATAGCTCTTGAAAAATCTATTTTTTTTTTTTTTCATTCCTGTATATACAAAAAATATTAATAACAGATTGTAAACGTAATCACAGCTCAAATTTGTTTCAAAAGTATCAGTTTTCAACTGTCACGAAAATCACATAGCTGCTCACTGTATATTTGCCAGGGTTTTGATGCTATGAAATATTTTAAGAGTTTAAAAAGAAGTCAAATATTAATACTCTCTCCGCTATGCAAGGCATTACCGATTAAAATATGTAATATTACTAATATTGAGAATTGCAAAATTTTCATAAATTTTTTATTTGAGGAACACCAATAAAGCCTCCTTGTATTCAACATTCAATGTTCTATTCAATAAAATGCCTTCTGTAATTTTCGACAGCTAAAATTGCATTGATTATAGAATACATGCATGTTTCTCAGTGTGCTTCCTCTACAGCTGAAAAAAATATTTATTAAGGGTCCAAAATGCTTCCTTGTGAGACATAAAGTAATGGACTTTTCAGGAAATATTTACTTCCTATGATCATATAATTTGTTGATACATATAGTTTTGTGTTGAAAAAATTCGGTGCTATTGCATAGTATGGGGCAATCCATGACATAAATGTTGATGACAAATAACATTGTCCCTTGCCTGACCTTTTGTCAAAAAATGATGTTCGATATTCGTATTGTAATTCTTTCAGAAGTTAAAAATGTTGCTTGTATGCTGTATCAAGGCAGTTTAGTTTTAGTTTTTATACACATATTCGTGGTATTATTTGAAGTAGATGTGTGTCAAGGGGTCGCATCTTCAAATTTTATTTTCTAGAATATGAACAAAATTGAGATGTGACTTTGTGACAGTAAGTGTTGCTTTATTTTTAGCTACAGTTGTTTATAAATACTTCACATTTGTTTTCTTTTTTAATTTTATTTAAATAATAAATATGTTTCAATAATTGATTTTTTCACTCTCCTGCAGAAACCACTAAAGTTTATTTTGTTTATATTTTACACTAATTGTTCCTCCACAAAATTAAATATTAAAATATCATTTAAAAAAAGCTTTATTAGGAATCCATAAAAGGAACTTCCTTTTTTAATTGGTGGGCTGAAACTGGTTTCAGAAATACTGTCTCTATCATTATTCACCAGAAAATATGAACTTTATCAAGAAAAAAATTGACATGCAAGGCCTTGCTTTCGATAATCCATTCAAAAACTATATGGAGTAAGTTATGTTTTTTTCTTCAAATAAGAAAGTCACAGGGTTGAGAATACCTGGCTTAATCACTCAGTTAATGAAAGTAGATATGAAACCAAACTAATTTCAAAAGAGTTCGTGAATGATCCTCATACTAACACGGATTTAAGTAATTCAAACCTTTGAGACCAGCACCTAGGACTTTGGAGAAAGCGCTCAGGTGAGTTAATATTTTTACCAGCCATTGACTGACTGCTCATTTTGCAAGCAGAAACAATGAAGTGATTATACAACAATGAATTATTTGAGATTTCCAAACTGTGCTTATCTGCAAGACAGTGAAAGCTATTCTCTAATTGTTAATAATTCTTTTGGTAGGCGGGAATTAGCGCAGTGCTCAAGCGCCCGCCTGGTGACTAGGTTCGGTTCTCAGCCGTTGCGGGCTTTTTTCATTTTCAGATGTGAAAGTCTGAATGATTGGAGTTCGTGTCGGCTGGGAATAATCCTCCACGATTCACTGTTGCGTTAATAATCAACAGTGCTGCTCCTAAGGTGGAGTATTGAGTTAGTAACAAGGCCATTCCAGAACACACGGCTAATGACCATAGCACTCGATGCCAAAAGATCAGACAAAAAAATCTTTTGATTATTTCTCAGTTATCTTTTTTTAATCTATTAATAATTTCAACTTTTACATTGTCTTCGAGTTTTTACTGTTTGGAATTTTTTCTTGAGCAACACTTCCATTTTACTGCGAACGGAGGCGGTATGAAACTGATATGCTTCACCATCTACAAATTCCTCACTAGCCATGATACTGGGATGGCGCCCAACGTGAGGTCAGTGGAAATTAAACACTTTTTGACTGACACGAACCCCATAGCAATTTTTCTTACAACTGCTATGAAAAGTAGCGTATTTCTCCTTACATAATTTCAAAACGATGCATTGCCCATACTGTGAGAATTATTTTTTATCACGTCACTTTTTCCAAAATCAACAAAAATCGACAAAAGCTAGTTGGCTGATGTTCATTTTTAGATAGTTATCAGAACTGTCAGATTATAGAAGTTTTTTAAACTCTTCATATAGTTTTCGTTCGTGCTTTCATAAAAATCGCAATTTCTATTGAATATTATTTCAATAAGACACACTGATAATAAATAATATGGATACTGACAATATTGTCGATTTTGATAATTATACTCCGCCAGAGATATTGGAAAAAGCTGCGAAAGTAACGTTGGATTTGTTGCCGGAAATTTAAAAAAAAAGTATGAATTGGCATACGAAAAAATGATTTATCTGTCAAGAGGTAGGATACTTTAATGTTATTGTAGTTGTGCAGTTGTAGGAAAAAATAAATATTGAGGTATATTACTTGTATTTTTTCAATTTTTGCAGTTGTAGGAAAAGTATAGTGTGAAACATGTGGGGAAAGTACTTTTTCTCACTCGTGTGTTTGCGGCACTCGCCTTTCAAGCTCGTGCCACAAACTTCCACACTCGTGAGAAAAGTTGAACTTTCCCCGCTTGTTGCCCAATATACTTTTCTAGAACCGTCGTGAAGTGGTTGATATTGACGCTGCTTCATCAGTTGGGGCCTCGAGGCAGAGGTTCTGGGTCGATTTCCAGCCAGAGCTAACATTTTTCTCTTAATGTAATAGATTTAAATTTTGTAGCTCGATTTACTGTCGAGTTCAAATTAATAGTGCAGTCCTAATGAGGTGACAATTTGAGAAATCTGACACATAATACAAGCCGTGGAGATCGAACGTTTTTTCGAAATTGCCGCTCTAGATAGAGTGGAAGTGCTGAATTATGCCAAATAATTCATTCTAAAATGTTTCAAAATGAACTAAATGAATTGAACTACACATATAAATTTTGAAGAAATGCGGTGTTCGAGACATCTGTCAAACTGGCATATACATAACCATGAAAATAACTGCGCAACATGGTCGTATTCAGTGGGAGTCTTAATTACATCAGGTAATCTCAAAATGTGGGAACTGCGACTTCATCACAATTTCATAAAGCTAATCAATATTACTTAACAAAAAATTGTACATACGGTGACCGATTGAATCGATAAATTAAGATTAATGTAAAATGCGCTTGATAATAAATGGTTTCCTGTGGTTACAGTATACAATGGATGGACCTGAGTCAAACAATTTTAAAAATGAAAAGATTTTATTACAATACATAATACAACAATATAAAAACAATATTTGTATTAGTCTAGATATGCAATAACACCATTTATAGAATATAACAAGTCAAAAACAATTTTTATAAAAATATTTTCATTTTTGGTATAAAGAAAGCAAAAATTCCGAAAAGTTCGCTTGAAAATAGTCACCTGTTTGTCATACTCT
Source organism: Chrysolina oricalcia (assembly GCA_944452925.2). Classification (NCBI taxonomy): domain Eukaryota; kingdom Metazoa; phylum Arthropoda; class Insecta; order Coleoptera; family Chrysomelidae; genus Chrysolina; species Chrysolina oricalcia. The sequence goes on along the minus strand of OX101818.2, from coordinate 14,966,036 downwards.
GTATTGCCAGCTAATAATACCCAATACAGTACATTGAGTACATGTATCTACTAGAAAGGATCTTCAGGATCATACTGCTACAAATTATCCTCTTGCACGTGGAGACATTCCAGATTATTTTCCTACCTAGGTCCAAAATGAATATTTACTACGTTTTCCGTTAGTTATTTGTCTCATACATTCCAATTTGTGGGATTGTTGAAATGAAATACAATTTTGAGATTGTTGAAATTAGTCGTTTCAACACTATTTATGCACGAAAGAAACCGACAGGAATGAATGATGACAAAAAAAAATCAAGGGTCCAAAATTGTGTTTTTTCAGCCAACTCGAACCTACAACACCTGCTCTTACATAGACAGGAGTCGGACCCACCTATATCAAACCTGATAGCGAGTACATCACATTACCACTATAAATATTTTTGGATTTTGAATGCATGATAAAGAAAAAAGCAGGAGTGTGTGCGAGCAGGAGGATAGTTTGTATCAGGATCTCCTCTAGAGTTCTCTGAAATAGACTAACACATAGATTGCCTACAGAGTAGATATTTTTGAAATCAAATTCTGAAAAAATAATTATTTCACTTAAAAGTGACAACATTCTACGAACTAGAAAAAGTATAGGTACTTTTTTCATGCAGAATACTATGACTATCGAAATATTTATAAAAAACTGGTTCAACCTGCAAGAAATTCTTTGAAAATTACAGAAATATTGAATAATTTAACAAATGAAGAATGACACAATTATTTCATCTTATTCTATGTCACAGATACACAGGTGTTGTAGTGTAGGTACGCATTTTATGAAAGACATACGAAAATCATTAATTTAATAAATTCTATTATTTGAAAATTTTATATCGGAATACGAGTATTATTGCTGACGACTTCTGTTTATTTGAGGATAGTTGAGGTTCGATTCGAAAGTCACTTTGGTACTAAAGATATGAGTGTCATTTCAAAATTTCAACTGTTACTATATAAAATACAAAGTTAGTTTAGAATATAATGTTGTTTGGTAGAAGTAGTTGATTATTTTCATTATCATTCAGGAAATCAAAGATGTAATGAACTGAATTTAGTACCCAAACTTATTGCTGTTTGAACATCAAAAACAAACGTTTAGATCAGCTGTTATTTTAGTTGGAGACCTAGTATAGCATTTGATAATTGTAGACATGAATTAGGCAGAACATAAATGATTTTCAAGTAGCAGAAACCACGAGTCAGAGAAACTCACATCATTACCATTTAAAAATAATTCATTTCCTTTTAAATTTTAATACCAAATTAACAAATTGATTATATTTCAGACCAAAATTAAATTTCAAATAACCCTGTATGACATTTCTTGTTATTCATTAATATTTTGAAAGTTTTTACCATACTTGGACATTGATGTATATTTAGTAATTTCCAAAATCTATACAAATTCTGTATACAGGCATGCCCTTCAAAAATTAAGTACGTGATTATAGATTATCACACGATTAATTAGAACTTTATGCCAAATTTATAGATCAGATAACAAAAATTAACCATAAAAACCCCTAAAAACAAAACAAAAATAGGCAACAAGAAATACTCTATATCATTTTTCCATGGGCTGTTGGCAAGTCACAACTTTCATCTGGACAACCAAAACACGATATGGATTTCCACCTTCATGATCTTTTCATTGGCTTTTTGAGATCATTTTATTCTCTAGCCGTCCACGTTTCTCTTGGTACCAAATAGGCATTATTGTCAAGTTATTTTGTTTCAGACATTAAAACTTGAATTACACGTGCTAAAAAGTGTTCATCACGTTAGAGATTCTATAAATTCTGCATTCATGCCCTAACTCTTTTATTACTGTATTTATTGGTGTTCTGGCATAAAATTGTATCTTGAGGTTATCTAAACGTTATAACAGTACTGCCTATAGAGTTGGGATTCTGTATGTGATTCAAAGCTATTTCTATATCCTGAGGATGATAAATTTTATCTACAACTGTTTGCAAGTAACCATCTTCGACGAATTCTGTCAATCTATCCAGCGTTACGTAGCATAAGTGAGTCTCGTCGAAATCAATCTTAGGCAAACCAAGAACATCCTGAAAAAAAAAAACAATATTAAAAATATTTTTGATCAGACTATACAATCCATGGACTTATGTTGAAGTATTTTTTATATGCAGTGATTTATGGCAATAATAATAAAAGAGAAGTTGCTCTACGACAGATTTATCATGAGTGTAAGAGTAACGTTTCGATGTCCTAGATCCATTATTGCACAGTCTTTGATACATCACACGAGCTCAGAGACTTGATTGAGAGTTTGTCGAGGGTGCACATGAAGATCGCCAATATATTCATGACCGTCTATGCAATATTACGTCAAACACAAACCCTGAATACGCACAACCTTCATAAAGGTCAAACAATAACATTTAAAAAGTCATCCAAGGACGACATCAGAAGGTCACTAATGACGTCAAAGTGGTGAGGGACGCCGAGATCCGGCTGTAAAACCCTACTGCTGAAGTCTTCAGAAATCCATCAAACCTAGTTTGGTCGCTGACTACGTCAACGTGGTGGGGGAGGCCCAGACCGGCTGTAATACCCTACTACTGAAGGTTTTAGAAATCCATCATACCAAGCTTCATCTACAAATAACTTTAAAATTGCATAAGCATTCAAAACAAATCGGATATGTGATATCATAAAATCAATTCACTAAAACGTTCTTTAAGTCTGTTAATAGAAACAATCACTTTTCATTTAGTGAATTGGAAAACATTCCCAATTTATTGTTTGAAACATATGGAACAGATCAAGAAAATCCCAATCTTAATAACCCTTGTCCGTGATTGGATAAATCCCAATCTCAAAAACCCTTGTACGTGATTGGATTACTGGATTTGATAGTAAATTCAATTAGTATTACATTTTTGTTCTCATTGATATTAAGATGATTTCAGCTCAGCTAGGGGTAGGCTATCAGGAGACTATCATTATAGTGTCATATGCATAACTACGAATCAATCCTTATATTATATTATCCTTCCTTAGAAATCAACAACAATTTCCCAAGTTCTATGCAACAAATGCTGTAAACTTATTAATTAATTTGGAATCATTCGAAATTCATAAACATTTCTGTACAATTATATAATTTTACTGTCAGGCCTGTCCGTACAGAGGACCGCCAAGGGTTAATGATCAATTAGAACTGATATCTTCTGCGATTTTCAGAACATTAAACCCACATTGTCGGCTATAAATAGAGAATTCAGGTAGGAAAGAAGGGTTCAGTTGTAAGTATTGCTACATTTAAGGCCATCTTGTTATATTTAAGTTGGTAATAGTTTGACTATATCCATAAAGAACGAAACTGCAGTAATTCAATATTGTCACAAATATAAGTGCTATAGAAACAAATAAACTTTCATTTCTCAGTTTTGGGTTACATCCACAATTTTTTCCAGCGAAATTTTTGCACAGAATTGAAGATTTCTAGCTACTTCTTCATGTTTGGTCTAGTCCAGGTAGGTTTGTTCTACTGATGATGAGGGATGGTAAGAAAGCAAAAATTCCAAATATCCTACTTACTAGATTTTGACTATTTGGTGGTCAGACGCTAATGGCGGACAGTTTAGTACAGACCTCTCCTAACAATCAGCTTCATAAAAAGCTTGAATTGTTTGGAGAAGTCATATTGTAAGAGTGAATCGATCACAGTGGATGGGCAGAAATGTTGAGATATCCACATCATTTGGATTTTCACCAATGACTGTTGTAATCGTATATCACATGTCAGTTTAGTTTCAATAGAAGGTCGTCTCTTGTTGTGAAACTTCAATAATAACTGTCCATTCACAATTAACTCAACATAACCTGAGTTATGACATGAGTTTGGTGTATTTATATTATTTACATTGTCGGGAGTGTCAATCTGAAGCCTAGCGATCATTGGTCTAATCAGATTTAGGATGTTTATTTAGACGGACATTTTCAGTAGTAATATGCAGACAAAATGCTGATTATTCAAAAAACACTTTCACCTAGCTGTCACGAAAACTGTGTTACTTAGAAACACCACGAGAGCTTGCTCGAGTGGTGTTTTGTACAGCAACACAGTTTGAGCGACTGGCAAGGTGAGAGTATTTTGAAAATTCTGCATTTTGAAGGGATATTCGATCAGACAATTTCACGAATACATTAAATTATTATGGACTAAATGCGTATTGCAGGAACGGTTCATCTTGTGTCAATTATGTTAGTTGAAGAGTTTTTACAGTGATTATTGCAACTATGGAAACGTATAAATAAGGAAGAGGCGAAACACCGATTTGAAAATACCACGGGCTGGAGAGAGTGTTTTCGAAAAGTCCTTTTCATATAGGTTTGAATTCAAAAAATGATGGCAATTGATTGGTTTATATAATATGAGGAAAATTGTCAGTACAATTCTCGATCATACTTGGGATCGTAAAACCGTCGTCATTCCTAGGTTACACAATTTTTTCAGAAACTTCTGGGGTTGGTTGTAAAGGTGCAACCGCGTGATGGTAATAACAAATTTTGAAGAAAAAAAACGGTCGGTTCAACTCAGTAGGGAAACTTGACGAGAAACAGGAATGTACCATCGGGGAACAGAAAAAAGATAAACAGCACTACATATTTCTACTACTACAAAAAAAGTTAACTTTGTAATTGAATTCTTCGAATGCACTCACCTGAAATTTATACTTCAAATATATAAAAACCGAAAGCATAAACCGCCGGAACACTCCATAGGAATCCGACGTCAATAAAGGAGGAAGTGTCGATATTATAGTACCGTCAGTCTTGAGAAAATTACTAAAGTCTCGGGTGTCCAAGTCGCACTCGACGCCCGTTTTGATGATCACGTCGAAAACTTCTCCAAGAGTTTCGAGCTCCTTCAAATAGGCGTTGTTCTGTTCTCGCCGTTCGGTTTCTGAAACAGATTTTTCGTTAATAGCGCCAACTTCCGTTAGCACTATCATGCTGGTCGCTCCAAGCGCTTTTACCACGGGAACGGCTCTCTGAAAACAAGTGGCGGTAACGACGGCTTGCCAGTGGTTGAGGAGCTGGACGAGAACGCATCCGACTGGCGTACAACCACCTTGTACTAGAACCCTACAAGAGATAATTAAGGAATAAAAAATTCACTGGTTATTTAAAAAAAAAACGTTATTAAGTTAATATTGGTTGATTTCTTGGTCGTTATTTAAAAGTTATTCTATCTGATGTTTCATCTACAACTGCGGCAGATATTATCAAAGGCAATGTGGCAATAGAATAAGTCAAGGTAGTACGATCTGCAAAGATTCGATGACGGTAACGGGTGCTACTATTATAGTGTCTCATTAGGTTCATTTTCCGTCTTCCAAAAATAAGATTATTGGACTTTTACAGGGTGAACTACGACCAATTAGCCAGGAATCACACTGATTGGCCAGGACCGACCGTCGCCTACGACCAAAATTTCCAACACTTATATTCTTATCACACAACTCATTCATACTGTTCCGTCATTCTCGACCGTCCACGACCGGTTTTCAAAGACCGTGTTTGAAATTCCAATCTGCTGGAAATTTTGGTCAGCCTCAGACTACTATGATGCAATGCCCATACGCTAAATTATAATTTGGACACATGTTTGTGATACACTTTCAACAGTTTTTCACATTAACGAAAATTTTAATATTATTCATGTGATTTGGTATATTTCCTATTGAAAAAATACGGTATCTGACAGGAATTCGTGAATACAATATTAACAATTTATAGTACATCCAAATTTTTAATGTTTTTAAAGCAACGGAACAATAAGAAACCATGTGGACCGCCACATAGATGAATATTTTAATAACAGCGGTGAGGAGCCACCTTAAGTCAGAGTAATCCTAATTAAAGCAATAGAGAAGTCATTGATGGAATTTATTAATGCAATAGGATAATTCTTAAGTACCAGTAATGTTCAACTAATACATATTTTTACAGTTGAAGAATTTACGTGCTGGATATAGAAAAAGGAGACATTCGTTGGTGCTCCAAGCAAATAAAAAAATTGGAATTTTTATAGGGAATTTTTGTTGGTGTAATTTATAGACATTTAATAGTAGTTTGGAACTTGATTGAGCTCTTAGTAATATCGGATAACTGATTCAAAATTCACCCTCTTATGTAAATAAAGTTCTCTATTCTACAAACTTTTCAACTTTTCTTTATTAATCATTTATAAAAATAATACACTATCATAATTATTTCTTCTTAACCATCACTACTCATTATTTACAACAATAGCAGTAAAATTATCATTTTAACTTTTTTTTATTGAATAAATAGAAAATTCGCATTACCAGTTGAATGTCAGATTTAGAAAATTATTCTAGCAGTCGGTCGTAGATGGTCGATCGTTTGAGTTTGAAAGTTTTCATTCATCTACTTCAATTTTTGGTCGTAGGAGGACGGTCGGTTCTGGTCGATCAGTGTGATTCCTGGCTTATGGTAAATTATACTTTCTGTGTACTCGAACACAACGTTCACCTAAGCTATTTCGAACAATCGATTAACGAAAACAAGTCAAAATAATGTCTCAACACCATAATGAACTAAAAATGTCAGACCGCATGGAACCACGATCAATCATGGAAACTGAATATCCAGAGATGGTAGGGGAGAGTTAAAACGTAGGTGTTTGATACAGTAGCGCAACTTCGGAGGTTGGCGAACACCAAAATTATGTGAGTCATCATTGATTGCTCGAAAATTTAAGAGGTGTTTCCTCATGATAGACTAGTACATCATTTAGAAGACGGAAAATAATCCAGCTAATATCGCATTTAAAAAAACAATCGAAATTGGGTTCCGTCCAAATGCCAGAAATAAAAGCAGCTCACATTACCTTCAATAAATCAGTTTAGATCATGACACCTAGACGAGCACCATCAAGACCAAAAACCACTAATAACTGAGAAACTGTTTTCTGCGATAGAAACTGTAATTGATGTCTACACAGGAGTAATTGGAATGTGTACTCGCTGACTGATATGCCATTCAAGAGGTAAAACATTTTTTACTGCTATTTTTAATAAGAACAAAAAGTATTTTATCTCTTCACCACACAAGTAATTTAATTCCTAGATGCGCATTTTGATAACAAAGTTATCTTCATCAGTAGGGATTACCGAACTAACTGTAAATCGGCATACCAGTCTTATTTATATCAAATAATCAATTACCATGAGGTAATCTGTGTACTAGGAAGTGACCCTACCTGATGGACAGGTACAACCCCACCCAATAAACAATACAACAAAGGCACTTAATTATTCCTTTACTGGTATCAAATCAAAAGTTTGGAATTTAATGGACCATTATCATTATTAAGCAAGGGTTTCGAGACCCTTTTTCGAATAGCAATACTTTCATAACAATCTAATTTTCTGTAATCAACAGGAAACGAACATTCGTGGATCTTTTGGTTTGGCCATAATATACACTATCGCAGTTTTGACAGCTAAGTTCATAGATTCCTGATCTCTCTGAAGTTGGAATTATATCTTTCAGATTAGAAGGCTGGGTGATGAACAATAATAATTTCTTGTATGAGTGTTTAGACAGCATTTTATCTACGCATGAATGTTAAACATGAGAACCCAGTTCGCGAGTTTAAGTAGGAGATTTAAGCCGGTCCTTGAAACCCCCCACCACGTTATCAGTGATCGTCCATATACCTTTAGACCCTTCAGAGGTCTGTCTGGTACGTAGATGACATTGTATGGCTATGGCCAATGAGATGCACTTGGTGGGGTTTGGAAATATCGTTGATTGGCTTTGGTTGTTTCAGGTTTTTTTTTAATTGAGATGGGGATGTTGATTGGGTACTGATTTTCTTAATATTCATGTGCAACCACTCTTAACAAGTTAAGCACGGTATCTTGTTAACGCCTCACTGGTATCAATGAGACTCTCACATTGAAATTAGACGGTGTGGGTCTGTCCCGCTATTATAAATGCATGGGGATCAATTACTGTTCATATCGCCCAGGCCTAAACTATTCTTTGGTAAAGACATCGAAGCATAGATATGATGTCTTAAAAAACAGGAATTGCCGTCTGTGGAAACTTTTTTTGTTCCATAACTGTGTTAACAAACTTGTTATAAAGTTTGTTGGGAGAACAGAAACAATCACAGAATTTACTGCGTATGTGATCTTCATGTGTCATATGTCTTGACAAACTCGTGACGATAAGATATTTATACAGAGGACATTTCTCTGCACACCACGGAGATCCAGAGACAAATGTAAGTTCTCATTTTTGTCTAGCATAGCATTTCTCTTGTCGTTGCTAAGGTGGGGAGTTTTCTACTGGTAAATACTGAAAAACGTGTTTGACTTTCACTTGTTCCCAAACTCGAAGACTTCATAAAGTTTGTAAAAAGTACATAGAAAACCATTCAGATGTCTGCACACCGTGGAGATACAGGCCATCAGTTACTTGTCCTTGAACTCGCTACATTATTTGTGAAGAGTGCACAAGCCCGCTCAACGCGGGTTCCCAGCCCTCTCTCTGTCAATGAATCAGCTCGAATTTGAGTAGGGTGGAGGTTCCCATACATACAGTGCTGTGTGAATAGCATACAGCGTACGTTTCGAAGGACTCCTGTATTGATGATAGTGGTGCTGTAGTTTCTTTTCTACAGCTGATTAAAATAATGCACTCCCAAAAATCAGAGTCACCTCCGAGCACCCGGAAAAATAATAATAATAATAGCAATTCCGTTAGCATGGACTCCCATGAAGAATAGTATTGTTGCTGAAAAAACATCTCTCCGACGGAATGAAACAGGTTTCTGTTGTGGACAGACGTCGATAAAAAAAACTATTTCTGAGCTAGAGTCCTGCCGAACATTCAATCACATCTGACCAACGTTTGAACACGATGCAAACGTGTTCAAGACCAATTCCTCATTTAATTATTTGAATGGACATTTCACAAAAGGAAAAAATATTCACAATAATAATAAACAAACTTGCCTATAATAAAAAAAGTCTCTGCATTGCAAGTATTGTGGCCACTTATTGACATGTTATGTGATTTTTGTATATGCTAGACGTTTTAGTAGGATTCTATAGTTAATAAGCAACTTGGGAGAAATTGATAGGAAATTTTTTGTATTTAAATAGGTCAATAAATAGTTAGATGGATTGGAGCTGAAATACTTTTCTACTTTATTTTAAACTTCGTACATTTTCACAACTGAAACATCTGCCTAGAAAGCATTAAGAACAGAGCATTGCCTGAACTCGCACAACTACTTATGCAAGAGCCGAAATTACAGTTCAGTCATCATTACTTTTTAAAAAATATCCAATTGACTAGTACTGTAATTTGTTGAAAAAAGTTGCAACAATTCTAGAATTAATGAGTAGTTATATTAATACAGATTATTGTAATTTTTTATCGAGTTTTTTATACATTAGAGTTAATTTTGGAAATCTTTCGAAAGTTCGTGATTATTACAAAAATGAATGCAGCAGTGTCAGCTAGGTTTTCTGAAAAACAAAGATGAAAATTCTCACCTCTTTTGTCTAGCATTCAAAGGCTCAAGGCGAGCTTCAGCTAAAGCTGCTAGTGCTAGACTACCAGCATACGGAAGACTACTTGCTCCTTCAAAGCCAATATTCTTTGGTTTTTTGGCAACTCTATTTTCACAAACTAACATAGACTGACACAAAGTGCCCTGGCACCAAAAAGGAACTGACAACCATACTTCGTCTCCTACTTCTAATCTCGTCACCTTAGATCCAATATCGGTAATGATTCCTGTGCAGTCTCTGCCTAGTGTGACAGGTGTGTCTGGTCCGGATTGCTACGAGGAACAATAACCATTTTCTTAATCATGCCGATTTCCAAAACTCAAGATTCTTGAGTTGCATTACCTACCTGTAAAATTCTTCTCAATGTTCTGCCATACCCACTGCAAATTTGTAAATCGATTATCTGCACAGAGGCTGCTTTAACATTTACCAACACATCATATTCTGAACACTCGTAGGGCGCAAATGCATCTTCTGCAACAGTTATTGACTGATATTAGACGAAGTAATAAACTGCACAACAAAATAAAAGGTATTTTACCTCTGGCCCTAGATAATTACTACACTGGATTGCCTGCATGTATCGTAAAACTGGCTCTCTTTTTCTTATTGTGAGCCCTATCGTTAGGCCTATTATTCCACCTACCATCAATCCAGAACATGCAAAACAAATGTCTCTGGTGGTCCCTTGAAAAAAACTATATTTACGTTCCTTTTTTATCTTGTATTGTTTTCACTCCAACGAGTGTAAAAATATTTTACAATTTCGACTTCGACAAACTAGTAAAATAAAAAAATTTAGTATCTGTTATAGTCCGTAAAATAAAGGCATAGGGTAATAAAACGCTCAGATACCTTGATTTCATAGACGCACCGTAATTTCTCGGACCAGGTAGGTACGAGGATGTATTGATATCTAGTTAGCCTAGACCAGTTCCCTGCATAAACAAAATATTGCGTTACCATAGCAACGAACAATAACTTATTAGAAGTGTCAGTGTAAAGTTTGACGTCAAAAAAGTAAACCAGAATTACGCAATAAATTAAAACAAAAAATATATCCACTGAAATTGTGATATCGAAAAATTGGAGTATTGAGCGACATCAAGTACCTGTATTCAAAAGGGTTAAGAGATAAGCAGATTTACGAAGATATGCTTAATACCCTTGGTGATTAATGTCCTTCGTATGCGACCGTGAAAAATTGGACTGCAAGCTTCAAAAGAGGTAAATTTTCCAAAGAAAGTAGATGACCGAAGGTCAGTTTCTGTGTCAGTCCCCGAAAATATCGATGCAGTTCATGACATGATTTTAACAGACCGTCGAATTGGGCTAGAACGGATATCTGAAGCATTGAATATTTCATACGAACGCCATACGAACGCGTTCATCATAAAGTTCACGTCAATTTGGACATTGCTGCAAAATGGATCCCCAAATGTTTGAATGTTGACCAAAAGCGTGCAAGGGTAGTAGCATCGCGTTCGATCTGTGCTCGATTTGAAAACGATGTAGATTTCTTAAACCGAATTGTTACAATGGATGAGACTTTGGTACATTTCTACAATCCAGAAACAAAGCAACAATCGATGGAATGGCGACACTCCGGTTCTCCAAGACCTGAGAAATTTCGTGTCCAAAAATCTGCTGGAAAAGTTCTTGCTTCAGTTTTTTGGGATTGCCATGGAGTAATCATGATTGATTTTTTGGATAAGGGTAGAACAATAACTGTAGATTACTATCCGACATTACTGACCACTCTACGGAAAAAAATTAAAGAGAAAAGACGTGGAAAGCTATCCAAAGGTGTTTTGTTTTTGCAGGATAACGCCCCTGCACACAAATCTCATGTTGCCATGCAAAGAAATCGTGTTTTAGGGTTTGAATTACTAGAACGCCCTCTTTATTCACCAGATTTGGCTCCGTCCGACTATCATGTCTTTCCTCAACTAAAAAAAAGTTTAAAAGGTCGTAAATTTTCTTCCAACGAGAAGGTAATAAAAGCTGTGGAGGACTGGTTTGCAGAGCAAGAAGAATTTTTTTTTTTGAAAGGTCTAGAGACGTTGCAGGTTCGCTGTAATAAATGTATCCAATTAAGAGGAGAATATGTTGAGTAATAAAATATTTTGACATTGAAATTTTGTTTGGTTCTATAGTAGGCTAAGAATTTTTCAATATATCCTCGTATAAGTACAAATTTATTATCAATTAATTGTTAAGAAATAACATTCTATAGCAATGTTTGACGTAAACCTTAATATTTTCATTAAATATTTACTACCATATTTTTAAACAGAAATTATACACTGAGATACACTACTGAGAGGTGGATCAGAATTTTAAATCCATTAACAATGAATGGCCTTACATTGGCCTAATCCGACAAATAGATATGGTGCCGGGTGACACTACCTAGCGATTGCTGTTTTTATAAACGTTCTTCATCAAAATTTACACGAGTAACCCTGTATGGATTTTGCATACTAAATGAGGATTACTCTGTGCCTTTAATTTACAGACTATAATTAAAAATAGAAAATAAAAAAACACAATTACAATAACAAAGATAAGTGTGTGACTAGAGTGTGAATTATTATAATTATTACTGCAGCTAGTATCACTACTGATTAAATATATAAAATATTTTTTTTAGTTGCGACTTTTCAAAAGACCATTACAATGAAGTGGAATGTTGAATCAAAAATGTTCAAATTGCACTTGTCATCAATATAAATAAAAAATAAGTAAAAAAAGATGCATTTTGAAACATGTGACTAATACCCCCGTTTCTTATAGTTCTCCTAAATGGTAACAATATGAAATCAAAGGCCACTATACGAAACAAATAATGGTAAGGTGAACACCAAATATTTCCCTATCATTAATTTCCTACTGGTATTATTCATGCATCTAATAGTATTGTAATATGAAACTTTTCAGAACTACTGGCATCATAAGCATATAGCATGCTCCTATCACTATCAATTTTGTACTAAATGATGTTTCTGTTGATGGAAATAGTTTAATGCTCACTAGACATTGCCCCTAATTAGTTGTTAAGACTTCCCCAGAGCCTTATTAAATATATAATTTGTGACCTGAAAAGGTACATCCAAAATTACAATATTCCATTTCTACTGTTGATTATTATGATATTATATTGAATAGTTCTAGGATGTGGTTCCCCGATTGAATAGTTTATTTGAAATAAAACTATAAGCTTCCACTACCCCTCTGTGCAATAGAAATTATACAATACAATACTTTATTCATCATTCGAATCTATCATACAAATTATAGAATATAAAATATAAATAGATTATCGGACTAGTCAAAAAATTGTTTGTTACTATTTAAAATTACTATCACAATTTCAACTTACAATTAACATTATGTTGCACTGCAGTGTGTATGCTTGAATAATGTAGGAAAGATATGGAGCACAGTTATAGGAATATAATTCATTACCATAAATCATGATTCCAAAAATTCATCGGTTGAGTAAAATGCATTGCATAGCAGGTAATTTGATAATTTATTTTTAAAGCTAGTACTATTGTCTATCACACCAAAAAGATTTTGGAATTTATTGTAAAATTTTATTTGTTGATAAGTATGTGAGTTTTGGCTAACCGTGAGTTTCGAGTAATACTGATGGAGCTGATTGCATCCCCTAGTTCCATAATTATGTAAATCATTTTGTTTCATTAAATTACTATTATTGCTCCTTACGTTTATCAACAAGTTATATGTGTAAAGCGATGGTAGTCATGATTCCAAATTCCACAAATATGAAAATTACCAATATATGATTGTGTACATTGAATTCTATTTGTTACTCTCCTCAAGATTTAAAGCACACACTTACAAATAACAACAAACTATCTGTAATTACTTACATTTCTTCCCAAAGACATTTATGAATGCAATATAAATTTGTTTAGGATTGGCATAAGAGATAAGTTTCATTTTCATCTCTTTTGCCGATGAAATCAATTTAAGTGCAGCTGAATTCATACTAGTCTTGGCTTCTACAAATGTAGGATTATTCCACACTTCCAGTAAAAGAAAATTTCCTCTTTCAATGAGTACTATTAACACATCTTTAGCTTTTTCTAGAGCTAGATGGGATTTAATCTAAAATATCCAAATGAAAATGTTCTATGGTGAATTTCACACTCTCTACCTGTAAATTTTCAAGACTCTGGGAACTTCGGAAAAGTATTTCATCCATGTTAGATGGAAAAATGTTTATTTGAATTACATAATATTCTTTAATTTGGAATATTTTCGGTAGCTTCACACCATATTCGATTCACGTCCTGAAAAATAAATATTTTCTAATCAATACTGATTATCAGAATGAATAAATAATGGCCCAACAAACTTCAACTTTTCGTACCTTCGTTACAATTTCGAAAATAAAAAATTTAGGTTAAAAATATATCCCAAACACAATAATATCCATCATAAGCGCATGCGCAGCATGTTTACGACAGATGGTTTTCCCAAGACCACAAGTGCACGGCACGAACAGAGAGTAATCTTTGGCACGGAACCACTGAAATGAAATTATAAACGGAACGCTCTGTGATTGGCCATTGTAATGGCGGTAAGTTTAAATGACCGACAAGAAGAAGGCAAATTGAGAGTTGAAAAAATCTACCCTAACCTTACGTAAACAGAATAACTATTGAATATTGTTAGCAATTTAACGACTATTCATCCAACTCAGCATTGATCAGAGTGCTTATGCCTTGCATTTTATTGTAGTGTTTTCCATTTCTTTCAGCTCGTTTTCCTCTGACAGCTTGACATGTTTAATCACTTTAATCTCCTCTGCGTTCATACAATCAATCACAAATAACCGAGGGAGCGAGCGGAGGTTGAAAAGCAGAGTGAACGGATTTGATTTGTTGTCACTTTCTGATTCTTTAAATTGTAGTCAGTATAGAATATACGCTTTTTCGTTTGCAATCATATTATAAGCTCTTCATGGAAATTGTGTTCCATAGTTTTTCAATGTTCAATCTACTGCAACAACGAAAATCAGGTGTCAGATAATTATCCACCTGAATTATCGTTCGTTTATTACTTTTTGGTCCATATTCTCGATAAGCTCTGTGGTTACGTGATACAAACCGAGATCTGAGCCGCTTTCTAATTGACCCAGGGGGTAGCTCCGATGAGCTCCTGAAGTGATCTCACAGACCACGAAAAAATGTGTTTTTATCAAATAAGATGTATTTCTGTCAATTGAACTGATCCTGAAGTGATGGTGAAAGTGGTTCAACCTTTTGCCCAACATTCCAAACAAAAAAAACTTCATTTGGGATGGCATCAGTGACAGTATCTGTCTTGAATACTACAATATAACAGAAAATTTTATTTTTCCATAGTTTAATATTTTTATTATTTGCCACTTGAAAAAAAGTAGAAACACACACTTCTTAATAGATTACTCATAAGTGAGTAAATAATGATGGCAACATATGTTCATAAACAAAGATAATCAAATAAGGCTTGACACTAAAAGTAAAACTCAAACCAAATATAGCAGCATGACGTGACCTTTAAAAAGCAGCGACTCCTTCTGAAAGACCTAGGCTGTGTCAAGTCACTGGTCGGACAAGGCACGCGCGTTCAGTATGAAGACTGACGATGAGTCGGACCGAGCAGATGATTGAAAATATTGGTCACATACAAACGCTTCTAATTAGGTCGTCAAGTCAACCAAATGACCACGCTGGTCTAATCATATTGGTCAGACCGGAAACTTGACTCAGCCTAACTTTCCCGTTTTTGTTGCATTTCATAACAAAAAAACAAAATTTGTTTGCGATTCGACTAGTACGTCGAAAAAATTGCGGTGAATGATCATGTCATTTTTCGGTAATGTAGTAATATATAACCCCAAATACTGAAAAACGCATGTTAAGCCTTGTACATATGCGAATTCGAAAAAATTTTTGCGAATAAAATGGCGGTTGGCAGATTCGCAATAAAGTTCAAATATTTGAACTTTATTGCGATTTCGCAGAAAATAGTGATACAGAGAATCCACGAAAAATGATAAACATTTATTTCATTTGCAAGGATAACCTCAAAGGCTGGTGATTTATATTATATTTTTAGTTCAAATCAAGAGTGATATTTTGAATAAATTAATTCCTATGCACCAATTATATAATCTTTGGAAATATCACAAAACTTTAAGAAGGAAACAAAGAAGTTGTAGTGTTCGAAAAATTTTCAAGAACCGCAAACTTCAAGGAGACTATCATAACCTCGTTCGAGAAATGCGAATGAACGATTGTTACTCATTCACCACACAAAATTAGTTATCTTAAGTGATAGTGATATGATTTTTTCTTTTGCCTTCTTGGTTTTTGAACAAATTTTAAATTTATAGTAGGTTATGTGTCTAAGGAACATCACAAAACAGTAAATGAGATCATTTCTAAATGACAGTGAGCACAGAACACAAACAAATTAGTGAGTTCTGTGACAGCGACCAATAAATTATTCCGCAGAAGTATGAACGCCCATTTCCGTCAATAATTTGCTACTTTGCGATTTGCAAATTTTTTTGCGAATTCGCATAAGTATGTACAAGGCTTTATGATCCATCATGCACCGCAATTTTTTCGCTTTATGACTCGGCTCGAAAAAAAAATTGTGAATATTCGCAATGGTGTGAACGAGCCTTTAAACATTAACACAACACCTATCCAGCTAACAAAAAATTAAACGATCCAACGTAAACAAAGTGGAACTTTGAGCTTCTTTCTTTTTCAAGATTTTATGGAAAAGTGAGATTTGTTAAGAAACTGGCGTCTTCTCGCAACATCTTTTGGTTAGATGTTTTAAAGTGGCGAAAGCACGAATTTGATGTTAAAAAGAAGACGAAGAAGGCAGGTTTCGACATTTGACAATATCAGTTGTCATTTTATATTTAACAACTTTTAGTTAGGTGAGTTTTATATTTAATTATTTTATTGTGTTTTCTTTTTCTGCGATTCAAAGCACTCTATCGTGAAGATGATATACGTTGCTTCACTTTTTTTATGACTAATTTAGTACGACCACAAATTGTAATGAATAATTTTTATTTAGACAAAATGACGGACATTACTGAAGAGAAAACCCAAGAACGGGTATATGGAGGCTGTGAAGGACCCGATGCTATGTATGTAAAGTTGATTTCGTCTGATGGTCACGAATTCATCGTCAAACGAGAACACGCTCTAACGTCTGGAACAATAAAAGCAATGTTGAGCGGACCTGGTCAGTTTGCAGAGAATGAAGCTAATGAAGTAAACTTCAGAGAAATTCCGTAAGAATAGCGATTTTTGAATCTATCTACAGTTAGCAATTACTCTCATTTCAGATCCCATGTTCTGCAAAAAGTCTGCATGTATTTTACCTACAAGGTCCGTTATACTAATAGTTCGACTGAAATACCAGAATTTCCAATAGCCCCAGAAATTGCTCTAGAATTATTGATGGCTGCCAACTTCTTAGATTGTTAGAGTGATTTTAGTTATCTAGTCATTTATTTATTACACGAACTAGATAAGATTGAGAGGAAGGAGCTTTGTTTTTGAGATCACTGTACAAATACATTCAGGTTTTATTTTTTAATTGAATTACCTTTTAGTCGTTTTGTTGTTATTTGTGCAACTTAAACCACATAGAACAAACAATATATTTGAATTCATTGATGTGTAAATAATATAAATTTTATACAACTTTTTTTTACACCTATCTCTCCAAAATTTTAAAGCACATCTTGATGATTTCAAGTGGAAAAGAAAAAAAATTTATGTGGGATGTTGAGTTCTACATAATTTTAATTTTGTATCAGTAGATATCTTGAGGAATGATATGTTTTCACTTAACCAAATACCTTACCTACTAATGAATAAAACATGCATATTTACAAATAGTGAAAGTGTGTGGCAAAGGAAAACGTATTTTTTATCATTGTTTCAGACGTAGGTAAAACCATTTTGCTCACTCCCTGTAATAGTTCTAAATCGATTTGTACTGTTACCATATTTCCAAGAGACTCTAGGCCTAGGGAAACATTTTCAGTTTGACCTTTAATATACATTAAAAGGGTTTGTTAAAGAAAAAAACTTTTTTGAAAACCAACTAATATATAGAATTTGCAATTAAACCTTTTTCATATACCAACTGTAGATAGTTGACTCATAAATTAGAGTTTTAAACAAGGGCAGATTCTGGATCTGTCCTTGGGGGGAAATTTTTTTGAGAGTTTGGTAAGAAGTACTTGAAAATAGTGCCACAAGTTATTATTTAAGGTTTTAGGTTAATCTTGTAGGTGATAATTTTTGTACTGAATTTCTGTTTTCAAGTGAAGTTTCTCAAAAAATTATTCTGCTCATTTCAAGTACTAGGTATCGATTTTTCCTTAGGATGATCATTCTGGGGGTTAATAAACCCCATTACCACCTCCCCCCTTGAATACACCCTTATTTATTCTAACATCAAACCACTATTTTTATGGTTTATATTATTCTTCAAGTTAGTCACTTGTTGACTAAAACATGTATCGAGTTGTTAAAAATATGGGTTGGTTTTGGGATATTCATTACTACACCAAAGGTTCCAAACAGTGCAGTGCAAGTTCAGTTTTATGAACCTACAGAGATCAAGATGATTATGCAAAAACAAAACTTTCAACGTACCTGCTTCTTAATTTCACATTGCTTTCCCAATAGCGTACACATTCTTGGTAGAAGCCATTGATTTGTAAAAGTGCATTTTTACAAAATGAAAGTAATTCATTACTGAAATACTGTTAATCAATAACAGCTCTAGTGGTTGAATGGCTTCCATACGTTTCTCAAGCATAAGGGCCTGGGTGCAAATGCCAGCACGGTCAAGGTAAGGGTTTCGTCTTCCCTAGGTCCCACAAGTCTCTCGAAAACTTGAGGGTTACTCGAAAGGGTACAACTGGTTGAGAAAAATAAAAACAAATTTATTTATAACTAGAATATATTTGAATAAACACCAATCTTATTTGAATTAAATTATGGGCTGATGCCTGATATTACTTTGAAAAAAATAAATAAATGAAAATAAGGTAATGGGTGATTCTGATTTGATCAGTCGAAAAAATAGGTTTATAATACTTCTTTGGCACTTGGGGTCGCTGCAAAGAAAATCAACATTTTGAAAAGAGTACTGATATTTTATTGCTTATTAGAACATCCAATATTCTGAACTTTATAGTTTATTCATAACTTATTTCATTTCAATAAAACTCGAAACTCATTTCCCTAACCAAACCTAACATTACTTTTAAATTCAATATTTAACAGTGTTGCCGTTGCCGCCGAAATCACAGAATGAGAATAGAGCTTAAAGGTTTGTTCATACCCTCGCGAATATCGCTATTTTTCTGTCATCATCCAGTTTATTCGCAGAAAAACTGCGAAATTCGCGAGGGTATGAACAAAACTTTAAGCTCTATTCTCATTCTGTGATTTCGGCGGCAACGGCAACACTGTTAAATATTGAATTTAAAAGTAATGTTTGGTTTGGTTAGGGAAATGAGTTTCGAGTTTTATTGAAATGAAATAAGTTATGAATAAACTATAAAGTTCAGAATATTGGATGTTCTAATAAGCAATAAAATATCAGTACTCTTTTCAAAATGTTGATTTTCTTTGAAGTATGACGATGAGTCGGACCGACCAGATGATTGAAAATGTTGGTCACATACATACAGTTCTAATGAGGTCGTCAAGTCAACCAAATGACCGCGCTGGTCGAATCATATTGGTCAGACCGGAGACTTTTGACTCAGCCATATATTTGTCTAAATGAAGTAAAACCAAATAAAACACAAATTGTTACTTCCAAAACCCATTTTAATATATTCTGAACAGCTATAAACCGAAAATAAGAAATCAGGATATGTCTCAGAATCAAGGAGTATTTATGTTATATGCAATTACAAATTATTTTTGATAAATATATAATTTTCTTGAATGATAAAATGGTTCGTTTAGCTACAGCTAGTTCCTTTCCCCAATATAACATGTGTCTGATAAAGCGTATTGAGCAGCGCCTGCGCTTCGTTATTGGCCAGGCCAGTTTTAATTTTTTTTTGAACATATTATATATTTTGAAATTAGTAGATGCGTCGATGTGTGCTTACATGCTGTTTATATTGTAGAATGTGTTTTTGAAGACCTGGCCAATTTCTCTATGAGAACAGGCCAAGTGATCTCACAGACCACGAACATGTATTTCTGTCAGTTGAACTGATCCTGAAGTGATCTCAGTGGTAACAATCCCTCAATGGACGATTCCATATTCAGTGTTGCCAGGATTGATTTCCTTGTTGAATTGACTGACATTTTCCAGGCCTTTTCTGATATGGTTTAGGGTCGGAATGGATACAATTTTTGATTAGAAAGATTCCTGGATGTTCCTGGATATGCGAATAAAAGTACTATTGATGATATTGTCAAAAATTAAATATTCTAGGGAATTTCACGTTAGTACGTTTTTAAATATGACAGATGAAATTCCCTAGGATATTTTTATTTTGTCCTTTTCATCAATGTTACTTTGATTCATGTATCCGGGAACACTGTGATACTTTATAATTGAAAATTGTATCCGTTTCGTCCATGAACCATATCAGAAAAGGTCTAAAAATGGCAGAGGTTTCAACTAGAAAATCATTTGTGGCAACACTGAATAGGGGTACTGGAATAGTTCATTGGAAAGCGCCTCAGGGTTCTTATGATAGGAACCTATCAAGGAACCCTGGACACAGATTACATACACAGGGGTGTATGTAATCTGTGCCCTGGATATACTTGAATATTAAATTTTGGGATAGTTGGCAGAAGTTGTGCAGTGTATTTGCTGTGTGCTCCTCTAGCTGTCAACTGCGTCAACTGTCAATGTGTCCCGTGTCTGCTGTCTAGTGTCTGTGCATTGTTGGACATTTTTTTTCTAAAATGGCTGATTATCATGCCAAAATCATATGAAAATTGGGACGTGTTTTCTTGAAATGTGCCCTTTTGTTTCTTTCGGTTATTGCTTTCTCAAGTGATTGTGGTACTCCGAACAAATGTCACGGTTGGTGTAAATGAGACCTTTTCGAGTTATTTGTGTAATGTAGATTCTAGTGGATACGGACTGGAAAAGATAAGACCATCTGATGTTTTCAGCATAAGTTAAAGCACGGTTCTTTCGTATTATTGTACGGAACGGAACTTCTCATCAATGATCGTAAGTTATTGGAATGAACGGTACTTTTATTACTTTTACTTAGAAATAAGGTCGATTGCTCCAGTCTGCTCTACGTAGAGCAACGGTGTTTCATAAGAGTTATCCGTTTTGTCTATATTTGGTTGAAATTTTGGTCCTGGTCATCTTTCATCACAAAATAATGTATTGATTGTATAATCGATTTTACTGCCTTCAAAGTTCAACATTTTTCACAAGACATCTAAAAATACCTCTTTACTTCACATACGCTGTTTTTGGGCTGTTCCAACTGTCTTACCCCAACCTGTGAATAACTCTTGCGTTATTTGAATTCGTGCAGTACCTGCTACTTTTATTTCGTTTCGCCACTTTTACAAAAAAATTATTTTGATCAGATTAATTATAACAAGATGTAGGTATCTCCAATAAACATCTGTGTTTTGAAATGTTGTACATACTAGTGTTATGGTTCTTTCTAATTAATTGGAGGCAGGTAAGTATTTAGGTGGCATAAAATGGCATGGACAATAACTCAGGTAGGTACTTAATAAGTAAAAGTTTCTAAATCTAATGTATGTTGAGTGAAAATGAAACTCAAAAGAGAAAGTAAAGAAGAGAAGTAAGAGAAGATAATTAATTTCATTCCATAATACAGTTGGCTAGAAGAGTGGATATTCCAAAAGATTGAAGTTCTTGAAGTACTTCATGATAAAATAATAACTGATATTAATATCTGTAGAAAACAAATACAAAATATTGTGGTATTGTGAAATAAGTAGTTTGTGGTTTAGCATAAAAACGTCTTCATGGTAAAAGAGTTTTCAAGAAAACAAGAATTATAAATAATAATATAAATGATGGACATATTCTATGATTAAGATTCGAGGAAATAAAAACAAATTTCAGGTTTTCAATCAGAAAATCTTATATGAATATACAGGGTGGCCCAACAAAAAATGACAAAGGCTTTGAGTAATATCAAAGTAGATATAAATAAATGCTCGGACCTGTCGATTTTAGTTTGCAGGAGGCTACTTTTTTCTATTACTGTCATCGCCTCTTCAACCCTTGAGCAGGGAAGTGGGAACAACCCCTATAAATAGAATAGGAAATGGGGGTCGTTTTGCACGTCACTGAAAAGCCCTTCAATTCTCTTAACAGTGTTTATGTAGTTTTTTCAATTTAAACTAACTGTTAAAAAAAAGGTTTAGAAACTGAACAAGTTTGTTATTTAGAAGAAACAAATATTTTATGTCACTGGACAATGCTTTTGCATTTTTGTACTCACTGTATCATTCACCAATGTGAAGTTGGCTGCCAAAGCTAGCTGCCAAATTTTCCGAATATTCACCGATGATCAGTGGCGTGTTTCCCCCTATTTCGTGTACTGCAATTTTTTCAATAATTCTGGAATTTATGAAATATAACAACTGGTGAATAATACATACTTAAAGATATTTATTATTTTAATGTTGAATATTATTTGAGAGCGACGGAAAATCATAAAATTGAAATTTTCTTCCAATACCCCTATAACCCCTCTGACCGATTTTTCAAGGTATAATTTTATCATAGTGTGATTCTACTCATCAAAAGAAATACATTCGACCCGAAAGCAGCGAAAAAATGATTGTTCCTGGGGTTCAATAACGTTATTTATTTTTTTTTTATTTCAACACCCATATGACCCCTCAAATCGATTTTGCAAGGAATCATTTTATCACATCGTGATTCTACTCATCTAAAGCAATACATTCGACTCAAAAGCAGCTGAAAAATACTTAGTTGTTCCAGGAGGTACTAAACAGAACGTTATTTTAGAAATTTTCTCTCAACCCCCGTACAACCCATCATATCGATTTCGCAATTATCATAGTGTCATTCTACTCATAGAATGCAATACATTAGATCTGAGAACAGCGAAAAAGCAGTTGTTCTAGTGGTTTAAAAACGGTATTTTAGAATTTTTCTTTCAACTCTCGTATGACTCCTCAGATCGGTTTCGCAAGGAATACTTTTATCACAGCGTGATTCTACTCATCGAATACAACACATTCGACTCAAAACACCTAAACGGCATTTTAGTCATTTTCTTTCAACTACCGTATGACCCCTCAGACCGATTTTGCAAGGAATCATTTTATCACAGATCACAGTATGATTCTACTCATCAAATGCAATACATTCTACCCGAAAGCATCTAAAAAATATTTGTTCTAGGGGTTCCTAAAAATTTTCCTAGAAATTTTCTTCCAACCCCCGTATGACCCTTCAGACCGATTTCGGAAGGAGTAATTTTATCACAGCGTGATTCTATTCACCGAAAGCAACCCAAAAAATAATTACCTATTGTTCCAGTGGTTCCAAAATGGCATTTTCGAAAATTTCTTTCAACCATTATATGACCCCTCAGATCGATTTTGCAAGGAATAATTTTTTTACAGTATGAATCTACTCATTGAAAGCAATACATCTGACCTGAGAGCAGCCAAAACACATTTGTTCTAGACTGTATTTTACTAACTGTATTTTAGAAATTTTCTTCCAACCCCCGCATGATCCTTCAGACCGATTTTGCAACGAATAATTTTATCAGAGCGTGATTCTACTCATCGAATGCGATACATTCTACCCGAGAGCAGCTAAAACACGTTCTAGGGGTTCCTAAACTGTATTTTAGAAATTTTCTTCCAACCCCCGTATGACCCTTCAGACCGATTTCGAAAGGAATAATTTTACCATAGCGTGATTCTACTCACCGAAAGCAGCCAAAAAAATAATTATTGTTCCAGTGTTTCCTGAACGTCATTTTCGAATTTTTTTTTCAACCACTATATGACCTCTCAGATCGATTTTGCAAGGAATAATTTTTTACAGTATGAATATACTCAGTGAAAGCAATACATTCGACCCGAGAGCAGCTAAAACACATTTGTTCTAGGGGTTCCTAAACTGTATTTTAGAAATTTTCTTCCAACCCCCTTATGACCCTTCAGACCGATTTCGGAAGGAATAATTTTACCATAGCGTGATTCTACTCACCGAAAGCAGCCAAAAAAATAATTATTGTTCCAGTGTTTCCTGAACGGCATTTTCGAAATTTTTTTTCAACCACTATATGACCTCTCAGATCGATTTTGCAAGGAATAATTTTTTACATTATGAATATACTCGGTGAAAGCAATACATTCGACCCGAGAGCAGCTAAAACACATTTGTTCTAGGGGTTCCTAAACTGTATTTTAGAAATTTTCTTCCAACCCCCGTATGACCCTTCAGACTGATTTCGGAAGGAATCATTTTATAACAGCGTGATTCTACTCACCGACAGCAACCAAAAAAATAATTATTGTTACAGTGGTTCCTAAACGGCATTTTCGAAAATTTCTTTCAACCACTATATGACCCCTCAGATCGATTTTGCAAGAAATAATTTTTTTTACAGTATGAATCTATTCATTGAAAGCAATACATTCGATCTGAGAACAGCTAAAACACATTTGTTCTAGGGGTTCCTAAACTGTATTTTAGAAATTTTCTTCCAACCCCCGTATGATCCTTCAGACCGATTTTGCAAGGAATAATTTTATCAGAGCGTGATTCTACTCATCGAATGCGATACATTCGACCCGAAAGCAACTAAAAAATTGGTGTTCCAGGGGTTCTAGACCGTTGGCCCATGATACTAGGGGGGTCGATTATCTACGAAGGTATGCCCTTCAAGGGACATGAAGAGTAAGTTGGATTATCGGGAAAAAAGTGGTTGGTTGGATCGGAACTCGATCGCCCCCCTCCCTGACGTCAATGACGTCATCTTTCCTTCTAATACGGCTAAATTCGCCCACCCAAATTGTATGCAAATGTTATAATATTGATTGATGGGTCAAAATGAAGGGTTTAACCAAAGGGCATATCTTCGTAAATAATCTGAGAGAAATGGCGGTAAGGGTAACTTCCGGACTATTTTAATACATTTCTACAGCTGCTTCTATAATAACACTTTCAACATTGCTTTCAACCGGAAGTTGATTGAACAGAGAGGGGGGCGACCGGGTACCGATCCAACAAACCACTTTTTCCCAATAATCCAACTCAATCTTCATATCCCTTGAAGGGCATACCTTCGTAGATAATCGACACCCCTAGTGTCATGGGCCAACGGTCTATTCCTAAACCGCATTTTAGAACTTTTCTTTCAAACCACCGTTTGACCCCTCAGACCGATTTTGCAAGGAATAATTTTATTACAGTATGATTCTACTTATAGAAAGCAATACATTAGACCCAAAAGCAGCTAAAAAACATTCGTTCCAGGGGTTTCTAAACGGTATTTTAGAAATTCTCTTCCAACCCTCGTATTACCCTTCAGAAAATTTAATTTCGGAAAAAATTCCCAACAACAGTATGAACCATAGACCAATTTTGAAAGGAGTTGTTGTGCCAACAGGACTGCTGAACTATTCAATCCACAGCATCAGAAAAATGTATCGGAACAGAACGTTATAGAATTGTTTGCAAAATCCCACAAAACTGGACCCGTAGCCAATAAAACTGGACTATGTGTATCAAGAAATTTGGCAATTGTATATGGTGTATCATAAACAAGTATTTAATTTATTTTGAAAAACCATTAATTTTCTAAAATTTTTCTTACACCAGAACTGAATGAAGATGATTTTGAACGTCGCCGTCGTGATCTGAGAATTGAAAATCCTCATCATCTTTTCAACATTTGTTTCAGTGATGAGTGCTCATTTATTTTGAACGGTACAGTTATTTGCCGTAATTGTTGATATTGGTCTGATTCTAATCCCCGCATATTTCATTAAGTACATACTCAACATCCCCAAAAATTGAACATTTGGGCTGAAATTTTCGGTTACCGTATTGTTGGCCTTTGTCAGCACACGGCAATCTTATATGCCA
Source organism: Chrysolina oricalcia (assembly GCA_944452925.2). Taxonomy (NCBI): domain Eukaryota; kingdom Metazoa; phylum Arthropoda; class Insecta; order Coleoptera; family Chrysomelidae; genus Chrysolina; species Chrysolina oricalcia. The sequence continues at coordinate 14,940,229 of OX101818.2, read as the reverse complement.
GACTTGATGACACAATTAATCCCATGTTGACTGGCATAATTGAAAATGAAGTATGTATATCGGGAGGATCAATTGAAATTCCAATAAGATGGCGCTCCTCTGCACTATGCTCTTCCTGCTCACCAATATTACGACCAACACTTTTCAGGTCACTGGATTGGCAGGAGTGGTTCCATAAAATGGTCCCCACGAACACCAGATCTCACTCCTTTAGACTTTTTTCTCTGGGGTAACTTGAACAGTAGAATTTAATCTGCCCCATCCTTCATTGTAAACAAATTTTAAACTAAAATGTCGTCTAATTGGTAATTGGTAAAAGGTTCAGAATGTGCCAAAATCAATGACATATTACCGTTAGAATGCGTTATGTACATTTTGAGCTGCGGTCAAGACAGTCATATTCTAAGCTCAATTTATTATTATTATAAGTCTCACTCTAATGTATATTTTCTTATTATCGTTATATTTGTTTGAGGTTGAGTGGAAGAAAGCACTTGTCTGATTATGTGTGGCTCAGACAAAAGCTAACTCTGCCTTCTGGCAGGAATCTGTTTTTTTCAATAGTGTTATTGTATTTTTCTTCCTTTTTTTTTCTACCAGTAAAAGCGTTTATTATTATCATTATAATTATTATTATTTTTACTGCCGCTTATTTCGCGGCAATTATCTGATACTTCAGCAGATGCTTAGACTATACATGGGATTTTGTGTTTCTTTGCATACTGTTTTTCCCAGCAAATATTTCTGTACTTGCAAACCACTAGAAATCTCCAATTCTCCACCATCCCTTATGATGACCTTATTGACTAAGTTTTTGACTGAATTGGCGGTTGGTATAAGTAAAAAATTGGGTTACACCTAAATTTCAGAAATTTTATTTGGTAACTTGTAACATATTCTAGATTCTGCACATGACATTTAATATGAGCAATAATTCAGTAATCTTGGATATATTCGGAATTTTTCAGTAAGAAACCATATAAATCAGTTATCAAAAAAAAAGTATCAAAACAAACACTGCTGACCCTAAGACTGAAAGTCAGAGCTGATTAGCTAATGGAAATTTATATTAATAGCAAGATAATGTGTAGGAGGAAGCGGTACAACTATGGAATGAAAAGCAACTAGAGGAATGGCAGATCCATTAATTTTTGGGGTAAAAGGGTTCAGACGCGTGGAACAAATGATAGAAAATTAATTGCAAGTCAAATCTTTGGGGGCTAGTTAATGTCACGTGTGTTTTGATACTAGAAAAAAATTAGCTAAGCAGAACTTCGATCTGTTCTTCATGTCGAGTCGGATAACTTTTATGTTTGTGAAATTTATAAGATGAAACCAACTTGTATCTTGAGTGAAGTTCGTTCTGAATTATATGAACAACTCGTTCGAAGTCCAAAATCCAAAAAGTGTATTCAGTAATTAAATTAAAAATATAAAAAGTATAACAACAATATCAGCTAAGTATACAGACACATAAATATATGAAAGATGAATGGGACTTATACGTGTAAAAGTACTTTAAAACTCTCTCAATACAGCCACAGGAAGTTCGAAGTACATCAGATCATGGGAATTTCCTTATTGGTATTTCGATGAGGTCCCGGGAAAAAGCCTTCAGCAAAAACCGGGTTTGAACATGGTTTGTGACCTGGTGGTCAGTCACTACTCTTCTGGAGTTTCACGAAAAATATCCAGTGCCTGGTAAATGACCCCCATGCTTTATTATGCATCATCTCCAGTTTCAGCATGTGACACTTGGGTAGGCTACAGAATACTGGACATTCATATGTCATTGCTGGTCTAATGACCTGCTTGCAGATTAACACTTTGTTCGACATAGACAACTTGGAATTCCTGGCTATCAACGGGCATGACCTCACGGCCACCTTAGCTCGTTGAATTGCCAAGTTGATATACTTCCCAAGTGTTAACCCCTTGTCCAGAAATACTCGCAGGTACTTCACAGAATCAGTCTCATCAATCCGATTTCCCAGAGCCCTAAATCCCCCAGAGAGGATCACGCGAGAGCATTTTCTCTTCTTTGTGAAATTTATGAGCTCTGTTTCATCTGAATTCAACACTATTTTATTCTCCGCCAATACGGTACTACTTTCCGTTGCAGATGCGTTTTCAGCACTGCTGCTGCGGTAAGCCTGGCATTTACAGTTGTCATCAGCATATATAGACGTGTCATCAGTATATAGCCGTGGCATCAGCCTATATAGCCGTGTCATTAGCATAAATAGCCGCGTCATCTGCATATATAGCCGCGTCATCTGCATATATAGCCGTGCTCGACTTGGGGAACATTTGAAGGAAAGTCGTACGTATGTTGCAAATACAAAAGTGTGTATATACTGGATCCCTGACGGGCGTGAAAACAGCCACGGTTTTTCCATCCACGGTTTTCGATTTGGCAACACCGCGCACTTCCGCAGTTGCATACCGTTCACGTAAGTTACTGCTCTTGGCTTTTTATGAAACAAATAAATTAGTTATTCAATATATTATTCCTGAACTGGATATTTTTAGAAGTTACAGATCATAAAAAAAGATAATATGAGGCAGTGGTATTTGGCTCATGAGGTAGAATGTAAAACTCATACTGAGAAAATGTCGGTTCATGGCACGCATTGTAAATAAGTGAAAAACAGTCTTTACATCTCCACTTTTATACCGCACCCCCAGAAGTCATTGTACAGATTTTTTTTAAATTCCAATTTTTTTCTGAAAACGTATTGGGCGAAGGCACTCGAAATTAATGGGTATATAACAATCACTTGCATCCTTTCCTCCACTCTTCACCCCCGAAAGTCATTGTAGGGCCGTCAGAAGGAGTACGGAATTTTTTTGAAAAATCCATTAATATACCGAAAACTTATTAGGCGATGGCACTCGAAATGAGTAGGTACAAAATTATCATTCGCATCCTTACTTTTGAGTGCCATCGCCTAATAAGTTTTTGGTAAATAATTGGAATTTTCAAAAAATTCTGTACCCTTTCTGACGGCCCGACAATTACTTTCGGGGGTGAAGGGTGAAAGTAAGGTTTAAAATGATTATTTTCTACCAATTCATTTGAAGTGCCATCGCCTAATACATTTTAGGAAAAAAATTGGAATTCAAAGAAAATTCTGATGGCCCGACAATTAATTTTGGGGGTGAAGGATGAAAGTAAGGATGCGAATGATTATTTTGTACCTACTCATTTCGAGTGTCATCGCCTAATAAGTTTTCGGTAAATTATTGGAATTTTCAAAAAATTCCGTACTCCTTCTGATGGCCCAACAATGACTTTTGGGGGTGAAGGAAGAAGGTTAGGATTCAAATGATTGTTTTCTACCTATTTATTTCGAGTGTCATCGCCTAACACATTTTAGGAAAAAAATTGGAATTCAAAGAAAATTCCGTACTGCCCGACGGCCGTACAGCCCGACGGCCGTACAGCCCGACAATAACTTTTGGGGGTGATGGATGAAAGTAAGGATGCGAATGATTATTTTGTACTTACTCATTTTGAGTGCCATCGCCCAATACTTTTTCGGTAAAAAATTGGAATTTAAACAAAATCTGTACCCCTTATGAAGTCCCGACGATGACTTTTGGGGGTGCGGTATAAAAGTTGAGATGTGACTGTTTTTCGATAATTTTTCAGTATGAGTTTTACATTCTACCTTATGAGTCAAACACCACTGCCTCATATTATCTTTTTTATTTCGTGATCTCTAACTTCACGCCCTTGGATCCCTGTGGCACTCCTGCTCCGGCTTTCCACATAACAGAGCTTTCCACATAAAGTCCTTCCGACTAGGTATGAGTCCATGATTCAGGCATTCCTGCCTTTGACACATTCATGACTAGGCCCTCTATCCAGACGGTATCGAACGTCTTTTGGAGATCGCTTGATTTTCACCTCGTGAACAATTCTACTAGCGACCTGGGAGGTCGGAATGCGAACTGTTTATGCTCTTCTTCGAAATCTCGAAATCTTTTCAATATGATTCTCTCTACAATCTTGGTGACAGAACTGAGCAGTGTGATATGGCGATAGTTCTCAACCCTTGCATCAGACTTCTCCTGTTTCAAGTGGTCCTGAGCATAACCTTGTCCACTCCGTCCATGCCGGGAACCTTTTTATGGTTTCTTGAATCTCCTGAAAGTTGGTCATCAACTTCGAGAAGGTTCTACCATTCAATGCCACCTTAGAGGCCGCCCTGCTGAATTCTTTGGCCTCCCTATTAACATATTCGTGTACCGGCATGGTATCGACGGCTGTCTGGAAAGAGCTCTGGTAGTATTGCTCGTTCGAAGTGATCGCATATGTAATACCCCATTTACCCCCAGGTGTTGAGCTTTTTTCCCGCCTCAAGCTCTCCTCCCCGCTCATATCCGGTTCCATCTTCATTCTTCAAAGCCAACAATTTTTGCAACTGATTTGTGATCACTGGGGTCCCCTGGTAGGGCGGGTGTGATCACTTCGATCGAGACGTTCATATAATTAAGATCGAACTTCACTTAGGGTTATTTCGATTGATCTTATAATTATATTTCACCTCTCGTTCTCAAGATCGCATATGTAGATTTTTTAAGCAGTTCCACCAACACAACAATTTTTTTGAATTTGGTTTTATTTTTGACATAAAAAAATATTTACTTCTGTTAAACCACATTACATTTCAAAATTAGTTACAAACTAATCTAACACTCAGTACTTCTGAAATATTATGAATCTCGCGCTCAACTTGAAGAAATAAAGCAATTCAAAGCAAAGAATACTCTTTGCTTTGAAAAGGTTTGTTGTAGAATATCGCGAAGGCAGCCGAGTCTGAACCAGCTCGCTCTGCTCCTTATTAAATCCAGATTAACTCCGTTTCTCAATTCCGCCGAAGAAGATTCATGGCGGGTGCTGTGCGCCTTTAATATGGAGATGTCTATCCACTCTTCCCCATCAATGTCTTAATCCATCTACTGATAGTCTGAGATGTTGCAATGTGATGCGGTTTCTTAAGGGTTATAATAACTTCACAGACTTATTTCAAATACTCGAAGTTCGAAGGATATATGATATCATTATCCTGGTTCCTCCTCAAATACTGACAGAACCTGGTTAGGTTGTAATCGGTTCTTTTCTGCCGTCTTTACTCTTGCAGGGATCTTTATTTCATTTCCGTTACTTGTCTCCCGTATATTCCCAGCCTCTATTTAATGCCAGAATCTGAACTCGGTGAGCAGTTTTTTTGTAAGTAACTCAAGCACTTCATTCATTTGAATAGATCTTTTGGAGGTCTAAAACTGTCATCGGATCCCAAATGAAATGAAATCATATCTCGGTTCACGGATGGTACTGCCTAATGGTGGAATCTGATATCAACGCTATCATTATCTTCACAGAAGTCGGTATCCTTTCCCTTCATTGCTGTAGAATAAACCCCCGGCCTCAAGGGAAAGATGTTCTTAGAGGGGATGCGGGTTCCTATCAACAAATAATAATAAATCAGATCTTGGTTTGAAAACAACACTTTCTGAAACAAGCATCTTCTTAATTGAACATTGAGTACCATGAGTGTGTTGTCCATCCGAGAGGGAACGACCATGATACCCTCCGCTGTATACTCAATGGTCTTTTGGCCAAAATTATGGAAAAATACTTCGTCCAATTTAATGTGAAAGCGTCCACACAGGTATCATCTGAATCTTTTTTCCACCAAACAAATCGAGCACATTTTTGGTTATTCCTGCTCGCAAATAAATCTATTTTTGGGGTTACTAAATTTCTTTGTATGGCCTCAAAAGCATCCCACGCCGTCTCATCTACTAATTTTCGATCTTTTGGAGTGTTTTCCCTTATCCTTTTCTTCTATTTGCTATTTTAACTCAGTTTTTAATTTTATTTTCACAAGCGAGTTTCTAATTTTATTTTCAACTGCGTGGTTAACAACAAAAATGAGTAATGAAGACAGAACCGGATATGAGCAGGGAGGAGAGCTTGAGCCGGGAAAAAAGCTTAGCATTGAAATAAATGTTGGTGACACCTGGGGGAAAATGGGGTACTACATATTAGATCTTGAGAACGAGGCATGAAATATAATTTTCGATAAAGGGGTATTTTTTTGGCACCCTCGCAAACTTTTGGAACAGTCTGCCAACTAGAATTATTTCTTCAAAATTTTGTAGGGCAATGTTACCAGTTATTTTCCTATATTTTTATTAACCGATTTAGAAAAATTCGTTCTTTAAATTCAGACCCCTGATTTTTTCATTACCACTTGAAAAATGTAGAATATTAAGTGGAAAAATTGTTCAACAGAATTGTCGGGAAATTATAGTTGTCACTATATACAGGAAACTGAAATTATCACATTTCATATTGTTGTTAAAATGTTTCTTCATGCATGAAATTGTCACCTATGGATTAACAGACTTCCATGCTTTCGAACGCGGAATAGTATATTGTGTATCAAGTAGTAAAAGCAATACATTCCCGACGACAATGTAAATTGTTGGCCGAGGCGTTAAGCGTTTCACAATTAGTTTTTGTCGATTTACTGTATGGGTAATTTATATTCTAATGAGAGTGATAAGTCCTCAGGTCCACACACTTCGGTTCAAGAATGAACTGGTCAAAACGTACGAGTGATAAATAAGCGTCAGTTTGGCAGTTCAGATCCATCAGATAAATGGAATATTTGAATTATTATGAATAACATTGTTTGTTGAGTTTTTTTACCGATTATTATTATTTGGGGGGCCCACAGAGAATTTGTAACACTCTCAATATTGTATATACATGAGAAACAAGAAATTGTTTTCAGTTTAGTATCCAATCCAATTTTTAGACGCGCCGTATGAACTATATTCGTAAGAGCGTCACATATTACTTTAATGAAAGTTTGACCTTAACCTAAAGAAGGTAATTTTTTATTTCTCCTTCATTTACAAAAAATGAATTACTCGTAGGTCAACAATCTGGATTTCGTCAGTTACTCATGCGAATCAGCTAACCAGTATATTTTCTCTGAATGAAAAAATACATAGTATGATGATAATAAATACACTGTTGCCATATTTTTAGACTTCAAGTGAGCATTTGAAGCGATCGAAAAATAAATGTTGGAAAGTAAAATTAAACTATTATGGAATAATCGACTCTACTCTGACATGGCTTGTGAGTTTCCTGAGTAAAAGAAAACAAAAATCAGTTAATTACTTTTCAATGAGGGTGACATTAATTTGCAATGATAACTTTTCTATTCCTCAGACCAAAAAGTACAAGGTGTTCTATTTGAAATGAAGAAGTTATCTCTGTTCGAAATAATTATAAAAAAGTAACAATGATTTTTGAACATTCTGTATCAAAATTAATAGCCCAAAATCTCTTTTATGCGTGATCTGATTTTGCAGGGGTGATTTCTATACATATCGATGTTATTTAGTTTACAATTGAACCCTAGCATTTTCATTAAAAAAAATCAATAACTAGAGATTTTTGAGCCACCCTGTAGACTCCAAAATTATTTCCTGTTGTGGCCTTAATCAATTTACATATAATGAAACGGAGAGATTCCCGAAAAAATAAATGATGTGGCTTTCAGGGACCGTGTCGTATGGGGTGCCCCACCATGTAAATGATAATTTCAAAACCTATAAATTGATTTGAAGTAGAAATATAAAATATGGTTATAAACAATGTACAAGCGGTTCAAAAGTTATTTCAAAAGTAATTTGAGGATACTGCATCGATATTTAGCCATATAAAATGGTATTCACGTGTACCAATCAGTGTATTGAATGAAAGCTCTCTTAGACGTAGATATCAGATGTTAATCGAATGCCCCCTCCGGGATATTTTTAACCTAGTATTTTATCAAACAAAGTGCTGTGTGTATGCCACCCATACTCATATTAGCTATGTATTGCTAAAATATCACGTAAATAATTGTATACATTTATGCAAAAGTCTGGGAATAGTTGCTGTTTACTATTTTCATATTGGCATTTGCTTGGATTTTTATGTCTTTCGGCTTGTGGTACTTATATGAAACCTGCAGTTTTTCATGTATACATAAAATGTAACAGAAATTTTAATTACAGATACCAACTAGGTACAAACTATATTATGATTCGGCGATCATGTAGTCGATTATCATAAAAAAAAGAAAAGTTTGGGAAATGTCTTTTTACATCTTCCTATAGAAGGCGAAATAAGGAGACGTTATTCGAGATGTACTCATAATAATAAGCAATCACGGACGAAGACCATTTTCCGCGAATGTGACGACACCATTCTTTGCAAATATTGTTTTGCGTTAGATCATATTCAAAATCTGTGTTATTACCATGATATACAATTCTTTGTATCATTACAGATTGTTTGTCTGATAGAAAACTATTGGTATATTTATGTGCCACATCAAGAGACTGTTGGTACATACAGTGTGTCCCACTTACCATGCTCACCATAGGTATCTTTTTAATGGTGAGAGATACGAAGTTGGTTAAATGACACCAAATGTGGAGTTTATCAAGGCCAACTATAATGTTAAAAAAGTAATTTGATAAAATCTATTCGTTTTTGTTTTATACGCAAAAAACAGATTTTGATCATTTTCATGTCTCCTCCGTAACTTCTTTATTTATGAAAATATTCGAATAGGAAATTCACATTCTTATAGCAGTTTTTCAATGAGATTTCGAAAAAAATATGAAATTCATACCAACTCTTCTAGAATTTGAGATATCTGTACAAACTTTAATTTTTCAAATGTAGGTCATAGCTCACTATAACTTAGTTATGAATAACTTTTTTTTTCTCTTACAGATGATATGTCACAGTAATAGTTTTTTGCTGATAACAACTGAGTCATTTATACAAAAACAAGAACTATTTTGAAGTCGCCATCTTGAATTTATAAATTTTAACAAAAAAAATCATGATCTCCGACCTCAAAAACCCCCACATACCAATTTTGAATAGAATCGGACCATAATCACAAATCTCGTCCGCCATATTGGAGGAGCCGCCATTTTTTATTTTTTATTTCAATAAAAATTTCATAGTGCATTGTCACCGGAATTATGAACATCTGCCACATTTCAAGTTATTAGGACCGCCAGAAGTGGGTCAAAATTCACTTGCAAGAGACATGAAAATGATCAAAATTTGTTATTTGCGTATAAAACAAAAACGAATAGATTTGATCAAAATATTTTTTCACATTTTAGTTGGCCTTGATAAACTCCACATTTGGTCATTTAAACGACCTCGTATCTCTTACCATTAAAAAGATACCTATGGTGAGCATGGTAAGTAGGACACACTGTATATGCACCACCCCTATCTCAAAATTTTTGTCATGAAAAAGTAATTATTTTGCTATAAAAAAGTCATATAACATTTGAACACTGTCAAGGTATGTCTACCCGAAAACCGTATTGAAAGGGTACGGTGAAACAAAACCATAAAATTCAATTATGTATTTACATTTATTTTAAATAAGGTATTTGGTATTTTAAACTCTTTTCGTACCAGTCTGTTTACTAAATGACCATATTTGGACACCTTAGAAATATTCAGCCTGTATGCGATTATAAAACGCAGTTGTTTGGGGCGGCGGCCATATGACTGATATTTCCCCTCTGTCCCACACCTGTCCGGAACGTGAATCTTCAACAGCTGCGTATTTCGTACCTGAATTCTCACTACCTGTAATCGAAAGCTCGAATAACGAGCTTCCTTTCCCAATTTTAGTATTACTTGAAGTTCCTAAAATAAAAGTATGGGTTTACTTACAGATTCAGTAGCAAAATATCTATTTTAGGTCTCCGTACAGAAAGACTGATTTTGCATTTATATAAATCGTCTTGAAACACTCTTTTGCATGCCTAGACAGGAAATGAAAAGCTATCAGTTCTTTGTCTGAAAGTGATTGCTTCACCTCAGTCATATTTGACAATATTTGAACCATAAATTATTATCTTTTTATTTTTACAGGGTGGGGCAATAATAGCCAGGAAAATGATTCTAAAATGAAAGTAAACTAGGCAATAGTCTATGACGAATATACAGTGTTGATATTCTTTTTTTTAATGGAATGCATGTTAGGCCAAGCTGTAGATGAAAATAAGATACTACTACCTACTAATAAAAATACTATTTTTTATAAGATAGTTCGTTAAAGAATACCCCGGTTTTCGACCAAGCAAAATCTCTTTGTGGAGTTTTTTAAACAGGAATTAGTGAAAAAAAAGACAACTTTTTTGTTTTTGCGAATATCTCAAAAAGTATTGGAGGAATCGATTTACAGTCGAAAGAACTTTTGTAAAGAATTATAAAACCGACGAAATATTTTTTTATACTATCAGATCGGTGCATTTTCACGGAGAAAATCCTGGAAAACCTCGAAAAAGAGACCAGTTTTTAAAAATTCATAATTTTTATAAATCAGAAGCTGGAAAAACAATTTTGCCAATAGTGATAGAAAATAACATGGGGTCCAACTATGAGCAAGATGGTTTCTGTCCGATGTGTAGTTTTTGCACAATCGCGTTATTAACAGTTTAAGGGCAAATCTTTCTAAATGCGCCGATTTAAGGGAAATCATCTTATTCAAATTCTGTAAACGGCATATGCAAGAAGAGATCAATATCTACAATTTGTATATTTTGAATTTTCACCTGAGAGGTGGGAAATATGTTGAAAATGAAGTTACTCTAAATAATTCAAAGCACGCCCGAAGTCGCCCGAACTCAACTCGAGTGAATTTCAGTGCGACTTCGGGTGACTTCGGACGCACATCGAAGCGTTTTGATCAACTTTCAGTGACATTGTCAACACATTTCCTACCTCTCAGGTGAAAATCCAAAATATACGAATTGTAGATATTGATCTCTACTTCCAGATGCCGTTTACAGAATTTGAATACGATGATTTCCCTTGAATCGGCGCATCTTGCAAGATGTGCCCTTAAATTGTTTATAACGCGATTGTACAAATACTGCACATCGGACATAATAGTTATTTATGTATCAAGGGCGTGAAGTATGCGTTTATGGCCTGAGGCGTGAATAATGGCCCGATGGCGTCAGCCGAGGGCAATTACACGCTGAAGAAAAAGATTCGTAGCCACGATCTTTTGACTATGAGATAGATTTAATTTTGTGTCATATCGAGGTAATACTTCAGTCGAGTTTGGGACTCAATATTTTTTCAATATTCCTACCCAAAATGTATTGTGGTCCATGTGAACATCTCAAAAAAATATGTGGGGTGATCTGATCAGTTACGTAAGACGAGAACACGCAAAAATATTTTTAATAGATTCTTTAGCTTGTGAAAACTCTGTTGGCAATTTTCTTTTTTTTTTGTTAATTTTTTTAATCTAAAAAAAATATTTAAAATCGACACAATTCAAATGATTTATTTCTCGCGCCATTGCAAATTGTTGTGACGTCTTCTCCCGGATTCCCGAGCAACCAATAGCATTGCCTTTTCACGTCACAATCAACCAGATTAGAATACGCCCTTTTGCTAATTGGCGTCGGGAAATTACGTCACAGAGAGCGTCAACATTAGTAGCTTTGAAATTCGCTGATTTTCAGAAACGAATGGGAACGGCTGTAATTGAAATTTAACTCCAAAAATATTGTCTAGGTTCATTTATACGAGGATGTATTGATATCTAGTTAGCCTAGACCAGTTCTCTGCATAAACGAAATATTGCGTTACCATAGCAACGAACAATAACTTATTAGAAGTGTCAGTGTAAATTTTGACGTCAAAAAAGTAAACCAGAGTGTTACGCAATAAATTAAAAGAAAAAATATGTCCACCGAAATTGTGAAAATCGAAAAATTGGAGTATCGAGCCATCATCAAGTACCTGTATTTAAAAGAGGTAAATTTTCCATTGAAGATGATGACTGATCGGGAAGGCCAGTTTCTGTGTCAGTCCCCTGAAAATATCGATGCAGTTCATGACATGATTTTAGCAGACCGTCGAATTGGGCTAAAACGGATATCTGAAGCACTAAATATTTCATACGAACGCGTTCATCATATAGTTCACGTCAATTTGGACATGAGAAAAATTGCTGCAAAATGGATCCCCAAATGTTTGAATGTTGACTAAAAGCGTGCAAGGGTAGTAGCATCGCGTTCGATCTGTACTCGATTTGAAAACGATGTAGACTTCTTAAACCGAATTGTTACTATGGATGAGACTTGGGTACATTTCTACGATCCAGAAACAAAGCAACAATCGATGGCGGCACTCCGGTTCTCCAAGGCCTAAGAAGTTTCGTGTCCAAAAATCTGTTGGAAAAGTTCTTGCTTCAGTTTTTTGGGATTGCCATGGAGTAATCATGATTGATTTTTTGGATAAGGGTAGAACAATAACTGGAGATTACTATTCGACATTACTGACCATTCAACGGGAAAAAATTTAGGGGAAAATACGCGGAAAGCTATCCAAAGGTGTTTTGTTTTTGCAGGACAACGCCCCTGCACACAAATCTCATGTTGCCATGCAAAAAATTCGTGATTTAGGGTTTGAATTACTAGAACACCCCCCTTGTTCACCAGATTTGGCTCCGTCCGACTATCATCTCTTTCCTCAACTGAAAAAAAGTTTAAAAGGTCGTAAATTTTCTTCCAACGAGGAGGTGATAAAAGCTGTGGGTCTGGTTTGCAGACCAAGAAGAAACATTTTTTTAAAGGTCTAGAGACGTTGCAGGTTCAATGTAATAAATGTATCCTAAGAGGAGAATACGTTGAGTAATAAAATATTTTGACATTGAAATTTTTTTGGTTCTATAGTAGGCTAAGAAATTTTCAATATATCCTCGTATATGTGTTCCGTTGCGTATTTTAACGAATATTTGGAGCGATAATATTTTTTCGTGTCTTCGCCTATATTGCTCTTAAACACATGTTCTGTAATTTTGTATCTGGATCATCAAAAATCCGTAAGATATACTCATAAAGATGTAGTTTGTGTCTTAACAGATATTTTTTTACTGTCGTGGAATAATCATTACAGTCAGGGACCACTCTCATGTTGATTGCTGAGATTGTTAATCATGGCTTCGACCATATCAGACGTTTGTCTGCGTTAATTGATTTTTTTCATATCTTTCAGAGTTGGAAATGCTTTTTTCTATGAAACCCCTAAATCTTTCTGTTATCTCGGCCTGAGGCTAGCGTCAACGTAAATAAATATGGCTTCCATTTCTCCTATCAAAGGGACGCGTAAATAATGATTCACGTCGGAAAATTAAGACAAATAAAAAAATTGGGCAATTTTCGTAAAACCAAATTTAACCACTTCATAACTGAATGAACTAATTGACAAATTTTCAATTCAAACCACCTTTATGAATAGAATTGTGTGTGTTTGTGGACTTGGAAAACCTCTTCATTGCGATCACCTCAGATCTATTGTGTATAGATAAAGAGGATTAAAATTATTTTCAAATGTCTTTGAACACCCTTGACAGCTGACATGAAATTTGTTTGCCAAAAAGTACCTACTAAAGAACTGATTGTTGTAGTATGAAAGATACCGGATGATATTTTCCTGTATCTGAAGTATGACTTTCCATATCAAAAGTATTTTTTTTTCTGAATGTCGTTTCATCTCAGAGAAAGTATATCTCACGTGGTTCAGTACTTGTTTAATACTCTATATCTTGGTCTTGAAAGCAATAAACTATTTTTTTTCTGGTGTTTTGGCTTCGACTGCTATAGCCATTTGCCATGTGTTCTGGGTAGGCCTTGTTGCTAACTCCACACGCCACCTTAGGAGCAGCACTGTTAATTTTTCTTTGGTGTTTTGGCATCGACTGCTAGCTATGGTCATTAACCATGTGTCCTGGATAGGACCAGCACTGTTAATTATTAACGCAACAGTGAATCGTGGAGGATTATTCCCAGCCGACACAAGCTTCAATCATTCAGACTTTCACATCTGAAAATGAAAAAAGCCCGCACTGGTTGGGAACCGAACCTTAACCACTGCGCTAATCTCCGCCCAGTACTGTTAATTATTAACGCATTAGTGAATCGTGCAGGACTCGCCCCCTTGGAGCCACAAGAATTTAATAATTTAATCGGTTGAATTACATTTTAAAATCCCAGCCCCAACTAAGACTCGAACTCCGGACTTTGGCTCAGAGTTGGACGCTCTTACCACTGCGCAACGCCCCGATTCGCGCTTCGCGAGAACAGTTGGAGAAAAGCTTGGAAGTTGATTGGTCTAGAAGTTGTAGGAAAGTTTTGAACTACGACTTCAATTCGTTTGAAACTATAATTGGGCACCAATAATATGAATACTACGACCAATGCGATACTTGAAAAAAATCAAAAGATATGAAAAAACTTCATATGAACTTTTTGTAGACCTGTTCGAGGACAATAAAACTGTTCATATACATTTTTTCGATATCTCGTTTCGTCTTCGAGTTTTTGGTGTTTTTTAAAAACACGAAAATTTGTTATTTCATCAATAAGGAAGTTCTACAATTTTCTAGAGGATTTCCAAAAAGAAGTTTATCTTTTACTACTGTCAATTCTTTTTATTCGTGGCAACGACAAGCCCCCAAAATTCCAAAAACCAAGGCTACCTACAAACGTTAATATTAATAGAGATATTGCAGCACTAAATAACGTCAGGCAGTAATAAAGTCGACGTTATTTTGACATGTACGCACGCGCAGTGTGAATCTGGAAAAAAGGCAACTTCATTAAAATACTGCCTGCTTTTATGGGTGTACGTTTAAAGGCGATGATGTATTTCCACTTCGGGTGAGATCGTAAATTATCGTAACATGATCAGTGAAAATGACATGGCTCAGCTGATAAATATATGAGATTTTCCATTCGACTTCCGGCAGAGGTTGAGGTCAGACGGCGGCTTCGTGTTGGAAGTCAGGTTAATGTATGTGAGGTCCGCAGTCTTAAAGACGTGCATTGACAGATTATAAGTAAAGTGTAATGTTAAAAATTAAGCAGTATTGCCTAGAGCAAGACAACTGCATTCCCCCGATACAACCTCGCTGTCTACGCCGGTTAAAGGCCGGATGGGAACGGATTTTTCGCAGCGGGGCATGTCCAAATAGCGCCGATAGGAAGCTAACGGACAATTAGTGAAGAGAGAGAGAGAGATATGAGATTTTCGACAAGAGTCGACGTAGAAGTTCGTTTGAGCAATTCTACCATCGGAATAATTCCTTCCAATTCTGAAATTAATTATGTAGAAAGAAAAATACAAGAGACAACTTTTATTTAGGGACGAACAGAGGAAACTTGCAATATCTCTATTTTTAATCACAGAATAGTGGCAGACACTATCAAAATAAATACTTCCTGGCGTTATTGCAGTATCATTACGAATTTGTCGCAATAATAAAGTAACTGACTTAGCTTAGTCATTAAGTATTTGGAGTCGAGTACATTTTAAAAAAAAAGTGTGTCTCATAGGAAGACAAACTTATAGACTTTTGAAGTAACTTGGGATTTTTACTGATATCGCTATCATTTTTAAAAATCTCAACATAGAATAACATTGACCATAACGTCGATAATTTAAATTGTTTTGACAACCATCCAAATTCGCAAGCAGTACAGTTTCCGAAAAGGAATTGACGTAATTATCAACTCTCCAATCCATGAATTTTGCATATTTTCCTTCATATCTCTTTTTAGATTTTACTGGTAATAAATCTAAAGATGTTACCTCAGCTTGATTTGCCATTCCTGGTGGTTTATTTGGAAAGTCTAAATCACTTTCCGAATCAGAAATCACGATAACTTAAAAAACTAACAATGATTTCAGTGCAAACTGACAAGTCTAAATAATTAACGAGGAACGTCAATCTAATGAAACCAGGCAATTAGATATGAATTGTTTTTAAATCTCACGGTATTTTTACTATTCTATTTTGCTTTTTTATTAAAAAGGGCATTCTAATTATAGAAATGATTCCTGTCTTTGTTTATTAATAATTTAAAGACGTCAAAACATTATATACGATGGCGGGAAATTATTGAAAATATCAATTTAACTTTCGTCGCTAGAAGCGATTCTGTCAGATATTAGCCTATATTTGAGACTGTGAAGAGAGAAGGGTGTTATTCGTTTCACGTAATTATTTCTGAGACTGAATAATATGAAAAATATATAAAAATTTAAAAATCTTGCCTAGATGCTTTGGTTACCATAAATTGTTAAATTGATAAATAGGGACAAGCAAAGGAATACATTTTATTTTTTAAGTGGAAAACCGTCCATCGGACGAAAACAATCCAAAAGACCATTTTAATGAGCAGATAGTGTAGTTCACTATGAAAACAATATTTAAAAAAAACAGTGGCGAATCATTATTTTAAGTCAAAATATTGCAGGGCATGTTAACAGGGATGCCACTGATTGAAAAACTTATCCTTAAAAAAAAAATTTTTCTAAGCGTATTTTGCATCCACCAAAATTTAAAAAAAGCAAACAATTTTTGTGATATTGAGGAAAAACTGTTTCTTTTTCAAAACCGTGTATCTCAGAAATAAAGCGGTTGTGGACCTATGTTCATATACAGATTTCTTCTTATAATCTTTCAAGGATTTTCGCCAATTAGTACCAGCATTCAATTATGAAACACTCTGTATTGTTTTAGTGTTTGGTTAGTTTCTATTTCGTGAATTAAAACCATAATTCATTACGAAACTAGCATTCCCTCACAAGTCTCTCTTTTCCAGATTGGCCGCGTGAACAATGGACAAGACGCAAGTAAAGAAAGAACCGCCTTCCGACCAGCCGCACCAGCCGCACCACCCGCAGCAGCAGCAGCAGCAACAACAACGCCCGCCGCACCCCGAAGTCTGCTTCGTGTGCGGCAACCGCAACCAACCGCACGTCTACTCTCTCAACACCAAGCCGGTGCCCAACAAACCGAAAGAGGCCTACTTCCCCTTCCTCGACTCGCACGAGCCCCCCGCGGGGTGCGCGCCCCGAAACGACGCGTCCGTCCCCGCCTGCTACCTCTGCTACGCGCTGCTGCTGCAGCAATGGGACTCGTACGAGCTGACGATGAGGCCGCACGCGGAGCGGATGTACTGGCTGAAGAGGGTCGACAACGGGCCGTACACGGGGGCTGATATGCTGATGCAGGGGGAGTACGCGGCGCAGGTGCTCGGCCTGAACGGCGACGGGATGGGGGGCGCGCCTCCGCCGTCGCCTGCCGCGAGGCCCGCGGGGTTGAAGGAGGAGGCGCAGGGGTGCGGTTCCGGCAGACAACATCAAGTAAGTCGATTCAGCGTAAACGTGAAGAAAATCTACATTACCACCCTGGTAGTCACAGTTGTAAAGATATCTATGTCGGAGATTGAATATCAAAGGGTCTTTCCCTTCCTAAGTATTCCGGCCTAGACTGTAATGTGATTATAAAATCTAGTAAGATTTGTTATTTGATCTTTTCATGGGTTTTTTATTTTTTTATTTTTATTTAAGATTTTTCTCTTACAAACACAGGAGTATTTACATAATAAGAGATACTGCTTCAAAACACATAGACTTAGAGCTAACTCAAAAACTAGTCAGAGATACTAAGTAATGCCGATTTAATTATTTTTGCATTGCAGTTGAGAAAGTCAATATTGCACTTTTCTGTAAGTATATTACACTGTCTTAACATTTCATTCATAGGAGAACAATCGGAGTTTATTGCGGTAGGATAGTCCTTGACCAGACATTCCGTTTTACACAATAGTTTGGTTGTAAAATAAAGTAGTGAACTTCTTCAATCAGGGATTAGTTTTGGTGCGATCGTTATCACGAACGTAGATACGGAGACAGGAGGGGTAGGTATACGAAAATACAAAGGAGAGGCAGTCGGTCTTCTAGGAAAATCATTACTTGAAGTTTTGAAGGAAGATATCATATTTGAATGGCAGTCCAGTTGAGTTGTAGGCGAGCAGAGTGTCCTGATTACCGTGTGTTAATTACCTGAGAAAGGATGTCTGACTTCGAAATTAATCCACACAAAGGCACACCTATATTCCCAGAATACACTGAGAAACATAGTTGTGAGAAATAAAAAGAAAAGTATGCTTTTCAAGTGCATCTTCGATTAAGAATCCTACATCGTTGTAATATAGATTTTAATTTCCCACGAGCTAGCTGTATAGCAATGTTCATTTCTTGCGGGCCAGCTGTATCGAAACGATTATTTCCTACGGACCAGCTGTTTCGAAATGTTCATTTTCTACGACTTTCATGAGCTACTCTACTATTATTATATTTTCGAATTTTATGATGCTAAATAATATGAGATCCATGCGATCGATTGTGATAATGCAGGATTGTCAAAGAGAGTTCAGAAGAAATTCAGAGACATATCCACCGTAAAGAGAGGCCGCGCACAGGCTATCTCCGAACAGAGAAAGCCCGACCTGTTCGAAAGTTATTTCCACGATTCCTTCCAAATAGCAGACGCCACACCTGAGCATTAGGAGATCACTAGGGTTGCCCAGAGCTTCAGAAGCGAGGAGAAGGAAAGACCACGAAGTCGTAGAAATAATTAAATGTCTTCCCAAAAACAGGGCAATAGGGCTGACATCAAGAAAGCATTTGACAACGTATGGATAGGAGTTCGTGCGTAAAATTCTAAGAACAGGCATGCCAAAAAAAATGGTCAGATTACTGAACTCATATCTGGTTAACAGGACTTTCCGAGTAAGAACAAATAACACTAATTTACGAACGTACTCAGCCGGAACAGGAGTGCCTCAGGGATCGAGTCTTTCGCCACTCTTATATTATTTATATACGTTTGACTTTCCTGAGTTCTATCAAACGAACACAGCCGTCTACGCTGACGACACGGCCATCTATTTAATGCCGTTTTTCAGCGAGGCGGCTGCACGTAAAATACTGATGCATTTGGATGGGTTAGTCATACCATATATGGCGAATAACAAAATAGTGATTAATCCTGAGAAGACTGAACTTATAAACTGCACAAAGAAATGCACGAACTCGAAAATATCTGTGGAGTTAAAGGTTCTGAATCAACGGGGTACCCACGTCATTCTGGCGATGCAGCTGCAATTAAACGCACATATCCACTAATAGTCAGGACCTCCTGACTGTCGACTTAGAACAAAGTTCTCATGTACAAATAAATCATCCTTCGATGACATATGCCTACCCTACCCTGCAGCCTACCCTACACTCTGCAGCCTACCCTGAACTCAGATGATGAGGTTGGAGAGAATGCAGAACAAGGTTCTCCCTGAAGAAAACAGAATTCTTTGGGAGATCGTTTAATAACGAACAGTCGTTGCCGACCGATGATGAACCCTTTACTCCCATATACACCTACTAAGTAGGCTTATTAAGGCAAGTACCTGACAGAAAACAACTACTCCCCTGACTAAGACCACGACGGGTATTGAATTAAGTCTAACAGATACTTGTGCAACGTTCCTCAAAATCTCAGAGGACGCAATTGCAAGTATCTGTTAGATTTAATTCAATACCCGTCGTGGTCTTAGCCAGGGGAGTAGTTGTTTTCTGTCAGGTACTTGCCTTAATAAGCCTACTTAGTAGGTGTATATGGGAGTAAAGGGTTCATCATCGGTCGGCAACGACTGTTCGTTATTAAGGTTCTCCGTATCGTCCCGAATAGTGCCAGATACATTCGGTTGGAGACATAACGTGAACTGGCCGATATAGAAACACTTGCAGATAACATTAAAAAGATTGCCGAGATGTTTCATAGATTAATCATCTTGAGAAGTCGTTTAACAAGAAACGTAACCAGCATTAGTTAGGGTCCATAACAATGATCGCTACCAAATATACGGAGGTCTCATATATCAGGCTCTGGACATTTTCCATGAAATTCCAGAACAAAGCAAGACTGTAAGGCACTCTATAGCCCGCCATATACACAGAGGTTTATCTGAAGACATTACCCGGCACAGTCAAAGTCCGTTGACAAAACCGTGCGTTAGTGGGTAAGCACAGGCCAAGCACAGCCTAGTCTTAGCACGCAGAGACTTGTCTGAATGTTCAAATCCACAGAGTTGTTTCTTGGTACCACAAATTATTTTTTTTTTGTGACGGGTCAAATCAGCGGGTTTAAATTATATATGTTACAATAATAACAGATGGCTGAAAGCGTGGATACTCGTTTTATGGGCAAAGAGTTTTTTAACTGAGTTTATAGTTTGTAAATGTCATCCAGCTCTAAGGAAAATAGAATCAAATGAATATGTCCAAAAATTTAAAGAACTAGGGTTATGAAGCTTCAATTCTATATTTCAAAAAGGTGTTCCCTAGTGCGGACCGGAATTTTGTTATGAATAAAAATCAAAATTTACTGGGGTACTTTAGGAAAGAACTAAAAAAAGGAGCTCAAAATCTGTAGGGTCAGTGGAGACGACATATATGAACACAATACAATTTTTTTCTTATTTAGATTTCTGCTGGGAATTTTGTCACCAACAACTATGAAACTGTCACCAGAAACGGTAAAGACATCACTAAAAACGTTCGCCACTGAAAGATTTCGCCACTAACAAACAGTTTTGTCTGCGACAGATTAAGTGTGCCAGAGTTGTCGACGGACATCTCTTTTAAGTTAATGGAGTGACAAAGATTTGAATGCCGAATCTGCGAAGGACCGCAGACTTAAACCGTGCTGGATAAAGTCCTCAGACAATCCTTTGTGTGTAAGGAGTGGTTATGGCTAAAACCCAGATTTTCCTAGGATATCTGTCGCAAGAAAATTAACAATCAAAAACTGATCTGATGGGCTGGTGGCCTAAATTCCATAATCAACGTATGTCTTCCACAGACAGATTAGGGCTATCACCGCAAAGGCGGACCTCATACATCCCAACGATGCCGTCCTCTCAGCTGGTTCGCCCAACCGCCGATCCTTCGAAAGATTAGGCAAAAACCACGTACGGTCGAAGCTTCCTTTTCTCCTTCCTTTGGCGTAAAACAAAGTATTTTACTGCGTGTCATATATTTTTAAGTTTATATTTTAATAAATACAATTTGGATGTGCACTATTTTTTAACATACAATATACAATTTGGTCAATAGCCACGGAAAGTAATAAAATCACAATCTACAGTTTCTGCGTTCATGTTTGTTAATCACATACCTACAGGCTTTATTTGAATATGTGACATCAGTATATTACTATCTCGCTATTCAAGATTACCGTTGGAGATAAAGGTTCGTTCAATTAATATTAATTCACAGTGGAAATGATACAAAGTTCAGATGATATCATGAGAACCAAGAGTGGGAAGGAAAACAAGGAAGGTATTGGTTATATTGGTTCCGAAATTTTTGAGGTTATAAACTTTGAAAAAACCTCCCTAGGCAATAAGTGTAGGTAGGAAATGACCAGCAAGTCTGCAGGTTGACGACAGAGTAGTGAGGGTCGATTTCAATGAAACTGCTTACGGTGGTGAAGTTCGTCCATTATCAATTGCAAAACACAGTTATATGAGGATTAATCAATATTTAATACATACGCACGGCAATCATGCCAAATTAAGAAATAACAAATTATGATTACTACCCGTTACATTCAAAGGAAGCGCCTGTCCATTTGGACTTGCGTCAAAATGCAAAATAGTTGCTATTTAACCAGTTCAAACGGTGAATCGTAAGGTTAAGAGGCCATGAGCTCGATCATATTTGGGACGTTTTTTCAGTAAAAGAGTCGATAACTCAAAGACGCTTCGTCGCATCGATTTCAAACAAGGACATGCTTCTGAAGGACGTTCGATTATATGTACCTATGTCTGAGGTAGAACCTCACGATGCTTTTCACAGATAATCGAGGTAGCTGCATGGTATTTCTCTTCCATTAAAATTTTAAGCAATCTTTATCCAATCGAAATGAATTTGGTATAAAAAGAAAAGTAAAACTTTGTATAGGTTAAGGCAGAAGTCTGGATTGCTTAATCAATTTTTATTATTAATATAATGGGCTTCTGCCAAGTAGTGTCATTGAATATTTTCTTTAGAAACTATTTCTGCCATCCTAAGCAAAAAAGCCATATCTACAAAAATTGTGAATATGGAGATTTGGTTTCTGTAGTCTTGAATCACTATAAATTTAACTTTCTCCAAAGAAGAAATTACGTAAACTAAATTTAAATAGCCGAAGTTAATCAATCATTTTGCCTTTAGTACACAAGTTTAAGACTTTTCGTACTTAAGATGGTTGAAACTACAGATTCTCAGCTTCAGAGTTTTTGCAGATACGGCTTTTTTGCTTAGGACGGCAGATTTGGCTTCAGACGAAGTCGACACCATAGTCGGAGTGCTCTTTGAATCTTGGGGTCAAGATGTTTTTCGATTGCGTTGGGTGAGCTACCCTGCGATGATAATTGGCAATACCATGGAACCGGTCCGTAGGTGTTTCCCCATGTGGGTTGAGACATGTTTTGGCGTTGAGATTGGGAGAACATTGTAGTTTTTGTAGAAAACTTTGACAAGAATCTAACAGATATAATTCAATGGGTAGGGGGCAGTAGTTGTTTTCTGTTAAAGACTTGCCGGCGATTTTACCTATTGTATAGGCATTTTTGGGACATTTTTGAGATTTTTTTCGTGAAAAACTGGATTGAAATTCCAATTTCCATTACAGCACGTACCTAGAATCGAACGTCCTCTAGAATCCTGTCCTTGTTTGAAATCGATAAGACGAACCGTTTTTGAGTTATCAATTGACTCTTTTACCCAAATATGATCGCGCTCATGGCTTCTTGAACGCAGTGTACTGGCCAATGGGCGTATCGTGGCTGAGTAGTTATAAATAATCTTTTTATTTATCAGAGGTATTTAGACAGTGGTGTATGTTCGGAATTTGCTTCTGGTGTATTTAATTAAAAGATTTCAACAAATACATAAAAATGTGGCGTTTTGGAGACCATGGCTAATGATAATTATAAAATTGCACAGTGTAGTAATGCATAATACCGCCCAATGTATGGTTTCATTCGCTTTCAACAAATACTTCCACGCATGGACTTATATTCAAACGTATTTTTGAAAATAAAATATGAATAAAATTAGGTATCTCCGCCTACGGCAGATCAAACAAAATTGTCGGTAAGAGTTCGGAACGAGTTTTTTTGTATTTTGCAATTGATAATGGATATGCTTTAGACAATATTGCTGACATTTGGTTGTGGTTAGGAGACATATTTGGTTGCTTTTACATATATTCTCCGGTGAAATTAAAACTAAAATTATTTCCCTTGGCGTTTGCAAGAGCCTAGAATGAACGGGGCCCATGAGGACATTCAACTATTTTGGATCGTATTTTGCCGTTGTGAGATTTGTGTTACTATTGTTTTGTTATGCTTCAAATGTTTCTGCTAATTTACGATTTGAATTTTGTTTGAAGGCAACTGCTCTAGGACGGTTTCTATTTGGACCATGATTTATCATATCATATTCATATTTTGTAGTCGTTAGGTACGCGCACATAATATAATGGCATCGGACGGACGCAACGGACGGTGTTCTCTGGATTTCTTATTAGGATATCGCACATAGTTATCGGTATCGCCGGAAGAATAAGAATTAATTGAGTCAGTTTCGAATATGTCTTGTCTTCGAGCGGTGAGGAACTCGCTATTGTTCTGAAAGAGGAAAATTTTCACAAACGCAGAAAGCGTAGACGAGTGTAAATTCATGAAATATGCAGGAGTGTTTTTGGAGAATATGTCCATTTATTTCCGGATTTAATGAACGACGAATTTGCTCTGCTATTTCCCGCTATATTTCTTCCTTTCTTTGATGGTTACTGTAATACCTATCCCTTGAATCATTAAGTTCCTTGCACTTTTGCAATAGCAATATAAATTATTCTTAAAAAGTCATATTTTCGTATATTCTTATTGCAAGCTATACAACAAATGACCACATGAGCTGGAGGCAGAGACGTGCAAATTTCTGTTGATGGCGCGGCCATCTACTATTAGCATCGCACATACGTCGGTCGGTATGGGAACGAACGACACGCACCGGCCGCGGCCGGCTTCTAATTCTAGTTTCTGAATTCTCGCCGAATTTGTTAAATCCTATGCCTGCCGTCCGCACATGTGCGCTGCCGCTGCTACATTCAATTTTATTGAAACAATTTTTTTCCGATCCGTACCGTTCCTCCGATGCCGTTGTATGTGCGCGTACCTTTACTGGGAATTCCGGTGATCATTTTTAAAAAGTTTGTCTCTGACCTTAAATTATTTTTGAAAGTTATACAATCTTTTTGAATCTCAAAAATAGCTAAAATACAACCAATCCCTGACGGAAGGGAAAAACTACATATCGCGTTGCTATTTTTTTATCTCGAAGATCATGGAAAAATAAATCAAAACGAGATCATGATATATCTAGATGCTCAGAAATTGTGACGATTGATATAACGGTTTCCCTCAATAAATGTGAACTGGTGAGCTGTTTGCTCAAGTGGTTCATGTATGGCAGCAATTTATCGGAAAGTATAATAATAATAATCCCCCGCCTGTCAAGAAGAACATGCTCATCGTCGGATGCATCACGCAGGATTCCGTGCAGAAAATCATAACCTGTCGATGGATGGCCTAGATCGATTATCTCTTTCTATTTTTGTTTTATTTGCAAAATATGAAAGATAGAATACTGCACTTAACAAGCGAAGTCATATTGGCGATAGAACAACAAACAACATATTCATGATTAGAGACCCACTTAGAGAAGGAGTGGCTTCATAAATGTTTAATACGTGCAATAAGAAATAGCTTAGAATTACAAGATTCTCTGCTGTATTGGTCCATATTCTGTGACATTTGTTTGCTCAGTTAGTCAAGTTGAAAAAATACTTGAATATGTTCAGTGTTTTCACAAGAAATCAATAAAATTCAACATTTCAATCAAACATCGATTTCGTCTCAATATAATCTTTCAATTAGTATTTGTTAGCGGCAGTACAGTCGAAAATTACCTTTAATAATTGTACTTCCAAATTCAACTGCTTTTGTTATTAACTATTTCACTCCAGTCACCGGATTTAATGTTTATAATAGAGCTAATTGCTAGACAAACATATTGTTTAAACATTTATTATCTGAGCAAATAACGTGTAAAATAAATAGAAACTGGATTGGGTTAAGTACTTTTAGTCGCCTAGGCTCCAGTCCACATGTTATTCTTTTGAGGACATAATCGGTTGTCGTTCAACGGAAAATACTTTCAATACTTTCTAATAATGGATTAAATAAGTTGGCCCAAATTTACAGCTTTGCAACAGCAAAAAGTGAGTGAAGTGAGTTATTCAAAATGTAATTTTTGGGATTTTATACAGAGCAAAAATTGAAAACGAAACTGACGGTTGTTCAGGTAGATCGAAGTCTTCATTTTCGAAGAAAGGATCTTTTGCAATAGTATTTTGCTGCAAAGTAGCATCACCCCCCTTTACTGTGGCCATTGCTATTTATAAAATGTAGTACGTTGAACAGAATAGTAGAGTGGACATTATCAAACGAGTACTATAAACTGAGTTAATGAATAACTGTCCTTAAATGGCTTAATACCCTAAAATATATACGAGGCCTGTCATTACTGACTAACGGTCACTAATGACTGTTACCTGTACCCCGTTTACTTGCTACAATTTGAGCCTTAAAACCGGTGAATAGACCAAGTCCAGTTGAATGGCACAGTGTTTTTACTGTATAGAAATTATACATTGACATACATAAAGAACATACACACAGCCTACTAATGAGTGTATATGAAATGTGATATGAGACATGGAACATAAAACTATAGAACTCTAACCCCTCCCCCCACAATTTAACAAAAGTCAAGTCAAAATAAATAAACATTGTTCATAACCTAGAAGCGACAGAATTTTGTTGAATTGAACAGAATTCAAACCGTTCGTAAATACATCTGCTTGTTGCAGTTTTGATTCTACATGGGCTATTTTAACCAAGTTTTTGCGTACTATATCTTGATGCCCACAAAAATTTAAAATACCATCATTAGTAACTGATACTTCACTTGAAAGGCCTTCGTTTGTTGTAATACTTGTAATACGGAACTATAAGAAGAAAAAGTACAAATTGTAATTGGCTATTCAAGATACAGTTTGGGAAATCATTTATTTGTTCAAAGGAGAAATCATGTATTTATTCAAAGGCAAAGAATGTTCCACTGTACAAATGCATAAAGTGAATCGTTGAGGATGTTTTTTTTTTTTTTCAATTCATAACCTGCACATTTTTTTTCTGATTATCCGAAAGAGTTTCGAATTTGTGTCAAGGTTGATAGTCAAAATTGAAAAATGGCCGAGATACAGTTGATTGTTCAATCGAACAAGGTTGGCCATTACAATCAAACTTAATCACAACTGACGAACGACCTCGTCAGTTACCAAAGGAAGTTTCTAGTTAAGATGCTGTAACGAACTGAGGCCGGACCTGTCGCTTCATTTTCATAGTACATCTCACCGACGTTCACCCGTAAACACCGATGATGTCACCAATCACGTATGTCAGAATGCCAGAACAGCCCAGAGCTATCTAGTCGAACAACGAGCGACAAATCTAGAAGTTCTAGGACTTCGAGAGGATTCTGAAGAGAAATCTACACCCTATATTTCAATTTCAGTATTGGAAAGGCCATAAAATTTCCTTTCGAATGATATATCACACTTGGTATTCACTTCACCTTGAAAATAACGTAAATTTCCAACCAAGATAATTTTCAATTTGCGTTGCGATCTATCCGGTACACAAAAAGTAATGAAATTTAAACTGTGTGTCATGTTACAGAAGATCTCGAAGATCATGGAAAAATAAATCAAAACGAGATCATGATATATCTAGATGCTCAGAAATTGTGACGATTGATATAACGGTTTCCCTCAATAAATGTGAACTGGTGAGCTGTTTGCTCAAGTGGTTCATGTATGGCAGCAATTTATCGGAAAGTATAATAATAATAATCCCCCGCCTGTCAAGAAGAACATGCTCATCGTCGGATGCATCACGCAGGATTCCGTGCAGAAAATCATAACCTGTCGATGGATGGCCTAGATCGATTATCTCTTTCTATTTTTGTTTTATTTGCAAAATATGAAAGATAGAATACTGCACTTAACAAGCGAAGTCATATTGGCGATAGAACAACAAACAACATATTCATGATTAGAGACCCACTTAGAGAAGGAGTGGCTTCATAAATGTTTAATACGTGCAATAAGAAATAGCTTAGAATTACAAGATTCTCTGCTGTATTGGTCCATATTCTGTGACATTTGTTTGCTCAGTTAGTCAAGTTGAAAAAATACTTGAATATGTTCAGTGTTTTCACAAGAAATCAATAAAATTCAACATTTCAATCAAACATCGATTTCGTCTCAATATAATCTTTCAATTAGTATTTGTTAGCGGCAGTACAGTCGAAAATTACCTTTAATAATTGTACTTCCAAATTCAACTGCTTTTGTTATTAACTATTTCACTCCAGTCACCGGATTTAATGTTTATAATAGAGCTAATTGCTAGACAAACATATTGTTTAAACATTTATTATCTGAGCAAATAACGTGTAAAATAAATAGAAACTGGATTGGGTTAAGTACTTTTAGTCGCCTAGGCTCCAGTCCACATGTTATTCTTTTGAGGACATAATCGGTTGTCGTTCAACGGAAAATTTTATGTCTGTGATCGAAAAGTAATTGAAAATGTGCGGTAGTGTCCGAATTCAATGATCAATACTTTCTAATAATGGATTAAATAAGTTGGCCCAAATTTACAGCTTTGCAACAGCAAAAAGTGAGTGAAGTGAGTTATTCAAAATGTAATTTTTGGGATTTTATACAGAGCAAAAATTGAAAACGAAACTGACGGTTGTTCAGGTAGATCGAAGTCTTCATTTTCGAAGAAAGGATCTTTTGCAATAGTATTTTGCTGCAAAGTAGCATCACCCCCCTTTACTGTGGCCATTGCTATTTATAAAATGTAGTACGTTGAACAGAATAGTAGAGTGGACATTATCAAACGAGTACTATAAACTGAGTTAATGAATAACTGTCCTTAAATGGCTTAATACCCTAAAATATATACGAGGCCTGTCATTACTGACTAACGGTCACTAATGACTGTTACCTGTACCCCGTTTACTTGCTACAATTTGAGCCTTAAAACCGGTGAATAGACCAAGTCCAGTTGAATGGCACAGTGTTTTTACTGTATAGAAATTATACATTGACATACATAAAGAACATACACACAGCCTACTAATGAGTGTATATGAAATGTGATATGAGACATGGAACATAAAACTATAGAACTCTAACCCCTCCCCCCACAATTTAACAAAAGTCAAGTCAAAATAAATAAACATTGTTCATAACCTAGAAGCGACAGAATTTTGTTGAATTGAACAGAATTCAAACCGTTCGTAAATACATCTGCTTGTTGCAGTTTTGATTCTACATGGGCTATTTTAACCAAGTTTTTGCGTACTATATCTTGATGCCCACAAAAATTTAAAATACCATCATTAGTAACTGATACTTCACTTGAAAGGCCTTCGTTTGTTGTAATACTTGTAATACGGAACTATAAGAAGAAAAAGTACAAATTGTAATTGGCTATTCAAGATACAGTTTGGGAAATCATTTATTTGTTCAAAGGAGAAATCATGTATTTATTCAAAGGCAAAGAATGTTCCACTGTACAAATGCATAAAGTGAATCGTTGAGGATGTTTTTTTTTTTTTTCAATTCATAACCTGCACATTTTTTTTCTGATTATCCGAAAGAGTTTCGAATTTGTGTCAAGGTTGATAGTCAAAATTGAAAAATGGCCGAGATACAGTTGATTGTTCAATCGAACAAGGTTGGCCATTACAATCAAACTTAATCACAACTGACGAACGACCTCGTCAGTTACCAAAGGAAGTTTCTAGTTAAGATGCTGTAACGAACTGAGGCCGGACCTGTCGCTTCATTTTCATAGTACATCTCACCGACGTTCACCCGTAAACACCGATGATGTCACCAATCACGTATGTCAGAATGCCAGAACAGCCCAGAGCTATCTAGTCGAACAACGAGCGACAAATCTAGAAGTTCTAGGACTTCGAGAGGATTCTGAAGAGAAATCTACACCCTATATTTCAATTTCAGTATTGGAAAGGCCATAAAATTTCCTTTCGAATGATATATCACACTTGGTATTCACTTCACCTTGAAAATAACGTAAATTTCCAACCAAGATAATTTTCAATTTGCGTTGCGATCTATCCGGTACACAAAAAGTAATGAAATTTAAACTGTGTGTCATGTTACAGAAACTAGACCATACTGGAGTCATTTCTTCTCCCAAAAGTTTTTAGAATAATTTTTCCACGAGGAGTTACAGAGTGTTGAATACCTTATGTTTTTTGGAGTAATATCGATATATCTCCGGAAATAACGTTGATGAACATACATGATCCTATATTTTTTGAATGGTCAAAGTAATTTCTATTCAACCATGTGATGAAATATAGGGTGTTCCATTACAAAAAAACATAAGTTTGGTTTGGTGAACTTTTCTGGGTCACCTTGTATACTTCGGAATATTTTCCAAAGATACTCTCTCAAGAAGGAAACATGTTTGCATTCGAAAGAAATTTTTAAGTTGCGCCGTTTAGAAGCTATGGACCACCGGAGCGCAGTTGCAGGACCCTGTATATTACAAGTTTAAATACATTAGTGAAACGAAGTTGACTATTATTTTCATTACAATACAGTTAAAAATTGAGTTTATCATGGAATTGCATCTCCATTTTTTTCCAACTATAGGGAATTACACTATAATAAAAAATTACGTTTTACGTGTAACAAATGAACTTATCTGTATATATGATGCATATAAAATCATTTCATGAACCTATTCATTTATTTCATATCGACTACAATCCACTTCAAAAGTGTTCCAAATTGAGAGAGATTCAAACGAAACGCCACATTTTCGCGGGCTGACGTCACTTATATTATTCTGAACGTCCTTGAGTCCTCAGAGAATCCTTTCTGTATAGTTTATCCAATCTCAGTTGAATGAGCTGTAAAACCGGATTAACACGTCAATGACTTCGCCACTTTGAACGTACTTGTCGACCATAGGCGGAGATATTTTCTCTTACTTGGGTATAATTGCGTATTGCTTGCTGTATAGAAATTTGCGAATATAATGTGTCTTGTTCTTATAATGAATAGAATTGAAGGATTGCGCGTGTATGGGTACGGGGCGTTGCTCGTAACTTATTGACAAGTTTTTTTTTTTCAAGAACTTTATTCAAATAATGCTACAAGAGTTACATGTATATCACAATATTAATTAATTAGAATTTGTGATAGCAGCACTATCCAAAAAAAGGTTATTCCAAAGCAGCACAGCACGTTCTGGTCTCAGAAAAGTAGTAAAACAACAATAATAATACTATATACATTACAACAACAGATTAATACTATTAAAATTCACTTAAGGATATATTGCACAAATGTATCTTAAAATATAATAATTGTAATAAATGATTTTTCATAAAATAACACAGTTATACCAGTCTTATTCAGTTTTGTGATACAGAAGAAAGAAAATAAAAAATAAAAGAAAATGATGTCAATCTGACACACCGAAAACAAGTTGTTCAAAAAAATAGAATAAGAAAACATCAGGAAAAATTGATAATTTATATGCCGGTACGGCTATCTTATATACACATCAAAGCATTACTGGTTGAATGGGTGGCAAAAGGAAATATTCACGTTCATTTGAAATCATATGTAAAATGCATTCTGTCCAAAGATCTTTATATTCCTCTCCTAAGATTCTCCTAACATTTTCTACTACTTCTCCGCTTAGATTTGGATATTGATTCGATTTTCTCAATTTGTTTTTTATAAATGCCCAAACCAATTGAATGGGGTTGAAAACACAATAATACGGAGGTAACCTCAGAAGCGTATGACCAGAATGTTTATAAAATTCATCAAAAATAATTATATTATATTATTATAATATATTATATATTATTATAATAATATATTCTTTTTCAAAATTTTCATTTTTAATTATACGTAGTAATACCTCCTTCGTAGCTTTTTGGGGAATATTCAATTTTTTATAAGCCATAAATTCCAAAATGTACTTTTTTTGTTGCTTTCGTTGGTATTTTTATCTTTTGACGCCTGTGAAGTTGGTGTTATATTTGGTAATAACTGTTCACTGAACCATTTTTCGAATAAAGTTGCAGTCATATCCTCATGATAATCTGCTGAACATTTTTGTATTTGTTTTGCTGACAACAGCAACGCGTTCGGTACAAAACCATCTTTACTACCCGCGTGTACAATAATTATACGTTTTCCTCTGGAACATGGTGCTTGAAGACAACAGTTTTGGGAGTTATCTACCCATCCATACCGAATCACATCATGACTATCGAACCTAGTCTCGTCAAGATATACTGTCTCTTCGATTCCCGATGTTGTTTTATTTGTCGCAAGTAATCTTGCCTTTGCAGAACGAGCCGGGGGTGATTCCATTATTGCCATTCGCTGATTTAGTTTTTTGTGTTTCAGACCACAGTCTAAAAGAATTTGGCGTAGTGTTTCCTGCGACTTATATGTATACTCAGGATAATTTGTTTTTGATTGATTTCAAGGTAGGTACTTCGTTTCGTTGTATACTCAGGATAATTTCTTTTTGATTGATTCCAAGGTAGGTACTTCGTTTCGTTTATAGAAATCATAAACTTGCCTTCGAAGAAAATCTTTTGTGGCCTCATCAACTTTGTTTAAATTCTGATCTTAACGTTTTCTCTTACGATAATGATCTACAACATCCCCTTGTTTAACCACTCTGTAAATAGTTGAATGCCACAAACTGGTGAGATGAGATATCCTTCCGAAAATTTCATTGTCACATTTGTCGTTCATTTCATTTTTAAGATTTTTATATATATTTAGAACAAGTCTTTGGGTCTGAACATGAAGATCTTTGTTTTTAAATTCCCATTGTTCATCCGGTTGTGAGTCTTGTTTCCTCACGTTCTTCGAATTGTTCATCAGGTTGTGAGTCTTGTTCCTCAAGTTTTTCGAATGGTCGCCAAAATGCCATGTTGCAACACTAAATACACAAACATTTATACTAAAACTTTTTAATGTTGACTTTCACACTTTTAGTTTAAAAAACTGCGACATATGTTTTGCAAATAGAATGGATTCTTCAAGCAGAAGTATACTGAGTTATACTCCTTATATGCCCTTCTTTAATATTCCCAAAATGTTAATTAATTTGGGAACAGTTTTATACCTGTTTTCGGATGACTCTATGATAAAAATAGTGTTTGTCAATAATTAATTACATTTATACGGCAAAACAAATTAAGTAATGAGAAAATATTGAGTTCTGTTAGAGCGTTCATTAAGTACGCTACTGTTCTTCTTTTCATAAATATCACCAGGCTACCGGACAACAATAAAAATATTCAGAGGTGATTTACGGTAATTTATGCAACAAGCGGTCAGCGCATTACTGATTGCTTTCTACGCTTCGAACGGTTAAACGTAAAATATACTCCACCTGGTCTACTGTTTTCTTTATATAGGGAATACTATTTATTTAATTTTCCGTTTTCATCCTTCATTCGTTATTACACCATGTGCAATTTTGAACTAACCCTATATATTGAGCTGAATGAAGTCTTCAACTGAGATTGGATAAACTATACTAGAGTTGTTCCCAGTTTGAATCACAGTGTACACCGGATTAATCTTCTTTCGATACTATTCAGTCGAATTTAATGGAAAGGTACACTTGGTTTTGACAACAGACAGGCAAATGACAATTGGAGATCTTGACGTCAGGAGACTTTGATGTCACTTGTGTAGTCGTCCAATTTAATACCGGTAATATTTCGCGCGAATTTAGCTAGTATTTGAATTCTACTCCAATCGTTTTTAATACCTAGTTATTTAATCAACTAGTGTATTAATGAAGGTGATTAATAATCGAGATATTTTCGAGATCATTAATCGCATTTTAATAAGAGTTGATTACAATATTTTTCCGTCTACCTCACTCT
Source organism: Chrysolina oricalcia (assembly GCA_944452925.2). NCBI lineage: Eukaryota > Metazoa > Arthropoda > Insecta > Coleoptera > Chrysomelidae > Chrysolina > Chrysolina oricalcia. The sequence goes on along the minus strand of OX101818.2, from coordinate 14,907,078 downwards.
TGTTGTAATAAAGGAGTTCTAATTTTTTTCTGGCCATAAAGTTAAAAATGCTACTTTAGCAATTTCCGCAACATCTGGCAACATACATTTATCGTCAAAATCCATTTTAGCGTCCATAACATCTGAGTTCGTTTAAGTTTGGTTGCCTATGCAACAATCATGTATTTATTCATAGAGATATCGACAACTAATATCGTTCATTAATAGGGGCCATTAATGGACTATTTCTCGAAATCATGTATTAATAACAAATCGTTCATAAATGACCCATATTAATGAACGATATCTTTTGTAATGAAGAACATTAAACATGTTTTTCTACATTCATGCAAAAAGCAAAACTTTATTGAACTATATTCAGTGGAAAAAGAAGTTCTTTATTGCACTAGTGCAATAAAGTTTTTATTGCACTCATCTGTCATTCTACTTCAACGTGCTGTCATCATGACAAACATAAACGTTTAAACCTACTACATATTTAGCAGATATTCTGTGAGATTGGCAATAGGTACTTCAATACGAAATATACACATTGAAAATTGCACCAATTGTTCATTCACTTTCAACATTGAGGGTAAAAATAAAGTTTGAGTTAAATTGTTCGTAACGTATTAGTTCCTGTTTCAATGCAAATCGATATTAATAATAAAGTATTCAAGTTGCGCTTTTCATTTTCCTACACCTAGTGCCGCACCTCAATAAATCATTTTTTGCTTTTTGCATGAACGTAGAAAAAATGTTGTATGCAACTCTTGCAAAAATTGTTTATTGCACTCGACGTGTTGTCCAACTCGGCCTAACGGCCTCGTCGGACAATTTCACGTCGAGTGCAATAAACATTCACTTGTTGCATAATTAACTTTAATACGAGGTAAGCGGAAATGGCTATTTGTGTATTTAGAGCGCGACGCGAAGCGCGATAATCTTTGGAGAGCGGCAATGACACTTTGTGCTCGAAATACACTCATGATTTTTTCTACAAACGCAGCTCTTAGATATTAAAACGATCGACACTTCATTTAACATAGGCACATATTACCTATGAGAAAATTTACACTCAGTAGAAATCTCAAATGTATAAGCTATCCAAATATCCCATAATTTACATATCTAACAAAAGGAAAAAAGCAAAATAACTTGCCTAAAAAAAATATGCTGAACTCCGAGATCGAACTCACGCCGAGATCGAAGTCAGATTGGTAGGCAGAGTCTCTAACCATGACACCACCGCAGTTCCTTAGAAAGCTTTGAATTTATTGTCTTTATTTTCCATCATGCAAGAATATATAAAATGACATTTCTCGGAAAACGTCAACTTTGCGTTGAGATCTGAAAGCGTCAAAGGCTACTTTGGTAAGCGGTTGTAGAAAAAAGCTTTTATTTAACTTGCTCTTTATGTGTGTTAGATGGGTACAAATCTTGCAAGTTGAATTAAAACCACTTCCTCGTATCCTATGGAATTGAAATTTTACTTAATTTTAATTTGGTTCAGTTTCTATGTCAATACATTAATGTCAAATAAATTGTCCCCACCTGCCCCCCGAAAGCTAGATAGAGAACGCGTAGGGTTCCGGAAGATTTCTTGATTGATTTGGACGTCAAAATTACAGCGAAAAAAAAAATAGGTTGGGAGCTTGCCCCCCCCCCCCCCTATTCTCGGAAAAAGTTGTAAAACTCGCGAAATTAAAATCGGAAAAATTCGTAAAAATAGTGGAAAATATCTGAACTTGGAATATTATGGTTTAAAAAAATTTCACCCCCTCCTGTCTCCCCTCAAAAGCTAGATGAGAACGCAAAAGAATTCTGAAAATGTTTCAACAGTTTCGGACATTGAAAATAATGATAAAATAAAATCGATCGGTGGGCTCGCCTCCCTTTCCTGAAACGAATCCGAAAAGGAAAACTCTCGAAATAGAAGTTAAAAAAAATCCGTAAAAATAGTGAAAATTATCTGACCATTGAAAAAATTTACCACTCTTCCTCCCGCGAAAGCTAGATCGAGAACGCGTAGAAATTCGTTAAAATTTCCAACGGTTTCATACATGGAAAATTACGACAAAAAATATGTCTGCAAGTGGGCTCGCTCCCACTCCTTTTTTCAAAAAATTTTCTAAAACCTAATCGGATAAATCCGTAAAAATAGTGAAAAATATCTAACCATCGAATAATATAGTTTTGAAAATTTGTATCCCCTATCTACTTTGAGAATGCGTAAAAAATTAGAAAATTTCCTGATTGTTTCGGATGATGAAAATTATGACGAATGAAAATATTGTTCAGGGTGCTCAGACCCCCTAAAGTAGCTAAAACTCACGAAACTCAAATACGTAATAATTGTGATAAACATCGAATCGTGTATTACAATGACTATTTCACTCTTCTCAAGATATTCACGTAATCTGACCAATCACAAATCAAAGACAACTTGTATTATCGCGAAAACACTAGCTGTCTCTCAATTCTGATTGGTCTGTCAGCGTTGGTGTTTTCAACGATGTAACCATAGATGACAAAGCAAAGTTTGACATTTTGACAGATCATAATTGTAGGCGAAAATGTCAAAATGAGTCGCATAGTAACTATATAATAAATTATTGATAGGTATAATACATTTTTTATGATTATAGGTAATTGATTATGGTTATGATGAATTGATTGTTCATGTTCATAATACATACTTTTAATGCTTCGTGAAATAGTCTAATAAAATTCCACTCGTGATTGAATTTATCTCATGTCTGTCTTTCATTTCTGAACTCAACTGAATTGAACCACCACCACCACTCGTCCTGCGGACTCGTGGTATTTTCTCGAAGCAATTCAGTTTCGTTCAGAAATGAATCGACAGACTTATCACAAAAATTCAGTCACTTGTGGTATTACTACTGATAAATACTATTTCAAATGATATAAGAGCTTGTAGCGAGAATAAATCTTGAGGTAATTTTAAATTTAATTTACTTCTCGCGACAAGCTTTTATATCACTTAAAATTTTATAATGTAACAAAATGATTCACTTTAAAATTTATTTTCTTCTTTTTAGTGCATTTAATTGAAAGCTTAATTGAAAATTTTTTTTAAGTTTTATTTATTTCAGGATCAAACCCAATCGAAAAAAATTGAAAAGTCCTCTTTTACTTAGTTTGACTTGTAAATCTTTGGAAAAGATAAATAAAAAACGACTAGTGAATTCCCTATTGTCAAACATGTCCTCAAAACGAAATAGTTTTCAGTTTTGGTGAATTCCTACAGGGTGTGATTTGTAAAAAAGTGTAGGTTCACTTCCGTATTTTTGCGATTGTACAAAAATAAATAAAAATTGGGAGTTTTACATCACCTTGTGGTCACTCGATATGTATGGTTTTCACATAATTTTTGTGGTCTCCATAAAAGGTTAATCTAACTGCACTTTATGGCACTAATAACAGAGAAAATGTATTACATTTTTAAAAACCAACCATCAATTTATTAATGTGTCAGCGGCAATTTTTCTTTTTGGTTCTTGCCTCACTCTTTTCCGCTTAATTTTTCAGGCACCAAAGAACATCCGCGAGAACAGCAACGACATGGTGTCGGCCGAAGGAGCCCTGGACCTCACCCACCCCCAATCATCGTCCGCAGTACATCAGCAACAGCAGCACCATCAGCAGCCGTCCGTCCCGATAACCTACAGTCAAAACTCCAACTCGTCCACCGGAACTCAGGGCACCGACATCCTCGATCTCAGCATGCCCGACAAAAATTCCGTAACGGAAGTGTGCTACGTTTGCGGGGACGAATACAAACGCGGCAGTCTCGATTGCATCGATTCCAAGCCGATTCCCGAAGACTGCCCCGATCCGAACAAGCCTTTTTTTCCCAGCTTGATTGAACATCCGAGGCCGAGCAAGAGTCTACCCATCGACTCGTATGGGAGGGTGCAAGCTTGCGTGGAATGTCAGCATCATTTGCTGAAGCAGTGGGAAACTTTCCAGGTACGTTGGTACGCGTTGATTTTGCAACTATATCACTTTATAGCTTTTTTGAATGCCACTAATAATTTTTCCTATTTTTAAAACACTATTTCACTACTTGTTATAATTATTACTGATCGACAAGCGTAAGGATGCCTCCGAGAATTGGTTGCGCAGTAGACAAAACCCTGGAGTGGGGCAGGAGCTCAATCGCTCTGCCTTATTAAACAGTAGTCGATCTTTGTCGCATATCTACTCACGCTTTCTATCGTTTGCGCATCTCAGAGGCATCCTTACGCTTGTCGATCTGTATGAAAGGATCAAATAGTTTCAACGTCACCCTTGTATAAAAGTAACAAGTACAAAAGTATCATATCAAGATTATCTCGTGGAATTAATTTCAAGTAGGAACAGCCACCAGCACCATCTATTTGGTGTTACATTAACCTTTCGCCTAGTTTTTCAAATACATCAAAGTCATGCATGTTTCTTGCATTCATAAAGGATAACCCTTTTCAATACTGTTGGAAAAAATGAATGACATAGGCATTAGAGGTGTATGTAATGAGTGGTTCCACAGTTATTTGACAGGCAGAAAGCAATTAGTTAAAGTATGAAACGAGATCAGTAACATCGGAGAAACCTTCAGTGGGGTACCGCAGGGATCAGTTTTGGGATCAATTTTATATCTCATTTACATAAGCGACATCTGCGAAATGCCACTGAGAGGCAAAATCTATAAATTTGTGTATAATACTGCATTACTGTGCCCGCAAAAAATTAAAAATGTACTAACAAATAAATTACGTGATCTGAAAATACTCAAAACCGGGTTCAATAGCAATAAGATGCTAGTAAATAAGAAAAAATGTAAATATGTCAACTTTGGCACAAGGAAAATTCATAATTTAAGTAAATGCAATAATTGAAAGTATGGAGAAATTGAACAAGTTGATTGTATTAAGTACCTTGGTTTGTTTATTGACGAAAATATGAATTGGAAAAACCATATTCAGAAAACTGCATCGAAACTGAGAAAACTTATACTTTCTTTCGGTAATATGCTATTTCTTCCTTCCCATGTTCTTCGCATGTTCTATTATGCAATGGTCCTTTCAGTCATCATGTACTGTATACCTATCTGAGGGACTACATATGAAAGTAACATCAGGAGTATAACCACCCTACAAAAAACCTTTGTGCGACTTACTGCCAGGGTGCGAAACAGAAGAGAAACCTCTGAACCACTTTTTAAAGTACTTCAGATAGGTAACGTCAGACAAACTTGTATAAATATCTGTAAAGCTTTGAAAAGGTATGAGCACTCGTTACACATAGACTTGTCCATAAAAACCTTCGTCTGAGGAAAAACGATGCTATCCATACCCTCCACTACAAAAACATCAACATTACTACAATGTCATCTCACCGGAGTGAAATGGAACCGTATGGAGTGAGTGCGGTTAAATGGTTAAATATTTTTCTTGACATGTATTCAGCGTGATAGGTACCTCTCTTGTTTATTTGCGGAGTCGGTGATTATATTATATTAAAACTTCAAGAACCATAATCGAACAGAGGTGGAATGCTTTTTGATGTTTTTTTTTTCCTGAAATACGTCAGTTATCTCTTGTGGACTACTCGAAAAAACAGGAAAGACATAAATATTCGAGGCTTCAACGAGATAAGGAGTCGTTGCCTTTGATTTCGAGATAGAAAAATGCGTTATTGAATTTTGGCGGAATGTTTTGAGAACATGCATAACCACAGTCCATAGACAAGCATGAACAATGTTTTTCACTGCGTCCAATTACGCGCTGCCTTTGGATTTTCATGTCTCGGATAATCAAAACACCGATAAGTTCTACCTACAGCTTTCTGTGGATTCCTACTGCGCCAAATTTGACGGATCTCGATTGCTTTTCGGAATCGAAGCATCGCGGTGCTCGAATATTTTCTGAGCTGCTAATTAGGGCATATACCACTACAATTCTCTTCTGTGGGTCGAGTGAAATATGTGAAAGACCATAGCAAAATAAATAGATGCTTAGTAAACTTTCCTTAGCTAGACAACATTTCATTTGTTTGCTTTGGCGATTGGATATATTTGTCTCTTAAAAACGAAGTGGTGTCTTTTAATAAATAGTCGTCACCCTATCTCGCAAGCAAAACAAAGCAAACCTCCAAATGCTAGAATCCCACTTTATAGAAAGAAGTCTTTAATTTTCCCCACGATTATTTCATTCTCTCATAAGTATGTCTATGGCTATTCCTCATTATTTGGAGGCACTGCACTTTCAAAACTTTGATTTTGGTATGAATTATTGTTTAAAATATGTAATCACTCTCTTATCAGTTTTGTTCAAAATATTTACAACACTAATATTTATTTCAGCAATTGCCTTGTAAAAAATTAAATGTTGTGAAAAATGGTGAAACTATTTATAGGGATACAGTGACTGCCACAGAGTTGGATATAGAAAACTTTTTTATTCATGGTTTCTCAGAAAATTTTACTTTTGCTAAAACTTGGTAAGTACAGCGTTCAAAATGTACAATGGATTTTCAATTTGTTACCAGTGGCGTAGCAAAAAGCGGAAAATTGCAAATATCTGAAAATTGGACAGACTAAATTACCCTATCTTTTTAAGATATCGATTCTTTTTAGAAATAGTTACAGATAATGATAATATCTACCCATATCTAAAATTTAGAGACAAAAAAACAATATTTATATTTTTTAGTGCTCTAATTTTATCTGAATATAAAAACAACAATTTCAGTTCGTATCCATGATTTTGATATCGTCCTTTCTTAATGAAATTTTAGATCTGGGTAGATATGTCATTCTCTGTAACTATTTCTTTTAAAAATGTTCGAAACCTTGAAAAATTAAGGTAGTTTAATCTTGGTCCATTTTTAGATATTTTCATATTTCCGCTTCATGGTACGCCACTGGTAACTTTTAACTTGAACTTTTAGCGAGAATACAATTTTCTGAGAAATAAAAAATAAAAGAGTTTTCCATGTGTAGGGTGTAGTACCTTATAAAAAGTAATTGTTTTGTCAGATTTCTAAAAATTGTCAAATAGGCCACTTTCTGTAACTGACAAGAATGGAGAAGTTTCCTTCAGATGAATTTTCATAAAAAAAAGTTTTGAACTACCTAGTCTTACGGTTTGTTTTGCTGTCAATAATGATGATTAAATTCAAGTCTGTTCTATTTTCAAACTAAAGTAATTTATAATGTCTGGAAACTCACGTACATGAATCTACTCTGAAGATATTGGAGAAGTTGATAGTCACAACCATAAAATTCCCTGTAGCGTATGCAAAGGCTTAAGGGCATATGCGCTATTGCAAGATGTAATCTGCAACTTTCCTTGCAAATAGATTCTTTTTATATTAGAACGAATTGATTTGTTACATGAACTGACAAGTTATGATTATCACTTTGTATATAGTGATAGTGAATAATTATAGATACTATTTTAATATATCATAATGTTTCCTAATCAGTTCTATCTACATCTATCATATAAGGTACAAGATATTTATAGCAATATGGAAAAGGGAATCTCAACTTGTGCGGTGTACACCGATTTTTCAAAGGCTTTTGATAAGGTTCACCATCCTACCTTATTAATAAGGTTGAGAAATTTCGGTGTGCATGGTTACCTGTTGGGACTTCTCACCTCATATGTTCAGGACAGATTTCAGTACATAGCACTGAATAATACAAAGTCTGACATGTTGCCAGTTACCTCAGGGGTACCTCATGGCTCCCATCTAGGGCCACTACTATTTAGTATTTATGTAAGTGATGTCGGGAGTTGTTTCCATCACTGCAATATCTCATTATATGCCGATGATATGAAAATTTTCTGTCCTATAAATTCTCTCTCGGATTATACTGAAATACAGGAGGACCTCGATCGCTTCTCGGATTACTGTAAAATATATAAATTTTCACTAAATACTAAGAAATGTAGTCAAATCATATTTACACGTAGCCCGAATCCACACATCTCTTCGCTCAGTATTGACAATGATAAACTGTCCTTTTCAGATGAGATAGTTGACTTAGGTGTTACTTTGGATACCAAAAAAAAATTGTCAGAAAGTCCCTTAGAACTCTCGGATTCATATCGAGAAGTACTAGGGATTTCAAGAATTCTTCCTCGTTACTGATTATGTTTAACACTTTGATAAAACCTATCCTTGAATACTGTAGTGTAGTTTGGAACCCGTTATATCAAAAATACATAAAGAGACTAGAGTTTGTGCAAAAGAAGATAATCAATATTATAAATTATAGATTCTTCAGGTATAGGCACTACTTTCCATATGAAAGTAACCTAATTTTCTATAACCTAGTGAGCCTATCTCTTAGGCGTGATTTCAATGATATATATTTCGTCTACAAAATATTTAATAATCTCATAGATTCCAATGAATGCTCAACACTCTTTACCCTGAACTGTTCTTCATATAACATTCATCATAGACAACTATTTTTTACTCCTTATTTTTCCACAAATTATTTTGGTAATTCTCCAATGATTAGATGTACGGTAACAATCAACACCATGATCTCTGAAGATCTGGACATTTTTAAGCTTGGTGTTAACTGTTTCAAAAAGAAACTGAAAACGTTCTTAACCATTTACATTATGCTCAACTAGTCCAATTTATAATTTTTACTTTAGATCTGTAAACTAGATTAAGTTTTTTTTTTTCTTGCTATTTCATGATTACACAATTGTTATTTTGTATTGTTATTGTGTGTTATCCTGTTATTGGGCTCGTCCTGTTGGGTAACCTATGTAATTAAATAAATAAATAAGATGATATTCCTGAAAACAATATTTAATATTTGACAAAGTAGGTTAAAAAAACACTATATTTCATCGCTGTTATGACATAATCAACTAGTGTTTTCTAGACATATTGATAGTGCCGGCGCATTCTGTATCTCTATGTGAACATGTCTTATCACAAACTACGTCATCACAGTGGTGCAGGAGCCAAAATCCGTTCCTTAATTTTTTTTTCTGAAGTGTTATTTGATCTTACAAATGAAGGAAAAAATACGTACATTTTGAATTTTTATGAACTTTGCAGAGAGAGATACAAATCTCATTATAGGAGACTTCTCCATTGTAGCATTTGCTTTTTGACACTGTCGCTGTGGTAAAGTAATGTTTTTGTAATCTAGTATCCTGTTCATCGTGTGCTCTGATATCATTATAGCCATATTATTGAAAATTCAATTATATACTTCGAGGATGTAGGTGCTCATAATGGTCAGAATGTTTGTTATATTTGCTGAAGATGTCGCCAGACGAGTTTCTCCTACTTAATTTTGTGATTGTTCTAATGACATTCTTTTGTAAAAGTTTCATTGTCACGAAATTTTCAATAGTTATAGATTGTTGTTTGGATTTTGGTTGCCAATGACGACATGGTCTTTCCGACTTGAAAGGAAGGAACTGTGTACTATCAAGACACACCGTTTTGGTCTTATATCGCAGAAGAACCGGAGTGAAACTGGCAAGACGGCATCGCCAGCAAGACGGACAGCGCTACGCTTCGATGAAGTTGTGCCCGGTATCGCGGCGGAGTATGGGTAGTCATTGAATCACGTTAATTTTTGTCCGTGTTGATGAAATATTATTATATGAACCTGCTGAAGAGACAAGAACCGATCACATATTCAAAGCAGTATAATTAATTGCTACCAAGAAAACTATGTATCTCTTCATTGAACTAATGAAATAGAAGTTGATTTTGTATCACTCATTTGATCTCCTCCCATAATGTTTCTGACTTCAAATAACATCTTGTTGCATTTTATTCATAGTGAATAATGAAACATGATTTATTGAATACGATGAATTTGAAATTTGATTTTGTAGCATTCATTTGACGTCCTTCCCTCTTTCTAGAAAAATTGGAAAAAAATGTTTCTGCCTGTCAATATCATCTTGTTGGGATTTTTATCGTGAATAATATTGAGAAAGGATGTGTTGAATACGTTGAAAGTGAAATTTAATTTTGTAGCATTCATTTGACCCCCTTCCCCCACTCTAGAAAAAATGAAGAAAAATTTTCTGCCCTTCAAAATTATCTTGCTGGGATTTTTTTCGTGAGGAATGTTGAGAAATGAAGTGTTGAATACGTTGAATGTGAAATTTGATTTTGTAGCATTCATTTGACCCCCTTCCTCCACTCTATAAAAAATTAAAAAAATGTTTCTGCCCTTCAAAATCATCTTGCTGGGATTTTTTTTCGTGAGGAATGTTGAGAAATGAAGTGTTGAATACGTCGAATGTGAAATTTGATTTTGTAGCATTCATTTGACCCCCTTCCCCCACTCTAGAAAAAATGAATAAAATGTTTCTGCCTTTCAAAATCATCTTTCTGGGATTTTTTTTCGTGAGGAATGTTGAGAAGTGAAGTGTTGAATACGTTGAATGTGAAATTTGATTTTGTAGCATTCATTTGACCCCCTTCCCCCACTCTAGAAAAAATGCAAAAAATGTTTCTGCCCTTCAAAATCATCTTGCTGAGTTTTTTTTCATGAGGAATGTTGAGAAATGAAGTGTTGAATACGTTGAATGTGAAATTTGATTTTGTAGCATTCATTTAACCCCCTTCCCCCACTCTAGAAAAAATGAAAAAAAATGTTTCTGCCCTTCAAAATCATCTTGCTGGGATTTTTTTTGTGAGGAATGTTGAGAAATGAAGTGTTGAATACGTTGAATGTGGAATTTGATTTTGTAGCATTCATTTGACCCCCTTTCCCCAGTCATGAAAAAAATGTTTCTGACTTTTAAAATCATCTTTCTGGGATTTTTTTCATGAGAAATGTTGAGATATGAAGTGTTGAATACGTTGAATGCGAAATTTGATTTTGTAGCATTCATTTGACCCCCTTCCCCCACTCTATAAAAAATGAAAAAAATGTTTCTGCCCTTCAAAATCATCTTGCTGGGATTTTTTTCGTGAGGAATATTGAGAAATGAAGTGTTGAATACGTTGAATGTGAAATTTGATTTTGTAGCATTCATTTGACCCCCTTTCCCCACTCTAGAAAAAATGAAAAAAATGTTTCTGACTTTTAAAATCATCTTTCTGGGATTTTGTTCATGAGGAATGTTGAGAAATGAAGTGTTGAATACGTTGAATGTGAAATTTGATTTTGTAGCATTCATTTGACCCCTTTTCCCCACTCTAGAAAAAATGAAAAAAATGTTTCTGACTTTTAAAATCATCTTTCTGGGATTTTTTTCGTGAGAAATGTTGAGATATGAAGTGTTGAATACGTTGAATGTGAAATTTGATTTTGTAGCATACATTTGACCCCCTTCCCCCACTCTATAAAAAATGAAAAAAAATTTTCTGCCCCTCAAAATCATCTTGCTGGGATTTTTTCGTGAGGAATATTGAGAAATGAAGTGTTGAATACGTTGAATGTGAAATTTGATTTTGTAGCATTCATTTGACCCCCTTCCCCCACTCTAGAAAAAATGAAAAAAAATGTTTCTGCCCTTCAAAATCATCTTGCTGGGATTTTTTTCGTGAGGAATGTTGAGAAATGAAGTGTTGAATACGTTGAATGTGGAATTTGATTTTGTAGCATTCATTTGACCCCCTTTCCCCACTCTAGAAAAAATGAAAAAAATGTTTCTGACTTTTAAAATCATCTTTCTGGGATTTTTTTCGTGAGACATATTGAGATATGAAGTGTTGAATACGTTGAATGTGAAATTTGATTTTGTAGCATTCATTTGACCCCCTTCCCCCACTCTATAAAAAATGAAAAAAATGTTTCTGTCCTTCAAAATCATCTTGCTGGGATTTTTTTCGTGAGGAATATTGAGAAATGAAGTGTTGAATACGTTGAATGTGAAATTTGATTTTGTAGCATTCATTTGACCCCCTTCCCCCACTCTAGAAAAAATTAATAAAATGTTTCTGCCTTTCAAAATCATCTTTCTGGGATTTTTTTTCGTGAGGAATGTTGAGAAGTGAAGTGTTGAATACGTTGAATGTGAAATTTGATTTTGTAGCATTCATTTGACCCCCTTCCCCCACTCTAGAAAAAATGCAAAAAATGTTTCTGCCCTTCAAAATCATCTTGCTGAGATTTTTTTCATGAGGAATGTTGAGAAATGAAGTGTTGAATACGTTGAATGTGAAATTTGATTTTGTAGCATTCATTTGACCCCCTTCCCCCACTCTAGAAAAAATGAATAAAATGTTTCTGCCTTTCAAAATCATCTTTCTGGGATTTTTTTTCGTGAGGAATGTTGAGAAGTGAAGTGTTGAATACGTTGAATGTGAAATTTGATTTTGTAGCATTCATTTGACCCCCTTCCCCCACTCTATAAAAAATGAAAAAAATGTTTCTGCCCTTCAAAATCGTCTTGCTGGGATTTTTTTCGTGAGGAATATTGAGAAATGAAGTGTTGAATACGTTGAATGTGAAATTTGATTTTGTAGCATTCATTTGACCCCCTTCCCCCACTCTAGAAAAAATGAAAAAAAATGTTTCTGCCCTTCAAAATCATCTTGCTGGGATTTTTTTCGTGAGGAATGTTGAGAAATGAAGTGTTGAATACGTTGAATGTGGAATTTGATTTTGTAGCATTCATTTGACCCCCTTTCCCCACTCTAGCAAAAATGCAAAAAATGTTTCTGCCCTTCAAAATCATCTTGCTGAGATTTTTTTCGTGAGAAATGTTGAGATATGAAGTGTTGAATACGTTGAATGTGAAATTTGATTTTGTAGCATTCATTTGACCCCCTTCCCCCACTCTATAAAAAATGAAAAAAATGTTTCTGCCCTTCAAAATCATCTTGCTGGGATTTTTTTCGTGAGAAATATTGAGAAATGAAGTGTTGAATACGTTGAATGTGAAATTTGATTTTGTAGCATTCTTTGACCCCCTTCCCCCACTCTAGAAAAAATGAAAAAAAATGTTTCTGCCCTTCAAAATCATCTTGCTGGGATTTTTTTCGTGAGGAATGTTGAGAAATGAAGTGTTGAATACGTTGAATGTGGAATTTGATTTGTAGCATTCATTTGACCCCCTTTCCCCACTCTAGAAAAAATGCAAAAAATGTTTCTGCCCTTCAAAATCATCTTGCTGGGATTTTTTTCATGAGGAATGTTGAGAAATGAAGTGTTGAATACGTTGAATGAGAAATTTGATTTTGTAGCATTCATTTGACCCCCTTTCCCCACTCTAGAAAAAATGAAAAAAATGTTTCTGACTTTTAAAATCATCTTTCTGGGATTTTTTTCGTGAGAAATGTTGAGATATGAAGTGTTGAATACGTTGAATGTGAAATTTGATTTTGTAGCATTCATTTGACCCCCTTCCCCCACTCTATAAAAAATGAAAAAAATGTTTCTGCCCTTCAAAATCATCTTGCTGGGATTTTTTTCGTGAGGAATATTGAGAAATGAAGTGTTGAATACGTTGAATGTGAAATTTGATTTTGTAGCATTCATTTGACCCCCTTCCCCCACTCTAAAAAAAATGAAAAAAAATGTTTCTGCCCTTCAAAATCATCTTGCTGGGATTTTTTTCATGAGGAATGTTGAGAAATGAAGTGTTGAATACGTTGAATGAGAAATTTGATTTTGTAGCATTCATTTGACCCCCTTTCCCCACTCTAGAAAAAATGAAAAAAATGTTTCTGACTTTTAAAATCATCTTTCTGGGATTTTTTTCGTGAGAAATGTTGAGATATGAAGTGTTGAATACGTTGAATGTGAAATTTGATTTTGTAGCATTCATTTGACCCCCTTCCTCCACTCTATAAAAAATTTAAAAAATGTTTCTGCCCTTCAAAATCATCTTGCTGGGATTTTTTTTCGTGAGGAATGTTGAGAAATGAAGTGTTGAATACGTTGAATGTGGAATTTGATTTTGTAGCATTCATTTGACCCCCTTTCCCCACTCTAGAAAAAATGAAAAAAATGTTTCTGACTTTTAAAATCATCTTTCTGGGATTTTTTTCGTGAGAAATGTTGAGAAATGAAGTGTTGAATACGTTGAATGTGAAATTTGATTTTGTAGCATTCATTTGACACCCTTTCCCCACTCTAGAAAAAATGAAAAAAATGTTTCTGACTTTTAAAATCATCTTGCTGGGATTTTTTTTCATGAGGAATGTTGAGAAATGAAGTGTTGAATACGTTGAATGTGAAATTTGATTTTGTAGCATTCATTTGACCCCCTTCCCCCACTCTAGAAAAAATGAAAAAAATGTTTCTGCCCTTCAAATTCATCTTGCTGCGAGTTTTTTCGTGAGGAATGTTGAGAAATGAAGTGTTGAATACGTTGAATGTGAAATTTGATTGTTGATAAAACAACAAACGTAGGTATTGATCAAAAAATATATTACGCAAATACAAACATGTTATTTCAGTACACATAGAAAATATTTTTAAACAAATTGAAAACAATAATAAATATAACAACAAATATAATAACAAAAAACATCACAGCATCCATATCAAACAAAGAAATTTCACATAACCACGAAATGTATTTTCCGTCTTTTCATATTGGTTGTTCAGGTTTGCTGCCAGTTCACTAAATTAATATATTTTCCAAAAAATAATCGAAGAACAAAATAATTTCTAAAACCAATACTCCAATCCTCTACATAAATTTATCACAAAGACAGCAACAGGAAATGAAAGAACTGCAATTAATATGAAAATTCCTTTTGCATATTGAACATTTATTTACTTCCATTTCTCTTGAGTCACTGCCACATACCAAACACCAGTTCATCTGATTTTCGTCAGCAGTTTCCAATAATAGAGATTTGAGTTCTAGTCGGTATTCATCCATATTCTTGGGTATCAACAAACTCTGCGCAAGGAGCATCTGGTTGAAAAAATAAATTACAAATACTCCGCAGTTATAGCCATCTCTTTGCTGTATATGAGAAATTATTTTGACTTCAAAAGTTTTTGGAATGTCATGGAGATTTCTGTATCTCAGATATCGCTCAATGAAGATCTCGAACTTGGTTCTGTATTTTTCCACATCATGCGATGAAGAGGTTCTGGCGTCTAAATACGAAAAATCTCTATATTGTAAATCAGCTACCGCTAAAACCCAATGGTTTCGACTTGAAATTGTTCCGATTATAATAGGCATAATTATAATTGATGTTTTTGATATTGAAACTAGTCCTTCGTAAAACTCATCTTGGAGTTCGTCTAAATGGTAAAATATGGCATATGTTTGATCTGTTGTTAATAAAACAAATTATTTCGAGCTCTGTCGATATTTCATTAGAGCATTCAAACAATAATTAAGAGCAAAGTCAGTTTGCCATTGTTTATCGTCTAATGAGTTAAAATCTTCATATAGGAGGTCATTGGAGAAATTTGTTGAGTATTTGGCAACTGTATAATTCAACTGTATAATTTCCATATTCGTTGCATTTTTGATAAAACCCAACATTTTGAATTAATCCATTATTGAAAAATAATAAATTCTCATTTTGTATTTTCTCACTCTTCTTGTTGTTAATTTCCGTCAACGATTCTAGATAATTTGGAGGTGACCATTCTCGTTTACAGAAACTCTCTGATCTTGGGGCCACTAATTGAGGTAGCATGTAGTATAAATAAAAATCTTTTAGTTTGGGTAACACTTCGTACCAAAAGTCCTCATTTCTGGTTATTCTGTATGTAAATAGTCCTGCCCAAGTCCAGATAACCATATCACACCATTTTTTTTTTGTAATATTCAGCTGCCCTTGAATTTGGTAAAAATATAAATGATTTGGCTTGAGACCTAATTCTTTATGGAAATATTTCAGTCTACCGTTTTTGATGGCCAGTTCAGGGTGTTCATATCGAATGGAGTATGGACATTTCACTTCGATAATTCCTTCTTCTCCAACGAACCCATCAGGGGAACATGCCAAGAAGGGATATTCCTCATCTATAATCAATCCACTTGGCGATACTTTGCTCCCGGTTTGTGTTTTGTAATCATCAATTGCCTCCTTTTCGTATTTAATGCCGTGTTCAACTGCAAACGAACAAATTTTATTTTCGGAAAGAAGTTGTTTCACGATGTTTTCTTTTGAGGTTTCAGATTTAGCTTTGAAGATCTTTCCGAAATTTGATGCCGTCAACCTAATTTTTCTCTCAGAAAACCACAAGGCACACTCTCGTTGTTCTCTCGTTTCATTTTCTATTTCTCTGATTGAATCTTCATCAATAAAGATGTGCTCCCCCAAATATCTGTAACATTTTTGCCCAAGATCTTCTGGTACTTTTCTAGCATCTAATTGGGAAATCCAACCTTCATCATCTGTTTTGTCGTCTTGGGCATCTGTTTCTCTCAACTGAAGACAAGTTATTTTTGACTCGCTCAATTTTGCATTTAGTGATTTGGTTGGTGCTTTCAAGATGGAGTGTAATGCTCCAAGATGTTTTTTTGTGAAGGTGTTGCTCTTGGGTGGTAATTTTTTGTTCCACTCTTCCTTGTTGTCAACATAGTCGTAGGAAATTTAATTGATAGATTTTTTTGGTTTTCTGGATGTGCAGGCTGACTTTGGGATATTTGAGATGATTTCTTTGTGTGTCGACAAGATGGTTTTGCGTATTTTTCTAATAACTCGGCTACACTTCTGATTTTCAAGGTTTTCCAGCACTAAATGTTTAACTACATTGAACCAGTTTTCAACTTCTGCATTACTGAACCTCTTGAAAGATTCCGGTTTATTCTTGAATAAAATTCCTGTCCACATTGGCAAGTAGGCTATTTTCTTCAAAATAGTATTCAAAAGTTCCCTGCTGAAATACTCGTTTTTTGCATTAATTTTTTGATTTTTCATATTCGATATGATCTCATCTTGACGATGTTTAAATAGTTTGAAGTACGGAGAATTTACATAAATACCTTCTTCACTCTGCTTATGATGAATTGTGTCTTTATACTCGGAACAAATTTCATCAACTATAACACATCCATCACAACATAAACGCAGTAGGTTTATTAAAGCTCTATCTACTTCTGCCGATTTATATTCGTTGTACAATAGGGGGACAAGGTTTTCAAACCAAGCAAGCACTTTATTCAAATCTGTAAAATTGAATGCTGAGGCTATTATTTCTTTCATAATTTTGTTGCTGGCTTCATCAGTTATATGCTTTTTGATATCGTTCACAATTATTCTGAGAAAATGTGCACAGCAGATGTGAAGTGGTATTATGTGATTTGGCAAATCATTTCCATCTCTCAAGTGATCAAATGTAATCTCCAAGTATTGCAGTAAATATAAATTATTGAAGAATATGGTAATGGCATTGATTAAAGAAAAACTGAAATCTGTGACTATAGCTGAAAATATTGGCCACTTTTTGCTCCTTTTCAAACAGAAAGATTTGAATTTTGAAAGCCACATGCCTATAGACACAGAGTCGTGGTCGCAACTTATCATTTCCATAATTGGAAATATTCTCTTGTTAAATCTTGTTTTTATAACCCCGGTATAATAAAGAATTTTCTTGGCTACAAACTTTGGCTTTCGTACAATAGATCCTGTAGCATCAATATGCAATTCTGGTAAATCGTCATAGCTACAACGATCCAAAACTTCCAGTTGTTGTTCACTGAACATATAAATATGAAAAGGTTGTCCAACCTGTTTTATATATTGATAGTTATCCCGTTGCATCAGTATGACATCAATCAAGTCATCTTTATCTCTATCATTCTTTCCCAACATTTCTGATCTGGCTTTTTTAACTACATCATCAGATTTGATACGTTGAAGATTCATTTATTTGATCACAGGAACAGATGATTTCATTATTACATTAACACGATACTTGGAAGGTTTCATGAACTTCAGATGTTGCCGCACATTTTTTCTTTCTGTTCCTTTCAAATATTTAGTAATAGGTTTTAAATGATAATAATTCACACTAGAACTGTAAACATCAACTTCATGGTCGATTTGCGAATCAACATTCTTTATAAAAATGTTGAATTTTTTGCAATTATTATGCGCGCAGTATGCATAGATTTTGAAAGTATTCCTTGCGTTGTTGTAATGCTTGGACTTGAAATTGATGACACAAACGTTATTGACATTTTCAAGTTTTTTTGTTATGAGATATGTCCACCCCGGTGTAAGGCGGCCATTTTGAAAAACAGCATTCCATTCATTTACGCTTATCAGACAAGAGCCCTCGAAATGAATGCAATCTCCATATCCACCAGTGTCATTTGGAGGTTGTTCTTTTAGATTCGTGGCATTTGTAGGAAGTGTTTTAGTAAAAACAGGGGTCATTTTGTCTAACATAAGAAGTTCTTCAGGAATTTCTTCGTTAGTTGTCGTTAGATCTTCTTTTCTGTCCGACAGAGAAGAATACTGTGATTCAGATTCTGATTTGATATCAGTAGAAGAATCATTGAAGATAGTATCCATCTCAACTATTGATGATGTTGCTGTGAACACACCATTAGTTGGTTTCACGGAAAGTGTATGTTCTGATATGTTCTCTAATAATTCAGTTAATGAAGTATCCATATTTTCAGGAGTTATCACGATATTCTGAAGAATATTAATCTTTGGTTTTGATAAATAGGAACAAAATCCTCTATTATTTCTTCTGATGGTCATGACAATGGCAAAACAAACTTTTCTGTCAGAGCTGTTGAAAAAAAATTCACCAGCTTGTTGTATTATAAGACTGGTGGCAGTGAGTTTTCTCAAGTCTTCATAAGATGAGTAATTTTTTGACAAGAATGTTGCCATGGCCTTCACATCAATATATGATGGTCTACCTCGAATACGTTTATCCATATTGACCTACGGATTGGAAGCTGAATACCTTGGTAACTTTCAGGTATTGGCGACTGACTTGACCGAGAACTGGAACATCAAATACTCTAATTAAAATGCAGAAATGATACACTACATCCCAACTTGTAATAAATGGAACGAAAAATATCGACGAAGTTGAAATACCCTTCTCTCCACAAGTTTCCAAAAAGTGGAAAATATCAGGCAAATATCTGTCGGAGAACAACTACTTCCCCTTGCGGACATTGGATTACATCTGACATTTATTTGTGCAATGTTCATCCAGGAGGATATTATTGTAAGTGCAGTCAAGCATTAATACTATCCCCATCTGGTTGAGAATGACCTCCCTCATACATGACAAGTTTCAAGGTTCTTAACTCTCATCAGGTTAGGTCCGACAACATTAAAGTCATTCTGGCCCACCCAACGAATGGACCAGTTGGCGGAGGTCACAAGAACAAGTAATTAGCAATTTCGCAAATTTTTTGTTAATAATCAGTTTAGATTATATTGGTTGATATAAGAAAAATTTCATTGGTCAATCGATTTCCCAAAGTCAAAGAAAAATTCGAAAAATATTTTTATTTTCAAAATTCTAAAATATTTCTAGCTGGGATGAATATAATGGAAAATTAAAAATACCATCTTAATTTTTGCAAAATTTTCGCGTTTTTTTCTAAACAATGTTTTATTAAAAACGAAAAATAAACTATACCAATAGAAAGTTCAGATTTCCTACTTGAAAATTTAAATTCAAGATCTCGTAAGTACTTATCAGATTACAATTTAATACGCCCGGTTCTAAAAACTAGGTCCTCACGCGGATGACCCGGCATCCCATGCATATTATGCATAAGTTCCTAAATGATACTGATGATAACTCTGTCAAAAGAAGTGCAGTATATCTTTTTATTTTCCATTATTTTATCCCATCCCAAAATATTCTAGGATTTTGAAAATAAAAATATTTTTCGATTTTTTTTTTGACTTTAGCAAATCGATTGACCAATGAACTTTTTCTTATATCAACCAATATACTGTGAACTAATTTCAAAAAAAAAATCAGCGAGATTGCTGATTACTTGTGCATTTAATGTAAAATTTACTCCACCAACTGGGCTAGAATGATAACACCCAAAGATCAACAGCAAGAAGCAACCCCCGGTAGCACAGACTCCAGGAAGAGTGAATTCATGCATTCACTCTTCCTTGAGTTGCTTCTTGCTGTTGATTTTTGGGTGTCATCATTCTTTGGGTGTCATCATTCTTTGGGTGGGCCAGGATAACTTTAACGTTGTCTGATCTATCCTACATTAATGGAGACAGTTAATATCTAATGACAGAAACCATAATTGTCAATCATTCACAATTCTCGAGCGTTCTACATATTTCATGACTCGATGTTCGAGATAACCGATAGCAATGTGATAACTAGGGTATTTTTCTTTTTTTTTGGGGGGGTGGGGGGGGGGGGCGAGCTGATTAACAAATTGAATAATTCAATGAACTCCGTGATATATCACTTTGGTTATATGAAATAAACTTGTCGAGCATTTTCGTTAATCCCTCAGCCGTCACATGAATGAACAATATATTTTTACTTTTAATTATAACATATAGGACTTCAGTTAGTATTTATAATATCAAGATGGCGGACGCGTCTTGTGATTATGGTCCGTTTATATTGAAAATTGGTATGTGAGGGTTTTTGAGGTGGATACTATGACAATCAGCCCTATGCTGTAACAGTTCCGTTATGTTTAGCGGTCAGGCGTTATCCCAACTTGATGGCAAATTGCCATTAAGTTGGGCTAGCGCACAGGGCTGATTGTCAACATTAAAAAATGCAAGATCGTATACATTTTGCTTTAGAACTAAAAAAATTAAAAATAATAATTAAATTCAATTTTTTTTTGAGATGCACAAAGAGTAAAGGATTGATTCAGTCAACTTTAGCACAAGCATATCATAAACATAACGGTACCATTAAAGGTTTATAGCATAATCTTAACATTATTGTATAAATGGCGCCATGTGATATAACAGATTCAACTTTCACTTTTATTTAACATATATTTAGGCACAATTGTAATGTTGATGTTGACTAAATGCACCTCAAAATATAATTTCTTTAGATGTGTGACGTTGATGATTCTGTGAGTAACAAATTCAAAAGCTTGTCAAACTGAAAACTTTTCGCGGCAAGCTTTTGTATCTGTTGATTACAGAATAATGCACGTCACACTTATAAATAAATTGTTTTTTACTATTCATTTCATGCGAATAAATACTTTTGATTATTTTTTTTTACCTAGTTTTAAATTTTTCCTCTCCATTCCAGATAATCTAAAGTTTGAATACAAATATGTTTTGGTCATTCGACAATAATTCAGGTACAGAAAAACTATGAACCATGTTACATTTCTGTAATTTTAGGAAAACTGATTTTTTTATTATAAATTAGTAATAAATTTTTTTCCAATTGTTCTTAAAAATGAGAAAATGTATTTCTTGGCTAATAATTTCACGTGAATAAGGAGTTTCTGAAAACTCAAGTCTTCCACACAGATACCAGGAAATCTCATGAAAAAGACATACTACAAAGTAAAAAGAAATATTTTGAAGCCAAGTGAACTACGACAAATACCCAACAATAAATTTGGATTCATTTCAGTGGCATTGCTAACTCAATATAAAGTTAGCACAAACTATTCCACCTGAAAATCTGAGAAAGTGATAATTTTTATCGTTCACTACAAAATTTCGCAAATTATTGAAATGAGTTTGGTCGATTTTCTGACAAAAGCTATGCCTATATTATACAGTTCACACAAACACTAATTTCTTTGACTTATATCTCATCTAAAAATTCGTACGATGTAGGAGATATTGTTTGCGAGTTGATCTTAGACCTATAGGAATGTTTTTTTAGTTATCATAAACTCTGATAGTTCTGAATAGGTGATTGTTTAACGTGTTCAATTATATAAATAAAAATCAAAATTATCACCAGCTTCTGTGTTCTACTCCTCATAAATAACTTTTTGAAATTGCTATTTTTTATATTTCATTCTCCATCAAGAGACAGTCTCATAACTATGAATATAACTTTGACGTTCTACATTTGAATTTTAATAATTCGCAAAACTATAAATTCAATTCAACTGGTTTGCTAGGATTATGAAGAAGTGATTTTTTTCTGTCAGACATTCCTTTCTCTCCTTGCCAACACTTTCCCCAAATTTTTTACTCTTTAATGAATAAATTGTTAGTAAAAATATTCAAATCAACTGTATATTTACCAAAAGATTCCACTTGAATGAACTAGGAGTAGCGAACGAAACGACCATGAAAACACAGGAACGAAACGACTATGAAAACACAGGAACGGCACAAATAAAAAATCAACTAAAGATATCAACTAACTGTATCAATCAGTGTTTGAAACTGTTATTCAGAACTATATCATGCATCAGGATAGATATTAAGGTTTGCCCGCCCCTTTCTAGGGACAAATTTCAAGGAATTTAAGCCCATCAACAATCATGCAAATCCTATTGAGTACCTGATTAATCCTAATAACCACTTCCGGGCAGACCCAAAAATCACTTGAATTCAATTGTCCATGTAGGTCAATTTCAATTACTGAAATTCTTCATTTACCTATCATTGAATGAGTCCTGTTTTCTTACAAATGTGTATGATAGGTAAACTGTATTGATAACTTTGGTGAAAGACCAATATGCAAAAAGGGTTCTAAAGGGGCATAGAGCGACGGAAGGGGGTCAATGAATGCTACAAAATCAAATTTCACATTCAACGTATTCAACACTTCATTTCTCAACATTCCTCATAAAAAAAATCTCAGCAAAATGATTTTGAAGGGCAGAAACATTTTTTGCATTTTTTCTAGAGTGGGGGAAGGGGGTCAAATGAATGCTACAAAATCAAATTTCACATTCAACGTATTCAACACTTCATTTCTCAATATTCCTCACGAAAAAAATCCCAGCAAGATGATTTTGAAGGGCAGAAACATTTTTTTCATTTTTTCTAGAGTGGGGGAAGGGGGTCAAATGAATGCTACAAAATCAAATTTCACATTCAACGTATTCAACACTTCATTTCTCAACATTCCTCATGAAAAAAATCTCAGCAAGATGATTTTGAAGGGCAGAAACATTTTTTGCATTTTTTCTAGAGTGGGGGAAGGGGGTCAAATGAATGCTACAAAATCAAATTTCACATTCAACGTATTCAACACTTCACTTCTCAACATTCCTCACGAAAAAAAATCCCAGAAAGATGATTTTGAAAGGCAGAAACATTTTATTCATTTTTTCTAGAGTGGGGGAAGGGGGTCCAAATGAATGCTACAAATCAAATTTCACATTCAACGTATTCAACACTTCATTTCTCAATATTCCTCACGAAAAAAATCCCAGCAAGATGATTTTGAAGGGCAGAAACATTTTTTTCATTTTTTATAGAGTGGGGGAAGGGGGTCAAATGAATGCTACAAAATCAAATTTCACATTCAACGTATTCAACACTTCATATCTCAACATTCCTCACGAAAAAACTCGCAGCAAGATGAATTTGAAGGGCAGAAACATTTTTTTCATTTTTTCTAGAGTGGGGGAAGGGGGTCAAATGAATGCTACAAAATCAAATTTCACATTCAACGTATTCAACACTTCATTTCTCAACATTTCTCACGAAAAAAATCCCAGAAAGATGATTTTGAAGGGCAGAAACATTTTTTTCATTTTTTATAGAGTGGGGGAAGGGGGTCAAATGAATGCTACAAAATCAAATTTCACATTCAACGTATTCAACACTTCATATCTCAACATTTCTCACGAAAAAAATCCCAGAAAGATGATTTTGAAAGTCAGAAACATTTTTTTCATTTTTTCTAGAGTGGGGAAAGGGGGTCAAATGAATGCTACAAAATCAAATTTCACATTCGACGTATTCAACACTTCATTTCTCAACATTCCTCACGAAAAAAAATCCCAGCAAGATGATTTTGAAGGGCAGAAACATTTTTTTAATTTTTTATAGAGTGGAGGAAGGGGGTCAAATGAATGCTACAAAATCAAATTTCACATTCAACGTATTCAACACTTCATTTCTCAACATTCCTCACGAAAAAAATCCCAGCAAGATAATTTTGAAGGGCAGAAAATTTTTCTTCATTTTTTCTAGAGTGGGGGAAGGGGGTCAAATGAATGCTACAAAATTAAATTTCACTTTCAACGTATACAACACATCCTTTCTCAATATTATTCACGATAAAAATCCCAACAAGATGATATTGACAGACAGAAACATTTTTTTCCAATTTTTCTAGAAAGTGGGAAGGACGTCAAATGAATGCTACAAAATCAAATTTCAAATTCATCGTATTCAATAAATCATGTTTCATTATTCACTATGAATAAAATGCAACAAGATGTTATTTGAAGTCAGAAACATTATGGGAGGAGATCAAATGAGTGATACAAAATCAACTTCTATTTCATTAGTTCAATGAAGAGATACATAGTTTTCTTGGTAGCAATTAATTATACAGCTTTGAATATGTGATCGGTTCTTGTCTCTTCAGCAGGTTCATATAATAATATTTCATCAACACGGACAAAAATTAACGTGATTCAATGACTACCCATACTCCGCCGCGATACCGGGCACAACTTCATCGAAGCGTAGCGCTGTCCGTCTTGCTGGCGATGCCGTCTTGCCAGTTTCACTCCGGTCGCAGAAGATGCGAGTTCCACATAGCGAGTGAAATAATCATTCATAATATTCCGACAAACTGCAGAATTTTCGAAAAATACTTTCACCTTGCTGCCACGAAAACTGTGTTGCTTAGAGCTTGCTCGGGTGGTGTTTAGTACAGCAGCACAGTTTGAGTGAGAGGCAAGGTGACAGTATTTCGAAAATTCTGCATATTGAAGGAATATTTGATTAGGTAATTTTAAGAATGAATAGACGAAGTTAAACTTTATCCGTTTTGTCAAACTTTGTCTATATTTACCGTGATTTTTGAAACTATGGAAATGTAGAAGTTGTATTATCAGAAAGGCTTGTTGTCATTGATTTAGATTGAGAAAATGATGACATTTGATTGGTATTGGTTTATATAATATGAGGAAAATTGCACTATAGTAACTCGACATAAAGGACCCCGCGCATATTTACAATAGCTACTTTGCTTGTGCGATTACTCGCATCTACCAGTTAGCATTGCCATGCAAATATGTGAACAACAATTACGTATATTGGCAACACGGTATCTCCAAAGGTGTAGTTGCCCACATCGCAGTACCCTATGAGCATTTGTTAAAACTTCAATTTATTGTAATGAATATAGTCTGGACGATTTTACACTATTGTATTCTAGACATAAACTTGAGTTCTAATTCTGTTACTATACCACTTCAAATCAAAATGTCTTGATTGAACTTTAAATGTTTCCCGCTGTAAATCTGCCTATTTGTTCTCTTCACTCGGGGCGTGATATTTATATTCACGAAGTGTTCTTATCTCGAATATTCCGGGTCTCTTGGAAAATACGAGTGAGGTAGATTTCTGTTCGACGGCACGCTTCTAGATGATTAGGCATTCCGCACACGTGAGTGGTGACATCATCGCTGTTTACAGAGCGTCAGTGAGACAACAGGTCCGGCTCCAGTTACAATATTCTAGTGTAGTACGAAATGTATTATTTTTTCAGTGTCACAATTTTTATTCGGGTTTGAAGGCCGTCGTTTTTCGGAATTTCTTCCTAGCGCTAGTGGCTAGCTTCTTCAGAGGCTTATACATCATGAATAGTGTCATATGACTGGAGATTCCGTCTGCGGAGGTTGTATTTATTCTGATTTAGGTAATCTTGTGCGTTAATTACCGTATCTGGATTTGGTACATTCTCACTAACCCTAATTTACCCCTTTCTACCTGCCGGCTTAATGTCGTTGATATCCTTTGTTATTTCAGAATTGCTTATTACCGTAACTGGGTTAGGCATATTTTCGATAACATTAATTGACACCTTTTTGCCTGCTGTCTTAATGTCGTACTTTTCTTTTGTTATTTTAGAATTTCTAAGAATAGGATTCCATATTCGTTTGAGGTTCACAGCTTCTTCTTTCCTGTTGAAATTCTCCGTGTGTTTGTGGATATCTATTGCCTCCCGTACAAGTCGGCTATGGTATCCCTGGTTGGGGGCAAGAAGTTTTACGTCCTCAAACAGAACCTTGTGGATTCTTTCACTGAGCGCGTGTTCTGCCACTGCCGACTTGTCCGTTTGGCCTAATCTGCAATTCCTCTGATGTTCCTTCAGCCTTGTATTTTTTATGGTTCCGATGTATACCTTTCCGCAAGTGCATGGTATGCGATATACCCCCGCTGCAGATAGAGTGTCTCTTTTGTCTTTTGTCGACCTAAGGCTTTTTTGTATTTTCTTGGTGGGCTTGAACTTTGAAGACTGTTTTTATGTTGTGTTAAATACAATCTCCGCAGGCGGAATCTCCAGTCATCTGAGGTTATTCATGATGTATAAGCCTCTGAAGAAGCTAGCCACTCGCGCTAGCGAAACGTTAGGAAGAAATTCCAAAAAACGACTGCCTTCAAACTCGAGTAAAAATTGTGACACTGAAAACTTCGGCCGCGAAAGCCTTAGCCATTTTGTATTAT
The DNA here is from genome assembly GCA_944452925.2 of Chrysolina oricalcia. Taxonomy (NCBI): domain Eukaryota; kingdom Metazoa; phylum Arthropoda; class Insecta; order Coleoptera; family Chrysomelidae; genus Chrysolina; species Chrysolina oricalcia. Next base: position 14,880,558 of record OX101818.2, on the reverse strand, counting down.
TTTTTGTTGCTTGATCTTATACATATGTCTTTCTGCAAAGGTTTAACATTATTTTATAGCTGTTGCTCGAAAAAAACTATGACCCTTTAGCAAAAACAACTCTGTGTATGATCTGACTTTACAAATAACACAGCGAATGTACTGTAGTTTTAAAAATTGTTCAGGGGGATTGTGATGTGGCCAATACAAATAACACAGTGAATGTATTGTAGTTTTAAAAATTGTTCAGGGGGATTGTGATGTGGCTAGTTACACCTTTGAAGAGATCTTGCTGCCCATATAAGGAATATTAGTTGACAATTTCACACAACCATTACTAACTGCTACACGCGAGCAATCGCGTGAGCAAAGTAGCTATTGTAAATATGCTCCCCGCACCACGTTAATGGGAAGTTGGCATTCGGTGAATTTGCTCGATTTTTTTTATATGTCAAAATCAATATATTCTAATACCTTCGCAATCACAACACAGATTTTTATTTTAGGCTCAAGGAGTACCTCACGCCGACCGCAAATACACTCTAAGAAAACGGCAGAGCTCCATGGTGGACACGGCGACCTTCATTTGCTACACTTGCGGACTAGACTATCCGTCGAAAAGCATACGAATCCTGTACTGTTGTCCGAACGCCGAAAAAGAACCGTACTTCCCGTTCATACAGAACCAAAAGGCGCCGCCCGGCGCGAGTCCGATCAGCCCGCAGGGTATGGTGCAGGTGTGTTTCGCCTGCTACAAGAACGTCCCCAACAAACACCAGGTGTTCGGCGGCGATCCTAGCGCGGTGGCCAATAATCACGTTTCTGTGGTCGATATACTATCCCACAGCAACCATTCTTGGAGACCGAGCACCTCTAGGTCGCCCGCCAACAGCGCTGGGTCGGATATCAGGTACAAGCCGTACGATATCAATGCTACGGCTGCCTTGGCCAACAAGAGGAAGCACGACAGTAGGCAGAATCATCTCAAGGTAAATAAAAAAATTGTGATCTATCTATTTCTTCCATTCTCAAGGTAATGTGAGGAATTCCACTAGTTGCTCTTGTACAAAAAGGCTGATTTGAGTTATCCACTAATTCATAATAAAAAATTCATTAAAAACCTTTGTTGAAAGTGAGATTGTTGAATTCTGTATGGATTTTCGTCTGGATAATAATACAGGCTATACATTCGATATCTATAGAACTAAAAACTTATCATTCGTTATTGAAATTAAGAAAGAAATTGACAAAAGTAATGTTGAGGTGATTTATTCAATGAATTTTATCACTTAAACTTTCAATTAGTTTCGATATACAAATTGTGAAAGGTTTTCGCGGCCGTCGTTGCTTGAATGATGGCTTTTCGGGATGTTACGCCGACGTGTATATTGCGAGATGTTCTCGACGTTTCGCCAACACGAGTGGTGGGCATTTTCAAGCAAGAGAGAGATGTTTACTGCTGCTCCTATTACTGTTCGCTGTTCAAAACCCGTTGCTTCAACCAGTAGTATTTATGTGTCGGTGTGTTGGTTTTTGATTAGTCCACTGCGTCAGGTGCCTTCTTTGGTTTTTAGCGCCTTTATTATCTCGGTACCTATCCAGGTGCTTCCCGGACGAGTCTTGGGTAATAAGCAGATGTGGATATGACTTCGGTTTTTTTCAAATTTTACTTTGTGATTGTCGTTGTTGAGTGCATGTTCTGCTCTGCTATAGCGGATTTTTCAGTATGTCCTAACCGACAACTGGCCTTGTGCTCCTTTATTCTCGTATTCATGGAGCGTTTCGTGGTTCTGATATAAACGCTGCCACAGGTGCATGAAATGCGGTATACCTCAGATGAGCTTAGCGCTTCTTGTTTGTCTTTTGCTGATCTTTAGTGATCCTTCAGTTTTTTTGACGATTTATATACCGTTTCAATCTCATGCTTCCGCAGTATACGGCTAATCCGATCTGTGACCTTGGAGACATATGGTAGGAATGCTTTTATTTTCTATGTTAGTTACACTGTCACTCAGTTCACTGTCGAAACTTTGGCTAGTATTCTTCCTTTTCGATTTATACAACGCTCAATTTCTCTTTCTTTCTCCCATTTTCGCAAGAAAATAGGATCAACATTTCTTCAGATTCGTAATCAGGATCCCCAATTTACTAGAGATACATCGTTTTCCTGCAAAAATTTTAGTCCAGAAAATTCCCAATTTTTTACGTAAAATTGTACATTTTTGGTCTATTCATGGAATTTGGAAATTTCACAATTATTCTTTCAAAAATTACGGAAGTTGCAAGGGTTTTTCCATGAGAATTGATATAAATTCTGATTTTTTTTCAGAAAAAAGGTTTATCTGTAGTAAATAAGGGGTCATGATCACGCACCTGAAGCAATTTATCTTTTCTCCTAAAATGATTGGACGTAAAAATGCGTTGTTCCATTGGCATGGTGGGTGGTGTATATCACACTGTTGAGCCAGTATCATTTCTAAGAGTTTCATCATTCTACCCAATGACATATTACGGATAGACTCCGTTATTTACATTAATAGCTGCGGTCAATACAGGGTCAAGGGTCTAAGGACAATTTTTACTGTCGCTTGTTTCGCGGAAATTATCTGCTTATGTACATTGTAAATCAGCAGATAAAACAGCAGAAACTTAGCTTTGCCGAATTTTGGGTTGATTGACAACTATTTTCCGCGAAATAAGCTGCAATAAAAATTTTGCTTAGAATGTGATCGCAGGTCGAAATTTAAATAACGAAGTCTATCCTTAATATGTTATTGGTTCTACCTCGGGGTGCTTCCATGAAAAGTGAAACACATTGTACTTATGTGGCAGCTATCTATTGAAAATTATGGTGAAGGCCTTGGCTTCCCAAGCTTCCATATTATTGCCTCCCCAGTTGTGTTCCTTGCTATCTAACTAGCTAGCTTTCTTCTTCACATCAATGGATTGTTGGGAGCTAACTAATGCCCAGTGCACAGCTTTGCGGGCGATATTACCTTTTATTCCACTTTCTCTTACAAAGCTCCGATGTCAGCCCGTGAAACCAGAAGAGAACGAGGGTGGATCGTCAACTATTTAAATACGAACAAAAATTCTAGAATGGGGATCCAACAACTTGGTGGAATTCAATACGAAGAAAACCCAAGCATGTCTTCTCTCTAGAAATGCCAATCTGATAGTGTAATCATGTCAGGAGGATCCATACCAATGAAGCCTTCCATTTTCATGCTCGGTATTAACATAAACAATACCCGTTCGTGGAAAAATCATGTGAGGTCCACTGCCAAAAGTTCCTTTCAAAAACTTGGTTTTCATTTCGTGCCAACAGCTATTTCAACTTCCGTCAACTAATTATGGTTTACACGGCACAGCCCTGGAATACTGTTCACATATATGGAGTGCAGCCCTTAACACACACTGAACTTTTAGAGTTTGTCCAAAAAGGCCATTGGTAGTAGTTTTATAGATAGTTTCATGGACGATGGACGAAGCTCTTCTGAAATATCATCGTTCGTTCCACCGTTAGCGGTATCATCGAGTACCGACTGACCCGTCTAGCTCAGTACTCACATGCATTTGTGAACTCACCGTCTCAGGAGGAGCTCCCTGTGGCATACTGCCACTTTCCCTCTGCTCTCTCGATGTCGTCTGGATGTTACGCAATTCGAATTATATCGAAAGAATTGGATTACTCCGCAGCTATAACCGCGTATTTTGCCATAATTGAGTCACATTTGAGGTATGGGATTGCATTTTTGGGCGCATACAGCTCTTACCCACATAAAAATGTTTTTGTACTCCAAAAACGAGTTCTGAGGTATATCTACAAAAAAGGCCAAGAGATTCATGTAGGCAGTTATTCAAGGATCATAAAATTCTAAAATATCTATACATTTTAGAATCCGGTAGCCTAATACACAAAGATAAATATCTCCTTGAAACCCATAACACATGTCTAAGCAACTTCATCAGATTACCTAGACCAACTAACAATATTGTGAGAGACTCAATAATTTACAACGGCATCAAAATGTATAATCACCTGCCCATAAACATTAAGATACAACAAAAAACCTCCTGGTTCAGCAATTATTCTATGAAATAGAAGATTACTTTACCTCCAACTTTTGACATTCCCAGTTCTCCTTGCTCAGGAATTATTTCATAACCCTTGCAGAACTTATGACTGAATGTAAAAAGTAAAGTATTTGTTGGTTTTTATATGTACACATTACTTGTTTTGTGTTTGTATTCAACATTTTAATTATTTACTACTGTTTGTATTTTCTCGAATATATTTTTTTCGAATGTCCTAAATGTCTGTATACACCATATTTTAGAGATTTATTTGGATATTTTTCCATCATATTTTTATTCTAATCAAATCAATCTGAGATCCGAACACGGTACATAAGACAGAATAGCTCCGCCCTCAGGCTCAAATTTGTTCTCCGGTATTTACGGGCAGTTTTCTTAAAGAGGAACATGAGTGTCTGGGTGAGAAACGACACTACATTTTCCAGGAATAACTTTTTTTGTTTGTTTGCTTCCCGATTTTTTCGTAATAATGTCTTATAAAAATACACGTATCGATCTAAAACTTTTTTTTCAGTCTTACATATCGACCCGCCCTACCTCTCCTTCACCCGATATGAATGGTCAGCTAGGCAGTCAGAACTACCGGTGCTACATCTGTACCGGCCTCTATTCTCGTATCCAAATGGAATGGGTGAGCACATCATCGGAGGGCATGAATTCGCACGCTATGCACTTTCCGTGTCTTTCCAAAATGACGAAGCAATCTGAAAACAGCTGTAGGGATTCGTTCGGCAGGGTACTGAGCTGTAACAAATGTGTGTATCATTTATCGCAGCAATGGGAAGCTTTGGAGGCAGATAGAGTGCCTTTGGAAAGGAGGAGGTGAGTTATCAAACATCTGGATATCGTAGGGTGACAAGTACAATTCTATCGAAAAATCGTGATAATTAGACCAATACACTTGGCGCGAAAATTAAATTCGTAAAATCATTTGAATCACGTTATGTTCACTGAAACCTATAAACCACTTTACGGATTCTTTTTTTGTTTTACAAGCTTTTATTTAAGTTGTTTCGATCGTATGTCTGCCTGTTTGTCATCTGTCTGTATTTCCGGTTCGCAAACCATTTTTCAAGCACTTGCTGGCTTCTGTTGGAGCTGAAATTTTATACAAGGATTAGGAACCCATGACAATACAATAATTAAACCCCCCCTTGAAGATTAGATCGATAATGCGTAGGAATTCTGAAAAATTCCGGCAGTTTCGGACGTCGAAAATAACGTAAAAATGTCGGTCACCATCATTCTTAAAATAAGAAAAGAACTCGCAGAAATTAAATTGAAAAAAATCCTTTAAAAAAACATTAGGCCATCGAATAATAATTTTATTTAAAATGATGCTACCCACTGCCCCCCTAGATAGAGAACGCGTAGGAATTCAGAAAGTTTTCTCCGACGGTTTTGGGCGTGGAAAATTACGTTCTCCTCGAAAAAAGTTGCGAAAATAAAATCGGAAAAATCCGCAATTTAATTTCAATTAACTTATCCCCCTGCTACCTGAAGACTAGATAGAGAAGTAATAGAAATACGGAAAATCTTCGACGGTTTCGGACGTAGAAAATTACTTTAAAAAAATAAATGTCGGTCGGGGTCTTGGAACCCCCCCTCCTTCTCCAAAAAGTTGCGAAAATAAAATCAGAAAAATTCTTAAAAATTGTGAAAAACATCGGACCGTCGGATAATTGAATTTCGAATAATTTACCCTCTGTCCCTTTGAGGGCTACAAAAAAAACGCCTAAGAATTCGTAATTATATTCGACAAGTTGAACGAGGAAAATTACTTAACTCCCCTTCGAAAAATGTTGAGAAAACTCGCGTAAAAGGCACCTAATACATATATTAAGACATAAAATGAAGTAATTATAATACTAAAAATTACAAAATAAAATAAAAGTTTTTTTTAAAAACAAACTTTTATCTATAAACTAAACTAAAAAGTAAAAAATAATATTTATTAGTGAATGAAAAAAAAAAAAAAAAAATTATAAGCTTGAGGCGAATCGTCACACTTGAATAAATCCTCATGCATTTAAGAAAATACTTAAATTTTTTATTTTTTTTGTTTTTCAGTCAGTAATAATTATTGTTTTTTTTTATTTACTTCAATAGTTTATTAATAAAAGTTTGTTTTTTTGATTAATGTTATTAATATTTTTCTCAGTTGATTGGTACACTGTAAAATCCAAATTATTTTTGGTTGCATCGACCCTCACCATCAACAAAGATAAACATGGAATAACCAACAAACATCAAATGATAACGATAAATGTAAACAATCTAGTCTTCCGTTTAAACCTATACTATAGGGGTATTTTCGACGACAAATAACCAACAGCAAACAATACTGTCCCCTACGACCATTGAATTATACCTGTAAGTTTTTGGCAAAGCTTCTGTGAAAACTACCTTGCAGTGCTTCATAAATTACATTGTCAAACTCATGTTTTGAATATAAAGTGAGAAACACCTACATAACGTTTATTATTTTATATACCGGGTGAGTCTGAGATAGGGCAACAATAAGTGAATTTTCAAATTTGTTATTATTTGATATTCTTGTTAGTTCAGAAGCTGCATAACTTTCTGGTACATTTTTTTTATAATAGTGATAACTCTGAAAATAATTGACATATATTCAAAATTTCGGAATCATTTGATTTGTCTCTTTCAAAACTATATGTCATACAGGGTGCGCTATAGAGAAACCACTTGAAATAAATTAGATATCTCAGAAAAAGTTAATTTACAATATTCAAATCCCAACTGGTGACAAATATTGTAGGCAAAATGATAATTTAATTTTCATGAATAACATGGCATCGGAAACATGCGAAAAATCATCATCAATAAAAACGAAATCTCATGAAATAAAATAATAATAATCAAAACAATTGAATAAATAAACTAGCTCATTATCTTCAGAATTAGCTTGAGATTTTTTTAAAATTTATATATGGTGTTCCTTTTAAAAAACTAAAACTAGGACCATTGCCGGTGACAATGGAAGTGCCACAGAATTCGTTCTTATCTCAAAAAATCAAATTTTTGTGCTTTGAATCGGATTAAATCTCTTAAAAATAGGGGTGCGCCATCTCTCAGGCTCACCCAGTACACTGATTACCAAAAGATTATATCTAATAATAAGTACCAATTTGAAACGTAGAATAAAAATTACAACATAAACTATAACTAAAAAATGTATTGAGTTTAAAAGAGCACATTTATCACACATTAAAAAAAGTTACCCTTGATTTTTCAAACCATAGGTAAGAGAGTAGCAAGGTCTTGGGAATATTCAAGAAATCTATGGCTTATGTTCTCAAGAAATCTTTGGCTTATGTTCTCAACCAAATTTTTCAATAGGGACACTCTCTACTTAATTCATTATAGCTAACAGTCTAGACATACTAAAAGATAACAGGCCTACCTTTGTGACCTCACAAAGGACATATTAGCACATATGCTAGCACTTCTGTTGAAATTTTTTTTAATACTATTTGTGTTATTTTCAGTAATTGGTTTTAGGAAAGTCAAAGCAGTCTCCACGTATTCTACTAAATTTTCCCTCAATTTCAGGTATGATATACCCATGCTAGACACGACGGCAAATGGTGATCAGGGTATCCTCACTCCTCCTAGTACCAACAGTGAAAGAACAGTGGGAAGTGGCAGTAATCCAGGAACGAGCAGTTGCAGCATATTCTGTTTCATTTGTGGCTTTCATTCGGAACTCACCTTAGCCAGAGTTGTGTACAGCAAACCACAAGGTAACTTTCAGTTATCAACAAAACTTTATCTCGTTTTTTTTTGTAACGAATAACACATTATGAAAAAACCATTTCCTTACAGGGAGAAACGCACCCTACTTTCCAAGACTTCTCAGCCACAAAAGTCCGGCAAACGCCGAACAGTTGCGCGACGATGGTTCCGCTTTGGTGTGCACGTTTTGTTACCACAGTTTGGTCAGTCAGTGGCGAAGATTCGAGGCCCAGGGCGCTTGTGCTCCGCCGGCCGACAGAAGAGATTACAACACCCACGATTACTGCTGTTACATTTGTGGCATCATCACTTACAGGAAGAGAGTCAGGGCGTTGGTCAATAAGGTGAGCACTGTTGAAATACTCCTCTACATCAGCTTATATTTAGATGTTTTATTCGAAAATTATCGTGTCTCTAAACCCCACACCTGACACCAATCTTATTTTATTTTTGTAACTTTTGAAATTTGTATATTTTGCGTACATTATTATAAAATATACTTTACCAGTCGCAAAAATTACTTGTAATTAACGAGTACTGTATCATAAATTATATGAAAAGCATGAATATTGTAGAATGATGCCAGGTATGGTTTCACGTTTTCAACAACTTCAAATTGCACTAGCTGAAATCACTTTTCTTTTCAGGATTTTCCTTTCCTGAGGTTTCATCCGCAACCTGAACATTCTCTAGTGTTAGAGAATGGCGAAAATTCAGTGGTCTGTTTGGATTGCTACGAGACTTTGAGGACACAGAGTTTGGAGTATGAGAGATGGGGCTTGCCTCTCGACAAGAGACAGTACAATTGGATCACGCAGCCTCCGCCTCCAGAGGATAGTCCTGAAGCGACCGTTGCCAGGTTACCAAGTGGCCAGCGTAGCGATAAAGTGGTGAGTGGAGTGAAATAGGGACTCTGTTTATTCACCCAACCAATTCCAAAAGCGATGGATGGGCTAAAACTGATACTTATTTTGTTACAGGTGCCACAAACTTTCATAACCAAACCAAACAAGAGAAATCATTCACCAAAAATTGCAGAGAGGAAGAGTTCTTCGAAGAATGAATTGAGACCAGGTTAGTAGTTTATTGTGCATGACTTTTGTTACCGTGTGTACATGTAACATGTTTCTTCTAAAATCGGTAATGGATAACGTAAAATTTCATATAAAGTTCTTTCCGTTTTTCTTCTCGTATTCTATTCATTTTAGAAAGTATTGAAAAATAGTACTTAGATTTTCTGTTTTATAAAGTTCAGTGAGATCAAATCTAGTGATCTGATGGGCCATTTAGTGGGACCATTATGAGCAATCCAGTGGTCAGGGTGAATTGTATTTATCTATTTTTTTATTTCACTCCACAAGTCTACAATTTTTAACGCGTTTGTTCAAAATAGTGTTTGTATAATATGTCTCCAGTATAATCTGAGGTGTTCGTTTTTTGTTTACTGAACATCATAACTTTGGCGCAGATTCACCCAATTGAATTTGTACATTGCAAAAAATGTATAAGGACAAATAACGCTATACCTATCTATCCATCTATTTATCCAGATGGTATCAAACAGCTCTGTTAGAATGAAGTGATTCATCGTTGAAACACTATGTCTAAGTGGAATTCACAAGTTTCTCTTTCAGTATTCAAGAATTTCATAGTCAAGCATCAAGTAAAAACAACTACTATCCCTTACGACCTTTGCATTATATCTTCAGATCCTCGTTACATAAAAAGGGGATCATCTGTATAATGGTTTCATTGCAGATTTAGCAACTTCAATTAGTATTAAATAATACTAGAAATAAAAACAAGAAATTTTTCATGCACATACATTTAGGTTACCCAAGAAAACCATTGTACACCCTGATATTGTGAGTACAACTACTTACTGTCAGTGAAGTTTTTATTTTAGTATCATATAATGTCGTCAAAATGATGTATCTAAACTTCAACAAAAGTAATTTTTAATGATAAATGGTAATATTTCAGTAAAAATGGTCGTTTTCGATTTTTTTTTTTGAAATAATCATGGATATTTTTAGTATTATCGCCCAATCAACTAAGTAGAAGCAAAATATTTTTCTAAGCTTTAAAACGGGAGCTCACAAAAATACCGATAACCATAAGAAAATGGATCCTTCGCATGAATTTTTTAAATTATTCACTACACAAACCCCGATTTTACGCTTCTGGCTTTGAATTGATACAAGCTCAACTATCTCTTTCAAATTTAAGATTGTATATGGCTGCTTTTCGTCCAAAATATGGTTTAACTCTTAGTGGTTTTCAAGATATTCGAAAAAAATATACATTTTCACCCCGACCTCAATTCGGAAACTAAGGAGTTTAAAATTTGTTCTTCATATATCTTTCACGACAAATCATCTCCCATGCAATATCAGTAATTTCGGCTTCAACTTAAAAAATATTCCATTATGTATATTTCTAAAAGATATTTACCAGAAAATCAGATTAAAACCCTCACTGTGGATAATTCTTGTATACGATACAAAAAATACTTAAAATTTCTAGGTTTAATCATTGATCAAACTCTCTCTTGTTCTACGCATGTTCTGGATCTGAGAAAAAAATATCACCTATTATTGGCATTTTATTCAGACTAAGGTCTTATATTCCACTAAAACATCTCAAAAATATTTATTTCAGTTTGATATATCCTAAGCTTCAGTATTTAATTTCAATTTGGGGTACTGCAACAAAATCAATTTTGAAACCATTGAATAACTTACAGAATAAGATTATGAAATGTATTTTCAAATTACCTTTCTCGGAACCTACTTCAAAATTATACAAACCAAGAAATTTTCTAGATATTGATTCATTATTCAGAATGAAAATTTGCACGTTTATTTACCTAACAAAAATAAGAAAAAACATTCTAATCTCTCCTATGTTGTTGCTTCTGATGGTCATAGTCATCTAACCAAGCAATCTGATAACCTAAAAACTATCCAAATTAAAACTCAATTTGGCAAAAATTCATTACATTATCGCGGTATTTTAATAATAGCATGCCGAAACGAATAAGGTCTAATTACCTCAAAAAATTCAAAAAGGAATTAAAAAATTTATCGTTTCTACTGAAGTATGAAGTAGTATAATGTCTCCGACCGATTTCTGCTTAATACTGATATTATATTTAATTGTTACCTATCAACTATACCTAATATTGTTGTTATTTTTTTTTTGTTTCATATGTATATTTATATTCGTTGTCCCTGAATAAACATTTTATGTTTCTTGAGATTGAATTAATAAATAAAATAAATTTTTTCATTGAACTGTGGAAACCGAACTAATTCTCGACTTCTCCACTCTCGTCATCCCTTTCTAGTTGAGCGCGTATTTGGTGTCGAGAGTGCAGTAGGAAGGACCGGACCTAAATATTTTAACACAAGTAACTTAAAAACTGTCGATGTCGATTATAAAGTTTATGGAACTCAAAAAACATAGGTCATAGGTTCCAAGTAAAATAACATATCAATTACAAATTACTACATATACGGGTACGAGAATTTTTAGAAATTGTGAAAGGCTTTCGCGGCCGTCGTTGCTTGAATGATGGTGTTTCGGGTTGTTAGTTCGACTTGTATTTCGATATGTTCTCGACGTTTCTCCAACACGAGTGGTTAGCATTTTCAAGAGAGAGAGATGTTTACAGTTGCCCCGATCACTATTCACTGTTTGATACCCGTTGTCTCAACACTCTCAACCAGTATTTATGTGCCGGTGTATTGATTTTTTATTGTTCTACTTCGTCAGATGCCCTCCCTTTCTTTTTGTGCTTTCATTATCTCGGTACATACCCAGGTGCGGTCCTCTTTCGACATTTAAGAGAACGGAGTCATTAGTGCCTTCATTATTCAGGTAAGGCGCTATTTCTGAGAACAGGTAGTCATTCCTTGTTCATGCACAATCTCTCTTCAGTTCTGTTATATTGGTGTTTTTGAATGCAGCAAATGTTGTGGGTATGACTATACTCTTTCAGTACCAATACTCAAATTCTTCTTTCAAAAACTCGGAATTTAGCAGGTTCATCAGTCGAGTTATTTGCTAAAAAAATAACCAAATATTTTGGGTTTGACAATATCCTGTAGGAGGACAATGTCTCCATGTTTCAGTAATTTAATGTTGAAAAAAAATACAGGGGTTCGTATCGATTTTATTGAGGTATTCAAGAAAACAGTTTCTATTTTTCATGATACACGCACATTACATTTTATGCAATAAATGTGGGTTTTGAATTTGCAGCTCTGTATTTTACACCTTGAATTTCATTAAGTCCATTTTTCGTAAGTGGTTTTATCCATCATCTCTGGAGTCTGGAGTACAGTTTCTCTTTTTCTTTGGGCATCTGCAGTATGTTGGCCACGTCTTGGTGCAGCTTTGTTCAAAATAATACTCCCCCACACCTCACTTGTACTTGTACACTTGTATCATAATATAATGATCTCATTTTCCTTTTCTACCTAGACGTGCAGAGTTCTCATTCCGTTATTAAGAATGTTTTCGATTCCATTGCGACATTTGTGGTTAATAATTTATTTAAAATTTTAGTAAACCGTCACACGTTTTTCGTATTTGTGTGGATAGTTTTTATCGGAGGGGGGGGGGGGGGGGGGGATTTATACAACGCCCAATTTCTTTCTACCCATTTGAAAGAAAGTCGTTTTCAGGTGTTTCATTTCAGATGTTCGGGTTCGCATATTCTTCTTGCTCGGTCTACTAAAGTTTTGATTATACTTTGTTTTTGGCAAGGAAGATGATTTGAAGTGCTGTGGAGGTACCGATCAGTGTGCGTTGGTATGACTTCCTGCAGACATCTATTCTTCGCCCTAATTATCACAAGACTATTTGGTCACTCTTGTCTCGCGCTGATGAAACGTACTCTAGACCAGCAAAACTATTTTCTCCAAAATTCAGCATTTTGGTTACAGACCTTTGTCTCAGAGTCGGACGCTCTTACCACTGCGCCACGCCCCGACATATCTGTTTAATTTACATAATTCAATACTCGTCCTGGTATAAGCCAGGAAAGTAGTTGTTTTCTACAGATATTTGTCATATTGGCCTACACTTTAAAAAAAAAGTTCATATAAACATATGTCCTAATTTGCCTTTTTTTCAAGTGACGGAGTATCAAAGTTTTAATAAATTTCGGCTATTTATTAATTACTCGAAAGTCTTTTCGCCGATCTTCATGAAACCTGGTGTGTTTATTAGCAGTTACAAGGGGCTAGTTTTTATGAAATTATTTTTCAAATCATAAGTGGCAGGTGGTTACTTGATTGATATTTATAGTAAAAATCATTGTACTTCACTGTTTTTCTCTAAGTTTCATATTTTTCCAGAATAAATAATTAAAAATACAACTTTCTTATAATGCCGTGAATTCGAAATAGCTAAACTTTGTCAAATCAAAGGCAGTGGCGTAGGAATGGTGGTTACGCATCAAGTCATGTGAATGATCTTTATTTCAGATTCTTTATATTTTCTTGACATTCTATTTAATTTCATGCACAAATGTTTTGTTGAGTTTTGATAGAAATAGTTGGTAATAATAGGCCCAGGAACACAACAAACACCCAGTACATCAACGACGAAATCAATAAAGGAGTTCAGAAATAAATTAATTAAGAAAATCTATGGATTGATAAATTTCACGGCATTATATGAGAGTTGTACTTTTAAATGTTTAATCTGATAAAAATATGAAACTTGGAGAAAAACAGTGGCCTACAATGATTTTCACCATAATTATCAATCAGGTGGCCCTTCACTACGTGTAATTTGAAATCTAACCACATGAAAACAAGCCCCTTGTAACTGCTAATAAACACACTAGGTTTCATGAAAATCGACGAAAAGACTTTTGAGTAATATTTAAATAACCGAATTTTTATTAAAACTTTGACACTCCGTCACTTGAAAAAAAAACAAGAACTTTTTTTATAAAATATGACAAGGAATCACCACCTGAAATTAATGACATCATTTATTTTACACCCTGTATAATGATTATATGTCCAGAAGGCACTGTAGATTAATTATTGGTCACATTCGCATAGGCAAATAATAATAATAGCCGTCCTCTACCCTCCTTTGGGATTCTTAGAAGTGTTTCTGGGGGAATTTATTATTAATATTATTTTAGTTACGCTAAACCGTTAACGAAAGATTCAGAAATGTTATTGTCAGTTGACTGTTTTAACGAAATTTTGATTTTTTTGTTGAAATTTCGAGTTTATTGGCGAAATTTCGATTTTTTTTCGAAATTTGACCTTTTTCTCGAAACTTCATCTTTAAAGTCGAAGTGACAAAAATAACCCTTGTGGCACTCCTGCGCTTCCGTAGATACCCCCTATAATCATAAACTTATTTTTGGTACATGTGCAGTGCTTCTCCCAATTCAGAGTATCAGTTCGAAAATCTGAATTTGAATGTTTATAGCCACGGGACGCCGAATATCTAATCCCGGTCCTGGTCGCACGCTGCCGGCGTTTGTCGATAATCGCGATTTTGCGGCCGAATCAACGCCCCTAATCAAGAATTTCCGCCGAATATCCTTGCGAAGCGTCGCATTTCGGCGTCGGTCGGCGTTTGGGTGATTTTTTCCAAAGGGAGTAGCGTGATAAGAACTGTTTCGACTCGTTTTTTTCGATAAGTATTCGAAGATGGATATGAAATATCCGGCTTCCGTGCACGACCCTCGGTCGTACTTGTTCGGCAATAAAGGAGAGCAAGGTGAAGTAGCTATTTATTAGAAGAAATGGGTGAGGTAATTATATATTGCGTCTTCTGTTTGGCGTTTCGGCGAAATGTTTTTGTGGTAGGTTGGGGGCGGGGGCGAGTGGTCGTCGCTTTGTGTTTGTTTTGGGGCAGACTGGCCAAATTACCGCTGATGAGCCATTTGAACTACCAGGTATCAATAACTTACTGAAAACGAATAAAGTACAAAATAATCTTAACCTGAAAAAGTTCTTGTCAAAAAAATCCAAAATTCTTGGAAATTCAATTAGGTACCTAGTGAAACAGTGCAGCATCATTTATAATTTATGCAAATGCTAGGTACAGCTCTTATCCACAAGAAAATTCTATGAATTGAAAATATGAGGACGTTTTGAAATGTGCAGATGAATTGTTTTTCAGCGAACTACCTATGTGTTCTTCAGTACCGATAAAACCCAATACTTACGTCAGAAATGTGTAATTTTTAATGACTTATAAATGTTAAAAGTAGGCTATTGTTGAACAGAGTTCAAAAATTTTTTTTTATGCTTGGCATGCAAAAAAGTGCAGACCTACGTTGTTTAAATACAGGTAGGTAATACACAATACCCATCATTCTTATCTCAATCGTTTTTTATCAAACATATTTCAATCATACTCCATCCATACTATTTTTTTTTTTAAGATTCATATTAATAAGAGAACGCTGTTATTCTGCATGTTAATTAAAAACGATGATTTTGGTAATAAATCCTAAATCAAATGACATTTCTCGTAGTTGTTCTTAACGTCGACGTTTCCATTTTTCTTGATATCACCACAAGAAATACCGTTTCCAATTTTCACTGTCACTGCCATAACAATAAAAATTGGACTTGATTTCAAAACGTTAATAATTAATAAAGGGTATTTTCATTTTTATATTACAAAAACAAAGTATTGAAAAACATCATATATTATTATACAACTGGAATACAAAGACTGTTTTTGTACTCGCAATGTTTAATAACTTGCGTACGACTAGTTTTTTTTTTCAGTGTGAAAAGGATTGCGAAACTTCGAACAAGCTCAAAGAGGTTTTGCCGGAGAGTACAAATAAATGATATGAATAAAATCGACAAAGTCAAAGTACCCTTTCTCTCCGAATATTCCACCAAGTGGAAAATATGAGACAAAAATCTGACAGAAAACAACTACTTCCGTGGCTACTGCCACGACGGATATTGAACTACATCTGACAGATATTTGTGCAACGTTCTTCCAAGAAGACTCAGTTGCAAGTGCTTATTGTAAATAAACAAAAGATTATCCTTCATTCGGCTGGGGATGACCACCTGCAGACATGTTTCGAGGTTCTTGCCTATCATCAGTGCAAGGGTAGGTCCGACAACTTTGAGTTGTCTTGTCCCTGTCCAATGAATTATAATCTATTGCTTGTCGAATAATTATCTACGGATAAAGCAGCATTAGCCAGGGAAGTAGTACTTTTCTGTCAGATGTTTGCCTTATATTTTCCACTTGGTGGAATATTTCGACAGAAACGGTACTTAGACTTTGTCGATTTTAATTCATATCATTTATTTGTACTCTCCGGAAAAAACCCTTCGAACTTGTTCGAAGTTTCGCATTCAGTATTTGCTTTTTCGAGGAGTGCTTATTGATTTTCCTGGCGGGTGGCGTCACGACTGACTTACTGTAAGTCGCTGCTTCATCCGTAGGGAATTATTAGATAAACAATAGGTTATAATTCATTTGGCATTTGCACTGATGAGAGGAAAGAACCTCGAAACATGTCTGCGGAAGGTTATCCCCAGCTGAGTGAAGGATAATCTTACAATAAGCACTTGCAATTGAGTCTTCTTGGAAGAACGTTGCACAAATATCTGTCATATGTAGATCAATATCCGTCGTGGCATTAGCCAGGGAATAAGTTGTTTTCTGTCAGATTTTTTCCTCATATTTTCCACTTGGTGGAATATTTCGACAGAAAGGGTACATAGACTTAGTCGAATTTATTCATATCGTGAAAAGGATCCACAAAAAAAACATTGAACATTAACGTTTTGAAAAATATTTTTGTGGATGAAATTCACTTCTTGACATGAAATAAAGATATATCCTTTTTTACTCTAAATCTAATACAAAGAGAGTTTTTTCAAGTTTTGATAAGACTGATTTAGTCTTCGAAATGTCAACGTCGCCGTCGCGTCTTTTGAAAAGTGAGGTATTATTTAGTTATTTTGAACATGTCAGGAAGTATTTATTTATATGTATAACACATTTCAGACGATACAAATTCACATTCACAGTTGTACAAAAAATGTTGTTTGTATTTCGTTTATAAAATTTGTGTTTTCAAGAAAAATTAATAATTTCGAAATTCTTCTTTTGCCTAAATCTTTTTATTTTGCGAAGACTTTTCAATAAAACTTTTGGCACTTTGCCATATCAACTTTTTGTAGACTATCTGAATTTGTGAATTGAAATGATATACAAAGTGTACAAATGGGGCTACTTTATATTTTCAAATACAGACCTGTATTTTTCATTGCATTTTTTTTAACACCAAGGGTTATGTTTATTGGCGTAGTACTTTCATCCTACAGAGTTTTGGAAATATTGAACTACTATCAGTATAACAGCTGCAATTGAAAAATATCAGAGAGTAAGGTATAGAATACCTAGGATTTGGAAGAAAATCAACATTTTTCAATAGAGACTATCTTCTTTAATATTTCATTTAGTTCGCGCAACCCATGATCAATGTAAATTGGTTTCTTAGGAGTACGAGTATGTGCTATAGTAAAAATGGTCTAAAAGGTTTTAAATTAATTTGTTTTTACACAAAAAGTATATAACTACTAGTTCATATTCACTAAGTAATTAATATTATTTGTCTCCATCTGCCATGACCGGTGGGCAAACCCACCAGCGTGGAAGCTTATAGTTCTGTTTTTTTCAGGATTGCCAAACAGTCCTAAGCTCGCCTCTTCAAACTCTTCCAGCACGAAACCTCGAACAACTAGCGGGCACGCCGTTTCGGGTCCCGGTCCCGGCAATCAGAACCAGTACTCGCATTCTTTCGCTGCGGCACTTCGTAACTTAGCTCAACAGACCGTTCCCGGTACCACCGAGCACCCTTCGACTGGTGGTCAGTCGACTTCTGAATCCGTCAGAAGGGAACCAGGTAAATGACGCGGAGTATTTTTGTATTATTTCGTACCTCTATACATATACAAGAAACTAAGTCTGTAGCACGAGATACCATACCGTAACTGCCAACCTAATTTGTAATGCTTCTCAAACATTTCAATTTTGCGATTGAAATTGAGCCCGTTAGATTGTAGAAGGAAAATATATCACTAGACATTTAGGTGGTACATTTTAATCGTGATGGAATGGAGAGGAAGCTTTTATTGGCACTGAAGGCAACTTCAGCATCAGATCGAAAAAAGAAGAAAAGGTCCAAAGTGGCCCAAACATTGTCTCTTTGAAGGAAACAATTCGTTTATTTCCTAGATTTCAAAATGTATGTCATTGAAATCTTCATATTTCAAATATGTAGAAATATATATTTGTTTAATTTTTACATATCGTTTTTCGCCTGTATTTAGTTATGAAAATTCGGACTTCAGAAATGTTCTCCCACAGACATTTTACGTCACTGACACAATCCGACAACGTTGGAATCGGAGGCATTTGTCGATTGTCATTGTATTGTACAATCTGTCAGAGCTCTTAAGCAGGATTTATAGATTGTGTCGCAGCCGCTGCCGTTGCCGTAGCCGCAGGCGAAATTATGACCAATTTACAGTTTTATTTTGTGTTCATTGGGCGCCAACTGTTTTCCGGCATGAACATATTTTTATAATTCTTGTCCTTCAGATTATATAGATGTGGAAATGCTTCTAGTAGGTTTAGGAATACGCCTACATCAACATCTATATTTCCCTCATATTCTGACATTTCTGAATAAAATTAATTCTTGATTTCAAACTATATAAACAAATACATAACCTTAACTATGTGACCTTTCGTTTATTTTTGACTCGGAAATTTTGAGTTTTATTTTCCGCTGCCGTTAAGTTGGTTAACTACCGGTGGCAGCGACAATAGCAACGGCAGCGGATCTATAAACGTATACATGAGCAACGGCGCACATTTATCTTCGTACGGCAATGTCAACTGCAACGACTGCGGCTGCGACTCAATCTTACTGTTGATGAAAGAGGCATTGCTGATATTATATTTACTATAAGTTCTTGAATAACACTTCACCGATCTGGGACTCTTTTCATCCGTACGACGGAGCACCAGTATAAGAAAGATAGCAAATTTTTCATCCATCTAAAAATAACAAAATCTATGTTTTATGCTCGAAAAGGGTAATATAACGAAACTTACCTTGGGATGCTACACAACATTCACAGTCACAATTTTTTATATCATCATTACTTTCGTCAATAGTAGCTACAACAAAATATGGTTTGCTCCGTAATTTGTGCTCCGTAATTTTTGCTCAGGAACTATACGGCACTTGATGATACAAATAGAACACTCTCTTTTCAGCTGCATATAACCCACAACATCATCACCATAGCCTGATCTAGCAGCACTATAAATAAACCTTATAAGTAAAGGGATATTCATGCCATCAGAATGAGTTTCAAATAAACAGCACTTTCTTCATCTTTTTCATACCTTTCATCTCCACTCTCAAATAATTTGGATTGCGAGATAAAAATACGTGAACCATTTTATAATTTACGGGTGGCAAATTTTCACTGACACCTTTAAAATAGTAGGTATTTCTTCATTTTCACAAGTTCTTAAAAGTAATCTAATAACAATTTCACGACTGCCAAGAACAACATAAACGATGTCCGCAACTGTCAAGACTTCCACTGTTGTCAGATTCACATCAAATACTACTTAGGTCAATAAAAAATACTAGAATCTAGTAAAGACATTTTACGTCACGAGAGTAAAGATATTCGAATTTTCTCTATGTTTCAGGGCCAGATTTTCATGTTCGAGTTAAACTCCAGATAACTAACTAGTTTAGATGGTGAATCACATTATTTAAATAATGTTGAAGGATCACATTCTAACCATTAGTTAATCAATCTGGAAGTTTACTAACTTGAAAAACCGACCCTCAAGGCTCTAACTTTTTTATAACTGAATGTTGACTTGAATCTTTCACAAGGTGGGGAACTAATGCAAAATGTTTTTTAAAAACGATATTCAGTTCGATTTGGAGTTTTAGGAAAATAGCTAATTGTTTCCTACCCTGAACTGTCATAATGATTTGCGGTGTTGTCAATGCTCGTTCTTCATCGAAAGGATGGTCCGTTCAGGAAATTTGAAAGTTACAAAAACAATAAAAAGTAGCTAAAATGTGGATTTTTTTCTATGAGAACGGTATTGAATGTTTCGGAACGTCGATTGTGGTGGGGGTTGTTTCCGATGAACGTGACGTCAGCGGCATACTTTCAAATGAGATATTTCTTCAAAATGAAAAAAATATTATGGGAACTCTTTGTTAAATGGACGTTTCAGACTAGAATCTATCGATTTAAAAAGAGTTTTGCAATTTATTTTTCATAAATAAATTCAAAACCTAGGAGTTTCGTAAATACAAATTTTACAACATTAACGATATCACCTTTATTTCGTTTCTTTCGTATAGGTTCATTTTTTTGTACAACCGCATGTTCTGATCTACATTCTGTTAAAAAAGGTGTGTCAACTTCGAGGACACTCTGTACTTAAAAAAATAGTATACCTTGATCAGATATGTAAAAATATCTGCATTTTGTAATTGAATATTTCCAATATTTTTGATTGCAGTAGAATACGAGATACGAAGTCATCACGACAATTTTAGTTACAACAGCATTAGAACTAACGGTAAATAAGTCTGCTCATTGTGCAATGTCGCTTTCAGCTGTCCATTCTGCACCCGAAAAACCCAAAGTGAATCCGGAAGTTTCTCCATATATTGCAAGCGGATCGACAATGATGCGTTCTTACGAACCGAGGATGCCCACCAACCATGCAGAGAGGTATCAAGCAACCACCATGGTAGATCTGACTCGAAGCGGTTTTCAGCCATATCGACCGGAAGATAGGTAATCAATTTATTTTTAAAATATATTTAATACAGGATATTTGGATGTAGTATATAAACAAAGCCGGTTTTACGCCATCTGCCCTTTTGGCACGCTCGAGATATACTTCGAGGTGGGTCCTGACTCCGGCACTGGTTGTGACGCTGTCATTGTGTAGCGGGATGACGCAGTTGGCGGAGGTCCATCTAACGAAGATCGCATATGTAAATCGTTATCGGTGTTATGTTATCGCGTTTTTTTAGGACTGAGAAAAGAGAAGAGATGCAAAATTCGTCGTAGATTGCACACGTGTTCATTGTTTACTCTAACGGCAGTGTATTTCCTAGAAATTACCTTGGATGTACGTGGGAACGGTGCAATGAATGCTTGATTGAAGCATATATTATCTCACTTTAATGCATGGTTAATATTGCTTGTCTTTGTCGTCGATATACAGAAGCGGAATTAGTACAGGTGCGGCCAACAGGCGGGCAATGACGTAAGCGTGGGGCGTGACTTCCAAAGTAAACTGTCTCTAGGTAGAGGTGCGGTATGAATGGGAGAGATAGCATGCAAGTAGGCGGCAACACTGAAAGTGTGAATGTGGACGTGCGTATTCGTAATTTATGGCTATGAAATTTGGCAGTTAGATCAATGGGCGGGGCTTTTTGAGTGTTTTGTACATAAAGTCCCGAAATTCGTACAAGTATGGTTGGGGGTTGTGGGCCATTTGCGTGAAAACATTGCATTATTTGAATAAAAATTAATGTTTTTTGCTGTCGTTATTGCGAATGTATTTTACTCTAGAATGCCGCATCCATCAGTGACCGGTATGGATATGACGAGTTACCCACCATACGGCGCTTACCCTTCAATACCATTGATGGAAGAACAAATCTACTATGAACGAATGGGAATGTTGAGGCCACCTTGGTCTACAATCGGCAATCCATATCTGCCTTACATGATCCCAGGCGCAGCCATGCCGCTCTATATGCACGAAAGGTAAATTTGTGGTCTTAAATTAAAGTAACAGGAGATAGAACATAATCAACTGCCAATTTCCCTGATATCCCTACTCCTAGGTTTCGCCAATCGAATCGTATATCCCTTCCAACGAACCTGCTCAGAATTATGTGATCGCTCGTCTTTTGTAGGTTATATTTAGTATGAAATGAAATTTTGTTCAGCAACAAGTTTTATTTTATGTTTCGTTGTTTTTATCAAAAAATGGCACAGTGTGTTTGAAGCAATGCAAATATTCCTGAGGTAAAGCTTATAAGAAGGATATGAAATCTGTTTATCTACTTAGGAGGGTTTGTTATGGTTTGAGGGCCGTATTTTTTCACAGTTCATATTTTCTTCCATACCCTAGTGAATGAGATTATTGACTTTTGATTGCCACAAACTATCAAGAGTGCGATCAAATTAAATAAAATAACGAGGGGTTTTATTAGTTTAATATTTTAATACAAATTCATAACTTATTCGAATTTTCCTCTCAAAGTAAAATCCAGTTAGGCACTGACCATAGCTTGCACTTATATACCAGAGAATTTAGATATTTTTCACAATATGTTGAAAAATCGTACTTACCAATGAATCTTTAGTAGGTAGTCCTGAAAATCAATTTTCAAGCTAGGATAAATTCTACACAGAATAAACATTTTTGTCAAAACAAATATGTAGCAATTTTTCAGGTATGCGATTTGAATTTGGTCCAAAGAAGTTTTTATAAAGGTGGTTATTTGAATTCCTATTCCTTATGAAAGTGTAGAGATAGAAAGAAATATACTTTATTATCCAAGAAAATACATTCTTATTGACAAAGCTTATTAAAAAATCTGGTCTATACAGCTTTTAAAAATATGCAAAAAGGATGAGTTTAAAAGCGCAAATACCAAAAACGCAATTTGAACCAAACGAGTTCACATGTCAAGTAGCTAAAATATAACAATAAAAAATAAGATTTAACATATAGGTTTGACAGGTTTTTTAAGAATGTAAAACACAAATATACACAATTACAATAATATGCCCACTCATTTCAATGAAGATATAACTTTGGGAAAAATAGCTGCCATTTTTCCTGAATACGGAACTGGCCAGCCTCCCAAACCATGGTTATAACTCGAAATATTGGGCACCATATATAGGTAAACAGAAGTATGTGCACTCCCTGTCGGCTCCTTTCATGTATCGGGTTGAGATTAAATTTTTTTCTGGCATGCGGTTAGACAAGAGGGGTTGGCTTAAAGCTGTTCTGTTTCACTTGGTCTTACGTAGGGTGTTCGGATCGATTATTTGGTAGCGCCGTAGGACGGCTATGCCTACAATTCGAGGTGAGGATGTCGACACAAATATGGCGGTGAGTGCAAATACTTCTGTTCACCTGTATACGGTGGTGTAGGATAGTTTGGAAAAGGAGTTGTTCCCCATTCAAGAGCATTCCATCCTATCATGATGCACAACATTGTACTTATTTCGGTATTCTCATTTGCTGAAAAAAATAATTTGTAATCGTAATTGAATTGTTTTCATTTGAAGACTTAAGCTAGAAGAAGAGCACCGCCGAATGGTCGCTACCCGCAAAGACGAATACGTGGAACGAGAGCTGCAGCTCCAAAGAGAACGCGAACAAAGAGAAAAAGAACGGCTGCTCCGCGAACGGGAGAAGGCACAATCTCGCATATCGCCCCACCTACCCCCTCACATGACCGCCCAATCGCCTCTAATGATACCCGTCCTACACCCCAATTCCATGTTACCTCCCTCTCCCATTGGCTTGACGACGTCGACGCGCCAGTCCCCGATGAACTCTGCTTTCATAGCGCCAAACGCCCCTCCCCAGACCTACCCAATCCCGAGATCGAGCCCGTCCTTGCAAAGACACTCGCCCAGCGTTAGCATGGCCTCGAACTACACTTTGAACCTCAGCCAACGCCAAAGCCCCGTAATTCAACCGTCCGGGCCAATGATCAGCAGCATGAACTTGGCCCCGCCCTCGCCTAGTCACACTCCCAACAGGTCGTCCCCGAAGCCGACCACGCCCAAGCCCAAGAGTCCGAGCAACGGTAACGCCCTAGCCGCGAGTGCTTCAGCCGGAACTGAAGCTAGTAATAATACCAAGTGTTCTGAAGAGGGTCAGACGAACGCTACGACGAGCGAAGGAGTTCGAGTTGGTGGAGACACTGCCTGACCTCCTGTAACGCTTGGAATATGCCACCGACCGCGAGACGCTTCACGCTTTGGTAAAGTTTTGCTTTTATTTCGAGTTTTTCTGAGGAAAAACAATGTTGTCTTTGTTTCAGCCAGGAAGCCTACCATACCTGTTATGACAGCAAGTGAAAAAAATACTTCTATTGACACAAACATGCCAACAACTAACAATGCCAATTTCAGCATAAAGCCCTTTACTGCCAGTAGGTCGTTTGTGCAAGCAAGTAAAGACCTATCATCTGTCGGAGCTAACACAACCAACAGTTCTGATCCGAATGCCTGCAGTAAATTGGATGTAGTAGTTAGTGATGATACTTCTATGACTACACCCGCTGTTTCTGTCGATAGAGGTAATTTATCCGTTGAAAAATCTGTTACCGTTATCGCATCTTTCACTCCGAATGCACAAGTATATGATTCGCCTTGTGATAACGATTCAGAGGGTGAGAAGCAGTACACCAGATTCAGCATAGACTCCATCATGTGCGAAAGAACGGACGAATTGGAAAGCAAAGAGCTGGTTAGTTCGACGAGATCGGCATCCTTCAAGCGAAGGGATGAAAACGTCGAATCGAAAAAGCTACCTGTACACACCAATGCCACATCGGACCATATACTTACCCCCGAACCTGACAGACAGTTCAACGACTTCGCGTTTTGTGATAAAAGTTCCGAAGTGAAACATCCGCAAACTCCGCTGAATAACGTTCCCATTCAGTCTCACAGCCCACAATTACCGGAGCCGGCGTTCGCTTATCCGGTGCAGGAAGAATCGATGTCTGAATCGATGGCGATCGACGGTTATCGTGTGTCATTACCTCATGCAACTAGTCAAAACAATAGTGAAATAAATAACCACAACCATTCCGCCAAGGAGAAAAACACCTATAGGTTTAGTAGGAGAGATGAGCGTCATCTCGGTAGCAGTTCGGGAACTACTGGTCGTCACTCCGCGCCGAAGAAAGTTTCCAAAACGAATATTACGAGAACTACAAAGAAAAAACACGCCGCGAGGGAGAATAAGTTTACAGTACTCAACATACCTAATGTTCTTCAGAAAGAGCCTCCAGTGAAGCGTCGGAAACTGAGCAAAATCGACCTTGCTGTCCTGCGGAGGAGAGAAAGGGCGCAGAGAAATGTATTGAAGAAGAGGGAAAGAAGGGTCAATTGCGGTCTTACATCTGACGAATACGAAGGCGACCCTGAGAGTTGTGATTCCGGTAGTGAAGAAGGAAAAGGGGTTGATCTCCTCATCAAATCCGGGCCAGCCTGCAAGCTGGACTTGGATTCGAGGAAACTAGAGTTCCTGAAGATTTTTAAACTGACAACTCATATCGGCCAAAACTGTAAGTACTACTCAAATTTCTGTTGCGGTTTTTTGTTCGTTAGAATGCTGTAAACTCTGAATGGTAAAATGTTAAAAAGATTAACACCAACGCGGGAGCATAGAGTGTTATTATATAATTTCAGATTAATGTTAAATCTTTCACATGCACAAAAAGTGGATGTGTATATTCTCTCAGGCTTATTTTACCCATAATTCTCAACCTTTTTTTAGCTCTAGGTATGCCGAGTTAGTTTCCCATAGTAGGTTATATGACAGAGGTCAACACCATAGTATACTGTCTCAAGTACCTCAAGGGATAATATTTCTTTGAAGAAAAAACTTGCTCTCAGATAGCTTTTTTTTGTATTCTACGATTTGGGGTTGTCAATAATCATCGACTTCTACCACAGGTTATTAATTATCGAGTTTCGGAGTTTCCAGGTATTCTGTGCACCTGTGCTATTTTGACGAGTTGAGATTTTATTTTCTGACCTGACTTTGTACTACAAACCTGTTGAATAACTCCCATCGATTTTTCGTGCATCCGTCGATGGTTTTGGGATTAATCATATTTAGATGTTTTCTCGTACACGCGGTTTTCTGTTGACGCGGTATTTTTTGGAGAAAATCTTCTCTACTCTTGCAGGATTTGTTGCGTCGGGTAAGCACTTCTGTGTGGTAATTTAGCCATGACGCTCAGGCCCCTTTCTGTCTGAATTCTAGGACTTGTAGCGCCATTCTTTGTTGGTATAACCACCGGAACAAGAAACTGGTTATCAAACTATAAAAAAACATCAGGTCCGTCACAAGAACCCTCACACTGAATAGAGGTTAGTATTGGTATTGGCACTCTCTAATGGCACTAGGTTGGGCGCCAGTTTGTTAATTTTGAAACTGAGACAAGTTGAGCAGGTAATGTGCAAAAGATGTTACCCGCCACTAACTGTCCCAGCAGCTGAGTTGGGTGAGGGTACGACAATAAAAATAAGTTTTGTTAATTATGAAATATTGTATGGGGTTTAATTTTCCGGAGCATCAAGTATTTATCGCCAGTGAAAATCCGAAAATACCCTGAAGTTAGATACGATATAATAGTATATAAATAATATGATGATAATCTTGTTTGAATTAACTCCATTATTTATGTGTATACAGTGCGGCTTTTATTAGTCCCCCCGCCCCCGTTAACTTTGGAACGGTTCGACGTACAAATATGGATGGGACAAAAACCGATTTGATCGGTATCACACCGATACTACTTTTTGAAATAAAAGACATTGTGATTGCTAGATAGAGGGCGCGAGGAGGCACATCAATTAAAAATTTCAAAAGACATGTGGGTTAAAGTGACACATCGTTGAAAAGAAAATTTAATTCTCTTTTTAATTCAAGTATAGCTGCGGATCTGAATGGTACCCTTACTTCGATGCATTTTTGAGAGAAGATACATTGCAATTACTCGACAGATGGCGCTGAGGGCACATCAACTTGAAAATTTCGAATGGCAAAGAGATCGAAATTGTAATAATGCGTAATAACAAAACTCAAAAAAAATTAGAGGGTTGAAAAGAGAATCTTTTTTCATGTGTCACTCGACTCCCCATGCCATTTGAAATGTTTAAATTGATGTGCCTTCCTGAGCCCTTCATCGGGAAATTACAATGTCTTTTATTTCAAAAAGTAGTGTCAGTGATACCATTCAAGAGTTAAAATGGGGGGACTATAAAAAGCTGCGCTGTAGATATTGTTGATCATTATTATTTGGATTTTCTCTATATATTTTTTGTGATATTTGGTGAAAGCTTCAACTCTTGATTTCTTGTTATTCCGTACTTAGATGTTTTTGTTTTCTTCAATTCTTCTCTTATGGAAAATGGAAAAATATTGATATTAGCCAAACCAAGAGATCTGCTAAAATTCGTTTCCACGAACATTTAGCGAGAAAGGAAATGTAGAGTTAAGAACTATTTATTAGAAATTATCAACATTTAAAATTAGTTGAAAGAAAATTATAAAAATTACACACGATAAATGGCTTACGAGAAGTCTCAATTATATCTTCCGAGTCGCAAACCTTCACCTTGTACACAGCAGTACAAACAATCTCCAAGAGTTATTAGTTAAGCCGAATCGAACGACAAAATCTCACCTTTACATAGATCAGGAATTTACGAACCTTGCCCACGCTAAATATTTGCGAGAAAGTAATATAGTGTTGTAGACCATATTATTAGAAAAAACCAGTTGATGATTACATTTAGATCATTTTGAATGTATTGCTATTCACAAGAACGGTCTAAGCCATTTGAGTTTTTTTTTTTAATTGTTATTTCCGTCTACCGATTGCACCCCTACGCGCAACCCTCGGAAGTCTTCGAGAAACTCGTGTGAGCTAGAGAAGTCGCAGCCTTAGCTTTTAACGTGTAATGACATGCACGAGACCGATGACCAGGCGTGGATTTGAACCATCGACCCTTCGCTCCAAAGGCGAATACTCTACCAGCACGGCCGTTCCTATTATCAATAGGTAGGATCACACCCACCTTACATATTAACTCGTAGTAATTAATTAGTTGATATAGATAGCACTGCTTTTGATTACTTACTCAGTTTTGTATTCCTTCTAATGAAGATAACTTGGCTATCGAAATGCGCATCTAGGAGAGTAAATAATTGTGTGGTAAAGAGAAAAAATACCATCTTTTCTTTTCTTTTCTTTTCTTTTCTTTTCTTTTCTTTTCTTTTCTTTTCTTTTCTTTTCTTTTCTTTTCTTTTCTTTTCTTTTCTTTTCTTTTCTTTTCTTTTCTTTTCTTTTCTTTTCTTTTCTTTTCTTTTCTTTTCTTTTCTTTTCTTTTCTTTTCTTTTCTTTTCTTTTCTTTTCTTTTCTTTTCTTTTCTTTTCTTTTCTTTTCTTTTCTTTTCTTTTCTTTTCTTTTCTTTTCTTTTCTTTTCTTTTCTTTTCTTTTCTTTTCTTTTCTTTTCTTTTCTTTTCTTTTCTTTTCTTTTCTTTTCTTTTCTTTTCTTTTCTTTTCTTTTCTTTTCTTTTCTTTTCTTTTCTTTTCTTTTCTTTTCTTTTCTTTTCTTATGATTATGATTGTTGATGATGGTTATGAGTTTTAAGTCTTCAGTAAACCACTCTGATCTCCAACAATGATAGATAATGTTGATCCACTTAGTGGAAAAGCCAGTTCGGCAGCTTATGTTATGTTTTCACAAATAATTCGTGGTGAATTCGTTTCAGAAACTTGGGACGCCTAGTCCGGGAACACCCTGTGCTCTTGCAAAGTTGGTGTTTATCTAAAATTAGCAGTGAAACCTAGAATAAAATGTTGAAATTAAAAAAAATTGCATGAAACCTAAGATCCCATGTATTGGGTAACAAGTTCTTTGAAAGATAGAAGTATTAGAAATTTTGTTGGGGTTTACAGGATTTTAAGAAACATTGTACTTGTTCTATTTATAATTAAAAAAAAAACGCTTTTCAGCCATTGAATTACAGAAAATGGTAAAGAGGAAATGGATTATACCTGATGTGATTCAAGTGGAGGAAAACACTGAAATTTATTCTTTAAATTTACCGGTGCCTTTTAATTCACTATCGGAAAAGATACAAAATAACGACCAAAAAACAAACTTTCTGCAGGTACTTGGATTAGGAACAGTTGCTACAGGAGTTAAACAAGGTATGCGAATCAAAAACAATGGTGCTGAAATCTGTACTCATTTTATCGATAGGAATTCATCAAGTAGGAGTAATAAGTATTTTATGCATTCAGATATTTTTTTTCAAATATTGTCTTTTTGTTTCTTTCATATTTTTGATAAGCAAATATTTTGAAATAAATCTGTTGCAATGTTTTCTCATATCATTATCATATTCAGAAATGGAAGAGATCTGGACAGAAGTGGTCAAAGAAAGAGTACGAAGGAAATGTGAGTCATCTCTTACTAAATATTACCAGAAAGTGTTCAAGGCAACTAATGAAAAACGCAATTTCATGAACTGCTGTGTAAATAAAATATCTCTGGCATTGCCTATTGTACATCAGTTCAAACATCAGAATGAGGAACAAACTAGTGAATTGCTGGTGCGATTTGCAGATAGGCAGAATTTGTCTGAAGAACATATTGAGAATAAGGCCAGAAATATTGCCACTGTTTCGTCTAAGCTATCCAGAGAATTAAACAACAATCGCTTATTCCTACCGAATTTGGATAACATTAATACAAATTATATTCTGAACTCATCGAAGCTACGCAAACTGCAAGAATATAGGAGTCAAAACTTTCAATTGGACAAAAAAGCCATTGGTCCTCCTATAACTTCAATATCTTCTAGATTTAGAGATACTGACAAAATTGATCCATATATTATACAGACAGGCTGCCATCAGAACGCTTCAAAATTACATTTGGTTCAATCAGAGAACAAGCCTTTGTTGAAGGATCACTTGATGATACCGAATAAAAATATCGAATCTAAACAACTTCCTGGAGCCATGATTGTCTTCGAAAATCAGGGTGTGAATAGTAGAAGCGTTGCCAATGAGTTGGATCAGCAGGACATTGGTATCAAACCAAGTTTCAGTTGGACGGGATTGTTGGAAATCAAGGAGGCTTACAATAGGTATTCCAAAGGTAACTATTTGGTTTTTTAATACCCACCAAGATATTAATTATTTCTAGAAGTAGCTTGGTTGTGAAGACTAGGCTCAAAATAAAGTGAAAAATGATTGAGAATTGTGAGTTTGTGATGATTAGTATTAAGTTCATGCTTGCTGAAATTTATTGGTGAATGATTGTATTTGAAAACGAATATATAAGTACGTTATCTTAGCTTTGAAATACTGTCCTATCAAGCATTAATAGCAAATTCTTAGAAAGTTGAAATCCAGTTGTTTTCAGAGCACAAAGTGCTAGATTGCCGCGCGACAAAAAGCGGAAGCACGGTAATCTTTGGAGAGCGGCAATGACACTTTTTGCTCGAAACATACCCAAGATTTTTTCTACAAACGCAGCTCTAAGAGAAAAAAACGCTCGATACTTCTAGACCGTCAGATAGTGACAGATTTAGGTGCCCCATTTTCACATACAAGCCTCGAATAGGGTTGAGAAGTACATCGATGTTGAGTAAAATGGAGGGAAATTTACGAGTGGCTCCTGGGGATAATTTATGGAAAATTCGATTTTCCATGGAAAATTCGATTTTCCATATTTTAACGCGAGCCGTGTTCACCTTATCATTAATTAATAGAACCTGGCTTCAGAAGATCAAAGGCTTGAGTGTTGAAGCTGGCTAAAGGGTTGAAATGAGGCTGTAATCTTGTAAAGAAAAATCGAGATTTTAACAGGTTTTCCCACGCAAGCCCATCGAAACTATGAAAACCTACATCGTCACTAGACCGAAAAACATAATGGCTTGAGTGGTGTGAATGGAAAAGTAGATTTTGTCGTCGGAAAATTTAATGGAAATTCTTTTTGATTTTTCCATATGTTTTCCCCACGAGCCACTCGTAAATTTCCCTTCATTTTACTCAACATCGACTTACTTTTCAACCCTATTCGAGGCTTGTATGTGAAAATGGGGCACCTAAATCTGTCACTATCTGACGGTCTATTCATTCAACATAGGCACATAATATTACCTTTGAGAAAATAATAATACTTTATTGATCCCAAGAAACATTTCTGCTTATAGAGGGATATGTAAAAATTATACACTGAATAATACAATACTTATGAAACACAAATTAAAGAAGGAATTAAACAATTGATGGAAATAAGCATTCAATAGTTATACTAAATGTATAAGATATCCCAATATGATTTTGTTATAACAAAAGAAAAAAGAAAAAACTCAGGCCTAAGAAAAATAAAAGGACCGCCGGCCAAGGTCGATCCCGAGCAAACCTCTACACCATTATGGTTACTGAAATGGGTGGTTTGTGATAGTGAATAAATACAACTTCTAATTTTATGAAATTGTACTAATTTTGGTGATTATGCAGCAAAAGTTTGACGTATTTTATCTCGAATCATAATACAATATGGTTGTCTTGGTAACTGTCGCGCTGTTGTCCATAACAATACCAAACAGTTAATTAGAATGCCCTTGAATTCACTGTCACTATTTTCCACCATGCAAAAATAGGTTCGTTTTCAACAAAGGCTGTGGAGATCGAGCGTTTTTTTTTTCAATATTGACGCTCTAGAGCGGAAATGTCACAAAATGACAAAGACAAAAATAGGTAAAATCTGGATTTCAAACAGTTTACAATTTTATCGGGCATACGAAAAACCCTGAATATCAGTTTGAGAAATAATTTTATCAAAGTGAACATTTTTAGTCGATAATATTGAAAATCTCAGGACTCAAAAAGTATAAAATGATAAAGAAAAAAATACTGACACAATAAGAATTTCGGTAACAAATTTAGTTTCTGCCATTTTGGGTTATTTATTTTTCTGCAGTCATTGTTTAACTGTATTTTAAAATTTTATCTTTTTTACAAGCTTTTATTTAATTTGTTTATTTAACTTGCTTTGTTCGAAGGTCTGTCTGTATCTCTATTTTTCCGGTTGAAAACATGCTCTCAGCGTGTAAATTTATGGCAAAAAAATATTGGACGGAGGTCTCGGCCCCTCGCATTTTTTGAAAAAATAAAATAAAATCGAAAAAAAAAGCCGTAAAAACTAAAAAAACTAGAACGTTGAAAAATTTATTATGAAAAAAAAAAAACTCCAACGGATTCGGTATCCAATTGAGCTGATATTTTGCACACATATTAAAAACGATGACAACAGAATAATGTTTTAAAAAATCAGCCCCTGCCTCCTGAAGGCTAGACAGAGAACGCGTGGGAATTCGGAAATTTTTGTTGACAGTTCAGAACTACGAAAACTGTCGATAAAAAAATATGTTGGTCAGGGTGGCTCGTACCCCCTTTCCTTCTCGAAAAAAGTTGCGAATACTCTCGAATATAAAATCAGAAAAATTGTAAAAATTGTTAAAAACGTCGGACAGTCGAGTAATTTAATTGAAAAAAAATCCTTCCTGCCCCCTGAAGGCTAAATAGATAACGCGTAGGAATTCGGAAATTTCCGACGGTTTCGGACGTTGAAAATTATGACAAAAAAATATGGGTTGGAGTGGAGGTCTCGGACCCCCGTTCTTCTTGAAAAGATATCTGATCGAATTTAATAAAAAAAGTAAACCCCCTGAATTCGGAAAAATTTCCAACGGTTTCGGACGTGGTAAATTATAACGAAAAGAAAATCTCGAACGGAGGTTCCGGCCCTTCTCCTCAAAAAACTTGCTAATAAAATCGTAAAAATCCATAAAAATAGCAAAAAAATCGGACCTTTGGATGCGTTTCGTAGGTTGACCTACTGTATGTAATATTTATTAGCAATTGAAGTAAAAAGCAAAAAATAATATTTAGTGCATGAAAAACAAGTATTTTTCTTGAAAATTTCAGTATTTTCTAAACATCTTGAAGTGTGAAACATCTTAGATTCGAAATGAAGCCTCAAGCTTTTAAAAAATACTTGAATATTTCAAAGTTCTTTGTTTTTCGTAGACTAAATATTATTTTTTACATTTATTTCAATAGTTGGTATATCAGCTTGTTTAAAAAATAATTTTTAATTTTATTGTTATTATTATTATATTATTTCTCTTTTGGGTGATAAATGACAAATTTATTATGTGTTAATCAAGATGGCGATTATTTTGGTATCGGTATAGAGAGGGGTCATCTACATTAGGAGATAATTGAATATTTTATTTCAATGTTAGTCGTAATGTATGTATATTTTGTTGCAGAAAAATTCAGTGAAATGGTGGAACTGAAAGAGCAAGGTCACGTTTTCTCAGATGAAACTTTGATGAAGCAGAGGGAGGTAACATTTTTGGAAAGGAAGCAGCGGAACATATACACGACTTTATCCAGAATAGACAAAGAGAAAAAAGAACTGCTTAGGGCCATTGACCAACTAACGCATTTCATAAACTATTTTCGGTAACATAAACTTGAAATTAATATTAACTTCTTTTTTATTTCGTCGTTCAGCTGTTGTTTGTTAGGAAAGATGAGACTAAGACTGTTGGCAATATCAGGTTTTTGTATGTTCGCGGAAAATTCGGACTTGTTATGAGAATCGGATGTGATGGGGAACGTTATAATATTTATGTTGTTATAGTATTATGTATTGATGCTTCCATGAACTAATGAATTATGTCGAATGTAATTCTGAATGTTACACTTTCTGTTCCATTTTCATGGTATTTTCTCCCTTGGAAGATAAAATACTTCACTAGGAGATTTTCAATAATTTGCAATTCACGATACCACAAAATAGGGTTCTTTGAATAGTATCAAGTTAGATCTAATTAAAATTATCGAATTGTTTCAAGGTTATTTCTTTGTGGATGTATTATCTTAGTTCAGCGGATTTGATTTTTGTTCCAAATCATACAACAAGGGTTGGCTCTAGCTGGCTCAAGTCTCTTGAAGACTTCTGAGGATTGCAGTGAGAATGCAGGTGGTTGACGGAAATAACAATTTTAACAACAATAACAATTTTGATTTCTCCCTCTAGTCATTTAGGACTTGTGATTCCAATTGAGTGATATAAAGGAAATGAAAAAAGTATTGAAAGGGATATAGAGGAAGAAATATACGGAATGGGGGTAAAATAGGTGGTGAGAAAGAAAAATTGTCTATTCAGTTTTCTTTGATTTGATTTTTTTTTGTTTTTTGACTTCACAACAGGATGCGAAGAAAGCTTTTTAAAGGCCAATGAAAATCTGCCAGTGAAGTATTGGCCTATTCGTATTTTAAATGAGAACTCACTTTGTCGGACACTAGGGTAGGGAGCAACTTTATAGGTAATAGAAAAACCCTCACTCAAATAGTTCCAAAGCTTCAAAATAAAGATCCGCTCGAAGCAATATCATAATTTGCCAATCAATGGAGGATTTTTTCGCAAAAAAATACTAGTAGGAAACCGACTGTGCCATCACATGAAAGACAGTCCGTAGTTATATTCTGTTATGTTTTGGACTCGCTGTTTATGAATTTATTGTGAACATTAAAATACAAAAAAAACGTGTTTTTTGAGGGGTTCACGTATATGGGCAATGGTTTTTGGTTTGATGATACCAACACAACTTCAAAATGTCCCTAAACTTTTGGTAAATGGCCTTTGTTGCCTAAAATATGAGGCCTTGGTGAGTTGAGACGTCACTGAGCAAAGTGGTAGTTATTTCAATACTTGGTTACCTTCAACACATCTTCAGTTTTTTGCTGTTCACAGTGTAGCAAAACTACAGTTTTGGATAAATATTGAAGTGCTACTTGATCTGGCTAGCAAAAACCAAGTTGCAAATGAGCTGAATAAAGGCCACTGTTGGATTGTCCTCTATCGGCTAACAACTTCTTTCTGGGCTACAGAGCACCGCCTAATATTGAAAGCCAGTTTATGATGCATATATCCAAACACATAAGACATCTTTTGGTTTCAAGTTATAGAAGTGTTAGAACCATACAAAGTAGTAGCACAGTTAAGCAAATAATAATAATACTTCCCCATAAACACTTGATGATTGTACCCAAAGGCATAGCCTGTGCGGGTAGAGGAAAGCTGTTATTATTTTTTTCCGTCGCACACTATACTTGAATAAGAACACAATGAATCGATAATTACGTTTAATTGTCGTTAGCAGTGCCAAACAATGAATGCTCCTAATTACTGTATTACAAATTCGAATAATGTACTTAAAATATGGGATAAAATTTGTATCCACATTCATATATCAATTATTGAACTGCTAGTTCTAGACTTTTGATTCAAAGAGTTGAATCAATCTGTGGTCATAGGCTGGTCTAATTAAATTCAAACTTGTGTTTGACCGTTTTCCAAACTGCATGAGCAATGTTTTCCTGAAACTGCTTTGTCATGGCTCTTTTAGAAACACCAAGAAAGTTTTTCGTTACAATCTCTCAAAAAATTTGTAATTCGTCACTTTTCAAATCTTCAATTTTATCTTTGAGATTACCCGTGAGCTAGACTTTATAAGGGACAACAATCTTCATACTGAAAGTACTGTTGAAATCTTTAGAATCATATATTTGGGTGGAGTTCTTGAAAATTTGGTTTTTATTTGCATTCAAAATCAGCTGTTATCCCGTAGATTTATTTGACAATTTAATAAGAGAACATAACTTTCATCACCTTGTAAAATTACAGAATGCCGAATTCCCCATGAACCTACAGTTTTTTTAGGCATTCGGGGTATTTGCATAACTCTAGACATGAAAGTTATGTACAAAACTCCTGCGGGTCTTGAGTAATCCAAAAGATACGGAAAAGTCGGGGATTTATGGAATTAGTTGAAAGGATTGTGACAAAAAGTACATTGGGCAAACTAGAAGAGTCTTGACAACTTGCTTGAAAATACTCATAAATATAAAGATTTAAGTTTTTTTCCTGGTGTACAACTGACTCTTTTTAGTATGGCCAATATTTTGTAAAGTATGTACTTTGTTAGTTACATAGAGGATTTTATAACACACGTATCAGGCAAATTTACACTCGAAAAACACATGTATAATTGATAATCTTCTATTCCAAGAGAGGTAGAAATATCATGAAAATGGAACAAAATTGATGTAATCCCTATGGACTAATATCGAATTTAAATTAAATCTTGAACTGTTATTTTAATTTACGGGTGTTTAGTTAAGCAAGTGAAGTGGTGTTCACTTATTCTGTGATATGAAATTTTAGTAACTTTAATGTAACTTATTTCTAGCATGACAAGGAAATTAAAATTCTTTAATAATGTTGTTTTTTTATACATCATCATAATATGACATTATTCTTATCCTCATACTCCTTATACATTTTCATCAAATTTGTTCTTATTTCAATCAGCTGCAGCCATATGAACAACCCTCAAATATCGACAAAATTTGACTTATCTGCTCCAGTTGTTACTTGTCAGTAGGGTCAGTAGGCAATAGTGAATTCCCAAAAACGGGTTTTCTACGAAAGAAAAAGTATTTCTTTTCAAATCATGAAAGATCAAAACTGGTTTGGAGAACCGAGAAGAGCAAATAATAATAATATAGAGAAATATTACAAGTTGGGGAATGACCTGAGCAACATGATTTTTTTGTTTTCATTCTCACAAAACGGGAAATCCTGTAATGTTCAGAGAACATCTTAAGAGCAGAGGGAAAGTAGGTGGGAATCAGTTTCCTTGAATTTCTGTAGGCTGTACACTTGAGGGAACACTTCACGAGGCAGTGAGTTATGGTTTCATCATTATTGTATATTATGTTAATTCTGTTTATCAGTGATTTACGATATACTTCTTTCAATTACAAGATGCAATTGTTAATAATTATTATTGTATGTACAACTTCCTCATACCAGAACTTGTTCTGACTGGAAGGTATTCACTCAATAAGTAAATAAACCACGAACATATTTGAATATCACCAAAAATCGACCAAAAATGCGTAAATTAGTTGAAATATACAGCTTATGGGAAAAACAACTGAAATACTTTATTTCAGTTCAACGAAATAATTATAGATGGCGCACCCTTTGAGCAGAATACGAATTGAGTTTATCACACTGTTCGTGTATTGCTTTAGCGTTCACACAGCACAATTGATATAGTTCCGGAGGTTGTTTAAGTAATCTCATTTTTGTTACATTTCATAACAACTCAATACGAAAGGGCCGGTATTTTAGAACTATTTTGACAGACAACTAGAAGTTAACTTGAGGAATGACGTCACATCTTACAGTTAACTTCAAAATGAAGGAGTTAACTTTATTGGTAGGAAGGGGTATCAGTTAAAGTTAACTTTCTAACAAATCGCGGTTTTCGACAGGTCTATCAATAATTTAGCATATAACCACAATTTGAATGTTTTTTTTCCGCAATAATGTTAGCAAACAATATCCTGGTTATTTTCGAGGAACTGTTAAGCGACAATGAAGGAGATGCTGTGATTATTATTGAAGTTGAAGGCCCTCAACGTCGAAGGATATTTAGAAATCGGTTAAGCCATTTTATCTTGTGGAACGAGATAGAATTTGAAAACGGATTTAGATCATCAAGAAAGTCTGTATATGCTTGTTTTGTGCTTGTTAATGGGGCACATAGTGGGGCAAATTTGCAAAGACCAACTAATAGGTGCGTTTTGTTGTGCCATAACCCAATCCAGTTATGGTCTATATAATCGTTTTGTTGTGCACTCAACCCCATTCCCACTCCTAGTTCCATTCCTCCTAAAGAGAATGTTTGAAAATTGGAATGAACACTGATGACAGTAACGTGTAGAATGTGACAGTTGAAAGAAAAATATCAAAAGAACATAAATTTCGAACTTTTGCTATAAGATTAGCCAATATCAAGATGCATATAACTCCTGGTGGAATTACTTATAGCTGTGAAATTGTCATCCAAAACTGTTGATGTACGGCCTGCTTGATTCATGACATTTTTATTGCGTCAAGAGAGTTTACTCAATTTTAACATAGATGGCAGGGAAATCATTAACGATCATGATGACTTGACATGTCGTTTTGACAAACGCATGCTGCGTCATCGACATAACCTCAAATTGATCCTTGTCATGTCGAAGACGAGAGACTCACAAAAAATGCTATACACTTCCCTAACTTTTACGAATGACAGAAAAACACAAGAACAAATAAATAACAATAACCCAACAACTAAAAACGTCGCAAAACTACCGAACTGGGCGAAAAGTATTAAAAGAACAGAAAAATCACACGATAAATACCAATATGCAATGTAATTGACATATACAAAATAATGTTAACGTTCAAAAACTCAAAAAATGTATCTAGTAGGCACTTTGGATTGTTGGAAACTCCACTATTATTCGACTTAGGCGTCATCCATTGACGAATGGAACAAACTCTATTGACGCAATTACAGTATCAAGAACTTTAGTTGAAACAAAAGCGAATTAGTAAACGCACCAGGAGTTATATGCATCTTGGCCAATATCAACTGTTGGTCCGTGTTAGTGAGGAGATAGCATCGAAATATTTTTTTAAATTTTGTCGCTTTTATGAAAACTGACAAACGGGTTTCAGTTTATTTTCGAGGTTAAGCGATAAGTTCAAAAATCAAAACAGCAGAATGATAATGATATTCGTCAAATGTCAGTCTTTCAACCCGTTTTTGGGGTCAGCTCATTCAGTTAGTTCTGGAATGACACAACAAAACACACCTAATGAGTCAACATTTCTAGTTGTAATTACTGTGGAATTATAGGTATTTTCAATCTTACAAATCATCTTTTATCGCCGGTAATTCAAGTGTTAATTACCTCAGATTCCATCCAACATGTTCATTCTTGGTAGTTGTTGGAGATTTTGGAGGATTCTCAAATCTGTTGTTGGCAGTTTTATAATTCATTAGAAAATTAGAAATGTCACAAGAGAAATTGCGAAAAATTCCAGGTTACATATTTATTTGCCTTCTTCTTTTTATTTCAGAAATGAGACTTTTATAAAACTGCCATTTCAGAACTGAAGTTAAATTGACTGTTAAAATTAGAGTTAACTTCGAGAGATATTTATAATACCGGCCCTAAACATTGAATTAAGTAAGTAAAGACTTGTTCATACCCTAGCGAATTTCGCATGCCGGACCGATCGTTGATGCAGAACTATGTCGACAATCATTTTATTCGCAGAAAAATTATGAAATTTGCGAGGGTATGAAAAAGTCTTAACTTTTAAACTTTCCATCATAAACAAAGCGGAAAAGTGAGCTTCTTCCTTTTACTTAGTTCAAAAGGAAAGTGACAATTGAGATATTTTTACTTCCCACAAAAGATACTTTTTGCTCGAGGCTGCAATAAACCAATTTAACTTTAATATCAATAAAGAAGAAGATTTTCCATTTAACTTGTGAATTCTTGACTGATAATCCTGGCAGCGGAAGCGTTAAAAAATTGGGAAGATGAAGAACAATTTATCGTTGTCAATGTCAATGCTGTGCTGTCATTCCTGTCATTTGTCTTTGACACAAGACCATAGAAATTAAAGTTTCTATGCACAAGACACAAATGTCGCAGGTCGCAGAACATCTGTTATGGTGGATTTATGCAGCAATCATAAGTCATAAGGAAGAATATTCGTCAATGATTGGTTGGTCCGTATATTCCAACCAATCAATGACGAATATTCTTCCTTATGACTTAAGACTTATGATTGCTGCATAAATCCACCATTAATTCTTTAAAATGTTCACGTTCCTTAATTAACAATAACAAAGTGGCAAGGTGTTGAATGAAATGAAATAAACTTGATATTATTTACTGCGACTATCCCATAATCGATTAGTTTTTCGTTATTCACTTTAATAATGGTAATCGTACAGCAGATCATTAATTATTACTAACTAACCTAATTTTTCTTTTTTCAGCCTAAATATAAGAAAATTGATAGAAAGAACGCTGTTACTTTCCAATTAGTACACAGAAGTCGGCAGGATCCTTTAGTTGCCGATGAAAATGCACCTCAAAGAGTTCTCCGGCCAGTTGAAGGCAAAGACACTAAAAAGGACCAAGAGAAACGCATCGAAGAACAACAAAAGTATGGCATATATTACGATGACGATAACAATTACCTACAGTACTTGAAAGATTCTAAGGACAATCAATTAGAGTGGCCTGAGAATATCGAAGGTGAATTGGAAGAAAGGCGCAAAAATAATGAAAAAAAGGTACTATTACCATCTTCTGTTTTTGCTTCTGAAGTGGATGAAGACACAGCCCCAGTGTCTGGTAAGTGATACAAATTTGTGACGAATAATACTTTGATATCAGACTGGATTTCAGATTCACAACTTCGTCTGGATCCAGATGTTTTGGCTGCTATGGATGATGATTTTGACTATAGTGATCCTGATAATCAGTTGGAGGATAATTTTATGGAACTTGGTGAAGGAGTGGCATCTGATCAAGAACTCAGTGGAGATGAAGAATACTTCGATTCTGATGAGGAGTTGGATGAAGTTTCTTCTATACCTGAGAAAGATAACAGGATGTTAAAACATGTAATGAGCAGTTCGGTGATAAGAAGAAACAATCAATTAAGTTTGCTGGATGCGAAGTTTGAAAAAGTAGAGTTTCTGTTAATTCATTAGGATTCATTAAAATTAATACTTGAACTGATTTCTTTTAGATGTATGCTGACTATGAAGATAATGAAATAGGTGCACTGGATTGTGAAGAAATTGAGGGCCATGTTCCCATAACATCAGATATATTACTACAGTATGCAGATGAGTTCGAAAAGTCTCAGAAAACAGAACAAATGGATAAAGATACCTCAGCAAATAAGGTCAGAGAACAGTTAGAGATGAGTTCTGACGATGATGAAGAATTGGTGGCGATTCCAGTGCCTGAAAAGGAAAAATGGGACTGTGAGAGTATCTTGAGCACTTATTCCAACATTTACAACCATCCCAAATTGATCACAGAATCCAAAGTAGGTATCAAATATTTTTGATAAGTTTTAATCACAAGAATTTCGAATTGTTTCAAATTTTATATTGTTTTTTGTGGGTTTATTGGGATTTTTTGCCAGAGACAGGTTCTCAGACTTCCAAAACCAAATATAAGCTTGTTATTTAAGAATCAAACTGGAACCCCCCATACAATTCTGCATTGAATGAATTGAATCATACATGACTATTAAGGTGCAGGTAGACAACAAATGGCCAACTGGGCATTATATTATGATTAGTACACTGCAGGGTGGAGTTCTAGGGCCCCATTTTCATTCTCTTTGTCATTAATTTGGGTGTGAAGCGAATTATCTAATTATAATAACTTGATAACCTTAATCTCATTAAAATTCCTTGCTTCAATATCTGTAACAGAAATTTCAGCATCACAACACACAAAACTTTTAGGATCACAAGTAGATTATAAACAATCTTTCGACTGTCCAGTGGTGCTATCTGCAAATAACTGATCTAGTAACATGAGTCTACCACCTAATAATAATAATAGCCATATCCTATTTAGTATACTAGTTTAGAATAGAGGGTAGAAGGGGAAAATACTATTTATTATCGTTGTTACTGATTATAAAATTTAAATTGATTTCCCATAATTTTATACTGCATTTAAAGGTTTAAAAACAGAATATTATTTTTTCAAGATGGGAAAAATTCGCATTGACAAAAAAACGGGTATCCCAGCAAATATTCTCGGTTCTGACAAGTTAACAGTGACAGCCTTGAATCAACTAAACGAAGATTACAAAGCATATGAGCGTAGTGGTCCACAGTCCATTGGACACAAGTCAGTCATTTCACAGCTGTCAACTTTGTCGATGCGGGCCAAAGACGAGTTACCAGAAGAACGCAGAGAGAGGAAAAAGTTGCTGAAGGAATACAGAAGAGAAAGAAGATTGGAGAAAAAGATGAATACCGCAGCTTTCAAGGAAGAGGAGAAACGACAAGATAAAATTTCTATGAACAACAGAAATAATGTACAGGGAAATAAAATTTTATAAATGTTGAAGTGTTTTGTGATTTATGTTTTACACTGTTTAATTTCTATACACCTTCTCAGAGCCTGGTTAAAAGCTACAACGTAGGTCTGTACTTTTTTGCAATTACATCATTTTTGTTTGCACTCTGTTCAAAAATAGCTTACTTTTGATATATAAAAGTCACCAAAAATGACACGTTTTTGACGTAAGTATTGGAAATTTGCAGTTATTATCCTTGGCGTGTGGCTGAGTGGGAAAATGCCGATATTCCAAATTCACTACAGGGTAAAGTGACATTAATATGCAAAATATCGAGAAATGTTATTGGGAAAAGTCCAATTGGCCTCGATTTTTAATAGGAATTAACGACAATAATGTTAGCTCTGCTCACCTGGATGGCACAAAGACACTACAGCCTCAGAAAACACTTTAATAAATATAACATATGAATA
The DNA here is from genome assembly GCA_944452925.2 of Chrysolina oricalcia. NCBI lineage: Eukaryota > Metazoa > Arthropoda > Insecta > Coleoptera > Chrysomelidae > Chrysolina > Chrysolina oricalcia. Next base: position 14,838,302 of record OX101818.2, on the reverse strand, counting down.
CAAACCAGACTCTCTGCCACGAATTAAGTTAAGTTCGCCCGTTCGTCAAAAAAGTCCCTTGCTAAGCTACCAAAAATTTGATATCAATAATTTTTGTAGTAAGTAAATTAGCATAAAATATCTGTAAAACCAATTAACTGATCTAACAAAATCTTAGCTGCACGCCACTGATAAGAACCGATAAGCGCATATTTAGTCTAATTGAAAGCACCAACTTTCATGCATGAAATTTTCTGAGAAACTATCAATGAAATAGTTTTTGGCGGACACTATAATAATATAAATGTAATAACCATGTCTATGATATATTATGAAGGAAAACACATAATTTTTTGCAAAGAAGTGGTGAAAGATTCAGCATTACATATTTTTCCATCAATCATTGTGAATAGTAAATTATGTTTCATAGAAATATTATTTCCATTTTGCTATAATTCTGGATGGTTGAAGTTATATTGGAATTGGTGTTCTATATGCGTTGTTAATAGAATGTTGATCTCGCGCCTTTATATTCCTGGCAAGAGCATATAACTTCCACTGCGAGATTTTTCACAAAAATTTTTCGCATTCTCAAATATGACATTTTTTTTATAAGTAATTTTCAGTAATTTATTAAACACCAAGTATATTATTATTATTCCAATCAATATAGAGTTAATTTTGATTACTAATATATATTCGGTTTGCTCCACAGATGACTTATGTAAAAAGGACACCGTAAGGTTTTGAATATGGTAAAATGAAGAGGAATATCCATAAGATATTTCAGATGTTTCTAAAATGCATTTCAAATCACCTTAATTTGAAATTATTGAATTCTGTATAAACACTGGATACAATAAGTAACAGTGCAATTTAAATGACAATCCCACTCATGTGTGTATAATAATTTCCATTTGTGAATACAAAAATCGTAGTTTGCTATTTGCTATCGGCTAAATAGGAAGGAAGAGAAATGCAAGTGGATAAAAATATCGGATAAATTACGTTACCGTAGCAACGCTAGAATTTACTGTTCGTTTATCAAGCGTTGCGCGTCAGTTTGACAATTATTGTAAATGTCAATACCGAATTATATTCCAGTAAAGGAGAGTTTAAACAGTAAATAAAATAAGGAACAAAATAAAATAAAAAAGTTGAACATGTACATTTCTATGAAAGCGTTTATACAAGAAATAAGATAAAATAAGAATAACAAGAGATGGCCAACTTTTATCTTTTTGTCTTATTTTATTTTGTTCCTTATTTTATTTTATTTGCTGTTTAAACTCTCCTCGATTGAATAACCTCCAACAAACCAAAGATCAAAACTTCAATATAGAATTTTCAAATGATGTGGATGTTATTTTTGGCATCTGTCAAGACGAAAAAGTAGAATTCACAGAACTTGCAAAAAACACAAAAGTCATTGTCAAAAAAGATACAATTTGATTGGTTCATGTTTATTTCTTATTTTATTTTATTCATCTGTATAAACCGATGTTTTTTGCCCTTATTCTTAATTTTGTTTTAATTAGTTTCTTATGCTATTTTATTTGCTGTTTAAACTTTCCTTTAGTATTGTTCTTTCTACTTGTTGTTCTATTAGTTTATTAAATAAAGTTTAATTGAATTGATATTCATGGGATTGTCTTACCAAATACCACGCGAGCTCTGATCTAACAGGTTATTTTTTCCGGTGGTTTTCTCATACTCACTTTCATGTAGGTAATTTAACTCGATCTGTTCCGACAGAATCACTCGAGCTACGCTCTCGTGATTTTGCCAGAACAGCTCTTGTTAAATTGCCAATGAAAGTAAGTATTCGAAAACAACCACAAAAAATATCCAGCTAAATCTGAGCTCTTGTGGTATTACCCCCGACAATTTCAACAACAAGCCACATTTCGCAAATGTTTTTCATAAAATGTGCCTTTGACAGAGACTGTATTAGACTACAAACTCTTCTAAAATATCATCAATCGTTCCACCGTTAGCAGTCCCATCGAGACCGACCCGTCGAGGTCAGTCTTCACATCCCGTTGTCGTCACTTTAGAGACACGCCAAACATCAATATGGTGGTTGGTAGCTCTGGTTCAATGCATTGGACGTATGTTTGATGAGTTGGCCGTTGAATCTTCCGCTTTCATCTGACCCGATTCGGATCCAGAGTATGAGGGAATTTTTCGATCGATAGGCTGATGAATTATATATGTGATTGGAAACTTTATAGGGATAATAAAACATACAGCTACTCCATACATTATAAACGACGAACAACTTCTTTATTAATACGGATATCATCGTTGCCACTACTCATAGCATATTGACACCAACCTAAACATACATAAATATGAAATCCCTTAACATAGGCGACCTCATTCCTTGTTGTAGAGCAAGTGCGATGTGAGTTGCCTAGATGCCAATCCCGACGTCTGGTGCTGGCTGTGGTGGCGCTGTAGGTTTTTCCGGGTTTTCCTGCAGCTGAAAAGTGAATACGCCACCAAAAATCAGTAAGTCGCTCCGAAGCGCCACGGCAAATAATAATATAATAGCCGTCATCTACCCGCACAGACAATGCCTTTGGGTACACTCTTCGAGTGTTTATGAGGGAGTATTATTATTATCCCAGGGCTCGTCCTTCCAAAGCTTTGGAACTCACTGCCTCGGGAGGTGCTCCCTGAGTCATACAGCCTGCAGAAATTCAAAAAGAACACCAATTCCTACCTACTCTATCCCTCGGCTCTCACGATGTTCTTTGAACATTACAGGATTTTTCCCCAAAGCATAAAAAAACCTGCAGCAAATATATTGTGGCGTTGCCGGGCCTGAACGCTCACGTAGATCGTGACCGCGAATGACTTTCGAGACGCTATGCACCGAGAAGAATCTGGACGATTCGATGGAAAATTCAAGAGCATTCGGAGAAGTGAACAGTCAATATAAAAAGAACCACGCAGCAGAGTGAGGACAGTCAGTGAAGTGAAAGTCGAATATAAATAGTTCCGTGATTGTTATATAAATTAGAGTATTGTGTTATTGAATCATTGTATATCGTTAAATAAATTATTGTGAGTGAATTAGACTATAAATATACTAAAATATTATCTGCTCCGAAATGGTAGGTACGTAATAAACAAAACCTTTAACGATATATAGTTCATAAAAAAATTCGAAACTATTCAAACTATATCAGTTTGAATTTCAAAATTTGCCATATAATGGTCAAATGGATTTTGTTTTATAGTATAAGGATATACTCACCATTAGGAATTTGTACCATCGTTATTCAAATAATTTTTAAGCATCTCCTGTGATACTTCAAAAATGACAACTGTGAACTTACCCGAAGGGAATCGCAGTGTAGGCCTTGACCCCTACTAAGATGCACCCCTACGAAAGTTGGTATTTTGTAAGTGGGGATGTGCTCTACATAAAATTCATTTTGAAAAGTATATTGTAACATTTTTCAAATTTTCTTTTTGGGATTTTGCAACACTGTTCGATGGGGCAATTTCCAAAGAATATATAGGATTGATTCATGAATCATGCTCAGCAAAATTGGACCATTGAATTTTGCTCTCAACTAATACACTTTTTCAGTTGTTTGAAGTATTCGCGATTACCACGGAGTGGGTGACATCTATACATTTTGAAATTTGTTCTATATTTTATTCGATTTTTCTGATTTAATGCATAAATCATTTAGACCGCCGGGGGATAGTGACAGATTTTGGGACACGATTTTACTCAGTATGCCTTTTGATGGACAGTATTGTCCGTATATCCTCATGATAATAATGCATGAATCAAAGATTCGTCGTAGGTTCTTCATATTGAATAATAATAATTTTTCCAAAATTATGTGTTTCGGTACGATTCCAATCAGGCTGCCATGTGTTTTGTAATGAAATACTAGAATTAAAATGCTCGAAAAACCAGTGGCACACCGTTAGGATGGGCTGAGAATTCCTTTTTTCAAATACAATTTCACGTGACAATATACCAGCCATTCGGACCCACCCTAACGTCCTGCCAATGGTTTTTCAAGTATTTTAGTTTTATAATTTCATCACGAAACACATGGCAGCCTGATTAAAATGGTACCCGAATAATTATTATTATAATTTTTAATATGAAGAACCTACGACGACTCTTTGATTCATGCATTATTATCATGAGGATATACAGAATACCAAAATCTGTCACTATCCCCCGGTCTAGTAGCTTTGATATATGACTATAGTAAGTCAAAAAAATGTTGTTTAGTGCCGCAGTGCAAGAATTATAAATTATTCAGAAACCAGAAATGGGGAATTAGACTGAAAATCGGGAAGCAAATTAGTAAATATACAGGGTGTCCCGTAAACCTTGTACAATATTGAAACTGGTGATAGACCAGGTCATGACTGTTCAGAATATCGGAATTTCACCTTAGTAAAAATCTCACCGTTTTAGAGATAATGAGCATTTTTTTATTTCTGAAAAATCACTACCTCATCTTGGATTTTTGAGTGCCATGTCTACAAATTGGGACCAATTCAAATATCTTTGCTGCTGAAGATAACTGATGAGTGATGCTTTCAGATGTATAAAACAGTTTTTCAGAAAACGATACATTTTTTCAAGAAATGTGGGTGAAATGCCAGATATGAGTTTCACCAATTTTTTTTTAACAAACAATTTGACATTATTGTTTGAAAAAAACATAACCGAGTGGAAGTGGATTTCCATTACAAAAGAATGCTCATTTTGTCCAGACTCTACCGTGGTATAAAACATTATTTTTGGAAGGAGTAGAATTTCGATTATATTAGAGTGTGATGTTATTCTGATCTAAAATCAACTCCATCAGACTTTGTCAGTAATATCTTTCATTTATTTATTTATTTATTTATGATTAATAACTAATCAACTGCTTAGAAGCATTCAATGTAAAGAAGTAAATACTAATTCAACGTTTTTTTGAATCAACAAACACTATAAACCACAATAACGATTATTCAACATCGCACTGAATAATATTACAAAACCGTTATTTTCCATCCTCTCGTACGCAGAGACATCTTTTCAAGAAGAATCTTTTCAAGTGCGTTATAGAGGTTATAGCACCCAAATCAGCGATTCTCTGAGCTGCATTGTGCAATCGGATATCGTTCTGCATAAAGCGCTGCTGCAGCAATAGCACTACCTCCACATTCACCATAAATGTAGTGCAAATGCGCATTTTCTCGGGGAGTATAACGTGTGTACGGCATAACAAAAAAATAAATACCACTGAATGAAACAAGCGGAATAATTTCAAAAAACTACGACAGAAGTTACAAGTTGTTCAAACAAAATGTGACAGCCACCTACTAGATTTTTTTCAATTCTATCCACAGAAGATCCGTTCATGCACAATGCTGAATTTATTTTTTTCATTAGGAAACTATTGTTTCTATGGACACAATACAAGAGTTAGAAAAGTTTTTAATTTTCGACAAGGATTCACCTCCTAAAAAAATTTACAATTATTTGGTTACACCCTGTATATCTATCGGTCTCTGAAACTTCGTTGGAATCTGGATATTGGACAATTGCGACATTTATCACAAGAATTCGTATTAATTGGTGTTATGTCGGATAATCGACATTTCATTTCGATAATTTCATTACATGAAAAGATAATTTTATTGACATACTATTCAATGCTACCAAGCAGTCTATTCTTCATTATTAATAATCATTTCCACATTTTGTCTTGATAAAGTCGAAATGAATTAATTTTTGTGCGTAAGTATAAAAGTTGATGGAAGCCTAGAATAAAACCACGCCTAATTAAATGGAAATCACTTCTTCCAAAAATAATTATAGTTTGTTTCATACCATGGTAGAGTCTGGACAAAATGAGCATTCTTTTGAAATTAATGTCCACTTCCAATTGATTGTTTCTTTCAGACCATAATGTCAAACTATTTTTTAAAAATTTTATGAATCTCTAATCTGTCATTTTACCCTCATTTTTTGAAATTCTTTTTCACTTTCTGAAAAACTGTTTTATACATCTGAAAGCATCACTCATCAGTAATCTTCAGCAGCAAAGATATTTGAATTCGTCTCAAATTGTATACATGGCACTCAAAAATCCAAGGTTAGGTAGCGATTTTCCAGAAATTTTTAAACTGCCCATTATCTCGAAAACGGTGATATTTTTACTGAGGTGAAATTCCGATATTCTGAATAGTCATGACCTGGTCTATCACCAGTTTCAATATTGTACAAGGTTTACAGGACACCCTGTATGTATATTTTGCAGGAAACACTTTATTTTGGAAGCTAGTAAGAGAATTTTTGTATAATTGGCGTAAATCATCTAAGTATTTTCTAGACAAAACAGGCAAATAGGTACATTAAAACGATTAATGAAAAATTCCAGAAACTAGTTCATCAAGGAAAAGAAATGAACTTTGTAGACACAGTTCAAAAACTCGTTGCTCGTCAACATTCTCTACCTCACATAATAAAACATCTTTGCCTTGTTTTTCTGCTTAAATACTTAACATTTTCAGCCAAATGAATCTTTGCTACAGGAAGGAAGAAACACTCGAAAATTGAGACTTAAAAATAAAAATTCAATACCTGAAAAAATTTCAAAAAGACCACGTAAACTGTCATCTCATAGATAATAGCTATTTATGATACAAGTTCGTAAAGTAGGACTTTTTTGTATGAGCGTGAAGTTTATTGAATGAGGCGCAGCCGAGTTCAACAAACACGCGAGTACAAAAAAGCCCTTTACGAAAGTGTTTCATACAAAGTTTTTTCTTCGATACTTATTATATTGCCAAATGTAGCAATAATATCATTAATTTGAATGTTTAATAATATGAATTGTCGTATTATCAAATAAAGACCTGAGTTATATTTGACGCAAAATACTGTATTTTTAAAAATGCATAAATGTATGAACAGTGTGTAAATTACTTTATCTAATTCAGTTTCGAAAAGTCAGGTATTACATGACGTTTGTGAATTTTGAAACGTCCGTTTTTTCAAAACTGTCACTTGAGACAAGTGAATAAGAGTTGTGTAATATTCATTACGCAACTAGTTGTGTAATGATAGAACAAGAAACTACTAATTTTATTCTTTGAAAATATTTTAAACAATTGTAACTTTCTTCGTTTGGCACCATTCTTCAAACTTTTGGTAAGCTGCGTCATATCTAGCTTTTGATTTTTGAACTATCAATTCATTTAATGCCTTATTTGCCGATTCTTCTATATCAGACGCTATTTCGTCGGAACAACTACTCTTTTTTGAAATAAGTCTGATACGTTTGACATAAGTCTGACACGTTTGACATTGCTTATTAAATATTCATTCTGACAAGCGCCAACGCCAATGTCCCATATCACGAGAAAACCATTATATTAAATTCATGAAATGATATCATTAGATAAAATTTTGTAGGAAATACGTTATGCAAAGACTTATTTGTTCGACTCGCGTAATTTGCAAAACTCGCTTCGCTCGTTTTGGCAAATATTACACTCGTCGAACAATATGGGTCTTTTCATAACTGATTACGTAAATAACTATTACGCACAGTTGATGATTTTACGCACAGGTGTTTTTTTTACGCACTTGTGCGAAAAAGTATTACTTTTCGCACTGTCAGCAGTGCGTAAAAGCTTAGTTTACGCAATGTCCTAGAAAAATGACGTTCGCTTTGTTTTCCCGGAGTTTTGGTGCGCCACCTGATTCCAATGGTGATCGCAAATACTAATAACTTATAAAACAGACCTATCTAATTTCTGTTGGGTATTTTTTAATAAAAATTCTATGGCCTTGGAATTGTTAGATTAACTGGATACGCCTCTGATGTATCCAGTTATAAAAAGTGAAATTGTTTGCTCAAACACGTCTGTATTTGCGGATTCAACAAGCGAGATATGAACTTTTTCAGAATAAAAGATACACATGTATATGGGTATATGGGTACATTTTACATATTGTTTATAATGTTATACGGATGGAAAAACTAATACTGGAACATTTCATGGGTTGTTTTAATTATTAATTACTCAGGAAAAAACTCTAGAGCAGTCAAATAATTCGTAAACAACTCATTAAATTCAATAAATAAGTTCGTTTTGTGAACAGTCTGATGATATGAAATAATTTCTTAAAATAGGCTCATTGAAAAAATAATTAAGAAAAAATTTGGTTTATTTGGATATTATACCTACTCTTTGTTGAGAACTGCGAAATATCTGGAATATTAAAAAATTCCTAACTTCAACAAAACTGTTTCGTATATCAGCTACTAACATACGGAAAATGAGAATTACTGCTGAAAATTTTGATGCAAGACCATACCTATGTTGGGTTTGTTTAAGTATATTTTTCAACAACACATGAAAATACTGTTTTTTTCGTGAGGTGAGAGTTTGTCCACGAGCAAAGCGGAGAGGATCGAGTGTGGCAATCTCACGAACGAGAAAAACGTATTTCATCTCGAGTAAGAAATGCTATTTTTTCTACGATAGATGTTGTTTATAAAATCCTGGATTACAATTTTTTTAACTTTATTTATTTATAACACAGAGTTGATAATAATACTGGGTACTATATACTGTTGGACCTCCCACCGATTGACATAGCAATCATGGGAGAGGCAAGAATGGGACTCCTGAGGCAACAAAATACGAGCAACAGATCGGATCACAACAAGATAAAGGAAATAGTGGGAGCAACATTCTTGAAATGAAACCAACGAACCACATGACTCCTAGATACTTTTTCAACATCAACTTCGAGGCTATCCTGCAAGATCGAAGGGAATGGACACACGACAACACCAGGAGCAAACCTGGAGAGAGGATCTGATACACGGATGGATCCAAAACCAGAGAAGGAACTGGTGCTGGAATATACAGTGAGGGGAGGAACTCTCAAATAAGCGTCTCACTAGGAACAAACGCCTCTGTATTCCAGGCAGAGATGTACGCCATCTTGCAATGCGCGAGAGAAATCAATATGAGGGAAATGCACAATGCACGGATCAAAATATGTACCGATAGCCAGGCGTCACTGAAGGCTCTTATGAACCCGAAAGTGACATCAAGACTGGTATGGGAATGCCGAGAAGAACTCAGTGTTCTCACAGAACACAACAAATTAACTTTGATGTGGGTTCCAGGACACTGCGGTATCGAGGGCAATGAAAAAGCTGATGAGCTAGCTAGAAAGGGCTCATCAACTCCATATATTGGCCCAGAACCCGCACTCGGGATTAATAAATCCGACATTCGAGGATGCATTCGGGACTGGGTCAAGCGAAAACAAAAGGAGAGGTGGCACGAAGCCCCCCTCATGCACCACTGGAAAACATACATTAAAGAACCGTCAAAACACAAAACTGAAGAACTACTCAAGCTGAGCAGGAATCAAGTTAGAACAATAACGGGTCTTCTCACTGGTCACAGTCCAATGAGAAAACACCTGCACAAAATGGGTCTGTACAACGGAGAACTTTCCTGCAGACAATGTGGAAAAGGGACAGAAACAGCCAAACATATACTGTCAGAATGCGAGGCATTAAACCGCAAGAGACAGGCAATATTCGGGAAACCCAATTTAACTCCCGAAGAATACAACAGCCAACCGGTGAAGAACCTGTACAGACTGGTACAGGGGACCAGAGTTACGGAGTGGGTGCTGTAAAAGAAACACGGAAAACACAAAAAGCCCAAGAGGCTGAGGTGTAGCTGGTGAAAGGACCAGCATCCGAGGAAGGAAAAAAAAAACGATTATCCAGATTTTAAGAACAAAATATTGTTTAGTGGTGAATCAACTTTTTGTTTAAATGGGCAGGTAAACAGGCACAATTATTGTAAGTTTTGGAGTAGAACTAGCCCTCACTGGATGGAACAAATTTCAAATTTAAAAAATTAATTTTCATACTCATATCGCCACGATTTCTCGAGATATTGAAATTTTGTGATATTTTTTAAAGAAATGTTGAATTGCCATATTAACAAAAATTGGGGGAATTAAAATTTGATATCATAGGGTCATAATACTTTGAACACGACAAATCGAATGCGTTAAAAATAAACATAGTATTACATTTTAAAAAATGAAGATGAGGGCTCCATTGGAAAAACTATGAATCTGGCGACGTTGCAATTATTATTTTTAGATCAGGCACAACTAATAACCCCTGTATACCAAATTTCATAACTTTATCTTAGACCGTTGCTGATATATTCGGCCGTTCCGGTTCATTTGGGAAATCCTCTATAATAAGGAGTGGCAGTAGTTCAAGTAGTCAGATGAACTGTCATTAATGTCAAAAATCCATCAGTTTCTTTTTAGTATATTCCCATCGGGTCTCATGAGAGTATTCATTTGTTTCATTTTTATCTCTAGAGTGAAAAACTATCACTTTCATGTAGGATATCCGGTTGAAAAATGATCATTTTCATATTCATGAGTAGAAAAATATTTGTGCCAGTGACACCTTGAAGAAGGAAACAATTTTGGGGCACTGCTTGTCAATTTTCTCGGTGATTCAAAGTGCACGCGGTAATGTTAGTCAAAAGCCAACAACCTATCAACCTGCCGTAGAATTAGATAAACTGGTTCCCATAAGGACATGAAACCAGCTCAGAACTCCAAAATGATGAGAAATTCACCCCAGAAGTATCAAGACATCTTCGATATCGGACAAGGAAAAGGGGGTCGAACAAATGTGGTTCAGCACAAAATTGAAACTGGGGATGCCCGACCGATTCGGCAATCAGTAAGAATACTTCCTCACGCCAAGAAAGGAAGAGGCTAACAAAATAGTCAGGGATATGGGGAAAGAATGAGTTATCGAACCATCCGACAGTTCCTAGTCTCTTCCAATATTAATGATGAAGAAGAAGAAGGACGGATCAACACGCTCCTGTGAAGACTACCATCAACTGAACAACGTGACGAAGAACAGTTCCCTCTGTCAACACCCTAGACTCTTAAGCCAGTTCTACGATTTTCTCGACTTTAGACTGGAAGAGTGGATATTGGCAGATAGAACTGGCCCCTGAAGATCGAAAAAAGACAGCTTTCACCATCTGCTTAGAAGAGAAGTTCCTTTTCGAATTCCAAAAACAAACAAAGACTGATTGATATGTCAAGACTCACTGCCATCCAAATTGAAAATAAACAGACAACGGAAGATGCAGACACCATGATTTGTGAAATTGCCTAATCCCTGTACGTCTTTAGTACGTGAAGTAGTAATACTGGTCTGTGAGGATATTGACCTGCTGGTGATATTGATTGGGACGTAAACACCAGCAAACGGTATATTCGCTGAAACCAGAGAGAGGCAGAGTCGCCCTATCCGTTCACCATCCATAAATCACCATCAAAAACAGCCTGGCGGAGGATATACTATTCATCCATGCCATTAGAGGTTGTGACTCGACGTCCGCGCTTTTTCAAAAAGGCAATGTCAAGTCGTTGAAGACTATTACAGATATTCCGATCTCTCACCTTAAATTTGCCGGTTTTCCTACCCCAGAACAACACCAGAGGAAATCACTGAGGAAGGGGAGTAATTCTTGGTGGCCTTGGTGTATATTGGGAACCACCGCACCACCAATAAAAATAAGCTGAGGATCAAGAGCTATATTGAATAAGTATGTAAGTTGACTGGTACTGTAGCATCCCCTCCACCAACTGAAGCCGCAACGAAGCAACTCCCTCTGGGGTTATTTTTCCTAGTTCAACAGTGGCTGGAAACGAAGTTGTCACTCGAAGACTGGGGTTGGAGGAAGGTTGGAAACTCCTTGGTTCCTATTAACACCCGCAAGAAAGGTTGCATGGGGAACTGCGGTTTCCGACGAGTCGGCCACTTTTGTTCCAAACTATGTGGAAGCTACGAAGAAAACTGCTCCAACGCCGACCAAACTTCATAGATGACGAAGTCGACGACGTTATTCCCTTGGCTGCGGAAGCGGAACAGCTAATTTTGGAAGGTAAATGTTACTGATAACTTCATTCCACGATACAATTTATGAATAAATGAACAGCAGAGGTGCGTTTCAATATTACGTCCGACGTTTAACTTTTCTTATGAAGCGTTTCGATATTAGAACGTCTTGTCCGAAAACTTCATTCCATCGTTTCAAAATTCTTGGGTGGAACGTCCGACCGTCAACTATTTACCCCACGATTTAGGAGAGCGTTTCAAAATTCAATCTGACAGATATCGCCCGACCAAACAACTATGACGTCATACATCGTCCGTTACCGGACGACAGACGTTAAATTGAAACGCACCTCAGATATCGAATGTCACCATGATCAGGATGTTTCTTATAAGTATGTTTCAACTCTCAGAGCCTGCTGCTAAATATCCACCTGAAATGCAGCCCACTAAATCCGAGGACATTCAGCCTCTGGTCCATCAGGCATCAATAGAAGAAAAACGATAATGCAGAAGGGATGGGAAAAACAGAGAAGCTGAGTGAGATTTGTTGGAACGAGGACAGATTGAAGAGAAATGTGGAAGAAAGTGTGCAGAAAGAGTATTTTTATTTTACCTAATTTTATATTTTCTTTCTTTTTTAAAATATGTACAATAAATGTTCGTCTAAAACATTTCATTCTATATATGTACCCATTTATTGATCTGTTGATTCAGTTTTCTTCACCATTAGCACACCGGGTGACACAGCAGACATGTAGCAGCCTGTAGTTTTTTTATTTGAAGAGATGAAGATTTGAAATTTGCAGAAGTTACGTAATCAATGATAGCGCTCCATTTGAATCTAACGACAACTTTTTTCAACTACCTGTTTGATCGGCAGTAACTCCAACTTCTTTTTTTTTTAATGACACCCTGTATATTTATCCAGACTATCTTATTTGTCTTGAAATTCTCTATTCAACCGTGTATCACAAAGTGGCATTCGTTTCTCAATTCGCAGATGAATTGCATTTTATTAAAAAACATCAAGTTGGCTGTTATCCGAATTCTATAATCTTTCGACGCTTGGTAGGCTTGGAAATCCAAAGAGTATCAGTTAAACGATATAATGTCAGTTTTTTCCATACCTGAGCACTTCCTACAGATTGTCAATAATTTCTTTAATAAAAAGAAAAAACATCTGAAAATAACTCACGATATTGCGAAAACTGAGATAGGAACATGTTTTTTTCAATTTGGCTACTTGTGAAGGAACTATCTGTCTTTATCTTTGGCCATGTAGCCATATCATGATCTTTCCATTTGGAAACATAAAATTAAAATTGTTCCCCTGATCCACCAATTCACAAGTCTATTAGTCTAGATATTTGCCATAATATTTTGCCTAGTAGGCGGTGTACACAGAATGTTTTGTTTGACAGGTAAACATCATTTGATTGTACTGATTATCTCCATCAGTTTTATGCTGATTAAAATTGCATCGTTTAATTAGATACTAAATATGTATTCAAAGAATGAAAAGGTCGATATGTTGTTGATATTCGGAGAGTGCAAGAGAAATTGTAGACAGGCTGAACAATTGTATGTCGAAAGATTTCCGGAAAGACGCTATCCGCCTTATACCTAATTATTTCGCTAGAGCAGAAGAGCAGTTCAGAAGAGAACCGGAAAATCAAAACAATCTCCAATACATTGTCGACGAGGAAATGGAAGTAAACGTTTTGGCCATAGTACATGCAGATCCGACGATATCACTGAGACAAATTGAGGATGAAATCGGCGTGAATCGAGAGACCGCTAGAAGAGTTTCGAAAAGAACTGCTCTGAACTGCTCTTTTCCTCTAGCGAAATAATTATCAGATGGGTGGAGTCTTTCCCGAAATCTTTCGACATACATTTGTTCAGCCTGTCTACAATTTCTCTTGCACTCTCCAAATATCAACAACATATCGACCATTTCGTTCTTTGAATACATATTTAGTATCTAATTAAACGATGCAATTTTAATCAGCATAAAACTGACGGAGATAATCAGTACAATCAAATGATATTTACCTGTCAATCACAAAACATTTTGTGTACACCGCCTACTGGGCAAAATATTATTGCAAATATCTAGACTAATAGACTTGTTAATTGGTGGATCAGGAGAATAATTTTAATTTAATGTTTCCAAATGGAAAGATCACGATATGGCTACATGGCCAAAGAGAAAGACAGATAGTTTCTTCACAAGTAGCCAAATTGAAAAAAATATGTTCCTATCTCAGTTTTCGCACTATCGTGAGTTATCTTCAGATGTTTTTTCTTTTTATTAAAGAAATCATTGACAATCTGTAGGAAGTGATCAGGTATGGAAAAAACTGAAATTATATTGTTTAACTGATACTCTTTGGATTTCCAAGCCTACCAAGCATCGAAAGATTATCGAATTCGGGTAACAGCCAACTTGATGTTTTTCAATAAAATGCAGTTCATCTGCGAATTGGGAATTGAATGCCACTTTATGATACACGGTTGAATAGATAATTTCAAGATAAATAAGATAGGCTAGATAAATGTACAGGATGTCATTAAAAAAAAAAGTTGGAGTTACTGCCGATCAAACAGGTAGTTGAAAAAAGTTGTCGTTAGATTCAAATGAAGCGCTATCATTGATTACATAACTTCTGCAAATTTCAAATTTTTATCTATTCAAATAAAAAAACTACAGGCTGCTACATGTCTGCTGTGTCACCCGGTATCATTTTAAAAATTAATTTCAAGACTTTCAACCGTATTTATATTTTTTACTATGTTGTAACGAAGTAAAAAATTAATTAAACAAATAAAAAAAAATTATGCATATTCCCTATTGCTCTATCAGTTTTCATTTTATAAGCAAAACAATTTTTAAAAACATGTTTTTTGTTATTTAAATGTTTATAACAAATTAATAAATGACAGTTGCGAGTCGAAAACATAACAGAATATCTACGGACTGTTTTCCAGGTGATGGTACAGTCGGTTTTCTACTACTATTTTTGTTAGTAAAAAATGCTCTATTGATTGGCCTAATGCGTTTTTAACTTAGGAGGTGGCAATGTTAAAAATCGAATTCAGCGACTAAAAATACACATAAAACCGTTGAGAAAAAACTACCGTAATTTTTTCTTTTGAAAAACCCCATATGATTGGACTATAGACTATTCTTAAATGAGAAAGTTGATACCTTTCGTCAAGTCGGTGATACGCCTATGTTCACAGCTGTTCGCTCAGGTTCTAACTTCAAACCACGACGTGCCATTCTGATGCCGATATCTCTTTCATCAATCTAGCTGCAACGACGTACGTCGTTACTGCGTGCGACTGCGCACTAAATGTCCATTTTAAAAGGCAGCCGTGGGAATACAGAATATATCATAGAACGAGCGAGTGCTTTGCTTTTATTCGATTTATTTACTTTCAAGCTGTTGCTGTTAACAGTCACTCCGCGTTTTTGTCACATAAAATGTGTAAAAGTTCTCCACAAAGAAACACGCGTGATAAAACGTACAGGACAATAAGACTTTATAAGAAAAGCGACCAGTTTTGCTAGTTTTAGTTATCATTCACACATTTGCAACTTTGCTTTGCGAAAATCGTTAAAAATGTGGTGTTTAATCAGCCAGCCGAATTCGGTAGTTTTTGAGGTTCGCATTGACCCCAAATCCATTGGGCAAGAATGCCTTGAGAAGGTA
The DNA here is from genome assembly GCA_944452925.2 of Chrysolina oricalcia. Lineage (NCBI taxonomy): Eukaryota > Metazoa > Arthropoda > Insecta > Coleoptera > Chrysomelidae > Chrysolina > Chrysolina oricalcia. The sequence continues at coordinate 14,822,635 of OX101818.2, read as the reverse complement.
AGAAACCTTTGTTTTTATTGTTCAAGTGAAAAATGACACACTACCGTCCTTTGTTCTGTGTGGAGAGCTTTTAGCACGAAGGCTTTGAACTCACGTAAATAATGTCGGTACTTCGTTACTACCTATGTATGATCAGCTTTTAACAGAGAAAAGAAACCGTTTTTTCTTTGGCTTTGTAATAATAATGAAAACCGTTTTCTTTATGGAGTTATGAAATGGTAGAGTGACTGCGGCCTTGATTTATTATTTTTAGTAGAAGTGTTTTATTACTATAAAAAAAAACTAAGAAATTGATGAAAAAGAGGCCACCTTTTTAAGGATTAAAGTAGGTAGGTATTAAAATATCCCTTAGAAAATCGGAGACCAGCTACTAACAGGGTTTTTCTTAGGGTTGAGTGATAGAATTCATTTAGACTTCTTCGTGAAAATAAGTTTGTTTTGCTTAGCTCAAATTTCTTTTAGGAGAACTGTAGTCGTTGACGACCTAGGTATATGTTTTACCCTTTATTTTTCTCACTTGAAATCCCAGGAAATCTAGGGCGTTATGGCTATATATTATTTTATTATCTCCAAAAATGATTCATTGTAGGTAGGTAGGTAACTACCTATACCTACCTAATATCTACCTGTTCAAAAAGCTCATCAGGTGAAATAATACCTATATTTTTTCTACCTAGCTGTACTACCTACCTACCTACCCCAATGAAGAATCTGGTTATTGAAGGAAACACCAAAACTAATTTTTGTTCATTACCTCTTTTGGTAGGAATGTAGTTCAGATGTTATATTTTCATTCATTCAAAAATTCAAAACCACAATTTATTAACAAAAAAAAAAATACAAAGATAAATCTCGAAAATGGACATATACCTATACCTAAATGGTAGTAAGTATAAACAAATTATATACCGACATCCCTCCAAAGTAAACTGCTTTTCCTCCCTTGGATTTTAATGCCCCCACTTTAGTTGAATTGTGCTAATTTTGCATGCCCACCACCATTTTTTACATTTTTATCTGAAAATTCTTGGGATATTCTCGATTTCAGTTCTTCATCAGCACAGACCCTATAGATCATTAAATGAAAAAGAATATTTAGGAACTTTGATAATTTTGACATCTACTCCTCTCTCTTCATATTGTTGTTAAAAATGTTGTTTCCGCCAACCGGCTGCACCCTTACGCACAACCCTCAAAAGTCCTCTAGAGCCTTGGTACCGGTGACCTCTCTGGGATTCGAACCCATCTACCGATGAAAGGGTTAAGGATAGACATAAGCTCGGACATAAGTATATCAAAATTTGAACGCAACGCAACGATATTTACAGTTTGAAAGTTCCGATAGCTTCTAAAAGGCTACAGAGACTATTATCAAATAAGGATAGATTTTGCGAGGGGCAATATATGAAAATATAAGTAGAAAAGTTATTGGGTACAACCCTCAAAATGTTGTGCAACCGTAGACACGTGTTTCGATCTTAAGCTCTCATCAGTACAGTAAAATCAAGTGCGAAGATGTACAACACTTGGATGTAAAAATAGCAAAGGAAGTCAACAACAGGAAGCCAACCACACATTTGTGGCTTCGGTTAGAAGACCTTGTGCTTACAAGGCAACAACTAACGTCGCCACGGAGGCAGCTATAGCTACCAGCGTGACAATCCTACCCAGGAAAATACAAATAAGGATAGATTTTGCGAGGGGAAAATATAAGTAGAAAAGTTATTGGGTATAACCCTCAAATTGTTCTGCAACCGTAGACGTGTTTCGAGCTTAAGCTCTCATTAGTACTTAATGCCGGCAGTTTATATTAGATCGGCAAACTTGAATGAAAATCAATTTAGAAAAACTGTCAAAAATTTTCTCTTCGATAGACTCTACTCCTCCTTGCGGAAATCCATTATATTAACTGCATAAACCATGTCTTATATTTTGTATTTTCTGAATTTTTGTATATTATTTGAAGTTGGTTCGGTCTCCATTATTTGTTTATTGCACTTTTCTTAATGTCCTCTAAGTGTCATATGAATTCGTTCATGTTTTTAATGTGTTTTACTTTGTCCTACGTTTTATATACACCTCTAGCTTTGTCAACAAGGGATCTCTTTCGACAATAAAGCATATTTATTATTATTATTTACCCAGGCGCCACCACGGCCATCAGTTTGATTTAGCAAGTTCACTACAAACTTTATTAGCTTTTCTACACTGCGAAATGCTAAAACAGCTCCATTTGAAGTTGGGGAAATCTCAGTGAAAACTCTACAGCTCTTTGCTTGTTTTATCGCGTTATGTGTATAGGTATGTTGATCAACATCTTCCACAGGGAATAGTCCTGGGCTCAATTCTATTTCTCGTGTATAGCAACTCCATGTCTAAATTAATAAACCTCAATAGTATGGTTTGTTTCGCTGATGACACAACCCTGATATCCAAAGGTGAAAGCTGGCATGATAGCAGTGCAGAAACAGACTTGCACAAAAAGCAAACCTTGTAATTGTCCACCAATAATAAAAACAATGTCAATGAAATATCGGAACCATCTCATGTTATAAAAAGAATGAGAATTCTAATGTTCAAATGTATTGTATCACTCTCGGACATTTAATTTCCCGTTAAAACATGTATGTGAATGTTCTCTAACACTCGTAAATAAAGACAGTTTACTCACAAAACAACAAGATCGACCGATAATATGCAAATCAAAATTCCACTTTTTAAAAAGAGCCGTCCGTACACAGAGATCGTTTTCTACTTTGGACCGAAGCTATACAATCTACTACCAATATCCGTGAAAAATACCAACACAATTTTCAAATTCAAATGTATCCTCAAAAACTAAATTAATCCGATGATATTCAATGTTTCCTAAAACCCTGTAAAATAATTTTTCAGTATTTCATATATTTTATTTTTCTCTTTTTTTGGAGTATTTTGGAGTCGTTTATTACCATCAGTCATCACACTACTGTTAACCGTATTATTTATCGTTGCCACTATTTGGCAGATCCACTGATGATGTATAATTTATCGTATTTCCTTTTACATCATATTATTATTGATTGATATTGTATTTTATAATTCTGAATTAAATTTGATTTGAATTGATGGATCAAATAATTTTCATTCAATATTCCAACTGTTTTTCGCATCAATAAGTGAATGAAAATATGAAAATACCCTCTTTTCGAATATTTACTATACTAGTCAACTAAATATTCTACAATTTCTGATCCACCTACCAAACATTTTTCATTTCTTCATAACCTGTTCAGTATTATATTGTGTTTAAAGCACTACATTTTTTTAATTAAAATTGAATTATTCTCAATATTACAACTGTTTTTCATACTCTAGATGAAAATATATACTTATACGTTCAGCATTGATTATTGTGTATTGTAGTATGTAATAAATGAAACAGGACTTTTTATAATATATTTAATTAAAAGAAAAAAATAATTTGACCATTATTACCCATTGAAATGCTCAGATTGCCAAACACGCTGTAAAGATGAATCCTGATATCAGTTCAGTGTCAATGCCGTCTGGTTTATCGCGGGTCAATTTTTTTATTTGTAAAAATGACTATCCTAGTTCATTTGTTAGCATCCATGTAGTATATTCACTTGACTAATGTGATAACCCCTTGAGTGGGGCATTACATAACAAATGATAATTTGTTCAAAAATGATGATTCGAATTGAATGTTTGTTCGATAACCTTTCTTGGGTCAAAACTCGGGTCTGATATTATCATAAATTCCTGATTCATTGTGTCGCAAAGGTATTAATTACATTGAAATTTATTCAAACCGTATCCTCTCTGAATCAACAAAACACTTTTTTCTACTACCTTAGATGAAAACTTCATGAGGACGCCATCTCTGGAACCGTTTAAAGGAGCACACCACGAATTCATTTGTTTTTTCTTTAAAAAAAAATCTAAACCAAATGTAATCAGTGGATGCACCAGGATATTTAGGCATTTTATGAGTATGCACGTTTTAATTTTTAGGACAAATTTATAAAAGGTCCTAAAGGCAGTAGACAAAACTATACACATACCTCAGGAGGAAAATGGTTTTCCTCCATTGGTATGTAAGCAAATAGCTATTTTTTTCTCTTCGATTGTTCCTTTGTTTCAACGCCAACCTTCCATTGATTTCGGACAAAGTCCGAGAGTTTTTTATGTTCTGGTTCTCACGAAAAGGAAAATCCTGTAATGTTCAGAGAACATTGTGAGAGCCGAGGGAAAGTAGGTTTGAAATAGTGTCCTTGACTTTCTGCAGGCTGTATGCCTCAAGGAACACCTCCACAGTAGTGAATTCCGAATCTTTACCGTTCGTTGGAAGAACAAGCCCTGGAAAAGAGATGTTCGGCATGTCTCCAAAGAGATGTTCGGCTCGGCATGTCTCCAAAATGATGTTAGGCATGTCTCCAAAATGATGTACGGCATGTCTCCAAAGTAATGCCCGGCAAGTCCCCAAAGGGATGTGAAGACGGAACTCGACGGGTCAGTATCGATGGGACCGTTAAGTGTGGAACGATTGATGATATTTCAGAAGAGCACAGTCTATGAAAATACATATAAAACAGAGACATATCACTAACCTTTCTGCGGTTAGTTTGTAACATTATTCTCTCCAGACATATGGGAAATATGAGAAAAATATCTTATAGAAAACAGCTGCTTCCCTGGCTAGAACCACGGTGGATATTGAAATACATCTGACAGGAAAGCAAGTGCAAGTGCAGACCGGTACAATTAAAGCATAAACTCTGCCTTGTGATTACAAGGAGCACTTGCATTAAGTAGTTGTTTTCTCTCATATATTTGCCATATATTTCCAGCTTCATGGTGTAATTATGGCTTCTGTTGAAGAACATAAGATAAACCCAAATGCACATAAATAGTTTTTCTCGATCAGTTTTTCCAATCTCTGTTTTCGGAAATGAGAAATTAATCTTTTGTTCCCATCCATTCATTTTGCAGAGTTCACATATTGAGACGAAACAAAGGTACTTGATATTATTATTGAATTATGAAAAACAAGAATAGGCTACATATTCATTTTATCTTGGATTCGTTCTGATTCAACTGTAAATTCTCAAGTGAATAAGGATCTAATCAGTAGTAGGTTATTCTTCAGTGCGGTAAAGTTCATTTCCCAGGTCTATTATCAGAAAGTTGTTTTGGAAAAGTTAAGCATACCTACTTATATAAGAGTTGTTTATTGTCAGATTAATTTTAAATTATACCTGCATCATATTCATTGTGAATTAAAACACGCCGTATTTTAGAGGTTGTTGCTAGGTAATAATTCCAAGTTCTTAGTTAACCATATGAACTGTCTAATAAGCTAGTAAACAACAATTATTGATATCTGTCCATGTCAAGTATACGCAACATCATTATAAACGTTATAAACCTATACCTGATTAAGGCTGAGACACAATTTAAGTTTTATGTTTTTAGCATTAAGTTTTATACGTTTTAAAATTTCCTTTTAAGGCAAAACGGTCATTGTCATTTTTATTCTGGTAACGCCACACAAACAGTCTTATGTGTAAAATTGAAGATTAATTTTTCAATTCTATTTTGTCTCCTGTTTTATTCCTAAAAGTCATATCTTAAATCTTGAAGCTCATTTCTTCTAATGTATTTCAGCCTTTAGACGTATTAAAATATAAGGATTTTTAATTATCCTGATATAAAATTCTACGTTCGGTGACTTGTCGAAAGCTTTCGACTGCTTGAACCATGAAATTCTATTGCGCAAACTAAAAATTGATAGGTTCAGGAGTCAAAGTCTGAAATGGAGCCAATCCTATTTGAGTCAAAGTGTCAAAGATCTCATATTGTTAGAAAAGACAAATTTTCCGACAGTCGTCACACAAAATATGGTGTTCCTCAGGGTTCAGTTCTTGGACCGATATTGTATTTGCTATATTTTAATGATTTGACTGCTATTGAAATTGGGGGAATATTCACCATTTTGTCTTCGGTAACAATTTGTTACTTCCACTACAAACAACTTGATAAAGAAGTCATTGATTTACAATGCAGCCAAAATATATAACAATTTACCAAGTGAACTCAGGAATTTTCAATCAAAAACCCAGTGCAGAAGATCAGTAAAGGACCATCTATTGGAAAAGACACTGATTTCCAGTACTTAGGTACTGTTTTTAAAATCGTGATGCAGGCGTCTTTAGAACACTTGCAGACTCGCCGCGCATGCTTTAAAGGTTCACTTATACACTTTTATCGTAATATACTATTTTTGATCTGTTCACCTTATTCTCTGATGTATTTTCATTAATTTTCGACTGTCTAGTTTTACACTGAGTGGGTTTCTTGGTTTTAAAAATACAACATAGTTGTTTTAATATGAGTTCGTAGATAAAATATCTTATTTAAATGCGTTTATAAACTCCTGTAGACAATCACTCGCTGCGCTCGTGCTTAAAATACCTGTTACTAAAAGAACATTTATATAATATACCTACTATTAACTTATTATGCTCTTTTTTAGATGAATTATAACAGTCAAGATTATATTAAATCATAATTTTTCCGCTGTGAGAAGATAATACCGTTTGCGGGCTTCGTCTTGAATTTATAAGTACTGCGATAATAGACATGAATAATTAACAATTCTTTGTTAGATTTCCTGTTGACATTAGCAGTGGTAATGCAAATGGCAACACGCTGCCTGAAAAGGAAACGCCATCAACCGACTCGTTCTCATCGTTTGATATGGCCTCCGTTATGGTAACATTAAAATTGCTTAGAAGAAATAATCTGAATGCGATTCAGTTTGCCTTTATGTAGAAATCCAGGTGTGCACACACTGGTGATTCCGTATAAAATATGAATTTGCGTTTTCAAGATAGCTTCCCGTAATGATACGTTATATTTCACATGCGCTTTCTAAATAAAGCCAAAGTGAATTGCGTTTGATGTAAGATATATATCTAACGCATTTTTTAGACACGGAGGCCACATTGATTTGAAGAAAGCATGTCGGTTTCAAAGGTCTTCGACGCTGTTAGCCATATCCATTCTTATTAAAATCTTTGGAAAATATGGGTATCAGAGGCGTTTGAAACGCACCTTACAAAAATATACCAATTAATATTATTAGAAGCGAACAAAAGGAAGTTGCCTATGGTGTACCAAAAGGATCCGTTCTGGGACCAGTCCTTTTAAAAATTTATTTGAATGATCTTTTATCAGTTTCTACGGCCGATATAATCATAATATTCGCCGATGAAGCAAATTGGGTGAAAGTCAAAATACTGACAGAATAAGATCTTGCTATTATTAAATAATGGTTCATTAGCAAATTACTTACCATTAACTTTACAAAAACGTCAAAAACATCGTTCCTTCCTTCATATATTGATAGTAGAACATCACCAGACTTCCAATCAGTAAAAACTCTAAATAACGCAAATATAAATGCTGTTACTGAATTTAAATATTTGGGAGTTGTTCTGGATTCGAGCTCGAGATGGAATAAACACGTCAAACATGTAATTAAAAAAGTTAGATTTTTAATACACAAGAAAATACGGTTTATATCTCACTTGCCCAGCCACATTTAACGTGACAAATCTTGAAGTTTTTCAAAAAAGATCATCAAATTATATATAAGAAAGATTTTATTCATCCATTCGAGAATCTAATTTTGGAAAGCTCTATAATGGACACTCGGCAGCTATACTATTATTTTACAAACATCTACCAACAAAAAATAAATGTCAAGTTAAAAATATGATCATGAATACAACACAGGAAATAAAAATATAAAGTACGTACTGAAAAAGACAAATAAAGCGGCTGGCCAAAATTGTTACACTTATCAAGTCCCTAAACTGTATAACACACTCCCAGATTATATGAAAAATAAATTATAAAACTTCAAATATCAACAAAAAAGTTTAATTTTTGAAAACTCGAGAAATGATTCATAAAATAATAATAAAGTATCCTGGTTGTATACTTCTACCCATTTTATTTCATTAATGAGCTTATTTGAATGCGCTTCAATAAAAGCTCACCAAGTATATTTGCTTTCACAATTTACTCCGTTCGTTCCATTGTAAACGCCACTTTTATTTTAATTTACATTGCTTATTTTACTTGTCGATTTCAATTAGTAAAGGTTATATTATTACTACTATTGTTGCTGTTGTTTTGATCGGATATTGATTTGTGTATTGTGTCACGCACAGGCTTAACCTTTAGTGACTTTTTTCTCAGTTTATTTGCTTTAGGTAGGTATAAATACTTCCCATCTTATTTGGTAAATAAACTTATATTATTATAGTATTCTGACTTACCCTGTATGGCAGACTTTTCCACTCGCAAGCTGCTTTCTCCATTAATAGGTATGTTGTAAGCATTTCTTTTTCTAAGCTAGTGAAAATCACCCAAAAAATCTATTTTCATCACTGAAATTCAATTTTGGCAATTGGTCAATGTAATAATTCGCTCGGTTGGCTTTTCGTTTGAATTTCTCAATTCTGTTGCTAGGGAAATACCTACCTACGGTTTGTTGATTTAAGGCTGACGAGCGAGTTGACGGGTTTACCCTTGGGGTGCCCATTAACACTGAGACATATGCTGGGGTCTACGTAGTAGTAGTAATTTATTGAAATATATAAACATCATATAAATTGTAATAATTTTTTTATACGAACATATACAGTTATTTCATTAAAATAATAAGATATTAAAATAAAAATATTCTAGGATTAAATTAACAATTAAAATTTAAGATTTAAAGTTCAAAGCTCATCATATGAAAGACTTTAAAACTTCTCATGTTTTGTGATCCTCTTACAGTTTTTGGTAGCTTATTGAATTAATGTATGCCTTTAAAGACTTCATGCAGTTTTTTTGATTTGTTTTTTCAAAATGGAATTAATTTTTCGACAGTCTCATAGCCATGAATCTCATTGTTTAATACAATAAATTTATCGCGTTATGAACAATTTAAGAGCAAATCTTTCTGAATGCGCTGATTTAAGGAAAATCATCTTATTCAAGTTCTGTAAACTGCATTTGGAAGTAGAGATCAATATCTACAATTTGTATATTTTGGATTTTCACCTGAGAGGTGGAAAATGTATTGAAAATGATTGAAAGTTACTCTAAATGCTTCACCCGAAGTCGCCCGAACTCAGCTCGAGTGAACTTCAGTGCGATTCGGGTGACTTCGGACGAACTTTGAAGCGTTTTGATCAACTTTCAGTGACATTTTCAACACATTTTCCACCTCTCAGGTGAAAATCCAAAATATATATACATTTTCACTTTAGAGGTGGGAAATGTGTTGAAAATGTCACTGAAAGTTGATCAAAACGCTTCAAAGTGCGTCCGAAGTCATCCGAAGTCAAACTGAAGTTAATACGAGCGACTTCGGGTGCACTTTGAAGCATTTAGAGTAACTTCCAGAGACATATTCAACACATTTCCCACCCCTCAGGTGAAAATCCAACATATACAAATTGTAGATATTGATCTCTACCTGCAGGTGCCGTTTACAGAATTTGAATACGACGATTTCCCTTAAATTGGCGCATCTTGCAAGATGTGTCCTTAAATCGTTTATAACGCGATTGTGCAAAAACTGCACACTATTATCTACCAGATTCCGCAATATTGTTTGTCAAGCTTCAGATTTATAAAAATTATAAATTTTTGAAGTTTTCCCGGATTTTCTCAGTGCACCGATCCGGTCGTACGAAAATCTATTTTGTAGGTTTTATAAATCTCTACAAAAGTTCCATTGACTCTAGAACGATAACTTGAATAATCTTTGAGATATTTCCAAAAACCAAAAAAGTTTGAATTTTTTTCACTATTGCTTGTTTAAAAAATTCCACAAAGCGATTTTGCTAGGGCGAAAACAGGTTTTCATGAACGATCTTATAAAAATTAGTAGGTATAGGTAGGCCATTTTCGTATTTTATTTCGTGGGAGAAACAAGTCTATAGCTTGGTCTATAATATGGAAACGCCATTCGAAACAAAAGGCTCGAATAGTTGAAACACACGTACACTACACTTCTAGTATCGGACGATACCTAGAGTTTTCTCTAAATGAGTTCCTATTGCAGACGGCCGGTAATACAAAGCAACGAAATGAATGACTTAATTCTGGAAATTGAATAGCAAAATAAATCCCCAAATCTCGTCGACATAGGGAAATGAAACTTTCCACGAAATCAATCATCCCCTTTGTGATGTCAAACGCAGTCCATTATTCAACCGCAAAAAATCCCATTAATCATTTCCAGTTAGAAGAGAGAAAATAACATCGAATTAAAAAATTATATTGATTACAAAGTATTCCCTCACGAAGCTGCAATTATAAGTTTAAATAAAGCACTTCGATTTCTCAACCGGTAGCAGACTGAACGGCCAACGTGAATGATGGAACGTTTCGGATGTGTTCGGGCGAAACAATACTAACGTTTTTACGGAAAATCCCAAGAAAAAATTTACCTAATACCTTTATTTCTGCCTAATAATTAAACAATAATAATCTTCCGTGAATAATCCCTAATGGATTCATTTTCTTTGCCAAATCTGAGCGACACCTGTTCGATTTCAGCTTAGCCGAATACGCACGAACCGATTCGTTTCGCGCTGCGGTCTAGCGGGATTGATTATTCATACAACTGATCACGGGCACGTTCGCTGCAGTCCAAAGTCCGCTCACAGGTAGGTTAGTACAAAGTCCAACGTTCACATTGTTGCGGCAAGATTATAATTGTTTTTTTATCGTCAAGGGGACAGACGATCTAAATACTATTTGAAAAGTAGATAATGCGCTCAAGTGAGGACGAGGTTCAAGTTGTTTGAATTCTTTCAAGGATTTGGAATATTTGGATCTCTGATATTGGTACCTTAGGTATACCTATTGGAGATTACCTTGGTAGTTGCAATTTGATGTTTTATGTATGCCGGTAGACATTGATCTGGTCAAATTGGCGCGTGGAAAATAAATAATGCACCGTAGTTTTCGATAAACCTAAATATAAACCGCTTTTTTTAGAAACTGACTTTCATTTGTTCACTTGAAATCTCATTGAACTGAACAATACAATGATACTTACGAGGATACTTATTACTCATTTGTTAACCTCTTTTCTTTGTTTAGCGACCGGCATCATATTCGTTGTTTACATACATCACAGAACTCAAGTTCTACATGGTGTTGATACATTTATGCGAAAAAAATTCACAACACATTTTTTTTATGTAGGACATACCTATGGAACCTCTTGTAATTAACAACAAGAAATCTCATCCTGAATTTTTTTCAATCGTTTTGTTTTAATATTTCATTGCTATCTTGCAAACCCCCAGTCAACACAGAATGGTCTCAGAGATGGTAGTGGGATCACACCAGTGAATCGCAAAGTGACTTTCATTATTTTTTTCTTTGGTGTTTTGGCATCGACTGCTATGGTCATTAGCCTTGTGTTCTGGATAGGCCTTGTTACTAACTCCATACGTCACCTTAGGAGAAGCACTGTTAATTATTAACGCAACAGTGAATCGTGGAGGATTATTCCCAGCCGACACGAGCCTCGATCATTCAGAATTTCACATCTGAACTTCCATTATTATGGCACAAACGTCTATTCGGTGCCCCGTTGGTCAGTTCGAGACATCAAAATGTGATGCAAAATGTGACTCGAAATTAGCCCAATGTGACATTTGACTTTGACATTGAATGGACTGGTACTTATTTTAAAATGCGCTTCACTTTCTGATTCTCCTGTATGCCAAGAATAAAACAAAGCTTATGTTTCAACATAAATAATAGAAATTATACCTCAATATTATTATTCTTACCAATTACGGTTCATATGGAATGGAGTGCTAGAAAACAAATGTGTAAGTTGATTCCGTAATATATACAGGGTGTTAATTGAGTACGTTGACAAACTTCGGGAGGTGATTCTTTGAAAGTTTTCAGGACAAAAAGTTCATATAAACATATGTCCCAAACGGCTTGGTTTTCGAGAGACAGGGTGATAAAAATTCATTTTTTTCAAGATTTTTTAGAGTTGACCTCGACATTTTAGACAATAATCAGTTCAAATTAGGCAAGTACAATCCATTCACAGGGTCCTCCTTTTTTCAGAGTCAAGCTTTGTTCAACCCTTCAGAAGTTTTTTTCTACCGCCACTGACATTTTATGAGAAAGGAATAATTAATGTTGTTTCATTTAAAATCTTTTTGTTTTCTTGAATTTTTTCATTTACTTGTACGGTTCAGGAGCTATAATAAAAATATTAATTTAAACAGTGTCGCATAACATTAGAAAATTTGAAAATTAAACATTCTCAATTATTGTAAATTGTCCTAAACTACATAAAATAGTTTAAAAACCACAGGCCTAAGTCCTTTTTAATCTCTCTACGAATTGTAGCCCTCCCTCCGCTCCGGTCGGGCTACAAACTTTTCGCCTCGGGATTAAAAGTACCACTTTAGTCCCTAAGTTTATAATCTACTATTTTGCACTTCAAACAGGAAATAAAACCCTTAGGGACTAAAGTGTATGCAACCACCATTTAATAAATGTCTGGTGTTGCGCTTCTTATATTTTTTATTCAAATATCTTCTATGAAATTTTCATTTCGAAAATTGTGATCACAAAATTCATAAATGCTTTTTCCGTGCTTGCACGACTTCCCGTGTTCGACTTCGGCTCCCACGGGAACATGTCGCGCACGCACGGAAAAAGCCTATTTTCTGAACTCGTAATGAAATATACTATTATGGACGAGTAATGAACGATATTTTTCATTATATCTACCTGAAAACCACAGATTGATAAGAAACATTTATTTTCAATGATGAAGGAACAAAAACTTGTATTTATGGTACAAAAATATCCAGAAATTGTCAAAAAACAAACGTTATTTACCCTGTTGGTAAGGAAATATTCAAACAATTTGCGATTTCTAGATAACTGTCAACAGCATATTATTTAATTTTGACGTGTAAATAGGCATAATGACACCATCGCACGGAAATATTTTCCGTGCGGGTGCACGGGCCTCTCGGGCAACAAACTCCACTCGTGGCCACTTTGGTCTCGCGGTTTGTCGGCATTATAAGTATACTATGATAGTACGAAAATATGAGTCAGTCAAATTTACAATTTGTATATAAAATGCACTTTAGTCCCTTCATATAATATACCTCCTCAAAATACATAAATACCTGATGTTCAAAATCAATCTATTTCCAAATATATACCTAACTAATTATCTATAGATTATACTATAAAGTCCAAAGATTGAATTATTTATAAACGATTAGCAAGGTTTGAAGTGTTTTTATAGCCGGCTCTCACTACATTCAAATTTTAATTACTTATGAACATTAAAAATCGGGGATGAGTTCAGACTTTTATGGCATTCATATAACTGCGAATTTAATGATGCAAAAAGGAAACGATTTTAGAGCAAGTTTTTTATACAAAAAATAAATTTCAATAAAAATTAATTTTCACCAAGTAGTAAAAAATACAGGGTTACCATTTATGGTATAGAGAGAGAAAGAATATAGTCTATTATCATAAGAAATTAAATTATTGTTGACAATGTTTGGTAAAGGTAATTACAAGTTCTGAGGTATTTTTGATACATTCTCGTCAATTATTAAAATAAAACATACTAAGATAAAAATATCCAATTCGTACTAATACTAGACAATACATAAAATGATGTAAAAATATCTAAATAACATAATACAATATAATAACACGTGGCTACTAATGACCATAGCAGTCGAAAAAAAAAAAAAAAAAACTTTAGAAAAGAATGGCAAACATCATCTTCTGGCATATAATCGATATAGATGGAAATGGCACAGTGTCAGATATTGTTGAAGCAAAAAAATCAATGAATTGTTTACCATACGATTAATTCAATACAGGGTGTAATTTAAATGATGTCATTAATTTCAGGTGGTGATTCCTTGTTATATCTATTTTATGAAGAAAATGTCAAATAAACGTGTGTACTAACTTGCTTCGTTTCCGTGATACGGGGTGTCAAAGTTTCATTTAAAAATCGGCATTTCATCAATTACTCAAAAGTCTTTTGACGATTTTGATGAAACCTGATGAGGTTATTAGCAGTAGCAAGGGGATTCTTTTCATGAAATTATATTTCAAATTTTAAGTGGCAGATGGTTACCTGATTGATATTTATACTAAAAATCATTGTACGCTACTGGTTTTCCCTAAGTTTCATATGTTTTGAAAAGAAAATAATTGAAAATACAGCTTCCTCGTAATGATATAAATCTCCAATCAAAGTCATTGGTGTAGAAATGGTGGTTACGCACCATCAAAATTCAGAAAGTTGTGTGAATGATCTTTTTTTCAGTTACTTACTCCAAGAATTTCAAGGAAATACCTTGAAATTCTATTTAATTTTATGCATAAATGTAATTTTTAGTTTTGATAGAAACAGTCGACAATAATGGGCCCCGGAACACAACAAACAACCAGTCCATCAACGACGAAACCATACCTTCGAAGATACTGCAAGAATTGAGATTTATGTAGCCAGTTCAACCACGTGCTGTTGATCTTATTATTTGAGGGCTTATCGGGTTTTTCTGATAAAAAGTTTATAAGCCAATACGTTAGTCAACTTGCAAACTTTCCTTAGGATTCGTTTTTTAAATAGGTTCCGAATGAAGAATGTCATTTCGCTGGCACAATAAAAAATGTAATGAGATAACCTAATTGAAGTAGATTCAAAAATAAACTTTGGATTGGAGATATTTATATCTCCATTGTATACATTTATTCGGTTTAATTTTATAGATTGTCTGATTTACACGATTTTATACGCGATGCGATTGAGTACTGTAGATCCACAAAATAAAAAAAAAAACAGTGGGAATTGTATCTACCACATCTTTGCTGATAATATTGAAATTCTAGAGTTGTCATTCGATAGTTTCTACTCTATAACTGTTTTTACTCTGTCTGCTTGTTGATAGTGAAATGTAATACTCGTTAATTTATCAGTTAATTAAAGCAGCTTCCATTGAAATAATCTGACCCAACAATGTAACACTTACATTTTTGGTGTGCCATCCAAGGTTAGACGACGAACTTTTGATCATTGATCACAAAACAATATCATCGATGTATGAATAATGAATGAAATATTAACATTTTAAACGATTGATATTGTTCCACTTTCATGGTACTTTATAATTATCTCCCAGAGGTGAATGGCTAATTGTTTGTCAAGGAAAGAAAATGAAGCAGTTAAAAACGACGCCGAAGGGAGGATAATATAATATATGCGTTTTTTCCCGAGTTGAACACATCATTTTTTCTACGTTTACTTTTGAATATAATAATGGTATTCGCTTTTAAATTTAAATATAGCTAGTTGTTGCAAGAAGCATGTTGAATATGAAAAATATTTGCCTAGCAACCATGTAGATAAGCCTTAATACAAGTATAAGAATTAATCAAATAGACGTAAGTTTTGTTCATTATCTAACAAATCTTTATAAGATCACTTTGCATTGAATTAGAAATGGATTCAAACTATGAAGAGTTGCCCAAAAAGTTACCGCTGCAGGACTATGCAACTTTGGCTTCTTCAGAGACTCTGAGTTGTTGCCACAGATGTATCTTGAGCGGGGGGAAAACTGATATATTCAAAACATCATTTGAGGAGTGGAGATAGCGTTTTCCCTACTTATAACCAAGGGTTGAGAGTGTATTGATAGGAATAAGATTTATGTCAAAATTATGTGTTGAAACCACATAAAGAACTCTACAGTTCTGTGGTTGAAACAGAATGATTTATTGAATATTTCGACTTCGGTATTGACATTTTCCGAGGACTTTGTTGTCATTATTTACTTTGGCAATTTTTTGTTGGTGCAAACAATCTAATGTAATATGTACATTTCGACATGTATCGATTGATTTAAATATCAAACAATTATTTGTATATTTGATTAATAGGCAAACAAATTGAAAGTACCAATCGGTAAATTTTTGTACGTTTGCTTGTAAAATATGATGACAAAGTATATACAGTTTTGCACGATAAACAATTTTTGAATTTTGTAATTATTTTTCAATGTTACCACTAACGTCAAAATTTGTAATATAAATATATTTTGTATTTAATATTTTAAATGATTGGAATGCCATGTTAGTTTCAACGTTTATTAGAAGTTTTCCATGTTTCATTGGAAATTTTCAACGCAAACTATTTAAAATATCGTCTGCACTAGTATCTTTAAAAATGCATATATTTAAAACTTTCAAATTTCTACCAGAGTTAGTTAGTATACATGATGACCTTCGAACTGAGCTTATTAATTTTATCACAAGTTATACAGAGTCGTCAAAAATCTTTTATCATTCGGAGGTTTTCGAAAACGCTGATAGAGATTATTTCATAAGCAACGCTTTGTATATTATCGAATAACTGAATGCACAATTTAATTCTGCTCCGAGAGATCTCAAGTTTCCCATCCAGGTTTTCTAACTGGAAAGGTTTTCGAGTTAAAACGGTTTCTTTATGGAAAAGCCTAGAGAATTGCGATTGTATGAGTGATATAGAAATGTATTAAAATATTTGATGTCAGATATTCGCGAAATGTCATTATGCAGAACGAAATAAAAAATAATTATTCAAATAATGAAATTTTAAATTTATTTAACATTCTTGGAGTGAGTCATGATATTATTGAAAGTGCTTGTCGTTTTTTCAACGAAATAGTTATGTCCGAAGTCCGAACTTGCCTCAAATGAACGAAACAAAATTCAGGAGAATAGAAACACAATTTTTAGAATTTGTAAATACGATAAAAAACCTACTTACTCAAAACAATTCTCGCATGTTGAGATCATTAGTGAACATCAGACATCTTACAAAAATAATTCATCTTCTCTAAATAGGTAGTATAAAACAAACTCAGTATCTGCGTGTACTCATTATTTCTGTTTCTCTGCTTACTTCTAAAACACCAAACGGATTTTGATACGTTTTTCACTTTGATTTGGAGAAATACGGAAAGTTAGTAAGTACAATACTTTCTAATTGAGGTTTTGTATAGTAGAGAAAATTAATGTTTTGTAATCAATAATGCAAGTGCTCAATGTGACAAGTGTCTAAGGGGACCAACAATTGCCTTGCTCATACCATTCTTTTTATCAAAAAACTTTTTCATCAGTAAATTCGTCCTTCATTTAACGATCACAAAAACAACAACATTTCGCTGTCATGTGCCTGAATCAGCGTGAATTTGTTGCATTTGTGATCGTTAAAATGACCAATTTATTTATGAAAGTGCGGTTTAAAAAAAGGTGTAAAACGGGTGAAAAAAAAATCATCGGGTCGTTTCCTACACGTTCGGGATTGTACGAAACACTGCACGATACTTCTTTCCACTTCTTCAGTTGACTATTTCTTAATTTCATCAATTTCAAATTCCCCTGAAACTGCGTCGCACCATTTTTTCAATTCAAGATCTTCACAAGAATCAACTAACCGATCGTAGACCTGATTTTTACATGACTCCATAATTATAAATCAATTGGGGTTAGATCTGGCGAAATTCTCATAACATTTTTGTAAAGAAACCCATATTACTCGAAAACCTTTCGAGTTATAGATACAAGATACCCTAAATCAGTCGGAGCAGAATTGTGCGTTCAGTTATTCGATAATATACAGGGCGTTCAATTTGATAATAATTAGTTTAAGGGTTTTTATAAACCTTTGAATGACAAGAGATTTTTGACCACACTGTATAATTTCCGATGAAATTGATAATCTCACTTAGAAGGTCATCATTTTGTAGTAACTTTGGTACAAATTTGAAATATTTAGTGTTGAAACTTTTGAATATACGCATTGTTATAGATACTTGTGCTGTTTAATTTTTTTTTACAAATATCCTAATAATGCAAAAAAAGTTGGGAATAACTACATATAGAGACATATGCAAATTGTTCCCATGTAATATGTAGATTTCAAAATGTGAGTAAATACAGGATGTTACATATAAAATAAGGAAGTTTGTGAAGTTTCATATCAATTGTTTATGTTGACTTATGTCATGTTCTGGCTGGTACGTTTTTGTTTAAAATGCCACTAACCGTATTTCTTCATATAGTATATCATCAATTTATACTGTGTTTAAGTACAGGAACAAAAATCCAATAATCCCGCATGCACCGCAGATAGCAAAGTTTACTTTGGCTGATAAGAATGCGTTTTTATTCCTCATTAGTTTATTTACTTTTGTTTCTAACAAACTATCCCAGTTCCACAATGAAATCGTATAAAACTGAAACGCAGTTTGTCCAGGGACTTATGGGAGTGCCGCGGCGCAGTATTTCATTTTATTATGTCAGTCCCATATTTTACACAACAAAACATTATTTATTTTGTTCGCGTGTTTGAATATTTTACACCTATAGTCTCAAGGGCATTTCATGTATATCATCATATGCGAATGAGGCATTACCATTCAGTTATTCATTTAGTAGATTCTTTTACAGAACGGTATTCATAATGAAGGGGAATGATTAAATGTAGTTCTTTGAATATGCTTAAATAAGTTGTTCTGGATAGATTACTGAATTGATTGAACTGACAACTGCATGACCAACAATAAAAAATCAAACCATTTTTTGACATGGCCGAAGAAAACTAATAAAGTGGCACAGAATGATTCGAACAAGTTTTCTCATCGAAAAATAATTCAACTTATCGATTACTATTGTTGTTGCAACAAAATTCTTCAGCTACCTACCTATCCATCAATAAAATAACTGAAAAAGAAAAGTCTAAAATCTTCGTTTTTACAAATATAAATCAGCCCTAGTTTAAGTGCTCGACCAAAAAATATTCTCTTTCTATTTTCGAATAGTATGTTTGACACTAGGGTCATCGGCCATATTGTTTTTTGCCACAGTCCGACATTAAATCGGCGTAGAGATTATTTCTGCATATATCTGATATTTTATACTGTTATAAAATTCGACTTATTTGTGTTCAAACTGATCAAAAGTAATCTTAGTGACAACAGACAATACACAATTTATAGTTTCGAAAATAAATGTATCACAGACATGTACTCTGCATACAAATACTTAAATGAATGTGTCAAATGAATACAAAGTTTTGCTTTTTGGGAGTAGTTTATATCCAAAGTCGTAATGAATATTCACGATGATAGTCGTTATTTAACGAACTCTTAAAATACAGAGCACTGTGCTTATTTGACAGAAAATACCTGAACCAGGAGTACTCAGTGTATACTTCTCTTCTCATCTCCACGATGAAATAAGTTTTGTATCGAGTCTCGTCTCGCAGCCTCCAATCTCATTTTGCTTCTCGTACTACGAGAGTCTTGCAAAAGTATCGATATATCGTCACGCGTAGTCTTGTTCTTGTTCAGTACTTACGTATTTGTCATAAAGTAAGAATAGGAAAAGAAAATTACAATTGTTGGTGTATTCGAAAGAAAAGCACAAACATAACATCAGTTTAGAAATAAGTGAAAAAAATGTGCGGAGAGCTTTCTTGGTAGCAAATGTTTTTCTTTTCACCTAGTCGTTTAGGCACAAACATCGTGCAGATTCATTATTTAAGATGATTCGATGTGTTTTTTTTTATAGTGAACGCAACACGTGAAAGTAATCTTTTGCCGGGACTAAAGTAGCCGGTATGAATAAGATATCTCCGGCCATCAAATTTAGAATGGGCAATTCTGAGTCATGCATTTTCCACCATTGCAATATATCTGTGTTTTTATTACACCGAGGTTTAAAATGATATTTTTGAAGCTTCTGCGTCAATTCTGCTTCGGCAGGGATAGAATTTACTGCTTACAAGACAACAAAATCGAAATTTTCTGGTCCCAGCATCTTCTCGTCCCTCGACCGCAGTTTTTTTCTCTATGACAAAATTACAAAACAGAAATTACTCGATTAAATTAGAATAAATTACTCATTATTTGGGGAGGAGAAGAGAAATGGAAAAAGAAAGAATGTTCAAAGACATTAAAATGATGACGAAGAATGTAACTGGATAAAATCGACAACTCTGTGTTGCTCAGATATTTTTTAAGGCTGGATCTGAATGTGAAATACGACGAAATTTTTGATGACATATCGATGAATGCGATTCCAATGTTGTGAAACTGTTGTGAACCAATTTTTTTCTAGCGTACCGAATAGCACCGCCAAGAGGTCGAAGGTTGCAATGCATGATTGTCGTTTCTTGCGTGTTGAAAACTTTGTACCCTAATAATGAAATATGCCAGAGTCGACGCTGTTTGATATGTAATAAATTAAGATGACATGATCAAACTTTCTCAAATTGTATATAAATCTAATACCGATATTTTGTAAGCGTTCAAGTTTATTCATTCAGTCCCATATAGGACAAGTCGGCGTAATATATTGAAGGGGGTATAAATAAGTTTTTATTGTTTAAGGAAAAAAGTTCTTTAGGTGGCGAAGTTAGTGAATATTGTAATAAAACTTCTTGCTTAAATTAGCAATTTGTGCGTCCCAAGAAAGGGTTTCTTCTATAGTGATTTCGAGGTTTCTCACGCTTTTGGAGTGGTTGATTATGTTACCATCAATTATAATTTCGTAACCATGACGATTTATCTGATTCAGAGATCTCTTCGTGCCAATTATAATTCATTGAGTTTCGGTGGCGTTTAATTTATACTGGATACTGCGCTAGATAACTGAAACAAGTCTGCTGTAATTCTAACGATATTTTCAGGGGGATTGTTTGATAGGAGAATTAATGTAGATCTGTAAATCATCGGCAAATAGGTGAAAATTGCAATGGATGTCATTGGTCAAAGAAGAAACATACAATGAAAAAAGTAGTGGTCTTGAAATGCTTCCTTGAGGAACTCCTGTCTTAGTTTGAACCCAGTCAGAGTAAGAATCGTGGATGTATTATATTATACCTAATAGACGCTCTGAAAGGAATATTTTTTGAAAAATGTCTATGGTTGAGGATCTGTAGCCTTTTTTTGTAGCAAGTTCATCATATTTATGCAGTCTATGCCTAAATTACTCATTCCATATTGTTCATCTACCTTACATATTTTAAATTGGCATTTCTAAAAAAAAATATATACCTATTGATATAACAGTTATAATAATAACATAATCATTGGTGGCTATTTCAATTATGTTTTATCAAACGCCTACTCCATTTTATTATGGAACTAGAGGCCCGCCCCCGCTTCGCACTCGTGCAAGTTACATACACTGTTCGATCGTTTTAGAGTTTATTGCTTTGGCTTCATCATTATGAAAAGTGCGCTTAGGAAGAAAACTCTCTATCTCTCATATATTTATTTATTATTATATTTCATCGTGTGTCCTAAATGAGAAACAAATTATATCAAAGTTGATTAATTTTAAAGATAAAATGGAGTGTAAGTCAACATTAGGAGATAGACATATACCTTTTCCCTTGGCTTTTTGAAGAACTACAATTCTTTAGCTCGTATATTATTTTGATGAATCTCAGCGTAAGCCATGTAAGCCCCCAAAAAGCGATTTTTTTATGATTTGACTACAAAACTGTACTATACAGAAAGTTAATAACCTTCCGTAAAAAAATCTCTATAAATGACTGTGAAAACCGTATCAAAATCTGTTAGGTACGTGGTTTAGAAGAAGTAAGCAGAAAAACAGAAATAACACGCTGATAGCTACTTTGTTTTACACTATTTGATACTGTAATTGTACCCCAAGTATTTTTAAAAAAATGTTACTTCCATTGATGAACCATTTTAATGCTTACATAAAAATTCTTTATAGCATATCCGTGTGTAACTGTAAACATCTAGATGTTAACATAACCTATATCTTTGTTATTTATACCCAAAGAGACTAAACTAACCGGAGGATTTAATAAGCTCTAGCCAATCAGAATCTTGTAGTATCAACGCGTCATAGTGACGTACTTGGACATGAGTACAGAGTCGAACTCGAACCAAGCAACAAAACTGTCAGCAGTAACTCATATACTAAGAGCTAGTCCGTCACTGTCTATAGAGAATGGCGGCCATGACATGTTCAACTACGTCACATTTCGTCATAAATGTTCTTTCATCTCTTTCTATTAGTGCCCCCATTGTCTTATGGGGATTAGACTCTCCTGTTAAATAACGTTTAGTCTCCAATTGATTTATACCAACGATTTCGTATATTATACTATACCAACCGTGAAAGCTTTGTTTGGCTCTATAATTTTACAAACAATTGACTGTTTTTCTACTTAACTTGGTAACACCAGTCCACTGGTTTATGTCAGTGCCAGCGGCGGTTACTTTAATAGGGGTAATAATAGAAAAATTAATTTTAAAAATACTAGAATGTTATCAAAATGGCTTCATACATATTTCATAAATGAAAAATTCATCTCACTCCATTTAACTTTAAACCGTTTCTGCTAACTTGAACCGTTTTACACTCACTTCGTGCTTTCCGCATAAATGTTTTTTCGAGAACAGCGCAACGAACAAACCGCCACTGTTATGTTTCCATGCGAAACAAACCGAATGTCTCAGCCAATCGGTTGCGTTATTTACGTAAGAAAAATTTGACTTACTTTGGTGCCACTTTGATTTATACCCTCCATCGAATTGAAGTGTTTTTGTCGTTTACCAAACAATAAAAAATTAGCAAACATAATTTTCAAGGTCTCACGAACCGGAAAGAACCAACAGATCAATATATTCAAAAAATTGTTTTGTTCTATATGCGATAAGATATGGAGCGTGATGATGGCATTGTGTACTCAGTTTTCCTGAAAAAAACAAGTCTTTATCGATTTATTGCGTCGTATTGGTATATATTTTCAACTTATCTGGCAATCGACCGTTGCAAATGTTTATTTACTTGAGTTGTTCAATCTGTCCCGAATATGTTTTCCAGTCTTGCCTCTAACAAGCCCGGTTTTTTCGATGCTTTTCCGGGTGTCCACGAAAAACTCAATGATGGAAATAACTGTCCAAGATAACTTGATGATTTACTGATAAACCAGTGAGTCCACCTGCATAACAAGGAGGACGTAGGGACAGACATCAAAGAGACTTAGATCTACAGCATCTAATAGCCTACCAACATCCTAGGATTCGCCCTAGGGCGGATGTGTGCCGGTTTTGCCCGCCCTCTGGTATCCCACCAAGGGCAGGATGAAACCCAACACCTCAAAAAATGCAATGCTACCCCATCCCAACCCCTCTGTGGCAAGTGATGGTTAACATTGTCATTTTATATATTTAGATGTTGTATCATTCTATATTATTTTTCATTGTAAATTTAATGTTAGTAAACCCTTTTTGATTTTGCCTGTACAAAACTTAAAACCTCTATTGAAATAGCGAAGTAAAGACAGGAAGTGATGCCATTGAGGATCAGCCACAGGACGATCTTTGAGTTCTGTGGTCTCAGCATGGGTCCAGAGTCTGAAGAGCATGGACAGTCTATGGAGAAACTTCTCTTATAATTTCCCGAGCTCACTAGGAAAAATCTCTTGGAATGTATAAAAAATTATTGTTAATGTTTAAAACTTCGTTAGCCGAAGTTCTAATAATTTTCGAGTCACTGGTAATATCTAAAATCGTTTTCGAGATAAATGAACTTTTGACAGCAGATGAATATAAAAAAGAGTATTCTGATTATTCATCTAACTTTAAAACGTGAACGGTACGTAAAATGTTGATTAACTGTTGATTCTGAGTGTACTGTTTTTTATAGATGTTGCACCCTCACGATGTGCCGTTTGAACTGTTATTTTTGGATCCCCTGTATGACCGGCAGGTTCTTCGCTATTTTGTTTTCAAAATCGTCGCTGTTATAAATAGAACTGTGTTGTTATCGGAAAGTTATTTTTAGTCGTGTCTCGAGTATAATTAAGTGAATTCGAAGACTTCAGAAAAAAGTATTGGAACCACCTGTCTTTCACCGAATAGTCTTTCCACTCGCAGTATGTCTCTAAAAAGGCACCATGTTGACATCCTACGAAACGTCGTTTGTATGGTGCCCGAAAACTGTCACTTTTGATAACAGAACAATCAAATGTGACAGTTTTTGGACGTTTTTCATCGGATATTGGATCCATCGTATCTATAATATCGAAAAACCTACGTTAAATTGAATCCGCCCGGAATCATTCCTGGCCATGATATCGATACTTGATACACAGGATAACCAACCATATATCGATTCTTGATAATTTTTACAAGGGTATGCAATATCTAATTGGCTATTGTTATATTGTTATGTGGTCCATCTCCATCCAGTATTTTGCCGTAACAATTGTTTTTTCAAAATGAAGGGAAATACTCTTTCCTCCACTTTGGAAAATTATTCAGTGAGAATCATAAACATCAACAACGTTTGATAGGTAGTTTATTTTTTATACCTATTAGCTTTTTATCAATAATCGATTGAATTAATTCAAAAATCATTGTGGACTGCTTGGAATCAGGGATGCGTTTTTTTATTCCTTTGATTGGCTCGGCCTTGTAAAAATATGAAATTCACACCGGTTATCCAACGTTTATATAATTGCCTCGTCGCCACCCGAGTCTACGCTTCCAGCTATGACAAATACCCGGGTCCAAAGTCCGCGTTCTCGGTACTCGCCGAACGGGTATGAGAATTGCGGGCCTGATCACGCTCACGTCTGCATCGGAAGCGTGGCCCCTATTCTCCTCTGAACGAGAGAGCATGCCGCCACCGCGTTGCTTTCTGTTAGACTTTGGCCGGTTGATGCCGTTCCTACGCCCACTTGCTCGGATCGCCAGCCCGGTGTGGAATTTCTCTTGTTTGTTGATTGTTTGCCGTGTTCGTGTAGCTAATAAGCTACAATATCGGCTTCGTGCGTTGCTCGTATCGTTTTCGCGGAACGACGTTCCGCAGGTTCAAGGTACAGGAATTACTGATTCTTGGAAATAAAATAACAGAACAAAGTGAAACACTTTTATTCCATCCAGTCTTTAATACAGGCACGTCGATAGGATTGTTTAATAACAGGAGTAGGTACTCATAATAGCGGAATTGGGATTATAAATTGCTATTTAGAAATTGTCGCCTCATGGAATGTTTCCAACTTGCATCATATTTGGAACTTTCATCGAACCATTGTCTGGCATTACCCTGAAGCCTGCTTGAAATCGTCATCCTAACCATACCTCTCCGCCACCTGCCCAGTATGGGAGGGTTAAGCTACCTACCAGGCGCGCCCCAGGTGGTGGAAAGGATATGACCGGAACCCTCACAGCAATAGCCATAAATAGGGTACAGGGGCCTAAAACTCCCCTAAACCATTTGCGATAGCATCGATACGGACCAGTACACGACTCAAACCGCTTGTGATACAGCGATCCATGACGGTACGTGTCACTGGGGGGCACTGGAGTCCTGGCCTAACTGCCGCGACAGCGTATTGAGAACACTCTAAAATCTTCCCCGAATCTCAAGGTACCACCACTATGCACCCCCCAAGGTTGAGCGGTTCCTCATCCTGTTGACTGACGATCAGCAGAACAAAATCTGGTCGTTCGATATGGAGTGCTTAGCCTTTGCTTTGCTCTGACGTGAAATGAATTTTTAAAAACAAACAATGACTTTAACTTTACTGTGCATGGTGCCCTCATAAAACTGAACTGGAAAAAACAATAGGCTGAGGGCCAAGTGATATATGAAACATAAATGATCGATTAATCGTGGTGTAAAGCCTGTTGAAGTTGACGATGGCGTCGCCGTAGGTCTGCTTCCATCGAATTTCTTCAGGGGTGTCGTTGACGTCGTTGTCTACTTCGTCCGATGAGCGGCCATAGCTTCTGCCTTTAGGCTTTCGCTAGTGTCAATCTGTGGGAGACGTGTCTATGAAACGTGAGTTTCTTGTCTAAGGTTACTCATAATATCATGGCCATCTGGTGCCCTACGCCGCCTCGTGAACAGGATGGCCTTGCTTTTCTCTGCGTTGATTCGGATCCTCCAACGATTGAACCATGGTTCCAGCTTGTTGAAGCTTCGATGTAACTCCTCTCTCGTGGGATGACTCGGCATATATGGCCGTGTCATCTGCGTAGAGCGCAAGTTTGGTCATGGGATTGTCCGCCATAGGCATCTCTTCTGTGTAAATGAAGAACAGGCGTGGCGACAGCACCGCTCCCTGTGGGACCCCTGCTTCTAGCCTTCTTCGGATGAGAGCACATTTCCAACTTTACATCGATAATACTTTACATCGGTTATGACGTCTTCTTAGGAAGGAGTTTATCATCTTCACCATTGGTATGGTGTATCTGGCATCCACTAACTTGGTGATCAGCCCATCGTGTCAAACTCTATCAAAGGCCTAGTCGTGCCGAATCACTCTTTCTGCGACCTTGCTCATAGCAGGTGTTAGGCTGATGGGGCGGTAGTTTTGCGAAAACGTATGGTTCTTGTTGGGTTTCGGATTCATGATGACCGTTGCTTCTTTCCAGCTGGATGGAAAGTGTCTGCGTCTATTCCTTGGTAAGGCTCTCAGTGCTCTGACTGGTATGTTGTCTGGGCCCCGTGCTTTCCTGGTCCAAGTATGATCCTAATTTCTTTGCGAACAAAAAAATTAAATAAATCATCACGGATTTCGTTTAAATTTTACAGGTGTTTTTCTACATGATTGACATATTTGGTCATAAATCACCCTGGAGATTCCTTTGATATACCTTTATATTTTTCACTGGAACAAGTATATAGGTATTGTTCAATGCTTATATCGTGGAACGTTTCCATATAGATTTAATCATCTAATTCGAGTCCACTTGATCTCATCTAGTTAAGATGGTGATAGCAATCAATCAACGAAGTTTTTTCCTGACGTTAAACAAAATTTCGATATCAAATTAGCATAATGATGCTTTGTTTTTCCTGAAACTTGATAATAAAGGTCAACACAATCAGATTTCCATAAATAGGTTGTATGTTTTACATAACGATCCATTTACGACATTTTTATTTAAATAATCCCGAGTACTGGATGGATACATGAAATATACAGTGCGCCCAGAAAGCTCCCACTCTAACCAATCCTGAATATTCTGAGCAACAAAATTGGATGCCATCGCCAAAGTGGCGAAAGGTCGAACCACTTGTATGTACACTGTGCTATTTATAGTCAACAGAAGAACAATATATACAGAATCAGAAAATAATTATTCTACACATAGGGATTTTGTACTTTTTACCCAATTTTTAATTCTTATCGTCGACTGCCTTTTCATAATGAATTCAAATTAAATATTCGTTATTAGCTGACATGAGTCATATAAACTGTGTATTTGTCTCCTACGGCTTTCGGCGAAAAACTGTCATTTTATATCAGATCAGCAGTATCACAACATTTTATTTTCATGCCGTGGGCATGTGAATGTTTTTGTTGAAATCTTAAATTTTGTATTTAAGAAAGTTGATTTAAAATACAGAGGTTTGAAATTGAAACATGCAAAACTACAGACTTCTCATTGAAATCTATGAAAATACAGAGTATTGCTACTAACAAGTGTCATGGACAATCTAACGGGACAGGACCGTAATAAAAATTATTATTTCAGATTGTGTTGAAAGATTACAATGATGTGTCATTGATCTGTGAAAAGTTCAACGAATAATTTGAATTGAACAGAAAATTTGAATACTTAATTGGTAAACATTCATAAATAATAATCAGAAAGCTACATTCTTGGCATAAATCTTCTTTTTCTTCTTCTTCATTGATAGGTTCTGGATTTGGGTTTGGATTGTTAAAAAAAGAATTGAATTGAAGATCTGGATTATTGTATCAATCTTCCCCAAAGTGATTTCTCTTTTCTCACTACTGAGTTTCCGAGTTAAAAATTTCTACTGCAATTCTTTAATTATCATCCTAGTATACCGATGGAGTCGAAAAATACTATTTGGAAAGATATGAAACATCAGTATAGATGATTATCGAGAACAAACGCTTTGAAGTTTCAAGTACTTAATACTTTCTTCCTTTTTTTCTTTTTACACCAAACGCTTTCTTCATTTTCCAGGAGCACAATATGTAATTTAACAAGTTTTGGGGCAAAATGATATTGTAGGTTTGTGCCCATACCTCTGATCTGTTATATCTAATAGCTAATTTTGTTTTGGTTTTACTAAATATATAATGTTTTGATTTTATACGAGCCATATTATTGTGTAGAAGTGAAACAAATTGCTGATTTTTTCACTCTTCTGGATAAATATTTCTTATTTTTGCCATACATGGGTTTTCCATTGATGGTAATATTGTGTGATCCCCTTCGTTTTCAACCAATTAGTTTGATCTGTATGAATTGTTTACTACTAAATCATGTAGGTAGGTAGGTAGGTTATTTGGCAAAAAAAAATGGACATTCCATCTTCTCATCGGCACCCTTATTACATCAGAACGATAACCTCTAATGAAAAGTCAATATAAATAATTGCGAGAGCCTAATTTATGCCAAATTTAACATTAGAATGTTTACCGATGGGAATGTACTCGTTCTATTATCGGAAAATACAAACAATTTCAACGTAAATAAAGTATGAACTGAATCAGAGATAAAATTATACGGATCTCAATTTAAACTTGAAAAGCAAATAAAGGTGTCATAAATAGACGTTATTTTTCATGTTCAGGCAAATACATATATTAAAGAAACACACTCTCTTCGCATGATCACTTAATTATAAGTTGTCATTTAACAAAAACGTGATGTACAGATATAGCCGCAGCGCTGCGCTAGGTAGGAAATGAACTTTGTATCCATAGGCGTATACACCCAATGTTTCAGTATAAATATCTGGGATTTAGTTGTAAGTTCTTGCTACATTAGCTAGATATGCGAATGACATCGAAAAGTATTGATGAAAGTGATTTGCAATGTTTCCCCCTCTGTTCAAATACATTTGTGCAGCGTGTTTCCAGACGTCGGAAAACCCAGTTGAAAGCCGTAAAATGTATTGGAATGATTTTTCAAGCTTCAGAACCAACTGGCAATCTTTGAGGCGTAAAAATCCATCAAGGGATTAGTTCTTTATTCTCTGCTATACTCTCTGCGTGAAGATTTGTTCTTTCACGAAAAAAGGGTCCATACGCTGCTTAACAATAATAGAACTCGATGATTACACCTTTAAAAATATCGGTAAAGAATTCTTTTTATATACGAAGGCGTTGAAGGACACTATCCATTTGATATTTTATGTTCGCTAATTCCTAGAAACTAGAAGTGAGAATTCCGAATTACTATCTCAGAATTGGTTAATTCCGTATTTCAGAATGGGTTAATTTCGATATACCTACTGTCAGAATTCCGACTTAGTATTTCAGAATTAGCTAAGTCTGAATTTTGACTTTACCATCTGAGAATTAGCGAAATCCGAGGTGCTGTCCGAATTCCACTTAGTATTTAGACTTGTACAAAGGCACTACCCATATAATTCTTTATTTTCGCTAATTCTGATATACTAAATAAGAAAACTGACTTCATATCTCAGAATTTCGTATCTCAGGATTGGTTAATTCCATATACCAAGTCAGAATTCTGACTCATCGTATCTATCTAATTCTGAGATGAAGTAGAAATTCTGACTTATCATATCGAAATTAGCTAACTCTGAGACACTAATGGTGCGTCAATGATTGGTTGATCCGTTTATTCCAACCAATCATTGACGAATATTCTTCCTTATGACTTAAGACTTATGACTGCTGCATAAATCCACCATGGTTTTTGCAGCGGTGTTCTGCGACTTCTCAAAAGGTTTTAATTCTGTGAACCGCAGAACATTGATGCAAAAATTAAATGTATATATGGGTTAAGGCGTCTCATTTAAACGGTTCGAGTCATACATCTCCAACAGACATCAATTGATTAAAGTAAATGATCAGACATCTAACATACTAGAGATCGCAAATGGGTTTCCACAAGGATCTATTCTAGGACCACTACTGTTCTTGCTATATTTGAAAATGTCAAATATCCATATTAGAGGAACATTCACACTTTTTACTGTTGACACTACACTTCTTTGGCGTGGAAAAAACACTGAAACACTGAAAAATGTCAATTATCAACATTAGAGGAACATTCACACTCTTTGCTGACAACTCTATACTTCTTTGGCGTAGAAAAAACACTGAAACACTGAACAATCATAAACACAATGACTTGGGCGGGCCTAGTGAAGGAATGGTGTGATTCAAATTCACTGTGCTTCAATATAGCAAAAACAAACCTTGTCACCTAAATCTGACCAACTTGACACTCAGCACATCGAAAATATATATTTTAAATTTTCATAAACTTCACAGAGGGATAGAAATCTCACTATAGGACACTTCTCCATTTATATTTCATACAGACCTCGATCTGGAGTTTTAACGGAGAGAGTAGTAGTAAAAGTTGAAGATTTGTTAGTTTTTTGTTATTTCCGTCTACCAAACAATTTCAAACAGTTAGAAGTTATGGATGGCTCTGTATTTGATGTGGCAATAAATATGTTATAAATCCATTTTTTCACCTGAGCTAATAAAGGCAGTTTCAAGAACAAGTATATCACAAGAACCCCGAAACGCAAAAATCGATAATACCGAAATTGACGAAAATATAATAATGGTGTTAGTGTACTTGCACCAATGACTCCAATAAATCTGACTATTTTCATCTCTTGTTTTGCTGACTTATCATCTGTAGTAAAATAAGTTTCGAAGTATGCTATTAAAAATTAGCTGTTTTAAGAAAGAAGAGAAAACAAAGATTGCCAATTTTATGAATAACTATCAATTGGTTAGAAATGTTTACAGTTCAAACTGATAGCGGTCTAATTAAGCATTGTAAGTTACAATATTTCACAGATGTGATTATACAGGTCGATTATCAGAAACATTTCGATAACGTAATTATAATTTTAATTATGCTATATTTCTGTTAGTAATCAATATTTTTCTATAAAAATTAGCCGATTTTATTAAAAAAAAAACTCTCAAGTAATATAATTTGGCGAAGAAATAAATTCGAAGTAGGCTTTAAATTTTTTTTTTAAATTTCGAATTTGTGGCACTAAACTATAGCTCTCGATGCTCCATCCATTGAAAAAAAAGAACTTTTGTGTCGGAATAACAATTTTAGGGGTGCCCCGCTTTCAAATGACTCACTCTGATATTGTGTATATTACATTATACTTCATTTGGATGATTCGTGATAATGAGATATCCAAATGGTACAAAACTACTAACGCTAGCCAGAGGAGCCATACGTCGTAAGTTAGGAATTCACTCTAAGAATTACTCTCTATATTATTCTTCCTTTTTCATTTATGACTTTTCCTGTTGTTATCATCATTTTCATTCAGAATTTAATTCATTCGCTGATTTTTTTAAATGTATCATCAGATTTAAGTAGTTTGGAGATACATAATATCTTTAATTATTACCCCTCTTCAATGGTTGAGGAATGTATGCTGTCCAAAGCGAAAACTTCATAAATAATATTATTCTCTAAATACCTATTATAGTCTCCAAGTTTAGAATTATATACTTATCAGTAGTAATACCAAATACCACAATAAGTGATTGAATTTTCGCAATAAGTCTGTCGATTCATTTCTGAACGAAACTGAATTGCATCGAGAAAACACCACGAGTCCGCAGGACGAGTGGTATTTTCGGGGGTAATACCACGAGTGCTCGCAATACTATCGATAGTAATTCTGTCAGAAATCAACGAGATCAAATTGCTTGGTTACACCCATAGAAATATATATTATATACTTACTTATATATATATTTCTATGGTTACACCACGAGTCCTTTAAGACTAGTGGTGTTACTTACCTCAATGCAATTTGATCAAGTTTAAGATTTCTGACAGAATTATCGATAGTATTGTGAACACGAGTAGTATTTATTGAGATAATTTCACGAACCAACAAAGTAAAAAAGTTGCATTGTCGTGAATTCTGCAATAGTTATCGATAATGCTTGATAGATATGAAGTCTGTCAGACTGACATTCATATTAGTAGCAAGATGATATTATATTCTCCGTTGTTGTTTGGATACGTGGTTCCCATGCCAAAGTGGTATTACCGGCTCGAAAGCTAGGAACTGCGTAATCTCGAGGCATACGTCTCTTGTTGGCCCTAATATCGCAGGAAAGGAGGGTTTCATACGGCGAGTGAAATTATCAGTAGTAATATCCAGACAAAATGTTGAATTTTCAAAAAATAATTTCACCTTGCTGTCATACGAAAACTGTGTTGCTTAGAAAAACCACGAGAGTTTGATCGAGTGGTGTTTTGTACAGCAACACAGTTTGAGCGACTGGCAAGGTGAACGAATTTTGAAAATTCTGCATTTTGAAGGGATATTCGATCAGACAATTTCACGAATACATTAAATCATCATGGACTAAATGCGCATTGCAGGAACGGTTCATCGTGTGTCATTAATGTCAGTTGAAGAGTTGAACCGTCAAAGTGACGTTTCTCTATTCACAGAAATTGTTGTAACTATGGAAACGTATAAATAAGGAAGAAGCGAAATACCGATTTGAAAATACCACGGGCTGGAGACAGTGTTTTCGAAAAGTCCTTTTCTCATTGGTTTGAATTAAAAAAATGATGGCATTTTGTTGGTTTATATAATACGAGGGAAATTGTCGTAGGTAATATCCCAAGACCATGACAAATAGCCGACTATTATTTTCTCCATAATTCTATCGAGAGTACCTTGTATTTTGACAATTTAATGAGACCATATGAACTTTGATAATCAGAATAACTCCCGAGAGCTTTAGCTCGAGGAAGATATTCTTTGATTATTAATGTTCATATGGTCGAATTGAAATGTCTCAAAATACAAGTTACTTGAGATTAATTGAAGAAAATAATAGTCTCTATTTGTCATGGTCGAGTGATATTTAGGAAGATTATTTCATGAACAGCATTAAATCATTTAAATACTCGATCATATAACTTTCCTATCTTTTTTTGAGGACAAGAATGTAGGTTTCGTCTTTTTGCATTACGCGCATTCAGCACTTTGGAATTCGATATCTTCAAATGGATTTATCTTACGTTTATGTTTATTGAAGTAAAATTCCTGGAGAGTTTTCGCTGTTGAATCACTTTTAACGTGTACTCTTTATATTCCTATCCATTTTCTTTACGCATATTCCATGCCCAATCTTTGAGGATTTCGGCGATCATGAGAGTTGGAGTAGTCGCACAAAATTCATATTTCTTCTGCTGACAAAAACACATAAATTGCCTTCAGACTCTTTACTCTTCACGGTATTTTCTAGGATGGATTCGCTTAAATATGCATTAATTTCTGTCATAGAAGATAACCCAAAACGAGACATTTCAATTTTGAGCGACTAAGGGCCAGTTTCACAGGTTCCAGTTAAGCTTCAGATCAATTACCCGAAGGTTAGAATGTGAACCTTTAAACATAATTTAAAGAATTCACCAACTAACCTATTAGTTAGTTTAACTGGAACCGGTGAAACTGGCCCTTAGTTATGTTAAACTTTCACACTTATAAAAACAAAAGAGAGCTTTGTTTACATGAATAGCCGTGTTTACCTAAATAGCCGCTCATATCACACATCATGTGACTTCAATCATGAAATTTCATTGGTGTAACAATGTGTGAATGAAATAATCAATGAAATATCATTATCAAACAAAATTCAAAATGCGCTTTCACAAATAGAAAGCCATCATTAACATTTTCCTTTTCATTTCCAAAGATTAAACCCGTCGAATTTCTCCATGTTAGTGTTACGTTCGACCTACTAATAAATAATAAATTCCGCCCCTTATAATTTTACACACGATAACATCCCATATCCCATTATTCCGACAAACGCAATAACGTTAAATCTTTCTAGTCAATCTCGAACGTGAGTTTACTGTTCGTGTCAACCAACTGAATATGCATTGCAGAGACCAAACGAGTGGAATCTTCGATTCGAAAAACGAATTTTGAAACAGTCCTTGCAGACGGAATGTGTAACACTCGTTCCGAGCTAAAATTAGCAAATATCCCAGTTAAATGACATCTCAATGTTGTAAACATAAATAAAACGCCAAAACACAAACAGAATATTCATAAATCGTTCGAAAATTACAGGCTTTATCGATCCCCGTCACGAATAAATGATACATATAAGTTCAATGGTCTTGCATTCGGCTAATAATACATTCAATTGAATAGTTTGTTGAAAGGTAGTGCATATGCAATCAGTAGTGCATTGGCCATTGAGTACAACTTCCGCAGTACATGGCTTAAAAATTTTGAGTGCTTGTATGGTAAAAAACAGATGATTTTTTGTTAATTATCTTGTTGAATACAGAGTGTTGTGGAACTGAAATGAACAAAAAAGTTATAGATTGCTGGTCTTATGGTGGATTTATAAACTCAACTAAACTAAGAATTAAATTAACAACTTAGAATTAAGAAAGATGAATACACGGAAACCCTATCAGTGATTTATATACTTTCAACTGTCAATTAAATTAAGAATTAGCAACTAAGAAGATGGTTATCTTTTATCTTTTCAACTAAGAATTAATTATCTTAGTTGAAAATGGAAGCAGGCATGCGCAAAATCTGCGAATTAATGTTTGAATATAAATTTGTTTATATTTTGCAGTGATTTGTTTACATAATTTCTTGCAATAACAAAACAATGGATCATGAAGAAATGTTGACCATGATGGATTTTCTTATAGCTGTAACCATCTACCCCACATGACATAATTCTTAATTTCTTAGTTGACGTTTATAAACACCTTCTTAGTTGCTAATTGTTCATTCCTAATTGATAATTTTATATTCTTAGTTTAGTTGAGTTTATAAATCCACCATTAAACCCAATCGATTTATAGGTGGTGCTTTAGGTTTTCACGGGTTTTTCTCTTGCGTTGAACAGCTAATTTGCCATAATACCTACCAGGACATATGAAATGGGATGTTTCCATTTTCAAATCATTTCAATTTTCTTCCCAGAATGCTGGTGGGCGGGCGGTTTCACTTATTGAGAAAACCCAAAACGAATTTTCAAACTTGCAAATAATTACGCCATTCACGGCCGTTTGCACCAATTTGAATTATAATTTGGCTTAACTAATTGAGGCTTAATATTAACTTATGATTAAATCAACATAACTATAGATCAAACCATGTGGTGCAAAGATATTTTGTTTTAATTATTGTGGATTTAATTTTAACTACAATTTAACTAAAGTTAGTGCAAACGGCCGTTAGTTTTACAGGAAAATAGTCAATATCCATATCATATTATAATCTAACGGCCGTTTCCACGAATTTTAGTTAAATTCTAGTTAAAATAAAATTGTTATTTCCGACAACCGATTGCACCCCTACGCGCAACTCTCGGAAGTCTTCAAGAGACTTGTGTGAGCTAGGGAAGACGCAGCCCTTACCTTTTAACGTGTGATGCCATGCACGAGTCCGATGACCATGCGAGGCTTTGAACCCTCAACCCTTCGCACCAAAGGCGAACGTTCTACCAGCACGGCCACCACGGCCCAAAATTAAATCCACAATTAAATCAAAATATCTTTACGCCACATGGTTTGATCCATAGTTACCATGTTAATTCAGTTATCAGTTAATAGTTAATCCTCACTTAGTTAAGCCAAATCATAATTCAAATTGGTGCAAACGGCAACGTTTTCGTGAGAGAATTTCAGGTAGGCCAGTTGTTAGATATGCTATTTCTCTCACTCTCCCGGACGTCATACGGGCCATCTGGGTGGCGGTAGAGGTTGCGTTCATCAGTGCGCATCGTACCTGTCCTGTACAGGTAAAATATTTATTTTTCAAATAACTTTAAGGAGGTTCCTTTTATTTATTAGTTTAATTGACCTTTTTGACACATGAATCAATTATTGCCAGATACTTTTATCGTTGTTTAAACTGTGCCAGACGCCAATTTTGAACAATGAAAACAAAATTCAAAATATTTTAGTATGACCGAAATTTTTATATGATGTTTTTGAAGTATGTACAAACCCAAAATTAATTTGCCAAACAATAATACGGTTGTTAAACCTCCAGCCAGACCGATTTAAAGGTGAAAAATTATTAGGCATGTTAGGAGAGTAAAAACAGTCACGCGCTAGTTGCACAAGCGAGATAAACGACAACAGCTGTTTGCAGCGTTGGCCGATGATGCGTATGCGCATGCCGTCAAGCCTCACAGTGAATCATGTTCTTTGAGGTCTGTGGAATTACGTTAAAAATTTAAATTGTTGAGAATGCGCCATTGAGTTTGAAGATACTTTAGAAACATCATATAGAATTTTCTGTCATACTAAAATATTTTGAAAAAAAAAACTTTATTCAGAATTAGTGTCTGGCACAGTTTTACGACGATAATATTATCTGGAAATAATTGGTACATGTGTCCAAGAGTTTAATTAAAATAATGATAAAAAAGAGACCCTCTTGAATTGATTTGAAAAATCAATATTTCACCTCTACCACCAGCCAGATAGCCCGTATGATGCCCGGGATAGTGAGGGAGATATTATATCTGAAAACTGGCTTACCAGAAATTCTTGTTTTTCCTACGTTGCTAGCTCTCGTACTGTTATGTTGCCTACTCAAACCTGGATGTGTAATCGTGAAATTACGAAGATCCCTCATTTCGTAGCCAATTGTAAAGTAGATTTTCATTATACCTATCTGAAAACACTATATTTACATGCTTATTTAGCATACTGAAAAGGGGTTTTTTCCGTGCGCCCGCAAATATCTGAAAAGTTTCAACCAAGTATTACTTATTTTAGGAAACATATTATTTTTGAAATTTTGCTAATTTTGAAAAATGCGTTTTTTTTTTCAAGAAACTGAACCTGATATGGGCTAAGCAGGTACTCTGTAGGCTATCTGGGTACACCCATGTCTAAATTAGTATTTGAGGAACAACGGCGATAGAAGGTGTCAATACTGAAAAAAGTTAATGAACAATTCGGTTTTCTGAAACGAATCATATTATTTTCTTTTGTTTCAGGTGTGCGAGTATTTGGAAATTTCCAACGAATCGGACTATTTCGGCCTCAAATACGAAAACAACAAGGGAGAGGAATTGTGGCTGAATTTGAGGAATCCCATAGACAGACAAGTCCACTGCCATGGAGCAACGAATCCACTGCGACTAGCGCTCAGAGTGAAATTTTGGGTGCCTCCACATTTACTACTGCAAGAAACTACTAGGTGAATATTAACAGGTGTTTGTTACTTGAGGAAAAAATGTACGTAATTTCTTCCCACGAGTATTTGTATTCGTTACTTTATACATTCATATATAGGGTAAACCACGACCAATCCGGGAAAATTGTACAGTGTGTTCATCTCACCAAAATAAGTGGAAAACTAAGTGAAATTTTCAAAATAAGTACCAGAAAAATTACCTTTTGTAAGTGTAGGAAAGAGCTGCCCCTGGTATAAACAGGTGGAACGGCCGAATCAGTGTTTCTCCTCGTTCATCAAACCTGGTTCTGAAGCTTGTGATTTAAAATGAAATGAATGATTTTTGCAGAGCACGGCAGTTGCACAGTTTGAACAGCAAAAAGTTGCAGTAGATAATGTTGATGTCGAATGAGGTTTTCGTGTACGCGAACACACCTGCGATGACTTACACCTGTCCCGTAACCTCCCCAAAAATCAGATGTTGAGATTGGAGAGGATGCAGAACAAGATAGATACATTCGGCTAGATACGCTACGTGAGCTGGCCGAGATAGAAACCATCGCCGACTATATAAAAAATGACCATCATTAGAGCTCATAATAATGAGAACTACAAAAAACATGGCCCTGGATATTTTTCATGAAATTCCAGAATAGACCAAGTCCATTGCCTTAGGCACCTCATGGCTTATACCCAGTTTTTTCGTCGATTTTTCTGGAAACCCTCTAATGCACGAAAACTAGCATCGAAAATCCTGATTTCCTAAATTTTATGAATATCCAAGTTCATCCACATAATTTAGAGGAGGCGGGGAAGGTCTTAAATCATCTTAGACACAGGCGCATATAGATGAGAGTATCTGCTAACATTGCAGAGGCGGACCCCAACATCCCTTCGGGTGAGAGGTCCGTTCCACGGTTGGTTCGCCCGCCCGCCGATTCTTCGGAAGGGCAGGCAAGAACCCATCCAAACCCCGCATGGTCGAGACTCCCTGTTTTTCCCTATCCTTTCGGCGGGAAAAATATAGTATTTTTTTATGTGTTGTTTTATTTATACTCTGTATGCGTACTTGCTTTTAATATGTAATGAATTTAATGTAAATGAGTTTTGAATTTGACAAATTTTAGTGGCTTCTTGGTCACGCGTGATACGAGGTTAAAAATGTTAGCTGCGTATCGCTGAAAACTCTTGTTTGAGCTTTTTATATTTATCAAGGCACCTGATAATGCGAAACAATCAGAATAATACACCCAGGTGTCCGTTTCTACGTTAATAAAGCTACCCAAATCTGAATTGAAACATATCACACACATTTGGGGCTTTCTCACGTCACACCCGATTCTAAATTATTCGGATCTTGTTGGAAGGCATTGAATGAATATCCCAAGAAACGTATAATGAACTATTGGTGATTTATGGCTCCATAATGGATTCTGTAGGCAAATCATTACTGAAGGCGTACGTTCCCAATTGTGTTTCCATCTATCTCAAATAGAACTAGGAAAGGGGTGGAATGAATATGACTGTTGAAATATAATGTATCTCGGATATATTTTCCATGGACCACTCAAGGGATAATGGCTTGAATAATAGCCAACAAGTTGTAGACATTTTTCATTCAAAGAATAAAATTATTTTTGGATACTCAAAGTTCCAGTTTTTTTTTTCTTTTTTTGTGGCTTACGCGCGTTTCAATGAGTTTAATTTGGCTCATTTGTTGCGTATATTGATAGCTAATCAAATGATTCTTATTCTCTAACAGTTAGAATGTAATCAGTACTATGGGCACTACAGATAAATTACCGGAGAAATTGTAATTAATACAATCAAGGAAGTAATAGAAAACTAACAAAACATTTGTTCATTTAATTTATATATAATATGATAAAATGAACTGTTTACCTCCAATATCATATTCATTATTGAATATTATTTACACAAATTAAGTTTCATTCCGTGTTTACCTTTTCAATTTTAAAATATTGAAATATTACCTCAATTACTTATCTTGTATTTATACTTTTTTATCGATGTACAAACACTTTAGGTTTCTTTTTATTTTTTAATATTAATATCGAATATTCTTTACACAAAACTTTCAAAAAATTGATTCTTATCTTATCACCCACTCCACTATTATTTTCCTATTTAGCTTACTCGTAGAACTGCTTTTTCTAGAAATAAATTTTTGCAAGTGTCTTATGGAACTGGGTATCGGAGATTTTTTTGCATTAATTGTGTTTTCCCCTAATCTATGAATATTAACAAATAAATATTTACGTGGGAATTGTAATTTTGTCGTGTACTTCTTTGAGGTCAATCGATTTAATGAACTGGTCGAACCGGTGTTTTATGTTTGATAAAGCTTGTTTGGTGAATCTCATTAACAATCCCCTAATACATATTCATAAGCATATTTTAAGACACAATAACAAAAGGCAAAACCTACTAGCTTTACATTGCATTTTAAATACGAGTATTTATTTTTTCAGTTTTCAATAATTTCGATTTTGAAAATTCTGCTCAGTTGTAAATCAATGTTTGTTTTTTTTTTATCTAGGATCACATTGGTTCTAAATCTTCTAAATGGTTCTACACACGACACATTTCTTTGCGATGACCTTTTCTTTTCATCTTTTCATTAAATTTATTCGCTACATTTTCTGCCATATACAGCTTATAAGTTGGCACTGAAAAATCTTAAAAAGGAAAGAAGAAAGAAAATGTTAAATATAGCTTTATCCCAAGTAATTGAAAAGCACGGATGGTACGTTATCTTAAAAAGTAGTAATTATGTTCATCAAATTGAATGAAAGAAGTTTGTCTCATCTCATTTTTTATTTTTATGAATGTAGTTTAGTACACTGTTATAACAGACAAAACGACAAATTAGATAGTAGGCAGCTTGCGCATGGGGGGTTTTTCGCTTATAAAACCTAATGTTGTGCTTATGATTTTGACATCAGTCTTATAGGTATAACGTAATAAGTATAGACGTGAGGAAAAACTGCTTTCCTTACACTATTTCTGAAAATAGCGGAACCAATAAAAAACACGCTCTTATAAAATGAATGACATGAGAGATGAAGGGTGAAGAGCGTTGCAAAGTTTGTCTCTACCAAAACGAAAATAATTTTCAATTACTTCATCGTCCTCGTTGGAAATAGTAATGTTACGTAGGTACTTAAATTATTACAAGTCGAGCAAGCAATTTTTTTCATTTTGTTGTAAATAAAATTTTGTTTTTAAAGTAAACGTAAAAGCTCCTTGCGCAAGTACTAAGAAACGTGACCGTTTCTATACCGCATAATTTATCTATAAGCATTTCGTAAAACTCCATTCCGCAAACTCCCTATTTACATAACTATCGTAAAGATTCATAATACGATATGAGATGGGCAATTTGTCAAACGAGGCCGTTCGGTCTCTACTTATTGCAATTATATTAATATCACTATTGCTTTTATATTTATAATAAATTAATTCTGCTGTTTCCTTTCCGATTGAATAAACTGAAATTTCAAAATATATATTTTTTTACTTTACTTCACCAGTGCGGTAAAGTACCGCTTTATCGAACTAGTGCGGTAAAGTACCAACTTTACCGAACTAGTGTGGTAAAGTATCTCATTACGAAACTCATAATAGTATCGTAATGTTTTACATAATATATTGGTACTAGGTAATAGTATATTACATTACTAGTGCGGAAAGTGACATTTTTCACACGAGTGGGAAATATTGTGGCACGAGGCGTAAGCCGAGTGCGGCATCGCACTATTTTTCCTACGACCACATAATTATTTTACCAAATGTATGAAAATATTATAATTGAAGACATTAGTACAAGAAAATCGAATGAATAGTCCGACTGAGAACCATTCTGACTTCATTTATTTTTAATAATTAATTTAAATACAAAATATTTTCTTTATGATATAATACCGACGAGATCAAAATCATAATTAGACATCTTTTATTTTTGATAATAATTACTAATCAAGATACACTCTAATACAATATATTTTTTTGTCATAATATGTGTCCAATACCTCAGTTGGTAAGCAGCGGGACTCGACGTGACTTCTGACGTAGAGTACCCGGGTTCGATCCTCGTCCGCGGAAACTTTTTTTTTTAAGAAGATGAAAAAAATTACACAAATAGATTGCTTCAAGATTTTGTTGGTAGGATTTTAGATAGTATATTATATACTGATTTTTAGATAGTATCAGTTAGTAGAGTTTCGGCCTTCTGAATGAAAAAAAAAATCTTTTCAAATAGATTTCTTCAAATTTCCATATTAAATAAGTAAATCTAAATTGAAATTATATATTTGACAACTTGACTTCGGTAAATCTTAATAGAAATTATGCATTTGACAACTTATCCGCAAGCGTGCGAAATACTTTCCGCATGCGTGCGGAAAGTAACTTTCCGCACGCTTGCGGAAAGTATTTCGCACGCTTGTGGATATGAGCCACTTTCCGCGGGACTGTACGGTGCGATATACGTTTCTTTCCTATGTGGTCGTAGGAAAAGTAATTTTCCTAACAAGTCCGCAAAGTGATACTTCTTCGCACGCTAATACTGTTAGACATACGACGCAAAGCGGTGTTATATTATAATATTCATGGCTAACACCATAAGGATCGTCATATGATCCATATTACGTAAATAACTTTCATGATTTGATGAATCTTAAACACAAATATTGGGAATTAGAATTAAGAGTTAAAAGAGACACTTGCAACGGCTTCTAACATTGCATAAAATTAAATAAAATTAGTCCACAGCTACTAAAATAAATATAATTTTTTTTCCTTCCAATGATGTTTTTCAGTAGTTTTACTTTTCCGCACTCAGTGCGCACGCTTATAGGAAAATAAATAATTACGATTGGAATGTTAGAAATACTAGAATAAAAAAATAGATAGGACAAAATTGCTTTCATCTATATTTGAAAGAAAAAAGTTTTTATTTTCGAGTCAAATTCCGATTGACAAAACGTCAACTGAAATGTTATTGTTCTTATTGCTGGTCTTTAACCCAATTCAAATTAAAAATTCATTCATTAAATTAAATTAATTACTTCTTCAAAGTAAGTACGCATACAGAGTATAAATAAAATAACACGTAGTAAAATACTGTATTTTTCACTCCAAAAGGATAGGGAAAAACAGGGACTTTCGACCATACAGGGTTTTAGTGGGTTCTTGCCTGCCCTTCCGAAGAATCGGCGGGCTGGCGAACCAACTGGGGGCGTACCTCTTATCCGAAGGGATGTTGGGGTCCGCCTCTGCAATGTTAGCAGATGATACCCTTATCTATATCCACCTGTGTCTAAGGTGATTTAAGACCTTCCCCACCTCCTCTAAATTATGTGGGGGAACTTAATATTTATAAAATTTAGATCATCAGGATTTTACAGTTTGGGATGCTAGTTTTCAGGCGTTAAAGGGTTCCCAGAAAAATCGACGAAAAAACTGGATGTAAGCATCTTCAACCATATATCTATTAACTACGAATATGATTAATGACAGCCTATGTGTTGCCAAAAAAAATTAGCATCCACTTTGAATTGGGTGCTGCTGAATTAATGCGCTTGCGCCAGAGATTCCTATTCAAAGACACGATTTTGTTTTTTCATCTGTCTCTAGCGTGCATGGTTCGGCAGCAACAATTATCGAAGATATGAGAAGCATATCTTATGTGGTGCTAATTGGGCAAATTCCAACACAACCTTATGATCTGGATAAGGTTACAGGCACAGAGTACACCAACTGTAGTTACAGAGTGTATATTGTGCTGATTATAAGAGGGCGGCACTATAATATGGGTTTTATTCCTGATAATATGAATCATTTTATAATTTTCTAGATTCATGCCTGAAAGAATTTAATATCGCCGCGTTTTAC
The DNA here is from genome assembly GCA_944452925.2 of Chrysolina oricalcia. Taxonomy (NCBI): domain Eukaryota; kingdom Metazoa; phylum Arthropoda; class Insecta; order Coleoptera; family Chrysomelidae; genus Chrysolina; species Chrysolina oricalcia. The sequence continues at coordinate 14,779,372 of OX101818.2, read as the reverse complement.
TTCGAGTTCGTGTTCAGGAGGCAAAAATACATCACTACCAGCATACTATTTTTCTCGGCGGTTATGAGGCCGATGTGGAACGAGATTTACCTTTTCAAACAACTGTCCGTCACATACCCAATCCATATTTCCTCAACTTTAATGAGTTTTTATCCGCTTTTTGTACAAAATTGATTGATGAAACTCTTTTAGCAGGTAACAAACAGACATTTTATTATTAGAGTTACAGATGGATTAATATGAATCGTTTTTTCAATGACACTAGTTTAATTGACCGTCTTGCATAATTTTCATTTTTCCACATTATAGAAAAATGTTAGCCAATTTTCAAAATGGGACGGTTGAAAATGTCGAAAGAAGCATAACCTTAAAATTTATGACTGTTGTCGTGATTCAGAATTCGGCATGCGCAATAGTTTCTCAGAGCCTGTTTGAGAAAAGGTAAGATAGATATTTTAGGCTTCAATATGATTAAATTGCGTCTTATGGCGTGTTATCAATATTCGTAGTTAATAGATATGTGTCTTCAACCCACTATAATATGCATTTTAAAACAATTTAAAGGACGACACGGGAACAACATAAGAGTTCTAATATTGTGGAATTCGCGATATTTTTAATGATTTGTGGGATATCCTTTAGGGTCAGCTCGGTGCTCAAATAATCTATGGAATTTTTAGACTGTTTCCTAATTTTTAACCAAACGAACATTTTCCAGTTTTCTACATTCGCCGTTTTTTTTTCAGGCACCAATTCTACCTACACTCAAGGGTAGACCTACTAGAAAAACGCTTGCTAGCCAAGGACTGGGACTGTGTATCGAAACTCATAGCTCTAATAGCTCAAGCGGAATTCGGCGACTACAGGCCTTCGCACCCACCTCACAACCTCTACGTGCAAGTTTCCTCCATCTCCCCTGCGCTTGACAACTCCCCGAAACCCACAGATTTGCTCCAGCGAATCATCCGCAGCCACAAAGAATTCTCGGGCATGAAGCGTTCCACAGCCGAGTACTGGTTACTCAAAGAGATATCCGAACTGGAGACCTTCGGCGAGGAGCTGTTCAGCGCGAAGCCGTCGGGGGGCACCATGGTCGGGGTCGGCCCCCACGGTATCACCGTCTACAAGAAGGACAACGCCAAGCAGCTGATCTCCTTCACGAACATCCTCTCTGCCTCGTCGCACAGGCGGACTTTCAAATTAGAGTACGTTTCTATGGAAAGCAAGGAGTGCGTTTTCGAGACCAAGTTGGATTCTAGTCACGTGGCGAGCAGTTTGTACAGGGCTTTGACAGAGAAGCACGCGTTCTACAGTTGCGAAACTGTGAGGAGCGCCGTTACGACGCAGTTCATCAGGGATCTAAAGGGGACCATCGTTTCGATTTTCAACGAAGACTCTACTTTGGGCAGGAAGTACGTGTTCGACATTAGGAGGACGTGCCGCGAGGTTTACGACAATGCCAGGAGGGTGCTTTATCAGGAGAATGTGTTGCTGGGACCGAAGGATGAGCAGACGGAGGGTTGCCACGATGGAGTCAACTGTAAGGTGAGTTTCAACTTTTAGGAGTAGTATACTACGGCCATCAACCGGACTACAAAGGGGGGCTAACTTTTTTTTGAAGAGGTAGAGCCATGAAACAAAGACGGAAATGATCCTTATTAGTCCAAGTTGCGTTGTAGATAAATTAAAAATAAGAGGCTATTTTCACACAAAATAAAAGACGCAAACTGCCTATACTACTTTTTATAAGATAGTTAGAAAATGAAAACACCGGTTTTCGCCCCAGCAAAATCGCTTTTTAAACAAGAAATAGTGAAAAAAATTACACCGTTTTTGGTTTTTTAGAAATATCTCAAAGATGATTCAAGGAATCGTTTTACAGTCAATGGAACTTTTGTAGAAATTTATAAAACCTACAAAATGGTATTTCATACTCCCAGATCGGTGTATTTTTCAATGAGAAAATCCGGGAAAACCTCGAAAAGAGTTCCTAACTTTTTCATTTGAAGAGGTAGAGAAAAAGTAATTTGACAGAAAATGATCCCCGTTGAAAAGTAGGAATGGGTAATAACAAAAAATGAAGAAAAAAAGGAAATTAGTAAAATTCCGGTGTCTGTCTGGGAAAAACAGTTCAATCGTTATATCTTCGGAACTGCTCGAGAGCTTTTAAATTCAAACCTTTTTATTGCCCCCACAAGGGAAAACTTCCTCTTCAATTTCAACTCGATCGGAAAATTCGGAAAAAAGTTACGGCACTTTTTCCGATTTTTTTTTTACTTTGTTGCTTCCCTCGTTTCACTCAAGGCCGTTGAATGTATCTCATTCAAAATCCGTCAAATTAGACCTTTATATGTCCCGATCACTTGATTAGATTCTGGTGATGATCGGAACATGGTAAGTATTTTTCCCGGACGATTTTCGGAAAATTTTTTATTCGCTAAAATCCAAAATGTGGCTAAACCGACGAACGGAATTAGAATTTCAGAATTGGAATATATAGAGCTTTGACGACCAAACTAATCACAGGAGAAACGTTTTTCGAAAAACCGATCGGAAAATGGTGAAAATCCCTGACAACTGAAATTGGAAATGTGCATTTTTGGAAAATAGCGAATGTTTCGGAAACGGTTTATATTTTCACAATTTACCAAGACCGTCTTTAGAAAACCTACAAAAAACGTTGGAAATTTATTTACGTAACATCAGTAGCCCGGGAAATAATTTTAAATAACCAAAAAATTGAGTTATTGAACTTAGTAATGGAAAAGTTGGATTTTTTTAATCGCACTGTATACGTCTATACGATCCTCGCCGATGTTCCGAATTAGTTTTTCTCCAGCATTTCCAAAGTCATTTGAATAGCGAAAAAAATATTTTTTTTTGTACCAGAAACTCTGAAACTACGTGATATCGAGAAAGTGTTGATGAAATTTTGCATCAACAAAACGTTTTTATGAAATTTTTCCATATCTTGAAAAAAAATAGAGATATGAACTTTTACCATTTTTGGTTTGAAAACACCAAAAACTCGAAGACGAAACGAGTTATCGAAAAAATGTATATGAACAGTTTCATAGTTCCCAAAGAGTACTACAAAAAGTTCCTATACAATTTTTTTATATCTTGAAAAGAAAAAGGATGCGACATGTACTTTTTAAAACATCAAAAACTCGAGAACGATACGACAGTTTCATTGTCCTCAAACAGATTTACAAAAAGTTCCAATGAATTTTTTTCTGTTTCAAACACCAAAAATTCGAAAACTAAACGAGATATCGAAAAAATGTACTTGCACAGTTTTATTGTCCTCGAACAGGTTTACAAAATGTGATAGTGAAAGTTTTTCATATCTTGAGAAAAAAAAATTGTCATGGGGACTTGGAAGAATTATTCGTTTTTTTTTTGTTTTTCAAACAACAAAAATTCGAAAACTAAACGAGATATCAAAAAAATTTACATGAGCAGTTTTATTGTCCGCAAACAGGATTACAAAAATTTCCAATAACATTTTTCATATCTTGAGAAAAAAAAAATGAGATGTGGATTCGTAAGCGATGAAGGACCTTCTACAGTTGGACTCAATACTTTGCACTAACTTTACAGGGAATTAATATTATCAATTGCACAACTGCCAAATACATGTGAACGTTTATAAATAATTCCTTCTAAGTACGTGTTCTGATTATTATAATACCTTGAAGTGTTTCTATTGGAGAGATTTATAATATTGATTATCCATCATCTCATCTGTTATTTTACTTTTAACACTAGTTAAAAGCATTTTCAACACTAGTGTTAAAAATGATTTTGACACAATGTGAAAACGTCAGTTTTTAATTCATATGCCTATGAGTTGAAAACTTCATTTTTAATGACAGTTGTACAAAAATGCATTTTCCTCAAAACCAAACCGTCAGACCATCTAGTAAACGACCGCCACTTTAATTTCTGTCATGTCAGCTATGATTGTTCAGTATTGTTGGCATAAAATGAGTCGTTTTGGGGAAATTTCGTCCGGACAAATCACAAAAAACATAGAAATTGTGTTTTAATAACACTCCTTTAAATCATTGTTTCAATGAAGGTGATTTATTATTGTCGTGTACTTATATATTGTAGTTGATTTATCCTGCCAAAAAACACTAAAACTTTTCTGTTATTGAACGAATTTCTTTCAACTCGAAATTTGTACAGCTGACTATTTTTTGTATGAACATTCCAGTGACACTGTGTTTCTTTGTTTCAGGACTCCGAGGAAAAACTTCATAGACTCATAGAAGCGATGACCTGCAGAATTTGCATGGATAACCAGATTGACGTGGTGTTTTTGCCATGTGCCCACGTTGTTGCGTGTACCAAGTGTGCTGCCAAAGTAGACAGGTGTCCTGTGTGTAGATCCGAATTCAACCAGGCTCAGAAACTGTATCTCCCTAGCGAGTTCAACCAACTCACCGTGCAATAGGAGTTATTCGTTACCATACCATGCAAATGTTAATCTTTGCAGGAATATGTTGAAGAGATATAAGACTAGTTGACGCGACAATTTTTATAAAATTGTTTTGTGAATTTCGTTTTTGTTCGATAATTCGTGATACGTTGTTAGATGTGATTTTGTATGTTTCTTGTGTGTGATTGAAATCTCATATTGAGATGAGCTCATTATTTAAGTTTAGTACAAGATTCGGCAGAGTCCACAGTTCCCCGAGTTTGAACTGGGTGTTCCAAAAGTTGAATTTTTTGGAAAAACGCAGTCTATGATGTGAGTTTGAGGAAACTTGAGGAACAATAATATTAACTCATTTTAGTCATTATCAATGCAAAATAAAGTAGGATCAGATATTTAGTTATTTGTATATAGGTAGTGAGAAAAAGAATATATACATAAAGATTAGTATTACTGAATGTTGTGATAAACTGAAATTTTATTTTGTGATAATTTTGTATTTATTATTTAGAAACAGAGTTTCGTTTTTTCAGTTGGATAATATTGCCGGTTTTCAAGAGCTTAGGTGATAATAGAATGCAGTGCATTATTTTAGATGTAGAACTAAAAATGACAATAGGTATCACAGTCTAAGAATTTTCAACTGATGTATCTCTCCAAGTTTTATTGGAAACGCGCAAAATCAGTTTTTTTTTCTGTGAACTACTTTGAAACACTAAATTGACCCCACTAAAATAATGTACAATTACTACCAATTGCAATAAATATTTTTATTTACGAAAATGTCTTTCATTTCCAAACCATTGCTTTCTTCGCAGTGATTATTCAAACGCTCACTATTGAAACATTACTAAAAGCTTCAATCTGATGGAGCCTCACCAGTCTAAGAGCTCCGTCGGAGAAATTATAAATTGAGAATAAGGGACCTAGACCAAGCTTTAGAGGTTGTTTCCCCCACAAAATAAAAGACGCAAATGGCCCGTACTAATTTTATAGGATAGTTCGTTAATGAAAACCCCAGTTTTCACCACAGCAAAATCGCTTTGTGGAATTTTTTAAACAAGCAATAGTTGAAAAAATTACATCTTTTTGGTTTTTTGGAAATATCTCGACGATTATTCAAGGAATCGTTTTACAGCCAATGGAACTTTTGTAGAGATTTATAAAACCTACAAAATAGATTTCAATACGACCGGATCGTTGCATTTTCCACTGAGAAAATCCGGCAAAACCTCGAAAAAGAGTCCATTTTTCAAAAAATTATAATTTTTATAAATCTGAAATGGACAAATAATATTGCGGATACTGCAATCGCGTTATAAACATTTCAAGGCACATCTTGCAAGATGCGCTGATTTAAGGGATATCGTCGTATTCAAATTCTGTAAACGGCATCTGAAAGTAGAGATCAATATCTACAATTTGTATATTTTGGATTTGCACCTGAGGTGGAAACGTGTTGAAAATGTCACTGAAAGTTGATCAAAACGCTTCAAAGTGCGTCCGAAGTCGCACTGAATTAAACTCGAGTTGAGTTCGGGTGCACTTTGATGCATTTACAGCCGTATGCATAGTCAATCGCCAGCGACTCGCCAGAGTTTCGCCGTTCGCTACACAAAGATTATAATGCACAGTCGAGTTCCAAAAAAGTAACAACTACGCGATTAGTCACATTTTGGCGAAACGCTGGCGATGTACCACTTTTTTGGAGCTCGACTGTGCATTATAATCTTTGTGTAGCGAACGGCGAAACTCTGGCGAGTCGCTGGAATTGACTATGCATACGGCCAATGACATTTTCGACACATTTCTCACATCTCAGGTGCTAATCTAAAATATACAAATTGTAGATGTTGATCTCTACTTGTAAAATTTGTTTTCACGAAACTCCCAGGTTTTCGGAGAAAACCCCTCAAAAGCAGAGCTTGTGCGAGCAAGGGAGATCCGGGACCTACAGTTTAAATAAAAGTGGAATCCGAACCACTTCAGCTCAGTGACACGCGACCGGGGATCGAACCCGGTCCGTCTGGGTGGAAGCTAAACGCCCTAACACCACGACCACTTCGCTACACAAATTGCTTCCCATTGCTGTTTACAGAATTTGAATAAGGTCCGGTTATATAAGTTTAAACTTCGGATCGACTTATTAATGGTCAGAATGTGATCCCATAAACATAATTTCATGTTTACATTCACATTCTAAACCATTGGTTAGTCTATCCGCAGTTTAACTAGACCTATATAAGTGGCCCTTAGATGATTTCCCTTGAATCGGCGCATTTAGAAAGATTTGCCCTTAAATTGTTTATAACGCGATTGTGTAAAAACTACACATCGGACATGAACCATCTTGCGCACAGTTGAACCACATGTTATTATCTATCAGTTTCCGCAATATGTTTGTTCAGATTCATAAAAATGATGAATTTTTGAAAAATTATCGATTTTCGATGCTTTTCCGGATTTTGTCAGTGCAAAATGCACCTTTGGTCTTATAAAAAAACATTTTGTAGGTTTTATAATTCTGTACAAAAGTTCTAGTGATTAAAGCGATTCCTCAAATACTTTTTGATATGAAAAAACAAAAAAATTGTAATTTTTTTCACTTTTTCTTTTTAAAAAATCTCACAAAACGATTTTGCCGGGGCGAAAAAAAGTAGCATATGCCGTTTGCGTCTTTTATTTTGTGTGAAAATACCCTCTTATTTTCATTTACAGCTTGGCCTAACCCTGAGACCGAGAGGAACAACTCTTTCATTAGCATCACACTTGAAATTAACTCTTCATTATTGCGAAAAACTCTCATTATTTTTCATTTCGTCCTCATTATTCTCTATTAAATATGTAAAACTGAATTTATTGAAAATTCGCATGTTTAATAAGTGCTGGGAAAAGGGAGTGGCCTGCATTCACGTCACGACATTGGCCCATTTTTGAAAAACATAACATAAGAAGTTTTGCCTGTTGCTAATTTTTCGTCATTCAAAGTTTGCTAGTGTAGGTAAATGAATAAAATCTCTTTCTAAAGGAAATGAAGGTAAGTGTCAATTAATAATTATGTTTGGAATTATCAACCGTTAATTCAAAATTATTCACTAATTATACTTTCTAAATATTTTAACAAAACATCTTTTGTCGTTATCGTTATTTGTGCGACTGCACAGTAAGGGGGAAGAGGGGAGGCAAACTAAATAACGATAACGACCAACGTTATTAACGACGGATAAGAATACCGATATTTGTGGATATTGTTTACACAGAACACTCAGAACAGAAATATTAGTTTACGAAACACATGGTTACCAGCATTTTCTTACTTCCAGTGTGTATATACAAAAGCGTAGAAGGGCTCAAAGAATTTAAAAATATAATTCCGACTTCACAACTAGGAATTAGGACTTCGCAACTCGGAATTAGTATAATTCTGACCTTACAACTCGTAATTAGTATAATTCCGACTTTACAACTATGAATTAGCATAATTCTGTCTTCGCAGCTCGAAATCAGTATAATTCCGACTTTCCAACTTGGACTTAGTATAATTCCGACTTAACAACTCAGAATTGCGATTCCATTGGAATTATAATAAAAGTGTAAACATTGACACCTAACGTAATATTATTGAAACGTATATTTCTCGCACGCGCGACTGCTTGCCCGAACTCCGCTTCGCGTCGTTTTGGCATCGGCAGTAGCTTAATGGTGACTGATGCGCTGGTTAGATCTATTGTGCCCATAGAAATTATAATATGTATTTATATTTCTATGATTGTGCCCCATCTTCTTCTGCTATCTCAAGGTGTTCTCGTTTACAGCATCCTCTGGTGGTATTTCTCCCACCGTCAGCTGGTGTGATCCCAGTATATTCAATCTCTTGTGATGTACGAGGATATATTGAAAATTTCTCAGCCTACCATAGAACCAAACAAAATTTCAGTGTCATAATATTTTATTACTCCACATATTCTCCTCTTAATTGGATAATTACAGCGAACCTGCAACGTCTCTAGACCTTTCAAAAAAAATGTTTCTCATTGCTCTGCAAACCAGTCCTCCACAGCTTTTATTACCTACTCGTTGGAAGAAAATTTACGACCTTTTAAACTTTTTTTCAGTTGAGGAATGAGATGATAGTCGGACGGAGCCAAATCTGGTGAATAAGGGGGGTGTTCTAGTAATTCAAACTCTAAATCGCGAATTTTTTGCAAGGCAACATGAGATTTGTTTGCAGGGGCATTGTCCTGCAAAAACAAAACACCTTTGGATAGCTTTCCGCGTCTTTTCTCTTTAATTTTTTCACTTGAGTGGTCAGTAATGTCGAATAGTAATCTCCAGTTATTGTTCCACCCTTATCCAAAAAATCAATCATGATTACTCCTTGGCAAATCCAAAAATCTGAAGCAAGAACTTTTTCAGCAGATTTTTGGACACGAAACTTTTAGGTCTTGGAGAACCGGATTGTCGCCATTCCATCGATTGTTGCTTTGTTTCTGGAACGTAGAAATGTACCCAAGTCTCATCCATAGTAACAATTCGGTTTAAGAAGTCTACATCGTTTTCAAATTGAGCACAGATCGAATGCGATGCTACTACCCTTGCACGCTTTTGGTCAACATTCAAACATTTGGGGATCCATTTTGCAGCAATATTTCTCATGTCCAAATTGACGTGAACTATATGGTGAACGCGTTCGTATGAAATATTCAGTGCTTCAGATATCCGTTTCAGCCCAATTCGACGGTCTGTTAAAATCATGTCATGAACTGCATCGATATTTTCGGGGACTGACACAGAAACTGGCCTTCCCGATCGGTCATCATCCTCAATGGAAAATTTACCTCTTTTGAAGCTTGCAGTCCAATTTTTCACGGTCGCATTCGAAGGACATTGATCACCAAGGGTATTAGGCATATCTTCGTAAATCTGCTTACCTCGTAACCCTTTTAAATACAGGTACTTGATGATGGCTCGATACTCCAATTTTTCGATTTTCACAATTTCGGTGGACATATTTTTTCTTTTAATTTATTGCGTAACTCTGGTTTACTTTTTTGACGTCAAACTTTACACTGCCACTTCTAATAAGTTATTGTTTGTTGCTATGGTAAAGCAATATTTTGTTTATACAGGGAACTGGTCTAGGCTAACTAGATATCAATACATCCTCGTACAGCATATAACATCAATATATGGTGGGGTGTTTCTGGATGTTCCCCACAGAATCTAGCCTAGCTTCCTTAGGTGTTCTTTGAGTCTGCAGTGCCCCGTCAGATATCCCGTGATTGTCTTTAGACTGCTTTTGCTGATGTTAATCAGTGTCTTCGATCTTGCTCGGTTGAAATTGCCGAGATCTTCGGCCTGCCTTAGCCCTGGAAGTCTGCGGGAAAGTATAACTTTCCGCACTTGCTAGGATAATTACTATTTCGTATTTTTAATGGAAAAGAGTATCCTTCGTTGAGAGAAAATCGTAAAAAAGTACTAGTTTTACGGTTAGCGACCACATTAATACCGTATCTAAAATTAGAATTGTTATTTTTTTATAGGTTGCAGGGCCAACCAGCTGTAATAAATCTGCAAAGTTCTCGATGGACGATTCAATATTACTTTTTCACTATAACTCTAAATAATGTACGAAAGCGTAGAAGAGCCACAAATACTTTTAAAAAATAATTCCGACTTTGTAACTCAGAATTAGTATAATTCTGACTTTACAACTCGGAATTAATATAATTCCGATTTACAACTCGGAATTAGCCTGTTTCCGACTTCGCAACACGTTATTAGTATAATGCTGATTTTACGATTCGGAATAATTAGTATTATTCTGACTTTACAACCCGAAATTAGTATAATTCCGACTTTAAAACTCGGAATTAGCCTAATTCCGACTTCAAAGCTCGTAAAGTCACTAATTCCGAGTTGCGAAGTCGGAATTAGGCTAATTCCGAGTTGTAAAGTCGGAATTATACTAATTCCGAGTTATAGTCGGAATTATACTAATTCCGAGTTGTAAAGTCAGAATAATACTAATTATACCGAATCGTAAAATCAGCATTATACTAATAACGTGTTGCGAAGCCGGAATTAGGCTAATTCCGAGTTGTGAAGTCGGAATTATATTTTTCAATTCTTTGTGGCCCTTCTACGCTTTTGTAATATTTGGTTACCCCCTTATGATAATTTCAATAGATTCATCAGTATTGAAAAAAATAATCAACAGAATGACCCAGTTTACACTACCTGCTAACTTCATCACTGATAGGTTATGTTTTCTTTCTTAACGGACTTTAACGTTATCTTAGTTGTACGTTCCAAAAACTCTTAACACAACCATTCGTTATCCTTATCGTTATTGAGATTAACCACAAAAATGAATTCAAGTTCATTGAATTCAATAATGATCGGTGCTCAGATCTATGACATGGTTTCTTTGCGATAATGGAAAAGTTCATTGAGGTGAAACAATGTGAAATTTTTCAACAAATCAACCAACAGAATTCATGGTCCCAGAGCACTACAATGACCATTTTAATGAATAATAATATAATAACAATAAATCGCCTTTATTCATTACAAGAAGTACATGAAATGGTAAAGTTACTGCTCAATGCTGTTTTTTAACTTTACCGCAATAAGCTTTATTATATTAATAAATACCGTTTATTACCACTTCGACACAAGCTTACATTCGTTGGTTCAATGTACAGGATTCTTTGACACAATGGAAAATGTTTGAATTCATACATTCCCTTTGATTCTTCGAATATATGAGCTTACATGAACTCATAATATCAATGTACTGATCAACGAATGATGAATCAATTAATTCCATTAATGAACGTGTTCTTTGAGGCGGTGAATTTCTACGTGAAGAGTTGAGCGCCTTATACTGTTTGTGAATAATTAAATTCACATAATTTTATGTAAATCGTGTATTTCTGTTGCATTGAATTTTTTCCTGGAAACACCTAATTTCTTGTTTTGAGGTGTTCAAAGGAACACTGTCTGAGAGGTTACATTAAAATCCCATAGACGTTCAAAGTAACCTCAGTGGTGAAGTATAACTTTAACACCCATATACATAAATTAATTGAAAAATAAACAGTTGTTATTAAAAAATATGAAATAAAAGTAATCTGATGCCCGTGACATAAATCTTATTGGATTTTTTTTTCAGTTGCCTTACTTGAGCTTCACCGATAACAGGAAAAGTTAAAAAAATTTCGATTGCTCTAATGTGTACTGAGAACCTGGCTGAAAAAAGAATAGAGTAGAAAGTCTAGCAATTATTTTTGTCAACATAATAAGTGGTCGAGAAAAATATTATGTTGAGTGTGGGGCCAAATATGTAACGATCTCAGGGCATTTTCATCTAAATATATTCAATCATATAAACTCACTTCACCAAAAATACTATATAATAAACGCCCTGTAGTTGTTGACAATCAAATGTCAAAGAAAAGTAAGAAAACGGAATAATTTGGACAAAGGCTAATTCAAACGGAAATTCTGGCCAGAATTCTTACAATTTAAAAAATTTTAATCAATAATAATAAGTATATGGCAGGCAGACGTTGTGTCTCCGAATGGATCCGTACAAGTAAATCTCGACAGCAATTGCTCTTCAAATGATTGAATATCAAGAATCCTCCTACCTCGTCACAGCTTTTGAATGAATTAATTAAATCCAGTGCAAATCATCTCTTGTAGGACGAATTTACTCCAACAATTCGGTTATTTGGATACTGTGGGAGGCACCAATGACATATTACGGATATAGACTTCGTTATTTACATTTCGAGCTGCGGTCACATTCTAAGCACAATTTTTATTGCAGCTTGTTTCGCGGAAAATAGATTGGCAACTATTTTCCGCGAAACAAGCTGCAAACCCAAAATTCGGCAAAGCTAAGTTTCTAATGTATTATCTGCTTATTTACAATGTATATAAGCAGATAATTGCCTCGAAATAAGCGACCGTAAAACTTGTCCTTAGAATGTGACTCTGTATGGACCGCAGCTATTGCTATAAATAACGGAGTCTATCCGTAATATGTCATTGGGAGACACCTGGATATATGGAATCATCTACAACACCATTCCATGAGTTCATGAATGACTAATCAACTACTGAATTCGGAATAACGATATTTCGTCTCGTTGCTATTGTAGAATGTTACATTTATTGGTTTCTGCTATCAGTAATTATCAGTTGTATTTTCAAAACTTATTGCTTTTACTTTTTTCTTGCTTCCTTTCAAAGCTCTTTTTTTTTCCATAGCAACCACTTCCAGATACCTTTTTTATAGTCTTATTCTTATTCTACAAACATAATTCAGACTAACGAACTGTTGCAGTGTTTTTGTTTAATTTTCTTGTATGGAAATCTTTCCTCGCAAATATTGTTTATTGTACCAACAATCAACAATTCATAGTTCTCCCATCCTCTCATCTTATTGAATAGATGGCCTTAGAATCGAAAAAATAATAATTACAATCACAAAAGCCATTGTTAGTTAAACAACTTAAAATTCTCACTTGAAAAATGACTAAATGAGTAAAAAGACGGATAAGCTATGATCCTTTTCATCATCTTTTTGATGAATCAAATTTGATAAGGCAGGTATCAAAATCAGATGAACAACATTTGCAGAACAATTTATTTTTAAATTTGAACTTGCAAGCAGATTATTCAATCACTGGTGCAAAAAAATAAAATGAGTCCAACAATTCGACATTTGACTGAAATAAAATAAATGTGTTCTTTGCAAACTAATGGAATATTACAAGTAAAAAAACTACCATCATTGAAAAACAACCATTACTCAGATATGTGTCTGAAAATTTTTTTCTACTGCATTAATTACTAGTTTTCTTCTCAAAATTAACAAATTTCGACAATCACCTTGAATCGTTATATATAATATAAAAATCTAAAAGCAAGCACTCATTCACAAAACTGATGTTCTTACAAAAAATAATAAATAAAAGATCCTATTCTTAAGTATTATCAATACTCATCAATAGTAATAACATTTGTTAGAAAGTTGTAATAATAACATTATTTAAAATTCATTTTCAGTTTTAGTGTAGTTATCTCTGAAACCTTTGAATTTTTCAATTAAATTATCTACTGAACATTCTCCATGGATTATGTTATCCCTGGTACGTATATTGACGGTGTTGCCGGAGCGTTCCTTCTCTCCAACAACTGAAAAAAAATATAGTAAATTATTAGCAGCAAAAACATCCCCTGATCTATCGAATATCATGAAATATGGAATATGATAATGAAATTGATATTTGCTTTGACTGTGCTCCCCGAATCTTTGATTGAAACTATGGCCTGTCCCGTGTCCGGCCTATATATAGTGCATAGCAATCGTCACAGTTAAGTCTGTAAACCCCGGACTTGTTAATTTATTCCGTATGACTTTGCATTATGTAAAATATCAAATGACCAAATGACAGTATCAATACAATACATAATACGTATAAGATGAAATTATTTTTTAATCATACAAATTTTCTCTTGATCTTTGGTTGTAAATTGGGATAATTTGCATTGATCACATTGACCATGAAGAATAAAAAAAAATCATCAAAGCTTCATTTGAATAGTTTTTGTCATGAATTTTGATTCTATTCAAATACATTTTTTATTAATGAACACTAATTTTCGAATTTTCATAATATGTTCCATGACATTTCATAGCTACCTAATACAAAATATGGCAGAAGAATCCGTTTTTTATAGAAACTTGCTTTTATTTTGGAAACATGACAATTTAAGTATAATAAGATGATACATCACTCGAAAGTAACTTTAATTGTCTTTCATGATATTCAGTAACATAAAGTGTTCCATTAAAAAAATGCACTTTTCACCATTTTTGTATCTATCAGTAAAATCATACATTTTTAACGTCAATGTAGTATACTGAAGAACGAAGTTCCTTAGACATAACATATACACAGAACATTGGTAAACTACTCCCACAACATTTAATTCAAGCTGTGTTGCACAAAAAATAAGGAACTCAATAAATTTCTCGAAAACCGCTGCGTCTTCCCTAGCTCGCACAAGTCTGTCGAAAACTTCTGAGGATTCTACCCAGGGGTGCAACAGGTTGACGGAAATAACTATGTAGTATGTAGGTAGTATGTATGTAGTATGTATCTAGTATTTATGTAGTATGTATGTAGTATGTATGTAGTATGTATGTATTTTGCATGTGTGTATGTAGTATGTATTTATTGTAGGAAACTTGAAATATATGCTTGACTTTTACGATTAAGTCAGGAAAGCATCTTTTATATTATGTGTTAATAATAAAGCTTTGCCACTTGTTAATTTAAAAAGCACATTTCATATAGCTTTCAAGTAATCAAATGAATTAAATGGATCAACTATTGCACAAAACATTGTAGAGAAAGTGGTGTATGAACAACTGTTAGAATTTTCAAAGACAAATAATATTACATTTTGTGTTAAATCAGGATTTTGGGGTGTGAACGGCTAGAAAAGTAATTTAGATAAAAATGCACCATTCTTACAAATTGAAATTACCCACCTAAAATATAGTTGAACTGAGCTAGCTGGGCGTTCCTTATCTTCTTGTTCATTGTATCACCAGGATCTGTGTCGACTTCCACCATGAATCCGGCATCAAACAGTTTTTGCTTCACCTGCTCTGCATAATCATCGTAAGTCGGCCCCACGGGAATGATCATCACTTGCCTAGGAGACAGCCAGAACGGCCACTTTCCAGCGAAAGATTCGGTAAGCATTGCTATACTTCTTTCGAGCGATCCGAGGATTGCCCTGTGGACGATGACTGGTCGCTTTTTCTCTCCGCTTTCACTGTAATATTACCATTCAGTCAAAGGGTAACATCAGAATAAAAATATATCAACTCACCTCACGTAAGACAAGTTAAACCTGATGGGTAACTGGAAATCTAACTGGATGGTGGCACACTGATGGGACCGTTTCAATGCATCCTTGATGGTAATATCAATTTTAGGACCGTAAAAAGCACCGTCACCAGGATTGATTTTCCATGGCTGTCCGAAATTATCCAAACTTTCGCCCAAAGCCTTGAAAATAATTATAAATTTGTTAAAAAATAATTTAGAGAAATATGGTTTTACGACAATGAAGCGTTTCTAATATTAATACTTTTTATAATAAAAAATAAACAAAAAAAAAGATATTTATCACGGTAGGCACGTTATTAATGCCAAGTTGAGTTATAAGTATAGAAATATTACTCTTATTTGAGAACTTATTAATAAATTACTCGTATATCCTACCGACTGCGCCATTTATGGTGGATATTACATAAAAATTCAAAACAAATTACTCCTCAATAATTATTTCTAGCTCACCTTTTCAGCGGCGTTCCACAATTCAATGTCGCCGAGAAACTTTTCCGGCCTAGTGGATAAACAAACGTCCATCGTAAATCCAAAAGTGGTGTACACGGTATTAACAAAATCTAGACAACCGCTGATTTCTTCCTTGATTTGCTCTGGTGTACAGAATATGTGGGCGTCGTCTTGTTGGAACCTCCTGACTCTAGTTAGACCTGTCAGGGCCCCGGAGAGTTCATTTCGGTGAAGTACCCCGAAATCTGCCAGCCGAAGAGGAAGTTCTCGCCACGATCTAATGCGATTATCGAATATCAGACTGAAAAATTCCAATAACAATAATAATAATAACTTTATTATTCCCAGGAAACATGCTGCTTATATTAGGGAAATATTAAAAACAGTAAATAGATGAACAAACAAAAAAAAGTAATAATATAATGAATTGTCAAATCGGATTTATTTTTAAAAATATTGTTTCAATTTATACTTGAATTTTAAGGAACATTTCATATTTTTCAATGTGCTTGGTAGTTAATTATAAATAAGTATACCATCATGCATTATTCCAATTTCAGTCCTGATTCTATCAGTCTGCAGTTCATGAATGTTTCTTGTTCCATGATTATGAATTGGAATGTTGTCAAGAAGATTTAAACTGGTATATTTCTTTTTAATTCTGCTAAGATAAATAAATTAACATACTCCCAATTTATGAAGTGAATCCAAATTCAATAAATTTTTTGGTCTATTCAAATTGTCAGTAGGTTCTAGATGAGGTAATTTATATATACATTTGATTGATTGGTTCTGAAGTTTTTTAAGTGGATTTAATACAGATCCCCATATAGAAACTTAATACTGCAATCTGGAATATATGAAACAGAAATAAATTTTCATCAAAATTTTTCTTTGTAAATACCATCTAATTTTGTAAAGAATGCCAATTATGGGTGATTTTTTTTCGGATCCTTTCTATATGTTTTTGCCAACTGAGGATTTCATCAATATAAAGATCCAAAAATGTTATACAATTTTTGTATATTATGTGATTATTTTCAAATTCTATAGGTGGAAAGGTATTTCTCATTACTCTTCTCGAAATGAATATGTATGAGGATTTTAAAAAATTCAAGTAAAAGGCAAAGTTATTATTATTATTACTTTTGTTTATTCCCAGAAAAACTTTTGCGGCACTTGTATATCTACCGATAACAAATATACAGACATGAATTCTGGTTGTTTGCCAATTGACAAAAATGTTTTTCTCAACTTGTTTCTGAATAAGCCTTTTGGATGAAATGGAAATTATTCCTGGGAAAATCACCTGTCACCAATATGTTCATTATATTGTTATTATTATCATAAATATTGTAATAGTAAACTTACCAATGTCCAGGGCAATTCATCGGCTTCAAAGCAAACTTATCTTTCTCAATGTCAAAAGAAAACATATTTTCCTGGAAGAAGGAAAAGTACAGGTAAAATACAGTTTAACGGGTTTTTAAATAATTTTCCGCTTACTGAATAATGTGACCAGTGTCCGGAAGTTTGCCACAATTTGACGTTATACATATTGGGCGAAATGACTTCTTGGAATCCACGCTTCCTATACTGATTTCTAATGAACTCTGTCAGAGTATTGTAAATATGCGCACCTCGAGGTTGGAAGAAACAAGACCCAGGAGACATCTCGTGAAAGAAGAACAACTCTTGCTCCTGAAACAGACCATTTAAACAGCATAAAGTTGAGAAACAGCTATATTTGTGAATTTAGAGCGCAAAGCGAGGTGACCTTGACGATCAATCCAACTATACACCTATCTCTCTCATTCCAATATTAGCAAAAATTATTGAGAAGTTGGTGAAGATTTCAATTTAAAAATAAGATCATAAAATTATATAAAACACCTCACTATAAGGAAATTATTACTCAGCTTAAACACCAGAAATGCTGCTCAAAATAATGTTGTACTGCAAAAACCCATACAAAAATTTATAATAATTTACCATACCATCTCAGACCTTTGAACCTTATTATAAATATAAAAATTAATTAAAAAATTGGTCAGATCGAATGTTTTGATTAACATATTATAGTATAGAATAATACAATGCTTTCTAATTATAGAATAGTGCATCTTGATAAATTTAGGAATATGCAATAATTGAAATAGAAGCAATGAATTGTAGTATGTTAAAGAATTGTTATGTTATCACCTCAAACATGAGCTATCAATGTTGAAAGGTATTATTAAGGAATTTACTATTCCATGTGAATTAACTAATTATTTTATTTAATTAATTAATTAATTACTAATTTCTGTTTGGAAAATATTTCCGTTTTTTCTTTATTTTTGCATAACTCTTTAATAATTTTCATAATTTTAGGGGTACACAAATAAATATGAAAATAATCAGGAAAACTATCACGGAACTATTGAACACCAGGCCATATTACAGCTTATAAGAATTTTATGATGACCCTTTCTAAAATCTTCAGAAATAATATTCTGATATCTCTCACAATTTGTACTTAACTCAGTATGTTGATTAGTATTGGTGCAAATTTTTTCTCAAAATTGATATCGTTTTTTATATACATATACATGTCTGTGGGCAGTTATACATTATATTTTAAGTCAATTTATTTGAACTTATATTATGTTTTGACAAAAAAGTGTATTGATTTTATCATTGTTAGTTTTAGTTTAAAATTTTAGTTCAAGTTTTAAATTTGACTCTATCTTTGTATCTTTTTTCTTTCCATTTTCTTTTTTCATGTACAATGCTTTCTAGTGTATCATGCTTTGTCGACAAGAATGATTTTTTTATGATAATGAAGTATATTTATTATTATTATTAATAAAGATAATATTCTTCTCCTAATAAATAAGTTCACTAAAACACATGTCTATTAGTCTGAGTTTCTAATCTGTGTCGTAAATTTAAAACTACCTTCCCAATTTTCCTATGATCCCGTTTTGCAGCTTCCTCTTGGAGGTGTTGCCATTCCTTCAGCTGCTTGGTATCTGGAAAACTGACTCCATACACTCTCTGGAGTGTTTCGGCATCTGCTTTGCCTTCCCAATAGGTAGATGAATTCTATGAACAAATATAATTAGATAATTTTTTTAAAGATTGCAATCAATGTTATGAATCCATTACCTTGGTAACTTTCAGGGCTTTTATTTTTCCAGTATGCCTGATATGGGGCCCCCTACAAAGGTCGATAAGCGGACCACATCTATAGACAGTTGTGGTGGGTGTGTTAACTTTCTCATTCAAAATGCGAACTTTGAACTGGTTGTACTTGAACATCTCCAGAAGATCTTCTTTCTTCATTTCTAGCCTTTCAAAAGGTTGCTTTTCCTTGACAATGTTTTTCATTAGGTTTTCCACAACAGGAAAGTCAGTTTGAGAAATCTAAAGTCAAGAAGAAATGTGTGAAAATTGGTTTTTGAAAAAAAAGAAGTAACCAGGGCAACAAGAACTAATGCAGTATCTGGAAAGATCGTCAAATGCAATACTTTTTTGGGTTTTATATGCTTCATTTCTAGTATTGAAATCAAAATGTCATACATGTAAACATATAATGTTTTATTTTGTATGTATTTCAATTCAAATGGGAGAGCTATTTTGTCCAAAAAATGTGCGGGGGGAGTTTTGAATTCCATATCTTCTGCAGTTACAAGTTTTTTCTAGCATTAAAATACATTTGTAAATATTACTGTTATCGAAATTCTAAATGACCTCATATGTTAAAACGAATCTTCTTTCTATAAATCTATTGCAACAAAGTGGAGCCCGACCTGTCGCCTCAACGACGTTCCATAAATCAAATTTGATATTATGAACTAGAAGTTAGGCTATATGTGTACAAATAAATTAGTTTAAAACCGTTTAGACTTTATATTCATGACAGTATTTAAAGTATAATAATGGCGGCAATTTAGATATGAAAAATTAAAAATGGAAATGGCTGATCCACATTCTTTACTAAATTTTTTTATGTCTAAATTGCCGCCAACATACTTAATCTTTATAATCTTCTGACAATATGTATTGTATTGTTACATGAGTCCAATAAATTCAACTTCATCTTGAGTAAATTGTTTGAGTTCGCTTCTGCAGTTACAAGTTTTACTTTATGGTTTTTTTTGCAATAAAGTACATTTGTAAAACAAAGTTACCCCTAAACACTGAAGATGCTGATATCGGGGTTCTAAATGTCCTTATATGTTAAAATGAATCTTGTTTCTATAAATCAATTTAAAGAAATATGTTGGCGGCAAATTAAATTTGAAAAATTAAAAAAGGGAATGGCTGGTCCATAGTTTCAATAAAATTTTTCATGACTAAATTGCTGCCTACACATTTCATCTTTATAATCTTCTTACATATTTACAAATATATTTCATCAATTCTTTGGAATGTGTGAGTAACAAAAGTGCATGATTTAGCTTTTATTCAAAATTTAGAAAAAATCATTGGTGTATATTGAAAAAGGCAGTGGTCTCTGTGGAACACCTTGTGAAATTTCGGAGGACACACTCTGTACACTTTTTGTGATCAGTCCTGAAGGATTGCTTTCATTATTTCATATCAAACCTGTCAAAACAATTATAAGTTTGCCAACTAGGGCTGTTATTACTTGTTCAGTGAAAGTTTATTCGAAGTAAAAAATGTCAATACCTGAATTATCATGTTAAGATCAAACAGCTTGGATTAGTGTAGTGGAAAGGAGACAACCAGCCCTCTGTGATTTTTATAATTATTGAAGTCACATTCTTCAAAAATAGGGGTAAAATAATGCTAATAAATTTTGTATTAAAATTTTATTTCTAAATTTGAACTTTCCCCCAAAACAAATAAAAACGTGGAGAGTTAAAGTTTTGAAATAATCCAACATCTCCAGAATGTTTTATTAAATCATCAGAAAACTTGTGAAAAAAAAGAGATTTAGTTTTTTTTTTGTATTTCAGACGATCTTGTTCAATTAATTTTTAATTTGTGAATTGTATATTCTTTTTATTTTAGTAATAATAGCAACAACTACTATACTTTTATTGCATATTGTTTGGAGACCCTCTTATTCAGCTATACTCTTTTTAAACTCAAAATATTTGGAAAACTGATGAATTTATTTTTTAACTTCAAGTGTACTTGTATCCATGTTGTACTTTTATCAACCTTCATCATGATTTTTTTTTCATCATTAAGTTGCTAGTATTTATTACATTTTTATATTAGACCTACCCCCTTCTCTCCAAGAAACATATCATAATAAAATCCAGACTCGATAGGAGGTCCATAACATAGACAACCCCCATAAATCCTCTCCAACGCCTCTCCAAGAACATGAGCAGTGGAGTGCCAGAAGACAGCTTGAGCTTCTGGGTCATCAAATTTGAGGAGGTGAAGCTCACAGTCATCTTCCAATGGTCTGTCAAGATCCCACAGTGTTCCATTAACCTTGGAAATGACAGTGTTGTCTGCTAAACCTTGACTATGAGAAAATAATAATAATAATAATAATAAAAAGATTTATTCACAAATTTTTTCAGATAAATTTCACAAAGTACACGATAATACAAATACAGATATTTTTTTTCTTTTAAGGTACATATAAAATATATAAATAATGTAATATAATTAAACAATGTTTGTGAATAAACAGGGACAAAATCACTGAAGCAGTCATAATGCTGCTTGTGCGCGACATTTAAAAATAGAATAAAATATAGTCTCAATCGTGTGTCTGGCGTCATATTCTGCACACATCCACTTTCGGTATTTTTTTTTTTTGGAAATTATTTAATTGGTCACAGTCGTTTGCTTGGGTCACATTCGGTAAGTATACTGTCACTTTCGGGTTTTGTCTTATTTCAATAACTTATGAAAAAAACTACGCTCCTTTTTCATTATCCATAACTTAAGTTTACTTTTATAGTAATGAAAGTTTAAAATACTTTTTAGGTGTGCTGGTATCAACGAAAATAGTCGGGGCGCTACATATTTCGTGCTTCTTTGGCCAATTGTTTTTTCACTTCGAGGAAAAAATATCTCATCTTGTCTTCTCGTATTGTGAGTATGTTTATGATCCTTCAGTATTATTTTGCTGCTTTTTAGAAACAGGATAATTTTTAAACAGAAAAGTTGTCTCGGATCCATTATTTGCGCTTCTTTATACAAACAATTAGATGAATAACTGATGTCTTTTTCAAAAATTATTTTCAAAATCTATTTCTGTAGTATGTATTTTTGTTGATTTTATCCAAAAACCGGTCATTTACACCACCCCATCCCAAAATACCATATGTAAGTTGTGATTGCGCCAATGCGAAATAAACTGTTTTGAGATGTTTTTGATCCAAAAAATCTTTCAAAAATTTGAATTTTGGAAGTACCCCTCGTAATTTTTTTGACAGGTGTTTCATTTGCAGGTCCCATCTCAAGAGTCGATCTATCATTATACCAAGATATTTTATGGATGGTGCTTCGGGAATTTTTGAATCCAAACCAACATCAATATCTCCCAATTGTGGTAATCCTGTTGAATACGAACAGAATGGTAGATAACAGCTTTTATTTAAGTTGAGAGTAAGTTTGTTGAATTGAAGCCATTTAGCTATGCTAGAAAAGTCATTTTCAATATTTTCTCGGAGTTCATTCCAAGTGTTTGCTTTATATTATGTAACAACAGTATCATCTGCGAAACTAATGATTTCTCCCAAACTACCTATTTTAAATAAACTATTTATGTATAGAATATAGAACTGGTCCCAGAACAGACCCTTGCGGAACACCATAAGTTATTTTTCTAGGGCTACTATATACCTCATCAATTCGCACCTGTTGAGTTCGTCCTGACAAATAATCTTCTAATATATTGTAGACGTTTCCTCTGATCCCATAATATTTCAATTTGTTCAGCAATTTCTGGTGACTGACTGTATCGAAGGCTTGAAGAACCTGCACACAAAAATCGTCAAGGATATTTCCGTTGTGAAGGAGTGGTGTGACTCGAATTTGCTTTCGTTTAACATAAATAAAACCAGCCTCTTATCGATCAAGTGCAATCTACCTGAGATTCAAGTGGGTACTGAAATGTTCATTGAACAAAAAAATAATACCAAGTTTCTTGGTATTCATCTAGATGATAAGCTCAACTTCGAAAGTCATGTGAAAACACTGAGATCAAAACTAGCCTCTGGTTGTTATGCCGTGCGGGTAGTGTCTAGTGAACTGGGTATGGCCACTGCAAAAGTAGTTTATCATGCTTTGATTGAATCCCACATTAGATACGGGTTACCCTTCTGGGGTATCTGCAATGAACACAATTTCCATTCTATTTTCATCCTCCAGAAACGGGCCGTTCGCTACCTCCTCAATGTTGGACCTAGGGTATCATGTAAACCTCTTTTCTTGGATCTCAAAATCCTTACCCTTCCAAATTTATTTATTCTTGAGACTGTATGTTTGGTCCACAGCAACAAATCGTCATATGAGACGGTTGTTAGTTCTACCCGCCAAAATAATAATTTAAGACTTCCCATTCCATCATCGAATTTAACAAAAAAGTCTCTCATTTATAATGCTTTGATATTATTTAATCATCTCCCGGTTACTACCAGAAGAATTGTCTCTCCAGTTCTATTCAGGAGATCTGTAAAAAGTCTTCTTATCAGTGAACCATACTACAGTGTTCAAGAGAATCTAGACAAAGATTGGAATTGCTCGAACTTATCTTAACCTCATACTCTCGTATGTTCATTCTCTTTTCTCTATATGACATTCGCTTCTTTGCGTAGTCCAATTTTAACATGTAATATAATTTCACACTTGAGCAAAACTAATATATATGTTGTAGTTTACTAATTATTTTATCATCATTGTGCCATGGAAGTAGCATTATTTTCTTCCATGCTATACACGCTTTTACATTATACTATATTATATTTTATTATGATATTCTATGATGTACCTGTTCTCTTTTCTTCTTCTTTTTTTTTGACGACTTGTGATTTTATCAACACATATTTACGCATACCATTTTTATATTTCTGTACGTCTTTATTTTTATATTTATAAAAGCTTTGTCAACAAGAATTCATTCTTCGGACAATAAAGTATATTTTGATTTGATTTGATTTGAGAGGTCAAGAAAAATACTAATTGTTGGCAATGATTTATCTAGGGACTCATAAATTGATGTTGTAAGTTTGTATATAGCATCTTCCGTTGATTTCCCCTCTCGAAAACCAAATTGATTTTCTGACAAAATATTGAATTTTTTTAGGAACTTTGTCAGTCTAGCTTTTATAAGATGTTCAATAATTTTTGAAATATTGGAAATTAAAGAGATGGGCCTATAGTTCTCTATTTTAATTTTTTCCCCACTTTTTGTATAACGGCTTGACGATAGCATGTTTCAATACCTTTGGAAACGCTCCTACTTCAAAACAATAATTGATCTAGAAAGCTAAAGGTGCAGCGATTTCGTTGGCAACTTGTTTTAGAATTTCGGAACGAATATTATCATTATCAATTTTCTTATTACTTCGATGATTTCTGTTTCATCCGTTGGATTCATATATAATGTGTTTTCAAGACCGCTCATACTTTCATTATAGTTTTTAATATTTGCTAGATTTTTTCCCAGATCACTATAATAATTATTGAATGTATTAGCAATTTGTAATGTATCAGATATATGATCCCCATTTTTTGCTTCGATAATTTTAATACTTGTTTCAGTTTGTGTTTTCCCACTGACACTCCCATAGGGCTTTTGAACTATTTTGATTTTTTCAATTAATTTTCTACAGTAGTGTTTTTTGCATTTTTCATTTCTCTATTCAATAGGTTCCTACAATTTTTATACTGTTCTTTCATCTCAATATTATTTGGATACTTTGTGGTTAATGAATAAAGATTGTTTTTTTCATCGATACTTACTATTCAGCAGAGATTTAGTCAACCATTTTTTTTTTTTAAAGTTGTGTTTTTTCGTAGTTTGTACAGTTCTTGTGTGTTTTTCAATGTAGTGCCTCAGTTTATAAATTATGTTTTCTGCCATAGTGTTTACATCATTTTGTTGATATACACATTCCCAGTTCTCTGTAGACAAGTCAGATCTCAATTTGTTGTAATCAGTATACTTTTTACATTCTTTTATTTTTTTTGTTGAAGTTTCATCGATTTTGAAGGTAAGTGCAATTGGGGCATGATCAGTAATGTAATATCAAAGATGAATGATTTAATATTTATTTGATTTGTAGGTATCTTACTGTAAACAAAAAAATTATCCAAACAGGAGTCACTAGGTATCCTTGTTGGATCATTTATGTAGGAAATATACCCAAAACAGCTCATGATGTTTTTATATTCTTCTATGTAGTCGTCGTGTCCTAACAAATTTATGTTCATATCACAGACATTAATTAATAATTTATATCAATGCACAATTTTACACATAAAACATGAAGTTAACAAGGAAATAGCTGAATAGAGATTTTAAACATGATTTTTCAGAAAAATCAAACTAATTTATATTCTTTCCTACTAAAGAATTACAAGTCAATAATGTCTTCAAAAGTTAACAGTTATATCACTACCTACCGAGGGATTTACCTTTAATAAACAACATAACTGGCATCAATAAACAAGCCTACAACAACCTTGGAAATCATAGAAATAAAGTTTCACCAAAGAGTACTCTTTGGTTTCAGTAAACTACATCTCGAATTCTATTTGCTTAAATTGATATTACATTTAAAAAATTCATTCTAATCCATCTACTTATATTCTACTCAGAATCATTCAAATAAATATATGTGAATAAATTCAACAATGTTGTAAATGAAGTTGCACAGAACAAGTGTTAAACATTATATGTTCCTTCATACATACCTTATGGTTTTAGCAATATCATAGGCAGTGCTCTTCCAGGCAGTACCCTCAACAACTTTGCCATCAGGTAGAGTAACTTTTATTATTTTTTCAGGTTTGCCTGCAATATCAGCATCATACTGAGACTTCAGTTTGTTCCAGAGAGTAAGCCTCTCTTCGATGAATGCTGGCCATGGTTTCAGCTCTTTGGCACCGGAATTTTCTCCTCCTCCTTGAGCTGCTTGTTTATTTTTTTTCAGCTTAGCCTAGTGAAAAAACCTAACCTGTTATAAAAATTTATTTCAATTTTCAATGAAAAATTAACTGGTTGACGCAAATTTCGAGTTACATCTGAAAATAGACTTGGTTCTAGGTTGGTGTACATAAAGTGATTTCATTGCATCATATCAAATTCCAGGAAATAATTTACACAGGTAAATATGTTAAATTACAAACCAATGATGGATATGAACGGTGAAATGCAGGAGCAACAATTCTCATACAACTCAAAGTTTTAAACATATTGTAAAAAATAATATTTAATTTTCATGCCTTTTCCTCTTTGTTTATTTTCAAATTTTCGACGTTTTTTTCCAAATTTTCACTCATTTTCAAAGAACACACACGTCGGACCGAACCGAACCTAAAATTTCTCAAGGATAGACTGCTTCGTCTACTTCAAATTCAGCCGCAAGCCTGCAAGTATGAGTTTAAAGGTTAAGTCGGTGGTGTGAGCTGATTCAGTGATTCTGCTCGGAGTGCTCGGAGCTGCTTTTTCTTTTTTTGTTTGCTAGAGAACGTGGGAATCGCACCGATGTAATAAAACATGGGTCGGTGGCAAGGAGACTAAACATTATTTTATAACAGGAGAGTCTGATAGAAAGAGATGCAAGAACATTTGTGACGAAATGTGACGTAGTTGGACGTGTCATGGCCACTGTTCTCTATAGACAGTGACGGACTAGCTCTTGGTATATGAGAGTTACTGCTGACAGTTTTGTTGCTTGGTTCGAGTTCGACTCGTCACTATGACGCGTTGAAGCTACAAGATTCAGATTGGCTAGAGCTTATTAAACCCTCCTTGTTAGTTTAGTGGGTAGGTGGGGAATCGTGGGAACCTTATGGTGGATTTATGCAGCAGTCATAAGTCATAAGTTTTAAGTCATAAGAAAAAATATTCGTCAGTGATTGGTTGGAATATACGGACCAACCAATCATTGACGAATATTCTTCCTTATGACTTAAAACTTATGACTGCTGCATAAATCCACCAATAGATCATAAGCATATATGATCTAAGGTGGGAACAGTGAACAGTCAGATAGTGACACGTGACAGTCTTCAGTGTCGTCAGTTGCAGAGCTGTTTTTTGCGTATCACTTTTTTAAAAATGAGGAATACTGTGGCAGTGATGTAGCAGCCATGGAAGCCATATTTGTCCATTTTTGGAGTCTACGGAGCATGCTCGAGTTTGGCGCAGCTCAGTCCAAAGTTGCAGGCGTATCGCTAGCCGCTTTAAGTAAACACCAGTGCTGTGGTAGACTAGACACACAGCTTAGATAAATGCAAAAAGCTTGTTCTTTTACATCTTTTCATTTTACTGTGCTATCTAATTAAATATTAATATTATTTAAGCAATAAACTGCCAGTAGTAAAGAGAAAGGACAAGTGCTTTTTCTTTTTTAAAGGGTATAAAACAAATTCATAACATGATGATATTATTATTACCATTTCAATAAATTGTGGAAGTGAAAATAAAAGTACGGTAAAAGACCGGGCCATGAGATAACTGGATGGTTGTGCAAAGCTCATTTATGAATTCATAATGTCATCTTTTGAAAGTGTAGAAACTCAAAAGTCATTTATATATCTTAAGGAAGTTGAGCAAGTAGCACAGGATATTCTTACTTTGAAAGAGGAGAAGTTACAACTAGCTCACGCCCAAAACAAATTCAGGGAGGCACTTAATGCTCTGAAAACTATTGAAGACAGGAGAACTTGGATGCAAGTTGGATCCGTATATATTGAGAGACCTGTTGATGAGTGTAGAATCATATTACAAGAGGGTAAGTAATTTGAGTAAACAAAAAAATATTTGAAGTCACCTCTGAAAACTGTAACATTCATAAATCACTATTCTTTTGTAGACAGTTTTCATGACACATTATTTCAAATTTTCAGAAATCAGTAAAGCTGAAGATGGCCTGAAGGATTTGCAGAAAGAATTGAAGGAAAAGGTGTATAAGCTAAGAGATTTGGAGCATGAGCCTAGATTAGAAGGCTTCACATTGAAACCTATAACATTAACTGAAGCAAAAGCTTTACATAAAGGATTTGGACTTCTTTAACTATGAAAATAATTCATCAAAGATCTTCTATATTAATGATGTTACTGTAATAAAAATATGCAACCCGGTTTGGAGATATTACCTGTTTGCAGTTTTTGCATGCATAAAATATTCTGAAGTTTAACTGATACCTATTTGAGATCATGGCAAGAATAAACATAGTTGCTCTGAAAGTACATCCAATTGAAAACCTTTGCTACAAAAAGTGCAATAATCTGAAAGTTAGTTTTGTTTACTTTTTTGAATATATAATGTGTAATATACCTACAATAGATATATTTTGAAATTACATTTATTAATGAGGTTTAAAATGATTTTTTGTGGTTTTAAAATATTTATTGAATGTATCTCGTATTCCCTAAAAATTAAGTATTTCTAGAATCATGCATCTGGGTCAGTTATAAATCCCAGAGTTCATTTCAAAGATTTAACGTACTTTTCAAAGTCTATCAATAAATCTTGCATGTCTTTATAATCAGCATATTTGAAAGCTTCATCAATATCCAACCATTTAAAATCCTGATGTTCATCAGAAAGTTTCACCACAGCTTTTGGATTGATCAGTTCAGCCAACCAATAATAGACAATCTTAGGTTTTCCTTTCACTTTGTAGTTCAACACTTTTTTACAGTCTTCATAAACTTTGAGGTCTTTCATGCAAAGGCCCGACTCTTCAAGTGTTTCTCGAATTGCAGTCTCCATTTCCGATTCACCTGGATCTAGATGGCCTAAAAAAATAAGGAAATATAAATATGTGCTCTTTGTGTATAAAATGAATATGGAGCACATCTTTTTATAAAAGTTTACCTTTAGGTGGAGTCCAGTGATGAATACCATTGGAAGCTTGTAATAAAAGATATTCAATTTTATCAAAATTTCTCCTGAATATTACAAATCCCGCAGCAATTTTTGATGCCATTATTGGCAATTACAGTGACAAAATGGACAATTCTAAATTAAATGTTATACGAATAATATAATGTTAATAAGATAGAAGTAGCAGAGCCAAGAGTTTACAAAAATGAAATTGTTCAGTACTTCTGCTAACGGCTATTATTGCTGTACTCACAGTCGAGAGTGAGTCACTGTCACTAGGTATTTTTTATTTTACTAACTACTCTACTGGCATTTTGACCATGACCAAAGAGTATATTATTTTATTAATCTTTGCCATGTTATCATAGTTAATGGCAGAATGTTATCGTATAATTCGTATAGTCGCCGCATAGAGAGTCGCCGTCAGAACAGAATGTCAGACGACAAATCGGACAAATAAGTGCAATGCTAACATGAAATGAAATTTATAATTTCATTGAAATTTATAATTTCATTTCAGTGACTGCTAAGCACTCTGTGATTCGTCACTATACTGGCGGTAAGTTGAAATGACAAGACAAGAACCAATCTTTCTTAGGCAGAATAACCATACAAAATTTTATCCAAATTTGTTAATAACAACCAAGGAGACTAAACGGTCATTTAACTAGGAGAGTTTAATCACCATAAGACAATGGAGGTACTAATAGAAAGAGATGAGAGAACATTTGTGACGTAGTTGGACATGTCATGTCCGCCGTTCTCTCTTGACAGTGACGGACTACACCTTTTTCAATTGTAATTCAGAAAGTATAACATGTATTTCAGAAAGTATAATTTGTAATTCAGAATAGTAAATTGTAATTCAGAAACCGTAACATGTAATTCAGATTAGTAAATTGTATTTCAGAAACCGTAACATGTAATTCAGATTAGTAAGTTGTATTTCAGATTGTGTAACTTGTAATTCTTCTAATACTTTCTGAATTACATATGAAAAAGGTGAAGTGCAAAGCACTGATGGTATTTATGCAGTAATCATAAGTCATAAGTATTAAGTCATAAGGAAGAATATTCGTCAATGATTGGTTGGTCCGTATATTCCAACCAATCATTGACGAATATTCTTCCTTATGACTTAAGACTTATGTCTTATGATTGCTGCATAAATCCACCATGAAATGAAATTATATTATGTTGGCGCCTCCATGAGAAATCACTTCGCGCAGCCTGTCAAGCATTCCAGTCAACATAATCACAGAATATCAGTATTCTGTGACATAATATAGGCTGAGTCAAGTCTATAGAAATCATATATATATATATATATATAGGCTGAGTCAAGTCTACGCGGTCTGACCAATATGATTCGACCAGCGCGGTCATTTGGTTGACTTGACGACCTCATTAGAACTGTATGTATGTGACAAATATTTTCAATCATCTGGTCGGTCCGACTCATGGTCATACTGAACGAGCGTGCCTTGTCCGACCGGTGACTTGACAGTTAAGGCCATAATTTCATTTCAGTGGAGCAAAGAGACTAAACTAACAGGAGGGTTTAATAAGCTCTAGCCAATCAGAATCTTGTAGCATCAAGACGTCATAGTGACGTACTTGGACATGAGTACAGAGTCGAACTCGAACCAAGCAACAAAACTGTCGGCAATAACTCTCACACCAATAGCTAGTCCGTCACTGTCTATAGAGAACGGCGGCCATGACTTGTCCAACTACGTCACAAATGTTCTTTCATCTCTTTCTATTAGTGTCCCCATTGTCTTATGGGAATTAGATTCTCTTGTTAAATAATGTTTAGTCTCCTTGGGACTAGTGCACTCCGCACTCTTAGTATATGAGACTTAAAATGTGTCAGTTTTGTTTCTTGGTTCGAGTTCGACTCTGTACTCATGTCCAAGTACGTCACTATGACGCGTCGAAGCTACAAGATTCTGATTGGCTAGAGCATATTAAACCCACCGTTAGTTTACTCTCTTTGAATAACACCAGCATTGGTTGGAGTGCTTATGCCGTGCATTTTAGTGCATAGTGAAATGTTACAGGTTTGGTTCACTACTGACAGCTCTGCAGGAAAACAGTTCTTCACACTTTCTCATTAACCTTAGAAAAAGAAAGAAAATAACCTCTCCGTGGACAAGTTATTTTCTTTCTCTTAATGGGAAAGTGAGACTGGTTCAGAGCTGGGACCCTATGTTTGAGTTCTCGCGATAAATTTCGAACGTGATTTTTGCATCGCGAAAAATTCGCATGCGATACTCTTCTCGTTCGATACGCTATTCCCAAACCGAATGCGATACAAGTTGGTCAGTTTCGAAGGGTGTGAGGGAAGTCAGCTTGGGTCACGAATTCAATCAATAGCTTGAAGGTATTTGAATCACATGACGTGGCGCGTCACGTTGACAACTGTTCTGCTTATATTTCGTGTGTTGTTTCACTAACCAATAATTAAAAAAATATCTGGTTGATTTAAAGCATGAATTATTTTATCAAGCTGAGTCTAGCTTGCGAGGAATCCAAGACTCATTAAAACATTCATATAAGTAATCTTATATTAAAAATCATATTCATATACCTGCCTATTTAGACTGATGGTAATCTACTTTTGTATCAGTATTTATAGCTGTCTCTCTACTTCCCTCCTCTATGTAGGGAAACACTAGTCGAATCAACTCACGAATATTCTTTTGATAAACGAAGCACACGAGGGTAGAAGGTCCTTCGCTGTTCTGCTGCTCCCGCAGCATGGTCTACTACTTCTGCAATAGCGATCATTGCAATTTCATCAAAATTTGCCATTTCGTAATATCACGAGTAAAACGTAAACAATGAATTATCGAGGTAAGGATTTATCAGTTATTCCGATCGATAATTCTTATCGCATGCTAAATATCCGCTCGTTGTTTTTAAGGTCGATAATTATCGCTGGTGATATTCGAACATACCATTTTTGGGGTATCCCTCGATAAAGTGCAAAAGTCACATGCGACATTGCATCGAGTGAACCCAAACATAGGGTCCCTGGCAGTTGTGCACCAAACCAATTACCATTAAGGCTCGTTCATAGACGCGTTCAATAGATGCAATAAGGGTATGAATGAGCCTTTACCAAAGAGTAGGGGTCATAGACCCCTACTCTTTTCCTTTACAGCTGTTTGTGGTTCTCCGAGTTGATGTTGATCGTCAGAGCAAAGAGTAGGGGTATGACCCCTACTCTTTGGTCAGAGTTACCTTAAGCTAAGATGCTTAAAAGACATTTTTGTCTTTGCTATAGAAAACGGAATGACTTTTCAGACTTTTTCCTTAGAGTTGAATAACCGAACGCATCAGTTCGCGATATTCCTAGCCGATACCAGAAAACGGACTTTGGTTTTACACCGTACACCACACTCCACTTCATCACTGATTTGCTCTGGTGTTCAGAAGCTACTCAAATTGTAGTGGGAAAGCCACTATCACTGTAAATTGATTTAAATGAGAAAATAGTGACTAGTGACACCAAAACGTGAAAAATTGTCAACTTGTCATGTCAGATGTAATATTTGAAGGTTAGATTATTTTACAGTTATTTTTATTCATATATCAGTATTAAATTATGTTTTTATCTTTGTTTCGGAAAAAATCAGGAGATAAGGGTAGCCCAGAGAAATCCAAAATCTCAAATGGTTTGAAAGATAGTTCAGAATTGAAAGACACAATCTACGGTGAGTGATAGCTGGTATCAACTGAATGAAAAAAAAAAACTTACCACAAAACCACTTGTCATTTTAGATTTGATACGAACGATAAAAGATCCTGAAAAACCGAATACATTGGAAGAGCTTGAAGTAGTTTATGAGGATGGTATTACAGTAAGTTTCGTGTTTTTTCCTGAAGTATTTTTGATAGAAACTATTGTTTTAGGTCAAAAATCCTACATCAGGAATAGTGAATGTAATAAGAGTTGAATTCAATCCAACTATCCCACACTGTTCTTTAGCTACGTTGATAGGTCTATGCATTCGAATCAAAGTGGAAAGGTGTATGCCAAGCCCTATAAAACTTGATATTTACATCAAAAGTGGAGCACACACCACAGAGCATGAAAGTTAGTGATTTATATTACAAGTTTCATTGCAAAGCAAAAATACACTTGCCAAAGCTTTAATGATAGGTGTTAGTTATTTTATTTTAATTTTTTAGTAAATAAACAAATTAATGACAAAGAGCGAATAGCTGCTGCCATGGAGAACCCAAATTTGAAAGAAATGGTTGAAAACTGTATATTAGAAGAAGACTGAATACAAAAATTGGTCATTATATATATTTTTTGTTATAAAAGTAATATATGTTATAAAAATCGTGATTTTTCTTCGACATCTCACTGGAACCATTGTTATTTTGAACTCACACTGACTTAATATTGTGATTGATTTGGTTTGTATCATCTGCAAAGAATCTAGTTTTCTTGAGGGTTGTACCTGAAGGTACTGTCACTCATGAAAATTGTGGAGCAAGTATCGAGCCCTGTGTAATGTTTTTTTGAATAATTTGAATGGTATTTAGGAATGTTGATGACTTGTCGAAACTCAACAGTTATGACTTCTTTCTGTTGGCCTCCTCTGTTCGAGATTACTTGAATGTAATCAAGAAATATCGGATAAGTCACACAAATCAATCAAAACCATATCAAGATGGTGGAAAATATGATAAGCCTGAACACTGACAAATCTGTAGCTGTTCAATTTTATACAAAAAATATCGATGTTAACCATAGCTTTCTTCTTCATACAGACGGAAAATCATTAGAAAACTCGGCCTGTAAGAAATTTTTAGGGATCTACTTACACCAAAAACTAAGTTGGAACAACCACATAGATAAAACAGTAGCGAAATTGAGTTCTTGTGTTGTGATAAGAAACTTACATAATACAGTATCAATTGAAGTGCTCAAATTGCTATGCTTTGGACTCATACAGTCTATACTTTCATATGGTGTTGTATTCTGGGGACAAACAAGCTCATAACTAGGGCCAACTCTTTAGAGCTCAAAAAAAAGATATGTTGCATACTGAAATTATCTAGATCAACATCATGTAAAAATCAAGTCGTTAACCTGAGCTTATTGGCACTACCATGCATATATATTTATTCAGTTATTATGTATACAAAGAATAAACCACTCTTAGCGAGGAAGGATATCCATGATCACCACACTCGTAATAAGGAGAAAATTGAACTACCATTCTCCAGACTGTCAATTGGACAAGAAAACCCCAATTATATCGGGATTAAATGCTACAACAAAATATGTACCATGAAAGAATATAGTTGCTTCAACACCACCCATCTCAAACATAACCAAAAGCATTTTTGAAACAGAAAAGTTACTTTTCAGTGCAGGAATTTTATGCATGTACTTAAATATCTGTTCATTTGTTAGTAGTTCTTCATATGTCTGTTCTTATTTTTACATTTTGATCTATTTACATTGACGACATTTCTTAACAGTATGTTAGCATCCTGTTTCTGAAAGTGAATAAATAAATAAATGAATTCATGGATGATAACCTGATTGAATAACTCTCAACTCATCACAGTTTTTAATTTATTTTAAAATGTGTGTACCAAAATTTTATATTTAATATTCTCACATATCTCTTAGAAGTTAAGTTTTGCATTAGCTGACTATTGTTTCATTACAATTTTACAACCAAGTTTTAATATAATTTTTACTTTATCTTTGTACCTAGTCTATAAGCTCTTAGATAATGTACGGAATATCAATATTTTGACGATTCCCATAATGTGCTGTACCTGTATTGTAACATTCAGAGGAAAATAAATTATCTATCTATCATGAACTGGTCTCTATGGTTGATTGAGCCTTCTTGTTGCAACACAAACAGATGAGTAGTGTGTTTTTAATAAATGGGAATAAAAACAAGGAAAATGTGGAAGCAATGTGCATAAGATATATGTAAGAGGTTGAAATCGAGGCATGATTTGAATAAAAATCATTTTCCATTCCCCCAAAGTTTGAAATCTTTCTTGTTTTTAGTTTTTCAGATTTGTTACGAGAAAGCCAATCACTTTTACATGCATAAGCATATAATGAACTGTTCTTACAACAAAATAAGAAAACAGTATACTTAATTTTTATTCAACAATGAAACTACTATCAGAATTTTGGTCCATTCTTGCTTTTTGTTCTCGAGTTATTTAGTACGGGAGTACATAACGTTTTGATATCTGTGCGCGTACGTGAGTGTCTGGGGGTAAACGACTCACTCCAAAGGTTAGGAAAGTACTACCCTAAATGGATCTAGATAACCTTCAAAGTTGGTGTTAAAAAAAAAACAATTTATGTAAATATACTTTATTACAATTAAAAAAAAAGGATATTTTACCTAGCTTGACCAAGACAACTTTGAAATCATCACAATTATGCTAAAAAAATATGTTTGACAAATTACTGAATTTGAATTCTTTGACGGCTAGCTGTCTATTTTCAGCATAATCAGAATATATGTACATAATGGAAAAGCAATCCTAAGCCTTCAGCTGAAAAATCAAGAGCTGAATTCTTATTTATCCCAGTTATCTATTCATTCACCACATACCAATAGAGGTGTGAAAAAACAGCACAACTGCAGCAATAAATAACAAACTCAACTATTTTTTTAGTGACGTTAATTATTTTGATATCTCTTACATACTGGAGCCTACATAGTTTTGTAACATTGTAACAATTGAATATATCGATTAGCAACATTTTATGAGGCCCAAGCTTCGAGTTCTTTCATATCATCATCTTCATCCACTTTTCCTAAAAAGAAAAAAATTATTGTACACTAAGGATGTTATTAAATTATAACAACATCAATAGTGAACTGAGAAATATTGGTTTCTTCACCACGATTATGACAGCTACTCTTTGAATCATCGAAATGGAAGATGGCAGCCCAGAAAAAAACAATAACTTATTGAAAATTCAGTGAAAGTTTGAAATTGTATAAAATTTTCCCCCATAGTTTTTTGATATTTTTTTTAAGAGGAAACAGCATTTTTCCATTAATCCTCTAACAGAAATGTTAGCAGGATAAGATAAGACAAATTTATTAGTGCCGTACAAGGAATGACATTATGTCAATACAGACATATTGATATAATAATAAGTGACTAGAAGCAATTGAAAAATGTTAATTACATCATCAAATTCAAATAACAAAAATGATTTTTGGAAACATTCAGCAACAGAACAAAAACAATTATACCGGGTGTCCGCGGAAAGTGGCACGCCCCTTTATCTTTTTTATTTTGAAGATAGTGGAATGAAATTTGTAGGATTTGTATATGACATATTTTACAAGTGACTCATGCTTCATGCAACTTCCGGTTTCACCGGTAGCTCCCATTATAAAAGTAAATTGAAGGAATACGTCCAAAATAAATACACAGACAAATAGTACGGAATTTAATACTTTTGTTAAATTTCTTTTGACGTGAAAATATTTTATACATATATTTACATTTAGTATTTATTAATATTTATATCTTTATTTGTTTTTTTTTTGTTATTTTATCATTTATTGTTCTTGGTTGGTCTATTACTTAAATGTCTTTGTCCTAAATCAAATGTACCATATCTCGATATCCGAATATAATTGTAATATATTTCTAAATAGTCCTGTCAGTTTAAAGTGTTAGTTAATTAAAAAGGGATTTATAGTATTTATGTCTGTTTTATATTTATTTTATTAATATTTAGTATATACATATATTAGCAATTAATTTTTTTCATATGTATATTAGGGTTCCTAATTGAATAAAGATCTATCTATATCTGTGGTTAAAAAAAGAAATGATGTACCAAGGTATGATGAGGAATAGAAAAATATTTCAAAGGAAAGAGATACAGCCTACAAAAACTTACACATTCACATTGAAATGTGAATTGAAAACAGAAAGAAAAAGTCAAATTGAAACGTTGAAATAAAAAAAAACTGACTATCAAACAACTGAAGAACTTTGCATTTAGCTAGAAACACTGAAATTGTTACCCATTGCAAATAGATTTCTATATGAGAATGATATTCATCTTCAAGATAACACAGGGAGGTCAACCTTAATATTTCAATGAATTTGTTATTTGAAATCGATTTACATAGAAATTGGGCAGATTTCATAAAAACTCAACAAATCTGAAAATATCCATGAATTCTCTGGTCTCAAAAGGTTCAAATAGCTAAAAATTCAAAGACAGTAACAATATCAGAAAACAACCAGATATTGTTTATTAGGCATTCAAGATCAGTTTCATGTTCATGTAAATTTATTGGACATTAAACAATTTTGAACAAGATATTTTATTGCTGTTATGCTTTTTCACTATTAATGTATATCTAGGTATAATAAGAGCCAAAAACCCCATCTGCTGGTGTGTTGGCGAAAGGTAATCTTAGACATATCAATATGCATATGCTAACTTTTTTGGCGATTCACAAGTCATGTGGAACTGAGGGAGTTTTGGTAGTTATACCGTTTCTGAATGTTGGCATAATCTAAATGAAATAATATCTTGTATAGAAGGTTCTTCTTTCAAAGTTGATAGAATTTTCACCATCTTTTATAGAAATTGGTCTTGAACAACCTTTGCATACGATTTTTACATTATAATTAAAACAAATGAAATCAGAATAACCATGACTGTAAGAGTAGTTTACCCAAGATGTATAGAAACCATGGTGTTATCACTGATTCGCTTTTGTTTCAACAAAGTTGTTAAGACTGTAATTGCACTGATACCGTTGGCTTCATTCGTCAATGGATGGCGTATAAGTCGAAAATAACCAAGTTTCCAACATTCCGAAGTACTGAGTCATAATTATTTTATTAAAATTTGAATGTTTACAAATTATGGTTAATGAATATCACAACAAATAAAATTCAAAATGTTGAAAATTACATAACATGACACTTATCCAAGCATCATCATGAATATGTAAATTTGCCCCAATCTGTGTGCTAAAGAGATGAAACAGTATCAACGCAGTAAAAATATCACGAATCGAGTAGGCCGTACCTTGACACTTTTGTATGTCGGTTTCACAGCTGTAAGAGATCACACCAGGGTTTCTATGTATCTTGAGTTTACCTTAGGATCATAGCTTGGATATTGAAATGCATCTAGTTTTGTATTGATGACCAATCTGACTTGGGCTATATGCATAACTTTTTAAAAGTTATGAAAATAGTACAAAAATCTGGAATTAATGGGAGAAACATGACAACACTTACTTGCTGCTGGTTTGACAGGTTTAGCAATGGCTCCAGTTGGTACAGCTGGCAACTCTGTAGGTCCAGGAACCTTAAGTAAATCTTCCTCCAAGCCTTCTTGTTCAAGTTCTTCTAATTCCTTCTCCAAGTCTGCATCATCCAAGTCATCTGAGAATCCAACAGGGTTGCTGATAGCGTTTGATATTTCATTAGCAATATCATGCTGTTCAGCAATATCATCCATGATGTCGTGGACATTGTCGACATCCCTATAAATGAATATAGTTTAATTGGTTGACAAATGGAAATTTCAATTTGCAACATCAACAACACTTACAAATTTTTATGGGCTTTTTTGAGAGCTTCAGCTGCGTTTTTCATGGATTCTAATACTGTCGTGTTCGTGCTGGCTCCCTCGAGAGCTTCTCGTTGAAGTTCAATGGTTGTTAGAGTACCATCGATTTGCAGCTGATTCTTTTCCAATCGTTTCTTCTTCTTAAGAGCTTGAAGGGCCACTACAACAGAAAGGCTAAGAATAGAGAAGTTAGGAATTCAAGAATCATAATTACCTCTCTTGTTTTTTGATGCATTTTTCTTAGCAATTAGAGTGTATTCTTCTATCTTCTTCTCCAGGAAATCTTGCTTTTTGATGAGCATTTCCTCGGTGTCCCTAAGTTTTTGAATAGCCTCTGCAGGTGTGGCCCCCTCCTCCTCCTTCTTACCACCGAATAATTTTCCGAAAAAACTCATTTTTGGTCACTCTCAATACAAAAATTACGACTGGTTCTCTATTATTAGTCACCCATAAATATATAACCGTCAGCTGTCTAATGTCCTAATGTGTCAAGTGACAGTGTCAATTTGTCTAAACTCAACTGTCACTTTTACACGGACACTTCTTCTTATTTTATTGCACATGAGTCAGTGATGGAACCACTGAAATGAAATAATGGCTGTGTCACAGATTAGAGTCTAATCTGTGGCTGTGTCAAGTCACCGGTCGGACCAATATGATTAGACCAGCGCGGTCATTTGGTTGACTTGACGACCTAATTGGAACTGTTTGTATGTGACCAATATTTTCAATCATCTGATCGGTCATCGGTCCGACTCATCGTCATACTTCATACTGAACGCGCGTGCCTTGTCCGACCGGTGACTTGACACAGCCTTAAATATGATGACATTTCAGTGGATGGAACCAATTCGCGAAATGCGTTTCGACTAGATGGCGCTCAGAATTTAGGCGTGGCAACTCTCTGTTTTTTTTTATCGGAAAATGATGGAAAGAAACTTTGCCTGATGTACGATTGAAGCATTGAGGCACTGCACAAATACGCCTATTGTTTGAATTGCTTGATTCTGTCGCCATTTCGGTTATTATAATCTGAAACTATGAACATGAAGAAATATCACCAAACTTAATTTAATGTCCAAAACTCGATTAATTATGAGAAAAAAGATAAAATTGATACACTAGCTCTTATTGCTAAACAAGACCTTACAACATTACATCAGTTCAACGAAATAATTATAGGTGTCGCACCCTTCGCGCAGGTCGCGAATAGAAGTATATTCTTCAGTTTCAGCTTCCTCTAAAAATTAAAAAATTGCTGTATACTTCCAACATCCGTTTTCTGAACAACACGCAAATTATGATCATGATTGGGATGTGCATGTTCTTTCGAACTACTGTGTTTCATCATCACCACAGATTCTTTTCTGAACATGATCCGCGCCGTAATCCCCATGCCCCAGGAACTTACCGGAAATGGTGATTGGAATATGTTTCGAAGAAATCACTCTTCACCTTTGTGTTTCTGTGGCGTATGTTGTCAATTGTTGTTTGATGTGTTTTTTTCATTTCACACCTTCGTTAAAATCATTCATATATCTACTTTATTCCATATAAGTTTTTGGAAAAAAAAGCATTGTTTGGCTCTATAATAAGTGGTTTAGTGCACAACTGATAGCTCTGGTAAACTGTCTGAAGTCTTGTTCATACCCTCGCGAATTTTGCAAATTTCTTGCGAATAAAATGGCTGCCAGTCATGCCGGACCAATCGTTGATGCAGAACCATGTCGGCAGAAAAATTGCGAAATTTACAAGGGTATGAACAAGCCTTAACTCCCCACTTTCCCATTCTCTGAGAACAATTTATTTTCTTTACCTTTCTAAGGTGAATGGTAAAGTGAGAAGTGGACTGTTTACCTCCAGAGCTGTCAGTTATGCATCAAACCGATGCAAACTACTTTTCCTACGCTGCATTCATATTTCATAAATACAAAATTCACCTCACTACAGATAATTTTAAACCATATGTCTGCTAACTCCGTTTACCACATAGATGTTTTATCGAAAATAGTGCAGCGAACGAACCACCTCTGTTAAGCCTGATTCACATAATGGCAGTAGCAGTGGCGTCACCCCCCTCTATTGATAAGAAAGATAATCAATGGCAAACATGTTTAGACGACGCTGAAAATTCAAGGTCACGCTGCTGAAAGTTCAATTCATTAATAAAATCTAGCAGTGTTCGCATTTCTAACCTTAAAATTATCATGAAATTGATGGTGGATTTATGCAGCAATCATAAGTCTTAAGTCATAAGGAAGAATATTCGTCAATGATTGGTTGGAATATACGGACCAACCAATCATTGACGAATATTCTTCCTTATGACTTGAGACTTATGACTTATGATTGCTGCATAAATCCACCATGAGATTGCTGTTATGATTCCTTTCTACTGCTTTTAACAAACAATTATGGTGGATTTATGCAGCAATCATAAGTCATAAGTCTTAAGTCATAAGGAAGAATATTCGTCAATGATTGGTTGGTCCGTATATTCCAACCAATCATTGACGAATATTCTTACTTATGACTTAAGACTTATGACTTATGATTGCTGCATAAATCCACCATTACAGATACAGATACATTTATTTCCACAGAGTATTTTATAATCATTCACAAGAGTGGCAGAATATTTTTGTCTGAGGAATACGTCAAAAACTTCTAAAATGTCTATATATAATATTAGTTGAAAATTTCCATCCCAATGTCATTCATTCTGATAACAGGGGCGGAGTCACTGTCTTCAGTGCCACTGCTACTGCCTTTATGTGGAATAGCCTTTAAACCACGAACCACTGAAATGAAATTTTAATATGATGATCATATTATAATTTCATTTCATTGCCACGAACACTAAAAAGGCCCTTTCGTTTGAAAAGAAAACACCGAATGTCTCACTCAATCGCCTTGCATTATTTGCATAGGAAAAATTTGCATTACTGTTGTGCCACTTTGGTATATTTACTTCTCCCCCTATCGTGTACGAGCTCGTTGGAATAACTCTGATTAAGCCACTGAAATGAAATTATATATGATGACTGGAATGCTCGTCAAGCTGCGCGACTTGATTTCTCATGGAGGCCGCCATGTTTGTTTTGTGGTTCCTGGCAGTGGCGGAGGAATCGAGACTGAGTTGATTGTAACATATAAAACTGATACAAAGACGCACTGCACTGGCGTGTTTACAAACCATAAATTGGGAAACTAATAACCTAATAACATGTACGTGCAGATGAATGTCTCCCACGCACCCATACAAGTGAGCAATAAATTATTTCTCCGCTAGATTGCATGTGCCTCCTTTCTTCATCTCCTATAGTTATCACTTTAAACGGGTGCGCAGTGAAACAAAGAGCATTCCAGTCATCATATTATAATTTCATTTCAGTGGATTAAGCTTAGTTTTCTTTTCACAGTGGCGGATGGAGGAATTCAATTTTAAAACACAGAACTTTCCGTCGGGGTCACGTTCCGAATTAGTAGACATTTTGAAAAAAATGTAGAGCTGAGACCACATAACTAAATACCTCTTTTTAGGTATGTGGTGCAGACAGGGAGTGCAGATAACCCCACTGAAATATAGTTATAAGGATAATAAGGATATATTTAAAAGGATAAATTAGGTTTTAAAACACAGAACTTTCCGTCGGGCTTACGTTCCGAATGAGTAGACATTTTGAAAAAAATGTAGAGCTGAGACCACATAACTAAATACCTCTTTTTAGGTATGTGGTGCAGACAGGGAGTGCAGATAACCACACTGAAATATAGTTATGAGGATAATAAGGCAATAGTTATAAGGATAATATAGTTCAGTGGATAGCCCTAGTTTCCATTCGATCACTGAACGGCTGAACTTGTGTCAAGCCCACATACTAAAAGAGGACATTGAATCTAAAAAAAGAAGAGGAGGAATCGATATCGTCAGGGTCAGGAAATTTCGGGAATGTGAATGTAGGGACATTTCTCATCATTTCAAAATAGATTTCTAGGCTACTGCGAATAATAAATCATACTCAATGCAAAACAATGTACGAAGTACCTGAAATAGTGAGAAATCGTGTTTATTTCGCTGCAAAAGATGGAATGTCCATAGCCCTGTACACTTTGATCACTGAACTTGAGGAACACCAAGTGAATTTTATATTAAATGGGGTAAATTACTGTATTGCTTGTGACATTGCAATTTCTTTGTTCTTATTGACGTGTCTTTGTTCTGCTTTGACTCGCTATATTTCAGAAATTATCTGAAGATGATGGTCAGGAATGTACCCCGCTCATAGTTGCAGCCAGAAATGGACATGAAAGAGTTGTACAAATGCTGTTGACAAAATTCAATCCTGATCTGGAACAAGAGGGCACTGTCAAGTTCGATGGTTACGTTATTGAAGGTGCTAGCGCTTTATGGTGTGCTGCTTGTGCAGGTAAATCTATCGTTACAGTAGCTTTGGATGTTTTGACTTTTACGTTGGATGAGATTGCATTTTTACTCTCATTTTGATGCTCTTGATGGTCAAATTCTCTTCAATCTTGAATAAAACTGATTCTCACTTGAAAATATCAACATTTTCTCAGTCAGAACTGCTTTTTTAAATGTTTTCTGTAGTCTTTAATCCGTTCATCTAGATGTAAAAAGTTATAGTAGTCGCATATGTATATGTGTATTTGTTTTGTAAGTGTTTCAGATTTGTAGGTTAATTATTTAGGACTACCAGCATGAAGAGTTTCAATTATTGTACAGAGGCAGTTAAAATGTTCATAAATATATCTGTTGTATTTTCTCCTAATATTGCTGTCCTTCTTTCAAACCTGGCCTTCTACAGTTGCTAATTGTTTAAGGTCATCTAAACATATGCAAATCACTTGTGAAAGCTGGAGCAGATGTGAACCATGCAACGAAAACCAACTCTACTCCCCTTAGAGCGGCCTGTTTTGATGGAAGACTGGATGTAGTGAAATACTTAACTTACCACAATGCTGATATCCATATAGCTAATAAATATAA
Organism: Chrysolina oricalcia; assembly: GCA_944452925.2. Classification (NCBI taxonomy): domain Eukaryota; kingdom Metazoa; phylum Arthropoda; class Insecta; order Coleoptera; family Chrysomelidae; genus Chrysolina; species Chrysolina oricalcia. The sequence continues at coordinate 14,735,856 of OX101818.2, read as the reverse complement.
CAACACGTGCCTTATGATAGCTTCATATAAGGGACATTTAGATGTAGTAAGTATTAGTTATTCCTCATTATTCCTAATGGCTTCTTTATACAGTTTTGTCTTATTCTCAGTCTTTCTCATAAAATTAGTCATAATGTTTATTTGAAGAAAAAAATGTTACCCCTTTTACGGTAAAGGTAAGCTTATCAGGCTCATTCTTGAATCAAAAAGAAAAGTGGTGTTACTTACATAGTTTTATCTCCTGAACACGAATCTTTTCAAGTTATGACCTTTTGAATCTTGAAAATCGATCATTTTCAAACACGATTTTTTCGGTCAAAAATCGAAGAAATGCCTCCTTCTTTATGTTGGCACTTTTTTGAGACCGTAATCAACTCATATTTCACAATTACAAGCACTAAAACCAAACGTTTTATACAAAAAATCAACCTTCTTATAAAGTATACACAACCCTTCCCACATCTCTAGAACGGACGCCAATGAAGAGTGAGGTTAAGAATAGTGAAATTTAAGAAGGTTAATTTTTTCCGTAAAACGTTTGATTTTGGTGCTTGTAATTGTGAAATAAGAGTTGACTAGGGAATGAAAAAAGTGTCGACAAAAAGAAAGAGGTATTTTCTGCGATTGTTACTGAAAAAATCGTGTTTGAAAATGGTCGATTTTCAAGATTCAAAACGTCATAACTCGAAAAGTATAAGAGACCCCCACGAAATTCTTTCGGATTCATGTTCAGGAGATAAAACTACGTAAGTAACACCACTTTTCTTTTTGTTTCGAGAATGAGCCCGATAAGCTTCCCTTTACCTTTGGTACAATTACTATAATTCAGAACAAGGACAACTGATCAGTAACATAATCATGCTTGTTTTTCACATATTATTCATCAACTCTACAGATTCACTCTTCCAAGCTCATTTTTTAACAGACATTTCTGAAATAGCATAACTGTAAAAAATATAGATAGATAGGTTTATTCATAAAAAATTACAGGAATTTCACAACTGCTAGTTACCTCAAATTAGGATACAAAATACAAGATACATATTATGTATGAGATAAAAAACATCAGAAGATAAAATCGAAAGCTCATACCTAACTCGCATGTACAGGTCAGGAGGAACTCCTCAGCTCTATAGAAGCAATGCTTCATTTTTCTTAAAAAAAATTGTAGGTTAGCCCTTTGTAGCTGTATAATTATAAAGCTTAACTCTAATATGAATCTTGTGGTTTCTTAATTCTACAGTAAGGTATGCAAGTGTTATCACTGTTTTTAATTGAATGTGTATATTTTTGTGTCGTGTAACGTCATTAGTCGATGATTTTTTATGAATAGATAAAAGGCACTCTTTGATATAGCAGCAGGTTAATGGTAGAATATTTAATTTTTTGAATAATGGTGGAAAGTTGCCTTCTCATGGTATTGTCTAATCATTTAAGCTCAAATATGAAAGATTTTTAGTAAGATTAAGACCAAAACGATTTTATAAATAATGCTCCTTGCATAATCCTTATTCAGCTTTCTACTTTGATTAATTGATTTAAATAAAGACCGATGTAAGATTACAAAGTTGTATAAAGAAGCCATTAGTTTCCAATACTATTAATGTAATTCAAAGAAATTAAATTGTTCAATTTGGATATAGTCAAGCAGTCTCATATGTGTTTATAAATTATACAACAGTTTAATTTAGAACTTCAAAGAGATTCACTTATACAGAACCAAATGAGTCTTAACAAAAGGAAAGGAAAATGCGTCATATACCGCTGTTTATTAGTATTATAATTTGTACCAAATATATGGTGAAAATTCTGTTCTTATGTTGGCACAACGTACGCGAAATCAGTTCAACCTTTCGCCATCTCAGCTCTGGCATCAAATGATGAATTCCCAATAGGCTAGTTAGCAAGTAGTGCAGACCATAAAAAAAATTGATGAAGATTTTATTTTTTTAAATGGTTTATTAGGGTGTGATGATCCCCGAGGCCTTCGCCGGTTTCCGCGAGTCTGTAAATTTTTGTTGTTGTTTGGTAATAGCTCGTTGTTTCTTTATCGTAAGGCAAAGGACTTATAGTTTAGATGCAGTAGCCATGTGAAGTAGTACAATTTTTGAAAAATGCAGTGAATATATTGCTTACAAAATTCCACTCTAGTTTTCAAAAAAAGCTGTAGTAGAATTTTGGTTAAAATCACTGACCATTCAAACATAAAGTCTAAGAAACGATAAGCAATAAAAGTCGTTGACATGAATAAAATAAAGTCGAACATCGTACCCTTTTAAAATTTACGCCGTCAGTCCTAAAGATACAAGGTAGATGATCATTTTGTGGTTGGCTTTGTTCCTTTTTTGATACCTTTTTTTAGACCAAGTCTCCTTTTCTCTTCTTCTGAGATGACAAGTCGCAGGGAGTTCTGCATTTAAAACAATAAAATATTTGCCAACATTTTTTACAGTTCTGAATGATTTTATTGCCCTGCCGCCTGGCCTACTAAGCTAAAAATACATTTTTTTTTCATGAAATCTGGTTAAGTGCTTTGGCTCAAGGTCTCCACATACTCTCAATTATGTCTTATTCGCTTGATCATTTATTTATTTAGTGGAAATTCATGTTGAATTACTGGATAAAGAAAAATAAATTTTGTCTAATATTCACTGAGGCTAGGTTTATTTATTATGGTTGGTTTTGGCTTTTACGGCATTATCAAGTATTAGTTACTTGATAATGGCGTAAAAGCCAAAACCATACCTCAGTGGAAATTGGACAAAAGTTATTGTTCTTCCTCCAGTTTTTCCCAATCACGTAACTAGGTGGTGATCACACGATATCAGTGACTCGCATCTGACTTCTAGGTTAGTTTTTTACTAGAAAATGGTGCCAATCCCAATGAAAAAGCTCTGTGTGGCGCCACTGCTCTCCACTTTGCAGCCGAATGCGGATACGTCGACATAGTCAAAGAACTTCTCAACTACGGCGCCAAGTTTATGAACAATGACGCTGGCATGACACCCATCAAAGCAGCCGCAGAAAGAACGAGAGCCGATATAGTCAAATATTTGGTGCTGAGGACAGAGATCAGTTTGGAGGATAGAATTGAGGCTCTTGAACTGTTAGGAGCGTCTTTCGCTAATGATAAGGAAAATTATGATCTCGAGAGGGGGTATAAGTACATGCACATGGCCATGGAATTGAGGTAGGTTGTTCATTTGTCACTCCTAAATTCACCTTGTATTGAGTAATCAGATGAAGATAATTGCAATAAATTCATGACTCAACTCAAAATTAAGTGAGCAAGGCTTTTGCGTCCAGGGCTTAAACCTGAAAGAAGAAAACTCCATAACTCAAAAAATAATGTTTACCTTTCTTCCTATCAACTATCCAATGTGTGAGTGAGACGCCACAAAACTATCCAAAAATCGAAAATGTCGAGAGTTGAAAATTTTAAAATAAATTATACATTTGAAGGGCTTTGTATTTTGTCATTCCCGTCTCTTCGCTAAATTATCTGCCAGACATATGTATAAAGATATTCAATTGAAAAGAACAAAATTTCGATTGGATGACCAACTGCAGATTGGTTTTGGAAATGTTCTCTCTTATAGGTGCACTCTAGGACTGGCAAATATTCCATATCCGTCGAGGGATCAGCCACGGTAGTAGTTCATTCTATTGAACATGTTATAAAAGCCATACACTAGTCCAAGCAATAGGAAAAAGTTCGTGCAAAAATTAATATCCGAAAAAAAAATATGAGCGTATAGGAAATTGAAATTCATCATCAGTTTCTATTTCATGCGACTCGATCATGATTACCGAACATAACCTAAAAAATTGGTAAAGTTGCGAAAAGCGGTTTTTTGTTGATAACTAAGAAACTACTGCTCCGATCGAAAATAATCAAATTAGGAAATTGTAGGTATTAAAAAGATCTATCAATTGAATGACATAATTTTTCGATATCATCGATACTTTTCTAATTATATCGAAAAAACCGTGTAAAATCGGGTTTTCTATAACTCGTTAACTGTAAGGTATTCAAACTTGTTCCCTACCGTTATGTGTAGCCTATGACAAGCCAAAAAAGTGTTTCTTTGAAAAATTGATAAATATTGATTATTATTCAAAATATATGAAGTTTTCTCAAAAAAGATGCTCTCTCAATATGGCTACACTTGCTCGGGAAATGATGCTACAGTAACGATTCTTGGCTTATTTTTTCTGTAAGAGTTGTTCTTTCATATTATCGAATATTGATTTTTTAAATTTTAAGGGTCAAAAAATGACTTTATTAAAATTGCACAATTTTTTTACATGTTTTTTCTGAATACTTTCTTTCTGACTTTTATGAAAATGGATTCCTAGCATGATTTCAAGCATTCAAAAAAAAATTGAATTCCTACGATCACTAGGAGCCGAGATAATTTTTTTATTTCAAAAGAATCTGGAAGGCGCAATAATCATCGTACAGCAGTCACCTTCATGGATATTAAGGTTGAATACCTATATTTTCAATAAAAAAATACTAGGATATGTCTAGTTCATTTGCAGTATTATTAATAAATGAATAAAGTGAGGCGTGCAGGCGCGGATCGCGATAGCTGTTGCGGGTGGCGGAGTGGGGATAGCACTGAAAACTTATTTCGTGCGTTCAAAGTGGCTTGTGCTTGAAAATTATTGAGGATCTCGGCTCGTTCACGTACGTTTCCTTTTGCAATGTACACTAGTACTTGAAATTGAACCAATATAACATTTCTTTTCTTTTTCAATAACACTGTCAGGACGAAAGTGTCTTTAATCTCAACAGTATTTGTATCCCCACTGTGCCACCGCTAAAATTGCATCGCTCTGCGCCTGCACGCCTCACTTTGTTCATCAATTTAATACTGCAAATGAACTAGACATATCCTAGTATTTTTTTATCGAAAATATAGGTATTCAACCTCAATATCCATGAAGGTGACTGCTGTACGATGATTATTGCGCCTTCCAGATTTTTTTGAAATAAAAAAATTATCTCGGCTCCTAGTGATCAGAGGAATTCATTTTTTTAATGTGTGAAGTCATGCTAGAAATCTATTTTCATAACAGTCATTTCTATAAAAACAAAATTAAGAAATTTCTTTAGAAAAAACATGTAAAAAAATTGTGCAATTTTTTTAAGTAATTTTTTGACTCTTAAAATAAATAAAATCAATATATGATAATATGAAAGTACAACTCTTATGGTGGATTTATGCAGCAGTCATAAGGAAGAATATTCGTCAATGATTGGTTGGTCCGTTTATTCCAACCAATCACTGACGATTATTCTTCCATATGACTTATGACTGCTGCATAAATCCACCATTACAAAAAAAAAAATAAGCCCTGAATAGTTACTGTAGCATCATTCCCCGAGCAAGAGTAGCCATATTGAGAGAGTATCTTTTTTGAGAAAACTTCATATATTTTGAAAAATAATCAATATTCAACATTTTTTTTTTTGAAAAATACTTTATTGGCTTGCCATAGGCTACACAATAAAACTGTCAGTAACAATTTTCAGTACCTTACAATAAACGAGTTATAGAATACCCGATTTTTACGGTTTATCCGACATAACTCGATAAGTATCAATGATATCAAAAAATTATAAGTTATTCAATTGATAGATCTTTTCAATACCTACAATTTCCTAATTTGACTTTTTTCGATCGGAGCTGTAGTTTTTTAATTATCAACAAAAAATCGCTTTTCGCAACTTTGCCAATTTTTTAGGTTATGTTCGGTAATCAGGATCGAGTCGCATGAAATAGAAACTCATCCTGAATTTTAATTTCCTATACGCTCATATTTTGTATTTTTCAGATATTAATTTTTGCACATTTAACATTGGGCCGCTTCCTCGTTTCTTGGACTACACTGGATTTAATGCTCTCTGAAACAGATTCTATTCTACATTTGGAATGAGGCTCAAAGATCTTTCCTCCGGTCTGCACCGATAAATCTCTAATCTGTCTCTAGAGGTTGCTTGGGGCTCAACCCTAGGCTCCAACGTGACTTCACTTGGAGATTAGTGGTTGCTGTTGTCAATGAGCTTATACCTAGAGTGAAAAATGTGAGAGACTGTAGACTGGTGGATGTGAGAAACCGTAGACTAGTAGATGACGATAGCCCAGACATAACACGAGGCTTACTCGTTACGAATATCGTAACGAAGAAATAGTTGTTGACAGATACCTACAGTTGGCAGTTGGATTCAATACCAAACATTACACCAAGACAACCAAATTATCTACAGTGGTTCTCAAACCATGACTCGCACCTGACAAACTACGCGCAGCGCAAAAATAATTTGACGCCATATTAAAGTTAGGAATCATTAAACCATCTCTTCGTCCACTATTCATACGGTGCCAAAACAAGAAAATGAGTGGAAATCCTACGACTACAACCGATGCCTCATCTGCTGAAGAACGACCCTCCCCGTTTGGATTGTTTCGGTTTTAACATATGACTTTTGGACTCGAAAACGCAGCGGAAACATTTTAACGTTCATCGACAGAGTACTTTACAGCATAGATTTTTTTTACCCAGATCTACAATATCCTGGTCGCATTTTTATCGGTGAAGAAACACCTAATACACCTGGACACCCTTTGTTACGGGAGTACGTGATAGTTATCAACTCGACCAATGCAACTTTGGCCACCCGCAAGTAAAATATCTCGGATATCTCGTGCTCGTGAGCATCAATGGAACCCTATCACTACCGGCACTATCAGAGAAAGTCGAGGATATCCAACATTTTCAACGGTGAAACAAATTCAAACAACAGAGCTCTTGGTTTGGTAAATATCTTCCATGAAATGCATATCCGAGACTGAATATCTCCAGGCGCACCTCAATAGACAACGGACAGAAATTGCATTTGAACGCTTCAAAAACGGTTTAGCAACCACGATTTTTCTCTTGAATGCCGGTCTCGCGATCTTGTGCGATGCATTAGATTTCTGCCTATTATAACAATTATTCTTGGAGACTTTTGAGGTTGCCGTAAGGGTGCACCCGTCTGACGGAAAGAACATTTTTGGCTCTTTTTAATAGTTCCATGCATTTTACATTTCTGTTCTCTTCAAGAAATAACGTTTTACACAAAAATTAAACAATTGAAGAAATCACGATTGAATCTCAACGCGCCAAGTGGAACGACGGCACGTGGAACAAAATTTTAAACCATGTGCCAGGACCGTGCCAGAACGCGGTCAATGCCAGGACCGTGCCAGACGCGGTCAATTTCAATTTTAGATAGATTTTTATTCATAATCTGATTATATAGACAGAATCTTATATACATATATCAATCAAATCTGTCAAAATATTTTACAAAGATCCTACCGGCATATGTACTTTTTCCATCATCATCATCAGGTTTCAGTATTATAAACTATCAATTCATTATTATTCTTGATTTATATTATATATGATAAAATATGAATGTTGATTATTGATGATTATCATTATCCACTTTTTGTAATTGTTGTAAAGGTTGAGTTGAAAACTAGCTTCTGCTGACACGCCGCCTTCTAATTTTCTGATTTTTTGACAAGTAAAGTTGATTAATTATTATTATAATAACTGCCTTGTAAATGTCCGTAAATGTCTCCAAAGCTAACAAAACGTGCTTGGTAAACAGACGAAGGCATGACGTCATAGTATTTATAGAGCGACTCAAATCGGTATGAGTTATGGAAGACACCGATGATTCAGTGAAGGAAAGGAGCATAGAGATGCAAGTGCAATTCCCGATTTCCAGAACTTCATACACGCTATGGCAGGCGTTCGCTTGCCAGGACACGTTCAAATTGGACCTTCGTGACCCTTCCTTAGTTCCTTACCCAGTAAATAAAGTGGACATTCAGTTTCAACCAATCGCTAAAGATATTTGTATATATGTCTGGCAGATATAATTCGGAATTTATCGTGGTATCAGTTAGGGAAACAGTCGTTTTACTTATTAGAAGGATTGCGAATAAATATTATGTTTACCCGTTCCCACATACTTTTTTATCCATATTCCTTATACATTAAACAACTGAAAAATGTTTTCGTCTCGTTTTGTTATATGCCAACTGCTGATAACGTTTCTTTCCTATTTAATCTCATTAATTCTTAAATCTTTATTTTCCTCTTTTTTTTATTCCAAATTTGGACTGATCATTTGATAGAAACTAATAAATCAAACGAAACTAGAAAATCCACCTTGCCATTCACGCTGAAACATTGAAAACCTGTTTTGTACAATCCAATGTTCCATTGGGTGACACTAATTATTATCATTGAAAAATATGTACAAGTATTGAGGAAATGTATTAGTGTTAAATGTATTTGTAGGTTTTGTGATCCAGATAACCCAATCAAGAAAAAATTAATGCCACCGATTCCCGCCTATGAGAACTGGGTGGAATGTCAAAGTGTGGCCGAGCTTGAAGCCATACAAGGTGTCAGCAATAGCTTACATATGGAAGCTTTGACTATCCGAGAACGGATTTTGGGCACACAGAACCCAGAAGTACCACATCCTGTCATATACCGAGGAGCAGTATTTGCCGATAGTGCACGCTTTGATAGGTATAAAATATCGGATTTTTTTAATGTTTACTGAAAAAGTGTATGCATTTATTTATTCATTTATTATTATCAACAGGTAAAACCAGTATCATACAATGTATAGAGTTCACAAAATAACTTTAACTATTTGTTCCTACGACCTACGACTTATAAGTACGACCTAAGACTAATTACAGAAGAAAAAAAAACGCACAAAATAAAAGACCATGATGCGGAACTTGGGCCATTACCTAAAATTTGTTGCAGACGTCTTTCTCAACTCTCTTTTCAGTTCCAACAAAGACGGGGCAAATAATCTTATTTTAGAATTGGATTCCTTGCCATATCTTGCAAACCTGTTGAGTGGGGCATGAAGACCTTAATTTGTGCTATAGAATTAGTGTGCAACACTTTTTCGATTGTCTTATAGAATTGGTGTATTATATTGAGTCCAGTAAAGTTCCAGTAAAGAGAAAACAATTAAATAAATTAATTATTATCTCTTGATTGATTCTTCAAGTATTACTTTCTTTTACACTCTTTACGTAACTAAATATCAAACAAGAACACAGTACAGAATTACTGTTGCTTCTACTGATAACCCTATGGTCAGGCGAACGACCAATTCCAACATTTTCATTGATCATATGAGAGTAGTTAGTGAATTTTGAATCAAATAGGCAGGTAAAAGGCTTCACTAACCCTGTTTGGAGTGTTATTAAAACAATGCTTCTATTGAAAAATTGATTAAGACAAAGAAATTATCTGGAAACGTTTATTAATATTTGGTTTCATCATGCCATTTATCTGTATACTATTCACTAAAAGAGAGAAGGGTTAATTAAGTCCTCTTCTATTTGAAAGATTTTGAACATCTTGGAGTCAACAGCATACAACAAATATTCTGGCATGAAAACCTTAAGAATTAGCATTGGTATAGGGTCTGAACAAGAGAGGGCCACAGTGAGATCCCTGAGGGATTCCAGAAGTAATGATAAAAACCCAAACTGGTTATTTAATTTCCACTTTCATAAACCCAATTGTATTTTTTCCTTAGATGCTTGGAATTGTGGTTGCACGCTCTAAAGCTTCGACAAAAAAACTATGTATCTGTGATCAAAGACCTCCTCAGGTTTGCCCAGGTTTTTTCTCAGATGTTGCATGTGGGCGTGAGAGTTTCTTACAGTCACGTTATCGAAGTGCTCTCTGCCGCCATAGTGGAACTTGAGAGGAACAAGTTAAAGATGGTCAGGCCTGGGCCTAAAGACGATCCTGGAACAGTAATGGTAATTTACTTATCTGTAGAATTATTGGTTAGTACAATGTGTTTGTGAGAGTTTGAGATGAATTCATTTTTACAAGCTTTCATTTAACTTGCTTTGTTCGTTTGTCTGTCTGTCTTTCTGTTTCAATATGTGTAATTAATCCATTTTTAAGCACTTGCTGTCATCAGATGTAACTGAAATGTTGCACACATATTACCCCCCGATCCCCTGAAGACTGCATAGAGAACGCTTAGGAATTTGTAAAAAAATCCGACGGTTTCGGTCGTGGATAATTACAGCGAAAAGTTAACGTGTCGGTCGGGTGACTCGGACCTCCTCGAAAAAACTTGCGAACCTCTTCGAAAAAAAACTTGCGAAAACTCGCGAAAACAAACGAAAATATCTGTAGAAATTGTGAAAAACTTCGGGCCGTCGAATAATTTTCCTAACTTGACCTGTATGTTTGTATGTATCCTTTAAGGTACCTGCGGAGAAGCATGGGAGAACCTCAGGGCACCTGGCGCACTAAAGACATATAGTTAAACAAATTCTAATTCTAAAAAGTACAAAATTAAATAAACGTAAAGAATATTTTAAAGTCAACCTTTCATTTATAAACTATTGAACTAACAGGTAAAAAATAATGTTAATTAAGTACATACAATTTTTAAAAATTTAAATATATTTTTTTTTATCCTTGGTACTTGAAATAAAGCCTCAAACTTATATGAAAAAATATTAAAATTGTTCATACACTAAAATTATATTTTACTTTTTAGTTCAATAGTTTATAAATGAAAGCGTGTATTTAAAATATTTTTTATTACTGCTTGTCGGTGCCCCTAGTAATTTTTATGAAAATTTTTCACAATGATACAGTACTTAGTACCAGTAGTATCCAGGACTTTCATTATCTTAAGGCGGGTTTTTGCTTGTATTTCATGAAATGGTTTCCTTTTGTTTCGCATGTCAACACAAGGTTAGACTTGAAGCACAAACAACGATGCATTGTTTCACCTACCGAATATATTGTAAAACAGTAAAGGATACAAAGTGTTGACTTTAGCAACTATACATACGGAGAATATTGTGTCAGAATTTTTATCACTGTGTCATGAGTATTAAGGATCACTTCCATTTGTCCTTGGCAAGGTTCAATGTGACTTCTGGGCACGAGAACAAGTCGAATCATCGAATTCGTTTACTTCTCTGAAGCACACGGCCGATGCTATCCGGAATTATGATCAATGACCAGTTCCGGCAGTTCCAATATAATTGAATCTTACCTGTTTCAGCCATATAAGCAAGACTAAAATGTATTGAGATCGCTTTTTAATATATGTATATTTAAGCAACACAAAGCTCAGACGTCAGTGGCTGACTTAAATAAGGTTGGTTTAGATCAAGCCATCGAAATGGCAACAATGATCTTTGAAAACGCGCAAAGAGGGAAACAGAACGTAAACAGAACCCTTATAACAGTCGTCCCTGACCTCATTTAAGGCAATGTCAATATATTGTTATTGAAGATATTTTGGCCAGTAAATAACAGAAAATAGAGGAATTTTACTTTGAAATTAGTTTCTGAAAGCGGTTGATGAGGCACAGGTGGATTTTTCTTTTAATTCTGCTGCAATGTGAAGAGAGATATAACCTTAGGCATGATTTAGTGTTCAAATCTGACCACCAATTATTGAAAAGTCAAAATGGATTTAATATATTTCGCCTCGCAAAATCACAATAGAAAATTCATATCAGACAAAGAACAACAGTATCTTACGATCGTTACATTATTTTCAGTAGATAGACAAGGGGGTTAAGGTGACCAACGGTGTGTCACGATACATATGATGGATCTATCCGAAGTTGAAGAACTAAAGTATCGTCATCACCCTTTATCATTATTATTAGAGGGTTATATCGTGTTATGATTATGAAGAAACCGAATCAGAGTTATGTTGGTAAAAGTGCGAACTCGCGAATTAATAATGACGTTTTCAGTAATTTTTAATCTGAAAGTCGATAAGAAAAAAATATGTGCTCCACCGGCACAAGTTATGCATTTAGTATAATGTAAAGGTTAACCAAATTAATCTCTTCTGCTTATTTTTTCCTAAATGATTTCTTTCATATGTTCTTTTGGCAAGCCTTTTACACTTTAAGTGCTGGATAATGTCCTCTAGTACTTCCTGTGAAAAAAGAGCGGCTTACCTTGAAATAAGTATTGTAGATTCTTATGAACCAAAATGTATACAAATACAAACAAAGATAATGAAAGTCCTGAATACTATTAATACTTCATGCATTAACAAGCTTATAATTTTTCGCAAACATTGAAGTAGTATTCAAGAATTTTTGTGGAAACATAAGAAATAATGATCAACAAAGTATCCTGTTCATAATTTTTTTCTGTTTACTACTCTTATTTACGGCATAAGCCTTTCATATCATCTAAACACCTGAATATAAATAACCATGACATCACATAGCTTTTCGTTCTAGAACAGCACTTGCGCGCCACTTCAAGAAACCATTAAGACCTTCTTTGCATCGCTTGTTTTTTGGTGTTTTGGTGGACCATGGCCAGCTGTCGCTGAAATTCGTATTTCTTTATATTTTCAGGAAGACATGGAAAGTAATTTGATAACTACTTTGTACTTGCTTACTATTCTGACGAAACTATTGAAACAATGTTCTGATGAAGAAAAATTCAACGTTAATCGAATGGTTTTCACCCTAAACCAGCTACAGATGACGCTCAGAGACGGCCAGTCGCTGTTACATCTGGCCTGCAATGCGGAAACACCTGTGGATGATTTTCATACAAATGATATATGCAAGTAAGATTTATATTAGGAAGGACCGAATGTGGGATTTTTAGTGGTACCTATACGGAATCTGTTTTTTTTTTGTAAAGTCTATGTCTAACACTGACTTCGAAGGTACTGAGCCAACAAATGCTTGATGTGCATGTGCAGCTTAGTTTTTGAGGTGTATCTGATTCAGACATATCATGAAATTTCTTTATATATTTAAATATCTTTAATAAATTTTCAATATCAGGTTAATTAAGTAGAGGTGGAGGTAATTTAGGGTAATTAAGTAGAGTCAAGTAGACCTAATTTGTTGAAAGTAATAGTTACACAAATATTCTGTTGCTTAAAAAAAGTGGTTTCAGAGTAAGATTATGTAGTAATCATTTCACATGCCTGACATGAACATTATATATTTCATACGTGAGAATAGAAAGTATTTTACCCCTTCACCACACAAGTAATTTAATTCCTAGATGCGCATTTCGAAACAGTTATTTTCATCAGTAGGGATTACTAAACTAACTGTAATCTGTGTACTGATCGACAAGCGTAAGGATGCCTCCGAGAATTGGTTGCGCAGTAGACCAAACCCTGGAGTGGGGCAGGAGCTCAATCGCTCTGCCTTATTAACCAGTAGTCGATCTTTGTCGCACATCTACTCACGCTTTCTATCGTTTGCGTATCTCAGATGCATCCTTACGCTTGTCGATCTGTACTAGGAAGTGACCTTACCTGATGGACAGGTACAACCCCCCCCCCCCCCAATAAACAATACAACAAACGCACTTAATCATTCCTTTACTGGTATTGAATCAAATAGTTTGGAATTTAATGGACCATTATCATTATTAAGCAAGGGTTTCGAGTCCCTTTTTCGAACAATCTAATTTTCTGTAATCACCAACAGGTTTTATTAATTTAAAATTTTGGATACTAATTTTGTGATGAGTTTCTAATAAATGATCCGCAACACTCGATTTATTTTCTCCCGAATATTTAGCATGTGCAATCTTTCGCGGAAACGAACATTCGTAGATCTTTTGGTTTGACCATAATATTCACTATCGCAGTTTTGACAGCTAATTTCATAGATGAAGTTGTAATTTTATCTTTCGGATTACCTAACAACATTTGGAGATTGTTCGTACCAAATTTTATACGAGCTTACACTTTGTAATATCAAAACTAATTTGGCTTATAACAAATCTGTTATTCAGTCAATGGAGGAATTGTTATTGAAATTGAAAGTTCTAGTGTTTTGAAGATTGTTCAAAAATTAAAAAGAAAAAGTTTATTTTAAAAATATGCTATCAAATGAAATAGATATTGATTCTTTTACTTATGTTAATGGGAAATTAAGAAGTAAGATATTTTTATTTCCCCTGTCAATTGTTCATATTTGTACTTCCCCTGTCAATTGTCCACTAAACCCATGTTTGTTTATTAAGTTGTAGTTTATTGCTATACACAACCTTTTACATGCTTGACATATCAATATGTTTTTTTTAATAACTATGATATTCATTATTTTCCAATTAACTTTTTAACCAACTCGTACATTCCTAATTGCAAGTAATTTTGCAGGTTTCCTTGTGCAGAGACCACTAAGCTGTTGATTCAATGCGGTGCCAATGTAAATGCCATGGACGCTGACAGAAACACCCCTCTTCATGTCATAGTTAATTATCATAAGGCGGTATCGGATTTCATGACATTACACTCGATAATTACAGATCTGACTGAAAATGGAGCGCATCTCGATTGTGTGAATAAGCGTGGAGAGACTCCGTTGGAATCCTCTGCTACAGGTAGTAAGTGAATCTTATATTGTGTATTGTCCTTAGCATTCTTCAGTAAATTTCATTGCAAGTAGTGTTACAAAACTATATAATTACTTGCATGGGGTGAAATTGATATTTGCTTGGGGTGTTTCGAGTAACACTGAAAAATAGCTCATGTTTAAGTTTTTTCAGAATTAATTATTCAGACTGCTATCAGCATGAAGTTGTTTTTATTTATTGCTTTTAAGATTTGCATCAAGAAGCTTCAGTTTCATCCGAATGAAATGCATAGGAATCGTTTTTATTTCAGGTGTAGCAGAAATAATACTGAAAACTCAGATGAAATTAAGCCTGAAATGTATGGCAGCGAATGCAGTGAGACAGCATAGACTTACATACCAAGGTCAGGTGCCGTTGGCATTAGAGTCCTTTATAGAACTCCACGGACCTGGTATCAAGAAAGCCTAGTCAAATTTAGATCTAAGTATAATATTTTTTGATAAAACAGATTGTATATTGTGTATAAATGCAGACGCTTTTTCGTGTTCATTGTTCAATAAAATGTTTTTAAACTGTGTTGATTTTTTCCAGTCTAGTTCTTTTTTGTCAAAACCAGCGTGTAATCGGCTATCTCTCTCTCAGGCAAATCTCTGTAGCAAAATGTCAGAGATACGCCACTGGATTCGATATTGCAAGGAGAGAGGCATGAAATGAAATTATAATATGACTGGAATGCTCTTAGTTCCTCTGCGCACCCGTATAAAGTGATAACTCTAGGAGATGAAGAAAGAAGGCACATGCAACCTAGCAGAGAAATACTTTATTGCTTACTTGTATGGGTGCGAGAGAGACAATCATCTGCACGAACGTTGTTAGTTTCCCAATTTATGGTCTGTAAACACGCCAGTGCAGTGCAGCGCGTCTTTGTATCACAGAACTCGAAATTATATCATAAGATATAATTTCGAGTTCTGTGCTTTGTATCAGTTTTATGTTACAATCATCTCGATTCCTCCGCCACTGCCAGGAACCACAAAACAAACATGGCGGCCTCCATGAGAAATCAAGTCGCGTAGCCTGAGAATCGCACCCAAGGGGTACGATTCTCAAATGTCTACTAGCCTTTGTCGCATGCGACAAAATATCTCTTTTTAATGCATATTCGAGAAAGGCGATGAACATATGATAGTCGACATTTGAGAATAGGGCCCTAGGTCCTTAACTTTTAACGTTTGATGCCATGCACTATACCGGTGGTCATGCTGAGATCTTAAGCCACGCCCTTATGGTTGAGAAGCGATCTCTACCCAAGGAGACTAAAATTTAACAAGGAGAGTTTAATCCCAATAAGACAATAAGCTCTTGGTATGAGAGTTACTGCTGACAGTTTTGTTGATTGGTTTGAGTTCGTCTCTGTACTCATATCCAACTACGTCACTATGACGCGTTGATGCTACAAGATTCTGATTGGCTAGAGCTTATTAATCCCTCCTTGTTAGTTTAGTCTCTTTGATTAGACGCATCCATTCATTTCATCTCAGTGTTGCCAACGCACTAGTTAGTAATTGGTAAAATAGCCCTAACCTAATTTTTTGAACTTTTGTTCTCAATGTTTGAACACTCGAACGTTGAACGGACCTAAATATTATAATTACTAAACAACTGTGTTATCATTGTCTTTACTCTTACCATTTTCTTTTCATACTAATTATGGTTTTGAAACTCTACTACGATTTGCTTTCGCAACCTTCAAGGGCCCTTTTCATATTTTTGAAATTAACTAAAATTCCTTTCCAAAGTTGTCCTGTGGATCTAATGAGAGGTAAAACCTTCAGAACACTATATCTTTTCTGTACACTGGTGCTTATTTTGATAAAGGTCATGAACTGACTCAATGTTTGTTTTAGGGGAAAACTTGACCAAGGATTTCAAGCAGAAGTATTCAAAGTTTCAGAAAGTACCATTTATCCATGAAGATGACTTCTTTTTAACAGAAAGGTATTACCATACTGTACACACTGCACATAATTTCAAAAGCAGAATACTAATCAGTGTTTCATTATTTCCAAGGTTCCATTATTTCATGATTAAGAGACGTCATGAGAATACATGACTATCTATAATTCATCAGAAAACGTTCAAGTCCTTCATGTATCATTTTCAGTATTGGGATTATGAGATATATATCTAGACAATATCCAATAGCAGATCACTGGTACCCAAAGGATAGTAGAAAACAAGCAAAGGTCGATGAGTTACTAGAGTGGCAACATTTGAATATCAGGTTGAATTGTGCAACATACTTTTTAACTAAAGTAAGTAGACCAATGTTCCTACCTTTCCACCTCCAAATGTGTAGGAACAAAGTATGAAATGAAAAAGTCATAATATTGTCATGTTAGGTGTGATTCTATGTAGAGGAATTTAATCTGGAGGCTCATTTCAGCATTTTGGACTGATGAACATTAATCTGATGTAAAAATGCATTTCTCAGGATCAAAATTGATTATTATTGTGTCCTTCAGGAAATGTTCATTTAAGTTTAAAAATCGTGTGCTATTTACAATTATTAAAATTTTTCTAAATTTATTTTTGTTAAATTAAACTTATGACTCCGTCTTTTCTGCACTTAAGACTTCATTTGGAAAACCAGTGCAATAAAGAAAAAATGTTCCTGATAATAATACTAAAAGAAAGTTTTTTTTTTTATAATAATACTGTAAAATTTAGAAAGCACTGAAAAGTAATTCTTGTAGAAAACTTTGTCAATAATCTAACAGATATAATTCATACAATGTAGACGGCAGTAATTGTTTTCTGTTAGATACTTGCCAACGAAAATTCTTATTGTATAGGTTTTTGCCGAAAATGGGATTATTTTTAATCCATTTTTTATTAATAAGCCTAAATTGTAAAATTAATTATAGATTATAATTAGGACCCAGGTAACTGATTGGTACCGGACGAGTATAAATTAGGCAAATTCTGCAACTAGTTTAGTTTAAAGCTCCTTTAGTTTTAGTCACTTGGTGACTAAAACTCATGTCAAGGTCAAGAAAATAGCGGTTGGTGTTTGGATAAACCTATACTACATACTAGATAGGCTTCTGAAAGAGAATATATCATTAACACAGCATTTGGAACTTCAATTCTGTAAAAACAGCAATAAAAAATAATTATAAATTTGAAATGTTCCAAAATGCTTTCAAATCTAAGCCTGTTGGTACTCATTGTTTATGTTCTTTTATTTTTTATACATTTCAACAGTTAGCGATACCTCTGAGAACAGGAAGAGAGCCATCGGTTGAAAAGCTGGAAAAAGCCAAGAAATACATGGTAAAGTCTCTCACTGACTTTGACGAATTATTTTTGGGAAATGGTCCTTTTATTCTTGGAGATCAAATTTCTTATGCAGATATTCAGGCAGCTTGTGAAATAGAACAACCACGTGAGTGATTCATGTACAATTATTCCATGGCATAATGAAAAATTTCGATATTGTTTGAACTTTTTTATAGTTTCGTTCATCAGTTCTTAGTTATTTTACTGTAGTTACATGTAGTTCAGTAGTTATTTCATAAGGAAAATGTCTAAATGGTGTAGGACACTTTTCATGAAATGAGGCCATTTTGTGTGGACATGGACATTGGAAAGGTGCAGATTCGAGGATTCATTTGTAATCACATCTGCAAACATAGGTTTCAATTTCAACGAAATTATAGAAAATTATTGGAACTTTCCTTTAGATATTCAATAATGTCAATTCGTGAATTAACATACTAATAAAAAAATTAACCAGAATTTCGTGAACTGAACTACTGACAACACATACGACCAAAATTTCATTTAACCTCAAGTAAATACAAAAACACCCTGTGTGGTCTGTGATTACTGTGAAGGATGTAAGCGCCAATTGAACCTTGACCTTTCAAAATCAAGTGACATCTTACTTTTGATAAAGTCAAATAATGTCGTTTTCGTAAATTCATTATGAATATCGCGAATGTCTGGGATCGTAGATGTATTAATTACGATAGCAATTAGCAACATAAGATTTTATTTATTCATATATCAATATTTACATACAAAGAATAAAAAAATACTCAAAAATAAAATATAACATTTTCTAAAAAAAGAATAATATGACACAATCAGACAGTTACGTAAAACTTGTATAAAGACTGTTTATAAACATTTCAATATGTGGTCCATAAATCGTAGCTAAATAATTTAATTAATAACATAAAAAAAGGATATACAAAGAACAGTCGTTGGTAATTCCAAAGCATGAACTTTTCAATCGATTTTGAAATTGTAGGATGTTTCTGGGATTCTTGATCTCATTTGGCAATCTATTAAAATCTGACAGAGCTCAATGTGCGAACCTGTTTTGTTCAACAATAGAGTCAACTGGATCAATATGGAACAAGTTATGTTGCCCAGTATGGTAGCTGTGATTTTCAGAATTTCTAGTTATTGTGAAGTTTGATTTCACTTCTTTATTCACAATATTGAAACACATTATTATTAAAGTTTCTATTGTAATGAGTTCTTCTCACGAATTTTTTCCTGTAATTATATAGAGTTGAATATCAACATATATTTAATGTAAACATATAACAAATCACATAGTAACTAAAACAATATATATCTCAATTTATATATCAAACTAAGTATGATCTCCTTTAATGTCGTCCAGCTCATAGAAGAGAACATAAGCATCTCCGATTACTAGGTATTCAGATGAAATTGAGGACACTTTCGAATCATTATACGCATGCCACGTACCTGCATACGGATGTTTACAGTAGGCTGTGTAGTGTCCCCTATTGCTATTGGAAGTCCCACAATGATTAGACATTGCATATAGACTATAAAGACAAGGGGCTACGTTGTCTGCAGTATAAATACTCATGTCCAATCCCTCTAAAGGAAAATCAATGGTGACAAACAATTTTACTGGGAATCCTTCTGTCGAAGCAAAACGTTTTAAATGAATTACTAAAATTTTCGGAAATGTTTGAATTGATACGGATTTCGTGCACTTTCTTCTCTCTTTGCACTTCACATATGTCGGCTTCTCGTCACCATCCAGAGTCTCTTCGCTTGTCAATGAATCTAAACCTTGTGATAGTTTCAGTTGGTCTATTTTCTGAGGTATTGGTAGGGAAAGGTCCCAGAACGGATCGAAGGTGACTGAACAGTGACTACAATGAGTACATTTCAATATAGATTTTGAAAGGCCAACGAAGTTATCTACAATTTTGGAATTTTCCATCCTTGAATAAACTGACTCTTGAGCCCTCTCCCTGTCACCTAACTTCTCATCTCTGTATGTCATAATGGATTTCGACTCATCTGCTACTCTTTTCACGTCTTCATGTAGGCCCTGCAACAGGTATCGTAAGAACTCCTGACCATCTTGCTGGGCATAACCGCTAAAACTAGGTGCCAAACTTTGAAATTGACTTTTCAATTGGACAGCATTGACATATCGTTCTGTCGAATCCTCTGACCAAAGTTTCTTAATCACCTCTGAGAATGATTTGATCAAAGCTCCTTTCTTATCAGAAACATTGGTGTTTATATCCATCAAGTAGGCATCATTCTTCACATACTCCAACAACCATCTTGTGTTGGATAAACACTGGATAACACTGTTCATTAAACACGTGTTTCCAATATTCATCAAACCATTTAGACCGTGCGTTTTGGTCGTGGTGAGTACAACATCTCTGACGGCGTTTGAACTGCGTTTATCAAAACTATTTCAGAGAAGTTTCCAGAACGGTGGTTGCCTCTATCAAAGGAGATGCAAGATAACGAACTTGATTTAAAACTGCTGGAATTTGACTTACAAGAAGATTTGATCGCCCCCGCAAAATTGGTTTTGGAAATTGGATTCATAAAGAGTTCATCAAGAGATTTTGAAACGGGAAAAGTACCAAAAAATGAGGCTGCATTACCTCTTTGAATGCAAATACTGATTTTTTGTATTAAAAATGCTGTAGCTTTGGGTTCGTTTGTTTCCTCGTAAATTTTATGACCATCTGTAATGAACTTTAGAGCTTGTGGTCCAAAAGAACCAAAAGTTTCAATACCAATAGGCACGAAAACATAGTTATTTCCTAAATTCTCATATTTCCGTGATTTTGATTGTTCTGCTGCTGCAGCAGCAGAACCTGAGGAAATTGAAGTGGATGAAATATGTGAAGGCGCCAAAGTGTCCACACTGGTGAAATCCCAAACAACAGGCTTAGTTTGTAAATGCTACTGGCTGTTTTTAAATTGATACCTTATTTTGGTACGTGAGTCCTCTAAAGTGCTTGGCTCTGGATATCATGTTCTTCTTCTTTTCTTGGAGATGCGTGTTGAAATTAAGTTTGATATCCATCGTGATTGTAAATTACAATATTTCACACATGTGATATACAGGACGATTATTCGAAATATTTCGAACATTTTTAATTATTCTATAGTTGTGAGAACAAAAAGTATTGTATCCCTTCACCACACAAGTAATTTAATTACTAGACGCGCATTTCGATACCAAAGTTATCTTCGTCAGTAGGGATTACTGAACTAACTGTAAATCGGCATACCAGTCTTGTTTATCACATAATTAATTACCATGAGGTTATCTGTGTACTAGGAAGTGACCCTACCTGATGGATAGGTACAACCCCACCCAATAAACAATACAACAAAGGCACTTAATTATTGCTTTACTGGTATCAAGTCAAATAGTTTGGAATTTAATGGACCATTATCATTATTAAGCAAGGGTTTCGACGAGCCCCTTTTTCGAATAGCAATTAATTTTGTGATGAGTTTCTAATAAATAATCCGCAACACTCGATTTATCTTCTCGCGAATATTTAGCATG
This sequence comes from Chrysolina oricalcia, assembly GCA_944452925.2. NCBI lineage: Eukaryota > Metazoa > Arthropoda > Insecta > Coleoptera > Chrysomelidae > Chrysolina > Chrysolina oricalcia. Next base: position 14,714,522 of record OX101818.2, on the reverse strand, counting down.
TGCCAATTGTTCGCGGAAACGAACATTCGTAGATCTTTTGGTTTGGCCATAATATACACTAATGCAGTTTTGACAGCTAGTTTCATAGATTCCTGGAATCTCTAAATTTGGAATTTTATCTTTCGGATTACCTAACAACATTTGGAGATTGTTCGTACTGCTATGTACTTGAAGGTTTGCGTTTCGGAAAATAGAGTTGAGACCTCTCGTAAGCAGTGTATCGTGTGTAATTTCAATGAACTTTTTCCTGTCTTTAGGTTGTTCTAGTGTGGTTATTTGTCTCAAATGTCTAAATTTCTCAAAACCGAGTCCACATATTTATCTCTTCTGATACATGTCAAAATTCTAAAAATTATTGTCTGCTTATTGATTAAAAACAATTATTGTGACCTTAATAATTATTTGGCTGAGGCAATACCTGGTTACAACCCGAGGGTTAAAAAATTCTAGAAGTAATTATCTGCATAACCATTAAAACAATTATTGTGACCTAAATTATTTGTCTTTATAGGAATGACAGGTTACAACCCAAGAGATTACTTCCCGAGGATAAAAACATGGTTGGAAAACGTAAGAAGAGAGTGTAATCCTCACTATGACGAAGCACATGATGCTGTTAATACAATTGCCGACAATGCCGATAGTCTGAAAGCGAAGCTGTGAAGATTAACTTGTCGAGCGATCTATTGGTTTACGAGAGCTGATATTTTTATTAAATTATGTTGACAAGTTAATGTGTTTGAATATGATGCAAACCACATCAAAGAAGACCATCCTGCACAAGTTTCATGAAGAAGGGTTGACGTGAAAAACATTTTTTATGCACTAGCGGGCGGTAAAGTACACTTTACCGCCTGGTTCGCCGGGCGTAAAGTGGCACTTTACCGCCCGTGGGCGCATTATGGCCCGGCGGGCCGTAAAGTAGACAACATTCTCAAATTGTCTATACTCACCATCATTTCAAGCAATTCCTAACACGAATTAGAATCATTTCAGTTCAATAGAGCAATACTCTTTCTAACATTTGTTCATAATCGTTGGCAATTTTTTCGGTGATGATCTATTTATTTGAAATAGATTCTCCAATATAGCACTCAGCTACTATAGTTTCACATTCCTCATATTATGTTACCCTTAATTATTGTATGCATAACGTATGAAACGTGTAGACCATTGCAATTCAAATTCATATCAAATTCATAATCAAATTTTAGTTTCTGAATGTTCATTCCGGGGTGAGGTGTTCATTTATCTCACATGTTTTTTTTTGTCGCTGTGTGCTTTTTGGTACCTGAAAAACTAGCCTTTTTCAGTTTAAATCAGATTTCTTGAAATAAAGCCTATTTGATTATTCCTTGCGTGTTTTTATTGTTCCGAAATGATCCCCTGATACTATGGAACAACGTAATATCAGAAAAAGAACAAGATAAAAAAAAATACGATTTTTCAGGAAATGGGGTTTGTCACACCCCACGTATGTACTGATGCAACAATTATCCACGTATGTAACGCAGGGTTAAAGTAGAATGATTCTACACTTTGAACGTGAAATCAAACTAGCGTCTAGGTTGAGTAAAAAATAAATGCTCATCTAACACTCTCGTTTATCTTCGACCACCACCGTTGGGTTTGAAAGTTTGTGTCTTGTCTATTTACGATTCGTTCCAAGTAGGCACGGACAAAGAATTCAGCAGAAAAATCAAGAATTCAGAAATAACCAAAATTCTAGTGAAATCACTGTCTTTTGTTCCAATGTTAACATTCACAATTTTTTGATACTACCTTATATTTGTACTTGAGTCATCTCAAATAGGGTTGCAGAGTTCAATAGGCTACGATTTTCGGATGATTTTTTTCACCCTGGGGTAAATCATATGGACTATCTGGACAAATATAATAGCCAGCTTTTCAGAATGAAAAGAAATACCTACTTTTTCGCAGTTACTGCGGCTGTTGTGTTGCACTATGATCAACATAGTTTATTCAAAAAAGGTATAGATGAGGTGGAAATTTTAAAAATTTCTCTGGAGAAAAACCTCTTTCAATATTTTTGTGGGATACAGCCAATCAACAATAACGTGAATATTTTCTCTTCGATTATTCGAAATCAGTTGTACTTGTTCCAGTTCTTCCATTTTTCACTTTTGATTTTCAAACAAATGTCAATCCTGTCAATTCAATTTCTGTAATCGCCAGTAACCTCGCTCGTAGATGCGGGAAGTGAAACAGTTCCCGTTTTATAAATGATGGCGTCACTAATGACGTCATTGACGTACTCCCTTGTCGCGAAAATGCAACAGGAACAGAAATTCAGAGGCGCTTTCATAGAAATATATCATATACTTACTCTAGAATGCTAATCTCCATATCAAAAGTGTTGTAAAAAGTTCAGACAAGTCCGCAATGCGCTTGCGCGTCATTAGTGATGTTTGTAACAGGCCCGGTTTTAGTAAAATATTATGAAACGTTAATTCTGAATTTCGGAGAATAAGGTTGGAAACCTCATTGTGCTTATACCTGTTATTTGTATTTAGCCGATTTGAATGCATATTTTCACATATTTATGATCCCGAGTATTCAGGAAAGGGCATTAGAAAGTAGAGTACGGTTATTACTATTATTATTTACCGCTCTGAAGCAAAAGATTTTTGGTATCACATTCGCTTTTCAGCTGGAGTTAACCAACAAAAACCTACGGAACCTCCCCAAATCGTCAATGCAAATTTCAGGAAGCACTGAGGTGATTGGAAAATAAATTGAAAGTACAAAAAAACTATGAAAATTTATTTCAGCTAATATCATGATATCATGAATAATTTCAACTCAAATTGGATTTATAAAATTGGATGCTCGAGGTTTTTTTTCTAGAAGGATTCATTTCAAAATACGCAACTGCATTTAATTTAAATCATTTGAAGAGATTAACATGCTATTTCTACGAGTATTTCTGGTTGTATTACCTTATTGCAATTTCCACAATGGGGGTGCATGAAAAATTGAGGCCACAAGCATTTTCCTTACCATCAAATAAAAGCACTTCCACATTGACATTAATTTTCTGAGGCAATTCTGGGTATGTTTAGTACTTTTTGTAGGAATCTAGAACTCATAATATAAGCGGTGTGGTAGAAAGTTGTATCACTCGCCACGCATGCTTACGCAGACACAGTATTGGTACTGCACTAAGTTTCAAATTATTCTATTGTCGTTTTCACATGAATCTTCATGAGGAAAATGTCTACCACAGATTACAATTTTCTCACTCAAATGTTCTGCTGGAGTCTCTTCTTAAAAACAATAACCAAAAATGATGCCTTTTTTGTCAAGCTAAAATAATATTTAACCTATTTTGAGCAAAACATATAGGTACATAAAAAATTTCATTATCCACCAAAAATTATTTATTTCAGGTATTTTTCCTTTACACAACACTAAACAGTTCATTGTTTATTTTTAGGAAGAAACGGCTTTATTAGAAATTGTCTTTAAAGGAACAAGATTAATGCAAATTCACGAAAGATGAAATAATAACACGACAAACACCACACAAAACGGCAAGAGAAAATCTGAAATTCTAAAAACCGTCTCTGTCTCTGACAAGAGTGACAGATCTTAGTGTCTGTTGATGAAAAAGCACTGTTGCACGGTCATATAATTACAGTAGCATAGAGTACATTATTGTTTTAATAAATTTCTTTCGCACCTAAAATTCGGAGTAATTTATCTCTGAAATGTTCTTTTCTGTTTTGAAAAGTCCTAAATGCGCTGTCAAATTTATCTCTTTCAAATGACATGTGTTTTATTGCCTCATAACAAAAAACTCTGAATTGGAACACCAAATTATTTTCAAACTTGGCAACGATCTACCCAAACTACACTGATGACGCGCATGCGCACATCGTAAACGGGTCGCATACGCGGCATGCTTTTCGCCGTGAAGATTGGCGAGATTAGCATTCTAGAGTAAGTATATAATATATATTTCTATGGGCGCTTTCCAATTGAGAGCTTGTTATCCCTGAGATCACTTCAGGATCAGTTCAACTGACAGAAATACATGTTATTTAATAGGATCATGTTCTTTCGTGGTCTGTGAGATCATTCCAGGAGCTCCTTGGAACTACCCACTGGGTCAATTGGAAAGCGGCTCAGATCAACGGGATCTCGCGAAAATAAGCTTATATAGCGTTAAACTAATAAAGTCAATTGATTTTTTGACCTAAGTATACATGATTTAACTTGATATACGTTTTTGGCAACTGTTCTTCATTTTCGGCACCTAGTTCTTCACGAAGAATCTTTCGGCACATTATCCTTACATTTTTTGCGATGAACCATCATATATCTCTTCCGGGCATACCGCTTCAAACAAAACTCGCACTGGAACCGTTTCTCGCCGGTGTGCGTTCTCTTGTGTTCGCACAAATGACTCGAATCGGAGAAACATCTACCACACACGTCGCAAGAAAAGGGCTTCTCGCCCGTGTGAGTCCGTTCGTGAGCCCTCAATCTATGATTCATCGAAAAGGTGCGTGAGCAGAACCGACATTTTTTCGCCGGGGCGTGGTTCTTCACGTGCCTATTCAAATTGAACTGGTAGAAAAAACTCCTCGAGCACTGTGGGCAATGAATGGACTTCTCGCCTTCGTGGACTTCCGCGTGACGCCTCAAAGACTGCTTCGTCGTGAAATAGTGCGAGCAAATCGAGCACTGGTGGTGTCTCTCTCCGGTGTGCGAAATCAGATGAGCGCGGAAGTTGCTGTGAAACGAGAACGTTTTCAGGCACACGGAGCATTCGAATCGTTTCTCCTCCGAATGGATTTTCTTGTGGTGCTGCAAACGTTTCTGTCCGGAAAAATCTTTCGAACAAACTGAGCACCGGTACGGCCTGTCCTTGTGCGTCGTTAAATGTTTCTTGAGAGAGAATTTTGTCGAGAAGCTAAACGAACAAATTGCGCATCGGAAAAGGTTTCCTATGTGGCTCGACCTATGCTGCCTGAGAGACTGGAGGTTCGAGAAACAATCCAAGCAAACTTCACACAGATAAGATGGTTCGCCAGCACTGTGGGTTCTCTGGTGAAATTGCAACCTTTGCGAGGTCGTGAATGGTTTAGAACAAACCTCGCAAGGAAACGGCTTTGCGGCTTTATAATACCTTCCCAATCTAGCTAAAGATTTGCTCGGGTCCAAATTCACGGGATAGTTTTGTGAATCTTCTCTCTTCTTTTCTTGCCCTTGCAGATGTTTACTACAAGTGTGTTTCTTCAGACCTGCCTTAGCAGGAAATATTTTCCTGCATACTTTGCACCTCAGTATTGGCCCTTTGACGTAATGACTTTTGCAATGGTTCATGTATTCGTATTTTTTCGTAAATGATTTTCCGCAACCAAAGCAAATGACATATTTATCAAAATGCGATTTGAAGTGGCTCTTCTTCAATTCCTTTGTTGCTAAATCTGAAATGAAAAATATTCATAAGTAAAATTAAAATCAATAGACCAATCGACATAAAGGCGAAACCGTGGAACCACATAACTTAGATTAGATTAATACTGTACCTCCGCCATTGAACAAATCTAAAACATTAGTTTTTATCACACAACGGTTATCTTATCATTTGCATTTATTAGATTTTTTGAATTAGATGAAATTCAATAGTTATAACGAACTAAAAAGAAAAATAAAAGAATATAATTATAGTGTTCGTCAAATGTTTAGTACTAAAAGTTCAGGGAGATTATTACAATCTCATTATAAAGATGAGGATCTATTCAAACAAATACTCCATTTATTTTCTGGTGACCATTCAAATTTAATTTTCTCCCAATTCAGTTCATGGAATGAATATTATGTAGATGTGGATATAGCCTATCCAAAGTAAGTTGAATTTGTTTAAAATCGACTCAATATATATAGACCGGGGGACAGTGACAGATTTTGGGACACGATTTTACTCAGTATGCCTTTTGTACGACAGTATTGTCCGTATATCCTCATGATAATAATGCATGAATCAAAGAGTCGTCGTAGGGTCTTCATATTAAAATATAATAATAATAATTTTAATTATTATTATTATTCGGGTACGATTTTAATCAGACTGCCATGTGTTTCGTGATGAAATAATAAAACTAAAATACTGGAAAAACGATTGGCAGACCGTTAGGTTGGGTCGGAATGGCTGGTATGGTCATGTGAAATTGTATTTGGAAAAAGGAATTATCTGCCCATCCTGATGGCATGCCAATGGTTTTTCGAGTATTTTACGTCTATTACTTTATTACAAAACACATGGCAACCTGATTGGAATCGTACCGAAACACATAATTTTTCGAAAATATTATTATTTTTCAATATGAAGAACCTACGACGACTCTTTGATTCATGCATTATTATCACGAGGATATACGGACAGTACTGCCCTCCAAAAGGCATACTGAGTAAAATCGTGTCCCAAAATCTGTCAGTATCCCCCGGTCTAATAGGAAAGGGGCACATGAGAATTGATTGATTGATTGATTTGTCGGTTTATTGGACTTCGTCTTGACGACATAAATATCCAGCTTCATGTGTGTTGAATGAAGAGAATGTACTGTAAAGTACATCTGGAACGATTCATATTCTCTTCTTTTGTATCTGTGAGTTTTAGTTTGGGGAGTTAAATGGACATACACAACATAGGAAATAAAACTTTTCTCGCTTAGGGGCAACGGCCAAGAATTACACAACACCGAAAAGTTGCCTCGGTAGATAGTAATAGCACCCAGGTAAAGAAAGTTAGGATCTGTAACAATAAACATAAATGGTTTTAGAGATTGATATTATTTTGTTGTAAATAGTTTATGATAATTTTAATTCTATCATGATTAAGATTTTGTAGGAGACTTATGATATTGATTGGTGTAGAAATTTTAGTTTTAGCCAAATTATTATAAAGTTCTGTTTGCCCTTGTAATATTGGACATGCTAACAAAATATGTTGTTAGTTTCCTGTTTCGCCGCATGCACACAAGGCTGATTGTCGTATACCAAATTTATGTAGGTGATACGGGGTAAGGCAATGCCCTGTTCGGGCTCGTATAATTGTTGTTAAATGTCTTTTATCCTTGAACGGAAATTTAGAGATCCATGGTACCAGAGGAAATTCATTAACTATATTTAAATAAAATGTTGGTTTGTTTGTTATCATTTCTTTCCATTGTTCCTTCCAGTGTGAATTTACCACCTGTTTAATCGCAGGAATATAATTATCTTTGAACAGCTTAATAGGTATAGGAATATTTAAACTTCGTCCTGTTTTTGCTAACATATCCGCTATTGTATTTCCTTTTATACCAATATGACCCGGAATCCACACCATAGAGACTTCATGGTCTGTATTTTTCATGTATATTATGAGACGTTTTGTGAGGAAACTTATGTGATCTCTATTTTTATCGAACTTGTCCTTTATTATTTTCTGAATAGCTGATTTTGAATCCGTAAATATGACTATTTTCCTTTGATTCCTATCAAGACATATATTAAGAGCCTTGTGGATGGCTACCATCTCTGCTGTACATATTTGTGTGTATTTGGGTAGTTTTTCTGCAAATTGCACCTATAACCTTGGTATAAATACTCCATATCCTGCTTCTTGAGTATTAGGTTCTAAAGATCCATCAGTGAAGGCCCATGTATAGTCTCGGTATTTATCCTGCATTTGAATCATGAAGTCTTCGTTATTCATTACCTCCTCTCTTAATTGTTTTAGATTTTCTGCTTCCATACGGTTAAGTTGTTCTAGTAGATTATATTGATGACATGGTAATATGACATGTGTATACAAATCAGTACTTATTAAATTTACTGCATTATAAGCTTCCACATAATATGGTATTTGTCTTCTCTTCCAATAGTTAGTTTTCTTTTCACAATAGCTTGCCAGAATAGAAACATTGGTAATTATGGAGTTATTGTTATATGACATTTTGTTAATTATATATTTCCTAGAAAGTATATGACGTCTTATGTCCAGTGCTGGTTCCGCACATTCAGCTAACAATGCTACAATTGGTGTAGACTTCACCCAGTAACTATTCGTAAAGCTTGATAATGTATCTTGTCTAGTTTATTTAACGCCTTTTTGCAATTATACTCTATTTGTGATTTTATTGAGATTGCTATACCTCATCCTTTACCATCGGGCCGATCTATCCTTTCAACAATATAACTTGGAATTCTAATGTTAAATTTAGGTGTTAACCATGTCTCATTGAGTCTGTATTGTATTCATTAATGATGATCAAAAGGTTATTTTTATTACTATTAAAACTTTTTATATTCCATTGTATTATTCTCATTTGTTTATTAATATTCATCAAGATCTGTGAAGGTTTGTGTTTGAATTACTTTCAATAAATATTCTTGTTCTTGGGCAGGCATACTATTTATTTTTGATATCAATATATTAAGATTTGCTGGTATTTCTACCACTGCTATTTCTGAGAAATTTGAATTTGTCAGGATTGAGTTTCTCTTGTATTTGTAAAGTTTGTTTGTCTAGGAGTTCCTATATTATAATGGGGACTCTGATATATCGGAGTGCTGATTTGAGGAATTGTGGATCTTAAACATTCTTTATGTAATTTTTCATTGTATCCTTGAGATGGGGAAGTTTTTCGTTTTTTTTTATCATTATTTGTTATTTTATTGTATGAAATATTATTGGGATCTGACATTCTACTAGTGGTGGGTTGTTTATTATTTTGTATATTTGAAATTCTTGGAAATTCTGACCGTATTCAATTAAAATTCACTGGGTTTTTTCTTGGACAAATTTCGTTTGCATCAAAATACGACATATTATCATATGTCATATGATGTCTAATTTTCACCTGACGTTCATATTCTGGACAAGCTTTGGTTGTAGATTTGTGATCATTACATAAACAAAATTTAAAGTATGAAAGAATTATTGCATGGTTCATTTGGTACATGTTCCTGTGTACAGTTGGTACATATTGATTTACTTTTACATAATTTTTTGGTACACAAGCATTTAAAACATTGTACTACTGGAAGACGATAGACATCTACTGGTAATGTGCATGAGTATATTTCCATTTCTTTTGGAACATTCTTGCCTGTGAAAGTTGTTAAGACTTTGAGTTAATTTTGTCACTTTATGAAAAGGAAAAGAAGAGCTGTGGAGCTAAGGCAAGAAAATGGAAGAGTTGTTGTCAAGGCGATAGATAACGAGATAATTAATTTTTGAAATTTGTATGACATGTATGTTTTGTAAAATAAAAAAACGTTTAAAAGTAGCAAACTATTGAGTATCCCCTCAAGGGGTGGTCCTTCAAATACACGAATCGTTACACGTAAATACATGGACACATCGAGCTGGATTACAGTCAGCATGGTCACATCGAGCTGGATTACAGTCAGCATTGTCACATCAAGCTGGATTACAGACAGCATGGAACAGCCATCAGCAGTCAGTAACTGAAAGGAGACAACCCACGGAATTGTGAGCTCGTTTTATGTCGCTTCCTTTCTTCCTATCCATACCTATCCTTACCCTCGTGATTCAAACACGTTTGTAGTTCATTAGTACAGCAAATACTAAATTATTATCGATAGAAACTCGTAAAAATAATTTCACGTATCACGTCACAAGCTCTCGTTACATACTCGTATATTGAAATAAGTAAAACTCGACTCGTAATCTAAAAGAAATACATTTACTCACCTTATTCTTTTTGCTCTCGTATATTCAGAAACATAAAACTCGCCCCGCAATCGAAAAAATATATATTTACATTTCCTAGTTTGCTATTTGATCGAAACTTTGTTGATTTCATTCATTCAAGACTCGTTCTCGTTATATTTATTAAAAAGAAAGGTGCTTTGTCTCATCGTTATCCAAAAATGCCACCAAAAGTAGCTCTAGAGAAGAGTGACTCCTACGAAGGTGAAATCTCGGAAAATATTCATTCACGAAATGTCATATGTGCCAGATTATCAAGATTTGTCAGTTTTTTAGACGGGGACATTAGCGACATTTTTCAAGTCGAGCTCAGATTGAAAAGCGTTGAGGAGGATTTTTCGTACTTTGATAAAATACAAACAAGGATAGAATATTTGGTTCCAGATGAAAAGGAAAATCGTTTAGGAACGGAATCACAATTCTATTCAATAATTTCAAAAGCGAAAAGACTCATTGCAGATCAAAATAAAATCACTGAAAACAAAGAGAATCAAGTTCAAAATATTATAAAATCAGTTCCAACGAAATTGAATGCAGTTGCCAAACTGCCTGAGTTAGGGTTGCCTAGTTTTTATGGTAATTACGAAACATGGTACAGTTTTAGAGATATTTTTTACTCGGTGGTACATGACCGCAAAGATTTAAGCGAAATCGATAAATTTTTATATTTGAGGTTATGCTGCAAAGGGGATGCATTGAAATTAATTGATTCCTTAGATGTCACGACAGATAATTATACTATAGCTTTGGAATTGATACAGAAACGATATGAAAACCATCACATCAATAACATTTTATTCAACTTGCCTAGCGTAACAAAAGAATCACCTGATCAACTTAGAGCTTTATTAGACTCAGTTCATCAGCATAAATCGGCTTTAGAAAAACTGAAGTTACCAGTTAGTCATTGGGATATTCTATTAATCAATATAATTTTACAAAAAGTAGATACCAAGCGAGAATGGGAAAACAAACGAACATATCAAAATTTACCAACACTAAATCAGTTAACAGAATTTTTAACTAAAAAATGCTTTTCACTTGAAGCTATCAATAACAATGCAAACACAGGTAGTAAAGGATATTATCGTGATAATCAGTCATTTAAACTTCAGAATAGAGAATTCTCTCAGAATTCCTATAATAAAAAAGTTGCATATTCATTGACAGAGAACAATCATAGAACTAATTGTTATATTTGTAATGAGCATCACTTCATTTACTATTGCCCGAAATTTAATAGTTTATCGCTATCCGAAAAACATAATGAAATTCGAAAGCACAAATTGTGCAGTAATTGTCTAAGACCAGGCCACGCAAAACCTGAATGTAAGTCAAGCGGTTGTAAAAAATGTAATTTCAAACATAATACAGCTTTACACGTTGATCACTATCAAAATTATCACCAAAACTTAAACAATTTTACTAGAAATTTCAACAACGGTAACACGGCTTCAACATCCACAGGAAATCAGAGCAACGACATTCCAAAAGAAGTCCCTCGTGTGGAACCCCCTATAACTTCTGCTGGAGTGCTACCAACACAGAATTATAGGTCTTCAATGTGTGTGTTCGGTCAGGATAATGAAGCAAATCTAGAAAATCATAACGAAATCAGTTTGAACAAAGAAAATGACAATTCATTGAACGAAACTAAAAACGTTACATATTCTTACTCAAGTTTTGAGACAAATCTAGTACTACTATCGACAGCGACAATTTTAATTCAAGATAATAACGGAAAATGGTTCAAGTGTAACGCTTTGCTCGACTCGGGAAGTCAATCGAATTTGATAAGTCAATCACTTTGTAAAAAATTGCAATTGAAATGTGAAAAAATAAATATTCCCTTATCAGGAATCAATCAAATCGAAACCAGAATCATGAATAAGACATATGCTACAATAAAATCTAGATTCGGAATGTTCACGCGAAGTTTGTCATTTTTAGTTTTACCTATAATAACCGAAAAATTACCTTTGGTAGGATTTAAAAAATCTATCATAAATTATCAGAAAAGAAATTGAATTGGCAGATGAACAGTTTAACGAACCGAAGCAGATAGATTTGTTGTTAGGAGCAGGAATTTTCTATGATTTACTCGGAAACGGGAATATAAGGTTAGGTAGTGATATGCCTGCAATGCAAGAGACTTGTTTAGGTTGGATATTTACCGGAGCTTTATTTTCAGATGATATTCGAAATCAAAAGGCTATTTGTAATTTGTCAACAAAAGTAAATAATAATGAATCACATAAATTACTAACTAAATTTTGGCAAATCGAAGAATTTGAAACAAAACAATACTGTCGAAGGAAGAAAAATATTGCGAAGAATATTTTAAACAAACAACAAAACGACACAACAACGGTAGATTAATCGTAAAGTATCCGTTCAAACAGAATTTTGAAAATCAGTTAGGAAATTCTAAAACTATAGCTTTGGAAAGATTTAAAAATTTAGAGACGCGGTCAAGTAGAAATGAAGAATTGAAACAACAATATCTAGAACGAGGGCGGGGATTAGCGCAGTGGTTAAGCGCTCGCCTGGTAATCGAGAGATTGCAGGTTCGATTCCCAGACGGTGCGATCTTTTTTCATTTTCAGATGTGAAAGTCTGAATGACTGAGGCTCGTGTCGGCTGGGAATAATCCTCCACGATTCACTGTTGCGTTAAAAATTAACAGTGCTGCTCCTAAAGTGGCGTGTGGAGTTAGTAACAAGGCCTATCCAGAACACATGGCTAATGACCATAGTAGTCGATGCCAAAACACCAAGGAAAAAAAAATATCTAGAACGCATGCATGAACATGAAACTTTAGGACATATGAGCTTAAGAGGTACTTTAGAATCAGACCATTCTAGCGACAAATCGTCATATTTTTTACCTCACACTGCTGTATTAAGAGATTCAATCACAACAAATTGCAGATTGGTATTCGATGCAAGTGCCTCATTCAATAATATGATTTAGTAGGTCCTACTATACAGAATGATATTTTTTCAGTATTACGGCGTTTATGGTTACGAAAGTTTGTTTTGAGCGCAAATGTTAAAATGATGTACAGGATCATACTAATCGATCAGACAGAAAGTAATTATCAAAAAATATTATGGAAATCAAACACAAATAGAAATACAAAGGTAACGTTAAGAAACTCATCATCTAATGAGTTGAATGATGCAGTTTTAAATCTAATAAAACTGGCTCAACAAGAATCACTTAAGCGAGAAATTTCAGATCCAAAAAAATCGAAAATAGTGAAGAATAAGAGTAAAATCTTGAATTTGCATCCGTTTCTAGATTCCACAAATATTTTGAGAGTAGGTGGACGCCTATCTAATTCGGAAATTGTTTTTAATCAACAGCATCCGATAATTTTACCGTATAAACATAAACTAACCGAATTGATTATTTCCGAAGAACATGAAACACATCTGCACGCCGGAACTAAAAATTTACTAGCAATTAACAGATTAAAATTCTGGCCTATTAATGGAAAGAATTTAGTAAAACGTATAATCCTAAACCAAGTAAGTTTCTAATGGGAGAGTTGCCTCGTTCTAGAGAAACACCCAGTAGACCATTCACGAATTGTGGTGTAGACTACGCTGGTCCGATCCAGGTCAAAGAAGGTACACTACGTCAAAGAAAACTAGTTAAGACCTATATATGTATATTTATTTGCTTTGTCACAAGTGCAGTTCATATAGAGTTAGCTAATGATCTGAGTACGAATGGTTTTCTTAACGTTTTAAAAAGATTCTGTTCTCGACGAGGAAAACCAAGTAATATTTATTCCGATAACGGATCAAACTTTGTTGGAGCTAATAATTATTTTATTGAACTGTATAATCTGATCAATGACAAAAGTCACAATGATACAGTGTTCTCATTTTTGGCAAATGATGAGATAAACTGGCATTTTATCCCAGCGCGATCGGCACATCTAGGAGGTTAATGGGAGGCCGCAGTAAAATCAACGAAGTTTCATCTTAAACGCATTCTAGATGATGCTTCCTTGAATTTTGAAGAATTGTATACATTGCTTGTTCAAATAGAAGCATGTTTGAATTCACGTCCCCTCATTCCTATTTCCAACTACCCAAACGATTACATACCCCTTACTCCCTCACATTTCCTTATTGGCGACTCACTGGCCAGTTCACCAGAAGAAGACGTGAAAGACATGAAACTTTCTCGTTTATCCAGATATCAAAGACTGCAGCAAATCTATCAACAGTTCTGGAATCGCTGGTCTAGAGAATATCTTTCAAATTTGCAAACCCGCACCAAATGGAAAACAGATATTGGAAACCAGGTCAAAGCAGGAGCGTTACTAGTGCTAGTGGAAGACAATATGCCACCATTACGATGGCCTATGGCTCGTGTTACTGAACTTCATAAAGGTGCAGATGACATTGTTCGAGTAGTCTCAGTGCGTTTATCAAATGGACATGTTCTAAAGAGGTCATTGTCAAAAATATGTGTGATAACCACTTGAAGACAAAGAACTATGATTTGGAATCAGTGTTATCGTTAATTTTTATGTCGTGTCCGTCAGCAACAATTTATTTCGAAAAGTAGAACTTTTCAACGCGGGCGGCATGTTAAGACTTTGAGTTAGTTTTGTCACTTTATGAAAAGGAAAAGAAGAGCTGTGGAGCTAAGGCAAGAAAATGGAAAAGTTGTTGTCAAGGCGATAGATAACGAGATAATTAATTTTTGAAATTTGTATGACATGTATGTTTTGCAAAATAAAAAAGTTTAAAAGTAGCAAACTATTGAGTATCCCCTCAAGGGGTGGTCCTTCAAATACACGAATCGTTACACGTAAATACAAAAGTCACACATATTGTTCCAGTTGGAACAAAAGCAACTTCTCCGTTACAATGGTTTTACGATTTTATCTTCTTGCTTTCAGTACTCTACAATTGATAATCTTGGTGTTGGAGTGCTCCACTATTTCCTGTTCTGTGATCTCAGTATCTACATATCGGATAATACCCCTACAAGTTATGTTATTGCCTGGTATATATGCTTCCAAACCTCGGTTTTCTAATATTTCAAACAAAGGTTTTGAACTCAACACTTATGCGATTTCTTCCCTTCCTTTTCAATTTCTTAATGTCTCCTACCTTTGAATTATGTATGAGATTCGCGACTGCCAATTGGTGTAGATTTCCTAAATTGTATGTATCTTCAGTATTATTTTTTTTCTGAATGTACACCTCGAATGGTCCTGTATCTGTATATGTATATAGAAGTTGTTGGTTATGGTTATTATTAGCTTTTATATTATTCAGTGTCGAATTTTGCGTACCAGAATCTGGAGGATCAGGGGGGTCGGGATCTCCATCCCCTGGGCCCACATCCATTTTGATCAGGTTATTTTATGGTTATTAATTATATTAATTGTAACTTACTCTAATAATTAGATGAAGAATACATCTAGGATAGATAGGGTTGATTTCAACAAAGGAAATGTTAGTACAAATTTTCGATGCTCACAGATTTATCAAATTATTTAAATCTCGATAACACACGTCCGTTCACAGCAAAAGTCTCGCCGGAATGCACACATGAGAATGTGCGAATAATGAAGGTAAACAAAAAATTAAACAAGGATCGTTCCTGGTATATAGGATATTGTAGAACAGATTGAGAATGACATATTTCAAGAAATATATATATATATATATATATATATATATATATCCGTAACTTCGATGGCCCACTGTTGCATAAATTACCATAAATTATTTTTATTGTTATCGGCACTTCTCTGTTTCGAAGATATCCAGCAGAACAGTGCCGTGTATCGTGATACAAGTGCAGGTATTAATCATTTAAAAAATAATTGATACTTTTGTGAGCAGTCAAGCAACATGACCATTTGGGGACCATCCGAAGAACGCACTGACGGAAGGACAATGGGAATTTAAAAACAAAGATTTTCATGTTAAAGAATTATATTAAATATGTATGGAAATCTTAAAAAAGAAATGAATGACAAAAAATTCGACAATGAAATATTCGAGAGGATAGCTCATCTCACAAACTTAGGACAATTCAACTATTTATGGAAACACACAAGGAGATGTCATTGATCATTCTCCGAAAGAAAACGAAAAGATCAAAAACTGAAAAAGGTTGATTAAACATCCAGAGACTATTCGAAGGCAAGTTTACAATCTTTATAAAGAAAACAAAGTGCCTACCTTGAAAACAATTAAACAAAAATTATCCGCCTATACATATAAGTCACTAGAAACACTTCAAATCATATTAGACTGTGGTTTCAAACACATAAATTTGAATCAACAAATGATAATAATGGAATCGCCCCGGCTCGTCCTCCTACGGCAGGAATATTTACGACAAATAAAAGAACATCGTGAATCTAAGAGACATTTAGTGAATCTTTACGAGACTTGGTTTGATAGTCATGATGTGCCTCGGTATGGGTGGGTTGGTAGATGAGTCAAAAAACTGTTGTCCTCAAGCACCATGTTCTAGAGAAAAACAGATAATCATTGTACACGCGGGGAGTGAAATGGTTTTGTACCAAACGCCTTGCCGTTGTCAGCCAAACAAATATAAAAATGTTCAGCTGACTATAAAGAGGATATGACTGCACCTTTATTTGAAAAATGGTTCTATGAGCAGGTATTACCAAATATACCACCAAAGTCCACCAAATGCATCGTACCAGTCACGTCAAAAAGTGAAAATACCATGTAAGCGTAGAAAAAAGTGGACATTTTGAAATGTATGGCAACAAAAATTTGTATATTCCCCAAAAGGCCAAGAAGGAGGAATTACTACTGATCATTAAAGATCAAAATTACGAAAAAGAAATGTAGTCGACGAATTTTGTAAAAAAACAGGTCATACACTGCTTATTATTGTGTTTTCAACACTATAGAATTACTTAGTTTGGGCACATATAAAAACAAGTTAAGAAAATCCAACCAATGCCCAAATTTAAGCGGAAAAGTAGTAGAAAACGTTAGGATGTTGAGTGAGGATTATGAAGATATTTGGAATGAACGCATTTCACATGTGATTTCAAAAGAAATAATTATTTCTTGTTACCACCTATTCAACCCGTTATTATATACCTAAATGATTCATCTGATTCAGAACAATGTCCTAATGAAGATTGAGAGGAGAAATATGCTTTATTTTTAAACATAGTTTTTTTGTTTGAAATGTTTATATTTGATTTGTAATGTATGACGTGTTTATTGACTAACTTTTTTTTCATTTTGTTGATACAATATCCTTTCATATGGAAAGAAACAGAAATAATAAGATGCAGAATCGTGCTATGCGAATAATTTTACAATGTTCGAGAATAACACCAATATCAAATATGTTGCAAACACTTCAATGGCTACCAGTGAAAAAACTGTTCGAGTTCCAAACACTAATTTTCATATTCAAAATCAAAATTGGATATTCACCTGTATATCTACAGAATAAATTAACTTATGTGGCCGAAATACACGAGTACAATACAAGAAACAAAAACAACATAAAAATTGAAAAGTATAAAAAGAAAAGTACACATAATTCTTTATTTTATAAAGGAGTAGATTGTTTTAATGACCTCCCACAAGAAATTAAAGAGAGTGGTTCGATAAATACATTCAAAAGACGATTGAAGGATTACCTTATGAAAAATTAGTATATTTTTATGTATGACTTTTGGGTCAACCGAATTTTCGAAGACTATTTAAACAAATATTTTTAAATTTGGTGATTATGAACAGTTCAGAACCTTGTCTATTTCTAGTACATTCACATTTCCAGTTACATGACACCAAGTTTGAAAATAAATGGGACGCCCCATCTTCATAATAATGTTATGTATTTGTGAGCGCCTTTCTAACACTGAAGTACAAAAATAATTGAAAATCAAAACAAAATAAGTCTAAAAATTAATACAATTGATGAAAAGTTTCCGGTGCATATTTACTCTTTTCCTTTGAGAATGCCATGTTTTAACCATTGAGTAAACCACGACACGAGCTGTAGGCGAGTACCGTAAATTATCCTGGTGAGTAATAACCTTTAATATATGCAAGTGCAAATTCTCCCTATGACTATGAAATAATTCGTTATGAAATAATTCGTTCTGAAATAACCACAACACTCAGACTTGATATTTCATAGCATGCTGTTTTTTTTTTTGAAAAAAATACATGTCTGTTCTCACTTTCACGTTGTTGCACATATTTGAATTCGAATAGATAGCCGCGACCAACTTACTACAAGAATGAAAATTACTAAAAAGTGGATTGTTTCTCCAAATAAGGTCGATTTTTTTTGTAAAACGTTTGGTTTTATGTAAAATAAACATTGTTTCTTATTCTGGATTATTTTCTCAATAATTGTGCTGAGATTTAATAAAACATTTGATGGAACGAGACCTTCTATAGATATAAAAAAAAATGATTATTTAACAAGAAAGTTATTTAGTTGAGTTATCATGGAAAAATCCTTCATTTTCTTGGAGACAATATATCACAACATCTTTTCCTTAGTTTCATTTCAAGAAAATTTAATTGGGTTCTTACTAAATGTTAAACTATTCAAACTGAAGGGTCTACTCACCCTTGAAACAAACTTCACATCTGTACTGCTTATGCTTCTTGTGCCTTAGGGAAAAATGTTTGCCCTTCCAAAAATGTTGGCTTTCAGTATCATGGACAGTACTTGTCTCCAATTTGATATCAGGGATATAATCTAGCTCTAATTTGTTTACATCTAGTTTATGATCAAAATCATGATACTCTAATGTAACTTCCTCTGGATCGAGCAAATCATAAAAAGATCTTTGTTCTTCTTCCCTCTTAATGATTATTTCGCTAGAATTTTCACCAGTTGGTAAGATATTTTCTTCATAAGAACCATTTTCCTGTTTTACGGTTCCCTGTTTCATGTGTTTTTGTAGTATTCGGTTTAGACAAGAATCAATATATTTTGTGGATTCAATGAATTTTGAAATTTCCTGCAATTTCAGGACACAGGTACTGCAAACGCTTTTGGGAAGAGGGACTGAAAGATCAACCTGAAGCAAAAAAAGAATGTTAATCAAAACCACAGCATCCAAATAGTGTATGGTACCATACATGAATATTAGTGATATTCTCGAATACCTCTACCAAATATCCTAAACATTCAAAATGTTTCAGCTCTGTTCTTGAGCAACACATTCGACATATATGTGGAAATTCTAGAAATGGAACATTCATTTCCATGATTTCATACAAAATTCAGGTTACAATTTTTCTGAAATGTGTTACTTATCACAGAAAACACACACAATTCTGTGTTACTTATGTTCTATATTTTCTTTTTTTCTTGCAAAATATTAAATTATTCAGTTATTTAGTATTTACTGTTGTCTGCAGTGCTGCCAATAGACGAGGAAAGTGTGTCGTCACCACAACAAGGAGGGTTTAATAAGCTCTAGCCAATCAGAAACTTGTATCATTAACGCGTCATAGTGACGTACTTGGGTATGAGTACTGAGTCGAACTCGAATCAAGCAACAAAACTGTCAGCAGTAACTATCATATACCAAGGCTAGTCCGTCACTGTCTATAGAGAACGTCGGCCATGACATGTATAACTACGTCACATTTCGTCACAAATGTTCTTTCATCTCTTTCTACTAGTGTCCCCATTGTCTTATGGGAATCAAACACTCCTTGTTTTTAGTCTTCTTGGACATTGCTGACTAGCTTCTATCAAAATGCGGGGTTTTACTCCCATTGTCAGTGACGTCAGCTGTCACTTGTCAAACAGCCGTGGGGAATATACAAAACTATTTTACATAAGAGTACGTGTTTTGTAAAAATGGATTTTTCTATTTAAAAATCCTAAATAGTCGGTTATTATCGCTATTGTTTCGCTGTATTAGTCGAATCGCAAAAAAATTGCAAAAATTCGACCATTTTTGTCCCTAGTGAAAAATGCTTACAATTCGTCGTTATTCCACAATTACTCCGAATCTTTCAAATTGCTTACAAATGGAGTAATTACTCTCAAATCGGCAGCACTGGTTGTCTGTTTTGTTGACCCAGGCCCCAGGCTGCCACCCATAGAGAAACCAAGTTTATTTTTTGTCTATGCTGCCACCGGTCATGTACCATCGATAATATTCGATAGTTGACCAAACAATGTGTTTTCCCCTTAAGCTGCTCAAGGCTCGTTCATACCTTCGCGAATATACGCAATTTTTTGCGATTAGACTAATATGGCAAAAAAAATTGGGGTATAGGATGGATCATAACATGTAATTTTTCAGTATTTGGGGTTAGATATTACTACATTACCGAAAAATTACATGATGATTCATCATTCACAGCAGATTTTCCGCCGTATGAGTCGAATCGCTAGAAGGAATGAACGAGCCTTCACTCTTCTCTGAAAATGGAGTGCTCCTAAGCTGTCATTGAATTTTGAGATTTTCCCGCCTATGAAATGACATGTATAACGCTATCGACAATTATCGATGGCTAGTACTTTATCTATCGATAGTCACATCTATCGATAGTCACATCTATAGATAGTCACATCGGCTGTAGCCCTCAAATTGTGCAACCGTAGACACGTGTTTCGAGGTTAAGCTCTCATCAGTACGGTAAAATCAAGTGCGAAGATGTACAACACTTGGATGTGATAATAGAAACAAAGGAAGTCAACAACAGGAAGCCAACCACACATTTGTGGTTTTGGTTAGAAGACCTTGAGCTTTCAAGGCAACAACTAACGTCGCCACGGAGGCAGCTTATCAATAGTTCTCCACCACTGGCTGCCACAGGGCTACCAGTGCTACCACCAAAGAGTAGGGCCAGGGGCAGTCAGGATAACGCAATCTCTTTGCAGTGACCACTGACTATCCACGGGGACCACGGAAAACTTCAAAGCATTTTTTTAAATCTTCGGCAACTTTGGCCCAAGGAAAGGAAACTAAACATTATTTGACTAGGAGAGTATAATCCCCATAAGACAATGCACTGATAGAAAGAGATGAAAGAACATTTGTGACGAAATGTGACGTAGTTGGACATGTCATGGCCACCATTCTCCATAAACAGTGACGGACTAGCTCTTGGTATATGAGAGTTACTTGTGACAGTTTCATTTCTTGGTTCGATTTCGACTTTTGTACTCATGTCCAAGTACGTCACTATGACGCGTCGATGCTACAAGATTCTGATTAGCTATGATTAGCTACAGCTTATTAAACCCTCCTGATATCACTGATGAGATCACAAGATCACCAACCAACGAGTTCTAAAATGATCTGAAAGGAGAGTGAACAAGCAAAATGACAAATGCACCCTGTGTCAAGTCACCGGTCGGACCAGGCACGCGCGTTCAGTATGAAGTATGACCATGAGTCGGACCGACCAGATGATTGAAAATATTGGTCACATACATACAGTTCTAATGAGGTCGTCAAGTCAACCAAATGACCGCGCTGGTCGAATCATATTGGTCAGACCGTAGACTTGACTCAGCCGCAAATTATTTTGTTAAGCAAATAACGCCAAATTGATAAAACCATTGTATAAAACGCAATAGATTCGCTAAGGACGCTAAGACAGGTTGGCAATGTTGGCATTTCCTAGGGAATTTGAAACAATTAAGCGATGGAAGTAGTGAGGTGAATTATTATTTTACTTTAGCTGTACGCTTTCGACACAAATTTTCTGAACAAAACGCGCTATCATCATGAATGAGATGTGCTAAAGAAAGAGTCTAAAAGATATCTGACTAGGAGAGTTCATTCCCCATAAGACAATGGTGACACCAATAAAAAGAGATGAAAGAAAATTTGTGACGAAGATATAGAATGTCATGGCCACCCAGGGACCCAGAGTTTCTCGTTTCTCTCAGAACCCTAATGGCCATACCATTCTCTCGTGACACTATCTGAGAGTTACAGGTGACAGTTTTGTTTTCTTGGTTCGAGTTCGACTCTTTACTTATGTCCAAGCAGTACGTGACTGACGCGTTGATGCTTCAAGATTCTGATTGTTTAGAGCTTATTAAACTCTCCTGTTCGTTTACGCTTGGTGTACTGATGGTACTTTTATACTTGAATAAAGAGAGAGAAAGAGAGGGCAAACATAGAAAAAAATTGCTAAAATGTGAAAAAGGTTGGCACGGATCAAAGAGACACACACAAGGAGGGTTTAATAATCTCTAGCCAATCAGAAACTTGTAGCATCAACGCGTCATAGTGACGTACTTGTATATGAGTACAGAGTCGAACTCGAACCAAGCAACAAAACTGTCTGCAGTAACTCTCATATACCAAGAGCGAGTCCGCCACTGTCTATAGAGAACGGCGGCCATGACACGTCCTACTACGTCACATTTCGTCACAAATGTTCTTTCATCTCTTTCTACTAGTGCTCCCATTAGCTGCTTTCCATTTAACGTAAGGAGCTCCTCAGAGCTACCCAGAGCATATGACCATTCGTTCAATTTAGTGGGGCTTCAAGCACCGATTGACATTCCTCTTGCCCCTCGAGCACCACCCGTTTTATTGGTGCATGAAGCACAAGTAGACAAAAGTCAAAACGCGAATACGTAGTTTTTTGGCGAAAAAGTCAGTGATAAAGTAATTTCAGATCTCAGGGGCTTGAGGCTCTGGGGCTTAACACTCCCTAAATGGAAAACGCCTATTGTCTTATGGGAATGAAACACTCCTTGTTTAATTTTAGTCTCCTTGAAGGAGACCATCCTTGTTAATTTTTAGTCTCCTTGAGTCTCCTTGGGTACGGATGGTAGTTAATGGTGGATTTATGCAGCAGTCATAAGTCATGAGTTTTAAGTCATAAGGAAGAATATTCATCAATGATTGGTTGGAATAAACGGACCAACCAATCATTGACGAATATTCTTTCTTATGACTTATGACTGCTGCATAAAGCCTGATTCACATAATGGCAGTAGCAGTGGCGTCACCCCCCTCTATTGATAAGATAACCAATGGCAAACATGTTTAGACGACGCTGAAAATTCTAGGTCACGCTGCTGAAAGTTTGATTCATTTAAACTTTTTGCAGCAAAATCTGGCAGTGTTCTCATTTCTAACCTTAAAATCATCATGAAATCGAGATTGCTGTTATGATTCCTTTCTACTGCTCTTAACAAACAATCAGTTGAAAATTTCCATTCTAATGTCACTCATTCGGATAACAGCGTCAAAAGGGGCGGAGTCACTGCCTTTAGTGCCACTGCTACTGCCATTATGTGAATCAGGCTTGAATCCACCATAATAGACGAGGAAAGTGTGTCGTCACAAATGTCATTCTTGTCAAAAACTGATTCCAAACAAAGAATTTTAGGTGACTTTCTCTGTTGATAATTTGCTGCTTTGCTTATTAGTTTGTATTAGGTTGTTTAGATTTTGTTTTCTCAAGCAAAAGAAGTTGAAAAATCTTCATATAAACAATCAGACAAGTTGATTTAAATTTGATGGATGTCTGTTTGGAATCAGTTTTTGACAAGAATGACATTTGTGACGTCATCACTTTCCTCGTCTATAGATATATGATGACGCATATATCTTATGGTGGATTTATGCAGGAATCATAAGTCATAAGTCATAAGGAAGAATAATCGTCAATGATTGGTTGGAATATACGGACCAACCAATCATTGACGATTATTCTTCCTTATGACTTAAGACTTATGACTTATGATTGCTGCATAAATCCACCATTACACTTCGTTCCACAAATAACATGAGAGAGAGAGTGAAAGGGAAGGGTAAAAAGAGAAGATAAATACTTCATTTGTAATGAAGGGTTGGTACCTCTGACACATAAATATCATTTAATGTCTGTGCTGTGGTCTATCGATTCTGCGGCATATTGAGTTTTGTGTTCTGTGGTGTGCCTTTCTCTTCAATCGTTTGTACGCGTAGCACGACTCCATTTTATCGTTGACGCCAAAAAAAAGTTGTATGTGTGTATATTAATATTCGTTAATGTTTTAAAAAAATGAGTGACTATTCCTCGGTCGCTCCGCCACCACCGCAAAATTTTAATCAGTCCTCAGCATTTGCTGCCGCTTTGCAACGCGCTAAACAGGTAAGAAATGATGCCCGAAACACGCTGGCGGCTTCCTTTTTTGAGTACCCGAGAATGTTAGCGTCATCCGACTTTTATGATTTCAGATTGCGGCCAAAATTAACCCAGGAACCAATTCGACGGAGAGCAGGCCAAAAAGACCCCTGGAAGACGCATCAGGTAGGACACATAATTAGGTGATTTTTGTTTATTAAACTAATCAATTAGGTTTCAATATAGAGCCGGATGCGAAGAAAGGTCCCGGGGCACTGGGACCTCCACCTAGTCAAGGACCTCCACCACTTGGTAGACCTCCACAGAACCAAGGAATGGGTGGCCCTGTCATGGGTGGTATGCCCCAAATGAGTGAAGACATGAAAGTGCCTGACAAGATGGTTGGATTAAGTAAGTTCATCAAAACATATAAATATTTCATACTTGTGAACACAAAATTTTTTCCCCTTCGAGCACCTCTGTAGAAACACTGAGTTTTCAAAACATATTTAAACATTCCTTAGGGCAGTATTAATGGGTCAAATAATAAATCTTATTAGATAAAACTTGTAATATCAAAGCCTCAATTTGTTGACATAACTATGATTTGAAAGGTATGCATTTTTAAAGTTTGAAAATCCTTGAGTAATTTTAGATTCTTACAATAAATAGTTATGCTATATTCATTGACAGTTTAGTCATATCCCATTTATAAGCTAGGGAGAGAAGTTTAAAATATAAAACAAGAAATATTCACTTAATGTCTGAAATGAAGAAGACTTATTGGAATTGAAACATCAATTACATTTTTTTCAGCAGGTAGGTATTGAGTTTTTTTCCAACTTCAAAGTGTCAAATGGTATGAGAGTTCATTCAACAAACAAATTGCAGATGCAAACATTTGCAATCATTTCAAATCATTAATTTAATTTTGTTTTTATATTTGAAAAATACTCCTTACTGCCTTGGATTTATATTTTTTCGATATTATCTGGAATTGGTTATTTATCAAGAGTATTCCAGCCACAAAAATGAATTTATGGTTTCTCATGTCTATTAGTTATGATGGTCTAGTGCAAATAAAATGCAGAAAATATATCTTGTTGACATTAGTTGATAGGTCTCATGTCTTTCACTCTATTTCTTATCAAACTACAGACAGTTATAAAACTACTATCAATAAGATTCAGAATATTTGCAAAGAATTCAAAACAAAATAATTGATAAAATATCTGAAGGAAAATGCATATATGATGATTCAAACACAAGATTAATTTATAGAAACAGCTTGACTATTTTAAAATTTATAAGTGGAATTCATTAGCTTCTGTATGATTTTCAAATTATGCTTAGATATAATTTAGCTTTATTTATTTATTACACAGGAAGAAGATACCCAGTTACATTAATATAAAACAATAAGAAAAAAATATATACTATAGGTTGTATTCTTCTTGATAGTTTGGAAGATCTAAACCCACTGCTTTATCTGTCAAAACATTTTGAAGGCGTTTCCAAATTTATTAAAATCAAAACTGAAAAACTTCTTGGAGGTATTTCACCTTCATCATGAATAATATAAGAAAATAATATTATATTTGAAATAATTTACTTGTGCCATTTGCAATTGTGGATGGTAGTACAATTTCTTGGTTGTTCATTTTCATACTGTTCTTAACATAATTTACCTATTTGGTTTTATATTTGTATATTGTAGCTTGAAAATTATTTTTATTTGAAGTTTGGTTAGGATATTAGAAAAAAAATCATCCATGATTGAGCAAGTGAGCAAGAATAAATTATTGTTATTATCTCAAATTTGCTAGAATTGAAAAAAGTGGAAAGGCAAAAAAAAATTAAGGAGAAAACATACAATGTCTTGATTACTCTTTTGGACGTCCATTAATTAGTTGAAGGCTTTTTCACAATGTATTTTCGTTGTGATGATTTGGGAGTACTGACTTTTTGGAAAATGGTTCTCATTCTAATTGTCTATATTTTGGACATTTCATTAGAATTTAACATTGGAACATTTGTTATATAATCCCAATGATGGGTTTCATCATTTTTATTGTAATTGCTAGTTTTTTAAACATTTGATACTGTGTAACTGAGAAATAAGCAGGTAAGTGGTATAAGAATATTGGTTGATGTCAAAAACATTCAGATTTCAAGTTGGATATGATGCTGATTTTTGTTTTGACTTGGATTATACAGTGTGGGACATAATGTGCTAAATATGGCAAAAAAAATCTTCATTATCAGAGTTACAAAAAAAAACTATAAGCTAAATATGACAAAAAATCGATTTTGACATGTCATGTGACGACCACCAATAAGGTGGCAATTTTGAAAAATTCTTTACAAATGGTAAAAAGTGTGGTTATTTTTAAAGATAACAAAAAAGTTGATTATAATTTAATTTTAGCTATATATGCAACATTTCAAATATATATCTGAAATAATTGAATGTTGCGATTTTTTCTAAACATCTGTTTATTTAAAAACTGCCTTTTTTTTTCTTGAATAACTTTTAGAAATCATTGTAAACTTAATTAATCAATAAAGTAGTACTATTCAGGTTTGTTCCCAAATGCAACTGCAAAAATGAAAAAAATGTTTTTTTACTATGATTGGTTTTTTACCATGGTCTGTTAAATTTATAAAAATGAGTTTAAATAGATCAATTTTCCATACGAAAATCAAATTTTATTGAAAAAGAACAATATGTATTCCTCAGTACACCGTGGAAACGGAGCTACTTAATTTTTGTTTTTTTTTGCCATCTTTAAAAACAAACCTACTTTGTGCTCGTAATGAATTTTTCAAAATTGTTGCCATATTGTTGATATGTCATGTAATTGAGAGTTATCAACAATGAGTTTATTGAAGTAGGCTGGAAGTAGATTGTCTTTCATTACCATTTATATTTATTTGTCCCCAGTGTTTATAATTTGGATTTATTACAGACTTCCTTACTATAAGGTGAGGTTTTAATGGGTTTGTTACTTTAAATTTACAACATTTTGTATGATTCTAGGTGTTCTGATGATTAACATACATAACTCACTTAGGAATTTCTAGTAGGCAATATCATCATTTACCCTTTTTTTAAATGAAGTACATATATTTTGTACACCATTAAAAACATTTAAAGAAGGTATGGTCATTCAGATAATTATGAAAACTTGTCTACTATGACGTCGTAAAATCATAAAAATATTTATATTACAAATAATAATTTAAGCAGCAGTTTTAAGTCTTGAGAATGTTTTAGCGGCAAATTATCGATACTTCAGAACAGTGGTAAAATAGAAATTACGGAACAGCCTACATTCATATAATCTAATTAGCGACAAAAAGGCGGCAAATTATGGATACTTCAGAACTGTGAGAAAATAGAAATTACGGAAGTTGTTATGTTAACTTCTTAGGAAGTTAGCGAAACATCGCATAATTTTTAAAAAAGAAGAGCAACAAATTCTTTTTTCTCCCTAACTAATTAGCGACAAAAAGGCGGCAAATTATGGATACTTCAGAACTGTGAAAAAATAGAAATTACTGAAGTTGTTCTGTTAACTTCATATGAAGTTAGCAAAACATCGTATATTTTTAGAAAAAAAAGAGCCACCATTTTTTTCTCTTCAACTAAGCGACAAAAAGGCAGCAAATTATGGAATAATCCGTTATCAACTTTTTCGAAGTTGTCTCGCTAACTTATATTGGTATACATTTACGCGCTCAATTACTCACTCCTATTGTCGTTATCTGAGACTCATTTCTTGACGGACTCGTTCTGTGGCTTTGATTATTTTTGTAATCAGGTGGTTCCATTTGAATGCAAGTTCCCTTATGCGTCCCCGCACATAGACATCTAAGGCAAGGCGCGCACTAAAGTGGTTACAAAGTGGCGTGGTGACGAAGTGGCAAAATGTGGAATCCCTGTAGCCTATGTAATCAAAGGTAGCGCGCGTTTCAAAGCGAAGTAGCGGTAACGTGTTTATTTGCAACTGGCGTGGCTTGCCAGTCGAAACTTTAAACATGTTGGATATTAGTGGCAACAGACTGACACCACACCAGTTGCAAGTAAACACGTTACCGCTACTTCGCTTTGACACGCGCGCTACCTTTGGTTACAAGGCTTCAGCGATTCTACCTTTTGCCACTTCGTCACCACGCCGCCGCCACGCCACTTGATAAACACTTCAGTTAGCGCCTTGCCCAAAGGGGTCAAGTCCGGTGACCTCGCGAGCTAAAGGACTGTATGCCTGTACTTCATTCTGGAATATAATTTCTTTTCGTGTGTAAAGAAAACATGTTCTTAGAGAACAGTCAATCACTTTGAATAAATGATAGGTTAGTTTCACCAGTCAGAATAAATGGCCAATGAGTGCTCCGTCAATGACCCCTGCCCGCACATTGACAATGAACCGGTATTGAATGAAACCTGGTCAGTCTTTTGGCATATGGATTATGGTCTGTCTTTCCAATGATGTAGAATGTGAAAATTACCTTTTCCTTCTTTCGTGAATTTGGACTCGTCAGTCGTCGGTCCAAAGTATCATTTGCAGAAAAGTTGTGTTTTCATATTGCCATCCGATAGCGGCAAAACGCTATTGTCCTGAGATTGCTTCCATGCAATCATGCTTTTTGAATGTTATTTTGAATCTGTTGATAGAG
This sequence comes from Chrysolina oricalcia, assembly GCA_944452925.2. Classification (NCBI taxonomy): domain Eukaryota; kingdom Metazoa; phylum Arthropoda; class Insecta; order Coleoptera; family Chrysomelidae; genus Chrysolina; species Chrysolina oricalcia. The sequence continues at coordinate 14,685,992 of OX101818.2, read as the reverse complement.
TCCGTACTCTTGATTCCAGGAGACAACTCATTAAATTCCTTTAGATCTTTAATGAAAGTTGAGTTTTAAATATATATTTTCCGAACTTGTGGAATGTGGAAATCACTTCTGGATCTAGTTTCATATCGATGAACTTCAAAATGATTCACTTTATCTTGTAAATATGCTGGTGCACTACCACTCCTTATTTTGTATATGAAAGTAAGTACCAGATGAATAAAATGTCTATTATACGAAAGGATTATGGACATTGAATGGTTTTGTAATTCTTGGAATCTATTTGGGCCCGATTGTATGCGTTCAGTTTAAACTCCGGATGGACTTACTAATGGTTAGACTGTAAATCTTTAGAACATTATTTAATGAATTTCATTCATATTCTAAGCCATTGGTAATTCCATCTGGCCCTTTATTGATTTTGTTTTAATAAATACAATATAGTTGAACAGTAGCAAAAATGGGGAAGTATTATGGTGTTATATATTATCATTTTGGTCCATTTATTGGGATATTTTGAACATCTGTAAAGATAGTTAAATTTAAAAGTTATTGTTTTTATTAAATAGTTTGCATGTTCTTTGAAAGTTGATCCGTAATCAGCTATTATACCAAGGTATTACATTTTTTTATCAACTCAATCCGTTTATTTCTTATTTTAACTTCCTAGTTATGTGCGAAAAAATTAATGATTTTTTTACGCATTTTTTATTATTAGTATTAATTTTAATAAATTCCCATATCACTAATGTATTATGTTTACTACATAATTTAAAGTTTGTATCAAAAGCTCCGGGTCATATCCGTTCCGTATGATAATCCAATAATAGTCGAGAAAATGATTTTTCCTAATTGTATCGCCAGGTCCCAGGCCTCGCACTGCAGTGTAGTGAAATGCATGTTTGTTATCCGAGTGTTGAACTGACCATATACTCCAAATAGAGAAATGTGGTTGGCAGGTACTGTTCTAAAGCACAATTTATAAACTACGCAGCCGTAGTTACCGTTGACGCTGTTGAAGATGAAACGTGCTTAGGGTAAGAATGTGAGTTTTCCCTGATTTATGTCAAGTGTATCAATATCCCGTTAGCTTAAATTTGACTGATAAAATGAACGTGTATGACATTTGCTAAATGACGGAATAGACTCACAATCTAATCATTAGTCACGTAGCAGTCATTTGACTGATCATTGATAAACTGGCTCTTGGCAAATGTAATTTTCATTTTAACCGCAAGTAAATGAAACTCAAAGTGCCCTAACAGGATATTGATAAACTGGACCTTGATTACGTACAACTGTTCATAAACAACTCCGCAGATAACGTCGGTGACAGTTTCACAACTGTAACGGCAACGGAGTCATAAATTGGGCCTTATGCTTTTAGTTGGATCACGACGAAACGCTTCCTACACATATTCATCTTCTTTAACTTGGTGATGATCAGGATTGACTCAGAGTTCGTGCCTGCAAAGGTGTAAATATCCGATTTTTCTGAAGCTGCGTTATGTTCGACTAAAGACATTTTCATTTAAATATCTGCGCCGGCAGTTCGGGATATCTCTGTTGGTACAATCTCTGAGATTCTAATGTTCCTATTGCTTCTACCGTGGATGAACATCATATCGCCCGTGCATCATTACTAAAAAATGCTGAGGGTACTTTTCTATGTGCCATTTTGAACAAAAAGTCTTCAATGTTTTGCCGTCTCTACAAAAATACGAAATCTGTTCAGAGCCAGACTAACTGAAGTGCTCTACGGTTACATGTAACAATAACGCCGGGAGCTGATTCTCGAAAACAACGCCCTAAACGGTAACGCTCGATTCTTCGTAAGTTTAAGATTTTTATTGAAGTTTTCAAGTGTTTCAAGTCTGTTTACTTTTTAAAGTATGTTATTCAATGGAACACCAAGAACCTCTACATTATACATCGTTTTTGTATATTTAAAGTAAAAAACTCATTTGAATTTCAGGTTTTGGTACTAAAAAAAGCACTACAAACTTATACAAAATCTATGATTTAAAAAGAGCCGGTTTGACTTGGGCTAATAATGCATATAAATCCTTAATGACAACTACCTTGCTCACAAACACACTTTCTACATAGATTGATTAATGATAATACATAATATGTAACCAAAATGAATGAAACATTCTTAAGAAGGATTCTCAAGACAGTGAATTTTTGCGGTTTTCCGAAATCAGGGAGTTCTTAATTATGTATTCTAATACTTATCTTGGCCATGTCATAGGAATTCTTCAGGGTGATGGATTAATGTGTTTCACTTCATAAATAAACCATAGAATCTTATGTACAGATCGACAAGCATAAGGATGCCTCTGAGATGCGCAAACGTAGAAAGCGTGAGTAGATCTGTGACAAAGATCGACTACTGTTTAATAAGGCAGATCGATTGAGCTCCTGCCCCACTCCAGGGTTTTGTCTACTGCGCAACCAATTCTCGGAGGCATCCTTACGCTTGTCGATCAGTAGGTATGTGAATGAAATTATTTGCATATTGAAATATGGATATACCTACTTAAATAAAGATCTGCCTATCTGAAATGAACGGTGAAGTTGGGAGATGTGATAGTCCTGAGCAAATTACAATGTCCAAATTGAAAGGTCCAGTTGGTACATGCTCTTTTGAGTGTAGCACTGTCATTGTTTATCTTTCACTTATTCTAATTTTTTTGGTGTGGTATTTTGTTACTGTTCTTTCTCAGTAAGAAAGGTTGTGCCAATGAACACTTGTTGATTAGTTCGAATTACATCAATTTGAAAGTTTTGGCGGACCATTAGATCCGCCTACGGTTCTTTCATCTAAAGAAGATATTACAATCGATATTTCTTTATCAATATTCTGTTTCAACCGAGTTTAGGAAGCCTCACGGTGATTTTGAAAATGAAAAACTCAATCTCAAATTTATCCACCGTAGACCAACCATTTATTCTTTGTATTTGCAGTAATTGGTCGCGGAGGGGAACAGATAACAAGGCTACAGTCAGAGACAGGCTGCAAGATACAAATGGCGTCTGACTCTCAGGGTATGTCAGACCGAATATGTTCGTTGTCGGGTCCTAAAGAGGCTGTCGAACGAGCCAAAGAACTTATCATGAACATTATTCGTCAAAGGGGGAACAACGAAGGGGACCCTGGCAATGATATGCACGTGCCGGGTATGGGTCCTCCGGGCAATCAAGACGACAACTCGTTCCACAATCATTTTTCAGGTTACTATGAACCACTTCCTTTGCATGGAGCATGCTGTCATTCTTCTACAACGATGGGAATTTGCGGGTTATTACGATGGTAGCACTTATTTGGGTGTGGTTTACTTCACAGTGTGAAATCACAGGTGCTTTCAGAAAAGCGTCTTGTCTAGATAAACAATTTTGAAGTTAAAACTCGCGCCGAAACAGGATTTTATTTGTTTCACAGATAATTTTTATATAGATAAAAAAAATTTTTGACTCTAGATTTTGGTTCTACTGAAAATTTATAGTAGCTTGATGAAATTGTTTGTTATGTAAGGAGAATTACAGTTTATCAAATAATTTTGTTCGCTGTTCAGACACCTTGCTATATAATTCTAGGCTTGTAAAACATTTTAAATGTCAATCAGAAGAACTTATGTTGAAAGATTCTTGTTTTTCAAGTCACAGCCATATTACTAAATTCCTCTCAAACATGCAGTATTTAACCAGTCAGATCTGATGAGATTATATACGCCCAAATGAGTGCTCATTACCTGTACAATCTACCGTTGTTTTACCATCTTTAAGCTTCGTTTCCATTCATAACTAACTTAATTTTCTGACAACTTAAGATTAGTGTAACAGTAATAATTTTGAAATGGAAAATCTTATAAATCAAAGATGAGAAACTATTAGCATAATATTTGACACCTTATTTAATATTTTATTAAACTGGATCCTTCATTCACTTATTCATTAACATAAAATTCACTTGGGGGTGGCTTATTTGTTGTTTGAATAAATCCACTAATCTATTTTCTTTGTAGTACATTTTTTATTGGATTTATTGTCAACATAGTTTTTTAATAAAATATACTCGAAAACCTAAATTTTAAGGCCCCGCGATTTGTATCCATTAATGATTTGTATTATTCTCGAGAGTATTGTTCTTTGTTGTCTGTTCCTTACACATGTTATTTTTGACTCTCATGACATGAGCTGCAAATTCACATGATGAATGGTTTGCAAAAGGGCCCAAAATTGTTCAACATCTTACAGTTTCACTTTGTCTCGTAATCTACAACTGATTTTTTGAGAAACTATAAATTGTATAGTCCTTAAAAAAAGTTGTCCAGATTCAGCAGTGGTTGTGATATTACAGTCGGTGATTTTTGTCTCGTATTTTAACTAGAAAACTAACACTTGGTGAAATGACAATAGGATATCCTAGTAAAATTTCGTAGGTTATTATAAAAAAGTGACTTGATATGTTAATTAAATGTTCCAAATGATATTTTTTTGTTTTTTGAAATGCCGTGATATTGAATATCTTGTAAGAATTGCCATTCTATCCTAACAAAAACTCACGGGATTGTCTAGATGTTGATTCAGTATAAATATTTTACATACTTGGAGATAAATCTTAATATCTCCTGACGATTTTCATTTATTAAATAAAAGACTTCAACTTTCCCCCTCAAAATTTTTGATTCCATTTCAGAATTATGCTTTTACAGTTAACATTAGAACTTTGAGTATTTTAGAAGCATACATACTTATCTTTAGTTATTGGGGAAAGGTGTAGAATAGATAGGGGTAGATAGATCAGTTGATAAAATATTAGCTAATATTTATTTCCGCTAAGCTTATTAAAAACTTGAAATTAGCAATGTGAGCAAAAATTGGTGAGTGATGGCCACAGGTTAGAAATAGTGTAGCAAAAAATGACGCCTGCTTTGAAATTTTTAAACCCAGATGTTCTACAGTGTGTTTCACAACGTATCCGAATTTTTTTAAATATAAATGCACTACTGAATAATAAGTCGATTTCTAGTGAAACAAATCCAATAAAAGTCCTACAGAAAACGAGATAAAGATTGTAACATTTTGTAACAAATCACTCTACAAAAGCTGTTCAAAACCTACACGCGCTACTATCACAGTACTAAAACGAATTTTACATCTTGTACGTTTTTTTTTACTTCAATTATTTTGAATTAATGAAACCCAAACAGTTTTTATTTCGTTTTGTTTCTGCTTTTATTAATTTTTTTTTCACAGCAATCGACTTATGTAGCAGTGCATATGTGGTTAAAAAATTTTGGATAAGTTGTGAAAAACCCTGTATACAGCCTGTTCTAAATTAAGTCGGCACCATTGCCAACTCCGTTATTATCGACACTACGAATTCATTAAATAGGCAATCAAGTTGCATTTTTTACGGCCATCTCGATGCTGAAGATTAAAATAAAATTGACTGTCACGACCTCAAATGATATGAAATGTTATTTATTTAAGTGGAACACCCTATATTTTATCATGTATTTTGATTTATGATAACATTCTCAACAAGAAGTCTCTATGACTTCTTGTTTTAGTTGAAAATGAGAGAGTTATTTGGAAAAAATCATTTTAACTCGGAAGGCAACGTATAGGATTAAATAAATTCATTCATTGAAGAACGTAATTGAAAGAAAAGCTTAGTGTTGACGAAGTACCCAAATATGTATAAATCAAAAAGGTGTTGTTTTCATTTCATCTTTTTAGGAAACAACATCTTTTCAAATCCGAATTATTGTTTGATAATCAAATGATAGGAGTTTCCAGGAGAGTGGACATAAAATTTAAATAATTTTGACAAAATCGAAATTCTTTTATCCATCAATCCTGCAAAGCTAGGTATGAGGCAACTATCTGGCAGTAAACAACTACTTTTCTGGCTAATGGCATGAAAGACATTTAACCGCATCTGTCAGATACTTGAGCAACGTTCATCAAGGAGGACCCCATTGTGAGTGTTTCTATAATTCAAACTGATCTTTCGCTCGTTCTGGTCGGAAATGACCACTTGGCAGAAAAGTTTAAAAGGTTTTAGGCCAGAAAACAAGCTGTGTTTCAACGACCTCCTTCGATGCACCAGGTATTTGACAGATGTAATTCAATGCCCTTCGTGGTGTTAGCCAGGGAACTAGTTGTTTTCTGCTAGATAGTTGCCTCATACCTAGCTTTGCAGAACTGATGGATGGGTATTTCGACTTTGTCGAAATTATTTTCGTTTTGTTATTTCCACTCTTCGGCAGACTTCTCGGACTATGACTAAGTGCGACATACACGGTTCTAATGCAATTTTCCAATTCATTCACGTTAATTATGTTTATTTTCGTTAACACCGTTTCGGAGAACTCCACAAAAATAGAAATCGAGTGGAGTCATATCTGGTGTATGAGGGGTTCACTCATTGGTATCAATCTGTCTTAATCATATCAGTCAGTTACTTGCCAAACTAAAAATATTGTTTCCAAATAATTTACTCAGTTTCAATGTTACATTGAGAATTAATCATGAATCGAAATACGCGACTGTCAATTAATTTTTTATCTTCAGCATCGAGATGGCCACGATAAATGCCACTAGTTTACCCATTTGTGTCAATAAAAACAGACTTGGCAATGGTGCACTTAATTTGGAACAGGCATATATTTATATAATTTGCGATGTACCAGCATTAAGCCTTGTACATACTTATGCGAATTCGCAAAAACTTTTGCGAATAAAATGGCGGTTGAAAGTTTCGCAATAAAGTTCAAATATTTGAACTTTATTGCGATTTCGCAGAAAATAGTGATACAGAGAATCCACGAAAAATGATGAACATTTGTTTCATTTGCAAGGATAACCTCAAAGGCTGGTGATTTATATTATATTTTTAGTTCAAATCATGAGTGATATTTTGAATAAATTAATTCCTATGCACCAATTATATAATCTTTGGAAATATCACAAAACTTTAAGAAGGAAACAAAGAAGTTGTAGTGTTTGAAAAATTTTCAAGAACCGCAAACTTCAAGGAGACTATCATAACCTCGTTCGAGAAATGCGAATGAACGATTGTTACTCATTCACCATACAAAATTAGTTATCTTAAGTGATAGTGATATGATTTTTTCTTTTGCCTTCTTGGTTTTTGAACAAATTTTAAATTTATAATAGGTTATGTGTCTAAGGAACATCACAAAACAGTAAATGAGATCATTTCTAAATGACAGTGAGCACAGAACACAAACAAATTAGTGAGTTCTGTGACAGCGACCAATAAATTATTCCGCAGAAGTATGAACGCCCATTTCCGTCAATAATTTGCTACTTTGCGATTTGCAAATTTTTTTGCGAATTCGCATAAGTATGTACAAGGCTTTATGATGAAAACCGTTTAGGCAAATTAATACTAACTTACTTTCAATAATCAGGTTATAAAGGTGAATTGCTTAAAAAAATCAATTTTGGATTAACTTATTCTCTATTTTGATTTCTTTCAGTTTTTTATGGTTCTATTAATGTCCAGAAAATAATTAATAATTTTTGAGGTGACTTTTTTCATTATTGAACACGTGTTTACTATTAGGGTCAGATGTCTGGAAAGTTAACGTTTTTCCAATAAGAACTTTCAAACATGAGATCTGGTTTAGACAAACACGTAAAAATACCTTTTATATCACCAATTTTAGGAACATTGTCTGATCTGGGAACTAACAATAATTAACTCAGGATTGTAAATCCAAGATTTACAATAATTATTGATTGTATTTGTCAACAAACTACCAGTTTTCACAAATTATCTTACTTTTCATTTGATTATGCGGTAAGCAGAATTTAGCAGTTTATGTTCTGCTATTTAATTTCATTTAGTCCCGTCGATAGACATGATAATGCCAAAAGTATGAAAACAATCACGAACAGCTGAAATTCTGGATTTCAGTAGGTAAAAAAAACTACGAAGTTTCAGAAGTCTCATTCGCCACATAGTTAAAAAAAGAGTAAATTTTTTTCATTTTCCCTGTTTGGTGCTATAAGAGCAAAAAGTTAAGAACAAAATGTGTTCTCTATGAAAAGGGTTTCAACAAAAGTTCGGATTAATATAATCCTTCAGAGGTACATAAGAATATTCATCTAAACTTCTTTTTTGTTCTCCAAATTCGGTAATTTAATCAATTCTTTTGTATTTCCATCCTTTGAAACCCAAAACCGACTCTTTCTATATTCAAACCCGTAGATGACCAAAAAAAACTGTAAAAAACGTCAGAGTGACTGTCATAGGCTCGGAAAAAGGGGTTTTTGACGGTTTTTAATTCTTGATCAACTTAAACTTAAAGTGTGATAGCTAGCCTTCGGAGTTTTCAAGTTCATAAAACTAATTCCACCTAATACTGTTATGCACACTGGATCAAAATAGATATTTGAGTATTTAGAGCGCAAAGTGATTGATTACCGCTCGACAAAGATAGTTACCTCGCGACCGAAGATCGAACCCTCGCCGAGATCGAAGCAAGTTTGGTAGGCAGAATCTCTAACCTTGACACCACCGCGGTTCCTTAGAGTGCTTTGAATTTATTGTCTTCACTTTCCATCATGCAAGAATAAGTTCGTTTTCAACAAAAGCTAGGGAGATTGAGCATTTTTTCAATATTTCATATCTCGGAAAACGTCAACTTTGCGTTGAGATCTGAAAGCAGCCAAGGCTACTTTGGTAAGTGGTAGTAGAAGAACAAGTTTAAACGGCTCCTCCAACTTGGCTTGAAAATCATTATGTCAGTTATCATGTTCAAGGCACGAACACTTGATAGTTATTTGTGTATCAAGGGTATTATAAGGGCCTTTATTAAGGACCGATTTAAATTTGGTTTATTTTTTAAATGGAATAAATGTTTAGTTACCAGGTTGTTTCCACAAACCTGTAAAAATTTTACCTGTGAAAGGTAGAGGGAATTAAATAATCTTTAATATCCTAAGGGAGTTATAATCATCTTTATTGGTAGTGTAGCCATGACAATATAGCTTATAAAATCCCTGTCAGAAATTAAATAGTTGAAATACGTAATACGCAATTATGATAGATTATCCATGTATGAAATAATTAACTGCATCACAAAACACAATACGAAAACAAAGCAATACCCCAATAATACCGCAGGCACGACGATGCAACAAGTATCAATATTCTAAATGCCGGAAATGCAATGAATCGGTAGTACAGTGTTGCAACCTCCGCGTCAATGTCGATAAATAATCAATACAATTACTAACGTCTATCACAAACTTTGGTTCAAAGAGAGACTGCTTCATATGCTCGGTAAGCTCTATTGCACGGGCCGAAATAAATATGGCACCGGTGCGCGTTTGTATCAATACGTTGTGTCCGCATTTGGAACAAGCGGCATTTCGGTAGATCGATACAATAGGTTTTTATTTTGAAATTTTGTCACTTTCTAAACAAATTTATCATAGAAATCGTCAAAAAAGTCAATAGAAATGTTCCCTTCGTACTGGAGTGGGCCTTGTCCGATTTCAAAAATATTTGAAATTTGGGGTTTTCCAGGGATGGACTTAATCTCACCAAACGGAAGACAGCTTCACATCGCGGTTTTAGACTCGCGGCTCTCTAACTACTATTCCATAGCCACATACGTTATGGAATAACTGTTTGGGGTAAATCGTACAGTGCAGACAGAATATTTAAACTACAAAAACGGCTAATAAGGATTATATTGGGTGCTAGCTTCAGGGAACACAAGCCAATATTTATAAAACTGAAAATTATGGCATTACCGTCACTTCATATCTTTGAAACTTTGCTTGTAATGCATAGAAACAAGGAAAAATTCAAATTGAACTCACAATTTCTCGATTATGAAACAAGATATTGTAATTCTTTCAGACCGGACAGATTCAAATATACTATTTGTAAGAAAATAATTTTTACTATAATATATATAATATATAATTAATTACCTTCCGCAAAAACTTAAGGAACTGAACGAAATTAAATTCAAAAGTGTTTTGAAAAACTACTTTGTACAACACTGATTCTATGATGAATTGAAATATTTAAATAATGTACACTTCAATCTGGACCTACAATGAACGCCGGTCTGCTACCTGCCTTTCAGCACCACCAACAATTTTATTTTTAATTTTATATATAAATAAACAGATGTTTAAAAAAACTACTTTTAATAGTTTGTATTTTATAAATGATGTACTTTGTTAATGTTTTCTCTTTTTTTGTTAAATTCACCAGTCACAAACTGATGTAAATTGATGGAAATAAACTCTACTAACACGGTCATATAAAAACTTTTGTAGGCACCTTTTTTTAGTTAAAATGAAGATCTACAACTGTCTGAAACTTCTTCCTCTGTTTCATGATTTCAGAAGCTATTGCGCCAAACGGAAAATCAAAAATTTACTGCCCATTTAAAAATAGAACGAATGAGACTTTTACTCGTTCTGTAGTTTATACTTTGACCTACTCAAATCCGGAATGTCAGCTGTTGGCGATGTTTTCCCACGCAAATGTCTCCATTGTCAGCCCCAGATAAAATGCATTAGTATGATATTCCCTATACTTTCTTCGATAACACTCGAACGTCTCTTCAATCTTTAAGGAGGAATGAACAACATGAACATGGGCGGACCTGGAGGCCCCGGTGGTCCGGGCGGCGGCGGACCGGGCGGTCCTGGCGGCGGCGGAGGGGGTGGCGGAAGGAACACCCTCGAAATCATGATTCCCGGCCCGAAGGTGGGTCTGATCATCGGCAAGGGGGGCGAGACGATAAAGCAGTTGCAAGAGAAGAGCGGCGCCAAAATGGTGGTCATTCAGGATGGGCCGAATCAGGAGCACGAGAAACCGCTGCTGATCAGCGGCGATCCTCAAAAGGTGGAGTTCGCGAAACAGCTCGTGTACGATCTGATTGCGGAGAAGGAAATGAAGAACTTCAATAGGGGCGGCAGAGGTAGAGACGGCGGCGGAGGTGGAGGCCGGCCGCAGAATGATTTCGGAGATTTTGGAGGGGGTGGTGATTCTATGGAGGTGAGTTGTCATGTCTTGAAAACTATTGGATTCAGTAATTGGGAACATTATATTCAGGATATTAGGAACATTATATTCAGCAGCGGGACTCTGTCATATTGAATTCCACATGTGTATAAAAATTATCGCCTAAACTCTACTATCCCGGTAGCCAAAAAGCCAGACGTCAAGACATGTCGTTTTCTGTGTTTAACACTACTTTTGTCTTTCGATTTATTCTGTCAATGTTATATGTAAAATATATTTATGTTACAATTTCAGAAGCATATAATATATAGTTATTTTCGCCTACCTCGTATTAACATGTTTGTTTAATGTTCTTCAATACAGATGAAATCGTTCATTAATAGGGGTCATTAATGAACGATTTGTTATTAATGCATGATTTCGAGAAATCATCCATTAATGACCCCTATTAATGAACGATTTGTCATTAATAATTGTCGATTTCTCTGTCAATGCATGACTGTTTCATAGGCACCCAAACATAAACGAATTCAGTGGACGCTAAAATGGATATTGACGTTAAATTTATGTTGCGGAAACGGCTAAAGTAGCATCTTTAAAAAAAATTAGAATTCCTTCATTTCAACAAGAGTGAGGTAGACGGAAAAATATTGTAATCAACTCTTATATTAAAATGCGATTAATGATCTCGAAAATTAACGCGCTCGCTTCGCTCACGCGTTAAAATATCTCGATCATTAATCGCCTTCATTAATACACTACTTGATTAAATAACTATTATTCAACTAGTGTATTAATGAAGGCGATTAATGATCGAGATATTTTAACGCGTAAAGCCGTAATTTCATTTTTCTCGATCTTTTATTTACATTGGTCCTTTTTTCTTGAACTGATTGACAATTCTTATTTTATATTATTAGATTTGTGAACGGTTAGAATTCCAAAAAATGTCCAACATGGAAAAAATCTTACAAACCTTATACAATTGCAAGGAGAATTACAGTTTGTCAAGTTAATTAGATTTACTGTTCAGACACCATGCTATAAAATTTGCATAACTTATTTTACTTTTTGTCCAACCTTCATGTTGAACAATTTTATTAGGGTATGCAACACCATATTTTGTGAGAAACATTTTTAGGACATCCCATAAATCTTATTTTAAAATTACTTACCCACACGAAATTAGTTAAAAATTACCATAATGATCCTCACACAATTTAGTTTGGGAAGTATCAAGTTCCATAGCAACCGTCACGGATCTTTTGTTTTGTTTAATGAATAGTACAAAAATTGTTGTTTCCAAAATTTGTTGAAGAAAATGTTGGGCTCTGCGAAAAATAAGATTTGTGACGTTTCTATTTGCAGTCGTATTAAAAGTTTCGTTAAAAATCTCGTTTGAAAACCTCTTTGCACATTCGCTCTACTTGTAGACCTCGCCGTTGCTTCAGTCCACCAATTTGATTCGCTCGTGTGCAAAAAGTCGTTTTCAAACCTTGTTGTTTAAGATACTATCTTAAAATAATATTTTTTACCCTATAGCATAAATTTTTTTGTGGTAACATTGTTTCATTTAATAAGTGTATTCGGTTTTTTGGCTAAAATATATCAAATCTTACAAGACATTCGTTTGAAAAATCCAGGTGCACGTTCCGAGACCAGCAGTGGGAGTTGTAATAGGAAAGGGGGGTGAAATGATCAAGAAAATTCAAGCTGAAACTGGCGCTAAAGTTCAGTTCCAACAGGCTAGAGATGAAGGACCTGGCGACAGACGTTGCTTTTTGTCTGGAAACCCCAAAGCAGTTGAAATGGTAAGTTTTTCATATTATACATATTGATAGGATTTGTCCGTATTTTGTAAGAAGTAGGATAGAAAAAAAAATCATTTATGTAATTTCATTCTTGGAAAAGTATTTAAACAAATTATTTAGAAAAGAAAAACGAAATTGGAAATTACAAAAATATTACCAAAATGGTTCTCAGATAAAAAATTAACTTTTGAACATTCAGTATACCAAACACTTAAGGGAATTCGAAGTTTGATAGTAGTAAAAATAATTTTAATGTGGAATTATTAAAAATTTACAGCATTAAATACAAGACAATTGAAACAAAACTTGGGTTAGTGAAAACTATTATAAGATAAGTTCATTCAAATAAAAAATTTGTAAAGACGAAACGAATGTTAAAATAAGTCAAAGTGCAACAGAATAGTGATGTGTGATTGGTCAGATCAAAAAAAGATATACAAGGAATTTGGTTACAAATTTTTTTATGCCTTTGACATCTTTGACGAAATTCTTATAGCATAAGCCAAGAAAATAATCAACTACAAATGTAGACAGTTTTAAACAGAAGGACCTCATTGCTCATGTTCCGATATTACTGAACACTACTGGCCACAGTAGGTAATTTCGGAACGCCTAACAGTAACCTGAAACTGCCATCTAATTTCGGAACGATTCGGAAAGTCAGACTGTCGATGTGAGGCGGGAACATATCTTGTTCAAAATTATATCAATACTATTATGTGATATTGATTGATGGTTGCAATTAAGCAAGTAATAACAGATTCTATATCAGGTGATAAAAATTCTGAATCATCAGAAAATTCGGATAGCTCAAGTACCTCAAGCTCTAGCGGAGCTATGAATATAAGATGGGTATTATTTCTTTGTTATAATGACCTGTGGATTTATTTTCTTGGTCTGATGTTTTGAATTCATTGTCGAGTTGTCTTTTAAGGGCCTGAATATATTGCCTGGCATGATCTGAAATAGAGAGGCGAGAGAGAACAAAGCTCGTAAATTAGTGGCGGTTTCGGCATTAACCTCTACTAGCAAGTCTTCTGATATTACTTGATACATTTGTTCTGCTGTCTTTTCAGATGAGCTAATTGTAATGATATTGTTATCAAGAAATTGAATAAATATTAAATAACATATCCTAACCTAACTCATTATCAATTCGGGGAGGGGATACTGGGACTACACGACCATTTCTGTAATAGTAGCAACCATTAAATTTCTAGCTTTTAACAAGGTTCCACGAAAAGTTGCTCGAAATGTGCACCAGTCAATTTCAGTAAAATCGGAACGACCAAAACTACTGGGCAGTACTGTTCAGGAATATCGGAACATGACCATTATCCTAATAGAGCAAATTGAAATTGGTCCAAAATATAAAAAAAAAAACAATGTGAAGAATTATTTATAGTGACTTACAAAATATTTCATTGCTTATTTTGGTACGTTGGAACTCGATAATTTTGCACTTTTAAAGCCATTTTTATCGAATGATACTTTTTTCCAAACCATATAAACTTTGCAAGGAGAATTACAGTTTGCAAAGTTGATTTGTTTTACTGTTCAGACACTTTGCTATAACAAATGCTTACATATTTCTCTTGGGTTTCTTTAAATTATATGGCCTTCGACATATGGTATGCAACATTATTTTTACAAGGGAAATGGATAAAAATCATAATGTTTCTTTATTTTTCTCATTGAAACTATCGAATTGAACTAGGAATTTCTTTCATTATCATTTCATATTAATCATTATTTAGGTATAGTTTTGTTTGTTATCACTATTATTGTTAATATTCTTCTGTTCCCCTCTATAATCAGTAAACAGGCATAATTCATGGGACCAGTAATATGAAAAATAGATTATATAATAATTATTGTACATGTTATGGTCTGTAAGACGAAATCTGATGACAAAACAAATTGTAAAACATTGAACAAATCTTCCCCAATGAATAATGACCTACAAAAGAAGAGAATGCCAAGTATTTATATATTTAAAACAGGAAATGTAGCATATAACTGCTCTGTGGATATAACTTCGAGGTTATTATTATTTCTTGTAATTCAGGCGCGCCAAAGAATAGACGAGCTTATAGACAGTGTCCTCCAGCGGGATAACGATGGAGGTGGCGGTCGTGGGGGACGCGGAGGTGGCAGAGGGGGTCGAGGTGGTCACCATGGAGGAGGCGACAGGTTTGATAGAAATCGAAATGGCGGTGGTGGCGATTTTGGTGGGGGTGGAAACCAATGGGAAGACAGACGGGGAGGTCATCAAGGGGGGCATCAGGATATGGTTTCCTTCACTGTACCGGCTAATAAGTGTGGTGTCATAATTGGAAGAGGTGAGAATATGGAATAATTCCATTATTTTTTTTTGTTTGTAATAATTTTGCTTATTTTTTTTACATTATTTTTCTGTTGTATATTAAAATTATTATAAATCATGTAAAATATATGCATCAAGGTAGGAGTATAGCCTATTGGATTTCCATATTGATTCCATATTGATTTGATTCAATATCATTTATCATTATTAAATGTATCTAGGCTGCAAACAGGTTTATATCAAAATTTTCAATATTACTTGACCTAATTTCATTTTCTTTATATTTGGCAGATCCATTCAAATTGTCTCATAGGCTTGCCATAAAAATCGATTATTTATGATTTAAAATACTTTGTTTACAGAAACCAAATTTTGATTACGGTTTGGGAGTTTTGTCCTATTAAATACATCTAAAGGATGCATACTATTTGAAACGAAACATTCTAGTTTTGTCGTTCAAACAGATGCATCTTATCGCAGATCAGGAGTTGTGCTGTTTCAGTATGGTTTGGAAGTTCCATCCTATTAAATACATCTAAAGGATGCATACTATTCGTAGCAAAACATTCTAGTTTTGTTGTTCAAACAGATGCATCTTATCGCAGATCAGGAGCTGTGCTGTTTCAGTATGGTTTGGGAGTTTTGTCCTATTAAATACATCTAGATGGTGCATACTATTTGAAACGAAACATTCTGGTTTTGTCGTTCAAACAGATGCATCTTATCGCAGATCAGGAGTTGTGCTGTTTCAGTATGGTTTGGGAGTTTTGTCCTATTAAATACATCTAAAGGGTGCATACTATTTGAAACTAAACATTCTAGTTTTGTTGTTCAAACAGATGCATCTTATCGCAGATCAGGAGCTGTGCTGTTTCAGTATGGTTTGGGAGTTTTGTCCTAGTAAATACACCTAAAGGATGTATATTATTCGAAGCGAAACATTCTAGTTTTGTCGTTCAGTCAGATGCATCTTATCGCAGATCTGGAGCTGTGATGTTTCAGTATGGTTTGGGAGTTTTGTCCTATTAAATACATCTAGAGGATGCATACTATTTGAAACTAAACATTCTAGTTTTGTTGTTAAAACAGATGCATCTTATCGCAGATCAGGAGCTGTGCTGTTTCAGTATGATTTGAGAGTTTTGTCCTATTAAATACATCTAGAGGATGCATACTATTTGAAACGAAACATTCTAGTTTTGTCGTTCAAACAGATGCATCTTATCGCAGATCAGGAGCTGTGATGTTTCAGTATGGTTTGGGAGTTTTGTCCTATTAAATACATCTAGAGGATGCATACTATTTGAAACTAAACATTCTAGTTTTGTTGTTAAAACAGATGCATCTTATCGCAGATCAGGAGCTGTGATGTTTCAGTATGGGTTGGGAGTTTTGTCCTATTAAATACATCTAGAGGATGCATACTATAGGAAACTAAACATTCTAGTTTTGTTGTTAAAACAGATGCATCTTATCGCAGATCAGGAGCTGTGCTGTTTCAGTATGATTTGAGAGTTTTGTCCTATTAAATACATCTAGAGGATGCATACTATTTGAAACGAAACATTCTAGTTTTGTCGTTCAAACAGATGCATCTTATCGCAGATCAGGAGATGTGATGTTTCATTGTGGTTTGGTAGTTTTGTCCTATTAAATACATCTAAAGGGTGCATACTATTCGAAGCGAAACATTCTAGTTTTGTCGTTCAAACAGATGCATCTTATCGCAGATCAGGAGCTGTGATGTTTCAGTATGGTTTGGGAGTTTTGTCCTATTAAATACATCTAGAGGATGCATACTATTTGAAACTAAACATTCTAGTTTTGTTGTTCAAACAGATGCATCTTATCGCAGATCAGGAGCTGTGATGTTTCAGTATGGTTTGGGAGTTTTGTCCTATTAAATACATGTAAAGGACGCGTACTATTTGAAACGAAACTTTCTAGTTTTTTTCAATTGAACAGATGCATCTTATCACAGATCAGGAACTGTGCTGTTTCAGTATGATTTGAGTTTTGTCCTATTAAATACATCTAGAGGATGCATACTATTTGAAACGAAACATTCTAGTTTTGTCGTTCAAACAGATGCATCTTATCGCAGATCAGGAGATGTGATGTTTCAGTGTGGTTTGGTAGTTTTGTCCTATTAAATACATCTAAAGGGTGCATACTATTCGAAGCGAAACATTCTAGTTTTGTCGTTCAAACAGATACATCTTATCGCAGATCAGGAGCTGTGATGTTTCAGTATGGTTTGGGAGTTTTGTCCTATTAAATACATCTAAAGGATGCATGCTATTCGAAGCGAAACATTCTAGTTTTGTCGTTCAAACAGATGCATCTTATCGCATATCAGGAGCTGTGCTGTTTCTGTATGGTTTGGGAGTTTTGTACATCTAAAGGGTGCATACTATTTGAAACTAAACATTCTAGTTTTGTTGTTAAAACAGATGCATCTTATCGCAGATCAGGAACTGTGCTGTTTCAGTATGATTTGAGTTTTGTCCTATTAAATACATCTAGAGGATGCATACTATTTGAAACGAAACATTCTAGTTTTGTCGTTCAAACAGATGCATCTTATCGCAGATCAGGAGATGTGATGTTTCAGTATGGTTTGGGAGTTTTGTCCTATTAAATACATCTAAAGGGTGCATACTATTTGAAACTAAACATTCTAGTTTTGTTGTTCAAACAGATGCATCTTATCGCAGATCAGGAGCTGTGCTGTTTCAGTATGGTTTGGGAGTTTTGTCCTAGTAAATACACCTAAAGGATGTATATTATTCGAAGCGAAACATTCTAGTTTTGTCGTTCAGACAGATGCATCTTATCGCAGATCAGGAGCTGTGATGTTTCAGTATGGTTTGGGAGTTTTGTCCTATTAAATACATCTAGAGGATGCATACTATTTGAAACTAAACATTCTAGTTTTGTTGTTAAAACAGATGCATCTTATCGCAGATCAGGAGCTGTGCTGTTTCAGTATGATTTGAGAGTTTTGTCCTATTAAATACATCTAGAGGATGCATACTATTTGAAACGAAACATTCTAGTTTTGTCGTTCAAACAGATGCATCTTATCGCAGATCAGGAGCTGTGATGTTTCAGTATGGTTTGGGAGTTTTGTCCTATTAAATACATCTAGAGGATGCATACTATTTGAAACTAAACATTCTAGTTTTGTTGTTCAAACAGATGCATCTTATCGCAGATCAGGAGCTGTGATGTGATGTAAAGGACGCGTACTATTTGAAACGAAACTTTCTAGTTTTTTTCAATTGAACAGATGCATCTTATCACAGATCAGGAACTGTGCTGTTTCAGTATGATTTGAGTTTTGTCCTATTAAATACATCTAGAGGATGCATACTATTTGAAACGAAACATTCTAGTTTTGTCGTTCAAACAGATGCATCTTATCGCAGATCAGGAGATGTGATGTTTCAGTGTGGTTTGGTAGTTTTGTCCTATTAAATACATCTAAAGGGTGCATACTATTCGAAGCGAAACATTCTAGTTTTGTCGTTCAAACAGATGCATCTTATCGCAGATCAGGAGCTGTGATGTTTCAGTATGGTTTGGGAGTTTTGTCCTATTAAATACATCTAAAGGATGCATGCTATTCGAAGCGAAACATTCTAGTTTTGTCGTTCAAACAGATGCATCTTATCGCATATCAGGAGCTGTGCTGTTTCTGTATGGTTTGGGAGTTTTGTACATCTAAAGGGTGCATACTATTTGAAACTAAACATTCTAGTTTTGTTGTTAAAACGGATGCATCTTATCGCAGATCAGGAGCTGTGATGTTTCAGTATGGTTTGGGAGTTTTGTCCTATTAAATACATCTAAAGGATGCATGCTATTCGAAGCGAAACATTCTAGTTTTGTCGTTCAAACAGATGCATCTTATCGCATATCAGGAGCTGTGCTGTTTCTGTATGGTTTGGGAGTTTTGTACATCTAAAGGGTGCATACTATTTGAAACTAAACATTCTAGTTTTGTTGTTAAAACGGATGCATCTTATCGCAGATCAGGAGCTGTGCTGTTTCAGTATGATTTGAGAGTTTTGTCCTATTAAATACATCTAAAGGATGCATACTATTCGTAGCGAAACATTCTAGTTTTGTTGTTCAAACAGATGCATCTTATCGCAGATCAGGAGCTGTGCTGTTTCAGTATGGTTTGGGAGTTTTGTCCTATTAAGTACATCTAAAGGGTGCATACTATTTGAAACTAAACATTCTAGTTTTGTTGTTAAAACAGATGCATCTTATCGCAGATCAGGAGCTGTGCTGTTTCAGTATGATTTGAGAGTTTTGTCCTATTAAATACATCTAGAGGATGCATACTACTTGAAACGAAACATTCTAGTTTTGTTGTTCAAACAGATGCATCTTATCGCAGATCAGGATCTGTGATGTTTCAGTGTGGTTTGGTAGTTTTGTTCTATTAAATACATCTAAAGGGTGCATACTATTCGAAGCAAAACATTCTAGTTTTGTCGTTCAAACAGATGCATCTTATCGCAGATCAGGAGCTGTGATGTTTCAGTATGGTTTGGGAGTTTTGTCCTATTAAATACATCTAAAGGATGCATGCTATTCGAAGCGAAACATTCTAGTTTTGTCGTTCACACAGATGCATCTTATCGTAGATCAGGAGCTGTGCTGTTTCAGTATGATTTGGGAGTTTTGTACATCAGGGTGCATACTATTTGAAACTAAACATTCTAGTTTTGTTGTTAAAACAGATGCATCTTATCGCAGATCAGGAGCTGCGCTGTTTCAGTATGATTTGAGAGTTTTGTCCTATTAAGTACATCTAGAGGATGCATACTATTTGAAACGAAACATTCTAGTTTTGTCGTTCAAACAGATGCATCTTATCGCAGATCAGGAGCTGTGATGTTTCAGTGTGGTTTGAGAGTTTTGTCCTATTAAATACATCTAAAGGGTGCATACTATTTGAAACGAAACTTTCTAGTTTTTTTCAATCAAACAGATGCATCTTATCGCAGATCAGGAGCTGTGCTGTTTCAGTATGGTTGGGGAGTTTTGTCCTATTAAATACGTCTAAAGGGTGCATACTATTTGAAACGAAACATTCTAGTTTTGTCGTTCAAACAGATGCATCTTATCGCAGATCATGAGCTGTGATGTTTCAGTATGGTTTGGGAATTTTGTCCTATTAAATACATCTAAAGGATGCATACTATTTGAAACGCAACATTCTAGTTTTTTGTTCAAACAGATGCAACTTATCGCAGATCAGGAGCTGTGCTGTTTCAGTATGGTTGGGGAGTTTTGTCCTATTGAATACATCTAGAGGATGCATACTATTTGAAACGAAACATTCTAGTTTTGTCGTTCAAACAGATGCATCTTATCGCAGATCAGGAGTTGTGCTGTTTTAGTATGGTTTGGGAGTTTTGTCCTATAAAATACATCTAAAGGGTGCATACTATTTCAATCTAAACATTCTAGTTTTGTCGTTCAAACATATGCATCTTAACGCAAATCAGGAGCTGTGATGTTTTAGATGTGAGGGTTAAAAAGTTTAGTTAATTGTTAAGTTTATTAATACTGATTGAAAAGATATACAGCATGAAATAAATGTGTGCCGAAAGTTTGTTTTTTGCAGTGGAGAATTTGTGTTGATCATTTCAAAATTGCAGGTGGTGAAACTATCAAGCAAATCAATCAACAGTCTGGAGCATATTGCGAGCTGGATAGGAGACAACAGAATCCTAACGCCAGCGAAAAAACCTTCACTATTAAAGGAAGTCCTGATCAGATAGAAACGGCAAAGAGTATAATAAGCGATAAAGTACAATTACCTTTGAGTTTCGTTCCAGCAGGAGGAGGTCCACCAATGTCCAGCAGTATGCCTACCGTAAGTAAATTTTTGTTTTAAATTCCCCCAGTACAGTTTTACTCTATTGGTAAAATAATCGAAATACATTTTGATAAGATGCCTCCATAGGGAAAAATAAAGTATGAAACTAGATCTAAACCAAGCTTATTTATATTTAGTAATAAATACATTTTCAAAATACATAATTAATATTTTTTAATAAATCAATATATTTTTTCTAGTGATTGTAATATTTTTATTTCAAATGTTTTTTCAAGGCTTATCCTGGAATGGCTCCACAAGGTTATAATCCCCAAGGTAATTGGGGGGTTCCTGCTGGAGGATACCAACAACAACAGCAGTGGGGTAGCCAACCACAAGGAAACGAAGCACCGCCAACACAACCAAATGCGGTGGTTAATCCTGGTGCAGGGCAGCCTGATTATTCATTACAATGGGCAGAATATTACAGGTCGTTAGGTGAGTACACTTTGTATTGAGCAAACATTAATTTGTTTACATCCGTTTCATTGTGTTTGTTATCATTGTTATCAACACCCAAAAAGATATTTTGTGAAGAAACTTTTGCGAAAATAATCAACAAAAACATTTATGAAATGAATAATATTTGAATGCTAAACTACTCCTTTTTCTTTCTGACATCCCTTTCTCGTTATTTTTTCTTCAAATATTATCTTTACCCGATAAACCCTTATTTCCATCCCCGTCTTATTTTCTGTCTTTGGTATTACCTAGTTTCTTTTGTGCTTTCGCATAATTCATAACTTTCATTTCAGTTTCTTTCTCATCTTTAATTCTCTTTTTTACTTTCTATGCTTCTTTCATTTTTATTTCTGACATGACTCTTTCAACTTACTTCTTTTCTATTTATCCCCTCACTGTTTGAACTTATTTTTTTCAATCTCGTTTTCTTTTCAAACTGTTCTTTATCCTATCTCATCCTTTTTGCATTTTCCTCACCCATCCTGACTTTTTCTCCCTTCTGAGACTTTTTATTTTTTCCTTCATGCCCATCTGGTGTTTAACTTCTTGAGCCAAACCCTTATACAACCCTGCAAGGAGAATTACAGTTAGCCAATAATAATTGCTTTACTGTTCAGACACCTTGCTATAGTATATGCATAACTGATATAAATTTTGATCTGTGTAAGAATTGAACAATTTTTTTTTGGTATGCTACATTTAACACATTCGCTGCATATGACGCCGGTTGGCGGCATCCTACCTTTTCACTGTGTGCGGCTGACGCCTCTACTATTTTTTATAAAAAATTAAACATATTCCTCACAGGGGTAAGGTCTTAATATTTTTGAAGCAGCGAACTTGTTAAAAAATCATAGCTTACATCTTAGCTGGAAGCAGTATTGTTAAAATGAATTACTATTATCAAAATGACATTTATAAGAGCAACATTTGAGAGCAGCCAAGGGTGTCTTTTTAAATTTTTGAGTGCACCAGGTTGAGTGATAAACTGACTGAATTTATATTTCTTTGTAGGTATGCATCGTGAGGCAGAAATGATCGAGCAACAAGCCAAGACTAAAGCTGCAAACCCTGGCAGTGCTGCCTTACCTCAAGTAGGTCAACCACCTACATCAGCCCCAGCTCCGGCTCCTGCTGCAGCACCATCGGCGGCCTCTCAGCCTGACTATAGCGCACAATGGGCCGAATACTACCGCAGCATTGGCAAGCATAAAGAAGCTGAAGCCATCGAGGCTCAGATGAAGAATAAGGTAGGCAAAGTTACAGAAAGAAAAGACTCCACTGCTGACACCATTTAATAAATAAATAATTTGAGTGTACATTCTTCAATTCTTCTATTACAGACTAGTGTACCACAGCCTGGAGCAGCTGCACCGGGAGTTGCACCTACACCTGCAGGACCACAAGCTGCTGGTGGCTACCAACAAGCTTACGGTGCCTATCAGCCCCCGGCAACCGGTAGGTTTAATTTTATTTGTCGTTTTCTTAATGAATGAATAGTTTTAATCTATTGTGTACGTGACAGATGAGAGGGGTCCCAATACAGTTCCTCGTGGCACAACTGATGTTTTATTCAGTTAGAATTTCAGATGTGGAACAATGGTTAAATATATCTGAATATCCTAAATGAATTAATGATTTTCTAGGATATTATGGTGGCCAGCCGCAGGCAGCACCTGTTCCCGGAGGTGTTCCTCAAGGAGGTTATGGGTTCCCGTCATATGGATATGGTGGTGGCCAAGCTGGCGGTCCTCCAAACCCACAGGACAATTGAGAGTAGAAAAATGGTGAGTACTTTTTCTGCCACCCTCTATAACTTTTCTTTTTGGAATGTTTATTACATGGTTACCTACTTTGGAAAACAATATTTTGCTGTCTTGAGATTGCATTGTTGGTGGTCGATACTTTATATTTTCGTACTATGCATATCATG
This sequence comes from Chrysolina oricalcia, assembly GCA_944452925.2. Taxonomy (NCBI): domain Eukaryota; kingdom Metazoa; phylum Arthropoda; class Insecta; order Coleoptera; family Chrysomelidae; genus Chrysolina; species Chrysolina oricalcia. The sequence goes on along the minus strand of OX101818.2, from coordinate 14,662,526 downwards.
TATTAAGTACTTTATTTTTCTTATTTGGTTTCGTGATTTTTTGATTTTTGTATTTCAGGAGCATTTATTCGTTATAAATGCATCTGGTCTTGACATTTCATTGCAATTGTTTTCTATGTAGTATCGATGTTTTATACGGTGTTCTGATCATCATTTTTATAATTTGAAAGTAGTGTTTGGTGATTGATGTCGTTTACTTTTCAATATATTGGAAAAGTTTTAACAAGCAAACAACAAACTCGAGAGAAAACTGCTGTTTTTACACACTCTCTAATAACTTCACTTGTAATGGAATCTTTAAATTCAATTTTCACCTCCATCAAGGCGTCTGAATAATCTTATATGGCACACATAAGATTTACAAGGACCGATGACAATAAAATTATTTGATGATAATAATGTTTGTCAGTTTGGTACACATTTTACAATCGATTTTAAACTAGCTATAAATATACCTCAGAACTGAATGAGAATGACAATGCAATATTTATTGCATAATATGTAAATATAATAATAATATTAATAATGATCAGTACAAACTTTGCAATCGATTTTAAACTGACTTGAAGCATAACTCAGAACTGGATGACAGCAATATAATTGCAAGAAATTCATAGTAATGTATTAATAATGGTATTAATCAGTCGGTACCAATTTTGCAATTGCTTTTAAACTAACTTTTAACACCTCCGAATTGGATCACAATGCAATATTATTGCACAAAATGTTAACAATATAATAATGTTTGTTGGTACAAATTTTGTACTTGATTTTAAACTGACTTTGAACATAGCTCAGAACTGCATGTCATGCAATATTATTGCACAAAATGTAGTAAATATAATAATGTTCGTCTGAAAATATTTCAGAACTGGATGACAATGCTATATTATTGCACAATATATTAATAATATAATAACAATGTTTGTCTATTTGGTACAAATTTTGTAATCGATTTTATACTAACCTTGAACAGCTCAGAACTGGATGACAATGCTATATTATTTCAAAACATTTTACGAATTGCTATAGCAATGAAAAAAATATAAGATAACTGATATCAAACACCACACGCTTTTTTAACGTCAGTTCATTTTCAACGATTTCTCATCTTTCAGTTGAAATTACTATAAAAGCGTGTTTCTTTAGTTTTTTAAACTTTAAATAATGCATAACTTGGTGACTGGAAATTATCCAGAAGGGAATCAAAACCATTCCGTCAAAAGTTTACCCTTCACAACACAAATTATTCTCAAATTAAGAATATTAGGTGTATGTTAATCTCCGTAATAATGAGTTAGTCTCATTACGTTTCAGTACTGACAAAACAAAAGTTGACCATTACTTTCCTGATTAATGACAATAAAAATTTACATTGAATTTTCTTTGGTCCGAGATATTGATGAATATTGTTTTAATTTGGATAATGATGGATAATTTACTAGTTTCCTAAATACTCAAAATGAAATTATAAATATGTGGTCAGAACTCCGATTTTTTCCAGGCGGTGCTTGATGCAGCGAGATATCAGATTTATATATTTGCAGATTTTAAATGTGGCCCGAAATTCTCAACTAAGAGCTTCTGGAGAATCATTTCTTAGTCATTAAGAAACATTTTAAACAGCATCTGTCCTAGTTATAAGCAAGCATATTTAATCAGCCATTTTGTCCAGCAACTAGGGGAAACAACACAAATGAAATTCGTTTTAAACACCCGTAGAATATTAATAATAGATATAAGTTTGGTTTTGTTCATACATTATCATTGACATACAGTTGGAAAGTGGTTCCAATGAAAGGAAATTTTCATCGCAGTATTCACTAGATTTTACTTTTTACTTGTCCCATATTGTATTTGTTGTTTGCGATTTTGGTTATATCAGGTTATAATATTATAATTATATGAATCTGCATTGTTTATTTTTTCATTTAATTTGAATTTTCTACTCATCCATTTTCCAAATGATTTTCTAGTACATAGGTAGAATGAAAGTGTGTTTGTTAGATTATTTGTAGGGACCTTTGGACTCGGAGATTGGACCTTCACTTTGGTAAGATTATTATCGAACTGCATTTTGAGTTGTACATTTTTTCTTTAATATTTTTTTGTACTGGTGGGTGACCAAACCTATACTTGAAGAAATTTTTCCTCGATGGAGTTTGCGGTAAGTTTTCAACGGAAGGAACTGGATTTCTTCAAGCATAGGTACAAAGTTTGTTCATGAACAGTTGGAAAATTGTTTAAAAATAAATAGAGAAATTGATATTCACGTTAGTTTTTGAAACTGGAAGTATATTGAAATAAGAATAATTTTTTCAGCAGATTCAGAGTTTCACACAGTGTGATGAAAATTCAAACAGAACTAAGTCAAGATACTTGATCCAATTAAAAACATTTATTATGTTATGTTTCTTCTTTATCAGCCATATAATTGAATCTGGTTAAAGAAGAAAATAATTAGGTAAAACTGAAAAAACATCAGTCACTAGCTAAATTAAATATTAAGGAACAATAAAGAGTACCTTAAGGTTTTTCAGGAGTTATGAGGAAATTGTGGAAAATGAGATAATGAAGACTCTAAAGATTAGGTTGAGATGTAATTTGAAATGCAGATTAAATTTACTTGGGGAATGGGCAAGTGTAAAGTTAAAAGATAGAGTATGATACAGAACTTACTTTGTATTATGTTTTTTCTTGAACAGTTTAGGCGTTTTGGATTTTAGCTGACATAATTTCAATAAAATTGTTTAAAATGAGTATCGTGAATTAATAATAATAATGACTTAATATGTGTCCTAAAATGTAAAGGTTTTTCTCAAGAAACAACTTGCTTATAATAGTGGATTGTATTTACATCCATTCAATAAAATACTTATTTCATAACAGACTTGAGAATCATCATGCTCGAATATATTTGATTGAAAAAAATTTGTAATTACCGGCATAGTAGTGAGCAAGCTTTGTAAGTTGGGAGCACACTTGATATGACAAAAGGTTGGTTTCCTGCAGTATGGGTCCATCTCAAAATATTGTAATTTAATTTGTACGGCAGTTGTGAACTGCGCCTGTGTATAAACATTAAACATAACCTATATAATGTCGTGTTTTGTTATTTTCTTATGTTTGCAGATCCTCCTCCAAAACAGGTAGTGTATTCCCACAATTCTGGCGTTGTCGACCTAATTCATATAATTCAAATTGAATTTATTCTATAAACTTTGAAAGATAACTCGTTGTGATGTTTTATGCCCTATTTATACATTTTGGAAATTTTATTTGCTTGATATTTCTATATTAATTCTGTTTTTCTGATACTTTGGAAAGGTTGTTACCTTTTGCATTTTTTCATAACAATTTATGCATTAACACTTATTGATTTCATATCTATTTTGATTTGTTGTATATGGTAAATCCCTATATAGTAATATTGAGAAATATATGTGTCTAATGTTGGTATAGCTCGTTAAATGTCTGTAAAAGTGACAATATTGATATGTTCACTAAAACCACAATGTGACAATAAGTACTAGAAGATGATATTGAAAACAAAAGTATTATTCTCCATTATTTTTTGAAGTGACACAATGTGTTTTTCAATAAGTTATCAGGGTTACATATAACGGTGAAATATTTTAATTCATATAATTAATTAAGCAAGGTGACACGCCGAATTTTCATATATTATCTCCTTTTAACAAATTGTTCTATGGCAAATGATTTGATTTTAACTCGATGGTAGCAAGTTTTCTGAAAATCATTTCAACTTTAAAATATGTCTCTGGTTCTTGACAATTCCTTTCTTACTGTCATTGGTTATTTGATTTTCTTATATTGGCCTATATACTTGATTAGTCTGACGTCACAGTAGGATGTTGTAATCTTGTTTTTTTGAGGGAATGATTTTGGACAAATTCATATTTTACCATACAGATGTGACAACCCCTTTTTTGCAATGGCTTCACATTCCTTATTTCAAAAGATTAAAAACACGGAAAACTTATTCCCCAATCCGAAAGCGAACGTGTCTAGCATATGGCGGAACATTGGAATAGTACATTTTCAGACTTGAGTTTGAAAATGGTATAAATTCATTTTAAACTTTGAAAGGAGTTTGAATTTTTTTTTTTATTGTGTGAATTTGTTAAATAATATTCATAGATGTAAAAAATAACTTTTAAGGTAGTTTTGGTTTAAAATGCGATTATGAAATATAAGCCCATTATACAAACCCAGAATATAAGGTTATCGAGAATGTTTATTGAATTTTAAATTGTGAAAGCAAAAAACGTATTCAAAATAGAATTGTAATTACATAAATATTCAGGTCATGTGCATATATAGTCAATATTTTATCTTATTTTCAAAAATTAATGCTAGACTTTGATATACACATGTACTCTCCAATGGAAAAGTGGGTAGTTAAGATACAGCTTTCGACCTACCATAATATGTGACGTCAACACTAATGAAGATTATTGAAGGTTGTGATGCGTCAAACCATGACATCTAGACTGCTATGGGAAACCCTTAGATATCTTAATGCATTGGCAGAACATATTAAATTTGAAATATTTTGGGTGTCAGGATTTACTTGAGAGAAAACTTGAGATTGAAAAAAGTTATGAACTTGCCTGGCAAGGATCAACCACTTTATTTTTGGGCCAAACCAGTTGATTATTTTGTTGTGAGTGGGTCATTTCTTATCCTTCATTGTGATCTACACGGTCCAAAATGGCTTTCAAGTCCTAGTTCTGATTATACTGAAATGTACAGTGAGGTTACTAAACAAATGGGACCAGAAAGAACAACAAAACAACTGGATCAACATATTAGAGCGAACGTTTGGAAAAGTATTTATTACATATCAGTACGAAAAGTGATCTCTGTAGCTGCTAATTCAGAATAGAAATTATTTGAGGGTCGTTACTCGTTTTTCTCAGTGGACATGCTTCTCTGAACAAACTCTGTTGCATAATTGGACCGTCCCGAGACAACTCGCACAGTAAACTTTAATTTGGGAATGCGTGACATTGGATATTTGATGTAATTTTCGGGAAAGAACCTACAAACCAGTCCACCAATAGAAGTACTGTCTAGTACAGGGCTGAGGAATAGAATAGGTGGTATAAATAACAAGGGAACAAAGCATTCATGGCTGTGGAATCACTTTGAGAAAAGGACCCTGAGTGGAAGGTCATTCCTGGGAAGAAACACACTAAGTAACAAATAATAACTTTTGCCTGTAAGATTTTTAAATGTGTTGATGCTATTTTCAGCAAAGTTTTAAAATAAAAATTAACAAATATTGGGTAAGTAACCTTAACTTGAATCATAGCATAACCAATGCAAGTCTGTGAAGAACAGATTTCGTATCAGTATTAATTCAGGATAATGAATGATTTGGTTCAGGATTACGGAGAATAGCTTAATTTTCATTAGATAGAGGACTGGAATTTTGTGAAAGTTATTCTACATTCTGATTCAGTTTTGAAAAGATAAAATGCTTTCATACCAAAGCCAAGCTACCATTGTGAAGAGTAATATATATATATATATATATATATATATATATATATATATATATATATATATATATATATTTGAATTTCTGGTGTCCTATGTTATGGGTACGATTTATTCTTGATATTTGATGATTTGGCTATTATTCATCTGGACATTGAAATTATTTTGAAAGATGACAGTGTTTTTTTTAATCTCGACAAATTGAAAAAAAAATGGATGCATCGATTGGTCTGATGAAGAAGAAAGAACTGTAGGGCGAATAGTAATGAATATGAACAGGAATGATAATGTACATTCTCGCCCAATTGGAATTATTGTCAAGATTATGTGGAATGACGAGTAACACATAAAGGTACTTGGAATAAGAAATATTTCTGTAGTAATCAAAAAGTTTTTGAAACATGTTTGGTTTTGGTGCTTCAATTTGATGGTATATTTGGCCCAACAAAGTTAATCCTTTCTAAGAAAGTATATAAAGTTACAGCGATTGTTGGGCGGAAATGATGTTTCATAAATGTAACATATAATATTTACTCCTGAGTTCTCAAATTGATGGAAACTTCTGTATGTTTGATTTTATCAATTTTACTGTTTTACATAATTCTTGTTCTTGGACGGTGTTTGGAAAAAGGAACTGATCGTTTTATTGATATATTCTTGAACTGACCTGTGTGTGCTATTTTCATCAATGAAATGTTTTCTATATTGAAACTATTGTTCTATAGGTAAGGTAATATTTTTTTCCACTATTTCGTTTTGAATTTTGAGTATTATTGGCTTAATATATCATTAGATGATTATTTCACCATTAGTTTATTTTATTTTGTAATTCACCGTAAATATTTTGACAACATATAGAACGGTTTTCTTTATGTGTATTATAGTTGTGAATGAGGTACCCCCTCCCTTACTCTTTGAAAATTCTCCCTTATTATATTTGTAATTGAAAAATCAGATCCTGATGTTTATGAGAGTTCAGTTCATTTCAAAGTAACTGAGTTGTATCTCTTCATTCAGCTTCAGAAAAATCTTAGCAAGATGTTTCTCTGAATCAATAGTGGCTCAGTAACATGGGAATGTCAGTATTTAACGAATTTCTTGGGAATGATCTAAGGTACCCTCATGGGACCATCATTACTGATGTGCCAAGCAAGCAGTATCTGAGAATTTATATTTTTCTTATAAAATGTTTGAATCGAAGTTGTGTACTGAATTTAATTAAAGGCAAAAATCCAATTTGAGCCTTGACTAATTGTAGAGATTTCGATAAGAGACTTGGGAGGTGGGATTCTCCCTGTCAACTATAATTCTTAACATTAATCATAATATTGAGATTATAATATGGATTTCATGTGGTTGTCTGAACACTTTCAAAGATTTTTATTGATTTTAGGTTTTATCAACTTTTATTCATTGAAGATTCAGTGACTGTTTTTTTTTCTTGATTTTCTGAAAATAATATAATATGATGCTTCTTGTATACCAAATACTTTTTATATTTGAGTGATTTGAAAGCACCCCTGATATATATTGGATAATATTCTATTGATACCTCATAGCACCTTGAATATTTTATAATTTTCACACGATTTATTGTCGTTAAGCCATTAATATGAACTGCTTGTACTTTTGAATATTTCGTGCTGTTTTGACATGTAGTATTTTGAAAATTGCAAACAAGTAATCTCAATTTCTGATTACTTGTTTCAGATGCGGCCAGTCATCTTTTATTTATAGTTTGAATGCTTCTAGATGTTCCCTGCGTCAGTTTATTTCAGGTTAGCACATTTTTACTTTAATTTTAGTCTCATTCATGCCATCTATTTGATAGAGTGTTTTGTATGCTACAATCAAACCATTAGTTGATAATTCTCCAAAGATTTGTAGTATCGCCTGGGAAGTGGGAATTGGTTGAAATTTGTTTGGAGAAAAGTTGTATCGAATGAGATTTTGTCTGAATGTTTGAATATAGGTAGTTCCACTTCTGTTCGACTTTTTCTGGATGTAAAAACTATTGAAAGTAAACTGAGTGATATATACAGTAGTTCTCACAGCGCGAGGAACATAGGAAGAATATGGAAGGAAGAATTGATAATTGTCCGGTGATGAGCCAAAGATAGTCTTGCAGTGGTGTCTACCTCGCCAGGGAAATTTGCTGGTTTATTGAAAGTGTAAGGAATACGAGCTGTATTAGTTTCAGACCATACTGTTATTCGTAATATGGCAATAAATATCATAGGAATTTTTCATCGATAATCGTCCTTGATTCACGTCGAGAGTCAAAATATTGGAATTCGCTTGTCATTATTCATTAGGTGGGGGCTGGGCAACAGCTAATTGACCTATTTATTCTTTCCTATGTTCCGTTAATCGTGAGATTATCTGTATGTGACACGCATTTCTTTAAAAGAAATCGTCAACTGAAGTGAAACATGATTAATTTTAGATCTTTTTTTCAATTCGGCTTTTATTTGTTTCTCGAAACCATTGAAACTATCCAAGTAAATAATTCCCTTGTCTATGGAACAAAATATGTCTCCACGACGAGGAACATGAATTTCTTTCATCAACCATCGATGTGACAGTCATTTATACTGCTGGCCCAGCATGTGTTCAAGTTTGTGTTGAAATCACTTCGAAATGATGAACTGCTTTGTCTAAAATCGTTTGGATTTGTAGTTTGTTTCAAAAAAATAACATCCTTACTCCATTTTAGATCTGACGCTAGACTTTCAAGAATTCTTTACTAGCAATCAATGAAAATTCATTAGCATTTCTTCTACGGATAATTAACAATTTAGTACCTTGCAATGATACGTAATTTATTACTTAATGAAGGAACTGGTGATGAAAAGTAATCCTAAATTTTAAACAGACCACCATCTTGCGTCGCCAAAAACTACCGTATATTTTACTTCTTATAGTTCACATTGAAGATGGCGTTGTGCTGACAGCACAATTTATCGGAATGAACCAATTTAAGTCGACACCCTTGCCAAATCCGTTTTTATTGACCTTACGAATTCAGTTGAATGTGCAAAATAGTGGCATTTTTCATGGCTTTCTCGATATTTCAGTAAAAAAAAATAGTTTTCTAAAAATAAAATATTTCCAGAAAAAAAAATAACTTTCTTATTTTCATGTTGACAATGTGATCATGAATCGAAATACATAATAGAAAATATAGGATGTTCCAGTTATAAAAATATCATTACCTAAAATGTTTGAACAACGCGATGGTAATTTTTTTTGCCTTACATCGAGAAGGATATTATTAAAAATGCCACTAGTTTCTCCCTTTAACTGAATTCGTAGCGACAATCATGGCGTAAATCTGGATTCTTTCCAACTCATTAGAAGAAGCGAGTGGTCTAGATTTTTATTTATTTAAGGCTCTTCTGTTAGTGGAGCAACATTTATTAATATAATATTTAGGAATAAATTAATTAATTTGAAAGCCTTTTTTTGGGAGTACACCAATTGATTTTTTTTTCTGATATCCCACCAAATATATTGTAACTTTATGAAAATTTTTACCATTATTTTGAATTTTTCGCGAATTCTAACTCAACCTGATAAGTGCAGGATACTACTTTATAGCCGCGATAAAATTTATTGCAGAAATATGAATTACATACATTTTTGGGATTTGGAGAAAATACACGAGGTACTTCTTAAAAATGGGTCCCTTGATCAAGGTCATTTATTAGGTGGTAATATCTAAAAGATTTTGAAACAAAGGTAAAGTGCCCTATTAACGATCCCTTGAGAAAAATGATCAGTTTATAGAAAATATGATCTACAGTGGTCACGTGATATACTAATAAATAATGTTTATTCAATACGGAGGTAAATATAGTAGACAACAATAACATGTGTAAAAATCTATTTTTAGATTGTCGAACATGCACAATAGATTACCCAAAAAATGTTTTCCAACACTACTTTTTCCTATATTATGTTACATAGTTTATGGCGGGCACTGTATAATATAAGATAAAACCTTAGCAAAATACTTTTCTATTCCTCCTAACATTAGTTTTGCGGCGTAAATGACTGCAGTGATGGAAATGCACAAAACAACTGATTGCATTGTATTTATTTTCCTAAAGCACCCCTTCCACTGTCGAGTATTTACGATTAATCTATTAAATTTTTCTTGGGTATAAAAATGTTGTAGATCGGGATTAGAACACGATTTTGCATTGATTGTTAATAAGGCACATTATTGGGTAACTGTTTGTCAAGATAAATCTAAAGTATTATTATGTAACAAGTTTTATGAACATCCTTTCAGTAACGAGCGTCTTGGGGAGTTTATAAACGCGTTAAATACTCTCCTACTTTTTCTACGAATTCTTTTAGAAACAATAAACTTGTATTTTTCAAGTTGATTTCTTTTATGTCATCATGACGGTTTCAATTCCACAGACGCAAGATCTAGTCTGGCAGGCGGGTTTTTAATCACTGAAATCAAACAGTAACCTTAGTGATTGTATTTAGAGAATAGGTGGATACACGGAACAATTTATGGAACGATTTGAGCAATTTATTGTTAGATCTCCAAGATTGTACGGATAAAACGGTTCGTTAGGGGAATGTAGAAAATAATGAAGTTGTCTGATAAATCAACGGCAATAATGTGAAGCGATAGTTTTGTCGATTGACATAAACACGACGATTTATCTGCAGATAGATCCGTCAAAATATCGACCAATAATTTGTAAACCACCCTAGGACGTGTCTGAGCTTGTTTGTGTTGGAAGGGCGGTACGATTGCCTTGCTTAGTTAGTTTTTCTTTCACTAACTCCAATAATTGCCTAAAAGTTGTGGTAATTTTTGAAATCGTCAGTTACAAATTGCAATTGTCTTAGAAGCGGCATATGATTCAACTCTTTTTTCATTAACCATGTTTTCACTCATTTTGTACGATTCCTTGTCTTTTCCGTTTTATTACTATGTACCCCATCATCCCTACAAGTAACCCAGCAGTTTCGTTCATGTTCAACTTTTACAACGCCCAAATTTATACTTTGAACACCACTATACGCCAAAACCTCGTCTCGTACTTCTTCCATTTGAACGTTTGATCGGTCATATTTTTCAAAATGACAAAAGATCACCGATCACAGATAAATTGATTACATTTGAAATAATCGTTCCAAACAAAGAAATTGGACAGATTAATTTGACCAGAAATATTGGCCCAATAAAACTTGCGTTAATAGATCATGTACGATTTAACTGAAAGATTTTTATTAATAATTTATCTAACGAAATTGTTCCGTGTATAGGTGGATATACAGGTATCAATTTATCGAACGATTTTAGAAATTTATTGTTAGATCTACAATATTGTTCAGATAAAACGGTTCGTTAGTGGACTGTAGAAAATAATAAAATTGTACGATAAATCAAGGGGAATAATTTAAAGCGATAGTTTTGTCGTTTGACGATTTATCTGCATAAATCCGTCAAAATATTGGCCGATAATTTGTAAACTACGCTACAATCATTATGGCTGAGCTTGTTTGTGTTGGAAGGGCGGTACGATTGTCTTGCGCATCACCGTATCTTGCTTGGTTAGTTTTTCTTTTATTAATTATTCTAATAATTGCTTAAAAGTTGTGACATACATATACAGGTAATTTTTGAAATCGTCAGATTCATCGACTCGCAATTGTCTAAGAAGCAGCATGTGATTCAACTCCTTTTTCTCAGCTACCATGTTTTCACCCATTTTGTACGATTCCTTGTCATTCTTCTTCGTTTTATTACTATGTACCCCATCATCCCTACAAGTAATGCAGCAGTTTCGTTTATGTTCAACTTTTACAACGTCCAATTTCAAACTTCGAATACCACTAAACGCCACGTACCTCTTCAATCAATTTCAACGTTTAATCGGTCATATTTTTTGAAATGGCGAAAGATCACCGATCACAGATGAATTTATTACATTTGACCCAATAATCGTTCCAAACGACACACGTACAAATAAATTGGACCAATTAATTTGGCCAGAAAAATTGGACCAATTAATTTGACCAGAAATATTGGCCCAATAAAACTTTGCGTCAGTAGATCATGTACGATTTAACTGAGAGATCGTTTTTACCAATTTATCTAACGATTTTTTGGTACAATTTATCGCTACAATAAATTGTTCCGTGTATTCACCTAATGGAGTTGCCTGATGATGGGCATTTTTTTATATTCACTGATGGATCCACCAACTACGCTCTTATATTAAGAGCCACCATCAGCGCGTCACACCATAAAGTCGAATTTCTTCCTCACCCCTTCCAGCTAAGGTTTGTAGAAAGTGAACTCGATGAACAGTGGCAACACAGCACCTGTCCGTTCTCGATTACAGCGCCAATCGGATATAAATTTCCCAATCGTAGAATCCATTTTTTGCAAAAGAAAAAAATTCTTAAACAAAAACTGTAGGCGTAAAATGGATTCCCGTTTTACCAAGGTAGTGCTCTTAAGAGAACATAAGGACAAAGTTTGTGGATTGGTGGATTCATCATTGTAAAACCATGCCCAATGTTTGAAAAATTTTTACTTGGAACACATATTGTGAATCTGTACTTAATCGCTACACATTTTTACGCTAAACGCCATTTAGTTATACGAAAAGAAAAAGGAATTTTTTCAGGCTCGTGATCAAAAGACATTACATGATTTTAAACTCCATTTATCTTACATTATAAACTGCTGGTCCGGTCTTAATACCATTATGTATCTATTTCCTACAATTATTATGTGTAAGTTATGAGTAAACGAAGGTGCATGAAAACTGATGAAAATTCAAAGCTGATTCTTTGTTCCGGTGAGCAAAATACTTTAAATTTAACGCACATTTTTATCTAAAAAATCAAATAATTTTGGTAGTTGATCTTGGGTCCAGTGTTGTTTCATTTCAAAGAGTTCCTGTAATAATGTAATTTTATTACTGTACCAGATTATGGCTATAATTTTGTTATCGATACATAAACGTAGTTTCTACATTATTCAGATTTGTCGTCAACCGAATCGACTAAAAGAAATTTGGGAAAGAGACGATCAATAGAGGGCCGAAGGACATTGTTGTCACCCAAAAAAGGTATGAAATGGAACTAGATGGAAATTGACTGGAGTTCTGAACTCTTGGTAAGTTTTTACAAAAAGTTGGATGAGGTATTTGAATTGAAAATGTTACTTGGCCGTATCATTGTTGATTGCAGAAACTAGTGTTCTCAAACCTTCAAAAAATATATATGAACCTAATGACTTACTAGTCCTTGTTTATTATATGATAATATCAATTAAAAAATTAATTTTCATTCACTACAGGAAAAAATCATTCGGGTCTTACTTTTGATTATATCCAATATCATAAAACAAGTACACTGTAAATAAAATAAACTCAATCTTTGCAAAAAAGGTCTATTTCTCACGAGGGAATTGAGATTATAATAAAATACCACAACTGTTGAAAGACTTCAAGACTAAAATTAAGTTCAAAAAAGAGCTTGAGAAATTTATACTTCAATTTCTTTAAAATTTCAGATTTTACTGTATTTGATTTGACTAATTTACTTATATTATTTCACAGATTAATTTTATCACTATTATTCAATTTATGGATAATTTTATTTTATCCCTCTAAACAGGAATGTTTTGTGGTATCAAGAAATGAAGTAATGTAAAATATAGATTAAATGGTGATATTACTTATATTTTGCAAATTTTCATTAAATGCAATAAACTTCAATTCTAAAAATAGTAATTTTCAGATATAGCGTACATTTTATTTACATAAAAAATTATTTATCTATTTGTTTATTTATACATTAAAATTTATATATTTAGACAGTTATGTAAAGTGGTATGAAGACTGTTTATAAACAATTCAACAATTTGGATATCTATAAATCTTAGTTTGCATTCAAAAATAGAAAAAAGAAAAACCAAACAAATTATTTAATATTATTTAAAAAACAAGATCACAAAAAACATTAATTGGTATCTCAAAGTATTTGAATATGTCACATTCTGAAAATGGATATTAATTCTGTTTATTCCTTTGTGAAAGCATGTATGTACTTTCATGCATTTTACTTTATGTGGTTTCAAATTGTTGGATGTTTCTGGAATGTATCTATCGGCAATCTATTAAAATTCTATGTATAAAACTTATTTATCAAAAAATAGAGCTAGCAGAATCAATAATATGGTACACGTTATGTTCATAGTAATTTCTAGTAATTATGATCTGACTTTTTTGTTTACAATTTAGAAAGTTTTAATTAGAGCAGTTATTGAAGTTAATTCGTTGGCATGTCATGGAAGACGATAAAATGCTTTCAAAGCTTTTTTATATAAAGTTGAAATAATTTTTAAAACATGTTCCCCAAATGTTTGTTTGATAATTCTACTTATAATATGAGAATGTAGTCATATCTGCAGTTTTTAGATTAAGTTTGGGACAGGTACAGGGCTCCAATAACGGGAGAAGTTTTTTTTTTAAAACGCTTCAATATGTTTGTTCCACTTTTAATTTTCATTATTGAGCTTCTTAGATACTTTTCCTGTGAAGTTTGACTCTTTTGAATAATTCAACCAATAGGTTCCATAGATTCTTAAATCTTAAATGATAAATAATTTATAAATTGACCATTAGATTAATTTTTAGGTTTATTTTTCCTTTGACAAATTATATACTCTGATTTATTTTAATAAAAGATTAGAATAAAGTCCGTTGATCGTAGTTTCTAAAATTAAAGAATTGGAATTCTCATAAAATCACCATATCGTCTGTATATATGATGTTTGTCTTCTAATCCCATTCTGGATATATTTTGAATATTTAGAACCTCGCGGAACTCCTTTGTTAATATTGAATTTCTTGTTGTTTCAAACTGAGCTATAGCATGTAATTTCTTCAAGAATTTTTTTTTCGGCATTCAAAATTCTGTGGCCACCCTGAAATGTCCAGATATATTATTTGCTTTGCTGTAGTATACAAAAGTATATTCGTTTTGTCTGTGAGGAGAGTGTGGGAAATTATGCAGTGATTAAACTAGAGTTATTTGAAGACTGGTGGGTGGCTGTCTTAAGGGGCTGGCTATGTTTTCACACATGTTATTTCGGATTTTAATATTATTTGTAGGTTTTTGTAATGCCTTGTTGCTAAACATTTATTTTATGAATTGGTGTCTTTAGCTTAGATTTTTCAGAAGTTGAAAAAAAATCCAATTGGTCTTTGTTTCAATGTTGAATTTTTATTTTTCATTCATTAGTTGAAACGCCTATCGGGCAAGACAAAGATGCAATAAACTAAATCGAATTAAGAAAACTTTGTGAATCCGTTTGAAAACTGAATTTTTATATTTTTTGTCAAAATGACTGGCATAATATATAAGTATTTTTTTACCTTTTGTAATAAACGCTTTCAATACTGATGGTGGTTATTTAATTGAACATCACAACCCTTCCTCACAAAAGTCAGCATTTCCTTCATATAAATAACGATTATTCACATCAATATGGAATATAAGTGTTTTTCTTCTGAAATGAGAGCAGTTTCTGTGATCTTAAGGGTTCTGGTCGCCTCTAGGAGTCTATTTACAATATTGAAGAAAGCTATACGAGGTAAGTGAAGTTTATCATATACTTGAAACTCTTAGTTATTTAAAAAAATATACAGGGTGTAATCTAACCTCTTGCACTCCCGTGAAGGAGGGGTGTAAAGTCATGTTAGAACGAATAGCAGGTGTGAAAAATTCGAAAAAGAAAATTTTAAAATATGAAATTTGGGTCTCTCTTTAGACCTCTGTGAACCTATCTAAATCGGTTCGACATTCAGTTTCTTTTCTTCGCCAGCAATTGCCTTTTCTGGTCTGGAAGGATGGCGAACAGTTTTCCAAAATTCAACCCATATTTCACAAACTCAATTCTTTTTCCGCATTTTTCACACCTGCCATTCGTTCTAACATGCCTTCATACACCCCTCCTTCACGGGAGTGCAAGAGGTTAGATTACACCCTGTATATTCAGAATGGACTATGACTCCTATAAATTATTGGAATTGTTTGTTGTTCGAACTCTCAGCAAAATAGCTATTAACCTATCAAATGCGGAAAGATATACTTTCCCGCACACGACTGCCGAAGCAGTTAAGGGCGGTAAAAGTTGGTACGGAAAGAGTACATTTCCCGCAAGCGACTGCCAGGAGTCCTATTCTCGAGTTTGTACGTATGCGAATTCGATTTACTATTTCACTGTAATACACATGAAATATATTTATTTCTTTTATTCGTATACGAATTGGGAGCCGAATGTTTCGAGAACAGCACCCCAGTGCCGGAAAGTACCTTTCACGTATAATAAATAAATTCTACGACAATGCGGAAAGTGATACTTTTTAGCACAAGTGCGTAAACAAAACTTCACGCTCATACAAAAAAGTCCTTCTTTATTTATCATAAATAACTATTTCATTATACCTATCTGAAAACACTATATTTACATGCTTATTTAGCATACTGAAAAAGGTTTTTTTCCGTGCGCTGGTGTCATTATAGCTGCCTATTTACATGTCAAAATTAAATAATATGTTGTTGACAGTTCTCTAGAAATCGCAAATTGTTTGAATATCTCCTTACCAACAGGGTAAATAACGCTTGTTTTGTGGCAATTTCTGGATATTTTTGTACCATAAATATTTCAATTTATAATACATGTTTTTGTTCCTTCATCATCAAAAATAAATATTTCTTAACAATCTGTGGTTTTCAGGTAGATATAATGAAAAATATCGTTCATTACTCGTCCATAAATGCTCTTTCCTCCCACACATATTTTGTCGAAAGAAAATTATTGGTAATTTTGATGCACTTGTGTAATTACTTCCGAAAATAGATCAGCGAGAAAAACCTTTTTTCTACGGCCATGACACAATACTACTCTTTCCTAACTGTTTTTGATTAAACAATGAGGTACATTATATGCCTTCAATTTCATTTCCTTACCTGATAACACAATGAAGTCATTGTGTTTTTATTTTACAATTTATCAAGTCTCCCATGGAATGTCAAAATACGTTATTACTAATACCATTTGTACAAAAATATTATTGTGAAGATAAGCTAGCTCAGTGGTTAGGTGCTCGCTTCACAATACGAAGGTCGATGGTTCGATTTCCACTTAAGCAATATTTTTTTTATATTTTATTTTTTAGGTTCTATTAATCATGGGGATTATGGGTGCTTCTAGAAGAGACGAACTTTATAGAATGAAAACAACAGATTGTAGAGACTTGGATTCAGCAGCAGTTCTTATAGACCCAAATTTGATGAGTCATATCTCTCTGTATTTGTATTTAATAAAAAATGTAGAGAAAATTTCGCTACTAGACGTAATTGCCTTTTCCCACTAATATTTAAGGCTCTGCTCTGTCAGGTGGTGCCCTTTACTCAATTTTCGCAATTTGGCGCTTGGTTCCTTTTCGTTTAACATTATCCATAAACCTAATTAAATTCAAAGTTCAAAATTCTGTTGTAAAATCATTTCGCTATTATATGTTATAGCCGTAGAAAAAGTATAGTGTATAACTTGCATGGAATGCTCATTTCCCACTCGTATGATTTGCAGCATTCGCCTACGGCTCATGATGCAAACTTCATACTCGTGGGAAATGACTATCATTCCGTGCTAGTTATACAATATACTATTCTTTGTTACTTTTAACGTCCTTCTTCCGAGTAATAGTTCCAAATTGACAACAGCTGCTGCTTCTAGAATTCTTTCGGATATTTTTTTTCATCTGAAGATTTAACTTTCTCCAGGACGCGATTTTGAATAACGTCATGGTTTTACTTTGTTAAACAGTTGGCGTCAAGGCCAACCAACATGACACACATATCGTCAAAGCTTTTAATGTATTCTTGTTCGAGTCTTGTTGTTATAAAGTATATTGAACAACTAGTTTCTGCACGAGTTGTACACTATACTTTTCCGTCGACCGACCTGAAAAACAAAAACGAGATTTTACTCATAGAACATAAACAAATAAATTTTGCGAGACTCCTATTATATCTACCAACATATTATTTTTGAAGTAAAACCTAGTTTTATATATTTCATTTCGCACTAGTGCTACAATATTTCCCACTCGTGTGAAAAATGTCACTTTCCCTACTCGTAATTCATCCCGCACTAGTGCGGGCGGGAAAGTGGAGTTTTCCGCACGTTTGTAGAAAAATATGCTTTTTGGGTTGTTTTTCATTGCTTCTTTTTGGAATTGGTATTGGTGGAGTGAATTTAGGTGTATTATTTTGAAATCTCGAAGTTGCTCTGGATAAAATGAATCCACATGTTGGGGCGTGTTTGATATAGGTATATACTATCACTTTTAAATTCGTATGAGCCAAACAAGAGTAAGTAACCAAGTCAAAAGACGCAATTTTCCAATTCAGCACGATTAGTTATCAAGGCACTTAAGAGCCACCATCACCGAAAAGTCGAATTTCTTCCTCATCCCCTTCTGCTCAGGTTTGTTGGCATACTTATCAAGAGTGGGGGTGGAGATAATGAACTCGATTAACATTGGCAACACAGCACCTGTCCGTTCTCGATTACAGCGCCAATCAGGTATAAATTTCCCGATCGTAGAATCCGTTTCTTGCAAAAACCATTGATTTCAAGAGATATTTTTTGTATGGGCTCAGTGGTCCCATAAGAATTCCGGAAACTCAATTTTTTCAAATCATCATGACATTTAAATTTTTTTCCTTAAAAATTATAACCAAAAATCACTGAGGTTCCGGAATTTACACAAAAACATTGAGTAATGCAAAAAAAATTAAAAAATTTTCAAACTAAAACTGGGCTTAAGACGAATTTCCGTTTTACCAAGGTACTGTTTGCTCTTAATGAGCGCATCAGTTTGTCAGACAAAGACTAGTAACACCCTAAAAACATTAGTTACGCGCGAAATATAACTTGTTCACCGCCCCGCCAATATTTCAAATTAGGCACAGGACATGCAGCGCATATGATGAAATATTGCTAGACATTTAACGTTACGTGTCACAATCGATGCTAGTATTTGTTGGGCTCACACAAAGAGAATAAACTAACAGGAGGGTTCAATAAGCTCTAGCCAATCAGAATCTTGTACCATCGATGCGTCATTGTGACGTACTTGGACATGAGTACAGAGTCTAACTCGAAGCTAGAAACAAAATTGTCACATGTAACTCTCATATACCAACAGTGCAGAGTGAGCTAGTCCGTCACTGTCTATGGAGAATGGCGGCCATGACATGTCCAACTACGTCAAAAATGTTCTTTCATCTCTTTCTATTGGTGTCCCCATTGTCTTATGGGGGATTAGACTCTCCCAGTAAAAGAACGTTTAGTCTCCTTGGGGCTCACAGGCATCATAAAAGAGGTCTGTGGTCAAGAAGACTAAAAACAAGGAGTGTTTGATTCCCATGAGACAATGGGGACACTAGTGGAAAGAGATGAAAGAACATTTGTGACGTAGATATACATGTCATGGCCGTCGTTCTCCAAAGACAGTGACGGACTAGCTCTTGGTATATGAGAGTTACTGCTGACAGTTTTGTTGCTTGACTCGAGTTTGACTCTGTACTCATACCCAAGTACGTCACTATGACTTGTTGATGATACATGTTTCTGATTTGCTAGAGCTTATTAAACCCTCCTTGTTTTTAGTCTTCTTGGTCTATGGTTGGGCTATATTCAGATTGTCAGCAAAACAAGTGAGGAAGTTAACGTTACCATCGCAACTAAGTCAATATTGGAATTTGCTAGTATTTATTTTTGCTACTGAATCTATGATGTACCGTATATTTATTAGTGATTTTGAGAAAACAATATGGATATCATTAGGAGAAAACAATATGGATATCATTAGTGCTGGGGACGCTGGAGTGAGTTTGAGAAGTTTTCTACCAGAAATCAGTAAGCAGCGGAGGGTGCAAAAATAAGTTCATTGCAATAAGTATTGTCGATTATTTAAAATTTAATGGGTGAGTAGATTGTTTTACATAAGATAATGCTAAAGCTCAATAGGAGATTTTGGGATTTACTCAAGCGCGGCAGATTAACATATGGGGATACCTTGCACCCTGTTGAATACCTTCACCATATCTAAGCCTTCTAAATAGTTCTAATGATAATAGTAAAAAAATCGATGGTTGGAAATACTCGAGCGCGTCATATTAAGGTATGGTGAGTTAATTAATGGGCCGTGGTGGTCGGCTGGTAAAAGCGTACGCCTCGCAAGCGTGGGGTCGTGGGTTCGATCCACCGATTCACCGGTCTCGTGCATGGCATCACACGTTAAAAGGTAAGGGCTGCATCTTCCCTAGCTTACACAAGTCACTCGAAGAATTCCGAGGGTTGCGCGTAAGGGTGCAATCGGTTGATGGAAATAACAATTTTTTTTTAACAAAACAATTACATGCTGAACAGTGTGCATTTCAATAATCTGACGTTTCGTGTGTGACGTAAGGGAGTGGGAGGGTCACATACTTGCAAAATAAAACGTCACCTTGACATTCTCAAGCGCGTTAATTTTTTTTGTTTTGAATGAAATGATTCAACAAAAAATACAATCTGCCGATTTTCACAAGCCGAAGTAACAAATATCGTCAATAAATAATGAAGTAGTTTTACGTCTGTGGTTAAATTAAATTCTAAAATAAGTTTATGGCATAGTTGACGGGAAAATGAAAATCAGAACTGAATTGAAACAATTTGGATAAACCGGGATTCGAACCCGGGAACTCATGGTTTCAGGCATTTTTCCGTCTGCTATGCCATAAACTTATTTTCGAATCGCCAATAAAGTTTAGCGCGTGCTATTTCACTCTTTCTCTCTCACTCTCTCGCGCCGTCCGTACACTACTTTTCGACGTAAGAATTCTAGGGCACGTTCCACTTAACGCCCGCAACGATTGCAAAACCCTCTGTATCGTTCCATCTAAGGCCCGTGGTCGTCGCGAGCGATCGCTCAACGTCATAGATTACATGGTTCGCGACTTCTTCGCCCGTACTATATTTTGATATTTTCGCGGGAATTTGGAAATACAATGATAGAAACTGAACAAATCAAGAAACGGACATTGCAGTGGAAGTGACAGTGTCAAAGGGAGATTGCGAGACATGATGAAAATGGTTTTACTCCAATCCATGCGGATTATTTACTTGAAACTGCATTTTTTCACTTTAAGCCGCCATATTGTAAACATACAGCGCTCTTATATGCGTTCCACCTATAACTTTCGCCAACAACGCCCGCGGCCTTTTTACGGTAGCGGAACGGGAATTTTGGCAGTCGTGGGCGTTGCGATCTTAGATATCATAATACATATACTATGGGTACGTTTTTATATTCACCAAATTGGTGTGGTGGATTCCATTCGACCAATCGCCGCATATTTATTTTTGAATGGACAAATAAAAGGACGAGTTAATAAGATCTAGTATTCTTCAGACAATAAAGCATATTTTGATTTGATATTGGAATGCGCCTTGGCATGGTTATTTTGTAACTTTTACATACATTCGGTTTTTTACATAGCGAGTACCTGGTTATTTTAATTTGCTCTGCGTTCGTTAATTATCGAAGGAGCATGCAGAGGGTGATGGATTCACTCCACCGACTTAACCTTTAAACCTTTAACCTTTAAAGGTTAAGTCGGTGATTCACTCTCATAGTTGGGATATAGGGTGTACGGATTTGAAAAGTTGTCACTTTCTGATTATTTTAATTGTAGTGGACGTGCTCATATAGGTAGAGGAAGAAGTAAACAAATCAAAGTGGCATCTAACCTAAGTAATGCAAAAGATGTGTTCGTGTTTTCACAGTGGCGGTTTGTTAGTCGGGCTGTTCTCGAAAAAATATCTATTTTTGGGAGTGTAAAACGATGTTAATTTTCCCTATAGCTGCATAGGAAAACTACTACCAATCAATTGTTTGCATTATGTTAGAGCCAAGCATAGCTTTCACGTTTGAGTCCATATCTTTATTCTGTTGTATAAGAATATAAAATCGTTGATAGTAGTGGTATTTTTCAACTCGAAATCTACCTCAGAAACGAAAATTAGACGTGACAGTTCGACAAGATCATTCTTAACTACTTTTGTTCGAGTAGCTTTGTGATCCCGCGGTCCAAATCAAGATCTGCTCGCTCGGTTCGGATTTTCTTTAACTGAACGCACCTTATAAATGGCCGAGATCAATAGTGTTTCGTTCAACATACTATTATGTCTAGTCCCGAAACTCCCAACCAGGGCCCAGGGGTGCGATTACGAACATCCGATCCGTAGCGAGTTTGACGTGGCTCGACTTTCATTTAGATCTGGGCAATTATGAAACTCAATACAATTCAAAATACGATGCTACTCGAAAAGATACCAAGCTGCTTGTCCTTTCTGTGCATGGGGTCTGTTCTACCTCAACTTAATTTGAAAATTTATTTCATTATTCACGAATTATGCATAATTATAAGATGTTCTCGATTCAAATAACTTTCATAATTCCGATTTCTTTTTTAATCGAGTACAGACATCTTTTTATTCTATGGATCGTGACAACTTTCGTATCGAGTGTTCATAATCCAACCCCAGGTACTCTGAATAGATCCGCAACTACTAATATCTACTGTTAGCATTTTCCCGCCTTTTGTTCATGTACCCTGTACGAGGCTAGAAATGTCCTGTCCCTTACTGCCAGCAAACGGTCATGTAGCACCAGTATATTTTCCGCACAGAACACTACACTGTGTAAGTGTTCTCTGCTACTCGTCGAGAAGTAAGAGTGGGTGGAATGTTCGTTGTCGTTGGTCAAGAAAATTTGTCTGTTTCGTATGGATTCAGCAGAATTCGAAATTGATTATCTTGTGATCGATGCAATAACATAAAACATAGCATTTATTCTCGTTACTCAGTTCATTGACGTTTCTTGATAAATTGGCATCTAGCGTTGAAACAGCCCAATAAGAAATTTCCATTATTTTATTGATTCTTCTATTCATATATTGATTGTTCTCTCTTTGAATTGCATTCTTCAGAAATATTGACGAAAATAACTAGCTTATCAAAATTTGTGTCTAGAAATATGTAGTATGTGGTAAAGAGGAAACATTATTTGTTCTTATTGTGTGACAACACAGGTGTCCATCATCCTATTTTTCATTTCATCATCAATTAAAGAAAACTTCTGATGCTTTGTATATTTGTTATTCTATACTATTCAACCAAAATTGACCTCTAAGTGGTCTCTTAAGAACTTCTTTACAGTTTTGTTCGAATGAACTATCAGCAAAATAGTGCCTTTTTGGTCTAGCTTTTGGCTGCTCCTTTTTCGGAATAGGTACAGGTGGGCTGAAAGACATCTCGGACATATTGAATTCGGCATACAGCTGCTCTGGAGAACTGAAAATAAGTCCCATAATATTTATTGATCTTCCGCAAATGTTTGATATTGAAAATATAATATTATGGGTCTCAAATATAAAGTACAATGTAAATATCGAATAAAATAAATTTCTATACTGAATGCTTAACGATACATCAACTTTGCATCAAACACAACAGAAATTTGAAATGGTTTTCTCATATTCTTAAAGAAAAACACTTTTTAATCGATATTCAGTAATTAAAACCGGGGTTTTCATTTACGTACTATTTTATAAAAAATAATATAGGCCGTTTGCGTCTTTTATTTTGTGTGAAAAGAGCCTAAAAGTGGAATATTCATTAAGATATGGTAGGATTACTAGTGCATTCGGATATGTTTTATTTACCTTTTACCATATTCCCCTGGTAGACTTCCTTCACCCGTTGGTGGCACACCACTTGCTATGTTCCTTGCAAACTTGTTCACAATGGGATGATAGTGCTTAGTCAACACAACCATTTCATAAAGAGCAGTACTAGAAGCATTCGAGTATTCTGGGTCGTCGATTTCCGCCTGAAACTTCCCTTCACCCACTGAAGCATCCAAATCGAGCAAAATATCTACAGCTCTGTTCAACTGCATGATTGTTTTTATCAGACCCAGACAACCTAAACATCCGTCGTGAGTCAACTGCAAACTAAGTGTAGCCAACCTTTTCACAAAACCTATCGTTCTCTTATTTGTGATCTTCTTACGTCTTTTGATCAGAGCATCGCTTAGGGTTTTGAGCAGACTCAGGATGTGATCAGATTTTCTTGAAGAAGCGTTAGTGGTCAATAGGTCTTTGTAAAGGCTGTTGTAGAACCTTATGGGGTCCAGATTGAGGGCTTCGCCTTGGCCACTTAGGATAGCAAAAACGGTTTGAATGCAATGTAACTGCTCTCGGTAACCCAACCAATCCTCCTTCAAGAGGCTGTCTAACACGTTGACAATGTCTACATAGAATTCCAGATTGATGCAGTGGGCGAATCTGTGAACAAGGTAATTCATGCATATATAAATAAATCTACATTCACATGCTGATTGAAGAATACATATTACTTGTTTGTATGTATACCCATTTGTAAAAACAGCAGGGAAAGTTTGATTTTGTGGAGGAAATTCGTCAAAACGCTTCAAAGAGCGTCCGAAGTTACCCGAAGTCGCACTGAAGTTAACTCGAGTGTAGTTCGGGCGACTGCGGGTGCACTTTGAAGCATTCAGAGTAACTTCCAGTGACATTTTCAACACATTTCCCACCTCTCAGGTGAAAATCCAATAAATACAAATTGTAGATATTAATTTCTACTTCCAAATGCCGGTTACAGAATTTGATTAAGATGATTTCCCTTAAATCGGCGCATTCAGAAAGATTTGCCCTTAATTTGTTTATAACGCGATTGTGCAAAAACTACACATCGGACAGAAACAATCTTGCGCACAGTTGAACCACATGTTATTATCTATCAGTTTCCGCAATATTGTTCGTCCAGCTTCAAATTTTTTAAAATTATGAATTTTTGAAAAATAGTCTCTTTTCGAGGTTTTCCCGGATTTTTTCAGTGAAAAATGCAATGATCTGGTAGAATAAAAAACCATTTTGTATGTTTTATAATTCTCTACAAAAGTTCTAATACTGTAAAACGATTCCCCCCTTTCTGATATATTCGCAAAAAAACAAATTTTTTTAACTATTTTTTGTTTAAAAAATTCCACAAAGCGATATTGCTGGGGCGAAAACCGGTTTTCATTTACGAACTATCTTATAAAAAAGTAGTATAGGCCGTTGGCGTCTTTCATTTTGTGTCGACAAGCGTAAGGATGCCTCTGAGATGCGCAAACGATAGAAAGCGTGAGTAGATGTGCGACAAAGATCGACAACTGTTTACGGCTGGTTATCATCGGAATGTACAATCGGGAGAGAAATTTTTCTGCAACACGTAGGAACGTAGGTTCTGATCTGAATTTTCATTAATTCCTAATGAACTGTTCGAATAATATAATTGTCTGTGATCACTGGACCGTTTAGAAAAAGAATGCATCGCCACACAATATCAGAAATAGGTAAATAAATATAATAAAGAATACGAGGAACATACAGAAGTTGACTAACAATATCACATGACCTCTGACCTCTGCCAAATCAGCATTGTCCATGGTAACTTTTGATTTTTTGTTTCTCTTTTTATTTGGAGTTGAGAATTGTTCCATTTCACCTTTTTCAATTTTATTCATTTCTGAATTAATTTTCCTAGTGCTTCTAACGCAAACTCCCGTTGCGGCAGCAACTCGCTCTTGAACCTTCACAAGAGGAATACTGGTTTCACCTATCATTGCTTCTGCCTGCATAAATTTGATGACATTACTGACAATTTTCCTACTTTGTCTACTCAGAATCTTATTTCTCACTTTACTCTTTGAAGGCATTTTCAAATACAACAAACTACACTATAACCTATCTAATAATATTTCAAAACTATACACAACACAACCACAACACAAGGATTTCAAATTCAACACACAATCAGAATAACGCCACAATAATTTTATTCCACTGACTGTACACTCACGACGTTAACTGCTTGAATAATGCAGAGCGATTGAGCTCCTGCCCCACTCCAGGGTTGTGTCTACTGCGCAACCAATTCTCGGAGGCATCCTTAGGCTTGTCGACCAGTACTTTGTCTCAGATACAATACGAATAATCAAAAAAGCACCAAAGTTTTTTTGGTATGGTAATTCTGGAATATTGTAATATGTGGTAACAGAAAAATGCCATTACCCTATTCATCACTTGAATTTGAATCCAAGTGGTACACATTGGTATGCTTCTTTTTTAATTTTTCTGCCAGATTTTTAATGAACTTATTCTATTTAATATTGTGGAATTTGTGTAAAACATGCACTCACTTTGCTAAGCCTTCAAGACAAACTCCAAGCACTTTGGTTTTATTAGATGACTTTAGAATCCTAAAGTAGATGTTGAACACCACCTTCGTGATCTCAGTTATGTTTCTTTGTTTGGCTTGTTTATTTTCTTCTGCCTTAGTTTCTAACAATTCCTTCTCGACTTCTTTGAGTTTTTTCTTTCTCTAAAAAAACTAAAATAGATTCATTCAACAAATTGCTGAACCTTACCTTTCGTTCCTTCTTCGACATCTGTAATAATCTAGACTTGTGGGACATAAGCTTTTTTTGCTTCATATCCTGTTCTTTTTCTTGGTCCAAGTTGACCTCTCTCAGATTCAGATTGAGTAAAACCTCTAATATGTCGATATGTACAATGTTGGAGTGATTTTTCAAATAATTGTTGATAATTCGCAAAATCTGAAATATTTGTAATTTTAAAGTACCATATTTTTTTTGGTCATGGTTGTATGGATTTCATCCCCATGCAGTTTACAACTACAGTTCCAAGAAACTTAGCGACAATGACAGATATTAAAGACCTTTTTGGTTTTGAATTTAATACTGTCGTCTGAACATAAGTATTGGATAAGGTTTTATCTGTAGAAGTGAATTAAAGTGATTTATTCACTTATTTACAGAATTTATAAGCAACCCACCCAAGAATGCCATGATGGTTTTGTCGAGGCATTACACTACTCTTTTAATAATCATATTGTTAATATACTACATTACCTTCAAAGTTATTTCTTCCTTTTTGTCTTCCTTGAATATGGTCTTCACAGATGTTTTCACAATTTCCCTCACATTTTTATCATTACTATTCATGAAAGGTACAATAGCTTGTGCTATATTTTGTGAGAAATTGAAATAAGGGTGAGTAACCAAAAGATTACACATTGCCTGAACGGCTAATACGCCGAGTTTCCTCTCATCCTGAAAAGTTAGGAAGATTTCATTATTAACATTATATTTTTTTAAACAAATAGGACAAATATTCATTCGGAATTTCAGTGCAAAGTAGATCTTGTAGAATACTTTGCCAAGAATCTAACAGATATAATTCAATGGTCGTAGGGGGCAGTAGTTATTTTCTGTTGGAGACTTGCTGACGATTTAACCTATTGTATAGGTTAAGGCAGAAGTCTGGATTGCTTTTTTATTATTAGTTTAATATTTTATAGGAACACTTTAATTTTCAGCAAACAGGAATCCCAATTGTTGAAATGTCTAAAAACTAATTTTGGAATGGTTGGCTGTGACTTCATATTTGAACATCCATTGAATTATTTGTTCTTGCATTTTAAAAAATAATGGTACTTTAGCCTCAAGCTGATTTCAGATTCATTACTTTTCCTCATAAACGAAAGTAAATAGTCAAAAAATGAATGTTGCATTCCGAGTTTGAAAAATGCAGACACCATCAAAAGAAACAAAACTTTTCGAGAGTTTATAAATGAAAATGGTTTCAATTTATTGCCAAAAATGAAATGATTGCTGTAAAAATAATACATTTTTATTTTGATACCAAATCCTCATTCCAATAAAAGTTGTAGTGTTGATGATAAATCTATTTTATTTGATGTTCCCTTCTTCTGGGTTAGTCTTATTATTACCACCTACTTACTTCTGACCTTTTTCTTGTATCTCCTCTCTTTTTCATCAGCATGAAACAATATTTCTCCAGCTTTTGTAGAAACTTTTTATAATACAGAAGCAGATTTTCCTCATACTTTTGAAGTTTGAGAGTGTCCTTTTTTACTAAAAAAAATAACCATAAATACTAACAAATCATCTAAGAATAAGTATTTGAGTAAATTGTAGGAAATGAATGAAAAAGAATGTTCAAACTAATCACACATTCAATGAATGGAAAACTACATTTGCTCAATGATCATTAAAAAAATCAGAATTAGGTCTTGGTATGGTAACTCTTCTAACTTTTGAACCAAAAAATATGTTAAAGTCAGCAAAAAATTGCAGCTTTTAAATGATTTCTGATATGTGCATTGAAATAAAAAACAGATTACTAAATGATAGTGTTCTTGAAATGTTCATCAGATTTTGATTTTTAATGAAAATTATCAACATTTTCATAAAGACTTCAATTTATGCCTTGTTCTTGGAATACCTAAAAATCTACTTGCCCTAGATTTAACAAACTATGCAAGTAAGGTAAGAATATAGAGATTTGAAGTAAATATATTTCTCAACAAAATAAGTAAAAACATATTTGATAAAAATGTATAGCTTTCTCAGAATGTGAGAAAATAATGAATGCACCTAGACTATATTACCAAAAGGAAATACTCTGAAGATTTAAAATAGATTACTTTGTAATCAACTTTGTTCAATGAATCTTAACTATTAACTTGCATAAGTGCATTTGTGTACCAAAAACTAACTGGTATGAACTAAAAAAAATTGTAGAACTGAATTCAACTTAACACTGTTATAACTTTTGCAACCAATTAATATAATAAAAAAAAATTGTATATCCCAAACAATGGATCACATACACCCCATTTGAGATATTGGTGGAAATGATAATAAAAGGTTTCATTTTATCCAATTTCTATTTCACTTGGTTCAAAAATTAGCAGAGAAGAATAATTTTTCACTCCATTGTATTTATTTTTATAGAAAGTATTTGTTTTTAATTATTCTATTTTATGAAAATTGTAAAAAAAATAATTTTTATTCTCATTAAGTTTTGGTGCATCATCATAATAACTTACATTTTACCCCATCACCACCAGTTTTCTTGATCTCATAGGAAGGTAAAATATCTTTAAACACTTCAACTAAAGACACTATAACTAATTTTCGGATTGTCAAATGAACTTCTGCATCTTCTTCATCCATAATGGTTAATAAAGTTCTCAAATTTGTAACCTTTTCTTCAGGATTTTCTAGCAATCCGGAGCTTAAGGTTCCAATGTGAATTTTTCTTTTTCGTACTATTTCATTTCTCGTTACTAACAGTTGCATGGCAGATACTGGTTTTGATAAATCCACTTCAGATCCATTGACTGTGAAATTTTCAATATCACTAATTTCGGACTCCCCGCCTTCATCTTCAGGCTCTTCAATTTCATCCAAATCATCTTCTAGAAGAAAATTGAATTCAGAAATTCAATACCAAATCAATTTAAAAGTATATATATTATTGAGCACTTTTTTACAATTCTATATTATAAATAAATTTACAAATTTCTATAGATCAAATCTGATGATTACAATCAAGAATTACCTATAACATCTTCAAGAGTTTGTTGAGGAATTACCCCAGTTCTGGTTTTGATTGGCAATAAGTTTCTGACCTTTTTTCCATCATCATCATTGACCAGCTTCTCTTCATATTCATTTTCTAGAGTTTCATCATCTGTTTTACGTTTCTTTGGTTTAGGGGTACCAGATCTGTAAATCACACACTCTTAATACTTAGTTTTTTCAATGTGTATTTATAAAAATAAAAGTAATTAATAATTAATACAGAATTTCCAAATTATGAAATAATGCTGTAGAACGACGATCAACTACTTCACTGGGCTGTCACAATATAATCAGTAGTATTTGTATTCACATTTCTGAACAAGTTATACTGCTTTAGAAATATCAACTCCAGTCAGTTACTTATCGTGAACTCATTAACCACCACAGTTGGTTCGGGGCACATGAAAAGTCTTCCTAATTGATAGTCTGCTATTGAACCATTGGTTTTGTAACTATTCAATGTTTATGACTGAACTCATGACAAGTCAGAAATACTTACTCTCGATATCTAACCCTATTGAACATACTGTAGGAACGATTCGTGATAGCGCTTTTCAAAAATTCAATGTCTTCTTCATCAACCATTTGTAACATATTCTCCCCATGGTCACTTTCTTCAGAAAATTCCTCATTTTCTTTTGGTCTTTTGACTGGTGTAGGCAGAGTCAGGAAGTTTTTACGTTTTTTGGTCTTCTTTATAACACCTTGCTTCACTAGTTTAGTTTTAGTTTGATTATTCCTTTTTGATTTTGCTACTTTCATTTTCTGAAACTGATTTGTGAAGTAGATGGAAAAATTTATATATAAAACTCTCTTACCACAACCATTATTTAAATAAAATACGAAATTAAAATAAGATTAAAGATTAAACACACTTTCAAAATAAAACTTAACCTTAATCTTCTTCTTTAATGGGCTATGTCATATCCTAGAACAATTTACCAGCTAACTCTTTTAGGAAATGTTTTGTAAAGTCTTGTTCATACCCTCGCGAATTTCGCAATTTTTCTAAGAATAAAATGGCTGCCAGTCATGATGGACCAATCCAAGGACATTGAACATTATTTGTAGAGGATGACCCGATCGACCAAGGAGACTAAACATTATTTAACAGGAGAGTCTAATCCCCATAAGACAATGGGGACACTGATAGAAAGAGATGAAAGAACATTTGTGACGTAGTTGGACGTGTCATGGCCCAAGGAGACTAAAATTTAACAAGGAGGGTTTGATAAGCTCTAGCCAATCAGCATCAACGCGTCAGACGTACTTGGGTATGATTGCAGAGTCGAACTCGAATCAAGCAACAAAACAGGTAACTTTCATATACCAAGAGCTAGTCCGTCACTGTCTATAGAGAACGGCGGCCATGACACGTCCTACTACGTCACATATCGTCACAAATGTTCTTTCTTCTCTTTCTACTAGTGTCCCCATTGTCTTATGGGAATCAAACACCCCTTCTTAAAATTTACCCTGCGTCAAGTCACCGGTCGGACCAGGCACGCACGTTCAGTATGAAGTATGACCATGAGTCGGACCGACCAGATGATTGAAAATATTGGTCACATACATACAGTTCTAATGAGGTCGTCAAGTCAACCAAATGACCGCGCTGGTCGAATGATATTGGTCAGACCGTAGACTTGACTCAGCCTTAGTCTCCTTGGTCATGGCCGCCGTTCTGTATAAACAGTGACGGACTAGCTCTCGGTATATGAGAGTTACTGCTGACAGTTTTGTTGCTTGGTTCGAGTTCGACTCTGTACTCATATCCAAGTACGTCACTATGACGCGTTGATGCTACAAGATTCTGATTGGCTAGAGCGTATCAAACCCTCCTTGTTAGTTTAGTCACTTCGACTGATTTTACGGGTCTCTCAAATGATGTCAGCGCGATGCCTCCTAATGGTTTACTATAGTCATGTTCCGATATTCCTGAACAGTACTGCCCAGTAATTTTGGTCGTTCCGATTTTACTGAAATTGACTGGTACACATTTCGCGCCACTTTTCATGGAACCTCGTTAGAGGCTAGAAATTTACTGATTGCTACTGTTACAGAAATGGTCATGTAGTACCAGCATCCCCTCCCCGAATTGATGAGTTAGGTTGGGATATGTTATGTATTGTTTATTCAATTCATTGATAACAATATCATTACAATTAGGTAGTTCACCTGAAAAGACAGCAGAACAAATGTATCAAGTGGTATTAGAAGACTTGCTAGTAGAGGTTGATGCCGAAACCGCCGCTAATTTACGAGCTTTGTTCTCTCTTGCCTCTCTGGTCCATGTAGATGTATGAAAATAAATATTTCAGGTCAGAATCATGCCAGGCGATATATTCAGGCCCTTGAACGACAACTCGACAATGAATTCAAAACATCAGACCAATAAAATAAATCCACAGGTATAACAAAGAAATAATACCTATCTTATATTCATAGCTCCGCTAGAGCTTGAGGTACTTGAGCTATCTGAATTTTCTGATGATTCAGAATCCCTATCACCTGATGTTTCCTCTATTATTACTTGATTAATTGCAACCATCAATCAGTATCACATAATAATAGTATCGATATAATTTTGAACTAGAAATGTTCCCGCCTTACATTTGACAGTCTGACTTTCCGAAATTAGATGGCAGTTACAGGTTACTGTTATGGTGGATTTATGCAGCAATCATAAGTCATAAGGAAGAATAATCGTCAATGATTGGTTGGTCCGTATATTCCAACCAATCATTGACGTATATTCTTCCTTATGACTTAAGACTTATGATTGCTGCATAAATCCACCATTAGGTGTTCCGAAATTACCTACTGTGACCAGTACTGTTCAGTAATATCGGAACATGAGCTATATCTGTGATATACAAACCCATACGAAAGGCATCGCGGTGACGTCAAATGAGATGCAACATTGCAACATAGGGAATGGGCCATCCTCTACAAATAGTGTGTCTTTGGGACCAATCGTTGATGCACAACCATGTCGGCAGCCATTTCATTCGCAGAAAAATTGCGAAACTCGCGATGATATGGATGTGATCAATACTTAACAATAATCGTTAATTAACGATTTTTGCGATTCTGTAGATGAAGATTGTTGTTATTGTACGATAAAATGTATCTTTTGTATACGACATCGGTGGACGTGTCTTTACAATGTCGTTGGTGAACGAAAAACATGATTTGATTCACAGAAAATATTATTAGGCGATTGTTTGAATCTGAATATTTAGAATAAAAGTTCAATAAAAAAAATAATAACCAGAAACAACTACTTAGAGAAGACATACTGCAAAGATCGAATATTGAGATATTCACAGTACTCACATGCATGAAAGTTGAAAAATAATCCATTTAATAATTTTAGACAACATCGTCTCAGAATACTGGGGATTACATGCTAGATGGATGAAAAAAAAAATTACAAACCAGTAAAAAAATATCTTCGGAAAATCATTGAAGTCTAATAAGCTCCAAATTATTGTCAACGAACAAATAAGTAGGTATCAAAGAAGTATTCATGTATAATTTTCATATATTTACTTTTTTTTGTGATCAAGCATCGTTTTGTTGGTAACTCATCCCTTACTTTTTGGTGAAGATATCTAGCAAGTCGCGAGCGCGGATTTGCGAAATGTCGGGCGAGCGCGCGCATTCCCATCACTACTTTGTCAGTTTCTGTCAACTTTGAGTAGAAACTTCCATCCCTTATTTGTTAGTGAAGAACAAGAAAAGAAATAGGCGAACGTGCGCATTTCTATTGATACTTTGACGTCATTTCTATTGGTTTGTTTGAAATTGTTTGAAACAAACTAATAGAAATTACGTCACTTCTCGGCAGTTTGATCAATTTTTATATTGGGTGCCTTTCTTGATATATAGATTTGAAACAAAAAGTAACCACATTTTAAGGTCCCGCTTTTGGTGCTTGAATAACTTTTGTTGTCGTCCCCTTAAAGTAACAAAAACCTTCGTCACTAATTCGGGAAAAAATTGATTGCTCTGATGTGTACTGAGAACCTGACTGAGAAGCGCTATGGTAGAAAGTCTAACAATGAAGAGGGTTCAGTTTATTTTTGACAATTTCCATCATTCTAATAATTAAGTGGTCGAGAACTTCGCAAAAAACACGCGAACATTATGTTCCGACAATTTTTGTTTAATTTTCTTGTATAAAAAGATATCAACAATTCATATCTATCCCATCCTCTTATCACATTGCCCCCTCTGGTCCATTGGCTAGTGACGCCCTTGTCTATAAAAAATAGATGTCCTTAGAATTGAAAAAAATAATACAATCACAAAAGCCATTGTTGGTTGAAAATTTCAATTATCATTTGTGAAAATGGGTAAGAAGACGGATAAGCTTTACTTTTCATCATCTTTTTGATGAATAAAATTTGACGACGCAGGTATTAAAATCAGATGAAAAACATTTTCACAAAAAAGTATTTTCTTAGTTTGAATTTTCAGCCAGATTAATCAATCTCTGGTACAATTAGAAACTTGACTGATTTAGTAACTAAAATAAAGTAAATCTTTGCAAACTAGTGGATATTGCAAGAAAAAAACTTACCATCACTGAAAAACAACTGTTACTCAGATACGCCTCTCAAATTTTTTTTCTACTAAACTCATTAGTTTTCTCCTCAAAATTAATAAACTCTGATAATAACCTCATCATCTTACATATAATATAAACAATCTAAAAAAAGCAGTCATTCACAGTCGGTTGTTTTTATAAAAAATAATAAATAAAACATTATATTCTTAAGGATTATCAATACTTATCAATAGTAAAAACATTTGTTTAACGGTTGTAGTAATAACATTACTCAAAATTCGTTTTTCCTGGTGCGTTTATTGACGGTGTTGCCAGAGCGTTCCTTCTCCAAAATCTAAAAAAAATATATAACAGTAAATCATTAGCAACAAAGCAACAAAAACATCTCCTAAGCAATCATAATATCCTGTATATGATAATGAAACTTATCATTTGTATTGACTAAAGGAGAAATATTTGTATTGACTAAAGGAGAAATATTTGTATTGACTAAAGGAGAAATATTTGTATTTATCTTTTTTTTTTTAAATTGAATGAGTTTGTTGAAATCCTTTATGGGCACCTTATCCGGCCCTTATCCCATGAGGTAGTGTGGGAGTTCCCTGAGTCCGAATTGAACCCCCCTCAGGTATACCCACCTCGTGCGTGGTAGGCTCGTCCAGCCCGATGACACGTAGGCTCAGATGCCCATTGTATCTTACGTTACCACTTTCTCGGGCCATCAGAAAAATTCTGCAGTCGCTAGGGTTTTAACCAGCGACCGGCAGCCAAAGTGATTGAAACACGGAACCACTCGGCTACCTGGCCCTCTTATCTGGGGACTGGTAAGGTGATTATTGTTGAAATCGAATCCTACGTTATTTTTTATTCTTTTATTCAGACACCTGAAAAAAGTTTTAGGCTTTTACCTTTGCATTTAATATTTTATGCAAAAGTATGTCGACAATATTCCCTTGATGAACTCCACAGACGTTCTGGTCAAAAACTTAAGCCATTAATTTTTTTGAAGTTTCACAAACGAAAGAGATAAAAAAACACACTTGATAAATTGAAATTACATTGGCAATCTATGTTAGATGTCTATGTATTCCTGTGATATACCTGTTATCAGTAAATGAACTAGTTCTAAAATATGGATATATACTGTTACGAGAGTTTTAATGTAATTGTAATGGAATTTGAGTGGCCAAATTATGTAAGTTGAAGAAAATAGTGCATCAACCAGCAATTCTATTTTAATGTTATATTAGGTTTTACATTGTATGTATAGGCCTTGTTATCAGTATTCTTTTTGTACTGTATTTGCAAACCAAAATAATATACATACAAAACACTCATTCATAAAAAATTATAATTTTCAGATTCAATAAAAAGAAAATGGCTAGAAATAGCCATAGTGAAGTACATACCAGAATTGTTTGTATTCTAAACATGCACCAGGTCAAAAAATATATGGGGTATTCCATTTGAAAAACACGAGAAAATTAAATTCAAAAAGTTCCGAATTGAAAAATCGTTTTTAGATACCCTATATAATTTAAGGGTATAAAAATGGATCAACTATCACACTTCTGTCTATCAAATGGTATTATAATTATTTCCTTTTAAATTCCATAATTTTGACAACAGTGACTTTTTCGGTAAGCAACTGCAGATCGCTTTATTATGACAAAAAATGTTGTTGAACTAATCAACATTAAGAAAAAACTTAGCACATATACATCTATGAAAGTCACTAAACTACGGTCAATATAAAATTCAGTAGGCTGTCTGAGTAATGTAACACCCTATATGGTACTACATACATAACAATATTTAGACGGGACAGCGCACTTTTATTTCGCCAAGAGACTAATCTGATGTCGAAACAAAAGAAACTTCTGAAGCGTCGCAGTATCAGAAATCAATACTCGAGCGGTTGAGTAATGATTTAATAAATTGACGTGAAGGGTACTCACGAAACGTACATATCATGCTTGGCAATTTAGTACAATAAAAGAAACTCAGAAAAACTATAATTAATCTTAATTTAATTCAATCTGAAATAAAAACAAAAGTTTATTGTCTACAGTAAACAATAACCAAACTCGTCTTGTATATAATTGAACTTAATCAGCTAAAATCGGTGTTCACATTCCACTACTATTGTCAGTAGCTCAAGACTAATTATTCGATGGTTTCGAATATTAATGATCATTAAACATTTCTACAATAAATGAAATAAATTGCGAGTCGATATTTAGAAGCATAAAAAAACATCTCCCATAAGGAAATCACAAAAAAAATGTTAACTCTAACACAAACTAAACTAAAGGACCAGTTAATTTTCTACGACCCTGTATACATCAACAAAATTAAATGTTACTCTTTACAATTGGAATGAAAAACTGTCATAGCTAACTTAGAATAAAGTCAAGTGCATAGTCATACTACAATAAATGAACGAATACTTTAAAATTATCATTGGAATAATTTTTAAAACAATAATAACAATCTAGTTCGGACTCGAAAAAAAGAGACATCAACTGTGAGCCTAACCCTCGAGATTTTAAATATACATGTGGTTTGGTTCGACCGCTCTTGTTAAGGAAAAAACATTTTGGGGAAATTCACTAAACGTCTTACTCCATCAATAGACAACTTGTTGACTAACTTTTTGTCACTTGCGACGATTTATTTTATACTTTCACCATGACTTTTGAACGAAACTTTCGTGACTTGAGAAAAAGGGCGTAATCACTGTCTTGAAAAACTAGTAGATTCGAGAACAGTTGTAGAATCGTCATGGACGTTTTGGCGAATATTTGGTAATATTAAATCTGTTCCTTGATAACCGGTACTGCCTTTTTCAAGCGAAAAAACGCTGTTGATTTTTATTATCGACTTTTGGCTCCAGGACACTTGCAATTAGACATCGAGAACTGACTATTGAGAACTACAAACCATGAACTGCTTACATAGAAACTGGCTGGAGACCGCTAATTGAGAACTGCTATATACCGCACATTAATGAACACCACTCAATACTGTTTGCAGAGAACTGCCATTGAACTAGGCACTCGCTAACTGGGGACTGACTGAAGAATACGCTATTGGTCATTTTCTATCATCGAGAAACGCATTTATCTAATTTTAATGGGCATTAAACTGACTTCGGCGACATTAATTACAGCTGTTAATAACCCTTTAACAGTCTTCTTGTCAAGTATTTTATGATTTTAATCGCTTACATGTTGGTTTTAATGCGCTCAAATCGCGTTTTATTACCGGACAGTGTCAGAAGACTCGTACATTCGTTTTGTTTATTATAGTCTATAAATTCATATGACTAATTAATTGAAAACTTTTATGCAATTGAAATATGTACAAGTATTTACGTTAGATTTTCTCCTTTTGTACTTTGTCCTACGATGGGGTTCAATTGTTTTGTCTACTTTTCCTACATTTTGACGTTATTACGTGTCTATTCATATGACTTCATAGGGGATTGGCTGGCAGACCACCATAGTAAAATAAAAACAGCTAAGAAGAGAAGTTAACTTTGGTTTTTGAATCATCTTCCCAGCTATCATGGAACTCAGGCAATCGTACTTTGATGCACTATTTCCCAACCTTGTATACAAATTGGCTTCTCATGGTTTCATAAAGCCCATAGATTGTCGAATTAAATTGAATACTAAATACTTTGAAATTGATCAGTTTTAAAATTTCTTTCACATTTATGCTTCCATTTATAAACTTGTGCAACAAACACGTGAACTTATATCAAGAGCCAAAAGTATGTCTTTATAAGATTCCTTGTCAGTTCCATTTTGTATGTACAATTGATGTACCTAATGCTGAACCAGCATTTGTAGTCCACACAAAAAAAAATCATGTGGGAATTTCTAACACATTAATTACAATTTATTACAACAAAACTCGATTTTTTTACAAGCGTGGATTTCTGAAAAATGGGGCGTGGTGCAATATTAGACTAATGCTACACCACACCTACGCTACAGAAAAAAAATATATGAGAATATCTTACACATTAATTAGAATTTATTACAACAAAATTTGATTTTTTTACATGCGTGGATTTCCGAAAAATGGGGCGTGGTGCAATATTAGACTAATGCTACACCACACCTTCACCTCGAAAATAATATGAGCATCTCATTATGAACAGAAATTCTTACAAATTAATTACAAACGCTTTATGTGAAAATAAACCTGAACAAATACACCAAAGTATTATATTGGGTAACAAATGAATCATATTTCAGATATCTCATCTACTCCAGAATTAATTACACTGCTCATCACTGTTGAGAATTATGTTATTCTGTCAAACCACGCGATTCATTTGTTTCAATTCGAGTACCAATTTCTTACACCACCCCACACTATGAAAAATTACTTCTAGTGATGGAATGAATCATATTTAAGATATCTTATCTACATCTGAATTTATTACACTGCTCATCACCGTTGAGAATTATTTTATTCTGTCTAACCACGCGATTCATGTGTTTCAATTCGAGTACCAATTTCTTACACCACCCCATACTATGACAAATTACTCCTAGTGATGAAATTAATCATATTTCAGATATCTCATCTACTCCAGAATTAATTACACTGCTCAACAAGGTTGAAAATTATTTTATTTGGTCAATCCACGCGATTTATGTGTTTCTATTCGAGTACCAATTTCTTACACCACCCCAAACTATGAAAAATTACTTATAGTGATGAAATGAATCATATTTTTTCTGATATCTCATCTACTCCAGAATTAATTACACTGCTCAACAAGGTTGAAAATTATTTTATTTGGTCAATCTACGCGATTTATGTGTTTCAATTCGAGTGATTCATACCATCACTTGACGTGATTTTTCATAATGTGGGGTGGTGTAAGAAATTGGTACTCGAATTGAAACACATGAATCGCGTGGTTTGACAATAACATAATTCTCAACGGTGATGAGCAGTGTAATAAATTTGGATATAGATAAGATATCTTAAATATGATTCATTCCATCACTAGACGTAATTTTTTATAGTGTGGGGTGGTGTAAGAAATTGGTACTCGAATTGAAACACATAAATCGCGTGGATTGACCAAATAAAATAATTCTCAACGGTGATGAGCAGTGTAATAAATTTGGATATAGATAAGATATCTTAAATATGACGCATTCCATCACTAGACGTAATTTTTTATAGTGTGGGGTGGTGTAAGAAATTGGTACTCGAATTGAAACACACAAATCGCGTGGATTGACCAAATAAAATAATTCTCAACGGTGATGAGCAGTGTAATAAATTCAGATGTAGATAAGATATCTTAAATATGATTCATTCCATCACTAGAAGTAATTTTTCATAGTGTGGGGTGGTGTAAGAAATTGGTACCTCAATAGAATATAATAATATTGTTACCCAATATAATACTTTGGTGTATTTGTTCAGGTTTATTTTCACATAAAGCATTTGTAATTAATTTGTAAGAATTTCTGTTCATAATGAGATGCTCATATTCTTTTCGAGGTGAAGGTGTGGTGTAGCATTAGTCTAATATTGCACCACGCCCCATTTTTCGGAAATCCACGCCTGTAAAAAAATCAAATTTTGTTGTAATAAATTGTAATTAATGTGTAAGATATTCTCATATATTTTTTTTCTGTAGCGTAGGTGTGGTGTAGCATTAGTCTAATATTGCACCACACCCCATTTTTCAGAAATCCACGCTTGTAAAAAAATCGAGTTTTGTTGTAATAAATTGTAATTAATGTGTTAGAAATTCTCACATGATTTTTTTTGTGTGGGCTACAAATGCTGGTTCAGCATTAGGTACATGCACAATTGTGAAAATGTACACTCTTAATATTTTATTAGACTAACATGTATATAAAAAAGTAAAACTCTCTTATTCATATTTGAAAATATCCAATTAAATATTATTAAAATTTCAGTTTTAGGTTTGCTATAAGCTATTGTGCTAACCTTACAGTGTACGCCAACTATTTTTGTGAAAATGAGCATCGTGGTTATTGAATGAATTAAAAATTGTCACTTACATCACAGTAATATTGAAACTATCCATCAGGCCTCAAAACAATTTCTTATCTTCTTCCCTCAGACGCATCTTCGAAGTGCTTGGGATATTATCTGTCACAGATAAAGATTCAGTTACATCGTCCTCCTCCTCCTCCGAATCAAAGTGTGTACAAGTATTCGTATTGGAAATTATTGACTCATACTTTTCCTCGAGAATGATATTCTCCGACATCAACTTTTTCCTGGCCTCTCTCAAATAATTGTTCTCTTCAAAAACACCCATGTAACTTTCTTCTGCTTGTCTGAGAAGGATCTGAGAATCTGCCAACTGAGCTTCCAGTTGACCATTCTCGTTCTGAAGTTCTTTCATCTGTCGTTCCAGTTGCATTTGATTTTGTTGAAACTTTCTCAACATATCAATTCTATCACTTAGTTCCACTTCAAGAAAGGCAATCTGGCGTTCCAGTTCTTTTATTTTCTCTCTCTGAAGGGAGATAATGTTGGGGTCTTTTTGGGAGGGAAACTCATCAGTACTCGAATCACTTATATTTATGATACTGTCATCTCCGTTCAATGCTTTATTCTCGAACTCCTCTCTCAATCGAATAAGTTCTCTGACATGCTGTTCCTTCAGATATTCTTCTGCTCTTCTGACTGCCGCCTCTATCTCCTCTTCATGTCGCTGTCCAATCTTTTTGATATGGTCTTTGTACATATTAGCAACATACTCTTTTTCCTCTTCTATTTCTTTGTAGTGCTCCTCTTTGTTGTGTTCAATTTCGTTATATAAATCACTCACCATGGTCCGCAGCTTCTCCAACTCTTGCTCGCGGGAATTGTCCACCTCCTCGAAAAGCTCTGGTAGCGCCTTTTTCTTTTCAACCATATCAGAAAATCTATTTTTTCTTCTGATTAGCTTCGGCGGCTGCTCATCTATGATTATCTCTTTTGCAATGGCAGCAAAATTTAGAGCTTGGTGACTTTCATCGAACATGTCTCTAGATGGGCTGATGTTGACGATCATTTCTAGGTTCTCAAAACCCATTAGAGCTTTTTGGAATAATTGTGTTAGTTTGGATTCTCGGAATGGCACTAGACGTTTGTCTTTAATTTGTTGAAGACCTCTGATATTCTCAATGCATCTGCCTGTAAAAATCAATTCAATAACAAAAAACTCTTTCACGGGTCCGATTATACTTTCTATTTTATGTTGAAGCCTATTTCACCAGAATCTTTATATTATGAAATTATGAATGGAATAGAACGACAAAAAATGGCTGAGGAAATGATGAAATTTTTGAGTTATCAACAGTTGGATTTCGTGGAAGAAATTCGTTTTCAAATTTATGTAAGCAAACATTTTATTAGACCCACCTAAGACCAATAAGGACGTGTTGATGTTGTTGGATTCCTTCAGTCTATCACCAACGTTCATCGTCTTCTTTGATCTTTCTGATCCGGCCAAATCACAGAAATTGAAACTGCTAAGGCATATCTCATCAGAAATGTTCGATATCTGCACCAACGTAATAGTGAAAATACAATGTGATCTGCTAGAATGGGAATTTATGGCTGTAGCGGCATATTTCAAATTGTGTAGACCAAACTGCAACACTTGGTATGCTTCCATGCCGTCGCAAACGTGTATCGAAGTCAGATTTTTAATGTAGGTCTTCCCATTGGATTTACCCAACACTAACCTAGGTCGCTGCTTTCCTCTTGGCACGGAAATCAGCAAATCATGGATGCTCTCGTTGTATATTTCGGCGAAGCTGACCCATAAATTGACAGTCACATTAGAGAGATCGTCTATTTTTGCAACAGGTTCCGAGCTGAGCCTCTCTTGCATCTGTCTGAAAATTTGAATGTTGCTTCTTAAATTAGGGACAATAAAGCAAATACAATAATTGGCAGACAAACAACCTAATATATTTTAGGACTCCCGGGTCTCTGATATATTAGCCAATCTTTAGAGAGCATATCAATAACACACTGACTCTTGGCGTCAACAATATCATCAGCAACGAAAATAAGTCTAGATTGCTCTGCGAGAGTCAGCTAGATATTACTGTAAGTTAAATAAATAAATTCAAATAATTAGGAGTAATTATAGATAGCTCAAATTTAAAGAACTTGAAAACAATTTAATCAAAATTATTTCATATAAAATCAATTACTTGTATAGCTATGCTGATTTTCTGACAATATGGGCCAAAACTATTCTTTTTAACACCATATCACTTCATTCACCTACTGTTCCACAAGATTTCATCTGCTAAATTAAAATTAATTATTCCGATTTAGAAACTTCAACATAGAGCCATGAGAATAATATTGACTTGCTCAAGGAGAACATCTGTTGAGTAAATGTTGAAGGAAATGCAGTGGTTATCAACAGATGACTTTTTTGAGTACAATACTCTGATATTTATATTCAAAGTAAAATCAGGTACTGCTCCAATTTACTTGAGGAATATTGATAATTACAATTCTGATGCACATGCCCACAATACAAGGTCACAAAATGATTTCCACATCCCACTGGTTGCAAAGAGACAGACACAAACATCTGTATTTTTTAAAGGCTTGAACAGATTCAACCAGCTGCCCCTAGAAATCAAATCCGCAGATTCCTTGATCAAATTTAAACATAATTTTAAACTTTTTCTTCACTCTTCTAGGAATGTAGTTTGAGGCAAAAACTGAAATTTTATTATTCTGCACAGGCTATGTTTTCTTCTCCAAATGATTTTGTTGTTTTTATCTGTGTTGTATCAGTATCTGTTGATATGAATCTGTTTATAGGACCAAATTTTTAATGTGTAGTTTTTAAATGTATTAGTTTATACAACTAAATAAAGGAATTATACATAATATGATGATGTTTCGACTTTCTACATTTGCATTCATCGAATATGATGCCGTTTAACTACAGTTTTTGTTTTCTATTTGTCAGGTAGCCTGTGCAACATTCTAGAGCAGTACATTTCCTACTCTATCTAACCTTTGTACCAGCCAATCTATTGTTTCAAAAGGCTTTTATAAATCAATGAAAACTGTGAATGTCAAAATATCTTTGTCTAGTTGGATTTTCCAGTCACCAAACTGGATGACAGTTTCACATCTGTCCTTTACCCTGAACCCTGATTATTTACTAATGATATAAAACGTTGTTGTTACGTGTATACCGGTAAAACACGTCCCATAAACTTACTATACAATAATATATTAATCTATAAAAATCCAAAACACAGACAAACCAGGAATTTAGAGGGTACAACAATTAAAACAAAAAACTTTATACCAAATATGACATAATTACCTGTATGTTTTTGTATGTGTAGATTTATCTATAAGGGTGGCATTCAACACTGCAAACTTATTCATTTTCTCCAAATTTATCATCGACTTGTCCAGATATGTAGTAGTACCAATTGGCAACGGCTTTATAACTGGTTTGTCCTCCATTTTTGGAAGAGTTCTGAATATATACTCCAAAGCCCTGGGAATCAACCCAGGCTCTTCTGGTGTACCAACAATGGTGAATGTTTTACCTACGATTATTTTTTAAATTACTTTTTAAATTACAAAGTGAGGTACACTCTCCAATTTTTTATAGTATCAAACTTAAATCATCTGAATGTTCAAGGTAAGATCCCATATTTTTCAACAATTATTAAAAATTGCCTCTAATCGGAAAAGTGCCCTTAAGAAACGCTCCCACCTTTCATTTCTCGAATAGCAACTAGGTGTTTTCATTTCATCATGTAGAAAAATTATGAATTATTGGGCCAAAAGTTTTGGAGAATTTATAAAAAACCAAAGATACAAACATGCTTCATTATGAATTTTCTCAAAATTGAAAGTTCTTCAACGAAGGCGACTTAGATATTAGTTTTCTTCAATTTCAGAAATTGAAATTAACGCTTGATACATTTTTTCTTCTCTAGGTTCTTAATAAAGATTATCATACGAGTAATTGGATACATGATGATTTTTCAAGGGAATGAAAAAAAGCACGTGTATTTCGAAGAAAAAAAAAACGCGCAACCGCAATGTGGTCAACAACTTACAATTTTCCAGTATATGTACAGCAAACTCAGTATATTGATAAAACCTGCTTTTTTGTTTTGCTTTCTTATGCCAAGAGCCGCCTTTTGTTGAAGAACATCCAATTTTGTTTATTCGTTTTCTTTCAGATTTCAACAAAACTTTTGACACAATTGATATAACTCATAAATTCATAGTTTTTGATCATGCCAAATTGATAACAGGTTGTCGGTATTTGAGAAATGGTAGTTGTGATTATTTCTTTACGAGTACTATTCCGCTTTGAGGAAGTTTTTGATAATTGTTGGGAAATATGGGAGACGCAATACGCAAGATCACAAACGAAGAATTTGCCAATTTCTTGAAAAAGTATTGGTCTTTATCAGAGATGGCAATTTCTAGTTAAAGAGCAATCAATAAGTACAATGACTTTTTTTTCATAAAATTTGTAATTGTATTTAAGTTCTCATTTAAATGTAATTTGGCAAAATCTGTGTAGGAATTGTAATTTGTAATTATGTTATTCAAATAATCTAATTACAATTACTTCTTTTTAGTAGGTATAATCACTTTTTCAATTACAAGTACTTTTTCCAATTACAATTACATTTATAATTAAATGTAACTTCTGAGTCTGTAGAGATTATTCTAACAATGGTCATCACTCCCAGAATAAATGCGCTCTCTGACAATA
Source organism: Chrysolina oricalcia (assembly GCA_944452925.2). NCBI lineage: Eukaryota > Metazoa > Arthropoda > Insecta > Coleoptera > Chrysomelidae > Chrysolina > Chrysolina oricalcia. The sequence goes on along the minus strand of OX101818.2, from coordinate 14,617,984 downwards.
ATTTTGAAAAACTGGTCATAAGTAACAATATAAACGTATTGGAAATTATAACCAGACCTCGCAAATCTACATTTGCTTGATGAAAAGTAAAAATTATTAATATTTTCATACCAAATATTTCTTTTAACATTGATGTAAATCTCTTAATTAATTGAAAATGTTTAACAAAGGGGAACTATTAAGGTCCAATTGATCATTCAGTAAACAATTCGAATTTTTCAATTTATTAATTTTCAAGAATTCTAAATAATTAGGTCTAATACCCTTATTTTCAACTAATTATTATATTATATTTTCAATTAATTAAGTAGTTAGTAGCTGTTTTGAGATTTACAGGTACCTACATTGTATTGTCAATTTTTATTTTTATTATAGGTAGGTCCTATTTATCTTAATTGATAAGAAGGGTATTTAAGTAATGTTCAATGTAGAATAATTTACAGCTATTTGTACCGGTTCAACTTAAGGTTACCTTACGACTTAAGTGGACCTTACATTACCTTTTTGATTTGCACCGCTATTTGAGGACAACATAAGCCTCAGTCATGATAAGCCTCAAATTCTCCAGGCTTAGGTTCCACTTAACTACTTAACCTCACTTTTCCTACACGAAATAATTTCCTATTTTCTTTACGTTCAAAGTATTTTGAGCGCTTTTTCAGGATTTTGCTGATGTGATTGTATTTTTCCCTCTCTATATACTAAACCTGATTGAGGCTGATATATCCCTATGATTAATTTTCAGATTCAACACTGTACCTATTTCTTAATACAAAATGTCTATTGATATTTAAATTTATATTACTCACGAACTTAAAATTATTCTGTTGCTTTGTACTAAAGGAATGGAATGGCGAGTCTTTTCAATTTTTCATTCATCCAAAATTATCAACCACATCTTTATGTCGTAAACATTTTGGATGGATACTTTTCTGTTCACTAGGGAAAGTCAGGTCAGGTTAGGGTAGCTAATAAACTACGCATTTTAACTAATGTGCATGCAGCTCTCTTGGCGATATTGTGGCTAGTTTTCCCGGTAGAGACAAATTTTCCAAATTACTTGCCATACTCCCGCCAGCCTTTCAAATTAGACAGAACTGACAGCGCAATGTGCATATTTTTCAAAACTGTGCGTTGTTTAACGTCTTGTCGTTGGTTACGTGATCATTTTTGAGCTGTTGCCAAACATTTCCAATACTCAGGTAAGGTTCAGGCCAGGAGTCAACGGTGCAAACCATCTTTACCTTGAGGTGTACCTTAAGCTGATCCTCTACTTAGCTGAGTTTGTTATTAAGGACAACCGGTGCAAATAGCCGTTAATGTATTACATTCGCTTGAAAATGATACAGTGTATCGAAACTTTCGCATAGACAATAATCTGTGGAAATTAAAGGTGCATTAAGGGTGCATTTAGTCAACATCATTTTAAAATTGTGCTTAAATATATGTCAAAAACGAAAGTTGAATCTGTTATATCAAATGGCGCCATTTATACAACAATGTTGAGTTTATGCTAAAAACCTTTGATGTTACCGTTATGTTTATGATAATGCTTGTGCTAAAGTTGACTAAATCCACCCTTAGTCAACATCATTTTAAAATTGTGCTTAAATATATGTTAAAAACGAAAGTTGAATCTATTATTTCAAATGGCGCCATTTATACAACAATGTAAAGTTTGTGCTAAAAACCTTTGATGTTACCGTTATGTTTATGATAATGCTTGTGCTAAAGTTGACTAAATCCACCCTTAATCGTGTTTCCCTTAGTGTCATTCATTAAGTTACCTAATCCATTTTTCATAATTAACTGTCCTTATTACTTTTTATTGATTTTGTACTTACATACAAACATTTTCAATTTGATTTCTAATAATACAAATTAATATTTTTTTTGTTTTATTTTTACTGGGATTTAATTCATTTAGCCGAACACTTTTAATTATTGATTTTTTTTAAATGTTATGGTTCCTCAATTTTACCATAATTTATTGTTTTATCTGAAAAGTAATTAGGAATTCATATTTTGAGGACATGTACTTTGTAACTGTATTTAGTTCTTTTGAAAAAGTACTTTGAAATTACTTTTATAATACCTGTAATTACCCAGATCTGGTCTTCATCAAAAACATTAGAATTCATATGATTATCTGTCCATCAGTAAATAGTTTTTCATATACAGGGTGTTAATCTATATGCTTCCAGCTGCTGTCATTCATGAACAAAATAATGTACCAATTACGAATTGTCCATAACTATTTCTAGGAAGTGAAAGGAAAACTAAAATTACTCATAAAAGAATCAACCCCGCTGATTTCCAGCCATCCAATTTGTGGATACCTCATTGAACATCTTGTAAGAAATGCTCTCATGTGGTATTCATTATATTTCGAATATGGTGAACCAACAAAGAGATTCGGTATCATTCTGGTTGGGGTGACTGCATATGGGGCTAATTAGGGGATTGACGGGTGGGAGAAATTCATCATATCCTTGAAACATTTGTGAGCAATTTCATGGAGTATAGTTCATAGTGATTTTCTGAATTGTATCCTCCGGCCCCATTCAAGTAATTTAATATAGGAGGGGGTAAAGGGGTCAATACAGACACTTACAATAAAATATACTCCATGAATGAATGGAAATGAAACTGCGCTAATGCTGCATTAATTTGATCATTTTGATCCATTTTAGGGTGTTCTAGATAATAAAATGTGCGTTTTGACCACTAAAATATGAGGTATCATTGGATTCAGAAAAATATGTACATATATTTAAAGAATTAATAATATAACAGAGCATTCAAATATCGGTTGTGATCAACAGCCAATAATATGGGTTCACTCACCAGATCCTGAAGCTCCATAGGTAAACAGTGTAGAATTTCTACCATTTATAAAACCCAAGATCCTTGGTTTAACAATGCTGCTGAATATTTCAATCTGAGTAACGTCCGGCCTAAATATTTTCGTAAAAGTATATGTTCTTGTCATAGCATTGCCGTACTTGAGATTTCTCATACTGTGGGATCCTTCAGGAACTTTGCAAATCAAGTTGTCTTTGTTGATTTGATAGAGATCTTCATAGGGGACACCTCCCTTCATTCTCAAATATACTTGAATGCATTTATCCTTCTGAAAATTGGTTCAAACAATAATTCTTATGTCTTTTTGGTTTGATTGACATATTTCGGAAATTATCAATTATAACTCGATCATCATTTATAGGGAGCCATTATGGTCCGGGAGTTAATGACAGATTTCATTACAATATTTTCGCAAGCCTATTTTTTTGTGTGTATAACGTACAATAGTAATATACACGTCTGCCACCGATTCCCCGCGACAGAGGATTACAAGAGGGTTAAAATTGCAGCAAAAATTTGACGTTTTTTGTCTAAAAACACCAAATACTCGAAAACGACACTACATATAGGAAAATTGTATTTAATCAGTTTTATAGTTCTTGATAAGATCTACAAAAAGTTGCCATGACATTTTTTCATATCTCTGAAAAAAAAATTTTTGTTTTAAAACACCAAAAACTCAAAATGGAAACGAGATATCGACAAAATGTAGTTTTATTGTACTCAAACAGATCTACAAAAAATGTAAATGAAATTTTTCCGTATGTGTGAAAAAAAAATTTACAATATGGACTTGGAAGAAAGGACATGGCACTGACACGCTTTTTTTCTGGTTCTACAGGGTGAGCTAAAAAATTGGGTTGAATGTCTAATGTCAATTGTGGAAAATACTGTCTATAAGTCGATTGAAAAGTCGAGTGAAAAACATCAATTGACTTTGAATAGTGTGCATACTTACAGGATGAGGCAGAATAAGCGATTTTTCTGAAACCTGTTTATTAACTTCTCGCCCAAGTGCGGACATTTCATTGAATTTCTTGAAACCAAAAGTTCTCCCGAGGTTGCTCGTATTAGTATTTTTGTTTTTTACATGTTTGCACCCATATACAGTGTGTTTCACTTCTCAAGGAAACACCCTCGTATCTTCCGTCAGAACCATGAAATTTTCAGAATCGATAGATAAACTAGAAATGAACTCACAGCACAAAAAGGGTAATCCAACGTGTTATACACTGTACGCCAGCAGCGATGGAACAACTCAATTTTCCATTGCTGCTGGCGTGAAACAAATTAGAATTTTTCAGGACTGAATATTTTTCAGGAAACAGGCGTATTAGTAGTAATTTGAGGATTCTGTACACGAATCCGAAGGAATTTCTTGCTAATTTTGCCCCCTTAATATAACTTTCCGGAAAAATGGGTGGTTTCATCGCTGCTGGCGTGCTGTGTATATCATGCAGGATAACCATGTTTGTGCAGTGAGTTCATTTCCAGTGTATTTAACGATCCTTAAAATTTCATGGTTCTATGTCAAAAATTACGGAAGATACGAGGGTATTTCCGTGAGAAGTGAAACACACGGTATATGGGTGCAAACGTGAAAAACAAAAATGCTAACACAAGGAACCCCGGGAGAATTTTTGGCTTGGTGAAATTCAATGAAGAGGCCACACTTGGGCGAGAAGTTAATAAACAGGTTTTAGAAAAATCGCGTATTCTGCCTCACCCCTTACCCTGTAAGTATGCTCACCATTCAAAGTCAATTGATATTTTTCAAAGCATATTATAGCCAAAAATCAAGAAATATCAACTTACAGACAGTATATTGCACAATTTGCATTAGATATTCAACCCAATTTTGTAGCTCTCCCTGTAGGACCAGAAACAAAATCTAATGAAGGAAGTTGTTTCTTTAGATCTCTAGAATGATACACCAAAAATTAAAAAAAAAATCTGTCGAGCCCCAGGAATAAATGTATCCAGTGCCATTTCCTTTGCAAAATTTGAAAAAAACACCGAAATCTCGAAAACCAGTTATCGAAAAAATGTTCATGAACAGTTTTATTGTACTAGCTAGCACAGCTCTACAAAAAGTTCTAACGAAATTTTTTCATATCTTGAAAAAAAAAAATTAATTGAGGACTTGGAACCCTCCTGTAAACACTTGTCGTGGGGGCAGACGTTCATATTAGGTAAAAATAAGACTTTTGTTTCCCATAATCATTTGTCCTAACTTGCTTCGTTCTCAAGATACAGGGTGACAAAGTTCCTTACCCTGCACGATCTCATGACTTAACCCCTTTGGATTTTTCTATAAGGTACAATGAAAACAAAAGTGTATGCTGAGCCCATCAACGACGAATGTAATTTCCTAGAAATGATCTCTAGATATCACACCAGCAAGATGCTGTGCAGCTGCAGAACTTTGCATTGGAAAATATGATGGTCATTTTTGTGAAGTTTTGTTTTTCTGTTTACTAATGAAATACAATTGGTCCTACTATCAATTTCTCTGAAGGAAGATAATGAAATGAACAAACAAATTGTATGGCTCAATCCAGAAAAAAACTGAACATGCAAAAAAACAGTAGAGTACAATGATTCGTCCGAGGGGGAAGTAACTAGCCATTTTTTGTACACCTAATGAAAATAATGCAGTAATTAACTCTAATGAAAAATAATTACCATTAATGATGTTATACTATTCATCGGAAAATCACTGATTAAAATCCGCGTCTGCTCAGCGATCACCGAGGCGATTACTTACCGATTGTCAGACGGCATAAATTTGCCAACTTGGAACCGAAAAAATTCATATCACGGATCCCCAGAAACATAGATTTCGATTTTAAGTTGAATATGAAATGATTAATGAAGTAATGAAAATGTTATGATGTACACCTAATGAAAGAGTTACTTCCCCCTCGGATTCGTCCTAAAGGCCCCCATAGACCTCGTACATGTTCGTCGAATTTCAACGCCGCGATCGTGAACGTCGAACATGTACAGTTGCGGTCAAAAAAAAATGGGACAGTCAGTTATTTTTGCGATTATTCCACTTTTCGTCACTTCATCTATATGTGGCATGATCACTTTCTAATTTGGAAATGTTTGACAGATGTCAAATATTCAATGTTGCCATATGACATATTCATAAAACAAATTCAAGCAGCTAGAATTAAACAAGAATTTGCTTAAAGAGTTGTCCCATTTTTTATTGGCCGCAACTGTACGAGGTCTGTTGTTAACAAATCGACGATTATGTACGTCAAACAACATATCTGGCTGCGCTTGATTTTCTGCACGACGAACAAAGGTTAATCGTGCAAAATCGTAGTGTGTGGAGTCATTCGATGGATTCGACGGATTTTTGCCACTGATGTGCGAATTTCGTGTGAAGTTGGTGTGTGTAGCCGTTAAATTATTCAATTCAGACATGAATGAACAATTTGTTTCCGAATTTTTAGAAGAGTGTAGAAAATATACTTGTTTATGGAGCCAGTCTCTAGACCAGACACAATTCTTTGTTTTTGCGTGATCGGCAAGTGCCGCCGCCACTGCTAATAGCTGGGCCTTATTCATTATGTTCGTGAACGCTGACTGCCGCAAAAATCGTAGTCTGTGGGTTAAAACGGATCCATGTACATGTTTGACGTTCGCGATAGCGGCGTTGAAATTCGACGAACATGTATGAGGTCTATGGGGGCCTTAACATTAATAAGATTACCCCTTGGGACGCCACTGGAATCAATAATGTTGCCATAAGTACTTTAAAAACCCTTATTACCTCATAATGAGCATGACAGGTTTTATCAAAATCAGCTAGAAGGTTTTTAAATAATTGATAAAAAAACTGTTTTTTTTTTGTAAAAACTTTGAACACTCTGTATTTCGAAAACGAAGCAAGTTAAGACATATTGTTATAGGAAAAGAGGTTTTCTTTTCACCTAAACAAATGATCCTGAACGTTTGGCGGTTTAACCCTGGGTCACCCTGTATATTACACACAACTCATACAAAAAATATGAAACTTGCGAAAAGTTCTGTCGTTAACTCCCCAATAGTTCCAAAAGTAGGTGTTCTAATATATTTTATTTTCACTTAAATATATTTTTTCAGATCCATATATTTAATAGTTGACACCGATATACAGGGTGTATACTAAACGATGTCATTAATCTCAGGTGGTGATTTCTTGTCATATTATATAAAGGAAATTTCATATAAACGTGCCATAACTTGATTCGTTTCTGAGATACGGGGTGTCAAGTTTCATTTAAAAATCGACATTTCATCAATTACTCAAAAGTATTTTTGATGATTTTGATGAAACATGGTGTGATTATTAGCAGTAGCAAGGGTATTCGTTTCATGAAATTATATTTCAAATTATAAGTGGCAGATGGTTACCTGATTGATATTTATGGTAAAAATCATTGTAAGCCATTTTTTTTAAATCAAAGTCAGTGGCGTAGGAATGGTGCTTACGCACCATCAAAAAGTATGTGACTGATCTTTTTTTCAGATACTCCATATTTTCTTGACATTCTATTTAAATTTATGCACATATGTATTGTTGAGTTTGGATAGAAACAGTTGACAACAGTAGGTCCAGCGAGATCCAGGAACACAACAAACAACCAGTACATTAACGACGAAACCAATAAAGGAGTTCAGGTAGAAACAAATTAATTGAGGAAAGTGTTGCTATTTCAAATTCAAGGCATTATATGAGAGTTGTATTTTTAAATGTTTAATGTGATAATTGGCAAAATCAGTGGCGTACAATCATTTTTTGCCGTAATTATCAATCAGGTGACCCTTCACTACTTATAATTTGAAATCTAACCTAATGAAAACAAGCTCCTTGTAACTGCTAATAAACACACCAGGTATCATGAAAATCGGTGAAAGGACTCTCGTGTAATTAATAAATAACCAAATTTTTAATAAAACTTTGACACTTTAAAACAAATTAATTTAGGAAACACGTTTATTTGAACTTTTTTTCATAAAATATGACAAGGAATCACCACCTGAAAGTAATGACATTTAATATAAACCCTGTATATTGAAATCGAACGAATATTTTCATTATAACCTTCATTCATATTTGGTGATATCGGCTTTTGAGACTGTATCACCTATTTATATTTTCGTGTGTAACTAGTACTTCTGTGGCAGAGCCGAAAACTTTAGAGCAAAAGATTTTGTTTATCATTGAAACCTGAACGTAAAACTGCCGAGAGGTGATCCTAGGAGTTTCCAATCTAATACAAAATAGAAATCTGTAGTTATTAAATATCTCTTCTTGTATTTTCAGACGTTTTCTGAATAATAGGATTGAAAAGATATTGAAAGAATAATAATAATGATAATAAAAGATCTTTATTGATCAAATATAAATATAATCAAATGGCCATCGACCTAAGTCCTTCAGCCTGTACATTTTTTTAAATGGTGGTACTTCCTTATATTTTAAGTAAACAAAATGTATTAATTTTACTGAAATGTAAAAAAATATGTATGTTCAATTTTCTTCGGTTGATAATTCCTGTATTATTTCTAATAATGTCTTTTCCGGGAAATTATACCTGGGTCGAACTATTGTACATTCCAAGAGTAATGGTTCCATTAATTCGACGTTATGAGGTTTTGATGCTAATTTCTTGGTAATAATTTTCAGCCTATACTGGATTGACGGTACCATTGTTTTTTCATAGAGTAGGAAGGGATATGGAGTGTGTTCATCGGGTGACGCACTTTCGTTATTGTACGAAGAGATGATGTTTCAGCAACTTGTAGGTTCTTCAGTGCGGGTTTTCTACAGTTGGCGTCGTTGACGAAAAGTGGGTGCCCGTATTCAATCAGTGGTCTACATATATGGTTTTATATATTTTTGATGCATTTCGCATGCCGTAATTTTTGTAAGTTAAGGATCGGAAGTGTTTTGCCCTTGATTTGGTTCTACATTTTACCAGTTTTGTGTGATGGTTGAAATTTAACTTGTGGTCCAGTTGTATACCTAGGTATTTTGTACAAGATTGAAGGGAGATTGGATGATTCAGTCAGGTTATTGTGGGTGAGGTTATGGACGGAGTATGATTGAATATAATGTACTGGGTTTTCAGTGGGTTTGCTAGCAGCCTCCAGTCATTGAGCCATGTTTGAATTTGGTTAATCATTCTTTGAACAAGAGCCGTGTCGTCAGCATATTGTAGAATATAGGAGGATACGCCTTCATTTTGCGAGGATTGCCACTGCATATCATAACAGAATATATTGAAAAGTATGGGAGATAATGATGAACCTTTTTAGCAGAGAACTCTCTTGAGAGTGTAGCATTCTCAAAAATGCTACATTTTATCGGGTATGGCATGCATTCGAAATACCTAGCGAAGGTACCTTCGAGTCAGGCAACCCGATATACTCGAGAAAATTGAGAGGTGGGGAGCTGTGAGAAACGAGATGTTCGGCAGGAGACGGATAGGAGAAGCGATTGAACGGTGATAAGGAAGTGTAGTGAAATCAAAAAAAGCAATTTTCCGTCCACGGGATCTGTCTGTTTCTAGCTTACGATTATCTCACACAAATTCCTACGCCAGCTTTTCTGAATTCCGACGAAAAGGCAGTTTTTTTTTTTGAAGAGACTTGAAACTGTTCTTCGTTTGAACCGTTGCTGCGTTTTTACCGACATCAATTTCCTATTTGTTTTATGGTATTCACCCTTACTCAAAAGGTTAGTTTTTTTGTTATGTTATTAAACAAATTTTGATTTTTATTTAAATTGGCATTTAGATTACTTCATTCAATTGGAATTTATTCCAGGGTTCTAAGTTGGGGTTATCGCACACGTGAGCTCATCTATGCTAGAGTTACGTATGGTTGAAGCTGTGTACAGAAAAACCCATATAATTTCTATACTATTGGTTACATGGAATGTGAAGATGTCGATAAATGGTATCGATTCTGGTTTTTATGATTATACCGTATACACTGCTCGCCAATTCCACCACCAGTTCCTGGTCACACCGAAGTTTGCATAAAGAAAGCTTGGAATCTGCAGTTCAACAGGCCAGATCTTTTTATTTTTTATTTATTTTTCTGCATTTTATGAATGACAGATGTGTAGTTACTATTTACCTCACCATTCTTATAAACATCTAAAATTGAATATACTAATGACTTTTTAAAACACTGTAAAGCAAAAACATGGTATACTATGGTTATGCGTTTAAATTAATCAAATGGTATTTAAATTAATATAATTACCGTCATTCAATTTATATGAATTTAATTTTTGCAATTGTGGTCATACATATTTTTTTTGTCAAATATCAACAATGTTTCCAATGTTGATTATTTTCTTCCTTCATTAAATGTATCATGATATTTTTGCGTTCATGATTTTTTTCTCTCATTACATATACCTACATATAAGTGCTTGTTTTTGAATTTTGTAACTTACATAAAACTAATTTCTCTTAAGCCTAATTAAGTTGCATGGCGCCCAGCTATTCTTATTTTTTTTTTAACAAAGCCTAATGAAACTAATGGTTTTCCCCAATGCTCTCCGATGAACAGCTGCCGTTCGCATGTTCCACTCAATTTTTTTTACTCAAAAGGCAAATAAACAATCTTAATAAAAAACCAAAAAGTTGAGGGTACAAAAGCAAGTTGTTGATTTTTACTTTCATTGATCTTTCACCGAGGAAAATTTTCACCAACTGTATGATCCATGCTGGTAACTGAAGTTGGGCTAATTTATAGAGAAGGCCTTTATGCCAAATATTGTCGAAAGCCTTTTTAATGTCTAGAAAGATGACATTGGAATTCATATTATTCAATTCAGTTGTTTGCACATTTGATACTAGTAGAGTAGATCAGTTTGTTTAGAAACCAAATTGATACACAAGAATGTCATTTCTTGCATAGCATAATATTTTATTTTTTGATTATTTTTTCCAGTAGTTTACTCAAAGCTGGAAGTAAGGTGATTGGTCTATAGTCATTTGCTTGCGAGTGGTCCGTGTTATAACTATAATGGTTCCTGCTTTCCATATGTTGGAAAATTGTTGTTGTAAAGTTTGATGATAAAAAGGTGTACCACATAATTCAGTTTTTTCTTGACCAAGGGACGTTATCGAGCCTTGTGCGGAATTTCTTTGTTGATGGAGTATCTGGAAATAGACATCTTCATTGATGGCCGTATTTTCAGTTTCAGGAAAATTCTGGAAGTATTCGTCATACCAAGCCAACACTCCTTCCTGATTTTCCACATCAAAGCTGGCATGTTGTGTTTGAGAAAAATTGTCTTCAAAAATGTTTGCAAACATATTTGCTTTTTCCAGATCCGATAAGAATTCTTGTCTATTTTCTGTTAAGGTTGATAGTGTGAATTTGGACTTGCATCTTGAAAGTTTATTGAAAGAAAGATGTAGGTAATATTGCAAAACCAGCAAAGCTCGGTCGGCCATGTATTTGTTAATAGAATATCGGATTATAGGGAAGCAATTTGTTTACTTGTGAAATTTTACTATATGGAAATTTACAGTTTGTTTGCAAGATAGAATACTTCAGCTGGATAACATTGAAATACATTGAAATATATACAATAAAAAATAATAGTTGAAATTCAAATGTGTGAAATACTATCCTAATCAATAATTTTAATTGAAATGTATGAAATATGTAAGAGGGATAATTCCCCACACATATACAGGGTGTCCCAAACTGATTCAGCCAGGTTCTAGTTCCTAGACTAGCCGAGATATTTAATTGGAACAAAATCTATAATTTTCAGCTGTGAGGATACTTTAGAATTACAGCGCAATCTTATTTTATTTTGAACAGCAACCCTTAAAAATTCACTACTGTAAAATTTTAAATAACACCCTGAACATTTTTTAACATATTCTTATAGAATGTCTAATTCTAAATTCACCAGTTTTCTCCGATTCAAAATCGGTTGATAAATAGCTGAGAAAATTAACTTTCAAGTTTTAAATATAGTTACCCATGAAAATATGGTGAGGTTGAAAATTCCCCTGTCCGAATACTCCAATCAATAGAGCATGAAATGAGTGATTTTTTTACTTTACAAAAATACTAAGTAGTAGGAAACCAACTGTTCCATCACATGAAAGACAGTCCGTAGTTATATTCTGTTATGTTATGGACTCGCAATTGTCATTTATTCATTTGCTTATAAAATGTAAACTAATACAGCAATCTGGTTGCTCCAAGGAGAAAAATTGTAGATAATTGATATACGAACAAAATTAGATTATTTACGACCCGATCGGATAATTAATAACGGAGAACTTACTATCAGATCTATCCAACATTATTTATGGTGTTCCTCAAGGATCAGTACTTGACCCAATTCTCTTCCTTATTTATTTGAATGATCTCAGCAACCTTGATATAAAAAGACAATTCACCATGTTTGCAGATGACACAACATTAATATGGCATGGAAATAATGTTGAATTACTGAAGGAAAATATTCTGACCGACTTGGAAAAAGTCAAACATTGGTGTGACTCTAACCTACTCAATAAAACAAACATATTGACCCTCAAGTTTGATATAACAACTTATCTTTAGGTAGTCACACCGTAGAAAACAAATCATGCTCAAAATTCTTAGTCATTTACCTTGACAATAATCTGGGGTTTGAAGATCACATAAGAAACCTTTATAATGAAATAGCTTCAGGCTGCTATGCCGTCAGAATTATAACTAGGGAACTTGCTTTTAATACAGGCAGATTGGCTTATTTTTCTCTAATTGAATCCCACCTGAGGTATGGCATTCCTTTTTGGGGTTTCTGCAACATCCAGCTGATGAATTCAGTATTTGTTTTACAAAAAAGAGCAGTCATTTGTGCAAAGCTCAGTATTTAGAACACTGTAAGCCACTTTTTATCAAACATGAAATTTTAACACTGACCCGCATATTTATTTTACACAAAAACAAAAACACCTGCTGGTAATGATAGACCTTATAATACACGCCAAAATGATAATATCACACTACCAGGGCCGTGGTGGTAGAGCGTTCGCCTTTGGTGCGAAGGGTTCAAAGTCTCGCATGGCCATCGGTCTCGTTCATGGCATCACACGTTAAAAGGTAAGGGCTGCGTCTTCCCTAGCTCACACAAGTCTCTCGAAGACTTCCGAGGGTTGCGCGTAGGGGTGCAATCGGTTGACGGAAATAACAATTTTATAACAAACAGCAATTTTTTTTATGACCTAGACCGACATCGACACTGACATAAAAATTCCCTTATATACTAGATTAAAAAGATTTATAATCACCTCCCCTTCATCTTTAAAAATATGGTGAATATCTCAATTTTTCGGAAATCACTTAAATATGAACTCTTGAAGAAATGATACTATAGCCTGCGAAAATATTACAGTGACGACCTGACCTAGCTTTAATCTATATTCGTTTTTTTTTATAGTTTTTTATCAATTCTACCATTTAAACTTGTTTTTGTATCTTGATGCTTCTTATACTCGCATTGTTTGTTTATTTATGTTATACACTGTATCTTTAATTTATAATGACAGTAACATTTCCAACTTTTTGGTAGATGTTTACTGAGAACTCATTTTCATATATAAATGAGTGTGCACATATAACAATAATAATGACGTTTATTCGTGATAAAATCGATACAAAGATTAAGAATTAAAAAAATAATTAGGAATAAACGTGAAAATATCCTCAGAAGTACTCTCGAAAGTACTATACGTACTTGTTTGTGGCAAATACAATGTAAATAAATATAACTGTAGTAATACTAAAGTGTCTGGTGTGATAGAATAGATATATACGAAAATACAATTACACATGTTCAAATATTTTTTTTCAATAAAATAAAAATAAAATTTAAATTAATAAATAAATCTTGTGTCTGGTGACGTAAAATAGACAATACGGGAATACAATTATACATGTTAATAAGTTGTTTTTTTTTACAATAAAATACAAATAAATAAATATAATAAAATTTAGTATCAAAATCTCAGTGAATTGGAGAAACACAGTTTAATTTTTTTTTCAATTTTCTATCAATTTATGAATATCAGTTTTATCATTTTTCTTTATAAATATTATGAGTCGCTTTTTAAAGAGTTTCAGAGAAGTTACATCTATAATTTCCTTTGGTAAGTATTTCAGTAATTTTAGGGCTAGGTACAAGTAGCTTTTCTGTCTGATGGACTTAGACGCCATATGGATAGAACCATATGGATGGTTCGGAGTGTTATGTTCATGTTTGTTTTTATATATTTGACATCCTATTTGAATGCTATATAATTGCCTGAAATCTAATATTTGTGTTTCTGCATAAAGCAAATTACTTGAATATCTTGCAGGCTTGTTGAGTAGTAATCTAAGAAATCGCCTTTGAGAAACTTCGAGAGCATACACGTGCATTCTCGATACTCCTCCCCAACCAATAATTCCATAATTCAGGTGTGATTCAACTAAACTATGGTATACATTTTTTTTGTAATTGTAGTTCAAAGGTTTTACAACTTGTTTGAATCGATATAGAATACAACGTAATTTTTTCGTTAAATACTTCATATGATGGTCTCATCTGAGATGATTGTCTATATATGTATACCAAGATATTTTGTTTTTTTGGCAGGTTTAATTACAAAATCTGTTTGAATGTTGAGATTGTATTCTGGCAAGGATGTAGTATGACTGCTAAATGGTAGGTATACCGTATTATCGAAGTTAATAGAAAGTAATCTACTGTCAAACCAGTCTTTGATGTTCCCTAGATCTTTTTCAATGTTCAGTTTCAGATTGTACCAGTCATCGTTTTTATAAAATATGACAGTGATCTTTCCAATTGTATCTTGGATGAATAGGTCATTCAAATAAATCACGAATAACAACGGTCCCAGTACTGTCCCTTGAGGTACACCACATGTTACTTTAATTTCTGTACTTACCTGGCTTTCAATTCTTACTCTTTGGTTCCTGTTTGTTAGGTAACTTTTTAATAACTTGTGTGCTATGCCTCTCACACCCATATCTTCCAGGCTATCTAGAAGTATGGAGTGATCGACTGTATCGAATGCCTTTTTCAGATCTATGAGTACTCGAGTCTAGCGATTCATAGATGATTTTTTTTAGGAAATGAATTGCATCAGTAGTAGATTTATTATCTCTGAAACCATACTGGGATGTTGATAAAAGATTATGTTTTTTAATAAATGTTCCTAATCTCGCTTTTACCTTATACCTATTTCATTTGTGTAATATGTAGATCTTATATTATTCCTAACAGCGCTTTGTCAATAAGATATCATTTTGGACAATAAAGTATATTTTGATTGATTGATTGAGAAAAGCTGGAAAAACCGGAAAATATTGTTTTTTTTTAAATTTCAGAAATCCGCTATTTTTCAGGGTTGGCCCTTCTCATGAAACTATTGAATCATATGTTCTTTATGTGTGCACAAAACAGGCGCTGTCGGACCATTAGTTTTGGCACAATTACAATCTGAATTTTTTTGCAACATCTTGCAGCGTGCCTGGATGCTCTAGTGATACCTAGTCGACTTTAACTTCAACCAATTCAATCATTTTGCGCTACAATGCTGCAAAATGGGTGAAAAATGCTTACAAACATGATTGAAAATGGCCGAGCTTGCCTATGCGGTCGAGAAGTAAGAGAGACCGGGAGATGAGGGGAAGCGTATTATCACATAACCCGTTCATTAGAAGAATTCGATGTTCCCATTGGAACAAAATTCTGAAAATTTGGAACCTCAAATAAGATAAACATAAGTAATAGTAGAATTCAACTGTGCATTCATTCATTCAATAATATACAGGGGTTTCATTTCCGAAAACCTCCGAATGACAAGATATTTTTTCTAATAAAATTTATAATCGTACTACGACGGTTGAAACTTTTTATGATATGCATTTATTTTTTGAAAATGATTAAGAATTAATATAGGGACATTTCAAATTGTATCAAAATAGTAAGAAGATTACAACAATGTAAAAAAATCCAGGGCGTTCCATTAAAAATAAGGAAGTTTGTGTCCACTTCCAGTTCAACCGGAAGTGCTACGTTACTGATGACAATTCAGATTGATTGTTTATGTTAACTCATAGGAAGTTTCAAATTTTCAGAATTTTATTCCAATGGAAACATTGAATTCTTCCAATGAACAGATTACGTGATTTTACGCTTCCCCTTATCTCCCGGTCTCTCCTACTACTCGACCGCGTATGCGGGCTCGGCCACTTTCAGTCATGTTTGCCAAGCATTTTCACCCATTTCTCAGCATTGTAGCAAAAAATGAGAATATACGTTCCTGGTACTATACTTCTACTTTAAAAATATGTTTGAGAAATTGAAATCATCGGACCATCACTAGAGCATCCAGGCATGCTAGAAGATGGTGCAAAAAAGTGCCAAAACTCACGGTTCGACAGCGCCTGTTTTATGTACACATAAAGCACACATGATTCAATACTTCCATGAGATGAACCAACCCTACAACTTGAAAATGGCGGAGATATGAATTTTTTTTTTAAATTACAAAATATTCCGGTTTTTCTCGGTTACTAATGATCCGATTGAGTAGTAAAAAAATCTAATTTTGTTCGTATATCAATTCTCTACAATTTTTCTCATTAGAGCAAACATATTGCTTCTGTAAATAATAATAATAAAAGTTGTTTATTGAATCAGAATTACATTTAATTCAAATGACTATCGACTGAGGTCCTTCTGCCCATTAAATACAATTTTGTTTTGTGATAACATATATGGTTAAAAATAAATAAAAAATTTGCATAGCTTATGCTATTTGAAAAAAAATCAAATAATTTGTATTCACATGAAATAAAAAATTCGACATGATCTTGATAAAACTATAGAACTATCATTGATTATTGGTTGAAAAATATAACAGTTTTTCCAGCAAGGTTTCTTCTGTTGCATATCAGGGTTTCTTCTCAGGGCATATTTGGTGATTATCTCAATATTTCCTTGTTTTTGTGAAAACTTCCTGGAGAGATGTTGTAGACCATCCTGTATCGGAATTACATTGGTCAGCAGATAAAGCAGAGGATTATGGAGAAGATTGTTAGGGATTCTTATCTTGGAGATTTTCCTGATAGCTGTTGATTCTGTTACTTTTAGTATATTCAGAATTCGCTGTCTCGAGTTGATTTTGCTGCTGTAATGGTTTTAATTTTATAAGAGCAAAACACAAAAGAAAAACGTGTTTTGTTTTTAAATGTTTATAACTTTAAATTAAGTAACCATTTTAAACTGAGCTTTGAGTTCATATATCTGACTGAGAGTCAGGTGCTTTTTGCTCTGACCACAAGGTCATTAGATATTTGAAAAGATTCAGTAAAATGCACCTCCACTTACTAGCCTGATTTATAAAATTTTAAAATTGTGATGACTCGCCATAAAGTAAAATGGTACTAGAGGTATTACATTGTTATAAACCCCTTAGAATGCTTCGGTCCATAAATTTAGGGATTCGAATTTTGTTTATGGAATGATGGCTGCAACTACCTCTTTGATTTCTTTGTTCATGTATGTGTATTTGAAAAATACACCCAAGGTGTATTCATGTCTTAAACGAAAGGAGAAGAAAATCAAATTTTGGATAGTGCATTTTGAATTTGTCAACATGTAGAAACTTTCATGAAGAATCCATTTTCTGAGAAGTTTCAAAGGTATTGAAAAATCTCCTATTTATTTCTATTTTTTCATGGTCACACTTCTCTATCTCATTATGATTTGTCAACTCATATAGTTATACCCACAAGATCAGCAAATTGATTCACAAAAAAAAAGATTTATATTAGGTAAATTGTATACATAAAAATATGAAAGATAACTTCAAAATTAGGTTTCCCACAGACTAAAGAAAATAGATTGGAACTTGATAGAAGAAAATGCTTCTACATTTCTAGCTTATTTTCCTTAAGGGAAATTTAGTGAATATAAAAAGTTTGTATAGATATTCGAGCAAAATTACTTAACTTACATTTTCTTCTTCTTTCGTCGTGGTTTCATTATTTGCTTCGATAACGTTTTCCAAGTTAACTTTTACGTTCTCTAAGCCTGTCCTGCTCCAGGCTAGAATACTGGGATCTCTTGCGTGTAAAAAACTTGATACAGTTTTTGTAACATCGCCAGTATTAGCCTCCATAACTGAAAATTGTAAAAATTATGGACACACCTCCATATTAGTCCATATTATTTTACTACTGTTCACAATCCATACCTACTTTCTTTAGATGCTTTAAAATTATTGTAAATATATACCTGATAACATTGCTATCTCAACCAACTGAAAATAAACCAACGATTCTGAACCAACGAATCTCAACTCAACCAACGGAAACGGACTAATTTGATTTGAATCTGGAATTTCAAGTTTCAACTTTCAACAGACGACAAAATCACAGTGTACCCAACCCAAGAAGACTAAAAACAAGGAGTGTTTGATTCCCATAAGACAATGGGGACACTAGTAGAAAGATATGAAAGAACATTTGTGACGAAATGTGACGTAGTTATACATGTCATGGCCGCCGTTCTCCATAGACAGTGACGGACTAGCTCTTGGTATATGAGAGTTACTGCTGACAGTTTTGTTGCTTGATTCGAGTTCGACTCTGTACTCATACCCAAGTACGTCTCTATGACGCGTTGATGATACAAGTTTCTTATTGGCTAGAGCTTATTAAACCCTCCTTGTTTTTAGTCTTCTTGTACCCACCAAACAGATTAATGGTGGAATGCAGCCGTCATAAGTCATAAGTTTTAGGTCATAAGGAAGAATATTCGTCAATGATTGGTTGGAATAAACGGACCAACCAATCATTGACGAATATTCTTCCTTATGATTGCTGCATAGAGCCTGATTCACATAATGGCAGTAGCAGTGGCACTAAATGCAGTGACTCCGCCCCTTTTGACGCTGTTATCAGAATGAGTGACATTGGAATGGAAATTTTCAACTGATGGTGGATTTATGCAGCAATCATAAGAAGAATATTCGTCAATGATTGATTGGAATATACGGACCAACCAATCATTGACGAATATTCTTCCTTATGACTTAAGACTTATGACTGCTGCATAAATCCACCATAATTGTTTGTTAAAAGCAGTAGAATGGAATCATAACAGCAATCTCGATTTCATGATGATTTTAAGGTTAGAAATGCGAACACTGCCAGATTTTACTGCAAAAAGTTTAAATGAATCAAACTTTCAGCAGCGTGACCCTGAATTTTCAGCGTCGTCTAAACATGTTTGCCATTGGTTATCTTATCAATAGAGGGGGGTGACGCCACTGCTATTATGTGAATAATCAGGCTTAAATCCACCATAAACGTTATTTGACTAGAGCCGCTTTCCAAGTCCCAATTAGTAGCTCCGAGTAAATCGGGGTAGCTCCTGAAGTGATCTCACATCAAAGAGACTAAACTAACGAGGAGGGTTTAATAATCTCTAGCCAATCAGAATCTTGTAGCATCAACGCGTCATATTGACGTACTTGGATATGAGTACAGAGTCGAACTCGAACCAAGCAACAAAACTGTCAGCAGTAACTCTCATATACCAAGAGCTAGTACGTCACTGCCTATAGAGAACGGCGTCCATGACAAGTCCAACTACGTCACATTTCGTCACAAATGTTCTTTCATCTCTTTCTACTAGTGTCCCCATTGTCTTATGGGGATTAAACTCTCCTTGTTAAATTTTAGTCTCCTTGATCTCACATCACAAAAATCATGTTCCATTTATAAATATCATGTATTCAGTTCAGGATCAGTTCAGGATCAGTTCAGGGGTAACAAGCTCCCAATTGGAAAGCGCCTTGGAGAGTCTCCCTTCATTGCATTCCCTTCACCTGCACTAGTTGATTGAGATCATTTTCACATATGTTCGTCTTTCTCTAACACTTGTATTTAATTTGATTTTCTATTTCAAAATATCAACTTCAAGCAAGTAGAGCAATCAGAGTACGTATCAACGAACGACACTGGAGTTTAGTGTCCTTGTTTTTCCTTTATTCTGCTCAAGGCTCGTTCATAATTTCGCGAATATTCGCAATTTTTAGCAATTTGACTAATGGTGGATTTATACAGCAGTCATAAATCATCAAGTTTTAAGTCATAAGAAATAATATTCGTCAGTGATTGGTTGGAATATACGGACCAACCAATCATTGACGAATATTCTTCCTTATGACTTAAGACTTATGACTGCTGCATAAATCCACCATAATATGGCGAAAAAATTGGGGTGAAGGATGGTTCATAACATGTAATTTCTCAGTAGACCTTGTGCTTATAAGGCAACAACTAACGTCGCCACGGAGGCAGCTATAGCTACCAGCGTGACAATCCTACCCAGGAAAATACATTTAAGGATGGATTTTAGGGGGACACCCATATTGTCAGAACGAACAATATCAAATAAAGAAACTGACAAACTTTACTCCACCAGATAGCTACTTGATCAGAAAATGAAATGAACAGATCCACACTTATCCCAACTGCACAATGTAAAACATCACAACATCAAACCGTACTTCGTCAGACTGGACGCCGGCAGAATGAAAAATATCGACTGTACTTTCCTGGATTGTTATTTCGACAAATATGTAAATGATCAGAATGAGCTTTTCACAGAAAATTATTGTATCAGAAGTGAATTTTAACAGAAAAGTAAATCCTCAAATTCGTACATCGTCCGATTCGTGTTTCACAAAACCAGCAACTCAGCAGACCCACAATTATCTATACTGTACTTACACGGACTGGACTTGCTCCGACCGATACATGAGCCGATTGAATTCGGTCAGAATCGTATTTTATCAGAAAGTGAAAACAGCAGAATCGTACTTTGTCAGACTGAGAATTTGGCGACTGATGGATTTTTCGTACAGTGTTGCCGGTGCTTACAAATGGAAAGCAAATTGGGGAATTGTTCATTTATTTTAATTCAAGAGTAGTTGAAGCGTTAATTGATCAAAAGTTTTTATTTTTTGAAACGATAATCTTGTTTTGAGCGCTCATACACACAATGGATCTGCAACAGTAATAGTGTTCATGATTGATGGATATTTGAATTTGCTTGAATATTTTGAAATATGGTGGTGTTTGTTCGCTGTTCTTTCACGAGAAAAATTTTTAAAGCAGGTACATCAGTTGCAGGCTATATAATAAGTATTCGAGATATCTTGTCGCATTCACACACTTTATAACGACAGTAGATGTTAACTGTTGACTTATAAATTGTCAACCACTTTCAAACAAACGAAGAAAAATTTTGTTTTACAATGAAAATTTTCAGAGTATCCTGACGAAAAAATAAAATTTTCAAATTCGTAACTAAATGTACATTTTTATTTTGCTATTGGTATATGCAATAAAGTAATTTATCGCCATCAACTCATCGGTATAGAGATGTCTAGTGTTTTCCATTCGTCATTAAAATATATATGTCGAAATTTACATTTAATAGGTATTCATGAATCGTTGTTCTTTTGGAAATATCTTAATTTGGAGATCATAAAATTAGCTCAAGCTGAGGGATGACAATAATAATAAAAGCTGATAAGTAATTTCTCAATAAATACAATAGTATTGAAGAAGTAAATTAGCCGCAACTAAACTTCGCAAATGTACATGTTCATTTATTATGTAACCCCAAGGAGAAATACCGCCATGCCATTTAAAGATAGAGTTAGATAGAGAAAATGACACTGAAGAAAACGATGGAAAAATTTTACTAACAGGAAGAAAAACCGCTGTGAAAAAGTATAGAAATATATGGGCTCTTATGGCAGACGAACAGTTCTGGAGGCCAGGTGACGTCAAATGACGATGCACCTGCTTTGAAATTTGACCAATGAACGGACATAGGAAATGGGCCATTCTGTGTATTGTATAATCGTTGAATAAGGTTAGTGGATGATTCCAGTAGGTACTCCTATTCAGTGTCGCCACAATCAATTTTCTGTGAAAATGACTCAACGATTATGCACTACAAAGGATGGCTCAATTCCTATCTCCGTACATTGGTCAAATTTCATCATCGACATTTGACGTCACCTGGTCTCCAGAACTGTTCGTCTATCATAAGACATCGTGTATTTTTATACTTTTTGATAGCAGTTTTTCTTCCAGTTAGTAACATTTTTTCGTCGTTTTATTCAGTGTGCATCCAAATTATGATGGAATACGTTCTGAAACATTACGTATTCTATACAATACGAATATGATCCAGTACGTATTCTGTGCAATACGAATTCTGTGCTGTAGCGATACGATACGTTGATGTTGTGATACAATGCGATTAAGAGGCGTTACGAATATGATCGGATGTCGTTTCTATAACTACGTTATGAATATGTACGTTGTGAAAGAGTACGTTCTTGAGTTTTACGTTCAGAATTAATGCGATTATGACGGGGTGCGTTTCTCTGCATTACGATTTCTGTATATTTTGAATGTGATCCTGTACTTTATGATGCTTTGAAATTTCTCTCCCTTGACGTTATGATGGAATACATTGTGATGAATTGCATGGACCCAGTTCTAATTAGGTCGTCAAGTCAACCAAATGACCGGGCTGGTCTAATCATATTGGTCAGACCGGAGACTTGACTCAGCCTATATCTTGAAAATTGAGAATTACTCCATTTATTTTCAAATATTTGACAAGTGACATTGACAGGTGACTTGAAAATCTTGAAATTGACAGCAAGAGGTACCAACTGCATAACGACAAATCCCTCATCTTTTTAGGTGAAATATGGTCAATTTCGAATGAATAATCTGTTACATTACAGTGATCAATCACAGGGCGTGCCGTGACGTGCAATTTATTACCGTCTACTTTGGCCTAGATTTATTTGGCAGATTGAGATCGCAAGATAACCAACCAACGGGTTCTAAAATGATCTGAAAGGAGAGTAAACAAGCAAAATGGCAAATGCAAATAACGCCAACATGCTAACGCAACATATTCGCTAAGGACGTAAGACAGGATGGCAATGTTGGCATTTCCAAGGGAATTTGAAACGGTTAAGCGATAGAAATAGTGAGGTGAATCATGCCTTTACTTTAGCTATACTCTTTCGACACAAATTTTCTGAACAAAACGTGCTATCATCATGAATGAAATGTGCTTGTTCTGACTAATCCCCATATGCCAATGGTGACACTAATAGAAAGAGATGAAAGAACATTTGTGACAAAATGTGACGTAGTTGCAAAGAGACTAAACAAACAGGAGAGTTTAATAAGCTCTAGCTAATCAGAATCTGGTAGCATTAACGCGTCCTAGTGACGTGTACGTGAGTACAGAGTCGAACTCGAACCAAGGAACAAAATTGTCAACTGTAACACTCATATACCAAGAGAGCGGAGTGCGCTAGTCCACCACTGTCCAAGGAGACTAAAATTTAACAAGGTGAGTTTAATCCCCATAAGACAATGGGGACACTAGTAGAAAGAGATGAAAGAACATTTGTGACGAAATGTGACGTAGTTGGACGTATCATGGCCGCCGTTCTCCATAGACAGTGACGGACAAGCTCTTGGTTTATGAGAGTTACTGCTGACAGTGTTGTTGCTTGGTTCGAGTTAGACTCTCTACTCATATCCAAGTACGTCACTATGACGCGTTGATGCTACAAGATTCTGATTGGCTAGAGCAAATCAAACCCTCCTTGATAGTTTAGTCTCTTTGACCACTGTCCATAGAGAATGGCGACCATGACATGTCCAACTAAGTCACAAATATTCTTTCATCTCTTTCTATTAGTGTCCCCATTGTCTTATGGGGATTAGACTCTCCAAAGAGACTAAACTAACAGGAGGGTTTAATAAGCTCTAGCGAATCAGAATCTTGTAGCATCAACGCGTCATAGTGACGTACAGAGTCGAACTCGAACCAAGGAACAAAACTGTTACCTGTAACTCTCATATACAAAGACTGCGGAGTGCGCTAGCCCGTCACTGTCTATCGAGAACGACGGCCATGACATGTCCAACTACGCCACAAATGTTCTTTCATCTATTTCTATTAGTGTCCCCATTGTCTTATGGGGATTACACTCTCCTAGTCAAATAATGTTTAATCTCTTTGAGACTCTCCTAGTCAAAAAATGTCATGGCCACCACTCGTCCTAACGGAGTCGTGTTGTTACCAAACAATCTGACAGAATTACTATCGATAGTATTGAGAGCACTAGTGGTATATTACCCCCGATAATGCACAGTCTTACTTTATTCCCATGGAAACACTCCCGTAACTTTCATAATTTTTGACGTAGAATGGTGAAAGGACCCCGCAAACTCCTTGTGGAATTTGGGTCCCGGTGGATTTTTATGAATTTTTGGTATAATGTAGTTCATGTAATTCTCAAGCAATGTTACCATTGCACCAACCCAAAAAAAATTAACAGTTTTGCTACTAGGGGGCGTTGAAATCACCCCTAGCGCTAGACTATTTATTTTTGAATCCGGTAACAATGTTTTCACTTGTTTCATTGTTGCTAACAAAATTGTGCTGTTTTATGAAAAACATTCTCAACCCCCTCTTCTTCCCCTCATCTTCTATTACGAAACGCAAATAAAAATATTACTCTAGTGCCTTCAAATGTATTGTCGAATGTTTAAATATGCCTGAATAAGGAAAATAGCAGTTTTTATT
Source organism: Chrysolina oricalcia (assembly GCA_944452925.2). Taxonomy (NCBI): domain Eukaryota; kingdom Metazoa; phylum Arthropoda; class Insecta; order Coleoptera; family Chrysomelidae; genus Chrysolina; species Chrysolina oricalcia. Next base: position 14,593,365 of record OX101818.2, on the reverse strand, counting down.
TTTTGCTTCTATCGATTCTGAAAATTGAGCAATCCTACTTCAGATATTAAAGAATTTACGGGGGTGTTTCCAGGAGAAGAGAGACACTGCATATTTAATTTATTTAAAAAAAAATTAATAACACGTACTGAATGAGTTCAACAAAAATAATTTAATTTATTAAATATTCAATATTAATACAATTATTTATAAACTCGTTGACATTTACATATCAACCACTTATCCTCTGCTGCTGATGATACTGCCTTATTAGGTTTTTCGCCACATCTGTGTGACCTGAAAAGAACAATAGATTGTTTATAATTATGGCTTTGCTCACTTACATCACAATTTTTGGTCTGACCAACATTTCACCTACGAAAAGGATTACCAGGAATAAAAAGAGAAAATAGAGAAAATTCAAAGGGGTGGGAAGGGGTAAAAAGTCGGCCAATTAGGTTTTCTGGCTTCTGAAGATGCTCCATACAAAATTTGGAAGCTTAAGGTTGAACCCAAGTGCAGTTTTCGATTCTTCATCTTAGCCGCTACTGCAAGTTCTTCAATTTTTTTATTTAGTCAACCCTCAAGCCAGGCTCTACTAAAAAAGTCTTCCACTCGGATTTTCCCGAAGTAAAGACCATTACAAAGTGAAGGAACACAAAATTATGCATATAATATATGAGACTTCGAAGGTTTCCATGTGTAATTCATTTGTTTTTGTAGAGCCGAGAGAAAGGCGAATTTTAGAAATATAAAAATAGATTCAAAGGTCCTTCGAGTTCTATCCATTTCAAACGGTTTATTGTATACATATTGTAGAAATAAATATGTAAACATGTTCTTGATGTGTATTACTGCACACGAGCATTAACCGGGATACAAAACTAGCCGAAGGAGTTTCGTATGTTTTATGCAAGTGCATTAATAACCATCACATGAGAGTTCTGTTTATATTTATATTGAACATAATAATGGACCTTTCCAAGAGATATGAGGTAACACTGAAATTAGAAAGTAAATACGCTAATATCACTCGGGATTTTTTTTTCTGACCTCTAGTTTATCTATAATCAGAAGAAAAGTGGTTTCGTGACATCACGTTCATCAAAACTAAACTTGGCAACGATGTTAAAGTTGTGCACCAAATTCTCATTCAAATATAATGTGTCGTATAGTCCAGGAGCCCGGTAAAAATTTGGTCAGTCATTTCCTCTCAAGCGATATTTGGGGGAATGCATCAGAGAGTCGTATTATATATAAAGATTCGCGAACGTCAGCTGCGATTTCGTTGGTGGGGGGGGGATGATCAGCACAGTAGCTTCCTACTCGCGAAGAAAAAAAATATATTCAATTATGTCCTTCCCGGAAACATGTTAAATTGACGCAATCCGAATATAAGGTAAAATTTTATTTGAGAGGAAATCATAGAAGGTACCATTTTTTTTGTGTTCGACCAACTAGCTGTCGTATAATACACCATGCTATAGTCAACTGATTTTTTCTTTCTTCAAGATATTGTTTTAGCGATAATTTAACATGTTTTCAGGTAGGAAAACAAAATTGAATACATTTCTTTTTCTTTGTGCGTGGGAGGCTACCATCGCTCATCCCCCCCACGGAACCGCAGCTGACGTTCACGAAGCTTTATAATATAACTCTCTGATGCATTTCACTAATTTTCGCTTGAGAGGAACTTGGTCATGGAAATCTGTCACTGGCTCCCGGACTAGTATGACAGTTGTCATTTGATACCAGATTGGTTCTTTCGTCTGTTTCACGGCGCGATCAATAAGAATAGTTTGTCTCTGTCTAACTCATTTGCCTACCCATTTGATACAAGTGAAGCAGTTCCATCAGATCTAAACTTCAACGAACACTACCTTGATTTATTTTTTGAGGTTAATGCGGTTTTCTTAGTTTTGTTGTTTGTGTTCTAAAATTTGTTATTAATTCCTGTATCTCCGTACCTGTATCCCTGCAATAACTCACTGCAATAAATTCACACCAAATCGTTTATGATAACACCTCACTACACTATTATCGAATTTATCAGTTGAATGTTGATTGTTGAATGTAAATAAAATAAACATTAACCTCACATCTCCATATAACTTTTGACAGTTGAGAACTGTCATTACGATTTGCTGTGTTGTCAATGCTCGTTCTTCATCAAAAGGATGGTCTGTTCAGAAAATTTGAAAGTTACAAATACAATAAAAAATAGCTAATGCCGGGTCCAGACCAAGCAGACAAAAAGGAAACACGATTTTGAGACAAAAACACGACAACATTGCGACAAAACTTAAGGTATTCAGACAAGACAAAATTGAGACAAACTGTCCACACCACAACGACAAATGTGCAACAAAATTCAGTTGTGGGGAATCCGTTGTGTAACCATGTGGCGTTTCCACCAGTAGGAAAATTAAAAAAATGAAGATTTATTGCTAGCCGCCAGTTGTTATATCCTTCTTTCCACGTCATCCAATGTTGGAAAAAAGAAACGCAAACGATTTTGGATGAGACCAAGCTTAAAAATGCGAGAAAGTTATGGCATAAATGATTTGTTACTCCAGTTACGTGAGGTATGATATTGGACTAAGTGGTGAGATTCGTGCAAGCTTTAAGAATTTTCTAAGAATGTCCACCGAAGATTTCGAGAATCTGATAGCCTTGTTGGTCCTGCAGTTGCTAGAAAACATACTAGCCACAGAAATGCTATAAGTGTAACAGAAAGGTTAGCAATAACTTTAAGATTTCTTTCAACAGGCGATTTCTACCACAGCCTAATGTATTTGTCAAAAGTATCCAAGCAGTTAATATCTGTAATAATACCAGAAGTTTGTGAAGCTTTAATTGACAGTCTTACTGCTTATGTAAAGGAATGTATAACTTTTGTAATTATTTTTTTGTTTTAATACTCTCTGAAATATACGCAATATTTACTGTATGAAACTAATTTTTTTTCCCCGACATTTTTGCAAAGACACTAGTACGCCACTACAACAACAACAGCACTAAATTTGTGTGATTTTTCACTGATTCACTGGGCCTCCTACTATTGTCAGCGCGCATCGTCCACACTGCGACGATAACTTGTCGTAAAATATGCAGACAAAACAGAGACCCTTTGATCTTTACCGACTCGAGACGGGACTTGCAAATGTCTCCGAATTTGGCAACAAAACAAAAATAAGACAAAAATGTTGTAGACATGTTTCGAGTTTGTCGCCACTTTGTCGCAAAACATGAATGTTTTTGTCTTGTCGTTGTTTTGTCTGCTTGGTCTGGACCCGGCATAATATGTGAATTTTTATCTATGAGTTGATGAAGTGACAATGTATTGATTATTTCTCAACGGCTTATATCATGCTAGAAGTTATATTTTTAAGGAGAATGGTATTGCCTGTTTCGGAACGTGGATTATGGTGGGAGATATTTCCGATGAACGTGACGTAGGCGGCACACTTTCAAATGTGATATTTTTTTAAAATGAAAGAAAAATAATGGAACTTTTTGTTAAATAGACTTTTCAGACTAACAACTGATTTAAACGAGTTTTGTCATTTATTTTCCGTAATTGTAAAGGTCCATTGTAATTAATCTGATTCCTCAAAAATATTAAGATTATTTATTGATTGTTTATTCCAGGTCCCACTGACCTGGAAGTGGAAGGAATATTTACATTTATTTCATTTTTGCTGGTCCCAATAGAGTTGAATATTGTATTGGAAATTTTGATTTTATTCTGAATTGGATTTCCAGCCACCATGACGTTTTAATGCAGTAATATCACCACCGGCATCAACTAAAACGATTGCAGATGTCCTTCGAAAACAATGCCCTGTATATAAATTCGGATCAAGCAGATTTAAATATGTTGCTATTTACTTCCCTAACTTACCAAATTTATCAATACCAATGAAAAATTATGGGTTTCTATTGATTAAAAATCTGAATCGTCACGAAAAATCTGTATCTTAATGGATCTCATTATGAATCGGATTATGGGCATATAATGTGTATATTATAGAACAGGTGTAGAAAAAATACATTTCTCTACGACTAGTGTATTCTACGTTCATTATATATTGATTTTTAATTGAAGAATAAAGATGATTCCAAGACACCGTGGATCCTAACTCATTATTCAACGGCACACGGCCAATCACAGGTTCAGAATTTTCAGAATCCACGGGAACTGAGAGATTCAACAAACAAATTTCTCAAGAAGGATTTGCTTGATTGAACTTTTGTCACAGCTTGGCATCCGCGAATGTCAGATTGACTATTTTCTTAGTTTTAACTTTAATCTGTGCGACAAGTACCTAATATAAAAATGAAAAGAGCGGATTGGGAAAGCAGTGATAGTGAGGAAGATGAAATCTATCTTGCAACAAAGGTATGTGAAACAATTTTTACTTGAACGTTCCACACTCTCTCAGTTCTTGGTCAGAGATTCTCTAGTAGGTATTTCATTCACAAATTTTCGAGTGCCTGTTATAGCTCAGTTGGTAGAAGCGTGCACATGAAGTAAATGTATAACGAATCCCACTCTTGGAAGTTTTTTTTTTTTATTATTTTCAATTAAGGAATTTTTTCATTCATGAATGAACACCGATTATTCATGTATAATTGTTATTCTACCTTATATTACTTTATAATATATACTTATTTTCATAAATAATATTTAGATTTCATTAAAACTCTGACTATCATATAGTCGTAGAGACAGTATAGTCTTCTACTCGTGTGTAATTTTATTTTCTCGGATTTTTATCCTCGAGAATAATAGCTATCATTATACGCTCGTTGAAGAATATACTATTAATCGACTTTACTTTTTTAGGATTGACAGATACAGGGGAAATCGGGTACATTTACACGTTGTCATACTTTATACATGAACAAATATACTCACCAAGTTGAAGTTCTATATAAATAAACAACATGATGATGTGAGTGGGAACTTTACAAGTGCTTTTCTGCTGCCAAATTTGTTTCAGCAAAGTGGCAGCTTGGTCCAGTTGACCTCGCATTGTTTTCGCTACTGCCATGTTGTATTGTATCACTGCGTGCATACTCTGAATTGTATTGGGGAACCATTCTGCAATGATAGAATTTGTCACTGGTCAGGTTTTTTTCCATTTATGATAATCCACTAACATAGCTACTCACTTAGTGGTGGGTTAGTTTTCAATGTTATGTCTTCTGGTTGATCTTTATTTTCTGGCAACTCAAAGGATATATCTTTAATACTTTCAGGGTTCAGGTGGTCCAAGGCTTCTGATATTTTGTCAAGTAGTACCAAAGATTCGGCGGCATATAAATGGGCTAGTATTCTGAAATTGGAAGTCATATTGGATTTCATGACATCGAATATCATTTAGAAAATAGAACTCAATTTGTTGAAACGGATGAAGCTAGAAGTGAACAAAAACAAATCTTTCAATTTGGTGTGACACAGGGGACCGTTTTGGGGCTATTTGTATTTACTTTCTCTCAACAACCTTTTTTATATTAATACTATAGCTGAAAATCATAGCTTTGCAGATGAAACAGTTATATTAGATGGAGAAAAAATTGGATTTTAGAAAGATTACAAATTGGTTTGATTATAACCTACTCACAATAAAATTCAAAAAAAACGTAATATGTGCCATTCATATTTCATAATAATCCCTACCAGACTCAGGACCACTAACACTTGTATGGAAGAAACTGACAGTATCGAGTACTTTGGGGTTATGCTTGACAGACATCTGAAATTGGAAGAACAAATAGTATTACGAAGTTTATTCAAGTATCTCAAAACATTTATGGACATAAAAACCCTTAACATTCTTTATTTTTCATTAATACATTCTCAATTGAATTATGAGAGTATCTCCCCAAGTAGTAACTTGGGGAGGAGTCATAAAATCCCACCTCAGAAATCTTTGGGTTCTTCAGAAATGGTTTTTAAAAATCATATGTAGTAAATGTTATTTACATCTAAGTGAAAATATGTACAAGAAATAAATAAAATGGACATATCATTACTATTTGGATGCAAGATAATGGCTTTTACCTATAAACATAAAACGAATATAAACCTCAATAATCATATTTATAATACACGGAATACGAATAATATCACAGTACAAAATAAAGTTAAAAAAACAAATTCTGAGAAAAAATTCAAATATGTAATGCCATTTTACTATGATTTGATTCCAAATCATGAACAAATTATCTAGTCATTATTCTCTTTCAAAAAACAAATTAAAAAATGGATTCAGCATTTTCATCGAAATTTATTTCATGATGTCTTTCACTTCAGTTAACTCAGGCAGTTTATTTTACATTATGATTTTGTTCAATTTTGTATATTTATAAAACATATACAGCGTGTCCCAAAAAGTATGCAACAAATGGAAAACTTGTTTATTATTGAATTTACAAAGAAAGTTAATCTTGATACCAATTGGTGCTTATCAAGAAAATCTTAACGGGAGATTGAAAAATTATGTTAAGTCATGTTTATTTTTTTCGAAAAGTCATCAAGAATGAAGCACCTCTATTTTTCAAAATACAGAAAAAATGTATTGGTAATATTTTGTTACCATCTAATGGATTATTCAGAGGGATCCTCATTAAATTTAGTTGTCAACATTGTTTTTCATGTACATCTTACATTCACATCATTTTCGATGCGATATTACCTGGTAACCGAAATATTATCAATTCACAACAATATCTAAGAGATAAATTACCTTTCTTCAACGTTGTTGTACGGTATCCAGATACTATAGCATGTTGATGAACATTTGAATCAGAATTGTTTATGAGACGGCAATTAAATTTTTCTCTATTGTGGAAAATTGATATCTTAAAAAAAGGCTTTTTTACAAACCAAAGATTTTTTTTTCAATCACCCACTATGAGTTTCTCGATAATCACCGACTTTTATTACAAATAGTTTTTTTGTGAAATCAATAATAAAAAAGTTTTCTATTTGTTGCATACGTTTGTTTATTCACCTTTTTTACAATTTGATGATTTTTTGATAAATAATACTTTTAGTTGCTGCAAATGAAAATAAAACTAAAACAGACAATAATATAACATATCATATCAGACAAGAGTGAAGAACCTTTCCTAAATGAAACTGAAATGGCCAATTCCTGTAATAATTATTTTGTTACCATTATTTTTCTCCTACGGTCATTAGCCATTAGTCATCTTGGCAATTTGAAAAACTAAAGTGCACCAGGAATAGATGCCATTTCATTGAAAATGATAAAAAAATTCCACAAATGAACATTCAAAAGCTCTAAAAATACACTGAAACAATACATTTACTGAGAAAGATGAGAAGTACAGATGAGACTGTGTTAAAACTTGTCTACATAACAATGAAACATGCTTTTTGCATTCTTTTATGAGTAAACATAACCTACCTTATCAAATGCGTTGAGTAATTTTCATTCTTGTGGTAAGTTGGTCACTTGTTAAGGAGAAATTAGTTTAAAATGCTGAAATTTAACTAATTCCTCAATTTGGTACACAACCGATTGTTTGTCAATATTTTCATAAAATTGGGAGTTTTTTTTGGGTTTGTGAGAATTTTCTAACTTATTTCTTAAATTCATTTTTAAATTTTTATAAGTTTCAACAATGGCGCAAATTAAACAATTGAACGTATGAATGAAGGGGAAGTTATTGCTCTTCATTGAATTCGTATGTTAGCGGCGCATATTCCAAGTGACCAACTTACCGCAAGAATGAAAATTAAGTAGGTTATGTTTACTCATATAAAAATGGCATATCTAGAAAAGTATAGGAGACCGCCTCGAATTTTCTCGGATTTGTGTTCTGGATATAAAACTACGTAAGTAACACCACTTTTTTTCTTGTAGGGGTCCAATAAGCTTACCTATTTAGGTCATCGAATACAGAAGTTCAAGAATGGAAAATGTAAACAGTGTCTTTTTGGAAATCAACATAAGAATCTCTCAGGAAACACTTCTTGGACCACTATTCTTCCATTACTTACATGTAGCCATCATTAAATTTCGACCTAACCAAAAATGTGAAGGCTGTTTTGAAGAATGTTATAGAATAATCGTGACAGCAACGTGATATGAAATTTAAAAATTTTCAGGAATTTATTGACACAAGGTTGATATATCCCAGAATTACCTTTGCTCAATGAATATTAGGATAGGTGGAGTACTGAAGAGGTTTATTCATCAATATCAGTTTTTATTCTGTTGAAGATAATAATGAAACAATAGTTTTTTCAATCTGATAGAGATGGTTGATAATAAACCAATCATTGAGGTGTTGGAATCATCTTGCTTATGGAATGAAGATATTTTTTCGAGTTATGCAAGGTATTCAGTCATATTAGTGCAAAACATTCCAATTTTTGACGAGTTGTAAATAAATAAACGTATTAACATCTATAAATCACTTACTTGTGAACGTTTGATATCCTAGGTTGTTCCAGCAGCTCTTTCGAATGTTCCAGGGCCATGATATAATCCCCAAGACAAAGCGAAACGTAGGCGCTCGTAACTAATATGCTATTCCTCAACACGGCAATACCGTCCATTGATAAGGGGCTCGAAGGAGAAGGACCGGGATTAGGGGGAGGGGCGGGGGGAGTGACGCCGGGAATCAAAAACAAAGGAACGGGAGGGGATGCGGTATTGGAGGGTATGAGGAGCCTCGCGTTCCTCAAACAAAGCGAAGCGAATTCTAATGAAGGGACCGGAACAGCGTAGGACTGGCTTTCAGTACTGAAAATTAATAATAATAAGGATACATTGATGTCTTAACCATTGAAGTCTTGGTGTTACCATAAGGTAACGTGAAAATAGGACACTGCTATTCATCAATTTTTTTTTGCGCATTTTGTTAACAGATTGCACTTCTTGTTTACAAGTACTAAGACCAACGAGCGTCTGTTACTTAGATTCTGGTGCAAACAATTTATACGCAGGAAACCAATAAGGTTCCGCTATAAGGTGTGGAGTTTTAACTCTGAGACTGGATATTCGATAAATACTGAAATATATCAAGGGAAGAGCATCCGTCGTTCAGAAAAGTACGAGTTAAAATTTGGAAAAGCATCAGCTCCGTTTGTATCAATGTTAAATGAATTAGATTTGCAAAAAGGAAATTTTCCATGCCATCTCTTTTGTGATAATTTGTTTACAAATATGAATTTATTGAAACAACTGAAATTCAAAGGGTATCAAGTTATAGGAACTTTAAGTGAGGATCGAATACCGAAAGGATGTCCAATCACGGATAAATAAATCATGCAAAAGAAACCGCGAGGTTATTATGAAACAACTTTAGAGAAAACCACTGGAACCCAAATAACTAAATGGGTAGCTAATAATGCTGTTAGTGTGTAATGTGAAACATTACAGTCAGAAGAAATATAAAATGATTCAAGTTCCAACCAAGATCGAATCTTATTGGTCAGTACAATTCCAGTATGCCTGGTACAGACCTTATGGATGAAAATATCGGGAGTTATCAGGAATAAAAGTTTTATTTCCAAAAAGTTTATATTTTCAATTAAGTCCTATTTAACTCGTTCTTGTTCTAGATCATTTTTGAAAACAAAAGAACTGGAAATCATGAAAATTATCCATTTTTCCTTTTTCTGGACTTCCAATATTATTATAATTATATTAAAAAAAATAAAAAAATTAAATACTTCGACTTTTAAGGATTAAAAGAAAATTTTCTTGTTGACGAAATTTATAAGAATTCTTCCCAACATTAAATACGATTTTCAAATTTCATTGGTCACTTACTCATAGATTGGTGGTAATATTTTCGAAATTATCACTTTGGTACATTTTCAAATGAGTCATTGTACAGAAATATTTGAAAATTACTACCTCCATAATTAATTCAAAATTACCATGCCTCCTTTCTATTAGGGCACAGACAAAAAATATCAGTTTTGTAGCCACGCAAAGAAATCGTGACCAAAACTAAGTTCAAAAGTGAACTCAAGAAATGTATACTTCTCAGATATTGCGTTGATTTATTTACCACTCATATCGCTCTTTGTTTTAAAATTGTTTGAGTTGTTCATTAATTAATGTTTTATATCAATGCATTACCTTTATTTAATTTATGTACATGTATATGCTTTTTTCTATTGCTATACAAACGGCACTTTGATTGTGATAAAAACTGATTCATTTACATTTACTTATGATAATTTGAAGCTTTTTATTTTCATTTCTTTTGCTTACAAATGAAAATGACGATGACCTACAAGTTCACCAGATCTCATCCCATCGGATTTTCATTTTTGGGATTACAAGCATTGTTCGTCACTTTAGTTGAAACAAAAGTGGATATGATGATTAGAATCAGAAAGGCATTTCGAGAATCCAGAAAGCCTTTTCACATTCACTCTATGCCAGAATATTTTGAATATTCGGTCGAACTCCAAGTCCAAATGAAACTAATTTCAATAATGTCGAAATACCCTTCTCTAGGGGACGCTTTCTGTGAGTAACCTTGTCTGTATAAAGTATGACAATAAAATAAATTAAGATCAAAGCTATATTCTTGGAAGGGACTTATGAAATTGATACTATACCAACTTTTTATTTGCTTTTATTTGTATTCCGTATTAATTATTATTCAATATACTTATTAATTTTTTAAAGTAATTCATCATTAAACTGAAAAAATGGTTTCGGAAGGGATGCCGGAGCTGAATAAACTTGGGAACCACTGATAGGTGATTAGATTAGGACAAATCTATTTCATATCAAATTATTTTTTGATGCCTATGTTTTCTCAAATCAATGTAATGAACATTTTCAGTGCAAAATCTGCAATTGGGTGTTACCTGTCAGAGAAAAAATTAAATTAAATTCTTACCTATACTTTTTGTCTTTTGATAAATTAGATATCAAAACAATGGTCTGCTTCTCTTTACTCCCAACAACTTCAGCAATAAAATTCTTTTGTTTTTCAAAGTCAATCTCATTTGTCTAAAACATGAAAAGTTCCAAATAAGTCAACTAAAATTAAACAAGATAGCGGGGTGGTATGTGACTCAAAACTTGGGAATAAGAATATTGATAAAATGTGTGCCATAGTTAACAATTTGTTACAAGCACTTTTATATTGTAGGAGTTTATTTTTGAATTTAGCGCTTGAAGTGAGTTGGTAATGGTTATTTTAGAATGACTTTTATGAGTTGGATGTATTGGTCAGGAGTAGGGGAAATTAGGCGGGAAAGAAAGCATTCGGATTCGGTGTTCCGTCTTTGGACGAGAAAAGTACGATTTTATGTTATGGTGAATAAATAAAGTTATTGAAATCCCACAAAAAGTGATTTATTATGGAATAACACCCACAAAACGCCTACATTATATTTAACGTATCTCTCCCAGCCCGTAGGAATTTGCTAAATACATTATTATTTCTCCCAGCAGCCTAATAATAACATTTATTATTCCTAAGAAACAAAAATATATTCATAATAGGAAAAAATCAACTGATGTGTTGAAAACATTGTTAATGTACACATACATAAAAAAGCACTAAAAGATTTAGTGAATATTTAGAGAATGAAGTAATAATATTTTTATGTTAATAATAAATATTTCTTCAATATAATTTTGAAAGCTGACAAGCTTTTCTTAAGTTTAGGAACTTGTGAAAATTTTTAATTACATATCACACACTTATTACTGTAATGATTACTGCTCCTTCTAATACTCGAAGACAGTGAATCTTTGCATTTGATAGAATAAAAAAGTAGGCCTCAATTTGATGAGCTCTTCTACTATAAGAAATACATATTTCCCAAAAAAAGGCTATCCAAAATACAACATTACCTCTTTATGTACCATAACGCAGCATTCTGCTAACCTCATCCACAATCGTGAATTTCTGTGATACCGTCTCACAGCAATGATCAGACAATCGAATGCTTGGTACGGCCGACCGGCATGTAAAAGGGCGATTCCCAGGTTGTACATCAGTTCGTGGTATTTCGAGCTTCCTAAGGTGTGCAGTGGTTTATCATCTAAAATCATAACATCCGATTTTAAGTGAAACGCCACTTAAAAATAAAGTACGGAAGTGTTTCCATGAGAGGTGACCGAGGTGAGACAAATTTGGATTTTTTTGTAATGAATTTTATTCAAGAACAAAATGGATCAGCGGTAAAAGTTATTTTTGTATTAAGTGCGTAAAATGAGTGTTTTTTAAAGGCCAAAAATTATCTCGAATGTGCCATGAAAACACGAATTTTATACACGGAATACAAACAACAATTTTTGTACAACTGTGAATGTGAATTTACATCATCTGAAATATATTAAAAACAATACATTTTGACGTGGTTTTTTGTCTCGATAAGTTATTGCTTTTGAACACCTGTTGTCTTTAAATATAATTCAATGTTTTCAGTGAAATCGTATTCAAAAATTTTTCCTGTCTGAAAAAATAAGTCCAAAATGACTAAATAATACTTGTCTTTTCCATACATGTTATCTTTAATGACACAGCATCCAGTGGTCTTTCTATGTCGTTACTATACAAACAGTTTGTTGGCACGCCGCGTATTTGACTGTGTTTGCTCATAGTTGCTTCAATTTCAAGTTATTTTCAAGAAGATCGATGTTGATTATGATAGTGGTAGCGATACTCCCATCAGAAATATCTGAGAGAGCAAATGCAATAGCATCTAATATGTTACCTGCCAAATCCAAGTTAATACATGAGAAAACATAATATGTTTGATCATATTATGATCAATTTCGTGGATGGTGCGACAAGAAACATGTAAAAAAAGGTTTCTGAAAATGTGCTTATATGCTATTTTGAGGAAACATCAAAAATTATAAAACCTCTCTGATTATATGGCGAATGTATTAACCAACATGTGGGGATAAATAAAATAGGAGAAATTCCCAGCTTGACTGCAAAATGGCTTGGAAAAGACATGTATAAGAGCTACTAAGGTCACTGTTTCAGGAGAAGCTCTGTAACTCTTCTGGCCAATGCAGGGGGAAACATTACATCCATAAAACGTCACGGTAGCTCCATAACAGAAACATATATAGAAGATAGTTTGAATAACAAAATTGAGATTTCAAAGAAAATATTAAATTGCCCATCTTCTTCCAAACAAATTAAAATATATGATAAAATTGTGGAATCAAGTCTTCAAGAAATATCTAACGTTTCTGATCAGCAGCAACATGGAATATCTTCGGAAATTTATGTTGGAAGTTCAAACTTTACTATCAATTATCATTCCAATAAATGAAATTGTTTTATGATGAATAATCAATTAATAATAGACTCTGTTAAAAATAAATCCTTCAAAAAGTGATATTTCATGTTTTTTTTCACGGTGAAAAAAATACTATTTTTTCACTCATCAATAGAGATGCAGAAATGTCAAGTTTTTTTGACAGTTGTACAAAAAGGTTGTTTTAAAAACGAATACGAAGGCATTTTCGACCAATTTAGCCTCCTACTACCATTTTTTGGATATTTTGTTGGTTATTCCATCGGTGCTGGTGTCCTGTGTATATAAACTTGCCTGACGCGAAGTGGAGGAGAGACATAAACGAGGATAGGATATGCGTTTTCTCCCGAGTTGAACACATCGTTTTTTTCTACGTTGTCTATTTTGCTTTTATATCTAATATGGTGTTCCCCTTTTGATTGAAATATAGCTAATTGTCCAGGACGCATATTGATTATAAAAAATATTCGCCTATCCACCATGTAGACAAATATTAATACAAGTGAAATAATCAACGGTGAAGGAAAAGAGACGCAAGTTTTGTTCATTATTTGACGAATCCTTTTTTTTTCAGATTCAGACTCCGAAGAGTTGTTACCTACAGGAATTTCAGAGGCAGCAAACTTGGTTTCTTCTTCTTCAGAGTTGATGTCACATAAGTCCCTGGAGGGGGGAATAGAAAAATGTGATATTTTGATGCATCATTTGAGAGGAGAAAATAGCTTGTTTCATTAGCTACTTTTATATTATGCCTGCATGTGACTTCAAAAACAATGCAAAAACGGCTCTGAGCTCACAATAATAGTGTGTACCATGTTTATCGTAGAAAACCTGATACTGGAATGATATAAGCTGGATTTTGAAATTAATTAACATCCCCTGTTTGACTTCAAACACATCACCTATTGAAAAGGACACCATATTTAGCTATTGGGAGTAAAACCGATGACGGAAAATTGAAAATATCTTTACACTGAGGCGAGGTAGGCTAAATTTAAGAATTAGATTCAACAACACTATTGGGTGATGTACCGATGACGTAAAAATTAAAATATCCTCAACTGATACGAGATAGGCTGGATTTTGAAATTAATTTGAACATCTCCTGTTCGACTGCAAACACAACACCTATTTAAAAGGCCACCATATTAAGCGGTTGGTAGTAATACCGATGGCGTAAAAATTAAAATATCCTTACACTGAAGCAAGGTAGGCTGAATTTGAACTATTGGGTGCTATTATACTGATGACGTAAAAATGAAAATATCCTTAAACTGAAATGAGGTAGGCTGAATTCCCAGTTAAAAAAAAATGCTGAATGATTCGAGAGACAACTTTCATTAGTTAGTGCTCGCTGTGATCTAAACTGTGATGATAGGTAATAAATCCGAAACATTTGCACTAGTAGTCCTCCGTTTTAAACTACACTAAGTTCATGCCATCCGTTATAAAAAGCACTTGCAAAGTTGTTCTTGTAGAATCTTTGCACGAGGGGCTGACAGATATAATCTAATAGTCATAAGGGGCTGTAGTTGTTTTCTGTTCGATGCTTATCAATAGTTATAGGTAATTCATTATTTAATACTTTGCAGTGGTGGTTTCATAGCTAAATATCATGTATATTTTTATAAGTTCGCAAGCACTTATGATAAATTTTATACATACTATCGTCTTTTTTGGTCCCGCTCTGTAATTTACTGATGTCTCCTTTGAGGGCTGTTTGGAAGTAATAGCACGCCAAATTCGGCTTTCCCATCGCATGATGAATAACGCCCATATTGTTGTAAAACATCAGTGTCGATGACTCGCCGAAGTCGCTGAAAATAAATCAAAACAAAACACCCTGAATGATGTTTAATACAGCATTTAAAAAAAATAAACAGTGACATTTTAGAAAACGAGATTTGAAACATTGTTTGAACTGTTTCGGCGATATGATACTAATAATAGTAATAATAATTTCAAAAACATTTAGAGGTTGTTGGGTTGAAGCTTAGGTATCCATAATGGCATGATAGTGTCTTCAACATATTGATCTATCGTAGCTGCTCGAAGGGTAAAGTAGTCTTACAGCGCTGTTAATAATGACTGAAGACTCACCACTTATTTCCAGACACAGCTTACCACGGTTCAGAACTGGCGCGTGTTCAGACGTGGTAAGTATTGTCTTATGGATAGACAGCATTGTCAAAGCATTGTTTACTGCATTGTACCGCACGCTGCTTTGTCTTGAGCGCCACCCCGTACCAAAATGAGAAGTTCAGTGGCACGTCACGTAAAAGAGTAACATTAAACAACGTATTAAATGAAGAACATTTTATACTGTTTATACTATAGCTCAAGTAAGGTTTGAGTATAAAGTCGCCGCCGGCTATATACTCGTAGAAGACTATACTTACTGCTAAAAGTGGCGAGCATTCAGTCATTCTTTATCGCGCTGTAAAGACGTGTGTGCGTTGTAGCATAATAAACAATGTCAATACGCGTACGGTATAAACGAGAAACCTGTGTTACCTCACGCTTCGGGAGATACAGAGTCTGTCGAGATGAATTTATTGAACTACTCGGATGGACAAAATATAAAGCAGGCTATGTTGAGGATGCAGTATTTCATAATTCTTACGAAGTAAGTTAATTACTCCTAAGGAAAAAATAATACCGGAGTATCGAATACATTTGTTGCAACAACATGGTTCTTCCTCGACAGTTTGAAGTTTTTATCATGTTGTCATGTGTAGGAATGAATGGTTCATGTAGTTCAAACTCAAATTTCAACAAATGCAATCCCAGTTATTCAAAACTTTGTATAACAGAACTAACCTGTAGTATAAACACTCGTTTGGGATCGTCGTCAACATTTTCACAGCATCCGTATGGTTTCCTGTTAGGTATGCCTTACTGGCTGCCAGGAACATTGCGTCAATATTCTGAAACAATTAAACTAAAATAAACATTATACAACTCTAATAACACAGTTATTGAAACCCAGTGAAAAAAAAAAAAACAAACTGACTATTTCAATAAATGAAAACTATTCGGAACATACAGGGTTCAGTTGATATGCAACGAGTTGTATTTTTTTCGAATCATCAATAATCTAAATCTTAATTGATATCTTAAATTGTTACCTTAATATCTAAAATAACGAGCGGTAGAATACCTTGAAGGCTCAGTTTCCGTATGTAAGAGTGTGTTTACTTTTTTAAATCTGAAAGTAATATCATTCTAATCACAAAAAAACAAAAACATAATAATATATTGAAATTAGAAAAAGTGTGAAAAAATACACGGTATTCTATTAGAGATGAGGAAGTTGCTGTCAGTATTCTGTACAAACGGTACAAGTAATTTTACACGGTTAGATCATTGTCAATAACCCCCTGTTTCCTATTTTCAGATTTAAATTCGTATTATTTTTCGAAATAGGTCTAAGCAGCCCTTATTAAGATATTAATAATCACCCTGTAAGACTCCTAGACTGCTATTAATAATCTCAATATTTAGAAACTCCCAGCTCATTCAAAACACAATTGAATCATACTTCACATCGAGTGACATTTATTCAATACGAATGTAAAGCATTTAAGTAATTAATTGAGGGACATATAGAACAACACTTCAGTACGGTCAATGTAGAAACACGAGTCACAACGAGATATTATAGGGTAGTGATGTTCTCGAATAAATTCTACAACTCTTTCAAAATGATATTCTGGCTTGGAAAAGCACTATCGACATTTTCGCTCCAGGAGAACGGAATCGAGAAACACAAGTACCGTTGGATTCGAAACATAACCACGATGGTAGTCTATCTCGTATCTGAAAGCATCTGCTTCAAAATCGCGTATGTAAACACTACCGACGATACCGTATTAGTCAAAACGTCGATGAGCATAGTATTCGTTTCCACTGGCATATACGTTACGGCTCTGATGATAAGCGGAATAGCGTTCCGAAACAGGCACATACGATTGATCCTCGACCTAAACGAGCTGCAGGTGAAATTTGAGTTGCTGTACGGGAACGTGAACCACTCGGCCTTGAAAATGTTCACGAAAATCAACGCCGCAGCGCAAGGTATCACCGCTGTCGTGATATCCTTCTGCATTTGCTTCCTGAGCTATAGCAAGGAGACGAATCCGTTCGGAGCAATGATCGGCATCTTTACTGCGTTTTTTTCGGTATTTTTATCAGCCGTTTTCTCTCTGCAGGTCGCTTCTTACATCTTCTTCGTGAATACAGGATTCCGGCTGATAAACAAGGAGATCGGACGGATGGCTCGGTCCACTTTGGATATGCCAAATTTCCACGGCACGAGAAGAAAACCCACGAATACGATAATCGTGCTGAACAAGTTTTGCGACATACACCACGATATCGTCGGTCTGATCACATCTACGAACGAAGCGTTCGGTATGGATCTGCTGGCGATGAGTTTTCTCACATTTTCTGAACTGGTGGTGGGAGTGTACCATGTTACCTATTGGAAGGAGATGAAATGGGAACATCTTTCCATTCCTCTTTGTAGTGCATTCTGGTTGGCCGCAAATATGATTGTTATATGCCATTCGTGTCATGACACAGTGGCTGAGGTAAGACCAAGATAATAATATTAATGAAATAAAAGCGACACATGGCTAATGACCATAGCAGTCGATGCCAAAACACCAAAGAAGAAGAAAAAAGCATCACGTACTAAAACAACCGATGCACAATTTTGGCGAGCACTTGGTGGAATATACAGTGTGTCCCACTTACCATGCTCACCATGGGTATCTTTTTAATGGTGAGAGATACGTGGTAGGTTAAATGACACCAAATGTGGAGTTTATCAAGGCCAACTTTAATGTGAAAAAATATTCTGATAAAATCTATTCGTTTTTGTTTTATACGCAAAAAACAGATTTTGATCATTTTCATGTCTCGTCCGTAACTTCTTTATTTATGAAAATATTTGAACAGGAATATCACATTCTTATGGCAATTTTTTAATGAGATTTCGAAAAAAATATGTAATTCATACCAACTCTTCTAGAATTTGAGATATCAGCACCAACTCTTATTTTTCAAATGTAGGTCATAGCTGACTATGACTTAGTTATGAATAACTTTTTTTTCTCTTACAGATGATATGTCACAGTAATAGCTTTTTGTTGATATTAACGGAGTTTCGTCATTTATACAAAAACCAGAACTATTTTGAAGTCGCCATCTTAAATTTATAAATTTTAACAGAAAAATCATGATCTCCGACCTCAAAAACCCCCACATACCAAGTTTGAATGGAATGGGATCACAAATCTCGTTCGACATATTGGATGAGCCACCATTTTTAATTTTTTCTTTCAATAAAAATTCCATAGTGCATTGTCACCGGACAGGATTGTGACCGCCAGAAGTGGGTCAAAATTCACATGCAAGAGACATGAAAATGATCAAAATCTGTTATTTGTGTATAAAACAAAAAGAATAGATTTTATCAAAATATTTTTTCACATTATAGTTGGCCTTGATAAACTCCACATTTGGTGTCATTTAACCGACCTCGTATCTCTTACCATTAAAAAGATACCCATGGTGAGCATGGTAAGTGAGACACACTGTATATTCCGGTACATATGTATCCGGTAAGAGTTATCAGCTTATAGCCTAGCTAAAAAAAAAGGGGGGGGGGGCATTGAGTTATTTATTAATATGATATTGGCCGCAGGTTCCACAGATCATTCTGTGGGCTCCGGTGCTAGAAGTCATAGTGGGCCCTCCCTTACTACCAAAAATAAATAAATGTGTTGACCGTTTCTAAATATTGTTTCAGTTGTATTAATTTTTGACCTTATCACAATTATTTTTCAGATATAAAAACTAGTTTTAAATCAGTGTCTAGATTGTCTGAACGAAAACTTATTTTGAATAATAAATAAATTTAATTATAAAATATCTGTTTGCTTCATTTTAATAATCACACAGGTAAAATAATAACTACCGAAGAAGAAATTTGAACGATCGTGCAGTTGTTGATTATTTTACAAACCACCGAAATAGAAGATTACGAGTCGCCAGTTTGGATTTAAACTTACCGAGAGAGAATATTCCGCGATGTCTGAAATGAAACAGAAAGAAAGCATTCAAACCAAAATTTCTTCACACTTTAACGGAATGTGATAAAATGAAACGTATGGATATTTTTTGGTGGGCACAGGGCGAATACCTGAATATAAGAAACTTTTTTAATGTCATACTGTTTAGTGATAAAGCTTCTTTCCGCACCAATGGTGTAGAATCATCGCAAAACGCTGATGAAAATGCGCATTGGATCATACATTGTAAAAGTCAATATTCCGAAAAAGTTAAAATTTGATGTGGTATAGTACAAGAATGATAGGTTTATATTTTTTTGATGGAAACATGAACGGGCAACATTTTTTTTGGAATTTTTAAATAACCAATTATCGGACGAAATAGAAAAAAATCCACTTCCGGAACGAGTAAATTTACATTTTCAGATCGAAGGCTGTTCCGATCAAAATTCAAGGATTGTTAAACAGTGGCTAAATGGCCAGTTCCAAAATCATTGGATAGGACAAGGTAGTGACTTAATTGAATGGCCACTTAGATCGCCAGATCTAACAATACTAGACTTATTTCTATGGGGTATTCTGACACAAAATGTATACAAAGCAAGACCAAGGAATCGAGATAACTCATGCAAAGAATACGACAAGCTGATACGCGTTATCTTCATCAGTATTCCTACTGATGAAGATAACTTGGTTATCGAAATTCGCATCTAAGAGGAAACTACTTGTGTGGTAAAGCGGAAAATACTATTTGTTCTCATTGAATGACCACAAGCGTCCAGTATCCCATTTTCGAATATTATATTATTTATGAAATCAACATAATATTTGTTTCAGGCGAAAAAAACAGGAATCCTTCTATTCGACATAGACACAGATGATCCTGAACTTGAAAACGAGATCGACATCTTTACACTTCAAATTGCCAACGAAAAAGTGGAGTTCAACGCCGCCGGATTTTTTTCGATAAATTACGGCCTCCTTTTCATGGTAAGTCGAAATTAGCTACATGCATAAAACATTATTCAATTATTGATGACGATAGTATATCATT
This sequence comes from Chrysolina oricalcia, assembly GCA_944452925.2. Lineage (NCBI taxonomy): Eukaryota > Metazoa > Arthropoda > Insecta > Coleoptera > Chrysomelidae > Chrysolina > Chrysolina oricalcia. Next base: position 14,572,958 of record OX101818.2, on the reverse strand, counting down.
GAGTAGGTTACCTCTTATATTTTTCAAAGCACGCGTTATTTTCGTCGTCATATGCAAATAGTTATGAAGAAAAAGTGAAAATATTTTTTATCAAAAAGTATCAAGATGATTGTTGTTTTCAGAATGTGAAAGTTTTTTGTCACTCTGAGGGTAACAGTCTTGTGCATCCTCCGATTTTTCATGAGAGAGAGAAAGAGATAATATACTTTATTGTCGAAGAAACAAATTCTTATTGACAAAGCTTATAATATATAAACTTAAATATACAGGGTGATTCAAAAGTACTTTGACAAACTTCAGGAGGTGATTCCTCACAATATTCTAATATGAATGGCTCAAATAAATATATGTCCGGAAACGCTTCGTTTCCAAGATACAGGGTGTTGAAGTTTTATTTTTATTTTGGTCTTTTTCAAATAACTCTTGAAATACTGAACTTAAACGAAACTTGGTAATAAGAGGTTTTTGAGGTGTCGAATTCGAACCTGATGTTATTATTTCTCTTACTCGTAGGGAGCGCCACCTACATGTCTTTTTCTTTTTTGTAGATTCCTAACTTTTTTGAGCGTACTTCTAGCACATTTTTCGGTAAAAAAATCGATTCCTCTATCATATCTACGTAAAAAAGCTATCCTTGTTAAAAGTCGCTGTAAGCAACCGTTTTCTAAATATTTGGACTTGAAAATTTCAAGTCAATTATTTGATAATCGATGCATGTTGAAGTTATTACCAATATTTTGCATTTTTCACAAGAATGCTTTTGAAAAGAATTTAACGTTTAAGTAAGTAGTTTTGGTAATTACATATTTTGTGACAGTTAAACGTTTAATTAAGTTCAATATTTCAAAAGTTATTTGAAACAAACGAAAATAAAAATAATACTTCAACACTCTATATCTTGGAAACGAAGCGTTTCCGGACATATATTTATTTGGACAATTCATATTAGAATTTTGTGAGGAATCACCTCTTGAAGTTTGTCAAAGTACTTTTGAATCACCCTGTATATTAAAAATAAACAATCTGCAATTCAAACACAAGTTCACGAATACAATACAAAATGTTTAACTAACAATAAGCACATATATGTGTATAAAGCGGACAATGTACCTATATGTAATGTAAAAGAGAAAACAATTTTTTTTTATTTCATTCACAAATTTTTGAATATGCCAAACAAATACACTACTGCATATGTGTGTAAAATGTAAAATAATTAAGTTAGGAATAAACTTTTTTCTACAACCACACTCCAAAACTTGCTTTTCTGCATAGTTTTACGTTCGCAAACATGATTATTTCTCACAATAATTGAAATTTGTCATTAGTGTTCCGCAAAGTGACATTTCTGTGCCACAAAGTGACATTTCTGTGCCAAAATTTTTCAGTACCTAATTTCTAAGAAATACAGTTTTCGTGACAGCAAGGTGAAAGTATATTTTGAAAATTCTTCATTTCGAAGGGATATTCGATCAAGCAACTTCAAGAATGAATAGACAAAGTCTATTGGTTTATATAATATAAGGGAAATTGTCGTACAAATTCATAATATTCTGAACAAAAATCATAGACATCACTACTGCTGTCTCAAATACCCACATATACACTATCCATTGCTAGGCAACGGAGCAACATCTATCGAATCATTTGAATGTCAACAAACGTCAAGCATAAAATATTCGTAAAATATTCTTGTCCCGTCATTTTTTAATGAGACTGAACTAAAATGGATAGCGACAGTTCTGAAATTGAAAATACTCCGCCAGAACTAAGAGAACAAGTTAATTCATTGTCATTGAATATACTACCCTCAACTTCAAGAGGAAAATATAAGAATGAGTCACTGACATTTCATTCCGTCTTATAGTATAGTATTATTTTTAGCAAAAAGGGTGTTGTAGAAAAAGTATAGTGTGTAACACGAGCAGAAATGCAATTTCTCACTCGTTTGAATTGCAGCACTCGCGCTCGTGCCGCAACTTTTTCAAACTCGTGAGAAATTATCACTTTTCTGCACTTGTTGCACAATATACTATTGGCAGTTATACCACACAACAGATTTATATAATTACAATACATAAGTCACATCACAAAAACTTAAATAAAATCAGGATTCTGACAGAGTGTCATTATAAAATTCTTCCCGATTGTAATAGGCTTTCTTTAATAGGGCCTGTTTAATACCATTTTTGAATTTATTATATGTAGTTTCATTTCTTAGGGCTGAGGGTATGTGATTATATATTTTTTTACTTTCATAGATTAAGGAATCCTTCGTCAAAGCTGTCTTTGGGATGGGAAGTGGTATTTTCCTATCCGTAATTTGTCGGGTAAAATGGAGTGCTTGTTGTAGAGATTCTGAGGTGTTATATTTTCTATAAGTCAGGCAAACAGATTCTAAAATAAATATACAAGTGAGCGTTAAAATCCCTTCTCTTATGAATAATGGCCTACATGACGTTTGCGTTCCAACCTTGCACAGATATCTAGAGAAGGGATTTTAACGCTCATGTTCCAGTTTATTAATAATAATAATATTTATTCAATTACAATAATCATTCATGAGGATGTGCATATGAATAAACAGTTGCCATGATTAGTATTAGTTGAAAATTATATTACAATCATTTAAAATGTCAGCTTTCGGCTGACACTTTGAAGTTGAAAGTTTTATTCAATATTAAAATATTTAATTCACCAACCCCAACTACTCTCATCAGTTAAATAAATACGAAAGTAAAAAAAATTCTTGAAAACAATCTTTTATTTATAAACTACTGAACTAAAACGTAAAAATCAAAATGTTTTGCATAAAAAACAAAGAACTTACTTTCTTAATACTTAAGGCGTGAAAGGTCGTTACACTTGAAATGAAGCATTAGTTCACTAGTTTATAAATGAGAGAGATGTTGCGACTGCCCGATGTTTTTCACAATTTTGTCGGATTTTTTTATTTTCTCCGAGAATTTTTATTTTGAAAGCTTTTATTTAACTTGCTCTGTGTGTGTGTGTCTGTTAGATACAAATCTTGCAAGCGGAATTAGAACCACTTCCTCTTACCCTATGGAATTGAATTACATGTTGATTCAGTTCCGATGACAATATATTGATCGAAGAAATTGCTCCCCCTACCCCCCGAAAGCTAGATAGACAACGCGTAGTGTTTCGGAAGTTTTCTTGACGGATTTGGACGTCGAAAATTACAGTGAAAAAAATATTAGATAGGGAGGGCTCGACCTCCCCCTTTTCTCGAAAAAAGTTGGAAAATTAAAATCGGAATAATCCGTAAAAATAGTGAAAAGTATATGAATATTATGGCTTAAAAAAAATTCACCCCCTGTCCTCCCTCAAAAGCTAGATAGAGAACGCGAAGGAATTCAGAAAATGCTTCAACAGTTTCAGACATGGAAAACAATGATTAAAAAAAAATCGATCGGGGGGAAATCTCGCGAAATGGAAATCAAAAAAATCCGTACAAATAGTGATCAGACCATTCAATAATACGGTTTCAAACAAATTTACACCTCTTCCCCCCTCGAAAGCAAGATAGAGAACGCATAGAAATTCGGAAAAATTTTCATCGGTTTCATACATGGAAAATTGCGACAAAAAATATGTCTGCAGGTGGGCTCTCTCCCTTCTCCCCTTTCAAAAAAGTTGCGAAAACTTGCGAAAACAAAATCGGAAAAATCCGTGAAAATAGTAGGGTCAAGTCACCGGAAGATCTCTTTGAAGAAATAGATTGGAGAACATAACAGGCAAGCAACCGTGCAACAATGAACAGACTAAGAAACGTATTCAATGAAAAATAAATAAATAAGTAAACTTAAAAAAAAAACTTTTTGAAGAAAAAGAAAAGCTTTTATTTAAATTCACTAAAAAGAAGAAAATAAATTTCAAAGTGAATTAAACCCGTCATTTTGGTACATTATAAAATTATCATCCGTATGCACCGTATGTACTTAATCTGGATTAGATATTTAATCTCGATTATATGAAGAAATTATAATGCACCGTTGTGAAACAATGGCTTAAGCTAGTATAAAACTAAACCATCCATGAAGGGTGGATTACCAAATCTAATCGCTGGATTGACCTCATTGTTCGACATTTGTTAGAAATGAAATTATAATTATGATCACACGTCATACGATCATAAGTAAAATTTCATTGCAGTGCTTGGGATTGTAAAGAGAAATTGGTTATTTGCAAAGGCGTTATTTGGTGTGTAATCGAGTTTTGTATTGTCCAGAAATGGAAGTGGAAAAATCCTTGTCTTTTTTTCATAGATTTCGATCAATAAAACATACAGTTTTTAATTTCCTACCAGAGATTGAAGAAGAAATTGAGCACGACAATGATTGTAAGTAGGTACTTTGAAAGTTCTCAAACTTGTTTAGCATACTTTCGTTGTAGAAATAACAGTTTAACACCTATGAACTAACTTCTAGCAAAATTGAGGCATTATTCTTGTGACATCAAATTGGAATGGATTTTATTGAATATCATCAAACAACTGTATCCAGAATTTTTAAAAGGGTGACCAATGCCATTGCACCTACAAGACCAAATCTTATTGCCATGCCATCAAGTTATCGTGAAATATTAAGAGCTGTAACGGATTTTCACAATATTTCACGCTTTCCAAAAATAATTGGTTGTATTGATGTATTGATTGTATTCTCTGTGACTTTGACATGAAGTAAAAAAAATTCAAATCAAACTTCTATTTTAAATTTTACTTTTCAGCGATACGATATTCTAAGTTATTCGTTTTTTTTGACGTGTACACTAGTCAATTTGTCATTTGCACCATCACAAAGAAAAAAAAACTAAATTTTGCATCTTTCCAGCCATGTTGCCACTCCTTCACAAGAGATTACCTAATCCGCCCTGATTGGCTTACGTTGCATTGCACTGGGTAAAGATTAACTCAAGCGAGATTAGCTAACTAGGATTAGTCTATGAAAACGGTGCATATGGGCGATAAAAGCTTGTCGCGTGAATAAATCTTGAGGTAATTTTAGATTTACTTCACAATAAGAAATACATAGATACTTCTCGCAACGAGCGTTTATATCATTTAAAATTTTATAATATAACAAAATGATGGGTTTAATTCACTTTGAAATTTATTTTCTTCTTTTTAGTGAATTTAAATGAAAGCTTTTTCCTAAAAAGCTTTTTTTTAGGTTTATTCACTATTTTTTGAGAATGAAGGGTTCCGAGCTCTCCGACTGAAACCACCCGAACCAGTCAGAAATGTTTCCTACTTCCTACGCGTTGTCTATCTAGCCTTGAGGTCGACAGGGGGTAAAATCTTTTGAAATTAAATTATGCGGCGCCGGCGGTGCGATGTTTTTTTTACTATTTTCACGGGTTTTTCCTTATTTTATTTTCGTGAGTGCAGTAATTTTCCACTTCTTACGCGCTCTCTATCTAGCCTTCAGAGGGCAAGAGGTAACATTTTTTGAAATTAAATTATGCGATTCTCCGATGTTTTTTACTATTACGGATTTTATCTGTGCTAGTTTTTGTAATTTTTTTCGAAAAGGACGACCTTCATGGTAATATATTATTGCACTGTCATCGAAGTTACATGTGTACCAAATTTCAACACAATTGTTTGGGGGGACTGGTCAAAAATTTTGCCACATCCTAACACAACAAACTGAATAAAATCTTGTAAGTAATAAGGCTTATTAAGGACCTCTGCAGCACAGTATACTGAGTTCTTTGCTCGTCCTATCATCCTGGAGCAAACGTCAGAAGTATTCGGGAGACTTGTGCGAGCTAGGAATGACGAAGGCCTTATCTTTTAACGAGCCACCTCCTACATTATTAGTTTGCTTCATTGCTGTGTGTTCTGTTGAAATTTTCAGACTAGTGAAAATGTTTGGAGGTTTTGACACACCCATTATCATTTTCAAGTCCATTTATAATAAGAGGTTTGAACCTATTGAAATATCATCAAAACAATGCCTACTTTTAGTCTCTTTGGGGTATGTTGCACAGATATCTGTTAGATGTAATTCAATGTTCATCGTGGCAATAGCGAGGAAGTTGTTTTCTGTCGGATATCTGCCACAACATGCAGGAAGAGGAAAAGGGGTTTTCAATTAATAAAGAGAATCATTTGGTAACTTCTGTTTATTGTTTCAGATGTTTGGAGGAGTTGCTTCATACAACATCATTTTGAACCAACTATCCAACGACAAATAGGCAATAGGGAGTAGCTCCATGATAAAAATAATGCTAGTTTCATATAAGAAGAAGAATTGTTTAACCCACGATTCAATTTCTTTTACTCTATCGCCTTAAAAGTGGCTTCAATTTGTTACTGACACTGGTAAACAAGTATAGCCCGAGAGTACACGATTTTTTACAGGCCTTAGCTGCACATACTTGGAAGAATTTGGAAAAAACACTTTAAATATAGAAAATCAAAACTTTCATTTACACAAAAAATATTACACAGTGCAAAGATCACAGTGCCAGTGTTATAAACTCGAGTTTATATAAAACTCGCAATTTATCTAAATTGTCTATTACACCTGCTGAGGTTTTTTGTAGGCCGAACTTAGAAATGTGAGATTTGGCATTTCATAAGTTCCGTTTTGAGTCTGTATACATAAATGACCAGTCTATTTATGTCTCCCTACGAACTGTCATATATGTTAATGACAAAACATTGATATATTTTCACGAACAATGTAACTACCTCATTCTCCAATCAGCCAAAGTAGAGAAAAACGAAAAATCACAAACTTATTGACTATAGTCACTACCACCACATATATACAAGAATGGTAAAAAGTAACATGTTTAGGTCTTACTGTCCATAAGAAGCTCCAATCGGCCGAGCCACGTTGGGAAACTAGCCAGGTTACTTTTCAAAATGAGACAACTAAAGTCTACTACTTCTCTCAGAACAGTATATTTCAATTTAATTCAATCCCACGTCAAATACGGAATATCACTTGGAAACTTCGGCAGCCTCCGAATTAAACAATTAAAAATTAAGACTCACTCGTTAGTTATTTTGCCATTTATACAGGTAAAACGAGTTATAATAAATTGCTAGTTTCTTTGAAAAAAAAAAAAAATACTAGTTTTTCGGAATTTAAAAATAAAATCAAATAGGTACTGATTGATTGAGAATTCTGAAAATTTTGGAAAACTATTTGTATGTAAAATAATTTTGAATTTTGATGTTTTAATAGGTACCTGCTTAGTTTTTTTGTTATTGTTTTTATTTATACAAATTGTGACCAATATTATTTAGGCGCACATTCAAGTTCATTTTGCTATTTTACTTTCTTTGTGTGTATATATCATGGATATTCAGCATGTTTGTGTATTTTGATATATATATATATATATATATATATATATATATATATATATATATATATATATATATATATATATATATATATATATATATATAATAATAATAATATATAATATATATATATAATAAGTTTTTAACTTATTTGCTCACGTTTTCATGAGAAATGTTTTATTGTTTATTGTCACTTTATTTGTTATTATTAACAATAAAATAAGTGAATAAATTAATAATCTACCCACTAAAATAAAAAACATGAACTTATTTAACTTCAAAAAAACAATTACATTACCTCTGATTGAAATTTCCTTTAGTCCCTTGAAGAACATACATACTTCATGAAACTGGATTTTATCATTGAGCTGTAATATTATATTAAGTAACAAGAGTTGTAAGTAACCCATTACGCACGAAATGAAAAAGTTTATGCACGAAGCCGTGCAGCGGCGAGTGCATAAATTTCATGAGTGCGCAACGGGCTTACAACTCGTATAACGTACTATACTTTTTCTACGCCCATTCATTTTCTTCCATTAAATAAAAAACATCGCAATCATTTAAACTTTATTATAATAGTTGTTAATAACAATTGAACAATTATTGTAAATCGATTGTGCCTTATTATTTAATGGTGATGACCGGTTGTTTATAATTGTAGTACTGCTCGGTACACCAGAAGACGAAGATTGATAATTGCCTCCGATATTCGTAATGCGTTGTCATTTTTATTTTCAAGAGATTGCTTCACATAGCCTTCCGCTACTGTAGAAGAAAATTTCCTGGCCTATATATTTCGGGATATATTTCTAGTGTTCCTTCCAGCGCATTGTTGCCATTGCTCTTGACATGGTCATTTTTATGCTCTCATCGATCAAAACATTGCCGACATTGGGAGCTTGTGTTTCAATAATTAGATGAACGAATTTTTTAATTGACATGTGTTAGGTTTCCATCAAATTTGTAAGACGCCTTTCTTTTGTACAGCGTGTTATTTGAAACAATGATTCCATTTGGTCTATAGTGCTATGATTTAAAAGTCTCAAAAAAATTCAGCTGATGTAGCCACTGTAGAGAAATATGATACCAAATTTTCATTCTATTTGTAAGAAAACTGCTCTAGATTTCCAAATATCTTAAATCATACAATCAATTAATACTGAATACTCATTGCACATAGTCATATCTGACCAGTACAAGAATACTGTTCCCATGTATGAACATGTATGAAGTGCCGCTCCTTACAATACAGCTTTTAGATTCTACTCAGAAAAAAGCCATTTGTCTCATCGATAATGTTTTGCTCACAAGCTTGCTAATTATTTGAAATACCGCAGAAAAGTGGACGATCTTTCTCTATTTTACAGATATTTGGCAGTATCATCGAAATTGACCCATCGAGTTCAGTCTTTATCCCCCTTAGTCGTTAATTTGGAAACTTGGTGAACATCTCTCTACACAGGGTTCTTACTTTTAAATAACGACCAAACTATGGAACAGGTTGCCGGGGGAGTTGTTTCCAGAAACATTCATAAAAAAATCACTCATTTTTACCACTTTATGAAGGAAAGTGAACCACCCCTACTATAGTTCTGTGAAAGATTCTAATGCATACATAATATAAAGCCTGTAGAACCGTTGATATATATTTTTCACACAGGTCGTGTGACGTCACATAACCCTCCCACCACTCGCAAGTTCAAGAGAGGGATGCCATACCAGTAATTGCCAGAGAGGAATGAGACACACGCGACTAGTGCAACCGATGCAACTTTATTGGAATCTGCTGAAGCACGAATTAAATTATTGTATTTCAACATGGCGGGTGTTTAGGTGACAAAACAAGAAGGCAAACTGAATTGAAAATGCGTGAATTTGTTTTTTTGCTCGTAATTAACACACAAACCTTACCTGAGCAAGCTAACCTACCTAAACAAACAGCTGCACATTGCAAACCGAATTGTAAATGCGTAAATTACTAGCCAACCATGCCTGACTAACCTTACCTAGGCAAACAAAAAATATAAAATTGTTACAATATAACGACTATTTATCCAAAATTCAGAGATCAGCATGCTCAGTGGATTCCAATAAAGTTGTATCGGTTGCACTAGCCGCTAGTGAATGAGACTAATGAGATATTACATTAGTCGCTGAATTTCCATGGTGTACAGTCGTGTGTCCTCTCTACAAATTTCGTATAGTAACGAGTTTGTCGTGGGCACATTCATTCGGATTCAGTGGTTCTTATTGATTGCTTGATCGTGAGTTTGTCAAGAGTAAACATGAAAATCACTCATAACCCATGGAACCCAAAAATGACATTTACCCAACCAAGATCTTCATATGGTAGGCAATCTCTCCCAGCTATTAGTTGACAGGTCAAACACAAATGTATACACATACAAATTTCAATAAGGTCAAACAACAACAAAAATTCGAAGTAAGTACTCCAATAACATCACAAGGTCATTTCTATGCAATATACATAAGCACCAGTCAGACATGGTCACTGATGATCAGAGGCACACTCAGGTTTTTTTCGGGGTTTGTGGTTAATTTTTAATTTTGATTTTTGAAATCCATTATACCTACATCTCAACAAAATATTTACAGTGATTAATCAAATGGTATTGACAAATTCCGGGGGCGCGGATATAACCCCTGATGTCGACTCCCCCTTGGGTGCGCTTTTGCTGATGATTTGAAAGTGGTGGAGGGAGACCCAAAACTGGCTCAAATCTCCTACTCTAAACCTTTACTGAACGAAAAACTCATGTTAAATTGTAGGATATCAGAATTCCTTTTAATACATAGAAATTCTTAATGAGCAATGTCGATATAAATTCATTATATTTTCTAGGATTCTGATTTGATGTGGCTCAAGGTTTAATTGAAGGTCATTTTGAAATATGACACTTTTAAAGAAATTTTTTGTAAATATTAGTACTTGAGTTAGATTTTTGGAAAAACAATAATATTCATTAAGAATCTTTTCTAAAAAATATTCAGGAAATAGCTCAAAATTGAATATATTGAACACTTCAGATTCACTGGGTTTCATAGATAACAATTTTAAACTCACCGATTTATCTCTAAGCAATATGTCAATTCCTTTGGTAGCTTCATCCAAGGAATGATTCATCAGGTAGCACCTGATTTTGTATTTCAATAATATTTTCTCGAATTCTTCAGATAAAGGCTTTGGAGGAGGAAGTTGTATCTGGAACAGAAGTACTTCTGAGTGGTCTATGAAAAAGTTAGCAACGAAATTACCTTCTTCTCTTTTCCATTTTTATCTAAACCCTTGAGGGGTATGGAACCACCATAAATCAGTTTGTTCTCCAAATAACTTATGAGAGTTAAGGCTTTGTCAGGTTTGCGTAAACACAGCTGTAATTCGATAGCTAATAGACTGACTTGTTTTGTCAGTGTTTCATCTAAAGAGAAACCAGTGTCATTAGATTGTTTCAGATGTTTTTTTTTAATAACTTACCCATTGGCTCAATAAACTTATATACTCTGTCAATTATCTTTTGAGCAGCTGTGTATTGCATCTGGTGGAAGAGTATAACAGCTTGGTTGTATTGTATTATGCAATGGTCGATATCATCTAGTTTGTCAGCTTTGATTTGAAACTAAAAAAAACATCGTATTGTTCACACTCAACCAATCCTTATAATGAAAAAACATGTTCCGGCAGTAAATGTTTGGAATTTACAAATAAAGTTGTAACATGATTAATGAATAAATATTTCAAACATGTCTTAACACCCTACTGAAACATTTCGTCTCCTATAAAAGAATAGTTTTCTGTGAGTACCTGGTTACAAATTGCAGTGAGAGACTTCTGTAATTGTTCAGTTTTCTTCTTGTCGCTCTTACAAAACTCCACAATAGCTTTATTATGGGCAACTTTTAAATCATTATTTCTGTTCTCTAATTTCATCAGGAGTTGTGCGCAAGCAGTGAAGTTCTTCCTAGAAATTTAATGTAGTTGTAGTAGATTAAACTAAACATAATATCAAATAACTACTTCTTGAATTCTTCCAGAGCATTTTGTGCAATTTCCTTTTCTTGGTCGGAAACGATTTCCGGCCCTTTTTCCTGGTCTTTGTCAGCCATTTGTTAAACTTTGGTAACTTCTTTCCAAAAATTATCAAAAAATTAATACAAGGAAAGCTAAACACTCTGTTATTTGTTGTGAATTGTGAATGTTGAAATGAGAAGTGGGGTTATTCTTCTTCTTCTTATTTATTTTCTATGGGTTCGATAACTAAGATCATCACCCAGTTCCGACGAAATATGGGAATTCCATCCTTCCTTCCGTCCTTCCTTCCACACCAGATTTGGCACAATTTAACTTTCAAGTATAGTACGTTGTCAAACACTAGCGCCCGATTGCACCGTGAACTATAGGATTTTAATCGACTGTTATGTCTCTGTCTCTCCCCTGAAATCAACTATAATGTCACCTCATCATTGGAAGTATGCTTATGATAAACTAGTGAATAAGAATGAAGATGAAGTAGAATTAGTCGAAAGTTATGCTAGGGATATAAATAACAATACAAGTGAAGTTCGTGAAATATTATTAAATAGATTACAGAAAGTAAAACAAGCATCTAAACTAGCTAATATGTCTGAAACATTTGATTTAAGAACAGCTTCATCCCTGTTTGCCTCTTATGGCAATGGCAATGTACTCTAGGAACTTTGATTTAGCACGCTAATGCTGTTTTTTATGTTCTGTGGTAGTGGTTCTCTTGATGACTCATTCATACCCTTGCGAATATTCGCAATTTCATTACGATGGTGATGAATGATTAATCACCACGTCATTTTTTTGGTATTGTAGTGATATCAACCCCAAATACTGAATAATGACGTCATGATTCATCATTCACTGCAATTTTTTCGCCGTATGAGTCGAATCGCAAAAGATTGCGAATAATCGTAACGAGCCTTAATACTCAAAACATAGTACCGAATAGATTTGTTCATTTGTAGCAGTAAAGATGATCCAAGCAACTACTTGACATTCGCTCATCTCTCTGCAACACTTGTAATTAATTCATTTGTCTTTCTCTTTAGGAAATAGCTGCACAGATTAATTGTTACAAACGAACAAACCTAAAAGTAGAAACCATGAAATAGTCACTCTTGTTTGTAGCACCGCTCATAGATGTCGCAAAAGTCAGGTGGACTGTCATTCAATTTAATGCTTGAAGGGGGAGGGGATCATTAGAAAGAAAACAGTGGTAAGGACGTCGTAATGGTGGTCGCGGGTGTGTATTGCAGTAAAAATAATGTCTCTAAATGGTGTTTTCCTCGTCTAATTCTATAGTTAATGACAGAAATTTCATAGAAAAAGAGGTGTATTAACTCTTGGTGATTTTTTTTCTTGGCGGTAATCGATTGTTGTAAAACTATTGTGAATTTTTCTTCATAATGACTTCCGAAGAAGGCCAGACTGTGTGGTGGCTGTAAACATTAGAAATTACATTCTAATGTTGGATTACGAACTATATTAATAGTGATACCGTTTGTTTTGAATTATGGAAAGCACGATGGAACGCGAATCAGGAGCACTAGGAGGACTTTTTCAACAGATAATTCAGGATATGAAGGTAAAATAATGATTTGTGAATGATGTTGATTTCGAGCACAATAATAATGAAGTTACTGTTATTCTTGTCCTAGATTCTATTACATTTCATTTACCCTTGCACACTCCTATCAATAATTCATTGTTGAATAATAGGTACATCCACTTCTCAGTTATAATACCACCTAATATCTCCTCAAAAAACATGATTAATACACACACAGTTGATATCATTAACTACAATCTCTTGATTATAATCGAGACTGATTGTGTCATTCCATAATAATTCTTTATTATTCTGAATGCTATAAATCAATATATCAGTAGCTATTCTAGATGAAATTCGAAGCATAATCTTTGAAATTAATCCATGCTTTGATTTGTTTCAATACCTACTTGAAGATTTCTTTGGAAGGTATATCATGAAATAACCCAAGTCTCTGAAAATGGAACATCTCTATTCTCTGTATAAATGTTGCAATCTCATCTATGAAAGCCAATAGCTTTAATTATGCTATTGAATTTTAACCTACTTTTTTTTTTACTTTTATTGCTATAATTAGTATAATTCACAAGATAGAACTGATGTAACAAGCTTAGGAATGCCAAATGTAAAATGATTGTCAAATAACAAATAATTTGTAATCCAACATTCCTTATTTGTTATTTGATAATCCAGTGAAGATCTTGATTTTAACATGTTTTCGAATCCATAAGTATGTGAAGGAGGTAGCAATAATTGAATTGAAGCCAATCCAAACTTTCTGAAATTGCTGTTACCTAAGTTAGTAGGTATAATGGTTAATTTCGGCAGTAGGATTGCCAGTGGCTTTGTTAATAATATTTTTCATTGCTGCAATTCAATATTTCAATGAGTACTGGATGCAGTTAGACCGAAAATATAGTTAAAATGTGTTATTTAATGACAGAAATTTAAAAATTCCTCAATATAGGTACCTAGGAAAGTACTTGACAATGAATCAGGTGACACAGGCATCCTAACTCAGTAATAAATGTTTGCAATAGGGACATTTGGCGGGATTTTCTGTACCTACAAGCAACAGCTGGCCACATAAGTAAATTGAACTCAAATTAAAAAAATATGACTTGTATGCTCTTTTCAGTTATATCAAGTACTTCATCCACTTCATATTCTACAGCATAGAACTTATTTTTAATGAACTGTTAACTTGCTATGTTTTGGCATATTTTCAGAGGAGTCTGATAATTCTTGAAATTGTGCCTGTCTACTTGTATTTGTTATTTTTTGTTTCATTTACTTTCTGTTCCATTTACTATTTTTTTTCCTTGGTGTTTTGGCATCGACTGCTATGGTCATGTGTTCTGGATAGGCCTTGTTACTAACTCCATACGCCACTTTAGGAGCAGCACTGTTAATTTTTAACGCAACAGTGAATCGTGGAGGATTATTCCCAGCATATACGATCCTCAATCATTCAGACTTTCACATCTGAAAATGAAAAAAGATCGCACGTCTGGGAATCGAACCTGCAACCTCTCGGTTACCAGGCGAGCGCTTAACCACTGCGCTAATCCCCGCCCTTCCATTTACTATTGTCACTGGTTATGTATTTTTATATAACCCTCTACTTACTGTTCACTCAACTCAGTTTATGTAAATTCTCTACCCATAAACAATGTTCCTTATCATTGTGGCCGCATTCATTAATATTTTAACATTACAAGCTTTTTTATTATACCTGCATCATAATCCTTGTCAAATACACCGCACTGCAAAGCGTGTAAAATCTTCAAAATCAAAACACGCCGTGCTAGAAAGTTCGTGCTAGGTAACGCGAAGTTCTCAGTTATTATATTTTATTTTTCAACAAGTACATTACCAAAAATTAACAACTTCAGGACTAATTACAAAAATAAATATCCAGTCTGTAACCTTGCTGAAGTTACTTGGTGGGTATGTTATTCCTATTGCAGTTAAAACAATAAATTGTCTATGAAGGAGTTGAAAAATTGTTATTTCCGTCAATCGATTGCACTCACACGCGCAACCAAAATAAACAATTTTTTCTTGAACTGAGTTCATTAAACCGGAGCTCAACGGCGTGTTCAACGGAAACATAAGGGACAGACAGAACAAGAAAATGAAAGTCATGAAAATAAAAAGTAATAATACTGCACAGAAGAATATTTGGATTTCAGTTCGATCTGAAGATCAAAGTTGCAATCCCGAAAAGAATTGGAAACATGCGCCTAGTAGAGGCGCTATCTAATTGAGATACTTGTGATACTAGAGAAGACCCTTATCTTTCAACGTGTGATGCCATGCTTCTGTTGTTGCAATTTCTGAAATATTTGATAACGGCTGAGTAGGAGTACCTGTCATAATTTGATTTACAATTTGACTTTTTTTTCGACAGTTGACTGATCCACATTAACTTATTGTTGAAATGTCTCCTCCCTCATTTGCTAAGAGAGACGCAGATGTTCTTCTCAAACTATGCCCGGTATATTGTTCTGTATTATGCAACTTTAAATATTTGGCTTCGTTAAATGATATTTTCAACACGGCATTTTTTCCTACAACCTTAAACTAACCATTTTGATTTTCTAAAAGTAACTTGAAAAAAAACGACGTTGATCCGTTTTCGCTGGTCTCAGAGATGCATACTTTTTGATTATGTCAATGACGGTGACTTTGCCAATGGTATTGTTCATAACAGTAAATAATTTCCTTTGTATTTTCGTTTTGATGTCTGTCAGTCCTATTAAAATAAAATTTACCATTTTCTTGTATATCTTTCACCATAGATCGCAATTATTAACGCAAACTACAAAAAAATAAACAATTAGTAAAGAAAAACTTACCAATGACTAAAACACGGTAAAGGTAAAGTTATCGGGCTCATTCTCAAAAAAAAAAGTGAAACTTACGTAGTTTTGTCTCCTGAACACGAATTTTGTGGGGGTCTCAATTACTTTAGGAGTTATAGCCATTTTAAAGTCGAAAATTGTAGATTTTCAGACACAAAGTCAAAATTTGCACAAAATGCCTCCTTGTTTTTGTTGACACTGTCATTAAACACTAATCTATCCATATTTCTCAAATACAAACACCAAAAATTAAAATTATACTCAAAAACTTGACCTTCTTTTACTAGCGATTCTAACCCAACTTTTGTTTGGTTTTTAGTAATTTTCATGATTGCAGTAGGTTGGTTACCTGAGATTTGCGCCACCAACTATTCAAAACATAAGAATAAAGGGGAAGTTATTGCTCATATATTTGAATTCAAATAGTTGACGGCGCAGATTCAGTGATACCAACTTCTTATGAGCATGTAAATAACTAACAAATAGGTTAGAATCACTAGTAAAAGAAGTTCAATTTTTTGTGTGAAAAAATTAGTTTTTGTGTTCAAAAACGTGAAATATGGATAGATTAGTGTTTAATGACAGTGTCAACAAGGCATTTTGTGCAAATTTTGACTGCAAAATTCGTGTCTGAAAATCTACAATTTTCGACTTTAAAATGGCTATAACTCCTAAAGTAATTGAGACCCCCACAAAATTCTTTCAAATTCGTGTTCAGGAGACAAAACTACGTAAGTTTCACTTTTTTTTTTGGAGAATGAGCCCGATAACTTTACCTTTACCTAAAACACTTTCATCATTAAGTACTGGTCATCTGGTGCTTCTACAATATAAGTACATATTATTCTCCTCTCTGGAAAAAACAACAGCTCTCTTGGCCTTAGAAGTACCCAACCCCTAATTTCTTTAAAAATGCTATTAACTTCTATATCTTTCTTTATTAAAATTGTAGAACGGAGTATTGAATATTTTGACCATAATGAGGGAGGTTGAGAGGTCTCTGAGAGTTTTAGAAAATACGCCAAACTCACCTGTTCACAATTTTTTAAAACTATTTTTCCCCTCTTCCAATTTAGTAGAATATTATAATCTTTTTCATACCGGAACCTTGATTTTTTCCGTTAATAAAGACTCATTCAGTCATTTTGTATCTTCCTGTATGTCGTCAGGTACTTATAACATTTTCTTCGTATTCTTTTAATTCCTCCGTATTTGTATATAAATTTATTACTTTACTTTACTTTCATTCTTTTTCCCAATAGTGATTGTCTGGCCGTCAGAACTGGTACAGAAATTTTTGAAAATTACAATTACTCACCGAAAACTTATTAGGCGATGTCACTTTTGAAATGAATGAGTAGAAAACAATCATGTGAATCCCTACTTCAATCCTTCACCGCCAAAAGTCATGGTCGGGCCGGGCCGTCAGTAGGGGTATAGAATTTTAAACTAAAATCTGTATCCCTTCTGTCGGCCCGACAATGACTTTTGGGGGTGAAGGATGAAAGTGAGGATGCAAATGATTAATTTCTACCTATTCATTTCGAGTGCCATCGCCATATACGTTTTTGGTAAAAAGTTGGAATTTAAAAAAATCTTTACCCCTTCTGACGGCCGACAATGACTTTTGGGGGTGAAGGATGAAAGTAAGGATGCAAATGATTATTCTCTACCCATTCATTTCGAGTGCCAACGCCTAATAAGTTTTTGGTAAATAATTGGCTTTTTCAAAAAATTATCTACCCCTTTTGACGGCCCGACAATGACTTGAAGGCGGAGGGTGAAAGTAAGGATGCAAATGATTGTTATCTACTCATTCATTTCGAGTGCCATCGCCCATTTACGTTTTTGGTAAAAAGTTGGAATTTAAAAAAATCTTTACCCCTTCTGACGGCCGACAATGACTTTTGGGGGTGAAGGATGAAAGTAAGGATGCAGATGATTATTTTCTACCCATTCATTTCGAGTGCCAACGCCTAATAAGTTTTTGGTAAATAATTGGCTTTTTTCAAAAAATTCTCTACCCCTTCTGACGGCCCGACAATGACTTGAAGGTGGAGGGTGAAAGTAAGGATGCAAATGATTGTTATCAACCCATTCATTTCGAGTGCCATCGCCATATACGTTTTTAGTAAAAAGTTGGAATTTAAAAAAATCTTTACCCCTTACGACGGCCCGACAATGACTTTTGGGGGTGCGGTATAAAAGTTGAGATGTGAAAGACTGTTTTTCACTCATTCACACTACGTGCCATGAACCGATAATATTTCAGTATGAGTTTTACATTTTACCTCATGAGCCACACACCACCGCCTCATATTATCTTTTTTTTCATCTGTAACTCCTAACAATATCCAGTTCAAGAATAACATATCTACCATTTGAATCGCTATTCTATTGGTTTCATAAAAGGCCAAGAGCCGTAACTTACGTGAAGGTTATGGAACTGCGCGGTGTTGCCAAATCGATAAACGTGGATGAAAAAACCGTGGCTGTTTTCACACCCGTGAAATTTCTTTAAATAGAGATAGAATGGAATTAAATCTACCATATAGACCATTGATATCGACTCAAGTTGCAATATATTTTGAATTGTATTGGTTTTCATAATTGCTAAAATCTGACATATGTCAAACTCACAACGGATCGAGTGTTCGTAATTGCACCCCTGTTCGTCTAAAGAACCATTTTGTAGGTTTTATAATCCTCTACAAAAGTTCTATTGATTGTTAAACGATTCCTCCAATACATTTTGAGATATTCGCAAAAAAACAAAAAAGTTGTAATTTTTTTCACTATTTCTTGTTTACAAAATTGTACAAAGCGATTTTAATTCCACAAAGCCATTTTGCTGGGGCGAAAACCGGGGTTTTCATTTACGAACTATCTTATAAAAAGTAGAATAGGCCGTTTGCGTCTTTTATTGTGTGTGAAAAGAGCCTCTATTTTTATCCACAGTTAGGTCTATGATACGGATCCGCGATTCAAATACTTTCATTCAAGTTTCGTGTATAAATCTTCTCGTTTTTATCGCACCCACATAAACTCATCCATCGCCCTCCTTTCAACTTCCTCCTGGAATATCTCTTCAAAAGGTCTAATAAATTGTATCTGCAATAAACGTGAATTACACTGATACCCACACCTTTTACACCTTTTCACGTTCGCGATGTTGGGTATATGTAACTAGTATACCGAGCGACGAAAAATGTGGGCGTTTTTTTCTCTCGAGAAATCCAATAAGCGTGCGGAAATTTCTCGAGTGGGTATCGCGTTTCTCCTCCGTATCCTTTTACAAGCATGTGGTCACTGAGAGGAACGTTTCCTCTTTCTATAAACGGACCGGTCTTTGGGTGTTGAGCCCCTTGTACTCGTCGGTGTGCATATCTTCGCGGTTCCGTTAAAGGACTTTTTTTCAACCTGGCAGCCGAAAGAATAAATAAAAAAAACTTAAAAAACACTTTTTAGGGAAAAGCTTTTATTTAAATGCACTAAAATAAGAAAATAAATTTTGAAGTGAAGTAAACCCATCATTTTAAATTATACAGTGTGAGTCTTCATAAAGTGCACATATTGAAATGAGGGAAACTATTCTTAATTTTATCGACGGAGAACGTATTGAACAAAATCCTAAATAAAACATTTTGTATGTAATTTTTTAAATTTCTGTTCTATACCGTTATCCCTGTGTGGAAAGTACATGGGGGTCTGTGTGGAGCTGATGCAATCAGCCCTCACAGACGTACAGACGTGGTGCACGAGGGAGAACCTCAGGGTCACCCCTCAAAAAACCACAATAGTTCCTTTCACCAGAAAAACAAACCTGGAGACCAACACAACTCTTCGAATCTTTGGTGAAAGTGTACAGATGTCAGGAGAGACGAAATACTTGGGGACTCAAAGCTCACCTGGAACAAACATCTGGAAAATGTGCTGAAAAGAGCAAGGACATCATTAATGATGGCCAAGCGCTCCTTTGGCAAAACATAGGGTTGGACCCAAACAGTATCTCTGGCTATACACAGCAATTGTTATGCCCTCGATATCGTACGGAGCCCTGCTGTGGTGGCCAAAGGTAGAACAAGTGACAACCAGGGGGAACCTGGCTAGTTTACAAAGACTGGCCATGCTCGGAGTCACTGGTGCTATGTCCAGCACATCGACAATCACCTTGGAGGTAATCCTAAACCTCCCTTCCCTGCATTTGCATATTGCAGTAGAGGCGAGGATAGAAGCATGTTGGGTATAGACGTCCCTGACACCCGATGCAGGGCATGTCGTGGGACACCTGAGACCGTAATGCATTTGCTATCAGCATGCTCATCTTATGCGGTCTCAGCCTATATCCACAGGCATAACGCGGCGCTACGAGTGTTGTACTACCATCTACGACACTCGTACGGTTTAGACGAGTCACCGGTGTTGCCTTATGTTCCGGGGGATATTGAGTCCGTGGTGGAGAATGAGAGGTGCTGAATCTATTGGAACTACTCATTCCCCACCCTCAGGCAAATACAAGCCAATAAGCCTAATGTTGTTCTCCTCGACCACCAAAGTAGAACGATATTCGTCATGGAGTTTTCCGCTCCAGGCGAAATGAATATCGTTCGAAAAGAGGAGGAAAAACGGACTAAATATCGAGATCTTCTCTTTGAACTCCGCAGGTTGTATCCGGAACGTTCTGTCAAAATGGTGGTTCTGATCATAGGAGTCCTTGGTGGAATGATGGACACACTGCTCTCCAACTTGAATATAATACCTGCTTGCCGTAATATGGCAGAAATCTTAGCAGCACGAATGCACAAGGCCGTTATTCTTGGTTCGCTCCGTCTACTCAGGGCACATGATTCTCGGACCCAATCGTCACTCACCTTACGGACGTAGGGAGTGGTTATTGTGGTTAACGACACCAGCGCGCCCTCCGGATGTATCGGAGCACCGGAGATAGGGCCTGACTGGTACATTCCTCTCAGGAATATAATAATAATAAAAATCTATCTCGATGAAACAAACTCCATAATAATTGGAAGTAATTGGGCGTCCTCATAAAATGAAAATTGCGGAAAAAAACTACTCCCAATTGAAAATAAACAAGTTTATTTAGCCAAAATCTGTTTGTGTTTCCTCAATTTTCAATTTTCAATAAAACGCTTATATTACCTACATTTTTATTACTTTACGTTATTCTTCATCGTATTACCTACCGAATGGTAAATCTGATGTCAATAAATCTATTACAACATTTTCTATATACTGTCTAAAAAATTTATCATCTCCCCAAATAAAGCATGCCTTAAGAGTGCACTCTTTTAACAGTTGATATAAAATGTTGCGATTGAGTTATGAACAAGCAATTTTTTTCATCAGATAGCAAATACGATAAAAAACGTAGGTAATGGGCTGTTTTATTGAAAAATTTTACGATTATTTTCAATATTTATGAAATACAAACATACTTTTGCTAAAGAAACATGTTTATTTTCAATTGGGAGCAGTGTTTTTCCACGTTTTTTATTTTATTATTATGGAGTTTGTTTCATCGCGATAGACCATTTAGTTCGAAAGTTACACTGTTTTGTTCAGACAAGGATCTCGGCAGCGAACAAAATTTAAAAAAATATTCGGAACAATCCTCTTGTTGTCCTAACGAGTATCTAGTGGATTAAAAAAAAAGATAAATTCTTACGAAACTGAAACTACATGAACAGGTGTTCGAGTTTGGTGAATAAGTGGGAAACATTCTCGTTCATCGTTGAAATCTCGTTATTGAAATTCTTCGTCATGAATAACACTTGTAAAATGCTATTTACGTAGCAAATGATTTCCAAATTATCTAATCCAATCTTCTTCGTAAGATTTTCAAGACAACTGTCTACTGATTCGTAAGGAAGAACATGTTCCACAGAATCTGCATGAGATCCATTTCACGGGCTGCAATCGATCCTTCCAAGTGATGAGGGGTTTCGTAGAGGGATCTATGTCGACAACAATAAGATGAATCAACAATTTTCCTATATCGCGTTATGGAGCGAAACCGTACAGATAATTTCATCCTTTGTGTTCATCCCGATTTCATTAGTCAGTTTCGAGTTTATGTATCATTCAACTACGCGGAAAAGATTAGTAACAACGTACGAAACTAACGATATTAATTTCGATCGCTGATGTCATAGGGTGGGTGATATAATGATGTTACGAATTTCCATATCTGCCTATAGTTTCATCCCATTATACGTTTTGCCTGTGTTCCTACCACGTGTCGATTTCGCTTATAATGTACATGGTCGTTCAGTCCGGTTAGGACAGATTCATGGGATAGTCCGAATTTAAGAAATCATTAATAACCCAAGAAACTCTGCGTTTGTTGAAAAGATCGTTTTTGCTTGTATCCGAGCAGAAGGAAAACAATTCGAACATTTGTTGTAATATCTTAATCATGTACATGAGGAATATTGAAGTGTACATTGTTGTGTTGTTTCCATATGAATCAACCTATTCTCATTTAATTTTTTTTCATAAAAGTTCATTTAACTCTTATAGACCAGGATCCCACGCCTATTTTAAAAAATGAATAATAGCAGGCTGAATCTTCCTTAGTAGCTTCATTTTGCCGAGACGCCCAACTTTTTCCTCTACGAAAATTCTCGATAGTGGTAGCTAATAAACTGCGCAGGCGTCAATCATGTCGATTTGGTGAGTGCAAAAAAGTCATTAATAACAGTTAGTTATTATACCAGTCCAAGTTCATGTGTGAGATTTATCAGCTCATCAGTTGCTATATTATTATCATTAGTGTAAGAACTAGAGCTGCCCGTCCACTTGGAATTATTCACACTGATTAGTGTGGCCCCATTGATAAAATCACATGGGACGGTAAGAAATACATTTTTATATTTCTTGATGATTCTACTCATTACGCAATGATATATTCAATGGAATATGAGGTGTCTGAATATATAAGGAATATATGTTCACTACAACTTGAAAGTGTCAAAAACAAAAACATGATATAAAGAAGAGGAATTATTATGGTCCTTTTTGTATCATATTCTTCCCAACATAACGATAAAGCAGAAAGGCCAAACCCTAGTATAATAGACAAAGCAAGAACATTGATTTTTGACTCTGGTTTAGACAGGAAGTTCAGGGGTGAAGCAACAAGAAGCTATATAATTGTTAAATCGACAACAAACTGCAGCTTACACTGCAATCCTTGTAAAATATCCTTTTTCGCACTGAATTAGCAATATCTTATTTTCTTAAAAGAATAATGGAAACTTCTTTACTTTTTTAGACTCTGGAAAAAATGAGCAAGTTATTTAAGGCCAATGTTCAGGTTTTCGTAAGAGATTAATTTGTCACAAAAGAAGTTCAAAGAAATCTTGAAGGATCCAAATCGGAGGATAGTTTTTTTTTCTAGACCGAAGATTGCTATCGTAAACCTGCCTTCTTCGATTGTTACAACTACTATTCAGTTATAGTTATCGTATATTTGCTTGGAACATAAAAGAATGATCTGAGATAGGAATTCAATTTTTTTTATAAAACTTCCAATGTCTCGAAAACCGTTGAGAACTACTTGTGGTTTTCTGATAGGTTATGAACTTGTTTATCACCATCTACAGTATGATCTATAGTTTACCGGACACCCTGTGCATTATAAAATTTCTTAATTTCCGTTATGCACATTGTAAAATTTTAAAAACAAATTGTCTAAATATAAACAGTAAAATGGTATATTACAATATATTAGAACTGAAGAAATGTAAATTTGTTTCATAAAATTTAATGAGTGAAAGTAAATACCCCATTAATATCAATAAAAATAAAATGATCATAATTAAAATTCACTCTTATTCACTATCACTATAGTAACACTTTCCAATTAGAAATTTTCTCAATTAATTTAAAAAAATATAGACTTTTTTCTGCTTTACTTCATCGCATTGCTTGGCGTTCATTTGAATTACCTAGTGCATATCATGAGGGGACTCTTTCATAGATTTTTCTTGTGATATCACATGTCTAGTTATGTATTTATGGCTATCCGAATTCGTTGAGAAATCATTTAGTTTTGTTTTAATGAATGGAATGCATTTCATTTTGTTGCCATTCGCCTAATTTATTGTCAAATGATATAAAGAAATTGTCACATAACACTTTAACAAAAAAAAAATTAAACTTTTTCATTGGAAAAATGAATTTACACTTGAAGTGAGCAATGCACGACCGTATTTATTCTGGAAATTTTCGTTTATTTCAATATATGTTCTTGACTCAGTAGTGAACTAAATTCTGTATTATATTTATGTACTTATGTATTTTTTCTATCTATATTCTTTATCCAAACATTCACATCAAGGTCGAGTACATACCTACATGATGATATAATAATAATAATAATATAGTTTATTCGAATAATTAATATAGATACAATATAATACAGATACTATACATATACAATACAGATAAAAATTTAATAAACATTAATCAAATGAAGGAATAAACACTGTGAACACTAAAGGCTAGGCCTTGAAAGTGTCATCCTTAGCTTGATACCTTCTGTGATATCATCATCAAATTCATCAAAATTGTAAAATATTGTAGAACAGTCAAGTATAAAATAGTAAAATAAATCACTCAAATAAAAAATACAATAGAATAACATCACTAAATGTACATAAACAGATTAACAAGATTACAGGTAATAAATATGGTAGAGATAAGTTAAGGTGCTAAGACAATTTAGGAATATTCGAATGATGCTAACATATTTCAAAAATGGTAAGTGTTATTAACGTCAACAAACTGGTGCACCATAAGACGAGGTATACTACTCATCCATTTTTTCAGTTTCGATTTGAATAGGTTCATCGAATTTATGGATTTGAATTCTGGAGGTATTGTGTTATAGAACTTTGGTGCTAGGTATACAAAACATCTCTGAAGCGCATTTTTTTCAGGTCTTGGAATGACGGAATTGTTTTTGTTTCTTGTTTCATATTTGTGGTTTGAGAAGGAGAGTTCCGATTTGAACTTATGTTGTCTCGTGACAGTCGAAATATAATTGTCGTGCATCAAAAATGTTCGTATCTAAGTATAACTGATTTGTAGGGTGGGTATATGGCTTGTTATAGATTATTTTCAGAATCCACTTCTGAATTTTTTCCAGGCGAAACATGTAATTGTTAGTGGCAGCTCCCCATGCTATCAACCCATATCTAATATGGGACTCTGCCAGTGCATAGTACAGCATCTTCAATTGATCTATGGCAAGGATTCTTACAAGATATTTGAATTTATAAAGAGTAAAGCGAAGTTTCTTCAATATAATTTATTTTGAAAACAGAAATGTTTTGGGAGATCGTTTGGTAACGAACCGAAGATGCTTTGAGGAACGTTGCACAAGTATCTGATTTAATTCAATACCCGTCGTGGTCTTAGCCAGGGGAGTAGTTGTTTTCTAATAGGTACTTGCCACAATAAGCCTACGTTCTACGTTGTAGGTGTATATGGGAGTAAAGGGTTCATCATCGGGTGGCAAGGACTGTTCGCTACCAAACGATCTCCCAAAACATTTCTGTTTTCACGTAAATCTCTTAACCTGGAGATTCGGAGTGTTCTCCTTCTGATCGCTAGGCGGAGCTGCCTAGAAACCGCTTCATCGCGTGAACCAGAGGTCACCAATCAGCGGAGTGTGTAATGATTTGGACGGGGAACAGATGGCTTCAATGCTGTCTGTGTTGACCTACCCTTGCTCTGATGAGAGGCAACAACCTCTAAACTAGTATGCAGGTGGTCACCCTATCCAAATCAAAACATAATTCTGCTCGTTGGTCACAGAGGGCACTTGCAACTGCGCCCTCTGATGCTTTGAGGAACGTTGCAAAAGTATCTGTTAGATTAAATTCAATACCCGTCGTGGTCTTAGCCAGGGGAGTACTTGCCATAATAAGCCTACTTAATAGGTGTTTATCTACAACTATGGAATAATATATCTATTATATACTCCTGTCATCCGACAGGTGTCATTTGCTGGAATATACATTTTAGGGATATTATCCATCTAACTAAACTCTATCCTTCCAAACTGACCCCATAGCCCTCACTACCAGTGGGCAAACCAAATCTCTAAAACTCGACTACAAGATCGAACTATCAGTGTCTTTTTTGAAAACTCTCGTTTTTTGTTTATGGCGCAATTGTGTTTCAAAATAAAGTAACTTCACTCACGTACTGAATTGTAAAAACTAAAAAGGTTACCTACGTATTGAATGATAATAAAATATTTTAATATACTGTGCGTTCTATCTATTGTTAACAATATAAAGTAAGTGAAATAACAATAAATAAAAATGAACATGAATCTGAATAGAATAATATATTTTCTGAAACCGATGATGACAGTGATGAAGATTTGGAGGATTTTGGACATAAAATGTTTCGTCCACCATACCGTATACAATACGACAACGTCCAGATCACGTTAATGCCTCAGTTGATAGAGATTTAAAAATTAGGTTTCGAATTTTCTAATACTGTAAAAAGAAAATCTAACGAATTTCATTTTTATTAATGGTAATAACTATAAAGTTTTTTTTTTTGTAATGGTAATAACTCTACAGATTTTTTCTAGTGCTACAGCACCCAATCTCACCCAACAGCTGCTATTAGATTTACGTTTTTATGCTGGTGGACGCAATTTGGGTAATGGTACGTTTTGGGACTTCCCCGCAAAAAAGAGGTGTAACTTACGTAGTTTTATGTCCAATACTTTTCGAATTGTGCCCTTTTGAATATTGAAAATCGATCATTTTCAAACACGAATTTTAAAGTGAAAAATGGCACAAAATGCCTCCTTCTATTTGTCGACACTTTTTTCAGACGCTAGTAATATTTCACAATTACAAGCACCAAAACCAAACTTTTTATACACAAAACTGACCTTAAATGAATAAGCATTAGGCCAAGCTGTAGATAAAAATAAGAGGCTCTTTTCACACAAAATAAAAGACGCAAACGGCCTATACTACTTTTTATAGGATAGTTCGTTAATGAAAACCCCGGTTTTCGCGCCAGCAAAATCGCTTTGTGGAATTCTTTCAACAAGAAATAGTAAAAAAAATTACACCTTTTTTGTTTTTTTTTGCGAATATCTCAAAAAGTATTGGACGAATCGTTTTACAGCACTTTTGTAGAGAATTATAAAACCTACAAGATGGTTTTTTATACGACCGGATCGGTGCCTTTTTCACTGAGAAAATGCGGGAAAACCTCGAAAAAGAGACCATTTTTCAAAAATTCATAATTTTTATAAATCTGAAGCTGGACAAACGATATTGCAGAAACTGATAGATGATAACATGTGGTTCAACTGTGCGCAAGATGTTTTCTGTCCGATGTGTAGTTTTTGCACAATCGCGTTATAAACAATTTAAGGGCACATCTTGCAAGATGCCCCGATTTAAGGGAAATCGTCGTATTCAAATTCTGTAAACGGCATCTGGAAGTAGAGATCAATATCTACAATTTGTATATTTTGGATTTTCACCTGAGAGATGGGAAATGTGTTGAAAATATCACAGAAAGTTGATCAAAACGCTTCAAAGTGCGTCCGAAGTCACCCGAAGTCGAACTGAAGTTAATAAGAGTTTAGTTCGGGCGACTTCGGGTGCACTTTGATGCATTTAGAGTAAATTTCAGTGACATTTTCAACACATTTCCCACCTTGCAGTTGAAAATCCGAAATATACAAATGGATTAACGAAGTCTTACCTTTAACGTGCGATTCCTAGCGTATGTACTTTCTCATTACAGTGTTTTCTAATATCTCACGGAAAGGTCCATTGTCTTGATATTTTTTTTGTATTTTGAAGGTCTATAAGTGATCATTTTAATTGATAAAATGTCTACTTTGAGAAGGTATGTGTAACATGGTGGTTTATTCATCGTTAAACCACTCAAAATTGAGAAAAACCACAAACCTCTCTAAATAATGATTTTCCCCATATTTAGTTACATAGACCATTTTAAAGTAGACATTTCAGCAATTAAAATGATCAATTAGACCTTCGGAATACAAAAAACACCAGAACAATAATTGTCCGTGTAAGTTAAGAGTATTTTTTTCGAAAGATGTACTTTACTCGAAAACTAGTCGTCTTCTGAATTGCGAATTGCTTATTCGACACCAAAAGAGACATTTTTGCAAATTTTCATTTAAATTAAATTACGCGAGAAAAAAATTGAATGCTGAAAAATTGTTTTTTCGCCATTAAGACGGTTAATTTGTGGTTATGTTAAAAATTGTTGAATACAAAAGTTTTCGATTTTTTATTATCTATAACTTTTTTATTGAACATTTTTCGCTAGAACGTCACGTTTTGCCGCAAATCGCAAAAAACCGTTTTCAACTCCTAATAGAGCAAGATCCCAGGTCCGTCAGACGTTACTTATTTTCAAACGAACGAAATGTGTACGATTGAGTAGTGTTAGTATGTACTATGTTCGCGTGCCTACCTGCTAGCTTGTCCAGATGACCATTCTTCAGATATTAGGGAATCAAGGTACGTAAAAACACTACTCATTTAGTTGAATTGCCAGTCTACAGAAATGTTTCTGTACCCATGGTGGATCAGTGGACAGAGTATCTGGCCACCACCCCGGAGCTCCAAGTTCAAATCTCGTCTGCAACAATTTTTTTTTCTTTTTTTTTAACCCAGCAGGCGCATCACACTAGGGTTAGCCATCTCGGTTGGAAACGGCTTCGACTCTGGGAGGATTTTTGTTCAAAAAGAAATTTTGGTTAATAAAAGATTTTGTTAAGATTTCCTTATGAGTAAAATCACAGGGCCATCAGACATAACTTATTTTTGAAAAGACTTAGGTTCTGAGTGGTGTCTCATGTACTTTTAATACCTGCGTGCTTGTGGAGTTCGCTCTGTGACACCTGGGCAGGTACCAGGTGAGAAAGGTAACTAAAAATAAGAGTTACCTAACTTAAATTTGTGTGGCTGATTTTTATGTATAATTTGTTGAATATCACTCTGAAGTAATTTGTAGAACTTTAAAGCGTTTGTCAAAAGTTCTGGTCTATGGAAAGCGTCTGACACTTTTGAAATTACTTAAGAGTGATATTCTACAAAATATAATTTATAAAAATCAGCCATACAAATTCAAGTTAGGTACCTGCCCAGGTGTCACAGAGCGAACTCCACAAGCACGCAGGTATTAAAAGTACATGAGACACCACTCAGAACTTAAGTCTTCATCTTTTCAAAAATAAGTTATGTCTGAAGGCCCTGGGATTTGACTCATAAGGAAATCTTAACAAAATCTTTTATTTACCAAAATTCTGTTTTCTTTTAAATTTCTTTTTGAACAAAAATCCTCCCAGAGTCGAAGCCGTTTCCAACCGAGATGGCTAACCTTAGTGTGATGCGTCTGCTGGGTAAAAAAAAAAGAAAAAAAAATGTTGAAGATGAGATTTGAACTAGGAGCTCCGGGGTGGTAGCTAGATACTCTGTCCACTGATCCACCATGGGTTATAGAAATATTTCTGTAGACTGGCAATTCAACTAAGTGAGTAGTGTTTTCACGTACCTTGATTCCCTAATATCTGAAGAATGGTCATCTGGAGAAGCTAGCAGGTAGGCATGCGAACATAGTACATACTAACACTACTCAATCGTACACATTTCGTTCGTTTAAAAATAAGTAATGTCTGACGGCCCTGGGATCTTGGACTATAAAGTGCATCCCCATTTCACAATTTTGAGTGTTTTCGCGTTTATAACGATTTTTCCTCAAAGTTGGAACCTCATCAATATTTTTCACCTGGTCCTTGCATGTTACTTTTTTTTCTTATTTTTATCGCTTAAAATTCGTTTTGGCACCAGCCTTCTATGTCATAAGTCCCTAATATGTACCGAATTTTTCATTACGGTCAAACTTTGACACTTCATTACTCAAAAAGCCGTCCCAGTTCCAAAGCATTTTTGAAATTCCGCCAATCCTTCTAAATTTTGGACAAACTATAGCATGTTAAGCAGGCAGACCTTGACTCGATTTTCTTGAACGATTTTTGGAGACGAGGGCGGATCTCAATGAAAGCGTTTTCTCAAGTTTATCCTTCTCCCTGATGTGGATAAGTCGGCCCTAAATTCTAATTCCGCGATTTTCCATCGCGGTCTCAGATGTTTTGAGGGATTGCATGGAATTTATTCCGCCCCTATGAAAAGGGTGCCAATGTTTGAATGCGTGCAAAGTGAGGAAGCGGGAAGATGATCGAATTGTTGGCCGTAGGCCGGGTTTGACAAATAACTTACGCGAGGAAAATGAGAAATTTTAAATGAAGCGAATGGGAATATGAATTTTTTCGTCGTCTTTTTTTATAGAAATACATTTTGACTTGTAAAGATGGAAATCGGGAATGTCGTAATATTGTATTACAAAAAGTGAAATTTATTAATAATAATAAATATTCTTTATTGCACTAAAAAATGTCTTCTTGTCGACAAAGCATGAATATAGTACCTACATAAAATTAATATAAATAAAGACTTTAACTTAAAACTAACAATGATGAAATGTTCAATAACTATAATTTTGTCAAAACATAAAAATAGACTGAAATACATTATAACTATTCGCACAAATAAATATGCTAATAAACTAAAACAATTTGAATGGAATATTTGCACGAATACAGACACACTGTACCTGTATATTGCGAAACAGTCAAGAAGTTTTTAAAAAGGGTCAATATAGAATTTTTGTAAGCTGTAATATGGTCTTGAGTTCAACAGTACTTTGTTAGCATTCCAGAACATTTTTATGTTTATTTGTGCACCTCTAACATAGTTTGACAGGTGTTATACATTATTGAATACCATTGTAATACAAGGAATCCCTTACAAGAAACGTGCTGGGTATCGGTAGTTTCAGACTATCATTACTGTGGCGAGTGGCACATTGGACATACATTTTTTTGAAGAATTTTTACAGTTTCTAACAAATCCAAGCTACACACTCCCCAAAAGTGAATAGCGAACATTAAAATAAATGTGATTCAATTAACTAATAGGCTGTTTAAGCAGTCTGGGATCTCAGCTCTATAGAAATTACACCCACTGCAAAGCTTCCAGAGGATACTTTACTTTTGAGATGCTCGACATGTTTATCAAACTTTCATTATTTAGTGATGGTGTTTCCTCAAGAGTAGCCTGTGATCCACGCAGTCGAAGACCTTTGTTGAATCACAGAACACTGCTGCTGCAACATCTCCAGCATTGATGTTGGAGTAGACATCATAAAGAAATGTTAATACAGTATCACGAGTCTTTTTAAGTTCCTCAAATCCATACTGATTCTGATTCATAGTAATTTCCTAGGCGACAAAGAATTTGCCACCATAAAAAAGATGGGGAACTTTGTAAAATTTCGAAAGAAGTGCATTTTTTCATACTTAGAAGTAATACAAAATTTTCGCAAATTTAACTGACGATTAGAAACTAATATTGTGAAACATGGATCTGAATTATAGCTCTCTCGCACGATGTTGTATAATTTTGAGAGCAAAAACGCAAAACACTCTCAAATATATCGAACCACTCAAAGTAGAATGCCTAATGAATATTTCAATTTGTTTCCTTGAGAAACAGTGGATGAAGAAAATTCTTTAAAGATACTATACCTCCGACGAATTTCGGCATAATAGGTAATTCTTCAATTTCTTCATTCTGAAAAGTTTTCTTCGTCAAAATAAATTATTAAAGATTCTCAATTTACAGGTCATTAAGAGTAACTGTCGAGTTCGTTTTATGCTCTAGCTCAACCAGTTGTGTTGTTTCCTAGACATCTAAAATAACACTTGAATTCAGTGTAAAACGCAAAAATTTGAGAATGATTTGGATAAAACACTGAAGTAGTGTTTTGTTTTTCCTTGTATCTGAAACAAATATTTTAAATTCAATGTGTATTATTCGCCATTTGGCCTTGAGTAATTTATATAAAGGATTTAAGATCATCGCCAGATTTGGCACAAATTTTCCATCAAAATTTATCAACCCCAAAAAAAGATTTAGCTTTGTGACATTCTGCGGTTCAGGCGCATTTTTAATAACCACAATTTTATATTCCGATATATGAACCTCATTTTGTTCATGATAAATCCTAAATACGAGATTTGGGCCCTGAAAAACCAACATTTTTCCAATACCTACTACTCTTAATCTTGCATCTTTCAAATAAGCTGATACCTTACTTAGCCTGTCAATATGTTGTTCTCGATTTTCACCTGTGACTAAATTAATATGTCATCCAAAAATACCAGGCAAGGAATCCATTATTTGTTTCAATTTGACATGCAAGCTTGGAATACCATAGGGTGCCTTAGTAGGTGGAAGTCATGACCAAATTTATCGAGTCTTCGTCTAACAAAATTTGTTGGTCTGTCAAAGACAAATCCAATTTTGTGAAATATTCTACTCTTTGTAATTTCACGGTGTTACTGATTTTTTTTTTCAAGTTTATCTTAAATCTATCCACAATTCTATTTCAGTGCAACATTTCAGCTTTAGAGCCACATTTCTATTTCAGTGCCTCATTTCTAATTCTGCGCCACATTTTTAGTTCAGTGCCACATTTCTACTTCTGTTCCACATTTCTATTTCGTGCCACATATCAAGTCCAGTGTCGCATTTGCCGACATTACTACCGCTCTTCCAGGTATACAATCGTGATACAATCATTGCCAGTATCTTTTGCACAAAATGTGAATTTCTCCATAAGTAGTGATTTTTAAAATATATTTATCTGGAATTAATAGTGAGAGCACTTTGACCGTTCACAATTGAAAATTCTGACGTTGTGCGAAGTAATTCTCATCCTACACAGCCCAGCCATATTATTAGAAAGATGAAATGCGATATATTAATAATGAACTATATCACGTTTTCGTTGCAATAATGATGATACCTATGTTTAAATTGAATAATGGCGTCTGTGAAGGATGATGATAAGATGGCAATTTGTTGCTAGTTCGCTTATCTCTATCGTTGTTGGTAACAATAGTGCTTCTGGGAAAATATTTTTATATTGACCTAATGACGTTGAATAATTCCCTTCTATGTTTACAGAAGTGAATGAATCAGTTTTCGTAGATATAGGCAGAGAATTGTCATCAGCAAGTAGAGAGCGGTTTGCCAGCTCACTTGTTTCAAGAATTAGAGTAGGATAAAAATACCGGGTGGCAGATTAAATATGATCCTCCCTGAATATCTCTTAATCTGATGAACAATGAGATAAAACAATGTTTCACAGTATATTACCAACAAAATCCACCGACTTCAGAAATTGCGTATTTACGTTGAAAAATGATTTCTTGCGAATATGGAAAAAATTGCAAGGTAATGGACGTTTATTTGACTTATTTTCTAAAACTTCCGGTTACTTATATCCTCTTCCCGGACAGGTTATGCCTTTGGGTAGTCTCATATGAGTGTTTGTTAAAGAGAATGTTATTATAATGTTTTACCGACAACGCCAACTAATACTTTGATGTTCTATTGTACCTTCTTATTCTTCAGTACTCTGTTATATTAAAAAACAAACAGACGTGTACATAGTTAAAATATGTAGATGTATGTTGTCAATATGAATAGATTATTGTTAACAGCTTGTTCGATCGCCTTATGAAAAATGAACGGATGCTGAATATAAATGAATGTTGAGCGCGACTAAAATAGTTAATGAAGAAGAGGAAAAGGTTGAGGAATTGCATGGTAATTCAAGTAACAAATGGACGTTCAAATTATTGAATATGATTGTTTCTGACAAAATGAATTGTCTGGTTGTTCTCTTTTGAGATCATTATTTTTGAAGGAATAATAATAATAAATACATTCCTGCTTCTAATGGAGATTTGACTCACACTTTGTGCCTTAGTTCTCAAATAATAACCGGATCTCCTACATTCAATACGACAGGCAATAACTGGTTTGTAGGAGATTAACGAAAATGATTCCACAAAAACTTCAAAAGTTCATGGAAGCTCCAACTTGTTATAATTCTGAAATATACAGATTCGGACATTTTAAAACAGAGCAATAGGGAACTTAACACAAGTGGAAAGGAAATGCGGAATATAGGGAGAGGAACAAAAATAGTAAATTTAGCACCAAGATCAAGGTCATTTCCTTCTAATGAAGCATCGTCATCGTAAGAGGACTGTTATCAACATTTGAGGAACATTCACACTCTTTGCTGATGACACTACACTTCTTTGGCTTGGAAACAACACTGTATTAACACTGAAAAATCGTATACACAATGACTTAGGCCTTGTGAAGGAATGGTGTGATTCAAATTCACTGGGCTTCAATATAGCAAAAACAAACCTTGTGTCACCTTCAGATATGACCATCTTAACTTGTATCTTGAAACACTGCACATCGAAATTAAAACTTTCTACAAATTCCCTATATAGGTATCGATAAAAAATTAAGATTTCAAGAGCACGTGGCTTTCTTGACAAAAAAAACTTGCTTCAGGATACTATGTGGTAAGAACCGTAATTAGATACCTCAATTTTGAGATTGCAAGGCCAGTTTATTTTTCTTTGATAGAGTCTCATCTCAGATATGGAATAGCTTTTTTGGGATTTTATAGCCAGCACCTTTTGAACTCTGTTTTTGTTCTTCAAAAAAAGAGCATAAGATCAGATCTTTATTTTCCAATAGACAACACAACATTGTATAGACGGGGAGCTAGCCACGGAAATAGGGCAGCAATTTATAGAACGATTAAAACCACCTAATCAGTCTGCCTTAAGCTCATTATTAATTGATTCGGGCGCCTGGCAGCTTTTCATTGGTGGGGTTGGGCGTGGTACGGCCGTAAAGGGGTTGAAAAATCAATTGAAGGTGTTCAATTTATAGAGCGCTGGTTTTTGGTGTGATTGTAGCTAGCTATGTTCAAAATTCGAAAATAATATTGCCAGGTGATTTGCTTGAGGGAAAAGTAGTGTCAGGTGACGTTAAAGGTGCGTAGAAAAGTGCCGAAGTCGTCTCATTTATAGAGGGCTGGGACTAAATTTTTTCGTTACATTTAACCCTCAGGATAGTGTGTGTAAAATGACAGGCGGAAATATTGAGCCGAACACCTTGCCAGGCGCCGATAAAATTCGAGAAATGCGCGCACGATAGTCAATCAGATGCTAACCGTTATTTTTTATTATGAACGTTGTACGTTATTCTATTGTTATGGATTGAAGGGATAACATGTTTTATTCATTATTGTTTATTATTTTTAAGCAGTCTTAACGTTTACAATGTTAATTGTTTATCTTTTATCAATTAATATCATGCATTTTTTAAAAAATTTCATGCATGTAATTGTACGTGAAAACACGGTTTCAGAAACGGCTAGATATCTTGATAACTATTTTGAATATTTAAGTATGAAAATTACTAATAGTTTGTTGAGCAGTTATGATTTCAACATATTATATACCTGTCTTCTAATTACTAAAATTGACAAAGTTGGAATCGAGTAGATTAATACTTAGCAATTATTAGAAGCTAGGTATACCTGTGTGTAATTAAGTTTAAGGGTATACAGAGTAGGCCATAACGTTTGTAGCATTTGAGAAATATTTTTATTATCAGAGTTACAAAAATATGTTATAAGGGATTGTTTCTGCATATAGGACTACCTGAAAATGGGCCTGCTGTAAAATTGTACATTGTGGTCTTCAGTCTGTGTCTACAAGCATTCGAATACAGTGTATAATTTGTAAAAGTGCAAAAGTAATATTGTTTGACGAAGAAACGTTGGAAAAGTGTCGAGACATTGAATAAATTCGCCTTGAGTACGGATTGAAATATGGTGATATTGATTTACCATCTGCCCCAAGTGACTCAAAAGGGTACCACCACAAATGTCGTAATCGTTTCATCGCGGTGATGAGTAAATATTTAAAAAAAAGAAGAAGATGAACAAGCCAGTACGTCTTCTGTAAAGCAAAGTTCAGACGCAGCCAGTAGTTTAGTCAAGTGGTCCAGTAATTTAGTGACCTGACCCATTTGAACACATTTGTTTTAGTTGAGCTCACTGGCAGTCGAGTACACGGTCGAGTTTACTAAATAGAACTCTATTCTATTTTCTTGGTCGAGCAGCATCTCCCACCACGCAGAAAAGCCGATTAGCGCGCCGACTAGACGAGTCTGGACAGGCCGGGCAAGTGGTGTAGTCGCTTCGAGTTTAGTTTCACTGAAGATTTTTTGGTGGTGAATATTTTAATTCATTCAATTCAAAATAGCAAAATGGAGGGAAGATACTACTTTAAAATTCTTTGAAGAATTTGTTAAACATGTGTGCCTGTGGGATGTTCCAAACGAACTATACAAAAATGAAGAAAAACGGCAAGCAGCATACTTAAAAATACAAGAAGTAATGGCAATAGAAGGTTTTGGCCCGAAAGAAATTGCTCAAAAGATCAAAACTATTAGGTCAACATAGATTCTCAAGATAAAAAAAAGTACGCGAATAAAAACAATCAGGCGCTGACTTTTCCGATGTGTATACGCCGTCGTTGAAATAGTTTATAATGTTAGATAGTACTTTGAACTTAATCGCTGAAAGTACTATAAAAACACACACAAATACTTTTTTAAAGCACTTTTCGATTCATATCACTATTTTCAATAGAAAATACACAATGTTTACCAATTTCGAGGTTAATTTTCAGCCTCGACACTCGCCTTTGTACTAATAACTCGTCTTAAACACTGGCTTTATGTAGACGCTGTTTTTACTCTACTTGATTCAATAAATAAATTCTATTAATTTACTTGACTCGTGTGAACAGAACACTCACTTGACTAAATTACTTTTCTCTACTAAACTACTGGCTGCGTCTGAACCAGCCTTAACTTCGCATCAATCTACCTCAGTTGAATACAGTATCAGCGAAAGAGATATTGTCATTTACACACACTATCCTGAGGGTTGAATGTAACGAAAAAATTTAGTCCCAGCTCTCAAATGAGACGACTTCGGCACTATTCTACGCACCTTTAACGTCACCTGGCAGTACTTTTCCCCAAGCAAATCGCCTGGCAATATTATTTTCGAATTTTGAACATAATTAGCTACAATCACACCAAAAACCAGCGCTCTATAAATTGAACACCTTCAATTGATTTTTCAACCCCTTTACGGCCGTACCACGCCCATCCTCACCAATGAAAAGCTGCCAGGCGCCCGAATCAATTAGTAATGGGCTTAAGGCAGACTGATTTGGTGGTTTTAGCTCTTAGTCTATATAGGAATAGTCAAGGTCAAGTACTGAAGTACATGTGAAACGCGAAGCCAAGGGAACATTGCAAACACTTGTTTATTCTTTTTGGAGAAGGTATGTCTTATCACAAGGTGAATTTAAACACAATCACTTCTGAACGTGGTTCCACTACCAGACAAAATGGAAACATCCCACTTTCAAACTCCAAGTAATCTTTAACAAAGTATTCACTTATTTATGAGAGTAAATCAATCTATAACTATTTACCAATTCGAACTAAAACGATAAAGTTCCTACATCTCTTCCGGACTCAAGATAAAAGCATACTGCTTGATGAGGCCTACTAAAACTTGCAGGAATATTACGATGAGCAAATAGATTTTGGCTGATTTATTTTTATCTCAAACACTTGCTTAATCTGTAGAATTTATTTATTAACTTGTGATTGTATTATTACGTATTTGTTTAAAAATGTATTTTGTTTTATGACCGTACTACCTCTGACCTAATTTACCTGTCATTTTTATATTTTATTTGATTTAATTAGTACCGAAGATTTGGATATCAACGGGTTAGCTTATATCGATTTATATCTACATGTTTCTTTTCGTAATCTGACAGAATAAGTAGGTGTGAGGAAATCATCTAATTTACAGAACATTCTGAAAGAAAAAAATACCACCCGTTCAAATTTCAGTTGGATCAAGCTTTTAAACCTGATAACTTTGAACGACAACTTGAATTCATTACTCAAATGCAAGTCATAGTACATACATTTCCCGTTTATTGATTATTATTTATAAGACACAGATCCGACCTGTCTTGGAATACTGTGCCCATATATGGAGTGCAGCCTCTAAACACACACTGAAATTTTTAGATTTTGTCCAAATTCTGTCTATTCATTACAGGATTTTCGTTATCGTGGGAACCAAAACATAGAAAAAAGTATTCCTAACTTGTTCAGTCAAATTTTGTAGAGCACTGAATATTTGGATAGAACACTTTCGATTGGATAGATTGATAAAAAAGGGTTTGATTTGGTGGCCGGCTCGTTTTCCAGATTTGCCTCACTTGATTTTTTATGGAGTTATCTGAAAGATACAAACTACCATCCCTTGCGATTTGGATCATCGAAAAATGATGATTCGACTAGTCTGTAATATTATTACGCATGATAAGAGCGACTTGATAGAGATAAATAGATAATCAAAGATAGAAAATTCAGAAGAAAATTCACAAAACACCAATCTTTAGGTTCAATCACCCTGAGCCTCTAAGTACTAGTAACTATTTGTAATCTGA
The DNA here is from genome assembly GCA_944452925.2 of Chrysolina oricalcia. Taxonomy (NCBI): domain Eukaryota; kingdom Metazoa; phylum Arthropoda; class Insecta; order Coleoptera; family Chrysomelidae; genus Chrysolina; species Chrysolina oricalcia. Next base: position 14,534,543 of record OX101818.2, on the reverse strand, counting down.
GTATTTATAAAATAGACGGATTGTGTAATATTAAAAAAAAAAATTGAATAAGAACTCTGCAAATTTTCTTCTTATGATTGATTTCCCTTCGTATCCACCGCATTTTACCGGGCATCATTTATTTCGTTCATAAATTCTCCCATAAGAAATCTTCACTTTTTATAAACTTTTAGTTTGTTAGTTTAGTATGTGTGGCTCAAATATTGCAAATAAATTTTGTCCAATCAACTTGAAATTTGGCAGATGTTCCTAATTCCGGTGACAATGCATTATGAAATTTTTGTTGAAAAATAAATGACGAGCCATGTGATTATGGTCCAATTCGAGTCTGAATTGGTATGTAGGTTTATTCAGGGTCGGAGATTATGGATTTCTGTCAAATTTGATCAATTGAATATGGCGGCTCCAAAATGGCGAACGAGTTTTGTGATCATAGTCCGATTCGATTCAAAATTTGTATGTGGGGGTTTTCGAGGTCGGAGGTTATGAATTTTTTGTTGAAAATACTAAATTCAATATGGCGGCTTCAAGGTGGCGTATGAGTTTAGTGATTATGGTCACACATTCTATTCAAAATTGCCATGTGGAGATTTTCAAGGTCGGAGACTTTGACTTTTTTTGTCAAAATTCATAATATCAAGATGGCGGACTAGTTTTGTGATTATGGTCCGATTAACGGCTGCTATACATTTCACTTGAGAACCAAAAAATTGTAAATAAAGTTAGGAACTTAAATAGGTAAGTATTTTTTTAAGACAAGCACCAAAATAAAAAAAAATATTTCTCCAGATGTGTGACGTAGGTTATACTGTAACAGATTGAATAGCTTTTCGCTTTTGTATCCGAACTGAAAACTTCGCGCGGCAAGCTTTTAAATCAGAATAACCACGTCCCACATTAAAATAAATTATTTTTACTTTTCAATGCATTTGAATAAAAGCCTGTCTTTAATTTTTTTAAAAAACTAATTCTTTGTTCTCTTATAATTCAGGAAGTGCCATAATTAAAAATATGTACTTATTTCTAGCATTTCTCATTTTCTTCATTATGACGGAATTGTTCTAGTTTTCATATTTTTTAGGTTTCTACCTTCTTACTATAATTAGATATTTTGAGTTTGTCTGTAATTGGATAATTGTATCTTCTGAGCAACGTATAAATAAATAACTGTTGTACAAATTTGGGTTTTGAATCCATTGTTTCATATTATTTATGTATGTATTTATGGCCTCCTACCCAAAAAAGATATGAGACAAATTGATTCAACCTACTAAAATAATCCTTTGTATGAAATTCGCATCTCGAAATTAGAGCTGAAATCAAAACAGAAATAACGTTCAAGTGGATTTAATAGGATGATGATCGCAATAAAGCGCATTTTGATTGTAGTGGAATGTTGAAGTGCAATAAGCAGATCTGCAATTGCAGTTTAATACGACAGTTCAAAAGATCATTTCGTTTAGCGTTTCATATGTGGTTCGTTAATTGCTTGTAATTTTATCCCATCCTCGCTCGTAAAGATAATAATATTGAGTTTTTTTTCGATGTGATTCAGTTATTATTCACATTCGAAAGACAGTAGATGTACTAGTCTACATGTGGAAACACACCTGAAAAATTTTAGATCGGTCCGTGATAATTTTTAGAGTTTTTTTGAACACCAACCCTCGAATATGCGCTACTGAAACAAATAACTATAATTTGACTCTATGCCGACGATTCTATGACTGATCGTGGATCCATACACATTAGTCACCTTAGCTTTTAAGGCCATTCTATACTTGTTGTTTTCTCCATATTCCGTGAAATATGATCTCGACTCCCCCCAAAGGCACGGCAACCCGCAATTCTCTCAGAAGTATTAAATTATTTTTCAATTTGTTATTTTCGTCAACCGATTGCACCTCTAGTCACAACCCTCGGAAGTCTTCGAGAGACTTGTGTGAGCTAGGTTAGACACAGCCCTTACCTTTTAACGTGTGATGCCATGCACGAGACCGATGACCATGCGAGGATTTGAACCCTCGATCCTTCAAAGGCAAACGCTCTACCAGCATGGCCACCACGGCCCATAAATGGTTGTCTACCTTGGAGACTAGTTTGCTACTTGGAATCGCCGTCTATGGTGCCTTTTTATGAAATATGAGAAAAAACGGCTCAGGCAGAAAGAAAAAGAAATACTTTGTTGGAATGATTCTTTTATTAACAGATCTCACATTATGCACACCACCTTCAAAAATTTTCCGAAATAACTATAGATATTGAACTTTTGGTTTTTACCTCATACTAAATATTTTTCTACTCCAACTGAAGATCAAAAATATATATATATAATTGGAAATAAGTTAGCCTGATTAGTGCCTAAAATTATTGTCCAACTGGATTTGCCCTTTTTATGATTGGGTTCTGCTAGCTTGACGGTAAAGCTAGCAGAACGAAGGATTAAAAAAACTACTTTCCAAAAAAATCGGTAAAGGGTTCAAACGTGAGTTTAAAATGAGCCTAAAATTAAGGTGTGATTAGAATTTTCATAAAAACATTCGTTTGGCATTAAGCTAGCAGAACCCGCGAATCTCACAATTGAAGACAAAAAAATTCGGGAATAGGGCAATAAATTAGCCTAAAATTATTTCATTAATTTTTTTTTTGAAAATTCCAAAGTGGTTCTGCTAGCTTTACGGGGGTATGAAAATGTCAGTGTGTCGAGTTCATTGAAACGAGAGCAAGATCTTATGATAGGTATTCATAGTTTTGTTGACGATCCTGAATACATGTGGTGTGTTGCACATGAAAAATAAATTGACGTTATCAATTTAGATGAGAGATAATGGCTATAGGAAGTCTAATGTCAGACAAATCGTTGACGATTTGAGTTATAATTATTGCAATGATTTGTTATCACTTTAAATGTGTGTTTTTATATAATACTGCGACATTCTGATTAGATGGCATATCGATGTATTTTTCGATGGAACTCAGCTTATCAGATTATTTGGTGAAATAATGACTGTCGCTTTTTTCAGCTTCCTCAAATATTTACTTTTCATAGTCACACTTATTTGTGGCGCCATATATCTGTTTCTTAACAGAATATCATCTTCACGTGTCTATGATATCGTTTTTGCAAGGTTTTAATCATGATTCATCTTAGTTATTATTAAATTATCCTTCAAGTAAATGCAGTTGTTAAGGAGCTGTTACACAGGGATACAACTTCATTTAGAAGGTACCGTATGACAATTTTGAAACTTGCCATTATGAATCTCTAGGTTAGGTTTTTTTTTTGGGGAGTTTTCCGAAACCATGTTAACGAAATCGAACATAATTACGTGACCGAATTGGAAAATTTCTGTAGAAGTATGTAAGGAATACTCTCAGATGGAAAAGCAACTATAAACACGTGTTTCAGACTGTTGGTTATAGCCAGTACGATTTGCGAGTGCAACATTTGTTTAATACTTAACCTAGGGTTGTTGAGCGACGAATTATATTGGGTTCTCATCGAACCCACACAAAAAAAACAACCACTCGAAAATCGCCCGATCAAGGAATATTTCTATATTTTTAATTTGCGGTGATTTTAGGTTATATTTGATTGGTCACCAGTTTAAAATATCGTTTGAATACAATACCTGGAAGCATCTGTTCTCCATCTGGCTGCTTGTAGTTTCACTACAGGGTCTCTTAGGGCGAAGTCCTTGAAACCACTTTGTTTGACAATACTTGAAGAGTATTCAAAATAAATAATTAGCAGAATGCTGTCACCACCTCGATTTTTGGTTACTGGTGTTGGTATAACCAATCTATAAGACTGTTGCTGGCTAAGGGATACCAGCTATCGGTTTGCTGAAGGCTCAATTGGCTCTTTTTGTCTTTCAAATGTCCAAAAAGGCTTAGAGCCGGCCGTCTACACTAGGAGACGGTGTTCTGGCTAAAATATCTCTGTATGGGGATTTTTGAAGGTAGATGAAAATGAAATGGTCGTCCTCTCATAAAGAAAATCAAAGTTTGCTCTACTGTTATATGACTGTTTCTAAAAACAGGCAACTCACCAACATGATACTACTCCAATTGTCTTTGTCTATCAGTTCCCTCTCATATTTGGAATCACTACTCGGAAATTCGTTCTTGTTAGCCCTAGATACATTTTTAAACTCACTCGGTGATAAAACTGAACAACACCACCTGTAATTCTGTATGAGCTATCATCGTTTTGAAATACATTAACCACGCCCTAAGTTTTTTTCTATCATCCTTATTATTATTATTATTTCTGAACATAGGAAAATGTCTCAAATATTATATAGAACTACTTACTGTGATACGGTTAAACCTCCCAAATTTATAATGAAACTGTTAATGTTATTTATTATTAGTTTACCGATAAAAATGCCCAAAACCTAATATTGAAATTACCAACGGCGATATAGATTTGACACCCCATCGACCTAACGCAATATAACACTCGTTTAGTGCACCCCCTCTGGAGGGTGGTACCGAGACAAGCCTCTGATCCGGCAGTCCGTGCACTATCTCTAATCTCCAAAAATTCATTCACATCAGAAATAATTCAGCCCTCAACGTACTTGGTAATTGTCGAGACACCACGTATCTGCAAATATAGTTTTGCTGTCCGTGTCTCCAGACAAAGTAACCATTCATTACTATAAAAATTTGATTTTGTTTAGCCTAAACGACGATACCAATTCTGCCTGCACTGCAGAAATAATTCGCTAAAATAAAATAGAAAAAATATAAGTATGGATTCTTACACTAAGGACCGCCGTATACAGGGTACACCATAAATACATAACAGTGCCCATTGGTTACACTTGGATGCAAGACGAACGGAGTCACCTGCAGGAAGCCTACACGTTTGTGACTTTGATAAGAAAACTGAGATTTCAGAGCAACATCCAACATCGCTACCAAGGCAGCTATAGCAACCTGCGTGATAATCTAATCCAGGAAAATAGAGAAGAAAATGGAATAGTGAGGGGAAATATAAAAGTAAAAATGAGGTGACGGGTTTTTTTCTCACTATTCCATTTTCTTGTTTATTTTCATGCGTCGGATTGTCATGCAGGTTGCCATACCTGCCTCTGTGGCGATGTTGGATGTTGCTCTGACATCTCACAGTCTTTTAACCCATTCGCTACTCCTGGTACACCTATCTACCAGTGAATGTTTTGAGGATACCATATGAAATGGTATTCACGTGTACCAATCAGTGTATTATAAGCTCTCTTAGACGTAGATATCACGTGTTAATCGAATGCACCGTCCAGGATATTTTGAACCTAGTATTTTAGTAAATAAAGTAGTGTGTGTATGCCACCCGTACTCATATTTGCTATTTATTGCTAAAATATCTCATAAATAATTCTACAAATTTATGCAAAACTCTGGGAATATAGTTGCTGTTTACTATTTTCATATTGGTATGTGCCTCTATACTTCGCATTTGCTTGTTTTTTTTGTCTTTCGGCTTGTGGTACTTACATGAACCTGCAGTTTTTCATGTACACATAAAATTTATCAGAAATTTTAATTACAGATACCAACTACAAACTATATCATGATTCGGCGATCATATAGAAAAAGTCGATTATCAAAAAAAAAAAGTTTGGGAAATGTCTTTTTACATCTTCCTATAGAAGGCGAAATAAGGAGACGTTATACGAGGTGTACTTATAATAAATAGCAAACACGGACGAAGACCATTTTCCGCGAATGTGACACCACACTTTACGAATATTGTTTTTCGTTATATCATATTCAAAATCTATGTTAATACCATGAAATAAAAACTCTTTATATCATAAAACAGATTGTTTGTTAGAAAACTATTGGTACATTTATGTACCACATCAAGAGTTTATTGGTATATATATATATATATATGTACCACCTCTATCTCAATTTTTTTCAAAATTTTTGTCATGAAAAAGTAATTATTTTGCTTTAACATTTAATCACTGTCAAGGTATTTCTACCCGAAAACCGTATTGAAAAGGTTTTAACTGAAGCCACAAATGTGTAGTTGGCTTTCGGTAGTTGCCTCCTTTTGTCTATAGATATATCATTTAGTTTATCTAACTTTTTCTTTCAGTTCATGCTCTTTACAAACGCGTTAAATATAGCTTCAAAATTTATTTTCGCTTCATATATCATCTGAACAGGAAACAAGTGTTGAACAATCAACACTCTTACTAGTCACCATATTGTGACCCGGGAATAATTCAAATATGTCTGAGCACACGGGAAATGAGATGAGATGAACTGCAATGTTGCAATATGAAGCGATAGGTGGAATAGGATCATCGCAAGTCCAATATTATACCGAGTGTTGAGGCTATATTTGATGTATATTATAGATAAATGAAAATTATCAAAGTGAATAAGTGAAAACTCATTATTCAGTACTGAATAAAAAAATTAAATTGAAGTGGTGCTTCTTCTTTGAATATTTTTACGAACTATCTTTGGCTATAATAACTAGCTGATATACTCGGCTTTACTCAGGGTCAAAATGTCATCGTCGGTTTAATTCTTATAAACATTGTTGCTGAGTTTTCACAAAAAAACACAAATCTTCTATGTATTCCAGTAGTGCATTTTCGGGCTCAAATACAAGCATCTGATATGTTATGTACCGTTCTACATTGTTAATGAAATTTTAAGATATTTTCCAGTACAGGAATACTCCAGATTGGTCTACAAATTCTAGTTGAAACATGTCCACTGATGTTGCGGAATGATATATAAATCTCCAAAATGTTTTAGAAATGTTTGTGATTTTTTTGCGAGTATTTCAGAATTATCTCAAAACATGTCTTGATCCTACGAAGGCGAAGAACGGACATGTGAAATTTTTTTCTTAATTTTGAATTATAACTCGAAATTAGTGTTCATTTCGAGTTAAAACTCGGAATTAACCCAATTTCTTGGTATAACTCGAAATTAGGTTAATTTGGAGTTATAACTCGAAATTAGTGTTTGTTTCGAGTTGCAACTCGAAACGTAGAAACTTGTATTAATTTCCAGTTACAACTGACAAATGTTAATTTCGAGTTTCAACTCGAAATTCTAATTTCGAATTGTAACGGGAAATTAACACATAATTCGAGTAACTCGGGATCAAGCTAATTTTGAGTTGTATTTCGAAATTAACACTAATTTCGAGTTATAACTCAAAATTAACATTAATTTCTAGTGATATCCCAAAATTAACCCCGAAATTAACACTAATTTCGAGTAATAACCCGTAATTAGCACGAGTTCTAATTCGAAATTAACACTAATTTCGAGTTTTAACTCGATACTTATTAACACTAACTAATTTCGAGGTTTTACTCGGAATTAAGGTAATTTCGAGTTGCAACTCGAAATTAAGGAAAAAAATATTGCATTTCCGTTCTACTCGTATAATCCTATTGTTAACCGAAAACTATCAGAATGTCCTTAGCTCCACAGGTAGATAACAAAAATTAAGTGTTCCTGCCGATAAATGCAGTATATAACAACATATTAAGTTCTAAAGCGATATTTGGTTAATAACTTGTTCTATTCAATAGAAGAATTCTTGGAACATACTCGTATGTACAGCAGGTGTATTGGATCTCTTCTGAATATTTTATTTATATCAATTATCATGTCATTGTCATGTTAACGTTATTTTCTGTTATTTGTTGTATTTTACTTCACCGATTTTATTTATTTAGTAACTAACGTACCTTATTCATTTTTATATGGCAAACAGAGGCCGCAATAAAGATTATTATTATTATTCTGCTCTAGTTGTTGATTATCCATATTGACATTTTGAAATGTGAAATATTTGTCGATTATACTCAGTTGGTAATTTGTGAGGTTCGATTTTTTATAGTTGACTTTTAAAAGTAGTGAACATCTATTTTTAGAACTTTGAAATGCCAGTTTATCAAAATGGATCGGCAGTTTGAAGTATTGGTTATACATCATCAACAACAACAAGTAACTATTTCAGTCTACAATGTCACACATAAAGTGCGCCTCAATGTTGATTTTTTTGAATGTTTTTTTTTGGCAATCGTTTGTGCTTCAACAATGATAAATAATGACGTAATGAGCCAGCGTTTGTGACAAAATTTAAAATTTCGATAAATTTTTATTTGAAAACTTTCGCACTTTCATACCCGCATGCAAGGTGTCAGTTCGATACTGAAACTTACTACATTTTTGCATTTTCAATTATTCAGCTTTTTAAACACTAGAATTCATCGTCACTCGCATTTAAAAGTATTTTACAGTATTTCCACGAAGACTACTGGGTTTATCAAAATTAGAATTGTTCATTACTAATTTTTTTAGTAGATATTACAAATTATGTTAAAATTACTAAAAGTTTCAAATGTTGCTTACGGTTCAATACCGAGAAAAAAATATTGTCTAAACGTTGAGGACTTCGTGTACCTACCTGTTATTCATTTCGGGTTAGATTTGCAAAAATTCTAGGTAGCGGGGCGTTTACTTATAAAAAATTAGACAATTGTTCAGCATAATCAAAACTAAAATAAGTAGAGATATTGTTTCGGCCTATAATAATGAATAGTCTGAGAAAGGTATGTATGATTTCAACGCCCCCTAGCATCAAAACTATTAATTTTTGAGGTTTTTCACCCAAATAATTTCTATTCAAATAACTTGAACTGCATCGTATTGAAAATTCAGAAAAGTCCACCGTAATTTTTTCGTTTTGTGCCCTTTGGGGGGAGGGGGATAGTCATAAAAAACTATTATTATTATTATGGCCCATTCCTCTCTAAGGTTTATTTTCTGATAGTGCAATCCTTTCTGAGTAATGGTCATTTTTAGTCATTTTAATAAGGCTTCTATAGTTACTTCTATAGTGAAAATAGAGTATTTTTCGATTTGATTCCGAGAGTTCCAACCTTTGACAGCTGTTTCGTGGTCACCCACTCATCAGAAAGGATTTATGGAGCTCTCGAAATCAAAACGAATCCACTCAGAAATTAGTACTGTGAAGGCAAGACAGATATAACAGAAAGTTACTTATGACATCTACAGTCACTAGTTGAAACCTAATTTGACACGAACCAAGGAATCCAAAGTTAGATGTTTATCTACTCATCAAATAGAAAAATACTCTATTTTCACTTAGATTCTGCTTGCGTTCCTCATAACGTACTAGAAACTTGATTGAACCTTGGGTTGGTCAGGACAACAAATTGTTGGCTGCCTGTCAATGAGTAGGTAGATAAACATCTAACTTTGGATTCCTTGGTTCGTGTCAAATTAAGTTTCAACTAGTGACTGTAGCCATAAGTAACTTACTGATACTTCTATATTTATTAAAATATACAACAAAAGCTTCATTTGATGTAGGCATCTAAGATTTCTTGCAGTAACCCAAGGTTTTTTATTTTTGTTTTTGATTCTTGTTAGAGGAGAGCATTTATTGAATATTAACATTACCTTTTCTTGGTAATTATGTTGATAGTTGATAGTTTTTTGTGTCAAGGGCAATTTAAAGTCTATAGTCTATAGATTATAAAACATGTAACGGTGGGATCAGGGATTATCGTTGAATTGACCTTTCAAAGGATGTGTTGATTATATCTATAAATGATCATTGATGGGTCATGTTGATTACAACTTTCATGGATTAAATATAACGCCACGTGTTTTCTCTAACGCTTCATAATTTTTTCAAAACTTTTTGTGGAGTATTTACAAGAATTTAGTTTGTTTTTCTCCGAACAGGCATATCCATCGAGCACTCGATTTATGCCAAAAACTATATAAGTACGGCACTCGATGTGCATATGTGCGTACCAGATTAACCATAAACATAAACACAGATGCACATCAGAGCTGGAACTCCGATTTCGACACCGGATTGATCGCTTCAATTTTCAACTTGAAGTATATATGATTAATTATAGAGCTACTCGTTTGTGTACTCTTCAGATATTTCCGTCCGGATTCCGTGATAATTCACGATCGGGTTTTGTTTCGCAGAGAAATGGTGACGGATACTCACAGAGAAACGTTATTGTATAGTAGGTAGAATGAATTCATTAACTCGAAGAATGCGAATAGAAACGAAAATGGGTTCGATTGGATCATCGTGATTACTGACATACAAGGTGGGTTATTGATAACGAAATACACGGATTTTCTGGTAGTCATTATTTATCTGTATAAAAATAAACAAAAAGTCCAAATTACATTGATTCGTGTGGAATATTCAAGATATTTCATTCAGAATAATTCCTTTATTTGTCAATTCGAGAGGCTAACACAGTCATAATCAAGAAATCACCGACTTGCATGCAGTAATAAAAACTTTTGCTCAAACGTATTTCGCATGTCTATAAAGCCAGCAGAGCAGGTGAGCATAATTTATTTTTCATTATCGGATAATTGGATCTATTTAAGTGCTCTATTCCAAAATTTTCTGCTCCTTTATTTTTAAAAATTGTCATGTTCTGCTACCTTAACAAAAAGTTAGCAGAACAAGATGGCTTAGCCATATTTTCTCAATAGGTAAATTATCAGCTAATTAGGAGCTATTTAAATGCCCTATTCCGAATTTCGCACTCGATTTTCTAAAAAAATATGACATGTTCTGCTAGCTTAACAAAAAGTCAGCAGAGAAAAATAAAAATATATGTTGATTAGGAGCTATTTAAGTGCTGTATTCCGGAATTTTTCCAATTTCAGACATGAAGGAAATTTGCCAGAATGAAATGATTTATTCATTGCCTCTACAAGAATATTTAAAGCTTATTCTGAGAAATTCTCTAAGATTTCCACTGATATTTTATCTTTACCAGATGATGCTTCAGTTTGTATATGTCAGTATCAAATAAGTAAAAGTTATAGGGGTTGATACCATAAGTGCTTTAAAAATTACCAATAATTATGAAACGTGTTTCTTAAAACCTACACGAGTTTATTTTTTTCGTTGTTTCAAAGAATAAATTGCCCGTCTTCGAAGGAGGAGCGCAATTTTTTGAAACAACGAAAAAATAACCGAGTGCAGTTTTATCAAAAAAAACGTTTTTTTCAGAATTATTTGGTTAATTTTTAAAGCACGAATAGTGTTCGGTAGAAAATTTCGAGAATACAAAAAAGATTCATATTATTTATTGCTATTGCTGATAAAAATTTGTATTATCCGTAACTGAAGTTGATATTGGACCTTTTCCTGGCGCTCATGGTTGTAGATTTTCATTGCCATGTATTTTTTCAGCGATAGCCTGATAGTGTTTTTCATCTATCTGTAGATAGCTCGCAATAGATTTGGAGTTGGCATGTCCTGTCATTCATCAGTCACTCCAGTTGAATTGTCACCTAGCGCGCTGAATTATATTTCAGCGATAATCCACATTGTAGGTGGATTGCCGGGGGTAATACCACAAGTGCATTGAAAATTACCGATAATTCTGAAAAAAACGTGTTTTTCTTTAAAACTGCACGAGTTTATTTTTTTCGTTGTTTCAAAGCATAAATTGCCCGACTCCGAAGGAGGAGGGAAATTTTTAGAAACAACGAAAAAAATAACCGAGTGCGGTTTTTTATAAAAAAACACGGTTTTTTCAGAATTATCTGGTTAATTTTCAATGCACGAGTGGTATTCGGTAGGAAATTTCACACCTCACTCTTATATGAACACTTGTAGGTAGATGACACATTTGAAGTCTCACTTCTGACATTAAAATCGCGCTACTTCACTTGAATTGACATCTAATGCGATAATTGCACTGCCGTGACGCGAAACGCGTCACTACAGTGCAATTATCGCTGTGAGCCAGCGGTAATTGAATTCCTCTTATGGACGTTTTTACACGTGAGGGAAATTTCCGGTGGTAATACCACAAGTTCATTGAAAATTACCGATAATTCTGAAAAAAACGTGTTTTTTTTTAAAAACTGCACGAGTTTATTTTTTCGTTGTTTCAAAGCATAAATTGCCCAACTCCGAAGGAGGAGGGCAATTTTTTGAAACAACGAAAAAAATAACCGAGTGCGGTTTTTTATAAAAAAAAACACGTTTTTTTCAGAATTATCTGGTTAATTTTCAATGCACGAGTGGTATTCGGTAGGAAATTTCACACCTCACTCTTATATGAACACTTGTAGGTAGATGACACATTTGAAGTCTCACTTCTGACATTAAAATCGCGCGACTTCACTTGAATTGACATCTAATGCGATAATTGCACTGTAGTGACGCGAAACGCGTCACTACAGTGCAATTATCGCTGTGAGCCAGCGGTAATTGCATTCCTCTTATGGACGTTTTTACACGTGAGGGAAATTTCCGGTGGTAATACCACAAGTGCATTGAAAATTACCGATAATTCTGAAAAAAAAACGTGTTTTTTTTTAAAACTGCACGAGTTTATTTTTTTCGTTGTTTCAAAGCATAAATTGCCCGACTCCGAAGGAGGAGGGCAATTTTTTGAAACAACGAAAAAAATAACCGAGTGCGGTTTTTTATAAAAAAACACGATTTTTTCAGAATTATCTGGTTAATTTTCAATGCACGAGTGGTATTCGGTAGGAAATTTCACACCTCACTCTTTAGGTAGATGACACATTTGAAGTCTCACTTCTGACATTAAAATCGCGCTACTTCACTTGAATTGACATCTAATGCGATAATTGCACTGCCGTGACGCGAAACGCGTGACTACAGTGCAATTATCGCTGTGAGCCAGCGGTAATTGCATTCCTCTTATGGACGTTTTTACACGTGAGGGAAATTTCCGTTGTAATTCAGCGGTAATTCCACACCTCTTATGGACATTTTAACACATGAGTGATATTTTCAGGAATATTTGTATCTTTTTTTAATTCTGTTGTATCGACTGTCGGTTGTAATTCTGATGTTATTTTTTGTGCTATCGTACAGTAGAAGTTGTTCAACACGTTATGATCTATCCGGCGCATTAGAAGATATTGAATTTGAATTACTTTTACCACGTAATTTATTTATTATAGCCCGGTTTCCTTTTATGTCATTTTCAGCCTTGTATAGTTTGTTTAATTATCTTTGTTTGGCAAGCTTTATGACTTTTCTGAACATGATTCTATATTTAGTGAAACATGAGATGAAAAATCCAGCATTTAAAATTTTTCCAATAGTATGAAGTAATTTTAAGTTTGTTGCCGATTTATTTATTCCTCGAGTTATCCAGGGCAGTTTAATACTCTTTTTTTTATTGGAAACCATTTCTCGAATATGTCACTTTTGAAACATGTCAATTGAATCATCGGAGTTGTTGATCAGCAAATACACGATTCATGATTAACTGTCCAGTAATCATATAGCCACCAACTCCAAGATTTCATGGTCGTAGAAATATGCAGTCATCCATACCCACTGAAACTTGATTAGTCTTTTAGCCGATGTTAGTTCATATTGGGACCATCAACAATCAGCTCTTATATTTTGACTCTCAAATCTCAACCATGAAATGAGATTTTGAGGCCGACGAAACTATAAGATTTAATTCATTTATTCTTTTTTTAAATTCATTATAATTATTAGCTTTCTGTCGTTACTGTCGAAATCCAATCCCAATTTTGGCATAGATTAAATACATATTTTATAGCTGCCAATATTAACAGCAGGACGAGTTTCGAATCAAATAAGCGGCTTTTTACGAGCACCAGTCAGTGTTATTGTCAAAAAAATTAACACGAATCATAATGGATTTATCTGCTAAGAAGTGCCATTTGTTGTTTGATATTTTAATTAAAATGCGGCATATGGTAAGCGAAAGGCGTATGCAAATTGTAAGATATTCTGTATCGGAATAGCAAATCCTTTTTCGATGTCGTTCAACTGTTCAAATTGAGGCAGTTTTCAATACTTTTTTGGGTCATGAACGAACATAAAGTTCAAGACTTATCTCTAACGGAGAGCGGAACAGTTTTATTATATTTGGGGATGTAGTTGCTGGGAACCCGCGAACTTACCTTTAGAAAAATTAGTCCATAGCATTTGGCTTTGTTTTGGAATAATACAACTCGATATCTTGCTGTAATTTATCTCCTTGATATTAACTCACCAGTTATATAAATAGTTGGCAGAGAAGCAAACAAACTTCCACCTGCATGTGCATACATTCATGAATCTTTTTTGACTGTCGAGTGGGCATATTTTTCATCCGTTACATTTTAATAATAATTTCTATTCTCTATTTCTGTTCTATAATAAACCGTCTTTGGCAGTCGATTCTGTGTGCAAAAGGTTCATTAAGTGAAAAAATTATCGACTTCCCTTGGGATCCTGGGGTGGATTTTTCAACGCTCAAAAATAATGTCTGAAAGAAGTCTTGGTTCTAGTATAAACAGATTTTGGCAGTAAAGCAACTAACATCTCCATTGAAACTTTCAGTACCTTATTTTTTTGCAGGTATTGCTGAAAATGTTATATCTACTTTACCCCTTGTTGAAGAAAACTCGTTGAGTTTCCTGCAACATCTTCCATCAACAAGACACTCTTTTTTATGGTACCAATATTGCGGTCAGAAATACTTGAAGCTGTGAATGCTCTAAATAGATGGAAATATTTGAATTCCTTTGGCCTGAATAACGATAACTTCATTCAGTGAAGTAACTCTCTGGATGAATTGAACTTCACCCTTTATTTTCACCAAACATGATTTATAGCAGTTTTTTGTAATATTCTTTTCAAAATAATAAAGTCGTACATTATATTATATTATTATATTATAAAAGGTTCAATCAAAATTATAATTGATCCATTCACTTCCCTCTTAAATTCTTACATAAATCGGGTTGCTTTCCATACTGTTTTCAAGAAAGGAGATAAATCCCTAGTTGATAATTACCGCCCCATTTCCATTATTCCGCTTCCTTGTCAAAGTTTTTGAAATCATCCTGAAAAATAGATTAAATCATTACTGTGTACAAAATGATATTTTTGGCAAAAACCAGTATGGATTTAGAAGAAACATATCAACAGCTGACTCCGTTAAAAAAGTGATTAATCTGGTTGATGAATGTTTTGAAAACGGAGAGCATGTGGCTTGAACCCTCTGCGACCTTTCCAAAGCATTCTTTCTCACTTCGTCTCACATTCTTTACTTCTCGGGAAAGTATGGAATACTGTGGGTCTGTGGGGTGAGAGGATTACCTCTTGAACTGTTCATATCATAGTTGAGAAACAGATCTCAACCGGTATTCACGAATGAAGAATTTTCACCCAACAAAATTGCCAAACATGGAGTACCGCAGGAATCGGTATTCTTAATTTACATCAATGATTTTAGCCAATGCCTGTTACCATACAAATGTGTACTCTTTGCTGCCTATACAACGATTTTAACATTTGAAAAAACAGTAATTAACAGAGAAGAAGAGTGATGCTTCGGACCATGGTTCTAGATGGTTTACAGCCAATCAATTGAAAATTAATTGAGATAAAACACAAGAAATAAAATTTTCCAGTAAAAGCATTGTCGAAAACAGTGGAAGAGGTAAATTACTTGCTTTGATCATCGATGGAAATTTATCCTGGTCCTGTTAAGCTCACGTGGAAGAACTGTCCAAAAAATTATCCAAGAATATTTTTGCCTTCAGACAACTTGGATCCTGATGCATTGAAGAGTGCATATTTTGTTTTGTTCCTCGCTCTTATAAATTATTGGCTATTTTTATGGGGAAATTCACCTCATTCTGTGAGAGTATTTTAATGCAAAAAAGGATCATAAGAATAATATTGAATGCTGACTACTCATAGGGAACATTGTAAGCCTTTATTTATAAAGATCGGCGTTTTACCTTTACCTTCGTTGTTTATTTATAATAAATCTGACTTCACTATACATTTGGATGTACATGATTATAGAACATGAAATTCGCATTTGTCTGTACCACTTCGGTACAGACTATCAAAGTCTCAGAAAAATTCATTGAACGTCAATTTATATAATCATTTACCAGATGATTACAAGTTGCTCAACTTCTATTCATTCTAGAGAGTTATATCTATATAGTACTGAGGAATTAGACTTTTTGCTGAGGTTATACATTTTTTTTAATTACTAGTCATATTTACGAATATTGATCAACTTGTGACTTCCTGTTCAGTCACATATTTTACATATTTCTGTTGTATTTGTCTTTATACCATTTTTTTTTATTCTCTACCTAACCTGCAATGAAATGTTGTTAAATGAAATCTATCTATATCCTTCCTATCCATCTATTGTTTGTCAATAGTTTACTGTGGTTAAATTGAATTTCTACTGAAATGTGGTGAATGGTTTCGAAATTGGTTGTTCCAATATGCAATTATTAAATAGGATGTATTTGCCTGAAAACTGATCATACTGAAACAGCTACCACGACTTATTTATTTTCAACGGTTTCTTATAATAATTGCTGTAAGCATCTTGAATTCAGACTATAGAGACAACGTATTCGTATTGCAAGAAAAACAATAACAAGTAAATCCCCGAATAATTAACAGAACAGTTTTCAATAAATTGCTACAAAATTGACGGAATAAAGTAAGATACTGTTTTTCTTTGGTACAATTCATTGAAAGTTTGAAAGCGTTATTTATCTTTGAAGGGTATTATTTTTTTAAAGAATATTTGTGTGATCTTGTGTTGATGGAGTATTGTTACAAATCCGTACTTTCAGCTTATATACCCTACAATCAGCCTAGTACATTTGCCACTGGTCTGTTATGCTTCAAATTCTGTTACCCTAAGAACAGCGATCACCAGAGATAAGATCTGTTCGAACTGTACGAGCTTAGTGCTTCTATGCCAGCCGAGAACTGAATTAAGGAGTCCTTCCATACGAGCTTTTTTCTTAAATTTTTTTTAAAGAAGATATGCTATTTCTATATGACCATTTCCACAAGGGGTAGAAAAAAAGCTACATTAGACGAAAACTTCTGTTTGGGTTGAGTTAATATTAAAATAAAAAGTTTTATGAAACATAACAAACATTAGGCTGTCGGTTAAATACTTATAATTTGAAAACATTTAGAAGTAGTTTAAAGAAAAATATTGAAGCAAAGCTTATTGAGAAGTTGGCTCAAAACAAAGAGCATAGGATTCGAGACGTATGTAAGACAATCAAAATTTACTACTAGAGATGGAACTGATTGACGTTAATGAATACTATAATTATTTGAGAATGACTCCAAAGATTTACTTGAAACTTTGCTCTCCCTAGTGGGCTCTCAAATATAGAATCTATATGTCCACAGAGAACCACTGTCAGCATCTTTGAAATTGTCATTAACTATAAGGTATTAAGGTCAAGAACCAGAACTTAATTCAGACGAACCACTAGAAAAGTATTAAGTATTTCAAAATTAGATTTAATTATGAATTCAATATAAATTTTACTTTTTTCAAAAAATTCAAAAACAGCATTTCCAATTTTCCTTTGTTTGGGTTATCATTATATTACTCTGTCTGTAAAAAAGGATGACAACATGTTCAACCCTTTGAGGACTACTGGTTAGCAGTGAAAACCACATTACTAATAGCCACCCTTTTATTTTCCTATCATAGCCACAGTGTTTATTATGTTGCTTACGAATCATTTTTACTCTCCTTGCAGATTGCAATGAGTTTTGGTAGTCTTTAGTGACATTTATATGATGTAGAATTGATAGCGTTTCGAGCCAAAAATTTGGAAATGTTCAACGTGCCAAGTTGGGTTATGTATAAATAAAGACAGGAACTATTTTGCGTTGTTTCATTCAAAAGAGAGAATAATTAAGTTTCAGTTCATTGTAAACAAAAAAATAATAATTTTGAGGCATTTGTTGAGTTGCAATTTTGCTATTTTGCACGATTTAGTTCCTAGTGGTCAGCATTTTTTGTTTATTCAAGTCTTATTTCCACTAAAGCTTATGTTAATGAAAGTTTCTTCATTTCTTTAAAAAATTCTCATCATTTTTCACTTTTAAAATTTTCGGGAGTAATTACACAAGTGCTTCAAAATTACCGATAATTTTCCATGAAAGCATGTTGTCTAAAAACTGCATGATGCTTGAATGGAAAATCATCAGGTTTATTTTGATGCACGAGTGTAATTCGGTAGAATATTTCCGTAGTTAAAACAAAAATGTATGTGCTGAGTTTGAAATTTTATTTAAATTTACATTAAGCAGGTAGGTACATATAAATTATATAAAAATTAACAAATCGAACACAACCTAAAAATTACACGTATTGCAGTGGAATACACAGTTGTAAAAATTAGAATTTTTTGGGCCTGGTGCACTACTTGTTGATGGATTCGAGTTTATTGAATTATAACTTATAGAACTTATAGCTACATTAGCTACATTAGTTTCTTCATTAAGGTTAGTAGTATTATTGTCTCTCATTTTCTCTACTATACTTGCATGGTGTTCCTCGTCCAGTTGGAGATATGGCTTTATGGACTTCGTGTTTGAATGTCCAGTCATTTTAATCAACGTATTTTCATCAACCCCTTTCTTTGCTAAGTTTGAAACAGCTGTTGCACGTAGTGAATGATGGGTAATTTTAACTTTTTCAGTCGCCAAACCTGAATTTTTTGCTTCCGTTGGCGTCCACTGAGAGATCATGTTTTTTCCGACAGGAATGTTCTTGTACCACTTGCCCGATTTCCAAGAAGGATTAACAGTTAAGAAGAATCTTGGAATACTTATATAATTTCTCTTCTCCATAAACTTTCTGAACAACCTTACTGGACACAAATCCGGGAACTATGTTTCTAACCAGCCACTTGGAAGGAGCGCAAGGTTTATCTCCTCCTTGCGTTGTTTTGTCAAATATTGGATAATATTCCAGTCTGTTAGTTTTTTCACCCGCGTTATTAATGTCTTCTTTGAAATAGGTCTCCTCCTCGCCAAGCTAATTCATATGATAAAACAAAAAATAACTTTTTTTGTAAGCCATCAGGCGTATTTTCATCACAGTTCTGTATCATGGCTTTGAACTCTTCGTATTTGAATGATACAGCGCTTTGTTTTCTTTTCCGGGGATTTGTCTGTAACTCCTTTCTTTTGGCATTTGTTGCCTCGCGAGCATTTTTAAATTTAATATTATATTCGTCTTGGAATTTTTCCATTAATAGTTTTGACCGAGGGGGAAGTAACTCTTTCATTAGGTGTACATCATAACATTTTCATTACCTCATTAATCATTTCATATTCAACTTAAAATCGAAATCTATGTTTCTGGGGATCCGTGATATGATTTTTTTCGGTTCCAAGTTGGCAAATCTATGCCGTCTGACAATCGGTAAGTGATCGCCTCGGTGATCGCTGAGCAGACGCGGATTTTAATCAGTGATTTTCCGATGAATAGTATAACATCATTAATGGTAATTATTTTTCATTAGAGTTAATTACTGCATTATTTTCATTAGGTGTACAAAAAATGGCTAGTTACTTCCCCCTCGGTTTTGACGTTACAAATTGAGGGTTCAACATTGTATTTTTTGGTTTGCTCTTGGTGATTTTTTCTTGAATTGAAGTTATCGAATCATTCCCGAAACGTGACATTTCAACGACGTTTAAAATTCAGTATTTATGCCTGTCAAGATGACAAATGTACATTTTAACAATCGTTACTATAGATACACGGACCGAGCGGGTAATTTTCGATACCTACCGGGTAATTTTCGATACCTACCGGGTAATTTTCAGCCTGAAAATGTCCCGCCGAGAATTTTTCGCTGTAATTGATCGAAAATGTCCCGCTTCATATGGGATTTTTAACATACGATGGAAATATTCTAATTAATTTAGGTCTCAAAGGGTCGAACAAAGATAGTCAACAGCTGACCTTGAAAAGCAGCGGCTACTTTTGAAGTACTCTGATTGGCTAGAGTCAAGACGCCAGCGTGTGGAAGACCGGCTTTAGGGAACGTGAATCTGGGAATGCATAGGCTCTCGTAATTACTAATTAGACCCCGTGACAGTACTTTTGTTGTATTATTCGTTGTGATATTAGGTTTGAGTTTCTTGAGCTGATAATATTTTCATTATAATGGTAAAATGATATAATTTTAACAAATTTAGTGCACTTGATTTCAGGATGAGATCGATTTGTACCTGCATAATACTATGACACTAATTAACTAAAGTTTTACGAACATTTGGTAGATAATATGAGTAATACATTAAATAATAGATATATAAAAAAATATACAAAAAATAAACTAAAATTATAAGAAAATAGTGATAATATATCTGATATTTATTGTAGAAGTAGGTACTTCAAGAGTTTTAGAGTTCAGGAAGCTTTCTGCAGAATAATTTGTAACTATGAATGTTTTTGATGAAGTTTATTGTTGAGTTTTTCTCTCACTCTTCCTATACAGACAGTTGTAAATGCGTTTCTGAGAAGTAATAGAAAAAATAAACAAAAGCTTGACTTTGACTCAATGTTTTTGTTCAACTATTGCTCGCATATTTTAAAATTTGGACATTATTATAGTTATTGTTGAAATAAATCGAGCCCTGCAATGCCGAGCAACGTAAACATTTTCCATATTCGATTATCGAAGAAATTATCAGCCGCTGAACAATCCGAAGACGCGTCGATTATTTTTGTTTGTACGTCTATCTTTAGACATCGTATGCACGGCCGAAGATAAAATTGTTTACTCTCGCTGCATTGTTTATATTTCGAATGGAAACATGTGCCGGCTGGCCGACCGTTATATAACAGAATCCACGCTGGGAAAAAACACGGTCGTCCTCAGCCTACTATGCGACGCGGCAATTAGGTAATCCGCGCACGCCGAGGATCGCGTTTTTTCGGTTGACCCACTGGCGAAGTCGTCGTCCGATTCTTTGAATGGGAATCGTACGGGTGTCGTAATGTCGCAGACTCCGCGCCATACCGGGTGTATCTCGCAAATGGTTCTGTAGCGGGGCTAAATGAATCGAATGTAAATATATGTTGTTGCGAATCTTTCGTGGGGCCCCAAAAATGATTACACTCAGTATAACAAGTCATCAACATTCGTTACAAGACAATTCCAATCGGGTATTCCTAATATCTGATTATTAATCTCCTGACCTGGGCCCCTAGGCAGAATTCTTCCTTATTTCTACTTATTTCTACTATCCAAAAAAACTAAAATTACACTCCACTTTGATAAATTCATAATATGCATGAGAAAATATATAATACAAAATGAATATCAGTTATTTGGTCGAATACAAAGTAAAATAATAATATGTAAATTAAGATTTGTGATTAAAACCCTGGCACTTTTATAGATTTTCTTGTTGAAAATTCATTGATTGTGTCGGACGTATCTAGTTGCCTTGAGACAACGTGTTCAATGCTCATTATAGAGAGATGATTCAAACTTTCTTGACCCATCAGACCGAAGTCGATTTTTAATTAACTCCAGTATTGAGAACGATCTTTCCCCAGTAGGTCAATCAAAAGAGCATTTTCCCAACAAAAATACTAGTAGAAAACCGACTGTGCCATCACATGAAAGACAATCCGTAGTTATATTCTGTTATGTTTTCAACTCGCAACTGTCATTTATTAATTTGTTTAAATACCAAAAAACGTATTTTTTATAATTGTTTTGCTTATAAATGAAAACTAATGAAGCAATCTGGTTTTGTACATAATTTAAATACGAACAAAATGGAATGTTTTACGACCTGATCGGATCATTAGTAACGGAGGAAAATCGAAAAAACCGAAATAATTTACGTTTTTTTTTTAATTCACAACTCCGTCATTTTTCAAGTAATAGAGTTCGCCCTTCTCATGAGAGTATTGAATCATATGCACTTCATGTGTACACGAAACAGGCTCTGACAGATCATTAGTTTTGGCACAATTGCAATTTGAATTTTTTGGGGAAGCGTATCATCATGTAACCCGTTCATTAGAAGAATTCCCCTCATCTACCGGACTCTCCTACCACTCGGCAGCTAACGCGTTTTCAGTCATGTTTGCATGCATTTTTCACCTATTTCGCACCATTGTAGCGCAAAATGAGAATATACGTTTAGTAGTACTATATTTCTACTTTCATAATCTGTGTGAGAAATTGAAATCGGGCTATCACAAGAGCATTCAGGCACGCTGGAAGTGCAAAAAAAAATTAAATTGGAATTGTGCCAAAACTAACAATCCGACAGCGCCTATTTTGTGCACACATAAAGTACTCATGATTCAATACTTTCATGAGAAAGGCCAATCCTACTGTAAAATGGTGGATTTATGAATTTTTCAAAAAATCGCAATTTTTTTCGGTTTTTCTCCGTTACTAATGATCCGATCGGTTCGTAAAATATCCCATTTTGTTCGTATTTCAATTATCTACAATTCTTTTCAAAGGAGCAACCAGATTGCTCTAATAGTTTTCATTTTATAAGCAAAATAAAAAAAGAACGTTTTTTGTTATTTAAATGTTTATAACAAATTAATAAATTACAGTTGCGAGTCGAAAACATAACAGAAAATAACTACGGACTGTATTTCATGTAATGGCATAGTCGGTTTCCTACTAGTATTTTTGTTAAATATTCACTCATTTTATGCTCTATTGCTTGGTGTACAGTGCAGTTAGTCAGCATCAGAACTGAATATAGACACAGTGTCACCTCATCGTTTGGAAACGCATCATCCACTTCCTTTTCTTTGAGCAGCCGGTATATTTGAAGTTCTTTACTTATATTTGATTTTGATAAGCCGACATCCACCGCAAATGTCTTGAAAAAATCAACAAATTGGACTAATTCGACACCTAGGTTCTGATCTAAATCATTGCTATACATTCTAACAAGTTTTAGTGAGTTTGCATAATGCATAAAATAATATAATTCTCTTGATTCGCGAATTATTCTTGTATGTGTGCGGGCCCCGGGCAGCTGCCCAGCCTACCCCCCCCCCCCCCTTAAATCCGGCCCTGCTCCTGACCGACTCGAATGATTATCGTACCAGGTTATTCTTTTGATCCTAAAATACCCCAATAATACTCATTGGCGTTGGTCCTCTTGACAACTGCCTAAAGGGGTTTTCAAACGACAAATTGTCGTAACTGTCCAAGATAGGCATCTATCAAAAGTCAGGACTTTGAAGTTGATGGTGAGATGGGTAGAACCATTGTTTAAATAGCAGATAGTTAGTCAATGCCTGTGGAAAAGGCATTGGACCCAAACACGAGTGTCATCTAGCGTGATTAATTACAAACCTGAATATTTGACGTCATTTTAATGCAGGTTTCTTCAAAAAACCCTGCTGTCTCATTGTTTCAATCAAGTTACGACATGACTTGGAGGCCAGATCACTGAAGTCACGACATGACTTGGATGCGAGATCACTGTCGCCATCTACATGTGGCACCCATTTGAATCCAATATAAATCCGATAAAGTTGGATGACTATCTTACTTCTATATAAACAATGGTAGAACGGAGTATCCACAAAGGATCACTTTACAAATTCAGGATTCGTCAGCCGAACAAAACCAGGAACCCCTGTATGGCTAGACACCTGTAGCTTTCAAGAATTCTACATCAAACTCCCAGCCGGAAACGAAATCCACCTTGATTTTTTTATTTTTGAAGTTAGGGTACCAACATTCAGATATCAATATTTGCATGTTCCATGCTTAACCGACCAATCTGACCAGCTTGAAAATAATGATGTGTTTGGTTGTCTCTGGACTCTCTGGTCAGACACCCCAAAAGCTAATTGGGATATACTGATAGCTCGAAAAATAAAACAGTTGACAGCTGACAGTTGAAATATCATCGGGCAGCTGATAAATAAATATAAACGAAAAAGTGCAAAAAAACAACCAAAACATTTGGTTTATAATCACAGTAATTCCAAAAAATTAAAGTAGAAAGTAGAGACAATAATTCGAAGACATTCCTTATGAAACTTCTCAATAACCAGAACTGAGAAATACACATGAAGCACTCATGAAAATTCGGTTGAAGAAACAATTGGATGCCAAAGTGGATAAGATATATTTTATTTTGAAGTAATTTTTATTTACCTTTAATCATTTTTAGATCGACACTTGCAAAGCGTCAAACAGATCACACTTTTCTAGTAAGCAGAAATACAAGCTGGTACTCTGAAAAAGAAATAGGACTATAACATATGCAGTTTCAGTAAGAACAAGTCGAAAATAGAAAAGTTATGAATTATTCTGCATGTAGTGATGGTGCATCCATCACTTAATTATTCTCCTTGTAGTGACAACTTGTAAAATGTGAATTGATCATTAAATGTGGTTTTTGAAACGAAATTAGTATGGGAATGTTGATAACGTTTCTATGAATGACGTTATACAACTAAAAATGTTGATACGTTTTTACCATAAAATCGAGATATCGACTGTGCTAATGAAACAAATGAAAATATCAAAATTGCTTCCGATACGTATTTACCAGCCTCACTGATATTTCCAAACCCTTTTTCTCTATATTCATTGGTTGAATGCGTATTTTCAAACCTCATCCGTCTAGCTCTTACCGTTCTCGAGCCGGATTTTCTAAAAAATGAAACCCATCCGTGAAAAGCCCACTCCTCTTGCTCTCATTGTTCTCGAGATAGTTCTCTTCGTGTATTTATATTATTGATGTCCAATTATAGTTTTAAACAAATTGAAGTCGTAGTATTAAAAAAATCCCTATAACTTCTACAACTTAAACTTAAAATGCATCGACTAGTTAATAGATAATGCGAATTATCTAGAATATTTTGAAGAAACTAGCAGTAAAACTATCAGAAATCGAATTCTAATACCGCCATGAAGAACGAACCGGTCTGCAAAAGAAACATCATACGACAGACATGCTTAATTGGACTACAAACATAACCGGAAACGATTGTCTTTGTTATAAATAACTATAAATCGATGATTAGTGTCAAAAGCTATCACAAACAAGGCTTTTATTTCCAGGTCAAATAGATTGATGGTGTGGTGATTAGACGGAATTGCATTAATCGAATGAACCTTTCAATTATTGGCATTAGAGAAGATGAATTATTGCAATTTGACTGAACGGAGATTGAAAATTTCTCCATCCACCGTTACAATGCCAATATTTCGATTACTGTGGTGGGGAATTGCGGAGATATTGAAACAGTTAGTTGAGTGGCCCATCCAATTGGAGATTGTAATAATATGTCGAAAATATCATCAATATTAAACTCGCCGAACTTTTTAAACTTTCATTTGAATTACTAGAAGAAAAAATGAATTATAATGAGAAGAAACCCAACAACTGATGATTTAAACAATTTTTATTAAATCTTACAGAAATAAACTCAGCTCACTCAAGTATAAAAAATTAATTACTATAAAAACAAATAAAAACCATGAAAAACAGCTATAGAATTGTGTGAAAGAAATTACTAACTGCCAACAAACCAAAAATGTCCCAAAAGAAATAGAGAACACAAAAACTATTTTAAAAAAATGAAAAAAGGTATTGCAGACGAATTCATTGAGTATTTTACCAGTATTTGGAAAAAACTAGCCGACGAAATAAAGCATAAACAAGAACCAGATGAAAATAGAAATATTCTTCCAAATTCATTATACTTACTCATCAGAGGTAGATGAAAGTGAAATGATTGAAACCAATAAAAGGTTGAAAAATCGAAAAGATAAAATCACATTTGAAAAAAAAATCAAAATTATATGAAAACACTACCATGCTTCTTAATCAATGCATTTTTGAGAAAGGGATGGTTCCAAGTTATCTAAAAACTTCTGTCATCAAACCAGTATATATATAAAAGACAGCAGAAAGAACATGACTAACAACAGACCAATCTCCTTGATATCAACAATTGCCAACATTTTTGAAAAATGTTTGACAGATATCAAGTGATTTCAAAAAATCAATTTGGGTTTAGGCAAGTCGATACAGGATGCAATCGTGGAATTAACCAAACAACTTTATCAGGCATAGAATAAACCCATCATCTGTATCTTTGTCGTCTTTGCTATACGTGTAGAAATGGGAGCATGTTGCTGACGTCAAAATAAGAAGAAAAGTTCCCATAAACATATGTCCGCAAGTTATTCGTTTCTGAGATCCAGAGTGTCAAAGTTGAATTCTTATTTTAATTTTTTGTGAATATAATTTCAAAATAATTTTGATATTTGAGTAAAGTTTGGTATTTGGGAATATTTTTCAATGAGATAATCAAATTTGATGTCAGTTTATGTAAAAAATATATTCTTGGTAGAGGTCGCTGCGAGCATCTGTTTTCGAGTTATTGAGATTTGAAATGATCGATGCAAGTGATTTTGATTGACAAGATTTTTAAATTTAAAATAAATTCAATTAGAAATTATTTTTCCACAATTACCATAAAATTTGATTTTGTCGTTGAAAAATCATCCCAGATACCAAACTTTACTCAAATATCCCAAATATTTTGGAATTTATTCACAGAAAACAAATATAAGAATTGAACTTTGACACTCTGTATCTTAGAAAAAAATAACTTGCGGACATATGTTCATGGAAACTTTTTTTCTCATTTCGACGTCAGCAGCATGCTCCTTAAGTTTCTACACGTACTTAAGAAACATCCTGTATATCAAGAAGATAATTGGGAAAAACTGAAGGAAACGGCTGAAACAGATTTTAAATCAATAATAAACTACTTCAACAGTCGATAGATTCTAATTATTTTTAAATAGTTTTGAGTTACAATGAAGTAATAAATGTGTAAGAAATGTTAGCAGACATTTGATCATCAATGATTGCATATTTTTTAAAACACAGAGTGTGTGGCGCAGCTTTACTTAAAAGTTAGCCCACTCCCATTTCCTAGAAAACGGGGACTGGAAACATTTTGGTTGGGACGCAAATTTATAATAAATGTGTACATAATTATGTTTTTTTTAATGTGTCATAAATGCTGGTGTAGCTTTTAGTTCATACGGAAGCAGTTCAAGCACTTATATTAGATACTGGCAATAGTGATAGTTCTTCAAAAGCTTTAAATTGGTGGAAATCCCAACAGAATGTCGATGCTGTTCAAAAAGTACTGCCCACTATTAAACAATTGTCTGCTACAGCTTCTTCAAACACCATTCCCAAGTATTAAATTTTGTTTGTTGATTGAATTACAATTTTATCTGCGATTGTTGTTGTATCATAGGTATTGAATCGGCATAGCACGTAAAATGTCAAATAGATTTTATTGAAATACTGAATAACATTCTCCCCTATCTCATTTATAGATTTGAATCTCCTATGGAAACTGGACATGATAAATAATCTGAATGAAAATGCAAATTTTCACTTTCAGATTTTTTCTTTCAAGTTAGGTTATTTCACAACATCTATCAGATGTAGTTCAATGTACATCGTGGCTTTTGCCGGGAAGTAGTTGTTTTCTGTTAGATATTACAAAAAATAGCTTCTTGTCATTTCAACTATCTGAATGAAAATGCAAATTTTCACTTTTAGTTTCTTTTATTCAAGCTGTATAGGTTCTTTTCACAATATCTATCAGATGTAGTTCAACGTCTAGCGTGACTTGTGCCGGGGAAGTAAATGTTTTCTGTTAGATATTACAAAAATGTAACTTCAATTCATCGTAGGTGTTTTCCATTTCCAGAGGAGTCATGTTTTGGTTCAATTTTCCGTTGAGAATGTTTCTCTTTACAACATCAAATAGAATGTTTTGTCGTAATTTATGGATAATATTTATTGACTGAAACAATCGACAAGTTTATTAATATCTCCTTCCGCTTTGATTTTCAGATCGTTCAGATTCTCATCACCATACAGTATGGCATATCATCAGCAAAACAAACAGGAATTCCAGTAGAATCATATTCAAGTATACTGTTGATGTAGATCGTGAAAAGTATTGTTTCAATTTTAGTTACTCTTTCTTCAAAAATAAAAATCGCAGACCAGTTCCTAAGTATATTTTTTATAACACAAATAAAATTCAAATTGTAACATGTAGCATTCAATTTTCAACGCTTGTGTAACTAACTATTCTAATTTATTTTTAATTATGAACCGAGTATTCATTCATAATCACCAGTTTCCAAAAATTGGTTGAAATTATGAATCTCCAAGTATGGGATCTCTTCCTTCCAGATCTCTATTTCTGTACTACTCAAAAGATGGAGTGCGCAGATTTCATGAAATTCAGAATTTTCATTCACTGATATTTCATTCAACCGATTTTACAAAAAAAATGCATAATGAACATGAAAATAAAGAGCGAAGTTCAACTATGTGCTAGATGTTTAAACTACTAATTTTCGTTATGTTATTAAAATAATCAAAGTTTATGGCACTTTCAAAGATGTACGCAGGCAATGCGTGAGTGTTTGCTTGGAATAAAAGTTTTTTATGCTTCTGGCAAAATTCAATGGTAGTTGAGAAACGTTGTCGTTTAAATAGTTTGATAGACTTTTCTTATTCAATGGTGTTCAAATAGGTTTTTATTTATATCGGAAAATTTACCCAGATATGATCGTTTTAATGGTCTCGAAAATTTTAACCGTGCAAATTTTTTATTGTGTAATTTTTATGTAGGACTGTGTACGTTTCCAGATATTTATAGTGATTTATTGTAATTTACCTGTTTTGACTTACCTTTTGTACTACAGACTTACTTACCATTTAGGATGTAATGCAATGTCCGTCGTAGCATTAGCCAGGGAAGTAGTTGTTTTCTTTCGGATACCTGCAACTCATTCATAACGTTTCCTTATGCTTTTAACGATCGGAATGAACTCTTTGAACTAGATTCCGTGAATTTCTAGATGGCATAATCGTGCATTGCTGGACTTGGACCGTTTCGTAAGAAAGAATTCCGTTTATGTTTTCGTGTAGGCAGGTAATCAACTAATGCCATATCTAGTTGATCGAGTTAACGAATAAGCGACGTTTATGGCGATTAAATGGCTTTGCTTTATTGCAAACATTGCCATCAGCCTTGATCTTGGCAAACTTAGAGAAAGTCAACGTATGAAATGATGAGTGGGTTTATCGTACATCCTGATGTGAATTCAGTGTAGGAAACTAACTAGACCGAAATATGTATAATATTGGAATTACGGGTAAAACGTGCAGTGGCTTTCGAATGTTTTCATGTGTTCGTGACAGAATGCGTACCGGGTGAGTCTCAAAATTGACTCCTTTATCCTAGAGAACGAATCAAAGTAGAAAATTGACAGTGATATTTTGAAGTTTTTTAACGGAAGTTTGTTTGAAACCTAATAATATGTGCAGTATCAAATAAATTGTAATTAAATGCTCTTTTTTCCTAGCCCTGCGAGCCACCACGTGGAAAAATTTAGTGATAGAAATTTTAAAATAAAATTTTGCATAGCAGATACGTTTTCATCAAAAACAGTGAAGTTCTTTTATTCTCAAAATTTTAGGACTGAAATTATAGACTACAAGCCCAAATAACAATTTGGGGGGGTCATTTGACCCAGCATGAAACATATTCAGAACGATGCTGCTATATGAAAAAATAACTTTAGTCACTTTGCCGTCAATTCTTGGTGGTGCAAATGACTGTAATAATAATAATAATTTTTCATCTGAAGATGTGCTTTTCCGACAAAATATTCATGTACGGCGATCCTCACGTTGGTAGATTATAAAATAATAATCTCTTAGAACCTACTGCCGTACAAAAATAATGGGACTGGAAGCCAGGAAAAGTTTTCAATTTCCGAAAATTAAAAAAACAATCCTGGATTCAGGTCCCATTATTTTTGTACGGCAGTAGGTTCTAGGAGGTTATTATTTCATAATCTACCAACGTGAGGGATGCCGTACATGAATATTTTGTCGGAAAAGCACATCTTCAGATGAAAAATTAGTATTATTATTATTACAGTCATTTGCACCACCAAGAATTGACAGCATAGTGACTAAAGTTATTTTATCATATAGCAGCATCGTTCTGAATATGTTTCATGCTGGGTCTAATGACCCCCCAAAATTGTTATATGGGCTTGTAGTATATTAGTGATTTGAAGATGTCCACAGCCCTCTAGAATAAAGAATAAATTTCAAAATAGAAATGAAGTTCGGTTACAAAAAATGACAAGTACCACATGGTTGTATTCAGTATGTCATATGGAGACAAGAGAAGTGAAAATATACCGGTTGTCTCATTTGAAAATCGCAAGGTTTATGTCACTTCTGGTGAAACCTGAAGTTGCATGAAGTTGAGTTACTTGTCAAAAGATGCAGTTTTATGTCTTATACAGATCCTCAAAATTTCATTCAATTATCTTCAAAAACAAAAAAGTTATAGGGGCGAGCCACTTTCTGCGGACACCCGGTATATCGATTTGAGCTGAAAACTGCATGTTTTGGTAACAAATTATTAGGCATATATTTTCGATTCTTTATGAGCAGATGGGCAGCAAAAGTTGAATTTCTTTTGCAGTTTACGTAGCAATTTATATGTTTAGTTATGCGTTTTTCGAAAGTTCTACCAGTTTGACCGATATAAAACGTAGGACGAGTGCCACAAGTTGATTTATTTTCTAGTTTATCAACTTAATTGTTCTCATGAACAACTTGTGGTACCTACTTGTCCTTTGTTTTATATCGTACAAATTGAGAGTACTTTCAAAAAACGCATAACTGAACATAGGAATTGCTGTGTAAACGGCAAAACAAATTCAACTTTCGCTGCCCATCTGCTCACAGATCATCACATCCACTTTTAGCAGAAACAGCGATAGTCCTAGATCGCTTCCCTGATCCATGATCAACTTCAGACTCCAAAATCCAGTATTTTAGTCCGTTGCTAAGCAACAAATTTGGCCGGATCGAAAACGGTCCGGGAAAGTTTTTCGGAAAATCGGTCCCTACCGGGTTTTTATATAATTACATAAACAGTAAATAAATACACGCAAACAACGAACCAACATTAAGAACATTTACTGAATATATTATTACTCATATGGAACTTTTATTATAACTATTTTGATATAAGTAACAAAAGATGTGCCTACGAAGGAAAACTGTGAACAACAGGAAGAGAAGATTTATCGGACTGAGTCCTCCTTTGTGAAAATGCAACCGTAGACACGTGTACTTGTATTTCGAATCAGAAGACTAATTCATATAGAAAATGTCGATTTTGTGCATTTTTCGAAGAAATAATTGCCCTTTTCCAGTTACCCTTTGGTCGAATTAAATTTTTGAGGTGATTTTCGGAATCAGCTTGTCGAGTTACGTCTGAGAGAAGTAAACGATTTTTCGAAAAATAGAAACTAAAAATTTTCGCAAAATTCTTTTTTCGTCTAGATAGAATATTGCATTTTTTGACTTTGATCGCCTGGGAATATTTCAAAAATGCGAAATCCCGAGAATATTACTTCGTCTTATAGAAAATTTCCTTGTGAATCCGAAAATGTACTTGTTTTTTTAATCAAAAGGCTAATTCATATAGAAAATGTCGATTGTTAATGTCGAGCATTTTTCGTAGAAAAAATGGACCTTTTCCAGTTATCCCTTTGTCGACTCAAATGTTTGAGGTGATATTCGGATTCAGCTCAACGAGTTACGTCTGAGGGATGTTTGCTATTTTTCGAAAAATGGAAAATACAAATTTTTGTATAATTCGATCTCCTTCTATATGGAATATTGCATTTTTGGACTTTGATCGCCTGGGAATATTCCAAAAATGCGAAATCCCACGAATATAACATCGTCTTATAGAAAATTTCCTTCTGAATCCGAAAATGTACTTGTTTTTCGAATCAGAAGGCTAATTCATTTAGAAAATATCGATTTCGTGAATGGATTTTTTCGTAGAAAAAATTGACCTTTTCCAGTTACCTCTTTGTCGAATTCAATTTTTGAGGTGATTTTCGGAATCAGCTCGTTTAGTTACGCCTGAGGAAAGTTAGCGATTTTTCGAAAAGTGGAAAATAAAAATTTTCGCAAAAATCGACTTTCTTCTCCATAGGATATTGCATTTTTCGACTTTCAGCACCTGGGAATATTTCAAAAATGCGAAAGCTGGCGAATACTACTTCGTCTTTTTTTTTTCTTTGGTGTTTTGGCATCGACTGCTATGGTCATTAGCCACGTGTGTTCTGGATAGGCCTTGTTACTAACTCCATACGCCACCTTAGGAGCAGCACTGTTAATTGGAACGCAACAGTGAATCGTGCAGGACTCACCCTAGTCTAGCCACGAGATTTTAATAATTTGATCGGTTAAATTAAATTAAAAAATCCCAGCCCAACCAGGGTTCGAACTCTGGACCTTTCGACTCAGAGTCGGACGCTTTAACCACTGCGCCACGCCCCTACATACTACTTCGTCTTACAGGAAATTTCATTCTGAATCAGAAAATGTATTTGTTTTTCGAGTTACGTCTGAAGGGAGTAAGCGATTTTTTGAATATTGCATTTTTCGACTTTGATTGCATTCTTAAATATTATGGTTCTTTATTATTTTGTTGGATATTAAGAAAAAACTTGAAAATTTGCCTTTCTGTGATACGACTTCAGTTTCATTCATTCTTATACCTACAGTTTTCACCAGATTTCTCGCGAACTGCTAACAAGAGAGGTCAAGTTTGTGGTATGTTTGAAAAGGTAGATGATCAACCTTTAAAGTGAGGAATCATTCAACCCCCCCTTTTATTTAAGATTTTAGGGGTTGTGTACGCCCCATAGTGGGTTGATGTGTTTTTGCATATTTTTAGATTTTTTATAGGGTCCGAAATATAAAGGATGGTACGTTTTCAAATGGGCACCCTGTAAAATCTGGCTCCGATCAAGTAACACAACCAATCTGGTGCTGGAGTTAAACGCTTCATGGACCTTTACATTTACGGAAAATAAATTACAAAACTCGTTTAAATCGATAGTTGTTAGTCTGAAAAGTCCATTTAACAAAAAGTTCCATTATGTTTCTTTCATTTTAAAAAAATATCACATTTGAAAGTGTGCCGCTGACGTCACGTTCATCGGAAATATCTCCCACCTTAATCCACGTTCCGAAACAGGCAATACCGTTCTCCTTAAAAATATAACTTCTAGCATGATATAAGCCGTTGAGAAATAATCAATACATTGTCACTTGATCAACTCATAGATAAAAATCCACATATTAGCTATTTTTTATTGTATTTGTAACTTTCAAATTTTCTGAACAACCATCCTTTTAATGAAGAACGAGCGTTGACAACACAGCAAATCGTAATGACAGTTCTCAACTGTCAAAAGTTATATGAAGATGTGAGGTTAATGTTTATTTTATTTACATTCAACAATCAACCATAGACAAGAGTTATATACTGAGACAATCAACATTCAACTGATAAATTCGATAATAGTGTAGTGAGGTGTTATCATGAACGATTTGGTGTGAATTTTTTTTTTCCTTGGTGTTTTGGCATCGACTGCTATGATTTATTTGTGTTTTTGTGTATTGAAAATATGGAACAAGGCTTCGTGAAGGGAAGTTCGGATAATTTACCGAGGTACAAAGCAGCTTTTCGACATGTTCAGTTATTGTAGGGAGACAGGTACTGGAGATACAGGAATTAATAACAATTTTTAGAACACAGACAACAAAAGCTCTCAAAACTTCTTTCAAAACTGCATTAACCTCAAAAAATAAATGAAGGTAGTGTTCGTTGAAGTTTTGATCTGATGGAACTGCTTCACTTGTATCAAATGGGTAGGCAAATGAGTTAGACAGAGACAAACTATTCTTATTGATCGCACCGTGAAATAGACGAAAGAACCCATCCGGTATAAAATGACAACTGTCATACGACACATTATATTTGAATGAGAATTTGATGCACAACTT
Organism: Chrysolina oricalcia; assembly: GCA_944452925.2. Lineage (NCBI taxonomy): Eukaryota > Metazoa > Arthropoda > Insecta > Coleoptera > Chrysomelidae > Chrysolina > Chrysolina oricalcia. The sequence goes on along the minus strand of OX101818.2, from coordinate 14,500,687 downwards.
TAACAACGTTGCCAAGTTTAGTTTTGATGAACGTGACGTCACGAAACCACTTTTCTTCTGATTATAGATAAACTAGCGGTCAGAAAAAAGAAATAAAAAATCCCGAGTGATATTAGCGTATTTACTTTCTAATTTCAGTGTTACCTCATATCTCTTGGAAAGGTCCATTTGTTCATGTGACAAAACTTTTGACTTTTTTGTTTCATAGTTGTCACTTTGACGTTTCAGAAAATCACGTAATTTCGATTATTTTGTAATATCAAAATCTTTTGTACTAAGTGTATCTTTTAGCAGGGAGTAATTTGACAACTTTGTAGATAAATCGGAAGAGTATGCAATCATTACATTTTCAGATCAGCAAGTCGTCTTTTTTTCTTGGCAATAATCCATGAAACGTTTGTGCCTTTGATTTATGTGGCAATAAATTTAAGCTCACTTTAAGCAGCATTTACTAACTCCGGTGGTGTCCTGCACACCTGTACATCATCATCACTGTCCATTTGAAACATATTTAAATATTTTTTAGCGACAAGTAGGTATTAAACCGAAATATGTAGTGAATCTCTGACTTTCGTCACAACAATAAACAGTGATTGACAAGGAAACGATTTCATTGGCAATAAGATGGCAATTAATAGTTATTGAAGTAACAAATAATGTAAAGACTAGTTAACATTCGAGGTGAGTGAGTACTAGCCGAGGCAAAGCCGAGGCTTGTCGCTTGCCGAAGATGTTAACAGTCGATACATTCCGTGTTACTTATTACGTTTTTCCCGCTGCTTGTTGACATTTCTCAAAATTTGCCTGGATTGAACTTTGTTTTCTTACCCTTCCTTCATGATTATTCGTTCCGCTATGTCATTCTAAGTTGCTTGTGCGTGTAAATAAGTTACCGAATAAACAGACAACAATAATATTCAAAAAGTCTCAGAACCTAAAAATTGATATAAATGAAGCTGAAGGTATTACTTGTCAGAGTCAAAGTCATTATTACCCTAGGCATGTAAATGACACTATTTCCATTCCGTTGTCAAGATGAATTAGTAAACGAATATGGACCATTTACCTGTTTTGTTGCTAAGCATGTATGGACTATTTACAGTGTCGGCAGCGGGAAAAAATGTTAATGCATTTATAAAAATTCCTTAATTTATGTTGATTGCGATTTCAGAAAAAATCGTATGTGTACCTCGTATAAAAAGCACATTTCCAGATTTCTATGCTTGTTGGCCTCAGCCTAACGCCTCGGCCAACAATTTACATTGTCATCTGGGAATGATAGCTCTAGTAGAATCGAAACATATTTTAAAGACTAGGTTGTTTCATGAATTCTTTTTGAAACTTTCAAGATCGTTCCTTACCTAGTCAGAAGTCAAGAAATAGCGGTATAGATCGATAAAATTCCATTGCATTCGTTTAGGCTGACCGATTTTTCATTTGCAAATGAATGATATTAATGGGTTATTATTTTTTACTCTTCATGAAACAGAAATATTTGAATGTGATTAAGCCTTCACCCTACAAAGGAATTGTACAGTTTTCACTTTTATATTTTTGGTAAAATTCTCCGCGATTATGTTGGTGATCTATGTTCATCAAGTTTTTCATTTAACTCCTACATTTTTTAGGTTAGTTAAAAAGATTTTGGTTTAGTTTGTTGTTTTATTATAGATTCGATCTTAAGCTCCTCCCCTTTACCAACTTGTTTACAGTGTGAATAAATAAACAAATTTTGTTTAATAAAGAACTAATTTACGATATATCAAAGAACAAAGACTTTCATACAAAGCGATAATAACCCGTTTCACTGACAAATAAACACACCAAAACATTAAAGCCGCTTTTCTCTAATTGAATATTTTCGTTACAGAATGGGATGCCTTTATGGGAGGACCTCATCACCAAAGCCACGAAACTTCACTCGTCGCTCAAGTAAGTGTTTATTTTCAAATCTGGAGTGAATAATGCGTCTCGATGAAAAGTATTTTCCGATCAAGCAGTGAACCGCGAAGAAAGTTGTCCAGTTGCGGTTGACTGCTCGATTTTTGAATGACTTGATGAGTGCAGGTTTACAAAAATCAGTGAAGAAATATGGCCGGAAAAAGATTTGCAGCGGTGTATTTTCACAGTTGATATTTCTATTCTTGTGTATAAGTTTGAAAGTATTGAGACCAAGTAAACGAATACCTACTTGAATTATAGGGCGTAATTATAGTATGATGCTAAATGGTGATTTTCTCGAGCGTCGTAGGGTCCTATTGGATTTTGAGGATTAGATGGTACAAGAAAAGAAGGATGTTGATTTTATTGAAAATATGAACAGAATGTTCATAAAATCAGATGTGACTGAAAGACAAATTTTAGACACTGGTTCAAAATAACCTCTTTTGAAAAGGGTTCTGTTGAAGAGGGAAACATTCTCAATTGAATATTGGACCGTACATGACTCCTCTGGAAATGAAAAAAAATGTACTTACTTTTTTGTAGTATCTAACAGAAAACAACTACTTTCCCAACTAAAGCCACGCTGGACATTGCACTACACCTGATAGATATTGTTAAAAGACCCTATATACAGGGTGTTTCTTAAGTACGTGTAGAAAATTTAGGAGCGTATTGCTGACATCAAAATAAGAAGAAAAGTTCCTATAAACATATGTCCACAAGTTATTCGTTTCTGAGATACAGAGTGTCAAAGTTGAATTCTTATTTTTATTTTTTGTGAATAATTTCAAAATAATTTTGATATTTGGGTAAAGTTTGGTATCTGGGAATATTTATTTTAATTTGTGTAAAAAAATATATTCTTGATAGAGGTCACTGCGAGCAACTGTTTTCCAGTTATTGAGATTTGAAATAATCGATGCAAGTGATTTTGAATAGCAATATTTTTTAATCCAAAATAAATTCAATTAGAAATTAGTTTTTTCACTATTAACACAAAATTTGATTTTGTCATTGAGAAATCATCGCAGATACCAAACTGCGAGGGGCAGCTACACAGAGGATGAAGAGCAACGAGCTCTCCTCTTACTGGAGACGCACTTTCCAGGTAGCTTACCATTTGAACCCGGAAGATCACTGGAAGAACCAGGTAGAGCCAGACGAGAAGACTGGGAGGTAGCAAAAACCATATGCACTCCCCAAAGAGTGAAATGGGCAATTGACTCCTTCCAACCATTCAAGTCACCCGGAATTGATGGTATATTTCCGGCCCTTTTACAAAAAGGGCAAACGGAACTAATGCCATTCATTATCAAAGCAGCCAGATTCAGTCTGGCGCTCGGGTACATACCGAGCGACTGGAGGAGAGCACGGGTAACCTTCATTCCCAAAGTAGGAAAGAAGGACCCAACCCTCCCGAAGTCATTCAGACCAATCTGTCTCTCATCCTTCTTACTGAAGACAGTGGAGAAGACGGTAGATAACTACATCAGAACCGAGATACTGGAGAGGGTGACATTGCACCCCGGGCAGCATGCATACAGGGCGGGCAGATCAACGGAAACCGCTCTGTACGTGCTTACCGAAAGCATCCAGAGATCTCTCGAGTATAAAGAAATGGCCATATGCGCTTTCTTAGACATAGAGGGGGCATTCGACAACACCTCTCACGAAGCAATAAATAGGGCCCTAACGAACAAGGGAGTAGACAGAACCACATCCAGATGGATGTGCCAAATGCTGGCTACAAGAACTGCTGAATCGAAAGTGGGCGATACCAGCTTTCGGATCAGCACAAGCAGGGGATGCCCACAAGGAGGGGTACTATCACCTCTGATGTGGAGTCTCGTAGTAGACGAACTACTCGGAACACTTACCGGGAACGGAGTCACTTGCCTTGGATATGCTGACGACATAGTCATTATGGCCAAAGGCAAATTCGAAGGAACCCTCTGTGATCTAATAGAAAGGGAGCTAGAGACTACCAGAAGATGGTGCCTCTCTGTGGGATTGAGAATTAACTCATCAAAAACCACAATGGTAACATTTACTAGAAGAACAAAGATTCAGCACCTAAGGACTGTTCGCCTCGACGGATCAGATTTAGGATGGCAGCAAGAGGTGAAGTATCTAGGACTAACCCTAGACTCAAAACTACTCTGGAACAGACACGTAGAAAAGATCGCTAACAAGGCAAAATCATCACTGATGGTGTGCAGGAACATTGCAGGAAAAACATGGGGCTGTAACCCATCAATACTGCGATGGATGTACACCATGATAGTGAGACCTATGATCACCTACGAAGCAGTAGTGTGGCACGGTAGAACCGAACTCGCGACAACAAAGAAAATCCTGGAGAAAGTACAAAGACTAGCATGTCTTTGCATAACAGGAGCAATGAGGTCAACTCCAACAGCAGCAATAGAGGTCATTCTGGACCTCACTCTTCTCCATCTCATGGTGAGGAGAACTGCTTGGGGAGCAGACCTGAGGTTGGCCAAAGTCGGACTCAAAGGGACAGCACACAGTGTAAGGGGCTCAACCCCCACCGGAAGTGCACACCTTGCCGATCTCCCAACTGACGAAATTACCAGGAAATTTAGTTTCGAGAAATTTTTTCGAACGGAACTAAATACCAAGAAACAATGGAGCACAGAATCCATTCGAGCACTGGGTAAGAATACCATTACATGGTACACGGACGGGTCTAAAACTCCCGACGGAACTGGAGCAGGAGTATTTGGACCTCGTACCAAGTACTCCGAACCCATGGGACACTTCCCAAGCATTTTTCAAGCGGAAATTCACGCAATAGCAAGATGCATTCATTTCAACCTCGACAGGAACTACCGGAACAAGGAAATTGCAATCCTCTCCGATAGTCAAGCAGCCATCAAAGCGTTGAGCTCATATAACATCAACTCGAAGATGGTCTGGGAATGCCTAGAAAAACTTAATGATCTAGGCAGGAACAACAAGGTGATCCTCCTCTGGGTGCCTGGGCACGTCGGAGTAGAGGGCAATGAACAAGCAGACACCCTGGCACGAAAAGGGGCATCAACGCCACTGATCGGGCCAGAACCATTCTGCGGACTTGGAAAATCTCACTTCCAAGAAGAACTCAATAAAACTGAAGAAGAAATGAGAGCAACGTACTGGCAAAGACTTCCAGGGCTAAGGCAGGCCAAAGATCTCCTCGGCAATTTCAACCGAGCAAGATCGAAAACACTGATTAACCTCAGCAAAATTAGTCTAAAGACAATCACAGGATTTCTAACGGGGCATTGCAGACTCAAAGAACACCTAAGGAAGCTAGGCTTGGAGGAGGACAACACCTGCAGATTCTGTGGGGAACATCCAGAAACACCTCACCACATATTGATGGAGTGTTATGCCGTACACCACAAAAGATTAAATATACTGGGATCACACCAGCTGACTGTGGAAGAAATACCACAAATGGACCCCCTCAAAATCCTAAAATTCCTGCTGTAAACGAGAACACCTCGAGATAGCAGAAGAAGATGGGGCACAATAGATCTAACTAGGTCGCAGCGCATCAGTCACCATCCATACCTACCGAGGGGGAAGTAACTCTTTCATTAGGTGTACATCATAACATTTTCATTACTTCATTAATCATTTCATATTCAACTTAAAATCGAAATCTATGTTTCTGGGGATCCGTGATATGATTTTTTTCGGTTCCAAGTTGGCAAATTTATGCCGTCTGACAATCGGTAAGTGATCGCCTCGGTGATCGCTGAGCAGACGCGGATTTTAATCAGTGATTTTCCGATTAATAGTATAACATCATTAATGGTAATTATTTTTCATTAGAGTTAATTACTGCATTATTTTCATTAGGTGTACATAAAATGGATAGTTACTTCCCCCTCGATACCTACCAATACCAATAATACCAAACTTTACTCGAATATCACAAATATTTTGGCATTTATTCACAAAAAAAAAACAAAAATAGTAATTAAACTTTGACACTCTGTATCTTAGAAACAAATAACTTGCGGACATGTGTTTATGGGAACTTTTTTTTATTTCGACGTCAGCAACATGTTCTTGAAGTTTCTACACGTACTTATGAAACACCCTGTATATTGTTTCGACAAGAAGCTGTCTGAGTTTTTGTTTGAATCATGTGGAAATGTTCCAAAATTTGGTATGGGTAGATAACGTGTACAATACTTTTTCTTGGAAATGAATGAATGCCAAGTTTTTTTCGCTATTTTTGAATAGATTTTCGAAATTACTGAAAATTACTTAATTTTTCCAACGGATTCGGATTCAGCAAAAATCGTAGATATAGTTCGTGATATCTTTAAATTGGAAAATCATGTATCTATATGTGCCCTTACAATGTCGACGAAGTTATGGTGCTTCCAAGCATAACTCCAGAAAATCCAAATAAAATTGTGACTTTTTCATCACATTTCCGGCCAAACTAATTCATTTGATCCTGTACATATACCGTTCTGAGCCTCATCTAATGAATAGTGTTTGCCAATTTTTGGTACTCTGAATATTTCGGGTAGTTTACTGATGAAATCCAAATAAGATTGTTACATATACCTTTCTAAACGTCCTCTACCAAATGATGTCTTCCAATTTTTGGTACTCTGACTATTTCTGATGGAATCCAAATGAAATTGTGACTTTTTCAACACCTTTCCAGTCAAAAATAAAAATCATTTGACCCTGTATATATACACCTTTCCGAATGCCCTCCAACAAATAGCGTTTTTAAATTTCTACTACTCTGAATATTTGGGGTAGTTTACTGATGGAATCCAAATAAAATTGTGACATTTGCATGATATTTCCGGCCAAGCAAATTCATTTGACCCTGTACATATACCTTTCTGAACATCCTCTATCGAATGGTGTCTTCAAATTTTTGGTACTCTACATATTTCGGGTAGTACACTGATGGAATCCAAAAAAATTACAACATTACAGTTTTTTTGGAAATATCTCAAAGATTATTCCAGGAATCGTTTCACAGTCAATGGAACTTTTGTAGAGATTTATAAAACCTACAAAATCGATTTTCAAACGACCGGATCGGTGCATTTTCCAGTGAGAAAACCGGGAAATCCTCGGAAAAGGGTACATTTGTCAAAAATAATTTATATAATTTTTATAAATCTGAAGTTGGACAAACAATATTACGGAAACTGATAAAAATAGTATCTGTTTCAACTGTGCACAAGATGTTTTCAGTCCGATGTGTTGTTTTGGCGCAATCGCGTTATAAACAATTTAAGGGCACATCTTGCAAGATGCGCCGATTTAAGGGAAATCGTCGTATTCAAATTCTGCAAACGGCATCTGGAACTAGAGATCAATATCTACAATTTTTATATTTTGGATTTTCACCTGAGAGGTGAGAAATGTATTGAAATTGTCAGTAGTAATACCACAAGTGATTGAATTTTTACGATAAGTTTGTCGATTCATTTCTGAACGAAACTGAATTGCTGAATTTCTCGAAACAATTCAGTTGAGTTCAGAAATAAAAGACATACTTATGAGATAAATTCAATCACAAGTGGAATTTTATTAGACTATTTCACGAAGCATTAAAAGTATTATTATAAAAAAGAACAATCAATTCATCATAACCATAATCAATCAACTATAATCACAAAAAATGTATTTTAACTATCAATAATTTATTAAGTATATAGTTACGATGCGACTAATTTTGACATTTTCACCTACAATTATGATCTGTCAAAATGTCAAACTATGCTTTGTCATCTATGGTTACATCGCACAGAGAGAAATAAATGTAAGTTTTTTACACAATTGTGAATAATTTCAGCACAATTTGTTTCTAAAAAGTTGACAGCACCAATTTGTTCATTTTTCTTCTATAACATTGTATTAGAGATATTGTGTATAAACGATACACTTCAGTGTCGTTTTATGCTGAATAGTTTTGTTGTAATTTTATACACAAAATATACAAAATTAATTGGTACTTATGTTGTGCGACGAATGTCAACAACTTGTATACTGTTTATGCATAAATTGTAATGAATGGCAACAATTTGTGTACCTAGTTTGTACAAATTGTGTAGGTATTTTCAATATAGGATGCAAAAAATGTCACAAATTTGTGTACTCCGCATACATGAATTGTGTAGGTATATTGTACATATTTGTGTACAGAGCAAGGCAAATTTTTATAGGTACCATTTATAGTTTTAAAAAAGGATACACTTGAGGCATATAACATCCAAACGGAATAATATAAGAATATAAGCATCAGTTTCAACCTGCTCGCTTCTTCATATCTTATTCTGTTCAGAAATTACAAGCTTCACTTTCCAGAAGGTTGAAATAAAATTAAATGTCATTCAAATAATGTTTATTTTATCACAAAGAACTAATAACAAAAATAACTGTTTATAGTTCAGTTATTTTATTACAAATAAAATAACAGAATCAAAAAATACCAAACAGAACATAAATAAACCATACATTTTGTTATTTTGGAACACGCTGAATAATAATAAAGTTTAAAGTAATCTTTGTGTCAAACTATATTTATTCAAGTAGGGAGTAGGTACGAGGATGCACCTTTCAAACCGGTAAAAATGATGAAAATGAGTCAGTTTGTAGGTTTCAAGTTGTAACAAAAAATAATAGTAATACTAACCTTCAAATATTGGTATCAGTTTGCAAATATTCTAACAAATGGAAGTTGACTCAAAACCACATTGGTATCAATTTGCAAATATTCTAACAAATGGAAGTTGACTCAAAACCACATACATATGAGCAAATAATAAATAATAGGTAAGTACACTCAACCAGCTTCGCCCTTCGAATCCTTCGATCAGCATAAAACAATCAAATAATGATGGACTGGATATTTGGAGTGCCACGCATGCGTATTTAGTTGGGTGAGACGGCGCCTTGGTCAAGTTGTGGCAAATTACACAATTGTGTTGAAATAGTATACAATTTGTGCATATCAAATAGAAAGTGCACAACGGGTGTAAGATGAGTTCAATGCATTGTAGATGTTTTTCATATAAATTGTGTTATGGTATAGATGGGCATATTTTTGTGTGGAAGTGCATGAATACTATACAAATTGAATTGCACAAATATTTATTGAATTTCACAAAACGCGTATGATGAAAGCATGGACAATTGTGTAAAATATCTACACAACTGTGTCTTACACAACGTTGTGCATGAACCTGCTGCAGGCTTTTCTCTCTGTGCGTTGAAAACACCAACGCTGACAGACCAATCAGAATTGAGAGACAGCTGGTGTTTTCGCGATAATACAATTGTCTTTGATTTGTGATTGGTCAGATTACGTGAATATCTTAAGAAGAGTGGAATAGTCACTGAAAGTTGATCAAAACGCTTCAAAGTGCGTCCGAAGTCACCCGAAGTCGCACTGAAGTTTTTTTCACCATTTCTTGTTTCAAAAATTCCACAAAGCGATTTTGTTGCGGCGAAAACCGGGGTTTTCATTTACGAACTATCTCATAAAAATCAGTGTAGGCCATTTGCGTCTTTTATTTTGTTTGAAAAGAGCCTCTTATTTTTATCTAAAGCTTGGCCTATCATGTGAAATTTTGTACAGAGGACCGATGTCATAATTTTGTCATCCTCGAGTGATATTTCGGAAATACTTCCTGCTCATCTGGTACATTATTTCCGGTCACATTTGGAATAAATAACATTTAATTGTCAGATTATTTCATCCTAATAAATGGATCATCACACGTCACGGCGTCACGTATTAACATGCACAATTAAAAATATAAACACATCAAAAGTAGTTGATAATAAAGATAATAACTAATTAAAATTAAGTGGAGTGGAGATAACAGGAGTGGCCTTAGATAGGTACTCATCGACTAATGATTAGAAACTGAGCTTTTTACTGAAGTCTTGATTGAGGATGGCTGATAACCAATTTAATTGATTCATATTTTAGATTCCTTTCTGTCTCATCAAGTTTTTGTTTAAGTTATGAAAAGTTCTTATGTCTTGTGTTGTAATATACATTCGTATACAGAGTGGGTCATTGAACACGAAACAAAGGCTCTGTAGGTTGGCAGAACCGAATTATATAAAAACACTCGAAATTCACCCGAAATACATTCCATCCCTCGGAGCTGTCACCGCCACCCCTAAATTTTTAAAATGCTAAGTGATAACTCATTTGGAAGGTATTTTCCTTCCTAATATCAAACAACAAATATAATAATATAATTCTATCGATTCGTTTTCGAGATATATAGGAACTTGAAGTTGGGAAATCACTTTTTATTCACTCAATCAATAAAAACAATATGTGATAAAGCTACTGTCGCAATAGTTATTATTGTCAATGAAGTAAATTTTCAAACTGTCCACCACCCATTTCCACACAAGTTCTGTTCAAAACGAAACCTCACGTTTCCTAGCATTTCCGGCGTTATTCGACGGCATTCTTCAATAATTCTACTTCGTAAATTTCCCAGATATTCTGATTCGGTTGCATAGATTATGTTTTTCAAGTGACCCCACAGAAAAAAATGGAGTGGTGTTAAATCTGGAGATCTGGCTGGCCATTCTATAGACCCTCTTCTCCCAATCCAACTTCTAGGAAACATTCTATCCAAAAACGCCTTAACAGGCTGTTCATAAAGTGGAGGTGCTCCGTCTTGTTGAAATATCAAGTTGTCTTCATGGTAACAATTGTCATTTTCAATGATGTTCACTAACTGTGGATAAACAGATTCTTGCAATAATTCCAAATGAGTTTCTCCTGTCAGATTACCGTCGAGAAATACTGGTCCAGTCAAACGGTCCCCAAAAATACCGGCACAGACATTGAGTTTTTGGGAAATTTGAGTATGGATTTCGTGGAAAACATGTGGATTGGGATCTGACTAATAACGACAATTATGACCATTCACAGTCGAATCCAAAAAGAATGTATACTTATCAGTAAAGCATATGTTGGAAAGGAAATTCTCATCAGCATCTATTCTCGTAGTCCTAATTTCACAAATTTCCTGTCGCCTATCAAAATCATCTTCATACAATTGGTGTACCAAATGTATTTTGTATGGGTGGAATTTATGATGTTTCAGGATTTGGCGGATACTGGTTCTACTGATATTGGTAACACTAGCCAATTTCCTTGTGCTCAATGTTGGGTCTGCATGAACTTGTCCTATGAGTGCAACTTTAGCAGGTTTATTTCTCAACGGAAATTTACGTTCTGGGTCTCGTTTCTTGTTGGCTACTGATCCAGTTTGACGAAATTTTTGCACTAATCTAGAACGTATTTTCTAGCAAAAAGTTTATCTGGATGCGTTTCATTGAACAAATTAGCTGTACGGTTACCGCACTCATTTTTTTAAACAAAATTCTTAAAAAAAATGTTATTATTTCAACTTTTTCCGCTATCGTATACACCATTATTGAGGAAAGATATTCAGTAGCTTTAGTCAAGTAATTCACTCTAATGTCGTTCAATCAAAGAACAGTTTGACACTGATAGACGTCCACAATTGCGATTTGGCGAAAAAATTATCTAACACATGTTTTTGTTGTACTCGCATTAAGCCGGTCCCAGACACATCGCTAGTACTATCGAGCACAAACATTTCCGAGTGTGTTCAAGTACGAGCAACGACCCATCGAAGCTCCCACACGACTTGCACTTCATTCGCAAATAATCGTGAGTTGCACTAACACGCCCCTTCCCTAGCAGGTTGGTCAGTTGTTTACTATCGACGAGACTTGAACGGTGAAACAATATTAAAACGCCAAAATCATTAACGAAAATTCTCTTATGACAAACTATGCTGCCTAAATACGTTGTGCTATCTGCGGAAATATCTACTACTTTGAAAAGCTAAAAGACGCAAGAGAATAAGATTCGTTCCTCGTAAGTAAAATATGATTTTGATTACCATTTCAAAGGTTTTTGACAAAGTAGGAGTAGCGCGCCCATTGGAAATCCAAGTAATCACGAGTATGACTTCCCTTTGACTCTGTACAAATTTACCGACAGTCCGCGGGTAAAGCTGGTACCAGACACATCGCTAGTAATACGGAGTACAAACATTTCCGAGTATGTTCAAGTACGAGCAACGAGCCATCGGAGATCCCACACGACTTGCACTTTGTATTCGCAAATAATCGTGATCACTAGGCATGCTGCAAGAGAGAGAATAAAAAATTTCTAGTGCCAAAACTGTTGGTCCGACAGCGCCTGTTTCGTATACTCACATGAAGTTCACATGATTCAATATTTTCATGTGAAGGGCCAACCCTAAAAGTTAGGAAATGGCGCAGTTATGAATTTGTAAAGAAATCGCATAATTTTCCGGTTTTTCTAGTTTTTCTCCGTTACTAATTTTTCTCATTGTAGCTACCAGATTTCTATATTAGTTTTCATTTTATAAGCAAAACAATGTAAAAACAGTTTTTTTATTTAAATGTTCATAACAAATTAATAAATGACAGTTGCAAGTCCAAAACATAACAGAGTATAACTACAGTGTGTCTTTCTTGTGATAGCATAGTCAGTTTCCTTCTTGTATTTTTTTTACGAAAAAATCCTCTATTGACTGTTTTATGTATAATGGACCTTTCCACGAGATATGAGGTAACACTGAAATTAGAAAGTAAATACGCTAATATCACTCGGGATTTTTTATTTTTTTTTCTGACCGCTAGTTTATCTATAATCAGAAGAAAAGTGGTTTCGTGACGTCACGTTCATCAAAACTAAACTTGACAACGTTGTTGAAGTTGTGCACCAAATTCTCATTCAAATATAATGTGTCGTATTACAGTTGTCATTTGATACCAGATGGGTTCTTTCGTCTGTTTCACTGTGCGATCAATAAGAATAGTTTGTCTCTGTCTAACTCATTTGTCTACCCATTTGATACAAGTGAAGCAGCTCCATTAGATCTAAACTTCAACGAACAGTACCTTGATTTATTTTTTGAGGTTAATGCGGTTTTCTAAGTTTTGAGAGCTTTTGTTGTTTGTGTTCTAAAATTTGTTATTAATTTCTGTATCTTCCCTTCACGAAGCCTTGTTCCATATTTTTAATACACAATTACACAAATAAATTCACACCAAATCGTTTATGATAACACGTCACTACACTATTATCGAATTTATCAGTTGAATGTTGATTGTTGAATGTAAATAAAATAAACATTAACCTCACATCTCCATATAACTTTTGACAGTTGAGAACTGTCATTACGATTTGCTGTGTTGTCAATGCTCGTTCTTCATCAAAAGGATGGTCTGTTCAGAAAATTTGAAAGTTACAAATACAATAAAAAATAGCTAATATGTAGATTTTTATCTATGAGTTGATCAAGTGACAATGTATTGATTATTTCTCAACGGCTTATATCATGCTAGAAGTTATATTTTTAAGGAGAACGGTTTCGGAACGTGGATTATGGTGGGAGATATTTCCGATGAACGTGACGTCAGCGGCACACTTTCAAATGTGATATTTTTTAAAATGAAAGAAAAATAATGGAACTTAAATGGACTTTTCAGACTAACAACTATCGATTTAAACGAGTTTTGTAATTAAATTTCCGTAAATGTAAAGGTCCATTCAATGAAAGTCCTCAGAACCGACTCCCAAATAATTTTCAATTATTCCATAACCAGTACCAAACGCAAAACTAAACCTTTCATTAAACTTTCCAAACCATTTTCTCCCCCTAACTATGCAAATTGGGTGAAGTTCACGAACTTTTCAAGTGATTTATAAATTATATTCTCATTATAGAGTTTTTGCATACGCTCGAAATTCTTTTATAGTTATTTTGTCAACATTGCACGTTTTCGGTAAACATAAACTCATTTCGTATACTATAGGCTTTCATTAAGAAATCAGCACATTATAAATTGAAATACCGTCGGAATATCTGAATAAACCACGTCATTAGCATAACATTTTCGCCACTTCCATTATGTGCATTACATCAGTCATTAAATATGCTCCTGTATTTAACGTTTTTTTTTATTGCGTGCTTCCTTGATTGTCATTGTTGAATATCGGAATGTTACTATAATGAAGATAACAATGATAATTCGGAGCATTGTGAATTCTTGGGGTCAATGTCACGACAAATAATAATTGTAGCCGACCTCTACCCGTACAGAGGGTACACTCTACTAGTGTTTATGAGGGAGTATTATTATTATTTTTCATTCTGAATTAAAATTCTCCACACATTCGGAGGGCTCGCTGGCCACATCATTACCCCAATAACCACTCGCCAAACTATGGGGTAAGCAGGTGTTGGGTTCGGGAATCGTGTGCTCTGAACAGACAGCCGACTGCCTTCTTCCGGCTATGATTTCTGACATCTTGCGACATACCGGTATGATTTTCAGGTTCGAGTGTAGCAAATTCATCACACTGCCAAGGGACCTTAGTGAAAGAACACCAATTTTTACAAAATGGCCTGTTTAGAATCTGCGGAGTTCGACGGGTAAATCTCATATTTCGTCCGTTTTTTCTCCTTCTTTTGGACGATAATCGCTCGCCAGGAGCCGAAAACTCTATAACGAAAATCGTCTTACTTTCACGGTCGAGGAGAACTACAGCAGGCTTTATTGGCCTGTATTTGCCGGAGGGTGGGGAATGAGTAGTTCTAGTAGATCCGGCACTTCTCAGTCTCCATCACGGACTGAATATCCCCCGGAACGTAAGGCAACGTCGGTGTCTCGTATATACCGTACGAGTGTCGTAGATGGTAGTATAATACTCTTAGAGCCGCGTTATGTCTGTGGATATAGGCTGAGACCACATATGCCGGGCATGCTGACAGCAAATGGTCTCGGCGCTTCACGGCAGGCCCTGCATCTAGTATCAGGGACCTCTATATGGATTGAAGAAAAAAAACACAATTTTCCGGTTTTTCCGCCTTTCTCCGGTTCTAATTATCCGATCGGATCGTTTGACCCGTCATTCTCTTTGGACTTCAATTCTCTACAGTTCATCCCTTTGCACCGTTAACACTGCTTCAATAGTTTCAATTTTACAATTAAAAAACAAGGAAAACGCGATTTTTTGTTGTTTATTGTTTGTAACAAATTAAAAAATGGTTATTTTCGAGGACATGGGAATAAACTACAGACTGTCCTGCACGGGATGGCACAGGCGGCTTCCAGGTAGTCTTTTTGTCAAGGAAACTATCTCTATTGCTTGCATGGCCTATATATGAAAGGACTATGCACACATCTTATGGGAAAAAGTCTTTCTGTGAAAATGGCTGGATTTGTGATATGTTGTAGCTGGAACCATTCTGAGTATGAAGTTTTAATTGGCCCAACTTGATCGTATGACTAGATTTGGCGCTATAGGGCGCCAAACCATGAATTTTGTGAGTTTTGGAGAAACTCAGCTGAATAAAGAAATATCAATATCTCATATTTCTATTCAATATTGTGTGCGACTGAGCAATCCTTAAATTCGCGAGAAATATTTTTCCATAATTCAGAGTAAAAAAAAGCCACTGTTTGTCTACAGGGTTGTCAACAATATATTCAATTATTCAGCGAATGAATTCGCCTTCGAGGTTATAGGTTGATTTAGTTTATTATTGAAGATTAACCAGAATGGTTTGACCAAAATATAATGAAGCTAAGAAAACAGAGTGTTTGGAATAAGGAAGGGTCCATATTATATTTATGTAATTACTCCAAATAACGAAATTTATTAATAATAAATAGCCATCGACCGAGGTCTTTCAGCCAGACTCGATTTTTGAGTCAACTATTGTTCAACTTAGAGTTACTAAGATCGTGAATGATTCTTCTTTAAAACAAAAAAAAAATATATTTTCTACAGGGTGGTTTCCAATATAATCAAGTTTTGGGTGACATAATTTGCCTTCGAGACTGATGATCGATCAGAATAGAAGTTATTCTCAAAACAAAATGCAAATGAAAATACAGAAGAAAGGCTATAATCAATTTGAACAAATAATTACTTTTCTCAAGGATTCAATCATGACTTAATCCTCAACAGAGAGCTTAAGTCACCTATTAAACTAACTACGTCGTAATACCTAAAGGTTCGGCGATAGATGGCGCCAAATAATTAATTTTGTGTTTTTGTAGGATTTAGCAAGCTATAAAATATGAATATATTTTGTGAGTCACTTAAAGAAATATATCTGATATATTTCTTTGAATGACACACTGCCATTCTGATTTTCCATCAATAATAATTAACTTAATCAACTCATAGTCTCGATAGCAAATTATTTCACCTAAAAATGGATTTTATCGGAAAGTATACCCTGTAGAAAATATTTTTTTTGTTTTATAGAAGAATCATTCATAATCTTAATGACGCTCAGATGAACAACAGATGACAATGACATTTATCTGAATTCACACAAAAATTATAAAATTCGTGATTAGGAGTAATCACTTTATGTAATATGGACCCTTCCTTATTCCTTATATAAAGTCATTACTCCTAATCGCGAATTTTCATAACTTCATTATATTTTGGTTGATCAACAAACTATTCTGATTGACCCTCAATAATAAACTAAATCAACTTCTAACCTCGTATAGGTGAATTCATTCACTGGAGAATTGAGTATATTTTTGACAGCCCTGTAGAAAAACAGTGGCTTTTTTTCTGTATTATGGAAAATATTTCTCGCGAATTTTAGGATTGCTCAGTCGCACACAATATTGAACAGACATGGGATATTGATATTTCTTTATTCAGTTGAATTTCTACAAAAATCACAAACTTCATGATTTGGCGCCCTCTAGCTCCGAATCTAGTCATACATTCGAGTTGGGCCAACGGAGACTTATACTCAGAATGGTTCCAGCTACAACATATCAAAAATCCAGCCATTTTCACCGAAAGACTTTTTCCCTTGAGATGTGTGCGTGGTTCATTTAGATTACGGTACTCAATACCGTAAAATAGTATATTGTGTATCTAGTAGTAAAAGCAATACATTCCCGGACGACAATGTAAATTGTTGGCCGAGGCCAACAAGCATTGAAGTCTGGGAATGTGCTTTTACTACGAGGTACACATACTAGTTGGGGAGGTAGCGTCAAATTTTCGTGGGTGATTTTACTGAGAATATCAATTCGTTCATACCTTATAGACCGTCAGATAGTGACAGATTTAGGTGCCCCATTTTCACATACAAGCCTCGAATAGGGTTGAGAAGTACATCGATGTTGAGTAAAATGGAGGGAAATTTACGAGTGGCTCCTGGGGATAACATATGGAAAATTCGATTTTCCATGGAAAATTCGATTTTCCATATTTTAACGCGAGCCGTGTTCACCTTATCATTAATTAATAGAACCTGGCTTCAGAAGATCAGAGGCTTGAGTGTTGAAGGTGGCTAAATGGTTAAAATGAGGCTGTAGTCTTGTAAAGAAAAATCGAGATTTTAACAGGTTTTCCCACGCAAGCCCATCGAAACTATGAAAACCTACATCGTCACTAGACCGAAAAACATAATGGCTTGAGTGGCGTGAATGGAAAAGTAGATTTTGTCGTCGGAAAATTTAATGGAAATTCTTTTTGATTTTTCCAACTGTTTTCCCCACGAGCCACTCGTAAATTTCCCTTCATTTTACTCAACATCGACTTACTTTTCAACCTTATTCGAGGCTTGTATGTGAAGATGGGGCACCTAAATCTGTCACTATCTGACGGTCTATTAGTGTTCTCCCTAAAAGTGAAGAAAAAATATGTCAGCTGACGCGACTCCGTGACCTAAGGAGTGTATAGGATGCTGCGGATCTCGCGAAAAAATTGTGATTTTCGGAGTATTTTACTGAAGGTGATAATTTGCAGATAGTTGAATGATAGGATTACAATCGTAAAAAAACATGTTAGCTTCATAATTTCTGTGACCTAACATGTTAGCTGTGCGTATGAATATGTAAAAAAAAAATTGAAAAACGGACTATTTCACCGAGGCAGAAAATGATATACTGAATAGTAAACACTCTGAAAATCATAAAAAAAACATGTTAGCTGCATAATTTCCGTGACTTAACATGTTAGCTGCGCGTACGAATATGTAAAAAGAAATGAAAATTGGACCATTTTATCGAGGCTGAAAATGATATACTGAATAGTAAACACTCTGAAAATCATAAAAAAAACATGTTAGCTGCATAATTTCTGTGACTTAACATGTTAGCTGCGCGTATGAATATGTAAAAAAAATTAAAATTGGACCATTTTACCGAGGCAGAAAATGATATACTGAATAGTAAACACTCTGAAAATCATAAAAAAAACATGTTAGCTGCATAATTTCTGTGACTTAACATGTTAGCTGCGCGTATGAATATGTAAAAAAAATTAAAATTGGACCATTTTACCGAGGCTGAAAATGATATACTGAATAGAAAACACTCTCAAAATCATAAAAAAATATGTTAGCTGCATAATTTCTGTGACTTAACATGTTAGTTTCAGTTATATTATCTCTAACAATTTGCCTTGTGCATTCTTCTATATTGTTAACTCCATTTGGATTTTTTTCATACCCCATGAATAAAGTGAGTTAGTTATATTTGTTTCAAGCTTTTCTTTATATTGCATGAATCACTGTATGGGTTTGGTATTATTGGTTGTGTCTGAGATGGGTGAGGATTTTTATTGAGAAGACATAAGAATTACATTGCATTAGAATTGTTACATTTTATTTTCAGTAAGTATAACTTCCCAAGATAGCAATCATACCATAGCCGCAAATCGACTGATTTTTATCAATCTATTAATCTATTTACATCAATCTGATATAGATTAATAGTATATTTATTCCCATTATACAGTAACAAAAAAAAGGCTGTTTTTTCACGATTTTAATTCAATCATTAAACTATCTGCAAATTATTACCTTCAGTAAAATACTCCGAAAATTGTTATTTTCTCGCGAGATCCGCAGCCTCTTACAATCTTAAGTCACGGATCTGGACCAGCTGACATGGAAATTTTCTCTTAAAAACATAAGGAAAGCCTTCTTTAGAAAATTCAGCCTCAGTAAAATGGTCCGGTGAAATTTGACGCTACCTCCCCAACTATACTATTTTTTCTGAAATCGCAATCAGCTTTATCAAAAACTAAGGAATTCTACATATTGTTTGCGTGAATTCTATAACTGTCTAAAATGTAAACAAGCCGTCAAAAATATTCTCGGATCGTTTTTTGTACGGGAAAGTACTTTCCCGTACCGTTTAGGTCCGAAAACGGTCCGGGAAAGTTCGTTGCTTAGCAACGGACTAAAATACTAGATTAGCGTATTTTGAGGCCTGAAGTTGCTCCGAGAAAGTGGGCATACTTGAACGATTTCAGAAAAAGGTATTTTCCGGACTAAACTCAAGTATGTAAATTGTGTTTTACGATACAATATGAAATAATAGTTATTCACAGGACTAGTCCGATAAACATTTTCTGTACGGTACTCAATACCGGAAAAGGGTATTTTCCGGACTAAAATCAAGAATGAAAATTGTTTTACCTTCTTCCAGTGCGGTAAATATAGAAAATATCCAATTTTTTCTATTTTTAAATTTCAGTTTATTCAATCGGATAGGAAACAAGAACTGATTTATTATAAATATAGACGCAATAGTAATAATAATAGTACGAGTTCAGAAAATAGGCTTCTTCCGTGCGTGCGCGACATGTTCACGTGGGAGACGAATCCGAACACGGGAAGTCGTGCAAGCACGGAAAAAGCATTTATGTCGTACTAGTTCATTATTGTGTTTTTATTGCTTAGTTACCAACTATCTAATGTCGTACTTTATGCCCGTGCGGGCATAAAGTTCACTTTATGGCCCGCGCGGGCATAAAGAGAAATAGTTTCGTCGGGAATTCCAAAATCTTCGTTCATTTTGACTTCTAACTTTGACACATATAAAAATTATTGTGATTTTATGACATTTACGTTTGTCAACATTCATCTAACAACGATAGTGTCTACTATGATAAAATGGCAATGTTATTAATTCAATCCGGATTTTTTAAAATATTGATTTGTATTGAGATTGGATTGCAATAACGAACTAGTATGACATAAGTTATGTATGTACCGCGGGCATAAACAGATGTGTATACCCTCGGGCGACTTACAAACCCTCAGGCCAGAGGCCCTTGGGTTCTTTAAGCGTCGCCCTCAGGGCATAAACATCTATATATATAACCTTGGTACATAAATAACTATTATGGACGAGTAATGAACGATATTTTTCATTATTATACCTATAAACCACAGATTGTTAAGAAACATTTATTTTTAATGATGAAGGAACAAAAACATGTATTATTAATCTAAATATTTATGGTACAAAAATATCCAGAAATTGCCACAAAACTAGCTATATTTACCCTGTTGGTAAGGAAATATTTAAACAATTTGCGATTTCTAGAGAACTGTCAACAGCATATTATTTAATTTTGACATGTAAATAGGCTGCTATAATGACACCAGCGCACGGAAAATTTTTCTGTGCGGGCGCAAGGAAAAAACTCCTCTTCAG
The DNA here is from genome assembly GCA_944452925.2 of Chrysolina oricalcia. Taxonomy (NCBI): domain Eukaryota; kingdom Metazoa; phylum Arthropoda; class Insecta; order Coleoptera; family Chrysomelidae; genus Chrysolina; species Chrysolina oricalcia. Next base: position 14,480,152 of record OX101818.2, on the reverse strand, counting down.
TATGCTAAATAAGCATGTAAATATAGTGTTTTCAGATAGGTATAATGAAAAAATGTTTCCGGTCTCTTAAAATTCAGCTGTCATTTTGAAAACGAATGGTATATTGTAGATGTAAAAAAAATATGTTGATAAGGAAAAACATTCGTTTGATCCCATTTAATGTGAATTGATCTAATAGTCGAAGGTGGCAAAGGACTCTGCACTTTTTTTTATGCAAAGTGGCGACCGGTCAAATTTTCTGAAACTTTGGCATGTTGTTGTACCAAAAGTGTCAATGGGCCCAACTCAATCCTATGTCTAGTTTTCTAGATACGTGGTGTTGATGCTGAAAATTGCCCAGATTTTCGTTTTTTTTGTTTAATTTCTATTTCATACACACGTTTACTACATGTTTTAGTAATACAATGGTGGATATGTATGATTAAAAATATTCATATTTACGGGGTGGGGTGACTCACAAATGAATGACAGTAGATTTCTTCAAAATCTCACTTTTTCTACTGTGACCGTAGGAAAGCATGTTTTCAAAAGGTACAATATGGTATTTTAAGGAAAAAAAAATCGCAAAGTAAACATTTTTTATAGAGCAATAGCAAATATTTTTTTTAAAGGATTATTTCAAAACCCTGTACTTATGGGTTGATTTGTGGGAAATTTAATACAGCTAATATATGGGTGCTTTTAAACTTCGAAATATACAAGGTGGTGTATTTGTCGGAAGGTATTCAATTTTAAGAAAAGTACAAAAACTGGATTCTAAAATTTATCTGGTCAAATGTAACCATATTCTCAATATATGATTATTTCAATAACGTCTTGAGTGGTACGATTTCTACATCTGATCCTATGGCCAGTTTTCTAGGTACAGTGCGTTGAAGTGGAGAAATGTGGATTTCATCAGTGTTTTTCCTCAAGTTGAAGAACTGCATTGACTTTTGTACTTGCCCATTGACACTATTGGTTACTAGGTTGAGTATAAACATACCAAAGTTTCAGAAAATTTGACCGGTCGCCACTTTGCATAAGAAAAGTGCGGGGTCATTTACTAGGTACACAGGTTAATATTGTGATTGATACAGAGGGAAAAGGCCATCAAGAATTTCACCGAATCTTGATTATTCTTGAACCACCCTGTACGGTGCAAAAATAATTCGACGTTCAATAAAACGATAATTGTTTATGTAACTTCTTGGTAACGACACCTGATATAGCAAATTTTTATGGCCTGTCATTAAATCAATTTATTTATCAGATGCACCAATAAATTCCGGCCACATGTTTCTAATCCGATATTTTGTGTTTATAGGGCGACTATCTTGTCGGTCACAGCCTATTTGGAGGCGTTCCAAAAAATAGCAGACTCCGCCACCAATGCTCGAGGTAAGTCTTGATTTAGTACCTGCCACGTGGATGTGTTTATCCAACGAATCTAATGAAGTGAATGAAACATATTTCTTGGTTTCGGAAAACACCGAATGTTGTTGACCGTGACTTTTGCGGTTTGCTCTCTACTTAGATATTTATAACGCGCTGAAGATTTATAAAACAATAAATATCTTTATTGTTTGTGGAAATATACGCATGAGTTATGATGCCATAACCCGCATTCCCTTGAATTCGGATGCGATAACATTATACAGTATGCCCATTAAGTAACCCCCCCCTGTTAACTTTTGAACGGATTGAAATTTTGAACGGAATTATTTTTTTTTCAAATGGTAATTCAAAAACTACTTTTTGGGAACAAAAAAAATGTGTCTATCTTTGAAAATGGCATAGGACTTTCAATTCTCCATACGACATCAAAATTTCAAATGAAAATATCTGTCCAAAACAAAATGGCGGTGTATAATGTTACAGCTCTGCTATGGGGATCCTTCCGAATGAGCTTTAGTAAAATCATCCAATCTTTTTTGGTATTATTGAATAAAAGTTTTTTGTCCCTCAAAATGGCAGATGAGTGTTGTCTTTGAATAAAATTCAAGTGACACAAGGCAGGTGAGGCCTCGTTTTATTGAATCTCAGCAAAATCAAGAAAATCATTCAAAATACAGAACAATGTTTATTTTACATAAGTACCTAGTGAAAAATTTAGAAAAAAAATGAAATGAAATGTTTTCCATTGACTCCCTAGATTATGAAATTTATTTCTTACATTTCCAAATATTTCTGGCGTAATATTCCTGCATAAGTCTCTTCAATGATCGTTCCTGGGACAGTTCTGTAGACTTGAGATATCCCCACAAGTAAAAAAATGTAAGGAGTCAAATCAGGCGAGCGAGCTGGCCATTCAATAGGACCCCGATGCTATCTACCGACTTCTCTACCGATCCATCTTTCCGGAAGATGTTCATTCAAACGGTCAGTTAATGTCCTGAAATAATGAGGAGGAGCTCCGCTTTGTTGAAAATGAATATGTTTTATGTTATTCCCAGCCACCTGAATCATCCTCGAATATCGAACTACGTTCAAATTTTCTGTCAAGAAATATGGACCAATGATACGGTTGCCCATTATGCCAGCCAACATATTAACTTTCAGGATGTACTGAGTGTTTGCAGGAACTCATGAGGATTTTCAGTGTTCCAATAACGGTGATTATGTCTATTGACATGTCCATTCAAGAAAATGGTGCTTTCATCACTGAAACAAACTTTGGTCACATCAATCCTATTTTGATAAAGTTTCTAATTCATCAGGTCGCAGAACTGAATTTTACTACCAGGATCGTCTTCGCAAAGTTCGAGTAGCATTTTTAGTTCATAGGGATGTAATTTATTCATTCTCACTATTTTATGTACTGTTGAAAATGATCCTCATAGCAGAGCTTAACATTGTGTACCGCGATTTTGTTTTGTATGAATATTATTCGAAATTTTGCTGTCGTATGGAGAATTAAAAGACGATTCAAAAGCACCCAATGCCATTTCAAAAAATCTTTTCAAAATGGCGGTCCGACATATTGAAAGATAGACTTTTTTTGTTATCAAAAAGTAGCTTATGAACTACCATTTGACCAAAAAACATTCCAATCTGTTTAAAAGTTAACAGAGGTGGGGTAACTTTATGAGAGTTCTAACATTATGTACCGTCATTTTGTTTTGGATAGATATTTTTCTTTGAAATTTTACTTTGTTATCGAGAATTGAAAGACGTTTTTCGAATGTGGTATCACTCGATTTCTCATACCGTTTAAAAATTCAATCTGTTCATAAGTTAACAGGGGGGTAGGGACAGACTGTATATAGTTGAAAGAATTGGTAAAGAAAACTTAAAGCTATCGAGTATCTGACAGAAACCCAATAACTACTTCGTCGTTTCCGCGTGCTTGTTGTGATGGTTTACAGGTATACCTCGTTTCGTATACAACTGCATTAATATACAGGGTCCTGCGCTCCGGTGGTCCATAGCTTCTAAACGGCGCAACTTGAAAATGTCTTTCGAAAGCAAGCATCTTCCCTTCTTGAGAGAGTATCTTTGGAAAATATTCCGAAGTATACAAGGTGACCCAGAAAAGTTCACCAAACCAAACTTATGTTTTTTGTAATGGAACACCCTATATTTCATCACATGGTTGAATAGAGATTATACTTTGACCATTCAAAAAATATACGGTCATGTATGTTCATCAACGTTATTTCCGGAGATATATCGATATTACTTAAAAAAACATAAGGTATTCAACACTCTGTAACTCCTCGTGGAAAAATAATTCCAAAAACTCATGGAAGGCGAAATGACTCCAATATGGTCTAGTTTCTGTAACATGACACACAGTTGAAATTTCATTACCTTTCGTGTACCGGATAGATCGAAACGCAAATTGAAATATATCTTGTTTTTTTCAAATGGAAACCCATATATTCAATTTCAGTATTGGAAAGGCCATAACATTTCCTTTCGAATGATACATCACACTTGGTATTTACTTCACCTTGAAAATAATGTAAATTTCCAATTGAAAAAACCAAGATATCTTTCAATTTGCGTTTCGATCTATCCGGTAACATGACACACAGTTGAAATTTCATTACCTTTCGCGTACCGGATAGATCGAAACGCAAATTGAAATATATCTTGTTTTTTTCAAATGGAAACCCATATATTCAATTTCAGTATTGGAAAGGCCATAACATTTCCTTTCGAATTATATATCACACTTGGTATTTACTTCACCTTGAAAATAACGTAAATTTCCAATTAAAAAAACCAAGATATCTTTCAATTTGCGTTTCGATCTATCCGGTACACAAAAAGTAATGAAATTTCAACTGTGTGTCGTGTTACAGAAACTAGACCATACTGGAGTCATTTCGCTTCCCAAAAGTTTATAGAATTATTTTTCCACGAGGAGTTAGAGAGTGTTGAATACCTTATGTTTTTTGAAGTAATATCGCTAACTCCCGAAATAACGTTGATGAACATACACGACCCTATATTTTTTGAATGGTCAAAGTAATATATATTCAACCATGTGATGAAATATAGGGTGTTCCATTACAAAAAACATAAGTTTGGTTTGGTGCACTTTTCTGGGTCACCTTGTATACTTCAGAATATTTTCCAAAGATAATCTCGCAAGAAGGAAACATGCTTGCATTCGAAAGAAATTTTTAAGTTGCGCCGTTTAGAAGCTATGGACCACAGGAGCGCAGTTGCAGGATCCTGTATATTTTCAAAGTCTATGTGGCTACGATTGAAAGCTCATCCGGGTGGCACGATCCTGGCTGATTTGGTGTTCCATCTTCCTTGCAAGGGGTTTCGTTTTGATGAGTCTTTAGGAGCGTTTTATTGTAGGCAGAAATGTTCTACTCGTAGAAGTAGAATTTTACTCAGCTGTTTTTTTGACACCAAATATATCTACTTCCTCTACTTTTGCTACGATCAAATATGATGGTAGCAAAAGTAGATAATTGGTTGAAAAATTAAACTCCCTAAATCATAGCAGAAATTGACACTTTTGACATTACATTAAACTATGGACCAAATCTGTTCATTTCAGTTTGGTTGTATTTTGAAGCTAAAAAAACTTCATTTACTCGGATCTAGTTGAAATAAATATGAGTGTAATGGACGTATTTGAAGTTCGAGATGGAAATGTTTAACGAATAGGTTGTACAACGAGTTTTATTTATATAATATAGAAGGTGGGTTCATATTGATTCTCAATTCATTGAAAGCCTCTGTTGAAGCTCCCTTTTAAAATTATATTCTATAAAAAAAGGAAACCAGAAAAGAAGATGATGAAGGTGGGTTCATATTGATTTGAAATTCATTTAGTATCTCTGTTGAACCTTCCTTTTATATCTACTAGTAAAATGGCGAAAGTTCAAAGATATCAGTGGGATAATATAGATTATATTCTATATGTCTAATCGATTTATGAGTGATGATTAGAGAAAAACTGACCAGAGACATATCAAAAAAATATTTTTCAGTTCCCATTTGTTCCCAACCTACAAATATGCTATCATTTTCTAAAGATAATTCCGGCTTATTTGCTACTTCACTCAAAGCTGCCTCGAAAGTGGAAGGTGTGAAGGTTTCGGAATCACTTCTTCATGATGATTTTTACATTCTGAAAAAGTTTACTGAGTGGAAATTATTCAAGGAATTCGCATATATGATAAGTTTATTGCACTTGAAATATTCCCGCCTAGATCTAATCCTCGAATAAATATAATACTACTCGCGCCTTCTTCCATTGTCTATTTCGGCTATGGTAGTTGTTAATGAAAGCAAATTATTCATATTGAATCTATCATTTATAACAATGAAAACTATGATTTTCAAACTTTTTACAGATATTTATGAAATTTTAGAATGATCTGACTTCTATTGGAATCCCTGAAATTGCGTTTTTATGATACTCTACTTCTTCTACTAGTAGATGTAAACTCTAGTGGTCAATAAAACGTGGCTTTTGGTCCAGATTCCAGGCTTTGCTTAAATTGATATCCTTTTCCATCTCACAAATAATTTGAAAATTACTGTCCTTGTTGATATTATTATTATCTAATCCAGTCTTTCGCCGATTGACAATTACCGTGAAAGTTTCTATATACTTTTTCAAACGGTGTTCTTGCTGATTGTTTTTTTCCGGTTATGGATGTAGGTAAATTTCTAGTTCTCTCTGTACTCCTATCAAATTTATAAAGTAGTTTTATCATACCCATTTTTTCTTGGTTTGGAAAAAAAAATATTTTACGTTTTTATCACTATGAGTTCGTGACAGCAGACGTGACAGCCATTGAATGGTTTAGCAACGCATCAATTGGTTTGACGTATTTTTTTGACGAAGGCTGAGTCAACCTGAAATTTTTGGTTTCCTTGAAATGTTTTAGGTTGTGAGATACGTCGTTGAAATCAGAATGAAGTACTCCATTGCAATTTGACAATTCAGTATCGTGCCCATAAGAAAAAAATAAAGCTGAAGAGGGTAGTTAAGAGACGAAATGTTGGATGACAAGTCTGAAAATACCATCGTATAACGGAAAAAATGCAAATGTGCATTATAATTTAAAGTTTTTTTTACTTATGTATATCTCCGGAAAAACTTCTAAACTTCAAACTTCCTGAATGACATAGTCACATGAATGTGCAACTTTGTCACCATTTAACCAACTTCTTATCTTCTATAGTTTTCGAGGTCCCAATAGTGACACACGAATTGAAATATTTCAGTGATGGTTTGTAATTGTGAAGATGGAGTGCTTTGTGCACAGAACCTATTGAAAAATGTGCTCCAGCTGTTATATTACTTTCGATGGTATCTGGTTCCTTGTAAAATTTGCAATCTGTAAAGGTGCGCATTTTCATCGAAAAGCTCTATCCCTTTCACGTTCTTCTCCGTGTAGATTCGACCTGTTTCTGTCTATATGCTTACTAATTTTCGCATATGCTTACGTCCAGCATGCTTATAGGGGTGACTTATTAAACACATCAATTGTTCAAGCACATGCGTCGCACTCTACCGTAAAGAACAATTTCAGTTATTTCTATTAACGTGTGAACCCTTTTTCAATATTGTATTTTTTTCTGTCCATCCACCAGAACTTCCCTTACGGGCAACCCTTAGTACTTCATGAGACTTGCGCGAGCGAAGGAAGATAAGGTACCTTTCAGCTTGCGATCCCAAGCCGGTACGATATTAATCAAAGCAGTTTTAAAAATAGATAACCTATACCCAATTCTTCGTGACATTTGGGTATATATATATATTACAGAGTCGATCAATATGAAATACAAAATGTTTGTTCAATATTAGATTGGGTAGTGGAATATGAACAGAAAATGTAGTGAAATAAGTAGCTGAACAAATGTTTGACATCGTTCAAATCCAGCTTGGCGGTGAATTGAATAAATCGACCTAGTCGCTGGTAAACAGAACGAACTGCTGATTTGGAACAGAAAACTATTTGAAAATAAACTCTGAAATAAACACTACTATTTTTCATAGTATTAACAAACCGCAAATGTCAATTGAAAATAAATCAAAATTCTAATACGATTTCTACGATATTGTGGTATTTTGCTGCCCAGCCAAACATGTTATCGCTGAAATAATAACTTAGCAGGATACTTATTTATCTACCGCTCGAATGAATTTTATACTGCCTGTATGACCAAGTAACCAATTTCATTCATTTATGTCACTAGCTACATTTTATTGTCGCAATTGATTCAATGACTGCCAAAAAAGTAGATGATTGCCAGTTTCAATCATTATAAACTGTCCAACATAACTTTTTGGACTCATGTCTGAATATTTCTCATAACTGCCAGTTGATGAAAAACAACTTAATCACATTGCATTATTTTGAACAGGTTTGTATTGGGACGTTTATTAAAAAATTACCGAGAAAATTACCATTTAGTTAAAAGTTGAAGAAATATACGCAACACTTTCCTAAAAAGATATCGGCACTTTGTCATTAAAACACTGGGTAGATCTCAGGAGGAAAAGCATTCGAAAAAACGTGTCTCTGTCTCAATTGTGTAGTCAACTCGTTTTTGTCTTTTTTCGTTTTGTAATATATTGTTGGTTCACTTTCAGTGTTGATCTTTTTTTAAAACACACTGTAAATATTGAACATTAAAATTGTGTGTAGACATCAACTTGTGTCATCTCTAACAGTTTTACATGATTCTAAAACTAAAGTTCCCATTATGGAAAATATTGCGCATACAATAAAACCTTAGTTCTGTCGTAACATCTTATATTGTTAACCTCTATTCAAGTTCAGTAATAAGGGTGACATTGTATCGATATACATTTAACAGTATTTCATAAATAACCACATGAACCTTACAAGCAGTTTATTACAGTTGTTTCCTTACTATTTAAGAAAATCGTCTATTTCCATTTGATGGGCCTTCAGAAAAAAACTAAATAAAATTTTGAAAAAGTGGGAAAAAGATCCTTACCAATATCTACTAATTTTTTAATTCACCCAAAGTGAAGAATGAACCGAAAATGCATCCACTGTTTCATTGTATAGTACAACTTCCTCTTAACTACACCTACGTGCTTCGTTAGATTAGATTTAGGTACTGAGAAAATTTTCTGAGTGTGGCAGCTTTCATGCGCACACTGTATTCGTTCAGGCTAAGTATTAATAAATTCGCTTCATTTAACCAGGAAATGGATGTTGAAGAATTGAGGTCGCTGGCGTGTTATCTCATAATTCAATTATATAAAGGATACTTCAAATTGAGGTAAGTAGATTTTTCTGAAGGCCTGATCTGTAGAGCACTTCAAGGAGATTATTGGTAGAAATTTCTATAGAGAACTCACTACAGTTCATCCCAATACAAAACAACTATTTTTAACATCACGGCACGTGTGACATTCTTCTGGAGAAATGAATCTTCCCTCAGTAGAGTAGATTTTGGTGTTTTGGTATTTCCACGTTTTTGAATTCATCATATCCATCACATTGGAAAAAAAATCTGGAAATTGTATACCACTTATTTTATGTAAGGGATGATGTCACGATTAAAAAAATCCTTAAATTGGTGCCCCAGAAGGAAAAAATACTCAAGAGAGAAAAATGGACTGATACTAATTTGGAGAGTGGATGTGATAGACTACAAGCCCATATAACAATTTGGGGGGGTCATTTGACCCAGGATGAAACATATTCAGAACGATGCTGCCATATGAAAAAATAACTTTAGGTACTATGCCGTCAATTATTGGTGGTGCAAATGACTGTAATAATAATAATAAACATTTTTCATCCGAAAATGTGCTTTTCCGACAAAATATTCTTGTACGGCATTCCTCACGTTGGTAGATTATGAAATAATAATCTCCTAGAACCTACTTCCGTACAAAAATAATGGGACCGGAAGCCAGAAAAAAAATTCAATTTCCGAAAATAAAAAAAAATATCCTGGATTCCGGTTCCATTATTTTTGTACGGCTGACTGTCATTCCAAGGGCGGTTTAATAATATTAAACGAAAAAATATATAAATCATCATTATTATTATTATGAATATAACTTCCACTATTACATTGTTTTCGATTAAAATACTTATTCATTTTGCAAACGATCATGTGAGTATATACTCATTTATAAGTGTAAACCTTGATGCAACATATGTAAAAAAAATAGTATTTTCAAGAATTCGGGGGTAAATAATTATACTAGCGTTATCTTGTAACATGAAAAGATGTATGGAAAATCTTGGAATTAGTACCTCATTTCCTAGCCAGTGTGGAGCAGTGAATGAAAAATTTTTGATGGCAGTGCCTAATGTAACTGAGAAAGACCGTTTTTCTCAGTCGGTTTCTGGGCACCGAACATTCAACTTTCGATCAGCTCATCAAGAACTATACAACATTCCAAAAATTCAGCCAAATTTTCTTGAAGCCATTTCCCACAAGAAATGTGCGGGGTCCTTTCCAAACTTACGAACAATTGTGGGTGCTGTGCAAATACTTCGTGATACCGGGTCAGGTTTTCCAACTCACGTCGAACGTACAGTGAATCGTGCTGTTGTTGTTGATGAAGCACGTCTGCAACTCCTCGACGAAGATTCATCAACCAGCAACCGTGTGATTAGTCGGAGGTTTAGATGAACGCAAACTATGGTATGCGTATTAGAACATCATTCGAACGTTGCTTTAACATGATAACACGTAATTCTGATGTATTTATATGTTGCAAAAATATTTAATTTATTTCTGCTATTTTCTAATGTGAGTAACATCCCAATCTCACTTCTGACCCCACCAGCTTTGCTGTCAGTCCCAAGCCTGATGAAGAGAAAGGTAAAAATTCAGCCAAATTCACGGAAAGCCATTTCCCATAAGAAATGTGCGGGGACCTTTTTTCGTGTATTCTCGAACACAAACCCTGACAATTCCATTCACTGCGCCATATGTAACAATTATATCACAATATTTGCTAGAGGTAAACGCTGGCATATTGGACAGACCGATTTACGAAACACGTCAAAAAACGATCATTGTTGTAATTCAAACTGAAGATGTTTTCGGGTGACATACATACGTGCACCAAACTTCAAATTTCTTTAATTAGGACTAAGTACTACGGTTGATATTTGAATTATCTTGAGGAAACGGGTTATGTTGAGGGATGATTTCGGTTGTTTCCACATACGCCGTGGGTATTCACTCGGTAATACGTGTGCAACCAAGACAAATCGGACACAAATAGACAACGACCATCAGCGATTTTGCACAATGCAACACTGCAATGCTTCAGTTCTCATGACCTCTTTCACAGAATCACGATTGTGTTTTCACTTAAATGGTTCCTAAAATGCATTGATGCAGTGGCATTGCGGTTGACGTACAAAAAAAATCATTACTGATAGCTCTCAAATTTTTCAGGTGCTTTCGCACATGATAGGCCAGTACCCCATTTAATTTTGTGTAAGTGGTGGTAAATCACCCTGTATAATTTGCCATAATTCATTCCTCATTGAGTTTGTTTTGTATCATTGAAGACTCACCTGTTTATCATGTATCGATTTACTGTCACTTTTCCCACCGTGTCCAGAATTTTTCTTGACCATCTGCCTCACGTGTTCGAGGTGAAAGTATGATGCACAAAGCTCATCGATTGACCCACATCCCTCGCATGCATGAGCAGCGTCGGGACGTCGGCCGCCGAGGGCAATGCACCCTACGCGAAACGCGAACTTTTTTTTACGACATTTTCGCCGATGCTCGAATCAAAAGCTCGTTTGTACTGCTTCGGGAGTGACGATATATTATTGTTGTTGTTGGGCGTTTCGACAGTTTCGCGAAAACAAGTAGGAAAGTAGATCGGTGCGGGAGATGAAGTGTTTTCGGGGATACTGAGGGAAGAATCGGGGAGCAAAAAGTTGGTTCAGTACGTGGAACACGTAAATCAAGAGGAGAGGACCCCGCACTTTTCTTATGCAAATTGGCGAAAAGGGGTGTATTATGGTCCATGGCGATATTGAATTTCCTTTCAAAAATGTATGGATGGAAGTATTTGGTAGCCCATTCGATCGCAAGAGACTCCTCTGAGTAATTCTGCTCAGATAAGCTGAGCTAATAAGGCCTTGAGGGAGGACAGCTCCCAGGACAAATATACTTGCATCCGTACTGAGGATAAAAGGTTTCCATAAGTAGTGGTACTGCAGAATTGGATCGTAGATCAACCAATTTTTGCGGATATTAAAACATTACAAATACTCGAATTTGCGCTCTTCTTAAAAAATTGTTGAAATTGTTATTTCCGTCAACTTGTTGCACCCACGCGCAACCATCAGAATTTTTCGAGAGATCTGTGTGAGCTAGGGAAGACGCAGCCCCTGCCTTTTAACATGTGATGCCATGCTGGTGACCAAGCTGGGAATCGAACTCACGACCCTACCTTGAAAGGCGAACGATCTACCAACCGACAATGACAGGCACTTGGTTGATGGTTAATTCTAGCAAAATTAATTGAGAAGCGTCCCTAACATCTTAACAGACCCAAGAATCCTTCGATCTGTTTGGTGTTTTTGGGATTGGGATATTTTTTATGGCTATGCTTTTATCCAGATTTGGGTTGATACCTTCTGGGGTCACGACTAGTCCCAGATATGCTACTTCCTGTCGTGGGAATTCTGACTTATCAGCTGAATTTTTAAATTTGAACTCCTCAGCCGTTTGAAGACGGACTTGAGATGCTCGAGGTGTTCTTCCAGAGAAGACGACAAGATGATAATATCGTCTGGGTAGTGGGTACCATGGAGAACATAATCCATTACGCTCTGCAGTGTTGCCGGCGCGTTCTTCAACACGATTGGCATTCTTGGATACTCCTAAAGCTTATATCGGGGCCGTTTACAGAATTTGAATACGATGATTTCCTTTAAATTGGCGCATTTAGAAAGATTTGCCCTTAAATTGTTCATAACGCGATTGTGCAAAAACTACACATCGGATAGAAACCATCTTGCGCACAGTTGAACCACATATTATTATCTATCAGTTTCCGCAATATTGTTTGGCCAACTTTAGATTTACAAAAATTATAATATTTTGAAAAATGGTCTCTTTTTCGAGGTTTTCCCGGATTTTCTCAGTGGAAGCCGGAAGCCGATCCGGTCGTATGAGAATCCATTTTGTAGGTTTTATAAATATCCAAAAGTTCCATTGACTGTAAAACGATTCCTTGAATAATCTTTGAGATATCTCCAAAAAACCAAAGAAGTTGTAATTTTTTTCACTATTGTTTGTTTAAGAAATTCCATAAAGCGATTATGCTGAGGCGAAAACTGGGGTTTTCATTAAGATTCATATAAACCCATGAAAAAATTAATGGCAAGGTTAAAAATTCTGAAAAAACTTCGAGTTATGTTGGCATTCAAATTGAATGATTAGAAAGATGTAGAAGAAAATCTGATGAACAGTATTCGAGGAAAAAAATTAAAAACCTAATTTTTAAAGGTTTTTTTTTTAATTTTCCTAAAAACCATTTATCAGGTTCCATTTCAAATATCATGACACATCAATGTCAAAGTAAAAGATATTCACGATTTTTTCAGAATTTTCTACTCTAACGTTCCCTCACAATTTAAAAAAAATCTGAAAATCTTGTTATAAAATCAAAGACAGTTGAGAAGAATCGCTTTTGCAACTGATATTTATATGAAATTTAGAAGACTGAACATTGAAGAACTATTCATACTATTTTTCAGACATAAAATCAAACGATTTATATTTTTAATAATGATTTTCAAAACCTCGGACAAAAAACGGTAAATCGCTTCAGTAAGTGATTCCTCTGTAGTACATGAATGAAAAGACAAAAATTGTACTGCTATATATTTTTAACCTCGCTATCAAATCTAATACATTCCCCTCTCTGTGGAAGCACGCCAATGTCAGACCTTTAGCAAAATGTAACAATCCAGCTGAACTGTCTGATGTAAGACCAATCAGCATTCTTCCAACTCTCTCGAAAGCGTTCGAAATGATAATCAAAGAACAGGTAACGACATATATTAGTACGACTAATCTTATGACTGATGTTCAATCTGGATTCCGTCCCCAATACAGTACAACCACAGCACTGAGTCTGATTACAGATGATATATTCAAAGCAATTGATGAGGGAAAGTTGACCTGTCTCATTCTATTAGATTACAGTAAGGCTTTTGATACTTTGGATCCGTCTGTTTTGTGTAAGAAACTGAAATATTTTGGCTTTTCTGCCGGTGCAGTCTCACTCCTGGAGAGTTATTTAACTGGACGCACTCAAACCGTCAATTTGAATGGTGGACAATCCTCTTCCTTAATGAGACATCACGGAGTTCCACAAGGCTCTGTCTTGGGACCTCTACTCTTTGCTCTCTACATATCCGATTTTCATGAGTGCGTCAGATCAGTTAAAATACATCATTACGCAGATGACACACAATTATATATGTCATTCAGTTATAGTGAAGTCATCATAGCACAGGATATTATAAATAGAAACTTAGAACTAATCTTTGATGCATCCCTCGCACACAATTTGAAGCTAAATTCAAAAAAATCCCAAGTGATGTTGTTTGGTCCCAAAGGTAAGAGAAACACCGCTTCTAATTCACTTACCTTACGAATTGATAACAGCCCTATTAAACTAGTAGATGAGAGCAAGAATTTGGGTCTATGGATCGATACTGATCTGAGATTCACAAAACATGTTAATCAGCTGTGTAAGGCTTCATATAACGTGTTACGGCAGCTATACCCCAGTAGACACTTGATGTCAAGAAAACTTAAATTGAATCTATGCGAGTCTCTAATATTCTCACGAATGGCGTATTGCGACATTATTTATGGTCCGGCTTTACATCAACATAATGTGTCAAGGTTGCAAAAAATCCAAAACAGTTGTATTCGATTTGCGTATGGTATACGTAAGTATGACCATATTAGCAATTCATTTGACGACTCAGGTTGGTTGAAAATGTATCATATAAGAGAAACTCACATTCTAACCGCAACACATAAAATTTTGAAATCAGGAACTCCTGCATATTTGCGGAAAAAATTGTTTTTCTTGTCACGAAAGAATGATTCGCGTAATAAATACCACTTGCTAATTCCGAAACACAAAACCGCTTTATACACACGTAGTTTCTCATACAATGCAGCAAAACTATACAATACGCTACCACATGAACTCAAAGACCTCAGCTTGAGAAATTTTAGAAAACGTTTGAAAGTCGTCTTTAGAACAAGGTAATGATGTCTTTTCTTTTCTATTCTGATGACTCTTGCAATGATTTTTGGTATATGTGTAATGAGGTTCTAACCCTATCTTATTATTAAAACATTTGGTTACTATAAAAAAAAAAAAAATCAATTTATATCTACTTCAGTTCTTGGAACTTAATATATTTACATGTTTTATGTATACATAAATTATTATTGAAGGTATGTGTATGTGTATATATGTGTGTATATGAATATATGTATATGATATTGTACTTGTCTGCGGACTTATATGTAGATGTTATAGATTAAGTGTGTACGTCCAAGGTTGGGTTTAAAAGCAGCTTTAATAGCTGAACCCCGCCCATTCATCATACTTGTTAACCCTTGCAATTGTTAACCGTTGTATGTGATGAATAAAGGCATGAAATTATTATTATTATTATTCTCCACAAGGTATTGCACAGAATTATTGTCACTGTCATATTTACTGTACAGCGTTGCACATAGTTCTAGATAGCGGTAATCGATGTAATTTGTTTAATTTTTCGAAAATGAAAGTTACGTCGATAGGGGTTTGTCAGTTCATCAGTTGGATGTTGGATTGGTCCGCCTAAAGCCTTGGAGTCCTTAGACACAATTGAATTTTCTGTAACTTTGGTATGTTGTTTTATTGGACCTAGGAAGCCAAAGTGTCAATGGGCCAAACTCAACCCTGTGACTAGTTTTCCAGATACAGGGTGTTGAAGCTGAAAATTGTTCAGATCTTCGAATTTTTTTTTTGTTTACTTTTGTTAACGAGCTAGATTGAATTTCTATTGCATACATACGTTTACTACATGTTGTAGTAAAACAATGGTGGATACGTATGAATAAAAATGAATGACAGTAGTTTTCTGCAAAATCTTACTTTTTCAACTGAAACCTTAGGAAAGCATATTTTCAAAAGGTACCCCTCAATTATTGATATGATATTTGAGGAGAAAATTAGCATTTTGTATACAGGGTGTTTCATAGAGAGAACCACAATGAGATTTTTTTTGTAGGAATGTAGGCTTTCACGGCTGGCGTCAATGTTTTGGTTGGTTTCTGGGTTTTGCCGTGGTCTTCTTTGAGAATTTTTTTGTTTAAGGATTAATTCAAAACCCTGTGCTTATGGAATGGTTTGTAGGAAAGTTAATACAGCTAATCTGTGCGTGTTTCTAAGCTTTGAAATATACAAGGTGGTTTATTTGTCGAAAGGTATTCAATTTTAAGAAAATTACAAAACCTTAAAATTTTCCCTGTCAAATGTAACCATTTACACAGTTTATGATTATTTCAAAAACGTCTTGAAAGGTACGATTGCTACATCCGATCCTTTTGCCAGTTTTCTAGATACAGGGCGTTGAAGAGGAGAAATGTCGATTTCATCAGTTTTTATCCTCAAATTGAACAAATGCATTGACTTTTGTACTTACCCATTGACACTTTTGGTTACTAGGTTGGGTACAACATACCGTTTTAGAAAATTTGACCGGTCGCCACTTTGCATAAGAAAAGTGCGGGGTCCTTTACAAGGCACACAGGTTAATATTGTGATATAGAGGGAATAACACCGAATCTTGATTGTTCTTGAACCACCCTGTACGGTGCAAAAATAATTGAAACGTTCAATAAAACGAAAATCATTGATGTAACTTCTTGGTAATGACACCTGATATAGCAACATTTTATGGCCTGTCATTAAATCAATTTATTTATCAGATGCACCAATAAAGGACCCCGCACGAAAACATATGGGAAATTGGCTCTCGGTCATATTGGCTGAAATTTTATTATAGTTATAGTAGGATGGGTATTTAGAAAAATGTGTGAATTTAAATGATTTTGGATGTGTTGTTTCTGAGATATAAGCGGTCAAAGTTATTAAAAACGTCGTACTTGGGTAGGATTGACGAAGAAAAAAAACTGTTTTGTTAGTCGAAATAAGACAAATTCGGAACGAAACTGTACTTATCGAAACTCGTTGACATGTCCAGTTAAATATAATCTTCTTAATGAAAGTACATTAGGGTGTATACGTGGAATAGTAAAAAAAGTCGTTTTTCTGAATTTTTATTCTAGCACTATTCCAAAACCAACAAGTTATATTTTGGCTAGACATTATAGTTTTAGTCTATCCTAGCTGCTAAAAAGGTGTCTTGTTTCTTGATGACTTTCTCTGATTGGAATATGAATTTTTAAAATTTTGAACAAAACCCCTATACTGAAAACAATTGACTGGTCGTTTTTTACCAAAAAATAATAATTTATTACTGCTGTTGATTGAACAAAAGATGAGGCAACTTTCTGATGAATTCAGTTGTTCATTATTACCTTTCATTCAGATACAGGGTGCGTTACATTTTTTGTTAGATCATTCACAATGCTTTTATTGAATATCTCAAAAACTGTTCCGTTAATTCGGTCATAATTTTACTCACACTATTTTGAGAATGTTGACTATCATGTATGAAAGTTTTGTCAACTTTGTTTGTTGCGTTTATAAGATATGCATTTTCAAAGTTTACCATATCATGACATATGGGTATATTACTATCGATTGAACAAAACTTCAGGGAACCTTTCGATAAATTAAATTATATCACAAAACTTTTTCAAATCAATTGTTCGATACTATAAACAACGCAAACTACACTAAACAACATCAGTACATGCAAACTCAAGAACGTATTATGATTGACGAATTCAACAACCACATGTATACCGTAAATTTTAAAAATGAATATTTTAGAAACGCAACATGCAAAGTTAACAAAACTTTCACATTTAATAGTCAACATTTTCAAAATAGTGTGAGTAAAATTAGGTCCAATTAACGGAACGGTTTTTGAGATATTCAATAAAAACATTGTACATGACCTAAACAAAATTGTAACGTACCCTGTATTTGATTGAAAGGTAATATTAAACAACTGAATTCGTCAGAAAGTTACCTCATCTTTTGTTCAATCAAAATTGGCAATAAATATATTTTTTTTAGTAAAAAACGATGTGCCAAGTATTTTATAGGGGTATAATCCAAAATTAAGAAATTTCGTATTTAAAACATAGTTATCAAGAAACAAAACACGTTTTTATCGCCTAGAATAGACTGAAAGTATGATTTCCTATCAAAATTGGTTCTGAAATAGTGCTAGAAAAAAAATCTCAAAAACGACTTCTTCTACTATGCCTCGTATACAACCATCAGCCAATTTGACCGAGAGCCAATTTCCCTTATGTTTTCGTGCTCCTTTCGGCAACATGTTTCCAATCTGTTATTTTGTGTTTATAGGACGACTATCTTGTCTTTCACAGTCTATTTGGAAGTGTTCCAAAAACATACTTCAAATCTATAAATTGTTATCAATTTTTTGTATCATTCTAAGCCACTCATCTTTATACTGACCATTTTTCTTTAGTCAACTTTTCAAGATTCCCAATAAAGGAGTCCAATAAACAAAAATAGTTCGTTATAGGTACATCAAAATAAAAAACAATAAATAATATAATCCACCTGTTGCAATGGCAGAATTGTTGTTAAAAATTGTTATTTCCGTCAACCGATTGAACCCCTACGCGCAACCCTCGGAAGTCTTCGAGAGACTTGAGCTAGGGAAGACGCAGGCCTTACCTTTTAACGTGTGATGCCTTGCACGAGACCAATGACCATGCGAGGCTTTGAACCCTCGACCCTTCGCAAAGGCGAACGCTCTACCACCACGCCCCATAATACGTGTGATTATTATACTGTTATTGTTACGCACAGGCCTTGCCTCCTGTAGAATTTCCTATTTATTCACCCTCTTCATATGTACCTAGTGATAATGTTCGATGTCATGTAACTTGAAAATGTGCTATTTTGTAATATTACTTTATTTTATGCCCTTTATTAGAATACACATACATATTCAATATAGATATTGAATATGTATGAGGAAAAGTTTAATATTATTTATTATTATTCTTCAAATAATGTCAATAGCTATTGGATGAAAGAAAACAGCGTTAATTTGTGCTCAAAAAATGTATAGGGTTTATTGAATAAATTCAACTATGACTGCAAGTGTATAAACATGAAATTGGTGAAATCTATGAAGGGGTGTAAGTTATATCAACGATGAAGAACCGTACTGGACTGATGACTGACAGCTGACACCGGAGAAGCAATGGTGAAAGGAGCATGCTCATAGGCGATAGGATTATGCGCTAGAGTAGCCGAATACGCAAAAGGCGCATGCGCTACAGCTAAAGGCGCGTGTGCGATCGTTACAGGTGCATGTGCCACAGCTATGGGCGCGTGAGATACAGCAAAAGGCGCGTGAGCTAATGCCACTAAAGGTGCATGGGCTACAGCCAAAGGCGCGTGTGCCACCGCTATAGGCGCATGTGCTACAGCCACGGGTGCGTGGGCTACAGTTACAGGTACTGGATGATTGAGTGGTTCTTTGCGTACTATGGCGTTGAATCCATTCACGGGGTCGGCTGTGTAGTCTACGGTACGTTTACTGCCGTCTGGTTCTACTAGGCTGTAGCTGCCTTTGACGACTTCTCCGTCTCTGACTTCTTGTTGGCTTTTCATGTCGCCTGTAGAGGGGTCCTAAAATAAAAAGGTAAATTTACTCACATATTTTTTTATTCGTGGATATATCATTGTAGAGGTCAAAAGAATTGGGTTGAATGTCTAATATCAATTGTGGAAAATACTGTCTGTGAGTTGATTTTTCTTGATTTTTTGGTATAATATGCTGTGAAAAATATCAATTTATTGAATGGTGTGCATACTTACAGGATGAGGCAGAATATGCGATTTTTCTAAAACCTGTTTATTAACTTCTCTTCCAAGAGTGGACTTTTCATTGAATTTCTCGAAGCCTAATTCCGTAATTTATGACGTTGAAATATAGGGGAGGTGAGCAGTGATTGTGCAAAAGATGTTTCACGCCCTAACTTACCCGATAGATCAGTTGGTCGGGGGTTCGACAATCAAAATCGATAGAATTGAAATGCGTGGTTTACTTTTCTGGAGCATCTTTGCACATTCATACTCACCTCCCCTATATTTCGCCCCTATACCAAGTTCAACTTGTAGCAAAAGTGCAATATTTTTTATCGCTACCACACCTAATTTTGAAGTTATAAGCGAAAAATCCAAAAGAAAAAGAGAAAATCTCGCTTTTTACAAATTACATTTAAAAGCACCAGGAAATTCAGTTTGATAACTCAAGTTTCGGATTCAGCACCCCAAAACACGTAGGGCACGGTAATAACCTACCACTGGATTTTTTGCAATGTTAAACTATCATTGGCCTTTATTAACCGGTTGATCAATGAATGATGAATGGATTTCTAGTGTTATGACATCAGTATCGTGCCAGTCAATTCTACTCGATCGATTATATAATCAAATTTAAATTGAGCAATTAATCAAGTAGGATTACGATTTTTCTCCGTTTCGGTAATTAACTCGTTTCGATTCAATTGAATTCAATAAATGTGGCCTATTCGAAATCTGATACATGTTTATGTATATAATCAATGGCCGGTCTATATTTTATGCGAGTATTAATTTAAAATCTTATGATTTCCATGTGTGATCTACGACCGATTCAAGGTTGTCAACAATTTGTTAATGGATTATTGATATTTAGTCTATATCTTAGTTCCGTCCGTGAATGTTTTTAATAAAGATATAAATCTGTTTTTATTTTTCCGTAAATACAGCGTGTCCCAAAAAGTATGCAACAAATGTAAAACGTTTTTATTATTGACTTCACCAAAAAAGTATTCGTTATTAATTTGGATACATGTAATTTGGTTCCCAGATTAAGTAGGGTCAGAAAAATATATGTAATTTGGTTCCCGATATTATAGGTTTACCTGATTTTTTATGAGTAATTTGTTTCCTGAGATTTTTAAAACATTTTTCTTTTCACTAACTCTCCGTAGACAATTGAGCGCGTGGATTTTCATAACGTAGGGAGATTTTGCTCCCTTTTTCTTGATGAAAATACTATCTAACCAGAATGAACTAACCTTGAACGTAGATATTCGAGTACGTGGAAATTTGGGCTATCGAGATGGTCGGTGTCCGAAACGAGAAGCCGAAAATTGGGATTGGGAACTAAATTACATATTATTTTCAATCATCTGAAATAAATTTCTAATTCACTACCTGACGGGAACCAAACTACTAACACTCATTAAAGTTGGTGCTAATAGAGAGACATATAATAGGTGATCGAATAGTTCTATTAAAATTTCCATAATCTGGAGACGAGTTTTCCTTTAGAAACAACACATGCTTTCAGAAAATTAGGTATCCCATCTTTAGCACCTGTTCTTTTATGTTTTATTATAATCTGCATCACAGCCATCACATAATACTATATGAAACAGCAGTGGTCCAAGTTCTTAACCCTGGGTTACTTCACTTTGAATTTGTACCCTCATCGCAGAAACCACTTGTCTTTACTGTCTACAATTGAAGTCGAGATTGAGAAATAAAGAGAACGGTCTCATGATCTATGAAATGATGAAATATTGAAAACTGAAAAAAAATTGTGTTCGTACTACAAAAGTTGAAAAAAATGTTTTATAATTATATGCTTTATAAACCATAAATCTTAATTAAAATCAGTCGTTGTTTTTTCAATTGGATTTTCACAATATAGCAGAAAACTGGTAAACATATTTGAAACATCGATTTTTAGGAAAAATTATTTTATTTCGATCAATATTGATAATTAGAACTTTTTTGAAATATTGAATAAAGCAATAACAAAAAATAATAAAAAAAAGAATGTGTTGGGGCGCTGGGGTGTCCTCAATTGATTCGGTGGCGCATTCGCTTTTACAGCTGCAACACTACGTCATTTGAAGAGTTGGAATTAATTGAATGAACACTCCTAACGATGTCTGTTTAATTATGAATAGCTGCTTTTCAGTGAAATAGGATGTATGGTGACTTCAGAGGCTCCAATTAATAGAAAACATTATTTGCTTCAAGTCATCAAATAGTCTGTTCTGTCCTTGGCCAAAGTATGTAGTAGTGGCCAGAATCGACTCCAAAATCAAAGTGAACGATGACTGTATGAAGCTCATAATTGGATTTGAAATATTCAAAATAGAATCCTGTTAATTGATAATGGTACAGGATCCAAAACTCAGTCCACAACAGTGTAGTCCCGTGATAGCTAATTGCCCTAGTATTTAAAAATAATTGTTGTTTTTCTAAAACTAAACTCCCTTGCTGTTGTCAAGCAATACCCCTGTTCTACACATTGTTTTACAGTGTGTTTTTTCAATCCTTTGATACAAATGTTTATATTTCCAACAAATGGTACTGGTATCGAAAACAACTCTGTCGGGGGACGTTGCCACATGAGAAACCTGCATTTTCTGTTGCATATTTAGCCGCACCATCATCCTCATTGTCCAACCCAGCTTTCATGCCTGCTGTTATTAGTCATTTAGGACAAATTTGGGAGAGAAACATTTTTTACTGGTACCCTATGTTTAATTATGAATCCAACTTTGGAAGATGTAATCCTAGTCATTCGTTTTCTTCTCCAAATTTGAGAATCACACTGGGTTTTTGTTTTATTTTTCTATGTTGTGTGCTTCACTCAGCATCTGGGATCAACTATCCCGTAACTCTGCACAATTATAACCATGTTCAGAAACACAACAGTCTCATCCATGGGTTCGGTGTGATATAGGCTATCTTACCAACTTCAGAGTAAAATAAACAGAATCATTAGTTATTCTTTCACCTTCTTTGGTTGAAGTATTAGGATCATGTTCAGATAATGGGGTCTCGAAAGGAAACATAATAAAAGTGTTTTCTCAAATTTCGAATTTAAACATCGAGAATAAAACTCAACATCACAGAGTTTTGACATAAACTGTGTCTTCCGCTTCTTCAATCTTTCAGTGATCTCCAAAAATATTTTTACGATAAAAGAATTGTAGTTCGTTGATGGGAAGATTCAAATGGAACAACCAATTTTGCGCAAGTTCTTCTGTTTTTGGGAATCTATGAAATGTTTTTTTTTTGTATATTCGTACACATTCTAGCAAAATGGAACACAACATTTGCAACTGGCAAAAAAAAATTAATTTGACACTTGACAGTCTTGACAGTTATCAGTGTCCCAATGGACCTTTCCAAGAGATATGAGGTAACACTGAAATTAGAAAGTAAATACGCTAATATCACTCGGGATTTTTTATTTATTTTTTCTGGCAGCTAGTTTATCTATAATCAGAAGAAAAGTGATTTCGTGACGTCACGTTCATCAAAACTAAACTTGGCAACGTTGTTAAAGTTGTGCACCAAATTCTCATTCAAATATAATGTGTCGTATGACAGTTGTCATTTGATACCAGATGGGTTCTTTTGTCTGTTTCACGGTGCGATCAATAAGAATAGTTTGTCTCTGTCTAACTCATTTGCCTACCCATTTGATACAAGTGAAGCAGTTCCATCAGATCTAAACTTCAACGAACACTACCCTGATTTATTTTTTGAGGTTAATGCGGTATTCTAAGTTTTGAGAGCTTTTGTTGTTTGTGTTCTAAAATTTGTTATTAATTCCTGTATCTCCAGTACCTGTATTCCTGCAATAACTGAACATGTCGAAAAGGTGCTTTGTACCCGGTTGTCTGAACCAGTGCAAATTCCAATAAACAATTTATTTATGCACCTAAAGATGAAGCGCGTCGGAAAATGTGGTTCGAAACAGTGAATAAACCTTTTGTGAAAAGCGGAAATATATGTTTTATTGAAGAACATTTCCAAGTGAGTACTTTACGTTATGTTATTATTGTATTCAAAGCAGAGTTCAAGGAAAGATTTAAAATATTAGTCATTGCAAAAAAGCCCTTGAACTATCAAAATGTTGATTGATGAATGTTGATTGTTGAATGTAAATAAAATAAACATTAACCTCACATCTCCATATAACTTTTGACAATTGAGAACTGTCATTACGATTTGCTGCGTTGTCAATGCTCGTTCTTCATCAAAAGGATAGTCCGTTCAGAAAATTTGAAAGTTACAAATACAATAAAAAATAACTAATATGTAGATTTTTATCTATGAGTTGATCAAGTGACAATGTATTGATTATTTCTCAACGGCTTATATCATGCTAGAAGTTATATTTTTAAGGAGAACGGTATGGCCTGTTTCGGAACGTGGATTATGGTGGGAGGTGACGTCAGCAGCACACTTTCAAATGTGATATTTTCTTGAAATGAAAGAAAAATAATGGAACTTTTTGTTAAATGGACTTTTCAGACTAACAACTATCGATTTAAACGAGTTTTATAATTTATTTTCCGTAAATGTAAAGGTCCATTCAGTGTTTCAATTCAGTGTTTCAAACATTGAAAAAAATTATTACCAACCTGACAGCAAAAAAAACGATTACCGATAGCCCGTGGAATATTGTCAATTGTGTTCTGTGCCAAAAAAACACTCTAGGTCGTAGTAAAGAAAATGAAGTTATAATTTGTTTCTTCCTACCTGCACTCCGTACTCGAACTTGTACTGCGGACGGGCGTCGAACTGCTGGGCTTCGAGAATCGGAGCGTGAGCGACGCCGATCGTGTTCAGCGGTGCGTGCGGCAAGTCGACGGCCAGCGGTTTGCCGTTGCCGGAGGCGGCCAGCGCGCACATCATTACTGCGATCTGGAAGAAATTAATGAGGCGGTTATATCGCGATGGATGGAGCCGATACGGGCATTGTGCGCGGGATCGCTAAGGGCTGAGCTAGGGTGAGGTGAGGCTGGAATTAATTAGTATATGTGTATACGCATTATCCCACTTCTGATTTCTTAATAGGAAATGTGAACCTGTTTTCTATCTGCCTAGGAAATAAATAAATACACTTTTATTGCCCAACAGAAAACGTATGGTCCGAAAGATTTGGGAAAAAATTCACCTGGTTTGATTGAGTGACAAAATGCATTTAATCAAGCAGGTCGTGGAAATTAAATGTCTCCCGTCTTGTCATCTAAATAAGCAATGCAAAAATTGTTGGATTGCGCTTACCAAAATTGATCTTCATCGAGGTATTTATAATCTGGTTGGGCCAATGACGAAACGAGAGATTATCGATATTTATCAAGATCAGAACATAAGTAAATCGACGATATATTGTACAATCAAAGATTGTGAAGAAGGGATACTATGTATAAATTTGCCAAAAAAACGGTCGGCCACGGGTTTTGAACCAATTGGTAAGAGGGGAGACTCATTAAAGCAGCTAAACACAGAATTGGGATCTCACAGCGAAAACTGGCCAGAAGAATCCATATTGAGAAGACTACGGTGTTTGAGACACAATGTTTTGTTCCAGAAAATGAGAAAAGCTCCAAAATACACAGAGGCTCAGTTACAAAGAATTCCGAGATGTTGCCGCACATTGAGGCGAGTGCATTTTGCCAACAAGTTGATCGTGATGGACGACGAAAAATATTTCACTTTGGCCAACCCTGAGATGAAGGTCAATGATGGTTTCTACACGGACGATTACTTACGCAAATGTTCCCGACGATGTGAGATTCAAGAGCAAAAAGAAGGTTGAGGACAAAACTTTGATATGGTGTGTCATTTCTGAGGCTGGTTTCATTTCACTTCCCTACATTGGCGTTGTTCGTGGTGAGGCCTTAAATGCAGAGCTATATATTAACACATGTCTTTTTAAATTGCTTCAGTTTTTGAATACGAATCATGCAAATGACGAAATGGTGTTTTGGCCAGATCTTGCTTCATGCCATTATGCGACAATCACAAGGGATTGATTGGTATGGGACCAACAACAACAACTTTGTACCGAAAGTGGACAATCCCCCAACCTACCTCAGGCACGCCCAATTGAAGACTTCTGGGCAATATTGAGCCGGAAAGTGTACAATAACTGATGGGAAGGAAGCGCAAAGTCAAGAACAACTCCGACGTCGTATATCAGGAAAAATTAGAGAAATCAACGCTGATGGGGTCGTCCAAAGGATTATGCAACGCGTCAGGGGAAAACTTAGGCAGATCGGACATAACGGTCCATTGTCGATTATTTGAACTTTAGGTAGTGATAAGAATAGTTGAGAGATATTGTAAGATTATTTGTTAAGATTATAAAAATATATTTATAAGAGTTGTCAGCATTTGATTTTTTCCCGAAACTTTCGGACCATACGTTATACTATTTTAGAACAATAATTTGAATACTAATGTAATGTAAAAAGAAAAAGAAAAAAAATCCTATATTGAGTTTATCGTAGTGTCTGATAGATTTCGATTGTGTGTCGTGATTTCGGAGATGGAAATGTTAAAAATGTCGCAGTTTGATCCAATTTCATTCAAGTGCTGTAACATAATATAAATGGGACCATTGGTAAGGATATTAGTTCTTGGAGTGTTCAGGTGAAGTGTTTCTGGAGCGAAGCAATGTTGAAACGAGTTAATAGCATTCGGGATAAAAACCACATACTTATTCTAAAATTGAGATATTTCAATAAAGTTTCTGTATAACTTCCAGTGACAGCTTGTTGCAATTATATATAGGATACCAGATAATTGAACAGTATTCCAACTTACATCTCACCAATGAAAAGTACAATATTTTTGGGAAAAATCTTGTGTTTCTAATCAAGAAACCCGAAATCTTCTTTACATTTCTGCAGATATTTTCGAAATGGCCAGAAAAGATAAGCTTGTTATCGTATGTGACACCTAGATCTCGAATAGAATCAACATGTGCTAGTGTTAGGTTGTTAATTTTGAAGAAATATATAATCGTTTCATAATTCTGAGTGTATGAACACACCTTGCATTTCGTAGAATTGTAGTGTCGAATGAGCATGACTAATTTTCGAGTTATGTATATTTTCGAAAAAAAATTCCCTTATATTCCACTAACAATTGTTCTGGTGTTTTTCTGTATTTCGAATAAGGTCTATAAGTAATCAGTTTAATTGCTGAAATGTCTACTTTCAAATGGTGGTTTATTGATCGTTAAATCGCTTATAATTGAGAAAAACCGACAAGTCTCTCTGAATCATGATTTTCTCAATATGTTCAATGATTTTCAATAGTTGTAGAAAATTTAGAAAACAAGTAATAGGCAAGGACCAGGTGAAGAATGTTGTTGAGGTTCCCTCTTTAAGGAAAATAATATTTAAGCACGAAATCACTCATAATGGTGAAATGGCGATGCAGTTTAGGGGTTGAAAAGGCTTTTTTGCGATTTGCGGCGAAACGTAACCTCCTAGCGAAATACGTTCAATGAAAAAGTTGTAGATAATAGAAATATCGAAAAGTTCTTCATTCAACACTACTTGACATAACATCAAATTAACCGTCAAAATGACAAAAAAACGATTTTTTAGTATTTATTTTTATTTCTCGCGTATAAATGATTTAGTTCAGATGTAAGTTTGTCTTTTTTTGTGTCGAATGAGCATGATTTTTTTTGCAAATGAGAAGATTTCTAGTTTTCCAGTTATTTACATTTTTCAAAAAAATACTCTTATCTTCCACGAACAATTATTTTCTTAATATTTTTTTTTGTATTCCGAATGTCTATAAATGACCATTTTAATTGTTGAAATGTTTACTTTGAAATGGTCTATGTAACTTGGTCGTATTGATCGTTAAACCGCTTAAAATTGAGAAAAAGATATCTATGAATCATGATTTTCTCAATATTTTCCATAATTTTCGACTTTCTTCGTTATTTTTATAACAAAAAATAGTTTATATTAAATTATTTATAATAAAATATTGGAATACATCATTACACTACAAAATTAATTTAATAATATCATTTTCATTCTTTTCTACATCTATTGAAAACCATTGAAAATATTGAGTAAATCATGACTCAGAGAGACTTGTCGGTTTTTCTCAATTTTAAGCGATTTGACCATCAATAAACCACCATTTGAAAGTAGACATTTCAAAAATTAAAATGATCACTAACAGACCTTCGAAATACAAAATAACACCAGAACAATTGTTCGTGAAAGATAATGGTATTTTTTTCGAAAAATGTACATAACTCGACGACTCGTCTTCTGAAATGCGAAAAAGTCATGCACATTTGAAACCAAAAAAAAAAACATTCTACAAATTTTCATCTAAATTAAATTTAAAATTAAAAAAAGAAAATTACTGAAAAATTGGTTTTTCGCCATTTTAACAGTTAATTGAAGGTTATGTCGAAAAGTGTTGAAAACAAAAGTTTTAGATTTTCTTATTATCTACAACTTTTCCAGTGATAATTTTCCGCTAAGAGGCCACGTTTTGCCGTAAATCGCAGAAAACCGTTCTGTACCACTAAACTGCATACCCATTTCACCATTTTGAGTGTTTTCGTGTTTAAATATTTTTTCCCTTAAAGTTGGAACCTCAACAATATTTTCCACCTGGTCCTTGCCTGTTACTTTTTTCTTTTTTAAAAAAATTATAGGCACCAGTCTACATTTCGACAAATATGACTAGAAATAGACAAAGAACCCCGCACCATTCTTATGGAAAATGGGTTCCGACGAAATTCGATGAATTTTTGATATGATTTACGAGGATGTATTGATATCTAGTTAGCCTAGATCAGTTCCCTGCATAAACAAAATATTGCGTTACCATAGCAACGAACAATAACTTATTAGAAGTGTCAGTGCAAAGTTTGACGTCAAAAAAGTAAACCAGAGTTACGCAATAAATTAAAAGAAAATATATGTCCACCGAGATTGTGAAAATCTAAAAATTGGAGTATCGAGCCATCATCAAGTACCTACCTGTATTTAAAAAGGTTAAGAGGTAAGCAGATTTACGAAGATATGCTTGATACCCTTGGATGTCCTTCGTATGCGACCGTGAAAAATTGGACTGCAAGCTTCAGAAGAGGTAAATTTTCCATTGAAGATGATGACCGATCGGGAAGGCCAGTTTCTGTGTCAGTACCCGAAAATATCGATGCAGTTCATGACATGATTTTAACAGACCGTCGAATTGGCCTAAAACGGATATCTGAAGCACTGAATATTTCATACGAACGCGTTCATCATATAGTTAACGTCAATTTGGACATGAGAAAAATTGCTGCAAAATGGATCCCCAAATGTTTGAATGTTGACCAAAAGTGTGCAAGGGTAGTAGGTAGCATCGCGTTCGATTTGTGCTCGATTTGAAACCGATGTAGACTTCTTAAACCGAATTGTTACTATGGATGAGACTTGGGTACATTTCTACGATCCAGAAACAAAGCAACAATCGATGGAATGGCGACAGTTGGGTTCTCCAAGTCCTAAGAAGTTTCGTGTCCAAAAAAAGGTAGAACAATAACTGAAGATTACTATTCTACATTATTGACCACTCTACGGGAAAAAATTAAAGAGAAAAGACGCGGAAAGCTATCCAAAGGTGTTTTGTTTTTGCAGGACAACGCCCCTGCACACAAATCTCATGTTGCCATGCAAACAAATCGTGATTTAGGGTTTGAATTACTAGAACACCCCCATCATATTTGGCTCCGTCCCACTATCATCTCTTTCCACAACTGAAAAAAAGTTTGAAAGGTCATAAATTTTCTTCCAACGAGGAGGCAATAAAAGCTGTGGAGGTCTGGTTTGCAGAGCAAGAAAAATCATTTTTTTTAAAGGTCTAGAAACGTTGCAGGTTCGCTGTAATAAATGTATCCAATTAAGAGGAGAATATGTTGAGTAATAAAATATTTTGACATTGAAATTTTGTTTGGTTCTATAGTATATAGGCTAAGAATTTTTCAATATATCCTCGATGATCAAACGTGTCCATGAGTTGGTCCCATGGACACTTTTGATCAACTTGTCTTGAACCACATCAGATCAAAAATTCATCGAATTTCACCAGGACCCATTTTAGAATGGTGCGGGGTTCTTTGATAGGATGTTTCTTGAAGCAAAAAAATTTCGAGGCAAATTGATCATTTGTTAGATTTTCAGACTGTGGAAGGTTAAAACATCCAAAAGAGCATGGCAAGAAGCGAATCAAACTTTCAATCAAATGTTATTCAAGAGTGGTTTACAACAGTGGTTGTTAGATTTGAGTGAATGAAAATTCCGACAAAGGAAAGGAGCTGCGTTCTTGAAGATAGTGCGTTCTTCATCATTCTCATTGATTAATAAGATGCAAAATGTTTGAGTTGAATCTATTCGCCTCGTCTACATCACGGCGGGATGTCACACGCAAATTTACAGACTATTTACTTACGTACGCGTAAGCACCGATACCTTACCTTAGTGAACATGTTGCTAATTACCGGCCACACACTACGAGAAGAGATAAATGTCTCGCTACCACACGTTGACGAATTGTTTTGCTATACCGCCATTCGTAGATATTTATACGCTAGCAATTGTGCAATGCAAGATGTGGATACGGGGTTTTGATGCCGAAAGGGGACCAGAACAACCCCCTCTAAGACCGGCGGGATTTTCTGCATTTCGCATGCAAATGGCTCGGCCGGTTTTTTCGCTTGTTCAAGCGGGGCACACCTCTTGCTTGCCGGTTTGATTTAGTGTTGCGAAATTGATATATTGTCGTAGCTGGGGTTTTAATTAATGAGTCCCGTCTTCAAGATCGGGTTTTGCCGCATAAGGCCCCGAGGAAAACGGTACGTAATAATACTGCAAGTGTAACATAAATATTCTATAATTCACCATTTTTTGATATCCTTTTTTTTTTCAAAACTTACTAAAATTTACACATGATACTGCAAACAAACTTAAGCATCGATAACCATATTTTATGGATTGCCCTACTGAATTAAATATTTGCTTATACAGTGAAGATAAGGATGTCCACTAAAGGATATCGAAGATACAGTTGCAATATGGGGTTATTCGTAAGGCAATATAAAATAAAATGAAAAAGAATTTGTAAGATTTCTGCCATATTATGACAAGCCGTTGTGATTTCCAGGTTCGAGAGCAGTGTGACCATCATTCCACCAAGGACCCCTATGATCAGATGATATGATGGTGATTCTGATCATCAGAATCACCATTTTTACAGAATGGTTTGGGTAAAGCCTGAGGAGTTAGATCTCCATTTTCCTCCTCTTTTCGGACGATATTCATTTACCCAGGAGCCAAAAACTCTATGACGAAAATCGTCTTAGGTGGTCGAGAAGGACCACATCAGGCTTATTGGCTTGTATTTGCCTGAGATTGGAGAATAGTACACAGATAAAAAAGATTTCTTCAATCAAGAATATACATACTCTTGAAGAGAATAATCTTCTGAAAAGAATAATCATTTCTAATCAATGAATATACTCCCATTTCAGGCTGATTGAGATGTTTACTTCTTTACATAAATTTTCTTGAAATGAATTTGCTTGCAGTGAAAACATTATACCCTTCATCCTAGAAAATATTCACATTAACTCATTGTGAAACATAATCCTCTTAACACAAGAATATAATTCCTTGGTAGATATCACCACGTGACACATTCAACCAATGAGCAATCAAAGCAGCTGGCGACAACCGCGACCTGTGAATACGACTTCCATCCAGTTTGACCATTTGGGTTGGAGGTTATGAGGCTATGCGTACCTATATGAATATTAGTTTTGTTCCTAGTGGAAATTGTTTCTATATAATAAAAATGCAATATCGAAAATTGAATTATGCTCATTACGGGCCAGTTGTGAAAATGAGTGAAATATATTTTGGTCTTCTACAGTTTTGTGTCTAAAAGCGAGTAGCGTTGTTTATGTATTCAATCAAACTGCAATATGCGTCACTACTAACTGGTTTTATTGAGAATACAGTTATTAACAACCTATATAGAAGCTAATAGTGCCTTCAGTAACCAAGCGTGGAAATTAAAAACGTATGGAAACCGCTCATGAACCGTTTTGGAGGGAGAAAAAGCGCAAAACCACGCGCGCCACAAGACTGCGCGTAATTACACCATAATTACACTTTAATTATAGACCTATAAAAGGTCGCGTAGCATCTGATTTTGTCATTATTCACCAGAAGACTATTGCGGATTCAAGCAATTGAAACGTTGTGAAAAATTTGAAAGAGATAGAAATCTTTCAACCATTAAGATGATGGACGTCCGAAATAAAAGTAATCACAGTTATTAAACTTAGAACCGTTCTCATATAAAACC
Source organism: Chrysolina oricalcia (assembly GCA_944452925.2). Lineage (NCBI taxonomy): Eukaryota > Metazoa > Arthropoda > Insecta > Coleoptera > Chrysomelidae > Chrysolina > Chrysolina oricalcia. The sequence continues at coordinate 14,448,255 of OX101818.2, read as the reverse complement.
ATTATTTATACTTAAATTGTTCGTAGTTGTGAATCTATGCTTTGTTTAATCTATCCAATCTTGCCAAAATGAAAATGGCTTCCATTCTATATTTCATAACCAAGTGCAAAGTGCAGATTTGAACTCAACCTCCAAGTTGATAGAAGAATAGTATTCATTATCGAAATTGCAATGTTCTTGTCTCAACCTACTCCCATGATTCAACAAAAAGAAGTGCCCATTATTGAAGTTGAAATATTCTTGCCTCAACCAACTTATGAAGCAAGTGTTCACTTGTTTCAAAATATTTTTCTTGTAAGTGGCCAAGAGGATTCCGTCAAAAAATCAAACTAATATTTGGTTGGACCTATTCAAGAATACAATCTCTTTGAATCAACGCAATTATGATGCAAAAAATCCTTTTTATTAGTGCAGTTCCAATAGATTCGGCACTTCTCATTCTCCATGATATTCTTCTCCACGAACAAGAGAATGGGAGAATATCGGTCTTGAGTCAGTATATTCGTACCATTTGTCTGCATATGGATGTTTATAGTGGGCTGTGTAATATCTGGTATAAGTTGTACCACTATAGTTAGATAGAGCATATAGATTGTACTGAGAAGGATTTACGTTGTCTGCTGCATAATCACCAATATCTAAACCTTCCAGAGGAAAATCAAGTTTGAACAGGCGGGTTTCCAGAGCCGGCCTTAGTGAGCGCGAGGCCTGGGGCCAACTTGTTTTGCGATGCCCTCATATATTTTATTTATTAATAAATTTATATTTTTATCCTTTGAAGAAATGCTTACTCAATGTTCTCATTTATTCACCTTCCCCTTACTACCTCTCGAATGGCATGCCTACTAAATATATGTTCAAAATATAAAATACATAATTTAAATCAATAATTTATTTGGCGGGAAAACACTTTTGAATGTTTTGATAATATAATAACTAATACTAGATAAAATAATATGAAAGATGTAACAAAATCTAAACAAAACAATATATAGTATATTACGTAATATACCTATCAATAACGAAAACGAAAATAAAACTCTGAATATTCAAACGAAACATCAAAACAAAACTCATAATAAAATAATAATTTGAATTCTTTCACTGAGTGAAAATGAAACATGAAACGTATATGTGAGACTCATGAGATCTTATGAAAAAATCACCCGCCTAGCTTTCATTTTCGAAAATTCATCTATAATGGTATCAAACTCCAGCCTCGCACTTATATCAGACTCTATCGATAATGTGGCTAATGAACTTAAACGATCTTGAGACATGGATGTGCGTAAGTAAGTCTTGATTAATTTCAGACGAGAAAATGACCTTTCCGCACTAGCAACTGTAACAGGAATTGTTAATAGTACCCTATATGCGATAAAAGTATTGGGAAACGGATTTCCCATTTCGTTCAGTCGTTTCAACAAGTCAATTGCAGTAAGTGTTTCTGGTGGCAAAACTTCTCTCAAAATTCTTAGTTCGATGAATAGTTCTGCTCCATCTACATCCCGATGTTCCCCACTACTGAGATACAAATCCAAATCGAAACAGCATTTTTTCAGCTCTTCATCAGTAATTTGTCGCAATTTTGAAATGTTATATAAAAAACCGAAATGTTCCGAGAACGCCTTCATTTGGGTGAAACGGGTGTTTATTGCTTCGATAGCAGTGTCCAAAATTGGAAAGAAATACTCTATCTCAAAAGTGTCTCTAGGTGTTCTGTTTGAACTTATCGGGTCGTCGTCACCCTCATAGCCAAACAATCTCTTTTTCTTTCTAATTCTTGATTGCTGTTGAAGATGTGATTGATGTGAATTTATCAATCGCACCAAATTGTTTTTTTAAGAATGTCTCCTTTGATCGTTTGTTCAATAGTTTTTTATTTCCACTGGTGAATTTTCTAAATTTATCGCGGTCTCGGCCCATAATAACGAATGGAATAACGATAATAAATCTGTCTGCGACTACATAAACACGATCACGTTAATGTCGTCAATATAGACTATAGAGTATAGGTACACGAAATGAAGAAATATTCAGTTATTTAGAACCGTTAAACATAAATACGAAACTGTGATGTTGAACGGCTGAACGCAACTAATGACATGTCGTGTTCTAACACGTGATCATCCTAAATGTAGATAGGCGGGACTGGCGGGAGAGTTGTAGAGCCTAAAGTACAGTTCCGTACTTAGGAGGTTGGTTCCTTCCTGTTAAAGAAAATCAAGCGTTGCGAGCATTATCAGAATTTCAGTAGTAGCAGAAAATTTATAACGTGTAAAAGTTTTTTTAAAATTGTATTCAGTATGATTTTATTAACGAAACCTTCGGTAGCGCGAGGCCTCTAAAGGCGCGAGGCCCGGGGCCGGCGCCCCGCTTGGCCACCCTTAAGGCCGGCTCTGCGGGTTTCTCATTACCATCTGAAGTTTCCTCCATGATGAAAGAGTCCAAACATTGTGAAAGACTAAGTTGGCCTAACCTAACCATACATTTCTTCAGAATGAGAAAATTGTTGTATGACTGGTATCCTGGATGACCGAATAGAGAATTTATCATGGAATATAGGAGAACTTTTGGTGTATCAAGGAAAAATAACTGTTGCTTGGATGGGATACATTTTTTCAATATTATAGTATTTACTACATTTCAATTTTTCTTCCTGAATAGGTGCAGAACCGCTTGAACTGAAACTAGAGGTTGCTTTGAGGTGGGAGACAGCAAGTATATCATGTAAAATCCCAAACCAAAGGTTTCCCTAACTTCCACGGCATATGAGAGTCATTCTGTCTGGACGCTTTCCTTCATTTCTACTTATTCCAAGAGATTCCAATATCAACGGAATTTCTGCAAATGCTAAATAAAGTATTTTTTATCAGATATTTTACTGCATGCATGTATGGTGTTTTGAAAAACGACCTGACCTAAATCTACAACTCAAACCATGTGTTCCATTTTCTTGTACAATAGATCCGCATCTTTATTTGTGACTCACACAGATTGATGTACCCAAACGGAGGCCAACTGCAATTCTGAAAAATTGATCCAAAACACCTAGTAAATAAACTACTAAACTTGATGAAAGACACCGGCCCGATTTCTTGTCAGTCTTTAACTAACCAACCGTTGAGTTCAGCCTGTGCCATTTTCTGAACTTGATGGAGAAATTAAAAACGAATATGTGGCTCTTTCCTACGTGACCTCACAAATGGTGAAAATACTGACATTTTACTCGAATATACTATTAAGGTGACACCCAACCAAGGATTTATAATTTCTCCTGAAGAGTTGTTCTTCGTAGTAGATTTGAAAAAAAAAAGATTTATTGTCACTATTCGAAAAGCCAAAAATAAAATACAGTGCAGTTTCATAAGGTGTTTTCAGTGATCATAAGGCGAGAAGTCCCATGAAGTCCAAGCCAACGAATCCGTACAGAGTAAGAACGAGTAAGAAGATCAAGTTATCGAGTCATGCACTCACTAATCTGAACATTAATTATATGGCATTACTGTGCTCGCGACGAAATTACAATTTATCAACAAGGATGGCATTGTCGTCTGGATTATTATGACGTTCATTATTAGTGTGTTTAGGAATCGTGGTTAGAATTTGGAGTTTCGACACGAAATGACTGACAGCAGAGCGTTGGTAAGATTTATCAGCACATCGTAGGACGATAAATCACGCTTTTGGTGACTGTGTGCGGATTGTTTTCAGTAGAATGGTCATGGAGGTCATTTGCGCTTGACTCGATTAATTTTTTTTATGAATGTTTTTTCTCATTATTCCGTATACCCAATAAACTTTATAGGAGTGATTAGGTAGAATATTTTATTTTATTTTCAGTCTACCGCATCCTGAAACTCCAGACACTTTCGAAACATGTAGTTATTTTAGTACCAAATTTGTTACAACCTCATAAACTTGACAATTAAGTAGGTAATCATTATGTAAAAAATTAGGTATAGATTCTGTGTATCGGATCCGCTAAAGATGCGAAAGGGGATGAGAGGAAATTAGAAGGAAACAAAAAAGATCCTTTTCCTGTTTCTTAAATCCTTAGTTTATAAATAAATGTGTCTCTTTTTTTCAGTTTTTTTCCTTTGTTTGTCTTCATTTGTGTTTACTTCGTTCGTTTTTTGTGTACCTCGAAAAACCTGAAGCTTTTACCATAACTTCACCTAAATTATCATTATTTTAAGTATTAAGAAATTGAGAAGTGAAGATTGCTTCAACTTCCCTATAAGTATCAGTTCCATCTAAACTATTTAAATCTATCTCATCATTGAATGGATGTATTTTTGGGGGGGGGGAGGTGTATCTCCCCCCGACTCTGCGCTCATTTCGGTTTCTTTTCTCAATAAATTTTGTAAATTCAACCAATTATAACTCGTCCTAAAGGACTCAATTTGATCTCGTTGATTTCTGATTACAAAAATCGTAGTTTGCTATCGGCTTAATAGGAAGGAACAGAAATGCAATAGTACGAGAGCTAGCAACGTCAGGAAAACAAGAATTTCAGAAAGGCCAGTTTTTAAACATGCTGTCTCTTTCACTCTCGCGGACGTCATATGGACTATCTGACTGGCGATAGAGATTGCGTTCATCAGTGCGCATCGCACCTGTACAAGTAAAATATTGATTTTTCAAATTGATTTAAGGAGGTTTCTTTACTTTTCATTAGTTTAATTGAATCACACATGAATCAATTACTGCCAGATATTTTTATCGTTGTTTAAACTGTGCCAGGCGCTAATTTTGAATAATTTTTTTTTCAATATTTTAGTATGACTGAAATTTTTATATGATGTTTTTTAAGTATCTACAAATCCAAAATTAATTTGCCAAACAATAATTCAGTTGTTGAACCTCCAGCCAGACCGATTTCAAAGTAAAAACTGATTTATGGTATTATTTTGTTTGGTCTAGAAATGGTTGCCAAATAAATTTCAGAGAAAGAACTAAAAACCATTGAATTAATTTGTGGATTAATACGTTATCAAAATAATAATTAATTATTCCACAAATATTTTGAAAAAAAAAAATTTTTATTCAAAGTTAGCGTCTGGCACAGTTTAAGCAACGATAAAAATATCTGGCAATAATTGATTCATGTGTCAAAAAGTTCAATTATACTAATAAAAAAATAGAAACCTTCTTAAATTTATTTGAAAAATCAATATTTCATGTACAGATATACGATGCGCACTGATGAACGCAACCTCTACCGCCAGTCAGATAGCCCGTATGACGTCCAGGAGAGTGAGAGAGATAGCATGTCTGAAAACTGGCTGGCCTACCTGAAATTCTCTTTCGAAAACTACAATAGGATAAAAAATTCGGATAAGTTTAATAATAATAATAATCAGAATGGGGATGATTTTAAAGAATACGTGGTGAAAACAATATGGAACACAACAGCGAAAATGTTGCAAAACATGTATTTCGAAAAATCAATGTTACTTTCAACCCTTTGGCATTTAAGAAATCCCGTGATTCACGTAATTCTAATCGAAAGAACTTACAAGGTAATTTAGAAAAACGTTAATGGTTCAATAGTATTAACTAAAAGTGAAATAGTTGAAATGGCATCAGTATGGGATGAAAATAGTCCCATGTGTCTTTTAAATAGATTTTTTCATATCGCTGCAAATGAATTAGCTTGGCGAGGAGGTGAAGCTGCAAATTGTAAAGTACACTGTTTTAAGAAGAAAAATCAAATAATGGTGATTTAACTGGTCGCATTGAATATAATACAGTTTTTTCCAAAACGTGTCAGGGTGGCTCAAACAACTGCTGCTAATGGCTTATGCTAATGGATTATGCCCCGTAACGTTGTTTTATAAAATATTATTACATAGACCGAACCATAATACAAGTGGTAGATTATTTATAACTACCCAATCCGTTTTGGAAAATTATTCATCAAAAAGTTGGTACAAAAATAATTTAACTCAATCTTTTCTGACAACAGCTCTCCTTAAATTGCCAACGAAAGTAGGTATTCGAAAACAATCACAAAAAATATCCGGCTAAATCCGAGCTCTTGTGGTATTACCACGATAATCGAAGTATGAAACCCTCCTTTCCTGCAATATTAGCACCAATAAGGGACGTATGCCTCGATAATACGCAGCTTTTGAGCCGGTAATACCACTTTGGCAAGGCAACCACGTATCCAAACAACTACGGAGAATATAAGTATCATCTTGCTACTAATATAAATGTCAGTCGGACAGACTTCATGTCTGTCAGGCATTATCTATAACTATTAAAGGATTCACAATAGAACTTTTTTTACTCTGTTGGTTCGTGTAATTATCTCAATACTCGTGCTCACAATACTATCGATAATTCTGTCAGAAATCTTAAACTCGATCAAATTGCTTTAAAGTAACACCACTCGTCCTAAAGGACTCGTGGTGTTACCAAGCAATTTGAGTTGATTTCTGACAGAATTACTATCGATAGTATTACCCCCAATAAATTCACTCGCCGTATGAAACCCTCCTATCCTGCAATATTAGGACCAATGAGGGACGTATGCCTCGATTATACGTAGTTCCTAGCTTTTGAGCCGGTAATGCCACTTTGTCATGGCAACCACGTATCCAAACAACAACGGAGAATAGAATATCATCTTGCTATTAATATGAATGTCAGTCTGACAGACATCATGTCAATCAGGCATTATCTAACTATTGAAGAATTCACGAGAATGGAACTTTTTTTACTTTGTTAGTTCGTGAAATTATCTCAAATACTACTCGTGCTCTCAATACTATTGATTATTCTGTCAGAAATTTTGACTCGATCAAATTGCTTTGAGGTAATACCACTCGTCCTATAGGACTCGTGGTGTTACCAAGCAATTTGATCTCGTTTATTTCTGACAGAATTACTATTGATAGTATTGCGAGCACTCGTGGTATTACCCCCGATAGTATTGCGAGCCCTCGTGGCATTACCTCCGATAGTTTCGGCAGTTCATTCCCTGGTATTTCGGTTGTCATTCCTTGATTGAATCCAACTAAATTCAAGCGTTAAACCTTGTACATTCATTATGCCGGAATGTACTCTTTTATATTTCGACGCAATTGGGAGCAATTTATTAATAAATCCAAATGGGAAAAATTATACATCTATGCCGCGTACAGCCGATTTATCAATCCGGCAAAAATACGCATACTCGACAGCTATTATCGTCAACCAAATTGTAAATCAACGAGACTCATTAATTAATAGATCGACAATGAACGCTCGTAATTAATACGATTTTGCGAAATCGAGAACCTGCATACATACCGCGAAAAATAAAAAGTCAGCTACACAAGTTATCTCATTCAATAGGTAGACTTATTTATCGATACTATTTGTCATTATCGGTATCGATTGCATTTTTTCAAGTGACGTAAAACGTAGCGGATCAAGTTGCGTATAGCCCGTTTGAAAGATTAACTAGTTGATAAGAGTGGCTATAAAAATAAAAATATAAATATTTGTTCTGAATAGGCAGTATTGATGTCTGGGTGTCGGCAAATAATATTATGCATTTTAGTACTAGGTATTGAAAATTAGTTCACAGCGGTCAAAAGTATAGAAGGGTCATGGAACTGTGATCTGTTTGGTTTTCTAGGACTTTTTGCCTTTTACAAATTTGAATAAAAATGAAATGTCATATTATGAAATCTATATAGTTATAAAAGGGCAAAACTAGTATTAGCCAGAAACATTATTGTTTAGCTGGTATTATTATTTATAAACGTGAAATAATATATTTGTTGGCAAGTAACTGAGCTTACAAGAAGTAGGTGTAGCCTCTTTTGTGGAATCTTGTGAATGATGAGCTTTAAAGTGGACTGAACATGAAGGAGTTCACGTCCCTAGGATATGCTGAGGATTTGGTTGGGAAAACTCAACATCTCAGGTATAGTGCCATAAACGAATTTTCAAACTGAGTTGGTAGGACAGTTATTCCTCATCCTCATTGAACCAACGAGCACATAAATGCCAAGTGTGAATCCACTTCATGCACTCGCGCTAGGTTTTGAGGTTATTTGTCCTTTTTTCAACGATCACAAAAACAACAAATTCACGTTGGTACCGGTATATGTTGTTTTTGTGTTTGTTAAAAGAAGTACGAATTTATAACATCAATACTAAGCGCGTGCGAAAGAAGTGGCTTCGTACTTGGCATTTAGGTGCTCGTATTGTACCATCGTAAAAGTCATTCAACAAAAGAAATACAGACGGACCAACTATTCCTAAACTTCAATGAGATTACCTCGGTGCACACGAACTGCACCAAAATTCCATTGGCCCTCTAATCCTTTAAGTGAATTACACCATTCATGAAAGGGTGAATTCCTGTACCTTTAAGCCGGTACATGAACTGCACCACGGTCATTTCTGGCTCAAGTGTCTATGTAAGTTTAGTTCGTTCCGGTTAGATCAGACTAAAAAATTACTCGTCACAAAATTTGTATTTCATTTCATCGCGTCCAAATGTCTACGTAAGGTAACTTCGCTCTGGTTAGAACAGACCAAAAAATCATTTGTTTTAGATTAATTTCGTCGCTCCCAAATGTCTACGTGAGGTTAGTTCGTTCTGGTTAGAGCAGAAACTCATCACAAAATGTGTTTGTTTAATATCCTCTCGCCTAAGTGTCTACGTGAGATCGTTCTGGTTAGAACATTCTAAAAAAATTATTCCTCGCAAAAAGTATGTGTTTGATTTCCTATGGCCAGCTGTCTGCGTGAGGTTAGTTCGTCTTGACTAAAAAAATAAAATCTCACAAAATGTATAGGTGTATAGGTTCAATTTCCTCGCGTCCAAATTATTGTTCTTAGCCTTGCTAAATTTGGTTTCCAGTAATGACCAGAGCCGGCCGTAGGTCTTTTTCTACTGTAAGCAACCCTTTCCTTCCCCCCCCCCCCCAACGAATCAGAGTACCTTTACCAAATAATAATTGTGACCAAAAAATAAGAGGTAGAATTGAAGAGAATAAACAACAAAGTTAAATTACAAACCAGAAGTTTATTTAATGGTCAGCATTATTACATATAGTTTGTTAGGGGCGAAATTTAGGTAAGGAGAGCAGTGAATGTGCAATGATGTTTCACGCCACTAACATACCCAGGAGTTCAGTCGGCGTGGGTTCGACAATAAAAATTGATTTCGATAAGGAAGTATGGGGTTTAATTTTCCGGAGCGCCACGGATTTATCGCCAGTAAAAAATCCGAAACCACCCTGATGGTATGGGACAACTCACTGCACTAATATTACTGAAATTTAAAAAAAAATAATATATAAATATGTAGAGGTTTTGTCTTCCCTTATACTTGGATAACTTGGACCAGAATAAAAGAAATACTCATGTCCCTCAATTATAAAATATATTGATTTATTCCATTGAAAATATGAACGGTTGGAATTTAGTCGCTATTTTCCATCAAGATAACCTCTCTTGGAAAGGATTCATGTTTTAAAGAGAAACATTCTCAATTGAAAATTGAATTAATACATGACTCCTCTGGAAATGGAAAAACCCTACGATAAAATTGAAGTTATTTTTTTTGTAATATCTAACAGAAAACAACTACTTCCCCGGCTAAAGCCACGCTGGACATTGAACTACATCTGATAGATATTGAGAAAGACCCTATATAACTTGAGAGAAAAAATCTGAAAGTGAAAATTTGCATTTTCATTCAGATAGTTGATTATTTATTAAATGTCCAGTTTCCATTGGAGATTCTTATCTATGAATGAGATAAGGGAGAACGTTATTCAGAAGTATCACTCACAGAAAATCGCTCAATCCATTGATGCGTGAATTGCATCTCTTTCGCTAGGCCGCCAATACATTTTGGTCGACAAAAATCTATTTCACTCTTCTAAAATCATCAGGGAGGTCGGAAGAATCGGAAAACATACTCTTCAGAAGCAATTTCACACTGTAATGAGGAATTGTTGGACTATTTCTTGTGCGGTGAAACTTTGAAAATATTTTTCTGACATAAAACCTGTCATGGATATGGCATGTTGATTTCATTGAAAATATGAACAGGATGTTCATAAAGTCAGTTGCGGAATCATCTGCGACTGAAAGTTGGAATTTAGTCGCTATTTTCCATCGTACAAGATTACCTCTCTTGGAAGGGATTCATGTTTTAAAGAGAAACATTCTCAATTGAAAATTGAATCAATACATCCAGTTCATATTTTCAATGAAATCAACATACCATACCCATGACAGGTTTTATGTCAGAAAAATATTTTCAAAGTTTCACCGCACAAGAAATAGTCCAACAATTCCTCATCACATGACAACGATCAAGTTGTCATTTTGAAACAGTGGCGTACGAGAGTGGAAAGTTTATATCAATGACAGAGAATTTCTGATGTTATTGTATTAAAACAGAAAGAGTTTTCTAGTGCAAAATCAACCCGTAAAAAGTTACAATTATTACAAAGAGAAAATAGTTCATTATAAATGACTTAAAGTCTTTTAACATTAAAAGGAAATTTTTCTTGTTTACACTTTTGAAAACTCTATAAGTCTGTTTCCATTTCATTCAACAGGTCATTTTCAATGGCCAAGGTTGCTAGTTCACTCAAGTGCTCTTGTCTCAAAGTTGATATTAAGTATTATTCAACTTGGAAAATCTTCTTTCGTCGCTGGATACTGACACTGGGGGCGTTAAAAGCATTATCAATGCAACGAAAACAGTTGGGAAAGTATCCACATAACCATGTTTAGTTATAAATGACAAGGCTCCAGCTGGGTGAGTTCCAGGTGGCAGCACTGGTGCAAAAAATTTCAGCTCATCAAACAGATCATCTGCGTTCATGTCACAATCTTCTCCATCGCAGTCCTGATGCCGAGTTCCTACCAAATCTGTCTAGTTTCTTATCTTGAGAATCATATAAGGCATCGTATACTTTTTCAATATTCTAAGGCAACAATGCCTCGATTCTGGTTTTCCACCTAGTATTACAGAGCTGTACTGTGAGAGTTAAAACGTGCTTCAGCAAAATACTCCATCTTTGTATAAAACATGAAAAAAAGTTAAAGATTTCTTGTATAGTGCTGAAACAGTCTAGTGATTATCTTCGTAATTCAGGGTTGGGTGCGCCAGGAAGTTAGCGTGGTAGAATTTATGGTAAATAATGAAATAACGTCAACCGATTGGATGCAGCAAATATGAATATTTTGTTATATTGTCCAATAGAATTTGTATCGACTTCATCCAATCGGTTGTAGCTATTCCATTATGTAGCAGTTGAACTCTTTCAGTACGCCACTGGTCAACGCATTTTTGAACGGAATAAGCCAAATGCAGATAATTGCTTCGTATACCCAAAAATACAATTCAATTTTTAATAATAGTTGACGAATTGCTTATAGTGAGACGAACTTTTACAATAGACATTGTTTAGCAAAAACTCGTTCTTTGAAGATTTTTTCTGAGTGACCCTTTTAAACCTGCGGATAAAGGAGTAAAAATGGCAAAATTCGTGATCGATCAAACAATGGAATCGAATCGATATGTCTTATTCCATAATATATTCGTTACTAGGGTTAGGGGCGATGATAGTATTTGAGTCATTCGAAAGAATATGGAAGTTTTTATTTAGACATTTTTCTTCCAGGTTAAATATTCAAGAATGATATAATGTGTTAATGAGTATGTGGTGTCCATCCAAACTATCATTTGGAAAAGTCGAGCTTATTTTGAGAATCCAGAAAAAAGTTAGTTGAAATGCAGTTTCTGAACCAGTAAGTTGAATTTTAATCATTTTTCGGAACAGTAGGACTTCAATCATTTTTCGGAACAGTAGGACTTCAATCATTTTTTGAGTCAGTTGCATTTCTATCATTGTTCAAGTAAATTGTAGTTTTTATATAGTGCTATTTCGGGTCTCGGATCCCGATCCGAGCAATTTCGAAATTATTCATTAAAGTCAAGTAACTAGTTCGCCGCCGTATAGAAGCATGATTGATATCCATGTGTTCTGGAAAGGTATTTGGTACAGATGAATACGTAGGATTGCATTCAAGTTAATTTTGAAATTTTAGAGTTTTGAATAACTCTTATTTGCAGATTTAAATTCATTGTGTTGGTAATTAGAAGTAAATGTTAAGGTATTATTTTCAGTTCATAGTTCAAGTATTTCAATTGTCAAGTAATTTTTTTATATATTTATTCTATTTTCACACATGACTTTTCCTAGCCAATACATTTGAAAACAACCAAAGCCAATTCAGTTTCCTTATCATTTCGTAGAATTTGAATCAAGTCCAAGCAACCAATATCATCATAGGTATTGAGAATATTAGTGAACCAGTACATATGGGTATCCTCGCGCATGTGTAAACATCGAATCATTTCGGTATCTACCCATTATAGAAGACGACGGGACAGTGTATTTAGGTAAGTAAAATCATTATTATGATGAGATCACATATGAGGGTTTTATAGCTAAATTAATCTCCACAGAAGTGTTATTCTGTGTAAAATGAGAGGATTTTGGACAAAATAGAACCAAACATATTATTCCACTAGCTTAAAGAATTTACACGCTAACGGCCAACCAGCGCTCTGAATTACATGTAAATAACTAAGGGGAGGGGACATTAAGAGTCATTCTTATCTGATATTCAATTAATTAAATGTTCAATTCACCAATAAACAAATTATATTTTCTGGGATTTAGGGGAACGATACTTTCATGGCTTGACTCATATTTAAAAAACAGGAAAGTGTATGTCGAATTACAAAATGAAAAATCAAATATGTATAATATGGACATCGGAGTCCCACAGGGCTCTATATTGGGTCCTCTCATATTCCTTCTATTCATAAATGATCTTCCGTTACATCTAAGTACACACAGAAAAAAATGCTGATTTGTAATTAAGTATAACAATAGTCTTGAACTCCAACTAAATTTTATTATTTTCGAATTGAAAGGATTTGTTTTGAAACAAGAAAAAGCTACTTTCTTTTTGAAAAGAGAGATATTCTTGATTGGCAAGATAACGATCCATTTAATTGGATGTGTTGTATTCTCAATCCAACAAGATTATTTGTCTAAAAATAAGAAAGGATATACATATATATACAGGGTGTTAATTAAGTACGTTGACAAACTTCGGGAGGTGATTCTTTGAAGGTTTTCAGGGCGAAATGTTCATATAAACATATGTCCCAAACGGCTTGGTTTTCGAGATACAGGGTGATAAAAATACATTTTTTTCAAGATTTTTTAGAGTTAACTTCGACATTTTCTACAATAATCAGTTCAAATTAGGCAAGTACAATCCATTCAATAGTACGCACGATACAAAATAATGCATTTCTCAAATAATTCACAGGGTCCTCCTTTTTTCAGAGTCAAGCTTTGTTCAACCCTTCAGAATTTTTTTTTCCGCCGCCACTGACATACTATGAGAAAGCAATAATGAATGTTGTTTCATTTAACATCTTTTTGCTCTCTTGATGTTTTTCATTTACTTGTACGGTTCAGGAGTTACAATGAAAATATTAACGCAAACATTTTCCAGTAACGCATAAGATAAAGAAATTTGATAAGCAAATAGTCTAACAAACTTGAAGGGTGATTCTTTGAAAGGTTTCAAGATGAAACGTTCATATAAACATGTCCCAAGCGGCTTGGTTTTCGAAGTACAGGTTGATCAAAATACATTTTTTAGGAGTTTTTGGAGTTTACTTCGAAGTTTTCGACAATAATCGATCCAAATTAGTTCAAATTGGACAAGTACAATCCATTCAATAGTGCGCATGATATAAAATAATTCATTTCTCGAAGTGTCATTGCCACTCTCCAAAGATTAGCGCGTGACGCAATACGTCATTTTGTTCTCATTACACAAATAGCTATTTTCTTCTCGTGTAGAGAAAATGTAATGTTATGGAGCTCCCATAAATTTTTTACCATAACTCAGGTTGAATATGTATTGCACAAAGTTAATTATGGCAAAATAATTTTGGACATTTTCAATAGTGAATAAATTTATTATCAAATACTAGAGCAAAGTAACATAAATTCCCTAGGAATAAAATTAAGTTCAGAAAAGGACCATTATTGAAATTGATATGTCAGAGCAGCTGCTGGAAATGGCCACCGCCAACTTCAATGCATGCGTTTATGCGCCTAACCATAGACTGGCGGACACGCTCAAAAATACCAGGAGTGTTTCTTATAATTCCGCATGACTCCTGTATGCGATTCCTCAGGTCTTCTTCACTTTGAACTGGAGTTCGGTACACTAATGATTTAAGGTGCCCCCAGAGGAAAAAATCAAGTGTATTCATATCGGGTGACCTTGGTGGCCAAAGTTGTGGCCCACCACGCCCAATACAGCGATCAGAATAATTCTCATCTAAATATTGGCGTGCAACCAATCTGAAGTGTACTGGAGCACCATCATGCATAAACCAAATTTCAATTCTTTCCCTCAGTGGGATCTCTTTTAGGAGTCCAGGTAAGATGAATTCAAGAAAATGTCGATAATGGTCACCATTGAGTCTATGAGGCAGAAAATGTGGCCCGATAAGGAAATTCCCTACAATTCCAACCCAAACATTCACAGAAAACGTCTCTTGAAAATGGTTTTCAATCACGGCGTGTGGGTTTTCATCAGCCCACATATGATTGTTGTGAAAATTAATAATGGCTTTACGGGAAAAGCATGCCTCATCGGTGAATAACACTTGAGATAAAAACCATGGATTTTCCAACAATTTATTTCGAATCCAAGTGCAAAAAGTTAATCTCTTTGGAAAATCCCTTGGCAGAAGAGCTTGAACACGCTGTATGTGATAGGGATAAAGTTGTTGCTCTTTTAAAATTTGCCATACCAATACATGGGTTACGTTAAACTGTGCCGCAATTTGTCTTGTACTGGTGTCTGGATGCTGCTCAATTTCGTTAAGTACAGCTTCTTCTATCTGAACTGTTCTAACTCTCCTGGGTCTTCCTATGAGAACAGCAGACCTCTTGAAAGTACCCGTTTCACGAAGACAGAAGTGAATATTGATGAACATTTGTGTGCTGGGAGTATGACGTTATGGAAATCTTTCTAGATACATTCGTCTGGGGGCACGAGCGTTACCATCAGCCATTCCATACATTAAGTGCATGTCTGCCATTTCTGAATTTGTATATTCAACCATTTTATCCAAAGGAATATTGAATGAATCTGCTTTATAGCTTGCACTAATGAAGAATTAACAATGAGACAGTTTCTCAACTTTCGATAACTGTCAAGTTGTTGATATTTAAATAAATGAATTAATATCAAAGCCCACTTTGCTATTTTTATGAATTCAAATTGATTACAAAATTTCTGCGTTACTGCAGAAGAAAAAACAAACCGAAATTTCTGATAAAATAATGTACTCCGTACGGAAACAAAAATTTGTTTGATTTAGTTTTTCGGAGTTATGACCAGAGATTCATAAATGAAAATCAAATGTGTAATGATCTGCGACTATTAGATAAACCCTATTAACTATCTTCCATTACAGGATTACCTTTCGGAAGTTTTTTATGTTGAAAAGGAAACGTTCAATTGAAAACTAAAAAATATCTTTTTTTAAAATAACAAAAAATTTGTATGAGTTCTCTATCAAGACTGATGGGTAAAAACATTTTTAATCAAATATCTCAATGAAAATGCACATTTTTACCATCAGAATCTTCAGGTTGAAAGTTAAGGTTTTCCCAATATCTGTCAGATCTAGTTTAATATCCAGCGTACCGCAGTGACGGGGAGATAGTAGTTTTCTGTTAGATATCACAAAAAGAAATCACATCTTTACAATAACAAGCTTTTATTTAGCTTCACTTGTAACTAACTAACAAACAATTTAATAAAAGTTGAATTTGACCCACTTCTAATACTCCGATTAATTTGAAATTTGGCAGGTTTCCGTAATTCCGGTGACAATGCATTAAAAAAAATGTTTGTTAAAAACCAAAATGGCGGCTCCAATATGGCGGACGAGTTTTGTGATTATGATCCGATTCTGTTCAAAATTGGTATGTGATGTTAAAAATGAAAATTATAAAAAGAAAACATTTTAAAGTTTTTATACAATACACTGAAAAGGAAAAAATAATTCATTTCATTGTTTGATTTAGGTAATCTTGTACAGAAAGATTTTGATACTCACAGAATAACCTACAAAAAATGAAACAAATTATTTTTTCATTTTCAGTGCATTTGTATAAAAGCTTGTTTGTCTTTATATTTTTTATTGTATAATTTTTATTCATCGTAGATTTTTCTAATTCTGAAAAAATATTTCCATCAATTTACAATAATTGAAAATGTTTAATTTTCAAATTTTCTAATGTTATGCCACACTGGAAAATGTTTAAATTAATATTTTCATTATAGCCCCTGAACCGTACAAGTAAATGAAAAAATGCAAGATATCAAAAAGATGTTAAATGAAACAACATTGATTATTCCTTTCTCATAATATGTCAGTGGCGGCGGAAAAAAAATTCTGAAGGGTTGAAAAAAGCTTGACTCTGAAAAAAGGAGGACCCTGTGAATTATTTAAGAAATGCATTATTTTGTATCGTGCGCCCTATTGAATGGATTGTACTTGCCTAATTTGAACTGATTATTGTCGAAAATGTCGAAGTTAACTCTAAAAAATCTTGAAAAAAATTTATTTTTATCGCCCTGTATCTCGAAAACCAAGCCATTTGGGACATATGTTTATATGAACTTTTCGTCCTCAAAACCTTCAAAGAATCACCTCCCGAAGTTTGTCAACGTACTTAATTAACACCCTGTATATATATATATATATATATATATATTAGAGTTTTGATTTGCATTCTTTTGAGAAAATCAAAACTAACATCCAAAAGAGTTAGAGTGAGTTAGAGTTAACCGTAGGCTTAATTTTAACATTGAATCAAAATAAAAGTATCTTAAGAACTAGAATATTTATTCTCAATTGTAGAAACATATTCTTGTTCGAATATTTTCCATAATTTTATTAGGTTTAGCTATATTTTGGTTGAAACCAATGAAAACTTATATCAATACTAGGCCCAGCCAATACTAAGCCCAGCTTCACCTAAGAATAGGCTGTTCTGACTTGAATTATGTTATACTTGAAAGTAGACGTAGTGGGGTTGATCGTTGCGTCTCGTGTCGATCGAGATTGTCCGATTGATTTGGCGGTAGGCCGGTAGGCGACATAAGTGTTTACGACGTTCAGGTTTAGGTGTTAATCTGTCGAAATTTGTCTTTTCTCTTTTTGGATTGTTCATAATTGTTGTGAAGAAATGGAGGAACTTCTACGAGAATGGCAATTAGAAGACCTGATTGAACGTTCAACGGTAAGTAGTTATATTTAATTAACCAAAACAGTGATTACAACATCTCTGTAACTGTAAGAAAGAGTATGGCGTCCTGTTGTAATATGTTTTCGCCAAATTTTGTCTATAATATCTGTAAATTATATTGGTGGGTGTAAGACTGAATCAATTATTTTTGGCCAGGTATACCTACGTTTCTTAGACACCTTTCTATGCATAGAATAAAGAAAATTATAATAATTTTATTCGTTGATAGGCAAAATATTATTACTTTAAATCAATATATGATTTGAAGTGGGTGGGTATATACGCACATTAAAGATGCATTTTGTTTTTTTAGATCATGAAATAACAGCTGAAAACGTCTCAAAACTGTCTGAAGACTTGATCAAGAATTAATAGCTAGTATAGAGAAACGCATTATGTTCATTGAAAACTGGAAAAAACTTGCAGAAAAGTCGTCGGTATATGTACCTATAGGTCATCCTTACACACTATTCTGTAACTTGTTTATTATCTATCTAGTACGTACTGGTGATATCTTGCAAGTGCATTTGTTTTTCTCACCCGATGATACTGTTATACAGTATGTATATTTGTGCCTGTTTTTATATAATATTTTATTTTTATATTGCATGAAAACAATGTATTTTGATTTTAGAAATAAGTGTTATGCTCAGGAGCAACTTTGTTCTGTGATAAACCCCCTGAAAGGAAAATAAGTTGTTTTTTTGTTGCAAATAAATAATGTGTTTAAAAATTCACTGCTCAATCGCGTAGATTTTTTTTCTGTATTTTTAATCTTCATCCTTGAAAGAACGAGTTACCGATCTGTGCTGCATTATTTATACTTACTCATAAATTTATAGATACAGTGCTTTTGGACATTTCTTCTGCATCGAAATTAACATAGTCTTGAATACTTTTTAGCTTTGGTTTAGTGTACATCAACAGCAAAATTTAATTTCATGACCATTTTTACAATTTCAATGCAAACAAAATTCATAGGCATACGATCTATAAAACTAGGATAGATTTGCATTTAGAGTAGTTATTTTAATTTTGACGAGTATGATTAAGTTGTACTGAGCTTTACTATAATTGGATGGAATTTAGATGATATTGAAGCAAATGCAAATTATTTTAAACCTAAATCGTGAATAGCATTGACACAACTCTTTTTATTCTTATTTCAGGTTAATTTATTCTTGCTCTGAGATTTAGAAAATAGTCCTTTTGAAAATAACTATACTTACTCGAAGTTTACTTAGCTTTCAGTTGAGAAAAAAAACATTTATTGCAAAGGATTCTAGAGTTAGTTCTATCAATTTTATTCTCTGTCGAAGGAAAAATAGTATTTACATTATACATACCCAAACTCACTGGAAGTATTTCTTATCTCCTCTGAAAATAAGTAAACTTTTGCTGAAAAACAATGCTATATTTCATTCTATTCGACTTATTCTCAGTTGAAGTTTTGCTAGATTATGAAATTATTGTTACTATACTATTGTCAAGTTTATTCTATTTCATTGTGAGTGAAGTAAATGGATGGATAAAAGAATAACGTAATTTTGAATTGAGTATAGTTCTCTTTGCGGATATATGAGTCTATCTTAGCTTTCAGTCAAGACTATTACTCTTGCTTATAGTGTACATTTTTTTCTGTGCAGAACATATTTTTCTCTATGCTGATGATACAACGTTAGCAACGGATGCTGATACCCTAGAACAACTGGAATTGAAATTGAATCACCTATCTCTTGAATTCAATGAGTGGTGCAGAAGGAACTTTTTAATAGTAAATACCGAAAAAACTGTATGCATGCAGTTTTATTCAAGACACACGCCTTTGAATGCTCAGCTCCAACTAAGAATAAACGACGATATTATAATGATAACTGATAGTACCAAATTCTTGGGATCATATCTGGATATCAATATGAGATGGGAAACTAATATAAATTACATTTCGAAAAAATCAACAATGGTTATTATGCAATCTTGCAGTTGAAAAACACACTGAGAACTTCACAGCTTTTGAATATCTACTATGCATTAATATATTCTCGCATATCCTAAATATCATACTATGGGGCAATTCATCACATGCCAAAAGGATTTTCATCTCTCAAAAAAGAGTCATTAGACTCATATTTGGTCTTGGGAGAAGAGACTTGTGCAGGACATACTTCCAACGTTATAAAATCCTTACTCTACCAAGTATTTACATGTTTATACTATTTATTGGAAACCATCTGGAAATGTTCGAAAAGAACTCGCAAATTCACAATTATCCTACCAGGCAGGGAGATCTAATTAGAGTACCAAAACATAGAACATCTCTATTTGAGAACAGCCTTTGTTATATAGTCATTAAACTTTTCAACTCTCTTCCCACTACTATAAAGATTGAGAAGAGACAAAGAAAATTCGAATCGATGTTAAAAGATTTTTTCATCACCAAATCCTTTTATAGTGTTTCGGAATATTTTGATCATCAGAACTGATCATTTTACATTTATAATTTTATTGTATTCACTTTAACTTGTTTTCTTTAACATGTTGTATTTGTATACTCTGTTTATACATTGTGACGTTTCCAATATCATGTACATGATCCTAATGGAATAAACGAATTATTATTATTATTATTAAAACTTGCTAGTAGAAAAGTTAGTACAATTATTTACCATAAATCACCGCATAATGGCTCCCAACTTGGGTTCGAAAACGGAGTTCAAGAACGAACTAAAATGAATGCATTTTTGGGAGTTTTATGCCGCCTTTGAAAATTCTACCTAGTCCAAGATTATGAAATCGATTATATCAATATTCAATTATTAACGAATTGATTCATTTGCTCTGCCTAAATTCCAGTTACGCATATAGTTTACTTCTTTAAAATGGTTTGGTAACTGCAATTTCTTCGAATTATCTCTCAGCGTGATATAAACAGACTATACTCGTTTCCAATGTATCGTTGAAGTCCATAAAGTTCCGTGGACCAATCATTTTATGCCCTCTCCTAATTGCCCAATGTTCGCCGAGCTATGACCCAGCACGCGTTTTCCGAAATCAATTCCCGATATTGTGCTAGTTATCCGGATGAAAGAACCGGAGCGGATCTGTGCGTGACGTTTCGCTATTTCCGATCATAATTTAAGGCGAAACAAAAGCAAAGCAACCAGAAAAGTCGAACCGCCTCCTTGACGGCCGGGAAATATAACTCATAAAAACCTTTCGGCGGGTAAGGGATAAGTGGCCTAGCTATTCTCATGTAAATCGAAGGTGTCTAGAGGATCGTATGAAGGAGAAGAAACGGAAAAATTTAAATGAATTGCATAATAAGGGACTTGTTGGGTGTTAGCTCGGATAACGCCAATAAACAGGGTTGAACTACGACCAATTACGGAAATCATACAGTGTGCTCTTCCCACCAAAAGACGAGGTGTCATATGTGAATTTGAATGAAAAACACGTTTTGTATGTGAAAGAAAGCGCCGCCTCTGGATGAAAACAGGTGGACAGCCACAATCAGTGTTCTTCTTCCATCATCAAAGATAGGACTGAAGTTGTTGGTTTTCAATAAAGTTTTAGCATGACTTCCAATAGGAAATGAATTTTAGCACAACACAGCAAACTATGAAAGTTCAACTAAAGAATGTTGGTATCTGATGCGAACACAATGTTCTTTTGATGGGCACGTATCACTACCATTTGAGTGGTCGTCTAACATCCTGTATAAGAGTACTCACTCGAGCTTGTGTCTTGTTCTTATTTTTATTATTACGATGTCGAGCATCTATTCCACTTATGTTAGAATAAAGTATAAACTCATTTTTATTCGTAACAACCAGTGATTTAATACAAAATGAGTCACTTTTTGGTGACGTCAATCTTCAATAATTTGGGATCTTCTTCGTGATCAACCTGACAATAGGGTCAAAAAATCATTAAATTATCAATACTCTCAGTAACGAATTTGGAACTCATCTGAAGGAAGGGTAAAAGTGGGGTCTGACCAAATAAGAATCGGTTGATTTTTGCAAAAATAGCATATGTACTTGCTATGGGAGTTTCCGTGTGTCTTTTGCAAAATACTGCTGGTGCTACTATTTTGCAGCAAATTTTCTCCCTTTCCTGACGTGTTCACTTGATTTCCGTTTTTAGATTTGGCCCCACGTTGGGCGCCAAATGAAACAAGGATAAAGTCGAGACTGGCCAAATAAGGATCGGTTGGATCAGGATCAACTAAGAAATATTCATTTGTTCTTCTATCGCCGGTCACCGTGTACAGGGCGCAAAATATTTGAACTATCAACACAATGATAATTTAAATTTAACAAACAATTCTCTTGCAGATCATCGTTAATTGCATAGACAAGATATACCTTACCACCAGGGGGTAAGGTACATTTAGAAAAACGATAAAATTTATATAAATAATAATAATGTTTATTTATGCTATACATGAAAATAATTTCACAAATAGTATAGAAAATAAACAAATATAATCCGCAAAGCCTAAATGGCTGCCTGCGAATTGTGTATTCCAGAAATAATTTTTTACAATTAATATAACATTAATATAAAGCATGTTAAGAATGTTTAGCACACATTAGCAAAAATCACAAAGCCAGGAGGATGCCTGCGTTGAATTTCTGCTAATTATATCTGCTAACTTTTTTGGTTCATTTTTCACTTTGAGTGAATTAAAAAATAAGTTAATATTGGTAAAGATGTTATCTATGTTCCCTTTTTCTCACTTATTCATAATTTGATTCAGTTTTTTATGAAAAATATCGCAAAAGTCCATGTTTTTTGATGATTTTCCCATTTTTTTCATAGAACCAAATCAAATTTCAAAAAAGTGAGAAGAAGGGAACATAGATTAGATCTTTACCGACCCGTTCAAATTTTTCCATCCACTAATAATGAAAATTAAACCTTGAAAGTTAGGGACAACGAAACCCTTGCATGGCAACATTTTGCATGCGGATAGTAGCGCCACAGTCTTTCAGTTTGTAAGGTACCACTTCCACTTAAAGTACATTATGTTTTTTTTTAACAAAGCTTGGAGGCGGTCCGCTAAAAAATGTTGCATGTACAGATTTCACTGAGAGTAATCTAAAAATGAAGTGTCAATTTTCAGTTTTTATATTAATGAGGATGAGATCAACAGACATAAATAGAAAGTAATATACGAAATTTTGAATGTTAACCTATAGATTTAGTTTATTCTCTACTATATGGTGTATGTTTCTTCTACCTTCTGTTAAAATGAATTGCTCAACTTTCGATTTGAATGGGTTATACTTTAAAATAGTTGGGGCAGATAGTTGAATACTCTAGGAGCAAAACACATGTTCATGACAAAAAATGACATTGGGGAAGATATTTCCCTAGGTGTTACTTTTAGGGTTTCCAGTGTTATGCCGTCGACTCCAGGCGCCAGGGATTCATTTTTACAGATGGAGGTGTGGGATAATGGGGTTTTAATTTTTTTTGCGAGATATGGTCCTACTTTGGTAAAGAAATTTCCAATTGTTTCTGCCACTGTTTGTAAGGGTATTTTTGTTTTAGCTTCCTGTCATACCATTGATAACTTTCCTTAGTTATTTGAAATAATTTTTTTTTTCTATTTGATCACTTTGATAACTCTGTTTGGTTATTCTTATTAATGTATTGATTTTATTCCGATGAGTGATAAATCTTTGTTTCAGTTCCAAGTTGTTTTTGTTCTTTTGATATTCAGCTATAAACTTGTTTAAACATTTATTGTGGCACCCTAAAACTTATCGTAGGGTATCCGTGTCTACATCAGAACCGAGATACTGGAGAGGGTGACATTGCACCCCGGGCAGCATGCATACAGGGCGGGCAGATCAACGGAAACCGCTCTGTACGTGCTTACCGAAAGCATCCAGAGATCTCTCGAGTATAAAGAAATGGCCATATGCGCTTTCTTTGACATAGAGGGGGCATTCGACAACACCTCTCACGAAGCAATAAATAGGGCCCTAACGAACAAGGGAGTAGACAGAACCACATCCAGATGGATGTGCCAAGAACGGCTGAAACGAAAGTGGGCGATACCAGCTTTCGGATCAGCACAAGCAGGGGATGCCCACCAGGAGGGGTACTATCACCTCTGATGTGGAGTCTCGTAGTAGACGAACTACTCGGAACACTTACCGGGAACGGAGTCACTTGCCTTGGATATGCTGACGACATAGTCATTATGGCCAAAGGCAAATTCGAAGGAACCCTCTGCGATCTAATAGAAAGGGAGCTAGAGACTACCAGAAGATGGTGCCTCTCTGTGGGATTGAGAATTAACTCATCAAAAACCACAATGGTAACATTCACTAGAAGAACAAAGATTCAGCACCTAAGGACTGTTCGCCTCGACGGATCAGATTTAGGATGGCAGCAAGAGGTGAAGTATCTAGGACTAACCCTAGACTCAAAACTACGCTGGAACAGACACGTAGAAAAGATCGCTAACAAGGCAAAATCATCACTGATGGTGTGCAGGAACATTGCAGGAAAAACATGGGGCTGTAACCCATCAATACTGCGATGGATGTACACCATGATAGTGAGACCTATGATCACCTACGGAGCAGTAGTGTGGCACGGTAGAACCGAACTCGCCACAACAAAGAAAATCCTGGAGAAAGTACAAAGACTAGCATGTCTTTGCATAACAGGAGCAATGAGGTCAACTCCAACAGCAGCAATAGAGGTCATTCTGGACCTCACTCCTCTCCATCTCATGGTGAGGAGAATATCTCGTTTCCTATGAGTTTTATGCTATTTGCATTTTTCTACAATTTTTCTTTAAACATTTTTTTTATATCTTGAACCATTTTCGAGATAGAGAGCAGAGCGAGCGCAGTGTTTGAGACAAGTTTTAGGGTGCCAAAATAAGGGTTTATACAAGATATTAGCTGACTATCTCTCATTCCAAGGTGAAAACTAATATTCCTGAACTATAAACTGCCACGAACTGTCTTTTAAAAGTTCAAAAATTTTCGACGAGAAAAATGAATTGCAAGTTCAGTGTCATTCATTCCGTACAACGTATTCCAATTTAATTGTTTTAAGTTTCGTTTCAAATTTTTATAATTGATACGTTTAGAGATTGTCCCCACGATGGTTTACAGTTTCAGAAATAGTTCAAACAAAATCACAAACGTGGAGTGTTTCGCTTCACATCAATGAAATAACCCTCTGTATATCGCAGCGCGTAATCCGTCCAACGAACGATCAGCCTTGAACTTAAGAACGGTTCTTTGATGTAGAATAGGAGTTCTTTCGGACGAGAAGAAACATCAATAATCGTCGTTTTCAGTGATCCTTATTTCCTGTTCGGAAACGCTAACGACGGCTGGCTGCTTGTCGGCGAAGCGTTATCGATAGGCACTCGGCGAATTGACATTTTCGAAGGCTACTGCCGCACTTGTATTTATAGCGAAGAAACTTCCCGGGTCCGAGGAAACGCTAATCGATGTTTTCCGAGTACAGAAATGTTGTTTTTGTTGAGTCGAAACTTCGAAAACTCTTCCATGAATATTGTTATGGATTTTCTTTGGGTCATATAAAATATTAATGTAAAAACACCAATTCACTGGTTTTGACACTTTGGCACGCACCATTTCCCGTGAATCCTTTGTAACTCAAGTTATTCGGAATGAAATCAGAGTAGCTATCGAAAACCTAAAAAATTCATCATCCGAGAATGTTTTTTTAATAAATAGACAAGCACAATATGAACATAATTAATATACACTATATACACATACATTATAAAAAAATCCATACTTGAATATGATAATTTTTTTTATTGAAATCATATAGGATGACAACAGGCATAACCCAAAAGTGTCATCCACGGATACAGTTGAGCGTACAGAAAATATTTATATATTACATTTTGTTGCTTAACCTAGTTATATTCTAAGAAAAATTTTATGTCATGTCAGTTATGAAGTTTTGTATTTTTCCTTACTTTTAATGTGAATACTTGTAATTTATGTATGAATAAATCAATATTTAATCAATTTTACCAAAATATCAGAAAAACTGCATCACACATATTTTATTACACAACTTCATAATTATTAATATATTCTAAATCTAAATTAGACTTAATTTTACTATAATTCATTTCGTTGTTATGAATGTTATCAAATCCCTCTTGAAAAACAGAGAGAAGTGGAATTTTTTATATTATACTTCTCAGTTTATTAAAACTATCGAGACCCTTGAAAAATAAAGAGTTCATACTGCTACGTGAATTTGTCCTTGTAATGCGGAAATTAGTTTTCGATCTGGTAGTATGATGATGTATCCATTATTTGTAATTAAAAGGTTATTAAAATATGTAGGTTGCAGTTTAATTATTATTTTAATTATAAAAATCAGAGTTTCATAGAAAAGTCTTTGAGAAACCGTAAGCCATCTTAATCTGCAAAGCATATCTTGTATAGGTGTATTTCTGTTGCAGCGTAGTATTTTTACGCGTTCCACGATTCTGCATTTTTTGAAATTGGTTCAATTTGTTCTGATTGAGAAGATAGTACCACAAAAATCGTAATAATAATAATACATTGATATGAAGAAGACACTCTAGAGAAAAAATACAATTTCTTCGATAATTTGCTCATTACATAGTCAGCATGATCATTCAAAGAAATGGTGTTATCTACAATAAAGCCTACATACTTAATTTGACTTACAATTTCTAGATCATTTTCACTGATTTTAATTTTGATTGGACTCCCTTCGATATTGTTTTATTTTGTTTATGTTTTGTTGTAATGATCATCGCCTTAGTTTTCGTGATAAATAGTTTCAGTTTATTAGTTCCAAGGTATAACTTAATATTTTTCAATGAATTATTCTTTTTAACAGCCACTTGTAAGGCTTTATCGTTGGTAGATATCTATGTATGATGTGCAAATAAGTTAATTACTACGTGATCTCTATGTACATATTTAATATTATTTTTATAAATTAAAAAAAGTAGAGGCCCCGATACACAGCCCTGGGGTACCCCAAGATCATTTTCTATCACTTCTGAGTAGCACACTGAGTAGTAAACTGAGGTAACTTTCCACCCACTTCAACACTAAGTCATCAATACCTTAATATTTGTGCTTTTGGAGTATCATATCTCTATCTAATAGAGTCTGATTATGTGTTTAAATAAATTTAAAAAAAATTGTTCATAAGGTACTTTTATTTTGTCACCCTGGGACAAATTTCTGAAAAAATATAATGTGGGCCAACTGAAATGGGAAGGGGCTCGTATATACATTTACGCCGAAGCGTACTTGTGGTCGCCGTTCTTGATGTCATGCGGATTCTCAATGGACCAAATGTGTTCATTGTGTGAATTATATCACTCAGAAAATTTGGATTTTACTCCAACTGGTTCATTACATATCTCCAAAACTCTACCAGATAGAGAACTTGGGTAATGATATTTGTGTTTCTTTAGTATCCTCTTCCTGCCTGCCAAGATTTATTGCAACTTATTATGTGGAAACCGAACGATTTTCTTGAATCTGAAGGAAAAAGATTCGGAAACTAAGTATTTTTTTAAAATTTCATTTCACTCAGCCCTTGCAAAACTGCCAACTCATTTACATTATCTCTATTTTTGTACCTTCCTCTAGAATTTGGAAATTTACCTTTACCGGCTAAATTCCTATGGAGCAATAAAAAATGATTCTAAACTGGTTTCTCTCTCTGTGGATACCGCTGGACACACGTTTCGGACGTAATTGGCGCTTTTCGATTCGAGGCATAATAAATCTGAAACATCTTCACTTGAAAACGGCATTTTTGCAGATAAACTTGAAAGGAATGCAAGAGTTCTGCTCGCATATTCAACTAAACTGATGAAATCTAGTTTGTTAGAAAAAAATGTTGGCGTTCTTTTTATAAAGCACTTTTTGCAAAAACGATGTTTTCCCAATTTTGATCGGCTTGTAAGTTTCGATCATACCGTGTGATAAGTTGTTGTAATTAGAAAAAAAAAGCTTTTAAAAAATCCAAACATCCATTTTGTCGCTCATAAGAAAAACCATAGTTGATTGTTGTACGTGTTGTGCAATGACCTCATCTCTTATAAGTGAGATCCCTATGGTGGATAAAAGGGCACGGTGTGTATTATTTAGGACTTCAAAATCAATTTTTTTCGCGTCAATTAAAACATATTATCATTATATTGTTGGGCTAAACCTATCAACAAGCAAACAGGTTTCACAACAGCGTTAAAAACAGATGATGCACTTTCTCTTTGGGTTCCTCTGGAATCAGTATTTGTAGAAATTCATATACGTTCAGATTTCGATATTAATATCTGAAAATATTCTTGGAAATATATTTATTTGCTAATAATGTAAATAATATGAGAAAAGTATCAAATGAGCTGAACAAATAAGAAAAATGTCCATCGTGTTACTTTGTTGTAATTTTAAACTTATTTACCTGGACTATAATAGGTTTGGACTTGGATTATTTCTCAAATTAAACCTAAAAATAATCATGATGAATTGCATAACTGCGACAGGAGATTGTTTGTATTGATGACCAGAGTGAAATATGTGGGTTATAAAATTGGCGTTGACCTCGAATTGTATTTTTCGTTTTATCTGCTAAGTATAGATAGGAATGACTATCTCGATGAATGGTCCATAATATATGATACGTGTGTTATTTCTGTTATTGTTGTGTAATCGGGATTGCAACATCACTCTATACGTCAAGGATTTTCGATACATTCGTTTTCAGTATAAAGGAAGATATAGATAGGTAGGTTTTATAGCTGGGCAACTTTTTCAATGCCAGATGAACGGAGAAAGCTACTGTGAAATGTCATCACTTAAATAGTTGATTAAATATTTGACTTTTTTTCATTGGTTTCACACAAAACAGATGATATCTGTAATGTGCAAAAAACCTCGTAAATGGTAGAATATCTAAGTTAGAGTCAGTCCTAAGAGAAATGATGTGTAATGCAAATCTGCAGGCTTACGATGAAGGGATGGGTGAACTGAACTTGTCAGGTTATTGTCTACGAAACTTCTACAAGAGAAACGATTGAGAAAAATTTGGTAACTCGAGAATGTAACGTTCCCTTAATCATTTTTGTTTTCACACTATGTGCACACCTTTGACAAACTGAACAGGTCTCTATTTCGTCAATAATGCTGTATGCTGAAAAACTGAAGAATACAGGGCTTCTGCATAACCTTTTCTTAAAAATTTAGGTATTCTAGCAGAAAGCAACTGCGGCTTGGGATAATACTTCGATGACCATCGAATGGCATCTGTTTCCTTGCAAAAGTTCTACAAAAGCACAGTTGTATACACAGGATGTTTGATAAAGATACAGTAAAAGGGGTTATTCCGTGGACAATTCTAAGAATATTTTGTCTTTGTGTTACTTGTAAAAGTTTGAAATCTACAAGAACTTTTGAAAATGACTGCCTCATCTTCAGTTGAACTGAAATTAGTAAAAGTATTAACTAAAGTTTTGAAAAATGTGTAAAACTAGTAAATTAGCAAATACACTGGGTACACTGGGGTACACTGGGTACACTGTGGGAGAATTTTTTCCGCTCCCACTAGCGGCAATTCAATTAAAGGGAATTTACTTTCGAGTGGAATTTTGCAAACCACGTGTTATATCACCTTATATATTTACTCTGTATAACTATGTGCACTTCTTCGATGTAACTTTACGTTGTGACATAATTTTACGATGGAACTTTACACTGTTATATTACTTCACAACAAAAATTTGCATTAGAGTTTTACATTGTAATATTACGGTTTGATTCTCTAACGTGAATAATTTGCAGTGGAATTTTACATTGTAATATTGCGGTTTGATTTTCTAACTTGAAAAATACACTCCGATGTGAATTTGCTGTGTAATTTCATAATGTGGGATTACATTACCATGAATTTATACATTGAGGTCCTAAAGTAACGCATAAATTCATTTTCTACCTTATTAGCCATATTCAAGAAGAACCCTGAAATTCATCGATTTATGTTTTCGAAAAGACTCTGTGACATGAAAAAATGCCCCTCTTCCACCCTCCTCAAAGTGGCAATCACCCCATAAATTTTTTATAATGAAATAGGGGGTCAAGGGGGACATTTAGAAGGGTATTCAATTGTCTATACAGCCATGTCTATTCTTTTGAATTTCCATCAATTTCAGATATTCCTCTCCAGGTCACCAAAGCACTTCATTATATTATACTCGATTTACGTTTCGCTAATAAAACTAGCATCATCAAGACTCCAGATGAGTATTTATAGCAATAAAGTATTTTGGTGAAGTGGAGATATATTGCTCAGATTTTTGAACGTTGAACTTTTCCAAAATCCTCAATATTTTTTCATCCACTTCTATACCTTTATTAACCACTCTGGCTGAATGGCAGACAGATTGACCCCGTCTAGCACACTTCATGTAGGTACTAGAAAAAAAAATTGAATCTGTGGCGTTCAGTCATAAAACAAAAATTCTATGTTTTATAAGTTTGACATATTCTGTCCTTGTCTTCATTATCTTACCATATTTCGGTTAATTATGTACAGTTCTCTTCAATAATTGGAAATAAAATTCAAACATAAACTGAATATTTAATTTCCGTAGTGCAAAAAACTGAAGAAAACATTTTCGAATAATACATTGCATAATACATTGCATAACATTAATCATTATCAATATATTATAAAGATTTATGGGCTGGTCTTCCTATTCAGTAAGATTGTCCTAAAAACAAAAAAAGTTGGATTATACAACAAGCCACAGGCTTTCCATCGTCTTGTTAATTCTTGAAACAGGGAAGAGACCAATAAAATTCAATTTAAATCATCATAGAATATGGACTATTATTCGACAGCTAGATGCTTTCTATTCTGGAAAATATCATTTTAGAAAGATGAAACAAGTACTTGTGGAGTTTTTGGTGTACGTTGTTTTTTTAACGTGTTTGAGCTGACTTTATCA
Organism: Chrysolina oricalcia; assembly: GCA_944452925.2. Taxonomy (NCBI): domain Eukaryota; kingdom Metazoa; phylum Arthropoda; class Insecta; order Coleoptera; family Chrysomelidae; genus Chrysolina; species Chrysolina oricalcia. Next base: position 14,417,835 of record OX101818.2, on the reverse strand, counting down.
TGTGGAAGCGTAATTTTGCAATCAAGTCGAAAATTTACGACAAGACGGATGTACATTTCAGTTGCAGGTGGATGTTCTCATAGTTATATTCACACAATTATTTTCAATATATTGAAGGAAATTTTACGCGCTGAATGAAATATCATTTCAAGTGCGTATAACTACATCTTGTAGTTTGAAGATTGAACGATAGAAGTAAGATTCCCATGAATCTGGAATAATGTTCCACTCTAAGCATTGAAAATACATTGCAAATTTAAATCAATTTTCTCAGTGTAAACTTGAAATCCAACATGGATACTTACATGCCTTAGGAAACGTTGAAAGTTAAAACAATTACATTATAGAATACATAACAAAATTATTAGCTGTAAAAAAAAAATTATTGGCAAAATGGGGTGGACAAATCGTTAATAAAGATTTATGTAAATGAAGTGCCCTCTATCGAAGAAAATACCAACCTGATTCGTGAATAAATAGAAAGTAGAATTAATGAAGGTCTCTACCAGCAGACAAGTGGGTGTTCTAGAGAAGAAATATCTTTTATTAGTTTGATTAACATTCTACTTATTCACGAATTAGGCTTATCTTTTCTCCGATAGATGCAACTTTATTTACATAAACCTTTATTATCCCATTTTGACATCATTATTACATTTCTGTTTCTAACAAACATTTTTGATGATAATTTTTTTGATGTGTTTGATGGTTCCGAATTAAGATTTTGTGATACCTTACAAACTGAAAGACCTGTGGGGCAGCGGGTGAGGCAGAAGTACAAAATTCGCCACTGGTGGGCGGAGTCTAAATACTACGGAAACATGATAATCGCTTGTAAACGCATACCCTAGACCGAAGCTCATTAATATTCAACAATTACGAGGGGGATTCGAAGTTCGGTACGGCGCGCGGCGTGGCGGTACCGACGCGCGCGTCTGTCGACTAGCCATCATCATAAGCTTGAAGAATGTAGGTACTGAATCTGGGTGATGGACGAGTGCATTCGAATCGAGCATTTATATCGGATTCCAAATAGCTGAAAACATGTTCCGATTATCTGTTTACCAAATGCAACATAATCTAATAACAAAGCGTATTCACAACTTTGAGCATCAGAGAATTTTCTGAAATATTAAAAATGTATGAACAATTGCATACATACCGGGTGTCCGCAGAAGGTGGCTCGTCCCTATAACTGGATTTTAAAATAAAGAAATGAAATTTGATGGATCTGTACCTATATACGAAAGCGTCTAAGGGTCACATAGTTTTTTTTTTTTTTTTCAACTTCAAATACGAAATTTCCGACTTTAAACTCGGAATTTTATTTTTCCGACATCAAAGTAGGAAATTCCGACTTAAAAGTCGGAATTTTGAAGTTTTATCTTGATACTTTAGTACTTTTGTTTCACTCAAGTCACACATCGTAAATCTTCTTCAGTGTGACGAAGGCAATTTTTGGTTACTGCATATAAACAATCTAATAAAACGATAGTCGTTGCCGACCGATGTTTCACTTTTTACTTCCATATACACCTACGACGTAGGCTTATTATGGCAAATACCAGTCAGAAAACTACTACTCACCTGGCTAATACCACGACGGGTATTGTATTATATCCAACAGATATAATGCACAATTACAATGCCCGTTCCCCCTCTACTAATTTTTGAACCACCTGGTATATTGCAACGAATAGGAGATAAAAATCTACTTTTTCATAAAAAAAGCACAGCTAAAAGTTCCGAAATGGCAGCCGAGTTTAAAGTCGGAATTTCCGAATTAAGAGTCGGAAAAACAAAATTCCGACTTCAAAGTCGGAACTTTCGACTTTAAACTCAGAATTTACGACTTTGAAGTCGTGAAAATAAAATTCCGAGTTTAAAGTCGGAAACTCCGTGTTTGAAGTCGAAAAAATTGAAAAAGAAACTAAGTGGCCCTTAGACGCTTTCGTATGTTTAAGGGCCTATTCAGACACATGGTTGCACACCCAGGGTTTTTGACCCCGCATGATAAATTTCTCCAATATTAATAAATTTAATACTTCTGAAAATGACTTTTTGATAGAAACGCAAGTAAAAGGATCGTATGTGGACTGTCTTGCAGTTTACAGACACAAGAATCAAAAATATATGATTGTAAATGGCCCATGCAGGGTTTTTGAAGCATGTTTAATTTATAAGTATATATTTCTGACCCTTGTGCCTGTATACTGCATAACAGTTCACATACGTTCAAAAAGTCATTTTCTTTGGTTCAGAAGTATTAATTTCGTTAATATTGGAGGAATTTATCATGCAGGGTGAAAAACCCTGGGTGAGCACCCATGTATCTGAATAGGCCTTGTGACATTAAACTGTATTTTTTGACAAATGGCTCAGTTTAATGTTACGTTTGGTTTCATCGGAAGTAACATAAACCTTCGGAGAATTAAATATTTTAAACAGAAGACAAAATTTTAAAGTAACAATTTATTGCTCTAGTTTATAACTGATTTAAATTTAAAATTTCATTGTAGGGAAGACCCTACAACTCATTTTTCATTTTTTATTCTGTCCCGAACTTCCATGCCTCTATTTGTCCTACTATCTACAATTTCCGGTAAAATGTATTCAATATAAAACTTTGTTATTTTTCTTTCGATTTTTTCACTCCAGAATTCGTGCTTTCGAGGAATTTTCTCCACTTTAATTCCTTGAGGGGTCCACACACATAAAAAACAATAATTCATTTTGGCGATCCGCAATTGACCCTGGATTTGAAAGTACCAATTATGGCATTCGTTGATGGTCTTGTCCTTTTTCCAAAATGTTATTTTTCTTTGAACTATTCCTTCATCAACAGTCATAGTCCTGGCTCCATATGGACATTTTATTTCCACAATGGAGTTTTCTCCCTCTAAAATTCCATCAGGACTGGCAGCCATGTAACTGAATTCTTCATCAATGAATAGTCCACATGTTGATATTTTCCTTTTCAAGTGATGTTCTAGCTCTTCTCGTGCTCTTACTTCATTGTCTATGCCATATTGAGTGGCTTTTGAGAAAAATGGTACCGGATGCACAATAGATTTAACCAAATTTTTTACTGAAGACGATTCCCTCTTTTTACAAATCTCTCCAAATTTAGAGGCAGTAACGCGTTTTCGCCTTTCACTATGCCATAGAGCAGAATCAGCCTGATCTCGTGTAAGCACCTCAATTTTTTTAGCCTCTTCAACAGATATTGACAAATTTTTCAAAAAATCTTTTGCTGCCATGCTAAAAGAAGCATCATCCATATCTGGTTTTGTGCAATGCTCTCCGTAGAAAAGATCATTTCCTCTGTGCTCCCGTCGTTTTTTGTGTTTATTTTTTCGATTGGAAACAGCGGCCTGCATCAATTTTTTTTGTCTTTGTAATTCATATTTCAAAACGAAGGGGTCGTTCAACCTTCCATACTTCGATTTGAGAGTGCTCAATTCTTTTTTGGTATTCATGGCAACCACAGACGCATAACAACGAGTTTGGTAAGATCTCTTCATGATATAGTTGACTTCTTTTCCCCCAGAGTGCCTTGCGATTACACTGTTGAATTGTTCTGCACAATTGTTGTCTACATCGTATATTAAGCTTTTGGAATGATTTGCGAGGTATCTGACAAACTCCATTAGTTTATCGTATAGAGCTGAAAATACAGATAGTTATTTGATATGTTCAATGTGTCCAATATATTGCATGGTAGAGAATTGCACAAAAGGTAAGACATTTCTAATTTTTCATACCGCAATGAAAGCAGCAATACGACATCGCCAGCAAGACGAACAGCGTTACGCTTCGATAAAGCCATGCTCGTTATCGCGGAAGCGTGTATGTGAGAGCTAGAATTTCTGGATCATTGTTTCCAGAGTGGTGGAAAGGGGTCAAATGAATGCTCAAAAAAATGTTCACTTTCATCGTATTCAACACTTCATTTCTCAATATTTTTAGTGGACGTATTTATTTGTTCAATGAAGATATACATACACAATTTCCTTTGCAGCTTTTGATTATAGTGCTTTGATAGGTTTTCATCTCCCCAAGAAAGGACCCCGCAAAATCCTTATGGAAAATGGCTCTCGGCTAAATTCATTGAAACTTTGCAGAAAGATAGTATTCGGTATGCTGATCAAAAGTCTCAATGGGCACAATCCTCCATTTTCAACCCCAGACCCCCTATAGCCCCCCAAAGCCCCCAATGTACACTTTCCGGTGTGTTAATGCATAAGTTACAATTCATCTTCAAAGCGTTTCTTTTCACTGCCCACCCTTTTCTCTAACCGAATTTTACATTCTGTCCTCACCACACCTCGCCCCCACCCCTGCACCCCTACCCAACCCTTCATTAACAACCCATTACTCATAAGTATGTTCATATTTGCTGTTGCAGGTTTCAATCGATGATTTATCGATAATCATGCGTTCGCTTTCTTTCTGATTCATATCAGTTACTTCGATCAAGTCAAAATTTTCAATAAAATCGTTTCTCACGTGACCATCATCCCGAAAATTTATGTTTTTTGAGATATCACACAGTTCATTTTCGATATTGGAATTTTGTTCATAGGTCGTTTCAACAGTGGGACCTTGTTCAGAACAAGTAATTTCACTTAGGCGTTTTACACCGCAAAGAATCACGTCAGCGAAATCACTGCTCGAAAATTGTTCGTTTGAGTAGTCGATATCCCTGAAATCTTTCCTCTCTTCTGTTTCATTCACGGGAATAGTAGCAGTCACATCATGAATATCCATATATTCCACCGGTGATGAACCAGACTCCGGCATATCTAATAATCTTGAAGTCCCAGCTTGACTCAACCTGGATGACACCTAAAAATATTTGCCATCAGTATGTGTATCACCAGGAACTGGACACCAAATAAATCATTTATTTTAATGGTAAAAAAAGTATTCAACCACATTTCGTGTTTTATATAGAATATCATATTCTACACAGCTTGATAGAAGGAATAGGGAATAAAAAAATACCAGTATTTTCTATTTCCTATAAGGAACAATTACTAATTTTATCATGAGACCATCTACCCCTGTGTGATTTATTGGAAACAAATATATTATAGTGTGTCCAACTTTGGGCAGCACACCTCCTTATTTTCTTATTCGAAGACCGATTTAAAAAAAAATCAACATGTAGTACTCTAGATCATAGTCACAGTAATTATCAGTAGTAATAACCCAAGGACATTGATAATTATAGCAAATTCCGAAAGCTTGTTTCCTATAAGCAACAAGCTTGAGGAATTTGTTATATTAGGAATTTGTTATATTAATCAATGTCCGAGGGTTATACGCATATAGAAAATTTTTCAATATTGCCTAAGTCTATGAATGCTTTCCAAACAAATTTGTTATTGTAAACAGCATATTTTGATATATTTAATACGAAAATGTCATTAATCTTCTCGTCAGTATTACAACCAAATCGTGAGAATGACATTTTGACGTTATTGAATATTTGAAACTTCAAATTCGAAATAAATCAAAATATATATATATATATCCATAGCAACGTGAGAGTGATAACAGACCACTTGGCCTGTTATCAGTATAACAGATGTTCTGATTTGTTGTATTCAGTCAGATGACCTCAGTTTAACTAATTTCATTGGATTTTCGCTTGAGCAAAATATTTTCATGTTAAGTAAATCGACTTTTGTGGAAAAAGTAAATAAAAGTAGGTATAACTGCCGTAACTGTCACAGTATAGGTATACGATTTTCGAAATTATGTGATTAATTTAGAAGTGAGTGCTAACGAAATTGGCGTTGTAACTGCACCCTGCATAATAAAATCTTTTACGTACAATTCCAGTTCCACTCACCTTATGCAATTGGTGACCTCTGGATCGAGATGACACTCTCGTAGATGACATCCATAATCTTTGCTTCGGACCTTTACGTATACGCGGCATTGTTGAAATCAAAATCGTAATACTTTCACTGCACACAAAAACACAAGTAAAACTAAATAATGGATTCAGAACTACAGAATTCTCTCCCACCGCATTATGACTTTGAACACTTTTCTATTGGCTGCAGTTAATAATTAGATAAAGCCTGATAATCAGGTAGTTCTAAATTGAAACCCCCTCTGGTCATCGGCTTGAGTGTGTGCCACTAATTTCGATTCAAGTAGTTTTATTAAATTTTGAGTAACTCTCCAGATTTTTTTTACTAACCTGTGGATATGAAATAATAATATAATATTCCATGAAAATTATAATTCTTCACCCATACAGCTATCCCTCGTAAACATGTTGAAATGTGAATGTATTTCATCTCACTTCATAAATGAACAGTTCCTTTGAATTCTGAGAGCGGCGCCACTCTCCGGATGCAAAATGTTGCCGTGCAAGGGTTTCGTAGTCCCTAACTTTTAAGGTTTATTTTTCATTATTAGTGGATGAAAAAATTTGGACGTGTTGGTAAAGATCTGATCTATGTCCCTGTTTTCTTACTTTTTCGAAATTTAATTTGGTTCTCTTAAAAAAAAAATTGGAAAATCATCAAAAAAACATGGACTTTGCGATTTTTTTCAGAAAAAACTAAATCAAATTTTGAAAAAGTGAGAAAACAGGAACATAGATTAGATCTTTACCAATATGTACTTATTTTTTTATTTACTAAAAGTGAAAAATGAACCAAAAAAGTTAGGGACTACCAAACCCTTGCAAACACTATTTATATTATAGTACAACTTGCTCTTAATGATGACCCACCCCATCCACCGATGGAATGTTGTCCCCTTTCGCTCCTCTTAATTTTTGGACGTTTCCTAAGTTACGTTATTATCCATTTTGGATTTTAGGTTTGCCTATTTTATTTGCTAATTTTCTAGTTTTACACATTTTTCAAAAACCTCCTGTTCAGTTCAACTAAAGATAAGCAATACTATGCTCGAAAACATGTTTTGATTTACGGTTGATGCAATATTTTGACAAGTTATTGCCAAAAGTAGGGGTTCGAATATAGCTTAGACTTAGCTTTTTTAATTATGTTATTGTTTGCGAAATCTAGTCCATATATAAACATAATTTTCAAAAATTCAGTTTGTGATTAATTTTGAAACGCTTTACCGGTACAAGTTTTGAAGTGATTGGGAATGTCCCTTGCACAAAAATTAATCTTGGGCGTTATAGATCAATCATTTTAGAATTTAAAATCAAAAATGGGGAAAAATAGCAAAACATGTATACTTTCACAAAAGTTCAATTTTAGTGCCCAATGAAACTTTAAAAAGTTGTCCACCTAGTACAAGGTCTGCAAAATTTTTGAAAATGTAAATTATACCCTTCAACGTTCCATAATTTTCAGAGTAAATAAATTATTTATCATTACATTTGTTAATAATTCGGCAGAAAAAATCTAAAAGAGTGGTAAACGCAAAGAAACGTTTTTCTCTATGTCACAAGTCTCGCCGATGGCTCAGCATATTTTTTTTGTTTATTATACACTAAAAAATGTTGTTTGCAACCTGAATTGATTATGGACATAATGCAAAAGCGTTTGTGATGGTCTGGGACGCAGGGAGTAATTTCCCAGAAAATATATAAAATCTGCCACCACCACAAATTTATCAAATTTCAAAAGAATAAAAATTGCAAAATTGTTTTTTTATTGTTATTTTTTCCCCATTTTTGCCTATTATTACTAACTCCAGATTACTATTCGGAGCTATAACGAAATTAAAATAATCATATAAGGCAAGATGCACACGTCAAAAAGAGTTAAATTGAAGAAAACAAAATTGGAACACAATAGACAAAATTGATCTTGGACGCAACGATTTTGCATAACTTTGGCTAGCAATCGGACCTCCTTAAATAAAATCGCCTAGCAATCTCATCACGTTGCGGTTGAATTGCATCTTTATCACCTGGTGAATGACCGGCTTTAACTCCCTATCGAGAAACCAGGCCTAATTGAATCATTAAGTTGTGAAGGCGGAAAAGTCCAACGGAAAGTTGCCAATATCTGACTCACGTATATCCAATTCGTGCATAGAAAATTAGTTTTACTCTTCAATAAAACCCAACGACAAGACATGCGAATTTCGCTAAAGGAAATGAGAGTTCCGTTCCACCCTCTTTTTTAATCTCGCTCTACAAATGGAATTCTTATTTTCACGGTACATTTCCATCTACACATCGATGGAATCTCTTTTATATGTATGCTGAAAAAGAGGGCTACTATTGAAACTTTCAACAACACAGAAATCAAAAACATTAAATTCAAATCGGTTATTTCTTATGGATTCATAGCATATCATTGGATACACAGTTATTTGAAAAAACAGTATATGATACAAGTGCACTACATCAAATCTCATGGTCTATGCTTCACTGATATGGGGCCAAAGTGCAACAAACTTCGGCACAAGTCAAGCTGCAGAAAGTGCAGCGGCTGGCGTGTCTGGGAATCACAGGGGCGACATTTACGTGCGCTACTGCAGCATTAGTTCCATTAATTATAGCCGGCTATTACGTAAAACAATAATATTTAGTCATATTATGACTAAAAATATGTTCTTTGAACAATACCGGGTGTCTGCGGAAAGTGGCTCGCGACTATATCTTTTATGTTTTTGAAGATAATGGAATTAAATTTGGAGGATCTGTATAAGACATAAAACTGCATCTTTTGACCAGTAAATTTATGTATATTCCTGTTTCACCAGAATTTTCACTTCTCTTGTCTCCATATGACATACTGAATAGTGAATATGTATTATTTGTCACTTTTTGCATCCGAATTTTATTTTTATTTTGAAATTCTTTTTTTACTCTAGAGGGCCATGGATATCTTCAAATCACTAATTTCAGTCCTAAAATTTTGAGAATAATACAACTTTACTGTTATTGATCAAAATGTATCTGCTATGCAAAATTTCATTTTAAAATTTCTATCACAAATTTTTTTCATATGGCAACGTGGTGGCTCATTGGGTTAGGAAAAACGAGCGTTTAATTACGATTAATTTGATACTGCACATTATTAGGTTTTAAACAAACTTCCGTCAATAAACTTTAAAAAACGAAGGATCTTAAGAGATTAACTGATGAAACAAGATCAATAATCCAAAAGCTAATAAAATATATTCTTGCATTTTCTTTGTTGTTTTTTTTATGTTAAAATTTTTATTTCCGTCAACCGATTGCACCCCTACGCGCAACCCTCGGAAGTCTTCGAGAGACTTGTGTGAGCTAGGGAAGACGCAGCCCTTACCTATTAACGTGTGATACCATGCACGAGACCGGTGAATCGGTGGATCGAACCCACGACCCCACGCATGCAAGGCAAACGCACTACCAGCCGACCACCACGGCCCATACATTTTATCATTAACATGTTCATTAAATAATTACACAACAAATATCCAATTTGCTTCTGCAGAAGCGAGGTACGATAGGGAGTCGACCTCCTTAATGCATCAGTCGTGTTTGTCTCAGGTTACTCCATGTATTCAAATCTTATTTTAATACTAAAAGTTGCTTTATTTTATGAAACATCCAACGAAGTTTTTTGTGTTTTTATAGGAATTTTGTTTAAAACCTATTGGTGTGGGGTATCAAGTTAATCGTAATAAAATTGTCTTTTTTCCTAAACCGACTAGCCAACATTTTGTCAATTGAAAAAAAAATTGTAATTTCAATTTCAAAATTAAATTTCATAAAGCACATACATTTTGACCGAAAACAGTGAAGTTGTATTTTTCCCAACATTTTATGGATACAATTAGTGATTTGAACGTATTCATAGCACTGTAGATTGGAAAATAAAGTTCAAATTTTGAAAAAAAATGGTTAGAAAAAGTGACAAATGATACATGGTTGATTCAGAATGTCATGTGGAGACAAAAGAGATGGAAATATACCGGGTGTCTCATTTAAAAATCTAAAGTTTATGTCACTTCCTGCGAAACCAGAAGTTGCATGAACTTGTGTTATTCTTCAAAAAAACGCAGTTTTACGTCTTATGCAGATCCCCTAAATTTCATTCTATTATCTGCCACCTTCTGCGGACACCCGGTACAAGATTCAAGAGCCAAATGCAGGTAATTTGTTTAATTCTGTTATATTAACCATAATTTTAAGACGGCATAATTACTGTAAATCATTCTATGTGTTAAATAGGTATGTTGTGGAATCGATGCCGTACATTTTAAAATGATCTTGAACCATATAGGTCTCTAAGTAGGAATTTGCGTGCAAGGTTGCTCACCCCTGTACCGGCAAATTTGTACGGCGTTGCTAAAAAATTATCTTACTTCTTTATAAAAGTTCAATTATAAAAATGCCGTACATTAAATCACCTGAATTAAGGACAAAAATTTGCGGGAAAAAAAGTTTCTTTTACCTGTGTACTCACCTGCACTGCTCACAACTGACGGCACAGTGCGTAAAGGAGTTGTTTCGTATATATGGTACTATAATTCTGAATATAATTCATGCTGGGTCACATGACCCTTCCAAAATTGGCCTGGGCTTGTATAGTCTATTGTATTACCTTGGAATGATAGGCCAATCAATAGAGCATTTTTTCCTAACAAAAATACTAGTAGAAAACCGACGGTACCATCACATTGAAGACAGTCCGAAGTTATATTATGTTATGTTTTCGACTCGTAATTGTCATTTATTAATTTGTTATAAACATTAAAATAACAAAAAACGTCTTTTTTAAAAATTGTTCTGCTCATAAAATGAAAACTAATAGAACAATCTGGTTGCTCCAATGGTAAGAATTGTAGATAATTGAAATACAAACAAAATAAAATGTTTTACGACCCGATAGGAAGAAATAGGGTTGGTCCTTCTTATGAAATTATTGAATCATGTGTACTTTATGTTTGCATGAAACAGACTCTGACGGATCATTAGTTTTGGCACAATTGCAATTTGAATTTTTTTTGCACTATCTTGCAGCGTGCCTGGATGCTCTAGTGATAGTCCGATTTCAAGTTTTAAAACAGATTTTGAAAGAAGAAGTACAGTACCACAAAACGTATATTCTCATTTTGGGTGAAAAATACTTGCAAACATGACTCAAAACGGCTGAGCTGGTAGAAGCGGTCGAGTGGAAAGAGAGAGCGGGAGATGAGGGGAAGCGTATTATCACGTAACCCGTTCATTAGAAGAATTCCCTTCATCTCCTGTCCTCTCCCACCACTCGGCCGTTTTCAGTCATGTTTGCATGCATTTTTCACCCATTTGGCACCATTGTAGCGCAAAATAAGAATATACGTTTTATAGTACTATACTTCTACTTTCATAATCTGTTTGAGAAATTGAAATCGGGCTATCACTAGAGCATCCAGGCACGCTAAAAAAAAATTAAATTGCATTTGTGCCAAAACTAACGATCCGACAGCGCCTGTTTTGTGCACACATAAACTACACATAATTCAATAATTTCAGGAGAAAGGCCAATCCTACTTCTTGGAAAATGGCGGATTGTGAATTTTTCAAAAAATTGCAAAATTTCAAAATATTTTATTACTCAACATATTCTCCTCTTATTTGGATACATTTATTACAGCGAACCTGCAACGTCTCTAGACCTTTCAAAAAGGATGTTTCTTCTTGCTCTGCAAACCAGACCTCCACAGCTTTTATTATATCCTCGTTGGAAGGAAATTTACGACCTTTTAAACTTGTTTTCAGTTGAGGAAAGAGATGATAGTCGGACGGAGCCAAATCTGGTGAATAAGGGGGGTGTTCTAGTAATTCAAACCCGAATATCACGAATTTTTTGCATGGCAACATGAGATTTGTGTGCAGGGGCGTTGTCCTGCAAAAACAAAACACCTTTGGATAGCTTTCCGCGTCTTTTCTCTTTAATTTTTTCCCGTAGAGTGGTCAGTAATGTCGAATAGTAATCTCCAGTTATTGTTATACCCTTATCCAAAACATCAATCATGATTACTCCATGGCAATCCCAAAAAACTGAAGCAAGAACTTTTCCAGCAAATTTTTGGACACGAAACTTCCTAGGTCTTGGAGAACCGGAGTGTCGCCATTCCATTGATTGTTGCTTTGTTTCTGGATCGTAGAAATGTACCCAAGTCTCATCCATAGTAACAATTCGGTTTAAGAAGTCTACATCGTTTTCAAATCGAGCACAGATCGAATGCGATGCTACTACCCTTGCACGCTTTTGGTCAACATTCAAACATTTGGGGATCCATTTTGCAGCAATTTTTCTCATGTCCAAATTGACGTGAACTATATGATGAACGCGTTCGTATGAAATATTCAGTGCTTCAGATATCCGTTTTAGCCCAATTCGACGGTCTGTTAAAATCATGTCATGAACTGCATCGATATTTTGGGGGACTGACACAGAAACTGGCCTTCCCGATCGGTGATCTTCTTCAATGGAAAATTTACCACTTTTGAAGCTTGCAGTCCAATTTTTCACGGTCGCGTACGAAGGACATTGATCACCAGGGGTATTAAGCATATCTTCGTAAATCTGCTTACCTCTTAACCCTTTCAAATACAGGTACTTGATGATGGCTCGATACTGCAATTTTTCGATTTTCACAATTTCGGTGGACATATTTTTTCTTTTAATTTATTGCGTAACTCGGGTTTACTTTTTTGACGTCAAACTTTACACTGACACTTCCGAGGACACTTCTAATAAGTTATTGTTCGATGCTATGGTAACTCAATATTTTGTTTATGCAGGAAACTGGTCTAGGCTAACTAGCTATCAATACATCCTCGTATAAGCAAAACAATTTAAAAAAACACGTTTTTTGTTATTTAAATGTTTATAACAAATTAATAGATGACAGTTGCGAGTCGAAAACATATTAGAATATAACTACGGACTGTCCTCCATGTGATGGCATAGTCGGTTTCCTACTAGTATTTTTGTTAAAAACTCACGCATTTTATGCTCTATTGCTTGGTGTATGAAAGGAGTAGGGTTAGTTCGAAACAGCAAGCAGATACCTCTTGATACCGGTATCAAGATGATGTGGGATACTTCCGTCTACGATCTGCACATCCTTTCCGTGTTCCTCGCAGCATATTTGTTGATCCTGAATCCAAAGCCGGTAAGGAATCCATCAAGTATTTGATTTTGATACTAAAGCGTGTTGTCCCGCGAATTTCATCTCAGCTTTCTTCTTGTGTATGTGTTGCTCGTGCTTCCCAACTAGAGAGACGGTATTCATCCTCTCCGTTTGGAACAGAATCAGAGCGGCGTTGATTTGCCAGAAGTCAACCTCTTCTGCCAGTTGTGGCTTCAGGGGTTTGGTAGTGTGAAGCGACCTGTGGGTTCTCATGCCTTATATTGGCAAGCCTCCTCGACCACCGACTGAAGAGGAGCTGTCACATAGCTCGGCCCGAAGATGTGATACAGAGTCTCTCGTGTCAGTCGTCCACTCTAAGCGTCCGTTGTTTTTGCTTTGGTCATCTTATTACAAAACATCGTTATTGGCCCCACCACCTGGCTTTTAATCCTCAGTTCGAACCGGTGTTGCAGTTTACTAGGGGATTAACAGTAAACTCACTACCGACATCTGACGAAGAGTTACCTTTTTCCTCCCTAATGCACTTGTACTGCTGCCGGTCCGATTTTGCATCCTTTCCTTTGATAAGTGGTATCGCGATTCACCAGGGCCTCAATTATTGATCGGTCTCCCTGGCGACTTATTATTACTATTATTATACCGTGTCATCCCAAAAGTACGCACCATATGGAAAATTTCTTTATTATGGGTTTTTCAACAAAAAGTTTCCCTCAATCTGAACACGTACCAACAAAATATAGCAAAACATGTAAAATAAACTTTTTGTGTAAATCAGTTTTTATTTTTTGTTAATAACTAAAATGCTCAAAATAATACAAGAAAATGATGTATTCTAATAAAATATAAAAATAAAATTTATATCTTTGCACAAATTGAGTACATTTATTTTGTGGAAGTTTTCATATCCAAAATAATTGTTTTAAGTTGGGTTTGAATACAAACGAATGATTGATATGGTTGCCAAATAAGTATACCGTCACTATTTTACATCTCAGTATGATGTACATCCATCAACATGCACAGTAATCACTTAGATGGCCATGACTTCAAATCCAGATGAATTTTTTAATGCTGAACAACTTTTCCCAGTAACAAATTTGGATATATTCCTAAATGAGGGTACTTAACTTTTGGCTCATATGAAGTTTTCCAATGCGCCTCGTACATATATTATAATTTTGATATATTTTATTGGTGCATCTTTATATAGTAGTTAACATAATAGTTTATAATAAATCTTTGGATACAGGGAGTCGTTCATTTGTCGTTTTAAGCTATTTTTATTTTTTGAAGTCCCCATTTTGTAACAATTGGTGAAAAAATCCTCACTTAGATATCCATGACTTCAAATCCAGATGTATTTTTTAATGCTGAACAACTTTTCAAAATACATTTTTTCCATATTTTCTAAAATAATGATCCTTTATTTTTGGATCAAAATCAAGGTTTCCAATTGACCTCGTATATTACGCATGTTCTGCTATATTTTGTTTAGAATTAGGAGATGCACCAACTTTTCAGACGTAACTTTTTGTAAAAGATTCTTTCTTTCGTTTACACTCGCTTTCACCTCATAGATTTAAACGAATCCTGCTCATGAACGGCAGAAATTATTAGATACGCTTTCGGAATTCACCCAGATTTCACCCTTCTTTTACCTCTAGGTATTTAGTCGATGGAAAATTCCCAGCTAATAATGGATTTACGTCGGCGACATCTCCTTCATTCTGAGCTCTTCTATAGGCTTCGTTATTGCAGGGAAGGCCGATCTCAGCAGCTCACTTTAGCGAGTAAAAGGTCCTTTCAGAACTGCCGTGGATATTTTATTCCAACCCAAAGTGAAAAACATAGGCGTGTCACCGATTTTTTTTCTGGACCCAGGATTGGCATATTTGTGTAAAGAAAATTAAAAAGTGAAATTGAAGAAAAAATTGAGGGATCAGGAAAGCGAAGATACTGGAAACCAACAAACAGCGAAGAGTTCTACCGAATGTGTTACTCCAAATCTAAATGAAAAAAATCCGCGTACGAATCGTATTAGTCCATAGCCAACTGATAGGACACTTGAAGAAGATGGGATTAGTCGAGGAAGCAGTCTAATTATGGCTGTTACCTGATACACAAGGATGGTGAATGCCAATGATCGTTGAAAAATGCCGTCGAGTGAAGTCTGTGGATCCAGGGTGAACTATGACCAACCACAAAATACAATGGTGTACCAGACTCAATCATGTGGGAAAACACCTGTAAAATTTTAAAGCAATCCGTGATAATTCATTAAACTTTTTCCTCGCCTACCTCCGAAGATACGCCACTGATCTTAACGCACCATGTCCTCTGCAAAAGTTATGACGGTCGATGTTCAAGTTTCTATGATTGTTCGCTGTTTCCCTCATATTAGAACCGAGCACGTGTGTAATCTTTCAGTCAGTCCGGTGTTTAGTGAATCATTATTTCGACGTATTTTCGTTAATCGATCTGTCAAAAAGCATTGATACCTATGGCACGGATGTTATTCGTGCTCGAAAGGACACTGACACAAACATTCAAACATTTATATGATTTTTCATGTGGTGTTGTGCTGTTATCTGCAAAAATAATTTATTTCTGCAATTTCCTATTCGAAGTTATGCTAAAATTTCATTTTAAATCACTAGCTTTAGTCCTACGTTTGATGAAGAAGGAGGAACATGGATTATGGCTTTCCACGTATTTATATCCAGGGGTGGCGCGTTCCTAAACATACAAAAGGCGATTTTTTGTCCACATTTCACATTTCCAGTTCTTTTTGTGGGAAGATACTGTATAATTTTCCGTAATTAGTCGTAGTTCATCCTGTATATTTAGGTACACTCTTCATCAACATTTTCTTGAATTGTTTGCAAGGTTATCTGAAAATCTGAAAAGGAAATCGAGAAGTATCCTAGCAACAATAAAATGAACAGTTATTAGATTAAACAGTGAGTGCGACCTCTACCGAACCTATTTTTACAAATTTTTTGATTTAACAAATGTGGCGCTCCTACTTTTAAAGTGGTATGCAAATATACTTTTTCTGTTCTTTCTTGCTTTGATTTTCCCCTAATCCAATTTTCTTTGTTCTTTTGTATCATGTGACCCGAATGAACGTTATATGTCTTATATGTCTGTGATAAGGGTCTATTTCGTTAAAAAACGCCCATACAATTACATACCAGTCGCGAGTTTTTCGGTAAGATTCTAGAGCCGTTTGACTATCAAATAGGCTGAAAGTCGTTCACATCTTTCTGCCTCCTATTGCTGCAACCTCTGCCTAAAACACTTGTTCACTAAGTTTGAGGCTTAACGAAATTCTAATCCTGGCTTCAGCCTCTGAAACCAACTTCATCGGGAGTTTTAACGTTTCTCCTGCGCTAATTTTTTTCCTCCGATTTCTCTCTGCTTTGTATAGTAATTTTGAAATAATTTTTCATGGTCTTTGGTCCCATGTTACCGGCATATTGGTGAATATATCTAGTTGTCAAAAACCTAGTAAGAACTTCAAGACAATGACCTTTTTGGCTGCGTTTCCTCCGCAGCTGGTATTGTTGTCAGTGGTGGTCGTGAATCATAGGGTCGTGGGTTGGATTCCCAGTATGATCATCGGTCTCGTGCATGGCATCACACGTTAAAAGGAAAGGGCTACGTCTTCCCTAGCTCGCACAAGTCTTCCGAAGACTTCTGTGGGTTGTCGTAAAATGCAGGTTGACGGAAAGAACAGAGTTTAGAATAAAAAAAAGTTCCCAGTTTTTACCGAACCTCTCTTTTAGTAATATCCGTCTAGTAAGGGTAACGTTTTGTAGTTTTCTGACTATAATTAGCGTCCTCTAAATCGGCCTTTGACTTCTACTGCAAGGTGGTCTACGTACTCTAGATGCCTTCGTCGGACGGCATTAGTAGATAATGGCTAGGACCCTTTTTTTCACTATTGATGTTGTAATGGACTCATTAAATGCATTATAAAATGCAATCTTGATGGCCAGAGGTGTAGACTATCCAGTGGTCTTTGTTTAAGCTTTTTGTTTCATGTATCTATGTAACAACGTTATGAACAAAATATGGTTAGGATGTTCGAGCCCTGCTGCTGTGACGAAAGTCACAACGAGAGGAAGGCTGGCTAGTTTACTAAGACTGGCCATCTTCGGATGTCCAGCATATTGCAATTATCCTGGAGTTGATTCTGAACCTCCCTCCTCTGCATTTGCATAATCCAGTGAATGCAAGTATAGAAGCCCCCAGACTAGACCAATGGATGGTCAACAACCTAGGCCACTCCAATATAATGATACACCTGAGGTGCCATCAGACAAAATGACTCTAACCTTGATGGCACATACACCACCATCATACAAGATAGGGAAGTTATATCAAGGGCCGTACCCATGCTTTCGAGGGGCCAATCTGCTATAAGGATGACCTTAAGACAAGCGATGGGGTATAGGGTCTGAAATATACGGGAAGAGACCGAGACAGGACAAGTCTGAGCCTCGGTATTCGAGCCTATATATCCAAACCGAGGTAATGGCTATTTCCGTTTGCACGAGAGAGATTATAAGTAGGATGGATCCTAGAATGTAAACCTATTCATTCTCTTCGACAGGGAGACACACAAAAATCTCAACGACCTAGTAGCACAGAAATGGTAAAACTTGTCTGTGTAACAGGTATCAGAGGCATTCAGGGGAATGACAGCACAGAATAGAGAGAGAAGAGAAGGGGCAACAACAACTCTCATTGGATCGAAACCAGCCTGTGTAATCTCGTTTGGGGACATTAAGTAAGTCACGAAGAAATTGGTTAAGAACCATCATCAATCTTTCTGGGACAATGCTTCAGTCAATACAAAATGATGTTGAAGGTAGTAAAACTCCTGACAGGGCACTGCCACCTTAGAAAACATTTGCATATCCGGGGGATACACATTATGCAGGATGTCTGATGAGGAGTACGAAACAGCCTCCGACATATCGTTTTAATGCGAAGCTCTGGCTCGCATGATGATAGATATCTTCGGATACTGTAGTGCAGAAGATATCATCGCTCCAGGAAAACCTTCTGAGAAATCTCCAGGAGTTCATCAGGAGATCAGCAGTACTAACGAGATAGTCCTGACAGCGGGGTGCAGAATGGTTCTATACAGAACTACCTGTATTTCGGCCGCTGCCAGCCCCGGATCAATAATAATAATAATAAGTATGTTAAACTGCTCTGCCTTATGATCCGGTTGTTGGATTCTATGAGCTACCTGTCTTCGGCAGGAAGATTATTTTCAGTTTCTGCCACTTGGTTGTCATACAGTGCCAAACAGGCTCTGAGGGCTTTATACTTAATAGTCTCCTCTGAAAAACATCTGTCCAAAATGAATTTTGAAACGACTTAGATTTCTGGCTACCATAGTCATTTTTTATTGACTTGTTGAACACATTTTTGTCGCGTATCACAACTCAATCTTCCGGATTCATAATAATTAATTGAAGGAGTGTCCCAGCTATTGTCTTTCCGTTATGCCCCTGGATTCGTGTCATTTTCAGGAGAATCTCGTTTCGGCAAATCGGTCGGCTGATTGAACAACTAATTGATATTTAAATTATCATCCACGTCAGCCAATTAATCCGCACCGAGACGCTGTCCGACCCTGTTAGTATCGATCACCCCCGAGGGTTGACGGACCCCCGTGGCCCAGTGACTTTCAGAGAGTTTTGGAAACTCGCCAACCAACGGTTGGTTTAATTTTAATACGAGATTGTATAGGCCGGTTGTTACGTAAGTGGTATGTGAACGGGGTAGTTTTCAGAAAGGTGTAATTTGCTCAGGACTAAAGCAATTTTTGCAGAGGAAGTCGATAATTTAGCCCCTTTTATAATATGGCTTGATTTGTTCTGGAATCGATTTGATATTTTCAAGTTTGTTATTCAAAAATTCATTCTATTAATCTAAAACATGGAGTATCATTCGGACAACTAACAACAACAACTAATCGATTATAGCCAATAATAATAATTCAACTTCTTCCAATATTATTAACAACTAAATATACAGTGAGGCTTTTTTTAGCTCCCTCTTTATAACATTTGAACGGTTTGACTGACGTACAGACATGAAACAAAAACCATTTTGAATGGTATCACCGAAACTACTTTTTGAATTAAAAGACAGTGTGACTGCTTGATAGAGAAGGAGATTATTTAAAAATTTCAAATGGCATGAGAGTCAAGTAAAACATAGACCAAGAGCCATCAACGTTTTTCAAGTTGTCATTTCAAAAGTCGTGATTTTTTGGTAGTGAATCTCAAATACGTACCTGTTGAACAATAAGTAATCAGTCCACAGTGGACGGCTTCATTAAAAAAATATATTAAAATGTTAAGAAATAGACTGGTGCCTATATTTTTTGTGAATAAGAAAAATAAGTAACAGGCAAGGACCAGTTGGAAAATGTTGTAGAGGTTCTGACTTTGAAAAAAAAGAATGTTTAAACACGAAAACACCAGGGCTCCCAGTCGGTCCCTTTTTGAGGGTTTAATCAATTTTTTAAGGGCTCGGTCCTTTTTGTTCCGTTTTTTTGTAAAATGTCCCTTTTATTCCCTTTTTTCGTTGGTCACAATTCATCAGGTTTAGTTCTGCTCTGAATAAGATGTGCGACGTCATAATCCGCACAACCATATTATTAAAGTTGCCAAGAAAAGGTTTACAAACTACTCGCGTCACAAGCTCTAAGGGTGTGCATGTTAGTAAGTACTGGGTGCAATTTTTTTGAAGAAAACGAATGCTGGTGATCCGAAGTACCCTAATGTTGCCATCCTGGGGAAGGCAGCTCTCACTTTCCCATAGAAACGCCTGTAGAGCGGGAATTCTCTCAGTCCACTTCTACGAAAATTACGCCCTTGACAAATGCACAGGGACATTAACCCCCTAGTAAAAAATACTCCTGAAACAAAAACAAGTGGAACAAAAAACCCCAGGAATAAAAAATCCCCGGTTCAAGATGAACCAAAACACAATTCCACAATATAATTCAATTCCAATAATTTTATTGTTAATTCTAAACAAATAAAGTGATTGAAAAAAAATAACAACTGAAAAGTCCAACTGAAAAAAAATCAGTCTTATTAAATTGAAAGTAAGGCACTCGCCTTCGGCATAACTTTCAAATTACCACGTTTTCGGCCATGGACCAAATTTCTTAACGTAAAAAAGGGTCATAACCTAACCTAGCTATCCAAGTTGCTAGTAATTTAATCATTAATTATTTTAATAAAGTGAAAAGTAAGCAGATGCTCGCTGCGCTCGCATTTTATGAATTATCAGAAGAAAGAGACATCCACCTCTACGGTCGTGTCTCTTTCTTCTGGCTGCTCAACGAATTCCTTGACGTAAAAAAAGGTACACAACCTAACCTAACCTAGCTTTCCAAGATGTTGGTAATCAGTGGTGAGATTATGATTCGACTCGTTGCGAGTTTGACGTGACTCATAGTGAAATGAAGGTCGACTCATAAGGAAACCACAGCGATTTTAACGGCGTGTCTCTTCTGGTTGCCCAACGAATTTCTTAACATAGAAAAGGGACATAACTAACCTAAGCTGAGGTAGCTTTCCCAGTTACTGGTAATTCGATCACTAATTAGAATGAAAATGTGAATGTGAAATTACCAGAATAAAAAAAAATAATTCAATGCCAGTTCCATCAAACGTCAGCGAAATAATTATAACAGATAATTGTAAATTTACAACAGATGGCCAAGAATTTCCATTACATGATTCTGACTTAGTTATTTAGTAGATAATAAGAGGATGTTAATTTTTGGAACCAATAATGATCTGAAGATATTATAGAATCATCACATGTTCTATCAACTATACACTGTTTATGCATTAGCAAATTCAGAACAATTACCTATTGGACAAAAACCCCTCAGGAACCGGTGGTATTGTCGGGGGGTTTTAGTCCGGGAGGTTTTTGTCCAGGGGGTAATTGTCTTGATATCCTTAGACCTCCGGCTCTGCTCTACGAAAACATTTGCACGCCGTGCATACAGTGTGTATCTAGATGATCATTTGTATGGATGGTCATCTGGTAAACAGAAATAGATAAAAGAAACTTCTGCAAATGGAGGTCAAGAAGTGGATAATATAAGAAGGCGAGTCCAAGCTAGAGATTGATCTTTTGAAAAGAAGAAAATGAAAAGTGGGATATCTATAACAAAATGTTTTAAGAGGCAACTAGAAGGCTCAGAAATGTCTCTATGTGCAAAAATATGATCGAGTTAATGTTTGAGGGGATTAATGCCAATCGTAATAGAAACCAATGACAAAACGAGCAGCTTATCAACCCTGCAGAGAAGAGGAAGAGTAAGAGTAAAATAATAGCTGACTTCTCAAACAAAAATCCAAAGAAAAGCTAAGCAGTAAAAGTCTGACAAGATTTATAATCTTATGTATGTGATTTCACTTTAGTCATATCTTAGGGTTGTGGGTTCGATTCCCAGCATGATCACCGATCTCGTGCATCGCATCACACGTTGACGAAAATAACAATTTATAAAAGTCATTCAAGAATTTAAAAAAATATTTGAATGATCTCAGGTGGTTCTGTTTTTTTTTTTAGAGATTTATTTTCAAGTTTACATTTTCATTTTATTATATTGTCTGTTTTGCAGGAATAAGGGATTTAGTGATTCTTGTTTTTTTTTGGTAAAATTTACACCATTATCGTTTAAACACGTGTATAGGTTGGCCATTCTTGTCGTTAGTTTTTTCCCTTTCTGGTCCCTTTTTTCGGAGTCACAAATCCCTTTTTCCCTTTTTTGAGGTAGTAAGTCGCTGGGAGCCCTGAAACACTCAAAATTGTGAAATATGGGGATGCAGTTTAGAGGTTGAAAACGGTTTTCTGCTATTTGCGGCGAAATGTGAACTCCTAGCGAAAAATGTTCAAAAGAAAAGTTGTAAATAATATAAAAATCAAAAACTTTTGTATTCATCACTTTTCGACATAACCTCAAATTAACCGTCAAAATGGCGAAAACCCGATTTTTCGGTATTTAATTTTTTTCTCGAGTACTAATCGTTTAATTCAGATGAACATCTGTAGAGATATGTCTTTCTTGGTTTCAATTAAGCATGATTTTTCCGCGATTCAGAAGACCGCTAGTTTTCGAGTTATGTACAGTGCATCCCATTTTGGGTGAGACAGCCAGGTTTATCGCTTGTTATTTAAGATAGAGCCTTGCGGTTTTCACGTTCCTGTCCTTTTTTTTTGTGAAACTCAAGTTGGCCTAATCAGATTTTGCATAACTGTTTCCGTTTATGAGATACAGGGCGATTTTGGAAATTGATACTTTTCGGACCCCTTCTTTATCTCCGAAGTTATTAGAAATAATGCTGAGCTAAAAACTACATCTGATACAGAATTCTGCGTAGAATCCAGTGGCGTACTTATTTTTTTTTTCGGGGTATGGTTTTGAAGATACGACGCAAACCTATATTTTTTTCAATGGAACACCCTGTATTTTATTACTTCGTTGAATTCGCTATTTTTTTCCCTTCAAAATTATGTATAACACTATATAGGTAGGATGTTCAGAAATGCTAAAAAACACTAAAACATCACATAATGATAATTTTTCGTTAGTAAGCCATGGATTTTCCAAGTTTCAATAAGAGGGTTATTACTTTTGATTATTAAAATTAGTAGGTCATGGATGATACGAACATCCTTGTTGTTATTATGGCTACTATGCATTTGGAAGCATTGTTTTATCAAATAGGCATTGAAGAGAAAAAAAAAACAAATCTGATCTAGCTGTCATCGCTACGAATTATTATTGTGTTTCATCGTGTTTGGGTTTGAAGGAATATTGAGTATTGTAGAAATAATTGTTTGTTAATTTGTTGAGAACTGATAATGGCTGGAAGAGATTTGGTTTTTCAAAACAATGAAAGTTATGACATTACACAATGTTTGAATCAATCCAATGAAAACGTTGGCGAAGCTTTGGAACTTTATTTGAACAGGTATGACGTCGAGAATTTTACCACAAGACATTTCCTTACATCGTGATTTAAAAACTTTCAGATATCCTGAGAGGCATCAACCTAGTCGAGCAACTATATTCAGACTAAAGTATAATTTACTGAAATATGGTGCATATTCGAAACCTCGACCCAAGGTATATAATAAAGAGAATCAAGAAGTAGATGAAATAAATGTGCTAGCGTTCATGCCTATCATCAGACTTCTTGTGCAAAATTAGAAAATGATACTGCTATTTCCAGATCACGGGTACACAGAATTTTGAAAAAGTATAAGAAAACCCTACAAAGTCAATATTGTCCAACACTTATATCCTGGTGATGCAGCAAGACGTGTGAATTTCTGCAATTGGTTTTTGAACCATGCTCGGAGAGACGTTGATTTCGCAAAAAAAGTTATTTGGTCAGACGAATCACATATAAGCAGTGCTGGTATATTTAACAGGCAAAATACAAGGCATTGGTATGATGAAAACCAGCACTTGATTTTTTAACGACAACAACAGCGTAGATTTGGTTTCAATGTGGCATGTTTCATATTGGGGACAAAAATCATATACCGCATTTTTGAAGGATCTCTTACCGCAACTAGGTACTTGACAATTTTAGAAGACGTGTTACCGGAACTACTGGAAGATGTTCCCCTCGCCTTTCTTCATTCCATACATTTCCAACAGGACGGCGCCCCTGCCCATAATTCAAGATTGATCGTGCGGTTTTTAGAAAATAATTTTCAGGGTTGTTGGATTGGAACTCATGGACCCATCAGGTGGCCTCCAAGGTCACCTGATCTGTCTATATTAGATTTTTTCTTGTGGGGCTATTTGAAAAATAAAATATACAGTAACAGACACAACAGTCCCGAAGAACTTCGTGCATCAACAGCGGCAGCTTTCCGAAATTTACAAAACCGCCCTTTTATAATATTAAATGCACTCAGGTGAATTGAAAAAGTTTGTCAATTATGTATTAGGGTAAATGGACAGCAATTTGAACAGTTTAATCAGTAAGATATTATGTAATGTTGAAAATTTTTATTAATGATAAATATTTTATTGGGTATTCTTTTGTATCTAATTTGTATTATGAATTATGTTTTGTTTTTCGTGTTAGTGTATTATCTTTATTTGCTTACTCTCCTATAAAAAAAACACAAATGAAAATTATTCAATTAATTCTTCTTTTATATGGGAAATCCATGGCCCACTAACAAAACATTATCATTAAGTGATGTTTTAGTGTTTTATAGCATTTCTGAACATCCTACCTATATAGTGTTATACATAATTTTGAAGGGAAAAAAATAGCGAATTCAACGAAGTAATAAAATACAGGGTGTTCCATTGAAAAAAATATAGGTTTGCGTCGTATCTTCAAAACCATACCCCGAAAAAAGAAAAAATAAGTACGCCACTGGATTCTACGCAGAATTCTGTATCAGATGTAGTTTTTAGCTCAGCATTATTTCTAATAACTTCGGAGATAAAGAAGGGGTCCGAAAAGTATCAATTTCCAAAATCGCCCTGTATCTCATAAACGGAAACAGTTATGCAAAATCTGATTAGGCCAACTTGAGTTTCACAAAAAAAAAGGACAGGAACGTGAAAACCGCAAGGCTCTATCTTAAATAACAAGCGAGAAACCTGGCTGTCTCACCCAAAATGGGATGCACTGTACATTTTTCGGAAAAAATACTCTTATCTTTAAAATGGTCTATGTAACTTGGTGGTTTATTGATCGTTAAAACGCTTTGAATTGATGAAAACCGACTAATGAATTTCTTAATATTTTCAATATTCTTAATATTTTCAATAGTCAAAAATAATGAAAATAATATTAATAAAAAAATTTGTAGTGTAATTATGTAGATATTATTTTATTATAAATAATTTAATATAAACTACTTTTTGTTACAAAAATAATGAAGTAACCCAATAATCATTGAAAATACTGAGAAAATCATGATTCAAATAGACGTTTTTTCTCAATTTCAAGCTGTTTAACGATCAATAAACCACCAAATTACATAGACCATTCGAAAGTAGACATTTCAACAATTAAACTGATTTGTTCGTGGAAGATAAGGGTATTTTGTTCAAAAAATTTACATAACTCGAAAACTGGTCGTCTTCTAAATTGCGAAAAAATCATGCTTATTCGAAACCAAACAAGACATATCCTTACAAATTTTCATGTAAGTTAAATCATTGATACGTGAGAAGAAAATCAAATACTGATAAATCGATTTTTCGCCATTTTGACGTTTTTAAGGTTTTTTTTTTGAGAAAACTGATTTTTAATCATGTTTCAAAAGTCAGTACATATATGTATAAGTTCTATCAATTAGTGAACAATAAAAGATTCAAAATCAAGTAGAGTAAAAAAAATATCACAGAAAAATAAATTAAAAAAAAAGAAGAATAAAAAAAGATCAATTTGTGGTATCAAATGTTCCCAGGACACTAATTGCGTTCCCCATCTGAATGCTTATGGAAAGTCTTTCCTTGAACCACTGGCCCTCCTTTTTATTTCCTTTAGACTCGACTAACTTATTTGCATTTGGTCCAAATGGTCCCAAGGTTTCGGCAGCGATTGGAATAAAATTGTAATCTCTCGAAAGAGCTTTGTACTTGTTCTTCTTATTCATTTCAGCTTTTTCAGCTGCAGAAACTGCATTCTGAGCCACATGTGATGGTGCAACCGTATCCACAGTAGTAAATTCCCAAACAAGGCACTTTCCACATGAAAACGGCACCTTAGACAAACCATCAGGACGCTTTCCATCAGTGCGAGCATTCAATCCAGGTGGTTCTAATACTGGGTGGAGGTCGACAGAAGCCAATGCTCTGCTTATTATATTATTAGCTTCCCTTTGTCTAGATTGGCGACCCTTACTGAATAGGCATGATAAGCCATGTATCCCAGACTGATCAACAATTTCTCCGCAACGGCAGATGTGTGGCTCGGTTATTTTGGAACCAAGTCTCAGACAAATTGCAGTTCTAATCATATCTCTATTCAGCAATGTCCCCAAGCTAGAGACAGGTTAAGCATTCAACCAAAGATTGGAATTCTTGTGAGAAACAGCTTTCAATCTAGCTATATCTTTCACATCGGTAGCGTGTGCAAAAAGTTGGTTTGAGGCTACTTCAGTGATAGCATTGTCCCACTATTTTTGTTTGGTAGATGCAGGAGGGTTAGCAATGTTTGTTTGTTTTTTCCAGGATTCAACTGCAATATCTAAACCGTGAAACTTGGCAGAGCAATGTCATTTGATCGTCGAATACCCAAGCCTCCAAGTCTCGTGGGCAATGAAGCTTGTAACCATTCGTTTTCGGAAAAATCAATATTTACGATTTGTGATAAAATCGAACGGAGTGTCATATCAAAAACAGTCAAAAGATGATGACCATGTAAATTACAAGTTCGTAATAAATATTGAAGGCGAGGCATAGCAAAACAATTTCTTAATAAATAGAATGCTTGACATTGCTTGATGAGGTTCCAGCATACATAGACGCGTCCCCATGAGACTAAGTGATGTGATTTTCTTTTGAAGAGATGTGATTTCTGCAATGGGACCTAAAGGAGATCCCAAGACTGAAATTTCGTCGATATTAGAACACATTATTTTTGAGGTTATGTCGTAATGTTCTAATACAAAAGTTTTCGATTTTTTTATTATCTACAACTTTTTTATTGAACATTTTTCGATAGGAGATCACGTTTCGCCGCAATTAGCAAAAATAGGTTTTGAGACATTCAGATATGCACTTATACTTGATTTTCGTAGTACATATTGTAGATATTTAGACGGTTGAAAAGAGAATTTAATTCTCTTTTCAGCGATTTGTCACTTGACACCCATGTCATTTGAAACTTTTCAACTGATGTGGCCTCCGCCTCCTCCATCGAGCAATCACAATGTCAAAAAGTAGCATCGGTAATATATACCATTTAAAACGTATATTGTTCCATGTTTGTATGTCGAACAATTCAATAGTTAACGGGGGGGGGGAGGACTACTAAAAAGTTGCAGTGATGTATGAATTCCAAAAAATTCCCAAAAAATTCCCAAAATGGTTTAACAAGTACTTCAATATGACTGATAGTGAAAAGGTCGCTGCAAGTGTATTACCCATTCAATTTTTAGATTTGAGTACAAAATTCTCTTGGATACAATGAAAAAGTATGAAAGAATCCAAAATGAACTATGCAAGACAAAAATGCGTTATGTTGAGGCAATCGGTAAGGCATCAGAATAACTAAATATGTCAGTAAGAATAGCTCAGGGCTCTGTCTTGGGACAATTTTTTCTTCAATGATTTAATTGATAATGTGCAAGTCAACAATTTTGCTATGTATCCAAGAGCAATTCTATGATATTCGTGATTTTGCATTAAAGTTGGTGAAAAAATCTCAAAATTGATTCGAATCTATTTTTTATGTTACTGCCTGGCCTAATGATATTTCGGGTCATTGGAGCTTTATAGCTCCCCAAGGGGCTCTTTTGAATAGCGTGAGACTGGAGCTCTGGGATCCCGTGGTTTCTGTTGGGAAATGCGAAGTCTTTTTAGTACATTTTATGGAGTATATCTTCGCATGGTAGAGTTATCTGCGTCATCCTAAAAATTATGCACAAACTTTTCGCAAACTACAAAGCCGAAATTCCTATTATATGATTTAGTGTTGTACTAAAATTCACTAAACGAAATTACTAAATAAGCACATCGTATATATGGTTTCATCTTCAGGAATTGCAGGAACTTATGATATTACTATACTCTCATATCTCTTCTTCAGTCTTGTAAGGTCTAAACTAGAATATGGATCATTAATATGGAATCCCATTTATAGTCAGTCATCAACAACTATTGAGAAAGTCCAAAAAAAGTTTTTAAAATGTATATGCTTCAAGGTTGATGGAGTTTATCCTCCAAGAGGATATGATTATATGAATATACTACGCAGATTCGATTTCGTTTCTTTGGAAAAACGCAGAAATCAAGCATCCATTATATTTCTTCATAAGCTGTTGAATGGCGAAGTGGACTCCCCAGTACAATTATCACCATTTGATTTTCATGTAACGAGATTGGAGTCTAGATCAAATACCTCTTTTAAGTGCAAAAGAGCTCAAACAAATATTATGTCTAAAGCACCAATTAATTTGATGTGTTCCTCATGCTAATAAATTATTAAATATATGTGATATTTTTAACTGCAGTAAGAGTGAATTAAGAAATAAATCTCGAGCACATCTATAAGCAATTTGGGAATCAATAATGGATGAATCTTATTATTTTTATATTGTATCCATGCCATATTTTGTTTGTTGTAACACTCTTACTATATTTTACAGAGAAACAATCTCAATTGAAAATTGGATCAATACATGTACATGACTCCTCTGGAAATGGAAAAACCCTATGATAAAATTGAAGTTACTTTTTTGTAATATCTAACAGAAAACAACTACTTCCCCGGCAAAAGCCACGCTGGACATTGAACTACATCTGATAGATATTGAGAAAGTCCCTATATAACTTGAGAGAGAAAATCTGAAAGTGAAAATTTGCATTTTTATTCAGATAGTTGATTATTCTAAAGTTATATAGGGTCTTTCTCAATATCTATCAGATGTAGTTCAATGTCCAGCGTGGCTTTTGCCGGGGAAGTAGTTTTTTCTGTTAGATCTTACAAAAAAGTAATGTTTCTCTTTAAAACATGAATCCCTTCCAAGAGAGGTTATCTTGTACGATGGAAAACAGCGACTGAATTCCAACTTTCAGTCGCAGATAATTCCACAACTGACTTTATGAACATCCTGTTCATATTTTCAATGAAATCAACTGTTACTATACTCTTAATTATATTTCATTTGCTAACTTTTAAAAATTGCCTTGTAAATGGTTTCTGTTGGGCAATAAATGCTATATTATTATTATTATTATGATTGTTCATGTGTGCAAATACTAACAGTTATTGGTGTTATTGGTGTTATTGGTGTATAAGATGACGCTGAAGCATTTTGACCTTCTCCTTTAGATTTGTTTTTTTTTTCAATGAAATAATTGGATCACAGGAAACATGAAAATATTAATTTGTTTTTTCCGTTTGGAGGAAGTTGAAGTGACCAAACATTGATTTTTACTCTAGCCTTGAAGTTTCGATTAAACTTGATAGGCGACTCGAATAACACTTGTCGGCGAAAACAATTTTTTTTTTCGTTTTATCGCTATTTTGTTTGTCGAAGAACCAATTTCCTCAACTTCAGCACTCAGAGAAAATCTAACGAAAAACGTAGGTTAACAGTGGTATGATCCATATTTGGTAGACCTTAAATGTTGGTAATGCAACAATAGATACAAAAACATTTTTCAATTAAAATGGATTCTTGAAAATACAGTCTAACTATACTAATCCAACAACTATATACAAAAATTTCTCCAAATAATCTAAATGTTTTTTTAAATTCTAACACTACTTCTTCTTTTTTCAAATGCGAATACCTATGGAGGCAAACACAATTCAATAGGCTCCATTAAAAGCTTATGTTTGAGTAAGTAAAAATGATATTTGGATACTTTTTGTTCTGCATTCTTCTAGATTGACGGTTCAAAAAGGCGGATTCTCAATAAATTATTTTCTTAACTACAGTAAAAAGACTTTCTTCTTAAATCATCAATTTTCTTAATTTGTTATAATAATTATTCATTTTAAAACTACTATACACATTCGTTGCGCTGAGTAGAAAAGAATAGTTATTTTCCTAACAAGTGCGGAAAGTGATACTTTCCCGCACGTGACTGCCGTTGCCCCGAACGACGCGAAGCGGAGTTCGGGCAAGCAGTCAAGAGGGCGGGAAAGGCACTTTACGCATGAATTAGGAACATTATATTTTCTACGACCGCATAAAGATTCAAAAAGCACGTTGAAAATATATATTTTATTTCAAACAAAACATTCCATGAAAATCCACTAATTATTATAAATATTAATGTTGAAAACACAATTTGTTGCATTCTGCAAATGCGTCAGAATAGCCGGTCCAGAGTAGTTAGTTGGTGGTAACTGGCTGTTAGAGTAACACTCGTAGATTGCAAAATACATGAAGATGACGGAGATGGCATCGGTTGCAAGTTGCCGGTACATGAAAGAATTTTATTCGAGATGGTTTTCTTCTGTTCTACGGAGTCCTCCAAATAACTCTCAGCAACAGCAGTTGACTTCCAGCCTCCAAGACGTTTTATGTTGGTTATCCCTTAGATTATAGAAAGAGGAGATAGAACATGTATCGATGAAAAGATGCGCATCGGCTGCCACTTTCGGTTCGTTGGGTTTGATGAGAGGGGGGACTAGACAGGGGCGGATTTGGACTTAGGATAAGAAACGCCATTCTTTACCTATTCATTAATGTAAATGTTTCACAATATACGTATTTTGCAGCAATTTTCATATACTTATAATTTGAAATAAACTTGCAGGGAAATAAATATACCAAAATAACTGAAATAGTTCATTTTAATAATAACTAATATTCATTCACAAAAAACTATGAATTTATAACTATGAACTCACACTTATTTTCAAATATATAAACACTGACTATATACTAAATCTTTCTATAATCTAAGGGTTATCCCTTCGCCTGAATCTGCTAGAAACGTTGCCGAGGATCGTCAAAAAATTTGACCTGTGTAACGTTCTGGGTTAGGTCGGCCTAAGTAGGTAGCGATCTCTGCCGGCATTTTACCAAATGTGTTTACTCCTACGCACTGAACAGAACATTTGCCTTTTTTGTAATTGATAAAAAAACGACGGTGCGTGGTGGTAGGAGGCCGTAAATTTGCATACTTTTTACAGAGCGTCAAAAAGGTTCCATTATTTATGTCTTCAGATATAACAAAGGATCTTGAGGTATGGTATTTCGAATTGGAAATTTTTACAATAATTAGGTTTCCTTTATCTTGAATATCGTCAAGCGTGATTTTCACAAGCTCCGCTCTGCGAAGAGCACCGGCTAAAGCAAAAATTGTACTTACTTTAATCATAATAATAATCTTTGGTAAAAATCTGCGCTTTATGTGGTCGAAAACCAACATTTTGCTTTTTTAGGAACGAAGTCAATTTATGGAACTTGCTTATGTCCAGGTTTTCTCTTATTTTAACTAAACATTTCACCATCGAGTAACGCGAGCATAGGATATTGGATTTCAGTACCTTACTCAGCTCGGAAAAATACGCCAAAAAAACCTCTTCTCTGAAGCTATTCACTCCTTTTTCCTTACACCAGTTTAGGATTTTGAAAAAAAATTTACAGATGCTTTAAAACACGATAAAATGAATAAAAAAAAAAAATTTGGCGCGGAAACAAATTTTTCTATTTTATTTTTGAAAAAATAAATGTGGGTACTCACTTTCAAGACAAACAAATTCAATTTGTTGGATGGGTTATTTTACCTCTTTTTTCAATGTTAATGAACTGTGTTATATTGATAACACTTTCTACATATACAGAAGTATCAATTCATTAGCAGAATAAGCTTCGA
Organism: Chrysolina oricalcia; assembly: GCA_944452925.2. Taxonomy (NCBI): domain Eukaryota; kingdom Metazoa; phylum Arthropoda; class Insecta; order Coleoptera; family Chrysomelidae; genus Chrysolina; species Chrysolina oricalcia. Next base: position 14,386,151 of record OX101818.2, on the reverse strand, counting down.
ATAGTATGAAAAAGGTTAAAAAAGCTACTTTTATTATGCAAATTAATTTATAATTTGTTGACATTGTTGAATTGGAACTGCGACGTTGCCAATAGAGATTTCTGATAGTCTAAAGACTTGTTCATACCCTCGCGAATTTCACAATTTTTCTGGGAATAAAATGGCTGTCAGTCATGCCGGACCATTCATTGTTGTCAGCCATTTCATTCGTAGAGAAATTGCGAAATTCGCGAGGGTATGAACGAGACTCAGTACCGCAAAAGTTCTAATCGACCAGACTGATCCGCATGGACCAATTAGAACATGCGTAAATTATTATCCAACTTTAACCCAACCTAACCTAACCTTATGTATACAGAATAACCATTCGAATTTGGATTAATATTCCAAATTAGACAAATCCAGTGTACTATCGTTCTGAATAGCCCATGCAAATTGCCCATATGAAGTCTGGTCGATTAGAACTCTTGCTCTTAGACACCGATAAGAAAAAACACAAGTTCTTAATTTTTTCCACCCTTGTTGCTAGGGCATTCGCTTTGTGATTGGTCCCTATAATGGCGGGAATTTTAAATGTCAAGACTCGTTATCATCATAGTGAACAATGACAGAGCGCGTTCTCTGGCAACAGAGATGGAAAAATTTATAACTTTTCTCTACTTTCAATACATTTTCAATAAACGCACAACATTCATTGTCGATTCAAAGAAAGACATTGATAATGATTAGTTTTTGTTTATTAGCAGGAATATGCGTTTTTGTTGGTAGCTAGGTATCTGGATTGTTATGAAAAATATTTTAGGGTGTGAAATTTCTTTATATCAAATTATTTGTGGCGAATTTTTAAATGTCTCACAGGAAATTGCATATAACGGGCGAATAAATATATAGGAAATTAATGTGTTGAGATGAAAAAAAAAAGAGATTGGAATAGGTGAAGAATGCGCACATTTTCATTACAGGTTCACTTCATATATTCATATCTTCCCCAATCTATAATCTGATTTGAAATAGGAGTTATTATATAAAATAGACCATATGCGAGCGAAGCGAGCGCGTTCGGCCGACATTTCGCGGATTTGCCGAATGTCGGCCTAACGCGCTGGTTTTCCTAACTGGTCAACATTTTTGTAAATTCCACAAACCAATGTTACAATTTGAAATGAGAACTATTAAACAAAATAGACCATATGCGAGCGAAGCGAGCGCGTTCGGCGGATTTGCGAAATGTCGGCCGAACGCGCGGATTTTCCTAAATAGTCAACAATTCTGTCAATTCCACAAACCTATGTTACAATTTGAAATGAGAACTACAACTCAAAATAGACCATGCGAGCGAAGCGGCCAACATTGGCCAACATTTCGCAAATTAGATCGTTCGGATTTGACATTCGACAGAGAACTGTATGTCAAAAGTTATTTTGAATGTTACTGACAGAAACCTTTAATAAACTCGATTGAGAATTCGATAAATTTTTCACTTTCTTGTAGTTTAACTTATATTTCCATGAATACTTGTTCGTATCCTCGCGAATTTCGCAATTTTTCGGCGAATAAAGTGGCTGTCAGTCATGCCGGACCACTCGTTGATGCTGAACCATGTTCGCAGCAATTTTATTCGCAGAAAAATTGCGAAATTCGCGAGGGTATGAACGAGACTTGATCGTCACTATTCCATGTAATAGAATTGGCAACGTGGCATTACTAACTTCGTGTTAAAAGTGCCCTGTCATTTCACATTTGTCAATGGTTGTTTATGTACATTGAATAAAAATCTTTTTGCGTATTTTTTTAATTTTTGAAGTTTATATGGTTGGATAGAAGTGTTTGAAGTTCAAGACAATGGGTTTGAAATGAAAAATACGTTTGAACTCCGTCCAACGGTTTGTAATTGTGTCTCTCAAAAGTAAGTTCCCACACATGTTTTATCAAGAAAAAAATAAAAAATGCTCTTTCCGCGCAAAAATTTCGATTGCTCTAGTGTTTTTACGATGTTTTAAAACACCTGTAAAAATTTTATCAAAATCCCAGCTGGACCCATATTCTTTACCTTTACCCCAGTTTAAAAATTGGTTGTATTGCTGTTCGTATCTTTCTTGTGATATACTTGGTAACAGGTCTGGAATTACCTCATCTGCGGCCTTTAATATTGCTTCTGGGAGCTCTTCGTCTGACGACGAATCCATTAAAATATTGCTTTTATTGAAAATAATTTGAAAAATGCCAGAATCGGACATTTCGGCAACGCTTCGACTTGAAACTTTGACGTCTTGATGACAACTTGGTTGTCATAACAAATCTTTGGTTACCACATCAAACCACTTGACTCAGCTTAGTTTGATTGTTATGTGGATTGATTTTGAGAAATGTATAGGGTAGATATATAAAAGTATCGCAATTTCTTCATTCCAATGAATGAAAAATAGTCTGGGTTAGATTGAATATTAAAACCTATATTAGTTTGAATAGAAATATACAGGTAAAATCAATGAAATGTACATTTAATAACGATAAATTGACATATTTTACTTTCCCGCACTAGTGCGGAAAATTGACACTTCCTAAACTAAAATGAGTGCGGGAAAGTGGGTGAAAACGAACAATCGTAGAAAAAATATATATCCACTACAAACTATCAACCACTGTCTCTATTTTGTCTCAACGCCGCCTAAGGCACATATCGTGTTTGCATTGTCCCCATAACAATTTCTTTCTTCGAAACAAATTTTAGGTACTTCCTTCGATTTGTAATACGAATTGAAGTAAAATTTGAAATTTTAAATGTTCCGAATGTACTAAAGTATATTTTATGATAATAAAGTTTACGAAAATTTGCTCTTTAGACCATAACAAATATAGATATATGAATTTTTAAATACTTTGGTGTGAACTTTTTTACCGAATCTCCCTAGTTCTTGGATAGATAACCGAAAATTTTAGTTGTGCGCGATTTTTTAAGAAAATTCCGTTATTATAAAACATAAATGATCAAACTCAAGTTTTATCAGTGTCTGCTTCAAATCTTTCAACCACTTTTTTCATTAAATCGACTTGAAATTCTCCAGCTGACAGTTATTATATTGTATAATAATATTATAGAATCTTGAAAACTGTTTATTTTTATTGTTTCGTTTCATCGTATTTGAGTGTTCAATTCACTGATTCAAAGTAACCGATATTGCTGCTGGGAAACGACTCGAGATCGACATCTGAGTATCGCGAGTGAAATCTCTTTACAAACAGATGTAATTTTATTATTATTGACCATTACTACTGCTGCTGGCTGCAACGGTAGCTGTAACTCGAAACCAGAATTTCTTGTCTTTATGTGTTGGGTCTCTATTCCTGATTCTTGGTTCGTAATAGACAGATGTTCGTCGCCTGAATGTTGTCCTTTTGTTTCGCAGTCTTTATATGGAATAATCGTATAAAGATAAATGAATCAGTGAAAATGTACGGAGTCATGTGGAAATACTGATCTGATTCCTCGACTTTTTCCTAAAAGATGAATCCGCACAGATAATAAAAAAGATATGTACGTTTCTTTACTTCTTTTCGATTATTGGTAGTAATGGTTTTTATCAGAATTCATAAATATTACGAACATCTGGAACAAGTTCTGTTAAATATGTCATGTGACAAATATGGAATCATGTTTGTCAGAGACATAAATTTGAATTTCAAAATTCAGTAGCCAAACCTGGCACAATTTTTGAACTTATGTAGCTCTTTTGTCATGACTCCAACCAGTAGGGATTGTACCAGATTAACAGAATATACCGCTACTTGCATTGATAATACTATCACACGCATTGAAGAGGAGGAAAAAAAAGTCGGTGTGTACGAACTTTACATTGCTGACCATAGAGAAAAATATTTGATATTACAAGAAAAACTAAGCAATACCAATCTGGTAACTAAAAGAATCGTAACTGACAGTAGTTTGCAGAAGTTCAGGTCATTTATTGACAGCATTAGTTGGTCAAGATTTTTTGATAGAAATCGCGATGTGAACAATATTGCTAAATGGTTAGTTGATACGTTCAAAAATATAGTTGACGATTGTTTTCCTTTGAAGACAAGTCAGTCCCGTAAACGTCAAAACTTGAGAAATATTTTACGATAAAGTAATTGGAAAAACTAAAAAAATGGCGTATGATTCTTTCGTACAAAATTCTAAGAACATGAATAGGGCAAGTTGAAATTCAGAGAATTCTGAATGCAATAGAAAACCTATTCTAAAAATATACAAATCACTAACAGCAGAAGATTTTAATAATTTGTTCAGTTCATTAGCTGATAAAATAATAAATGACATTCCTATCTGGACTAACAGTTCTGACTATACCAAAAATCACAATCTCTCATCAATTGCAACTTTTTTTTTATACGCTACAACCACTCAAGAAGTTCGTCAAGTAATACTCAAGCTAAAAAAATCTTCCTCTACTTTTGTCTATGGCTTAAATGGTAGTTTCCTGAAAGAATCGATAGACACCTTAATAGAACCACTAAGACTTGATAAATGAGTGCTTCATACAGGGTATATTTCCCAGTGCTTTTAAAATTGCAAGAGTTACACTTCTGCTCAAAGAAGACAATGTTGAAGAAGTTGATAGAGAAGTTGAGATAATTGAGACATTATTGAAAGTAAGACTATTTCGAGAGCTTTAAACTACTAGAGACCTGGAAAACTTAGTCAAAGATTTGGTAGGTCATGAACATTCATTATTGACCATGTGCGATCTCATGAAGACTGTGTTTCCCATAAAATCTTATTAGAAAAACGTGCAATCTATGGCATAAGAGGCACGCCTTTGAAATTATCCAAATCTTAGATCGGTCGTTAACAATGTTCAGCTATCCAACAATTCCAAATCTGATCTGAGAAAATTTCAACATGTTGTTCCCTAAGGATTTGTCCTAGGGCTACTGCTTTTTATTAAATACATTAATGACCTATATGCTTTCATATAACGACCAAATGTTAAATTGTACTCTTCGCAGATGACATTAGTTCTAATGCCAATGTTTCACTTTCATATCTGAAACAGAATTTATGCGAATGATCTACAACTGAACAAGAGATTACTCAAAATTTTGTTATTTCCACTAATAACCAAGTCACGGAAGGTAACCACTGTAAATTCCTATAGGTTGTTCTTGATGATTATTTTAATTTTATTAAGGGCCTATTTATGTAATAAGTTTTAAGATTTGCGGTTTAGTACATGACTTGTAGAAATAAAACAGGACGCAAAACAGAATTGAAAACTTAAGCTTGAATTTTACCAATAAGACTGTTTGACAATGACCGTTTCGTGTTAAAAAGAAATCTAAAATCGTAAAACTTACTAAAAACATAAAAATTCATATACATACTCCAAAATTTATAAATTCATAAGATTTTAAACTTTATAACAATCTACCTTGCCATATTAGATCCATGAATGAAACATGTTTCAAAACTAATGCAAGAAGAATGCTTCTTGAACAATGTTTTATTCTGTTAATAAACCATATTATGTATGTGTCAAAATAGTCAATAAATTATCTAGCTATCTATCTATAATGTTCAATGATAAGGAGCAGTAGGGAGTTTTGGAAACATGAATAATTCTTGAAGTAGTATATTCTTCTTTACCGATAACCGCTTTGACATTATATCGTTAGTGGTGTTTGTAATTGTAATCACACTTAGATTGGATCAACCTAGTGGAAAATTGGAGGCAAATAGCGGACAAACGGGTACTTAGACATTATCGATTTCATTCATGTCATTTAATTGATACTCTCCAGCAAATTTTTTTCTAACTTCGTCTGAATTCTCACATTTACACATCCTTGGGGCTTTGCCACAAGCTTTGCTGAAAGCTTGGATTTTAATGTATTGGACAAATCATTTTGATTTTACAAGGCCTTCTAAAAATATAGGGTTCATTGAACTTCTGAAATGTATTCGTATTAAATGAAGATTGTTGCTGTTTCGAGTCGAATAATTATGAATATCTTTATAGAAAATAGGTAATTGTAGTTTGCAGATATGATGGGGTCATTGTATTTAGTTCTAAATGAAAATCATATACAAAAAATTGTATAAACTGTGACATACGGAAAACCAGTGTAGGGTGGATAACATCGTAGAAATTGGTGTAGACCTATTACACTTCAAAATTATTGCCATACCACCATTTGCTTCATTTTTATTTAAGCTGAAGGAAAATAATATGGAAGCTCGGTATTCAAAGTGAGGTTGAACTACTGTTCTGTAGACAGTTATTTTCGTATCAGACAAGTAACTGGCAATTCTAGTGAAGAAATATAATTTATTTATATTTTCTTTTTCACATATTAATAATGATTATCAAATATTAGATAATTATCCGATTGAAAACCTAACTGATGTAACTAAGTACCTAGATCTTAACTGTACAGGGATCGAACGACTTCGATGGCAAACCTACTTTTTACTTCGTATGCATGATGCATCACTGTCATGGTTTGGAACAGCCACCTCTGGTGAACCAAAGTAAGAATCGATTTAATAGGAATGAGAATATAAATTGCATGCGGAAACGCAGCATTAAATATTTTTTGCTCGGATACGTCAACAAAACTTGTTGCATGTGTCATATCGAAGAATAAATCTTCTGGGACAGAAATAATTCATTTCACTGGTGTTTCAACCTGTGGTTAGGAAAGTTGACAGAGATGTCAGGGATAATTTTCTCAATTATTTGAATTCGCTATGAGAAGTTTGTGACATGATAGAAAATACTGGTGATTGGTGCAAACGTGAGCCTACAGATTTCTCCTCCAACTGAAGACCAAAAAATATTTATAATTATTATATAAATAAATAAATATAAATAATATTATAATATTATTATAAATTAATAATATTATTATAATAATAAATACATTATTTCCCACAATTGAAGAGAAAAAAATTCGGGAATAGGGTAATAAATGCCTAAAAATTATGGCCTGAAAAAAAAATTGAAAATTCCAAAGTGCTTTACGAGGGTGTCCAAAGGTTTATTACGTTTTTATTATAAATTCTTTGTAGATATGTTTATTAAGTTTATATTGTAAATTCTGTGTAGATATTGTTTATTATTTTTTCATACGTTAGTTAGTATAATGATACTGTTTAAATATTTTCTGACCCAAAATTATAGGAGCATATACATGATGGGGATGAAAAAAAAATAAAAAAAATTTAACAAACAAGAGGACTTTTTGTTGGGGGTAATGTATATTTTAAATATATTCAGACAAACGAAGGAATTATTCTGAAAAGGTCAATCAGCTTAGTCTGAACAATATAATGTCCAGAAATGAAGAGAGAATGTGCACGTGTAGACAACAGTTTATGTAATACGGAAGACATTCACCCCTTTTTTTTAACTCACCCTGTAGAGCCACAAAAACTGCAATACACTAATGAAGAGCATTTCATTGATTATCGTTTATTTTGTGTAATTATGGAAACTATAAGTTAATCAAATATTCACAAATCGGCTCAAAACTACACAAAAGTTGATTTTCTTTATCACTAGAATGATCTATGGGTCATCAGATTTTTTTTATTTTCAGATATGATTGCATGTACCCAGGGCCATGTCCTTCATAGTGCCAAGGCCTTATCAAGAATTTTGACCCGTGTTGCGACATTTTCTTTAAAACATTTCGTTCTTATATACAGCCTGATGGCCTGACACTTGCTAGATCATCATACCAGATAGATGAATTAAACGCCCAGTTCAGCGCCCAACTGAGTTTTTCACAAAGAAAGACCGACTTTGAAGAGAAAAAAAGATACATAACGTGTGTACTTTGTTCCAGTTCAGATGAAGCGCTTTCCACTATATTTCAAAAGAATGAAAGACAGCCTCTGGCCTTGCGCTGAGTGCTGCATGACACTCTTTTACTTTTATTCATGCTGTAATAAAAACCTTCCTTATGCACCGACGCGGATTCCGGAGACGTTTTTTCCGTTCTTATGCATACAGGGTCATACCAAGTTGACCTTTGAAGAAACTGTACTTAAGAATTAATTCTAGAGACGTTTTTTTCGTTCTTATGCATGAATTGTCATACCAACTTGCATTGGTCATCTTTTGAGGAAGGTGAACTTTTGAGTTGATTCTAGAGACTTTTTTTTCGTTCTTATACATACAGGGTCATATGAAGCTGCATAAGTAATCCTTTGTGAATTTTTTAATTATTTCAATGTCAATCTCGATTTCCTTAAAAATGTTAATGGGACAGGTTGAAGTTTTTTCACAAATTATGGAGTATCTATTGAAAAAAAATTCCTGTGAATAATTCAAGCACGCAGGATATTCGTTGAGAAAATTATACACGTTAATAAATTAACAGAATGCTAATTTCATCTGACATTAAAATTTATTCTGACAGCACGTTATAAGATTAGTAGGCCATGAATTGTACTAATACGAATATACTAATATCATTTGGTTTTTTGTTCTAAGACGACAAGATCATGCGCATCAGTGAACAACCGATATTTCTTGAAATCAGAACAAACTTATAGAAATTAATGCTGTCATGCATGCGCATCAGGTGTTTGCTGTCAATTATCTCCTCTCGTTGATCTTTAATTTGTTATTTTCTTTGAAATTGATTGCTAGATGCAATAATTGTGCAAGTCCCACAAAACCACCGAACGAGTCTAATTCCATTGTTGAGCTCAACATTTCATCAGAGTTGCTTCGAGGTTTTCAAAGAATAATATAGAAAATGCAAAAACAACAGAAATAAACATTATGCACACATTGCTAAAGACTTTGTGAAGTTAATAAAAGCTACCCAAAACGGTAATCATGATTATCTACGTACGGTTTTATGGCATTGTTAACATTTTATTATTATTATCTGTTGTATATATTGTAAACTCATATAAATGATTGTTATTATGTCTGTAATATTTTTCATCTATGTACCAAACTCTGTGATAAGAATTTTTTTCTTGAACACAATAAAATTATCTATCTTTCTATCTATATATCTACATATGATTGAGGAATGCATAATCTGTACCAAGACAAAGTGAAAAATAAATCAGTATAGAACAAAGAAAGCTACTGGAAGTAAAAATAAGTTGAATAAAATTGTTTCAAATATTGTATTCGTGTAGCTATATATGCATTGATATACATTTTTCATCAATGAATTCACCAATTAAGTTCTCAAAATATTTTGAAACACACTTGAAATGTTCAGTTTCAATTCGCCCATGATTTCGTTTAAATATTTATACAGGGCTATTCAAATTCGTTTCTGTACATGGGGATCTCGTAAACGATAAGAGATAGAGTGTCGGTTAAATTGTGGCAAAGTTGCGAATTTTAGAGACCTAAAAAGTCGGATTTATCTCTCTTGGTTCTGGAGATATACAGGAAAAAACAAAAAATCCCAAATTATTTTTTTGCCTGTATATTCTTTATTCGAAGACATATTGAAAATCAGTCCACATTTTGCTATTGGCACTTGACTTGGCTGACTTGGGCCACCCCCATCTTTGAATTTTTAAATACGGACCTGTATTTTTGTTGCAGTTTTTGGATCGTCGACGTTCACTTCATACTGAGAAATTAAATCTAATTTTATATTTCTGGATGTTTCGGTAATATTTTATTATAATTGGGTGAATCATTCCCTTTTAAATTACGGCCCTGGAAATTGGTTGACTGAGTTAAGTAAAAACACAATAGCAACTTTCACGTCTCCCCATGTTTTTCGAGACTATTTTTTTTTCATTTTTAGGTATCAATTCATATTTCTTCACATTTTCAATGTTCTTTGAGCGTTTTCTACAATGAACTTCGAATAGCAAAACCTTTTATGATTATCTGAGAGATGTCTTCAACAAAAATAGATTATATGTATTTTGATAAGCAGAAAAATTTAAATGAAGTAATTTATATACAAAAAAAAAAATAATGGCGCAATAAATGTTCATTTCAAGACATATTTGAACTTGTTTTTTCATATCATTTATTGCCCTTAATACACTTCTTTGATGCATTGTTGCGAAAGCATTCAAAATCCTCAATCTCAAGTCTTCCACATTTTTATCTCTCCGCCGGCGTAAATCCTATTTTTCAATTTCCCCCATAGAAAATAGTTCAAAATAGTAAGATTTGGTGATCTTGCAGGTCATCTTTTTGGCCCATTATTTGCTATCCATCTGTTGTTGAATGTGGTATTCAGAAACTAATTAACCTCTCTTGTACAATGAGGACGAGCTCCATCATGTTGAAACCAGATTCCATTCAACCTACCTATTGGGATATCTTCAAGGTATTCAGTGAAGGTGGTCCTTCAGAATTGCAAATAAGGTTCGCCATTTAATGCCTCCTGGAAAATATATGGTCCAAGAATTTTATTATCAAAAATTCCTGTCCATACATTAAATCCAAATCGCACTTGAGGACGAATTTCTCTGATATTATTTTCATTGGTCTGAGACCAGACATGTTCATTATTCCTATTGAATACACCGCAATTTGTGAAACGACTCTCATCGTTCCAAATGATGATATTCAAAAAATTCCCATCTCTTACGATTTGTCTACGCAACCAGTTGCAGAAATTTCTCCTTGTTTCGGGATCTCCTGGATATAGCTATTTATAAAACCGTTTTAATTTTCTAACATTTACAATTATGCTTTCTGAGAGTGCGCCAAACTGTCGTTTGTGACATATTCAATTCATCTGCAATTTATACCGATGATTTCGATGAATTTTCATTAATCTAAAATTTTGCGAGACTTATTGAATGATCCAAATTCGCTGAGGTTTTTGTCTAATTTCTGGAACAAAGTTTCATGCAGTTGACGCCTTTCGGGATAAATTTCCATATAACGTTGGTCTGTGGCATAACTGCACTGGGAGAATTTTTTCCGCTCCCACTAGCGGCAATTTAATTACCGCCCGTTTTAACGGGAATTTACCTTCGAGTGGAATTTTGCATACCACGTTTTATTTCACCTTGGATATTTATTCTGATCAACTCGGTGCACTTCTTCGATGTAACTTTACGATGTGACATCATTTTACGATGGAACTTTACATTGTTATATTACTTCCCAACAAAAATTTGCATTAGAGTTTTACATTGTAATATTACGGATTGATTCTCTAACGTAAATAATTTGCAGTGGAATTTTACATTGTAATATTACGGTTTGATTTTCTAACTTGAAAAATACAATTAATTTTCTACCTTAATAGCCATATTCAAGAAGAACCCTGAAATACATCGATTTATGTTCTCGAAAAGACACTCTGTGACATAAAAAATGCCCCTCATCCACCCTCCTCAAAGTGACAGCCACCCCACCAAATTTTTATAATGAAATAGGGGTTCAAGTGATACCTCATTTAGAATGGTATATTGAATTTTTGCGTCATAACAAAATTAATTTTCAAAATGTTAAAAATTACCAAGAATACTATTAAATTCGCTGTATATTCAATGCACCCTATTTTTTTGGTTCATTTACCAACTGTTGTTTGTCATACGCGACACACAGCTGTATAGACAATTGAATACCCTTCCAAATGAGGTATCACTTGACCGCCTATTTCATTTAAAAAATTGGGCGGTAGTGACTGCCACTTTGAGGGGGGTGAGGGAGCGGCGAGTTTTTTTTTAGGTCACAGAGTATCTTTTTGAAAACATGAATTGACGTCTCTCAGGGCTTTTCTTGAAAATAGATAACAACGTAGAAAATTAATTTATCCGTTACTTTAAGACCTAACTGTATATTTTTTTATTGTATAGGTAGGTACATTTTGTCTTTTATTCAACACACCATGGACGTCATCAATTTGATAAATTCGTCTCCACGTCACCAAAGCACTTCATTATATTATACTTGATTTACGTTTCGCTAATAAAACTAGCATCGTCAAGACTGATAATAGTCTCCACAGTATTTATAGCAATAAAGTGTTTTGATGAAGTGGAGATATATTGCTCAAATTATTGAACGTTTCCAAAATCCTCAATATTTTTCCATCCACTTCTATACCTTTATTAACCGCTCTGGCTGAATGGCAGACAGATTGACAACGTATTATCTGGTTAAGAATCGTCTTGCACACTTCATGTAGGAACTAGAAAACAATTATTGAATCTGTGGCGTTCAGTCGTAAAACAAAAATTCTATGTTTTATTAGTATATACAGATTCTGTTCTTGTCTTCATTATCTTACGATATTTCGGTTAATTATGTACAGTTCTCTTCGGAAATAAAATTAAATATCAAACATAAACTGAATATTTAATTCCAGTATAGCAAAAAACTGAAAACGTTTTCGAATAATACATTGCATATCATAAACTAACATTAATCATTATCAATATATTATAAAGATTTATGGGCTGGTCTTCCTATTCAGTGCGATTGTCCTAAAAACAAAAAAAAAGTTGTATTATACAACAAGCAACAGGCTTTCCATCGTCTTGTTAATTCTTGAAACAGTTAGGGCAGAGACCAATAAAATTCAAGTTAAATTATCATAGAGTATGAACTATTCGACAGCTAGATGCTTTCTATTAGGGAAAATGTCATTTTACAATGATGGAACAAGTATTGTGGAAAAACTCGTACGTTGTTTTTTTAATAATTTGAATTTTTGGGAGCAAATAAACTCAGCAACAGCCAACATTTTCTAAAAAAAGTAAGTGTATGTAAAGAAAAGACAACCGAGAAGAATTTATTGGTTTCTCCATAACATGGCATTCATTAATCGAAAGTTATACGTTTCAAAACATATAATAACCTTTCGAAATCAAAAGTTTTGATGTGATTAAGTCATTTTTCATATATAGATATTCAACTCAACATATGATATCGCTGTTTCCCACAAAACACATCGTGATTTTGAGGTTATGTTTCTCAATTTTATCAGATATTTAGATATTATGAAGAAGAAACCTGAATGCAATCTCGTAAGTATCATGTAATGATTTCAATAAAGTTCACTTACCTTGTATTGATGATTCAATGCACAAAATACACTCATTACTTTATTACTTGCAATATATCAATACCTCAGTTGTACACAAAAAAGAATGAACAGGAACGTGTAGGAGCTGACTTTACCATGTGGATGCGTAATTTTGCAATCAACTCGAAAATTTACGCCAAGACGGATGTACATTTCAGTTGCAGGTGGATGTTCTAATAGTTGAGGGATTTTCACACAATTATTTTCAGTATATCGAAGGAAATTTTACTCGCTGAATGAAATATCATTTCAAGTGCGTATAGATACATCTTGTAGTTTGAAAATTGAACGATAAAAGTAAGATTCCCATGAATCTGAAATAATGTTCCACTCTAAGCATTGAAAATACATTGCAAATTTTAAACAATTTTTTCAGTGCGTGTCTATGGTTTTCAAAATAAATTTTCATCATGTCCCGTTTTTCTTCAGCTGAAAACATCATTTTTACACCATTAAACTCAAAGATATATGACAAATAAGACAAATCTAAAAATATTATCGATAATTGTTCTCATAGTCTACTGAGATTTCATCGGTATTAAAAATGGTAACTAAAGACATTAGCAACTTATAGGTAAGTATTATAGTAACTAGCGAAAATGTGGTGTTATGATCTTTCTATCTCCAAGAATCACTTATGGTGCAAGAAAATGTGGAAGACTTGAGATTGAGGATTTCGAATGCTTTCGCAACAATGAAGCTAAGAAATGTATTGAGGGCAACAAATAATATGAAAAAATGAGTTCAAAAATATTGCACCATTTCAATTTTCATTACAATTATAGTGCTCGTTTCGGATGTAATTATTGCTATCATTTCTTTTTCAGCTTATCAAAATACATTTAATCTATTTTTGTTGTAGATATGTTTCAGATAATCATAAAAGGTTTTGCTATTCGAAGTTCATTGTAGAAAACGCTCAAAGAGCATTGAAAATGTGAAGAAATATGAATTTGTACCTAAAAATGAAAAAAAATGATCTCGAAAAACACTATGGTTCATGGGGAGACGTGAAAGTTGCTATTGTGTTTTCATTTAACCCAGTCAACCAATTTCCAGGGCCGTAATTTAAAAGGGAATAATTCACCCAATTATAATAAAATATTACCGAAACATCCAGAAATATAAAATTAGATTCAATTTCTCAGTATGAAGTGACCGTCGACGATCCAAAAACTGCAACAAAAAATACAGGTCCGTATTTAAAAATTCAAAGATGGGGGTGGCTCAAGTCAGATGACACCCTGTATAAAAGATTCATGGATATATTCTGATAGTCCACATCAAGTGCCAATAGCAAAATGTGGACATGTTTTCAATATGTCTGCGAATAAAGAAGATACAGGCAAAAAAGTTATTTGGGATTTTTTGGTTTTTCCTGTATATCTCCAGAACCAAAAGAGATTAATGCGATTTCTTTACATCACTGAATAGGTCTCTAAAATACGCAACTTTGCCACGACACTCTATCTCTAATCGTTTCCCAGATCCCCATGTACAGAAACGAATTTGAATAGCCCTGTATATATAGGATATCAAGAATTCGTCTTTATGGGTTCAATCTGTTTCTTCACACAAAAGAGTAGACGAAACTTGATCTTCATTCTCTGTGAATTACCAAATTTGGATATCATCAATAAACACGCATATATCATCCAGAATTCAACACTATTATTTGCACACAGTGAAGAAACGTAAAATGTATTCAGAACTATTCGTTGGCTTCATCTACAAAATATGCTTCGAGAAAGTCAACGAAGTCACAATAAAAGGGTTTCAGAAAAAAACACGTTTCCATTCTCATCCTGCAATGAAATACACCGTAATTGATGTATTCGAAGCCAATCGAAATTTTTCACAGCATATTACACCCAGAAATCAAGGAAATTCCACCCGCAAACAGTATTTTCCATAATTGTCGTTAGACATTCAACACATTTTTGTAGGTCACGAGTCAGAAAAAAGCCTAATAAAGAAAGTAGTTTTTTGTCAGCTGGAATGATAAATCCAAAATTCAAAAAAATACATGTATCCGATGCCAGGTCCTCTCCTGATGAGGGAAATATTACAACTAAATTTCGATATGGGATTATTGCGTCATACTGTTGGGTTGTCAGTTTAGTATGTTGAATTTTAAAATTCGTTTATTTTCAGTTATAAATGGTTATATCCTGGCAAAATGCTGAATTTTCGAAAAATACTTTCACCTTGCTGTCTCGAAAGCTGTGTTGCTCAGAAACACCACGAGAGCTTGCTCGAGTGGTTTGAGCAACTGGCAAGGTGAAAGTATTTTGAAAATTCTGCATTTTGAAGGAATATTCGATCAGACAATTTCACGAATACATTAAATTATTATGGACTAAATGCGTATTGCAGGAACGGTTCATCATGTGTCATTAATGTCAGTTGAACCGTCAAACTGACGTTTATCTATTCACAAAAATTGTTGTAACTATGGAAACGTATAAATAAGGAAGAAGCGAAACACCGATGTGAAAATACCACGGGCTGGAGACAGTGTTTTCGACAAGTCCTTTTCTCATTTGGTTGGTTTATATAATATGAGGGAAATTGTCA
The DNA here is from genome assembly GCA_944452925.2 of Chrysolina oricalcia. Classification (NCBI taxonomy): domain Eukaryota; kingdom Metazoa; phylum Arthropoda; class Insecta; order Coleoptera; family Chrysomelidae; genus Chrysolina; species Chrysolina oricalcia. The sequence goes on along the minus strand of OX101818.2, from coordinate 14,370,527 downwards.
CTTGTAATCTCCCAAGTGCTTGAATTATTGCCGGAAATTTTTCGAGTGCATGAATTTTTTGAAAATTACCCGAGTCGCGAAGCGACGAGGGTTATTTTCTTTGAAAATTCATGTACGAGATAAATTTACGGCAATTAATTCAAGCACGAGGGAGATTCGGTAAGAAAAATTCACACCGAGAAATGAAAATCATCCAACAATTCATAAGAAATAACTAACGATGGTTTCACCTGAACTATTTATATGCATAGTACAAAAAAGATGCATGAAAATATAGATATGTAAAACACACTTAACAAAATTTCAATTTGATTTTTTTAATAAAAAAAAAAGTAAAAATGTTTTTGCTCCACTGGTAATTGAACTAGTGACCACGCGACCACGAGGCGGACACTTTACCGACTCGCCACGGGGCCTTTGATTTACATGTAGACAACTGGTGTATTGAAGTGTTTCTGAAATTTGATTTCAGAATTTGCAAATTCTGCGATTATCGTGAAGAAAATATTCAGACACATTCGAAATATTTAATAAATACATAAATATGAAATATTATCTCATTTCAAATGAAAAATACAATTCCATTTGTACATCAAAGCAAAATATAAACTATCCCCTGTCAAATATTTGACAGAAAAATTTCCACTTATTAATTTCGGCCAGGGTACCCAGGAGGATAAAAATTTCCGGAAATTTTTTGGGTTGCCATGGCATCTAAACAAGAACGAATGTTTTGGTTCTCTCTAAAAGTGAGGTGTGAAATTTTCAGTAATATTCCGACAAAATGCTGAATTTTCAAAAAATACTTCCACCTTGCTGTCACGAAAACTGTGTTGCTTAGAAACACCACGAGAGCTTGCTCGAGTGGTGTTTTGTACAGTTTGAGCGACTGGCAAGGTGGAAGTATTTTTTGAAAATTCTGCATTTTGAAGGAATATTCGATCAGACAATTTCACTAATACATTAAATTATTATGGACTAAATGCGTATTGCAGGAACGGTTCATCATGTGTTATTAATGTCAGTTGAACAGTTGAACCGTCAAACTGACGTTTCTAAATTTACAGTGATTGTTGTAACTAGGAAACGTATAAATAAGGAAGAGGCGAAACACCGATTTGAAAATACCACGGGCTGGAGACAGTGTTTTCGAAAAGTCCTTTTCTCGTTGGTTTGAATTCAAAAAATTTGGTTGGCATTTGGTTGGTTTATATAATATGAGGGAAATTGTCACTAGAATTATACTTTTTATTTACTCACATCAGTTCACAAAGATACGTTTTCTGATTGGTTCATATCTGTATTATGCGAATGTCCTCATTGGCGTTTGGGTCAAGTGTGGCAAGTATTATTAAAATAAAAGTAATTTAGTGTCGTTTATATTATTTATAAATAATAAGAATCCGAATATTTCATATTCCAACCGCAAACCACTTAGTAATATTAGTTATATGAAATAATCCAAAAAACAGTGGAAATTTATTAACTCATTGGTAAAGCAGAAAACAAATGATAACATAGAAGCTTTAGAAATAAATGACACAATTACAACAGATCAATATACTATAGTAAACAGCTTTAACTCATATTTTGCCAATGGACAAACTATAATTGATATGCTAAACCAAGAGCTAATAAATAACCCAATTTCGCATATTTTTGATAACATTTATACCAACAATTCCCTATACCTTCATGATACAACGTCAAGTGAAATAAGCAACATCTTGAATGAGATTAATAAAAATGCAACCCCTGGTCATGACAAAATAACAGTTGGAGAATTATTACTATTAGCTGAATGGCTTTTACCAATCCTAGTCACCTTGATAAATGAAATTCTCAATAAGGGACTCTTCCCTAATATATTGAAAATTGGAGAGTGACTCCTATTCACAAAGCAGGTTCAAAATCAAAAATTGAGAATTATCGTCCAATTACAGTGGTTTGTGCGTTATCAAAATTGGTAGAAACTCTCATCAAAAATCGAATTATTGGATTCATAGATAAATATATCGAACTAGACAGATATCAATATGGATTTCAAAAACAATCAAATACACAGAGTGATACAATAGACTTCCTGAACCATGTGACAAAAAAACTCGATGAAAAAAAGTACGTGATTACTGTTTTTATAGACCTTCAGAAAGCATTTGATGTAGTAGACCATGATATTTTACTCACAAAGTTGAATGCTTTAGGCATTAGGGGAATACCGTTGAACCTGATAAAAACTTACCTACATTCCCGTGAATAATATGTCTCTTTGAATAACGTAGAGAGCCAAGTGGAGAAAAATAACTGTGGAGTACCTCAGGGCTCAGTTCTGGGTCCATTGTTGTATTCTTTACACACTCTTAACTTAAAAAGGGCAAATTTAACAGGGCACTACTACACATTTGCAGACGACACGATTCTTGTTTATGAAGGGGGAGATTTGAAAGAACTGGAAAGTACACTCAATGAAGATCTGAATCTGTATTCGGAATGGCTGCTGAGTAATAAATTAAAAATTAACTTTAAAAAAACAGTATACATGTTATTTAAAAATAAAAACAAAGAAACCCAAAATCTTAGTATAAAAATCGGAAATACTGTGGTTGAAAAAGTAGAAAGTACCAAATACCTTAGTCTAATTGTGGATGATAAATTAAATTGTCAAAAACACGCGGAACATATTACCAATAAAATTGTTGCCATGATCGGAGCCCTGTATAGATGTCGTGATTATTTGGACAACCAAAATAAATTATTAATTTACAATGCTTATTTTTTATCAATATTTCGTTACTTGATAACAAATTCGGGAGTTTGCTCTAAAACACTGATGAAAAAAATGAAAACATTGCAAAACAAAGTAGTCAACATTTTATTTGGTTTCGATAAGGGAGAAAATACTGATTTGATTTACAGAACCACTGGGATTTTACCACTAGAAAAAATTTTACAAATTGAACAGTGCAAATACGCATATAAGGTCATGAGGAACCAACAAAAATGTAACAAATCTAGTAAGCGAAATTCATGACCACAATACCAGAGCAAAAAATCAAATTTATTTATCACGAGTAAAAACTAATGTGGCTCTGAATGACCCACTTTCACAATGCTTTCAAACGTAAAATGCCTTACCAAATTATATTAAAGTCAAAGACAGCTATGCAACATTCAAAAAAGAACTGATCACTTATATAAGCACTCATAATATGTAATTGTTTAAGACACTTGAGTATTGTATTCATTTCTTGATATTTGTAATTATATTGTTGTTATTTTGTTTAATTTGATATAGATGTACTTATTACCTGTTATTTATTTTTATGTTACAAACTCTGATATATTCCTCCACCAGCACTATTGCTGATTTGGAATAATACTTTCTGTTGTGATTTTATTGTGATCTATTTTTTGTATGAATAAAGTAGATGTCATGAATAACTTACTGTTATAGTATGTGTTGCCTCACGGTATTAATTCTTGAGTGGATTCGTTTTGATTTCGAGAGCTCCATAAATCCTTTCTGATGAGTGCGTTAGCACGAAACAGCTGTCAAAGGTTAGAACTCTCGGAATTAAAACGAAATATACTCTATTTTCACTTATATATATATATATATATATATATATATATATATATATATATATATATATATATATATATATTTAGTATTCAATAGTTCTAGTTCTGTTTTTATTTCAAATTTCAGCGTGATTTGCAAAAAAACAGAATTTAGTATTCAGTTTGCATCGATAAAATATCCGTCACCAATGTCTTAATCCCACCAAATTTAATCAAGTTAGTGATTTGTCAAGAACCTCTAGGAATTCAGTTAATGTAATTCTAGAAAAATGTGCAACAAGTTCGTTTATTCATTTTCCAATTCATCGTTAATTCAGTCACCCCTTCAAGTACCGCTTATAAATTTGAATAACCCCGTATACAAGACACGGGTATGTTTTATATTGTGTATTTTCCTGACAGTTCCGACGACAAGGTGTGATCTTGAGCAGACATCTGTTGTAGAGTGACATGAAACAAATTTATGGCGCTTTTTACAAGTTGGTTTGATAAAGAACACACTAGATGGGTATCATTGTATTCAGTATCACCTAACACAGATCGCAAAGGAGAATCAAATGTTTTGCTGATGTTATTGTGAACGAAGGAAATAAAACGTTGTTGAAGTTATTTGAAACATTAATGTTATGTGGAAGGTTTGATTTTCCAGATTCCAGAATTGGAATTCTAAGCAAATGGAATAATTTATGACTACTAAAATAGTATATTTCATTAGGAGTTCAGAAAATAGGCTTTTTCCGTGCGTGCGCGACATGTTCCCGTGGGAGGCGAAGCCGAACACGGGAAGTCGTGCAAGCACGGAAAAAGCATTTATGGGAGAGTAATGAACGATATTTTTCATTATATCTACCTAAAAACCACGGATTGTTAAGAAACATTTATTTTTAATGACGAAGGAACAAAAACATGTTTTATTAATTGAATTATTTATGGTACAAAAATATTCAGAAATTGCCACAAAACAGCGTTATTTACCCTGTTGGGAAGGAAATATTCTAACAATTTGCGATTTCTAGAGAACTGTCAACAACAAATTATTTAATTTTGACATGTACATGGCAGCTATAATGTCACCAACGCACCGTAAAATTTTCCGTGCGAGCGAACGGAAAAAACTCATTTTCGGTATGCTAAATAGGCATGTAAATATAGTGTTTTCAGATAGGTATAATGAAAACATTCTTTGCAGACATGTGTAAGTAACTGCTCATCTGAGCTCCTGATGACGAAACTCGCGTCGAGTGAAATTTGCGTAGTTTTGGTATATTTGAAATGTATTCACACCAAATATGCATATCACAATTTCTTGTATCCTTTTAATCTTTTCTTTTTCTCCAATATATTTCCCTCAGTCAATTTTTCCTGTATCAACGTTTTGTCTTAATATACTTTCATTCCCTCTTCACATTCGTGAATTTAATACTTTCTTGCCGGCGTCCCGTCATTATTCTAACTGAGTTATATTCTACACTTGCTTTCGATTCATTTCCTTTTTGATGTATTGTTCTTTTCTCTACATTAGTTCCCTCTTATTCTCATCTTCTTATTCTCGACGTCAATTTTTTTCCATGTACTTTTTTCCCATGTTTTGTATTTTTAACTATATTTTTCATTATCCTTCGCATCTTATACTTCACATTATCTTCCCCACATTATTTCCTCTTTGTTTTTCCAAGATCCCAACCTTCAAATAACTCCCATAATTCCAGATATAATTTTTCTCTGAACTTTTTCTCATAATTCCCACCTACATGTTCTTCCTACTAAATTTCGGAAATAATATTTATCTATGATATCTTTATCATATTTTCATTCAATCCGTATGCTTTTTTTCCTATTCACGTTTTCCCCGCTTCTTTCTCCCTTCTCAATATCGTTTCTTTCTTCGCATTCTCTCTCCAAAATATTTCGAAAGTCTTCTCCTGTCCCATATTCTCAATTTTTTTAACTAGTTACATTATTTATTGTTTTGAATTAATAACTCCTTTGTTTCGAAGAATTGGAAAACAGTTATTTGCTTCTTGGCTCTTTTACGAAATAGAACGGAATCCACAACATAATTTTATACTTGCAATGGGAACAAACATTGGACCTGCTAAATGTCATTCTCGGTATTAACCAAGGAAGTAGTTGTTTTTCATATATCTGTTTTTTTATATATATATATATATATATATTTATTTATTTATTCCATGCATAGATGATTATTAGATTTTGCTTTTGTGATGATCCCTAAAATGAGTAACAATCAGGATTTAAGACATGAGACATTGAGCAATATACAATAAATTAAGAAATGAGATATTATAATAAATATAAAGTCTAAACGGTTTTAACTAACTTATTTGTACACACATAATCAATTCTAGTTCATAATATCATAATTTATCTAATTAATATCACACTAATTCATTTCAATCCAGACTGTCTATGCTGAAATCTAACTGTATCTCACTGAATCTCTGCCCTCTATAATGTCGGCTGGCTATTTATATCCAAGACGGTCACTTTTAGAGATAGTTCTCGACAGCTGAGATGCTTCGCCGGCTGTTAGATCTGTTCGAATTCTCGCCTCTAACGGTCACTTTTAGAGATAGTTCTCGACAGCTGAGATTCTTCGCCGGCTGTTAGATCTGTTCGAATTCTCGCCTCTAGATGGATATCTTCTATAAGCGTTGGCGACTGTGATGTCAGGATGACCTAATTCTCTTGAAGTGCAGGCTTGTTTACGAGTACGAGCGACAGGTCCGGCTCCAGAATCATTACAATTGCAAGCAATACACAAATATACACTAATAATTAGCTACAAATATAATTCTAGAGTGTGGACAGGAAGAATATACATTTGATGTAAGGTGAAATTTGTTTATATAGTAGGGAACATGAAACGATAAGAAAATAGTGTATTTGAGCAGTGTGGTGCTCATTGACTCAAATGGGATGTCAAAGAAATTTTGAGTCTTGGACTGGTAAACATATCTTTAAATTCGTGGTAAGCATGAGTTGTGAGCTGGTTAGTTCTAAAAAACGGTACATGAAAGCGAGGCAGCTGTCTTGTATTGCATGGGCTAATAAAAACATGAATATTTTCTATAGGATATGGGCAGTTTCATCGGCTTTAAAGTATATTGAAGAGTAATGCATCTTCTTACTTCAAAGGTGGCAATTTTGAGGTGAGACTCAATTGGGAAACAATGTACCACATAATTTCCTATAGGGGGGACCAGACTGAAGAGCAGTATTTCAAATAGGACCTGACTAGGGCAACGAATAATAATTTAATTGCAAACATCTTTGAAATCAACAATGGATCTTTCGATAAAACCTAACATTTTGGGAGTTTTTGACTGAACTGATGTAATGTGAGGATTTTACGTCAGGTGGATATCAAGAGAAACTCCCAGATTCTAATTTGATATAAATGACTTTAGAGCAGTGTCATTTAGTTGGTAGTTGAATACGATTGGTTTAAATTCATAAGGTTTCATGGACACCAAATTCCCAGATTATATTGTGAAATCTTCTAAAAAAATTCAGGTTATCTGCAAATACTTGAAAAGAAACAGTTTATTTTATCGTCGTTCAATAGGTTGAACAGCAGGATTCCTGAGTGGATCCTCTGTGGAGCTCCTGCAATTTCTTTGAAAATGAAGTGGTTCACTCTAATTATTTTGTTTCCTGCTAGTAAGATAGCTATCAGTCCAAGTTCGAGTGAGTCTCAAAGACCAAGTTTTCCAAGTTTGGTTATAAGGAGAGCATGGTCTACCTTGTCAAAAGCTTTAGAAAAGTTTGAGTAAATTGTATCTATCGGAGAACCCTCTTCTAAGGCCTTTGACAGTAAGTAAACATCACCAAGTTCAGTTCAGTAGATTTTCCAGCTCAAAAGCCGAGGATGAGACGTCATGTAACCTAGCTTTCAGAAAGAGGGTGAATTGCCAGTAGTACGAGACTCATCGAAAATGATCTATAGTGGAGATACAATGTTTAAGAAGACTAGGAGGGATCTAGTCAGGCCCAGACCCTTTATTAGTATCAAGACTTAGGTAATTTCATGAAAATCGGAGATATAGAGATGTGATAATAATGTTGGTTATTTTAAAATCAGATATGATATTTGTATTATTTTTATGAGAGACTTTGGAGAAAATAGATGAAAAATTAATCAGCAAATAGATATCGTACCTAACCACTGAATTGAGAGGTGCGAATCGGTTTCTATATTTTTTATTTTAATAAACTTGCAATTAGTTCTCAATTTCATTCAGTACAATTCAACCAGAGGCGAATTAAGTTAAAAAAACTCGGCCTAACTGTTCGGTTGAATAAACAAATGCAATAAAAAAATCATTTTGTTTTTGCATTAATAAAAAATTGATCGCAGTCTGTCGATTCCACGAACTGGAGTGTCCGACTGGTTGCCCATCCAAAAACCATAAAGTTTTAATTGTCCCATTCAGCATGCGAAAATCGTGGCCGCGTGAAACGTTACTTTAAACAGTTATCATTCACTAATTCATCCGTTGCAACGGGTTTATAGAGAGACCTGGTTTTACGATGACGTAAAAAATCGCACGATTGTTGAAATTTTGATGTGTTAATTACGAGCACGAAACAACCGATTAGAGAGATGAAAAAAGTTGCGCGGAAACAGGAAGTCACGAAAGTGTTTCGTCTTGTTTGAATATTGCTCAATATAATAGTTGGGAAGGTAATATTTCTAGTAAATTTTCGATAATTGCGAAAATCATGGCTAAGAGATTAAAAAAAAAACTTTGAAGAGGTGGTAACAAATGATTCTCCCTATAAGAATATTTCAAACTCTAAGTACAAATAGAGCATTTTGAAAATTAAAAGTAGACAAGACAGAAAAGTCAATATCTCACTATTATTTTTATTCAAAATATGAAAACGTGTTCAATCAACTCTTCTCTTCAAAATATCAGACAGGATTAGTATGAGAATATTCAAAGCACATATAATATATAAGTCTTTGTAAATTTGTATGACTGACAATAAAAACGATTATTATTATTATTATTATTATTCATTGTAAAAATAATTATAAAACAATACATGAACATAATTAATTACTCAATCTGAATCGTCTGGTTACCGAAAAAATTACCTTTTTTATCGGAGGTGTCACTGGCGAACTATTGTTCAGTTTTTCTAAAAGCTTGAAAGTCGTGGTCGAATGACAATAAAAATAACCACACCGTTGGGCACCAAATAATTTTTTATTCAAAGTGAATATACGAGGGTATATTGAAAAATTCTCAGCCTACTATAGAACCAAACAAAATTTCAATGTCAAAATATTTTATTACTCAACATATTCTCCTCTTAATTGGATACATTTATTGAAGCGAACCTGCAACGTCTCTAGACCTTTAAAAAAAAATGTTTATTCTTGCTCTGCAAACCAGACCTCCACAGCTTTTATTAAATCCTCGTTGAAAGAAAATTTACGACCTTTTAAACTTTTTTCAGTTGAGGAAAGAGATGATAGTCGGACGGAGCCAAATCTGGTGAATAAGGGGGGTGTTCTAGTAATTCAAACCCTAAATCACGAATTTTTTGCAAGGCAACATGAGATTTGTTTGCAGGGGCGTTGTCCTGCAAAAACAAAACACCTTTGGATAGCTTTCCGCGTCTTTTCTCTTTATTTTTTTCCCGTAGAGTGGTCAGTAATGTCGAATAGTAATCTCCAGTTATTGTTCTACCCTTATCCAAAAAATCAATCATGATTACTCCATGGCAATCCCAAAAAACTGAAGCAAGAACTTTTCCAGCAGATTTTTGGACACGAAACATCTTAGGTCTTGGAAAACCGGAGTGTCGCCATTCCATCGATTGTTGCTTTGTTTCTGGATCGTAGAAATGTACCCAAGTCTCATCCATAGTAACAATTGGGTTTAACTACATCGTTTTCAAATCGAGCACAGATCGAACGCGATGCTACTACCCTTGCACGCTTTTGGTCAACATTCAAACATTTGTGGATCCATTTTGCACCAATTTTTCTCATGTCCAAATTGACGCGAACTATATGACGAACGCGTTCGTATGAAATATTCAGTGCTTCAGATATCCGTTTTAGCCCAATTCGACGGTCTGTTAAAATCATGTCATGAACTGCATCGATATTTTCGGGGACTGACACAGAAACTGGCCTTCCCGATCGGTCATCATCTTCAATTGAAAATTACATCTTTTGAAGCTTGCAGTCCAATTTTTCACGGTCGCATACGAAGGACATTGATCACCAAGGGTATTAAGCATATCTTCGTAAATCTGCTTACCTCCTAACCCTTTTAAATACAGGTACTTGATGATGGCTCGATACTCCAATTTTTCGATTTTCACAATTTCGGTGGACATATTTTTTCTTTTAATTTATTGCTTAACTCTGGTTTACTTTTTTGACGTCAAACTTCACACTGACACTTCTAATAAGTTATTGTTCGTTGCTATGGTAACGCAATATTTTGTTTGTGCAGGGAACTGTTCTAGGCTAACTAGATATCAATACATCCTCGTATTGAATATATTCTATTATATTACTGATAATTTCAACTGTTGACTAATGTTGGTTGTGAAGTAAATCAATATTATACAATAAGTTTTTGGTGAAGTTAGCACTGCGCCAGCGAAACGTTAGAAAACAATTCCAAAAAACGGCGGCCTTTGAATTCAAATGGAAATGCTATGGTATGTTTTTGTTGTTGGAAAAAAATGTTTGAAATATGCATGGTATTTATTCTCTGGATTAAAAAAAAACTACCTTGCTGGTAGTTTTGAGATAGGTTTCATGGGTATTATGCGGTTTACAGGTCTATGGTAATGGTTATGGGTGTGTGAAGCAAGCGTCAGCGACTAGGCCCCAGTGGGCCCTTTTCGCATTCCCCGACATCTTCACTCATCCAATGGCGGATACCTGATGCTCGAACCTTTTCGACCTTCTTATGAAAGTCGAAATGTCCTTTCATTGCAATGAGTGCAATTCCTCCTCCTTAATAGTGGCAGCTCCGAAGACGTTTTGTCTGAGCCTGCCATAAATACCACACTCGCACAGGAAGTGGAGGGAGTCCTCGTCCTCATCACATTCCCCGCATAGTGGGTCTTCCTCGACTCTGATGAGAGCCAGGTGCCTCCTGAGGCCGCAGTGGCCGGTTAGAATTCCCACCAAGAGTCGGAGTTCTTTGCGGCTTAGCTTCAGTATCATCTGCTTTGACTGCCTGTAGCCGTCTATCCCTCTCCACTCTTTTCCTAATGTATCAACTGCCCACTCATTCAGTGCCGTTGTTACTTGTCTCCTTGTTATACCGAGTGCGGGTTCGGGACCGTAGTAGGGTTGCCCAGCTCCTTGCTTGGCTAGCTGGTCCGCCTGCTCGTTGCCTTCAGTCCCCGCATCAGCGTTATTTCCTTTTCAGTCGCAAGACTCTCCAGGGCATCTCTGCACTCCTGAACCAGTTTTGATCTGGTTCTGGTTACATTCAGAGCTCTGATGGCGACCTGACTGTCCGAGCAGACATATACATGTCTCTCTGGGCCGGACCTCACCTCTTCCATTCTGGTTGCCTCCAGGATGGCATACACCTCTGCTCGGAAAACTGTTGTCAGAGAACCTAGCGCATAGGCTATTTTCTCTCCGTTTTCCAAGTAAACTCCTGCCCCGGCTTGTCCTTCCTCCAGTTTGGACCCGTCTGTAAAACAGACCAGGCTTTCTGGGAGAAAGATCACTCTTTCCTCTTCCCACTCTCTCCTGCCTCGGATCTCTAGCGAGATCGTACTTTTCCACCTAATTTCATCCTCTGCCTGGCCTGTATCAGTTTGATAGCGGATAGAGGGATTTCTTTCTCCGCTATCACAGCGATTTTGGTGTGCCGTGTACCCATCTCCTCGCCAGCTCCCTGATTCCCGCATTCTCAGATAGGAGACAGGTCTATAATAATAATAATAATATTAATTCTTTGCAGAAAAATAATACAAATGTTTGTATATTATACCTGAAATACCTTGGATGTAATAATAATGTAATAAATTTTACATCTACCGGTTTCATGTTGGAAGAATGAATTGAATAATATACATCCGCGGAGATAGCTCGAACGGAGAGCGCCGGTTCACCGATATCTGAAGCCAAGCAACGCTAGGCGAGGCCATGGTTTGGATGGGTGACCAACGGACCTCCTTTCGATATTCTCCTCGGATAGTGCTAGGAATCGCACGTAAAAAGGTAAGACCTCGTTAATCCTTGGCTCGCACAAGTTTCGACTTTTGAGGGCTGCCGTTCGTAAGGGGACGACAGCTGGTTAACGGAAAAAACAATTTTAAACAACAACAACAACAAAACATAACGTGTCATTGCAATAAACAATAACGCAAAGAAACCATGGACGGTTCTAAATGGGATAGTGAGTACATTTTACAATTTTTAATTTTTCCTGCTTCATGTAACAGACGTAACAGTGATCAGGTAAATATTGATAAAATTCATTAGTAATTACAAGTCTATTTTGCAACTCATCGCGATGTGGTTACGAGTAGTAAACAACCGATTATAGTTAAATGAACCATATTTATCGGGATTTGTTGTTGTAATTGTTTGAACAATGGCTGTAGTTCGCGAACAAAGGCTGTCGTTACCTAACATTAATGCAATAGAGTTATTGAACGGTTAACGATATTTGATCTGGTTTTTCATTCAAAATCTCGAAAAGTCAGAATGAGGGAAATTTTAGCTAAAAACTGAATTTTTAAGAGCGACTTGAGTGTTCGTAGAGGTTCGTGGTGGCCGTGCTGGTAGAACGTTCGCCTTTGGATGGAAAATGTCGAGGGTTCAAAGCCTCGCATGGTCATCGGTCTCGTGCATGGTATCACTCGTTAAAAGGTAAGGGCTGCGTCTTCCGTAGCTCACACAAGTCTCTCGAAGACTTCCGAGGTTTGCGCGTAGGGGTGCAATCGGTTGACGGTAATAACAATTTAATATGCACCTACATTTTATGAATACAGCCGATAAACTTAAAATCCAAGGGAAGTGAGGAATTGTATTTAAAGTTCAGATAAATCATATGAGAGACGGGGGGAGGGCTATTTAATAATAATATGAATAATATAATAAAAAACAGAAGAAGGGTAGTTTTTACATTTTCCTTGGAGATTGACTTTCAAACTTTTCATGAAACCTGTAAAAATTGTTTGGCAAAAATAACTTAAGGTAAGAAAAACGAAAAATTATCAAACTGTTGAAGAATATAAGTGTTTGTATTGTGTATGATTGTTAACATTTGTATATAGCATCTCGTGACGTTTTCTTTGTTATTGTACAATTGGAATCATCCTCTATTTTGTATACTTTTCAAGAAACGAAATAAACCCATTATTATTATTACTGAGTAAGTTTTTTTTGTCATATTGTTCACTGCACTATTAGTATTCAGCAGGTGACATCATCGTTCAATATTTGAAGCTATGTTTTTTCAATGTTAACCCATTCAATTTAAATCTTTAACTAATTAAAAATCGGTGTTAACTGTAGTTCACATTACATCTGTTACATCATCATCATTCCTTTTATTATTAACTGTAATTTCTTACCAGACATGCCTAATGATAATGGCTAGGCATTAACATCCTCAATGTTGATCACTTCTATCACAATGTATTGAATTTGATTGATGGTCAATTGACAATCTATTAACAATGAAGTACGAACTGTAAGTTATTAAAATGAGCATGGGTTGTTCTGGCATAAAGATGCTTTTGAGTTGATAATGGGTTTAGTGGTATTAAAAATTACCTACTGAGTATTTCGTCATGTTGACTCATGATTGATTGTGAATATGTATTTAAATAAGATGAAATGCATTTTTTAATAATTTTCAATTACCTTCGGGAGGTGCATAACGTTTCAACCTGACCATGATTAATGAGATAAGATCAATGGGTAATTTTGTGATAACCTAATTTACTATTTTTCACTATGAGCTGTCCTTCAGGTCTAATATACTTTCTCCACGATCCTCGTAGAATTAGCCAATTCTGAAATAAAATTTGGTAACAAAATACTAACATTCCTTATTGAGATCGAAGAAATATTCTACAACCCCTCTGAGCCTATGCAATTTAAATGTAATTTAAATCCATTCAGGCAAATTTTGATGTAGAACGTTTTTAAAACCAAAAAAAGAGTAAACTACTATTTTCTTCATTAGCTAAATAGTCTCACCCTATAGAATATCTATTTGTATTTGCAAGTTATTGTAAGGCCATTGTTAAGGGATATAAAATTTTGACCAGCCACCTTTCACTGGTGTATCTTGGGGTATAATTTCTGTTTAAAAACATAATTGTAAATATTTCATGAAAATAATTACTTCGTAACAATTAATTAGTAATAAATTTGAAGAAAAAAAATAGTATCATGAGTACCTATTTTCACCGATTATAGTATTGTAGAAGTTAAAAACGTGAAATGTACCGGTCATAATGACATCAAAGAAGAATGATCTAGCCGACTTAAATAATTACTAAAAATTATTTGTATGAAGTCACAACCAATCGATGTTATTTTTAATTGAAAAAACTTTTCAAATAAGTATATAAGTTCAGTATTTACAATAACTATATTATATCAGAGTGGGAAAACGACGAGTCATCTTTATTAAGGTCAATAACAATTGGATCAATCAAGTCTTCAAAAGTATTGTCAATTTTCCACATAACATGTTCTACGTAATAACATGGTCAATGCATTTTGGCCACTTGTCCCTTGTCACTTCACTAACCGCACATTCAAACAATAACTGAACAAGGGAGGGGCTTAGAGCAGGGGTTAAGCGCCTGCCTGGTGATCGAGAGGTCCTAGGTTCGGTACCCGGCCGGTGCGAGATTTTTCATTTTCAGATATGAATGATTGAAGCTCGTGTCGGCTGGGAATAATCCTACACGATTCACTATTGCGTTAATAATTAACAGAGCTGCTCTTAAGGTGGCGTATGGAGTTAGTAACAAGGCCTATCCAGAACACATGGCTAATGACCATAGCAGTGGATGCCACAACACAAAAAAAATAACTGAGTATTTTTCATTTTGAAGTTCGTATTTTTCCGGGCTACATTCTTTTCCACTTCAGCCCATATTAGTTCTATGAGATTCAGCTCGCAGTGATACGAGGGAAGTCGAAGTACTGATATTCCACGTGAAGGGGCTAGTTGGTAAACGATTTACTTTTTGTACTTGTTTTTGTGGCTTTGGGCGATACTATAAAGTTCTTTTTTTAGTGGATCAGTGGAAAAAACAATACTTTTTGAGCTAAGTCACTCCAATAGTTTGCCTTTAGTCCAATTGCTTGTGGGTTACTGGTAACTCGCGTTGTCCGTAACAATAGTAGATCCCTGCGGAATGAAATCGACCATTCATATCTTCATGATGGTCATCGGTTCGTTTCGTTACAAAAGCCCTCTTCCACATATATGAACGATTAATAATATTTTACCCTTGCCCTTTTACCCGTTGACAATCCTTCCATGGAGGCTTGCTGCCTTCTGCTCTTAATTTTGCGGTCCTGCTAATCTGAGATGAAGCATATCCTCCGTTTACCCACGTTTCGTCCTGGTAATAAATGCGTCTAACTTCGTTTCGGGATTGTTTAATATTGTGTAAATAGTCTCTTCTCCACATCGCAATATCTGGTTTATCTATTAGTACAGATTGTCTCTTATGTTTGGTATATATAAAACCAATTTGTTTTAAAAAAATTCGTCATTTTAGAGAATGTTGGGTAATCCGGATCAGCTTGAACTGCAAACACTTAACCTTAGCCTCTGTTTTAACGATTCGTTTATCGTGATCTGTGGCCGACCCGGCTGTTTTTGGTGGTAGAATAATTTCACTTTTCTTTTTTTTTTCATTAATTTATATGTGGTGGACTTCGTTATGTACAACATAAAAGATGCTTTTGTCTCATCCACACTAGCACTTCTGTTGTTATTTTGCAACGAACTTATACAGTTCTAAATTAATTTATTTCATTTGAAGATGATGGTCCGAATTTTGGCGGTTTTGATGGTCCTTGTTCAGCATCCATAATACTTGAATATTTCCTATTTTATGTAAACAAATTAAACACAGAAGCATACACAAATAATTTCCAGAAAGTACTGTATACCAGCGATACGGAGTACTTACTACTACAATTCTTGCTTGTAACCAATTCCTATACCCTTCTATCAGTACCTACAGTTATAAAAAGGGCTGTTCTTTAAAAGATTATGGGTTTCGTACTTATACCCACCCGGTCCGAGAAATTACCGTATGTCTATGGAATCGATGCAACTGAGCGGTTTAATACTCCATGTCTTCATTTTACGGACTATACCAGAAAAATCCAGTGGTGATTATGAAAGATATCACAAACTTTTTATGGAGTAAGCAAACAAAGCAAACGGAATCCTTCCATACTTTAGATCTAATAAAATACAAAGGAAATAATCCTGATCTAAAATTCATTTTCAGCATTGTTTTTGAGTCACGATGCAGGCATGATAAAAAATTATATACCTGTACAATTGCCTTTAAAGCACTCGATACGGGTTCTGTGCGATTGGCTTATCTGGAAAAATACATGTTTCCGTTTTGATCACTTTGAACTACACCAAATCATAATATAATCCCCATATAAGAATTGTAGCCAGTTGTTTGCTTATGGAAACAAACCAAGTTATTTGCGTCTGATTTTGAAAAAATGCTTGTTTTATTCAAAAGAATTGACACCCAATTCTTTTGAACTCTTCAACATTTTCGCAAGTCTGTTGACATGTAGTCCAGTCAGCAGGTACAAAAAAAGGGGGACCTGGACAAAATTCCAAAGTTAATGAAACTTGGGGTATTGTTCGGGGATGGTATGGGGTGCAGAGTTTTCAACCTCCGGGAACCTGGCGAAAATTGTGGGGAGCCAAAAAAACACGAAATTATCAGACTTTTCTTGGTGTTCCGCTCAATACTTCTTAACATCAATTGTCAATTTTTTTCTGCATAATTAATACTGATAATCTCATAGCCCACAACTTCAATTTTTATGCTTATTATCAATGTAGTATTTACGTATTCTCATACCATGTTCCCCTATAACCCTTCTTCTCTCTACTCGATCATGTCCCCCTTTCTCTAATTCAAAATAGACAACAACCGTTGAAATACTGTATCTCGGTTAGTATTATTTCTGAAAGAGCGTGGTTTAGAAATTGTAAGCGGAAAACCAAGAAAAGTCTGAGATTTTTCCATAGAAATATATATTAATATACTTATTCTAGAATGCTAATCTCATATGTCAAAAGTGTTGTTAAAAGTTCGAATTAGCACGCAATGCGCATGTGCGTCATCAGTGTTTTTTGTAACAGGCCCGGTTTTAGTAATTTATTATGGTACTGGTGAAGATTAACAAACGTTGTTAATTCTGAATCTCGGGGAATAAGGTATTGGAAAACTCAATGTAATTATACCTGCTATTTAGCCGATTTGAATACATCTTTTCACATATTTATGATCCCAAATATCCAGCAAAGGCTATCAGAGAGAGAGAGTAGAGTACTGTTATTATTATTATTTATCGCTCTGAAGCGACTCATTGATTTTTGGTATCGCAATCACTTTTCAGATGTAGATAAACTCAACATAGAACTACGGAACCACCCCAAGTAGTCGGTGCGAATTTCAAGCAGGCACTAGATTGGAAAATAAATTGAAAGTACAAGAAACTAACCGGAGTGAAACTGGCAAGACGGCATCGCCAGCAAGACGGACAGCGCTACGCTTCGATGAAGTTGTGCCCGGTATCGCATTTTTTTCATAGTGAATAATGAAACATGATCTATTGAATACGTTGAATGTGAAATTTGATTTGGTAGCATTCATTTCCTTCCCTCTTTCTAGAAAAATTGGAAAAAAATGTTTCTGTCTGTCAATATCATCTTGTTGGGATTTTTTTCGTGAACAATATTGAGAAAGGAAGTGTTGAATACGTTGAATGTGAAATTTGATTTTGCAGCATTCATTTGACCCCCTTCCCCCACTCTAGAAAAAATGAAAAATATGTTTCTGCCTTTCAAAATCATCTTGCTGGGATTATTTTCGTGAGGAATGTTGAGAAATGAAGTGTTGAATACGTTGAATGTGAAATTTGATTGTGTAGCATTCATTTGACTCCCTTCCCTCACTTTAGAAAAAATGAAAAATATGTTTCTGCCTTTCAAAATCATCTTGCTGGGATTATTTTCGTGAGGAATGTTGAGAAATGAAGTGTTGAATACGTTGAATGTGAAATTTGATTGTGTAGCATTCATTTGACTCCCTTCCCTCACTCTAGAAAAAATGAAAAAAATGTTTCTGACTTTCAAAATCATCTTGTTGGGATTTTGCCACCATTCTCCACTGAAACAATCCCAACAAGATGATTTTGAAAGTCAGAAACATTTTTTTCATTTTTTCTAGAGTGGGGGAAGGGGGTCAAATGAATGCTACAAAATCAAATTTCACATTCAACGTATTCAACACTTCATTTCTCAACATTCCTCACGAAAAAAATCCCAGCAAGATGATTTTGAAAGGCAGAAACATTTTATTCATTTTGTCTAGAGTGGGGGAAGGGGGTCAAATGAATGCTACAAAATCAAATTTCACATTCAACGTATTCAACACTTCTTTTCTCACCATTCCTCACGAAAATAATCGCAGCAAGATGATTTTGAAGGACAGAAACATTTTTTTAATTTTTTTCTAGAGTGGGGGAAGGGGGTCAAATGAATGCTACAAAATCAAATTTCACATTCATCGTATTCATCCATTCATTTCTCATCATTCTTCACGAAAAAAATCCCAGCCAGATGATTTTGAAAGGCAGAAACATTTTTTTAATTTTTTCTAGAGTGGGGGAAGGGGGTCATATGAATGCTACAAAATCAAATATCACATTCAACGTATTCAACCCTTCATTTCTCACCATGCTCCACTGAAAAAAACCCAACAAGATGATTTTGAAAGGCAGAAACATTTTTTTCATTTATTCTAGAGTGGGCGAAGGGGGTCAAATGAATGCTACAAAATCAAATTTCACATTCATCGTATTCAACACTTAATTTTTCAACATTCTTCACGAAAAAAATCCCAGCAAGATGATTTTGAAGGGCAGAAACATTTTTTTCATTTTTTCTATAGTGGGGGAAGGGGGTCAAATAAATGCTACAAAATCTAATTTCACATTCATCGTATCCAACCCTTCATTTCTCATCATTCTTCACGAAAAAAATCCCAGCAAGATGATTTTGGAAGGCAGAAACATTTTTTTCATTTTTTCGAGAGTGTGGAAAGGGGGTCAAATGAATGCTACAAAATCAAATATCACATTCAACGTATTCAACTCTTCATTTCTCACCATGCTCCACTGAAAAAACCCCAACAAGATGATTTTGAAAGGCAGAAACAATTTTTTCGCTTATTCTAGAGTGGGGACAGGGGGTCAAATGAATGCTACAAAATCAAATTTCACATTCAACGTATTCAACACTTCATTTCGCACCATTCTCATATGAAAAAATCCCAACAAGATGATTTTGAAAGTCAGAAACATTTTTTTAATTTTTTCTAGAGTGGGGGAAGGGGGTCAAATGAATGCTACAAAATCAAATTTCACATTCATCGTATTCAACCCTTCATTTCTCAACATTGTTCACGAAAAAAATCCCAGCAAGATGAGTTTGAAAGGCAGAAACATTTTTTTCATTTTTTCTAGAGTGGGGGAAGGGGGTCAAATGAATGCTACAAAATCAAATTTCACATTCAACTTATTCAACACTTCATTTCTCAACATTCCTCACGAAAAAAATCCCAGCAAGATGATTTTGAAGGGCAGAAACATTTTTTTCATTTTTTCTAGAGTGTGGAAAGGGGGTCAAATGAATGCTACAAAATCAAATATCACATTCAACGTATTCAACTCTTCATTTCTCACCATGCTCCACTGAAAAAACCCCAACAAGATGATTTTGAAAGGCAGAAACAATTTTTTCGCTTATTCTAGAGTGGGGACAGGGGGTCAAATGAATGCTACAAAATCAAATTTCACATTCAACGTATTCAACACTTCATTTCGCACCATTCTCATATGAAAAAATCCCAACAAGATGATTTTGAAAGTCAGAAACATTTTTTTAATTTTTTCTAGAGTGGGGGAAGGGGGTCAAATGAATGCTACAAAATCAAATTTCACATTCATCGTATTCAACCCTTCATTTCTCAACATTGTTCACGAAAAAAATCCCAGCAAGATGAGTTTGAAAGGCAGAAACATTATTTTCATTTTTTCTAGAGTGGGGGAAGGGGGTCAAATGAATGCTACAAAATCAAATTTCACATTCAACTTATTCAGCCCTTCATTTCTCATCATTCTTCACGAAAAAAATCCCAGCAAGATGATTTTGAAGGGAAACATTTTTTTCATTTTTTCTAGGGTGTGGGAAGGGGGTCAAATGAATGCTACAAAATCAAATTTCGCATTCAACGTATTCAACACTTCATTTCTTACCATTCTCCATTGAAAAAATCCCAACAAGATGATTTTGAAAGTCAGAAACATTTTTTAAATTTTTTCTAGAGTGGGGAAAGGGGGTCAAATGGATGCTACAAAATCAAATTTCACATTCAACGTATTCAACACTTCCTTTCTCAATATTATTCACGAAAAAAATCCCAACAAGATGATATTGACAGGCAGAAACATTTTTTTCCAATTTTTCTAGAAAGAGGGAAGGACGTCAAATGAATGCTACAAAATCAAATTTCACATTCAACGTATTCAATAGATCATGTTTCATTATTCACTATGAAGAAAATGCAACAAGATGTTATTTGAAGTCAGAAACATTATGGGAGGAGATCAAATGAGTGATACAAAATCAACTTCTATTTCATTAGTTCAATGAAGAAATACATAGTTTTCTTTGTAGCAATTAATTATACTGATTTGAATATGTGATCGGTTCTTGTCTCTTCAGCAGGTTCATATAATAATATTTCATCAACACGGACAAAAATTAACGTGATTCAAAGACTACCCATACTCCGCCGCGATACCGGGCACAACTTCATCGAACCGTCTTGCTGGCGATGCCGTCTTGCCAGTTTCACTCCGGTAAGAAGCTATGAAAATTGATTGCAGCTAATATTATGAATAATTCAAACTCAAATTATCATATTATCAGAAGCTTAAAGTTTTCTTTTCATAGAACAATTCATGTCAAACAATGTTACTGCATTCAATTTCAATCGAAATAATTTGAAGAGATTAAAGGTGCATTTAGTCAACATCATTTTAAAATTGTGCTCAAATATATGTCAAAAGCGAAAGTTGAATCTGTTATATCAAATGGCGCCATTTATACAACAATATTAGTATACTAAACACCTTTGATGGTACCGCTATGTTTATGATATTGCTTGTGCTAAAGTTGATTAAATCCACCCTTACATACTATTTCTACGATTATTTCTGGTTGTGTTACCTTAGTGCAATTTCCATAATGGGGGTTTATGAAAAAGTGAGACCAGAATCATTTTTCTTATCATCAAAGAAAAGCTCTTCCATATTGACATTAATTTTCTGAGTAGACTCTATTAAGTTTTGCACTTTTTGTAGGAATCAAGAACTAATTGTTGCACGGTCATTATAATTACAGTAAGATAGGGTATATTATCGTATTACATAAGTTTCTTTCGCGCCTAAAATTCGGAGGAATTTATCTCTAAAATGTTATTTCGGTTTAAAAAGGTCCTGAATACGCTGACAAATTTATCTCTTTCAAATGACATGGGTTTTATTGTCTCACGACACAAAACTCTGAATTGGAACTCCAAATGATTTGCAAACTTGGCAACGATCTACCCAAACTACACTGATAACGAGCATTCTAGAGTAAGTATATAATATATATATTTCTGTGGATTTTCCTGTTTTTTGACTCTCTACAATTTTCCATAGGCTCCCCAATAACCCAAAGTTACATTAACTTTGGTTTTGTCTAGGTAGTAAGTACCTGCTGACTTGACTAATGTATTAAGTACAGTGTCAAAATTAGTTATTGATTCTACACATCCTTCAATACAACACGAAGGAAATTCCTGACTAGCCGTTTTCAGCGAAAAAGGAGACGCTGTTTTAATGGCTCGTATCAATTCCCTGTTTGAATCGGAAGTCTGAAAGTTAGCACTCCGTAACAAAGCGGAACAGGGTCAATAGCCCTTCGGAAGCCATTCTTGTAGAACATAATAACGTTCATCTCTGCGGTGAAATGCATTCTCTATTCGCTAAGTGCGGTTGAGAATACGACGAAAATTAGTTCCTTTGCGATCTGGGGTTGATACACTGGGAAAAAGCGTCGCCTAGTAAGGATTCCTGTCTATTTGCGTTTATGTTCTCTTGCAGTAACTCCACTGTAACATTCAGCATATGGAAATGACACCTTGTTTATGTGGATTAAAAGTCAGTCATGTCCATTTTCTGTGTAGGAATAGGAGGTGAATAGGTACTTGTTTGATGTATAATTCGATGTTATATCATTTTCAATTATTACTATTGCTTCTGACACTTTCCACTTCTATTTTCATATTTTTTTTTTATTTTCATCTGTCTTTTCAGCTTCTTGATTGATTTTATTGTATACTTTTATCCCAGTTTTCAAGTTTTTATTCCGAAAGATTAGTATTATAGCTAAAAGAGTTCTGCCGCAATTTTAATATGTTCCCGTGTAAATATCCATAAGAATGTCTAAGGTTCATTCTGATCTTTTTTAAACATGAAACAGATCTCACACTGTCCGGAGTCATCACGTCAACAATCATTTTATGGGGTGTTCAGGTCTTTGAATGGTCTGAAAATGACTGATAATTAACTCAATCAGGAGAGAAATGTGAAGGGTATCTTGTATATGGAACAAAGTAATTTTTTGGATTGACTTGGCCGTTACTTTTTAGAAATCCATGGTATACATCTAACATTGAGGTAAAGACGAAAATATTTCCACAGACTCAATTACACTCGCGACATGTTTCGCTAACACTAGTACTAAAGTTGATTAATCGCTTGAAAAAGGTACAGTGTTAGCAAACCATGTCACAAGTGTACTTAAATCTGAGGATATCTTATATTGTCTTTACCTCAGAAAAAAATTAATATTTATTTCCAGATTTCACCTTCAGTTTTTCCACTGATGTAGGAAATATTTTCTCGTTCAAACTTCAATCGGCTGACTCTTGAGGAAAGTCAGGGTTGAATTCTTGTGAGAAGTTGAGATGAGAATGAGCGGAGTTTGTTGTAATCCACTCTACTGTTGGTAAAGCAAGATAATGTATTAACTGGTATTAGCCATAGACTCAATCTGGGATGTTACAGTTTTTGTGGGTGGTACAGGGTGTACCAAATAGATTGATTGAGTGTAATTTAAATTGTTTGAGATTTATCCAAAAGTATTCATTTATATTTTGAATTATAACAAACAGGACAAAACAAATGGCGGAACTCAACAGTCGTTATTCCAATAAAGTAACGCGGCATGTTGGGAAGGTATTGTCATGGAGAGTACCGAAAAAATAATGAAAAAAT
The DNA here is from genome assembly GCA_944452925.2 of Chrysolina oricalcia. Lineage (NCBI taxonomy): Eukaryota > Metazoa > Arthropoda > Insecta > Coleoptera > Chrysomelidae > Chrysolina > Chrysolina oricalcia. Next base: position 14,347,291 of record OX101818.2, on the reverse strand, counting down.
CTTCTTGTAAGGCACCTCGCTGATAAGGTTTCATCATATAGGGTGTAGAAAAAAGATTGAAAAAAGTTTCCGCTTACATAAGGAGCCATGGAAGATTTCCTGGTGTCAAAATTGTCCAGGAAAATATCATTGGCTCCCATGTTCACCAATAGAGCAGCCGACGTTTTCGAAAAAAATTCCGTTGATTATTATTAATAATTATCACAGTATTGTCATTATTTATCTTAACTATTAGTAAATAACAAAGAATGTTTCCGATTTATTTTTAAATGAACGCCGAAATATTTTCTACTCCTATCTTTTACTACCAGAAATTATCGAGTGAAAAATGTAACGCTATCAACGTGAACCTGGTAAAAGTAACAAAATGGGCATAACTACTCAGTGGAATTGAATAAAAAGAAAACCGGAAAAACGGACGAAGTTATGCCGACAGAATTCCTATTGTAAAGGATTCATTTCAAATTCATCATTGAGTATAGTTACTTTTTCATCTGTTCTTTCAAAAATAGCAATCACAGCTTTGGGAACTCATTGCATACTTTCCTTTGATTCTCAAGATGTATTTGAACTTCCATCAAACCGAGAAATTATTGCCTTTTTATTTCTGTACTGAAAGATATTTTTGTTACAGGAGCAACCAGAGAAATTGGAACGGCGCTAACTCGGATTTGTTTAAGGCACAAAGCAGTTGAAGCTCGAATAAAAAATTTCACAAGGTACGTAAACACTCTGAAACTTTTTAAACTTTTCCACTAGATTTTTATTCATTGAAAGATCTACGAATGTAACAATGAAGCATTTCCACCAGCATCTTATTTGCTGAATTCGTAAAATCCCACATAATATACGGAGGAGGGAAAAAATGAGTCGTTTTATCTGGGATAATTCTTAAAAAAATTCACGAGGTTCGTTAATACTCTGAAACTTTTTATTCGAAAAAATCGAACTCTGGTTATCCACGCTTCGGTGATTCACTCTGTACAGATGAAAACAATTTCGGAAGGTGGTCCTAGGTGGGTTCTTTTTTAAACAAATATGACGAATTGACATGGATTCATCTGGTATATGGGGTATTCCATTTAAAAAGTTAACGTCTCATTCACAATTTTGTATTGTAAAATGTTCAAATTATGGCTTAAATATTGATATCAATTTTGACACGAAACGGTATTTTTTTTCTCAAGTGAAATCTACCCTTGCACTGTCGAAATAACTGGAGAAATCAAGAAAATCCAATATATTGAAAAGAAATTCAATATATTGGATTTTGATAATTTTGATTGATAATTTTGATTGAAATTTGTACTCAGACAAACTATAAATGGTGGAGTTGAGATTTTTTTAAATTAGACTTTCTCTTTCATATCCCCAATTTGTTTCAGAATTACTAAAAAGTTATCCATTGATTATATTATTAGGGGTAATTCAAAAAATGGGATTAGCCAGAGTCTTCAAACACTCCAAAATGGTGCATCAACTTACAATTTCAGGTTCATTCTGTATAAAGTCGTCGATATAATATCCTTTTTCAGTTGTCTTCAATCAGATTAGTTTACTTGAGAATTGCGAGTTTACCTCTTTCGTTCATTCGTCGACAATAACCCTATAGTCCAGGAGCCCGGTAAAAATTTGGTAAGTCATTTCCTTTCAAGCGATATTTAGCGGAATGGAGAGTCGTTTTATAAAGATTCGTGAAAACGTCAGCTGCGATTCCGTTGGTGGGGGGGGGGGGTGTGATCAGCACAGTAGCTTCCTACGCACGAAGAGGTTCGTTAATACTCTGAAACTTTTTATTCGAAAAAATTGAACTCTGGTTATCCACGCTTCGGTGATTCACTCTGTACAGATGAAAACAATTTCGGAAGGTGGTCCTAGGTGGGTTCTTTTTTAAACAAATATGACGAATTGACATGGATTCATCTGGTATATGGGGTATTCCATTTAAAAAGTTAACGTCTCATTCACAATTTTGTATTGTAAAATGTTCAAATTATGGCTTAAATATTGATATCAATTTTGACACGAAACGGTATTTTTTTTCTCAAGTGAAATCTACCCTTGCACTGTCGAAATAACTGGAGAAATCAAGAAAATCCAATATATTGAAAAGAAATTCAATATATTGGATTTTGATAATTTTGATTAATAATTTTGATTGAAATTTGTACTCAGACAAACTATAAATGGTGGAGTTGAGATTTTTTTAAATTAGACTTTCTCTTTCATATCCCCAATTTGTTTCAGAATTACTAAAAAGTTATCCATTGATTATATTATTAGGGGTAATTCAAAAAATGGGATTAGCCAGAGTCTTCAAACACTCCAAAATGGTGCATCAACTTACAATTTCAGGTTCATTCTGTATAAAGTCGTCGATATAATATCCTTTTTCAGTTGTCTTCAATCAGATTAGTTTACTTGAGAATTGCGAGTTTACCTCTTTCGTTCATTCGTCGACAATAACCCTATAGTCCAGGAGCCCGGTAAAAATTTGGTAAGTCATTTCCTTTCAAGCGATATTTAGCGGAATGGAGAGTCGTTTTATAAAGATTCGTGAAAACGTCAGCTGCGATTCCGTTGGTGGGGGGGGGGGGGGGGTGTGATCAGCACAGTAGCTTCCTACGCACGAAGAAAAAAAATATTCAATTATGTCCTCCTTCCCGGAAACATGTTAAATTGACGCAATCCAAATATAAGGTAAAATTTTATTTGAGAGGAAATCATAGAAGGTACAATTTTTTTTGTTGTCGACCAACTAGCTGTTGTATAATACACCATGCTATAGTCAGCTGATTTTTTCTTTCTTCAAGATATTGCTTTAGCGATAATTTAACATGTTTTCAGGTAGGAAAACAAAATTGAATACATTTCTTTTTCTATGTGCGTGGGAGGCTACCACCGCTCATCCCCCCTCACGGAACCGCAGCTGACGTTCACGAAGCTTTATAATATAACTCTCTGATGCATTCCACTAATTTTCGCTTGAGAGGAACTTGGTCATGGAAATCTGTCACTGGCTCCCGGACTATTACTGTTGATGCCATGCTATGCTAGACTTGCCAAAGTTTTAATGATAATACTCGTTCCACAGCGTTATCATGGAGTGCCTCATCCAGCCGCTTCAAGATAAACTGGAGGAATGGAAGAAAACTGTCCTGAACTTAGATAAAGATCATGCAAAAGGTATGAGATAGGCTGCAAAGTTTACTTAGTTCTCTGTGTTGCTTTTGATGTAATATTACAGCAGTCTTGGTTGTGGCGAAGAAGAGGTAACTTTTTTATTCGTATTGTTTGAATTGGATTAACTACGTTTTCTAAACTTTATTGAATCGCTTTCAACTGCTCGGAGCTCCTTCAACTATTTACAGAATCAGTACAATTAACAGTTTCACTACTGTTTAAATTTGACAAAGGGACATATTTTAGGCTAGGCGTACTAGGAGTGTAGTAGCTAATACTACGAGTGATATTACTGAATAAAGAGCTTGAGTGAAAACTAAGTTCGTCCGGTGAGAATTGAACCACTATGTGGTATTTGGCATCAATTTTTTCAGCAAATGTCTCTAGTGGTATTATCGATTTAGATCAAAGAAATAATAATGAAGACTTGAATGCCGATTCAGGCACCTCCAAGGAGAATTTACGCCAGGGACTTAGAAGAATGATGTGTGAATTTTTTTAGAAAATTACACAAAAGTTGAGGCGAGACATTTGCAGTATCTGGGATCCACCTCCGATATTAATGATTGTTTGGGTACTTTTTATACGTATTTTTGCTAGCGGAACAAGAATATGAATCTTATTACATTTGAGCAATATACACTCCATTTTCACCTATTAATGTAGATTTTAAACCACTGAAAAAATATTGCTATTGTGTAAAATGAACATTTTAGTAGGAAAAATATTAATACCAAAATTAATTAATCTGTTTTGTATGCTTATAACAAATTCATGAACACAACGATATGAAAGATCAAATACATTAATTATATCAGAACGGTAGGTTAAAAGGTGGTAATGGTATAAATATTAACATAATATGAAAAGGATTGTTTTTATTGTGACAAAAAAAGCAGCAAACATGAAGGGTCAGTACTCAAAAGATCAAAGTTTTAATTGTTGGCAGATTCTTATTCAGCAGACAAAAATACATCGAGATCGTAGGTGGAGCCATTCAATTGTTTCAATATGGATTGTCTTAGCTTTCATGTAACGGCATACTATAGAATATTTTGAATATTTTTTTTCAAACTTCTTATATTCATTTTACCGGGTAGCTTCGGAAGTATTGCCTACGGAAAATCTCAGCTATTGTAGGTATGAGGTATGGGCTTGTGAAATTTGGAGCATCGATATAATGACAGAAAAGCTAGAATTTGAGCATATTGACATGCCGAAGTTAAATTCCGGTCTGTCCGGAAGTAACATCAACTTTCTTATTTTAAACGGCAACCCTATTTTTTTCGAGTATAGGCCGTGGAACCAAAATGAAAACCAAAAACTGAAAAGTTGAGTTTGAAAACCATAGGTCACTTGATAACAGTTGCTACCCCTGCAATATTTTATTTTCATTCGTCAGCGTTATAAAAAGCTACTAAAAAAACAGATTGGAAAAATTGAGAAGAAATCAATACTATGTAGGTCTAAAACTTAAATATGAACACACAATTTTTTCTTTCCTGTACCATTCAGCTTAACCATTCCTTTCTAATGATTTAATAGAAAGTAATTTTTTGAAATGAAATACCGAAAAATCCAATTATTATTATTTAAATATCAACAGATCCGATTTATCGCCATATGCAAAAATGAAATAAAAAATAATGTGGAGTAATAAATATCCTGTAGGGCAGAGATAGTTTGAACTCATATTGTTGGTCCCATTCTTTTTCGAGGCCAACTAACCAGAGAGAGATACTTACATTTTTTAACGAATGAAATTTGGGAATTTATTAACAACCTACCAGCGGAAAAACTGAGAGTGTGTACTTCTAGCAAGACGGCGCATAATTCAAGAATAGCGAGAAATTATCTTCAAAAACCGCTTTCAAGATAGACTTATAAAAACCCATGGTCCAGTCAGGTGGCCACCAAGGTAACCTGTTCTGATTCCGTGCTACTTTTTCTTCTGGGGGCATCTTAAAAATAGGGCCTATATCACATAGCATAGCATAGCACATTCTACATGAGCTAGAAGGAAAACTTCGGAGAGCTTTCTCTAAATATTGAGAAACGTTTACATGAAAATATCACCAGAACGTATTGACGCTAAGGAAATGCATTTCGAACATTTGTTTTGAAATCATTTTATCTTTAATCCTATCAATTTGAAAGTTTATTTCGATAAATCTGTTTTCTTGTTGTTCGAAGATTAATGATTGAATTTTTCGGTATTTCATTTCAAAAAATTACTTTCTAATATATCATTAGATAGGAATGGTTTTGCTGAATAGTACAGGCAAGAAAAAGTTATATGTTCCCATTTATGTTTTGGACCTACAGAGTATTGATTTTTCCCCAACTTTTTTAATCTTCTTTTTGGCGGCGTTTTATAACGCTGAATGAAAATAAAATGAAAATAATCCATTTGTTTGGGTATTTTTCATAGATGCAGCCACACAAAATTGTTGTAGTCTTTTTTGGACTGTCATTATTGGATATTGTATTTTTCGGCTCTAGATTACAAAAGGGCGAGGGCGGAGCTGAAGAAACGCTCCACGGATACGCTGAGGTTGCAGAAGAAGATGAGAAAGGGCGCCGGTGGTGACGTACAAAAACGGTTCGAATGCGGTTTGCAAGACGTCACAGAGAGACGTCAATTGTTGGAAGAAACCGAAAAGCATGCCGTGAGAGCGGCGCTAGTCGAAGAGCGAGGGAGGTTTTGTACTTTCGTTGGATTTCTGAAACCGGTGGTGGTGAGTTGGTTTTCAATATTCACTAGTGATAACGAGAGCATCGAAAATTTTCGATCTTAGTTCCGAGTCACTAGGTGGTGTTTTAAGGAATACGTCGAGTTAGGAGGTAAGTATAACTGATAAAAAGGATTGTTTGCTTTTTGCATCAATGCATAATTGCGTTGAATCAAGAAGTTTGATTTTTTTACGGATTCATCTTGACCACTTGCAAGAAAAATGTTTTGAAATAAGTGAACACTTGCTTCTTGAGTTGTTTGAGCCAAGAATATTTCATCCTCAATAATGGACACTTTTCTAAGCACAATTTTGTTGAATGATGTGAGTCGGTTGAGACAAGAATATTGCAATGTCAATGATGAATATACTATTCTTCTACTTATCAACTTTTACTTTTACTTTTTTGTAAAAATATGCAATGGAAGTTATTTTCAGAAGTTACATTTATTTATTGGGCATGAAATTAGCCCGGATAGGTATGTGCATATAGCCCGCTGCCAAAATGCATAATGATGTTATAACGGATGCCTTTTAGGGTTTTGGTAGTTATAAATATAATGATCAATGAACAAGCAAAATAAGCGATACGCCGTGGAACTTAATAATAATTATTATAATAATAATACTTTATTTTCTTAAAGACATGCACAAACACGTAATGATTCAACAATGCCCTATTTCTCAACACATTTGAGGGATATTGTACTCTTCGGACCCTCGCGACACGTATGCCGATCGGTTCCCGTCTGATTTTTATTTGATGAAGTATCGTTTGGTATGCTTGGCATATCCTAAATAAACTGTCATTAAAATACGTGATTTCTTCATACAATCAACAATAATCAACTAGTTTCTGACAAATTCTAGGCGTGTTTATGCATGCATTTAAGAAAAAAAGTATTATTATTATTAAGTTCCACGGGATAGCGCTAATTTTAATCAACTAGTTTCTGACAAATTCTAGGCGTGTTTATGCATGCATTTAAGAAAAAAAGTATTATTATTATTATTATTAAGTTCCACGGGATAGCGCTAATTTTGCTTATATATATAACTATCAACACCCAATAGGGCATACGCTATAAAATCATTACACATTTTGGCAGCGGGCTGACGGACTAATATTTGCAATACAAATAATTGATGAATATTGTAAACCTCCTGTTCGTTGTAAGTTGTATCACTTGAAGTTTAACTACATCAAAAATGAATTTTGGCAACAAAATTCATTCACAACTACGAACAATTTAGGTTAAGTATAATGGATATATCTGAGAATAGTTTTATATTAACTCTATTGATAAATTTGCAACGATATCAAACGCAACTTTAAAATTTCGTAAACGTTATTTTTAACAATGTAAAACATTAGTAATGATAACAGGCATATTAAAAAAATCTCAGTCAACGTGATTTTTTTGTTTTAAATTGTACAAATTAATCGACAAACATGAAATCCTACTAAAATAATCGCGAAAACCCACGGAACAAAACAAATGAGTGTTAAAAGTAAACATTATTATTATGAATTAATATTAACAAAACAATATGTATATGCTCTAAACGCACCCAAATCTCAAAAGCAATAATACAATGTTTTTAATCGTATCTGAATGTGGTGCCGATGGTTTTGCCAATTTTTATCTGCTTAATTTTATTATAACTTTAACATAATAAATTAGAACATAAAATATTTAAAATGTAGAAAATTCATCTTTATACAGAATTATCGACCCGTCTCTACATGTCTACCTTCTCGTTCAATGCAACTAATTGCCCGATCATAAAATTCACTTACAGTAGATCGCAATACACTTGCTGAAATATTTCTGCAAATAAGTCATATCGAATTTTCAAGCTCCTCAACATTATTGAATGGTCGGTCCTTCTAAACTCTTTGCTTTAAATATCACCATTCAAAAATCTAATGGGGTGAAATCTGGCGAACGAGGAGGCCACCGTGGATCGGTATTGCGTCATAACCATTTACAACCAAAATCCCCATTTAAACATTCAAAAACAGTTGTAGCAGAATGAGCGGGACATCCATCATATACAAATTATAATTTATGTCGTTGTTGTAAACTTATCTTATCCAACAAATCCGTGATTTCGTTTTCCGAAAACTGGATCGCACCACACGCTTTATTTTGTAATACTGGTTTTTATTGTCAATGACAAAATGTGAATTTTTGTCCGACCACCACCTACAACTACAATTTTGGGAATGGGAATGTGTCTATGGAAATCAGGTATGTAAGTCATAATCTCGTTCTTGAAACGTGCAAATAAACATTGGCTTATGTAGGCATAACATTTATTTTTCTTAAGAATCTTAAATTTCTTGGGTTGATCTTCTAGGGGTATCAATAACTGCCTGAAGTACTTCTAATTGCCTTTCTTCAGTACATATAGTTTTGGTTCGTTAATTTTTATACTTCTAGTATAAATACCCTGTCTGTTTGAAATTAATTAAAATTGTGTTTACATTCGAATAGTGAACTTTTTTGTCTGGATGCCGTTCATTGAAAATATCTGCTGCTTCTTCACGCACTGTTTTATAGTTATCACCACATATTAAATCTATTTCCGCCTTTTGGCCTAACGTTAACTTTCTTGGAAGAGGAATTTGAAATCAAGTACACTTTATTAAACAATAATCATTTAAGAATGAAAAATGAATTCAACCAGACTGTCATAATGTTTACTTACAACTCTCATTTGTTTTGTTACATGGGTTTCCGCGATTATTTTAGTGAGATTTCATGTTTGTCGTTTAATGTGTACAGTTTTTTGATAAACATTAAATAAAATCATTATTATTTAGATTTTTTTAAAGGCCTTTTATCATTACTAATGTTTTTCCTCGTTAGAAATATTGTTTGCGAAATTTCAAAATTGCGTTTGATATCGTTGCAACAAACATGAAGTATGTGATTCCCTAAAAAAATACAAATCTAAGTTATTTTCACAAATACACACTTTATAAAAAATATAGTGTCCGAGATAAAACGCTAGAAGTATTGCAGAATTATTCAGAAAATAGATGTCAGAAACTGAAAATTTACGAACAATTGAGTGCACCACAAGAGGTTCCTATTGTTGTTCCTCAGGGAACGGTGCTTGGACCTGTTCTATTTCTCATTTATATCAACAGTATCTTGGAAATTACTGACTTTCGTGGTCATCTCGTCTGCTATGCAGATGACACAGCTATTGTCTTGAAATTCTAGAACACCAATTCTTACCTACTTTCCATCGGCTCTCAAGAAGTTCTCTAAACATTAAAACATAAAAAAAATATTCTGCTATTGTAGTAAATACTGTGTGTTTAATATTGCGATTATTGAAATGAGTAGCAATTGAATTTTTGCACTTGACACTTTTCATACTTGACTTGTTCTCTTGAAAATGGAAAAAAACTTGCCCCTGTAAGATGAACCTGTACTGCTAAATCATTGTTGAATTCAGATCCTCTAACAAAAAATTAGTTCTTTCCGTCATCCGGTCACACCATTTCGAGCAACCCTCAAAAGTTATCAAGAGACTTAAGCGAGCTAGGAATGACAGGGGTCTCACCCTTCAACGTGCAGTCACAAGCACGATAAAAAATGTGTACTGAAGATGTCCGTCTAACCTCAGATTCCGATATTGCTGAAAGTACTGCCCAGTAAATTGTTGACTTTCTCTTCCCCTATAGTGTCTATGAGGAGAGAGAGAGACCAAATTTACTGGGCAGTACTGTTCAGTAATATTGGAACCTGGCCTATGTATACCAGTTGTGCATTCAAACTGTAACACCATCAGACGTCTCCACGTCCACTACAGTTTTCTCCCTGACCGTTCACTATATTATAACTGTTCATCCTCTTCAAGGACGAAGAAGTTGCCATGCTGACGGAAATCGGCCACCTCCAGGAAGCCGTCCAGCAGCTGGAGAAGCACTCTTCGGACCCGCAAACCTTACCGCCGGCCTCGGAACAGGTGATCGCCGATCTGAAGAGCGCCGACGGCGGCTGGTCTTTTCAGACGCCGCCTTCTTCGCCGTCCAGCCTCGGATCCAGGAAGTCGTCGATGTGTTCGATCAGCTCGATCAACAGCTCCTCTTCCAGCAGTTCGAAAAGTCACCATTCCCCGAGTCATCCCTGGCAGCGGTCCTTGTCGCAGGTGAGAGGCGTAGACGGTTCGGTTGTTTTTTTCACGATGTGGGTTGTTTTACATTGGTTGGTAGTTCATCTGGTTGCCTGCATTTCATTGTTTACTATTCATAGGTTTGTTCGTTTGTGTCAGTAAAGCTGATCTGAGCAGCTATTTCCAAAAGAGAAAGATTAATGGATTATAAGTGCTAGAAAGAGATGAACAGATGTAAAATTATTGCTTAGAGCACTGACAAACCTTATGTAATGGATCCGGTCTGATCGAGATCAGAGTAAATTGTAGAGGAAAGTCGCCTAATGTTGGATTTTTTTTTTTTTGTTGAAAAATATATTTCATCATTTTTCTTGTACCTAAAAAAACAAGATACACGTGGAAAAATATTTATTCATCCTGGAAGTACAAACAACATAGACAATAATCAATAAGAGAAGCTTTTGAAAAAAAAAGAGTTATTCAAATTGAATCCTATATTCCAAATTGTGAACCTAGTTTTCATAGCATAAATCACATTTTGCAAATTTTCTTTTTTGTCCCTACCTGCACAGTCCTCACGTGTCCATTGGAAGTAAATTGGGCACTGAATCCAGACGTCACCATGTTGGTCCTCTAAAAATGTTCATGTTCTGAAAATACACGATGCATTGCTGATTTTGGATATTCGATTTGAGAATATCTTTTATATCCAAAACTAGGCATCTATCGTGTTTAATGTTACGTTGTTAAAATCAGAAAATCTGTAATAGTAATTTATTGTGTTGCATATTCTGCTAGTAGTCTAGTACATCCATGCCAAATTATACTGTTCTTTCTCAACTACATATGGCAATTTAAATAAAAAACTCTTGCACTAAAAAATATTGAATAATACGGTGACATCTAGCAGTGAATAATCGAACTATGTGCGTCCCCCATGATCAGTTTGTTAGAGACCTCCCATTTTGTGATTTTGTTTATGGATAACTGTTTATAGGTTTTGAGATAATGTAGTATCTAAAATTAGGCAACCATCCAATATTAGGCGACTCTCCTCAATTCTTTGATTCTTCTTGTCTTTCATTGATTTTTTTCCGGAAATAAGACTAAATAACCAAATTTCAGCCGATGTTTTAGCAATATATTTTGACATCAAGGCATACCACTTCCTTATGATTCCGCAGTGTTGTTGAAGTACTCCCAGAAGACATTCTTAGATTGTTTTAGTGTTTGATTCCTGCAAAATGCAGATAGTGCGGGATACTTTTACAATATTGTACAGATGGTCCTAATGCCTGTTCTCTATCGAATAATATTTCAGTCTAACATCGACTAAAATACCGATTCATCTTCCTGTGAAATATATAATCACAGAATTCTTGGGATTGTTGAAAAGGAAGTATTTCTAACAATAAATATTTAATGACATTCCTGTTCGTTAGCATACAGCATAGCTAACGATGCTTATTTTAAAAAAGTAAGAAGTGTTGTCTTAGTAGAGTATTTCCATCAACGATTTAACAGCAATCTCAAAGAAGGGAGCTATACTTATTTTTTTGATGTAGTAAGTAATTGCAGACCTGCCGTCCAATTGTAAACAAAAAAAACCTTCAAGCCATCCTCTTATTACATTTTTTAACCCTCTTTGATAATTAACGAAAATATGATGGACCTATCTCGATCCAAAACATGTCAAAAACTAAACGTTTTGTAGATGTTATCTACAACTACGACGCTTTGAGAAATATGCCCTTCTTATATCCATAATAATCGAATTACAAGCTGAAGGCAATAATTTGATATCATTATTATGTCTAGTAGAATAGTTGATTGATTTCTTGCTAATGGAATTTGGATATTTATTGATAAGAATAACCGTTTCAAGAACGAATAAAACAACTGCTCACAAAATGGAAGGTTGGCAATACTCTCAAAATGTTGCTTCATAAATATACCAAACAATGTTTTCCTCTTTATCAAATAGATATTAGAATGCATGTTTCAAGCACCCCGAAATGGATTGCCATACCTTTGTTCATCAATGAGAGCATAAAATAAACATATTTTTAAGAGCAATAATTCACCATTTAATACCATAACATGTTTAACCTTCTGTTGTTTTATTTGAATTATTTGAGGTATACATGAAGAATTTCAGCAAGTGTTTGCAATTATTTTGACTGATTTATGTATCCTTACCCTTGAGTTTTTTTAAATTTTGTTTAGAGTATGGAATGTTTCCAAACTGACCACCTTAGTTTTTCATATTGATTTTATTCTGTCCCAACCTTGGTATGATCCTTAGTAATTATATATGAAATTGTTATCTTTGAGGCAAATTTTTCGGAATTGTGGGGCTAGCTATTAACTAAAATTAATAGCTACCTACTATCATTGAATAGCTTGGGAAGCCTCTTTTGACATGGTAATATGTCGATTCGACTTCCATTCCATTTCAATATATTTCTGTTGAGCATGTTCTCTATGTTTTGTTTTTTATTTCACTTACAGACGAAAGCGTAGCGATTCTAACATACCTAGTCGGAAATCCGACTTAGTAACTGGAAATTAGGTAATTCTGAAATATTGAGTCGGAATTGTGACTTAGTTTTTCCGGAATTAGCTAATTCTGAGATACTAACTGTGAATTTTTACTTATTATCTCAGAATGAACTAATTCTGGTGTACTAACTTGTACTTTTAATTCAGTTTCCCGAAATTACCGAAAATAATAAATAAATTGAGTGGTGGTCTTTCTACGCCTTCGTAAATACACGTTTTATTTTGTTTTTATGTGTTATTTTATTTTTTGTTTTTTATTTGTTTCGTAAACAGCCTGTAGGTCGTAGTGGTACAATGCGTGTTAGATCTGTATCCAGTCAGGATTCTGGATTCACTTCACAAGATACTTTATATCCAAGACCACCTTCTTCATTTAGTGTTGCACAGGTAAGAAGAAACAGTAAGAGTAGCTCACTCGACACCCAGTTACCCTAATAATCCTTAATGCTTTTCTAACAAGTACTGACAAGTCTCTGGTACACGCAGCATCGTACCGGTTTCAAGTATCTCACCACTTACTAACTTTTTTCTCTAGTACTGATACATTTACTATGTTGTTCAAATCAAATTGTAGTACTTACTTAAGTCTTACGCATTTTTTATGTTCTGAAATTTTAGGCTATGTCCAGTACAACGTCGGATGATTTTTTTAATTTTATTTTTTGCTATTTTGTAGTTGAAATAGTTTTCTCAACGTCCGATGATTACTCATGTGATTTTTTAGGTTTCGAACATGTCGGAACATAGCAATAACAGCAGTAGTTCCAGTACACCTTGTACACCTTTTCCTGTATCGTCTGCTCCCACAACAACTGCTACTTGGCCGAATTTACAGGAAACGATTCAGTTCGAGAGAGCAGCTTCTGCTATTATTAGTGAGAGACCACATACCATATCATCAGGTAAGAAGACTAGTCTTAACTGGTTATTTATACATATAACAAGATACATTTCATATCCATTCAAAAGGAACGAATTTTTTCGATTTTTTCGGAGACTCAAAAGTTTTCTTATTGTCTTATATACTCCCAGTTAAATTTTCTGCCATAAATATTGGACCTATGATATGATCACCCAAAATACCAGCCCATCCGTTGATCTTCTCTGGAGTTTGAGTATGACCCTCTCGAAAAACGTGCTGATTTACGTCTGATCAATAAAGCACATTTTGTCTATTTACTGTTCCATTTAGAAAAAACGTACTTTCATCACTAAAACAAATAGAGTTAATGTAACCGGGATTTTGCGTTATGCGATCAGGCTTGATCTTCTGTTAATTGATGCAGAATTTTTAATTTATATGGGTGAAATTTGTGTCGTAGATACGTCACAAGCCGTGGCTACCGTTTTCGTTGTTTGTTGCGGATTATTAACAACAGCTGCCAGAACGTCGATTTGCTGATCTTCTGAAATGGATTTTCTTCCAGATCCTTTTTCCCTCGTTACGCAACCAGTTCTTTGAAATTTACTGACCAATTCCCTTAAGTAGGTACGAGATATTGGATTATTTGGGAATAGCTCATTTTATTTGGGAAAATAAATTGAATTGAATTGAATTGAAAAAAATATTCTTTCTGCTTCATGGTAATTACGCCCAGCTTCAGCGTAAATTAAAATTGCTTCGGTTTTTTCTTCTAAAGGACGAGGACGAGGCATTTGAAAATTATATAAAGAAAGGCTGAAATCTATGAAAACTATCAATATTAGACTGAGATTGAAATGAAATGCTATTTGGAGTCTCCAGCAAAATAACTAAGGTATAAAAAACTGAAACAAAAACCACAGTGTAAAATACCAATAATGTGTGCACCTGTTTCACCACAAAAAATTGGCTTTTCGGTCAGAATCAGTAACGGAGTTAAAATTCTGATGCTATAATTAATAGTTAAAATAATTTATTTGTTAAATATTTGAAGCAAATTTCAAACGCTAGTCAGTTTGAAACGGCTTGGCCGATTTTCACAAACAAAGAAGTGTTGGATATAGAATCGGAAGACCCTCAAAACCAGGAGCAACGTGATCTCCCTTTACATTTGAAAAAAAAAAGTTGACACTAGGCCACCTCACCACAATTATTTTTATGCCACAAAGTAGTAAAAGTGATACTTTTTTACCTGAATTTTATCCGATCTCGATAGCTTGTTCTGTTCAAAAGTTAAGGGGGGGGAGAGGACTTTTTACGTCCTCACAGTATTGTCGTTATCGACCAAGGTTCTACTAGTTTTTCTCCCATCTGCCCACAGGAGATTTTGGCAAGTTTCTGCCACAAAACTATTACTCCCTTGGCTATACAGAAAAAACAAATACGCAATGTTACTCATTACCAAGGATAATATTGCGAGTGCTCCCCATAACCAAATAGCAAAATTTGGTTTTGATTCGGACAGGGGAGAACACTAGTTTCGAGGTTTTTGTCTCTCTTCGGTGCAAGGTTAGGTCAATCCAGACAGCTTTGAGGCCATCTGTGACCTGTCTGAATCATCACAACACTGTGGCAATTTGGTCACTCTGGTCATCTAGTTTCTCGCTGGTGAAACAGTGTCTCCACATTTAGAACATAGAAAGAAGCACTCCAACAGACTTATGACTGCTGCATAAATCCACCATTAGATTCTAAAGATTCTGGTTTTTATGGGATTAGTGAAAGATCTTAAATCATAAGAAGTTGTCAAATTCTAAATTACACATGTTCTATTGTTTATTATATCTCGGATCATTTTAAACAGGTATTGTACCCAATAAAAAGGGAAAATTGCAAAAGTATCTACCATCTAGAAAAATGGCAAAAATCAGATTTAAACAACAATCGATCCATTATTTGAAAAATTCTAGAAAAATCATTTGTAGACTTTTCGATTTTCTTGAAAAACTAACCTACTATATTGTGGATAATAGTTTCCGCAGATCTAGAGATACTGAGGCAGTAATAATAGCAGTATATATGTCGGGGCGTGGCGCAGTGGTTAGAGCGTCCGACTTTGGGTCGAAGTGTCAGTTGCGGCTGGGATTTTTTAATTTAATTTGACCGATTAAATTATTCAAATCTCGTGGCTGGACTGGGGTGAGTCCTGCACGATTCTCTGTTGCGTTCCAATTAACAGTGCTGCTCCTAAGGTGGCGCATGGAGTTAGTAACAAGGCCTATCCAGAACACGTGGCTAATGACCATAGCAGTCGATGCCAGAACACCAAAGAAAAAAAAATAGCAGTATAATGAAAAATTATTAAAAATTTAAAAAAACGATGAAAAATTTGAATAGATCTTGTCTTTGGATGTGTCCAAAGCACACGACATAGTTGATCAAAAAATTATATAGTTCTTATGTATCTAATGTTACAGGAAGTCTATTCAAATGGTGTCAAAACTATTCATAAGGTAGAAAAAATATGTTTATTTAGAAAACAATGAAGGTTTTCTGACAGATATGAATTGTGGTGTACTGCAAGGTTCTATTCTTGGCCCGGTTTTATTTTTAATATACTTAAACTAATAATTTTGTCTTAATGGGGTACTATCGCTGTTCGCTGATTACTTATTTTTTGAATAACATATTGATAAAATCAAAAATATAGTATCCTCACTGATCGGCATTATAAATTTATGAAAGGCTATCATAGAATAAACATATTGATAAAATCAAAAATATAGTATCCCTCACTGATCGGCATTCTTTCCAAAATAAGAAACTTTATTTAAACCTTCAAAATTTCTTAGAAATATCTATTTCTTTCTTTTTAAATTCTTTGAAGAAACTACGAAATAAAACAATCAAATAATAGATAATAATAATGAGACCTCCTCATAAACACTCGTAAAGTGACTCCAAAGGCAGAGCCTAACTGGTAAAGAACGGCTATTATTATTATTTGCCGTGGCGCTCCGGTGCGACTTACTGATTTTTTTGGTATCAAATTCAGTTTTCAGCTGTAGGAAAACCACTAAATACCACAGCCATCAATGCTATATCTATAAATTGAATTATATGGAACCAACAATCAATTTATGGTTTGCTTGATCTTACTTATTTTCATAAGATGAAATTTTTTTAGTTCATCCCCTTAATTAGAAAAAAAGTGAAAACTTCGAATTTAGTTTTTACTTGAAGTAGTCTCAACCATAATACCAGAGTGTTAGCTAGTTCCTTGGGGTGATGAAGTTTATCGATTGCAGTCTTTAGTTCGGCGTTTTGAAAGAGAATCGTGAACACAGCAAAGTTCCCAATTTTGTTACAGTTCTTAAAATTGAATCTTTCAAGTTACATGATTTTACTGAAATTCGTTTCAGTCCATTGCTTTTATATATTCTCAACTGTTCTAATTGATTCACAGCCTATGAAAAAGGTCACCAGAGACCGCCTTTGACTGTCTACACATTCCAAGCTCCGGACCAAAGTGTTTCACAACCTGCGAGTCCTGTAACTTCAACAACGCCAACAGACACAACATCGAATACTGTGTCTCCACAGAGTCCAGTATCGTCCATTAAATCTGTATCAAAACCGCCACTACCTATGGTAAGAAAATATCAAATAAATGATGAATTACACACAAAAATTCAGTGGGCTCTTGAAGAACAAAATTTTTTCTTTTCTCAGTGGGCTAAAAGCCATATTGAGAAAAAAATGTATAAACATTGTTAACATTTTTATTTTAATATTCTCTCAACGATTTTTCAATTGGTTTCCCATTTTTTTCAGAGGTGTTCTTCTTTAGAACGTCCAAGTGGTCCGAATATTCCTGCCAAAACGATCGCTGGCATGCAGGGGGTCAGAGTGCTGCCCCCTGGTGCCGAGCTTTCAGTCATGAAGAAACCCTCCCCTCTGCCGACTCACCTATCGAAAAATTCTCCGCAACCCACTTATGTCAACATGCACGAGCTGGCAAGTATGGCCGCAAATAAAGAAAAGTCGTTTCCTCCGCCACCTTCAGATTTCATAAGCCCGCCAGAAAAGGTAAGTGGGATATTTTTCAGTTTTTGAATTTGTTCTGATGGGAAATGGGGGAAGGGATGAGTCTTCCAGGATAAAACTCGAGTCATTGGGAAATTAAATGAAAAATCTCCATACAAGAAAATTAATTCAATGAAGTAGATGTTTTATACAAAAACAAGTTTTATTGTATATAACCTACCTACCTTACCCCTTCCTTAGAATAACATTTTATAAAAACCTCTTTTTTCATCAGAATATGAGATCTGATCAGAACAGAAATTAAAGAGAAACTCTATAACTTTTTTTCTGTTCAAGCTTTCGACTTGATTTTTTTAAAAGATTGGTTTGACAATAAGGCACATTCTTAAAATGTTTTTATTTTGTGTCACAATTTTCACTCGGGTTTGAAGGCCGTCGTTTTTTGAAATTTCTTCCTAACGTTTCGCTAGCGCTAGCGAGTAGCTAGATTCTTCAGAGGCTTATACATCCTAGTTTTCTTTTGCAAAAAGGTGTCAATTAATGTTATCAAAAATATGCCTAACCCAGTGACGGTAATAAGCAATTCTGAAATAACAAAGGATATCAATGACATTAAGCCGGCAGGTAGAAAGGGGTCAATTAGGGTTAGTGAGAATGTACCAAATCCAGATACGGTAATTGACGCACAAGACTACCCAAGTCAGAATAAATACAATCTCCACAGACGGAATCTCCAGTCATCTGAGATTATTCATGATGTATAAGCCTCTGAAGAAGCTAGCCACTCGCGCTAGCGAAACGTTGAAAGAAATTCCAAAAAACGACGGCCTTCAACCCGAGTGAAAATTGTGACACTGAAAACTTCGGCCGCGAAAAGCCTTAACCATTTTGTTTTTATTTGTTTACAATATGTCTTAAAATAAGATACAAACATAGGTTCTGTTTTTCTGAAATCGATACAACTCACCCGGGTTTCTTAGAATTATCAGCAATAGTTTTGACTCATGTCAATTTATTTGTCAAAATAGCGTCATGCATAACCTTCCGCGTTAACTTAACCAACTTTTTACAGTCTGTTCTTTAAGCTGCAACTTATCTTTTGATATGTTGGCTAATTCACAGTCGATATTCCATCTCCTACTACGATTTTGTAGAACATAAAAAATTGCAATGGTAATAACTTGACTTGTAACACCCTATATTTTATTGCATGAGATTTTTTAAGAGCTTTTTGTCGATATAAATGAATTCCAGTTCAAACATTATTTATTTAGTTAACTTCTTAGGTGTTATGTGGACAATGACTTCCTCTATTTTCCCTAAGATTGAGTATCTATGGTTAAATATGGAGCATTCATGTTGTAAAATACGTGGAACGTTTCCATCCATATGCGTGTTTTTTTTTGGGAAGTGATTACTATGACACATTTTTACAAAAAAAAGTATATTACATACTTTTCCGCGCTGAAATTTCGATTGATACAGTGATTTTATCGTATTTCAAACATTCTGTGAAATGTTCTGCTAAATCGCTTTGGTGACCATATTGTGCAATTTTACCCCAAAGGAAATTGTTGGTGGTCGAATCAATGAGGAAATTGAGTTGCAAGTTCATTGATGCTACCGGAATATCCTCACTCAAGCACTAGCCAAATAGCTGCGGAAACGGATATTTCACAATGCAGTGCGAACAGAGCAATATTGAAACATAAGTTCCACCCCTATCATCAGAACCTACATAAATAATTGTATAGTAATTATTGTACAAATAGAGTTGCGTTAGGTGTTCAAATGAATGGTATGATTGACGAGAATTATAAAGCAACTTATAACTGGTTTTCACCGTATCTCACACAGAACAAAATGTTGAAAGAACCAAGAGAACAAAAAGGTGAAATCTGATACTATTAATGAATGTATGAATGAAGTAAGTGTTCTATATTTTGGCTAACTCCTATACTGCTATACTATATTCAAATTACTCACGATATTGCAATGAGGACTATTTTTTTTATTTGAACCATCTGTATTAAAGTATCCCTTTTAGTTTTGAAGTCAGTAAATATAGAAATATGCCTGACCTTCTTTTGGTATGTCGATCTTACGAGGGCTGACAATAAAGTAAGGTCTCCAATTTTTTTTTTCATAGAAAATGACATTTATTTACAAAAAGCGATACACCGTTGGAAAGGCCAAGGTCTTGGCTACTTTTCTACATAATCGCCATTTTTTTCCAACACCTTGCGCATCCGCACGATGAACTTGTCTATGCCGGCAGAATACCACTCTCCGTCCGCCTCGCGCAGCCAGGTGTTGACCTCTTTCTGAACCTCCGCGTCACTATCAAACTTCTTCCCTCCGAGATGTTTTTTCAGGGCGGGGAACATGTGGTAGTCACTGGGGGCCACGTCGGGACTATAGGGAGGGTGATCGATGATTTCCCAGCCAAATGTCTTGAGCAGGTCAAGGGTAACGTTGGCTGTGTGCGGGCGCGCGTTGTCGTGGTGAAATTTCACTCCTTTGCTCAGCAATCCCGGGCGTTTGTTTTTTATGGCACGACGAAGCTTTTCCAGGGTCTCACAGTACCTTGCTGCATTGATAGTGGTTCCCCTTGGCATGAAATCCACCAACAATACCCCGTGGCGATCCCAAAACACCGTAGCCATCACCTTGCCGGCTGACAGTGTCGCCTTAAACTTTTTGGGTTTCGGAGAATCGCTATGGCGCCATTGTTTGGACGACTCCTTTGTTTCGGGTGTGTAGTGATGAGCCCACGTTTCATCCCCCGTAACAAACCCTTCCAAAAAATCATCGCCTTCCTCTTCAAAACGGGCCACAACTTTGGTCGCACATTCCACGCGCCGCTTCATGTGGTCTTCGGTCAGCTGTTTCGGCACCCATCGGGCAGAAACTTTGTGGTACTGCAACTTGTTCACAAGGATATGACGGATTGTTTCGCTGCTACACACTCCTCCAAGCTTCTCTTCCAAGTCCCTAATTGTCGCACGGCGGTTTTTGAGCATTTCTGCCTCCACTGCTTGAACAATCGCATCCCAGACCGACGGTCGGCCACTTCTCTCCTCGTCGTGAACATTAGTGCGCCCGGAATTGAACTCGCGGCTCCACTTACGCACGTTTTTTATGTCCATACACTTTTCCCCGTACACTTCAACTAGTTGACGATGGATTTCAATAGGTGTCACCTTTTTCGCACTCAAAAAACGTATTACAGAACGCAATTCGCACTTGGACGCTGACGCGAGTGGTACCTCCATCGTTGACGGCTGCTCAGCCAAGACTGAGCGGTCGGGGAAGCCTCACCCAGCAGCAAAGTGGTAGTGGGGGAACCAAGGAACACGGCGGTGTTGCCAGATTTCGCCTAGCGCGTGATCCGGCGAAGTTGCAGCGTTGGAGACCTTACTTTATTGTCAGCCCTCGTAGAACAGTTGGAAGAACAGAGATATACCAGTTATTATCGAGTATATTTCTCAACCATTTTTATTCGCTAATAACATTTTGTCAATCATTTGAACATTTTTTTCCAGTCCAACGAAGGCGAGAAGGAAAGTAGTACCAGTGAAAGTTCCCTAGAATCGTCTAGCGGTTATGGAAGTCAAACGACCTTCACTACTGATGATGTTCAACATTTAGAAGGTAGGAAAATGTCGAGTGTCAATGTTCAGCATGTCTTTCATAACTTTTTGATAATAAAACATTTTGCTGTGTCTAACTTAAATATGGTTGAAATGGTTTAATGAACGGCTGTGTTTTATACGGATCAATATATTATTTTTGAATTATTTAAATTATGTTTTTGATTCAGTATATCGGCAGTACTCATTTTCGAGAAGAATTTCTTCTTTTTTTACGAATACCCCAAGTTTTCAGTGAGTGGATTCTGAACCACTCTTAGATCTTGGTGGTGACGTTTGGAATGACTGTTACGCCCAATTTATAAACTCCGCATCCGTAGCTACTGTTCACGCTGCCGATGATGAAATATGCTTTATCTGTTTTGCGTTTTGAATATTTGATAGTGACATTGTCATTATTTGAAATTTGTCGTTGAAATTTATGCCTAATAAGGATGGATTTAGTCAACTTTAGCACAAGCATTATCATAAACATAACGGTAACATCAAAGGTTTTTAGCATAAACTTAACATTGTTGTATAAATAGCGCCATTTGATATAACAGATTCAACTTTCGCTTTTAACATAGATTTCTGCACAATTTTAAAATGATGTTGGCTAAATGCATCTTTAATCTTTAATTTATTGGTATTCTCCGTATGTCTAAAATATGAGCAACTCTGATATAGAAATGAGTGCAACGCCACCAGAAATTCTTCTTCAGGCTGCTCTGCTGTGAAAAGGCTTATCAAAAATGTATGAGGACGTTCTCCAAAAATATTTTGTTCGCCTATTTTAATTTGACCAAAACATTTAAACCCTTCTCGCTCTGAGCAATATACCCGATGTTTCGAATTACGGTAAATATAAGACACGATGGTAATATCGAAAATTATAAAAAATCAAAAGCCTATTTACCTGAAAAGAAGAAATTAAAGAAAATTGCAAAAAGCTCCGGAACGCGTTTCTCCTCTTTATGAAAGTAGCCTTAATAATAACACTCAACTCAAAAATATGAAAACAAGTAATTTAGAAAATTCTATTGAGAAAACTCTTATAATAAGAATTTCTGATACGAAAAATAAGTTACCTAGATCGTTCATTGTTTACGGAATTTTCTACAATATTTACATGAAATATATAGAAAGGCAAAATGCTATAAAGGAAACCAATATTAGTGAGTTTTTCCTAAATAATCAAAATGCTAAACTGACAAGATAAGTAGTGGGAATAAACAAACTGAGAGCGTGCAGAAAAAAATTGCAGAATACTTGAAATTGCCTGATGCTGATTCGCACACCGGTCATTGCTTCAAGAGGACTCCGGCTACCATTTTAGTCGACGCAGGGGGTGATTTAATGGCACTGAAACGACTCTGTGGGTGGAAGTGTCCTACCGTAGTAGAAGGATTCGTAGACGATTCCACAGTAAACAAAACAGCAACTTTCGAAAGAATATTGCAATCCATCAACAATAATTTACCATCCACGTCGACTATAAATTGTGATATTGAGATTTCGTCAGATATTTTAATAATAAGTAATTTATCGGAGAAATGCTCCCATTGTGATAAAAACTGTAAAAATGTTACTATTAACTTCAATACCACTGATGATAATAATTAGTAATTCCTAATTATTTAGCTACATACAAATTTAAGTTCTCAGATGCATCATTTATATACTATTTATATATAAAAAGTATAGTACGTATTGCGTGTTGTAAAGCAAAGGCAGCGTCTACGGCTGCGGAATTCATAAATTGGGCGTTATAGTAAAAATGATCAAAAATATATTGATTTTCATCAGAAAATTTTGATTATAACTTCTTTTTCATTCAACCATTTCTGTACTTTCACTTATTTATCATCGTTTTCGAGCATGTGTGTGATCACTAGTGTGTGTTATTAGATATTAATGGTGCAAGCAAGTATTGCACGCTACCCCGCAACAACGAACTTCTTGATGCCGTCAGAAGAAGACCACTTTCGATGACAGGTAAAGAAACCATAAATACATTGAATGATTAAATTTCTATTAGTGTTCTAAAGAATACGATTTTTGTGTGATTAGTATTCCAAAAAGCTTTTGATGAAAAACTATAGATTAGAAATTTTCGTTTTAAGGTAATCAAAAATATTTACTATAATAATTAAACTATCAGATGCTTGATTATTCATTGGGCTTTTTCATAATGAAGTTATTCGACATTCATCCATTTTCAACAGGGAATTTTTTTATAATATCTTATATTTGTATTAAATTAATCAAAACAGCAGTACCCGCCATAAACTTTGTAACAGATGGGAGAAAAGTTTATTATTAGTTTACTAGAAAAACATTTGTTGGTGATCGATTGTGCATGTCTGACAACCTAAATAGAGGCAAAAACAGGGCTAGATGGCAAGATATCTGAAAAAACTTATTTTTAACGGTTGTTAATTTTAATGTTTTGTATTTTTAGTTCGCTTTTCGAATGTTTTTTTCTGTATGACTTTACAGAAATGGAATAGAACTATTTCGATGATACTGACAGAAATTTCACTTATTTCTCCGCGCCAGATAGCTCTGAATTGAAAAAAAAATTGTTAGGATCATCGCTGTTAACATTCGTTTGTATTGTAATAGAAACGGATCCAATCTATCTCGAGCCCCACGTTGGGCGCCATGTAATGGAAATGGGTGTGGAGAGCTCCCAGGACTGTACCTTGACCCGGTTCCTCACAGTTTATTTCACTATCCTGGTGCCCCGCAGTTATCGCTGGCGCACCCCGTTCCTTCTTTGCCTGAGGAACCCACCCAGATAGAGATATTCCGTTGGATCTTTCATAGGAATCTCGCTCCGACTAAATGGTTTTTTGTGTTACCGGATCGGTGAATTTTTCACTGAAACAATCTGGAAAAACCTCTAAAAAGATCATGATTTTTATAAATTTTAAGCTGAATAATCTTGCGGGAAATAATAGATAATAACATGTACAGATCGACAAGCGTAAGGATGCCTCTGAGATGCGCAAACGATAGAAAGCGTGAGTAGATGTGCGACAAAGATCGATTACTGTTTAATAAGGCAGAGCGATTGAGCTCCTACCCCTCTCCAGGGTTTTGTCTACTGCGCAACCAATTCTCGGAGGCATCCTTACGCTTGTCGATCAGTAGTTCAACTGTGCGCAACATGGTCTCTGTCCGATGTGTAGTTATTGCACAATCGCGTTATAAATAATTTAATTTTTTGCAAAATGCGCCGATTAAAGGGAAGTCGTCGTGTTGAAATTTTGTAAACGGCATCTGAAAGTAGAGATCAATATCTGCAATTTGTATATTTTGGATTAACAAATTAATTTTCTGGGCCTGACATAAATGTAATAAATTTGACTTCAATGTATTCAGAAAACCGAGCTATACAGACAGTACAATGCCGCGAATGCGCAGAACTTTAATTTATTCTAGAAGTGAGGGTGTAGATATGTTAGAAATCATACTTTTCACATCAAATGAATTATGTGGAGTGGTTTGGTTACTCATCTTTCTACTAGACTGAGTGTTTTTTAACGTAAAAAAGTCAAGTTATCGTTGACTGCTAATAGTTTACATAGAATAATTTATACAATCATACAGATAGAACAAAATAATGGTTTCACGCAGGCATAATTCAGAAAACAACTCTTTAGATTTTCTCATAAATTAATATACCCCCAGATCGAAACAATGTGGGAAACATTTTTCAAAAAGGTATGCCGAAAATGAAAGGTCCTTCAGACTGGGAAAAAGTCAATCGGCGTTTCCAAACCGTTCCGTTGGAATGCAATACCAAATTCCCGAACCCAACGATAATGAAATTTTGCACTTTATATTATTTATAGTATCTTTAGAAATTCATTGCGTATGTAACCAGCTGGATGATCAACTGGATTTGGTATATTCACCGGTCTTCAACGCAGCATACCAACATTATCAAGTAAACATGATTCAGGTACAAAAAGTGTTATAGTGAGATAATTAATTTGTTTAGGATAATGTAAATGGCTATTACTCCATAATGGCAGGTCTTGGATAGATTTAACGGTATTTAATGATTGTTGTTCATTTACTCAGTTCATACTATTTGTTTTTTGAAACGAAATTGGAGTAACATTAGTTACAAATAGAAGTTGTATTTGTTAATTTTTTAAAACGAATATAAACTTTTCACCTAAATGTTATATGAAAATACTCACTTCATTTAGACATTACTTTTCGTGTGTATTCTTCTTGCCCTGTGCAAACACATAACCCAACAACTCGACATATTCGGCACAACGTCCTCTTCATCATCGCTACAAATATAGATATTAATTGATTTATACGATGTGAATTTGAAATCCATGTCGATATCTCCACAGTAACCTTATATAAATGTTTCGAGAGCTATTGGTTGGTGACTTCTACAACAAAATTAAGCGGTACATTTATCAGAGAAAGCAATAACTAACATAAAAATGTGAAAATCAGATAAATCAATAAAAACTCAACGATTTTTGTTCTTTAGGTTCCTTCACAATTCCATGTGGTTCTGAATTGGATGACAAATTACTATGAACAAACGAACATCATCTTTTTACTTGGAAATTATATGAAAATAATCACTTCGTTCACATAAAAAAAATGGGAACGAAATTGTTTTGATGATAATGGATCACTACTCCGTAGTAGAACTCATTATTGTTTCAATTATGATAGTGCAATCCGAAAAAAATTTAAATTGATGTTGATGGATCTTTAGTCGGTCAATTAGCTAGAGTGTTTTCCGGAGCAATTAGAACTTATTATCCTTCCAACTTTGCAATTTAAATTTTTTTATGTTAGTAAAATTATCACGTTGATAAAATTATAACTCATTATTGTTTTATTCAATGTTTGCTGCTAGGAAACAGTATTCAGATCATACACGATTTGATACGCGTAACAGTGATTCAATTTCAGAATGTTAGTATGCACATTGGCTTAATTAGGTATATATGCCACTATTGCGAATGATTAACTTGAAAAAAAAAGTAGAGAAATTGGAAAAAAATAGGAAAGATACGGAAGAAGGCGCATTAATAAGTAAGTTCTTCAAACTTATATCCGAACTACTTTAATGATATTATAGAATCATCAAGAGTATTGAATCGCACCCTCAAAGACATCAAGAAAGAGGCAACGTCTGACTTGAAGAAAGAACCAGAACAGTCATTGGAACAAAAGCAACTACATGAACAAACACATTTTTTTCCAATTCACGAAATTGTTACGACGCAAGATAGGAGCAGCGACGATGATCAGATGTTTGATATTCGTTTTTAGAGATATGCAATCAGATTCCGGACCATATGAAATTTTTGATAGTGTGAAGAGTTTGTCCTGCGTGGTGGAGTTGTGTCAGCGCAGGGCTAGAAGAATTAACACCGCCGCAAAAAAAAGTAATTTCGAAATGAAGGGAATATTTTCTGTGCGAAGCTGTGGAGGAACTACAAGAGTAAGTTTTCAGCGTTTTCCTTTCATTTTCACATTAGTTGTCGCTTTCTCTGATATCTGTAGATTAAAAATTTTGTTGCAGAAGTCCTCATAACTCTCGAATAATATTAAATTGCTGTAGAGAAATCGATGTACAGTCTGTTCATAAAATAACCCCCCTCTCGTTAAAATTTGAACGGATTGGATTTTTTTTTGGTCAAATGGTAGTTTATAATTTAAGAAAAAAGAAACTACCCAAACACCAAAACTACGTCACAATCACACTCGACGCGCGTTTCGCCAACAAAGTTAGCATCTTCAGGAGCTAAAAGCTTACTAAACCACTTATCCTAACTTACTTCTATTTATACCACTATTTCTTAATGGACGTCAAATTATCTAACATTTCGAATCTACCTGCTCTACCTACTACTTATCTGAGGGGCAACCGCACTCGTTATCAAATTTGTCTACTTTTGTTGTTTACTAATTCTAACAATTTACCTGCTCTAAATTAATTTTTATTTTAATGTTATCCTACTTGTTTTGGATTTGATGACACAAATTTCTTGGAAAAAGCAATAATCTATGAATTAATTGTGAAGAAAAGAAAACATTTTTCAATGTACTACGAACTTGAATAATGGGCTATAAGGGATAGGACTCTTATCAGCATTCATACTATTTTTACACTTGGCAATTTCTAGACTCTCGAATGCATCGAGAAGTCTATGGTTATGAACCTGTCTGATCAATTTTAAGCTTGTGTCATCAAATCGGTGGTCGTGATCCAAAGCATGTTGGGCCATACTCCATTTTTCGGGTCTTGAATATCGGATATGAGAAATGTGTTCTCTGAACCTTACTTTCATGGCCCTTCGAGTTTGACCCAAATACTTTTTCTCGCAGTCCTTACAGCTAATTTCATAAATCCCGACTTTTCTCTTTCATCTGTTTTATCTTTGGGAGTACCCAATACTTGTTGAAGTTTACACGAAGTTTTATACCACCTTCATATTGAGGATTCTGAAAATACCTTCGAAACCTCGAATAACTTGAGGTTCGAATGGGATGACGACATATTTAGGAGGGTTTTCCTCTTTTTGAAAAGTCGAAGAGCTACGAAGGGTTTTTTTAAATCTATGTTTTCTAATCAATTTGTCTACCAAGTCCACAGAATAACCGTTCACCTCAGCCACCTCCCTGATTATCATTTTCTCAGTTTTAAATCTTTCTTTGTTGAGTGGGAACGACAATAGTCGATTAACCAAGAAATTTAGTCCCGCCATTTTGTGTTGTGTGCAGTTTATACACTACTTCTTGAGAACAAAAAATGCCTGTCTTTGAAAATGTCGCGGGCGATCTTTTTGAATGATTTTTAAATGACAATGTCTTTTAATTCTCTATACGACATCAAAATTTCAGACAAAAATATCTATCCAAAACAAAATGCGGTACATAATAGAGCTCTGTTATGAGAATCCTTTCGAATTAGATGGCTATGAGCTCTAATAAAATCATCAAATCTTTTTTGGTATCATTAAATCGTTTTATGTCAGCAAAATTAAGAAAATTATCTAGAATAAAGAACAATACATAAGTATGTGAAATAATTGAGAGAAAAATCAAATTAAATGTTCGCCATTGACTTCCTGGCTCATGAAGAGACGATTTTGAAATTCGCTTCTTACATTTCCAATTTATTTCTTTTCAGTATATTATGCACTGTTGAAGATGGAATATCATTTTGATTCGCCAAGATATCGATTTGCTTGTTTTTGCGAGACAGTTGGTCGACCACTTTTTTTGATATTAGGTACTCAGATTTCCAGTTCGTTCAAATTTCCCAGTGAGTTAAATATTCTCTGTCGATGGGACTAGCTGGATACATATCATTGACTAATCGCACAGCTGCATGAGTATTAGTGTGAGACTGGTAGAAAACTTCAACAGCAAAAACTTTTTCCTCAATGTCAAAAATTGGTAAAGTGCAAGATAAAAATAACAACTATGCAGTATGATAAAAAAATCTTATTCATACCTACATTTTCACAGGTACCATATCACAATGATTAATTGTTTGTTATGATTCAATGAATTCCTTATAATTAGGAGATGTTGATATCATAAACTTTTGGTTCATTGTAAGAACTAATTGACTGCCCCGATTACCTGGGTTAATTTTATTTTTATTCAATTTGATTGTTATCTGTATTCTAATAATAATAAATGAATAACAGGTACAGAGAAGATTTGATGATTTTACTGGAACTCCTTAGGATCCTCATAGCAGAGCTCTAACATCATGTAACGCGATTTTGTTTTGGATGAATATTTTTGTTTGAAATTTGGTTGTCGTAAGGATAATTGAAAGACGATTCAAATGAAGTATTACTCGACCACCAATACCACTTCAAAAAATCTTTCCAAATAGCGGTATGACGCCGTTTTGGATGTTAGACAATTTTCTTTTGTTGTCAAAAATTAGTTTATGAACTACCATTTGATCAAAAAAATGTAAAAAAATCCTATCTGTTCAAAAGTTACTTTATGGACAGACTGTAGACTTCAAATTAACAACGCATAAATAAATTAATATCTATATTTGTAGCGTTGATGAAGATTTCGGGACGGTATTCCTAGTATGTCCTGAGTGATGGGGCCATTGTGCCTACACATGGCAAGAAGGCCTCTATGACTTCCTAAAACAAATCACCCCTTCCAGAGAATGATTTTTCTTTGGAAACAAGTGTAGAGAAAAACGTTTTAATCAATTAATCAGATGAACATATACAGTCTTTCATCAAAATATGTCCACAGTTTGGTTTTATTATTATTACATTCTATTCGAGAATTTTTCAATCACAACATTTACTTTAGTTACCTGAGTAGAAAAAAATCTTTAATTCAATGCATCTGATAGAATGTTATGCATACTTTTTGAATATAAAATAAAAATGGATTTACCTTTTATATAAGAACATATCTCAAAGTGCAGTATTTCAGATCAAAATCGATATTTTTGCCTGAAGATGTTTGTTATTACATATTAGCTTAAAATCTAACTAAGTTCTAAGAATGTACCGGAGAGAATCAACTAAATGAAACGAATAATTTCGACGAAGTCAAGATACCCTTCTCTCCACACATTCCCACAAAGTGATATGAGGCAATTATCTGACAGAAACAACATATTAGGAAAGTTAGATGAAAAATCGGAAGTAATATATTCTCACATCACTTAGCTTTACTCACCTTGTAAATTGTAAAATACACGCCAGTTTTTTTACAACTCCCTACGTTCCTATAGCATGTTCAATAGGTAAATAGCTAAAACATTATTATGTTTTAGTTGGGGAAAATATAAAAATGGAAATGATTTAATAGGTTACCCTATTATATTTATCATTTCCATTATTATGTTTTATTTTATCATTCATCATTTTATCTCGATGCATGATTCAACACCTCTTGTTTTGTTGAATAACCTGGACTTATGTTTTGTACGAAGGCTATTAATGAATGTTACTGTTTGAAATATGAAATATAAGCTTATTTTTCAACTAATTTGGGCTATAAAGAGTCGCAAATTTTGTCTGTATTGACAGTCGACCGTCTACATATCTTTGTTCAATCTAATTCAAATGTTTCGGCTATGAACCTCAAACTATTATGTTTACTTTTATTTATATATTAAGAATTATATTGATGAATTGCTTAAATTATGGTGAGGAAAAAGACAAAGAAAACTTTGAGACTCCAACAGATTAAAATACTCATATCAAATAAAAATCTATTTGAACAATTCATTGATAATAATACGTTCAAAAATTAGAACGAACCTAATGAAAATCCAACCAAAATTGAAAAACCTCTTTACATACATTTCATCCATAAGCTGACATTTTTCGCATTTAGACTTGTTTTCATTTTGTCAATCTATTATTTCGAATTGAATATTGGTGCTCTATATTTTTTAGTGGTAGCGAATAAATTTTGGGTAATTTCAGTGGTAACATTTCATTGTCATACATTTGTTTATCGAACATTATATTCTGGATGAAATATTATGATTTCATAACAATTCACATAATGATTGATTAAAACCGTTGCTCCTACTAAAAAAATAGGAATTAGGTATTCTGTAACTTTCCCTCAGTAATATTTCAACTTTTCTTCCTGTTTTAGAAGCGCATAATTAATATGTATAATATTAAATTTCGGAAGTAGTAATTTTGAATATTTGATACTGTTCTGTTAAAAATATTATTTATGGATAAACAGTTTCAAAATTTGTCAGCTTTCGACACCGATGAAAGATTGAATCCTTGTAACAAATGTTTTTATTTTTAATAGCTATGGGCTCGGCAACAATGCGTAACACTCTCTTAAGACGAGGCTCAGTCCAGACACAAAAACCGCCTCCGCCTATACGAAGGACGTCTTCAATTACCAACACATCGTCTTCCATGGGTAGTTTGGAACATCTTCCACCGCCACCCGCTTTCTTACTGGAACCTGCTCTTCAGTCCAAACCTCAACCGACCTCAGGTACGTTAAAATAATATTAACGTTTTTTATTTTCTTCAAATAACTGATCTATTGAAATGAGAAAGAAAAAACTAGTCTCTGTGCTCTATGAAGTGAAAGTTCAGAATGATGTGTAAATCACGAAATACTGCTTCAAAAATTGTACTGTTATGGGATCAGAGGTACTGTCCACAATTGGATAGAATCGTATCTCTCAAACAGGATGCAAATAGTCAGAAAGCAAAATATAACATAAGAAGAAAGATCTGTTGTGGTGTACCTCAAGGATCAGTACTAGACCCTATTCTCTTTCTATTGTATTTGAATGACTTATCAAGTATCGATATTTCAGGGAAGTCCACAATGTTTGCTGACGATACAACCTTAATGTGGCGCTGAAATATATAATATCGATTGATTTAGAAAAGATTAAAAATTGGCGTGATGCCAATTTTGTGTGTTTCAATGCGAATAAAACTAATTTTGTGACATTCAAATTCAACTATCATAGTTTGTATTTAGAAAACCGAGCAATTGCGGTACTAATAATTAGAAAAGAACTTGGATTTTATATCGCCGAGCATCCTATATTATATTAATTGAGTCGCATTTGCGATATGGCATCCTTTTCTGGGGCTTCTGCAGCCAACAACTGTTCAATTCTATTTTTGTAATGCAAAAAAGAGCAGTGCGCTATTTATGCTGAGTTAAAAACTCCGATCACTGCAAACTTATATTTGAGCTCCACAAAATTTTTACTTTATATAGCATTTTCATTAAACCGTATGCTTGATGAAAAAGAATTATCTGAAAATGACAAACAAGTCTTAGAGCACACGAAACTAGACAAGTTAATAACATACCTTTACCAATTCCAAAATCTTCTTCAACAACAAGTTCAGTGATGTTTGAAAGTAAAAGAATGTTCAATCATTTACCAATTCATTTGAAGCAATTGTGTGACTTACCTAAATTCCGGAATGCAGTTGAAGATATATTGTGTATAAAAGCCTATTATTCCCTACAAGAATAATATTATAGTGACAAATTGTGATATACATGTATATCATACGCGTTCAGAAAGTTTTTATTATTATAATGTGTTTGTAATACTATTTACTGTGTTGTTCTATATTATTTTATATGTATTTTTTTTCCATTTTAAACCTAACTTTATATATTTATAAATTTTACATTGTTACTCACATATTGATCATATAACTCTCCTTGTGTATATCAGTATAATTACGCTTTGTCAGTAAGATTTTCTTAGACATTGAAGCATATTGATTTTATTGATTGATTTGATTTGGGAAGACAATTGAATAGAATGTTGTATTTAGTGAACGCAGGTGGTGTTAGTGTGTTGATAAATATTTCTTCAATTCATTTTCAAATGCATTTCCACTTATTGTGTGAGTTTGAGAATCATTGGTAATTTATTGCATTGACCAACAATATTTTGTAATTACACGGTATCAGAATGAATTTATCTTGGGTATTGTAGTTTAATGAGAGCGTACAGGATAGCTTGCTAAATATTGAGAGAGCATTACAATTTCTCCTCGAATAGCTAGAAGAACGGATATCGAATTGTCGTTCAACGTCACTACACAGAGACAAGTCAACTAACAACACGGGAGAATGTGCTTGCGGCAATTAAAATGTGAAACAGGTTTTTCGTTGAGTATGTATGAAACTAATCGATCACAACAGTCAAACGCCAATCATCTATCACACCTGGTCACAGACAACACACATAACATTGACAGAAGCGTCTAGGTTTAGTCAAAAATAAATGCTCATCGGACACTCTCGTCTATCTTCGAGTCTTCGACCATCAGTAGATGCCGTAGATGGACAAAAGTTCAAAGAAAAATTCAATGAGAGCAGCTCCACAGGCTGCTCTCTCTGAAATTTGGATAAATTGTCATTACATTGTAACAATTTTGTATTGTTATTATGTCTAGGTAAGGTTAGTCAGGTCAGGTATGGTTGGCTAGTACGCATTTTCAACTCGATTTGCATGCAGCTGAATGTTTAGGTAGGTTAGCTGGCTCAGGTTAGGTTTGTGTGTAAATTGCGAGCGAATAACTAATTCACGCATTTTCGAGTCTCGCAAGCTAGGTTAGCTTGCTCAGATTATAGACCGAGAGCCGGCGACACAAATTTCTGTCATATCGTATTCACCGGGAACGCCTACATAGTCGATAGAGTACATCTTTTTGATGAAGAAAAGTCATTTCTTACACCTGGAGTGTGGGACAACTCCTGCGGGGGAGTGAAATTAAAAAGCGGGTGGTGTGTCAAATGTTATTCTCCTCGAAACTTATTTTGCAGGTAGTTTTTTTATGAATAATTAATGATAAAATGTTTCTTACACCTGGAAAGCGGGACAAAATTGTTCTTATACGTAGTAAATCATGTAATATTTCACGAGGGTGGTGACAAATCTTATTCACTCTGAAATTTATATGAGACTCAAGTTTACACTAGAAATAAGAAGAAGAAAATTCTTACGGCTTGAACGTGGACCAAACCAGTTCTTACATCGACCTGAAACTAAAAATTGAGAGCGCGCGCAATACACTTTTGCCGCGGTGGGCACAAGGTGATTTTTCTTTGACGTTGCTTTAAAATTCGATTTTGTTATATTTGAATATACAAACGGGAGAAAAATATGAAATTTATCAATTGTCTATTTTTTATTAATAAAAAAGTTTTAAAGAGAAACATTCTCAATTGAAAATTGAATCAATACATGACTCCTCTGGAAATGGAAAAACCCAACGATAAAATTGAAGTTACTTTTTTGTAATATCTAACAGAAAACAACTACTTCAGATGTAGTTCAATGTCCAGCGTGGCTTTGGCCGGGGAAGTAGTTGTTTTCTGTTAGATATTACAAAAAAGTAACTTCAATTTTATCGTAGGGTTTTCCATTTCCAGAGGAGTCATGTATTGATCCAATTTTCAATTGAGAATGTTTCTCTTTAAAACATGAATCCCTTCCAAGAGAGGTTATCTCGTACGATGGAAAACAGCGACTAAATTCCAACTTTCAGTCGCAGATGATTCCACAACTTACTTTATGAACATTCTGTTCATATTTTCAATGAAATCAATAAAAAAGTATTGCACATAGTTTTCATATCTGTCAACTTACGGAAAAGGCGAATGTGACCATAATATGTTCGGATACAGATGTGTTAGTTATAATGCTAAGCAATATGGTTCACGTAAAAAAAGAGGTTAAAATCCACATGCACGTCGGAGTAGGAAAGAAGCAGCGATTTGTTGATGTCAACAATTTATTGAAAGAATTAGGAAAAGATTTATGTTTAGCGCTACCAGTTTTCCATGCTCTAACTGGATGTGATTTTAACCATTCTTTTTTCCGGCAAGCGGGACAAAATTGTTCTTACAGGTAGTCAATCATGAAATATTTCACGAGGGTGGTGACAAATCTTATTCACTCTGAAATTTATATGAGACTCAAGTTTACACTAGAAATAAGAAGAAAAAAATTCTTACGGCTCGAACGTGGACCAAACCAGTTCTTACATCGACCTGAAACTAAAAATTGAGAGCGCGCGCAATGCACTTTTGCCGCGATGGAAAAAATAGGCAATAAGCAGTAGAATCATTTTATATTGTAAAAAGCTGATCATTTTTATGGAAAGAATGTGTAATTATTGAATTAAATTGTTTCAATTTCTCCTTCACTATCAGAATATTCTGATGAGGAGTTAAAGTCGGTGTCTGAATCTAACTCCAAGTCAGCCATAGGATGACCGATTTCATCATCATCAAGGTCCTCCGGTTGATCTGAAATCACACAATTCATCAATATTTGGGAAGAGTTGGAGAGGAATAACTTTCAATAACAATACAGGTATTCATTTTCTTCGTTCTCCATAACGATGTCATCGCTACTTATCGGCATTTGATCTCCTTCCAACCATTTGAAGGAGCATATGCCATCCTCTATTTTCCATCCGAAATCTTCCATCATCAGATCGGTTATTTTCTGTTTGTGAGCATTCCGCCAAATGTTCGCAATATACATCGTTCGAAGAATATGTTGCTTTAACTCCGCTTTGCTTGGAGGTAGGACTGATCCGTCGAAATTCTTTGATGCGATTTTGAAATTCTTGTCTTCATTAAACTTGTAAGTCTTGCAAAAAGCCGCAACTCTCGCCTCATTTATGCAATGAATCTTATAAAATCCATACATTTGACATACAAATTCTTCAAACACTGCGATTGATGTTTCAATATTCAAGTCAGCTATGTTACAAAGTGTGTCAATGAATTTTTTATTTTTTTCTAGCTGTTTGAGCATGGAAAGCAGGTAGCGCTAAACATAAATCTTTTCCTAATTCTTTAAATAAATTGTTGACATCAACAAATCGCTGCTTTTTTCCTACTCCGACGTGCATGTGGATTTTAACCTCTTCTTTTACGTGAACCATATTGCTTAGCATTATAACTAACACATCTGTATCCGAACATATTATGGTCACATTCGCCTTTTCCGTAAGTTGACAGATATGAAAACTATGTGCAATACTTTTTTATTGATAAACAATAGACATTTGCTAAATTTCATATTTTTCATCTGTTTGTATATTTAAAAGTAACAAAATCGAATTTTAAAGCAACGTCAAAGAAAAATCACCTTGTGCGCACCGCGGCAAAAGTGCATTGCGCTCGCTCTCCATTTTTAGTTTCGGGTTGATGTAAGAACTGGTTTGGTCCACGTTCAAGCCGTAAGAATTTTTTTATTCTTATTTCTAGTGTAAACTTGAGTCTCATAAATTTCAGAGTGAATAAGATTTGTCACCACCCTCGTGAAATATTACATGATTGACTACCTGTAAGAACAATTTTGTCCCGCTTGCCAGGTGTAAGAAACATTTTATCATTAATTATTCATGAAAAACTACCTGCAGAATAAGTTTCCAGGTGAATAATATTTGACAAGTGCAGTACAAAAAGTTACATGTTTATTATCATCTTTTTGATCTATGTCCCGCTGACCGACCTCGGCACTATCATGTACCTTTCTTACTCGATGAAAACAGCTAAATCTATCAATACGGCGGTGAATAAGATTCGACAGTGATTTTGTTGCCGGCTCCCGGTCTACTAGGTTTGTGTGTCAATTGCGAGCGAAAAAACAAATTCAGGCATTTTCAATTCAGTTTGCCTTCTTGCTTTGTCTCCTAAAACACCTTGCCTTTAAATGACCTGTTAATGTTAACATTAGAACAGAAGGCAGTGATTTCCCTTACTAGAATTTTGATTATTTCTGAATTCTTGAGCTGAATTATTCCTTCCGTCCAACTTGACGCGAATCGTAAATAAACAAGATACAAATTTTCAATCCCAACGGCGGTGGTCGAAGATAGATGAGAGTGTCCGATGAGCATTTATTTTTTACTCAACCTAGACGCTTAACATTGACATGAGCAAAGCCGTAGGTTGATATAGCAAACCGTGCAACATATCGAAGAGTAAGAAACAGAATAGCAAAATAATAACAACGTCCCTCTATCCTGTAGGGGCGGTCCAACACCTTTGCGCCACTGTAGACCCATAGACTTTTAGTGTTTTATAAAACCCCAAAAAGATAAATGTTACTGTAATGTAAATGAATAAATATTTTGGATTTTGCATTTGACAATTAATAAGAAATATTTACAATAATTTCACATCAGATATTTGAACAAATTAAACTGAACCATTTTAACAATTTATTCAATTTAATCTGTCGCACGATAGGTAGTTCAAATCTTTGTTGCCGTAGTTGCCCCGAAAATGAAATAAAATTCTTAAACAAAAACGAAATAAAACGATCAGTCTTTAAAAAATATAAACAAAAAAATTTGTTCCAAAAGAAAAACAATACTTTTTACGATAGATTATCAGAAAATATTTACAAGAATAAACAAACAAAAATTAATATTTTTTAAAGAAATTATTTTATTAAATGGTTGAACAAACCACCATTTTGGGCCAAACAAAAGCCAAATCTATTATACAATTCTTTTCTGGTATCCGCAAGGGTAACTGGTGTTACCTGAGCACACAACTGAATAATTTTTTCCCTCAGTTCATCCAAATTGTTGGTACTGTCAAACTCATGATGATATACCTCAGATTTTAACTTGCCCCTGAAATAAATCCGAGAGGAACTATATCTGGTGATCGAGATGGCCAGTTGATTGTACCACGCCTACAAATTAACCGATCGGGAAATAGTTGATTCAGAGAGAGATAAAGCATATAAATCATTTATTAAATCGTCACCAAATGACAAACTGATCAAATGGAATAGCTTTAAAGTAATCAGAAATGAGGTTGTGAATATGTTAAAAAGGAAAAAAGAAAATTACTATTATGAAAAAATTGACAGATATAAAAACAATTCTCAGATGATGTGGAAAACTTTAAAAGTACTTGTTAAAAGCAGTAATCAAAACACATTCAACCAGGTACAATTTGATTATGATGGTGACTCATATATGGTTAAGGAAGAGAAATCCTTGGTGGAAAATTTTAATAATTATTTTGTTAATAGTATTAACCAGGTAATCGAGAGCATACAAAGTAACGAAATCTGGTCTAATTACGATTATAATCTTTACAAGCCCATAACAAAATTCAAAGTGGTTTCCATGCGTGAATTACGTGATATTGTTGCCTCATTAGATAATAAATGTAACACTCATGAAATTTTGAATGCCAAAATATTGAAAAAAAAATTTGAAACTGCTGGGCATGCTATACTGAATCTTGTCAACACGTCACTTCAGACAGGAAAAATACCCGATCTGCTAAAAATCAGTACTATTATTCCAATACCAAAGATTAATAAAACCGCCAAAGCTGAGGAATTTCGGCCTATTAATACTTTGCCGCACATCGAGAAAGTTCTAGAATATGCCGTATATAATCAATTACTGGAATTTGTCAACGAAAATGAGATTCTTTTTGATAACCAGTCTGGGTTTCGCAAAAAATACTCATGTGAATCGGCACTGCAGAGATCTCTTAACTATTTGATAAAAAAATTAGATGACAACAAGTATGTAATAGCTGTATTTTTAGATCTGAAGAGAGCCTTCGAAACCATTGACAGAAATATAATTCTCAGTAAATTGAAAAGATATGGTATCGACGGCTATGTGTATGAATGGTTTTCAGACTATCTTAAATGCAGAAAACAAAAAGTGAGAATTAATGACACTATTTCAAACGAAATCCTAAACGATCAAGGAGTACCCCAGGGAAGTGTTTTAGGCCCCTTATTATTTATTTTATATTTGAATGATATCAATTTATATGTTGAATGTGAATTCATCAACTTATTTGCTGATGATACGCTACTAGCCTGTAGCGACACAAACTCAGACACTGCTGTGCAGAAAATGAATGTGATTCTGGAAACAGTTGAAAAATTCATTAAAATCAACAAGTTGAAACTTAATGTAATTAAAACCACTGCTATGATTCTGACTTCTAAGTACAAGTATGATTAATGTTACTATTAATGAACAAAATATTAAAATAAATAAAACAGTAAAATATCTAGGGTTCCAACTGGACTGTAATCTTACATATGAAGACCATTTCCAATATATACACAAAAAAATTTCAAAGAAACTGTATTTTTACTCTAGAATTTCAAGGCACCTGTCATTAAACACTAAGATATTAATTTATAAAACAATCATACAACCACACTTTGATTATTGCTCTTCAATTTTATATTCCTTAAACCTGAACAAACAGTTACAACTACAAAAACCACAAAATAGAGGAATGAGAATTATATTGAAAGTAAACCGATATACCTCTATAACCACGATGTTATCAACCTTGCATTGGCTTTCGGTATCTCAAAGACTATTATACCAGACAATGATATTTGTACATAAAATTGTTATTGATTTAGCTGCAACATATCTTAAAAAATCCATATGTTTCAACTGTGATATTCATCAATACAACACTCGACACAAGTCTGACATTCATATAAACAGAACTAGTAACAAAAGCAGCATGAACTCAGTTTTTTTCAAGGGTTTTGATACATACAATAAATTACCTTGCTCAATAAAATCTGCTTCATCCCTAAAAAATTTCAAATCTAATTTATTGCAATATATTTTAAACAGATGTAACTAATCTTTTGTACTACTGGGTTTTTACTTTATGATATATATTAGTATTTTGATATATCTACCGTAGCATAAGTTATAATTTACCATGATTAGAATAATAATTAAGGAATTTCTTACATGTAATTTAATGTATTATTAGGACTGTCCTATTTACTAAATAAATGTTATTATTATTATTCAAATATGTCACCACCGTTCCTGGATTGTGGATTTCTTTCTATACCCAAAGTATATTTTTTCCGATACTGTATAAAGGGTTTTTATTAGCAATTCCTGATGTTTGTAAGGATTTATAGTTGGGTCTGGTATGCGCAATGACCATGAGGTGAGGTACGCCCCTAATTTTTCTATAGTTTTGAAGATACATGTTTCAAATTTGGGATGTCGCTGTACTTGAACACGCTTATTTTGACTGATAATTCACCACTTCCGGTTTAACCTGAAATGACCCCAAACTTATTTTCTTCAAATGACACCCTAGTTTTTCTGATTATCCGTATGAGCTTCAAATTTCTGATAAGATAATTTTTAAAATTGAAACTCGGTTGAAAATTGCGGAGATACAGTTGATTATTTCATTCACAGATGGCTACACCAATAATATTTCATGTTTGAAGTCACATGATGACAAGCGGCTATTTAGGTAAACACGGCTATTCTTGTAAACAAAGAAATATTAGCGGCTCTCTTTTGTTTGTATAAGTGTCATAGTTTGACATAATTCAGTCAATCAAAATTAAAATGTCTCGTTTTTAGTAATCTTCCACTACAGAATACGGGTAGAATTGAACGTATATGAACGAATATATGGATGATTTTATGCTGTTCATGAAATAATCTTCCTGAATATCACTCGACCATGACAAATAGCGACTATTATTTTCTTTAATTCATCTCTAGTAACTTGTATTTTGTGACAATTCAATTCGACCATATAAACATTAATAATCAAAGAATAACTCCCTCGAGCTAAAGCTCTCTGGAGTTATTCAGATTATCAATGTTCATATGGTTTCATCAAATTGACAAAATACAAGGTACTCTCGATAGAATTATGAAGAAAATAATAGTCGGCTATTTGTCATGGTCTTGGGATATTACCTACGATTATTTAATCGAACAAGGTTGGCCATGAACATTAAACTTAAATCATCTCAACTGACAAACTAATTCGGCAGTTACCAGACGAAGTATAAAGGTAAGATCCAATTGAAAACTGAGGTCTTCATGGAATTGCACTTCCCATATTTTTCATGTCGTCATGTTGAAAAATGATTGGAGCAGATTACTTGTATGGTCATGTGAGATACGGGATTAAGCAACCTATATCAGAATTCCTTTCAATGTTCTTAAATAATAAGCCTCATGTGTAACTGTTGGTAACTTATTTCTCTTCTTGGAAGGTGCTTTTGGATTTCAGATTCATTTAATACAGTCTCTACCTGTTTCTAATCGAATATTGTATGGAATTAACCAATTTTCTTTTCTTTTGTTTCCGATACCAAAACACTATATGACGTTATTTGTCATAAATTGCATGCCATTTCTTGTTTTTTTCTCTCTCTTCTTGACACTGTGATGCAATTAAGGCAGTACCTTTCAAGGAAGGAGGGGCTGTATCTGGTGGTTGATATGTTGTTTTGTAAATATTCATGATACCGTATTGAATGGACTATTCAATATGTAATTGACAATTTGAACTGTCATTTATAAGAGGAAGCAGTCTGAACCAATTACTTATAATTGACAGTTTGAAGTATTCGGAAATTGCAGCAGCATGAGTGCACAGTAGAATTAAATAGCCGTTAAATTTCAGCCACTTCCACCATTTTCGTCATTTAAATTTTTGTCTATTAAATGCATGTTCTTTTAATTCCTCCATTTGTGCCTCCACCCCATTTCTACACCACTGTAATGGAGATCTTCGACCAGTGAACATGCACTTTTCCTCAGATACAATTTTTTCTAGGAATAAATGTAGCTGAAACCGTCAAAGCTCTTACCGAACTGAAACACATGCCAGCTAGCCCGAATTCCATAAGGAGGATGTCTTCCTCTTCGCAGAACCTCTATCAGAATGTACAGCCACAGCTTCAGTCTCAGAATACGGGGTTCAGTACTTTCCAGAGTCAGACCAAAGTGGCATACGTGTCGCAGTCTGGAGGGGTGGTATATGCCCAACCTTCCCAGATTATGGGGGGCAGTCCGAATGCCATGAGACGAATTAATAATTTTAGGTCGCAGAGCGCTGACAGAAAGTCTGAGGGTAAGCTGTGTGACCCGAATAGTATTGGAGAATGAAAGAGAGAGGGCGAGAGAGATATGATGTACATTGTTTCATGAATGAAAGCATGCTCATGAAACTTGTACAAAATAATTTGGATTTCATAAGCTTATAGAAAAATACTGGGTAAAATTATATCAGATTAAACAGTGAATTGATGAAACTCAAAACTCGAGTGTAATATCAGGTGTTGGTATATCTTCATCAAGTGATAAAAAAATCGAATTAAGGGTATAAGAAATCATTAAAGTACTGTTCTAAAAAGTAGAACGGAAGGAGTTTGGTGTTACGTTTTCTATGTCATTAGGTACATTTCACATGCATATGGTACGTGATCTCTAATCAGCTTCAAGGTAAGATAGTTTGCTAAATTCATTTATATTTTTCAGTACGGTGACAGTTACTAATACACACAAAGCCATTGCGGTTATTATTTTAGTGAATTTATGTTTTTTGGTACGGTGACAGTTACTAATATACAGAGTGTCCCAAAACTCAACGTCATCCTTTGGACAGCTGATAGTCCAGCTCATGACTGACAAGAATATCACAATATGACCTTTGTAAAATATTAATAGTTTTGGAGATATTGGCAGTTTTATGAATTGCGTGAAAATCGAAACCTATCAGTATTTCGAGTGCCACAGGTACAAAACTTCATAGTTGAGATTCTAATTTTTGTTATGCTTTAATAACTCTTCTATTGATTAAAATCCTAAACCAAAAATTTTGGTGCAATACCATTGGAGAAAAAAAAAACATATTTGCCCGATTCACGAGTTAATTTCTTTTATTATCTTACTTAGACTCTTCATACTTTAAACAAGATCACAACACGAACCTGTTATTTCGAAAAATTGCTCATTCGGTGTAGTTTTTGACATTATACAACATTCACTATCTTCCACTTAAGGAAAAAATATATTCCTTGTTTACTGCAAGAGGAGCTCATTGTGTAATTATTTCAATAATTAGGAATTCGAATGAAAACACTTGGTAAATTGAAGTGACAGGTTATTAATGACAACTAAACAAAAGACAAAGAAAACTGCCTGCCACCAAGTCGAATGCAAGCGTGTCATGCTTTTAAAAACGATCTTTTTATTCGTCGTGTATTTCCTTCGGCACTTATTTGGACAGCTGCTTCATTAATACGACGTCTCAATTCAACTTCATCATTTACTGGGTCTGCATCTAGCGGATTTAAATCTGGAGACTGAGGAGGCCACAAAATGGGACCAAGACGGCCGATTCATCTCTGTGGATAAGTTTGATCCAAATAATTTCTCACTGGTCGTGTGTAATGAGCTGGACAGCCG
Source organism: Chrysolina oricalcia (assembly GCA_944452925.2). Lineage (NCBI taxonomy): Eukaryota > Metazoa > Arthropoda > Insecta > Coleoptera > Chrysomelidae > Chrysolina > Chrysolina oricalcia. The sequence goes on along the minus strand of OX101818.2, from coordinate 14,304,339 downwards.
TCATTTTGGAACCACACTGCCCTGCGTATGGCCAAAGATTATCTGTTTAGAATGTTAGGTAATTAATTCAAAAGGGCCAATTATTGTACTGTTCCAGATGCCGGCCCAAAAATAAATAAAAAGATCGTTTTGAAAAAGATGACATGCTTGCATTTGACGTGGTGGCAGGCAGTTTGTACACATTTTCTAATTTCTCTTTGTCTTTTGTTTAGTTGTCAATAAATACCTATCACTCTAATTTACCAAGTGTTTTCATTCGATTTTCTAATTATCGAAATAATTTCACAATGAGCTCCTATTGCAGTAAACTAGGAATAACTTTTTTCCTCAGGTGGAAGATATTGAATGTTGTATCATGTCAAAAACTACACAGAATGAGCATTTTTTTTAAATAACTTGCCAGGTTCACGTGTTGATTTTGTTTACAGTATGAAGAGTCCAAGTAAGATAATAAAATAAATTAACTCGTCAATCGGGAAAATATTTTTATTCTGAATTTTAATCGATAGAAGGGTTATTGAAGGTTGCATAACAAAAATTATAAACTTAAACTATGAAGATTTGTGCTTGCGGCACTCGAAATACTTTTCAAAGGATTCGATTTTCACGAAATTCATAAAAGTGCCAATATCTCCAAAACTATCAATATTTTGCTGAGGTCATATTGTGATATTCTGGTCAATCATGAATTCCAAAGGATGACGTTGAGTTTTGGGACACCCTGTATACAAAGCCATTGCAGTTATTAATTTTAGTGATTTGTTTGTCTCTACATCAGGTAGTGTAGTTTTCTCTTTTAGAAGTCAAGGTATACTAAGTATAAGAGTAACTTTTTGATCAATAACTGGAACAGATAAAATGATAATCTATACATCGAATGACGGTATTAACTAGGACTTTATTGAGAGCATAATATGTCCCTTAAGCAGATGAAACATTCTCACTGTTCTGTAAATTTATTTCTGCTTCATTTCTAGAAAAAATATCAAACTGGAATTCCCATCTATTTTACAAATGACCAAAAAAAGATGCGAGATACTCCTGAAATTTTGAAACAGCTGAATATCACAGGTCCTTCTAATGAACTAAAGAACATAAAAAATAAGTTGATTTTATATTCTAGAAATCCCGGAATATGTATGTGGAAAATTGTGAATTCTTACCATAGTACTTCCACAAAAAGTAATTCTATAGGGATCTCCATACAACTTCTTCTTCAAGATGGCTTCGATCTCTCAAAATCAATTTATCCAATTTGACGTTGATCCTCTATTCTGTTTGTGATTCAACACAAATAAAAATACATTATTAACCCACCAAGAAAAAAAAATGTTTCAGATCAAAACTCTCATTAGCCCACTGAAAAAATAGATCCTTCCATACATATCTACATCAAAACGTATTTCTCTTAATCATAAAAAGTCAAGGAATAGTAATTCTGACCTCAGATTCAAAATATAGACTAATTTCCTTGCTTCACATCCTTTCAAAGATCCTGAACTTTTTGAGTCAGACACATCTTCAGATAGACTGACTGGATCAGGTCTCACATCTCTAAAAACGCATTTGTAAGTCGTAGCTACCCATTCAGTAGTATATGACCTGAATTTAGCTTTCAATCATGAACCACTGTAAAAAGCTTGAACAGTATATCTTTCATATTGACAAGCTACCTGAAAGGTTGCTCTTGCAGCTATGTAGTGTCTTTTCGACAGAGAGAGAGAGAGAGATAGAAGACAGGTGGCCATTGGATCACCGTAGGGATCTGGACCAGGGCCCTTACTTTTTGTCTAACATATCAATGATCTACCGGAAATTGACGATGGGGCGATACTACTTACTATCTCTTGTCGCAATAAGGAATATAACAAGGCCATGAAGAGTTTGATGGCAATGGATAAAGTAGAATAACAATAGTACTACTCCCTCATAAACCCTCGTAGAGTGTACACAAAGGCATACATAGCCTGTGCGGGTTGGTTGGTTGCTTTTAAGAGTGACGAGCGAGATACCAGGTTTACCTTTGACGTTTCCCTTAACACTGAGACCAGCTGGGGTCTATTGTATTGGTCTGTCGTCAGTGGTTCCTAGTTAAATAGGTCTGTGTTTTTTTCACCAGGTTTAGTCGTTTCGGATTCATGCCTGTTTCTAGGTTGATCTGACCGATTGTTCTGTTGCGCCTGTTGAGCAGCGCGACGCATTCGAAGATGATGTGAGAGACGATTTCTTCCTCGTCACCAACGGTTTCTCTATTTATTCCCATGGTGTGTAGGTGTTTTTTAAGTCCGCAGTGTCCGGTTAGTAAGCCGGTGATTGTCGTATCTTAGATATGTTGAGGTTGAGGGTGTCAGCCGTTAGTGTTTGGCTCAGGTGCCTCACCATGGCTGTAATGTGTCGATGCCCTTCGATTTGGTCCCAATAAGTTTGGTGTTTTGATTTCTTCCACTCATTGATTAGATTTCCGCATCGTGTTTTGCTGATTCCAAACGCTGGTTCAGAAGCTTGTTTTGCAATTTGGTCTCCTTTTTCATTGCTTTCAATTCCTGAGCGAGTAGAGAGCGGCTATTATTATTATTAAGCGTGGTTCGCAGCCAACAAATATTTTTCAAATACCAGTCCATGTTCTTCCCAAGCAGAGAATTTGCCAAAACTGATTAGCCTACTGAATTTGTTGAATTTTTCGGATACATTTGGTTTTATGGCTCCACTGAGAGGCTCATCCAAATTCACAACTATACTACACAAAGAGGTAATAAACTACGACTACACTACTGTCAGATAACTTTGGGTTAGGACTCTTCTTGTCATCAAAGTATCATCTGCTAGAATCATGCAGTCAACCATTCAGAAACACTTATAACTTGGAAGCTATAAATCACCTCTACATAATTATGTCATAAAACGCATTCTACTTTGATGAAAAATTTTTAGTCCAAATGACCCTTTAACATTTTTTTATTCGATTTTTAAACTATATCATTATATAGGCTAGTACTTTTGTTCTTAACTAGTCTGCTAAAATTCTCTAAATGTATACAATCAAACCATTACTAAATATGAATAATCTTCTATATTCTAGTAACAATTTCTAACGTCCTTACGAGTACTTTTGAACATAGTTTCAAATTATACTCTGATTTGTGTAAATTTTTTGAATGTTAACACCAATAAATAGTTTGAAACTAAAAGTATTAATTCCTGAAATAGTCGTTTCAATTTTAGGTCCTGGAGGAGTAGGCTCAAACTTCATAGCATCGCTCAGTGCTAAACTAGCTCCCCAGCTCAGCCCGAGGACTTCAAGGAGACAATCCGAGGACCATACCTCTGTCAATTCGTCAATGAACAAGTACACCCAGCCAAAAATTGGTCCTGGACAAAGCTTCTTGGATTCATTGAACGCCAAACTTTCTCAGCAACATATTGGAAATTCGCAACCAACTCAGTTGAAGGCGAACAAAATTCGACAGATTATCAATAGCAGAGCGCAGGTGAGAATTATGGAAATTTGTTGAAATAATCAACAAAATGGGGAAAATTAAAACAGTGAACTGTACTCACCAAAAGAAGTAGAAAACTAAATGAAATTTGAAGCTAAACGTTAGCAAATTGAAAGGTATCGATATAAAAGTCAAAATATGATCACTGTATACCTAATTGGAAAATCTGTCAATCAAAATATTGTCGATATTTTTGACGGGTGACGTGTGGAAGTGCACGATGTCAGTACTTATCAAATCTCTATACCATATTACATAAAATGAAAGTTCTGTATATTTTTATTTGATAGTGTACCGTTCAGTAAATTTGAAACGAATTCCTGATACACCATTTGGTATTCTCAACCAGAATCCCACATTTTCTGGTTATCAATTGGTTAATATGAACTTGTTCTTGTCTAATTGGGATAATTGTGTAATTTTTCAGCATTTCAGCTATGATGAAACATTGTAATGTCGACTCTTTGTGCGAGGTGAGAACATAAGAGAGAGTATAGTGTTGATAGTGTTGATTTTTGATTGATTTGAGCTTCTCATATAAATATACTGGATTACAAATACTCCACTTATAACAGTATATGGAAGTTCTGAGTTTGGATGAGACCTAATAGTCCAGGAGCCCGGTAAAAATTTGGTCAGTCATTTCCTCTCAAGCGATATTTAGTGGAATGCATCAGAGAGTCGTATTATAAAGATTCGTGAACGTCAGCTGCGATTCCATTGGTGGGGGAGGGGTGGATCAGCATAGTAGCTTCCTACGCACGAAGAAAAAAAATATAAACAATTATGTCCTCCTTCCCGGAAACATGTTAAATTGACGCAATCCGAATATAAGGTAAAATTTTATTTGAGAGGTACAATTTTTTTTGTGTTCGACCAACTAGCTGTCGAATAATACACCAAGCTATAGTCAGCTGATGTTTTCTTTCTTCAAGATATTGCTTTATCGATAATTTAACATGTTTTCAGGTAGGAAAACAAAATTGAATACATTTCTTTTTCTTTGTGCGTGGGAGGCTATCACCGCTCATCCCCCCACGGAACCGCAGCTGACGTTCTCTCTGCTGCATTCCACTAATTTTCGCATGAGAGGAACTTGGCCATGGAAATCTGTCACTGGCTCCCGGACTATAATAGCTCATTTCATGTTTTTTTGGAGTTGTGAAGCCACAACCCAACAAGTTTTGATATTTTGAATTGAGCGTTTTTGGTCAATTTGCTTCAGCTATTATACATGACGTTTCGGTAGAAGTCGATCATTTTCTTTGTTCATGAGATTGCTATTAGAATTTTTTTACTGGAATCAACCTCCTGTATATTTTTGGTCATTTGACACTATATGCGAAATTGATCCAGTAGTAACGTGTTTTTCTTCTAGTTTTTCAAGAACGATAAAGTTGAATTTATTTGAATTGGAAAAAACAAAATATTCCAATAGTGAACTCAGCTATAGAATTAACTGCTACTATTGCATACGTAACATGTAATACTAATGTATCATTAGTTTTCTGGTTGGTTTAACATATTTTAGATTTTTCTGAGTGAAAGCTGATTTTTCTTCATATTCCATTGGCATATTGGACAACTGTTGGTATACAGGCTTGCTAAAAATTCTGTTCTCTCTAAAGCGATCTCAGAATAATGCTCCGGTAAATAGGGACAAAGTTTGCAGATTTTGTTGACTAAGAATGTGACTCTTAAGATATTCCATACAGATAATATCACGATGAACGGACCATAGAAGATAATAAATAAGGACAATTAACTATTGTCCAGCCCCACCTAATGAATAACGACAAGCGAAATTCAATAATATTTTGCCCCTTGACGTGCGCTGTGAGTACTACTATCTTTCGAATCGATTTTCTGGAAGTATAACGTTTTTAAATTTTCGATTTTATTTCTCTGCTTCTAATTCACATGAAATCAAATATCCAAAAGCTCTTTGTCTTATAAACTTTTTGTACTCTACAAAATCAAAATGGCGACGTTTTGTTTCTTCACAACCACCATCAAATACGATCCTGATTCCTCCGATAATGTTCGTTTTCGATTCTTCATCCAATGGATTTAACATTATCATTATGGGGTTTTGTGGGTTATTTTGGGGAGGGGGTACATGACCGCGCTCGGATAAGCTTCATTGTACTGGAGATAATGTTAAAATTAAATTAATAGTTAAGTACGATGGTGATACTACCTACCATCCGCACATCATCCCAGATGAGATGGGATACCACAATGGGTACTGTGGGGGGAATTAAAAAAAAAGAAAAAAAGGTGGCGCATTTGCTATCTCTACTGCAGGAAAAACCTGGAAAAAACCCACGGTTCGAAATGATGGTTAAAGGTTCACGTTCTAACCATCGGTAAATTAATCCGGAGTTTAAACCGGCCATTTACTGGTAACATTACTGAAAGAATCGTAAGTGGATTCCTATGAACAAACCGTCAATAAAAAATTATAATAATTTCACAACTTCGTTTTTGAGCGTCATTACGTCTTTCTTAAATGAAGAAAAACAAAACATAATAGAAAAGTTGTATACACTCTGAAAGAGCAGCTCAGGTATATTTTAATGAATACCCTGAAAATAGGCCTGTGAATAACCAATTAAAATGTTCTTTGAATGTATAGGTTTGGAAACCGTGTTATAGGACCCTTCATTTATGAAGGGAATTTGAATGGTTAGAGAAGTCTCACCTTTCTGAGAGATTAATCAATGACTTACGTGTTCAGCAGAATTATCACTAGAAGAGTAAAAGTGTCATCAATCATGAACATCCAGGTGGTGTGGCCACTGAGTGGCCAGAACATTCGCCTGATTTATCCTCATAAGACATTTTTTTCAATGGAAAAAATTGATATTAACTGTATGAAGAATCACTCAACAACAAAGAACAATCGTGAGGAAATATTTCAGCTAGGTTTAATTCCTTGAACTACCCTGTAACACAGCAGTTCTGAACATCTCTTGGATACCCCGTTTTTGTGAAGAACAAAATGTAGACTTTCTCGGACAGTTGTTATGAATATTCATTTGTTTTAGTTAAAATAATCAATATTAACAATATTAATTTTTACCGAGCTTGTTGATTCATTGATGATTATTCATGGAATTATTAGAGAAATTAGTAAAATGAATAATGAATCCGCACTTTATCGATTTTCAGTCTGCTAAATTCTTAGTAAATATATCTTAACGGTATTCGTTTAGGAACCGAAAAACGAACATTGTGGGTGGAATCATGATCCAGGGCCGTATTTTAAAAAAGCGACCTGAAGGTGGTTGCGGGAAAACAAAACGTCGCACAAGGCCATTTTGTAGAGCATAGAAAGTTTCCGTGACAAAGAGCTTTTTATTTTTTGCAGAAAATCTAGAAAACCACCAAAGATGTATCAGAAATCTGAGTGGCATATTCTTAGGGCGGGTTGTACATTACAAGTTCACCAACAGTTCTACTAAACTAAGTTCAGTTGTCAAGGAACTAGAAATTGCATTGGCTAACCCTTAGCAACTGACGCGAGTTTACTTAAACTATTGGTGAACTTGTTTTGTACAACCCGTCCTTAGTCACTCAAATCTGCAACTTTTTCCCAATTTATCCTCAAGATCCCTGTACTGAGAAGCGAATTTGTAGCAGCATGCTTATCACAGTTGGTAGTTGTTAATGAACTTTCGATTGTTTTTGGTTACCCTCGTTGGTTTAAAATTTAATGAATCATTTTCTTGCAGCCTGATCCAAAAGTATGTCACGAGTCTCTGATGGATCAGATCAAACGCGGAGCTACCTTGAAGCGAGCTAAAGCCACCAATGACAGATCTGCTCCAAAAATCTACTGAGGTAAAAAATATAGGCCGAAGAAATTCTAGGAAGCAACATATTTATAGGGAATTCTCGTAACTGCACTAGTATTCATTTTTATCGATGATAAAGGACAGATATTCCCCTTCATTTATTGTTATATATGCTTTTATTTATGAGTCCAGTTACTTTATATGGGCAAGCATAACTGAAGTTGTATGTACCCTGAAACTAGTGTTGATTTTGTTAAAACATCTGATTATTTGTGATTTTTTTTGAGTCTTGGTACGTTATTGAAACCAAACTACATTCAATTTACTATTAAAAAAAGTGTTCATCATCACTGATATTCAGGAAAAGGTTACTTGATTCATGTCTTCATTTATTTATTATTCACTATTTAATCAAGAATTTTTCTGTATGACAATTTTCAGTAATATTCTCTATAAATTTTGTATGAGCAAACCAGAATTTCTAGTTGAAATTCAATAATTAGCAGGTGGATAACGATTTAAGAGTGTTTCCAAACGGGTCATGGTATGTACTACTTTACAGTGATACACCTTGTTAGAAAAAGTCTTTGTTTCTAATGTTTATTATATGGTATCAGTTTCTTGCTGAAAATAATAATTATACGAACTTGTTCTTCGAATATAAATGTGTTTACTACATCTTGATAAAGTATTAACGTCTTTAGGTGACATTTTCGCAATTTCTCCATTAGTTTTTTGAATTCCAGTCCTGGTTTTATTAGATGCAGAACAAACGATCAATTAGGTTGAATCATGCTGTATTATTAACGTCCATTATTATACGAACATGACTGAATTATTTTTGTATTTACTTAGTCGAGGATAGTATTATTATAGGACTTATTGTATGTATGTATATTACTGTTGTTTTTTTTTCCACTGACCGCAATGAAAAGTAATGAAGAATTGTTCCAGTTTTTCGAAAAGGTATATTATACAGTGTGGCCCACTTTAAAGCGAGACACCTCCGTCAAATTTGCATCTTTTCTCCGATTTCGAAGAACTTTTTTGAATTGTAGAGCCTAAAAAACTGTTCTCTTGGGCAGAATATCATTTTCATTCTACAAAAAACAAGGCCTGCTGTGTATATTTTTAGAGGTTAAAATTCAAGAAATCGTATTAGTGATTTGTTTTTACAAAAAATCACCATTGGATTGGGTAAACACTCGAATTCCCTACCAAATTTCATGCAAAAATATTCGATATCAATTATTATGTGGTCGAATCAAAGAAGTTTTTATTATGAATTAATTCAAGTATCTGATGGACTGAAAAGTGAAAAGTAAAATATTTATTGAGCAATTGTTGATAACTATGTGGCAAATAAATTAAACCCCCCAAAAAAATCTAGCGGTGTCAGGTCCGGTGATCTTGGCGACCACTCAATGTAAGGAAGATTTCAACTCATCCATCGATTTCCAGAAATATTATTCAGCCATTCTCTTACAATGACTGCATTATGTACAGAAAACCCATCTAATTGAAACTTCAAATTCAGCGGATCCTATACCGGTAAGTTATGTATTGCGTATTGCGTAAAGTTCTTTGGCAGCTTCTCTTGCCGAAAAAGCATAATCTCCGACAAGGCGCAGAAGTTCAATTTTATCTCTCACACTTAGTTTTCCCATGATAAATCACTTTGCATTATTTTTCTTACTAATCGGGGATATTTTAATGTTACTGGTTCAATACAGTTTTTGACAGCATCGATAACAATCAACAATCGTCTTTTGTTTCCAGCGCGATATTGCATATCCGCACGGTGTTTCTCAAGATTTAAAAACCAATTAAAGGATGTGCAGTAAATATTAGATTATGATACAGCGTGAATGTTGATTCGGCCACATAAGTATTAATAATTTTTTAATGAAATTTAGTATGCGACTATTTGAGGGGGTGCTCAATAAATACAATGGTGATTTCATATTTTTCATGTTATAAATGATAACTTGAATTTTATCCTCCGAAAATATACGCAGCAAGCTTTGATTTTGTAGAAAAAAAATTATATTTATTTTCTGTGACTTCTAAAATGCAATAGTGCCGAATTATGATAATAAAATATATTCAGTGTGGGCCATAATTTTGCAACAAATGGGACACATTTTTATTATCAAAGTTACAAAAATAACTTTAAAGGGGATCGTTTCTGCATGTCAGAAAACAAAAAAATAGCTTTTGACATGTCACGTGACCACCAATATAGCAGATGATTTAAAAATATCCTTATGAATGGCAAAAAGTGTTTTTTTTAAATAGCTAACAAAATTATTTGAAAATAAATATCTACATTTTTTTGAAATATTTTTGTATTGATTTAAAAATGTTGTTTTTTGGTCCTACTTAACTTTTAGGAATCAGTATAAACTTATTCAATTAATAAAATAGAAATTTTTAGGTTTGTTCCCAAAAGCTAGTGCAAAATTTAAAAAACTGGTTTTCACTATGACTCTTGATGTTGTAATGGTTCATATCTTACAACTTTCTTAATTTTTTTAATAACATTTTACATTTAAATAGTCATAACAAACCAATTTTCTCCACGGAAATACAGTTTTATGGAAAAAGAAGGAAAACAGTTTGTATTCCGCAGTACAACGTGGAAGCATAGCTACTTCATTTTTATAATTTTCTCAAAAAAGATTCTCCTATTGATTTCCGTCAAGTAAGTTGTTTTTAAAATAAAGTAAAAAACGTAGCACCTAGTAGTAAAATTGAAAAGGAATAAGATATTTTCTCAAGTTGTTTTCTCTTGTCATCAGTTTCAATTGACAGACCAAGACATAGTCTGCCAGGCGGGGTTTTAACCACTGAAATTTAAAGAATATAGTTACCACCCATGGTAATCTTTTTGCTTTAAACACTGGTTGTGAGTCTGTAATTGATAGCTCATTTAGCGCGGTATATTTCTGTATGCTAAATGCCATTTTAGTTAGAAAAGTAGAAAAATAACCACCTAGTGAAATAGTCTACTGAAGTACATTTTTTATGGCGCATTGGAGTTACATAACTTCTTACAGGCTCCGTTTTTATTTTTCGAACGTTGTATTCTATTCTCAATTTCAGGCATTAAGAGCCACCATTACCGAAAAATCGAATTTCTTCCTCATCCCCTCCTGCTCTGGTTTGTTGGGGGTGGGGTGGAGGTGGAGATAATGAACTCGATGAACATTGGCAACACAGCACCTGTCCGTTCTCGATTACAGCGCCAATCAGGTATACATTTCCCGATCGTAGAATCCGTTTCTTGCAAAAACCATTGATTTCAATAAAGAGATATTTTTTGTATGGGCTCAGTGGTCCCATAAGAATTCCGGAAACTCTCAATTTTTTCAATTCATCTTGAAATCTAAATTTTTTTTTTTTTAATTATCATAACCAAAAATCACTGAGGTTCCGGAATTTACACAAAAACATTGAATAATGCAAAAAAAATTAAAAAATTTCAAACGACAACTGTGGGCTGAAAACGAATTTCCGTTTTTACCAAGGTTAGGTTTGAACGTGAGTGGGCCCGTATCAGGCCCTCCACTGCGGCCAATGGCCTATTGTGGCTTTTTACCAAGGTAGTGTTTGCTTTTAAGATTCAGACAAAATTGAACTTTAAAATTGCACTCAGGGAAATGCAAAAGTTGAAACTGGATTTTGATTCAGTTGACCCAACCCAAAAAATAAACTCGTCTAATTGAAAATTAACTTCTTTATTTGACAGCAAGGTACTGAATTCAATATTTTTACTCTTTTTACAGCTGGTGTCCGATTCTCAAATGTCTACTTCAATATCTCGCATGCGACAAAATATTTCCATCTCTTTTCAATGCATATTTTGTCGCATGCGACATAGGGTAGTAAACATTCTTTCAAATTCACATTGAAATAAATATAATACCCAAAAAATCTTGGAATGTTTTAAAGGAATATGAATACATCTCTATCGATAGTTTAATTCAAAAATATTATTCTAAGATATTGATGTTTATGATTGGCGAAAGAAAATAAGATCGCAGCGCCACCTATAGCAAGACTTTGAACTACGAATCACGGACAAAGGTTTTTGACTTTACACGTGTTTATATGGCGTTTTGACGATCTGTACTCCTATTTTCAAACAATTTGTGAAAATTTGTGATTTCTCTAACTAAAAAGTGATTGTGTTTCTATTGAAAGACTCTAAAGAACGTTTCAGTCAGGTGATTTAAAGCAATTTCATCTCCGATTAGTTTTGAATGCTTCTGCAATTCAAGGTTGCATGGCGTTTTGATGATCTGTTCTCCTATTTTCAAACAATTTGTGAAAATTTGTGATTTCTTTAACTGAAAAGTTATTGTGCTTCCATTAAAAGACTTGAACGATAGTTTCAGTGTAGTTTACAAAAATTTTACGTGTTTTTTGAAGTCATGATTTGTGAGTTATTGATCTGATTCATTCTGTTGATTAAGGATATTTCCTACTCGATTTCTGTTTCTGTTCGTATTTTTTTGGTTTATACTGTTGATAGACTGCCAAATATGGGAAAATACAATCCTAGTTGTTCAGTCCCAGGATGCAGGACATATGGCAAGAAGGAAAATGTGGGATATAACAAATTTCCCCCAAAATAAAAGCAAGGTTAAAAAATCACCAATTGGTTCGACCAGATTGAAGAAATTGACCAAAGGAAAGCATGGATTTTGAAACTGAAAATTGGCAAGCTAAATAATATCGAAGTATATGCTTGTTTGACAAACAGACTGATGAATGAATCAGATCAATAATTGATCGCAAATCATGACCTCCAAAAACAAGTAAAATATTTTTAAACTACACTGAAACTATCGTTCAAGTCCTTTAATAGAAACACAATAACTTTTCAGTTAAAGAAATCACAAATTTTCACAAATTGTTTGAAAATAGTAGAACAGATCATCAAAACGCCATACAACCTTGAATTGCAGAAGCATTCAAAACTAATCGGAGATGAAATAACTTTGAATCACCTTACTGAGACGTTCTTTAGAGTCTTTCAATAGAAACACAATCACTTTTTAGTTATAGAAATCACAAATTTTCACAAATTGTTTGAAAATAGGAGTACAGATCGTCAAAACGCCATATAAACACGTGTAAAGTCAAAAACCTTTGTCCGTGATTCGTAGTTCAAAGTCTTGCTATAGGTGGCGCTGCGATCTTATTTTCTTTCGCCAATAGAAACATTTCTGGGTTAAAATCGTTGCATTCATTCGTTGTTATTGATCAAAAATGTTATATTGAGGCTTATTATTTGTGGTAATTTCGGTATATTTAGAAAATTATCACTAAAAAAGGACAAGTATAAATAACATTAATCCCGTTTTTTTGTTCATTTTATATGATTGAAGTTCTGAATTTTTGATTCGGTCATTGTTTTTCATATCACTGATCACCTGAGAGCTGAATGAATAACAAATGTGTAGAGATTGATTAAACATACTAATAAAATATGAATCCCATATTTTTGTCCATTTTGATTTTTTAAAGTTCTGAAATTTTGGTTTGAACATTGTTCTTCAACTGTTGAAACTTGCATGAATTCTTTGCTTTTCAATGCAGGTCAGATATCCGTATGACATTGGTTTTCTTGTGTAAATATCGAAGACATTTCTATTTTTTGTTCTTGTAATACATTCATTAGAAATGTTAGCATGATGTAAAAAGATTAAGAATTGCAGATGTTAATATATTGATGATTGAATGTGTAGAGATAATTTTCCTGTATTTATTTTAGTTATTCATTTATGAATTGAAATTATTTGGCTAACTGTTATGGAAATTTGTTCGAGGTTATGCTGGAATTTTGTATTTAGTTTTTCAAATTCCCTAAAAGAAAATGCGATGATTTATAGATTTTTTTACAATTGAAATTATGTACGTATATGTAAATATTTTTCTCATAAAACAAAAAAAAAACAGTTTAATTACTGAACCTTTATAATTATTTATAACATTTATTTATACCTGTTTAATGCATTCATTGTTTTGTGTAATGAAGGGAAACGTATCAAATACTAATGATTAGGAGTAGTTGATTTAGCTTAATGTTCTCTGGATACTGTATCTTAACTGTATATATAACAAAAAAAACTTTCATATAGTGATGGTTTCGTAATTAATATTTCATACTTCTAATGTTCAAAAATCATGTATAATTTTTCTGTAACGACTAAATTCAAAACTATATGGTTTGAGCCTTTTGCTTTATTTGTGTTGTGTCTGATTAATAAAGTTGGGAAAATTATTCGTTTTTTCTTTATATTCACAGTGGTATGGAAACGTTTTTTTCGAATGTTTCGAAACAAAATTGCATCGAATGTTTCGAAAAAAAAGTTGCATTCGATAATTTCGAAAAAAGAGGCGTTCGAGAATTTCTAAAAAATTTTAGAAAAAAGTAGCTTTAGTGTGTTCCGAAAACAAAATAGAAAATTGCAGTAGGATGGTCCCCGAAAAAAATTGCATTCGAGCGTTTCGAAAAAAGAATTTAAATTGAATGATTCGAAAAAATAAGTTGCATTCGTGTGTTTCGATAAAAATAGTTGCAATCTGGTAGTTTGCAAAAAAGTTGCATTAGAAAATGTCGCTAATAAAAAGTTTCTCGAGTGTTTCGAAAAATGCTACATTAAAAAATTTCGAAAAAGACTGCATTCGTAAGAAAAAATGATGGACAATTTAGTGTTTAGAAAAATTGCATTCGAGAGTTTGAAAAAAAAACCTTGAGTAATTAATATTCCATACTTCTAATGTTCAAAAATGATGTTTACTTTTTCTGTAACAATTATATTCAAAACTGTATGGTTTTGCTTTATGTGTTGTGTCTGATTTTAATAAAGTTGGGAAAATTATTCAAGTTTTTTCTTTACATTTCACAGTGCATTTGAATGGTTCGAAAAGAAAGTTGCATTTAAAAACTTCGAATAAAAGTTGCATTCAAGAATTTCTAAACAAATAGTTGTTTAGAGTGTTTCGAAAAAAGTACCATTCGATAATTTTGAAAAGAAAAGGTTACATGCTATAATTTACAAAAAAAAAGTGTCTTTTGAGAGTTTCTAAAAAAAATAGCACCAAGGTTTAGAAAAAGAAAAGAAAAATTTTATTTGCGTGTTTCAAAAATAAAAACAAGTTGCATCGAATACTTCGAAAAAAAGTGGCATTTGAGAATTTTGAAAAAAGTTGCATTCGAGTGTATCGGAAATAATGTTGCATTGGAGCGTTTCGAAAAAAAAAATTTTACTTGATTGATTCGAAAAAGGAACATTCGAGTGATTCGAAAAAAAAATTAAGTTGATTGATTCGAACGAAAGGGTTGCATTTTAGAGTTTCGAAAAGAAAAAAGTTGTATTCGAGTTTTTCGAAAAAATAAGTTGTATTCAGGTATATCGATAAAATAGTTGCAATTAGGCATTTTGAAAAAAATTGTTGCATAAAACAGTTTCTTACGAGTGTTTCGAAATAAAATTATTATTTTAAAATTTCGAAAAATAATACATTCGAGTGTTTCGTAAGAAAAAATAACCAACATGTAGCCAGTAAAAAACTACGAAAAAAAAGTTGCATTCGAGAACTTCGAAACAATAAGTTGATTTCGTGTGTTTTGAAAAAAAAGTAACACTCGAGAATTTTGTAATAAAAAGGTTACATCCGAGAATTTGGAGTGACGACCGAGAATTTCCAAGAAAATGCACTCTATAATAAAAAAAAACAGGATAGAGTGGTCTGAAAAAAAATGTCAGAAAAAAAGTCTGCAGAAAAAAAGTCGGCAGAAAAAAAGTCGTAAGAACAAAAGTCGTCAGAAAAAAAGTCGTCAGAAAAAAGTCGCCAGAAAAAATGTCAGAAAAAATGTCGTCACAAAAAATGTCACAAAAAAAATGTCGTCACAAAAAATGTCGTCACAAAAAATGTCACAAAAAATGTCGTCACAAAAAACGTCGTCACAAAAAATGTCGTCACAAAAAATGTCGTCACAAAAAATGTCGTCACAAAAAATGTCGTCACAAAAAATGTCGTCACAAAAAATGTCGTCACAAAAAATGTCGTCACAAAAAATGTCGTCATAAAAAATGTCGTCACAAAAAATGTCGTCACAAAAAATGTCGTCACAAAAAATGACGTCACAAAAAATGACGTCACAAAAAATGTCGTCACAAAAAATGACGTCACAAAAAATGACGTCACAAAAAATGTCGTCACAAAAAATGTCGTCACAAAAAATGTCGTCACAAAAAATGTCGTCACAAAAAATGTCACAAAAAATGTCGTCACAAAAAATGTCGTCACAAAAAATGTCACAAAAAATGTCACAAAAAAACAAAAAATGTCGTCACAAAAAATGTCGTCACAAAAAATGTCGTCACAAAAAATATCGTCACAAAAAATGTCGTCACAAAAAATGTCGTCACAAAAAATGTCGTCACAAAAAATGTCGTCACAAAAAATGTCGTCACAAAAAATGTCGTCACAAAAAATGTCGTCACAAAAAATGTCGTCACAAATAATGACGTCACAAAAAATGACGTCACAAAAAATGACGTCACAAAAAATGTCGTCACAAAAAATGTCGTCACAAAAATGTCGTCACAAAAAATGTCGTCAAAAAAAATGTCGTCACAAAAAATGTCACAAAAAATGTCGTCTCAAAAAATGTCACAAAAAATGTCACAAAAAATGTCGTCACAAAAAATGTCGTCACAAAAAATGTCGTCACAAAAAATGTCGTCACAAAAAATGTCGTCACAAAAAATGTCGTCACAAAAAATGTCGTCACAAAAAATGTCGTCACAAAAAATGTCGTCACAAAAAATGTCACAAAAATGCCACAAAAAATGTCACAAAAATGCCACAAAAAATGTCACAAAAATGTCGTCACAAATAAATGTCGTCACAAAAAATGTCGTCAAAAAATGTCACAAAAAAAGTCGTCACAAAACATGTCACAAAAAATGTCGTCGTAAAAAATGTCACAAAAAATGTCACAAAAAATGTCACAAAGAATGTCAGAAAAAATGTCGACGACCTTTTTTTTGTATACATTTTTTCCTGACGAAATTTTTTTGCTGATGACATTTTTTGCTGACATTTGTCTGCTTACGACATTTAACTGCAAACGACTATTTGACGACGACATTTTTCCTGACATTTTTTTCTGAATACATTTTTTGCTGAATACATTTTTTGCTGACGACATTTTTTCCTGAGTACATTTTTACCGGACGACATTTTTTCCTACCATTTTTTCTCCTTCTCAGTGAAAAAATATTTTTTTTTACTAAAACGATATTATTGTAGATCTAAAATGCAAATTTTTGCCACTGGTTTTTTGTACGTGTCCATTTTTGTCTTAACAGCTGCACTCCGGACGCAACCATCTTTTCCGTGATACACAATCGTGACAATACCCTACAGCCAGCAGTTTCTTGGTAAGTTCGAATCAACGATGATGACCACGTCGCCAGTTTTTAAAATTTCCCTCTTTTGGTACCAGTTGGTTCGTTTCGTGAGGGTTGGTAAGTATTCTCTTACCCAACGCTTCCTAAAGTTGTCGGCCTTTTTTGCGCCATGTTTCAATTAATAATTATATTTTTCGTCAATAATTTAATTTAAAACTCCATACCATTTTCATAATTTCAACTAAAGATGAGCATTTCTATGCTTGAAAACATATTTTTGATATTGTTATTGTTATGTTGATATAACCCCACTTTGGACAAGTTATTGCCAAAGCTGCGTTGATAACAGCCCCCTTCCTGCCCTAGGGGTCAAATATATATATTTTGGAGACGACTTCGAGTTCTAGTCTGTTTCATTACACCGAAATTAAATATATTCTAATACAACTAAACCACGTAGGAACTGATTAATTTGAATGGATGAATGTCTTTTTGGCGGTTTCAGGGTATCAGGGTGAATCTAAAATGGTGGCAACAAGTTACCGGTCTCTATACACCATCAGTGGGCCTATAAAACAAAAACACCTTTCGTAAAATGAGAACATGGTAAAAAAACAGTGTTCTATCCTCACTCTTCATTAAACACTCAATTCAAATTGTCAAATACCTATATAAACGATAAACAATCAATTTGCGCAGCATGAGTCATCACCATCAACAGAGTACAGCTAAACAGCTATGATCTAAAAACCACGTTATATCTCAAACAGACGAAGCGAACCGATAGGGATCGTCCCTTATGTCGGATCTCCACGATACACGACTCACGATGACGATCTGACTCTTTCTGTATCATAGAATTCCCCAATGTGCGATGTGTATACGACTGTGTTTAAGTATTAATTTCTTATTCGGGTTACATTTGGGATAATTGGTCGTGTGGAAATCTATATAAATTATCTCCCCGCGAATAATATGTCAACTTTATCGAAATATATAATCGCTCAATAAACGTTTCACGCGCATTTTAAAACTTTACTAATTTCGTCCGCATCTCATTACTGGTTTATGGTCACCCTAGTGAGAGCTGACACTTTTTTCAAACGAGAACACGAAATGGGTTGCTTTGAGGGCAGTTGAAAAACAGATTAAGATATCTGTTAGCTATTCAAGGCAGAAAACAGTATTTGAGTTTTTTCGGATTAAAAGATGTACTCACAGGGGGTGTGGAAGCACCTACATGCTCTATAGAATATCATTTTATGTCTGGTCGATACTATGTACCACTTGAACGAATGTTAAAGATTTTTAAGAAATGGAAAAGCCACGTAATGTTTTTGAATGCAGGTCTGTTGAAAAGGAGGAGACACATGGTGGACAGACAAATGGTTTTTTATGCCTAGCGGAAAGTTCTGGAAAACTAGAGTGAGGGAAGTCATAGCTTTCGGAAGGGCAGGAGAGACTTTTGGAATGGTGAAAAAATACACTTAGCGTCGGACGTCGGTCGGTTCGGACGAGACAGGCATAGTATACTTAGCGCGGAACATCGGTTTTGGACGCGGCAGTGAGAGAGACTTTAGCGCGACTACTTTTTTTTCGTCAACGAAAAGAGTTCTAGCCCCAGCTTAATTATTGTGCGAGTATTATTGCTGTTCGCGATTATTGCAATGCAGTGTTGTGTATTTCCGTGAGGGTTTTTATTGCGCTATTGGTTGTGCCACTAGTGTTTCCGAGTACAGGTCGATAACATAACTATACCTTCCATTTTCAGCAAATATTTGGGGGAATTGTTGTTTTTTATTTTATATATAGCGTACTTGGCACTAGCTCTCCCGAGTACAGAGCGTATAACATAACTATGCCTTTTATTTTTCAGCAAATATTTGAGGGTACTGTTTTATATAGCGTTCCTGCATAAGTGCCTGTGTGCGAAGTCCGCACAGGTGATATTTATCCATTTTTTTTTCAGAGATTATTTGAAAATAGTGTATTGCATTGTATGCGTTATTTAGTTCTGTCTTGGGGGAATTAACTAAGTATAAATCACGGTTTGCGATTATTTTTTTCTTAGGAAGTAACTTCACTTTTGACATTCCCCTGATGTCCTACAATATACGTCCGAGGACTCGCAGACAAACAAAAGTTCAACCAACTTCATGTGTACTTCAACCCGCTGAAAATTTCACGCGTTTCATATCCAACCAAGCTCTTGATTGTTCTCTGATGTTTGAGAAACATCCGGCCTTACATCCCATCCTAACTGCTCCTATAAGTGGTACATTTTCTGTTGAAAATAATTTTTCTTTTGGATCAAGTTTGGAGAGCCCTACAGTCAATAGAAACAGTTGTGTTTCACCTCGCGTGGCCGCCAAAGAAGGCGAGCCACATGCACTCTTCCCGAAGAGCTCACAAGTGATTATTGAATCGCGTCGCGTCGAAAATAACGCCACAGGATCTAGTTACCACCTGAATTCTCAAAAAGGGGTTCATTTAAATTCACTTGCATCTCCTAGGTTAAACCTTGCGCATTGTAGTATGGATGATGTGAATGTGAATAGAAGTCTTGTTGTGGGCTGTCCTGATGAATCTCTAAGAAATGTTTCTGTTGATCAGGAACAATGCGTGATCTGAGTCTGAGGGAAATTTCAGTTACAAATTTTGATAACTGGCCTTTGAGGGCCTCACCTAGTTTTTTGACTTTCGGCGGTCAACACTCTGGGGAATTTCAAACCACGAAAATACCGGAACTCCACGCCGAATTGTAGAAGCATTCCAGAATTTAGAACGTAATACGTTACGTTCAGGAACCTCCAGTCCACTCAATGCTTCTACAGACTTGAAATAGATTCATGAATGAACGAAGCGAGAATGTTCAAACGAAACCGCCCCCGCACTCCTGACAATATTTCAGTAATATCGGGTCTAAATGTCTCTAGAGCTAGAACCGGGAATAGCCTTGAAGGTGGCCACTTGCACGCAAAAACGTTCATCAAATGGCCCGCACGAATAGTAGAATCCCTGCTTTTCGGCAAGTGATGTCTGAGGGGGGACAAGAAGAATGGAAGTGGTTTTTGGAATCCAAACAAACGAAAAAGGCTCTAGAAAACCGCTAAACACGAGTAGAGCTTCCATCCCCCATCCTCTTCAGGCTAATGCCCATTTTTCAAGACATGACCCCTATTTTTCAGGACAAACTTTGGGAACTCGCATTGAGAATTTCTTGTTTTGGTTACATTCGGGATAACTTTAGGAACTCGCAATAAGATGGAACGTGGCGAATGGAATCTGCGAATCTGAGGTCTCCAAGATTTCTATTGGGGACATTAGTAAGAATTTCGCATTGTTACAGCACATTGCGATCACAATTTAATATCATTTGAAATTTTATAATGTAACAAAATTATGGGTTTAATTCACTTTAAAATTTATTTTCTGTTTTTCGCGCATTTAAATAAAATGTTTTCTCTAAAAAGTTTTTTTAAGTTCATTTATTTGTTTCTTTTTTAGTTTTCTTTGGATATGTTTCTTAGTAAGTTCATTTCAGTTAATGCGTCATTGTTGCACGCTCGCTTGTCTTTTAATTTACCGTTGTAAAATTTTCCAAAGGACCACGCACACTTCTTATGGGAAAAAGTCTTTCGGTGAAAATGGCTGGAATTAAGAAAATAAGAATATCTCATTTATATTCAATATTGTGAGCGACTGAGCATTCCTAAAGTCCACAAGAAATATTTTTCCATAATTCAGAGTAAAAAAAGCCACTGTTTTTCTACAGGGTTGTCAACAATATACTCAATTCTTCAGTAAATGGTTATGAGTTTATTGAGTTTATCATTGAGGATCAATCAGAATGGTTTGTTGATCGACCAAAATATAATGAGGCTATGAATACAGAGCGTTTGGAATAATATTATATATTGTTGT
Source organism: Chrysolina oricalcia (assembly GCA_944452925.2). Classification (NCBI taxonomy): domain Eukaryota; kingdom Metazoa; phylum Arthropoda; class Insecta; order Coleoptera; family Chrysomelidae; genus Chrysolina; species Chrysolina oricalcia. Next base: position 14,283,684 of record OX101818.2, on the reverse strand, counting down.
ATTTACTATATGTTGTGTGTTTGTTAATTTTTGTTATTTGTTGATATTATTTTGTTTTTGTGAATCGAAATGTGACTGTATTAAAAAAAATTGAAGTAATTTTTTTAAAAATTTTTTTTAATAAACTTTTTATTCTTTGAAATGCCTAGCTCACAAACCTTCATTTTACCAGTTTTACCTTTCCTCGCTTATATCTCCTTTCCTTTTTCAGCTCAGCCGGTGAACACAAGAAAACTCTTGCTCTCAGTAGGATTCTGGAACGTGGACTGCCCTGTATAGTGATGATTTGATATGCAATATTAGAAAATTTTCAACAAAATGATAGTCAAAACTCGATTGATAAATTTTAATGATTGACTTTTATTCTTTGTGTTCAAATAAAACCTTGTCAGACTGAAAATCTTATTTCTTATTTAATAAACCCTGAGATATTATCCTAGTAAACAATTCTGTGAAATATTATACTCTATATTCTTTTTCTAACGTAAATTGAACGCCCTCTATTAATCTAGCCTGGACTTATTAGGCGTTTTCCATTTAGGAGTGTGAAGCCCCAGAGCTCCAAGCCCCTGAGATCGGAAATTACTTTATCACTGACTTTTTCTCCAAAAAACTATGTATTCGCGTTTTGACTTTTGTCTACTTTTGCTTCATGCACCATTAAAACGGGTGGTGCTCGAGGGGCAAGGGGAATATCAATCGGTGCTTGAAGCTCCACTAAATGGAACGCATGGTCATACGCTCTGGGTAGCTCTGAGGAACTCCTTACGTTAAATGGAAAGCAGCTATTGTGTAACTGTTGTAGACGAGATTTGAACCCGGAGCTCCGGGGTGGTAGCCAGATACTCTGTCCATTGATCCACCATGGGTTACAGAAACATTTCTGTAGACTGGCAATTCAACTAAATGAGTAGTGTTTTTACGTACCTTGATTCCCTAATATCTGAAGAATGGTCATCTGGACAAGCTAGCAGGTATGCATGCGAACATAGTACATACTGACACTACTCAATCGTACACATTTCGTTCCTTTAAAAATAAGTAATGTCTGACGGCCCTGGGATCTTGTTCTAATAAATAATTATTGATGGTTGATCAGAGTGGAATTTGATCTATCAAAACAAAATTCAAATGAAAACACATAGTGTTTCATACAAGGAAGGCTCTATTCAAATCAAATAAGTCATTACTCTTCTCGAGGATTCAATCATGACTACGTCCTCAACACCTAAAGGTTTGGCGATACAGGGCGCCAAATAATTAATTTTGTGTTTTTGCAGGATTTAGCAAGCTATAAAATATGAATATATTTTGTGAGTCACCCAAAGAAATATATCTGATTTTCTGAGGATATTGGGTAAATTTCCGTCGACTATATATTTGAACTGAATGAACTGAGTTTACCCATCTGAATCCAAGGAGAATTCAATCATAGGCTAGGAGTTATTAAACTTAGCCCTTGATTTAGAAAACTAGAGGAACGTTCATAATTTGTGCATGACACAAATGTTTCTGCCTATATTATATTCATGAAGTATTTATGATGGTATTTTTGTAATGGTCTAATTTTCCGAAGATTTCATTTCTTTCAGCAATAACATGACAACGCCGCAAAATTAAAAAAGAAATATCTTCGTGTGTAAATTATTTTGCTCAGTTCAATGGTGAGAAAATTTACAGGGCGTTTTCTTTAAAAAAGTGATGCTTTGTGTTGCCCTAATTTAAAGAAACACTCTGTATATTTTGAAATATTTTTATTATACGCAACAAATTGTATAACTTTTATCTGAAACATTATTCACACCCTTCATGATGGGCGAAATGCTGTACCTCCTCAAACTAATGGGCCACCCTGTGTATAATATGCACCCTTATTTATTTCAAACACTCTGTATTCATATCTTCATTGAATTTCGGTCGATCAACAAACCATTCTGATCGATTCTCAATTATAAACTCAAGCTACTTATAACCTCGTAGGCGATTTCATTCCCTGAAGAATAGAGTATATTGTTGACAACCCTGTAGAAAAACAATGGCGTTTTTTTATATTGTATTATGAAAAAATATTTCTAGAGAATTTTAGTAATGCTCAGTCGCTCACCATATTGAATATAAATGAGATATTGATATTTTTTGTTCTGCTAAATTTCTCAAAAAATCACAAAATTCATGATTTAGCGCAATCTAGCGCCGAATCTAGTCATACGATCGAGTTGAGCCAATGGAGACTTTTACTTGGTATGCCTCCAGCTACAAAATATCAAAAATCCAGGCATTTTCACCGAAATACTTTTTCCCATAAGATGTGTGCGTGGTCCTTTTTATTCGTTCTCTATATCTAGCTTTTTTAGGGGGGAAGAAAGGTAAATTTTTTTGAAACTGTATTATTCAAGGGTCAGATAAGTTTCACTAATTTTACGGATTTTCTCGATTTCTATTTCGCGAGTTTTCCAATTTTTTTTCGTTACAGGAAAGGGGGGCGAGCCCCCTGATTGATTTTTTTTCATGATTATTTTCGATTTCCGAAACTGTTGAAACATTTTCTGAATTCCTTTGAGTTCTCTATCCAGCTTTTGAGGGGGGACAGGGGGGTGACATTTTTTAAACCATAATATTCGACGGTCAGATACTTTATTTTTACGGATTTTTCCGATTTTAATTTCGCGAGTTTTCCAACTTTTTTCGCTAATTCTGCCTAATTTTTTTTGCTGTAATTTTTGACGTCCAAATCGGCCAAGAAAACTTCCGAAACCCTACGCGTTCTCTATCTAGCTTTCGGGGGGCAGGGAGAGACAATTTCTTCGACATTTATGTTTTGTCATCGGAACTGAACCAACATGAAATATTTCCATTCCATAGGATAAGAGGAAGTGGTTCTAATTCAGATTGCAAGATGTATACCCATCTAACACACATACACACACACAGAGCAAGTTAAATAAAAACTTTTAAAAAGAGTAGGAATAATAATAATTTGGTCTTTATTTTAGATTACACATAACAATAACAGAAATATACTATTCCTCTTATTCGACCACAAGGAGGCGAGATTTAGCCTAGGGCTATTCTACACCTAACCTCCTAATGGCAAACAATTGAAATTGACAAATGGCACAGCGAAACGACATGACATAATATAACTATTCATAACAATACAGATAACATTGTGTTTGTTTCAATACATATTGATATAACCTTGCAAAAATGACTAAAAATGAATTAGAAATGGAGCTACTGATTGGTTCTAAGACTACCTATCATATATTTCTTGAAAGCATGTGAACTCATCATTCTTACATGATTTGGAATTGAGTTGTAAGGTTTAACAGAATTGTAAGTGAAGTCTCGTTGAAACAAGGCTGTCGAATGATGTGGCATCGTGAAGTTATTTTAATGTCTTATATTGACCGAGTGAGTCTGAGACCTAGCCAGCAATTTATTGCGGTTATCATCAGCCTCATTCCTCAGCGTTTTGTATATGAAAAGTGATAAATGAAGTTTTCTGCGATTTTTCATATTCAGCCACCTCATCTCATTGAGTTTTTCAGAAACATGATCGTATCTTCGAAGACCGTAAATAAAGCGTAGGTACGCAGAAGTTTTGTACGTTCTTTATCTTGTATTTATACATGTCAAGACAAGGTCCGTATAAATATAACGATAAATGAGACAGACATATACGATTTTCACATGCGAAAAGAAGATGTGTTGATATTTTTCAGCGGCTCTAAACTTTTAGACTCACCGGCTTTGTTTTGATTAATGTGTATTTGACAGTTTGAAGTTTGTGAAATGGAGAATAAAAATCAATTCTCCGGATTCTTACATCCGCAAGCAAAAAAAATGGTACTGAATCTTTTGAGTTATTTCTAATAATAATCTACAGGAAAAAGTAGCTAGAGCACTGGAAGTTTGAGATCTGTGCAGAAAATTGTGTACGAGAAAAAGAATAATATAATCCGCCAAAGTTTCCAAAAAATGTAAAAGAAAAAAACCAAAGACTGAAGATTTGCGAGATGGTATCAAAATGGAAGTACGCAATGTAATATGAATTTATGATTTATATAAATTGAAAACAAACGTGACGCTTCCAGTTTTCAAGGATGCTCTGAAAAAGCGAGGTGTTTTAGAAATTGGACTTACTGCGTTGTCAAAATTGATTAAAAACTTGGGTTTTCGCTTTAAAAAAGATTGTAACCGAAGATATTTATGTGAAATGTCCGGGAAAACGGTACATTATATTACATGCCGGTTCTTCAAAAGGCTTCGTTCCAGAAGCAAGTTTGATTTTTCTCTCAATTTTTCTTCAAAGTCAAAAAGTTTGGATTATCATGATAACATGAATTGTGACATGTTCGAAAAGTGGCTTAGAGGACGGTTTATACCAAATTTAGAAGAACCGTCTTTAATTATTTTAGACAATGCCCCTTTAATATTGAATAAACAGCCTACTTCTTCTTGGAGAAAAAGTGACATTTATGAGTGGTTAGAATCACATAAGCAAAATGTGTTACAAAATATGTTGAAATCAGAACTTCTGTCGATTGCAAAATCCATAAAAAACCTTCAATGTATGCCGTGGATGAGATATTATGTGAGCATGGCCATGAGGTATTACGGCTACCACCATACCATTGCCAGTTCAATGCAATAGAACTAATATGGGCTGGGGCTAAATCATACTATGAGAAACATATGTGGGTAATGGCCTTAAATCCGATGAGGTGGAGATGGTTTGGGAAGATGCACTGGACCACTTTACGGAGGAATATTGGAAGAAATCGGTTGAATATACCGAAAAATTAATAAGGGATTGGTGGGATCGAGAACGCTTACTCGAGGTCGAAGTAGCACCTGTGATAATAGTTCCATTTGAAAACGATTCCGAAAGTGATGATTTTATTAGTGACATTGAGTGTTTCTGAGTTTATCTTGTTAACATGAATTGTATTAATTTTTTTTTTCTCTTCATTAAACAATTATTCTCATCCACATAGTTCTTTAGAAAGGTGCTATGGCAGGTCAAAAGGTAACTGCTTTCGCAACTGTACTGTTTATTCCAATACCATTGCACACACGATTTTCGTGCTAAACATGAATGATCTCGTTAAAATATACCTCAATAAATAATTACGAAACATTTTGGTAAACACTAGGTTTTTCATTTTGATTCATATGCACGCTGACCTTTGAACCCGCACGATAAGACCGATTTTAACTATACTATTTAGAGTTCTGAGGGAAATATAAGTTATTTTTAGTATACTATCAATGTGGCTTTTGGAACGTAGGTCCTTATCAATTATCAGGCCTAAATTTTTTGTAGCGTCGACTATAGTTAAAGGTGAATTATTCAATGTTAAAATAATATTGAGACGAGTGAATTCGTAGAGGTTATTAGGAGAAAAAATAATTATTTATGTCCTAGATGAGTTTAGCCTAAGGCTATACGAAGTAATCTTCTGCTGAATGAGTTCAAGATCCGTGGTCCCAGCACAGATCACCGAGGAACTCCTCTATTCATGATATGATAGTTGGAAACAGCATCTTTTACTTTGACCATTATCTTCCCATTGCAGAGAAAATCTACAATCCAATGTTTAAAAAAATCCTTTGAATCCAACATTGCATAATTTATTTTTGATCTGCCTCGTGCCTGCCGCTGTCCCGTGTGAAAAATATTGCATGCAGCAGTTTGTGTTGACCTGTCGGCTCGGAATTTATTTTAAAGAATACGCGTCAACACCCGGTATAGTATTTTCCAACACTAATCTACTTATTTTGTGGCAGTTGATCGCTATCAGAATTGTGCTTCATGATTTGTTGATAATTTCATATTACCGGCATCTTAAAATAAACTTTTACATGTCGAAAACATAATATTCTCAATAACAACTTTTGTTTTCACACTAGAATTTCACCGTACACCACTGCACATTATTAAAAGTTTGATATATCCGAAACATGACACTAATATTGAAGTAAGAAACGCTATCTTCACCAAACATTCACGTGGAGGGAGGCCGACTACTGTACCGTTCTTCGCGTAAAGTTGAAACTCAACATATGTCGATCACATGATTGTACGCTCGAAACTTGATTTAAGTTGATACCACTGCTCTGCGCAATACACACGAGAGTCAATATTTGATTCAGACCTTGCTATGTTGCAAGACGATAAAAACAGTTTGCTTATTTCGTTAAAATGCTCAAGTAGTGCTTAGCTGTGCTGAAACAGTTGAAAATATGTGTTTAGGAATATAGGCGTGCCCTGGCCGACATGAGTTACTGTAATCCTTACGATAAAACTAGTTTTCTGTACTACCTCGACGAGAATAAGTTAATATCATGGATAACGTCTCTCACTTTCGCCGTGATAGGAATATTTTGGTACATCTTGAGGTGTTACGGTTTTTTTGAAAGACACAAAATCCCCAGAGCTGTCACGCCGTCCGCGCCTTATGGAAACGTCAAGGACATTCTTTTCCGAAACACGACCATGTACGTCTTCTTGTGGAAGTATTACAACAAGTTCAAGAGGAAAGGTTACAAGTTTGCTGGTTTCTATTTGTTTCTAAAACCGGGGATACTCGTGGTCCATCCTAGTCTGACGTTCAAAATTTTATCTGACGACAAAGTGTTCGAGGATGTTTACCGCAAGAAAAACGTTCAGGATTCCAAGAAGGTCCTCAGAATATTCACTGATGGTATATTGGAACAGCTGATAGAAAACTCCAACACGCTGAAGTCAAACCTTTCGGATAAAATCGGTAAAAACCAGCCTCTCAAAGATGCGCTCCACAGTTTCTTAGCTGAATCGAGTTGTTTGACTTTTGGTTTCAAAAGCGGTTTAGGAGATGTTTTGATTAAAAAAGCAGAGGAGAAAATTTGCTCCAGTTTTTACCACTATTTACAATTGGTCTTGCCCGTACTTAAAAGAAACTCCTCCCAAAAGGATTTTCGAAATTTCGTAAAAGACACCTGTAGGTATAGGAAGAAACACGACGTGCGAGAAAAGGATGTCCTTCAATGCTTTATCGACACCTTAGAAGATAATGGAGAATCTGATGGAATAATAGATGAAATTATCGACATAGCCGTGGAAAATATCATCAATAGCTGCTCTACAGTTTTGTTTTGTTTATACGAGTTGGCATCGAATCCAGACATTCAAGATGATTTAATTGGGGAAATAAGAAGGTTCAACAAGTATAATTCCTCGATTAATTTGGACAATTTACACCATCTGATTTACTTGGAGGCAGTTGTTAAAGGTGAACTATTGTTGTTATTGTAATTTGTGAGAATGATTTGCATGTTTGCATGCTTATGGTAATCATTTTCCGGTAGCTTATCGATGGTTCATAAATTCCACGTACCTAACTAACATCGTTACTTATGGAAAATGGCTTTCGGTTAAATTCCCTAGATTTTTGGTATGTTCCAGAGTTTGACTTCCTCGGCAAAAGTGTCCATGGTACAAAAAAAACGGCATACAAGTTTTCGAGATACAGGGTGTCAAAGGTGAAAAGTGAAGCTTTCTCTCAGCATTTTTAACAATACCGAGAATTGACAAATCGCCTATTTATTCTGGGAATATTATGCCTCAACGATGGTTAAATGTCACTTTGATTTCCTATCCATTAAACTTTTTTGTTTTGTACTCTACAACAGGGTGAACAAACAAAAATCTAATTCGATTAATTTTAAACCAACCGTGTGAGCTCTCTGATGAGAAGTATTCAATTTAGCCTGGATGAACTCCTTCAATCTCGATCGAAGTTAACTGGCATTATTTTTTTAAACAGGATTATTCGAAAATAGGTTACGTCAACCCCTCGTTTTTTAGTTCGGATAGGGTAGAGCTTATATCATAAAATACATATCAAACATTCTCCAATGTCGAGAACATCGCATAGTCATTTCATGAGTACAGGGTGAGTAAAAAAAATATAGTCCAAGTTATTTAGAAAAATGCGTTTTTTTCAATGAATACGCTGTATTTCGAAAAATAATCGGTTGATTTTCATGAATTGGCACCAATATCAGCATAGGTCTCCGGACTCGTTTGTCGGCTATAGGTACGGGGTGTTTCACAACTTATCCGAATAATTTTAACCAAATATACCTATGCACTGCTACATAATGAGTCGATTCAGTTATTTATGAGAAGATACGATTAGGGCAAAGTTGCGCGTTTTCATGCTGAATAATTATCTGAAAATTTTTTTGTCATTTTTAGTTTTTGATTTCCAAAAACAAAAACGGAAATTTGTATCACACGATATGATAGAATCTTACAAGCTGATCAAAATTAGTTAAAAATCGTTTTTGCGAAGAGAGCATTGGAAAGAACGTCAACAATTTTGTTTAACATGTGCCGTCTTGGAACCAGACACTAGCGGCTAGTGCAACCGATACAACTTTACTGTAAATCACTGAGCATGCTCAGTAGATTCCAAATATGTACAAATACGGCTTGCTTGTCGTCTTGGCTGGACTTCGGTGTTATAAAAAATATTCTGCAGTCCGCAGCTAGCTCGGGGTTCGACACCGAAGACAGCAGGACGCAGCTTTCGTTGGTCCATATCAGGTTTCTTACAACGAGATCTGGACCCAAGGAAGAACGAAGAGTGGAAGAAAAAAAATAAATTTGAACAAATTTTCTTATTCAAAAGCCACCGCTACTAGTCGGCAGAGGTCACAACGAGTGGAGTCTGAGTTTTTCCTAGCAATCAAAAAAAAAAAAAAAAAATTGTGGAAAAACTAAAACTAATATTGAAAATAAATTAGGTATGCCTAAAATTTTCCACTGATCAACACTATAAAACTATGAATTATCAATGCCAATATATAGGGAGGAGACAGGCCTTGCACCACAGGACGCGTTTACGGTCCTATGCCAAACGAATTCTTTCTTATTTATTGGACTATTTGTGTGGCTGTGCAAGTACCTGCTCGAAGGCGAGTACAGAGTACACAGGAGGATAAAATTGGGTGTAACAGAAATTGTTCTTACACTTCTTTCTTCCTCTTTCGTCTTGGAACTTCTCCAGTCTCTGCTTGGCTCACTTTCTCCACCAGGAAACAGGAATTGGGCAGGAAGCAAAATAAAAAGAAGTATTTTATGGTTTTTCCAATTTTTTCACTGCAGGCAGGTCAAAAATGGCGACTTTGTACGTGCTGGGCGTACATCGTTGAGCTTTTGTTTGAGGTATTGCTCAAACAGTTTATTTCGTCGAAAGTCGAAAATCAAAATATTTCTCACTACGTCAAAGAATGCTTTTGGACATGAATAGCTGCGGCTTTTGGCACTAGTCAGAAATCTAGGCTTGAATCACTCAAGCAAAGTTGAAATACTCATTATTTCAAATGGAAAAGCTTGATATAAATAGTAAAACTGGGAATAGTGTTAACCTATTCGGAATGCTTAACAGAAGCGCGTAAATTGTCGAAGTACTTTCACACTGGAACGCAGGAACAGACGAGACTCGACTACTATAAAACTTGGAGAAATTATCCAGACGCCTCAGCGACGAGATAAACTCCAAACACTAAAAATGCTCACTTTGAGAAACACTCCGGTGTGGAGTGAGAAGTACGTCTGACGGAGCAAGACTCGACTAATAACTTTAGGCACAATTTGGCCTGTATTTATAGGTGAGGCCGCACGCTGTGTCAACAAATGCGTGTACTCGGATAGTAGGAAGTAGGATGTTTCGCCTATTCCGGCTAGCTCAGACCACCTATCCGAAGTACAGCATAGTCGCAAAAACTCAGCAACTCGGGAGCTCTTCACTTACTTGGAATAACCAGCAGGAACGTGTCTGACATACGAATTCTTTCTGGATGTTGTTGGTGTTGCCAACCAACGAGGTTCCATTAATTCGCATGCCAGGCCGTAGATCCCTAAAAACCAGAAATACTATTTACACTATAAACACTTTACACTACTGACCCATCCAGAAGTGAGAGCTTCTATCCTGGGAATTGTCCTAGCCCTCGGCGGCTCCTGGATGACTGACTAAAACAGCCAAATAAGCTTATATTTATACCATGGCCGAACATTTAAGTCGGCCAATGGTATTACAAATCGCTGTTAGGCGGAGCCTATTGGAACTCTCGCCTCCAGATATACTCCACTGAGTATTTTTTCAAAGATCAAAATAGTAGTATTTCTGGCCAATTATGACGAGGCAGCACGCTGACTCCGTGGATTTCACGGGTGGGCGTGGCCTAAGAAAATGTAATATCAAGATATACTCCAGTTTCCAAATTGTTTTTCACGAAATTGGAGCTGAAAATACTTTGAAATATTTGCTTTTCGACTAGGTTGTTTGAAATTCACATCTAACAGGGCAAATTCATGCCCGTAGATGACATGCTCTACGGCTGATCTCTCTGAATTTTGGATAAATGGTCGTTATATTGTAACGATTTTGTATTGTTATTATGTCTAGATAATGTTATTCAGGTCAGGTCTGGTTGGCTAGTAATTTACGCATTTACAACTCGGTTTGCATGCAGCTGTTTAGGTAGGTTAGATTGCCCAGGTTAGGTTTGTGTGTAAATTGCGAGCGAAAAACTAATTCCCGCATTTTCGAGTTTCGCAAGCTAGGTTAGCTAGCTTGCTCAGGTTAGGTTTGTGTGTCAATTACGACCGAAAAATCAAATTCACGCATTTTCGATTCAGTATGCCTTCTCGGTTTTTTACCTAAACACCCCGCCATGTTGAACTATAGAATATTTTAAGTTGAGTTTGGCACATAATTAGTGGATTTCAATAAAGTTGCATTGGTAAAACGGTTGCACTAGCCGTTTATGAACCACTGAGAACCAGACGGTATTCAGCCGGTTGAGACGAATGTTGTTGTCAGCGTACTCCATCAGAAAATTTAAATAACGGTCGGTACTTGTGGTCGCCGTTCTTGATGTCCACTTGGATTCTCAATGGACCAAATGTGTTCATTGTGTCCACTGAACTTACCTATGTTTGTGAATTTGCATTCATACGTGAATATGACATTAAGCAAAAAATGTCGATTTTACTCCAACTAATTCATTACAAAACTACAAAACTCCACCCGTCGACCAGTTTCTCAGGGATGGAGAACTTGGGTGATGTGAATTTTGATTTCTTTAGTACTTATCCTTCACACCACTTTAGGTATGCGATATGATTTATTGCAACTTCCCTTGTGGAAACGGAACGATTATCTTCAACCCAAAGGAAAAATAATTCGAATCCTAGGTAATTTTTTTTCTATTTCACTTGCTTGCAAAACTACTATCTCATTTATATTCTTTCTATCGTTGTACCTTCGTCTAGACTTTGGAAATGAGTCATAATCGGCTAAATTTCTATGGGCGATAGAAAATAGTTCTGAGCTGATTGATCTGTCTTTCTTTGGATACCGCTGGAGATATCTACGTTTCGGACGTAATTTGAACATTTCGAAGCGAGGCGAGAGCATTTCTTCATTCGAAAATGGCATTCTTGTAGATAAACTTGAGAGAATCCAATAGTTCAGGTCGAATATTAAACTGAACTGTCAAAGTTTAGTTTTTTAAACAAAATCGCTGGCGTTCTTTCCAAAGCACTCTTCGCAAAAACGATGTTTTGATCAGCATTTAAGATTCTATCATATGGTGTGATACATCGTCGTAATCAGGTAAAAAATACTTTTAATAAATACGGGCGCCCTGTATACATGATGAATAATAGTTATTTATGTATCAAGGGCGTAAAGTAGGCGTTTAACGCATTTTACGCACGTGATACATACAAAATTTTATGCACTAGCGGTTTTATAGCGCGAATCACAAATACTGACTTAAATTGCAATGGTCTACACGTTTCATACGTTAATTAAGGGTAACATAATATGAGGAATGTGAAACAATAGTAGCTGAGTGCTATATTGGAGAATCTATTTCAAATAAATAGATCATCACCGAAAAAATTGCCAACGATTATGAACAAATGTTAGAAAGAGTATTGCTCCATCTTTCTAAAAAGAAACTTTTTTGAATTGTACTAAAAAGGAAAAAATAATTTCCTTAGAAGTTTCACGTGATTATGTAAACAGAATAAAAAAATTAGATATAAAATACAGCCGATCATCATAATCTCGTTCTTGCAGCTTATGAATGACTTTAGGTTTGAAACTTATTTACTGTGAGAATTTTTCTTGCATGGTGGGGAGATATCATGATCTGTTGACCGATTTCTCGAAGAGAAGTTCTTGGATTCTCGACAACATTTTGCGTTATCTGCAGTTGACGCTCGTTATAATTTATTCAAGGGTTATGAGGTTTTTCGAACTTATTTTCGAAACCGCCTGTTTCAAAATCCTGCTTATAGTGGAGTAGTTACTTAACATGTTTGTTGGGATGCTATTCCTTGAATATCCTCTCTGCTTCCCTGTACGTCTTACCTATACAGGGTGTACCAAATTAAGTCGACACCATTGCCAACTCCATTATTATTGATGCTACGGATTCGGTTAAATGGGCAATCTAGTAGGATTTTTAATGGCCTTCTCGATGCCGAAAACAAAAAAAAAAAATTGACAGTCGCGTTATCAAAATATTTAATGAAATGATATTTTTTTAAATGAAACACCCTTTATTTTATTGCATCTTAAGATTCTTCCTGAAAAGATATCATCGATGTATCATAGTTGGGGTCTAGCTGAAAATAAATTGTGAATCTTAGTCTTGTTAGATTACAGCAAAGCCTTTGATCGTATCAATCACCAGCTGCTCTCTTCTATCTTGCATTACATAGGTTTTGCCGATAACGCAGTTGACTTGATGAAGAATTATCTGCTCAGTCGTGTGCAGGCAGTGGCGTATGACAAACAATTATCAAAATACATGCGCGTAGAGAGTGGTGTTCCACAAGGATCTATCCTGGGACCGCTACTCTTCATTTATACACATGAATTCCACAATAGTCTACGACACTGCTCTTCACATTTCTATGCAGATGATACTCAAGTCTATTACAGTTTTGAGGAAAAGGATGCTTGCTAAGTTATCCATTTCTAAAAACTTTTATCTTTCCATTAATGTTTCAAAATCGAAGGCACTTCTCTTTGGCAGATCGGCAGCAAGAAAAAGATGCGACGACTTAGTTCATATTGCAGTTAATCAAGACACAATTGAACTGAAAGATAGCGCAAAAAACCTTGGTGTCCTTTTGGACAGTGAATTAAGATACTCGTTATACGTGACCATGGTACTGCGTAGAGCTTTTTGTAATTTAAAACTAATTTACAGCAATAGAGCACTACTTAATAAAAAAAATATAATAATTATTTGCGAAACACTGGTCCTATCTCATCTTAACTTCGCAGATACAGTTTATGGGTCAAGTCTACTGAAGAAAGATTGGTTGAGAATACAACGAGTACAAAACTGTTGCACGCGTTTGATTTTTGGACTGAAGAGAGGTACTCCTACGTCCCAATTCATCATAAACATTGGATGGCTAAATATGGTAGTACAAGACTCATACATGCGTGCACACTTTACCACAAAATTATAGTCACCGGAAAGCCTTCATATCTATACAACAAAATCCGATTCAGAACTGATGTACATAACTTGAACGTTCGTTTTAAGAATCGACTCACTCCTCCCCAGCACAAAACTTCACTATACGAGTGCTGAAATATCTGTAAATCAAAATTTTTCAATATTTGTATGTAAACATGAATATGTTTTTTTTTGTGAATATTTATTCTAATATTAGTTATTTCATATTCTTCACCCGGACTCGTTCTTTTGCAAGTCGAGCGACCGGGTCTTTCACGGTTGAGTGGAAGAGCTAACACTTGTGTCAACAAGTAGTTTGAACTCTGCCATTTGACGAGACACAATTCTATATCTAAATATGTCTTGTCAATAAAAGCCTTTATTATTATTATTATTATTACAGAGATATAGGGTGTGAAAAATTGAGATTATTTCAACTTTAGGAATTTTTTGTGTGGAAACTATTTATTATTGGTCAAAACGGCTTGCATGTCCCTATCCTAACTTTTGATTTACTATCTACTGACATTTAATTGGGACAGATACAGGGTGATCAAAATTCTGAATTCTGCACCACCCTGTATTTGTTTCATTTAAATCTCAGTAGATAGTGAATGAAAAGTTAAGATAGGGACATGCAAGCCGTTTTTACCAGTAACGAATAGTTTCCACACAAAAAATTCGTAAAGTTGAAATAATCTCAATTTTTCACACTCTATATCTCTGTAATCAGTTCAGCTAAACCCCAACTGTGGTGCATCGATGAAATCAGCTTATCAGGAAGAATCTTAGGATGCAATAAGATATAGGGTGTTCCATTTCAAAAAATATCATTTCATGAAATACAGGCCGTTTCTTTTATCATATGGTAACATTGCTATATTCTAAACCGTAACAGATACGAAGACGATTAAATGGGAGAAAAGGTAACTATTGTGGAGAACAGTACAATGGTCGAAGAAAATTTACAGGGAGTCTCGCCCTTCCCGAGTTATACAGGGAAAACCAAAAATGCTGTTATTTGTTTTTTACGAATAGAACTGTTATTTCTGAAAATATAAAAAAAATTATAAGGAAAGTTTTAATGTATTTAAATGTAACAATGAATCTTTGATTAAACGTTTCGTGTCAACACGGCCACATCAACATTTTTTTTTCAAATACGGACCTGTCTATTTTAGTACAAATATTGATAAAGCGATAAAATCACAATTCAGTGGTATATCACACTTGATATTTTTATAACGTTTCATTTAAAATAACTAGCATCCTCAGTGACAACAATTTTTAATTACGGTCCTGTCGTTAGTTCTTTTGTAAATTATTTTGATTTCTTCAAAATCTATTCAACTATTGGCATACTTCAGACTTCACCCAATAATTTCGATAAGAAGATACCCCAACACAACGAACATTCGTATTTTTCCTTCTTGGGCATTTTTGTATTACAGAAATCCTTGTTTCAAGGCTGATTTCTTCTGAATCAATTATCATACTGAATATTTCTATAATTCTCAATCCTGGAAGTAACGAAAATATTAGTTTTTGGTCAAAATACGACTATTGTGTGATATGGTACAATTAAATAGCATCTCACTTCATTTACCATTTTTAAACAGTAGGCTTTGCTTGGTTTCTATGGCAGGACAAATAAATGAGTTGTTGATACGTGTTAAGAACTGTCAGTAGTTTATACACTCAGTCATATCAAAGATGTATTCAAATGACGAAAGGACTGATATGCTATTTGCTTATGCAAAATTAAATAGAAATCCTCTTTTGGCAAAAAATATGTATGGTGAGCTATACCCAAATCGTCGTATTCCAAACATTCAAATGTTTAGACGATTAGAAAGAAATTTGAGAGACTGTGGTGCATTTGATAGAAATGAAAATAGAAAATGTGTTGTTACTGGAAGTATGTGGAACCAAATAAATGTTTTAGGTAAGCAAATATTACTTCATAAAGATTAACAAAGTGACGAAAATATTTTTTTTCAATTTAGGATTGGTCAGTTACAAAAATATTTCTAATCAAGATTGTTCTTTACGAGAAATTGCCCACGAACTAGGGATTTCTGTAAAATCTACCAGAAATATTTTGAAAAAGAACAAATACAAATGCTACAGGATACGCAAAGTCCATCACCTCAATGAAAGGGATTACGGAAGGAGAGTACGATTTGCGATGTGGTTGAGACGTAGAAATAGGGAAGTTGGAAATATTTGTAATAAAATAATATGGACGGACAAATCAAAATTCACCAACAATGGTTGGTTTAACAGAAACATCCATTATAGGTGGAATAATACAAATGAACATTTACATAGAGAAACCAATTTCCAAGAAAGGTTCGGAATAAATGTTTGGTTGGGAATTTTGGGAACAAACATACTAGGTCCTTTCTTTTACGACGAGCATTTGAATGGTGGAATGTATTTACATTTTTTATCCAATGAGTTTGATGGCTACTTAGATGAATTGCCACTGAACATCCGCCGTGAAATACAATTTTTTTTTTGAACAATACGGTGTCCCTCCCCATAATGCAGCAATAGTAACGGAACATTTAGAAGCAATATTCCCAAGAAAATGGATTGGAAACAATGGACCAATTGCCTGGCCAGCTCGATCCCCAGACCTGACTCCTTTAGATTTTTTTGTCTGGGGATACATGAAGGATAAAGTTTTTTCGAAAACTAGTACAGATATCGACCATCTCAAACAAAAAATAAGATATGCATGTAATAGCATTACACCCATCATGCTAGAAAATTGCAACAGAAATTGTATGGACAGACAACTTATGTGCATTCAACAAAGAGGTCGGCAATTCGAGCATTTAATGTAGGTTATCATGAAGAATTCATTTTCTGTATTGGTTTTATTTTCACTCAAAAATTCAATATGAAATAAATTGTTTTCTGTTTGTTTGATTTCTTCTACTCTTAAGTAAGTTTATTTCCGAGGTAAATTGCTATCGTTCGTCTCTGAAACTACAGATATCTTTTATTATAGTGTAAACATAATTTTAATAGATACATTTATTCAAAGCGTCACTGATAATTTTTATATGGGAGAGTTAGGTTTTGTGGAATCCATAAACGACCTAACGACAGGACCGTAATTAAGAATTGTTGTCACTGATGATGTTAGTTATTTTAAATGAAACGTTATAAAAATATCAAGTGTGATGTACCACTGAATTGTGATTTTATCGCTTTATCAATATTTGTACTAAAACAGACAGGTCCGTATTTGAAAAGAAATGTTGATGGTGACCGTGTTGACACGAAACGTTTAATCAAAGATTCATTGTTACATTTTTATAGTACATTTAGAATACATTAAAACTTTCCTCTTCCATTTTTTTATATTTTCAGAAATAACAATTCTATTCGTAAAAAACAAATAACATTTTTGGTTTTCCCTGTATAACTCGGGAAGGGCGAGACTCCCTGTAAATTTTCTTTGACCATTGTACTGTTCTCCACAATAGTTACCTTTTCTCCCATTCAATCGTCTTCGTATCTGTTACGGTTTAGAATATAGCAATGTTACCACATGATAAAAGAAACGGCCTGTATTTTGAAAACGCGACTTTAATTTTTTTTTTGTTTTCGGCATCGAGAAGGCCATTAAAAATACTAGTTTGTCCATTTAACCGAATTCGTAACATCAATAATAACGGAGTTGACAATGGTGCCGACTTAATTTGGAATATAATTTTCACCAACAATTAGAACAAGCTCTATGTTTTTTTTGTTGCTGAACTTATTATTCATTTTTGCGAATAATTTTTGAGATTTTGCTATTGGTATATGACTACAGTCGTACTAGGTACTTACTCGTTTAATTGCAGAAAATAGCGGAATAAATGAAAGTGTTACTTATAGGAATAGCAATTTACTAAGTATCCTGTGTGGTTTTATAAAACGCAATATTCATCGAATTATTGTTTTTATGCTAATTAAAGTAATGCTAGGAATAAAACAATTATATGAATTAACTAAGTACTACCTACGGAAGAAGCTCTTTATTATTTTTCGCTTTTTCGTTAAATGGAATTGAGAAGTGTTGTACACTTCACGACAAATAAAAATAGGAAACTTGACGCTCGGAATGGTTGTTTTTCAAGATACGAATGCATGGTAATGAACCATTCTGAGCATAAAGTGTCCTATTTTTATTAGTCGGGAAGTGTACAACCGCACCGTAATTAAAAAAAAGAAAGTGAAAAAAATGCAGTAATACACACTCCCTTCATCCCGAAACAAGAAACAATCGAAAAACTATAAAAGATATTCAAAAAGACCACCTTCACATTCTACGCACACGATACATCTTCGTTCACTTCCTCTTAGAACGTTTCTTAAAGTATTATTGTCAATTGCTCTAAAAGTGCAAAGAACAGCCTCTCTCAATTCCTCAACGTTGTTATAGGTTCTCTGATATACCTTATTCTTGACATACCTTAGAGAAAAAATCCGTTGGGTGAGATCAGGGGATCGGGCAGGCTATAAACAATGATCTCTATTAGCAATCCATCGTCCCGGAAACCTCTCTCTCAGATAATTTGAAATTATAACAGCGTTATGCGCTGGGCACCCATCTTGCTGGATTTTGTTCAAGTTGATTGGTATCTAATCCATATATCTTTCGAAAGCATGTTCAAATAGCGATGTCTATCTAAATTGCCCTCGAATATGATGGGTCCTATTATTCGTCCTCCAAGGATTCCGGACCACACATTTAAGCCGAAACGATGCTGATTTTCCCAGTCAACACAGAATGGTCTCAGAGATGGTAGTGGGATTCACATTCATGTTTCAGATCACACCAGTGAATCGCAAAGTGACTTCCATTATTATCGCATAAACGTCTATTCGGTGCCCCGTTGATCATGTCGAGACATCAAAAGGTGATGCGAAATGTGACTCGAAATTAGCCCAATGTGACATTCCATTTATACTTTGGAATCGAATGCACATTGAGACCCTTTCGATGTAACAATGTGAAATTGAATGGACTGGTACTTATTTAAAAATGCGATTCACTTTCTGATTCACCTGTATGTCAAGAATGAGACAAAGCCCACCATGTTTCAACATAAATAGAAATTATTAATTAATATTATTATTCTTACTGATGAATTACTATTCATATGGATTGGAATGCTAGAAAACAAATGCGTGAGTTGATTCCGTAGTATATACTTCTCACAAACAGAAAAAAATTATCAAACTATGTCTGAATCATGAAAAAAAAAAACAATATACAGAAATGTAGAAAAATCTATAATTCATCTCCAATCCTCTGGACAGCATTTTCTTCGCGGCGAAATCAGTACCTATCCTGAAAATGCCAAATTCTGTAAATTACTGAATTTACCTTTCTAAGTTTCTACTCACCCTTCCTGTCTTTGAAGAGATACAGTTCTTGGTAGAAATAATAATTGGGCTTTGTTAATAAACACATTTGATTCAACTATTGAAATAAAAAGAAGGCAAACAGAACACTACACACTATCAGAAGTACCTATAGAATATTTAAAGAATGGCGTCAACCACATAAAAATTCTACTTGACTCTAGACTCGACAAACACCTCTGGCTATTTTGTGCCATGATGGTGATGTCACGATCAATTTTGTTACCAACCTGATTCCTTCTTTACCGACAAAATTAAACCAAAATTGATGTTAATGTGCTTTGCAATTCTCTTCACATTTTATGCTCAAAGTGACACTAATGAGAAGATAATTGTGAACAATTCATAACATTTGGCATCACTAAGTGGTAACAGTGATGTCAAAATGCAACTCATTTTGTTACCATAATAATCAAGAATGCAACATCTCCTAGATGTTTGTGTTACCTGGGTTTAACCTCTACTTTAATGCGGGGATTCTCAATTGACCAATAATAATAGTGTCGATTATGTTTAATGTCCATTTCTTTATTTTGTGAATCGCGTTTCATCTATCCATAATACGCGAAATGGGAATTTATCACGATATTTATTGTTATTGTTGTTATTTCCGTCAACCCCATGATTGCACCCCACGCGCAACCCTCGGGAGTCTTCGAGAGACTTGTGTGAGCTAGGGAAGACGCAGCCCTTAACTTCTAACGTGTGATGCCATGCACGAGACCGATTACCATGCGGGGATTTGAACCCTCGACCCTTCGCTCCAAAGGCGAACGCTCTATCAGCACGGCCACCACGGCCCATAACTGAACAACTGATCAATGAACCACTTACAATAATTCAATCTTCTTTCAGCAGTTATTTATGCGGGTTGTATTTTCTTTTTCTCTAAATACGGCTAACTTTTGACTTTGAGATCCGTGCATTTCTTTGAATTTCTCTTGTGGAAGTCTCGGAATTTTGTGCAATTTATTTTAATACTTCCTCTACACCTGCAAGATTCCTTGGTTTCTTATCGTGCTTCAGAAATGATGCTTATGTTCTCGAATTAAGTTCAAGTCTACGAAAAATAGTCTCATGCGGCTGGGAAACGATTAAAATATTCATTTGCTACATTTCTTGAATTTCTCAAATTTCTCATGTAACAGGAAACCTTATCTTATCTTTCTTCATTATAAATGTTATTTACTTCCAGCACAGATATTCAGATCCAACTTCACACGAAACTACATGAAATTTTGATAGATATTTATTATTTGAAATGTCATTACCTACTATGTTTCTGAAGCCTAGTTACCGAAACTGAAATAACTTAAAGAAACGTTTTCAAGTCAAGTGTTCAAAACAGCATCAAATGTGTAAAAAATAAGGAAGGATTTTTTAAATCTTTTTTATTACAAGCATTTATTTAGTTTGACCTGTCCCGGTGTCTGTCTGTCTGTAATCAAATCTTACAAGTAAATTTTCCACCACTTTTGGTCTTCCGATTAACTTGAAATTTGGCAGTTGTTCATAACTCCGGTGACAATGCATTACGTAATTTTTGTTATAGAAAAAAAAATTGCGGATCCAAGATGGTGGACGAGATTTGTGATTATGGTCCGATTCCATTCAACATTGATATGTGGGGGGTTTTTGAGGTCGGAGATCATGAATTTTCTTTTAGAATAATCAATTATTATTAAATTCATAAAATCTTCATTAGAACACCCCATACGAGATATTTTGCACAAAAATAGGGAACTAGGAAATACACGTCAATTACATCGCATCAAATTCTTACATATTTTTGAAACTTCATTTGTTTTCAAAGCTTTCTTGGTTTGGTATCTACTTCGAATGATTAACATTTCAAATATTTCCCAAAATCTGATACTTATATCTTGCCAGGGGTGTATTTCAGGTGAATTCATGAATGATACCCTATTCATTCATGAATTTGATATATTTTTTCCGTATTATCGAAAAATAATAGAATAGTGTATGGTTTCCATTGGAAAAAATCATGTTTCATCAGTTTTCTCGATGTGATATTTTAGGTGGAAATTTTGACCACCCTGTGAATTATAAAAAAAAAAATGATGCACCTGTATACTGGTTGTTTTATTCGAAATGAGGAAGATACCCTCTACTTCCAGTATAACGGAAAGAGACCGGTTGAGAATATTTTAGTAAAGAAGGCCAACTATCACAAAATTTCAAGTTTTTATTTTGAATTGTACTCCATATATTCCTCACTAACGCTCGTCGTAAAATACCCTGTATTATAGACGCTTTACAGAATACTCCTTTCAATACATCGCTATCATGGAATTGTGATTAATTGTGATTAAGAAAATTAACTGTTTTTCAGTCAATTTCTACAGTTAGATATTTGAGCCTAATAATAGTATCTACAAAAACTGTTCATTACATATTTTCATATTAAACTTCCAGTATCTGATGAGTTCAAGGGCCAAATTATGTATCATCATATCATAACATAATAATAGTCGTAATTATTAAATCGAGTTGAACTCACATTTCAATTGAAGCATCTTAACATCAGTTTGAATCCACGCTACAATCATACATAAATAAACACATTTCAATTTGTATGTTCATGCTATAGCAGACTTTGATTAATTTGTTACAATAATTTCCTATCCTTAGAAAGTACATTAAAAAAAAAAAAAAAAAAAAATTGACTGATAATGATGATGATTTTGATACCTTATCAGTGATATAATTGGAAAAATTGTTATTTATTGTATGAGTGTCCCGGTTTTTATACAGCCAAAAAGTGAATACGCCACCAAAAATTATTAAGTCGCCCCGGAGAACCACGGTAAATAATAATAGTCGTCCTTTACCCGCACAGTGTATGCCACATAAAACACGAAAGAAAAGCAACACGAGAACGCAGCAAAAGTGACTATTGGGACAGAGAATCATGTGCTCTGAGCAGACGAAATGAACCATCGTCTAGCTAAGATTTCTGGCGTATCACGGCAAGCCGTTATGATTTCCAAATTCGAGAGCA
This sequence comes from Chrysolina oricalcia, assembly GCA_944452925.2. Lineage (NCBI taxonomy): Eukaryota > Metazoa > Arthropoda > Insecta > Coleoptera > Chrysomelidae > Chrysolina > Chrysolina oricalcia. The sequence goes on along the minus strand of OX101818.2, from coordinate 14,261,687 downwards.
ATGTATCCATCATTCCACCTATAATCAATACCACCATTTAAACAGAATGGTTCGGGTAAAGCCTGCAAAGTTCAGAGAGTAAAATCTCGATGTTAAGTCCTTTTTTCCTCCTCTTTTTGCTTACAGTAAATGCATTATGGTCTTAGGTCCCCACGATAGGCTCTGCATCTAGTGTCAGAGACCTCTGAACCCATCGCTCCAATAGGGCAAGCTATTATGAATCCCTCGGTCTCCGACTTCAGCCCACTTGACCTGAGGAAGGCAAAGGTCAAAGTTTGGATAAACCAAGGTTTTCGATGTACTTGAAGAAGACCTCATGCATTGGCTTATCCTTATGTAGCTATAGACCAAGCTATAGAGGTTCTTCCCCCCCCCAAAAAGGCAAATTGCCTATATTAATTTTTATAATATATATAATGGTTTTCGCCACAGCAAAATCGCTTTGTGGATTTTTTTAAAAGCTAAAAGCTATATAGTGACAACTTTTTTGTTTTTTTGGCAATATCCCAAAGATTATTCAAGGAATCGTTTTACAGACAAAGGAACTTTTGTAGAGATTTATAAAACCTACAAAATGGATTTCCACACGACCGGATCGGTGGATTTTCCATTGAGAAAATCCGGGAAAACTTCGAAAAAGAAGCCATTTAAAAAAAAATTATAATTTTTATAAATCTGAAGCTAGACAAATAATATTGCGGAAGCTGATAGATAATAATATGTGGTTCAAATGTGCGCGAGATATTTTCTGTGCAATGTGTAGTTTTTGCACAATCGCGTTATAAACAATTTAAGGGCACATCTTGCAAGATGCGCCGATTTAAGGGAAATCGTTGTATTCAAATTCTGTAAACGGCAGCTGGAAGTAAAGATCAATATCTACAATTTGTTTATTTGGGATTTTCACCTGAGAGGTAAGAAACCTGAGAACGGTTAGAGTTGGGTACAACTCTAACCGTTCTCGAGTTATTGTTTTTTATGCAAATGCTAGGTTCAATTGGAAGCTAAATAACATCGAAATGTATAGAAATCATCCCTTCTAAATCTGACCATGCATCAAAGAGGTTTTGGGCTATTGATTTTGATGCAATCCGTTCCTCAAAATTATACAGAATGTTCAAAATTATTGTTTTTTTATAATTTCAAACAAAGATAACTTTGTCATTTCAAATAGAACCCCCTGTAGTTTTTTGTTTGAGTAATAGAAAATTCAATTATCTTTCATTTCATCTTGTAGTTCCTATACCTAACCTGAATAGTTTTTTAGATATTGGCTTTTTCAAATAGCAGTTCTCATTTTATGCAGTTTCTGAAACAAGACAGCTTTGACATGACATTTTATTGATTTGCTCACAGAATTCTTCTTGACAGTTGTTATGCTTCACTTCCGTGAGTTATAAATTAGAAACCAGTGCAGTACGCAGGATACTTCTGCAGTGTGTTCGAGCTGAGAAGTTGAAATGTTGGAATGTATTCTATGAACTGTGAATAATAGTATATTCTTCAACGAGCGTATAATGATAGCTATTATTCTCGAGGATAAAAATTCCGAAACGAGCCGAAGGCGAGTTTCGGAATTATCCGAGAAAATAATAGCTATTATACGCGAGTAGAAGACTATACTTTCTCTACGACTATACGATAGTCAGAGTTTTAATGAAATCTAAATATTATTTATGAAAATAAGTATATTTTATAAAGTAATATAAGGTAGAATAACAATTATACATGAATAATCGGTAACTTCGTTCGTTATACATTAACTTCATGTTCGCGCTTCTACCAACTGAGCTATAACAGGCACTCGAAAATTTGTGAATGAAATACCTACTAGAGAAACTCTGACCAAGAACTGAGAGAGGGTGGAACGTTCAAGTAAAAATTGTTTGACATACCTTTGTTGTAAGATAGATTTCATCTTCCTCACTATCACTGCTTTCTCAATCCGCTCTATTCATTTTCATATTAGGTACTTGTCACACAGATCAAAGTTAAAACTAAGAAAATAGTCAATCTGACATTCGCGGATGCCAAACTGTGACAAAAGTTCAATCAAGCAAAGCCTGCTTGAGAAATTTGTTTGTTAAATCTCAGTTCCCGTGGATTCTGAAAATTCTGAATCTGTGATTGGCCAAGTGCCGTTGAATAATGAGTTAGGATCCACGGTGTCTTGGAATCATCTTTATTCTTCAATTAAAAATCAATATGTAATGAACGTAGATTACAATAGTCGTAGAGAAAGTAATTTTAACTGTTCAGTATTTCTGAAATTTTATAAGCAAGTTTTCATTATCAGAAGTCTTCAAAATTATTGTTTTATTGAATGAAGGGGATTGAGTGTCTGTGAATCCATATTAAGCAATATGCTGAGACAATTCAGTCATAAAAATATAATTTGAAAAACTCAAATGTAAATAAATTAGGTGGGATTTGAACTCGGGCCCCTCAATCTACATCGAGTGGATCGACCAACTGTGCTACCAGTGCTTAATTCACAAAACGGCGGCTCATACTAAGAGTCATGTTTAACGTCTGATGATGGACCTAAAAAAGATTGACACCTGCTGAAAGACAATACACAGGGTGGCCCACTTATCCCCGCTTGGACCATTGCTGCTAGGCTGATGAAAGTGGAGGACAAAAGTTATTAGACATTTGATGTGCTACTCTCTATTTTCGAGGCTACAGGGTGCACCATAAATCCGGGACACACCATTTTTGTCTCTTTTTTTCTTTTATTCTTCCATTTTCAGAATATGCTTCCTGTGGGATTTACAAATAATGTTTATTTTCAGGGATCTGATGAAACGTTGCCTAGATATTGATATTTTAATAAAATCTAACTAAAAATCGTGAACGAGGAAAAAAATCAACAAATTTTGTTATGAGACATCAATGAAAACATCTGAGTGTGCAAGTACCCCAGCTATATGACAAGACCCAGTGTATTCTAGGTGACTCCAAATACTATGTATATTTTGGCACATAGCTTAGGTAATTGCACACCCAGATTCTTTCATTGATCTCGCATAATAAGTTTTAGTTGAATTTTTTTCATCATCCATAATTTGTGAAGCCCACATGAACTAGATTCTGAAAATGAGAGAATATACAGGATGATCCATTTTAAAAAGATACCAAATGTTGTGCATCAGATTTATGCTTTATACTCGAAATTAATTTCAAAGAGTTGCTCAAGTATTGGATACTTGTTCCTAAAGTTTTATCAGCCTAGCAGCAATGGTCCGAGGGAGGATAGGTGGGCCACCCTGTATAGTCTTATTCGATATACATGCGTGGATGTTTCCACCATCATCTTACTAACCATCTTCCTCGTTTACTAACATGGAAAGCTGAATTGAGAGTGTGATTCGCCGGTTTGTGAATTAAGTACTAGCAGCACTGTTGGTTAGTGCACTCGACTGGAGATTGAGAAGTACTGGTTTGAATCTTGACTGTCCACAGTATTATTTCAGTTTTTCAATTTCTATTTTTTAAGTTTGGATTGCAGCCGACATATTTCCTTTCATTGTTTTCTTATGTCTTCGGGAAAATATCGTTTTTTTAGTTTGTAGCCTTTATGAAAATGCTCTTATTTGTAGATGTGGTTTTTTTCACATTTTCCTAAAAATTCAACTGCCTAAAATTATTCTTATGATTCTTTCAGAAACGTTGAGGAAATATCCTCCAGTCCCGTTAGTTACCAAAAAACCCAAGAAGGATTATAACATGAAGGACTTTGGGCTGGATATACCAAATAATTGTTTGATTTTTGCCACGATATACGGGGTTCATCATGACCCCACAAATTTCCCTGATCCCGAAGCCTTCGATCCGGATAGATTTTTCGAAGATAACATAAAATATATCAAACCCAACACCTTCATTCCGTTTGGACTGGATTCAAGAAACAGTATAGGTGCGTATGATCTTGTCAAAACGTTTTCAATTCACTTAGTAATCATTCCCAAAAATGTATGTTTCCTTCAACCTTTTTCAAAATGTCGATTCTGTAATGTTCAGAGAACATCATCGAATTTCTGGAATTAATCAAGAACGATTTGTTATGCGTATTCAGGATAGGATAGCACCTTCATTGGTGAACATAAATATAATTTTTTTACGTTCATGCAAAAAACAAAACTCTATTGAACTGAATTTAGTGAAAAAACTGGATCTTTATTGCACTGAGTGCAATGAAGTCTTCATTGCACTCATCTATCATTCTGCTACAGGGTTCTGTCATCATGACAAACATAAAAGTCAAATCGACGCCATATTTAGCACATTTTCAATGAGATTGTATTACGTTTTAAACAGTTGCACATTTTATATTATTGTCAATCATATTTATTACATACTGGTATTACAGCATTACTTAAAAAAAACAGTTACTGAAAAAACGGTGAAACCACTAGGTTTTCATATTGATGAGCAACTGAATTGGAAAGAACATATAAACGAAATCCAAAAAAAAACTATGCAACAGCCAATTTGTACTGAGAAATCTCAAAGTAGTTTTATCACTGGATGTGCTAAAGACCGTATACTATGGCATAGTACACTGCCATTTGGTGTATGGAATTATGTTATGGGTGACAAGCCAATTTTCAGTCACCTTCAAATATTAACACTTCCCTGCATATACAGGGTGTTTCTTAAGTACGTGTAGAAAATTCAGGAGCGTGTTGCTGACATCAAAATAAGAAGAAAAGTTCCTATAAACATATGTTCGCAAGTTATTCGTTTCTGAGATACAGAGTGTCAAAGTTGAATTCTTATTTTAATTTTTTATGAATAATTCAAAATAATTTTGCTATTTGGGTAATGTTTGGTGTCTATGTGTATTTATTATCAGTTTGTGTAAAAAATTATATCTGGTATAGGTCTCTGCGAGCAACTGTTTTCGAGTTATTGAGATTTGAAATAATCGATACAAGTGATTTTGAATGACAAGATTTTCACATTTAAAATAAATTCTATTAGTAATTAGTTTTTTCACAATTACCATAAAATTTGATTTTGTCAGATACCAAACTTTACTCGAATATCACAAATATTTTGTAATTTATTCACAAAAAACAAATATAAGAATTAAACTTTAACACTCTGTATCTTAGAACCGAATAACTTGCGGACATGTGTTTATAGGGACTTTTTTTCTTATTTCGACGTCAGCAACATGCTCCGTAAGTTTCTACACTTACTTAAGAAACACCCTGTATTTAATGGAATCGATTCTGTGGATACATAGAAACAAAAGTAGGTTCATTTCTGGAACGGAAGTTCATGATCAAGATACCTGGAACAAGGATCTTTACAGACTGCCAAAGATAGATCTTGAAAAAACGAGGAATCAAACTGAATACCTGCCATTGAAATTATATAACCATATACCAACGGAATGGAAACTTTATACAACTGAAAAACTGAAATATAACCTGAAGCAATCATTGCTTTTGAATCCAATGTATGATATCAAAGACATTTTTCATCCATGCTTGGGAGTGACCCCCGATTTCCTTATTTGATTTTTAAACTTGGAAAGGACAATCAAACTTTTTTTATTGACAAATAATTCTAAATCTTTTTATATACAATCGTGAACATTTTATTGATGTGATCGTTGATGTGCCATGTTGAACCTCGTCGAATGCCTATATATGTGTATTGCTTGGAATCTGTTTGAAAAAAATGGGTCTTATATATTTACATACTATACCTTTTGTGACGTACCTGAACATAATAGTTGTGTGCATTTTTATTGTATCGCTACTAATTTTATAATTTTTTGAGGTGAATAAATATATCAATCTATCAAAAAATATGTGGACGTAGAAAAGTACTATAATTATCGAATAATTAACTGCTTAAGGTTCATACTCTGTCAGTCAAAAATGAGTATATCGCCATGGAGATATAACGGTAATAGACAATGGTAATACATCCAGTTTTGGTTGAATGGGAAAAACGCGTTACAGAAGTGCCACAATACATACAGTTTTGATTGAATGGGAAAAAATTTGTATAAAAATGCCATTCGTATAACAATTTTGCAATGAAAATAGCGTCAAAGATTCTATCTTATTTATTTTTACACTTGAAATATTAATAATAACACCTATATTAAAATTTATATTGCATTGTTTTATATCAAACCAGATTGTATAAGCTGAAATCTAACTGCATCTGCCCTCTCTGATTGTGGCTGCCTATTTATATCCAAGTAGGCCGCTTTCGGGATTGTTCTCGAGATCTGAAGTTATACGCTCGTTATTAGATTGTTCGGTTCTAGATTTATCTCGGCATTCTAGAAAATACCAGCTGGCATTCCGACATACCTGACTAGTGACATCATCGTTGTTTACGAGTGAACGCCGGTGAGATGTACTATGCAAGTGAGGCGAAAGGTCTGGCGTCGGTTCGTTACAATATGAAATTTCCAAAACATTTTTGGATTTTCCAAGTTACTTCGGACAATTCGAGAACTGATTTATTGTTTGGAGGTTACCGTCAGAGCCGGAACAATTTCTTCGAAGAAACTTTTGTGATTGACGTATTTTTTTCACTTTTATAATATATAAATCATACATCATTGAATTCATAATGAAAATTTTATTTAATAAAATTCAGTTGATGCTTGATCGATAACAAAACGTCGGAGACTAATATTGACATTAGCATAAGAAAGCTTAAAAAATGTTGGTGAGAAGAAGTGTGTCCTATTTCATTCCAGCTCTGAGAAAAGAGTCGTAATTTTGAGATCGCACGTTAAAAGGTAAGACCTTCGTCAATTCTAAATCGCACAAGTCTCTTGGTGAATCCTGAGGGTTGTTCATAAGGGTGCTGCTGAATGACGGAAAGAACAATTTTCTTTAATTTTTGAAAATAATAAATTTTTTCTACAACTGCTATCTAAAGTAGCCTTTGACGCTTTCAGATCTCAACGCAAATTTGACGTTTTCTCAGAAATGTCATTTTGTGACAGCATTTTCGCTCTAGAGCGAAAGTATTGAAAAAACACTTGATCTCCACAGCTTTTGTTGAAAACGAACCCATTCTTACATGATAGAAAGTATAGACAATGCCTATGTTAAATAAATTGTCGAAAGAAGTTGAAATTTCTTGGTAAAAGTCTAAATTCCGAGAAAAAAGTCGAAATTTCGAGATAAAAGTCGAAATTTCGAGTTAAAAGTCGAAATTTCGAGATGAAAGTCGAAATTTCGAGATAAAAGTCGAAATTTCGAGATAAAAGTCGAAATTTCGAGATAGAAGTCGAAATTTCGAGATAAAACTCGAAATTTCGAAATAAAAGTCGAAATTTCGAGATAAAAGTCGAAATTTCGAGTTAAAAGTCGAAATTTCGAGATAAAAGTCTAAATTTTGAGATAAAAGTCGAAATTATGGATGATCAAATAAACAAATAATTGTTGGCCCTTCCACGCTTCCGTAGTTTCCAATGCACTATTCTAAAAATTCTTTTTCCGAAATTAAGACCAAAATGTAAATCTGAAATGGATTCATGATAAAAAATTAAGTTGATTGTCGCTTGTTTGTTTCTTTGAATGTTAGACTAAACTGAGGGTATCTCAAGAACAGGGAATATCTCGGAACTCGAAAGTAGTGGAGAATTGTAATTTTCGCTTTTTGTTTTCGGTCACGTGACATCAGATTCAAAATGATTAATGGGACACCCTGTTTTTTTTGCATTCTTATGTTCCTCCCGATGAAACAATTTCAACGAACTATCACACTTGTGGTGTGGTGTGACAGATTTATTCAAGAAATACAGGTACTTCAATATCCTTTGTCCTACGACGTCTGGAACGAGCAATAGCCAAATTATTTAGGTTTAGGGTCACCCTGTATATTTGGGTAGTCCTATATTTTTTGTGATGATTAAAACAAGGCTAAATTATATTAATCATCCATAATGTATTGAAAATCGCCGTGGGACGAAGGATATTGAAGTTCCTGTAGTTCTTGAACAAATCGTTTTTGGCCACAAGTGTGACAGTTTGTTGGAATTGTTTTATCGGGAGCAACATAGAAATGTCAAAATATACACGTTGTCCTATTACTAAATTTGAATCTGATGTCACGTGACCGAACACAAAAAGCTTATTGGGTAACATAATATCAAAAAAAGCTACAGCAATTGATTTAATTTATAACCTCCAAATTACAATTCTCTACTACTCCCGAGTTCCGTGATATTCCCTGTCCTAATTTAGGTCAGAAATGGCTGATTTAATTGGTTTTCTCTAAAAAAAAACCATTATATGAAAATCACTTAATTCGGTTTTTTCTCGATATTAGAAAAACCGTTCATGAAAAGTCAAACTTTCTTTTCATAATATCAATCAGCATGAAAATGTGCAACTTTTCCCTAATTCAACAAATGTTGTATCTCATACAATACGGACACTCTGTACAATCAATTTTTTCTCAAGGTTCTAAAATATAATCTTTTGAAAAGTCAGCAGTTTTACCCAGAAAACCCTATTATATCGATTTTAATTAAAATTAATGATAGATAGCTAAGAAATTGTCCACCTCGTAATATATTATTTTTTTCCAGGTTTTAGGTTCACAGCTGTCCATGTCCAGTTATGTATCTTCAACATCCTCTCTTCATTCAGTGTCGATCTTACAAAAAAGGGCCATCTGCTGGAATTCGACAATAATAAATTAGTCACCTACCCTAAGGAACCTCTGCCTTTACGATTTGAACTGTTATCTAACTGAAAAACCGATGGAACATAAATTTTTTGTTACAGTTGTTCAAATTCATTGAATCTGGCCATATCTGCAAAACCATTTGGAAACCCATGAAACTCTTTGTTTCAGAATATTGTTCTATAAATTTTCTCTATAGCAGTTAACTAGCTGACACGAAACAAAAGCTAGCTCGTTTCGGAATAATGAGGGTTATGTTATCGACTCTGATTGCATCAACGGCAGTGTTCTCAGGAGTTAATAGAATAACCAGATCGGGATTTTAAAAATCACTAGAAATCACCAGCATTGACGCGCATGTGCTAAAACGTACCATGGTCCCAAGGAGACTACACGTAAACGTTATTTGACAAGGAGAGTTTAATCCCCATAATCATTGTTCAAAGAGAAAGAAGATAGTTAGTCAACCTTACGGGTACAATGGTTTGATCTAAATGGGTACCACCCCTAGATGTCACTAGTTCGATTGTGCCCAAATCAAGGCGCGACGATATTAGTACTAACAAAATTGTCTAGATCGCATTTTTGTTAGTTTTGAGTTCGGAGAAATCTGCAAATGCGTCGTTTGCTTTGTTCATTAATAAGTTCAGTACCGTTGAGTTTTTTAGGTTTTAGCTTGATATGTGTGTAACGAAATCTTTGAAATTAATTTTCACCCACTTCCAGACTTCCGAATGACTTGAAATTTGGCAAGTGTACATAATTCCGGTGACAATGCATTATGAAATTGTTGAGGAAAAAACAGTATGGCGGACGAGTTTTGTGGTTTTACTACTTTTTCAGATAATATAATTGTAAATAATTGTAATAGGTGTAGACCTAACAATCCTTTCCGGTAGTGGTTGGTTTGTGCTTCGATATAATTGGACTGTAGATGATCCTGCGTGTTTCAAATCGAGTACCAGAAATTGACAGCCAAGTCGCACATTATAACTTTTAATAAACATTCAATCTGGTTACATCAGCAAAAAGGACCACCTGTTCACAAGACAGGAAGGAAATGAACAATCAGTGTCGATGACACAAAATGATGATACGTATTTGTATAAATACCTTACAGGAAAGCTCAGCTCTTGCAGGACAATGTACATTTAACTTGTCAAGTTTGACAACGGAAGATACCAAATTCAGCTTTACCGCTTTTTGGAGATATATTTGCGTGGATCTTGAAACATTAACTCCACAAACTCTATTTATGGATTCAGGAACATATATTATGCTTTTCTGTTGCAATTTATAAACGTTTTCTCATCAAATACAGTGCAGTTTTTTAAACGTAAAAAGGAAGCGTCAGAATATTCAACAAGACTTGACACCCGCACACTTGATTCCGCTATATAAAGCCCAGGCATGCAATTGAGCAGGATTGGCTTTAAACAATTTTATAGGACCTTTTCCAACAATAATAAACAAAAATTATTATCAGATCATCTCACAGCACTGCGAACATAGGAGAGGATATGACTAATTAACTATAGTCCAACACCTTCAGTTTTCGCCGTTTTCGGTTTCGCTGTTCACGATGACAATAACTGCCATCGTGACATCCTAATAATTATCTAGCAAAGACACTTATAGGTAGTTCATTTAAAGAACTAATAACATTTGGTATATTCAAGTATCAAGGACGTATATTGCGTCAGATTAGAGTATTATTTGTTGAAAAGTTTGTAAATAGGCCAGACAATTATCAATTTCTCTAACTCTACTATATTGATTGCTCTGGGAGAAGTACTTTATAGTCATCAATGAATCTACGAAGTATTCTGCATCGAGTTTTGTTCTGCCGCAAGGAAGGAATGCAGGATTCAAAGCTACTAAGAATTCTTCCGAGACCACTCCTACTACACATGGAGGGGACGTCTGATGGAAATTGGCATAAAAGCAGCACAATTTTGAAAGTTTAGACTTTAGTTACTTAGTTGAGTCAAGTATCTTGTTCAGTGTGTGAAGTTGGAAGTGCAGTTATTTGTTTTTGTGTAAGTAGGGGAGGGTATGAGCCACGTGGAGACAATTTTTATTTTTTTGTGGTTATAATTGTCAACTTGAATTTTTTTGCTACATTTACGTATGCTTTACCTACCTCGAAACCCCATATAGGTACCAATTATGAATAGAATCTGACCATAATCACAAAACTCGTCCGCCATGTTGCAATATTGATTTTATGATTTTGATAAACAAAATCATAATCTCCGACCCTGAAAACCCCCACACATACCAATGTTGGGTCGAATCAGACCATGATCACAAAACAGCCGAATTGGAGACTCAATTTTGTTTCTCTAACATGAATTTCATAATGCGTTGGCATTGGAATTATGAACACCTGATAAAATTTCAAGTAAATCGGACAACTAAAAGTGGCTCAAAATTCAGTTGCAATATATGACCCAACCTAACCAAACACTACATGCAAACAAACATGCAAGTTGAAAACAATCTTGTAAAAATGGTATGCATCTTTTTTATAAACTCTTCTAGGTACCTAATTCCTAAAATAAAGTTCGTAAAACTTCAATTTCAAACATTTCAAATTAATAAAATTATGAGATGAGATTGCTAAGGTAATGTGCAAGAAATTCCTTATAAGTTGTACATTCCATATAAGTGGCGAACTAGTACAGTGCCGTAAATTATGCCATTCTTGCAAGGTTCTATTATTGAAAGAGCCTAGATGTCACGCGCGATTGCACCAAACGATTTTTCCACAGTGACTATCTTCTTTCTCTTTAAACAATGCCATAATCACTGAAATGAAATTATAATTTGATGACTGGAATGCTCTTAGCAGTGTTGCCAATCCGGTTTTGTTAAATTACACGCTCGTCAAAGGCAAATTACTCACCATTACTCACTTTTGATTTGATATTCAACTTTTGTCATTGACAACTAAAGGCTCGTTCATGCCCTTGCGAATATTCGCAATTTTTTTGCGATTCGACTCATACGGTGAAAAAATGTAAGTGAATGATGAATCATACCATGTAATTTTTCAGAAATTGGAGTTAGATATCACTACATTACCGAAAAATTACATGATGATTCATCATTCACCGCTTTTTCTTGCCGTATGAGTTGAATCGCAAAAAAAATTGCAAAAGATTTGTGATGGCTTTGGATACCCCAATCAAAAGAGATAAAATTTCTTAATTTTTCAATCCCTGTTGATATGACATTTATACTTCTTGATTGCCACGAATCATAAACCATGCCACAGAACAGCTAATTACTAAACTAGGTATGACGACAGTTTTTTCCACTCATTTTATCTAGATGTCGCTCTCTTTGTGAAAAACCGTGGATAATATCTAAAGCTTTTTATTCTACAACCTTCAGCAATAAAGGTTTGAATTACTCACCTTTTACTCACTTTTTCCAAAATCTCACTTTAGGACACACGACATGTCAAATTACTCACTTTTCGTGTAATTACTCACCGATTGGCAACACTGGCTCTTAGTTCCACTGCGCACCCGTATAAAGTGATAACTATAGGAGATGAAGAAAGGAGGCACATGCAATCTAGCAGAGAAATACTTTATTGCTTACTTGTATGGGTGCGAGAGAGACATTCATCTGCACGTACGTGTTAGTAGTTTCCCAATTTATTGTTTGTAAACACGCCAGTGCAGTGCAGCGCGTCTTTGTATCAGTTTTATATGTTACAATCAACTCAATCTCGATTCCTCCGCCACTGCCAGGAACCACAAAACAAACATGGCGGCCCCCATGAGAAATCAAGTCGCGCAGCCTGACGAGCATTCCTGTCATCATATTATTATTTCATTTCAGTGGCCATAATACAATGGGTACACTAGTAGAAAGAGATGAAAGAACATTTATGACGAAATGTGACGTGGTAAGACGTGTCATGGCCGCCGTTCTCTATAGACAGTGACGGACTAGCTCTTGGTTTTTGAAAGTTACATGTGACAGTTTTGTTGCTTGATTCGAGATCGACTCTGTACTCATATCCAAGTACGTCACTATGACGCGTTGATGCTACAAGATTCTGATTGGCTAGAGTTTATTAAACCCTTCTTGTTAGTTTAGTCTCTTTGCCATGGTCCCCTATAGGGATTTTATATGGCACAATATTTTGAAAGATTTCAGAAGGCGCATGCGCAAAACCTGTTACTAACCCTCAGAAAACTAAAAACCTAAAACATTATTCACAAGTCAACAAAGTCAAGTCATAAAAAAAATTAAATGTGTTATTTCCGACTACCTGTTGCAACCCTCCGAAGTCTTCGAAAGTCTTGTGCGAGCTAGGCAAGACGGAAGAAACTGAAACAATCAGATTTCTTCTTCGTTTGAAAATAGTCGAGAAATGTCAAACTAAAGTGTTAGGTTAGGAAATCTAATAGATGAAAATTAATGAAACATTTTCAGCTATAATATCCCAAGGACATTGATAACTAACGAAATAATTTTTCGAAAGCATGTTATTTGGTTATGTTACCTAAAATAACGTGCTTGAGGAAGTTGTGATAAAATTATGAGTTATTTATCAATGTTCGAGGGATATTCGGAGAGAAAATTTTTTGCAATTCGAACAAAATTATTTATTGAACACACAGTTATTAAAAGAACAATTCGTATAATGATATTCCGTTGATCTTGCTGTATTCGCCTCGGTTACTGCATAGGTGTTTCCACGCATACTATTGATTATTTGGTTATGATGTTCCTGATCAATATTCAAATAAGTTTTTATGGAATTTCCATTATTGTGCCCAGTAATTTTCAACAATTGTTGTTCTTGAACTACACTCTTTGCTAGTTGACTGACTGCAGTTGCTCTATTATAGTGATTGGTTATTTTCCTCTGTTTAGTATCCAAGCCAATTGCTTCAGCAGAAGATTTCGTCCATCCGTTGATTATATTTCTACCCAGAGGCATATTGTCGTACCAGTTATCGCTTTCTGTCGTCCAGTGACGATTTGGCCTTAAAAATAGTCTATTTGTCTTGATATTCGTGCCTCGTTTTAATATAATTTAATGAATAATCTGACAGGAAAAGCATTGTTATCACTATTTTGAACTAACCATTTGGTAGAGGCGTAGATCTTTGAACCACCTTGGCAGGTTTTATTGAAAATTGGATTATATTCTATCCTATTAGTTGGAGATCCATTGTTGTCCTTTTCGATATGAAAATAATCAACTAAGCAAGCAGCACCTTCACCACCTCTCCAAGCCAATTCCACCGCTGCTATGTGATAAATTTTGCGTAGGAATCCTATAGGGGTATTTTAATCCCAAAAGTTTATAATTTTACTCATTTCCGTTGAAGTTAATGGTACTGAGCTTGTTTTGCGTTTAGTGGGATCTGTTTGCAAATTTCTTTGTGCTGCGTCGCGTGTATTCCGCGCTTGTTTGAATGCAACACTTTTAAAGGGGTCTAGCATGATATTATACTCCTTGTAATACTTTTCTAGTAATAATTTGCTTGTTATATTCCATACAGTTTTAACAGTAGCCTCCTTAAACTCTGTGCTATCTTGTCAATTGCCGCATCATTTTGAACACCAAAGCGAGGAAGTGACATTTTCGAAATAAATTGAATTACTGAAATGTCAAACAACTTTATTGTGTTGGTTGCTTAGCAATGTCATGACATAAGTGATAACTACCCGTGAAAACTATCCATGGAGTTATCAGTGTAATGATGGTTTCATTGGTTATTTCGACACAATGACTAGAAATAGACAAATTTGATAGGATAATTTTTTGAGCAAAAAATTTTCACTTGTAATCTCCCAAGTGCTTGAATTATGGCCGGAAATTTTTCGAGTACATGAATTTTTTGAAAATTACCCGAGTCGCGCAGCGACGAGGGTAATTTTCTTAAAAAATTCATGTACGAGATAAATTTCCTGCAATTAATTCAAGCACGCGGGGGATTCGGTAAGAAAATATATCCAACAATTCATAAGAAATAACTAACTATGGTTCACCTGAACTATTTATATGCATAGTACAAAAAAGATGCATGAAAATATTGATATGTAAAACACACTTAACAAAATTTCAATTTGATTTTTTTAAATTTAATCAAAAAAAAAGTAAAAATGTTCTCTTGCTCCACTGGGAATTGAACTAGTGACCACACGACCACGAGGCGGACACTTTACCGACTCGCCACGGGGCCTTTGATTTACATATAGACAACTGGTGTTTGAAGTGTTTCTGAAATTTGATTTCAGAATTTGCAAATTCTGCGATTATCGTGAAGAAAATATTCAGACACATTCGAAATATTTAATAAATACATAAATATGAAATATTATCTCATTTCAAATGAAAAATACAATTCCATTTGTACATCAAAGCAAAATTTAAGCTATCACCTGTCAAAAATTTGACAGAAAAATTTCCACTTATTAATTTCGGCCAGGGTACCCAGGAGGATAAAAATTTCCGGAAATTTTTTGGGTTGCCATGGCATCTAAATAAGAACGAATGTTTTGGTTCTCTCTAAAAGTGAGGTGTGAAATTTTCAAAATAATATCATCAAATTAAAAAACCTAATTACTTATAGGTAATCACATGACTATGCTTTCGAACTTTCATACAAATAGGTATTACCAACTTTTTATTTTAAAATATCTTTCAGGGAATATTTTAGCAATTCCGGCTCAAATCGAAATCAAAACAAGCATTATTTGTCGAAAATCTTTGTGAATGAAGTATAGCTGCAGTTTATCCGATTATTCCACTCATGCATTTCGATTGGTTGGAATTTCTGTATAGATAATTTGATTTTGTAGTTCTGCTCTTGATTGGGTATTGAATATCTATATCGAGTTATCGTAGGTAATACCACAAGTGTATCCGTGATTATCGAAATAGCAATTCCTTTGAATTTGATAATCAAATTATGTAGCTTGGCAACCACACGAGCGCTTGCTTGCCTATAGCAACATAATTTGATTCGAAACCGAGAAGGAATTAACGATAATCGC
Source organism: Chrysolina oricalcia (assembly GCA_944452925.2). Taxonomy (NCBI): domain Eukaryota; kingdom Metazoa; phylum Arthropoda; class Insecta; order Coleoptera; family Chrysomelidae; genus Chrysolina; species Chrysolina oricalcia. Next base: position 14,245,976 of record OX101818.2, on the reverse strand, counting down.
CGATAACACGAGTTGTGTTTGTTAAGATTATTTCATGAATAAAATCGAAACCATTTTTATTTATTTACTATTCAATTTAACTAGGAACATTAATCCCGCATTTAGTTCTGAAATTATGCAACTAACAAAACATTTACTTGATATTTCAAACATCCCTCTATTTCTGTTACCAATGACAGAGCGCGTCATTCGTAGTTTCGTCATTGCATGTCTAGTCTACTGTTTCTCGTTCGAGGTTATGTTTTGATAACATTTTGATTTAGAGATTTGATTAATCAACGAGTATTCAAAAATTTGTCGAAAATTGTGAAGTTGATATGAATTAATAGTGAGTGCTTATTTAGTTTTGGTCAAAGTTTGGTGTTGTGTCATTATAGCAGCTTGCTAGTGGTAAGTTTGTGTTTTGATAATAACCAATCAGGAATCGAACTACAAAATCGAAAACACATCATATACCTATCCAGTAGCCAATCAAGAGCCGAACTACAAAATCGAAAACATGATGTTTTCATTTATCAACACAAAAATTTCAACCAATCATAACACGCTATTTTAGCATAAGTTAAATAATCGAATTTATAGTTCGTTTCCTCATCGGTTGTTTAACAAAACAAAATTACCACTAGCTCACCAGATGCTACTCTGTCAAGTTCGGTGTTTTCAGATTCGTAAATGTGACAGGTAAACGTCAAATATAAGTAATGACGCTATGCACGCTTTTAAAAACGAGCATATTTGGGATAAATCAATATTTCCTATTTATTGAACTTTATTAATTCTCAGATTAACTATTTTGCTAATTTCGTGTCTAATAAAATTCCACTCGTGATTGAATTTATCTCATAAGTCTGTCTTTTATTTCTGAACGAAACTGAATTGCTTCGAGAATACACCACTCGCCCTGCGGATTCGTGGAGTTTTCTCGAAGCAATATGCAGTTTCGTTCAAAAGTGAATCGACAGACTTATCGCGAAAATGCAATCACTTGTAGTATTACTGTTGAAAATTCTTCAAGGAACCCTGATTTTAATGGTGTACCCAGGGTTCTTATGGAGGAACTCTGGCTGTACCATTGTTTCAATCAAGTTACGACATAACTTGGAGGCCAAATCACTGAAGTTACGACATGACCTGGATGTCACTATAAGAAACGTCAGTTTTGGCAGTTTGATATCGGATAAATAGGAGCATTATTGTTTAAGTGGATAAACCTTCATTTACCTTCACCACGGCAATAATTTTTAATTATTGTCGTATAGATCGGGAGGCAAGGACACAAATTGCCGGGTCATTTTCTCTATTTTTTGAGCATGCGAGTTATGCATAGAATATGTTACTCTAATATAGACGTCTTTCGTGCACCCTTACGACATGTGGTTGCAGGAGGGTTGCCATTCCCGCGGAAAATTAATAAAAAAAACTCGTAGCCTCTTGCATGATACTTGCTCTACTCATTGTTTTAAATTTAAAATGCGAAAAAAATATCGTCTTCCAACTGTTCCATCTGAATTCCACTGTTGATGAAAAGTGAAAACGCCACCAAAAATCAAAAAGTTGCTCCGGAGCGCCACGGCAAATGATAATAATAGCCGTCCTCTACCCGCAGACGAGGATTTTTAGAGTGGCTAGCTAGATCTTCTGATCTAACCCCACTTGATTTTATTTTGTGGAGATACCTTCAGTCAAAAGTTTACGTTAACAGACCTAATATTACAGTACTATGAATGAAATAGAGAGTTGAAGTGATTACAGTACGTGAACCTTCACGTAGACGTTAACGTACGAAATATAACGTTTACGGGTTGTTATGAAATTGAGTTGCAGTTGAACGTATGTCAACCGTTAACCCCAACATGTTAATTTGTCTTTACTTTGCTTTTATGCTGTTTTCTCTGAACAACTGGATGAGAGTTCATCTTTGCGGATCTTAATAGGGATTTTGACCATATACCTCCCTTGCCAAATGCAAATCAATTTCTTCCCGAAATTGACTTTTCGAAATGTTCATTGTTTCAAATAAAGCGAAATACCCAACAAGATCATCAAAAATACATTAAAGAAATGATGATTGATATAAAATTGTAAATAATGCGTTGTCGCTTTTTGATGTTATGGCTTTAAAGTCAAAATTCGCTCATTCGCAACTCATCGGTGTTATTCGCATATTCTTCGGTTAACGTGCGTTGATTTTTAAGGTATCCGTTTGAGACCGTTAGGTTACGTATGCCCGTAAATCTATTTTCAACGTTAACGTGAATAGCTGACGAATGCGCATGCGTAGATGTCAATTTGTACGTTAACGTTTACGTTCATGGCAGCACTTCAACTCTCTAATATCATTTATTTCTCGAACATACGGTTATCTAACATGAGAAAAAATATGAGATCCATGCACAGAAAAATGCTTTCTTTTTGAAATTATTTCAAAATAGAGTCTGCAATTAAAAAAAAATATATTGACATCATAACTCGAACAGCGATATGACACGTCATCAAATATCTGAGTACACCAAATAATGCGCAACTGAAAAATAATATCGACGTATGTCTGAGCTATTTTCCCTAATGGCCACATCATGCGTTTAACGAATTTGTTCCAACCTTTACGTGCTCACTGTATAATAATTTATAAATCTTCACAAAATTATTTTTCTCCACGTTCATCACAGAATTTGCCAATTCTGAAATCAAATTTGATTACAGAATGCTGGAATTCTCTCTCTTGAGACTGAAGAAATATTCTGCAACACCTCTGCCCCCATGCAATTTAAATGTATTTTTTCTACAAACGAAGTGGCACTTTTTTTATTTTCATTCGTTACCATGACACCGTGCGCGAAGTAATGTGCGAAATATATTTCGCACACTGCATGTAAACTATATGGGATTTTCATATTCTAACCTATATGGTCCTCAACTCCTCAATCAAGCAAAAAACAAGAAATCGTTTATTTATTAATGTAGAACAATAATTAAGGCTTTCAAATTGTGAGAGATATTTTTCTGGTTTTATTTGCTTCACACCACTCTTTAAATTGCTGATATGCATTTTCATACTGCCGCCTCGATTTCTCCGGTAAAAGGTTGGAAATTACGGAATTGGCCGCATCTATCAAGTTAGGTGGGGTACTGCTTAGTTCATCGTCGCTCGAAATTTCCATTCTTTTACAATAATAAATATCACGCACGAAATTGACGCGAATAAAAAGTCACTCCAAAATAATTATCAAGAACTGTCACTTTGAAATAATTGTCAACAAATGCCATTTTATTTCCATAGTTACAGTAATTACTTGATTTAGAAAAATTATTTAAGCCAGTTCAATACTATTTTTCATAGTTATTACTTATTTTAGAACAATATTTTTGACGTTTGTAGAAAAAATTTTGTTTGCATCTTATGCGCGAAATACTTTGGTAACCTCGACTATTTTTTTAACTCGGCTGCGCCTCGTTAAAAAAAATCAGTTCTCGACCACCAAAGTAGCATTTCGCGCACTAGATACAAAAATAACTATACATTCTCTCTCTTGTGATAGAAGAATATTCTCACACTGGTTAGCAATAATAACATTAGCCTTGACGCAGTTGATTGTCATCGTAGTGGCAAAATTTGAGTAAGTGTCAAAATTATTGCTGTCACGTTTCCTATCTTTGATCGTGGAGAAAGTATAGTCTGCTACTCGGTTAGAATGAAAATTCGTGATGCTCGTGGTTCCTCACGCTCGCTTTCGGCTCGCGCTCGGAACTTTCCACTCGCGTCGAATTTTCATTCTAACCTTGTTACAGAATATACTATTTGATGCTTGTTGTTTCTTGATCATACCTTGGTTTTCTTCTGAGTTAATTGCAATTTCATCAATCGATTTTGGCAGTTGATCTCCATCGAACCATTGAAAAATTAATTTATTGTCTGATTCCTCCCAACCATAGTCGGCGGGGGAAAATTCTGTAGGTTGCGGGAGATGCGCATGCCTCCAAAGATGTCTAATAAACTATACAATAAAATGCACGGCATAAGCGCTCCGACCAATGCTATGTTATTAACAATTTTTGATGAAAAGACGTTAAATCGCTAAGAATTTTGAATGGCTATTCTACGCAAGGTTAGTCAGGTTAGGTTAGGATGGCTAGTAATTCAAGCATTTTTAACTCAGTTTGCCTTCTTCTTGTCGGTCATTTGAACTTACCGCCATTACAGTGAGCAATCACAGAACGTGCCGTGCCGTGCATTTTATTGTCGTCAGTGAAATAAATGCTGTTCTTTTAATATGTTTATGGAGTTCGACTTTACATGCTAGTAGGATTGCACTGTCGACATTTTTCGCATTTGTTGTAAATATTTCATCACCCTCATTGATTTTATAATTTTTCATAAACACGGCCACACGAGCCTCGTCGACATTCGTGGAAGACGTAGTTTGTTGTGGAATTCAGATGGAAGACGATATTTTTTGCGCATTTCAGTTTCAAAACAATGAGTAGAGCCAGTTTCATGCAAGAGGCTATGAGTTTTTTAAATTAATTTTCGGCGGAAATCACAACCCTCCTTTAACCCCATGTTGTACAACTGGAATGGAAGACGATGATTTTATTGTTGGATTTCATTTAAATATTTTATGCTCAAAAAGTAAAATGAGAGGAAATGGTGTAGTGAAATCTGTCACTGCCTCCCGGACTATTTGAGTTTGTTGCAGACGCACGCTGTACCCTAGGACGCATTGCTATCAACAAAACCAAATGTCAAGAAGAATTTTTCCTACTTTTTGTTACAAAGTGTTGTTTTTGACTTAAAATGAGCGATAATGGTAGATTTGGTAGTGCAACTACTGAAATTATAGATTCTGCAATAGACAACACTTCCACTTCAAAAAATACCAAAACATCAATTTGGAAGCAGTTACCTACAAGCTATCGAAAAAATTTTGGAACTTACGTAGTTCGGTCTCCTCAACAAAAAATCCAAATGAAATGTTTGGTTGTCTCAAGTAATTTCGGAGATACGACTTATTTTTGAATGATATCTGGCATTTTCTAGCACACGTTTCTTCCGTGAAAGACGCACTCAAAATTCCTCCTTATTTTCACCAGCACAATATACACACCTCAATTAATCAGTTTTCACCTTTTTTTAAATTGAAAACAGTACTTTTTATCAGTCTTTTCCCCAACTTTCAACAATCATAAAGACAACAAACTCTTACTGTTTTGGTAACTTGGAAATCAGTCAGCGCCAACTTTTCAAATAAAAATAAATATTTCTCGTAAAGGTATGTTCATGCTTATACGAACTTCGGAAAATTTATGCGAATCGCAAATTAGGAAATTACCAACAAAATTTGACGTTCATAGTCATGCGACAAAATTTGATGGTCACTGTCATTGCGGGTAAGTCAAAGTACCTAGAATTTAATGTTTTGTGGGTTTTTTAGTTTTGTTAATAATGGTTTATTCTTTCATTGGTAATGAAAAGTATTCCATCCCGAATCCTTTAAGCAAGGAATAGAATATAAAAGTAGTGGCCTTTCTGCCGGAGAAATGGGTTTTGTTGTGATATATGACTTTTTTATTTCTGGTCTCACTATTGATAAGAGTTCATTAAACTGAGAACACGTCACACGAAAATCAATAAAACATTCATAGGGATCATTCAGTCTCATTTCTCGAACGAGGCTGTGATAATCACCATACATTTTTCGAGTTTTTAAAAATGTCGAACACTACAACTCCTTTTTTTCGTCTGGAAGCTTCACGTTCTTTCCAAAGCTGATACAACTGATGGTAGAGTACAATGAACCCATCCAAATAATCTATATATCCTTGAACGAACGAACTTTTGTTTTTTTATATAAAATGAGAATTGAAGAATTATGAAATGATATGATTGTTCACCTGCATGTGTATTTAATTTTGAGGATTTGAGGTTAATAAAATAATAACACAAACACATTTTACGCATTCTGTGGTCTCGTGATTTGATCCGAATTCGCAAAAAAGTTCAAATATTTCAACTTCATTGCGATTTTTTCATTTGCGCGGCGGAACTATGGGCTATACAGGAAGCTGTCAAACATATAAAGAACTTACATATACCTCGGACAGTGATTTTTAGCGACTCTAAGAGTGCTCTTCTGAAGATAACCCGAACCAACTTCTCAGCTCACAACGATCACCTTTCACTCAAAACAAAAAGTCTTATTGTAGGGGCCATACAGAGCGGACAGCAAATTGAACTGGCCTGGATACCTAGTCATTGTAACATTACTGGAAACGAGGCAGCTGATAATCTTGCAAACCTGGGACGTAAAAAACCGATAACCCATACTCCTCAAGCGGATTTCCGGGAATTCCAACCTCTGTATAAAGAGAATTTGTGTAACAGTTGGGTAACAGAGTATAGGAGAGTCGGACAGTCCAAAGGATCAACCTATTTTTCATCAGTCCCCCGTCCTTACAGGAAGACGTGGTACCACAATTTTAAGCATCTTTCCAGAAAGGTAGTGAGTACCCTATGCAGAATGAGAAGTACACACTGCCTCACAATGGCTCATCTGAACAAAATTAAAATCAAACCCCATGACCAATGCGAATGTGGGGCGAGACAGGACCTAACCCATATTCTCTTTAATTGCCCTAATAACGGAAGGAATATTGAAATTCTACATCAGTGTCTGAACATACCAAGTAATTACCCCAGGCCTATAGCAGTCAACGATATTCTGTTCGACCTCCTCTCCCTATACAATATCAACATCCTCTCTGCTTTCCTAACATCCTCTAACTTTGAGCTATAATACTTAGTGCATGTGCTTGGTAATACAAGAGTGATGCTTGCTTGAACTTGAACTTCAATCCTTATTAGAGATACTATGCTGAACACGGCCTTTCTCACCTTTCTCGGTACCCAAGTGAGGATGGGCCCACAGAACTCATACTTATATCTTATGATATAAGATATAAGTATGAGTTCTGTGGATGGGCCCGACCCAGAATCACTTTGTTGTGACCTCGCTGGGCTTTGTAATGACAAATCGTTAACCATTGGCCGGATAGCCCTGGCAGCTAAGGCCATTACAGGAAGAAGAAGAAGAAGAAGAAGAAGAAGAAGAAGAAGAAGAAGAAGAAGAAGCCGCCGCCATTTTATTCGCATGAATTTTCCGAAATTCGTATGAGCATGAACATACCTTAAGGGCGAAGCTAATTTTACGACGTTGCCAACGTGATTCCAGAAATATATAATTTAACGGATCTCATGAAATATTTTAGGGAATGAGTAATGAAAAATGAGTTGTTATAATTACTGAGATGGGCGAACGATAAACAGAGAGGGTAAATATCCACTACCAACTATAGTCGGAAAGGCACATTTCGAGTTGTTTATTGACCTAATCCAAATTCGATATCCACTTTTTCAACACTTTTTATACCAAAGAAATGTATTTGACCTTTCTATTTGATTCTTCCGCGAATAGTGTTTTATATTCTTTTTTAACTCTACTGACGGCGTCGAAATTTAACAACTTTTTTCTGTCATTGTGACGGACAAAGAATCAATTTACACCTTGTTTGTATAACTACCCTTCATGATGTCTTCTATGGCATTGGGCCAGATAGCCGAGTGGTTACAGCGACATTGTTTTAATCACTTTGGCTGCCAGTCGGCGATGGTTCAAACCATGGGAACTGCAGAAATTTTTCTGATTAGGTACCCGAGAAAGTGCTAGGAATCGCACGTAAAATGGTTCTAAGACCTCGTTGATCCTTAGCTCCCACAAGTTTCGAATTCTGTGGGCTGTAGTTCGTAAGGGGACGACAGCTGGTTAACGGAAAAACAATTTTAAACAAAAAACAAAATTATTTTCGTTTTACTTTCTATTCGTGATAGTGTGATAATACCCAACACTTTTTTATACTTTCTTCTGTAGTTTTACAATAACTTCAATACCCTTTAGTCATCTAATCATCCCAGAATACTCTTTATGAGCGTGTACAAATAATTGATATGGCAACACCGTGGACGTTCTTTGCCCTATCCCACATTTGACGTCCTCCACGTCTGGGAGGTGGGACTCTGTAACTTGTATCGCATAGCGAAGCGAAGCGAAACGAAGGTAAACGAAGCAAACGCTATTACTTTCCGATGTAAGGGAAAGAGATAAGGTATGCTTCGCTTCGCTATCTCTATGCGAAATAAGTTACAGAGTCCCAGCCGGAAAGTGTGTTATGATATTTGTCTTTGAAAGTTTTTGTGTCTAGGTACCTTGAATGGTGGCTTATTACTTTTAAATTCTTTTAACGCAGTTAATGGAGAAGTTTTTTTTTGTTGCTGTTCCAGAAAAAGTTAAAAATCTTATAATTAACACCATTGTTTCTGATATAGGAATAATTAACAATTTTTTTTGGGTTCCTAGCCATGCATATAGGAATTGACGGAAATGAGAAAGCAGACTCTGCAGCAAAGACCGCAACTGAAAATGACATTGATGTGAATATACCCGTCAGTCCGAATGACACAAAAAAGTTCACAAAAAAAGAAATATTTAACACATGGCAACACGAATGGACAAACAACGTTTCGAAATTGAAAGAAATTAAACCTGATGTTGCAGCCACTAGACTTCCTCAAGGACTGACGAGAAGAGAACAAGTCGTGATAACACGACTTAAAATAGGCCATACGAACGTAACATCCTCTATATATATATATATATATGCTGAGAAGACAAAGACAACCATACTGTGAAGATTGCCAATAAACACCGATAACCGCCAAGCACTTTCTATTAGAATGCCACCAATATGGAGCTGCTCGACAGCGTTTTAATCTACCAAATAATATCAGATCCTGTCTCAGTAACGTAAATATTAATAGTGTTTTGAAATTTCTTAAAGCGACAGATCTTTTCAACAAAATATAAAGAAATACGATATGCAACGAAAAGGCTAATGACCTCAGTAGTCGAAGCCAAATAATAATGAAAAAAATAAAAAATTAACAATTTTTTCCAGAAGTCACAAGCAAAAATTCTTTGATATTTCGTTTGGTTCAAGATCATATATAATGTTTACAATATCGTATGATTAGGAACTCCGCTAGAGGGCAGCAAAGTTGTATAAATGAAAATGCTTTATTCCATAGAAAAATCAAGTAGTATTCAAATGTATAAAGTGAATACCAAAATTCAATACTTTAAGTAATCATGAAAAAGTGAGGAATACAGTCTAAATAAACATTCAAAGCAAAGTTGAGGTTAAGGGGTTTTTCAGAAGCTACCAACCCCCACAACCTTCTCAATTTCGAGATGAAATGCATATATACAGGGTCCTGCAACAGTGCGTCAGGCTTTCATAGCACTCGTACCATATAAGTTACCGATTTTGTTCGACTGTAAACTCAAACTGTTGAAAAAGGCACAGTATAAGAAAATGTTTTCAGATGTACAAAGTGTTTCAAAAGTGTGTGGCGAATTGAAGTTGAATGTTTTCAAATAGAATACCTTGTATTTTTTTCCACATTCAGAATCACCCTAATGACCTCAACTTATGACTGCAATATTAGCACCAGCCTTTGGCAGGTTCGGATATAATTTTTTTTAAATGTAGTTAACACCCCAATTCAAAAATTCGTATGTTTTGTGAATTAACCATTTCACTGTAAATTAACTGATAATTCCATTTCGGATGCTACCGTATAATTTTTGAAGGTCGGCAACATACAGGGTCTTCAGAATAAATGTTTGAACTTCGAGAATTTGGAATCGAATTTCCTCAGAAGTTGCAAATGGAACACTCTGTATATTTTTGGATGGATCGACGTATTATGATATATTGCTCATTTCTAGCCGTTTTAAGATATTTGTGAAAACCAAAACTCGGATGGTGTGAAATCATTATTTATTTCAAATAAATCGAAAAAAACAAACGATGACGAAATGGAAACTAAAGTGAATGTTCAAAATGTCTTCCACCCTGTTCTATACACAATCTGATTTTTTTACCGAAAGACATTTCATCTTCTGCCAACGTATCAGGTGTAATAGTGGCAAATACATTTTTTATTCTTTGTTGTATATTCATAGGAGTTGGTGGATCATTGTAAACCGTTTGCTTCACATGTCCCCATAAGAAGAAGTCGAGTTTGGTAATATCAGGTGATCTAGCCGGCCACCTGGTTGGTCCATTTTTTCCAATCCTGTTGGGGAAAGTATCTTGGAGGTGATCCTGTACAGTCTCTGAAAAATGTGCTGGAGCTCCATCTTGCTGGAGCCACATATTCTGTTTCTAGTATATTGGGGTACATCCACCAGTTACCCAGGCAATATATTCCTTAGGAAATCCAGGTACATAGGTCCATTGAGATGCCCGTTGAAAAAATGTGGCCCTATTACATACAGTATTGCCAATTATTCCACCCCACACATTCATTTACCATAAAAATGAAAATTGTGTCGATTCACACACCCACTTCTCTCAGTATAAAGGGTAGCATACATTTTACTAGCTAGAAGACAATTTCTTCCACTATCCCCTAATACAAAAACCATGTCAGTAAGCTCATCTTTATCAAAATTCATTTTGGTAACTTCAAATTGAAACCAAACCGTACACTGACAACAGGTCAAATACAGTGAACAGAAGAATCCTTAAATTATGTGAATATCATTGACACTCTAGATGCATTTGAGAATCATGAGAATTGAAATCTGGAAAGTCACAAACAACGAGAGGTCGTTCCATAGTACAATTAATTTTTTCTACGGATGCTATACAATGTGCCACTTCTCTCATCGCTTTCATACGTTCAAAACGAAAGATTTCTCACGCAGTGAGAAATATCCGCCAATACAGTGAGAAATAATTTCTCACACTTTGTATATCAGATAATATTTTCTTGTAATGCGCCTTCGTCAACAGTTTGAGTTTACATTTGAACAAAATTGGTAACTTCTATGATATGAGTGCTATGAAAGCCTGACGCACTGTTGCAGGACCCTGTATATTTCCAGATTGTGCAGCTTATTTTCCTTTAACTTGTTTCGAAGTCAAGTCTCTTATAGTTTATTTTATGTTATATCACAACGTAACTCATTAGGTTTGTTCATTTGTGTCAGTGAAGCTGATCTGACCAGATATTTTCAAAAGAGATAGACAAATAAATCACAAGTGTTTGACAAAATTCTTGCAATAAAAATGTGTCGCAATCGAATAAATCATGATTTTTCAATGGAAAATACCATTATAATTTATTTTGAATGATTCAACTTAGCCGCCATCTAGCGGCTCTCCCAATCATACAGTCGTCTTGTCAAGATTGTGTAGGCTCTTTCACCAAATAAAATATCAAATTTTGCTGAAAGACATTTTCATAGGGTCCAGTCTTTTCCTTCTTATCCTATATCACACCCTATATCTGAATAACTTTGTGCCAATTCTATGACATGTCGAAAGTGTCGACTAGTTCTCTGAAATTAGTTTATGGTATTCAATTTCGGATCGACTACACTGAACTCTGACACGACATCCTTTGATAATGTTTATCAACATATCCTGCTTCGATAAAAACTACGGAAAACGATATTTTTGTCTTTATTTACACTTTTGAACATTGCTCGTGATTATTTACATCCGAATCACGTAAGCCGTCGTCTAACGTCTTCAAAGACTTTTCGGACGACCCTTTCAACCTGTCGTTCTTCATCTGCGGTACCATGAGCTTCTGCAAGGCTGAAATGGGCATCTCAAACATCATGCACATCATAGTTCCTACTAGGTAAGACATTATGATATCACCGATGGCGGTCATCAACTGGAAACAAAGCATTGCAAAATTAGTATCCTGCAAAAGCGTAGAAGGGCCTCAAAGAATTATAAAATATAATTCCGACTTCGCAACTCGGAATTAGTATAATTCCGACTTCACAACTCGGAATTAGTACAATTCCGACTCCATAACACGGAATTAGTATAATTCCGACTTCACAACTAGGAATTAGTATAATTCCGACTTCACAACTCGGAATTAGTAGAATTCCGACTCCATAACAAGGAATTGGTATAATTCCGACTTCACAACTCGTAATTAGTATAATTCCGACTTCTGAACTTGAAATTACTTAAATTTCGACTTTACATCTCGGAATTAGTATAATTCAGAATTCACAACTTTTAATACTAATTTTGAGTTGCGAAGACTCAATTATACACTGAAAAAACTGTTTATTCATAGTTAACTGAATTAATTAAGACCTAATAAATCATCCATTTGAATATTGCGGAATGAACGTTTATTTATTAGAAACAAATGATGCATTCAAATTATTTGAATATTCCTCATTAACTGTTAATTCAAATTTATTTCCAATAAATATGGGTCTCACTATAGATTTATCAACACTAAATAAAACATTATTTATAATAAATAAAGAATATTAATTAATATTATGTATTTCATTAACATTTAATAAACAAATGTTTATTATTATATGTTTTATTTATTGAAAATGAACATTTGTAAATAAAAAAATTCAGCATTTATTCCAAATAAATGAAGAATATGTATTAAAAATATTGTTGATTATTAGTAATAAACCAATAGGGACGCAAAATGAGCCTTCTGAAATCGAAAAATCAATATGGAAGAAATTTGAATCAATTTACCTTTCATACAAAATTACCTTACATATATTTATTAATTTCACAAAACTGCTGTATCTCAAAAACTTTTCCCGCTCGTGAACATTGTCCATTATGGCGATAGACAGCCTTGATGACCTGGCGTTACTTGTTTCTTTTACAACAGAATCTATAATTGTATTATGTTAGAGAATAATTATAAAACTAGCGTTATTGTGTCGTCTATAACTATGAAGAGGTTTTTTGATTTTGAATAATTACACTTCAATCACACAAAAATAAATAATTACAACATACGACTTAACCTACACAAAGCAAAAGGCACACACACGAGTGGTATGTTAAAAAAAAATAATGTTAACAATGTTATTTCCGTCAACCGATTGTACCCCCACGCGCAACCCTCGGAAGTCTTCGAGAGACTTGTGTGAGCTAGGGAAGACGCAGACCTTACCCTTTAACGTGTGATGCCATGCCGATGACCATGCGAGGCTTTGAAACCTAGACCCTTCGCTGTACCACCACGGCCATCACCGCCATTGTCGTTGAGTCATGAGAGAGGAAGAGAGAGAAATATACTCTATTGTCGAAGAAACAAATTCTTATTGACAAAGCTTGTAAAATTAAAAATTAACTGAATATAAAAAATGAACAGTTTGCAATTTAAACGCAGTTGAAAAATATTGGTATAAACATATATATGTAAAAACAGACAATGCATGAGGTGAAAAAAAATTAATAACTCATGATTCAATTCACAACTCGTGGTAAATCAAACAATTACATTATAAAAAATTGCATATAAGATGCAAAAACAAAATAAGTTGAAAATAAACTTATAGCAATTATACAAAACAACAGATATATTATATACACTATAATACATACATCATACAATGAAAATAAAATAAAAAATGAAATCAGGATTATACCAGAGTGTGACACGACTCAACGACAAACAACGAAACACGAAACTCTGACGTACGACGTGACACGTGGCCCATCAGCGAGCCCAACCACGGCACCTATCGCGGAGATCTTACAATAATGGTCAGCGCGGTATTTTTAATGAATTTTTATTATCTGGTACCATGACTTAATCACTTTAAATAATTGTCACAATTTTCACTCGGGTTTGAAGGCCGTTGTTTTTTGGAATTTCTTCCTAATGTTTCGCTAGCGCGAATGGCTAGCTTCTTCAGAGGCTTATACATCATGAATAATCTCAGGTGACTGGAGATTCCGTCTGCGAAGATTGTATTTATTCTGATTTAGGTAGTCTTGTTCGTTAATTACCTTATCTGGATTTGGTACATTCTCGCTAACCCTAATTGACCCCTTTCTACCTGTCGGCTTATGTCGTCGATATCCTTTGTTCTTTCAGAATTACTTATTCTCGTATCTGGGTTAAGCATATTTTCGATAACATTAATTGACACCTTTTTGCCTGCTGTCTCAATGCCGTAGTTTTCTTTTGTTACTCTGGAATTTCTAAGAATGGGATTCCATATTCGGTTGAGGTTAACAGCTTCTTTTTTTCTGTTGAAATTTTCCGTGTGTTTGTGGATCTCTATTGCCTCCCGTACAAGTCTTAACCACTTTAAATAAGTTTGAAATCAACAATAAATAAATTTATATTGTTAATTATAAACATATCGACCTGCACAAACTACTTATTTTTATTAGTAAATTATATTATCGCGTTTATTAATATTAAATAAAATTACCTAATACAAAATAATTTTTTTTTCTTCATTCATTGTAAATGAAAAGCACCCAAACAAATATTTATTAACTATGAGCCCTATCTTTTTTTCAGTGTACTAATTCCGAGTTATAAAGTCGGAATTATACTAATTCCGAGTTGTTTAGTTGGAGTTGTACTAATTCCGTGCGGTAAAGTCGGAATTATACTAATTCCGTGTTGAGAAATCGGAATTAGGCTATATCCGAGTTGCGAACACGTAATTATGTATTTTTAACTTATTTGTTCATATGCACACCTTTTGTCACTCAAAGCTTTTCTGATACAATCATAAAAACGTTCAGTCGTATGGCTCTAGTCGCCCAAATTATCAGTAAAGACGCTATCAAATGCATGTCCTAAATGATGTCATTAATTTCTGGTTATGATTCCTTGTCATATTTTATGAAAAAAGTTTCATGTAAACGTACGTGTGTCCTAACTTTGTTTTCAAGTAACGAGTTTTAATTATTAATCACTCAAAACTCTTTTCGACGATTTTGATTTTGGTGTGTTTGTTTATCAGTTGCAAGGGGCTTCTTTTAATGAAAGTAGATTTCAAATTATGAGTAGCGAAGGGTCACCTGACTGTTATTCATGGTAAAAATCATTGTACGACATTATTTCTCTTTAAGTTCCATATTTTTATCACATCGAACAACTAAAAATACAGATTTCTAATAATTTGAAATAGCAAAATTTTGTCAATCGATGGATTGCTTTGATTAATTGATTTCTACCTCTTTCTAACGTTCTAACTCTTTCTGCGTTAATTGTTGTTGTTATAATTGTTATTCCCGTCAACCGGTTGCACCCCTATGCGCAACTTTCGGAATTCTTCGCGAGACTTGTGTGAGCAAGGGAAGACGCAGCCCTTACCTTTTAATGCGTGATGCCATGCACGAGACCGATGACCATGCTGGGAATTGTACCCACGTTTCTTAGCTTGAGAGTCGAACGCTCTTCCAGCACGACCACCAGAGCGTTGGAATTTTGTTGTATTCTTGGAGTCAATTGTTGTCAACTGTTCCTATCAAAGCTTAACAATCTCTATTGGCATAAAATCAATTCTAATTTCAAGAAAATATGAAGTATTTTGAAAAAAATATCATAATACTTTTTGAACTTTAATGATGCCCACCACCATTTCTACGCCACTGACTTTGATTCCATAAAGTTTAGCTGTTTCAAATTCACGGCATTGTAAGAAAGTTGTAGTTTTAATTATTTATCCTGAGAAAAATATGAAACTTAGAGAAAAACGATGACGTACGATGATTTTTACAATAAATCACTTGCAATTTGAAATATAATTTCATAAAAGGAGGCATTTTGTTACTGCCCAGGATTCATCAAAATTAATGGAAAATACATTTTTAATTGAAACTTTGAAACCCTGTTATTTAGAAACGAAGCAAGTTATGACACACGTTTATATGAAGATTTTTTCATTAAATATGACAAAGAATCACCACCTGTATATTTGAGGAATAAATGCTCGGCTAGATGGATTGGACTCCTATCTGAATCTGTATGATTTCGCCAGTTCACAATATTCCTTAACCAGTTCCGTTCTGCTGTGTGATGGTGAGGTTAGATGAATTATTATCCATTGGAAATAATTTTAGAGGCATTACCTCAGCCACAATACAAGACAGAACAGTGAAGAACATGAAACAAATTAAAGGTTCACCAAAGAAGTGTAAATGGGATGGACACTTACCAAAATGTAGTCATTGACAAAAACAGGTTGTCTTCCTAGACCGCCTCTTATTCTAATCACAGCAGTATGAACAATATAGGTGCTGTAGGTTAATCTTCCAAAAACGCTGATAGATTTCCACTCACAAATCCATCTTGCAAACCCTGGAAATGCCTAAAATTATTATCAAATTGGATTTGGAAGGAACTTTGAAAGAGATTATCGATTATTTGTTTTCAAACATATCTGAACAGTTTATTGGGAATCAGGTTACTCCAACAAAACCTTTTTCTTAATTTGTCGACGTTTCGACAGTATATGCAGTCATCTTCAGGACTATAAAATGGATGGTTTTACGCGTTGAAAGGACGATACCTACTCCGAAAAAATACCGTCCTTTCAACGTGGAAAACCAACCATTTTATAGTTCTCAGGAATATTGAAAAAACAGCCGAAAAGTCTACATGAAATAAAGTGACCTAATTCCCAATAAACTTTACAGAGTGGGCCAAATGGAACATTTTTAAAGGAAAAATCCTGTTTTCAAACTAGATGGATGAAAACTGGCTGTCGGGAATCAATTTTTATGACAAACTTAATGGTGAAAACCGCATGTCGATATCTGTCATAGTTTCTGAGTACAGAATGTTTTTCGAAAATGCGCAAATTAACCTAGTATCAAAAAAATTGAAAAGTGATCATTAAAATGAAATCGCAACAAGTTTAATTACATTCAACATTGAATTCAGTTTTGTTGTGTGTGCCTACATAGTTGTGTTATTATTTATGTACCTACATCCAATTTTCAGTGAGAAACCAAATATTGCTATAGCTACTCCCAGTGCAAAAATATTTTTTCCGAACGCCCAGTATAAAGCTGATGCCAAGCGAGAGCTTTCATACTCTGGGTCATACATGACTGCTGCTATGAGAATGATGAAGTTGCACATTCCAAAGGTTAGGAGCCACCAGAGAATCACATGTTTCTGGAAATAAGAATAACAAAAATGTAACTAACGAACAGACGTTACCGACCGATGATGAACCCTTTACTCCCATAAACACCTACTACGTAGGCTTATTATGGCAAGTACCTGTCAGAAAACTACTACTCCCCTGGCTAAGACCACGACGGGTATTGAATTAAATCTAACAGATACTTGTACAACGTACAACAAAGCATCAGAGGACGCAGTTGCAAGTGTCCCCTATGACCAACCAGCAGAATTATGTTTTGATTTGGAAAGGGTGACCACCTGCAGACTAGTTTCGAAGTTCTTGCCTCTCATCAGTGCAAGGGTAGGTCAAAACAGACAGCACTGAAGCCATCTGTTCCCCGTCTATTATTAAACGATCTCCCAAAGAACTCTATTTTCTTCGATTAAATCTCTTAACCCGGAGATTCGGAGTGTTCTTCCTCTGCTCGCTAGGTGGAGCAGCCTAGAAACCGCTTCACCGCGTGAACCAGAGTTGACCAAACCAGCGGAGTCTGTAATGATTTGGACGGGGAACAGATGGCTTCACTGCTGTCTGTGTTGTCCTACCCTTGCACTGATGAGAGGCAACAACTCATAGAGGGCACTTGCAACTGCGTCCTCCGATGCTTTGAGGAACGTTGCACAAGTATATGTTAGATTTAATTCAATACCCGTTGTGGTCTTAGCCAAGGGAGTAGTTGTTTTCTGACAGATATTTGCCATAATAAGCCTACGTAGTAGGTGTTTATGGGAGTAAAGGGTTCATCATCGGTCAGTAACGACTGTTCGTTATTAAACGCTTTCCCAAAAAATGTAACTGTTAAGACTGGTTCATGTAAATTTAAGCTAACGAAAGCACGTAAGGTAAGGTAATGGAAATGTACGGTTTATGAAAACGTAATGTAGAATTGACACAACTGACAGTTGTTTATCCAATTTTTCATGAATATGAAGGAAAAGTTCGATTAAACTTATGAAATAAGTTTCATCCATATTTATTCAGATTTTTACACTTTTCAGTTTTCGAATCTAGATGTTCTAGTTATTAGGATCCACACCAGTCGTCTTCTCTCGGAATACATCGTCTCTAAAAGTCCTCTGAATGGCTAAAGGTAAGAACGGAACGCAGATAGTTAAAAGTTGGTCAAGTTTGCGTTACCTTACGTTTCAAACATTACCTTGCGTTTTATCAAGAACGTGTCTACACGATTCCAATAGTTCAACTTTTTTGCGTTCTTGCGTTACCTTACCTTACCAGCCTTTTATGGAAAAGCAAAATAAGTGTTTTTGAAATCTGCCAATCAAAAGTTAACTTTTGCATGATATTCAGGTCGGGTTTCACCAAGACTTCAATCTCGGTCTAGGAGGTAACCGACAATTTAAATTTGGCGCATTGCACCACTGGTCTCTTTGGATTTATTACCAGTAAAATTTAAAAAGAGATATGAAGAAAAATATGCCAAATTCATGGATTGGAGAGTTGAAAATCACGTAAATTAATTTTTGGAAACTGTGCTGCTTGCGTATTTTGGTTGGTTGTCAAAAAAATTAAGTAATCGAAGCTATGGTCTATGTATTCGATGTTGAGAACCACTTTATCGATTAAAAATAATACTGATATCAGGAAATACCCCAAGTTCTTTTTTGATACCAAAATCTTGTGGCTTCAAAAGTCAAAAGCCTAAAAAAATTTCTTGCGGTGAGATACACACTTTCTTAAAGAATGCACTCGACTCCAAATACTTAATGGACTAAGGTAAGTTAATTACTTTATTATTGCAACAAGTTCTCAATGGTATTCAGATTAACATTTGTAGATAGCCCTACTTTTTGGAATTACGGGGGCTTGTCGTTGCCACGAATTGAAAGATTTGACAGTAAATTATGAAAGAAAACAATGATAAACCGGCCACCTTGCCAAAACTCCTTTAATCATCACAATAAATACAATGAAATGGTGAAGTTTCAATGTTGTTATTTAATATTACCGCAAAATAGATACTTACCTTAGTTATACAGAATACTTTATTCCTGACCCTATAAAATATGTATCCAAATGTTAGCCCAATTGCGTAACCGGTAATATTTGAATAACCGGAACAGTATAAATCACGCCAAGCTGCCACTCTCAAACCACGAAATTCATAGAGCACCCTATGGAATAAAAAAAAACAATAAATAGATGATTTATCACGTAACCTGTTCATTGGAAATTTCCGATTTTTCTATTGAAATACAGTTTTGAAAATTTCATCATATCAACATCTAGTAAGACGACATAAACAATCGATTTAAATATCGACAATGGCGTAGCACTTCCGGTGAAATCGTAAGTAGACACAAACTTCCTTATTTTGAATCAAACACCGTAAATTTTATTACATTTTTGAAATGTACGTATTATTTTGAAACAATTTGTATAACACGTCCCTATAGTAATTCTGACCACTTTTGTGAAAAATATTAAGTTTGCACATTTATCTTTAAAAGTGCATATCTTCAAAAGTTCCAACGTCGCGTCGTGACAATTCCAATTGCATGAGTTGGCCATTCCAAACATTCACAAGCGATACAAACGAAAAATGTTTCTCCACGATCATCACAGAATTTGTCAATTCTGAAATCAAATTTGATTACAGAATGCTGGAATTTTCTCTCTTGAGATTGAAGAAATATTCTGCAACACCTCTGCCCCATGCAATTTAAATGTATTTACATTCTCTCTCTTGTGACAGAATAATATTCTCACACTGGTTAGCAATAATAACATTAGCCTTGACGCAGTTGATTGTCATCGTAGTGGCAAAATTTGAGTAAGTGTCAAAATTATTGCTGTCACGTTTCCTATCTTTGATCGTGGAGAAAATATAGTCTGCTACTCGGTTATAATGAAAATTCGTGATGCTCGTGGTTCCTCACGATCGCCTTCGGCTCGCGCTCGGAACTTTCCACTCGCATCGAATTTTCATTCTAACCTTGTTACAGAATATACTATTCTGAAATGTCATTATTTATGCAGAACGGAATAAAAAATAATTTTTCAAATGGTGACATTTTGAATAGATTTCACATTCATGGCGCGGTCTTATGAGTTCTGGTCAACTTTAGGAGTTCCTTACAGTTTGTTTCTCACTTCATTCAGTTATTGAAAAATTGAGGTACAACTTACTCTGCATATTGTCGAACAATAATATCATAGTTTTTGAAGTAGGCGACTCCTCCTTGTATGATTAATCCTAAAGTTAAAACGCACCCTAAAATAATCTTTATTTTGTCTTGATTCTTCCACATCAACATCAAGAGGAGCAGAGACAGCGTGTATAGTTGGGTATCCGAAGCAAGGTACCACGTCTGGTGAAGGCACTGAAAATTATCGAATTGAAACTTTGTGATGTGCAATTTTTGAACGTCCTGTAGTAGCCAGTGGTGGAACAAAAACACAACAAAATTCAGCCATGCTGGACTTCAACTAGTGGTAAATGAACTACGACAGAAATTCTGGATTATTGGAGCCCGATGACTGATAACAAAAATATTAAGAAATTGCAACCTTTGTAAAATCAGGAGGGCCAAACCTGCTAATCCTGAAATGGGTCAGATATCGAGAGATCGACTGACGAAACCTTTGAGACCTTTCACGTTTGTAGGAATGGATTTTTTTGGACCTCTAAATGTTAGTATTGAAAAAAGAAAGGAAAATAGCTATGATCTTCTATTCACATGCCTGTCTATTAGAGTAATACATATAGAACTTGCTGAATCAGCCGACAAAGAATTCCGATAGCAATTGAAAGAAATAGACACAGATACTATAAAGAAGAAACTCTTATCGCAAGAGATAATATGGAAGTACATACAACCAGCCAGTCCCAATATGTGAGGAGCATGGGAAAGAATGATAAGGTCGGTGAAAAATTCATTGAACATTATCTTGAAAGAGAAATCTCCAATACCAGCAGTTCTTCAGACTGTTCTGGAAGCAGAAAATATCGTCAACAGCCGCCCATTAACAAATGTTTTTTCCAGTGTAGAGGATCCAGAAAGGTTAACGCCCAATCATTTTCTCATTGGAGCGTCCAGTATAGTGAAAACCCCAGGAGTTTTCGAACCGAAACTGTGTTGAAAAAACAATGGCAAACATCACAACAACTAGCAGATCAATTTAGGTAGCGTTGGGTTCTTGAATATTTGCCAACTCTGACCAAAAGAACGAAATGGTTCCAAGAACAGAAGAATCTGCAAGAAAATGATTTGGTGATTATCATAGATGAGAGAATGCCACGCGACAATTGGCTTCTTGGCAGAATTGTTACAGTTAACCTGGAAAAGATAAAATTGTCCGTATAGTTGATGTCAAGAAGAAGTGTGGAACATATAGAAGACTAATAAACAAGCTCTGCCAAGTAGATCTTCTAGAAGAGAGTAACTTATCCTGAAGAAAAGTTACTGAGAGGAGAAATGTTGGAGTCACTTCTAGATGATTATATTTTGAGACTTTGTATATATTTCCAATTCTGTTTGACAATGTCAATTAGATGTTTATTTTGATAAAAAAGTGAATGGTGGTTGTGGGATTGATATGTAATAAAAAAAAACAGATTGAGATTTGGAAAATTAAAATATATAAGATATTTAATAAAATAAGACATTTTTCTTTAAAGCTGAACAATAAACAGGAATTTGAACATTGTGCTGGCCCTAATTGCTTGATGCATTTATAGGTCGTGAAATTATCTCGTGCTTGCAATACTACCGAAAATTCTGTCAGAAATCTTGAACTCGATCAAATCGCTTTTAGGTAGCACCACCAACAGACTCATGGTGTTACCAAGCAATTTGATTTCGCTGATTTCTGACAGAATTACTATCGATATTATTGAGAGCACTCGTGGTATTACTCCTGATTATTTCATATAAGAACATAGCTCTTACCATATTGCTTGCTTGCTGGGTACTTACCATATTATCAGTGTCAATGTAATTATTTATGTATAACAGATTTGTCCACCAATTCTTTCGACAGTTTCTGTATTCTTCAGCTACTGTCATATCCCAATTTGGCCCATGGCCGAGATGAACCAACCACGTACTTTCGAATGCAATCATTATAGCAAGAGTTGGTGTTAACCTGTAAATGATAAATTAAAATCAATCTCACATGTGGGTCGAACAGAAATTTGATTGAGGCATTAACCAATGCCATGATTTACTTCTTCTTATAGTGGTTAAAACAGCAGATTTGTTGTGAAAGTATTTCGTGAATTTACATTTTGATTCTTTCAATAAAAAAGTGGAGGTGTTGTCAAAACCAATATTTAGCATACCTGATGTACCTGTTGATGAATGCCACAATCAGAAATTTAATACTGACATTTTCACGTCCTTCAACCATTTGAAAAAAATGAAACGATAATAACCAACCAGAAATGAGAAAAAAGGTTTGGACTGCATAGTTCCCGTTTGCCAAATACATATTCAGAGCTGCTTTGGTCATCTGAAAATGAAAAGAAAATGTATATTTATTCACCTTGGTGAATCCCGCATGTTGTAAAAGGCAAATGAAAAAATTGCTACACGTAGAACGTCTCCACATTTGCCTGATGAAATGAACTTTGGTTAACTTTTCCTTTTGTCCCATTTACAGGTTCAACTTAATTATGATGAAGTCTTCTCCAGTAGAAGAAACCGGAAACATAACACCGCATCATTTTCGATTCGGAAAAATAAAAAATTTGAAGATTTGGTATTGAAACATCCGCCAACGTAACAAAAACATCAATGATGTCCCATTCTACTACAATCAGAAAGTCATATGAACTTTGTTGTTGAGAATGTAGTTACGAATCGAAATACATGATAAAATATAAGGTGTTCCATTTAAAAAAAATATATAATTTTATGAAACATTTCAAAAATGCGACTGTCTATTTTTTTTGTCTATTTTCCACGATATGTTTATATTTGTTGACTAGTTTCGGACATTACACCATTTGTATTTATCCCTACATTGCTTTTACCTAGGATATACCTTAATTAGTGGCAATATATCGATTCTCAGAATCAATACCAGTGATAAATGAACATTAACAAATAATTTGATAAATGCAGGTTTTGGGAATTGGGTTATAGGTTCAGGAGAGGGCTATTTAAATGAAGTTTAAGTCAAGTTGCTCGTTGAGGATAATAGAATTGGGATTTTTCTTTCACTTGTTTATTTCCAAAAATTAGGATATTTAAATTATCTTTATCTATTTTATGTTTCGCATTTTGAAGATGATTTTTTATCCGAAATGACGTTCATGGTACCTTATATCAAAATTTCTACCAGTTCGACCTGTAAATATGGCGGGGCATTCACCACATTCTTGTCGATATATAGCAGATCTCTTCATTTTGTCTGATTTAGGAAACAGATTATTTAATGCCGAACCTAAATTAGACAAAATGAAGTGATCTGGTATACAGTGCCCGTCTAAAGTCCGTTCCACCCTACTAACTTTTGAACCACCTGGTATATCGCAACGAAATTTGAAGGGCTTTAATGGGAGATAAAAACCTACTTTTTCATGAAAAAATTAAAGCCAAAAGTTTTAAAATGGCGGCTGATCGCCATATTCAATATTTTTTTAAATAGAACACCCTATATATTATTCCATTTTCGAAATTTGCTCATAATTCCCAACAGTTTCCTCTTATACACTTTAGTCCTAAATTCAATTCTTTTCGAAATATTAACGTTTGAAAGGTGAAATGTTCATTTCAAACCCAACCAAAAACAATAATGTTGCTTTCAATCAAGTTTGCATTGGAGAAAATCGTCGCAGTAACGTCTTGTTTACTGTCAAATTAACTGTAACTGTCAAATAGTCCGTTGACCGCCTCAATCATTTTATGAAAAGTGTGATCATGGCTAGTAGTTTAAACGATAAATTTGAAGCAGTTTTGATATTTGGAGAAGCTGGAAGAAATAATCATCTAGCAGTCCGTATGTTTAATGATAGATTTCCCGAGAATCCTATTTCGAGGATATATTTGCGCAAATTTTCAAAGAAGCTCCAAGCAACTGGTACGCTGAAAGATGCTCCAAGATCAGGAAGAAGAAAAAAAGGTAGAAATTGTTTCTGAAATGGTAATCAATCCGACTCAGTCGACGTCTGCAGTTGCTGAATCCTGTGGAGTAACTTCAAAAAGTGTCCAAAGAGTCCTAAAAAAGGAGAGTTTCATCCCTATAAAATGAAAATCCTGCATGCTCTCACGGAGGATGATCCAGAACGGATGGTTGAATTTTGTGAGAGGTTAACAAGAACAATTGAAGGAGAACGAAGCTTCCTAAAACGTGTATGTTTCTCAGACGAATGCATGTTTTTACAATGGAAAAGTCAACAAACAGAATGTGCGATACTGGAGCGATACTAATCCACATATTTTCAGAGGACATACCCCGTTTCCTGAAAAGGTGAATGTTTGGGCGGGGATTTTAGGCAATCGCGTTGTTGGGCCGATTTTCATCAGAGGCAATCTTAAAGGAGTTCTTTACAAAAATCTTTTAGAAACTGAAATTGAACCTCGAATAAGGCAAATTGTATTGAACAATCAGGAAGAGTTTGAAAATCGTGAAATCATATTTCATTAGGATGGGCACCTCCCCATTTCGATCGCATGGCTAGAGACTTCCTCGATACTAACTTTCCTGGGCGATGGATAGGTCGCAGGGGAAGTACAGTGTGGCCACCAAGATCTCCGGATCTTACACCTCTAGATTTTTTCCTTTGGGGGTATCTGAAGTCAAAAATCTACGCCAATGAATGCCAAACAATAGAAGAGATGGAACGCAGAATGATAGATACATGTGAAGAAATAGATGAACAGACTTTCATCAACGTTAGAGAAGATATTTATAATAGGGCACTTTATTGTCAAGATTTGGGAGAGGGCCACTTTGAACACTTGATAAAATAATAGTTGGGGTTAAATAAAAGAGTAATTGAAAAATAAAATATAATTTTTTAGCCAACTAATTTGTTTTGATTGTGAATTTACAGAACACATTCGTAGGCTTCCTAGATTTTCCTGTAAGCGGTGCTGTTTATCCTTAATAAACTCTCTTTATGCCTCTTATTAGTCGAAATAATTAGGAGATTTAACTACAAATTAACCCGGTTTTTTCAACTTTTTTCCGGGAAGCCGCCAACTGAACCCCCCCCGATAATGAATCTAGTAGTCTGATGTTTTACCCATAAAGAAACAACACCCCCCGTATAACTAGGAGGAGACGGGGAAAATCGACACCAAGTCTAGACTTAACACTCACGGCAGAAGATAAACCTGCACAACATCGCAGGAATTAGTAGGGTTTCCCCTGCCCGCTGAAGGCCTCAGCAGAGCGGGTACCAACCCCACCCCAAAACCCAGCATTATTCCCTCCTTTCCCCCCTGTGGCAAAGTGATAGTTTTACTGTATGTTTTTTAATCTGTTAAACATTTCTTTGTCGTGCTCTGTTATATATTTTTATATTGTAAATTTAATTCAATAAACCTTTTTGCCTTACTACAAATTAATAACAACGTGTAGGTAGCAAAATGTTTCACAGGAAGTGACCAAAATCCATACTTCATTTCATACCGGAATGTCACTTTTCAAACGTTAATATTTCGAAAACAATTGAATTTAGGAGTAAAGTGTATAAGAGAAAACTGTTGAGAATTATGAGCAAATTTCGAAAATTGAATCATATACGGGGTGTTTTATTTAAAAATAATATTGAAGATGGCGCTCAGCCATCATTTTAAAACTTTTTGCTTTGATTTTTCCATGAAAAAGTTGGTTTTTATCTCCTATTAAAGCCCTCCAAATTTAGTTGCGATATACCAGGTGGTTCAAAAATTAGTAGAGGGGGAACGGACTTTAGACGGGCACTGTATATCGACTAGAATGCCCCGCCAAATTTATAGGTCAAACTGTTAGAAAATTCAATATAAGGAACCATGAACATGTCATTTCGAATAAAAAATCATTATATTATGTACCAAGTGCGTTATATAGATTCTAACGCCCGGAGGGTAACATTCACCCGAGGGCCTTTGTTGACCTCATATGTTTCTTCTCATAGTATTTACTGCGTTCTGGTCGGCAACTGAGCACAAGTGAGCTTCTATGCAATTGCCATGGAAACATTGAACAGGTTGCTAAGGGTTGTTTATTTAATAAAATGACGCTGCATTTTTGTAAGAATTGACAAGCTTGTTAGTGGAGGAAACTAAAAATAATTATGGACATCCCACAGAATGTGACGCTCAAAGCTGAAAAAGTGTTAGGAAATTTACTGCCTGTGAAATCCAAATACTTATACGAGAAGGAGTATGTTTTTTAAATGGAAAGATGAAAGCAGAGGGAATACCGTAAATGAAACTGTCAATGGCATACTTCCAGGAACAGGTGAGTTTATCTCATGAAAAATATTAATATTTTTTATTTATTTTACATTATTTCAGTCTGAAAAATATAGTGCAGATAGTCTATGGACCAAATACTCACAGATGAAATCAACATTGATTGTTAAAGAAAACATTAATATTTCAGCATTCAGTCAAGTGATGGCCTTTCTGAAAGTTAATTCAAAAGCATACATTCCTAAAAAATCAAAGGTGTTGGAAGGTGGACAAGTATTACTTTTCATAAGAAAAGCTCCTGATGATACTTTTCTGCTACATAAAGTTGTTCTGGTAATGAGCGTATTTGGAGGCTTAAGACGCGATGAAATGTTCAGGATGACAATTGATGACATTGAAGACAGAGGAGCCGTTTCACTGATCAAGGTACCAGAAACCAAGACCTGCACCTCAAAAAGTTTCACCATTGTTGATAAAAGCGAAATAGGAGCCTTGAACTTAGTTAAAAAGTACACTGCACTACGACCAGAAGGATGTAAACAAAGTAGTTTTTTTTTAACCTACAGAAATAATAAATGTATTGAGTTACCTGTAGGTAAAAATACTATAGGAAATGTTGTCTTGTTCAAAGCGGTGCTTCCTTTGAAACACTGAAATTACATGGAAAATGGAAGAGTATTACGGTAGCGGAGAGCTATATTGAAGAAAGTATCTCCTCGAAGAACAAAATTGCTACAATGATAGCCCTCGCCTGAACTCAATTCCCAAAACCAGCATTTATCAAATTATCTGTTATGTTCATTTATCATTGGTATTGATTCTGAGAATCGATATACTGCTACTAATATACCTAGGTATATCCTAGGTATATGCAATGTAGGTATAAATATTCAGATTTGGATATAGTCTAGTTAGTTTTGAAGTTTTGAAAATGGTGTAATGACCGAAACTAGTCAATAAATATAAGATTATTGTGGAAACGACAAAACGGAACATAACTTCTGAAAGCATGACAACCAGCATGTAAACAAATTTTTGATGACGTTATGTCAATTTTTCTCAAACTTGTCAGAAAAGAATCTTATTTGTGGAAATGTCGCGATTTGGACAGTCTTTCGAGTGGAGAAATTGAAGAAGCCCTCAATAATAATGTGCCTTGCAATACTGTGAATTCAACTACGTCAATTTGGCGACAATTTGCGATGTTTTGTTTGGGAAAAAAATATGAACTCATTGCAGAAACTTCCACTGAAGAGTTAGCTTCTATTTTATGTGACTGGGCATTTAACATGAAGAAGAACAATGTAGAAGACTATAAAGAGAGTGCATAACGATTTGCAACATTTCAGCAAAAATGTTATAAGAGTAGTACTTCAAAAAATAAAAAATAAATTAATCACTTCACGGACATACAGTTTAAGAAAGCGAGAAATGCACGCGACACAAAACGCAAAATTTTGCAAGCAATCCCAGAAAAAAGGAAGGTGAGTTCTAAGGCTCTCACAAAACAAGAAATTTTTGAATGGAGTGAAGTGAAGAAGAACCTGTAGGCCTTCAAAGAAAACTTTATCATATTGCTGCCTATGAATTTTTCGTTAAATTGCCAGGCAACAGACTTCTCATTAATACATGTCGAGTTTACTTCGACATGAAAAGGTCCCGTGTAATTATAAGTGAAAAAAAGTTAACATTTACGCACAATAAAGATGCAGAAATGTCAAGTTTTTTGACAGTTGTACAAAAAATAACTGTTTGGACCAACACTACTATATAAAAAAACAACTCACAAATTCTACTTTGAATTATAATACTCAATACCTACGTTTTCGGAATACTTTGGATTGGCTACCGGTACAGCAAACGCCATCATAATAGTATGGGATAGTATGACACAAATCATGTTGAAAAACCGTAAACCTTGAATGGATCTGAGCTTCTGTGCATCAGGATTTTCATTGGTTGACCTCAAACGCTTCCAGTTGTTGGGAATGGAAAATGCAGAGATGATTTTACCAGCTAGAAATGAAAATTGCTGAAAAAGTACTATTGACAAATTTTGGGTTATCTCACAAGTAGTACTGGTCAGTTTGTGGTATACTTCTTTTTTCTGATATCTTGCAGTGCCTTCGTAAATTGATGCGAACATGACCAATATTGTATACGATATGAAAAATACACTGAAATAAATAGTAGCTGATTTGACTGATTTTGATATGGTAATAATAATAAGAACTAAGTTTATTCACAATAAAAAACAAACATCAATTTGTAGAAAAGGTGAATACACTGTTTAATTATATCCGCGATTTCCAAAACTTGTTGCGATATAATTACAGATAAGTATTACAAACAGGCTGATTACCACCACTTACACAAAATTAAATGGGGTACTGGTCATGTGCGAAAGCACATGTGAAATTTGAGAGCTATCCTTGATGATTCATCCAATCTTTCTGTACGCCAACCGCAATGGATACTTCACTGCATCATTGAAATTGAGGAAGCATCTGAGTGAAAACACAATCGTGCTTCTGTGAAAGATATCATTAGAACTAAAGCATTGTCGTGTTGCAATGTTACTATCTCCGAGTGCAAAATCACTGTTGGTCGTTGTCTACTTGTCCCCGATTTGTCTTGGTTGTAAACTTATTACAGAACGAATACCCACGGTGTATGTGAAAACAACCAAAATCATTTCTCGACATAACCCCTTTTCACCAGATAATTCAATTATGAACCGCAATAGTCCCAAGTAAAGAAATTTGAGAAGACTTGGCACTGCTGCATGTGTGTTTGTCAACCGTCAAAATATCGTCAGTTTGATTTGCAAGAGTGATCGTATTTTGACGTCTTTCGTAAATCAGTACTGTTCAATACGCCAGCGTTTACCTCTAGAGAATATTGTGATATGATTGTTACATATGGAGAATACGCAAGAAGATTTCGAAATAAACGCCATCCAAACTTATCAACAATTTTGGGTGCAGTGCAAAGACTTCGTAATACCGGGTCATGTTTTCCAACTCACGTCGATCGTGCAGTGAATCGTGCTGTTGTTGTTGATGAAGCAGTTCTGCAACTCCTCGATGAAGATACATCAATAAGCACCCGTGTGCTTAGTCGAGGACTTGGTTCAGCAAACTACGTACGGTGTGGCGTATTATATGAGAAAATCGTTTGCATCCGTACTATTTCCGGGAGGAACAAATTATAGAGCTACAAAAAATGCCACGTCGTCAGGAGTTTTGTAAATGGCTTCTTGAGTGCACTAGACGAGAACATCTTTTTCCCAGAAATATTTTATGGACAGACGAGGCTGTATTCACCAGAGACGGGATCTTCAATTGCCACGTCATGTTTGGGCTCAGGAAAATCAGCATGTCTTTTGCACATTTTGGCCACAGTATCGATTTTCCGTAAAACTTTGGGTAGGCCAACAATGAGAGAGGCTAACTGGTGATGCTTACGAATATGGTTCATGCACGATGGAGCTCCCTGCAGTTTAGTCATGTGGTGAGAGGCTTTTTGAACACCGAATGCTCACGCCGTTGGATTGGTCGAGGTCGATACAGGCCCAGATATTACTCCTATGGTTTCATGGGGTTACATGAAAAGTTTGGTGTAGCTAACCCCATTGAGTCGCTACAGGACCTAGAGCAAGCCATTGATAATGCCTCTAATGTCATTCGTGATCAAAGGAACGTATGATTTCAAATCAAATCACTAGAACTCACTCAATTCATGTGCTTGATAAATTCGTTCAATTTGGATATAACACGACTATACACGAGTCTCCGTGAATAGCGCGTCATGTATCGACAATATTCTGTCTAGTATGGAAGGCGGTTCATTTCAAACTGGATGTCTTTCGGATCACTATGGTCAATTTTTCACTTTTGATTATGCACAATCTTCTCCTCTTCCGGAATTTTGGAGGAAGTAAATTTATCATAAAAACATCAACAAAATGAAATCTTCATTGTCATCAATTAACTGGAATAATGTATGTAATTATTCTATAGAGACGAATGTTTTTGCCGATTCATTTATGAAAACATTGACTATCATTGTACTATCTTTCATCAAAACTATTAGTGATAATACGAAAAGTCCTGCTGATTTCCTAATCTATAATAACTATCGCAAGTGTTATAGACAAGCATTGAACAATGCCAAAAAATGTTCGAATAGTAGGCGTATTATAATTGATCCAATAACTTCACTCTTGAATTCTTGCATAACATCGGGTTGTTTTCCAGACTGTTTCAAATCGGCGAAAGTTTTACCATTATTCAAGAAAGGAGATAAATCCCTAGTTGATAATTACCGCCCCATTTCCATTATTCCGGTTTTAGGCAAAGTTCTTGAAATCATCTTGAAAAATAGATTAGTTCATTACTTCGTGCAAAATTATAATTTTGACAAAAACCATTATGGATTTAGAAGTAACAGATCAACAGCTGACTCTGTTAAGAAAGTGATTGATCTGGTGGTTGAATGTTTTGAAAACGGGGAGCATGTGGCTTTAACCCTCTGCGACTTCTCTATAGCTTTCGACTGCGTCTCACATTCTTTACTTTTTGGTAAAATGGAATACTACGGGGTGAGAGGACTACCTCTTGAACTATTCAAATCATATTTGAGTAACAGATCTCAATCGGAATTCATGAATGATGAATTTTCCCCCAACAAAATTGTCAAACATGGTGTTCCTCAGGGATCGGTTCTGGGGCCAATTTTATTCTTGATTTATATAAATGATTTTAGCCAATGCATGTTACCATACAAATGTGTACTCTTTGCTGATGATACAACCATCTTAACATCCAACAAAACAGTAATCAACTTAACAGAGAAAAAGAAAAATGCTTCGGACCATGCTTCTAGATAGTACAGCCAATCAATTGAAACTGAATGAAGACAAAACACAAGAAATAAAATTTTCCACTAACAACATTGTTGATAACAGTCAAAGTGGTAAATTACTTGGTTTGACTATCGACGGAAATTTATCCTGGTCAGCTCACGTGGAAGAATTATCAAAAAAATTATCCAAGAATATGTTTGTCTTCAGACAACTCAGGAAATTTCTGGATCTTGATGCATTGAATAGTACATGTTTTGCATTGTTCCACTCTCATATAAATTATGGACATCTTTTATGGGGAAATTCACCTCATTCTGTGAGAGTATTCTTGTTGCAAAAAAGGATCATGAGAATAATATTGAATGCTGATAACCGGGAACATTGTAAACCCTTATTTATGAAGGTAGGTGTTTTACCGTAACCTTCCTTGTTTATTTACTTGGATGTCCATGATTATAGAACACGTAATTCGCATCTGCTCGTACCACCTTGGTACAGACTAACAAAGTCTCAGAGAAATTCAATGAAAGTCAGTTTGTATAATCATTTACCAGACGATTACAAGTTGCTCAGCTTCTATTCATTCAAAATGAAAATTAAATCATTATTACTAGAGAGTTGTTTCTATAGTACTGAGAAATATCTGAATCCAACTTTTTCCTGATGTTATACATTTTTTTAATTACTAGTTATACTTATTTACGTAGATTATATCAACCTGTTCGGTCACATATTTTACATATTCTTGTTGTTTTTGTACTTATACAATTTTATAAAATTATTTTACATATTTCTGTTGTATTTGTTTTTATACTATTTTTTATTGATTTTTAATTCACTAACTGGCCTGCAACAAATTTGTAATGTAACGTTGTCAAATTAAATCTATCTATCTATCTATGTGATCGCATATACGACATCATTTTATATTTGCATAGCTCATACTTTTAGGATAGATATATTCAGTGTTAATAATATTCAGTCAGTTCAAGGAAGAAAAACTCTTCTCCACTTTTCCAAGCTTTCGACAAATTTATTTGTCTTCATCAAGGCTAAAAAATTGTAAACGGTTAAAAAATATCAAAAATGAAAAATACATTAAATTAACGAATATGTTATTAGTTATGTATATGAACTATATCGACATGACGCAAGCAGAAATGAGTAAATTTTTCTAACTTGGCCGATGTCAGATGTTATATTCATATTATTATTATCATCATTAATTGCAACCATTTCTAAGAAAAGCCTTTTTGTCAAATTTTGTTCTCGATTTATAATTATTGTATCTTCATTCCGTGATCTTTACAGTCACTTTTATAACCAAGCAATTCAAGATTTTAAAATCTCTTGAATAATCATAATGACACTCTTGGAACAAGTGAAACCTGCTTTTCGAGGAGCAAGTAGTGACTAGCAACATGAAACCCAAGAATGTGCCTTTTCTACCTAGTGTACAAGCTATTTTTCCACAAATATTTACACAAAAATTACCACTTACCCAAACATGATATCATACTGATCATAAAACATATTGTTTTGAGCCGAATCACATTTCAGATTTTTTACAGTTCCCTCAAGTCCTAGAGGCTCGTATTTTCTGTTATAACATGTTTTTATAGTCTCGTTCACTGTTAACTCTTTGAGGTCTTCCGTAGTATTCGGACAAAATGTTGTAACACATATTCCATGTCTTAAGAGATCGTGTCTGTAGTTTCTGGGATCCAAAATAACTCTCTGAAAAATATACCGGGTGACAATGAGACTATAGGTCCATGCATAGATCTCCCTCACTTATAAAAACCGATTTGGATGAAATTTGGTAGATATACCTATATGAGACACAATTTCGGACTGACACACATACGGAAACATAATGGCCAACTTCCGGTTTCCCCAGAATAGCTACAAACTACGATATTTGATTGATGTGTTTCGGATTATATGATTTAAATTACATACGAAAGTCTCGTCTAATTTTTATTTTACATTGAAAAAAAAAACATTTTTTTTCAAGTACAGACCTTACATGATCAATATCAAATCTATTCTTATTTACATTAGATAGTGATAGAAATTTCATCGATAAGATCAATGAGATATCCTACAACATTAATTGAAATTTTCTGTACACAATTTCAAAGAAAAAAGTTTTTTTCGAATGGTACCTACCGAGGGCCATCTTGCCATTCTACAGACAATTTCCCTCAAATTATGTAAACCAATCAAATAATTTTCTCTATCTAAACCAATGACAACAAGAATTTCTGAGTTCCGAATCGTGTACCTACAAGGTTTCAAATTTGTGAATACATCAGAATAGATGTTTTCAAAATTTACAACGAATTTTCAAAACTTTTGTAATTATTCCGAAACCATCTTGATAAAAAATAAACATGTTTCGGTCAACGTAAAAGGTCAAATCTGTACAACTGTTCGGAATATTTTTTCGATTTATCTGAAAGAAGATATGAGAGAAAAACATTAGTTGAAAAAAATGTCCCGTACAATTAAATTTGATTCGTGATATGAAATAATATATTTAAAACTACTACAAGTTTACAGAACTATTGGAACTATTTCAACGAGTAAATAGCAAAATTAATATTAATTGCAATATCCCGACCTTTTATTCAAGTTTGAAAACTTTTGGAATTATTGTGAATTGATTGTCTATTTCTACTGGCCTAAACGTAAACTTATCTGTAAACGATATCTTTGAGACGAAATCATCATTCATTATGGCCGTGGTGGTCGGCTGATGGTAGAGCGTTCGCCTCTCAAGCTTAGGGTTGCTACTTCGATTCCCCAGCATGTTCACCAGTCTCGTGCATGGTATCACACATTAAAAGGTAAGGGCTGCGACTTTCCCAGCTCGCACAAGTCTCTCGGATACTTCTAAAGGTTGCGCGTAGGGTCATGATGACGCAAAAGCCAATTACAATAAGTTAGTATCCGTTCTAGGTCATTTTCATATAGATGATGATGCAAACTGTTCTTATTCATTGGAGCGATATTTACCTTTTTTCATTACTTTTCTGGCACTTTCCTGCTGATCCCGCATTCAATTTCCAATTCTCGCATTGAGGAAGAAAAAGAATAATTAACATAATAATATGCCAAGACTTTAGTGTCCTCTTCTTCACTGACGATAAAGTTGACGTGGTTTTGATAAGCTGGTTCTTTCCTAGTAATAACTGTCACTGCCACCATATTTTTCATCGTTTCTGGGCAGCTACAAGTTCAACAAATCTGTTGCCAACATCCGTCAACACGTTGCCAATAGTTGCCAACATTTTGTTTTATGGTTTTTTCATACCTCAACGAACAGCGTATACCACCATACTAGCATTGACAGCGTTCGTCTGACATTCTCCGTATATCAATGTCATTTCGATTAGTTCGTTTCGAGAATGACGATTATTATTTTACATATCGAAAAACTTTTAGAAATCATCAAAACGAGATGACAAGTTTCCCATGATTCAATGAAAATCTTTCATTTCATCAAACCTAAACGAATCTCATTGGAGTTCAGAGGCATCGTAGTAAGTATTTTACAAATTCAGTAAATTATCCTTTTTAGTTTGAAAAAAAAAGGAAATGTATCCCGTGGAATAGGCAACTGAATTCTCTATCGAAAGACAAAAGGCCCTCGGTAGGTATACCATAAAAAAATATATATATTTTATTTAAAAATGCATTCAGAAAATTTCAATTCCTATTGTAGGATTTCTCATTGATCTTATCGATAAAAGATCGATTGTTGGTCATTATATAGCACCCCATACTCTATTATTACTCCTTATGGTTTTTTAAAATTATTCAAAAAGTTTTTCAAATATTTTTTTCATCAAGGTTCGAAAAAACTCACCTGAATAACATTCCACACAGAGCTATTTTGATTCGTAGGTTGTAGCTCGAAAGTAAACGTACAATATAAGGCTTCATCTTTCAACAACATACATTGGTCGAAGTTGTCCAAACGGAATAAGACCGGCATGGATTCATATTCTTTATCTGAAGACATGTTACGATATTTGATTCATTGGAAATATAAGAATTAAGCTATGGTACGGCAGACGATTTTTTTAGTAGGGGGTTCTCCAACATACTATATATTCAGTGTAACAATTTTCACTCGGATTTGAAGGCCGTCGTTTTTAGGAGTTACTTCCTAACGTTTCGCGCTAGCGCGAGTGGCTAGCTTCTTCAGAGGCTTATACATCATTACATAATTACCGTATCTGGATTTGGTACATTCTCACTAACCCTAATTGACCCCTTTCTACCTGTCGGCGTAATGTCGTTGATATCCTTTGTTATTTCAGAATTGCTTATTCTCGTATCTGGTTTAAGCATATTTTTTCGATAACATTAATTGACACCTTTTTGCCTGCTGTTTCGATGTCGTAGTTTTCTTTTGTTACTTTGGAATTTCTTAGAATGGGATTCCATATTCGGTTGAGGTTAACAGCTTCTTCTTTTCTGTTGAAATTCTCCGTGTGTTTGCGGATCTCTATTGCCTCCCGTACAAGTCGGCTATGGTATCCCTGGTTGGGGCAAGAAGTTTTACGTCCTCAAACAGAATCTTGTGGTTTCCTTCACTGAGCGCGTGTTCTGCCACTGCTGACTTGTCCGTTTGGCCTAATGTGCAGTTCCTCTGATGTTCCTTCAGCCTTGTTCCCATCGATCTTTTTGTGGTTCCGATGTATACCTTTCTGCAAGTGCGTATGCGATATACCCCCGCTGCAGATAGTGGGTCTCTTTTGTCTTTTGCCGACCTAAGGCTTTGTTGTATTTTCTTGGTGGGTTTGAAGACCGTTTTTATGTTGTGTTGTCCCAAGAGTTTTCCAATTCTATCTGTGACCTTAGGAATATATGGAAGATACGCACGTGCAACTATTTGAGCGAGGAATTATCTCCACACTAGCAGAACGTTTTCGGAGAATATGTGAACCTGAGCATCTACAGGATGAACTAGAACATCTCCAAACAACCTTGAGATCGAACGGATATAGTGTACCCGAAATCAACATGGCCATGAAACCGAGGACTTCCACGAGACAAAGTAGGGAGGAGGCTCAGATAGTTGCACGTGCGTATCTTCCATATATTCCTAAGGTCACAGACAGAATTGGAAAACTCTTGGGGCAACACAACATAAAAACGATCTTCAAACCCACCAAGAAAATACAACAAAGCCTTAGGTCGGCAAAAGACAAAAGAGACCCACTATATGCAGCGGGGGTATATCGCATACCATGCACTTGCGGAAAGGTATACATCGGAACCACAAAAAGATCGATGGGAACAAGGCTGAAGGAACATCAGAGGAACTGCACATTAGGCCAAACGGACAAGTCAGCAGTGGCAGAACACGCGCTCAGTGAAGGAAACCACAAGATTCTGTTTGAGGACGTAAAACTTCTTGCTCCCAACCAGGGATACCATAGCCGACTTGTACGGGAGGCAATAGAGATCCACAAACACACGGAGAATTTCAATAGAAAAGAAGAAGCTGTTAACCTCAACCGAATATGGAATCCCATTCTTAGAAATTCCAGAGTAATAAAAGAAAACTAGGACATTGAGACAACAGACAAAAAGGTGTCAATTAATGTTATCGAAAAAATATTGTTAACCCAGATACGAGAATAAGCAATTCTGAAATAACAAAGGATATCAACGACATTAAGCCGACAGGTAGAGTGAGAATGTACCAAATCCAGATAAGGTAATTAACGAACAAGACTTCCTAAATCAGAATAAATACAATCTTCGCAGACGGAATCTCCAGCCATCTGAGATTATTCATGATGTATAATCCTCTCGCGCCACTCGCGCCACTCGCGCTAGCGAAACGTTAGGAAGAAATTCCAAAAAACTACGGCCTTCATATCGGAGTGAAAATTGTGACATTGAAAACTTCGGCCGCGAAAGCCTTAACCATTTTGTCATGCTTTATATTGTCACAAAACTAACAATACGCTGGTCAAACAGTTTTGAAATTCGTTGTATTTCTGGAAATTTAGAAAAAATTTGAATGATAAAAACTTATTTTCATTTAGTTTTTTCTTATGTTTTCATCCCACGAAAAGGAAAGTCCTGTAATGTTCAGAGAACATCGTGAGGGCCGAGAAAAAGAAGGTGGGAATTGGTGTTCTACTTGAATTTCTGCTGTCTGTATACCTCAGGGAATACCTCTCGAACCAGTGAGTTCCACAGCTTTGCCGTTCATTGGAAGAATGAGCACTAGCAATGAGATATTTGGTATGTCTCGAGAGTGGCGTCAAAGGGATGTGTAGACTGAGCTAACCGCTAACGGTAGAGCGATAGATAATATTTCAGAAGAACAACGTCCATGAATGTATCTACAATTTGTTTCACTTCTCATGGAAACACACTCGTAATTTTTTACTCAGAATCATGTAATTTTCAGGATCGACAGATACACTAGAAATGAACTCACTGCATAAAAGGGGTCACCCTGCGTAATATACACAGCACTGCAGCAGCGATGGAATCATACATTTTTCCGGAAAGTTTTACTATAGGGGGCAAAATTGGCCCGAAATGGCTTCGGATTCGTGTTCAGGATACCCAAATTACTACTAATACACCTGTCTCCTGGAAAATTTCCAGTCCTGAAAAATTCTAATTTGTTTCACTTCTCATGGAAACGCCCCCGTATCTTCCTTAATTTTTGACGTAGAATCATGAAATTTCCAGGATCGATCTAGATGCACTAGAAATGAATTCACTTCACAGAAATGGTCATTCTACGTAATATACACTGCACGCCAGCAACGACGGAAAAATGGGTGGTTCCATCGCCGCTGGCGTGCAGTATACAGGGTGTAACTTAAGTACAGTTGTGTTCAATGAAGTGTTGTACAGCAATTTCTGAGTGTTTTAAATCAGGATTATTGAAATGTGTCACTGAAGCTGTCATTAACAATACCTTTCAGTCAAAGTTATGATAGATAGTTGTCATTATGCCTGTTATGAATTTAGTTCAAAGGGCACAAATTATTGCTTATTCACAAGACGGGGTACCTATAAGGGCAGTTGCTCGTATTATGAATACAAGCAAAAATACAATTCTAAAAATAAAACAAAGATGGGAAAGAGATAGGAAGTTAGAAATGAAAAAAGCGTCGGGATGATCACGAATTTCAACTGGAGACGAAGATAATGCTCTCATACAATATTTGCATAGGAACCCGTTTGAAATAGCACGTGTTGCTGTAAAGCAAACCAATTTCCCAGGATCGAGAGTAACTGCATGTCGAAGAAATAAGAATTCGGCCTTGAAAAATTGCGTAGCAGCAAAAAAAATCAATCTTACCGTCCTTAACGATGAGCATAAACAGGCAAGAATACTTTTTTCCTTAAATAATCTGCGGGAAGATTGGAATAGAGTGGTATTTACAGACGAAAAGGTTTTTCAGTCTACATTTAATGGTCATATTAGAGTATATCGACCCCGAAACACTAGATTTGATGAACAGTTTGTGAATAACTACGACAGACCTGGACGATTTTCAGTGAATGTTTGGGCATGGTTGAGTATTCACGGATTTGGAGTTTGTTGGACGATTGACAACCGGTTCAATGCAATGAACTATAAGAAAATTTTAGAAAATGTAATGTTACCAAGTGTCTCAGAACATTTTCCTGATGGCGATTTTATTTTCCAACATGACAATTGTCCAGTGCATACTGCTGGCATTGTCCGAGAGTGGCTTGAAAATAATAATATAGAAACAATGCAAAGAGCCCCGACCTCAATATTGTGGAAAATGTGTGGGGTTTGATGACAAAAAAACTGTATGATATCAACTTCCGCCCGGAAGGTAAAGATCAACTCAGCAATGCGATAGAAGATATCTGGGATGAACTAAGCGAAGATCCGGAATTAACGAGAAATCTGTTTTCGTCGATACCTCGTCGACTCAATGAAGTTATACAATTGGATGGGGCTATGACAAAATATTGAGATATTTTCATGTTTAAATACTTTTTTAATTTCAAATGTGATCACGAGTCAAATAGTAAGATGTAGTTTCACCAACTCAGTAAAATAAACGAATATATTTAAAATCTGCCATTTCAATGAAGGACCACAGGAGTTATTTTGTAGTCAAAACCTCGTACAACACTTTTTAGAACTTTGGAAAATGGAAGGTAAGTTTACACAGCACAATCGCTGTACAACACTTCATTGAACAGAGCTGTACGTAAAAATATTCAAGTTACCTTTTCTAAGACAATTTAAAAAAAAAGTCTATATAAACTTGTGTCCGAAAATGCTTCGTTTCGGAGATAGAGTTTGTGAAATTGAATTTTTTTGTTCGTTTCTTAATAATAACTTTTGCAAAAAATAAGTTATTTGCAGAAAATTTGGTACTCGGAGTTTTTTCGACGTGGGAAATTATAATTTCGTATTAATTTTCATGTAACATCTAGAGGGCGCTGCGTACGCTATCCTTACTTATTTCAAATTGCCCTTACATTTTTGACAGTAAACTTTTGGTAATTTTCATAAAAAAATATAACCCTCCTGTCACCAAATCTAGTCCACTACTTTATTCAATAACCAAATTATTGTGTGAAGTGGAATGTATCGGAAACGAATAGTGCTCAATGAATTTTTCATATTTATTCCTTTTCTCAAATAAGAAATTAGTGAATATCAATAACTCAATGAATTCATGCCTAGTGTGCTTTGGGTGAATACACTTTTCAACAAACATGCTATTAATTTACGACGAATGCAAGAAATATTTGAGGAACGCTGCAATTTTGTATGCTGAGAAATATCCCAATATCTATCTTTTTTTTCTGAAAAATCTGGTGTGTACATTGTTTGTCTCAAAACTATGTGATCGTACTCGGAATCTTTCCACTTTTTACGGATTTAGTGAAAATCAAAACGAATATGTTATGTTCGTATCTTTGTATTGTTTATCTTAAAGAGCGACAGCTGAAAAAAATTGACTAAATGTTCAAAAAACATTTTATAGGTACATTTATTTTATTTATATTTTATATTTCACATGTTTGTGTGTATCTCATCTTTGGATTATCTTTGTATTGTTTATCTTCCACTTTGTCAACAAAAACTGGATTTTTTCGACAATAAAGTATATTTTGATATGATTTGATTTGATATTGTTATTTATTTATATGAACATTGTCTTGCCATTTCGTAATGCAACACCCTTCGTGAGATATTATTTTTCATTCGACCTGATGAATTCATTTCTAAGAAAGATCAATCTCTAATTATTGCACAAAAATCAAATCGATGCATTTTACCCTAAACAGCAAAAATATGATTTTTGACACCCTGTAGCGCAAAAACAGGTCATAGTATCGAACTGTGAATCAGACCATATAATAAGGATGCCAAGATCGGCAACATATGATTTCGAAATGACGGATATTTTTGTACACTCAAAAAAATCTAATTGAGAAAAATCCTGAAAACATTGGTATTTTTATTTTCTGTCATTTTCAAATACACACCTGATACCAATACATATTCCGCAGAGCACGTGAAAATGTTGAAGCACAGCAATAACACAACACCCAGTATCTGCACAAAACAATTCATCGTTTACTCTCACAAGTTAACTAGTGCGACCACATTTTCAAATGTCAACTACTGAATGTCAATGTAATCTAGGCCTAGATGAAGTAACTACGAATACAGTATCCACGACCAGTTGAAGCAACATTGTTTCGTATTTATTAGTTCTGTAAAGTAGGATAAAATGAAGAAGATTACTATGAAATGCGTTTCTTATCGTTCATTTTTCAATAAATAAATATACAGAGACATTCAAAAAGTACCTATCAAACAAATGGAAAAAAAAAATTATTTATGATTCAATAAAAAAAAATTATCAACTTTAAACCTACCTAGCCCCTATCAGATATTCTGAATGATTTTCAGTTTCTTAAAAAAGACGCATTTTTCAAAATTAGCAAAATCTCAAAAATATTTTTCCGAAAATTAGTAACATTTGGATGAAATTCTTCAAGAATATCTTTGATGGAGCTCATTAAGCAATGAGAAAAAAATTGAAATTTTCGTGAAATTGTACAATAATCGATTTTTCAATTTTTTAAAATTAATTAACTAATTAATTTCGTATATCAGGAGTTGATTTGAAAACTCCTTTTGTTATTTAGCCGATGTAATGATTGACAAAACCATTGAAAACTATCAATTATTCCTTTAGATTTTATGGAATTAATTCAATAGCAAAGGACCCTGCACGGAATATATGTGATTTTGGTTGATTGCGAAATTCAATGAAACTCTGATATGTTGTAGATCACGACCTGCCAGTAACACTTTAAAT
Organism: Chrysolina oricalcia; assembly: GCA_944452925.2. Taxonomy (NCBI): domain Eukaryota; kingdom Metazoa; phylum Arthropoda; class Insecta; order Coleoptera; family Chrysomelidae; genus Chrysolina; species Chrysolina oricalcia. The sequence goes on along the minus strand of OX101818.2, from coordinate 14,204,287 downwards.
GGACCAAAATCAAATCGTATGATCAGTTTCGGAGCAACAGGGTGATTTTAAAAGAAACAGAAAGTTAGGGTAATTTATCACAAATTAAGACTATTTCTAGTTTATTACCGTGATTTGGCTGAAATATGTCATGCCTTTGGAAACGCAATATTATTATGATCCAAAACAGTATTTAGTTTACCATGGTTATCACAAACGTACTCAATATACAAAATATACTATTTCGACGTTGTTTATATTAATGCAAGCACAGTATTTCACCATACCGGAGTAATAGAAAAATTACTCCAATATACCCTATCCCGAAGTTTTTCACTTCATTCTTTCCACAATAATAATAGCAACCTCAAAAAACCATATGTTTTCAACTTAAACTTAAAGGTAAAATGTGAAAAGCCCAACTTATATTTTGAAAATACAAGGGCTATACAAAAAGTAAATCTTTATATGTATCCGACTACTTGATGATTTCAGGAAGCTCATTTTCTTTTTCCGCAACCTCACGAAAAGTGATATATGGAATGCATTCCAAAATAATGGCAGTTGAAAATTTTATATACTTTTAACAGACTGTGTTCCAAATTATCAAATTCATCATTTAAAAGACGTTTTTAAGGATGCCACAGTCGAGTTAGCTAACGAGACGATTCGAAAGGCTTTGGAAGAAAACCACGTGAAACAAAATTATCTGATCAGAGGGCGCGGAATTTGGAAAAACCTTATTATTCATCAGATTGATTTTTCTAGACTTGAATTAGAAGCCCTTAAAAATCTAAGTTTTGGAGTTTTTTAGATGCAGCTCTCTCCATCACATATACATCAGGATAATATGGACTAGGAAGGACGACATAGATACGAAACTCAATGAAAACGGTTTTATTAGAGTCACAGTATTTTCCAGTCATAGAAACAATTCATACGAAATATCAGTTTTTCGTGAGATTTGAATGGAGGCAAATGAAATAACAAGACAATACTGCACATGTCGGTCGGGTGCCATCAGGGAAATGTGCTGCCAAGTACCATTATTTGGTACCTCATATACAGTGTATCTGAGGTACACTCGGCAAATTTCTACCAATACTTTGGAAAGCGTTCAAAATTTCGCTGTTCGAGAGGTTGCGAAAGAAGAAAATGAGCTTTCTGAAATAGTTTAAAGTATTATTACAAGAACATCAAGAAGTTAGATACATACGTATCGTTACTTTTTGTATGGCCCTTGTATTTTGAAAATATAATTATAGCTTACTTATTAACGTTAAAAGTTTAAAACATGTGGTTCTTTAAGGTTGCTATTAAATGAATGAAGTGAATAACTTCGGAATAGGATTTATTTGAGTACTTTTTTAATTACCACAAAATGGTGAAATACTGTTTGTATTATAATAGTATCGAAGTACAGTTCTGATACTTATTCCATCACACTCCTCTGCGATTCTCACCTGGTGCTTCTCATACAATGCCGCAAAATAATACAATCACCTTCCACTGGAATTGAAGGAATTTACTATCAGAAACCTCTGAGATTAAAATCAATGTTTGTATCAAGGCAATGATATAATGCACGTAAAGTTTTCCTCCTGGCCTTGATTATACAATTACGGTAACCTCTAATACTCTTCTTTCATAGCTGAACTCCCCCTGTTCATCATAATTATGATTGTATTAACTTGGCTCTGTATTGATTTTTTCTTATGATTAATAAAGACATATTATTATTACTCTGCTTTACTTTAGTAGAGTATTCGACACAATAAATCACGAAATACAACTTTCCATTCTGCTCCAAGTAGGAATCTCAAAAAATGCTGTAGAAATTCTGGAGAACTATCTCATAAGGAGACATCAGACTGTTGTACTTGACAACGTATTCTGATTTTTTCGGTCTGAAATCAGGAGTCCCACAAGGATCCAAGGGTCCATGGCTGTTTTCCATTTACACTAGTCAGCTTGTCAACTCATTGAAGTTTTGCTCTTCACATCTTTATGTTGACGATACGCATATACATAAATCTTATAAAACTGATAATATTGATTCAGCCTGCATCAGAATCAACGAAGATGTCGGGAGTTTCGTTAATTTTGCTACATAACATTACCTGGTGAATACCCTCACCAAATTAAATGTTCTGATATTTTACATAAAAAAATGCTCGAGAAAATATTGAAGACAAGGTAAAAATTGTAATGAATCATAATGAGTTAGTGATTGCCGAAAAATATAAAAGCTTAGGTCTTCTACTTGAATGTGATTTGAGATGAAGCACATGTGAAAAAACTCATTCAGAAATCCTATGCGATATTCCAGTTATTTATGGAGAGAGCTTTCCTGTCCAGGAATAGCAAAATTATGCTATGCGAAAGTCAAGTTCTATCAACTTTAAATTTTGCTGACTCAGTCTACGGTCGCTGCTTTGACAAAAATGTATCAACATCAAGTACAAAAAATTCAGAATTCTTGCATACGACTGATCTATGGGGTAAGACAAAGGGAAAATATTTCACACAAATCAGTTGAAGCAGTTTGACTGAATATGGCTAAACGAACATTCTGTTTTTCTATTCCATAGTATTATTCTGAATAAAATCCCCTAATATCTCTTTGAGAAGATAACATATCGCACCGATGTTCATACACGATCGTTTCGGTACCAGATGAGCTATTTGTACAACGGCATACCGATGAATGTTACATTGCTGGATTCGAAAAGATTTAAAACAACTTGAAAAAAATATTGATGAATCAGTAAACGTAAATAATTTTATAATGTGACGACTGACGAGACTGTGTGAGTCTATTTTTTAACTTCTTTTATTGCTTTTGTTTGCTTAATATTAGAAAACTGCTTTTCATTTACTTCCTTTCTCCTCAGAATGTGGAACTTCATACTTCATAAGGTAGAACAAATCAACGATATTGCATCGAGATATGAACTTCGCCTTTTATGTCAACTATAGGATATTATAGAAGCTGATTCATTTAAATTGTACTCTGATTCCTAGCATGACAAATAAAGGACTGTTATTATTATTATTGAGTATAATTATATTTTCGTAAAACTTTTAAAACTCCTTTGTCGTGAAATCTGTTGATGTATACAAAAAAAGTGTGTTGCGATGTTACCTTGAATCACTTGTTCCGATTAGGATAGAAATCGTCCAAATTCGCTGGTGCGGAGGTTACAAATTCTTTCGCGATATTTACCTAAAATGGTAAAGGCAAACAACTTTTCAAGCCATAAATAAAATAAAGTATCATTATTCAGAGTGTGTACCGCAGATTGTATGTTTTAAGTGCCTTGTGAATTTTTATTTGGATCACGATTCTACATCATTGAGAACTATGAAAATAATGGAGAATACAAAGGAAAGTGACGTGATAGTTTTATGTAACGCAAATCAGTTTAGTTTCATAGTGATTATGAATGAACACGTGTAAGAAGATAATGGAGTAATTTCAACAGCATCCTCTCAGGCAGATTTCTCCACGTGGTGGATGATGGAGTTTCATCCGACACTTTACCTACAAATGCTGGTATTCCGCAGGAATCTATTTTGGCACCAACACTATTTCTTCACATCAATGATTTGTTGCGAGCTACCTTATGTCCAGTACGTGGCTTAACGGATGATAGTATCCTTCACACGGCTTTCTATTCCAAAATACGATATCAGCCGAAGAAAGTAGAAGAGAAAGGGAAAGGAATGTGAACGATTTAAATGTGGACCTAGCAAAAATTCTAGAGTGGAAATGCAACAACTTGATATAATTCAAAGCGAATGAAACCCAAGCATGTATTTTCTCCAGAATGGTCGATTCAACATTGGCCGATGTTATTATGTCAGGAGTATCCATACCAATTTCCATTACCATCTGCAGTACCCTTTCGTGGGAAAGCCATGTGAGGTCCATTGACAAAAATGCCTCTCAAAAACTTGGTTTTCTGTTTTGTACCAAGAGATATTTCACTTCCCGTCAATTGATTATGATTTATAAGGCAGAAATCTGACCTGCCCTGAAATACTGTTTCCATATTTGGAGTGCAGTCTCTAAACACAAACTGAAAGTATTGGATCCTATCCAAAAAAGAGCCATTTGTCTTGTCGGTGATGCTACGCTCACAAGCTCGCTCACTTCTCTGGAACACCGCAGGAAGCTTGGCGATTTTTCTCTGTTCTATAGATATTTTCATGAACGATGCTCTTCTGAAATATCATCAATCGTTAGCGGTCCCATCGAGACTTACCCGTCATGGTCAGTCTTCACATCTTTTGTCAATTTGGAGACATGACAAACATCTCTTTTCCAGAGTTCGTTCTTCCTACAAACGGCAAAGTTTTGGAACTCACTGCCTCGTGAGGTGTTCCTTGAGGCTACAGCCTGCAGAAATTCAAGAATAACACCAATTTATAAATTTCTACCTACTTTCCAACGGCTCTTGTTCTTAGAATATAACAAGATTTTCCTCTTCAAGAGTAACAAAGAATAATAATAATAATAAATGATTTTATTGAATGGACATGAAAGTACATATATGCAGTTACTTTTACTTGAGTCCAATTTTTGGACCTTTCCACTAGATATGAAAAAACACTGTAATAAGAAAGGATATACGCTAATATCACCCGGTATTTTTAATTTTTTTTTCTGACCGCTAGTTTCTCTATAATCAGAAGAAAAGTGATTCGTGACGTCTCGTTCATCAAAACTAGACTTGGCAACGTTGTTAAAGTTGTGCACTAAATACTCATTCAAATATAATGTGGCGTATGACAGTTGTCATTTGGTACCAGACGTGTTCGTTCATCTGTTTCACGGAGCAAACCAATAAGAATCTTTTGTCTCTGTTTAACACGTTAGCTTACATTAAAATTGGACACAAGTCAAGCAGTTCCATCAAATATTTATGTTGCACACGAACAGGCCCTACGTGATTTCTTATTTGAGTTTGATGCGGTTTTAAAAGTTTTGAAAGTTTCTGTTGTTAGTATTCTAAAATTCTTTCGATTCGTGTATCTGTATCCCTGCAACAAAGTGAACATGTCGAAAAAGTGCTTTGTACCCGGTTGTCTGAACTCCAGTGAAAATTCTAATAAACAATTTTTTTATGCACCTAAAGATGAAGCGCGTCGTAAAATGTGTTTCGAAGCAGTGAATAAACCCTGTGTATCTAAAGTTATATTTGAATATTTTATAATGGCCTTATATGACAATGTGTTGATATATTGTGAAGTGTATAATTACTTGTCAGTGTCAATGAGACAACAGTAAATAATTAATACAGAGTATGTTACATCTCCCTTATTAGAAGGAATAAAGAAAAACAAACTACACAAAAGTATAAATAACTCATAAATCCAAACGTTTAACTGGCTTCACAATTCTTCCAGATCTTGTCACTATTTGATGAGGTTGAACAGGAAGAATTCAAGTTGATGAAGAGGGAATCAAATTTGTTTCTTCTGAACTGAATTTAGCAGAATTCTGATGGTGAGATACAGGTTCTTCATTTTCATGAGAAAAGTCTGCCTCAGTTTTACACAATTGACTTGTGTTACGTCGGTAGATTTGACCCTCGGTAGATTTAACAATAATTTGTCAACCTGAATTCTTACTTTATCTCCATGTTCCAATTGGGGAGGCTCTCTAGCATGACAATCAGCATAATCTTTTTGTCTTGTCCGTTGTCTCTTCAATTCTGCAGGTACATTTTCTATAATTTTTGGTTTCAAGATATTTTCCGCAATGGGGATCAAAGTTCGTGTAACCCTTGCGAACAGTCGTTGATTTGGAGATCCTAAATTATTTCTGGGAGTGTTACGATAGTTCATCAGAGCTAGTTGAATATCGGAATGATCTAATTGGCATTTCTTCAAAATGTTTTTGGAAATCTGCACGCCTCTTTCAGTTAAACCGTTTCCTCATGGATGGCAAGGACTACTGGTAGAGTGCTGAAATGACCATTGAGTAGAAAATTCTTTGAACTCTCTTGAAGAGTATTGCGGTCCATTGTCTGTTTCGAAAATTTGAGGAATTCCATTGTTTCCATCGAAGTAAGTGTTTTGAGGAGTTTGAAATCAACAAAACCAGAGTAACTGTCGTAAATATTCAAATACTGTTTTCCTCTGCAAGTGAATATATCTGAACTCACTATCTGCCAAGAAAGATCGGGAATTTTCTTCAAACAGATGGTCTCCTTATAGTTTGCTCGCTGGGTTGCTTCACATACTCGGCATTTCTTTACGAAATTCTCTATGTCTGTGTTCAGCCCTTTCCAATACAACATCTGTCTAGCGCGTAGACAGCTTTGAATCCCAAGATGCCCTCTATGAATGTTTGTTAACATCTTTGGAACCAATGATTGCCATGAATGATGCTGCTTGCACTTTTTTGGGTTTTCTTGCCAATTGTGTAGCTATCGCATACCATTCAAATTGTTGTATCCAGTTATTCCAAACAATAGCCAAAATGAGATTCTTGGGTGGCCGAATTCCTGAAACTCCTGTTTCATCTGATGATGTTGGAACTGGTGGAGGGCATTTTGTAGCAAATTTCCCTAATTCTCCTTTCTAATCAAACTGATTTGATATATCTAGTGAATGCGTTTAGTTTTCTAAACTTCTGACACCATCTAAAGTTATATTTGAATATTTTATAATGACTTTATATGACAATGTGATATATTGTGAAGTGTATAATTACTTGTCAGTGTCAATGAGACATCAGTAAATAATTAACATAGAGGATGTTACAGTGTAATAGCGGAAATATATGTTAATGTGAAGAACATTTCCAAGTGAGTACTATACGTTATGTTATTATTGTATTCAAAGCAGAGTTCAAAGAAAGATTTGAAATATTAGACATTGCAAAAAAGACCTTGAACTGTCAAAAATTTTTAGGTACTAGTAAAGATTCAGAAAAATATACTTGAAAAACCAAATTCAAAGAGATGAAAGTCACAATAAAATCATAGACATTGCTATATTATCTGATTTGATTTCACCCGATGAATAATGAGCACGTTATTACGATTTGCGGTATTGCCAATGCTCGTTTCTAACCAAAAGGATGGTCCGTTCAGAAAATTTGAAAACTATAAATACGATAAAAATAGGTAATATGTGGATTTTTTCTCTGGGTTGATCAAGTGACAATGTTTTAATTATTTCTCAATGGCTTATATCAAGCTAGAAGCTTTATTTTTAAGGAGAATGGTATTGCCTGTTTCGGAACGTGGATTATGGTGGTGAGTGTTTCCGATGAACGTGACGTCAGGCACACTTTCAAATGTGATATTTCTCCAAAATGAAAGATATATATTGGAACTCTTTGTTAAATGGACGTTTCAGACTAGAAACTATCGATTTAAACGAGTTTTGCAATTAATTTTTCTCAAATGTAAAGGTCCATTGCTGTTTTTATTTTTCTGTGAACCATTCACAAAAAAAATGAATGGCCGCACACACAAATAACTGGCTCCATGTCATAATTGTAGATATATAATTGGAGTGTCAACACACAGAAGGTTGATTACAACCAGTTTTTGTTTTATTATAAGCCTATTTAGGCCTTTTCATAAATATCGGTATCATTAGGAAGATCACGGGCATGCGCAAATTTATCACCAACTGTCAATAGCATAGCTTGCCTCGCTTGTCTTACAAGTAGCTAGCTGCATTTTGCATAGCGTCCGTACATCAGTGGCCTTGTATTCGTTTAGAGTGTGAATTGTATGATTGCCACATACAGATAGAAGTACAGCAGATCGAAATGCATGTCTATATTCGGACATATTGCTAGTGAATATCGCGAAAAATACATGGAGTGAATGGAATTCCTAAACATTTTTCTTAAAAGCTTTCTAGCTTCATTTCAAGTTTAGTGATGTTTCCCGTTTAGGGACTTTTCCGATTGTGTTTTGCGAGTTTTCGTGACTTCGAAAATGAGGGAAGTCTGGCCCCCGCCCGTCACTGTTTTTCCATACTTTTTTACATCTGAAATCGTCGAAAATATTTCTGAATAGACGAGGAAAGTGTGTCGTAACATATGTCATACTTGTCAAAAACTGATTCCATAAAAAGAATTTTAGTTGATATTCTCTGTAGATGATTTGTTGCTTTGCTTATTAGTTTGTGTTTGATTGTTTGGATTTTGTTTTCTCAGGCAGGAGAAGTTGAAAAACCTTAACGGAAACAATATCGGAGTTATCGGACAAGCTGAATTGAATGGGATGGAGGTTTGTTTGGGATCAGTTATTGACAAGAACTACATTTGTGACGTCATCACTTTCCTCGTCTATTCCAACGCGTTCTCTATGTGGCTTCCAGGGGGTAGGACGGTAACATTTTTTGAAATGAACTCATTCGATGGTCCCATGATTTTTACCATTTTTACGGATTTTTCCAATTTTGTTTTAGCGAGTTTTTGGGGTATCAATTTTCGACGCCCGTAACCGCCGTTAAATTTCCCGAATCTCTATCTAGCATTCAGGGAGACACGAGGTGATTTTTTTTCATTCTTGTTTTGACATCGGTTCTTTTAGCTCAATCGACAACAACAACAATAAAGTACAAACAAAGAAAAAAACACATCAAAAAACGCGGATCAGACTTATATTCACTATATCAAGTAAATAATACTATTGAAAAACAAACCGGAAAACTTTGAGGTTAATAATTCCAATTAGGAGTTTATAAATAAAAATCACGATGAAAACATTCACAAATAATAATTGAACGATTTCACCATGAGGTTTCGGCAATACAGGTGGGCCAGAATTGGCTCAACGTGACAAGAATACATGTCACCATTTACTCTTGAAAATACCGGGTGTCCACGTATAGAATTTTTGGTCTCGACTCTTTTTTCAGTAGCAGGCGAATGTGAAAGCAACATAGGTTTAGTATTAAGTGAATATTAGTTAGTATACCTAATGCTTCAATAGTGTGTAATGCACTAGTATCAGTTCATGTAAATCACGGTATTCGGAAAGTATACATTGGAAAATTATAATAGTACCCGCAACATCAAAAATATGGGAAGAAAAGGATGTGAAAAGTAGACCAGGGCCAAGTATTTTGAGAACAAAAAAAAAGTAGTGAGGGGTTAGCTAAATATACGATTTCAGGTTTTTTTAACGATTTGTGTCAGAAATATACTGGGTGGTCCAACTATTGCAGATCGGAGGATAGCTCCTAAACCTCTGTAGATAAAAATTATGTTTCACCTGAAGATCAAATGGCACACAAATGACTATTTCTGTAAAATATGCTGAAGAATACAGAGAGTTCCGTGAGCAGGTGCCAAAAATTTTTTTTTTTATTAAATGACCCACCCTGTATTTTTTCCATTTTTGGATAGTGCGAATAACAAGCTATAAAACAGTTTATGTTTTTTTTCAATTGTATGCGAGGTTACCGAGTTATTGCATTTGCAATGAAAATTTCTGAAAAATCATTGTGGAGGGTTAAATTCCATACAAACTCGGCACTAAGAGGAGTCGCAAAAAAAGCATTGCACCTCCAAGTACAGGAATGAAGATTTCTTAAAAATTATGCGCAAAAGTTGTACATAATTAAAGAATCTTAAACTTTCAGTAATTTTTCGACGTAACTTCAAAATTAAGTAGAAAAACTCTAAAAACCGTTTTATTTGTTTTAAATTTTTACTTTTTGTATAAAAAATATTTAGGAAATTTTGTTGGAAACGTTCTTTTTTGTGTTTCAAATAATCCGTAATTTCTTCAAACCAAAATATTTATTTTTGGATTGAATACGAATTTAAATTGGGAAATGTTTTCGATCGAAAAAGTTGGAAAACAAATTTTCAATATCTCAACTTTATCAATGCTCATTTTCTTCGTTGAAACCTCAACTTCAAGCTGGCATGAAAAAATATTGGTTCTTATGAAAAATTATCGTTCAAAAATGCAAAAATCCTCCTTCAGCAGTACTTCCATTCGTACACAACTGATCCATCTTGATGATAATTAGCCAGAAAAATTAATAAATACAAAAGGTCTACTTCGATTTTGATGGAAAACGAAAGGCTTTTCGCATGTAAATATTACATGAAAATTAATCTTCTTCATCAAGTTCAAAGCTCATATGCAATAAAAAATAAGTCTTTCAGAAGATTTCGAGAGACCTGTACGAGCCAGGGAAGACGAGGCCTTTGCCTATTAACGTATGATGACATGCACGAGACTGGTGACCATGCTGAGATTTGAACCCACGACCTATGAACAACTTTTTACTGAACTGGGCATTCTTACTGACTAACTTCTTTGTGATTGTGTCTATTTAGTAACGCACGGTAAAAAAACATTCCCATCTTATTGATCAAGAGTTTTGAGCAATAATCGAGCAAATTGCAATTTGATCTCAATTCGGCTCATTCCTTATCAGAATTCAGCCTTCTTTCCTACTTCCAAAGATAAAATATATCTCTGACATGGTTGGTTGGTTGAGTGATGAGCGAGATACCGGATTTACCTCTGGGGTTTTCCTCAACACTGAGGTGGAAAGTTCAGGATGATTTCCATAGTAGCGGTTGAAGTGCTATTCATATAGCACTCGTGATACACGGACAGGCAAGCCTCTGTATGTTACCAAGGTTGGTTTTCGACTGTCTGTTACATTTCGGGCCACCACAAAAGTGAACCATGTGATTCTGGGTGTATAACCAATGCATGACTTTCGGTTTCAGTCCCTATGTTTTTCCAATAGCTCTTCTGTACATCATGAACGATGATTTGCTTTTGTTGATTACATGTTTCAGATGCATATTCCAGATTAGTTTCTCATCTGAGCACTGCCATAAGTATTCAACATGATCAGCAATTTGTAGTATTAGGCCAAAGAATTGGGTGACTTCAAGTCCTCCTGAATCTTTTTGCGTGTAAAGGGAATGAGTGTGGTTTTGCTGGGGTTTGACCCCAGTTCTCCTCTTTCACACCATTTTTCTAAGGTCCTCAGTGCATTTTGCTTTAGCTCAGAGGTTATTTGGGCATACTTTCCCTGTACGTGGACTATTTATACTATATCGTCCGCATAACCTTGGAAGTATCATTTCTGGTCGTTCAAAGATTCTTTAAGTTCGTATACTACCATATCCCACAGTAGGGGGGTAGTATCTCTCTCTGTGCGGTTTCCTTGGCATTTTCCACCTTCGCGGAGTCTTCAAACACGATGGTATGGGACTGTCAATTTTGGAGCATTGACAGTATCCACCTCTCTGGTCTTAGTAAATGTAACATTTCAGTCATAAAATACTTCATTTAAAAATTTGTTGTGTTTTTATATTCCATTCTTACTGAACTGAAATTGAAATTAATTGAATCAACGAAAATTCGTAATATTTAATATAATGTAGTACACAACATAAATATTCTTGCAAAATGTGGTTTGAGTATTTTCAGTTTTTTTTCTTCTCAATGCTCTTTTTGCTTTTGAACATCCTGTTGGCTATTTCACTGGACGGCATTTCGAAAAATAGAGTGAGCCAAACAGCAGCTGGGAATGCAATGGCAATATCAGAGAGTGTATTCGATACCTAAAAGAATAAAAACAGTTAAAGTTTTTAATTGAGATATTCTTTTGAAAGTCTAATTTCCATGAACGCCAGGTCTACGTAATAGTATAAAAGATTAGAATTTGTGTGCGCAAGTGCACTACCGATGCTAAGAACACGGTTGGCTACTATGAATCTTGAGTCGCGGTGGCTTTGACAGATAACAGGTGGTGAAGTGGCAAAATATTGTTTCTCGAAAAATGTCCACTTTGTGATGAGATCTGAAAGCGGCAAATGATACCCGAGATAAAATATTTTTTCCTTGTTTGATTGGATGTAATTTGGGTGTATTTCCACCCTCTTGACAAATTTCGCGACTTCCTAGTATGATAGAAAATATCTCAATTTTATAAGGGAGGTTGAATGCATTGCAAAGAACTACTGTTATTTCAGGCACATTTCTTGAAATTCATCAGAGCTACTGACTTTGTTGGTATCAAGACATACCAAAATATGTCTTATAGTGTGTATAAGAAAAACACTACACAAGTACGATTATGAAAGAGTTTTTCTCTTCAAATTCAGACAAATGTTATTGCTAGTTCACGAAAGTTTGCTTCTCAGTTAGATATTTTTCCACTATTCAAATAGTTTTCGTGACAACTTTACTCACAAATGTGAACTGGTTGACGTGTACTGGAGTTCTCATCATTCCTACTCTTATATTTTGGAACACAGTGTGGCTTATATACACACAGTATGACAGCTTGGCTAAACCATTCAATGGACTCCACTCAAAGATACTTTTGATGAAACCTGAAAATATAATAATAGTAGATGAATGAAATATTTAGTAACAATAATAGCGTTTATTGCCCAACAGTTTTCCATTTACAGAGCAATTTAAAAAATAAAATAAAGTCACAAAACAAGCTTAAGTAGTAGCACTAATTTCTAAATATGAATGAATGACAATCACAAGTCCTATTTGAATACTTCAATTACAAAAATTCAGAGATGCGCACGAGATTTATTTTTGAGTTCACAAACACTGCAAGAAAATAAATCACAGACACTAGAAAGTTTGTTTACATTGCTGCACATGAAATTTATTGGTGACTTCAACATTAAATTTGTTTGAGCTCTTTTGCATAGGAAAGTAGTGTTATGTCTAGATGTTATTCTTGGAACAAAAATATTAATTTGCGACAGTAATGCCGGACAGTCAATTTTACCATTGAATAATGTATACAAGCATAAAACGGAGGCTTGATTTCTGCGTTTTTCCAACGATACAAAGTCAAATCTATTCAACAAATCAAGATGATTACAACCTCTTGGAGGATAAATTCCATTGATTTTAAAGCTTAGGAATTTTAAGAATTTCTTTTGAACTTTATCGATAGCAGATGAGTATTGAAGATATATAGGATTTCATATTATGGACCCATATTCTAGTTTTGATCTAACTAAACTCAAATATAAGGAGGTCAATGCTAAAATATTATTGAAATTCCTACAGTTCCTTATAATGAAGTCATATGATCGATATGCTGAACTGACTATAAAATGTATTGAATGATTGAAAGTTGCTGATCAAAATAGACACCTAAATCCTTAATTTTTTCTAATCTGACAATATCTGTGCTGTAGGGAAATTGTATCATATTGAGCTTACGGCTGAAGGATGAAATTTTACATTCAGATATTTTCAAATGTAAGCAATTTTCAAGGCACCATGTGTGTAAAATATTAAGTTGATTTTGCAATATCATACAGTCATCTAAATTGGTTATAGTAGAGTATAATTTCAAATCATCTGCACTCCATCTACAGTCCAAGAGGTTGCACAAGTCATTAATAAACATAAAAAATAAAAAAGGACCAAGATTGGACCCTTGAGGTACTCCACTAGTTGTGAAATAGATATTTGAATAAAACTATTGTAATGAACACACTGTTTGCGTTTATGCAGGTATGATTCTAACAGTTGTGAGTAGGTACGTTTCATTAAAGCCCATTATGGAAAGTTTATGAAGGAGTATATCATGATTGATCTTATCGAAAGCCCTAGACCTAACCCCTAGTCTAAAATTTCACACAAATATTGATTAAAGATAGCCAGGTTACTAACGGTGGATCTAGAATTCATAAAACCTTGTAGGTATTCAGATATAATATGTTTGGTAGACAGATAGATGCGACTGTAAAAGATGGTCTCCAGGATCTTCACAAAGTTATTCAGGATAGATATAGGTCTATAATTATTAATGGCTACGTCTTGACTTTTATGGATTGGGCAAACTTTGGCAATTTTCCGAATTTCTGGAAAAACTGATGTTTTCAAAATTAAATCGAAAAGGATGTAGAGGGTGAACTAATACTCTCAAGCAGTCTTTCAAGAGTAATGATAAGTATTGATCGAAAGTTGAAGATGTGTGGAAGAAGTTTGTTTCTTCTCATATTTTTTTCAGATTTAATTCTTCCACAGTCGAAATTTAAAAAATGTTAAATGTTAAAATGTTTACTACTGGCTATGCTTGAGGTTACTGTAAAGTTTATATAAACAATTACATCACATGATTATCTGTGAACGTCCATTCATAACCGTGTATGTAAATTTTTCCATAATTGTTTTCAACTATTTTCAATATACTTATTTAAATAGTCTTGTTTTTCTTTTGAATCCATGGTCTCTCGCTAATCAATAGCTTTCTACTTGGTTTCCAAGCCCAAAAGGAATTAGACTTAGCCGCTCAAGTGTAACTTATTAAATTTGTGAACGACTTAGGACGTTTTGACAACCCCTTCTCCGTCATCAGATCAAACCGGGCCCGACGGGGGTTGATACAAGGCGAGGGGGGGTTCTTCAGAAATAAAAGCATATGATTCGAGATGAAATCTTTTTGGTATATACAAAATGTTACAATTTCACACTTACCTCCTTGGCCGTGTGCCATTCCTAATACTAGAAGGCCCATTCCAGCAGAAAAAATAGGTCGAGTTACAGCCACCCAAATGGCGGAATGAGTGAGAGTTTGATCTACATCGTAGAATAGTGGCGCGAAGAAAACGAATCCTAGGAGGCCTAGCGATAGCACCCACCACAGCAACACGTGAATCTGTAATAATCAAGTAGGAAAATTAATGAACCAAAATGACCTCATTGTCGTCCGATAGATGGCAAAAAATCAGTCCTACAGCAAATTATGTTTACGTCTACATTGTGAAAAACAGGTAGCATGGTATAAAACTTGGCATATTGGGTACAGACCACAATGTGGTTTGTGGGTTCGGGTTTGATCATATTTGCATTTTTGAAACAGGTAGGTATTCAATTGATTCGTCTTGCATAAGAACGTCACATAACAATGGATTTGAAGTCAAAGTCAAAGTCAAAATATACTTTAATGTCAGAAGTTTTTCAACCTATCGACAAAGCTTTAAAGTTTAAATAAAAATGTAAATTGAAATAGGATGTATTATAGACTATGATGGTGATAATCTCCTCGATCTGAACGAAAGACAGTACCACCACCATATGCACTCCGGGGCGTCATAACAAAAGGAGGTGGAGCATTTCCTATTCCAACTGCAGGAAAAGCCTTCAGTACCACCCGAGGAGTCATTGAGGCGAGAATGAGCGCAGAGGTCGACATGAATCCCGATACTTTGCTTTGCATAAATATTGAAGAGCACGCTTCAGTAAAATTAGAACATGCTGAAACCGATAACCACAGAAAACTACCCAAAATGATATTCTACACCGCAGATGTGATTCATTAAGAGAATGGTTCAGTTCAGTTGAATGTGAGTGGGCCCATATCAGACACTCCACTGTGGCCAATGGCCTATTGTGGCTCGTTTTCTTGGTGGCTTTGTTACTAACTCCATAAGCCACCAGGAGCAGCATGGTTATTCGTGGACGCGTCAACCATGAAACGTGGAAGAGGTATTCTTCAATGAGCCAGACATATTTCCAAAAAGAAAAAATCTGACTTATTGCTTTGCATAAATATCGCAGAGCACTCTTCTATAAAATTAGAACATTCTGAAATCGACAACCGCAGCAAACTCCCCAAAATGCTATTCCATACCGCAGATGCGATTCAGTAAGAATGGTACACAGGTTTGAAAGATTGTAAGCTGAAAATCCCAAATCATTCGATAAAACCCTCAATGCAGAAAGAGCCTTTTACAAAGTATTTCGGTGCTGTGCTCAGATTTTAATGAACCATCAAGATATAGACCTAGGTACTTCAAACTTAATTTATTTTTAACAATGTTGAAACTGGTGCAATAAAATTGATGAATAGCTATATGTTCGACAGAAGACAGTGTCACATATGGGAATCATGAATTCACACCACTGATACTTGTTATCGATCACCACAGGGGTCATATTAGGGCCTCTGTTATTTTCAATGTAGGTACACATCTTCCTTAAGGGAATGCTTGAGAAATTGTCAATCTCATTTCGATGCTGATGATTTGCAAATATACTATTCTCATCCTTGCTCACTAATAATTAATAGTAATATTATTATTAACGTTGATCTTGCAGCAACTGGCTGATGAATATTTTATTGAAATCTCAGGAAATGTCGTTTGGACACAAGTTGTCTAGGGATAGATATGCATATATGTTGATATTAAATGTCACAAAAAGCTTAAAGCTATATTTAGATTCAGATCTCAACTTTAATCAGCATGTAAACCATGTTATAACATTGATTTATAGCTAGAGGTATACTGAATACAAAAACCAATGCTATTTTGTGTGAATCACTTGTATTATCACAAATCAACAAAATGTGTGTTATACTCTGTTTACGGAAGAGAATGACATCATGTTTGGTAATGTTGTATATCCGACATAATAACGTTAAAATTCCCACGATGCAGGTATGATAAAAATAGCATATGCTACACGTGTACAAGTGCCTTTAAAGCAGTTCGCAATGTTAAGGGCACTCCGATTCGCGTCGTGTCCTCAAACTCTTTGCGCATGCTTTAAATGCTCACGTGTGCAATTTTATCATAATATACTATTTTTAATTATACTCACCTTCTTTGTTAATATTGTTTGATTCTTATACTCATAATAAATGTATCCAAATCCCAGTCCTAGGATAGATCCAGCAGCGCTAGCATGGTAACTAGCGAAATGATCGTGCCACTGGGGTTTTTTATTGAATAAAACTCTGTAAACCTCTCTGGAAAAAAATGGATCAATACCGCCAGAGTCTTCTTCAATTTCCAGTAGAAAATCTGGTTACGGCGATGAAAAATACTTACTCTGGTCTTGCAGATAAGGTTGAGGGATACTCATGCCTGCGGTGGTCCAGAAAAGCAAACACGGTACTCAGTACTAGGAGAATGCCAAGAACCGGTAGCAGTTTGTTTTTATTCTTGAGCAATATCATTACCAAGAATGACGCAATTATGTAATACTGCATTTCCACTGCCAAAAACCAGCTGATGATATGACACTGTAAAAAAAATCAATTGTTACCAATTATACAGAGTGGGCCAAATTAGACACTTTTAAAGGAAAAGTCCTGTTTTCAAATTAGATAGATGAAAACTGATGGGTGGATCTGAGTGTTCATTTTCCTGACTTACTTAATGGTGGAAACCGCATATCGATATCTATCATAATTTCTAAGTTACCGCATGATTTGTATTTTCCAAATGTTGCTGTAACTTTTTTCCTATTGAAAATTCTTCATTTCTATATTAACATTTCTTAAGCACTTTTTTACGTAGAATTCAACGGTGTAAGTAATTTGTTTTCTCAAATCATATATCAATAGTTATTGATGAAAAGACGACCCGTATATTCCTGCATATTTCAATAGAGCTTGAAAAACCATTCCACAAATGTAGCACACTTGATGTTTTGCTAGTCGTCTTGGAAATGCAGAGCTTTTTGGTATTTTCTTGTAGACTTTGAAACTTACACTTTGAACAAGTAGGCTTTGGACGACACAGCGATAAAACGGTATGCAAATTTTTACTAGTTGCTGTCAAATTTAGATGTAAGCAGCAAGACGCTTCTCAAATCATGGTTTTTGTTAAATTTTCAAACACATTTGCAATGAAGTATGGGGATCATGAAAAATGGGATAAAACAGACTATCATCTATTTTATACAAACCGGGAAAATAGGGCAATCAATAGAGCATTTTTACCTAACAAAAATACTAGTAGAAAACCGACTATGCCAGCACAGGGAAGACAGTCCGTAGTTATATTGTGTTATGTTTTCGACTCGCAACTGTCATTTAATAATTTGTTTACTAAACCTATTTAAATATACACCCACTATATATTTTTCACGATTGATTAATTGACTTATTAATTTGTTATAAAGATTTAAAAAATAGAAAACGGGTATTTCTTTATTGTTTTGCATATAAAATGAAAACCAATAGAGCAATCTGGTTGCTCCAGTGGAAATAATTGTAGATAATTGAAATACGAACAAAATGGAATGGTTTTACGACCCGATCGGATCATTAGTGAAACCGGAAAATTTAAAGTTTTTTTTTTGAATTCACAACTCCGCCATTTTTCAAGAAATAGGGTTGGCTCTACTCACGAAAGTATTGAATCATGTGTACTTTATGTGTGCACAAAACAGGCGCTGTCGGATCGTTAGTTTTGGCATAATTGCAATTTAATCTTTTTTGCACTATCTTGCACCGTGCCTGGATGCTCTAGTGAAAGCCCGATTTCAATTCATCAAACAAATATGAAAGTAGAAGTTGTAGAAGTTGATCAAGTAATTAAATGTCAGGTTGACGTTTGTCAAAATTTGATCACTACTGAATTAATTTTTATCAGAACTTCAGGAGAAAAAGTTAAAGATTCACATAACCACGGTGAGTAATATTACTTTAACTGTATGAAAACATATCATGCATTATTTTATATCAGATTTATCCCTTTTAGCGGAGACGTGGTTCGAATCTTAAACTAAAGTTAAGCAAATGAAAATTTTCAAATCAGCAATAAAAGGAAAACGTAACTGGTGAAAGCAGTTCAGTCCAATTTGTGGGAGGAATTGGAAATTCCTTGTTGTTTCTTGGTGTCTCTATACAGAGGGTCTTTCTACACATTGCCCTAACTGAAAGCTGGTGAGATCTTTCTATGTACTAATCCTAAGCAAGTGAACCTAGGAAGGTTACTATTTATGGAGAACTTCAACTACCTTCTTTGTCAGTTTCAACCGGGATTCGCATAGTTATCTAGATAATGAATAATAGTGGACTTTAAAAAAAAATAACTTAGATATTAGTCAGATCTATCTACTTAGAAATAATCAATTATTCATCATTCACTTCATTTCCCCTCATCTTTCATTAATTATAAGTATTGTTAGGCCTTAGGTTGAGGCAATGTTAATTTGTACTAAATGTTCGATTTTTAAGTGAATATCAACAGTTCTTTTTCAATAAGTAATATTTTCTTTTGTTCTGAAACTCCTAAAATCCCACGACTTCCTTCTTATTGAGTATTTATACTAAACATTTATATATAATATCGTAAGAGATATTACAAAGTATAGTACTACCAACCAATTTGTTCAATTTAGTGCCATCTGGTGCGGAGAAAATGAGAGACTTTTGTTATTATTATCAAAATACAAATGTTCCACTATAGTCAAGCCATTCAGAATAAAAAACTTTGATTTTTGTAAAGAGATCGGAAATTATTTTAAAAAAATTGCAATTTCGATTTATTGCTTGAAACTCTATGAAAACTTCACCACTAACTTCGCCGAGTCAGTGAGTCTCTTTACATTGAAATGCCATTTGCTTTCATCTATCTTGTTTGAAAACAGAGCTTCAAAAGTGTCCAATTTGGCCAACTCTCTACAGTTCTCTACCACTTCTGAGTATGTTTCTGAGGAGCGAGGCGAGTAGATTTTGAATAATTTATTGCCACCAGCTTACCATGTTATAGCGATCTACATGATTTTGAATGAAAAACATGTTAGCCCACCAGTTTTTCCTACACCTTCCTGACTCCTCGCATATGGCCATCCAGAATGGACCGACTGGTATATGGCGAAACCACGTTGCATAGAATGCCACTACAAGTCCAATAGTTGGAGCAAACCTTGAAAAAGAAAACTGTACAATAAAATTTTAAATACGCGCCATACTTTTTAGGGTTGATACATATATGAATGACATTGTGTTTTTGAAATCTTCTCACCTTACATATCTCTTCAAGATAGATTTTATTACGAACGCAAAATCTACAGGTTCTTTTCGGTCTAGCTTAGCAAGCATTGAGATCATCAGCATCCATGTGGACATCATGAAATGGAACGATAAAATAAACACTCCACGTTTGGGAAACTGACTTGCAAAATCTGGAAAATCGTTCAGCTGAAAATAACAAAAAAAAATCACACTGAATACCTACTGTCAAATGGAGTATAGCACATTAAGCCTAATATGTAATACAGACGGTTCGCGTCTGACTGACAAACAGGCTTCGGGTGCCGGAATCTACCTCGAGGAAAGAGAAGTACGAGAGAGCTACGCTTTGGGCAGATATACAACAGTTTTTCAAGCTGAAGTGTTCGCCATCCTATCCGTAGCTACGATGCAAGAGGTGAAAGATGGGCCCGAACAGAGAATTCAAATCTGTTCGGATAGTCAGGCAGCGCTCAGAGTCATCTGCCATCCTAAACCAAGCTCAGCGCTTGAACAGGAATGCGGAGATGCGCTCTAGAAGTTAGCTGAAATGAAGGAAGTTCAGCTGGTATGGGTCCCGGGTGACAGAGGGGTGCGCAGAAACGAGGTGGCAGACGGACTTGCCAGATCCGGATCCGCAACGCCGTTCTGTGGACCGGAGCCTGTACTAGGTATCGTAAGAAGCTAAACCTCTTCAGCCCTCGACGAGTGGACAGAAGAAGAGCTGAATAAATAAACTTTGTAGGGATAACACCGGCTGCAGGCAGTCGAAAGACTTCGTGGCTCGCTCCAATAACTCAAGGACGACATGGCTCTTAGGCAGAAACCGCCATGCACTACGCCTCCTTATAGAAATACTAACAGGACATAACAAGTTAGGCAGACACCTATCACTTATAGGTATACAAGACAGCCCCACTTGCCGCAAATGCGAAGAAGACGAAGAAACTTCATCTCACTTCCTCGTCGAGTGTGAGGCATACGGGAGGCAAAGATCTGGAACCTTCGGAGTTGAGAAACTCCAACAAGAGGAACTAATCGACTTGGAGTGGTTGGACATACTGACCTTTATTAGGAGGTCACAAAGGTTCGAAAAGGAAAACTAGGAGGATGAATGTAGATAAGTGAAGAACAGGGGATGGCAAAAAGGGTCCATGAGGGCCTACTTGCCTGGGTGCGGTTGCGGCCCCCCAAAGAACTACTACTACTGTCAAATCAACACATTTTTGAAGGCATTTGATACCAATGAATCCAGTTAAAATATTTTGAATTCCAAATTATGTTTGATTCTAAATTAGACCAGTAATTTTTCTATTCACTCTCTTATAATATAATGTCTTACATTTTCAGTATACCGTGGATTCACGATAGGAGAGGCGACGAGAGCAACAGCAGTGTGTACCCCAATAATCACAAAAGTCATGTACACCCTTATTCCTTGGACAGACCGGAGTTTTTCAAAATCTGGCCCAGTTGCTGTACTCGTGAGTTTGCTCCAGTTACTTGGTATGGAAAAAGTCGTTACGATTTTTCCACCTGAAAAATGAAATAAACGGTTAACTAAGTTTGAAATTTTAAGAACTTCTAGAAAATAAAAAACTACTGGGAAGTTGTTGAACTTTTTGAAAACATCATCAAAGGAAATATCTGTTAAATCGGTATACATAAGATGGTCCCTCCATCCCAGTAAAACACAATTTCACTCTTTGATACATGAAGCATTTGAGCTTAAACGCCAATTGCTGAAAAGAAAACAAATCTACGAGAGCATAGAAGGGCCATGTTCCGTTTTCACTTTTCTCTTTGTTTTGTATTGTCCGAATTAGTTAAAAATTTTCATTATTGTAACCACTTCTATCCATTTTGGGCGATATTGCTGTGCTTTCCTTTTGCTGTCTCTGAACTTATGGAAAGCCCCTCGTACGCGCGAAACGTTCAGTTTCAACAAAATGAACACTCATCGGCCGAGAATAAAAAAGGTCAGCCAGAATCTCGAGCAAGCGAGTGTGTTTAAAAATCACTTCATCTTTGTATCTAATATGTGATACGCGATATTGTATTAGCAATGCTAAATCGGTACATAAATAAATAAAAAATGCTTTAACAGAATTTCAGTCCTTGGTCGAGAAAGTTGTCTCAAAGTTGATGCACCATTTTTATTTTATAGAGGTTAAAATTTACTTTCTTTCAACCCCTGGGCATTCTCCTTGGACTGACTCCGCTGGTGGATGCAACTTGGGGTTGTGGAATGAGTAGGGTTTACTTCCATTTCTGCGATCACATACATGTTTTTGTCATCAGCAATTGTTGGCCGGCCAAAATGTTTTGCTTTTTCAACCCTTCATTTTGATTCGGACTTACGAAGAAGCTTCCTCAAATAAGTCCTCGATACAAGGCGATCAGGGAACCTCTCAAAATGCGTATCAACATTGTGACGTCAATTATGATGATAATGTCACACTAGAAAAGCAGTTAATATCCCTTCATTCTCACATTTCTGATTTTATTAGATCAAGTACAACCGTTTACAAGATACAGTGGTTGAAGTGGACTTTTAGCTAGAACAGTATTTATGATTATTTTGATTTGGAACTGAGGGAGGAAAGAAAACGAGTACTTACCGTAACTCTGCTTGAACTTCGTATAATCTTCATCTGTGCCGTATCGTCGCATCAGATCATAAAGTGAGATCAATAGCACGAAGGCGATGTAAAAGATGAATACTGCACTGAAACATAGGTTTGGATCATCAGTAGGCTTCTGGATCGAGTGGATCTAGTAGATTGCTACCAGGATTGGATTGATATTAGACTGGAAGTGTTTCAAGATGAATACCAGGAATCATCTTTATATTTTGAATTTATAAGTTCAAAGTCACAGGTTTCTACGTTTGTTCAGATTTCAGAAAGAGAACTTTATAATAATGTTTCCAATAATATCTATGTCCACATATTATTGTACATTTTGATTCGATAATATATTTTTCTACGATAGTGCGTAAACTGAGGTTTTATGCACTGCGCACAGTCCGTAAAGTAATACTTTATAGTACAAGTGCGTAAAATAATCAACTGCGCATGAAGTAATGTTTTACGCACTGTTTATACATTTTTCAAATAAACTGTATTTTGCTTCAGATTGTAATCGGAAGTCATCATTTGATAAAACGACGAAAACTTGAAAACTTCGTAATATAAAACATTCAAAAATTGCTACATTTTGTCAATATAACTGTCGTAGAAAAAAATTTGTATGTTAGCAATTGATTTCAACTTCACGCTCGTACAAAAAAGGCCTACTTTAGGAACTTGTATCACAATTAACTATTGTTATGAACTTATGAAGTAATTTTCTTTCTAAATCATAGAGGGGCAACGGTGTGCGCAAATACTGAATACGCACTATTTCCCTTCTTTGAAATAAATTAGAGACATCTAGCGTGTCTTATAGGGATCCGAGTTACAGTTTCTAATCTGAAGATGGCGCTACCATGCATAATTTGCAGAAATATATTGAAATTAGGGACAAAAGGAAGAAAATGTAATCAATTTCTGCATCAGAACCAGAAAAACTCAGAATACACTTTTCATCCATTACTCAGACTTTTGCAATATAAAGATGTTGAATGAGCCTGTAAAGAATTCTGCAACCAGAAATAATTATTAGCGACCAATGTGAGCTTCACAAACATTATTATTATATTAAAAGTCAATTCTCCAAATAGTTTTTCACTGATTCCAAAACGTTCAAAATACAAAAACCTTCGTCCTGAACACTGGTCATTGCTTCAGAAGATCGTCAGCAACAATCCTTATAGATGCTGGTGAAGACATTACCTCACTGAAACGACATAGAGGTTGGAAATCTGTAACAAGGTTACAATGAAAATTCGATGCGAGTGGAAAGTTCCGAGCGCGAGCCGAAGGCGAGCGTGAGGAACCACGAGCATCACGAATTTTCATTCTAACCGAGTAGCAGACTATACTTTCTCCACGATCAAAGATAGGAAACGGACAGCAATAATTTTGACACTTACTCAATTTTTGCCACTACGATGACAATCAACTGCGTCAAGGCTAATGTTATTATTGCTAACCAGTGTGAGAATATTATTCTATCACAAGAGAGAGAATGTAAATACATTTAAATTGCATGGGGGCAGAGGTGTTGCAGAATATTTCTTCAATCTCAAGAGAGAGAATTCCAGCATTCTGTAATCAAATTTGATTTCAGAATTGGCAAATTCTGTGATGATCGAGGAGAAAGTTATATTGGCGAGTCTATGAAAAATAAATTTGATGTCGCCAATATAATAATGAATTCTGTTAATGATTCTGAAAACCTGCCATCTACTCAAGATCCTATAATTTGGAGCACAAGGAAATTACAAACATGTCATTACCGTGCCAAGATGCTTCAAATATAATATTTAATCACTGGATATTGTTAATAATTCAATTGTAATTTGAGATTTTTATATAATTAAATTTAAAGTTCATGATTCAGTTGTAAAATCATTTTGCTATTATATGTTATAGCCGTAGAAAAATTATAGTGCATAACTTGCACGGAATGCTCATTTCTCACTCGTATGATTCTCAGCATTCGCCTACGGCTCATGCTGCAAACTTCATACTCGTTTGAAATGACTATCATTCCGTGCTAATAGTTATACAATATACTATTTCAGCATAAGTAGGTACTAATATAGTTTTGTATGTAGAATTTGTCCGAAAAATGTGACTGATGCAGAGCACATAATTGAAATACGCCTATAGTTCTCTATATCTATTTTAGCTTTTGATTTGTGTATTGGGGTGCATACTGGTGTATTCCAAAGTATGGAAAAGTTGCCGAATTTTATAATGAGTTTGAATATACTAAAATATAGGGTGGAATACAGTCTCTTCCAGCAGATTTTTTAGGTTTGAGTTTTTATGCTGCAGGTTCACTTATTGAGTGAACCGTAAACTTATCGTTACAAAGCGTAACTGAATCATTGAACTCTAAACTATATGAAGCCTGCTGTGAACAATATAGACTGAAGAAAGACAAAAGTCAAATGATTCTGATATCTGCTTATCATCAACTTTATTTCCTTCCTAATAAAAATCAGCGAAAGCACAGTTTTCTTCTTACACAGAGAGAAAAGACTGCAGCAGGTTCATGTACAACGTTGTATAAGACACAGGTGTGTAGATTTTTCACACAATTGTCCATTCTTTTATTATACGCGTTTTGTGAAATTCAATAAATATTTGTGCAAGTCAATTTGTATAGTATTCATGCACATTGCATAAAAATACACAAAAATATGCACATCTTACCATAACACAATTTATATGGAAAACATCTACAACGCATTGAACTCATCTTACACCCGTTGTGCACTTTCTATTTGATATGCACAAATTGTATACTATTTCAACACAATTGTGTAATTTGCCACAACTTGACCAAGGCGTCGTCTCACCCAACTAAATACGCATGCGCGGCACTCCAAATGTCCAGTCCATCATTGTTTGATTGTTTTATGCTGATCGAAGGGCGAAGCTGGTTAAGTGTACTTACCTATTATCTATTATTTGCTCATGTGTATATGGTTTTGTGTCAAATGGAAGTGTTCGAATATTTGAAAACTGATACCAATATTTGAAGGTTAGTATTGCTATTATTTTTTGTTATAACATGAATTCTACAAACTGACTCATTTTCATCATTTCATAACGGTTTGAAAGGTGCATCCTCGTACTTACTTCCTACTTGAATAAATATAGTTTGATACGAAGATTACTTCAAACTTTATTATTATTCAACATCTTCCAAAATAACAAAATGTATGGATCATTTATGTTCTGTTTGGTATTTTGTGTTTCTGTTATTTTATTTGTAATTAGAGTTTATAGTTCAGTTATTTTTGTTATTAGTTCTTTGTGATGAAATAAACATTATTTGAATGACATTTAATTTTATTTCAACCTTATGGAAAATGAAGCTTATAATGTCTGAACAGAATAAGATATGAAGAAGCGAGTAGGTTGAAACTGATGCATTCTTATCTTATTCCGTTTGGATGTTATGTGCCTCAAGTGTATCCTTTCTAAAAATTATAGATGGTACCTATAAAAATTGGCCTTGCTTTGTACACAAATATGTACAATATACCTACACAATTCATGTTTGCGGAGTACACAAATTTGTTACATTTTTTGCATCCTTTATTTAAAATACCTACACAATTTGTACAAACTAGGTACACAAATTGTTGCCATTCATTACAATTTATGCATAAACATTACACAAGTTGTTGACATTCGTCGCACAACATACCGATTAATTTTGTATATTTTGTGTATAAAATTAAAACAAAACTATTCAGAATAATACAAAACATACATTTATTTCTCTCTGTGTAGACCAAGCTATATAGTTCGTTAATGAAAACCTCAGTTTTCGCCTCCGCAAATTGTTTCGTGGAACTTTTTAAACAAGCAATAAAGTAAATGTCCCAATAATCGACATTGTTCCAATTATCGACACTTTGGAAATATTTTCTGTATAACAAGATTAATAGAGATCTCTTGAACATTTTTATTTGACAAGTTTCTAGCTTTGGTATTATTTTGATTTCAGTCTCCCCCACATTTAAAAAATGTCCAGAAGGTTACAATATAGGGAACAAAACATGTGGACAGAAGAATGCTGTATCCATCGGTAAAAATGTAATGCCTACTTTGAGAGCTTCCAAACAATTTGAAGTTCCTAGAACAACACCTCTGGATGAAGTTGCTGGGAGAGTTGCTGCGGGAGAGTCCCAATATCGATGATATTTTGGAGTTTGACTTTGAGGATATCATATGTTTAATTCCGAAGCCAAAACAGTTAAATAAACGTGGCATATAAAAGAAAAGAAATGATTTTTTAGTTAAATCAAAAATTCATATTTTGGTTGATTTTTCTTATAGTTTTGTGACTGTTTCATTTATTAGACATGAGTATAACCTTTTCACGCTGTTTTATTCACTAGTTCTATAAATATAATCATAGCCGTGATGCTTGTTTTCGAATTTTCACATTGACGGTAATTAGTTAACATACATTTCGAAGATTGGTTATTTACATTTTTCAGGTGACGATAATTTGGAAATCTGTTTTATGGCTTCTTGTTTATTAATTCATGTCTGAAAAATGTTAAGCTTGTGTCATCAAATCGGTGGTCGCGATCTACTGATTGTTCATGACCATAGACTTCTCGATGCATTCGAGAGTCTGGAAATTGCCAAGTGTAAAAATAGTATGAATGCAGATAAAAGTCCTATTCCTTACAGCCCTTTATTCAAGTTCGTAGTACATTGAGAAATGTTTTCTTTTCTTCAAAATAAATTCATAATTTATTGTTTTTTTTTCCAAGAAAGTACCCCGCAACAAACCTTATGGAAAATGGCTCTCGGTGAAATTGGCTGAAACTTTGATGGGATATTGTGGAAATCGATGTCCTGATCAAATGTCTCAATGGGCGTAAGGTCAAAAAATGGATAGTTTTTGAGATAATCGAGGTCATAGGCTGTCAAATTGATGTGTTCAGCTATCAGTGGTAAGTACGTAAGCCGTGAACAAATCGCTTGTTAAAACGACTATGTAGTCCCGAAACTTGATGAAAACTCGGCCCAGTAAGTTTTCTGGGTCGCTGATAACAAATCTGGAGTCACTCTTGAAAAATTCACATCAATGGTCCCAATATACTCCCCACCTCTCCATAAATAAGGCCCATTTCCAAATATTCCTGAAAATCGATGAAAACTTGGCCCAGGAAGTTTTCAGGGTCGCTGATGACGAATGTTTGGTCAAAATTGGAAAACCCACAGCAGTGGTTCCAATTTGCCCCCCATTCCCCCAAAAAAAACACCGAAAGGGGTAGAGCATACCCCTTTTGGCGCTATGATGAGGTGTGGGTGGTCGCAACACCTTCATTGACTCCATTGTTAGGACCCAAACTTTGGCAAAAATACTTTTGGTGGAGTGGAAGATTATGTTCATGCATCTATATCAACATGAACGCTATTTATTGCCTCACAAATATAATATTTGAATGATGATATTTATTTCACTTTGGGAATAATGAAGAAGATTTCGATCATTACTATTATTCAGTACTCAGTAAGGAATGCAAGGCCTTCATTAATTAAATAAAGTGAATTATAAAATGTATTTGAAGTTATTATGTATTTCTGTACTCGCACAGTACAGTTTATGAAGCATTTTTCTTACATCGTAGTATATCAGATATTATCAAAACTCCGATTCATTCTTGAAATTATTGTTGAATGGTTATAACTTTCTCCATCTTATTATAGCTTTTTTTTATAATTACAGGTCTGCTCAATCTGCCAAGTTCAGATTGAAGAACAACACTTTTTGGGTTTGACTCTAATATTCATTCTCGTTGTTTTCATTCAACTAATGTAAACGAAAACGTAAAAATCTAGGAGCCCTGTATCACTTGCGAATCAACAGACGTCAGTAATTCACGAAACCTGTCTTTTCAAGAACAAGAAACATGATTAGTTGAATCTAATATAGATGGCTGCACCAATTTTATTATTCAGGGTTTTTGGGTGATACCGACTCTGAAAACCCCTGGGCCATGTTTTCAACAAATTCAAGAATTCCGAAAAAATGGCTTTCTTGGTGGGCCATATTGGGGCCACTGACTTGAATTTTCCTCAGATTTTGACCCCAGATTCGTTATAAGCGACCCTGAGAAGCACTTGGGCCAAGTTTTCATCGAGTTTCGAGAATACCAAAAAATTGACGTTTTTTGGGGGAAGGGGAGTGGCAAATTGGGACTACTGCTGTGGGTTTTCCAATTTTGACCAAAGATTCGTCATCAGCGACTTTGAAAACTTCCTGGGTCAAGTTTTCATCGATTTTCAGGAATATTTGAAAATGGGCCTCATTTAGGGAGAGTATATTGGGACCACTGATATGAATTTTTCAAGAGCGACTCCAGATTCGTTATCAGCGACCCAGAAAACATCCTGGGCCGAGTTTTCATCAAGTTTCGGGACTACAGAGTCGTTTTAACAAGCTATTTGTTCATGGCTTACGTACTTACCACTGATAGCTGAACACATCAATTTGACAGCCTTGACCTCGATTATCTCAAAAACTGTCCATTATTTGATCTTACGCCCATTGAGACATTTGATCAGGACACCGATTTCTACAATATCCCAAAGTTTCAGCCAATTTCACCGAGAGCCATTTTCCATAAGGTTTGTTGCGGGGTCCTTTGTGTCATCAAATCCAAAACAAGTAGGATAACATTAAATTTAACTTAGTGCAGGTAAATTACTAGAATTAGTAAACAACATAAGTAGGCAAATTTGATAATGAGTGCAGTTGGCCCTCATAGTAGTAGGTAGAGTAGGTAGATTCAAAATGTTAGATAATTTGACGTCCATTAAGAAATAGTGGTATAAATAGAAGTGAGGTAGGATAAGTAGTCCAGTAAGCTTTTAGCTCCTGAAGATGCTAACTTTGTTGGCGAAACGAGTGTGATTATGACGTAGTTTTGGGTTTGTGTAGTTTCATTTTCTTGAATTGTATTCACACCAAAGGTTCCAAAATATTTATTTATTTGAGTAGATATTGATCTCTACTTCCAAACGCCGTTTACAGAATTTCAATAAAATGATTTCCCTTGGATCGGCGCATTTAGAAAGATTTGTCCCTAAATTTTTTATAACGCGATTGTGCAAGAACTACACATCGGATAAAAACCATCTTGCGCACAGTTCAACCACATGTTATTATCTATCAGTTTTCGCATTATCGTTTGTCCAGCTTCAGATTTATAAGAATCAAGGATTTCTCAGTGAAAAATGCACCGATCTGGACTTATAAAAACAATTTTGTTGGTTTTATAACCCTCTACAAAAGTTTTATTATTCCTCCAATACCTTTTGAGATATTCGAAAAAAACTATTCACTATTTCACTATTTCTTGTTTAAAAAAATCCACAAAGCGATTTTGCTGGGATGAAAACAGGAGTTTCCATATACAAATTATCTTATAAAAAGTAGTATAGGCCGTTTGCGTCTTTAATTTTGTGTTTTTTTTTTATATTTCTTTCGAGGCATTATTCTCCTGTTATTTCCATACATACCCTTGTTTTCTATAAAACGGGGATGGTGAAACTTACGCAGTAATTAAATCTACATTGTCGATCTCATAAACAGGATCAGACGTCTTGCAATTCGCTTCTTCAATGCTTCCGTGTAGTTCCATGTTTCTATATTTTTCATCGAAACAGTCTGCCAATTCTCGTAAGAAATCGGGTTGAGATTCGTTATACACCTGCACTTTGGGGCAGGTCTGAGGAATGCAGACGAAACGTCGAAGGAGGTCATGTCGATAATGAAGCTCCGAGCTACTGGATTCCTGAAAAGAGCACAAGTACCTGTATCAAAATAACGTTTTTTTGATGAGCATGGAAAATGAGACTCACAATATTCAAAAATGTATCAGAAATATTGAGAAAGTAACATGAGTAGATGACCATTTTTCACCAATTCGGTAAATGTTGTGAGAAATCTGTGAAAATAAGAAACTCTCAATCTGAACGTATTTCATCGAAAATCATAACAGTAAAATTATTCGTCTATCAACATCTATTACATATTCCATAGATATTCTCACATAAATATTGGTTGAAGTGGGTTTTTAACTGATTTGGCGATATTGACATTATTATTACTTGGGTTACGTCTAGAGAATATCGGAAACCTTTCTTTATAAATAGTCGGTTCTCTTGAGTGGAAGTGTACCTGTACGGTGTACATCTCGCAAAACGATTGCTTGTAATGCTAATTAACTAAGTACCGTTTATTCTGGTGAACACCTTAGCTTGGTCACGGTATAATTGCTTTGTTATGTACGGCAAACGGACGATGGCATTGAAGGGCCAATGTAATATTAAAATTTTCGTTTTTTTCCAAATATTCATCTGGAAATTCGAGTTACTATCTGGAAATTTCCAGTTATTAACTGCAAATCTCCAGTTGCTATCTGGAAATTTCCAGAGTCTATCTGGAAGTTTCCAGATACTACCTGGAAATGTCCATTTACTATCTGGAAATTTACAGTTATTATCTGGAAATTTCTAGTCACTATCTAAAAATTTCCAGATACTATCTGGAAATTTTCAGATACTATCTGTGAATTTCCAGTTACCATATAGAAATTTCCAGTTCCTATCTGAAAATACCCAGTTACTATCGGGAAATTTCCAGCTGTCTGGAACTTTCCCATTACTATTTGGAAATTTCCAGTTACAATCTGGAAATTTTCAGTTATTAGGCGCAAACTCAAAAGTATCTTATATGAGGCATGATATTGCAGATATTCAACTGGAATCAATGGCAAAAGTTTTTTACTAGGAATTCAGTGTGAGAAATATATTCCAATAAGACTAGCTCCCGTATCTTTGAAGACTTGCTTTGGCTACATTTTCGAAACCGAAGAACTGATTCAACATTTTCTGAGGTACATGTC
The DNA here is from genome assembly GCA_944452925.2 of Chrysolina oricalcia. Classification (NCBI taxonomy): domain Eukaryota; kingdom Metazoa; phylum Arthropoda; class Insecta; order Coleoptera; family Chrysomelidae; genus Chrysolina; species Chrysolina oricalcia. The sequence goes on along the minus strand of OX101818.2, from coordinate 14,173,002 downwards.
AGATTCAGAATCTGATCTCGTTGAAAGGGCTTTGAGTAACTTTGGGCTTTGATGTGAAAAGTTTACCTACAAAAAATAATTTTGGGTAACTTAATAATAGAAGAAGCTGATACGGAACCAAGCCACTTCATACGAAAAGGAACTGGGAATGTCTGGATAATAATTGGAAATTTTCAGATGGTAACTGTAAATTTCTAGATAGTAACTGGAAATTTGTCGGGGCGTGACGCGGTAGTAAGAGCATTCGACTCTGAGCCAAAGGTCTGGGGTTCGAGCACTAGTTGTAGCTGCGAATTTTTAATTTAATTCAACCGATTAAAATATTTAAATCTCGTGGCTCGACTGGGGTGAGTCCTGCACTATTCACTGTTGCCAAAACACCAAAGAAATAAAATAACTGGAAATTTCCAGATAGTAACTGTAAATTTACAGATAGTAACTGTAAATCTCCAAATAGTAACTAGAAATTTCCAGCTAATAACTGGAAATATCCAGATAGTAACTGGAATTTTCAGATAATTATTTGGAAATGATCGGAAATTTTAATATTACATTAGCCCTTCAGTGCCATTGTACACACGACATTCAATAAGCAGAAAAAAGCTGTGAACATTTGCTCGTTTTTTATCTTCTAATTTCCCCGAGCAACAAAATACTGAGAACATCGTGAAACTCGAGGGGAAAAGGGGTAGGAATTGATATTTCCTTAAATTTCTGAATGCTCCTGGTGAAATCTACCTAGGTAACGAGTTTTTCGAAATTCGAGCTTTTCCGATCGTTGAAAGAACGAACCCCAGGAGAAAGGCTGGAAGTGAAGACCAAGGGGTGTGATGGAACTGGTAATGGTGGAAGGAATGATGATATCTCAGCATATATTCCATGGAAATATTCTGTGTATATGGGCCTGCCCTAACGCTCAATACGAACTTGGGGGAGAAACTGAAGATGTAGCTATTGAAACTTAAGTGTAACAAAAGAATATAATTATTTATTAAATGAAAGCTTGAAAACTGAGGGGAAGTTAAATACATATTTTAAATATACAGGGTGTTTCATAATAAATGCGCAGGACTTCCGGATGTGATAGCTCGTTCAAAAATATAAAAAAAGTTTCTATTAACTTACCCTCTAAAATTCAACATTTTCGAGATACAGGGTGTTGATATTTAAAAAAAAATATAGTTTTTTGCGAATATCTCTGGAACCGTTTATAGCACAAAAAACAGATTTTTTATTTTTTTAAATTCATAATTGGTGAAGATTTTGAAGGGGTAGTGGGTGTTTTTTTCTACGCCACTGAAAAAAAGTATGATTTTGTGCGACCTACTTGAACCGCCAATGTTTTCTACACAAAAAAGGTACTCTTGGTAATAAGCTCTAAAGTTGACCGTTTTCAAGAAAAATCAACTTTCATGTTGAAAAACATGGTAAATTTTTTAAAATAATTTTTTCCTAATTATACAAAATTTATTTAAACGTTAGAACAAGTAACAATACCAAACGTTGACTTCTTAATTGCAAAATAAAAAAAAGCCAATAACAATCATACTCAGTTGAATTGTTGAAAATGTCCGCCGTTAGCTTCAATGCACGCAGCAATTTTTCGAGGAAAAAACATTATTGAAACAACATGAAAGTTGATTTTTCTTGAAAACGATCAACTTTAGAGCTTATGACCAAGAATACCTTTTTTGTGTAGAAAATATTGGCGGTTCATATAGAAGGCTCAAAACTGTACTTTTTCCAGTGGCGTAGAAGTTGGAGAAAAAACACCCACTACCCCTTCAAAATTTTCACCAATTATGAATTAAAAAAAAATCCGCACAAAACATAGCTTATTATGTGCAGAAAATGTGTTTTCTGTGCGATAAACGGTTCCAGAGATATTCGCAAAAAACGATTATTTTTTTAAATTTCAACACCCTGTATCTCGAAAATGGTGCATTTTAGAGGGTAAGTTAATAAAAACTTTTTATCGTATTTTTGGACGAGCTATCACATTCTGAAGTCCTGCGCATTTATTATGAAACACCCTGTATAATATGGGATGAATAAAACCCTCAGATAAACATGACCAAACATAAACAAGACTAAGTCCTTACAATTGGGGGGGGGGGTCAGAATAACAGCTGGAGAGGTACTAGATTCTAGATGATATTTTCTACGGGAAGTTGATTCTATTTTATTTTAACGTACAACGTATATAGCTTAGATAATCTGCTGTGCATCAAATAGAGCCAACCTGCGTACAGTTTGTAAACGACTTGAAGGGGTTGATATCTGGTGACGGGATTCCATTATTGATAATATGAGTTTTTGGGAATGCAGTTAGGCGATTTAATGACTACCTGTAACATGATACTCCAACTAGAAAGGTACAAACCTAGTACAGTCTCTCGTGATATTAGCCATGTTAGTATATTCACATATTTGTGGACAAACTGGAAAATATTCGTTTCATTAACTTGAAATTCTCTGGCAGACTTTATGAACTTTGTTCAATTTCGAAGCCAAAGTTAAAAAATGAAACTGGTGGGATTCGTAGAAGATTATTTACCATAAAGGTGTCTAATATTGCAATGCCTACTTGAAAAAATAAATTCTTAAAAAATAGTATTCCACTGAACATTCTGAAAATTGGGAGTCAGTCCATCTTCCTTCAACTCAGAAAATAGTGAATATCGGCACCACTAACCTTGATTATGTTCCATACTTCCGGTGGATTTTCCTCGTTCAATGGGGCTAGTTTATAAGTTACTACACAGTAGAATGATTTTCTCCCCAGCATCATGCAGGTGTCATAATCGTCGACGTCGAATAATTTCGGCATAGATGCATACTGCTCATCTATAATCAAGAATTTCTTCGTGCAGTAATTATTAACCTAAAAAGCCGTAATATGGCCGTTGCATGCAAAACGCTCATGACTACTCAGGGCACATACGTTTTAGATAAATCGATTATTTATGCCACGTGCGTGGGGAGTAATTGTCCGTAAATTAAATCAGGCAAATGCCCTAACAAATTACTCTTATGTCATTTGTACTCAAGACTGCTGAGAACCTAGTGGACAGACCTATTAGGGACGGTATGCTGGTGGAGAGACCAGTTCACCGTGAACAATATGCCTACATGACTGTCTGTTCAATGGAGACAGCACTTCACGAGTAACGAGTAACGAGTAACGAGTAACGAGTAACGACGCCGACGGTGGAAAATACACTTTCGACAATACTTCTCTGAAAACTCAATCACCACTGCTCTTAGACAAACAGACATCGAAGGAACCATGTGTGGCCTGGATAGACTCAAAGCTAGGGAATCGGTTGATACACATTACTGTATTAGAGGAGACCATCGTAGCCAGGGCGACCGGAGGATGCCCACAAGGTGGAGTACTATCCCCGCTTTTGTGGAATCTGATCGCGAACTCGCTGCTGGAAACTCTGAAAGACGCAGGACTTCGAGCCCTTGGATATGCTGACAACAAAGTAGTCTTAATACAAGGGAAATTTAACACAACGGTTAGAGATCGCATGCAGGGGGCTCTCAACCTGGTCACGTGATGGACGGACTAGGAGGGGCTAAACTTCAACAAAACAACCATAGTAGCATTCTGTTGAAGACGAGAAACAAAAGGACTAAGACCTATATGACTTTAGGGGAAGACATTCAGATAAAGGGAGAAGTTAAATATCTTGAAGTAATTCTGGTCTCCAAGCTGACCTGGAACCAGCATTCAGAAAAAAACAAAAAAGCGATGACCTCAATGGTGATGGCCAGACTATCTTTTGGAAAAAAAAACAAACAGAAAAAATGGGTGCTGAAACCACATTTGCTGCACTATACTGTGCCGTGGTCATGCTATCCATTACATACGCCTCTTTGGTATTGAGGTCCAAGACCCAACAAAGAGGAGCCATAACAAGACAACGCTAGGAGCAAAAACATGTCTGTCTTGGAATCAACGCGGCAATTAATTCAACACCAACTGCACCACCGACACACTCCGACTGACCTAGTGGTGCAGGGGGAGACAAGGCTTGGTACTTTCAGACCGACCGGAGACGTGCTAGGAATGAAAACAGACCACATTGTAAAACGGTACTGCTTCAATAACCAATTCAAGGTGCTGATACCAGACAGAACTGAGTGGGACGGCTCGCAGCTAAAGGACATACTACAGGGGGAAATCTGGTACACAGATGAAATCGGTGTATTGGCATCAGCAACTAACTGGACAAACATACGTCTCTCTTCCAGGCAGAGGTGTACGTCATCCTCCAATGCGCGAAGAAGAACAATAGGAGGAACGTTTTAAATGCGCATGTCAACATCCTGTGACAGTCAAGCGGCACTTTAGGCCTTGTGAAACAAGGAAGTGACGTCAAAACTGGTATGGGACTGCAGATAAGAACTGAGAGTGCTGGCAGACCTGAACCACGTTAAACTGATATGGGTCCCAGGACACCAGGAAGTTGCAGGCAATGAAAAAGCAGACGAACTCGCTAGAAGAGGTTCGGAAAATCCTCCAACCCAAGGGCAGACACTAGGGGCACAAAAAAACATGGGATAGCTTCCCTGGAAACGAACACGGAAAATAAAAAATCAAAGTACCGTGCCGTAAAAGAATGGTAGACCTGTTAGCGATAAACAGGTGCCAGTTGAGAACCGTTGCGGGACTCCTGACGGGTCATGCACCAGTGAAGGAGCACTTCAACCTCAACAATGGGACTGTTCAATGGAGGCCTGACCTTTAGAATATGAGGTGAGGATCCAGAAACAGTGACATATACTGTGCTATTGCGAGGCACTCGACCGCAAAAGAAATGCTATTTTCTGGCAGCCATCTGGCGATCCAGATCTATATAGGTCTCACCAAGTAAAGAACTTGTACAAACTCGTACAAGGTACGAAAGTACTGGATTGGGTTCTGTGACAGTAAAGAAAATAGGCATGATACAATAGGCCTATAAATAGGCCAAATGTCACCGGGGACAACAACCTGAAGGGCCTAAAGAGAGGTGGCCGTGTTAGTGAGTAGTCCTGAGGTATCAAAGAATCAGTGGAGTCTCACAGGAGCTCTTAAGTTTTGAGACTCATTACCTCTGTATGAAAGATTTTCTCCAACTCCGCAAAAAAGGTCGAATCAGACAAGAAAGCTGTTTCTGTTCAAAATCAATTAGCTTTGAGTCACCAGAATGATGTTGCGGAAGATAGAGTGGGGTCAGTGAAAAATTATTAAGTTTTATCAGTACCTTTTCTTATTCTAAATTTGCTAATCTGAAAAAATAAGTTCAATAGTAATCATAACCTTTACGAACCGGAATTCGGTTTTATGCATGCGTTTTATTTTACGATTTTTGTTTGGAAGCGAAATTATTCAACGCATTTCTGTTAATTCGGGAACTTCTGTGATTTTTGGATATGATGATTTTACAGAAAAAAAATTGATGAAAAAGAAAATTTAAGGATTTTCAAATTCTTATCGGATCACTAAGTGCTTACAAAAAATATATCTTTCATGAAATCAAAAAATATTTGATATTCCTTCACATATATTTATTAAACCCTCAATTGCGATACTTTTTTACAATTCAATCCACGTTAAAACTTTTACGGTTATCGAGATCCCCATGCTGTTTATCCTCAGCTTGGACACACTGTATAATATGGATGCCAGGATCGACAGCATATCAAAAATTCTGAAAAATTAGCCGAAAGCACGCTGAAAGTGAAGTAGGTCTTGAGTGAGTGGGTCTATGCTGTGGTGGCCATGCTGGTAGAGCGTTCGCCTTTGGAGCGAAGGGTCGAGGGTTCAAATCCCCGCATGGTCATAGGTCTCGTGCATGGCATCACACGATAAAAGGCAAGGGCTGCGTCTTCCCTTGCTCACACAAGTCTCTCAAAGACTTCCGAGGGTTGCACGTAGGGGTGCAATCGGTTGACGGAAATAACAATTTAACAATGCTACCAGTGACTTCTTGAATGAAGCACATATTGCAAAATATGCACTATTTAAAACTCCATGAAATTCGAAAAATGAATATTTATCAAAAATAAATGAAACGAAAGTACTACTCACCGGTCACTGCAGAAACTACCACTAGAAAACAGGCGATACATGACAGAATCGATGTCCGACCCATTTGTATCAAATGATTCTCAACAAATACCAGAGAGCATCGATTCTGTAATAAAAAAAATTGACATTAACATCAAGGCGATACATAATTCTCGAAAAAAAAATCTATAATTTATCATCATTTATTAGTTAAATGACATAATTCTGCAGAAAATTATTGAAATAATTAATTTAATTGGATGTCACTACTCAATACGCATGAACTGTACATTTCACATAAAATCCTGAACTAAGTTATCTCCGACAAAAAAACAAACAATCTTTACGAATGCGTCATAGGTGGGGTTTTATTGACATAGAATTTTCTATTTGTCGTCATTCACTGCGATGCACTGCGAAATAAATTCAGAAATTTATCAAGATGAAACATTGAAATTAAAGAAATCATAGAGCATTGAGTATTGAACAATTTTCATCCTTCAAAGTATTTTCATAAATAAACTCAATGAGTCTATATGAAAACAAGTTTTTATTGTAAACTATTGAACTGTAAAGTGAAAAATAATATTTAGTGATTGAAAAGCAAAAAGATTTGAAAAATTTGAATATTTTCTCAAAAGCTGAAGCTTTATGTCAAGTGAAATGACGGTTCGCATCAAAGTTTTTGAGAAAATATTTAGATTTTTGAAAATTCTTTGTTTTTCATTCACTAAATATGATTTCTTACTTTTTAGTTCAATAGTTTATAAGTAAAAGCTTGTTTCTTTAAAAAAATTAAAATTATTTTATATTGTATTTTTCAATTTGTTTAATTATATATTTGCTACCACTTGCCATCTAGCGTCTATTCACTGGATGCATACATACACAAGCTACCAAAATTATCGACGCTCCGATGTTTTTCATTATTTTGACGGAAATTTCTAATTTTATATCTGTGAGTTTGCAACGTTTTTGAGAGGAAGACTGATATATTTTTGGCTTCGTAATTTTCCTCTTTAGACTGGTGTCTATAATTTTTGTGAAAACGAAAAAAGTATCAGGTGAAAAATGTTGTTGAGGTTCCAACTTCGAGGAAAAAAATATTTAAACACGAAAACACTCAAAATGGTGAAATGGGGATGCAGTTTAGGGGTTGAAAACGGTTTTTTGCGATTTGCGGCGAAACGTGAGATTTTAGCAGAAAATGTTTAATGGAAAAGTTTGGATATCAAAAAAGAAATTTGTTCTCAACAGTTTTCGACATAACCTCAAATAACGTCAAAATGACGAAAATCCGATTCTTCAGTATTTAATTTTTTCTCGAGTATAAATGATTTAATTCAGATGAAAATTCGTAGAAATATGTCTTCTTTGATGACAAATGAGCATGATTTATTAGCAATTCAGAAGACGACTATAGTTTTCGGGTTAGGTACATTTTTCAAAAAAAAATACCCTTATTTTCCACGAACAATTTTTCTAGTGTTTTTTTGTTTTTCGAAGGTCTGTTAGTGATCATTTTAATTGTTGAAATGTCTACTTTCAAATGATCTATGTGACTTGGTGGTTTATTGATCGTTAAATCGCTTAAAATTGAGAAAAACCGACAACAAGTCTCTCTGAATCATGTTTTCTCAATATTTTCATTGATTTTTCTTTCGTTTTCTTTCGTTAAATTGTATAGTGTTATAACAATTGAATAGGAAAATTTTACACATTTTATTTTATACCACATGTTATCTTCTTTTACTGTTATTTTATTCACGTACATTTGGGATATGAAAATTCCATGCGCAGCTTCGGCTTTTGTGGGTTTTCTTTCGTTATAGTTTAAGAGCTTAAATCTGACAACACATATTTTACAGTACCTGACATTTTGTCCAGCGAGACAGCTATTTCTACTAAACAAGCAATGGATACTAGCTAAGCCCGGTCGCGGTAGGTTTGGGAGGAAAAGGTGTGAAAATTAGATAACTTTTTAAGGTATTTTACGGCAGCTGCCATTTTAATATGTCATAATATACCTCCACTCATAATGAAAAATAACAATGGCTGCCAATTTTAGAGGTTGTAACGTCACGGCAGCCACTTTTCCAAATTCGAAAACAAAAAAAAAGTATTTTACGACTTCTGAAATTTTTATTTGTTATTTATGAAACTATGTTGAGCTTATATTAAACGTGGCTGCCATTTTCTCCGGTTATGAATATCCGGCTGATAGCGAAACCTTGCCTGAATCACAAATTTTGAAATGGACAGACAGACTTACGAACAAAGCGAATTGAAGAAAATCTTGCAAAAACTATAGTTTAAAAAATATAATTATAACCACAAAATAAATAATACTTTAAAAACTAAGTGAACCAGCTTGTCTAGTAATATAAACTAAAAAGTGAAACATAATCTTTGACTCTTTGAATGTTAAAAACTCATCTCTAATTTTTTATATTGCTATAGCTTTTCATAAATGCTGTGATTATGAAAATATAAGTGGAAAGCACCCATTAAAGTGAAGTTTTAAAGATTACTTTTCTCTGAACTAAATATTTTCATCATTATTTTCATTTTGAATTACAGTTTATTTTTTACTTTTATTTTTCATTTAACTATAATTCAATTATTTATTATTATGATTAATGTCTTTCTTTAAAACTTTATCGAAAGTTTTTTAAACAGCAGTCGGAAAAATCATCAAATAAATTTTCCTTTCTTCCGGAAACATAGTCAGGGTTTCGCAAAGGTCATAGTTGTGCCTAATCTAATTTTACCATTGATTTTACAACAGCTCTTTTACAGCAGGATAATAATAATTCCCAGATAATAAGACAGTACCACCAGCACACCTACCAGTACTCCTAACTTTGGTTCGACTCAGAATTGAGGTTTGACAAACACATCCAAACTCTCTAAAAATCTTCCTGTGGCAATATTTTTACAGCCATAAGGCAGTAATTGTCTCGTAAGAGATAAAACAGGAAAGGGGAGAGAATAGTAATTTACGTAACAAGTCCGAAAAATACTGTTATTTTTGGACGAGTAGACCAAATTCTAGGACGAGCGTTAGTCCTGGAAGTCTGCGAGTCCAAAAAAACTGTTTTCGGACGTGTTGCGTACACTATTTTTTCGGCAATCATGTAGAATAACAAATCAATGAGACGCAACTAGTCTAAGAGACGAAGAGAGGTCGACTTTCACCCATCGTTTAACCGGATGAAACGATTCCAAATTTGAATATTTCGAACATTTCAGTTCTTATTTGTATTATATTTTGAAATTCAAACAGAAGATAGGTACCAACAGAAACATTCTAATTCTTATTTATATTAATATTTGTATTAAAATTCGAGCACTTCCCGGCCTAGTCCGGGAAGTACGTACTTCCCGGACTAGGCCGGGAAGTGCTACTTTCCCAAAGAAAAAGTGTCCGGGAAGTGAACACTTCCCGGATGGTTGCCGAAAAAGTTGTTTATCTGAAATCGTTCAAGAATGCCCACTTTCTCGGAGCAACTTCTGGCCTCAAAATACGCTAATCTAGTATTTTAGTCCGTTGCTAAGCAACGAACTTTCCCGGACCGTTTTCGGACCTAAACGGTACGGGAAAGTACTTTCCCGTATCAAAAACGATACGGGAATATTTTTGCCGGCTTGTTTACATTTTAGACAGTTATTGAATTCACGCAAACAATATGTAGAATTCCTTAGTTTTTGATAATGCTGTATGTGTAATAGTATGTGCACCTCGTAGTTAAAGCACATTCCCAGACTTCAATGCTTGTTGGCCTCGGCTTTACGCATCGGCCAACAATTTACATTTTCGTCCGGGAATGTATTGCTTTTACTACTAGATACACAATATACTATTTTCATTGCGAGTTTGTCTTTCCCTGTTGACGTTCGTGAACCTTTCCTATCTTTATGAAGCAAACACACATTTTCTAAAACGAAAATTTCATATTTAAAATCTCATGGTCGCATTAAACTGGTATACATGATTCCCGCATTTTTATTTCGAAAATGGATCTGAGAGCTCGCTTTTGAAGGATGAATACACTTTGCAATATAGTCTGGTTGGCAGAACCCCAATAGTATTGAGTAACTTTGTGTTAATGTAGTTACTAAAGCTCATAAAATTTTAGTTCAGAAATCCTGGATCCGCACCTGCAAACAAGGTCTTGTCATATTACTCTCGAATAATGCATAACTTTAGATTTTTTTAAAATTTTAATATCAATAGTTATGTTTTTAACATTTATGAAATATGTGTGATAAATAGGTATGAATTGCTAATAACCTATTATAGTACTATAAGTAGCTTTCCATTGTTATTAATCATTCATAGATAGTTATGGTAATCATAATATAATATGTGATAACTATGTGAAAAATCAAGTATCCGAAGAATAGTATCACTGAGGTAAAAATTCCGTACGAATGTTCAAATTCGAATGAAAAATATGATATAATTCTAAAATGCTTTGACTATTTTATTATGTTCGCTGCATAACGCTCTTATGTAATTAATCATGGACGTTTTTTCTGAACTACTCAAATTGATTTGAGGCAAGGATCGGTTGCAGCATCACCAAATTTGGCATGCTAGTAGTTGGTTCCATCACAATCAAGAAGCAAAAGTTTTTTACTAAAAATCCGGTAGTGGAACCCAAAAAATTTTTGATTAGGAGAAAAAAATTTTGCTTTTACCTCGGAAAGAATAAGGTTGCTCAAAAACGGCTTTCAATAGGGTGAAAGATAATTCAATTCCCTACAGGAATAATTCTGAGGATAATTCCTTACAAAATGCGCCCGTTTTGTCAGAAAACGTGATTGACGCCGACATCAATTTACATGTTTACCCGCCGCTGCAGGTTCCCAGGTAGCACGGTTACGTCATAATGACGTCCTAAATTGTTCAAATAATTGACCAGCTGACGTCAGAAGGTGACGTCTCAGCGACTCTGAAAAGACGTCAAAATGTCACAGCCATAGGACGTCATCAGCACGACGTCATACTGACGTCTGAAAAGAAGACCATAAATGACGTCATTTTGAAGACCTACAAGATATTTAATAGACGTCAGTCTAATGACCAATAAATGACGTCTTATGAAGGACTTCCACAGTCCCTAGTTTTCATGTGGAAATTGATAGGTTTAGGGGAAGTAGAATAAAATGAACTGAAATACAATATTACATTTAATGAATTTCAAATATACAGGGTGTTTCTTAAGTACGTGTAGAAACTTCAGGAGCATGTTGCTGACGTCAAAATAAGAAAAAAAGTTCCTATAAACACATGTCCGCAAGTTATTCATTTCTAAGATACAGAGTGTTAAAGTTTAATTCTTATATTTGTTTTTTGTGAATAAATTCCAAAATATTTGTGATATTCGAGTAAAGTTTGGTATCTGGGATGATTTTTCAATGACAAAATCAAATTTTATGTCAATTGCGAAAAAACTAATTTCTAATTGAATTTATTTATAATTAAAAAATCTTGTCATTCAAAATCACTTGCATCGATTATTTCAAATGTCAATAACTCGAAAACAGTTGCTCGCAGTGACCTCTACCAAAAATATATTTTTTACATAAACTAAATGATAAATATTCCCAGATGCCAAACTTTACCCAAATATCAAAGTTATTTTGAAATTATTATTCACAAAAAATAAAAATCAGAATTCAACTTTGACACTCTGTATCTCAGAAACGAATAATTTGCGGACGTATGTTTATTGAAACTTTTCTTCTTATTTTGGTGTCAGCAACACGCTCCTAAATTTTCTACACGTACTTAAGAAACACCCTGTATAACATAGGTATTACAGGATGTTGTAGTAAACTTAAATTCAATATCAGTTAACAGTGCATGAAATATGATAGATCATAAAAATACCTAATTATTGTGAAAGAATAATCACGAATTTGTAATCTCTTGTAAGATTTGGGTTTCATAATATCACAAAGACTTCATTAATCCAGCAATCCTGGTGCTCCTACTTTTATACCTAAATCGTAGTTGTTCGGTGTTCCTTTTGTTCATAATTACTAATCAGTTCCATACAAACATCAACCTAATGAATGGAACTTCCAATTTTCTTCAGCTTCTATATTCTTGGTAATATATTCATCGAAACTCCTTTAGTCTTTCAATGGCGGCCACAACACTTCCCGTTTTCTTAGCTTTAGCCACCTTTAGTCAACGATGGCGACCCCTCCGCCAGTACGTAAGACATTATTTATTGATTGATCAGAGAGAGTAACAGCAAAAAACACAAATATGTTACTACCAAACAAACCAACACAGCAGCAAATCAGAAAAAAAAGTTTTTAGCTTCATGTTGTCACAATCAACGAGGTAAAACATAATCCAAGAGCAGCAAGCCGTATCGCTGACGACCAGCAGACCGAATCCAGCCGAGTCCGACCGACAACCCACGCTGCCGCGACAGAGTTGCCAGGTCAAAGAAACCATTGTTTTATTCCACCAATTTTTAAAAAAATTATTAATAAGTTTTTCATACTTGATCCATTGGCAACCTTTTTGTAATGAGAATTTAATCGACAGAATTAAACAAAATATACTCATCTACCATATATCTAGTGAGAAAACGAAATAAAATGTTCGTGGAATCAAATGGATATCCATAGCACGTGTGAATATTTTTAGAACATCCCAAATCTTTCGTTTTCATTTTCGAGAAAATTTTTACACTTCCAGGCACAAATATTCCATGATTTATAACAATTTGTTGTTTGACATTGGGAATTATGAAAAGACGACTCATCTCATTGGAATTTGTCATCCACTACGTACTTATTATTGACGGAAATTTAAGTCTAGAACTCCATCAGCCCATTTCTTCTTCATATTCCGTCAAGAATTCATTAAGTTTCTTCTGTTCCTCTAATTGAAAGTTATCTTGAATTTTTCATTCCTGAGGAATATTTTTCAGTATTTGCAACGCTGTCCGCTACCACGGCTTTCGGCAACTGGTGTGTTCAACAAGCACTTACGTCCCGACCGTAGCAACTCATCGATTGGTCACTGTAATAGCGGGAAGTTTAAATGACAAGACAGCTTATTCAAACTGAGTTGCACAGCTCTTGCAAGCCGAGTTGAAAAAGCGTTAATTATTATCCAACACAACCTGGCTATCTTTACTTAAACAGAATAACTATACAAAATTGTTACAATATAACAATTATTTATCCAAATTTCAGTTGGGACGTAGACGCAATGTAACAGAACGCTTCATACAACGGGCCCTAAATCAATTTTGACAAATTGCTAACTGGAGGGGTCCAGATTTCTGTAATCACGAATTCTGGAACAATTCTCAGCAACGGACTTTTTATTTCGACAATTTTCGAATAACAAATAGTTGACTTCGCGGGGACGTCATTATGATCTCCACGAATTACGTCAATTTAACGTCATGAAATAAGACGTCATTTTGAGGTCTATTGTAGTCGAGGACGTAACGGACCAAAAGGGACTTTAATAAGACGTCATTTCACTAACATGGGCTACCTGGGTTCTGGCTTGGCATTCCAACTTAAAAGGCGAGAGCGTCGTCTCCCCTATCTATGAGATATGATAATTATTATATTATTTTGAATAAAAACTCATCGTTATGCACTGATCTTTACTGAGGAATACGCGAGTGTGCCTACCAATCAGTGATTAGGATATTGAAATGTATAGGTACACAATTCATAGTGATTGTCCTGTCCATAAGCAATTATACAGGGTAATTAAAATTCGGCCCCCACCATTGGTATCTCCTAAGCTACAGCAGATACGTCGAAGCTTAAATTATGACAAAGTTTGCGTATTTTGGTGCTTAACTAAACACTGTTTTGAAACTTGGAGAAAATACTAATAGGAAACCGTCTATGCCATCACATGAAAGACAGTCCGTAGTTATATTCTGTTATGTTTTCGACCCGCAACTGTCATTCATTAATTTGTTATAAACATTTAAAAATAAAAAACCTGGTCTTTTATTGTTTTGCTTATAAAATGAAAACTAATGGAGCAATTTGGTTGCTCCAATGAAAATAATTGTAGATAATTGAAATAAGAACAAAATGAAATGTTTTACCACCCGGTCGAATCATTAGTAACGGAGGAAAACTGGAAAAACCGGAAAATTTTGAGATTTTTTGAAAAATTCATAAGTCCGTCATTTTTCAAGAAGTAGGATTGGCCTTTCTCATGAAAGTATTGAATCATGTGTACATTATGTGTGCACAAAACAGGCGCTGACGGTTCGTTAGTTTTGGTCTTTTGCTTTATCTTGCAGCGTGCATGGATGCTCTAGTGATAGCCCGATTTCAATTTCTCAATCAAATTATGAAAGTAGAAACGTATATTCTCATTTTTCGCAACAATCATTGTTTATGTAGAAGTAAGATAGTTAGTCAATGCCTGAGGAAAAGTCATTGGACCCCAAACGCTAGTGTCATCTAGAGCGTGATTAGTTACAAACATGAATATTTGACGTCATTTTAATTCAGGTTCCTTCAAAAAACCCTGATTTTAATGCTGTCCCATTGTTTCAATCAAGTTACGACATGACTTGGATGCCAGATCATTGAATTTACGACATGACTTGGATGCGAGCTCACTATCGCCATCTACATGTCGCATCCATTTTGATCCAATTATAATCCCATAAGGTTGACTAACTATCTTCTATATAAATAATCCTACAATGGTGTGAAATGGAAGAAAAATGCAAGCAAACATGAGTGAAAACGGACGAACCGGCGTTATCTGCTGAGTGGTAGGAGGGTCCGGGAGATGAGTGGCATTCTTCTAATGAACGTGTTACGTGATAATGCCCTTCCCCTCATCTCCCGCTCTCTCCTACCACTCGACCGCTTCCACCAGCTCGGCCGTTTTCAGTCATGTTTGCAAGCATTTTTATCCATTTCGCAGTATTTTTGCGCAAAATGAGAATATACATTTTGTGGTACTGTACGTCTACTTTCAAACTCTGTTTTAGAAATTGAAATCTGACTAATGATCCGATCGGGTCGAAAAGCATTCCATTTTGTGCGTATTTCAATTATCTACAATTCTTTTCATTGGAGCAACCAGAGCAACCAGCAAAACAATAAAAACAAATTTTTGTTATTTAAATGTTTATAATAAATTGATAAATGACAGTTGCGAGTCGAAAATATATCAGAATATAACTACGAACTATCTTCCATGTTATAGCACAGTTTTCTACTAGTATTTCTGTTAGGAAAAAGTGCTCTATTGATTGGCCTAAAAAGTAACAGATATAAATGAACGAGTTATTTATTTGACGTTACAAGTTACCGCTGTCAGATCAATAATCAAAAGTTGTCATTCAGACTTCACGTTTCTCGAGTTGTTGATGTTACCATGGTAATTTTAAAAAAGCGCGTTTTTGAAAGTTCGATTTAAACACGCTGAGGCGTGCTTTAAATAGGTAAAGTGGGGCATCAATAAAAAATATTTTTTCTTCAAACGTGCGTGATTCACACTATACCCTCTCACAATTTAGTTTGGGAAATGTTATTTTTCCGCACGACTCAGTGAAATTGATACTAAGAATTATTTATTGATCTGATGACGAACTTCAACAAGAAATTGTGCAAGCAATCTCTGATGTAAACTTAGAGATGTTGTCAACGAAGTATATAAAGACAAAAGGTCTATGATGATCGCTCGTTGGATACCTGGATTAACTTATTTTTGTCTAATAATTACTTGACTAAAGTTATGGTCTCATCAGGAGGTATACTAGGAAATACATTCTGAACACCGGTAGATTCTTTCGATATTCAAATTCTTCTTACTTGACGTTTTGGTATGTTTCACAGGTACCAATAGACAATTAGATATTTTTTATCAGTATTAAAAATATTTAAAAGAATGTAATGTTCACAATCGGAGTAGAAAATGCAAACTCAATTGATTTATTGGACTTGATAATTACTAAAATAAAGAAAAACCATGATTTTTCAATTCACCATAAATCTTCCCATACGGATATTACCATACACTGCGACTCTACCCATCCTTTTCAACAGAAAATCGCAGCTTATAATAGCATGATCCATATATTAGCAAATTTGCCTTTTTTGATAAACAACTTTAATGCAGAATTTAACATAATAAATAACTTGTTCTTGAATTTTCAAAAATGTCATTGCATCACATTTACAAGGAACATCAACTTGGTTCATTTTGATTATTATATAGGAAATAAATAGAGTGAGCAAGATTAGGGACCTAGGAATTATATTTGATTCCAAGCTGATTTTTGATTTACATATCGAATCAATTGCAAACTATGTAATGAGAACATGTAAATATTTCGAAAACATCAAGTCTTCAATTTGTGTTTATAATGCATTTGTGTACAGTAAGCTAAATTTCGCTTCTATTATATGGTGTCATCAATACAAAACGTACATAAACCGCCTGGAAAATATTCAGAACAAGTTTGTCAGATATATTTGTTTTAAACAAAATTTCATTTACAATGGTGACATTCAAAATGCGAGAAAACATTTCATTATTGTATCCCTATCGAGTAGAAGAGTGATCTCTATTTTATTTTTACACAAAATCATCTCAAATTCCATAGACAATGCCAATATACTGAATCAAATTCAAATCAACGTTCCTATTCGGCCACTTAGAACAAATCATTTATTCCACATACCTTTTCGAAGAACTAGTTCGTCCCAAAATTCTCCTTTATGTAGAATTGTTCGCAATATTAACAGGTACAATGATCAAATCGATATTTTCTCTACATCCTATCAAAAATTAAAGACCATTTTGAAACGTCTCACGTATGAATGAATTTCTAATTAAATTAGTAAATTACTAAATTAGTAAATGCAATCGTTTAATAAACTACTTTTCTCTCTGTTAATTCGTTAATTTATTATATTTTACTTTCTGGCTCAATTGCTGGTTTGAAATTGTACTTATGTTAAATAATAATATTTATGTTTAGGTAAGTAAGTGAATGTGGTTCAATGTTAGGAGTTTAACAACTTTTCAACATAGATTTAGTAAATGTATATTTATAATTATGTATTGATGTAGATACTCTAGTGGACTCTTTGTCTGTTTGTATATTTCATGACCATTAAATAAACAAATAAATAAATAATAAAACAAATTGCAGTAAATGATAGGTATGAAGCTGAATTATAGATAAAATTCTTTCTAAAAAACTCTACGCAAGAGCTACTAGAAATGTTTTTCCCATAATACAAACATGACAAAACATAATTCTGCTGGTTGGTCATAGAGGGCACTTGCAATTGCGTCCTCTGATGCTTTGAGGAACATTGCACAAGTAGCTGTTAGATTAAATTCAATACCCGTCGTGGTCTTAGCCAGGGGAGTAGTTGTTTTCTGACAGGTACTTGCCATAATAATCCTACGTAGTAGTTGTTTATGGGAGTAAAGGGTTCATCATCGGTCGGTAACGACTGTTCGTTAGCAAACGATCTCCCAAAGATTTCTGTCTTCTTCGAAAAAAAAATGGTGTGTTCTTATCCCACATGTGGGGCCGGTTTTCAAAGACTTCCAGAACCCAAAGAGAGTAAACTAACAGGAGGGTTTAATAAGCTCTAGCCAATCAGAATCTTGTAGCATCGACGCGTCATAGTGACGTACTTGGACATGAGTACAGAGTCGAACTCGAACCAAGAAACAAAACTGTTACATGTAACTCTCATATACCAAATTCAAAATTCAAAAAATATTTATTAATTAAATAATATAAAAATGTATAAAGCACTGTACAACATATAACGAATATATAAATAAATATGTAGATATACTATTTAAACGTTGGCACAAATCTTAAAACTATCACTTAGCCACAGGGTAGTGGTAGGGAGGGAGTGAAAGACTGTGGGGTGGGGTTCGACACGGAAGGGCCGAACCAGATCGTACCTGCCTTACGGTAGGTTCTACGATGTTGTGTAGTTCGAATGTTGTACGTGTTACGTCGCATGGTGTTGGGGTTTCCCTGCCTCCTCCAAGTTATGCAGGGGGAATTAGTACTTATTACGGGTAAGACATCAGATCATTGGACGTTTCTCATTGGTGTGTTTGATGAGTTTCCGGGAAAAAAAAGGAAGAAAAACCGAATTTAGACTTGGTGTTGTGGTCTTTGTATGTGTATCCTACACGTCTTCTTCTGGGGTTTCCTGGAATATATCCAGTGCCTGGTAGATGAGCCCGCCCTGCTTCTTTTGGGGCCTGTTATGGTGGGCTCTGACTGCTGTTATACCTTTTGTTAACGGGCTTTCGTTGATGAAGTATCTGTAGAATTTATCAGACTGGTGTTTGATAAATTCTTCGATGGATGGAATATCGGCTAGCTCTCTGAGATCGGTTAGCCGAATGTACCTGTCACTGTTGGTGACGATACGAAGTACCTTATTCTGCATCCTCTCCAGTCTCGACATTTGAGTCTTGGGGATGCTGCAGAACACTGGACATGCATACGTCATTGTTGGTCTTATGACCTGCTTATATATTAACACCTTGTTAGTCATGGACAGCTTGGAGTCCCTGGCTATCAACGGGTATGTCCGTTTTATAGCTCCCGCAGCTCGTTGGATTGCCAAGCTGACATGCTTAGCAAGGGTTAATTTTTTATCCAGTTGTACCCCCAGGTACCGTGCTGACTTGGTCTCGTCAATCTGATTACCCAGAGCTCTGAATAACCCAGGAATGTGAACGTAGGAACGTTTCCTCTTCCATGTGAAATTCATGAGCTTTGTTTTACCAGGATTCACCACAATTTTGTTCTTCGCTAGATACGGTATGACTTTGTGTTGCAGAAGCGTTTTCAGCTTTGCTGCTGCTATATTACTGTACTTTGACTGGGCGTATATTGCCGTGTCGGACTAGCTCTTGGTATATGAGCACGGCTTCATATACCAAGAGCTAGTCCGTCACTGTCTATAGAGAACGGCGGCCATGACACGTCTAACTACGTCACATTTCGTCACAAATGTTCTTTCATCTCTTTCTATCAGTGCCCCCATTGTCTCCTAGTCAAATAACGTTTAGTCTCTTTGTCTATAACCCGCGTCCAAACTTATCGCTCTTGGTTGTTCTCGATTTCCATGATAATATTCGATCCACCTCAGCGAGCCGCACAATAAAAACGGACACTCCGCACGGCTTTCTCTACAGAGCTGCAGTGGGACTATGTGTCATATAGAATTCTACCCCTCGTTTTCTACAGTCGATTACTACTATCGCAAGGAACGATGACATTATTTGGAACGCTGTGCTTTAGTCGCCTACACATCGGGTTTGTTCGGCAACGTACTATCCAATTTAAAAGCATTTGTCAAAATTTGGTGATATTCTAGTGACATTTCATATTCTTGTGCTCAAAGTTACTGTCATTGTCACGCATTTTTATTTTCAACGGCTATAAATCTTAAAATAAATTGTGATATTATTGCCTATAAACGTATAACATTTAGGTAAAGGTAAAGTTATCGGGCTCATTCTCCAAAAGAAAAAGTGAAACTTACGTAGTTTTGTCTCCTGAACACGAATCTGAAAGAATTTTGTGGGGGTCTCAATTACTTTAGGAGTTATAGCCATTTTAAATTCGAAAATTGTATATTTTCAGACACGAATTTTGCAGTCAAAATTTGCACAAAATGCCTCCTTCTTTTTGTTGACACTGTCATTAAACACTAATCTATCCATATTTCACGTTTTTAAACACAAAAACTAATTTTTTCACACAAAAAATTGAACTTCTTTTACTAGTGATTCTAACCTATTTGTTAGTTATTTACATGCTCATAAGAAGTTGGTATCACTGAATCTGCGCCGTCAACTATTTGAATTCAAATATGAGCAATAACTTCCCCTTCATTCTTATGTTTTGAATAGTTGGCGGCGCAAATCTCAGGTAACCAACCTACTGCAATCATGAAAATTACTAAAAACCAAACAAAAGTTGGGTTAGAATCGCTAGTAAAAGAAGGTCAAGTTTTTGAGTATAATTTAAATTTTTGGTGTTTGTATTTGTGAAATATGGATAGATTAGTGTTTAATGACAGTGTCAACAAAAAGAAGGAGGCATTTTGTGCAAATTTTGACTGCAAAATTCGTGTCTGAAAATCTACAATTTTCGACTTTAAAATGGGTATAACTCCTAAAGTAATTGAGACCCCACAAAATTCTTTCAGATTCGTATTCAGGAGACAAAACTACGTAAGTTTCACTTTTTCTTTTATTTTTGGAGAATGAGCCCGATAACTTTACCAACATTTATTAGCAATGAAGGACAAAAGCTGGAAGACATTCGTACAGAAAATATTGGGAGGAGACTCGTGAGAGAAGAGTCACATCCGTTTTCAATAGTAGATACGAGGTTTGAAGAACTGTTTAGAGTAAATAAGGATAGGTATGGCTCAATATATTCTCAACAGTATTGAGTAAAGTTTTTATGCAACAGGATCATACCACTGAGTAATAGGTATTGAAGTCATGATCTTCTATAGCTCAGCAATCTGTATCGGGTCCATTGCTATTATAAATACTTTGTCAGAACATGAAAATGACCGTGGAAAAAACCTAAATTGAAGCTGAATTCGTGGAGGAAAGAAACTTCCCTGAAGATAATGATTTTTTCAATAGGAAGGAATACCATTACAAAAACAATCAAAGTGTGAGTTAGTTACATGAAGGTATTTATATAAATTATATTTATTTGTAATACTTTGTAGATTTGTGATCAATTTTAATTTTTAAATATAAATTGGAGACTCAAATCGAGTATTATTTGCCCCAGTGTTCACTCTGTACCTTCATTATTCAATATTTCATATTATTTGCATATTTAATTTTGAAATTGTACCATAAATATGTTTGACATCCAACATTGACAAAATAAATCGAAAGAGAAAAGTACGATTGAACACAGAAATCGACATGTCTCGACGTCTTGCTTTCTTGCTACCGCGATAGTCGAATTTAGGCGATAATTTTTATGCACAGAGTACCAGTCATGTCCAATTCAGTCATGTCCAATTCAGTCATGTCCAATTCAGTCAATAAGTAGAATTCAATATGACACAGAGTCCCACTGCTGAGTCGAAATTGCCCCAATCACACTACACACGCGAGTTACGGCAGGGCGGTTGGAGCTTGTTCTATAATCTAATAGACCGTCAGATAGTGACAGATTTAGGTGCCCCATTTTCACATACAAGCCTTGAATAGAATTGAGAAGTACATCGATGTTGAGTAAAATGGAGGGAAATTTACGAGTGGCTCCTGGGGAAAACATATGGAAAATTCGATTTTCCATGGAAAATTCGATTTTCCATATTTTAACGCGAGCCGTGTTCATCTAATCATTAATTAGTAGAACCTGGCTTCGGAAGATCAAAGGCTTGAGTGTTGAAGGTGGCTAAAGGGTTAAAATAAGGCTGTAATCTTGTAAAGAAAAATCTAGATTTTAACAGATTTTCCCACGCAAGCCCATCGAAATTATGAAAACCTACATCGTCACTAGACCGAAAAATATAATGGCTTGAGTGGCGCGAATGGAAAAGTAGATTTTGTCGTTGGAAAATTTAATGGAAATTCTTTTTGATTTTTCCATATGTTTTCCCCACGAGCCACTCGTAAACTTCCCTTAATTTAACTCAACATCGACTTTTCAACCCTATTCGAGGCTTGTATGTGAAAATGGGGCACCTAAATCTGTCACTATCTGACTGTCTATAAGGTTGGAGCCGATCTAGGAAAGGAAGGTCTGGCGCGCCTGCCGCCCTGCAAAGGAGGCGATCTAGGAAATTGGCCCTGCTTGCCTACACACGTCACAATCTATAGTATATTCCAATCCAAGATTCAGCGCATGTAAACAATGATCAGACGTGATCGCTTCCCGGCTTGCTGAAATCTGCAACGGTATTGGTCAAACGACCATAAACACCTTCAACTGCTCTTCACTGTTTCGATGCAGGTGCGTACTCAGATTCAGTGCGAAGTGAAGTGCATCGACGTTGCATCCAATTTTTTTAGTTTAATTATGTTGTTTAAATTGCATAATATTGTGTCTAATTCAAATACTTTCGAAGTAGGTATATTAAATAACAGTGTGTTTGCTCCTCGAGTTTATACCGAAAGTTTTAGTGTATTGTTTAAATACTTGTTTGGTATATTAAATATACAGTCTTTCCATAAAGTAACCCCCTCCCCCTGTTAACTTTTGAACGGAGTGGAATTTTCCTTTGAAATTTTTTTCGCTTAAATGGTAGTTCATTAGCTACTCTTTGACATTCATAAAAAAAATTCTGTTTTTCAAAATGGCGGCCAGGCGCCATTTTGGAATAATTTTTTTAAATGGCATTTGGTTCGAGTGATACCTCATTCGATTCGTTTTTCAATTCTCTATTCGGCAGCAGAATTTCAAACAGAAATATTGGTCCAAAACAAAATGGCGGTACATTATTTTAGAACTCTCACGAGAGGATCCGGTCGAATAAATGGCTATTAAAGAGCTTTAGTGCAATGATAAAATATTTTTTCGTTTCTGCAAGAGCTTCTTGTCACTCAAAATGGCAGATGGGTGCCATATTAGAAAAAAATTCAAACAAGTAGATAAGAAGTATGAAACCTCGTTTTATAGAATCTCAGCAAATCTCAGAAATCATGTCCCATATACGATTCTGAGGGACAGAGAACATTTATAGATATCAAAAATATTTTTTCATTTCAATTGAGCTCGTTTGAAGCCATTTGTTCATAGAAATCGCGTATAAAAGTTCTTACGTAATGTGCCGCCATTTTGTTTTGAATGAATATTTTTGTCTGAAATTTTGTAGTCGTATGGAAAATCAAAAGACAATTCGAATGAGGTATCACTCGACCCCCATGCCATTTAAAAAAATCTTTCAAAATGGCGCCTGGCTGCCATTTTGATAGATAGACATTAGACATTAGACAGAAATTAGCTTATAACATACCATTTCACCAAAAAAAAAAATCACAAGAAAATTCCACCCCGTTCAAAAGTTAACAGGGGGGGGTTACTTTATGGACACACTGTATATCCAGGACACTTGAACATTTCTAGCACGGATACAACTGATGAGCCTACTGACATTTCTTTGTCTCAATTCGACATAAAAACCAAGGAAATGATTTTAAACGTGTATAAGCATGAACAGTTCAAAGACAGTCTATCTATTCACAACTTTTTCAAAATATTTGTTTAAAATTAGAACATTGTGTATCATGACTTTATAAATACAGCTCTTAGTGGTATTTAAAACTTTTATAAACAAACTAAAGAAATTCCTGACAAACATCTTCATTTTTATTTTTTATTTCATACCATCAGATTAATTATATATGTACTTTTGCGTCACCTTGTATAATCTTTTCAATAATTTCCTTTCAATTTTCATTGGTATTAAGGTATAGCAAATTTATATTTCTAAAATTATTAATTTGAATACATTGAAACTACATTGCAATAATATGTTGTCCTCATTGCGACCCTGGTAACAAATTACATTCACGTGCTTTTGTTTACATTTACTGAACCTCGGATTGGAATATACTATAGGAGGCAATTAAGGGTCAACCCCACTTTTACACCCTAGATTGCCCCTACGGCAGGTGTGTGAGTAGCCGCCTTACTGCGGACAAGCAACAAAAAAGGTAGCTTAATTTTGGACTAGACAAGATATACACCAAGCAATAGAGCATAAAATGAGTGAGTTTTAAAAAAATGCTAGTAGGAAACCGACTATGCCATGACATGGAAGACAGCCCGTAGTTATATTCTGTTACGTTTTCGACTCGCAACTGTCATTTATTAAGTTGTTATAAACATTTAAGTAACAAAAAATGTGTTTTTTATTCTTTTGCTTATAAAATGAAAACTAATAGAGCAATCTGGTTGCTCCAATGAAAAGAATTGTAGATAATTGAAATACGAACAAAATGGGATGATTTACGACCAAGTCGGATTATTAGTAACAGAGAAAAACTAGAAAACGAAACGATTATTCGAAATATTCATAGCTCCGCCATTTTTCAAGAAGTAGGATTGGCCATTCTCATGAAAGTATTGAATCATGTCTTCTTCATAAGTGCACAAAACAGGAGCTGTCGGATCGTTAGTTTTGGCACAATTGCAACGTTTTTGCACCATCTTGCAGCGTACCTGGATGCACTAGTGATAGCCTGATTTCAATTTCTCAAACAGGGTGAAAAATGCGTAAACATGACTAAAAACGGCAGTGCCCACGCTAGCTGCGAGTGCTAGGAGAGTCCGGGAGATGAGGGGAATTCTTCTAATGAACGGCTTACGTGATAATAGGCTTGCTTGCCCTTACTTCCCGCTCTCTCTTACCACTCGACTGCTTACACCAGCTCGGCCGTTTTCAGTTATGTTTGCAAGCATTTTTCACTCATTTCGCAGCATCTTAGCACGCATAAAGTATATATGATCCAATTCTTTCATGAGAAGGGCCAACCACATTTCTTGATAAATAGTGGAGTTGTGAATTTAAAAAAAAGTAAAATTTTCCGGTTTTTCTCCGTTACTAATGATCCGACCGGGTCGTATTTCAGTTATCTACAATTCGTTTTATTGGAGCAGCCATATTGCTCTATTAGTTTTCATTTTATAAGCAAAACAATAAAAAACCCCTTTTTTGTAATTTAAATGTTTATAACAAATTGATAATTGACAGTTGCGAGTCGAAAGCATATGAGAATATAACAACGGAATGTCTTCCATGCGATGACAGTCGGTTTTCTACTAGTATTTTTGTTAGGAAAAAATGCTCTATTCATTGGCCTAATTGCATATAAAACAGATAATACTTTTGGGAAGGTTTATCAAAAACAATAAAGACAGAACTTCCAAATTCGTGAAATCAGGTGACTCACATTGTGGAACTTATATAAGGTAAATATTGGCCAAACTGGTTGAAAATTTAAAAATCGCACTCATTAACATCAAATGAGTTATGTGAACAAGAAAATAAATTCAACATGTTTTAATCATCTTTTAGAAGGAAATCACACTTTTGATTGCAAAGGGGTAGGTATATGAATGATTATGTAGCTTGAAGAAGCTACTGCTACTGCAAATAAATGATTGATTGATATAGTTCTTCGAAATCCTAGAGGAAATTCCGCGTCTGTCTCCTAAGGTTGACTCACATTTTTATTTTTGAAATATTAATCTAAAAATATGAGGTTAGGTCATAATACTAAATAAACGTTATAAAATAAATGTAACGATGCACTATCAATACCACAGCGATAAACTGTAAAGTCGATCGAACAGTTGTTTTTACCAGCTGTAAATTGCATTCGTGCAAAGCCAGAGGTCGCTAGTTATGAATATAAGTACAATTTTATAATATGAATAACTAAAACGTGTTGTGAATCCAAGAAAATGAGTAACTTACATGTAATCTCTTCACTTCACTGTAGTCAAACCGTTAAAGATTGAATTCGAATACTTGCTACCGTGAAACATCAGATTTTGCTGTTATCTTTCAAAATAAACTAAGCGATAACCTCTTCTGGGCCATATATCCAATTCATCTTCATTAGATTCTAACGAACAATTGCAAGTTCTCAAAGAATATCCGTAAAACAAAACAGGCTAACAGCTGGTGAACGATTGTTTATCGTCGTAATAGTATTTTTTTATAAACAAATTACATAGATAATACGTACATTCTCACTTATGATGATGAAAAGATGTTCGTAGAAACTAACATAAAATTAAATTCAAAGGGCAAACTTTTAACAGTACTTGGCGAATTGCAATTAAATAATCAATAAAATGGAATATGAAAAGAAATTTTATGCACTAGCGGGTGGTAAAGTACACTTTACCGCCCAGTTCGACGGGCGTAAAGTGGCACTTTACCGTCCGTGGGCGCATTATGGCCCGGCGGGCCGTAAAGTAGACAAAATTCTCAAATTGTCTATACTCACACATCATTTCATGCAATTCCTAACACGA
Organism: Chrysolina oricalcia; assembly: GCA_944452925.2. Classification (NCBI taxonomy): domain Eukaryota; kingdom Metazoa; phylum Arthropoda; class Insecta; order Coleoptera; family Chrysomelidae; genus Chrysolina; species Chrysolina oricalcia. Next base: position 14,146,878 of record OX101818.2, on the reverse strand, counting down.
ATTAGAATCATTTCAGTTCAATAGAGCAATACTCTTTCTAACATTTGTTCATAATCGTTGGCAATTTTTTGTTGATGATCTATTTATTTGAAATAGATTCTCCAATATAGCACTCAGCTACTATAGTTTCACATTCCTCATATTATGTTACCCTTATTTATTGTATGCATAACGTATGAAACGTGTAGACCATTGCAATTCAAGTCAAGTTAAGCATATCTTCGTAAATCTGGTTACCTCTTAACCCTTTCAAATACAGGTACTTGATGATGGCTCGATACTCCAATTTTTCGATTTTCACAATTTCGGTGGACATATTTTTTCTTTTAATTTACTCTGGTTTACTTTTTTGTTAAACTTTACACTGACACTTCTAATAAGTTATTGTTCGTTGCTATGGTAACGCAATATTTTGTATATGCAGGGAACTGGTCTAGGCTAACTAGATATCAATACATCCTCGTAAACATTAATAATCAAAGAATAACTCCATCGAGCTAAAGCTCTCGGGAGTTATTCAGAGATTATTAATGTTCATATGGTCTCATTGAATTGTCAAAATACAAGGTACTCTTGATAGAATTATGAAGAAAATAATAGTCGGCTATTTGTCATGGTCTTGGGATATTACCTACGATTATTTTCTTCAGAAATGGACAACTACTGTCATGCAAAACGTTCTATACTTGATATTGTGTGATTGCAGTGCTAAGATTTAGATCAAATGAATTAAACAAATGACTTCGACGAACACATTCCCACAAAGTGGTTAATATGAGGCAAATATCAGACAGAAAACAACTACTTTCTTGATTAATACAGCGACGGACTTTGAACTACATCAGTAAGATATTTGTACAACGTTCATCAAGGAAGACACTATTGTAATAATAAGAAATAAAGGATACCACACACTTTAATAGGGAAAGTGCCCCCCTGTCGAATTACCTGAATTTTTGATATTATATTATAATCCAAATCATTCCAAACAAAATGGGCATAACTTTTTCTATAGGCTAGTTTTGATGCTAGAGGCCGCTGAAAACTCTCATTTTTCCTCCATTGTTAAACAACTCTAAACGTTATTCTGAATAATTTTCACTACTCTGAGTAATCATTGATATGAAATACTCTTAAAAGTATTGTTCATTGGTGTCATTACAGGTGGTCAATTATACAGTATGTTCCAGCTAGTTTGGTCAAATTAATACTTCGAGTTGATGATGTGACTCAAGGAAAATATAACAAAAAGTGGTCAATTTCATTTCTATAGGTCTGTGTCGAATCAGTATGTACCTGTATCTGATTATTTCATTGGCGCTCAGGAAGTGTGGCGGAGAAACTCCTTCTGGCGGGTCAACCAAGCCTCCATTCGCACATTACGGATAGGTTAACCGAAAGATACCAAACTCATACACTTTTCGTTTTGTTAACTTGAATAACCTTTCACATTTACGGAACGTATCCTTAGTATAAGAATAATATGGAGAAAATAATGGGTCATAACTCAATATATTAAATGTTACATTTAACGTACCTATGAAACCTGGTACCGTTGACCCTAATAAGAAACCCTCGAAACTTTGACATCGTTTCCAAAGCCATCTACACAAGAAAAATATTTCTATATCAAAGGGATGCAATGTTTTCATATTATCCAGTACGTACCCCACAATTTCGAAAATACTCAAACAAGTTTTGAGAAAAATCCGGACTATAAAATTTTTATACAGGGTACAAATTTAAAATTACCTAAGATTTATTCTCGCGACAATATTTTATATCATTTAAAATTTTATATTGTAACAAAATGATTGGTTTAATTCACTTTAAAATTCATTTACTTCTTTTTCGTGCATTTAAATAAAAGCTTTTCTCTAAAAAGTTTTTTAAAGTTTTTTTATTTATTTCTCTTTTAGTGTTCTTTGGATATGTTTCTCAGTCTGTTTATTTCACCTTTTTTTAAAAGAGCCCACCGGCAGACGTATTTTTCTCGAAATTTTCGTTGGAAATTTTTCCGAATTTCTACGCGTTCTCCATCTAGCTTTCGAGGGGGGAAGAGGGATACATTTTATTGAAACAGTATTATTCAATGGTCAGACAATTTTCACTATTTTTACGGTTTTTTTTCGCGAGTTTTCCTAAATTTTTTCGTGACAGGAAAGGGGGGGTGGTGCAGCACCCCGATCGATTATTTTCATCATCATTTTCCATGTTCGAAACTGTTGAAAAATTTTCCGAATTCCTTCATTTTCCTTATCCAGCTTTTGAGGGGGGACAGGTTGGGTGATTTTTTTATAACCATTATATTCGACTGTTAGATATTATTTTTCACTATTTTTACGGATTCTTCTGATTTTAATTTCGCGAGTTTTCCAACTTTTTACGAGCTACACTTTCTATTTTTTTTTAACCCCACTCCCAAATATGATATTTTGTTCATAATTATATTTAATTTGAGAAAAAAAAATATTATTTTGGCCAAATCTCGTATTTGGGAATGAGACTGTAGTTTTTTTTTGGCAAAAATGTATTGATATGGTCTAGTTTCATCTGAAATCGGTCCAAACTGCAAGGATTTTGGCCGACCTGTAAGATTTTTCCTCAAGTTAAATATTATAGTAAAATCTCATATTTGGGAGTGGGGATATGAATTTAGTTTGTCAAAAATGTTTTGTTAGGAATTAGATTCAGCCTGCAAGGGTTTCAGCCGACCTGCAAGGATTTTTCTCAACTTAAATAGTATCACAATATTTCATATCTGGAAGTAGTTTTATGATTTTTTTTGTTGCACAAAATTTATTGATATGGTCCAGTATCATCTGAACTTGGTCCAACCCGCAATGATTTCGGCCAAACTTTAAGGTTTTTGCACTAAAAACATTTTACTGACCTGCAGACCTGCAGACCTGCAAAATAGTTACATTCCAATTATTTATAGTGTATTCACATTTCAAATACGTACGATGTATACAATGATCAATGCATGCTTGCTGCGTGTCCACCTCGTGATCCCCAATTCTCGCAACACTATTGGTCGTTAGAACATCAACCTGACCAGACAGTGCAGACTTTGCAGAGTTGTATTCAGATTGGTTACATTACAATCATTAAGGCTGCGTTTTGTAGTTTCCACGATGATTTCTTTTATATTTTTAATTACATTATTGATTAAGTACTTGAAATATACATTTAGTGGAAAGTTGTGTTGGTTTCGGGTGAATAGACCAGGATCCCATGCCTATTTTCAAAAATGATTAATAACTGGCTGAAACTTCCTGAGTAGCTTCATTTTGCCGAGACGCCAAAATTTTTCCTCTACGAAAATTCCCGATAGTGGTAGCTAATAAAATGCGCAGGCGTCAATCATGTCGATTAGGTGAGTGCAAAAAAGTCATTAATAACAGTTAGTCGGGGCGTGGCGCAGTGGTAATAGCGTCCGACTTTGGATCGAAAGGTCCGGAGTTCGAGCCCCAGTTGCGGCTGGGATTTTTAAATTTAATTTGACCGATTAAATTATCCAAATCTCGTGGCTGAACTGGGATGAGTCCTGCACGATTCACTGTTGCGTTCCAATTAACAGTGCTGCTCCTGAGGTAGCGCATGGAGTTAGTAACAAGGCCTATCCAGAACACGTGGCTAATGACCAGTCGATGCCAAAACACCAAAGAAAAGAAAAAAAAATAACAGTTAGTTTTTTAGTTGAACTTCGAGATAATTCGATAAAGTATCAGAAAAAACTTTTGTCCTACAAAATGGATGGTAGGACTGAAGAGTCCCCCACTCCCAATATGTACCAATGACGTGGTCATAAGAAATCATTAGTATCCAGCGGATTTTTTTACCGTTGCTTGGTTAATATTTGTATAATTGAATGGCCATATTGTCCTACAAATTGAATGGTAGGTGTTCCCAGTCCTACGCTCCGAAATTGTCAATTCCACGGTAAAAAAAAATTATTAGTAACTGTAGGACAATGATAAAACATGAAAGGTTACTGTATTCTTCACTTAAATAATACAGTGTCCTACAAAAAAATGGGTATGTATCGCTAGTCCTCCAAAAATATTTCAAAATAACGAATTATTTTGAAATTGTGGTTTAGCTAATTTAGTATAATATTATTCGTAAAGTAATGTTATTTTCAATTTATAATTGTTTGTTCAATTCAAAGATATCATAATTTACGTGTAAAGTTTATGAAAAAAGTGGGAAATTTTGTTTATCGTTCATAATTATTATAAACATATTGAAAACAACAATAACAAAGTAAAAACATTGAAATTATCAATCTGCACCCTGGGGCGGCTTAAATGATGGCGTATTCGCTTTCACAGATGCAGGGAAACCCGGAAAAACCTGCAACATCGTCTGAAGAGCTGAAATTTATAATTGAAAACTTTCAAAGAGGTCAGACGAATTGTGAAAATCTGCTCTACGGTAAAATAGGATCTATGGTGTCTCCAGAGGCCCCAAAAAGTCCAGTTCGAAAGAAGATATTATATTTTACGGGGGTCAAGTGGCCAAAAAGTTAAAGAACCGATCTTTTATCCACTCTAATCGCCGGTCGTGGGTTCGAATCCCAGTGACTGCAGATATTTCTCTGATAGTCCGAGAAAGTGAAATAGCACTTAAAAAGTAATAATTCGTTAATCCTTGGCCCGCACAAGTTTCGCCTTTTAAGGGCTGTCGTTCGTAAGGGAACGACATCTGGTTAACGGAAAAATCAATTTTAAACTACATTTTATGCAACTATCATCAAAGGACACCGCACACAGTTAATGAAAAAAAAGTCTGTCCGTGAAGATGGCTGAATTTTTGGTATGATGTAGCTGGAGCTATTCCGAGTAAGAGTCTCCATTGGCCCTACTTAATCGTATGACCTGATTCGGTGCTAGAGGGCGACACATCATGAATTTTGAGATTTTTGGAAGAATTTTACTGTACAAAAAAAATCAATAAACCATTCAAATCCAGTAACTAGTGAGCAACTGGGCATTACTGACATTCGTGAGTAATATGTTTCATAATACAGAAAAAACGAAACTGCTTTTCTACAAGGTAGTCAATAATATAATCAATTCTCCTGTGTATGGATTCGTCTACGAGTGTATAAGTTGATTGAGTTTATCATTGACGCTCAATCAAAATGAAAGCTGATCTATCAAAATATAATACAGCTAAGCATTCGGGGTGTTTGGAGTAATGAGGGGTTCAACATTATATATACAGGCCGTCCTTTTAGCTGATGACATACTATTGCTATCTCGGAAACGGAGAGACCTATAAGGTTGGTTTAATCGGACAAAAGTTTTCTATTTCGGAGAGCAATAATAAGTTTTTTTTCAGAACTCAGACATCAATGTTTGTTTTTGAGATGTTCGCCAAAAACTAAAATTGCCGAATTTCAATATCAATACCCTGTATCTCTTAAACGAAACATTTGCGGACACATGTTCATATGAACTCTTCATTCTGTAATCAGTCAAAAATTCACCATTTGAAGTTTGAACAGGAACATAATGGAGCACCCTGTATACTACGGATTTTGCACGTAGGACTGAGAAAACAAATATAAAGCAAGCAACGGTAGAAAAATTCGCTGGGTACTGATGATTTCTCATGACCACATCATTGTAACATGTTGGGAGTGGGCGACTCTTCAGTCCTACCATCCATTTTATAAGACTAAAGTTTTTTCGAGTGCTTTATCGAATTATCTCGAGGTTCAACTAAAAAACTAACTGTTATTAATGATTTTATAGCAGTCACCAAATCGACATGATTGACGCCTGCGCAGTTTATTAGCTACCACTATCGAGAATTTTCGTAGAGGAAAAAGTTGGGCGTCTCGGCAAAATGAAGCTACTCAGGAATTCGGTATGGTAAATTGAATTTCAGAATGTGTAGACTGAAATTCAGAAATGTGAATTGAAATTTAGAATATGTGAATTGATTTTCAGAAAGCGCAACATGTAAATCAGAGGTGGCAATCTGTGAATTGTGGTAAAATGTCACGTTGTTTCGCATGCCTAAATTTCATCTTTTGGAGGTGGTTATCAGAGGCTTGTATATCTTGAAGAGATAAAAAGTAGAATGGTTGGAGGAGGTTGCGGAAGGGCTGCACAGCATACGACATTTCATGCGGCTGCTATTATAGCATTGCACGATATGGAAGTAAGACGCTAATTTTTCAGAATTATATTTTTGAAATGAATTGAAATATCCATTTAAATTAAATAAAGATTATTACTTGAAGGAGGATTCTATGCACCCACGGAAAATCTGCTGTGAAAAACTTTCTACTGAAAGATATCTTCGTCATGTGTTATACAATGTTAATGCAATGATACTTACAACCTCATACAGATATCAAAACATCAACCTCAATAATCATAATATAATTATTGACAATAGCCAAATTGACTTTGTCACAGAGTTCAAATATCTGGGTTTCATGTTGGATAATAATTTATCATTTGGAGCTCACTTTGACTATATGTGCAAAAAAATAGCAAAAAAATTATACTTCTTTTCAAGAATTTCCCAACGATTGTCAACGCATTCGAGAATAACAGTATACAATTCTATTATACAACCAAACTTCGACTATTGTGCCAGTATCTTGTATTTATTTGATGCAAATAAAGTATCATCATTACAAAAATTTCAGAATCGTAGAATGCGTACCATCCTTAGGTGTAATCGTCTCACCAATATAGCCCTGATGCTTGAAACATTACAGCGGTTGACTGTAAAGCAACGACTATATCTGCGATCAATGATAATTATTTATAAAATATTGAATAAACAACTACCTGCATATTTTGATGAATTCATCACGTACAATTCTGCTATACATGAACATTATACTAGAGGAAACAATAATCTTCACGTACCAAGGCAGAATATGTCCTCTTCTATGAAATCACTTTTTTATAAAGGCCTCATTGAGTTCAAGAAACTACCAACATCCACCAAAGAATCGAAATCATTGTATGACTTTAAGAATGTCCTAATTTCAAATATTAAAACTGATTAACATCATGCTTTGAAATGAATTTATAAGTCATATGTCATTTTATCAATATTGTATATTTTTAATTTTCTTCTCATCTTTATAAATGTTATTTGTTGTTGTTGTCTACACCTTTTCAAGATGTAAATCAGAATAGTAAATTGAATTTCAGAATGTGTAAATTGAAATTCAGAATAGTGAATTAAATTTCAGAATGTGTAAATTGAAATTCAGAATAGTAAATTGAATTTCAGAATATGTTCATTGTAATTCAGAAATGTGAACTGAATTTCAGAATGTGTAAATTGAAATTCAGAATAGTGAATTGAATGTCAGAATGCGTAAATTGTAATTCAGAAAGGTAAATTCAATTTCAGAATGTGTAAATTGAAATTCAGAAAATGTGAATTGATTTTCAGAAAGCGTAACATGTAAATCAGAGGTGGCAACCTGTGAATTATGTACATAGAAAACTTCATCAACATGGTAAATATTGCCAATCCATGAGTTGAGATAAAAGTGGAGCATTCACAACGGTTTCAATGATAATCCAAAATATCAGGATAATAATAGGTATCGGACTTGCTTCGAAGAAATTTGATCAAAGTATGTCTATCCTCACACCAAACTTCGTTACTATGGTTATTTATGCATTTATTTACAAAGTTGATATCTTTTGAATTGTGATGAAACGCCACGATAGTTGTACCTAAATAATTAATTCATCAAACATTTAGAAGATCAATCTGAAAGACAATTTCGCAATTAGTCGCGTTTCAATGTCAAGAAAACCCGTGATAAAATTAATGTCATGCTATCACATATTTCACACAAAATGCGCGGAACATCTTCAAGATCAAGTTTGTCCAATTTGCAGATCGGTGATAATAGAGAGACAGCCAATCGAAAGAAGAATGTATAAGAAACATAATGATCAAGATCGAGAAAGGATTACTGTTTCTGCAAACAAGGGAGAGGACTGGGTGGCTTTAGCATCCGCGCTTGGTGTAAACTACAAAACTGCCTATGAGTGGGTACGTTCCGGCAGAGGTAACATGTATGCAAGAGGGGGTAAAAAGTCTAAAATTTTGACTGAGCAACAAATTAATGTGATAGTAGCATGGATAGAAGAGGATGCTGGGTGTACTTTGAAGCAGATGCGGGTTAAAGTTTCCCAATACTTCCAAATCACGGTATCAACAACAACAATTGACAATTATCTTGAAGGTAGAGTATTCACGCTGAAAAATGTCCACTATGAACCAGTCACAATGAATAATGAAGGAAACAAAAGACTTAGAGAACAATATGTCAATAATTTGAACCAGTATATCCAACAAGGTAAACACATTTTATGGTTGGATGAAACTAACTTCAGTTTATTTTGCCGTAAAAGCAAAGGTCGTGCTCGAAAAGGAGTAAGGGCACTGCAACATCGACCAGCTGCAAAAGGCCCATCTCATAGGAGCAATTTCAGCAGCTGTGTTGTAGCTATGGAACGCCGAAGAGGATCGGTCACAGCTTATTCCGCAGTTACTTGGGTTGAGAGATTATTAGAGTACTGGCAGGAACTGGGCAATCAGCTGTCAGATGTGGTAGTGGTGTGTGACAATGCTCCATGCCATGCAAGACTGGAAGCAGTTTTTGAGACAAAAGAAGCTACTCTGCTCCGATTACCGCCATATTCACCAATGTTAAATCCGATTGAAAGCATATGGTCGAAAGTGAAATCATACGTAAAATCGAACCTTCGTATACCTAACGTTTTACCTCCTGGAGTTGGTGAACAGAGGCTGGTACATTTGGAAGAAATTGTCGACCAGGCGAAGAATTCAATAATGGGAGGGGATTGCGCAAGGGCAGCACAGCATACGACAACATTTCATGCGGCTGCTATTGCATTTGAAGATATGCAAGTAGGGCGCTAATTTTTTCCAATTATACATGTAATTCGTTTGTATTATTCATAAATGAAGTTTATTACTTGATAGAGGGTTCTATGTACCTATGGAAAATCTGCTATGAAAAACTTTCTACTGAAAGATATCTTCGTCATGTATTAACATGGTCGTGTATTATAACTTATAGATTATTTCTCTATATATACATATGAAAGATTAGCAAATTACTCATTTTTGGAATGCAAATGATGTTATCGGATTTACAAATCACTGTTTCTGAATTACAAATAACCTTTTCTGAATTTGAATTTACACATTCTGAAAATCAATTCACTTTTCTGAATTTCAATTTACACACTCTGAAATTCAACTCACCTTTCTGAATTACAATTCACGCATTCTGAAATTCACTTTACTATTATGAATTTCAATTTATACTTTCTGAAATACAAATTACCTTTCTGAATTACAATTCACGCATTCTGAAATTTACTTTACTATTCTGAATTTCAATTTATAGTTTCTGAAATACAAATCACCAATCTGAATTACAATTTACCCTTTCCGAAATTAACATTACCGTTTCTGATTTACTACTTGAAAAGGTGTAGAAGTTGCTGTATTTGCCTATTATTATTATATACTATCATTATAATTGATTCATATAACTTTGTTATTATATTTTTATTTATTGTTAGTCTAAGCTTGATGAAATAATTTTTGTACTTTATATTAGGATGTATCCAACCAATAAAGATTTCATTCATTCATTCATACAAATACAAGGTCGTGTATTATAACTTTTCATATCTTAATGGATATGAAAGATTAGCATATTATTATGATTTCTGATTTACAAATTATTTTTTCTGAAATTCAATTTACTATTCTGAATTTCAATTCATACATTCTGAAATTCAATTCACCTTTTTGAATTACAATTCACGCATTCTGAAATTTACTTTACTATTATGAATTACAATTTATACTTTCTGAAATACAAATTACCTTTCTGAATTACAATTCACGCATTCTGAAATTTACTTTACTATTCTGAATTTCAATTGATACTTTCTGGAATACAAATCACCAATCTGAATTACAATTTATGCTTTCCGAAATTAACATTTCTGATTTCTGATTTACTACTTGAAAATTTGTAGTTTGGCGTTCACGTGCCTTTGTTGACATCGTCCATATTTGCAATATGAATACACTATAGTACTAAAATTAAAATCAGGTTATCAGAAATATATTCAAATCAATAAACCTTGAACCTGCCAAGTATGCTCTTGGAACATTGACCGCAGAAAAGAGATAAGTGACTAGAAGAAATATCAATCTTTCGGAAGATCCAATGTCATTTTCAAAACATATGTGACCAGAGATTAGAGTATTTAGGACTAGCCCGAATGGTCTTGCATTATTATCATTTGTGAAAGAAGTGATTAACTTCAGATTGGATAGTTCAAAGTTGATGGTTTATCAATGGAATAATAAATTACTGAACGGGGAATAACTATAAGTGAATACATAGAAGGGTACATAATTCTGATGTGGGGCTTGAGTTAGTTTTCATAATTATTGTTTCTACTAATTTTTTATGTTTTGGTTTACAACAAAGGAATTGGTGTAGATACTTTAATTTCTGCAGGCTGTATGCCCCAGGGAACACTTCCCGAGACAGAAACCGTTGTCGTTCGTTGGAAGAATGAGCCATGGGAAAGATATGTTACGTCTCCAAAGTGACGACAAAGGGATGTGAAGGCTGAGCTCGACGGCTCAGTCTTGATGGTACCGTTAACGGTGGGATGATTGATAATATTTCTTGAAAATGTTTATAAAACAGTGACATAATTGGCAACCTCTCTGCGGTGTTCCAGAGAAGTAAGCGAGCTTGTAAGGGAAGCATCACTGACGAGACAGTTGACTCTCAAGGTTTCAGTGTGTGTTTAGGGACTCACTGATAAAAATAGTGTGGTCACAATATGAATTTGCGTAGATATTGGCTGAAAAGTTTACAGTCCCATAACTGTAAAAATAAACTACCAACAATAACAAGTGATTTATACAAGCACGTTGTGGAAGAAAGTGTGTTATCACAAAATTTTTGTGAAATTCCTTACATGTAGAAATCACAAGATAAGTCAGTAATGAAACTTTTTTTTTTAAATTGCTACACAAAATGTAAAATAGCAATGGAAAATAACAGATCCGTGTTGTTTTTTTAAAACGTATTGTAAGTTCACCATTTTTATGTGTTTTTACAGTTCACTATGTGAATTCACATTTTAAAAATACAACTAATTTACCCATTCTCTTCTGAAATTACAAGACCTGAACTCAAATTTATTGTTAATTTCTCAATGAATTGTGAATTTGCATCCATATAAGAATATCACACTGTAATATTACACTTAAAATAAAATTACATTGTGATTTTACATTGACAAGAATGTCAAAATATAATATTACGGTAGTGTTTCACGTGTTTTCGTAAAATAAATATTTTCTCTTTCATATTTATGTGTATCTTAGGCGATTTTTCTTAGCGAGTTGTGAAAATACGACTAAAAATTATAAATAAGGCTTTCCATATACCATAAAGACACATTTTCATATTCGGAAATGTAATGACTGATATAGGTTAGAGAGCCGGGGGTACACCATGTGCCTCCGGTTGCCAGATGGGGGTCGCTCGAGGTGATTCCAGACTCGTCTGGTTAAAAGCCTCGTCCATTAACATGGTAGTGGCTTGCCACGAACGGTGCCATCTGACTAACATGAGTACCTAGGGGTCGGGAAAGCCCCATCAAGAAAACTTGGTGCCCCCTCCATAAGGCGTTGGCCTCTAGGGGGTAGGGTTTAGCTAGATAGCGAAACATAATACCGTACAACGGTAGAGTTGGCCGGGGTACCGGTCTTTGGGTTGAGATCGCTATCCTAACCATCTCGGCGGGTGAGCAACTTCAAAAATTGCTCGGGTACTGACACTGCAGAGCCAGTAGTAAGTTTAAGTATACGGTCCCACCAATGGTGAAAGAAAACTGGTAGCTCAATTCTGCTGTTCCATGGCATCGGTATTGAGAGAGCGCGTTGATTTGGCGTAACTAAATCCGCACTGAGCCCTCTCTGGGGGTCGGTTGTTAGGTCGAAAGGCAGGTACTATCGTCCCCTGGAATTATAGGCAGGGAGGAGCACGCGGTTGATGGACCAAACCCCCCCCATTGATGGTATAGGTTAGAATTATATCCTAAATAATATTCAATAGGTAAATAGTTTAGTGCCCATACATTTTCAGCTCTTCCGCAGTTATTGTTTCTCGTGCCTTTTGCAATAACTCATTTCGATGTATTTATAGTGAAAATATCTGTACTGCGATACTCGCTCGTTTTAATCCAAGTATCATAACATGAGGTCAATCTCTTTTAATTCCCAGGTAGTACAGGTTAGTTGTTATATTGTAACAATTTTGTATGATTATTCTGTTTACGTAAGGTTATTCAGGTTAGGTTGGCTAGTAATTTACGCATTTTCAATAACTTAGTTTGCATGAGCTGTCTAGTCATTCAAACTTCCCGCTATTATAGTGACCAATCGCTAAGTTGATGCAGTTGGGACGTAGACGCTTGTTGAAAACACTCGGGCCGAAAGCCGTGGTAGCGGACAGCGTTGCAAATACTGAAAAATATTCTTCAGGAATCAAAAATTCAATATAACTTTCAATTAGAGGAACAGAAGAAATTTAATGAATTCATGACGGAATATGAAAAAGAAATAGGCTGATGGAGTTCTGGACTAGAATATCCGAATACCGTCAACAATCAGAACGTAGTGGACAAATTTCAATGAGATGCGTTTTCTCCATGATTGGAGGAGGCAGCTTCAAGAACAGTAGAGGGGCTATGGGGATACGGTCATCAAGCGATATCGGGGTAACCTAACCCGTCTTTTTCATAATTCCCAACGTTGGACAACAAATTGTCATGAATCATGAAATATTTGTTTCAGAAAGTGTAAAAATGTTCCCGAAAATTAAAAAGTTAGGATGGGCTAAAAATACTCATACGTGCTATTGATATCAATTTGTTCCCAAGAACATTTTATTCTTGTTTTGTCACTAGATGGTAGTCAAGTATCTTTCGTTTAATTCTATCAATTAAATTCTCTTTACAAAAAGGTTGTAAATGGGTCAAGTCTGAAAAAGTTATTGATGTTCTTAAAATAATTTGGTGGAAAACAGTACTGCTTTCTTTGACCTCGCAACTCTGTCGCGGCAGCGTGGGTTGTCGGTAGAACTCGGCTGGATTCGATCCGCCGCACCGGTCGTCAGCGGTACGGTACGGGTTGCTGCTTTTGGAATAGGATTTACCTGGTCGAATGTCATTGCCTTTAGTATAAAGCTGAAATCTTTTTTCTGGTTTGCTGCTGTGTTGGTTTGTTTGGTGGAGTGGTGCTAACACATTTTTGTGTTTTTTGCTATTACTCTCTGGGATCAATCAACAAATAATGTATCACGTACTGGTAGAATTATCCGAGAAGGACAAAGGTGGCTAAAGCTGAGAAAACGGGAAGTGTTTTGGCCGCCACTGAAAAACCAAAAGAGTTTCAATAAATATATCATCAGGGATGTAGAGGCTGAAGAAGATTGGAAGTTCCATTCAATCAGCCGATGTTTGTATGAAACAGGTTAGTATTCGTGAACAGAAGAACACCGAAAAACTGCAAATTAGGTATAAAGTAGGAGCACCCAGGATTGATGAAGTAATGAAGTCTTTGTGATATTATGAAACCCAAATTCCTACAAGAGATAACAAATTTGTGATTATTCTTTCACAAAAAAAAACTATTTTCTAAGATCTATCATATTTCATGCACTTCTAATTGGTATAGAATGTAAGTTTACTACAACATCCTGTGATATGTTTTGTATTTGAAATTTATTAAATGTAATATTGTATTTCAGTTTATTTTATTTTACTTTCCTAAAACTATCAATTTCCTGGAAACTGGGGACTATGGATGTCCTTCATAAGACGTCATTTATTGGTCATTTGACTGACGTCTATTAATGGTCTTGTAGGTCTTAAAAATGACGTCATTTATACTCTTCTTTTCAGACGTCAGAATGACGTCCTACTGATGACGTCCTATGGCTGTGACATTTTGACGACTTTCCAGAGTCTCTGAGACGTCACTTTCTGACGTTAGTTGGTCAATTATTTGACCAAATTAGGACGTCACCGTGCACTCCGGCTGCGCCGTCGTGCTCGAAAAATCGCGCCTGTTTGAAAGACACTTATACTTCAATATACTATACTTGTTTCGATTTAGTATAAAGTTTTCGAACCATACCAAGCCTGAGTCATCTTCTTCCACTGTTTCCACTCTTTATGCTCACCAGGAATAGCGTTCAAAATACTAGCTATCTATATATTGCCATAGCTTTTGTACTATTTTAGCAGTGAATGTTGCTGCTGGTTAGCTGTTCATCTGTTCATCTGCATGAAATAATTCAACTAGCACTCTTTCTTGCTCTTGAGTCATATGTTTCATTAAATTTAGGATTATTCAAACAGCCAGTTGCCCGCCGGCGCCGTTTCATAACTTCTATCATCCTTCATTCTACTGTCAAACCAAAAAATATCATGATGTCATACATAGAATACCTAATAACCCCAATGATATATTACGGCTATACTCCGTTATTTTTTAATGGGATTGTTTGGGTATCTTCCAAACCATACTAGTGAGAAGGTCGGTTAAATGGAGAAAAAGTTGCACATCTGGATGAATCTATCGGTGGAAACTAATCGAAATATATGAGATATGACGAAAAAAGTAAATTCTATCATTTCTGTTTTTTGGTCAAACTTCATTTATTTTCAGGAATATCAAAAAATATTTTTAAAGCTTTTTATTCGAGGGAAAATTCTCTTTGATTTGACGTCTTCAGATTTCGTATCCAACGTTTCGTATTTTCAGGACTATAGTGTTTTCAGTATTGTAATATGGTTATGAAGTTTACATAGAATAAAGTGACGTTTTGTCAAAGTGTGGTTTCATTGCGGGCAATTATTCAATAAACCATCAAAAGCCACAACATGGACCACTCTCAACTATTTTTTTTAAATACGGACCTGGATATTTTATGACACTGTTCGAATGACCTATTCATTTTTTTTAAATACGGACCTGGATATTTTATGATACTGTTCGAATGACCTATTCATTTTGAACCCAGAGGTGTATCATAGAATGCCATTTGAAGACAGGTTTCGGGTAATATGGACCGTAATCAAAATTTTTATTAAATTACAGTTAGTTTCCGTCATCTTCAGTTGAATCAACATTCAAGTAATAAGATCCTTATCCAAGTTTTATTGGTTTGGATCTGTAATGAATTTATATTCAGTATTCATTTTTATAAAGTGTACAATACTTCTACCATAAAGCGAATAATTAGGAAAAACTAAATGAGAATCAATAATAATTATTCAGTTATTCGAATATTTCAATCAAAGAATGCAATATTTGTCATTTGAAAAGCGAGTTCCCAATCGTCCGTGCGCGATATGGACAATCCACTTGAGTTGTATAGTACTACAACAACAACAAAAACAGTTCAATTCATTAACTGGTACCTATCTGACATTTTTTATGCATGTGAGAGAAAAAAATATGTTTTGATAAGATGAATAAGTAACTGATCAACAATAGGTAATCGAAAAATAAATTTTAATTTTTCAAAACCTCTACCACTTTTTCAATGATTAAAAAAAAACAAAAATCGACCATTTAGGTTTTTCGGTTATGCAATAAAATAGAAAAATAAAGTCAATTCTCCAGAACTTATTTAATTCTCCGAAAATTTAACAATTCAACAACAAGAGCAATCAATCTTAATGTAGATAATTCAAAATTCAAGTACTGATAATAACAAAAAGAAATTGGGTAAGTTAAATCCAAATTATTCTAATATGTCATTTAAATTAATTGATTAATTGTTCGAAATGTCCAATACTTTCTTCAATACACTTGGCAATTCTGATATTATATTTCTTATGCAATTGCTTATTGCTTCTCCTTGGATATCGTTCAATCCATCTTCAATATTTTCACGGAGAATCTCAATCGTTTCATTCGTTGTATTATACACTTTATTTTTGAGATGCCCCCACAAATAAAAATCTAATGGATTCAGATCAGCTCTTGTTGTTGAATTGTTAAATTTTCGGAGAATTAAAAAGTTCTGGAGAATTGACTTCATTTTTCTATTTTACTTTGATGAAGCATAACGGAAAAACCCAAATGGTCGAATTTTGTTTTTTTTGAAAAAGTGGTAGAGGACTCATTGTTGGTCAGTTACTTATTTATCTTAGGAAAACATTTTTTTTCTCACATGCATAAAAAATGTCAGATAGGTACCAGTTATTGAATTGAACTGTTTTTTTGTTGTGCGCACGGACGATTGGGAACTCGCTTTTCAAATGACAAATATTGCATTCATTGATTGAAATATTCGAATAACTGAATAATTATTATTGATTCTCATTTATTTTTTCCTAATTATTCGCTTTATGCTAGAAGTATTGTACACTTTATAGAAATGAATACTGAATATAAATTCATTACTACAGATCCAAACCAATAGAACTTGGATAAGGATCTTATTACTTGAATGTTGATTCAACTGAAGATGACGGAAACTAACTGTAATTTAATAAAATTTTGATTACGGTCCATATTACCCGAATCCTATCTTCAAATGGCATCTTATGATACACCTCTGGATTCAGAATGAAAAGGTAATTGACCATATTCACCGTCGCCATACTGTGATGCGACAATACCAACTGTTTAGTGTTACCAACGGTTAAAAATATAATTTATCTATTATAAAACCGCGAAAATTAAGAATGTGACGGATTTAAAGGTTATGTCATGTGTTTTTGTGACATTCCGAAAAATATAACAGAAAATCGAATGAAAATAGTATAATAGTGGAGGCCTTAGTTGTTGCGTCAGTAATTGTTCGGCAAGAAACAAATCCAAGAATAAAAAACTAACACCAAAATATTTTCTACACGATATCCTGAAAAAATTCTCAAATCCTGTCTGAAACATCTCAGAGGTAAAGTTTGATCGCATCCTAAAGTATTGTCAGGGTGATTAATCCGAATTGTTGCAGATTACCACACTCGAAAAAATTCGCTGAATCCAGTGAATCTTCTACCTAATGATTCGCCCGATGCTAACTGGAATGTTGGAGGTAAATCCGCATGAAACACTTTTTAAAACTTGTATAATGTCATCCCCAGTAAAATAATTTCTTCTGTACACAAATGATTTTTCAGAATGTCAGGACCAAATTAAACCATCAACGAACCATAAACCTGTGAACCACGACCATACTTATATTTCCAACAAGATTACTCAACCAAGTTACAAAATCTGCTGAGATATGTTTACCACTTCGAACTGAAGATCGAGGAAGATAAGGCAAAAAAATTTCCAAAGTCCATTCAATCTTCAATCAATAACCACCTCTTTCTGAGCTTCTACACAGGATTCAGTAACATCATTACTTAGAGAAGTTTCACAAGCTTAATTATCAAGTATACAGTGGCATACAAAAAAATGTACTTGCGCAAGGACAACAGTAATTTGGGATTGGACTATGAAAATCAGATTTATTGATTTTTAATTTTCGTAAGGCTTCGTCTTGGTCTCTTGGAAGAAGATATTGCTATTTGATACAATATTTCTCAGTCTACAGTCTCCAGAATGTTTAGGTTTTGGACAAACGTAATGTATTCATATTTCATACAGATACCTATTTGGCCTTCAAGAGAAATTGTGAAAAATATATGCCAGAATGTTTCGTCAATAACTACCCCAGTACAATACTGATTTTAGATGGAACTGAGATTTTCATTGAAAAACCTTCAGAGTATATAGTGCACAGTAGCACATATTATGTATATAAGGCACATAATACTGCCAGAGGCATAATTGGAGTAACACCAAATAGATTGGTGTGTTTTGTTTCAGAACTATACCAAGGTAGAACTTCTGAAAAAGAAATCATTTTAGGCTTATTGGAAAGGCTTGAACCAGGTGACTCAGTAATGGCTGATAAAGGATTCACTATTTGCAAAGAACTAGCAGCCATTGATGTTGATTTGAATATACCACCGTTTTCATATGGCAACAATCAAACAGTTCACTGATGCAGATGAAATTCTGACTAGGGATATTGCAAGTAAGGTGTGATATTTTTTATTAAACAGATTAACAAATGATCTTCATTTATAGGTGTTCGCGTTCATGTCGAGAGATTGATAAAAAATGTGAAGTTGAACAGAATATTATGCAGTAGCATTCCAAATACTATGGCTGACTACACCACAGATGTATATTATTAATTAGTTTTGTTGTGATATCTTAAGTAATGCCAATAAATTCAATTTTTATGATCATTCCAAAAGTAAAAATTTTGAATGCACAGAGTTGGTGTTTATTGTTGCGGCCCTATAAAACAATTTTTATGTTCTGTGCAATAAACAATCACTTTTTGCACTTAGATAAATTACTATTTTAATTTTTTGGTGGGATCCATAAGTTGACTGGAAATGAACAATTAATGTGTACATAATATATGCGATGATAAAATTTAAAAATCATGTAAAAGAATCAAAACTTTAATCCCTCTCAAACATAAAGTTTGTTTATCAAACCACCTTTCGCCAATGTTTTTATTTCCAAGAGGTGAAATCTTTGCAAAGTATTGTCCTAATCAAGCATATCATGGTGTAGTAGCTAGAAAAGAAACTCCAGGATTTACACAAGCCACATTTATAAATTTGAAAATGTAGATACAACACATTACATTTTTTCACTGCTTCTTCAGTTCCTCTCTACTTACATTTTTGAATTAAATTTTTACTTGAAAGGAATCCGATTTCCAAATATTCTTTTTCAAACTTTCGCGGTTGTGTGGAATGAGTTAATTTCGTTATTCTTAGTTGAGAACCCTGGGGCAGTTGGTATTGTCGCATCACAGTATGGCGACGGTGAATATGGTAAATTCGAACAGTGTCATAAAATATCCAGGTCCGTATTTAAAATAAAACAGTTGAGGATGGTCCTGAGAATACAAAACGTTGGATACGAAATCTGAAGACGTCAAATTAAAGAAAATTTTATCTCGAATAAAAAACCTCCGTAATATTTTTTGATATTTCTGAAAATAAATGAAGTATAACCAAAAAACAGAAATGTTCGAATTTACTTTATTCGTCATATCTCAAGAACCGGCCCTGATATTTTCGATTAGTTTCCACCGTTAGATTATGCATCCAGATGTGCAACTTTTTCTCCATTTAACCGACCTTCGTACTAGTATGGTTTGGAAGATACCCATACAATCCCATTAAAAAAGTAGTCACCCTGTACAAGCAGATAATTGTCGCAAAACAAACGGCAGTAAAAATTGTGCTTAGACTGTGACTCTGTGTTGACCGCAGCTCGAAAAGTAATATGTCATTGAATAATACAACGTTGTCCTGTTGAAAACGAAAAAAAATCACAAAGGAGGATATGCTTTTGATGTAGGGAAATTTGGGCGGTTCTTGAAAAAAAACATCTTTTTGATGCTTTGAAATGAGTAATGTTGTAGTACCTTTTTATTTATTTCTTCAATCTACAATAAGTTATCCTATTTAATAAGTTCTTATCAATTATTGTCACAAAATGCGAAGTGGAAACATTGCCTTTCAATTATTTTAATAACTAATAATTGTACAACTTGTAGATAGAGAGAGCTGCCTATTTGATTTACAGACAGGTAAAGAAACCGTCTGCTGAGTATGAAGTAGCATTCTTGATGTTGCCCCAAGTCGCCTGGATGTAGTTTTAGAATTTCTCCAGGTCAAGGTCAAGGAGGGGGGGGGGCGTTTGAAAACCAGTCAGTTTGTGACCGTTTGCTGGTTTTAGATTTACGTAAATATGGACCTGTACATACCTTCTGCCAAGTTTGACCCTCGAACGAGGTTAAGATCCTGAGTTAAACCGAAAAAATCTCTATTTTCTGTTTTTCGGGAACATGGAACCTAGAAAGGCACACACTCCTGTGCTTTGGTATGCGTATGTGTGTGCTCAAGAATAACTCCGGCGAGTCGCATATGAACACTCGTCAACGAAAATAATCGCAAACGAATATTTTCAAACAATTTCGAGAATAGACCGGGTCATATATTATCACTGTCATATACAGTGACCGCCAAAAAGTATGTACCATATGGGAAAAATTTTTATTATTGGAGTATTGGAAAAAATATTCTGGGGAAAAGTTTGTGCATGTCCGATAAACTAAAAATCGATTTTGACAGATGTCACGTGATCTCTAGAATGGCGGCAAAATGAAAAAAATTGTAATGCAAAGGCAAAAAAAGGGGTAAGATGGCAAGATATCAAAAAAAGTTATTTGAAAAAGTCACTTAGAATTCAATTTTATACACATAAACGAAGTTTCAAGAGATAATTCAAAAAAATTGAAAATTGCAATTTTTTAAAAATATTTTCCCATCTATTTAAAAATGTTATTTTTTTTTTCTTATGAATAGCTTGACTATACTGAAACATTTGCATTTTAATGATAATGACAAAACTTTCTCATTTTCTCCACACCAGAGGGCACTAAATTGAAAAAATGGGAATTTGTCAGAACCCTTGCTGTTACATCGGTTCGTATCTAACAGTTATATCCGAATTCCTCGACCATTGTGATGACATGACACTCCAAAAACATGGTAATTTCCAGATTATAATCAAGTTCCGATGATAATCGTGCATGAGCGTTTCACTTCGCACATAAACTTGAAAATAGTGCGTCAAATTAAAGATTCTTAAAGTTTATGTGCAAAGTAAAACGCTCATACAGCATTATTATTGAAACTTGATTAAAATCAGGAAACATGGTGTTTCTAGATTGCCATATCAACACAATAGTCTTGGAATTCTGATATAACTGTTAGATAAGAACCAATGTAACAGCGAGGGTTCTGGCAAAAACCAATTTTTTTAATTTAGTGCCCTCTGGTGTGGAGAAAATGAGAAAGTTTTGTCAATATCATTAAAATGCAAATGTCTCAGTATAGTCAAGCTATTCATAAGAAAAAAAAAATATTTTTAAATAGATGGGAAAATATTTTTAAAAAATTGCTATTTTCAATTTTTTTGAATTATCTCTTGAAACTTTGTTTATGTGTATGAAATTGAATTCTAAGTGAGTTTTTCAAATAACTTTTTTCGATATCTTGCCATCTTACCCCTTTTTTTGCCTTTGCATTGCAATTTTTTCATTTTGCCGCCATTCTAGCGATCACGTGACATGTGTCAAAATCGATTTTTAGGTTATCGGACATGCACAAACTTTTCCCCAGAATATTTTGTCCAATACTCCAATAATAAAATTTTTTCCCATATGTACATACTTTTTGGCGGTCACTGTATATAGCGTAACGACGTAACGATTGTCGATTATAAACTTCTCATTACTCCTACTGATATAGTGTTGTGCCCAATGTTTCAAATCATCGCAAATGAGGGAGATTTGATACTCACCTTGGTATATGTAGGGAAGGATTGTTATACACGTTTGAACAAGGCAAGATATAGACTTTGGACAAAACTGAATTGAATAATATCATAACAACTACTATCTGACAGAATTTTTCCTTTGGAGGGCTGATATGCCAGCTCATTACTGACTAGCATATCACAATATGACCTTATAGTCTGATTAACAAGTTCAAAAACGTGTTAATTCTTGATCAAGCTCCTAAAAATATGAGCGATCTCTCATTCGATTCGGAATGACATCTAGAAATTTTTTTCGAAAGTATGTATTAGCACATAAAAAATTGCAATTGTTATTTACAAATTAAGATAAAAATAGGTAGCATTTCGTTTTTTGTTGATAACTCCAGAACTATTAACATTTAAGAAAAAATATTCTTGAAGAGGAGGAAATATCCAATAAAAAAGATTCGACTCTCTATTTTATTTATAATTTTAATTCAACGCCGAAAATAGGTCTCCGCCCAGCCGTAACGACATAGATGCACTACCGCTAAAGACAGTATACTATATGAAATATTTTTTTTAGCAACAAATAATAATTTAAAATTTTAAATAAATTACGGGATCACCTAGACACTTAGAGGAATAAATCTACGTTGGGAAAAAAATTTATGTCAATTTTTCAAAAAGTTATACTATTGTTAATTAATAAATTTTTTTCCAATCTCTGTTATCTTAAATGACTACATAAAAGTTTAAATAATATATCTATAAATTTTTGGCTTCGTGGAGCCCTTCTTATAAGTATACTCAATAAGATCATGCGATAAAAGTAAATTCAAGTTTATTATTTTGTTTATAATGATTATTTAAATTTGACAAAAAATGGAAAGTCCAAGAAATGTTGTTGATAAAATTTCTTTCACCAAATATTATGCTATTGCTCATCTAACAATGGCATCAGTAACGCTGGAAAAAAAATTAAATCATTGGTTAAATAATTTTTTATAAACAAATAGACAAGATTAAAATTATTTAAAATATTGCAAAATATAGGTGAGTGATGTAATTAAGATATAAAAATACATACCTAACGAAAAACGAGTTAGATAAATATTAACTAGAACACCTATAAAATTTAAACTATATGAGATAAAGATGTGATGTGAAGGTTAATTCATATATATTTTACCACTGAACAAAGTTGTATTGAGGTTTATAGCTGTATTTTCATTAGTTAACCAGTTATAAGTCATAAATGAAAAGAAAATGCAAAAAAATCTCAAATTTTCATAAACAAATGCTTATAATAGCTGATAAATAATAGTTATGAATTTGTCAATTATCTTATATCAAGGACTGAACAATCCTCTATAAGAACAACCTGAAAGTCCATTATCGTATCTCTAATAGTTTGAAAGTTAGCTGCCGGTTCATTTTCGGTACGGTGTAATAATAAAAAGTTTTATAAAAAATAGAATTTTTTTTTTAGTGCTTTGATATATACAGTGTGTCCAAGATAAGAATGAACAGCATGGAAATATCGGAAACGGTAAGAGATACGGGGTCGATTAAATTAGAGAAAAGTAGCGCATTTATGTGCCCAACAATATGCCATTTAGAAAGTATGAATATTCCGAGCAGTTACGGAGATATCCGAGAAAAACCGAAATTTGAGAATTTCGTTATTTTCTCCTAGGTTTATTTTCAAAGGAAATTTAAAACAAATAGCACTTTGTCATGGCCACTTTTTAAGGACTACCTGATAATGTAAGCAGAATTTTTCTGCGACGTTTCGTCTTTTAGAAAACATCATCAACTTTTTATTTTTAAATGGGCCGAAACTAAAGTATACCCTGTATACGACTCCATTTTTCATTGTGAATGCAGCAAAATGAAATTTAGTGATTACTCAACCTGTTTTTCTTCAATTTTAGATAGTAGGCGCTGGAAAAAAGACACACAATGTGAATTTTTGACATATTACCGTTCCTACTCTTACATCTCTTTACCTACCTAATTTGTGTTAAAAATGGAAAACGGCAGCTTTTCGAATACTGAAAAATTTGATATGTTGTCATGTTACATTTTATGCCAAAGAAATTGTGTTGATGCTGAATGTGCGTACTCTAATAAGTATTCAGAGAGGCGACAACCTGGTAAATCAATATTTAGACGGTTAGTTTTTAATTTAAAAGAATATGGATCATTTAAAAAACTTGTGGTTTCCCGACAAAAGCTATCTAATGAAGAAAGTCAGCGTGATGTGTTACAGGCCGTTGTCGAAAATCCTGAGATATTCACTCGCACCATTGAAGATAATACCGGAGTAGCCAAATCCACCGCTCACTTCATTATAAGAAAAAATAAATGTCATCCATATAAATTTAGGATTTGTCATGGACTCAGACCAGGTGACGATGCAAGGCGAAGAACCTTTTGTGAATCACTAGAAAATGCCAAGACGATGAAAATATCCCTTTCAAAATAATTTGGTCTGATCAAAGTATGATCATTAACAATGGTATTTTCAATAGGCGGAATGTTCATTATTGGTCACAACAAAATCCGCGTGTACACAAAGTGTCTAGACATCAACATCGTTTCGGTGTTAACATGTGGGTTGGAATTCTCGGTACGAATATAATTGGGCCATTTATCTACCAAAACAATTTAACAGCAGAGCGGTACATAAATTTGTTAGTAAATGATATGGAAGACGCTCTAGATAATTTGCCATTAGCGGTTACTCACAGCTGCTGGTTTCAACAAGATGGCGCTCCAGCACATAACCTAGAATTGTTCGTGATTATTTGAACCGTCGCTTCCCAGGACAGTGGATTGGTACTCATAGTGATACATCCTGGCCTGCAAGGTCCCCCCGACCTAACCCCACTAGACTTTTTCCTTTGGGGATATATCAAGAATCAAGTGTACTCTAATCATAATTTTCAAAATGAAGAAGATTTGCTAAGATCGGTTACTGCATCCTTTAACAATATTTTTCCAAATATGTTAACTCAAGTTTTAAATTCGTCTGTGATAAGAGCGTACTTGTGCTTAGAAAATAACGGCGGGTTATTTGAACACTTGTAATAAGTTTCTGTTTATTTTCCTGTATTACATATGAGCTCCTTATTATTACATTACAATTACATTTATAAACTAAACTTTTGATATTGCGACTTATCTTTGTATTCAACAACGCAAAAATTCCGGCAAGTGGTAAGTTAAAATTTATATTTGTTTAAATAAGACTGATTAATTTACTTCCTGTATCAAAATATGACATTTGTTCCAGCGCCTACCATCTAAAATTGAAGAAAAACAGGTTAAATAATCACTAAATTTCATTTTTCGCGAGAAATGGTTCTGAAATCATACTGTGATACGTTGCTGTATTCACAATGGAAAATGGAGTCGTAAACAGGGTATACTTTAGTTTCGGCACATATGAAAATAAAAAGTTGATGATGTTTTCTAAAAGACGAAACGTCGCAGAAAAATTCTGCTTACATTATCAGGTAGTCCTTAAAAAGTGGCCATGACAAAGTGCTATTTGTTTTACATTTCATTTGAAAATAAACCTAGGAGAAAATAAAGACGAAATTCTCAAATTTCGGTTCTTCTCGGATATCTCCGTAACTACTCGGAATATTAAAACTTTCTGAATGGCATATTGTTGGGCACATAAATGCGCTACTTTTCTCTAATTTAATCGACCCCGTATCTCTTACCGTTTCCGATATCCCCATGCTGTTAATTCTTATCTTACCAAGTGTTTGTCCAAAATTCCGAATAATGTTCTAACCGGCTGTTGTCTTTCCGGATATAATTCAAAATAAATTTGTACTGCTTTCGTACTATTCCTATCAAATTTATAATAAAGTTTCAACATATCTCGTTTTTCTTCATTTGAGAATGAGGACATTTCGACTGAAGTATTTGTGCAAACTTATGATGTGTAATGAGTTCTGAAAACTAGTGTTTATTAAACAAAATTTTTCGATGGAGTGATGACCATCTCAGATGAAGTTGTTTTTTTAAATATCTGTGGTTTCAGAAGTGCAAATCATAACAAATTATACATAAAATTATACATCAATGAAATCAGAATGAGAATCACTATTTTTCTGTATATAAAAACAATATGGCGCCCACAACAGAAAAAAAAAGATGATGCTGAATGCCAGAAGACGAAACGTCGGATAGTACATCTGAACATGAAAACGTGTAGCTGTAAAAAAGTATCAATGAAAATGTACTTTTGGTTTTGAGCTATGTTGTCAAATAACGATAGAAAAAAATAAAAACGAAAATTCCGATTTTCAGTTTTTTCCCGATATTTCCGGAAATACTCGGAATTTTTCAAGTTTCAAAACAGTATTTTGTTAAGCACCAGAATACGCAACTTTGCCCCAATTTAAGCTTCGACGTATCTCCTGTAGTTTAGGAGATAACAATGGTGGGGGTCGAATTTGAATTGCCCTGTATATCAACCAAAGCAAATTTTGGAGTGAGAAATATTTACCAGTTTCTTCTTCAACCCTGGATCAATATCATTTCCATTCAAGACTTCGAAAATCATCCAAATGTTTCTAGTATTTGGTCACTTTCTACATTTAGTTCTTGTCAATCAATACATTCATCTATTAGGGTACAGTTTCATTGCTTGAAAATCATAATTATAACAATAATATTATTTATTCACCAAAAAAAGTGGATCATTACAGTTTTCATTTTGGTAAGTAGGCAAATAAAAGAATTGTCTATGGGTGATTTCAACATTTTTTGCTAAACATCATGGCTCACTGCTAATCCTTTTTTACGCCTTTCATAACTATACTTATATAAACA
The DNA here is from genome assembly GCA_944452925.2 of Chrysolina oricalcia. Lineage (NCBI taxonomy): Eukaryota > Metazoa > Arthropoda > Insecta > Coleoptera > Chrysomelidae > Chrysolina > Chrysolina oricalcia. Next base: position 14,120,517 of record OX101818.2, on the reverse strand, counting down.
TATTGTGGCGATTCTGCGGGCGATGCCGGACCTGAACTCTCACCTAGCCAGCGCCTGACCGCGGATGACTGTCGAGGCGCTATGCACCGAGAAGTATCTGGACGATTCGAGGCTTTTCGAGAATTTTCATGAGCATTCGGAGAAGTGAGCGGTGGATATAAAAAGAACTACGCAGCAGAGTGGAAACGGACAGTGAGTGAAGTGAAGTGAAGTGAAGTAAAGTGAAAGGAATATAAATACTTCAGTTATATAAATTAGAGTATTGTATTTCGTTAAATAAATTATTTTAGAGTGAATTAGACTATAAATATTCTACAAAATACACACACATGTACATAATAATATACCCAATTTCTCACACCTGTGGTATCAGAGTGGTTATGGGGGGGAGTGGGGAGTAGGAATGGGGGTATATATTTTATTGTTGTGGGCATTTTATTTCTCAATCGTGGAGCAGTATGGATGAAAGATCTCTGACCCACTGATTTTTGCGCTCTTGGTAATAATTCTTTCGATACTGTTCTACTTCTTGTATCGTATTATGGAAGTTACTGGCTTATCATAAGTGTGGGTTATTACAATTTGACAATAAAGTTGTCGCAAGTTCATGATTCCAAGTTGGTTGAACAAAGGTTCCGAGTGGTATCGTGGAGGTTTATCACATATAATTCTTAGTAGGCGTTTGTGTATGGTTTTTAAGGGTTTCAATTTCGTTTTACGAATACATTCCCAGCCTATAACACCATATTGTATTCAACTAAGAAATATAAGAATTCATTGGTTTGCACTGAATAAAAATTACCAGTTTATTTAGGAATATTTTTTAGTCAGAGAAATACTCCGAAACTTCCTTATATTTGAATATATATATATATATATATATTCGATATATGAAAATTTGAAAAAGTTACATTTTCAATGTTCAATTATGATTATACCTGATTCATACATCATCCTCATATTGGATAGATTTGCGGTATGGAACTGCTGAAAAAAAATGTCTGTTCAATAAGTTCACATAATTAAGCACATTGGCATCCATTCGAACCCTAACCACCCCTACTATAAAATTGCACTACTATTAACTCACTTGTTACCTTCTCAAATCTGCAGTCAAAGTAATAGAAGGGGATTGGATTTTTAATTGGAAAATATGAAAATACTCTAGGTAGGGCGAAGGACCTAGGACAATGGCTAATTGGTTTAATAAAATGCATATATTATTATTATATAAGAAGGTTCTTGAATCTTGATGACATCATTTTTGTTTGGATTGGGTTTTGGATTCAACAGGTGAAAATAAAGCGTTTTTTCCCATATGGTGCATACGTTTCGCCTCTGGCCAGAGACTTCTTCAGTATATTTCATTTCATTTAAAATTCAATGTTACAATTCTGCAAAAAAATTATTAAAATTATTTTCAATTATTATTTTGATCTTTGGACATGAAAATAATTTTAAAAAAGTTTGGTACTTAAATTATTTATATCGGTTCTGTTGTTGAGTACATGTTTATTTTTCTATATACAGTGTGTCCCACTTCGAGCAGCCACACCCTCATATTTCATTGAGAATAAAATAATTTGATTTTTTTAAAATTAGTACTCAGGATCACCTGCCTTTATGTTGAAGAAACATTCGTATTTCCATTCTCCACTGCTAACTATGACCAATTGAAAAGTGAGAAAATGGGGAAAACATATTAGGGATTTTTTCACCACAAAATTAACAAAGAGTTTTACACACTCTGTGGTAATGGCTAACTGGCGTAACCAGGTAGCCGAGTGGTAAAAGCGCCGATCTTTTCTATCACTCTGGCTGCCAGTCGAAGGTTCAAACCCTAGCGAGTACAAAAGATTTTCTGATGGCCCGAGAAAGTTTTAAGAATCGCACATAAAAAGGTAAGATCTCGTCAATCCTTGGTTCGCACAAGTTTAAAATTTGGAGAGCTGCCGTTTGTAAGGAAACGACAGTTGGTTAACGGAAAAAAACAATAAAAAAAAACAATTCATGAATATCCTCAAGTTATTATCACTTCATCTGAGAAGTTCTTCAACAAAGCAGTGTCTCAAAATATTTTGAACAAATATGCTAAATCAATGTGTCAAGTTTGGACTTGGCGAAACTGCCTAGTGATGTAACATGTTTGCTGTGGAGGTTTTCGTGATATAATGCTTGGTCCAAATAAACGAAATATGTGTGTCCAATGATTTGGAACAGACCTTATAGATATCTGCACTACATGTCGCAAAAAATAATCGCGTACGCCTCTGCCAAAGCTGCAGATAAATACTTTTTGAAGCAGGAAAATAACGTCAGTGTTCAATCACCAATAATAATCAATAATGCAGAAACTAATATGCATTTATCTTGTATGCCTTCAATACGTACAATGCGCCAATATTTTGTGTTTTTTTCCTGCCCCTTCGGTGAGCCACCAGATAATTTTCCAGTCTGTTTGGAAAGCGCTTTCCCTCAGAGGCCACAAAGTCACTGTGATCACCCCGAATGTTTTGAACGATCCTTCGTTGACTAACTTGACCGAAATAGACGTGGGATTCGCTTATAAGATGCTGTCTGGTGAAAAGGGCTTGGGCAAAAGGGTTCCCAAGGAAAACTCATTGATGAGCAACGTTGTAGCTTTGTTCGACATGAGCGCTGAGATTCTGGAGGCTGAGCTGGAGCATGAAGGAGTTCAGGAGCTGATGAAGAACGATCAGAAGCATTTTGATCTCATTATACAAGGGCAGTTCTTCCTTCCCATGGGATATGGCTTTGCTTCCAAGTTCAAGGCACCTATTGTAGGTAAGTTCGTATCAGGAAACTGCGGTTAATATTAGAAAGGAAGCAAACAAGCTTTAGGGACAAGTTTGTTTTCGGTTATAATTTCAAAAGTGCAAAAAAATTACTGATAATTTTGCAAGAAAGCATGTTATCTAAAAATTGCACGAATTTATTTTCATATTGTGGCTCTTTTACAAAATATTACGATGGCGTTGAAGGGCGTAGAAATATCCAATTATTATTCTTCAAATATCAAAACAGACTATTGCCATACACAAAAATGAAATTGAAAATAACGTGTAATGATATCCTGTAGGTTCTAAAACTTAAATAGGAACATGAACGTACTTGGTCTGTGCCATCGTCCCTAGATATTCTACTATCTATGGATGATGTTTGTGCTATTCAGTATAATAATTCCATTGCAATAATCATTCAAACCATTCAAGTATCAGTTGCATCAACATTTGTATGAAAATGACGGTGAAAGGCGCCTGGAATATTGTAATTGGTTTCTTCGTCAAAATGCTGAGAATCCACTATTCAACTATTATATCTTGTTTACGGATGAATCAAGTTTCACCAACAATGGATTATTTAACAGGTATAATACAATAGACCGTCAGATAGTGACAGATTTAGGTGCCCCATTTTCACATACAAGCCTCGAATAGGGTTGAGAAGTACATCGATGTTGAGTAAAATGGAGGGAAATTTACAAGTGGCTCCTGGGGATAACATATGGAAAATTCGATTTTCCATGGAAAATTCGATTTTCCATATTTTAACGCGAGCCGTGTTCACCTAATCATTAATTAATATAACCTGGCTTCAGAAGATCAAAGGCTTGATTGTTGAAAGTGGCTAAAGGGTTAAAATGAGGTTGTAATCTTGTAAAGAAAAATCGAGATTTTAACAGGTTTTCCCACGCAAGCCCATCGAAACTATGAAAACCTACATCGTCACTAGACCGAAAAACATAATGGCTTGAGTGGCGTGAATGGAAAAGTAGATTTTGTCGTCGGAAAATTCAATGGAAATTCTTTTTGATTTTTCCCTATGTTTTCCCCACGAGCCACTCGTAAATTTCCCTTCATTTTACTCAACATCGACTTACTTTTCAACCCTATTCGAGGCTTGTATGTGAAAATGGGGCACCTAAATCTGTCACTATCTGACGGTCTACAAGGTAGGTACACGATTATTGTCGATAGTCGAAGTGTAAAGTGCCAAAAGTGTGAACGGTCTTTTGTTCCAGGTACTGGGCGATAGAAAACGACAGGTTTCGACAAGGCGGCTTCCAGGAGAGATTTGGTGTGGATGTTTGGGCAGGGATAGTTCGAACTCATGTTGTTGGCCCCATTCTTTTTCAAGGCCAACTAACCAGAGAGAGATACATTAATTTTTTAACGAATAAAATATCGGAATTCATCAACAACCTACCAGCGGAAATAATTGAGAGCATGTACTTCCAGCAAGACGGCGCCCCTCCGCATAATTCAAGAATAGCGAGAAAGTATCATCGCTTTCAAGATACACTTATAACAACCCATGGTCCAGTCAGGTGGCCACCAATGTCACCTGATCTTACTCCGTACGACTTTTTTCTATCTTAAAAATAGGGTGTACTCCATACAGCCCACAACTATACATGAGCTAGAAGTAAAAATTCGGATAGCTTTCCAAGATATCACGTCCCAAATGTTGAGAAACGTTTTACATTAAAATATCAACAGAGTAGATAAATGTATTGACGCTGAGGGAATGCATTTCGAACATTTGTTTTGAATTCATTTTATCTTTAATCCTATCAACTTGAATGTTTTTTTTGATAAATCTGTTTTTTTGTTATTTGAAGAATATTAATTGGATATTCCGGTATTTCATTTCAAAAAATTACTTTCTACTATATCATTAGAAAGAAATGGTTATGCTGAATAGTATAGGCAAGAAAACATTGTATGTTCCTATTTAAAATATGGATCTACAGAGTAGTGTTTATTTCCCAATTTTTCCAAATCTTTTTGACGGCTTTTTATAACGCTGACGAATAAAAATAAAATATTACAGTAGTAGCAACTGTCATCAAGTGACGTGTGGTGAGAGCACTGAGTCGAATCCCGAGATCAAAGTCTGGGTTCCGAGATTGAAGTCGTACACCCGAGATTAAAGTCTTGGAAAGCTCTCCGAATTTTTACTTCTAGCTCATGTTGTAGGCTGTATGGAGTACACCCTATTTTTAAGATTCCCCCATTGAAAAAAGTCACACGGAGTAATATCAGGTGACATTGGTGGCCACCTGACTGAACCATGGGTTGTTATAAGTCTATCTAGAAAGCGATTTTGAAGATAATTTCTCGCTATCCTTGAATTATGCGGTTGGTAGGTTGTTGATGAATTCCGAAATTTCATTCGTTACAAAATTAGTTGGCCTTGAAAAAGAATGGGGCGAACAATATGAGTTTCAACTATCCCTGCCCAAACATTCACAACAAATCTCTCCTGGAAGCCGCCCTGTCGAAACCTGTGCTCGTTTTCTATCGCCCAGTACCTGTAACAAAAGACCGTTCACACTTTTAGCACTTTACACTTCGACTAACGACAATAATCGTGTACCTACCTTTTATTATAACTGTTAAATAATCCATTGTTGGTGAAACTTGACTCATCCGTAAACAAAATATAATAGTTTAATAGGTGATTCTCAGCATTTTGACGAAGAAACCAATGACAATATTCCAGGCGCCTTTCACCGTCATTTTCATACAAATGTTGATGCAACTGATACTTGAAGGATATCAATCCATGTTTTGAAAAAAAATTTCCTAGCAGAGTCCTTACTTATAGCTAATTCGGCGCCAATCTGTCTTAGAGGAAATTGTGCTATCATATTGTATTAAAACTAATACATTTATTTCAGTTTCATCGTTAATAACAAATGCTTCTTGGTCTTCTTGAACACCAGGCTCAGTTCTTAATTTTTCTTCAAGCCACTGAAAATACATTCTTGAGGTCCAAACCCTTTTGAAATGGCAGAATCAAAAACTACTTAGAATATCAAAATAATATGGATAGCAGCGTTCGTGACAGCTCTCGTTATTCTTTTGTTTCATTCCAAAATCAGCCTACTTGTTAATATTTTGTTTCGAATGATTATTGCAATGGAATGACTATACTGAATAGCACAAACATCGTCCATAGATATTAGAATATCTAGGGACGATGGCACAGACCAAGTACGTTTATGTACCTACTTAAGTTTTAGAACCTACAGGATATTATTCATCATTATACATTATTTTCAATTTTTTTTTTGCGTATGACGATAATCTGTTTTTTTATTTGAAGAATAATAATTGGATTTTTCGGTATTTCATTTCAAAAAATCACATCCTATTATATCATGAGAAAGAAATGGTTATGCTGAATGTTGAACTCGGCTGCGCCTCATTCAACAAACTTCACGCTCATTCAAAAAAGTTCTACTTTACGAACTCGTATCATAAATAGCTATTATTTTCAGAGTTACAAAAAAAAGTTTATAGGGGATCGTCTCCGCATATAAGAAAAACATAAAAAAATATTTTGACGTATGTTATGTGACCACTTATAAGGCGGCAATTTTGAAAAATGTATTACGAATGGGCAAAAAGTGGAGTTGTTTTTGAGAAAGCGAATAAAAAAAGTTGTTTAAAATTCAAATTCAGGCCCATATGACCAAAATTTTAAATATCTATCTGAAATCATTGAAAATTACAATCTATTCGAAAATTGTTGTAGTCGTTCTCAATAGTAACCTAATCTCATTTGCAATTGAAACAACAACAATATCACTTAAATTCTACATATCCACACGTCGTTGTCCTGAACAAATTGTCTGTTTCAAAAATAAAATCAAATGAGCCTTGAAGTAAACAATGTTTTGTTTGCACTCGACTGATTTGTAAGTGTCAACAGTAAACAACACAAGACCTTTTTTTTATCTGATACATTTTTTTTCGACGCAATAATTTTGAGAATTAGTAATTTTACGCGAGAAAGTGATATGAAAAAATTGCCAGAACGAGGAATTTTGTCTCATGTCAGTTTTTCGTGATTTGTTTGGACCCAGAACGACTCATTTATAGAAATTGAAAGTTTCTGTCGCTCACATATGCCAGAAGATGTAGACATGATTTTTCCAAAATTTGATTTAATTGCAAAAGTTTTAAAACTTCAGTGGATTGAAGAGTACTTTCAAATCATATTAAGTTTGATCTTGCAACCTTTTTTTTAACGGAAGATGTTGAAAACTAGGATTCAATGAATTATGTAATTATATTAGCGAGGAAAAAATTGTAATAGTTCAGAAAACTTTTGAATTGTTGATAAATAGCAGATTATATCTTCTATAAATTTGCAACCATTCAAACCGAATTAAACTGTTTGTTTTATATAAAAAAAATGTTTTTAATCCAAATTTTTCGAAGAAAATTCCAAAAGTCCTGCAAACCCGAAGAACTGATTGAAATATCATTCTTGGGAAGTGCTTTAATTTGCTACCTCTTGCGTCAAACGGAAAATACCTATATTTCTTCATCAACTTTTTTTATAGTAAAATAAGGATCGGAAAGGACCACGCACACATCTTATGGAAAAAAGTATTTCTGTGAAAATAGCTGGTATTTCAATATGTTGTAGCTGGCGCCATTCTGAGGAAAGTCTCCTTTGGAATGCGCTAGAGGGCACCAAATCACGAACTTTGTGTTTTGGAGAAATTCAGCCGAATAAAAAAATATCAATATCTCATTTATATCCAATATTCTGCGCGACTGAGCATTCCTAAAATTTTCCAGAAATATTTTTCCATAATATAGAATAAAAAACGCCACTGTTTTTCTACAGGGCTGTCAACAATATACTCAATTATTCAGTGAATGAATTCGCCTACGAGGTTATAAGTTGATTGAATTTATCATTGAGCTTAAACCATAGAGCTATGAATACAGAGTGTTTGGAATAAGGAATGGTCCATATTATTTATACATTCAATCACCCAATTCAAATAAATAAAAAAACATTAACTTAGTCAACTGTTGTTCATCTACAACGTTACTAAGATCGTGAATGATTTTTCTATAAAACAAAACAAAAAGATTTTATTCTGGGTAGTTTCCAATATGATCAATTTTTAAGTGGAAGAATAATTCGCCTTCGAGACTATGAGTTGATCGAGTTAATTATCATTGATGATCGATCAGAATGGAAGTTGATCTCTGAAAACAAGATGCAAATGAAAATACATGGTGTTCCACACAAGGAATGCTCCATTCAATTTGAATAAGACCTCAACAGAGAGCTGAAGTCATCCCTATCTACCTAACTACGTTGTAATACCTAAAGGTTTGGCGATAGAGGGCAGCAAATAATTAATTTTGTGTTTTAGGATTTAACAAGATATAAAATATGAATATATTTTGTGAGTCACTCAAAGAAATATATCTGATGTTCTGAGGATATATTCAACATTTTCGCTTTAACCACTCGGCTACGTGTATATTTGAACTGAATGAACTGAGTTTACCCATCTGAATTCAAGGAGAATTAAATCATGGGCACGGAGTTATTAAACTAGCCTTTGATTTAAGAAACCTAGAGGAACGTATTTTGTCCATAATTTTTGCATGACACGCAGCAAAATTTAAAAAAAAATTATATACCTCCGTGTGTAAAACGTTTTGCTCAGTTCAATAATAAGAATATTTACAGTGAGGTCCATTTAAAAAATTGATGCTTTGTGTTGCCCGGCTTCGAAACACTGTGTATTTCGAAATATTTTTATAACAAGCAACAATGTAAACCGTATAACTTTTATCTGATAAATTTTTTCATCCTCCTCATGATAGGCGATATACTGTATATACTTCCTCACACTAATGGGCCACCATGTATTCACTCTGTATTCATAGCTTCATTATATTTGGGTCGATCGTAAACCATTCTGATTGATCGTCAATGATAAATTCAATGAACTTACAACCTCGTATGCGAATTCATACATTGAAGAGTTTAGTATGTTGTTGACTATACCGTGTAAAAAAACAGTGGCTTTTTCTCTGTATTATGGAAAAGTAACTCTCACTAATTTTTGGAATGTCCAGTAGCACACAATATTGAATATAAATGAGATTTTGATATTTTTTTATTCAACTGAATTTTTTCCCAAAAATCACAAAATTAACGATTTGGCGCCCTCTAGCGCCGAATCTGGTCATACAATCAAGTTGGGCCAATGGAGACTTTTACTCAGGATGGCTGCAGCTACAACATAAAGAAATCAAGCCATTTTCACCGAAAGACTTTTTCCCATAAGATGTGTGCGTGGTCCTTTTTATCAATTGTTTTGAATAACGGTTGTAAATGAAGATGTCCTCACATTTAAACATGTTTTCATTAATTTGCAACCTCGCCTGCACAATGAGCTTCAATAATGGAAATACCTCGTATATTCTCCATTATTTCAAGATTTCAATCAACCAAATTTCATTTAATATTAATTTTGAGAGGAAATTTTCAGTTTCTATCAAGTTTCTACTCCAGTAGAGAGATCGCGTGAAGCGACGTTGCAATTTGAATTTAAAAGTACAAAATATTCCATGGAAAAATTATGTGAAACCTTAAAGCAGATTATTTCCCTTCATTTCGCATTTCACGCACCAATTCAGTGATTCGAAATGTCTCCTACCACTTGCCAAATTTTCACCGCAAACTAAACACATAGCGAAAATGTTTTCAATAATTTTTTTAATAACGCACAAATTGACCTTCTATTTTACATCTCATTCATCTGAATAATAACAAAACACCGATGAAGTGAATCAGTTCTAATAAATCAGTACAAATTGTATCAAGTATACGCTATCGATAATCGAGTATTCAACTGGAGCACTGTAGAATGATCCCTTCATAGTGTTTTGCTTTGACTTTGAGCGATTTCTTACGTTTCGACTGCTGCAGCTATAATATAAATGAATATATTCAATAGGAAGGAAATATACAGTGCGGCTTTTTTAGTCCCCCCCCTGTTAACTTTTGAACGGTTAGACGTACAGATTTGAAAAAAAACCTTTTGGAGAGTTTCACCAATACTACTTTTTGATACAAAAAATATGGTGATTGCTCGACAGGGGGCGCGGGGGGCATATCAACTCAAAAATTTTAAATGGCATGGGGGGTCAGGTGTCACATCGTTGAAAAGAGAATTCAATTCTCTTCACAACCATCTAAGTTTTTTCGAAATTTGTCAATATTTTTTTTGCCATTAAAATTCGAAATATCAAATATAAAAGCGGATCTGAAAACTACTTGTTGTGGAATAATGAAACCAAAAACATTTCGAAGGGTATGACCGATACTACTTTTTGAAAGAAGAAACATTGCAATTACTCGACAGGTGGCGCTGGGGGCACATCAATTCGAAAATTTCGAAAGGAATAAAAATCGAAATTGGAAAAAAAATTACTCAACAAAATTCAAAAATATTCAGATGGTTGTGAAGAGAATTGAATTTTCTTTTCAACGATGTAACACTTGACCCCCCATGCCATTTAAAAATTTTGAGTTGATGTACCCTCGCGCGCCCCCTGTCGAGCAATCACCATATTTTTTGTTTCAAAAAGTAGTATCGGTGAAACACTCCAAACGGTTTTTTTTCCATGTTTGTATGTTGAACCGTTCAAAAGTTAACAGGGGGGGGGGCTAAAAAAAGCCGCACTGTATATTTGCGGCAATTCAGACGGGAAAAATGAAAAATCAAAATGTGGATCAGCCGGGTGTCGAACCCGTCCCATTCAATTTCTAGTCGAGTACACTACCAACTGTGCTACTGGTCCATGATTCGTAAACCGGCGGACCACACTCTTAATACAGCTTTTCATGTATTAAACATGACTAGTAGGACATATCAACATCTCAAAATGGAATTTATATTGTATGTAACTTTTTTCAGGAATATCATCCTGCGGAGTATTCCTCCACACCCACGATGCACTTGGGAATCCCACTCATCCCATAATTTCACCGGATTCAATGCTCAACTTCGAGAGAGACCTGTCCTTCATCGATAAAATAAGAAGCTTTCTGTTCAATATCTGGTACAGGGTCATATACTACTGGTACGCCCTACCAATGGCGGATAAAGTCGCCAGAAAGTATTTCGGCGAGGACATGCCTCCTTTGGGAGATATCGAGAGGAACATTAGCCTCCTTTTGTTAAATGTCAACCCTATCATGCACACTGTTAGAGCGAATGTGCCCAATGTGATCGAAGTCAACCAGATGCATATCAGAGAGAAGATGCCTCTTCCTGAAGTAGGTATTGAAACTAAGTCATTTCATCTAAGGTTACCTTCGATTTTTCAAAAACCTTTGTATGCGAGAGTGTTTCCGTCTTTTCATTTCATACCAACAAAGGGCTGAATTTGAAGTGTGAATCGCTGGTTTTTGAATGAGGTTCAATAGCGTAGCGGACTAACGCACATTGCCGGAGACAATGAGACACGGGTTCAAATCCCGGTTGATTCACATTTTTTAAATTCAGTTTTCATTTTCTTGTCTGATATGCCATAAACTCATTTTCGGATTTAATTTAATTACAGGCGTAAAACTACTTCATTAGTTATAGATAATGTCTAATGAACGTGAAGTCTGTCAGACTAAAATTTAAGTTAGTAGCAAGATGTTATTATATTCTCCATTGTTGTTTGTATACGTGGTTGTCAATGACCTGCTTTAAAGGAAGGAGCCGTATACTACCGAGAAACACCGTTCTTTTTGGTCCTTATATCGCAGTAGAAGAGAGTTTCATATAGCTAGTGAAATTATCCATGTAATCATACCTTCTATGTTTGTTTGGATATAAATGAATAAATAAATAAATGAATTAATAATTTATTTTGGTCATTGTAAGTTACTTTTTTTATCCGAATATAACTTTTATTCACGAAGTTTTATTCACGATATTTTATTATTGAAAATTGTTTCAATGCCGAGCCGTGTTAAAAAACAATATATGTTTAATATTTGCAGGACATCCAAAATTACTTGGATTCATCAACAAGAGGAGTGGTGTATTTCAGTCTTGGTTCCAATATCAAGAGCGCCAATCTCACTTCGAAGATGAGAGACGTGATCATGGGAGCTTTCTCAGAAGTACCATACAATATACTGTGGAAATTTGAAACAGACGACTTACATGGACGTCCAGACAATGTTTTGACAAGGAAATGGTTACCTCAGCAGGATATACTAGGTGAATTGAATTGATCATTCGTGTTTTTTGAAAGAGATAAAGCAGGATTTGGATTTTAACGTAAACATCTGACAAAAAACAATAACTTACCTGGCTGAAATTATCCTTTTCTGGCACACATCTCGAACTTTGTCTGAATCTTCCAATTACTCGTTCTTGATTCTTTGCTCAAGGAGAGTGCTTCTTAACTTATTCGTAGACGCAGCTTCATGATCATGAAACATTTCCACAATAATTTAAATGAATTGTGAGACGATATTGAAAGCATAAAAATATATCATCCATGAGGAAATTATAAAAAAAAATTTACTTGACTCTAATACGAACAAAATTTAAAACCAGTTATTAATTTTCCACGGCCTTGTATACATCAACAACATTGAATAAAACTTTGATAACATCTGTTAACTTTTTACAATTGGAACTGAAAACTGTTATAGCTAACTTAAAAGTCAAGTTCATAGTTATACTACAACATATAAACAAATATGTTAAAATTATCCATAGAATAATGTTTAAATCAATAATTAAAATCTATTTAAGAGAGGCATCAGCTGTTAGCCTAACACTCGTGATTTTAAATATACATGTGTTTCGGTTCAACCGCCCTTGTTAAGAAAAGATTAATGGCCACATCATCTATTGACTTAAATAGTAAAAACATTTTGGGGGAAATTCGTTCGCGTCTAACTCCACCAAATAGAAAACTTGTTGAATAACTTTTTGACAATGGACCTTTCCACGACATATGAGAGAACACTGTAATTAGAAAGTGTGTACGTTAATATCACTTGGGAATTTTTATTTATTTTTTCTGACCACTAGACGTCACGTTCATCAAAACTAAACTTGGCAACGTTGTAAAAGCTGTGCACCGTGGAATCTCAAATTCTCATTTGAATATAATGTGTCGTATGACAGGTGTCATTCGATACCAGATGGGTTCGTTCGTCTGTTTCACGGAGCATCAATAAGAATCGTTTGTCTCTGTTTAACTCGTTTGCCTACTTTAATATTTAATACAAGTAGAGCAGTTCCATCAAATATGTATGCTGCAAATGAACAGGCCCTACTTGATTTCTTTTTTGAGGTTGATGCGGTTTTCAAAGTATTGAATTGTTTTTGTTGTTTGTGCTCTAATTTTTTTTCCTAATTCCTGTATCTGTATCTCTGCAATAACTGTAAACATGTCGAAAAGGTGCTTCGTACCTAGTTGTCTGAACACCAGTGAATATTCTAATAAACAAATTTTTATGAAGCGCATTGTAAAATGTGGTTCGAAGCAATACATAAACCTTGTGTAAAAAGCGTAAATATATTTATGTTTTTGTTAAGAACATTTCCAACTGAATGTTACTGTATTCAAGCAGCGTTCAAGGAACGATTTTTAATTTTAGTTATTGCAAAAAATAAATTCATATTTGTTAAATAGAAAGAGTCAATCATCTCATAATCTACCCTCGGTGAATTATCCGAACTTCCCTTCACGAAGCCTTTCCATATTATTAATACACAAATAAATTCACACCAGATCGGTCATAATAACAACTCGCTACAGTATTAATTAAATGTCGAATGACTCGAATGTAAAAAAACAAACATTAACCTCAAATCTCGATATCACTTTTGTTGCATAAGAACTGTCATAATGATTTGCGGTGTAGCCAATGCTCGTTCTTCATCGAAAAGATGGTCCGTTCAGGAAATTTGAAAATTACAAATACAATAAAAAGTAGCTAATGTATGGATTTTTTTCTATGAGTTGATCAAGTGACAAAGTTTCAATTTCTCAATGGCTTATACCAAGCTAGAATCTATATTTTTGAGGAGAACGGTATTGAATGTTTCAGAACATGGATTATTATTACCTTACTTGAATTTGTATGGTTGAATTTTATATATATTTTGTAGAATATCACTCTTAAGTAATTTCAAAAGTTCAGACGCTTTCCATAGACCAGAACCTATGTCAAACGCTTTAAAGCTCCACAAATTACTTCAGAGTGATATTCAACAAATTATACATGAAAATCAGCCACACAAATTTAAGTTAAGTAACTCTAATTTTTAGATACCTTTCTCACCTGGTACCTGCCCAGGTGTCACAGAGCGAACTCCACAAGCACGCAGGTATTAAAAGTACATGAGACACCACTCAGAACCTAAGTCTTCATCTTTTCAAAAATAAGTTATGTCTGAAGGCCCTGGGGGATTTTGCTCATTAGGAAATCTTAACAAAATCTTTCATTTACCAAAATTCTGTTTTCTTTTAAATTTCTTTTTAAACAAAAATCCTCCCAGAGTCGAAGACGTTTCCATCCGAGATGGCTAACCCTAGTGTGATGCGTCTGCTGGGTTAAAAGAAAAAGAAAAAAAATTGTTGCTGACGAGATTTGAACTCGGAGCTCCGGGGTGGTAGCTAGATACTCTGTCCACTATGGGTTATAGAAATAATTCTGTAGACTGGCAATTCAACTAAGTGAGTAGTGTTTTTACGTACCTTGATTCCCTAATATCTGAAGAATGGTCATCTGGACAAGCTAGCAGGTATGCATGCGAATATAGCTAACACTACTCAATCGTACACATTTCGTTCGTTTAAAAATAAGTAACGTCTGACGGCCCTGGGATCTTGTTCTAATAGTATCCAGATTCAATATTGTGTTGAATAGAGTTGAATTATGAAAATTACAATAATTTAAGAAAACTAATAAAATAACTACGCGACATGTTAACTTCAACGAATGAAACGAAAGACTAACTTATTTTCGACCTTGATTTCAAAGTTGCCTGCTTCACCCTCCTTAAGAACTCTGGGTGGTCTATGAAAATATAAGAATCTGGGCCTCTCACAAGAACATAAGCATGAGGAGATTATTCGAATGTTTGTTTCTCTATTATTCTGAAATGTCCCATTTCGAAATATTCGTACACACGTAAACACTTAAAAATAATCAATAACATCGTCTATTTTAAGAGGACCCTTGGTAACCATGTATTTCTGAGAATATTTACTAGAATAACATAAGTTTTCGAGGGTTTGAGAGAACATTTCAGATATTTGAATTCGGGTTTGGGTCTGATTTAAAATTATTTCCGGTCATAAAATCCGTTTGGTTACAGGCTCAACCAGAGAACAGAGGTTCTACAAAGAAGAAGAGACATGAACAAAGTGATTGGCATACTTATTGCATGCATGTATATTAGTTCTTCAGAGTTCTTCAGAGAATTTTTCAATCAGTTCTGTTCCTGAATAGGTACCAATATAGCCGAATCCATTTTTAGGTCACCGAAATGTAAAAGCATTCATCACACAAGGAGGTCTTCAATCCATCGAAGAGGCAATTTATAACGAAATACCAATGGTTGGAATACCTTTCATTACTGACCAACCAACAAATGTAAAAAGAGTTGTTGACCTCCAAATGGGCATTGGACTGGACTATCGATCAATGACGAAAGAGCAGTTGAAGAATGCTATCGTGGAAGTAGTGGAAAACAAGAAGTAAGTGGATATTTGGTAAATCGTGTTCTCGCCCATTTTTTTAGCAAGTGAATATTTGTTTTTCGAATTCTGAGTATGCCTTGTCTACATCGCGATTCCTAATCCAATTCCAAAACCATACACGAGATATATGAACGTGGATAAACTTGATTTGTAGTCCAACCTTTCGAAATGTCACTGGTACTGATAGACTGTGTGTAGGTTAACAAAAAAAAAGGGAATGACAGAATGTAATTTTTCATAGGAACATTCCATAATCACAAAATCATTTATCAATAAAAAATATTCCCAAATCAAACCTCTGATCATATATATATATAAGTATATTTGAAAAATTCTCATAGCATAAACTATTTTTGGAATGTGTAGTGAATTTGCTTGAAGTATTGTGTGTTTTCTAAAATAATTTGAATTGTTCCAGGTACAAAAAGCAAGTCCAGAAATCAAAAGCGATACTAGTCGACCAACCAATGAAAGGCGTAGAAAAAGCCGTGTGGTGGATAGAGCATGTGATTAGACACAAGGGAGCTCTACACCTTCGTAGCCCTGCTGCTGATATGTCGTTTGCTGAGTATTTTTTGCTGGACGTTCTTGCTTTTATCATGCTCTCTATTATTTTAGTACTCTACTCTGTACAAAAATTGTTTCAACTCTCCAGCTGTTTATTGTACACTAGGCCACCCAAACTGAAAGGAAACTAGAAGAAAATATATTTTTTTGTAATTGTTCTAAAATTTCTTATTTCAGTCACCCTACTGTACCGTTACGAGCAACCCTTAGAAGTCTCCAGGAGACTTAGATCAGCTAGGAATGACGAGGGTCTCACCCTTCAACGTGCGATCCAAAGGAGCATTGTCTAGAAAAATTTAATGAAAATTTAAATAAATTGGGTTCCGAGCTATGTCAACCTCTGATAAAAAAATGCATTGAGCCTTAAAAACTGAGCACTAAAATAAGTACTAAGTAATGAAAACTGAATACTCAGCACTTTAAACTAGGTCTTCAATATATAAACTCACCCTGAGAATGATCAATTTCCTATTTAGGCCATGAACGCAATCATATTTGGGGCGCTCTTTAGGGTGAAAGAGTCAATTGATGTCTCAAAAATGGTTAGTCGTATCTATTTCGAACAAGAACAGGATTCTAGAGGACCTTTGATTCTAGGTACGTGCTGTAATGGAAATTGAAATTTCAATCCACTTTTTTACAAAAAAAAATCTCAAAAATGCAGTAACTTTAAGGAAATTTTTTGGGTAGATAATAAAATAATTTCAAAAAAACATTACAGCACGTACATAGATCAACGTTTTACCTTCCTTTTGATACCAAATTCATTTTCGATTGGATAAAGATTGCTTCAAATTTTAATGGAAGAGATATACCATCGCATCTACCTCGATTACACTAGCCAACAATGGTTTTGTTGCCCTTACTGCAAGAGTGATTTCAAGTACTTCTATGGCAATAATTCACGAAACTATGGTTGGTTTTGGAAGATTGGCTCTGGTTTTTTTTAAATCTTCATTTTCATATATTTTTTTATCAGTAAAAATGAGAAAAAAGTAAGAAGTATATTCTTAAATATTAACCTTTTATTGATAATTATTATTAGTAAATACTTTGTTTTTATATTTAATTGAATGTTGAAAATATAAAAAAAAAACAAAACATTTATTTCAAATTTCTGAAAAACGCCTTTCAGTAGCTTTTTTATTATATTTTTATGGAGACAGTAATCTGTCATCATGTGACGGTCCCATCTACACTGATACCTCTCTTCCATCACTTTTATGGTGGATTTATGCAGCAGTCATAAGTCATAAGTTTTAAGTCATAAGAAAGAATACTCGTCAATGATTGGTTGATCCGTTTATTCCAACCAATCATTGACGAATATTCTTCCGTATGACTTAAAACTTATGACTTATGACTGCTGCATAAATCCACCATTAGATCCTGTTGGAAGCGCTCTCCCTGCTCCTCACTACAATTATCATATTGCTCCTAAAATTTTAAAGCTTTCTAACATCTTTTACACAATTTTCCTATAATTTGGTGCTTTAAAGTTTCCTAGAAAATTTTCTACCACTAAAGCAAAACTTCTTCAAGCTTTACTTTCAGAATTAGTCATAACTTTTATAAACTTTGAATCTTTCATGAATATCTGGATTTGAGGGCCATCAAATATTTCAGCTTTCAACATTTCCATACACAGCTTGGGAAATGTCTTATAAATGTATTTAAAGCATTCTCCTCCCTTGTCCAATGCTTTGACGAATTGCTTCATAATACCTAATTTGATATGTTGTGGTGGAAAGATGAGCTTTTCTCTACTCAGCAATAGCTTATAGTGCAGTCAAACACAGTTTAAACTCTTTTTGCAGCTATCAATGAAGCGCCGCCAATCAGTTGATTTATATTCCTTTAAGTCCATGTCTAGAAGTAACTTTGAGATATTATTTCAATAAATGAGTTATTCATTTTCACTAGAATATGGTAATATCTCACTTTCTTGTGTTCTTTATGCTGTAATAGTGACATTTGGTCCCAATAAGTTCATTTATTTCAGTCTTGAAGACAACATTTCTGATGCTTGTTTTGATGAATTCAGATCTTGTATCAAATCGCTAAGCTCATTTTGAGAAAACAACTGTGGTGCAGAAGTTTCACCTTCATATTCACTTGCACTTGTAGACTGTACTGAATGTTGTGAATTTGGCAACATCATAGTTTCTGAGGGTATACGAACTACTTTTGAAGCATAAATAGGTCGATAAAGATCTTCAGTGTGCTAGACACGACATCTTGTTGACTGTAAATTTGGATATTGCATGTTTTATTTAGATTGAAACCTATAATGTCGTAAACGTGAAGACTCAACACAAGATTTACAAAACTTATGAGGAACCCATGGCTTATCTAGGTTTTCAATATGTAATCCGAAATATTCAGCATAAACTTCCTTAGCAAAGTCTGTGATACTTCGTATCTTGTTGGTTTTCATATAAACATCACAAATATAACAAAAAAGTATATTATAATCAAAATTCAACATATAAAACAAAGTACTAAGTAACCTCACATTAGCAACTTACCCGAAAGTATAGACGTGCTTCCTTCAATCTTGTCAATTCACTGAGTTTTCGAATATTTACACTGAGTGAGGGGCACGGGGGCGGGGAGGTAGGTCACGTGATGTGTCCATGCGCCAAATCAATTCGCAAAAACCGAATTTTAATAAGATACTAAACACTTCCTAATAATTCGTTTTCTAAAAAGCCAACTTGAAGTGTGAATTATTAAAAATATAAATAAGCCAAAATCATATAAACCAGAGCCAATTCAGTACTTTCATGAACAAATTCGAAAACTGTGGACTTGAAAACATACAAATCCGCAGAAATATCCAGGGCAACAAAAAAATAGTTTTTTGTAGAGCTGTGTATCTGTAAAAAGCATCGTGAGGTGCTGCATTGTGAATGTGATTCAATATGGCGAATTCACATTGTATTTCTTGTATAATCACATCAACGGAGAATTTCTCATGTCAAAATCACAATTCAAAATTTCAATAATTATATTGTGAAATTACCTGAAGCCTGTGATTGGATTGTAAATTCACAGTAGTGAATTACAGATCCATTATAAATATACATGGAGCTCGTATTGATTCATTTCATAAAACATCAGATGTTGTGAATTCACGTTGGTCTTGTATTCACAACGTGTTTTTAACAATAGATCAATAATAGAGAGTTCTGAAAACAAATTGCTCTATTTTAGAATTTGGTATTCATATTGTTTTACGTGGCACATTTCTACAATTCTTCTTTTTAAAATGTTCATCTTTTTGAAACAAACTAATACACCATTTTTAGTTTCACAGAATCGTTTACAATCACTGTTTGAAGTAGAAAATGATTATTTAATTTTAACCATACCCCCACCAGGATAAAGATGAGAAAAGTTCTTCTTCAAGCATTATGTTCAATAATAATGACTTCTTCAATAGATTTTATTGAATATTAATAATTCGGCAAAAGCAAAAAATTCATTTATATTTCGAAAAATGTAGAAGAAATTGAAACATTTATTTATTTCATGGTTTTTTATTCAACACAATTACTGTGATCCAAAAATAAATGTGAACTAAATACAGTTCAATACATTTATAACTACAAAAATAATAAGCAGTTCGTATTTTTCTAATCGTATGCAATGATACTTACAAATAGAACATGTAAACATCGTCAAATGACTGAAGATAGAATTGATTTATACCCTTTCAAATGCACTTCTTCAAATACTGATCACAATAATCAATCAAATATGTTTTGTCTTGTTTACAGTAGGAAGGAGAACAGCAAATTAGGTAATAGGCGTCGAGACGGTTACACTCTGACCCGATTATGCACACTGGAAGTGGAATTCCTCGAGCATCAGACGATTCCATTGGTCAGAAAATAAAGCAATCTTTGAAATTATCAATACAACTGTGAAGAGTTCACAAAATTTCTGTATAAGTGATCGCATTCTGATTTTCAACGGAATCATGATTAATTCACATATAAGATATATTCAGAAACTGAAATGAAAAGAGTTTAACCTCGTATTACGATACTGGGATTGAAACATTTATTTTTTTGAGTATCACCGTAGAGAACTTTTGACTATTTATACTATCGAAGTTACTGTAAATTTTAATATTGAAATGAGTTTATTACAAGAAACAATATCTGTGGAAGAGCCGAAGATGTATGGACAAAAAACTATATATACTGAATATTATTTAGGATATAATTCTAACCTACATCAATCGTTACATTTCCGAGTACGAAAGTGTGTCTTTATAGTAAATGAAAAGTTTTCGCCTTATTGATAATTTCTAGCTGTATTTTCTCAACTCGCTGAGATAAATAGCCTAAGATGCAGATGATTATGAAAGATCAAATATCTTTTGTAACTCCATACGAAAACACTTGAAAACTTCAACACTACTGTAATATTACAATGTGGCATTCTTGTCAATGTAATTTTACAATGTAATATTTTTATCAGTGTAATATTACAGTGTCATATTCTTATCAATGTAATATTACAATGTGATATTCTAATCAGGATGCAAATTCACAATTCATTGGTGAATTTACAATAAATTTTATTTTTCTCGTCGGGTCTTGTAATTTCAGAGGAGAGTGGGTAAATTGGTTGTATTATCAAAATGTGAATTCTCATAGTGAACTGTCAAAACACATAAAAATGGTGAACTTACAATAAGTTTTGAAAAAACAGCAAGTATTTGTGATTTTACATTATGATTTTATATTTTGTGTAGCAAGTTACAAAAAAAAATGTTTTATTACTAACATATCTTGTGAATTCTACAGGTTATATGGAATTTCACAATATTTCTGAGAAAACAAATTTTTTTACAGCGTGCTTGGAAAAATCATTTGTTAGTGTTGGCAAATTATTTTTGAAATTATGGGACTGTAAACTTTCCAGTCAACATCTAAGCAAATTCACATTGTGATCCCAATATTTTTTTCAGTGTGGCCTCTTAATTTGAAATGTAGATGGCATTGGAATAAATCTTAAAATACGTTTATCTCAAAATTATGAAGTTGTAAGATACGTTCTTGCTCAGCACGGAAGAAATGGATTACCTTGAATATCAAGTTTTGTCAACAATGGATTGAAGATGCATAATCATATTAATCATTAAAGAATGTGAAATAATTAAGGGCATCGTGTTTGAACATTTTATCTAAGCAACAATACATTTCCGAAAACAGTAGATTGTGAAGCAATAATCAAGACAGTTCAACGATTAACTCAAGATAACATGCATCTGAGTACTTTTTTTGTTGTGATATTTTTGAATACCGGACAAAGCGCGAAGATTTTGAGTTTTTTCCCTGCACCTTCGCGTAGCCATCAAAGCATTTTCCAACCGATATGGAAAGGACTTTCTCTAAGAGGGCACGATGTGACTGTGATAACAACTGACATTCTGAACGACTCCAGTTTGAAGAATTTGACGGAAATAGACGTTCACTTCGCCTACAAAATCATTCAAGATCTTCAGCTCATCGAGAATTTATCATCGGAAAAATCAACTTTGCTGAGCGTTTGGAACTTCATCGGAATCTTAATGCAGGTTATAGACAGTGAATTGAAACATGATAGAATAAAGGAACTTATAAAAAATGAAACGGAATATTTCGATGTTATTCTTGTACAAGTGAGCCATATTTCTCCTTTGGTGTACGGTTTTGGGGCCAGGTTTTCCGCTCCTGTTATCGGTGAGTAATCTTTTTTAATTCGAGACAGAATACATGAAATACTTGGTGGTCCATTTGAAATTTTCTCTTTCCCCTTTTTATACTCAATTCACTAAACTTATAGGTTGTCTGGTGCCAAAACGAATTCTAAACGCTTAAAATAAGAAAAAAAGTAACAGGCAAGGACCAGGTGGGGAATGTTGTTGAGGTTCCAACTTTGAGGAAAAAAAATAAACACAAAATACTCAACATGGTGAAATGGGAATGCAGTTTAGGAGTTATTTTTTCGCAAATGAGAAGACTTCTAGTATTCGAGTTATTTACATTTTTCGAAAAAAATACCCTTATATTCCACGAACGATGGTCTTGATATTTTTTATTTTATTTCGAAGGTCTATGATTGACCATTATAACTGTTGAAATATCTACTTCAAAATGGTCTATGGGTGGTTTATTGATCGTTAAGCCGCTTAAAACTGAGAAAAAGTTTCTCTGAATAATGATGTTCTCAATATTTTCAATTATTTTCGACTTTCTTGATTATTTTTATAATAAGAAGTAGTTTATATTAAGTTTTTCATGATAAGATATTGTAATACATAATTACACTACAAAATTAATTTAACAATTTTATTTTTATTTTTTTCTACAACTACCTACTGAAAATCATTAAAAATAGTGAGGAAATCAAGATTCAAAGAGACCAGTTGTCGGTTTTTCTCAATTTTAAGCGATTCATCGATCAATCAACCACCAGGTTTACATAGACCATTTGAAAGTAGACCTTCGAAATACAAAAAAATACCAGAACAAATTGATCGCGGAAGATAATGGTATTTTTTAGAAAAATGTACCTAATTCGAAAAGTAGTCGTATTCTGAATCGCGAAAAAATCACGCTCATTCGACACCAAAATGACATATTTTTACAAAGTTTCTTCTATATTAAATAATTTATACGCGAGAAAGGAATCAAATACTGAAAAATCGGTTACTCGCCATTTTGACAGTTAATTTGAGGTTATGTCAAAAAGTGTTGAATACAAATGTTTTTGATTTTTTTTAATTCTACAACTTTTCAATTCAACATTTTCTGCTTAGAGGTCACGTTTCGCCGAAAAACATTTTCAACCCCTAAACTCCATCCCCATTTCACCATTTTGAGTGTTTTTGCGTTTAAATATTTTTTCCCTCAGAGTTTGAACCTTAACAACCATTTTCTACCTTGTCCTCGCTAGTTACTTCTCCTCGAACTTGGTGGATTTGAGCTGAGCAAATGGGCAAGCAATCACCCAGCATTATTGGCCTCAGTCCCATCTGAGTACGCTCAAATGTCTCTAAGCTTTGATAAAGACGGACCCCACATAAAGGTTCCCACCTCAGATACTTTCAGCTTTTCTTGCACTCCGCTAAATAAGCCTTGCACAAAACGCAATGTTCTTTCGGAACTAGCTCGTATATATGACCCTCTAGGGTTTGCCTCTCCCGTTGTCCTTTTAGCAAAACATACAGTGTGTACATAAAGTAAGGAATACATTCATTATCTAGAAAAGGAAAACCTTTTCGGAAAAATCGTTGGACACGTCAACTTTTGTTTCAAGAAGCGCATCTTTTGGAGTCCTAGTCGGAATGATGACGTCATTACTCTTCCGGACATGTCATCATCGATTTTTTTTCAAATGGCAACCTATATTTTTGACAGTGTCATTTGAAAGCGCATATTTTTCTCCATACAGCACATCAGCTGTTTCATGTTACATAAGGAAATTTTCGAGAAAATTAATATTATCATGATTTTATAGTAATTTATTTTACACAGTTGAATGCACAAACTAATTGATCAAACGTTCAAACTGAAGTCCTTCCTGAGCCTGGCAGTATCCAAGACGGTCAATAAATTCTCGTTGGACCTTCGTGACAGTTCGTGGAGTAATATTGTTACATTCATTTGTAATTCTAGTTTTCAATTCCTCGATATTATCTGGTCTAGTTTTGTACACGACATTCTTTAGATGGCCCCAAAGAAAAATATCTAATGGAGTAAGGTCCGGAGATCTTGGGGGCCATTCAATAGCACCACGCCTACCTATCCATCTATTGGCAAAGACTTGGTCAAGATACCTTCTAACATCAGCTGCGTAATGCGGCGGTGCACCATCCTGCTGGTACCATAAGTTTTCATTTGGTATATTTGGTTATTTGCGTTAGGTAATAAGATCACCAGACTGGGTATAACATAATTCTGTAGGAATTGAAGGTATCTTGGACCATTTAAGGTCTCTTCGAAATAGTGGGGTCCAATAATTCTGTTTTCTACAATCGCCGCCAAACATCATCAGAATTTCGATTCTCTGAGTAACAGAAAGGCGCATTTTATTCTTAATTATTTCGAAAAGAAGTGAATCAATGAAATATGAACTTTCAAACTGTGGCATACGTCAACCAAACGTCTAAATCAGCAAGGTATCACAAACGAACACACCAGTGGCGTGCGGACAGAGAACTTTACAAAGCTACGAATGACTTTATTTTGAACCCTTCATTAATTAGTTTGTTCAACTAAGCGAATAAAGTAAGTTAACTTAAAATCATTCATTTTCTCGAAAATTTCCTCATGTAACATGACAACACTTTTGATGTGCTGTGTGGAGAAAAATATGCTCTTTCAAATGGCACTGTTAAAACTATAGGTTGCCATTTGGAAAAAAATCGATGTTGACATTTCTGGAAGAGTAATGACGTCACCATTTCGACTAGGACGCCAAAAGATGCGCATCTTGAAACAAAAGTTGACGTGTCTAAGGATTTTTCCGAAAAACTTTTCCTTTTCTAGATAATGAATTTATTCCTTACTTTATGTACACACTGTATAATGCAGCATCTATGGTTGGCTAAACTTGATCGGGATGAAATCTCTCCGTTAGAATTGAAAAATAAATGGAATTCTTTCAAAGGTGACCTCCATTTATTGTCTAACGTTAATTTACCGAGACATATATTTCCAAAAGGTTATTGTAGAATGGAACTACATGTATTTGCAGATGCCTCACAAGGAGGTTATGCCTGTGTCATATATTTGCGAGCAGAATATTCTAGTGGTGATATCAAAACCCTTCTAGTTTGCTCCAATAGTCGAGTGGCACCGGTGAAAGTTTTGAGGTTGCCTAGGCTGGAACTTTGGGGAACGGTCTTAGCCGCTAATTTAGTCTCCTTTGTGAAAGAGACTTATGGCGAATCAATGAGATTTGACGCCATCTATGCTTGGAGTGACTCACAAGTTGCTTTATACCGGCTCTGTTCTTCAGCTCACCGCTTAAAAACCTTTATCGCAAACCGTGTAGCGCATGTGCAAGAAGTTATTCCTCCGACGTCTTGGAGATATGTTCCTTCCGCAGACAATCCGTCAGACGTAAATTCACGCGGCTGCGCAGCATTGGAATTGCTTAATCATCCACTTTGGTGGCATGGGCCTTCTTGGCTTGCAAGATCACCAGATGAATGGCCAACACAACCCCAAATAAACATAGAGACTCTTCCTGACTCAATGCTTGAAATAAAACCAACAGCTCTACACGTTTCTATTGAAACTCATTTGATTGATCAACTTATACAGAGATTTTCATCTCTTGTCAAAATCAAACGTTTCCTTGTTTTAGTGAAATGCTGGTTTTATAATAAACAAAATCCCAAAATAGTTGGGCCTCCCACATCAAAAGAAATTCAGGTCGTTTTATTAATGCTCGCGAAGCATGTACAGGGCCAGTCCTTTGAAGAGCTTTTCTCATTGATTGAAAAAAGTAAACTACTGCCTAAACCCTATCGCAAACTTGCCCTCTTCAGGTCGTTTTATTAATGCTCGCGAAGCATGTACAGGGCCAGTCCTTTGCAGAGCTTTTCTCATTGATTGAAAAAAGTAAACTACTGCCTAAACCCTATCGCAAACTTGCCCTCTTCGTGGATGCCCAGGGTCTTCTTCTGCGAGTAGGTGGCAGATTGAGACGATCTCAACTATCCTTTGAGGTAAAACATCCCTTATTACTTTCTAAATATCATAGATTTACTGATCTGGTCATAGAAGGTGCCCATCGTAAATACTTACATCCAGGGTTCAAAACCCTTACTATCTAATCCTTCAACAGTTCTGGATTTTGTCTCCTAGAAATGCTATTCACAATTGCTTGTCAAAATGCATATGTTGCTTTAGGGCAAGACCTAAAGCATATAACCCTATTATGGCCGATTTACCGTCTTTCAAAGTTTCACAAATCAAATGCTTTTCGCACATAACTCTGGATTATGCCGGTTGGTTTCTAATACCCGGGCAATACACCTGGAGCTAGCGTCAGATTTATCAGCGGAGGCTTTTCTTGCAGCCTTTCGCAGATATGTCGCCCGAAGGGGTCGCGTCACGGACGTCTATTCAGACCAAGGTACCAACTTTGTTGGTGCCAACATGTTATTAGAGTATTCGAAATACTCAGCAGATGCCTTATCAATAAACTGGCATCTGAATCCTGGAGGCGCTCCTCACTTCAATGGATTATCCGAAGCGGGAGTGAAGTCTGTTAAGACCCATCTGTACAGGGTGGTCGGCGAACAGATTATGACTTATGAAGAGTTCAATACTTTTCTCGCACAAGTCGAGGCCTTGTTGAACTCTCGACCGCTCACCGCAGTCTCCTCGGATCCTAATGATGTTAATGCCCTTACACCAGGTCATTTTTTAACGTTAGAGCCCCTGAACACTTTATCTGATCCTAATTTAGATCATTTGAAAATCAATCAACTCAGTCGCTGGCAGCTTATTCAGAAAATGCACGCTGACTTTTGGAAACCTGGCACCACGAATATCTGCATACATTGCAAACAAGAGCGAAGTGGACTGAGTCCACGAAAAATATTGAGGTTACACAATTGTGTTAATAAAGGATGAGCAAAAATCCACCTTACAGTGGGCCTAGGGCGCGTTCTCGAATTGCATCCTGGGTCAGATGGCGTGGTCAGAGTAGTCACGGTTAAAACTAAATCCGGAGTTTTGCGCAGACCCGTAGTCAAGGTTTGTCCTCTCCCGATAACAAATTAAGGGAATTTTTCAATAATTTTGTGTCTATAAAGTTTTCTTTTTTTTCCTCTCAGAATTGTTACTATTATTTTTTTCTTATTTTCAAACGTTGTAAAAAAACTTCGTTTTTTTGGGGGCGGGAATGTTCAATCCACATAGGATTAATTCTTTATTTTTATGTTCAAGAATTCAATAACTAATTAAGTAATTTGTCTCGTCCACATTCGAGGGTTACTTTTACTCAATCATGCGCGAATTGTCCCGATTCATGGGTTGCCTACCTGCAAGGCTGCCTACGGCGGAGATCAGTATAAACAGAAATACGATCATCACGGCCGGTCGGTCTAGAATCAGAAAAACTATTTTAAACGTGTTAGTTTCTCCATTTTTTCGAGTTTCAACCAAGTGCGCTCCAGAAGTGCAAGGAGATTCCACGGAAGCAGCCATGTAAGTGTTGTTACCACATGCTTTGGGGCAATTTTAATTATTTAAAAATCAAATCCTTTCAAGTTCAGATTACAGTACGCTAAATATTAGAACAACAATTTTAAAATTAAACACATAATATGTATAAGGCGAATGGTAGTCTTGACTGACTGGTTAAGGGAAAATGCGGATGGATCTTGAGGATGCAGTCAAAATACTGGGCTGTTTAAAAGAATACTTTTTGTTATTTGGTCGAGCTTTCAGAAATATTTATTTTCTTCATCAATACATTATACATGCGGTTTATAGTAAAAAGTGAACATTGATGAGACACATACAAAGCCATGATTATTTGATGGTGAAAAACATCCAATTCCTTTTTTAATAATCATTTTAATAATTTCGATACAAAACTTGTACACATAACTCAGTACGGTCTCCATACAAGACAAATCTGAGGGCGCGCGCAACAAATTTCCTGGGACATTTCAAATGACTTTGAAAACCGAATAATGAGGGCCCCTACCAAAACCGGAAGCACTGCACCTTTCACCTAATTTACGGACAATACTCTTCAGAGGCCATTGAATTCGGATAACGAGGTCTCCACCCATCAAAAAACCAGAGACACTACAGTTCAACCAAAATCATAGACAGGACTCAGCAGAGGCCACTGAATTCTAATAACGAGACCCCCGAGGTCTACATCCAACAGGTTCACCTGTATATTATTAATTGTATTCATTTCGTTTGTTTTTCTGATACCTATTTGGGGTTGCAGTGCCCATAGTCAGTCCGTCCTTGATCTTGCTTAGATTAGATCTGCTTTTAGCACAAACAACACTATTGTTGGTAAAATTCAAAAAGAGCAGCAAATATGAACAACTCACTATAATAAATTTTTATCAATATTTTTCAACTTTGTAAGCTGAACTCCACCTATTAGGCCGTTATTTTTTATGTATATAATATAATGTTATTTAAAAACAACTGGAATGGACAAAAAAGACGCTATTATGGTTATTAATATTATTTTTCAATTCTGTTTTGCCTTTTATTTCCAAAACTGATATTTTAAATCGCAAACTTATTACTTACATACTTCTTCAATTGTGTCCAAGCCAAGGCTTTAGGCGAACCAATCCAACATCCAACTGATGAACTGACAAACCCCTATCGACGTAACTTTCATTTTCGAAAAATTAAACAAATTACATCGGTTACCGCTGTCTAGAACTATTGGCAACGCTGTACAGTTTATATGATAGTGACAATAATTCTGAGCAATACCTTGCGGACAGTAGCACAACTATTTCTGTCTTTTCGTTCTTGTACTATAGAGGAATCACTTACTGGAGCGATTTACCGTTTTTTGTCCGAGGTTTTGAAAAACATTATTAAAAACATAAATCGTTTGATTTCATGTCTGAAAAATAGTATGAATAGTTCCTCAATGTTCAGTCTTCTAAATTTCATATAAATATCACGTGCAAAAGCGATTATTCTCAACTGTCTTTGATTTTATAACAAGATTTTCAGAATTTTTTAAATTGTGAGGGAATGTTGAGGTAGAAAATTCTGAAAAAAATCGTGATTATCTTTTACTTTGACATGCTATTTCAAATGGAATCTGATGAATGGATTTTGGGAAAACTTAAAGAAAACTTCTAAAAACAAGGTTTTTATTTTTTTCCTCGAAAACTGTTTATCAGATTTCCTTCTACATATCTCTAATCATTCAATTTGGATGCCGAAATAACTCGAATATTTTTCAGAAATTTTAACATTGCTGTTAATTTTTTTATGGGTTCATATGAACCTTAAAGAATAGTATTTACTATGTTAAAAAAGTTCATATTATCGACCACTGAAGGTAGTATTTTTCAACCCATTTGGGCAAAATTGGCTTTGAGAGGCCACGATGTGACTGTGATCACTCCAAGTGTTTTGAATGAATCCAGTTTGAGAGAAATAGATATCCGATTCACTTTTAAATCGATGGAGGAATCGAACATCATAAGAAATATGTCAGAAAAATGTCCCATGGCAGTTGTATTGGATATCTTCGAATTTTTTCAAGGTATCTTGGAGACCGTGTTTGAGTACGGAGATGTCAAGAAATTGATTAATAATGATACGAAATATTTCGATGTTATTCTTGTGCAAGCAAGTCACATGTATCCCTTGGTATATGGTTTCGGGGCAAAATTTGCAACACCCATTGTTGGTAAGTACTCGGTAGATCGATATTATGTTGGTCTTGTTGATAAATTACCATTATTTTCAATCCCAAATTGTTGTTGAGATGGGAAAATCTGTGAATTATATCGAATTTCAGTTGTTTTGAGTGTTTTGTGAATTTTTCACCACACAGCTAAGTGAAAAAGGCATTTCATTAGGTGTGTATGTTATTTTGCCCATTTTTCTTCTCTTCCAACTTATTCTGTTTCATACTACAAATGTTTTGTTTAACTAACACTTTTTGCAAACCCAATTTTTATTCAAATCTACAGTTCAAGTTTTATATTACATTCTAGCAATGTAGTTTTACACGTTGAAAGTGTAAAGCTAGAAGGTAATTTCACATTCTGACATTATAATGTGTGATGACATGAGGATACTATACGGATAGGTTGAATATACACCATAGTAGTAGTAATTATCGTAATTATCATGAAGAATACGGAATAGTTAATAGTTCTCTAGGAAAAATACCCCATTTGTAATGGAAATTTCCACAATATTCAGAAGAAAAAATACATCACTTTTACTAGGATATTACGTCATTGAATACCTTTGTTTGCGTAATTTTACATGAAGAATAATGTAAAAAATTACATAGAATGTATGATACTATATAACAGTACCGATGGTGTGATAAAATATCGATATACCGGGTGTAAGAGGATCATGGTACACCACCCGTATCTTCGTTAGTTTTGAAGGTTATAGATTGAAATTTAGAACATTCCATATACATAATAAGCGGCACTTTTTGACCTATAAATGATTTTTTTTACTTCCGGTTTCGCCGGAACTGATACCAACTTTCGATTTTTAAATGAAACACTCTGTATATTATTACATTTCTGAAATCAGCATAATTTTCTGAATCCAATGATACCACATAATTGACATTTTAAACGTCGGAATTTTTATATAATTTAATTTTTAGTTTTCCATTTAAGTGTGCCATGATGGTTCCGATTTATTCCAATGCTAATGCTAATGCTAATGCCAATGCCAAAAAAATCGAAATCCCGTCAAAAATACTGAATTGCGTTTTTTATGAGCAAATAAAGTTCATCGTAATCGTTTTTGGGGTAAAACTCAATTTTTTCAAATGGAACCATATTGGTACCGTGGTACCATTTATTAGTACTATTAATAAGGAATTTATCCATACCTGGTAATGAAATGTGCGATCAATACAATCAAAATTACAGCTAAAAGAAAATACAATAATTTTGTTCTACTTTAATACTAAGAAGTTACTAAGGTGGCTTTGAAATAAAAAAAAATTACACAAAACATTACAACAATTGTTCGAAATGCTGTCCATTAACGTCAATGCACTTCTGAACTCGCTTAGCTGTTTCTTGAAGAACGTTTGCTAATTGCTGGGCCGTTATACTATTAATTGCGCGTCTTACTCGCAACTCCAGGTCTTCGCGGGTTGTAACGGCGGTTGCATAGATGTTAGTATCATGAGCATAGAACCCTGCGGCGGGCGCGCTTTGTAAAATCCCATGAGCGGGCGCGTTGCGGCACTGAGGACCGCAAGCAGAAAAACATCGAAGTTAACTCAACTATATTGCAAAAATAAGTTCGAAAAGATAAAATATGTTGGTTTTCATAACATATATTTGGCTTACAACTTTTTAACTCAAAAAATAATTGTATAAAAATATTTTCTAAAATAAATTGAATTCTTGTTACTAATCTATATCCCGATTCCTGAACATAATTATAAGTCTTCTTCTACTGGCGGGAACAGACAGTTATTACATTGGACAGTGTTCGTACTATGTCCTTTACAAACGAAATTCTGACACATAGAACAGGTAACCGTAGTTTTATTATTTTTATGAGAACTGCATATGTGGCATCTTCCTTTACGATTTGGAGTAACTGGTGCAGGAACTTCTAATACGCGATATCGGGAAAGGAACTCATTGACGTCTTTTGGCAGTGTTCTCAATTGAGCACGCTCTGTCAGGTGGTCTTCCATTAGAGAAATGCCTAATTTGTACAAAAAACTTCGTCTTCTGGGTTTTTTTTCTTCCTGCTTCGTATTATTATAAATGATTTCAGAATTGATTCCTCCAATATCAAGAATTCGAAAAAAAAAGCAAGAGGCCATCTCCGTGTTGTCCTTTGTGTCGAATATGAAGCACATTTTTGATCCACCGTATCTACGCCACTTTTTGTTCGATTATACTCTAAAATGATTTCGGGCTTGTTAGTTTCACCATCTACTTCTCCTGTTTGGTCCATAGTGGAAAGTAAAATCACAGCCTTATTCCTTTTGGGAACATAGGAAACCAGCGTCATGTCATATTGGAATCCAAATAGACTTGAACCAACAGTGCGTACTTTATTTGGAAGAAATTCTAATGGAATTTCTCTTTTATTTTTTTTTAGTGTACCAATCAAAGTGAGACCATTTTGAAGGAGATATTCTGCCAAAGGGTAACTAGTATAATAGTTATCGGTTGTCAAATTCCTTTTCGTTCGTTTTATAGGGTCTACTAATCTCGTCACTATATCGAATGGTTTATTGGAAGTCTTATAGAGTCCTTCTCGTTGCGTTCCACAGTATAATTCGAAATTCCATGTGTAGCATGTCTTGCTATCACAGAGGGCATAAATTTTTAGACCGTATTTGGCCGGTTTTAGGGGCATATATTGCACGAATCCGCAACGACCTCGGAAAGGATGAAGCATTTCGTCGATGGTTACAAATTCTCCCAAGCTATAGTTATTCATACAGTTGTTCACAAAAGATTTGTAGATTTCCCTTATAGCGGCTATTCTGTCAGTTTTCTCGCGATCTTTGCGAGTCCCAATGTCGTCAAAAAGCAATGAACGAAGAAGAAAAAGAAATCGTTTGTAACTGAAGGCAGCTCTAAGTATTATCATACCAGTCCCATCTTTAGCCCAGAGCTCTTGAACGTTTGCACGATTTCCTTTTTTTATTGATATGAGAAACAGAGCTCCTAGCATGGCGATTATTTCGTTACTAAACGTTAATTTACAGTCTCTATCTCTTTTGTATGAAATGTTCTCTTTTTTATTCTCAATGTATATATTGGTGCAGGTAACAATTTGGTCAATTATATCTGGAGTCATAAACAAAAAAAAAGCTTCTTTTTCATTTGATACACTTTTTGCAGCACCTTTAGATCCAGGGAGTACTTTTATAATATTTTTTGCTCGCGTTTTCCCAGGTGGAACCACTGGAGTACTTTTCCAAATATTTTCAAAATCTTTAACTATGTAAAAGTATTCTTCTGTTTCATCTTCCGCTCTAACCTCTAAGTTTTGCCCATCGTCATCTCCTGATTGTTCTGATTCACTATCATACATTTGTGTTTCAATAACCTCCTCCTCTTCTTGGCTGTCATCATCAAAATCAATTTCATCTTCGTCAAAATCGGATAAATTATTTGCAATATCTTCTAATTCCCTGGCATTAAGTGCTTTTTTCATAATTTTCTTATCCCTAAAATTGAAATAAAGTATAGTATAGTATCAGATAAAATTATAATTCCATTGAATTCCACACTCGCAGAATAAAAAAAATATTAATTTATACAATAATGAGATTGTTTACTTACATGACCGGGCGCGCTGCGGACCGGAGTACCGCAATTGTGAACTTCCTACTTTGACGCTTCGCTGTCGACTGTTAGGTACCAGTGAACAATAACAGTCAATGGATACACGTTGGCAGATGTATTCAAGATTGCATATCTAAGGGGGCAGCGGTATACACCAAACACAAATACAAACAAATACAGTTTTTGATAAATTGCGGCACTGAGTGCCGCTACGCGCCCGCCGGAGGGTTTTAACCAATTTACAATAAGCAGGGGCTGTCAGGATATCAAACATATCATTCAGATATACTATAAATAAAATAGGTCCAGTAATGCTGCCCTGAGGCACACCCATGTTGATTCCAGATAGTTGTGATGTAATAGTTTCTTTGTCTTTTTGAATAGAGACTTTTTGTTTTCTATTGAAAAGATATGATTTGAACCAAGAGACTCTTACTCCACATGCCAGTCAGGGAGGTCGGAAGAATTCGAAAACATACTCCCTAATGATCTTAGAGCAGTGAAATAGATTTTTGTCGACAAAAATGTATTGGAGGCCTAGCGAAAGAGATGCAATTGACGCATCAATGAAATGAGCGATTTTCTGTGAGTGATACTTCTGAATAACATTCTCCCTTATCTCATTTATAGATAAGAATCTCCAATGGAACTGGACATTTAATAAATAATCAACTATCTGAATGAAACTGCAAATTTTCACTTTCAGATTTTTTCTCTCAAGTTATATAGTGTCTTTCTCAATATCTATCAGATGTAGTTCAATGTCCAGCGTGGATTCAGCCGGGGAAGTAGTTGTTTTCTGTTATATATTACAACAAAGTAACTTCAATTTTATCGTAGGTTTTTCCATTTCCAGAGAAGTCATGTATTGGTTCAATTTTCAATTGAGAATGTTTCTCTTTACAACATGAATCCCTTCCAAGAGAGGTTATCTTGTACGATGGAAAATAGCGACTAAATTCCAACTTTCAGTCGCAGATGATTCCACAACTGACTTTATGAACATCCTGTTCATATTTTCAATAAAATCAATAGATTTTGGTGTTTTTCACTTTTTTATACTGGTTACTGCGCCGTACTGTGAATAGAGTCCCACATCGGTGGAGTGATATTCAAAAATCTATAGTAAATACTCTACTTCAACAGTAAGAGCTCTGACAGATCGTGATGAAATTAGTGACTTGACAACAGTGATAATCCAATGACAATCGACAAATGTCTCCACGATTCCAACGTTGTCGGATTGTGTCAGTGACGTAAAATGTCTGTGGGAGAACACTTCTGAAAACCGAATATTCATTACTAATACAGGCGAAAAACGATACGTAAAAATTAAACAAATATATTTTTCGATATATTTGAGATATTCATTTTGAAATTTAGGAAATCAGCGAATTGTTCCTTCCTGATAAGCTCATAGCTAGCATGTCATCATGTGGTCTGGTACATTAACATTCAACCATGTATTATTATAACCCAGATATTCTGATGTTCAAAAAGCGCACCTAATTAAGTTGGAAACTGTTGGTAAATTATTAATTTTCATATTCATGGCAGCAATCTATTTCCGATGTAATGAGCTCTTCAAAAAAAAATTACTATCACTAGTCGCAGTAGTCTTTCCGTCTTTGAGTGAATATGATTTCGCGTTTCTTCTATATCGCGATTTTGTTCAATTTAGGTGGATGTTATAGAATTTTGGGGATTTTCCCACTTCCCTCTCATAGCAACCAAGTAATATTCCAGCCGATTTGGAGAGAATTAGCTTCGAGAGGCCACGATATAACTGTGATTGCTTCGAGTGTTTTGAACGATTCAAATTTAACAAGTTTGAGAGAAATAGATGTCCGATTTACTTTTGAAATTGTTCAGAAATCAAGTATCATCAAAGATATCGAGGCAGAGACCCCCATTAGACAAAAAGTGATGTATATTTTGGAATTTCAGCAAGTTGTCATGGAGGCCGTGTTCGAGTACGCAGAAATCCAGAAATTAGTAAATACGGATGCAGATTATTTTGATCTTATTCTTCTGCAACCAAATTACGTCAACCCTTTTATATATGCATTCGGTGCCAAATTTGCAGCACCCGTTGTTGGTAAGTAAGACTTAAGGCTCATGTGAAGAGGAAAATCTTGAAACGTTCACAGAACATAATAATAATGATTCATCCTCCCACTTGGGTATTAGAGGAATTACTGGCATTTGTTCGGGGTATTACTCGGAAATTACTTGGGTATTAGTGGAATTGCTTAGGACTTTTGGGAATTAGTTTACACAATTTCCTCAGCGGTTTCCCCCTCGCATTCTCTAGTAATCATTCTTTGAGAATGAATGCAGAAAATACTCTTATGATATTGTTTGGCACTAGTTCTCAATGAAATTTACATAAAGGCATCCGGATAAAAAGTAATTAAATAACTAACTAAAATAAAGTCACATAGATTGATATACAATAAGGTGCATTGGGGCGGGGATTAGCGCAGTGGTTAAGCGCTCGTCTCGTAACCGAGAGGTTGCAGGTTCGATTCCCAGACGGTGCGATCTTTTTTCATTTTCAGATGTGAAACTCTGAATGATTGAGGCTCGTGTCGGCTGGGAATAATCCTCCACGATTCACTGTTGCGTTAAAAATTAACAGTGCTGCTCCTAAAGTGGCTTATGGAGTTAGTAACAAGGCTTATCCAGAACACATGGCTAATGACTATAGCAGTCGATGCCAAACACTAAGGAAAAAAAATAAGGTGAATGCATAAATAGATATTTCTCCCCAAAACTGCAATATTTTACAGATATATTTATAATAAGTACATTTCCAGAGTTGTACATAGCTTTTCTGTTTACGTGCTACAATGTGGGTAAACTGTGGTAAAAACTGATGAATAGACCAAATTCAGCTGATCATTGAGTAGGTTACATCCGCAGTGTTTATGTTACTGAATTTCTAAGGATTCTAAATAATTGAGTTTCCAATCTCTGCTTGCATAGTGCAAAATTTCCTTATCGTTCAGATTCGGAAGCTTGTAGTTGCATTCCAATGAATGGTTTGAAAAAGTCGAATC
Organism: Chrysolina oricalcia; assembly: GCA_944452925.2. Lineage (NCBI taxonomy): Eukaryota > Metazoa > Arthropoda > Insecta > Coleoptera > Chrysomelidae > Chrysolina > Chrysolina oricalcia. The sequence continues at coordinate 14,084,260 of OX101818.2, read as the reverse complement.
ATTTTTTCCCAGTCTGAAGGACCTTTCATGTTCAGCGCATCTTTTTGAAAAATTACGTCCACATTTTCCCACAACAACACAGTTACAGTCTGGACAATTGAGCTTATAATCTCCAAATTTTCCATTTTGTCTATTCTAACTTTGACATTGAAAAGGAAATTAGATAACCTCTGCTCACACACTAAAGTTTTATTCAACCAAATTACTTTATTTGTTATTATCTTCAACACTTTTCTGGATTGCAATCTATTCAAATCAATGTATCAAATTGTTATTGGATAATATTTGGGCTAAAGGCCCAATATTTGAAATAATAGAACAAAGCATCCAGCTAAAAATCATTAATTATGCCAACAAAAAAATGGAAACGTCGGAAAAAAACAAGAATTTTTAAATTTAGGTATAAGTTCTCACACCAAACCCAAGTAGAATCAGTTTATTAAATGAAATTATAAGATATTTACGTTATTCACTGTATGATTCTTACTAAAGTGTTGAACGGATAATTCGGATCAGATCATTTACCAGAAAATGTTACATTATTACCAAATAACTAATTTACAAAATCTCAGACAGGTCTAAAGATTATCTGTTCTCCAGTTGGCTAGGGTACTCCTAGCCATAGTAATGTCTATTTCGGCCTGGTTTGTTTCGTGTTTTATGAGCAAAATGAACAAAACATTTTGTTCTACAGTATGTTTAAGCATTAAATACTTCATAACTCTGATATTCCAAAGTTTCTAGAAAAATGCCCATTGGAATTTTCATGAGAAAATTAATGCTAATGTAATAATGAAAATGGATTACATACTACTATACCTACTATATTTGAATTCCTTCTCATTATGAAAAAACTCTTTATATCTATACAATTATTCTTATTTCTACTTATTCTTTGTCATGTATCTTTCTGTATCACTCAGTTATGGTTTGAATCCATTCTCTCAATGACAGTATGACATCAAATTCATAATCAGACTGACTAGTTGATACAAAATATTTTATTTTAATTATTGAACTCCCCTCGTATAATTCTTGGGGATATAGTGAAACAAACGTTTATTGTTCCCGAATGTGTGATGCAGGACTTTCTCGGTATTATGAAACTGAATGTTGGACATAATAGCTTAAGAATGTGGACTAAATGAACTCTTTGTCAAAGCATTTCAGTAACTATTTTAAATCAATTCCCAAAAGTACGTTTTCTCACAAAATTTGTCTCACTCATGGATACGCCCCCGTAACTGCCGTGATTTTTGACGTACTTCGCGAATTTAACACCACCGATGACAACAACTTCTATTAAACTCTGTTGATTGAAACCAGTACTCTCCACTATACAAGGATATAAGCTAGAATTTGAACCTTTACAAGAATTATCAACAACAATAATTATTTAATTATTTGATACCTAACCTTACATAACCTGAATTACAATAGACCATTCCAGAACACGTGACCTTGACAGGTTGGCCATATTTGCTGGAGGGCACACATATCGATTAGTTGGTGTATAACCTTGTGCATTTAGTTTAAAAGTCTTTTTACTGGTGTTATTTCGATAAAATCGTAACAAATATGCCTCGCAGTAGTTATTATTTATCTCTTGTGATATCTAGAGTCGGTACGATGAAAACATTCGTATTATAGACAATATCGCGATCCGTACAAAAATTAACTGATTTACACTAACTCTATAAAATATCGAGAACAAGAAGCTGCAGACTCATCTGGTTTCTCTCTTGTGGTGTAGCCCATATTTTGGGAAGGAATCCTTTCAGGATGCATTCCTTCAAGGCACTGGGTTTTCCTAATGATTTTCAACTGATATACACTAACTAACCTTCGATAAAATGTTGAGAACAGACAGGCCAAGTTTTAAGTTGTGATTTACTGAGGGGGCCCCGTTTTAAAGCATTAATCCAAGCATTGCAGCGTTGTTCAAATAGATCATTTAAATAGTCACTATGCTTCGTCAAAACTGCCGGAAATGGAAAAAAGATACCTCATCCCTTTCTCCTCGCATTCCGCTTATCAACACTACAAAACGATGGCAAATTAATACATTTAAGAACTAATTACTAATTTAAGTCTAACTATTGACAGTTGTTCACCAGTAAACAATGAAAACTGAATAGAATGTGTGCCCTCCAACAAATGTCAGTGACGTCATTCTGGAATGGTCTATATGAACTGATACCAGAACAATGTAAATGATGCTACATTATTTACTGATATTTTAGCGATATTCAAATGAGCCTAATTTAGTAGAATCAAGTCGTAATGACTGCGATAACCTTAACCAGTAATCAGAAAAAAAGGAGTTGTTAATAAAATCCGAAAAAACACGATATTTTTCACCTTTCTTCAGTTTTCGGCGCTGGTTTTAGTACAATAATTATTTGATCACAGAGTTTCACAATTAAGTATTTTTTTTTTCATATTGTAGAACGAATTAATGTATACCAATTCTTTCACATTTTTTTTGAAATAATTCAAATGCTTCAATTTCCCTTAGATGTAATGGTGAGCAATTATACATTTTTAACCCATTATGATATTGTTGTTAAAAAAAATTGCTTTTTCCGATTGCTACCCTACGCGCAACCCTCAGAAGTCTTCGAGAGGCTAGTGTGAGCTAGGAAAGACCCAGCCCTTACCTTTTAACGTGTGATGCATCGCACGAGACCGATGACAATGCGGGGATTCGAACCCTCGACCCTTCGCAAGATTGCTTTTTGGTAAAGGTAATCTCAATTTTTGCGAAGAACGAGTGTATAATAAATCGATATTCCGGTGAAATAGAGTTTCCTTTCAGCTGATACCATTAATTGTTAGGCCGAGATGTGCCTTTGTCAGTATTTTATACCAGCGTTTATATAGGAACACATCAGGAAAATTATACATTTACTTACCTATCAAATTTCAATCTCCGGCAAACCATATCAGGAAGCTGCTACCAGTTCTGCACACACACTAGTTTTAATTAATCAAGTTACTTTATTTATTATTATCAACTCTTTTCTGGATTTCAATCTTTTAAAATATTTCACAAATTGTTATTCATTTATGATGGAGATGGAAAATAAAATTTGAAAAAAAATTAGAACGCCGGAATAACTAAGAAGTTTCATTTTTATAAGTTCTTAAACCAAAGCCAATTAGAACCAGTGAATGAAATTTCATGATGTGTACGTTATTAAATTATTCAAAAGGTATCATTATTTATTGGGTGACACTTCGTTACCTGCCATACGATTCAGTAAAAGGCCGCTGACAGTAATTCCCAAAAGGGAAGACTGGGAGCGGATCGGGCACCGCCTGCTTCCCACCAAGGGTACACAGATTTGGTACACAGATGGCTCCAGAATGGGTAAGTCAGCCGGCGTTGGGGTATACGGGCAGTCTCCGAACGCGGAACTTTGTTACGCTCTAGGAATTTTTGCTACTGTATTTCAGGCAGAAATGTTTACCATACTCGCCTGTGTAAGAGAAAATCTCAACAGAGGCTACCGCGGCCAGCAAATCACGATATGCACCGACAGCCAAGCGGCGATCAAGGCTCTCACATCATATAGAGTCACTTCGTTGCTGGTGTCTGAATGCATCGATGATCTGCAAAGGCTATCTTCCGCCAATAAAGTAAAGCTACTTTGGGTCCCTGGTCATACCGGAGTACCTGGAAACGAACGGGCTGATTATTTGGCCAGACAAGGTGCGAAAAGCCCAGCGATGGGACCAGAATCTATCATAGGAGTTTCAAGATCATAGTGCGTCTCAATCATGAAGGAAATTCTGGAAGTAAAATTCCAGGATACATGGAAAGATACACCAGGCATGAGGCAATCGAAACTCCACATCGGAGGCCCTTCTACCAAGAGGACCAAGACTCTGCTCACACTGAGCAGAAAGGAAATCAGATTAGTGACAGGGCTCCTGACGGGACACTGCCACCTCAACAGACACCTCAACATTTTAGGTTTCACAGATGATACCGAATGCAGGTGGTGCTTGGAGGATGTGGAGTCAGCCACTCACATCCTCACGGAATGCCCGGCAGTGGCAGCAATACGGGAAGCACACCTCGGGAGCATCGTACTGAACCCGGAGAGTGTGAGGGTGGTATCGGTCAGAAGGCTGGCCTCTTTCGCTCGCGAGATAGGCTACCTTCAAAACTGAACCATCTCCCAGCAGTAGTGGGTGCATAACGAGCCCGATTGAGAGGCCTACATGCTTATGGCTTCGTCCGCCCACACACCCTGTTCTATCTATCTATCTAAAGGTATTATTCTTACTGAAGCATTAAACTGATATTTTGAAACAGATCATTTACCAGAAAAGGTCATGTTACTAGCAAACATCTAACTCTCTCAAGTTTAATACAGGACTGAAGTTTAGAAGCGTAAAATATCTGACTTCAAGTTAGCCTGGGTCTCGTGATCCCAGTTTCCATTCAGGCCTGGTAATTAAAATTAAATAGTGAATTGAATCTCTTTTCGTTTTTTTCTACATTCTGATTTTTCATTCAATATTTTATAACTCAGATATACTGACGTTACGGAAAAAAAACCTAATGCAAATTCTTCGCATTATGAAAATAAACCCAAGTAGCACACGTATATTGGTAAAATATTGGTACAATATTGTGATCATATTGGCGAAATATTTGAAATGCAATATTGGCGAGAAAAAAAATGTGAACATTCGGCGATATTGGTCCAATATTACTTGAATAATATTGGCTAAATATTCTCGAACTAGTATTGTCCTCAAAATATACGGCGATATTGCTACAATATCGCTGATACAATATTCTGACAATATTGTCACAATATTCAATAGTTATATTGTCGAGAAGTAAAATGTGAAAATTTTGCGATGTTGGTCGAATATTGTTTAAATATTTGACAAATGTCTTTGGTGAAATATTTTCGAAGCGTAATGGCCTCAAAATATTTATCGATATTGGTACAATATCATTTGGATATATTGGAGGATGTCACCTTGGTAAATTATTAAATGTCTTTTAGTTGATGAAGGTGACACCAGAGTCTGCCTTTTGATCGCCATAACCACTGAGTGATCTGTCTTGAAAACAAGTTAAGGGGAGTATTTAATATACTTTCGTAGGTTTTAGAAGACGTTCTATATGTAAAGCCATCTAGCAGATTTTTATCCAGGTTTGATCATGATATAATTTCAATGTTTTTTGAATATTCGGCCAATATTCAAATTTCATCTCAATCTAGATGTAGGAAACAATATGAAGACAATATTGTTTTAACGATATCGATAAATATTATTGAACCAATATTGACCCAATATTAATTAATAAGATTTGTTGAATATTCAACCAATGTGTAATCACACTTGGAGATACAATATAGATTTTATTCCTAGAATCGATATGAGGGGAATATTGGGAATGCAATATTTATTCTAGAAGTTGAAAACGATGTGAAGTCAATATTGTTTTATCGATATTGGTAAATACCATTCAACCAATATTGACTCAATATGAGTTATTACAATTTGTTAAATAAAGTGAAAATGATATTCAAGCAATATGCTATCAAACTTGGAAATACAATATAGTTATTTTTTCCTATAATCGATATGACTGGAATATTTGGATTGCAATATTTATTCTAGATGTGGAAAACACTATATAACCAATATTGTATTATCGATATTGGTAGAAATTATTCAACCAATATTGACCCAATATTTCATGTGATAATCTACATTCAAAACTAGTTCAACCAATATTCCACCAATATTATTAATATAATATTGTTTTTTGAATATTCACCCATATTGGACCAATATTGATTTTTCACTTACAATATATCTATATTGGCCCAATATGGAACCAAGAATCAGCCAATATGATGTGCTACCTGGGAACTATTTATATCTAAACAATTAATCTTATTTCTACTCATTCTATGTCATGGATCTTTCTGTAACACTCGGTTATGGTTTGATGACGTTAAATTCATAATGAATCTGATTAATGGATACAAAATGTTTTGTTCGAATTATTAAATTCCCCTCTTATAACTCTCAAGTCTATATTGGTACGATTTTCATTGCAACAGATGTACGAAGTTTTCGGACCATTCTTGGTATCGTCAACAAAGTGGCATAATTTTAATGGCTTCACAAGAACTGTGTAATCGCGATTAAATTTTTGTCCTCCATATTGGTTTTCGTTGTGTCGTTTTTCAGGAATTTTTAACCATTCTTGGCAACAGTTTATAAAAAAAAAACAATAATTTCCTAATCGTTTGAATGACCTAATATTGATTTTCATCAGTGAAAACTCGATTTTCGATAGGATTTCTGGTCAAATATTTTGACATTAGGCAACGAAAATACGCCAGAATTTGAAATGTTTACATGCAAAATTCGCAGCAAAGGCTTCTCGTATTTTAAAGCTTAAGCAAAAATTAATTCACGTTTCAGTAATATTTGGTGTGAAAATATCGATTTGGCAATTCATCACTATGAAAACCCATGCTTCTGTATGGCTACAGTTTTTGGACTTCTGTAAGACAAAAGGATACTCTCTCAATGAAGGTACCAGAATTGATTAATTGGCTGTAATATTGAAAGACTGGGGATTAAATGTGCGGAAGAAAGACGGAACGGAATATAAACAAGGTGTGATGAAGACAATGTGGAATATCGTAGCAAAAAACTGCAAGAAACGTACCACGTTCAATAAAATGTAAGTTTAGATCCATTTAAAGATATAATTTTCAAAACTGCTAGAGATGCAAGAAATGCGAAACGCAGAATCCTTCAACAAAACCCAATTGAAAGAAAGTAAAGCATCTAAAAATATTTGAGTCATGGGACGAGAATATACTCTCGAGGGATTGCAAAAAAAACTCTACCATATAATAGCCGTTGAATTAGAGTGGAGAGGTGGCGAAGCGACTTCCTCTCTAATAAGTTACTTTAAAGAAGAAGTCGACCGTCAAGGAAATTCTACAGGTAAAATGTTGAAAAACATTTCTGTCTAGAAGTATTTTTTTCTTATTGTATAGGTATAATAGAATACAACCCCATTTTCACTAAAACTGCACAAGGAGGCGATAAAAAGCTCACGGACAGCAAATGGTTAGTTCAGAATACTACATAAACAAAAATGTGCCCTCTAAGATTATTTAAAAAGCTTCTCAGCAAAAGAGGCAATAATATTAAATCGGGAAGGTCATTCTTAACCCCGAATCCTTTTTGGAAAAGACTCGAATCTACTATCTGGTACAAAAATTACCCGATAGGAATAAATCAAATATCGAAATGGACCCGAGAAGCAGCACATACAATCGGAATCAAGACAGCAAAAATAACTCACCATTCTAACCGATCAACAGCAGTTAGTAAGCTAGCTAAAAGTGGAGTTGAAGAACAGCATCTAATCAAAATCACAGAACATAACAGTGCATCATCTATCCAACCATATCTTCAAATGGATCCCACTCATCATCTGGATATAATTAACAAAATAATAAACATGTATGATATTAAAAAAACAGGTCTATCAACAACTGCCAACAATCTGTCAGACTCTGTTCCAGCTTCATCTGCCCAATCGTCTTCATTAAATACCATTGTCTCATCTAATATAAATAGCAATGAAAAACAAACATTTGTGACCTACAAAAATTGCAATTTTTATTACAACTGTACGGATACAAAATAAAAATTATAATTTTCTCAATGTACTTATAATAAAGAAATTGTTAGAGAATGTCGGTGTTCATTATCAATAAAATTATTTTTTGTCGATTTTAATCTACCTTATTCAAGAAATAACCTTGTCGTATATCACACGACCTATACATTTTAATGGATTAAACTATCACAATATTTTTTGCATGATTGTGCTTTTTGATCAATAATTTCGCACAATAATTTCAAAATAAAACCCCTCGACCGCTTCGCGGTCTCAGGATTTTATTATTCTCCCAGCTTTGTTTTTATTTTTTGGAAGATTAATCAATTCTTGACTTGTAAAATATGTCTTCTGCAGATTTTAATAATTATTGATAAAGATTATGGTATTTGGTATAATATTTATAAAAGAATGGTTTACTGGTATATTTTCCAGTTGTGTGTAAAGTGTGGATTATTTTGAATACGACTCTGGTCACGATAAAATTCCAACAGGACGTGTTTAAAGAACATTGTTATGTTGGAAAATGTTAACTAATTATTCAGTTTTAATTTGATGGTATCGACCGACCACTAAACTTTTAGCAACACTTTTCATTAACGTAGATAACTTTATCAAAAGTGTATTTGCCTATCAGTACTCCTTTGGCTTTGGGTAAACATGATTTCGCGTTTTTTCTACCTTGTGATATTGTTAAATTTCTGTGGATGTTCTAGAATTTTGGGGATTTTTCCGCTTCCCTCTTACAGCCACCAAATAATTTTCCAACCCATTTGGAGAGAATTGGCTGTAAGGGGCCACGACGTAACTGTGATCACTCCAAGTGTTTTGAACGAAACCAATTTAACAAGTTTGAGAGAAATAAACACTCGATTCACTTTGAAGCTTCTTCAGGAATCGGACTTCCTGAGAAGTGTCGCAGAAAATACCCCTCTGAGACTCAAGTTGTTCTTCTTCGGAGTTTTCCAAGACTTCATGGAGGTTGTGCTTGAGTACGGAGAAATCAAGACATTGATAAATAGTAATACAGAACATTTCGATGTTATTCTTATTCAAGCAAGTCACGTGCATCCATTGATATATGCATTCGGGACCAAATTCACTGCACCTATTGTTGGTAAGTATTTCTGAATACTGCATTTCTCAGTATGTATGTAAGTATTGAAACACGAAAATGGGTAATCATCCATATCCAATCTAATAATATTTCTGATCCTGAGTGTGATGTATTTTGTGGTGCGTCCAGTAAATAAAGTTTCATCTTCCAAATGTGTGAACCAATAAGGTTTTCTGATTGCAAAATATACCCGTTACAGGAATCTGCCAGTGTTTTGTCTGCCCGAACGCAAGATTGGAGAAGTTTGACAAAAAATTGGGCATCCTGCAAAAAAGTCTAGAAACTATAGAAAATAGCTATTAAAAAGAAGTTCTGGATGATATGGTCAACGATATCAAAGAAAGAAGGGTGATTCCTCACGGAATTCCAAAAATCTTTTTGAGATGATGTCTGAGATGAACGAAATAAAACGTATAGCCAAAATGTTCTGCTGTTCAGGGCCGTATTTAGGATCTGTAGACCCCAGGCTGAACATGTGGTGTGGGCCCTACCAGAAGGATTATTTATAAACCTGCAAAAATAACATTCTTAAAAAAAGTTTATAACCAAAAACTTCAAAGAAGAGACAACATTTTATTTTTATTTCGGAAAAATTGTTTCTATACAGAATTTAGAAGTTAATGAATTAATGAGATAATAGATTTGGAAAGAAATGAAAATGATTAAGGTATTTGGTATAAGGTACACGATGTGTACCTGGTCGATTTTCAAGATTCAAAAGGTCATAACCCGAAAAGTATAAGAGACCACCACACAATTCTTTCGGATTCGTGTTCAGGAGATAAAACTACGTAAGTAACACCACTTTTTGTTTCGAGAATGAGCCCGATAAGCTTACCTTTACCCTCAATGAATACCTACTTGTTCTCATAGCGATGAGGATTTTTGTAAAGCAGCTGTCCATAATCATATTCAAGAAAAGAGTCAACATCCCATCCCTAACTTGGGTATAACTGTACCAACAACATTGTTAATATAAAATTTTAATATACAGGCTTATGGCTTTGATAATGTAGATTATGAATGAATGTTGTTTAATGAGTATTTCTTCATTGAACTGAATTGATTGTTTCGTAGTGGGTCTTGAATTGACGTGTGAATATGGGCAATTCGAGAACATTACCAACTTTACGGCCGCTGGCCATAATGGGCCCGCAGACGCTAAAGTATCACTTTACGCCTGTAATTGTTTAAAATTGTTTTACCCAAATATAATTCACTAGCGTTATTTCCCTACTTGAAGGCAACATAATACTACGATCAGAACAAAAATTCAAAGAAATTTCAATTAGAGGCGACTATATACATCAAACATCGCAATTTCTATAGAAACTTGAAACGCGTACCTACTTGACCTACGCCGTGTTAGTGGAGAAACCGATCTTTTTATCGAGTAGGTACAGGAACGGAAAGTCAATGACTAGGAAAGAACAAAATGATACGTCTACCAGTGGCTCCAACTTATGTAATCTCAATCAAAACTACAGGGGGCTCAACTCTAAAACCCCTCGTACCTTCACGAGGATTTTCTTCACGAGTGACTTATCCTGTGACCACAACAGTATCCGAACCATGGATCAGAGGTGTTCCAAAGTCCTGTGGTTACGTTAGTAAGCGTAAACATATTTCTTGCTACTAACACTTCAATTAACATCTTACTTCTTTCTATATGTGCCAACAGACACTTTTTTTACTAATTATGATATATTATTTGACTGTCTAGAAAACCTCTCAGATCAGTCTGTTATCAGAGACCTTTGAAATGATCTAGTAAGTTTATTTCTAATGTTCGTTAATTTTTGCGATCTTTCTCAAATTTAGAAAATATTTAATCAGAACGATAGAATTTTCGATCTAGTATTAGCGTCTAGAAAATAAATATCAATTATTGTAATAAATGCACAGTTTATTGGAAATAAGGTCACCCTAAGAAAAGCACTTTATTTTAATTTGTCGACGACTTGACTGCCGATACAAATTATTTTATAAAGAAAATATTGTACCTTGTTGAAATTCACTCACATAAAATGGTTGCTTTTCCAAGTTGAAAGGATAATCCATGAAAAAAATTAAAATGACATAAAAGCAATCGCACATAAAACAGGGACAATTTGAAAATATCATGTATGAATAATGCACACCAGAAACAACTGATTTGTTTTGCCTAGCTGTGTCCTTTCTGAACTCTACTAAATCGTATCTGACTACATTCATTTCTTGAAAATTTTGTTTTTGCATAATATATTGTGATCCGACAGTTTTTGCATTGATAAAATCAAATATATGTTAGTCAACTTATTATTATTTTATTATTCCATTAAGATTTTGTGATACCTTACAAACTGAAAGACCTGTGGGGCAGCGGGTGAGGCAGAGGTACAAAATTTGCCACTGGTGGGCGGAGTCTAAATACTACGGAAACATGATAATCGCTGGTAAACGCATTCCCTAGACCGAAGCTCATTAATATTCAACAATTACGAGGGGGATTCGAAGTTCGGTACGGCGTGGCGGTACCGACGCGCGCGTCTGTCGACTAGCCATCATCATAAGCTTGAAGAATGTAGGTTCTGAATCTGGGTGATGGACGAGTGCATTCGAATCGAGCATTTATATCGGATTCCAAATAGCTGAAAACATGTTCCGATTATCTGTTTACCAAATGCAACATAATCTAATAACAAAGCGTATTCACAACTTTGAGCATCAGATAATTTTCTGAAATATTAAAAATGTATGAACAATTGCATACATACCGGGTGTCCGCAGAAGGTGGCTCGTCCCTATAACTGGATTTTAAAATAAAGAAATGAAATTTGATGGATCTGTACCTATATACGAAAGCGTCTAAGGGTCACATAGTTTTTTTTTATTTTTCAACTTCAAATACGAAATTTCCGACTTTAAACTCGGAATTTTATTTTTCCGACATCAAAGTAGGAAATTCCGACTTAAAAGTCGGAATTTTGAAGTTTTATCTTGATACTTTAGTACTTTTGTTTCACTCAAGTCACACATCGTAAATCTTCTTCAGTGTGACGAAGGCAATTTTTGGTTACTGCATATAAACAATCTAATAAAACGATAGTCGTTGCCGACCGATGTTTCACTTTTTACTTCCATATACACCTACGACGTAGGCTTATTATGGCAAATACCCGTCAGAAAACTACTACTCACCTGGCTAATACCACGAAGGGTATTGTATTATATCCAACAGATATAATGCACAATTACAATATACAATGCCCGTTCCCCCTCTACTAATTTTTGAACCACCTGGTATATCGCAACGAATAGGAGATAAAAATCTACTTTTTCATAAAAAAAGCACAGCTAAAAGTTCCGAAATGGCAGCCGAGTTTAAAGTCGGAATTTCCGAGTTAAGAGTCGGAAAAACAAAATTCCGACTTCAAAGTCGAAACTTTCGACTATAAACTCAGAATTTACGACTTTGAAATCGGGAAAATAAAATTCCAAGTTTATAACTGATTTAAATTTAAAATTTCATTGTAGGGAAGACCCTACAACTCATTTTTCATTTTTTATTCTGTCCGGAACTTCCATGCCTTTATTTGTCCTACTTTCTACAATTTCCGGTAAAATGTATTCAATATAAAACTTTGTTATTTTTCTTTCCATTTTTTCACTCCAGAATTCGTGCTTTCGAGGAATTTTTTCCACTTTAATTCCTTGAGGGGTCCACACACATAAAAAACAATAATTCATTTTGGCGATCCGCAATTGACCCTGGATTTGAAAGTACCAATTATGGCATTCGTTGATGGTCTTGTCCTTTTTCCAAAATGTTATTTTTCTTTGAACTATTTTTTCATCAACAGTCATAGTCCTGGCTCCATATGGACATTTTATTTCCACAATGGAGTTTTCTCCCTCTAAAATTCCATCAGGACTGGCAGCCATGTAACTGAATTCTTCATCAATGAATAGTCCACATGTTGATATTTTCCTTTTCAAGTGATGTTCTAGCTCTTCTCGTGCTCTTACTTCATTGTCTATGCCATATTGAGTGGCTTTTGAGAAAAATGGTACCGGATGCACAATAGATTTAACCAAATTTTTTACTGAAGACGATTCCCTCTTTTTACAAATCTCTCCAAATTTAGAGGCAGTAACGCGTTTTCGCCTTTCACTATGCCATAGAGCAGAATCAGCCTGATCTCGTGTAAGCACCTCAATTTTTTTAGCCTCTTCAACAGATATTGACAAATTTTTCAAAAAATCTTTTGCTGCCATGCTAAAAGAAGCATCATCCATATCTGGTTTTGTGCAATGCTCTCCGTAGAAAAGATCATTTCCTCTGTGCTCCCGTCGTTTTTTGTGTTTATTTTTTCGATTGGAAACAGCGGCCTGCATCAATTTTTTTTGTCTTTGTAATTCATATTTCAAAACGAAGGGGTCGTTCAACCTTCCATACTTCGATTTGAGAGTGCTCAATTCTTTTTTGGTATTCATGGCAACCATAGACGCATAACAACGAGTTTGGTAAGATCTCTTCATGATATAGTTGACTCTTTTTCCCCCAGAGTGCCTTGCGATTACACTGTTGAATTGTTCTGCACAATTGTTGTCTACATCGTATATTAAGCTTTTGGAATTATTTGCGAGGTATCTGACAAACTCCATTAGTTTATCGTATAGAGCTGAAAATACAGATAGTTATTTGATATGTTCAATGTGTCCAATATATTGCATGGTAGAGAATTGCACAAAAGGTAAGACATTTCTAATTTTTCATACCGCAATGAAAGCAGCAATACGACATCGCCAGCAAGACGAACAGCGTTACGCTTCGATAAAGCCATGCTCGTTATCGCGGAAGCGTGTATGTGAGAGCTAGAATTTCTGGATCATTGTTTCCAGAGTGGTGGAAAGGGGTCAAATGAATGCTCAAAAAAATGTTCACTTTCATCGTATTCAACACTTCATTTCTCAATATTTTTAGTGGACGTATTTATTTGTTCAATGAAAATATACATACACAATTTCCTTTGCAGCTTTTGATTATAGTGCTTTGATAGGTTTTCATCTCCCCAAGAAAGGACCCCCCAAAATCCTTATGGAAAATGGCTCTCGGCTAAATTCACTGAAACTTTGCAGAAAGATAGTATTCGGTATGCTGTTCAAAAGTCTCAATGGGCACAATCCTCCATATTCAACCCCAGACCCCCTATAGCCCCCCAAAGCCCCCAATGTACACTTTCCGGTGTGTTAATGCATAAGTTACAATTCATCTTCAAAGCGTTTCTTTTCACTGCCAACCCTTTTCTCTAACCGAATTTTACATTCTGCCCTCACCACACCTCGCCCCCACCCCTGCACCCCTACCCAACCCTTCATTAACAACCCATTACTCATAAGTATGTTCATTTTTGCTGTTGCAGGTTTCAATCGATGATTTATCGATAATCATGCATTCGCTTTCTTTCTGATTCATATCAGTTACTTCGATCAAGTCAAAATTTTCAATAAAATCGTTTCTCACGTGACCATCATCCCGAAAATTTATGTTTTTTGAGATATCATACAGTTCATTTTCGATATTGGAATTTTGTTCATAGGTCGTTTCAACAGTGGGACCTTGTTCAGAACAAGTAATTTCACTTAGGCGTTTTACACCGCAAAGAATCACGTCAGCGAAATCACTGCTCGAAAATTGTTCGTTTGAGTAGTCGATATCCCTGAAATCTTTCCTCTCTTCTGTTTCATTCACGGGAATAGTATCAGTCACATCATGAATATCCATATATTCCACCGGTGATGAACCAGACTCCGGCATATCTAATAATCCTTGACTCAACCTGGATGACACCTAAAAATATTTGCCATCAGTATGTGTATCACCAGGAACTGGACACCAAATAAATCATTTATTTTAATGGTAAAAAAAGTATTCAACCACATTTCGTGTTTTATATAGAATATCATATTCTACACAGCTTGATAGAAGGAATAGGGAATAAAAAAATACCAGTATTTTCTATTTCCTATAAGGAACAATTACTAATTTTTTCATGAGACCATCTACCCCTGTGTGATTTATTGGAAACAAATATATTATAGTGTGTCCAACTTTGGGCAGCACACCTCCTTATTTTCTTATTCGAAGACCGATTTAAAAAAAAATCAACATGTAGTACTCTAGATCATAGTCACAGTAATTATCAGTAGTAATAACCCAAGGACATTGATAATTATAGCAAATTCCGAAAGCTTGTTTCCTATAAGCAACAAAGCTTGAGGAATTTGTTATATTAATCAATGTCTATGAATGCTTTCCATACAAATTTGTTATTGTAAACAGCATATTTTGATATATTTAATACGAAAATTTCATTAATCTTCTCGTCAGTATTACAACCAGGAATAAGGACTTATTCCAGGAATAAGGACTTTTTTAAAATGTTATTAATATGATGTCCCGTTTTTAAATTTTACATGGTCCTCTGGACACATGATATTTTTATGGTCTGGCTCTTGTACACCTGACGAGTAAGTAACTTTTCAATTTTCAAAATTCTTTTTATCAAAATTTCTTAAATTCAATTCGATGTCACTTACTTACAGGTACGCACTGATGATGACTTTATAGTCGAAAGCGCTCTGCTATGATTTTATAAATAAATTTCTGCACGAAATACAACTTTTCTTCATTCAAATATATATCCATAGCAACGTGAGAGTGATAACAGACCACTTGGCCTGTTATCAGTATAACAGATGTTCTGATTTGTTGTATTCAGTCAGATGACCTCAGTTTAACTAATTTCATTGGATTTTCGCTTGAGCAAAATATTTTCATGTTAAGTAAATCGACTTTTGTGGAAAAAGTAAATAAAAGTAGGTATAACTGCCGTAACTGTCACTGTATAGGTATACGATTTTCGAAATTATGCGATTAATTTAGAAGTGAGCGCTAACGAAAGTGGCGCTGTAACTTCACCCTGCATAATAAAATCTTTTACGTACAATTCCAGTTCCACTCACCTTATGCAATTGGTGACCTCTGGATCGAGATGACACTCTCGTAGATGACATCCATAATCTTTGCTTCGGACCTTTACGTATACGCGGCATTGTTGAAATCAAAATCGTAATACTTTCACTGCACACAAAAACACAAGTAAAACTAAATAATGGATTCAGAACTACAGAATTCTCTCCCACCGCATTATGACTTTGAACACTTTTCTATTGGCTGCAGTTAATAATTAGATAAAGCCTGATAATCAGGTAGTTCTAAATTGAAACCCCCTCTGGTCATCGGCTTGAGTATGTGCCACTAATTTCGATTCAGGTAGTTTTATTAAATTTTAAGTAACTCTCCAGATTTTTTTTACTAACCTGTGGATATGAAATATAATATTCCATGAAAATTATAATTCTTCACCCATACGGCTATCCCTCGTAAACATGTTGAAATGTGAATGTATTTCATCTCACTTCATAAATGAACAGTTCCTTTGAATTCTGAGAGCGGCGCCACTCTCCGGATACAAAATGTTGCCGTGCAAGGGTTTCGTAGTTCCTAACTTTTAAGGTTTATTTTTCATTATTAGTGGATGAAAAAATTTGGACGTGTTGGTAAAGATCTGATCTATGTCCCTGTTTTCTTACTTTTTAGAAATTTAATTTGGTTCTCTTAAAAAAAAAATTGGAAAATCATCAAAAAAACATGGACTTTGCGATTTTTTTCAGAAAAAACTAAATCAAATTTTGAAAAAGTGAGAAAACAAAAAAAAAAAAATAGATCTTTACCAATATGTACTTATTTTTTTATTTACTAAAAGTGAAAAATGAACCAAAAAAGTTAGGGACTACCAAACCCTTGCAAACACTATTTATATTATAGTACAACTTGTTCTTTTAAGGAAAAAGCAACTTTGTATGGTCATGACTTTTTGACTGATCCTATATACTTAATTTTGAGCACCTTGTTAAATAGAATTCCGAAGAAAATATTTGTTGTTTATTCAAACTTGTTTTCTATTTTTTGATTGAATTGATTTCATAAAATTTCAAATTTCAAGGATATTCACTGAAAAATACAATTTTTTGTTCACGCATTTTTATCAAACCTGAATAATCTAATATAAAACTAAATTTGAGAGTAGTAGAAAGTAATTTTCAAAATTTGATACCTCGAAAGTGCTTGAATTCAGGATGAGCTGTGCTGCATCAATTTTTTACAAAATTTTGATCATAATTGAGATATGGAAAATAGACAGGGAGTTCCATAAAAGAAATAGCAACTTTGTTTCGTCATGACTTCTTAACTGATCCTGTATACTCAATTTATCTTAAATTTCAAAATACCCTAAAACTTTTGTATCTCAACAATTTTTGCTAGATCTCTCACTTTAAGAGATAATCAAACAATTCCATGCATATCAGCGACCCTGTATTATATAAGCTATTTGTTGTTACAGGAATTTCTTCCATGGACTTGTACCTTCATGCCCACGATGCAGTAGGCAATCCAACCCACCCACTTATTGCTCCAGATATCCTGCTCAACTTCCATGGAAAACTGGGTTTTTTCGAAAAAATCTCCAGCGTACTCCACAACATAATATACAGGATCGTATATTATTGGTACGCCCTTCCATTAGCCGACAAAGTAGCCAGAAAGCATTTCGGGAATGACATTCCGTACTTGGGGGATGTTGAGAAAAATATGAGCCTTATTCTGACAACTGTCAATCCAATCATACATCCGGTTAGACCTAATGTACCGAATATGATCGAAATCAACCAAATTCACATAAAAAAGAAGAAGCCACTCCCGAAGGTGAGTTATAGTCTTAGCACATTAATTCACAAATATTTTATTCTTCACACAGAGAAAAATAAATGTACGTTTTCTACACAATTGTGAATAATTTCAGCACAATTTGTTTCTAAAAAGTTGACAGCACCAATTTGTTAATTTTTCTTCTATAACATTGTATTAGAGATATTGTGTATAAACGATACACTTCAGTGTTGTTTTATTCTGAATAGTTTTGTTTAAATTTTATACACAAAATATACAAAATTAATCGGTATGTTGAGCGACGAATGTCAACAACTTGTGTACTGTTTATGCATAAATTGTAATGAATGGCAACAATTTGTGTACCCAGTTTGTACAAATTGTGTAGGTATTTTAAATATAGGATGCAAAAAATGTCACAAATTTGTGTACTCCGCATACATGAATTGTGTTGGTATATTGTACATATTTGTGTACAAAGCAAGACCAATTTTTATTAATACCATTTATAATTTTAAGAAAGGATACACTTGAGGCACATAACATCCAGATGGAATAAGATAAGAATTAGCATCAGTTTCAACCTGCTCGCTTTTTCATATCTTATTCTGTTCAGAAATTATAAGCTTCATTTTCCAGAAGGTTGAAATAAAATTAAATGTAATTCAAATAATGTTTATTCCATCACAAAGAACTAATAACAAATATAACTGAACTATAATTACAAATGAAATAACAAAAACACAAACTACCAAACAGAACATAAATGAACCAAACATTTTGTTATTTTGGAACACGTTGAATAATAATAAAGTTTAAAGTAATCTTTGTGTCAAACTATATTTATTCAAGTAGGGAGTAGGTACGAGGATGCACCTTTCAAATCGTTAAAAATGATGAAAATGTTATATAACAAAAAATAATAGCAATACTAACCTTCAAATATTGGTATCAGTTTGCAAATATTCTATCAAATGGAAGTTGACACAAAACCACATACATATGAGCAAATAATAAATAATAGGTAAGTACACTTAACCAGCTTCGCCCTTCGATCAGCATAAAACAATCAAACAATGATGGACTGGACATTTGGAGTGCCGCGCATGCAGTGGCGGATCCAGGATTTATTTCAGGGGGGGTCGCACAGTAACGAAATCACATGAAAGTTATACATCACACCATCACAGAGCATCTGATGGTGATATTGAATTGTGGAGACGATTTAGAGTTTTTCTGCGTCTTGAATTGTACAAAATATTGAAAATTCATTTTTCCATTTTCAATATGAAATTAAAAACATTTCATTTAAATATATTTATATTTTTATTGGTTATTATATACATAACAACATTGATCAACATGTAGAAAGTAAACATTTGAAAAAAAAAACAAAAAAACAATACAAAATTTAAAAAAATCAATGAGAATATTCTAATACATCTGGACGGTACCGAATTGAACAAAATGTCAGTCTAATTTGAACTATATCAGATGATGAAATCAAGCTTCCTTTTTTTACTGTTGGCAAATCGATCAATGATATTTTCTAAATTCAAATCGGTTTGCCTATATATATAAAGGAGGTAGGTTTTCACCAACCTCAATGTAGAGAAAGTACGTTCTGCAGTAGCAACAGATACTGGCAGTGTTACAAGAATGCGTAAAATTTTAACGGTATGAGGATAATAATCCGCATCGATCTTATGTAAAATATTCAAAGCATTGCTACCTTCGATACTTTTATTTCGACATGCATTTCTGTAAAGTTGAATTTCTCCCGTGAACTCGGCTAATGATGGATTGCCTAAAAGGGAACCAAATTTTTCGCAGATTTCTGAAATTTTTGTTCTTAATATTATGTCACTAAAATTTATTATGCTCTCTGGCATCACAATATTGAGCAAAAAAATATTCAACGTTCTAATAGAAAATCTCTCTTTTATATCCAACATTACAGAATCTAATAGTGGTATATAAATCACTCTCCTCTAATAATTTTCTGGAATAAGATTTTCCACATCTGAGAAACTCTGACGATGTGATTGCCTAGATACAAGTCGAGGCATTCGCAGTTCAATGTCGAGTACGTCCATAACTTTCTTAGCTTCTTTCACAATTGACATAAATTCTGAATTTGCATTCGTCCTCTTCTCCAGTAGAGATTCGAGAAGATTTTTCAACCTCGTGGTGGCAGCTTCAATATCAATATTCACAGATTGTAAATACTTACTAAATGGCAAAGTTAAGCTGAATATGTCTGTTAGGCAAAATACTGTTAATATAAATTCACAGTCACAAATTGCTTTCAGGAGGATATTGGCCTTACTCTGATATCTCTGTTAAAGCTTTCTCGATGAAAGGTAAATCCTTTTGAAAATCAAGAATTGAGTCATGTCTCTCAATCCATCGTGTTTCACATGGACTACTCAATTTGTGTTTCATATACTTCTGTAGAACGAAGTTTCTTTTGGAAGAAGCTTGGAAAAATGTTACTATCTCTTGTATAGTTCCCATTGCATTTTTCACACTCATGACTCTAAGCGATTTGGATATTGACAGATTCAGCGCATGGTTGAAACATGGACATATAATAGTATTTTTGGCTTCTTTTTGGATTTCATTAGCAGCCCCTTTAGCCTTTGACATATTGACTGAACAGCCGTCGCATCCTATCCCTACGCAATTTTCGATATTCAACCCTAATGATTTAATTTTCCTCAATACGGTTTGACCCAAAATAACACCAGTGATAACTGGTTCTACCTGAATATTTGTTTCACTGTCACTATAATTTGCAGAGTGCAAATCCACAAACCCTATGAAACTTTCAACAATTTTCCCATCATGAACATATCTTAGAGAAATACTCAGTTGAGATATATTTGCTACATCAGTAGTTTCATCAAAAATGATTGAATAATAACTATAATCATTGATCTGTTTTGTAATGACTGATATTATTTCTGCTTCACAACAATGAATTAGTTTATTAGCTGTAGTTTTGCTAATGTATGTTGCATTGGCCCCTGTGTTTTGTAAGTGTTATTTGAGGATATTATCTCCAGCATCTATGCGGAATCTGAGGAGAGCTCTAAAACACCCATCGTTATTTCCCACCAGATTGAATTCCTCTTCCTCAGAGGTTTTCTTTTTCTTCATCAGCGGACCATCATCACGATGACCCCTCAAAGGAATGTTTTGTTGTCCATGTAGGATGATAGTTTTCAAAATTGGAAGCAGGCGAGATCGATTCTCTCGTATCTGCCTTTTTCTTTCATGTGACAACTGATTCCTTATATCAACTTCTAGGTTTCGATAAGTCAGCAAGAAATGTTTTCCTTCAGAAGAAAAAATACCTATTACTCGAAAAAAATGTAATCAGTAAAATAACTTACCCTTTTCCACAGCCTCGATATGATAATTTGTAGTTTGATGATGATTCAAATCTCCATCTTTTCCTGTTAATTTCGCATATTTGGTTAGTGGTTCTGTAACCAGTTTTTTGGGCATTACATTCTTTTGTCCACCCACAAGCTGTTGTGGCTTCAGAAATAGGGCACAATATTTACAGAAAAGTCCTTGTTTTTCTTTGGAAAATACCAACCAGCTATATTTCTCCAAATGCCCATGGCTGACCTTACGCTTCTCTTCTCGCCCTCTTTTCTCATGGCTAGAGTGAGGAAAACAATAATTTTTGTCTGGGACCCAATGGTTCGTCATCAGTTGAAATCGCGTGAAGCTATCAAGTGTGTTAATGCTCGATAGGAAACGTCCAACATCAAATGAGGTGACAGTTTCGAGTAATAGGGCTAGCTCCCGATATTATTTCATTTTCATCATGAACTAAAAGCTACACCAGCATTTATGGCACACTCCAAAAAAAACTATTACATAATTTTGTACACATTTATTACAAATTTGCGTCTCAATCAAAAAATTTTCTACAGCCCCCGTTTTCCAGGAAATGGGCGTGGGCTAACTTTTAAGTAAAACTGCACCACGCATTCTGTATTTTTGAAATTTTGATGTTCAAAATGTTGCTAAAATTTCTTACACATTTATTACAAACCATTGACGTATTGAAAATTCCAAAATTTTCACCCCCTAGGGGTTAAATACCCCTTATTTATAGAAAATTCCCAAATAAATTGGATTCCACGTGGTCAGTACCAGAATTGATCACAATATTGTTTATAATTTTTGTTCAAACAATCGAAATATTCAAAATTACAGAATGGACGGCCCCCAAGGGGTGAAACACCCCCAAAAGGGGTGAAACACCCCCAAAAAGGATGAAACACCACCAAACTTCTCAAAATTCCTATAACGTTATCCACAAAAAAACTCATTAGAATGTAACGACGTGTTGAAAATTTCAGAATGATGATTTCCATGGGGTTGAACACCCCACACAACGCATAAACTTATTTCACTGCTTTGCAAAGTGAACGATTTCGGATTTTCGTATTATACCGTTGATGAAATGAATAACTATATTGACAGAGCATCAATAGACACCACATTTTTTTGAAAAATTGATCGTTGTTGCAAAAAATAACATACTGCTAGATACGTCAGAACATTAGTATACGTCCATAGCTAGCTTTTTCCACATGGTCGGAAAACTGGAGAACACAAAGAAAATGTTTGAGGGAAAACGCTCCCTGTTAGGTTTTTAATATACTGGACTCGGATGACGCACAGGTAGCTAGAGCTGCCTCCGTGGTAACGTTAATTGTTGCCGTTAAAGACATGTTTCTACTACATGTCTTTCATTGCGCATAAACTATATCAACTGAGGAAATTGACATATTCAAGAGTGGCATGTATTAATGAATAGTTTTGTAACAATATTATAGGAAATCCAACGTGAACTATATTTAATTGAGGATCATAATTCTTTACAGTATCCCACACGCTTCTACTGCGTATTTTTTGGTGCGCATGGATAATATCAACCATGGAAATTGACATTTTCAAGAGTGGGCTGTGTTAATAAATTTTTGTGTTGCAATATGATAGAAAATCCGACTTGATATGTATTTTGTTGATTTTTCATGGTTGATATTATCCATGCGGACCAAAACACACGCAGTAGAAGCGTGTGAGATACTGTAATTAATTTTAATACTCCATGACATACAGTGCAAGTCAGATTTTCTATCATTTTGCAACATAAAAATTTATTAACACAGCCCACTCTTCAAAATGTCAATTTCCATGGTTGATATTATCCATGCGGACCAAAACACACGCAGTAGAAGCGTGTGAGATACTGTAATTAATTTTAATACTCCATGACATACAGTGCAAGTCAGATTTTCTATCATTTTGCAACATAAAAATTTATTAACACAGCCCACTCTTCAAAATGTCCATTTCCATGGTTGATATTATCCATGCGAACCAAAACACACGCAGTAGAAGCGTGTGAGATACTGTAATTAATTTTAATACTCCATGTCATACAGTGCAAGTCAGATTTTCTATCATTTTGCAACATAAAAATTTATTAACACAATTTCCATGGTTGATATTATCCATGCGAACCAAAACACACGCAGTAGAAGCGTGTGAGATACTGTAATTAATTTTAATACTCCATGACATACAGTGCAAGTCAGATTTTCTATCACTTTGCAACATAAAAATTCATTAACACAGCCCACTCTTCAAAATGTTAATTTCCATGGTTGATATTATCCATGCGAACCAAACCACACGCAGTAGAAGCGTGTGAGATACTGTAATTAATTTTAATACTCCATGACATACAGTGCAAGTCAGATTTTCTATCATTTTGCAACATAAAAATTCATTAACACAGCCCACTCTTCAAAATGTTAATTTTCATGGTTGATATTATCCATGCGAACCAAACCACACGCAGTAGAAGCGTGTGAGATACTGTAATTAATTTTAATACTCCATGACATACAGTGCAAATCAGATTTTCTATGATTTTGCAACATAAAAATTTATAAACACAGCCCACTCTTCAAAACATCAATAAGCATGGTTGATATAGTCCGAGTGCACCAAGAGACACGCCGTGAAAGGGTGTGAGCTAATGTAAAGAATTCTAATACTCAATAAAATACAGTTCAAGTCGTATTTTCTATCATATTACAACACAAAAATTTATTAACACAGCCCACTCTTCAAACTGTCAATTTCCATGGTTGATATAGTCCATGTGCACCAAAAAACATGCCATGGAAGGGTGTGACCTGATGTAAAGAATTCTAATAATCAACAAAATTCATATCAAGTCGGATTTTCTATCATATTGCAACACAAAAGTTTATTAACACAGCCCACTCTTCAAACTGTCAATTTCCATGGTTGATATAGTCCATGTGCACCAAAAGACACGCCATGGAAGGGTGTGACCTGATGTAAAGAATTCTAATAATCAACAAAATACACATCAAGTCGAATTTTCTATCATATTGCAACACAAAAATTTATTAACACAGCCCACTCTTGAAAATGTCAATTTCCATGGTTGATATTATCCATGCGCACCAAAAAATACGCAGTAGAAGCGTGTGGGATACTGTAAAGAATTATGATCCTCAATTAAAAATAGTTAACGTTGGATTTCCTATAATATTGTTACAAAACTATTCATTAATACATGCCACTCTTGAACATGTCAATTTCCTCAGTTGATATAGTCTATGCGCAATGAAAGACATGTAGTAGAAGCATGTCTTTAACGGCAACAATTAACGTTACCACGGAGGCAGCTCTAGCTACCTGTGCGTCATCCGAGTCCACTATATTAAAAACCAAACAGGGAGCGTTTTCCCTCAAACATTTTCTTTGTGTTCTCCAGTTTTCCGACCATGTGGAAAAAGCTAGCTATGGACGTATACTAATGTTCTGACGTATCTAGCAGTATATTATTTTTTGCAACAACGATCAATTTTTCAAAAAAATGTGGTGTTTATTGATGCTCTGTCAATAGAGGTTATTCATTTCATCAACGGTATAATACGAAAATCCGAAATCGTTCACTTTGCAAAGCAGTGAAATAAGTTTATGCGTTGTGTGGGGTGTTCAACCCCATGGAAATCATCATTCTGAAATTTTCAACACGTCGTTACATTCTAATGAGTTTTTTTTAAGTTTTGTGGATAACGTTATAGGAATTTTGAGAAGTTTGGTGGTGTTTCATCCCTTTTGGGGGTGTTTCACCCCTTTTGGGGGTGTTTCACCCCTTGGGGGCCGTCCATTCTGTAATTTTGAATATTTCGATTGTTTGAACAAAAATTATAAACACGTGGAATCCAATTTATTTGGGAATTTTCTATAAATAAGGGGTATTTAACCCCTAGGGGGTGAAAATTTTGGAATTTTCAATACGTCAATGGTTTGTAATAAATGTGTAAGAAATTTTAGCACTATTTTGAACATCAAAATTTCAAAAATACAGAATTCGTGGTGCAGTTTTACTTAAAAGTTAGCCCACGCCCATTTCCTGGAAAACGGGGGCTGTAAAAAATTTTTTGATTGAGACGCAAATTTGTAATAAATGTGTACAAAATTATGTAATAGTTTTTTTTGGAGTGTGCCATAAATGCTGGTGTAGCTTTTAGTTCATATTTTCATCATTGTCTCTAACAATTTCACTATAAGTTATATTTGTACTCGTCGAAGGAGCCGATTCTGCCGGTTTGAATTTTTTAAAATAATTGTCAATTTTGGTATTCACAGCTGATTTTTTTCTTTTATTTTCTGCCATTTTATGGAAGCACAGCACTGACCCTTAAAACTTTCTATGTTCACAAGGTAAAACTGGTAAAAGGTATTTTTGGCACTAATGAAGTAATATATCAACCTCAGATCATAAACGCACCGCACAAAACCTCTAGAATGACGAAAAATACTAATTTTCAGACTACGCCGCGCGTGTGATCGTCTGACTGCAACTGCATGCATTGAGTATTAGCACAGTACAGTAAACTCATCGCGGGAGCGCGGGGATTCACACACCGTCGCGGATTTCGGTATGCGTCAGATTACGTCGGACGAAGACGAATCATCATTTACCCGTCACCCTCCCGGCCCTTGTGGTTCTTTACTTTTCGCGATTTCGGGTCCTCAACATTGTAAAACTCGCAAATTATCATGTATCCAGCTCAAAATGTAAATCGCTCAGGGGGGGGCGCGCGCCCCCTGCGCCCCCCCACCCCTGGATCCGCCACTGCGCGCATTCGTATTTAGTTGGGTGAGACGACGTCTTGGTCAAGTTGTTGCAAATAACACAATTGTGTTGAAATAGTATACAATTTGTGCATATCAAATAGAAAGTGCACAACAGGTGTAAGATGAGTTCAATGCGTTGAAGATATTTTCCAAATAAATTGTGTTATGGTAGATGTGCATATTTTTGTGTATTTTTAGGCAATGTGGAAGGAAGTGCATGAATACTATACAAATTGACTTGCACAAATATTTATTGAATTTCACAAAACGGGTATGATGAAAGCATGGACAATTGTGTAAAATATCTACACAACTGTGTCTTACACGACGTTGTGCATGAACCTGCTGCAGTCTTTTCTCTCTGTGCAGTTTGAGCGAACTTTGTGAGGAAATCAAATATTGAATAAAATTTTTCTCAAATGGAACACCCTGTATATAGATTCATATTCTGAGAGCTCATCTAATGAGCTATTTAATGGTATCATACAGTCCATGGTCTAATAATACTTTTTGATGGGTAAATAACGATATTGAAAATAGGTACTTTATTTAACTTAACAATTTTATTCAAAACTACCAAAAAACAGATTAAATCATTCTGACTATCTGAATAGATTGAATTCGAAACAGATTTAGTTTCAAAAGTTTTCCTGTTGAGAATATTTTTGAGTACGATTTTTCATATTTTAATCATAGTTTCTTATATTTCTACTGCGTCTGGTTTATTGTATTGGTGTGAAAATTTCTTATTCTGAATTTTCAGGCTCAGATAACAAATTCTTTCAACTTTTTGTTTGGAGAACTGATGAGATCAGATAAATGATTGAGAAATGAGAATGCAATGAATAAGTGGAAACCAAAAACCATCTTGGCAAGTACTTCAATGAAGTATACCTAGTTGTAACATTTTACGAAGAGTTTCAAGCTGTTTCAAACTTTTAAATATTTTCGTATACCGAAAAATAGAGTGTAAGGCCAACGATATCCACAAAGAAGACATCCCAAGTTGACTGTTTCGAAAATCTAGCAGTGAGATTCAATAATAGTCATCTAAAACATATAAGATCAGCTTCTGTTCTTACTGAAGATAATGAAATAATGTTTTTGACGGCGGCTGTGGTCGAAAAACCAAATATTAGTACCAGGTAATTAAGCCAATATGTTGGCATTTCAAGAATCACAGGATTTCACTCGTAGAATACAACTTTGTAGGTGGTTAATCGATATGATAAATGCTGACAGACATTTTTCAAGAATAAATCATCATAATTATCATTATTATTCAGACCAGAATCCCCATATATTCAGAACCATTTCTGAAGAAAGATGATCTCTAAATGTTTGAGGATGTATTATAGATAACTATGTCATTGGCCCCTACTCTTTTGACGGCGAATTGAAAGGGTTTTACATTTTCTTCAAAACCGTTTGAGAGTGCTATTTCAACGTATTCCACTCAATGAGTTGAATAATATGTGGTTTCAATTCGAGGGTCACCAGACTTGCCAACTTGCGATTTCTACCTATGGGGATATGTCAAAAGTGAAGTTCATTCTGAAACAGTGAGTAAAAAGGAAAATATGACAATGAGAATTAGGGAAACTTTTGTCTCTATTACACCAGAAATGTTGTCGAATGTACGAAATTCAATAAAAGAACTAGCAGAAAATGTACTCAGCAGAATATGAGACATTTGTAACATCTTTTGAGGTTTCAAATCTAGTTCTAATTCAATATATTCAGATAGTCAAATCGATTTAATCTGTTTGGTTGTAGTTTTCAATAAAATGGTTACGAAATAACGTTTCTCAATTTATTCACCAATCAAAAGTATCATTTTACTGTAGTACACATGTTACTATTGAATAGCTCATTACATGAGCTCTCAGAATATGAAGTAATCTACAAGGTGTTCCATTTGAAAAAAGTTAGTTTTGTCCATTTGATACTAGCAAAATTTGATCGTTATTTCAGAACACCCTGTGTATTCTAGGTGACTCCTGATATTGAATATCGCACATAGCTTGGGTACTCACAAACCCAGATTCATTCATTGATATCTCATGATCAGGTTTTGTTGAATTTTTTTCCTCGTTCATAATTTTTCCTTAAATTTGATATTTATGCACTTGAAATAAAACTTGAAAACATCTCTTTTGTACTTGAAGGACCTCCAAGAATATCTGGACTCTGCCACCGAAGGGGTGGTTTATTTCAGCCTTGGTTCCAATGTCAGAAGCGCTAATATGTCACTGCAAACAAGAAACGTCATAATACAAGCCTTGTCAGAACTTCCGTACAGCGTTATATGGAAATGGGAAACTGATAATTTGCCGGATAAACCACATAATGTTCTCACGAGGAAATGGATACCCCAGCAGGATTTACTGGGTGAGTATTTGATAGCACAAGTATGTTGATATTGAAACAAAACAGGAGAACAAGCCACACATATCATGTGCCCTGTATCAGATATAATGAATTTTCTATGTAGCTTTGGACATATGTCGCCATGGCAACCAAGAACAAGTATGTTTGTAAGCAAGAAAAATACACGTTCAATTCAAGTTCGAATCCATTCAGATTAATTTTCAAAATGAAGAGGAGTACATAATTGCAGTCAATTATAATTCACAACATATCCCTTGTACAATAAACGGTTGTCAGTGCAGGTCAACCGATTTTCAATTGAACCGATTCATTCATAAAGATCATACTGGACGGTGGGTGATTCAAAGGCCCAAGCTCTCAAAAGATTTTTGATTCTCGAACGCAAACTTCAGCGTAATTAGAATTTGAGAGAATTATACTTTTCTTTCATGGACGAGTATCAAGCATTAGGGCACATGACAAAAATTAATGATGACTAGAGTTCAGTTCAATTTTTCCTACCATATCATGGAGTTCTCGAAGAGCACAAAAGTACGAGTTGTGTTTGGCGGTTCTTTTCCTTCTTCACCAGGTTGGTCGGTAAAGGATATTCAGATGGTTGGTCCCACTATTCAAAATGACTTATTCAACATCCTCACTCGTTTCACTCAGAACAATTATGTTGTATTGGCAGATATGAGCAAATATTTTGGCGTAAAAATCCTACGGATCCAATTTTTACATTTAAGTTGAATACGGTAAGGTACAGAACTTCATCTGCTACCTTTCATTCAGTTCGGTCTCTGTCCCAGCAAAGAATCGTATCCCAAGGCATCAAGTAACATTCAAAACGATTTTCATGCGGTTGACCTATTGACAGGATCAGATTCATTGGAAGAGCTGACAACCACTTATAATGAATTACCTATAATTTTGAAACAAGATTGTTTTGTTCTGAGAAAGTGGATTTCAAATTTCCAAGTTCTTATTCTTCTCCAAGATTCAACAACTGATTTGAGCAACTAGGGTTACTTTGGTCATCACAATCAGATCTTTTGATGTATAATATAAACATCCACGAACCTACAGATCATATTACCAAACGAATCATCTCATCAAATATAACTCAAATATATGAGCCACTTGGACTACTGAGTCCTTGTATTGTTGTTGCAACAATACTTCTTCAAAGTCTTTGGCATGAGAAACTACCATGGGATGAATCAGTTCCTCACTTTTCATGCAACTGGTGTGGATTTTTCTTAAAAATGATGGAAACCACTTCACATTATTTGGCGCTGATGAACGCATTGAATGGAAATTCATTCCCGCACACTCTCCTCACTTTGATGGTCTTTGGGAGGCTGGAGTCACTTCAATGGAATTTCATCACAAGCACGAATTAGGCAATGCACTTCTTGTTCAAGAATACCTTCAAACGATGCACGTGTAGGTTGAATCAATCCCTACCTCTACATCCTATAAGTTTCGATCCTAATGACTTGAATCCCATCACACCCGCTCACTTCCCAATTGGAAAACCTATTACTGCACTGCTTGCTGCTGACTTCGAGGATATTCCAGAGAGGAGACTCAGTAGATTTCAACCAAATGGGATCCTTAGTACTTATCAAAGAAAGCAACATTCCACTTCTCTGTTGGCGTATGGGAAGAGTCATCGGTTTGTACCCTGGAGAAGACAGCATAACCAGAGTAGTGACACTGGAAACAAAATAGGGTGTGGGGGTCTGTCTAGCTGTCGCAACTTTGTGTCCGCTTCCTGTCGAAAAACCAACCTTCCAATTTAACAATCGAGAAAATGTATCCACTAAGATTGTGCTCCAAAACTTTCCAACGTCTGATTCCTCTTTACTAAAAATCAGAATCGAATAATTCTTCATGATGTAAAATTAAAGACCATTTTCTGTGTCACATCCTAATTTATCATTTACATTGAAGGTCACCCCAACATCAAGGTTTTCATCACCCAAGGAGGTCTTCAGTCAATCGAGGAGGCCATATCCAATGAAGTACCAATGGTTGGACTACCTTTCATTACCGATCAGCCTTACAACGTTAGAAGAATAGAGGATTTTGGCATCGCAAAAGGGTTGAATCCTGGAACGATGACCAAGGATCAGTTCAAGAAAGCTATTTTGGAAGTGGCTGAAAATAAAAAGTATGTATATGTGTACTTTTCTGAGAAGAACAATATTTCAGTTGTAACTGAAACAGGGGCAGGTGGGAAACTTAGATCGCAAGGAATGATAAAAACGTTAGATTAAGGAACGTTACCTGACGCTGGATTGTGACCATTCGGTGCCGTGGGCGAAATATATTTTTTCGTCCACTACACATTGAATAAATATTAACAAAATGAAAATAAAACAATAAAATTCTTCGTTACTTTAACGGATTTTTCCGATTTCAGTTTCTCGAGATTTTAAATAATTTTTGGGAAGGTGCCCCCAGACCAACATTTTTTTGAACCGGAAAGACAGACAGACGTATGAAAAGAGCAAATTGAATACAAACCATAGAGAACTGTTAATTGGGCAATCAGTTCATCAATATCAATATATTGCTTCTTCACACAACTGATGGAAATGAGGTTCAAAAAACTATTATGGAGTTAAAATCTAATATATCACCAGGTCATAATAAAATATGTTCAGAAACACTAAAATGTATATCTCATGAAATGAAGAATCTCTATCCTATTTGATTAACGGATGTTTCGATATAAGGTGTTTTCCGAAATTATTTCAAACTGGAATTATCAAACCATTATACAGGGTGTTTCTTAAGTACGTGTAGAAACTTTAAGAGCATGTTGCTGACGTCGAAATAAGAAAAAAAGTTCCCATAAACACATGTCCTCAAGTTGTTCGTTTCTAAGATACAGAGTGTCAAAGTTTAATTATTATATTTGTTTTTTTGTGAATAAATGCCAAAATATTTGTGATATTCGAGTAAAGTTTGGTATCTGGGATGATTTTTCAATGACAAAATCAAATTTTGTGTTAATTGTGAAAAAACTAATTTCTAATTGAATTTATTTTGTATTAAAAAATCTTGTTATTCAAAATCACTTGCATCGATTATTTCAAATCTCAAAAACTCAAAAACAGTTGCTCGCGTGACCTCTACCAAGAATAATTTTTTTACAGAAACAATAATAAATATTTCCCGATACCAAACTTTACACAAATATCAAAATTATTTTGAAATTATTCACAACATAATAAAAATAAGAATTCAATTTTGACACTCTGTATCTCAGAAACGAATAACTTGTGGACATATCTTTATAGGAACTTTCCTTCTTATTTTGATGTCAGCAACACGCTCCTAAATTTTCTACACGTACTTAAGAAACACCCTGTATAAGAGCGGAGATAAATTGAAGAGAGTCAACTCTAGACCAATTTCTCTCATCTCCAGTCTTGCAAAGATTATAGAAGAACTATTAAAAGCGAGGGTATAAAGTTTTCTGGGTAAATTTAATATTCTGTCATGTTTTCAGTATGGTTTCAGAGAAGGTAGGTCGACCGATGGTCCAATATATCATTTAACATCGTTTATTAATAATGCCTTGGACCAGAAAAAAACCTTGATTATGCATCTTCGTCGACTTGTCTGAAGCATTAGATACTATTTGAAAAACTATTGATGAAAATGGAAAATTATGGAATGAGAGGAATGTTCCCTCAAATCTTGACAGACCATCCATTGGATCGAAAAGAAACTACCATTGAACCAATGACTGTCATGGCGTTCCTCAAGGAACAGTACTAGGCTCACCTGTATTTATAATTTACATGAATAGTCTTCTTAGTGTTCGAACATAGGAGAATATTCTCAGTTTTGCTGACGATAGATACTGATATCATCAACAAATCTGATTCCTGGGCAAGACTGAAAGTGAAAGCAGAAACCGACTTTATTAAAATAGACACATGGTTCAGGTATAACAAACTCATCCTAAAGTTAGATAAGACGAAGTACCTACCTTTCACTTCGTATACTCTAATAACTTACCTGTTATGGGACCGCTATGTTTCGGAATAACTGAAATTCCTGAAAAGCAGTCCATCAAATTTCTGGGCATTGAAATTGACTGACATATCAGGTGAGATATACAAATCCGAAATATTGTCAGGAAGTTGACTCGTACAAATTCAAATATTTGAAAGTTGTTTTAGTCATTAACCATCTCAAATTTTTATAATAATAAAACGGATTAAGCAATCCAGACTTCTGCATTTAACCTATACAATAGGTATAATCGTCGGCAAGTCTCCAACAGAGACTTGCCGACGATTATACCTATTGTATAGGTTAAATGCAGAAGTCTGGATTGCTTAATCCGTTTTATTATTAGTTTAATGGGCTTCTGCCAAGTAGTGTCATAGAATATTTTCTTCTGAATCAAATTTTTATATTATGCATTAGTGCAATCACAATTGTCTTACGGAATCATAGGATGAGGAGAGTTAGTGACTTTTATTTGGAAAATTTGAATATTAACTATACAGAGATGGATTCTTAAAATCTCAATATATCCAAGTGACAGTCTATTCAAAGATGCCAAAGTATCCGATGTGAGAGAGCTGTACTACCTCAACTTGTTGCTTAGTGTAAAAAGAACAAAATTTACGACACGCAGGAATAATAAGTGTTCAGACTTCTCCTGAACTGATAC
This sequence comes from Chrysolina oricalcia, assembly GCA_944452925.2. Lineage (NCBI taxonomy): Eukaryota > Metazoa > Arthropoda > Insecta > Coleoptera > Chrysomelidae > Chrysolina > Chrysolina oricalcia. The sequence goes on along the minus strand of OX101818.2, from coordinate 14,051,388 downwards.
ATTCCACTTGTTTCCTCATAATTCATTTTTGTATTTAATTCATTGATAATTTCGTATTCCCTTCTATCACTCATTTTTTGTTCTGTGTCTCTTGTTGGCATTAGTGACTTTTCGATTGATAGTTGGTGGAATTGAATAATGCAATTGTCGTTTTTTGATACTTTTTCGGCTTGCTTTCGGCTTATGTCACAGCCATTATAAATTTAATTTCATCTCGTTAGAAAATATCACTTATAGCTTTCAGTTATTAAAAAGTAATAGCTAAACCCTCAGTAATTTACCCTAAGTTGATGTACCACCTTGACTGATTGAAATAGTGCGCATATTTCCAGCTTATTTCTGTGAAAAGTGTTACCACAAATTTAATGAATTTAGTGCAATGTTGTTTGTAAATTATATGGATTAGACTGTTTAGTAAAGGAGAAAAAGTACATCAGGCTTTCAATAAAACTGGAATGTGAGTTCCAAAGGAAATCTACATAATTGGAAGATTAATTCAATTACTCGTGTTGGATCTTTCAAGTCATAGAACCCGAGATTCTTCAATAAGGTTAGGCTTTCAAGGTCGGAAAAAAAATATGGCAACGGTGTTCAAATCACCTTGGACCACGTCTCTATAATATGAATCCTGAAGCCATTAGAGAAATGAATAATTCAACCATGAACAAAAAAAAAGAAAAGAAGAATTGAATCTTACTTCCTGAGAAGAAGTTGTTTCACTATTTTGTTAAACAAATTTTAATATAATGACTTATCTCAGAATTACAAAAACCAAATGAAAAATTATTGTGAACTGTTTCATTTAAACATGTATTATAAGTCAAATTATGTTAGTGTGTATTTATATTTCATGATTTATGTATAAGAATGTGCTTATTAATAATAATAATAATAATAATAATAACTTTATTCACAAAAATATACAGATATTGGGCATTAATAAAACAAAATATGTGAACAAAGTGGTTTAGCGATAAGAGCACAGCTCTTGTTTCGCAAAAAGTGATAACTGGAAATGAGTTAGATAATAATAATAATAATAGCAGTAGACGAAATATTGTGATAGATAAAACCTTAAACAAATAATATAACATATTATAAAAGTAAATTAATGATGTACAGGTAAATACAATCTTAGACAAATATGAATAAAATTATGCTATATACATTATAAAAGTTAGTTAGATCAAATACTAAACAAAGGTAATAGATAAAATTTTGGACAAACTAATATGACTAGACTAACAATCAGTGGAAATATATAAAACCTTAGGCAACTGTGACTAAAAGTAAGATACTTATGTACAATACAGTAAAAAATCGAAAAGAGTTCATGGATAAAATAAAATAAAGATATAGACATGTCAATTCAATAATAATGTTACTCTAAGAGAGTTTTAACGAAGTGCCTGTCTTTTTCGAGAATACATTTCTTTATTTGCTTTTTGAATATTGGTTTCGATTGAAGATTTTTTATTTGTTCAGGTACAGTGTTGTATAGCTTTATTGACATGAACGAGTATGCTCTTTGTGAAATTGACTTTCTCACAGTTGGGTAGATAAGTTTGTCATGATGTCGTGTGTTGTATTGGTGGTTTCGTGGTGTTGCTTTAGTTTTACTGAAATGATACTTTACGTTTGCGCAAAAATAATATAATTGCCTCATGTACATATACAGTGCGAATTACCAGATAATGTACTTTACCCAAACGTGACACCCACCCGAATGCTACAAATTATCCCAAATATGACGATAACCTCGAAAACAACAAACCCAGTCAATTACAAAATATTTATTATTACTGAACAATTAATTTATATTTAAGGTCTTTCACAATAAGGTTTAAGTATGTTTTTCTCATCACTTCCAAGCGATAGTGTGGTCACTAGAGCATGATATATCTTCTGTTTATTTACTCTTTTTTTGTATCATGCAATGTTGTTAATTTTGCTAAGGAAATTGAAAAAAAATTCTATGTTGTTTTGGTATCGACTGCTATAGTCTTTAGCCATAATAAACATTATTATCATTATTATTATTATTATTCGATTCCTTTTTTCAGGTACAGGGAGCGAATGCGGGTGGCCAAAGCCATCCTGACCGACCAACCAATGAAAGGGGTGGAGAAGGCAGTCTGGTGGATAGAGTACGTGATTCGTCACAAGGGGGCGAAGCACCTACGGAGTCCTGCTGCCGATATGACATTCTTCGAATACTTCCTGGTGGACGTAGCAGCATTTTTCATCTTCTGTATTTTCTCAATCTTGTACGTTTTAGTGAAAGTGATTGGATGGTGTAGGCCCAAGAAGAGACAGTCAAAAGAGAAAGTGAACTAGGATATTCAAGAAGTTCAAGTGTTGTTCGTATAATTATAACATTAAATACCAGAGGGGGTTTCATTATATATGAAGATTTGGTCAATTATGTAACACTGAGTTTTTGAGTGAAATTTTGAACACCCTGTATAGAATTTCACATGAGTGATCCAGAACCCCTTGATTTTATTTGCACTAATGATTAGAACGTGTGATATTCAATGGGATACAAAATTAAAATTATAAGATTAAATATTCATTACTTCGATTATTTCCTTCATATACAAAATTTCTCATAAGAGGAATACAATTACCGAAAAAAGGTTTTTTTTGTTTTTTATTATATTCTCCAAATAAGCGAGATAGATAGTTTTATTGACTATGTGACACATGCAGAATATGGTTTAGAGTAAGTCAGTGGAACAGAATATATTACACAATATACACATACATTTACATAAATAAAATAAAATTTGTAAAACACATATACAAACATACATGTAAACACAATATTGATTTCATTGAAAATATGAACGTGATGTTCATAAAGTCAGTTGTGGAATCATCTGCGACTGAAAGTTGGAATTTAGTCGCTGTTTTCCATCGTACAAGATAACCTCTCTTGGAAGGGATTCATGCTTTAAAGAGAAACATTCTCAATTGAAAATTGAATCAATACATGACTCCTCTGGAAACGGAAAAACCCTACGATAAAATTGAAGTTACTTTTTTTCAATATCTTCAATTTTATCGTAGGGTTTTTCCATGTCCAGAGGAGTCATGTATTGATTCAATTTTCAATTGAGAATCTTTCTCTTTAAAATAATATATGTGTTATAGCTACATTTAAAAGAAAAGAAAATTATGAAAGTGAGGTCACAAAAGGGATGTTCGAATATAATCATCAACTGAATAGAAGCAATGATCCAAAAGCACTTTTTTCACATTAATTTTGAAACATTTATCATTCATGGATTCAATTTGGCAAGGTAATTTGTTATAAAGTTTGAAATTCAAAGAGTTTCTTCCTGATTTTACTGATCTCTAGCGTGGCACTAGTAAATCATCGGAAGTAACGGAACGTGTGTTATGATGACGAAGGCTAGACATTTTTGGGATGCTTGGAATGAATTTCTGTCAAATTTTGTAGAATGTAGATACAAGGAAGTGGTTAAATCCGTAACCTCTTAAAGAGTGGTTGACAATGTCCATTATATCTAACTCCGGTTAATATTCTTATTGCTCGTTTCTGTTGTTTAAATATTTTCACACAGTTAACTGAGTTACCAGATAAAACGTACCATAGCTGATCAAAGAGTGAAAAATCTCGAAGTATATGTTTTTCAACATGGTCGGGTTCAACCATCGACTGAGTTGCCTGAGTAAAATGAAAATACTGGTCATCCTAGTACTAACAGGTCTATTCACTATCTTTTGAAGATATCGTTAGCAGTCGTTACCAAGCGATGAGTCATTGAATAACGAAAAATTCAATTTGATTCTGTGTATTTAACGACTTATTGCTAGGTAACGACTGCTAACGATATCGTTAAAAATTAGTGAATAGACCTGTAAGTATGTCTATGTGGTGTGGCCAATTCAGACAATCATCTACTACAACCCCAAGCAATTTACAGTGGTTACCTCTGGTAATTTGGATTACTGGAAATAACTAGGTTTTGGGATTTTTCCCTGTTTATGTGAAGATTATTTGCAGAAAACCAAGTTTCTGCTTCAGATATTATTGTTTCTGCATGTTCAAGAAGAAGAGAAATATTGGTATTAGAAGTAATGAAAGACGTATCATCCGCAAAGAGAACAATCTCACACTTTGTCATCATACGGAAGCATAGGTCATTTATGTATATTATAAAAAGCAGTGGCCCCAAGACAGATCCTTGGGGAACACCATGAAGAATATTTTTCATTTCAGATTTAGAGTTATTGGGTAGGTAGACAATTGTTGTCTCCCCTCTAAATATGATTTGAATAATTTCAATGGCGTGCCTCTCATGCCATAAAATGCAAGTTTTTCTAAAAAGAGCTCATGGGAAACACAGTCGAAGGCCTTTGAGAGGTCACACATGGTCAATAATGAATGTTCATAACCTTCCAAATCCTCGACTATGCTTTCCAAGATTTCAAGGAGTGCTTTGTTGTAGATTTATTACAACGAAAGCCAAATTGGGCAGAGTGAAAGAGTTTGAACCCTTCGAAATAGCCCAATAATCTGACTTTCAATAGTATCTAAATTCTTTTTGAAAAAATTACTATTACTGATATTGGCCAATAATTATCATCCTTATCAACATCATCTTTTTTGTGCAGGGGCACAACTTTTCCAATTTTAAAGGCACTGGGAAATATACAATAATTTATCAAGATCGGTAGTAGTTCTACTAAACTGTCCAAAGATTATTTCAGGAAAGTATCATTTAAGCCATGGAAATCTGCCGAGGAATATTTTTTCAGCTTATGTATTACTTGGCGAACCTCATGAGTGGTCGTTTTGTACAAGAAAAAGTTATGATTTACAGGAGGTACAGATTTCAAGTAGTCGGAACTACTTCTCGAAATGACTGGAATGATTTTAAAAATTGTATCAGACACCGTACTAAAAAAATTATTGAAATCTTCTGCATTTATTGCGTTACTAATTTTCAGAACAGGTTTTGTATTACTTTCAAAATTCACCACTTCCCAACTTTATTCATGTTTTTAGGGTTTGGTAAAAATAAATCATATTATGCTGTTTTTTTAGCTATCACAACTGATTTGGTATATTCTTTTTTTAGATTTTTATAGAGATGCCACTTTAAGAGGATCATTTTCTACATCACACACAATTTTCAGTGCTGACAAAATATCCCTTTTGTTGGTTAGTTCTTGACTAAACCACCTCACAGGTGGACGGATATTGGAAAGATAAGTTTTCATGACTTTATGAACATCCTGTTCATATTTTCAATAAAATCAACATGCCATACCCATGACAGGTTTTATGCCAGAAAAAATATTTTCAAAGTTTCATCGCACAAGAAATAGTCCAACAGTTCCTCATTACACTGTGAAATTGCTTCTGAAGAGCATGTTTTCCAATTCTTCCGACCTTCCTGATGATCTTAGAAGAGTGAAATAGATTTTTGTCGACCAAAATGTATTGGAGGCCTAGCGAAAGAGATGCAATTCACGTATCAATAAAATGAGCGATTTTCTGTGAGTGATACTTCTGAATAACATTCTGCCTTATCTCATGTATAGATAAGAATCTCTAATGAAAACTGGACATTTAATAAATAATCAACTATCTGTTATATATCAAGTTATATAGGGTCTTTCTCAATATCTATCAGATGTAGTTCAATGTCCAGCGTGGCTTTAGCCGGGGAAGTAGTTGTTTTCTGTTAGATATTACAAAAAAGTAACTTCAATTTAGGTAGGTTTTTTCCATTTCCAGAGGAGTCAAGTATTGGTTCAATTTTCAATTGAGAATGTTTCTCTTTACAAAATCGACAACTATGTTGTAGATATTGTCTATATACGATAACTTGGGACACCCTGTATATTTGATTATTCTTCTTAGTAGATATACCAGAGTGAATTTTAACTGCATTCGCTTAGTTTCGTGTCATTCACTTCCCATGCACATTTTATTAATGCAGTTATAGTAAGAAGTAGAACAAGTACTTTCATACACATGAAGTGGTTTTGTGGAAGTGACTCAAATATGGGTTTTCTCTCGTTAAACTGGTTTTTCACGAAGTTCTGAAATCCCCAGATCATTTAACTTTCCTATTAACACTGGTTCAGATTTGATGAGCTGCTAATAACTCAATAGAAAACAAAACGCATGCGATCAAAACATTGTTCAACGTGTAAATTGCTAAGTTTTTTGTATTGGTACCAACGTGGAAATCAGAGTAGCTGTAGGACTTTTTTTTAGTATGAGCATGAGAGTTTGTTTTACTCATTTTTTTTATATGGTAACATGATGGTTCGTAGCGTTAGGAAAAAAGAATATTTCATTACGATTAATTTGATACGGCACACTATTGGGTTTCAATCAAACTTCCTTGAAAAAACTTAAAAAGAATACGTCAGATCTTTCTTAAACGCCCGTGACCAACGTATAACACATAATAATTATCAATTCAAAAACTAATAACATATCTCCCTGCCCTAATATGTTCACTAAATACATTTTTTTCAATACACATTTGATTTAATTGTATCAGTTGTGTTGGTGACAAGTTATTCGATACACTCACAATTTATTTTGATTCCAAATGATGCTTCATATAGAAAAAAAATTGAATTTAGTTTGTTTGAAACCAATAGTGTACGGTATCAAATCAATCGAAATAAAATGCCGTTTTTCCTTAACCCGACGAGCTACGATGTTGTCATTTGAAAAAAATTTGTAGTAAGTATTTAACCGTCAGGCACACGCGACAATTTTCGGGACGCAAACACACTAGCGGGGTGGATTGAACCCCATTTCCTACTTACACTCAAAAAATACACATTCTCTGTTTCTGAAAGAAAATTTGCATTTACTTCATTAAATAAATCTATATTCTTTGAATATACCAATTTTTATGCAAAAATTAAGCAATTTCAAGTTTGATTTCGCTTTAATCAAAAATTCATTGACATTTTCGATAGTAACATGTTTTATTGAATATTGAACAGATATACATAAATTAAATAATAAGATATTTGGAAAAAAACAGGCCAAAAAATTTCTGAACCTAGTCACACGCGTGGGGTCTTTTGCACCCGAGACAAAGAACTAATGCGTCCACGCGGCGATACAAGAGCGTAAATACTGATTTTCCTTGGTCATTCGAAGGGTGGGGTGCTGACCGAAAGGTATACAAAGATTGACATTTGGCAAAATTTTATTCTGCGTTCTATCAACTAAAAACATAGCGCCTGGGTGGAATCCACCCCAGCGCGTGTGCTTGAGGGTTAAAAATGTAATTTCACATGTAATTTCACAATCAAAAGTCGGGGATTTATGAAATTAGCTGTAAGGACTGTGAGACAAAGTATTTGGGTCAAACCAGAAGGGCCATGAGAGTATACGGTTCGGAGAACACATTGCTCATATGCGATATTCAAGACCCGAAAAATCGAGTGTGGCCCAACATGCTAAGGATCACTACCACCGATTTGATGACACAAGTTTAAAATTAATCAGACAGGTTCATGATCATATACTTCTCGATGCATTCGAGAGTCTGGAAATTGCCAACTGTAAAAATAGTTTGAATGCTGATAAGGGTCCTATTCCATATAGCCCATTATTAAAGTTCGTAGTACATTAAAAATTTTTTTTTTTCAATAAATTCCTAAGTTATTGTCTTATCAAGAAATTTTTGTCATCAAACCAAACCAAGTAGTATAACATTAAAATTAATTAAAATGTTAGGTAAACAAGTTAATAAGATAATTTGACGTCCATTAAGAAATAATGGTATAAATAGAAGTAAGGTAGTATAAGTGGTTCAGTTAGCTTTTAGCTCATGAAGATGCTAACTTTGTTGGCGTAACGCGCGTCGAGTGTGATTGTGACGTAGTTTTGGTGTTTGGGTAGTTCCTTTTTCTTGAATCGTATTCACATCAAAGGTTCCAAGATATTCATTTATTTGATAATATCATCATATAATTCCTCTAAAACTCTATCAAACGAATATTTACCGGCTATGTAACAAATTATTCAACAAAAACACGATTGCAATAATACAACCTTCGTCGCAGTCACATAAAAGCCATGAAATATCGCGAAAACCCGTCAATTGATATGGGATTAGCCGAGCTCAATTACTTCTTGTGATTTCACGGCAGATTGAGTATAAATTATAATTCTAATTTGAAACCACTAGTAAACACGGGTTAATCTAGGAAATTCCGGAATTTTAGTTTTTCGACTTCAAAGTCGGAATTTTTAAGTTTTAACTCGACACCTCCGTTCTTTTGTTTTACCCCAGTCATACATCGTCAATGTTCTTCGGTTTTCCTCATCATCAGGCAAATACAAGTCAATGAGCCTGATGTAGTCCTCCTCGACCACCAAAGTAGGAAAAACGGACTAAATATTGAGATGTACTCTTTAAACTCCGCAGGCTTCACCCAAACCATTCTGTTAAAATGGTGGTTCTGATCATAGGAGTCCTTGGTGGACACACTTCTCTTGAATTTGAAAATGATGATATGGCAGAAATATGAGCCGGACAAATGCAAAAGGCCGTAATCCTTGGTTCACTTCGTCTGCTCAGGGCACACTGATTCTCAAACGAGTGAGGGATTCTCCGGAGTGTGGAAGCTTTGGAGACAGGGCCCGGTTGGAGTATTCCCAATGGAAAAAATTATAATGATCCTCCCTCATAAACCTCATAGACTACATAGAGTATACCCATAGGCATAGCCTGGGCGGGTATAGTGGACGGCTATTCATCTGACTTGTTAATTTGTGTTATATAATTAATGATAAACCCCATGTATAATAATTGTTTTCCAGTAACTACCTGGTTTGTCTCCAATTTGTCATATTTGGCATTAGTTAATTTGCGCTGCAGTTTTGCGAAATAAAGCCTATAAATCGTAAAGGTTTTCTATAACAATTTATTTCACAAATAAAAAGAACAACACACGTAAATCATGGATAAGTTCATGCGCCCAGAAAGATTCGAAACTTATCCAAGCTCAACGAATGCAGCAAAGGAATGGACTCATTGGCTGAAAACTTTCAAAAACTTTTTAGAAATTACTGATTCTGATGGCACCCTGGACTCAAACAGTAAACTTAAACTTCTAACTAATTTTGTATCGCATTCTGTTTCGACTACATTAGTGAATGCAAAAATTACGACGATGCTCTCAAGGTACTAGATGAAACATATGTAAAACCTGCGAATGAAGTTTTTGCTAGGCACTTACTATCCACCCGTAAACAGATACCAACAGAAACTATCGATCAGTATATTCAAGCTTTAAAACTGCTGAGTAAAGACTGCAATTTCAAATCTGTGTCAGCAGAGCAGAATAAAAACGACTTTATTAGGGATGCTTTCATCAGTGGTCTTCAGTCTAGTGAAATTCGTCAACGTATTCTTGAAAATAACACCCTGATTCTGAATAACGCCGTTTCTCAAGCTCGATCATTTGAAGAAGCTCGAAAACAATCTCAAAAGTACATTTCTACAGAAAAATACATAAACTCTACTCAGCGGAAGGAACAGTACGAAGAAACTACAATCAGCAACTATATGACTATACAACAATGTTTCTTTTGTGGAAATAGTCGTCATCCGAGAATAAACTGCCCAGCACGAGAGCAAACATGCACCTACTGCAAAATAATTGGACATTTTGCAAAAATTTGCATGAAATCCAGAAACGCTAAAACTCCAAAAAGTAACGATTCTACGTCAGCTTCAAAATCGTTAATTGCTTCCGCATCTTCCCAACCAACACACTGCCTTTCAAAAGCACTCATCAATATAAAATTGAAGAAAGTTTTTACACGTGCCTTAATTGATACAGGAAGCTCAGATAGTTTTATAGACTACAATTTTGCAATAACTAATAATTTTCCAATGGAAATCTGCTTATGGTCAAGTTTCTATGACTTCCACATTATGTGCTTCTGCTATTCAAGGATACTGCTTCGTAAACTTTCAACTACTAGACAGTAAATATGAAAATTGCTGTTCTACCTAACCTTTGCTTTGACATTATCATAGGTCATTATGAAGCAACATACTCAAGTTAGTGTAATATTTGGTGGATCCAAGCCTGTCCTCTCATTCTGCTGCCTACTACAAGCAAAAGTTGAACCACCAACGCTATTTTCAAATCTCAACAATGACTGCTGTCTGATAGCAACGAAATCCCGGAAACATTCAGAAGAAGATGAAAAATTCATTGAAAATGAAATTAAACAATTACGTAGTGAAGGCATTAAGTATTGAAGAAAGCACTTTCCCATGGAGAGCCCAAGTATTAATCAGTCAAGAATGGTTATCGATTATTCACAGACCATAAATAAATTCACATTACTTGATGCGTATCCCATTCCTAACATACAAAACATCGTTTCAAAAATAGTTGAATATAAAGTATTCAGTACTATAGATTTGAAAAGTGCATACCATCAGATACCTATTCAAGAAACGGACAAACCTTACACAGCCTTTGAAGCAGCAAGTCAACTGTACCAGTTCAGAAGAATTCCGTTCGAAGTTACGAATGGAGTTTCTTGCTTCCAACGAGTAATCGATTCCATAATATCTCAAGAAAATTTAGAAGGAGTGTTTGCTTATTTAGACGACGTTACCGTGTGCGGCAAAACTCAAGATAATCATGACAAAAACTTGAATGATTTTAAGTGCACTGTCACAAAATATGAATTAACACTAAATGAAAGGAAATGTGATTATTCAAAGCGTTCAATCAATCTTCTTGGGTATACGATAGAGAACGGAACACTCAAACCAGATCCAGATCGTCTCAAACTTATTAATTTACCTGTTCCCAAAGACACATCCGGTCAAACGAATAATTGGTATGTTCTCACACTATTCCAGAAGTTTTCAGAGAAAGTAAGGGCTCTCATAAATTGCATAACTTTTCCTCTACCGGATAACGTCGTTAGCGATTTTGAAACTAGCAAAAGTGATATAAGTGAATCACTCTTATGGACGATTAAGGAAGATGAACAACTTGTAGTAGAAACAGATGCTTCCGACTTTGCCACAGCAGCCACATTGACGCAGTACAGTAGACCAGTAGCATTTTTTTCAAGGGCTCTTTCTAATTCTGAACGCCATCACTCATCTGTAGAAGGAGAAGCATATGCCTGTGTTAAAGCAATGTGGAGACACTTTCTCATAAATCGAAAGTTCAAACTCGTAACTGACCAAGAAGCAGTGTCATTTATGTTCGATACAAGGCATTCGAGCAAAATCAAGAATGAAAAGATTATACGTTGGCGCCTAGAGTTGTCCTGTTATAATTACGACATTGTGTATCGCCCAGGCCATTCGAACTTGGATGCAGACGCACTTTCAAGAATATGTTCAGCGAGTTCCAAAGAGCAACTTTATGCATTAAATCAATCATTGTGTCACCCTGGGATAACTAGAATGTACCATTTCATACGAGTAAGAAATCTACCATATTCATTAGAAGTCGTTAAACTTATGGCAACTTCCTGTCCAATTTGTGCCGAATTGAAACCAAGATTCAACAAGAATATTGGGAGCCACCTTATAAAAGCAAGTTCACCGTTTGAACGTTTCAATAAATATCGAATTCAAGGGACTCTTACCAAGCTGTACCAACAACAAGTATATGTTGACAATTATAGATGAATATTCACGATTCCCTTTTGCATTCTCTTGTTCGGATATGACTTCAGCTACTGTTATTGGATGTTTTAATCAACTGTTTTCAATATTTGGAATGCCTGCATATGTTCACTCAGATCGAGGAACATCGTTCATGTCACAAGAATTGATTGATTATCTACATTCTCGAGGAATAGCTACTAATCGAACTACACCTTATAATCCTGAAGGCAATGGACAAGTGGAACGGTACAACGGCATTATATGGAAGGCAATCAAATTGGCTTTGAAAACAAGACAGCTGAGACCTATACATTGGGAAACTGTTTTTACCTGATGCTTCCTGATTCCATAAGATCATTATTATGCACCTCAACTAACTGCACACCTCATGAACGCCTATTTGACTATCAAAGACGTTCAACTAGTGGTACCTCTGTGCCTTCTTGGTTGAAATCTTCTGACATTGTTCTTTTGAGGAATCAACATCGGCGTAACAAATATGATCCACTTGTGGAAGAGGTAGAGCTACTTCAAGCGAATCCAGAGTACGCTTCAATAAGACACCAAAATGGATTGGAATCTACAGTATCTGTGAAACATTTAGCTCCAAGAGGAGACATAAATTTACTCCTGAATGAAAGCGAAGTCACCGATAATAGTTTCGAAGAATTATTAGACAAGAGTCAATATAAATAAGGAACAGACACCCCCTGAAACAATGCCAACTAACCACTCAGATAATGACATAAATGAAGTGGAAAACAGTTCTCTGGAAGGAAGCTGTTCAAGGCCGAACCTTTCGAATTCCCGTTCAACACGTTCTTCTACAAGAGTCAGCAAACCACCTCGGTATTTGAGTGATTACATACAAGATTAACTCGGGGAGAATGTTATATAATTAATGATAAATACCATGTATAATAATTGTTTTCCAGTAACTATCTAGTTTGTCTCCAATTTGTCATATTTGGCATTAGTTAATTTGCGCTGTAGTTTTGCGAAATAAAGCCTATAAATCGTAAAGGTTTTCTATAACAATTTGTCACAGATTGAAGGTCTCTAGAAATACTGATAAAATAAGTTTGAGAAATAGCACCTAACAATAATTTTTCAATTTTACCAAACGTGGAAAAGGAAAAACATTTGGATACTATTTAGCCTAGAGTAAAAAATTCCATAGTTCATTCATTTAAAAATTTTATTGGAATCTCATAATTTGGTACAATTATTTATTTATTAAAATTCAGTATTAACTTTAAATTCAAAGTTCAACGCCAGTCATTAACCAGCAGGTATTGGGTTCATTCCGGTTCATCAACACTCAATGGCAAGGATGCTGATTAAGCAATAGACGTCAGCTATATTTTTCACATAAATTGAAATGTTCGTTTTTAATGTGGCTTTTTTTCATTTCCATACTTCTGGGTGGTATGACACACAATAAAAGAGTTTTTCTGTTTCTCTCAATGGCAGCTTGATGCACTTCATCCCCTTGGTTTTGGTTATAATGTAAGTTCAATTTGTTTGTACATGCCCTTTATGTATTTCCAATGTTTAATTCATTTGTTCACTTCACTTGGGTTTTGTGCAGTTTGTTTCATTTGCCCACATGGTTTTGTGTATACTTTCAATAAATTACCTAATTTCCCTTCAATCTTTCATTTCACTATACCAGGATGGTCACAATTACTGGTGCACAATGTTTCAACCTCTCGCTAGCCAAGCAAGATAGTTATTGAGCACCTGATAGAATGGGTTCCTCAATTCTGTCAAAGGAAGATATATTAATTATTTTCAAATACTATCTAGTTATACGAATAAACCTCATATGAAGAGGGCATAGAGAACAAACAAAAACTATGAATTTGAATTACATCAACAGCGATTAGTTTTATGCAATGAATATTTAGAGGGCTGATTGAAAAATCAACTTTCCAAGTTACATCATTATTTATACAGGGTGTTCCAATCTCGATGGCCTATTATACGTTTCTGGAAAAACAGACGTAGGATTATTTTGAAAATGTGGTTTCTTAGACAATCAGTTCTGCTCTATAGATCTAAAATATTTTCAGTGCTGCGGCGTTGCCGCTTCCATCAAAAAGTAGCAACGACTTTGATATTTTAAATGGAATATCCTGTAGATTATTGCATTTTTCGCTTTGCTATTGCTTTTATATTATTTTCATATAATACTTCCCTATACCTATCTCCAGTGGTTTTCGAGAAAATCATTAACTTCCTTTTGTGCGAAACATAGCACAATTAAATGTTTATTACTGCAGTATTTGGATACGTAGAAAACTGAAATTTGGGATGTAGTTTGACAATGTCCTGTGTATCAGTCTATCAGTTATGACTAGGGGAATTCGTTCTTCATTATACAGGTTCGTTGAAAATTTGTGATTTCACCGACAGATACGAAAGTATTGAAAAGTGCACTTTTTTAAATGAAACATGGATCATGGAATATTGTCAGATATCCTAAAAGACAATTTAATTTCCTTTCAAATGATGTGTCATGATCCTATACCTAAATAGCCAGGTTTCCGAAAGAAAGCAAGTTTTCTATGAAAATTGGATAATTTTGCCATATTTTGTATTGGGTGGATATGAAATATCATGGAACATGTTATTACGAAAATTCGAATATTAGTACATTAATAATAAAACATTTGAGGTTTCATTAACGTAGATTTTATTAGAAAAGAATACGATAATGATTCAAATGAAAACCTGATTAAATGTTGTCGAATTTCTCCCATATTTGTACCTGTTCAATCTATATTGATATTTTGAATTTTTTTCACAAGTCTTTTCCAAAACTAATATTGCATGAACCGAGAAATACAGTGATTCGAAATTTTAAGTCAGATTTGAATAAAGTATGCTGGGTTCCATTTCCCATATCCATGATGATTTTATCTCCCATTCAGGGTATCTGAAAAACGTGTGTCTGTTGGGAAATCATGATTCACCTTGAGCAGAACTCTTATCCATCTTATCCGTCTTAAGCGTCTTATTCTCAATCTCCAAAGGTTTTAGTCAGTTCTCTGCTCACTTCTTGTTTACACTGAGGGGGGGGGGGGGGGGCACCGTCCAACTGATACCAACAACTTCGATATACATGATGCGGCAAATTCCCAAAAAGTTTCTAACATATTTTCCGTATAATTTTCTGAAGGAAATTTGGAACTTTATAAGTCCATGTCCCAAGCACAGCCTAATTCCGTTCGATTCTTCTGAATCTTTTCTATTCATTTGTTCATTGATTTTTCTGCGTGTTCTCGAAATAATTTTTTGCACTAACAGTGAATATAGAACAGATTCAAAATATCTGCATTTCGATATGCATTATAATCCATCATTTTCAATTCCCACTATAACGATTCGAATTAGGTAATATTTTTCAATTGAAATAATCGTAGGTAATATCCCAAGACCATGTCAAATAGCCTACTATTATTTTCTTCATAATTCTATCGAGATTATCTGACAATTTAATGAGACCATTATGAACATTAATAATCTGAATAACTCCCGAGAGCTTTAGCTCGAGGGAGTTATTCTTTGATTATTAATGTTCATATGGTCGAATTGAATTGTCTCAAAATACAAGTTACTCGAGATGAATTAAGGAGAATAATAGTTTCTATTTGTCATGGTCTAGTGATATTTAGGAAAATTATTTCATGAACAGCATCAAATCATTTATATACTCGATCATATACGTTTCAACATTTAACAATCCTTTCTTTTTTGAGAACAAGAATGCAGGTTTCGTCTTATTGCATTACGCGCATTCCTATAGCACTTTGGAATTCGATATCTTCAAATGGATTTATCTTACGTTTATGTTTATTGATGTCAAATTCCTGGAGAGTTTTCGCAGTTGAATTCCACATCACTTTAACCGTGTTCTCTTTATATTCCTGGCCATTTTCTTTACGCATATTCCATCCCCAATCCAATTTTTGAGGATTTCGGCGATCATGATTGTTGGGGTAGTCGCACAAAATTCATATTTCTTCTGCTGACACAAAGACATACATTGTCTCCAGTCAGACTGTTTACTGTATTTTCTGAGATGGATTCGCTTATTTATACATTAATTTCTGTCATAGAAGATAACCAAAAACGAGATATTTCATTTTTGAGCGACTAAGTTATGTCAAACTTGTTTACCTAAATAGCCGCTCATATCACACATCATGAGACTTCAATCATGAAATTTCATTGGTGTAGCAATGTGTGAATGCAATAATATGTCGTATGCCGGGACCAGAAAAGAGCAAAACAATCTGTTAATTCCACAAACAGTGAATTTAATTAAGTTTCTGCCAGAAAGAAGTATACAAAATTACTTTATCTTTCAGGTTTCCAAAGAAGCTCTCAATCCAATTGAGCATCTCTGGGACCAACGTCAAAGGCGCATACGTCGCCGACCTGCTTTGATGCCATTCCACAAGAATTTCTTACAAACCTTATTGATTCGATCAACTGAATGAAGTCATTTTGGCGTGGGGTGGCCACACTAGATATTAGCCCCTCAAAATGTGTTTATTGTTTTTTAATTTTTTATGTTTTTGTTAGTTTTCTAATTGAACTTACGTTTCGATGTTTATTTGTTGTGTTGTCACAGCTTCGTCCGAGGCGTTCGCTTCTAAACAGTGTATCTCCAGTAAAAACAGAGAAAATGTCGTGATTAAAAAACCAAAATGTTCAGAATAGATCAGGGTTCAATGAGATTTCAGTTGACAACAGCTGCTATAGTTGTTGCACTCCATAGGGTGAAGCTTCGGATAAAGTTCGTCTATTGCATAAAATAGCTCTAATAATGGGTGTCTTTAGAGGACTAAGCAGAGATGAACTTACTATGAACTATGAACTTACTATGAAAATTACTATAAACGACATAGAAGATAAGGGTAGCTGTTTATTGAAATACCGGAACTCAAGACCCTCTGGATTATAGGATCTCAGATTTTTCGTTACGTACCTCTACCGAAATGGTTCGTGCACCAAGAAACCAAGCCAACTCCAAGCTTATGACAACATAAATGAGCATCTTTTTTTTTTCAATTCAAAAAAACAACAATTCAACTTTCATTTCTCGTTGTCGATTTCATAGGAATTCCTGTATGGTTTTTCAAGGTAACTACTAAGTACTCAGTCTGGTGTCGAATCAAGTAATCATTTGGAACAATAGTTTTGATTACATAATTAATAATCGCTATGTAAAAAGCAATTTTTCACCGGGTTTTGTTCACTTTGTGAATATGAGATTATTTTTCCATTCTGGACGGTTTTCTCTGAATTACCGCATCCGTGTCATTTCTCACTGCTATAGTTAGAATTGGCACAACCGTACACGTCATAATAATATGCATGTTGAAATTTTTGCTATTCAGGTGATGATAGTTTCAGTTGGAGTCCATTTGATTGAAAGTACACCAAAAATGTTTCTATGCTCATAGTTTGTTTGCTCCCTCCTTCTGAGGTACGAACTTATAACAAATAGATACTATTTAATGTGCTAATATGTACGAAAGCGTAGAGAGGCCACAATGAATAAAAAAATTATTTCGTCTAATTCCGACTTCGCGACTCGGAATTAGTATAATTTCGAGTTCACAACTCGGAATTAGCCTAATTCCGACTTCACAACTCAGAATTAGCCTAATTCTGACTTTGCAACTCGTAATTAGTATAATTCTGACTTTACAACTCGGAATTAGTATAATTCTGACTTTACAACTTGAAATTATGCTAATTCCGACTTCACAACTCGAAATTAGTCTAATTCTGACTCCGCAACTCGGAATTAGTGTAATTCCGACTTCACAACTCGGAATTAGTGTAATCATTACGATTCCACGAGTTGGCTGGAGTTATGTGAAAATGAAAACTTGAACCGTCCAGCGAGAACTTTGAAGATTTAATACAGCTGATGGTTGGCGGTTGGCCCTAAGATCTATCAAAGAATATAGCAATTTTAACCTGTGGTAGAAGTCCATTGTGTCTCGAAGTGGAGTGGTGTAGATTTAAGATATAGAAAAACTCAAAGTCATCTCCACAATTTAATATAACCATCAATGTTATGTAATGGTAGATCGATCAAAAACCATCGATCAGTTAATTGGTATCGTAGTAGTACATGTTTCGAGCCTATATAGGCTCATCATCAGCTAAACCAAAATTCTACAAAAAAGGAAGAACATCTTAACTATCAGTAATCTAATAGTGTAATATACTTACATGGAGAGAAAATTGAAATGTGAAAAAATTTATTAATAAAAAGTGTCACCACATGTTGCCACAAGGGTTATGTGGTCCCACTAGCATATTGTTTTTTTATTGAAAAGTGCGTGAGTGTTTCTCCTGTCATTGTTCCATGTCAACTTTTGACTTTAAGCATTTTTGACAGTTGATCCCTGATATTTGTCTATTTCAATTAAAACATTACTGTCATCCCATTCTCTCTCTATTAGTTACTCCATGTGGTGGTTTTCGTTAATTTTTATTCCCATAATAAGGGATATAGGCCCTAAGCCTCCCTTAATGGTTGCTCTTCCCTTTAATAAAAAAGATGATACAGGCCCTAAGCCTCCCTTATTGTTATTTTGGTTCTTTTTAATAAAAAAACAAAATGCTAGTGAGACCACATAACCCTTGTGGCAACATGTGGTGACACTTTTTATTAATACATTTTTTCACATTACAATTTTCTCTCCATGTAAGTATATTACACTATTAGATTACTGATAGTTAAGATGTTCTTCCTTTTTTGTAGAATTTTAGTTTAGCTGATGATGAGCCTATATAGGCTCGAAACATGTACTACTACGATACCAATCAACTGATCGATGGTTTTTGATCGATCCACCATTACATAACATGGATGGTTATATTAAATTGTGGAGATGACTTTGAGTTTTTCTATATCTTAAATATAGCAATTTTAGATATGCTATGTGGTTGAATGCTTGGCGGAACCATTAAGAATTTTGGAAATTGTAGATTTTAATCATAGCTTGATGTACCAATTCACCCGACATACTGCATATTTATTTTCTGACATCATCTACAATACCTAGGAGTTCGCAAAGACATATTGGAGGTATTCCTGTTTTTCTTTGTTTTTCAATTAAGTACACACAGCACCGAAAATGTTGCCAGCAATGACAACAAAGCAGAAAACCTTTGATGTTTACCGCCTTCCAACAGGACCGCGAAAAGTTACTGCAACACAACACATTTTGTTGAGTTTCAGATTTGTTGTTAACTTGTTAAAAACATGTTTTTAACAGGGTTGAAAACGTGTTTTTTCCTTTTTTTTTGGAAACTGGAATGCGAAAAGTTTGTTGCAACCAGAAACACAACAGACTCGTTTTTTGAAGAAAATTTTCAGATTTGTTGTTAAATTGTTGAAAAAGATTGAGTTGATGTTTTGTTTGTGTTTTTTGGGTTGATGTGGACACGGCATAAGAGTTGAAAACGGTAATTTCATTGAAAATATGAACAGGATGTTCATAAAGTCAGTTGTGGAATCATCTACGACTGAAAGTTGGAATTTAGTCTCTATTTTCCATCGTACAAGATAACCTCTCTTGGAAGGGATTCATGTTGTAAAGGGAAACATTCTCAATTGAAAATTGAACCTATACATGACTCCTCTGTTAATGGAAAAACTCGATAAAAGATACTTTCTTGTAATATCTAACAGAAAACAATTACTTCCCCGGCTAAAGCCACGCTTGACATTGAACTACATCTGATAGATATTGAGAAAGACCCTATATAACTTGAGAGAAAAAATCTGAAAGTGAAAATTTGCATTTTCATTCAGATAGTTTATTATTTATTGAATGTCCAGTTTCCATTGGAGATTCTTATCTATGAATGAGATAAGAGAGAATGTTATTCAGAAGTATCACTCACAGAAAATCGCTCATTCCATTGATGCGTGAATAATTGCATCTCTTTCGCTAGGCCTCCAATACATTTTGGTAGATAAAAATCTATTTCACTCTTCTAAGATCATCAGGGATGTCGGAAGAATTGGAAAACATACTCTTCAGAAGCAATTTCACACTGTAATGAGATGGAAAATAGCGACTAAATTCCAACTTTAGATGATTCCACAACTGACTTTATAGACATCCTGTTCATATTTTCAATGAAATCAACATGCCATACCCATGACAGGTTTTATGTCAGAATTTTTTTTTCAAAGTTTCACCGCACCAGAAATAGTCCAACAATTCCTCATTACAGTGTGAAATTGCTTCTGAAGAGTATGTTTTCCAATTCTTCCGACCTCCCTGATGATCTTAGAAGAGTGAAATAGATTTTTGTCGATAAAAATGTATTGGAGGCCTAGCGAAAGAGATGCAATTCACGCATCAATGGAATGAGTGAGTGATACTTCTGAATAACATTCTCCCTTATCTCATTCATAGATGAGAATCTCCAATGGAAACTGGACATTTAATAAATAATCTCAACTATCTGAATGAAAATGCAAATTTACACTTTCAGATTTTTTCTTTTTAAGTTATATAGGGTCTTTCTCAATATCTATCAGTGTAATTCAATGTCCAGCGAGGCTTTAGCCGGGGAACTAGTTGTTTTCTTTCTGTTAGATATTACAAAAAAGTTAGTTCAATTTTATCGTGGGGTTTTTCCATTTCCAGAGGAGTCATGTATTGATTCAATTTTCAATCGAGAATTTTTCTCTTTAAAAGTTGAAAACGTGTTTTTGTCCTTTCTTTTGATGGAAACGGGAACGCGAAAAGTTTGTTGCATCCAAAAACACACCACGTTTCGTTGAAGAAAAGTTTCAAATTTGTTGTTAAATTGTTGAAAAACATTGAGATGATTGATTTCATTGAAAATATGAACAGGATGTTCATAAAGTCAGTTGTGGAATCATCTGCGACTGAAAGTTGGAATTTAGTCGCTGTTTTCCATCGTACAAGATTACCTATCTTGGAAGGGATTCATGTTTTAAAGCATGAATCCCTTCCAAGAGAGGTAATCTTGTACGATGGAAAACAACGACTAAATTCCAACTTTCAGTCGCAGATGATTCCACAACTGACTTTATGAACATCCTGTTCATATTTTCAATAAAATCAACATGCCATACCCATGACAGGTTTTATGTCAGAAAATTATTTTCAAAGTTTCACCGCACAAGAAATAGTCCAACAATTCTTCATTACAGTGTGAAATTGCTTCTGATGATCTTAGAAGAGTGGAATAGATTTTTGTCGACCAATCAATGAAATGAGCGATTTTCTGTGAGTGATACTTCTGAATAACATTCTCCCTTATCTCATTCATAGATAAGAATCTCCAATGGAAACTGGACATTTAATAAATAATCAATTATCTGAATGAAAATGCAAATTTTCACTTCCAGATTTTTTTTTCTCTCAAGTTATATAGGGTCTTTCTCAATATCTATCAGATGTAGTTCAATGTCCAGCGTGGCTTTTGCCGAGGAAGTAGTTGTTTTCTGTTAGATATTACAAAAAAGTAACTTCAATTTTATCGTAGGGTTTTTCCATTTCCAGAGGAATCATGTATTGATTCAATTTTCAATTGAGGATGTTTCTCTTTAAAACATTGAGATGATGTTTTGTTTCTGTTATTTTTGTTGGATGTGGATCCAGCATGTTTTCTCTTTTTTTTAATGGAAACGCATCAATTTATAAAAGAAAAATCTGTCAGATTAGCCAGATGAAATAATGTAATGATCAATAATAAACGTGTTACTAAGTAGAAAAGTTGCTAAGCATAAAACTAGTACTTTTCTTACTATTTTCTCTAAATAAGGTATACTCTTTTCCATTAAAAATGCTTAACAAGTGCGGAAAGTTATACTTTCCCGCGCGCTCCTGCCGAGGTGGCGTGCGGAAAAGATACGTTCTAATAATATTGAGTAATAACTATAACATGAATTGACGAGTTTGGACATTAGGGATCAATGTTTAAACTTTCACTATAATTTCAATGAAATCGCAATGATTACACTAATTCCGAGTTCTAAAGTCGGAATTATAATAATTCCGAGTTGTGAAGTCGGAATTAGTATAATTCCGAGTTGTAAAGTCGGAATTATACTAATTCCGAGTTGCGAAGTCAGAATTATACTAATTCCGAGTTGTAAAGTCGGAATTAGTATAATTCCGAGTTGTGAAGTCAGAATTATACTAATTCCTCGTTGTAAAGTCGGAATTAGTATAATTCCGATTTGTGAAGTCGGAATTATACTAATTCCGAGTTGTGAAGTCAGAATTATACTAATTCCGAGTTTTAAAGTCGGAATTAGTACAATTCGGAGTTGTGAAGTCGGAATTATAATTTTTTTAATTTTATGTGGCTCTTCTACGCTTTCGTAAATATGTGATGAAGAAACAAGTCATATGAATACCCCTACCCGCACAGGCTATGGGAACATTCGGTACATTCACCGAGTATATATGATGATGAGTATATTATCATTTAATTATTTCGGATCAGAACGTTTTAGCATGTAAATTTTCGCTACTTTATTTTGTTGATTTTAAGAATACTTTAGAGCAGTGTAGACTTTACCATGTAAAAAATTGTAAAATTTGTTTTTACGAAACTCCCAGGTTTTCGGAGAAAACCCCTCAAATGCAGAGCTTGTGTGAGCAAGGGAGATCCGGGACCTACAGTTTAAATAAAAGTGGAATCCGAACCACTTCAGCTCAGTGATACACGACCGGGGATCGAACCCGGACCGTCTGGGTGGAAGCCAAATGCTTTAACACCTTGACCACTTAGCTGGTGACCTACTTTCAATGAGCCTTAACGCAACATACATATGTATATGTTTATAGATGGTTGTATAACGTCATTCATAGAAACCTTATCAACATTCCCATGCTAATTTCGATACGAAAACCACATTTAATGCTCAATTCAAATTTTATAAATTGTCACTACAAGGAGAATAATTAAGTTCTGGATGCACCATCAGAATAAATCATAACTTTTCTATTTTCGACTTGTTCTCATTGAAACTGCATACGTTGTGGCCCTATTTGGTTTTCAGAGAAGCGCTTGTATTTCTGCTTACAAGAAAAGTGTGATCTAAAAATGATTAATGGGGAATAAAAGTTGACTTCGGAAGAAAATATATCCTACTCACTTTGACATCCAATGTTGTCTTCAAACGAATTTTTGTGAGTGCTTCATATGTATGTCTGAGTTCTGGTTATTGAGAAGGTTCATAAGAAGTGTCTTCGAATTATTGTCTGTTTTAATTTTTAGAGTTTAATGTGATTTTAAACCAAATGTTTTGATTGCTTTCGTGTTTACGTTTATTTCTATTTAAGTATTATTTCGCGAGATCCCGTTGATCTGAAATCGGTTAGAGAGCGGTTATACCCCCACCAAAGAAATTTTGAAGGTTAATATCGTTCATGATCTCTCACGAAAATGAACCGGTTAACCGGATTTCATAAACAAATAAACATAACCTCAATAAAAAGATAGTTTCGGATAGACATGTTTCATGTTTGAAGCTTCTTTCTAATTCAGTTCAAATGAAACAATAATCGAGTTCGGTATTATGATCTCAGAGTGGAGCAGATTTTAGTCACGTGGCCACAAATTAATCGGATCAATCGGTAGGCTTGACTTTGACATGCTATTCACCAATAAGCACATCCAAACTTGCATCGTTTTTTTTGTAAAGAATCTTCGAATTTGAAATTTGAACGTTTTGAATATTACAATAACGAATATACAATAAATATTGCTGGTTTCTGTTTGGGAAAATCAAATCATTAATTTTAATGATGATGAACATAACCTCACACTTTCAAATTAATCTTACTTGTCTGCCAAAATTTTCCGAGCAAACAGATCAATCTAAGACTGATCGGATTTGAATAACCGAACGATCAAGATTTACCTCCCCTACAATCGCTTGCAATAAACGAACGATCCAGACTAATCTAACCAGTGACAACTAAATGCGTGTGCACGGAGGTACGGAAATCGGAGGTATCCACCTCATCCAGTGGGCTACTCTCCGCACACAACATCGTCGCAATCCAGCAACTCCGGAACTCTTCTTACAGGATCAGGCAGGAACAGTACGAATTCTTTTTAAATGTTGTTGGTGTTAACCAACGACGCTTCATCTATCTAAGCCAGGCCGTAGATTTCTAGAGGAAGCTATGACCTGGCCAGAAATACTGATGACACCAGAGCCATCCGGGCTACCACTCGGTAGGACAACTACGCGAAGGTCTGTGGCTCCCGGACGACTGCCTAAAACAGCCGAAAAGGAGCTCTTAAATAGATAAAGTGTACATTTACTTTGGCCAATGCCGAAGCAAAGTCATGGTGGGCAGAGCCTATCGGAACTCCGCTCCGAGATATACTCTCAAAGTAAAATTTTTATTTTAGTATTTCTGGCCGAGGTTCACACTCCCCCCATCAAAGGAATCGCTTGGCGTAGGGATGAAACGTCGTTGGTTTGTCCTGAAAAGGACCCTTTCTTTTCTTTTTAGGCTCTTAGCCTTCTTATTTCCTATATTCACAATATGTACATGCTGTAAGAGAGCCTAAAAAGAAGAGAAATGATTAGTATTGATGAAACGTCGTTTGGTACTGCTCCTGGCTGTCCAAACTCGTAGATGTTATGAAGTTTTCAACTTATCGTAGGGATTCCAGGATACTCCTTTACGAGACTTTTATGTAACGGGATGTTACATATTTCCACATACGCTCATCATCCAGCTTCTACAAAGGTGCCACATACTTACTTCGCCCTTGCCCACTGGCTAAGGACAACCAGCCGTTGGTGAGGCAACATCCGTTGAGTCGAATTACCCCAGCACTATTCATGGGAACAACTGACTGGCTGCGGGAATACGATGAACATCGAACCCACGAAGAAGTTGGGTATCTTCACTTCCACTGGAATAACTCGCTTCAGAATCATCTCGAAAGTGCATCCAAGAAAACTTTTCGATAAGTTCTTCCAAGTCCGGGTTACTGGAATTTTCGGGCCCTGCCTCCCACTGGAGTGCAACGCAAATGCATCCACAAATGCTAGGCCCCACGTTGAGCGCCATGACAACTAAATGCGTGTGCACGGAGGTACGGAAATCGGAGGTATCCACCTCATCCGGTGGGCTACTCTCCGCACACAACATCGTCGCAATCCAGCAACTCCGGAACTCTTCTTACAGGATCAGGCAGGAACAGTACGAATTCTTTTTAAATGTTGCTGGTGTTAACCAACGACGCTTCATCTATCTAAGCCAGGCCGTAGATTTCTAGAGGAAGCTATGACCTGGCCAGAAATACTAATGACACCAGAGCCATCCGGGCTACCACTCGGTAGGACAACTACGCGAAGGTCTGTGGCTCCCGGACGACTGCCTAAAACAGCCTAAAAGGAGCTCTTAAATAGATAAAGTGTACATTTACTTCGGCCAATGCCGAAGCAAAGTCATGGTGGGCGGAGCCTATCGGAACTCCGCTCCGAGATATACTCTCGAAGTAAAATTTTTATTTTAGTATTTCTGGCCGAGGTTCACACCAGTCCGACGTAAAATCTGAACGCGACTAATGTTTCCATCAGTTTTATCAATAATTGACGATTTTGTTGATACTACCCTGCTTGTACTTGTGTCATCACAATCACAAGTAACGTAGAGTTCAGTAAGACAATTTGGCGTTTGAAAACTTTGTACCACGCCGACACCTTTTATTTACAAGATAAAACCCTTCAAGGACGGTGAGTTTTCCAACTTTTCTTTTCATCGTTTTCATGCTAACGACTGTATAGAACAGTTATTAACTAAAAAACATTTATAGGGTTGTTGTACCCGGAGGGATTTAAACCAGGAAATTGTCAAGTTTCCTTGTCTGGTTGGGCATCTCCTAAGCTCTGGTTAAGCCCCACGTCTTCCTGTTGAAGATATTTATGGTATTATGGCTCCAGTATAGCTCATTTACCCGAAGTGTAGACTACCTGGTTACGCCTGATGAATTTCTGTCAGATATACTGGAGCCTTCTTCGTTGAAAGTCTTTGTAGACTCTCTTCCATCATCACTTCAGTCCTGGTTGGCCTAGGATCTAGTCCTAAATCTTCACGATGGTGTCACCAGAGGAACAGGTTTCACTTACAATTTTTTATATAGGATGAAATATTGATATTATCTCCGGTTGGAGTTAATATCCTTCAACGACTATCACCACCACATAGTACTATGTGCTGGGAAAAATGATTTCCTAATAAAATCTTACATGTAATGAATTTAACCTCGTATGCAACATATATCGAATATTGAATTTTATTAGAATCACAGTCTTATTTTTGGAAACTGTTACTCTGACCAGTGAAGATTAATTCATATTAAATGTTTGTGTGTTTATTTATGTTTTATTTATTTATTGATTAACACTTTTCAACTTGACAACATTGTATGGTAAAGTCTCTTATAGTTTTGGGTATAACATCTGATTGTCATTATTCGGTTGCTCAACTTTCCAAGTAAGTACTCTTTGACATATACATTTGAAAAGTTGCTGTGGCGCCCCCTCTTATTTTTGTGACCATTCTGTTACTGTTCAATGATATAATTCTGTTATGAAGTATAAACGAACCCATAGTGCCTACGGTCACGTGGTCACGTGGGGACTACTCTAGACAGAGTAGAGACCCACATGAGAACAGACGTGAGCAAGACGACAGAGACAAATACAGACGAACAGTGAACCAGGGAGACGACACGCCTGAAGAAGTAAGACGGAAGCGAAACCTTCGGCGACGCCAACGTCTACTTCAACAGGCTTAAATTTCGATAATCATGCTTTTATGTTTCAGATTCCAAGAAGAACCGACCAAGAAGTAAACTCAGTAAATTCACTACACAACACTTGGCCCTCAGCCGAGAGTTTTTTCAGGCCTTCAACCAGTTTCAGGGGGGCACCATGCACATTAAGTAAAGTCATTGTAAAATCAAATTAAACTCATGTCAGATATAAGAGAGTTTCAGGCCCAGAATTGGCCAAGCAATCAAACAATCAGATTTTATTCTTCTGATCGCTAATCATCAGGATGAGGAACCGCTTTAACGAGCGGGGGTGGTGGATAGGGGGGTGAGCTTTCGAGTACGTACGAGTGCTGGGGTGTTCATCCTTCCAAGCCTCAACCTTAGGGGTTGCACGGTGTAGTGCCTACCGACGAAGAGCTGCCGTCTGCATTGCTCCTTTTCATTTAACCTTAAAGAAAATAGTGTTTGTGAAATCTCCAGATCATCTTCTCCACTTGAAGAAGCTGGTGTAAAGCGAAGGGATTGTCTTGGTTTTATAAACCTTTTTAGAGAAAATCATTTCATTTATATAGTTTCATTATAGATGATATTTTTTCAGGATACTCATCAATGAGTCAATGGCTGTTTTTATCCATATTTATTAGGTTAGGTTCGTCTATTTTACTCTTTGAAGTTTTGACAGTTAGCTAGTATTTTTATCATTTCAATCCCTCATCTCAGTATATACATCTCATCTATAGTAGACTGCAGTCTTTCTGATTTTATATTCTATATATTTATATTGTTTTAATACACTGTCCTTGAGATTTTACATCTTCAACAATGAGACACTTTTGAAATACACGTATAGAAAGTTAGCAAAGCCACTTGCCGGATATTAAATAAAACTAGTAATTGTCGAAGTATATTTGATGAAAAAATTATCCAGACACGTAGTCTTTCCGCTTCAGGAAATTTCAACATTTATTTTGTTAATATGCTTTGGTCATTCGACAATTGTTGAGAGACTGTTCGGAAGCACAAAAAATAGAACAATCAAGTTGTGTAAGTAGATTACTGAAATTCCGACTTTGAAGTAGGAAAAAAAGCCATGACCCTAGACGATTTCGAACACTTTGACAGCACTACAAACATGGATTCACTTGTCTACCGCGGTTCACGCATGCGGACGGCCTGCATACCTTGCAGCGAAAGGCCAAGATGGTAAGCTAAATTCAGTACGCACGTCATCGGCAAAAAAAAAGTATTTCAGTTAAATTATTTCAATATTCGAACGTAGAGGTGTTGACCTATAACCTGTAATTCGTTTGAGTGACGTTTTAATTTTGGCATTAAAGACGTCATCGAATATTTCTTTCAAGTGGTAGTCCTCGTTTTTGAAACTGTTATTTGCAACCGAATATTTTTATATACCGTATGTCCCACTGTGAGCAGCCTCCGATTTATTATTTATTTAATTGCACTTTAACACATACACATCTTATGGGAAAAAGTCTTCTATGAAAATGGCTATATTTTTGATATATTGTAGCTAGAGCCATTCTGAGTCAAAGTCTCCATTGGCCCAACTCGAATTTTGTAATTTTTTGAGAAATTCATCTCATTATATTCATCTCATTTATATTCAACATTGTGTGCGACTGAGCATCGCTAAAATTCGCGAGAAATATTTTTCCATAAAACAGAAACAACGCATTTTTCTACAGGGTTGTCAACAACACACTCAATTCTTCAGTGAATCAATTCGCATACGAGGTTGCAATTATTATTTTTTGCACAATCTTGCAGCGTGCCTGGATGCTCTAGTGATAGTCCGATTTCAATTTTTCAAATAGATTATGAAAGTGGAAGTATAGTACTACAAAACGTATATTCTCATTTTGCGCTACAATGGTGCGAAATGGGTGGAAATGCATACAAACATGACTGAAAACGGCCGAGCCCACGTTAGCTGACGAATGGTAGGAGAGTTCTGGAGATAAGGGGAATTCTTCTAATGAACGGGTTAACATGATAATACGTTTTCCTTCATCTCCCGCTCTCTCCTACCACTTGACCGCTTTAGCCAACTCGGCCGTTTTCAGTCATGTTTGCCAATGATACAAAAGTGAGAATTCAAGAACAAGATAAATATCTATATATGTATATACAGTTCGTCTCACTAACCATATGGAAAACTTTTTTATTATTCATTTTAGGAATTGAAAATTTCGTTCAAATATGCAATTACGTCCATAGACATTGGAAAATTGGGTAATGTTACTTTTTACTTTTTGTTTTATTTTGAATGAACATTTATCTCTTTTGAATATGTAACACATGATCACCTTTCCGTTTCTCAATGTAAGTGCATGCAATTGCATATTTGAACGTAATTTTTAGTTCTGAACAACTTTTTTTCATAAGAATTTTCGATATTTTCAAATATAAAGGTACTTTACTCTTGAGTAAAATTCGTATTTTTTGTCACACCGCGTATACTACTAAAAAATCTGATGATTGTATTTTAGATTTTAGAGCATACAGAACTTTTTATTAGGAATAACTTTTTTTTCTGAAATGAATAATAAAAAAGTTTTCCATATGGTTCCAACTTGGTGAGACAAACTGTATAACAATAACTTTTAACTCTTCCACGCTAGAAGTTTTTTCACATTTTAAAAAGTCAATATTGGACAATCAAATCCACACAGACAAATCTGATCATTGAATTCAGATGAAAAAAAAACTGAATCTTAGGGTGCGTTTACGCACCTTTGGGATTCAATGGGTTTAAGAAAACGTCACGATAATTTCAGTGCATGAGTTGTAGCAATGTATTAATAGATTGGGCCACTTTAATTATTCACAAGCGATACAAACAAGAAATGTATTTGTCAGATATTCATGAAATGTTATTATAAAAGACGAAATAAACAGTATTTATTCAAATCATGATATTTTAAATTCATTTTAGATTCATGAAGTGTATCACGAGATTATTAACCCTTGTTTTTTTAACTAGAAATATCCGAACTTCATTAGAATTTGTAAATAGGAATAAAGTCAAATATTTCGCGTTTCTGAACTGTAAGATGGCACTGACAAGATATGTTTTTCATACCATAGTTACGGCGATATTTTATAATATTTCCATATAAATTACAGTTTTCTGCAACGGTCAACCCCACTGCTAATGCATTGTTGCCAAATCTCAAAATTATTCGGCGTACTGCGAAGGATTATCAATTATTATCTGGTATTAATTGTGGTAATGTGGTTCAATGCATTATGTAGCTATATTACGGATAGTCAGATCACTAGTAATAATAATTATTATTACAATTCTTGTTCGTTGTGGAGATGATTTTGTGATTTCTTTCTCTTCAATAATGAATTATTTATTTACTGTATCATCTACATTAGAGATATAGAATATAAATAATATGTATAAGGCGAAGGGTAGTCTTGACTGACTAGTTGAGGAAAAATGCGGGTGACTGCATCCTCAATGCAGTCAAAATACTGGGCTGTTTAAAATAATACTCTTTGTTATTTGGTCATCAAGCTTTCGGAAATGTTTATTTTCTTTATCTAGGCATTAAACATGAGGTTTATAGTAACAACCCTAATAGCACACCATGTCCCAGGGACGTCCCTATTTGGTACAAATCATGTCCGAATGTCCGGGACTTAAAATCATTGTCCTTGGGACGTCCGATTCAGTGCATTTTCATGAATTTCCCAAAAGGACTTCCTATGGATGTCCCAATCGGTACATCGTATAAAACGTCTCTGCGAGGACGTCTTTGGGATGTCCTGGGTCGGATATATTTTGTAATGTTTCCTAGGACATCCATCGGACGTCCTTGTTAGCAAGTATTCTGGCATGTCTTTGAAAGGACGTCCCATGGTTGTCCTGGTACGGGACATTTAGGTACATCCCGCATGAATGAATATTGGACGTCCCAATTGATTAATCTTAGAATACCTCCTTGCGAGGACTTCCTTGGGATGTCCTGGTTCGGATATATTTTGTAGAATTTTCTAGGATATCCATTGGATGTTCTGGTTGGCATGTATTTGGCATGTCATCGAAAGGACTTCCTATGGTGGTCCTGGTACGGGGACATTCTGGAACGTCCTTGATGGATGTACATCGGACGTCATCCCAATCAGTGAATTTCAGAAAATGTCCCTGCGAGGACTTCCTTGGGATGTTCTGGATTGAACATTTTTCGGAATGTTTCCTAGGTGCATCCATCCAAAGATGAAGGATGGATGATCATAAAAATTAAACTAAATTCTAAAACAGTTACAGTAATTAGTCCTCCATGTGTACCTAGTACCCGTGTATACATCCCAGCTAGTGGTTTTACAGAAGAGGTATTAAATGGATCGCATATTTACAATAGGGCTAAACATTATAGCGAAAACAACCCATCTGAAATAAAACCCTTTTCACTATCATTGAGGTCATCAGGGGCCATATTCTCAAGTTTGTGCGTAGGCCAATACGATTCACAACAATGAAAATAGAAAAATTATGTTTGTCTCTCTTGTTCGTATAAGGATTGAAACCAAACAATTCCTCTATGTATGGATTCCGTGCATAAAGTTGTTTTCTGTGTTTTGTGTTCTGTGTTCAAGTGAAGTGTTGACGAATTGACAGACAGTTGTTGAGTATTTACCAGCTATATGGTCGCTTTTCTATCGTCTTTTGTGATTAATTAGTTTAGTGACTGTTCTGTAAGTTATTTTGTGTTCATTCAGTGTAGTTATATCTATAAATGAAAATAAAAGTTTTGTTATACTATTCAATAGTTATTACTAACCGATTCAACACTGTTTTGAAAAAGGTGTTTCCGTAAGACAAGTAGAGTTGTGTGTATCCTTTAAACATGTACAAAACCGAATTGAATGACTCTGAGAGAGTGCTGAGCTTACCTAGTGAGTAAATCTGGTTCCATCCAAATTGGTATCTCCAGTAATCCACAACAATATCATAATCTTAGTCCTGAAACACATCTGATAATTCTGCACATGCTAAGGACGTCCCAGATGTACTTTGGATTGATGTAATTCGGGGACGTCCAATGAACATCCCAGGTGGATGTCGATTGAATATCCTTATAGAACGTCCAATTTTGGTGAGAAGTCGAGACATTGGTGCTTCCCACGGATGTCCAATGGACGTCCGCGGTACCAATACTGCACGTCCTAAGGACGTATCAATATTGCACGTCCTAAGGACGTCCAAGATGTACTTTCGATTGATGTAATTCGGGGACGTCCGATTAACATCCCAAGTGGATGTCCATTGGATATCCTTATAGAACGTCCAATTTTGGTGAGAAGTCCAGACATTGGTGCTTCCCACGGATGTCCAATGGACGTCCGCGGTACCAATTTTGCACATCCTAAGGACGTCCTGAATGTCCTGAGAGGATGTCCTATGGATTACCATCGGACTTCATGGTGCTATTAGGGAAGTCAACATTGATGAGACACATACAAAGTCATGATTCATGATGGTGGAAAACATCCAATTCTTTTTTTAATCATTATTATAATTATTTCGGCTCAAACTTTTCTATTATATTTTTTCAAACTTGCACACATCACTCAGTATAGGGTGTTGAGTTTGAACAATGAGGTCTCCATCCACCACAAGTCTGAGGGAGGGGGGAACAAATTTCCTCAAATTTGTTGACATAACACAGCAAGGGACATTGAAACCGAATAATGAGGCCCCCGAGGTCTGCATCCAACCAAAACCGGAAGCACTACACCTTTCACCAAATTCACGGACAATATTATTTTTTCTTTGCTGTTCTTATCTTTTCCAGCTCTTCGTATAGGCTTATTATTCAGTGGTTCAGTATCTCCGTCTTTTTTTGTAAATGTAGACTTCGCGGGCCTCATTACTGTTGATTAGTGACCTCTACAGAGCCTTGTCAGTGAATTTAGTGAAACTAACAGAGCCTCTTGTTTTTTGTTGTGTGGAAACCTCGGGGAAATAATTTTCGAGATCAGTTGAGTCCTGTCTATGAATTTGGTGGAATTCACAGTGCCTCCATAATTTTGTTGGGTGGATACCTCGGGGACCTCGTTTTTCGAATGCTGGTGGGCCTCTGCTGAGTCATGTCTACGAATTTGGTTGAATTTGTAGTGTCTTCGCTCTTTTGTTGGCTGGAGACCTCGGTGACCTCGTTAATCGAATTCAGTGGCCTGCTGGATCTGTGAATTTGGTGAGAGTTGCAGTGCCCCTGGGCAATTGTTGGGTGGAGACCTCGGAGACTTCATTATTCGAATTCAGCGTTCCTTGCTGTGTCCTGTCTGAAAATTTCAGGAAATTTGCAGCGCCCTCAGATTTGCATTTTTCGAACTTAACCCCCGTGCCGAATCATGTCTGCAAGTTTCGGAAAATTTGTGGAGTCTTCAGTTTTATAATGGGTGTACTACACCACATTTTTCAGAAACAGTGATGTATTTTCCTTGTCTGCAAATTTCTGTTGATTTTCAGAACATCCGGGCTTACCATGGATAGAGACCTCCTTCTGTTCTAAAAAGGGTTATCTTTTGAATCGTTTTCAGTGTTTCCAAAGTTGGTTCATTTTTTTTTAGATTTTGGTTTATTGATGATGCCAGTGCAGTCAGTTTTCCTGTGGGAGGAGACCTTGGGAATCTTTGGTATTGCCCCTTTTTTCCGGTTCACCTGTATATTATTTATTGTATGCATTTCCTTTGTTTTTCTGATATTCGGCGTTGCAGTGCCCATGGGTTTGTTATAGATATAGTCTGTCCGACCTTCATCTTGCTCAGATTAGATTGCTTTTAGCACAAACGACAATATTGTTGGTAAAATTCAAAAAGAGCAGCTAATATGAACAACTCACTATAATTCATTTTTATCAATATTTTTTAAATTTGTAAGCTGAACTCCGCCTATTATGCTGTTATTTTTTATGTATATAATACAATGTTATTTGAAAACAGCTGGAATGGACAATAAAGACGCTGTTATGATTATTATTATTATTTTTCAATTCTGTTTTGCGTCCTGTTTTATTTCCAAAACTGATATTTTAAATCGCAAAACATAAAACTTATTACTTACATACTTCTTCAATTGTGTCCAAGGACTCCAAGGCTTTAGGCGGACCATTCCATCATCCAACTGATGAACTGACAAACCCCTATCGAAGTAAGTAACTTTCATTTTCCAAAAATTAAACAAACATTGGTCTAGAACATTGGCAACGCTGTACAGTAAATACATAGAAATTATAATAAACACCATCTGTGGTTAGGGCAGGTAATTGTGGGAAGTCTAGTAAACTTGGCAGCACCCCCTTAAAATCCTATCGTGGCGTATCAAGCGACAGTGTCGGCTTCTGAGTTTTGGCATTGTTAGGTTTTAGCAGTTGTTCAGGGACACTGTGTGAATCTGGATAACACCAATATATTGGCAACGACACAGAGTCAAAAAAAATGTATGCGGACTTGAATTTGGATGATATGTCCATTTTAAAAAAATATGACATTGATGTCAACGACATGTTAATCGAAGATGGGAAATTTTATCATTTAATTTCATTTCTCCCTTTTCTTTGGGTACTCTGACTGAAAATGAGAGGCAGGCGTGCCTCTCAACCGGTGTGACATCGGTATGATATCCATTTTAATAAATTTCAATAGAATTAGATTTTATACACAACTGAGTTGGTAATAATGTGTGATGATTACCTTTAAGATTATCTCACAACTTGTTTTTTAATATGTTCAATTACTGTACACGTCTTTTTATATCATCTATTGCAACCAATCTCATCTACACCTTTCCCTGATGATGACAATAATACTTGTCGAAATATTGGAATAAAGTGTTATAAGAGTATACTTCCTGCATGCTGCTCACCCAACAAGTTCCCTAGCTTGATCTTAACTAGTCAGCAAAGACCTCTCTCCTAACTTCTACAGATATGGGTTTCTACCAAGACGTGAATACTACATATGGAACAACAGTGGTGAATAAACTGAAACGGTGGTCCCGCACCTATATATATATATATATATATATATATATATATATATATATATATATATATCAGGATTTGCTGTTAAATCTATAAAAAAATTATCAAATGTAGAGTATGTTTGTCTACTTTTGAAGACATTACAGAATCTTCTGCAGATGCAGAAAACTTATTTCATTTTATTGAATAGAAAAAGAGGTGGAAGTAGAGGTAGAAGTAGAAAACCAACTTCAATATCCAGAATTTCGAAAATCAAAAATACGACTACATAAAGAAAGTGTTTCCTCACTCTGATATGGATTTCGACTATAATAGGCTCAACGGTTTAGGCGTGAAGCCGATGGACACACAAATTGAGTTTTTTTTCTGATTCACAGACTGAGTGGAATCAATTCCCATCAAAATATCAAATTTGAATTTTTTGACGATCACAATAATTTCTCCCGACTAGGGCTCGAGAAAGCACAAAATAGAAGACCTACACTCAATATTTTTATTTTCAAGAAGTTAATTATTGATTAACTGTATATATCATTAAAGGAAAACTGTGTTATATTTCAAATGCTATTACCGACAACTTATACCAGATTCAGGAACAGGAAGTCAAAAATCCTAAGACCGTCCCTAGCAACACTTGTGCTCTATTGCGCATACTCATGGGTTGGTGTATCTGCCATAAGGGGGACCACGATATTCCGAACTAAATGGCGTTCTATGTATTTATTTCTATGAGTAAATATGACAGTAACAATAATTCTGTGCAATACCTTGTGGACAGTAGCAGAACTATTTTCGTCTTTTCGTTCATGTACTACAGAGGGTTCACTTACTGGAGCGATTTACCGTTTTTTGTCCGAGGTTTTGAAAATCATTATTGAAAATCGTTTGATTTTATGTCTGAAAACTAGTAAGAATAGTTCCTCAATGTTCATTCTTCTAAATTTCATATAAATATCACTTGCAAAAGCGATTCTTCGCAACTGAAAAAAACGTGATTATTTTTTACTTTGACATTGACATTGATAATGGAATCTGATGAGTGGTTTTTGGGAAAACCTAAAAAAAAATCTAAAAATTAAGTTTTTATTTTTTTCCTCGAAAACTGTTCAGATTTTCTTCTACATCTCTCTAATTATTCAATTTGAATGCCAAAATAACTCGATTTTTTTTCAGAATTTTTAAACTAACCGTTAATTTTTTCATTAACCTTAATTTAGAATTGTTACTCGAAATTACCACAAATTAACCCAGCGAACTTGAAAACGTCTCAGATATGTTAAAAGTATAAGAGTTTTTGAGACATCAAACGTCCACTGAGATTCTGGAAAGTCCTTGGCATCTTGGTCACTTGAAAACTTCATTTTCTTCAACATTGAGAAGACACAGTATCTTAGGTTTCACATGAATTTCACATGAATTTGCTATAAACCTAATCTTATTGTTAATGATGTGCCCAAATCAGGCACAGCTTTAAACGTTAATTTTTAGGAATGATTATTGATGGACATCTAAACTGGAAAATCCAATGTATGTACCTAATTTCCATTCTTCATTCACAATGAAAAATTGAAAAATTTACGAATTGTTCTCACTTAAAATCAATTGAAGATTGTGTATTATGCACAAGTGGAAGCTCGTCTTCGATATGATATATATTTCTGGGGTTAGTCCGTTATGACTGATGATGTGTTTTTATAGTACATAAGAAAATAATGAGTTGCTTTGCTATACAGGGTGTCAATTTGAAAACTTCCCACCCTTAATATCTTCCTTCCAGTAAACAATATGAGTAATCGAAAAAACAGGTCAATTTTATTGTCAAGGGGGACACTTTCAAGGACTATTTGTAGCCCTCGTGGTTCAACCCCCTAGGAGGGGTAGATGTTACCCTTCGAATTTTAAATGGGAAGGGGGTCAAGTGGCACATTATATTGATGGGCGTTCAATTCTTGTTCCAATGGTACCCTGACTTATTATTTTTTGATGAGCATTTTCCGAAAAATTGCGTTCTAAACTAACAGAAGTAATTATTAGAACGCCTATACTGAGATGCATGGTTTGGCCAGAACTGGTTATAATATTAGGTGGTACCGTTCCAACCCTGTATTAGGGGTAACATTAGCCATTAGCTCCAAACACTTTACATAAAAAAGAAGTCTAATAGTAAAACGTAGATGGTAGTAAAGTTGTGTTTATTAAATGCTGAATTTTTAAGTGTCATCGCAGAAATTGTACAGATAGCCTTCCTTTTTTGCTACTTCTGCTGTAAAAAGTTTACGTTTTCCGGCAAAAAATTGGTTAGCAAATTTGAACTATGTGGTAGTATTGTGAATACCGTTGTACCTGTTGGGCTGTTTAGGAATTACTTTAATAAGTGTATAAAAGTGTAAAAATGGTTTACATTCTTCAAGACAGAATTGAAATGATTGTAATTTATGGAGAAGTTGGAAAGTGCGCACGAAGGGCATGTCTTTTTAACGAAAGACATCCAAATTGTAATGTAAGTCACCGGTATGATGCAGAAGGTAATGAACTTTTGCAGGAGGATCTGTTACATTACCAGCAGGACGGTGCTCCACCTCATTATTTTCTTCCCGTCCGACAGTGGTTAAACGAGAGATTTCCGGGTAGATGGATTGGCAGAAGGGGAGCAGTTGAATGGCCTCCGAGATCACCGGATTTAACACCCTTAGATTTCTTTCTTTGGGGGCATCTTAAATCCGTTGTTTATAAAACACAACCTTCTGATATTGACGAACTTAAAAGACGAATTACAGCAGCATGCCAGTCAATTCCTAGTGAAGTTTTCCGTAATGTTAGAGGGGAGTTCGAAAACAGACTGTATTACTGTTTAGAGCAAAATGGACAACATTTCGAACAGCTAATAAGATAAGCGTAAGTAGATTTTATGTTGGAAATGTCTTTCTCGCAAATTAAATTTTATTGTGTAGAAGGAAAATAACCACCAAATAAAAAATCCCATGCGTAATAAATTTATTCCTGTCATTCAAGGGTTGGAGCGGTGCCACCTACTCTTCTAACCATTTTTATTAAAGGGAGTCAATACAATAATGCATCTCAGTATAGGCGTTCTAATAATTACTTCTGTTAGTTTAGAACGCAATTTTTCGGAAAATGCTCATCAAAAAATAATAAGTCAGGGTACCATTGGAACAAGAATTGAACGCCCATCAAAATGATGTGCCACTTGACCCCCCTTCCCATTTAAAATTCTAAGGGTAACATCTACCCCTCCTAGGGGGTTGAACCACGAGGGCTACAAATAGTCCTTGAAAGTGTCCCCCTTGACAATAAAATTGACCTGTTTTTTCGATTACTCATATTGTTTACTGGAAGGAAGATATTGAGGGTGGGAAGTTTTCAAATTGACACCCTGTATATACATTTACATTGTCATTTGATTATCTGTTCTGTACCTACATAGGTATTATGTTTATGTATGTAATGAGTATTTGAATTCAATTTTATTGTCAAATGGAAATCAAATTAATATTTTAATATAAATGTATTATTAAATGACCGCCGCACGAAGCTATTTTCAGGATGTTCCTAGGACATTACAAAATAGTTATTAACAAGTGCGCAAAGTGTTACTTTTCCGCACGCAAAAATAGTTAGGCGAACGACGCGAAAAGGAGTACGTATAAGTTCTTGCGTGCGGAAAAGGCAGTTTGCGCACGTGTTAGGAACAACATTTTTCCTGCGAGCTTCATATCAGATAGCAACGAATATAAAAAATGTTTAACCTATTGAATGATTTTTATTTAGACTTGATGGAAAGAACCATATAACAAACAATTACATAACAATAAAAAATTAAATTATTTGTTCGTAATTTTTATAATGAAAGAACAATTATTGACATTTTGCAAAGGACCCCGCACACCTTATATGGGAAAATGGCTCTCCGTGTAATTTCTTGAATTTTTTATATGTTGTAGAATTGATCATTCTGATGAAATGTTTCAACGGGTGCAACACCATTCTATGACTAGTTACCGGGTGTTGAATATGAGATATATTCACTTTTCATCACTCCGTATCTCCCAAGTTATGATTTAGTTCGGATTTATGTTTTGTGGTATCATCACATCCTTGAATGACAAATTCATGAGAAATTCATTTCCAAATATTGTCGTAGTACAGGGCGATTTCACTTGATAATAATGCTATTTTGAGACTTTCATAATTCTGTTGTTTTAAAAAGAGAAAATGCGAAAAAAGGTAGAAATATCACATAATCTTATAAATTCATCTATTATCTATTATCTATTATCA
Organism: Chrysolina oricalcia; assembly: GCA_944452925.2. NCBI lineage: Eukaryota > Metazoa > Arthropoda > Insecta > Coleoptera > Chrysomelidae > Chrysolina > Chrysolina oricalcia. The sequence continues at coordinate 14,012,564 of OX101818.2, read as the reverse complement.
CAGTTGATACACTTTATACAAGGTGATTCACGAATATGGAAAAATAACAAATTTTGTTTTTGGGACACCTTTTATTAATAAACCCACCTAAAATGATAAATTTCTTGTGAATAATGTTAAATGATGTGTTTCATCATATACATATACTTTAATAAATAAAAACCTTGATTTTTTCATCACCCTATAGCTCATAAGAGAGTCCGAAAAGGTAGCAATATTTTTTCTTGGGAGAACTCGAAGTCCTTTCATTCATATCGTACACAATTTTCGGAATCCCATGACGGGTTTTTCATATACAAGGCGAACAATTTGTGAAAAAGTTCATATATTTTCATTATTTTACCCGCTAATAAATGACCACTTGACTTCACTGGATTGTAGGTGTGGATCTTAGATGTGTACACTAACCAATCCGTTGAAGTCACCTGATGTGAATGAGAAGATACTTATGTTAGATATTTATTCAAAACGCAAAAGTAAGGAATTCAGTGAAGTGAAATCAACATTTTTTCAACTCATTTCCACGCCACCCCAGAAGTAAAGTTATCGGCGCGTTTTTTTCTATAGTGGTGTCCCCGCATGAGGCCTACTCCACTAGAAATATGGCTAATTAACCAATAACAACTTGAACGGCCTTGCCAGATGGCACACGTATATCCCATGACTATAATAAATATGACCGTCATGAATAATGCAGGATTCTCAATAAATCTGGGACATAGATATTAGAAGTAACAAAAATATCCACTCTACATTCTAAAGAAAGTATTTGAATATTTTAACGAGCATTACAAATAATGCACGCACGAGTTGATACGCGGGACAACACATTGAGACGAATGCAATTCGGGTTATTTTCTATAGCAATAATGACATTCATCACTGTGTTATTATAATTGAAACATATTTTTGTATCATCCTACATATCAATAGGTGGATTTCCTGCAGCTTGTCTTCGATATGTCGCTATTTGCAAAACATCAAGATTATTTCCTCTATTCAAACGCATTGGGAGCCTAGGAATAACATTTCGGTCATTAACATAGCAACTCACTCTATTTGCAAACGTCATATTGTTCAGAAAAGTTCAACAAACACTGAGAATCACATAAACTTGAACAGTACAAAAAAACTTCAATTAATCCAATAACCCAAAAAATGTTTTGAGCTTTATGACAACAAGAAAACGACTACTGATATTAGAATTTGGTTGATTTTACCCTCTTTGAATTCTGCTCTACGAGATAACAGAAATATATTAATAAGTGGTGCTATGTAGGTTTTCGAAGACGATTCAGATGATGTTTCAAATACAAGAAAAAGAAAGAGAAACGTTCTCGAAAAGGGAGTATATACTACATACAAACATAATATATACGATTCGAAGATACAAAAACATAATTGAAAAATTAAACGTTCCTTTGTTGTGAACATTTGCCGAGAATTTTAATTATTACATACTCTATATTACCCGATAGAAATACTTACATACATATTATGGTATTTTCTTTGTGTGACAATTCATGTACAAATCTTTTTGTAGTTCTGGGCGATAATAATGCTATTTTGAGACTTCCATAATTTTATTCTTTTATAGAGTGAAAATTCGAAAAAAAGAATTTTTGCGAATGAAACAAGTATAATATGACTTTTGCGAAACACCATAAAAAAATAACTCCTCCATTGAATCGCCTGCTAGACAATGCTGCAGATAATAATTCGAGTCATGGCTTTCTTTCGAGTGAGACGGTACGCTATTGTACGGTATTATAACTGATCAATATTTTATGGAAAAATCTAAATCTCGAATAAAACAGGCCCGATGAGAAAAAACTATAGCAAACCCGCCGAACACTGGAGTAAAAATATAGCAATGGGGAAATGTACGGATCTTTGATTTTTTCATAAATTTTTCGTCTTGTATATGAAAAACCCGTCATGGGATTCCGATGAAAAATTTCTACAATATGAATGAAAGTATTCCAAGTTCTCCGATGGAAAAATATCACTACCTTTTCGGACTCCCTTATGAGCTATAGGGTGATGAAAAAAAATCAAGGTTTTTATTTATCAAAGTATAACTAATTTTTCAAATTGACATCATTCAACTCTGTATATACAGTGAAACACATCATTTAACATTCTTCACGAGAATTTTGTCATTTTAGGTGGGCTTATTACTACAAGGTGTCCCAAAAACCAAAATTCATTATTTTTCCATATTCGTGAATCACCTTGTATAAAGTGTATCAACTGTGATGATAGATGAAATGAATTTATAATATTATGTGATGATTCTACCTTTTTTCGCATTTTCTCTTTATAAAACAACAGAATTATGAAAGTCTCAAAATAGCATTATTATCAAGTGAAATCGCCCTGTACTACGAAAAGACGATAAATTTCTCATAAATTTGTCATACAAGGATGTGAGGATAATACCACAAAAGAAAAATTAGAACCGAGTCATAACTTGGGTGAAAAGTGAATATTTTTCATATATTCAACACCCTGTATCTCGAAAACTAGTCATGGGATCGTGTTGCGCCCATTAAAACATTTCATCAGTATTCTTCAACACATCAAAAATTCAAGAAATTTGACAGAGAGCCATTTTCCCATATGAGGTGTGCGGGGTCCTTTATTGCAGATCCGGTCAGTTCATATGGGTGACTTGTGGTACGGCTTGATGAACACTGACTTAGCGCAGAAGGGCAGTTAATGATATGGCTTGATGAAGGTTGATTCACTACAAATATCGGGAAATACGATTGAAAGGTAAAGGGGAATGCACTTGCAACGGCTTCTAATATTGCATAAAATAGTCTACAGCAACTAAAATAAATATAAATTTCCCATAACAGTGTGAATTATTAGTAGTGTCGTTTTACCGCACTCAGTACAGAAATAGCTATTTACATACCAAGGGTGGAAAATCATGCTTTTGCTCCCGCGGATAGTTTGATGCCCGACGCGAAGCGGAGGGTATCATTTTCCTCCTGATGTATGTATATAGTTTTTTCTACTACCTTTAAGGTCGTCATTATTATAACGACCTGAAAATTATAAGAACAACTGCAGAAAGTTGTGGAACTATATAATGCGGCTATATGACAAAACATTAAGTAAGCGTTGCGTTGTCGTCATCGTGCTGACAACGATTTGTTGCTATGGCGTTGTTTGGTAATACAAACATAACAGTTGTCATAAGCTGTCACGTTGTTCACCCTTTTAAGTTGCTTCTAAGTTTTGAAAATGAGTTCTAGCGAAGACGACCTGCCAAAAGATCTCACTGAAGAGGCAAAATTGATTTCAATGCATCTTCTTCCTGATAAATCGAGAGGAAAAGTACTATTTTCTCCCGGCGGGAGGAAAAGTACTATTTTCCTACCGGCGGAAGGAGAAGTACCATTTTTCTCCCTTCTTTAGGGGTCGAAAATAAAGTTTTCTAGTGAAGTAGAAAAAAAATCTTATCCGCATGGGGTGCGGAAAAGTGTAACTTTACGCACGCAAATGCGTGCGGAAAGGTACTACTTTACGCACGCTCGTCGGAAAAGCATTTTTTCCCGTTCTTCTCGAGCCATTTCAAAGACACAACATATTTTCAAGGTATTTTCGATTACATTAAGGGCAAAACAATCTTCAGAATTGAAAAGCATTATGATATAACAAAAAATATGTGTACTTATTGTATGTATAACGAATAGAATACCTTTTTCGGGAAAGTTATATCGTATCGCTTTAGATTCAGCTTGAATAAATACTCGAAAAACATGCGTTTTTGCTTAGATTGTAACAAAACTAATAATTTAATTTAAACACCAACATTTACCTCTTTCCCTCTCCTAAAAAAGACACCCTCCACCATAGACATTTTTATGGACTCTTTTGAATCTTGGTTCTCAAGACAGTTGTATCGTTTTTTGTTTTTCTTTTCCTGTATACTATCAGACTCAACGATCGCTCCGCATGAGTTGTTCACCTGTTTACATTTTTGCATCAATTCCATGATTTTCCCAGTAGCGAATAACTACCGATGGATCGAAATTAAATAATAACAGGTTTTTCCTAATATCGGCATACCCCTACCGCGAACGACCTTGTTAAAATGCTAAAATACTTCCGAAAATATTCATGGTTGCTCTCAGGTATTTCCCTGCTACTTGTATGGGTATAAAAGGATCAATCAACTTGTCGTCTTTGAAATATATACTGCCTCTCACAGTTTCGGAATATTAGTTTCTCTCTGCACTCTACAATGTCCACACTGTGGTTATACGTGTTGCTATGTCTTCGGTTGACAGAATCGGCGAAGATTCTGTGTTTCTTCCTGTTCCCTTCGCACAGTCATCAAATCATCTTTCAACCGCTCTGGAAGGAACTTTCCCAACGGGGACACGAAGTTACAGTGATCACTCCAAATCCTCTCAACGATCGCAGTTTGAATAACTTGACGGAAATTGACGTTAGTTTCGCCTACGATGTGATCGCCAAAAAAGACTTTGCCGGTAACATGGGGAAGAATAAACACCCCCTTTCTAAAATTGTGTTCATCGAGGACATGATGGAAGATCTCACGGAAGCGCAATTACAGCATAAGGAAGTGCGGGAGTTGTTGACTTTAGACGAAAATCACTTTGATCTTATATTAGTGCAGGTTTTGCATCCCCTGGTGTATATTTTTGGAGCCAAATTCAAGGCGCCAGTAATAGGTGAGTAAACAGTCGGTTTTATAGACGAATTCATTGAAATCTTTAATCAAAATGTTTGCAACCAGCTAGACAAATTAGTGAATGTGTAGTCAACTTGTGTAGAAATAGTATATTGTACAATGAGCATGAAATGACATACATTTCCCACGAGTAGGTAAATGAAATTTCATATACCTACGAGTGGGAAATGGGTCATTTCATGCTCATTGTACACTATTCTTTTTCTACGACCATCTGAATCATTAACAAATCTGTAATATTTTTAATAATCCTTTTTATCATAAACTCTTTTGCCGTCATTTTTACATGGTTTAGATAATTTTTCCTTTCTTCACCCGTTGAATTTTGTACACGTACCTACCTACGTCGTGAAACAAATAACATTCAAAATTTTCAAATTTTGACAACTTGGAAACAAAAAAACTTTATGCAGAAAAAGTCAAACACTAATCGATTTCATAAAATGAAAAAAAAAATGTAGCTGCGTGGATTTGAACCCTCGCTCCCACCATCCAAAGTCCATGTGTCATCTGAATCAATCGAATTTTGTAATTATCTACTGATGTGAAATGTCAAATTATTAGTCAGACGTAAACAAACTTGATTCGATATTATTTATGTTCATAAAATTCGTTAATACCTACCTATAATGACAGTCTAGTAGTTCATGAAAGTCGTAGCAAATGAAATATTTCGATACAGCTAGCCCGTGGGAAATGAAAATCGGTGTTACGACGTGGTAGGTTTCTTAATCGAAGACGCAATTGAAATGTTCATTTTTCTTAATGGTCGTAGAAAAAAGGTTTTTCTCAAAACTTTCAGAAATAACTACCGCTAAACAAATGATCACAATTTAAATTATAATCCAATGTCGGAATAAAATTATTTGCTCACAATTTTTACTCAAAGAAGAAAATCTTTGCACAAATAAATACCATAGTACTTATGGCGAAATTTTCCCTCATATATAAAATTTCTCATAAGAGGAATGCAGTTATAGAAAAATTACAGAGGAAATTTCCCTCACGTGTAAAAACGTCCATAAGAGGAATGCAATTACCGCTGGCTCACAGCGATAATTGCACTGTAGTGACGCGTTTCGCGTCACGGCAGTGCATTTATCGCATTAGATGTCAATTCAAGTGAAGTCGCGCGATTTTAATGTCAGAAGTGAGACTTCAAATGTGTCATCTAAGAGTGAGGTGTGAAATTTCCTACCGAATACCACTCGTGCATTGAAAATTAACCAGATAATTCTGAAAAAAACGTGTTTTTTTATAAAAAACCGAACTCGGTTATTTTTTTCGTTGTTTCAAAAAATGTATGCTTTGAAACAACGAAAAAAATAAACTCGTGCAGTTAAAAAAAAAAAACACGTTTTTTTCAGAATTATCGGTAATTTTCAATGCACTTGTGGTATTACCCCCGGTAATTGCACTAAGGAGCGATAATTGCACTGCAAAAACATCCTGTAGCCATGAGACCTCAAATAATACTGAAAAATGTTAGATAAACTTCAAAAAGTGAAAAAATGTCGCGTGTCTATTTATTTATTTAAAATATGGTGTAATCTACAGAATTATAATTCCAGTGATCGTTACAAATATTATATAGTTTCCTTGCATTGTAGACATCGCCCTGATGATAACTCATAACTAAGCTTAAAAAATAATAACAATAATAATAGCAACAATATTAAGTTGATTGTTGAATTTCATTATTTACTTATTAGTTACTTATCAATAATACCCACTTTTTATATAACTTATGGTAGTGCGAAAATAGTATCGACTTTTACCTACCAAGTGATTCATTGAAAATATCATATTCTACTTCATTTATAATCTGGTACATTCATACCCAGATTGGTCTACGGTCTTGGTATTGTGGGAAGCGGAATATTCTATTGTTATATTGTGGGGTTGGTTTATATAATTTTTTCAATATTAAAGGACATATTACTATTCCGTGTATGAGTTTATGGATGAAGGTTGCCGATGATATTTCTCTTTTTTCTTCCAATTTTATGAATTGAAATTCTGTCAATAATGTACGTAAGGAATGTTGTACTGGTATCCGCCATATTTTTTGTAATACAAATATCTTAAACATGTTTTTGTACTTTGTCGACCTCTTCTTTATAACAGTTATAAAATGAAGACCATATGATTGCACAATATTAAAAAATGCTCATTACGAATGAATTATATACAATTTGCAATATTCTGTGATTGATGAATTGGCAGGTATATCTGGTAACAAATCCTAACATTTTATATGTTTTTTTCACCACGCTATTTATGTGAAGATTAAATTAAAACTCTTTATCGAAGATTATTCCTAAATCCTTCACATTTTCTTTGACAGGTAATGGAGTTCCATCCAATTCATAGATGTAATTTGTAATAATTGTTTTTAGTGAATGTTACTGTAAAACATTTACCCGTTTGTTTTCTTCTGACCATCGCCATATATTATCGGGATCTTTCTGCAAATATTCACAATCAGAAACATTTTCAATCCTCTTCAATATTTTCAAGTCATCAGCAATAAGTAGCACTCTGAGAACTAAATGATATCTGGTAATGTGTTAATCAAACATAAGAAAAGAGGTGGTCCCAAATTGGATCCTTGTGGTACTCCTGAACTTGTATTAATGTTTCCCGATGTGCATCCCCTAAAAACAACGTACTGTTTTCTCCCATAATTTTATGTCTTTGTCAATACTACGATGTTTCTCAAATAAAAATTCTTTATTCGTGAAATATCCCTTACACATTAAAAAGACCAAATAATTTTACATTCAAGCGTGTTATCTATCAGTTTTAATATTTTGTAAAAAAAGCCCCCCTCCTCCGTACTCGGGCTCTTTCGCCAAAATATGAAAAACTCATGCAATTTTTATTTCTTGCAAAATTATCGATACTTTTTTTGCAATTGTGCAATCATAACCAATAAGTTCAACCAAAACTATTTTCCATTTTCATTTCAATTATTGATTGGTATAGATTACTTTATTGGCTGTAAATGATGAATATATCAGAAACAACTGCAGGAACAAATTTATCATCATAACGAATAATAATAATAATAATGTTTATTTGTACAATATAGAAAAATAATTACATAAATGATCTGACAAATAAACAAACCGCAAAGCCAAGAGGCTGTCTGCGTTGGATTTTTGCGAACTATGCCGAACATCATTCAAGAATTGGCAACAAATTCGGTGTAGTACATTATGCTTTTCTCAACTAACAGTAAGTGCATGCTATCAGTAACAAATTAACAAAGCCTGAAGGCTGTCCGCTAAAAAATTGTTACTAGTACGGATTCCACTTCGAGTAATTTAGAACATCAAATTCTAATTTTCAATTTCAATACCAATAAAGACGCAATGAATAAACATAAGCAGAAGGTCAAATATGAAATTTCTAGTGCTACTCTATACGTTCAGTTTATTCTCTATTATATGGTGTATGTTTCTTCTATATTCTATCAGAATAAATTGCTCAAGCTCAGATTTGAATAAATTATAATTAACTATACTTTTCAAGTGCTGGGGAAGGTATAGTTGAATACTCTAGGGGCAAGAAAGGTGTAACATTTTTGACCAACAGTTTTATTTGAAGTTGAAAGAACAAACTTTTTATTGGTTTTATTTCTGGTCTCATGAAAATGGCAAGAACTTATTCTTGTTTTTTTGACAAAACAATGCTATTTTATAAAAATAAATCTGACGTGCTTCAAGTATTCTGCTTTCTTCATAGAGAGCATCATTTGAAAAGTTACGGTCACCTCAACAATTTCAATATAGTTATTAAAATGAATGAGATGTAAAAAATAAAAGTTAAATATCTTTTCAACACACAATATTTTGTTTCTAAACTATAAGTGAACTAAAAAGTAAATAATTATATGAACTGTATGAAAATCCAAGAAATTTTGAAAATTTTATTATTTTTTTTGAAAGTTTAATGCTTTATATCAAGTGAAATGACGTTTCAAGCATTTGAGAAGAAATTTAAATTTTTAAAAATAATTGGTTTTTTGTTTTTCAATTTTCAGTTCAAAACTTTAGAAATAAAAGCTTGTTTTTAAAAAGATTTTTCACTTTTATATTATTTTATAATTTTCAGCATTACAATTTGTTTAATTGTCTATCTTAATATCTGCGTCGAGGGCCTAGAGGTTGGTACAACAGTGGCAAGCAAATGTATAGATTTTATTTTTTTTTTTAGCCATAATACATCCAACAGGCCTAGACCCAAGTTACAGGAGTATATAATAAGAACAAAAAAAAATAAAAATTAATGTTTAAAGAGTGAGAGAAGTGGAAACTATAAAAATATAGAAAGCGATAGAAGAGTCTTCTAACAATAAAAAATTAACTATTTCGGTAGGAGAGTATACAGTTGCTTTCTAAATTGAGTAATATTGGAAAAGAAAACATCAACCGAAGGTACATTATTCAAGCTTCTACACATAGATGCGATTGGACTAAGAAAGTGGTGTTGTGAATTCGGTACACTATTCTGAAAAACTGATTTGATCTAGACGAAGTACGGGGTACATTGAAATTGAGTAGGAATAGTAGGGACGTTAAGTCAATGTGATTGTTGATCAGTTTATATGCGAATATTATGTCCGCTATCTCCCTACGTTTTCTCAGACTAACAAATTCAAACTCATCCAACAGTAAATCATACTCGTAGTGACGTTCCGGATAAATGTTGTGTTTCTTGAAAAACATAAACTTGAGAAACTTTTTCTGGATTGCCTCTAGGGCTGATATATATTTGAAATGGTTTGGGTTTCATATTGCACTGCAATACTTCAATTTACTACGTACTAAGCAATAATAGACAGACTTGATTGCTTTGAGACTCGTAAATTCCTTACGATTACGTATAAAAAAACCCATAGATTTATTGGCATTGGTTCTAATTTTTTCGATGTGTTGATTGAATATATATATATATATATATATATATATATATATAGGTAAAGCTACGACTGTTATTTCCAAGTTCCGATATTTTTCATTATCTTTACGGATTTTTCTGATTTTATTTTCACGTATTTTCACAACTTTTTCGAGAATGAGGTGGCTCCGAGCTCCACAACTGACACTTTTTTCGTCATATATTCCCACGTCAGAGATCCTCGGAAAATTTTGGAGGCAGGGTGGAAAACTTTTTCGAGTTTAAATTATTCGACACTAAGATGTTTTTATTACTTTTTTAAAAGGTTTCAACAATTTTATGTTCGCGAGTTTTCGCAACTTATTTTGATGAGTCCGAGTCCCCCTACTTACATATATTTTCGTCGTATTTTCCATGTTCGAAATAATGTGGAATTTTTCCGAATTTCTGCGCGTTCTCTATCTAACTTTCAGAGGAGGAGGGGGTACAAATTTTTTGGAATCGATCCTTGTTTATTCTTTGTACCTATTGAGGTAACATGAAATTAATATTCTGAAAGGTTTCAACTGTAAATTTCAATAATTATGAGTTAAGAACAAAAATTTTCGTGTTTTCTGGAAGAATTTACCACTCTTTCATTAAATAATCTAGGCTTTAACGAAAAAACTGGCTGCTGGCGAAACTTTTTAGGTCGTTTTATAGAAACTTGACGAAAAAAAGGAAAGAATCTGTATTCCGCAATAAAAAAATTATAAACAATAAAATTGGTTTTTCCGATTTTCCTGGAAAACTTGAGGTGATGTGAAAAAATGTTTCATACAAAACTTGTAGATATTTTTAATTTCAACAACTGTGCTATTTAACTTTATTTGATAGGAGGTCAACTTTCGCTGTTAATCGCGAAAAACCGTGAAATATCACTTTCAACCCTTGAAAGTTCACCCCGTTCTACAATTCTGTTAATATATTTTTCCGCTTTTATATTTTTTAGCGTCCATCAGTACTGGAAATTTCAAACCCCTATAGGTACTCAACTAGGCAGTCCATCACATTGGTTAAAGTGCGTCTAACGCAATCTAGATGCAATTATTTTTTTGAAAATTAAATTATTGTCTTGTTAGATGTTTCTTCAGTAACTATTTCGTCTAATCGGTGTTTTGTCTGTCGCTATTACTGCAGTCTCTGTTTTGTTGTGTCGCTATTTTGTCTATCGCTATTTCTGCTATCGCTGTTTTGTCTTGTCGCTGTTTTGTTTGTCGCTATTTTGTCCTGTCGCTGTTTTGAACTCGCATTTTGTCCGTCGCTTTTTCGTACCAGAGCCGAATTAAACATATAATTTCATTAGAGTTGTTTAGATCGTTGACTACTGTAGGCCACTCTTGATAAATGCAGTCTCATTTACAGGTACTTCTTTTAAAGACGATTCCACATTGCAGCCAACAAAAATGTTTCTTCTGGGCGGCTTCTGTTTGTATTTTACGGTTTTCCAGTGTTTTTGTCTTTATTTGAGGAAGTAGCATTACATGAATTAATAATTTCATTGCATTTCTAGAAGGTATTCATTTCGCGAAATGTTGCTTTATGTTTCTGGAATTCCCTGATTTCTGTGAGCTGCCACAACAGTTGCATGTTTTTCATTTGTTTTGGAATTCCCTGCGTTTTGTATGTCAACAGCTGGGATTTCTTGTCTTACTTGTTTATCTGCTACTGTTTGATGACTTCGTGTCTTCATTAATATGCGAAGCGTTGGATATACTAAGGAGGTCCATTTGCGTATTCAATGTGAAATGAACATATTGAAATTACCCAGAGTGTCACTGAATCGTGTCAATAGACATGTACATTCTTTCAAGCCTTTCTCCAATGAGTTTTCCTCGAATGAAAAAAAAAAGTAGTTCTGAATAGTTTTGACAGTCATCTGATGTGATTCTTACCTCTTCTTTGGAGGGTTTGTTGTTTTCTCTTATAGAATTGAAAGGAGCTCTTTCACCAAAAAATCAAATATCTGTAGGAAGCTGCCAGTGATACCCAAAGTGGGTACTGGCACGCTGTGACTTCACACTAATAAATAAACCGAAATATATAAAAACTTCTTACCGGGTGGCCATGAAGTGAGGTAAGCTCCGTAATTTTCATATGGCTTTGAAGGTTTCAAATTTTGTATGTCGTTTCAGTACTTAATGACCCAAAACATTTTTTTTCAAATGACACTGTATATTTTTTCTGATTATCTCAAAGAATTTCGGATTTATGACGAAATCATTTTTCATTTGATTGTTCATTCGAACGAGGTTGTCCATGAAAATTAAGTAGATGGCGTTAGTTAGGCTGGAGGTATTTTGTTCCCATAGGACGAGATAAATTTAAGCAAATTTATGAGCATTCAAACATGTATACTTTGAAAAATTTGAACTATTTCTATCAAAGCCACAATGCATGTCACCTGAAGACTACTGAATGAATTATTAGGTGGCCATAGTATCTGCGAGACACCAGTCTCATTACTTTTTACCACTAAAAAGTTTGTTTCAATATTTCTGTCATACGACGCCAATCAGCGCACTGATTCTCAAATTTCTACTACCCTATGTCGCATGCGACAAAGTAACACCATATCTTTTCAATGCATATTCGATAAAGGCGATAAACAAATTTTGTCGTACGCGACATATGGTAGTAGATATTTGAGAAAATGGCCCCTGGAATAAAACAAATTAAATTAATTCATTATTCCAAACTGAAAATAAGGGCAATTCATCATTCATTGACGAACGAAAAGGAAACAAAATAGTACTTAACACGTGTACATCAGCTCCGCTATGCGGGATCAATTTCGAACATCCCTGCTATTGAAAATAATAATAAGATTTTATTAAGTGTTCTGAAAGTTGAATGTTATTAAACGAAGGTGGCTTTGAGTTGGGTGTTGTTGAAGCAACTATACTCTTTCATGGTACATATTGTAGCATTTGATCCCTATATAATTGGGGTTTTCTTTTACAATTGATAGTCTGGAGTTTAGTAGTTCAATTTTCTCCTTGTTACGAGTGTGGTGATGAGGGATATCCTTCCTCGCTATGAGCGGACTATTTTAATTTTTTATATACATCATAATTGAATAAATATATAGGCATGGTAGTATCAATAACATTCAGTGAATTTATCTCAGATTAGTTGACCCCCAATAGGCCTTGAGTCTTTCGCTCCATGTGTTTGATAATCGTGAAAATCGGAATTGCCACAAAAATGCTTTCATTTCTGTGAATCTTTAGAAGAGTAATTATTATAAATGAAAAGAAAAGGAACAGGCATAATAGAGAGTTCTTTGAAAATGTGTTGTTGCTCTAACCAGCCCCATCAATAATTCTTATCGTTCTTTTCTGCATTTTGAAGACTACATGCAAAGGTTCCCCATAACATTGTGCTGTAATTTATGTGTGTGTGTGTGTGTGGAAAAACGAGAAATAACACGATCGTACATTTTTGTCGCAGTGTTGATTTTTCAAGATAATTTAAGATATGGGATGACCATGATAGTCGATAATCCATAACTAGTCCTAGAAGCTTCACACTTTTTTCACTTCCTGCAATTCCATTAGTAAAAACTAGTTTCTGGGTTTTATTGTTTATCTTTTGAGATTGTTAGTACTGCACCAGTAAGGTGACATATTCAAAGAATCAGCCATGGTATTTAAAAGACCGTCTGCATGAGTAGAACTGTTTATTAATGTCGTGTTATCGGCGTATGTAACGCATTTTATTAGGAGACAGAGAAAGAAAGAGGTCGTTCATCTAGATTCTAGATAATAAAGAGTGATGAAATAGTTCGAAAGTCAGAACATGACTCGTTCAGCTTCGTACAGCTTGTTTTCTATTGCTTACAGGTACCAAATCGAGAGCTACACCTCTGACGCCATGAAAACGGAGTTTATCCACTAGAGTGGAGTGAGAGACAGCCGAAGGCTATTGATCACAAGAGTAATAGAAGTATTCATGCCTTCGTCCAAGCTTTCGACTATCTCAGTCACAATTTTGAAAGAAGCATGTGTGGTGCTACATTCATTCCTAAAACCAATTCTTGAATCTATTCGCAAGTCTGCAGAAATATTGAGTGGACTGGAGGTCCCTGAAAGTAACGTTTTACGTTCTAAATTCTGGAATGCTTCCAAAATTCGGCGTGGAGTGCCGGTATTTTTCGGGGTTTGAAATTCCCCAGCGAGTTGACCGCCGAAAGTCAAAAAACTAGGTAATGCCCTCAAAGGCCTGTTATCAAAATTTTGAGCTGAAATTTCCCTCAGACTCAGATCACGCATTGCATTCTGATCAACAGAAAAATTATTTCGAGATTCATCATCATTGTCTTCATCAGGACAGCCCACAACGTGACATCTATTCACAATCACATCATCCATACTACAATGCGCAGGGTTTAACCTAGGAGATGCAAGTGAATTCAAATGAACCGCCTTTTGAGAAACCAGGAGGTAACTAGATTCTGTAGCGTTATTTTCGACGCGACGCGATTCAACAACCACTTGTGAGCTCTTCAGGAAAAGTGCGTGAGGCCCGCCTACTTTGGCGGCCACGCGTGGTGAAACCCTTGGGTTTCTATTGATTGTGGGGCACTCCAAACTAGAGCCAAAAGAAAAATTATTTTCAACAGAAAATGTACCACTTATAGGAGCAGTTAGGATGGGCTGTAAAGTTGGATGAACGCTATATATTCATAAAAAAACAATACCCTCAAATATTTGCGGTAAAATAGAAGGTATAGTTATATTATACGCTCTGTACTCGGGAACGCTAGTGTCAGGAACGCTATATACACATAACATAAAGAAAAAAAATGCCCTCAATTATTTGCTGAAAATAAAAGGTATAGTTATGTTACACGACCTGTACTCGGAAACACTAGTGGAACAACCGATAGCGCAATAAAAACCTTCAAGGAAATACACAATACTGCACTGCAATAATCGCGAATAACCATAATACTCGCACAATAATTGAACGCGGCCAGAAAGAACTCTTTTTCATTGACGAGGCAGTAATCACTCAATATAAAAGGCTCGCGTATCGTCGCACTAAGGTCTCTCTCACCGCCACGTCCAAAACCGATGCTCCGCGCTAAATCTACTATACCCGCCTCGTCCGAACCGATGCTCGACACTTAGTGTCCTTTTTCACCATTCCAAAAGTCTCTCCTGCCTTTCCGAAAACTATGACCTCACACACTCGTTTTCTAGAACTTTACGCCAGGCATAAAAAAAATCGTTTGTCTGTATACCATGTGTCTCACTTTTCTACAGACCTGCATTCCAAAAGATTACTTGGCCTTCTCTTTTTCTCAAAAATATTTCAAGAGGCACACAGTGTCGATCAGACATAAAATAATATTCTATAGAACACGTAGGTATACTTTCAGACCCCCTGTGAGTATATCTTCTAGTCCGAAAAAAACAAATACTGTTTGCCCGCCTTGAATAGCTAACAGATGTCTCAATCTGTTTTTGAAATGCCCTCGAAGAAACCCATTTCGTGTTCTCGTTTGAAAAAGGTGTCAGCTCTTACTAGGGTGGCCATAAACCAGTACGAGATGCGGACGGAATTGGAAAAGTTTTAAAATGCATGTGAAATGTTTATTGAGTGATTATATATTTCAATAAAATTGACATATCATTAGCGGGGGGATAATTCATATAGATTTCCACACGACACTATCGCCACCCTCAAGATTTCAAGAAATTTTCCGTTTGAAATGCACGCCTTAAAAAGAGTAACAAACGAATCGATTATCAGGTCCAAAGTTTGTTTCAAAAGTTCACTGTTCATCCCATATACGTCAGTAGTCTTCGAACTTTTCAAGTTGCGAACAATATCAATAATTTTGTGTATTGTCACCGGCTCTAGAATAAAGAAATTCATCACTCCGATAACATTATCCAAAACTTAATGAATGCTCCGTCTACTTATTGATTTATTTTTTTCAGGAATGTCATCTCTAGAGATCTTTCCTGAATACCACGATGCAATCGGAAACCCAACTCATCCAATCATATCTCCGCTCTCAGCGGTACTGGGATTTGAAGGAAGGTTATCATTTGGCAACAGAATCCAAAGCTTCCTTTTCAATATATGGTACAGGATTCTGTATTACTGGTACATTCTACCCAAAGCAGATAGGACTGTGAGAAGACATTTGGGCGACAAAATTCCGTATCTAGGTGATGTCATCAGTAACACCAGCTTGTTCATGGTCAACAGCAATTGTATTGTCCATACTGTTAGAGCCAACGTACCAAATATAATTCAAGTCAGCCAGATGCATATCAGAGAAAAGAAGCCCCTTCCAAAGGTTAGTAGATAATCCTTGCAGATGATACCGATTGTAACCGAAATACGTCGGCATTCGGCTGTAGAATATTAAAAATTGAGAACCTCGTTTTCTTTATCTCGCACTAGTTTGACAAATGCAAATGCAAATGCATGCTTCTGTGTGAGAAATACTCATATCTCAAGTTTCTGAAATTGAAACAAGGTGGTCCAATTTTCCACCAGGATTTACAAATGTCAGTGATGGATTTAGTCATGCAACTTCATCCCCCTGACGGGGGCAGCTACCCTCTTACAAATAATCATAAGGGTCGAGTCTTATCCAAAATTTTCTATTTTTTCAAAATCGAATGAATGGTAATTGAGATCAGTGTTGTAACAGGTTCAATTCAAATAATTAATATCTTACCTGTTCTTATCGAAATTCAATTTATTAATTACTTCTTCCCCACCTCCATACAATGAGATAGTCTACTTTCAAAATTGCGAGTGTTTTCCAATACTGGAGGTAATCTGCCGCACTCGTTTACAATGCCACTACGTAGGTCCTCTGGTGACTCTGGAGATGTATCTATCAAAAATTATCCAACAGGTTGAGATCTGGTGATCTAGCTGGCCACTCAATTGGTCCTCGTCCTATCCAATGATTAGTGTATAATTCATCCAGAAATATTCTATCCTCTACCTTGTATATTTCTCTAGACTGTCTCATATGCCTCAAATTATACATTCAACCATGTATTACAAAGTCAATAAAAGTCAATAACTTTTTGAAGTTCAAATAATTGACTTACAAAGTTTTTGCTTGTAGCACCTTTTAAATATATACTTGAGAAGATCACGTGATAGAAGCTCATAATAGTTATTTATGTATCAAGGGCGTAAAGTAGGCGTTTATGGCCTGCGGCGTGGGTGATGGCCCGATGGCGTTAGCCGAGGGCCATCACACGCCGAAGGCCTTAAACGCATTTTACGCACGTGATACATACAAAATTTTATGCACTAGCGGTTTTATAGCGCGAATCACAAATACTGACTTGAATTGCAATGGTCTACACGTTTCATACGTTATGCATACAATAATTAAGGGTAACATAATATGAGGAATGTGAAACTATAGTAGCTGAGTGCTATATTGGAGAATCTATTTCAAATAAATAGATCATCACCGAAAAAATTGCCAACGATTATGAACAAATGTTAGACAGAGTATTGCTCTATTGAACTGAAATGATTCTAATTCGTGTTAGGAATTGCATGAAATGATGTGTGAGTATAGACAATTTGAGAATTTTGTCTACTTTACGGCCCGCCGGGCCATAATGCGCCCGCGGGCGGTAAAGTGCCACTTTACGCTTGCTGAACCGGGCGGCCCGCTAGTGCACAAATGTTTTTTGTTTTGTTAATCATAATTGTTTGAAGTGAAAAATGAATGATATTGCTAGTTTCGCTTTCAACAGTGGCATAAATTAACGCTGGATAATTATTTTTGAATTCAATTACCTCTTTGCTGCCATGGCAGAATAATGATTTAAAAAATTAAAAAATTCTACATCCAATTTTTTATTGTTTATAATATTTTCTTTATTTCCATCGTTTGAATAATCAATTAGAAAATTAAATTTTTCTTCAGAAGTCATGATAGGCATTTCAGAATAGGAAACAAAAAAGCATCAATAATTGCATTGCAATGTCGGAGCGTGGCGCAGTGGTTAGAGCGTCTGACTTCGAGTCAAAAGGTCCGGAGTTCGAGCCCCAGTTGCGGCTGGGATTTTTAAATTTAATTTGACTGACTAAATTATTTAAATCTCGTGGCTCGACTGGGGTGAGCCCTGCACGATTCACTGTTGCGTTCCAATTAACAGTGCTGCTCCTAAGGTGGCGTATGGAGTTAGTAACAAGGCCTACCCAGAACACATAACTAATGACCATAGCAATCGATACCAAAACACCAAGGAAAAAAATAGCATTGCAGTAAACAATTTGTTTTGAACAAATCCTAACCAGCATTAAATGTTTTTTTCTGAAAGTATTTTAAATTACAAATACAGCCATATGTAACAAAATACTAAAACAATTTCTAAAAATATTTTATAAAACTATTCTTCAAAATGAACTGAAGACCAAGTTTGTAGCTACTGATGAGCTGTTATATGCATTTGATTATGAAAATTGAAGTTTTTTTTGGCAATTTTATGACTTATAATTTTTGAAAAATGCAAATACAGTAATGGACCTTCAACGAATTCTGCTCAGTCTCAAAAATCTGCCAAATTAACTTTTGATTATTTCAATATCTCTTATAGTTTCAATTATACCGGGTAATTCAAATTCGCCATTGGGATTTCGGAAACTATAAGAGATACAAAGATGGTTGAATTGGGGCAAATTTGCGCATTTATGTGACCAACAATATGCCGTTAGGAAAGTTTCAAAATTCCGAGTATATCCGGAGATATACAGAAAAAACCGAAATTTTGAAAACCAATTTTTATTTTTTTCTGGCGTTATTTGATGAAGGATATCAAAATAAACAGTACATTTACATTGCCATTTTGTCTCCGCTATACAACGGTATTTTCAGATTTACCATCCGACGTTTCGTCTGTTGGCCACCATCATCAACTTTATTTTTTCTTATAGGCGTTATATTGAATTGTTACAAATTTAAATAGAGTTCTTCATCTGATTCAAACGATGTATGATATGTGATACTTTGTTATGTCACAACTTCGCATAATATTAAAAAAAAGTTTTTGTTGGCTTCGATTCCATCAAATAACACTTGTCAAACTAATCGATTTGTTGTTACCCTATCATTTGTCACGCCTGCTGTTATTCTCAAAGTAATAATTACGTAGAATGTTTTTTTTAACAATATCTGATTAAACTAGTTTTTAGTGAACTTTATTGAAAATATCTGTGTCTAACTACAAATTAACGAACGAAATAACACAACACTGACAAGAAAAATATGAAACATCAAAGCAACTGCTCAAAATTTCTGCCTTCTTCCTGAATACATAGGCGTGCTCGCCGTCCTAAGTTTTCTACAGCCCTTGTTATATCCCTTCTTCTTATTGACCGACACTGTTCAATTATGCTTCTCCTAAGATCCTCAACATTATTGAATTCTTGTTGGCCATAAACCCGGTTTTTTAATGTGCCCCACAAAAAAGTGTCAACTACTGTAAGGTCAGGCGACCTTGCTGGCCATTTCACATGACCATTATTTCCAATCCACCTACCTGGGAATCTTTCTTTTAGGTATTCACATACTGCTCTGGTATTATGTGGTGGGGCACCGTCATGTTGAAACCAATATTGATTTAAATTTAGGAGAGGTAACATGTCTAGATAATCCTCAAAAGCGCATCGGAGAAACTCCTGATAAGTTTTTCCATTGAGTGTTCTATTAAAAAAATAAGGACAATAAGACAAATTCCAGCCCATACGTTCAAACTGAACCGTACCTGTGGCCTAACTGCTCTAAACTCTCTGGGATTGTTCTGACTCCAGATCTTCTCATTATTTCTATTGAACATACCACAATTAGTGAAAGTGCTCTCATCCGTCCAAATGACCTTTGAGAGAAATTGGGGAAAATCATTTCTATTCAGTATCCAATTACAGTAAGCCAATCTCCGTTCAGGATCACCTGGGTATAATTTTTGGCAAATCTGAATTTTGTAGCTCAGAAGAAATGGTCTAATTTCTTCTGAGCTCCCTCCAAACACTTGTTTGTGGCGCACCTGTATTTAGAGCAACTTCATGTCTAAAAAAGAGACAAGTAAAAAAAAAATATTTTAATAAGAGTATAGAAGTTTATTACCGCATTTTGAATATTGTTTCTCGTATTTTCATCTAATGGATTCCATATGTATTCCTCGGTTTTTTGAAATTGCCATACTCGGTAAGGTTTCTATCTAATTTTTTTAATAATGTTCTCGCGGGTTGTATTCTTTCTGGATATAGTTGAAGATACATTTCTGCAGTTCTCTTAGTATTACTGTCTTATTTAAAAAACAGTCTCATCATATACCGTTTTTCTTGGTTTTAAAACACCATTTTACGTTTATTATCACTATGAATTTGTGACAGCAAACGTGACTACGTGACAGATAATAGTGTAACAACGAATCAACTCATTTAACAAGTGTTTTTGACGGAGTCAGAGCCTACTTGAAAATTCTAGTTTTTGTGAAATATAAAAGGTTGTGACATAACAAAGTATCACATATTTTACTCCGTTTGAATCAAAATGAAAAATTCTATTTAAATTTGTAACAATTCAATATGACGCCCATAAGAAAAAATAAAGTTGATGATGGTGGCCAACAGACGAAATGTCTGATGGTAAATCTGAAAATACCGTCGTATAGCGGGGACAAAATGGCAATGTAAATGTACTGTTTATTTTGAAATCCTTCATCAAATAACGCCAGAAAAAAATAAAAATGGTTTTTAAAAATTTCGGTTTTTTTTCGTATATCTCCGGATATGCTCGGAATTTTGAAACTTTCGTAACAGCATATTATTTAACCATCTTCATATCTCTTATAGTTTCCGAAATCCCAATGGTGGCCCTTATATTTGAAATACCCGGTATACGTGTTTTGAGTAATATTTATCCAACTCACGTTCCGTTTCATATGACATTCATTTTCATTTCTTTATTGCATAACTTATTTATATTTTGCTACAATTTCACTTTCTATATATATATATATATATATATATATATATATATATATATTGTTATTGTTATTGGGTATAACCCTCAAAATGTTGTGCAACCGTAGACACGTGTTTCGAGCTTAAGCTCTCTTCAGTACGGTAAAATCAAGTGCGAAGGTGTACAACACTTGGATGTAAAAATAGAAACAAAGGAAGTCAACAACAGGAAGCCAACCACACATTTGTGGCATCGGTTAGAAGACCTTGTACTCACAAGGCAACAACTAACGTCGCCACGGAGGTAGCTATGGCTACCAGCGTGACAATCCTACCCAGGAAGATACAAATAAGGATGGATTTAGCGAGGGGCAATATATGAAAATATATGAAACTTTTTTACTTATATTTTCATATATTGCCCCTCGCTAAATCCATCCTTATTTGTATCTTCCTGGGTAGGATTGTCACGCTGGTAGCCATAGCTACCTCCGTGGCGACGTTAGTTGTTGCCTTGTGAGTACAAGGTCTTCTAACCGATGCCACAAATGTGTGGTTGGCTTCCTGTTGTTGACTTCCTTTGTTTCTATTTTTACATCCAAGTGTTGTACACTTTCGCACTTGATTTTACCGTACTGAAGAGAGCTTAAGCTCGAAACACGTGTCTACGGTTGCACAACATTTTGAGGGTTATACCCAATAACTTTTTTACTTATATTTTCATATATTGCCCCTCGCTAAATCCATCCTTATTTGTATCTTCCTGGGTAGGATTGTCACGCTGGTAGCCATAGCTACCTCCGTGGCGACGTTAGTTGTTGCCTTGTGAGTACAAGGTCTTCTAACCGATGCCACAAATGTGTGGTTGGCTTCCTGTTGTTGACTTCCTTTGTTTCTATTTTTACATCCAAGTGTTGTACACTTTCGCACTTGATTTTACCGTACTGAAGAGAGCTTAAGCTCGAAACACGTGTCTACGGTTGCACAACATTTTGAGGGTTATACCCAATAACTTTTTTACTTATATTTTCATATATTGCCCCTCGCTAAATCCATCCTTATTTGTATCTTCCTGGGTAGGATTGTCACGCTGGTAGCCATAGCTACCTCCG
Source organism: Chrysolina oricalcia (assembly GCA_944452925.2). Taxonomy (NCBI): domain Eukaryota; kingdom Metazoa; phylum Arthropoda; class Insecta; order Coleoptera; family Chrysomelidae; genus Chrysolina; species Chrysolina oricalcia. The sequence goes on along the minus strand of OX101818.2, from coordinate 13,990,808 downwards.
TGGCGACGTTAGTTGTTGCCTTGTGAGTACAAGGTCTTCTAACCGATGCCACAAATGTGTGGTTGGCTTCCTGTTGTTGACTTCCTTTGTTTCTATTTTTACATCCAAGTGTTATATATATATATATATATATATATATATATATATATATATATATATTATAATAAGTTATAGTAGCTTCTAACTGAAAATTTAGTTAATGTATAAACAGTTTTGAGATACAGCAGAGAAATTTTCATATGTTTAAAAAATTTTATCTTTCGACTGTAATATAGGAAGTTTTTCTATATAAAAGGTAACATTTGAAAAGATGAGAGGTGTAAAATATTCGCTATTTTTACGTTGTCTGAGTCTTGATAAAAGATTCCGGCATTAAGGTCAATCGGTGGCTCTTGAAACGGCCTAGCGTGTTGTAAGGTCACCAACATTGCTACAGTCTACAACTTGAGATGGGTCAGCGTTGATATAGGTAGATATTTTTCTCATCTGAAACAACTTGTGGTTTCAACAAATCTTGGTTACATGTTATTTCTTTATTTTAAGTACAATCGAATTGTTCGATTATATTTTAATTATCTTGTAATGGCCTTTATAATTCGGAGATAGCTTTTGGATTGGCGTTTTGGCAAATAAATAAGCTAAATATTCATACCGAACAGCTAACATTGCTGTGTGTATGAATGAATCCCATGAATTTTATTCTCATCAATGAAGTGTTTGAGGTGTTCTCACCAAAGCGCCATTAATCAGAGTATTATATGGAAAAATAGTAATGTGCTTTTATTTTAAAGACACTGTAATAGTCTGTATAATAGGATACGACAAAAATCATTTCCATTAACTGTAACTATAGTAATTCGTATATCAAACAGTTAAATGAATTCGCAGAATTCATCGGCATTCAAATTTTGTGATTTGTTTAAGCAAGATTTAAAAAATAGTGCAATTTGTGTTTTATGTTAAATTAAACTTCATAGGAAATACTTTCCAAAAAGTTTTACCAATCCTGTGTCCCATGTACTATAAGGACTTCTATAAAAATCACCTGACTTTATTGCCATACTCAGAGATTTAGCACTATGTGGTTTCTGGTTTGATACATGAACAGTGACCTAACTGGCTTTGAAGGCATTTCTTGGAAATCTCACTGTTCTTTTATTGCCTGTTTGGTATAAGTCGGTAATTGAGTATCTCGTGTCGTTTCATACTGGCGTCCAGGTATAAATATACAGTTCCTTGAACTCCTGAAGAAAATTGCATCAGAACAAATTATGAAAGTCAGTGTTGCCAATCTGCGCACGATAAGGCCGATAAGATCATTTTGGCAAAAAAGTAAAAATATTCAGTTTAATTAAAAGACACTTTTGGCATCAAAAGCAACTTTTAAAATTGGAAAATGTATATCGCATGACTCTGACCAGTAAGGAAAATTTGAAAACGATGTGAGAAAATGCTTTATTCTCTTTACTGTACCCACTTAATAAAGATACAGTTGAAAACTGAACTCAACTGAGAGTTATTTCAACCTGTTTAACCTCACAACATTCACAACCGATAATTGGTTTGGTGCGTAACTGACAGCTTAGATGTACAACAACCTCAATTGTGGAAAAAGAACCTCACTTTTCCATTTGCTTTTGTGTGAGAAGGTTTTTCGCAGTTTTTTTCTGTTTCTGTCATGTTTTTACTGTTTCTGCCGTGTTTTTACTGTTTCTGATGTGTTTATTTCTATTTCTGCTGTTTTGTTGATATTGAGAAATAATGGACTTTACATCATAGTTTTCAAGTTTAGTTGATGTACATCAACAACGGTATAAAGATAAACCATGAGTAATAGGCATTGATCTATATCTTCTGGAAACTGAAGAATTATCAACAGATATTTCACTTTTTCCCAAAATAATGATTATTGATCTTGTAAATTATTTAGTGGACACGAAGAGTGCTTTCACAATGAAGAAAATGAAAGCATTTCAAAATTTAGAAGCTTGCAATATAGCAAGTTGCTCAGTGAAATTGATTTGACCATGTAGTCTTAAAGTGGCAGGGAACTATTTCAATAGAGGTACCTACTCTCTTCTCAACAAGGCAGTTCTAATGCACCTATAAGTTTTTCAATTCCTTCTACCAATTTAGAAAGAAAAGAAATTCCACATATTTCGTAACATTTTGCATTCGAATGTCAGAATAAAGTTAGTTATCTGGAAAAGTATTCAATTCAAAAGGATGACATATCTTTTAACTATTAAACAATGTAAACAAATTGAAAGAGCAACTCGTGAGCAATCAAAGTGCAATTCATAGTACAATAATCGGCAGGAGGAGTCACAGCATCTAATTTCTTCATTTATATATCTCTTTAAAGATTCATTACAATAAAACTTCTTGGATTTTATTTTTTCTGCCAAAGATTCTGAAAATGTCTGATTATAGAATGAAGAACTGGCACTTTGGACTCGACCAAGCTCATCAGTGAATTTTGTTTCTCTTCCTCAGAAACAGGAGATATATCTAATGAGTTCATCTTCCTTTTATATAGGGGTTCATCTTCAGTGAGGTTCAGACACTTGGGATTTACTTAATTTCAGTCCAAAACTCATAAGTTGCCTTTTATCCTGTCAACGAAACTTCCTTCTGTTTGTACATGAGAACAAATCTCCCCATTGAGCACTAACAATACAACCATCTTCAAGACATAATAATAATAATAACTTTATTGCTTTTTAAAACATGGTTTTACAGCAAGAGTTGAGTAGGAGGGAAAAAAGTAACATGAAAATAGCAAGATGAAAAGAAATAGAACATTATCGTACCTTAATATGGATCACTTACCGTTGTCGATGAACATCATCTAAACTACAATAATAATATTGTAAGGTCCATCATTCCTAAATTTCAACATAACAGCAGAAACAGAAAAGACACATCAGAAACAGTTGTAACACAACAGAAACAGTAAAAACACGGCAGAAATAGAAAAATCTTCGATAAACGTTCTTCATTTACAAAAGCAAACAGAAAAGTGAGGTTATTTGTTCATCATTTGAGGTTATTGTACCTCCAAGCTATCAGTTACGTACCAAACCAAAATACTAAGAAATATGTTAACAAGACCAGATTTGCTCAAAAAATCACCAAATTTTCCGGTTTTTTCAAATTTTCTCCGTAACTAATGATCCGATCGGGTCGTTGTTTGCATTTCAATTATCTACAATTCTTTTTTCTATAGCAACCAGATTGCTTTATAAGTTTTCATTTTATTAGCAAAATAATTTTTAAAAACACTTTTTTATCGTTTACATTTTTATAACAAATTAATAAATGACAGTTGCGAGTTGAAAACATAACAGAATATAACTGCGGAATGCCTTCCAAGTGATGGCATAGTCGTTTTCCTAATAGTGTTTTTGTTGAAAACTCACTCATTTTATGCTCTATTGCTTGGTGTAATATGCGAAACAAAAAATACGTACGATAATGTCAGCAAAATCTGATAATTTAGAAAAGATGGTACTATTGCCCCTGGAGAGTTGGCAACACTGAATTGGCAGTTCACCTTGCACCACCTTGATGAAATTAAATATTGAACCACATGATTTTCATTAAATTATAGCTTCTCGGAGCAGGTCTATACAATCGAGTTGTTGGGATCTAAGCATGGATTTTTATTTTCATTTTCAATTCCATGATTACTATGGGAAGGATATTTGTCATTTTTGAAAGTGAACATTCATTACAGGAGAGAGAGAGAGAGAGAGAGAGTGAGACTAAAGAGAAAGAGATATACAATAATATTTGTTAAAGCGGCGAAAAGAGTTCGAGTGAATTAGTTTGTTCAATTTGTTATCTGGAAAGCAATTGAATAATATTAGCTTCTATTGTTGAAATATACTTACAAGCAAAAAAACGCAATAAGTTTCAGATCTCATAATTTTGTTTCTTCCTTCAATCAATTTTTATATTTTTTTTGCACGTTTTTAATAAAACTACTAATTTCAGTTTGCCTATTGAATATTTTGTTAAATGCTGGTGTATTATTTATTATACAGGGTTGATGAAAATGCTCTCTTCCTGTGAAATAATTTTGTACCCACATTCTTTCAAAACCAACCTTTGTTACATTTTCTTTATTTACTTCATGTTTTTAGGCACACTTGTTCTTTTTCAAAATCGAAATCAACTTGTTGCCCGCCAACATTTACTTTTATTAGGTGGCTTTGTTCGTTGTTGCCCTAATATCAGTAAGAAAAGTAATCAATATATTTCATAGTTTTAGTAGGTAAGCAATTATTCTAACTCATACAGTAAGAAAATAAATAAAAAAATTTATTTTGCACTTCAATCCAACTTCAAAATCATATTTCAATACAAACCAATTCAATTCAACTGAGATAGAATAAGGTTAATAACAGCAGTCAAAATGGTTAAGGCTTTCGCGGCCGGAGTTTTTAGTGTCACAATTTTCACTCGGGTTTGAAGGTCGTCGTTTTTTGGAATTTCTTCCTAACGTTTCGCTAGCACGAGTGGCTAGCTTCTTAATACTAATAAACTAATTAAATCTTCCTCATTGCCAGAAACCGTACAGAGAACCATACTCAGAACTGAAGCTGTTCCACCAAGGCTCTATGGGCTTCCCAAGGTACATAAAGCAAACATACCACTGAGACCAATAGTCAGTGCTCCAGGCTCACCAACGTATCACCTGGCGAAACATTTAGCCTCGCTTCTCCAGCCTCATGTGGGAAAAACGATGTCCTACGTCAAGGATTCAACAGACTTCGTTGGGAAAATTAAAGGCATAACGTTGGAGCCGAGCGATATCCTGGTCAGCTTCGATGTGGTGTCCTTGTTCACCAACGTCCCACTTGAAGACTCTTTGAGGAAGCTAGCTTACATGTTTCCGAATGACATCGTCGGACTCTTTAAGGCATGTCTCACGGGAAGTTACTTCCAATGGAATGAAAACTTCTATGAGCAAGTAGATGGCGTGGCGATGGGAAGTTCACTCAGCCCAGTGATAGCCAACTTCTTTATGGAACATTTTGAAGAAAAAGCAATTGATACTATTGATTTAAAACCGACCATGTGGCTACGTTACGTGGATGACTCCTTCGTCATTTGGGGACACGGAAGGGACACACTGAACCGTTTCCTAGAACATCTTAATGCTCAACACCCCAGCATCAAGTTCACAATGGAGACTGAACAGCGAATAGCATTTTTAGATGTACTCATCGAAATATGTGGCACAAGACTGACCCACAAAGTATTCCGAAAACCTATGCACACGGATAGGTATCTGCATGCTTTATCAAACCACCATCCTAGTCAGAAACGAGGAATTATCTCTACACTAGCAGAACGTGCTTGGAGAATATGTGAACCTGAACATCTACGGGATGAACTAGAACATCTCCAAGCAACCTTGAGATCGAATGGATATAGTGTACCCGAAATCAACAGGACCATGAAACCGAGGACTTCCATGAGACAAAGAAGGAGACTCAGATAGTTGCACATGCGGATCTTTCATATATTCCCAAAGTCACCGACAAAATTGGAAAACTCTTGGGGCAACACAACATAAAAACGGTCTTCAAACCCACCAAGAAAATACAACAAAGCCATAGGTCAGCAAAAGACAAAAGAGACCCACTATCTGCAGCGGGGGAATATCGCATACCATGCACTTGTGGAAAAGTATACATCGGCACCACGAAAAGATCGATGAGAACAAGGCTGAAGGAATATCAGAGGAACTGCAGATTAGGCCAAACGGACAAGTCGGCAGTGGCAGAATACGAGCTCAGTGAAGGAAACCACAAGATTTTGTTTGAGGTCGTAAAACTTCTTGCCCCCAACCAGGGATATCATAGCCGACTTGTACGGGAGGCAATAGAGATCCACAAACACACGGAGAATTTCAACAGAAAAGAAGAAGCTGTTAACCTCAACCGAATATGGAATCCCATTCTCAGAAATTCAAAAATAACAAATGAAAACTACGACGTTAAGACAGCAGGCAAAAAGGTGTCAATTAGTGTTATCGAAAATATGCTTAACCCAGTTACGGCAGGTAGAAAGGGGTCAAATCCAGATACGGTAATTAACGCACTACCTAAATCAGAATAAATACAATCTTCTCAGACGGAATCTCCAGTCATCTGAGATTATTCATGATGTATAAGCCTCTGAAGAAGCTAGCCACTCGTGCTAGCGAAACGTTAGGGAGATATTCCAAAAAACAACAGCAGTCAACCTCAAAATGAACATCGTATCGATCAAGTTCGAATTTGTCTTCATATTCTGGAAATAAAATTGAGTTTATTGTTCAAGTAACCTTGAACGGCCAATATAATAACGAACGGAAGTATTTATAAATTGCTTGTATTTCGTACTTCCGTTATCTGAATTGTTTTCATTTGACATTATCGTTATCCATATAAAACACCCTTGAGTGTTTTATTGCTAACATGAAATGCAATACAACATTTTATCCACAGCTGCTATATGTTCTAAACATGAATACCTTTCCTAAATCGAGGGCTTTTCAAATGTTCATAACAGTTGCCATGAAAGTTATGATCGCACGTAAGAAGATTAAGGCTCTCGTCATTTTTAGCTCGCACAAATATCCCATAGACTTAATCCTAAAATTCCTCGACTAATTTACTTGAATCGCAAATACTAAAAAATATTTAATTTTGAGGTTGTGTACCTTGATATATTCTGGTATATGAATATAAAGGTCTGTATTTAGGGATTTTTTCTGAGACTTCGCTGGTCTATATCGAGGTTTTATAAGCAGTTCAGCATTTATTGTCTGACAATGATGTATATCCAGATGTTTAGGAAAGTGCTATTACCTATAATGAATTTCAAGAACTGTGTGGTAAATGAAGAGAGATGGTGAAGTTAAAGGGAAAATTCCTATGACTGTAAAAAGTGGTCTATTTATTTAGCGTTCATTATTATTTTCATCAGAGCCATTTTCACTTGTCTCAATATTTTAATGAATTCAGAGGAATTGGTATGTGAAAGAAACATTGCAGAATGTGCACTTTTCAAAGCAAGTAGATCCACTGCTTTTTTGAGTTGCCTGAGAGCCCTAAGACAGTTTCTTATTAAACTCGTTTATATGATTTGATTGATTGAGCTAGTGTGGAATGTAGTAGAGAATAAAATTTCCTTTGTCGTTTCTTCATTCAGATTCAATTAATTTACTGTGAACCACCGTGAAGATGATTTCAATGATTTATCATTATGTGATGTTTCAAAATTTGCCGGTTGTCACTGAAGAAGTATCATCTGCGAAAAGAACATATTTATCCTGTATCATGAATTTGTTGAAGTCATTAACATAAATTAAAAGTAACAATGGACCCAGTACAGCTACTTGCGGAACACCATCTAGTATATTAATAATGCCAGGAAACGTGCTCTGTACGTCCAATAGAATTCAAACAAATTTAGGGGTAATCCTCTCACACCATACTAGCCTTTGCTAAGAAAATTATTCATCAAAAAATTAAGGACTAATCTGTTCTTCAGGATGATTTCCGGAATCTTCCCAGACCCGCAGAAGTAAGTAGTAAAACTGGAAAACGATTCATTTATACACAAGCATGGGGTAAAGGTCCCGTTAAACCAAAGCGGGAACGCGGGATCGGTAACAAAACATGGAAACCGTGCAAATTGCTAGAAAAACAAATCACGTATCAAACCATATATATTTCGCTGCTTGTCTGCATTTCGGAATACGAATAATCACACCGGTATGTATGTTTACATATCCCACTATAGAATTTAGTCTCGCATTCTTCCCGTTCCCGCTCCCCCGTTCCCGCGTTGGTTTGGGAAAACCATGCCTAAGAAACGAAGAGCCCGTAATAATTTTGATGAAAAAATGTAGGTTAGACGTCTGTTGCGTCAGACAATAAGAATAAATAATATTTCTCTGTTCTACCCGAAAGAGTGTGTCCTAAGGAAATTGATTTCTCAGATTCCCTTCTTGACAAGAATTGCCTCTCTTACTCAAGTTGATGATATGTAGAATCACATACACTTTCAGTAGGTATTATTTTTGTAATCACTTCCTTTGAATTTATAGGATCTCCAAGAGTATTTGGATTCTGCAAACGAAGGAGCAGTCTACCTCAGTCTTGGTACTAACATCATTAGTGCCAATATGTCGACGAGAACAAGAGAAGTTATTACCCAAGCTCTTTCAGAACTCCCCTACAAAGTTCTTTGGAAATGGGAAACAGATTATTTGCCAGATCAGCCACATAACGTTATGACACGAAAATGGGTACCTCAACAAGACGTACTGGGTAAGCATCAATTCATATTTGAATACAAAATTACAATCATATTCTCCGATTCTGAAATGATTTTGGAAACATCCTTTTCGTTTTGCATCCCGCAAGCTAGATTCCACCCAGTAATTTGAACTAAAAAATTCGAAACTGATATTGCTGAGGATTTAACACTGATAATATTTCAGGTCATCGCAATATCAAGGTTTTCATCACCCAAGGAGGGCTTCAATCGATAGAAGAGGCTATACGTAATGAAGTACCAATGGTAGGACTACCTTTCATGAGCGATCAACCCAACAACGTGAAGAAACTAGAAAATTTTGGAATAGCTATTGGAATAAACCACAAAACGATGACGAAACACCAACTGAAAACTGCTATTTTGAAAGTAGCACAAAATGAAAGGTGTGTACATAAATAATATTTGAAAGGCGAGCGAAATATAACACAATGCCTTATTGTGTAACCTGACAGTACTGGAAAAAATGAGACAGAACAATATCAAAATTGGTGATAAATATCTCAATTTCAGTTTTTTGTTAGTATGCTCACATGATGAAGCTTGATTTGACGATGGAAACATGTGATATCCTGAATGTAATTGACACCAGCTGCTACATCAATAGATAGATAGATATATTTATTCACCTCAAAAAATTACAAAATTTGTAGCGATACAATAAAAATCCACATGACTATTTGGTGCATCACAAAAGATATAGTATATGAATATGCTGGGTGTCCCAGAAGTCGCGCACCCCTTGTTGGGATCGAAAGAGAAAAATATTCTGAGTCGAAAAGTCCTTAGCCATTTTTCAATCAGATGCATAGATAATTAATTATTAATTAATGAAAGTGACCAATCAGGAGCGCCCCACTCTCGGTCTACTGCGTGAGAAGCTGGCAGCAGCTCTGGCGTCTCACTCTCGCGTCTCGTACTGCTTTTCCACTCACCTTTTATTCTTCTGTCGCGTGCTCCTGATTGGTCACTTTCATTAATTGATCATTAATTATCTATGCATCTGATTGAAAAATGGCTAAGGACTTTTCGTATCAGAATATTTTTCTCTTTCGATCCCTACAATGGTTTGCGCGACTTCTGGGACACCCAATATAAAACAACATTTTTTATACAGATTCCCATCAATACACATTTAGGCACACGATGAGATTTAACATCACACATCAATGATCATATCAATATTTTTGGGTATGTTTATACATGTATATAGATTTGAAAATATTTGGCGATAAAAAGTGTTTAATTGTCCTTTTCAAGGTTCAAAATCAAATAAGGAAATCGGAGGTCCCTCCCAACCATGGATAAAAATGTCTTCGATGTCATACATTGGATTCGAAACCAATGTTTGCTTCAGGTTATATTTCGGTTTTTTAGTTGTATAAAGTTTCCATTCCGTAGGTATTTGGTTGAATAATTTCAATGGCATGTATTCAGTTCGTTTCCTCATTTATCAAGATCTATGGATTCTATTTCATAGGTGCAGGAAAGTGACAATATTTGCATGTGACTGAAAATTGGCTTGGCGTGTTCCTTGTGACTAACATTAGCCATAGTTCTGATGATTTTCTTTGACTCACCATGATTTGGCGACAAGCTGGGCTTGTTTGTCCCCCATAACACAATGCCATAGACCAAATGGCAGTGTACCATGCCAAAAAAGTAGACGGTCTTCAGCACATCCAGTGATAAAACGCCTTTGAGATTTCTTAGTACAAATTGGCTCTTGGATAGTTTGTTTGGATTTCATTCATTCAAGTTCTTTCCAATTCAGTTACTGATCTATGTGAAATCCTAGTAGCAGTTTTACTGTTGTACTGTTCCTCGATTTTTTGTGAATGTTATACTCTTTGTTTTATTTTTAAGTAAGACCATTTGAATGGAATTAAGTTTCTTGTGACAGTGCTTCCTCTGTCTTTTGTTCTATTTCTTTCAGCGTATTGCCTTGTATCATAAGAGTGGAGTCATCTTCATACACAAAAACATCTGCAGTATCAATAAATGTTGGCAAATAATAAGGGCTATGGTGGTCGTGCTGGTAGAGCGTTCGCCTCTCAAGCGAATGGTCCCCGCGTGGTCATCGTCTCGTGCATGGCATCACACGTTTAAAGGTAAGGGATGCGTCTTCCCTAGCTCACACAGGTTGCTCGAAGACTTCTGAGGGTTGCGCGTAGTAGTGCAATCGGTTGACGGAAAAAACAATTGTTAACAATCATTCATGTAGATGATAAACGATAGTAGCCCCATCACGGAACCCTGGGACAACCCATGCTTAACATCTATAGTTTTTGATACTTCACTATCATGAAATATGTACTGACTCCTATCTGCGAGGTATGTCTTCATGAGAATCCATATTGGTAACAGTTTATTGAATACACTGACAAATGCTTTGGCCAGATCGCACAGGATTGCTTGTTTGTGAATTCTTTCTTCTAGATTTTTGGCTATTGGATAAATAATTTCTGTAACTGCTTTAGGCATTGATCTTTGAAAGCGGAATCCATATTGGTGATCGTCTAAATGTTTGCCTTTTTCTAAAAAATGATTGTCATGTCCTTCAAAACTACTTCGATTATTTTAGAGAGTATCTGAGTAATTGTTATGAACCTATAGTTATCGTAGTTTTTTGTTTTTTGTATCGCATGTTTTCAGAATTGGAGTAGCTCTTTCCAGTTCCAAATGGAAAATCTCCTTTCTCCATACAGAGGTTCACTAAGGGCGTGAGAGGTTTGGCTAAGGTTTCTGGAATGAGTTTAATTATCTTTGCACTTATATTGTAGGCATCCAAACTAGAGCTATTTTTATGTGATTTTATAACAGTTTTTATTTCATTTTCATTGGTATGGCTCAAATCAATAAAATCAATAAAATTTTACTTGTTGTTCATACAAGAATGTTTCTAACGTAAAAGTGTCCCTAATCATCTTCGCCTGCTAACATAGAACAGAATTTGAAATGTGGGGAATCGATAGCGTAGTTGGTAATGCACTTGGCCTGAAACAGGTCGATCTCAGGTTCAATCCCAGGATCCTATTAATCTTTTTAATTTAGTTCAATTATGCATTTTCTTGTATGTTATGCCATATACATACTTTCAGTTTGAATTAAAATATACATGTAAACCCCACTTCATTATGTGGTTAAAATTTCGATTTGGTTGGCCGGGGGATGTCTAGTTATTAGTCACTAGAATTTTAACTAGCATTGGATGTGAGTTTGAGTCAGGGTGAAGGAGGAATATTTTCTCAAATGTATCTATCAGGCAACGTCGGGGTGATTGCTCACATTGCCCGTAATGTTACCTTCAACACATTAAAACTCTACAGTGACCACTCAGCTAAACTTCCATTGGACCTTCAAAATTCTGCTGAACTAGGATAGCGGAAATTTTGAACGGGAAAGTTCTTATAGTATATCGTTGGATCCAAGATACGATCTCAAATACGAGCAACACATTTTTTGAAGTAGACGAATGAGCAGAAAAGGATACCAAATCGTGTCTAATAGGTACAGATGTTACATTTATTTTCCTCCTAATAATCAGGTTTCGATGATAACCATTCATTAGCGTTTCGCTTTGCTTGAAAATAGTCTGTCAAATTGAAGAGACGGGTTGTACAAAACAAGTTTACCAACAGTTCAACTGAACTGAGTTCAGCTGCTAAGGAACTAGAAATTTCATTGGATTATCCCTAGCAACTGGAGCGAGTTTACTTAAACTGTTGTTGAACTTTTTTTATAAAACCCGCCCTTCAAGGTTTCGAATTTATGTGCGAAGTTAAACGAACATGCACGATTATCAGGAAACTTGATTATAATTAGGATAACACGATGTTTTCAGATTGCCATATTATCACAATAGTTGTGAATTTCTGATATAACTGTTAGATTAGACCAATGTTTTCAATTTAATGCCATTTGTTGTGGGTAAAATGACAAAGCTCATCTAATTGAATAAAAAATATCCTTGATTAAGATAGGAATTCGTAAGATGAAAAACGAAGAAGCTCTTTTAGAAGCTTTGCCAACAATCCAACAGATATAATGCAGCGGTCGTAGAGAGCAGCAGTTGTTTAAGTATGCCAGAGTCCCAAAATGAATATAGAATAAATTTGAAATTTTGGTGCCTTATTAACTTTTGTCGAACTTTCTACTCTAACACTACTGTTGTTCCAGGTACAAACAACGGGTACGGAAAGCCAAAGCCATTCTGACAGATCAGCCGCTGAAAGGGGTGGAGAAAGCGGTTTGGTGGATTGAGTACGTGATACGCCACCAGGGGGCAAAACATCTCCGCAGTCCTGCTGCAGATATGACATTCTTCGAATACTTCATGGTCGATGTGGTCGTATTCCTCCTCTGTTGCATTTCTGCAGCCCTGTACATGGTAGTGAAAGTGACGGAGCTGTTCATGTCGATGCAAATACAATCGAAAACGAAAATCAGCTGAAAAATTTGGGCACGCTGGGGAAGGGGTTGAGTTATTGACTGAACAGTATTAGGAATTCGTGAGATTCTTATTGAATAGTAGAAAATAATCATTTTCTGAAGGGTGTTTTTCGTGATCCTGATCATGAAAAGTGTTATTGTTTCGTTCTGATCATGCTACTTTAAATATGTGTTTGTGATATTCTATCAATTTTCATAGGAATAACTCGGAAAGCAAGAAACAAGGATACAAGCGGAGTGCTCTTAACGTTGCAATTGCTCTAAAAGTAATAATACGCGTGTTTTATACGCTTTTTTTATTGCACCTGCATCATGACTTCAAAAACAAGGCTGGAAAGGAATTTAAAATCGGAGTAATGTTCCTTACATCTCAATACATTTAATGAAGTAGCTAATGGACTTATGATGCCACGTTACGTTGACATACAAACATCCAAATATTAAAACTTCACCAAACTCTGCCTTGATCGTCATAACCACTAAGTAATCTGTCTTAAAAACAAGTTGTTTATGTCATATTCTCTCGGAAATGCTCCTGAAGTAAGAATGAAGGTGTCATCAATGGCCAGAAATGAGCCAAATGAAATGACACAAATTTTTGTGCGAGAGTATATACGGGATATATTTTCCAATAGGCTCTGCCCACCAGCGGCTTTGCTCCGGCATTGGCCGGAGTCAGTGTTGCCACTTGTAACATAATTATCGAATTGTAACATAATTTCTTCTCAAAATTGAGTCAAACGATAATGTGTAACATAATTTTGTAGTCTAGGAATTGGGAAAATTTATATTGGATTTACTAGTATTTCATCATTCTGCCGCCTGGGAGAGGATATTTTTGAAGGTGAATTTAATAAAAACAAATGTGAGAAATCGAATTAATGTACAGTGTGATACTGTAAACTCACTACTATATGACTCTCAAAGCGTAAACGGCCAATGCTACCATTTTATTGTTACAGAGGACATGATAATAAGTTCAATAACCTTGCGTAAATACGAAAAAGATGGAAATGTTGATGTTGATATTCATTTTGATACCAAATGATTTTGGACAAGATTCAAGTTCTACTATTATTTTTTGTTGTCTTTTTTTGAATGTGATTACATATAAATTAAAATGAATATGACGGTTTTTTTCCAAATCAACAAAATAAAGAAAATCGTAACATAATTTTCAAGAAAAATCGATAATTTTGGCAGCGCTGCTCGATAATTTCTTCATCAGCTCGTGGCAACACTAGCCGGAGTAAATGTGCCAAGAATTCAGTCATCCGGGAGCTCCTGTCGAGTGCAGTTGCTTTCGAGCAAGCACATAGTTGTGCATAATATTGAGTATACCGTTCCCGGGCGACTCAACTGATTTCAAGCTCATGGTAGCTACTAGTATACTCATTTCTAGCAGTTCTCTGGAATCTACGGCCTGCCCTGATTTTGATGTTTAAAGGATTTGTTGGGAACACCAACAATTTCAAAAGAGAATTCGTGACAAAACATTTAGTTTAGAGTTCTTCGCAGAACTCGAAACTATAATTCGCTCCGTTGTTATATGCCTGAGTCTTTGTGAAGACTCACAGTGCATATACTGTTGCTGCCTACTTCATCGACGTTCAAAGCCATACCAAGCTCTAAAAGAGGAAATCCGAGTTACAAGGAAGGAACAATATAAATTTTGAGCTTCTACGGATCGTAATGGACTTATTTCGCTGAGCTAGTCGGATGCAGAAAATTTACTAAATTTTTATGAAGTCCTTTCGTTCCGGAAAGATGACAAAGGAGTGTAAAAATTTCGGAGTTGAGTATATCCCGATGTGGAATCTCCATAGGCTCCGCCCACTAGCGAATTTCGCTGCATCGCGTTGCCATTGGTCAGAGGCTTTCTTATAATTATAACCTGTGACAACTAAATGCGTGTGCACGGAGGTACGGAAATCGGAGGTATCCACCTCATCCGGCTGGCTATGCTCCGAGCACAGCATCGTCGCAAATCCAGCAACTCCGGAACTCTTCTTACTGGATCAGACAGGAACAGTATGAATTCTTTTTGAATGGTGTTGGTGGTACCAACGGCGTCTCATACGCCTATGCCAGGCTGTAGATTGCTAACGAAGATACACCCTGGCCAGAAATACTTTTGAAGTCCATTATCGTAAATATATCAAAGTCGCAAATTGTCGTAGCTAAAATAGCCGAAAAACTCGGGTGAGCCATCCGAGTACCACTACCCAGCAGAACATTGTCCGGGCTCTCTCGTGGCACCCGGACGACTGTAGTTTTGAGTCGTCTCGCGTTCTTGAATAGAAAAAGCTGACATTTGCTCCGGCCAATGCCATGCAAAGCCGCTGGTGACTGCTGGTGGGCGGAGCCTATTGGGTCTCCGCTCCCAGATATACTATCAAGTGCAAAATTTTTGTTCCGTATTTCTGGCCGAGGATGACACATGCATTGCCAGCCGCTCGGGAACACCAACGGATGTAGTCGTCCAACTTAGGAGCACACTCTCCTGAGTGGCTCAAATATGACAAGAATCTTAAACGGCTTGTTCATGCCTCAAATTGCTTATTATAAATTGTCGAGAAGAGAAATAGTAAATAAAGGAGAATTTCTTCTGTTGACGAATCTACAGCCTGCAGCTGATGAAAAATCGTTGGAAAACCCAACAGTACTACAGATAGAATTCGTAATGATGGTTATGCCTGAGTCTTTTTCAAGATTCGCAGTGCATATTATTTTACTGCCCCTTGCTACAATTCAGGATGGAACTGAATGGAATCATGGAAGGTATCCGGAAGTTATTGGTTTTGCGACGTTGCACACTTGTGGAAAAAAATGGTCGATCTAGCCGGAAGAGGAATAGAATTCCTACATTTCCAAAATAACCCGAGTCTGCCAATTTTTGTCATTTGAAGTATTTGATATATTTTCTCAGGTTGTAGCTGACGTTTTATATGCAGAGCCATCTAGCGGTGTCTTACCAAGGTTTGACTTAAATTTATTATTATTATTACTATTGAATGTTCGGCAATTATTGAAATTTCAACAATGATGAAATGTTTTTTTTTGTAAGATTGCATAAATATTATTATTTCAATATTGACGTGAAGTTTTCGTAACAATATAAATAGAGTTGTTGAATATTAGTGAAATAACATTCAACCAATGTGCTATCAAACTTTTATATACAACATTGTGTTTTGTGTCTAGAGTTGATAATTATGAGAGGAATATTGGGATTGCAATATTTATTCTCGATGTTGGTTATCTTGTACGATGGAAAACAGCAACTAAATTCCAACTTTAGGTCGCAGATGATTCCACAACTGACTTTATGAACATCCTGTTCATATTTCCAATGAAATCAATATGTATATAATTCTACCAAACTTCAAAATGAATATAAATAGAAATTAAATTTTTCATACAGGCACTAAAATCTACAGATGTCTCCCTACTACAATCACAAATAAGGAAAATATCAAAATATTCAAGCATACATTGAAATCTCTCCTTCAACATGTTTTTTATAATATAATTGAATTTCACCAATTTTGTAGATAATTTAGATATAATAATCTCAAATTGTATTGATGGAAATAAAAAATATATTATTTCGACATTTTTTAAAAGAATTCAACCAATATTCCCAGTATTATAATGTGACAATCTACATTCGGAATAGGTTTAGCCAATTCTTTTTTAATCTTGAAATTTCTTACGTTTCTCATCACTTGATGCAGGTAAAATTAAAAAAAAAAACTGTTTTTCATTCATCGTAATGTTGTAGATGTACTTTCAAATAAAGTAGATACCAAACTTCAAGACTGCATTTTTTTGGGAAAAGACAATATAAGATTGCAATGATTATGTACGTAAAATTGGCATGGGCAGAAAGAAGTTATATAAGCAAAAGGCTAGTGCCAGGAATGTCTTACCACTACCTTCATTGATAGCCATTCCATGATAGTTGCCTATACAGAGTGAGTAATCAAATGATCTTATCCACTTTTTTCATAGTTTCATAGTTTTTCGTATTAAAAAGTGTATGTTAAATTAGAACTGAGTGAGATATGAAACTATTACCCCAAGACTGATCTCTTTTGGGAGAAAACAATGTAAAAAATGCAAATGGTCATCAACAGATGTACAGGAGAAAATTAAATGAGCAAAGGGCTACTACAAATAATTTTGCACCACTGCATTTATTCATAGCCATTACATGAGAGTTGCATATAAAGTGTGTGTCATTAATTGTTCTCACTATTTTTTTATCTTATTCTTTCAAATTAGAGAGAAAATTTTGATATGAGCCTGAAATATTTGATTGCTTGCTACAAAATCCTTTCAGTATTCAGGGTGATCAGTTTGCTAATGCCAGAATCAATGAAATTTTTTTATTGTTCAATTCCATTGCAAAATCTTTGAATTTTCGGTATGTCCTTCAAAATTAACGAAGATGTTCCAATGCTTCAATTAATTTATTGAAATGTAGTCCGTGTGCTGTGGAAACAATTGAATATTTTTCGATAGTGTTATCTATAACAGTTCTGTGAAGTTGCTGTCAACACCTAATGATATCTATGTCACCTAGTATACAATATTTATACTTTTTTCCACTGAAAGAACGAAAAGAGGGAGTTTGCATCAGAAAAATTATAGATTTTTTTGGCAACTGAAATCTGATCACCCTGAATGCTTGTTTTGTATACCGCAATGAAGGGATCACTTGTGGCATCATCTGAACAGAATTGAGTATTTGGTGGTTGAGTATAACCTGTTCTACATGCTGAACTGCCAATAAAATTGGTTATAGAACTGTCGTACATACTTTGAATTCAAGATTCAAATGCAAAGAGACCTCACCAAAGTGCCAACAATCTTTATTTCGAAGATCGTATTAAATTTCACACGCTGGCTATACAACAGGGTCCCTGAGGAATACAAAGGAGAGAGTTAAGAAATACCTCGGTAATGGATGGCAAAATTAATTATTTATATGCAAAGTAAATATTTGAAAAATAAAATGGTGATATTCAGTCAAAACTTCCCCAATGCTTGGTTATCGAACTATGACAGTTGAAGGTAATCAGTATTGTTTGTCTTGGTTCATATGCATATTTTCGTAGGGTGCCTCGTACATTGTTGTTTTCATTTCTACTCCATAATTGAACATTATTATGAGTATTCATTGATACTGATATATATTCAGGTCATAAATCAATTCGATTTCGATGTACATATTGTTTTTATAGTAATAATATAATATATTTTTGGTTGTTTAGAAGAGTAAAACTTGTCTTATGACCATGTCAATTGATAGGTATTTTTAGTTACTCTAAGGCATAAGTAATTGTAGTGTATTACTTATTAATTTATGTATCTATTGGTACGTCCGTTTTGGTCTAAATGGTTAATAAAAGACTTATTATTATTATTATTATTATCATTGTTTTAATGACATTCCAGTCAGGCCCTTTCTTCAAAGCCACGATCCATCCGTGGAGCAATAGGCCAAGCTGTAGACAAAAATAAGAGGATCTCTTCATACAAAATGAAAGAGGCAAACGGCCTATACCCACTACTTTTCATAAGATAGTTCGTGAAAGAAAACCCTAGGTTTTAGCCCCAGCAAAATCACTTTTGGAATTTTTCAAACAAGAAATAGTGAAAAAAATTACAATTTTTTTGTTTTTTTGCGAATATCTCAAATAGTATTGGAGGACTCGTTTTACAGACAACAGAACTTTTGTAGTAGATTATAAAACCTACAAAATGTTTTCTTATACGACCAGGCGGCCTATTCTCGAATGTCGAGTGAGATTTGTCGCATTCGACATATGTCTATGGAAATTGTCGCACAACATTGGCATGTGGTATTCTCAAATGGGTTCGACATCTATGTCGCATGAGACAAATGTTGTCGAATAACATGAACAACGTTATTAATAATAACAAATAAAATGACATTTGCTTTTGGAAGTAAGATTAAATCAGAATAAATAAAGTAAAAACATGGAAAGTGAAGCCAAAAACAATAATTGCAGCCAAAATCAAAAGCGAACTTTAAAAAATTTAATGCAAGAAAAAGAAAATGAGCCTCTTTTATCGGAGAATTCTTTAATTTAATACTTTTTTCTCAGATGAGAATGAAAAAGCACTCCTGTATATATTACTCGTCTCTCTCGAGGCCGATGATAAATTTCCTGATTTTCTAAATTTTCTATAGCTATTACTGAAGATGCCATTCTCTCACTACAAAAATCTCTGAAAAAGTATCAAAGAATGTTTTGACATTTACTATAAACTATTGGACACCCACCTATAAATTTCGCATCTTATGAAATTCTCGCATTCGACATAATTTGTCGACTGCTTTTGACTATTCTACAATTTGTCTATCAAAAATTTGTGAATGCGACTTTTGAGAATAAGAATATTCAGATTTCGTTCGACAAAGAGCATATGTCGCATGCGACAAAATTTATCACGGTTTGAGAATAGGGTCCCGATCGGTGCATTTTTCACTGAGAAAATCCGGGAATCCTCGAAAAAAGAACATTTTTCAAAAATTCAAAATTTTTATAAATCTGAAGCTGGACAAACAATATTGCAGAATCTGATAGATAGTAACATGAGGTTCAACTGTGCGCAAGATAGTTTCTGTCCGACGTGTAGTTTTTGCACAATCGCATTACAAACAATTTAGGAGCAAATCTTTCTAAGAGCTCTGATTTGAAGAAAATCATCTTATTCGAATTCTGTAATGTAATTGTGTTAAAAATGTAACTGGAAGTTACACTAATTGGCTGTGTCTATGAGAGAAAAGCGGAAAGCGCTTTGCTGGATGAAGCATAAAAGCGTTTCACAAGTCTACTAGACGGTCCATGAAATGTCAAATTACAAGCCGCTGAACCGCTTCAACTAAATCCAGCGGAAAATAAAGCGCTTTATTTATCTGCAGCAGCTGCAAGAGGTGTCAGACGTCTATCACGTGAAGCGTAAAAGCGGCTGCAACCGCTGCACGCTGTTAGACGCACCCAATGCTTCAAAGTGCACCCGAAGTCGCTCGAACTCAACTCGGGTAACTTCGGACGCACTTTGAAGCGTATTGATCATCTTTCATTGACATTTTCAACACATTTCCCACCTCTCAGGTGAAAATACAAATTGGAGACATTGATCTCTACTTCCAAAAGCCGTTTACAGAATTTGAATACGAGGATTTTCCTTAAATAGGAGCATCTTGCAAGATGTGCCCTTTGATTGTTTATAACGCGATTGTGCAAAAACTACACATCGGACAGAAAACATCTTGCGCACAGTTAAATCACATATTATTTTCTATCAGTTTCCGCAATATTGTTTGCCCAGCTTCAGATTCATAAAATTTTTAAAGTTTTGAAAAATGGTCTCTTTTCCGAGGTTTTCCCGGATTTTTGGATCCGGTCGTATGACAATCCATTTTGTAGGTTTTATAAATCTCTACAAAAATTCCATTCACTATAAAACGATTCCTTTGATAATTTTTGAGATATTTCCAAAAAACAAAAAAGTTGTAATTTTTTTCACTATTGCTTTTCAAAATATTACACAAAGTGATTTTGGCTGGGGCGAGAAGTGGGGTTTTCATTAACAAACTATCTAATAAATATTACTATACAGGCCAATAAAATTAAATCGAAAAAAAAAACATTTTGAGGAACTAATTTCCAGCAAGCTGGAAATCGTTTCAATACCTCTATGTGGTCCAAAATTCGTGAAATCTAAGTTTGAACCATCCCAGGTGGTGAGCTTAACTTTTGGTAGCCAAAAAATCGCCAAATTTTTGAACTTTTTTCTGTTTTTTGCTTGTAGCTGGAAAACGATGCGTCGGTCGGAAAATATTATTCGATCCATTAATACAGAAAACTGAATTCTGCGTCGAATGAAATCAGAAAATATCAAATTTGGTACAGTGGTATAGCCGAAATCGAATGTTGATCACGAAGAAAATTTCGTAGTTCGGTGCAAACTTACATTTTGTGCTTTCCAAGACGACCTACCTTGAGAACAAATACTCCTATTGAAAAATCAATAGAAAAAATGATAGAAAATAAAATTTCACATTACATAGATACCTTATATAGTTTCTAAATTCAGTCAGTCAAAATTCGAAATTTGACATCAATTCAAAATCGATTTTTTCAACGTTTTCAGTCATTTTAAGTAATTTGTGCCAAAGCAGCACTTCTTATTGCTTTACAATGTTAGAGTAATATGCACAGCCTGGGAAGAGATTCGAGTGGTACAGTGGTAGTAGTAGTTCTTTGGGGAGGCCGCAAGCGCAGGACCTCATGGACCCTTTTTGCCATCCCCTGGTCTCCACTTATCTACACTCATCCTCTTAGTTTTCCTTTTCGAACCTTTGTGGCCTCCTAATGTAGGTCAGTATGTCCGACCACTCCAAGTCGATTAATTCCTCTTGTTGAAGTCTTTCAACTCCGAAGGTTCCAAATCTTAGCCTTCCGTATGCCTCACACTCGCCGAGGAAGTGAAATCAAGTTTCTTCGTCTTCTTCGCAATTGCGGCAAATGGGGTTGTCTTCTGTACCTATAAGTGATTGGTGTCTGCCTAACTTGTTATGTCCTGTTAGTATTCCTATAAGGAGGCGTAGTGCTTGGCGGTTTTTGCCTAAGAGCCATGTCGTCCTTGACTTATTGGAGCCGGCCACGAAGTCTTTCGACTGCCTCTAGCCGGTGTTATCTCTCCAAAGTTTATTAAGCTCTGCTTCTGCCCACTCGTTGAGAGCTGAAGAGGTTTGGCTTCTTGCGATGCCTAGTACAGGCTCCGGCCCACAGAACGACGTTGCGGATCCGGATCTGGCAAGTCCGTCTGCCACCTCGTTTCCGCGCACCCCACTGTGACCCGGGACCCATACCAGCTGAACTTCCTTCGTTTCAGCTAGTTTTTCGAGCGCATCTCCGCATTTCTGTACAAGCGCTGAGCTTCGTTTAGGATGGCAGATGGCTCTGAGCGCTGCCTGACTATCCGAACAGATATAAATTCTCTGTTCGGACCCTTCTTTCACCTCTTGCCTCGTAGCTACGGATAGGATGGCGGACACTTCAGCTTGAAAAACTGTTGGATATTTGCCCAAAGCATAGCTCTCTCGTACTTCTCTTCACTCCAGGTAGATTTCGGCACCCGATGCCTATTTGTCAGTCAGACGCGAACCGTCCGTATAACATATTAGTCTTCCTGTGCTGAACTCCACCGTGTTTCCTTCCCATTGTTCTCTGCTCGGAATAGTAAGAGTAAACTCTCTGTTCCATCGCAGTCTGTCTTGTGCGCTTTTCACTCTGGGGGCAGATATCTGGATCTCCTGTTCCGCACACTTCGCGATTTCCGCATGACCTATCATCGCTCCTTCGTTCACCCAGACTCCCGAGTCCCGCATCCTCAAATGGGCTGCCATTGCCTCCTTCTTGATCCAGACTGAAAGCGGTGGCAGCCTCAGTGCGGTTGGAGTCGTTCTCATTGCGCCCGTTATTACCAAACAGGCCAGCCTCTGTACCTTGCTGAGTTTTCGGCCTATTGTGCTGCCCTGTGCGCCTGGCCACCACACGGCTGACCCATAATGGATAGTTTGTCTTACGACTGCCGTGTACAGCCAGCGCATGATCTCTGGGTTGGTACCCCAATTGCTTCCTACAATTCTCCGCAGTTGCCATAGGATTGCTACCGACTTTTGAATAACCCTATCTACGTGCGGCCTCCATGAAAGTTTGGAGTCCAGGATCACCCCCAGCTATTTGACCTGCTGAACTAGCTCTGAGAGTCCTGCATCACCGCACCATCTCTCAATTATTCTGCAGGCAGCCTGATTAGGACAAGTCCATCGTCCGCGTATGCGTGCGCCTCGAAACGTTCATCTGTGAGTTTACCCAGGAATTCATCCATTACTAGGCACCATAGATGGGGAGAGAGGCAGCTCCCCTGAATGCAGCCCTCTCCCACCTCGGATTCTAGTCTGATGTCTCCTCGGGATACCTCGACCTTTCTCCTCGTAAGCGACGATACGACCCAGCTGACCAACGAGTGATGCGTTCCTCTGGCCATTAGTGCTGCCTCTATTGTCGCTGTTTTTGCCTTGTCAAATGCGCCTTCCACATCGAAAAATACTCCTAATGTTACCTCTTTGAACCTTAATGTCCAGACCTTTGGTACGTACCCTAGCGCTAAACTGGACCGGAAGATTGGGGTAAGAAGTTCTAGGCCTCTTCCGAGTGGTACAAATAAAAATCATTATTAAGTTTATCAAAGTTCTGTATTACCATTATATCTTCAATAATTATCATTGTTATTAATTTATTAATAAGCAAATCAATCATAGTCCTTGAAAGTTCAGGTGCAATGAAGTAATGAAATAGTCATCAAAGTCATGGCCCATGATCACTTATGCTTCAATGATATGGTGGCTAAAGGTGCAACAAACTAGCTTGTCTGGGAATCACAGGTGTGACTCAAACACATGCAAATAATTTATTTTCTTTGTTTCTAGACAATGGAAGTCCAGAAGAATTCTACTAACAATAATACATTGTCAACCACTTTCAAACAGAAGTAAGATAGTCAATGTCTGTGGAAAAGGTATTGGACCTAGGGTCACTAAATCCTAGAAGGCTTTGGTCTTCTTACGGGTATGGCCAATGGGTGGAGTCTAAATAGCTCCAATGTTCCAAAAACACCACGAAAATTAGGTCCGATGTTTGAACTAGTGACACATGTCAAAAGTCAATTTTTATGTCAATGTCGTCATTGGAAATGTTTTCAAAAATAGTTTTAGCAGATTCACAGTAAAGAAAGCAGATTGTCCCAAATCCCAAAATCTTCTGATGAGCCCTGCTGTAACTGATCCAACTTAGGAATATGTTGATTACTTTTTTTACTGCTACAAAATTCCTTTCTTCTGAAAGTGAAGTACCTATTGTGCAGTAAAACCTGCAAGAATACCGACAAAAGTCGTAAATTATATTGTATTCTCAGAGGTGAGTTCAAGATCATTTTGTTTATAACTTGTTAATTAGTAGATTGAAGAATACATTTTTCCCATTTTCCTCACTAAAGACAAATACTGATTATATTTTCATTCAAACTTTTTTTTTCCAGGATTGAAACAGGAAACCTTGAGAAAGAAATGGCTATCAATAGTATCAATATTGAGTAACATTGTGACAGAAATCAGAAATAAATTAAAAAATTAACTTAAAAAATGTATACTTAACAGATGATTTCAATTCCTATATAATGTAACAATGTTTCAC
This sequence comes from Chrysolina oricalcia, assembly GCA_944452925.2. NCBI lineage: Eukaryota > Metazoa > Arthropoda > Insecta > Coleoptera > Chrysomelidae > Chrysolina > Chrysolina oricalcia. The sequence continues at coordinate 13,966,716 of OX101818.2, read as the reverse complement.
CTTTGACTGTTTTTGCTATGATATGACTTATTTATCATTTCACAAATTATTCTCATCATTCCTTTTCTAATAATTGATTGATTTCTTCATCAATTTTTATTTCATATGTATTGCTGTTGAACAATTTATGAAAAAATGTAATTCCTCTCTAAACAGAAACGTTTCTTGGGATCAATTAATAAAGTGTATGCAGTGTAAGTATAACAATTTTCGAAAAGTAGTAAATTGCAAAAATGGAACCTTTTCTTTCGAACATGTTTAAAAATTCTATATTGACGTTTATCTTGAGAAATTGGTTAGACCATACTAATGTTATTGTATATTGGCAATCTCTTTAGAAGTGAATGGCTATATTTTCTTGTTTCAACCATACCATATGGAGGTCATAATTCACTATCTCAAAAAAAGAATTCATTAGGTATATAAAGGAATTTTTATAATCATACAAATGAGAATGTACAAAAATGTAAGATTCTAAATGGGTGAGTCAGAAATGCAGTATTTCAATCATGTCAATATTTTTCGGATGTTTTGTAGTACCTTATATGTCTGATAGGTTTTGCATTAAGTTTTTTGCTAAAGCTTGATTTCATCTGAGAGGCATTCAGCAAATATATTTGACATGTGTTATGTTCACGAATCGAAATTTGGTTTTTGAGTTATTAGCAGTAACTCAAATTGATACCACGTTTTGAAAATTTGTATTGATCAATCAATGGTAGGTATATATTGTAACTAAGAAGTATTTGGGAGAACAGTAATCTCTAATTTTGAATAATGAACCCATCAATGGAGAATTTTTAGTGTTTTTATAAAGGGTTTGTAACTCTGTGGAAATATTTTTGGCAACTTTTCCACATCATTCTGAAAACAACACTAGGTTCTGCCCTTCTAAAAGAAACTCTTGTGCCTGCATCAGAGATGGTCGATGGCTGAATCTCCACATAATATCGGGGCCGTGTCCGAAAGTCGACACTGTTTTGAAATTCGAGTCAATTGTACACCTGACAATTTCAATCCATAAAAATAATTAGAATTTATATGTATCCATTGAAATTAAACATGATATCCATAATTTACTAATTTGAAATTCTGACTTACAAAAGAAACATAAAACATAACCCAACTTTTTATTCAAAAGTATCGGTTCTCTCTCTTATAACCCTTGCTTTCTAATTGGCGCTTTTGTGGGTTATTTGGAACATTCGAACTATTTAAAGAGATTGGAAGTATTAGACTCCACCCATTGGCCATACCCGTAAGAAGGCCAAAGCCTTCTAGGATTCAGTCACCCTAATTGGACCCAAACGCAAGTGTCGTCTAGCGTGATTAATTAAAAACATGAATATTTGACGTCATTTTAATCCAGGTTCCTTCAGAAAAACCCTGATTTTAATGCTGTCCCATTATTTCAATCAAGTTACGACATGACTTGGAGGCCAGATCACTGAAGTTACGACATGACTTGGATGCGAGATCACTGTCGCCATCTACATGTCGCATCCATTTGAATCCAATATAAAATAAATCCCATAAGGTTGGTTAACTATCTTACTTCTATATAAACAATGCCAATACCTATCACGTCATTCATTTGTTACTTTTCGATGCTCAAGGACTAGATAAGTGGAAAAATAGACGATTTGTGGAAAATTAATTTGATTACTCACTGCATAATTCCAAGCACTCTCTATAATCATACTCGACCTTACACGCTAGTAAATCAGCGAATGCAAGTTATATATTCCAGATAACTTACATTATATGAATGATATAATAATGATGAACATTTTTATTGAAATATAAAAGAAATATACATAGCTCCTTCCTTCACTAAGCAGATAAGAAAGTATTAAAATATTGCTGTGATAACATATTATATTCCAGTGTGCATATTGTAAACATAGTAAAATACCTTCTTGGAATACAAGCAAACACGAAGTCCAAGGAAATTCCTTTTTCTACGTGGTATAAACATTCTTTAAGAAAACGCTGTATTCCATATATGCATACGGGGGGTATATCTAAACGCGAACTATATACAGGCTGATTCACGGTGGATGGCACATTAGACGTTTCTGGTGAACCAGACAACGGATCACTTTGAAAATTTAATGGAGGGCATATTCGGACATTCTCTAGCCAACTAAAATATTATCGACAATGCGGTGTTGCCGCTTCTATTAGAAAGCAGTAGCAACTTTGATTTTTCAAATAGAACACTCTGTATATAATATTATTTTTGGAATCTCCAACAATTGCCCGACAACTTTTCTTGATATTTCCCTATACCTATCTGTTACCGTTTTCGAAATAAAAATGTATTTCAATTTATTTCTTCGAAAATCATGACTTCTAAAAATGCCGATACCTTTTAGTTAAGAAGTACTATGATATCAAAATTTGATTTGGAGTTAGGTGATACTTGGACACTTCGCACACGTCAGCCTAATCTCCGTTACTTCAATACAGGGTGTTAAAAAAATACAGTTTTTTCGTTTGCTTGAAAAAGTTGCTGAAATTTGATTATTTTGAATGTATATTATTGAAAATTCGGAAAGCTGCTGAAATTTTCTTTCTTTCTATGTATATCATACCTATACCTAACTAGTCAAGTTTCGGACTTATGAGCATTTATTTGTGAAAATGTCCCTTCAGAATGGTATTTCCATTCGGTATTTGGTAAGCAGGCCATGATTACTATTTGACAGTAGCGTTGTGACATTCTCCTAATAATATCGACATTTTCGTCACTTCAGAAGTTGCAAATACCTTCAAAACGATGGAACAAAACTATTCAAACGAAGTTCTTATGAATTTGTTTATTATTTTTGGACAGTGTGACAAAATTATCAGCAGAACATGTAGAAACTTCAATGAAATGTATCCGAATCTACCGCCAATGAACCCCAAGAAATTTATACGAATTCAGAACAATTTCAATATGTTTGGATAAACTTTAAAAAAGCACCAAGAAACTTGAAATTGGAAATATTGATATGAATAATTATAAAAAAGTAAAACAATCATGTGGAATATTTCAAAATATGTTCGAATCGCTGGCCGTTCACTTCCAAGCACTTTAAAATGCGGGTGTTGACTGCTTTTGTGGTGGCAGATCTGATTTCATTGGGATCCAAATCTTCAAATGTTTGGTCAATCCTTTCTAACAATTCATCTATCAAACGCACGGGTATTTTGTAAACTTTTTCTTCAAACATTCCCCACAAATAAAAATCTAATGGGTTAAGATCGGGTGATCTCGCTGGCCAATTCCATGGTCCCAAGCGCCTTATCCACCGATCGTCAAAAAGTCTTTCCAGTTCTGCGCTCACTTCTCTTGTGCAATGTGCAGGAGCTCCGTCTAGTTGGTACCAACAGTTTCGATATTCTTCGAGTGGCAGATTATCCACGAAACTCTCTACAGTATTCTCCAAAATATTCAGGTAGCTTCTGGATGTTAATGACTCCTCGTATATCACGTACCTCAATTTGTTGTCCATCAACATGCAGAAGACATTAAAACTAAATTTTTCTTGAAATCCGGCTTCTTTTGTGACGTGAGGATTTTCACTGGACCAATAATGACGATTTTTTCTATTGAAAATCCCTTCTCTCGGAAATTTCGATCAATCAGTCCAAATAATTTTATTTAAAAAAAGTGGATCTTCTTGAATGCGAGTCAACAACATTTCACAAAATTCTACTCTCTGTTGAGGGTCTTGAGGCTTCACTGCTTGAATTTTGGTGAATTTATAATCATGCATTTTATGTCTTCGCAAGATTCTTTGAACCGATGAATATTTTATACCCAAATCTTCTTCAGCACTTCTTATCGATGACTCGGGAAATGCGTGAAAATATGCTAAGACATTAGTTTCTTGGTGCTTTTAAAGTTGATCCAAATGCATTGAAATTGTTCTGAATTCGTATAAATTTCTTGAGGTTCATTGGCGGTAGATTCTGATACATTTCATTGAACTTTCTACATTTTCTGCTGATAATTTTATCACACTGTCCAAAAATAATAAACAAATTCATAAGAACTTCGTTTGAATAGTTTTGTTCCATCGTTTTGAAGGTATTTGCAACTTCTGAAGTGACGAAAATGTCGATATTATTAGGAGAATGTCACAACGCTACTGTCAAATAATAATCATGGCCTGCTTACCAAATACCGAATGGAAATACCATTCTGAAGGGACATTTTCACAAATAAATGCTCATAAGTCCGAAACTTGACTAGTTAGGTATAGGTATGATATACATAGAAAGAAAGCAAATTTCAGCAGCTTTCTGAATTTTCAATAATATACAGGGTGTTCCATTTAAAATAATCAAATTTCAGCAACTTTTTCAAGCAAACGAAAAAACTGTAATTTTTTACCACCCTGTATTGAAGTAACGGAGATTAGGCTGACGTGTGGGAAGTGTCCAAGTATCACCTAACCCCAAACCAAATTTCGATATCGTAGTACTTCTTAACTAAAAGATATCGGCATTTTTAGAAGTCACGATTTTCGAAGAAAAATATTGAAATTAATTTTTATTTGGAAAACGGTAACAGATAGGTATAGGGAAATATCAAAAAAAGTTGTCGGGCAATTGTTGGAAATTCCAAAAATAATATTAAATACAGAGTGTTCCATTTGAAAAATCAAAGTTGCTACTGCTTTCTAATAGAAGCGGCAACACCGCATTGTCGAAAATATTTTAGTTGGCTAGAGAATGTCCGAATATGCCCTCCATTAAATTTTCAAAGTGATCCGTTGTCTGGTTCACCAGAAACGTCTAATGTGCCATCCACCGTGAATCAGCTTGTGTAGAGAACTAAAATTAGGGTGATACTGAAAATTACGAAAGCGTAAAAGGGCTACATAGAATAAAAAATATACAATTCCGACTTCACAACTCGGAATTAGTATAATTCCAACTTCACAACTCGGAATTAGTATGATTCCGACTTTTCAACTCGGAATTAGTATAATTCCGACTTCACAACTCGGAATTAGCCTAATTCCAACTTCGCAACTCGAAATTAGTATAATTCCGACTTTACAACTCGGAATTATTATAACTTTGACTTCACAACTCGTAATTAGTATAATTCCGACTTTACAACTTGGAATTAGTGTATACATTGCGATTCCATGGGAATTATAATAAGTGTAAACATTGATCCCTAACGTTCAAACTCGTCAGTTCATATGTTTGTGTGTATATAGTTATTACTTAATATTATTGGAAAACATTTTTCCGCACGCCATTTCTTGCCGAACTCCGCTTTGCGTCATTTGGGCATCGGCACTAGCGTGCGGGAAAGTAAAACTTTCCGCACTTGTTAAGTATTTTTAATGGAAAAGATGAGCATACGTCAATGAGAGAAAATCGTAAGAAAGGTGCTAGTTTTATGGTTATCAACTTTTCTATTTAGTTAAACTTTTATTATTGGTCATTATATTGTTTCATACTGTCAATCTGACAGATTTTTATTTCATTAATTGTAACGTTTCCATAAAAAAAAAAGAAAAAAAATACGTGTTCAATTCTTATGCTGGGTCTGCATCAAACCAACAATACAGAAACAAAACATCAACTCAATGTTTTTCAACAATTTGACAATAAATCTGAAACTATTCATCAACAACACGTGTTGTGTTTTTGGTTGTGAAGTAGGAATTATACTAATTTCGAGTTGCGAAGTCGGAATTAAGCTAATTCCGAATTGTGAAGTCGGAGTTATAAAGTCAGAATTATAGTAATTCCGTGTTGTAAAGTCAGAATTATACTAATTCCGAGTTGCCAAGTCTGAATCAGGCTAATTCCGAGTTTTAAAGTCGGAATTAAGCTAATTCCGAGTTGTAATGTTGGAATTACACTAATTTCGAGTTGTAGAGTCAGAATAATTATAGTAATTATGAGTGTCAAGTCGGCATTATACTGATTCCGAGTTGTGAAGTCGGAATTAGGCGAATAAATTTATTTTATGCACTAGCGGGCGGTAAAGTACACTTTACCGCCCGGTTCGCCGTACGAAAAGTGGCACTTTACCGCCCTTGGGCGCATTATGGCCCGGCAGGCCGTAAAGTAGACAAAATTCTCAAATTGTCTATACTCACACATCATTTCATGCAATTCCTAACACGAATTAGAATCATTTCAGTTCAATAGAGCAATACTCTTTCTAACACTTGTTCATAATCGTTGGCAATTTTTTCGGTGATGATCTATTTATTTGAAATAGATTCTCCAATATAGCACTCAGCTACTATAGTTTCACATTCCTCATATTATGTTACCCTTAATTATTGTATGCATAACGTATGAAACGTGTAGACCATTGCAATTCAAGTCAGTATTTGTGATTCGCGCTATAAAACCGCTAGTGCATAAAATTTTGTATGTATCACGTGCGTAAAATGAGTTTAAGGCCTTCGCCGCAGGCCATAAACGCCTACTTTACGCCCTGGATACTTAAATAACTATTATTCTTTGTGGCCCTTCTACGCTTTCGTAGAAAGGAAAAGTAATGAAGAATTCAACTGAAATATTTTCGTAATTGCGACGTTTCCGATATCACCGGAAGTGGCGTCATCTTTATTATTTTCAAGGGTGCACCATGTATTTCACCTAATTCCTCAAGTTTTCTCTCGATTCCGATTATAATTCATGCAATATACCCCAAATCCAAAATAAACTGTTTTTGAGTTATTAGAGTTTGTTCAGAAAAAATGACAGATGTTGCCCCTCGATCAAACGTCATTTTTATTCAAATTCATAATTAAAAAATGATGCACTTATTGAATCATGAATATTTAAGGTTGAACGGATCACCCAACATTTTTGGATCCAACGAATAATCCACAGGGTGCGCAAAAATATGGGTTCAATAAGTGAATTGGAAAAATAAAAAAAGCTCAACTTTTTCAAATATTATGAAAATAAGCTATAGTTGTAACCCATATCTTAACCCAAATCTTAACCCAAATCTAATAATTTTGGAGACATTCCATTGCATCATTATACAGGATTTCATAAGCAGTTGTATACTACGGTTCTCCGTCTGTCTCTGTCTGGCTGTTAGTACTTCAAACCTTTATATTTTCCGAACCCTTGGAGAAATCGCTCTGAAATTTGAAACCGTATATCGATAATTCCATAGTGGTTCAGCAATAGATTTTTTTACTTCCATACTTTTTGGAGGTTCCCTACGTCTGTATGTCCTACAAAATCGTATAATTTTTGAGAAAGATCTGAAAATTCTAACGGTTTTTCAGGGAAATTTTCCGAAAAATGAAAAACTCAAAAGTACACCAAATGATGATTGGAACTAAATTCAGAAAAATGCAATGTAGAACTCAAATAGACGCAGAAATTATTCCCGGACAATTTTTCACCAAAAGGATCGGGCAACAGGAAAAACTCGAAAAATCTGAAAATGAAAACATGGGTTGAGGAAAATACAAAATATCTAGGAAACGGTTAATATTATTTTTGAATTCACCAAGACATCTTTTTTTACCGCCTTCAGTAACTCTATAATAAATATAGGTGACTTTATTGTAAATCAAGATTTCAGGAAATATATAAAAAAATTAAAAATTGAAATATTGACCGTACTAATGATAAAATTTGAATTCTCTAAATCGCTTTCAATAGGTCTTTACAAGTTCCACTGATACCCCAAACAATTTTTCTCCAACTCGATTAGAAAGAGAAAAAATTATTTAAAATTTAAAAAAAAAATACATAATTTAGATTCCAGATCACCACCACCAAAAACACGAAAACGAAACGAGATATCAGATAAATTTGTTGAACAGTCCATGAACCGTTTTACAGAAAGTTCAAATGAAATATCTCCATTACTTCAAAAACAAATGAAAAAAGAGACAATTTTCTGAATTTTACCCTTATTTTCTAAAAACACGAAAACTCGAAAACTGAACGTGATATCGAAAAAATGGATAGCTGCCACTGCTATTGAAGTTATCAAGCATTAGCTCAGTAACAGTAATAATAATATCTTTATTTTCCTTTTTTACAAAGTTTTAAAATTTGTATAGGAATCGCCTATTTCTTCAAAACTATAACAACACTTTTCAATAAGAAAATCGTTAAGTTTTCGTTTGAAGATATACACGGTTTCGTATTTTTTCATCACATCTGGTAGCAAATCATAAACACGTAGGGCCATCTGATCAGGAGATCCAAAAGCTAATTTAGTTTTAACAAATAATACAAAAACATAGTTTTTCTGTCTTGTGTCAATATTATGCTTACATTTATCTAGTATAAACAATTTATTCGTATTCTCAGAAATTAAAAGACTAGGAAGAGTTAAAATTCTAAATATTTCAAAAGCATTTCTACAAGAATCACGGGGACTCATGCCATTAATGATTCGTATGAGTTTTTTTTTTGTTCTATAAAGACATCAGAGCAGCTAGAGGAAAAACCCCAAAAACACTCTATATCTCAGTCTGGAATCCACCTGCTCATAGTACAGCTTCAGCAGCTGATCAACATTCAAAACTTCCTTATATTTCTGAACTGATATGAAATAGAATAATTTTTTTTGATTATAAATCGCAGTGATTCTGTTAATTCAAATGTTCATCAATGTAAAGACCCAAAAATTTTAAGCTCCCTCATTCTGTTGTTATATTGTCAGAATTATCATTGGCTCTGAAACACTTCCCTTTACGATGATGAAATCTCATTGAATCTATTTTTTTGGATTCAAAAACAAATTGTTCGCAGAAAACCATTTACTAATATTTTCAAAAACTGTGTTACATTTTTCTTTCAAAACTAACTCGGATCTGTCACAGATTATAATTGACGTGTCCTATGCGTACATTGTAATGAATGTTCGTGGTCAATTATTCCAAATCATTAATATACAGGGTGTTTCATAATAAATGCGCAGGACTTCAGGATGTGATAGCTCGTCCAAAAATATGAAAAAAGTTTTTATTAACTTTCCCTCTAAAATGCACCATTTTCGATATACAGGGTGTGATATACAGGCACAGAAAATAGATTTCATAGGCATTTTCTACTTATAATAAGCTATGTTTTGTGCTGATTTTTTATTTTTTCAAATTCATAATTGGTGAAAATTTTGAAGGGGTAGTGGGTGTTTTTTCTACAACTTCTACGCCACTGGAAAAAGTGCAGTATTTAGTCTCCTATATGAACCGCCAATGTTTTCTACATAAGCTCTAAAGCTGACTGTTTTCAAGAAAAATCAACTTTCATGTTGTTTAAATAATGTTTTTCCTCGAAAAATTGCTGCATTCATTGAAGCTAACGGCGGACATTTCCAACAATTCAACTGAGTATAATTGTTATTGTTTTTTTTTTTATTTTGCAATTAAGAAGTCAACGTTTGGTTTTGTTACTTGTTTTAACGTTTAAATAAATTTTGTATAATTAGAAAAAAAAAAAATAAAAAAAATTTTTTTCAACATGAAAATTGATTTTTCTTGAAAACGGTCAACTTTAGAGCTTATGATCAAAAGTACCTTTCTTGTGTAGAAAATATTGGCGGTTTGTGTAGGCGGCTCAAAATTATACTTTTTCCAGTGGCGTAGAAGTTGGAGAAAAAAACACCCACTACCCCTTCAAAATCTTCACCGATTATGAATTCAAAAAAGTAAAAAATCTGCACAAAACATAGCTTATTATGAGTAGAAAATGCATTCAAACTTTATTTGTTGTGCGATAAACGGTTCCAGAGATATTCGCAAAAAACTAAAAAAAAAATTAAATTTCAACACCGTGTATCTCGAAAATGTTGAATTTTAGAGGATAAGTTAATAGAAACTTTTTTTAATATTTTTGAACGAGCTATCACATACGGAAGTCCTGCGCATTTATTATGAAACACCCTGTATAATACAAACAATATGGGTCCCAATATCGATCCTTGAGGAACTACTAATTCAGAGAAGGTCATGCTGGAAGTTGCATAGTTAATAGTGACATTGTTTTCTATATCTGTATATAAATACCTATCGATCGAGTTTGTGCATTGTCCATTAGTTATTAGACCCCATGGGTTACCATGATAATATGCACAATAGATCTAATAGGTCGAAGTGCTTGTACATAACACATAAGTCTTCCTCAAGTAGTTTTGACTCCAAAGGGTAATTATTGACTCAAAAAGGCTGTTTTGTGTGGCAACAGTTAAAAACATGTAGTATTAAAAACAAACATTTAAAAAAAAATACCGTGTTGTAAAAAAGCCGAAACTCTTAGAGAAAATCGTTATGTTATAAGAAAATAATCCCAATAGTGATTTCCCTAATGAAGAATGCTCAGTCTCACTAATAGGACCGATGATAAAGATTGGGAAAATAAGCTAAATTGTCGCAATTTTTGACCCACCCTGTAGAATAGGTGGCTTCTTCTATCCCAACGACTGACACGTCATTTGACTTTTTTCAAACCAGCAATGCTATTACTTTGTTGCTAATCAACTAAAAAGTTATACTTTTGGATAAGCGAATCTTACTATGTTTTGGTGAAACAGAAAATACAAATTTTCAATTTCTGATTTTTTCTCTCAAGTTATATAGGGTCTTTCTCAATATCTACCAGATGTAGTTCAATGTCCAGCGTGGCTTTTGCCGAGGAAGTAGTTGTTTTCTGTTAGATATTACAAAAAAGTAACTTCAATTTTATCATAAGGTTTTTTCCATTTCCAGAGGAGTCATGTATTGATTCAATTTTCAATTGAGAATGTTTCTCTTTAAAATAGTATCAACTACATGTGTATATGATTTAGACAATAAAATTTATTGTATTGATAATCGGTGGGGTTCGACACATGAATGAAAGTCTTATAATTGGAAAGTTTCTACAGTCGTGATATGTTCTGTTTTTTGTGGAGGGTTCGACAAATCTAGTTTTTAAATCAGAATTAAGGTTGAATATAATATTCGTATCAAATAATGTTACAAAAATTATTAATAAAATGTTACATGAATAAGATAGCTAGGTTAGTTTGGTTAGGTTAGGTGCTGTCCCTTTCTTTACGCTTAGAAATTCGGTCCATAGCCGAAAATGTCGGCAGTCATAAGAAAGAGACACGCCAAAGGTGTGTCTTTTTCTTCTAGTAATTTATAAAATTCGAGCGCAGCGAGCATCTGCTGTGATTTCACTTTTCCATAATAATCAAAGATCGAATTACCAGCAACTTGGATGGTTAGGTTAGTTCGGTTAGGGTTGTCCGGTTGTCCGTAAACGTGGGCAGTCAGAAGAAAGACACACGCCGAAGGCGTTTCTCTTTCTTCTGCTAATTTATAACAATGCATTTCCTCGAAACAAAAATGGCACCATTAGAATCGAATGAAGAATTATATTAATACTCTCCATCGAAAATTTCTATAAAGCTTATCTGAATGATTTCCCGCATCCATAACTTGGCAACAGCACATTTCCGCAAAGTCGAAATGTCATACCAGGAACCACCTGATTGAATAGAATAATGTCCACTTCGACCCATCTCCATATCAGATTTCCAGTAATCCGAAGTGACTAACTTGGCAACAGAGCATTTTCGCAAAACAAAAATGGTACTATTAGAATCGCCTGATGGCACAAAATGGCGACGTTCAATTATTTTTTCCATATCAGATTTCCAGTAATCCCAAGTGACCAAACTTGGCAACGGCGCATTTCCTCAAAACAAATATAGTACCATTAGAATAAATAGGTTGAGGGTGTATGATCGAGACGTTCAACTGTTTTTTTCATATCAGATTTCCAGTAATCCGAAGAGGTCAACTTGGCAATAGGGCATTTCCGCAAAACAAAAATGGAACCATTACAATTGGCCGATGGCCCATAATCGCGACTTTCAATTTTTTTTTTCATAACAGATTTTCAGTAAACCTAATTTTTACCAATTCTAGTGACTTGTAATACAATATTCCAAAAAATTATCAAAATTAGCTGAAAGCCATTTTGTATTTGGTGCGGGGTCATTTGCGTTAAATTAGTTGAAAATAACTGCAACTGATTATGAAAATAGCCGGTCGTCACCTTCCATACTAACACTATGTTATTATTATTTCAAACAAAATTTATTGACGCAATCGCCAGATACATTAGTTTCCTCAGTTTGTCAGTTGTATTTCTGGAATAAAACAAACATAACTTTCAATTTTCTCTGAACTCTAATATCATCACGACATTACCAGAAGAAATATAATTGCATTAAAGGAAAAAAACAATTTCAAAACAAACAAAACCAATTAACATTAACAACTGAATAATTTCATTAGATTACTTGTCTCAAAATAGCCTACCACTGGTGTATCACGGGTGCACTAGTTTGTTGGAAAAAGCAAATAGTTCCTATGGAAGATCCATGCTGAGGATATGACATTTTTTTCAATTTTGGCTATTTTTTAACCGAAAAGCCAAACAGATTTTTTTCTCCCAGAGATCAATATATTTGACAATTATTTTGGAAAATGAAATTTTTTTAACGATACCGAGACGAAAACGAATGATGTGAGTCTAGATGTACCGCAGGGATCACTGTTACTGTTGTTTATGGTATATTTTCAACGAATCACCCAGATTTACAGAACGAAACACCTTCAATCAATCAATCACTTTATTATCTTTTCGACATATACATGTACAGGAATTGTCAAATAATTTACATAGCAAATAATTTACAAAACATGTAGGTGAAATACAATGAAATATTCGTACAATACAATTTAAAATGCTATTTTATATCACAAAACTCACTGAGATTATAAAAAGATTTGTCAACTGGAAGCAATTTGAGTCTCTTTTTGAAAAGGAAGAGTGAATCACAAAATTTTATTTCCTCTGAAAGATTGTTACAAAAATTGCTTCAATAAAATATTCATACAATACAATTAAAATGGTTATTTTTGAATTGAGTGCGTAAAATGAGTGTTTTTTAATGGCACATGAGAGTGTTAATTTTTTTCTCGAATGTGCCATAGAAACACGAATTTCATACACGAAATACAAACAACTTTTTTTGTACAACTGTGAATGTGAATTTACATCGTCTGAAATATATTAAAAATAAATACTTTCGATACATCTCGACGTGTTTTTTTCTCCCGATAAGTTTACGCTTTTAAATGACTGTAGTCTTGAAAATATTCAATGTTTTCAGTGAAATCGTATTCAAAAATTTTTCCTGTCTGAAAATAAATCAGTCCAAAATAACTAAATGATACTTCTCTTTTCCATACATATTATCTTTAATGTTATCATTCCTTCCAATACAATTTCACAGCATCCAGTGGTCTTTCTGTGTCGTTACTATAGAAACGGTATGTTGACTGTTTGACTGTGTTTGCTCGTAGTTGCTTCAATTTCAAGAAGATGGATGTTGACTATTATAGTGGTAGTGATCCCCACCAGATATATCTGAGAAAGCAAATGCAATAGTTATACAGCAAAGTGGTCGTGGTGTTACAGCATTTGGCTTCCACCCCGGCGGTCCGGGTTCGATCTCTAGTCGCGTGTCACTGAACTGAAGTGGTTCGGATTTCATTTTCATTTAAACTGTAGGTCCCGGATCTCCTTTTCTCGCACAAGCTTTGCTTTCGAGGGGTTTTCTCCGAAAGCCTGGGAGTTTCGTAAAAACAAAAAATTTATCTAATATGTTATCGGCCAAATCCAAGTTAATATACGAAAAAACATGACCAATTTCGTGAACGGTGCTGCAAAAAAACAGGGAAAAAAGGTTTCTGAAAATGCTATTTTGAGAAAAAATCAAAAATTATAAAACCTTCTACGTGTGAAGTATTTTAAATTATTTTAACATAAAATATAAATATTGATGAATAAAAAATTTCACGTACTACTGGGATGCATCAATTAACAGTAATCCGCGGTAAAAAAAAATATTTAAATTTTTCCATAAATTATGCAATTGGTAATTAACAAATTTTTCTAAACTAAATGTTAACATAATTATTGAACTAAAACCCTAGGATTTTTCTCACATAGTGAAGTTATTCCTGAAATAGATAACCGATGCAAAAATTGTAAATGCGTTAAATGTGAAGATGGACTTTTTGAGTACCTTTTATAGATTTTTTATTGTTTCTAGTTTCAGAATAAATTTTTTGAACTTTTTGAATAATTCTTTTTACAAGTCTTTATTTAGTTTCACCTTTCCCGGTGTCTATCTGTCTGTAATCAAATCTTGCAAGTAAATTTTGACCCACTTCTGGCAGTCCTAATAGCTGGAAGTTTGGCAGATGTTCATAATTCCGGTGACAATGCATTAAGGAATTTTTGTTGAAATAAAAAATGTATATGGTGGCTCCAATATGGCGGACGAGATTTGTGATTATGTTCCGATTCCATTCAAAATTGGTATGTGGTGGTTTTTGAGGTCGGAGATCATGATTTTTTTGTTAAAATTCATGATGGCGACATCAAAATAGTTTTTGTTTTTGTATAAATGACGATAGCTCCGTTGTTATCAACTAAAAACTATTACTGTGACATATCTGCAAGAGAAAAAAAAAGTTTGTAACTAAGTCATAGTGATCTTTGACCTACTTTTAAAATAAAAGTTGGTGCTGATATCTCAAATTCTAGAAGAGTTGGTATAAATTTCATACTTTTTTCGAAATCTCATTGAAAAACTGCCATAAGAATGTGAAATTCCTATTCGAATATTTTCATAAATAAAGAAGATACGGAGTAGACATGAAAATGATCAAAATCTGTTTTATGCGTATAAAACAAAAACGAATAGATTTTATCAAGATATTTTTTCACATTATAGTTGGTCTTGATAAACTCCATATTTGGAGTCATCCAACCGACCTCGTATCTCTCACCACTAAAAAGATACCCATGGTGAGCATGGTAAGTGGGACATACTGTATACCTCTCATATACTGGATAATAGACGTATATGCAGCGCAAACGCATGGAATTTATGCCGAAAATATTGCTGTATCAAACAACTTGGAATTTAGGAGAGATGTAGCGAAAGAGCTCTTTTCAAAATATGGTTCAATATCTTCAGTTCCAGATGTCCCTCAGCAGCCTCAGGAAGACATCTTATCATTACCTAGGAAGTGAGACGAAGATGCCAAAAACAAAACCAGTAAATGGTGTGAAGCCTGTATAATGTTTCGTTATACATGGTCGCTGATATGTATGGAAACGTTCGATTACTTCCTAAAGTAAGATAGCTAGCGGAAAATGTTGAGATATAAAAGTTCTAGGGTTTTTCAAAATCCATCATATTAACGAAAAATTAGGTATACAGAGTCAGTCAAAAAGTTAGGACGAAACAAAGTTGCTTTTTCTCTTATGGGACACTCTGTATACTATTTCACATTTCAATTTTTCTCAAATTTCTGAACAAAACTTATTCAGCACATCATTTCCTAAATTCAACAGTTTCCGAGATATCGAATTTTGAAAATAAGTTTCTAATAAATTATCCAAAAATGTTTTAGTCCATTAAGTTCATAGTCCATCAAGTTACCTTTGAAAGTTTCCAGCTCCATAACAACGCGGCGTCGTTTTTTTGTCTAACAGTGATGATCTTGACAACACATGTCAAAAATACATTTAGTGTAAATAATTTTCGCGCAAAAATGGCACGTTTATCTGATACTGAGCGTATTGAAATTTCAATGATCATAGGATACGGTGATAGAAGATTAAGTTATGACCAAGTAGTGGATATTTTTAATGAATTGCATCCCAATCGGGAACCCATTTCTAAATCAACCGTTTCAAAAACATTGCAGCGTTTTCATGAAATACCGACCAAAAAGTGGAAGACCAGTAAGCGTTACAAATGAAGAAAATTCTTTGAATGTCATCTTAGATGTGGTGGAAAATCCAATAAATTCAGCACAACGTAGGGCTTTGAATCATCACATTAGTCGATATTCCGTATACAGGGTTGTCAATAATTACATAATTTTTATGTAATTTTTTTAGCAAAATCAGTCAAACGCAAAAGCTCGTATTCTTACAGATTGAGTATGAAAAATATCATTTGGTTTGGATATTGGGTGATCTGATATTACTATTGAACAGGGTCACCCAAAATTTTCTTTTATAGTTTTATTTATTTGATTTTTTTAGGAACATATGTTTACAAATTGAACATAAAGCAGAAAATTAAATTATAATCAACATTTGGTGGCTCTAGTATATTTGTTGCATCTTGTACGGAATCTGGTCAACGGCATGATGATTCAGCTATCACATAGGAGATTAACTGCATTAAAAAAATTTCTACTAGTTCCTACTCTATATGTTATTATGATTATGTACGAATTCTATTGTTTGATGGCTTGAATACCAAAAAAAGTTATGACATTAGCGTTATGTGGAAGGTATCGACACTTCCGAGCACAAGATTTACAAGTGGAGTATTATGGATCCAGGGCATTTTCTCATTCATTAGGCATTTATAAGTGTATAAGCAATCAAATTTATTGTCACTCAACCTACTCTCGTGGTATATTCTCGTCTGATTTTTACTATATCTTTGTAGGAAAGACAAGATCTATTATCTTATGATCGATAAATGTTGTTATCCAATAATTATTACCTAATGGAAGGTTCTAAAATATATCCTGCGTATCAAAATGATGTGCACATGATTCAATCCTTTTTTAAATATAGCCACATATTCGACAGATAATGAAGATCTTCATACCGTGTGAGTCACGAATTATCAGGTATTTTTGACACTTGCTTCATCTTGTACAGCATTTACTCTTGTAACAATGCTCGTCACAATATTATTATTTCAAACTTCAAGAGTTTCTTTTAGACAATTCCAAAATTCCAAATCAGCTTAAGTGTACTCTGAGTGTTGTAGTATAATAAATAAATTCAATTTGTCTTGTCATTGTTAATTTCCCTGTATGTGTAATCCATATATATATTTAATTTAAACATATTGAGTTTGAAGGTGAATATGTTATAATTATTTAATTTAACTCTTGTTTGAGAACTTTTATTATAGCTGATAATAAAGCCGGTCGTCACATTTAATGAATCACCCTGTATATTACAAAGAATCAATGTATCGCCGGGTGTCCGGCTTTAATTCAATACAGTGTACAAAAAATGAAAATATGAAGCGCACTGTGTTATTAGGTACGGTGTTACTAAATACGATTAAATCAAAAACACCCTGTATAATAGTAACCTCAGATGATCTAATATCAAAAACAAATGATATTTACTCATTCTGCAAGTCTACGAGCATTTGCGTATGACTGATTTTGTTCAAACAATTACTGAAAATTATGTAATTATTAATAACCCTGTATACGGAGTCTTAGAACTTTTCATAATAACTCGTGTTGACAATATTGGATTGTAATATATGTTAATTTATGAATAACTAATAAATTTTCCATTATTGATTGTATTGCAATTTTTCAATAAAGCTTTTGGTATATCAGACTTGTTATTCTTTCCATCATGGAAACAAAATCGAGAGGAATACTACAAAGAATTGATTTGAATTTCCCGTTAAGAATTTTGTTCAAATATACCGCCATTGCAGTTTCCTACAAAATAATCCAGACAACTTGCGCCATACCGTGTTTGGCTTCAGCAAAATATCATCCCAATCGTTGCCATGGCAGTTGCATTTCTATGTGGGGATATTTTGTGGCGTACAGGCATAGGCAAAGGATGCATCTTCACGTCGTGTTTCTTTGCGAACCTGTTTGAGCCATAATGAATCGGACTCAAATGTTAGCAGTGGCAGCGATACCAGCTGTTCTCGCAAAAACCGAAAAGGGCCGTGAGGTTTGGACGAAAGATTGTCTGCTGAAAAGTAAGACATTTTCTCGTGTCAATTTGATGTGGTTTAGGATAAATCCGGTATAGATGGACCCGGTTTTTCTTAAAATTAATTCGGTCTAACGTAGATCCATTTTTGAGCTTACACCTTTGCTACCTCAAAGTTTATACGTTCATCCACATTTATTGTACTTTTATTTAGTGATTCGATGAAATATAAGTTAGGAATAAAAGTTCAAAAAGACTGGTAGCTGGTCCATCTAAACCATATATGTGCGGGATAGATTTAGGGATAGATGGACCAGTGTTGTTAAAAATTAATAAAATTGAATGGGTTTATAACGCAACAGAAAAGCACATAAAAAATTGAATATTGTATTTATCATACTTATTACATAAGACGTAGTTATAAATAATAAGGCTTGAATATTAAATGAAGTTGAAATAAACAAACTGTCCATAAAAACGTCCAGAATGAGAATTCTAGGAAATAAAATGATTTTACCTTTGAACACTGCTTTATAGAGCTTTAATTTTATCTTCTATCATCTCTCTTTTGCCACAACAGTCACATTTATCATCATATCGAGTAGATCTCTCATGACACCATCTTGAGCAAGATACACATTCAACCCAGTCTTCGTCCTTTTTCGTGTCATTATATTTTTTCCCACACCAAACGCATTCGTCTTCATCCCAGTCTCTAAAACTATTAGATCCGTCATCACAAATTTCATCACTATCAATTTCGTCCGAGTCTGAAGACGTAACTTGTTCTGAATTTTTCAAATTTTTATTCTTTTTTGGCAGCTCTCAATTTTTTTATATTGATCTTTACATCCAAATTTTTCTTCTTTCTTTCTTCTTTATTTTGTTCTTTAATACTCAGATTTCATTTCTGCATTTTCTCTTTTGTTTTTTAGACAAGTTATATTTTCTGACGAGCTCAAAACAGTTGAAACCGTTTGCGCTCTCCTTTTAAGTGCTTGTACTTTGCTTACGCATGGTGGGTGTATTTTATCCATTATATTTGAAGGCGTGACTTCATCATATCCTGTAACTGCTTGTAAAACATCTTCAGTGTTTCTTTCGGAACATGAGTCAGCTTGTGTTACAGGCATATTGTTTTGTCTTGTGAGCCTACTAGGTCCTGCAACAACTAGGACAGCATTTGTAGTTCAAAAGAAAACTATCCTCATCCAAACAATAAGATTGATTGTTAACTATGTTGATAGCTCTGAGAATATGTAATTTGACAGATGCACTGAAAATATTTATTATTATTTGACTGTTTGAGAGGGCACTGAAAATTGAGAAAATCGCATTTTTTCGAATTTCGGACACGTTTTACTCGAAAACGGTGCATTTTAGAGAAAACTTGTTGAGACCATTTTTGTGGAAAATTTTCCAATTTTTCGCCACTGAAATGCTTTGATATCATGACAAAATATGTGCTGAACCCGTTTTAGTTGACACTATAAGAAAGGACCACGCACACATCTTATGGGAAAAAGTCTTTCGGTGAATATAGCTGGATTTTTTATATGTTGTAGTTGGAGCAATTCTGAGTAAAAGTCTCCACTGGCCCAACTCGATCGTATGACTAGATTCGGCGCTATAGAGCACCTAATCATAAATTTTGTGATTTATGGAGAAATTTACCTGAATAAAAAATTATCAATATCTCATTTATATTCTATATTCTGTTCGACCAAGCATTTCTAAAATTCGCAAGAAATGTTTTTCCATAATACACATGAGAAAAGGCCACAGACTTTCTACAGGGTTGTCAACAATATACTCAATTATTCAGTGAATGAATTCGTGTGCAAAGTTGCAAGTTGATTGAGTTTATCAATCAGAATAGTTTGTTGATCGACCAAAATATATTGAAGCTATGAATACAGAGTGTTTGGAATCAGGAAGTGTCCATATTATAATTATACAGAAATGTGTGGATAATAGTTGAATAAATACTATATTTACATGCAATTACTCCAAATGACGAATTTTATAATTTTTGAGTGAATTAAGATGAATGAATGACATTCACACATTATTTGTAGTCGATAGTAAACTGTTGTTCAACTAAACGTTGTTAAGATCGTGAATGATTTTTCTATGAAACAAAAAATAGATTTTCCACAAGGTAGTTTCAATTTTTAGGTGAAAGAATTCGCCTTCGAGACCATGAGCTGATTGTGTTAATTATTATTGATGATCGATCAGAATAGAAGTTGACGCCTCAAAACAAAATTCAAATGAAAATACATTTACAATTCACATTTACGTTTCACATAAGGAAGGCTATATTCAATTTGAATACCGTAATACCTAAAGGTTTGACAACAAAGGGCGCCAAATAAATAATTTGGTGTTTTTGTAGAATTCAGCAAGCTATAAAATATGAATATATTTTGTGAGTCACTTTATATATTTGAACTGAATGAACTAATCGAAGAAGACAGAAATCTTTGGGAGATCGTTTGCTAACGAACAGTCGTTACCGACCGATGATAAACCCTTTACTCCCATAAACACCTAACTATGTAGGCTTATTATGGCAAGAACCTGTCAGAAAACAACTACTCCCCTGGCTAAGACCACGACGGGTATTGAATTAAATCTAACAGCTACTTGTGCAACGTTCCTCAAAACATCAGAGGACGCAATTGCAAGTGCCCTCTATGACCAACCAGCAGAATTATGTTTTGATTTGGACGAACTAAGTTTACGCATCTGAACTCAAGGATGATTCAATCGTATGCACAGAGTTAATAAACTAGCACTTGAATAAAAAACTTAGAGGAATTTGTTTATAATTTGTGCATGACATAAATATTTCTGCTCAAATTCTATTCATAAAGTATTCAGGATGGTATTTGAGATGGTCTGTTTTTCCGAAGATTTTCTTTCTTTCAGCAATAACTTTCAGTATAATTTTCGGAAAAATACCTTCGTATGTATAATGTTTTGTTCAGTTCGAAGGAGGGAAAATTTACGGGGTAGTCCATTTGAAAAATTGATGCTTTGAGTTGCCCCGCTTTAAAGAAACACTCTGTATATTTCGAAAATGATTTATAACAAGCAACAGAGTAAACCATGTAACTATAATCTGAAACATTTTTTCATACTCATGATAGGCGATACACTGTAGTACTTCCTCACACCATTGGGTCACCCTGTATATATTATTGACCCTTCCCAACTAACATTACGTATTCATAGCTTCATTATTTGGTCGATCAAGAATCCATTCTGATTGATCCTCAATGATAAACTCAATCAACTTATGACCTCGTAGGCGAATTCATTCACTGAAGAATTGAATATTTTGTTGACTATACCCTGACTATAATCGGTGTCATTTTTTTATTCTGTATTATGGAAAATATTTCTCTCGAATTTTAAAATTCCGAAGTCGCACAAAATATAGAAAATAAATGAAATATTGATATTTTTTATTCAGGTGAATTTTTCCAAAAATCACTAAATTCATGATTTGGCGCCCTCTGGCGCCGAATCTAGTCATACGATCGAGTTGAGCCAATGGAGACTTCTACTCAGAATGACTCCAGCTACATCATATCAAAAATCCAGTCATTTTCTCTGAAAGACTTTTTCCCAGATCTGTACATGGTCCTTTGACCACGTCATATTTCATTGATCTTATTTTCATCATAAAAATGGCGCATTATGCACAATTTCCAAAGAACATATAATATGTCAAGTAAGTGATTCAAAAGTCATGTTCCCAATACTACAGTCCTTTATGAGGCGATATGTCCTAACATTCAGCGTTGTGTCGACGTCATACTTCATTGATCATATTTTCATTATCAAAATGACGTATTATGCACAATATCCAAGACTAAAAATGGTTATCATGGTATTTTGTAGGTACAAGCTAAGCAGCCAATTAGGCCTTTTGTGCATGTTATCATGGTTACCCACGAGGTCCAATAACTAATGGACAATTCACAAATGCTTTTGATGGTATTCAAACTATTAATGACTTTGAGATGATGCTTCGTAACTTCAATAGCAGCGACACCTATCGTTGGGTAGAATACTTCATATTGATGATATTGATCAATATCTGAACATATTTTTTGAGGTATTTAACTTCACTTCACCCAGGAGATATATAAACGATATAATAAAATTGTTTAAAACTAAAAAAAAATTGTTTATAATTGTTTTTTCCGTTAACCAGCTGTTGTCCCCTTACGAACGGTAGCTGTCAAAAGTCGAAACTTGTGCGAGCCATAAGGATTAACGAGGTCTTACCTTTTAACGTGCGATTCCTAGCACGATCCGAGGAGAATATCGAAAGGAGGTCGGTTGGTCACCCATACAAACCATGGCTTCGCCTAGCGTTGCTTGGCTTCAGATATCGGTGAACCGGCGCTCTCCGTTCGAGCTATCCTCGCGGATCAATAGTTTATATTGATCAATAAATGAGCATATTTCTTTAGATATTCAACAAAGTACCCAAAGTTACATAGTTATTTGGTCATAAAATGGATCGATTCAAATATAATACTTTGATTACTATATTACGAAATATGTAAAATATTCATATTTTGCCTGATGTCAGGAAAAATTCGGAGAAACAGTGTTAGACAATGTTTGGAAACATATATCAATAATATGTTTATATTCGATTTTAAAAATTACCGTCACTTGAAGAGATATATTTATGATATAATAATTTTTATTGCTTATTCACATCAATAGTTGAACATAATTTTTCAGGTATTTAACTTACGTTGAAAAAAGTATGCAAAATTACATGGTTATATTTGGTCTAAAATTTTATTAATCTGAATGAAACGTTTTCATTACTATAATGTGGAAAACGAAAAAGACAGTTAATTTGTCTGATACCAGAAAAACTTTGGTGAGACAAAGATTGGAATATTGGAAACATATGTAAATAATACATTTACATTCGATTTTCAAAATCATCATCACCCATATATCCGCGACGGAACAGTTTATATCGATTATTTTGATCAATCAATGGATACAGGTATTTTGATAACTTACGTCAAGTAAAGTATGCAAAAATACATAGTTATTTGGCTGTTGAATGTATCTAATCTAATATAATATTTTCATTACCATATTAGGAAATATGTAAAATTTTCATATTTTTCCTGTTGCCAGGAAAACTTTGGAGAGACAATGTTTGGGAACATATATAAATAATATGTTTATAGTGAAAATATTTGTTCAGGTATTCAACTTACGTTGGAAAAAGTATGAAAAAATACATGGTCATTGTCAGAAAATGTATTAATCTGAATGAAACGTTTTTATTACCATATCATGGAAACGAAACGTACCTACACATATTTTGTCTGACACCAGGATAACTTTGGAGAGACAAAGTTTGGCAACAAATATAAGTAATATGTTTACATTCGATCTTCAAAATTATCATCAGTAGATATATCCATGATGGAATAGTTTATATCGATTATTTTGATCAATAAATGAATATAATTCTTTAGTCACTCAACTTACGTCAGGCGAAGTATGCAAAAATACATAGTTATTCGGTCGTTGAATGGATCGAATTCAATATAATATTTTCAATACTATATTAGGAAATACGTAAAATATTCATATTTTGCCTGATGCCAAGAAAACTATGGAAAGACGATTCTTGGAAACACATATAAATAATACATTTATTTTCGGTTTTCAAAATTATCATCACTCAAGATATATATTATTGATATAATAATTTTTATTGATTATGATGCAATAATACGTAGTTATTTGGTCTCACTAGTGATTATATTGACGAAGATGTATAAACGATTATATTTAAAAAAGTAAGATATTTTCATATTTATCTTGATGTCTGCAATATTTGAAAAAGTACATTAAAAATATGTTTATATGCAAAATCATCATTTAAATGATATATTCATGATTATGCAGTATTGATCGTTAAAAATGGAACATAATTGAAATGTGTTAGGCGAACGTTTGACGTGAAATGGTTTAATTCTGGTATATCATATAGTCATGAGGATGACCGATTTTTGAAGTACGTATCGGTTGAGTTCATTCAACATAACACATGACTGATGAAAACCATTATATGACTTATTATTGTAGAGTTGAATGTTCACCGGGTTGAATTGCAAAAAATCATGCTCATTTGTCACCAAAAAAGACGGATTTTCATGTAAATTATTTCATTTATACGGGAGAAAAAAATTAAAGGCCGGAAACTTGATTTTGGCCTATTTGACGGTTAACTTGAGATTATGTTGAAAAGTGTTTAGTACAAAAGTTTTCGATTTTTTCCGCTAGGAGGTCACGTTTCGCCGCAGATCGCAAAAAAACCGTTTTTAACCCATATATTGCACCCCCATTTCACAATTTTGAGCATTTAAAATTCGTTTTGGTACCGCCTAATTTGTATTTTAATCATGTGTATGTTTGATGTTTGAACAAAGATCTCATGCCACGCACGGATAATTTTCCATTTTTCGTTCAATGTGTTTGAAGTGTTTATATTACTATGTCCAACTCAACTGAGACTGTGAAAGTATGATGATGAATAAACTTAGTGTTGTTATCATAATAGCCGTCGTTTATCCGCTCAGGCTATGCTTTTGGGTACACTCTACAAATCTTTATGACGGATTATTATTATTATAATAAAATATGGATGGTACGAAACACAAGGATTTCGTTTATCAAAGTATTGTTAGAGCACCCGCCATGAATAAAAGGTACGGTACTACACTGTTCAGAAATTAAGTAAAATTAATTATCTTACCAAGCATGTGGAGACACTTGCTATATCTGATTCAACTTCACTTGAAATTCAGTAACCTCTTCAGCATGGCAATGTCCACATTGTGGGTATATTTTCTCCTGTGTTTTCGGTTCAATGAATCGGCGAAGATTCTGGGCTTTTTTGCCTTCCCGTCGGTCAGTCATCAGTTCATCTTCCAATCTCTGTGGAAGGAACTTTCTCTCCAAGGACACGAAGTTACCGTGATTACACCGAATCCTCTGAAGGACCGGAGTCTAACAAACCTGACAGAAATAGACACGGAGTTCGCCTACGAAGTGTTTCACAAAAAAGACTTCTGCGGGAATATGGGAAAGAGTAACTGGCAATTCTCGAAAGTCTTGTTCGTGCATGACATGTTGATGGATGTTACAGAAGCACAAATTCAACATGAGGATGCACTGGAGCTGTTGAAATACCATGAAACTCATTTTGATCTTCTTTTGGTGCAAACTCTCTACCCTTTGATATACTTTTTTGCAGCTAAATTCAAGGCCCCCATTGTTGGTGAGTTTACTAGGGTAACTCGTGAAATATTTTTGCGAAAAGTGATAGAATCTGGAATTAAAAGATACTTAATTATTTACATAACATTTTGGAGTTTATTAGTTTTTGCAAAAAGCGCTCTTACAATTTCGTTCCTACGAAAGTAGTTATTTATTACACAAGTTCGTATGGTAGGACTTCTTTGTGTGAGTGTAAACTTCAATAATAATAATAAGTGAGGATTCGGAAGTTGGGGAGCTCAGAAGTTGAAGGACCTAGAAGTTGTATAGATTTGAATACTACGACTCAACTAGGAGACTGTCGTGTGTAATTGGACACCAATAATATGAATACAACAAATTTAATGCGTTTGAAACTATAATTGGACACGAGTAATATAAATCCAACGACTTTAATGCTTAAAAAACTATAATAGGACACCAATAATATAAATACAACGAATTTAAAGCGTTTAAAACTATACTTAAACACCAAAATACCCACATCTCAATTTTTTCCAGATATGAAAAAATTTCATGGGAACTTTTTGTAGATATATTAGAGGAGGATAAAGTTGATCATATACATTTATCGATATTTTGTCGGAAAAATTAAAAGGTTTGTGGAGGAGGAGAAATGGAGAGTGAGAAGGGGAGGGGGAAACAATAAAATTGTTTTTATAGTTTAGTCTTCGAGTTTTGATGATTTTCAAAAAAATGTGAAAATTTTAAGTCCATGATTTTTGTTTTTTATTCAAATATTGTAATTACGGAAAAACTGTTTACATTTTTGTAGACTTTCAAGAGGAGATTAAAAAAAAATATATTATGAAATTTGAAAATCTGTAGCCAACTATAGTTATTTTTGTATCTAGTGCGCGAAATGCTACTTTGGTGATCGAGAACTGATTTTTTTTAACGAGGCGCAGCCGAGTTAAAAAAAATAGTCGAGATTACCTACCAAAGTATTTTGCGCATGAGATGCAAACAAAATTTTTTCTACAAACGTCAAAAATATTGTTCTAAAATAAGTAATAACTATGAAAAATAGTATTGAACTGGCTTAAATAATTTTTCCAAATCAAGTAATTACTGTAACTATGGAAATAAAATGGCATTTGTTGACAATTATTTCAAAGTGACAGTTCTTGATAATTATTTTGGAGTGACTTTTTATTCGCGTCAATTTCGTGCGTGATATTTATTATTGTAAAAGAATGGAAATTTCGAGCGACGATGAACTAAGCAGTACCCCACCTAACTTGATAGATGCGGCCAATTCCGTAATTTCCAACCTTTTACCGGAGAAATCGAGGCGGCAGTATGAAAATGCATATCAGCAATTTTATCTGGTTTAGGAATAAATATTGGTTCGTGCACTGGCTGCACCATTAATGTTAACATTGTAAATAATAAATAAAATTAGGTAGTGTAAAATTTTCTCACAATTTGAAAGCCTTAATTATTGTTCTACATTAATAAATAAACGATTTCTTGTTTTTTGCTTGATTGAGGAGTTGAGGACCATATAGGTTAGAATATGAAAATCCCATATAGTTTACATGCAGTGTGCGAAATATACTTCGCGCACGGTGTCATGGTAATGAATGAAAATGAAAAAAAGTGCCACTTCGCATACTGTTGTCAATGCGCGAACCTTGTCATTTTTTGACGTTTGTAGAAAAAAAGTTTTTGCGGGTTAAATAAAAAAATTCTATTCTGTTTATTATCTAAGACATGAAAAAATGTCTTGGTAACTTTTTGTAGAACTTCGTGAGTCCAATATAACTGTTCATATACAGTTGTTTGAATCTCGTGTATTTTTCGAGTTTTTGGTGTTTTACGTCCATAATTTTTCGTTGTTTTCAAAATTTTCCCGAACTATCGTTAATACAGAAAAAAAAATCGTGAACATTTTTGTAAACCTTCATGAGGCGTTCAAAAAAGGTCCCTTGTGAAAATATAACATAAGCCGCCATCTTCATTTGAAGAAAATTTCCATAAATTTTTTTACATCTGTTCAAGGACATCAAAATAGTTAATATAAAGTTTCGGTATTTTGTATCGTTTTCGAGTTTTTATCGTTTTTTTTTAATTTTTTCAGTTTTTTCCACTTTTTGAAAGAGTTGGAGAATAATGGTTTAGCAATATCAATGTGGCTTGTAAAGACTTATCTGATGCAATCTTAATATTTTCACTTGTTTCATTAGTACGGTCAATATCGCGATTTTACAATTTTTTTATGGAAAAACTTCATGGAAACTATTTGTAGACCTGTTAGAGGACAGTAAAACTGTTCAATTTTAATTTTTTAGATATCTCGTTTCTTTTTCGAGTATTTCATATTTTTTAAAAAGCAGAAATATTTTTTAATTTTATAATTTTTTTATTGTTTAGAATACTCAAAAATCCTGGGGCCAAGCGCCCGCAAAAACTTGGGGGAAGGAGAGGGAGTGGCGATTAATCAAAAATCCTGGGTTGAAACACCCGGAAAAATTGGAAGTGGGGAAATAATCAAAAATCCGGCGCGACGTACCCGCAAAATATGGGAGGGGGTGTTCATTTACCAAGATATGAATAATTTTTTTCAATATATGAAAAGACTCCAGGAACATTTTGTATACCTGTTTACCGCCCATAAAACTGTTTATATCCATTTATTCGATATATCCTTTCGTCTTCGATTTTTGGTGTTAAAAAAAACGGAAAATAGTCCATATTTCATCTTTTTCAATATATGAAAATATTTCAAATCACGTTTTTGTAGATCTGTTCAAGGACAATAAAACTTTTTATATGAAATTTTCCGATATCTGGTTTCGTTTTCGAGTCTTAGGGGTTTAAAATTTTTTTAATTTTTTTTTCTATTTTTTTCACTCTTCAATAGAGTTGGAGAAAAACGGTTTATAAATATCAATGAGGCTTATGATAACGTATCGAAAGCAATTTTAAGATTTTCTTTTGTTTCATTAGTACGGTCAATAAATCAATTTTCATTATTTTCAAATATTTCCCGAACTATTGACTTTACGAAAAAAAATTTTTTGTAGATTTTCTGAAGGCGGTAAAAAAAGATATCTGGGTAAATTGACGAAATATCAACCGTTTCCAAGATACTTTGTATTTTCCAAAATTCAAATTTTAACTTTCAGTTTCAATAATCGGTTTGGCGCATTTTTGAATTTTTCAAAAACCGTTTGCAATTTCCGATCCATCTAAAAAATATGAAAGGGAAAAAATCAATTCCTGCACCGCTATCAAGGGAAGTTTGAAAAACCAGAAAAATCCATTAAAAATTATCCGTATGTTGCGATAGCTGGAAACAGCGTAGGAATACAACTTTCTATGAGGTTGTTGTTTAAAAAGACTCATATCTTCAGACGATTCAAAAATGGATTGTCTATTCATAACATTGTTTCATAAAATATGCAGGGTCATGTACACATGTATTTTGTTTATCAAAGTATGTTTTCTACGACAGTGCGTAAACTAAGCTTTCACGCACTGATGACAGTGCGTGAAGTAATACTTTTTCGCACAAGTGCGTAAAAAATCAACTGAGCGTAAAGTCACCAACTGTGCGTAATAGTATATTACATTACTAGTGTGAAACATCACTTTCGCACGAGTAATGTACACTATTTTTCCTACTACCACATAATAATTTTACCAAATAATGTATAAAAATATTATAATTAAAGACGACATAGTTTATTTTAAAAAGTAACAATAACTATTATTAGGAACAAGAACAAGAACGTTTCACACATATTTTTCAAAGCCTGCTTCTTATATACAATAAATAGCTAACAAGATGATTACAAGATTGCCTGACTAAAGTAGGGATTTGATATATGAAACTATTTAACGAAAATAAACATGAATTTTGAAAATTCCTTGCTTTATTTAGACGATTCAGAATGCTTTTAAATGGATATTTGTTTAAATCAAACTCCAAGAAATATAGATGATATTGACATCATAATATATTATAATATATATATATATATATCTATGCATGTGTCCCAGAAAATCGAATGAATAGTCCGACTGAGAACCATTCTGACTTCATTTATTTTTAGTAATTAATTTAAATACAAAATATTTTCTTTATGATATAATACCGACAAGATCAAAATCATAATTAGACATCTTTTATTTTTGATAATAATTACTAATCAAGATACACTCTAATACAATATATTTTCTTGTCATAATATGTGTCCAATTCCTCAGTTGGTAAGCAGCGGGACTCGACGTGACTTCTGACGAAGAGTACCCGGGTTCGATCCTCGTCCGCGGAAACTTTTTTTTAAAAAGAAGATGAAAAAAATTACACTTCTCAAATAGATTGCTTCAAGATTTTGTTGGTAGGATTTTAGATAGTATATATACTGATTTTTAGATAGTATTATCAGTTGGTAGAGTTTCGGCCTTCTGAATGAAAAAAAATAATCTTTTCAAATAGATTTCTTCAAATTTACATATTAAATAAATAAATCTAACTTGAAATTATATATTTGACAACTTGACATCGGTAAATCTTAATAGAAATTATGCATTTGACAACTTATCCGCAAGCGTGCGAAATACTTTCCGCATGCGTGCGGAAAGTAACTTTCCGCACGCTTGCGGAAAGTATTTCGCAAGCTTGTGGATATGAGCCACTTTCCGCGGGACTGTACGGTGCGATATACGTTACTCTCCTATGTGGTCGTAGGAAATAGTTATTTTCCTAATTCATGCGGAAAGTGATACTTTCCCGCACGCGACTGCCGTTGACCCGAACGACGCGAAGCGGAGTTCGGGCAAGCAGTCAAGGGCGGGAATGACACTTTACGCATGAATTAGGAACATTATTTTTTCTACGACCGCATAAATATTCAAAAAGCACATTGAAAATATATATTTTATTTCAACATACAAAACATTCCATGAAAATCCACTAATTATTATTAATATTAATGTTGAAAACACAATTTGTTGCATTCTGCAAATGCGTCAGAATAGCCGGTCCAGAGTAGTTAGTTGGTGGTAACTGGCTGTTAAGAGTAACACTCGTAGATTGCAAAGTGCATGAAGATGACGGAGACGGCATTGGTTGCAAGTTGCCAGTACATGAAAGAATTTTATTCGAGATGGTTTTCTTCTGTTCTACGGAGTCCTCCAAATAACTCTCAGCAACAATTAAATGTACATTTAATAACGATAAATTGACATATTTTACTTTCCCGCACTAGTGCGGGAAAGCGAGTTTTCCCGCACTAGTGCGGGAAAGTGGGTAAGAACGCACGGTCGTAGAAGAAATTATTTTTACACATTGTTCATACATTTATGCTTTTTTAAAAAATACAGTATTTTGCGTCAAATATAACTCAGAATTCTTTATTTGATAATACGACGACAATTCATATCATTAAACATTCAAATTAATGATATAATTGCTACAATTTGGCAATATAATAACTGTCAAAGGAAAAAACTTTGAATGAAACACTTTCGTAAAGGGCTTTTACTCGCGTGTTTGTTGAACTTGGCTGCGCCTCATTCAACAAACTTCACGTTCATACAAAAAAGTCCTACTTTATGAACTTGTATCATAAATAGCTATTTAGAGCGCTCGCTTTCAAATCCACAAATGAAAGAGAAGGTACTACACTGTTCATAAGTCATTCAAAATTATTATCATATCAATCATATAGACACTTGCTGTCTATTACAAACCTCTCAAAAATTAGTAAAATTTTCAGTATCGCCATGTCCACATTGTGGATATATTTTCTCCTGTTTTTTCGGTACAGTGAATCGGCCAAGATTCTGGACCTTTTTGCCTTCCCGTTTGTCAGTCATCAGTTCATCTTCCAATCTCTGTGGAAGGAACTTTCTCTGCAAGGACACGAAGTTACCGTGATTACACCGAATCCTCTGAAGGACCGGAGTCTAACAAACCTCACAGAAATAGACACGGAGTTTGCCTATGAAGTATTTCACAAAAAAGACTTCTGGCAATTTTCGAAAGTTTTTTTCGTGCATGATATGATGATGGATGTTACAGAAGTACAAATTCAACATGAGGATGCACTGAAGCTGTTGAAATACGATGTAACTCATTTCGATCTTCTTTTGGTGCAAACTCTCTACCCTTTGATATACTTTTTTGCTGCTAAATTCAAGGCACCTATTATTGGTGAGTTTTCTATTGTAAATCGTGGAATATATTTGGGAAAAGTGGTAGAACCTTGAATTATAAGTTACTTAATTATTTAAAGAACGCAAAAAAGAAAAAGCGCTCTCAAAAGTCAATTTCCTTTCAACGCAAGTAGTTATGTATTACACAAGTTCGTATAGCAGAACTTTTTTGTGTGAGTGTGAACTTTAATAATAATAATAACAAGTGAGTCCCGGAAGTTGAAGGACTTAGAAGTTGTAGAAATTTGAATACTACGATTCAACTAGGAGACTCGCGCGTAGCGCACCAATTCGCGCTTCGCGCGAACACTTCTAGATAAGCTCGAAAGTTGAGGTTGAATTGGACACCATTACTATGAATACTACGAATTCAATGCGTTTAGAACTATAACTGGACACCAATAATATGAATACAACGACTAAAACTACTATTGGATACCAAAAATTTGAATACAACGGCTTTATTGTATCTAAAACTATGACTGGATGCCAATAATATGAATACTATGACTTCAATGCATTCAAAACTATAATTAGACACCAAAAATATGAACACAACCACTTCACTGTGTTCAAAACTGTAATTGAACACCAAAAATATGAATACAACGACGTTATTGCATTTGAAACTATGACTGGATACCGATAATGTGAATATTATGACTTCAATGCGTTCAAAACTATAATTAGACACTAAATATGAATACAACGACTTTACTGGGTTTAAAACTATAATTGTACATCAAAACCATGAATACAACGACGTTATTGCATTTAAAACTATAACTGGATATCAATAATATGGTTACTATGACTTCATTGTGGTAAAAACTATAATTAGACACCAAAAATATGAATACAACGACTTTATTGGGTTTAAAACTATAATTGAACACCAAAATTATGAGTACGACGACGTTATTGCATTTAAAACTATGACTGGAAACCAATAATATGAATACTATGACTTCAATGTTGTCAAAACTATAATTAGACACCAAAAATATGAGTACAACGACTTTACTGTGTTTAAAACAATAATTGAACACCAAAAATATGAGTACAACGACGTTATTGCATTTAAAACTATGACTGGAAACCAATAATATGAATACTATGACTTCAATGCCTTCAAAACTATAATTGGACATGAACAATATAAATACTATGACTAATGCGATACTTGAAGAAAAAAAGAGAAGATATGAAAAAACTTCATAGGAACGTTCTGTAGTGGTCCGAATAGTTCGAGTGCAATAAAACTGTTCATAAACATTTTGACGATATCTCATTTCGCTTTAGAGTTTTTAGTGTTTAAAAGAACAATGGAAATTTGTTTTATAAGTCCATATCTCAATTTTTTTTTCGAGATATGGAAAAATTTCATGGGAACTCTTCGTAGATCTGTATGATGATAATAAAACTATTTATATAATTTTTTCGAAATCTTGTATTATTTTCCATTTTTTGGTGTTTATAAAAATGGGTGGA
Organism: Chrysolina oricalcia; assembly: GCA_944452925.2. NCBI lineage: Eukaryota > Metazoa > Arthropoda > Insecta > Coleoptera > Chrysomelidae > Chrysolina > Chrysolina oricalcia. The sequence continues at coordinate 13,933,908 of OX101818.2, read as the reverse complement.
AATTATCAAAAATCCAAGCGAAATGCGCCCTGAAAAATATTTGGGGGGTTTAGACGATGGAAATTTTCAGAATCCGGGAGCGGAGCACCCGGAAAAATTTGGGGGTAGAGGAGGAAATAATCAAAAATGTTTTCGGTGTTTTTTATTCAATATTCTGTATACTTTTCAAAATATGAAAAAAACTCATAAAAACTTTTTGTAGACCGGTTTGAGGAAAATGAAACTGTCATGAATATTTTTTCCATATTTCGTTTCGTATTTGAGTTTTTGGTGGGTTTAGAAAATAACGGTATATTTATGTCAGTTTTTTTGTCAAGCTATGAAAAAATGTCAAAAGAATTTTTTGTAGATCCATTTCAAACGATAAAAGTGATCGTATACATTTTTTCGATATTTCGTCGGAAAAAAAATGGGGTGGGTGAAGGGGAGGACAACGTGGGCACTTCATGATTTTATTGAAATATTTCTGGAACAATTGTTTTGACGGGAAACAATTTCGAAAGCTTTTTGTAGACTTTCGAAAGGTGGTCAAAAAATGAAACATGAAAATCTGCCGCAATCTTTGAGTTTTGCTGTTTTTATAAAAAAAAATACTATTCTTGAAAATATGAAATACTTTCCATAAATTTATTTGTGAATCTGGATATTAAAACAGTTGATATAAAGTTTTTTGGTATCTTGTTTTGTTTTCGAGTGTTTGAAGTTTTATTTTTTTTTTATTTTTTTATTTTTTTCCACATTTTAATAGTGTTGGGTAAAGATGGTTACGCAATATCAGTGATGCTTGTGAAGATGTATCTGAAGCAATTTTACCATTTTCATTTGTTTCATTTGTACGGTCAATATCTCGATTTTATATTTCCTTGAAATATTTCTCGGACTATTGATTTTACGGAAAAAAGCATGTACATCTTTTGTAGATATCTTGAAGGCGGCCAAAAAATATTTCCTGATAAATTGAAAATGTATCAACCGTTTCTGAGATATTTCGTATTTTCTAAATTACATTTTTTTTGTTTTCTCAAATTTTTCAGATTTTTTGTATTATACTTTTCTGTACTCGTCTTAAAATAATACATTCATCATTGTTATGAAAGTGATAAAGTTACATATAAGTTTTTTAAATAAAGACAAAAAAAAATTATACAACTTCACAGTCTTTCTTTATGTTAACGAGTAGAGATAACAATCTTTTACTGTGAGTAGTGAGGTTATGTATATACATTTTAGGATGGTCATGTCACTCTACAATGCATATTGAAATTTTATTTAAAATTAAAATCAATTAAAAAATTATGAATTCGAATGCACAATAATTTAGAGAATCCAAAAATCAAACAATTCAAATTTCAAAAGATAAAGTATTTTCCGGTGAAACCGGTGAAAAGTTGTATTCTTATGCCAGAAAAATTACATTCATTTCGATTATTAACCGTACCATTTCATTTAAGACGGTGGAAAAATAAAAAAATGGCAGCCCAAAAGTGATCTCGTTGTCACCCGTTATATTCCTCATTTTCTCTCTTGAGGCCACTGATGAATTTCATGATTTGCTTCATTTGTACACCTGTTTGCAGACCATGAAACTGTTTATATACAATTTTTCGACATCTCGTTTCGTCTTCGAGCTTTGGTGTTTAAAAAAAAACTGAAAATATTTCCACAACTCAATTTTTTTTCGAAATATGAAAATATTTCATGGGAACTTTTTGTAGACCTGGAATATAAAACTGTTTTTTCAGAGGGGGTGTTAATTTTCCAAGAAATATAATTTTTTTGCCGACTACAAAACTGTTCATACACGTTTATTTGGAATTTCCTTTAGTCGAGTTTTTCATGTTTGAAAAAAACGGAAAATAGTCCACATCTCATTTTTTTTCCAAATATGAAAATTTATCTCAGGAACTCTTTGTAGAGCTGATCAAGGACGATAAAACTGTTAACATAAATTTATTCAATGAATCATTTCGTCTTCGAGTTTGAAAAAAACGGAAAATAGTCCACATTTCAATTTTTTTTCAAATTTTGAAAAAATTTCAAGGAAAATTTTTGTAAATCTGTTCGAGAATAATAAAACTGTTTATATACAGTTTTTCTATATCCTGTTTCGTTTTCGAGTTTTTTGTGTTTTTAGAAAAAGAATCCATAATTTTTTATTTTTGTGGAATAATAGTTCCCAGGTAGCCGAGTGGTTATAGCGACATTGTTTCAATCACTTTAGCTGCCAGTCAAAGGTTCAAACCCTAGCGACTGCAGGAATTTTTTTGATGGCCAGAGAAAGTGGTAGGAATCGCAAGTAAAAAGGTAATACCTCGTTAACCCTTAGCTCGCACAAGTTTCGACTTCTGAGGGCTGCCGTTCATAAGGCGACGACGCTAGGAAAAAAACAATTTAAACAGTTTTTTCTACATTCATGCAAAAAGCAAAACTTTATTGAACTATATTCAGTGGAAAAAAAAGTTCTTTATTGCACTAGTGCAATGAAGTTTTTATTGCACTCTTCTGTCATTCTACTTCAACGTGCTGTCATCATGACAAACATAAACGTTTAAACCTACTACATATTTAGCAGATATTCAGTGAGATTGGCAATAGGTACTTCACTACGAAATATTCATATTGAAAATTGCACCAATTGTTCATTCACTTTCAACATTGAGGGTAAAAATAAAGTTTGAGTTAAATTGTTCGTAACGTATTAGTTCCTGTTTCAATGCAAATCGATATTAATAATAAAGTATTCAAGTTGCGCTTTTCATTTTCCTACACCTAGTGCCGCACCTCAATAAATCATTTTTTGCTTTTTGCATGAACGTAGAAAAAATGTTGTATGCAACTCGTGCAAAAATTGTTTATTGCACTCGACGTGTTGTCCAACTCGGCCTAACGGCCTCGTCGGACAATTTCACGTCGAGTGCAATAAACATTCACTTTTTGCACTTGTTGCATAAATAACTATTAAACAATTTTTTAACAACTGATATTACGGAAAAATGGATCTATATTTTCTGTAGATTTTCAAAAGGCGGTCAAAAAAGAAATTTGAAAATCTTTCGCCATTTTTGAGTTTTTATAAAAAAATTAGGTGCAATTTTACAAAACATGAAAAACTTTCCATACAATTTTTGTAGATCTGTTCAAGGACAATAAAACTTATTCCCATATGAAGTTTTCCGTTATCTTGTTTCGTTTTCGAAATTTTGGGGTTTTTAATTTTTTTCAATTTTTTCATCTTTTTCCACTTTTCAATAGAGTTGGAGGAACATACTTCATAAATATAAGTGAGGCTCATGAAGACGTATCCGGAAAAATTTTAAGATTTTTAATTTTTTTATTAGTACGGTCAATATCTCTATTTTCCAATGTTTTTAATATTTCCCGGGCTATACACTTTACGAAAAAACGTTGGGCAATTTTTTGTACATTCTCCGAATGCGGTCAAAAAAGAAGTTTGGTAAATTAACATCAACCATTTTCGAGATATTTTGTATTATCCAAAATTAAAATTTTTACTTTAAGTTTTCTCAAGTTTTCCCAGATTTTCGATCATTTTCGTGAAAAATCGTCTCTATATGTATTGTTTCTATTGCATCTACCTCTACCTATTGCATTTTTCGAAATTCATTTTCAGTCGTCGGTTTGGCGCATTTTTGAGTTTTTCACTAAAGAATAGGGATGGAAAAAAATCCTGAACCGCTATCAAGGGAAGTATATGAAAAACCTGAAAAATCCCGTAAAAATTTTTAAACAAAACAATGACTGAGCTACAGACAGACCGAATTTTTCCGTTGGAGCAATCGAACAAAACCAACTTCCTAAGAGGTCGTTGTATGGAAAGACTCATATCTCTAGACGATTAAAAATGGTTTGTTTATTCATAACGATGTTTCATAAAATATGCAGGGTCACATACATATGCATTTCGTTTATCATGGTAATTTTAGAGCGCCCGCTTTCAAATCCATAAATAAAAGATACGATATTACACTTTTCATGAGTTAATCAAAATTATTTATCATATCAATCATGTAGACACTTGCTGTCTATTACAAACCTCTCGAAAATTAGTAAACTTTTTACTGTAGCCATGTCCGCATTGTGGGTACTTTTATTCTGTCTTTTCGGTACAGTGAATCAGCCAAGATTCTGGGCTTCTTTTCTTTCCCATCGGTCAGTCGTCAGTTTATCTTCCAGTCTCTGTGAAAGGAACTTTCTCTCCAAGGACACGATGAAGTGACCGTGAATACACCGAATCCTCTGAAGGACCGGAGCCTAATAAACCTGACAGAAATAGACACGCAGTTTGCCTATGAAGTGTTTCACAAAAAAGATTTCTGCAGGAATATGGAAAAGAGTAAATGGCAATTTTAGAAAGTGTTTTCCGTGCATGACATGTTGATAGATGTTACAGAAGCACAAATTCAACATGAGGAAGCTGTTGAAATACGATGAACCTCATTTTGATTTTCTTTTGATGCAAACTCTCTACCCTTTGATATACTTTTTTGCAGCTAAATTCAAGGCACCCATTGTTGGTGAGTTTACTGGAGTAGATCGTGGAATCTATTTGCAAAAAAATTACAGAATCTGGAATTATAAGATACTTAATTAAAGCCCGTCAGCCGCTGCCAAAATGTGCAATGATTTTATAACGTATGCCCTTTTGCTAATTATAAATATAATGATCAATGAACAAGCAAAATCAGTGCTATCGCGTGGAACATAACAATAATAATACATTTTTTTTGAATCGAATTGATCTTTACTTGATGGAAATCCATTGTATAAATGCTGAGGTAAAACACGATAAAATTTCCACGGAATTTATTATATTCACGACATGTTTCGCTACACTGTAGCTTTATCAAGATTTTGGTATTCTAACATAGTTTTCTTTGGAACCTCACTCAAAAACTTTCCCCTTATTTCCCTTAACTAATAGGTCTACACAACCTTTCAATTAAAAACTTGCAAATGTAATACGGCTTCAATAAAAATGCTCTGAATGGTTTAAACTAATATTTTTCACCTGCCTGCCAGCCCGCCCATTCATAACCACTTTACATACTATACTTTTCATATTATTTTTATATATTTTTATTTTTTTTTAAATTGTACAACTTAAACTAGACTGTTGATTTCATTGAAAATATGAATAGGATGTTCATAAAGTCAGTTGTGGAATTATCTGCGACTGAAAGTTGGAATTTAGTCGCTATTTTCCAACGTACAAGATAACCTCTCTTGGAAGGGATTGATGTTTTAAAGAGAAACATTCTTAATTGAAAATTGAATCAATACATGACTCCTCAGGAAATGGAAAAACCCTACGATAAAATTGAAGGTACTTTTTTGTAATATCTAACCGAATACAACTACTTCCCCGGCTAAAGCCAACAATTCCTCATTACAGTGTGAAATTGCTTCTGAAGAGTATGTTTTCCTATTCTTCCGACCACCCTGATGATCTTAGATGAGTGAAATAGATTTTTGTCGACCAAAATGTATTGGAGACCTAGCGAAAGAGATGCAATTCACGCATCAATGGAATGAGCGCTTTTCTGTGAGTGATACTTCTGAATAACATTTTCCCTTATCTCATTCATAGATAAGAATCTCCAATGGAAACTGGACATTCAATGAATAATCAACTATCTGAATGAAAATGCAAAGTTTCACTTTCAGATTTATTCTCTCAAGTTATATGTATAGGGTCTCTCTCAATATCTATCAGATGTAGTTCAATGTCCAGCGTGGCTTTAGCCGGGGAAGTAGTTGTTTTCTGTTAGATAAAGTAACTTCAATTTTATCGTAGGGTTTTTCCATTTCCTGAGGAGTCATGTATTGATTTAACTTTCAATTAAGAATGTTTCTCTTTGAACTAGACTATATTATTAGCAACTGTATACCTAGTTGTTGCCACCTAATAATTAACCGTTTTTATTTCCATTCACATACAGTGTAAGCTATCATAGCAAATAACTGTCATGGAACAACTACTCCCCTGACTAATACCACGACGCGGTTTGAATTATATTAAATAGATACTAGTGCAATGTTTCTCTATATAGAGGCACTACTGCGAGTGCTTTCTGTAACCGAATAGCAGAATTTAGTTTTTAATCGAAAATGTATATCACCTGCTGACTAGATATGAAGTCGCTACTCACCACGGGTATCCGTCATAAATCCGGAAATATTCTTCCTGAAATATTCTTCCGGAAATATTTTTCTTAGAAGAAATTCTCGGTGGAAAAAATTATTGCTGGAAAAATATCTCTTGGAAAAAATAATTCTGGTTAAAAATTTTTTGGAAAAACATCTCTTGGAAAAAATAATTATTAGCCAGGGGTTGTTTCTGACAGGTACTTGCCATAATAATAAGCCTACGTAGTAGGTGTATATGGGAGTAAAGGGTTCATCATCGGTCGGCAACGACTGTTACTGAACGATCTCCCAAATAACTCTGTTTTCTTCACATAAATCTCTCAACCCGGAGATTCGGAGTGTTCTCCCTTTGCTCGCTAGGGGGAGCGGCCTAGAAACCGCTTCATCGCATGAACCAGAGTTGACCAAGCAACAGAGTGTGTAATGATTTGGACGGGGAACAGATGGCTTTAGTGCTGTCTGTGTTGACCTACCCTTGCACTGATGAGAGACATCAACCTCGAAACTAGTCTGCAGTTGGTCACCCTACCCAAATCAAAACATAATTCTGCTGGTTGGTCATAGAGGGCACTTGCAACTGCGTCCTCTGATGCTTTGAGGAACGTTGCACAAGTATCTGTTATATTTAATTCAATACCCGTCGTGGTCTTAGCCAGGGCAGTAGTTGTTTTGTGACAGGTACTTGCCATAATAAGCATACGTATATGGGTGTAAAAGCGTTCATCATCGGTCGGCAACGACTGATCGTTACGAACGATTTCTTCGAATATAAACATGATAAAAATAAACTAAATATTGAATAAATATCAATGAAAAAATGCAACTCATAAATTATCAATTATTTTGAGCAAAAAAATATTTTAATATATAAAATATATTCTCATATTGAAACAACAATTTCTTTTAATTTTCAAATTGATGCTCTGTTTTGATTTTCGTGTCGGGACCATACATGCATTAGTAGTATTGCAGATTATTCGAAGAAATTGCGAAACGTGACCAAACTCTGCAATGGTATGCAACTGAAAAGACACGTAGATAATGTTTGTTGCATATGCATGTAGTCCACTGAATTCCCTCGACTCTTTGTTCAGGCGTCAAACTTTTCGAATCTACTTCCATTTATTTCACTTTCGTTTACATTCATTTTCAATAATAAGTATTGTTACAAATAAATTTTAACAATCCCGATGGCCACTATATAATACGAAAATGACTGTAGACAGTTAATTGAAATAGACAAAGGCGTCTATCAGGAAGGTTTTCATGGATAATTGAAAATATTTTCTTCTTCATCAAAATAGAGAATAAAACGATAAGAAAATAAAGATTCAGCAAATAATAATTGGCTCTCCGGGGCGGCAAATTGATTCAGTAGCGTATTCGCTTTTGCAGCTATAGGGAAACCCGGAAAAACCTGCAACACCACATCATCTGAAGAGTTGGAATGAATTGAATGAAAACTCCTAAATAGGTCCGGCGGATTATGGATATCTGCTTTCCGGTAAAATAGGATGTATGGTATCTCTAGAGGCTCCAAAAGGGTCCAATTCGATAGAAAATATTCTATTCACGCAACTGTCATCAAATTTGTACCAATCCGTTCTGTCCTTGGCTATGGTTCAGTAGTTGCCAAAATTAAACATCAAACATTAAACTACTGTAATCAAACAGTAACCATAGATTGCTAATGTGAGATTATTTTATCAATAAGCACGATATACACGATAACTGGTCTGGTCAACGGTCAATAGTAGGTTAGAGGTTTATGGAAAACGCAACGCCGTTTTGAGTCACGTTCGCAAGCAGTTTTCACTCATTTCGCAGCATTTTAGCGCAAAATGAAAATATACGTTTTGTGGTATTGTACTCCTTCTTTCAGAATCTGTTTTAGACATTGAAATCGGATTATCACTAGAGCATCCAGATACGCTTCAAGAAGTGCAAAAAAAAATTCAAATTGCAATTGTGCCAAAACTAATGATCTGTCAGAGCTTGTTTTGTGCACACATAAAGTGCACATGATTCAATACTTTCATAAGGAGGTCCAACCCTATTTATTGTAAAGTTGTAAAGCAATTAAAAAAACACACATTTTTGGTTATTTAAATGTTTATAACAAATTAAAAAATGACAGTTCCGAGTCGAAAACATAACAGAATATAACTGTGGACTGTTTTCCATGTGATAGCACAGTCGGTTTTCTTCTAGTATTTTTGTTAGGAAAAAATGCTCTATTGATTGGCCTACCAATAAATATGTCACATTACCAAAAGCATTTTGACATTCGTTTGTCCAATTCTTCTTCGAAGTAGGTTAAACCATAGAGAGATTTTTTATGAATTCACCGTTACATAATTTATATGATATATAAATGATTTCAATGATGTAATATTAGTTGGTATCGGTGCACTTTTTATAAAAATATTTTGTATTCAGATCCCAGATCCCAGATCAATGTCAAATCCCGTACATGTAAGTTTTTGATAAAAAAAATTACCTTTTTCTGGTGAATGTTTGTGAAATGTTGCTTTTTATTGTAATTAAAATATCGCCAAGAAAACTAACTACTCCCTCTAAACCTTGCAATGCCGTTTTGATGATTTTTTGAAATCTAGCGGAAATCCTCGATATTCCAAATGGACATTGAGTGTATCTGAATGAGCCCTTATTTATTGAGGTTGTAGTGAAATTTTTTGATTGTTCATTCAAACAAATTTGTTGATATGCATTTGACAAATCTAATTTACTGAACTCCCTCTTGTATTTCGACAAAAAGGTCATCAATTTTCGGTAAAGGAAACTGGTCTATTTCAATGAGTGAGTTGACTGTAACTTTGAAATCTCCACAAATTCTAACTAACCCATTATATTTTGAAATCGGAACAATTGGAATTCCCCATTCACAATAACCAATTTCTTCAATGACTCCACGTTTCAAAAGTCGTTTCTAACTGTTATGTGATTTCAGCAGAAGATGTATGATTTCTTGTTACAGGTGTGTCATCTTTCGATCTTTTCCTCGAATCCCACGATGCTGCCGGTAACCCAACTCATCCAATTATTTCTCCAGACCCCGTATATAATGGCTTTGATGGAAAATTGTCTTTTATAGACAAGGTCAAAAGCTTCTTGTTTCAATGTTGGTACAGAATTATATATTACTGGTATATTCTACCAGCAGCGGACCAAACAGCAAGGAAATATTTGGGCAAAGAAATGCCTTATTTAGGCGACGTGATCAAGAACACTAGTATCTTTCTGGTTAACGTTAACTATATTCTTCATAAAGTGAGACCTAACGTGCCCAATGTGATTCCTGTCAATCAGATGCATATCAGGAAAAAGAAGCCCCTGCCAAAGGTAAGCAAGGAGATGAAGATGAAAAAGAAATATTCGCTAAATTTAAAATGTTTTACTAATAGGCGTCAGTATTATATCACTTCCAATGGCTTCAAATCTGTAGAGTATGCAGATAACTTAGGTGTCCTTCAAGGTAGCAATCTCGGCCCGCTATTCCTCAAAGCTTTCATTAATTATATAGATAGGGTGGTTGACGGCGATTCTTCAATATACGCGGGCGACTTGAAATTATATTGTGTAACACTCAACCTAGGGTGGTTGGGCGAATATATTATTTTTTTTTTCTTAACACAAAAAAAAATTCCCTCTTCAACCACAACAGAGAAAATTCCACCGCTAATTGTCACCAGAGAATAAATAAATTAAGAGCAGCCTTTTTATTTTCGAATGTTTTCGATAAGGTCCTAGATAAATCAGTACCGTAAAAACTATCTTGGACGAATTTTCTGTTATTTTCTTTCTTACCAAGGCACTATTTTAGGTTTGAAAGGTAAAGTCACCTAAGTCGTCTTAGGGACGTGGGCCGTCTAGGCTGATAATATGCTAGATTTCTTTTTGTTTTCTTTTTGAGATTTTTCCATTCTTTTTCCATTCTTAATTTATAAGAATGTCACTGAGGTTGGGATAAGTTAAAAGCTGTCAGTATAGTTACCGACAATGATACTCGACATAAACTGTTTAACGGTATATTAAATAAACATTAAATGATAAAGAATTACACCATATCAAAAAGAAAATCACCCGTGAATGATTCGGCGTAAAATATATAAAAACGTAATTTTCCCTGAGGATGAATAAAAATATCGGCTTTCAAAGAGTAAATAAAATTGAGAAAAAAAAACAACATTTAAAGATCTTCACCCGTTCGGTGACAATTCATCGAGACACAAACAAAATGGTTCAGATATCATACAACAAATAAAACAAACAAAAGGTTCACCCACGATATTTGAAAAGTATAGCTGTGGTTAGTTTGCCCAAAAAAATCCCAAAAAAATTCACTCTAGCTGCGCTCGGTGTTTCGTTCCGGAAAATGGAACAATTTCGTCCAAACGAATACCAGAATAATAGTTTCTATCAGTTCGTTCACACAACGACAAAACAAACCCGCCAAACCAAAATCTAACTCGCACTTATTATCCCGAAGTTAAAATTTCAACTCCGATGCAAACTCTAATTAACGCGGTAGGTCTTCGATCAACCGCGCCAACCGCCTCTCGAGACCGTCTCTCCGGTCTTCGATCAACCGCCTCTCGAGAGCATCTCCGGTTTTTTTTTCTGACTCCCGTAAGTCGACTTTCCAGGGGTATTTATATTTTTAAGGGCCAAAATCGTTAAACAGCGTTACCTTCTATTTACGCCATTTCCACCGCCACGGAATAGAGAGTTCTCTAAATACCCCTGGAAAGTCGACTTTCCAGGGGTATTTATATTTTTAAGGGCAAAAATCGTTAAACAGCGTTACCTTCTATTTACGCCATTTCCACCGCCACGGAATAGAGAGTTCTCTCCGCTGTCTCCTCTCAGATCTCTTCCCTTACCCCCAAATACCCCACGGACTTAGCACTTTGAAAGCGCCTAGTCGACACAAAAAATGTTCACTTCAGTTAATGGTCTTTTAGTTCGTATATACTATCCTTTGTAAAATAAATATTTACTCCATGTACGGCGACTTAAATGAATGCTTCATTGTTTTATATATTGTGAAAAAGTCTACTCATCTGAACCACTTCGTTTGTCTCGACATTTTTGTTTATTGAGAATGAATTTTTATTTTCTCTTGAAAGAATTTTCACTAGCCTAGCTTAAATAATATGAAACCAAATATTTACAGGGCATCGTCATCATACGTGACACTTTTCATTATAATATAAAAGTGTTTATGCATATAAAACATACAGGGCGTCTTGCAAAGAGGGCCTGTTATAATTGTGATCTAATTGGCACAGAGGAATGTCTTCAAGTCAGTAATAACCTGAAACGTATTGAGAAATGATGCTTCCATAACAATTTTCCTTTAAAATTTATCATTTTTATATCATTATGCAATAGATGAAAACTGCCTGACAATCGGTTAATGATTGTTGATAATATACAGGGTCATTATCACTCACTTATCGTACCAAAAAATACTAGAACTTTTTTTTGTATTAACTTCTTTCAACTCAGATCAACCTAATCAGCAATTTCACTCGAGAAACTGAAATTAGACAAAACTGGGTATTGTACAGGCTGTTCGGCCTCACAAGCAGTATAACCTAAAGTTCTTCTTGATCTTCATGTTCGGTCTTGGACACCCTAAAATCTTGACACTGTTCCATCGAAATATCTTCTCAATTTTCATACAAAAAAAATTTAATCCAAAATGAATTGGTTTTTCCGATTTTTACGAAAAATTCGAAGTTATGTGGAAAAATCTTAAATACAAAAGTTGTAGATCTTTTTATTGCCAACAACTTTTTTTTGTATTTTTTAGTTAGGAGGATAATTTTTGCTGAAAATCGTGAGATACCATTTTTACCCCCAAAAGTTCACCTCCTTTCGCCCTTCTATCATAATCAAATCCTTGTTTATTTTTTGTACCTATCAAGGTAATATGAAATTTTTATACTCGATAGGTGTCCGAATTTCAATAATTTCAATAAATAAATAAGAGTTTAGAAAAAATATATAAAATTGATTTTTGTTTTTTAATTTTTTCGCGTTTTCTGGAAAAAAATTCCACAGTAAGAACTTTATCGTTGAACATTTTCAGTTGAAAATAAGGTCGTTTTTTTTCGGAATTTATCAAAAAAAAAGGAAAAATATGTATTCCGCTACAAAAAAAATTACAGCTCACTTGAAACATAATAAGTTATATTTCCACCAAATTTCGTGGACAAAAATTGATTTTTAAGCTAGAAAAAAATTAATAACTGAAAAATCGTTTTATCCGATTTTCCAGAGAAATTTTTGGTTATGTGGGAAAATATATGTCACAAAAGTTCTAGACCTTTTTATCATCAATAACTTTGCTCTTCAATTAGTTTTTATAGGATGTCAAGTTTCGTTGCAATTCTCGAACAACCGTGAAATATCGCTTTCAACCCCTAAAAGTTCACCCCGTTCCACCCTTCTCCATTTTTTCGACTCCAATTCATGTTTCATGTCATTAGAACAATATTCTACCCCTCTTCTAGTAGGTCTCATGCTGTTAATATTTTTTCCCGCTTTTATATTTTTTATCGTCCAACAGCACTGGTCTATTTGTGATTGCTAGGTCCACAAGATACTCATTTTATAGTTAAAGTAATTGACATGTCATGATTTGTGAAAAATAAAAAATTCTCGTTTATTGTTAATTTTGCTTATTAACTAGAAAATTAACTGGATTGTTCTTTTGTGATTCTGTTGTAAAATTAATTGACGGATCAAGAGAATGGACTAGTTTTCTTTTTTTTATTATGGATTAATTCTAAAAATTTAAGTAAAATGAAACAAAAATGTGAAAGAATCATTAAAATATATCTAGAAATAAAAAAGTTATGGGACTTTGAAGTTGCGTTTAGAAGAATAATATCATAGTACTACGCAGCGCTCTAATGTGTGACGTCACGCCACATGAACGAGGCGACTGGTATTCGCAGAGTGCTTATAAATTTATCGGTGAACCATCACTTGAGCCGTTCATTACACGATGGTTGAAATTAAAAAAATATCCTACAAATATTGTGTTGTGCCTATGTGTAAAAGCACAACAATTAAAAATCCCAATAAATTGTTTTTACATGTACCAAATGACATGAATAAAAGGAAGAATTGGTGCAAACTAATGAGGCGTGACTTAATTGAACCTAAAAGTGCTACATACGTGTGCCTTGGCGCGGCTAAGGATCTAATACGTGATTATTTATGGTGTGGCGATCTCAGACATGTGGCGTGACGTCACAGACGAGTCAGAGTCCATAGACGTTCCGTGCTAAAATACTTAAATTCAAATAACCAATATCTCATTTATTTATTGATGGATTAAAATAAAAAAAGCACTGATTTACTAGTTCTGATCTATATTTTAATTCCATCGCGTCAAATATAGTATTTTCAATATCACCAAACTAGTCCATTGATGAAATCCCAAAAATTGTTCAGTTATCTTTCTGTTCCTATGAAGCAGGCTAAAATATCCGTCCTTTTCAGGACCTTCAAGAGTTTTTGGATTCGTCCACGCAAGGAGTTGTTTATCTCAGTCTTGGATCAAACGTTAAAAGTGCAAATCTGAGCATCAACACGAGAGAAGCAATTATCCAGGCTTTCGAAGCCGTTCCATACAATGTTCTCTGGAAATGGGAATCGGATTACTTACCAGACTTGCCGAATCATGTCATAACAAGGAAATGGTTACCACAACAGGATTTATTGGGTAAATATATGTGTTTTCAAATACAATATACTGAGCATGCACCGACATTCGATATCTTAACCATAAAAAATGACAAGTCTTACCATATCTCATCCCAAAGTCACAGCCACTACGAAAAGTTTGTTTGCAATATCATGTAGTTTAGTGCTTGTTCTATCCACAGTCTCTTTCTGGCGATCGTTGATAGCTGGAGTATAACTGTCCTAGTCTATGTGTGGAGGCGTGTGTTCATTTGTGCCTAAAATGAACATAGTCTCCATCTTGTGTTTGTTTTGAACATTGTCGTCCATATTTTACAGGCTATCCATTTCAATGTCCATCGTATTTGAATCTGTCCGTTCATTCGTCCTGATATAAGTATCACTCGGATCCTGGGAATGCTTGGGTACGGGACGAAAGAGCCGCTTCCTAATTATTTGCCTAGAACGTCGAAATAGCATTCAATAATGATGGTACTGAGAATGGGTTCAAGGTTTGAACTCTGTGGGCTTCCTTGTTCCATGTGTTTGGTGATTCGGCTCCTTGTTATTTTTCTCCCAGATAGGAAATTTTTATTATCTCATTTCGAATATATTTTTGTTGTTTGGTGTGTTATAAATGGTTGCTGTCCTTGTATGGTAAAAAGCGTTTTTGATGACTAGTGTAATGATTCGTATGTGCAGTTTCTGTTTTTTTTTGTACTGTATCGGTTTTACTATGTTGTGTTTTGTGTCTGTGGTATAATGTCTTTTTTGAAATCCATATTGACCTTTACTAATTTTATTGTCGTTTTCATGTAGATCAAAAACAAAGGAGTCACAGTTCAACTTAGGTTAGACTTCAGGTTTAACTGTGATTAGACCTACATCCTACCCAAATCCTATTGTGGCTCACCGTTCAACTTACTTCTGAGAAACTATTCACAATTCGTAGACTTTGAGATATTATTCTATTTCTTTGACTGAATTTACCTTCTTCCGTTGTCCACATTATCTACTACTAATATCCACTCACAATTAGTACAATAACATCCAATTTCAAAATATTCTGCCATCAAATATAAGTGGGCCCATATCAGGCCCTCTACTGCGGCCAATGGCCTATTGTGACTCACCCTATGATTATATTTCTCCCAGTATATCCAATCTCTTAACGAAATTGAGGAATGCAGTGGGAGAACAATTCACCAGGTTTTCTGGCCTTACTGTCGTACTGCCAAATATCGAAAATCTGGTTCTGGCTGCTGCAGGGCATGTACACAGAATGTGTTTAGCCTTTTCATCATCCTCCATGCATAGCAGGCACTCTGCATCGTGTGCAAGTCCGATTTTATACATTTGATGTTTGAGTTTGCAGTGGCCTGTAAGCAAACCTACTATAACACTGAGATGTGCTCTACTGTATTCTAGCAGTTTGTCAGAGTCCTGGTTTTTCCTTGTACAAGCGATGAATGCTTTGGAATGGGCTAGGCCCGGTAGACTACACCAATACTCGAGTCTTTTATTGTCTGCCCAAGCTGTTATGACAAGCTGAACCGATTACCGGTTGAGGTCCAGTGAACGTTGTTTCGGCCCCTCCTTTTTCTAGGGCGTCCGCTATTTCCTTTACTTCTGGCCCGTGTGACCTGGTATCCACACCAGGTAATTAGGAAAATGTACGGAACTGTCCTTCACGAAGAGTTTGAAATATTTCCCGGTAGGAGTCGTGACCTATTGCTAAACTCTCCATAGACATACGTGGTTAAACTTTGCGACTTTATCTGTAGATGTTCTGTCGATTTCAACCTGAGTCATTATTTAGTACTGCTTTTTCAATTGTTAACTTTCAGGCCACCCCAACATCAAAGTGTTCATAACCCAAGGAGGTCTTCAGTCTGCTGAAGAGGCGATTGCAAACGAAGTGCCGATAATTGGTCTGCCCTTCATCAGCGATCAAAGTGCCAATATCAAGAAGTTGGTTGGATGGGGAATCGGTTTGGGACTCCACCCCAATACAGTGACGAAGCTTAGTCTCAGAAATGCAATCATCGAGGTGGCAACAAATAAAACGTGAGTGAATTACCTCGTCACCAATATGGGAGTAATATATCCGAACAAGAAATACTGCCACAGGTATATAAATTACAATGATAAATTAACTGCCACTGCTTTGAACACAAACTATGTGTGGTGTGTTGAATAAACAACTGATGGTTAATTTATTTTAACAAAACCCTGATTTTCAATTCAATTCAATACGTGATATGTAATAATTTCTGGAAAAGTTTTGGATGGTTCATATAATTCCCATTTGTTGAAACAAAACCACATTGAAGAAAAATTTCGAATCACTGATAATGGATATTTCTTGTTGATACTAGATCAGAATAATAATTGTTTACAAGACAAGTACCTTCTCTAGACATCCCGGGGACGTCCCTAATTCAGTGGGAGATCAATGGTGTAACAATTCCCTTTGCGAGTGAAGCAAAATATCTGGGAATAACCCTAGATAAAAAGCTAAACTGAAACTCGCTTTTGGAAAAGACTACCCGAAACGCTAGCCTATCATTAAGGACATGCCGCAGAACATGTGGCAAAACATGGGGTATGTCACCAAAACACGTTTATTAGCTGTACGTGACCGTCATACAACCAATGATCACGTATGGCTCTGTAGTCTGGTGGAGCAAGAACCATCAAAAAATGGCCCTTGCTAAACTTAACGGACTACAGAGACAAGCGTTACTGGCGATTACTGGAACCATTCGCTCCACGCCAACGGCAGCACTGGAAGCCCTCCTAGGATTACTTCCTCTCCACACAGTTCTGGAGTGAGAGGCAAGATAGGCAACATACAGACTCTACCAAGCGGCCATTAGTCTACCGCAGGCATGTGTCATGAGAAGCAGCAGCATGCTGGAGGGCATAATAACT
Source organism: Chrysolina oricalcia (assembly GCA_944452925.2). NCBI lineage: Eukaryota > Metazoa > Arthropoda > Insecta > Coleoptera > Chrysomelidae > Chrysolina > Chrysolina oricalcia. The sequence goes on along the minus strand of OX101818.2, from coordinate 13,917,084 downwards.
CACCACATTCTGGGAATGCCCTCAGACATCATGCATAAAACTATCAACCTTCACACGTCCTACACTGTGATATGTTCAAGAATATAATAATCTCTATTCATTCAATCAAAAATAACATTTCTTGACATTACTAATATACCGGGTGGCTACGGAAGTATTGCCTACGGAATATCTCAGTTATTGTATGAAATAGGTTTGTGAAATTTGGAGCGTCGATATAATGACATAAGAGATAGAATATGAGCATATTGACATGTCGAAGTTAACTTCCGGTCTGACCGGAAGTAACATCAACTTTCTTATTTTAAATGGAAACCCTATTTTTTTTCTTTTCGCTTTATTCAGCATTCAATTCCCTTTCTAATGACATATCACAAGTTGGTATCTAACCAGAAACTAGATCAGATTATTGAAATTCACCGAGTAGGCCGTGGAAGCAAAATGAAAGCCAAAAATTGAAAAGTTGGCTATGGAAACCATACGTCACTTGATAACAGTTGCTACTACTGTGATATTTTATTTTCATTCGTCGGCGTTATAAAAATCCGTCAAAAAAAATATTGGAAAAATTGGGAAAAAAACAATACTCTGTAGGTCCATAACTTAAATAGGAACATACAACTTTTTCTTGCCTGTACTATTCAGCATAACCATTCCTTTCTAATGATATAATAGAAAATAATTTTTTGAACTGAGATATCGAAAAATCCAATTATTATTCTTCAAATAACAAAACAGATTATCGCCATACGCAAAAATAAAATTAAAAATAATGTTGAATGATAAATTATATCCTGTAGGTTCTAGGTAGGAACATAAACGTACTTGGTCTGTGCCATCGTCCATAGATATTCTAATATCTACCTATGGACGATGTTTGTGCTATTCAGAATAATCATTCCATTGCAATAATCATTCGAACCAAAATATTAACAAGTAGGCAAGAGGTATTTTGGAATGAAACAAAAAAGAAATGAGAGCTGTCACGAACGCTGCTATCCATATTATTTTGACGTTCGAAGTAGTGTTTTTGATTCTGCCATTTTAAAAGGGTTTGGAAATCGAAATCAGTGGAATATTCAAAAAATGCCCCGTTATTCACGAACCGAATAAATTGACATGCTTCTCATTTATGGTGAATGTTTAAAAAATTCTTATGCCGCTGAACGATTGTATTTAGAGCGATATCCAGGGAGGCAGCAACCGTCAAGAAGGTATTTCCAGTGGCTTGAAGAAAAATTAAGAACTGAGCCTGATGTTCACGAAGACCAAGAAGCATTTGTTATTAATGAGGAAACTGAAATTAATGTATTAGCTTTAGTACAATATGATAGCACAATTTCCTCAAGGCAGATTGGCGCCGAATTAGCTATAAGTAAGGACTCTGCTAGGAAAATTTTGAAAAAACATCGATTGAAATCCTTCAAGTATCAGTTGCATCAACATTTGTATGAAAATGACGGTGAAAGGCGCCTGGAATATTGTAATTGGTTTCTTCGACAAAATGCTGAGAATCACCTATTTAACTATTATATCTTGTTTACGGACGAGTCAAGATTTACCAACAATGGATTATTTAACAGGAATAATACAAGGTAGGTACTGTACTTTATTTGGATTATTGTCGATAGTCGAAGTGTAAAGTGCTAAAAGTGTGAACGGTCTTTTGTTCCAGGTACTGGGCGATAGCAAACGAGCACCGGTTTCGACAAGGCGGCTTCCAGGAGAGATTTGGTGTGAATATTTGGGCAGGAATAGTTGGAACTCATATTGTTGGCCCCATTCTTTTTCAAGGCCAACTAACCGGAGAGAGATACTTTAATTTTTTAACGAATGAAATTTCGGAATTCATTAACAACCTACCAGCGGAAATAACTGACAGAATGTACTTCCAGCAAGATGGCGCCCCTCCGCATAATTCAAGAATAGCGAGAAATTATCTTCAAAATCGCTTTCAAGAGAGACTTATAACAACCCATGGTCCAGTCAGGTGGCCACCAAGGTCACCTGATCTTACTCCGTGCGACTTTTTTCTATGGGGGCATCTTAAAAATAGGGTGTATTGCACACAGCCTACAACTCTACATGAGCTAGAAGTAAAAATTCGTAGAGCTTTCCAAGATATCACGCCCCAAATGTTGAGAAACGTTTTACATGAAAATATCATCAGAGTCAATAAATGTATTGACGCTGAGGGAATGCATTTCGAACATTTGTTTTGAATTTATTTTATCTTTAATCCTATCAATTTGAATTTTTTTTTTCGATAAATCTGTTTTTTCGTTATTTGAAGAATAATAATTGGATTTTTTGGTATTTCATTTCAAAAAATTACTTTCTATTGTATCATTAGAAAGGAATGGTTATGCTGAATAGTACAGGCAAGAAAAAGTTGTATGTTCCTATTTAAGTTATGGACCTACAGAGTATTGTTTTTTTCCCAATTTTTCCAATATTTTTTTTGACGGCTTTTTATAACGCCGACGAATGAAAATAAAATATCACAGTAGTAGCAACTGTTATCAAGTGACGTATGGTTTCCATAGCCAACTTTTCAATTTTTGGCTTTCATTTTGCTTCCACGGTCTACTCGGTGAATTTCAATAATAATTTTTTTCTGATCTAGTTTCTGGTTAGATATCAACTTGTGATATGTCATTAGAAAGGGAATTGAATGTTGAATAAAGCGAAAAGAAAAAAAATAGAGTTTCCATTTAAAATAAGAAAGTTGATGTTACTTCCGGTCAGACCGGAAGTTAACTTCGACATGTCAATATGCTCAAATTCTAGCTCTTATGTCATTATATCGACGCTCCAAATTTCACAAACCTACTTCATACAATAACTGAGATATTCCGTAGGCAATACTTCCGTAGCCACCTGGTATATCAAAATCATCTGACATGTCTCATGATACTCAGAGTGATACTCCAACACACTGTGGTCTTTCCTGAAAGAGAAGACTGGGTCCGGAATGAAACCGACGTAGTGCAAAAAAACGTTGGTTTATCGATGGTGTCAAAACTTTGGAAGGCGTTGGAGCAGAAATATATGAGATGAACCCGGGAAGAACCCAGTAGTAAACGATCATTCAGTATGGGTAAACTAGCTACGATATTTCAGGTAGAGGCATATGCCATTGAAATGTGTGCAAGCGAGTTGGAAAATCGACACCACACACGAGAAACAATAAAAATATTTTCAGATAGTCAAGCAGCACTGAAAGCGCTTGAATACAACTGCTCTAAATCTAGAGCAGTATGGAACTGCAGAGACACTTCAAACCGACTAGCACAAGGCAATAACGTTGCCCTAGTCTGGATACCAGGTCAAACAGGCCTAGAAGGAAACGAAATAGTGGATGCCCGAGCAAAAAAGGGGCCGGAACAACATTCACTGGACCAGAACCGGTAATTGGTTTAGCATATAGCACTGCCAAGAATGTCATAACACGTAGTCTACCGGGCCTAGCCCATTCCAAAGCATTTATTGCTTGTACAAGGAAAAAACAGGACTCTGATAAACTGCTAGAACTCATTAGAGCACATCTCAGAGTTATAGTAGATTTTTGCTTACTGAAACTGAAACTGAAACTCAAACATCACATGCATAAAATCGGACTTGCACGAGATGCAGAGTGCCGGCTATGCTTGGAGAATGATGAAACGGCTGAACACATTCTGTATACATGCTCTGCAGTGGCCAGAACCGGATTTTCAATATTCGGCAATACGACAGAATGCCTGAAAACCTGGTAATTTGTTCTCCCAATGCATTTCTCAATTTCGTTAAGAGATTGAATATACTGGGAGAAATATTACCATAAGGCCATTGGCCGCAGTGGAGGGCCTGATACGAGCCCAGTCACGTTTAAACCTAACCTTACCTAGTGGAAGAACACTAGGACAGGCTGTGTAGGGATGCAGGACATCCCATAGGGATACGATTGCCAAAATAGTGACTACCCGAGACATCCTTTGAATTTTCAAAGTACTTTTGAATAGGAGAACATCCCTGGGACACTGTCAGGATACTGGGCATACTAGGAAGGGCACGGGGACGTCCAAAAGATGCCTTCAGTACATCCAAAGGATGTTCCTTCGCATACAGTCCGAGACCATAGATAAATACATAAACTCTGATATTTCAATAATAAAATACTGGCATTTGACATACATCATATAATTTATACAAACAATATAAAACAAACTGAGTTGGAAGTTATTCTTTCAAATTATTATAATTTTTTGGAGCTTCCCTTCCAGATTATTTGAATTTTATAGAAGCGTATATTCTAGACACTAGAAGTTTGTTGCTGTTCTTCTTTCAAAGTCTTCGAATTTCGTTGAAATTCGTCTTTCAAATTATTGGTCGAGTTTATTCATAATCGGACTCAAGTCAATTCCAGAAACTTCGAAGAAAAATGTTTTGGGATCATCCCCTTCCTCTATTACTCCGTCTGAAGGTATTTTCTGCAGGGTGACCTTCTTACCAGTTTTCTCGACTTCCCTTTTCTTTAATTCCTGTTTCAAGTCCGCTACTTTCAAGTCCGAACACATTTTTATCTATTGCACAAGGTGTCCGTTTTTAACGAAAAGTTTATCAGCTTATTGTTTCGGAATTTGAAAACAGTCACTTGTTTTACCGTTCACCAGTCTATTTTAGCAGAAAAAAAAATGGTTTATTCATTTTTCCGCAACACGGAGACTGTCTACTACGCACTATTCATTTTGAAAATCTTATTTCTAACACCACTGTAAAGAATATAGCCTGAATGGTTTTATGTAATTTATTTATACATATTATATAATCTGACTTTTAGTTAATGATATCAAATTTATCTAATTTATCAGATCAATTTATTTCAAACTTGACTGTTCATGCCGAAATGTCTCTCACTGCATCTAACTATATCCTCACTCGGGGCGTGATATTCGCATATACACGAAGGGTTCTTCTCTAGATAGTTCTGGAACTTCCATTCTCATCTAGATGGAGTACTTATAGAAGCGTTGACGACTGTAATGTCAAAGTGACCTAATACTCTCAGGAATGTAGGCGAGAACGAGTGACAGAATAGTTACAGTATTTTATTTGAATGATTGCTTGAATAGATTTTTTCTGGTAATGGTAAATTGGGTACTAAATCAAAGAACGATATTGCAACTCAGATAAGCAAAATACAGCAATATTAATGTGACGACATTCGCACGAATCTTGTCAGATCTGAATATTCATTCATTTTTTTTTTTTTCAGGTATAAGACACGAGTCAAGGAAGCGAAGGCTATTCTTACGGATCATCCACTGAAGGGGGTGGACAAGGCGGTTTGGTGGGTGGAGTACGTGCTGCGACACAAGGGTGCGTCCCATCTGCGTAGTGAGGCTGTGAATATGACTTTCTTCGAATACTTCATGATTGATGTGTTGGCATTTTTAGTGATATGCTCATTTCTAGGTTTATACCTTTCGAAAGTTTTAGCGGAATTGATATTATGTACATTCAAATCATCTAAACATAAAGCCGACTGAGGAAATTGGATCATGTCTTATTTATATCAGAAATAATAAATTTCAGTGATTTCACAGACACGTCTGAGAAGCGCAAAAAATTATGGTGACATTTTGTATAACCCGATTTTGTATAATAAAATTAAAAAACATGATGCTTGAGTTGAAAAAGAAAATTGAAAGTCTTTTGGCGAGTCTCCGGAAGCTAAAATTCGAAAATCACAGCTTAACGAAATTTTACTGGTATCGCCTACCGCGATTTGGTATCCTGCTTCATAACTAGGGGTCCTGCTAAATTCTGTATGTGTAATAATCGATTACTGTTCCAGCATCGATATAATTTTCGTAGCCATTATGTTTCTGAGAGTCGTTTTGTAATAATAATAATAATAAAGTCTATTCAAAATTCAATAAAAAAGCAATTTGTATAAAAGGGTGAATAAAACGGTTTGATTATACCCGCGAAGTTAAAAACTTGTTGAGAGCAATTTCAGGTAAGAATTACATGTACTTAGGCATAAAATGTTGTAAGTTTTTAAAATTCAACAAAATGATAATAAAAATAAACTACCTGAGTTAATTGAAGTGAAAGATATAATGAAATAAATTTCGATGAGACTATTGAATCCATTTTTACAATTATTTTTTAATGAGAATAATGACTTGATCGCTTTTATATGATTTGGAATAAAATCATAGTAAAATGACAATAAATACTTGAAATTTATCTGAGACCTTGTTTTTCTAACTTTATTTCTCACTATGACACTGTTTTTATTTATTGTATTACAAATATGATTATTGAAGTTTATATTCGTTTTATGTTTGTAGATATAAATCGTTGTATATAAGTAATTGGCTCATATCCATTTTCTTCGATTCTTTGAACAGTTTTTCACTTAGATATAAAGGACTTCTACTTATATACAGGCTGATTCACGGTAGATGGCACATTAGACGTTTCTGGTGAAACAGACAAAGGATCACTTTGAAAATTTAATGGAGGGCATATTCGAACATTCTCTAGCCAACTAAAATATTTTCGACAATGCGGTGTTGCCGCTTCTATTAGAAAGCAGTAGCAACTTTGATTTTTCAAATGGAACACTCTGTATATAATATTATTTTTGGAATCTCCAACAATTGCCCGACAACTTTTCTTGATATTTCTCTATACCTATCTGTTACCGTTTTCGAAATAAAAATTAATTTAAATTTTTTTCTTTGAAAATCATGACTTCTAAAAATGCCGATATCTTTTAGTTAAGAAGTACTATGATATCGAAATTTGGTTTTTGGAGTTAGGTGATACTTGGACACTTCCCACACGTCAGCCTAATCTCCGTTACTTCAATACAGGGTGGTAAAAAAATACAGTTTTTTCGTTTGCTTGAAAAAGTTGCTGAAATTTGATTATTTTAAATAGAACACCCTGTATATTATTGAAAATTCGGAAAGCTGCTGAGATTTGCTTTCTTTCTATGTATATCATACCTATACCTAACTAGTCAAGTTTCGGACTTATGAGCATTTATTTGTGAAAATGTCCCTTCAGAATGGTATTTCCATTCGGTATTTGGTAAGCAGGCCATGATTACTATTTGACAGTAGCGTTGTGACATTCTCCTAATAATATCGACATTTTCGTCACTTCAGAAGTTGCAAATACCTTCAAAACGATGGAACAAAACTATTCAAACGAAGTTCTTATGAATTTGTTTATTATTTTTGGACAGTGTGATAAAATTATCAGCAGAACATGTAGAAAGTTCAATGAAATGTATCCGAATCTACCGCCAATGAACCTCAAGAAATTTAAACGAATAAACGAATTTCTTTTCATTTTTATTACACTCGTATTTCTTTTTTTAATAGACTTTTATTCAGTTTAATTATTTTTCTGATCAATAATTCAGTTACAAACAAACCCGAAATATCATACTTTTCTGTAAACTAAACAATAACCTACAGTTTCATAACTATTCATATTCATCAAAATTATGAAATTTGAATCATGTTTCGTTCGAATCGATAGAGCGAAAGATACGAAAAATTAAAAAAATTGGAAAAAAGTTGAAGTTACAGTAGACAGTCCAAATTTGGAGCAAATGTATAAAATTGGAAACTGAGCAACTTTTTTCTTTGGCATTTTTCGAAATTTCCAAAAAAACTGATTTTTGAGGATTTTCGAAAAAAATGTCAAATTTGACAGGTTTATAGTGGCACATGAAAAAAGGAGCACAAACTAACTGCGAAGTCAAATTTTCTTTATATCTATTAATAAAAAAAACTTCCATATGTCGCGAACTTTATGTGTGACACTGTATATGATTTTCAGAAACCATTTTTGAAGAACATCGAAATTTCTTAGAGAATTCACGACTCTTACCCAAGCCAGAATCCCATAATTCGATTGAGACTGTATCAATGAAAAATTAATAATGTCAAGGGTTTTTATGTCCATGAATGTTTTGAGATACTTGAATTTTGATAATAAACTTCGTAATTTCTTCAATTAATAGGAATTCTATTTGTTTGTCCCATTAAGGATGTCTGTCAAGCATAATCCCTGAGTACTTGATATACTGAAAAAAGTGTTTTGTGAAATTATAGTTAAAATCATGGGTTATTTGTGGCACTAGATTTTCACTGTAATTGATTGCCCTTCTGGTTGTAAAATTTCACAAGAAAATTGATAGACTCACAAGTTCATTGTAAAATTACAATAAACGCTTCGACTTGAGCAGACTCCAGAAAACTTGTAAAATTAAAATAATTTGTATTTCTACGTTGTGAAATCACTTGAAACTCCTGAAATGACAATGTAAAAAGCACAGTTCAACTAAAAGAGTATTGTGATTTCACTTTCACCATATGCTAGTGGATGTAGCCACTAATTATGCACACGTATTGTGAAATTGAATTGTGAAGATGATCGAACCACAATGGTAATCAATAACAGTGAAAATCTAGGGCAACAAATAACCCATGATTTCAACTGTAATTTCACAAAACACTTTTTCAGTTACTTATGATATTTTTACGATCAATTTGTTTTACCAAACAACGATAGGTCACTTTCGAATAAAATGAGATTTTTTCTCCATCAGACTATGGTATCTGGAAGAGTGTTACTTATTGCTTCCTTCTCAAAGATTCAAAAACTGCGGCAATATTATTCCTGTGATAATAAGCATACAGTTCATTGGTCAGAAAATAAAGCAATCTTGGAAATTCACAATGCAACTGTGAAGAGTTCACAATATTTCTGTGATTTCCAACGGAAGCATGATTAATTTACATATTAGATACATTCAGACTTTGAAATGGAAAAACATTAACCTCGTATTATATATGATACTTGGATTGAGGGATTGATTAAAATAACTGTTTTTCAGAGTATCGCCTCAGAGAAATTTATACTATGGACGCCTTATCGATATTACATCACATTTTAATATTGAAATGAGTTATTCCAAATGGCACAAGCAACATTCAGTCCGTTGCTGTTTCACTTCCGTTATGTTTAGCGGTCAGACGTTATCCCAACTTAATGGCAATTTGCCATCAATACTACTGTAATATTACAATGCGACATTCTTGTCAGTGTAATAATACAAGGTAATATTCTTATCAGAGTAATATTACAGAGTGATATTTTCATCAATGTATTATTACAATGTGATATTCTTATCAGGATGGATATCCACAATACATAGGTGAATTAACAATAAACTTGATTTTCCTCTTCAGGTCTTGTAATTTCAGAGGAAGGTGGGTAAATTAGTTGTATTTTCGAAATGTGAATTCACAAAGTGGCCTGTAAAAACGCATAAAATTAAGAACTTTCAATAAGTTTCGATTCGATCGTGATTTTTCATTGCGATTTTACATTTTGTCTTGCAATTTACAAGAAAAAAATGTTTTATTACTGACATATTTTCCAAAACATGCTTGTAAAAATCACTTGTTAGTGTTAGCAATTTTTATACACTTATGGGACTGTAAAATTTCCAGTCGATATCTATGCAAATTCACATTGTGATACAAATATTTTTTCTGTGTACTATCTGTTTCTTCTATTCCAGTATTTTTATTATCTAATTATTAGTCTGGGAGAGTATCATTATGAAATGTAAATGGCATATATTTCGTTTTTTCAAAGTTTATTGTGAGTAAGTTAGAGTCAAACCAATTTTTAATGTTTTTGAAATCTCATGTGGCAGTCTGTAATCCAATATTTTACCGAAGGTGAAAAACGCACCGAATGCTATCAGAAAGTACGTATCTATATTTTATTCAAGCTTACGTAGAATCCACAAAAAGGTAAAATAATGAACTGAAGGGCTAATCAAACATGGTCTTTTTAAACACTTACGAAATATTTTTCAAAACATAAAAACATCCAAATGAAAATTAATTGAAACCAATATATTCATAGCAGTAAATTTAATAATAACAAATTTCTTGTTACAATTCCTCAAGTAACAATTTCACAGACAACCAATTGCTTCTAACACTATATTCGTAATTGTTCAAATAATACTGTGGAGGAATGTGTTGGTAGCAGAAACGATAGAGAATTCTGGAATAATCATTTCACAAAATATACATTTCAAGAATGTTTGCAATAATATTCTAGTTATACTTTCATCTCTCTTTTCTGGGATTCCCTCAACGTCTGAACATAAATGACTGTTTCATTTTTCCTCTTTTTTCGGATCCAATGTACGTTGTTTTCTAACTTGGGGTACACATTTATTCTGAATCTGCAGCGCAGGCATTTCTACAAGAATATGCATCAGAAATCCACAGAAGAAAGATAGTATGGAGTCGAAAATGAACGAAGTTATCTGAAAAAGAAACAAAAATGGAAAATAGGTAGATTTTTCGTTCTTTCATTCAGTATTAAACCCATCAAAGAGTTTGTATTCAAGATTTCGGAAAATTCGTAAGATCTCTCAGTCTATTGAAGAATTAATGAAAAAAATATTGCAGTTAGATTTGATTCATGAATCCCAAATTGAGTCAATCAAAGGAGTTAATAATTGATGAACAAAAAATCCTTTGACAAAGGTATATTCCCAGATGAGTTAAAAACTGCTAAAGTCAAACCAATATTCAAGTGTGGAAAAAAGATGACAAATATCTGAAAAAATCCAAAATTTTGTATGCAGAACAATATGGATTTCGAAAATCTAGTGATTCTGAGTCTGCGGCAGTAGACATGATTTCCAGAATAAAACTGGAATTAGATTCTACAAAAAAATGCGCGTTATTATCACTAGATTTGCGGAAAGCCTTTGATATGGTTAATAACAACATTCTTTCAAAAATATTATATGATATTGGAATAAGGGGAAAATTTACATTTGCTTCTAAAATTATTTGTCAGACAGAAAACAACTAGTAGGTATATATCAAAAATACTCTTTTAGTTCATTTAAAAATATAAACTGTGGGGTGCCACAGAGATCTATACTTTCTCCGATACTTTTTCTAATATATATAGACTCGATATTAGAACTCAAATTGAAAGGTCAAATTAAACGATTTGCTGATGATACAACAATTGTGTATTTTGCAGAGAATGAATTCGAATTCTATCTAATATTGAACAGGATCTTCAAATCTTATCTCATTGGCTACTCACTCATAAACTGTTGTTGGATTTTTCAAAATCATCAATTATGTTCATTTCTAAACGAAGTATTGCAGCTGATTTTCTAAGACCAATGAAATTCAAAAAATCACCTATTCAGTATCCCGACAATACAAAATTTTGGGTTTACAAATCGACAAATCTTGGTCCAATCATATCAACAATCTGAGAAAACAACTCCCACCTTTGATTGAAATACTATTTAGAATAAGACACTATACCCCACTGAAATATTTGAAAATCATATATTTCACTTTCAATCATTCAAAATTGCAAAACCTCATTTCTGTTTGGGGCTCAGCCAAAATTTCTATTATGAAACCGATACAAACTTTGCATGACAAAGCTATAAAATGCATATACAAATTGCCCTTTTCAGAACCCTCAAAAAAATTAAATAAACCTATAATAACTTACTAAATTTTCGTTCATTATAGGAATTTAAAATTTCAATTTTCATCCACTATGATACAGTAAATAATTATTCGGTTATTACTTTTGATCATATTTCGAATATCCATTACCATAAAACAAGAAATATAAATAAAATAAATGCATTACATTTCAAATCAAACTTTGGAAAAACGTCTATTTTTTACGAGGGAAATGAGATATATTATAAAATACCACAGACAATAAAGGAAATTAGGACTAAAACTAAATTTAAAAATGAACTTAAAAGGGTGTCCGGTAAACCTTGTACAATATTGAAACTGGTGATAGACCAGATCATGACTGTTCAGAATATCGGAATTTCTACAAATTAAGACCAATTCAAATATCTTTGCTGCTGAAGATTACTGATGAGTGATGCTTTCAGAAGTAAAAAACAGTTTTTCAGAAAACGGTACAATTTTTCAAGAAATGAGGCTAAAATGCCAGATTTGAGTATAACCAATTTTTTAACAAGAGTTTGACATTATTGAACATAACCAAGTGGAAGTGGATATTCATTATAAAAGAATGTCCATTTTGTCCAGACTCTACCATGATATAAAACATATGATAAATATTTTTGGAAGGAGCAGAATTTCGATTATATTAGAGTGTGATATTATTCTGAGCTAAAATCAACTCCATTAAACTTTGTCAGTAATGTCTTTTATTTTTATCCTATCAAGATGAAATGATTAAATAATTATGAGTAATAACGAATCAACTGCTTAGAAGCATTCAATGAGATGTAAAGAAGTAAATACTTATTCAACGTTTTTCTGAATCAACATACACTATAAACCACAATAACGATTATTCAACATCGCACTGAATATTATTACATAAATGTTATTTTCCATCCACTCGTACGCAGAGACGACATCTTTTCAAGAAGAACCTTTTCAAATGCGTTATAGGTTATAGCCCCCAAATCAGCGATTCTCTGAGCGGCATTGTGCAATCGGATATCGTTTTGCATAAAGCGCTGCTGCAGCAGTAGCACTACCTCCACACTCACCATAAATGTAGCGCATATGCGCATATTCTCGGGGAGTATAACGTGTGTACGGCATGACAAAGAAATAAATACTACTGAATGACACAATCGGAATAATTTTAAAAAACTACCACAAGTTGTTCAAACAAATTGTGACAGCAACCTACTAGATTTTTTCAATTCTGTTTACAGAAGATCCGTTCATGCACAATGCTGTATTTCATTTTTTCATCAGAAAACTATTGCTTCTACGGACACAACACAGGAGTTAGAAAAGTTTTTAATTTTCGACAAGGATTCACCTCCTAAAAAATTTTGCACTTATTTCGTCACACCCTGTATATCTGTCGGTCTCTGAAACTTTGTTGGAATCTGGATGTTGGACAATTGCGACATTTATCGCAAGAATTCGTTTTAATCGGTGCCATGTCGGATAATCGACATTTCATTTCGATAATTTTATTAGGCTTAATTACATGAAAAGTTAATTTTATTGACATACTATTCAATTCTATCAAGCAGCATATTCTTTATTATTAATAATCATTTCCACATTTTATCTTGATAAAATCGAAATAAAATAATTTTTGGGTGTAAGCACAGATTAATCTGTGGTGTAAGTATAAAAGTTGATGGAAGCCTAGAATAAAACCACGCCTTTCAATGGATATCACTTCCTCCAAAAATAATTATAGTTTGTTTAATACCATGGTAGAGTCTGGACAAAATGAGCATTCTTTTGAAATGAATGTCCACTTCCAATTGGTTATATTTCTTTCAGACAATAATGTCAAACTTTTTTTTTTTAAATTGATGAAACTCAAATCTGTCATTTTACCCTCATTTCTAGAAAAAATATTTCACTTTCTGAAAAACTGTTCTATACGTCTGAAAGCATCACTCATCAGTAATCTTCAGCAGCAAAGATATTTAAATTTATCTCCATTTGTATACATGGCACTCAAAAATCCAAGGTGAGGTAGCGATTTTCCAGAAATTCTTAAAATGCCCATTATCTCGACAACGGTGATATTTTTACTGAGGTGAAACTACGATATTCTGAACAGTCATGACCTGGTCTATCGCCAGTTTCAATATTGTACAAGGTTTACCTGACACCCTGTATACTTAACAGATGACTTCCTATAATATAATCCTTCACCTTTGACTGTTTTTGCTTTTGTTTTTATTTGATATGACTTATTTACTAATTTTTCACAGATCATCTATATCATTCCTTTTCTTATAATTGTTTGATTTCTTCATGAATTTCATATGTACCTATTGACGTTATACAATTTATGTAAAAATATAATCCCTCTATAAACAGAAATGTTTTTTGGGATCAATAAATAAATAAAATAAAAACAAATTCAATTTGCTGAAAGTGTTTCTTTTTATTTCTCCGTACGATTTCATGAAGTCTTTTTCGTCATGACAACAAGACAATTCCGAATTGGGATATTTTGGGATACCAGCTGACTACACTTCGTGAGCAGGAGAATAATTGAAACTATATTTGGGAATGCCCTGATATCAATGATTCTGGAGAGACATTCAAGAGTATCGAAAAAACTGTTTCAATGAAGAAAATATTTTCATAACCCAAAAAAGAAATTTTTTCGTGATAGACGAATTCATATAATTACTCACAAAAGTGTTTTTGTCTTTCAAAAATATTCTTACCAATACAAAATCAGAAACGTAAAGTGGCTGTTTGGCTGTTGCTGTTCTATAGAATACTATCCCATAGTGTACAACGTATGTGCTGTAGGTGAGGTTTCCCATAATCAGTGCTGGCTTCCATTCGCATATTCTTTTGACGAGACCTGAAAATGATTTCATTAATAGTAAATAATGACAATGTTAATAACTATGAGGCTCTTTAGGTATGACCTAGTCTCTGCTCGGAAAAATAAACTGATATTTGAAAAAAAAATGGTCAAGTTTATTTGTTCATTTTGATAGAATGTAATTTATTTCAGACAACGTGTTTAATAATAATAACAATTTGCTGTGTCAGAATAAAATTCTTGAAGTGAAAATGATAATTTGTCGATTTGAGAATGAGCCTGTCAAATGGATATTTTTTATATTCCGTATCACACGAAAAGAAATCGTAAGAACCAATCAAAGAAGATGAGAAATGGCGTCTTCAGTAAATTTCGAAATATTGCATACAGAGGCACGCCTCTGAAAATACCTAACTACATACATACAAGGGAGTTTTTCGCTAAACTCCTATATCGTTGGCAGTTTGGCACTCGTCGCGTTATGAAATAATTTAAAGAATCTGAAAAACAGTTTTCGGTTTTCTCGTATCTATGTATAGTGAGGCACCTCAGCAAATTTTGTGAGATGCACTCTTAAAGCATTTGTATAAATCATTAGGAGTATTTCAATTTTAATTCAACATACCTTTTTAATCTGAGGTTTGAACCCAAAAAATAGCTTGGAACGTCCATCCCCCCTCCTTGGTCCTTATCCCCCTGCCACTCCCTACCCCTCCCCCCCCCCACAGGACAACTGAAGCAACTGACATCTCATAGCTTGTGTTCATAATGTTATGTTGTCCATTTTTTTTGTTTTGGCAATTGAATAAATAGAAAAAATACTCACCTCCAGTGCCTTTTGACATTCCCAAAATTCCAATTGCTATTCCCACGGCATATAGTGGTTTCAAAATACCACTAAGTACGGCACTGGTTAATCTGGAATAGTAATGGGAAGACGCTATAACCACTGAGGTTGGAAGGCCCATGAATGCGATCCACCATAATACTTTAGAGGGCTGAAATGAAGAATATTTTGAATTATGTGAATACGACTGGTTTGGTATTTATATCAATGATTAGATATTAGACATAAATACGACTGATTTAGATATTTACTGTTAGTTTAGAATTACTACTGATGCTGTTGAAGATTACTTGTTATCGAGATGCGCATCTTGGGTGAAAATACTTGTGTGGTAATGAGGAAAATACTTTTAATTTGTTCTCAACGGTTTTCAAGATATTTGAAGTGCGAGCGTAGGTAAAATGGAGACTCATTGTTGATTAGTTTGCTAGAGTTGCTGTTATTCTTATATACATCGGGGAATTTTTGCTACAAACTCTGCCATTACTTATAAATGCTAGAAATATTTGAATTTTCATGGTCTCTGTCTGATCAATTTTTTATAAATAGTTTTCAGGAATCAGGATATTTTAATCAACATTTGGAATGTACTTCTTTCAGTTGTACTACACTTTTGCTCAGTTCCGTATATCGAAAAAACCAAAACCAAAAAATTAAAATATTTTGTCGAGGGTGGTAGGTACTTCCTGGAAGTAGTACATTCCTATGGAACTGTTTCGTCCATAAAATATGTATTTGGGACCTTATAACATAAACTAAGTCATACAACTGATTTATTTTTAATAAACGGTACCACAGGAATAGGAATACCATAGGAATAGGCAAAGGTTTTTCGTGAAAAATCTAGGATGAAACTCTCCCTTTACGATTCCAGTATGCCGCAAATGATTTTCTGGTTGAAACCTCTGACATTTTTTAGACCTTTTCTGATATGGACTTGGACTACGTTCAGCATCTTTTTTGGCATTGCCCACTTTTTTATCTTCTTTTTCGAGTGTATCCAAATTGATTCAAGCTTTCCTGCCAGCTTCATTCTCGAACATTCCTGACCTCTTGTTTGTTGAAGCTGAATCACTGTGGTGTTCCAAAACTAATTGCAAACTACGAGGTGAAGAGAAATCCATTCAGAAATCTTGGGATAACCCGTTACTTCAAATTGCTTCACAGAAAATGGTTGATCTGGCTTCATCAACTACAGAAAAGGCACGAATCAATGCTGTATCTGTGAAGGAATCTGGAGCTTGGCTTAATACTCTACCAGTAGCTTCACTAGGAACACTATTAGATGATGAAACATTCAGGAGCAGTCGCTTTGAGACTTGGCTTATCGATGTGTGCTCCTCATAAATGTGTATGTGGTGCTAATGTTGAAGCCAATGGAGTTCACGGACTGAGTTGTAAAAAGAGTGCAGGTCGCTTTTCCAGGCATCATCAAGTCAACGATTTATTGAAGAGAGCTTTGATCTCGGCTGGTATTCCGTCAATCTTAGAGCCACCGGGAATAAGTAGAGATGATGGCAAACGACCAGATGGCATGACATTAATCCCCTGGAGATATGGAAAACTTGCTGTGTGGGATTTCACATGTGCTGACACACTAGCTCCCTCTCATTTACCATCTACAGCGAAATCAGCTGGTGCTGCCGCCATTGCAAGAGAAAAAGTGAAACGTAATAAATATAGAACATTGACAGATAGCTATTTTTTTATCCTGTAGCAGTAGCAACTTTTGGCGTCTTTGCTCCCCAATCTCTCGATTTCATTCAACAAATTGGCAAAAAATTGGAAAAAGAAACACAAGATCCAAGAGCTACCAAATTTTTAATTCAGAGAATAAGTATAGTCATCCAACGTGGAAATGCTGCATCAATCCTTGGAACTATACCAGCGTCTCGATCTTTCGATGAAATATTGCTATATCCACATGAACGCTACAGTTATAACAAGTTTTCTTCAAAATCTAGCAGTTTCAAATCGACTTCATTATCTTGCATCTCCATTGACAGAGGCAACCACCGTTCTGAAGACTCGAATATAAATAGTTTCGATAAACGCAGCTCAAGCGCCGTCAGGGATGGCGTACATAGCACAACCAAAACAAAAGTTGATTTGCCGACTTCACCGAAACTCACAAGATCAACTATATCTCCATCCAACTCACTATCCAGCAGTCTTAACTCAAGTTCCTTACCTCGCCGCTCCAGTGACAAGGACAATCACAGTATTAGAGTCTACTCAGAAGACGATAGCAGTGGCGAACGCAGCTCAAACACCTTCAGGCCTGTAGTACACGGTACTGTTAAAACACTAGGCCTCAATGGGTTGAAAAACATTGGAAGCACCTGTTTTATGAACAGTGTTATCCAATGTTTATCAAACACGAGATGGTTATTAGAGTATTTGAGGAAGGATGCCTATACAAGAGACATAAACACAAGTATCTCTAGTATGAAGGGAGCCTTAATCAATGCCTTCGCAGAGGTGATAAAGGAGCTATGGTCAGAAGATTCTTCTGATCGAGTGGTAAATACAGTCTCTTTAAAGAGTAAAATACAAATATTCGCACCTCGTTTCATTTCTTACTCCCAGCAAGATGCCCAGGAGTTCTTGCGATACCTTCTGGAGGGTCTTCACGAAGATGTGAACAGAATAACGGAGAAGCCAAAACCCATTCTGACGGAGATAGATGAAAAGTTAAGTGACGGTGAAAAGGCACAAGAATCTTGGTCGAAGTACTTAAGAATGGACAATTCCAAAATCATTGATAATTTCGTTAGCCAGCTAAAGTCCACATTGAAATGTACGTATTGCGGGCACTGTTCTGTCACCTTCGATCCGTTCTGGGACCTATCACTACCAATACCGCAACGAACAGGCCAACTGAGATTATCGCAGTGTTTAGATTCGTTTACGAGGGAAGAAACGTTGCATGGCGACGAGAAGCTAACTTGTGCTAAATGCAAAAAGAGAAGGAAGTGTACCAAATCCCTATCAATTTACAAGTTCTCCAAAATTTTAGTGATACATTTAAAAAGGTTTTCTTCGATGGATCGATTCAGAGGAAAATTGAATGTAACCATCGACTTTCCGTTAGAGGGCTTGGATATGAGTAATTATGCGGCAGACAATGTAGCCCCTTTCCGCTACAGTCTGTACGCATTATCAAATCATAGTGGGACTACATACAGCGGGCATTACACTGCCTACTGTAGGCATCCGTATGCGGGCACGTGGCACGAATATGATGATTCTCGCATATCCCCTATTTCATCCAGATCCCTCGTGAGCGGAGAGGCTTACGTTCTGTTTTATGAACAAGAAGGCACTAAATCGCACCTTTGAGATCATATTTAGTTATATTTTTATTTTTATTATATATTTATTATTGTTTAGATTATTTTTGATTATGGATAATCACGAGTGTTCCCGAATACATGAATCGAAGTAACATTGATGAAATGGACCAAATAAAACTATTCTAGGGAATTTTATCTGTCATATTGAAAACGTACTATCGTGAAATTCCCTAGAATATTTTATTTATGACAATATCATCATTATAACTTTGATTCGCATATTCGGGAGCATCCAGGAAACATTCCGATTCAAAATTGTATCCATTACAACCCTGAACCATATCAGAAAAGGCCTGGAGAATGTCAGTCAATTCAACCAGAAAATCTATTCTGGCAACACTGAGTATGGGTACTGGAATCGGCCATTGTAGGATCGGCAGCCTACATAGTTATATAAAATTTTAACCCTTGTCAGCTTATACATTCATGAGAAAACTATCTATAATTTTGTCAATAGAAGCGATTTCAAACTCATCAGTGAGAGACTGAAAAAGGTATTCATAGTAAAATACGGACTTCAAGCAGTATGGTTTTTGTCGAATAAATGTTTTTTTCAAAAGTGATTAAGAACCTCAAAGTTTTTTTTCCGATATTACACTCAAATTTTTCAAGAGCCACAACAGCTAAGGTTTGTTGGCATACTTATCAAGAATGGGGTGAAGATAATGAACTCGATGAACATTGGCAACACAGCACCTGTCCGTTCTCGATCACAGAGCCAATCAGATATAAATTTCCCGATCGTAGAATCCGTTTCTTGCAAAAACCATTGATTTCATGAAAGAGATATTTTTTAAATTGTGAAAGGCTTTCGCGGCCATCGTCACTTACATGGTGGTTCTTCGGGTAGTAAGGCCGACGTGTTTTCAGAGAAGAACTCGACGTTTCGCCAACACGAGTGGTTAGCATTTTCAAGAGTTATTTTAAAAATTTTCGCTTTCTGTAGTCGCTGTCAAATGCTTGACATTTGTTATACGTTGTCTCAAATTAGCCCAGTTATTGCTAATTTCTTCATGGAAAAACTAGAAGAAAAGGCAATTGAAACTGCAAATTTGAAACCCAAGGTATGGTTACGATATGTAGACGATACGTTTATAATTTGGAGCCATGGACCAAAAAAACTCAATGAATTCCTTAACCATATCAATGACATACACCCGAATATTCAATTTACCATGGAAATTGAAAATGAGAAGAAACTGGCATTCTTAGACGTTCTCATTTTTCGAAAAGAAAGACGTCTGGGGCATACGGTATATAGAAAACCAACACACACTGATCGATATCTCCACAATCCCTCAAACCATCATCCGTGCCAAAAACAAGGTGTAATCAAGACATTAGTTGATCGAGCTAGAAGAATTTGCGAACCTGAATACCTGGCAGCTGAACTGAAACATCTTAAAAACGCTCTTCTTTCTAATGGATACAAAGAAAGAGATATTGAGAGGTGTATGAAAAATAGAAGAGAAATCAGAGACGGAAGAATCAATAGTAGACCAAATGACTGTCCATCCAGTGAACCAAGTAGTAGTCAAACCAACACCGAAAAAAGAAAAGCATTCTTACCATATGTTCCCAGAGTTACAGATTGTATCGGCCGTATTCTAAGAAAATATGAGATTAAAACCGTTTATAAACCTTCAAAGAAACTGAAAGACCACTTTAGATCAGCGAAGGACAAACGAGACGTACTATGCTCTTCTGGGGTTTATCGCATTCCATGTTCCTGTGGCAGCGTTTATATCGGAACCACGAAACGCTCCGTTAAAACAAGAATCAAAGAGCACAAGGCTTGCTGTCGGTTAGGGCACACACAGAAATCCGCTGTCGCAGAACATACTCTCAACAACGATAACCATAGAGTGAAATTTGAAGAAACCCAAGTCATCTCTTCAACATCTGCGTATTACCCAAGACTCTTCCGGGAAGCAATTGAAATCCAGAAACACCACAGCAACTTCAACAGAACCGAAGAAGGACTACAATTGAACAAGGTTTGGCTTCCAGTTCTCAAAAATTCTCAATTAGCTCCCTACCCACAAAATAACGGTACGAACGATTCTATGATGTCTGCTAACGCTATGGACCAATCAGATGTAAGAACGTCAAATCACAGGTATTTATTGAGACAACGTATAACAAATGTCAAGCATTTGACAGCGACTACAGAAAGCGAAAATTTTTAAAATAACTCTTGAAAATGCTAACCACTCGTGTTGGCAAAACGTCGAGTTCTTCTCTGAAAACACGTCGGCCTTACTACCCGAAGAACCACCATGTAAGAGATATTTTTTGTATGGGCTCGGTGGACCCATGAGAATTCCGGAAACTCAATTCATCATGTCATTTAAAGTTTTTTTTCTTAAAAATTAACATAACCAAAAATCATTGAAGTTCCGGAATTTACACACAAACATTGAGTAGGTAATGCAAAAAAAATTAAAAAATTCTCAAACAAAAACTGTGGGCTCAAAACGGGTTCCCGTTTTACCAAGGTAGTGTTTGCTCTTAAGTTCAATTAATTCCATGAGACGATTTCTTTTGTCTCAGCCAGAATTTAAGATGTACCTACCTAAAAGTAGGTGTTCTGTAGTTTTCATTCTACATATTGAAGTCATATTTAATTTTTAAGTCATTTCGATTTTTCATTTTTTTATTATTTTTTTACCCTTTAAAATTTTCAGAAAAATATAAAATTCGAATTTTTATTTACTCTAGGAGAGTGATTTCTACATATTTCCGATCATGCTTTAAAGTCATTACCGCTATTATACATTGCTCTTTTGGAATATTTATAAGTGGTAATATTTACTTACCATATTTCGAAAAATATTGTCACTCTTCAACTTTGAATATGCATAACCAAAAGATAATCCAACCATATATGTTGCCATATTTGCATAGCATGACGAATATATGGCATTGAAATTGAAGGATCTGAATTTATTGTTCTTTGCATTTCTGAAAAACAAAATTTTATACCATTGAGATTGAAATCCAAAAATAGTTCCATTTGTTTAGTTATTTACTATCAAAATATTCAATCTTATAATGCTGGAATATTAACTGCATTAAGGAATCGTATTGGGGATGTAGCTTTATTAATGGCTATTGCATGAATACTAAATCTTGGTAGTTGAACTTTCTTTTTTCATTTAGAAATTATAAAAAATAATTATTTGATAGAAATAATTAGATACTTAGTAATAATTGCTGCTTTAACAAAAAGAGCTCAGGTTCCATTTTCGTCTTGATTACCCGCTGCTATAGCAGCTCCAACTCCTGTTTCATCATTAGTTCATTCATCAACATTAGTAACAGCAGGTGTTTGCTTACTTATTTGTTTTAATTGTTTTTTCTAACAGTTTAATATATTTATTATTATTTAATTCTAGTATAACTGTATTTATGTCAGGTATAGGGGCTAATTTTGAGTTTAATCTGAAAAACAATAATATTGTAACAACTTTGAGTCAGTTAGGAATAATGATTAGAATTTTAGCTTCAGGTAGGCATAAATTAGCTTTTTTTTTCATTTATTAACTCATGCTTTATTTAAAGCTTCATTATTTATATGTGCTGGAAGGACCATTCACAATTTGAATAATTGTCAATATATCTGATTTATAGGGGGTTTAATTTATCATATGCCATTAACTTGTGTTTTTTATAATATTAGAAAGTTTTCATTATGTGGTTTGCCTTTTTTATCCGGATTTTATTCTAAAGATTTGATTGTTGAAACTTTATCAATAGGTTATTTGAATCTTTTCATTCATTTTATTTATAATGTTTCAGTTCATTTAACTGTTTGTTATAGATTTCGATTATTTTATTATTCATTGATAAAATATTTTAATTTCTTAACTTTAAATATTCTTTTTTTCTCTTTTACTTCACTGTTATAGCAACTCTCACATCCTGAAGTTCTTATGTCAATGAACATACGAGTATCTATATTTCTTGAATCATATATTTCATATATTATTAAGTTACTTAATCTAGCATAGTTTTAATATAAACCAATGATGAATACGTTCACAAACAAGCAGTGTCTACTGCTTCGTGGTATATTCTATATTCACAACCATGCTGTTTGTGTCAAATTAAACTCTGTATCAATCTTTTTGTGAATAAAACTATTATTATTATATTATTATTGAATAGATTGATAATATGATGTTAAAATCCATAGGGGAATTAATATTCTTGTGATTATTATAGGAAATCAATAATATGGTTTTCTTTATTTAAGCCTTTATTTATTTGTTTACCTAATTCAATAAAATCAATGACTTTATTATTTATTATTTTGGGCATATGATCAGGATATATGGTATCAAAGTTTAATTTATTCTATAAATCTAAAAGTCTAAAAGTTAACTTTAGGTAGATTTTTAGGGTCGATATTAAATAAACCAATATTATCTACAATTAGATTGAATTTTTATCCAGTTTATTTGGGTAAAGTTTATACTAATATTCTAGATCAAGGGTGGCTAGAATATTATGGTGGTCAAAATATTTTTAATAGTCAATGAATATTTTTGATGGGGACACTCTTTTTTTCAATACGTAAATGTGTATTATAGTTTATTGTATTATGTTACAAGTGTTATAAACGTCCTGTTAGAAACGGGCATTTTAAACACGAGCACAGCGAAGCGGAGTGTTTAATATTATTGTGGTATAAAAACTATAATTGTGATAGTGTCCCATATGTGAACATAAGTCAAGTCCAGATGAAAGGTTGCATTTGCTATTCCAACTACAAGAAAAACACGGAAAATCCTATAGTACCACCAGAGGAGCCACCGAGGCGAGAATGAGTGCATGCAACTTTACGAGAATGAAAATACAAACACTAATCATCATCACATCGATAACCCCTTCATTTCTGCCAATCCAGTCACAGCTGAAAACGTTCCACTCCATTAATATATACTTTTCAGAAATATCAATTAATTGGCAATACCAATCCAAGAAGAATGAGTACTCGTTGTAATTTCAACAAGTGATTGCATTTTCGCGATAAGTCTGTCGATTCATTTCTGAACAAAACTGAATTGCTTCGAGAAAACACCGCGAGTCCGCAGGCCGAGTGGTGTTTTCTCGATACAATTCAGTTGAATTCAGAAATTGAAGACAGTCTTATGAGATAAATTCAATAACGACTGGAATTTTATTGGACAATTTCACAAACCAAGTAAAAAGTAAACAATCTGAAATTTGGCAGAATTAGATGAAATTAGCAAAAATATTTATCTGAGAAATCAATAAAGTTCAATAAACAGGAAACATTGATTAATTCGATAAAATTTATCTCAAATCTTCTCGTTTTTAAATGCATGCATAGCGACATTATTGATATTTCAGATATTTGGTACGTTTAACTGTCACATATACGGAGCTGAAAACATCGTACTTGACAGACCAATAAGAGTCTAGAGTCATGTTCTGTATTATCGATCCCTGATTGGTTCATTTGGCAAGTGCGTGAAATAGTCAGTTTTAGGATTGCAATTCATTAATATTCCAAAATAAAATGGTGATAATTATATCACTTATTATATCTCTTCTGAAAATATTTCATTCTTGAAAGAGGCTTCAGACGATTGGATTATTTTTTTGATCATATAATGTGATGACGGTTCAGAAATGTAAATGTTTTTCTATCACCCATTAAATTATACTTACTCTGGTGTGATCCTGTAAATCACATCCAAGTTATAAATGTACGATATGAACGTTGGTATCAGGATCCCAATCACAACACACGAAACCAGAATTTGAGTGGTGTTTCTCCTGAAGATCCAGATGATAGATAGAATCAGCAAAGACAGAACGTAAAGCTGGGTATCTGCAGCAAGGTACCACGTAATGAAGTAGCACTAAAATCGAATCATATCAATATGAAAACATATGAAGGAGAATGAATTCGGATAATTCTCCGATAAGCTCAATATTCATTTCTATTTTTATCAGGCCCACTTTCATAACTCTTTGGGAATCTTACAACAACAGACCTTTTCCTATTGATATTTCATTGAAAGAACTCCTCTCCTGTTCTAAAGTATAAAAGCGTCCATGAAAATATTATAAATAAAATTTCTTATGTTTTTATATCACTTACATTTGTAACACTAATGTTACGTGATGTTAAGTTTTATAAAAACGATCCATTTATTTATTTTATTGCAGGTTTGTGGAACATTCTACGTCCAAAAATATGTTAAACACTACTTCCACTATTCCAGTCTCCGTTTTGTTAGTAATGATTCGAATCTCCGAGCAATAAAACATATAGAAATGCCTTTTCAGTTCTTTCTTGAATCCTGCATACATAGCTTTGATTATTTTCATCGTATCCTGGATCATGCCAAGAAGAGACATTGTCGGGTATTTCCGGTTTCACTCGTGATATGGTTGGACTGTCCATTAGTTACTCTAAACTTCTGATTCCTGATTCTCCTTATATAAATGTTGAGCACGCCAGGATATCATCAAACTCTAACAAACTCTAACAAAGAATAGCGCTAAACATCTTTCACTACAATGCTTGCTGTGCATATAGAGATGACCTCTATATATCTTGTATTGCACAGAGATTGGAATAAATACTTCGAGAGTACAATGTAGCGTGTTTTATACTCACCATATCATACTGATTGTAATGATTATTTATGAATAAAACTGAAGTCCACCAATTCTTCTGGCATCTTTGGTATTCCAAATCGGAATATAAATCCTTAATTGGTCCATAGAACATGTTCACTACCCATATCGTACTTCCAAATCCTATCATTACTAATACCGGAGGAATGATCCTAAAATGATAATAAAGTTGATCAGGTAGAGCAAAAATTTTTGAAAAAATGCTAAATTCCAGAATTGAAAAATATCTTATTATCTTAATGAAAAGTTATGTAACTGGTAGAATACAAGTGCAAATTGACAAAGTTTTCAGTGACCCCTTAATTTTTTGTTGTGAGGTGCCTTGAGGTAGTGTCTTGGGACCACTACTATTCAAAATATATCTTTATTATTTTTTCAAGTTATAGTGTAAAGGAAAAATCCATGCATTTGCGAGTAATAAATGAAGATTTGGAAATATGAAAAATTGATTTCATCGTAATTTGTTTACTTTAAATTTTGATGCAACAAACTATCTTTCCTTCACCTGTCACAATCATTGTGAAATTTAGATCAACTTCAAATTGGAGGTAAGTTCAAAATTAATGAAACCAAATGAGACAAATATTTAGGAAAAATGATCGACAGCCATTTGAGGTGAGACCATTATATTTTTTTATAAGTATTTGAGTTAATAAAGGCATAAAAAAACTTTATAATTTGGAAGTGATTCAATGGTTTTTTTATTATATACCAATAAGATTATTTGTTTTCTTTAGAAATTCTATATAGAAACTTATCAATTTGATATTTTCCAATAATTTATTTGAAGAATGTTGATCTACATTTTCAAATTTGAAGAGCAAATCAATTTTGGAGATCCAGTTTATAAAACGAGATAGGAATAAAGAACTGTCACAAAAACTAGATTGACTAAAAAATAGGCACAAAGAACTTCACTCATATTATCCTACAATTATTTAACATACCACCAGATATTACGGAAACGAGTACTATTTATCACTAAATTTAAAAAATCATGACCTTGTCAAGACTTAATGTATATAATAAAAATCATTGGCCCCAGTACGATATCTTGAGGTACATCTATATTATTTGACATTGCAATTGAGAATGCCACTCTAGGTAGCTGTGATCTACCAGTGAGATATTTTTCGAACCAACTCAAGGCTACAGTCAATAACCTGATATCTCAATTTACGAAGTGAGGTTTGTCTATCAGTCTCGAATCAAGGAACACTGCTACCATAAATGTATCGTCATCGAGTTCATGCTTTCATTTCGAAGTTGTTAGTCCAATGACGCTGAAATTATATTTACCTCAGATATCTGTTCAAGAAAGTCAACCAGATGAATTTCTTGTTGATCGTTTTTGTGTTTTCCATTATTTGAAATATATGATAAGACAATAAAAATGCTGAAAACAGAAAAAACGTTTGTACCAGAAACACCATCAGATTCCTAACTCCCAGCTTTATTACACTATTTGGAATCTAAAAAGAACAAAATTCAGAAAGTATAATATATTCGTATCATTTTATTAAATGACAACCTACTTTTTCTATATAATCTGTGTTCAGCACATATCCTCCAACATAGCTGGAATAGGTGTGGCAGAAAATAATCAATAGCATGTTGTAGAAACGAATTCCTTGGATGGACTTGAGTTTCTGAAAGTCTGGATTGGTGTTGACCCTCTTCAGTTTGTTCCAGTTGTTGATTACAGAAAATGGAATCAAGAATGATTCACCTTGAAGAAAAAATTAACATCAGCAAGTTATCATTAGTTAGAAAGCATGGATCATATTATTCAAGATAAATACTACATCACAAAACAAGAAGAAACACATCCATTCACAGTAGTGCTCCAGTCAGGCAACTCCGTAGTTAGCCAAACCACCACTCTCCGCATCCGACATTGATGTGCTCTGAGTAAACGAATTGAAGGAAGGCCAACTGCTTCTAACATTTTTTGTCGTCTTACGGTAGCTCCTTATCATTTTTAGGATCGAGGATAGTAGGTCCCTCATTAACTTACTTACCATTTTAATGAAATTGTTTGGGTAAAGTCAACGGAGTTCAAACACTAAATTCTTCTTTCTTCTTCCTCTTTTCTATCGATAGAAGACGAAAAAAAAAAACTCAACTCCCTTGGTGTTCGACGATGACTACATCAAGCTCATAAGAGACTGCCTGAGGGTGGGAAATAAGTTGTTCCAACAGATTCGGCACTCCTCATTCTACAGAACGCACTCAATATCCCCCGGAGCGTATGGCAGCATAATAGCTGTCTTGTATAATCAGATGACCTGATCTGTCGCTGTTTATGCTGGTACTTACCGCGGAGAGAGTTATTAACTGCCGATACCTCTTGGGAGCGGCGTTGTTTCACCCCTAGGCCCTAGGATTTCGGTTTCTGAGAAGTTCCAAACCGAACCGAACTATTATTATTTTCTTTTTTTGTTAGCAATAGTCCATTACATACATCCGGATGGCCTGCTGGTATCATTAACTCAAATTACCACTATCTACGTCCGTGGAGTGAGTGGTTATTGGATGCGGCGAATGCCTTCTGCATTCATCCTGTTAATATTTCTGCCGCATTACGGCAAGCTGGTATGATTTTCAACCGCAGGAAAAGCCTGCAGAGTTAAAAGAGTAAATCTCGATATTTAGTCCGTTTTTTCCTTCTTTTCGGACGATATTCGTTTCGCCTACAGCGGAAAACTCCATGACGAAAATTGTTTTAATACGAAGTTACATCAGAACAGATAATAATTTCGTAATACCCGAAGAACGAAAGCAAACAGAAAAGTGCGAGTTTCTCAAGGACTTATTTTTTGATGGAAGTTGATTTTGATACAACAGTCACATTGGTATAATTCGCCTCCAAAATGCACCTCGCGAACTATTTGATGAGGTTGAAGTACTATTATGATTGAGTTTGTATTCTATTCTGTAGCCTTGTCAATTTAGCGACTTCAGAGTATACAGGATAGAGACTTTGACTGAATAAAACATTTTTTCCTCAACTTCTAGAGAATTTTTTATATGTAAATTACCATTCCCATTCTCTACCATCATAACAGAGTAGAATTCTGTTCTTTTTGATTAGTGCATGGCCCATCTTTTTTTTTTCTTACAAGTAGGAGTTTATTAACGGACACTTGCAGCTCTCTCTCATTTCCCCAATTTGTTAAATTTGGATTTTCATGTTTCAAGTTTGTGAAAAGTTGCAAACCCAAAGACCTTGGTAAGCCTTTTGATATCCACATACAAGGAAACAATTTTAATATGATATATTATAAAATTTTGGGTTCTACTCACCAAAGTTATATGAGACTATACTGGTTTTCATCTTATGTGAACGTCTTTGAAAATCCCAGTATGATGCAAATGCTACGTACGATAGGTACGACACAAGAAATCCTCTGAAACCAGAAATAATAGGTTAGATCATTAGACACTTTTTAACGCCTACTGGTGAATGTTTTCAATAGATAGATATCATCCAGTTTAAAAATGATTTTAGGCACGTTATTTACGTACATCAGAGGTATAGTCATAACTCACTTTCTGTATTCAACATGAAATAACAAAATTCGGTGAATGTTTTCAATAGATAGATATCATCCAGTTTAAAAATAATTTTAGGCACGTTATTTACGTACATCAGAGGTATAGTCATAACTCACTTTCTGTATTCAACACGAAATAACAAAATTCAAAAACGTCGGTACTAGTTCATCAGTTTTGGGACCTATAATCTTTATGATTTAAATCAATGACCTGCCACAACATAAATGCACAACCTCATTATCCCTTTTCGCCGATGATTACCTCCGAAGCTGATAGTCTTGTTGGACTTCAAGCCAAACTCAACACGATAGGTAAAAATTTCTTAATCTGGCGTCGCTCTAATTTAAAACGGTGTTGCGGTTCAATTTGTCCGAAAAAATCATAATGAGCAACCATTACATGTTGAAATCAATGAGGTATGGTCGTACATACATCAGTGAACTCAAAATTTTTAGAGAACCACCAGCAGTTTTTATGCTCTGTTACAACTCAAGGAATCCTTGGAAGAGAAGAATCTTTCAGATGTTTACCACGCTATGGTAAATTCAGTTCTCTCCATAGAAATATATATTATATACTTACTCTAGAATGCTAATCCCCATGTCAAAAGTGTTGTAAAAAGTTCAGGCTAGTCCGCAATGCGCTTGCGCGTCATTAGTGATTTTTGTAACAAGCCCGGTTTTAGTAAAATATTATGGTACTTGTGAAGATTAACAAACGTTAATTCTAAATCTCGGAGGATAAGGTTGGAAACTTCATTGTACTTATACCTGTTATTTGTATTGAGCCGATTTGAAAACATATTTTCACATACGTTTGATCCCAAATATTCAGCAAAGGCCACCAGAAAGTAGAGTACGGTTATTATTATTATTTATCGCTCTGAAGCGACTGATTTTTGGTATCACATTCACTTTTCAGCTGTAGTTAACCAACAAAAACCTACAGGACCACCCCAAATCGTCGGTGCGAATTTCGAGGAAGCACTGGACTGGAAAACAAATTGAAAGTACAAAAAACTATGAAAATTTATTTCAGCTAATATCATGAATAATTTCAACTCAAATTGGATTTATAAAATTGGATGCTTGGAAGCTCGAGGTTTTTTTCTAGAACGATTCATGTCAAAATATGCAACTGCATTTAATTTAAATCATTTGAAGAGATTAACATGCTATTTCAACGAGTATTTCTGGTTGTATTACCTTAGTGCAATTTCCACAATGGGGGTGCATCAAAAAGTGAGGCCAGAAGCATTTTCCTTACCATCAAAGAAAAGCACTTCCATATTGACATTAATTTTCTGAGGAGATTCTGTGTATGTTTAGTACTTTTTGCAGGAATCTAGAACAATTACCAAAAATCATGCCTTTTTTGTCAAGCTAAAATAATATTTGAACTATTTTGAGCAAAGCATATAGGTACATAAAAATTTTCATTATCTACCAAAAATGATTTATTTCGGGTATTTTTCCTTTACATTGCACTAAACAGTTCATTGTTTATTTGTAGGAAGAAACGGCTTTATTAGAAATTGCCTTTAAGGGTACAAGATTAATGCAAATTCAAGAATGATGAAAGAATAACCAACGACAACAAACACCACATAAAACGACAAGAGAAAATCTGAAATTCTAAAAACCGTCTCTGATCTCTGATAAGAGTGACAAATTTTAGTGACAAGTCTTCCTGTTGATGAAAAGCACTGTTGCACGGTCATTATAATTACAGTCCGCGGGGATAGCTCGAACGGAGAGCGCCGGTTAACCGATATCTCAAGCCAAGCAATGCTATGAGAGGCCATGGTTTAGATGGGTGACCAAACGGACCTCCTTTCCATATTCTCCTCGGATCGTGCTAGGAATCGCACGTAAAAAGGTAAGACCTCGTTAATCCTTGGCTCGCACAAGTTTCGACTTTTGAGGGCTGCCGTTCGTATGGGGACGACAGCTGGTTAACGGAAAAAAACAAAACAATTTAAACAACAGTAGCATAGGGTACATTATTATTTAAAATAAGTTTCTTTCGCGCCTAAAATTCGGATTAATCTATCTCTAAAAGGTTCTTTTCGGTTTTAAAAAGTCCTAAATGCGCTGTCTCTTTCAAATGACATGTGTTTTATTGCCTCATAACAAAAAAAAACTGAATTGGTACATCAAATTATTTTCAAACTTGGCAACGATCTACCCAAACTACACTGATTACGCGCATGCGCACATCCTAAACGGGTCGCATACGCGGCATGCTTTTTGCCGTGAAAATTGGCGGGATTAGCATTCTAGAGTAAGTATATAATATATATTTCTATGGTTCTCTCCCACAATATACTTCTGTATGTTCTATATGGTCTTTATCATACAGAATCAGGCAGATTCGTTTTCAAAGAGAAAAACATTTATCATTACCATTTACTTTTATATTTTATTTCACCCAATATATGATATGTGAAGAAAGTTGTTGTCAAAGTATTGAATAAAGAGTGTGACATTTATTACATACGTGAATAATTATTTTACAATGGTCCTTCGAACCTTGAAAATCCCCTTTTGGTGATGTTCGAAGAAGGTAATATCCAGAAAATACCAGAATCGAACGAATACATAGAAAAAAAGAGCATTGACAGATCGTCGTAAAAGTCAAATGATAGTGACAAACAGAATTCAAAGAAGACTAGAACGACTAGATGAGAAAATAGACATGAGAAAATGAACTTCAAGCAATAAAAGAGGTTAATGAAATTGAAGACAAGGAATCTGAACTACAAAGGCAGAAACTAGAACGAGAAGTAAATCAAATAAGATTAGAATTGGAATTGAAAACACTTCAGCTAGATGATGAAGAAAGTGAGAAAGATGAAACGGAAATATCCAAGACGGATTATCAAACATTGGATAAGCAACATTAAAATAACTACAAGCGACAGTGAACATGAAGTTGCAAAGAGATGAGGATAGCGATAAAAGAATTTGATCGGAACAAAATCACTGAAGAAATGGCGATGAAGAACATAAACTGCCATTCTTTACTACCAGCAAGTCCAAATTTTGGTGGAGTCTGGGAAAGGCTGATAAAAACAGTAAAACAAGCTCTA
The DNA here is from genome assembly GCA_944452925.2 of Chrysolina oricalcia. Classification (NCBI taxonomy): domain Eukaryota; kingdom Metazoa; phylum Arthropoda; class Insecta; order Coleoptera; family Chrysomelidae; genus Chrysolina; species Chrysolina oricalcia. Next base: position 13,885,157 of record OX101818.2, on the reverse strand, counting down.
AAGGTAGTTATGAAGGAGACCTGCCCAAAAGAAGAAACCCTGAGGACCATACTGTGCGTAAGTTGAATTCACTGTCAATAGTAAACCCCTCACCCAAGTTCCAACAAAGCCTGACGACCTGGAGTGTTTGACACCCAATCATGTGCTCATCCTGTTGATCATCAGCATTGGAAATTGCAAAACCAAATCTGTGGCTGATCAATTTTGAAGCAGATGGCTGAAAGAATACTTACCTACATTGAATGAAAGAAAAAATGATTTCACAATTCAAAAAATTTGAAAATAGACGATTTGGTGGTTATTGCTGACAGTAATGGCCCTAGAAATAGCTGGCGAAAAGGGCGAGTCATAGCAGTTCACCCTGGTTCAGATGGTAGGGTGAGGGTTGCAGATGTCCAAACTTCACTAGGCACTTTCAGACGACCAGTCAGTAAACTTTGGAATGGCAGACAAGTTGCACTTGTTCACCTAGTTTACTTCGAGGAGAGAGAATGTTATATTTTATTTCACCCTATACATGATAGTGAAGAAAGTTGTTGTCAAAGTATTGAATAAAGAGAATGACCTGGCATTTATTTCATACGTGAATATTTATTTCACATTTACAGCTGTTTGCTTTATATAAAAAAAACGCGAGTTTGAGTTAAAACCGACTCCATATTTCACCACTGTATCTACAACTAGACATGGATATCTTATAAAACAACAACTGCACAACGTTGTTTCAAAAGTCACCCTATTCAATTGGTTCGAAGATATTCAATTGCCAGCCTCCAGATATAAAGGGTATCACTTCACTTTCTACCTTTAATTGAAAAGTCAAAGAATATCTTTTGGAGGGGTGCTTTTATTCCATCGACAAATATTTTGAGTATACATTTATTTCTTGGTAGATCTACTTACTATTTTGTACCTGGTCTATGTTAGTAATTTATGTATTGTGTATTTAAACATTTATATGTTTCTTCGTTAGTAATTTATATATTGTGTATTTTTACATTTATATGTTTCATGTTCAAACTGACGATTCCTATGTCTTTGTGAAATGAACGTTGCAAGAAATAAATATTCATTATTATTATTAGAATAGAATATAAGGCTTTTCTTTTCCGCAATGATAATTTACATTCCTAAAATTCCTAAAAAAACTGCTGAAAATTGGAAATGTTATATTTTTATGTATAAATCTAGACTGTACATATGTATGTTTTTTTTGTCCTATGTCATCTTTAAGATCGTAAATGATTTAGTGAATTGTATTATTATTATAACCGAGAAAAAGGAGATACAGGATGCAAGCTCTTACGAAAGTTTTACTTTGAGTTTACGTAGCTCTCACGAATTTCATTCCATCACTACAAAAAGTGAAGGAAAATCGACCTATCGAAACATTTTTCTAGCACCAATCCTGTCCCTCATCAAAGTATTTGTTGATTTTGTCAGTCTTATTAATCTATTATCATTTGTACTTACAGCCAAAGTACATCAATTGTCCCTGCTTTATAGACGTTATCATGGTTAGAACAATTGAGGTAAGTTATATCGGCTGTCAGTCCTAGGTTTTCGTATTTTTTCCTATAACAGTTCGACAACACTTCTTGGATATCCTTATCCCTGTGAAGTCGAGTATCTGGACATACATCATCTGCACATATGGCGTGAAAAAGTTCGTTGTGGTTGTACGATCTTCTGTTTTCTATGGAATCCTAAAATTTAAATAAAAAGTTGTTCCTAACCAAAAAGTAGAGAAGAGTCGAAAAAACTACTTCAATTTTGATGTTTTCTTTTTTAAACGTCGGTAATTAAGAGTACTCAATGTACAATAAAAATCGACCTCCAAAAATTGAAAATTTTAGAAATAATTTTTTTCTTATTATTTCTGTCGAAACTAAAAAACTATAAATAAATATATAATCCAGGTTTGTAAATAGTACCAGGATGTCAACAAATTTATAATCATGGAAATTCAAACCAAAACGATAGTGCAATGGTTTTCATATAAAAGACAAATATCATTACATTTAGTATACTATAGTATTCTATTTGGGAATTTAAAAATGATTAATTTACAAATGAAAATATATATCCACTAATCACTCAAAATCCTTCTTTTGTCCATACAAAACAGAACTGATAATAGTTATTTATGTATCAAGGGCGTAAAGTAGGCGTTTATGGTCTGCGGCGTGGATGATGGCCCGATGGCGTTAGCCGAGGGCCATCACACGCCGAAGGCCTTAAACGCATTTTACGCACGTGATACATACAAAATTTTATGCACTAGCGGTTTTATAGCGTGAATCACAAATACTGACTTGAATTGCAATGGTCTACACGTTTCATATGTTATGCATACAATAATTAAGGGTAACATAATATGAGGAATGTGAAACTATAGTAGCTGAGTGCTATATTGGAAAATCTATTTCAAATAAATAGATCATCACCGAAAAAATTGCTAACGATTATGCTCTATTGAACTGAAATGATTCTAATTCGTGTTAAGAATTGCATGAAATGATGTGTGAGTATAGACAATTTGAGAATTTTGTCTACTTTACGGACCGCCGGGCCATAATGCGTCCACGGGCGGTAAAGTGCCACTTTACGCCCGGCGAACCGGGCGGTAAAGTGTACTTTACCGCCCGCTAGTGCATAAAAAACTTTAACAATACTTATTATTGGTGATTTGAATTTCTACCTACTTTCAAACTGTGATTATGTCAATGAATACTCTAAAATTGTTCTAGATTATAGTTTTCATTTATGGTGAATATTTTAAGTGAAAATGGTTTTACGTCTTGTATTAATAAAACCACCAGAAAATGGGTAGACAAAAATCATGTTTAGATCACATATTTATAAACGTGATGAAAATTCTGATATCTCCAAATCTATCATCAAGTTACTGAACATTTTCCCATTATTCTACAAATCCATATCCATAATTTTTTTACGTAATAGAAAAATATATGAATGATTCCCACAATCTGAAAACTTCAGATGACTTAGCAACCTGTCTAATGAAACAATTCAAAATTGTATCGAAAAAATTACAAATAAAGTAAAAATCATAAGAATTAATAGAAATAGAAAAGAATAGATGCCCCAGCATTATTGAAAACGATAAATAAAAAAAACGAAATGTGTAAACAATAAATTAAGGTTATAACAATATTGAATTGGAAAATAAGTTCAAACCAAATAAAAACCGACTTTCATCTGAAATAAAATACAATAAAGCTCAAACAGAAAAACATGTGAATGCAATAAGAGATTTATGGTATGATATGATGGGCCGTGGTGGCCGTGCTGGTAGAACGTTCGCCTTTGGAGCGAAGGGTCGAGGGTTCAAAGCCTCGCATGGTCATCGGTCTCCTGCATGGCATCACACGTTAAAAGGTAAGGGCTGCGTCTTCCCTAGCTCACACAAGTCTATTGAAGACTACCGAGGGTTGCGCGTAGGGGTACAATCGGTTGACGGAATTAACAATTTTAACAATTTTTTAACAATATTGAAAAATTGTACAATGAAAAATAAACTTCCAGATCTATCAATGAAATTGAAATGACTGATGGTGATCTATCAACTGATCCAAAAATGTCTAACGAATTCAGATAGTAATTTTTTCAAGTTGGAAGCAATTTAGCAAAAAAGAGGCATTTCTTCTTCTTTTTGTAGACACTTTTTCATACCCTAATCCACTCATGTTTCACAAATACAAGCATCAAAATCAACCTTCTTATATTACTATACTCAACCTCTCTTTTCATAGGCTTCATTCTTGAGGTAAGTTGGTAGGGTTGTGTAAACTTAATAAGGTTGATTTTTTGTAAAACGTTTGGTTTTGGTGTTTGTAATTGAGAAATATGAGTTGATTAGTGTCTGGAAAAAGTATCAACAAAAAGAAAGAGGCCTTTGTTCGATTTTTTACTGAAAATGGTCGATTTTCAAGACTCAAATCCCCACAAAATTCTTTCGGATTCGTGTTCAGGAGATTAAACTACGTAAGTTATACTACTTTTCTCTTTGTTTTGAGATAAGCCTGATATACTTACCTTTAACATTATTATCATTTTAATGAAAAATTACCTGGTACACATTTTGATAGGCAAGCTCCATGAAGCTCCATAAAAAATATGTTTCAATCAGTTAACAGATGGGTGAAGTTCGACCTCTCTTCGGTCCCTTTTTACTAATAGCTTCTAGGATTTTTTTACATATGTCAGGCTTGCTACTGTATCATGGTCAAATTCAATCCAAATTTTTGCATTTTTTTTTATTTGGGGTATTGTTCGTCTTCAACAAAAGAAGCATTCATGACTTAGCCGTCAGAGAACTTACCTCTATCAACTTCCAGTGCCGGGATTTATTTGTTCCACTTGGTTTGAGTAGGATGGATGTGCGACAAAATAGTTTTCCCGCCCTCTTACATTCCTCATAGTCATCGATATGAAAAATTGGTGGTAGGCCATGATATACATCACCTAATGAAAATAACGGAAGAAATAATCTAAAACATGTGTAATTTGTGTTGGGTAGGACCATTACGGCAAAATATTAAAGTTGGGCTGAGTGACACATAGAAAACATTTTTGATGAAAATAAACCTGGACTGAATTCAGGATTCAATCAACTTTCAACTTGACAGTAACAATAAACAAGTAATAAAATTACAATGATATCAATCTGACTTTCATGAGAATGTCTGCTCGTTACAGAATAATTAATTCAAAACACAACTGTCCGTAAAATAACGACACCATCATTATGTTCAATGCCCTAATAAACACATATAAATTATTATTGTCTCGTATTTCCATACGGTAAGACAAACATTGGAATGGGTACAATTGATTTCTGCATATTCATTGTACGTGATAATGATGTATAATAGATAACAAGTGAGTGCTCGCATCGCCTAGAGCTCGGAAGTTGAAGGGCTCGAAAATTGAATGCTTGAAAGTTGAAAGGCCTAGAAGTTGTAGGGATTTTCTGAATCTTACGACTTCAATGTGTTTGAAACCGTTCAAAACTATAAGTTGATTATGATAATATGAATACACGACATAATGGTTATCTCTCATTTCACATTGAATCCATTCAAAACTACAATTGATGGTCATCAATAATATGAATACACGACTTGAGAGGAATTCTTGTGATGGTTATCTCTCATTTTACATTGAATCCGTTTAAAACTATAATTGATGGTCATCAATAATTGGATACACGACTGGTTACGGCACTCGACGTATTCGAGTTTCAGAAAAAGTTTCAAATTATATTTTTGCGATAACTCGTTCCGTTTTCGAGTTATTGGGTGTTTAAAAACAAAATGAAAAGGAAAATTCCACATCTCAATTTCTAAATGTTTTTTTTTCAAGATATAACAAAATTTCAAAAGAATTTTTTGTAGATCTATTCAAGTAGGTACGATGACAGTGTTTCCAAGATCTCGTTTGGTTTTCGAATTTTTTTTGTTTGAAAATTAGGAAAAACGAATAATTCATCCACATCTCTAATTTTTTTTTTAAGAAATGAAAAAATTTCTTCAGGTTTTTTTGTAGATATATTTGAGTACGATGAAAGTTTTCATATACACTTTTTTGATATCTCGTTTGGTTTTCGATATTTTTTTGTTTGAGTCCACATCTCAAATATTTATTTTCAAGTATGAAAAAATGTCAATGGAAGTTTTTGTAGATCTGTTCGAGTACAATGAAATTGTTAGAATAAATTTTTTCGATGTCTCATTTAGTTTTCGAATTTTTGTTGTTTGAAATTAAGAAAAAATGGACAATTCTTCCAAGTCCATATCTCAATTTTTTTTTCAAGTCATGAAAAAATTTTATCCGAAGTCTTCGTTGATCAGTTCGAGGGCAGTAAAATTATTCGAATCCATTTTATTGATATCTTTCAGATTTTTATTTTTGTTCAAAATTTTTTCTAAGTCCGCATCTAAAATTTTTTTTTCAGGATATGAAAAAATTTCATCGGGATCTTTTGTAGATCTGTTTGAGTACAATGAAAGTGTTGTGATAATTTTTTTCGATATCTCGTTTAGTTTTCAAATTTTTGTTGTATAAAAAAACGAAAAAACGGATAATTCCCCAGGTCCCCCAGGTCATTTTTTTTCTCATGATATGTAAAAATTTCATAGAAATTTATTGTAGATCTGTTTGAGTACAATAAAAGTGTTTATATACGTTTTTTCGATATCCCATTTAGTTTTAAAATTTTTGGTGTTTAAAAAACAAAAAATACAGAAAATTCTTTCAAGTCCGCATCCCAAATTTTTTTTTTTTTGAAATATGAAAAAATTTTATCAAATTTTAGATCTGTTCGAGTACAATAAAAGTGTCTACATACATTTTTTCGATAACTCCTTTCGTCCGAGTTTTTGTTTTTTTTAAACGCTAAAAATACGAAAAAGTCCGCATCAAAATTTTTTTCTTCAAGATATGGAAAAAATCCATACGAACTTTTTGTTGATCAGTTCAAGGGCAATAAAAGTCCCGTCAAAAAATGGAAATTTTTTTAGGTTCATTCAGTTTTCACGAGCTTATTGATCGAGATATGGAAAAAGTTGATGAGACTTTTTTGTAGAACTTTTTAAGTACAACAAAATTGAAATCATTCATATTTGTGATATCTAGTATCGTATTCTAGTTTTCGGCGATTTTGACACATAATACACCCTTTTCAAGTTTTTTTCAGTTTCTAATGGTGTCGGAGAAAAACAGTTTCGAGCGTCAGTAGAGTTCGTAGAGACGTATTCGAGGCGATTTCAAGAATTTCAATTTTATCATTGGTACGGTCAATATCTCAATTTTTCCGTTTTTTTGAAATATTTCCTGGGTCATTGATTTTTCCGGAAAAAATTTCAAACAATTTTTGTAGATTTTCTTAAGGCGGTCAAAAAAGATATTTCGGTAAATTGTGATGGTATGAACCGTTCGTTAGATATTTTGTTTTTTCAAAAATTCATATTTTAATTTTCAGATTTAAGGGATTTTCACCATTTTCCGATTGGTTTTCGTAAAAACAGTCCCATCTAGATTTGTACGTTGATTAAATCTCTATCGTTTGCAATACCAAAATTTCCGGTTCGTTCATTGGTTTAGCCGCATTTGGACTCTGTAAAATTCCCGTTTTTTTGAAAAATTATCCGGGAAAAATACTACTGCATATGGGAGTATACTCTGACTGATTTTGAATGCAATCCATTCAGCGGCCTAGAGTGAACCGTTTGCCAAATAATCGTAAAAAAAAATCGAAATTCGAGTATGAGTTGTCCTTTGTAGGGACAATGTAATGGTTGGAATATGAAATCCCTAACTATAGCGATTCCGAAGATATAACGATTTTCATGTTTCTCACCGGACGGACAGACTACGCCATTCTACTGAAATGTTTTTTTACACATACGTTTTTTTCGACGAGGATCATTTTCTTTCAGATAACTTTTTCTGTATCTCTCCAAATAAAAAAGTTATGGCCATTTTTTGGTTTGTTTTGTCATTTTGACAAAGAAATATTATCATTATTCCTTTTTTTTTGCGCTTCCCTCCTGATTTCTGAAGAGGATCATTTCAGTCTTCGTTTAAAAAAGTATTTGATACAGAGAAAAGTATTCGCATATATTTCCTTAATCATAATGCTCTCCAGATCAATTTCTGTGTACAACTAGAAACGAAATTATTCATAACCGATGTTCTTCTAAGATATCATCATTCGTTTCAGTATTAATAGGCTGATGCCATAACGAATTTTGAACGATTAAAATAAGAAAGATGGAGGAGTTTTAGGGATCGTTATTTCAACTAGCTTTGGAACCCGTTCCCAAAGAATACTGTAGTATTCAAACAAAAAAAACTCGTTTCAGTTCTACTTCACGATTCATCAAGCAAGTGGTCGTAGTGTTAGAGCGTTAGCCTCTAACCCAGATGGTTCAGAATCCACTTTTACAGAAGCTGTAGGTCCCGGATCTCCCTTGCGTGCAGAAGTTCTGATTCTGAGGGCTTTTCTCCGAAAACCTGGGAGATTCGTAATAACCAAAAAATGTGAAGAAATGTTGGTCGTGATGGTAAAGCGTCCGCTTCTCAACCATATGGATTTGGTTTAGATCACGCAAAAACTGTTTTAAAAAATGAAACTTTTTGTACTCAGATAAATCAGATTTATTTCACATTAACGAATTTTTTCTCTCTATGAGTTTGTTTTTTGTTTACTGGTAATATCTAGCAAAAATATTTAGTATTTTTATAAGAAGCTCAAATTGGTTGCATATTATATTCAATATACTCTCTTAATGTGTGTTTCCAAAATTGCCGAGGATTGAATATTAAACGAAATAATTTTTTTAGCACTAGAATCTGAGTTTGATATTATTCTTGCCGTTGAAACGTGGTTAGAAGGGGGAATTTATGATGGAAAAATTGTGGTTATGATGGTATTTGTGATGGTCTGTTTATCCGAATATTATATTAATTTCAGCAATAACTTGACATTTCCGCAAAATTTTCCAAAATAGGTAATACCTCCGTATGTAAAACGTTTTGCTGAGTGAGAATGGTGAGAAAATTTACAGGGTGGTCCACTCGAAAAGTTTATGCTTAGTGTTGCCCTGCTTTAAAGAAACACTTTGTATATTTCAAAACATTTTCAGAACAAGCAACAAAGTAAACCGTATAACTTTCATCTGAAACATTTTTTCATACTCTTCATGATAGGCAGGATACTGTACATCCTCAGAGTAAGCCACCCTGTATACCGAGTTGGTCAAATGTATGGACCCGCCCATTTTTTTCAGTTAATATAAGGGTTATTGAAAAAAAGTATGGGTGAAAGTTGATGGATATTTCATTCTACACCTTTCTATGTATTCAAATATTTTTTAGATGTGCCATTGGTGGAGAGATAACGTCATCGGCATTTTTTTAAATGGAACCATATGTCATGATTTGTATCTCTAGATAGCTTGTTTTTTTCTCATTTCAGTAGTACAAATATTATTCTGACTTTCTCGATAGGTACAGTGTGTTTCGTATTTTTGTCCACCTCTGTAATTCACTTACTTATTGCTCAATTTGTAAAAAGTTTCCTCAATCAAGGAATGTTGCCAGGAGAATATTTCAAGCAATATGGCAATTTGATTCAGACAGTGGCGTACGTGAGTTTTTATAAAAAAATATTTTTTATGAGCTACGCTGACAGTTGTTTCATTAAAATATCTCACTTACGGTGTTTACAATTAACATTCGCCTCATAAAATAAGTAATGGTTATAGAATATTTTCAAAATATACATCAATGACTCAGCCATTCGAGACGTTACATTATTTATCTCAGATCACGGATTCAAATAAAAAATTACTTCTCAGGACTAATAAATACGTAAATGAAATAGTCGCTCTGCATATGTTGTCCGGAAACCTTCCTTTCATTGAAAAAATAGTTATGTTTTGAACTATTGAAACAAATAACCATTCCTGTTTGTTTCTCACACCTTCTGTTTAGGAAAAATTCAGAATAGGGCACTTATAATTATTCTGAAACAAAATTTTCTATTTTCCAACACAAAAATAACTAGAATTGTTCGAAAAATAAGCAGATGAGAAACTTTTAAATACGTACGCCACTTCATAAACCAGACATAGGAAATGAATGAAACTTACCCGAGTGTAGGGTAACTTACTTGGAAGTATAACTGAAAAATATGATTCAAATTGGGAGATCCATTCAAAAATAATTAACAAACATATACAGGGTGTTTCTTAAGTACGTGTAGAAACTTCAGGAGCATGTTGCTGACGTCGAAATAAGAAAAAAGTTCCCATAAACACATGTCCGCAAATTATTCGTTTCTAAGATACAGAGTGCCAAAGTTTAATTCTTATATTTGTTTTTTGCGAATAAATTCCAAAATATTTGTGATATTCGAGTGAAGTTTGGTATCTGGGATGATTTTTCAAGAACAAAATCAAATTTTATGTTAATTGTGAAAAACTAATTTCTAATTGAATTTATTTTGAATTTAAAAATCTTTTCATTCAAAACCACTTGCATCGATTATTTCAAATCTCAATAACTCGAAAACAATTGCTCTCAGTGACCTCTACCAAGAACATATTTTTTACACAACCTAAATAATAAATATTCCCAGATACCAAACTCTACCCAAATATCAAAATTACTTTGAAAGTATTCACAAAAAATAAAACTATGAATTCAACTTTGACACTCTGTATCTCAGAAACGAATAACTTGCGGACATATGTTTATAGGAACATCTCTTCTTATTTTGATGTTAGCAACACGATCCTGTATTTTCTACACGTACTTAAGAATCACCCTGTATATTACGTACAAACCCGATTTCAACTAATATTTCCCTGTATCCCCTGTATAAAATGTGATCGTAACTTTTTGAAGCTGATCATATTGAGCAATTATTATAAGCCTTTCTTAATAGTTATTTAAGTAACAAGGAATGTAAAGACGTGTTAACATTCGAGGTGAGCGAGTACGAGCCGAGGCAAAGCCGAGGCTTGTCGCTTACCGAGGATGTTAACAGTCGATACATTCCGTGTTACTTATTACGTTTTTCCCGCTGCTTGTTGACATTTCTCAAAATTTGCCTGAATTGAAGTTTGTTTTCTTACCCTTCCTTCATGATTATTCGTTCGCTATTTCATTCTAAGTTGCTTGTGCGTGTAACTAAGTTACCGAATAAGCAGACAACAATAATATTCAAAAGGTCTCATAACCTAAAAATTGATATGAATGAAGCTGAAGGTATTACTTGTCAAAGTCAAAGTCATTATTACCCTAGGCATGTAAATGACACTATCAAGTTCCGTTGTCAAGATGAATTAGTAAACGAATGATATAGGCCATTTACCTGTTTTGTTGCTAAGCATGTATGGACTATTTACAGTGTCGGCAGCGGGAAAATATTTTTGGTTCCAAAGTTGATGTATTGACTCAAAAATGCTATCTTGTGTGGCTATTGTTAAAAACATGTAGTATAAAAAACAAACATTCGAAAAAAATTACTGTGTTGTAAAAAAGTCTAAACTTTTAGAGAAAATCTTCTTGTCGTAAGAAAATAATCCAAATAGGTATTTTCCTATTGAAAAATGCTCGGTCTCACCATAGGGACCGTTGATAAAGATTGTCAAAATATCCTAAAATGTCGCTATTTTTGACCCACCCTGTATAATAGGTGGCTTCTTCTATCGTAACGACCGACTAACTGACATGACATTCAACTTTCTACAAACCAGCAATGCTACTATTTTGTTACTAATCATCTAAAAAGTAATACTTTTGCATGAGTGAACCTTGCTATGTTTTGGTAAAACAGCAATTTTTATGATTTTCAAAAATTCGTATCTCCGAAACTGGACATGGAAACTAATTCAAACTTGCATGTGTAACTTTTAGTGACCTGTACTACAATATCCCAAAAAATTATCAAAATTGGCTCAAAGCCATTTTCCCATGTACCAATTTGGTGCGGGGTCCTTTCATGATTTGGCGCCTTCTAGCGCCAAATCTAGTCATTCGATCGAGTTGGGCCAATGGAGACTTTTACTCAGGATGGCTCCAGCTACAACATATAAAAAAAATCCAACCATTTTCACCGAAAGACTTTTTCCCATAACATGTGTACGTGGTCCTGCATCGAGGTATGAGTAGTTTTCAGATCCGCATTTATATTTGATATTTCCAATTTGAATTTAAAAAAAAATATCAATGATATTCACAAAAAATCAGATGGTTGCAAAGAGAATTAAATTATCTTTTCAACAATGTGACACTTGAACCCCCATGCCGTTCAAATTTTTAAGTTGATGTGCCCCCCGCGCCCCCTGTCGAGCAATCATCAAATTTTTGTTTCAAAAAGTAGTATCGGTAAAACCCTCCAAACTGTTTTTTTTTTTATGGTTGTACGTCGAACCGTTCAAAAGTTAACAGGGTTGGAGGAATAGAAAAAGCCGCACTGTATATACCGGGTGTGACAGGATCATGGTATACTTCCCGTATCTGTGTTAGTTTTAAAGGTAATAGATAGATTTATTGTATACCTATTAGAAAAGTCTTTACATTTGTTGTTATTTTTGTTCAAAATGCCGCACATTTATACAAGAGATGAAAAAGAGGACATGCTCATTATTTATGGAGAATGTAGGAAAAATGCCATTGTGGCTAGAAACCTTTATGCCGACCGATATCCTGATAGACAATGTCCAGCGAGAAATTATTTTAATCGTCTTGAAAATCAATTCCGAAGAGAGCCTAACCATGATCCCGAGGAAAACGTTATCATTGACGAAGGAACGGAAATTAATGTTTTAGCTCGAATAGAAGTTGATAAGACTGTTTCTTTAAGGCAAGTTGGGTTTGAATTGGAAATTAGTCACCAAACGGTAAGCCGAATCTTGCACAAACATAATTATAAATCTTTCAAATATCAATTGCACTAGCACCTGTATATAAATGATTATGAACGTAGGATGGAATATTGCTATTGGATTTTGCAGAATAATGTGCAGCCAAACAATGCTTTTTTGGGAAGGATTTTATTTTCGGACGAGTCTAGGTTTACAAATATGGGATTAGTTAACCGACAAAATACAAGGTATTGGTCACAAGAAAATCAAAATTTATTGCGGGAGGGTAACTTTCAAGTGCGGTTCGGTTTCAATGTTTGGCTTGGAATACTCGGTCGTAGAATCATTGGTTCAATGATATTTGAAGGACCCTTGAATGGAGCTAGATACTTAGGATTTCTGCAAAATGACATTAAGGACAGTTTAACTGAATTACCTGTCCATTCACGACATGGTATGTATTTCCAACAAGATGCAGCTCCTCCCCATAATTCAAGAACAGTAAGTGATTACCTTGAAGAGGCATTCGAAGAAAACGTAATTTCGACGAATGGTCCTGTGCGATGGCCTCCAAGGTCACCTGATTTGACACCTCTTGATTTCTTTGGTTGGGGCCATTTAAAAAACATTGTCTACGCAACCGCCGTTACAACCCGCGAAGACCTGGAGTTGCGAGTAAGACGCGCAATTAATAGTGTAATGGTCCAGCAATTAGCAAACGTTCTTCAAGAAACAGCTAAGCGAGTTCAGAAGTGCATTGACGTTAATGGACAGCATTTCGAACAATTGCTGTAATGTTTTGTGTTAATTTTTTGTATTTCAAAGCCTCCTTAGTAACTTCTTAGTATTAAAGTAGAACAAAATAATTGTATTTTCTTATTTTCTTTTAGCTGTAATTTTGATGGTATTGATCGCACATTTTATTAACAGGTAGGTAGTATAAGACGAGTCAATTGGAATAAATCGAAACCATCATGGCACACTTAAATGGAAAACTAAAAATTGAATTATAAAAAAATTCGACGTTTGAAATGTCACCTATGTTGTATCATTGGATTCAGAAAATTATGCAGATTTCAGAAATGTAATAATATACAGGGTGTTCTATTTAAAAATCGAAAGTTGGTATCACTTCCGGCGAAAAAGGAAGTGAAAAAAAATCATTTATAAGTCAAAAGGTGCCGTTTATTATGTATATGAGATATTCCAAATTTCAATCTATTACCTTCAAAACTAACGAAGATACGGGGGGTGTACCATGATCCTGTTACACCCGGTATACACCACAGCAGCACGGTTTTGGTAAAAGAATTCGGGATTCATTTCGAAGATAACACCGATCATATTTTTCAACGTGAGGGAAAATTTTAGAATTCGACTTGATGCTCGTATCCATCAAAATGTAAGACATTTCGAACAACATCTGTAATAGATATAGTTTTTCACTTACCCCAATTCGTCCAATACTTGTTTTTATTTTCATCTCAACCTCAAATATCATTGTATGAAATACTTCGAATAAAAAATCTTAGCGCACAAAATATGTGTTATTTATATAATACAAACAATATTGTATTACTACACGGGTTCAAGGTATATTTGATTGTGGCGATGTTTGACTGGCCATTACACAAATAATGGAAGTGTATTTCGAAAAATTGATTCATAGTCTGCAAAAAACCTATAAAAGTAGTATTTTGTATACAGTTTTTAAAACCTGTTCTATTTGATTGTTTCAAATTCAAACCTGGAGAGCAAAAATACATGAATGGTCCATGTAGAAATATGATTTTATATTAGGCACGCAATATTTCCACAATAGAAATAAATGACTATGTGAACTATAACTAACAAATTTCCCTGAAATAGTGATTTGATTTTTTCTTCAGCGACAGATTTCGTAATAAATTTCGGATAGAAAACTAGAGTATTCCATTTAACAAGTTTGAATGAATGTCGTCTGAATTTTACAATATTCAACATCCAAATTTGAACACCCTGTAGAGAAACATGTCACAAAATTAGTGTACGTGTACCTTATTTTTACTGTATGCCAAAAATATTTTGTAATTTTGAAAAAATAAATACACAATCCATGCCCAATTTAACATGACCCTCCAATAGTGATAAAAATAGGTTAATCAATTATAACTTGGCAACGCTGCAACCGATTCGGATTTTTTTACAGCGATGTAAAGGTAAAACTGGGCTAAATAAATTTAGAATAAAAATACAGGGTGTTCTATTTGGAAAAAACTCGTTTCTGAATCCCGCTCATATAAAACACACAATGAGCAACTTTAGTGACTGTTAAAGTTTTTTTTCCTAAAGTTTTTCTGTTTAGTTTATGGCTTTCGAGATATCGAAGAATAACGCAATAAATGAACACACTGTACACTTTGTTTAGTTTTTTTGAAATAAGTTTTGATCTGGAGGGTGTGGGCGAAAAGTAGGCAACCACACCGGGCGCATTATTACTTAGTTGTGGCACTGACTATACCTAAACTGTACAATAACACATTGTTGCCTACTGACGCTAAAGACTTGCAAGTTTATTAAAATTTTACAAGAAAGTGTCCATTCAACAACTGTACATCACCACAAAGTAAGAACTTTCATGATTCTAATAACGGAACCACTATAGATAGAGAAAAAAGCTAACGATTCGAAGTAAAGTCAGTGAGTTCGAAATAATTCTCTTGCGTTTTCGAAATCTATTTTCGTAGCAAAATAAGTTTCATTACTCCCTCCACCCCTAGTTTTCAGTCGGAGCGTCTACCATCAAAGTTCACTAAAATATCCAACTCAATACTCATTGACACCCCCGAACCCAAGAGGAGACGTGATCTGAAACTCACCCTCAGTATCTTGACAACAAGCAGAAGAAATCGTAAATAGCACAATGCCTACACCAAACAACACATTCATTTTCACTGAATGAGAATTTTGCCAACGAAAACAATTTGTTCATAGTGAAGCGTTAGCATTTTCTTCAAAACCGACACGCAGTGAATTTAAGTCGATCAATTTAATCGTCATCGTCACAGTCGAACCGATTTCACGCTGGTAGAAATCAATTTTTTAATTGCTTACCGGCTCACTTTTTGTGCATGAAATCTGAAATGTCTAATTTTTCATGCCTAGAGAATAAATGGTGTGATTCAAAATGATCTCCCTCCCCAATAACTTCCGAATGTTTTTCTTTGCTAGGTCAGTCTATGATTGTGACTCCAGTGGCGCCACTGTTGAATAAGTCACAATATACTCACCTGTCACCACAATGATTATGTATGTCCAGCTGCCTTTTCTAATAGTATATTATATAACAAGGGACTAAAGTGGATGTTTTAATCCCGCACGTGATGTTTATTGCCGAGGGCCAATAATCTCGTAAGGAATAAAATATCCTGAAGCATATACGCTAGTTTTTGCACTTCCCAGTATTATAACTTTCAACATTGGTACAATTAATAATTTTGATGAGTTATATAAACACGATACTTGGATTACTCAGTAGGTAACGTTATAGCAACAGTGTCAAAAAAATTTTTCAATTCAGTGACATTTCAATAAATGTTGACAAATAATCGTTCATTTAGTTTTATCAATTGTAATAATGTTAGTATCACTTAATTCAATCAATAAAGATTTATAATGGAATATTTCCTAATTTTTGTCCTAGTTATTAAAAGTGTAGCTGCGGTAAAATTTGATTTTTACTTTATGACCTTAGGGATTTGAAATGCAACTTTATCTCCCTAGGGACTGAAAGAAACATTTTAGTCCCTTTTATAATTAAGTGCAAAAAATCTTAAAGTTCAGAAATGTCGTGAAAAATACAACTGCGGCTTTACTGAATTTTAATTCAGTTTTTTAGTTCTTTTTAATGAAGTTTAATGCAGTATTTTCGTGTTTTTTAAGGCAACTATGCTTTTACACTATATTAATGAAAATAAACTCCTATAGTGGAATATCAGATCTAATTATTCCTGTGAAACTGCTCTACAAGTAACATTGTCAAAATGGAAAATAGATATTGTTTCAAACAAATATGTAGTAGCAGTATTTCATGATTTTAAGAGAGCTTTTCAAACCTAGACGAAGCTATAGAGGTTTTTCCACCACAAAATAAAAGACGCAAATCGCCTATACTAATTTTTATAACATAGTTCGTTAATGAAAACCCCAGTTTTCGCCCCAGCAAAATCGCTTTGTGGAATTTTTCAAACAAGCAATGGTGAAAGAAATTACAACTTTTTTGTTTTTTTGGAAATATCTCAAAGATTATTCAAGAAATCGTTTTACTTTTGAAGATATTTATGAAACCTACAAAATTGTTCTTCATACGACCATCGGTGCATTTTCCAATGAGAAAATCCGGGAAAACCTCGAAAAAGAGACCATTTTTCAAGAATTTGTAATTTTCATAAATCTGAAGCTGGACAAACAATATCGCGGAAACTGATAGAAAATAATATGTGGTTCAACTGTGCGCAAGATGTTTTCTGTACGATGTGTAGTTTTTGCAATATCGCGTTATAAACAATTTGAGGGCACATCTTGCAAAATGCACCGATTTAAGGGAAATCGTCGTATTCAAATTATCTAAACGGTATCTGGAAGTGAAATCAATATCTACAATTTGTATATGTTGGATTTTCACCTGAGAGGTGGGAAATGTGTTGAAAATGTCACTGGAACTTGATCAGAACGCTTCAAAGTGCGTCCGAAGTCACCGAAGTCACCCGAAGTCGCACTGAAGTTAACTCGAGGTGAGCAGATTCGACTTCTGGCAGCGGTAGAGGTCAGACGGCGACCTCGTGTTGGAAGTCAGGTTAATGTGATGTAATGTCCGCCGTTTAAAAACGTGCAACGACCCAAGAGTTTAGTGCTTGTGAAGTCCGTCGTAAAACCATAACGGATAGTTTGTGGTTAAAACGTGCCAGCAAATATTAAAAAGTGTAAATGATATGGGGTGCAGTATTACTTAGAGCAAGACAACTGCATCCCCCCGATACAGCCTCGCTGTCTACGCCGGTTGAAGGCCGGATGGGAACGGATTTCTCGCAGCGGGTCATGTCCATATAGCGCCGAATGGAAGCTGGTGGAAAAGGAATGGAGAGAGAGAGAACTCGAGTTGAGATCGGGCGACTTTGGGTGTACTTTATTTATTTATTCATTTATTTATACTGGTTACAAACAGACATAATCTAATTACATGTAGCATTGTGACAGATATAACTTAAAAACTAAATATTGTAAAAAGTATAAAATATATAACAGATGGAAATATCACAAAACAACATAACAGGGTCAACTAATCTAATATAAAATTCCGAAAAAATATGATTAATATAAGTTAAAATGAGTACAAAACAAATACAGTTGTTAATATTTAAGATTCACTGTAACAGTTTAGAAATCACAGAGTTTCTTGAGATGTTTAGTAGGTCTATTTCTGAGATTTTGAGGAAATCAGTAGCAGCAACTAAATAGTTATCAATAGGGGAATTCTTGTTAACATATTTGAACATGACATTTCTAGTTCTCAGTCTTATGTCAGGTACATCAGGTACACATACATTAACATTACATTGACATGTAACACATCGAAAATTATCAAAATTTGATTTTTTCACATTTTTTTAATAATGTGAGGTCGAAGTAAGTTCTTTGTCTTTCATAAGGTATCATCATGGGATATGTTCCATACCTTCTGAAATGCAATAATCTCAAAAACTTTTTCTGAATTTTTTCCAGCATTTGAGAATGTGTGATTTCGAGGTGAATCGCGTCGTAATAACCAAAATTTTTTTTTTTCATATGTTTTGGCGATTTCCATCTCCCCTACGGTTTGGTACAGATATTTTTCTATGTGTACGCATTGGTATTGATGTGTTCAATAGCCTCTGTGTGATTTCGAGGTGACTTGCGCCGTAATAACCAAAAAAATGTCCCCTACGGTTTGGTACAGATATTTTTCCATGTGTACGCAATGGTATTGATGTGTATAATAGCCTCTGTGTGATTTCGAGGTGACTCGCGCCGTAATAACCAAAAATTGTTTTTTTTTAATGTTTTTTCGATTTCCATCTCCCCTACGGTTTGGTATAGATATTTTTCTGTGTTCGCAATGGTATTGATGTGTATAATAGCCTCTTTGTGATTTCGAGGTGACGCCAAAAAATAATATTTTTTTCATATGTTTTGTCGATTTCCATCTCCCCTTCGGTTTGGTACAGATATTTTTTTATGTGTACGCAATGGTATTGATGAGTATAATAGCCTCTGTGTGATTTCGAGGTGACTCGCGCCGCAAATACCAAAAAAATAATTTTTTTCATATGTTTTTGCGATTACTATCTCCCCTACGGTTTGGTACAGATATTTTTCTATGTGTACGCATTGGTATTGATGTGTATAATAGCCTCTGTGTGATTTCGAGGTGACTCGCGCCGTAATAACCAAAAAAAATAATTTTTTTCATATGTTTTTTCGATTTCCATCTCTCCTACGGTTTGGTACAGATATTTTTCTGTGTTCGCAATGGTATTGATGTGTATAATAGCCTCTTTGTGATTTCGAGGTGACACGCGCCGTAATGACCAAAAATAATATTTTTTTCATATGTTTTGTCGATTTCCATCTCCCCTACGGTTTGCTACAGATATATTTTTATGTGTACGCAATGGTATTGACGTGTATAGCCTCTGTGTGATTTCGAGGTGACTCGCACCGTAATAACCAGAAATTTTTATTTTTATATGTTTTTGCGATTTCCATCTCCCCTACGGTTTGGTACAGATATTTTTATATGTGTACGCAATGGTATTGATGTGTTCAATAGGCTCTGTGTGATTTCGTGGTGACTCGCGCCGTAATAACCTAATACATTTTTTTTTCAAATGTTTTTTCGATTTCCATGTCCCCTACGGTTTGGTACAGATATTTTTCCATGTGTACGCAATGGTATTGAAGTGTATAATAGCCTCTGTGTGATTTCGAAGTGACTCGCGCCGTAATAACCAAAAATTTTTTTTTTTTAATATGTTTTTTCGATTTCCATCTCCCCTACGGTTTGGTACAGATATTCTTCTGTGTTCGCAATGGTATTGATGTGGATAATAGCCTCTTTGTGATTTCGAGTTGACACGCGCCGTAATAACCAAAAATAATATTTTTTTCATATGTTTTGTCGATTTCCATCTCCCCT
Source organism: Chrysolina oricalcia (assembly GCA_944452925.2). Lineage (NCBI taxonomy): Eukaryota > Metazoa > Arthropoda > Insecta > Coleoptera > Chrysomelidae > Chrysolina > Chrysolina oricalcia. The sequence continues at coordinate 13,865,543 of OX101818.2, read as the reverse complement.
ACGGTTTGCTACAGATATATTTTTATGTGTACGCAATGGTATTGACGTGTATAGCCTCTGTGTGATTTTGAGGTGACTCGCACCGTAATAACCAGAAATTTTTATTTTTATATGTTTTTGCGATTTCCATCTCCCCTACGGTTTGGTACAGATATTTTTCTATGTGTACGCAATGGTATTGATGTGTTCAATAGGCTCTGTGTGATTTCGTGGTGACTCGCGCCGTAATAACCTAATACATTTTTTTTTTCAAATGTTTTTTCGATTTCCATGTCTCCTACGGTTTGGTACAAATATTTTTCCATGTGTACGCAATGGTATTGATGTGTATAATAGCCTCTGTGTGATTTCGAAGTGACTCGCGCCGTAATTACTAGAATTTTTTTTTTTAATATGTTTTTTCGATTTCCATCTCCCCTACGGTTTGGTACAGATATTTTTCTGTGTTCGCAATGGTATTGATGTGGATAATAGCCTCTTTGTGATTTCGAGTTGACACGCGCCGTAATAACCAAAAATTATATTTTTTTCATATGTTTTGTCGATTTCCATCTCCCCTACGGTTTGGTACAGATATTTTTTATGTGTACGCAATGGTATTGATGAGTATAATAGCCTCTTTGTGATTTCGAGGTGACTCGCGCCGTAATAACCAAAAAAATGTTTTATTTCATGTTTTTGCGATTTCTATCTCCCCTACGGTTTGGTACAGATATTTTTCTATGTGTACGCAATGGAATTGATGTGTATAATAGCCTCTGTGTGATTTCACGGTGACTCCCGCCATAATAACCAAAAAAAAAGTTTTTTTCATATGTTTTTGCGATTTTCATCTCCCCTACGGTTTGTTATAGATATTTTTCTATGTGTACGCAATGGAATTGATGTGTATAATAGCCTCTGTGTGATTTCCAAATAATGCAGCAGTATTCTAATTTGGACTTGATATTTGAGTTGAAAAGCATAATACATGTTGAGTACCCAAAATCCTTGCAAGATCTCAATATGAAACCAAGTTTTCTATATGATTCTGAACTAATCCTGGTGATATGTACATTGAATAAGAATTTTTTTGTGGAAATCACACCCAAGTCTTTGATTTCATCTATAGCTTCTAGTTTGGTACCATTGATGATGTAATTACCCTGTAAAATTTCATTTTTCCCAGTACAGGACACTATTTTGCATTTGGATTCATTGAGCGAAAGATCATTATCCTCACAGAATTTCAGAATGGCATTAATAACTGACTGAAGTTTTCTTGTATCATCCAAAGATTCTATTTCGAGATATGCATTCAAGTCATCTGCATAATGCAAGAATTTGGCACATTTGATGTAATTACTTATGTCATTAATGAACTGCAGAGTGAAAAGTAATGGTCATCCAGAAGTACTGACAAAGCAGTTTGATTTACTGCTTTTGAATTTCTCAGTATTTGGACGATCCGTAAGATTATATAAAGTTTATCATATTTTAATTAAAAGAAAATTATGTTAATTTATTTAATAAAACTTTGTGGTTGACTCGATCAAATGCCTTTGCTAGATAGGTGTAAATGGTATCGATCTGGGCATTATTCATTTCTGTTGCTAAATAATCTCTAAAAACATAAAGGTTTGTAGTGAGAAAGCCATGCTGTTCCTCTAAGATTACTGGGGATACGTGAAGGTATTTATTTTTGAATAATTCTTTCAAAAATATTTGTTGATGATATTAATGTTATTTGTTGATGATGGGAGATTTGAAATAAGTCTATAGTTTGTTATTTCACTAGTATTTCCAGATTCATGAATAGCAGTGATTCGCCCAATTTTAAATTGATCAGGAAATGTATTGGTTTTTAAAGAGTTGTTGAAGATTGTCTGTAATGGCAGTGTCAGTATATGAGCATGAGCTTTATAGAAATAGGATGGAATACCATCTAATCCTATTGCAGTTTTTGGTTTCAAATATCTGATGACATCTAAGATTTCTGAAATGTCTATATTATTTATTGGAAGAGTGTCCAAGCCATAGTCTTTATACTCAATATCTCTTGCAATTCGTTTCGTTCTACTATACAATGACTGGAAGTGATTTGCATAAGCATTTGAAATGTCCTTATCGTTTTCAAAGATTTCGCTTAAAGCATTTAAGACTAACTTCCTGTGACATTTTCAACACATTACCAAGCTCTCAGGAGAAAATGCAAAATATGCAAATTGTAGATATTGATCTCTACTTCCAAATGCCGTTTACAGAATTTGAATAAGATGATTTCCCTTAAATCGGCGCATTTAAAAAGATTTGTCCTTAAATTGTTTATAGCGCGATTGTGCAAAAACTTCACATCAGACAGAAACCATCTTGCATACAGTTAAACCACATGTTATTATCTATCAGTTTCCACAGTATTGTTTTCCAGCTTCAGATTTATAAAAATTTTGAATTTTTGAAAGATGGCCTCTTTTTCGAGGTTTTCCCGTTTTTTCTCAGTGAAAAATGCACCGATCTGGTCGTATGAAAAACCATTATGTAGGTTATATAATTCTCTACAAAAGTTTTTTCGACTACGAAATGAATCCTTCGATAATTATTGAGATATTGCCAAAAATGCAAAAAATTTGTAATTTCTATCACTATTTCTTATTAAAAAAGTTCCACAAAGCGATTTTGCTGGGGCGAAAACCGGGGTTTTCATTTACGAACTATCTTTTGAAAAGTTTTCATCTTTCATTTTGTGTGAAAAGAGCCTCTTATTTTTATCAAACAACTTGGCCTTATACAGGGTGGGGCACCGAAAACGAAACAGATCGAATATCTTCAAAACGCATGTGTTGTGAATAAAATGCAAAAACAGGTCGATTTTTAATCCAAGGGGGACATCTTCCTATCATAACCTCAACTGTCATACCTCTCCCCCCACCCCTTGGGCACTATCACCCAAACAATTTGAATAGGGAAAGTAATAAGTGTGACACATCATTGAAAAGGTAATTTCATAAGGAATTCAGCCATGTCAATTTTTGACACCTAACTTTTTATTTTGGCGCCCTCTTGCGGAAAAAATAACTTTTCCGTATTCCAAATTATAATACTGCATTTGCAATTCATTTTGACATAAATTCGGTCACAGTGCATTATGGAATTTTTCTAAGAGAAAAAACAAAATGGCTGCTCCAAAATGGCGGACATGATATGGAATTATGGTCCAATTCAATTCAAAATTGATGTGTGGTGGTTTTCGAAGTCGGAAATTATGATTTGTTCGTCAATGCAAAAAAACAAGATGGTGGCTCCAAGATGGCAGACTAAATTTGTAAGTCTGGTCCGATTCGAGTCAAAATTAGTATGTGAAGATTCTCAGGGATTCTCAGGCGCGGTAAAATTCTGATTCTGTTACACAGAATAACCTACGTCACACATCTAAATAAAATATTATTTCCTAATTTGTATAAATTCTTTTTTTCATTAATTAAATTAATTCACTGTAGTCATACTGGAAACTTGTAAAACCTTCACATGCCAATTTTGAATCGAATCGAACCACAATTACCAATTTCGTCCGCCATATTGGTTTTTTGCATTGACAAAAATATCATAATTTTACATCCTGAAAATCCCCTCATATCAATTTTGATTCGAATCGGACCAGAATTACAAATTTCGTCCGCCATCTTGGAGCCATCATCTTTTTTTTTTGAATTGACGAACAAATCATAATTTCCGATCTTGAAAACCACAACATATCAATTTTGAATTGAATCGGACCTAAATTGCAAATCATGTCCGCCATTTTGGAGCCGCCATTTTGTTTTTCCTCTTAGAAAAATTCCATAATGCACTGACACCGAATTTATGTCAAAATAGCTTGCAAATTCAGTATTATAATTTGGAATACGGAACAGTTATTTTTCCCGCAAGAGGGCGCCAAAATAAAAACTAAGGTTGCAAAAATTAACATGGCTGAAATCCTTATGAAATTACCTTTTCAATGATGTGTCACACTTACTACTTTCCCTATTCAAATTGTTTGAGTGATAGTACCCAAGGGGTGGGGGGAGAGGTATGATAGTTGAGGTTATGTTAGGATGGTATCGCCCTTGGATTAAAAATCGACCTGTTTTTGCATTTCATTCACAACACGTGCGTTTTGAAGATATTCGATCTGTTTCGTTTTCGGTGCCCCACCCTGTATATGAATCTCTAATGAAAACTGGACATTCGAAAAATAATCAACTATCTGAATGAAAATGCAAATTGTCACTGACAGATTTTTTCTTTCAAGTTAGGTTTTTTTCACAATATCTATAAGATGTAGCTCAATGTCCAGCTGTTATAGATATTACAAAAAAATAGATTTCATTCACACACCTGATAACGACAGTAGATGTTAACTGTTGAAACGTCGTGACTCAAACACATGCAAAGAATATATTTTCTTTGTTTCTAGACAATGGAAGTCCAGAAGAATTCTACTAACAATAATACGTTGTCAACCACTTTCAAACAAAAAATAGATTATTTTCATTTAATCTCTCTGAATGAAAATGGAAATTTTCACTTTCGGATTTTTTCTTTCAAGTTATATAGTCTTTTCACAATATCTATCAGATGTAGTTCAATGTCCAGCCTGGCTTTAGCAGAGGAAGTAGTTGTTTTCTGTTGGATATTACAAAACAGTAACTTTATTTTTATCGTAGGTTTTTTCATTTTCAGAAGGGTCATGTTTGGTTCACTTTTATCAGCTTGATTTTATAGAAAATGTGAACAGGATTTTCATAAAGTCAGTTGTGGAATCATCTGCGAATGCAAGTTGGAATTAGTCGCTATTTTCCATCGTACGAGATAACCTCTCTTGGAAGGGATTCATGTTGTAAAGAGAAACATTCTCATTTGAAAATTGAACCAATACAAGACTCCTCTGGAAATGGAGAAAACCTACGATAAAATTGAAGTTACTTTTTTGTAACATCTAACAGAAAACAACTACTTCCCCGGCTAGTAAGGCATATGGAGACAAACCGGGTGACCTATTTAAAAAACGAAAGTTATTGTTACTTCCGATAAAACCGGAAGTTGCATGATGCTGAGTCACCACTCAAAATGTGCAGTTTTATCTCTTTAACAGATTTACATCGAACCCAATTGCATTCCATTATCTTCAAAAACAAAAAGTTAAAGGGGCAAGCCACTTTCCGCGGACACCCGGTATAGTGCTTCTTGCGTTCTGCAGTTGTCGATCCTGACGTGACGCCTTGATTCCTCCATTAATTGTTAACGACAATCTGGATCGGTGAGTCAGAGTTAATTTTGCACCTCTCATTAATTATAGAAAACTACGAACATTTTCAGTAACGATAATTTTCAGCTATAAAACATTAGGCTATGAATATTGATCGATCTTCACTTTAGAATAATACGTTTCGCTTACTTCCCTGAAACTTCATAGAAACTACTGACTTCAAGATAACAACTTCAACATCAACTTTGAAGAATGTACATCAATAATATCAAATATTGTTTGAAGATGATGGGTTGGGTAGGAGTCCACCCTGGAAGATCAGACAAGTTACAGAATCTTCTATTCCTGATCAACGTTTCGATAAACACTATTGTGCTCTGTCTGGTGGTTTCACTTTTCATTTTACGAGAAGAGCCACTCACAACAACCACCAGCATCAGTATTCTGGAAACTTCGATAACATTTTTTCATGTAAGTTGTCATTTGAGAAGGATGTATGTGAAGTCAACCACTTGTGCTTTGTTTTTTTTTCCGGCCCCAATTACCGAAGAAACACACACACAGATACAAAAAGGAAAATGTTTGATAGGGAATATTACATGTGGTGCACCACAGGTTTAATTGTTGGACCTATTTGATTTCTCATTTATTTCGATTCAATAATACCCCATATTCTATTTTCATTGGAGATTTAAACATCGATATTTTAAAAAACGATTAATGTAGCAGTGAATATTTAAATACCATGAACAAATCTGGGCATATCTCTGTAATAAATAATGAAACAAGAGTACAACAAAAGAGCGGCACTTGCATAGATCACATATTTGTCAAGTATGAACAAAATATTACAGATCGCATAATGCCTTTGATAGTTCAAACAAATATCACAGACCATTATACCGTAGCATTACAAATAATTTTTGATACGAACACAAATTATTAACCATAATTTAAAAAAAAAATATATTATATGCCATTCAGTTGCAATAGATCGAACACTCTGCCCTTCGATAGTCTAACGATAAACACCATTGGATAGCATCACACTATTCTGTCAGAGAGAAAAGTGAAATATCTAGGCGTTATAATGGATACAAACCTCAAATGGGATGCACATATAAATTATACAGGGTGTCCGGTAAACCTTGTACAATATTGAAACTGGTGATAGACCACGTCATGACTGTTCAGAATATCGGAATTTCACCTCAGTAAAAATATCACCGTTTTCGAGATAATGGGCATTTTAAGAATTTCTGGAAAATCGCTACCTAACCTTGGATTATTGAGTGTCATGTATACAAATTGGGACGAATTCAAATATATTTGCTGCTGAAGATTACTGATGAGTGATGCTGTCATTTTACCCTCATATCTTGAAAAATTGTATTGTTTTCTGAAAAACTGTTTCGTACGTCTGAAAGCATCACTCATCAGTAATCTTCAGCAGCAAAGATATTTAAATTCGTCCCAATTTGTATACATGGCATTAAAAAATCCAAGTTGAGGTAGTGATTTTCCAGAAATAAAAAAATGCTCATTATCTCGAAAACAGTGAGATTTTTACTAACGTAAAATTCCGATATTCTGAACAGTCATGATCTGGTATATCACCAGTTTCAATATTGTACAAGGTGTTCTGGACACCCTGTATAAGCAAGATTTATTATACACAAATTTGAGTACTTGAAAAAAGTCTACCTTTTTAACAACTAAAAGTCTTGTACCATGCCTTGGTGGAAAGTCACCTGAGATATAGTATAGTATGCTGTGGAGGCGCATTAAAAACACACCTTCGTCACCTGGAAGATCTGCAAAAGATGTTTCTTAAAATTATTATGTCCAAGGAGTTCAGATATCCCACAGACGTACTATTCCATGAAGCCAAAGTGTTTGACATTCGCCAAATATTTTAATACAGCATAAATAAGATATATCACCAAAACAAACGTTTCAACCTGCCGAGTCATTCTTATCCCATAAGGAAAAAATATCATAATGTAGTTCCACAAATGCAAAAATCCAAAGGACAGCGAAGTTATCAATATTTAGCAAAATTATATAATACTGTTCCACAATACATACAAAAAATCAGTAATTCACAGTCGTTCAAAAAAGTACTGAAACAATTCATCTTCTGTCAACCACGATGAAATATTTCGGAGGTGATATAATTTTTTTTAACTTATTCACCTATAATCACAAAAATATTATCCCAGTTTCCATGTACACATGTTCATCAAGTTGGTTTTCTTTAATAAATAAGGTTTTAGTCCACTAAATTTCAGTGCATATTTTAGATAATATTTTATCTGAAAAATCTTATTATTATAAATAAAATGTGTTATAAAAGATCACTTATAATATAGCCTTCTTCTCAACATCGTTATTCACATTTTTAAAAATTCTTTGAATGATATTGTCTGCTGTTTTATATTTTTTATATTTTCACATTATTGTTAGTGTTAAGTTATTTTATTATACAGGGTGTCCGGTAAACCTTGTACAATATTGAAACTGGTGATAGACAAGGTCATGACTATTCAGAATATCGGAATTTCACCTCAGTAAAAATATCACCGTTTTCGAGATAATGGGCATTTTAAGAATTTCTGGAAAATAGCTACCTAACCTTGGATTTTTGAGTGCCATGTATACAAATTGGGACGAATCCAAATATCTTTGCTGCTGAAGATTACTGATGAGTGATGCTTCTAGACGTATAGAACAGTTTTTCAGAAAGTGAAAACATTTTTCAAGAAATGATGGTAAAATGACAGATTTGAGTTTCATCAATTTTTTTAAAAAAAGTTTGGCATTATTATCTGAAAGAAACATAACCAATTGGAAGTGGACATTCATTTCAAAATAATGCTCATTTTGTCCAGACTCTACCATAGTATAAAACAAACTATAATTATTTTTGGAAGAAGTGGTTTCCATTGAATTAGGCGTGGTTTTAATCTAGGCTTCTATCAACTTTTATTCAAGAAAAAAAGGAAACTACCCAACACCAAAACTACGTCACAATCACACTCGACGCGCGTTTCGCCAACAAAGTTAGCATCTTCAGGAGCTAAAAGTAAGCTTTTAAGATTTTGAGATTGTTACGTAGTTTTGGTGTTTGGGTATTTTATTTTTTTCTTGAATTGCATTTACACCATAGGTTCCAAAATATTAATTTATTTGATCAACTTTTATACTTACGCCCAAAAATTATTTTATTTAGATTTATCAGGATAAAATGTGGAAATAATTATTAATAATGAAGAATAGACTGCTTGGTGGCATTAAATAGTATGTCATTAAAATTAACTTTTCATGTAATTAAGCCTAATAAAATTATCGAAATGAAATGTCGATTATCCGACATGGCACCGATTAATACGAATTCTTGTGATAAATGTCGCAATTGTCCAACATCCAGATTCCAAGGAAGTTTCAGAGACCGACAGATATACAGGATGTAACCAAATAAGTGCAAACTTTTTTAAGAGATGAATCTTTGTCGAAAATTACAAACTTTTGTTTGAACAACTTGTGACTTCTATCGTAGTTTTTTTAAAAATTATTCCGCTTGTTTCATTCAGTGGTATTTATTTCTTTGTCATACCGTACATACGTTATACTCCCTGAGAATATGCGCATATGCACAACATTTATGGTGAATGTGGAGGTAGTGCTACTACTGTACTGTACTGTAGCAGCGCTTTATGCAGAACTATATCCGATTGCACAATGCCGCTCATAGAATCGCTGATTTGAGGGCTATAACCTATAACGCATTTGAAATGGTTCTTCTTGAAAATATGTCGTCTCTGCGTACGAGTGGATGGAAAATAACATTTTTGTAATATTATTCAGTGCGATGTTGAATAGTCGTTATTGTGGTTTATAGTGTATGTTGAATAAAAAAAACCGTTGAATTAGTATTTACTTCATTACATCTCATTGAATGCTTCTGAGCAGTTGATTCGTTATTACTCATAATTATTTAATCATTTTATCTTGATAGGATAAAAATAAAACACATTACTGACAAAGTCTAATGGAGTTGATTTTAGCTCAGAATAACATCACACTCTAATATTATCGAAATTCTACTCCTTCCAAAAATAATGATCGTATGTTTTATACCATAGTGAAGCCTGGACAAAACGGGCCTCCTTTTGTAATGAATATCCAGTTCCACTTGGTTATATTTTTTCAAACAATAATGTCAAACTGTTGTTAAAAAAATTGGTGTAACTCAAATCTGTCATTCCACCCTCATTTCTTGAAAAATTGTATTGTTTTCTGAAAAACTGTTTCGTACGTCTGAAAGCATCACTCATCAGTGATCTTCAGCAGCAAAGATATTTAAATTCATCCCAATTTTTTATACATGGCATTTAAAAATCCAAGGTGAGGTAGTGATTTTCCAGAAATTAAAAAAATGCTCATTAACTCGAAAACAGTGAGATTTTTACTAAGGTAAAATTCCGATATTCTGAACAGTCATGATCTGGTCTATCACCAGTTTCAATATTTTACAAGGTTTACCGGACACCCTGTATATGCGAAACACGTGTTCTGGTGATATTTATTATAATCAACATTTTGATCGTAATGTATATATTGTGTTTGCTTAATAAATATTTTTATTATTATTATTATTATCCAACTTAACTTGCATGGTGAGCTTAAATTAGTTGCGGGTCACTCATCATTGATTTATTTTAGGAATAATGACAATTAAATAATCGAAAATATTCAGGCTGATTTAAAAATAATTTCGCTTTGGTTAATCAACCATAAAATTACTATAAATATTGATAAATCTTTCTGTTTTTGTCAAAAAGAAAATACAGACATATCGTAAATTCAATAGTTTTCAACGGAAAAGAAATACAAAATATTTAAAAAAACAAAATGTTTGGGGCTATACATTGATGAACAACTTTCTTGGAAAAGCGATAAGTATTGAAAATTTTCGAAAAGGAATATCTCCTATAATTGAGTTTTCCTTCAAAATTCGGTATTTCATTCCCTTGAAATATCAAAATTAACATATTTCAGTTCAATTTATTCAAAAATGCAATATTTAATATCAGTTCAGGGAGATGCCAATTCTACTATTTTGCATCCACTCAAATCTTTGCTTTAGTTTTAGCAATATGTGAAACGATTCAACTTGAACTTTCGATTTTCTTGGCCTTGAACGATACCCAATTTTAGTAAATTTTCTTCATTTCAGACCCGTATACTTGAATATTTTTAAAAAATCCGTGATGATGGCCGAAAGGATCTGAAACGTTATCAAATTGTCATACATGATACATCATTAAATTCAGATAAAACAATATTTCAAAAATCGGTATTTTTCGAAAAAAGGGCCGTATTTAAAAAAATGAAGTTGATAATGGTTGTTCGATAACGAAACGTTGTACAGTAAAACTGATCAAAAGAAATCTTACAAAAAGTTTATATGAAGAACTGTTTTTTATTTCGTTCCAATTCTGACGATAAAACAAGAAAAAAATTAAATCAAAAATAAAAAAATTCAGTTTTTTCCAAATAACTTGAAAATTAAAAATATTTTTGGAAATTTCATACTTTCTTATAGATAGCCCCTCTGTTTTCTCATTAAACCAAAACTGTATGTATTACTGTTTCGGATATCTCCATGGTGAAAACCCTTCTCTTGGACTGTATTATGTCGAAGAGAAAATAAACATCACTTCTTGTCCTATTTCAGGGTAACGTGAAACTGATAGCACTGAAGTTGAAGAAGTCTAAAGTACAGATGCTCTTGCGGAAGACAACAAAACTGTGGAAAATTGAAGAAATCAAATCAAAACATGTCAAAAGAGACTGTTTGCGAATTATGAAGATTCTCTCGCTCATGTACTATTTAATGGCCATTCCGGCCTTTTGCGTTATTATGGGTTTCATGTTGCCACCGCTTCTAATAAGAGGAACAAAAGTTTTAGAAATATACCAACCGGAAAATGTTCCAGAGCCCTTAATACTTTTCCTCCAAGATTACGCTCTTGTATTCGGAGTATATTTACCAGTGGTAAGCTTCGACATATTTTATCTAAGTTTACTTATCATCATGAAAGTGCAGTTCAAAATATTGAACTACAGAATGAGAGTTATTCTGAACGGACACGGAAGAAATTCCAGCATCAGAAGCGACGTCAAAATCTGGGTGGATCAACACAACTATTTGCTTGAGTAAGCCAGACTCTCCTGCGAGAAAACAAATAATATTTCTTCATTTTCAGCTTCATCAATGAAATGAACGACACATTTTCAACATCTTTACTTTTCTATTTAGGTGTCATAATGTTCACTTTTTCTATAGAGGCATTACAAGTCACCAGTAGGTGAGTGACGTATATTATTTGAGAGTTCGATCCTTAACATGCATTGTGTAGCATATTAAGAGGTTAAATGACTACTTTGAGGAAGTTCAAGTCTGAATTGACAATATTCCACGGGCTATGGTTGATCGTTTTTTTGCTGTCAGGTTGGTAGTGAATTTTGTTTTTGAATGTTTGAAACACTGAATTAATACATTGACATGTTGTAACACTGGCTGTGTCTATGAGAGAAAAGCGGAAAGCGCTTCGCTGGATGAAGCATAAAAGCGTTTAAGCGTTCCACAAGTCTACTACACCTTTTTCAATTGTAATTCAGAAAGTATAACATGTATTTCAGAAAGAATAATTTGTAATTCAGAATTATAAATTGTAATTCAGAAAATGTTAAATGAATTTCAGATTAGTGAAATGAAATTCAGAAACTGTAACTTGTAATTCAGATTAGTAAATTGTATTTCAGAAAGTGTTACATGTAATTCAGAAAGCGTGAGTTGTTATTCAGAAATCATCAACTGTAATTCATATATCAAGAATAACCCGTATGCGTGAAGTTTTATAGGAGATGCCTTAGTTCTGGACGGTACTGAGGCAACATTTTTTCAGTTGAGTGCATTGTCTCCAATGTTAAACCCAACTGAAACAGTATGATCCAAGTCCCATGTAAAAGAAAATATTCAAATTCCCCAAGATGAAGGTATGGATGATGGAGAACGACGGCTTGTGTATCTTGAGCACATTATTGAGAAAAAAAAGAGATACAATACATATTTGGATATGACTGTGGTAGGGCTGCATAACACCCCACCAATCACTATGCTGCAGCTTTATCATTTCAAGACATGCCCTTTGGCCGATGAATATTATTACTATATGTATATGTAAACATTATATTGATGTTCACCAATAAATAATTCGTTGTTCTCATATTCCCTACTCTTACTTATCAGATCCTTGATTGGTTCTGAATTACAAGTGATGGTTTTTGAATTACAATTGACGCTTTCTGAATAACAATTTACTAATCTGAATTACATGTTACGGTTTCTGAAATCCAATTACCAATTCTGAATTACAAGTTATATTTTCTGAATTACATTTTACTAATCTGAATTACAAGTTACACCTTCTGAATTACATATGAAAAAGGTGTAGACGGTCCATAAAATGTCAAATTGCAGGCCGCGAACCCCTTCAAATAAATCCAGCAGAAAATATCTGCAGCAGCAGCTTTATTTATCTGCAGCAGCTGCAAGAGGTGTCAGCCGTCTATCACGTGAAGCGTAAAAGCGGCTGCAACCGCTGCACGCTGTTAGACGCACCCACTGTCTAGTGTTAAGTGTCAAATAAATTTTTTTTTTCAAATTTGAATTTATTAAAAAATCATTTGCAAAAAACTCAAGCCTGTTGCAAATGATGTGTTTCCCGAAAACTACAAAGAACTTGCGCAAAGATGGTTGTTCCATTCGAATCGTCCCATCGAAGAAATAGAATTCTTTCTTCATAAAAGAATTTTTGAAGATAATTTCGAAGAGAGTGAAAGATTGAAGAAGCGGAAGACACCGATTATGTCAAAACTCTGAGTTGTTGTTGAGCTGATGTTTAAATTCAAAATTTGAGAAAACCATTTCACTATGTTTCCTTTCCAGACCCCATTATCTGAAAATGATTCCAATACTTCAATAAAAGAAGGTGAAAGAATAATGGGTGATTCTGTTTCTTGTAACTCTGAAGATGATAAGATTTACTTTTGTAACTCTGATGTTGATGAGTTAAATTTTGAGGCATTTTCTGTTAAGAACTGTCAATGAAAAAAGTAATAATATTGCTAATATAGAGGAATATATCACACCGAAACCAAGGATGAGTCTGTTGTCTTTCTGAATATGGTTATAATTGTGCACAGTTTCTGGATAGTTGATCCTTGACGCTGACAGCACAACATAAAAAAATAAAACAAAAACAGAAGCACACTGGTTCTCAAATTTGGAGAAGAAAACGAATGACTAGGAATGAACCTTCTAAATTTGGATCTATAATTAAACATAAGGCAAGGTCAATGAAAATGTTCTTTTCCAAATTTGGCTCAAATGACAAATAACGGCAGCCATGAAAGCTGGGTTAGATAATGAATATGCTGCTACAGCTTAATATGAAACAAAAAATGCAGGTTTCACATGTGTTATTAACCCAGGAATCTCTTTCTTGGCAACATCCCCCGCAGAGTTATTTTTAATAACAGTACCAATATTGTTGGAAATAAAAACATTCGTATCTAGAGGATAAAAAACATACACTGGAAAACAATGTGTACATCTGGGGTATTTCTTGACAACAGTAAGGGAATGTTAGCTTTTAAAACAACAACAATTACTTTCAAATACTCAACAGTACTACATTCTTTTGGACTGGGTTCCTGTACCAGTTAAACAAGATTCTATTTTAAATATTTCAAATCCAATTATGAGCTTTATACAGTCATGTGGTTTTGAAGTCCATTCTGGCCACTGGTGATGTTGGTTGGTTGGTTAAAGGCTGACGAGCGGGTTTACCTTTGAGGTTTCCCTTAACACTGAGACCAGCTGGGGTCTATTGTATTGTTCTGTCGTCAGTGGCTCCTAGTTGAATCGGCCTGTGTTTTTCACTAGGTTTAGTAGTCTATTTACTAGGTGTAACGGATTCATGCCTGTTTCTAGGTTGATCTGTCCGAATATTCTGTTGCACTTGTTGAGCAGCGCGTCGCATTCGAAGAATCTACAGTCCACGGGTTTTCTATTTATTCCCATGATATGTAGGTGTTTCCTAAGGCCGCAGTGTCCGGTTAGTAAGCCGGTGATCGTGCGTATCTAAGATCTGTTAAGGTCGAGTCTGTCAGCCGTCAGTGTTTGGCTCAGGTGCCTCACCACTGTTGTGCTGTGTCGATGCCCTTCGATTTGGTCCCAATATGTTTGGTGTTTTGATTTCTTCCACTCATTGATTAGGTTTCCGCATCGGGTTTTGCTAATTCCAAAGGCTGGTTCTGGACCTGTGAATGGTGATTCAGATTATTTCTTTGCAAGTTGGTCTGCTTTTCATTGCCTTCAATTCCCGGGCACCCACATAAGTGTAACCTTGTTGCGTTTCGACAGTTCATTGAGGCTCTGAAGACATTCCCAAACTTGCTTTGACTTTATCTGTATTGAGTTCAGAGCTTTTACAGCGCTCTGGCTGTCAGATAGAATAATAATAATAATAACATTTATTCATAAATATAACAATACAGTGATACACACACAAAAGAAATACAAAAATAATAAACATTTACAACATCCACAGAAGTATTATACATACTTGTATGTGGTGAATATATGCGGGTTAGGCATATTAAAAAGAATATAAATAATTTAAATTAAAATAATACATAACAGTGTTTAAAATATATATACACGTCTCAGATAATTTTTTTTTTTGTTTTCTTTCTATACTTATATGAAGTTGGGCCTTTCTCTGTATTCATTCAGCCATCTATCATTTTATGTATTATTGTTTTGTCTGTTATTTTAACAAATGATCTGAGTTGGGTTTTAAAGCGTTAGAAGGAAGTTTCATCGATAATTTTTTGTGGTAGTTTTCTGAATATTTTTGGTGCCAAGTAGGAGTAACATTTTTGACCTACTGTTTTAGAAACTATTGGTATACAATACTGATTGTTCGATCTTGTCGCGTATCCATGGTTTTGAGTAGAAAGTTCTTTTTTATTTTTATATTGCTGGCATCCTATCTGAATAATATACAACTGTCTAATATCCAATATTTGTGTTTCAGTATAGAGTAGAGAGCTTCGATATCTTAAAGGTTTGTTGAGGATCATTCGGAGGAATCGTTTTTGAGAGATTTCGAGGGCATGTAGGTAGTTTCTTGATACTTCTCCCCAGCCAATAATGCCATAATTAAGGTGTGACTCAACCAAACTGTGGTACAGTATTGTTTTGTATAGTATACTACGAAGTTTTTTTGTTAAATATTCCATATGGTGGATCCATCGTAAGTGATTGTCAAGTATTTTAGTTTTCCAAGATCTTTTTCAATATCCAATTTGAGATTGTACCAGTCTTCATTTATGTAAAATATCACAGTGTCGTCCGCAAAGCTGATTATTTTGCGGATTGTTTCCTGTTCAAATAGGTTATTCAAGTAAATTACGAATAGCACTGGTCCCAATACTGTTCCTTGAGGTACACCACATTTATTATTGATCTCTTTACTGACATGATTTTTGAATTTTACTTTTTGAGTTCTACTTGTTAGGTAGCTTTCGAATAGGTTGTGTGCTAGACCTCTTACACCCATATCTTCTAGTGAATCTAAAAGAATGGAGTGATCGACAGTATGAAAGGCCTTTTTCAGATCTATAAAAACACCGATAGAAGGAGTGCTGGAGTCTAAGGATTCATAGATAGTTTTTGTCAAGGAATGGATTGCATCATTGGTAGATTTTTTCTCTCTAAAACCATACTGGGATGTCGACAGTAGATTATACTTTGATAAATATGCGGTAAGTCTTGTTTTTATTATTCTTTCGAAGACTTTGCTGATTGCTGATAGAAGTGAAATAGGACTATAATTAGAAACATTTTCAGTAACGCCATTTTTGAAGATTGGTGTTATGAGTGATTTTTTTAGAATAGAAGGAAATATGCCTAATTCGAAGGATTTATTTATGATATCCGTCAAAGGTTCACATATGAATATAGATGTGTTTTCTTTCATACCCACTGTCTAGAATTATATATATGCATGTCCTTATGGCATGTGTCTCTACTTGGATTACTGTGGTGTTGTTGTCAACTGGGGCTATTACGTTCCTTTTTGGCCTCACCCCGTATATTCCTGCTCCTGTTCCTTCATCTGTTTTCGAACCATATGTGTACCAGATAATGTTTCCAGATGTTTCTGGCCACTACTACATACTTTGGCCAAAGACGGAACAGACTAGTATAAATTTGATGACAGTTGCTTAAATATAATGTTTTCTATCGAATTAGACCTTTTGAAATACCTTACATCCTATTTTACCGAGAAGCAGCTATTCATAATTCGACAGACCTCGTTAGGAATTTTCATTCAATCAATTCCAACTCTTGAAATGACGTGATGTTGCAGGTTTTTCCGGGTTTTCTACAGCTGTGAAAGCGAATGCGCTAACGACTCAATTTAAGCCCCGCCCCCTGAGCTCCGATACAGTTTTTTTTCATTATTTCTCCGTTATTATCCTATGTATCCTATAAATACCGTGGATACCTGACTCGATCAATTTTTCATTATATTTTAACTTTCAGATATACCAAGCCAAATATCAAAACAATAAACAATTCGTTGAAGTTGTCAGATGACAATTATAATATACTTGAATCAATGTTTCCAACATTTAAAAACAAAATATATTACCAACCTGACAGCAAAAAAGAGATCACGGATAGCCTGTGGTATATTGTCAATTTTACAAGATGGCCACGTCCGAGAATATCACCCTGTTGTAAAGATCCACTGCAGAACTGTGTGTGTATGATTAAAAAACTCCCTGACCGGCCCCCTCTCGATTTGCCAGTCCCCGCCACTGCCGATTCATTTCCGATCGAGTGAGTTTGGCTTTTTGTTTTTGGGGTTAATTATCCGGAAGGGTAGGGTGATATTCTTGGAAGTGGACATCTCGTATGATTGAGGATAGAACTTCTTCAAAGAGAGTCGTTTAACCTCTAATTATACGCCCTGAATATCATACTGTAGATGTTAGGAGTCCCTTTATCAAAAAGTTTGCTATAGTTTCACGAGATATCTGAAATATTCAGCGTAACTTTCCTTCCTTCAGATTCATTTAAAATTACGTCAATTTCCAAATCAACTTGATACCGGGTGACCACGAGCTTTCAATTTCACAAAGTTCCAATTTTTCTAAGGTTTCCTAAGAAACAGGTTTCAAATTTGGTATGTCGCTATAGTACTTGAATACTCCTATTTTGACGCTACATCTGGGAATTTGCAATTTCCTGTTTCACCGGAACTGACCCCAAAATTTTTTTTCCGTATACTATTATCCGAAAGATCTTCGGATTTGTTACGGCAATTTTTACATACAGTTGATTGCGCAATCGAACAAGGTTAGCCATCAAAATTAAACGAAATCATTACTACTGACACCAGAAGTAGCTTCAACGTAAATTCCAATCGAAAATTGTTGTCCTCATGAAGTTGCGCTTATCGTATTTTTCAACAATTATTGAAAATTTCCTCAAAACCAAAGATCCCCTAAACTATCATTTCTCAAATAGCAACAAACTCATGTTGAAAAATGATGAATTATATTAATTGCATGAACAGTTTTGGAGGATATCGAAAGGAACCGAAAATACAATCAGGTTTCATCAAAAGTGTTCTCAAAATTGAATGTTCTTCAACGAAGGCGGCTTTAAATATAAGAAAGCTGAACAAAAAAGCATATTTTATAAACGAAGTGACAGTTTCAAATAAATGAATAATATGGAACCTTTGGTGTGAATACAATTCAAGGAAAAAGATACTACCCAAACACCAAAACTACGTCACAATCACACTAGACACGCGTTTCGCCAACAAAGTTAGCATCTTCAGGAACTAAAAGCTTACTAAACCACTTATCCTACCTTAGGTTTTAGGTTTTGAACGTGAGTGGGCCCGTATCAGGCCCTCCACTGCGGCCAATGGCCTATTGTGGCTCACCCTATGGTTATATTTCTCCCAGTATATCCAATCTCTTGACGAAATTGAGGAATGCATTGGGAGAACAATTTACCAGGTTTTCTGGCCTTACTGTCGTATCGCCAAATATTGAGAATCTGGTTCTGGCCGCTGCAGGGCATGTACACAGAATGTGTTCAGCCGTTTCATCATCCTCCATGCATAGCCGGCACTCTGCATCTTGTGCAAGTCCGATTTTATGCATGTGGTATTTGAGTTTGCAGTGGCCAGTAAGCAAACCTACTATAACTCTGAGATGCGCTCTGCTGAGTTCTAGCAGTTTGTCAGAGTCCTGTTTTTTCCTTGTACAAGCAATAAATGCTTTGGAATGGGCTAGGCCCGGTAGACTACGCCAGTACTCGAGTCTTTTATTGTCTGCCCAAGCTGTTATGACATTCTTGGCAGTGCTATATGCTAAACCGATTACCGGTTCTGGTCCAGTGAACGTTGTTTCGGCCCCCCCTTTTGCTAGGGCGTCCGCTATTTCGTTTCCTTCTAGGCCTGTGTGACCTGGTATCCAGACTAGGGTAACGTTGTTGCGTTGCGCCAGTCGGTTTAAGGTGTCTCTGCAGTTCCATACTGCCCTAGATTTAAAGCAGTTGGATTCAAGCGCTTTAAGTGCTGCTTGACTATCTGAAAATATTTTTATTGTTTTTCGTGTGTGGAGCCGATTTTCCAGCTCCCTGGCACACATTTCAATGGCATATACCTCTGCCTGAAATATCGTAGCTAGTTTGCCCATACTGAACGAGCGTTTCACTACTGGGTTCATCCCATATATTCCGGCTCCGACGCCTTCCTGAGTTTTGGAACCATCGGTGAACCAAAGTTCATTTGCCCTACATAGGTTGGTTTCACCGGACCCAGTCTTCTCTTTCGGGAAAGACCACAGTGTAGGACGTGTGAAGGTTGATGGTTTTAGGCATGATGTCTGAGGGCATTCCTAGAATGTTGTGAGCTATTATGCCCTCCAGCATTCCGCTGCCTCTCATGACACATGCCTGCGGTAGACTAATGGCCGCTTGATAAAGTCTGTATGTTGCCCATCTTGCCTCTCTCTCCAGAACTATGTGGAGAGGAAGTAATCCAAGGAGGACTTCCATTGCTGCCGTTGGCGTGGAGCGAATGCTTCCAGTAATCGCCAGGCACGCTTGTCTCTGTAGTCCGTTAAGTTTAGCAATGGCCATTTTTTTATGTCCCTTGCTCCACCAGACTATAGAGCCATACGTTATCATTGGACGTATGACTGTCACGTACAACCAGTATACGTGTTTTGGTGACATGCCCCATGTTTTGCCACATATTCTGCGGCATGTCCATAATGAAAGGCTAGCCTTCCGGATAGTCTTTTCCAGGTGCGAGTTCCAATTAAGTTTTTAATCCAGGGTTATTCCTAGATATTTTGCTTCACTCGCAAAAGGAATTGTTACACCATTGATGGAAGGAGGTATTAAATGTTCCAGCTTCCTTTTCCTGGTGAATGGTACTATGACCATTTTGTGGGGGTTAATGGACATTTCCTCCCTCTCACACCATTTATATATGGTATCCAATATATCCTGAAGGACGTAGGAGATCGTCTCTTCGGATTTATCGTTTATTACTAGGACCAGATCGTCAGCATATGCTTGCAGATCAACCTCCCACAGCGAGAGAATGGCCAGCAGATCATCCACCAGCAGTGACCATAACAGTGGGGAGAGGACCCCCCCCTGGGGACAGCCCCTGGCTGGCTTGAAGCTGACACATTCCCCCTGTAGAGAGGTCGTTATAGTTCTGTTGTGAAGCATAGTTCTTATCCGGTCACATAGTATCGGTTCAATCCCTCTAGAGACAGTGGCCTCATATAGGGAGTGAGGTAGTGCATTGTTAAATGCTCCTTCTATGTCCAGGAATGCAGCGACTGCTATTTCCTGTCGTTCCAGGGCGTCGCTTATTCCTGAGACAAGGTTATTGAGGGCAAGTTCTGTTGATTTGCCAGCCTGGTAGGCATACTGGTGAACATTGAGGGGGTGCTTTGTTAGTGCCCCACACCTTATGTGCCCATCCAGTATTTTCTCCATGCTTTTCAACAGAAAGGATGTCAGACTAATGGGTCTGAGCGATTTTGGGTGTGGGTCATTCCGACCCACCTTAGGAATATAGATCACCCTAGTCGCGGTCCAGTTAGACGGAATATGGTTCCATGCTAAAGAGTCTTATAATGATAGGTATGATAGGTATGATATGTTCCAGTCCGATTTGTAACAGAACTGGAGCTATGCCATCCTCTCCTGGTGATTTGTATGGGTGGAATGAGTTAACCGCCCATCTTATCGCCTGTGGTGTAATTATTTTGTTGGCAACCACCCAGTCATCTCTGTGAGGTCGTTTTATCCGGCCTATATTTGTGACTAGAGGTTGATTGTCCAGAATCAGGCTGCCTGGGAAGTGGTTATTAGCTAATAGCTCTAGTGTTTCTTTCCTGGAGGCCGTAAAGGAGCCGTCTGGACGCTTACCTACCTTACCTACCTTACTTCTATTTATACCACTAGTTCTTAACGGACGTCAAATTAACTAACATTTCGAATCTACCTACTACTTATCTGAGGGGCAACCGCACTCATTATCAAATTTGCCTTCTTTTGTTGTTTACTAATTCTATAGTGTAACACCAGCTTTAGTTAATCCCGGCTTTTGCTAGAGTTGGCAGCAGTGGACTTCCAGACTGACAGAACGCATCCATGACAGCGCGCCAGAACGCCGATAGCTCACATAACTCGTACTTATTATAAGTACGAGTTCTGTGCGATAGCTCAAGAGTTGTTGATATCATATTGTTAATAGTTGTGTACTTTTTTGAAGTGTTTTCTAATATATCTTTTAATCATTACATCTCTTCTTCACATTCACAGCAGTGTAGTTTACTTTCGGGTAGCTTGTTAATCTTGGTGGCCTATAAAACTTCCCAACTGAACCCGTTGCAGAACACTTTTGCAACAATAGTAATTTACCTGCACTAAATTAATTTTAATTTTATCTTACATGTTTTGGATTTGATGACACAAATTTCTTGGAAAAAACAATAACTCATGATTTTTTTGTGTGTGGGTGTTGGCATCAAAACAGAGTTTTTTTGCCACAGACTTTTTTTAATGATAGTTAATTAGATAATAGCTATTAGATAATAAAAGATTTAAATTGAGATTTGTTCTTTGATCAAAAATTCCACAATTGTTCTATAAATCTCTTCCTTGAATGTGCTCAGCAGAATGATGATATTTGTTGGCAGTTGGACACCTTGGGTGAATAATTTATTTAAAAATTCCAGCCGGTGTGTATTATGGACATTACAGGTGAAGATCAAATGGTTGATGTCTGCTTCTGATGAGTTATTGCAAGGGCAGATAGGGGATATGTTTACCCCAATTTTGGATAAATGTGTGGGGAAGCCTCCATGATTCAGTTTCAGTCTTGTTATAGTGGCAGAGTAAAACCTCGATACTTTAAAAGTATCTAGATGCGGAATGTTTCGAGGAAGCTGGGGATGAATGGATACATAAGGGTTTTTGGAAGATGATACAAAGTCTACCCAAAGTCTCTCCCAGCGTGTTCTCACTGATTGTCTGGACTCACTAATTATGTCTTCAGGTGTGAATATGTGACTTATATGTTGGAGGGAGATCGAATCTTTCGCTGCTTCATCAACTTTCTCATTTCCCACTATGCCTGAGTGGCCCTTAACCCAGATGAAAATTATTTTAATGTTGTTAGCTTGGAGATGCAGCAGTGTACGTATGATTTCAGTAATGATGGGGTTAGTGTTGGACACTGAAGCGTGATTATGAATTGCAGTCAGAACCGATTTCGAATCCGAGAGAATGACAGAGTTGCCACCTCCACTATGTTTAATCCATGATAGGGCTTGAAATATAGCGTAAGATACTGCGCTGTAAATTGACGAACGATCAGGGAGGCGAAATTGTGGAGCATTCTTTCATTTTCAACATAAAAGGTACATCCCGAGCCATTTCCATTTTTAGACCCATCGCAATATATAGTATTTTGTTTATCTAATGTGCCCAATATAGACTTGGTTAGAATATTATTCACTTTGGGTATATCAGTATATAAGGGGATAATTACAGTTGGTTTGTACATCGAATCCTTGGAATCTAATTGATATACAGGCAGGATGTTATGAGAAACTATTTTGTTCAGAGATTTATTCAAGGTCACAAAGGCCTCTACGAACAACTAGAACGTACAGCCATGAGCAACCCCTGTCTCCCTTCCTAGCCAACTTGTTCAGGAGTAGATCTGAAACGGAAGCAAGAGAGAGCTTCAGCTATTTTCCTAGGTTTTGGGTTATATACGTGGACGACGTGTTCGCTAACTTCGATACGAAACAGGTCGATATAGACAGTTTTCTTTCAGAATTGAATAGCCAGTTTCAAACCATATCGTTCACGTATGAAACTGAAAACAAAAAACAGCTGCCATTTTTAGATGTGTTAGTAATTGGAAATGACCAAAATCAGCTTGAATTCGATGTCTACGGGAAGGACACGAGCACACTCAGATACATCCCCGAGAGCTCCCATGAAAAAGAGGACAACCCTCCTAAATATGTCGTATTTTCAGAACCCTCAATATGAGGTGGTATACAAAACTTCGTGCAAACTTCAACAAGTATTGGGTACTCCCAAAGATAAAACAAACGAAAAAGACAAGTAGGGGATTTATGAAATTAGCTGTAAAGACTGCGAGAAAAAGTATTTGGGTCAAACCCGAAGGGCCATGAAAGTACGGTTCAGAGAACACATTGCTCATATCCGATATTCAAGACCCGAAAAATCGAGTGTGGCCCAACATGCTTTAGATCACGACCACCAATTTGAGGACACAAGCTTAAAATTAATCAGACAGGTTCATGACCATAGACTTCTTGATGCATTCGAGAGTCTGGAAATTGCCAAGTATAAAAATAGTTTTAATGCTGATAAGGGTCATATTCCTTACAGCCCATTATTCAAGTTCGTAGTGCATTGAAAAATGCTTAATTTTTTTTCTCTACAATAAATTCATGAGTAATTGTTTTTCCAAGAAATTTGTGTCATCAAATCCAATACAAGTAGGATAACATTAAAATTAATTTAGTGCAGGTAAATTACTAGAATCAGTAAACAACATTTGATAATGAGTGAGGTTGCCCCTAAGATTAGTATTAGGTAGATTCGAAATGTTAGATAATTTGACGACCATTAAGAAATAATGGTATAAATAGAACTAAGGTAGGATAGGTGGTTTAGTAAGCTTTTAGCTCCTGAAGATGCTAACTTTGTTGGCGAAACGCGCGTCGAGTGTGATTGTGACGTAGTTTTGTGTTCAGGTAGTTTACTTTTTCTTGTTTGTTATTTTTATTGAAGACTACAGAATGGTAACTTGTTTAAAAACATTCCGTTGGTGCAAAAATGTACTCGAAATGAAAAATTTGATACACTGCTAATTTACGTTGTTCCATTGATAGAGACACCACCGTTGTCTTCTTAGAGAAAAATAGCACGAATGAACGCAACAAATCAATCAGGAATGTTCTACAGAGCACCATCTCAAAACTCTAGGTCTTAGTGGGTTGGAAAATATTGGTAATCTTGTTTCATGAACAGTGCTATCCAGTGTTTATCCAACACAAGATTTTTGTTGGAGTATTTGAAACAAGACGCGTACATGAGGGATATAAATACGAGTACCTCTAGTATGAAAGGGGCCCTGATCAAAGCTTTTGCAGAGGTGATTAAAGAAATATGGTCAGAAAACTCTTCAGATAGTAAAGTTAATCCAGCTCCTTTGAAGATTCAGATTAAAAATTTCGCACCTTGTTCTATCGATAACTCAGGAGTTTTTACAATACTTGTTGAAGGGTCTACATGAAGTTGCCAATAAAATTACTGAGAAGTCTAAATTCATATTGATAGAGATCGACGAAAATTTGAATGAGAGGGAAAAAGCTCAAGAACAATGGTCGAGATTCTTGTTGATGGACAACTGCAAGATTGTAGGTTACTTTGTTGGCCAACTGAAATTTTCATTGAAATGTACATATTGTGGCATTGTTCGGTTACTTTCGAACCATTCTGGGACCTTGCTCTACCTTGCTCTACCAAAATAGGTCAATTGAATCTTTCGCAATGTTTGGATTCTTTGACTAGAGAAGAAACTTTGGATGGCGAAACACCTACATGCTCAAAATGCAGAGAGAAAAGGAAGAGCACGAAGTCCCCTTCTATCAATAAATTTCCTAAAATTTTGGTAATTAATTCAAAATGTTTTCGTCCAAGAGGAAGATTCAAGGAAAAATTAAAAGAGATTATTGATTATCCTGTAAAAGGTTTGGATATGAGAAACTATGCAACGAACAGTGTAGTCCCTTGTCGCTACAACCTAAGTATATGCATTGTCAAATCACAGCGGAACTATGGATTGACGTCTTACTGTAGACACCCTTCGTACACCAGTGGCACGAGAATAATGACTCTAGTATTTTAGCCAATAATTCTAAATTACTTGTACGCGAAGGATCCAAAGAAATGATCTATGCGTTATTCGGAGGATGTAAATGTGAAGCAATACTTTTGAAGGAGGAATTTGTAAATCTTAGACAAAAAATATGATCTGTACATAGGTGTTATGTCAATACACGAGGATCCATCGGTGTAAGAGCTGATAGAAAACAAGGACCAATAAATATCCTCAAAGACGAAAAATTACTTTCTGATATTCGCTATGTTCTGAAGTGTTGATTGGTGGATATAAAAATGTCTCTAGAATAGACATTATTGGGGAAAGCAACAAACTTTTCTTTTATCATCGATGTTACAAAAATCTGGGCACTGAGACTAAATTAGAATATGTTGAAGATAGAAACAGGTACAATGAAGGTGGAATACTAGCGCCGAATGCACTCTTTGTATTCGAACTTTTAAAGTAATCGATCTACAGAATCTGAATGTGTTGGGTGTAACTAATGCAGAAAAACAAAAATCGACTAAGGGTAATGGAAAAGCCACAGATCACAGGAATAGTGATCAGAGAGACACCTTCCCTTACCGAGTAATTTCTATTCGGTAAAAAAAACAGGTTAGATTCCCCAATTTTCTGATGGAATGATAAAAAAAAAACTGATGATAAAAATTACTCATTGTGAGTTATTATCTTCCTCGTCACCATGTTGTCAGCAGTACAACAAACCTGTTTTTGATGTTTCTGCTGGAATGAAAGACCCTTGGTTTGAATCACTGTTTAGCAAATGTTTTGAATTTGATCAGTCTGACATCTGCAACTCTCTTAAGATTTCGTTTAACAAAAATTGGCGTTATTTCAGACAAAAGGTATTTTTACAAATCAATCTGAACAAAACTGATGAAATTTTGACTGTATTGTGAACCTTGTCACTTCTTATTGGATGGAAATTATTCTACATGAAATTGTACCATTTCCGTCTGCTCTTTATAGTTTTGGTTGATAATAAAGAATCGATCAAAGTTCAGTTTAAATGAATAATTGGATGAATCAGAGCCCAACCTCAAAAACAAATTGAAGTCAAGAAGGAATTAAACAATTAACTTGAAACTTAATCATGTGATAAACTGAAAGAGTCACAAATCTGAAATTAGTAAGTAGTTAGTTTATATGTACCTACCTCCATATATTCAGTTTATTCAGGAACTAATCAGTAGATTGTTTCAAATATTAGTTTGGATTTATCGTAATTGTGATAAGCAAAAATCAGTTTTTCTCAGGTGTTTCGCCATTTTTCATATCACTCAGTTCAGTGCGAAATTGATTGCTGATCCAAAACGAGAAACAGGCCCTAGCAATTACCTAATGATAGGTATTTGTTCTCAGTGGTTACTTTTACTATGCCTATTCCAACATTTTCAGTCAGACAGCTGAAAGATCACATGTTTGTGAAGACTATTCACTCTACCTTCACAAGGAAGTAATTTCAACCTTTATGGTATTTTTTAGGACGAATCCCGATAATATATTGAAAGCTGTTATGTACCTTGTTGTGGCATTGTTTCAATTCACTGTACTCTACTGTGCACCAGGACAATTTTTGATCGATGAGGTTAGTACATAATTTTGATTTCAACTGTTTCTATAGGTCTTTAAATCAGAGACAAACAAATTAGAACATAATGACCGTTATTCTTATTTAGTAAGGGTTTATGGATATTTTTATAAATATAACAGTACTTTACATACAATGTAATTTCCTGCGACTATCAACAGATTTTGTCAATTTTAAGTCTTGAAGTTATATCTTGTATTTATGGATCTATTTGTGTGATGTTGAAGACTTCCATTCTCTCACTTGTTACTATCAACAAGAGGTTTCAACCGGTATGGTATCTTTGATCGTTATCAACTGCCGAATAACCTGTCTCGAGGTAATGAGATACATTTACTACGAAGAGGTGTGATTAACAATTCTGGAAAGTTAAGTGGTCGGGGCCTATACCGCTTGCGTTCTCTTTAAATTAACCCATTTCTGAAAAGTCTTTGAATTCTCTTTTGATTGAACCAAAATGTTCTTCCTTGCCTAGGACTTTGGCAAGCAGAACGAAGAAATAAATAAAACTGTAACAACTTCTTCGCTAATATATTCCTTTAATTACTGGACTATAATACCTCGCTCCAGACAGTGCGATATGGAGATCAACAACTGTCATTGTTCCAAGGTGATCCGGACCCAAAAAGGATAATAGGAGTAATCTATCTGTCAACGTGACGTTTCTTGACTTTTGTCAGTATTCATTTTAAAATCATTTCAATCCTGTGTAATTCTGTTATAATAAAAGTTCATTCTAGTTCCACTCACTCTCGATATAGGAGTCTACCCACCCCGTCTGATAAATTTATTTATCAACATCGTTACAAAACTCTTTAACTGATTGTATTTATTTTTGTTATCTTAAATTGTAATAGTTTTTTTCTACATTCATGCAAAAAGCAAAACTTTATTGAACTATATTCAGTGGAAAAAGAAGTTCTTTATTGCACTAGTGCAATAAAGTTTTTATTGCACTCATCTGTCATTTTACTTCAACGTGCTGTCATCATGACAAACATAAACGTTTAAACCTACTACATATTTAGCAGATATTCTGTGAGATTGGCAATAGGTACTTCACTACGAAATATTCATATTGAAAATTGCACCAATTGTTCATTCACTTTCAACATTGAGGGTAAAAATAAAGTTTGAGTTAAATTGTTCGTAACGTATTAGTTCCTGTTTCAATGCAAATCGATATTAATAATAAAGTATTCAAGTTGCGCTTTTCATTTTCCTACACCTAGTGCCGCACCTCAATAAATCATTTTTTGCTTTCTGCATGAACGTAGAAAAAATGTTGTATGCAACTCGTGCAAAAATTGTTTATTGCACTCGACGTATTGCAACTCGGCCTAACGGCCTCGTCGGACAATTTCACGTCGAGTGCAATAAACATTCACTTTTTGCACTTGTTGCATAAATAACTATTTATCTTGAACTGTTGTTCTTAAATTGCGGAAATGTAATTGAAAATATGTTATTTGAATATTAGGTCTCTATTACCTTAGTTTCCCGACCTTGAATGTCATTTGAAATGAGTATGATGCCATTACTTTGCGTGAGAACACTAATTGCAGTAGTAACTATATTTAATCGGATTCGGTATTATAATCGAGTTCGGTATTATGATCTTAGAGTGGAGCAGATTTTAGTCACGTGGCCACAGATTAATCGAATAAATCGGTAATAAAAGAACGAAATGGACGTAGATTTGACTTTGACATGCTGCTAACCAATAACCACATTCAAATTTGAATCGATTTTTTCGTAAAGAATCTTTAAGTTTAAAATTTGAACCTTTTGAGGATTTCAATAATGAATTTACAAAAAACAAAGCTAGTTTTTATTACGGAAAATCAAAATATTATTTTTGATGAGATAACCATAACCTCACATTTCCAAATTAATCGTACTCGTCTGCCAAAATTCTCCGAGCAAACAAATCAATCTCGGACTGGATAGATTTGAAAAACCGAATGATCAAGATTTACCTCCACTACAATCGGTTGCAATAAAATAACGATGCAGACTAATCTGAGCAGTCGGACGTAAAAACCGAACGCGCTTAATATAAGACAGAACGACAGATAGTAGAGGAGGGGGCTTGGCAATCTATTTTAAAAATACACTCAAATATTTAGAATTACCCAAAAATTAAAATATTGAAGATTTGTGGTTTGGTGTAAAACCAAAAACATTCCAATTGCCATCGGTTGAATCTATAAACCACCCCGAAAATTTGAAAATATGTTGATATCAGTTTTACTCCAGTTTGATGAAATTAATCTGCATGGGTGACTTCAATGTGAACCTGCTAAAATTCAAGGATTCTTTTGTTCTTCGTTTCAATTAACTGCTGTCAAGTACTATGGTTTGAAACAGTTGGTTAACTTCCCAACAAGAATAACAATTAATATTTGTCAGTCATCGACTTTATTTTAGAAAGTTTCAGGCCGGGAATTGCGCATGTTCTTCATACTTCTGATCATGAATTGGTCCATGCAACATTGAATGTGAACTACGAGAACGATAAGTCATTATCATTCAAATACAGTGATTCAAAAAAATCAATGAAAATCAGCTGTATTCTGAACTTCGTTCAATACCGTGGCACAATATTCATGATCTTGAATCCATCGATGGAAAAACAGCATTCTTCAATAAAAATCTCAATTTGCATGCACTCCTGGAATCATCTGTATTAAAAAAAGAAGTCTTTATGTACCATGGATTAGTGGAAATATAATGGTGGTGTTAGGGAAAGGGACAAGAACTAATAAATCGACAAAAAGTGTTAGGGAAAGGGACAAGAAACTGAAGAAATTCAGGAGAACCGAAAACAATCAAGACTTCGTAGAATACAAACACGTAACTTCACTAATAAATCGACAAAAAAAGGGGAAAAAGCATATTACCCAAAATAATAATGCCTGGTAAACTCAAAATTTATAGGGAAAAAAAGACTCCTGAAATACTACATCTATCAGGAGTTGATGACATGAATGATTCCTTCTTAACTTCGATTCCATGTACCTCTCAAGATTTGAGTACTATATGAAGGACGTCGAGCTGGATTCGTGAATTGTTTACATTTTAGGAAAATTGATGGGAATGATATTTTCAATTGTTTATCAATAATAAAAACACGAGAGTTTTTCGGAGACTTCTGAGGGTTGCTCGTATGGGTGCAGCCAGTTGACGAAAACAAGATATTTTGAACAAGCGTACTATTTTTATATAAAGAATCAGCACACGGAGTGTCGGTCTTATTCTGGATTACCCTGTATATATCAGGCTCTAGATCTCAGTCTGGTCTGGAGACTATAGTTACAATAAAGTGTTCAGAAAGAGGGTTGGGACTAATATTGTCTGACCGACGCCGACGTTTCGAATTTCAATCATTTCATCTCCAGGGTCATTCAATAACGTGGTGAAACGGATTAGAAACAAAGCAAAGAATAAGTGTTCCATGTTTTAAACGCTTATGGAGGTAAAAGTTTGATCTAGGAACAGATGTATTAAGATACACCAAATTCAATGTTATTTGTCCCATGAACCTGTGTATCTACCAGATGTATTTATACATTAAATTTTAATGACATCAAACTCAGAACAAATAATCTTTGGCGAGTCACCGTAACATTGCAAATTTACTATCAGTAAATGTTTCAGTCATATTAACTTGCAATAATAATACAATAATAATTTTTTGGCACATTTGGTGAACGTTTTTTTTTGAGGTGAGAAATCAAAATTTGCTGCTAATTTTTATGTAGCACTTAGAGGTCGCAGCGAACGATCTCATTATTTATTTTAATTTGCCCTAACCGTGACAGTGAACTTTTGGTAGTTTTTTTTTCAAATTTTTTTCCTACAATTTTTCTAAGCCAAAAGGGCAATTCTACTCCACAACGCTAGGGTCACCCGTTTTTGAGAAATTTGCAAATTTCTGCATCGATGCAGGTTATGGGGTCACTTGAGCGCCATGTGGATTTGCTCAGAACTTTACACAAACTGAGTACCCATCTCGTTTAAATAAACAACTTTTTTTAGAAATAGTTCATTCTCAGGATACAAAATGTTGAAAAACCTTTTTTTGAATTTCAATACCCTTTATTCTAAGAACAAATCATTTTTCGATGCATCTTGATAAAAAAAATATTTATTTTGGCTAGATCTACCAGCTACTCAGTTTTTGTAAAATTCTAAGCCACTTCATCCGGCGCCAAAGTGACCCTGTAACCTGCATCGATGAAGAAATTTACAAATTTCTCAAAAACGTTTGAACCTAGCATTGTTATACATACCTTTTTGTTTAATACCAAATTTTGATTTAAAATAATTGAAAATAAAATTTCAACTTCAACTCCCTGTATCCCCGAAACGAAAAATTTGCGGACACATGTTTAGATGAAATTTTTATCTTGAAATTAGTCATATATTTACCCTTTGAAGTTTGAACAAGTAATCAATAAACACCCTGTATATATAAAAATCAATATTGAACGATACAAACCATTATCATCAGTATTCAAAAATTTTGGCTACTCGTAATCGTAATATTTGCCTTGTTATCAGATTGACGGAATACAATTCCAAAAACTCTTCATTTAAGAAAACCAACAAAAATATATTTCAACAATTTCGAAATATCTGCAACAAACACAAATTATCAACCTTATTCGCTTATCGTCAGTAGACGTTCATCCGTATCACTCTTCACTAATCAATTATTTTTAGCATATTTTACAATTAACACAATCATTGTTTGTGTAATCCTATACGCCCCTAAGATTATTACCCCTCATTGTCACGCAAAAACAATGACATCCAACGATAAAAACTACTATAAAACGCTTTGCCGAATCTCAAATAAGCAGACTCATCAAGCAGTGCTCAAAGATGAAGTGTGTTCTAGTTCTTTGTTTGGTAGCCCTCTGCTACGCAGAAGTGCCCTTAACACCTACTACTGCCCCTAGCGTTACCTTCGGGGAAGACGGCACAATCACTATTACCGGGGCAGATGGAAAGAGAGTGGTAATTTCCAATTCTATCGGCAACCCTGGTAGAAAGAACGTCGAAATTTCAGTACCAGACCCGCTTGGAAAATCGAGGACCATCAAAGTTAATCAGGACTACAATGTTAGGACAATAAATATTGACGACCCTATAACTGGAAACCAGCCACTTGAAGGGGGAAGATCCAAACGAAGCACCATTTCGAAATCCTCCAAGGAGTCCAAAAAAGGCAAGTCTGAAGCCGAGATCCTAGATGAAATCTTCAGAGACTACCGGGGTGCTGTTGATCTGAAGTCTTACGAAAAAGTATTGAAGGAAATTGACAGCTACGTCAAGTCTGGGGATCTAGATTCGTCAATCTACAAGGTGTTGAAGAGCTTTGCTCAATATGAAGCTCTTAGTCCAGAAGAGTCATACTTAGGACAGAGCACTTTAGGATCCGAATCAGGTATTGGTTACTCTTCAAGACTAGCTTTTCTCCAGAATTACTTGAACAGAGCTAACGGTGAACAGCAAGGATTGAATGTTCCCTGGATTGGAGCCAAACGACCAGTATCTGAACTGTATCAAGGACCGGTTTACTCCGGTGTCACCCCATACTGGTACAAAGGCATGAATGGAGCAGGTCTTCAAGAATACAGGTGAGAAAAATATTTTTCTTGGACTTTTCGAATGGTCTAAAAAAAATGCAAATTAATTGTCAGTCGTACACAATTATAGAAATACTCATCCCATATATTAACAAAGTTGGTGTTCATTTCCTACCCAGGTGGAAGATATCCCAAACTTCTTCAATTATTTCAATTCTCATGTACAGGGGATTCTCCAAAAATTAACTAACTCTTACCATCGTTATTATTTTCAACAGATAACAGGTCCCGGATCTCCCTTGCTCGCACAAGCTCTGCTTTTGAGGGGTTTTCTCCGAAAACCTGGGAGTTTCGTAAAAACAAATTTTACAAATTTTTTTTTTACTTAGAACTGAAATGCAAGAAAAAAACGAAGCTGCAAGATATGAACTACTGCAACAGCAAGAGTTATGGTGAAAACTAGTTTTTGCACTAGCATTTGGGAACAAACCCAAAACGTTTTATTTTATTGATTACCTAAATAAGTTTATAATGATTCCTAAAAGTTATTTAAGACCAAAAAACCGTTTTTTAATAAACAATGAATCACTTCGAAAAAGTTGCAATTTTTAATTATTTCAGATAGATATTTAAAATTTTTCAATATTCCTAAAATTGAATTCATTAATTTTTTAAATGAGTTTTTCTCCTATCTTCGAAAGTAACCCCACTCATAAACCAATCGTAATGAATTTCTCAAAATTAACGCCATACTGGTGGTCACGTGATAAATGTCAAAATCGATTTTTAGATTTTTCGATATGCAGAAACGAACTTCTTAAAAAATAATTTTCAACGCTGATAATTACACTTTCCCCGTACGTTATAAATATTATGACCCACTTTGTTTATAGCTGAGATATCTGGCGTTGCTCAGGCTTTTCTAGGAAGTTCAGCAATATCTTGAAATGTATATTCAGTGGTTTCTCACCCCCTAGCCCCCTAGGATAACTGAAGCAACATTCCACAGCTTCTTTTATACTGATAAGGAACGTGAGAGAATTTTCAGCACGTTCTAGAACCTTCCAGAAAAATATAAACTGAGATAAAACCATGATGAGGCTTAGCGAGGTTTTATATAATAAAATGGAAATAATAATGGGGATAACCATCAGAGTTGTTGACTCCTTCTGGATCTTACATACAAGTGTCGCCATATTTACACGTGGCTCCACTCTACTGATGATTTCCAAGAAATCTGAAACACATGTATTTGTTTGTTGGACACTCTGAGGGTTATAAATATTATTTTCCAACCCATTTCATTCGTTCTGATCTTTTCTCTTTCATTACGTTCAATGTTGTTCCATTCTATTCGATCCTCTAAAATCGATCCGTTACATAAAAAAACTATTTTAAACTTTACCTGTTACAGAGACTTTTATGGACAACAACTGAAAAACCAACAAACTCCCGTACAAGATGCCCAACAATATCTTCAACAAAAATGGCAGCCATCATATGAGCCCTACCAACAGCAGGTGTTGCAACAACAACAATGGACTCGTCCTCAGTCACTGTGGAGTCTCCCCAAACAACAATTGGTACAAGGGCAAGAGAAATATTTGTGGAATCCGTTGCAAAGACAGCAGCAGTTAATTGAACCTCAACAACTGACCCAAGCCCAACTTTTACAATCTCAGCAGTTATTGACACAACCTCGAGAACAACTGAATTCCCTTTTACCTAAACGTCAGTTGGTGCAAGAACTTACATGGAACCAAGTTCAGAAGCCACAACAGTACTACGGACCACAACAACAGTACTATGAACCTCAGCAGCAGTACTACGGACCTCAACAGCAGTACTATAAATCCCAACAAGTGTACTATGGACCACAACAACAGTACTATGATTCCCAACAGCAAAGGATTGATTCCCAAGGATATCAACTAGGAAAACAACTGGAGAACCAGGTCTACCCACAATCGCAACAGATTCCAAATGAACAACTTTGGGCTCTATCTGAACAACAGTTAGCACGAGAACAACAATTGGCACAAGAACAACAAAGACTTCCTTTGAGCCGAGGTCAGCAAATCCAAAGTAGTCTTCCCTTGGGAAACTACTGGCAGAGACTATGGGCACCACAGATGCGTCAGATTCAATATCCTGTAAATCTCCCAGTTGTTTGATGCCATTTTCTATATGATGTTCAAGATTTTCTTCATTTTAGTAATAATAAATGATAGCAATTTTTATTCGTTTGCGATTTATTCTCTTTTCCTTCAATTAAAACTCAAAAGTTCCAGTGTTCTACCTGTCTAAAAGACTCTCTTCATTCAACCCTTTCACATTTCCTGTTTGGGGCCAAGCTAACTGCTGTCCCAGATCTCGACTGAATAGCAATTAAAGGTTCCAAAATATCATCCAGCACTTCTGGTCAAAAAGGACTAAGAAATGCGTGTCTAATATATAGATTTCATCATAATGGAAAGAAAACTACCCACAATTGGCATCTTAATACTTGTAAAGACGATGGACTTCCATAATTGAAATGGCTAAAGTCAGTGAGGTAGTGGCATTTATAAGGACTTTCAACGTAAATCATCGTCGAACATATAAACTCTGCTCAAATCCTGTACCTGATTATGAGAACATCGAAGTCGATCGTTTTCGTTTAGAATTTCATGAACACTCCTAGAATATCCCATATTGCTGAAGAAATTTCGAGATCTATTCTATTAAAATTCCAGATGGTCCAGAGGTTCCACTTGAAAAATGTCCTATAATATTGCAGAAAAACCTGGGATAAATTTTTCAAAACTCTCGACAAGTTCTTTAAAGCTGAGGACAAATCTTCAACTATGTTTCACGATAAAATAACAAATCAATAAACTTTAAACAATTTTGATATTAGTTATGTTTCTCATTCATGCCATAAGATTGAGTATAACAATAAATAAATGTTATAAAAGTTATTTATTGTATGTCTTCTTAGCCATATAAAACACGAAAGATAAGCAACACAAGAACGCAGCACAAATACAAAATTTTATTCACAGTTAATATTGTTATGAACCCAAATACTTTCATGTGAAGGAAGTAGTCCATCCTCGAAGTGGAGTTTCAGTATATAGAGGCTAAGTAAAACTCGTTTTTCTTCGACAGCCATTGCCATAGCACATTGTCGTTGCAAATTCGTATTAATTTTCAAACCTTTCAATGTCAACCACCATTCCACCTTAATATAGGTGGTAGGCCTTACTGCGCCTAGTTCAAGTTTTTAAAAATGTTTTGTCAATAATTTAAATTTTACCTGTAATTTCAACTGATGATGAGCATTTCTATGATCGAAAACATGTTTTTGATGGTATCATGTTGATACAACCACACTTTTGACAATTTATTGCCGAAGCTGTGTTGACAACAGCCCACCCTTTCCTACCTTAGGGGTCAAATATATATTGTGGAGACGACTTCGAGTTTTACTTAGCCTCCAAATACTTTCCTTAACTTTTGATATTTATGGCAGTTTTATTTACTGATTCAAATCATATAGACCATTCCAGAACACGTGACTTTGACAGGTCGGTCATATTTGCTGGAGGGCACACATATCGATCAGTTGTAATTTTAGTTTAAAAGTTCATTTTTCTGGTGTTATTTTGATAAAATTGTAACAAATATGCCTCGAAGTACTTATTATCTATCCCTTAGCGGTGATATCAAGTGCCGGTACGATGAAAAAATCGTATTATAGACAATATCGCGATCCGTACCAAAATTACATGATATACACTAACTTTCTATAAAATGTCGAGAACAAAAAGCTGCAGACTCATCTGGTATCCCACTTGTGGTGTAGAGTGTAGGCTATATTTTGGGTATGAATCCTGTCAGGATGCATGTTTTTGTTTAAGGCACTGGGTTTTTTCTAAAATTATTTTTGAAACTCATTTATGTACAAAAATTAACTGATATACACTAACTAACCCTCGATAAAATGTCGAGAACACACACGCCAAGTTTTAAGTTGTGATTTACTGAGGTGGCCCATTTTAAAGCGTTAATCCAAGCATTGAACGGGGCCAGGTAGCCGAGTGGTTGAAGCGACATTGTTTCAATCACTTTTGGCTGCCAGTCAAAGGTTCAACCCTAGCGACTGCAGAACTTTTTCTGATGGCCCGAGAAAGTGCTAGGAAACGCACGTAAAAAGGTAAGACCTCGTTAATCATTAGCTCGCACAGGCTTCGACTTCTGAGGGCTGCCGTTTGTAAGGGAACGACAGCTGGTTAACGGATTTTTTTTTATTGCGGCGTTGTGCAAATAGATCATTTAAATAGTCACCATGCTTCGTTAAAACTGCCGGAAATGAAAAAAAGGATACCTCATCCCTTTCTCCCCGCATTCCACACTTAAGAACACTACAAAAGGATGGCATATTGATACATCTAAGAACTAATTAAAGTCTATCTATTGACCGTTGTTTACCAGTGAACAATGAAAACTAAATAGAATGTGTGCCCTCCAGCAAATGTCAGTGACGTCATTAAGGAATGGTCTATATGATAACAGGCATAACCTAAAATGTCATCCACGGATACAATACAGCGTATAGAAAATATGATTTTACATTCTGTTGTTCAACCTAGCTACTTTCTGATTTAGTTGAATTTGGATACTTGGAATGTATGTCAGAATAAATCAATATCGTTAAAGTTATCATTGCATACAGTGTCACCATTCTATGTAGGTGTGAGTTTCTTCCCGAGTTTGTTCGACAGAACATTTCGGAGAAGAGGCGAGCATTCCTCTGAGAACTAGATGGAACATTGAAATATACTTTTGATAACATTTCATGGGAGTCGATCAAGTCATTGAGCATTTTGAATAAAAATATTATGTCGGATTGCTCTCGACGAGCCTTCAGTGTCAGCATTTGGAATTTGTTTCTTAGGAAGGCTGTACCAATTCTAATGTTGTATTCCCCCTATTTCTATAGTCGAGATATCTTTAAAATCTATTTTGAACGATTTCTAATCTAGTTTTGTAAATAGCGTACTGTGGACGCCAGATTACATAAGCAGGATACAAAGGAGTAGAATAAGATTTTCATAGCCTGAAGTTTCTGCATTGTATGAGGATGAATCCTAATGTCCTAATACATTTCAATGCTAAGTAATCAATGTGTGTTGAGAACGAGAGTTTTCTGTCCAGTACCACACCTAGTTCTTTTATTTTGTTGACTTTTTTTAATATCAATAAAATGGTAATCGTATATGGTTTCAAGTGTAAGAAGTTAAACAACATTTATCTACATTCAAATGGAGTATGTTGATTAGACAGAAGTTAAAAAATCTGTTCAATACATTTTGGATCAGAAAACAGTCAGGTACACTATTTAATTAGGAATAAATATTTTGCGATCGACTGCGTATAATATAAATTCACAGAAATGAAAGCATAATTTTGTGTTGTTCAGAAATATAATGAAGAAAACGGGCCCCAAATGTGAACCCTGGGGTACACCCAAGATTACAACATATGGGGACGATTGATGCCCATTGATTGATACAATTTTTGTTCTATTATAGATATATAAGGCGAACCAGCGGAACAGGTCTCCGTGTACACTGAGTCTAGATAACTTAGATAACAATTTGTTTTGATTCGTTTTGCCGAATGCTCTACTGAAATCGGTGTTAAAGGAATCTTCTCAAATCTGGCAGTCCATCACATGCATCACGTATTCGGTATACAATACCAAATTTGTCTCTATAGATCTTTTAGGAAAAAAGCCATGCTGTTCCTGTGTGATAGATTTTTTTAACAGAAATATCCTGAACTATGATCTCATGAACTTTACTAAGAATATTCATTTTGCAGATAGGACGGTAGTAAATTGGTACTACAAACGCGTTTTTCCATCTTTCTGGAAAAGTGTGTTCTTCGAATGATTTAATGATGATCATAGCTAACGGCACACATATACTTGATGAACATTTTCTCATGAAAAATTATGGTAATCCGTCTGGGCCATTACTTTTGAAAAATTTTGAGAAGAGCTTGCAAATATCTTCCCCATCTGCTGAATCATCACCCAATTTCATTCCATTGGGAATATAATTTTTTTGATTAGTTTTGGATATGGAGTACAAGAATTGTTTACACATATTTGGTATTTCGTTTTGGACAGAATTCGCAAAGATTTTGTTGAATTTGCTTGGATCTGTTTTGCAATAGACAAAAAAGTTGGTATAGTAGAACTAGGAGCTAGAATTTTCCTATTTTCTGTGAGCTTTGGATTTTTCGATAATAATTTTTATAGTGTTTTGTGTACATCGAACAGGAATCTGACTAAATATTCTTTTTTTTTCGGTACGAAAATATCTATTAAATGATGTTTTTTCATAAAATGTCTCTGGACGACCATTTACATCTTCACATGATTCGAAAATACCCACCCAATTAATGTTATAGATTTCATCGTTGATTGTATTATAATCACCTTTCCTAATGTTATCACTAAGAAGCTCTATGTTCGAATTGAGGATTATCAAAGCAGAGAAAGCGATACTGAATTCAATTTTGTTGCTGAAAATTTATAAAATATGTCATTCGAGAAGGTAATGGTGGTTTTATGCCAAATGATTCGTTCATTGATAAAGAAGAAATAAATACTTCCAATTCACGAAAAACGAAAAATATATACTGTTAAGGCTGAGACATAATTGAAGATGTAATAAGGTTTAAGGTTTGCGATTTAGGATATGAATAGACCACATCCCCTGTGCTGTCATGTTACAGGATTTTCTTATGTAATAATATAGATGAATAAATCATATTCAATAGGTATTTCAAATATGCTGGATATTAAAAATTAAATTATGTATAGTTAACTGGAAAAACATGTATCATCATTATCAAATGAGTAAAGCTGCTATTTTTTTCATTTTGGATATTCGTAAATTCAGTATTCTTATTGATGGAATACCATTTCAAAAACTCGTCATGTACGACAATGAACAAAAACATATTTCAACAATTCGAAACTTCTGCACCAAACCAATTATCAATCATATTCGTTAATCATCAGTAGACGTGCATCCGTATCACTAATCAATTATTTCAAGCATATTTTTTAATTAACACAATCATTGTTTGTGTAATCCCAAACGCCCTTAAGATTATTCCTTCATTCTCACTCGAAAACAATGACATCCACCGATTAAAAACTACTACAAAACACGTTGCCAAATCTCAAATACGCAGACACATCGAGGAGTGCTCAAAGATGAAGTGTATTTTAGTTCTTTCCTTAGTGGCTCTCTGTTACACAGAAAGTCCCCCGAAAACAAATGTCGCTACCGCCAACATCGGGGAAGATGGCAGAATCACTATTACTGGGGCCGATGGAAAGTCAGTAGTATTTCCCAATCCTGGTCGAAACACCGTCAAAATTTCAGTAACAGGCCCTATTGGAAACATCGACGACCTTACAAACGGAAACCAGAAAGTTGAAGGCGGTAGATCCAAACGAAGCACTATTTCGAAATCCTCCAAGGAGTCCAAAAAAGGCAAGACAGAAGCCGAGATCCTAGACGAAATCTTCACAGAATACCAGGGTGCTTTTGATCTGAAGTCGTACGAAAAAGTGTTGAAAGAAATTGACAGCTACATCAAGTCCGGGGATCTAGATTCGTCAATCTACAAATTTTTGAAGGGCTTCGCTCAATATCAAGCTCTCAATCCAGAAGAGTCATACTTGGGATATAGCTTTAAAGGATCCGAACCAGGTATTGGTTACTCTTCAAGACTAGCTTTTCTCCAGAATTACTTGAACAGAGCTAACGGTGAACAGCAAGGATTGAATGGTCCCTGGTATGGTGCCAAACGACCAATATCTGGACTGTATCAAGGACCAGTTTACTCCGGCGCTACTCCTTTCTGGTACAAAGGCATGGATGGAGCAGATCTTCAAGAATACAGGTGAGAAACATATTTTTCTTGATCACATTAATTTTTAATAATAGCAAAATAACTAGCTTCAAAAAGATGTTTACAATTGAATTTCATGGTGACATGCAAAATTTGTTTTTCTGAAATAACAGAAAATTGAAATTTATTACAAAAAAAGTAACTTTAATTTTATCGTAGGGTTTTTCCATTTCCAGAGGAGTCATGTATTGATTCAATTTTCAATTGAGAATGTTTCTCTTTAAAACATGAATCCCTTCCAAGAGAGGTTATCTTGTACGATGGAAAATAGCGACTAAATCCCAACTTTCAGTCGCAGATGATTCCACAACTGACATTATGAACATCCTGTTCATATTTTCAATAAAATCAAAATGCCATACCTATGACAGGTTTTATGTCAGAAAAATATTTTCAAAGTTTCACCGCACAAGAAATAGTCCAACAATTACTCATTACAGTGTGAAATTGCTTCTGAAGAGTATGTTATCCAATTCTTCCGACCTCCCTGATGATCTTAGAAGAGTGAAATAGATTTTTGTCGACCAAAATGTATTGGAGGCCTAGCAAAAGAGATGCAATTCACGCATCAATGGAATGAGCGATTTTCTGTGAGTGATACTTCTGAATAACATTCTCCCTTATCTCATTCACAGATAAGAATCTCCAATGGAAACTGGACATTTAATAAATAATCAACAATCTTAATGAAAATGCAAATTTTCACTTTCAGATTTTTTCTCTCAAGTTATATAGGGTCTTTCTCAATATCTATCAGATGTAGTTCAATGTCCAGCGTGGCTTTAGCCGGGAAAGTAGTTTGTTTTCTGTCGGATATTACAAAAAAGTAACTTCAATTTTATCGTAGGGTTTTTCCATTTCCAGAGGATTCATGTATTGATTCAATTTTCAATTGAGAATGTTTCTCTTTAAAACATGAATCTCTTACAAGAGAGGTTATCTAAATGCCAACTTTCAGTCGCAGATGATTCCACAACTGACTTTATGAACATCCTGTTCATATTTTCAATGTAATCATAATAAAGTTAATTCATCAATAAAATAAAACCTTTCAGGTTTGTTCCCAAATGCTAGAACAAAGGGTAAAAAACTGGTTTTCACTATGACTATTGTTGTTGCATTGGTTCATATCTTACAACGTCATTGAATTTTTTCATAATTTTTTTAATTTAGAGAGTCACAATAGACCAATTTCATCAACCCCTATCAAGTTTTATGGAAAGGAATGAAAACAATATGTATTCTGCATTACCATGTGGAAACTTGCTACTTTCTACTTTATCCACTTAATTTTTATTACTTTCTCAAAAACAAAATTCTACTTCTACTTCTACATTTGTGAAGATAAAGTAAAAACGAAATAAATATTTTCTTCATTTTAGGGATCAGAAGTGGGAACAAATATTAATAAAATTAAAAATGAATAAGATGTCTATTGATTTTTAGAAATAACGCCAAATTAATGATGGATTTGTCATAAATTAAAATCTATCGTGATTTGTGTCAAACAGTAAATAAAGGAATCGTAATGAATAAAATTGAGATTAAGTAACCTACTCAAGAATTGATTTGCTGATTTGCTGATTTGCAGTTCATTTATATTTGTATACTTATGATAAATAAAATTTATAATTATTAAATTATTGTTCTTTTTAAATTTCGCTAATATTTGTTCCTACTTACTTACTACTCTTCTGGTTCACATAGTAAAAACTTATTTGTTAAGTTTTTTAATTTATTTTCGAAGAAAAAAATTATTCGTACTGCGGAAAACATATTGTTTTCCTTCTTTTTCCATAAAACTTGAACCATTGCAACAGCAAGAGTCATAGTGAAAACTAGTTTTTTTATTTCGCACTAGCCTTTTGGAATAAAACTAAAACTTTTTATTGTATTGATTGAATAAGTTCATAATGCTCCCTAAACAAGTCATTTGAGACCAAAAAACGCCAGTTTTCAACAACATGAAAATATTTTAAAAAATTGCAATTTTCAATTATTTCAGAAACATATTCCAAATTTTTCAGATAGGCCTATAATTTAATTGTAAATAAATTTTTGAATTGAATTTTTTTCCATCTTTGAAAATAACCCCTTTTTAAACAACCGTTAAGAATTTTTCAGAATTGCCGTCATAATAGTGGTCACATGACATACGTCAAAATTGATGTTTAGGTTTTCCGATAGGCAGAACCGATCTCCAATAACGTTTTTTTCTAACTTCAATAATGACGTTGTTTCCAATGTGTTGAAAAAAATTATGGCCCATTCTGGATATAGCCGCAATATCTGGCGTTACTTGGGTAGTTTCAGCCCCCCCAGGATAACTGAAGCAACATCTCACAGCTACTTTTAAGCTGTTTAGAAAGTTGTCTCCTATGAAATTTCCAGAAAGTTCTACAACCTTGCCCCATTCTGGAGAATAACAAATCCTTCAAATTTCATCCTATTTGTTTTCAATGACTGTCATATCAACTGGGCAAAATGGGCGGGGTCTATCCTTTTGACTAACTCTATTTTGAACTCTACCTGTTACAGAGACTTTTATGGACAACAACAGAAAAACCAGCTAACTCCCGTACAAGATGCCCAACAATATCTTCAACAAAAATGGCAGCCATACCAACAGCAGGTATTGCAACAACAACAATGGACTCGTCCTCAGTCACTGTGGAGTCTCCCTAAACAACAATTGGTACAAGGACAAGAGAAATATCTGTGGAATCCTTTGCAAAGACAGCAGCAGTTAATTGAACCTCAACAACTGACTCAAGCTCAACTATTACAATCCCAGCAAGTAATGACACAACTTCGAGAACAACTGAATTCCCTTTTACCTAAACGTCAATTGGTGCAAGAACTTCCATGGAACCAAGTTCAGAAGCCACAACAGTACTACGGGCCACAACAACAATACTATGAACCTCAACAGCAGTACTACGAACCTCAACAACAGTACTATACATCTCAACAACAGTACTATGGACCCCAACAACAGTACTATGATTCCCAACAACAAAAGATTGATTCCCAAGGATATCAACTAGGAAATCAACTGGAAAATCAAATCTACCCACAATCGCAACTGACTCCAGATGAAAAACTTTGGGCTTTGTCTCAGCAACAGTTAGCACGAGAACAACAATTGGCACAAGAACAACAAAGACTTCCTTTGAGCCGAGGTCAGCAAATCCAAAGTAGTCTTCCCTTGGGAAACTACTGGCAGAGACTATGGGCACCACAGATGCGTCAGATTCAATATCCTGTAAATCTCCCAGTTGTTTGATGCCATTTTCTTTATGATTTTCTTCATTTCAGTAATAATAAATGATAACAATTTTTAATCGTTTGTGATTATTGTCTTTTCCTTCAAGTTCCAGTGAACTCAAATTCACAGGGTGTTTCCTAGGTTTACATGCGGTTTTCCCGAAAATGAAGAACAAAACAGGTTTGAACAATGAAAATTGGTCTGAAAAAAGGACCACGCACACTCCTTATGCAAAAAGTCTTTCTGTCAAATTTTCCAAATTTTTAGTATGTTGTTGAACTCGGATTCCTGAACAAAAGTTACCAAAGGCACACAAAAATTCTATGTATAGTTTACTAGATACAGAGTGTTGAAGTTGTAAAATGGCACTTTCAAACGTAATTGGCTGAACTTTATTGCTGGGAATATCACAAAATTGTTGGTAGATTTTCGATCTATACCATACTACTATACTTGGCCAGTGCAATGGTATGTTTTTCAAGCATTTTTTAAAACTGTATACAGGGTAAATCATGACTTTTTCCGATTCACACAAAATGAAAATAATTTCAGAATGGAGCAGCAACGTCATAAGTCGGATCGTATAAAAATTGAATTTTCTGTGTTGAGTTCATCCGATAAGATTGACTGATTCCAAAAAATATGATTTTTCCTTAAATATACAGAGGAGGTTGAAAGTATAAGTGTATCTGTTATATATTCTTTGGATTATATGATTAGATCAATTCAGTGCACCAGTTATATGTGCCATGTGGCCACTTGACAAGACGTAAGTTTTGAATATTATACATTGTGACTTAAGAATAGACGAGACTAATATTACCAAAAATTACCGAAATACCCTGTATAAAAAAAACTAGCCTGTCAATTTTCCTTATTCCTTCACATTGTATAGGGAATATAACATATGAACTTCTGTGAAAAATACAGGATTTTTCTATGTCTGGTTTTCAATTGATGGATGGAGATGCTGAAAATCTGATAGTGTGATTATTCATTTGAAGGATAATTCAAACTAATTCGTCACAAAGCAGCTCCCAACTTTTTTCCCACTGAGAGTATACAGAATAACTATTTAAATAGGGCTAGTCGAAAGTACGAAATACGGGGTCGGTCAGTATATAGGTA
This sequence comes from Chrysolina oricalcia, assembly GCA_944452925.2. Taxonomy (NCBI): domain Eukaryota; kingdom Metazoa; phylum Arthropoda; class Insecta; order Coleoptera; family Chrysomelidae; genus Chrysolina; species Chrysolina oricalcia. Next base: position 13,821,106 of record OX101818.2, on the reverse strand, counting down.
TTTACTTAAAATACTAATGTACGTTTATAAATTCACACTATGGACAAATTCATTATTGATTCTTTTGAGTTTCTTCCTTCATACTTTGAAATGAAAACGGAAAGTTCCTTTACCATAAATCAATGAAAATCACGCTAATGGAATGGGTGAATACTACCAAATATAAAAATAGTATCTGCTATAGGAATATTTAACAATTTGGCCAAATTCTTCAGTGAGGTTTCAAATATGTCATGCGAGGTATAGAAATACACAAAGATATTATAATATAGTTTCCAGTAGTAGGTCATGTTTGAAAAGTCTATTACTTTTCTTTTTCACACCAAATAACGTTTTTTATATGAGTGCATATTTCTCCATGAGTATATGTTAGTAACTCCAATTCAAGTAAATCACGTCAACATTTTACTGAACTATACTCAAATAGGGCAATGATATCAACTCATTCATGATAAGAGGTGTTTTGTGAAAAAATACCGATAGATATTCCTATTTTGATCGAACGAATGATTTTCAAAGCAGATATTCGCGATGCTTTTCAATTATTTATGTCTGTCAATATCGCGTATGCTTCAGAGCTTGAATTGACATTTGTAGTGTTTTGTGGTTTTGGGACATGCTCGTCTTTCGGTAGGTGTTAAATATCCGTCGACGAAAATTCTCAATCATATCTGTGAGATCCGTTGAAGAGATCGTTGGACCTGAATTCATTGTGGCCTGAAATTATTGGCACAATCATGTTACAAATGCCTTTTGGTAGATCTGTATACTTATTGTCAATGTTTGTTTTCCTCTGCTTCTACCAATAAAAACGTTTATTATTATTATTATTATTAAATACTAATGAACTTTATTGGAATTTGCTGAAATCTTTCCCGTCCGATTACAAAAATGTGATAGGAAGAAGAAAGTGAACTGATTTGACAGTTATAATGGAAGTGCTGTAGCATTTTTTCGATAACTTATCTCTCTATAAGCGCCTTTTTCATTGATTTAGGTTAAGAATTCTCCCAGTATTACTTTTCGCATCAATCAATATATTGACAATATTGGATATTGACATCGCTGCTTAAGGGAACTGAAATAAAATATTTCAATCAGAGTACATTACATATTTATTTATACTCATGGCGGCCATGGTGTAAACTTCATAATATACCTACATCTTATTATTTTATTGAGTAATGACTAACCCCGTATTTTGAACATATCCTGCATATCCATGATCTGAGAGTACTCGCAGTAATAAAAAATGTGGGGGTCATTTTGTCAGAAATCAATTTCAAATATGCTTCAATATTTTTTTCAATTTTCAGCATTTCATCCATTAAACAAAAACCAGATAAGGAATAATTCTGTATTTGATACACAAGTTCATATTATATCCTCTCTATAAAATAAACAGAAATCAGTCAAATTGTTTTCTTTCATTCTTGAATCACACTGTATACTAATCAAAATCCACGTTCCTTCAAGTCGCCTCGTGTCACATATAATCGGTGCTCTGAGTTGATTAAATCACATCATCCGAACCAAATATAATGAAGACACATAAACTTTCAGTGCCCTCTGTATATGAAATAAATAATCATATATTATAGGTTCAGCCGATCTTATTGGATATATTCAACACAAAAACTTTTATTCCATATGATCCATATGATGACGTTGATGCTCCATTCTGAAATTATTTTCATTTTGTGTAACTCGGAAAAAGTCATGATTTACCCTGTATACGGTTTTAAAAATGTTTGAAAAACATACCATTGCCACTGGCCAAGTATAGTAGTATGGTATAGATCTCGTAAACTATACATATAGTACAGGCTAAATAGGATAAGACCCAAAAAAAAAATTTGGCCCTTTTGATTTTCTAGATTCTGGGAAGTTTTGAGGTACCAAATAAGTCTAGCAACTAGTACGGGCACGGATTTTCGAAATTTTGGGACCTGAAACTCAAAAATATTTTGAACCGTGAATAACTCGAAAACCATGAGGAATTCGAAAAAAAAATGTAAAGCACAAAATTTTCTATAAAAATGGTCTCTAGTCATTTTTTCGTTGGAGCCACTATTTCTGAGTAATTCTCTCTCAAAGCCGAAAGCCGGACCACCCGCTAGCGAATTCCCGCTAATGCGAATTCAAACAAATTTACATCCCAAGCGCAAATTAAAATTGCTCTAACTCGTTGAAAACTACTCCGTTTTCAAAGAATCAAAATGCATAATGATGGGTAAGTTCTCTATTTTGTACTCCGGTAAAGTAGCATAATTTTCGACTTAGGAAATTTTCGAAAATCTTGCGAGATGAAGAGGTATATTGGTTGGCCACACAAGCACTTGAAGTTTCAATAAATATATTCCATCACTCGCAATATAAACAAGCAAATCCAACGAGAGATTTGTGGTTCGTATTATTATCAATATTTTCATGTATACAGGGTGGGTCACGGTCGATGGTACCTTAGACGTTTACGGAGAACAGGCCATAGGATCATTCTGAAAATTTGGTTTCTCAAGTAGTTGCTTTTGGTCTATCGATCTAAAATATTTTCAGCAATGCAGCGTTGCCGCTTATACCAGAGAGTAGCAGCATCTTTGTTATTTCAAATGGGTCACCCTGTATATTACCGCATTTTTTAACTTGTCATTCCTTTCCAATTATTTCTGCCTCATACTCCCCTATACCTATCTCTAACGGTTTTTGAGATATTGGTTATTTTCCATATTTTTTATCCAAAACATAGCTCGAATTGAATGTTTATTTCTGCGGTATTTGGATTCTTAGGAAGTTGCAATTTTGTGTTCAGTTCATCAAGATCATGTACATTGATTCTGTATAGAGAAGTTTGTTCTGCGTTATACAGGGTCGTTCAAAATTCATGATCTTACTGCTAGATACGAAAAGGGTTGAAAGTGCGTTGTTTTTAATGGAACATCCTGTATATTATGAAATGTCCTGAAAGATGTCTAAATTCCCTTCGAATTGATATATCATGTTCCTATACCTAAATAGCCAGAATTCCGAGATAATAGCAATTTTCATTTGTAATCTCCCAAGTGCTTGAATTATTGCCGGAAATTTTTTGAGTCCATGAATTTTCTTTGAAACGTGCGTGACATAGCTAAAGTCACCACTATCCAAGACCACATAATAAATCTTTCATATAAATTTTACAAATATCACATTCCCAAGAGTTCACTCACCAGGGAAATAACAAGAGTAAGGGCACACCACAATGAGCCCCGCAAACAGGGCGGGCTCATTTACCAAAAACTGGACTTGTTCCATGAACGCCAAGACTAAGCACCAAGTCACCTCTATAGAGGACTGAAACCAGAACCCGGTTTTTTGCCGAAAACTTTTCCGGGAATCCACAACACCCCTCACAAATCACACTTCTAAAATCTGAACAATCTGACAATCAACCCCTGTATTAACATAGCGGGAGACAGGGTATACTAATACCATGTAAAATCTGAGTTACACCCGTCAACACCAGCGGGGGTGCCTCACCTGTTCCTCTTGAGGAGCCGAGGAGACACTACATTCGGGACAAAGCCGACCCCTGGCAACAGGGGTCGACGGAGCCCCCCCAACCCAGCACTCCCTGACAACCTGCGGGATCCCTATCAGCCAACGGAGGTGGGCGGAAAATATCAAGCAGAGTTGTGTTGTACATAGATTTCACCGAAATGCAATGTAAATAGTTAAATATCTGAATACACAAGTTTTTGAGTTTGAGTTTGAGCTCAGCGGTAGTGTCGCTAGGTCGATGGTTCAATCGACAAAACATAACTTTTTTATTTTTTTTTGTTCCAAATTTAAACACATTTATTGATGAAAATTTTGTTAAGTATTTTACATAACAATATTTCAGTGGTTATAAATAGTTCAGGTGAAACCATCGTTAGTTATTTCATATGAATTGTTGGATGATTTTCATTTCTCGGTGTGAAATTTTCTTACCAAATCCCCCTCGTGCTTGAATTAATTGCCGTAAATTTATCTCGTACATGAATTTTCTGTACTCGAAAAATTTCCGGCAATAATTCAAGCACTTGGGAGATTACAAGTGAAAAATGCTATTATCTCGGAATTCTGTATAGGTATAGGAAAATGATATATCAATTCGAAGGGAATTTAGTCATCTTTCAGGACATTTCATAATATACAGGATGTTCCATTTAAAAAAACGCACTTTCAACCCTTTTCGTATCTAGCAGTAAGATCATGAATTTTGAACGATCCTGTATAACGCAGAACAAACTTCTCTATACAGAATCAATGTACATGATCTTGATGAACTAAACACAAAATTGCAACTTCCTAAGAATCCAAATACCTCAGAGATAAACATTCAATTCGAGCTATGTTTTGGATAAAAAATATGGATAATAACCAATATCTCAAAAACCGTTAGAGATAGGTATAGGGGAGTATGAAGCAGAAATAATCAGAAAGGAATGACAAGTTCAAAAATTTGATAATATACAGGGTGACCCATTTGAAATAACAAAGATGCTGCTACTTTCTGGTATAAGCGGCAACGCTGCATTGCTGAAAATATTTTAGATCGATAGACCAAGATCAACTACTTGAGAAACCAAATTTTTAGAATGATCCTATGTCCCGTTCTCCGTAAACGTCTAAGGTACCATCGACCGTGACCCACCCTGTATAACATACATGAGTTACTTTTCGGTTTCAAATGAACTAACTTTCAAAAAACGCGATCATGAACACGATCTTCGTTCTCGATTGATTATTATTTCGATATTCACAGACTTTTTAATAGTTTCTCTTAACCAAAGATGAGGGTATTCATTTTGAAGCGTAGAATCTCAGCTTCAAGTTCATATAAAAACATTCTTAGTATGATGTATCCTCATTATGAAGATTTTGAAAATGCTTAGAAAGGTCAAAATGTCCCATTTTTCCGTAAATATTTCCTTAATTATCCAAGAGTAAGTTTCTTCGAAAAATTCATGTTGTATTTGTGAAAACACGTTACAAAGAATCGATTGCGGGTCGTTACATTGTATTCAATTACTTGGTTATAGAATACGAAAGCTTTCTTTTCGTCTATTTCCGCGAAGAATTCGGCAACCACAGCCATTATCACCGATAACCACGCACGTGTGCAGACCACAGAACTCATAATTATATCATCAAGATATAATTATGAGTTCTGTGGTGCAGACGACGTGTTTTGTGTAGTAAACATTTGTCAAGTGCGTACTGCTTTCTGTAGTCTTCACGGTGTTTTTCACATAAAAAAATTGGATTGTTCACTGGGGCCAGTGCAAAAATTGTGGATCATAAATCTAATTGAATCAAAATATTTTCCTAGGTTAGGACAAAAGAGAAACCTCTCTTGTACTGAATTTTGAGCTCTAAATTTTTTGTGCCGGCATTTTGTGTTGAAATCCTCATAGTTTTTGAGTTATCCGCAATTCAAAGTGTTTTTGAGTACATGAACCCATTCTAAGTTGAAAATTTTGAGGTTAGGAAAAATTTTTAGGGAACAATTTGTAGAGAATTTTGTGCTCTACATTTTGTGCTTCGGGTCTTTTTTTCGAATTCTTCGTAGTTTTCGAGTTATTCGCGATTCAAACTACTATTGAGTATTTAAACCCGTTTTAAGGTGAAAATTTTGAGGTTAGGAAAAAATATTTCGGATACTTTTTTGTAGAAAATTTTGTGTTGTACATTTTTTGTTCTGGCCATTTTTTCAAATTCTTCATAGTTTTGGAGTTTTTCGCGATTCAACATATTTTTGAGTTTCAAGTCACAAAATTTCGAAAATCCGTACCCGTACTTTTATGAAGAGTTGCTAGACTTATTCGGTACCCCAAAACCTCCTAGAATCTAAAAAATCAAAAGGGCCCAATTTAATTTGAGGTTTTAGCTCAACATCTCCTAATATACCTATACTAATAGAATTTTTGTGTGCCTATGGTAACTTTTGTTCAGGAAGGAGTTCAACAACATACTAAAAATCTGGAAAATTTGACAGAAAGACTTTTTGCAAAGGAGTGTGCGTTGTCCTTTGTAATGCAGATGATTTAGACACAGTAGATATTTTTATAGATAAATTAAAATTTACTTGAATAGTAATACTAAAATACAAAAATAAAAAGAGAAGGTGGTAAAAGGAATAGTTGGATCACAGAAGGCCTAGTAAGAGTGAATTGTATAAAAAAATTAAATGAATGATAACAATTTTTAATCGTTTGTGATTATTGCATTTTCCTTCAAGTTACAGTGAACTCAAATTCACAGGGTGTTTCCTAGGTTTACATGCGGTTTTTTTCGAAAATGAAGGAAAAAAACGGGTTTTAACAATGAAAATTGGTCTGAAATTTTTAATGGAGATTATTTAGAGCCATTAGATATTTTTATTGATGAATTGAAAGTTTACTCGAATAATAAGACTAAGATGCAAAAAATAAAAAGAGAATATGTTAAAAGGAATAATTGGATCACAGAGGGCCTAGTAAGAATGAATTGTATAAAAAAATTAAACGTGAACCACATAATCTAGAATTGAAAAATTGATTTCAGATGTTTGATAAGCATTTAAAATACTTAACTGACATGGCTAAACAAAATTATTATAAACAGAAAATATAAAAATAGCAGAAAAACCCAAAAAAAATATGGGAAGTACCTACTAAAAGAAATTGGTAAACAAAAGACGAACAAAAAATTAACGAAAATAAGATGCGATGGCGGGGAAATAACGAATTCCATAGACATTTCAAATAAATCATTATGCTTCTTTACTTCTGTTGGAGGAACAAATGCTGCAAAAATCAAAGACCCAAACAAGATTTTTCCAACGAAAACGGATATTAATAATATTATGATGACTCAGTAGAACAAGTCATAGTACCTCTTACATAGATATACAATAAATGTATCTTTCCAGGTTATTTTCCACTGAAATTTAAGGATGTCATAATACCAGTACATAAAGAAAACACAAAGAAAACTGTAGTTAGTAGAGACCAATATCATCAAAGTCTACCTTGGTTAAAGTTTTTGGGGGAAAATCTCAACAAATACAAGATAATTATCTCATCTAGTAGACAGTTTGGGTTTCGTAAAGCCAGATCAATTCAAGATGCAATTTTATATCTAACAACTAAAATATTTAAAGCCATAGATGAAGAAAGGCCTGCAATTTGCATTTTTGGTGATTTGGCAAAGGCCTTTGATACTGTCATCAGTCATGAATAATTACTTACCACTCTTAATAACAATGGTTTCAGAGGCAACAGCTTAAAACTAATGGAAAGTTATCTAGAGAATAGAAAGCAATATGTGATTTCGAGGAAGTCAATAATGGTGTGTCTCAAAGTACTAAATTGGAACCCATACTGTTTACTATATCATGTATATCAATGACTCATTCCTTCTACCAATCAAAGGAGACGTCATAAGTTTTGCTGATGAAACTGCTGTAATATACGAAGATACAGCTAGGGATAATTTGAAAAATAAAATTTAAGGATATTTTGCAATGGCATTATTCTGGTGAGATAGTGTCTCCATCCCCAATCCGTAGCTATTGATTTTCCAGCCAAGTTTGAATTTGGAAATAAGCCCTCCAACAATGTTTTCAGCTGTTCCCTCAGTGGTAGTTTTTCAAAATTGAATATAATCCTACCGTAGCGGTTTGATAAATTTCAAATCTTACCTCATACATTCAGATGCAGTTCCTTTTTCTTACATTCGTAAACACACCATTAGTTTTAATCCATTTCCAGCTATTGTTTGTTTATTAAACAGTGTCCGCCAAAAATTTGGAACCATGTGGGAAACTTTATTATTAATAGTTTCTCAGAAAATTTCATCCTTCATAAAAGTTGGTGCATTCAATTATATAGACTAAATACGCGCATATCGGATATTATCAGTGGCGTGCGGCTAGGCGGGAATCAGCTAATATTCTAAATTCACTAAGGAGTAAAGTGGCATTACTAATCAAAATATCGAAAAAAGTTAGTGGTAAAAGTTGTTTGTAATTGAATGGTATTCCCACTTGTTTAGTTTGGTCTACCTACTACTAATTTAATTTTTTTTAGGAATCTTGGCTTTGTATTATTTTTCCAATACTGTTCTTTTTTTACTTATATTCAAGATTTCGTTAGAATAGTTAATTGCTTTGACAGATGTATTATCGTAATTCAGTAATTTACTACTCAAAATTTATTATCGATAATGAGGCCAACTCATTAGGCAGTTATAAAAATTAGTAATTTTGGCAGACACTGTATGAATTACTTTACATTGGTTTATTAGATATTACATTGTAATGAAAGTTTTTCATCATCATCATCGATTCCTTCAAATGAACGATGAAGAATTAGAGACATTTTCGGAAGATTCGATTTTGAAAAAAGGGTCGTTTCACTTTTTCCCATTTTTGACAATGTTTTTTCACTTCGACAGTATATTTTCTTCCACACTATCTCAAAGTAGAGGTTTCAGCAAAAAAGGGAAGCCCTAAAATTTTCAAAATTCTAAATTTTGTAATCAACTTTTTTTGTTGAAAATCAGGCTTTTTTAAATCAAATTCTCAAAAAACAAAATGTAGGTAATTATTATGCTTGAAAAAGATTACAGTTTCTTTGAATTATGTTAATGTTTATTTTAACTAAATTTCATTACATCAAATGATTTTAGTGAAAGATAAAATTAAAAAACAAAAAATTTGGTTTTTGGCGTTTTTCTCAATAATTTTGGGGGTGTGTGAAAATAGTTCAACTAAAAGTTGTATAGATCTTTTGATTACATACAACTTTGATATTCAACTTTTTCTGATAGGTGGTCGACTTTTGCGAAGAATCGTAAAAAGCATGTTTCACCCCTACCGGATATTTCTTACGATTCAATAGATTTTTCCCCTTCTACTTTCCAACCACCCATATAGGTACTGCTGAGAATTTTTCAGATGTTGGTTTTGAAACAGTTTTATTATTCATGAAATGAATTCAACATTTGCAAGTCATTTGACAATAATTTTTATATATCACATATTGAAAATTAATGACTGAACCTGAATCACTCTAAAGGTTTGGGGCGGTCGAATAGAATGATTACACCAAAAAAATGCAGAAGAAATCCAAAACATTATATCGGTATAGACGGTATTGGAATGCTCTAATGTCGGGAATTTCTTGGTCCACATACCGGTCGCGAACCAGCGATGGAACTAAAAAAATACTCAGATGGTAGCGTCTCGATCTTCAAACCATTGGGCTAACCATGTCACCAGACCACTTTGATATTTCCCTGTGAACTTGATTTATTCTATGAACTTTACAGAATTTTTATTTTATGTGATACTGTAGATAAAATATTAATTTCAATATTAATATCAATAATATATTATGCTGGATATTATGCTGGATATTATAAACGTCCATGCATTTGAGGCAAAATGAGAATTTTGTCATTATTTTCAAAGGAGTAAATCTGCTATTCCTACTTTTATCGTTTTCATAAATATTTTGGCAATTCGTAAACTCAGTATGTGCGTGGTTTTCAGATTGATGAAATGCAATTTCAGTCTTCATTTACTAAAACAAACAAAAACATATTTCAACAATTAATTTCTGAATATTCGCAAGAAACACCAATTATCAACCATATTCGCATATCGTCAGTAAACATTCATTCGTTTCACTCTCTACTAATCAATTATTTTTAGCATGTTTTACAATTAACACAATCATTGTTTGTTCAATCCCAAACGCCCCAAAGATTACCCTCCGTTGTCATTCAAAAACAATGACATTCAACGATAAAAAGTACTATAAAACGAGTTGCCAAATTTCAAATAAGCAGACACATAAAACAGTGCTCAAAGATGAAGTGTGTTCTGGTTCTGTTCTTAGTGGCCCTCTGCTACGCAGAAGTCCCCTCAACACCAACTGTCCCTAACACCAGCTTCGGAGAAGATGGCACAATCACCATTATTGGGATCGATGGAAAGAAAGTTGTAATTTCCAAATCTACCGGCACCGCTGGTCAAAGAAATGTCGAAATTTCAGTACCGAATCTTTTTGGCACAACAAGGACCATCAAAGTTAATGAAGACTACAACGTTAGAACAATAAATATCGACGACCCTAATAGTCCCTGGTATGGAGTCAAACAACCTGTATCTGAACTGTATCAAGGGCCAAATTACTCAGGTGTTAGCCCCTTCTGGTACAAAGGTGTGAATGGAGCAAGTCTTCAAGAATACAGGTGAGAATTATTTATCCTGAACTCCTCTTAGAATAATTATTCAAAATATGTACAAGCTTTTGTCAGTAGTGCAAACATTTACAAGTACTACTCCACTTATATATACTGTCGCACTTGGTGTTCCTTATTCCATACCCTGACTGTTAGCATTCCAACCTCCTTCTCTGACTTGGATTCTCGTGAACCAACTACATTTAAATTTAAGTTTTCATTCATAATTTTGCATAGGATATTTGCACAGGGTAGGTTGCTTGATCAAAATGATCAAATTCAATCTCAATTTTCAAAATCAATTCACGAAAGGATGATTAATATTTTTTTCTGAATGACTTGTTTGGGTTACAACTTTGTTGATTATGAGGTATTGTTCATAGAAAGGACTCAACAGGATGAGAGGAGAGAATGTTTACCATAATTTAACAACAAATCTCTGCCCAAACCCCTCTGCCACAATTTGAATCTTACTTACAAGTGTTTCCCATATTTGCACTTTGCTTTGCCGTACTAATGATGACGAAGACATCTGAAACACATGTCGGTTGCTCGACAATGATTATTATACCCTTCAACAACAACAATAACAATTATCTTCCATTCAATTAATTCCACTTTTCACTCTTGTATTACGTTCAGTCTCATTTTGTTCTATTCTAGTCCTATCGCTTAAAATTACCCATTACATAAATAACTAATTCGAACCTTACCTGTTACAGAGACTTTTATGGACAACAGAAAAACCAGCTAAGACCCGTACTAGATGCCCAACTATATCTTCAACAGAAATTGCAGCCTTCATATGAGTCCTACCAACAGCAGATATCGCAACCCCTACAGCAATTCACACAACCTCAACAACAGTTGATTCTTCCTCAATCACTGTGGACTAAACAACAATTGACGCAAGGACAAGACAAATTTTTATGGAGTCAGATGCAAAGACAGCAGCGGTTATCTCAACCTCAACAACTGATCCAACCTCTACAACTGCAATCCCAGCAAGTGTTGGCACAACCCCAAGAACAACTGAATTCCCTTTTACCTGAACGTCAATTAGTGCAAGATCTCTCATGGAACCAAGCTCAGAAGCCACAACAGTACTACTGGCCACAACAACAGTACTATGAACCTCAACAGCAGTACTACGGACCTCAACAGCAGTTCTATGAATCCCAGCAAGAGTACTATGGACCCCAACAACAGTACTATGGATCCCCACTACAAAATATTGAATCTCAAGTATATCAACAAGGAAAGCCACTGGAAAATCTGGTCTACCCACAATCGCAAAAGATTACAAATGAACAACTTTGGGCTATGTCTCAACAGCGGTTAGAACAAGAACGACAATTGGCACAAGAACAACAAGGACTTCCTGTGAGCCGAGGTCAGAAAATCCAAAGCAATGCTCCTTTGGGAAACTACTGGCAGAGGCTTTGGGCACCACAGATGCAATATCCTGTAAATCTTCCAGTTGCTTGATACTCTTTCTTTTATGACACTCAATTTTTTTTTTCAATTCAGTAATAAAGAATCATTGTTCACTTGCAATTTATTTCCTTTTTCCTTAAGTTGAGAGTCGAAGATTCCAGTGAACTATAATTCACCGGTGCGGCTTTTTTTACTCCCCCCTACCAGTTAACTTTAGAACAGTTTGACGTAAAAACATATAACTAAAACCGTTTTGAATGACATACTACTTCTTGAAATAAAAGACATTGTGATTGCTTAATAGATGGGGCAGGGGGCACATTAATTTAAAAATATCAAATGGCATCTGGCATCATGTGACACTTCGTTGGAATGAGAATTGAATTTTCTTTGCAACCATCTAAAGTCTTTTAGATTTCCTCAATATTTTTTTCACCATGTTCACTGGAAATATCAAGTTTGATGTGGTAGAATATTAAAAAAATTAAGAGCACACGGGAAAAACGATAAAAGTCCATTTTTGACAAATTTATTTTTATACATATTTCCTCTTTTAAGATAGCTGCTTCTTTCGGTACCTGAATAAAAGGGAACATCGATTACAGTCACATAGAAAACATGCATTTGAAAATACACATACTCGGGAAAAATATACGGATAAAATACACTCTCCTGAAGATTTATTGTTTTAGGGCATTCATCGTTTTCCCCGAGTGCTCTTTAATTATTTTGAATGGTATCAAGTTGCTTGGCATATACAGGGTGATTCAAAAGTACTTTGACAAACTTCAGGAGGTGATTCCTCACAATATTCTAATATGAATTGCCCAAATAAATATATGTCCGGAAACGCTTCGTTTTCAAGATATAGGGTGTTGAAGTTTTATTTTTATTTTGGTTTTTTTCAAATAACTCTTGAAATACTGAACTAAATTTAACGAAACTTGGTAATAAGAGGTTTTTGAGGTGTGGAATTCGAACCAGATGTTATTATTTCTCTTACTCGTAGGGGGCGCCACCTACACGTCTTTTTCTTTTTTGAAGATTCATAACTTTTTTGAGCGTACTTCTAGCACATTTTTCGGTAAAAAAATCGATTCCTCTATCATATCTACGTAAAAAAGCTACCCTTGTTAAAAGTCCTGTAAGCAACCGTTTTCTAAATATTTGGACTTGAAAATTTTAAGTCAATTATTTGATAATCGATGCATGTTGAAGTTATTACCAATATTTTGCATTTTTCACAAGAATGCTTTGGAAAAGAATTTGACGTTTAAGTAAGTAGTTTTGGTATTTACATATTTTGTGACAGTTAAACGTTTTGTTGAGGTTTCCGTAAGTAGAAGTAGAAAACACTAATTTTGAAAAAATGGATTATTTAAACAATAATGCTCATTTAGTCGATATGCATTTCGTTTATGGCCTTGCGGATGGCAATGCGCGCGAAGCAAGACGTATTTACCAGGAACGATTTCCTAATCGAGTACTGCCTTCAGCTCCAACATTTGCTAGTCTCCACCGTCGTTTGGCAGAAACAGGTAGCTTTAAGAGGGCAGCTGATATTATTGGAAGACCACGAGCAGTCCGAACCCCAGAATTGGAAGAAGCTGTTTTGAACGCTCTCGAGGAGAATCCAGAAACAAGTACAAGAATAATTGCTGAAGCTGTCAATTTTACTCAGTCCACAGTTTGGAGGATTATCCACGATCAACAGTTTTATCCATACCATATTCAAAGGGTACAAGCTCTTTTGCCACGAGACTTTCCCCAACGCATTACTATGTGTCAGTGGTTTTTGAGAAAATTGACTGGAAATCCTCAATTTTTAAGATATGTACTCTTCACGGACGAGTCAAACTTCTCCCGAAATGCTATCACAAACTTTCATAACAACCATGTTTGGGCTCTCGAAAATCCGCATGCAGTTAGTGAAAGGCATTATCAGTATCAATTTTCTGTAAATGTATGGGCGGCAATAATTGATAATTACTTGATAGGTCCTTTCTTTTCTCCGCTCCGACTGAATGGCGCAACTTACAGACACTTTTTAGAAAATGAATTGCCGGGACTAGCATTAGAAATTCATATCCGCATGTGGTTTATGCATGATGGGGCTCCGGCCCATTTTAGCGTTGTAGCCAGGGAATTCCTTAACACAGTCTATCCAAATCGATGGATCGGTAGGGGTGTCCGATAGATTTTTATTTTTGGGGACATTTGAAGTCACTAGTTTATAAAACTCCTGTAGCGAACGAGAAACGAGGAAACCGAATTAGTAGACGCATGTGAAACAATAAGGAACACACCAATAATTTTTGAGCGGGTACGAGATTCAATGACTAGACGACTGACTGCCTGTATCTTCGCTGAAGATGGACACTTTCAACAATTTATTTGAATAATTTAGTTTCGTTTATTTCAGTTTATTCTACATATTCAAAATTTCCTGAAATAAAATGTTGACATTTCTGCAAATTTTATTACTATTAATCATTACTACAGTAATGACCTCTTCAAGCGAGTAAAAAGTAATAGAATAGGTGGCGCCCCCTACAAAAAAAACAAAACTGCTTACTTAAACGTCAAATTAATGCAAATGCAAATGCAAAATAAAGGTAATAATTATTACATGCATAGATTATCAAATAATCCACTTGAAATTTTCAAGTCCTAATATCTAGAAAACGGTTGCTTACAGCGACTTGTAACAAGGGTAGCTTTTTACGTAGATATGATAGAGGATCGTTTTTTTTACTGAAAAATGTGCTAGAAGAACACTCAAAAAAGGTATGAAACTTCAAAAAAGAAAAAGACGTGTTGGTGGCGCCCCCTACAAGTACGAGCAATAATAACATCAGGTTCGAATTCGACACCTCAAAAACCTCTTATTACCAAGTTTCGTTTAAGTTCAGTATTTCAAGAGTTATTTGAAAAAAACCAAAATAAAAATAAAACTTCAACACCCTATATCTTGGAAACGAAGCGTTTCCGGACATATATTTATTTGGACAATTCATATTAGAATTTTGTGAGGAATCACCTCTTGAAGTTTGTCAAAGTACTTTTGAATCACCCTGTATATTGGCGAAAGAGTTAACTGGAAGTGTCATGTGGAGAAACTGGCGAATAAGTTAGCTAGTGCTACTTTTATGATTCGTAGACTAAAGAACCTAGTAGGTTCAGCTACTTTGGACTTTTCCATAGTCATTTGACCTATGGAATCATTTTGTGGGAAAATTCGATCCACTCAAATAAAATTTTCATTTTGCAAAAAGGATCATTCGAATGTTAGCAGGAGCGGGTTACAGGGATCATTGTCGTGCCCTCTTCTTTCAACTTCAAATCATGTCATTTCCTTGTGCTTATATGTACTATTGGTGAAAGAAAATAAGATCGCAGCGCCACCTATAGCAAGACTTTGAACTACGAATCACGGACGAAGGTTTTTGACTTTACACGAGTTTATATGGCGTTTTGACGATCTGTCTGTCTGTGAAGTGATTGTGTTTCTATTGAAAGACTCTAAAGAACGTTTCAGTAAGGTAATTCAAAGGTATTTCATCTCCGATTAGTTTTGAATGCTTCTGCAATTCAAGGTTGTATGGCGTTTTGATGATCTGTTCTACTATTTTCAAACAATTTGTGAAAATTTGTGATTTCTTTAACTGAAAAGTTATTGTGTCTCTATTAAAAGACTTGAACGATAGTTTCAGTGTAGTTTACAAATATTTTACTTGTTTTTGGAGGTCATGATTTGCGATCAATTATTGATCTGATTCATTCATCAGTCTGTTTGTCAAACAAGCATATACTTCGATATTATTTAGCTTGCCAATTTTCAGTTTCAAAATCAATGCCTTCCTTTGGTCAATTTCTTCAATCTGGTCGAACCAATTGGTGATTTTTTAACCTTGTTTTTATTTTTGGGGGAAATTTGTGATATCCCACATTTTCCTTCTTGCCATATGTCCTGCATCCTGGGACTGAACAACTAGGATTGCATTTTCCCATATTTGGCAGTCTATCAACAGTATAAACCAAAAAAATACGAACAGAAACGGAAAACGAGTATGGAAATATCCTTAATCAACAGAATGAATCAGATCAATAACTCACAAATCATGACTTCAAAAAACTCGTAAAATATTTGTAAATAAACTACACTGAAACTATCGTTCAAGTCTTTTAATAGAAACACAATAACTTTTTAGTTAAAGAAATCACAAATTTTCACAAATTGTTTGAAAATAGGAGAACAGATCATCAAAACGCCATGCAAACTTGAATTGCAGAAGCATTCAAAACTAATCGGAGATGAAATTCCTTTGAATCACCTGACTGAACCGTTCTTTAAAGTCTTTCAATAGAAACACAATCACTTTTTAGTTAGAGAAATCACAAATTTTCACAAATTGTTTGAAAATAGGAGTACAGATCGTCAAAACGCCATATAAACACGTGTAAAGTCAAAAACCTTTGTCCGTGATTCGTAGTTTAAAGTCTTGCTATAGGTGGCGCTGCGATCTTATTTTCTTTCGCCAATACTCTTATTAAAATACATAAACAAATAGTAGTGCGGATTTTGCTCTTCATTCGGATTCACATCATACTAGATCAGAAAATTTACTGAGAACTCCTAGATACAGGCTCTCAATGTCTCAAAAAAACTCTTTAAATATTCACTTGTTTAACAAGCTACCAGAAGCAATAAGAAAGCTGAATTTCCACATGTTAATAAAGTTAAATCTTTTTTGTTTTTTTAACTAGAATTTTTATTGTAGATTGACTTGTGCTCAGTATAGTGTCTCAATCATTCCAATCAGACTGGATTTTTCGTTTTCTTTTTAAATATGTACTGTCTTTTTCAATCATAATTTTAACTAGGTGATATTATTTTAACTATAGATATTTCTAAAAAATCTCTTCTCAAGGACCTGCTACAAATATAATCGAATTATGTTACGTAGTCAATAAACTCTACTCTACAATACTCTTTTATCGATACGACTTTTTGAGAAAATATGCATTAAAATTACTCGACAGATGGAGCTGGGGACATATCAACTCAAAAATTTCGAAAGTCAAAGAGATCGAAATTGTGAAAAGATTATTGAATTATCTTTTCAGGGATGTGTAAATTGACCCCCCAAGCCATTTGAAATTTTTGAATCGATGTGCCCCCCACATCCCTATATCGTGCAATCACAATTTCAAAAGTTGAGGGGTGACTAAAAAAAGCCGCATTGTATGATCAAAGCTTAGTCAGCGAACAGAGTGTTTTCACGTTTTTGGCTCACAAAATAACCGATATCACTAGAATTCTCTTTTTGGGCCGATCGACTTCCATGAAGACATCTTCAGATCGCTACAATTTGGATGGAAAGTTATTAAAAGTGTACAATTTCAAGATTAAGTGGTTCCAATATGAAATTGCTGCTGGCGTACAATGTATATCACTTGAAATGACTTTTATTAATTTTTTTATTCATATGTATTGATGCTGCATATTTCACAATTCTATATCCAAAATTACGGAACTTACGAGGGCGTTCCCATAAGAAGTGAGACCCACTGCATATTCTTACATATTCGAAATCTGCTTCATGTGAGCTCGACAAATTATTTTTTTCTACAAACGTCAAAAAATGACAAGGTTCGCGCATTGACAACAGTATGCGAAGTGGCACTTTTTATCATTTTCATTCGTTACCATGACACCGTGCGCGAAGTAATGTGCGAAATATATTTCGAGCACTGCATGTAAACTATATGGGATTTTCATATTCTAACCTATATGGTCCTCAACTCCTCAATCAAGCAAAAAACAAGAAATCGTTTATTTATTAATGTAGAACAATAATTAAGGCTTTCAAATTGTGAGAAAATTTTACACTACCTAATTTTATTTATTATTTACAATGTTAACATTAATGGTGCAGCCAGTGCACGAACCAATATTTATTCCTAAACCAGATAAAATTGCTGATATGCATTTTCATACTGCCGCCTCGATTTCTCCGGTAAAAGGTTGGAAATTACGGAATTGGCCGCATCTATCAAGTTAGGTGGGGTACTGCTTAGTTCATCGTCGCTCGAAATTTCCATACTTTTACAATAATAAATAACGCGAATAAAAAGTCACTCCAAAATAATTATCAAGAACTGTCACTTTGAAATAATTGTTAACAAATGCCATTTTATTTCCATAGTTACAGTAATTACTTGATTTGGAAAAATTATTTAAGCCAGTTCAATACTATTTTTCATAGTTATTACTTATTTTAGAACAATATTTTTGACGTTTGTAGAAAAAATTTTGTTTGCATATCATGCGCCTCGATAAAAAAAATCAGTTCTCGATCACCAAAGTAGCATTTCGCGCACTAGATACAAAAATAACTATTATTTGCAGCGATCAGATGCATCACTGTTATTCACATTTCAATCAAATTCGAGGAAAAAATTCCACAAAACCTTATTATAAGAGATCAACGAAATAATCTGGGTATGTAGGTTCTCAAGCTATGCCCAGAAACTACACAATATTTGGAGCTACATAGAATACACAGAGTAGTTTGAAAAGATCAAACTTTGCTATTTTGTAATGGCTAAAACACACCCTTTTTATTCAAATGGACCACCCTTTACATATTCACATTCTTCAAATTCAATAGTACCATATGGACTATTATCTAATAATACGTTATATACAGGGTGGGGCACCGAAAACGAAACAGATCGAATATCTTCAAAACGCATGTGTTGTGAAGAAAATGCAAAAACACGTCGATTTTTAATTCAAGGGGGACATCTTCCTATCATAACCTCAACTGTCATACCTCTTCCCCCACCCCTTGTTCACTATCACCCAAACAATTTGAATAGGGAAAGTAGTAAGTGTGACACATCATTGAAAAGATAATTTCATAATGATTGAGCCATGTCAATTTTTGCTATCTACCTTTTTATTTTAGCGCCCTCTTGCGGGAAAAACAACTTTTCCGTATTCCAAATTATGATACTTCATTTGGAAGGTAATTTGACATAAATTTGGTGACAATGCATTATGGAAATTTTCTAAAAGAAAAAACAAAATGGCCGCTCCATAATGGCGGCGAATTTTTGCAATTATAGTTCGATTCGATTCAAAATTGATATGTAATGGTTTTCAGGGTTAGAAATTATGGTGGCTCCAAGATGGCGGACGAAATCTGTAATTATGGTCCGATTCGAATCAAAATTAGTATGTGGGGATTTTCAGGGTCAGAAATTATGATTTTTTTGCCAATGCAAAAAACCAAGATGGCAGACGAAATTTAAAATTGTGGTTCGATTCGATTCAAAATTGGCATATAGGGGTTTTACAAGTATCCAGTATGACTGAAATGAAATAATTGAATTGATAAAAAGAAGCTTTTATTTTAATTTTAGATGTGTGGTGTAGGTTATTCTTTAGGTAACCGAATCAAAATTCAACCGCGCAAGAATATCTATTTTGTAATAGCGGCAAGCTTTTGAATATGTTACCTACGCTTAGAATAACCTACGTCACACATCTGAAAAAATTACTTTTTTCTTTTCATCGCATTTGTATAAAATATTTTTTAACAATTTTATTCAATTCTTTGTAGTCATGCTGAAAATCTGTACCTAAAACACCCACAATCGGATTCTGAATCGAATCGGACCATAATTACAAATCTCATCCGCCATCCTGGAGCTGCAATTTTGTTGTTATTTTTTTCAACAAATATTCCATAATGCGATGTCATCGCAATTATCAACACTTACCAAAGTCAGCTGCAAGATTTTTCTCACACATACATACATTCAAAGCTTTTGAAAAATAAAAAAATTGGACATTGAATAAACTTAAGAATCGGAAAACCTTGCATAAATTCAAATCCAATGATTTCAAACTGCATTAATTCACAGTAGATGCTCAAAGTGTTCGCCATGAACTGCCATACATGAGTATAAGTTAGTCTCGAAACGCTGTCTGACGGAGTTGGAAAACGAACCAGTTGTTTTTTCCGGAAGAGGGCGTCAAAATGAAAAGCGAATGCTCACATGTCTGAATTCCTTATGGAATTACCTTTTCAATGCTGTGTCACACTTAGTACTATCCTTATTCAAATTGTATGAGTAACCAAGGGGTGGGGAGAGTGGTATGACAGTTGAGGTTATGATAGGAAGATTTCCATTTGGATTTAAAATAGACGTGTTTTTGCATTTTTTTCAAAACACATGAGTTTTGAAGAATTCGTTTTCCGTGCGGTGTCGAATCGAACCATAATTACAAATTTCACCCACCATCTTGTATTTTGCATCGACAAAAAATCATAATTTCCTATCCTGAAAATCCCCACATATTAATTTTGATTCAAATTGGACCATAATTACAAATTTTGTCCGCCATCTTGGAGCCACCATCTTGTTTCTTTGCATTGACAAACAAATCATAATTTCCGACCCAGGAAACCACCACTTATCAATTTTGAATCGAATTGGACCATAATTGCAAATTTCGTCTGCCATTTTGGAGCCGCCATTTTGTATTTTCCCTTGGAAAAATTTTACATATTGCATTGTCACCAAATTTATGTCAAATCAGCTTGCAAATATATGGAACAGTTATTTTTTCTGCGAGTCCTGGAAGTCTGCGAGTCCAAAAAAACTGTTTTCGGACTATTTTTTCGGCAACCATGTAGAATAACAAATTAATGTGACTCATTCCGTCTAAGAGACGAAGAGAGGTCGACATTCACCCATCTGTTAACCGGATGAAACATACTTTTTATGAAGTTCCATAAATAGACGAATACGCTTAAAATGGGTTGCCTATCATGACTACATACAGTGAGTTTCAAAAATTTGCACCATATGGAAACTTTTTTCTTATCGATTTGTCAGAAAATTTTATTCTTCATAAAAATTGGTGCATTACGGAATACTTGTATTCGAGTTATCAAAGTTCTAAATTTCCAAACGGTGTATAGGGGGGAACAAAAAATAGATTTTGATCAAGAGTAAACTACCCTGGCTGTGATTCCAAATTTAAATATTTCGAACATTTTAGTTCTTATTTGTATTATACCGGGTGGCTACGGAAGTATTGCCTACGGAATATCTCAGTTATTGTATGAAGTAGGTTTGTGAAATTTGGATCGTCGATATAATGACATAAGAGCTATAATTTGAGCATATTGACATGTCGAAGTTAACTTCCGGCCTGACCGGAAGTAACATCAACTTTCTTATTTTAAATGGAAACCCTATTTTTTTTCATTTCGCTTTATTCAGCATTCAATTCACTTTCTAATGACATATCACAAGTTGGTATCTAACCAGAAACTAGATCAGAAAAAAATTATTATTGAAATTCACCGAGTAGGCCGTGGAAGCAAAATGAAAGCCAAAAATTGAAAAGTTGGCTATGGAAACCATACGTCACTTGATAACAGTTGCTACTACTGTGATATTTTATTTTCATTCGTCGGTGTTATAAAAAGCCGCCAAAAAAAATATTGGAAAAATTGGGAAAAAAACAATACTCTGTAGGTCCAAAACTTAAATAGGAACATACAACTTTTTCTTGCCTGTACTATTCATCATAACCATTCCTTTCTAATGATATAATAGAAAATAATTTTTTGAACTGAGATACCGAAAAATCCAATTATTATTCTTCAAATAACAAAACAGATTATCGCCATACGCAAAAATAAAATTAAAAATAATGTGGAATGATAAATTATATCCTGTAGGTTCTAGGTTAAATAGGAACATAAACGTACTTGGTCTGTGCCATCGTCCATAGATATTCTAATATCTACCTATGGACGATGTTTGTGCTATTCAGAATAATCATTCCATTGCAATAATCATTCGAACCAAAATATTGACAAGTAGGCTAATTAAGATATATTTTGGAATGAAACAAAAAAGAAATGAGAGCTGTCACGAACGCTGCTATCCATATTATTTTGAAGTTCGAAGTAGTGTTTTTGATTCTGCCATTTTAAAAGGGTTTGGAAATCGAAATCAGTTAGTGGAATATTCAAAAAATGCCCCGTTATTCACGAACCGAACAAATTGACATGCTTCTCATTTATGGTGAATGTTTAAAAAATTCTTATGCCGCTGAACGATTGTATTTAGAGCGATATCCAGGGAGGCAGCAACCGTCAAGAAGGTATTTCCAGTGGCTTGAAGAAAAATTAAGAACTGAGCCTGATGTTCACGAAGACCAAGAAGCATTTGTTATTAATGAGGAAACTGAAATTAATGTATTAGCTTTAGTACAATATGATAGCACAATTTCCTCAATGCAGATTGGCGCCGAATTAGCTATAAGTAAGGACTCTGCTAGGAAAATTTTGAAAAAACATCGATTGAAATCCTTCAAGTATCAGTTGCATCAACATTTGTATGAAAACGACGGTGAAAGGCGCCTGGAATATTGTAATTGGTTTCTTCGACAAAATGCTGAGAATCACCTATTTAACTATTATATCTTGTTTACGGACGAGTCAGGATTTACCAACAATGGATTATTTAACAGGAATAATACAAGGTCGATAGTCGAAGTGTAAAGTGCTAAAAGTGTGAACGGTCTTTTGTTCCAGGTACTGGGCGATAGCAAACGAGCACCGGATTCGACAAGGCGGCTTCCAGGAGAGATTTGGTGTGAATGTTTGGGCAGGAATAATTGGAACTCATATTGTTGGCCCCATTCTTTTTCAAGGCCAACTAACCGGAGAGATATACTTTAATTTTTTAACTAATGAAATTTCGGAATTCATTAACAACCTACCAGCGGAAATAACTGAGAGAATGTACTTCCAGCAAGATGGCGCCCCTCCGCATAATTCAAGAATAGCGAGAAATTATCTTCAAAATCGCTTTCAAGAGAGACTTATAACAACCCATGGTCCAGTCAGGTGGCCACCAAGGTCACCTGATCTTACTCCGTGCGACTTTTTTCTATGGGGGCATCTTAGAAATAGGGTGTATTCCACACAGCCTACAACTCTACATGAGCTAGAAGTAAAAATTCGTAGAGCTTTCCAAGATATCACGCCCCAAATGTTGAGAAACGTTTTACATGAAAATATCACCAGAGTCAAAAAATGTATTGACGCTGAGGGAATGCATTTCGAACATTCGTTTTGAATTTATTTTATCTTTAATCCTATCAATTTGAATTTTTTTTCTCGATAAATTTGTTGTTTCGTTATTTAAAGAATAATAATTGGATTTTTTGGTATTTCATTTCAAAAAATTACTTTCTATTATATCATTAGAAAGAAATGGTTATGCTGAATAGTACAGGCAAGAAAAAGTTGTATGTTCCTATTTAAGTTATGGACCTACAGAGTATTGTTTTTTTCCAAATTTTTCCAATATTTTTTTTGGCGGCTTTTTATAACGCCGACGAATGAAAATAAAATATCACAGTAGTAGCAACTGTTATGAAGTGACGTATGGTTTCCATAGCCAACTTTTCAATTTTTGGCTTTCATTTTGCTTCCACGGCCTACTCGGTGAATTTCAATAATAATTTTTTTCTGATCTAGTTTCTGGTTAGATACCAACTTGTGATATGTCATTAGAAAGGGAATTGAATGCTGAACAAAGCGAAAAGAAGAAAAATAGGGTTTCCATTTAAAATAAGAAAATTGATGTTACTTCCGGTCAGACCGGAAGTTAACTTCGACATGTCAATATGCTCAAATTCTAGCTCTTATGTCATTATATCGACGCTCTTAATTTCACAAACCTACTTCATACAATAACTGAGATATTCCGTAGGCAATACTTCCGTAGCCACCCGGTATATCGAAATTCGAACAGAATGTAGGTACCAACAGAAACATTCTAATTCTTATTTATATTAAAATTCGAGCACTTACGGACTACGCCGGGAAGTGCTACTTTCCCAAAAAAAAGGTGTCCAAGAAGTGAACACTTCCCGGATGGTTGCCAAAAAAGGTCATTTTCAAAACGGAAAATAATTGAGAATTAATTAAGGTCAATCATGGGACAAGATAGGCTCTTCAATCTGGCGACTTTAGCCATAGAGTATGACTTAGTTATGTACAATAATTTTGGTGACATTAATGAAGACATAATAAAAGTGTTGAAAAGTAGGTATCTTTTGATGTATTTTTTTAGGTTGTTATGTTTATGGTTCTATAGTTATAAGTTTTACATGTCCTGATTAAAATTTAGTTATTATGAAAACTGTCTCCCAATTATAAGCAGTTGCTAACGAATAAAAGCTGATCAGCCGTTTGCATGCAACCTTCCTATTTTTCTACCAAATTTTATTAAAAACGACTTAATCGTTCGCAAAAATCGTGTTCACATGAAAGATAATCAAGATATTTTTGTCTTTCAGAACCCATGTGACACATTTTAAGTCGCTGCTTCATCCGTGGAAATTATTAGATTAATAATAGATTGTAATTCATTGGGCAGGGACAAGACAACTCTAAAGTTGTCGGACCTATCCTTGCACTGATGAGAGGCAAGAACCTCGAAACATGTCTGCAGGTGGTCATCACCAGACGAATGAACGATAATCTTTTGTTTAAGAAAGTAGTATTCCATACATACTCAAAGTGGAAGACCAAGTTTATTGGAATAAGGATGACAAAGTCATCTCCACATATATTTTAATCAATAGGATCAGTCTCCTATTGGTTTAGACATGTTTCGAACATATATATATATGCCCATCTTCAGAAATACAATTATAAAAATTTTAAATTTACAACTGGTTAACCTCAAATGTACATTTAAATTTTTTTTTCAGCCTTTATCGATTGTATTACTGAAGATGAACATATATATGTTCGATTCATGTTTAAACCGATAGGAGACTGGTCCTATTGATTAAAATATATGTGGTGATGACTTTGTGTTCCTTATTCCAGTAATCTTTTGTTTATTTACAATAATACCTTGCAATTGAGACTTCTTTATTTTATTTTATTTTTCAATAATACATCCAGCAGGCTGATGCCCATTTACAGGTGTATATAATTTAAATACTATTGATAAATTGTATTATTGCTACATATAATATAAATATAAAGCTAACTAATTCTGCAAGACACTAGCGAGTTGACGTTTAAATTCAGATAGAGCGAGAAAAAAGATATCGATACATTGCAGGTTGTTATAATTACAACACATAGTTGTAAGGGGACAGTGGAAATGATGCTGAGATTTAGGTACTGCTATGTGGAACGTTATCAAGAAGACTAAAAACAAGGAGTGTTTGATTCCCATAAGACAATGGGGACACTAGTAGAAAGAGATGAAAGAACATTTGTGACGAAATGTGACGTAGTTATACATGTCATGGCCGCCGTTCTCTATAGACAGTGACTGACTAGCTCTTGGTATATGAGAGTTACTGCTGACAGTTTTGTTGCTTGATTCGAGTTCGACTCTGTACTCATACCCAAGTACGTCACTATGACGCGTTGATGATACAAGTTTCTGATTGGCTAGAGCTTATTAAACCCTCCTTGTTTTTAGTCTTCTTGGAACGTTATATCAGATCGCGAGGCGTATCGAGGTATATTGAAATCAATCAGAGAAAGTAAGGATGATGAATCAATATGGTAATGAATTATTTTGTATATAAAAGTCAAGTAAGTCATCTCACGCTGCTTTTTAAGTGAAACTAAATTGAATTCACTCAGTAATAAATCATAGTCATAGTGCCTCTGAGGATAAATGTCATGTTTTTTATAAAAAGCAAATTTGAGAAACTTTCTTTGCACATTTTCAATTGCCTCAATATATTTTGAATGGCAAGGATTCCACACCACACTACAGTAACTCAATTTACAATTTACACATAGAGATAACGCAAAGCATCAAATGAATTGAATACTCTACAAGAACGGATCAAGAATCCTAATGATTTCATAGATTTGCATATAATATTCTCTATATGATTGCTAAAGCTCAGCTTCTAGTCAAAGAGTACTCCTAAATCTTTAAATTTGGTAACTCTCTACAAATATGAGTTATTCAAGTGATAATCGAATAAAATTGTGGTTGGTTTTCGTGTGAAAGTCATACTTTTGCATTTATTAGTGTTTAAGGAGAGTTTATTTTCAGTACACCAATCATTAAGTGACACAAGATCCAGTTGTAACAGTTCACAATCTTCGATCGATTTAATTCCTCGGAAGATTTTCATGTCATCGGCGAAAAGTAGTTTATTACATTGAATATGGTCGGAAATGTCATCGATAAAGAGTAAAAACAGTAAGGGTCCCAAGTTTGAGCCTTGTGGCACTCCAGAAGTTGCCATGAAAGTGAATAATTTTACTCCATCATATTCAACAAATAGTTTCCTATCTTGGAAGAACGTTGCATAAAAATCTGTCAGATGTAGTTCATTATCCGTCCTGGCAGTAGCCAGGAAAGTAGTTGTTTTCTGTCAGATTTTTTACTCATATTTACCACTTGGTGGAAATATTTGGAGAGAAAGGATAATCTTTAATATGTCTACAGTGCTTTATGGTGCGTGCATATATTTATTTTTGTGAAGACACTTATACTTGTGTTTATATTATAGAAAAAGCTTTGTCAATAAGGTATTCTTCAGACAATAAAGCATACTATGCAACTATTTCGGTGATATCATTAAAAATGGTTTCTGTTTCATGTTTGAACACCAAACCGTTCAAAAGTTTACAGGGGAAGGGCTATAAGGGCACGAAATAAAAAAATGTCGAAAATAACTCGATATTTCCCAACATTTAGGAAAAAATTTTGAGAGATGTCATGGTCTGTTTGTAAACTTTTACCAATGTAATTCTTCTGAAGCAGAAAGTGGCCCAGAAGGTAAACTTTGCAAACACTGATTACCAAAAAAATTATGAAAACTGGTGGCGCTGTATATAATTCATTTATAATTATACCCTTGTATTTGTGCAAATTTTTAATGTCCTGTCTGTTTTCTCAACGTGTACTTTGGGTTGGACTTGAACAAATATTAAAATTAATTTCCTCTCAACTCATACCACTTTCAATATCCTGAGGGTTACCTATAATTCAAAAATTGAACTGATTACTATATCACATTCTGGAATTTTTTGCAACAAACATGAATTATCGACCATTCTTGCTTATCAGAAGCAGACGTTCATTCATATCACCGCATATTTTTAGAATAATTAACACAATCGTTATGTCTATCACTCCAAATGTCCGCAAGATTATCACCCCTTGTTGCCACTCGAAAACAATAATTTTCGCCACAAACACCGATAAAAAGTACTATAAAACATCCCACAGCATCTCGAGAAAGCAGTCACATCCAGAAGTAGTCAAAGATGAAGTGCGTTTTACTACTCTCGCTAGCAGCGCTGACTTGCGCTGTACCACTAACACCAGAAGGGCCCAGGGTCATATTTGAGAAAAATGACTCCATCTCGATGACTGGGTACGATGGGCAGAAGTTGTTAATAACCAAAACTATTAAGAACGACGGCTCAAACTACATCGAAATATCGGTAACAGACCTTCAAGGACGAACGAACACTTTCAGAGTTGACCAAGAGAACAACCTGAGGTTTGTGAAGGTTCAAGACCCCACTGTTGGAGAATTGAATGTAGTTGATGAAACTGAGGAATCTACAAAACAACGAACAGAATCCGAGATTCTAAACGAAATCTTTCAAGAGTTCCAAAGAGCCGTTGGTTTGAAGGAATACGAAAACGTCCTGAGGAAAATTGACAGCTATATCAAGTCTGGAGATTTAGACTCGTCTATAATAGAGGTTTTGAAGATCTTCGCCAAGTACGAATCTCTCAAACCTGCCGATTTATACTATTATTCGAGACGGACTTACTTGCCGTACTATTTGAACAGAGCCATCGATGAAGAACGGAGAGAAAATGTTGTCAAGTCTGGAGTCAGACAACCTGTTTCTGAGTTGTCTCAGAGATCAATCTATTACGGTGTAGACCCAATTTTGTATAGAGGCGTTCCTGTGACTTCCCAGAGAATCGTTCAGTGGCCACAGTATGAGGTGAATGGGGAAAGTCTTCAACAGTACAGGTAAGAATTGATAATTTTTTCTTTTCCGGAAAAGACTATCTCAGTGCCATTTTTCTATCAAGTACTAGTATCAAATTGAAGTCAGTTCAATTTCTGGTTATTTGATTTAAAAAGTAAATATCATATTATAACAATAATCATTATTATTTCTTTGATTGATGCATATTTGTGTTCATGTATTGGTAAAGTATAGTGTCAAAAGTTTAACTTTCCTGTTGGCCAAGCTATAGTTAAAAATAAGGTGCTCTTTTTATACAAAATAAAAGACGCAAACTTTTTATAAGATAGTTCTTTACTGAAAACCCCAGTTTTCGCCCCAGCAAAATCACATTGTGGAATTTTAAAAAAATGAAATAGTGAAAGAAATTACAACTTTTTTGTTTTTTTGGAAATATCTCAAAGATTATTGGAGGAATCATTTTACAGTCAATGAAACTTTTGTAGAAATTTATAGAACCTACAATATGGTTTTTTATACACCCAGATCGGTGCATTTTTCACTGAAAAAATCCGGGAAAACCTCGAAAAGGAGACCATTATTCAAAAATTCATAATTCTTATCATTCTGAAGGTGGACAAACAATATTGCTGAAACTGATAGATAATTACATGTGGTTCAACTGTGCGCAAAATGGTTTCTGTCCGATCTGTTGTTTTTGCAGAATCGCGTTATAAACAATTTAAGGGCAAATCTTTCTAAATGCGCCAATAAGGAAAATCATCTTATTCAAATTCTCTAAACGGCATTTGGAAGTAAAGATCAATATCTACAATTTGTATATTTTGTATTTTTACCTGAGAGGTAGAAAATGTGTTGAAGATGTCACTGGAAGTTACTCTAAATCCTTCAAAGTGCACCCGAAGTCGCCCGAACGCAACTTGAGTTAACTTCAGTGTGACTTCGGGTTACTTCGGAAACACTTTGAAGCATTTCGATCAACTTTCAGTGACATTTTCAACACATTTCCCACCTATCAGGTGAAAATCCAGAATATGCAAATTGTAGATATTGATCTCAACTTCCAGATGCCATTTACAGAATTTGAATACGACGATTTTCCTTAAATCGGTGCAAGATGTGCCCTTAAATTGTTTATAACGCGATTGTGCAAAAACTGCACATCGGACAGAGAATATTTTGTGTACAGTTGAATCACATATTATTATCTATCAGTTTCCTCAATATTGTTTGACCAGCTTCAGATTTATGAAAATCAAAATAATAGAAAAACGGTCTCTTTTTCGAGGTTTTCCCGGATTTTCTCAGTGGAAAATGCACCGATCCGGTCTTATGAAAACCCATTTTGTAGGTTTGATAAATCTCTACAGAAATTCCATTGACCGTAAAACGATTCCTAGAATAATCTTTGAGATATTTCCAAAAAACCAAAAGAGTTGTAATTTTTTTTCACTATTTCTTGGTTAAAAAAAATCCACAAAGCGATTTTGCTGGGGCGAAAAGTGGGGTTTTCATCAATGAACTATTTTATGAAAATGTGTATAGGCCATTTGCATCTTTTACTTTGGGGGTGAAGAAACCTCTATAGCTTGGTCTACTGAGAATAAGGAATAACAAGATATATTGTTTTCAACACCCTACTATTTACTTTATTTAATAAGGTAAAATACATCACAGTTGAACAGTACAGTTTCAAAAGTCAATGCACAATAAGTAAAGAAAAAGTCAAGTACATAAATGTCTAACTAAGGGGTTGTTTTCGTGACTGTTCAATAATTTATTTACAAATTTAGTGGGAAGCAGTCAAAGGTAGACCAATTAAGGAGATTTCTTCGTTTTTATGTGAAGCTTTCGAAAAAAAAAATAATTTTCTTCTTCAAAACGTAACTAAAAGTAGTTGATTGATGAATATGTGATGGTATTACATAATTTGGGATACTTACATGAAATTCAAAGTAAATTAGAGACAAAAAGAAACAGATGTCACAATTTGAGAGGACAAGTTGACAATAAAATTATGATAACTCGATCATATTTTCGGTATTTCAAGAGAGAGAGATTCAGAGTGAGAAATATAAATGTATAACTATAGGTATAATATATAAATAATCAGTTCAAGGAGGACGAGGTGAGACATTTTCTTTTTGTTTTTTTTAATAGATATGTGAATATTGTACTAAGATCATTGATGTCTGTTCTTTTATTCATAGTTTGCTCTGTATTATTTATATGAACCATTTCAAGAAAGAGACGCTTATTGAGATTTTGTTCATAATCAAGAATTTTTGCATTGTCATAGTCTATTATATGATCTTTATCTATAACATGTTCGACAAGGCTACAAGATCTTACATTCCTTCTGCAGTCACTTTTATGGGAGGTTATTCTGTCTTTGAGCATTCTACATGTAAACTTCATCACAAATTCCACATGGAAAAATGTATCTCTTATCTGAAGAAATATATTTATCATAGGAGTATATCAAGAAGAATAAGTCTTTGAGGTGCAGTGCCTCTAGAGTCACGATTATGGACAGACCATGCACAACAATGCTATAAAAAAGACTTCCTCTGTGTTATTAAAATTATTGTTTTTCATTGAAACATTGATAAATTGAAAAGTTCAGAATCGTTCTATTTTAAAGTCTTGATATCGGCAATGTCCCTTTTCTTTCGAAATGCACACATTTTTGCTATATCTAAAATTACCAACAGGCCATAAAAAAATTTCAACTCGTCTTGTTGGAATCCGCAGTAACTGGTCAATCTGGCAGCTCATGACATTTTTTCAAACTGATGCACTGACATTGTATCAAAACACAATTTCGGCATCATTATTGAATATCTTCACGTTGAATGTTGTTGGCATTCATGGATTTTGTAAGAAAAAAGTCATACATATCTCGTTATTTGAGTAATTTCTGCTATCACAAGTTGATCTGACTAACAATAACTATCATGACTGACTATAATTCTCATTACTTTTCAACAGCGACTCTTATGGGCAAATACAGAAGCAACAAGTGGCACCCGTACAAGGCTCCCTGCAATTTCCACTACAAGCGTGGCAGCCTTCATCTAGACTCTACCAACAAGTCTCACGACCCCTACAGCAATGGAACCTTCCTCAGTCACTCTGGGTTCTACCCAAAGAACAATTGGCTCAAGAGCAACAGAAACTTCTTTGGAATCAGGTGCAGAGACAACAGCAATTGAATGTTCCTCAACAATTACAAGAACAACAATTACAATCACTGGGAGAGTTGGCAATACCTCGAAAGCAACTGAATATCCTTGGCCAAGATTGGGTGCTACCTAAACGTCAATGGACACAAGAACTTCCATGGAACCAAGCTCAGAAGCAACAACAGTTGATTGAATCTCAGGAACAAAATAAACTAGTTCAACAGCAATATATCAGACCTCAACAGCCATACGCAGGTTACATTGCTGTGGGAGACGAATTGCCTCAATCGCAACAAGGATATCTGTGGAACCAAAATAAAAAACAACAATTGATTACACCACAGCAACAATGGATTCGGTCTGAAATATCGCAACCCCAACAAGACTTGATTTACCAACAAGAAAAGCCGCTTGGACAACAATGGGCTGTTTACAATCAACAGTTGGAACAGGAAAAACTAGGGCTTCCTCTAGGTCAGCAAGCGCAGAGAAACATTCTTCCTGAGAACAATTGGCAGATTCCTTTGGCAGCACAATTGCGTCTGTAGAAATATACTGTGAATGTAACAGTTGTTTTGAAGGATCCTCTCCAAATTGTTCAATGCCTCACTCACTTTTAATATTGCTATAATATAGACGTTTTCATTTGCTTTTGTTCTTTTTTTCTGTACCTTTGCATCGATGAGGAAGTATTGTTTGAAAGATTTATATCTTGATTTTGGCTATGAGATTCAAAGAGCATTGCAAAGATTGACGTTCTTGAAAAAGACTTTGCTAATAATTCAACAATCGTAAGGGGCATTAGTTATTGTGACGTGTAATTGTCTTCTAGAAAATTCAATTAGTGTTCCCGAAGAAAGTTCGTTTTTTGGGACACTCGGTACATTTTTCCATATTTATGGATAGGGATCATTTCGAATCCAGTTTCATGTACATGGCATATGGTACATGTATATGGTTACTGGGAACCTGGTATCACAGGATTTGTTGACGATCCCTCACCAAATATGGAAATACACACAGGGTGTCCCACTGAAAAAAATATAACCAACAGCATTTTTAGTCAAATGCGGATAATCCTATGAATTCTGGGTATGGTTTAAAAAATGGCCCATCTGTAGTGTCTTCATGATTTTATTCCATATTTCATGGAAACACGGTGTGAACTGTAAATACAGGGTGTCCGGTAAACCTTGTACAATATTGAAACTGGTGATAGACCAGATCAAGACTGTTCAGAATATCGGAATTTTACCTTAGTAAAAATCTCACTGTTTTCGAGATAATGAGCATTTTTTTAATTTCTGGATAATCACTACCTCACTCACCTTGGATTTTTTAATGCCATGTATACAAATTGGGACGAATTTAAATATTTTTGCTGCTGAAGATTACTGATGAGTGATGCTTTCAGATGGACGAAACCGTTTTTCAGAAAACAATACAATTTTTCAAGAAATGAGGGTGAAATGACAGATTTGAGTTACACCAATTTTTTCAACAACAGTTTGACATTATTGTTTGAAAAAACATAACCAAGTGGAACTGGATATTCATCACGACAGAATGCCCATTTTGTCCAGGTTTACTATGGTATAAAACATACGATCAATAATTTTGGATGGAGTAGAATTTCGATAATATTAGAGTGTGATGTTATTCTGAGCTAAAATCAACTCCATTAGACTTTGTCAGTAATGTCTTTTATTTTTATCCTATCAAGATGAAATGATTAAATAATTATGAGTAATAACGAATCAACTGCTTAGAAGCATTCAATGAGATGTAATGAAGTAAATACTAATTCAACGTTCTTTTTTTTAATCAACATACACTATAAACCACAATAACGATTATTCAACATCGCACTAAATAATATTACAAAAATGTTATTTTCCATCCACTCGTACGCAGAGACGACATATTTTCAAGAAGAACCTTTTAGAATGCGTTATACGTTATAGCCCCCAAATCAGCGATTTTATGAGCGGCATTGTGCAATCGGATATAGTTCTGCATAAAGCGCTGCTGCAGCAGTAGCACTACCTCCACATTCACCATAAATGTTGTGCATATGCGCACATTCTCGGGGAGTATAACGTATGTACGGCATGACAAAGAAATAAATACCACTAAATGAAATAAGCGGAATAATTTCAAAAAACTACGATAGAGGTCACAAGATGTTCAAAGAAAAGTTTTTAATTTTCGACAAGGATTCATCTCTTAAAAAAGTTTGCACTTATTTGGTTACACCCTGTATATCTGTCGGTGTCTGAAACTTGGTTGGAATCTGGAAGTTGGACAATTGCGACATTTATCACAAGAATTCGTATTGATCGGTGCCATGTCGGATAATCGACATTTCATTTCGATAATTTTATTAGGCCTAATTACATGAAAAGTTAATTTTATTGACATACTATTTAATGCCACCAAGCAGTCTATTCTTTATTATTAATAATTATTTCCACATTTCATCTTGATAAAATCTAAATAAAATAATTTTTGGGCGTAAGTATAAAAGTTGATCAAATAAATGAATATTTTGGAACCTTTGGTGTAAATACGATTCAAGTAAAAAATAAAATACCCAAACACCAAAACTACGTCACAATCTTAAAATCTTAAAAGCTTACTTTTAGCTCCTGAAGATGCTAACTTTGTTGGCGAAACGCGCGTCGAGTGTGATTGTGGCGCAGTTTTGGTGTTGGGTAGTTTCCTTTTTTTTCTTGAATAAAAGTTGATAGAAGCTTAGAATAAAACCACGCCTAATTCAATGGAAACCATTTCTTTCAAAAATAATTATAGTTTGTTTTATACCATGGTAGAGTCTGGACAAAATGAGCATTCTTTTGAAATGAATGTCCACTTCCAATTAGTTGTTTCTTTCAGATAATAATGTCAAACTTTTTTTAAAAAAAATTGATGAAACTCAAATCTGTCATTTTACCTTCATTTCTTGAAAAATGTTTTCACTTTCTGAAAAACTGAACTGTATGTCTAGAAGCATCACTCATCAGTAATCTTCCGCAGCAAAGATATTTGGTTCGTCCCAATTTGTATACATGGCACTCAAAAATCCAAGGTTAGGTAGCGATTTTCCAGAAATTCTTAAAATGCCCATTATCTCGAAAACGGTGATATTTTCCCTGAGGTGAAATTCCGATATTCCGAACAGCCATGACCTGGTCTATCACCAGTTTCAATATTGTACAAGGTTTACCGGACACTCTGTATAAGTAATATTTTCAAAATGCGTTTAGCGTATTTGGATGGTTGAAAATACGGCCCAGATCAGGGTGGGGCACCCCCTCACGACATTTTTCGGAAATCTGTCCCCTTCAGTATAAGTATATCGACTAGAGCTACAAGAAAAAAATTATTTTGGTTCATAGCAGGTGGGTAAAAAATGAGTGACATCAAAGTTGTATTGTTTTTTTAAATAAAAATATCAATATTTTGTTACATTTCTGAAAGAGTCATTGAGAAATAGTATAATTTCATTTGAGGTACTTAGTACCTCTAACAGTTCTCGAGTATTGATTTTTTTTTTAAATGATAGTTTCAATTGGACACTAGACAATATCGAAATCAATAGAAATTAGTCCTTCAAAATTTGGCCATGCATCGAATGGGTTTTGTGCTATTGTTTATTCTACAAATAGGAAACAATGGACAAAAATTAGTAATTCATTCTCGATTCTATTAAAATTACAACATGGCGTCCCACAAGAAAGCATTCTGGGTCCATTATTGTTCCTTCTATATGATCAAAAACGAACAAAAACAATTTTAAAAAAAACTACAATTTTTACGGAATGATTTGCTTGAACTCCTGTAAATATCAGACAACGGATATGGTTACCATTGGATGGAGCTCCAGAACTATTCTATATTCAGTGAGAGAACGTTTTTGTTTATATATTTGCCGACTAAATGGCTTTATAGAGGAGGTCCACAAAATTGGCCAACGCGTTCACCGGATATGAATTGGGTCGATTTTTTTCTATAGGGATACTAAAAGACATCAGATAATATGAAGGAGAGAATAAAGGATGCTTTTCGAGTCGCCTTAAAAATATATTGAGTATGAAATATCACAATTACCTTTTTTCGAAATTGAAAAAAAAAACACTTTTGAACATACTCTATAATGTTGACAAACGAGTTATATTGAAATCAGTAGCCCAACATCTGTTCGATGCAATGTTTGGGTACGTATGGTAGTATCTCAAATGAAGTATATTATTTTTGGACAACTCCTTAAAAAAAGAAAACTTTGATGTCTCTCAGTTTTGACCCTTCCAGTAAAATAATTCCTTCTTGAAGCTCTTATCGATGTACGGTAAATGTAAGCTTATCGAGTTTCTTCAATTTTTTTATCAATGAAAAAATTACATTCGTCGATATTTTTTGTGTTCCTAGGAAAAGCGACAATTTTTATTTTGTTTGTGTTTACGGAGAGTTTATTTTCATTACTGAAAATTTAGGTGTATTCCCGTTTTTAAAAAACATAATTATAAGTATGTTTTTGAAAATATTGCAAAAGCGTTTCTTGTAGAAAACTTTGTTGAGAATACAACAGATATGATACAGTAGTTGTTTTGTGTTAGATATTTATCAACGAAAATATCTATTGTTAAGGTAAATCCAAAATATCCTTCTCTCACATTTTGGAGCTTATGCTATAAATCAGCAATAAGATCTGAATTATCATATGAAACTAATATATAATAAAAAATATTATTAATAATAATTATGCAATTATGCAAGATTTTAACAAGTGAAAATTTCGGAAGTGTGACAAGATGGTAAAAAATATTTTCTAATAATCAAGTACCCACTATCGCGGTGACTGTGCTTGGGCGAGTTACTTATTCTAAGAAAAAAGTGACAATAATTATTATTACAACACATTTAAAAATTAAGTTAAATCGAAATTTTTATGTGAGAAATATATTTGAAATTATTGTTTAAATTTCGCTGAAATAACTGTAATATAATGAATGTATCCTAAATAATATACCTAATGAAAGTTAGCTAAATGACACATTCATAGGAATATTGAAACATAAATATCAACATGGGGTCAAGGAACAGTACAAACAATAATAAACAGGCATGGAAGGTAATAAAATATTCTAATATTAACACAATATAATGTAACTGAATTCCTTATGAAATGGCCTATCCAATAAGGTATCACTAGAAGGGTCATTATATTTAAGAATTCTGAGGGGTGCTGTATAGGGGAAAGGGGTTGAGTGATACGTATCTCAATGATACGTCAAAAGACGTCTCCCCTTCGGTTTCGGGAATTTTTTATTACTGTTTTATTTTTGGTGATATACAGTGTGGGTCCTTTCCAAAAATTCATAGTGTATAATTCGAAAAGTAACACGCTTATTTTTTTTCCATTAATATATATCTTCGTTTCAGGCTGACCAGTTGAGTCAAATCGTATTCCATAATTACAACTGGAATGAAAACATCAAACCCTTGGCATTTTCGATTCGAATGATTATAATGAAGGGACATCGATCAATCAATATTACAATTGGAAAGTTTTCTCGAATCAATTTAGAAACATGTTTAGAGGTAAGTAATCTTTCATTTCTGATTTATGAAAGGGTGAAGCGAAAAGAAGAAGATGGAATAATTGGAAATTCGACAAATATGGCAATGCTTTCAACTATAAATAAAATATAAAAAATTCAAAGTAGATTCAAAATGAATTTAAAAAATACCACGAAGAGCAAGTTTTAATTTTCATCGGCTTTTATGAAATATCCTTTATAACTATAACTCTCCGCGCAAAATAGGTGATCCACCCTATACCTATCGTTGTCTTCAAAATGAATCAAATGATACGATGACCTAGCAAATATGGCTGTCACCCGGCATACACGATTAAATTATGCGGGTTGCCTAAGGATTATTCTATTCGACTTCAATTATTCACATGATACACACCTCAAATGAAATAAGAAACTCAGCTCAATCAGTCAGTATTTAAAAAAGGACCAAGGGAATTTATTTTAATTTGTTAAGGATCATATGTTTCTGGTGTGCAAGATCGCAAATTTTAACCAATGCAACGATGGTCATTGCCAACCGATGTTTTACCCAGTGTTGCCGGAGTCAAATTTCCCATACAGACAACCAAAAAACCCCTATTTTTGAATAATTTCGACAAAAATTTACCACTGCGGTAGACCATTTTGTATGTATTATATTTCTAACACTCTATGATGACTTGTCTAGTCTGTTATACAGTGTGGTTTATTTAGACTATTAACTTTTGAACGGATTGACGTATAAACATGGAACAAAGACTTGAGTGGTATTACCGATACTACTTTTTGGAATGAAAAACATTGTGATTGCTTGGTAGATGAAGCGGGAGGGCAGTGGGGGCATATCAATTTAAAAATTTCAAATGGCATGGGGGGTCAAGTTGAAAAGAGAATATAATTCTCTTCTCAACCATCTAATTTGTTTTGGATTCCATAAAAAGTTTTTTCACCAATTGTACTCGAAATGTCAACTATAAGGGCGTATTTATATCGATAATTTTGAACGGTTTGATCAGAAACAATAGGACAAAAAATATTTTATTACCGATACTACTTTTTGAGACAAGACACATTGCAATTACTCGACAGACGGCGCTGGGGGAACATCAGCTTGAAAATTTCGAAAGGGAAAGTGATCGAAATTGTGAAAATACGTTTTGAAAGAATTCAAAAAAAAATTAAAAATCCGCAGTGTATAGGATGGAATCAATATCTGACAACCGCAGATAATAGAGATTTTATAACGATTCTGAGTAGTATGCCTACAATTGGTGACCCCGACGCGATTTAAACAAATGATCAACTACAAAAATAGATAATCTACATCTACAATCTTGACAAGGAATACTTGGAAAATCTCTGCACCCAAATCATGCAATTACTAGAACATAGTGTAACGTTATTGGGATTTCAAATTAAGATTGTAGCGCTACCGGCGGCGGACGATGAAGTACTTTCTACGACATTGATTTATAACCTTACTTTTTCTTCCATATAGATTTCATCGTTTACTTTGTTTATTTCGTGTATTGAGTATTTGAAGCGTGGTTTAGGCCCTTTAAACATTGTTAAAACTGTGATTTCGATGATTTTTACCTTTTATTAATGTTCATTTAAATAAATGATTATTGGTGTAAGGATTAGTGTTAAGGTGTTAAAAGTTACCTTGTTAGAAAAAAGCCAGTGATAAAATACTTCAATGGTCTTCTTATAAACAAAGACAAATGGCCCAATTAAAATTAAGTTTATTGGAATTTCTGAGGTATGTTGAAGGGACCGAAAGTTCTCGGTGTGTAGTAGAAGGTGAAGAAGTCCTCAATGCAGACCATATAATATTATATGGAAAAAATAAATGGAATTCTTCAGTGACAAAAGTGTATGCCCTCTGTCTCCAGACAAGCGCTCTGCAATCCGAGCCTCATCATCTGAGTGGAGAACTCAGAATTATAGACGGTTATATTAAAATTATGCATATGTAAATAAGTCAATAAAAACAAGATACCTACCTACCTTTGTTAATATAATCTTCTTGCTTAAAATAGAGCGAACACACTTTCATAAATTTGCTTATTGGTTTGCCAATCCGAACCTTTAATATCCAGGCTTGAGATTAATTCTCGTCCCATCTCCGTTTCAAAATAAACCTTTGGGTCATTTTCCTCGGGAAAAGTTAATTTTTTTTGGCCTAGGAATTGCAATGGGGCATAGAACAATAATCATTGTAAGACGCCATTATAAGACCGGAAGGGTCGCTTTACTTGTAAAATGGCAATTTCTCATCACTAAATTAAGATGAAATAAAAACGGTTCAAAGGAAGGCTCTATATTCATAAAAATCAATGGTAAACAAACGATACGAAAGTGTGGTTAGAAAACAATGTCGCAGAAACTAGTTTACATTGAAGCCACCAGAGTGCGTATCGCTTAGCATGAAATGCCAATTTCGTGCAGCCTCACGGCGGACGTTACTATGACGCTTTCGGTTATTGTTTTCTGACAGTTCCCGAACACCAGGAACTCATCAGAACCCAACAAAGCCTCGGGCGCCAGTTATTTGAAAGTGATGTGCTCCACTCTCCCAGGTTAGAGCAAGGTGGGAGGCCCAGGGCAGCTACAGATGGAGATACGGTATCCCAGGGGTCAGCTCTTATGACACTCTATCGATTCCTCAAGAGATTGCAGGCTTTAATTGCAATCACTTGTCCAGCAGGAATACCAGCTGCTTTGATATTATGCTCTACAATGTTCGTCGGACAGAATACACTGTACGGCGGAAAGAACACAGCCCAAACCAAATCGAGAATACCTACTTTATTTAGTGGCTCTACGAATATCAACGGACGGGTGCATATAATGGCTGTAACCGGTGTTACAACACCACCTTTTAGGTGTTCAGTTTTTACTATCGAACTAAAAGAATCGCTATTTCTATGTTTTACAGTACTTGACAACCCATGCTAGTGTTTCCCCTTGATGATACAGCTAATCCCGAATGGTCTGTTCCACAGGCCTCAGGGATTAGAGATCGCGATATTCGACTTGATAAGAGGAACACAAATAAAATCTCGTTACGACGATTTTCGCTAAAGGCGGTGCCGAACGGAACCTTGAGGAATCCCTGAAATTAAATTTTCGCGGACAACCTTCGTTCGACATCCGAAAAGAGTGTCCTAGCCGTGGAACGAAGTTATGAGCTCTCTAGTGGAAACGGAGTCGACAACCGAAAAGTAGTCCTAGTTGTCGAGCCCGGACTTTTCTGGCTCGGTTTATTACATGGAGAAAGCACGGTCTTGCTGCGACTATTTTCGCTGAAGGCGGTGACGGACGGAACCCTGAGGAACCCCTGAAGCAACTAAATCTCTCGCTAGCAACTTCCGTTCGACAACTGAAAAGGTGTCCTAGTTGTGGAACGGAACTACGAGCTATCTGATGAGGAAAACTGAGTCGACAGTCGAAAGGTAGTCCTAACTGTCGAGCCCGGCCTTCTCCAGCTCAGTTATGACACGGAGGGGCTTACCTTCGGGTTTTACGGGCACGGTTCTGGGGAGCGTCTACCACCTTTGAACGGAATCACAAGACTACTGAAACACTGTTCGACAGCCGAAAGAGTGTCCTAACCGTCGAACAGAAAATAACTCGTGAAAGGTTGGTAGAAGCCACCCCTGAAGAGACCACGTCTGACTAGTCAAAATTTGCTTAGAAACTCGGATTTGGTTGTCAAAACTTCCCTTACTAATAAATAAAAGAACTTAATTTGCCCTTGGTAATATTCTATTAGCATCTAAACGGTTTCATAAAGCCTTAAAGTAAAATATGTAATAAGTGTCTTACAGTTGGTTCGCTGTAACTGATCACACACACGGTAATTTAAAAATAATCGGTTCTTTGAAAAACAGCTTACAGCACTCTCGGATTTTCAAAATAAATTTTCGGACAGCAAAGGACGATGATGAATATTCAGCGATCAATCAATCAATGTTGAATCTCGAATCTTGAAATGCGCCCTGTCGAATCGGTTGAGCCTTTATTTATATAATCTATTTGGCCTTCGTAGCGGGCCGTAGCAAAAATGCATAAAAACGAGCAAAAAGTCTGCTCTGACTTTTTAACTACCCAAAGACATGGCCAATAAGAAATCGGAGCTGGAAACCTATATCAAAGTTGAAAATTTTAACACACTACAAAAACGGAGTCCCTTTTTTTATAGGCCGGCAGCAGAGTTTACTGAAATCAATAAACGTGAACAACAGGAGGCAGGTTCATATACGGGGGTTTCGATTAGATCTTCCAAGTCCAAAAATAACGCTTCGTTACATAGGTACCATAAAATTTGAAAGTTCATTCAATGCTTTCAATAACACAACTCCTAAATCAGGCCAACATGAACAACATGAACCTTCTGCTTCAACTTCAAGCTCAAGTCCGGAGACATAACAGAAAAAGATATTGGATAGCTAAATCGATTCATTTACATCTGTTTTGGAAACATGAACCAAACCTGTATGGTTTAACGCCCTTTTTGAATTCACTGGGATATATTCCTAGAAAGTTAAGCTCGCAAAAGTGCTCTCTTTAATGGATTGTAATATAGCAAAGAAAATTCAAACTTGTTCAAAATTCTGGATAACTCTCAGTCATATGCCATTTTGAAGTCCCAACTTATCGATGTGAATCAAGTTTTCGATGACGAAAAAATTACAAGATTGTTCGTTTAGTGTCAACTACAGGAGATAAAAACCAAGCCTGCTTTACAGGCATATGACCCTACTGGCTTCTGGACAGATGACTAGGAACTTTCTAATTTTGTCAGCGCTAAAAAACTGCCCACAACTCTAGAACAAATCATCAGAGCTTTTCAGTCAAAATTGTCAGATGGAGAACTTTTCTAAATCTAAGATAAGGATGCTGATATTTCTGTCATTCCAAGAACAAAAGCCTCACGATGCCATCGAAAAGACCTGTATATGCTACCAACGAGACGAAGATCAACAATTATGGCGAAATAATCATAAAAGTCCCTCTATAGGACGAGAATTCACTTGGTCTTTCATTATATCAGATATCGATAAGGCAATCCTTTTAGATCAGAATTCATTAAAAAAATTGTAATCTAATTAATTTACGAGATTAAACGTATTTGATAATACCACAAGGTTTCGAAATATTGCAAATTGAGAGAATGTGAAAACTGCTATAGTTTCAAAACAATAAATGCATTCTCGTCATATTATACAATTTTATCTGGATATCCTCACCAGGACTTCTTTGAGATGTGATCAAATTCAAACAACAAATGTTGCTCATCAAATTGTTACTAAAGGGCCACTAGTCAGTTGTAAGGTGCGCAGAATCCCGAAAAACTTACAGCGGCTAAGAAATAATTTCAGTTTGTGTTGAATCAAGTATTCGACTATCAAAAAGTCCACTACCCTCTTCTCCACACATGGTGGAAAAATCCAGTGGAGAATAGCGAGTTTGTGGAGATTATCGTCTGCTAAATTCAAAAACACTTTCAGATCAATACCCGCTTCCAAACATTGATTATTTTAATTTCCTGTTGGGGGGAAAGACTATATTTTCAGAAATTGTATTAGTGAAAGCATTTCATCAAATTCGAGAGATCTCGAGTTCTGCTTTCGATATGTGGACAATTTTTTGATATCGTCGAGAAATGAATAACAACATGAAATTCACCTTCGAGAACTTTTCGACAGGTTTGAAAAATAAGGTATGACACAAACACAGCAAATGTATGAATGTTTGGATCCACCTAAACCGTCGATTGCTGTTTTCATAGACTTAAGAAAAGCCTTTGACCGTCGACCATATGATATTGTTGACTCTCTTTCCTACAAGATCCTGGAATAAAAGGCATAACTAATGAACTCTTCGAAAGTTATTTACTGAATAGGCAGCCAAAGGAAATAATAGGAGATCATGAAAGTGGAGAGGAAACTTTTATATGTGGTGTGCCTCAAGGAACGGTGTTAGAGCCAATCATATTTAACATTTATTTGAATTATATTTTCTTACTAAACACCAACTTCATTATAAGTTTTGCTGATAACACCGTATTGTTTTGCGAAGACAACAACTGGTTTCACCTGAAACGAAAACTAGAACACGATCTGATTCAAATTAGTTCGTGTTTCGACTACAGACCCATCTCTTTTGATTTTGATATTACATTACTTACCATTATTACTACTAAGCAGTTATCTGTCAAACCCACTAAAAACGAAATACCTATATCATGGCATATTCCTAGATAGTCATTTCAGAAAGTCCATAAACTTCACGAAGGAAAAGGAGACCCAAGACGGTTTACCCTTTCTAGACGTGAAAGTTCAAAAGAACAATGATAAGTGCCAAACATCAGTGTGCAGAAAGCCGACTCACACTGGATAGTTCCTGAACTTCGAATCGAACCATCATGGTGCTACAAAGAGAGGAATTGTTCGATCGCTGATGGACCGTGCCTACAACCTGTGTAACAATCGAATTGGACAATATCAAGAAAGATCTGCGACGAAATGGGCACC
The DNA here is from genome assembly GCA_944452925.2 of Chrysolina oricalcia. Lineage (NCBI taxonomy): Eukaryota > Metazoa > Arthropoda > Insecta > Coleoptera > Chrysomelidae > Chrysolina > Chrysolina oricalcia. The sequence continues at coordinate 13,778,057 of OX101818.2, read as the reverse complement.
CAAAAAACATACAGAAGAGGTTCTAGCCCGCAGGGGGGATAACAACAAAAAACCAGACGAGCCGACACAAACCGCCCTTTGCGTACCTTATGTTAGAGGTTTATCGCAAAAAATGAGGCGAAGTGGGTCGAAATACAAAATACGGATATGTTTCAAGTCAGGTAACACCATTCGCAGCCATCTCACAAAGACGAGACCACGTAACGCTGACATTGACTCCAAAAACTGCATCTACCGCATCCCTTGTGAATGCGGTGAAACTAAGAGACCGCTTAGTGTTAGACTCACTGAACACAAGAGAAACACTCAACGAGGAGAAACGTCAAAGCCAGGGATAGCGAATCATGTCTGGACGACCCAACACAATATTAAGTGGACTGAAGCCGAAGTCATCCATAAAGAAGAGGGCTGGTAAAGAAGGAAGTTTAAAGAGAGTGCATATATTATGAACAACAAAGTCTTCAATCAAGCTGGCATAGAAATCTGTAATGTGTGGAAACCCCTAATTAGCGGCATGGATCAGTTGAAATTGCGATAAGAATTAACTATGCTGTACTGGAGGGGCCCGGCAGTGTAATTAACCAGCTTACCTGAACACAGGCAAATTACCCCTATGCTAATGACATAAAATTAGCCAAATCATATATATAAGAAGTATCTTAGAGAGTGTCGCATTCATACGCTTGATAACGACTGTTGATTTTAACAGTTGAAACGACGTAAATAAAATTGCATAGAATTGAATTTTCTTTGCTCTTTTTTAGACAATGAATACAATGTCCAGAATAACCTTACTCAAGGTAGTAAATTGTTTTCTGACAGGTATTTGCTATACTACAGGTACAGTGCTTGCATTTGAACTTGTCCCACTTGTAAGAGGCTGTAAAATATTCATTTTTTGCGCTAAGAGGTCGAATAAAAAATGAATTGTAGGTTTTTCGTTAAGTTTTATACTGTCAAAAATTTTATAAATTGTCAAATGTCAAAATTATTGACAGCCTACTTTTTTTAATGGTACACCCTATTTATCATTAAATAATAATAATAAACATTTTATCTTCGAAAAAAAAAGAAGTATTTCGCAAACTAACTAAGTGAATAAAGTCACATTATTATATTTTCTTTCGACAGCAGCAACTTTTTTATTGTTCGATTGTTTTGTTTCCTCGGTACAAAAAAATTATCATCGACGCGACGAAGTTGAATAACCCCCCTGCTTGTTCATTTCCGATATCGTTATGTAAATATGAGTATGTAATCATTTTGACAATGAGGTCTACAATTTCATTAGACGATTTTAAATTTGAAACTACGTAATATGATTGCTTCATTGTTTCTCGCATTATCTACTTACCTCAAGATCGTTTCTAAACAATGTAGCTCAAGTCACATAGCGGCTGTTACATCCCAATCAATCCAGCTTGACATTTTAGGCATCTAATAATAATGATAATAATAATACTTTTATGTTTTCATTTTGCCTGAACTTGGTTACTTTTTCTTGAAACCATAGCCATTTCCAATCATGTAGCAACATCAGAAAGGTGGCAGATGAGTTTCTTTCTTCGTATTTGAAAAGATAAATCATAATTAGAAATTGACATTTAAATTTGGCAGTAGAAACCAGAAAAGAAAACAAATTCAAAATATAATAATTCTTTAAAAAAGTTGTCAAAATAGAAATCAACTGATAAATGACAGGTAGATGACAACATTTTAATAAGATGAACAAAAGTAATTTTGAAATCAAGCTTTGAAGAGAAAATATCAAAATATGTCCAAGCAATCAAAACCAACAAAAAATTACAATAAGAAAAATCACAATTTGTTAGAAGAGTGATGAATTTAAAAAATAAGTCATTGTAAATAGTTATAGGGTATAAAAATCAAGATGTGAGTGGGTGAAAGTGAACAATGAGATGGTTACTAGGAAGTTGATAGAAACAAGGAAGAGGAAGACAGAATTTGGAAGAGTCAGTTCAATAAAATTTTCATTAAATTAATACAAGCAGAAAATCAAAATTAAGCATTGAAACTACGTAAAACAGTAAGCAACAAGAAAAACCAATATTCTGAGATAACAATCCAAGTTCCTGATTCAACAAAAACCAATTTAACTTGAAAAATTGAAACTCCATGAAGCAGACCAACAGCAACTGAAGAATCCAGATAAAACCAGTTACATGCACTTATTTAAACTCATTCATAGTGAAAAACGTCCATAAACAATTCATAACGTGAAAATGATCACTTATTCAAAAACCATTTCGATATAACCATACTTACAGCCGTATGCATAGTCAATTCCAGCGACTCGCCAGAGTTTTGCCGCTCGCTACACAAGAACTATAATGCACAGTCGAGCTCCAAAAAAGTGGTACATCGCCAGCGTTTCGCCAAAATGTGACTTATCACGTAGTGTTCACTTTTTTGGAGCTCGACTATGCATTATAATCCTTGTGTAGCGAACGGCGAAACTCTGGCGAGTCGCTGGCGATTGACTATGCATACGGCTGCTCTAGATTTCCAAAGAACAATTAGTAAACTTACTGAAGTTAGCGTCGCGTGAGCAGAACATACAATTCTGGTATGAACTCACAAAATTAACATAATAGATCATAAAATGAAGCATAACTTAATTCATTTCGGTAGAATAAGGTAGGTTTCTCCTAGAGCAGGTAAAAACAATTATGGAGTGATACAGTTTATTGTTATTGTGTTTATGGGAAGATTTGAATATTTTAAATACAGGTTGATTGATTTTAGATATTGAGTTACAGAAATTGAATGAAAATAAGACGACAAACACTCTCTCCTGAGAGAGAGACAATCATCTTTACACAGGAAAGGGGTGACGAAAAGGGTAAAAAAGGGTGAGGTGAGCCAGGCATATCAAAAATTTCATATCATATTAATCTGAAATGAAATAGATATGTAATGATGGTTATCAATACACGAGCCGAAGGCGAGTTTCGTATGGTTTATGAAAGTGTAATAATAACCATTACATGAGAGTTGAATACGCTATTTTTTCTACTCCCGATAAATATGAAGAACTATAAATATTATATTTATATTTGTATTGAAGACAATAATAGTAATAACTCGTATTTCTATAAAAAATTCTACAAAATTGTAATTAATGATATTATCTCGGGTATTACCATGAATATAGGAGAACTATAAACATTTTATTTATATCGAACATAATAATTGTAATTAATCCGATTTCTTAAAAATATTAAGATTAGTTATTTTGCAGTTTGAAAGGTTTATTCCAGGTCCCACTGATCTGGAAGTGGAACGAATATTTACATTTATTTCATTACTGCTAGTTTCAAAAGAGTTCAAAATTGTGTTGAAAAAGCTGATTTTATTCTGAACCGAATTTTAAATGTAGCCTTCCGCACCTGAATTGGATTTCCAGCCACCATGACGTTTTACATTAATATCACCACCGGAATCAACTAATACGGTTGCAGATGTCCTTCAAATTTATTAATACCAATGTTTTGAATTCTGTATTTTACATTAATTATGGGTTCCTATTGATTAAAAATATACCGGGTGGCTACGGAAGTATTGCCTACGGAATATCTCAGTTATTGTATGAGGTAGGCTTGCGAAATTTGGATCATCGATATAATGACGTAAGAGCTAGAATTTGAGCATATTGACATGTAGAAGGTAACTTCCGGTCTGGCCGGAAGTTACATCAACTTTGTTATTTTAGCTAGCAACGATATTTTTTTTTCACGTCATTCAGCATTCAATTCCCTTCCTAATGACATATCACAAGTTGGTATCTAACCAGAAACTAGATCACAAAAAAAATTATTGAAATTCACTGAGTAGGCAGTGAAAGCAAAATGAAAGCCAAAAATTGAAAAGTTGGCTATTGCAACCATACGTCACTTGATAACAGTTGCTACTAAAGCGATATTTTATTTTCATTCATCAGCGTTATAAAAGGCCGTCAAAAAAAAGATTGGAAAAATTGGGTCCATAACTTAAATGTGAACATACAATTTTTTCTTGTTTGTACTATTCAGCATAACCATTTCTTTCTGATGAAATAGTAGAAAGTAATTTTTTGAAATGAAATTCCGAATAATCCAATTATTATTCTTCAAATAACAAAAAAACAGATTTATCGAAAAAAACATTCAAGTTGATTTGATTAAAGCTGAAATAAATTCAAAACAAATGTTTGAAATGCATTCCTTCAGTGTCAATACATTTATTGACTCTGTTGATATTTTCATGAAAACGTTTCTCAACATTTGGGGCGTAATATCTTGGAAAGCTCTCCGAATTTTTACTTCTAGCTCATGTAGAGTTGTAGGCTGTGTGGAGTTGAGATGCCCCCATGAAAAGTCGCACGGAGTAAGATCAGGTTACTTTGGAGGCCACCTGATGTATTTTCTAGTTAAATACCAACTTATATGTCATTAGAAAGGGAATTGAATGATGAATAACGTGAAAAGAAAAAAAATGGAGTTGGCCATTCAAAATAAGAAAGTTGATGTTACTTCCGGTCAGATCGGAAGTTGACTTCGACATGTCAATATGCACAAATTCTAGCTCTTATGTCGTTATATTGATGCTCCAAATTTCACAAGTCTACCTCATACAATAACTGAGATACTCCGTAGGCAATAATACTTCCATAGCCACCCGGTATATCGTTATGAAAAATCTTTGTCATAATGTATTTCATTAAGAAACGGATTATGGGCATATTATTGTGGTACGAGTGTAGAAAAAATACCATATTATAATAATATAGTAGAAGGGTAGTCTTTGCTGATTAGAATACGAACAGGAAAATTTAACACTATATTTCCGATATTTCATCAGTGAATACTGTCATCTTCAGGGAAGCTACAATTAACAAGCAAAATTGTACGATTGAATGAAATGAAAGCTTAATGAAAAGAAGCACTTACTGTGTTGATGAGAATGATTGCTATCAATATAAAGATTGAAAAAAAGCAAGTTAGGACATACGTTCATATGAACTTTTTTTCATAAAATATGACAAGGAATCACCACCTGAAATTAAACTAAACATCCTGTATAAAAAACCTGCCATGAGAGGTACCTACATGGGATAATGAAGAACAATACACATTAAAAACGTCAAAAAGTTAAAATACTAAGTCATTGTTATAAAAATTATTTGAATTCTTAATTGAACTTTCCCTATATGTTTGGTTATAAAGTGTCGAAATCCGTCAATTGTTTCTACGCCACTATAGCTCAAATCAGTTATAGTCAGACTGGTAGTTTTTCATGGCAGTAAATATTCAACTAACTCAATTTATTATGGTTAAATTATCAACAAGTTCGGCATATTTATCTCAAAAATCAAAATTACGTTGCCAAATTAGTTAACCATTATTACTACTTCATTGTGAGAACTTGTACTTCAGTGATACAACAAGTGTTCTCGCTTTTTAAACACGTGGCTGTACTCACTATAGAGAATAATGCACTTGTAGATTTTCTTACATCCATCATTTCATATCTGGAGTGCTAGATGTCAAGATATGTAATGCGGATTAGTTTTATACCTGTATCAGATTTAAAATTTGCAATTTTGAGGCAGCTAACATGCCATGGAATCGGAATATGAATGACTAAATCCGCAAAAAGGTGTTTTTAGCCCATGTCAAAATGAAAAAATATGTTCACATCAGGATAATTTTTCGACGATCCCATCAATGATCTCGACATCCTACCGTGGAAAGCATGAATCTACAAGAATTCAAACTTTTATGAATTCAACAATTTGATAGACTTAATTACGGATTGCTAATGGCTTTTTAAATCAAAGCCATGATTCATGAAGCAGAAAAATCACAAGTAGGTGTGAGCAACAAAACTAATGGTTACAAAATTGGTGGAAGGTCAATTTTACAGTTGCAGTATGCCATGATACATACTACAAAAACAGTAGGTACAAAATTAACAGTAACCAACAAACTTCGAAAGTGTACTTCCATCATAATGTTAGTACCTATATTCGATGTAAATGTAAGAAAACGCACTTTTGGATTTACTTTAAATAGTGACCGAAACAAACAAACAAAATAATTCATTTAGTCCACATCCGGAAGCCATTAAATTCAACATTCAGTTTCATAATACTGAGAAAAGTCCCCAGCAGCCTCACACAATGGGGAACAATGAACGTTTGTTTCCTTGTGCCCTCTAGAATTATACGAAGGTGAATTCCATAATTCATATAAAATATTATGTATCAACTAGTCAGTTTCATTATGAATTCAAAGTCATATTTCCATTGAGAGAATTGATTCAAACCATATCTTACAGAAAAATGCATGACTTAGAATTAGTAGAAATACGAATAATTGTTTAGATATAAAGAGTTTTTTCTTTCATAATATTTTTTTTTCGGAACGACGGAATATCTGAGTTATAAAATATACAGGGTGTTTCTTAAGTACGTGGAGAAACTTCAGGAGCATGTTGCTGACGTCTAAATAAGAAAAAAGTTCCCATGTCTGCAAGATATTCGTTTCTAAAATACAGAGTGTCAAAGTTCAATTCTTATATTTTTGATTTTGTGAATAAATTCCAAAATATTTCTGATATTCGAGTAAAGTTTGGTATCTGGGATGATTTTTCAATGAAAAAACTAATTTCTAATTGAATTCATTTTGAATTTAAAAATCTTGTCATTCAAAATCACTTGCATCGATTATTTCAAATCTCAATAACTCGAAAACAGTTGTTGCAGTGATCTCTACCAAAAATATATTTTATACACATACTGAATAATAAATATTCCCAGATACCAAACTTTACCAAAATATCAAAATTATTTTGAAATTATTTACAAAAATTAAGAATTCAACTTTGACACTCTGTATCTCAGAAACGAATTACTTGCGGACATATATTTAAAGAAACTTTTCTTCTTATTTTGATGTCAGCAACACGCTCCTGAATTTTCAACACGTACTTAAGAAACACCCTGTATATGCATGAGCATACTGTAGAAGAAAATTAACTCATATAACACGAGACAAACCAGGCCTATATATAAATGGTGGATACGAGTACCTTAGCCAAATTGAGGTTAGATAATTAGTCTTTCTGATTTGGAGAGAGTTAGTTGTTTGGTAATAATGTATCCGTTTCAGGAAAATGATCTATTCTGAATCACCCGTTTAATACTTTAGCAAGTTTTATAAATTTCTGAGAAGTTTGATAACCTAAAAACTTAAAATTTCTTTCAATAAATTGATTTAGTTTGAGTTGGTTTTGTAACTGGATAATTAATATCTTGGAATACATTAAACTTCTTGGTTTATTCCGACATCTCTGTTTTTTCTGTCAGCACAATCAAATGATTTTCGCCGAATTCTTTGTTTTTTTAAGTAAAATGTTATCTTCTACCTGGCATTTAGCCCAGATATTATTCAGTGACAGTTTGATAAGTTTATTTGAATAGATGGGAATCCAGAAAAGTTTTGAAGATAGTAATAAATAAAGTAATGACGTAATAAATAAATAGTGTATGAGCAGAACCCGTTGCAGTTTCCTGATATAGTTTGCTGGAAACTGAGACTGATAGCTGAGAAAATATCTAATTTTCTTGATGTGTTCAAATATACGTGCTGTTATGAAAACTGACAAAGGCACTGCTCGGCCTTATATTTAGCTGTGATTAAACTCTATTTCACGAGAATATCTTTTTTATATTGAAACAAAGTTATACGTAAATGAAAATTTCGTTTCAGGAAGATGGAAAGCGTTTCCTCATCTTGTACTCATCCTCACATTCTGACCTCTTTTTATTTGAAAAAAATTGAAATAACTGCTTGCCAGGTATAATCAAATACTGTAATGAAGTAAAATATTTGGGTTTATAATATATATTGATCAATATTTATCATGGTCTACACATATTGAAATATTGAGAAAAAGGATATCTCCAGTTCTCTATATAGAATCCGAAATCAACTACGTTGTGGTTTAGAAAATGCATATATTTTTCATACATTTACTCAAAATTACAACATTTAGTTTCAATATGGGACACTAAAAATTCTTCAAAACAAAGCATTAAAATGTATTTTCCATTCAGACTATTGCGATAAATATAAATAAATGCGGTAAATATAAACCCCGAAGCCTTCTTGATTTTAGCTTCTCATTTAAATACGAAATATCTTTGTAAGTTTGAAAAAAAGTAAACTGTAGCTTTCCAATTAAAAAGTAACAGTAAATCAAATAATTCATAGCCATATTCAAGCTAATGACTTATCCCCCTCACTCAGGTTAAAACAGATATTGGCAAAAGATCTATTTATCATAATGGTATAATTCAATATAATAATTTACCCAAATACCTCAAACCATATATCTATTAATTACGAATATGGATAATAAGGACAGCCTAGATGATGCCAAAAAAATTGAGCATCGACTTCAAATTGGACGCTGCTGAATTAATGCGCTTGCGCCGGAGATTCCTATTCAAAGACACGATTTTGTTTTTTCATCTCTAGCGTGAATAGTTCGGCAGCAACAATTATCGAAGATATGAGAAGCATATCTTATGTGGTGCTAATTTGGCAGATTCCTACATAACCTCATTATCTGGATATGGTTACAGAGAGAAAGTGTAGATTGTGATAATTATAAGAGGGCGGCAATATATGGATTTTATTCCTGAGAATATGACACATCTTATAAATTTCTAGATTCATGCCTGAAAGAATTTAAGATCGCCGCGTTTTAGTTCTAGTTTGCGTTCAGGAGGCAAACATACATCACTACCAGCAAACTCTTTTTCTCTTCGGTTATGAGGCCGATGTGGAACGAGATTTATCTTTTCAAACAACTGTCCGTCATATACCCAATCCATATATAGTTCCTAAAGTTTACTGAGTTTTCATTCGCTTTTGGCAGAAAATTGATTGATGAAACTCTGGTAGCAGATAACAAACAGACATTATGTTATTACAGTTACAAATGTATCAATGAATAGTTTTTTTTAATGACACGAAGTTTAATTGACCGTCTTGCATGATTCTCATTCTCCATTTATCCACATTATAGAAAAATGTTAGCCCATTTTCAATGTGGGACGGTTGAAGATGTCGAAAGAAGCATAACCTTAAAGATTTATGACATTTCTCATGATTCAGAATTCGGCATGCGCAACAGTTTCCCGGCGCCCGTTTGAGAAAAGGTAATATAGATATTTTTGGCTTCAATTTGCGTCTTATGGCGTGTTATCAATATTCGTAGTTGATAGATATATGCCTCAAACTCACAATATGTTGAACAGCTTTCAAAAGTAACTTGAAGAAATATTATTATATCATTCTTCAAATATTCCTGTACCTTATTCATTTCCCACTTACAAATTATTCTGATTTTACTGCTCATTTATCATGTATATAATAAATTAAATTATAGGCTGTCCTTGTCTCATCCTTTAACATTGTTTATTTTTTCAGACCATCAATACAGCAGTATCGTACTACATGTTCCTGAGAACAGTTGGTGAAAAGTATGAAGAGAGCAGTTCTTAAATCATAAAATAATATTTGTTTGTTTTTCGATAGTAAGAACAATATGAGTGAGATATCAAGGTAGATAGCACAGAACCAGTGGACGGATGCATGCAATCACAATTATTATGTTTTATTTATTACGACAGTAAACATTAATTTCCCATTATATTATCATCTGTACATAAATGAAGGGTGTTTCCAAATTTGGTTCTCTTTAATGAAACAGTTTTGGCAACACTGCTGAACGTGCCTATCCAATCCCAAACAGCAAGGGTTAGTTGCCCTATCAAGTTACTATAATAGTTATTTATGCAACAAGTGCAAAAAATAAGTGTTTATTGCACTCGACGTGAAATAATCCGACAAGGCCGCTTTTAGAGGACCATTTTAGAAACATTTTAGCGCAAAATGAGAATATAATTTTTGTGGTACTGTACTTCTTCCTTCAAAATCTGTTTTAGAAATTGAAGTCGAACTATCACTAGAGCATAGAGGCATGCTACAAAAAAAAATTCAAATTGCTATGTGCCAAAAGTAATGATCCGTCAGAGCCTGTTTTAAGGTTCCCCCAAACCAACGCGGGACGGGAACGAGATGAACGCGAGACTAAATTCTATAGTAAGATATGTAAACATGCATATCAGTGAGATTATTCGTATTCCGAAATGCAGGAAAACAGCTAAATATTTTTGGTTTGCTCCGAGCACTGTTTTTATAGCAATTCGCACAGTTCCCATTTTCCGTTCCCGCTTCCGTTCCCGCTTTGGTTTGAGGAAACCTTTATGCACACATAAAGTACGCATGATTCAATACTTTCATTCGTAAAACATTCCGAATGTTGTTCGTTGTTCGTTGTTCGTATTTTGATTATCTACAATTCTTCTAATTGGAGCAACAAGGTTGCTTCATTAGTTTTCATTTTATAAGCAAAACAGTTTTAAAAACACGTTTTTTGTTATTTAAAAGTTTATAACAATTTAATAAATGACAGTTGAGAGTCGAAAACATAACAGAATATAAATACGGACTGATGGCATAGTCGGTTTTCTACTAGTATTTTTGTTAGGAAAAATAGCTCTATTGATTGGAGGGAATGCATTCAACTTATTACAATCATATTTAACAGATCGGAAACAAATTGAGAGAATCAAAAATATAAAGATTACTGAAAAGAAAATTGAATGTGGAGTACCACAGGGAATATTTTTCAGTATTTGCAACGATGTCCGCTACCACGGCTTTCGAGTTTGCACGTATGCGAATTGGATTTACTGTTTCACAGTAATACACAGCAAAATGTATTTTCGTCTCTTTTATTCGTATACGAAATGGAAGTCGAATGATTCGAGAATAGCCCCCTGTTGTGTTCAACGAGGTTAGTTTAGTCTCTTTGTTCCAAGAAGACTAAAATATAACAAGGAGAGTTTAATCCCGTGTCATGGCCGCTGTTCTCTATAGACAGTGACGTGGTATATGAGAGTTACTGCTGACAGTTTTGTTGCTTGGTTCGAGTTCGACTCTGTACTCATATCCATGTACATCACTATGACGCGTTGATGCTACAAGATTCTGATTGGCTAGAGCTTATTAAACTCTCCTTGTTAGTTTAGTCTCTTTGTTCAACAAGCGTCTATGTCCCGACCGTAGCAACTCAGCGATTGGTCACTGTAATAGCGGGAAGTTTAAATGAAAAGGCAGCTCATGCAAATTACTAAGATGAAAATGCGTTATTACTAGCCAACCTAACCTGACTAACTTTACGTAAACAGAATAACCATACAAAATTGTTACAATATAACAACTATTTATCCAAATTTCAGTCGGGACGTAGACGCAATGTAACAGAATGCTTCATGCAACCGGCTCTAAATCATTTTTGCCGAATTGCTAACAGGAGGGGTACAGATTTCTGTAATCACGAATTCTGGAACAATTCTCAGTAACGGACTTTTTATGTCGACAATTTTCGAATAACAGATAGTTCACTTCGCAGGGACGTCATTATAATCTCCACGAAATACGTTAATTTGACATCATGAAATAATACGTCATTTTGAGGTCTCATTGTAGTCGTGGACATAACGGACCAAAAGTGACTTTAATAAGACGTCATTAGGACGTCATTTCACTAACTTACTAATCATAAATTAACACGTGTTGAAATACGTTAACAAAGGGTATCAAAAAGCCATTTTGGAATCGAAAAGGTCTGCGTACGATAAATTCATCAGTGACTCAGATAATAAAGTAAGAGATAGCTGGAAACTCATCAACTTTGAAAAAAATAAAAATAACTCGCGTAAAACCTGTGATGATATCACACCCCATGAATTCAATATTTTTTTTTTACCACCACAACCGAAACTATAATTAGTCAACTTCCTTCTAATAATGATATTGCTTGCCCATCATCACTCGATTCTAGTCTCGAACCTTCTACAGCAGGATCCTTCTTCTTTGAACCTGTGACCATATCTGAAGTCTTCAAAATGCCATCAGTGAGTCCAAAAATTTCAATTGCTTCGATGTCTAAACCCTCAATAGTATAATAATAAAAGAAACAAGTTCCTATTTGATTGAGTCACTCACATGTCTTTTCAGTGCTTGTATAAGAGAGCGTACATTCTCAGATAAATTTAAAATTAGTAAGGTTATTCCAGTTTTTAAAAGGGGTGATATAAATCTACCTGAAAATCATCGACCTATTTCTATCGTCCCCATATTTGGCAAAATTTTCGAAATTATTCTTAAAAAAGGCTAAATCTCTACTTTGAAGTTAACAATCTCCTTAACACTGATCAATATGGTTTTAGAAAATCTTGTTCCACTGTACAAGCTGTTGTTGGTGTGGTCAGGAACATAGTTGATGGTTTTGAACAAAAACAGCATAGCTCAGCCACACTGTGCGATTTGAGCAAGGCGTTTGACTGTGTTTCTCATCACAATCTACTAATGAAATTGAATGAATATGGAATCAGAGGAGTTGCACTCTCCCTTTTCAGCTCTTACTTGAACAACCGTAAACAATGCGTTGATTTTGGTAAAAACAGATCTTCGGATCTTTTGCCAATCGAGTCTGGAGTACCACAGGGCTCCGTTCTGGGACCTCTGTTGTTCATCATCTATATAAACGACTTCTTCTTTCACTTATTACCATATAAATGCGTAATCTATGCCGATGATACAACTCTCATATGTTCTAACCAAAACTGTGAGAACCTACTTGCAACAACGAAAACTGTGGTAAATCAGGCTGAGAAATGGTTCAATGCTAACCTTTTGAAACTAAATAAAGATAAAACTCAAACTATCACATTCTCTACAAACAATAATATAGCTGAAGGTGAAACTGTCAAACTACTAGGCATCACCCTAGACGATACTTTGAATAGGTCATATCATACTGAAGAATTAGATTCGAAAATTTCCAAATACCTATTTTTACTCAGGCAATTGTAGAATTTTGTCAGCTTGGACACTTTTTTATCAGCATACTATACTTTTTATCATTCTCATGCTAGCTACGAAACTTTACTTTGGGGTAACTGCCCCAGAGTGCTGAGAATAGATTATTTCTGCAAAAGCGAGCTATTAAAATAATTTCAAATGCTGGTTTCAGAGATACCTGCCGACCCCTTTTTAAAAAACTAAAAATAATGACGGTACCTTCTATTTTTTTCTTTCAATCTCTTTTGGAAATGCACAACCAAAAAAACAAACATCTGACCAATTCACAGGTTCATGAACATAACACTAGAGGTGCAAATCTTCTAAGACCACCCAGGCTAAAATTACAGAAAACCTCGATCAAAATTTACTCAATGTTAATATTTATAATGTATTGCCATCCACGGTTATGATACAACGTACAGAGTCCTGCCGGCAGTACGAAAACACCTCATTTGAGTACGCTAGAAATCGCTTAATATTAGGACTATGAAACCTACCTGAAGGACAATTTGTACTCATTTCAGAAGCCAATGAAATGCTCTATAAGCGCATTTTTGTCCGAGGGCGCTATCTTTATTGGTTCCAAAGTTATGCTTGCTTGTACTTGTCAGTCAGTTACTCTGAAATGATGAATCCAGGCACGCGTATTTCCACGCCAGCAACGGCTTTTGATACAAAAAATTACCATTGGTGGAGTACATCGCAATTTGGCGAAGACTGGAATACCGCCAGGTTTTTTGGAATAATAAAAAAAGTATTTAAATCGAAAAATCTGGCAAGTGTCGAGTGGGACATTGATGGAAGCACCACGAAGATTAGTTCTCTTACAATGAGAAGGATGGTATGCCAGCAGTTATACAAATTAAAAGAAAGCCAAAAGGCGTTGGCTGCGAATGCAAAACCATTGCCGATGTGCAGTCTGGCATAATGATAGGGTTAGAGATAAATGAAGGGAAGCAGGCTATGGAGAGCAAGCAAAAGCAAAAAGAATTAGGTGCCGGAACCGCCACAACACTTAGATTAACTAGATGAGTGGTTTTGGTCGTATTGTAATTGGTGACTCCTGGTTTGCCTCAGTTAAAGCAGCAGTGGAATTTCATAAGAGGGGTCTTTATTTTCTAGGAATTGTGAAAACGGCAACCCGACATTATCCAATACAAGAAGCAAGGCAACGTTGTCCATTGGAAAGAAGTAAATGTGCCATAGCAACCACCGTGATTACAGGACCGCTTGTTGATAAAAAGAAAACAAAACGACGACGTCAACAAGAAAGTGATGAATCTATTTCAGCACCCACTGTAACTACAGAACCATCAGTCAAATTAACATGTATAGCAGGGCGAACCCGCGAGAAAAAAAGAACAGATTCAAGGGGAACACGGTTATCAAACAAGTGGAAAGATTAAAACTTATTGAGGAGTACTTCAATGGTGCCCCAGCGATCGATATTCACAACCATATTCGTCAAAGTGGTTTAGCTCTTGAGGCAGCATGGAATACCCAGAAGTGGCAGCATCGGACGTTTGCTAGCATGTTTGGTATAATAGAAGCAAATGCTTTTTTGGCCTATACATATTTTAAAAAAGATTTTACAAAGAAGCATACTGATTTTACTACATCTCTAACTTTGCAACTGATAAATAATCAATCAATCAGAAAATCCTTCAGTTCTGCATGAACAGGAGAATATACCTCCTAGGCATGATTGGTTACCAGGAGTACACACACTTATCGCTCTAAGCAGTGAAGATGTTCGTCAAAGAGTGCAGAGAAGTGTATTATTTGTAGTCGAATAAGACATTTACAACAAAAGTCCAGTTATAGGTGCAGTGCTTGTGGCGTACATGCTGTCATGTGTTCCCTAACAACAGGAAGAAATTGTTTCACCTACCGTATTCAGCATGGTATTCCAGCCTAAAGGACTGAAAATGTATTTTTGTAACGTTTGATTTCGTTTTCTCCTCTAGTTTGAAATGCAAAAATAACAACTTCTGGCAGCACAATTTGAGATTAAGTCGAGTCCTGCCAGCAGGTCTTCGATTTATGGAAGTTATATTTTATTCACATTTTGCTGAATGTACAGCTGGTAGTACGTTACGTCCTACATGCAGGTTAACTTTATGAGCGGAATAATGTCCTGCCAGTAGGACAGGGCTCTCTGTACAAAAGTCATTCCGGAAGCGCTTCCAGCAGGACAAAGCTCTGTACACTCTATCATTAAAGATCTACCTATATGTAGTTTCAAGAGGTTAACCAAAAATATGTCAACAACACATTGTTTTTATAGTGTCAACGAGTTTCTGGCCACACCAACTCACATGTTTGAATCTAAATCACTCTAATTATGGACTTTTGATTCTTTAGTTATTTACATCATGTTTTCGTCTTACAGATACATTTGTGTCATCTCTGTTGATAGTTGTTGTGTTCGTGCAAATGAAATGTTTGTTATATACATACTCTGTTACTCTTCTATTTGAACTGTTCACATTTTTTTCATTTTTATTCACTTGAAATGTTTATTATTCGATCATCTATTTGTATAGCAATTTGTCTTGAATTGCTACAAATGTATTTTTTACATAACGTGATTAATAAACTATATATCTATCTATCTAACCTGTGCTACCCTGGGTTTGCTCAGTGGGATGTTCTATTATGTTTGAATACGATTTACAGTGGAATAAAAACATTCGTATCTGACAGATATGAGAGAAACGATTACGAGAAATAAGACTGTAAAGTGGCTTAACCCTTGACTACTGTGGTGCGGTCACCGTGACCGCTGCCGGGCTCTATTATTGAGCCCCTTCCTAGTTGTATAGCCTTGGGCGTCTCTGTACCTGCAAATTAGTGCATTTTAAGAAGGCGGCCAGGGTAGTCGCGTGTTACGCCCTTTTGTTTTTGAATTACATCGAGTTGAATTTTTTTTTGCGGTCATAGTGACCTCAGCACAGTATTAGTGTAACTCATTCTTGCCGTGTTTGTTACTGAAGAACGTCTGGAAGTACCCATGAAGAAACTTGAAAAAAGAAAAACTTGATACACTTGTCCTTCATGACTAAACAGAGAAACTTTTCACTTGTGTTACACGTGTACCAAGCCTATTTGAGATGAATGTTCAACATATATCTGTACAAACTGCAAGTCTAATTTGTATTTTTTTACATCGTGTGATTTTTGTGAAAATAATTTTATTTTATCAATGTTTTTCATTTTTTTGTAAGTTTATACCTCTGTCCTACGAAAAATATTGCTAGTTTCATTTTAGAATTATTTTTTTTCCTTGGTGTTTTGGCATCGACTGCTATGGTCATTGGCCATTTTTAGTATTATTATTTTTTGTTAAAAGTTTATTAATGAATAAAATATCCAATTTTGTTAAAAAAGAAGTAGTTAACCAAGAAAATAAAATTTTGTAAGAAAGATTCCCGGTTTTTAATTGTGTATATTTTATTTTCATCAACAAATGTTCAATTCATATTATTACAATAAAATAATATGAAAAAACTCAATTGTGTAATTTTTTATGGTATATATATATACTGGGTGTATCTAAATAACACCGAAAAAATTAAAGGGGTGATTTTGTGATGAAAATTAATGTGAGTGTTTGGTATAAATTTTTTTTAAAATACCCTCCCCGGAAAAGTTACACCCCTTCGAAAATTAAAAAAAAAATGGTTTTCCTTTTTTATTTTCCCTGTATATCAAGCTAAAGACACGAAACTTGGTAAACATTATCTGTCAATAAGAGTACACTTTTTGAAATTTTTTCAACCCTGAGGTATGCTTAGAAGGGGTTGATTATTTCAACCCCTAAGATATTTTTTCTTACAACTTTTTTTTACGAGGGCTGACAATAAAGTAAGGTCTCCAACGCTGCAACTTCGCCGGATCACGCGCTAGGCGAAATCTGGCAACACCGCCGTGTTCCTTGGTTCCCCCACTACCACTTTGCTGCTGGGTGAGGCTTCCCCGACCGCTCAGTCTTGGCTGAGCAGCCGTCAACGATGGAGGTACCACTCGCGTCAGCGTCCAAGTGCGAATTGCGTTCTGTAATACGTTTTTTGAGTGCGAAAAAGGTGACACCTATTGAAATCCATCGTCAACTAGTTGAAGTTTACGGGGAAAAGTGTATGGACATAAAAAACGTGCGTAAGTGGAGCCGCGAGTTCAATTCCGGGCGCACTAATGTTCACGACGAGGAGAGAAGTGGCCGACCGTCGGTCTCGGATGCGATTGTTCAAGCAGTGGAGGCAGAAATGCTCAAAAACCGCCGTGCGACAATTAGGGACTTGGAAGAGAAGCTTGGAGGAGTGTGTAGCAGCGAAACAATCCGTCATATCCTTGTGAACAAGTTGCAGTACCACAAAGTTTCTGCCCGATGGGTGCCGAAACAGCTGACCGAAGACCACATGAAGCGGCGCGTGGAATGTGCGACCAAAGTTGTGGCCCGTTTTGAAGAGGAAGGCGATGATTTTTTGGAAGGGTTTGTTACGGGGGATGAAACGTGGGCTCATCACTACACACCCGAAACAAAGGAGTCGTCCAAACAATGGCGCCATAGCGATTCTCCGAAACCCAAAAAGTTTAAGGCGACACTGTCAGCCGGCAAGGTGATGGCTACGGTGTTTTAGGATCGCCACGGGGTATTGTTGGTGGATTTCATGCCAAGGGGAACCACTATCAATGCAGCAAGGTACTGTGAGACCCTGGAAAAGCTTCGTCGTGCCATAAAAAACAAACGCCCGGGATTGCTGAGCAAAGGAGTGAAATTTCACCACGACAACGCGCGCCCGCACACAGCCAACGTTACCCTTGACCTGCTCAAGACATTTGGCTGGGAAATCATCGATCACCCTCCCTATAGTCCCGACGTGGCCCCCAGTGACTACCACATGTTCCCCGCCCTGAAAAAACATCTCGGAGGGAAGAAGTTTGATAGTGACGCGGAGGTTCAGAAAGAGGTCAACACCTGGCTGCGCGAGGCGGACGGAGAGTGGTATTCTGCCGGCATAGACAAGTTCATCGTGCGGATGCGCAAGGTGTTGGAAAAAAATGGCGATTATGTAGAAAAGTAGCCAAGACCTTGGCCTTTCCAACGGTGTATCGCTTTTTGTAAATAAATGTCATTTTCTATGAAAAAAAAAATTGGAGACCTTACTTTATTGTCAGCCCTCGTAGATGAAATTTTTTTCTTTAAAAAAGTATGACTGAAAAGCCCAATTCATTGACTAACTTTTTTAACTCTACAAGTTTTTTTCGAAAACTTAAGCATTTATGAGAAAAAATAAATAAGCTCATGTAAAATAGCATTTTATTAAACAACAGCCAACCAAATTATGATTATGATTATGAGACTTCTACAACTAAAAACAAAAGTGAACAAACAATGAACAAAAACCTGTCGAATATCGACAATACAATTATAATTAATGTTGAAAATGACCGCCTTCAGCTTCAATACAAGCATCTACCCTTTTCCTCATAGAATTGCGTATACGATGAAATATTCCTAGAGAATTTCTTATAGTTTCACACCCTGCTACAATGCGGTTTCGCAGATCATCGATATTTTCAACTGTGTTTGCGTATATCAAAGATTTCAGATATCCCCATATGCAAAAATCCAAAGGATTAAGGTCAGGGGAGCGGGCTGGCCAGTTTACAGGTCCTCCTCGACCCATCCATTGATTGGCATACACCTCATCCAGGTGAGTTCTTGCACGTATACTAAAATGAGCTGGTGCACCATCGTGCATAAACCATGAATGTTGCCTAATTTGAATGGGAACCTCTTCAAGAAGAACAGGTAATTCTTCAAGGAGATGACAATATGCTTCACCATTTAATCGTAGCGGAAGAAAATGGGGACCAATTAAATGATTATCAATAATTCCGAGCCACACGTTTAATGAAAATTGATACTGATGATTTCCTTCAAAAAAGCCATGAGGATTTTCTTCAGCCCAAAGGTGATTGTTGTGAAAATTTCTAATACAGTCTCTTGAGAAACTCGCCTCGTCAGTAAATAAAATATTACCTAAGAACTGTGGTGCTTGGCCAATCATATTAATAAGCCACTGACAAAAAATCACACGGGGTAAAAAATCTCGAATCATAAACGCCTGCACCCGCTGAAGATGATAGGGATACAACATTTGTTCTTTTGAAATTGTAAAAACAACGGAATGGCTTACATGTAGGACACGAGCTATTCTCCTGGTACTAGTTTCTGGGAATTCTTCAATTGAATTAAGTACGGCTTCTTCTACAGCTGCAGTTCTAACTTCTCTAGTACGACCAGAATCATAACTTCTTTTTTCAAAATTACCACGTTCCCGCAAGCGTCGGTGAATAGTTGTGAACGTAGTATGATGGGGTAGTCTACGCTGTGGGTACTGTTCAGCATAAAGTCTTGGCGCTTCCAATGAATTACCGTTAGCACGACCGTATGTAAAATGCATATCTGCCATTTCCAAATTCGATTATGCATTCATATTTTCAATCAACTAATATTTCCTACAATACACAATCATAAAACTTGTGAAACAATAAGATGGGTGACAGAAAATGACACTACACAATCCTAGTGTCAGTATTAATGTTTTTATGCAAAGAACAGGCCACTAGACTTGACGCAAAATACACTCGCGTTAGCTCATCTTTTTGAAAATGCATTGCATTAGATTTTTTTTCTCGTAAATGCTCAAGTTTTAGAAAAAACTTGTAGAGTTGAAAAAGTTAGTCAATGAATTGGGCTTTTCAGTCATACTTTTTTAAAGAAAAAATTTTCATCTAAAAAAAAGTTGTAAGAAAAAATATCTTAGGGGTTGAAATAATCAACCCCTTCTAAGCATACTTCAGGGTTGAAAAAATTTCAAAAAGTGTACTCTTATTGACAGATAATGTTTACCAAGTTTCGTGTCTTTAGCTTGATATACAGGGAAAATAAAAAAAAAATAATAAAGAAAAACCATTTTTTTTTTCAATTTTCGAAGGGGTGTAACTTTTCCGGGGAGGGTTTTTTCAAAAAAATTTATACCAAACACTCACATTAATTTTCATCACAGAATCACCCCTTTAATTTTTTCGGTGTTATTTAGATACACCCTGTATATATATATATATATATATATATATGTATATATATATATATATATATATATATATATATATATATATATATATATATATATATATATATATATATATATATATATATATATATATATATATATATATATATATATATATTTCGGTCACCATGACCGCACCACACGTGCACGTTAATTTTCATCACAGAATCACCCCTTTAATTTTTTCGGTGTTATTTAGATACACCCTGTATATATATATATATATATATATATATATATATATATATTTCGGTCACCATGACCGCACCACACGTGCACCGTTATCAAACTTGTACCACAGTAGTTAAGGGTTTTAAATATAAATAGATGATAACTCGATATCATAAGTACCGCCTGAGCGTTCTCGTAGTCACTTCTACCACTACATTACGTATCATAGATAGGAGCATGTTCCGATCCATTCCCCTGAAAAGCAGCTCCAATAAAGCAAGTCATTGCGCACGCAAACCAGATAACAAAACAATCAACGACACATTTTTTTCACCCGTCCTCGTCTCGCTCATGGAGCGGCATAGGTCCGAGCCACCGGAAACCGTCGAATTTCGAGGCGCGACATGAATCTGCCTCAGTAACAACCGGACAAGTTAATAAAGAAGTGTTTCGGAATCCCGCGAGTGACCTTTGGAACATTTCCAAGCAACATGGACGAGCAACAGGTGATTTTGACACTGAACAGCAACAACGAAACTTCCGTGATCGTCCAGAACGCCAAAGTTATCGTTACGAGACAAAATGGTAACGTTTTCTGCTATTTTTGTTTGTTTTTAGCTCGCCTGTTTGCATAGATGCGTGCATACTGACCTTAATGTGTTCGGAATTGATTTTTCTTGTACTGATAAGATGTTATGTACAAATTTCTTTATGTGAGCATGTTCGGTTTATTTCCGATGATTGCCATGCAGGTGGTCAGGGCCGTACTCAGTATAACGTGCTCTGAAGTTGGTACGCCAGTTAGTCAGTTTTTTGGTAGATAACCCCAATCTCTAAATATCCAATCCGAAGGACTATTATATCTGCACTGTAAAGAAAATCATATTTTTATAATTATTATCCTGAAGGCTTCTACAATATGTTCCATAATCCATATGACGAAGGTGCCGGTTCCCCATTTGATGAAAAGTTTTTTTAATGTATCAAACTAGTGAGTCGGTGTAAAAATTTCCTACACGATTCATCGGCACGGAAATTTTTGTTCATTATAAAACCACATAGATCCGTTTGGTCAAAAAGCCTGTTTTCGACTATAATTCGTATAAATATCAAAAAGTATTCGTTGCAAAATGGGAACGTCCAAGAATCTCCTAAAAAAAGTTATTTCGAAAATTTCACACCTCTACTTTTTAACCAATAAGATGCCTTAATTTTGACTAGTTACCATGGCAACTAAAAAAATTTCCGGAAATATTTTCGTGGTGCCACGATATTTAAGTGGAAAGCTTTTAACAGTTGAAAAGGTAAACATATGATCTACAACCATTAAATATTGTAGATATACCTGTGAATAATGCAAAATTTCTATAAGAATTATCATTATTATTTATTATTCGTTATAAAGTTTCATTAAACAGAATACACAAATTTGTTTAATTATTATGCATTAACAATTTCTATTTCAAAAAACGTAGGATCTACATAGTAAGATTTAAATGTTGCTTGAATTCTAACCCATCCTCTCGTCTTAATGGGGAATAGGAAGGTGACGAATTAATTAGATGTCTGTGTTTTAAGACATATGTAATATTTTGAAACAATTTTGTTCAACTCTCTTTTACGCAAAATGCCATATTTACTTGACATCTGCAGCAGACTTTCTTGGATTTTCGTAAACAAACCATTCGACTCTAACGCTTCCTGGTCGCAATCTTCCATTAAATTCGTTAAATATATTAATTTTGGATGACATATTTGCACTTGACTCAACTTATTGCAGTATTTACATATATTGTACTTTTCAAAGCATTTCATTTTTCTCAAATTGTTTAACGCAAATGCTTACAAGAAATGTTTTACATAAGAATATATTTGTTTGCTGCTTTACTATACAGGGTGTTATTTAAGTACATGGCCAAACTTAAAGGGGTGATTCTTTGAGTGATTCTAAGACGAAAAGTTCATATAAACATAGGTCTGGTAATGCTTCGTTTTCAAGATACAGGGTGTCAAAATTTTTAAAAGAAATCGTTTTTGTCGTAAATATCTTAATAACCCTTCAACCGATTTTATTGAAATTTGGCAAAGTTATTGAAGGTCGTATAGGGCGAATTTAACCCTAACTATATCAAAATTATCATGTCCAGTGGCGTCCCGGAAGGCACTGTAACCAATATTTTTGACAGAAAACATGTGCGCCACTGATTTTTTTGCAATTTTTGTATTTGTTTCATATTGAGTAACTGAAATTACAACTTTTTTATATCAAGAATTTTTTTCGTATCTTGCTTTGTTTTTGAGAAAAAACATAAAAATCACTTCATTGCACGTCCCTGGCACAACACAATAAAAAATTGTTTTTATAGGGTTTTTAATGATTACAGGTGAATCTGTTATGCTTAAAAATTGTTTGTTTCATTTGGCCAGTGCGTGCATAGTGGTAACGCCGGAAATGCCAAAGCAACATCAAACAAGAAACACCCTTTATTAAAACCACACTGAAACAAAAATGGTACCTAGGCAATTTGTTTCTGTAAGAATACATTCAATAATAACTAACAGAAAACTTACAATAGTTGCTCAAAATGTCCTCCTTCAACTTCAATGCAAGCATTAACTCGTCTTAACATCGATTCCCGAACACGTTGAAATATTTCCGGCGTGTGTCTTATCTGATCACATGAATCCCGTATTCGTTGGATTAATTCTTCTTCAGTGTTGACTGGAGTTTCATAAACAAAGGACTTTAAATGTCCCCAAAGGAAAAAATCCAAGGGATTTAAATCCGGTGACCTGGGCGGCCATGACTGTGGACCTGCGCGACCGATCCAGTTATCTCCATAAGTTTCATCCAGAAATTGACGTGCTACTATGCTGAAGTGAGGTGGAGCCCCATCGTGCATGAACCACATTGCTCCTCTTACTGCCAGTGGGACATTTTCTAGTAGTACAGGTAATACAAATTCCAAAAAATGACGATACTCTTGACCATTTAATCTCGGGGGTAAAAAATGAGGTCCAATGAGATAATTGCCAACAATACCAACCCAGACATTCACGGAAAACTGCTGTTGATAATTATTTTCTATAACCGCATGGGGATTTTCTTCTGCCCAGATATGGTTGTTATGAAAGTTCATAATTGAATTGTGGGAAAAACACGCTTCATCGGTAAATAATGTACTGGATAAAAATGTCGGAGATGCAACCTGTTGTTGCAAAAGCCACGTAGTATAAACAACTCGCTTGGGAAAATCCGCAGGAAATAACGCTTGAACACGCTGTATGTGGTAAGGATACAGTTGGTACTTTTCCATACAGTAAAGTGAGAAATGTTTAATTGTTGTGCAATTTTGCGTGTGCTTGTATCGGGGCAACGCTCAACTTCATGTAAAACTTCTTCCTCCAGCGCCACTGTTCTTACCGTTGCAGGTCTCCCAATAAGAGCAGCCGACCTTTGAAAGGTGCCTGATTCGCACAGCCTTTCATGTATTCTCACAAATGTTTGCCTATTTGGAACATTTCGATGGGCCATTCCATAGACAAAATGCATATCGGCCATTTCCGAGTTTGTAAACCGAACCATTTTCAGATATCAGTAACAAATTTTCTATCTCAAAACTCTTGAAAACACTTCAAATAATTACGTATGTACCGTTTCAATTTGTGACAGTTATGAAGTTAAATTTGTTTGAACATTTGTTGTTCCTTCCATGGCCCTCTTACTTTAGTTTCTAAACACTGCAGTAATACATAACAACATTATTTGTTTCATCGAAAACAGGTAATATGAGCGAAAAAAATTAAAAGATGACTTCCATGTAATATTAATTGTTTAATCATAAATAAAAATGTCTTTATTGCATGTCCATGGACATTTTGCAGCACGAGCCAAAGCCAAGAGCCGAAGGCAAGTGCTGCAATTCATACATACATAATTTTTTTTTCATTGCATTAATTTTGATAGAAAATTCTAAGACTAGAAAAGAGTATTGATATGAAAAAATATTAGTAAGACCCCAGTTTTTGATGGATTAGTAGTTGAAATGTTTTATTGTGTTGTCACAGGGATGTGCAATGAAGTGATTTTTATGTTTTTTCTAAAAAACAAAGCAAGATACGAAAAAAATTCTAGATATAAAAAAGTTGTAATTTCAGTTGCTCAATGTAAAACAAATACAAAAATTGCAAAAAAATCAGTGGCGCACATGTTTTCTGTCAAAAATATTGGTTACAGTGCCTTCCGGGACGCCACTGGACATGATAATTTTGATATAGTTAGGGTTAAATTCGCCCTTTACGACCTTCAATAGCACTGCCAAATTTCAATAAAATTGGTTGAAGGGTTATTAAGATATTTATGACAAAAACGATTTCTTTTAAAAATTTTGACACCCTGTATCTTGAAAACGAAGCATTAACGGACCTATGTTTATATGAACTTTTCGTCTTAGAATCACTCAAAGAATCACCCCTTTAAGTTTGGCCACGTACTTAAATAACACCCTGTACAGTAACTTAATGTAATTTACCAATATAAACCTCATCTGTCAAAAGCATGGCCGCCTATATCACGGCCATCTACTGCAACAAACCATGTTAATATTATATTTTTTACATTAGAAGTGTCATGGATTACTTCAACAAAAAATACATTTCTACTACCTTTAGTAACCTAAAATTATGAAATGGCGATAGACTGATCTAATACCCATCTGCGTTTTAGAATTTGGTGTAACTAAAGTTGGTAATATTTTTTATTTAACGAAACATGGTGGACTTGACAAGCAGTCAAAGTCAAGAAAGTTTCATTGTGAAATCTTCAATAGTTATACCCAATAATTCTGTCAAGTTGCTTATATCACCAGATTGGAGTTTCTAATAGCGATTGAAATTATCTGTGGAACTTACCCAAGCGAACTGGATATCAATACACCCCTATATATCTTTATGCTCCCTTCGTTTCGTTGAAACTGTATCTTTTGTTTTTTAATAGCTGCACGGTGTGGGGAAATCTGAAGTACTACTGTCACACTAACTTGTTATCGTGTATGTGATGATTATGATGTATTCAAATATGCATATCCATAGTTATTTCCTATAAATATCATACAGCTAATCAGAACCGAAGTGACCATATATCTACTTATTACTTCTCTCTTCTCTATGTTTGATTGCTAGTTATCACTCTACGCTAGATATCCTTCAGGATGTTTTTTGATTAGGGGCATGCATAATTTTACCTCAGTAACAGAAATTATTTTGAACTGCACTGATAAGATAACCCTAACGTGTTTTCTTGGATTCATGTTGCGTATAATAAATAGTAATATAGGAAGTCAGTGCCGTACTTGCTCCTTGACAATTGGGATACGTCATCAAGAGCATTTATTGACATCATAGGATACCTGTTGCAGACCATCAACACAACACAATATTCCTTGACCTTGGCTCATTTGTAATTCATTGATGAATGTATGAAAGCTAGCAGTCATTCAACAGGTTATTTCAATATACAATATATATTTTACGTGAAATTATGAAATTTTCAGAATCGATAGATACATTGAAAATAAACAAAGTGACACAGAAGGGTTTATATCAATAAACTGCACGCCAGCAGGGAGGAGATCAAAAATGTTTTCGGATTTGGTAATCAGAATAACACAAGGTGGTGGGTGACCTCTAATCAAAAAATGTACACACATTTCCGAAATTCTTTGGGATTTTCCGAAATATCTAGGGCCTGCCAGTGATTTTCTGAAACTCATTCTTTTTTGAGTTCAATGAATCATCTAATGATGTTAGTCCATTTTAACCACTAACACCCTGTATATCGATACACGCGCTGTTATTCTATTCAGTGGTATAGGTACTATAAACTGTTTCTCGAGGGGTGTCTCACTTCCCTAAAATTTGTACGCCAAATTTCAAGATTTCCTTTAGGTTTTCTGGATTTCACCAAAGATTTCTGGATTTCATACGGATTTCATGATTTCATTCGGATTTCAAGATTTCATTCGGATTTCAAGATTTCCTGTACGATTTCTGAATTTTACCGGAGATTTCTGGATTTCATAAGGGATTTCAGGATTTCATTCGGATTTCAAGATTTCCTTCAGGTTTCCAAGGTTAAAAAAATGCTGCACACAGTTTGCAGTAATGTATTCAAGCATACGAGTGCAGGTTCATCGAAATTTCATTGCTTTTGGGGAATTTTAGCGCAATTCTTCATTCGTTGACAACCAAATGTAAATGAAAGGTGTGATTTGTTTCTAACAGTATCATTTGCGATTTTTTTTAGATATCTAGTGGATATCGGGAGCGTTTCACTTCTTTAAAAATTATATACCAAATCAGAATTTCTACGAGGGGTATTTCACTTCCGTAATATTTGTACCGAGATTTGTACATCAAATCAGGATTTCTATTGGATTTAAGGATTTCATATACATACAAAAATAGATGGTTACTTACTAACGTGAGAATTAAAATGAAATTGAAACCAAACGGACAGAAAAACATGACGTTAGATGTATGACATTGATGATGACAATTTATATTTGATTACTTATCAAGAAGGAAAATTCTGATTACTGGGTGAAATATTGATATTTTCTTTCAATTTAAAAAGGTAGGTATAAATTTGACTGAGATTTTAAAGAGAAACATTCTCAATTGAAAATTGAATCAATATATGACTCCTCTGGAAATGGAAAAACCCTACAATAAAATTGAAGTTACTTTCGTTCATTGATTCTTTATTTTCGTTGATATGTATCATTTCTTGTGTCCAGGCAGGATCATGAAATGTTCAGTATTATTATGAAAAAATCCAAAATAATCTTTAATTTTTTTTCTTCTGCTCCAGAATTTTTTAGTATATTTTTGAGGTGAGTTCTAGTAAAATTTTCAATTTCCGCGAAATCATCATTTGTTAATTCTTGAAGATCCTAGGCTGTTACATATCCTGAACACCTCAAAATATTCTTCAGATAAACTGGTATATCAAATGGAATCTTATCCAGTAAATTTGATGGGATCATCTGTAAATACAAGAAATAAATATAGTGTTGGCTCTTATCAACTTTTTTAAGTTATAAATTTAAAGAACCTTCCAGAAGAAACTTCCTGAAGCTTCTGAAATTGATAGGTTAATTATTATAATTGAGAATTATCAGTTTCATCATCGTTATCCCTACAAGTAGTCATTCTGCCTTTTGATTTTCTAGAAACTTGCCAAAATTTCAAGCAAAATTCCGAGCAGAATTCTCTATCGGCGATCGTTTTGAAATATAGAAAAGCTTATATTTGTCCCTTCCCTCTTCTCCAACTTTCGTCCCTCACCCTCTCCAGCCCCCTCTTTGCCAACTTCACCCTCTCTACCTCACATCTTAACATCTATCTTTCTCTGTCAATCACAGATTATTTCACTCACCTCGTCACTCACCATCTCTTACCCTTTCTCTCTCACTTTCAGTTCCTCTCTCCCTCTTTCTCTCTCTAGCACGACTCGAGCACGACGAGCTTTCTGTGGAGTTCTTTGCCGAGAGAATTGTTTTCGGAAAAATGAGAAATTCAAAGCAAATACAAATTCTAGTATATATACTATCTTGGTTCACACAACGTTCTATGAACATTACAGTTGTTTACCTTTGGTGTGAATCGAGGTGTGAATTTCAAGTTGAAAAATTGTTGATTAATTCACAATGTGATCGTAATCTGAAAGATTTTCTAGAATTGTTTCAAAATTTCCGTATAGAATCCTTGGAGATATTTGCAAACTGCCTCGCAATGTGCTCTTTCTTATCAACTGAATTTGAAATAATCATTTATTTTGTTTATTCTGAAAAGTACATCTGTGTGTTACAAAATATTTAGTTGAATTATAGCACGAATTTTCGTTACCCTCCGCAGCTCGCTCCGCAGGTAATAAACACCATAAGCTAACGTAACAAATGATTAAGTTTTTAATTTTATTTGATACCACTCGAGATTTTTCTTTTGGAGTTTGATATTATGTAGTTTATAACTTCACTATATCCTCACCTCTGTAGCCTCAGCAGCCATATTCAATTCTCGATTCAATTATACAATAACTTTTTTTCACAGAAAATGTTTCTAGGCGGCAAACTTTACCGGCACATATTCTGCAATAACACGTTTCTGCCGGTTTCTGCCGGTTTCTGCGTCAGTCTTCATCTTCAACAATCAGGTGGATCTTTATGCGGGAATCCGCGAGTATTTGCGAAGTTTCTTTTAAAATTTTCATATTTTATTAGTAATTTGATTATTTCACCAAGGATTTCAGGATTTACACTTGGATTTCAAGATTTCAAAAGAATTTCAAGATTTCATGAAGATTTCAAGATTTCACTTGGGATTTCTGGATTTCTTGAGAATTTCAAGATTTCTATTGAGATTTCATAAGGATTTCAAGATTTCATTCGGATATCAAGATTTCATTCGGATTTCAAGATTTCTCAATTTCACCTGGATTTCATAAGGATTTCATAGGGATTTCAAGATTTCATATTGGATTTCTGAATTTCATCAAAGATTTCGTAATTTCAGGTTGGATTTCTGGAATTCAACATGGATTTCAAGGATTTCTGGTCATGTTGTACACCAGATTTCCGAAGTGAGACACCCCTCCCTGTTTCTGTAGTTACCGAAAATATAATCATTTGAATTTTATGCCCTCATTTACTTGGTCATGATTTTTATCTAAAATGTTCCTGTATTATGCATATTGATAATGATCATTTTTCATGCGGTGATAGATACGGTTGTAAGTTATATAATTTGGGCCACCTACAACTCGACACAGACAAATAAAGCAATATATTTTAAAAGATTGATCGACTTACCCGAAGGAAAATCAATCATAATTATTCGAGTGGAGCCTTTCCATATGATTCACCTGTTCTACCATTGTTTAAAGAGAAAGGAGATACCTAGTTAGTCACTCACAGTCGAAAGAGTGACATCTAGGTTCTTCCAATAGAACCTTCAAAAAATTACATAATTTATGGCATACTGTACTAATACGACACCTAGATGAAATTTCTGAAATTTCTTGCAGTTTTTGTTATGGTTCAATTATTTGTGGAACATAAGATGATTTGCATGGACTCGGTCGGACTTACGTATTTGGAGCCTATAATTCAATCGTACACTGTAAAAACAGATTATGTAAAAATACATGATTTAATTTGGGATACGTGATGCCATGATCAGTCAAGTAAACAATCGAAATATAAAAAATTGTAGCTTTACATGCTGACCTGTATTTTTTACATATACTACAGAGTATTTTTAATAGAAAATTACATGTTTGCATGATGTATCAAGCAAAATTACAGGAAAAATATAACCCTTTCGTAAATTTTAATAATTATCATGTATTATTTACTTTTTGTAATAGGTACTTTTACAGACACTTTACACATGATTACATACTTTCATTGTATGTTCAGCAAATATGACTTGTAATATGCAATTCGAGTATAGTAATTTTCAATATATTTGTATACATGTTTCATGATATCTCTCCTATTGTCGCTTTCAAAACTACATAATTTTTTTTCTCGTTTATAATATGCTTTCTCTATTACAGTTTTCAGTGATAACTTTTTATGATTTCGAATTAAATGCCTCTTGAATGAGTTATATGTGTGAAAAATACCACCGCATTCTGTATACAAACAAATGAAATAGCGACAAGCAAGTCTTTCGATGAAAATATTGATGACTATTATATTTTATTATTGTCTCGAAAGCACACGAACAAAAAGAGCACTTGAACATCGTAACTATAGGTAGGTACTCACCGTAATATTTCACTTTTTAATCACATCAATTCACAATTGAAAATGCAAACAAATACAGAGTGACGTTAACGTCAGCCTCAAGAATACAAATGCCGCATGCATGCAATCGCTGTCCTCTGATGCGCATTTACGCGAAGTGGCACAAGATTACTTGTGCAGCAATGTAAATTCACATGTTTGCTGTGAAACTATGGAAACAATTGTAAATTTTATGTAAAGATGAGTAATTTTACTGTAAAGGCTTGTAAACTTCATCAATTTTACGGGAAATTACATTAATAGCGGAAAAATTGAGTATATTTGCTATTAACGAACTGTAATGTAATAATACCAAACCTGTATTGTATAGTTCGCAACGATAAACAAGTATTTATAATGTGATTTTACACCCTTTTTTTACAATGTACAGTAATTTATTGCATGAAAGTTGTACTGGTAACTGATTGTTCTAATCTAATGGAGACAATAGAACATTATGTAACAAGTTATATGAACTTTATTTCAGTAACGAGTACCTAGAAGAGTTTAAAAAGATATTCATGCCATTTCACGAACACAAATTGACACAAGAAAATTGTTTCGATCAGTTCATCATCTCAAGTAGATTGAAAGTTTAAGGTAAACCCTTCAATAATTGACACCTTTAGAATAAAAAATACAGACTTCTTTTTATTACAGTCTAAAAAAAGTCGTATTTTTTTTTGTTTATTCCAGATGATGCCTTAACTTGTCCTTTTCCAATTCTAATAATAGAGAATCATATAATTATATTAAAAAAAAATAAAAAAGTTGGTCGTTTTTTGTAACAGTTATTGACGAAACAAGTTTCGAGGTTACCCAGTAATTGATACCCTGTGTTTGACAGTATAAATATAGGTATATTCATTTCAATACTAATTCATAAATTAAAATATGAATTCAACTTGAGTAGTGTAAAAAATAAACGACTGATTGAGATTATACCTAAAATTTTCCTAATTGAGCAAGAATATAATGAAAAAGTTAGTTGGAATTGAGATTCGGTCATAAAATATTAAGTGAATCAATTCGCGCTCTTGAAGACGTCCATGTGTTTTAGAAATTGATATTTCACCCTGATATCTTCAATCACAAGGATTTCAGGTGATGGTAATTTCCCCATTACCGCCAACATGTCCACCAGAGACTATCATCTAATATAAAACTTTCTTTATGTAATTCTGAACAGCACAAATATTAAGTTGCTTTTCTCTTTCCTCCAAAAAATGTCAATAATACGTAGTCTTCTGCTCAAATTATTATTTCAAGGATTCTTGTTTTAGATCTTTCCATATTTTGAAAAGAGACATGTCTTCAAGCATTGTTTATATAGAAGATAGTTAGTCAACCTTATGGGATTATAAGTGGATCAAAATGGATGCGACATGTAGATGGCAATAGTGAGCTCGCATCCAAGTCATGTCGTAACTTCAGTGATCTGGCCTACAAGTCATGTCGTAACTTGATTGAAACAATGGGACAGCATTAAAACATTATTAAAATCAGGGTTTTTTGAAGAAACCTGCATTAAAATGACGTCAAATATTCATGTTTTTAACTAATCTCGCTAGATGTCACTCGCGTTTGCGTCCAACACCAATTACACAGGCATTAACTTAACTATCTTACTTCTATATAAACAATGCTTCAAGTGTTCCATCCGAGGGGGTGACCACTCTGGCAATACGTGTACAAATTTGCCCCGCAGTCGACCGCAATCGCTTGATTTTCGGCCGAAATCCCGCAATCACTTAGGAAATCGCTCCAGAAATCCGAAATCACTTTGAAATCCCCGAAATCCTATCGGAAATCCGGAAATCACTGACAAAACTTTCGAAATCATCACCGAAATCCTCTTCGGAAATCGCAGTCGCTAGAGAAATGCGAAATTGTAACGCATGCGTAGAAACGAACGATTGATAGATGCTAGGGAAACATATTTTTCCTTGTATTAACTTGTCGAATCATGGATCCCTCGAAGGCCGTGATTGTAGTCATTGTAGATCGAGTTTTGAGTTGTCGAAGTGTGAAGTGTCGAAGGGCAAAGGACCAACCGATGTTTTAGTGAAGAAGATATTTAATCAAATCATTATTAGAATGGCCAACGGGCGAGGAGGTAAGTTACTGATGAATTAAAAACTCATTCTCCTCCTTAAAAAAAGAGTTTCTACTGTACGTGAGATGCATAAATAGAAAAGGACGGGTACTTATTTCATTAAATTTTTGTCATAGTGAACCATTTATCATTATTAGCAAGTATATCGTATCATTATTAGGTCCAGTTTAATATTCATGAATATTATTATTGAATTTCTATTCATATCTATGTTGAGTTGCCCATGTAGACAAGAAATTAACATGGCTGGTAGAAACTTTCAAATTGAGATCGCTTGCCCAAATACAAAGATGGAAATACTCACACTTATCGCGCACTTCGCTTGAAGAAGTGAAATGGGTGAGGCGAAATGGGTGAAATTAGTATAACTTACAAACGTGTTTATTACTAACTCTAGTAATCTAAGAGCAGTCTTCCATTTCCACCTAGTTTGATTTATTATTTTTTTAGGAATGCTAGGCAACACTTGATTTTCCCTAACTGGACCAGTATGCTTTTTACTACAGTCTTATCAACCAATTACCTATACCCATGATTTCTCGGTATTTTCCGTCTCATCTTTGAGATTACCAAGAAGATTTTATTGGATATTTGTGATTTCATAAATCATTTTTATGTTAACTATAGATAAGATGAAAAATCGAAAAATTGGGGATATTCGAAATTAATTGAGATGACTTTAGCAAAAAGTATTTCCCCTCGACTATTGTATAATGTCCCCATTATACGTCTCTTTGCTCGACTTTAATAATGCCCATTATTCACTAGTGAATAATGAGTCATTATTCACTGCTGTCAAATACTTCCTTGATTCAGGTATAATATTATATTGTTTTGTTACAAACAATCGGTAATAAAAGAGAATCTAAATCACGAAGACCGAGACGAAGACACAAGTTTACAAATAATGATAGAACACTATTATGCTGTATATTACGACACGTGGTATATTGGCCGTATTGTGGACATCATCTCAGACAATCAATTCAAAATAAAGTTCCTCAAATGGGAACTAGATTCATATATATGGCCCAAGTGTGAGGATGTTCAGTTGGTTGAAAAGAAATATATATTTTTTGAGCCTGTTAACCTAATCGGAAACAGGCCGTTTTGCATTAACCACGAGGAAAAAACAAAAATTGAAAAGATATTCAAAAACAAAAAAACATGTTTGAGTGTGGAATTTTCAAACTAGTCAATGTAAGATAATTTTGGGTTGAATAAAGCAATGTGAATGGAAATTTCCTATACTTTTTTATATCGTCTATTACCATCCACAGACAATTGTATGATAAGAATCACAAGGATTGATTGAGTTCTATAATAGTCGAGATAATACTTGACGAAAAAAACAAAATTGGTCCCATTGAACAAAATTCATTCGAACTAAAGAAATATAAGTGTCATATATGCACGACAAAATAATTTGTTGAAGAAAAATAATTATTGAATATCAACTCTCAATTCAAGCCTCGATTTAAGCGCATGTTCATTGTATCAAATGAATCATTCGTTGGTCTAACTAGGTATAGATTTTTTTGTTAATTTTCTCAAGTATATCTTAGTGTCGAATCAATCAATACGGCGAATTTGACAAGCATTCGTGCAAAAGGTATTAATTTGATTCGATCAAATTTGATTGTTTCATTCAACCAAATTATTATTTTTTGGATCAATATATAAACTTCGATGACACCAGAATTTATTTCTTTTCGATTTCTTTTAATAAATATATTCTCAAAATGATAGGTACAGTTGTGTGCATAAAAAAGTCGTACACGGTACGACACTAATTGAGGCATTGCACTAATTGCACTAAGAAATGTTGAAAGCGCGTTACTGACAAAAATAGTTTGAATTTCGACGCTACTTGTCAAAGTCGATAAGAAATTCAATAATTAATATTGACGAGCCTGGCTCACAATATTCTATAACTGCTGTACGACTTATTTATGCACACAACTTTACATCAAAAACATTTTTACCAAGAACTCCATTAAGTACTTTGCTGCAAAATAATATTTCGGTCTCAAGAATACACATGTTGTTCGGATTAAGTGATATTTGATCAAATTAATGAAATAAATTTGACTGAGAATGATTATGAAATAACAAATCTTTTAATTTTCTGTGATTCAGGAACCAAAACTTCTTTAAAATCTCCCATTTCCAATAACGTGTCGCATTAATTTTTTTATTATTTCTAGGAAATCCATCGAAATCGGTTGGGATTTCCAAGAAATCTTTGGAAATCTCTCGGAATCGTTTGCGATTTCCACGGAATCATCGGAAATCTTTCGAAATCTTATATGATTCCCACGAAATCCCCGGAAATCTCTCGAAGTCACATAAGATTTCCAGGAAATCCTCGGAAATCCAAATATTTCAGGAAATCATAAGGGATTTCGGCAATACGTGTACGTTTTCTGATAAGTGGTCACGCCCTCGGTTCCATCCCATTTGTCTTTATTCAGATTTTTTTTAATATCACTTTTTTTTTGGTGTCTTGGTGTCTTGGCATCGACTGCTATGGTCATTAGCCGTGTGTTCTGGATAGGCCTTGTTACTAACTCCATACGCCACCCTAGGAGCAGCACTGTTAATTGGGACGCAATAGTGAATCGTGCAGGAATCACCCCAGTCCAGCCACGAGATTTTAATAATTCAATAGGTCAAATTAAATTAAAAAATCCCAGCCGCAACTGGGGCTCGAACTCCGGACCCAAAGTCGGACGCTCTAACCACTGCGCCACGCCCCGACATAATATCATTTTATTATTACCAATTATGTCAATAGACCAATGGTACTTATATTTTCGGGGTTTTGGTAATTTTTTAGATTCGGTTTGTAATTCGATTTATTATTGTATTTGCTTATTCTTGTCCTGTAATTGACTTATTGTCGATAACTGGACATTGTAGGTTTCAGATAATGAAAATCATATATGCAGAACCATCTTTCCACGGAGATCTATAAGCAACGCTTAATCCAAAAAAACATTGTGGTTCTAGTGTTTGACACATATGTCAATGACTGGTTGAACCGAGGGTTTAACACGATTTTTAGTTTACCAGTAATTGACACTTTTATTGGTTAAGTTAGATTTGATATTTCTCCCCATCAAGCATACAGATTGGGTAGAAATATAGTAAATGGATAGATCATATGAAATAAATGTAATAATGAATATTTTTTCGTATCCTTACCTTAAGACTATCTCAAAAAATGAGCAAAATTTTAATGAAATTATGCACCTCTTGACATCAATCAATCAAAAATATACTTTATTGTCTAAGAAAAAGTACTTATTGACAAAGCGTTAAACTATACTAATACATAAAAGAGTTACAAGATCAGTAAGTAGAAGTTAAATACTAGAAATATAAATATTGGTTTAAAATAGAAGGCAATAAATATAAAAGAATTTATAAAATCACAATATATAAATTACAAACATATTAAAATAATAAAAAGTTGGTTACGATATATATCACCATTTGCCACTGTAATATTCTTGTAGGCTTTCGTACACAATATATCTTTAACTGCCTTCCGGGATTTAGAAAAGTCAGACGCTTCAAATTAATTGGCAAATGATTGAACATTTTTTTACTTTCAAACATCAATGAATTTTTTGTTAAAGAAGATTTTGGAATTGGCAAAGATATGTTATTGTTTTGTCCTGTCTCGTATGTTCTAAAACTTGTCATATTTAGATGTTTCTATTTCATCAAACATACAGATTCAAGTATGAAGATGCTGCATAAAGTTAATATTTTGTGAAGCTGAAATAGGGGTTTGCAGTGATCGGAGTTTTTAACTCCGCACAAATAGCGTATTGCTCTTTTTTGCATCACAAAAACGGAATTAAACAGTTGTTGGCTACAGAAGCCTCAGAAAGGAATGCCATATCGCAAATGAGAGTCAATCAATGCAAAATAAGATGCTTTAGCAATCGAAAACCCAAGTTCCTTCCTAATTATGCGGACAGCGAAACAACCCTAGCTAGTATTTTGTTCAAGGACGTTATATGAATATTAAATTTCAATTTATCATCTAGAGTTATACCCAAGAACTTAGTATTTGACTTATTAACAATTGTTCTGTTCTCTAAATACAAACTATCATATCACACCAATTTTTTACTTTTTCTAAATCAATCGATATT
Organism: Chrysolina oricalcia; assembly: GCA_944452925.2. Classification (NCBI taxonomy): domain Eukaryota; kingdom Metazoa; phylum Arthropoda; class Insecta; order Coleoptera; family Chrysomelidae; genus Chrysolina; species Chrysolina oricalcia. The sequence continues at coordinate 13,741,601 of OX101818.2, read as the reverse complement.
ATGTTTTTCAGTGCATCTATGTCATTTCCGTGCCACATTATAGTTGTATCATCAGCAAACATTGTGAACTCCCCTGAGATATTGATACTTGCTAAGTCATTCAAATACAATAGAAAGAGTACAGGACCGAGTACAGATCCTTGAGGAGTACATCCACATACTTTGATGGAATGGCGGCTAATAATGGCACAAAATATGGTGAATAGTTGCCACATACATCAGGGAATATAACTATTTGCTGAACATATTCTTCAGATTAAAACTTTTCTTATTTTAGAAGAATGAATTTGAAAGTGTCGATGACTGGCTAGGTGTCCAAGACTGGGTGATTTACCTTAACTGAATCATTTTGACAATGATCATAAAAGACAAACGGAGGTTTCATCAATTTTCTGACAGGTGGCTATTGCTAACTTTAAATACACAGATATCATTTATATTTTACAGAAACCATGGATTCGGTAGAGAACCCGCATGGTAGATGACTGAACCCTTCTGTTTTTGATATTTCTATTGATAACACTGTCAAAACTGAAACTGTAACGATTCAGCTTTATAATTAATTAGCCCACTTTTCAATACAGAATTGACTTGCAGACATGTGTAGTCACTTCGACGATGGATGTTCGAAATTACTGCGTCTTCTACTGATAAGAATATAATTTCTGTTTTTGTTCATGTTTGGTTAAATTCCTATAATTATTATGCAAGTGGTCAGAGCCGTACTGGTTTCTCGATATTGCATTTAAGGTAAACTGTAGAAGCATTCATTGAATCATAAAAGTTTAGAGCCCCAGCTCTTCTCGCGCGCAGTTTCGTTGCATCATATGACTTTTCGGTTTAGATTTTTGGGTTAGATTGGAAATAGAACTTGTTGTTTTTGTAAATGTCAAAATTAAACCGGAAAATCAAAACAATCCGCAGCTCCATAGTCGACGAGGAAACGAAGGTATGTAAACGTTTTGGCCATAGAGGCAGATCCGACGATATCACTAAAGACAAATTATTGAGGACGAAATCGGCGTGAATCGAAAGACCGCTAGAAGAGGTTACATTTTTTTTTTACAATTTGCATTCGAAATATCAAGTAAAACTACGGTTTCATGTATAGCAATGTGTAGAAAACATTTTGAATTGTATTACCGATACTACTTTTTGAACAAATTACATTACGTCAAAGTATAACTACAAAAACATAATTAAACAAAAAAGAGGCGAATTTGAAAAAAGGATTCTCAGTGGAACCTTAAAATGGTTCAAATGTTTTAAGAATGATACTATTATCTCGATTGAAGACTGGGAAACCTTCCATGATGGCATATACACCCCAAGGATATTATCTGAACTAACCTATTTTGATGCAGATCATGACTTTCTAGATTCAGCAATCTCGAAGAGATGGAAAGCTGTCTACTGAACTGCAAAAACGGCAAAGCCCCTGGAATGGATGGGGTTACATATGAATTCATCAAACATCTTCCCCTGACCTGGAAACTATACCTGTGCACGCTCTATATAATGAAATTTTAAACTGTGAAAAGGTCCCAAGTAGCTGGCACGCTACAATTATGAACATGCTTCACAAAAAAGGGCCAAAGACTGATCCTAACAACTACAGCGGCATATCATTGATTAATAGTTCAACCAAGATTTTCACATCCATTCTGCTGAAACACCGGCAAAAACACACACAAATGATGCAAACACACAAATAATACACCCGAGCAAAAAAGAACTTAACAAAATAAAACGTAAAATGAAAACACAAACATGGCAACACCACTGGGACCATTCAAAAACGGGAAGAAGCACCTTTAACATATTCCCTACAGTAGCCGAAGAAAGGATAGACCTATTTTGGGAAATAAAAAAAGATCTCTTGAACCGCTAATTTTTGGAGTGTGGTGTTGGGATGGGTTCTCTTGGCAGAGTGCGAAGCTAGATAGTGACGTTAGGAAAAGGCTGAATACCGAAAGGTGGGCAAGCCCTCCGGTACCCCGTGAAGGGATCCGGTAAACAATCTCTGTCATGTCCCATTTATACCGGCATACGACTTATGGAAGCATTTCTACAACTACGTAATATCGATGATATGATAGGTATACTGAATTCCCACTCAGATGTAACACTAAAACAACTAGTTAGTTCTATCATAAATATTCTGAAACTACTGTCATTTATAATTGATGAATAGCTCGTGGATTTTTTTTCTTTATCTTTTTTTAACATCCTGTAATATGTAATATTATTTATATTGTCGATTAATTTACCTATTTGATGATTAACACTGCTGTAATTGAGGTGTAGTCATGAGCACTTACCAATTTTCTTGTAATAAGAGTGAAATGCTCTGTAGTTATTGATTGATTGATTGATTACTACTTTATGAGAGAAAATACATATCAATTACTGGCACATCAACAAGGAAATTCCATGATTCCTTTAATTTGAAAAAGTATTATTCAAAACTATTTTTGTCCCATGTTTGTACGTCGAACCGTTCAAAATCGATCCCGCCCTGGTTTTATCAACAATTGTAAACATGTTTAATGGTGGATTTATGCAGCAGTCATAAGTCATAAGTCTTATGTCATAAGGAAGAATAATCGTCAATGATTGGTTGGAATATACGGACCAACCAATCATTGACGAATATTCTTTCTTATGACTTAAAACTTATGACTGCTGCATAAATCCACCATAACTGTTTACATGAAAATTTTATTTTTCTATTCTATTCCTTCATTATTTCTATATCTTTATTCAAAATGCTTGCTCTAATGTGCATTTCAAATCTGTTGTGATGAGAGCATTTTATGTCATTGCCAATATTTGTTTCAAAATATCAATTACTGCCGAATCATACCAATTATTTTCGAATCAAATAACATAAACGTGATAACCAACTAATGTATCCTTGTTTTCTCGAATTGAAATGAAGATTCATTTTGTGTTCAAATTATGGAAGAGGTCAATAAAGTAATTAAGATAAGTTTCAATTGTGAAAAATCTACACACGGTTTGCAATAGATGTATAAAATGGGTGATCTATATGTATAGAACCTTCATTGATTATGTCTTGCATTCCATTCCTCTATTTCTATTACACATGAGGCACAAGTGCCAATCTTCAATAACAATTTCTTTCTTCGCAAAAGATTGTTTGGTAATTGCCAACCAAAAGAAAACGTGACCGAACGAAAACTGCGCCTCCACCAGTTCTGAGGATGAGGCGGGGTTTTCCAATTGCAATTTTTGGTGTCTACCGGGTGATTGAAATTCAGCTAGCTGTTTGCATGTGGATTTCGAAAACGGAGATTTGATAGGTGGTTTAATTAGGACAACTTTATAAGCTTTATATTTTTTTCCAGTAGTAGCATAGCACGGTTTTCGCAATTGTTTCAAGATTGGTGCGAAGAGAATATCATGCACTGAAAAAAATTCCAGAATAATAACTTGTGGTGATTTTAATTTGAATTGTTTAGAATCGAATACAAATACCATAAGACTAAAAAACTTTATGGCTGACATGGGTTTTACGAACGTAGTTTTCACGAATAAGTTCACATATACCGTCAGATAGTGACAGATTTAGATACCCCATTTTCGCATAAAAGACTCAAATAGGGTCGAAAAGTACCTCGATGTTGAGTAAAATGAAGGGAAATTTACGATTGGCTCCTGGGGAGAACATATATATGGAAAATTATATTTTCCAGAACAGAGATAAAAGGAGTATGTAGCCCATATTTTCTTGCTAGCCGTGTTCACCTATTTATTAATTAATAGAACCTGGCTTCGGAATACCAAAGGATTTAGTGTTGCAGGTGGCTAAAGGGTTAAAATAAGGGTGTATAAGGAAAAATCAAGATTTTGACAGATTTGTCCACACAAGCCCATCGAAACTATGAAAACTTACATCGTCACTAGACCGAAAAACATAATGTCTTGCGTGAAAATATGGGCAACATTCTCGTTTTATTTCTGTTCTGGAAAATCGAATTTTCCATATTATGTTCTCCCCAGGGTCCACTCGTAAATTTCCTTCCATTTTACTCAACATCGATGTACTATTCGACCCTATTCGAGGCTTGTACGCGAAAATGGGGTACCTAAATCTGAAGGTCTAACACCGTAACATAAAAATTTCATTATGAAACGAAAACGAAACAAAAACATTAGAATTTGAAACTAGGGGAAAAACATTGATAAACAAATTGAGTCAAAACTTAAGCTTAGAGGGATTTAAATCATAGAAATGACCAATTTTAGGCCAATGTATTGTCAATTTTAAATGAAGTCGATCCAAAAGAACGGGTATGATCTTTGGACACTATAAATAATTCTGGAATGAGAATGTGAGACAAGCTACAAAAGAAAGTGATAAGAGTTACAAACACTATTCAAACAATAAAACATCAGATAATTGGAAGAAGTACAAACAAAAGAGAAATGTAGAAGCGAAAACAATTAGAAATAAAAAAAACAATTAGAAAGAAAAATGTACACGAATAAAAACAATCATAAATGATAAACAAGAAAACAGTCTAGCAACAATTTGATATGAGATAGCGTTTATTTGACACGTGTTTCGAAACACGTGTCTACGGTTGCACAACAATTTGAATGCTATACTCAATAACTTTTCTATTTATCTTTTTATATAATGCCTCTCGATAAATCCATCCTGATTTGTATAAAGAAGTATATAGTAAAAGAAAATAAAAACATTGAAATACAATACAGAAAAAACAAATACATAAGTACTTACATTAAGTAAGATCGGACAACTAGGTATGTAGGTATATGTGCATATACATGAATACACTAAATACACATACAAATGCACACAATGTATACATCAACTGTTGGACACTGGTACAACAGGTGGGTTAGCCATATACTTTTCTGCATTGTAATAACATTTGGAGACTAATTCATTTTTCCGCAAACGTCAAAAAAAGTAGACATTATTAACGTCAATTCATGATGTTGAAGTATGATTTCACAGACGCCACTTTTTTGTACGGCCGTGAGCGGACAAAAAAGTACTTTTTTGTACGCTGACGGCCGTACAAAAAAGTAGAAAACTCTACTTGACCTAGTTGGAATTAGATCATTCGTAGCTGCCTCAGCAATGTCAACAACGTCGGGCGGTGTACAGTTGGGTTCTGAATCCGACATAATATAATCTAAAAGAAAATTTCAGTACACTTTACTACAACAAACGAAATTTTGATGCTCAATTACTTACCAAAAATGCACAGTCCAACTGTTGCTTTAAATCACTTACAATATTTCTGACATTATAAAATATTATTGAACTGTCAAATTTGTTTTTGACTTGGCAATCACAAAACCAGTAACCACGGAAATGTAGTGCGCAGTTTTATAATTATTATTCTCTGAATTTATCAACTTCGTTGCAATCGTTTTGAATTTTTATTTAAATATTAATTAGTTCTATAGTCTGGATGCCGTTTGCGGAAAAAATAGCATGTTTCATTCGGAGCAAAAGCACTTTTTGTGGCTCGTCTGAAATTGTCGGCCTCACTAACGTTCGGCCATCAAACATTCAGACTCGCCACAAAAAGTTATACTTTTACTCCTAATAAAACAATATACTATTTTGATGAAATTTTTTAATTTATGGATTGTATATTTTTTTACTATTTGTGAAAGCATGTTATACAGATTTGTATTGACGGAATTGGATGTGGGCAATGGTGAAATAATTTGATGCCAAATGGCCTGAACACTTTTTATATCCCATATCACATAGCTTTCCTATGATGACAATAATAAATAATGATAAGTTGTACAACTTTGTTTCTATCAATACGGAAGATCTAAAAAAATTGTAAGTTATTTGAAAAATGAAAGTAGTCCAGATCAAATTAGTGTAGAACTTTTGAAAAAGTGTTTCTGTGTCATTTGTAATCCGTTGTTGTACCAAATGAATTGAAATTATGTGGGATTATACTTATACCTAAGGTTCCGAATACAAACCAAGCTATTCATTTAATACCAATAAATTGATTATTGCTTTGGCTAAAGTATTGGAAAAGACTGTATATCAACATATACCTAGTGGATCATTTGGAGAGCAATAAGGTTTTCTATGTGAAAATCAGTCAGGTTTTCGTATCAAACATAGTTGTGAAACTGAATCACAGTGTGTTTTAACAGATTGGAAGAAAAGCAAAGAAGCTAAACAGTATACTATTGCAGTATTTCTTGACCTTCAAAGGGCTTTCGAAACTGTATATAGATGCTGACTCATCAGGAAAATTGGAAGCCTTGGAATTGTTGGAATGGCATCAAACTGGATGATGAACGCAAGCAATAGGCAGAAGAGGTTAAAACTAGATGAATTTCAGTCGTATAGTATTCGAAATAATATAGGTGTGCCTCAAGGGTCTATTTTGGGGCCATTATAATTCCTCTTACCATAGTAGAAGAATGTAAAATTCACTCATTTTCCGAAGACTCCCTTCTGTATTTTAGTAGTAAAGATGTGCAGGAGTGTGTTGATATTGTGAGTCTTGAAAGGGTGTATAGATATTGTTGTGCAAATCTTCTGAAGGTAAACATGAATAAATTCCATTATGTTCTTTTTAATGGTAACGTCGGAATATCTGAGTTATATAATATTCAATGCATAAGCATACTGTAGAAAAATTCAAAAGAGATTTATTTTGCTATGTTATTTTTCGTACAACCCTTATATAGTCTTATTAACAAGTTCAAAAACGTGTTAATTCTTGATAAAGCTACTGAAAATACGAACGATGGCTCATTCGATTCGGAATGACGTCTAGAAAAATGTATCGAAAGTATGTATTAGCGCATTGAAAATCGCAATTGTTATTAACAAAGCAAGATGAAAAAACGATAGAATTTCGTTTTTTGTTAATAACTCAAAAATTATTACTATTTTAGGAATTCTGAAGAAAAGATTCTTAAGGAGGAGGAAATTTCCAAGAAAAAAGTAGTGATTCCTGGAACTATATCTCTATTATTTATAATTATAATTCAACGCCGAAAATAGGGCTCCGCCCCGTACAGCCTTAACAACATAGGCGCACTACCGATATAGACAGTGTTCCACATGAATTACTTTTTTTTAGTAACAAATATCAATTTAAAAATTTGAATAAATTATGATGTCATCTAGACATAATATTTCTATAAGTTTTTGGCTACATACGAGGATGTATTGATATCTAGTTAGCCTAGACCAGTTCCCTGCATAAACAAAATATTGCGTTACCATAGCAACGAACAATAACTTATTAGAAGTGTCAGTGTAAAATTTGACGTCAAGAAAGTAAACCAGAGTTAGGCAATAAATTAAAAGAAAAAATATGTCCACCAAAATTGTGAAAATCGAAAAATTGGAGTATCGAGCCATCATCAAGTACCTGTATTTAAAAGGGTTGAGAGGTAAGCAGATTTACGAAGATATGCTTAATACCCTTGGTAATCAATGTCCTTCGTATGCGACCGTGAAAAATTGGACTGCAAGCTTCAAAAGGGGTAAATTTTCCATTGAAGATGATGACCGATCGGGAAGGCCAGTTTCTGTGTCAGTCCCCGAAAATATCGATGCAGTTCATGACATGATTTTAACAGACCGTCGAATTGGGCTAAAACGGATATCTGAAGCACTGAATATTTCATACGAACGCGTTTCAATTTGGACATGAGAAAAATTGCTGCAAAATGGATACCCAAAAATGTTTGAACGTTGATCAAAAACGTGCAATGGTAGAAGCATCGCGTTCGATCTGTGCTCTATTTGAAAACGAGACTTCTTAAACCGAATTGTTACTATGGATGAGACTTTGGTACATTTCTACGATCCAGAAACAAAGCAACAATCGATGGAATGGCGACACTCCGGTTCTCCAAGACCTAAGAAGTTTCGTGTCCAAAAATCAGTTTTTTGGGATTGCCATGGAGTAATCATGATTGATTTTTTGGATAAGGGTAGAACAATAACTGGAGATTGCTATTCGACATTACTGACCATTCTACGGGAAAAAATTAAAGAGAAAAGACGCGGAAAGCTATCCAAAAGTGTTTTGTGTTTGCAGGACAACGCCCCTGCACACAAATCTCATGTTGCCATGCAAAGAATTCGTGATTTAGGGTTTGAATTACTAGAACACCCCCCTTATTCACCAGATTTGGCTCCGTCCGACTATCATCTCTTTCCTCAACTGAAAAAAAATTTAAAAGGTCGTAAATTTTCTTTCAACAAGGAGGTAATAAAAGCTGTGTAGGTCTGGTTTGCAGAGCAAGAAACTTTTTTCTTGAAAGGTCTAGAGACGTTGCAGGTTCGCTGTAATAAATGTATCCAATTGAGAGGAGAATATGTTGAGTAATAAAATATGTTGACATTGAAATTTTGTTTGGTTTTATAGCAGGCTAAGGATTTTTCAATATATCCTGGTATACTTAACAAAATATCCATTATCTCTAATATTTTATAAGTTATATCAATTTGTTACTTAACAAACGCAACAACGTTACCCTAGTCTGGATACCAGGTCACACAGGCCTAGAAGGAAACGAAATAGCGGACGCCCTAGCAAAAGGGGGGGCCGAAACAACGTTCACTGGACCTGAACCGGTAATCGGTTTAGCATATAGCACTGCCAAGAATGTCATAACAGCTTGGGCAGACAATAAAAGACTCGAGTACTGGCGTAGTCTACCGGGCCTAGCCCATTCCAAAGCATTTATTGCTTGTACAAGGAAAAAACAGGACTCTGACAAACTGCTAGAACTCAGCAGAGCGCATCTCAGAGTTATAGTAGGTTTGCTTACTGGCCACTGCAAACTCAAACATCACATGCATAAAATCGGACTTGCACAAGATGCAGAGTGCCGGCTATGCATGGAGGATGATGAAACGGCTGAACACATTCTGTGTACATGCCCTGCAGCGGCCAGAACCAGATTCTCAATATTTGGCGATACGACAGTAAGGCCAGAAAACCTGGTAAATTGTTCTCCCAATGTATTCCTCAATTTCGTCAAGAGATTGGATATACTTGGAGAAATATAACCATACGGTGAGCCACAATAGACCATTGGCCGCAGTGGAGGGCCTGATACGGGCCCACTCACGTTCAAACCTAACCTAACTTACTTAACAAATCATGCTTCCGATTCAACTTCGGCTCGGTGTAATATTTAAAAGTTTTATAAAAAATAGAACAATATTTTTTTAGTACTTTGATCTATATGCCTGTTTTTGTAATTTTTTTCAGCTCTAGAAGAAAATATATAACGGTTTTTAGAATATGTTTATAACAAATTGTTAAGTTAACAAACAATGAAAATGTTTATAGAAAAATATATTTTTTTGTTAATCTATGAAGAAATATCTATTATGATTTTTTAAGAGAAAATAATTTCTTAACTAATTATTTAAACAATCAAAAAATTAAAAAACTATTATAAACAATAAAAAAATTTATTTGAGAAATTTTTCTAATCATTAGTTTGCCAAGATAATATAGTGGAAAAAAAATTCGAAAAATATTAATCTTGCCTATTTGTTCATAAGAAATTGTTTATCAATTGATGTAAAAAAAATTCTTCCATCGGTACTGAATGCTATTGTTAGATACAAAAACAGCAATAGCATAATATTTGATGAAAAAATTTTATTAACAACATTCCTTGGATTTTTAATTTTTTGTTAACTTTAAAAAATCATTATAAACAAAATAATAAATTTTAATTAATTTGTATTGCGTTATCTTGTTAAATGTATATATAAGAAGGGCTCCACGAATCCAAAAATGTATAGAAATATTATTCAAACTTTTATGTAGTAGTCATTTGAGATAACAGAGATTGGAAAAAAATAATTAATTAACAATAAACTTTTTGAAAAATTGACTTTAAATTAGTTTTCCAACGGGGATTTATTCTTTCAAGTGTTTAGATGATACCATAATTTATTCAAATCTTCAAATTAAATTTGTGACTAAAAAAATAATAATGTATGTGCATGGTACTCTGTCTTTGTCGGCATTGCGCCCATGCCGTTACGGCTGGGCGGAGCCCTATTTTCAGCGTGATTAAAATTATAAATAACAGAGATAGAGTTCCAAAAAAACAAAAAACGAAATGCTACCTTTTTTCATCTTAATATGTTAATAACAATTGCAGTTTTTTATGTGCTAATACTTACTTTCGATACATTTGTCTAGACATCATTCCAAATTAAATGAGCCATCGCTAATATTTTAAAGAGTTTTATAAAGAATTAACACGTTTTTGAACTTGGTATTCAGACTAAGATATACAGTGAGCACGTAGAGGTTGGAACAAATTCGTTAAACGCTTGATATGGCCATTAGGGAAAATAAGCTCAGACACGTCGATTTTATTTTTTGGTGGCGCATTTTTTGGCCTACTTATATTTTTGATGACGTCATCACTGTTCAAGTTATGACGTTATCATAATTTTTTTCAAATGGCAATACCCTATTTTGATAATACCTTCAAAAAGAACGCATTTTTCTGTGTATGGATGTAATATTTTTTCTTATGTTACATAACCGCATGTTCGAGAAATAAAAGATATTTCATTATTCACAATAATGTAATATTACGTCTGTTAACGTGAACTTTTGACTTGAGGTATGCCCACAAAAAAATTTTAGTGGGGTTAGATCAGGAGATCTAGCTGGAAACTCTAAAAGTTCATGAATTACTTTCACTTCATATGGGTGGCACTTATTCTTTTTTAGTCATTTTAAAACAGACGTTTGACACATTGATTGCTCCAATGCAACTAGACACTGACTGGATGATAATAGTTAGCTATCAAATAATTGTGGTATAAATAAGTTATCGACACCATGCAAAAAGCGAAAAATGACGCAAAGATATTTTAAGGATTTCAGGTTATGTGGATAAGACTAGTACGCAAGCTGAGGTTTGTGACTTATTTAACTATAAATATCCCGATAGACCTATTACACGTTCGACAGCGGTCAAAGTCGAAGCAAAATTTAGAAATTTTGACAATGTAGGTGATAATTATACGAAAGGTCGTCCAGGCGTTACGGAAGATCAACAATTGAATGTATTACTATCATTTTAAGAAAATACTCATATGAATCATGAACTTAATGAAGATGATTTCGATAGTAGTCGATGATTTTTAGAATGGCCAGCTAGATCTCATGATCTAACCCCACTAGATTTTTTGTGGGGATCCCTTAAGTCAAAAGTTTACGTTAACAGATCGAATATTACATTACTAAGAATAATGAAATATCTTTTATTTCTCGAACATAAGGTTATGTAATATAAGAAAAAATATGACATTCATACGCAGAAAAATGCGTTCTTTTTGAAAGTATTATCAAAATAGGGTAATGCCATTTAAAAAAATGTATAATGACGTCATAACTCGAACAGTGATTACGTCATCAAGAATATGATTAGATCAAAAAATGCGCAACTGAAAAATAAAATCGACGTGTCTGAGCTTATTTTTCCTAATGGCCATATCAAGCGTTTAACGAATTTGTTCCAACCTTTACGTGCTCACTGTATATTTACTAGCTTAAAACTGCAATCTTGTCTTAGATTTTGAGAGTTTTTTGGTAACAATGTAGTCTCTTCTTTTAATTGATTTGTTCCGAATTATCCGTTTGATCATATATTTTTGAATAGTTAACGTGAATACCTCAAAATTTCCTTCAATAAACTGATTGGAATTGCGTTGGTCTCGTAACTGAATAATTATTAACGTCTTAAAATGCAATGAAACTTCTTGGTTTATTCTGACGTTTAATTTTTTTTTCCGCATTATCATCTATTAATGTGCCAAATTCTTCGTTTTATTAAAGTCAATTTTTATCTTATGTCTGGCTTATAGCCCTAACATTACTCAATAACAGTTTAATACGTTTATTTGAATATATTGCGATCCAGAGAAGTGATCAAGATAATAATAACTAATGCAACTTGTTTAATTAAAACTAGTCTGTGAGCAAAACATTTTTCAAATAACATTATTCGATTTTTTGCCATCTTACCTCACTTTTTTTTCCTCTTCATAGTGATTTTTTCCAATTGGCCTCACACCAGTGACCTCGTGACATGTGTCAAATCGATTTTCAGGTTGTCGGACAAGTACAATCACCCAAAAAAATTGTCTTTTCTTTTTTTTCCCATATCTTACGTAATTTATGGCGGGCACTGTATTTAAGACGCACTTGAAATGAACATTTTTCTTCATAGTCGTAGAAAATAGATATTCACTTGCAACAAAAACAAGAAACCGTATTGATATAAAAAAATTAACTGTAGTAAACATGTAAATTACAAATGTTTGTAGTAATTAACGATTCGATGAATAGAAAACAAGCTTTTTAAGTAGTTGGTTGTTGAAAATTATGTAGAAATGCATCACTGGGTGGGAACTTCGTAGACAAAACAATTGAAAGGGGAGCTAGAAAACATCAGAAACAAACTGAGGTGAAATTTTTGTTGAAAGATTTTTAAAAACTTAGTTAAATAATTTAAAATCAGTGAAGTTTCCACAAACAAGCTTTCAGAAGGCAATACTGAAAATGTACGTACCTTTTTGTCGAGAGGATTTTGAAGAAAAGCTGATGAGAAGGGATCACAGGATTGGACTAATACCACAAATCTCTGAAGTAAGATACCTTTTTGTCAAACGTTATTTATTTCAATCGACGAAAGTCAACTTTCCACAATTAAGTTTCGACTATTTTTGAGATTTCAATTTGATTTCACTTCATATCATTACATATTAGGTATTCGAAGTGTTTTTAATATGCAAAAACTATTTCAAACCTAATTTCACTTTTAGCGAACAGAAGTGTTTCAAAGTGATCTCAGTAATTCAGTTTTTTCTTAGACATTATAATAGTAGACCGACTTTTACACTATTCCTTGCGGCATACCAACCTACAAAAGAGAGAGAGAGATATATGTGATAGATCATGGAGTCAAGGCAAAATATACAAATTGGGTAAATAGACGAGGAAAGTGTGACGTCACAAATGTCATTCTTGTCAAAAACTGATTCCAAACAAAGAATTTTAGGTGACTTTCTCTGTTGATGATTTGTTGCTTTGATTATTAGTTTGTGTTTGGTTGTTTAGATTTTGTTTTCTCAAGCGAAAGAAGTTGAAAAATCTTTACGGAAACAATCGGACAAGCTGATTTAAATTTGACGGATGTTTGTTTGGAATCAGTTTTTGACAAGAATGACATTTGTGACGTCATCACTTTCCTCGTCTATTGTTAGGTACTTGTCTAGGCTCCTAATTGCGGGAAATCGTTTCGAAATCGTTCGAAATCGTTTAGCTTAGTATTTTATGCTTTTATCCAGTCAATCACAAGGTGAAATTATAGGTCATGATTTCAATTCCGTAGCTTTGGTCCATCGGCCTGCATTGCAAGAGTCCCGAACGGCGTAATTGAGCCACACATCTTCCGGATTTTTATCTTTTTGACTTACATTACATTACAAATATGTTTTGTCTGAACTTAGTGACAATAAGATAAGATAATTTATTTCCGTGGACAATACATTACAGCATCGTATAGAAAATTGTCATACAAGAGCAGGCATATGTAGTATTCTAAATACTATATGAAAAAAAGAAGTATAAATTGATTTTAAAAAAAGTAGACATAATTACAAATATACAACATAGACATACAGTGATTGTTCAATATGAAACAACAGTAATTTTTACACAACACAAACAATATAAAACAACATTATTTTTACACAACACAAACAAATCACTTTTCATAAAGATAATTTTTAAGTTTTCTTTTAAAAAGTCCCTCAGACTCACTACATTTTAATTCTTCGGGTAACAAATTAAAAATTTTCAATCCTAAGTACTTAGGTGTATTCAAAGTCACATATTTACAAAATGGAATATATAAGTATTTATCCTGTCTAGTTGACTTCTCACGTTTACAGTCATTGGTCAGAAATAGTTTTCTGTTTTTGAAAACGTAAACGGACATTTCCAAAATGAACAGACAAACCAGGGGCAGAATCAATTTATGCAACATTCTCATTATCGTAGTCCCAATCACAGTCTTAATCATAAAATCAAATTAAAACTGTACATTTCAGTAGGTACATTAATTTATGCAATTTCTTTAGTTTTAGTCTCAACCATAATCATCAGTCAAAGACCAAAGTTGGCAATTTCCAATTTTTATGCTTATGATAGGTCGTCATGTATACAACGCGCATGTGCGTCGATACCTATTTGACAAATGACAGAAACAATTATTTGTTTTGACTTGTGGTTCTTGTTATTTGTTATTGTTGAATGTGTTTCCGAACAACAAATTAGCCAGGAAGAGGGTACTCTTATTGAACTCATTGAAAAATGTCTCCCTTTGGTATAAAAAGACAATAATGGCAGTGTTGTCACCTGTCAATTTTTCAAGCTCATGGTGATGCATAAATATAAAAATTTCTTAAGACAATGACAATGGTGGATTTATGCAGTAGTCATAAGTAATAAGTTTTAAGTCATAAGGAAGAATATTCGTCAATGATTGGTTGAGCTGTTTATTCCAACCAATCATTGACGAATATTCTTCCTTATAACTTAAAACTTATGACTTATTACTGCTGCATGAAATACTAGGACTGTGATAGTGATTGTGACTATGATAATGATGTTGCATAAATTGGCCCTTAATCTACCCTATTTCACAAGTCTAGCAGCAATGGCCACTTTCTCTTAACCATCAGTCCACAATATTATTTGTCTATGGTATTTTTATGTTTGGATATTATTTGAGGTTAATATGCACATAAAACTTTGACGCTGCTGACACCCAGTGTAGAAAAGCTGAACTAAACACCAGTGATGTAAAGTTACATACTAAAAAGTTTATTTTATTTATGCGTAGCTTTCACTGCTAATTCAGTGTTTAGAATATAGTATTATTTCATATGATTATTTATTAAATGTTTGTTTTTTTCAATTACTAAGTTAAAACATTTTGATGACAATTTTGTGCTATGTGACCTGAACGTGTAACAACTTTCCCAAATGGATATTTTTCAAGTATTCAGAGCCGTAATCGGAGTTTTTTCTAAATTATTTTGAATGTAGAACAAACTGAAATGATATTTGAACAATACCAGTGAAATATATATTACTTTAAAATTCAACATTGCTTAACATTTTTTAATAAAAAACGCAATGTTTAATAACAAACTGCCAACTCTTTATGAAACGTATTTCAACTGTGCCTCTTTTTCCTAATTATTGACATTGTAACCCCGAAATCCTAATGCTTCTTAGAACAAGTTTGTAATCATGGAATAATCGTGGGTAATATGACAAAACCTTGTTCCTCGAAGACGCTTCTGTTTGAAATTTTAACCAATTGAATAAGACCCGAGAGCTTCAACTCGAGTTTTATTTCTTGAAAAAAAACCTACTAGTTTATTGAGGTCAATTTTCAAAAACAAATGTTTTAGTGGAAATTGAAAAAGGTATTCGATTCAGTAAAAAATAGTGGAGTTATATAATAATACTAATGATAACTACGTTTATATTGTCAAAAATGACGGTGAGTATATTCGCAAAGGAAGTTGGCTATTAAATTAATGTGTGCAATACATCCTACACCCATGGTTTTAGTTTTCAATGATGCTGCAGGAAATCAAATATAGAATATTGTTGTGGAATAAATGTTTTTTGGTTAACTAAAACATGTTTTGGGAAATAATCTGATCAAATATAACGTTCAGTGAATTGAATGAATACAATTTTAAATTTTCACTGAAATAATTATTTTTTTCGAAAATTCGGAGTCTTCTCTAAACGAGAACTTGTTATATCAACCACTAATAAATTACTTCAGACAAATGAGAAATATAATCGCCAATACTTAATTTTGTTGTTCTCTTAGTGATTCTTCTCCGATGTATCTAATCCATTGGTTTATTTCATTTGTCTTTCCATGTTATCATATCTGGAATATTGAGAAAGAATACATGAGAACCAATTTCTTCACCCTACTAACATTGAGGTGCTTTAATAAAACAGATCACATTGAAAATGAAAACATTCTCAATTAAAAATTCTCCAGAAATGGAAATACCTTCGACAAAAATTAAGCAATTTTTTTCTAATATCTCAGTAACATAAAACAACTGCCACACTGGACATTGAACGACATCTGATAGATATTGTGAAAAGAACCTGACTTGGAAGAAAGAATCCGAAAGTAAAAATTTGCATTTTAGTTAAGATAGTTGATTTTTTAGTTATCTAGTTTCCATTAAGATTATTTTTGCAATGTTGATATAACAGATTGTTTTTTTACCTGAAACTTACAGAGCTACTTTGTTAGTTGGCCAGTCTTTCGAACGTGTTCTTCGTCATTATTATTTCCTGATGAAACTCTATAAGCCCCATTAATATTTCTCAATTAAAAATTTTATTTTGCAAAATATTTAGCTGATAGGTTGTTCCTGAAGGTCATAAAAAATTGGCATGTGGCAAAATTGAATTTGAATCATTCAGACAACAAATATGTTTTCGAAAATAACAAATTATATAACTAATTTTTGAAAGTATTCGATTTGTTTACCATATCCTCAACTGATCATGCAAGGAGATGCTGATATTTATTTCCTTTATCGATATTAAATTAAATATCCAAACTAGACCCAAAATTGCTTCTACATCTGTTAGGTATTTTTAACCTAAAGCGTGCAAGGCTAATCGGCTCGACTTGATAATTTCCAAAACGAGCATTCATCCAAATCTCCTTCATGATATGTCACTTCAGAAACTTGAATATCCAAAATTATTTAAATGAAAAAGAAATTTTAATATACTACGTTTTTAAAACACGCTTAAAAGAAAAAAATAATTCTTGCTACCCCCATACTGATTTATAACCCCATTCAAATTCCTATCCCTATAATAGTATATCTTCAACAAGCAAGAAATGAGGTCATTACTCGTGAGAACTATCTAAACAAATTTGGGAGTATACCTAACTGACGGTCAGTTTGGATTCAGAGAGGGCTTATCGACAAACGATGCAATTTCAACTTTAACGGGAGATATGTCCAGACTGGAGAGGATGTAGAATAAGGTACTCCGTACGTCACTAACAGTGATAGGTACATTAATGAACTTAAAGCTACACCAGCATTTATGGCACACTTCAAAAAAAACTATTACATAATTTTGTACACTTTTATTACAAATTTGCGTCTCAACCAAAAATTTTTTTACATTCCCCGTTTTCCAGGAAAAGGGCGTGGGCGAGGGGTGTCTCACTTCCCTAAAATTTGTACACCAAATTTTCATTTGAGGGATTTCAATTGGATTTCAGAACTTTTGAACGGATTTCTGGATTTAATAAGAAATTTCAAGATTTCCTTTAGGTTTTCTGGATTTCACCAAAGATTTCACCAAAGATTTCATATGGATTTCATGATTTCATTAGGATTTCAAGATTTCATTCGGATTTCAAGATTTCATGTACGATTTCTGAATTTCACTGGAGATTTCTGGATTTCATAAGGGATTTCAGGATTTCATTCGGATTTCAAGAATTCCTTCAGAATTTCCAAGGTCAAAAAAATGCCGCAAGCAGTTGACAGTAATGATTTCAAGCATACGGGTGCAGGTTCATCGAAATTTCATTGCTTTTGGGGAATTTTAGCGCAATTCTTCATTCCTTGACAACCAAATGTAAACGAGAGGTGTGATTTATTTCTAACAGCATCATTTGCGATTTTTTTAGATATCAAGTGGATATCGGGGGCGTTTCACTTCTTTAAAAATTGTATACCAAATCAGGATTTCTACGAGGGGTGTTTCATTTCCGTAATATTTGTACCTAGATTTGAACACCATATCAGGATTCCTATTGGATTTAAGGATTTCATATACATATAAAAATAGATGGTTACTTACTAACGTGAGAATGAAATGAAATTGAAACAAAACGGACAGAAAAACATGACGTTAGATGTATGACAATGATGATGACAATTTATATTTGATTACTTATCAAGAAGGAAAATTCTGATTACTGGGTGAAATATTGATATTTTCTTTCAATTTAAAAAGGTAGGTATAAATTTGACTGAGATTGTTTAAATCTGTTTTTTTGTTCATTGATTCTTTATTTTCGTTGATATGTATCATTTCCATTTTTGTTTGATTACTAATAATTGTATCATTATAGTTCATTCGATGGTCATTTTGATTTACATGTTCCGATAATAAGAACTCATGTGCCTTAGCGGTTCTTATCCTTATCCTTATTCCGTGTTCCGAGTGTCCAAGAACATACATTGGCCAAACTAACAGAAGAGTAACTTTTGAGATGAGTTCTAGTAAAATTTTCAATTTCCGCGAAATCATCATTTGTTAATTCTTGAAGAGCCTCCGCTGTTACATATCCTGAATACCTCAAAATATTCTTCAGATGAACTGGCATATCAAATGGAATCTTATCCAGTAAATCTGATAGGATCATCTGTAAATACAAGAAATAAATATAGTGCTGGCTCTTATCAACTCTTTTAAGTTATAAATTTAAATAACCTTCCAGAAGAAACTTCCTGAAGCTTCTGGAATATCCTCGAGAATTCTGATAGGTTAATTATTATAATTGAGAATTGTCAGTTTCATCATCGTTATCTCTACAAGTAGTCATTCTGCATTTTGATTTTCTAGAAACTTGCCAAAATTTCAAGCAAAATTCCGAGCAGAATTCTTTATCGGCGATCGTTTTGAAATATAGAAAAGCTTCTATTTGCCCCTTTCCCTCCTCTCCAACTTTCGTTCCTCACCCTCTCCAACCCCCTCTTTACCAACTTCACCCTCTCTACCTCACATCTTAACATCTATCTTTCTCTCGATCTTTCTCTGTCAATCACAGATTCTTTCACTCACCTCGTCACTCACCATCTCTTACCCTTTCTCTCTCACTTTCAGTTCCTTTCTCCCTCTTTCTCTCTCTCTAGCACGACGAGCATTCTGTGGAGTTATTTGCCGAGAGAATTGTTTTCGGAAAAATGAGAAATTCAAAGCAAATACAAATTCTAGTATATATACTATTTTGGTTCACACAACGTTCTATGAACATTACAGTTGTTTACCTTTGGTGTGAATCGAGGTGTGAATTTCAAGTTGGAAAATTGACAAATTGACAAAAGACACGCAGTAGAAACCTGTGGGATACTGTAAGGAATTGTAATTAATACTCGATGAAATAAGTTTACGTTGGATTTCCTATCATATTGCAACACAAAAATTTATTAACATAGCCCACTCTTCAGAATATCGATATCCATGGTTGATATTTTCCATAAGCAACTAAAGACACGTAGTAAAACCGTGTGGGATACTGTAAAGAATTCTAATACTCGATGAAATACAGTTCACGTCGGATTTCCTAGTATATCGCAACACAAAAATTCATTAACACAGCCCACTCTTCAAAATATGAATACATGAAAACATGAAACGAAGTGTTCTGAGAGCTTTTAATAATTTGATTCCTGACTCCACACAGAAAGCTACAAATAGTGGTATGCAAAAAAGAATATACTCTTGTTTAGAGCAAAACGGCAATATCTTTGAACATCTGTTGAAATGAACCACAATATTATTTGAATTTAAAGAAATTAGGTTAATTTCTAAAATTAAAGTAAAATCTAACCTTAAAAAATATAAATAAAATAAAATTACTGTATTCGATATCAATAAACAAAGATATAATCTCTCTGATAGTATTTTATTTCAATCTATCCATTTTCATGTTACCTTTTACCAACGACAGAGTTAATATTAGTTCATTTGTTTTCAAAGCTTGCTTGGTTTGGCATTGCTTCGAATGATTTACATTACAAATATTTCCCAAAATCGGATATATCTTGCCAGGGATGTATTTTAGGTATAGGACATTCTTCATGAATTTGATATCTTTTTTTTCGTAGTATTCAAAAATAATAGAATAGTGTATGGTTTCCATTTGAAAAAATCGTGTTTCATCGTTTTTCTTGATGTTATGCTTTAGGTGGAAAGTTCGACCTATCCATGACTTGATGCTTAAGGTGTGATTCTGTGAAATTTCACATTTTCAACTGTTACTGTCTATGAGTTATGATATTTTCGGAGTGGTGCTGTCACTGTCAAATTTTTCAGAAAAAAAATCAATATCTCGAAAACTAACAAATTTTTGTATAGGCATTGTTATACAAAGTGGGCCTAAAATGGGCTGAGAAATTCAAAAATGTAATAAAATACAGGGTGTTCCATTTGAAATAACGAAGTTGCTCTCAACTTCCGGTATAACGGAAAGAAACCGGAAGTTGAAACTATTTTAGTTGAGGAGGCCATTTTGTAAAACCCACTACCACAAAATATCAAGTTTTTATTTTGAATCGTTCTCCATATATTCCTAACGAACGCTCGTCGTGAAAGACCCTGTATATATTTTTTCGTTTCTTTGCCTTTTATGTCGAAAATGTAATCGATAAATTCAGTACCTGTTAGTTAGAGGAAATTATATATTCATAATTTAGCTTTCCATGCTTCATGTATGATATTTTGAAATTTTTAAATTGACGTGCTCCCCCACCCCCTTTGTCGGGCAACCACAATAAATTTATTTAAAAAAATTGTATGGGTATGGTACCATTAAAACTCGTTTTTGTTCCAAGTTCGTACGTCAAACCGTTCATAAGTTAACAGAAAGGGATGGGACTGAAAAAAGCCGCACTGGATAATGAGATTCTGTATAGCATACGGTATTGAGGAAGTTAAGGTTGCAATGCAAATAATAATAACAATAGGGCGAGAATTAGCGCTGTGGTTAAGCGCCCGCCTGGTGACCGAGAGGTCCCAGGTTCGGTTCCCCGCCGGTATGGGCTTTTTCATTCTTAGATGTGTAAGTCTGAATGATTGGAGCTCGGGTCGGCTGGGAATAATCCTCCACGTTTCACTATTGCGTTAATAATTAATAGTGCTGCTCCTAAGGTGACGTATGGAGTTAGTAACAAGACCTATCCAGTATCCAGAACACCCTGTAATGACCAGCATAGCAGTCGATGCCAAAACATCAGAGAAAAAAAATAATAACAATAATGTGACCTATTCTAAATTTTGAGAAAAGAATTAGTACAGATTGATAGATTGCCGATCACAATAAGTTGATGTTTGTTGTGTATTATTATTATTTAAGTTATAGTTACTCTGTATGTGAAAAGGGGAAACTGGCAGTTTTTGATATTTGTCAAATAATTGTAATACATAAAGTTATTTGTAATACCTATTCTTTCATTTAAATTGTTATACAACATGGCGCTGCGTTAAATTGAAAAGAATAGAATTATTCGTGAGCATAAGAAGTTTTCAAACACAAAAAATGGAAACTTTTAAATGTCCTCCACCGTTAAAGTTTGAAGGAAACTTGGCAGAAAATTTTAAGAAGTTCAAACAAATGTTTGAAATCTTTATGGTAGCCTCGGGCAAGCAGACAGAAAATGATGAAGTCAAGATAGCAATTTTTCTCAATTTGATTGGGGAAGAAGGTCTAGATGTTTTCAACAATTTTAAGATGAGTGATGAAGATAAAAAGAAATATAACAAAGTTATTGACCAATTTGAGTCCTATATGAATCCGAAGGAAAATATTCTTTATGAAAGGTTCTTATTTTATAACCGTAGTCAAGAAGAATCAGAACCAACTGACAACTTCATACAGGATGTGCGGAAGTTGATGAAAAGTTGCGAGTTCGAAGTATGTTGTTCCGAAGATATTCTGAGGGACAGAATTGTATTGGGTATCAGAGATAAAAAATTACAAGAAAACCTCATCAGTGAAGAAAATCTGCAATTGCAAAAAACAATTGAGAAGTGTCGAGCTAGTGAAGTCACGAAGGAGCATATTAAAATAATTCAAGAAAATAAAGCTGTAGATGTGGTTAACAGAAAGAAATATGAAAATAGAGGAAAAGATGAAAGGAATGAAAAATTTTTATGTACTAGGTGTTGCACCAAACATGGAAGAAATCAGTGTCCTGCTTTTGGAAAGAAATGTTCAAGGTGTGGAATTCTGAATCACTTCAAGGCAGCATGTAGGGTGAGAAATATTAAGGAGGTTCTGGAAAATGAAGACGAGGAGCAGGTAGAAAACTTAGTAATTGATAGTCTTGGAGTGTGTAAAATGGTAGACTTCATTTCAAACCATGGATCCAATCATTCTTGATACCAGAACGTTTTGGTTTCAAATAAAAATATAAAATTTAAACTAAACACTGGGGCTGAGGTGAATATTCTTCCTTTAACATTATTTAGAGAAATGGGTAATGAAAGATTAAAATCTTCCAGGTTAATTTTGGAAACATACGGGGGTTTCAAACTGAAGCCCTTGGGAATATCAAATCTTTGTTGTAGTGTAAATGGTACACAAAAATTTCAAGAATTTGTTGTTGTTGATAATAACTCGGTACCTTTATTAGGTTTGAAATCTTGTATAGATCTCAATTTGATTAAGAGACTTGACGTTGTGAGAAATGTTGTAAATTGTGAAAAAGCTGAAATTTTAAAAATCAATTATAATTTGTTCACAGGTATTGGTAAATTTAAAGATAAGTGCAAAATTGTTGCTGAACCAATTGTTAGGCCTCCTAGACATGTTCCAATGACTATTAGAGATGAGTTGAAAACTAATCTAGATGACCTTGAGAAAAAGAATGTAATTCAAAAAGTTTCAGGAGGTGTCAACTGGGCCAGCAATTTAGTAATTGTAGAAAAACCTGTTGGAACCCTCAGAGTGTGCTTGGATCCTTGTGATTTGAATAAGGTAATAAAAAGAGAGTACTACTTGATACCAAAAGTTGAAAAAATATGCGCTCAGCTTACTGGTAAGAAATATTTTTCGGTTTTGGATCTGAAGGATGGTTTTTATCATGTAGAATTAGATAAAAAATCTACCGATCTGTATGTATTCAGTTCGCCATTTGGATATTATAAATTCTTGAGACTTCCATTTGGTTTGAGTCTAGCTCCAGAATTTTTTCAAAAATTTTGGTGATATACAAGGTGTCATAATTTATTTTGACGTTATTTTAATTTGTGATTCAATTTTGAATAAGGTTTTTGAAAGGGCCAGAATATTAAATGTGAAGTTCAATCCGAATAAGTTTCAATTCAGAGTTCAACGTGTGAAATATCTTGGTCTGACCTTTTCTGAAAACGGAGTAGAAGTAGATGAAGATAGGGTTAAGTCTGTAATTAATTTGGTACCACCCAGAAATAAAAAAGAGCTTAAAAAAATATTAGGAATTTTTAATTATTTTAGAAATTTCATTCCTAATCTAGCTGAAGTTACTGCTCCTCTCAGAGAGTTGTTGAAGAAACATGTAATATTTTCTTGGACAGATTATCATAATAAGGCTTTTATTGAAATGAAAGATTTGATGTCTAAAGCCCCTGTACTAAAAAACTTTGATGAGATAAAAGAAAAAACTATTCAAGCAGATTCTTCTAAAAGTGGGTTGGGTTGCTGTTTATTACAAGAAAATAGACCAGTTTTCTTTGCTTCAAGGAGTATGACCGATACTGAAATAAATTAGGCACAAGTAGAAAAGGAATTGTTAGCTATCACATTTGCCGTGAAAAAATTTCATGATATGATTTATGGAAGAAAATTAATAACTGTTTGGACAGATCATAAACCATGAGTATCTATCATGAAGAAAAATATATCTAATATTTCTTCAGTAAGGCTTCAACGATTAAAACTGAAATTAGTTAAATATAATTTGGAAGTCAAATATATGCCTGGAAAGTTTTTACATGTTGCTGACCTTCTTTCAAAAAACTTTAATAGAATAAGAATTTGTTGAGGATGATTCATCCATGTTGGAAGTTGTTCACAGTGTGCATTCTATTACTAATATTTCAGATGAGAAAAAAAGGAAGTTTCAAGAGGAAACTGAAAAGGATGTTGAATTGAAAATTATTTTAGATTATTGTAAAGAGGGTTGGCCTAGTAGTAACAAAATGAATGAACAAGTAAAAAAATATCTACCTTTGAGGAATGAGCTACATGTCATAGATAATATATTATTTTTCAATAATAGAATTGTAGTGCCATATTCGTTGCGTAATTATATGCTGAATTTATTACATGAGAGTCATTTTGGAGTGGTTAAAATAAAAAGTAGAGCTAAGGAAATCTGCTACTGGCCATCCATTAATAAAGATATCGAAGAATATGTTGCAAAGTGCAAAATTTGTGAGAAATTTAAACCGAGCAATATTAGGAAACCCATGATACCTCATCGAGTACCAAATAAGCCATTTTCAAAAATTGCTGCTGATATATGTGAATTTGCAAAGTTGAATTATCTGATTATTTTTGATTATTATTCAAAGTGGCTTGAAATTATCCCAATTAAAAATAAAACAGCTGAGGAAGTTATAAGTAAATTTAAAATTTGTTTTGCTACACATGGTGTACCTGATTTGTTGGTTTCGGATAATGTACCATTTTCTGCTTTCAAAATGAGAAACTTTGCACGAGAATATAATTTTGAAATTTTTACCAGCAGTCCTCGATATCCTAGAAGTAATGGATTTGCAGAAAGCGGAGTGAAGATTGCAAAAAATATTTTTAGAAAAAATTGTGATTTGAGTCTAGCATTATTGAATTATAGGGTGACTCCTATTGAAGGTATATGTTTGTCGCCTGCACAACTGATTATGAACAGGAATTTAAAAACAAAAATACCTGTTAATGACAATTTGTTGAAACAGAAGTGTGTGTCGTCAAGTAATGTTCATAGCAGACTAGTTAAAAAACAATTAGTTACAAAGCTTCAGCATGACAAAGTTTGTAGAGAGAAAAAAGGATTCAGTGTTGGACAAAATATCACTATTAAAAGAGGAAATCA
Organism: Chrysolina oricalcia; assembly: GCA_944452925.2. Taxonomy (NCBI): domain Eukaryota; kingdom Metazoa; phylum Arthropoda; class Insecta; order Coleoptera; family Chrysomelidae; genus Chrysolina; species Chrysolina oricalcia. Next base: position 13,716,607 of record OX101818.2, on the reverse strand, counting down.
TTGAGAGCCTGGTAGGGTAATAAAACAAGCCAGTACTCCGCGTTCTTATATAGTTCAAGAGAATGATGGAAATGAGTGCAGGAGAAACAGTTTCAAAGGGTGATGCTTTAGTTGATAAAGACAAATATACAAGTGATGATGACTCTTCTGGGCCGGAAAGAGGAGAGGTCGCAGGTAATGATTCATTGAAAAATATAATGGTTTCTAATGATAAACAAGTGTCAACATCAAATGTGGAGTCATCATCATTTAGTTCTGATATAAATCAGCAACTTCAGAGAAGTAAACGTGATATCTCTCTTCCTAGTAAATTCAAGGACTTCATAATAAACTAGTCTGAGTTTTGAGTGAAGTATAATAGAAAGGGGAGATGTTGTGTATTATTATTATTTAAGTTATAGTTACTCTGTATGTGAAAAAGGGAAACTGGCAGTTTTTTTATATTTGTCAATTTGTCAAATGATTGTAATACATAAAGTTATTTGTAATACCTATTCTTTCATTTAATTTGTTATACAACAATGTTAACAATTCAATTACTTTTCTTTATGTGCATCTCCAAAAATAATTTCAATTATTTCTCGTTCAGATAATTCTACCATTTCTTATAAATGACAAAGTTACTACTCATAAACACTTCAAATGCACTGCTCTTAGCAAATAAAAGATAAGGCATTCTTTTATTTAGGATTTATCGCTGGCAGCAATCAAACATAAATTATCGTAGGCTAAGGTTGCTGTCACGTGCACTATCTGAAAACTTAAATTATTTGTTTTTGTCATTTGAAATTACAATATTTTTCGTTTTTTCATTCGACCTATATTCTTACCTAACTCAGCATATACAGAGCGACTTTTTTCAATACCCGCATGTTAACTTTTGAAGGGTTTGACGTACAAACATGGAACAAAAACAGTTTTGAATGGTATCACCGATACTATTTTTTAAATAAAAGACATTGCGGTTGCCCGATGAAGGGGGTGACGGGGAACATCAATCTAAAAATGTCAAATGACATGGGGGTTCATATTACACATCGTTGAGAAGAGAATGCAATTCTCCTTTTAACCGTACAATTCTTTTGATTTTTGTTAATATGTATTTTCGATCTCTTTGCCTTTCGAAATTTTGAAGTTGATGTGCCCACAGTGCCGTCTGTCTAGTAATACACCGACCAATAGGGCATAAAATGAGTGAGTTTTTAACAGTCCGTATAGTTATATTATGTTTTCGACTCGCAACTGTCATTTAAACACAAAAAACGTGGTTTTTCTATTGTTTTGCTCATAAAAGGAAAACTAATAGAGCAATCTGGTTGCTCCAATGGAATAATAGTAGTAGAGTAGATAATCAAAATACAAACAAAATGGTATATTTTTCGAACTGATCGGATCATTAGTAACGGAGAAAAACTGGATAAACCGATTATTTTTTTTTGAAAAATTCATAACTCGGCCATTTTTCAAGAAGAAGGATTGGTCTTTCTCATGAAAGTATTGAGTCATGTGAACTTCAACATGCGCTGTCGGATCGGTAGTTTTGGCAAAATTACAATTTAAATTTGTACTTTAAAGTTTAAGAGTAAATAGCTAACCCATCTGTTATAACAGTGTCCAACAGTTGATGCATAACCTCATTGTAAATATGTTTTATAATATGTGAGTTTAAATAACGTGTATATAAGTATATAGAGTAGGTGTTTACATAGTTCTTTTATCTTATTTATTGTACCTTTAGAGTCATGTATAATATTTTATTATTATTTATACTACATTTTTCTTGATGTATGTAAAGGTACTTTTTCTTCTGTGATTCTCTGACTTTGCCTTGCTATAAATGTATGTATTTACATAAACTCTAAACGCTGTGGGAAACTGTCAGTACCCAATAATATCCCGACAAAATTCAAAAACTACTTCCACCTTCCCGAAAACTGTGCTGCTTTTAGAGACACTACAATAACCTACTCTAGTGATGTGTTGTGCAGTTTGGGTAAAAGGCAAGGTGACAGTATTTTGAAAATTCTACATCTTGTACAGATATAGCTGCTCTGATAGCGCATTTAAGGCATCACTTTTCTAAAAGCAGCATTTATTCTCTCTTGCGCATTATCTAATATCTTCAAGTATTCCCATAGAAAAAAATCGACAAGTCATGGCCGGTGATCTCGCTGGCCAATTTTGTGGACCTCTACCAAGCCATTATATCGGAAAATACATATTCATAAACTGTATGCTACTGATTTTTAAACTGCAGTTCCATCCGATTGTATCCACATCCGTTGTCTAATATTCACAAGCACATTCTCCAGGAGTTCAAAACAATCATCCAGTAAAAATTGTGATGTTTTTCTTCACCATTTTAATTGCCATCACAAAAGTATGGTCCTATAACTTGTGAACCAGTACTTCATCTCCACAATAATAATGGAAGATGTGTCTGTTTACTGAGCAAATTATTCAGTAAAAGTTGCAAATTTTTTTTGATCATTTCAATGTCCATCACAGAAGTATGGTCCTATAACTTGTGGATCAATAATTCCTCCCCACAGATGATTGGTACTATAGAAATGGAAGATGTGTCTGTTTACTAAGCCATTGTAATGCAGTCTTTCTTATTCAACTCGAGAAGCTTTCCTTGGCGATAACGCATTTCGCTTGTCTTTGTCCTGGCAATTCATTCCAGTGAGTTTCTATTTGATCAGTTACCCAACGTCGGAATTCTTCTTTCTAGTGGGCTTTGAAGAGCCCACAGAAGGGTTCTTGGCCGGGAAATTTTGTGTTTCTCCCTTCTTTGGCAAGGTAGTCTGCATTCTCGTTGCCTTTAATACCTTGTGACCTGGCACCCACTTCAAAGTGACCTTGATATTTTCTGTCAGTTGTCATGGATTATTTGCAGTCAGCTTAGACTCACAAGTGCTGCTTGGCTATTTAACAGTATTCGAGATCACCATTGACACCAGGTGGCGCTCCAAAACTCCGGGAAAACAAAGCAAATGTCATTTAATTATCTTGTCTTGACAGTTGACAACTTTTTGATATTATTTTTAATTATTGAATTTTACTTCTACCTCAACTTTGGAGTGCTTTTTTATACATGCCTGTTGTGAAAATTCATTTGGCTGCAATTTTTCAGTAGTGTTTGAACGAAAAATGGCCTGTGATCCTGAAACTTCAACAGCGTCTAACCTTGATTGACCTTGACAAGTTTTGAAGTTAAAAAACACAATTACAATTATAAAATCCTGTATTACTTCATTTATTCCTCTATTTCGTTGCCTCAGTGAACTCGTTTCTGCAATTTTTTGAGAAGAAATGACAATTTTTATCAATTATTTTAATGCTGTGTCTAGAAAATAAATGGATTAATTTACGCCAGTTATGAACCATAATTCTCTCACTAGATGTGAAAACATTCAAAATAAAGAGTTCACACTGTTCACGGATGCAAATACACTTATGTTTATGAATTACTTTCCCGATTTTCAGTTTAATTCCCAATGTTTTAGCTAATTTCTGGTTTCTGGAAAAAGAGTGCATTGAGACATTTGCGAAAGAATAATTCTTGCATTGTGGCAATGGACAATTTTTTTTATTGGCTTACTTGTCACATCAAAGCTATGCTTCTTCCATTAAATCAAAAAAATTTAACCAAATATGGAATTAAAAAGAAATAATCACTAATTTATTAAAACGTAATCTTATGGCAGAATGTTTGTTTTCCCGGAGGTTTATATACAAATTTCGAAATGTAGATGTCGCCCACTCCGTGGTGACCCCGAATAAAGATTTTTTCCCTCTGGTTGTCTCTCTAGCATTTACGTCTGCTTGGAAGATGGTTGGGGTGTTGCCAAGGGGTTTTGAGAGCCCTTTCATGCATTTTGGATATTTCAGTGTCCCATACTGATACATCTCTTTCCAGTTGAACCCGGTTCTTTGTGCAAATTTTGTGGTTGTTTATGACCACTTTAATCCGCATTTTTGGATACCCACATTTATTAAATGACCTTTCAAGTATTGCCAATACTTCACTCGAATTTCTCTTTGTTTTCTTTTTTGCTGAATATACAGGGTGTCAATTTGAAAACTTCCCACCCTTAATATCTTCCTTCCAGTAAACAATATGAGTAATCGAAAAAACAGGTAAATTTTATTGTCAAGGGGGACACTTTCAAGGACTATTTGTAGCCCTCGTGGTTCAACCCCCTAGGAGGGGTAGATGTTACCCTTCGAATTTTAAATGGGAAGGGGGGTCAAGTGGCACATCATTTTGATGGGCGTTCAATTCTTGTTCCAATGGTACCCTGACTTATTATTTTTTGATGAGCATTTTCCGAAAAATTGCGTTCTAAACTAACAGAAGTAATTATTAGAACGCCTATACTGAGATGCATGTTTTGGCCAGAACTGGTTAGAATATTAGGTGGTACCGTTCCAACCCTGTATTAGGGGTAACATTAGCCATTAGCTCCAAACACTTTACATAAAAAAGTAGTCTAATAGTAAAACGTAGATGGTAGTAAAGTTGTGTTTATTAAATGCTGAATTTTCTGCGATAGCCTTCCTTTTTTGCTACTTCTGCTGTAAAAAGTTTCTGTTTTCCGGCAAAAAATTGGTTAGCAAATTTGAACTATGTGGTAGTATTGTGAATACCGTTGTACCTGTTGGGCTGTTTAGGAATTACTTTAATAAGTGTATAAAAGTGTAAAAATGGTTTACATTCTTCAAGACAGAATTGAAATGATTGTAATTTATGGAGAAGTTGGAAAGTGCGCACGAAGGGCGGCATGTCTTTTTAACGAAAGACATCCAAATTGTAATGTAAGTCACCGGTATGTGCTTGATTTGGTGAATAAGTTTTACGAAACTGGGTCAGTGACAAATAAAAAAAGAAATAACCCCAGAGTACTAAATGAAGCAGCTCAAATTGAAGTTTTGGGAACATTTGCTGCAGAGCCCACGAGCTCCTTACGATCAGTATCAGAACAGACGGGAATGTCACGCGAGACTATAAGAAAAGCATTGAAAATGCATAAATTTCATCCATATAAAATGCAGATTCTTCAAGAGCTCCACGAGGATGATTATGATAGAAGAATAGAGTTTTGTGAAATCATGTCTCATCGAGTCAATACCATCCCTAATCTTCTGTTAAACATCTGTTTCAGCGATGAGTGTTCATTTTTTCTGAATGGCAATGTTAATAGACAAAATTGTCGCTATTGGAGTGACGAAAACCCACATATTTTTCGGGAAGGGCATACACAACACCCACAAAAAGTTAATGTTTGGGCTGGTATTCTTGGAAATGCCATTCTTGGTCCATTATTTCTGGAAGAAAACTTGACTGGCAATCTGTACCTTGATATGCTTGAAGAGACTATCGATCCTCTTATAACTCACGAGCTAGAAACTCAAATTGATGCAGAAGGTGATGAACTTTTGCAGGAGGATCTGTTACATTACCAGCAGGACGGTGCTCCACCTCATTATTTTCTTCCCGTCCGACAGTAGTTAAACGAGAGATTTCCGGGTAGATGGATTGGCAGAAGGGGAGCAGTTGAATGGCCTCCGAGATCACCGGATTTAACACCCTTAGATTTCTTTCTTTGGGGGCATCTTAAATCCGTTGTTTATAAAACACAACCTTCTGATATTGACGAACTTAAAAGACGAATTACAGCAGCATGCCAGTCAATTCCTAGTGAAGTTTTCCGTAATGTTAGAGGGGAGTTCGAAAACAGACTGTATTACTGTTTAGAGCAAAATGGACAACATTTCGAACAGCTAATAAGATAAGCCTAAGTAGATTTTATGTTGGAAATGTCTTTCTCGCAAATTAAATTTTATTGTGTAGAAGGAAAATAACCACCAAATAAAAAATCCCATGCGTAATAAATTTATTCCTGTCATTCAAGGGTTGGAGCGGTGCCACCTACTCTTCTAACCATTTTTATTAAAGGGAGTCAATACAATAATGCATCTCAGTATAGGCGTTCTAATAATTACTTCTGTTAGTTTAGAACGCAATTTTTCGGAAAATGCTCATCACAAAATAATAAGTCAGGGTACCATTGGAACAAGAATTGAACGCCCATCAAAATGATGTGCCACTTGACCCCCCTTCCCATTTAAAATTCTAAGGGTAACATCTACCCCTCCTAGGGGGTTGAACCACGAGGGCTACAAATAGTCCGTGAAAGTGTCCCCCTTGACAATAAAATTGACCTGTTTTTTCGATTACTCATATTGTTTACTGGAAGGAAGATATTAAGGGTGGGAAGTTTTCAAATTGACACCCTGTATTTGCAATTCAATATTTTGTAAACAACATCTGTTATAAGTAATATTTTTAGAGACCCGAGTAGCTCATTTGGAAAAGTTTTTGACCCTTAGATGCTTTCACGAAAAACTCCCGAGCAGCAAAAACAAGAAGCCGACATCAGCGTTAAAAAATTCATATTATAAACTCGAACCCGAATCAACAACAAATCGTTAATTTGCCCATGCCGCCGTTATCTAACTGATAAGTGATTCTTACATCAATATGCCGTCCCCTCCAAGATCAATTTCAACACGATACGATACGGCAAGTCTTTACAATTTCGTTAACTGTTTGGGTAGTATCTCTTCAAATCTGGATCTAATCTGAATCATTGAAGATCCTCTGTTATGTCGAGGCCTCAACGCGTCTAGTCTAGATACGAGTGTTGGTGAAAAGTGTCTTTCGATTTTGTGCTCTTTCATTCGCTGCTCCATGATGCCTTCTTCTTACTACTCTCTGAGTCCTGGGGAAATGTCCATTTCCGATGGAGATATGGAAGGTACCGACTATCTTCTGAGCAGCACTATTAGGATGGACGAGAACTTCTTGAATTTCAATATTTTGGGTAAGTCGTCTATTGTTCATAGTCTGACGATGATACTATAATTGAAAAGGCAGACAAATGGGTTTTGGCATAGTCCTGGTGGAAGAAGGAATTCTAAAGTTGTTTTTTTTCAATAGTTATGCATATGAGCTATAATTTCTTCGTTAAAGTCAACAACACTTCAGTCAAAAATTGAAAAAACAAAAATGTATTTTACCATGGTAAAACTGACTGAAAAATACTTCAATTGTAATTTAATTTTGCTCCAACCCATGCTTATAATTTCCTCAAAAATAATAATGCATTTGTTATCATTTTCATCTAAACAAACAGACACGCAGGTCAAAAGAAGGTAAGACATGTTTATCTCCTTTATATTGTTACCTTTCCAAGAATAACATTCTAAATAGTAGGTATAATATTTTGTATATTACAATTCATAGTTTACAGATTTTAATAGTGAAAGTTTGACATTACTCTCAAACACCAAGAATTCATTATACATACAGGGTGTAAATTTGAAAACTTTCGAAATAAAAAAGTTTGGCACAAATACTAAAGAGTTAGAGGAAACTAGAACCACCATATTTCAGTGAAGGGGTGAGTCAGCCCTTAGGCGTGACACACCCTAACTTTAAAATGTCAAAAGGCACTACCTCTTTTGTGATTCCTTAAATGAAAGGTTTCATTTAGTAGTATTCACTTTTCCAAGAATTTTTTCCCATCTAATACAGGGTGTAATAAAAACATAAATTCGAATAAGGTAAATAGTTTTGAGGTAAAATGATATTTTATTTGATCATATGTTCAAAATGTATTCCATTTAGTTCTGAACGATAGTACATTCGATTTTAAAATTTCATTTTCGTTATTAAGATGAATTTTAACTATCAATGTTGATAAAAATTGACAAATGACTAGTGCAAGGTTATACTGTGAAATCAGAAACCATCTAATTGAAATATCTCAAACGAATTGATAATATTTATTTTCTGTTCATCATAGTTTACAGTTTTCCTCAAAGAAACCAGATGATGTTTATATACGGTTCTGAAATCGTTATGCCTTAAGAACTGGTGCAGCATTTAACGAAAAAAAACTGGAAAAAATGTAAGTCATACTTACATCAGACAACTGATTCTTAAATTTGAAGAAACAGGATCAGTGGCAAACAAAAAAAGGACCCATCGAAGAGTACTTCATGAAGGGACACAACTGGAAGTTTTAGGACAATGTCTCTACGCCAAGGTTCAGAGATAATCTCTCATCAAGCTATCCTTCGGGTACTCAAACTTCATGAATTTCACCCGTACAAAAACACATTCTATAGGAGTTGTGGGAGAACGACCCTGATCGAAGAACTCAATTTAGCGAGGACATGACCATAATAATACGTATTACTTACTTCCCAGCTGCTAAAAAATTATTGTTTTAGCGACGAATGCAGGTTTCAGCTAATAAACACAACTGTAGGTACTGGAGTGACGAAAATCCGCATTTCTTAAGGGAAGGACATATGCAGTATCCAGAAAAATAACCGACCTAACACCCCTCGACTGTTTCTCTGGGGACATTTAAAATTCGTCATTTTTAAATCAAAACCTAATTCAATAGAAGATCTTCGACGACGAATTATTGCAGAATTCAGATCTATACCAAAAATGAATGGAATTTGAAAATCAATCATACTATTATTGCTCACAACAGAACGGAATGCATTTTGAAAATCTGATGAAATGAAATATCATTTGAACATAATATAATTTATTTTATTCGAATTTATGTTTTTGTTACACCCTATATTGGATGGCAAAAATTCTTGTACAGCTGAATACTAGTAAATCTAGTAAATGAGACCTTGCATTTGAGCATTGTTTAAATAGAACATAGTTAGTCAATGCCTGTGGAAAAGGTATTGGACACAAACGCGAGTGTCATCTAGCGTGATTAATTACAAACATGAATATTTGACGTCATTTTAATGCAGGTTTCTTCAAAAAACCCCGATTTTAATGCTTTTCCATTGTTTTAATCAAGTTACGACATGACTTGGAGGCCAGATCACTGAAGTTACGAAATGACTTGGATGCGAGCTCACTATCGCCATCTACATGTCGCATCCATTTTGATCCATTTATAATCCCATAAGGTTGACTAACTATCTTCTATATAAACAATGATTTGAGGTATCACAAAAATGGTAGTGCCATTTCAAGTTGGAATGTGTCGCGCCTAAGGTGTGACTCACCCCTTCACTGAAATATGGTGGTTCTACTTCCCCCTAACTCTTTAGCGTTTGTGCCAAACGGCGTTTTTCTTACATTTTTCAAATGTACGCTCTGTAAAGAGATCAGCTTGTTTAATGTTTAGCCATTCTTAGGGCAAATTGATGCAATGTAAAAGGAATGCATTTTTATTCTAAATCGCACTGAAGTGCTCGATTTAAGATATATTATACAGGGTGTTAAGTAAGTAAGTGGCCAAACTTAAAAGGATGATTTTTTTATTGATTCTTAGATGAAAAGTTCATTTAAACATGGTCCGGTAATGCTTCGTTTTCAAGACACAGGGTGTTGACATTTTTAAAAGAAGTCGTTTTTTCGTGAATATCTTTATGCTCCTTCTGCCAATTTTGTTGAAATTTGGCTTTGTTATTTAGGGTAGTTAGGGGCTAATTTATCCCTTACTAGATTATAATTATCATGTCAAATGACGTCCCGGAAGGCACCTTAACCATCATTTTTGACAAAGAAAATGTGATCCACTGAGTTTTTCGCTTTTTCGCTGCAACGAAAACTACAACTTTTTTATTTTTAGCAATTTTTCCATATCTTGCTATGTTTTTAAAGAAAAACTTTCCCTGGGACAACAAAATAAAATAATTGTTTTTTGCTAGGTGTTGAAATAATATTAAAATCCTAAATAATTAAAAAAAAAACTTGTCTTTACGAATCATCCAGGTTTTCGGAGAAAACCCATCAAAAGCAGAGCTTGTGCGTGCAAGTGGGATCCATAATAATAATAATGATAATAATGGTAATAATTGTTTTTATTGACAGTTTCTTTCAAAATACAGATATACAATGAAATCCTGTCAAAAATCAGGATTCAACATCTGCACATGGCAAATATTGCTTTTCCATCCAACTTAACTTAAAAACAAAAATATAGTATAATACCAAACTCTCCACCCATTTTTATTTGATTTTTTTTCTTGTGATAGAGAACAGCAGGGAAAATGTATAAATAATGTCCTTCGTAGAATTTGTTCATCGAATAATTTATCAAAAACCAATTTTTTTAATTTGTCGTGGATTGCTATCCCTTTTAGCTCTGTTGATAGATTATTATGCACTCTGGAGATTTGATAAGAAAATCTTCTCTGTAATAAATCGAAATCATGATGAGGGATTGAGATATTATCTTTTCTATGAATATTAGTTCTGAATCTGATTTTGTCGGCTCGATAAGGCGGGGTTCCTTGAGTTATTACTTTGTTATAAAGAGAGACGGAGTCTCTATTACTCATATTGAACCAGCGGACCAGCGAGAGTGTATTCGAAATTGTCTAGAATTTTCGTATGCCAAAAATCAATCTCAAACAACAGTTTTGGATTTTCATAATGCGAAAGCTGTCTCGGACATTCAAGTAGGGTCCATAAACGTAATCGCAATAGTTAAAACGGAAAAGAAAACTGTAGGTCACAATGAGCTTATGACAAGAGGCATAAGATGTTCGGAGGACTGCTCATTGCTAATATCCTATACAATAGGAAAAGTTGGGTCTAAAATCCATCAGAAAACAACTACTTTCCTGGCTAATGCCACGACGAACATTGAATTACATCTGATGAAATTTCCGTGTAGAGTTCCTACAAGGTTATCTCTGCAATTGCTTGTTGCATGGAAATGTTCATCGAAACATTCGGACCACCTATATATCGATTTCGGAGTGTTACTCCTCATCAGTATAGGGTAGGTCTAGCACCCGTTTATGGGTTTGGTTGTCGATTCATTCGTTGCAGTCATTAGTTATTGACTGCTAGACCTACCCTCTACCTATGAGGAGAAACACTCCGAAATCGATATATAGGTGGTCCGAATGTTTCGATGAACATTCCCATGCAACCAAGCAATTGCAGAGATAACCTTGTAGGAACTCTGCACGGAAATTTCATCAGATATAATTCAATGTTCGTCGTGGCATTAGCCAGGAAAGTAATTGTTTTCTGATGGATTTTCGACCCAACTTTTCCTATTGTATAGGATATTAGCAATGAGCAGTTCTCCGGACATCTTATGCCTCTCGCAATAGTTAACATGTGATAAGACAAAAGATTCGCAAAGTACTTACAGTTTTGAGTCGGAAAGTTATCATATGTCTAATAGAGAATAACATTTTAAGTTGTCTATACGACTTCTGTAGGATGGATGATTTGTAGTCCGTGAAGCGTAATGTTTTTCAATAATCAAACCCAAATTTTTTCTCTCTCAGACATAGGTGTTATTTGAGATGATCTGCAGATCAGGTGGATCGAGTTCTCCAATGTATATGTTTAGACTCGGTATGGTTTACAATGACGTCATGTTTTTCAGAGTATTCTATAAGGACCTTCAGGCCAGCATTATTTCTTATTTGCGATTCGGCAACTTCCGAAAGTGATATATTAGGGTGTCGTCAGCGTACATGTGGATTATTCAGTATGGCATGATAGAAGGAATACTCGAAGGGATATTATTATTATTATCATTATTATTAGAAGGCGGGGCTAGCCAGTGGCTGAAGTGCAGGTAGTTCTGTATAGAACCTTTCTGCACCCCGCTATCAGGTCTATCTCGTGAGTACTCCGGATCTCTTAATGAACTCCTGGAGATTCTTCACGAGGTTTTCCTGCGGGATGGTATCTTCTGCACCGGTAGTGCCGAAGATATCCATCCTCATGCGAGCCAGAGCATCGCATTCAAACATTATGTGGGAGGCTGTTTCGTCCTCATCATTACAAAATCTGCATTGTGTGGACTCTTGATGTATCCCCAACAGTTGCAGGTGTTTTCTCAGGTGGCAGTGGCCTGTCATCAGTCCTACAACCTTCCTGAGAGAGTCTCGGCTTAGTTCAAGAAGGTGTCTTGATAGCCGGTCGGTTGTCCCCATCATCATCTTTTTTCCGTGAGTATTGCCTGAGCCACTCTCCCAGAGAGATTGATGATGGGTTTTAACCCATTTCTTTGTGTCCTGCTTGATATCCCCAAACGGGATTCCGCAGGCTGGTTCTGGTCCAATGAGAGTTGTTGCTGCCCCCGCTCTTGCTAGGGCATCTGCGCTCTCATTTCCCTGTATGCCCTTATGGCCTGGTACCCAGACAAGTTTTACCCTGTTCTGTGCTCCCAAGTCGTTAAGGTTTTGTTTGGTGTGCTTCCCAAACCAGTTTGGAAGTGAACCTACCTGAACGCAGGGCTTTAATCGCCGCCTGACTGTCGGAGAGAATTGCTATGGGTTGGTTTCTAGGACCCCTCCTTAGAATCTCTCTCGTGCAGACGGAGATTGCCGTTACCTCGGCTTGGAATACAGAGGCTTGAGTACCAAGGCTTAGACTGATGTCTTGCCTCGGTCTCTCCCCGTATATTCCAGCCCCTACTCCTTTGCTAGTCTTTGAGCCATCCGTGTACCAGATTTGCCCTCTTGACAGCATTGGTATGGCCCTTGATGTAACTTCCCCATCTTCTATGATGGTGGTGTCCATCAAAGGAGTATGTTGGAGTCATTTTGTCCGACGGCATCTCAGACGTGTCGATTCTTATGACCTCCAGTATGCTGGAGTGGCCTTGGTTATTGCCCCTCCATTGGCCCAGACATTTTAGCCTGGATGCTTCTATCCTCGCCTCTGCTGCAATGTGCAAATGCAGGGGAGGGAGGTTTAGGATTACCTCCAAGCTAATTGTCGATGTGCTGGACATAGCACCAGTGACTCCGAGCATGGCCAGTCTTTGTAAGCTAGCCAGCGTCCCCCTGGTTGTCACTTGTTCTACGTTTGGCCACCACAGCAGGGCTCCGTACGATATCGAGGGCCTAACAATTGCTGTGTATAGCCAGAGAGACTGTTTGGGTCCGAGTCCCCATGTTTTGCCAAAGGAGCTGATTGCATCAGCTCCACACAGACCCCCATGTACTTCCCTTTGACCATTATGAAGGGATGTTACTAGTATATGTGGTATAGATGAGGGGTCCAAGAATAGAACCTTGAGCGACTCCGCGAGATATTAACCCTTTTTCAGAAATGGCACCATTATAGAAAACTCTTTGACTTCGCCCAGAAACGAATTTGCGGACGGGAAAAAATTCAATATCGTTGGGTGCCACTATACGGTTAATCGTGATGGTGATGGGAGGAGTGCTCGGAGGAGTGTAATAGTGTAACTTACACAATTTGATTGTTGAGTCCTTGTATCCGTCCTCCGTTTATCCAGGGCCGCTGTAGTATCCCTATACGTGGAAGCTGACTTCGGTAAACCTCCTTCTGTTTTTGAATTTTGGAGGTTAATTTGAAGGCAATTGAGATTTTGGCTCATTGTCTCTGGGGCTTTGGAGAGGCTTTCAGCTTCCTTCCTTTCCTAGCTCGCTCCGCATGCTTGAGGGCTGTCCTTGGTCCGACGCACATTGCCATTGGTCAAGTTATGTCCTTTGCTTGCAGATTTTATAGCTTTTCTGGCAACTTTTTCTTGCATTCTGTTTACAATTGAATGTGTTTCAGTTCCGTGTATTATATATAAATTATGAAGAGCAATGGTCCCAGTATACTTCCTTGTGGGACACATAATTGTTCATCATTATCAATTGTGGACAAGTGAACAAGAATATAAAACTGGAAAGAGTAGATAGAAAATGAAAAGCAATCTACGCCTTCTTCTTCTCGCTGTAGTCACGACAGTGATGCCACCTATCTGATCATGATTTGCGAAAAATTATATCACATAAATATAATGAATAAATGATGTGCACAATGATTAATACGAAGTTATCTCTGCTGATATATACAATGTGTCGATGGATTAAATGGTAATTTATCGGTTTTTCAATATCATCAAGTTCCTCTAGTCGATAAAACCTTCGTCTCAGTCTGTTTTCTGATGTAGCGGGAGTTGTAGTGGATGTTGTCGTTTAGATGTGCGATGCCTTCATTATACGATCTACTCAGTTTTGAGAAAATATCAATTTCTGAGGGGGTCGCCTGTGAAATCGAACAGTTCTTGGGAGTCACTATGAGAATGAACGGGGCATCTTTCAGGTTTGATAAAACAGGTAAGTTTTACGGGAGTTGCAAATTCAGGAATAATTCAATGTTTTCGTTTCGATTTTTTTTTGCAATCACTGTAACTAAGGAAGGGCTTGATTGGTTCTGATTGAACCATTTGCATTTATATTCGCTATATCTAGGAACAGTGCTGTATACATAGGCACTTTTGACAAACATTCATGATTTAATTTAGGGCTATTAATTTTGAAAGTTGGCTGGACATGCAACTCATTACATTAATTTACGTTCTGAGCTGGTTTCCCATATTTCAGAATCCCTGATTCACGAAAAGAAGAGATCTGAGTTACCTAGGGTTTACCTTGAGTGCTTTATCACTCCGCAGTCATTATCTTCACAACCGCTCTCACTGTGTCAATAATGAGAAGTCACACTCATTTGTTATTAAAAAAGGCGTCCCTCATGGATGAATGTTGGGCCCTCTTCTCTTCGTTTTTTATACCTCCCAATTCTCCAAATCCTTACGTTACTTGTCAATGCATTGTTATGCTGACGATGCACAATGAAGAGAACAGTTTGGAAAGGCTGAAGAAATCTGTAGAAAAGGGAAAGACTAAGATAATCAGAAACCTCTTACACAAAAAGCCCAAGAAACAGTATATACAGTTAAAGTCTTTCAAGTTTTATAATCTTATTTGACTGTACTGGTGTAGTGCAATGCCTATACCGGGTGTTTCACAGTAGATGGAACATTAAAAGTATCTGGAGAACAGAAAGACAGATCATTTCGAAAATTTGTGGGCGTGGATAATAGAACTTGCTCTATCCGTCTAAAATATTTTCATCAATACAGTGTTGCCGCTTGTATCAGAAAGTAGTAGCTACTTTGTTATTTCAAATGGAACACCTCATATATTATATCATTTTTGGAATCCTTATAAGATTCCTCACAACTGTCCCACATAATCCCCTATACCTATCTATGACGATTTCTGAGATAAAAATTATTTTGTCCAATTTTTGTGCAAAACCTGACCATTGAAAAATATCAATTTTTTTCCAATGCAAATTTACAAAATATTGCAATTTGTGTTATAGCTGCATAAGACCATTAAATATTCTGTCGATGAACTGGATCTCAGTTTCAGCATACAGGGAGGCTCAGAAGTGAGTTCTTTCCGGGGACTCATGAAAATGACTAAAACTCCGTTTTTTTAAATGAATCACCTTGTATATTATTACTTATTTGAAAAGCTGTAACATTTTTCAATTTAATTGAGTATACTTTCCCTATACCTATCTCGTACAGTTTGTTAGTTATGATCACTTATGTTATGAACTCTTCTTCAATAAAATAAATATTGGATAGTGATTTAGGTAGTAGGCTATGAACTTCATTCTGACAGAGAACTAACATGTTATTCATTCATTGTCATTCTGTACTCAAGTTGCATGAGTGTGAAAGTACTATGGCAGAAAATAATTACTCGAATGTGGTTTTGATGGATTTATTCATCATTTATGGTCAATGTAACAAGAATATCAGTAGAACATGCAGAGAGTTTAATGAAAAGTATTGTTAAGAAAGACACGACTCCTGGCCTAACATAATCCTGGACTATCATCCTGTGAAGTGTCAGTGCGACAGTCAGTCTCCATGGACGAGAAAAAATTGAATAGGAGAATGAATAAACTTGTAATGGAAAAATTTCCATTTACAAAATTTTCAAATTTAAATAGACTCAAAAGAGTAACTGCACAATTGTTCAGATTTGTGTTCAATTGTAAACACTCCCGATTAGAAAGGAAACATATTGTGTTAGCGGAAGATATAGAAAACGCTTTTGTAATATTGCTAAAGATTTCTCAAAAGGAATCTTTTCCAAAAGAAATAATGATGTTAGAGGAAGGAAAAGAATGCAATTCAAAAAGTAATGTCTATAATTTGAATCCATTCATAGATGAAAATGGTCTACTGCGTGTTGGCGGTCGTTTAGACAATTCATTTTATAAATTCAATAAAAAACATCCTATAATTTTATGTGCTTCACACTATCTAACTAAGTTGATATTTACTTCTGAACATATTCGGTTATTACATGCTGGCCCACAATTATTGTTAGCTTCATTAAGAGAAAGATCTTGGCCAAATCTCGCCCTCGAATTGGCCAAAATCTTTCTCTTAATGAAGCTAACAATAATTGTGGGCCAGCATGTAATAACCGAATATGTTCAGAAGTAAATATCAACTTGGTTAGATAGTGTGAAGCACATAAAATTATAGGATGTTTTTTATTGAATTTATAAAATGAATTGTCTAAACGACCGCCAACACGCAGTAGACCATTTTCATCTATGAATGGATTCAAATTATAGACATTACTTTTTGAATTGCATTCTTTTCCTTCCTCTAACATCATTATTTCTTTTGGAAAAGATTCCTTTTGAGAAATCTTTAGCAATATTACAAAAGCGTTTTCTATATCTTCCGCTAACACAATATGTTTCCTTTCTAATCGGGAGTGTTTACAATTGAACACAAATCTGAACAATTGTGCAGTTACTCTTTTGAGTCTATTTAAATTTGAAAATTTTGTAAATGGAAATTTTTCCATACAAGTTGACGGAAATGAAATGATTTCGTTTTTTCTCGTTTCTGGTAGCTCATCTATAATGGATGTGAGTTTGGGCCAACTGGACTCATGTTCTAATAACCAAGAAGGTCCATTCCACCACAAACGTAAATCTTTCAGTTGTGAAGGTGGTACACCTCTCGACAAAAAATCTGCTGGATTACTACTTGTTGGAATATGCCTCCATTCATACGAACCAGTGATGTCTTGTATTTCGGACACACGGTTACTAACGAATGTTTTTAATAGATTCGGAGGCGTTTTAATCCAACCCAATACTATTGTTGAGTCTGTCCAAAAGATGTACCGGTTGAAATTCAGTTTAATGGAATCAATGACTTTCTTTGCTAATCTTGATGACAATAAAGCACCACATAGTTCCAAACGTGGAATAGTTACTGTTTTTAATGGGGCGACTTTACTTTTGGCACACACTAGATGAACAAAACTTTCTCCTTCATTATTAATTGTTTTTATATAAACACAACCACCGTAAGCTAGCTGAGAGGAATCCGAGAATGAATGCAATTCCAAACTCGCCACATTATGACACAAGACTTGTCTTGGTACGGATAGTTGGTTGAGAAAATGAAGTTCATTCCTGAATTTTGACCAAGTGGTGTGTATGTCTAGTGGAAGTGACTCATCCCAAGAAAGTTTTTGAAGCCATATTTTTTGTAATAAAATTTTAGCTATTATAGTACAGGGAGCAAGAAGACCTAATGGATCAAATATCTGTCCAGTACTAGACAAAATGGATCGTTTTGTTATTCGTTTAGGTACGAGTTCTGATTTTATATTATATCTCAACACATCAGAATTGCAACACCAAATCAAACCGAGTGTTTTCGCACATTCAGTAGGACCAATCTGAATAGTTGTATCGGTGGTCAACGATTCTGCTTTCAAGTGTTTTATGATATGTGGTTCATTAGAGTACCATTTTCTCAATGGAAATTTTGCACTGTTTAGAATATTTGATACTGTATCACAAATGTAAACAGCTTCTTCCAAAGTATTTGCACCTGTGAGTAAATCATCAACATAAAAGTCGTTTTTGATTATTTCGGATATAACTGGATAATGATTTTCACAATCGATTGCTAATTGAAAAAGACTACGAATAGCCAAGAAAGGGGAAAAAGCCATTCCAAAAGTAAGTGTATTTAAATTGAAGATATTTATGGGTTGAGATGACTCCGACCTCCATAAAATCCTTTGAAATCGTCTTTGACTAGGTTCAACAGACACCTGTTTGAACATTTTTTCGATATCTGCTGATAAAACAATATCATGTTTTCGAAAACGAATGATAATAGATGTAAGATCATTTTGAATAGTTGGACCTACCATCTGTACGCTATTCAATGACAAACCGGAAGTTGTTGGTGCTGATGCATCAAAGACGACACGTAACTTCGTCGTAAGGCTATCTTCACGAACAACTCCGTGATGAGGTATGAAATAGGCCACTTCATTTTTATCAAAGTCTTCGATCTTTGTCATATGTCCCATGGTTTCATATTCAGACATACAACTGACATACTGTTCTCTCAGTGAAGGATTTCTTTGTAGTTTTTTCTCCAATGAAAGAAACCTTTTCTGAGCCAAATAGAAAGAATCACCTAGTTCGATCAAGTTGTCTTTGAATGGAATTGAAACTTGAAATCTTCCATCAGATAAACGTTTGAAATTTTGGACAAAATGATCTTCACATGTACGTTCTTCAACAGATAGTACCTGGTTAGTGTCTAGACATTCTTCCAATTCCCAAAATTTACTGAGTTGTTGTTGAATGTCCATTGTAGAAATATGACACAAACTCGAAGTGACTTGAGAAATAGGTATAGGACCAGAAACAACCCAGCCAAATTTGGTTTTTTGTAAAATGGGTTGTCCAGGACCTAATTTATATTGACCAACACATAAAAGTGACCAGAACAAATCTGCGCCAATCAGCATGTCAATTTTGCCTGGATTATAAAAATTTGAATCAGCTAGTTTCATCGTTTTTGGTATTTGCAAATGGGAAACATTCAGTTTTACACTTGGAACAAACCCGGTAATCTCAGGCAAAACGAAACAATTTATTTTGGTTTGAAAATTTGTGGAATGGGAACCAATTTTTAAAGTGCAACGTTCATTTATTTTTGTCACTATTTGATTCAATCCAGAAACTGAAAAATCGAATTTATGAGTTTTTAGGAAGAGTTTTTGACATATGTCACTCGATATGAAACTACATTGACTTCCACTGTCCAAAAGTGCTCTAATGGTATGGGGAATTTTACGTTCATCAAAAATTTGAATGTATGCAGTAGACAGCAAAATATGTTGATTTGAACTGGATGATAAAGTTATGCTAGCATTTGCACTTTCACTATTTTGATCGATATTGCTTTCTAGGACTGGAGACTCAATTTTGTTTCGATCAATGTGAAGTAAAGTATTATGTCGATATCGACATATAGTGCAACCTTTCAGTCGACACGTCTTTGTTTGATGGCTAGATTTGAGACAATTGAGACACAGATGTTTCCTTTTGGAAAACTCAATTTTTTCAAATACTGGTAGTTTTAGAAAATCTTCGCAATGATAAATAGCATGGTCTTTTTTGCAAAATGCGCAAATATTGCTACTAGCTAGAAAATTTTTAGAAAAACCAGATTTTGTTTTATTGGAATTATTTTCACGTGTATAATCTCTATCGCCACTTATTGTTTCCAATAAATCAGCCCTATCTTTAAGAAATGACTTTAGGTTTTTCAAAGTTGGCACTTCATGTTCAGATTTATTTTCTTCCCATTGTCGCAATGTACGCGAATCAAGTTTTTGACACACTAGGTAAATTATAAGAATGTCCCAATGATCTACTGGCTGTTTCAGCTGTTCCAGAGATCGTAAATGTTTGGATAAACTATCGATAAGCAAACGAATTTTTGAGGAGGATTCCTTGGCAATTGGTTCTAAATTGAACAATTCATGAACGTGTTTATTGATGAGCAATCGTGAATTGTCGTATCTTTCACGAAGAATTGACCATGCAACTGTATAATTCGATGAAGAAAATTCTAGTGATTTTATGACCTGCGCAGCACTGTCACTGAGTGATGCACGCAAATAATGAAATTTCTGGATGTGTGACAAAGTATCGTTAGAATTTATCAAAGAATCAAAAGTATCTCGAAACTCCAACCACATGTCATATTTACCACTGAATTTGGGCAAATCTATCAATGGTAATCGAACACTCTGTATATTTCCAATATTATGTTCACTCACATAGGATGCAGGACTATTATGAACAGCATTTGTATGGGTACTTCCAGGAGGAAGAACTTGTATTTCATAGTGATTTTTCAAAACCCTTTTGGCATATGCCATCTTGGAGAAAAAATTGTTTTCAAATTGCTCCCTTTCTGACAACTGCTGTTCAAAATTGTCCGTAATTTGTTCAATTTTAGTTTGTATATCATTAAATTCATCAAAAAGAGTTTCAAGCCGCTCAACACGGCTTTGAAGATCTAATAATTGTAATTCATCCAACTTGGATCTAGGATCAGTTAAATTCGGATTAATCTCATCGCGTAAAAAATTTGAAAATATCGTTAAACGAGATTTTATTGAAGCGCGTTTGCGAATGAGTAGTTTCTCATCTTCACTCATGTTGAGGAAATTTATACTTCACGACAAAATTCAGACAGAGGCAATGGAGAGAGAATGGATAATGAAGGTTTGGATAGGATAGGAAAGGTCTCACCCACTTCTTTCTGCTGATTTCAGGCTTGTTCTTCGGTAACGACGAACTGCTTTCAGGACTGGTTTTTCACAGGAAAAGTCTCGTATGGTAGCGAAGTTACACTTTTTCTGGAAGTATCCTGCTCAGAAGGACCATGTATGTGACCAAGGGATATCTTGGTCGGTTTATTTATTTGAAAATTGTAGATTCTATTGAAGAAAATCGTTAGGAAAAGTTTTTTATTTCAACTTCAAAATTACAAGTTTATTCATTCTATTCAATTTTTTCTCGTCCATGGAGACTGACTGTCGCACTGACACTTCACAGGATGATAGTCCAGGATTATGTTAGGCCAGGAGTCGTGTCTTTCTTAACAAGTATGCTGATTTACCTCGAATAAATTTGAGGAAATTCATTAGATTGAAGAGAAATTTTGAAATATTTGTATCTTCTTTGAAAGTAACAAGAAACTTGCCTAGACTTGTGACAGGTAATGAGGACAACGCAATAAATGTTTTGGCGTACTTCCACGGGAATCCTCAAGCTTCCATTCGTAGTGCGGTTCACGATTTAGGTGTGAAACTTTCATCAGTTCATAGGACTCTGAAGGAACACGGAATGCATGACTACAAATTTCATAAAGTTCAAGCTCTCAAGCCCCAAGATGCTCAGCAAAGGATCGAACTATGTGAAATGTTACGTACACAAGTAGACGAAGATTTTCTCAAGAAGGTAATATGGACTGATGAATCAAAATTTTCGAGGGAAGGTATTTTCAACAGTAGGAATCTTCATTACTGGGCAACCGAAAATCCGCATGTCACGAGAGAAATTGGATTTCAAGAAAAATTTAGTTTCAACGTTTTCTGTTTAATTATAGACAATCAACTGCGCTATTTGATTTATGATGGAAACCTTGATTCTAGAAAATATTTGAATATCTTGAGGACAACGGTTGGGCATTTCATTGAAGAACTGACACTAGAACAATATCGATCATGTTGGTATCAACTTGATGGAGTTCCTGCTCATTTCACTGCAAAAGTCGGGTTGGAATTGGACCGTATATTTGACGATCGATGGATTAGACGTTTGGGTCCATGGAACTGGCCCCTTAGATCCCCTGATCTTACACCCCTAGACTTTTATTTGTGGGGCACTATCAAGCAAAGAGTCTACAGAACACCGGTCAACACAAGGGAAGAATTAGAACATCGACTGACCCTGGCGTTTCAGGAATTAGATCCAAATGGAATTCAAAGAGCCACAATAGATGCCATTGATGTTCGCATAAGAAAGTGTTTGGAAACGAATGGTAAACATTTTGAACATTTATCGAAATGATTCAGAACCGCTAAATCTTTCTAGATTTATTATTACACATGATAGACTTTGATACTTTTAGCCTTTCATGATGATACAAACATTTTAAAATTTCTACTCAATCTAATAAATTTTCTCGAATTCATTCGAGGTAAATCAGCATACTCTTCATTAAACTCTCTGTATGTTCTGATGACATTCTATGAAGTTCATAACCTACTATCTAAATCACTATCCAATATTTATTTTAGTGAAGACGAATTCATAACATAAGTGATCATAACTAACAAACTGTACGAGATAGGTATAGGGAAAGTATGCTCAATTAAATTGAAAAATGTTACAGCTTTTCAAATAAGTAATAATATACAAGGTGTTTCATTTAAAAAAACAGAGTTTTAGTCATTTTCATGAGTCCCCGGAAGGAACTCACTTCTGAGCCTCCCTTTTGCAGCTATAACCCAAATTGCAATATTTTGTAAATTTGCATTAGGAAAAATTTGATATTTTTCAATGGTCAGGTTTTGCACAAAAATTGGACAAAATAATTTTTATCTCGGAAATCGTCATAGATAGGTATAGGGGATTATGTGGGACAGTTGTGAGGAATCTTATAAGGATTCCAAAAATGATATAATATACGAGGTGTTCCATTTGAAATAACAAAGTAGCTACTACTTTCTGATACAAGCGGCAACACTGTATTGATAAAAATATTTTAGACGGATAGAGCAAGTTTGATTATACACGCCCACAAATTTTCGAAATGATCTGTCTTTCTGTTCTCCACATACTTCTAATGTTCCATCCACTACGGTTTTACGCCCACAGTTTTTGTTTCAGATTTTTTTTTTTCAGCAAATGCCTCAATGTTTTTGTGTTAATTCGGGAACTTCAGTGATTTTCTGTCCACCGAGCCTATACAAAAAATATCTCTTTCATGAAATCAATGGTTTTGCCAAAAACCGATTCTACGGTCGGGAAGTGTGTATTAGATTGGCGCTGTAATCGATAACGGACAGGCGCTGTTTTTCCAATGTTCAACGAGTTTATTATCCTCACTACCACTCTTTATAAGTATGCCTACAAAACTTAGATAGGAGGGGTGAAGAAGAAATTCGACTGTTTGGTCTGACGCGCTGATGGTGGCTCTTAAGACTATAACATGCAGTGGTTCGAAAGTTTTTTTTCCTATTATCCTATACGATCGTTTTTTTTTTTTCAAGGGAATGTTTTATTTTTTGTTAATATACGTACAATGGTGTAACAATTCCTTTTGCGAGTGAAGCAAAATATCTAGGAATAACCCTGGATAAAAAACTTAATTGGAACTCGCACCTGGAAAAGACTATCCGGAAGGCTAGCCTTTCATTATGGACATGCCGCAGAATATGTGGCAAAACATGGGGCATGTCACCAAAACACGTATACTGGTTGTACGTGACCGTCATACGTCCAATGATAACGTATGGCTCTATAGTCTGGTGGAGCAAGGGACATAAAAAAATGGCCATTGCTAAACTTAACAGACTACAGAGACAAGCGTGCCTGGCGATTACTGGAAGCATTCGCTCCACGCCAACGGCAGCAATGGAAGTCCTCCTTGGATTACTTCCTCTCCACATAGTTCTGGAGAGAGAGGCAAGATGGGCAACATACAGACTTTATCAAGCGGCCATTAGTCTACCGCAGGCATGTGTCATGAGAGGCAGCGGCATGCTGGAGGGCATAATAGCTCACAACATTCTAGGAATGCCCTCAGACATCATGCCTAAAACCATCAACCTTCACACGTCCTACACTGTGGTCTTTCCCGAAAGAGAAGACTGGGTCCGGAATGAAACCAACCTATGTAGGGCAAATGAACGTTGGTTCACCGATGGTTCCAAAACTCAGGAAGGCGTCGGAGCCGGAATATATGGGATGAACCCAGTAGTGAAACGCTCGTTCAGTATGGGCAAACTAGCTACGATATTTCAGGCAGAGGTATATGCCATTGAAATGTGTGCCAGGGAGCTGGAACATCGGCTCCACACACGAAAAACAATAAAAATATTTTCAGATAGTCAAGCAGCACTTAAAGCGCTTGAATCCAACTGCTTTAAATCTAGGGCAGTATGGAACTGCAGAGACACCTTAAACCGACTGGCGCAACGCAACAACGTTACCCTAGTCTGGATACCAGGTCACACAGGCCTAGAAGGAAACGAAATAGCGGACGCCCTAGCAAAAGGGGGGGCCGAAACAACGTTCACTGGACCAGAACCGGTAATCGGTTTAGCATATAGCACTGCCAAGAATGTCATAACAGCTTGGGCAGACAATAAAAGACTCGAGTACTGGCGTAGTCTACCGGGCCTAGCCCATTCCAAAGCATTTATTGCTTGTACAAGGAAAAAACAGGACTCTGACAAACTGCTAGAACTCAGCAGAGCGCATCTCAGAGTTATAGTAGGTTTGCTTACTGGCCACTGCAAACTCAAATACCACATGCATAAAATCGGACTTGCACAAGATGCAGAGTGCCGGCTATGCATGGAGGATGATGAAACGGCTGAACACATTCTGTGTACATGCCCTGCAGCGGCCAGAACCAGATTCTCAATATTTGGCGATACGACAGTAAGGCCAGAAAACCTGGTAAATTGTTCTCCCAATGCATTCCTCAATTTCGTCAAGAGATTGGATATACTGGGAGAAATATAACCATAGGGTGAGCCACAATAGGCCATTGGCCGCAGAGGAGGGCCTGATACGGGCCCACTCACGTTCAAAACCTAACCTAAAACCTAATATACGTATCGAGTTTATATTTTCATTTCATTTACTATTTGTCTATATGACTGTATTTTTGTTATTTTGAAAATATGTGTACATACATGACCATTTTTGTGGTTGGTTTTGTTTCCTGTTTGGTTTGGACAGGTAAGCTTCGGGTCAAGCTTTAACAAGGTATTTCGACTCTCCTGATATCTGTAGGCTCTCACCAAAGATTCGTAAAGCTCTATGGTATCTAGGTTTCTTTTTCTGGTGAAAAAACAATTGTGGTTTCGCGGGGGATGACCTTGCACCACGTCTCTACGCCTGTGAAATCGTTTCAGGAATAACATATTCCATTTTTATTCGAAAGCCTGCCTCACACTGTAGATAAGGTAGTCTCAAGACTAGTACCAGTCCGTGATGCTTGCGAATATCTTTTGATTAGAATTCTTCATCTTGTTATGAATAAATATGATTACTTTGTGATTGAAACATGTTGTATTCCTAGTTTTTGAAAGAGAGACGTGATAATTTGAGGTCAGGTTATCTCCCGTTTAATTTTATGTTAGTTATCTCCGGCACTGCTGATAAAAAATGTAATATTTTATATTTATACCGACCAATCTTGTCTCGACACTCGGAATGATATTTCATGGAAAATTTGTTTTGTTACTGGGAGGTTTTTTGAGATAAGTCTTTGTGGCATTATGATGAACTGAAGAAGAAATCTAGTCGCGTAATTTACTGCATTTTGTGGTTCTAAACTTGGAGGGAGATTTGCTAAAATTATTGAAGTTAACTCCATCCCTACTCTAGAAGTTGAGAGGAATGTGCCAATTTTCCCCTATGAAAAAAAAAGGAGAAAGTTTTAATTTTTACCTCAGAAAAATATACATGGCTGATTTTCATAGACCCCTGTTAACTTTTAAACGGTTCGACGTAGAAAAATGGTAAAAACCCATTTTAAACGGTGTCATCCATACAACTTTCTGAAATAAGACATTTTGGTTGCTCGACAGAGGGCACGGAGAGGGCACATTAATTTAATAATTACAAATGGCACGGGGGGTCAATGACACAACGTTGAAAAGAGAACTCTATTCTGTTTTCAACAACCTGATTTTCTTTGGAAAAGTGCAGATCTGAATGGTACTCTCACCTTGATGGATTTGAAAGATTTGACGTGGAACAATGGGATAGAAATTATTTGACAGAAGACACATTACAATCGACTCGAAAATTTCATAAGGAGAAGAGATCGATATTGTGAAAATACGTATTGAAGATAACCGAAAAATTCAAATCGTCGAAAAGAGAATTGAATTATATTTTCAACGATGTGTCACCAGTTATTTTGAATTTTTAAATTCATATGCCCCCTTGCTCTCTCTATCGGGCAATCATAATGTTATTTTAAAGGGTAGTGATATCTGTGATATCATTCAAGATGGTTTTATTTTCATGTTTGTACGTCAAACCGTTCGAAAGTTAACAGAGGCGGGGACTATGAAAATTCGCACTGTATAATGTTTTAGGACCCTCTTAAAATATATAAATAAGTGAATCACTCAACAATTTTTTTTCTAGTATCAAATTATTTATAAAAACTATTTCACGAAACCTGTTTGTGACCATGTTTTTAGAATAAGAAAAAGCTGAAAACGATCAAATATCTCAACATGAATGAAAGTCATTGTATGTCCAGTGGGAATATAACGAAAAAATATGTCAAGAAATGCCCAAACCCGATTATTAATGTTTTGAAGAGAAACATTCTCAATTGAAAATTGAATCAATACATAACTCCTCTGGAAATGGAAAAACCCCTACGATAAAATTGAAGTTACTTTTTGTAATATCTAACAGAAAACAACTACTTCCCCGGTAAAAGCCACGCTGGACATTGAACTACATCTGGTAGATATTGAGAAAGACCCTATATAACTTGAGAGAAAATATCTGAAAGTGAAAATTTGCATTTTCATTCAGATAGTTGATTATTTATTAAATGTCCAGTTTCCATTGGAGACTCTTATCTATGAATGAGATAAGGGGAATGTTATTCAGAAGTATCACTCACAGAAAATCGCTCATTCCGTTGATGCAGAGGTTAAGGTTAAGTGTGTCAGCCGTCAGTGTTTGGCTCAGGTGCCTCACCATTGCTGTGCTGTGTCGATGCCCTTCGATTTGGTCCCAATACGTTTGGAGTTTTGATTTCTTCCACTCATTGATTAGGTTTCTGCATCGGGTTTTGCTAATTCCAAACGCTGGTTCTGGACCTGTGAATGGTGATTCAGATGCTTTCTTTGCAAGTTGGTCTGCTTTTTCATTGCCTTCAATTCTGGGCACCTACACAAGTGTAACCTTGTTGCGTTTCGACAGTTCATTGAGGCTCTGAAGACATTCCCAGACTTGCTCAGACTTTATCTGTATTGAGTGCAGAGCTTTTATAACGCTCTGGCTCTCAGATGGAATGAAGATGTGTTTTTTTTCATACTCGCAGTCTAGATTCATCTGTATGGATGTCCTTATGGCATGTGTCTCTGCTTGGAATACTGTGGTGTTGTTGCCAAGTGGGACTATTACGTTCCTTTTTGGCCTCACCCCGTATATTCCTGCACCTGTTCCTTCATCTGTTTTTGAACCATCTGTGTACCAGATAATGTTTCCAGATGATAGTGATTCTACTCCCGAGTCCCATTCGTTCCAATTGAACTGCGTTTTGAATGGCTTTTCGTACGAGTATTGTGGTAGCATGTATCTGATATCATTTCGATTTCGGTAATATGGATGATTTTGGTGTACCCAGTTCGTGGTTGGGTTATCCAATTACCTGTTTGTTTAAGTCTGTATGCATGCACTCATCCTCGCCTCCCCCATGACCGTGGTGTCTAAAGGTGGGAGGTTTAAGATAATTTTCATAGCAGCGGTTGGAGTGCTATTC
Source organism: Chrysolina oricalcia (assembly GCA_944452925.2). Lineage (NCBI taxonomy): Eukaryota > Metazoa > Arthropoda > Insecta > Coleoptera > Chrysomelidae > Chrysolina > Chrysolina oricalcia. Next base: position 13,689,089 of record OX101818.2, on the reverse strand, counting down.
ATACCACTCGTGATACACAGACAGGCGAGCCTCTGTATTTTACCAAGGTTCGTTTTCGATTTTGGAGCTTATCCACCTGCAGGTGGTTTCGTCAACGCTTCTCCTCCTGGCCACTGGGACCATACTTTCGAAGGATGTATTGTCAAAGGCTCCTTCGATGTCTAGAAAAGTGCATAGTGCAATTACTTTTTTTGATAGTGTCCTCCAGCCTTGACACCAATTGGTGCAATGCCGTCTCGCACGATTTTCCTGTTAGATAGGCATGCTGGTTTATACGAGGGCTGACAATAAAGTAAGGTCTCCAATTTTTTTTTTCATAGAAAATGACATTTATTTACAAAAAGCGATACACCGTTGGAAAGGCCAAGGTCTTGGCTACTTTTCTACATAATCGCCATTTTTTTCCAACACCTTGCGCATCCGCACGATGAACTTGTCTATGCCGGCAGAATACCACTCTCCGTCCGCCTCGCGCAGCCAGGTGTTGACCTCTTTCTGAACCTCCGCGTCACTATCAAACTTCTTCCCTCCGAGATGTTTTTTCAGGGCGGGGAACATGTGGTAGTCACTGGGGGCCACATCGGGACTATAGGGAGGGTGATCGATGATTTCCCAGCCAAATGTCTTGAGCAGGTCAAGGGTAACGTTGGCTGTGTGCGGGCGCGCGTTGTCGTGGTGAAATTTCACTCCTTTGCTCAGCAATCCCGGGCGTTTGTTTTTTATGGCACGACGAAGCTTTTCCAGGGTCTCACAGTACCTTGCTGCATTGATAGTGGTTCCCCTTGGCATGAAATCCACCAACAATACCCCGTGGCGATCCCAAAACACCGTAGCCATCACCTTGCCGGCTGACAGTGTCGCCTTAAACTTTTTGGGTTTTGGAGAATCGCTATGGCGCCATTGTTTGGACGACTCCTTTGTTTCGGGTGTGTAGTGATGAGCCCACGTTTCATCCCCCGTAACAAACCCTTCCAAAAAATCATCGCCTTCCTCTTCAAAACGGGCCACAACTTTGGTCGCACATTCCACGCGCCGCTTCATGTGGTCTTCGGTCAGCTGTTTCGGCACCCATCGGGCAGAAACTTTGTGGTACTGCAACTTGTTCACAAGGATATGACGGATTGTTTCGCTGCTACACACTCCTCCAAGCTTCTCTTCCAAGTCCCTAATTGTCGCACGGCGGTTTTTGAGCATTTCTGCCTCCACTGCTTGAACAATCGCATCCGAGACCGACGGTCGGCCACTTCTCTCCTCGTCGTGAACATTAGTGCGCCCGGAATTGAACTCGCGGCTCCACTTACGCACGTTTTTTATGTCCATACACTTTTCCCCGTAAACTTCAACTAGTTGACGATGGATTTCAATAGGTGTCACCTTTTTCGCACTCAAAAAACGTATTACAGAACGCAATTCGCACTTGGACGCTGACGCGAGTGGTACCTCCATCGTTGACGGCTGCTCAGCCAAGACTGAGCGGTCGGGGAAGCCTCACCCAGCAGCAAAGTGGTAGTGGGGGAACCAAGGAACACGGCGGTGTTGCCAGATTTCGCCTAGCGCGTGATCCGGCGAAGTTGCAGCGTTGGAGACCTTACTTTATTGTCAGCCCTCGTATGTAATGGCCGGTTTATGAGAGCTGCCTCCCATGTCCCTGTCTATCTGTTTTTCTAGGCTTTGATAGGCTTATTGGTTTGTAATCCTTGGCCTGTTCGTATGAGTTTCGGCCAGGTTTGGAAATGAAGACCACGTTCACAGATTTCCAGGTTTGTGGTATCCAGTCAAGTGCTAGACTCATCCTGTACAGTCTGCATAGTTCTGGTGTTAGATCTTCAATTCCCTGCTGTAGTAGGACAGGGAATATTCCATCTGGAGTTTTTTGCCCATATTACTTTCGGGTATGTTACGCTCTGCTTTGCCACCGACTGGGAGGTGGCCCTGTTCGCCCTTAGTTGAAGGTTGACAGGGTTTTCAATGCTGGGAACTGTGACAATGGTACATCCTGGAAAGTAGGTATTGAGCAAAAGTTCGATTGTTTCTTTCCCGGTATTTGTGTAGCCTCCAGTAAGTTTTTTGAGAGTCCCCACTGGGTTTATGGGTTTATGGGGTTTTTGGAGAAAAATATATGAGGAGGTGAGATCTGGGGATCTTGGAAGCTACTCCTTCCAATCCAACAGTGGTTATAATGGTCATCCAACTATTGTATCACAGTTCTGTAATAATTCGGTTGCCTTCTGTATCAATTTGGTCCACAATTAGAGGGTCTATCGTCGAGTCCAACATATTGAGGCATATTTATTGATTTAGGCTTCTATCGATAAATAAGGGTCCTATAACTTCATATCCATTAACTGCAGTCCATATATTTACTTCTTGAGAATGCTGAGTGTGCTGTTCCCTTAACCCCTGTGTGAACTAGATCAAGTCTCTAAGAACGTAATCTGGCATTCCATCTTCATATTCCTCATGTTTCTTTGTGATAACCTGCAAAAGTTGATCCCAATTATGCGTATTTTGCTAAGATTGTGGTATGTTAAGACCTAGAAGTCTTACATATTTTTTGATCACTGTACAATACTGTACATGGTAGCATAAGTTATTGAATGATAAATTTCGAAAAGGCATACGATAAACAGGGTGTTTCTGAACACATGCGAATTGCTGGGGACTATACAAAAAATGTCTCAGTCCAACCCCTTAAGAGATATCACCCCCGAAAAGACGGAAAAAACTGTTTCAAATTTTTTTCTCATTTCCGAATTAATGTTACATACCTCGTAGAGGGGTTAATACGTGTATTTTTTTAGTATCAAAATTATGTTACACGGAAATGAATTCAATAAGCTTTATTATATTTTATTCAAGAACTTTTTCTTGAGGTTGAATTTTATAAATTAAAAATATTATTCAGAATTTCTGATTTATTTCTTAACTTTTTTGTTGTGTCTCCTTACTTTATATCCCCTTTTGTATAGGACTAATAGTTTTCGAACAAAAAAATAAAATACAATTTATGTTAATTTTTGTGTGCAAGTATGACATTTCTATAGGGTTGGACAGAGATATGTTTTACATAGTATACAACAATGAATCTCCTCTTGAATTTTTCGCGTGAATTCAGTCTGTGTAAAGAAAAAAAAACGAAAAATTGAAATTCTCATAACGAAGATTAAACTTCGAAAGTTTAGCATTTTCTAATCAATCTTTTTTCTTATGGTGAACTCTTTGTACTGGGGCCCATTTCGAAAGAAACCTATTATTCCCAAATGCAACAGTAACAACGGTTATCATATCTCTTCTTATCTTCTATATACAATCGGGTTCTCAACAAATCTCAACAAAACATCTATTGAAACTTAAATGCTCTTCAAATAACACAATAGATAAAAATGCCTCGTATTATTGTCTTATAATGCTGCTCTTTTAGGATGTGGAAATGTGGCATATAAACGGATTTGAAGTGGGAGATACAGAAAAACTTGAAACGATCTATTATCGATACTTTCCCGAACCCCTACGAAGATATTGATTTATCCTTCAGAAATGTGGCGATAAAGATGACGTTGAAATACAAAAAATAAAATACTTCAATTAGTCTGTAATCGATACTTTTTGAAAATTCTGTGAAGAAAACACATCTTAGTCTAATCCCATAAGAAAAACCATTCATACACTGTAATTAATTTTTTGTTCAAAAACTATTAGATCTATAATGTAAACAGGAGATAAAAAATGAGAGACAAAATGGAAATACAACAGAAATTCTGAATAATATTTTTAATTCATAAAATTCATCCCCCTAAAATGGTCTGAAATGAAATATGAATGAAGGTTATTAATTTTACCCCCTTGTAACAATGGTGACACTGAAAAAAATACCTATACATACCTCTTTACAAGTGTATAGAAATTATTTTGAAACTTATAAATTATCTAAGTTATCTAACAAATGGTTTCGTGCCTAAATAATAAATTGTTAGTTTATGGTCAAATCGTATTTTGTGATATTTTTATGCAGAGAATTGGTTGTTTGTGACAAGAGTTTATGTTTCATGCTTTTTACGTTGCTTATTATTTTGTGCGGGTGTATGGGTTCCGTAAATCTAAAACATGGAAAAACTATAGCAGAAGGAGACCAACTTTGCAGCTTAAGATGTTGTTTTATGAACTCCCAAAGACTAGTAGTAGTAATTTATATAGTTTTATTGAAATCGGCAAGCCTAATATACAAACATTAGATAAATTGTACATTTTTTTAAAATACGAACATTTACAGTTATTTCATATTGAATTATTTAGTTTTGAAAAACTCAACTCCTATTCCAAAAACGTCTAGATACAAATTTTGAATAGAATCTGATCTCAAATCTCGCCATCTTGAATTTTATGATTTTGACAAAAAAAGTCAAAATCACCAATCCAAAGAACCCCTACATTCTAATTTTGAACGGACTCGGACAATAATTATTAGTTAACCGTTTTATAGCTGTCATTTCGAATTATTAAACATTGACAAAAAAATCATGTTATCCGACCACAAAAATCACTATACCTATACCAACTCAAAATAGAATCAGACCAAGAATCAGAAATTTCGTCCGATATTTTGGAGCCGCTATGTTGAATTATTAAAAAAAATTATGACTTTCCAAACCCAAAAGCTTCTATATACTAATTTTGAATGGATTTGTATCAGAAATCACAAAACTCGTCCAACGTTCTGGAGCCGCCTCTTGGTTTTTCCTAATATAAAAATGTTATGGAGTATTGTCCCTCAAGTGATGAACACATGTTGTTGAAAAAAGCTATTAATTGTAAAAGTTATAATATTCCATAGTTTCGATCGACCCGAATGAGTTTTATTTTTTCCCATTCCCGATCCGACCCTGGGCCAGATGTCATACTGGCTATATGATATGATACCAGTCTTGTCGGAGGAGCAACCTGAGGGGCGTGTCATTTAAAAGAAATTCAGTTCCATTTCTGAATCCAGAATTGTAAGTAATAATTAATTTTCACTGGTCGACGGCTGAACCAAACCTTTATTAGTTGACTTTGATAAAGAAACCCATTTCGCGAAAACAACACATTTTTGTGAAATTATTCACAAAAAAAATTAAATATTTAGGAGAAAAATAAGAAAGTCGTTTAACTAAGTGAATGATAGACTTCGATACTGAAATGAAACAACACCAAAATATTCGTTCGTTGTGATGGTGGAACTGAACGAAAATGACCAAAAATGGGGGAAAATATCCTTTTCATTCATTTTAAATTCAAAGATTTTTTTTTCGTTATCTTTATCTTTGTACAATCATACAACCCTTCACCACTCAGAAAAAAAATCGTTTCTGACTCCCTTTTTTTCAGGGAAGAAGACCCTTAAGACATTCAAATAATTGAAATAAAAATATCTCAAGATTAAATTACAATTAAAATCGAAGATTCAAAGTTTAAAGTCGCCTACAGTGATAAACATGCTTCCTCTAGCATGAAAATGTGAAGTTAATAACTGCAGTCAGCGGTTGGGTTGGACTGCTAGCTGTATCTCTAGAAAAAAGTCATCATTCAAAAGCATTCTTTAGGGAATTTGAATAAAGTTCGAACATTTTGCCGGAGAGTATCCATCAAATGGTTTGAATAAAATTAACAATGCCGGAGTACTTACCCTTCGCTCCAAATATTTCCACCAAGTGGAAAATATGAGACAACTTCTTCCCTGGCTAATACCACAACGGACATAGTACAGATATTCGTGCATCGTGCTTATTGTGATTAAACAATAGATTATCCTTCATTCGAAGTTTTCAAAATTTTTGTCAAAAATTCTACCTCCTTCACTAATTTGATACTTAAGTATTTCTACTATAATACCGTTAATTTTTTCAAGTTTTTACGATGTTCACTTGAGATTGTTCAACGTTCCTCTTTCTTGTTCTATGAATATTATTCAAATAACTATTTCATGAATAAAGAACCCAAGAACGTCTTGCAATAATTGTTTTTTAAATTATTTTTACATAATCACTAAACTAAATAATGAGCATCCTGTAGGTCGTTCAAAGATACAGCTTGAGAACTGACCTCGCGCTTTTCGTAACATTCTGCTAGACCTTTATACACCAATCAGTTCAGCATAAAATGAGTGAGTTTTTAACAAAAATACTAGTGGAAAACCGACTATGCCATCACATGAAAAACAGTCCATAGTTATATATTCTGTTATGTTTTCGACTCGCAACTTTCATTTATTAAGACCGTATAAAACGGAGAAGAAAACTGTAGTTCACAAACAATGAGCTTATGACTTGAGGCATAAGATGTCCGGAGGACTGCTCATTTGCTAATATCCTATACAATAGGAAAAGTTGGGTCGAAAATCCATCAGAAAACAACTACTTTCCTGGCTAATGCCACGACGAACATTGAATTACATCTGATGAAATTTCCGTGCAGAGTTCCTACAAGGTTATCTCTGCAATTGCTTGTTGCATGGAAATGTTCATCGAAACATTCGGATATATATATATATATATATATATATATATATATATATATATATATATATATATATAAGTAAAAAAGTTATTGGGTATAAACCCTCAAAATGTTGTGCAACCGTAGACACGTGTTTCGAGCTTAAGCTCTCTTCAGTACGGTAAAATCAAGTGCGAAGATGTATAACACTTGGATGTAAAAATAGAAACAAAGGAAGTCAACAACAGGAAGCCAACCACACATTTGTGGCATCGGTTAGAAGACCTTGTACTCACAAGGCAACAACTAACGTCGCCACGGAGGTAGCTATAGCTACCAGCGTGACAATCCTACCCAGGAAGATACAAATAAGGATGGATTTAGCGAGGGGCAATATATGAAAATATAAGTAAAAAAGTTATTGGGTATAACCCTCAAAATGTTGTGCAACCGTAGACACGTGTTTCGAGCTTAAGCTCTCTATATTTCCGATATTTCAACAGTGAATACTGTCATCTTCAGGGAAGCTACAAGTAACAAGCAAAATTGTACGATTAATGGAAAGAAAACTTTGAAGAAGAACCACTTACTGTGTTGATGAGAATGATTGCTATGGATGTAATATTTAACAAAACACATTAAAATACGTCAACCAATAAAAATATTAATATTAAGTCATTGTTATAAAATTTGTTTAAACATTTATTTGAGTTATCTCCACACGTGGAGAGATTCAAATGTAACATAAGAAATTTGGTTAGGATTATTAGACAACAGACAGTTGACATTATTGACATTAGATGTCAGTCACTTTTGAAGTGTGACACGAAACCACGAATTGGCCGCTGCTAGTGGGTGAAATTAACCAATTGTCTCAACTCAAAAGAGATGAAGTGTTCCCTAAGGGAGAATTATTTAAGTTATGTGTAATATTATTGTCCTCGAGGACATTAAAAGATAGAATCACTTCACATAAAAGTGACTGTAGATGCCATCCTGAAAGATGTGCATTAAGTGAACATGTTAATCGCACTGGCCATAACATGAACTATAGTAATACAAAAATTTTGACTAAAGAAAACAATACCACCAAAAGACTTTTCATGGAAATGGCTTTCATCTCTCAATCAGATTCTTGCTTAAATAAAAAAACTGACGTTTATCACTTAAGTGAAATTTATTCATATTTACTCCTCATTGACAATAATATTACACATAACTTAAATAATTCTCCCTTAGGGAACACTTCATCTATTTTGAGTTGAGACAATTGGTTAATTTCACCCAGTAGCAGCGGCCAATTCGTGGTTTCGTGTCACACTTCAAAAGTGACTGACATCTAATGTCAATAATGTCAACTGTCTGTTGTCTAATAATCCTAACCAAATTTCTTATATTTGAATCTCTCCGCGTGTGGAGATAACTCAAATAAATGTTTAAACAAATTTTATAACAATGACTTAATATTAATATTTTTATTGGTTGACGTATTTTAATGTGTTTTGTTCATCTTTGTCACATGTGACTTACATGACATGTTGTTTATAATTTTAAATATTACATCCATAGCAATAATTCTCATTAACACAGTAAGTGGTTCTTCTTCAAAGTTTTCTTTCCATTAATCGTACAATTTTGCTTGTTACTTGTAGCTTCCCTGAAGATGACAGTATTCACTGTTGAAATATCGGAAATATAGTGTTAAAAGAGTACACGTTTTGCTTGCTGCTATACCCAAAAAATTTCCTGTTTTGTATCCTAACTAGTCAGCAAAGACTACCCTTCTATATATATATATATATATATATATATATATATATATATATATATATATATATATATATATATATATATATATATAATATGATGATGATTTTCCATCCTTGTTACGCCCCTTATCTGTTTATGAATATTCTAGTAATCTCTCAATGTTTTTCTCCTTCAAAATCCGTTTCATTTGAATAGAATACGAAAAACATGATTAATCGAATCATGATTATATTATCAGAAGTATCTTTATCAATAAATGACATAAGTATTAGTAATGTGATATGGTTACTAGTTACTCATGAACTTGAATGTAAATCATATCACCAATAATGGCTATTTATCAGCTTCAGTGGTTGGATTCATGACTGTATGAAGGTAATATTATACGACGAGAATTTCAACCTCCACCAACTTCGAGACAAAATACTTAACACATGAGAATGGGGAAATATATTTTTTCTACAAAGGTCAAAAAATGGCAAGATTCGCGCATTGATAACAATAACAACGTGATCTTTTTTCATTTTCCTACGACACCGTGCGCAAAATAGTGTGCGAGATTTTTGAGATTTTTATAAATTAAACTTCATCCTCAAGCAAAAATTCAAGAAATCTTATATTTCTAAATTTTCAACAATAAACAAATGCCACTTCATTTCCACAGTTACAGTATAATTACTTGATTTGGAAAAACAGTTTAAGCCAGTTCAACACCATTTTTATATTAAGCTGAGCATATTATTTATTTTAGAACAATTTTTTGAAATTTGTAGAAAAAATTTTGTTTGCAACTCGTGCGCGAAATACTTTGGTGATCTCGACTATTTTTTTAGTTCGGTTGCGCCTCGTTAAAAAATCGGTTCTCGATTACCAAAGTAGCATAAAATAACTATTTGTACTCGTATATTAGTAAACATTGCTTTACGTACTATACTCTATACTATAATGTACTCTATAAGTAAATCCATAAAGAAAAAAGAATAAAATCGCACAAGTGTGGGTTATGATGCCTAGTATAACAATCAAGTTAGCATTCGACCACTAAAATCGTGACATTTGTCTTGCGTTTGAAAATTTGATAGTGATATTGTCATTACTTGAAATTTGAAGTTCAAATCGATACTTATAAATTATAAACCAATCCTTAATTTATTAGTATTCTTTGTATGTCTAAAAATATGAGCAACTTCTATAGTGAACTGAGTGCAACTCCACCGGAAATTGTTCCAGGCTGGTTCTGCTGTAGAAAATATTCTGTCGCAAAAATCAAATGATAGATATGAAAAGGCTTATCAAAAAATGTTTTGTTCGCCTATTTCAATAATTTGACAAAAACGTTTAAACTCTCCTTGCTCTGGGCCATATACTCGATGTTACGAGCACGTTAAATAAAAGCATAACTGAAAAGACAATCCGACGGCTACTACAAGGGGAAAAAATAAAAAATTCGTTCGGCGGAAAAAATAAAAAATGTTTGCTAGAAGCTCCTCATCGGAAATTCCTCGTTATGAAAGTAGCTCTGATAATTGGAATATCTGGGGCTTACAGAAAACAAGAACTCAAAAATATGAAAATTCTCTTGTAATAAGAATTTCTGGTACAAAAAATAAAATACCCAGATCGATCATTGTTTTCAGAATTTTCTGGAATATCTGCAAGAAATATACGGAAATGAGACTCAAAAATAATTTTTTCTGAAATCGTTCAAGAATGCCCACTTTCTCGGAGCAACTTCATGCCTCAAAATACGCTAATCTAGTATTTTAGTCCGTTGCTAAGCAACGAACTTTCCCGGACCGTTTTCGGACCTAAACGGTACGGGAATAGTAATTTACGTAACAAGTCCGGAAACTACTGTTTTTTTGGACGAGTATACCAAATTCTAGGACGAGCGTTAGCGAGTCCTGGAAGTCTACGAGTCCAAAAAAACTGTTTTCGGACATGTTGCGTACACTATTTTTTCGGCAATCATGTAGAATAACAAATCAATGAGACGCATTTAGTCTAAGAGACGAAGAGAGGTCGACTTTCACCCATCTGTAAACCGGATGAAATGATTCCAAATTTGAATATTTCGAACAGATCAGTTCTTATTTGTATTATACAGGGTGTCAATTTGAAAACTTCCCACCCTTAATATCTTCCTTCCAGTAAACAATATGAGTAATCGAAAAAACAGGTCAATTTTATTGTCAAGGGGGACACTTTCAAGGACTATTTGTAGCCCTCGTGGTTCAACCCCCTAGGAGGGGTAGATGTTACCCTTAGAATTTTAAATGGGAAGGGGGGTCAAGTGGCACATCATTTTGATGGGCGTTCAATTCTTGTTCCAATGGTACCCTGACTTATTATTTTTTGATGATCATTTTCCGAAAAATTGCGTTCTAAACTAACAGAAGTAATTATTAGAACGCCTATACTGAGATGCATGGTTTGGCCAGAACTGGTTAGAATATTAGGTGGTACCGTTCCAACCCTTTATTAGGGGTAACATTAGCCATTAGCTCCAAACACTTTACATAAAAAAGTAGTCTAATAGTAAAACGTAGATGGTAGTAAAGTTGTGTTTATTAAATGCTGAATTTTTAAGTGTCATCGCAGAAATTGTACAGATAGCCTTCCTTTTTTGCTACTTCTGCTGTAAAAAGTTTCTGTTTTCCGGCAAAAAATTGGTTAGCAAATTTGAACTATGTGGTAGTATTGTGAATACCGTTGTACCTGTTGGGCTGTTTAGGAATTACTTTAATAAGTGTATAAAAGTGTAAAAATGGTTTACATTCTTCAAGACAGAATTGAAATGATTGTAATTTATGGCGAAGTTGGAAAGTGCGCACGAAGGGCGGCATGTCTTTTTAACGAAAGACATCCAAATTGTAATGTAAGTCACCGGTATGTGCTTGATTTGGTGAATAAGTTTTACGAAACTGGTTCAGTGACAAATAAAAAAAGAAATAACCCCAGAGTACTAAATGAAGCAGCTCAAATTGAAGTTTTGGGAACATTTGCTGCAGAGCCCACGAGCTCCTTACGATCAGTATCAGAACAGACGGGAATGTCACGCGAGACTATAAGAAAAGCATTGAAAATGCATAAATTTCATCCATATAAAATGCAGATTCTTCAAGAGCTCCATGAGGATGATTATGATAGAAGAATAGAGTTTTGTGAAATCATGTCTCATCGAGTCAATACCATCCCTAATCTTCTGTTAATCATCTGTTTCAGCGATGAGTGTTCATTTTTTTCTGAATGGCAATGTTAATAGACAAAATTGTCGCTATTGGAGTGACGAAAACCCACATATTTTTCGGGAAGGGCATACACAACACCCACAAAAAGTTAATGTTTGGGCTGGTATTCTTGGAAATGCCATTCTTGGTCCATTATTTCTGGAAGAAAACTTGACTGGCAATCTGTACCTTGATATGCTTGAAGAGACTATCGATCCTCTTATAACTCACGAGCTAGAAACTCAAATTGATGCAGAAGGTAATGAACTTTTGCAGGAGGATCTGTTACATTTCCAGCAGGACGGTGCTCCACCTCATTATTTTCTTCCCGTCCGACAGTGGTTAAACGAGAGATTTCCGGGTAGATGGATTGGCAGAAGGGGAGCAGTTGAATGGCCTCCGAGATCACCGGATTTAACACCCTTAGATTTCTTTCTTTGGGGGCATCTTAAATCCGTTGTTTATAAAACACAACCTTCTGATATTGACGAACTTAAAAGACGAATTACAGCAGCATGCCGGTCAATTCCTAGTGAAGTTTTCCGTAATGTTAGAGGGGAGTTCGAAAACAGACTGTATTACTGTTTAGAGCAAAATGGACAACATTTCGAACAGCTAATAAGATAAGCGTAAGTAGATTTTATGTTGGAAATGTCTTTCTCGCAAATTAAATTTTATTGTGTAGAAGGAAAATAACCACCAAATAAAAAATCCCATGCGTAATAAATTTATTCCTGTCATTCAAGGGTTGGAGCGGTGCCACCTACTCTTCTAACCATTTTTATTAAAGGGAGTCAATACAATAATGCATCTCAGTATAGGCGTTCTAATAATTACTTCTGTTAGTTTAGAACGCAATTTTTCGGAAAATGCTCATCACAAAATAATAAGTCAGGGTACCATTGGAACAAGAATTGAACGCCCATCAAAATGATGTGCCACTTGACTCACCTTCCCATTTAAAATTCTAAGGGTAACATCTACCCCTCCTAGGGGGTTGAACCACGAGGGCTACAAATAGTCCGTGAAAGTGTCCCCCTTGACAATAAAATTGACCTGTTTTTTCGATTACTCATATTGTTTACTGGAAGGAAGATATTAAGGGTGGGAAGTTTTCAAATTGACACCCTGTATATTGAAATTCGAACAGAAGATAGGTACCAACAGAAACATTCTAATTCTTATTTATATTATTATTTGTATTAATATTCGAGCACTTCCCCGCCTAGTCCAGGAAGTACGTACTTCCCGGACTAGGCCGGGAAGTGCTACTTTCCCAAAAAAAAGTGTCCGGAAAGTGAATACTTCCAACAATTTAAATTGTCGTCCGGGAATGTATTGCTTTTACTACTAGACACACAATATACTATTTTCGGCAACCATCCGGGAAGTGTTCACTTCCCGGACACTTTTTCTTTGGGAAAGTAGCACTTCCCGGCCTAGTCCGGGAAGTGCTCGAATTTTAATACAAATATTAATATAAATAAGAATTAGAATGTTTCTGTTGGTACCTATCTTCTGTTCGAATTTCAATATATAATACAAATAAGAACTGAAATGTTCGAAATATTCAAATTTGGAATCGTTTCATCCGGTTAACAGATGGGTGAACGTCGACCTCTCTTCGTCTCTTAGACTAAATGCGTCTCATTGATTTGTTATTCTCTACATGATTGCCGAAAAAATAGTGTACGCAACACGTCCGAAAACAGTTTTTTTGGACTCGCAGACTTCCAGGACTCGCTAAGACTCGTCCTAGAATTTGGTCTACTCGTCCAAAAAAACAGTATTTTCCGGACTTGTTACGTAAATTACTATACCATCCACGTCGGCTATAAATAATGATATTGAGATTTCTTCAAATATTTTGACAACGAATAATTTATCGGAAAAATCAAATGCTCCCATTGTAATGAAAAACTGTCAGAATTTTAATATTAACTTCAATACATCTCATAAAAATAATTAATAATTCCTAAGTTACATACATATTTAATTTCTTAAATTCATCATCTACATATAGTCCAGGAGCCCGGTAAAAATTTGCTCAGTCATTTCCTCTCAAGCTATATTTAGTGGAATGCATCAGAGAGTCGTATTATAAAGATTCGTGAACGTCAGCTGCGATTCCGTTGGTGGGGGGGTGGGGGGGGGGATGATCAGCACAGTAGCTTCCTACGCACGAAGAAAAAAAATATATTCAATTATGTCCTCCTTCCCGGAAACATGTTAAATTGACGCAATCCGAATATAAGGTAAAATTTTATTTGAAAGGAAATCATAGAAGGTACAATTTTTTTTGTGTTCGACCAACTAGCTGTCGTATAATACACCATGCTATAGTCAGCTGATTTTTTCTTTCTTCAAGATATTGCTTTAGCGATAATTTAACATGTTTTCAGGTAGGAAAACAAAATTGAATACATTTCTTTTTCTTTGTGCGTAGGAGGCTACCACCGCTCATCCCCCCACGGAACCGCAGCTGACGCTCACGAAGCTTTATAATATAAGTCTCTGATGCATTCCACTAATTTTCGCTTGAGAGGAACTTGGTCATGGAAATCTGTCACTGGCTCCCGGACTAGCGCGAATAAGACGGTTTGAATTACACAGGGGTTTGAAGTATAGTATTTCATCGATTACTCGAATATTCAATAATTCCTTTGTAACGAAAAATAATATTGTTTTATTTATGAATTCTCATTTCAGATATTTTCTCATTGAAATGTTTCGAAGTTTGTCTAGGAAAAATTATTACTATTCGTTACAAAGAAATGATTGACTATTCGAGAAATCGATGAAATACTATACTTCAAACCCCTGTATACATTGTGGAATTTTTTTTTTCAAAAATGACTCATCTACATTATGTCAGCAATAAAAATTCACGGGTGATTTTAGAAATCATTTCAAAGTTATTCCGAAACATCCCTTTTCCATATTTTTTTAATCATCGCCGCAACTTTATTTGGATTCAGATTAATGAGCACAGACGTTGACACATTTGTGTATACATAAGCTACATAGTTTCAAAAACTCAGATGAATATATTGGTGGAAGCTGACTATACAAAGGGAAACATTTTTCCGAAATTGAAAATATATTTTTGATCGCTCCGTATCTTCCAAATACTTAAAGTTGTATGGTTGGTTCAAATGCAAAGTATGATCGCCCTCTAATGTACTGTAAGTAACATCAATTGCATATGGATCTGCAGGAAAACGAATATTTTCTCGAAAAAAATTCGATAAAAATTACCAAAAACAAAGTTTAATCCTCTGTATACCCGCCAGTTTTGATTCTAGAAACTTTTGTCATTTAAACTTTTTGATGCACATATTGTGGACTATTCGATTATATTCAGGTCGATACGATGAAATTTAAATTCCGGATTTTTTGAAAAGTCGTCAAAATATAAAACTTTGACCCCCTTCAGAATCCCAACGCCGGCATTCAGAGGGTTGGCGCAATGGTAACTTACGATCAGGATAGCATGGGCTACATCATATTGGAATTTCAGCGATTTTCACCGAAACCGGATTTCCTTAAGATTAGTGCGGGGTCCTTTATTATAACTATTTTTTTTCTTTGGTGTTTTGGCATTGACTGCTATGGTCAATAGCCATGTGTTATGGGTAGGCCTTGTTACTAACTCCATACGCCACCTTACTAGCAGCACTGTTAATAATTGGAACGCAACAGTGAATCGTGCAGGACTCACCCTCGCCGAGCCACGAGATTTTAATAATTTGATAGGTCAAATTAAATTAAAAGATCCCAGCCGCAACTGTGGCTCGAACTCCGGACCTTTCGACTCAGAGTCGGACGCTCCCCGACATTTATTAAGTATTTTAATAATTTTTTTTGTTTTTTATTTCATTAATGCCAAGTGACCAGTGAACAGATCGCATATTTCGAGCAACTGATTCCGGCATGATTACAGTTTTGGTTCTTCTGGATTTCTCGAAAGCCTTCGACACAATAAATCATGCTGCTCTTAAACACATTTTGAGGTTTATCGGACTGTCTGAAAAATCTGTCGCCTTTTTTGACAATTATCTAGATGGCAGAAAACAAACGGTGCTTCTAAATAACAGGCTTTCGAACATTAAAGATCTGACATGTGGCGTGCCACAGGGATCCATTTTGGGACCTATCCTATATACTATTTACACTATATTTTTTTAAAATTGTGTGTCTCACTGTTATATACAAATGTACGCTGACGACACCCAGTTAATGTATTCTTTTTCTTCCTCTGATATTGCAAATAGCTGTCTGAAAATCAATGAAGACCTTGACAGAATTTACAAAATATCTAAAGATCACTGTCTTTCTTTGAATCCTAGCAAATGTAGTGCTATCGTATTCGGAAAACACACTGACATTTTGCTGTATTCTCAAAGAATGTCCATTAAAATAAATAATATTCCTGTTCAGTTCTCCGAAGTTGTTCGGAACTTAGGTCTGTGGATGGATTGTTCCTTAAGATTCGAAAAACATATCTTAGAATGTATTCGAAAAAGTATCTGGAAACTAAA
This sequence comes from Chrysolina oricalcia, assembly GCA_944452925.2. Lineage (NCBI taxonomy): Eukaryota > Metazoa > Arthropoda > Insecta > Coleoptera > Chrysomelidae > Chrysolina > Chrysolina oricalcia. The sequence goes on along the minus strand of OX101818.2, from coordinate 13,673,077 downwards.
AATTTTGTACAGCTCTCGGGCATCGCTAAATATGAATCTTAAAAAAATGCTGTGTGATTCCTTAGTTTTGTCCACTTTCACACATTGTGATACTGTTTTTGGTCCCTGTCTCATTGCTGCAAATACACAAAGAGTCCAAAAAATTCAAAATTATTGTCTCCGTTTTATTTATGGTGTCCGTAGACGTCAACCAATCAGTCATAAACTCCAAGAAGCTGGGTGGTTGAATATGAAATCTCGTAGAAAACTTCACTGCGCCACTCTTTATCATAAAATAATTTTCACAAAAACCCCGTCATACCTTTACAGGAAAATAATATTCCGAACGGATGTTCATAACCTTAACATCAGGTCGAAAGGTACTATAACACCTCCAACTCATAGAACTTCCTTATATGAACGTAGTTTTTCTTATAATATATCCGCTATTTATAATGCTATTCCGAATGTTTTGAAAAATAAAAATCTCACCAATTTCCGAAAGAATTACATAGAACTGCTGAAATCCTCCCATGTCTGAAACTCCGTCATTCGTTCATTAGGATTTCATTACGATTTTTTTTTATGTATTTGGGTAGATGCATTAGTCGTTGTGTTTAGTACTTTTGAATTTATGAATTTGTACTTATTTGTTGTTTCTTATTAGTGGGTTACAAAATTGTCGTTATTTTATTTATTATCATTATAATTTTCTTTGTAATTTGTATACGAAGGTTAAGTGGAAGACCATCTCGTGCATTTCTTGCAACAGATGAACTTCGCCTTTTCAGCCAATCTGTAATGTGTTACTTTCAACTATTGTGTTGCATTTTTCGCTGAATAAAGATCTTTATTATTATTATTATTATTATTATTATTATTATTATTATTATTATTATTATTATTATTATTATTATTATTATTATTATTATTATTATTATTATTATTATTATTATTACTATAATAACAGACCGTCAGATGGTGACAGATTTTTGTGCCTCATTTTCGCATGTCCCTCGAATAGGGTTGAATAGAACATCGATGTTGAGTAACATGGAGGGAAATTCACGAGTGGCTCCTGGGGAGAACATGAAAAATTCGATTTTCCAGAACAGAAATAAAAGGAGTATGTTGCCCATATTTTCACGCGAGCCATTATGTTTTTCGATCTAGTTACGAATGTAAGTTTTCATAGTTTAGATGGGCTTGTGTGGGAAAATCTGTCAAAATCTCGATTTTTCCTTACAACATTACACCATCATTTTAACCATTTAGCCACCTGCAACACTGAATCCTTTGGTATTCCGAAGCCAGGTTCTATTAATTAACAATTAGGTGAACACGGCTCGCGTGAAAATATGGGCTACATACTCCTTTTATTTCTGTTCTGGAAAATCGAATTTTCCACATGTTCTCCCCAGGAGCCACTCGTAAATTTCCCTCCATTTTACTCAACATCGATGTACTTTTCAACCCTATTCGAGGTCTAAAAGCCTCATTGATCGAGAAGAAAAAAATAGAAAAGTTAAAAATGGAGCAGGGGGATCAGAGCCTTATTATTCAAGTAAAACAATTCTAACAGTCACTCTTACGCATCATTTACTATTGTCTGGAGTGTGTTAAAGGTGTCTACCTTCTAGATATCAATTGCATTAATTCGGACGTCCTGTATAAATTAATCAAATAACCTCCACAACCTAGCATCTACCTTCGTTATTACACTAATAACTTGTTTTTTAACTACTTAACATGACAGCGCAATTTTAAAATTCTCCAGTCGACGATTTCTCGTCAACCGGTGAGAAGGTACTTGACACGATCGAAAGTTTTTTCGTTTTTGGGTACGAGCACGCCGGTCAATCGACATATTTTTTCAATTTATTCGTTATTTGATACTAATCGTAAAAGTGATGTTTCGTGATTATATTGTTATGGATATGGATGTCTTGGTGCCCACGGACCTGGGTCAAGGTAATCCCTTATTTCTACAATTTCTAAGGGCGGCCGGTTGTATACGTTCAGTTTGAACTCCGTATCGACCACTGATGGTTAGAATGTGAACCCTTAAACATCATTTTAAATACTTAACATCATTCACAGACTAAACTATTGGTAAGTCATTCCGCAATTACCTGGGACTATATAACTGGCCCTGATTACTGATGACGCTCTGTGTGTCAAATTACTCCCAAGGGAGTTATGGTGATCAGATCTCGCCCTGGTTTGACATTTTCATGGTGAAAGGTGTTGAAAGCCAAGTTATTCATAAAGTATAGATCTCTTGAATAGGAATTCTGAAAAATTTTGGGAACAACATCGTTAATCTAGTAACATATAAATCTATGGATACATCTAGGGATACATCGTCATTAACTTTAACTGTTCGTGTTTTGTTAAGAAGGTAATTAATAATAATAATAATAAATGCTTTTATTGGTAGTAATAACATACATCCAAAAGGTAGAGTTAGCGCTTTCTCATACTAGATGAAAAAGTACTCTCTTACACTCAGCCTGTATTATTGTAAAAAGGGAGAGCATCCTCAGAGATTCCAATTGATTTTAAGATTATTAAGGGTAGCTGGTAGTTTATCCTATCAAATGCTTTTGAGAAATCTATCAGAACCAAAACTATAGTGGTTGTATATGATGCTGGACTAAGATACCTGCGCAATTGTTCAAGAATGCCCACTTTCTCGGAGCAACTTCAGGCCTCAAATTACGCTAATCTAGTATTTTAGTCCGTTGCTATGCAACGAACTTTCCCGGACCGTTTTCGATACGGGAAAGTACTTTTTCGGCAACCATCCGGGAAGTGTTCACTTCCCGGACACTTTTTCTTTGGGAAAGTAGCACTTCCCGGCCTAGTCCGGGATGTACGTACTTCCCGGACTAGGCCGGGAAGTGCTCGAATTTTAATACAAATATTAATATATGGTGTATATGGTGAATTAGAATGTACCTATCTTCTGTTCGAATTTCAATATATAATACAAATAAGAACTGAAATGTTCGTAATATTCAAATTTGGAATCGTTTCATCCGGTTAACAGATGGGTGAAAGTCGACCTCTCTTCGTCTCTTAGACTAAATGCGTCTCATTGATTTGTTATTCTACATGATTGCCGAAAAAATAGTGTACGCAACACTTCCGAAAACAGTTTTTTTGGACTCGCAGACTTCCAGGACTCGCTAACGCTTGTCCTAGAATTTGGTCTACTCGTCCAAAAAACAGTAGTTTCCGGACTTGTTACGTAAATTACTATTCCCGTACCGTTTAGGTCCGAAAACGTTCCGGGAAAGTTCGTTGCTTAGCAACGGACTAAAATACTAGATTAGCGTATTTTGAGGCCTGAAATTGCTCCGAGAAAGTGGGCATTCTTGAACGATTTCAGACAAAGTACTTTCCCGTATCGAAAACGATACGGGAATATTTTTGCCGGCTTGTTTACATTTTAGACAGTTATTGAATTCACGCAAACAATATGTAGAATTCCTTAGTTTTTGATAATGCTGATTGCGATTTCAGAAAAAATAGTATGTGTACCTCGTAGTAAAAGCACATTCCCAGACTTCAATGCAATTTACATTGTCGTCCGGGAATGTAGTGCATTTACTACTAGATACACAATATACTATTCTATATATACCGTGATTGGATTAATTAGGACAATGTAGAACTGTCATTGAGAAAATTATGACATTTGATTGGTTTATATAATATGAGGGAAATTCTCGGGAGTAATTACACAAGTGCTTCAAAATTACCGATAATTTTCCATGGAAGCATGTTGTCTAAAAACTGCATGAGTTTATTTTCATATTTTGTCGAAGGAGCCCGACTCCGAAGGAGGAGGGCTCTTTTAGCAAAATATGAAAATAACCGAATGTAGTTTTTTCACTGACAACATGCTTGAATGGAAAATTATCAGCTTTATTTTGATGCACGAGTGTAAATCTGTAGAATATTTCCGGAGTTAAAACAAAATATGATATTTATGCCTGTCAAGATGACAAATGTACATTTTAACAATCGTTACTATAGATACACGGACCGAGCGGGTAATTTTCGATACCTACCGGGTAATTTTCAGCCTGAAAATGTCCCGCCGGGAATTTTTCGCTGTAATTGATCGAAAATGTCCCGCTTCATATGGGATTTTTAACATACGATGGAAATATTCGTAGGTACTACCACGAGTGCTCACAATTCTATCAGAAATCCATGAGACCAAATTGCTCGGTAACACCACAAGTCCGTTATAGGACGAATGGTTTTACCTAAAAGCAGTTTGATCAAGTTCAAGATTTCTGACAGAATTTTCGATAGTATTGTGAGCACGAGTTTTATTTATTGGGACAATTCCACGAACCAACAAAGCAAAAAAAATTTCAACGTCGTGAATTCTTCAATAGTAATAAATAATGTCTCATAAACATGAAGTCTGTCAGACTAACATTTATGTTAGTAGCAAGATGATATTATATTCTCCGTTATTCTTTGGATACAAGGTTGACAATGTCAACGTGGTCCTAATGGCTTAAAAGGAAGGAACCCCGTACTAACGAGACACACCATTCTAATTGGTCCTTATATCGCAGTAGAAGAGAGTTCATATATAGCGACTGAAATTAGCTCTTAAATTTATTGGCCGTGAATCTTCGAAATCAGATGGGTCTAATATGTGCCTGTTCATTCATGAAGTAAGTCAACATTACCAAACTGGAGATTATATCAGACTATATGCTACCCCAATACTCATTCGAAAAACCATTGAGAACACAGCTCAAATGGAATGAATGGGACTCGGTAGTAAAATCACTATCATCTGGAAACATAATCTGGTAAACAAATGGTTCAGAAACAGATGTAGGAACAGGAGCAGGATTATATGAGGTGAGGCCAAAAAGGAACGTAATAGACTCACTCGGCAACAGCACCTCCGTATTCCAAGCTTAGACACATGCCATAATGACATAAAAAATTGTTAAAATTGTTTTTTGTTTTTTCCGTTAACCAGCTGTCTTCCCTTTACGAACGGCAGCCCTCAGAAGTCGAAACTTGCGCGAGCCAAGGATTCACGAGGTCTTACATTTTTACGTGCGATTCCTAGCACTTTCTTGGGCCATCAGAAAAATGTCTGCAGCCGCCATGGTTTGAACCATCGCCTACTGGCAGCGAAAGTGATTAAAACAATGTCGCTTTAACCACTCGGCTACCTGGCCCCATACATACAGATGAATCTAATAAAAGCTCTGAATTCAATACAGATAAAGTCAAAGCAGGTTTGGGAATGCCGCCAGAGCCTCAATGAACTGTGAAAACACAAGGTTACATTTGTGTACCAACCAACAGCTTCTTCAAGAGATGAAAATATTCGAACACCTTCTACACTTATTATATTGTTTCATTATAGAATGATATTAATATGGATTTTCATCAATTATCGGCTACATCAATTAAAAACATTAACTACATGTTATTTTTCTGAAATGTTGTAATGACTCTGTAACGGAATTTCAAAACCTTTTAAATGATATGTAACTTAATCCATGTTCCCTACAGTAATTTTAGAAGGGATAACTGCCCATCTTCAGGGTAAACACTATCACAGAAACTTGCCCTCAAAGACAAAGTTTACTTAGGGCCAGTCTTTTCAGTTCCAGTTAAACTCCAGATTAATTAACTGATGGTTTGAATGTGATCCTTGAACGTCATTTAAAGAATGTCATTCACCATCTAAACTATTAGTTACTTATCTGGAGTTTTACTGGAACTGCAAAGACTGTCCCTTGGTGTTTTTTTTAACTGATTAGGTCTCCTGATATACTGAAATCTCTCTTTTTTGTAAGACACCCAGTAGATTGAAAAAAATAGAAGTTGAGGTAACGAGTTATCTCTGAAAGCAAATTATTATAATATGGCAAGAGTACATTACAAGAAATACATTTTATTATACCTACATAGACAAAACTAATTACCACCACTTTTATTGACATTATTCACGATAAAACGCAGAAGATAAGAAACGATTTGTCAAGCACATTTTCCTCGAACAGAGCGAGGAACTTAGTAGTTATGCGACGTGAGAAAACGAAATTGTTGCATTTCCCAATCTAGTGACCTAAACATCTAACTAAACAAGTGAAAGAGTAAATTTAGATTCTCCGTTTATTTCCAAGTCGATCGCGAGCGCGACATAACCTAAAACTAGTCGTACTTTTTGCGAGTTCGTCGGAAAAAAACAACAGACAGGTATCTAAGAGCTGATAAGGAGTGAAATAAATATCAAAAATTGATACCGTACTTGATATGGGATTATTCGGAGGTATTTATAAACTTTTTATCAATTTCTTATCGTTTTCTCTCTCTGGAGATTAAAAAGGTGGCACTTGGATTAGGAATTCATTGGTGATTTAATTTAGTGCGAACGTTCGCAAAAAAAGTGTGTGACTAGCAGAAAAGTAAGTTCATTAGCGCATAATTCGGCACCTAATCTTGGCACTTGAGACAAAAACCTCAATTTGAGGAAGTACATCCGAAACATGAATAATTGTTGTTTATTATTGACACATACTTCATTCTTAACCTACCTAATTTTCAAGTTACCAGTGACGGCCTCAGCATTTTGGTACCAGTATGTCGTAATATGTCGATGCTTGTTTTCAATTTATTATTTGGGCCCTTATATCAATCATCCTAACACTGATACCGATGCAACCTGAAATACTCATTCTGCTGTATCACTGCAACCTAAAATATTCATTCTGCAGTTCCTACTATTCATTTACCACCCACCCACCCTCTTAATATTGACCTACTAGTCAGTACAATTCTTTGAGGAACAAACTTCTTCAGTTACTAAAGTTATCCATTTCAAAAATATTTTCAACGTTACTGGGTGTTATATAAAAGCGGGACGATTCAGCGATAAGTTTTTTCAATAGAACACCCTGTATTTTGTATTCGAAATTTTTCCCCCAAGCTTTACCTTTACACTGATGTAAAAAAAAATCAAAATCGGTTGTTGCGTTGCAAAGTTATAATTGATGTTTTACCAATATTGAAGAGTCATGTTGATTTGGGCATGGTTTACTTACTCATTTATTCAAATTTTGATAACATTTTTGGCATACAGTAGAATCACCGTTTGACGAAAACGAATCCAGTGTTTTCGCGACATAAACCTTAACAGTGTTCTCAAATTTGTATTTTGAATATTGTAAAACTCAAATGACATGCATTAGAATTTTTCAAATGGAACACCCTGTATCTATATACTGATCATGTTTTCAACATGAGGGAAAATTTTAGAATACGACTTGAATGAAAGACATTTCGAACAACTTCTGTAATAGATAGTTTTTCATTTGCCTAATTTCGTCCATTACTTGTTTTTCTTTTGTTTCAACCTCAAACATTATTATTTGGAATAAAAACATTTCAACACAAAAATTATTTGGGAACTTCTACAATTACAAATAACGGGCTTTTGGTGGTAATTTAAGAAAATTTTAAATAAATTCAAGGGATATTTGACGGACGATGTTTGACAGGCCATTGCACAAATAATGGAAGTATTTCTCGAAAAATTAATATACAGTTGTAAAAATAGTTTTTGGATCAATTTCTCAAAACCCATTCTATTTGTTTGTTTCAAATTCAAACTTGGAGAGTCTGTTGATGTTCCTATCGTAAAAATACTCGAACGAGTCCATGTAGAAATTTGATCATACCGTTTTCCACAATAGAAATAAATTAAAGAACTATGACAAATTACCCCGAAATAGTAATGAAAATAAGGAAATAACTCATAATTTGACTACGCCCTAATTAATTTTGATTTTTTCTAGCGATGAAAAGGCGACAGATTGCGGAATACACTTTGAATAAAAGAATATCGTCTGAATTTTACTATATTCAACATCCGAATTTGAGCACCATTTATAGGAACATGTCGCAAAATTTCTGGATTGGTGTACGAAAGTCCTGTACTATATTGTATACCAAAAACATTTTCAAAATTTCAATGAATTAATTCACTATGCCCAAATCAAAATGACTCGTCGATAGTGGTAAAAACATATCAATTATAACTTGGCATCAACTTAAAAATCATGAAAGAAACAAACTTATTTACATATTATAAAATGCTTTTTGTGTTATGATATTCATTGTCCTTTTCGATTTGTGGAGGATTTCTTAGAAATCTAGAGAATTTCACGTACTTTCCGAGGATTTCTTGTAACTCAAACAGATTTCCAAGAATAGTAAAAAACATATTTTAAGTAACATAACGTAATACTATCAGTAATATATTTCAGAGCGAGGTTATTTCATCAGTCGGGTTCAACGGATTCAATAGCTTACACCTTTTTGAGATTTTGGAATAATTTTTGAACTAAATTATTCTTTTTTGATTTAATTTCCCATTATATGCACCGTTCCAAAAATTGTATATCTTGAATTTACCACCTGAATATTTTCTGGTATGTACCAAATATATACGAGTCAAGTCCAAACTTGGGGAATTTCATTTTGAAAGTGCCATCTGCTAATGTATTCATGATGCTGCCAATATACCATAGTATTTTTCTTCGAACGCGAAAACAAAACAAAAATGTGTCATCCACCTAGACGTCCAGATCTGCATCCTAGTTATCTGGCGCAACCAGTCTGCTAGGTCGTATACTTGCTTGACGACTGTCCCAGTCAGCTATTTGAATTCATGATACGCAATAACCTTCTTCATGACGGATATGTCATAATGGTTTCTTCCATAATAGCTTATTCTATAAATCTAATGTTATCTGTCCTATCCTAATACTGATGAGAGGCAAGTACTTCGAAACATGTCATGTATGCAGATGGTTATTCCCAACCAAATGAAGTATGACATTAAATGTTTTATTACAATTAACATTTGCAATAGTGTCGTCCTTGAGGAACGTTGCACAAATGGATGTCAGATGTAATTCAATGTCCCTAAGGGGAAGTAGTTGTTTCTGATATTTGTCTCACATTTTCCACTTCGTGTGACTTCGTCGAAATTATTGGTTTCATTTAAATGATGTCTGACAAATGGATCCCACATTTTGCATGAGAGCAGTTAAGAACTAGTATGTGAATATGCTGTTCATTTTCAAAACGTGTTTAATTTTTTTGTAACTCTGTATATATAATAGATTTATTTTGTCATTTCTTCAAAACATTCAAATATATTTCAAAATATATTAAACAAACATCAATGCAGAAATTTCGAGCTATATTTGCAATCTTTCAAATCTTTTTAAATTTGTTTTTTCATATAAACTATCATTTCAAGGATAAAGTATTCTGCAGAAATGTATACGTACTATGTGGGGATGGAATCAAATCCAGCAAGCTCTCGCAGCTCATCCACCCGGATATATCTGACACTTTGGTAAATCTATCTGTGCCTTTGAATATTGGGTACGCGGTAGAACAGCCGATGTCCTTTCTTGTCCTTCCCGATTAAAGCTGGTAGCGGATATTTACCCTCTCTGTTTATCGTTTGCGCATCTCAGAGGCACAGATAGATTTGCCAAGCTGTAATTTGTTTTTTGTGGATCTGGTATCAATTCAGGCTCTCACACCTCACAGAAATCTTTTAGCCGTTTCTACACCTTACATCATTTCGCTGCCTCCTGTATATTGTCACGTTGAAAATAGAAACCGGCGAAATGTTGGCGTTTGATCGATGTTTCATAACAATAATGTCGGGATTCCGGCGCCCCAGGTATCGAGTCCAAAGTCTATTTTTACTGATGACGGTCAAATTTCTAATTTGAATCCATATTTATATAACTACAAATCGTACCTAGGACTAATACTGCTTGGTTGTGGAATTTTTGCCGATCAGTTCGTTGATAAATAATAATATTATGCTTTCGAATACTTCGATAAATATTTATTTTTCGTGCGAGTTGGTGAACTTTCTGGATTTCTCCCAAAAAATAAGTTTACCGTGGAAGTGTGGTGTCTATTTTGCAAAGCATATGTCGCTTGTCAAGGAAAAACCAAGACTCTGACAAACTGCTAGAACTATGCTTGGAGGATTATGAAACTGCTAATCACATTCTGTGTACATGCCCTGCAGCGGTCAGAACTAGATTTTCAATATTTGGCAATACGAAAGTAAGGCCAGAAAACCTGGTAAATTGTTCTTCCAATGCATTCCTCAATTTCGTTAAGAGATTGGATATACTGGGAGAAATATAACTATAGGGTGAGCCACAATAGGCCATTGGCCGAAGTGGAGGGCCTGATACGGGCCCATTCACGATCAAACCTAACCTAAACCATTGTTTAAATAGAAGTAAGATAGTTAGTCAATGAGAGAGAGAGAGAGAGAGAGAATATATGTTATTGTACATAAGAAAAACTCTTGTTGACAAACACATTTATAAAAATTTACAGTATATGGATGAACATATTTAATGTTACTGTCAAAAATTGATGAACAATTCACATGAAAAAAATAATAATAAAAACATAAATATTGAGCGTTAATTGAATACTTTTACAATACATAAATTTAAAAATATGAACAAATTTAACAATAACATTAAATGTAAACATTAACCTAAAGTGTATCAAAAAATTCTTTCAAGCTATAGTAGGCCTTATCACTTAATAGATTTTAGTTTTGTTTCTAAAAACCTGGAGATTCCTCTCTTTAAAATCGCATGGTATTTTGTTATACATTTTCACTCCATTGTGAATTAGAGAATATTTCACTAGATTGGATGTGGGAATAGGAAGCTTCAAGTGAATTTCGTTCTGGCGAGTATTATAGGGGGTGTTGTTGATTTCATACTCCAATATATTTTTATGAATTATAGAAACTGTCTCCAATACAAAAATTGAGCCAAGAGGATTTTATGATCGTTAAATAAAGATTTACATGATTCTCTGAATTTTGCTTTGAAAAGGTACCTAATTGCCCGTTTCTGAAGTACAAATACTGATAGTTGATTGTTACATACCCCCCAGAAAGATTTGCCATAGTGTATATGGGAGTCTATGAGTGCATAATAAACCGATTTGGCAGCCGTAAATCCTAATTCGTTTGAGACCGTTCTCAATATACGAGGGCTGTTTGGTAACTCCGTGACTATTTGAATAAAGAAAAAAAAAATTGGCAAATAAGCGTTTTATTTTTCAACATAATCTCCTTTTAGATCAATACATTTAGTCCAGCGTTTTTCCAGTTTTTTTATTCCTTCCAAATAATAGGTTTTCTCAAGGCCCTCAAAATAGGCGTTTGTTTCGGTTATAACCTCTTCATTCGACCCAAATCTCTTACCACCCAGCCATTTCTTCAGGTTTGGGAAAAGAAAATAGTCGCAAGGGGCTAAATCTGGAGAATATGCTGGATGGGGTAGTAGTTCGTAGCCCAATTTATGAATTTTTGCCATAGTGACTACACACGTGTGCACTCGTGCATTGTCTTGATGAAGCAGCACTTTTTTTTTCGCTAAATGTGGTCGTTTTTGCCTCAAATCAATATCGAATCTGTCTAAAAGCTCTGAATAATATTTGCCGTTGATCGTTCTACCCTTCTCTAAGTAATCTATATGAATGACACCGCGTGCATCCCAAAAAACTGTGGCCATAACCTTGTTGGCTGACAGACGCACCTTAGCCTTCTTTGGTGCACGTTCACCAGTTGACACCCACTGTTTTGATTGTTCCTTGGTCTCTGGGGTATTGTGATAGATCCATGTTTCGTCTACGGTTATATAACGGCGCAAAAACTCGCCCGGATTGCGATTGAACTTTGCCAAACACTCCTTTGAAGTGGTCACACGGTTGCGCTTGTGGTCGAGTGTGAGCAATCGCGGCACCCATCTCGCGGATAGCTTCTTCATGTCCAAATATTCATGTAAAATGTGATGTACTCGCTCAGTTGAGATGCCTACAGCCTCAGCTACCTCACGTACTTTTATTCTCCGATCGTCCAATATCATTCCATGGATTTTATCGACGATTTCTGGCGTGATGTCCTCTTTTGGGCGACCTGAACGTACGGCGTCACTTGTGCTGGTACGACCACAACGGAACTCAGTAAACCACTTCTTAACCATTGAAATTGATGGTGCAGAGTTCCCATAGTATTTATCAAGTCTTTCCTTGGTTTCAGTTATGGTTTTTTTACGCAAAAAATAATGCTTAATCAACACACGAAATTCACTTTTTTCCATTTTTGTTAAAATTCACGAGGTTGTCTGCTTCTAATTGCTGTCAAACACAAACCAAATGTCGCAGCTTGCTCAAAATTTGACAGTAGTCTATTGAAAGATGGTGGTTGACAGCAGCAGTGTTGCATTTAAAGTTACTGCGCGGGAAATTTAAAAAGTCACGGACTTACCAAACAAGCCTCGTATAACGACCAGAAGCCAGTTTTTTATTTAATTGAGTTATGTGCTCTCCGAATTTTAAATTACTGTCCAAAAGTAATCCCAAAAATTTTGCTGAATTCTTGTTTTCTATCGGTTGACTTCCTGAATGCACATTTGATTTACAACATTTGAATGCAATTACAATTGTTTTTTTTAGAATTCAGAGAGAGTAAATTAGAATCGAACCAATTTTGGATTTTAACCTGTGGAAAAGGTATTGGACCCAAACGCGAGTGTCATCTAGCGTGATCAGATACAAACATGAATATTTGACGTCATTTTAATGCAGGTTTCTTTCAAAAAACCAGATTTTAGTGCTGTCCCATTGGTTCAATCAAGTTATGACATGACTTGGAGGCCAGATCACTGAAGTTACGACATGACTTGGATGCGAGATCACTACATGTCGCATCCATTTGAATACAATATAAATCCCATAAGATTGGCTAACTATCGTACTTCTATATAAACAATGCCTAAACCTAATTACTTTCACATTCCCCTTTCATTTACCAACGACTTTCTCGAAAACGGTTAGCTGATTCCAAAAAATACAAGAGGCAAAAATCCTAGGTTTTTTCATGGCCAACTTGACGGTGAAGTCTGTTTGTAAGAAAAATGATTCACATTATACAGCTCGATCAGAAAAATGAAAGAACCACGTACCTATAATACTTGAATCACTACTATAATGAGTAATGGTTGCAGTACAATAAACATATTTTCGATCAATATGAGCATAAAATGAATTGCATGAATGGTGTGTTCCAGTTAGAACATGAAGTTTCTTCGAATTCGCCGATTAGGGGTCAAAGTTTGAGATAACATTTCCAAGAACTTGTTGAATTCAAATAATTCTATTTTTCCAATAATTTTTAACAACACTTTGTTGACAAACTTTGAATATATTTAACTGGCAGATGATAAAATGATGAAAACGTAATATCGTGCGGTATGTAGTAAATATCACTGATTTTCAATGAATTGTATACGGACGCTAGGTTTGAAATTTTCAAAAATGGAAAAGGAAATTTGCCAGTACTTATTTTGATTTATACAATTGTCCTGTTTAAGTTGAAAAAACTACTATTATCAGCTTAATTTTTATCGATATGAGGAATTATTAATGGTTTATATCTCGGTTTATATTCATCAACAAATGATAAGAATAAAATCGGCAAAGTCGGAATACCCTTCTCTCCAAATATTTCCACAAAGTGGAAAATATGTGGCAAAAATCTGACAGAAAGCAACTACTTCCCTGGCTAATGCCACGACGGATACTGTGCAACATTCTTCAAAGAAGACTCAGTTGCAAGTGCTTATTGTTGACAAACAAAAGATTATTCTTAATTTGGATAGGGATGACCACCTGCAGACATGTTTCGAGGTTGTTGCCTCTCATCAGTGCAAGGGTAGATCCGACAACTTTGAGTTGTCTTGTCCCTGCCAAATGAATTACAACCTATTGTTTATCTAATAATTCCCTACGGATGAAGCAGCGACCTACAGTAAGTCAGTCGCTGCGTCATCCGCCAGGAAAATCAATAAGCACTCCTCGAGACAGCAAAAGACTCCAGGTAGAGTAAATGCGAAAATTCGAACAAGTTCGAATGTTTTGCCGGGAAGTACAAATAAATGATAAGAATTAAATCGACAAAGTCGAAGTACCCTTCTCTACAAATATTTCCACAAAGTGGAAAATATGAGGCAAAAATCTGACAGAGAACAACTACTTCCCTGGCTAATGCCACGACGGATATTGAACCACATCTGACAGATATTTGTGCAACGTTCTTCAAAGAAGACTCAGTTGCAAGTGCTTATTGTAGACAAACAACAACCACATTAACAAGGTTGATAATTCAAAAATTGAAATCAGAAATGATTTCTGGTTTTCTAAAAATACTGAAACAAAAAACGCTGGAGAAATGTCGAAGGAACTGTTAAAATGCGATTGGTCGGAAAAACACTTTCGTAAAATCATTCCAGGTTACCAAGAATGATTTCGAAATGGAAAATTTAGACCACAGATATCTACTGTTTTGCAGCTGGTAGAGAAGATCGTCGAATATTCCAGATAAGTTTGTGCCGACACATACAAAGTTTTCTGCGATCTTCATGAAATCCTACCTACTTGAAAAATTGCAATGGTTCAAATTTGGAAAAAACACAAAAAATGTTGTGTTATGTCATATTTATCGAAATAGTTCAAAATATCAAAATAATGACACGCCACTGCTTTTTTTCAAATAGGTAAATAACATTTTATAATTGTTCTTTATACCGGGTGTCCGCGGAAAGTGGCTTGCCCCTAAAACTTTTTTTTTGAAGATACGTAATGAAATTTGGAGGATCTGGATAAGACATGCAACTTCCGGTTCCACCGGAAGTGACTTAAACTTTCGATTTTAAAATGGAACACCCAGTATATTTTCACCTCTTTTGTCTCCACATGACATTCTGAATATAACCATGTATCATTTGTCAGTTTTTGTTACCAATTTTTTTTTTCAATTTCGAATTTTATTTTTCAATCTAGAGTGCTATGGATACGTTCAAATCACTAATTACAGCCCCAAAATTTTGGGAAATATACAACTTCACTGTTTTCTGTCAAAATGAATGTGCCATGCAAAATTTAATTTTGAAATTGGAATTACTAATTATTTACACCTATAGGATTTGAAAAAAAATTCGTTAAAAAACTTCGTTAGATGTTTCATAAAATAAAGCATCTTTTGGTATTAACCCTTAACCACTGAACGTTGTAGGACGAACGTATTTACTGAACCAGGGTCAAAGTGACCCTGTCATTTGAATAATTTTTTATAAATATCTAATATCGATATTTAGCAATTTGAGCTAGTTTACAATGCTGAGTAGTATCTTTTCCAATGTTACGAAACGTCACTGCTCAAAATAAAATGTATAATATTTTTCAACAAAAATTATATAAAGCGTAGCATTTCTGCAGTTCGTAATATAAAAATTGCCAAAATATAAGTATTACATTTCAATAACCATTGTTTTGGTAATATATGAAAAGTAAAAATGTAAGGCATATGAAAAATTATTGAAAAATTTTCAAATTATTAACTGAAAAAATAAAAACTGCAATGGATGTCCTGAAGTCATCAGATCAGATCATTGCATCAGATTCATTCATTTTCTTGTCAACATATGTGTTTGAATCCTCCCATCCACTGAAGAAGTGTGTCTTCATAGTCTGGGTCTATAAATTTTACTGTCCGCGATGAACCAGCCATAATACTTTCGACAAATACCCTCAAAGAAAGAGCGAAAAAGAAAGAGCGAAAAAGCTTACTTTCGATATTTTCATACGGAATAGAACACCAAAATACACCTTCAACGTCTATTCAGCAACCGACGGGAAGGTACTGAGACGACCAACTGAAAAGATTGTACATGCAGCACACAGTCAGCAAATTAAAATTGTACAGGGTCAAATTGACCCTGGTTCAGCCATTGATGATTTAAATAAGATTTAAATTCATCGAGTAACCTTTGACAAACACAACTAATAAAAAAACAAAATCATTGATGATATCGACTTTTTATTTTACTTTCTCTTCTGCAGAAGTAAATTAGGTATTTATTGTGTAATTATTTGAAGAATAAATTCATGATAAAATTTATGCAAGAAGATATTTTATTAGCTTTTGGATTATTGATTTTGTTTTATCAGTTGTGTTGGTTACAGGTTGTTCGATACATTCAAATCTTATTTAAATCTCCTATTTCTAATATAATCTTCAAAACCTTTTTTACGGAAGTTTGTTCGAAACCTACTGATGTGAAGTATCAAATTAATCGTAATCGTATGCTCTTTTTCCTAATCCGACGAGCCACCATGTTACCATCTGAAAACAATTAGTAATAGAAATTTTAAAATGAAATTTCACATAGTAGATACATTTTGATCAAAAACGGTAGAGTTGTATTATTCTCAAAATTTTCGGACTGAAATTAGTGCTTTGAAGAAGTCCATAGCACTCTAGAATGAAAAATAAATTTCAAAATAAAAATAAAATTCGGGGACAAAAAGTGACAAGTATCACACGGTTTTATTGAGTAAATCTTTTGGATAAAAAGTAAGTGAAATTATACCTGGTGAAAATCGAAAGTTTATGTCACTTCTGGTAAAACCGGTAGTCTCATACAGTTCCTCCAAATTTCATTCCATTATCTTCAAAAACAAAAGAGTTATAGGGGTGAGCCACTTTCCGTGGATACCCGGTATTCTCATAAGAAAGGTCTTCGGACATTTTTCCTTCCGGCAGACGGTTTTCAATTTGAAAAATTAAATGCATTCATTGAGACCAGGAAAAAAATCGCAAAGGGAAGCAAATCAATGCATTTCATTTTTCAAATTGAAACCTTCCTCCGGGCCTAAAAACGACAATTACCATTTTTATGAAAAGATAGAGGACAATTATAAAAGTGATATTTATTGAAAAAATACAGTGGCGTGTAATTATTTTCATTAAAAATATTGCTGGGTTTCTTAGTAACAGCGACAACACTGATGATAACCAAAAAATATCTCTATCTTTGAATAAAATAATTTTTGTGTACTTTGTATTTTCCAAAATTTAGAGAAAAATATCTACAATGCTGTTTTAGAGATAATCTGAGATAACTGATTTTTAGTTAAATTTCAACACATTATGAAACACCCTTTATATGTAATTCATGTAAATGATTTTAAGACTGGCAATGACTTGTTTTGCATTTGCATTCAGAAAACTGCTTGTCACTGTATAAGCTACACGATTAAGATGTTTTTTGTACATAGATAGTATCAGGCTTTCGGACAGCCAAATGACTAGACAAACGTACATTTCATTTTTTTTCGTCATTTATCCAACTTCCCAACCCAATTTCCATTTTCCACTCTACGTCAACTACTGTTCTCATAATTCATATTATGACCTATGACATTGACGGTCCTTGTTGAATACAATACATTTCATAGAAACCGGGAAATTATTATGTGTCCATTTCACCTGAACGAATTGGATCACTTGTAAGAAATTGTTATACGAGGTGAATCATGAGGCAGAGCTGAAAATTAAACAACATTATTGTTATATATTAATTATTATTATATTATAGTATTAATGTTCATGAAGTAGCAGGGTACACATTTTTTTCATCACCTGAAAAGAAATCATTATTTGGAAGATACAACTATTCAGTACTATAAAGAAGTATAAGAGATTTTGGAAATGTATTCTCACGACATACGCATCTACTCACAATTCACCACAAATCACCACAAAGGAAGTCTAACGGTGATAAATGAGGAGATCTAGTAGGCCAATCTATACTGATCCTCGCCTTCCAATATGAAACTTGACTACCGGTCCAACAAAACGTGGAGTACCTCCATTTCATTATATCAAGGATGGTCAAGATACTTTCATCCATTGTGGTCATAAAAATTATTGCAGGTTTTGATAAACATACGATTTTCAGAGTATTCTGAAATTATTGAAGAACATTTGCTTACAAGAATAATTCTTAGGCTATTTGTTGGTTCCCAAATCACTGTGGGTACGTCACTGAATTGAAAAATAATGTGATTTCAGAAATAATACTTTAGAAGGCAGGCGTGACGTGACAGCCAGAGCGCTATAAAAGCTCTGAATTCAATACAGAAAAAGTCAAAGCAAGTTTGGGAAAGCCTTCAGAGCCTTGATGAACTGTCAAAACACAACAAGGTTACACTTGTGTGGGTGTCCACACAGGGGAATTGAAGGCAATGAAAATATTGACCAACTTGCAAAACAAGCATCTGAATAACCATTCACAGACCCAGAACCAGCGTTTGGAATTTGCAAAACCCGATGCGGAAACCTAATCAATGATTGAAAGAAATCAAAACACCAAACACATTGGGACCAAATCGAGGGGCATCGACACAGCATAGCTATGGTGAGGTACCTGAGCCAGACACTGACGGCTGACACCCTCAACCTCAACAGATATAAGATACGCACAATCACCGGCTTACTAACCGGACACTGCGGCCTCGGAAAACACCTACACACCATGGGAATAAATAAAGAAACCGTGGAATGTAGACTCTGTGGTGACAAGGAAGAAACAGCCTCTCACATCATCTTCGAATGCGACGTGCTGCTCAACAAGCGCGACAGAATTTTCGGACAGATCAACCTAGAAACAGGCATGAATCCGAAACACCTAGTAAATAGTAAACCTGGTGAAAAACACAGGCCTATTTAACTAGGAACCACTGACGACGAACAATACAATAGACCCCAGCTGGTCTCAGTGTTAAGGAAAACCTCAAAGGTAAACCCGGTATCTCGCTCGTCAACCATTAACTAACCAAACAACCAACCATGCTGACAATTTCAACTTAAGATTAAAATTGACATGTCTGAGGATTTTTTGGAGTTACTCTTCATATTTCAAGTACTGCTTTTATTATTGTTAAGTAAACGAACTTCAGTGGATGCTTCGAGTAGAGCCAATATTGCTTTTTGAGATGGATATGTTTCCACACTGTATTTGGCTCATTATGTGATAGAACGGTATCTAATCTTGACAGAGAAGTCTTGATTATGATAGCTATGAATAAATAAATAGTGGTTTTCAAACTAGTAATTTACTATAATTTTAAAGGTCAGCTTATTATTATATATTAGTTTAGTTACCTTGGAAGTTTTTTTACTATTTTCGGCATTTCTGCCACAACCGAAATTATGCAACTCATACATTTCTGATGTCTTATTTCAAAAGATAGCTCTGAACAAGACGATCCGGTAATAAAATAGTTTCCAACCTTCTGCTGCATCCAATACGATAAAAAATTTTTTCGGCAAATATTCAATAGAACACAGCTACTGCTCCTTACGACTGCTGACTTACAGCTAGATTTGATTGAGTTTGCATTATCACGAATAGACATAAGTCGATTTACGCCACTTTTGTATTTATTTTCCTGTGTAATATTTGCAAACACATAGTGGCATATCTCAATTTTGCCTGTTATAACTTGTTGAAACTTATTTGCTGCAAGCAATTGTTCTGTTCTGGAATCTGGATCATTCTGAGGAAGTCTGTCTCAGAGGTAACTACTAAAATATTGTTGCTTATAATATTCTCAAAGACAATGGATATGCTAGTACGTTGGAAAGATGGAACAAAAATATTGTTTCGTCTAGTGAATTGCTAACTACTTCTAGAATTATAAACGGTGAAAGTAAAGGTAAAATGTTATACAAAAAGAAGTGGTTTAGTGGTGTCGTAATAGACATGGAAGAAAGTGTGGCTGCAGAGTGGTATTTAGATGATGATGTACCTTTGACAAACCTTCTTAACCTATTGTAAAATACAGAAACTGCAACCTAGTAATATTGGTAAGACCGTTAAGGAAGGAAAATTTACATAGTTTATAGAATATACTTATCGTAACTTCAAAAAGTTATAGGTTCTTGAAAATAGATCAGTCTTAATAATCTGAAAAAGGACGACAAGGATACCACGAGTTCAATCGGTATTTCTTCAGCTGGTACAGAAACTATGATGGAAATGGAACCAATACCAGATATAGAAATTACTGATGATGTTGTTAAAGCCATGGAAGCAGCTATATATAAGAAAATTGTCTTACAACAATTGTTTGCTTTTCAAAACACAATGAAACCGTTTCACCTTCACATTCAATAGAATTTTCTTGGATTCATTTAGCGCTTATGATTTCGCTGCCGATCCCCCATATTGTAAACCTGTGAAGTTATAAATGCAAGAGGGAGGTTTTTGGCTCCTGTCTTACATGCCTGATATGCTTTTCTTGGATCATTTTGAAAATTATGACTCATGCATGCAACGATCATAGTAGCAAGAAAGCACGATATTAAAAATTATTTTTAAACACATCAGCTAACGACACTGACAATGAAATAATATATCGGAAATGTATGCAGAGGAAGGAAGTAAAAAAGAATGCACGCATTTAAAATTACCTCGTGTAAATAAACAAATATTAACGATACGTACATAAACAAGAAAAATGTACCATACCCAAATTCTTAAACGAAAGATACAAAACGTAGAATGTGATGCTTTTTTACTGATGAAAATCGAGGCAAAATATTCGTAATCATACAACGGACTAGGAAATTTAACTAACCAGGGAGTAGTTTAGCTAGTTAAGACATACAAAAGTAGATACAATTAAACAGAAGACAAGGATCAATCTAGAAGGCAGAACACTATAGTTTTTATCTTACAAGTAACAATGAAAAGGTTTTTTCAATCTAAAACTTTCAGATTTCACAAAACAAAGATGGACCAATGTTCTCTATGTATCTCATTCATAGTGATGATAATACAAAATTGAAACTAAAATACTTATATGAAAAACATTCCGCAGAAAAAAGGTCAGATAATTGACGAATGAATACAAAACAACAGCTTCTATTGACAAAAAAGTCGAATGTGGAAGTTTTGATATACAAGTTTTTACTTACCAGTATCCAAAGAAAGTTCTTCATTTTATTACTCTGTATTTTGAATTTTACCACGGACAAAATGAAGGTGATTCTGTACATAGCTGCATATCGAACGCTGTATCACATGCAGGAGACCTTTTTGTATCTTCACTAATGTCAAATTGGCTAGACGTCAAAGGCCATACGATGTTTTTCCATTAGGATTCGAAGATTTCATTGACTTCAAAAAGTTATCTCAGAATCTTGATATTACAGAGTAGGAAGAAGAATTCTATCAAATGGAGTGACTTTATGGAATTTAAAGTTTCTAAACTACATCGAGACATATTGTTTTTTTAAATCAAGCCATAATTAACAAGAACTCAAAAAAATAACTTTGAAGAGAAAAAAGATAAATTTGAAAACCGTTAATCTACTTCATCTTAATGAGGAGCCTAATGAGATAGGGAGGGAAAAGTACCAAGACTTAATGTCTCTTTGTCAAGGAGAAACTCCAGTTGTTTGTTAAAGTCGTCTAGTACAGAAACGTTTACGCTTTCGTTCCACACAGCGGCAATATAGGCGGAGAAGTGAAAATGATCAACTTGGTATTATTATTTCATGTTCTGTTTATGTTTGCATAAATGAACAAAAAAGGTGTAGGTACGATTCATTTCGCTTAATTGAAAAAGCACCTGAATGAAGTAAGTGACTATACTGTATCCTGCAACAAAGAATATTATTTTCACAAGGTGCCGATTCTCATTTACTATTAATTTTTCAGAACTGAAAGGATTTGCCCTTTTAAGCACCAGCGTAAATGTACCCACTAATCCAAATGTACCTGCAACATATAAATTAAGATCATCATCATTCTATATAATTAATGAAAAACTGTAAATGCTTCCCCTGAAAAAGTGTAAAATATGAGATACGCCATTACGTGTTCTGAGGAACGATATGATTGGTTAAATATTGGTGAAATATTCAACCAGTGTGCTATCAAACCTAGAATCGATATGAGAGTAATATTGGTATGTATTGCAATATTTATTCAACATGTTGATGAAATATTGCTATATCCACATGAACGCTACAGTTATAACAAGTTTTCTTCAAAATCTAGCAGTTTCAAATCGACTTCATTATCTTGCATCTCCATTGACAGAGGCAACCACCGTTCTGAAGACTCGAATATAAATAGTTTCGATAAACGCATCTCATGCGCCGTCAGGGATGGCGTACATAGCACAACCAAAACAAAAGTTGATTTGCCGACTTCTCCGAAACTCACAAGATCAACTATAACTCCATCCAACTCACTATCCAGCAGTCTTAACTCAAGTTCTTTACCTCGCCGCTCCAGTGACAAGGACAATCATAGTATTAGAGTCTACTCAGAAGATGATAGCAGTGGCGAACGCAGCTCAAACAGCTACAACACCTTCAGGTGGTACACGGTACTGTTAAAACACTAGGCCTCAATGGGTTGAAAAACATTGGAAGCACCTGTTTTATGAACAGTGTTATCCAATGTTTATCAAACACGAGATGGTTATTAGAGTATTTGAGGAAGGATGCCTATACAAGAGACATAAACACAAGTATCTCTAGTATGAAGGGAGCCTTAATCAATGCCTTCGCAGAGGTGATAAAGGAGCTATGGTCAGAAGATTCTTCTGATCGAGTGGTAAATACAGTCTCTTTAAAGAGTCAAATACAAATATTTGCACCTCGTTTCATTACTTACTCCCAGCAAGATGCCCAGGAGTTCTTGCGATACCTTCTGGAGGGTCTTCACGAAGATGTGAACAGAATAACGGAGAAGCCAAAACCCATTCTGACGGAGATAGACGAAAAGTTAAGTGACGGTGAGAAGGCACAAGAATCTTGGTCGAAGTACTTAAGAATGGACAATTCCAAAATCATTGATAATTTCGTTGGCCAGCTAAAGTCCACATTGAAATGTACGTATTGCGGGCACTGTTCTGTCACCTTCGATCCGTTCTGGGACCTATCACTACCAATACCGCAACGAACAGGCCAACTGAGATTATCGCAGTGTTTAGATTCGTTTACGAGGGAAGAAACGTTGCATGGCGACGAGAAGCTAACTTGTGCTAAATGCAAAAAGAGAAGGAAGTGTACCAAATCCCTATCAATTTACAAGTTCCCCAAAATTTTAGCGATACATTTAAAAAGGTTTTCTTCGATGGATCGATTCAGAGGAAAATTGAATGTAATCATCGATTTTCCGTTAGAGGGCTTGGATATGAGTAATTATGCGGCAGACAATGTAGCCCCTTTCCGCTACAGTCTGTACGCATTATCAAATCATAGTGGGACTACCTACAGCGGGCATTACACTGCCTACTGTAGGCATCCGTATGCGGGCACGTGGCACGAATATAATGATTCTCGCATATCCCCTATTTCATCCAGATCCCTCGTGAGCGGAGAGGCTTACGTTCTATTTTATGAACAAGAAGGCACTAAATCGCACCTTTGAGATCATATTTAGTTATATTTTTATTTTTATTATATATTTATTGTTGTATTTTATTGTTCAAATATCAGAAGTATATGTAGACATTGTTTTATGGACATTGGTAAACATTATTCAAGCAATATAGATTGACGTGATTTGTTGAACATTGTTGAAATACCATTCATTCAAGTTGCTATCAAACTCGGATGTACAATATTGTTCTATTGACATTGGTAAAAATGATTCAACCACTATTGACCTAATGTGGGATTATATGATTTGTAGAGTTTGATGAAAGAATATTCAAGCAATGTGCTATCAGACTTGGAAATACAATATTGTTTTTTATCCCTATAATCGATATGAGAGGAATATTGGTAAGTATGTATTGCAATATTTATCCAACATGTTGGAAACAATATGTAGACAATATTGTTTTATGGACATTGGTAAACATTATTCAAGCAATATTGGTTGATGTGATTTGTTGAATATTGTTGAAATACCATTCAACCAATGTGCTATCAAACTTGGAAGTACAATATTGTTTCATCCATATTGGCAAAATATTTTCAACCACTATATTGAACCAATGTAGGTTAATAGGATTTGTTAAGTTTGATAAAATGATATTCAACCAGTGTGGTATCGAACTTGGATATAGAATATTGATTTTTAAACCTAGAATCGACATGAGATGAGTATTGGTATTACAATATTCAACAACAAATATTGATTTATCGATATTGGTAAAAATTATTCAACCAATATTGATCCAATACTATATATGACGTCTGCATTCAGAATAGATTGGCCAATATTTCACCAATATCAAGTGATATTATATTCTTTTTCCAATATTCAACCATACTGGATCAATGTTTTTTACATTTGAAACATTGATCTAGATATCTATATCGGCCCAATATAATAATAATAATAATATGAAATCAGGATCAGCCAATATAAGTGGGTTGCATTGCTCATCAAGTATTTCAACACTTTCACACCGAAAACCTTAGTAATTGTGCAACAACAACAAATTGTTCCACTGCTCAGTTTTTAACTGAATTATTTTGGCAATAAATCATTGAACCGACTGTTCAACGCAAAGGCAATGCTCGTATTTAAAATAGCGATTCAAGTGCTTTGAATTTTTGAAGTTTGGACTTTATTCTAGCGTAGACTGGCTTGGATATGGGAATTTCGTTGAGGTAGGTACTGCGTGGAACTTTGAACTGTGTGAAGGTTGGATTGGAGTTGTACGATATAATCTTGGGATGGTGTCTTTGTCTTGTCTTGTCTTGTCTTGTCTTGTCTTGTCTTGTCTTGTCTTGTCTTGTCTTGTCTTGTCTTGTCTCGTCTCGTCTCGTCTCGTCTCGTCTCGTCTCGTCTCGTCTCGTCTCGGTCTCGGTCTCGTCTTGTCTTGTCTTGTCTTGTCTTGCCTTACACAACTTTCAAGAAGCACTATTGGAATCTCGTCTAAACCATTGGAAGTTTTATTTCTCATACCTAGTACGTATATTTTTTAATTCATACTTATCAAGAGCATTAAAAAACATTGAATTTTTCTGTTTGCTGAGAGTCGTAGTATACTCTTCATCTACGGCTGATGTGGCATCGACCAATTTCACAACAGATGTTGCAAAAAAATTACCAGATTCATTTGCAATAGAAACGTTTTCACTTATAGTAATGTCATTCAATTTTAGGGTAATTTTAGAATTTTCTTCATTTAGTTTCATGTTTGCCAATTCCCAAATTTTTTCATTTTTTTTTTCAAATTACTGTTGAACATTTTTTTCTGTTGTTCGATATTTTTTTAAAGATGTTTTTTCCTTTCTTTGTATGTGATGTGCATATTTTGATCACTAGAAATTTTTCGTAAGCGATTAAGGTCCTGCAAGTGAGTGGATTCTTGAATTAATCCAAGTGGAAGGGGGACGTGAAAGTTTTGCTTTTGTTGTTTGCGTGATTTATGTTTTTTGGGATGTGTTATTTCAAAACACCATAAAAAGTTTCATAGAATGATTCGAAGACCATGTCAATGTTTTTATTACTGACATCATCAGTAGTGTTTGGTTATCTTTTCAAAAAAAGTTCTTGGAATTCCCTAATTGAATTATTATTTACACTTCTGTAATATGTTGCCTCGAATTTCGGTGCATAACATATATGCGTAGATGATTTATGATTCCATTTTATGATTTGTGCATTATGATCGGCAATTGGGGCATCAATTATTTTTAAATGGTAGTTATTTACCTTAGTCTCAACATAGTCAATAGGACTTGCCAGGTAGCCAGAACCCTTGCTGTTACATTGGTTCGTATCTAACGATTATATTAGAATTCCACGACTATTGTGATGATATGGAAATCTAACATCGTGTTTTTTCAATAATTATAATCCAGTTTCGATGATAATTCGCACATGAACTTGAAACTAGTTCGTCAAATTATAGAAGCTCAAGAGCGGAAAAACGAAAGCGGAAAGAACTAGAAGAAGAAGAAATGATGAAGGAAATTCTGAGCCTATACAGAAATACAATAAACAATCCTCTCATTAGCTATTTATTCTTGTCCCATCAATGTTTTCCACATAATTATATCTTCAAAAAATATGGAAATAGATGTTTAGGATTTTTGCGCGTTAGGTGCTCTTACCCCGCACTCAGAACTTCGAATACAGGATGTTCCACAAGAAGCAGGACAGGTAGCAGGTCAAGAACGATGTTTCTTCTTCAATCCAGAACCAAGGCCATGAAGTCTAGACAACGTGTAAAATGTAACAATTTTGTTTGTGTTCAATATTCCGCGAAGCAAACACGTTCTATCGAATGTAATGGAAGATATTAAGTGGTAACCGATAAATAAAAAATAAATACAGTGCCTGCCATAAAGTAGGTTAGGTTACGGTAGGAAGGTCAGCAAGTATGATATTTGTAACCTTAACGTACGTTGGAAAAATAACAGGCTATTGCAGGATTTTTTAGAAAAAACAATGTAGAGGAAGCATTCTGGCCGCATGCCAGATTATCTAATTTCCTTTTCAATTCCAGAGATACAGTCAAAATTGAAAATATTAATGCGTCTTCTCGATATCTTCTCCGTTAGTGGGTTTGCGAAGTTTTCGTAGAGAGCTACGAACACCCACCTTGGTGTCTTTTTTTTAACAGTCTTTTCCCCTGATACTTTTGTAATATTAATATAATTTGATTTGTGTCTAGTTATTTTCGCACTATTGCAAAAGAGCAATATGATTCATACTCAAATAATGAGAAAGGGACTGGTTTTCAATCATGAGTAAAAATAGTATATTTTGCAATAAACACAAGATGATGCCCATTTTGTGCAAGGTACATTCTATCTTTTTTTTACGACAACCTCTCACGTTTAATATTGTGATAAACAGTGATACCATGAAATATGTAAATATTTTTTGTTTGTTTTATACAGTGTGGTCCACTAAGTGTGCAACAAATGGGAAACTTGTTTATTATCGATTTCTCAGAAAATTTTATTCTTGACAAAAGTTAGTGCATGTTCCAAAACTATACCAAGTGTACCTGAAATGGCTTTATGACAAACACCATACAGGATAGGCCAAAAAATATAAAGTTCGTTCAAGAGTAAAGTACCCTTATTTCAAAAAATATAGAAATATGTTGAAGAGAAAAGTTGCTTAGAATTAAAAGTTATGTTCAGATACGAAGTCATGGCCTGCTATTCGAATTTTTTTTTTCGTTTGGAAAATATTGAATTACCCCCTTATGATACATATTTTTACTATTTTGATTTAATATGTATGTGAAGTAGCCACAATCAAATCAGGTTGGAGTTATTTTTATCAAATTAAAGTGTATTTGTAAAATTTACTTGGATTTGTATTTTTTTAGGTGACCGTCAACTTCATGTTTGTTGCAACGATATTTAACAGAACTCTAGAATAAAACAAATACTCTTTTTAACGAGGCAAATACTTTACTAAGTAAATGTTCATATGAATAAACTGTCAAAATCTATCGCGGATAGCCATGAACAAAAAAGAACCAATAAGCGATAGTACAGAAACTTACAGTAGGTAACTGAACAGGTGCTAACAATAAAAAATATCGAAGCGTTTATGTATGTCCACCTTCTCTTTCGATGCATCTAATTGTTCGCTCATGAAATTCGTTTACTGTAGATCGCAACACATTAGCGGGAATATTTCTGTATGAACTCGTATTGAAGTTTCAAGCTCAGCAACATTATTAAAGGGGCGATCTCTGTAGACTTTTTGTTTTAAGTATCCCCATAAGAAATAATCCAGAGGTGTAAGGTCTGGAGAACGAGGAGGCCATCGAGGATCGGTATTTCGTCCTAACCATTTATTACGAAATATCCTATTCAGCCACTGAGAAACATTTCTGGTAGAATGGGCATCCAAAAACTCTTCTATTTCAGTTTCCAAAAAGTTCAAGTACCTGTTCAAATTCTCTCGAAAAAAAATTTGACAGGCAAGTTTCAAGACGCCACACTATCAAACTATAGTATTGTTTTCGGGCGTATGTGTTTTTTGTTCATGGCTATCCACGATAGATTTTGAAGTGTTTTTTAATATCTGTTGAGGCATTGTTGTCAGAAGAACAGAAATTTTATACTTTTATTGAAATAAAGTATGTGATTCTGGTTTTTGAAATCTAGAGCATTCAAATGCCAAACTTTCTCGGTAATTCAATGTACAGTGACATGTGAAAAGTAAGCAACAAATGGAAAACATTTTATTTATGATTTTTCAAAAAAAATTGTCATCAACTTACTTAGCCTAACCTACTTAGTCCCTATCAGATATACTGACTGTTTTGAAAAAACGCATTTTTAAAAATTTGCAAAATCTCAAAAGTTATATTTCGGAAAATATGTAATATTTGGATGATTTTTCAATAAATTCATCAAAACAAATGAATAAAATGAACAGTTATATCAAAATAAAATTAAACATCAACGTATCCTCCGTCCATTTCCCTTGAAAAATTTCTTAGCATAACTGGCGGAACTTGATGGACACATTCTCTTATCGTATTTTCAAGGTGTTGTTGATCTCTGAATGGTCTGTGTTTATAAACCTCAGATTTCAAAAAATATACCCATAGAAAGAAATCGCAGATCTAGGAGGCCATGAACTCACTGAATGTCGATCCATCTACGAGGAATCAGATGAACAAGAAAATCACGCACTCCAACTGTAGAGTGTTTTGGAGCACGTGTCCTGTTGAAAATACATTCTTCTGCGCAGGTTTAATGGAATATTATCTAATGAATCAAGCAGATGAGTTTGAAGTAGAAGAAGGTACCCCTCAGAATTCAGGTTTTCTTTTAAAAATACTAGACCAATGATTTGGTTGTTGAATATACCACACCAGACATTAGTTTTGAATAAATATTGTCCACGTGCCTCTATGACAAAATGGGGACTCACGTCCGCCCGCCACCAGCATTTCTGAGATTTAATAATTCCATTTGATGTGAATGTACTTTCGTCGGTGAAAAACACAGACTGGATGAATGATCTAGCTTCTTCTATTCGCCCCTGCACCCAAAAACTGAAATACAGCCGATCATCATTATCTCCTTCTTGCTTCTTCATGAATGACCATGATACTACAAACGACTATAGGTTTGAAAGCCCGAAACTCATTTGCTATCAGGACTCTTCTGGCCGATGATGGTATCATGGTGTTGGGCCGATTTCTCGAAGAGAAGTTCTTGGTAATTTTCATAGCCAATAGGGATTACGCATGATTTTATTTTTTTGGCTTTCTGCATCAATTTCAATCAAAGATATGATCGGTGAAAGTAATTCATCAAGTCTCATTTTTGTTTCTGAAATTTCAAGGTTTCAAATTGCTCTTCGATTTTGAAACAATTTGATATTGATGTCGAATAACTTCCCCCAAATACATGCGCTCCTTGTGGCTGTTTTCGGAATATTGAGTAGTTTTGATAGTTTCAGACAAATATTACACTGTTTTTTTTAAGCGCCCTCTAATGCTGAAAGTTTGAACTGTGTGAAGAAACGATGCATACATATGTCAGACTCGCTAGGAGTACGTTTTCAAATTGAATGAAAAAACTAGCATTTTCAATTCCAATTTAGGAAAAAAGAAACAAAAAAAATCGGATTCTGAGAATGTCACTTAGCTTTTCGGATGGTAATATTCATGTACAAATAAAGATATTTCATAAAGGGGGCACATTCCTGTTCCCTATTGTAAAGCAGATTTTGTCGATCTCTGTGATAGTAACTGATTGGCAGAGATCGATTGGAGTTTTTACAACCCATTTGGGAAACAGTCATGGAAGGTATTTTGCCGAATATTTCCATCGTATGTTAAAAATCCCATATGAAGCGGGACATTTTCGATCATTTATAGCGAAAAATTCCCGGCGGGACATTTTCAGGCTGAAAATTACCCGGTAGGAATCGAAAATTACCCGCTCGGTAATCTATAGTAACGATTGTTAAAATGTACATTTGTCATCTTGACAGGCATAAATACTGAATTTTAAACGTCGTTGAAATGTCACGTTTCGGGAATGATTCGATAACTGTAATTCAAGAAAAAATCACCAAGAGCTAACCAAAAAATACAATGTTGAATTTCAAACTCAGCACATACATTTTTGTTTTAACTCCGGAAATATTCTACCGAATTACACTCGTGCATCAAAATAAACCTGATAATTTTCCATTCAAGCATGTGTCAGTAAAAAAACTGCATTCGGTTATTTTCATATTTTGCTAAAAGAGCCCTCCTCCTTCGAAGTCGGGCTCTTTCGACAAAATATGAAAATAAACTCATGCAGTTTTTAGACAACATGCTTTCATGGAAAATTATCGGTAATTTTGAAGCACTGGTGTAATTACTCCCGAAAAAGTCCCTTGCAACAAAAATGTTTTTGCACAAAGTTTATGAATTCTATGAAATATAAAGAAATGATCGACAGTTTTCAATGGTTTTGCCAATCTTTACATCTGAGGTCATCCAAAAAACAAACGGAGTTTTTAAATGAATTCCACATATATAGGATATTTGTGATTAATTGAAAAATTTGAAGAAATTAATTATTGTAGAATTTCACGAAAAATACAGATCTTGATTCTGACCTTTTTTTGCTGAAAAAATATTTTTTTGAGAATGAGAGCCCATATATTAAAAGACTGTGAAATGAACTGAAATAGGTGGATTCAAGAATTCATGAAGCATATCATTCTAGGGATCGAAAAAGTAGTGCTGGATAATTTACGACCTGGTTGTTCGATGTTAGATATCCAATCACTATACCCAGTGATGTAACAGAGTTACCAATCGTTTTGTTAGTGTGAGAGAAAATCAACAACTCTTGATTGTAATAATTGTTCAATTTATGTTCATTTGTATTGAACCAGTGATTGGCATGTTCCAAAGACAGTTCGTAGATTCAGATTCTTAT
This sequence comes from Chrysolina oricalcia, assembly GCA_944452925.2. Lineage (NCBI taxonomy): Eukaryota > Metazoa > Arthropoda > Insecta > Coleoptera > Chrysomelidae > Chrysolina > Chrysolina oricalcia. The sequence goes on along the minus strand of OX101818.2, from coordinate 13,642,221 downwards.
CAGAATTAATCAACATGGTGGTATTATCTGCAAAGAGTACAGTATTCATTGGAAGCTCATGATGGTACAAGTAATTGATATAATGAATAGCAGAGGCCCTAAAATTGATTCTTGAGGGACACCATGAGTAAGTTGAGCAGCAGATGATAGACTTGCAGTCACCACAACACACTGAGATCTACCACTCAGATTGGATTGGAAAAATTTGAGGGGTATGCCTAGTACACCATGATGTTCCAGTTTTTTCAATAAAAGATGAGAGACGACACAGTTAAAAGCTTTTGTCAAATCGCACAAGGTGGTGATGATTACTTATATTTTCCTCATATTGGCAATTTGTAGTTGATGAAGTCGATGGCATTTCACTATTTTCCATTATAGAAGTCGATGGTATAATTTGAAATTTTCTTCGCATGGTTGCTAGGCAGCAAATGCAGTATGAACCGTAACGTGTTAGGTCCGCTATGCAATATGCTATTATGTGCAACAGGTGATAATTGATTATTAAATTTTAAATATTTTTTTCTTGCAGTCTGAACCACCCTGTACTAAACAGTAATTATGAATACGAAACCAGAAAGCATCAATTTGGTAATAAGTAAATTATCCTACCATTTAACTTGCGAAATAAATGAATAATTCATGTCTACACATCGCCTAATTAATCTTTTTTTCGAGCTTTTGCTTGTTGTTTTTAAGTTAATGATAAATTTGAAGGTTACAAGTACACGAGAATATTTTGATGCCATTAGTGTAGCTGATACACACTACACCTATGCAAATTAGTTTCTTCAGAATGAATTATTATTAATTGATAACCTATATCAATTGGTATTCACATGACTTGAAAAAAAACATTCGCATGTCGATATTCTGTCAGTTCGAATTCTAGTGAGGTGAAAAAATCATGGAAAAGTGTGACACTCAAGGTTTGTTTTGCTCCCCAGTTCTAGAATAGGTACTACACAAGCGCAGTTTCAATTTAGTGACTAGTTCTGAACTGATTATATTTTGATGTGTTTTCTCGATAACTCGTCCTGAACAAGGTTGGAACTGTTGAACCACTTGTTGCTCGCTTTTCAATCGAAGGCGTGCAATATGGTTTTTGCAATATTTGTTTTTAAAGTGTTGAAAATAACTCTTTCAACACCTGATCTCGTCAGTGAAATTATTGCCGCCCTTGGTCTTGAAAAAGTCCTGTGTTCGTATATTAAGCTGCAACCAGAAAACTTACGGTTTAAATTTGAAGTCTGCACTTTTCATTTATTGAAATAGGTACAAGTTTTGAATACAATGCAACATATTTCGAACATCATACTCAATGATGCAAAAAGTATAAGCTTTGTTGATGTAAAGAGAAACATTCTCAATTGAAAATTGATCCAAAACATAACTCCTCTGGAAATAGAAAAAACCTACGATAAATTGAAGTAACTTTTTTGTAATATCTAACATAAAACAACTACACCCTGTTCATATTTTCAATAAAATCTATAGCTTTGTATTCTACGATTCCCCAAATCACTTTAAAAATAGTTTTTCAGTTTGTTTGTTAATTTGACCATCCCCTATCTCTATTTCTATACCTTTCTCTCGCACTCTCTATCTCTCTGTCTCTCTTCCCAGTCTCGTCTCTCTTTCTTCTTTGCCTCTCCTCTCCCTTCCTCAATATGTCTCTGTCTGTATGTAAGTAGCTCTTATCTCTCTGTCTCTTGCACTATCAAAGGTTTCGTTCATTTACAAAACCAGAACTGAAAATTACCATAGTTGAAGTAATATTATAATCGTTAACATGGATTTTGGTCAAATACCGGTTATATCTATTCTATTATATCTTTTCGTTCGTTTATTTACTTGACTTCTTACGATGGCTTCTTCGCTCTGCGCATCTTGGCATAAATAGTTTCATTTGTTTCATGGTTCGTAATACTGCTGATATGCTTGCTTACATGGCAGTAGATATTAGGTATATTGTTTGGCGCAAAGTAACGTTTCATTCGTTAATTTAGTTGCGCTTCAACGCAATGGCTCACTTTTGCATGTTTCGTAATAATGTTAATGTGATTGCTTTCATTTCACGGATAGAATATGTCTCTTGTTGAACGCCATCTAACGTTTCATTTGTTCATTCACTTTCCCTTTAATGCGATGGCTTCTGAAAAAGTCTCACTTATGTTTGATGGTTCCTAATAGTGATGTACTTAAGGAATATTGTTAGGCGTCAACAAAAAAGTTTCATTTGTTCATTTACTTGCTCTTCAACGCAAAAACTTCTGAAAAAGTTTCACTTCGAACTACTGGTTGATTTACTCGTTTACATGGTATTAGGTTCATTATTAGATTACAACAAACATTTCTTTTGTTCATTCTCGTCGTTTTAAGGCGATGACTTCTGAGAAGTTTTACTTATATTTCATGGGCTGTAATACCGCTGATGTGCTTACATGGCATTTGATAAAAGGTTTATTGTTAGGCATCAACAAAAGTTTCATATATTCCTTTAGTTTCAACTCAACTACTTCTGAATGATAAATTATATTTCGTACTTCTGGTTGATTTACTTGCTTACATGGTATCAAATACTAGGTTTATAATTAGACTAAAACAAACTCTTAATTTGTTAATCTCTTCGGTTTAAGGCGATGACTTCTGAAAAGTTTTACTTATATTTCATGGGTTGTAATACCGCTGATGTGCTTACATGGCATTTGATAAAAGGTTTTTTGTTAGATATCAACAAAAGCTTCATAAATTCATTTAGTCTTGCTTCAACTCAACTACTTCTGAATGATAAATTATATTTCGTAGGTTTATAATTAGACTAAGACAAATTCTTAATTTGTTATTCTCTTCGGTTTAAGGCGATGACTTCTGAAAAGTTTTACTCATATTCCATTGTTCGTAATACTGCTTACACGGCATTAGATAATAGGTTTATGGTTAAGCAACAACAAAAGTTTAATTTCTTCATTTACTTGCACTTCAACGCAAAGACTTCTGAAAGAGTTTTACTTACATTTTGTAATAATGATTGATTTACTTGCTTACATGATATGGAAAACTCTCTTCATTATTAGACAAAAAACGTTTCACTTGTTCATTCTCTTCGATTTGAGACGATGACTTCTGAACACTGTTACTTATATTTCATGGTTCGTAAGACTGCTGATGTGCTTGCTTACATGGCATTAGATAATAGGTTTATCGTTAGGCACCAACAAAAGTTTCATTTTCTTATTCACTTGCGCTTTAACGCAAATACTTCAGAAATAGTTTTACTTATATTTCGTACTACTTGCTTACATGGTATTAAATAATATGTTTATTATTAGACTATAAGGATATATTGAAAAATTATTGGCCCACTATAGAACCAAACAAAATTTCAATGTCAAAATATTTTATTACTCAACATATTCTTCTCTCAATTGGATACATTTATTACAGCGAACCTGCAACGTCTCTAGACCTTTCAAAAAAATTGTTTCTTCTTGCTCTGGAAACCAGACCTCCACAGCTTGTATTACCTCCTCGTTGGAAGGAAATTTACGACTTTTTGAAGTTGTTTTCAGTTGAGGAAAGAGACAATAGTCGGACGGAGCCAAATCTGGTGAATAAGGGGGGTGTTCTAGTGATTTGCATGGCAACATGAGATTTGTGTGCAGGGGCGTTGTCCTGCAAAAACAAAACACCTTTGGATAGCTTTCCGCGTCTTTTCTCTTCAATTTTTTCCCGTAGAGTGGTCAGTAATGTCGAATAGTAATCTCCAGTTATTGTTCTACCCTCATCCAAAAAAACAATCATGATTACTCTATGGCAATCCCAAAAAACTGAAGCAAGAACTTTTCCAGCAGATTTTTGGACACGAAACTTCTTAGGTCTTGGAGAATCGGAGTGTCGCCATTCGATCGATTGTTGCTTTGTTTCTTATTTGTCTCATCCATAGTAACAATTCGGTTTAAGAAGTCTATATAGTTTTCAAATCGAGCACAGATCGAACGCGATGCTACTACCCTTGCACGCTTTTGGTCAACATTCGAACATTTGGGGATCCATTTTGCAGCAATTTTTCTCATATCCAAATTGACGTGAACTATATGATGAACGCGTTCGTATGAAATATTCAGTGCATCAGATATCCGTTTTAGCCCAATTCGACGGTCTGTTAAAATCATGTCATGAACTGCATCGATATTTTCGGGGACTGACACAGAAACTGGCCTTCCCGACCGGTTATCTTCTTCAATGGAAAATTTACCTCTTTTGAAGCTTGCAGTCCAATTTTTCACGGTCGCTTACGAAGGACATTGATCACCAAGGGAATTAAGCATATCTTCGTAAATCTGCTCACCTCTAAACCCTTTTAAATACAGGTACTTGATGATGGCTCGATACTTCAATTTTTCGATTTTCAAAATTTCGGTGGACATATTTATTCTTTTAATTTGTTGCGTAACTCTGGTTTACTTTTTTGACGTCAAACTTTGCACTGAGTTATTGTTCGTTGCTATGGTGACGCAATATTTTGTTTATGCAGGGAACTGGTCTAGGCTAACTAGATATCAATACATCCTCGTACAACAAATGTTTCATTCGTTCATTCTCTTCGTTTCAAGCGATGACTTCTGAAAAGTTTTACTTATATTTCATGGTTCGTAATACTGCTGATGTGCTTGCTTATACAGCATTCGATAATAGTTTGATTGTTAGGCGCCAACGAAAGTTTCATGTGTTCATTTACTTGTGCTTCAATGCAAAGAATTCTGAAAGAGTTTCACTTATATTCAATAATACTGGTTGCTTTACTTACTTACATGGTTGAATACTAGCTTCATTATTAGACTACACCAAACGTTTCATTTGTTCATTCTTTTTGCTTTAAGGTGATGACTTCTGAGAAGTTTTACTTATATTTCATGGTTCGTAATACTGCTGATGTGCTTGCTTATACAGCATTCGATAATAGTTTGATTGTTAGGCGCCAACGAAAGTTTCATGTGTTCATTTACTTGTGCTTCAATGCAAAGAATTCTGAAAGAGTTTCACTTATATTCAATAATACTGGTTGCTTTACTTACTTACATGGTTGAATACTAGCTTCATTATTAGACTACACCAAACGTTTCATTTGTTCATTCTTTTTGCTTTAAGGTGATGACTTCTGAGAAGTTTTACTTATATTTCATGGTTCGTAATACTGCTGATGTGCTTGCTCACACGCCGTTAAATAATAAGTTGATTGTTAAGCACCAACAAAAGTTGCATTTGTTCATTTACTAGCGCTACAACGCAAATACTTCTGAAAGAGTTTCACTGATATGTCGTACTACTGGTTGGTTTACATGGTATTAAATACTACGTTCATTATTAGACTATAGCAAACTCGATAACAAACGTTTCATTTGTAAATTCTCTTCGCTTTAAGGCGATGACTTCTGAAAAGTTTGGCTTATATTTCTTGGTTCGTAAGACTACTGATGTGCTTGCTTACATGGCATTAAATATAAGGTTTATTATTAGACACCAACACCTCACTTCAACGCGAAGAATTCTTAAAAAGTTTTACTTCTTCACTTCCATGGTTCAATGATTTCAGAGAACGTTTCACTCATAATGATAATAATGAATGGTCTTTATTCATCATAATTACACAATACAACATTATATTTAAGAAAAAAATTATTATAATAAATTTTGATGAATAGTTCAACTTGGGCTGTTTTGCAACCATAGAGAATGAAGAGACTGGGTGCATAGGATACACGCATATCATCAGTAAAAGAAAAGAAGATAAATAAACTCCAAAATCAGTTAATTCATTGAACCTACAAAATCATTTTCCTATTCTTTTGTCTAAATCAACATAATTTATCATGTTGTATCGAAGAAATTAATTCTTAATAGTTTTTTAAACTTCATTATCTTATGTAGGATCTAATTTCCACAGATCATATTCAGTTAGTGCCCTGTAAGAAAAGGACAAAAAAGAACAAAGAAAAATTCAATTCTCTGTAATTTTTAATCACGACGTTTCAACTGTTAAAATCTACAGTCGTTATCAAGTTATCATACACTTGATAACGACTGTAGATTTTAACAGTTGAAACGTCGTGATTAAAAATTACAGAGAATTGAATTTTTCTTTGTTCTTTTTTAGACAATGAAAGTCCACAATAACCTTACTTAAATAATGTTGTTTTGTGTTTTGGCATTATCAAAGTTGATCTGTTTCGTGTAGCTGAATAATTAATTGTTAATGGTAGAGAAAGTTATCAGTTTATTGTGTTAACTCTATGTGTTTGTAGTGTATGTAGTAAGCGGACATTTTTTTGAAGCTCAACCAACCGGTTTCTTTCATTTTGTGAGAGATTGTGATCGAATTTTCGTATTCCATAGGCAAAAGTAGAAAACTAATTTGAATCTATGGCAAAAATAGATAGATTGAAGTAGTACGGGTCCATAAATTGAGTCACAGTAAAAAAAGTTTAATAGACATCAAGTCGCGATTTGGATATAATTATCTGGTATTGGTGAACCGAGTTCGGGATCTAGACACATCCCTAAATTTTGGCTTCCTATGTAAATTCTAGATCTGAGTCACCTGCTTTGATTTCAAGTTGATTCATGATAGTCTGTCTAACTTTATTTGGTCTGAATAACATCACTGTCGGCTTGTCGGTATTAGTTTGAGGTTGTGAATTTCAGAAATATTAAGGAGAGCTTCAAGATCTTTGTTGATGAAATTTATCCAAGAATTTATTTATCCGACATCAGAAGAAAAGAACAACTGTGTATTATGGATGGTAAATTTTTTTACGAAAGTATGGAAATCGGATATTTATAGAGAAAAAATAAGTGGCCCTAAAATCTTGTTGTGCTTGCTTACGTAGCATTTTATATGATAAATATTGTATTCGCCAACAGATACCTACTGTTAGGTGCAGACAATATTTTATTTTTTCGTTTTTTTAGCGCTCTGTATAATTCTTACGTGCAATAAAATTATTGAAAAGAGACTTCCCAGTATGTAATTATTGTGGCGACACAAGCAGTCGTCAAAATTTAATAACTTGTAATAAAAATTTAGTAGCTTATTAGCAAATAAATATACAGCAATCTACAACATATTTTATATATGATGAATGTCACTTGAAAAAAGATTTGTTTTAAGTACTCAATACTATTTGAAATTTCATATTCGATACTTTTGTATCTTCTCATTTAGTTTCAGTGCGCGAAATATTTAGGTACGTCTCTTTCCTATTTTTAATTATTTCCAGACTCCTGATGAATATAATTTTTCAAAAACTACAGACTTATATATATATATATATATATATATATACAGGGTATTCCACACTCGATGGCCTATTAGACGTTTCTGGAGAACGGAACAACAGATCATTTTAAAAATTTGTGGGCATGAATAATCAAACATGCTCTACCCGTCTAAAATATTTTCATCGATACAGTGTTGCCACTTGTATCAGAAAGTAGTAGATACTTTGTTATTTCAAATGGAACATCCCATATATTATATGGATTTTGAAATCCTTATAATATTCCTCACAACTTTCCCATATAATTCCCTATACCTATCTGTGACGATTTTCGAGATAAAAATTATTTTGTCAATTTTTTGTGTAAAACCTGACCATTGAAAAATAACATTTTTTTCGCAATGCAAATGTACAAAATATTGAACTTTGGGTCATAGCTGCATAAGACCATTGAGTATTCTGTCGATGAACTGGATCTCAATTTCATTGTACAGGGAAGCTCAGAATTAACTTCTTTTCGGGGACTTATGAAAATGACTGAAACTCAGTTTTTTCAAATGGAACCCCCTGTATATTATTTCATTTTCGAATTCAACGAACCAGTTTGAATAAGTTTTATTGAGTATATCCTATACCTACCTCTTACCGTTTATGAGATATAAATTATTTTATAATTTTTGAGGTGTGTTCAAGTATAAAATTTGATGAAAAATCTATCAAATAACGAAAAATAGCTTCACTGTTTTGAGAAAAGTATAATGCAATACATGAACCTTCCTTAATACTGGGTGTATGACAAATATGATTATGTTGACAGTTCGAAGAATGAAAAATTAAATTGATTAAATTAATTCTACACAAGATATTATAATATTACAAAGTTTACTTGACAATTACAACACAGTTAATACTGCAAAAACAAAAACTAAGTAGCTCAGATGCTTGAAATGCTGACCATTTACTTGCAAACATTGATGGATCGACGTCATTACATGATCAGTCGTAGATCTTCGAATACATTAGTGAGTTCTCTGCCCACTTCACCTGTGCAATGTCCAGGAGCCCCACCCAACCGATACCTACAATTATAACATAAGTTTAGAGATAAATTGGGAAGAAATTCATTTACAGTTGTTCTCAGAATATCCAAATATTTTTCGGATTTAAACTTTTCTTCATAAATACAAATTAAAATTGTATCAACCATATCCATACAAAAAACATTGAAACTAAAGTTTAACTGACATATTTACTGAAATGGATATTTTTGGTGCAATGGCTCCTATTCACCTAATATTACATTCTGACCAAGCGACAACTCCGTATTTCGATTTAAAATATAAAATTCAAGCTATTTTATACACCCGTATTTCATTGGAACAATGCACTCTTCCCAAGTAAAAACCCGATTTACTCCGTTTTGGCGTTTTTGTAGATACGAGGGTTTTGCTTAGGACGGCAGTATTAGTTCTGGATTTCGGTGCCAAATTTCAACAAGAATAATAGTGTATCATGATCTGTTTGAAAAACAAAGGAATACACTTGACAATAACTTGTTGAAATAGTCCGACTGTCATACAAGAGTAGTGAAAATGGCAAATAATAATTATTCAAACTCTGATATTCTGAATTTGTTTTATGTTCATGGTGAGTGCAATAAAATCATATCAAGGACCTGTAGACGATTTAATGAGTTGTATCCAAATGTACCGGCAATGAACGAACGGAAATTCAGAAGAATTGAACGAAATTATATCAACTTCGGAAAAGTTCACGCCTCGAGACATCAACAGAATCAGGTAACTGGTGATATGGAAAATGAAATCAATGTGTTGGGATATTTTTACGCTTATCCTCATGCATCAATATCTAGTGCTGCGGTAGATTTGGGAATTTCTCGCACTTCCATTTGGAGAATTTTACAAAAACATAATATGCACGGTTACAAATTCATCCGGCTGCAAGCTCTACATAGAGATGATCCACCAAAACGAGTAGAGTTTTGCGAAATGTTACTAACATGGACATACGACGATCCCAACTTTTTGAAAAAAATTATTTGGACCGATGAATCACAATTTTCACGGGAGGGAATATTCAATCGTCGAAATAATCATTTCTGGGCATCAGAAAACCCTCATTTCATTAGAGAAAGGGGATTTCAACAAAAATTCAGTTTTAATGTGTTTTGTATGCTTATGGATGATACATTTTCAATATGCATTTATGAGGAAAAGTTGAATTCCGCCAAATATTTGGATATTCTGCGAACCACTGTGAGTGAATTCCTTGACAATTTACCTCTAAACATATATAATAATTGTTGGTATCAGTTGGATGGAGCTCCTGGACATTGCACAGGTGAAGTGAGCAGAGAACTCACAAATTTGTTCGAAGATCGGTGGATACGACGATTGGGTCCTTGGATTTGGCCGCCGCGGTCACCAGATCTGACTCCCCTAGATTTTTATCTCTGGGGAAAAATAAAAGAAAAGGTTTACAGAACACCTGTGAATACAAAACAGGAACTAGAAAACAGGGTTAGACGTGCTTTTGAAGAAATCGACCCGTCGGAAATCCGCAGAGCCACGACTGATCATGTCATGACGTCGATCCATCAATGTTTGCAAGTAAATGGTCAGCATTTCAAGCATCTGAGCTACTGAGTTTTTGTTTTTGCAGTATTAAATGTGTTGTAATTGTCAAGTAAACTTTTTAATATTATAATATCTTGTGTAGAATTAATTTAATCAATTTAATTTTTCATTCTTCGAACTGTCAACCTAATCATATTTGTCATACACCCAGTATTAAGGAAGGTTCATGTATTGCATTATACTTTTCTCAAAACAGTGAAGCTATTTTTCGTTATTTGATAGATTTTTCATCAAATTTTATACTTGCACACACCTCAAACATTATAAAATAATTTATATCTCATAAACGGTAAGAGGTAGGTATAGGATATACTCAATAAAACTTATTCAAACTGGTTCGTTGAATTCGAAAATGAAATAATATACAGGGGGTTCCATTTGAAAAAACTGAGTTTCAGTCATTTTCATAAGTCCCCGAAAAGAAGTTAATTCTGAGCTTCCCTGTATGATGAAACTGAGATCCAGTTCATCGACAGAATACTCAATGGTCTTATGCAGCTATGACCCAAAGTTCAATATTTTGTACATTTGCATTGCGAAAAAAATGTTATTTTTCAATGGTCAGGTTTTACACAAAAAATTGACAAAATAATTTTTATCTCGAAAATCGTCACAGATAGGTATAGGGAATTATATGGGAAAGTTGTGAGGAATATTATAAGGATTTCAAAATCCATATAATATATGGGATGTTCCATTTGAAATAACAAAGTAGCTACTACTTTCTGATACAAGTGGCAACACTGTATCGATGAAAATATTTTAGACGGGTAGAGCATGTTTGATTATCCATGCCCACAAATTTTTAAAATGATCTGTTGTTCCGTTCTCCAGAAACGTCTAATAGGCCATCGAGTGTGGAATACCCTGTATATATAGCAAATTTGTGTGGTATAATTTCAACGAGAGTATTAGGTACGATAGTTACTATTTATTTATTGAGAATGAAAAGCTAAAACAATAATTGGGGTGTAGAAACTCATTTATTGTTTTTCAAAATACTCTCCTTTCAAATCTACACATTTTTGCATTCGATTAAACCAATTGGCAAAGCAGTTTTTCCACTCCGAAGTAGGTAACTTCAAAACATGGTTTTTGAATGCATAAACAGCGTCTTGTGGCGTTGAAAAGCGTTGACCACGTAATTTGTTCTTCACTTGAGGGAACAAATAGAAATCATTGGGTGTTAAATCAGGGCTGTACGGCGGGTGACCCATCAATTCAACGTTTTGAGTGCTCAAATAGCGGGTTGTTTGAGCCGATGTGTGGAGAATTATCCTTCGTCGACGGTTCGTTTTTCTTATTTCATTGAGGACTTCTGGCAAACAAATAGTAGTGTACCATTCAGTGTTTACCGTTCTACGTTGCTCTAAAGGCACGGTTGCCACATGACCGTTTATACCAAAGAAACAGGTCACCATTTGCTTCGAAGTGCTGCAAGCATGAACAACTTTTGTTGGATTTGGATCATTTTGAAAGACCCATACAGTCGACTGTTGTTGTAGTTTCGGGCTCATAACAATAAATCCAAGATTCGTCACCTGTGTATATGTTATAAACTGCATTTGATGCACCGCGGTCATATTTTGTAATCATTTCCTTGCACCAATTTACACGAGTCTGTTTTTGATCGATTGTCAAATTGTGCGGAATCCAACGAGAACAAATCTTTCTGACTGCCAAATTTCATGTAATATCTTATGTATACTTGTCATACTAATGCCCAGGGATGCCTCGATCTCGCGATATGTCACATGACGATCCTGCATTATCAGTTCGGACACAGCATCAATGTTTTCTCGCACAACAACCGATTTTGGACTTCCATCTTTAACTTCGTCCGCCAGCGAAGTACGGCTACGTTTGAATTCACTCAACCATCGATATACTGTGGCATTGGATAGTGCTTCATCAGCAAAAATTGCAGTAAGTTGATCGGCACACTGCTGTTGAGATAATCCACGCGAAAATCGTAAAAAATCATGGCACGAAAATGTTCACGATTTAGCTCCATTTTTTGGCCGAGATAAATTTTTCAAATGTCTGTTAACAATACAAATAGCGTATGTATGACAAAAAGTTCTGATTACGTATACTGTCAAAAATGTCAAACTTTGCGATAGCGCAGTTGGATCGCGCCTAGCAACATCAGTGTTGCCAATTCTCAATACATAAATAGCAACCCTCGTACATTCTGAATTTCATCATTGCGAACGGTGCTATTACAATTTATTTCTGTTCTAAGAAGCTTTTTTGCTAGTTCAAGTAGTTCATGTTGAAAGGACAGCAATCACACCCTGTATAATTAATTAATGCACACTATAGCTAAATAAGTTTTGGCACCTAAGGACCATTTTCCATATTCAGTGCTGTGATAGATATTGTATTAGTTCTTTACTTTGTGTATGTGTACATCACCTAGGGAAGTTGTCAGATATTGTATTGTCAAATACTGAACTTTGATTAAAGTATATTTCGATTCATTGTTCTTTGCAAACTCATTATAAGTGCCAACTTATTTCAATCATTTTAACTCGAAAATATCATTAAACAAAATTTGGCTTTTGCTGAAACCGGTACTGTTATCTTCCGAAAAACTGTAACCTAATCATCAACTAATAACGGAAAATATTCAAGGAACTGAATATATGATTCATCGATATTTAGAAGAAGAAAACTTTTCTTTCGTAGCAATAACGTGTACTAATCATCTTCAATTAGTTCAAAATATTTACCGCTAATTTGAAGCGTGCTTATCTCGTCTGCAAAATATTGGCACGTGTGATGTATATTTAATGTATATTTTTGTACGAAGTCGACCTTATTTGCGTGTGATTTTTCAATTTTCATTTTGAATAATATTGCAATATTTAGTTTTTATTTACATGAACAATAACAACTGGTGCTTAGTTTTGCGAGGAAATTCTCAATGGAACGATATTTGTTTGAAATTTTCTTTGGTAGGGATTATCTTCATCAGTTATCAATTTCATGACAAAATTACGTGTAATCCTTGAAAGTTTTGTGATCCCATCGAGACTGACCCGTCTTCACATCCCTTTGTAGTCACTTTGGAGAATTCCGAACATCTCTTTCCCAGGGCTCTTCGTGAGAACCAAAAAAAAACCTTTCTCTAGCCTTCAGGGAGAATGGGCGGTGAATTTTTCCAAATTATGCGACTGTCCGACTTACTTTTGGGAGTTTTTGCAACGATTTTCCTTGGAAGAAAAAGGGCCAATGTCCAATTTCGCTGTCTCGAGAAAAGGAAGTGCAAAGATTTTCAGTATAGAATCATGCTCGTCTTGAAGAACTGTATAACATTACATGAGTCTGAGTCTTTCTAACACTTATTCTTTTTTATTATTTTACAACAATAAAATTTATTTATGATATAGAAAAACTCAAAGTCATCTCCACGATTTAATATAACCATCCATGTTATGTAATGGTGGATCGATCAAAAACCATCGATCAGTTAATTGGTATCGTAGTAGTACATGTTTCGAGCCTATATAGGCTCATCATCAGCTAAAGTAAAATTATGGAGAGAAAATTGTAATGTGAAAATTTTTAATAAAAATGTGGCAACATGTGGTGACACATTTTTATTAAAAATTTTCACATTACAATTTTCTCTCCATAATTTTGGTTTAGCTGATGATGAGCCTATATAGGCTCGAAACATGTACTACTACTACACCATTACATAACATGGATGGTTATATTAAATCGTGGAGATTACTTTGAGTTTTTCTATATCATAAATCTACACCACTCCACTTCGAGACACAATGGAGTTCTACCACAAGTTAATAAAATTTATATTAGCTGTTTTCTTAATTTGTGGAAGATATTGGACAATAGTCGTGAGGAATTTATCTTTCAATAGGACATTGGCCTCTGATATCGGACTTTGGCCTCTGATATCGAACTTTGGCCGTAAGGAATACGAGGATATATTGAAAAATTCTTAGCCTAGTATAGAACCAAACAAAATTTCAATGTCAAAATATTTTATTACTCAACATATTCTCCTCTTAATTGGATACATTCATTACAGCGAACTTGCAACGTCTCGAGACCTTTCAAAAAAAATGTTTTTTCTTGCTCTGCAAACCAGACCTCCACGGCTTTTATTACCTCCTCGATGGAAGAAAATTTACGACCTTTCAAACTTTTTTTCAGTTGAGAAAAGAGATGATAGTCGGACGGAGCCAAATCTGGTGAATAAGGGGGGTGTTCTAGTAATTCAAACCCTAAATCACGAATTTTTTGCATGGCAACATGAGATTTGTGTGCAGGGGCGTTGTCCTGCAAACCCAAAACACCTTTGGATAGCTTTCCGCGTCTTTTCTCTTTAGTTTTTTCCCGTAGAGTGGTCAGTGATGTCGAATAGTAATCTCCAGTTATTGTTCTACCCTTATCCAAAAAATCAATCATGATTACTCCATGGCAATCCCAAAAAACTGAAGCAAGAACTTTTCCAGCAGATATTTGGACACGAAACTTCTTAGGTATTGGAGAACCGGAGTGTCGCCATTCCATCGATTGTTGCTTTGTTTCTGGCTCATCCATAGTAACAATTCGGTTTAAGAAGTCTACATCGTTTTCAAATCGAGCACAGATCGAACGCGATGCTACTACCCTTGCACGCTTTTGGTCAACATTCAGATATTTGGGGATCCATTTTGCAGCAATTTTTCTCATGTCCAAATTGACGTGAACTATATGATGAACGCGTTCGTATGAAATATTCAGTGCTTCAGATATCCATTTTAGCCCAATTCGACGGTCTGTTAAAATCATGTCATGAACTGCGTCGATATTTTCGGGGACTGACACAGAAACTGGCCTTCCCGATCGGTTATCATCTTCAATGGAAAATTTACCTCTTTTGAAGCTTGCAGTCCAATTTTTCACGTTCGCATACGAAGGATATTAATCACCAAGGGTATTAAGCGTATCTTCGTAAATCTGCTTACCTCTTAACCCTTTTAAATACAGGTACTTGATGATGGCTCTATACTTTATTGCGTAACTCTGGTTTACTTTTTTTGACGTCAAACTTTACACTGACACTTCTAATAAGTTATTGTTCGTTGCTGTGGTAACGAAATATTTTGTTTATGCAGGAAACTGGTCTAGGCTAACTAGATATCAATACATCCTCGTATATCGTTCAAGAGGACATTGGCCATTTCATTTCACTGCCAATGTAACAATAATGGCCAATGTCCCTCATTTTATCACGCAAGAATGGACATCATTAAATTATTTTTGCTCCTTGGAGATACCTATAGGACTTCGGTCATTATTCTACGTGAAAATTGAAATATTTCAAGTATGTTGGGCCAAATAACTCAATTTTGCATGATGTGGACATTGGTCCTTTTTCTTCCAAGGTACAGAAATATACAGTTGACACAGACTCATGGTACACCCCCCTTTTCTCCATTGTTTCTCTAGCTATATTTCTGAAATTTGGAACATTGAATATGCTCACTAGACGGCACTTTTTGACATAATTGGAAAAAATCTACGTCCGGTTTTTCCTGAAATGACATCAAACTTCTATTTTCAAATGGGAAACCATGTATATTATTACATTTTTGAAATCTCCGTAATTATCTGAATCCAATAATATACCTTATAGGTAGTTGACATTTCATTTGTCAGAACACCAATTTTATTTTTTGATCTAGAGAGCCACGAACTCCCTAAAATTATTCCAAATAACCAAAATAATGCTACACTATCGCAATTTTGATTGAAATGGTATTGTGATTCGGAAATATTTAAATAAAGTAGTTGAGAAATGGAGAAGAAGCATACGACAACGGAAAATAAAGGAACAAATAGACCGCAGCTTGAATATTTTTTTTATGAAAAACAGAATTAAAAACAAAAATTTAAAAAACATCACACACAGGCAAATCCTAAAGATAAACTCAATAGAAGAGAAATTGTTTTGTCTAAATCAAACTACACTAAGTATATTGAACAGTATACTTTTTCTACGAATATTTGAATCATAAACAAAAACTGCGTTTTTTCATAAACTTTCCTGCCGTCATTGTTGCATGGTTTAGAGATTATTCTTCTCTGAAATTATTAACTTGGGTTCAAAACCCGTTGAATGAACCAAGTAAATTTCCTGGTAACTTTGTTTTTAGTATCAGGTAATGTTATTAAGGCCTAGATACCATATCATTGATATCGGATACTTTCATTTTATATAATTCTTAACGGCGACAAGTACCCATGATTCCCATACATACAACCTAAAAAGGAAATAGAAGGTACAAGTATTGAAAAAATTAAACTTAAAAATATTTTGGCTTTTAGGATTTGAACCCAAGCCTCCCACCCACAACTTCGATTGACTCGGAATTTTTTATTTTTATTTATATTTTTATTATGTTTTCAAGTCTGCACGTAGAAATATTCACATGCAAGACGCGAGACCTTATGCACGAGACTCGAGACAAGACCAATAAAAGTCAAGTCTCGTCTTGTCTCGTCTCGTCTTGGCAATATACCATAAGGACACTTCAGGAAAAAGATTATTATGCTTATCCTGCCAATCCATAGAAGATTTGATGATATTTTTCTTTTGCAATTTTGGTAATAAATTTAATGAGGTGATCCTAGCCATTTCGGTTATACTAGGAGGTGCCAATGTCAAATCATCTTAACTACTCGTATCTCTACTCATTTTCGATTACTCAATTTTTTAACACGTTCAGCGCCAATCCTCTGAGGTCGTATTTTCAGAATTTTTAACTATTTTTTTTTAAACTTCTTTTAGGTAATTAATATGAGAATGTCACACAAACCATCCTTCCTACCTAAACCTTTTTCATATTGAGAAGCATTTATAGCCAAAGCCATTTTCTTCCAATGAGGTTGAAGGCTACATTATGTGAGACACTCGTACTATCAAACTTCAATTGTGCAGATGTATTATATAATACAGTTTTAACTAGTCACCGTAAGGGAAAGATCAAAAAAATGTAAAACTCTTGTTTGCGACTCATTTTTGGTATCAAGAAGCGACAGAGAGTTTCACATAAATTGCGTGATATTGGCTGGCTAATTTTTTTTTCTTTGGTGTCTTGGCATCGACTGCTATGGTCATTAGCCACGTGTTCTGGATAGGCCTTGTTACTAACTCCATGCGCCACCTTAGGAGCAGCACTGTTAATTGGAACGCAACAGAGAATCGTGCAGGACTCACCCCAGTCCAGCCACGAGATTTGAATAATTTAATCGGTCAAATTAAATTAAAAAATCCCAGCCGCAACTGGGGCTCGAACTCCGGACCTTTCGACCCAAAGTCGGACGCTTTAACCATTGCGCCACGCCCCGACATTGGCTGGCTAAATATGCAAAATAGAATAATCCTTCTTACTGCAACTCTCTTTCATGAATAAATTTTGAGCAAAACTACTATAGTCTAGTTCCAAAATTACAGATAGTGACTCATCGTCAGTTTACGTGGTTTCAGAGTGCGGAATACACGTAAACTGACGATGAGTCATCTACAATTTTGGAACTGGGCTATACATATCTGCACAGAAAAATTACATGAAGAACCGATGTGCATAACCTCAATGTAAGAAACAAAGGCTTACTGACAATGCCAAGTTTTAGGTTAGAATTATTTAGGCGCAGTTTCAGCTATCAAATATGCAAAATATACAATCCCATACCAGAATACATCAAAGAATGTGGGTTATAGCGATTTCGTTTGAGATTCAAAAACTTATTAATGGATTCACAATACTTCTTTATTTTGTAAATAACATCTCTGAACTATGTCATTCATCACAATATGTACCATATTAGCATCTCTGAAATATGTTATTCATTCATCATAAATGGAAGAACAATTATTAATAGTGACTTGTCACTATAAAAATTGAACTTTGCCTCTTTTATCCATTTCTTATTACTCTTTTGTTTGTGAAGCTAGGATAATGGAAATAGTAAAGATCTTTATTATCATTATTATTATTATTATACACTGGCGCTGAACGTGTTAAAAGATATTTATAGAAACTGTAAAATGTCAAATTATTAGACACACGTTAATAAACTTGATTCGATTTTAATTAAGATCATAAAATTCTTTAATGAGTCTAGTAGCTCATGAAAGTCGTAGGAAATGAACATTTCAATGCAGCTAGCCCGTGGTTAATGAAAAACTTCATTACAACGTTGTAGGTTTCCCAATCGAAGATGCACTTGAAATGTACATTTTTCTTTATAGTCGTAGAAAATAGCATATTTTTCAACAAGAGTTGAAAATACTGTTTGCGAAGCAGAGCGGAGCGAGTGCGGCAATCTCACGAACGAAAAAAACGTATTTCATCTCGAGTAGGAAATGCTATTTTTTCTACGATAGATGTTGTTCATAAAATACTGGATTACAATATACCAATTTGTACAAATTAACAATATCCGAAGCGAGCAAAAGGAAGTTACCTATGGTGTACCACAAGGATCCGTGCTGGGACGTCCTTTTCAACATTTATTTGAATGATCTTTTTTCAGTTCCTACGGCCGGTGAAATCATAGCATACGCTGATGATACTTGTATCTTCAACGAAGAAGAAAATTGGGGAAAAGTCAAAATACTAGCAGAAAAAGATCTTGCTATTTTATTTAAAATGGTTCAATAGCAAATTGCTAACCATAAACTTCACAAAAACACCGTTCCTTCCCACATATATTGACAGTAGAACATCACCGGACTTTCAAACGATAAAAACTCAAAATAACAATAATAATATAAATTCTGTTACTGAATTTAAATACCCGGGAGTTGTCTTGGATTCAAACTTGAGATGGGATAAACACGTCAAACATGCAATAAAAAAGTCAGATTTCTAATCCAAAAATTTAAAGTTCTACGAGATATTCTCAATCCTAAGATGCTACATATGGTTTATATCTCACTTTAATGCATGGGGAAGTGTTGGAAAAACTACTTTGTTAAATCTTGAAGTTACTCAAAAAAAATCATCAAAGTAATGTATAAAGAAGACTTCACCTATCCATCCGACGATCTATTTCGGGAAAGCTCCATAATGGACATACGGCAGCTATCCTATTATTTTACAAGCATCTACCAACATAAAAATAAACATCAACTCAAAAATTTCGATCATGAATACAACACAAGAAATAAAAATAAAACGTATGTACTGAAAAAGACAAAGAAAGCTCCTAAACTGTATAACACACTCCCAGATTATATCAAAAATAAACATAAATTATAAAATAATAATGATAGAATAACATATAAAGTGCCGTGGTTGTATACTTCTACCAATTTTATTAATGAGCTTTTATGAATGAGCTTCAATAGAAGCTCTCCTTTATTTGTTTGTACCAATCGCTCCATTTGCTTCATTGTTAATGCCCCTTTTATCTTATTTTATTTTATTTTAATTAGCTTATTTTCCTTGGTGATTTTATTTTGATTAACTTATTTTACTTGTCAATTTTATTTTAACTAACTTGTTTTACTTGTCGATTTTTATTAGTATAGGTTATATAATTACTATTATTGTTGCAATTGTTTTATCTTATATTGATTTGTTTGTTTATTGTGTCACGCACAGGTTAAACCTTTAGTGACTTTTTTCTCAGTTTATTTACTTTAGCTAGGTATCAATACCCATGTAGGTGACTCATATTTGGTATGTAAACTTATATTATTATTAAAAAAAATATATTATATAATCGTGAAAATGTTTATAAACAGTCAAACGAAGTGACGTTAGTTTGCTGATTCAAGTGCCAAGTAGTGAGATTGATGGTGGATTTATGAAGCAGTTTTAAGTCATAAGTCATAAGAATGTTCGTCATGGTTTGGTTGGAATAAACGGTTCAACCAATCAATGACGAATATTCTTGCTTATGACTTAAGACTTATGACTTTTGACTGCACCATAAATCCACCATACACGAAAAAAAAATTTAATAGTAGCAAGTAAAATTTGCATACCACCAAGTGAAAATTTGCATACTATATGGGACTAGTACACGACTTATTAGCCATTAAAAAAATTAAATTCCTGAATTTGATCACTTGCTGTTATTGATGTAATTTCAGGAACGCAATGTAACCTAACGATATTAAACTCTTTACTAGAAGCAAACTTTTTATTTTATAAGCCTCAATCTACGTTTTATTTGCAGCAGGTGCTCAGTTTGATAACTACTAGTGACAAGTAAATTTACCATTGATGAAGAATGATTTACTCTCAAATAACTGATATACTTAAATCTACTGAAAATATATTAGTTGCTACTATACAGTATTCTACTGCAGCAACATTTTCAGATTATTACAGTAATTTTAGTTTACTTGGCCTTATCAAATGACTCACTTGTGGGTAGTTTATTATTGTCTTACCTTTAATAGCTTTCATTCCATCTTTGGTATCAGGATACAACGGACTCAATTGAAATATCCACTTGCCCTCAGTTTAGAGTTATTAGTTCTTCAAAGAAGGATCATTTGTTTTTTATAAAGCCTTATTTTCAACACATTCGTTTCATTCTTGAATTTGAAATGATATGAAAGGTTCGGTTGCAACAAGGTAGCAATGATTTAGTTTATACTATGAAAAAACGTACCTGCATGGCATATACAGGCTAGCAAAATACACTACTCAAGAAAAACTGGAGAAAGAGATTGCAGTTCCATGACAACATTTTTTCGTGAACTATAAGTTCATGTGGAAAGAAGTATAAAACATTTTGACGGTTCTTTTAAACAAATCATCGCCTCTGGCCATACCCTTACTGGATCACCCAGTACAGCCTGTTTCTTAATTAATAATTTCTGAACTTTTTTTAATCTGTTTGTATTCATCAGTATGAATGCTAATGCTAATGTCTTTCCTCATTCAAACCCAAGTTATGCATAACATGATGTAGAATTACAACGTTCTGAAAATTGGAAATAAAAGATGCCTAATGAAGAAATGAAATAAAAATATGTATATTTTCAATATTTTTATTAAAACAAAACAGTTGTTCAGTTTTTTGGGAAAATTATCCTGATTCTATTATACATAAAATGTCAATATTCTAGAAATGTTAGGTAAAAATCCACATTCTACATACCAACAAGTAATAGTACATTATATACCGCGGGACTGAAGTAGTACATTTAATCCTGAAGGTAAAGTTTATGGCCCGACCGCAGGGAGGGCCATAATTTACCTGAAGGATTAAATGTACTTCAGTCGCAAGGTATATACGATACTTTTCGTACTTCCGGTATGATTTTATTAATTATTTCAATAATTTCAATCAGTTTTTTCTCTCTTCAACTCATTTAATAAACTGTCTTTAAAATAAGTTACCATAGTAACATTGCGTTGTGACAGTTATAATTTAGAAACATTGTCATTACTAGTGTCATTGTAAAGAAACATTGTTATTGATAATTATTGGTATCATGAGTGAAGAAGGTGTATCTGATATTGATAAAAGAGCAGCCGAAGTAGGTGAAGAATTGTTACCACCGAAATCTAGAAAACTATACCAGCAGCAGTACGATGCAGGAAAGACTGGTCAATATGACGAACTGTCACAATATTAATTTGAATATTAACGTTAATTACCATTCTAATTAATTATATTTTTCAATAAAATATCCCTTAAATTCGTTTGTTTGTGATTTAATCGTTCCGGGAGTTTCGTCAATATTTAATCCCGGAGGGATTAAATGTGACACTTTAGTACCTGTCACAAGGGAGTGAAGTTGTCACTTTAGGCCCGGAAGTACGAAAAATACATAATTATAACTAACACTATTCACACAACTCACAACAGTAATAATAGTATAATTCCGACCCACGAAGTAACACGCCCACATACAACTACTAACTCAAATGCTGGAACTGGAATGAGGCCAGTTTTGCGAAAACGTTGTTGATCAGTGGTTACTACCGATTGATCCCGAACTGGTCGCATATCAACAAGTAGGTGAACAGTTTCATTACCGTAGGAACACCTAGCTCTATTGCAAATAAACTGTTGTATTATGCCTGTAACACGAGTTTCTGTTGTTATGATATACTTTTCAGAAACATAAAGTAGATAAATATGAATATACACTTTTCCTGCGCCAGTAAAATATTGACCTGCCATTATACAAAGTGAATTATCTAATGTTCAAAGCACTTGCTGTAAGTAAACAATATTATAGCTACAAGTTCATGCGTTCAGAATACTAATTTTTTTAGAGACAAAAGGTATTTTTTTTTTAATATGGGTAATAATTTTCTTACCACAATCGAAAAAAAATTAGGAAAACGTTTTACTTGGACCATTTTTTTCCGTGTAGCTTTCATTAATGTCAAAATCCATCTATTTGTTTTTACCATCGGGTCGCATGGTAATATTCATTTGTTTCATTTTATCTCTAGCGTGAAATAGTTTTTCACTTTCATGTAGGATATCCGGTTGAAAAATGATCATTTTCACATACATGAGAAGAAAAACGATTTTTCGGTTTCCAAAAATGTTCTTCGACACTGCTTGGTTTTCGAAATAGTCCAACGCGAATTACCTAAGCTACATCCTCTACAGTAGTCCTTGAATAATAGCAAATTCACATGGAATCAACTAAAATACATCTCGTTTCGTAAATGATTGTTGAATAAAATATTTGATCATGCACGGGAAAGTTTGTTTGAACAGATGTTTTGTTTTACAAAGGAAATTCTCAAGTTACACGTCGTACTATGACACGCACACTTCAACTGCGACACCTGACAAGGTCTTGGCTTGAGTAACGAAATTACTTGGTAACCAGTTAGACACATGTTTTTTCATTCAATGAAATAATGATAATAGTAACAATTTTGTTCATGATTTTATGTTGTTTTTATAAGGGGTTGCATTTACTCATAATTGACATACACTGTGTACACTGAAAACATTCATATTTTTAAAAAAACTATCCAAGGATGGGTATTTGTTTCCAAGGACTAAACTGACAAATTTACAATCAGCTTTGTTCCTCACAACCGAAGTTTTGATTTTTTTTTGTGAATATAAATTTGGTTAGTAATATAATATGTATATAAAAAGGGTTAGTAGTATAAAATCAACAATACAATGCATTTTAAAAGTATTAAAATATAAAAAAATATACGATATACCTATGTGATAATATAAAATAGTATAGAATAGAACATTATAAATTTCGGATCGTACACAGAATGGATACAGTGTAAAATTAATGTTGACATGAATAATAAAATTTATTGCAATACTTAGTAGTATTAAGATCGACGACATAGTGTAACTCAAACAATGATATCTAAGAATATGTAAAAATAAAAAAAAAACAATTCATTTGTGTATTTTCAAATTCAAGAGAAGTTAATGGCCGTTCTATCTGATTCAAGTAGATATTTTTTCAATTTTATTTTGAAAGTGTGTATATTTATGATTAGTTTCACATTTTCAGAAATAGTGTTGTATAATTTTGGAACGAGATAAGAATAAGATCTTTGGGTACTTGTTTTAGACATGTTATGGGATGAAGTAATGTTGTTTTTGCCTTGTGTTATATTGATGATTTGGTAACTGACTTGGTTGTCTATGAGAATGTTATCTGATGTGATAATATAATTATCTGATATCAAATATTTTTTATTCGGCATATAAGATATTTGTTGGGTATCTTGGATTTTTGGAATGAATAAGCTTCAAAAATCTACTTTACATTACTTCCAAATTGTGAATAGAGAATAGAGAATAGTAAAGCGTTGTGAGATATTCTTTAGGTATTAGGCTTTTTAATTTTCTGAACTTGTACAATATAGATCTAAGCTTGTTTGAGAGATATGCTATATGTAGGTCCCATTTCATATGTGGATCTATACTAAATATACATTGATTTTTCTATTCATATGAATGTATTCTCATATTTACTTTGTTAAATCACATTCATCGTATTTTGGGAATTGTTGAGTTATAATAAAACACTATTCTACTTAAATAGAGTCAGTTTCACACATCCCATAAGGTAGTTTGAGAGTCCTCTGAATCCGAATCCCTAAGATACCCACTAAACACTTCACTCGTGTATGGTAGGCTAGTCCAGCCACCCAGGTTGTCTCGAAGACACACTCGTTGAAGAAAATACGTATATATATATATATATATATATATATATATATATATATATATATATATATTAATATATAGAAGAATCCTTTAAATTCGGGTATGCAGTCAACAAGGGTATGGAAAATAAGTGTACTCTTTTTTCTATTCAAGCTTTCGAGTCATTTATTGGCTCTTCATCAGGAACTCTACACTGAATTGAAATTGAAACATTATTTGATTTGTAAGAAATTTGGCACGTGTGTACTTACGAAAGTGAGGTTATAAATCCCTTTCACTCGCCGTACCATATGAAATATCATGTCACAACGGACAACACTCTTGATACAATATTAAAATGACAAAACTTTTTTATAACTCAGATATTCCGACGTTACGAAAGGTTGGTGAAAAATTGTTGTATTGAAATTTTATTTCTTTCTTCGATCAATATGCCCTGGCTTTGATACTTTTCTTGTAGTTCTTATTTTCTTCACCTTTCAGTTTCCTACTCAATGGGTACGCCAATGAAAATCTTCTCAATTTTTTTATCAAGTTCAAATAAATGTTGTAATATTCAATAAAACATTAAGAAATACTCCAATAACAGTTCTCTCTGTTTTTAATGAAAATTCCGAATAATTTTGAGTCAAGAAATTCAAACAATAATATCAGTAACTTTTCCAAACAATATGCCTAGATTCCTTTTCCTAAAGATAAATAACCTATACTAAATAAAGAAAAATTGAAAACATTCTTTTTAGTTGACAAAAATTGCATAGAAATGAAAGATGAGTACCAGTAAGCTATGTCTATGGAAAATACGTATTTTAATAGTCACGGAATGCTGCATAGTTACAGTTCTGGTAAAAATTATTGATTGTTCGTGATAGGAAATGACAATTGCTTTGATTATGACCCAAATGAATTCTTGGAGGGTTTATGTGGGAAAATCTTGAACTAACAAAGTTTTCTGCTGAGTGCTAGCTCGTTCAAAACAGTATAAAAGTTTGAAAATCCTGATTTCTTTAGTTGTTTACGCAAAAAAAAAGTCTTTGAGACTATTTTAGTCTCCAACATTTACAATCAATCTGAGGTAAGTTTCTTGACTTACAATGGTTTTGATTAGTTATATTCTGGAGTAAAATGCCTTTTAATCTTGTTTCTTTATGTTTTAACCTAATTCTTCCCAACATTGTAGACTGTTTTGCCACCATGCACAGTTAATATTCTTTGTTTTATAAAAAATGTCTAAAGCTATCTCTATAGTTTGCTCTACACAAATATCTTTTGCAGTACAAATACCTAACTAAGGAGTTCTTGACATCAAAATTTCCAAAACGCAATGCCATATCGTATATGGGTATATGGGATTCTACTAGGGCGAAGTAAGTCGATCTGGCTGTAGCTATGTCGAGTTCATTTCAACTCTTACAGCGAATAATCCAGAGGCTAACTTCTTACGTAATGATGTGATATGATCATTGAATATCGACTTATCAATATTCAAGCCAAGAAACCTACTACAGCTCGTTTCTACAATATTAGTTCCATCTAGTAGCAAGTTATCATAGATGAATTTGAAGTAAACAATTTTAGTTTTATCGACATTTGAACAAAGAAAGTTTTTAACACACCACTGCCTAACTTTACATAAATCTGAAGAGACCAGTTGTTTCAAAATTTGAGTATTTTTTCCATGCCATAATAATGTGGTTTGATCTGCGAAAATTGTGAAGGATCCTTATTTATTTATTGTAGTGAGATCGTTAATGTATAGTAGGAACAAGATAGGCCCCAAAACAGATTCCTGAGGCACTCCACAAAATGTTGTCGAAAGATTAGAACATACTTCATTTATTTTTACCATTTGTGATCAATAATTCTGAACTACTCGAAACATGTTCCTCTTATTCCATAGCGATGTGATGCTTCACCTTCATTCAAGTTCATGTATACCCTTTACAAAAATGAGAAGATTGCGTCATTACTATTTTTGGAAGTCTGAAACCCGAATTGACATTTATTTATTATATTTCCAGTTGATAAATATTTCAACAATATTTTCTTCGTTAATTTTTCTGTGATCTTTGAAATTGTGGCAACAACGAGATTGGTCTGAAGTTTGAAGGACTGGTCTCACCACCTTTATAAAGAAGCCTAAAAAGTGCTGTCTTTAATCCTGAGGAAAATACTTCAGTTTCAAAGCATTTAGATTACTTAGGATACACAATGAAACACTAATAAAACACTTTTTGTGTTTTATTGTGTATCCTAAGTGAACATGAATTTCCACAAAATAAACAAGTCGTCAATCAAAGAGGTATTTATTGATTACATCTGCTCTGTTGGAGTAATAGTTGTTTTTGGCAAGTTTCATCAAATTTCAATAAATATTCAATTATTTATTAAAATATTCCAAAAAGTGAATATTCAATATACATTTCTTAATTGCACACAGGGATCTAAAATTGGTGTCAGAATCTTGAATGTTATCCAAGGGTTTTTTATTCTCTATTTTACTTTTTTTTAATGGAAAGCATTCATCAAATTTATTCATAAAAGTAAACCAGAGTTACGCAATAAATTTTAAAAAAAATATGTCCACCGTAAAGGGACAGAAACAGCCAGACACGTACTGTCAGAATGCGAGGCATTAGACCGCAAGAGACAGGCTAACTCCCAGGCTAACTCCCGAAGAATACAACAGTCAACCGCTGAAGAACCTGTACAGATTGGTATACAGGGGATTAGAGTTACGGAGTGGGTGCTGTGAAACCATTTGGAATGCACAAAAGGCCCAAAAGGAAAAAACTGTTCACGTGATAGTTTTAATTTGTCATAGTTTTTTACTGAAGATTCTACCTTGTCTGACTTCAACACTTCTCTTGTCTTTATACGAGAACAACTATTTTTACACGACGCCCCATACGAATCGACCAAATTCACCAATCATTCCTCATATACCAATACAAAGCAACAGAAGTAGTCATCAGTCGAAAGTAAAGCAATAAAATCCCAAAACCAATGTTTGTTTCTTATCCCAGATTCGTTACGATTAATTCAAATGATAACCAACTACCAGTAATTGGTGACTCATTAACATGCATAGGAAGACAGAAGAATCACGTGAAATATTGATAAGCAACTCGAAATATTTTATCGCATAGCAAACAAAGCAGCGATTTCCTTGAATACGGCTATTATCGGCCGGCACTAACTCAAATATCAATAAAGTTTCATTAGGAGGATGTCGCCCTAGGCGTACATTCAAAATATTTAACTTTCTTTTGTCGTTTAAGTATTGAATATTGAATAAATAATGACGTTAAGAATCTGCCACGAAGTTCCCTTGACTTTTCGATTTCTTGCAGTGACGAATACCACTGACATTGGTGCAAGTGAGATGAACTAATAATAGTTCGCGTTTAGTGGAAAAGTCTTGGAAAAATAGTTCATGCCACGGATTTAACACCATGTATCTTGTGATCAACCAAACTTCTGATTCAGAGCCTGTAGAAAGTTTTGAGCACCTCGTAAGCTACTGCTGTGAGTATGATTCTACCCGAAAGAAATCTATTAGTATCCTTGTTTTAAGAATGTTGCAAAAATGTGTAAGCATTACTGAAAATTGCAATGATATATTTCGTTATCCATATATAAATATATACATTTTAAATTCAATCGAACCGAAGATATACATAGGGTGGCCCATCGAAAACTTGACATGCGGGTATTGGGTAATAATATTGATTTACCACAATAGGTGTTGCATACAGATGGTCCAAAAACAGAACCCTCTACATGATTATTAGGTTTAGTGGGTTGTAAAATAGAAAAAAATTATCCAAAAATACCATGAACAAACAGAAAGTAACTTAGAGAATAGGCAAGCAATATTAAATTCAGTTATACAATGAGTGTGAAATCATTAAGTCTGTATTTCGCTAGAATACCTCTTAGTTTCAAATTTGAAACAATTCAAATCGAGTTCGAAATATTCAATGTCATTACAAATTCTGTTGAATATTTTAAGCATCCTACATAACAGTAAATTCAGAGCAGCGTTGGTTTTTTTGAAGGTTATTTTGAAAAAAATTGCATTTCTCAGCTGTCTACAGTGAGCATTGAAAACAGTCTTAGAGAATAAATATGGGCACTGCCCTAGTCCCTTCATCAGTTTGAAAATCATTATTAAATCTGTCACATTTCGCCTATCTTTGTATATTTTATTAGTGGTGCGAGTAATTTGTACGCGATATATTTGAAGTGTTTTTTCTGTACTCTCTCAATCCTATATATATATATGTGAACTTGGTACTGGGGATTCCAAACAACTGATGCGAAAAATGTTTACTGTGTATGTAAAAAAGCATGATCAGAATAAAATCGACAAAGTCGAAGTACCCTTCTCTCCAAATATTTATACAAAGTGGAAAATATGAGGCAAAAATCTGACAGAAAACAACTACTTCTCTGGCTAATGCCACGACGGATATTGGACTACATCTGACAGATATTTGTGCAACGTTCTTCCAAGAAGACTCAATTGCAAGTGCTTATTGTAGACAATCAAAAGATTATTCCTAATTTGGCTGGGGATGACCACCTGCAGACATGTTTTGAGGTTGTTGCCTCTCATCAGTGCAAGGGTAGGTCCGACAACTTTGAGTTGTCTTGTCCCTGCCAAGCATAATAAATACTCCATTTCTGAAATGTTGGCAATTCCTTTAGAAAAATCCCCCAATTTTATCGAATCCGTTGACTGTTTTTCCCAAATGCGGCTTGAATGTTAATTTAGAGTCATCAGTACCCGTATATCTTTGGTGTGAGAGGGAGGAAATGTCAATTAACCCCCACAAAATGGTCATAGTACCATTCACCAGGAAAAGGAAGCTGGAGCATTTAATACCTCCTTCCATTAATGGTGTAACAATTCCTTTTGCGAGTGAAGCAAAATATCTGGGAATAACCCTGGATAAAAACTTAATTGAAACTCGCACTTGGATAAGACTATCCGGAAGGCTAGCCTATCATTATGGACTTTCCGCATAATATGTGGCAAAACATGGGGCATGTCACCAAAACACGTATACTGGTTGTACGTGACCGTCATACGTCCAATAATAACGTATGGCTCTATAGTCTGGTGGAGCAAGGGTCATAGGAAAATGGACATTGCTAAACGGACTACAGAGACAAGCGTGCCTGGCGATTACTGGAAGCATTCGCTCCACGCCAACGGCAGCAATGGAAGTCCTTCTTGGATTACTTCCTCTCCACATAGTTCTGGAGAGAGAGGCAAGATGGGCAATATACAGACTTTACCAAGCGGCCATTAGTCTACCGCAGGCATGTATCATGAGAGGCAGCAGCATGCTAGAGGGCATAATAGCTCACAACATTCTAGGAATGCCCTCAGACATCATGCCTAAAACTATCAACCTTCACACGTCCTACACTGTGGTCTTTCCCGAAAGAGAAGACTGGGTCCGGAATGAAACCAACCTATGTAGGGCAAATGAACTTTGGTTCACCGACGGCTCCAAAACTCAGGAAGGCGTCGGAGCCGGAATATATGGGATGAACCCAGTAGTGAAACGCTCGTTCAGTATGGGTAAACTAGCTACGATATTTCAGGCAGAGGTATATGCCATTGAAATGTGTGCCAGGGAGCTGGAAAATCGACACCACACTCGAAAAACAATAAAAATATTTTCAGATAGTCAAGCTGCACTTGAAGCGCTTGAATCCAACTGCTTTAATCTAGGGCAGTATGGAACTGCAGACACCTTAAACCGACTGCCGTAACGCAACAACGTTACCCTAGTCTGGATACCAGGTCACACAGGCCTAGAAGGAAACGAAATAGCCGACGCCCTAGCAAAAGGGGGGGCCGAAACAACGTTCACTGGACCAGAACCGGTAATCGGTTTAGCATATAGCACTGCCAGGGCAGACAATAAAAGACTCGAGTACTGGCGTAGTCTACCGGGCCTAGCCCATCCCAAAGCATTTATTGCTTGTACAAGGAAAAAACAGGACTCTGACAAACTACTAGAACTCAGTAGAGCGCATCTCAGAGTTATAGTAGGTTTGCTCACTGGTCACTGCAAACTCAAACATCACATACATAAAATCGGACTTGCACAAGATGCAGAGTGCCGGCTATGCATGGAGGATGATGAAACGGCTAAATACATTCTGTGTACATGCCCTGCAGCGGCCAGAACCAGATTCTCAATATTTGGCGATACGACAGTAAGGCCAGAAAACCTGGTAAATTGTTCTCCCAATGCATTCCTCAATTTCGTCAAGAGATTGGATATACTGGGAGAAATATAACAATAGGCCATTGGCCGCAGTGGAGGGCCTGATACGGGCCCACTCACGTTCAAACCTAACCTAACCTAATCCCTATATCTTCAACTTCAAATACAGAATTCAGTTCATGGCTTTTTATTTTGTCTCCATAGATGAGATTAGATTAAATTAGATTATTTATTCATCCTTTAAATTTACATTCTTGGAATAGTCAAATCTATCTCTTTTTCTGGTAAAAGTAATTGAGACATATTTGTCAAGATTCAAGAAGAGGCTATTACTATCACAAAACAATGTAAAACGGTTTAAGTCCTCTTATATCTTTCTGCGATACAGTTTCAAGTCGTCTACGTAAAGAAGAAGCGAGCAATATTTGAAAGACTTAATAATTTCATTTATGTATGGCTAAGAATAACTCTCGAAGGTGACTTCCCTTGGGAACTCCAGTGAATGATTCAAAGGGATCTACCATCTGAGTTCTGCCTTGCAAGTAGAACCATATCCATTTCAGGAGGAAGTCGCTGATACCAACTTCAGCAAGCCTAGTTATTAAGATTATGTGACTGATGTTCTCAAACGACTTGCTGAAGTCAGTGTAAACGACATCTACCTGCACCTGATCCATAGATTCCAGGAAAAATCACCAGGTTTGTTTCTATTGATTTGAGAGGAAAAAATCTATGTTATTCTGGAATTATTATGTCTTCAGTCTCATTGAGAGTTTCATTGTAAATAATCTTTCAAAGAGTTTGCCAAATATTCTGATTTTCTGTCTTTTTTGTGGATTGGATATGAGAAGTTTTCCACGTGTTAGGAAAAATGCCATGTCAGAGAGATATGTTATAAATAATATGTACAAGAAGGGGCTCTAAATTGTTTTTCCATTGTTTCATGAATGACACTGGGATTCCACCGGAACCAGCACATATTTTAGGGTCCTTATAAGTTTATGACCACCGCTAGGTTGTTTTGAGTTATTCCGATTTCTTCGGATGGCAGATTTGTAAATGATGGGTTTTCTCTCGTAGCTGCAAATAGATGCAAGTGACGTATATACGTCCCTATCATGAACACTATTGGCCAATACATTTTTGAAAGGGTATCATTGATTGCATCATAATCTGCCTTTGTAAAATTCAAATATTCATTGTTTTTATGATGCAATTTTTTGTTGTTGATTTTCTTCAAACTTATTTATAACGCTGGATGAAGGACATCTTCCAATATAGCGTCTATAGTTTTTTTTACATGTATAATACAACTCTGGTAGAAAAAACTGAATCCAACCTCCTTCTATTACCGTTTAGCACGCTATAAAATTGCAAACAGGCAATGAAAAGAACATGTCGATCATTTCAGAACTTAGAGATAATGTAGATGACAAATCTTCTGAAATTTTGTTAAAACAACAATTTTAACAAAATTTCAGAAGATTTGTTAAAACAACAATTTTAACAAAATTTCAGAAGATTTGTCATCTACATTATCTCTAAGTTCTAAAAAACTGTTATTGTGGACAAGATGCCATGAGAATTTTGGGAAATTAAAGTCCCCTAAGATCATACTTTTGTTAATCATAAGTTCTTTCTCTTTTAGTTTTATCAAAAAAGTAATATAAGCTAGATTATCACCTGGTAGCAGGTAAGAAGGTGAGAAGGTTTTCTCCGTTATCCTATTGGAATGATACCTACAGGTCCTCAGCGTCCGACTGAAGAAGAGGGTGGTGATGTGGGTGATGGAAAAACGTATAGATAGGTTGAATTTTGTTGAGAGAGAAACGTTTTGTTTTCCTACCTGCAGCACCGTTATTTCAACCCTCTAGCAGTGGGGTAGAGATTGTAGATTGTAGAGGGGTTATATAATTTTTTATTTCCTCAAACCCCTCAAAAGCAGAACTTGTACGAGCAAGGAAGATTCGGAACCTACAGCTCACATAGAAGTGGATTACGAACCACTTCAGCTCCGTGACAGGAGTTGGGATCGAACCAGGGCCTCCTGATGGGTGGAAGGCAAATGCTCTAAACCAATTCTACTTCGCTATTAATGGTTTGAATGAATGGTTTGAAGCATTTGATAGCCCATTTGATTCTTTGAGTTGTGAAGATTTTTCGTTGTAGGCTTTTGCTGGACAACCACTAATATTTGAATTGCGAATAGTTTGAAAGCCCGTGATATTCTCTATTCCATGTTCAAATTTTAGAGGTTGTTTCTGCTCGAGGGTTGAAATGACGGTGCTGCAGGTTGAAAAACAAAATATCTCCCTTTGAACCAAAATCGATCTAAGACATTAATACCCAAAACCGCCATGTCAAGTTTTCGATGAAGTTTTTGTTTCATTACATTCAGTTATTCGAAGACACGTTTATTATGAATGCAATCTTTCTGAAATAACCGGAATCTACTTTGAATTAAGGACAACAAAATTGAGTAACGTCTAACATTGACATACATTTTTGGTAATAGTTTATCTAATCTATTTTCGTGTTCCATTTTTCGTCATTGTAATAAGTGATGAATCGAGAGTGTCACTTGTATTCATCTTCGAGATAAAAAAATTATTCCCATTGTCTTTATGCAGGAACGATTTATTAACATCCAGAAAGATTCCACAAACTTATGAAATAAATGTCGTAACGTTTCATCGTAAATGTATTATCTTGATTCTTTCGTGAAATATGAAAATAATTTAATTTTTCTATTCACTCATTCCATAAAAAGCAATATTTGAAAGGGACCACGCACTTTTTCTTATAAGAAATGGCGATCTGTTAAATGTTCCAAATTTTGGTATTTTGCAGAAGTCCGTCTCCCTATAAAATATGTCCGAGCCCAACTCGATCGTATAACTAGTTTTCGAGATACAGGGTGTTGAAGTTTGGAACTGACGACTTTCCCATCTTGAATCTCCATAGAAAATATTCGAATTTTTTGCATTCGGTATTTTCTAAGTAGCCTTCGGTAATAATTCCATGAAAAAAAACATATCATTTGAAAACACTCACAGACTATTATATTGTTATGATATTTTATATAGAGTGGACTAGTTTTATATAAGTTGTGACAAAGAACCCCACAAAATCATTATGGAATTTGGATCGCGGTGGATTTTCTTAAATTTTTGGTAAGATGTAGTCTGAATATTTCTCACCCAAAGTTCCAAAAATCAACAGGTTTGATGTTAAGGGGCGTTGTAATTACCCCTTACTCAGAATAGACCATTTATTTTTAATACCTGAAACATTTTTTCCTTGTTTCACTGTAGCTATTTAATCATAATCCTGTACTGTTTTATGAAATAAAATTTGTATCCCCCGTGTACCTCTTCCCACCACTTTTATTATGAAACGCAAAAAAAATTATTATTATTATGATTGAATGTATCGCATTTCTCAAATCTTTACCGTTTGTGAATTTGAATATGCCAAAGAAAACGTATTCAGATCTGGGAAGCTAGCAGGCTGATCATCACTCTCCTTCCCAAGTAGCACACCTATATTGGTAAAATATTGGTACAATATTGTGAACATATTGGAAAAATATTTGAAATGAAATATTGGCAAAAAAAAATGTGAACATTCGGCGATATTGGTCCAATATTACTTGAATAATATTGGAGAAATATTCTTGAACTAATATTGGCCTCAAAATGTTCGGCGATATTGGTACAATATCGCTGAGACAATATTCTGACAATATTGGCACAATATTCAAAAGTTATATTGTCGAGAAGTAAAATGTGAACATTTTGCGATATTGGTCGAATATTGTTTGAATATTATAGAAATAGTTTTGGTGAAATATTCTTGAAGCAATAATGGCCTCAAAATATTTATCGATATTGGTACAATATCATTTGGATATATTGGTGGATGTCAATATACCTTGGTAAATTATTAAATGTCTTTTAGTTGATGAAGGTGACACCAGAGTCTGCCTTTTGATCGCCTTAACCACTGAGTGAGCTGTCTTGAAAACAAGTTATGGGAAGTATTTAATATACTTTCGTAGGTTTTAGAAGACGTTCTATATGTAGAGCCACCTAGCGGATTTTTATCCAGGTTTGATCATGACATAATTTCAATATGTTTCATTGAATATTCGGCCAATATTCAAATTTCATCTCAATCTATATCTAGGAAACAATATTATTGAACCTTTATTGACCCAATATTAATTAATAAGATTTGTTGAATATTGGCGAAATGATATTCAACCAATGTGTAATCACACTTGGAGATACAATATAGTTTTTATTCTTAGAATCGATATTAGGGTAATATTGGGAGTGCGATATTTATTCTAGAGAGAGAGAGAGAGAATATGTTTATTGTTTCTAAGAGAATTCTCTTGTTAAGAAACACAATAATGTTTTAAATGAAGTGTATACAAAAATACGCAGTTATACACACATACGTAAATAAATAAATAAATTAACATATTTTGAGTTGTCATATTATATGAATAACAATGTCGAATTCGTCTTAATGTATGATACATTCAATAATAATACAATTGCAAAAGTCAATAGTTAAAATTAGTTAGATGTTAAAAACGATGTGAAGACAATATTGTTTTATCGATATTGGTAAATATCATTCAACCAATATTGACTCAATATGAGTTATTACAATTTGTCAAATAAAGTAGAAATGATATTCAACCAATATTCTAACAAACTTAGAAATACAATATAGTTTTTTCCCCTATAATCGATATGACTGGAATATTTGGATTGCAGTATTTATTCTAGATGTGGAAAACAATATATAACCAATATTGTATTATCGATATGGATAGAAATTATTCAACCAATATTGATCCAATATTTCGTGTGATATCTACAAAACTGGTTCAACCAATATTCCAGCAATATTATTATTATTAATATAATATTGTTTTTTGAATATTCACCCACATTGGACCAATATTGATTTTTCATTTACAATATATCTATATTGGCCCAAGATTCAGCCGATATGATGTGCTACCTAAGTTCCAGCGGTTATTTTACTTGTTTCTCTTTCTTTCAGTTGATGCAGACATGACGATGACGGCAAACAACAACAACTCGCTGACGGCGACGTTGAGCAACCCCACTGGGGGCGTCAACTCCATGAGTCAACAGTGTGCCATATGTGGAGACCGAGCCACGGGAAAACATTACGGTGCGGCTTCTTGCGACGGGTGCAAGGGGTTCTTCAGGAGATCGGTTAGGAAAAACCATTTGTATACTTGCAGGTGAGTCTCTGATGATGGTCTTCAGTGAGTCTTGTGAATTGCGTCCACAGACGTTCTTAGAGAATTTTGGTTGATGGTTCAAACTCATCCAAACTTGATATTCTCTCAGGTGTCCCGCGAGGGTCCATACTGGGCCCACTACTTTTTATTTTATATACTGTTGATATTTTAAATAAAATAGAACACTGCCGGCCAGGCCTTTGCAGATGATACCCAGCTGTATCTCAGCTTTCGTACTGAAAAGTTAATGCTACAGAAGAAATCATGAACAACGAATGAAATAAAATCAAGATATCCTCAGATGATCATCATTACATGAAATATAATTCTGAAAAATCCAAAGTATTATATTTCGGTAGTAGAAATAATAAAAACTTCTTGTAGGCTAGTCGTAATCTTCAAATAGATAATACCCCACTGCAGACCTGTGATTCGGCCAAAAATCTTGGTTTAGTATAGCGTTTTTCTAAGCATATAAAAAATCTTATTGGTAAATCTTTCGCTTTTGTGAAACTCGTTTACCGTTTTCGACATATCTTTAGGTTCAAAATGAATCAAACGTTGTGCGAATCACTTGTGTTGAGTCGCTTTAACTATTGTGATTTCCTTTATGGTCCAAGCTAAACAAAAATTGACAAGGATAGAATACAAAAAGTACAAAATAGCTGCGCGGGACTGATTTATAGTATCAGAAAATATTTCACATAAACTGCAACTGGCTTAATATGAACAATAGAAGGAAGCTCCACATAAGTACATTTACTAATAAACTTTCAAATGACCCTAACCCTCCAGCACTTGTGAGTAAACTCATTCCTCGATTTAAAATACACTCAAAAAATATCAGACACTGGTCTACCCTGACCATGCCTCAGCACAAAACTGCAGTTTTCAAAGGTGTTTTTTTTCAATGCCATCCAAACATACAGTATTTTATAGTGAAATTGTCAAGATATGTGCACGTTTCAATGTACTTGAAGGAAGACAATTTGTATTTCGTTCAAAATATTTTTATTTTTATTGCTACGATTTTTAAAATAATAGTTATTTTTGTATCTAGTGCGCGAAACTCGAGAACTGATTTTTTTTAACGAGGCGCAGCCGAGTTAAAAAAATAGTCGAGATTACCAAAGTATTTCGCGCATGAGATGCAAACAAAATTTTTTCTACAAACGTCAAAAATATTGTTCTAAAATAAGTAATAACTATGAAAAATAGTATTGAACTGGCTTAAATAATTTTTCCAAATCAAGTAATTACTGTAACTATGGAAATAAAATGGCATTTGTTGACAATTATTTCAAAGTGACAGTTCTTGATAATTATTTTGGAGTGACTTTTTTTTCGCGTCAATTTCGTGCGTGATATTTATTATTGTAAAAGAATGGAAATTTCGAGCGACGATGAACTAAGCAGTACCCCACCTAACTTGATAGATGCTGCCAATTCCGTAATTTCCAACCTTTTACCGGAGAAATCGAGGCGGCGGCAGTATGAAAATGCTTATCAGCAATTTAAAGAGTGGTGTGAAGCAAATAAAGCCAGAAAAATATCTCTCACAATTTGAAAGCCTTAATTATTGTTCTACATTAATAAATAAACGATTTCTTGTTTTTTGCTTGATTGAGGAGTTGAGGACCATAAGGTTAGAATATATATGAAAATCCCATATAGTTTACATGCAGTGTGCGAAATATATTTCGCACATTACTTCGCGCACGGTGTCATGGTAACGAATGAAAATGAAAAAAGTGCCACTTCGCATACTGTTGTCAATGCGCGAACCTTGTCATTTTTTGACGTTTGTAGAAAAAATATTTTTTCTCCGATTGGCAGCAAATATTAATTTTGCTGACACATATCAATCAGCATAGTATTACTTTTCCTGCCTAGGCAGCAAAGTGGGTACTTTGCTGCCTAGGCAGGTTTCGCGTCGTTCGGACATCTGTCGTCACTTTCCGTACTCGTTAGGTAAATACGAGGATGTATTGATATCTAGTTAGCCTAGATCAGTTCCCTGTATAAACAATATATTGCGTTACCATAGCAACGAACAATAACTTATTAGAAGTATCAGTGTAAAGTGTAAAAATAAACCAGAGTTACGCAATAAATTGAAAGAAAAAATATGTCCACCGAAACTGTGAAAATCGAAAAATTGGAGTATCGGGCCATCATCATGTGCCTGTATTTAAAAGAGTTAAGAGGTAAGCAGATTTACGAAGATATGCTTAATACCCTTGGTGATCAATGTCCTTCGTATGCGACCATGAAAAATTGGACTGCAAGCTTTAAAAGAGGTAAATTTTCCATTGAAGATGATGACCGATCGTGAAGGCCAGTTTCTGTGTTTTCTGTGTTAGTCTCCGAAAATATCGATGCAGTTCATGACATAATTTTAACAGACCGTCGAATTGGGCTAAAACGGATATCTGAAGCACTGAATATTTCATACGAACGCATTCATCATATAGTTCACGTCAATTTGGACATGAGAAAAATTGCTGCAAAATGGATCCCCAAATGTTTGAATGTTAACCAAAAGCGTGCAAGGGTAGTAGCATCGCGTTCGATCTGTGCTCTATTTGAAAACGATGTAGACTTCTTAAACCAAATTGTTACTATGGATGAGACTTGGGTACATTTCTACGATCCAGAAACAAAGCAACAATCGATGGAATGGCGACACTCCGGTTCTCCAAGACCTAAGAAGTTTCGTGTCCAAAAATCTGCTGGAAAAGTTCTTGCTTCAGTTTTTTGGGAGTGCCATAGAGTAATCATGATTGATTTTTTGGATGAGGGTAGAACAATAACTGGATATTACTGTTCGACATTACTGATCACTCTACGGGAAAAAATTAAAGAGAAAAGGCGCAGAAAGCTATCCAAAGGTGTTTTGTTTTTGCAGGATAACGCCCCTGCACACAAATCTCATGTTGCCATGCAAAACATTCGTGATTTAGGGTTTGAATTACTAGAACACCCCCCTTTTTCACCAGATTTGGCTCCGTCCGACTATCATCTCTTTCCTTAACTGAAAAAAAGTTTGAAAGGTCGTAAATTTTCTTCCAACGAGGAGGTAATAAAAGCTGTGGAGGTCTGGTTTGCAGAGCAATAAGAAGAAACAATTTTTTTGAAAGCTCTAGAGTCGTTGCAGGTTCGCTGTAAAGAATGTATCCAATTAATAGGAGAATACGAAAATATTTTGACATTGAAATTTTGTTTGGTTTTATAGTAGGTTAAGA
The DNA here is from genome assembly GCA_944452925.2 of Chrysolina oricalcia. Classification (NCBI taxonomy): domain Eukaryota; kingdom Metazoa; phylum Arthropoda; class Insecta; order Coleoptera; family Chrysomelidae; genus Chrysolina; species Chrysolina oricalcia. The sequence goes on along the minus strand of OX101818.2, from coordinate 13,603,335 downwards.
ATTTTTCAATATATCCTCGTAACTATAAATTTATCACAATTCGAATGGTAATAATAAAATTATAACTTACTATTGGTAATTAACTGAAATTCCATTCCTATAATTATTTCTATTCATTAATTAGACTTCTCGATATTTCAGTGGTGAAGGTGAATGTCATCTAAGACTGCTGACGAAATATAGTAGATTACAGCACGACTCAGTATGATAAAACACCATATTTTTCAATGAGTAACCGCATACGGTATAATTTATTTCTACCTTGACATCCGAACTAGGTACTAATTATGCATCATTAGAAATTATATGCCCATTAACTTCCCCGATACTTACCTATTCACTTATTCAGAGAAGTTTGGCAAAATGACATTCATGAGTAAAATTGATGGATGATGAGTTTTTTCTCAGAGATATCCGAGAGGAGTCGAGGTCGAGTTTCTATTGAAGACCCCAAGTTTCATTTAATGATGAAATGACAACTCGGACCAATGAACTACTGTAAAGAATAATGATAATGAAGTTTGTCTTCAATGAGCATATCTTACACTATTTCGATAACAGATTAAACAAAATTCACTGTTTCTCTTGCTATCGAGAGAGACTTCAGCAAGTAAACAATAACCAGAACCAGAAATTGACAACATAAAATGTGCTGGTGTTATCAGATACTTGGGATATTGATTCGGTGAGTGATAGACCTATTTCGTTATTCTCTATATCATCAAAACTATTGGAAAAATTGTTCACGAAAGACTAATTTTTTCTGAATGCCAATAAAATTATCAGGCCAGCTCAACATGGTTTCATGAATAATTTTGACCTAATGAGAGATAGCGAGGATTAAAAAACTACCTAGATCTGATGGGTGAACATGGTTTCCAGTCTGCGTTAAATACCCCAACAAGATTTTAAAAAAACTCAAAATCGTGTTTAGACCATATTTTCATAAACGTTAAAATCAATAATTTCGGCACAATTTTCCCCATGACCGTATTTACATCAATAACAGATCACTATACAACTATACTACAATAGTACTGGAGATAAAACAAAATTCCAAAAAATTAAAGATTGAAACCTTTTCTGAAATAATCGACGATAACAAATTACTAGACTGAGAAATTCGTCGATATTCTGAACGGATATGTAACGAGTTATAAAAAAAATTATCAAAATAAAGAATACAGAAAAGAAAAGAAAAAATGGATAACAAAATCTCTGATCAAAATCGTTTATAGAAAAAATGATATGTAAGTACCGTAGTGCTCCAACAAATGTTTTACTAAATTTATTATAGAAAACGCGTTGAGAAAGAACGGAATGATTCCAAAAAATTATGACAAACTGTAAATAAAATCCTCAAAATTCAGAAATAAAAATAACATAATAATATGTACTATAGAAAAGCGAAATGGCGATTTGACAAGTAATCCTAAAGGAATAGCAGAAATATTTAACATTTTTTCCGTAAATATTGGGAAAGAACTTGCACAAAAAATAAAGAGAATTCCAAATTATATTCATAAAAAAAATACTCTCATTTCATTATTTCTTACACCAAACCAACAAATGAACGGGAAGTTATGAATACTATCCTTCAATTGAAAAACAAAAAAGCTCCTGGTTATGATTGTTTGTTAGCTGAAACTTTGAAGAAAATATCGGCTCATGCAAGCATGCCTCTAATATATACCATTAATCAATCTTTTGAACTAGGAATTTTTCCCTATGCATTCAAGTTATCGATAGTCACTCCTATATTTAAGAGTGGAGATAAAAATAATATTAGTAACTGTAGACAAATCTCTCTCATTACTTTACTGGGTAAAGTATTTGAAAAAATCATCAAAATAAGGCAGAATAACTTTCTAAAGATTTTGTCAAATTCGCAGTACGGTTTCCAAGAAAAAAAATCCACTCAAGATGTAATACAACAACTTATATGAAAGTATTGATAAAAGTGTTCCGTCAATGGGAGTTTTCTTAGACCTGTCAAAGTTGTTTGACTCAGTTGATCATTCTATACTTCTTGATAAACTAGACGACATTGGAATTAGAAGTACAGCTCACAATTTTTTCTAAAATTATCTTACCGAAAAGAAGAAAAGAGAAAAATAGGTAAAGAAATGAATACAATAAAATGAGGGGTTCCGCAAGGCACAGTGTTATGGCCAGTTTTATTTATAGGCGGTTTGGGTTCGATCCCCGGTCGCCTGTCACTGAGCTGAAGTGGTTTGGGTTCCACTTTTATTCAAACTGTAGGTCCCGGATCTCCCTTGCTCGCACAAGCTCTGCTTTTGAAGCGTTTTCTCCGAAAATCTGGGAGTTTCTTAAAAACATATTTTTAAATTTATCTAAATAATTCTTTCGCACCACAAGGGGATGGAGAAATCATCAGTTTTGCTGATGATACCGTAATAGTATATCAAACCAAAAAATGGTATGACCTGAAAATTAAAGCTGACAATGATCTGTCTCACATTAAAGACTGGTTTGACAGTAGACTAGTAGACTATATTAATTTATTAATTTCAGTAAAACCAATTATTTGCCATTTAGTAGCTATGAGAACTCTCTTCTAAATTATAACCTGGTAATTGAAAACAACTTTATTATAAAACCTGTGGAAAAATTGAAATATCTAGGAATCCTTTTGGACCTCAGATGGAACCACCATGTTGAATATCTTTTGAAGAAGTTAGGTATTCTGTATAGGCTTAAGCAATTGATAGGGCACCTTGATTTTAAGCAAAGAGTAATGGTTTACCAGAGTATAGTGGAGTCGCATTTAACGTATGGAATCATTAGATGGGGAGGAGTTCCTCGATCTCACCTTAACATCCTTGAGATCTCCCAAAGGAGGTTTCTCAGACTTCAAAAAGAAATTAGGTATTCTAGTGACTTAGATTTTAGACAGTTACTCATTTTACAGATAGCCATCAGACAATATTCAAACAAAAAAGAACTAATAGCGTCAACACATCCATATAATACAAGAAGAAACATGATTTTGTTACACCTCTAATGAATGAGGCAATAGGACAAAGATGACAAAGGATTCTACGTTGACAATAGTGTGATAACTAGTCAAAATTGTAGGTTTTGGGCAGCCGAAAATCATAGATTGGCGTCCTTGTAGGATTTCAGTCATTTTTACCTACCTGAATTTGAAGGCTCGTTTAAGAAATGTATTATTAGTAATTATAGTTAGTTACATTTCAGCAAACACTGAATATAGATTTTTTTAAATGGTTATCGGTAATAATCATAAGTACCTGAGACAGAAATTCCCTAATTCCACTTATTATGTTTCATTAAATTCATATTCGTACGAATTCTTGAAACTTTTATTCGTGAAAACTTACCCTAAGAAGAAAATCAACGCAAGTATCGCGGGATATTCGAAAAGCACACCGCGATTTCATTTGTTTTCTCGTAATCAAACTCGCGTTTTGCAGTTAGGTATAAGTCGCTACACCAGGGTTTTTAGGCATCTTAACCGTCCTATTTTTTTTTTTTTTAGTTGGCCAAAACTGTATATCTATTATCTTTATGTATAAATATTATATTCATTCCGAATTCTTCGTTTTGGTATATTTCTGTTCAGATTTGAGTGGTAGCTTTAGAGGATTTTGATGTAGGCTAGAACAATTCACTCTAGTACTGAGTAATGAATAATCAATCTAGAAACCCATCTGCTAGTGGTCACCCTATCCATACCAAACCAAAGTGTTGTCTTTATATTACACAATCAGCTGCTTAGCCACCAGGGTAATTCGAAATACCTGATAAACAGATTAACTATTTTTCAATAAAGTCCGCATTTTTTTCATGATTTAGTCTTCACGAAGAGAAAAATCCTGTAATATTCAAAGAACTACGTGAGAGCCGCGGGAAAGTTGGTGATCGTCTTGAATGTCTGCAGGCTGGATGCCTCAGGGATCACCTCCCGAGGCACTGAGTTCCAAAGCTTTGCCGTTCATTAGAATAACGAGCTGTGGGAAACTGAATGATGGATTTAAAGTATTCCTACAGAATAAGTATTGTAAAAAGTTAAGAAAGTTGATGATCGTCTTGAATATCTGCAGGCTGGATGCCTCAGGGATCACCTCCCGAGGCACTGAGTTCCAAAGCTTTGCCGTTCATTAGAATAACGAGCCGTAGGAAACTGAATGATGGATTTAAAGTATTCCTACAGAATAAGTATTGTAAAAAGTCAAGAAAGTTGCTTAAACTATTATACGATAATATACAAGACTTTTCGTGTGAAAAAAAATGTACTTTCAGGGTCTTCAAAAACTTCCGAATGACAAGAGATTTTTGACCGCACTGTATAAATTCGATAGTCTGAGGTCATCGTGTATATTGAAACTGGTAGAAATTTGAAAGACATATTATAAAAATTGTTTCAAAACAATAACGTAGATTTCATAAAAAATTTAATAAAATGCAAAGAGTAATCTCCTCCTGAATTTTTTTACATGAATATCGCAACGACCTCTATATTTACATTCCATTTACTGATGAACATAACATAATCTCTAAAAATAGTTTCCGTTCATTAAAGCCAAAATATTGTCGTTGCAGAGAATATTATACGTAGGTAATAGTTTTTCAACAGCAATTAAATTTCATGCGTATTATTTGCACAATTCTAACATGAATAGACAGTAAATGATGACCATCAGTACAACATCCTCGGTGGAGAGGGTTAAAAACCAAACTGAGCAAAGAAGTGGAAGATTAATGTCGATATTACTGTTATCGGTTGTTTATTGAACGTTCAAAATGAATTTAGCCATAAATTTTAGTTTTCTACATAGTCAAACAAAGATTTGAATGTTATGTGCCTCTCCCCTTAAGAAAAATGTGAGTCACGCAACACTGCGTGCAATGCTGAGCATATATCGGATGTAAATTAGTGTCTGTCACGGCATTAGCCAAGATATTACTTGTTGTATCTCGAATATTTGCCACATATGAAGGAAGATATTCTCTCAAAGTGTGTACATATCTGTTTTTTCATTACATTAGAAGAGGATGCAACCACAGTATGTACAGGTACCTATGCCAACTTTGCGCAGTGTTGCTCTTGAAAGAAATGATCGTATTTATTATCAGAAATATATACCAAGCATACTAGAAATAAAGCACTCGCATAATACTGCTGAATTTCCTCCAGTCAGGCCAAATATTTCATGTAGTCCTCCCGAAAAGAAACTAAGGAGAAGTGCTGGAGAATTTGACTTTCAACAATATTGCTTTTTTTGTGGTGAAAACTTGGATGAGCAGAACTCAGCCAAAAGGACTATCCGAAATTCCAATTTCTTATAAGCTTCATTTCATTTATTTCAATTTATGTCAAATGCTAGTTAATAGGATATTCTCTCGCGATTCTTAGAATACTGTTAAGAAATAAAATCGGCTTCGTCAAATGATTACAACTCTCGAAGATGTTCTTAGAATTGGCGAGAGAATTCATAACTATCAATCGTTTATAACTAGAAAGTAAACTTTATAACAAACAATTACCGTGCGAATCTGAATTCAGTCCACTTAAAACACGAAATCACACGATTACATACAGCCCAATTACTTCAGCATGCGCGTTTCTCAAAAATGGAACATTTTTCGAAAAAATCTTTTGAGACCTTTTTTACTACGATTTCTACGCCCTGCAAGTTGGTTTCCATACATTATATCAAATTTTTTTACCACTTTGAAGCGAAGTGGTCGTGGTGTAAGAGCGTTCAGCTTCCACCCAAACGTTCCGGGTTCGATCCCCGGTCGCGTGTCACTGAGCTGAAGTGGTTCGAATTCCACTTTTATTTAAACTATAGGTCCCGGATCTCCCTTGCTCGCACAAGCTCTGCTTTTGAGGGGTTTTCTCCGAAAAACCTGGGAGTTTCTTAAAAAACAAAAAAAATTTAAATTTTCCATAGGTGCTCGCGTGCAGACCATTTTTTTCCCTTAAAGTACTCTTTAAAAAATGCCTGTGTACCAAAGATTATTTCTATTGGTTTTATTGTCAGGTAATATACAGAGTGGGCCATTGAAAACGAAACAGCGGCTCTGTAGGTCGGCAGAACCGAGTTATATAAAAACGCTCGGACACGTCAACAACATTTTCGAGGGGGACATCGCGATGAAATTCACCCGAAATACATTCCATCCCTCGGAGCTGTGACCGCCACCCCTAAATTTTTAAATAGCAACTTATGGCAAGTGATACCTCATTTGAAAGGTATTTTCCTTCTTAATATCAAACAACAAAAAAAAATTAATTCTATCGATTCGTTTTCGAGATATAGGAACTTGAAGTTGGGAAATCACTTTTTATTCACTCAATCAATAAAAATAAGATCTAACAAGGCAACTGTTTAAAGAAAATTATCATTGTCAAGGAATTAAATGATCTAACTGTTTATCAACAAATAACATGCAATTCCGTTTCAAATTTTCATTTCCTCCTCAATTACTTGATCGAAAAAATGTTAAGGGTCTTGAGAATCGATAAAAAGACGTTTTCTCGAATTCGACTCCAATGCGCGTGCAACAAAAACATGTATGAGATACATTTTTTCGCCAAATCGCAATTGTGGACGTCTATCAGTGTCAAACTGATCGTTGATTGAACGACATTAGATTAAAGCTGCTGAATATCTTTCCTAAATAATGGTGTATACGATCGCGGAAAGAGTTGAAATAATAACAATTTTTTTTAAGAATGATGAGTGCGGTAACCGTACAGCTAATTTGTTCAATGAAACGCAGCCAGATAAACTTGTTGCTAGAAAAACTGGATCAGTAGCCACCAAGAAACGAGACCCAGAACGTGAATTTCCGGTGAGAAATGAACCTGTTGAAGTTGCACTTTTAGGACAAGTTCATGCAGACCCAACATTGAGCACAAGGAAATTGGATAGTGTTACCAATATCAGTAGAACCAGTATCCGCCGAATCCTGAAACATCATAAATTCCACCCCTACGAAATACATTTGGTACACCAATTGAATGAAGATGATTTTGATAGGCGACAGGAATTTTGTGATATTATGAATACGAAAATAGATGCTGATGAGAATTTCCTTTTCAACATCTACTTTTCTGATGAGTCTACATTCTTTTTGAATTCGACTGTGAATCGTCATAATTGTCGTTATTGGTCAGATGCCAATCCACATGTTTTCCACGAAATCCATACTCAAACTTCCCAAAAACTCAATGTCTGGGCCGGTATTTTTGGGGACCGTTTGATTGGACCAGTATTTCTCGACGGTAACCTGACTGGAGAAACTTATTTGGAATTATTGAATCAATTTGTTTATCCACAATTAGTAGACATCATTGAAAATGACGATCGTTACTATGAAGACCCCTTGAAATGTCAACAAGACGGGGCACCTCCACATTATGCACAGCCGGTTAGGGCGTTTTTGGATAGAATGTTTCCTGGAAGTTGGATTGGAAGAAGAGGCGCTATAGAGTGGCCAGCCAGATCTCCAGATTTAACCCCACTCAACTTTTTCCTGTGGGGTCACTTGAAAAACAAAATATATGCAACCAAACCAGAATCTCTGGAAGATTTACGAAGTAGAATTATTGAAGAATGCCATCGAATAACGCCGGAAATGCTACGAAATGTGAGGTCTCATTTTGAACAGAATTTGTACTATTGTATGGAAATGGGTGGTAGACAGTTTGAACATTTAATTCTTTGACAATAATAAGTATTGCGACAGTTGCTTTATTAGATATTGTTTTTATTGAGTGAATAAAAAGTGATTTCCCAACTTCTAGTTCCTATATTTCGAAAACGAATCGATAGGATTAATTTATTTTTGTTGTTTGATATTAAGAAGGAAAATACCTTTCAAATGAGGTATCACTTGCCATATGTAGCCATTTAAAAATTTAGGGGTGGCGGTCACAGCTCCGAGGGATGGAATGTATTTCGGGTGAATTTCATCGCGAAGGATGTCTCCCTCGAAAATGTTGTTGACGTGTCCGAGCGTTTTTATATAACTCGGTTCTGCCGACCTACAAAGCCGCTGTTTCGTTTTCAATGGCCCACTCTGTATAAAAATTTACATTTACGCAAATTCATTCAGGAATCTGCTGTAAAATTAAATCTGCAGGAGGGGTGGAAGATAGCCTCAGGCTAACTTCTCCCTTTTGTGACGACCATTATGTTTCACTGTGCATCACTGTTGTCATTGTTACGCTCAATTACTTTTTTTTTCCTTGGCATCGACTGCTATGGTCATTAGCCATGTATTATGGGTAGGCCTTGTTACTAACTCCATACGCCACCTTAGGAGCAGCACTGTTAATTGGAACGCAACAGTGAATCGTGCAGGACTCACCCCAGTCGAGCCACGAGATTTTAATAATTTAATCTGTCAAATTAAATTAAAAAATTCCAGCCGCAACTGGGGCTCGAACTCCGGACCTTTCGACTCGAAGTCGAACGCTCTAACCACTGCGCCACGCCCCGACATACGCTCAATTACTGTTATGAAAATTATTATTATCATAAACTACCTTGTGTTAAATGCGAGTTGAGTTTCGATTTTCACTCGTCCTTTCCAACTGAATGTATTCTCAACTGTATGTTTTTCAAGTGATAAATTCCTTATTTTTAACGAGTTTTTCCGTTTGTTGCAGATTCAATCGAAATTGTGTGGTTGATAAAGATAAAAGGAATCAATGTAGATATTGTAGACTGAGGAAATGTTTCAAGGCTGGTATGAAAAAAGAGGGTGAGTCTTTGAGAAACATAAGCTTGTTTTAACAATCGATTCTAATTCTAATAGAAGTTGCCCAAACAAATTTATCAACAAAAATCTGCACGCCAAAACTTCAGCTGATTTCAAGAATATTGTAAAGGATACCGCACACTTTGATAGGGAAAGTGGGCCCCTGTCGAATTGGCTGAATTTTTTATATGGTTATAGTCCAAGTCATTCCAAACAAAAAGTTCAATGGGCACAACTTTTTCAATAGGCTAGTTTTGGCGCTAGAGGCCCTCGCAAACTTTCATTTGTTCTCCATTTTTAAACGACTCGAAACATTATCCTGAATAATAATCACTATTCTGCGTAATCAAGATCTGAACAGTCATCAATATGATATACTATTGAAAGTATTGTTCATTGCAGGTGATCGATTATACAGTGTTCCAGATATTATGGTAGGTTTCATGAGATGATTTCCCTTGTGTACACAGTAGGATTGACGTGATACTTGAAATGTCCGACTTTTGGGTATCTTTATATACGTCCCGTCAATATAAGCGATTGCTCTTCAATAATTTGGTTCAGGATTGTAGAGGGTGTTTGCAAAATCCGGAACATGTCTAGCAATATATTGGCCTCCCTCTATATGCTGATATTACCCTACATTTTGCGGAACGAATTGTAATAATGATACACGCACTTTTTGAATTGCCAAACTCACAGCTTGACGACTGGAATAGGAAAACATGCCCATCAAAACTTGATTAGAAAAACCTTGTCTTAATTTGCACAAGAAACATAACAAATCTTTTTTCTCTACTGCTCTATTTTTCTGGTAAATATTGACGCGATTGCAAAATTCAAAGAGGTCTGTGAGCTGCACTTTTTTTATTGGAGTTAACGCCTGGAACTCTTCATCAGTAAAATTATCCTCGTCATTGTATTTATTCGTTGATTTATAGTTCAGCACAGCTTCTCGTAACCATACTAAAATACGTTTGAGTTCATTACCTTTTAAATTGTATGGTCTTGTTATCCCTCGGAGCCCATTGAGGAAAGGTGGCAGAAGATGTCCCTCCTCATTCAAATGACCACCAAAGATTCTGACGCTGTCAGGTGCGAACATTCCTGTCTTCAGAAATACATACTGAACATGACGTATGAGAGGTTCGCAACAAAACTTTGAGTACAGTTGCATCGGGATCTTCTTCATAAGATTGTATCTCTGAGAGAATACTGAAATGACAGTTTCGGCAAATCCTTGTCTGTTCAATAAAAGGTATTTGAGGCAATTCTAATTCATTCCTTCGACGTTCGGCAATGCCTCTGCTTTCTTCGTCCAAACGTGCCATTTGCCTTGGTGTTCCATTGCATTCAAATCTCACTGCGAAATTATACGCCATATTTCACTTTATACTGACATGAACATGAAAGTAACAAACAAACAAAACCTTGCTAGAAACTTTGACATCAATTCCAAAGCCATCTACAGAAAAATATGTTTTTTTGCAGTAAAGGGATGCAATGTTTTCAGATTATCCAGTATAGCTACCCTCCAATTTCGAGAATGAATGAACAATCTTTAAAGGAATCTAGACTATAATATTTTTATACAGGTTGGAATAAGGTGGAGTGCATAATTTTAAAATGAAATATCGTTAATAATAATATTATTAATAATAATGTTATATATTTATGGCTTATTTCACAAGATGGTCGACCAATATTTTTCAGTAAGTACGGAATTTTTCGATTATAAGTTTCGCTTTCTTTTAAAATGAGCACTCCTTATATTTTTTGACTATGTGATATAGAATATGATGTAGAATATGATTCATAAACATGTTTTCATTGTAGATACCTAAGACAATTTGTAACCATTTTCGAATTATTGAACTTTGAAAATTGTAAGTAGCTAGAACACACTGTATAATTGACCGAATGTAACAACACCAAAGAAAAACACTTTCAATAGTATGTCATACTAATGACTGTTCAGATCTTGATTACGCAGAATAGAGATTATTATCCAGGATAACGTTTCGAGTCGTTTAACAATGGAGAACAAATGAAAGTTTTCGAGGGCCTCTAGCGCCAAAACTAGCCTATAGAAAAAGTTGTGCCCATTGAACTTTTTGTTTGGAATGACTTGGACTGTAACATATCAAAAATTCAGCCAATTCGACTGGGGGCCACTTTCCTTATTAAAATGTGCGGTGTCCTTTGCACGGAATCAATGGGATTGTTGTTTTCAATGAATATATACGGTGTGTATCAATGAATATATACGGTGTGTATCAGCCAAATGGATTAAATTCGATAATGAATAAAAGAAAATATGCTCGGACACGTCGATTGATATTTTTAGAAGAAAACTTCCTATACAGGGTGTGTCATGTAACAAAGGGCAATACCAACTTTCATTTTTCAGAAGCTATACCCTTTATTTTATTTTTTAATTTTTCAGACAATTCTAGACATTTCATGTGCAATGTCATATACTCAGATTTATTGCAAAAATTAACAACAAAAATAGAAAATCATTTGATTACAGAATTTCGCTACAACAGACTCAAAAAATAATGTAAAAAATAAAAAAACGATAATATCAATGTGGAAGATCTTCAAAATGCTCGCCGCGAACGTCTTAGCAGCATCCTAATCTCAAATAAAAATTTCTTCTGACTTTACTCAACATCGCAGGCGTGCGATCAATCTAATCGCAAGCGTTATTTTTCTTATTAGGTCGGCTAAGTCAAGGGGATCAATTTTGTATTCAATACTTTTGTCATATCTCCGCAAGAAGTCTAATGACGTCAGATCTGGAGATCGTGCTGGCCATTCCATCGATCCTCGCCTCCCTCCACCGATTTGGAAATACCTATGCGGTTGAGGTACTGCCAAACATCAATATGGTATTATATTCGCTGGGGTCTGAAGATTTGCTGGATCCGGATATAAGGCTGTCAAAGATAGCACGATATTATTTTGGAGCAGTGCTATATCATTATCGCCATTTAAATTGCTATGAATGAAAAAGGGACCTATGATTTAATCTCTGATCCAGTAAGGATTTTTCCTAGAGCAATAGCGGCAATTTTGACGATTAGCATGACCGTGAAGTGTCTAATTGGATCATATTGTTATCTAACATTGCCATCATTTGTTCACTAAAATAAAGTCTCCTATCGAAATCGTCTTTCATGAGCTCCTGAGTTGGCATAATTTTATAAGGATGCATTTATGTTCGAAAAATCGATGAAATATCAAACATTGGGGCTGCCAGTCGACAGACGTATTTGGGTTTTCCTTAAACTTGAGCAGAAAATCCAATTTGGTATCATTAGCATTGGCACCTGCTTTTTATCTGCCTTACATGTTCAAGCTCGCGAAACTGCTTCTTCATTATACTAAGGGTCGGTTGTTCAGTCCATGGTAAAATCCAAAGATTTATCAAACTTGGTTTGGAGTCGAATCCTAGATTACCGTCAAATTTGTTGTTCAGTAGAAATTCGACTATGGATAACGAAAACAAAGATTTTACAGGTCATCTGAACTAGGTATTTCATGAAAAGTCAAAGTCAAAATATACTTTAATGTCAGAAGTTTTTCAACTTATCGACAAAGCTTTTCAAGTATAATCAAAAATGTGAAATAGTTGTGTATTATACCTAGACTATAATGGTGATAGTCTTCCCGATCTGAACATGTGCAGACGAAAGAGAGTACCACCACAATATGCGCTTCGGGGCGACTTAACAAGTAAAAGGTGGCGTATTTGCTATTCCAACTGCAGGAAAAACACGGAAAACTCTACAGTACCAATTGAGGAGACGAGGAATCACTGATGCGAGAACGGGCGCATGTACCTTAATGAGAATAAAAATTCAACACTACGCTCATCATCACATTAGAAGATTTTACTAATTCAAGTCAAATATAACCAAATATTTTCCATTCGTAGTTTCTTACTTTCCTGTAATCTTTTGGAAAGCTTGGTAGAAAACGGAATCATTGAAGGCGCCTTAAACAATAAAATAGAATGAAATTCATGAGCTAACCATCCTATGTAATGGATCCCTTGAAGGAAGATATGATGGTTCGTTCAAGATAGATATGTAAACATGTCCTAGCTGGTTCCCATGAAAAGGGAAATGCTGGAACGGGATGTGCTATTTTAATCTTTTGTGTATGTAATATCTACAAGAAAATTATTTTCAGTAATAGAATCATCACAAAAATGCCTAATAGTAAATTACATAATGCACTCACCATTTAGTTTCATTCGTGATTTCATGAGAGACCATTTCACAATAATCCTCATGATATCTTTTGATAATCTGAACCTGAATACAAATTCTTCATGTGACCATTTCTCGAAATGATTTTCACGTAATCTATAAGTACTAGTGCCCTAATAGGAGCTTGGATATTCACTAATTGAATAATATCTTAATCATCGCAGTTATCATCGTCCATGAGCATTTTTGTGGAAGTGATTTCTGGTTATTTTTCCAAACTATTTCGTATTGCAGTTCTAATTTTGTTATGTCAGTCAGTTATGTTAAATTTGGTGCTTAATCCATCGATTTTCATGGTTTAGCGAAACCTGGAATCAAACCAGGATTAAGTTCTAACTATGCAGTGAACAACTCGATAAACCAAGATTCACATAAAACTGCAGATTATCTCTAACTGAACAACCAGCCCTAATTATCCTTTGGGATACAGACGGCAAATTTGAAATTTTTCATGTAATAAGTGTATAACCCCAATTTGTGTCCTTGTGTTATCTCCATAACCAATCATCTGTGGAATTATTTTGTGCATTTCTGTTAAATGAACTTTTTTCTTGATAAGTTAACGAAAATCGAACGACTATAACACCGTCTACCGTCTTGCAGTAAGAAAACAATTTGCTAAGGCCACGCGTTTTACACAAAAGTAAAAAAAAAAAAATAGGTTCTTTATTTCATAAAAAGGATCGCTGAAATGGTTTTTGCTTACTTTCTCATCATCGAGACCTAACTGGGAAATAAGTATTGAGTGTGTTGTAGCGAATTTCTGTAATCAAATTATTTTCTATTTTTAAGGTTAATTTTTGCAATAAATCTGAAAACACTTAAATATTTCCTAAACAGTTGTTGCATTCGAAATAAAATGTTGGTATTGACCGCTAGTTACCCTGTATAGAAAGTTTTTGTGGAAAAAAATGCGCTACTAAAAATATTCATTATCACTATTATTCACTATTTGGCTGATACACACTGTGTGGTTCAACTATTGATGTCTTATATTCAAATAGACTTCATCGATAGTTTCTACTCAAAAATAATGCGTTATCAGGATTATTTTCAGTTTTAAGATTAAAAAGATTGACAGTCTCAAAATAGTGCTTTGTAAATACCCAATATCCAACGTTAATCATGCAAGATTCTTTATATGATATTTCCATCCGTACTTTCTGCGATAAACTCCAATCTAACGAGACTTATTTCCTTATAGCTGTACAAAACGAAAGGGATAGAATAAGCTGCAGAAGGCCCAGCTATGAAGAAAACAACCAAAACAATGGTCTTTCCGTAGGGTCCCTGTTAAACGCCGAAATGTTGTCTAGACAAGTTTGCGCGGCATTGGAGGTACTTAACATTCCATATTAAACTGAACCAATGGCAGATCCAGAAAGTTGTAGAACGGTAGATCTCAAAATAATCTGGAACAACGCCTAATTCCTGTGGAAATTTCCGAAATGGTTTAATAATCCTGGATCTGCCAACGCCTTTTCCTGATTTTATTTCCTACTTCACGTTTCAAAATTTTCAGCAAATGGGTCCTAATCCAATAAACGATTATGATCTTTCAAATAAGCAACTGGCCAGTATAAATGACGTATGCGATTCCATGAAGCAGCAGTTGTTGATTTTGGTGGAATGGGCGAAATATATTCCAGCTTTTACAGAATTGCAGCTAGACGATCAGGTGAGTGTGCTGAATGCTTTCAATAACTTCACTAAAAGCTCGACTGTACAATAGACAAAGAATACAGAGCTTATAACGATAGACGTTCCTGGCGAACCACCGCAGTATCCTCTTTTCCATTGGCCACTTTGGATAAGTGCCCATGGATCCGCGATCCATGGGGATCGTAGTTCCTCCCAGATCAACAACCGATTAACCAATAGTAATTATTTAATGAGTATTTCTTCATTGAACTGAATTTGTTTCGTGGTGAGTCTATCATGAATTGATGAGTAAATATGAGCAATTTGAGAACATTTCCAACTTCATTGCCAGCCCCATAATGGGCCCGCGGGCTGTAAAGTGCCACTTCACTCCTGTAAAACCAGGCTGTAAAGTAAACTTTACTTTTCAGTAAAGATGTATTTTTCCCAAAATTTTAGGATGTAAATTAGTGAATGGAACGTCTCCATAGCCCTCTAGAATAAAAAATGAATTTCGAAATAATGAAAAAACTGGTTATAAAAAGTGACAAGAGATAAGTGGTTTTATTCAGTATATCATATTATGGAAACAAAAGAAGTTCCCCATAATCAAATAATAAATATTTCACTATTCCACATGAAAAGTTGTGTCGACAACAAAATCGGGAACGTGTTGTTCCACGCTAACAACAGATCAAATCGATGTGTTTAGTCGCGTCTGTAAGTAAAAGCCATTAATAAAATAGTCCTCTGTCATATCATAAGCATAGGGTCCCAATTATCCTAAAACGCTCACAGGGCCTCCAATAGATTAAAGACGGCCTGCGAACCAGGCAACGACCTATCTGAAAATGTCGTAGTATGCATTAACAAAATGTGTTCTCCCTAGATGGCGCTCAAAATTTAGGCGCGAAACAGTTTAGTGGAGATCAGCTGCCAACTTCCACTAGAGATTGTGTAATTTTATTCTCATTCAATTTTAAATAAAATGTTGGAGATGTCGAATGTTGAAACAAGTTTATCAGACATTTTCCCCCATGCAACTGTTGATTATTGTCGGAGTGTTATAGGCCGGTGTTATCTGCAAACATGTTTACACGCAAATTTTCTTAAATAGATAAAAGCTCGAAAAGGAATTTTTCTTCTAACAGTGGAATAACTTTATGCACTTTAGGGAACAAAAGGGTACTTTTGATCCCTCATTCGAATGACTAAAGTGGCACTTTTAATCATTCAAGGAATAAAAGTAAATTTAATCCCTGGGGGATTAAAGGTAGAAAAGTATTTTTTCAAATTTAAATATTTTTACATAAAATAGAATATAAACCACTGTGCTAAAGTTCTTTTCAATACCTCATCAGCGAATTAAACTTTTTCTACAAACGCTTACCAAAGTAGCCTTTGACGCTTCCAGATTTCAACGCAAAGTTGACGTTTTCCGACAAATGTCATTTTGTGACAGCTTTTACGCTCTAGAGCGAGAACATTGAAAAAACGCTCGATCCCCTAGCTTTTGTTGCTTTTCTTGCATGATGGAAAGTGAAGACCATAAATTCAAAGCTTTCTAATGCACTGCTCATGGTTAGAGACTCCGCCTACCAATCTGTCTTCGATCTCGGCGTGAGTTCGATCTCGGAGTTCGGTAATTTTTTTTTTTTTTCAGGCAATTATTTTACTTTTTTCCTTTTGTTAGAGATGTAAGTTATGGGATTTTTGGATAGCTTATACAACTGGGATTACTACTGAGTGTAAATTTTCTCATAGGTAATATGTGCCTATGTTAAATGAAGTGTCGATCGTTTCAATATCTAAGAGCTGCGTATGTATTTCGAGCACAAAGTGTCATTCCCGCTCTCCAAAGATTACCGCGCTTCGCTTCGCGTCGCGCGGTAACTCTCTTTGTCGAGCGGCAATCAATCACTTTGCGCTCTAAATACACAAATAGCTATTTCGCCTCGGGATTAAAAGTGCCACTTTAGTCCCTAGGTTTAAAATCTAATTTTACACCACGTATGAATGAAATGTCACGTTATGAATGGCTTAAATGATGATGATAATGGCCATATATAAAAAAGTTCCAATATATAATTTCTCAAAGCCTGTTAGATAACCCTCTGGGCAAAGCTTAGTTTTTAGACTATCTCTGAGTCAAATCTATGATTCAGAAGTATAAGGATTGTTAACTTCATATATTATAAATGTTAACTATGATATTATCAACTTATTTTCTGATATAAATTTATACACAACGCTTATCAGAAAATGGGCCTGGACCAAGAGAAGATTTGATAAATTCATTAAAATCGACAAATCAATGAATTGAAATAAATTTGATGTCCCAAAAGTGATGCTATGATCTTAATGCTTTCTCAACAATATAATAAACTTTAAATCAATTGAGTAAATATTGTAATTAATGAAAAACTATAATCAAAACAGATACTACTATTAAATATTTAGGTTTCAACTAGATAGCAATCTTATCTATGAAGACCATTTCTAATATACACACATAAACATTTTGAAAATATATGTTATATCTCTGGTATTACGAGTGACGTGTCATGTAAAACTAATTTGTTCATGCTACGAAGCAAAGGCATTAAAATTAAATTCGAGTATTCCTTGGTAGAAGTTGATCCATACAAGATCTGCAAAAATCTGTGATATTGAACCTCATTTTTACTATTTTTGCTGGTTATCCAAGCTGTAGAAGATCTTTTTGTAACCTTTTGTCGCTGGTGATAAAAATAATTATACAGGTTCCTTTTTTACAGGTGGCGTTATTAAGGGCACATGCAGGTGAACACCTCCTCTTGGGTTTGGCAAGGAGATCAATGCATCTAAAAGACGTTCTGCTTCTGGGGAATAACTACATAATCACGAAGCAATGTCCCGGTAAGCATTTTTGGATTACTTCCTTTTTTCGTCGTAGAGTCGAGAGTTCATAAAAACTTTTCATGTCCGATTTTTTTTTCAAACTGCAAGTAGAAACGCATGGAGTTATTGCCACCTCGGACATCATGTATTTTATTGCACTAACAAAGCAAATAGATATATGACACATGAAAAGTTTTTGCCAACCGCCCACCAAGCACAAGTAGTATCTTCAAACCAAGAATGTTGAGTACCCTCATACACAGCATGTAGATAAAGTAGAGAACAAATTCACGTCTGTGGAGTATGCAAAACTATTTTCGAAAACTCGTCATGGCTATTTTCTAGTAAATTGCTTTGACAATTGAGCAATTTATATAAACGTATAGATTCTAATCAGCTCTAATATAAATCTGTAGATCGTCTAAAGAAGCATAAAAAGTATAATGGGCATTATAGGCCAAAGAGGAAATCTATGGATTATGAAAATAGTAGTGGGCCTGAAACGCTTCCTTCGGGAATTCCTGTCCTTGTTTCCACCAAGACAAACCGTTCAACAATGTTTTTCTTACGGGAGAAGAATTGGAAAGTATACTGGTGTATTGAAAAAAACAGTTCGTCAGCTATGTCATTTATATAAATTATGAAAAGCAATGGTCCTAATCTCATTGGAAATTATTCCATTCAAGTTCCATTTCAAAGCTGTCACCCCAATACCGATTTTCTGCAATTTTGTGATAAGTGACAGCAAAATTACTTTTTCCAACATAAAATTAATTTTTCCAGTCATGCAACACTAACTGAATTGCTGACTAGCAACTGTGTTTTTTCTAAATCCTGATTGCTTTTCTGTTAAATGTTGGTTTTGATCAATGTGTTCTAATAGTTCCATGATATTTTCTATTAAAACTAGCATGTCGATCGGGCGTAGATCTGCAGCCTTAATAGAAATTGTTTTTTTTTGGTACTGGTGTGATTGATGAAACTTCTAACAGAAAAGGTTCTTCTATGCTATCGTAAACATTTTCGAGAAACTGAATGTGAATTTGATCCGGGCTAGTTTTTTTAGAAAGGGAAAATAAGTTAGTCTTACAATTTTTTTTCAAATAACTTGAAATCAGAAAATACTGATTTGAATCAACACAAATAACACTCTCATTTATTTCATGTATATTGTCGACTATATCCTGAATACTTTCAGTATGATTATTATTGAATGTATCTGGCAGTGTACTAATTTCAGTGCGACGCCATTGTCAAACTCAATACTGTTCATGGAAGTTTTGTTTTTATCTTTAGGCTCAGCATTTTCATTGTCTCCCACATTTCTGACGTGTTCATTTACAGTCATCAATTTTTATACAGTTTTTTCTTATCTAATTTTTCTTCTGTCAATTCAACTTTATACTCCTTCCTTATAACTATCTCTAAGCTTTACCGCATTTTTTATATTTTTATACCACCAAAGGCTTAAATCGTGGAGATATTTTAAAATTATTCTCCGTTCAAAATATTAAGTATACATTTATATGAAATGCAAATATTTTATATCAATGCCTTTTATATGATAACTCCAATAACTTACTAGCGACAATTTTAGGTAGGTAATTGATAGGTAATATTGTTTCCTCAAGCATCGAAGGTAAAAACTGAAATTCATACCTGTGAGTTAAGGCCTTAAATAATATTTGTGAAAAACTGAAAATAAGTACTTTTAGTTAGATGAATTTTATGTTGGAGGATCTTTTTTAAAGCCATTCCTGATTGAATTATCCAGGAAAATATTATCCAATCAACATGTTTTTGATGAAGAAAAACAATTATCCTGTATCAATATCTACTTAAAAGATAGACACGGTTAATTGGGTACATTACATAGAACAGAACAAAGAAGGCATTGGAGTAATTGTTCGAATGAACCACCAACTTGTTCAATACACAAATTGCATCTCCGTATCATCAACTTGTTGTTGTCGCACGTTTTGGAATATCCCTGGTGTATCCTGTATCAGCATACACGCTGCTAAAATTCTTGCCGTTCTGCAGGTGTTGAATACACCAGGGATTTAAGGTATCCCCACATAAAAAGTATAGTGGTATTAAATCCGGAGAACGTGCAGGCCATTGTATGGGATCACGTCCACCGATCATGGAATCTGTGATCAAGAAATTGACGAACTAATTGCAAAGTCATTCCTTTCAGACTAGTTTGTGGTAGGCTGTTCGGTACCCACTGATCAACGCATTCAACATACATGAAATATTTCATTGTTATTCTTCAAAAACATGCTGATTGGATAATATTTTCCTAGATAATTCAATCAGAAATGGCTCAAAACATGATAACATGAAATTCAACAAATTAAAAGTACTTATCTTCAGTTTTTTTGCAAAAATGATTTAAGACCTGAAGAAAGTATGGTAACATACCAATGAATCCAAGAGATCGATTCGATCAAATGATATGATCTACACACGCTTGTACCAACATGAACAGAAAGCAGAAATCAGTTATAGGAGGGAACAGTATTAGGTCCGATACTGTTCCTTTTTGAGATAAAACAGCCTTACAAAAATAAAGTATTTTAGAGGACACTTCATTTGTTTGGGTTGTGGGCATTCCTGGTCATTCTGAATGAATGTGAATAAGAAACCTATAACTAACTTAAGTAAATTGAATAGAGAAAGATTATGGTTGTAACTAGCATAAACAAAATTTGTATCTTTTCCTCTGACTACTGTTGATCAAATTTTCATAATTCATATTGTAACGATGCATCATGTACCAAAAAAAAAGGAAATAGTAAAGTATGTATATTCAGCTGGAATTGATGAATTGAAGGAATGGAATTACAAGGTGATGCTTTATACCAATAAGAACATTTTTAAAAATCTCTTCGATAATGTACCTATAAAATATAATATACAGGCTTGTGTTTGGTGGTCGGTAGCTTTTATAGTACAAAGTTTGAAGAGGATCATCCGAAAATCCAATTTTATAACAGCTCCTACTAACATTTCCATTGTACTAGTTCATGACTAGCTAGATCTAGTGGTGTTTGCTTGCCTTGTCTCCCAGTCTAAGACACCTGCATCATTTTCACTAAAACGACTGACACTATATCAATGGCGACAATGACGTTCACTCGAAGAATAATGTCACGTGTATTTTTTATCACTTAGGAACAAAATAAGTGCTTGCATGTTATTACTTTATGAAGAAAACATTAATTGAAGACGAATCAAGGCCGCAGTTGTAGAAAATACGTAATGCTATCCATCAGCGTAATTTCGTAGATAATTAGTTTCTTGTGATAGAGGAAAGTTTTCTTGATTTAATTTTCCGATCGAATGCGAGTGACGCGCAAGTAGAAAGGGACGTTTTCAGAAACGTCCTTGCGACTGCGTATTACGGCATTTTTGCCAGTTCTCTAGCTGCATAACAGGGTGTCAATTTTAAAACATACCATCCACTATATTTTGGTCCCTATAGAAAATCTAAAAATATGCAGAAATACGTTAAACTCATTTTCATGGGGGACATTTTGTGGGCGGGTTTTTTATTGAATTATATCAAGACAGATAAAAAATATTTCTTCAATCAAAAATATAGATACTCTTGAATAGAATAATCTTCTGAAAAGAATAATTATTTCTAATTGATACATCCTTACAAAAATTATCTTCAAATTAATTTGCTTGCAGTGAAAACATTCTACTCTTCATCCTAGACAACACTCACATATTAACTCATTGTGAAACATAATCCTCTTGACACAAGAATATAATTCCTTGGTAGATATCACTACCCGTGCCACGTGACACAATCAACCAATGAGCAATCAAAGTAGGTGGTGGCACCGCGACCTGTGAATACCAAGGAGACTAAACATTATTTAACAGGAGAGTCTAATCCCCATAAGACAATGGGGACACTAATAGAAAGAGATGAAAGAACATTTGTGACGAAATGTGACGTAGTTGGACATGTCATGGCCGCCGTTCTCTATAGACAGTGACGGACTAGCTCTTGGTACCTATATGGGAGTAACTGCTGACAGTTTTGTTGCTTGGTTCGAGTTCGACTCTGTGCTCATGTCCAAGTACATCACTATGACGCGTTGATGCTACAAGATTCTGATTGGACAGAGCTTATCAAACCCTCCTGTTAGTTTAGTCTCTGTGTGAATACGACTCTAGCGGGGGCAGACACAACCCCTAAAATTTTAAAGGGGAAAGGGGTTGGGTTATAGCTTATTTCAAAGGTCGTTCAACTGCCATTTCAAAAATACCACATACTTAACCTTTCATGACAGTACTTTTGGAGAAATCAATAAAAACCGTGAAGTCATTCAAATATCAAGTGTTTTGCAATAAAACGTTCATGATTAATAAGTTTTCAATTTTCGAACTGTTCTCCACTATTTGCTAAACGATGATAAAGTCTGCTCTCAAACTCCTCTCTAACATTCCGAAAAACTTCTGACTAAAGTTCTCTACACCGAACTGTTATGCGTCTCTTTACATCTTCCAAATCTCTCAAGGCTGTGTTTTATAAACAATCGAGTTTAGTTGGCCCCATAGGAAGAAATCTAGGAGCAATAAGTTGGGTGATCGTGGTGGCCATTCTATTGCTCCTCTTCGGCCAATCCATCTGCAAGGAAATCTGTCATGTAGCCACTGTCTAACTGGATGAAAGTAGTGTGGCAGAGCTCCAACTTGTTGGAAGTGAATAAGATCTTCCTGCAAAATCATGTTACCAGCAGCATCAATTTGATTTTCCAATATTATTTCTCCAAGCAGATTTGAGTAGATCTCACCAGTTAGATTTTCCTCAGAGAATAAAGGTGTAATAATAGTATTCCCAAGAATACCAGCCCAAACGTTCAATTTCTCTGGATACTGTGTATGACTTTCCATAAAAAGTCGCGGATTTTCATCGCTCCAGTATCGACAATTTTGTTTGTTAACATGCCCATTGAGAAAAAACGTACACTACAGTAAAGCAAATATTGTACAAAATATTTTAGTTTGCATTCATAAAATCCGTCAATGTTTCACAAAATCCAATTTTTCTGTCGAAATCGTCGTCAAAAAGCTGTTGAAGAATTTGCAATTGATACGGGTAAAACTATTTACAATAAGAAATTTTGGCAAAAAGAAATGGTCTCAAGGATGATAAACAGCTAACAATTTCTAGGAAAAATGTTGACAGTTTTTTTTTGCTCGCAATACACAATTTCAACTATTCAAGGGACCACCAGGGCCGGATTCAGAGTTTTGTGCGCCCTGAGGCAAACGATAAAATATTCGCATCCCCCATAAAAACATTACTTCCATACAAGTACTAGTTTAGGTAAATTTCATTCTTTCTAATAATAATTTTCACTCAAATATTATGCTTCTGTATTATTTTCTTGGATATTAGAAGAAAAAATACTTTAAAATTCTACTGAAATACGACTTCAGTTTAATTCTGTAACAAAAGCTAAATTTTGACTAAATAGAGCTTTATCACAACTGATTCGACTAAGCGGAGTCGTCAAAACATAATATAGTATTCGAGAACGTTGGGGTCTAATTTTCTAGGAACTAGGAATCATACCTCACTGAATTTTTGATTTTTAACTCACCTCACTTTTTTATTAGATGATCTCGCCTTTCTATACTCGATACTCCATTTGTTCTTTCTCCTCCCAGGCTGGATTGATGAGAACTCGTTGCAAAACTTACTTTAGCACTCAAAGACTCACATACTCTGTTCAACTCTGTTAATTAAATTCGTTTCTCTCAACTCAAAAGGATTTTTAAACTGGAATGTGAACTTTTGTGAATAAAAAGCCAGAATTCATAATACTAATAATTCATAATGAGGCGATTTCATTTACTGATAAATGAACAATATAAAACACAAAGACTCGAAATTATTCATATACAACAAATACTAAAAGTTGATCGGAAGAATCAACTTTTCAGAAAGAGGTGGAGAAGATCGACCTTATATATTCAAAGAATGAAAATTAACGATATTGCCCAGATTGAAGGTTGAGTTGAACAGAGTTGAATTATGACAATTACAATAATTTAAGAAAAATTATAAAATAACTGCGAAACGAAATATTAACTAGTT
Source organism: Chrysolina oricalcia (assembly GCA_944452925.2). NCBI lineage: Eukaryota > Metazoa > Arthropoda > Insecta > Coleoptera > Chrysomelidae > Chrysolina > Chrysolina oricalcia. The sequence continues at coordinate 13,579,647 of OX101818.2, read as the reverse complement.
TTCGAGATTCTGTTTAATTTCAAAGTTGACCTGCTTCAAACCCTTTCTGAGCTTTTGGGTGGCCTATTTATACAAGTATAAAAATCTGGGCCTCTGGGAACAAAAACATTCGAATATTTGTTCCTCTATTATTCTGAAATGTCCCATTCCGTCAAGAGAAATAAAGGCCATTTATTATTATTATTATTCTGAAATGTCCCATTTGGAAATATATGTACATGCGGAAACACTTAAAAATAATCAATACCATCGTCTATTTTAAGAGGACCCTTGGTAACAAATGTATTTCTGAGAATATTTGCTGGAATAACATAAGTGTTCGGTGGTTTCCAGAGGACATTTCAGATATTTCAACTCGGGGTTGGGTCTCATTTAAATTAGTATTTCCGTCATAAAATGCTTCTGCACGTTTGGTTACAATTCATTCTTGATACCTACAGTTTTTACTAGATTTTTCGCGAACTGCCAACAAGAAAGGTCAAGTATTATTTACGAAAGGGTAGTTGACGACCTTTAAAATGGGGTATCACTCAACCCCCCCTTTTTATTTGGGATACTAGGGGTTGTGTCTGCCCCTGCTAGTTGGTTGATATGATTTAATTGACAACCAGCCTACAAAATGTCCCCCATGAATATAAGTTTAACGTGTTTTTGCCTACTTTTAGATTTTCTATAAAGGGTGAAACGTTTTCAAACAATTGAATTGTCAGATAACAGATCCATCATTTTGAATGATAACTCAGATTGTGTATTCCTTCGATGTTGGTTTAGTTTAGCATGTTCGTACTTCTCATAAAAATATCCGTTAAAAGCATGGTAATAGGGGATAGATTGATTTATATGATTCTAAACTAATTATTGAGGAATAATTGCAGTGGATGTGATACGTGTGTTGACCCAATTAAATCTAAATGCTGCATTAAATTATGGTTCTCCTTGAAAATTCAAGTACGCGCTTGTCAATTAAATAATAATGCTTTTTTTATTACATATTGTTGATTAGTTATTGCAGAACGGGTTATTAGGGAAGACTCTTCAAGGAAACAATTTGACAACCTTTACAAACTGTATTCCCGTAGCGTAAACAAATCTAATTTACTGAATTCTTAGCGGTAAAGTATCACAGGGTGTTTCCAAATAAGTCCGAAAGTTTTTAGGAATCCTTGTCGAAAATTAAATGGGGTCCTTCATGGAAACAAAAGCTCTGTGGACAACAAAAAGAATACCTATGAATGTTTTTATTTTTATTTTATTGCTTCTTTTAAAAAGGTGGAACATGCAACCCCTATTCCATTTTTTACCAAAACTTTTCAACGAAATAAAATTTCCTAATTTAAAAATATCTGTTGAAAAGAATGATTTAGTGCTAAATTTTTTCAACTCTTGTGTTGTTTCCGTAAAAGCAATAGTTTCTTAATAAAAAAATAAAATACAATCTCGTGCAAGGACGTATCTTCTGTGAATGAAATCGAGAAAATCTAGCAGGTGGCTGAGTTTCAAAAGAGTGAGATTCTCTATTAACTAAACAATACAATACATTTTTTGGGAAATAGATTGCCAGATTTACTAGAGAAATTACCTTTCGATTAACGAGCATATAACCCCAACACCTTGTATAGGACTGGCAGTAACAAACTACAGTGACACTTCCCTAACTCGAACCTCCAAAGGACAGTAAGTTGAATTCGAGTTACAGAAAATTCGAATTACGGAGTAATACTATATATATATATATATATATATATATATATATATATATATATATATATACCCAATAACTTTTCTCTTTATATTTTCTTAGCAAAATCTCTTAGAGTTTGGATAGCAGAAATACGCCTTGGTTAAATGTAGGTTTGGTAACAGCTGATTCAACGTCGCTTTCACTAGAGTTTTCTTCCTACCCATTCGTGTCTAAAAATGCTACAGTTTATCTTAAATTTACCTTTTTCACAAGGAGTTAAATTTTTTATAACGCTATCTAAAATGTCTTCGTCTGTTGGGAAGTCCATTGTTTGTGCACCATCGTCAATATTAACATAATCTTCAAAGGAAACATCATCGCTTTCCATTGCCGTTCTGTATGTGGTTCAAATTTGTTTCAATTCAGACAGTGGAAGATCATCTTCTTCATCCCAGTTATACTGCATTAATTCATCTTTAGCAAAACCTGCCTTCCTAAAACAATTGCTGATTGTTTGTTGTTTTACATCGAGTTTCCAGGTTTTGTTTAGATCCCTGATCGCATCAAGTAAGGACACAGTCGTAGGAGTTGATTCTTTCATATGATCCAAGATTTTGATTACGATTCGTTATGCTGCTTAAGATTTTTGATAATCCCTTAGTCCATTGGTCGTAGAACAGACGTCAAATTAGGAGGGAAAGATTTGAGCTTAATGTTTTTTAAGCTTGTTTCTACATCCTTAGGATGTGCGGGACGCATATTCGTAAATACCTGACGTGTTATCAGCCTGAAGTAGTTTTGTATATACCAGACGTGTCAGACTAACGCGGCGACTAACGCGTCAGTTATTTACGAGAGTATAACTTGCCAATGCACCATATTTATTATTTATTTCTCTACATGATATCTGCGATAGGAATGCCCTTTGTAGTTTTAATATTTTTATTAGTAGATTCACGGAAATAAAAGAATAGAGTAATAAATTAAATTGTTGGCGTTAATACTAGTAGTACTCAATCAATAAATTATAGAGGTATATAATGTCTTGTACACAAGTAAAGTAAAATAATAATATGTAATGAGTGCATATGTTGATATGCGTGATAAGAAATTTTGTTTTAGATACACTAAAAAAGTGCTGATTTTACCACAATTTTTTACATTTTTCCAATATTTTGTTTCCAGAAAACGTTGTCATAAAATTGGTTTAATAGTTATAACAGTAATAGCAGAACGTTGGACAATATTAGCAGATAGTATAACATTTGTTTTTTATTGAAAGTATAATTGAAGTAGAACATTTGTTTTTATTGAAAGTATAATTATAGTAGAATAATTTTCAGGATTTGTCCAACAATTTTGTATTTAAAAAACCGTCATCCATTTTTTTCAGTGCGTGAAGAACAGCTGGAACTTGAGCTGAACAGCAAAATAAAAGAAATTCAATTAATTACATAAAAAGTATATTTTCGGACGCTTTCTAAATTCACTCATTCAAAAAATGTTATTAAACAAGATTTTATACCTAACAGATATAATTTATTAAACTCAAACCACCCTTGATGCTTCATCACCGCTGCTGTTCTATTTTTTGGACTTTTTGACGCCCAATGCCATATTTTTTGCAACATATGTTTTCAAGCAATGTGGGGATTTGTTATTCTTTTTTTTTAATGTCTTTTGATGTTATGCCAACAGTAACAGACTTTTTAGTCCCATATCGGCGACGTGCTACTGACGTCCGTTGGATAGTAATGCATTTCCCACGCCGACTACATTTGTTCCTGGAAAGGGTTTTTGCTGGGATACTTTTCCACTTAATGGCAGTACATAAACCACTTAATAGTGTAGTTTTCGAACCCAGTACTTTTTGAAAATTTCCAAATATGCATCGATCGCTGGTGCAAGTTCTCTGGGTCTTGTTCTAAATATTTTACCATTGTATCACAATGTGCGAGGTAGGCATTGATGTATTTTTGGTAGATCACTTATATTTACTTTTTAGATTACAATTACGTGCACAACCGTTGAACTCCTGAACCTAAATGATTAATACAGGTAGTAAATATCAGACATATCATCGCATCATCATCATGATACGTCAGGTATTAACCAAACGCTCGAGCGCAGTCGAAATATCCCGAACGGATAACGCGACGGGTATTTACGAATATGGCGGGACAATTGTCAACAAACAGTAGAATCTTCCTATTTTGAGCAGCAAAGATGTTATCTAGCTTTTTGAGCCACTTCTCGTAAATTTCACTTTTCATCCACGCTTTTTTGTTGTGGTCATAATCTACATCAAGTGATTTTATGCCCTTAAAACAACGTGGATTTTTCGACTTGCCAATAACTAGCAATTTCAGCTTTTCCGATTCACTCATATTGCCTGCAACCATAACTGTAATTCTCTCTTTGCTGTTTTTGTCACCAAAGCATTTTTGAACTTTGAAAGCTAACGTTTTGTTCGGTAAACATTTAAAAAAGATGCCTGTTTCATCTGCACTAAAAATGTCGCTTTCATCATATCGTCTGATCAAATCTGGCAAAACATTTTTTCCAGCCCTCACTAGATTGCAAATCTGCAGTAGCGCTTTCACCACAAACTGACATTTGGACGATATTATGCCGTTTTTTAAATTTGTCTAACCATCCTACACTAGCTGAAAAATCAAAGTCACCTTATTTTTTTAAAAGTATGTCTTTGTTTTTCAAAATGGTTGATTATGTGTTAGCAGGAATCATAAATTGTTGTGCAATGTCCTTTTTCATCTTTTCTCCTTTTTCTACCTCAGCAATTAAATTAAATTTTTCCTTGAGCGTTAAATATTTCAAATTTCATGTTTTAAAGAGAAACATTCTCAATTGAAAATTGAATCAATACATGACTCTGGAAATAGAAAACCCTACGATAAAATGGAAGTTACTTTTTTGTAATATCTAACAGAAAACAACTACTTCCCCGGCAATAGCCACGCTGGACATTGAACTACATCTGATAGATATTGAGAAATACCCTATATAACTTGAGAGAAAAAATCTGAAAGTGAAAACTTGCATTTTCATTCAGATAGTTGATTATTTATTAAATGTCCAGTTTCCATTGGAGATTCTTATCTATGAGTGAGATAAGGGAGAATGTTATTCAGAAGTATCACATTCTCCCTTATCTCATTCATAGATAAAAATCTCCAATGGAAACTGGACATTTAATAAATAATTAACTATGAATGAAAATGCAAATTTTCACTTTCAGATTTTCTCTCAAGTTATATAGGGTCTTTCTCAATATCTATCAGATGTAGTTCAATGTCCAGCGTGGCTTTTGCCGGGGAAGTAGTTGTTTTCTGTTAGATATTACAAAAAAGTAACTTCAATTTTATCGTAGGGTTTTTCCATTTCCAGAGGAGTCATGTATTGATTCAATTTTCATTTGAGAATGTTTCTCTTTAAAACATGAATCCCTTCCTATCTTGTACGATAGAAAACAGCGACTAAATTCCAACTTTCAGTCGCAGATGATTCCACAACCGACTTTATGAACATCCTGTTCATATTTTCAATGAAATCAACATTTCAAATTTCGTTTTGCCAATTCAGTCGCCCACTTAAATCACTACAAATCCTTTGTCAAATTTCACCACCTTTACTCACTACAACTGTTAAAAATGATAAATCGCCTGGAACGCATGCTAAGAAACTAAGAATAAGATTGTATCTGTTGCCGCACGTCACTGAAAAGAGAAACGGTAATTCCCCGAAATATGTATGTACAATCCAGTAGGTGCTTCCCCGAAAAATTCGACTTTCGCTTGGGCTGCCGCTAAATTTCAGTTCGAGTTTTAGAAATATTCGAGTTATAAAAATTCGACTTATGGAGTCAAAAATATATAGTGAGGTTGTGAAAACATATGTATTCGTAAAGAATATTCGATTTATAGAATATTTCGAGTTAGGGAAGTTTTACTGTACTAAGATCTGTTCCTCAATTGAAACAATATCAATGTAATAATTTGAAGGATAACAATACGTAGTTGAGCTCATTTTAGACAGTTGAAAACATACATAAATAAAAATAAATTTGTTTTCTTATGAATATTGTGAATGAAAATGGAATAGCAGACAAAGGAATCATTAAAAATACTGATAATAATTGCAAAGCATGGATTAATCAATGGCAATGTATGTTCTTAATCGTGATAATGGAGATCAGGGTTAATGAACTATAATTCCTGTCCAATAAAAAAATAAAACAGTATGACTACGTGAAAGCTTGTAGTATTAATCTGCGAGTGAACAGCATATCACAATAAAAAATTAAAAATAAAACTTGATTCACATTGAATAAATGGGATACTTAAAGTGTTTGATGTTGAAGCTTATAGGTATTATTCTTTGGAACTGCGTGGAAAAGTGCTTCCGAAACCTCCAGAAATTCATATCCTGCTTTCTCTTCATTTTCACGATATTCTTTGGATACTTAAGGAATTTGAAGATGGAAAAAACATTATCAAGGTTTCAAAGTTTTCATTGAAAAACTATGAGACTATGATTTTAGTTCCAAGATACCTTCGCATACTTTAAGGACACTCTGTATAGCTGCAGTTCTTTCTTTTGAATCCGTTGTAGTGAGCTTCGTTCGTTCAATTTGGGTCACCTACTGTCACATACCACGCAATTAGCAACCCTCTGTATACACTTCTTTGCATTATATTGATGATCCGTCTTTTTAGGTGTGAAAATGCATCAGAATATATCAGGTAACCATGAAACCGTTTGTATCTTCAGTTTTCGTTATGCTTGACATTTGGTGTACGGTGTAAGAATATTCATGCATTCAAAGTCCTAACAATCTGCATATTCTTTCCACCATTCAGTCAAAATATTGTAAATTCTGAAAATGAAATGAAACACCCTCTATCGTATTTTCAATATCCATAGTATATAACTTTTCGAGAAATTGATATCTGGAAAGGAATGTGGAATTCTAGTTTGGTTTCTGGGTTATGGAATGTATAATGTAAAAACACAGGGTGGCGACAAAAGTATCACAGATTATGCCCCTCGTATGTCATCTACACATGATATTACGTATTGAATGTCAACCAATAAAGACAAACACCGAAAAAAGTTTCATTAGGTTCAAAGGGAGGTTTATATTCCTGAGACATTACTAAATTATGAATTCTTTTGTCATAGTTTTTGGACGGTTTAGCCTTGAATAGTCTGAAAATGGAAAAAAAATTAAGTTAAAGGATATATATACAAGTGTAGAATGCAAAATGAATCAATTACTGCGGCAGATATACAGTATGTCTCACTTCTCATGGAAACACCCCTGTATCTTCCGTAATAATTAAGGTAGAATGATGAAACTCTCAGGACTGATGGAAATGCTAAAAATGCACCCACCACCTGAATGGGGTTGGCCTAGTGATATACACTGCCCGCCACTCGCGATGGAACAACCCATTATCCCGGAAAGTTATATTAGGGGGCAAAATTGGCCCAAAATTCCTTCGAATTCGTGTTCAGGATCCCCAAATACTGTTAATACACCTGTTTCCTGAAGAATTTTCAGTCCTGAAAAGATCGAATTTGTTTATTTCTCATGGAAACACCCCCGTATCTTCCGTAATTTTTTACGTAGAACCATGAAATTTCCAGTATCGATAGATACACTAGAAATGAACTCACTGCACGGAAATGGTCATTCTACGTAATATACACTGCACGTCAGCAGCGAAGGAACCACCCATTTTTTTATCGAAAAAAGAAAATTTGAAGATTAATTACACCATCAATGATATCAAACTAGAAAGAATTGATCTTCACAAAAAAAATCTCATTAAATGAACATATTACCAGGCTTAGTTCAGAATCATATAGGAAACTAGGTTTCATATTGAGATCTTGCAAAGATTTTGCGTACCCAACATGTATAAAGCTTTTCAATTCATATATCAGATCTAAATTAGAGTACTGCTGCGTTATCTGGAACCCTAAAACTGAAATACATCCTCAAATGCTGGAAAAAATTCAAATTTTGAGGTCAATGCACTTCAAAAGGTATAGAATATATCCCATGCTAATATCGTATGAAAGCCAAAGAACAGACTTCAACATTACCTTATTAAACAAACGTTGTGAAAAAAATCAAATTTTGTTCATTTTTTGATGTGTTACATGGCCTTATCAATGTACCTGATATATTGTCACTTTTTAGTTTTAATGTACCGGACCTAAGACTAATAACTAGAAATGTCATATTCAAAACTACAAACAATAATTCCCCTATTGATAACTGTAGTTACTGTCAATGATTTCCTGAAAGTCTCTGAATCAGACCTACTAAACATCTCAAGAAATTTGTTAATCTCCCAACTGACACAGTGAATGTTAAATGTTGTGCTGTGCATATTTTTAACTTGGATTGTACACAAGTAAAGTAAAATAATAATATGTAATGAGTGCATATGTTGATATGCGTGATAAGAAATTTTGTTTTAGATACACTAAAAAAGTGCTGATTTTACCACAATTTTTTACATTTTTCCAATATTTTGTTTCCAGAAAACGTTGTCATAAAATTGGTTTAATAGTTATAACAGTAATAGCAGAACGTTGGACAATATTAGCAGATAGTATAACATTTGTTTTTTATTGAAAGTATAATTGAAGTAGAACATTTGTTTTTATTGAAAGTATAATTATAGTAGAATAATTTTCAGGATTTGTCCAACAATTTTGTATTTAAAAAACCGTCATCCATTTTTTTCAGTGCGTGAAGAACAGCTGGAACTTGAGCTGAACAGCAAAATAAAAGAAATTCAATTAATTACATAAAAAGTATATTTTCGGACGCTTTCTAAATTCACTCATTCAAAAAATGTTATTAAACAAGATTTTATACCTAACAGATATAATTTATTAAACTCAAACCACCCTTGATGCTTCATCACCGCTGCTGTTCTATTTTTTGGACTTTTTGACGCCCAATGCCATATTTTTTGCAACATATGTTTTCAAGCAATGTGGGGATTTGTTATTCTTTTTTTTTAATGTCTTTTGATGTTATGCCAACAGTAACAGACTTTTTAGTCCCATATCGGCGACGTGCTACTGACGTCCGTTGGATAGTAATGCATTTCCCACGCCGACTACATTTGTTCCTGGAAAGGGTTTTTGCTGGGATACTTTTCCACTTAATGGCAGTACATAAACCACTTAATAGTGTAGTTTTCGAACCCAGTACTTTTTGAAAATTTCCAAATATGCATCGATCGCTGGTGCAAGTTCTCTGGGTCTTGTTCTAAATATTTTACCATTGTATCACAATGTGCGAGGTAGGCATTGATGTATTTTTGGTAGATCACTTATATTTACTTTTTAGATTACAATTACGTGCACAACCGTTGAACTCCTGAACCTAAATGATTAATACAGGTAGTAAATATCAGACATATCATCGCATCATCATCATGATACGTCAGGTATTAACCAAACGCTCGAGCGCAGTCGAAATATCCCGAACGGATAACGCGACGGGTATTTACGAATATGGCGGGACAATTGTCAACAAACAGTAGAATCTTCCTATTTTGAGCAGCAAAGATGTTATCTAGCTTTTTGAGCCACTTCTCGTAAATTTCACTTTTCATCCACGCTTTTTTGTTGTGGTCATAATCTACATCAAGTGATTTTATGCCCTTAAAACAACGTGGATTTTTCGACTTGCCAATAACTAGCAATTTCAGCTTTTCCGATTCACTCATATTGCCTGCAACCATAACTGTAATTCTCTCTTTGCTGTTTTTGTCACCAAAGCATTTTTGAACTTTGAAAGCTAACGTTTTGTTCGGTAAACATTTAAAAAAGATGCCTGTTTCATCTGCACTAAAAATGTCGCTTTCATCATATCGTCTGATCAAATCTGGCAAAACATTTTTTCCAGCCCTCACTAGATTGCAAATCTGCAGTAGCGCTTTCACCACAAACTGACATTTGGACGATATTATGCCGTTTTTTAAATTTGTCTAACCATCCTACACTAGCTGAAAAATCAAAGTCACCTTATTTTTTTAAAAGTATGTCTTTGTTTTTCAAAATGGTTGATTATGTGTTAGCAGGAATCATAAATTGTTGTGCAATGTCCTTTTTCATCTTTTCTCCTTTTTCTACCTCAGCAATTAAATTAAATTTTTCCTTGAGCGTTAAATATTTCAAATTTCATGTTTTAAAGAGAAACATTCTCAATTGAAAATTGAATCAATACATGACTCTGGAAATAGAAAACCCTACGATAAAATGGAAGTTACTTTTTTGTAATATCTAACAGAAAACAACTACTTCCCCGGCAATAGCCACGCTGGACATTGAACTACATCTGATAGATATTGAGAAATACCCTATATAACTTGAGAGAAAAAATCTGAAAGTGAAAACTTGCATTTTCATTCAGATAGTTGATTATTTATTAAATGTCCAGTTTCCATTGGAGATTCTTATCTATGAGTGAGATAAGGGAGAATGTTATTCAGAAGTATCACATTCTCCCTTATCTCATTCATAGATAAAAATCTCCAATGGAAACTGGACATTTAATAAATAATTAACTATGAATGAAAATGCAAATTTTCACTTTCAGATTTTCTCTCAAGTTATATAGGGTCTTTCTCAATATCTATCAGATGTAGTTCAATGTCCAGCGTGGCTTTTGCCGGGGAAGTAGTTGTTTTCTGTTAGATATTACAAAAAAGTAACTTCAATTTTATCGTAGGGTTTTTCCATTTCCAGAGGAGTCATGTATTGATTCAATTTTCATTTGAGAATGTTTCTCTTTAAAACATGAATCCCTTCCTATCTTGTACGATAGAAAACAGCGACTAAATTCCAACTTTCAGTCGCAGATGATTCCACAACCGACTTTATGAACATCCTGTTCATATTTTCAATGAAATCAACATTTCAAATTTCGTTTTGCCAATTCAGTCGCCCACTTAAATCACTACAAATCCTTTGTCAAATTTCACCACCTTTACTCACTACAACTGTTAAAAATGATAAATCGCCTGGAACGCATGCTAAGAAACTAAGAATAAGATTGTATCTGTTGCCGCACGTCACTGAAAAGAGAAACGGTAATTCCCCGAAATATGTATGTACAATCCAGTAGGTGCTTCCCCGAAAAATTCGACTTTCGCTTGGGCTGCCGCTAAATTTCAGTTCGAGTTTTAGAAATATTCGAGTTATAAAAATTCGACTTATGGAGTCAAAAATATATAGTGAGGTTGTGAAAACATATGTATTCGTAAAGAATATTCGATTTATAGAATATTTCGAGTTAGGGAAGTTTTACTGTACTAAGATCTGTTCCTCAATTGAAACAATATCAATGTAATAATTTGAAGGATAACAATACGTAGTTGAGCTCATTTTAGACAGTTGAAAACATACATAAATAAAAATAAATTTGTTTTCTTATGAATATTGTGAATGAAAATGGAATAGCAGACAAAGGAATCATTAAAAATACTGATAATAATTGCAAAGCATGGATTAATCAATGGCAATGTATGTTCTTAATCGTGATAATGGAGATCAGGGTTAATGAACTATAATTCCTGTCCAATAAAAAAATAAAACAGTATGACTACGTGAAAGCTTGTAGTATTAATCTGCGAGTGAACAGCATATCACAATAAAAAATTAAAAATAAAACTTGATTCACATTGAATAAATGGGATACTTAAAGTGTTTGATGTTGAAGCTTATAGGTATTATTCTTTGGAACTGCGTGGAAAAGTGCTTCCGAAACCTCCAGAAATTCATATCCTGCTTTCTCTTCATTTTCACGATATTCTTTGGATACTTAAGGAATTTGAAGATGGAAAAAACATTATCAAGGTTTCAAAGTTTTCATTGAAAAACTATGAGACTATGATTTTAGTTCCAAGATACCTTCGCATACTTTAAGGACACTCTGTATAGCTGCAGTTCTTTCTTTTGAATCCGTTGTAGTGAGCTTCGTTCGTTCAATTTGGGTCACCTACTGTCACATACCACGCAATTAGCAACCCTCTGTATACACTTCTTTGCATTATATTGATGATCCGTCTTTTTAGGTGTGAAAATGCATCAGAATATATCAGGTAACCATGAAACCGTTTGTATCTTCAGTTTTCGTTATGCTTGACATTTGGTGTACGGTGTAAGAATATTCATGCATTCAAAGTCCTAACAATCTGCATATTCTTTCCACCATTCAGTCAAAATATTGTAAATTCTGAAAATGAAATGAAACACCCTCTATCGTATTTTCAATATCCATAGTATATAACTTTTCGAGAAATTGATATCTGGAAAGGAATGTGGAATTCTAGTTTGGTTTCTGGGTTATGGAATGTATAATGTAAAAACACAGGGTGGCGACAAAAGTATCACAGATTATGCCCCTCGTATGTCATCTACACATGATATTACGTATTGAATGTCAACCAATAAAGACAAACACCGAAAAAAGTTTCATTAGGTTCAAAGGGAGGTTTATATTCCTGAGACATTACTAAATTATGAATTCTTTTGTCATAGTTTTTGGACGGTTTAGCCTTGAATAGTCTGAAAATGGAAAAAAAATTAAGTTAAAGGATATATATACAAGTGTAGAATGCAAAATGAATCAATTACTGCGGCAGATATACAGTATGTCTCACTTCTCATGGAAACACCCCTGTATCTTCCGTAATAATTAAGGTAGAATGATGAAACTCTCAGGACTGATGGAAATGCTAAAAATGCACCCACCACCTGAATGGGGTTGGCCTAGTGATATACACTGCCCGCCACTCGCGATGGAACAACCCATTATCCCGGAAAGTTATATTAGGGGGCAAAATTGGCCCAAAATTCCTTCGAATTCGTGTTCAGGATCCCCAAATACTGTTAATACACCTGTTTCCTGAAGAATTTTCAGTCCTGAAAAGATCGAATTTGTTTATTTCTCATGGAAACACCCCCGTATCTTCCGTAATTTTTTACGTAGAACCATGAAATTTCCAGTATCGATAGATACACTAGAAATGAACTCACTGCACGGAAATGGTCATTCTACGTAATATACACTGCACGTCAGCAGCGAAGGAACCACCCATTTTTTTATCGAAAAAAGAAAATTTGAAGATTAATTACACCATCAATGATATCAAACTAGAAAGAATTGATCTTCACAAAAAAAATCTCATTAAATGAACATATTACCAGGCTTAGTTCAGAATCATATAGGAAACTAGGTTTCATATTGAGATCTTGCAAAGATTTTGCGTACCCAACATGTATAAAGCTTTTCAATTCATATATCAGATCTAAATTAGAGTACTGCTGCGTTATCTGGAACCCTAAAACTGAAATACATCCTCAAATGCTGGAAAAAATTCAAATTTTGAGGTCAATGCACTTCAAAAGGTATAGAATATATCCCATGCTAATATCGTATGAAAGCCAAAGAACAGACTTCAACATTACCTTATTAAACAAACGTTGTGAAAAAAATCAAATTTTGTTCATTTTTTGATGTGTTACATGGCCTTATCAATGTACCTGATATATTGTCACTTTTTAGTTTTAATGTACCGGACCTAAGACTAATAACTAGAAATGTCATATTCAAAACTACAAACAATAATTCCCCTATTGATAACTGTAGTTACTGTCAATGATTTCCTGAAAGTCTCTGAATCAGACCTACTAAACATCTCAAGAAATTTGTTAATCTCCCAACTGACACAGTGAATGTTAAATGTTGTGCTGTGCATATTTTTAACTTGGATTGTATGATATTTATAATCAATTTTAGATTAGTTGACTGGGTTGACCCTTTTACGTTTTGATATTTCTATTCGTTATATTTTTTATAAATTTGACAAAATTTTACTTTTATTTTCTGTAGTCACTTATATTATGTCTGTGATCAGTATTAAAAGAGTGTATCTGTAGTAAGTTGGTAGTCCTGATCACGAATCTGAAGGAATTTTGAGCCTATTTTGCTCCCTAGTATGTTTTACTGTAAAAATGGGTTGTTCCATCGCGAGTGGCGGGCAATGTATATCACTTAGGTCAACCTCATTCAGGAGGTTGCATTTTTAGCATTTCCATCAGTCCTGAAAGTTTCATCATTCTACCTCAATTATTACGGAAGATACAGGGGTGTTTCCATGAGAAGTGAGACAAATTCGGATTTTTCAAGGCTGAAATTTTTACAGGGAAAAGTGTATCTGTAGTAAGGGTAGTCCTGATCACGATTCTGAAGGAATTTTGAGCCTATTCAGCTCCTAGTATGTTTTACAGTAAAAATGGGATGTTCCATCGCGAGTGGCGGGCAGTGTTAATCACTTAGGCCAACTCCATTCAGGTGGTAGGTGCATTTTTAGCATTTCCATCAGTCCTGAGAGTTTCATCATTCTACCTCAATTATTACGTGGTGTTTCCATGAGAAGTGAAACTCACGTCATCGTTTTTTTTTTCGATAAAGTTTTTTTAGTCAATTTTATCTTATTTTTTCAGATAGGCAAATTCAGAATAATATACACTATTGACAAAATTTCACAGAAGACAAATAGTATAATAAACGCAGTAACTTATCGGGGCTAATTGATTGATTTGCCGTTCTACACCTGGATAGATTTCCATTAATTTTTTTTTCATTTTCAGACTGTGGACGGTTAAAATTCCCAAAAAAACATTTTGAAAAACGAATTTTCTCCATAAAATCAAACATTCAATCAATACTTACAAAAATCGTTATATTTATTAGAGATTATTTTTATATTGAAGGAAAAATTATTTATTTCTGCAGAAATAGTTTCACTCTCAAATTGACAGAGGTCAGATTTACAATAGTCCAGGAGGAATCGGCGCATGAGTACCGAAAACTATTCCACACCAATTTTTTTATGCGATCCTCTTCAAATTGCCCTACTGATGATATAAATGCATGTTGCCATGGGGCAACCCCGTGCCATATTGTTACAATTGCAAGGAATTGTTAGTTTTCAACCGGACAATTTTTTTTATATTCTTTATTGAAATAAAAATAAAAAAGGTCCCACGACTTTTCACGATAAAGTTAATATTTTTAAAGATATGAATTTTTAAAGGTTCGAAAAATCTCAAAGGACCCCGCACAAAAGCATAGGAAAATGGCCCACAGTGGGATTTGCCTGAAATTCACATATGTTATTGGTATTGAGTTTCTGATCAATTGTTCTCATGGGCCCAATCCTCTAAGACCAATGATTTAGCTCTCAGGGCCGTATTTAGTATAGGTGCCAAATAAACAATGACACTTTTTTCTCAAGTCCATAATTTTTTTATTTCCTATTAGAATTTAATTAAATAAGAAATATTGTAAAATCTCAAAATTTGTCTTTAAGCACCAGTCCTTTGTGAAACATGTTTTGCCCTACAGGACCGTATTTAGTAAAACTGTATGTGCCAAGTGATCCACAAAAAACTGAATTAAAATGGTTTTGTTGTAACTTTCTTATTTCTTGATCTATGTCAGTGGTTCATGGCTCGTTTGATAGATGAATGTAGCTTTTTTGTGTACATAACAAAAGTAGTCGCCATCTTAATATCCAAAATGGTCGGCCAAACCTATAAACTATATAGGACTTGTCTTGTAGCATTTTGAGAAAGATGAGAACAGGAAAAAATAAGAATTACAACGTTTTCATTGTTGAAATCGGTCATTTACTTTTTGAATTATCAATATAAATATAACTCTACTATCTTCTTGAAACTATATCCAATTCATAACTAACAAAGTTGAAACCGATATTTCCAGAGTGGTGGAAGAGAACAAAAAATCAAAATCAACAAAATAATACTCGAACACTTACAGATGCGGGAGTATTGCATCTTGCACTGGACTATTTGCGGCATCTTTAAAATGCTGTAACACAGAAGTCGATGGTTAATTCAGATTTTGATTATGGCGGGCAAATCCCAAATACGACAATATACTACATATATGAGCACATGTTACTGGTGTCCTTGCCCCTGATTGCACTGCAGTAGTATCCTATTATCAATACATCTTCTTCATTATTCTCGTCAGGCTATATTTATTTCATAGTTTATTGAATACATACTTGACATTTTTCTCTGCTTCTGAATCGTGAATACACTTTAAATCTAACAAATCCAGCTTCATTATTTTTTTTTAATGTTATTGAACCTTATGAAATTATTTTTCGAAGATCAGATAGTAGAGTTATATTTATATTATAGAGATAGATAATTCAAAGAGTAAATGACCAATTTCAACAATCAAAACGTTGTAGTTCTTATTTTTTCCTGTTACTATCTTTCTTAAAAAGCTACAAGATAAGTCCTACATAAAGTTTATAAGTCAAGCCGGCCATCTTGGATGTTATGGCGACCACTTTTGTTATGTACACAAAGAAAGCTACATTCATCTATCAAACGAGCCATATCAACCACTGACATAGATCAAGAAATAAGAAAGTTATAACAAAATCAATTTGATTCAGTTTTTTTGTGGACCACCTGGAAAATACAGTTTTACTAAATACGGTCCTGTAGGGCAAAACATGTTTCACAGAGGACTTGTGCAAAAAGATAAATGCTGAGATTTTGTAATATTTCTTATTTTATTAAAATCTAATAGGAAATAAAAAAATTATGGACTTGAGAAAAAAGTGTCATTGTTTATTTGGCACCATTGGGCCCATGAGAATATTTGATCAGAAACTCAATACCAATAACATATGTCAATTTCAGGCAAATTCCACTGTGGGCCCATTTCCTATGCTATTGTGCGGGGTCCTTTGGGTACTTTCGACCCATGAAAAATATATTACAAACAAAATATATAAATAAGATTTTTTTTAAAATTTTTATACAATAGTTAATAATATTGTGAATAGAGATTTTAAAATTTTCATTGTTTATACCTGTTTTTTAATTGTTAATTTCGCGCGCTGACAAGTATGCGTCGCTTACCTTTAAGTGTCGCCGTCTCTCTCTGACTCATGCGCTGCATCGGCCTCTCTGTCTTGCATCATTATCAATCATTTATCTTAAAAACTATCAACTTTATCAAGATTGTTAAAGAGAGTAATGTTATTAATAATCAAATTGTCTACAATTTGTTTTTTACAAATTTTTTTCTGAAATCAATTTTTCAAAAGTTATTTAAGCATAAATCGGAACATGTAATTAAAATTACTTTTTTTTTCAGTTTATATTACTTTTTTGTTGTTAAAACAGAAAGTAATTACATTGAATAACTTCTTCAAACGAAGGTTAAGGATAAATGGAGAAGTATGAAATAATGAAACAACATCTAAAAATAAGTATTTATTTATTATCAATATCATTTTTATATATTATATTCTTACAGTCTTCTGAATCACAACCATATAGAAGTATGCAACTAATGTTATTTTTTCACAATAACAAGCTTTGGTTTTACAGGCTTTCTTACAATTACGCGGTTTTTTAAGATTAGTTGGAAATTGGCTTTTGTTTATAAAGGTGGTAAAGTACCATTCTCTAATTTGTATCGGAAATTCGTAAAATCTTATATTTCATATTGGGTATTCAATGCATTTTTCCAAATGTATGTTTGAGCCGAAGCTCTAAGTAAATGCAATTGCAAGGCATCTGATGTGCACGGAATTTTAGATAGATTTATATTAGTGCCAAAGCAACGAGAAAAAAATAATTTGTGTAGCTTCATCCGCGGTGTTACCTTTTTTACCCAAAATATTTAAATACAAGGTTTCTCAGCCTTTCAACTCCTTAGTACTTAATTCTAAGCCATTGCCAAGAGGGACTTAAGCATCACGATTTTCTTTTATTTTTATCATCATTTCAAAAGCTTTTTTTGTGCCAATTTTACTAGATGTATCACAACCCGTGAATGCGTGTAAAGCAGGTAAAATTTCACAAATCGGGCACGTTAGAGAATCAGTTGCTTTGTGACACGAAAGAAATCGTGATTTTTTATTATTAATTTCCATCCATAGACTGATAAAAAAGTAATTTTAATTACATGTTCCGATTTATGCATAAATAACTTTTGAAAAATTGATTTCAGAAAAAAATTTGTAAGAAACAAATTATAGACAATTTAATTATTAATAACATTTCTCTCTTTACCAATCTTGATAAAGTTAATAGTTTTTAAGATAAATGATAAATAATGATTCAAGACACAGAGAGGCCGATGCAGCGCATGAGTCAGAGAGAGAGACAGCGACGCATACTTGTGATATCATTTACATTTTATTTATTTTTTAATATATTTTTCATGGGTCGAAAGTACCCAAATTTGAAACGTTTGAAAATTCATATCTTTAAAAATATTAACTTTATCGTGAAAAGTCCTTATCGATATTGTGTTCGCATAAATGGACGTATAGAACAATGATGAAAAAGGAAGTGAAAATATTGGTAGTCTACATTTGAAAGACAATGCAATACGTTGTCACTAGTTATACAAAAATATTAAAGAAAATTTCACAATTTCAAAAAATGAGTAAAATGATATAAAAATTGACATTTGACATGTGTCAAAATCGTACCTAATTTTTTGTTTCAAAATTTTGGTGTTTTTTTTTTTCTACTAGAGACTAGCATGACAGAAATATTATCGTTGCATTAATTCAATTACTTGTAGAGGCTAGTTCGTAAGGGGTTGGAGTGATTGAGCTCATATAGGTTTAACAGGAATTTTCTGTGCGCTCTCAAAAATAAGCAGAAATTTTAGATAATCGTTTTCAACTGATGAACATTCATCAAAATGACATTCTATCAATAAAACTCACTTAGTAATAAAATTCCCTAGTTTCCCAATTCTGTCGCCACCCTGTAAGAACCATGCCGACTTTATCATCATAACATTAACCCCAACCATATGCATGCCAAACCATTATGTTTGTGTACCATCGCCGCTGGGTAGTGACGTTTTTGGGAGAATGTACGAACATGTGAAGCGATATTAATTATGTACGGACCCGTGTTCAATATAGCAGTGATGTTACCAGATCATCGTAACCTATCCCCAGATTTAAGCATCTCCAGGGTGGGCAGCCGCATCATCGACGAGCTGGTGAAACCCATGAACGACGTCCAGATCGACGACACCGAGTTTGCTTGCCTCAAGGCCATCGTCTTCTTCGATCCAAGTAAGTGCAATTGTCTTTCTATTTCGTCTGTTACAGAAAATCGTTAAGCAGTACTTTTTATTATCATCACAATCCTTGTCAAATGAATTGAAAAGCGTACAAAATTTCAAGATTTTAAAACACGCCGTATTTCAAAGGTTGTTGCTAGGTAACAACGCCAAGTTCTCAAACAAAAATTAAAAATTGATCCAGTTCCAGATGAAAATCTGAGTAAAATCTGGGACTTGTGATTCACTATTTCAGTTAAAGAAAAACCCGAAAAAAACCACAACACCGTCAAATCCAAAATTCATCAGTAGACTTTTTGTAGTCTAGCAACGAAATTCAACAATTCAATCAGTTGAAAATTAATGCTAATAATAATATTCCCCGAAAGATATTTTCAAGTAACATGTATGTATTTGTATAAAAGTTCAAAAGCAGCCTCATGTAATGATTACCAGAGTACCTAGAATGTTTTTTTAATTTGTTATTATTTTAGAAATGTTACATTCATTTTCATCTTAATTGATTTCCTAACCTAACCTTTGAGATTAAAATTTCTAACTAGATATTTTCAAAGAAAAAATTGTAGAATTGAAAATAATTTGCGGTTTAAGTTCTGAGGGTTTGTGCAAGCACCTCATAAAATATTTCATTTACAATCAAAATGATGGTCCATAGCAACGATTATACACTACAAAGGATGGCCCAGTTCAGTGCTTCTCCCCCTTCCCCCGCTTGCCAACAGTTATGAGTGACGTCACCGGGCCGCCACTATGGTTGGTTTGCATTTTTCTCGGTTTCTAAAACCTTTTATCTCGTTATTTATAAGGCAAACCTGTTGATTTTTTGGGTGTTTCTGGTTGATGTGTTAACTTTATTTTGCTCCATTGAGTTTTCAGATAAAACTCGTAGATGTGATGTGCTGTGAATTGAACTGATGTCAAACCTTTTGGAAGTCATTTCGTAATAAGGCAGTTCGATTTAGGTACTGAAAATATTTGTGGAAAATTAGGTTGCAAAAGTTGAGCTCGTTTCAATCGTTTTATCGATATTTTTGTGAGTTGAAAATATATAATATTGAAAGATATAAATACAGTTCAATCAACAGATTACTAAAAATATGAAACATAAAATAAAAATAAAACTAAGTAAATATGAACACAAAGTTGTGATCAAGTTCCTTCCGGCTCATAGAAAATTGGAGTGACGTTCAATAATATACCTATGAGAAAGTATCAATTGTTGGTATGGATTTATTTGAAAGTAGAAAATTTCAAGTTTTATCAAAGAAAATTCGAACAATTACTTTTATGGTAATAAATAAATATTAATGATTTAGTTCAGTGTACAAATTAATTTAATGCGCATATAAGAAGTATGGACAAAATCTACCTAAAGGTATAATCAGTGCACATCTTTCATGAATAACGTGTACATTTTATGAAAAATATATATTTTTGAAAGAAATCAAGATATGGGTGGTTACAACTTGAACAGAATCGAGGTCAATTTTGAGAAGTATGATTCATTAGTAAATGGAACACACTTATGTTTAGTTATTTTCCTTTCTTCATTTTTTTATTTGTTGGCTATTATATATAGCTATTTCTCCGGAGATTCTGAGAGAATGAAAATAATTATTTGAAAATGAAATACTTATGTTACATTCCAAACCTTATTTGATTTTTATGTTTGAGTTTGCCATGGTTGTTCTCATTTACTCTAATGGGCCCAGTTAACCAACCCTTAAGCATTTTTCGAGAGCTATGTTCACCTCAAATATTTTCAATAAATCGAAAAATAGTCAAATGAAAAAGTGTCATATCACGAAGTGGGATTCAACACGCACTCAACAGTCGATTCAATTTTCACTTTTTCACGACAAACTAAGATGTTTATAGAACTTGAAAACCATTTAACGGAAAGTCAAATGATTTACCAAATACAAACAATAAAGAAAACGACGAGAAAATGTTTCTAACAATTAGAAAAACCTCTGTCAGAATGTATAAAAATACACTGGCTCTAAGGCAGACAAACAGTTCTGTAGGCCTGATGACGTCAAATGACGATGCACTCACGCTGAAATTTGGCCAATGCACGGAGATAAGAAATGAGCCATTTACTGTAGTGTATAATCGTTTGGTCCATAGTACCTTTTACGCATGCGCGACAATGCTGGTGCTTTCTGGTGATTTTTTAATTCCAGTTCTGGTGATTCTATTTTCAAATTCCTGGAAACGCAGCTCACAGATCACACTTAGTTTTCAATTGCGTTTGGAGTTATTTTTTTGGGAATTCTCATTGTTGGACTTTCTTATAGTCTGTTCAATCTTCTTGAAGTAGTTCAATGGATTTTCCCAAGAAAAGGCTGATGTGGTGTGAACGTCATGTTTATCAAGAGTGGAATTTTCTATCTAGGAACGGCGAGCGGAACTCCAAGTTCATACACAGGGTGGCCGGTAAACGTGGTACAATCTTGCATTTTTTTTTTCTTATAACCAAGTGGTTATAGTTTTTTCAGACAATACTGTCAAAATTGTGTTACAAAACAGTGGTGGAATTCAAATCTGGCATTTTACCCCTATTTCTCGAAAAATTGTAACAATTTCTGCAAAACTGTTTTGTACGCCAAGAAGATATTTGAATCAATATTAATTTGTAGACATGGTACCCAGCAAACCGAGGTGAAGTAGCGATTTTCCATTTTTCTTTTTTCGAAAAGTGCCCATTTTCTCGAAAACGCTGAGATTTTTACTGAAGTGGAATTCTGCTATTCTGAACAGTCATGACCTGGTCGATCACCAGTTCCAAGATTGTACAAGGTTTACCGGACACCTTGTATGAATCTGCTTTAAATATATATTTATGTTTCATGCAATTAACTCAATGCATTGATGATTGTCAAGAACCATGACGGTACGGAGGTGTTCTCCCAATTGAATCGAAAATTAATTTCAGCTATGGTATTTAAAGAGCACTGCAAAGTAGTTCTTGTAGAAAACTTTGCCAAGAATCTAACCGATATAATTCAACGGTCGTAGAGGGCAGTAGTTGTTTTCTGTCAGAGACTTGTCGACATATATGCCTATTGTATAGGTTGAAGCGTAAGACTGGATTATACAATCCATTTTCCATTATTAAATTAATAGTCTTTCGCCGATTAGCATCCCTATTTTCCTATGAAAAATTAGTGTCTTGAGCAGAATTAAACTCATATTCTTGGCGTTTCCTTCAAGGGATTCATCAAAACGTCACAGCTTTGTGACTTCTTTATTTTTCAATTCGTTTTACTTTCTAGACGCCAAAGGCCTCAGCGAATCGGCCCGAATAAAAAATCTCCGCTACCAGATCCAAATCAACCTGGAGGACTACATCAGCGACCGCCAGTACGACAGCAGAGGAAGATTCGGCGAACTTCTGTTGACGCTACCGCCCCTGCAATCCATCACGTGGCAGATGATCGAGCAGATCCAGTTCGCTAAACTTTTCGGCGTGGCCCACATCGATAGCTTGCTGCAAGAAATGCTGCTAGGAGGTGAGTCTGGTGCCTAGTGATTATATTAATTCGTTATCCATACATGAGATTTTGAAAGACATGTTTTGTTCTACATTTTCGGCTTTTAATATGTGTAAATTCAAACATTTGTTTAAATACTGTTATCGATAGGTAGTCGACGTCTTTGTTTGCTTGTTTGGAACGATACGTCAATTAAATAGTTTTCTTAATTATTTGAACAGCCTTGATCCTAATATAGAATTCACAATGAAAATGGAAGACGATCACAAATCGCTGAACTTCTTAGATTCAAATGTCTGCCGCTCAAACAACAAATAATATTTCAATATATCACAAACTTACACATACAGATACAACAATTCACAATCAATATATGCAACCATACTCTCATAAACGCGCAGCATACCATTC
The DNA here is from genome assembly GCA_944452925.2 of Chrysolina oricalcia. Classification (NCBI taxonomy): domain Eukaryota; kingdom Metazoa; phylum Arthropoda; class Insecta; order Coleoptera; family Chrysomelidae; genus Chrysolina; species Chrysolina oricalcia. The sequence goes on along the minus strand of OX101818.2, from coordinate 13,556,837 downwards.
CTTGATACAGATGGATATATACAGTGCGACGCTAAATTATGGAACAAATTCATTATTTCTGAATATAAAGATATTTCGGAAAAATCCTCGGACAGGTCGATTTTCTTTTCCGATGGGCCAATTTTTGAACCGCACCCAAAATATATAGGGTTATCCGCAATTGAGTAAAAATGACTTTTGTGATATTTTTAAATTGGACACCCAGTATATTTTTCCATATTTGGTTAGGGATCCTCATTACGAATCCAGTGATACCAAGTTTGATGGGATTATGTCAAACGGCTGCGGAGATATGGCCAAAAAACTTCCTCGTATGTCTAATGAGTATGACTGCGAGACTCCACACGATTCAGAAGGTTAAAAGTCTCTGTCGCACTCATTGGGTATATGGAGAAGTTTTTTGGCCATATCTCCGCAGCCGTTTGACATAATCCCATCAAACTTGGTATCACTGGATTTGTAATGACGGTCCCTAACCAAATATGAACAAATATACTGGGTGTCCCATTTAAAAATATCACCAAAGTCGCTTTTCTTCAAATGCGGATAACCCTATATATTTTGGGTTCAAAAATTGGCCCATCGGAAAAGAAAATCGACCTATCCGAGGATTTTTCCGATATATCTTTATATTCAGAAATAATGAATTTGTTCCATAATTTAGCGTCGCACTGCATATAGGCCAGACACGCCGCAATTTCAACCAAAAGGTATGATATTTAATATATTCGAATCTATAGAAATCAAAGAACATCTGGCTAATAAAAACAACTTAGTTCTAAATGATCAAATAGACCTGTATAATTCACCAATTATTAATAATGTTATTAGTAATTTCCCTAATGTCCCTTGACCTTTCTCTACCTACCTATGTAACTTCCAGTAAACATATGATCGTTTATGAAATATTTCGAAAGTACTATAATGGTGGACATTCGAAAAAAAAATCAGAACTGTTTCTGAAATGTTTCATAATTGTCGAAACATTTATGAAACATTTCAAGGCATGTTATTTTCATATGTTCGGAAACATATATTAATATAAATTTTGTATAATTGAAATATTTCAAAACCACTTCAACTGAGAAATAATCGAAATGTTCAGGTAGCAAGATTTCTGTAATGTTTCAAAATGATTCATACGGTTTCAAAACATATTAAGATGCCTTAATTAAATCAATGAATTTCGCATTTCGAAGCATTTCAAGTCTCCTAATTGTGAATAAAGAAAATATCACAAACTAACTTCTGGTATACTAATATTTCATATTTTACCGAAACTGTAATTGATTTAAATACTTCAAAATAAGTAAATTGTGATATACTGGAAACATTGTATTCAGTAAGATATCATAAACGTTCCAGAAATGTTGAATTGGCCTTTTTGGAAACATTTCAAATGAACAATGAATGTTGGAATTTGAAATATTTCAAAATATCTTTAAGGATGAATAATCAAAACATTCCATTTTGCACGATTTCAAAAATGTTTCGAAATAAGATACATGTTTACACCAAAATCACCTCAATTATGAATTTGCAGTTTAAACTATTCCTGTAAATCTTTTCCTGAAATACTTCCAGAATGTTTCTGTATTTGTGTTTGAAACGTTCATATCATATCATTCTAAGTTTTTATGAACCATTCAGGAATATGCCACAGAAGAAATGTATCTGAAATATTCCCAGGATGTTACATATTTTTGAAACATTCAGCAACGTTTCACAGCAATACATTGGAACATTCTTTCGGAAATGAATCTAAAACATTCGAATGACTATTTCTGAATTGTGCTGAAACATTTCTATTTGAAATGCAACGTGTTTTTCGAAACCTCTCTGAGGTTACGTCTCTCTAAATGTTCCAGAAACATCAGCGCAACATTCAGTGGAATGTTTCTCAAATGTTGCTGAATTAGTTACGAAACATTACTAATAAAACGTTTCTTTGAAACTTCTCTGCCGGACATCTTTATTTTTCAATATATAACTGAAATTTTAAAGCAACATAGGATAGAATGTTTCAAGCTTTACAGATCATGTTTAAGAAATATTTCTGAAATAGAAGAATGTCTGCTGTGATGATTTGATGGAAAGACATGAAATGTAATGCCTACATCGAGTATCGCAGAATAAGTTGAGCTTTTAGCTCCTGAAGATAATCACTTTGTTGGCGAAACGCGCGCCGGGTGTGATTTTAACGCAGTTTTGTTGTTTTTTTTTTTTAATTTCCTTGAATTTATATATTATGGAATAATTTTTACAATTTTTGAACAAACATCTGGACATTTTTACTTAATTATACCTTCCGTGCGATTTTTTCTTCTATGATTCTTTATGATTCATCATCAGTAGCCTAAGAAAAAAAGGACCGCCTGCCGAGATCAAACCCGGACCATCTGTTTAAATCAGTTTGAAACCAATACACCATTATGGGTTACTTTGAATGCTTTAATTTACTGTCACCATTTTCCATTATTCAATAATAGGTTCGTTTTCAACAAAAGCGGTGGAGTTCGACAGTTTTTTCAATATTGTCCTTCACAAAATGATATATTTCTCGGAAAAAGTCAACTTTGCATGTAATGAATAATAATGTTCAGACAACGTTACAGTAATCTGATTCGCTCTGTGAATATACAACGTCATATACGGAAAATTTTACATTTTGTTAAATTCATTGTAAATGTGGAATATAATGGCCCATTCTTGTAACATCTGTTTCAACATAGGTCTGGGCGTCATAAAGTCATTGGCACAAATTCTCTGCAGCTTGGCGGTCTAAATTTAAAGATGGTTTATTTGGTGTCAGATGTGGATGATAGTATGTAATATAATTATCGACTCCAATCAAGAAAGTGTGTAAAATCTCTCTTGGCAAATCTGTATGTGTTCGGGGTGTGACGATATTGATATAAGAACCTGTTGAACAATATTCTGAATAATTTATCTACATACGATTCGAGTCATTTTGAATGTTCTTCCATGACCGTGACAAACATGCCTCTGTTTGCCAACACAATTTTTTTAAATACCGAACTTTTTCCAGGAACCAGCATTGAAACATCCCCAGCGACCATTGTAGTGCCAAACTCCACCACCCCCAACAGCAACAACTACCAAAGCACCAGCGACTCGGCCGACAGCCCCATCACGTCGCCGAATACAACCCCCAGTAGTCCACAGGACCATCTCATCAACGGGAACGTAACCAGTCCACAGAGCACTGCGACCTCCAACGTTTTGATAATGAGAGACATAACGTCCTTGGACGAACCAGTGTCTTATTCGATGGCTTTCAAAGAGGAGCCTCTCAAAGAGGAACAGCACAGCTTTTAGTTAGGTTGATTTTTTATTTTTATAAATATACATATGCGGTGTTTGAATCAGGGAATTCAGGATTGATCTGGATGAAGTTTCTCAGTCTGTGAAAAATTGCATTATTTTTCACATTCACACGCTTTTTCTTTTCTCTGAAGAGTATCGATATTTTTAGTTTCCATATAAACATAGTCACTCAATGCACTGATCTGTAAAATTTGGTTAACGATTCTGCACCGGAATAATTTCTATTACTGACTTGTCAAAGCACAATTGTGTAATATGACCAATAAAGATGTATCTACGAGGCTTGTTTGGTAAGTCCGTGACTTTTTAAATTTCCCGCGCAGTAACTTTAAATGCAACACTGCTGCTGTCAACCACCATCTTTCAATAGACTACTGTCAAATTTTGACCAAGCTGCGACATTTGGTTTGTGTTTGACAGCAATTAGAAGCAGACAACCTCGTGAATTTTAACAAAAATGGAAAAAAGTGAATTTCGTGTGTTGATTAAGCATTATTTTTTGCGTAAAAAAACCATAACTGAAACCAAGGAAAGACTTGATAAATACTATGGGAACTCTGCACCATCAATTTCAATGGTTAAGAAGTGGTTTACTGAGTTCCGTTGTGGTCGTACCAGCACAAGTGACGCCGTACGTTCAGGTCGCCCAAAAGAGGTCATCACGCCAGAAATCGTCGATAAAATCCATGGAATGATATTGGACGATCGGAGAATAAAAGTACGTGAGGTAGCTGAGGCTGTAGGCATCTCAACTGAGCGAGTACATCACATTTTACATGAATATTTGGACATGAAGAAGCTATCCGCGAGATGGGTGCCGCGATTGCTCACACTCGACCACAAGCGCAACCGTGTGACCACTTCAAAGGAGTGTTTGGCAAAGTTCAATCGCAATACGGGCGAGTTTTTACGCCGTTATATAACCGTAGACGAAACATGGATCCATCACAATACCCCAGAGACCAAGGAAAAATCAAAACAGTGGGTGTCAACTGGTGAACGTGCACCAAAGAAGGCTAAGGTGCGTCTGTCAGCCAACAAGGTTATGGCCACAGTTTTTTGGGATGCACGCGGTGTCATTCATATAGATTACTTAGAGAAGGGTAGAACGATCAACGGCGAATATTATTCAGAGCTTTTAGACAGATTCGATATTGATTTGAGGCAAAAACGACCACATTTAGCGAAAAAAAAAGTGCTGCTTCATCAAGACAATGCACGAGTGCACACGTGTGTAGTCACTATGGCAAAAATTCATAAATTGGGCTACGAACTACTACCCCATCCAGCATATTCTCCAGATTTAGCCCCTTGCGACTATTTTCTTTTCCCAAACCTGAAGAAATGGCTGGGTGGTAAGAGATTTGGGTCGAATGAAGAGGTTATAACCGAAACAAACGCCTATTTTGAGGGCCTTGAGAAAACCTATTATTTGGAAGGAATAAAAAAACTGGAAAAACGCTGGACTAAATGTATTGATCTAAAAGGAGATTATGTTGAAAAATAAAACGCTTATTTGCCAATTTTTTTTTTCTTTATTCAAATAGTCACGGAGTTACCAAACAGCCCTCGTATCTATTAATCTGGCTATTAAAAGCCACCATCAGTGCGTCACACCGCAATGTGGAATTTCTTACTCGCCCCTTCCAGCTAAGGTTTGTGTAGGCATACTTATCAAGAATAAGAGTGAAGATAATGAACTCGATGAACATTGGCAACACAGCGCCTGTCCGTTCTCGATATTACAGCGCCAATCAGGTATAAATTTCCCGATCGTAGAATCCGTTTTGTGCAAAAACCATTAATTTCATAAAAAAGATATTTTTTGTATGGGCTAGGTGGTCCGGTAAGAATTCCGGAATCTTCAATTTTTTTTATTAATCTTGTCATTTCAATTTTTTTTCTTAAAAATTATCATAACCAAAAATCAGGAATTTACACAAAAACATTGAGTCAATTGCTAAAAAAAAATCTCAAACAAAAACTGTAGGTGTAAAACGGGTTCCCGGTTTACCAAGATAGTGTTTGCTCTTAAGATTCACATACCATTTTCTACCATATATGTTCTTTTCGATCATTTATTTTAAGTGTAATTTATCACGGCGATTTGGAAGTTTTCTTATAGTATTCAGCGTAACTTTCCATTTCAGCCCAAATTTACGAATTCTATATTTCCAAATTTTGGTTATCTCGTGTATGACGTACTTGACAAAGGAAAATAATTTCATTTCGCTAAAATAGGAAGATCTTCATCATTTATAAAAAACTTCACATTAATTTCAAACTATTTTATTTCTTTATCTTTTTGGTGGTAATTGGCAATTTTAGTCAGCCAATCTTCGAAAATCTAGTATATGTTTTCATTGAAATCCACCATAAATTTTCCGATGTCGAGGAAATTTTCATAAATTTTCCGATGTCGAGGAAATTTTTATTTTTCTCCCAAAATATTCATTGCCGTCTTCTTATTGTCAGTAGAATTTTCGATGTAACCTTCCGCAACCGAATTAGATTTCCAGCGGCCATGTCATTTTATTAGTCAAGAAATCTGCCTCAGAATCGGCCAAAAGGATAGTTGAAGATCCTCCAGTATATTGTTTTGAATTCGGCAATTAGAGACAACTCAGCAATTAATTGTGACAAACTGCTAATAAGTACTGTTAATACCAATTGGTTGTTTTTAGCATTTTCCAGCTCTGTATCCAACAAATAAACTCTTATGGTCACAATTTGTAGATCTCAATTTCAAGTATTTCCACCACTTCTACTAAATTCAAACCATTAGTATTTCCTTCCAGGTGTTATAAATATATCTTGTGACACTTTTGTTTAGGTAGTTAGTATAACTTGGTCTGTAGTATATATAGGCGTCCGCATTTATCAGAAATCTGCTTATTTCTTCCTTGGTGAAAACTTTCGACTTCTTAGGTTTGTGCCCTTTTGATTTTCAATTTGCGTTGAATGTCATCAAATCAGTATATTTCTTGATATCGACATTTTGCTTTATTAGAAATTCTGTCCTCAACATTCTCTCAGTAATAGCACCTGCCTCTGTCATTTGCTTATTTCATTGAAATATCCCTTTTTCTCTTTTCATACGTCATGTTAACAACCTTCTTTTCTCTGTACCATTTTTTATACCTATCGTTTACTATAGTATTTTTCTCAGGATATTTTGCGCACGAGTTTTGAAATTATACTTGCCGAATTTTCAATATCGGATGGAGATCATCTTCACTTGATGACATTTTTAATCAAAAAAACTTGATGTTTTGGATCATATCCACGTTTTTAAACAACAAAATTACAAAAAACCTCAACTAGAATGCTGATTATAACGAACTGTCCTAACAATTATAACTTGTATAAGCATGGCTGACTAACTTTGATAATAGCATTGTTTATATAGAAGTAAGATAGTTAGTCAATGCCTGTGTAATTAATTGGTGTTGGACGCAAACGCGAGTGTCATCTAGCGTGATTAGTTACAAACATGAAGATTTGACGTCATTTTAATGCAGGGTTCTTCAAAAAACCCTGATTTTAATGCTGTCCCGTTGTTTCAATCAAGTTACGACATGACTTGGAGGCCAGATCACTGAAGTTACGACATGACTTGGATGCGAGCTCACTATCGCCATCTACATGTCGCATCCATTTTGATCCAATTATAATCCCATAAGGTTGACTATCTTCTATATAAACAATGATAATAGTTTCCTATAGTGACATAGGCTGTGCCAAGTCACCGGTCGGACAAGGCACGTGCGTTCAGTATGAAGTATTACGATGAGTCGGACCGATCAGATGATTGAAAATATTGGTCACATACATACAGTCCTAATTAGGTCGTCAAGTCAACCAAATGACCGCGCTGGTCTAATCATATTGGTCAGACCGGAGACTTGACTCAGCCATATTTAGCTGTCTGTACATTTTTTTCGTCATTCTTAAGATCAAATTTCAGTTTAGAAAAAAACATCGGCTCTTGTACCAACTCTATGACGTAGATTGTGAAAAGCCACGTTCACATAGAGATCTAGTAAAATACGATTCACGCGGAAAATTGAGCGTAGCTTTACTTTCCTGCGACACTACAAATTTCATGGTTGTGAGTTATCATCAGCTTTCTTCAGACCAGGGTGGGATTATAAACACTCGATACGAGAGCTGTCACGATACGTAGTGAAAAACGCTGTGGTTTCTTTATGGCTCGACATTCATTTCGGTACGAGTCACGTCAAACTCGCAACCGGTCGAGTGTTCATATCTCACCCCAGATTAATTTTGTTTGCCGCCCGAACCATTAGATATTACTTTATTTTGAAACTAGAACCGATTTCAATGTCATTATTGATCATTATGGACATCAAAAACATAATATCAAGTAGTTTAAAACTTATTTTATGAAAATTTATTCTCAACGTCAAATAAATGGTTTTCGGTTTTCGATATGAACGGAGAAAAAATCGTTTACTGGGTTGTTGACTAGAGTTTTGTGGCAAAATCAAATAAACTTTCACCAGTTCAAATCAGAATTCCATCATTCAATATAACTGTATATAAAAAGAGTAAATTTAAGGTCCTGAACAATATTTATTTTATTGTTTTATACAAAAATATAATTGTGCCAATCATATTGGTTGAAACAATTTTGTATATTTAGTTATTTTCAATGTAATGATGGGGAATTTGAAAAAATAAATGGATTTAAAGTTTCCATACTCCTTCATAATTGATGTGAATATATTTAGATTCCCGTAGAGCAATTTTTTCATGTTCTTTTACTTGATGTTTGTTATAAAATATCGATAAGACTGATGTTGGACTATAAATTCTATGAATATTGTTAAAAAAATCTTGCCTTAGATTGGTAGATTAGAAGAATAAAAATGAAAGCATTGTAAATAAAAATAAACTTGGGAATACGATGAAATACCCAAATATCATATTTTACATCATTGGTTTAATTATTAGTATCATTAGTTTAGTTCACTTTGGGCCATATGTTGAGCTGATGAGATTTTGTTATGCCAGGAGCATTGGCTCTGATATACAGGGTGTTACGAAATATTTTCGATTATATCAATTTTTTTTATAACAGTATGTGAAACTTCATTTCGATAAATAGTAACCTAGGATATGACGCTGGTACATCATATCCAAGAATAACTATAATTTAAAATCGAAAATATTTGTTTGTTGGATATTGTAAGATATTGCATGTGCAGTTTTTGTTTTAGGTTCATCCCCATTGATTTGTGGATAGATTTTCTATTATTTGTGGTTATTGACATTTGCTCAATGAAATAAGTATAAGGTATTTAGCCTGCTGTTTATTGTTATATATCTATATTTTTATAAATCTACAATAATTCGGTTTGCAACAAGTTTCAGGATTTTGCATTGTTTATTAAAAGTTATTGTTCAGCTGTGCTGGCAAGTACTTTTAAATATTATTTCACTCTTTCAATTGGTACTCTGTGTAAAACTATCATGGCCAATTTTTCATTTATGGTAAAACCTACAAACTGAAAGAGTGCATCAAGGTACAATCAAACAGAGATAACAAGTCCTGAAGTTACCATTATTGTGATGAAAAGGTTTATTCATATGAAAAATCTGGATTGTTGACTGTTCTGTTGTACGAACTGAACTAACTTTTTTAGTCCCTTTATATTCAAATATATTCAAATGTTGAATTGTATTATGTAGGTTTTATTCTTTATTACTCTAATTTGTTAATAAGTTGAATGTTTATATTCTCTTATAGTTTTTTGATATAGGGTAAGGTTTATCATTTCTTATTGTTTATGTATAGTGATTATTACTATGTTTATATTGACAGAAGCATGTTTTTTTTGTTATTTTTAATTATATTGTTGAAGTTTATCTAACATAGGTGAAGTATGCTAAACAAAGGGCTGGAGGTGGCAATAAATTTCTATTTCTTGTATAAATAAATATTTGAAGTTTACCTTTTTTTATTATTACAAGCTTTCATTTGAGTTGCCGTGTTAGTTTGGTCAAATTTTGTACTGAATTTTAGACGTTTTCCCCTTTCCACTTGTGCTAAAAGGACCCCGCACGGTTCTTATGGAAAATGGGTCCCAGTCGAATTGGCTGAAAATTTAGTATAATGTAGTTTATGAAGTCCTGATCAAATGTCTCCATGGGCACAACAAGATCTAATGTACAGTTTTTGAGATACAGGGTGTCAAACATGCAGAAAGAGGGTTGTTACAAAAAGTTAAGGATAATAATTACAATCTCAATGTTGTCGACACGAGTTGTAATAAGAAGTTATAAGACTCCGTATACAGGGTTATTAATAATTACATAATTTTTATGTAATTCTTTAAACAAACTCAGTCAAACGCAAAAGCTCGTAGACTTGCAGAATAAGTAAATAACTTTTGATTTTAATATTGGGTAATCTGAGGTTACTATTATACGCGGTCTTCCACTTTTTTAGTTGTAGTAATTTAATTTTTTTCAGGAACATATAGAAAAATTAAACCTAAAAGTAGAAAACTAAATATAATATGATCAATATTTTGTGGCTCTTGTCTATTTGTTGCATCTTGTACGGATCCTGGTCGACCGCATGATGATGCAGCAATCAAATAGGAGACAACTGCATTAAAAATATTTCTTACCAGTTCATACCATGTCTGTTAAGACAATGTGTTTATGATTATGTACGGATTCTATTATTGGTTGATGGCTTGCATCCGATATTAGCGTTATGTGGAACGTACCGACACTTTCGAGCACCTGATTTACAACTGGAATAATAACGATCTCTTATCTTTTATGTGTGTATAAACATTCAAATTCAATATCACTCAAACTACTTTCGTGGTTTTGTCTCGTCAGATTTTTTGTTACATCTCTGTAAGAGTGACAAGATCTCTCTTATGATCGATTAATGTAACGTAATCCGATAATTATTACTGAATGAAAGGTTCTAAAATAAACCCTTGCCTATCTAAATGATGTGAACATGATTTAATCCTTTCCGAAATAAAGCCCCATATTCGACAGATAATGAAGATCTTCATCGCCGGTACATACCGTGTGTTTCACGAATTATTCGGCATTTTGGGCATTTACACCATCTTGTACAGCATTTACTTTTGTACCAATGCTTGTCCCAATTCTGTTACCCCAAGCAATTTTGCTGATTTAACAGTTTCAACCCTAGCATCTATTATTATTCTAAATGCTTCAAGAGTTTGTTTCACATATTTGCCAAAATTCCAAATCAACATAAGTGAACAGGGTGTTGTAGTATAATAAATTATATTCATCTTGTAATTATGAACCCCCCTATATGTGTAATCCGTATACTTATTTTATTTTAATATATTAAGTTTGAAGGTCAATATGTTATGATTATTTGATTTAACTATTTTTGATAACTTTTATTAAAGCTAATAATAAAGCCGGTCGTCGCATTTAATGAATCGCCCTGTATATTATAACAAATCAATGTATCGCTGGTGTCCAACCTTAATCCAATACCCTGCACAAAAAATGAAAATATGAAGCGCACGGTGTTACTGGATACTGTGTTTGCTTCACTAGGCATGGTGGTCGCCTAACGATGCAGACTCACTTGAGAAAAATTTTCTTCTGTACCGGTCTCGAACCAGGTCCAATGCTGGTGAAAGTTTCAACATATTCTCATAGAATGCCCTGCACTGGAGAACGAACAGAAAACGGCGTTTTGGAACAGCATTCTCTGAACCCAGAAGACATTAAAAAATCAGCTTAAGAAGCTGCCAAATTAAGCCAGGCGGTGAACCGATTAAAGCTTTAGTTATTATTCAATAAAAATCAGTTTTTCTTGGAAGCGGTTTTTTTCTACTTTGATACAAATAACTTTTTTTAGGGAAACATAAAAAGGAGCTACTTTATATTGGAGCAAGTGCACCCCTAACTTCCCTTACACGATTAGAACGGCACTTGACTCAACAACAATATTTATCTTGTTAGTAGAATTCTTCTGGACTTCCATTGTCTAGAAACCAAGAAAATAAATTCTTTACATGCGTTTGAGTCACGACGTTTCAACAGTTAACATACATCTACTCTCGTTATCAAGTGTGTGAATGCGACAAGATATCTCGGATACTTATTATATAGCATGCAACCAATGTACCTGCTATAAAGGTAATTATGATCTTCGTGGGGTCTCTCTCAGGTCATCAATGTTAATTAATGTGATACAACGACCATTCAGTGCTGCGCATGAAGCCGATGCGATGAAGCCGAAGTTTTCCACAAAGAACAACATTGGTATAAGAGAAAGTTTATAGACTAGGCTTATATTCTGAATAATGACGTGTTCAGTCAGCCGAGTATAGAGATTCGGAATGTGTGGAAACCACTTATCACTCATCTAGATCGATTGAGATTTCAATAAAAACGCTGTGTCAATACAGGTCATCAATAATAACACATGCCAGAAAAAGGTCGTTTGTCACATTAATTAACATTGATGACCTGAGAGAGACCCCACGAAGATCATAATTACCTTTATAGCAGGTACATTAGTTGCATGCTATATAATAGGTATCACACTTGATAACGACAGTAGATGTTAATTGTTGAAACGTCGTGACTCAAACACATGCAAATAATTTATTTTTTTCGTTTCTGACAATGGAAGTCCAGAAGAATTTTACTAACACTAATACATTGTCAACCACTTTCAATCAATATTTATCTTACCGAATTTCATCAATATTACGTGAAATACGTCATACACTCTCCTCTTCAAACACGAATATGAGATGAAAAAAATTTCGAAAACAATATCATTTACAGCTATTTGCACCGGTTCAACTTAAGGAACCTTGCGACTTAAGTGGACCATACATTACGATTTTGGTTTGCACCGCTATTTGTGGACAACATAAGCCTAACTCAAGATAAGCCTCAGATTTTTCTCACTTTTCCTACACGATTTATTTTCCTATTTTCTTGATGTTTAAAGTATTTCGAGCACTTTTTCTGGATTTTACTAATGAGATTGTATTTTTGCGGGTATCTGATTTTTCCCCTCGATTTAGGGTAACCAAACCTACAGCTTTCCATATACTGAACCTAATTGGGGCTGAAATTGAATATCCCTATGATGTGAAAGTATAAAAATAATTTTCAGATTCAACACAGTATCTATATCCTAATACAAAATGTCCATTGATATATTGTTAATTTATATTACTTACACTTCAAGCAAAATTGTTAACATCTTTATGTCGTAACCATGTTGGATGGATACCATTCTTTTTACCTAAGGTGAGTCAGGTTAGGGTGGCTAATAAACTACGCATTTTAACTAATGTACACGCAGCTCTCTTGGCGATATTGTGGCTAGTTTTCTCAGTAGAGACAAATTTTCCAAATCACATGCCTTACTCTCGTCAGACTTTCAAATTAGACTGAGACAGCGCTTGCGCAATGTGCATATTATTTAAAACTTTGGGTTATTTAACGTCTCGTCGTTGGTTGCGTGATTATTCTTGCGCTGTTGACAAACATTTCCAATACTCAGGTAAGGTTCAGGCCAGGAGTCAACGGTGTATCTTAAGTTGATCCTCCACTTAGCTGAGTTTGTTATTAAGGAGAACCGGTGCAAATAGCTGTTAAAATAATGCTAATCGTTCCTCAATTACCTACACGTACTTCTGGGGCATCCTGTACAGACGATAGTGCCCAGAGTTTTTACAGGTCATTATTTTCTGTGAAGTTAAGGTACTCGTATAAGATGCCAATTTTGTAGTAAATACTTTATTAGTATTAACCAATGGCAAGGATCCTGGATTTAACTTCAAATATTCATATACACCCAGTGACCCCTTTTAACTAATATATGAACTACCCTTGTGTGTCGAGTGATTCGATTTTGTTTTGATTTTTCAGAAGACAAACAAATGAATTAGTGGTCTGCTTCTTTAGTCGGTTTCAGAGATGGCGCCCTTATATAGAATTTTAGTCTTGTCTATATGATGATTGATGACTGTTATCAATTTTTTATACATTCATGCAAAAAGCAAAACTTTATTGAACTATATTCAGTGGAAAAAGAAGTTATTTATTGCACTAGTGCAATAAAGTTTTTAGTGCACTCATCTGTCATCCTACTTCAACGTGCTGTCATCATGACAAACATAAACGTTTAAACCTACTACATATTTAGCAGATATTCTGTGAGATTGGCAATAGGTACTTCACTACGAAATATTCATATTGAAAATTGCACCAATTGTTCATTCACTTTCAACATTGAGGGTAAAAATAAAGTTTGAGTTAAATTGTTCGTAACATATTAGTTCCTGTTTCAATGCAAATCGATATTAATAATAAAGTATTCAAGTTGCGCTTTTCATTTTCCTACACCTAGTGCCGCACCTCACGTCGAGTGCAATAAACATTGACTTTTTGCACTTGTTGCATAAATAACTATTATGGAATTTCAACAAACTTTAAATACAATTCAAAAGTGAATGATTGTGACAATCTAAATTTCATAGTGCAATTTCCTTGTATTGATTACTATTAATGTGTTTCTTTATTTTGCTGTATATTATCTTAGACATTCACCCAATAATAATTTAATTATTCTGATTGACTCGTCATTTACTTGATGAGGATCCATAGTAGTTGTACAAACTACACTGAAAACGATCCGATCTACCTCAAACTTTATTTAATCAGACAGTGAAGAAGATAGTGTGCAGGCAAAACATGTCTGATAATAGTATATTGTACAATGAGCATGAAATGACATACATTTCCCACGCTCGTACTACAAAATTTCATATACCTAAGAGTGGGAAATGGGTCATTTCATGCAAATTGTACACTATACTTTTTCTACGACCATCTGAATCATTAACAAATCTGTAATATTTTTAATAATCCTTTTTATCATAAACTCTCCTGCCGTCATTTTTACATGGTTTAGATAATTTTTTCTTTCTTCACCCGTTGAATGAAACATCTATTTTTTCTTTTTGTACACCTACCTACCTACGTCGTGAAACAAATAACATTTTCAAATTTTGACAACTTGGAAATAAAAAAACTTTATGCAGAAAAAATCAAACACTAATCGATTTCATAAAATGAAAAAAAAATGTGGCTGCGTGGATTTGAACACTCGCTCCCACCATCCAAAGTCCAAGTGTCATCTGAATCAACACTCGTCGTTACTAGAGCACATAATAATTTGTTCAAATTAACTGCTATATAGAAAGTATCTGTCAACTATTCAAAAATCATCCTCACTATCGCTAATCATTTTTAATAACTTAATTTTTTCAATCGAATTTTGTAATTATCTGATGTGAAATGTCAAATTATTAGACAGACTTAAACAAACTTGATTCGATATTATTTATGTTCATAAAATTCGTTAATACCTACCTATAATGACAGTCTAGTAGTTCATGAAAGTCGTAGGAAATGAAATATTTCGATACAGCTAGCCCGTGGGAAATGAAAATCGGTGTTACAACGTGGTAGGTTTCTTAATCGAAGACGCAATTGAAATGTTCATTTTTCTTAATGGTCGTAGAAAAAATAAAATTTCTAAATATCTAATCGTTTCCGGTGTAGTTTGTACAATAATAATTTGATCATGTTCAGTTTTTGTATCATTTGCGGGCAATCCAGAGAGACGAACAAAATAATTCATCTATATCCAGTAACGAAAGTGAGTAGTTAGTACCACCATATTATGAAGATTATCACATAGTATCTTGTATTATTAGAAAACATTTTAATGAAAATCATGGCACGAATATATCACACACGGAATCCCGCTATTCCCGCTTATATTATATTAGCACAAGATTGGCAGGTTCTTATGGTGAATTTTCATGAAGATTAATTTCAATATTTATAAATGAAATGCGTGGTTACTATTGTAGTTAATTGCATTTCAGTAAAAAAATTATATAAATAAGTCGAAAATGTATCAAATAAAACTGATTGGTGATAGTGATTCAGTAAATTCCAATAATTACGTTTCTTTATTCATTTCATTCGTCGGCAATACTTGAAAACTTCTGTTCTTGTATATTTACCCTAACAAGAAAACCGACCGTGGCGGTACACGCAAATGCAGAATATTTGGGAAACAGACCACGATTTCATTTGTTTTCACTTACATGAACTGTATCGATATTTACGGGGACTTACACAGAAACTGGCCTTCCCGATCGGTCATCATCTTCAATGGAAAATGTACCTCTTTTGAAGCTTGCAGTCCAATTTTCAATGGTCGCATACGAAGGACATTGATCACCAAGGGTATTAAGCATATCTTCGTAAATCTGCTTAACTCTTAACCCTTTTAAATACAGGTATTTGATGATGGCTCGATACTTCAATTTTTCGATTTTCACCATTTCGGTGGACATATTTTTTCTTTTAATCTATTGCGTAACTCTGGTTCACTGACACTTCTAATAAGTTATTGTTCGTTGCTATGGTAAAGCAATATTTTGTTTATGCAGGGAATTGGTCTAGGCTAACTAGATATCAATACATCCTTGTATGTATGGATAATTTATAGTGGCCGGTGGTTCAGCGGTCTAGGTGTCAACCGTTGACACTTCTCTGTGGTACAATTCTCACACATAAACTCAACGCCATTTTAAAATTGCAATTCTACCACTACTGCCCAGACCGCCTAAAGCTAACTGTGATAGTACCAATTCTGAAACACAGCATCAACTTAAACCACCACACGATTTCGCTGCTTAGCGTGTTTGCCAAATTGGTAGATAAAATTATCCTCAAAAGGCAGCTGAACTTTGAGGAAAGGCTAAACCTCATCCCAGATGTGCAGTTCAGATTCCAAAGAGGTCATAACACGACCTCACAGGTAGTTTGAATTGTGCAGGGCCTCAACACAGTCATGAACCTGTTAGACATGTTAAAGGCCTTCATACAGTGATCGAGGGCATAGTTTATGAAATGGGGATGAATATCATGGTCAACAAAATGCTGAGGGTAGGCATGTCTTTAAACTCGGTGAGATTGATCGGCTCTCATCTTATGAATCGGTCTTTTGCGATAAGGGTAAATTGCAACCTCTCTGGATAGATGTTAAAATATTCCCCTGAACAAATGGACAATGCCAGATACTTTCAAATAGATGTCGGATGCCAAAACTCAACACAACTCAACGGAAATGATATCAGCACAACTAACCTGTCTTATATACATATGCAGTCAAGGATGCGGTACTGCGGTACAGTATCTAAACTCAGTTGAAGATCTCTACCTTCAGGTCAATACATACGGTTAGTTCAAAACAGTACATGGTATAAAAACGAATAAAGGATGAAAACAGAAAATTAAATAAATACTATTCCCTATATAAAGAAAACAGTAGACCAGATTGAACCGTCCGCCTCCTGGAAACCAATAAGTAACTGCGCTGACCGCCTGTTGCATAAACTACCATAAATCACCACTCATTATTTTTATTGCAGTGCGGTCATCTAGAGTTATTTATGACATGCAGAACAGTAGAGTACCGTGTAGAAAATTTGTTACACTTCCTGATAAAACAAGTGTAGTAGTTTATGTAAACATATTTTTGTGAAATCTCAGGGGGTAATGATAATTGAGTATTGCCGTGACTTTGATGTGTAGAAGATGAACGTATCAAATAAATAAACAATGTTTCCTGGTGTTTTCTTATTGTATTTTTTCAAAGACTTTTTTCGGTGCGTCAGATAACTTGTCAATAAATTACGAGCAACGTCCCGTATCCATACACGGCAGTCCTTCAATTCTATCAATTATATCATTTCTTTGCTGATTTGTGAATTTTCAGGTCAATGATCATATTTGAATTTTCTCTTCCACTAAATGAACAGAGTAAAATCAGATGTGGAATAATAAACCCAAGTCAACTATATCTTCCATCGTACAATATAACTTCTTGAAACGCAACATTATCAATTAAATATTAAATTGAAATATTTTTCTGAAAGCTAAAAAATCCACAACTAAAATTAAGTTAGTTTTTGTGGATACCTAACATAAAACCAATTTCATCCCCGGCTAATACCAGGCTGGATATTGAACTATATCTGATAGATATTATTGTGAAAGGAAGTAAACAGAATATTTTATGCATCACGTCTCATTCAGTACCTCTCTAAGAATCCTTCCAGCCCGAAAAATTCTCAGAAAAGTCCGCGGTTAGCTTCCTATGATTTTTTGAAGTTAGCATTTTGTCGTTTTTTTCACATTTTGAAAGGGCTTATTGACGTAAAATCCTGCCCGGCAAAATATTTCGTGCATTAGGTCTTATTAACTGCCTTTCTCGGAATCCTTCCAGCCCAAAAAATTCATAGAAAAATCCTCGGTTAGCTTCGTATGATTTTTCAAAGTTAGCATTTTTTAGTTTTATTTTTCACATTTTGAAAGGGCCGTATGAGGTAAAATCCGGCACGGCAAAATATTCCGTGAATTAGGTATTATTCACTGCTACTCTAAAAATACTTCCGGAGCAAAAAATTCGCAGAAAAATCCGCGGTTAGCTTCGTACGATTTTTCAAAGTTATCATTTTGTCGTTTTTTTTCACATTTTGAAAGGGCCGTATGAGGTAAAATTCGGCGGGGCAAAATATTCCGTGAATCAGGTATTATTCACTGCTACTCTAAAAATCCTTCCAGCTGAAAAATTCGCAGAAAAATCCGCGGATAGCTTCGTATGATTTTTTGAAGTTAGCATTTCGTCATTTTTTTCACATTTTGAAAGGGCCTAATAACGTAAAATCCTGCCCGGCAAAATATTTCGTACATTAGGTCTTATTAACTGTCTTTCTAGGAATCCTTCCAGCCCGAAAAATTCACAGAAAAATCCGCGGTTAGCTTCGTATGATTTTTTGAAGTTAGCATTTCGTCGTTTTTTTCACATTTTGAAAGGGCCGTACGACATAAAATCCTGCCCGGCAAAATATTTTGTGCATCACGTCTCATTCAGTACCTCTCTAAGAATCCTTCCAGCTCGAAAAATTCCCAGAAAAGTCCGCGGTTAGCTTCGTATGATTTTTTGAAGTTAGCATTTTGTCGTATTCTTCACATTTTGAAAGGGCCTATTGACGGAAAATCCTGCCCAGCAAAATATTTCGTGCAGTAGGTCTCATTAACTGCCTTACACGGCAGTCCTTCAATTCTATCATTTCTTTGCTGATTTGTGTATTTTCAGGTCAATGATCATATTTGAATTTTCTCTTCCACTAATTTTTTTTGTCAATATGAACAGAGTAAAATCAGATGTGGAATAATAAACCCAAGTCAACTATATCTTCCATCGTACAATATAACTTCTTGAAACGCAACATTATCAATTAAATATTAAATTGAAATATTTTTCTGAAAGCTAAAAAATCCACAACTAAAATTAAGTTAGTTTTTGTGGATATCTAACATAAAACCAATTTCATCCCCGGCTAATGCCAGGCTGGATATTGAACTATATCTGATAGATATTATTGTGAAAGGAAGTAAACTCCAAAAAAAAATTTGAAAGTATTAATTTACATTTTCATTCATATTGTTACTTGGAAACTTTTTCTGGAGGATGTGATTCGAATTCAAATCAACAAAGTATTGAGAATTCATTTCCATTATGCTCCTTTCCATTTTTTCATCCCATTTAACTGACTTCAAAATAAAAATATTTACACAGCAATATGCCAACCCATTAATTCGGTTTCTCACATTATTCAATTGAATTTGGAAGGACTATACCATCACCAAAGATTTTTTGCACTTTCAGGTCGATTCTGTTCATAAATAGCCATATTGTTATGTAAAGATATTGCTATAATAGCAATGCAAACAACCGGTATCTAAAAGTGGTATTCTGGTTCATAAATTTCAACAATGTTTACCTGTCAATGTTGAAAAATCTTGTTACTAATCTTACTATCTCTGCAAGATCCATTTTGGACTTGATATCAGAACAACAATCCTTTTATTATTTTCATCTTGATTTTGTTCGTTTTTTCGAAAATATTGAAAATAGGTGAGTATGTGAAGCATTGTTATCCAGAAGATAACAGTTGAAATTTATTTATTTTTAGAAAAATTTATAGGATACAATTCCGAAACATACATGATGGGAGCAACCCCTTCGAGTTATCAAATGAAAAATTCCACAAACTATTTTGTTTGAACAAAACTGCGACACTGAATTTGATCAATGAAGGTTGTAAACCTACCTATCCTTCATACCAATTTACTTTTAAAACTAAACTCACTTATGCCCTTGTGCAACCATCTGGGGTCATAAATGGGGTTTTCTTTGTTTTGTTCAACGTAAACAGGTATATATAATTGTTAAACAAATTTATGTTTCTACTGATATGATTGTTATACAAATTTTCTATTCTTGTTTTTCTACCTGAATAAAACGTTATTATTATTATCAACTATCAGAAATAGCAGATGAACCTAAAAGAGGAGATACAATTCCTTTCCACCTTCAGGTGAGACTTTATTCTGGTATGATTTCTAATAATTTCTAATGTAACTAGTGTTTACATGTTTAGGTATTCGCAAGTCTTTTGTTCTTTGGTCATGAAGTTACCAGACCACTGTTGGGGAGGACATAAACTTGGGAATAAGTCAGCCTACTATGAGCAGCATAATCAATGAAATTTCTTTCAGCATTAGGTAATATGCAGATATAAACTGATTCTGTTCTCCACTGCTCCACAGGAAGCACTTGCAATTGAGAAACAATGCATAAGTAACTAGTTGTGGTATTAGCCAGGGAAGTTTTTCTGACAGATTTTTTACCTATGCTATAGGCGGATAGAAGTAAAACGGGTGAGGCCTCAGTCATCAACAACTATCATTATTTCATGGCCTCCCCAGAAAACTTCCAGCAATGTATAGTCAATGATGTACTTTTGGTAGTAATAGAAATCAAAATACCCATCTAGGGATCAAGTTAAAAAGTGTTCCATATAAACACCAAAACCTTGGTAATATTGCATGGTATTTTCCTAATAATAACAAACTTTTCAAACAGCTGTCATAAAATATTTTGAATAATTGAAGTGGAAAAATTTCATAACCTATAGGCATTTTAAGCAGTCATTCAGGCAACAATGTTTCCCAGGTCCAAAAATAATGATAATTTAGTAAGCAAAGGTTAAGAAAACTGAAAATTGGTCATCTAGAATGCTCAAGCTCTCTTGATTTAATGAAATAAAATTCAGAAAAATATAATGGCAGTATTTCATTAATTATTGCATGCATTAAGTGAGAAAATGATCGACATAAATAATTGAAATCATTTGAGTTTCATCAATTATAAATTGAAAACATTTGTATAAACCATGCTCACATAACAGCTCAGCTTATATTTGCTACAGCCCATAGAACTCCATCATTCGCTACCTACTGATTAGACCCAATTATACATCAAATTATTCAATGATAAATAAATTAAAACCCTTCATAGAAACTCTTCCATGTTTATCCTTTTTCGTTTCTTGTGATTAACAACCATATTGGCTGCTTCTAATAATGCACCTGAATCCACCAACCAAGCGTTCAATTTCGTTCTTGCTCTATATGCATCATGGAAAATTCTTCTCTCCAAGGTATCCAAACGTTCCTCGACAGAGGGATCTGAGATGGAATTATCAGCCAGATCCATCAGTTGTCTGAAACGACTCTTGAATGTCTGAAATGATTCAATGCTCCATTTAGTAATTCTATTTTAGATTCAGAACTTACATGTAACAAAATATCCTGTACGTCGCCTTTGCGATCAAAATGTTTCACATGGGCCCCCATCTCATAGAAATATAGGCTGAATTTGTGCAGATTAACAGCTGATGCGTCTGCTTTGAGAATTTCCCTAT
Organism: Chrysolina oricalcia; assembly: GCA_944452925.2. Taxonomy (NCBI): domain Eukaryota; kingdom Metazoa; phylum Arthropoda; class Insecta; order Coleoptera; family Chrysomelidae; genus Chrysolina; species Chrysolina oricalcia. The sequence goes on along the minus strand of OX101818.2, from coordinate 13,535,568 downwards.
AGGACTCTCTGAATATCTTCGGTAAATCAGGTGCAACAACTGGCTGGCGACCTGAAGAAAGTTCCAGTGCCAACCATATTGGTAACTCCAGTGATGTTCCAGCAGAGAGGTCTTTCTCCATGACAGATGGATTCATATTACCTACAGAAAATAAATTTTAACCTCTAATTGAATAATACGAGGTAGAAAATATAAAATTACCCATTTTTGAAACATTTAGAAGAAACTTGCATGGAGTTCGTTCTTGTGTTGCCAAAATATCGTCTATCGAATAATAATTTGGATAATACGATGTCTGCAGAGGCATCTTAGCGCAAATTGTATCACTTCAGTTGAAACATTTCAGATCATTTTATGCAAGATAGATATTCAAAATTTATTGCTTTATACAGAAAAACGAACGATTCAAATTTCAAACAAAACACAAAACAACAAAACCTACAAAAAACTCTTCTTCACAAAACAACAACATGTTTTGTGCTCTTCTTCTTATTGTTATTTTGCTCTTCTTCTTATTGTTAGTGCACGGCTTAAGCGCTCCGTGATTAGTCCATAGAAATCATAATATATATAATTGGTCCATCCTCTACAAATAATGTTCATTGTCAAGGAGACTAAAATTTAACAAGGAGAGTTTAATCCCCATAAAGACAATGGGGACACTAGTAGAAAGAGATGAAAGAACATTTGTGATGAAATGTGACGTAGTTGGACGTGTCATGGCCGCCGTTCTCTATAGACAGTGACGGACTAGCTCTTGGTATATGAAAGATACTGCTGACAGTTTTGTTGCTTGGTTCGAGTTCGACTCTGTACTCATATCCAAGTACGTCACTATGACGCGTTGATGCTACAAGATTCTGATTACCTAGAGCTCATTAAACCCTCCTTGTTAGTTTAGTCTCTTTGGTTCATTGTCCTTGAGTCTAATCCCCATAAGACAATGGCACAATAACGGTGACACTTATAGAAAGAGATGAAACAACATTTCTGACGAAATGTGACGTGGTTTGACATGTCATGGCCGCCGTTTTCTATAGACAGTGACGGACTAGCGCAATGCGCAATCTGCAGTATTTGTATACGAGAGTTACAGGTGACAGTTTTGTTCCTTGGTTCGAGTTCGACTCACCGATCTATAGTTATATTACAGATCGGTGGTTCGACTCTGTAATTATGTCCAAGTACGTCACTATGACGCGTTGATGATACAAGATTCTGATTGGCTAGAGCTTATTGAACCCTCCTGTTCTGTTAGTTTACTTTCCTCTCCATGGAATGGTCTTTGCCTTTGGGCTCAGCGTTGCCAACTCTACGTCTTTTTAGGTAGATCTACGTACTTTAGGCCTTTCCTGCAAACCTAGGAACTTCAGCCTCAGAATCTACGTATTTTTCCATCAAAACTGTACTAATTTGCAAAATAACATAACTGATTAGGCTGAATATGCATAATTTCCGTTTCTTTTGCAAAAAAAGTAAATAAACGCTCCGTTCCGTTTCATACTAATGAACACTTGCCTCTCTACGCCACATTACACGTCGCGGTCGCGTCATTCATTTTATAAACAAAGTGACCATTCCATAAAACTGTAACTGTGTAAAATGAAACGTTTCGCAGTGAACTTCGAAGGAAATTCGTTGTTCTTTTGATTCGGATATTTTTCAGCTCCTTGCACAATAACTGAAAGCAGAATGTTATTCCCACTAAAAAATAAAGCTTCCTTATGTATTATTTAAAAGTACCTATTCAGGTTGGGTTAAAATAAGCTTAACACTGAAACGCTAACAGGTTTAATTTTCACGACAAGTGGTTTTAACAAAATGCGAGTCTCCGCAAGAACTATTAAACATTTTAATAACTATATATGTAAAAATTCATCAATTTGCCTGAAAATAATAATGAAAATTAATAATTTAAATAAATTGTGAAACAAAACATTCTTTTTAGTAATCCCGCCTACGTCTTTTTCAAAATCTGAGTTGGCAACGCTGTTTGGGCTTTGGTTTCCAGTGTTTCCATTTCCAATTTCCATAGACAATAAATTATCTTGCTGATGATTTTGATTAGAATAGAATCGTAAATTCACAGATTCTCTCAGAAATTTGATAATGGATACTAACGTATTTGGAATTGGTCAGGAAGAGAAGCTCAACTGTAACAATTTCAGTGAAAATAAAGTTTTTCAAACAGATGCAGTGAAAATTGAGCCATCCGACATTGATATTTTGCCTGAATGCGGGAGCTATTATAACAGTTTTAGTATTGAAACAGACTCTGTTGATCACAAACATGCTACCGAGAACGACCAAGACCAGAATGAAGAAAAAGTTGATGTGAAGAATCTGAACCTAGAAGAATTAGATCATTTAAAATTTTTCGATAATTCATCGAATAAATGCGACGAAATACAAATCAAAAATGAGGACGACATTGATATTTTTAACGAAGATATCAAAATTGAAAATGGTAAGGAAAAATCGAGTAATATTTTTAGATTCTAAAAGTCTATTAGCTAACGATAAATGTACCGTCGGACAGTTTTCGTAGTTTTTTGTTGATAAATTTCAAATGCAGTCTACAAAAATTTTCAAAAAAATAATATAAATGCTTCAATATCTCAGGAATGTACTTTAATAACCAAAATAATAAATTTCTAATTGCTTCATATATATATTTTTTTATATACTGTCCGAATTCACCCCTATGTGTGGGGTGAATATGGACACCTTTATTTTCCGTTATTATTTATGTTAGCCCATCTATTAATGTGAATCCGGACAAAAATTATTTAAAAAAAAAAATTTTAAGCAGCAAAAATTGTTTTTTTCTGTAACAAACAGTATCTATATGCTTGATTTATATATCTTTATTTTTTATAACATTATATAAAACTATATAACTTATATAAAAAATAAGTGTTGGTAACAAAAAATATGATTCTTAAAATATAAATAAAAACAAATAAAAAAACAATTCTAAAACTTAACACAAGAAGGAATTCTAAAAAAATAATTAAAAAAAATTACTCAATTCTTACACTCAGTCTTAACAACTCAGGAAATTGATATCTATCCTGTTTCAAGTTTTTTACTGTTTTAAGGACTTTAAAAATTTGAACGACATCAACAATACTTTCATCTTTAACTGAAGGATATGTAAAATAAATCCCCATTTTTTCTGTTGTTTGTTTCCTTAGAAAGGTAACAAGGTACATATTTTGTGTTCTGTCAATTATTTCTGTAACATAATACTTATCAGCTATTTTTTGTTTTTTCGCTTGCGAAATAAATCTTACAATTACAAAACTATTTACATCATTAGAACAATCAATCTTATCGGTTTCATTTTTTGCAGTCTCAGTGTCAGTTTCAGTTCCTGCATTCCTCCTCTTCAACAGTTCATTTTCGGTTATGTCCTCTTGAGAAATTGCTTCATCTTCGTTACTATCCCAATAGTCACTCAGATCGTCAATTGTTGCTTTGCTAGAGGATGGATTCAGATAATCAGATGTTATTCCTTTACCTGGAGGTATCTGCAACTTTTTGCCACGGCTTTTTTTATTTTCTTGAGTTGTGACCAACCTGCTTTCCCAAAGAAATTCTTGAAGAGTTTTCGTCCAATGTTCCTCATTTTTTGTTTGATTTTCTGGTATTTGAGAGTCCGGTATTCTTTTTAATACAATATCAGCATTTAGTGGAACGATTCCACAGGATCGGAAACCAGACTTAAATGTTGGTTTCTAAGTTTGTAACGGTTTCAATAGTTTGTTTAAAAACAATGGGAAACTCAGATTTGGGAATACATCCTTTGTTTTTACTTTTCCAATTCGTCAGAACGTTTCTCCAAGACTTCTTAAAGGGAGCAAAGAAAGCAACGTCTAAAGGCTGTAGCAAATGTGTAGCATTGGGTGGTAGCAACACAAAGTTAATATCATTTTGTTTGCAAGCTTCAAGAACACAGATAGAAATGTGGCTTGACAGGTTATCCTCTATCAACACTTTTTTTCCTGGTGGTAGGTTTTTAAAATAAAGAAGAAGGATTTTCTCAAACCAGTCTTCAAAAGTGGCCATATCGAACCAGCCGGACTTCGTTCGATTGTAGACTGTTCTGGCTGGTCCACCGTCTATCCAAGTGGGATATAAATGTACAGCTTTATAGACTACGTATGGTGGTAAAAGTACTCCCGATGCACTGATAGACATCATTACAGACGTACTGCTTTTGCTAGTGTCAATGATTCTTTTCACTCTTTTAGAACCTCGGCGGCATAAAACTTTTATTCTGTCAGGGTCGTCTGTCATGTTGGTCTCATCGTAATTCACAATGTTTGATGGAGGTCCGTTTTCCAGACAGTCTTTCAAGTTATTAAAATAGTCTAGTACTATCTCCTCGGTGATACTTGCTCTTGATCGTTTTATATTTTGGGCCATGCGTTCTGTTAAAACGTTATTTCTTTGAAGAAAATTGTAGAACCACTCTATGCCTGGTAGATTTCCTTTAAATTTTCTTTCTTATAATTCATAAATCTAACTCCAACTTTCTTCTTATATTGTCGCACCATTCTGTCCGGATCCACCCCAACTGTAAACAATTTTTTGTCAACTAGGTATTTTATTTTAAAAAAAGTAAACAAAATTCAAGAAATCTGGTTATGCACACTTATTGCCAATAAAACACCAAATGACTTTTGGCAATTTCAATTTCATAAACCTAACAGTCTTTTGTGTGCAAGAGTTTCTTTTTGAAGGTTCTTCAAAACATAAAAAACGAAGAATAACAAAATGCGTACCTGCACGTTGACTGAGGCTTCTAATTATTGGCACAAACGTCCCCCGTGCGACACAAATGGCAACTGAACAAGAAACAACAAAAACTGCATATTTTCAACGAAGCGATTTAGGCTGAGTCAAGTCTCCGGTCTGACCAATATGATTAGACCAGCGCGGTCATTTGGTTGACTTGACGACCTAATTAGAACTGTATGTAATGTGACCAATATTTTCAATCATCTGATCGGTCTGACTCATCGTCATACTTCATACTGAACGCGCGTGCCTTGTCCGACCGGTGACTTGACACAGCCTTAATGACCTTGCCTAACATTTGCGCATATGCGTCTTTGTCCCCTACTGTCCGAATTCACCTCAAATTACGGTAAGCTTATCGGGCTCATTCTCGAAACAAAAAGAAAAGTGTTGTTACCTACTTAGGTAGTTTTTTCTCCTGAACACGAATCCGAAAGAATTTCGTGGGGGTCTCCTATACTTTTCGAGTTATGACCTTTTGAATCTTGAAAATCGATCATTTTCAAACACGATTTTTTTGGTAAAAAAACTCCGAAAATGCCTCCTTCTCTTTGTCGAAACTTTTTTCATTCCCTAATCAACTGTCCCTAATCATTCCCTAATCAACGACGTTAGTTGTTGCCTTGTGAGTACAAGGTCTTCTAACCGATGCCACAAATGTGTGGTTGGCTTCCTGTTGTTGACTTCCTTTGTTTCTATTTTTACATCCAAGTGTTGTACATCTTCGCACTTGATTTTACCGTACTGAAGAGAGCTTAAGCTCGAAACACGTGTCTACGGTTGCACAACTTTTTGAGGGTTATACCCAATAACTTTTTTACTTATATTTTCATATATTGCCCCTCGCTAAATCCATCCTTATTTGTATCTTCCTGGGTAGGATTGTCACGCTGGTAGCTGTAGCTACCTCCGTGGCGACGTTAGTTGTTGCCTTGTGAGTACAAGGTCTTCTAACCGATGCCACAAATGTGTGGTTGGCTTCCTGTTGTTGACTTCCTTTGTTTCTATTTTTACATCCAAGTGTCGCACTTGATTTTACCGTACTGATGAGAGCTTAAGCTCGAAACACGTGTCTACGGTTGCATAACATTTTGAGGGTTATACCCAATAACTTTTATACTTATATTTTTTATATATATATATATATATATATATATATATATATATATATATATATATATTATATAAGTGAAATTAGAGTATTTTTTGATTTGATTCCGAGAGTTCCAACCTTTGACAGCTGTTTCGTGGTAACCCACTCATCAGAAAAGATTTCTAGAAGCTCTCGAAGTCAAATCGAATCCACTTGTCATCCTTGGCCAGAAATACTAAAAATAAGGTTTCGTTCGAGAGTATAGCTGGGCGCGGAGCGCTGATAGGCTCCGCCCACCAGCGTCTTTGCTCCGGCATTGACCGGAGCAAATGTCGGAAACTTCTATTTAAGAAGCCAAATTGGCTTTCTTATTTAGTCATCCGGGTGCCACGGAAGAGCCCGAATAGTGAACTCTTCGGCGAGGAGGAGTGGTAGCCGGATGGCTCACCCGCGGCTTTTAGCCTATTTTTAGTTGGCTGCTTTACGTTTATAAAGTATTTCTGGTCAGGTTGTGGCTACTCCCAGGAATCTACAGCCTGGCATAGAATGCAACGCCGTTGGTTTAACACCAACAAATCCAAAAAGAATTCGTACTGTTCCTTACTGATCCTGAAAGAAGAGTTCCGGAGTTGCTGGATTTGCGACTATGCTGTGCTCAGAGGTGGAATCCTCCGATTTCCGGATCTACGAGTACACGCATTTGTTGACATGGCGCCCAACGTGGGGCCCAGCAAACAAAGGTTTGGAGTGCACTCCAGTGGGAGGCAGGGCCCCGAAGATTCCAGTAACCCGGACATGGAAGAACTTATCGGAAAGTTTTCTTGGATTCGCTTTCGAGACGATTCTGAAGCGAGTTATGCCAGTGGAAATGGGTGCTCATATCCTTCGTGGGTTCGAAGACAATGGTCTGATAAATCCCGCAGCCAGCCTGTTGTTCCTGAGCCGGGTGGCCAGGGCAAAATGACACGACAGGGTCGCCTCAATCAACAGAGCTGGTTGTCCTTAGCCATTGGGCAAGGGCGAAGAGATGTGGAGAACCCCTTTAGAAGGTGGGTGATGAACGCATGTGGAAATATGTAACTTTCCGAATACATAGAAGTCTCGTAAAGGAGTATCCTGGAATCCCTACGATAAGTTGAAAACTTGAAGAACATCGACAAGTTTGGACAGCCGGGAACAGTACTGAATGACTTGATTTGCACTAACCATGCCTCTTCTTTTCAGGTTCTTTTTCAGCTTGTATATATATATTGAAAATGAAGGCCAAGAGCCCGAAAAAAGAAAGGTCCTTTTCAGGACAAACCAACGGCGTTTAATTCCTGTGCCAAGCGATTCCTTGAAGGGGGGGAGTGTCATTCTTTGCCAGAAATACTAAAAATAAGGTTTCGTTCGAGAGTATGGGCACGGAGCGCTGATAGGCTCCGCCCACCAGCGGCTTTGCTCCGGCATTGGCTGGAGCAAAGGTCGGAAACTTATATTTAAGAAGCCAAGTTGGCTTTCTTATTTAGTTATCCGGGTGCCACAGAAGAGCCCGGATAGTGAACTCTTCGGGGAGTGGTAGCCGGATGGCTCACCCGCGGCTATTAGACTATTTTTAGTTTGCTGCTTTACGTTTATAAAGTATTTCTGGCCATGTTGTGGCTCCTCTCGGGAATCTACAGCCTGGCACAGAATGCAACGCCGTTGGTTCAACACCAACAAATCCAAAAAGAATTCTTACTGTTCCTGACTGATCCTGAAAGAGTTCCGGAGTTGCTGGATTTGCGACTATGCTGTGCTCAGAGATAGAGCTAGCCGGATGAGGTGGAATCCTCCGATTTCCGGATCTCAGAGTACACGCATTTGTTGACATGGCGCCCAACGTGGGGCCCACCAATAAATCTTGCAGCCAGCCTGTTGTTCCTGAGCCGGACGGCCAGGGCAAAAGGCAACTACAGAAAGTAACTTGTGACATCTACAGTCACTAGTTGAAACTCTGTTTGACACGAACCAAGGAATCCAAAGTTAGATTGAAAAATTGTTACTACTTTCACACACCACCAAACAAAACGATCAAATTACATACAAATTATTGACTAGTTATAAATTTAATTCACTTGACCGATTGTTTATTATAATCTTTTTTTTTCAGTTTCCAGATTGAAGCCATTTGAAGTACAATATGCAGGTATATCTGAAGATGAAGTTACCAATGAACAAGAGTCATCTGCTGTTCTTCGTACGCTTCCAGTGACTCCTGTGGAAAATGGTAATGAGATGAAACATAAATTCTGTTCAAACCCTCTTGAGGAAGAAATCCAAGAGAGAATTCTCACCAGAGAGAAACCATTTCTTTGCAAAATTTGTTCCAAGACTTTCACCAAATCAAGTTATTTGAGTACCCATAGAAGTATACATACAGGAGAAAAACCATTTAATTGCAAAACCTGTTCAAAGTCTTTCCGTCTAAAGTATCGGTTAAAGGTTCATGAGTTGAGTCACACTGGTGAAAAACCATTTCCTTGCAAAATTTGTTTCAAGAATTTCGCCACATCAAGTAATTTGAGGGCCCATGAGAGGATACATACAGGAGAAAAACCATTTCATTGCAAAACCTGTTCAAAGTCTTTCAGTCTAAAGTGTCAGTTAACGGTTCACGAGTCGAGTCACACTGGTAAAAAACCATTTCATTGCAAAATTTGTTACAAGACTTTCACCAAATCAAGTAATTTGAATGCCCATGGAAAGATACATACCGGAGAAAAACCATTTAATTGCAAAACCTGTTCAAAATCATTCATTCAATTGAGTGCATTGAAAGTTCATGAGAGGGTCCACACTGGTGAAAAACCATTTAATTGCAAAACCTGTTCCAAGTCTTTCCAGCTAAAGTGTCAGTTAACGGTTCATGAGTCGAGTCACACTGGTGAAAAACCATTTCTTTGCAAAATCTGTTACAAGACTTTCACCAAATCAAGTAATTTGAATGCCCATAAAAGGATACATGCAGGAGAAAAACCATTTCATTGCAAAACCTGTTCAAAATCATTCAATCAATCGAGTTCATTGAAAGTTCATGAGATGGTCCACACTGGTGAAAAACCATTTCATTGCAAAACCTGTTCAAAATCATTCAGTCTATCGAATGCATTGAAAGTTCATGAGAGGGTCCACACTGGTGAAAAACCATTTCATTGCAAAACCTGTTCAAAGTCTTTCCGTCTTAAGTGTCAGTTAACGGTTCATGAGTCGAGTCACACTGGTTAAAAACCATTTCTTTGCAAAATTTGTTGCAAGACTTTCACCAAATCAAGTAATTTGAGTGCCCATGGAAGGAAACATGCAGGAGAAAAACCATTTCATTGCAAAACCTGTTCAAAATCATTCAGTCAATCGAGTTCATTGAAAGTTCATGAGAGGGTCCACACTGGTTAAAAACCATTTCATTGCAAAACCTGTTCTAAGTCTTTCCAGCTAAAGTTTCAGTTAACGGTTCATGAGTCGAGTCACACTGGTGAAAAACCCTTTCTTTGCAAAATTTATTTCAAGACTTTCACCAAATCAAGTAATTTGAATGCCCATAGAAGGATACATGCAGGAGGAAAACCATTTCATTGCAAAACCTGTTCAAAATCATTCAGTCAATCGAGTTCATTGAAAATTCATGAGATGGTCCCACTGGTGAAAAACCATTTCATTGCAAACAAAACCTGTTCAAAATCATTCAGTCTATCGAATGCATTGAAAGTTCATGAGAAAGTTCACACTGGTGAAAAACCATTTCATTGCAAAACCTGTTCAAAGTATTTCCTTCTAAAGTGTCAGTTAACGGTTCATGAATCGAGTCACACTGGTGAAAAACCATTTCTTTGCAAAATTTGTTACAAGACTTTCACCAAATCAAGTAATTTGAATGCCCATAGAAGCATACATGCAGGAGAAAAACCATTTCATTGCAAAACTTGTTCAAAATCATTCAGTCAATCGAGTTCATTGAAAGTTCATGAGATGGTCCACACTGGTGAAAAACCATTTCATTGCAAAACCTGTTCAAAATCATTCAGTCTATCGAATGCATTGAAAGTTCATGAGAGGGTCCACACTGGTGAAAAACCATTTCATTGCAAAACCTGTTCAAAATCATTCAGTAGAATGAATTATTTGAAGGATCATGAGAGACGTCACACTGGTGAAAAAACATTTCATTGCAAAACCTGTTCAAAATCTTTCGATCAAAAGAGACAGTTGACGGTTCATGTGTCGAGTCATACTGGTGAAAAAACATTTCATTAAAAAAACCTGTTCAATATTTTCAAGTAAAAAGAGTTAGTTAACGGTTCACAAGTTAAGTCACGGTGAAAAACCATTTAATGGCAAAATCTGATCAAAATCTTTGGTATGGTGTAAATCATGGAATACTGCATCGAAAGTTGAATTACTATGGCTCATAAGTGGTTCAAATCATACAAGTAGAAGTCCGATTGTAAAAACCACAACATGGAGAAGGCCAATATAAACAGCGGTGTTTCTCAGTGATCAATACTGGGACGAACACTTTTTCAGCTTTACATAGATATCTTGGAAAATTTACTTTATATTTATTCTAACAACTTTGGTTAATTGACTAATCAAGTTATTTATGGAAACATCTAATAGGATTATATTCGATTTACGAATATCATTTGCATGAACAAGCTTTATATTATTCTCAATCTGAACAAGATAAGTACAGGAGCTCATACATCTTACTATTTGTCCTTTTTGCCAGAGTTTAGTATTTTTATTTTCCACATGCACAATATCATTTTCAGAATGTAATTGTAATTTTTGTATAATGTCAGACTTAATAATGGATTGTTTATTGGCACTGGGTTTTAGCAAATCATACCTTGTTCGAGGACGCATTTTAAATAAACTTTCGGACGGTGATATACCAGTTGAAAGTGATCGAGTATTCCTATGGACAAATAAAAAGTTTCCAAACGATTCAGAATTGTATTTTTCCTTATTTCCTTCCCCTTTTCCTTAAACAAAGCTTTTTTAGACCCTTTTTCATAGTTTGTACCGGCTTTCCTGCAATCCCATTACTTTGGGGTGCTAGGGAGGACTTTTATAAACGTGATGGCATTAGCCTGACAAAATGCGTTAAGGTTCATATAAAGTCAAATATTTCGCGTTTCTGAACTGTAAGATGGCACTGACATGATATGTTTTTCATACCATAGTGACAGCGATATTTAATTTCCCAACAAATTACAGTTTTCTGCAACGGTCAACCCTACTGCTAAAATATTGTTGCCAAATCTCAACATTATTCGGAGTACTGCGATATAGCTCACAGGAATATTATCATCTGGTAGTAATTGTGGTAATGTGGTTCAATGCATTATGTAGCTATATTACGGATAGCCCGATTACTAATAATAATTATTATTATTACATTTCTTGTTCGTTGTGGAGATGATTTTGTGATTTCGTTCTCTTCAATAATGAATTATTGATCTACTGTATTATCTATATTATAGATATAGAATATATATAATATGTGAGGGGCCTAGTTCCAAAATGTACAATCTCCAGTGTACACAAATTTCCAGAAAACATGAAAAACCTCTTAATAAAAGGTGCATTCTTCTTGAAAATTGTATATTATATTATAAGTTATCATTATATATAGATGATTCATGATGTTCTAGAAAAAAAAATGTTTTTTTCCAAAAGTATTTTTTAAATGTTATAGAGATTGTACTTTGTGGAATTTTTCAATGGAGATTGTACACTTTGGAACTAGGATCCTCATGTATAAGGCGAAGGGTAGTCTCGATTGACTAGTTAAGGAAAAATGCGGATGGATCTTGAGGATGCAGTCAAAATACTAGGCTGTTTAAAAGAATACCCACTCTTTGTTATTTGGTCGAGCTTTCGGAAATGTTTATTTTCTTTATCAAGACAATAAACATGGAGGTTATAGTAAAAAGTCAACATTGATGAGACACATACAAAGTCATAATTCATGATATGATGGAAAACATCCAATTCCTTTTTTAATAATTATTATAATTTCCGTTCAAACTTTCCTATAATATTTTTTAAAACTTGCACACATAACTCCATCCAAGACAAATCTCGCGCAATAAATTTCCTGAAATTTGTTGCAAGGGACATTGAAACCGAATATGTAATGAGGCCCCGATGAGGTCTCCATCCAACCAAAACCGGAAGCATTGCACCTTTCACCAAATTCTCTTTTTTCTTTTTTTTTCCTTTCTTCTCTTTTCCAGCTCTTCGTATAGACTTATTGTTCAGTGGTCTACAAAATATTTCAGTTTTGCAGTATCTCCGTCTTTTTTATGAATGTAGACTTCGCGGGCCTCATTACTGTTGATTAGCGACCTCTGCAGAGCTTTGTCAGTGAATTTACTGAAACTAACAGGTCCTCTAGGTTTTTTGTTGGGTGGAAACTGGAAACCTCGGGGTTATAATTTTTCGAGATCAGTTGAGTCCTGTCTATGAATTTGGTGGAATTCACAGTGCCACCATAATTTTGTTGGTTGGAGATCTCGGGGATCTCGTTTTTCGAATACTGTGGGCCTCTGCTGAGCACATGTTTTCTGTCAAAAATATTGGTTACAGTGCCTTCCGGGACGCCACTGGACATGATAATTTTGATATAGTTAGGGTTAAATTCGCCCTTTACGACCTTCAATAACACTGCCAAATTTCAATAAAATCGGTTGAAGGGTTATTAAGATATTTACGACAAAAACGATTTCTTTTTTAAATTTTGACACCCTGTATCTTGCCTGTATCTAGCATTACCGGACCTATGTTTATATGAACTTTTCGTCTTAGAATCACTCAAAGAATCACCCCTTTAAGTTTGGCCACGTACTTAAATAACACCCTGTACAATATAATGTTATTTAAAAACAACTGGAATGGACAATAAAGACGCTATTATGATTATTATTATTATTTTTCAATTCTGTTTTGCGTCCTGTTTTATATCCATAACAGATATTTCAAATCGCAAAACATAAAACTTATTACTTACATACTTCTTCAATTGTGTCCAAGAACTCCAAGGCTTTAGGCGGACCAATCCAACATCCAACTGATGAACTGACAAACCCCTATCGACTTAACTTTCATTTTCGAAAAATTGAACAAATTACATCGGTTACCGCTCTGTCTAGAACGCTGTACACTAAATATGACAGTGACAATAAAGGCTGCTTCACATAGTAGCAGTGGCGTCACCCCCCTCTATTGTTAAGATAACCAATGGCAAACATGTTTAGACGAAGCTGAAAATTCAAGGTCACGCTGCTGAAAGTTTGATTCATTTTAACTTTTTGCAGTAAAATCTAGCAGTGTTCTCATTTCTAACCTTAAAAATATCTTGGATTTGAGATTGATATTATGATTCTTTTCAACTGCTTTTAACAAACAATTAGTTGAAAATTTCTATTCCAATGTAATTCATTCAGATAACAGCGTCAAAAGGGGCGGAGTTAGTGCCACTGCTACTGCCTTTATGTGGAATAGCCTTAATTATGTGCAATACCTTGTGGACAGTAGCAGAACCACAGATTAAACACACACTGTGGTAGAACTGTTTTTGTCTTTTCGTTCATGTATTACAGAGGAATCACTTTCTGGAGCGATTTACCGTTTTTTGTCCGAGGTTTTGAAAATCATTATTAAAAATACAAATCGTTTGATTTTATGTCTGAAAAATAGTATGAATAGTTCCTTAATGTTCATATAAATTTCACTTGCAAAAGCGATTATTCTCAACTGTCTTTGATTTTATAACAAGATTATCAGAATTGTTTTAAATTGTGAGGGAACGTTGATGTTGAAAATTCTGAAAAAAATCGTGATTATCTTTTACTTTGACATTGATGCCATGATACTTGAAATGGAATCTGAAAAACTGGGAAAACTTACCTATTTTTTATTATTATTTTTTTTTTCATCGAAAACTTTTCATTAGATTTTCTTCTACATCTCTCTAATTATTCAATTTGAATGCCAAAATTTTTTTCAGAATTTTTAACATTGCCGTTAATTTTTTCATGGGTTTATATGAACCTTAAATTCTACCGAACTCAAAGGTGAACCATTATCCGATACTAGTTCAACAGGTAGACCAAACACAGAAAAAATTTGTTTCAATTTTAGGATGGTCTCTTTAGCTTTTGTACCCTCATCCATTATTTTAACTTCTATCTATTTTGATTTATTGTTGTAAGTAAAAAAGTGAAGTGGTTTGTAGAAAAAATCAATAGAAACTATAGAAGTTGTTTGGTGCAGAAGATAAACAAGAGTGTACCCAAAAGCATAGCCTGTGCGGGTAGAGGACGGATATTATTATTATTTGAGGTGAACATTGTTAACAATAATTTCGAGCATAATGTACTAGTTTGGAAATGATTTTTCTCCATGTATAATATCTATAGTATTAAATCATTTAATGGATTATTTTTCAACCTTCAGGTTTGTAAGCACTGATGAGAATGTCTTAAATATTCGACCTTTGCAGTATCTCTTCTCTAACTAGTTGTTTCTGGTAATTCTTTTTTTTTAAATATTCATCAAATTCAAACAATCACTTAACAATATTTTCTGTGAATAAAATTTACTTTTTGGATGAAATCATGTTTTTCGTTCAACAACAACAATATAAAGACACCTCCACCGATGTTGTATACAAACGATAAATTTTATCGTACTATATAACGACAATCTTCAGCTACAGAATCGCAAAAGTCGTTAATTAAAGATTGTCGTTCACTAACGTTATCGTTATACGTTACAAAAAAGACCTCTAAATACACTATTATTTGTGAATATTTGTGTTCCTTGGCAGGTATTACAAGAACTAATAAATATTTCAACAGATTCGTTCATACCAGGCCACCAACAGTAAGATCTCGTGAGCATTTTGGTTCTAACAATGCCTGTGTGCTGTTTATGAAATAATTTTTTAGTTGGTGAATTAGCCGGTTAGCTGGCCATTACCAGTTTTCGGCCACGTTCCTAAAAGTGTGCCGATATTAGAATAAGTTTTACTTAAGACTACCGCCATAGAAATAATTTCATTTCCGGCCTCTTTTCACCAAAGCTTATTTAATCTGAGAGGCTTTCAGCAAATATATTTGACATGTGTTATGTTCACGAATTCTAGGCACTTCTGTAAGATTCAAATTCGATATTATTTGGTTTTTGAATTATTAGCAGTACCGCCAGTACCTCAAATGGATACACAATTTTGAAAATATGTGTTGATCAAACAATGGTATATATTGACTAGGAAGTATTTGGGAGAACAATAATCTCTGATTTTGAATAATGAACCCAATTAATGGAGAAGTTTCAGTGTTTTTATAAAGGGTTTGTTCATTCAGAAAACAACATTAGGTTCTGCCCTTCTAAAAAAAAACTCTTGTGTCTGCAGCAGAGATGGTCGACGGCTGTATATCACAGAAAAGATATAATTTCGAGTTCTGTGCTGTACCTACATCCATGTTCCATAATGGCTGGTGGCCGGGCCACATAATATCGGGGCCGAGCCCGAAAGTCAACGCTTTTTTGTAATTCGAGTCAATTGTACACCTGATAATTTCAATACATAAAAAATATTAGAATTGATATGTATCCATTGCAATTGAACATGATATAGGGCCGTACCCGTAAGAAAGCCAAAGCCTTCTAGGATTCAGTGTCCCTAAAACGTTGACCACATCGAGTACCCCTAGTGACAAATTAGCGAATTAACACAAATATATAAAGTGGATCCGTGGACGTGCCTGGCCGAGCTTACGTTTGAAACGAAGGATAAAATAGTGACCATCGCAAATAGTAAGTATTTATATTATTAGTCTCATTTTGTATATGTTATTTGTTGTACCTTTATATGGCCTAAAATTGAGTGTTTTTATCTAAAAATACAGGTTATTTCAGTGTTTAGTAATAACAATCAGGTTAACTATGGTACGTGCAAATATTTAAAAATTTGTTTCTCGGCCACGGTGGCTAGAAACGGTTATAACACTTTGTCTCTTTCCTTTTTTATTTTAATAGATATGTTTTTCTTTGTTCCGTTTGATCACTCCAACTAAAACGATAAAATAGGTCTCCAGATTTCGGCCACCAAAATCTTTCGTCATCAAATTCTTTCAGATTTAAGAATTTTTATGGCCGAGAAAAGGTCTACTTTCGACCAGCCAGTAAAATGCATAGAAACTCACATGGCCAAAAAAGGCTTGTTATTGGCAGTAATTTGGACTCATTTTATCTTTTCTGGGATTTTAACCACTGGAAATTATGTCAGTGTTGAGCCCAAAAAATTAAAATTTAGCGATCGGACGTGTGCTAGGCATATAGAAAATTCATTTTCCTTTCGAAGAAAAAATTTTTTTTTTTCAATTTTCTCGTTTATGGCATTTCAACACATGAATAGGTATAACAATCTAATAGTGAAAAACCAAAGCCATAAGGTTTGCACGTGCTTAAAGGGTTGAAATAGGGGCGCGATCTTGTAAAAAAATAGTTGGTTGCTGATGCACTTTGTCTGGAAAAAGACAGAATGAAATTTAATATTGTCAAGAACCCGAAAAAAATTCCCATAAGCCAGTCAGCTGTTGAGGTCTGTTATAAAAATAGCCATAAGTCTAGTTCGTGCTATCATACTATAGGAAACCGGAAAACTTGCAGAAAAATCACAGGAATTTTTGTTAATTTTCTCGTTTATGGGAATTGGCATGTAGGAAGAAAAACTGATTTCAAGACCAGAAAAAAAGCCATAAGTGATTACGACGTTTTATATAGTGAGGTCCTGCAGCAATGGATACATTAATTTTCCACGTTATTATTTTTTAAGGAAAACCCTGAGTCACGTCGGGTTATGTTTTCAAAAAGACACTGTGACATAAAAAATCGCCGCATTGGTCCAGAACTGATTCGAATCTGGAAATGAGTTTGATTTTTTATTTTGACATAGAAGCAATTTATTATTCTGGATCTTTCACTTCTTAAGACTGAACTAGGCCTGAAGGGGATGCCATTATGAAAAAAACGCGCCGAAAACTCTGCCTCTAAGGTGGTGTGGAAACGAACTGGTTTATTATTTTCTCCAATTTGGTTATTTTTTTACTAGAATCCGTCATCAAAGTTTTACTTTTGAACCCTATGAACAGAAAATACCCAACATTGTGGAAAGTTAAAGTGTTCTAGATATTGCTTACTGCTGGTAACAATGTTAAACCTCATCAATATAATGTATTTGATACGAAATATCCTGATTTCAACATTATGTATTCGGACACAAAATTTCTGGATTTAATTTTTGATTTTTTTTTTTATTGCAGAAAATGTTTCTCTCTTTGACAAACAATTTTTTCATTTGAAATGCGAATTTTGTTTTATATAATATATACGAATGAAAGATATTCACTTTCGTTTATTTCTGACGTTATTCCATTGGCAACTTCGAACCACAAGTTATTATTCTTGTTGTGTTTTTTACTAGTGGATTTTGAGTGATAATTTTAGACTCCCTGAATCCAGTGATGTATTCCGAATTTTGAATAAGAGTATAAATTGAAATGGTGGGCTGATTAAACGGCATATTTTTTAAATTTAATTCTTCCATAACTTTTTTATTGATGGACGAATTTCAACAAAATTTCAAAATGAATCATTTGAAAAAGTCACTAATCCAGTGGTGTAGTCATATTTATTCTCAAAAAATCGCTAAAAAATGTTTCCTAACTTATATCTGATGATCACAAAGCAACACGAGAATCGATCACGGAACCTCATTTGAATGTTGAAGTTGGCTCAATTATCAACCTCGACGATGCTGTCATAATACCTATAGATATTGAACCGAGTATTATACCTCCCATTTTCAATGATGAAGTAGTCGTTATTTCCGTCCCCGACTTCTTTTCTGAAACAATTGGGCAAGAATTATTGCATGAAATTACCAAAAAACCTACGATGAGTAACAAAGTCAGTTTACTAGAAACTAGAGACATTTCGACGGTCACTCGGGTTTGAAGGCCGTCGTTTTTTTGGAATTTCATCCTAACGTTTCGCTAGCGCGAGTGGCTAGCTTCTTCAGAAGTTTATACATCATGAATAATCTCAGATGACTGGAGATTCTGTCTGCGGAGATTGTATTCATTCTGACTCAGGTAGTTAATAACCGTATCTGGATTTGGTATATTCTCACTAACCCTAATTGACGTCTTCCTACCTGCCGGCTTATGTGGTTAATAGATATATGGGCTTAATATGTCGTTGATATCCTTTGTTATTTCAGAATTATTTATCACCGTAACTGGGTTAGGCATATTTTCGATAACATTAATTGACACCTTTTGCCTATCTTAATGTCGTAGTTTTATTTTGTTATTTTGGAACAGGGAATATGCATATTTTTTTTTTATTTGTTTGATCAATTTTTTACTTCGTTACAACATAGTAAAAAGTATAAATACGGTTGAAAGTCTTGGAATTAATTTTTTAAATAATATATAAAATACCGATTGAATTTGACCTATTTGAACGCCTCCATTTTCGCGCGCAGTGGATGACGTCACATGGCGCGATCAGTTTTGTTCTTCTTCAGTGTCGTTTGTTGAAACGTACTCTGATTGCTCTACTTGCTTGAAGTTGATATTTTATAAAAGAGTAAGACAAATGCAGTACAAGTGTTAGAGAGAGATGAACATATGTGAAAGTGATCTCGATCAATCAGAGCAGTCTTCAATGAACAAGCCTTTCTATAGTTATGGCCATTGACACTATTGACAGTTATTAATTAGGTTAGGGATTTGCAGTTTTAATGTGCATTTAGTCAACATCATTTTAAAATTGAGCTTAAATATACGTTAAAACGAAAGTTAAATCTGTTGTATCAAATGGCACCATTTATACAACAATGTTAAGTTTATGCTAAAAACATGTCACTTTGAAAATCCCAACTTTATAAGAATCTCACTTTTACGATGAAAATATTGTCCATAATTCACTTGTACCTAAAGTCTCATGTCATAAAATGTACCGGTCATTCTTAAATTTATGCCTAAATCTAAAACTTGAATAATATTAGGTCTCATACAAAATTATTTTTAAGATTATATTTATGTCAGTGCTTGTGTTAAAGTTACGGTTACGTTGACTAAATGCACCTTTAATCGCTATTACGATAATGAAAAATGCTAAAAAAACATTGTATAGGTATTGTCTAGTACCGGAATGCCAAAACACAATTATAAGCACACCAAGTAAAGTATTTGTTTCTGTTCCAAGAGATGCGAAAATACGTAAACAATGGTGTAAGAATCCTCATACAACGGTGTAAGGTTATGAGAAGAGGCGAAGTATCTCCAATATCACATTTACATTGTTGTGAAGATTATTTCAATTTGAGTACATTGTATTTCGATAGTTAACAAACATGAAGTGAATTGATCAGAAGTAAGTTTTGTATGCATAAATGTTTTGTATATCAAGCGGGAGATAACTCTGTTTATACCTGCCTCACCTAAATTACAAAAGGAAAACTATCATTTGATAAACTATTAATACTTATCAGTTCAGATATTGTCGGATTGTGCTTTCACAAAACCACTTTCAGTCATTGCTCTTGATAATTTACAATTGTCACTAGACCAAAATCGCACTATGTAATGGAAAACACTACAAATATATAAATAAAAACAAATTTTCTATGAAAAATATAAATGTCATAACGTGCCATGTGACGTCATTCTTCGTTTCGACCAATGGTGATGCGTTTGGCAAATTTGAATTCCGCGCGCTTATTTTTGATTAAAGTTTTATGTACTTAAATACAAACAAATGATAAAACTAATGGTGTAGGTGTAATGTCAAGACAATAAAGTATAGGACGTAAAAAAATCAAGTAAATTTAAATCACTTGCATATTCCCTATTTTTAAGAATGGGATTCTATATTCGGTTGAGGTTCACAGCTTCTTCTTTTCTGTTGAAATTCTCCGTACAAGTCGGCTATGGTATCCCTGGTTGGGGCAAGAAGTTTTACGTCCTCAAACAGAATCTTGTGGTTTCCTTCACTGAGCGCGTGTTCTGCCACTGCCGACTTTCCGTTTGGCCTAATCTGCAGTTCCTCTGATGTTATTTCAGCCTTGTTCTCATTGATCCCATCTACTTGCTCATAGAAGTTTCCATTCCATTGGAAGTAGCTTCCCCCGTGAGAAAAAGATCGATGGGAACAAGGCTGAAGGAACATCAGAACGGACAAGTCGGCAGTGGCAGAACACGCGCTTAGTGAAGGAAACCACAAGATTCTGTTTGATGACGTAAAACTTCTTGCCCCCAACCAGGGATACCATAGCCGACTTGTACGGGAGGCAATAGAGATCCACAGACACACGGAGAATTTCAACAGAAAAGAAGAAGCTGTGAACCTCAACCGAATACGGAATCCCATTCTTAGAAATTCCAACATAACAAAAGAAAACTACGACAAGACAGCAGGCAAAAAGGTGTCAATTAATGATATCGAAAATATTCCTAATTCAGGGGTGCTATTCTCGGATCATTCGACTTCCAATTCGTATAAGAATAAAAGAGACAAATATACATATTTCGTGTGTGTATTAGTATGAGAAAGGAAATCGAATTCGTATACGTACTAACTCGAGAATAGGACCCCAGTTACGGTAATAAGCAATTTTGAAATAACAAAGGATATCAACGACATTAAGCCGGCAGGTAGAAAGGGGTTAGTGAGAATATACCAAATCCAGATACGGTAATTAACGAACAAGACTACCTGAGTCAGAATAAATACAATCTCCGCAGACGGAATCTCCAGAACCGACCAAGTAGTAATTTCAATTTCAAATAACTCAGCACACAGCACTCGGCCCTCAGCCGAGAGTTTTTTCAGGCCTTCAGCCAGTTTCAGGGGGGCACCATGCACAGTAAAGTAAAGTCATTGTTTAAAAGTCAACTCATGTCAGATATGAGGGAGCTTCAAGCCGAGAATAGGCTGGGCACTCCATATCAAACGGTCAGATTTTATTCTGCTGATCGCCAGTCATCAGGATGAGGAACCGCTTTAACGAGTGGGGGTGGTGGATAGGGGGGGTGAGCTTTCGAGTACGTACGAGTGCTGGGGAGTTCATCCTTCCGGGCCTCAACCTTAGGGGGGGGGAATCTCCAGTCATCTGAGATTATTCATGATGTATGAGCCTCTGAAGAAGCTAGCCACTCGCACTAGCCACTCGCGCTAGCGAAACGTTAGGAAGAAATTCCAAAAAACGACGGCCTTCAAACCCGAGTGAAAATTGTGACACTGAAAACTTCGGCCGCGAAAACCTTAACCATTTTGTCAGTACCTATAAAAACTTTGGTTGATTCTACCAAGGATAATTTCGATAATGAGATTGCACTGCATGCCAAAGAAATTTCAGAAGAAGTACTTAGAGAGAATATGGTGGACATAACTACAGAAAATTTAGAAGATGAACCAAATGGGAGTAGGATGGAGCAAATAGAAAATAAAATGCACAAGAACAGAATATGACTACTAGTATTTTTGTTAAAAACTCAGTAATTTTATGCTCTATTCCTTGGTGTAATACTATAACCTGACTAACAACCACAATTGGAGCCGTGACGTCATGGCTAATAGAGCGTATTGACCATATTGTACATATTAACCGTTGCCACATTATCATGCGACAATACCAACTATCCATTGTCACCAACGGTTAAAAATATAATGTATCTGTAAAAAAACCGCAAAAATTAAGAATGTTCTATTTGGTGCATGTTTCATGTACGTATTTAGTGAGTTTCAGAAAAAATTTACTGGAAAGGAAATCTAGGATAAATGGGTAGATATCACTATCAGCTTTCACCTGAGCTTCAATAATAACAACATTGGCACTACAACTTAGTTAAATATTTTCAACTTTATTTGCCTTTGTATTTCAAAGTATCATTTTCTTTAGATGTTTTTGGAAATTCTGAAACGTTCTTTCCACGGTCCCTTAGTTTTCATCTAAAAATGAAATCAACTTGCTAAACTCACTCCCACTCTGCTAATAATTTTTTTTTGAGAAATGCGATGTCCAAATAAATATTATTATTTTAAACTTTCAACTGACGCATGGAATTAGTAAATTTCGTCATTCTTAGTCGAGATAGTCGAGAAATCTGGGGTCCCTGGTTTACTTGGTATTACCGTAGGACAAATAGCGACGGTGATTATGGTCAATTTATAATCCGCTACAAAGTACCCCCCTTAGAAAAAAATCCTATCGACGCGAATGCAAAAATATTGTCAGTTTTGCAATAAGATGTGATAGTAATTCAATTATTATTTTGATTTTTTCGTGAATAGATAACGTTCAATAGCCAGAGTTTACGTTTCCCTCCCGCGAAAATTGTGGTATGATTGTAGATCATTCGACACCAACATTCGAACATTTACTTCAACTTTCAGGTGTTGTTGTGTTATGTTATGCATGTTTCTATTGGGAGTCAAGCTAAAACTGCATTCCAAACAACCAGCTTCAGTACCACGTTTTATAAAAGAAAGGAAAGATGTTTTATGGCTATCCACGTGTTTACATCCAGTGGCGGCGTGTTCTTACACTTAAAAAAAGAACATTTTGGATAGTTTTTCCTTTTTTGTGGGGATATCACATTAATTAGTCGTAGTTCACCCTGTATTTTGAAAATTTCATGTAACTTCAAGATCATTTAGTTCAAAATGACGTAAGAGCCGAAACCGGCCTCAACAAATAAAACAAAACTCAGTGGAAATTAGTGGAACATAATTTTATTTCTCAGTATTTGTTGAATAATGAATATAGCAGAATTATTTACCAATAATTATGACAGTTAAGGAAAGTCTCATCAAATTAACATAATAATACCTTCATAATTGCTCTAAGTATGTAGTACTCGTATAGCAAATGCCACAGTTACGCAGAAACATAACTCGATATTTTGTGAAAAGACCAATGAGAATGGTCCAAATAACTCTTGTTTCTTTGTTTTTCCAACCCTGAACTTCAAAAAATGAATTGAAACTAATTCTTTAGGTACTTTGTTGTGAAAAACAAAATTCATTTTTGGAATCCCATCTTGATAGAATGTTCGCCATAGTTAGTCAAAAAAATAACCCCCAGCATCAAGAAGCCAATTATTGATCCAGTATAATTGAAAGTAATTTTAATATTTCCAGACATTTAAAATTTTCATGCACACAATTATGAGAAACCATTTTTCGTGTTGAATTCATATCAACTCCTCCTTTTTCACCAACTACCAATCATAGTGTTTTTTTGGCTTACTTGCTAAATAATTTCGCCTATAAAAACATACCAATATAATTTGTCCACTTTGGACTACTCTTCATTATCTGCGTAGATGTAAAATATACGGTTGGTCTGAATGAATGTGTGTATTTCAAAACGTACTGGCATTAAAATGATGAGATGCGTTTCAGTTTCCACTTTTATTTTATTTATTTTTTTGAAATAAATTACAAAATGTTATAATGCCAAAGTTACGATTAGAAAATAATCTTGACTAGAAAATTAATAGACTCAATCTACCAAACATTAAATACTTATAAATCTATTTTTTTATACACAACAGACTTGATCTTATTGAAAAATTTAATTAACATAAATTACATCACCAACATCCTTCGAAAACACCAAAACATAATCGACAACACACTCCAAAGTATTTTGTGTTTTTTATCTAAATATTTCAGCAATCATATTTTAATGAATCATTTTTTCGAAATCACAAATAAAAGTTATTTGAAAAAAAGACAAACCACAAATACTAAAAACACAACGACTTTCGGATAAAACAGAGAATGAAAACTGATCACTGAGCAAATATTAAAGTATTTCCATAAATATTTGTATTGTCATTAGAAAAAAAACCCAGACAAGTGGGAGATTTATTTGAAATGCCACAGACTTATCCAAATCAAATGGAAAAAATCTTGTTGAAAAAATGCCTTTCCCAGATTTAGGATAAAATAAAAACTTCAATATTTCTGACAAGCTGCTAGAAAAAGATCAAATCTAAATTAGAGGTTACATTATTGTGTCTGGTCTCTATAAAAATCATTGGATGAACAAGAACTAATAATTTGAAATCAATAAATATTAATTGTTTAATTGTCAACTGTAAAAACAGAATAATCATAGAAGGCTGAAAAAATAATACTACTTCTGTGGATACAAATATATTCGAAAATATTCCTGCACTGTGGAATGTAGTTTATGTTAATTTTTACTGATAATGGAATAGTCAAGCACTCATTTTTCTGCTAGAATGGATGATTGTATTCCAATGATTTCATTTTAAAAAAGTCGGCTATTTCGAATAATTTTTTTCATGTGAAAAAGAAACAAATATGTGATGAGAGATACAAAATATTCTTAGGAATGTATCACTTAAAATGCATGTTTAAATTACAATGATAGAAATGAAAAATCCATAAAACTAACCTACGAAATGGTATTGAAGCTACTTTTTTTAACTGTAAAGCGCCATATACTTTTTATGTACACATTAAATGTATAGTTTAATTATATTTTTATCTATTACAAAGGTCCTTAGTTTTCCTGATTTGTGAACACATTTTTGGGCACTGTATAACAACAAAACACGCTACGTTGTCATTATACGGAACCTCAAAAAACCACACACAAGTAGGCATTATAGTTATGATTAGATTAATAAGAGACAAAAACTTTAGTCCCGACACTGGTATATCAAATAATTACCGAAAAATTTGTACCGCTTTCCATCAAGTCCAACCTCATTGTGCAAAATTCTTGTGCAACCTCATTCGACAAACATTTATTTAATAATGAATATCTGAATGAAAAATTATACAATTTGATATAGGTAGTTATCGTAAGTAAGGGTTTGTATCTCATGGTAAGCGAGGATGAGTTTAATTTTTCCGTGATTATTCGACTCAATCCATGAAGAAAATATCCAAATTGAATCGGAAAATTTGTTAAAAGCCATTTGAGCCAAAAATTGCAACTTGGTACTGGTATACAAACACACATGTACTTAATGTAGAGATAAGCCTAAATAAACTAAAGTCTAACACAAGTATAAAGTTAGTTTCATCTCGATAAAATGATATAAACATAAATAACATTACTTAGACTTACAAAAATACTCTGAAGAAAACAAATAACTTACAAAAAAGCTAATACACGTCAATAAATGCAATCTCTCTCTAATGGCACAATTCATATACACGAAAAATAACACTAAATAACTTCTCCAGTTGAATTTCCCTTCAACGAGAGAAACAAAAGCAGAACTGTGATCGAATGATACTTGCCGACAGATATATTTGTACAATGTTGACAAATTTCGGACAGAAGTTGTGCGATTACCAACAATTTGTGCAGTCATCCGATAAAAAACATGAATGTCATAGAACTTTGGTACTTCAAAAAATGGTAAGATGTTGTGTATTATCAAGCACAAGCTATACTTATTGATATTTTTTACATATCTATCAATCATTCAACTCATTTCATATAACAAATAAAAAGAACACATTTTCGACTTCTCACTCAACTTTGGTACAGTTCTCCATAGATACCGTCAATATATAAGGTGTTTCGTAACTAGGGTGCCAAACTAAACCGAAGATTCCTCTCAAAAAGTTGATTCGACTTTCGTAACGAGTTTTTCTCCAAAGGTAATATTTTCTGCTATATATTCGATTTTCTATGAGTTTTCCTTTATCTGGTCTGGTAATGTTTTTTTTATAAGGGGTTCGATTTTGAAAGAAAAAAACTATTTTTGCATGAACACAGTAAATTATATATTATAAAGTTTGTTGTATAATACATGATCACATGGTGTTCAACGAAAAACATCACCGTCACTTTCAAAATTGTCTTTCCTAAAACTGCTACCTGCTCGTGGCGTGTTCAAATCGGTGTTCCATAGTTCTACTTTTCATATTTACAACACGTTAAATATTGAAACGTCACTTTTACTGCTCAAACGACACTAATTACTCAAAATGAATTTAGGCAACACCGATTTAGTCCAAATGTACCTTTGCACCAGTGTTAAAAAGCTGCAAAAAATTATGCAGAAAAATTATCGGTTTCATTTCGCATCAGTTATTCGTCATTTACATCCCACGCGCAATCTGTGATTTTTGTGGGTAGCTTTGTTTATTTTAAATCAACGTTGTACGTAACCTTGGACTGTTATGTAGTTTACAGGGTGTCCCAGAATAAAGGGAACAAACTGCAATGGTAGAATCCTCACTTCATTTTAAGGCTTGGAGTTCCTATAAAAATAACTTCTACGATGAGGGTGTTGTTTGATAATGTCCATATAGGACGAAACTGCAGTAACGTTGGTTACAAATAGAAGTGGTATAAAAACATAGAAAGTTTTATTTCTCATTTTTCGTGATGATTTCCTACCACGTAGTAACGGCTACATCCATCAATTTATTTAGTGTTGAAAATGTTGGAAAAACATGATTTCCACACTCCATACTCATTTGGCGGGTATTCAATGCAAATAAAGTACGGCAGAAGGCCCTAATCGCCCCACCGCAACTTTGACGCAACTGGATTAATATAGATTATGTCTTCTTTTTCTTAATTCTCAATATTGTGTTTAAAAAAGTTTCATTTTTGGAAATGTCAACGGTTTTCAATATATTTGAAGCTTAATAAGTGCGTGTGTGAGCGAATTAAAGAGTTATCTAGGGAGGGGAGCAGAGATATCTACCTTCTTCAGTGTATTTCTAATAGGCAATATCGCCCAAATTATTGAAGTAGTTTTTATTTTAATTACATTCTTTCCAGTTATGCAAAAATAATGAAGTAATTAGGTACTACCATCCAGACAAGTATACAATTTTTGGATTTCGGGTTTTCGAAATATGGAACTAACCAAAAGTGTACTACAAATGAGTTGAATACTTTCAAAATGTTATGAAATTCTACCAATTTCTGAAAGAAATGTGGGTATAAGTATTTATAACAAAATAACCAACAAACAGATATCACACTAAGTATATAAATTCAAATATCTCTTGCTTTTATGAAGGAAGAGTTTTTTTACAAAAATACCTTTATATTCAATACAAATAACAGCAATTTCTAAGAATATTCAACTCCATTCAGTCTCCATATCACTTATCCAAGCACTTATACAATTTCAAATATCTTGATTACCGTTAACATTATTACAAGTGAAAGCTATCCCTTTTTTGTACAGAAAATAAGAAAAAGAAGACAACATCTATATTGATCTAGTGACGTAAGTCCCTGTTTAAAGTTAGAAACCGAATTACAAGAAGAAATGTTGAGCCGTTAAGGAACTATTCTGAAAAACATTTTTCCTTTTCTAGTTATTAGAGAGATATTGCAATATCGCCAGACAATATTCGAGGCAACTTCATTTTGATAGTGACTGGCACTATTCTGTGATTGAAAATATTGAGAGAGATATTGCAAGATTCGTCAGTCCGTTCCTTTTTTACAGATCGACATAGGCGTTCATACAAACTAAATCAAAACTGTCTCTTGGATTTTTCTTTATGACTCATTTCAGAATTAGATAGAATTATTTCCGATGATAGAATTGTCCAAAGGCACTGCGGCATGGACTCCTATTGAAAATATCAAATATTTATCAGATCTGAGTAATGTCATATCCACTCATCGTCTCACGATGATTTACGATCGTGTTCGAGGTAGATATGAAGGAAAATTAATTCACTTCTACTGGTAAAGGCAGGCCAGGCTATGTTGCGCATATGTCAAAATAACGTAGACTTTATTACTGCCTGTCGTTATTGAGTAATACACACATACTCAGTTCTACACCATCATCAAAAATCAAACTACAGTGTTAAGTTATCGGTTCAACAACTCATTGTCTTTATTTATACATTGTTATTCTTTGTCAGCAAGAATTATTCTTCAGATTATAAAGTATATTGATTGACTATGGTATACAATTCATCAATTCAATAGGTTTTACCTTTGATACTCATTCCAATTACTTTGTAGTTATTGGGGGTTTTCATTGTGATGTGTTCCTTGATTACCTTTAGCTAATGACCAGGTACACAATAAAACGAGGTTTCTCAAGTTAGATATTGTTAATGAAATGATTACACATTACTAATATGTGGTGCATTCTGGCTATTGTGCCATCAGAATACTGCTGTTCTGCATTTTAATATGTATACTTTATATCATATTCGTTCTCCAAAAGAGCTTTGAGCTACTTTTGCAAAATAAATCCGAGATATTCTTGTGAAAAGCTAGAGATCACATACTTAATTAGGACGGTTGTATCCTTTTCTATAAGTGAGCCTCATTCATGAAAACAAAAATATTTTTGAAATAACAGATAAACAAAATAATATATACAGCAAAGCAATTTTATCAAGTTACCGAGAGCTTTTTATTCAATGTTGAAAAACTCATTATTAGTTTTCTACGCACTTAACCAAAATGGGATTTTAGCTTGCGGATATGCGGGATATGTACCGCGCTAAATGATCGATTAATCACATTTCACAAACTGTGTTTGAAGGCAAATTTTAAAAACATTTCCGTGGCAACTTCATTCTTTAAACACATCATTATGGTTACTGCCTGAGAGTGAGAGACGACTCTGTCTGCCAATTTAAAATGTTAAATTATCGTAATTTTCGAATTTAATGGTGGGAATCGGGATTCTTTATCGAAAATGAATACAAACGAAAGTGAAATGGAAGTAGATTGAAAAAGTTTGACGGAATTCAGTGGACTTCATGAATGTGCAACCAACCTTACCTTACCTTAACCTTACCAACCTGTTTTCTAGGTTGAATACCGTTGCACAGTGTTACGGGTCACGTTTCTCAATTACTTCGAATTATTTTCAGGTTGGGCAAATTTTTAGAATTTTGAGAGCTTGTCGGAGAGAAGAATGATGGAAAATTGAAACAACTCATGTTGAGAACACTACTGTTCATTTTCCCGACACGAAAACCAAAACTGAGCGTCAATTTGTGAATAAAAAAAACAATTTTGGTGTTTCAATATGAGTTCGCTGAAAAAGTACAGTGAGCTTATAACGTTTATAACACTCATTACATAATATACTATATTATGCAATGGCCTCCAATTTTTTTCACCTGTATAAGAAAATATAAAAAGGGTTATCCCGGGGATTTTCTATTCAGCTATTTCACTATTTAATAAATATTCTACACACATCAAATAAATTAATTACAAAATTTGTTCAGAAGTTTGATAATTTTATCCCTGCTGTATTTCTGAAAGTTTATTGAGATACGTATTACGTATATGACGTATTTTATTTATTCATTCGTTATTCATTTTATGCATTCGCCTATAGTTTTTATCAGAACCAGAATTTTTTAAAATAATATTTGTCCACATGAACTTATTTTTTTCTGATAATGAAGAATATTTTTAATTTGTTGCGTTTTTTAATTAAAGTTGACATAGAGTGTGTCACACTTTCAGCAGCAGCAACATCCTCGTATTTCATTGAGAATTAAATAAATTTTTTTTTTTTTCAAATGATAGATCTCAAAAATGGCTATCATTATGTTAATGAATATATCCAACTTCTACGGCTAACTATGACCAATTGAAAAGTGAAAAATTGGGGAAAACTTATTAAGGATGTTTTTGCCGCAAAACTTTTTTGTGACAAAAAAATTCACAATTTTTTTCTCCAATTTTTCACATTCCAATTAATGTTTCATTAATATGAACGTAGGTATTTCTGAGAACTATCACTTGAAAAAAAGTTTCTCAATGAAATATGAGGGTGTCCTGCTCAAAGTGGGACACACTGTATACATGTATGTACATGACCATTATTGTTTACTTATTTTATAATCATTACGCTCATTAGCATGTAGTAAATAGTTAAACCAGAAATCTCGTACGTAAGATTTATATGTGAGTTTTGTTTTTTGATAATTAGTATTTTCGATTTGTTGTGTTTTTGGATGTGTCCTGATAAACGTACATACATCTTGACAAATCTAGCTATGAATGTCTAGAAACGTATGAGATGCACGAATTTAGAATGAGAAAGTATTCGGACGATAAAAACGGTAGTATAATTGTACATTCAGTAATAAAACTTCACAGTGCACTTCGCGATGTGACAGATACAATAGAACTGACCAGTACAGTAACTCATACTTGTTTCGGACTGTACTGAGCTTTCCTACTACCGCGCATCGATAGGCATGGCGATTTCCCATCCAGAGCTAGATTTGTCACGCTGTACGTTTATATGTTTTTCATTTCATTCATAAGCCTTATGATTTACTTATTCACATTTATCTACACCAGACATTTTGTAAATGAGCTTTGTCAAATGGAAATTTGTTTTTATTTTTACCAATATAGTACATGTTTTTGCAAGCGACGGAGAAAAAGTATGAGGAGCCGTTTGGGTAAAAAGAGTTTTTGCAAGTATATCAAATAATGTGTCAATATATTTATTATTTGTGTTAATATTTTTTACTTTGCTTTTCGATATATTTATTTTTGATCAAACTCAATATATTTAAAGCGGGAAGAAATATCACAAAATCCCGCTTCATCTATACCACTCCACTTTGAGCCGAAATGGACTTCTTCCAGAATTCCCATATATTTATAAATTCGATCGACCTATTTTATGTCTTCAAAAGATGGCACAACCGCCGCGATTTAGAACCACTGAAATGAAATTATATGATGATTATAATTTCATTTCAGTGTTTAGAACTCGCTCAAACATATAGTAATATGGCAACTAGGCGAGTTAATTCAATAGTACCTAAAGTGGCTAACAGATGGCAGCGGCACATACAACAGTCACTGTGCAGTTAGTTGTCCCAGTTGTCTACCTGTCTTTGAGTATTTGACTTCGAATAATCAATCCAGTGATTATAGAAAAAAACTAATGAAATATTCTGAGATTGCATTCTAGTGACTGCAATATCATTCGGTCGTCATCTCTTAGCCAAATTATATACTTATGACTTCGCATAGTTTGGCATATGCCAGAGCCTGTTCCAAATCGCATCGATTGCGCCACCTCTTGACGAAATAAAATTGATCGAATTTATAAATATAGGGTGGGGCACCGAAAACGAAACAGATCGAATATCTTAAAACGCATGTGTTGTGAATAAAATGCAAAAACCCGTCGATTTTTAATCCAAGGGGGACATCTTCCTATCATAACCTCAACTGTTATACCTCTCCCCACACCCCTTGGGCACTATCACCCAAACAATTTGCATAGGGAAAGTAGTAAGTGTGACACATCATTAAAAAGGTAATTTCATAAGGAATTCAGCCATGCCAATTTTTGTCACCTATCTTTTTATATTGGCGCCCTCTTGCGGGATAAACAACTGTTTCATATTCCAAATTATGAAACTTCATTTGCAAGCTATTTTGACATATATTCGGTGACAATGCATTACGGAATTTTTCTAAAAGAAAAAACAAAATGGCGGCTCCAAAATGGCGGACATGTTTTGCAATTATGGTCCGATTTGATTCAAAATTGATATGTGATGGTTTGCAAGGTCGAAAATTATAATTTGTTTGTCAATGCAAAAAAACAAGATAGTGGCTCCAAGATGGCGGACAAAATTTGTAATTCTGGTCCGATTCGAATCAAAATTAGTATGTGGGGATTTTCAGGGTAAAAAAATTATGATGTTTTTGTCAATGCAAAAAACCAAGATGGTGGACGAAATTTGTAATTGTGGTTCGATTCGATTCAAAATTGGCATATGGGGGTTTAACAAGTTTTCAGAATGACTAAAATGAATGAATTGAATTGATAAAAAGCCTTTTAAGCAAATGCACTAAAAAAGAAATAATATTTATTTTAGATGTGACATAGGTTATTCTATGTGTAACAGAATCAAAATTTTACCTCGCAAAAATACCTATTTTGTACTCGAGGCAAGCTTTCGAATCTGTTACGCACAGAATAACCTACGTCACACATCTAAAAAAAATGTTATTTCCTTTTTATCGAATTTGTATAAAAGCTTTTTTTTATCGATTTAATTAATTCATTTTAGTCACACTGAGAACTTGTAAAATCCCCATATGCCAATTTTGAATCGAATCGAATCACAATTACAAATTTCGTCCACCAACTTGGTTTTTTTAATCAACAAAAACATCATAATTTTTACCCTGAAAATTCCCACATACTGATTTTGATTTGAATAGGACTAGAATTACAAATTACGTCCGCCATCTTGGACCACCATTTTGTTTCTTTGCATTGACGAACAAATCATAATTTCCGACCTTGCTAACCACCACATATCAATTTTGAATCGAATCGGACCAAATATTCCATAAAGCATTGTCACCGAATTGATGTCAAAATAGCTTGCAAATGCGGTATCTATCATATTAGGAATACGGAACAGTTGTTTTTCCAACAAGAGGGAGCCAAAATAAAAAGTTAGGTGGCAAAAATTGACATGGCTGAATTCCTTATGAAATTACTTTTTAAATGATGTGTCACACTTACTACTTTCCCTATTCAAATTGTTTGGGTGATGGTGACCAAGGAAAGGGGGGATAGGTATGACAGTTTGTATTGGAAATCGACGTGTTTTTGCATTTTATTCACAAACATGCGTTTTGAAGATATTCGATCTGTTTCGTTTTCGGTGCCGCACCCTGTATATGGGAATTCACATTTTAATATATATGGAACACTTGAAACGTAAATATATTGTGTTACATCAAAAATAATTAAATATATCGGAAAGCAAAATGAAAAATATTGCTGCAACTAATAAATATATCGACACAAAATTTTATATATTTGCAAAATCACTTTTTATCCAAACGTCACGTCGCCTCACAAAAAAGACCCCTTTGAAAACATACAGACATTATGAAAAACTTCAGTTCCAGTTGGCACCTCAGTTACTGAACACCCCGCAGTTGATGAACAAAAAAATTATTGAATGCTGGAAACTACGAAACGTTTCAAAAAATACGTCATTATCGTATCGTTTTTCGACCGTGTGCTAGAGTCGCTTGAGTGAGGAAAGGAATAAGGGTCGTCGAGCTCTTTTCAGTAGAGACCGCAGTTGCGAAGGTTATTGGCTATGATGACGTCGGTGACGGCGTCAAAGACGAATTGAATGTTGTGTGTGTCCGTGGCGCAGGTCATGTGGCAGTATATTTCTTTGGTTGTCGACTTGTTTTTAGCCTCGAATTGCGCCTGTATGTAGGATGCTGCCTCTCCGTACTCCTGCGCACCTGAACATACAATACAATCGGGGTTACCAACTTAGAATTCGATGTTTAAGATGTCGACAATTTAACATAGAAATATATTATATACTTATTCTAGAATGCTAATCTCATATGTCAAAGGTGTTGTAAAAAGTTCGGATTAGTCCGCAATGGGCATGTGCGTCATTAGTGTTTTTGCAACAGGCCCGGTTTTAGTAAAATATTATGGTACTGATGAAGATTAACAAACGTTGTTAATTCTGAATCTCGGGGAATAAGGTATTGGAAAACTCAATGTACTTATACCTGCTATTTAGCCGATTTGAATACATCTTTTCACATATTTATGATCCCAAATATTCAGCAAAGGCCATCAGAAAGTAGAGCACTGTTTTTATTATTATTTATTGCTCTGAAGCGACTCATTGATTTTTGGTATCGCAATCACTTTTCAGATGTAGATAAACTCAACAAAAAACTATGGAACCACGCCAAGTATTCGGAGCAGGCACTAGATTGGAAAATGAATTGAAAGTACAAGAAAGTATGAAAATTGAATTCAGCTAAAATTATGAATAATTCAAACTCAAATTTGTATTTATAAAATTGGATGCGTCCATATTAAAAGAAGCTCAAGGTTTTCTTTTCATAGAACGATTCATGTCAAAATATGTAACTGCATTTAATTTCAATTAAAATAATTTGAAGAGATTGATATACTATTTCTACGATTATTTCTGGTTGTGTTACCTTAGTGCAATTTCCATAATGGGGGTTTATGAAAAAGTGAGACCAGAAGCATTTTTTTTATCAAAGAAAAGCACTTCCAAATTAACATTAACTTTCTGAGGAGACTCTATTAAGTTTTGCACTTTTTGTAGGAATCAAGAACTAATTCAAGAATAGTCAGAACTCAATATAAGCGGTGTGGCTAATACTTGAAATTTGTTTGCAAAAAGTTGTATCACTCGCCATGCTTACGCAGACACAGTGTTGGTACGGCATTAGGTTTCAAATGATTCTATTGCCTTTTTTTATGAGAAAAATGCTACAAATTACAATTTTCTCAATCAAATGTTCTGCATTGGAGTCTCTTCCTAAAGACATTAACCAGAATCATGCCTTTTGTGTCAAGCTATAATAATGATAAGCTACTTTGTTTTGCTATTTTGAACAAAGCATATGTACATAGGTCATTATCTACCAAAAATATTTTATTTCAGGTACTTTTTCTTTACTTCCACTTCCACACTACAACACTAAACGGTTCATTTTTATCTGTAGGAAGAAACAGTTTTATTAGAAAATATCTTAAAGGAACAAGATTAATGCAAATTCACGAATTATAAAAGAACCAACGTCAACAAATGCTACACAAAACGACAAGACAAAATCTGAAATTCTAAAAACCGTCTCTGATCTCTGTAAAGAGTGAAAGATCTTAGTCACCAGTCTTCCTGTTGATGAAAAAGCACTGTTGCACGGTCATTATAATTACAGTAAGATAGGGTACATTATCGTATTAAATAAGTTTCTTTCGCGCCTAAAATTCGGAGGAGTCTATCTCTAAATGGATATTTCGGTTTAAAAAGGTCCTGAATACGCTGGCAAATTCTCTCTTTCAAATGGCATGGGTTTTATTGCCTGATATGACACAAAACTCTGAATTGAAACACCAAATGATTTTCAAACTTGGCAACGATCTACCTAAACTACACTGATGACGAGCATGCGCACAATCGTAAACGGGTCACATACGCGGCATGCTTTTTGCCGAGAAAATTGGCGGGATTAGTATTCTAGAGTAAGTAAATAATATAACCAGTCACGATCTGTCATTTTAAATACGAAAAAACCTTATCAGATTTGAATCACATCTCATGAGACATCCCATCTTTAAGTGACATGATAAGAACATCCGAAGATATCGTTATACAAATTCTATATTGCATATAAATAAAAGTTATGTCAGACATTATTTATTTTTTGTACATCCACTGCAGCCTGCAGTGTTGCAGTAGTGTTTTGTGATTTGTCCCAGACTTGACTGCGTTAATCACATAAAATGGAAGTACATGGCTTCTGGGGTATTACTTTGAAGTGGTTCGGGTCATCCCTATCAAATTGTCAAAACAAATTATTACTCACAACTTCATTCTGTTTGCTGTGGTGGTCAATTTGAATATATCAGGTAGTTCTACTTTATTTGCCGATGATACTACCATTCAATGGTATGATAAGATTGAGGCTAACCTATTTCAAACCATTTCTAGAGATATAGAGTATTTCAAGATGCTGTCAAAATGATTTCAAGATGGTTGCTGGACTAAAACACATCCACAGAACACATATATATCTTAGAACATATCAACCTGTTGATTAAAGATTCAGCGTTTTGTCCTGAGTTTAACTGATTTTTCTCGAGTGTTGAATGGTGGTTTTGATATTATTTGTGTTGTGGTTCTGATTTTGATTATATCGCTGGACAGTATCACTACCAGGAGTGCGATTACGAACACTAGATCCGAAATGAGTTTGACATTTATGGAAATTGAGCAATTATGAAAAACATTACAATTAATTGCAACTTTAGTCGATATAAGTGGGTGGATATAATTCTATTTTAAACTACCAACCACTGATATCGACTTAAATCGCATTATGTTTTGAATAATATTAAATCCATTGAATATCAAACTCGCTACAGATCGAGTGTTCTTGATCATACCCCAGAACTTTCCAATGTCACTAAATAATCACTTTTCCCTGCAAAATATACCTATAATCAAAATTATTTGAATACAATTTGTCACAAAGAAATAACAAAATGGTTCTATCCTATACTAAATATTATATATCTGAAAGTAATTAAGAAAATGCTTACCAACTAATCTAATGTTATCTAATTATCAACTGATAATTGAATTGAGTAGAATCCAAAAATAAATTAAAAACCATAAATGTCTGTCCGTACGTATACCTGGGATTGTTATGGTCCAGCGGCCATTTTTAATGAGCGGTGGTCACGTGTTCTAGATTGCTCTATTCTCTATTGACCGCATTACGGTATGGTTTGATTCAAATTTACTATCATTAAATGTATTCAAAACGAATATACTACAAATAGTACAAATATAATACAAAATTTTACGGACGATACACATATTTCAAATCTTAGCAAAAAACTAGCTTCAAGATGCTATGAAATGCGAATTATTATAATATACTGCTTCCTAGTCAGCATAATATTATGCCCTTATAGAATCTCATCTAAGCTACGTCATTGCTTTCTGGGGAGTGCTGCAAAACACTTTTTAAAATAATTTTCACTCTACAGAAAATAGCCGTTAGATATTTGTGAAAAGCAACATTTAGGGAATCTTGTAGGCCTTTGTTTGCATGTCAAGATATTCTCACTATCACTTCACTTTTCATTGCCAAATCAGTCAGTCTAGTTCACAAAAATAGAATAGAATTTAAAAATAATTCCTTTACTATCAACTACCTTAATCAAAGACTCGGTTATATATAATGAATTAAAGATGTATAATTACCTACACTTATATCAGGGAAATTACTGACCATAAAAAAATTAGGAAGAGTCTCAAACAGTTAATTGCTGAAAAATACTTCAGTGAGGTATTTAATAATTCATCCTATGAATTTTAATCATTATCCCACATTATGTTTTTAACATTGTTTTAAAATTTTATTATTATATGATATGCATGTTTTTATATTTGTTATGTTGTTTATTGCATTTTTACACTATATCTCTATAAGAATAACTATTTCATCTGACAATAAAGAATATTCTGATACTAACTAACCAGCTTTGTCCTTACATTTAGCTGACTGACTGATATAACATCAATTTATATGCATTATAGTATTTGTGTAACGATTTTCAGTCATAATAAATTCATTTCATTATCTCGGTAGGTACGACAACTTTGATAGTGTTCCTGAGACAACTGTTTTCAGATTCGCTTGACTGACTACAGTATATTCGTGTACATAACTACTGTAATCAAACTTGGCTTTGTGAAGTCAGAGAATTATTTTGCCTCTGGCTCTTGGACTATATGTACAGAAAAAAAAAAAAAACAATAGAAACAACAAGTAATGAAAAATGGGTTGAAAAAAACCCTTCCGCTACATCCAATAGAATTTTTTCCGGCAAATATCCAATACAAAACGCTACTGTACCTCACAACGGCCGAATTACATCCTCCTGATATTTGGCAAAGTTTCTAACTAGAAATACTTTCCAAATGCTCTCAATGAATAGCATGGAATCCGTCCAACGGATTCTCCATGGTATCTGGTTCTAATGCCAGACAGCCGATTTTAGTGTTTTGAGAATTCTCAGAGAGAAATTTCAGTAGGTACATTAAGGTAACGCTTTATTCCTCATAGTCCCTTTTCCAGAACTCTCCCCTCTCTCTCCCTGAACCTATTTTCACTCCCTCTTATATTCATCCCCCACACTTGTATTCTTAGAGGGAGAGTGCTATTCACTTTTCAGGTACAACCATGGGCTGGTATATAGAAATATGGTCAAAGAGAGTTGTTTTCTGTAGTATTTTCCAATGAAATTTCTAATAAATAGGATTCTGTGGAAGCCTGAGATTTTATATTGATTATTTGATATCCTGTCAAATATTGTCACTACCTCAAGCGTTTAATTTTTTTCCAAAGTAACAACGGAAACAAAACACCTTATCGTTTTAAACAGTTTATTAATGAAACAGAAAAAAAACACCAAATAAAGTTCGTGGACTGCACTGTTTGGAACCTCTAGTGTAGTAATGGAAACACTTTAATTTTATCCCAACAACAAATTAGTGTTTTTAAACACCTCGTCACGTGTTTCTCACACCAAGTGACCATCTTCTGGAGGGAGATTAATCCTCAGTTGGTGAATGATAGACGTGTCTACCTGTTAAAAATAGTGTCACCAAGAGACCTTCTTATTCTGGAGGAAAATTACTCTTCACTTGGTGACTGCAACACGTGTCGTGATTTGATGTTGGGATAAAACTCGAGTGTATACTTTTTTATAAAAGTGTACTGATATTGGTGAGAACTTTTTTTCTTTGATGAAATATGCATCAAAAAGTTTGAAAAATGTGTGTAGGAAACGGTTTGAAAAGCAATAACTCAAAAAGATACTGAAAGGTTCTCTCACCTGCATATTCTGGGAAACATATCGTTAGTGGAGACTTCCTAATTTTTTCTTCAAACAGATCTTTCTTATTGAGGAAGAGAATGATGGATGTATCTGTAAACCATTTATTGTTACAGATAGAGTCGAAAAGCTTCAAGCTCTCTTGCATTCGATTCTGAAAGAATAAATAATATTATTTTTGAGACAATTGCTTCTAGTATACACCAGTTGATAATGAAATCATTTGTAACATCAAGTGAATAGGTAAAGAATCTATTGAGACTGTCATTTCGACTTTTCGATTTTTATAGAGTCGTGCTTGATCTACTTCAGTGTTTTTTGACTCCAGCAGGGCTTTTGATATGACAGACCATCTGTTAGTGCTCTAAACTGAAATATTATGATTTCAAGAACAATAATGAAATTTGTACAAGGCATTGTTGATTTGCTAGTCGCCTTCGTAATAGTATAATCAGTCTCCGGATCTACCCAAATCAGTTGTGGCTTCAGGGATTTGGAATTGTTAACAGATGCGTTATAATACATGATTTCTTTTTAACCAGACCTGCACATGTTATATGTGGTAATTCGTGAAGTGCCACTGCTAGTTTGTTGTGATACGATTTCTCGTCTACAGTGGCCTGCGAGATTTTCTGATTACGGGCCGACAGCAGAATAGCAGAAGTTTCGGTAGACGTTACTCGAGTTGTAGGAGTATCCTTGCCTTGGCAAGTACTCATGTATAACTAACTATACAAAGACCTTGGTCAAACCTTTTACTGTTGAATAATATTCATATCGTCTGATTTTGACGATCCACTAACACGGTTGCAAAGTGAGCTGAAGCCACAGTGACGTTTGGATTACTCTGAGGCAGGAACCTCAAGATCGTTCCGCGAGAGCTAGATTCTGTCAGTAACTTCTGAATGAACATGACAATAATTGAGCTGAAGAAGTGAATAACCTGAAATAACTTAAACTAGAAATCGACGGGGAAAGGCGAACACGTGGACAAAGACATTTTATTTATGCGATAATTTTGAACTGCTTTTGTAAATATACCAAGAAGGGTAATGGATTTTTTTTTGTAATTGTCATTATTGAAAAATCGTAATTTTTGATAGAAAGATATTTTATTGGTAGCTGTGAATATAAATTGTAACCATAATCACATTCAGTGTCTTACGGCCAGAATTTTTTAATTGTTGTACTCAATACTACAACATTATTTTCATCTGATATAAGAGCATTACTATTTTGGATACATGATGATAGGGAAAAAATAGAAAAATTTTATTGAAAATCTACTCACCGTCGTTTCGTCTTCATGTAAAACTTGATCATATTCACTCATAGCTACACAGAAAATAATCGCAGTCACATCTTCGAAACAATGTATCCATTTTTTCCTCTCTGACCTCTGGCCACCGACATCAAACAATCTGCAACAAAATATCTATGTGAGTTAATTCAAAATCAGGAAACGAATGTATTCAATTTGCGAACAGCACTTTTTATAATTGTTTTGTGAATAAATGAATATGTACAAATGACAATCTTTATGGTGGAGAGTGATATGTAAAAACCTCCCATAAAAAATCGATTGTTCCAAAATTCTTATAATGTACATGAGACTCAAGAGGAGTTGCAACATTTCGAGTCAGTGGTAGTAGTGGAGGGCCCAAGAAAATTCGTAAAAGCTGAAGGCAGAATTAGTGGCTAGACGAAGATAGTTGTTATAGCTTTTTCAGGATTACAGCAGACAGAAAGTGAGAACATGGACAAAATATTAGCTGAAACTGAAGTCTAATAAATCCCAGTTAGGTTCACTGATCTCAATAAATGTGTGTAAAATAATTGGAACATTTCAGCCGAGTTAAAACGAGGATCGCGTATATTCCTTTTATATTGAATGAAGGCCGGTTCTCGACTTAGGATAGCCTTTGTTTTTGGACATTCCAATCCCTTGCCGCCCTATGATATGGAATAATTGAGCAAGATTTCAAACAGCGAGACTGATGAACCTGTACTCAGAAGCAAATTCCATTAGCAGCAAATATTGTAAGAGAGACAATTACCGATAATATTTATGGACAAGGTGACGTAGAACAAGGCACGGTTCTACAGCCTTAGAATCCGTATAAATATGACAGTTCCGTCCGAAAAATAAAACCCCATGACCAAACTGGCACTCTATGCAGATATTATTGCCGAGTCATCCCACGAGAGAGGAGTGACATCGAAACTCCAACATCAGATCAACAAGCTGAAACCTTGGTTCAATCGTTGGAAGATCGGAATCATTGCAGACAAACGCAAGGCTATTGGCATTTCATGTAGGGTCACTGAATCTAGAAGGTCGTGCCGTCCTTACGGGTATGGCCAATGGGCGTGGTTTAGTACTTGAAATAGATCCAGTGTTCAAATAACCCACAAAACTTGCTCTCTAATTGGTGAGTTTGTGGGTTATTGGAATACTGGAACTATTTCAAGTATTGGACCACGCCCATTGGCCATACCCGTAAGGATGGCACGGCCTTCTAGATTCAGTGACCCTAATTTCATGCTAAGCGATGCGCACTCTGGTGACTTTAATGTAAACTAGTTTCTGCGACAT
The DNA here is from genome assembly GCA_944452925.2 of Chrysolina oricalcia. Classification (NCBI taxonomy): domain Eukaryota; kingdom Metazoa; phylum Arthropoda; class Insecta; order Coleoptera; family Chrysomelidae; genus Chrysolina; species Chrysolina oricalcia. The sequence goes on along the minus strand of OX101818.2, from coordinate 13,494,542 downwards.
TGTTTTCTAACCAAACCTTCGTATCGTATGTTTACCATTGATTTTTATGAATATAGAGCCTTTCTTTGAACCGTTTTTATTTCATCTTACTTTAGTGTTGAGAAATTGCCTTTTTACAGGTAAAGCGAGCCTTCCGGTCTTATAATGGCGTCTTACAATGGTTATTGTTCTGTGCCACATTGCAATTCCTAGGCCAAAAGAAATTAACTTTTCAAAGATATCCCGAGGAAAATGACCCAAATGTTTAAAATTTTAAAAGCCTGGATATTAAAGGTTCGGATTGGCCAACCAATAAGCAAATTTATGAAAGTGTGTTCGCTCTATTTTAAGCAAGAAGATTATATTAACAAAGGTAGGTAGGCATCTTGTTTTTATTTACTTATTTACATTTGCATAATTTTAATATTACCGTCTATAATTCTGAGTTCTCCACTCGATGAGGCTCGGATTGCAGAGCGCTTGTCTGGAGACAGAGGGCACACACTTTTGTCACTGAAGAGTTCCATTTATTTTTTCCATATAATATTATATGGTCTGCATTGAGGACTTCTTCACCTTCTGCTACACACCGAGAACTTTCGATCCCTTCAACATACCTCAGAAATGCCAATAAACTTAATTTTAATTGGGCCATTTGTCTTTGTTTGTAAGAAGACGATGGAAGTATTTTATCACTAGCTTTTTTCTAACAAGGTACCTATTAACACCTTAACACTAATCCTTACACCAATAATCATTTATTTAAATGAACATTAATAAAAGGTAAAAGTCATCGAAATCACAGTTTTAACAATGTTTAAAGGGCCTGAACCACGCTTCAAATACTCAATACTCGAAATAAACAAAGTAAACAATAAAATCTATATGGAAGAAAAAGTAAGGTTATAAATCAATGTCGTAGAAAGTACTTCATCGTCCGCCGCCGGTAGCGCTACAATCTTAATTTGAAATCCCAATACTGTTCACAGGATATAAATCTTCCAAAATTAGCGACAGGTTTCTGAATAGGTCGGTAATGTCTCCGATATTTGTGCCAAATTGGTCGAGCTTACATCTACCGCTTACCTCCAGATGTCGCGCAATGCTATATATCGTTTAGGTTCTAGGAGACTCAGTGTGAGACCTTTGAATGTACCTGGTTCTCACATTTCGTTTATCTGTATCACATACAAAATCCATAAATGTGAAGAAAGGAATATAAGTTTTTGGCGTCGGGTAGAGATATTTTTTTAAGGGTGTTTAGATACGCTTCGAGCACTTCGACCCTAATATATACATGAATAGATGATGAAGATTCCCTTTGTCTCAAATATCTCAACTGGATAATTCTTCTATATTCTAAAATAGATTATAACACATGGTTTCATAACAAAACAGTACGATTGTGAGTCTCTAGCAAACCAGTGTCCATAATCAGTCAGTGATCAATTGAATCATCCTTAAGTATTTAAAAAGGCCTCGGAAATGAAATCAATTATTATATAATGATAACCCAGTTCCGTACCGCTAAAATTAACGACATGATTCAGTTGTAATCAATACAGAAACTATTTCATATTCGTTGAACTCGCATAATAATATTTAACGCCACCAAAACATGATCTGATTGCGAGCCTGAACCGCCTTATAAACTGCCCATTTCCGAAATCTCGTAACGAGTAAGGTTTATGGCGAATAAATCAAAGTGCATACTATTGAAGTGCACACTATCATCTGTTGATGAACATCTGGACCAGCTCGATATGGTTCATTACTATTTCGAACGGAATATATGACCACATCACAATGTGCCGTGTTCAGTTTCGATTTTTAAATTATTGTCTGATGATTACCCATTAATTAATTCACATGCCTGTGAATTGTATCCAGTGTACACGTTTGTGCAAATTATGATTAGTTCTATCAATTCGTATTACGGTTGCTACAGTTTAGACAGAAAGCACTCTGGTGTGTTGTAGCTTGAATTCTGGTTTATGATGTAATCTATTGATTTTCAGATTTCTCTCGTATTTATTACATATTTGAGTGGACAATTTCTCTAGTTGTATTACTGAAACATCTTGTATGAATCGAAAAGTTATGTATTTTATCCTAAAAATTCTTATTTTTAATCTGATTCAGAAGTTTTTTTTATCGACAGAGCATCGAGAGCTTCAGTTCAGTGTCATAGATGAACCAACACAGCCTACCCTATGTACAACATCCGAACATGCTTTAGATCAAATAATACCATTCGTAGCCAACTCACAAAAACGAGACCATCCATAGTGACTCCAAAAACTGCATTTACCGTGTTCCGTGTTGGATTATGTTGGAGAAACTGAGAGGCCACTAAACGTGAGAATCGGTGAACACAAGAGAAATACTCAGCGAGGAGAAATAGCGAAGTCGGGACGTATGGACTAATCAACACAGCATCGCCTGGTCGGAAGCCGAAGTTATCCACAAAGAACAACATTGGTATAAGAGAAAGTTTATAGATTCGACTTATATTCAGAATAATGACGTGTTCAGTCAGCCGAGCATAGAGATTCGGAATGTGTGGAAGCCACTTGTCACTCAGCTGGATCGATTGAGATTTCAATAAAAACTCTGTGCCAAGACCTGTCACGATCGGTCATCAATAATAACACTCACCAAAAAAGGTCGTTGTATCACATAAATTGACATTGATGACCTGAGAGAGACCCCACGAAGATCATAATTACCTTTATAGCAGGTACATTAGTTGCATGCTATATAATAAGTATACAAGATATCATGTCGCATTCACACTTGATAACGACAGTAGATGTTAACTGTTGAAACGTCGTGACTCTAACACATGCAAAGAATTTATTTTCTTTGTTTCTAGACAATGGAAGTCCAGAAGATTTCTACTAACGCAGTTACTTATTACTTACTTGAAATTAAGGTTCTTGAACGAGAAATGAACTTCGACGATACCCGTAGTTTTCACTCTTGTTCTCAATATGTCTTGTTCCGTAGGTTGATAGTCTTTAGCTCCTAGCCGATCTAAGTCATCTAAGAAACTGAAACAGAAAAATATGCATCAATTCCATTAACAGAAATAATAATCAATAATGCCATACAAAATTACAAATTAAAGAAGAGTAATTTTCCTTAAATTATCTTTGAACCTTACGCGAATATTCTGAAGAAAACAGTGCAACTCTGGAGTTTTCATGATATTCCGGGTTCATCTAAAATATTTTCGTTGAATCTCCATTTACAGTTATACCGAAAGTTGCTATGAACCTTCTTATCTCAAATAAGTTACCCAATTTATTATACTATTCAACGAGATAATAATAATGATAGTTTATTCGCTATATACTTCAATAGGTGCAACAATAATTTTCCAAATATGCAAACAGAACGTAATCCACTAAAGGCCCAGCCTTGAAAGTGGATGATTACTTTGTGAATAATATTCTAAGTCTGAAATGTAGTGTTATCGAGATTTGTTTTTAATTTTCTACACAATGGCGGCAAATGAAGGGCAAATAAGATCAGAAACATGTTGAGAAAATACAACTTGAAACAACAATACATGATTTTTTTCAACGGATTGTCCACTTTTTCTTGACCTTATCAAAAACATCATTGATAAATAATCTGAAACTGTAAAAACTACCCTAAGTTTACATAAAACTATTTTTGATATATTCTTGTTCCAACAATAAAACCCGAGTTATAGCATCAAGAGGATAATTTGAAAAAAAAAACTATTTCAAGTAGCTTGGGAAAGTTACGAATCATTTCTCCACTGTAACTTTTTTATTTGTTGTTCGGTTTTAACGATTTTTTTTCCAGTGAGCTTCAATAGATCTGTTATACAGCCATAACTTTGAAATGAAATTCTATATGTATTCAATTTCAATTATAAAATTTGATAATATATGAAATAAATTCGAAGGAGGCATTGAAATTTTTAATTTCATTTGGAATGTATACAACTGAACTGAAGCCAATTTTAGAGGGATACCCCGCTTTCAAATGGGTCACTCTGTATATACAAATTATGGACATAATATGTTTTATTTTCAACGAGAGAAAAGTATATAATTATTAAAGTTCCGTACTATTGGCAGATCAAAGTTAATTCTCCTGACCTCCTACAAAATGCTCAGACTTACTATACTGGTGTTTTATAACACATGCATTTTTCGACGTCGTATTAATGCCACATTAACATTACTTCAGTTTAATTTTACATTTTATACTTTTTGCAATGCTAGTATTGATTAATTCCCATTTTTTCCCGATTTGTTTTTGGGGTGAGGATAAATATTCATTAAAGCGTGGTTTTATGAAATATTTCGTTTAATTTCCATTTCAAACGGCTGTACACACAGTTGATGTTAATTGTGTAACCCAATATTTGGCAACTATGCTAGGTTGCCTCTTTGGTTAAATAAAGAAATGAGATTATATAAAAATAAGTATCCATGTTTTCCAGATTATTAAAAAAATGGCAACCATGTATACCATCAGTTATCAGTTGTATAAATACTGGAAGACATAAATTATGATTCTGAGAAAACTGATTAGTTGAGAATTTGTGGAATGCAATTATTATCAATAACACAAGAAATGAACGAAGATATTGATTCATTGAAATACAATCAGTTTCGTAAACACTGATAGGAAAAGCTGGTTGTTGGTTTCAGATAAACAGCTCTGGCAATATATTCACCTTCATTTTAATATCAACGAACTTATCAAAGAGGTATGTGATATTACGCACTTCGTGAATAAAGAGCATACCTAACATAGAAATCGCAAAATCTCAATTTTCAATGATTTGTCCTTTCAATACCTTTCGTGAAATATAAATGAGGGCGTGCTCAGTATTTTTCGATTTTATGAATCTCGTGCATTTGAAAGTCCTTTATTCATTTATGAAAAATGGGAACAAATGATGTGGTTCCACTTTGCCACTTCTTTGGTTCATTACTTATTGATTTGCGCTTATTGCGCAAAGTTTTCAGTTTTTGAATACAAAAGCGATTTTACTTTAAAAATTTCAGTTCTCAAGCAAAATGTGTGGAGCTGTTATCTTGGATTAGTGAATGTTGACAATGTAATCATAATATCTGACCTCAAAAACCCTCACGTACCAAGTTTCAATAGACTAATGGTGGATTTATGCAGCAGTCATAAGTCACAAGTTTTAAGTCAGTGATTGGTTGGAATAAACGGACCAACCAATCACTGACGAATATTCTTCCTTATGACTTAAAACTTATGACTTATGACTGCTGCATAAATCCACCATCAGACCATAATGACAAAGATCGTCGACCATCTTGATATAATAATAATAATAATACTTTTAATAATAATATTATTCACAAAAAGATTGGAACAGAGTTGAATTTGACAATATACAACATGGTTGTGAATAAAGATACCACGAAGCAGTAGACACTGCTTGTTTGTGGACGTATTCATCAGCGGTTTATATAAAAACTATGCTAGAATCAGTAACTTAATAATATATAAAATAAATTATTTCAGAAATATAGATATGTAGGTACATTGATATAAGAATTTCAGGATGTAAAAGTAACTATAACAGTGAAGTAAAAGAAAATTTAAATACTATACTATTCTTATAAGACTAATGTAGGTTCTACTAATATTGGTAGTAAAAATAACTTATGTGAATATCTCAAAGAGAGAGGTATATTAAAAATGTAACAATACAACATGTAAATCACACAAAAGTGCGTAGAATTAAAAAAAAAACGTGGAGATAACAAATTGTAAGATGTGAAAAACGTGTTAAAAACGTTAGAATTCTTGATTGTTTAAAAGTAAAAAAAGTGTTTGTTGATATAGATATGATGTTCAAAAGTGAGAGTTTTTATTATAAAATGTAGAATATAAAGATGTACCTATGATCAGTATAGAGATGTAGAGTTTGAATGTTGAAAAGTTTGAAAGTATAACAAGGTAGAATTGTGGGAATATTTTCGAGTACAAATTTTTTTATATCCGATTGCAATTTTTTCCTTTGTTTCTCGTTTTTCAGACTCTCTGGTAATGCATTGAAAACCTTTGGTCCTAGATAACTTTAAGTCCTCTGGCATATCGAATTGTGAACGAAAGGGATTTGGTAGAGGTTACGTCCTCTGGTATTCTGCTGATAATTTTTTCTAATCAATTCTTGTTTATTTATAAACTGAAATGTTGCTAGGCTCAAGAAGTATATTTGCTTTATATCCATTATTTTGGTTTCTAGATAAAGAAGTTCTGTGGGATAACGTGTCGGATTTTTATATAATATTTTTATTATTCTTTTCTGAATAACTTCGATTTTTTTCAGGTGAACATTCCTTCCTGCTCCCCAACCGATAAATCCATATTTTAAGTGGGGTTCGAAGAGCGTGTAGTACAGCATTTTTAATTGGTTTTCTTCGAGTATTCTTGAAACTTGCGTTATCTTATACGCCACGCATCTTAGTTTCTTAGTGAGAAAGTTAATTTGTCGGTCCCATTTCAGGTGACTTTCTATTTTTATCCCTAAATATTTCAAGGAGTTCGAGCAATATATTTGAAAATTATTTTGCAAACTGATTTTACTGTAGTTGGGAAGTTGAGAACTATAACTGCAGAAAGGCAAATAGAACGTTTTCTGTACATTAATTTATAGTAGTTTCTTATCAAACCATCTTTTGATGAGAGAGAGATAAGATTCTACTTTCATTTTTAATTGCGACCATGATTCTTCTTCATATAAGATGACCGTGTCATCAGCGAAACTTATGATGTTTCCTTCCGATTCCACCAAGAATAAGTTGTTCAGGTATATTGTAGAGAGAACTGGCCCCAACACCGTTCCTTGTGGTACTCCACATTATACAATTTTTTTGCTGCTGTACGTGTTTTGTATTTTTACTAGCTGTGTTCTGTTTGCAAGGTATGATTCGAAGAGTGATTGTGCCGTACCTCTAACACCTATGCTTTCGAGAGTTTCTAGTAGGATCTGATGGTTTACGGTATCAAAAGTCTTTGTCAAGTCCAGGAATACTCCAATACATGTTTTTTTTATTATCAACTAAAATTTAAATTATAAATTTTTACAAAAAAATTATAATCTCCGACCCCGAAAATCACAACTTAGCAATTTTGAATAGAATCTGACCATGATCACAAAACTCTTCCGCATTCGTGGAGCCGCCATATTGAATTAATGTATATTGACGAAAAATTTATAATCTCCGTACCTGAAAACACCCACATAATTACCAATTTTGAATCAAATCGGACCATTACCACAAAACTATTTCGCCATATTGGAGCCGCCATATTTAATTTATGAGATTAAAATAAAGATTATAATCATCGATCCCGAAAACCCACATACCAATTTTGAATCGAATCGGATCATGATTCATGATCACAAAACTCCTCCGCCTTCTGACAAAAATTGCATAATGCACTGCCGGAATTATGAACATCAAAATTAACTTGTAAAATATTAAAAAAGAATTTACTGATATACTGAAAAGTACGGCAACTACGCATAGACAAGATAACAATAACAGAAAAATATAGTAGATTATAAACCTAGGGACTTAAGTGGCACTTTCAATCCCGAGGCGAAAAGTAGCCTGACCTGAAGGATTAAAAAGAACTTTAGTCCCTTGGTTTATACGAGGATGTATTGATATCTAGTTAGCCTAGACCAGTTCCCTGCATAAACAAAATATTGCGTTACCATAGCAACGAACAATAACTTATTAGAGATGTCGGGGCGTGGCGCAGTGGTTAGAGCGTCCGACTTTGGGTCGAAAGGTCCGGAATTCGAGCCCCAGTTGCTGCTGGGATTTTTTAATTTAATTTGACCGATTAAATTATTCAAATCTCGTGGCTGGACTGGGGTGAGTCCTGAACGATTCACTGTTGCGTTCCAATTAACAGTGCTGCTCCTAAGGTGGCGCATGGAGTTAGTAACAAGGCCTATCCAGAACACGTGGCTAATGACCATAGCAGTCGATGCCAAGACAGTCAGTCAGTGTAAAGTCAGTGTAAAGTCAGTCAGTGTAAAGTTTGACGTCAAAAAAGTAAACCAGAATTACGCAATAAATTAAAAGAAAAAATATGTCCACCGAAATTGTGAAAATCGAAAAATTGGAGTACCGAGCCATCATCAAGTACCTGTATTTAAAAGGGTTAAGAGGTAAGCAGATTTACGAAGATATGCTTAATAACCTTGGTGATCAATGTCCTTCGTATGCGACCGTGAAAAATTGAACTGCAAGCTTCAAAAGAGGTAAATTTTCCATTGAAGATGATGACCGATCGGGAAGGCCAGTTTCTGTGTCAGTCCCCGAAAATATCGAAGCAGTTCATGACATGATTTTAACAGACCGTCGAATTGGGCTAAAACGCATATTTGAAGCACTGAATATTTCATACGAACGCGTTCATCATATAGTTCACGTCAATTTGGACATGAGAAAAAATGCTGCAAAATGGATCCCCAAATGTTTGAATGTTGACCAAAAGCGTGCAAGGGGTAGTAGCATCGCGTTCGATCTGTGCTCGATTTGAAAACGATGTACACTTCTTAAACCGAATTGTTACAATGGATGAGACTTGGGTACATTTCTACGATCCAGAAACAGAGCAACAATCGATGGAATGACGATTCTCCGGTTCTCCAAGACCTAAGAAGTTTCGTGTCCAAAAATCTGCTGGAAAATTTCTTGCTTCAGTTTTTTGGGATTGCCTTGGAGTAATCATGATTGATTTTTTGGGTAAGGGTAGAACAATAACTGGAGATTACTATTCGACATTACTAACCACTCTACGGAAAAAAATTAAATAGAAAAGACGCGAAAAGCTATCCAAAAGTGTTTTGTTTTTGCAGGACAACGCCCCTGCACACAAATCTCATGTAGCAACATGAGATTTGTGTGCAGGGGCAACAAATTCGTGATTTAGGGTTTGAATTACTAGAACACCCCCCTTATTCACCAGATTTGGCTCCGTCCGACTATCATCTCTTTCCTCAACTGAAAAAAAGTTTAAAAGGTCGTAAATTTTCTTCCAACTAGGAGGTAATAAAAGCTGTGGAGGTCTGGTTTGCAGAGCAAGAAGAATTTTTTTTTTTGAAAGGTCTAGAGACGTTGCAGTTTCGCTTTAATAAATGTATCCAATTAAGAGGAGAATATGTTGAGTAATAAAATATTTTGACATTGAAATTTTGTTTGGTTCTAAAGTAGGCTAAAAATTTTTCAATATATCCTCGTATATACGATTTTATTCACTTTGGGACTGAAAAAAATAAAATAATCAAGAACATAATGAAAAACTTCTCTGTAGTTTTCTACTTTCACCCTGGGGATTAAAAGTGCCACTTTAGTCCCTCAAATGAGAGATTAGAAGTACCCTTTTATATCCTAAAGTGCATAAAAACAATTTACTAATTCAAAAATACAGAATTAATATATAAAACATAAAAAAAAAACCGGGACTCGTCGTGATCGCTGTTTCAGTTAAAAGAAAACCCAGAAAAACCCACAACACCATCAAAGTTCAGATCATCAAATTGTTCATAGATACACGATACACCAATTGAATGAAAATGATTTTGATCGGCGACAAGAGTTTTGAGAAATTATGACTGCACGAATGGATTCGGATAGGAATTTCCTTGCCAACGTCTCCTTTATGATGAGTGTACATTATTTTTGAATTCAAATGTAAATAGACATAATTGTCGGTATTGGTCAGATGCCACTCCACATGTCTTTCACGAAATCCACACTAAAACTCCCCAAAAACTCAATATCTTGATCGGTATTTCTGGAGAACGTTTGATTGGACCAATTTTTCTCGAATGTGATCTTACCAAGGAGACCACTTGATTTTTCAATAAGATAGGACACCTCCACATTACGCTCAGAGTTTTTGGATGGGATGTTTCCAAGAAATTGGATTGGAAGAAGAGGTTCTATAGATTAAGCCCACTCGATTTTTCCTGATTCATTTACAATTATACTTAGTTGCAGTTTCAGATCTTGTTTCAATTGATTGGTTAAACTGAGAGTGATTTTCCAAATCAAACATTGAATATCTCGAAAATGACTAGACAAAATCCAATTTTCTTTATTGCCTGATATTCAGGAGACAAATACCTTCCAAATAAGATATCACTTGCTGTTTCATTTTCAATGGTCCACTCTGTATATGTAATGTTATTTGGAGCAATACCTTTTACAGCCAATTTCCTCCATGATCGACTGAGAAGTTCATTTTATAAAAAGTGAAAAAACATACAACAATGTCTACCCCAATTACCGAAAATGACGTGTCATGTAATATTATTTGGGAAACACTGATAGACCGTCAGATACCGACAGATTTTGGTGCCACATTTTCGCTTACAAGGGTTGAAAAGTACATCGATGTTGAGTAAAATGAAGGCAAACTTACGAGTGGCTCCTGAGGAGATCATATGGAAATTTCGATTTTCAAGAACAAAAATAAAAGGAGTATATGGCCAATATTTTCACGCGGGCCGTGTTCACCAAATCATTAATTAATAAAACCTGGCTTCGGAATACCAAAGGCTTGAGGTGTTGCAGGTGGCTAAAGGGTTAAAATGAGGGCGTAATCTTGTAAGGAAAAATCGAGATTTCAACAGATTTTCCCACACAAGCCCATCGAAACTATGAAAACCTACATCGTCACTAGACCGAAAAACATAATGACTTGAGTGGCGCGAATAGATAAGTAGATTTTGTCGTCGGAAACTTTAATGGAAATTCTTTTTGATTTTTCTATATGTTCTCCCCTGGAGCCACTCGTAAATTTCCCTCCACTTCACTCAACATCCATGTACTTTTCAACCCTATTCGAGGCTAGTATGCGAAAATAGGGCACCTAAATCTGTCACTATCTGATGACGGTCTATGAGAGAGCAATACCTTTTACAGCCAACTTCCTCCCTGATCGAATGATTGGAGTTCGTTTTAGAAAAAACGAAAAAACATACAACAAAAACTACCCCAACTACCGAAAATGACATGTTATTATTCATCATTTATCTCAATTTTTTTGCCGTATGAGTATGAGGCGGCAATTTTTGTTCAAAATTAATGCTATGCAAGTTCTGTACGAAACCAATTCCGACAATACGCAATCACACGTGCTTGGGATAGCACGTTGATAGGTAAGGCCCTCGTCATTCCTAGCAGCACAAGTTTCCTGAAGACTTGTGAGGGTTGCTCGTAAGGATGCAGCCAGATGACTAAAAAAACATTTTTTAGAGTGTGAGTTTCATGCCATAAATAAAATGAGAACAAATTCAATTTTGAGCAGGATTTCCATGCAATTATGGTTCTATTTGTAGGGATATTTTGGGATATTGTTACCAACTGTGACATATGAATGTACATTAACCTCTAATACCGTTTATATCAAGTGTTAGTATTTTTGTCATAAAACCCGATATTTTTCGATATCTATAAAGATTAATTAGTAGGATGAACACATATAGAACGTAATGAATATGTTCGATAGATGAATAAGGTTATGAACACCTAACATTTTATATTAGCATAGCGACAGCATGAAAGTTGCAAATGTACGACTGCTTCAACTCTTGAAGCGCTAGTTAATTTCAGCTCAATGGCTCGGTGATCACCTATTACAAACTATGCATCTGCATTTTACAGAAACGAGCGCAACATAGATCTTAGAAAAAACGTCCTTACCAGTGGCGTGCTAAAAGAGAGCTTTTCGAAGCTAGGAAGGACTTCCGTTTGAACACTTAGAGCCGGTCACATAAAGAAAAGTTAATCATATGATCAACTACCGCCACATCAAATTTGATGTTACGTTGATTATCAGATGTGTTGCATAAAACATGCTCCAAATACCTCTCATTTACTGTTGACGGAAAAGGTGGCAACAGCGCTACTTTTCTCGTTTCACATCTCAATCATGATAATTTGCCTCATTCGACTTCCGGCAGCGGTTGAGGTCAGACGGCGGCCTTGTGTTGAAAGTCAGGTTAATGTGTGTAATGTCCGCCGTCTGAGGACGTGCATCGACCAAAGTTTAAAGTGTTTGTTAAAAATTGAAAAGTGTAAATTAATATGGGATGCAGTATTGCCTAGAGCAAAACAACTGCGTCTCCCCGATACAGCTTTGCTGTCTTCGCCGGTTAGAGGCCGGATGGGAACGGATTTCTCGCAGCAGGGCATGTCCTAATGGTGCCGTATGGAAGCCGCAGAACAATAATTGAAGAGAGAGATAAATAATTTGCCCATTTATAGGTTAGGTTTAATTGTGTTTTCATTCGAAAAATGTTTCATTTGTATTGTTTCATTCAATTATATTATTCGTCTGAGAAAAATAATAATAAGACGTGGAGAATTATATAGTTCTAAGAATGAAAAAAGGGAGCCAATTGAACAGAAGTAGGGGAAACTAAAATCCAATATTGCAGGAAAAAGGTAAGTACAATTTTCAGTAAAATTATTTGGATGCATAAGTATAGGAAACAATCCTTCTTTTTACTTTCTCTTCAGTTACGAAAACATTATAGAATGCAAAAGATCGGACGCATATCCATTAAGCAGATAGAAAAATGGATAAGAGTACAAAGTGCATAATAGTTCCTTAAACGTACCACGAGATTGGAAGCAATTTCGTATTTTATGGAATAATTTGAAATAGAGAACAAAGGAATCAGTTGTAGATGAAAATGTAAGTAATAACTCGTGATATTGTAACTAAAATTTGTTTCGATTTGTATCGATTCCAAACTTGAAATAGGTAACACAAAAAATCGAAAAAAGTGTATTATTTCTACCTGGGTATCAAATCAAATTGTATGATATAATATTGTTTTCAGAAGAAAAACGATACCTCTATAAAATTCCCATTGACGACTTCATAGAAGAGGGACTAGAGGATGCCAAAAGAGAGGCAGCAATTGATAGAGTGAGCATATAATCTCAGATTGTTTGTGTAGTGTTTACCTACTGTACTGTACTGTAACGTATGTACCAATTTGTTGAACTGAAATAAAAAATAAAAATATCAAATGATCATTGAATTTTTAGAGAGAAACAAAAAGAACTGGAAGAGAACGGGTGGTTCCTGAATCAGATGAAGGAGCAGCACAGGTTCTAGCGGTCATTGCAGACCAGATTGCACCGTTGGAAATTACAAATTTTCGGTAATATATTCATTTACCTACTTTACTTGGGTCGAAAGCTTATTCATCTACCCCACCTTATATAAACTTAATAACAGTAAGAACTAAAAATATCAACAATTTTTACATAAACTCAAGAATATTCAAATTATTTGGCGGAATTGTCATCTGTCAGTTCCCGATTGATTCTTTAATCAGTTGTGCAGCTCTGATTGAGTTAATGCATGATTAAATTCCAGTAGAAGTGACATAAGAACTTGATGCAACCGATTTTTAACGTTTGATTTTGATATTCATTAACATTAGTTAACGTAACGTTGAGTTAATGTGACATCAAGTCAATGATCAGTGTTTCTATGCAACCCAATTTTGCATGTGATACTATATTAAATATTTAACGGGACATCAAATATTTTATTGGCTTTTATGCAAACGGTACCTTATTAATCAGTTTGTTCGATTACCTGAAGAAAGTAAATAAATTTTAAATCATTACAACAAAAAGTATTTCGAATATTTCCCTATATTCCCCACCGACTTAACCTTTAAAAGGTTAAGTCGGTGATATTCCCTCATATATAATAGGTAATTGAACTTCAAAAAGTAAAGAAATGTCGCGTGTATTCGGACTCAGACTCTTTAGCAAAAATATGTAAATAAACTCGTGCACTTTTAAGAATACAAGCTTTCTTTCAAAATTATCGGTAATTTGTATGCACGTCTTGTGCAATTTTAACCGATAATTTCACTCGCCGTATGAAACTCTCCTTTCCTGCAATATTAGGACCAATAAGGGACGTATGCCTCCATAATACGCAGTTCCTAGCTTTCGAGCCGGTAATACCACGTTGGCAAGGCAACCACGTATCCAAACAACAACGGAGAACTTAATATAATCTTGTTACTAATATGAATGTCAGTCTGACAGACTTCATGTGTATCAGGCATTATCTATAACTATTGAAGAATTGACAATGGAACTGTTTCTTTACTTTGTTGGTTCGTGAAATTATCTCAATAAATACTACTTGTGCTCACAATACTATCGATAATTATGTCAGAAATCTTAAACTCGATCAAGGACTCGTGGTGTTACCAAGCAATTTGATCTCGTTGATTTCTGACAAAATTACTACTTATGTTTTGATGAATTATGAAATTTGTAAGCTAGTTCACCATATTAATCTGCCAAAATTTCGTTAATCTAGTCGGGTTGAATTTAGCTTTATGATCCCTGCATCCATTTCAGTATGCCCAAACTATATAAACATGGGAAGCCGATATTCTTCGTCTACATTAGAAATGTAAATATAAAACCCAATTTCATCAAAAAGCTCTCGCCTGTTCCCTGGCTGCCGAGAGGGTTGATGACCACATTTATATACCAACAGAGCTAACACATCTCAAATCCATCCCGTTAAAGCAAACAAAGCGGCGTCTAGCCATTTAACGTGAACATTTCATTTAGTATTTGAAAAAATATCTAGAACAAATTTGGACACGGAGTTTTGTTAATTTGATTCGTATATGCTTGTAAAATGATTCGAATTATTACAACTCCTTTTTGAACGTTACTTGATGAAAATCCATAGTATACCGGATAATAATAATAATAATCTTTATTGGTCATTTGTGATCATTTACATGACGTCACGTTGTTTGTGAATACAAATAAAAAACATCAAAGTAATCATTCAGACTAGAAATAAAAAACATATATAAATTTGTTTTTGCACAATATACTCACATCATTTACATATATTGATTTTTTTTCAATAAAACATACATACATATGTATAGGAATGGTCAAACTGAGAAAGAGTAGACACAAAGCGGAACAGAACAACACTAACTAGCAATATATGTATCCTCCAGATATCCTATATTATCATTATATGACAAGTTGAAACATGCATCGAAAGAATAAAAACAATTTTCTATAAGGAAATTATTTGGGACTGTGTTGAACTTTCCACTTTCATAAATATTTTAATTTCTTGCTGCAATTTGTAGATCATTAAATCCATATATGTATATATAGTTTTGTGTGTATTTATTAATGTGGAATGGGAAAATAATTTTTTTGGCGTGTATTTATTTCATGGTAGTTTTTTTTTCTTTGGTGTTTTGGCATCGACTGCACTGGTCATTAGCGGTGTGTTGGGTAGGCCTTTTTACTAACTCCATACGTCACCTCATTAGCAGTACTGTTAATTGGAACGCAACAGTGACTCACCCCACTCGAGCCACGAGATTTTAATATTGTAATCGGTCAAATTAAATTTAAAAAATCCCAGCCCAAATAGGGTTCGAACTCCGAACCTTTGGCTTAGAGTCGGACGCTAATACCAGTGCGCCACGCCCCGACATCATGGTAGTTTTTATCCAGAATTCCAGAATCCAGTTTTGTTCTTGAAAATATAAGTGCATCTTTCATAAATGTACAGTGTTCAGAGAAAAAAGTGTCATTATATGATATTTGACAAACAATCCCCTACCTACAAGAGTAGGCTGAAGGAACGCCTAGAAGTACTCTTACTATTCCTTTTTTGCGAAATGAAAACATCATGAATAGAAGTTGAGTTACTTCACAAACATATAACAAACCTAATTCGAGACACTATTTGAGAGTGGTGCAAGGATAATAGCTGAGGCTCTTCTAAGGCTTGTTTAAGATTTCTGCACAAATAGCACAAAGAGTTCAGTCTCTTCTCCAAGTATATACAAGGACTTTTCGAGTTAATATTTTCATCAATCACCATACCCAAGAATTTTGTTTCATTTGTATTGTCTATCAATAAATACATCGTTGACAGAGACAGTTGACGGAAATAACAATTTTATTTTTTAAGTTAATTGTGAAAACTTTTTTTGGCAGTTGTGAAATTTCACGATTTGGGTTTTATGGCCGGTTGCACCAAGTTTCTTACGTGGCTTAATCGAAGCGGTGCAACCGGCCATTAGAGGCATTCAAATATAAAACATTCCAGATACACCATTGATAAATGGAGTCCAAAACTTGTTCAATTCTTGTTTTAATTTCATCCACATCCGATACTATCAAAGAAGTATTAAGTATTCATTAAGTTCATTGGTGTACAACAGAAATATAATTGGCCCCAGTATAGAACCTTGCAGAACTCCTATGTTTACCAGTTCAGTTTCAGAACTGATAGGTGTCACTGCTCCAGAAATGAGTTCTGGTATGATTACATATAGCAGTGGGTTAACTAAGAAGCAAGAGATCCAATCCAACCAAGAGCTGAATCCCTAATTTCAAAGCTGAACAATGGCCAGAGAGTTCAGTTGGATTACATCATTAGAGTTTTGTATTTCCAGGTGGTTGAAATCAGGATAGTGGGAAGCGTAACATGCGAATGTGAGGAACGATGTTTTTTCTTGGTTAATTGTTAATTTTTTCTGATTGAAATAATCTATCATTTTACCCATATCTCTGTAAACTTTACTTTTCAAAATCCCCAATGATTCATCTTCGTTAAGTATTGCCGTGTCACTCATAATATCTACGGAGGTTTGTGAGGTAAGTATAACATTAATGTATATAATGAAAAATATTAGGCCCAAAATTGTTTCTTGAGGCACGCCATATTCACTCAATACATTATCAATTTTTGATCGCTGCTTTCGGTTAGTTGAATAGCTTTCGAAAAGTTCATTCACGTTCCCTCTGAAGCCGAGATCCTGCAAATCCCTCAGAAGCTGAGCATGTTCAACAGTACCGAAGGCCTTTGCAAGATCTAGGAAAACGACTAGAGGATATTTTCTTTTATCCAAACATATTTTTGAGGCCAATGAGCTAATGGCATCATTCGTAGATTTTCCTTCGATAAATCCAAATTGTTTTCGGATAAAAATTTATTTTTTTCAGATAGTTTACCATTATGGCTTTTACTATTGTTTCGAATATTTTCGCAATATAACCAATAAGAGTAATGGGACGATTGTTCAAGATTTCATCATGTTTACTACTTTTAAATAAAGGTTTTATAACACCCAGTCTGAGCGCATCAGGCCATTTTCCACCCTCAAAATGGTCTACCTGTTTGACCTACATATACTTTAGGGCAAGACCCACATTTTAATTAATAAACTCTGTATAATATCAGTTTAATTTTCGTATAATCAGAATAACACATTTTTCCTACGAGCGTGCGGAAAAGTAACTTTTCCGCACGATTTTTCGTTTTGAAAGTTTTACTTTTCCGCACGATTTTTACTTTTCCGCACGATTTTTACTTTTACGCAAGATTTTCTATTTAAAGCACAATATTTTAATTCAAGATTAGTATATTGTACAATGAGCATGAAATGACATACATTTCCCACGAGTAGGTAGGTATATGAAATTTTGTAGTACGAGCGAATTATTTTTTTCATAACATATTCTATCAAAAACACTCATGTCGTCATTGAATATACAAATATTGAAAAATACAACGAAAATTGAACAGTACTCTCATCGATTTCAAAACAAAAACAAAAAAAAAAGTTACTTCCCCAGAATTCGAACCACCTACCCCATTAACCATTAACCAGCGTAGAACGACTGCTCCCTTACTTTGCCAACTGAGCTATTTCAGATATTAATTTAATTGCTATAATACCATATCAAATCCTGTCAAATTTTAAATATCACTATTTATTTTGATAATTTCTTAATTACTTTATATATTGAATTTAATTTTATCAAAATTACGGAATATCGGAAAGTTATTATCAAACAGTCGTTAATAGACTAGATTCGATCTCATATTATAAATTTCGAGGTAAGATAAAATCATGCGGAAAAGTTACTTTTCCGCACGATTTTTATATTGTTGAAAATGAGGATATTTAGGACTAACTAAATGATCTATATAACTATTCTGTCTTATGTGTCATTTTGTAGCATTATTATAAAATCTTGTTTAATAAAAACCTTTTTCTTTCATAAATAAGATGGACAAAAACACTCGTAGGAAAAACATTGTACCTAACTCTTGCGGAAACTTTTCCGCCATTGACGGCTTGCCCGGCTTGCAACTGCCGTCGCGTGCGGAAAAGTACAACTTTCCGCACTTGTTAGGTAAATAACTATTTTTTGTTGCCTTTGACTATTTTGCTCGTTAGGAATTTGTATATAATAAATCATCTTATTTTCATATTTTTGGTACAATGTTAATCGTGCCACCGTGTGAGTGTGCCTTTCAGGTTTCATTAGTTGATTGATCCAAGCATGAGCGAAGATTGGCTCAGAAAACTCTGTCGCATTACTTTACAACTGCACAATTATTCAAGCAACGTTGACCCTTTCAAACAAGAAGATCTACCTGGGTACCCATCAACAACCAGTTCAGAGGTTTGTTGAGTAAATTTTATTATCTGAAAGGCCGTCTAATTATTTTTTTTCTTTGGTGTTTATAATGGCATCGACAACTTTGTTAATTCGCCAATACATGTTCTGGGTAGGCCTTTTTACTAACTCCATACGCCACCTTAGGAGCAGTACTGTTATTTGGAATGCAACAGTGGATCATGCAGGACTCACCCTTGTCGAGTCACGAGATTTTAATGATTTAATAAACAGAATTAAATTTAAGAAATCCCAGCTACAACTGGGGCTCGAACCCCGGTCCTTTGTGCCCAGAGTCGGTCGCTCTTACCACTGCGCCACGCCCCGACATCCATCTAATTATTATTTGAATCTATGTCTAATACGAGTACTCTCATGATATCTGAATTTCTAGAAACCCTTGTGAAAGCTGTACCGTTTCATTTTCAAAAAATACAACGTAGAAAACGGTACTCACTATTTGGCGGAATCGTTGAGCTGATACTCGTTGGAACGACCGAAACATTCTTGAACGCCGTGATCGACCCATAACCGTTTCATCGCCGCTAATAATTCCTCTGAGAACGGTTCTGTATCTTCCATCCTCTGAATCACGTCGAATACCATTTTGCCGTCGATCTGGAAAAAAAAACAAAAGAAACATCAGTTTTCATTTATAAAAAATTTGCACGTGCATGATGTCAATTATAAAATCACATCATACATATTATTCTCAAGTTTGTGATGATCAAAAGCGCGTTGTCTCAAAATCGATTTCGTACAAAAACTGTACTTCATACACTACTGGGTCTCGATTCTTGATGGTGATATAATGGAACGATCCTTGGGGAACGCTCGCTGATTTGTTTCTGCTCCCTCATTTCAAAACGACAGTTCCGTATTCTTGAACCAGAAGGGGGGAAAAAAATTAAAGCTTCTCTAAGCGATATTGCCAATCAGAAACGACAATTTTTTTGACATACAAATTAAAGCTTGACGTAATAATTTGAATTTGTAATTTTTTTGCGTTGTGTGTACGGGCCGCTTTACAGCTAGGAAATAATGATTGTATACATTATTTCCTAGCTGTTAAAGCGGCCCATACACACACACGTACCCGTACGTACACATTACACACCACTCTGGAAACTAAAGCACAACTAGATGTGGTGTTTACAGATTTTCATAAAGCATTTGACCAGGTTCATCATGATATTCTCTTAAAAAAGAAAAGTAGATATGAAGTGTCTGAAATTTTTTTAGAATTGATTAAAAATTATTAACAAAATAGATATTTTATTGTTAGGCACAATGGAAACACATCTGGAAAATTTCTGTCCAATTCTGGAGTGCCACAAGGCTCGAACCTAGGGCGCCTCCTTTTCATACTCTTTATTAATGACCTACCCTTGAGTCTCAAATTTTCAGACTGTCTACTTTTTGCCGATGATTTGAAACTTTACAAAAGAGTCGAAACAGTGAGAGATTTTATAGGACTACAGAAAGACATGCAGAGAAACACTTTTTCTCTCCGTTTATTATCGTGGGTAGGTTGTCAGGAAAATAATATGCGAGCTGCACTCTGAGGAAACTTTTACTCTATGACAATATGGAGTGATGTAACATCCTGTAAGAGTCGTGTAACAATCACACAGCTAGAATAAATATGCAATGTAACTAACTTATATTTATAGTAAAAAACAGCGACATCGATAAATTAATTGTATCATTACCCACCTAGAATAAATATGCAGGCACAGGTTTCCACAATACCATAAGTATTATTTAATACCATCAAAACCCAAAGCAAAATCAGTTTAGCTGTGAGACCAGTGGAATCAACGTATTCAAGTTCGTATTCATATGGAAAGTCAAACAAAATCTATTTAGCGATCTACCGAGGTTCAAATGGCAAATAAAAACCGCCGGGTGGTTTTTATATGCATAGATATACCCGGTGAGCCAGAATTGATGATTGATGAGTAAATCGGAAGGAATATACCAAGTCCCATTTAGGTTTTGCTACAGACATTGATAGTATTTTGGAGTGGAGCCAAAAGAATGAACTATATTTCAATTTCAAGAAATGTTCTGTATTCTCCATAACTCGTTTGAAAGAACCAGTTATTTTTGGGTATGAAATGGATAGTGGGATTCTGAAAAAAAACAGAAATAAAGGATCTTGGGGTAACGTACAATTCACAGTTCTCCTTTTCCAGCCATATTAACAAAAATGTGAAATCTGACAATAGGACAATAGGATTTCTAATCAGAAAGACGTCATGTTTTTCCAATATAAATACGATCAAGTCACTGTATTATTCCTTAGGGCGAGTTGTACAAAACAAGTTCAACAACAGTCTAGGTAAACTTGCTTCAGATGCTAGGGATTATCCAATAAAATTTCTAGTTCTTCAGCTGAACTCAGTTTAGTTGAACAACCCGCCCTTAGTCAGACCAAAACTAGAATTTGCTTCTATTATTTGGTTTGAAGAATATCAATCACATTTGTTCGAAATGGAAAAAATCCAGAATAAACTTCTGAGGTATTTAAATTTCAAGCAGCATCATGTATGGCCCGATTATAATACTATTAGAATTTGTCATTTCAGGTCCGAATCTAAGATACTATCCCTGGAGCAAAGGAGAAGCTTAATTTCTATGATGTTTTTGCACAAAATCATAAATAGCAAAGTGGATTCCCCAGAAATTCTCGATATGATTCCCTTCAATGTACCTCCACGCCGAACAAGATCCTCCCTTATATTCAATGTTTCAGCAGCAGGTAAAACAACGAAGTCACCGCTGGTATCTGTACTGATACTGAAACTAGCCAACAATTTCAATACGTTCATTGATTTAGACTGTACTTTACCCCCAGCGCTTTATCGTACACTCGTTTTAAATCATATGGTGAATATAGCTCTCTGACCAATTCGTCAATATTCCAGGAAATATATTCTCCTGCAATTCTGGTTTGTAACTCATAACAATCAATTTTGTTTTACATTTTTAAAATTATTTTTGCTTATGACTTTAGTTGATGTAAAAAAATGTATTTGTAATTTCGTAATGTTGTCAGAATTATTCAAGTAATTAGGCTACAATAGCCTGTTTGGGTAACAATAAATAAATAAATAAATTTCACACGAACTCCGCCCACACAAGTAAACAAGGAAAAAAAGTCTTAAAAAAAACGGAAAAAACGAAAAAAACAAACACGAAAAAAAACCGGAAACTTCCCCCCCCCAGGAAAGAACCGGAAAAAACGCCCCGTCGAATAATCTTCAGCTACATATTAACAGATAAGCAATAGTATCTTCTGAAATTGTTTTGTTTCTCATAGAATGTCCAATGTATCCTTCAGCCGAAGAAAGAATAGTGATTTTTGCGGATGATTACTGTTTGAGATATTTAGGAGCAGCAACCACGTGGTACCTTGATGGGAACTTTCCACTGGCACCTCAATTTTTTCAAAAGCTCAGACTCCATAGTTACAGTTGCTTACTGTTTGCTGGAAAAAGAATACCCAGCAAACTTTTGAGAATGTGCTACAAAGTTTGCTCGACGAATGTGCCAACCGTGACTTGTTTCCCGATCCAGCGGTTCTTTACATGGACGGAAAGGCAGCCGTGGTGGTAGAGCGTTCACCTTTGGAGCGAAGGGTCGAGGGTTCAAAGCCTCGCATGGTCATCGGACTCGTGCATGGAATCATACGTTAAAAGGTAAGGACTGCGTCTTCCCTAGCTCACGCAAGTCTCTCGAAGACTTCCGAGGGTTGCGCGTAGGGATGCAATCGGTTGACGGAAATAACAATTTTATAACAATCAACTAAAATACTGTGACACCATATTTCTATTATAGGCTGCTTTTAAGACATTTGCCAGAGCACTTTAAGAAAAGTTCAAGAATTGGGCCAGCAAAGAACATACAAGGAAAAACCAAAATTGAATAGTTTCTGCGGAAAACTGGATGGGCTGGCTTTTCTACCCGTGAATGCAGTACGCAAAGGGATGACATATCTGAAGACAACTCCGCAGGCACAAGAATTTTCGGCACTACTCAATTATTTTGACGCTACCTATGATTCGGGACCATCCAGAAAAGTAGGCAGTATTCCCAAAGTAAATATTAGAAGAGTTGATCCTTTTTTCGCCCCGGAACATTGGAATGTTTATAATTCCACCTTGTCAGATGAAGATAGAACCAACAACCAAACAGATAACAAATTTTCTTCACGATCATCACAGAATTTGCCAATTCTGAAATCAAATTTGATTACAGAATGCTGGAATTCTCTCTCTTGAGATTGAAGAAACATTCTGCAACACCTCTGCCCCCACGCAATTCAATAGTTATTTATGTTTCAAGGGCGTAAAGTAGGCGTTTATGGCCTGCGGCGTGGATGATGGCCCGATGGCGTCAGCCAAGGGCCATCACACGCCGAATCACAAATACTGACTTGAATTGCAATGGTCTACACGTTTGATACGTTATGCATACAATAATTAAGGGTAACATAATATGAGGAATGTGAAACTATAGTAGCTGAGTGCTATATTGGAGAATCTATTTCAAATAAATAGATCATTACCGAAAAAATTGCCAACGATTATGAACAAATGTTAGAAAGAGTATTGCTCTATTGAACTGAAATGATTCTAATTCGTGTTAGGAATTGCATGAAATGATGTGTGAGTAAAGACAATTTGAGAATTTTGTCTACTTTACGGCCCGCCGGGCCATAATGCGCCCACGGGCGGTAAATTGTCACTTTACGCCCGGCGAACCGGGCGGTAAAGTGTACTTTACCGCCCGCTAGTGCATAAATGTATTTACATTCTCCCTCTTGTGATAGAATAATATTCTCACACTGGTTAGCAATAATAACATTAGCCTTGACGCAGTTGATTGTCATGGTAGTGGCAAAATTTGAGTAAGTGTCAAAATTATTGCTGTCACGTTTCCTATCTTTGATCGTGGAGAAAGTATAGACTGCTACTCGGTTAGAATGAAAATTCGTGATGCTCGTGGTTCCTCACGCTCGCCTTCGGCTCGCTCTCGGAACTTTCCACTCGCATCGAATTTTCATTCTAACCTTGTTACAGAATATACTATTCTAGAATTGTTGGTCAGGATCACCCGTCTGTTTGGACGTTGATAAATAAGATGAGGATGAAACTGGCTGTGAATTCAGTGAAGCTTCAGAATGCAGAATTACAGCCAGAGGCAAAGAAAAAACGGGCCACCTACCAGATTCTACAGGATAGATTAAAACTGTTATGTCAACAATATAATGATCAGCAAAGATATACCGGGTTTTTCAGATGCCACTTCGCATAATATAAGGTTAAAATCTGTATAATAGGAAGGGGTAAGAACCATAAGGGTATAAGTTTTTATTTGTGAAAATGAGTTAAGTGCATATCGGGATAGTTAAAGTGGTGTTCTATTTGGAAACAAAACGATCTGAGTGGATTCGATACTGCTGGTGCCATCTTTTGTCCAATAGAAATAGCGTGTTCACAAAAGAGGTAATTCGTTTGCAGCCATAAAGGGATAAGCACACTTAAACCGTTTTGACTCTGAGAAATACTTCGAAGACTTTCATCTTGAATGTGTTACTGGGTTTCACAGTGAGTGCTGAAATAATTATTGTCGTATTCAAATCTTTGAATCAATTCAAATCAAAATGGAAAAAGAAGTAGAACCAATAGGTAAGTCAAATTAAAATGTGTACCTAATCGATTCTGAAATCATAAACTTCATTGATGCAAAGCTTAATAATTGTCAAACATAACCTAAAAGAAAGATTGAGATACCGATACATTATTTTTCCAGCAGGTCCATCGAATCGTCATAACTATTATTGCAACTCATCGGATGAGGAAGATCCGTATGCAACTGATGATGCTGCCAGTGACTATAGTCCTTTAGAGGAATTTGGAAGCGATCGGGAACCATTATGAAATGTTTCTAATCATGTCAATAACCCCTCAAAACGAACAAGAAAAAGGGTAAGACAAATGAGTGAGTGGAAGAAAAATAAGAACAAGGCGCTTAGACTAAGAGGAGAGGAATATTCTACTATGAAAGGAAAAACTATAAATAAACGTGCAGTAAGAGAATATGAACATACATGTCGGTATGAATGCCATAAAATAACAAATCAAGAACGAGAAACTCTTTTCAAAAAATTCTATAAAATAGACTCGCATGATCTACAGACCAAATTTATTGCTTCTTGCATAAAAAAAGAGATCCAATCAGGAAAAAACAAACAGCTTCATATAGCAGAAAATTTGTTACACATATTACTCTTATGAACTTGTGTGTGCAAGCTGTTTTTCCTGAAGACATTGGATATAACCAACAAGAGATTTAATGTTGTTTGTAACAAAATATCACCTGAGGGAATAGTAGAGTCAGACAAACGGGGAAAACATAAACCAGGAAATAAAATATGCAATGAAAGAATCTTAGATGTTATAACCCATATTAAGACCTTTCCGAAATATAAAAGTCATTACTCTCGAGCTCACAATGAAAATACGAATTATCTCTCACCAGATTTAAATATAAGGAAGATATATGTCGTTTGGTGTAAAGATTTTGATAAGCAACTAGTAAAAGAGTCTTACTATAGGCATATTTTTTGGACTCAATTCAATCTGAAATTTAATAAATCTCATTCAGACACTTGCCATACTTCGATCGCTTAACTTATGTTATAAAATACAATGATGACGAAAGTAATGTACATAAAACTGCCAAGACAGAACTTGTGGTCCAGCAACGAAAAGCAGAAAGTGTTCTTGATAACAAAGCCAAAGATATCACATATGCTAAAGAGAATAAAAATGTTAGTGTTATATGCTTTTACCTTCAGAAAACACTTCCAACACCTTTACTCACAACCAATAGAGTTTTTTATTTGAGGCAGCTTTGGACATACAATTTTTGCGTGTACGATTTAGTTGCTGGAAAATCTTACATGTATGTATGGAATGGCACTATTTCCTCTAGGGAAATAATGTCGTGCTTATTGAAGTTCATTTAAAATTTACCAAATAGCATTGATCACCTTATATGCTACTCTGATTCGTGTGAGGGGCAATACAAAAACAAGCATCTAGCAAAACTTTGTATGTATTTAGTACAGTGCTCTTCCTTGACAAAAACATATCATAAGTTCTTTGTCCCTGGTCACTCATACATGGAATGTTATCGATCATTTGGGTTGATAGAAAAACGAAAGAAGAAGGTACCCCAGGTGTATATTCGTATATTCCACAACAGTGGACAGATCTGATTAGAAAAACTTCAAAAAATTTCGTAGTCTTCGAGATGAATGGAAGATTTCCTGTCTCATTCTCACCTCAATACTCTTATGAAGGATCCTAAATTCACTGACAAAATCCATAAAGGGGGGGTCCAAAAGGAAACGTGTCCCAAAGAAAACACACGTACGAGCACCTTTCAAGTGGCGAAATATAGCATGGTTCCGCTACAAAAAACAATTTTTTTTCAGTTTTTCATTCAAAGACACGGAAAGTACCGATTTTCCTTTTTCATATTCCGAAAAGTGTTTTAAACTATATACAGGCAGACCAAAATTGCATCTAAATATTCTACATATTACCAAACTGAATGATGTCCCATTAAAAATAACATATGCAAAATGGGCGAATTTGATTTAAGTACTGCCATTTATTCTTCCTATTTACCACACATTTTATAGAGAAATACCGCATCAGCTTCGCGATAGAGATCAGAGAAAAACCAAAACATGACTAGAATAAAATGCATGGAGAGCGATTTTTCCTGAAGAAGGTGTCGGAATCCTCAGAAATGCATGTCTCTGAGATACCCACTTTTAAGTGGAAAAGTGCTTCTCGAGAAACCAAAGCCTTTATTTGATCTAATAATCTTTTTCTTTCTTAAAATTTCTGAAACTGTCCAGTGTTATCCTCGTATGAATCACGTTCAAAGGATCCAGGGCATTTTTTGCTTGGAGTTCTATCAATGTCAATTGCGTTAAAAATTAAAACTTTTCATTAACTTTCCTTAACTTTCTTGATGAAACGCAACCCCCTGTATGCAAACTGCAATGTAATATTTGTGATGCATCATTCTTTGTATCGCTTTCTGTGGTAATGATTCACTTTTTATTGTTGGTCATCACATTGCACCACTTCTGATGGGACCATAAAACTAAACAAGTGAATGTTGTTTCCACAGCTTAGTCCAAACAAAGAATAGTTTTATGTGCGAGCAGTTTCACGATATCGACTTTTTGTGTTTAACGATTCAGAAAATATACGGCGTCTATCAAAAATGTATTCGTTTTTGAACGACGACGGTTGTGATTTCATTTGAAAACATAAAGCTATGTTTATTTGATGTCGCTTGAACATTTGTCAGCATGGCAATTAAATTGTTTACATCTTCCGTAGATATTCATTGATCTGTCATCACAACGTCCGAAGTGAGCACCTGGCAGATTGGAGAAAGGTTTTCATATAATTGGCGTATTTTCATCAAACTGAAAAACGATAGTCACGGAGATGAAATCGATGTCATAGTTAGAGAAAAAAATTTCAAATATATATTTGAAAAGAGCAATAGGTATGTCCACTAATTTTTAATTATAATGTATTTCGACAGTTATTCCTCTCTAAAAACACATTACCAGCACAAAAAGTCTCAAAAATGAAAATGTGATTAAATAAACGCAAAACAAACATGATGAAATCATCGAGGATAGAAAACGTACCCTGCACGAGGCTAGCAGCGATGGACGTCGTTTGTTTGATAGTCGTCTGTATTAATATTTCAAACTAAGTGATAATAAGAGGTGTTTTGTTCCTGGGTGTGTAAACACATCCAAAAATAATATGGAAAAAATATTCATTACAGTTCCGCGAAATCTTAAAAAAATAGAAATGGTTTACTACTGTAAGAAGAAAGAGATAAAAGAGGTGTCGGTGAAAACAGTTTTTTTTTCTGTTATGAAGATCATTTCAACGTGAGTTAGGGTCTTTGTTAGTATTACTAACGAAATATTAAATAATTTAATGTTTACAGCTTGTAGAAGATATGGAAAACTACCTATAAAGAATTATAACTTTGGTAAAGTTGAAGCTCGAATGAAGCCGGGAGTTGTACCGCAAATTTTCAGTTGGCAGGAGGATAAAAAAACAACCACTTTCTGTTTGAGTAGCGAGATAAGATCAAGGAAAAGGAAAATTTCTGAGATTTTGAATGAATCTGAATTGAATATACTGAATTGAATTATTATTATTGAATATACTGGAGTTTTATCCCAACACCAAACCATTATTTTTAACATCTCGACACGTGTTTCAATCACAAAGTGATCATCCTCAAGAGGAAGATTAAACTAAGTTTAATCTCAGATAAACCTCAGTTTAAAATTACTGGCGAGGCGTCATACTATACCAAAAGTTCCAAACAGTGTATTACAATTAGTATTAGCAAAGATCATGAACTGCGGTTTGAATTATAGAAATACTTTACCACTTTTTTTGAATTTCAGCCTATATTATCACGAAATCCAAGCAAACTAAAATCGAAGTAAACCAAACATTGTCATTAGCTACTGATTTTTAAAAATTAGTTATTTCAATAAACACGGAAGTGCCATACATTTTTATTCAGAAATTGCCATACCTCACCTAACTTATTTTATTGCCGCTAGATTCACCTGAAATACAGATTTTTACACTCTTATGACAAAATTTATATAAAAGTTGAACATGATTTCGGCACAATTGAGCATATTAGCATCACTATCATTGGTAGCAGGATCACTATACAGTGCGGCATTTTTTAGTCCCCCCTGTTAACTTTTGAACGGTTCGACGTACAAACATGAAAAAAAAAATGTTTGGAGGATTTCACTAATACTACTTTTTGAAACAAAAAATATGGTGATTGCTCCACAGGGGGCGCGGGGGGACACTTCAACTCAAAATTTTTAAATGGCATGGGGGGTCGAGTGTTACATCGTTGAAAAGAGAATTCAATTCTCTTTACAACCATTTAAATATTTTTGAATTTGGTTGAGGAATTTTTTCCCAATTTCGATATTTATTTCTATCGAAATTTTCTAGTTGATGTGCCCCCAGCGCCATCTGTAGTGTAATTGCAATATTTCCTCTCTCAAAAAGTAGTATCGGTAATACCCTTTGCAATGTTTTTGGTTTCATTATTCCACAACAAACCGTTCAAATTTATCATGGTATGACTAGTTTTCAGATCCGCATTTATATTTGATATTTCGAATTTGAATTGCAAAAAAAATATTAACAAAATTAAAAAAAAAATAGATGGTTGTAAAGAGAATTGAATTCTCTTTTCAACGATGTGACACTCGACTTCCCATACCTTTTATAAATTTTGAATTGATGTGCCCCCCCGCGTCCCCTGTCGAGCAATCACCATATTTTTTGTTACAAAAAGTAGTATCGGTGAAACCATCTAAACGGTTTTTTATTCATGTCTGTACGTCGAACCGTTCAAAAGTTAACAGGGGGGGGACTAAAAAAAGCCGCACTGTATAGTCTCTGCTATACAATGAATTATCAAAATGTGCACGTATACACTTACTGTTTAGCCTTTACTTGCTTGCGGTTGATTCAGGTTTTTGCACTCTGTTAAAAAATCAGACACCATCAACCTTTTGAAAACCATCTTCCATCATGCAGTAGTCAGTAGAAAAATTAACTCAGGAAACAAGGTTACGGCTTTAGTTCGAAAGAAATGCCAGCGTTCAATGCGAAGCGAATGCCCCTTTTTTTGGTTTTGGCGCGGGACTCACGATCGAATCGCTGACGTCACGCCAATCGGAGAGCGTTTCGTGCATTCAAACGAATGCTGCAATTTCACATGAAGATTATGGGCTAACGCCTTTCTGGAATTTCATTAAACTTCACAGATCTAATTCTCAGGTCATAATGTATGGTTTCATTGTATTTATGCGCTGTTTTATTTTTTTGTGAACATCCCTATTCTGAAGCCTATTTCTATAGCCAATAACAAGAATTAAAAAATCTCGAATTAACGTTTGAGAAGACAGATTTTACGATATCAAATAAAAAATTCAGACACCAATCCGAACAATGCATCAATCCATATCATCTGTTAGCATATCTTCTAGATCCGACAAAACAACAATTTGCCCTCTCTGCCCCCCTCTCCCGGGCCTGTTAGCTCTAACAGACGACGAAAAGAGTTGTGCTTTGAAAGCCGCAAAAGAACTACTTCCCAAAGGGTTCTTGCCACTAATAATTCAATTTCTGGCAATCCTTTTATCGACATAATGTTTGATACAGAAATTCTCAAAACTTCAGAAGCTTTAAATTGGTGAAAATCCCAAATGTCGATGCTGTTCCAAAAGTACTGCCAACCATTAAACAATTATTATCTGTTACAGCTTCTTCAGCATCAGCATCAGAGTGTTTTCGACATTCGGTTTGGAACTTCGAAATCGCTTGGGAACCGAAAAAGCCGCTAAATCAGTTTTTCTGTATGAGTATTACAATTGACTCCCTACACATATTTTGATTGTTTTTTGTAAGTAGCCTGAGTAACGTTTTTGTTCACTGTACATATTAGGGTGTTTCTTAAGTACGTGTAGAAAATTCAGGATCGTGTTGCTGATATCAAAATAAGAAGAAATGTTCCTATAAACATATGTCCGCAAGTTATTCGTTTCTGCGATACAGAGTGTCAAAGTTGAATTCTTAGTTTTATTTTTGTTAGTACTTTCAAAGTAATTTTGATATTTGGGTAGAGTTTGGTATCTGAGAAAATTCATTATTTAGGTTGTGTAAAAAATATATTCTTGGTAGAGGTCACTGAGAGCAACTTTTTACGAGTAATTGAGATTTGAAATTATCGAAGCAAGTGATTTTAAATGACAAAATTTTAAAATTTAAAATAAATTCAATTAGAAATTAGTTTTTTCACAATTAACATAAAATTTGATTTTGTCATTGAAAAATCATCCCAGATACCAAACTTCACTCGAATATCACAAATATTTTGGAATTTATTCACAAAAAACAAATATAAGAATTAAACTTTGACACTCTGTATCTTAGAAACGAATAACTTGCGGACATGTGTTTATAGGAACTTTTTTCTTATTTCGATGTCAGCAACGTGCTCCTAAAGTTTCTACACGTACTTAAGAAACACCCTGTATAATACCATTTATGTATTCGTTAGTAATTATTATTGTTGTAAACTGTTTGTGTTTTCCTAAGTGTAATTTTTGATTATTTACGTTGGACTGATGATGATCAGTTATGTTTTCACACTTACATATATATGTATATGTAAACACTTACTATCTTCCTTTTTTTGAATTTCCTGATGAGTTATCTGCTTCGGCGACTTGTTTTTACAGCAATTTATAATTTGATTAAAATTTAAAACAGGGATTCGAGCATTTCTTTCTAGGAGCTTACTTCTGAGCATCCCTGTATGCTGGTCTTATGTAGGCAGCTAAGCAAATTTGAAATATTTTTAAAGGACCGCGCAAAATCCTTATGAAATTTGGGTCCAGGTGGATTTTTTTGAATTTTTGGTATGATGTAGTCCATGTAATTCTAAACCAATGTTATTATTGCCAAAAAAATGAACAGTTTTGCTGCTAGGAGGCGTTGAATTCACCCCTTGCGCAGATAAGACTATTTATTTTTGAATCCGGTAACAATATTTTCACTTGTTTCATTGTTGCTAATGTGCAATATATTGAGCTGTTTTATAAAAAAATGCTTACCCCCTCCCATTTTTCCCCCAACCCTATTACGAAACAAAAAATATAAAAAACTTTCGGTGTTTTACCTGAATTTTTAATATGATGCAGTTATTTTGAATTAATTGACAAACCTCAAAAAGGAATAGTTTTGATGCTATACACAGTAAAAATTGAATGGAGAAATACATTCCAAATTGTAATATATACATACTTACTCCTCCTAGTATTATAACTTGATTCCACAAGTAATTTAAATTTTAATGTAAAATTTGGTAAATGTCCTCCATTTCTCTCGTGTTTTACTGTGAGCATGTAATTCATTGCTTAATTACAGGTAATTTCCGCTGGTTTACATGATGACTGTATATGAATGTAATAATTAGTAAAACGAAGTATTGTTACAGCGGAATGACGCCAATTTACAGAATATTCCAGGTTATGTGTGAATTCTCTTTTGTTTCAATGTAATTTTTCGTGACGCCATCGCCATGCGCACCTACCGGCATTCGGCCAAATCCTCATTCACAGTTTATGTTGGTATAGGTATAGGATGAACATCGTTGGGCATCTGGCGAAGATACGTTTTAAAAACAAACAAGCCATTTTTTTGTGTATGTGGGTACCAAATTGTCATCGGATTGTATATCAGGTGAGTAAATAGGTACTGAGGAAAAAATATCAAACATTAATTGTTCGATCCATAATATTATGAATAACACCAATATTTTCATAGGAAATCGTATCGAATCTTCCGTTGTCGCAAAACCAACTGAGTGATGAGGTCAACTAAACTATTTAGTTAATTTCAAAGAGTTGAAGTATAGAGTAGGATATTCAGTTGAATTATTGTTTGTGGTACCATATTTAAACGATTTGAGAGTTTTCTTCAATATATAACAATATGTTATGATGAATAAAGTATTTTTAAATTCGATTTTGTCTTTTTTGCAGATCTCCCTTTCTCCTCTGTACTATTATGGAATATTGTAGCATATACCACACTCCGAAGAAGAATATAACAGTACTCTGTAACCGTTACATTTGAGGCAAAGAAGATCTGAATCTGTTGGCATAATCACGATCTAATCTAATCTATCAAATATTTCGCTTCAACTGTAAAAGAAAAGAGAAATGATAGTTTTTTTTTCAATTCACTCAACGTTAAAAAAATGGATAAATTTCTTACTTTTTTTCTCTATTAAAATTACTACAATTATAATTTTTTATGGTTGACTTCAGATGTTCTTATAATCAGTCTTCTTCTCTCCTCCGGATAAAAAAACGACAATAGTTTTCACACAATGTAAAGTAAGTTGACACTACTTGAAAACAATGGACAAAAAACACATAAACAGACATGTAACAATTTCCGTTAAATCTGTAGTTAGGGGAAAATCACATGAAAATACTAGTAATCATCGGGATATATTTGGAAAATCACATTTGTGGTTTGTAAAAATGCATGTAAATCCAAGTTTAATTTACAACAAAAATTGCATTTTCCCCTACAAATACTTGAATATATACCCGATAATACATACTAAAGCATAAAGTCAATTTTATTGGTACTACTTGAATATAATGGTAAAAACACTTGAACAAACATGTATAAATCACCATTAAATCTGGAATAATGGAGAAAATTACCTAAGTATACAAGTGATAATACATAGAATATATTGGAAATTCACATTTAAAGCCAAGTGAAGACTTTACAAAATAATGCATGAGGTGTAACTTTACATGTATATCCATGGCAACGTATTACCCATATGGGATCATGTAATCTGATGGAAACAATATTTACAGCGCGTTGAAATCATACCTTGCTCAGAATAGACTATTCATTATTATAGGCAAAAACAATATCCCTACGTATTTTAGTTTAGATCATGCTGAACAATTGTGTAATCTGAAACCACCCCCTTCCCCCAACCCCTATATTAAAAGACGAAAAAAATGAATTCTCGACTACTTGTAAATGCTTTATCAAAATAAATGTTTTAATCAGCTCAAATTAAGGAAATCGTACGTGTGTATAATTTCAACTTTCCCTCATCCCTTCAAAAAAATATTGGTGGATTTCGCTGACTTATTAGTAGAGCCTTGTTCATGTTATTTGAGTATCAATTAATTGGGCGAAAATCTTGAAAATAAATAAAACTTAGACATCAACAATTTGAATTTGAGGTGGTGCCTAAATTAATTTTTCTCGTGTTTTGAAATAGGGGTTGGGGGTAAGGGGAGGTTTTAGATTATTTTTTATGAAAAATTACACAATTGTTCAGCATAATCTAAAATTAAAATACGTAGAGATAGTGTTTCTGCACTCGAGAAATAATTTTTTGCGATCCTTAATAGGGTTGGGGGGAATAAGGAGGGGGTGAGAATTTTTTTTATAAAACAGCTCAATATTGTGCAACATTAGCAACAATGAAACAAATGAAAATATTGTTACCGGATTCAACAATAAATAGTATAATCTGCGCAAGGGGTGTTTTCAACGCCCCCTAGCAGCACAACTGTTCATTTTTTGTGTTGGCGAGATGGTAACATTGGTTGAGAATTACATGGACTACATCATACCAAAAATTCAAAAAAATCCACCGGGACCCAAATTCTATAAGGATTTCGCGGGGTCCTTTGAATTGTAAAAAAATGTTACATTTCAATGGTCTGCACAAAAATTTTACAAAATATTTTTTATCGCGAAAACTGTCACAGATAGGGATAGGGAATTATCAGTAGTAATACCACAAGTGATTGAATTTTTGCGATAAGTCTGTCGATTCATTTCTGAACGAAACTGAATTGCTTCGAGAAAACACCACGAGTCCGCAGGACGAGTGGTGTTTCTCGATACAATTCAGTTGAGTTCAGAAATAAAAGACAGACTTAAGAGATAAATTCAATCACGAGTGGAATTTTATTAGACTATTCCACTAAACATTAAAGGTATGTTTTATGAACATGGACAGTCAATTCATAACAATAATCAATCAAATATAATCACAAAAAATGTATTATAACTAACAATAATTTATTATATAGTTACGATGCGACTCATTTTGACGTTTTCGCCTACAATTAGGATCTGTAAAAATGTCAAACTTTGCTTTGTCACCTATGGTTACATCGTTGAAAACACCAATGCTGACAGACCAATCGGAATTGAGAGACTGCTGGTGTTTTCAAGATAATACAAGTTGTCTTTGATTTGTGATTGGTCAGTTTACGTGAATATATTTAGAAGAGTGGAATAGTCAAGGAAAGTTATCATGAATCCTGCAAGGATTCCAAAAATTATGTAATATACGGGGTATTCCATATGGAAATATCAAAGTAGCTACTACTTTCTGATACAAGCGGCAACACTGTATTGATGAACATACTTTAGACGGATAGAGCATGTTTGATTATCCATGCCCAAGGATACTAAAATTTAACAAGTAGTGTTTGATTCCCATAAGACAATGGAAGAGAGTAGAAAGAGATGAAAGAACATTTGTCATGGCCGCCGTTCTCTATGGACAGTGACGGACTAGCTCTTGGTATATGAGAGTTACTGCTGACAGTTTTGTTGCTTGGTTCGAGTTCGACTCTGTACTCATATCCAAGTACGTCATATGACGCGTTGATGCTACAAGTTTCTGATTGGCTAGAGCTTATTAAACCCTCCTTGTTAAATTTTAGTCTCCTTGATCCACGCCCACAAATTGTCGAAATGTTGTCGTTTCGTTCTCCAGATCCAGATACTTTTACAGCCGTATGCATAGTCAATCGCCAGCAACTCGCCAGCGTTTCGCCGCTCGCTACACAAGGATTATAATGCACAGTCGAGCTCCAAAAAAGTAACAACTACGCGATAAGTTACATTTTTGCGAAACGCTGGCGATGTACCACTTTTTTGGAGCTCGACTGTGCATTATAGTTCTTGTGTAGCGAGCGGCAAAACTCTGGCGAGTCGCTGGAATTGACTATGCATACCGCTGTTAATGTTTCATCATTAGGGAATGAAAAACAGCTGACGAACTTGCCAGGCCAAAGTGTACGTATAGTGAACCACTTTCATCAAAAATCAATTTTCCGCATGGTTCTCCAAAGAACTTATCCACACTTACTTATATTGAAAGAACACTATTTTAAAATGATGAATAATGAATTATTTCATATAAGGAACTTAGGATAGATGGAAACGTCTGCATAATCTGTGTTATGAAACCTACATAAAAAAATAGAGGGTCATTTACAGAGGGATCCCAAAAATTTTTGGACATATATCAAAGAACGTCGAAAAAACTGTGTTCACTAATGATAATGATGAATTCATCACTGACAGAGATATAGCAGACGGTTTCCGGTTTCGCTACTATTTTCAAATCAACTTTCACAAATAGCGATGCACCTGTAAACCCCACACTAAAACCCAAAGCGGCCATTGAAATTGATGGTATTCCAGCCTACTTTTTTAATGCCTACTGTGACTTTTTGAAGCAACCGTTGACCTTGATCAATCTTTCCCTAAGAAAAAATAGTTTTCCAAGCCTCATCAAAATTGGAAGAGTCACCTCCATACACAAAAGCGGCAATACGAACAATGTTAGAAACTACAGGCCCATAACAGTCTTGTCAGCTCCGTCGAAGATATTTGAACGGGTAATATACAATCGTGTATACAGTCATGCGGACTCAGTTATAATCGACCAATAGCATGGTTTTATTCGTAATAAATCTCTACCACTACCAATTTGTGCGTAACTTCGTGACGAATGGTATGAAAAATGGCGGACAAGTAGACGTAATGCGTACACTGACTTGGCTAAGGCATTCGATAGAGTTCACCACGAGGTTTCTATCTTGAAATTAAAAGCATACGGTTTCACAAACAACACTCTTGATTTCTTTCACTGCTATCTGTGAAACACAATATAATTTGTACGGTTCAACAATGTACCTTCACTGCTTCACTACTTCACTACTTCAGGCGTTCCTCAAGGATCGATTTTAGAATCTCTCCTCTTCGTGTTATTTGTTAATGACGTCTCCCAGTATATTACGAATTCTCAATTTCTCCTATATGCCGATGATCTCAAGCTATTCAGAACAATCAAAAGCGAGAAAGACTCTGCTAAGCTTCAAGATGACCTCGATAATCTTTCAAATTTTTTTTCAGTTTCTGACTTATCTCTCAACGAAGCTAAATGCAAAATAATGAGTTTCACACGTAAGAGGTCACTCACTATCGATGAATATTACATTTATGGCACCAGCTTGCGGAGAATCGATGAGATGAAACATCTCGGTATCTACTTCTCTGGTGTATTCAATTTCTCTAGGCATATTGAATACTTAGGGCCAGTTCTTTTAGGATCCAAATAACTCCAAATAACTAACTGATAGTTTAGAATGTGACCCTTCAAACGTCATTTGAATGTCATTCACCATCTAAACTATTAGTTAGTTATCTGGAGGTTAACTCGATCATGAAAAACGGGCCCTTAGTGTCTGAATGTTCTAGGAAATTGAGCTTTGGTTTTGAGATCTAGCCGTGAATTCAATCACGATACTTGTTTGATACTTTCAATTCCATTGATCGATCTAAACTAGAATATGGATGTGTCATATGGAATCCAAAAACTTTCTTACAATCCGATATGAAATCCAAAAACGATTACTAAGAACTCTTTCCTTCAGAAACCACAAGGTCTGGCCCTTATTTATATCTTACTCCAGCCAACTGCTAGAATGTAATGTCCAACCATTGAAAGATCGACGTGAGTCGTTTTTAACGTTCTAAGAACATTAAAAGCACCTGAAATTCTCCAAACCATTGATTTTATTATACCTGACAAAAGAAGAAAAGACAATCTATTTCGTGTCTCAAACAGTTTGTCTCCTCTTCAACAATGTCTCGAAACCGTTCACGAAATGGTGAAAGACTGTGATAGTACGGGACCCCAAATTCCTACGATGCAAAAATAGCAAAGTACTGGGACAAGTCTGCTGTACAAATTCCGACTTTTCATCCATGTAGCGGACATATATGAGAGTATGAACAGTGATGTTGGCAAGAAAAATACTCTTGCGCAACATAGATAACAGGCCGCCATCTTGTATGAAATCACATGGGTTTGTGGGCGGGCGACTGTGACTCTAACTTTAACGATAGAGGGTTGCTTTAAGTCTCAATCGACGTAGAATTGTTTTGTCTAATAGAAGGTTATCTGGAAACATAACATATGTTTCACAAAATGGCCACAGAAAACAAAATGGCCGTCATTACTATTAAAATTGTAATTATGTACTGTTCTATTTTGCCCTTACGTATATTTCTTGTAATTACTATAACGTCACATCTTGTTTTCATTTTCCAAGATAGCGACCTGTTATCTTTGTTGCGCAAGGGTATTTTTCTTGCCAACATCACTTTTCACACTCTCATACCCGGATCAAAAGTCAGAATGTGTACAGCAGACCAGTCCCTGTATCTCAAATTTTTCAATGGTGGGTCCCGTACTATGATCTGGATATATTTAATATTACAGAGGGACAACTCCTTCGAATGTTCAAATGTACCTGAATCTACTCATCTGGTCATTGCATATTAATTTTATTGTTCTCAACTGATTTATGGTATCTTAACTACATTAACTTATCCCTATATGTAGTATTGTATTTTTATTGCATCTTTCACTTAATAATTTTATTTTTTAAATGTACCATTGTATTCAATGCATTTTATGTATTAAGGAACTGTGTAACATGTAAGTGGAAACCATTCTGTTTGTTGCTCAGTATAAATAAATTTCTATTTCTATTCTATATGAGGTCACTTGAAAAATGTGTCCTGAATGGTCAACGAAACTAGGCTGGGGGAATGAAATGTGTCCTTTCAGCTGCAGTGCATCCATAGTTGAAACGATTGACAGACA
Source organism: Chrysolina oricalcia (assembly GCA_944452925.2). NCBI lineage: Eukaryota > Metazoa > Arthropoda > Insecta > Coleoptera > Chrysomelidae > Chrysolina > Chrysolina oricalcia. The sequence continues at coordinate 13,456,302 of OX101818.2, read as the reverse complement.
CAAGAAAAAATATCCTCCAAGCTATATTAACAGCATAGCGTTGTGGTAGTGGCAGAAAAGTTTTCGATGCATCTGGTATATGTCTGATTCGACGCACAAGATTTTTCCGAATGATGGAGAAAACGTCATAACTTTCAAACATGATAAGTCTGCAGAAAGCCTTTTTTACGAGACTAATAAATAAGTACTTCAGTACGGGGAACATCGTCTGAACAGCGATAAAAAAATGCCATGATTTTCCATCCATAAGTTTGCATAGAAAGATAAGCGAGATTAAAAACGAATGGATTCGAATATCTTGAGAGAGTCGCTGACGGGAGGAAATACGAATTTGATTAATGGAAGTAACAGGGACTGAATATTTTAATAGGCCAGGGAATGGGTTCATTAAAAATGAGATGTTTTTGTCGCACGCTTCTGTTGGTAGGGTTGTGTTTTTTTAACAAGTGATTTGGTTTTCGTTGTTTATCATACATTTTTCTCCCATTGTATACATTTTGATGAAATTGGTAATACTTCGAGGAATTCAATAAGAAGCTCCTGAACTCCAACGAATACATTATTTCTGTCAAGGTTTTCAAAACTTCTTGGGTTTCTCACCCTGTTGATGGAGATGGAACTCTTTATTCTTCACCATGACAACATCTGTTTCTAAGTACGTAGAATATAGAGTGTGATCTAACATGAAAATGATTCTGAAAAACTGGTTTGACATCAAACTACTGACAATCAATATGGATAAAATCAACTTCAGTTGCAATAAAGTTGGAAATTCCACGTTTCAACAACTCGACATGACTTTCAAGATAAATGCCGCAGAAAACAAAATATCTTGGATTATTTTTAGACCCACATATGAAGAAGTGGGACGTATACAGGGTGGGTCACGGTCGATGGTACCTTAGACGTTTACGGAGAACGGGGCATAGGATCATTCTGAAAATTTGGTTTCTCAAGTAGTTGCTTTTGGTCTATCGATCTAAAATATTTTCAGCAATGCAGCGTTGCCGCTTGTACCAGAAAGTAGCAGCATCTTTGTTATTTCAAATGGGTCACCCTGTATATTACCGCATTTTTGAACTTATCATTCCTTTCTGATTATTTCTGCCTCATACTCCCCTATACCTATCTCTAACGGTTTTTGAGATATTGGTTATTTTCCATATTTTTTATCCAAAACATAGCTCGAATTGAATGTTTATTTCTGCGGTATTTGGATTCTTAGGAAGTTGCAATTTTGTGTTTAGTTCATCAAGATCATGTACATTGATTCTGTATAGAAAAGTTTGTTCTGCGTTATACAGGGTCGTTCAAAATTCATGATCTTACTGCTAGATACGAAAAGTGCGTTTTTTTAAATGGAACATCCTGTTTAGTATGAAATATCCTGAAAGATGACTAAATTACCTTCGAATTGATATATTATGTTCCTATACCTAAATAGCCAGAATTCCGAGATAATAGCAATTTTCACTTGTAATCTCCCAAGTGCTTGAATTATTGCCGGAAATTTTTCGAGTACATGAATTTTCTTTGAAGATTCATGTACGAGGGGGATTCGGTAAAAAAAATTCACACCGAGAAATGAAAATCATTCAACAATTCATAAGAAATAACTAAGGATGGTTTCACCTGAACTATTTATAACCACTGAAATATTGATATGTAAAATACTTTTCATCAATATATGTGTTTAAATTTGAAACAAAAAAATAAATAAAAAGTTATATTCTTTTCGTGGATTGAACCATCGACCTAGCGACTCATAGGCCGCAACACTACCATTGAGCTACGGGACTTGGGATAAAAACTTGTGACAAATGGTGTATTGAACTTCTTCTGAAATATGATAATTATCTCCTTTCATATGAAAACTAGACCTCCATTTGTACATTAAAGCAAAATATCAACTTGTCACATGTCAAACGTTTGACAGAAAAAATTCCACCCAGGGTAACCAGGAGGATACAAATTTCCGGAAATTTTTAGGGTTGCCATGGTATCTAAACAAGAACGAATTTTTTGATTGGCTACAAAAGTGAGGTGTGAAATTTTCAAAAAACTCGATTTATTTTTCTCATATTCATCTAAGGTGGCTAATAAATGTCATGATGGTACATGGTACATGACATTATGAAAATTTGACAATTAGTGCACTATTAATAATACCGTGTTTCTTAACGAAAGTGACTCAAAAATAATTGAAATCTATTCAAACGAAGTTCTGATGAAATTGTTTATTCTTCTTGGAAAATGTGAGGGAATTATAGCAAGAACGTGCAGAAAATTCAATGAAACGTACCCTGATTTACAACCAATGAACAAAAGGAAGTTTGTACGATTACAACATAATTTCAATCCACGAAAAGAACATAACTTTTTTATTTTTTTTTGTTCCAAATTTAAACACATTTATTGATGAAAATATTGTTAAGTATTTTACATATCAATATTACAGTAGTTATAAATAGTTGGATGATTTTCATTTCTCGGTGTGAAATTTTCTTACCGAATCCCCCTCGTGCTTGAATTAATTGCCGAAAATTTATCTCGTACATGAATCTTCAAAGAAAATTACCCTCGTCGCTTCATTCATGTACTCGAAAAATTTCCAGAAATAATTTAAGCACTTGGGAGATTACAAGTGAAAATTGCTATTATCTCGGAATTCTGGCTATTTAGGTATAGGAAAATGATATATCAATTCGAGAGGGAATTTAGTCATCTTTCAGGATATTTCATAATATACCTACAGGATGTTCCATTTAAAAAAAACGCACTTTCAACCCTTTTCGTATCTAGCAGTAAGATCATGAATTTTGAACGACCCTGTATAACGCAGAACAAACTTCTCTATGCAGAATCAATGTACATGATCTTGATGAACTAAACACAAAATTGCAACTTCCTAAGAATCCAAATAAACGCAGAAATAAACATTCAATTCGAGCTATGTTTTGGATAAAAAATATGGAAACTAACCAATATCTCAAAAACCGTTAGAGATAGGTATAGGGGAGTATGAGGCAGAAATAATCAGAAAAGAATGACAAGTTCAAAAATGAGGTAATATACAGGGTGACCCATTTGAAATAACAAAGATGCTGCTACTTCCTGGTATAAGCGGCAACGCTGCACTGCTGAAAATATTTTAGATCGATAGACCAAGAGCAACTACTTGAGAAACCAAATTTTCAGAATGATCCTAAGTCCCGTTCTCCGTAAACGTCTAAGGTACCATCGACCGTGACCCACCCTGTATTCAATTAAAAAAACTTTTAACAATTCTATATAAATTCAAATTCCTCAATAATCATTTGCTCGAAGTATTACAAAAAAGATTCCTGGAATTAATCATGATGGAAAGCACAAGATATCCTTCCGATTTGTTATATAAACAATGCGAAGTCATGGACATGAGGCAAATATTTTATTATTGTGTGAACGTGAAACTACACTCAACCGGAATCAAACTAGGATCCACTCACGATTATAACACACGCAGAAAAAACTCATCAGCTCTACCACAAGTAAAAAAATCGTTATCCCAAAGGCCATTTGCATGTTTTACAAAAAAAAATACATAATAGTGTCTCTGAAACAAACAAAAGTGAAAAGAACAAATCTAACTTTTATTTTTATTATTTATACGTATATTGATTATATTGAACGAATAATAGATATTTATGATATAAGGATGATTGTTTATAATCCGAATTTCATACAAAATTTTATATTTCGACGATTTCTTTAAAAATAGATTTCTTGTTGCATTATAGTAAGTGATGTGAACGTAGCTTAGTTTCAGTAATGTGCGTAGAAACGTAAGGTGAAAAGTTCATGAAGCATTTTTTTTAAAATTCATAATCCATAATAATGTCATTATGACACGTCGGAATATAAAGTTCCTAATATTCATTTGTTCTGTAATGCAATATTTTGTTTCTGAATGAATTTGTTCCCGGTTTCTATATCGTCTTCCAGTATCTGTGTTATTACTACAATGAGGGGAATGGCCAGACACATTAAACAGATCATAATCATTGTACGTCGTCTCAATATGGAAAAGATGAGTATATCTTCTGTTTTTCGTGATAGTTAACATTTTCTTCAACAATGCATATGCCCTGTTTCCTTTTATTTTGGAAACTTTTTCAAATTCACAAATGCCACCAGGTCTATCTTGATATTTGACATTTTCATTCACTGAAAGATTGGACAAAGGCTTGGTAATGTTATCATTCTGTCGTTAATATATACTTTGACTTTCAGATATTTTACTACAAATTTTTTAAAAATCTATTACCGAAGCTATTAGTTTGTCATCATGAATTGGTATGTTGTATCTGAGATAACGAGACATTAGAATTTGTGGAGGAGAAAATGAACTCAAACGGGAGTATTTCGACAACTCAATATAGTCCGGGAGCCAGTGACAGATTTCCATGACCAAGTTCCTCTCAAGCGAAAATTAGTGGAATGCATCAGAGAGTTATATTATAAAGCTTCGTGAACGTCAGCTGCGGTTCTGTGGGGGGGATGAGCGGTGGTAGCCTCCCACGCACAAAGAAAAAGAAATGTATTTAATTTTGTTTTCCTACCTGAAAACATGTTAAATTATCGATAAAGCAATATCTTGAAGAAAGAAAAAATCAGCTGACTATAGCATGGTGTATTATACGACAGTTAGTTGGTCGAACACAAAAAAAATTGTACCTTCTATGATTTCCTCTCAAATAAAATGTTACCTTATATTCGGATTAACATGTTTCCGGGAAGGAGGACATAATTGAATATATTTTTTTTCTTCGTGCGTAGGAAGCTACTGTGCTGATCATCCCCCCCCCCCCACCAACGGAATCGCAGCTGACGTTCACGAATCTTTATACGACTCTGATGCATTCCACTAAATATCGCTTGAGAGGAAATGACTGACCAAATTTTTACCGGGCCCCTGGACTAATAGAGCCATAAAAATGTCTTCATTGTTATCGATAGTTCTTTTATTACATTTTCTTTATTGTTTGCATGCAACTTGGCTATTTGATTGTTGATAATATGGAGAAGAAGTTACGTGAACAAAATTACACTACTTTTCGTACTCTTTTTTTTATTTTTGGCTTGTAATTTGTGGACCACAATCTGATATTACAATTTGTGGAATCCCATGTCTTCCAAAAATATATTTCAGCTTGTTTATAATATTGTCTGAAGTTAAGTTATAGACTACAATCGCAGGCCAATTTTGGAGAGGTCAGCATACGAAACAACTCGGGTTTTTCCGTGCGCTCACACAGAAAATATTTCCATGCGCTGGTGTCATTATAGCTGCCTATTTACATGTCAAGATTAGATAATATTTATTTTATTTATTTATTTAAATACAACAAGGGCAGAGGCATAGCCTATTGTGCCCAATATAAAAAATTTATGATTTACAAATATTATTTTTATAACAGGAAAAAAAAGAAGGAAAAGTGGTAAATACAAATTAATAAACTAAATCGCTGTTTGTAGAAAGGAGTCATAACGGTTCTTGAAACTGTTCGTACTTGGTGCTGTCACGACCTCTGGAAGTAGAGTATTCCACTTCGTGAAGATTCTGTTTGAAAAGTATTTTTGACGTACAGTTGTTCGATAGGATTCCTGCCTTAACTTCAAAGGATGTCCACGCAACCTACTATCATCTTGTCGTAGAAATAAGCTAGCGAGATCTACAGAGAAGTATTCGGTAGGTTAAAATCGCATCGCCTCTGATACGTCTGTCACTCAGATAGGGTAGATTAAGCTGGGATAGTCGTTGGTCGTAGGAGAGTTGATTGAATCCTCTTACCATTCTGGTGGCGTTGCGTTGGACCCTCTCAAGGAGTTGGATGTATTTTACCAAGTAAGGCGACCAGATTTGGACAGCATATTCCAGGTGGGGGCGAATATATGTTTTATAGAGTGTACTGAAGAGTTGTTTATCAGGATGGACGAAACATTTGTTAAGTAGATAAGTACGAGTGTTAGCTTTTTCAACAAAGGCTGTTACTTGGTTAGCAGCAGTAAGTTTTTTGTTGAAGATAACTCCCAGGTCACTATAGTTGTCTACTTCGGGAATCGATTTGTTGCCCAAAAGATAATCGAATGATGGGTTGTTATAACCGATGTGGAACACACAACACTTGTCGACATTCAGAGGTATATTCCAAGTTTCACACCACTTTCGCACTGAAATGAGATCAGACTGAAGATCAGCGTGACTAGTTAGGGGATTTCCAAAGAACTTGCTGTCGTCTGCGAAAAAAGCGTGGTCTGAATGGAGTACAGTGGGCAGATCTGAGACATATGCCAAAAAGAGAGTAGGTCCCAAAACAGAACCTTGTGGAACACCCGAGATGACTTGATGTAGATCAGAATGACTGGACCCAACCCTTACTTTGAAAACCCTGTCAGAAAGAAATGCTTCGATCCAGTTGAGCAGTTGACCTCTTATTCCGAAGTGTTCAAGTTTGTGAAGAAGCTTAATTCGTGGAACCTTGTCAAACGCCTTGGAAAAATCGAGATATATTATGTCAACAAGGGATGAGGAGTCTAGGAGTCTGGTCCATTTATCCAGGCAATAAAGTAAGTTAGTTGTTGTTGATCTTCCAGGAATGAAACCGTGTTGTGTAGGGGGAATCACATCGTTTCCAACCAAAAAAGGTAAGAGGTTATCTACAATTATTCTCTCTATAATTTTGGCACATACGGATACCAGGCTAATTGGTCTGTAGTTTCCTGGATCGAGTTTATCTCCTTTTATGTTGTTGACAGTTCTCTAGAAATCGCAAATTGTTTGAATATTTCCTTACGAACAGGGTAAATAATGCTTATTTTGTGGCAATTTCTGGATATTTTTGTACCATAAATATTTCAATAATAATACATGTTTTTGTTCCTTCATCATCAAAAATAAATGTTTCTTAACAATCTGTGTTTTTCAGGTAGATATAATGAAAAATGTCGTTCATTACTCGTCCATAAATACTTTTTCCGTGCTTGCACGACTTCCTGTGTTCGGCGTCGCCTCCCACGGGATCATGTCGCGCACGCACGGAAAAAGCATATTTTCTGAACTCGTAATGAAATATACCATTTCATTGTACCTATCTGAAAACACTATATCTAAATACTTATTTAACGTACCGAAAATGGGTTTTTACTGTGCGCCCGTGTCCGTCCCACAGGAACATGTCGCGCACGCACGGAAAAAGCCTATTTTCTGAACTCCTTATGAAATATAATATTCCCTCTGGGTTCATTTTACAGTAATTTGTAAAATACGTATAATTAAAGATTGTAAGGTACACGGTTTCAGAGTATGGTCTTTTGAGAGGTATTTCGGAAACCTAGAGGACTTGTTAAAAGACATTTTTTATTTGTAACGAGTTAAAATGTAAAAATGGTTCAAGGGGACATTCGACGCAAAACCTACGCAATAAAAACGAATTTTATAGAAAGGTTGCGACATCAAATTGTTGAAAAATGCCGTCGAATAACTGGTAGACACTCTAAATATTTCTTTCACTGACGCTGACGATTAACAGTTTACTTGTACTGTCAATGCTTCATTGGCATTGCATAAATAAATGGTAATTTAACAACTTTAATCTTGAATATCTCGAAAACGAATCGACATTAGAATTTGGATTATTATGTTGATTCGTAATTTTTTTTTAGTTTCTGATTCCCACGAAATGAAAATTCCTGTATTGTTGAGATAAGATGGTTGTAACCCAAAAAGAGTAGGTAGGAATTAGCTTTTTACTTGAATTTCTGGAGACTGTGATCCTCGGGAAACATTTCCCGGGGTAATGAGTTCTAAAAATTTGCAATTTGTTGCAAATAAAAGAGTGGAAGACTGAACTAGACAGCTCATTCTCGATTAAATTGCTAACGGAGGAAGTTGCCGACTGTTGATATTTCAGAAGAGCAGTAGGATATTTGAGCCGGTTCTTGATCTTCTCCCACCACTTTTGAGTCATCAGACCTCGAGGGAACTGTCTGGAGCCTAGATGTCATTGTGTGACTATGAGCTTGGCGAATTTTGAAAATGTGGTTGTTGTTTGACCTTCATAAAGGTTGTGTGATTGGTTTGTATTCAGGGTTTGCGTTTTCATATTTTTCATTAAATCTCTCTGATTACAACAATAAAAAAAATTATTTTGGAACACAATCGAACAAAAACCTTCGTTTAATTTCCACTCAATAAAATATTTATGGTAAAATTTATATTATTGTGAAGATGGAATCATTTGGCAGGCATTGAATTTTACTAAAATTTTCTGGCGTTTCATAGGTATATTCTTGTGTTTGCTTCTTATATCAAGGCTGCTTTTAATTATAGACTGCGTTACACCGCTGATAAATAAGATTGATGAAGTTAAAAATATAACAATAATAGGGAAAAAGTGAAGACATCAAAAGCTCTCAACAAAATTATTCAATTATAATAATTTCTAGGCAGTTGTGATCTGCGCCTTTAACCATTCAAAAGCCGCGTACGTGAACATAGTATGAATTATGTGAAGAATAAAACACACTCAACATATGCCAATCATATTTTGGAGGAAGACAATGACTTCGATGAAAACTTCGAAATCCTTCAATTATTTAGAATTCTTGGAAATTGTTAAATTGAAAAAATTAGAATTGTTTACTAAATGATCAATTGGACCTAAATAGTTCGCCTTTGTTAAATCTTTTCAATTAATTAAGTATTAGCTATGTTTTGAGATTTCCAGGTACCTACATTGTACTGTAAATTTTTATTTTTATTATAGGTAGGTCCTAATTACCTCAATTGATAAGAAGGGTATTTAAGTAATTGTCAACATATAATTACTTAGTGTATTACATTCGCTTGAGAAAGATACTGTGTATCGAAACATGTCGCGAAGACAATAAATCTGCGGTAATTTAATCGTGTTTTACCTTAGTGTCATAGTCTATACTGTAGTTGAATTGTAACGTATTAACTTTGCGGCTGGATGTTGAAATTTTTCATTGAGATATATTCAAATACAAGCGATTTCCATTGCAACAATTGTATGAAATAATATTAATTTGATTTTGCAATATGATACGATCATCTAAACTACTGATAGTTGAATATAATTTTAAATCATCTGCAAACATCAACCTATTGCACTCCAATAGGTTGCACAAGTCATTAATGAATATTGAGAATAATAAAGGACCAAGATTAGACCCTTGAGATACTCCGCTAGCTTCAAAATATACATTTGAGTAAAAATCATTGTAATGAACATAGTTTTTGCATTGATGAAGATATGATTATGAAAGTCGTCGATACATTTCATAGTAAGTTTATGAAGAAGTATACTTTGGCTGATTGCTATGGCAAAAGTACTATGAAAACTGGTTCCAACGTATGCAAAAGTATATCAAATGTCGGGGGAATCTTTTGAAATACGATTTTAATAAAACATTTGTTTTTTTTCAGCCAGTTGCATATCATAAAAGGCAAACCTCGGAATGGCGAATACCCATGCAAGGTCCTATACTAATAATTATAAAGTGGAAATTCTTAAATAAATTAGTTCTTGTGCGTGTTTTCGCGACAATGCAAAATTCCGAATCCATGGTTGGGTTGGTGTGTTGACTTTATTTTCTGCTGGTAACACTGTTTATTATGTTTATTATGTGCACATTTAATATTCACTTTTACCTTCGAAACTGTCACGAAAAGAACTCAACAGTACAGGTTGAATTTTAATATTGATTGAATTGAAGAAGTTCGCGTGGTTTCGTGATTTCGATATTTGATATTCGTGACTGTGAGCTTGAAAATTTCATATACATTTTTCATTTTACATACATTTTTATCAAAAGCTACTACCATCGAAATAGTCGAAATATATAGCGAATGACACATTATTTGATATAGATGGGACAATTTTCTATTTGAAATTTCCAAAAAGTTTAGTATCGATGTTTTACGTTACTACTTGTTTCAAGGACAGGTAGATAAGTCAACTTCTCTATAAAATTTAAGAGCATAGAAAACTACACAATCACCAAAACCACGTCAATTTCACTCTACAAGCCTTTCGCCAGTAATGTTATTCAACAGGAACTTTTTTGGAAAATCCTGATATGTTGAAAGGGAATGTAGAAGATACTATCCAATGTTTTTTCTTGGTGAAAATTCGGTGTTCCGATACTATAGATATTCACGGAACCGTTACGAGGTGTAGAGTACGATTTATATGGATCTGGATACCGAATTTTCATCAAGAAATAAGATTGGATAATATCTTTTATGAAATATCAAATTTAATTTATATTTCAAAAAACAGATAGGAAATTTTTGGAAGTTGCCCGAGTGTAGGGTAATTTACTTTGAAGTATAACTGAAAAATATGATTTGAATTGGCAAATCCATTCAAAAATAATTAAAAAGCATATACAGGGTGTTTCCTAAGTACGTGCAGGAAATTCAGAGGCATATTGCTGACGTCAAATAAGAAGAAAAGTTCATACAGTGTCCGCCAAAATGTTGGAACCATATGGGAAACTTTTTTACTAACAGTTTCACAGAAAATTTCATTCTTCATAAAAGATGGTGCATTCAACCAGACTACGTACGCGCATATCGGTTATTGCCAGTTGCGTCCGGCTGAGCGGAAAACGGCAGATATTCTAAATTGACACTATGGAGTAAAGATTAATATGCAAAATAACGAAACAATTTATTGAAAGAAGTTGATTGTAATCGAATGACATTGTCAGTTATCCAGTTTAGTAAACGAATTACTGATTTTTATAACAACTTGAAGAGTTGGCCTCAATTTTTAATGGGAATTATCCACAATAATTTTTGAGTAGTAAGTTACTGAATTAGCATGAATTGTCAGAGCAATTAACTGATCTAACAAAATCTTGAATATGAGTATAAGAAACAGTAATGGAAAGATAATGAAATAAAGCCAAGATCCGTAAAAAACTTGAAATTGTCAATTGGTAGACTAAACTGAATAACTGAGAATATCATTCAATTGCAAACAACTTTTTTCAATAGCATTTTTCGATATTTTGCATATTAATGTCACTTCACTCTATAGTGAATTTAGAATATCGGTCGTTTCCCGCTTAGCCGCAAGCCACTGGCAATAACCGATATGCGCGTACTTAATCTAATTGAATGCACCAACTTTTATAAAGAATGAAATTTTCTGAGAAACTATTAATGAAAAAGTTTCTCATATGGTTCCAACATTTTGGCGGACACTGTATAAACATATGTCCGCAAGTTATTCGTTTCTGAGATACTGAATGTCAAAGTTCTATTCTTATTTTTGTGTTAATCAAATCTGATTTCAGTTCGTCTTTTCAGTCATTCGAAATGACATAACTTTTTTGTTCGTAGCTCTAGCAGGTTTTCTTTCATTCAATGTTCTTCAACAATCAACACTTAAATGTAGTCGAAACATGATTCTTGCTAACTGTTTTATTATTGAATTGGTCTTAATTACTGTTATTATTATTTGTATCAAATTGTAATGAAATTAAAGAATGATAATTTCATTTATTATTGAATTGGTCTTAATTACTGTTATTATTATTTGTATCAAATTGTAATGAAATTAAAGAATGATAATTTCATTAACTACTTAAATTAATTTTGAATTTAAACATCTTGTCATTCAAAATCACTTGCATCGATTATTTCAAATACCAATAACTCGAAAACAGTGGCTCGCAGCGACCTCTACCAAGAATATATTTTTTACAGAAAAATGTTCGAAAATTACTCCGAGATAATAATAATAATAATAATAATAATAATAATAATAATAATAATAATAATAATAATAATAATAATAATAATATAATTTATTTCGTTTGTTGAAAGGTACAGTTGTACAATAACAAAGAAAACGTCCAGAATATAAAATAAATGTAAATTAAATTTAAAAATACCAGTAGAGACATTGATCAAGTGAAAAGAAACGATTAAGATTTTACACACGAATTATGACAGAAATTCGTCTACAGAGTAGATATTCTTATTTATTAAATGGGTTTTCAATGATTTCTTGAATATACTTATATTAGAGGCACTTTTAATATTCTGATCCAATTTATTGTAGACCTTGCAGCCAAGAAACAGGTGGCTTCTCTGAAACTTTTTTGTACGGTGTTGGCCTGGAACAAGCATATTTCTAGATCTTGTTTCGTGCAGATGATTTTCTCCATTACGAGCAAACTTATCTCTGTTCTGATAACAAACTTTACTCAAATATCAACATTATTTTGGAATTTATTCTCGAAATATAAACATGATGATTCAAATTCGGCACTCTGTATCTTGGAAACGAATGACTTGTGGAAATGTATCTATAGGAACTTTTCTTCTCACTTTGACGTCAGCAACATGCTCCTGAATTTTCTACACGTACTTAAGAAACACTCTGTATATTACGTACGAAACCCATTTCAACTAATATTTGTAAACGCCCCCGTATAAAATGTGATCGTAACTTTCTGAAGCTAATCATATTAAGAAATTACTATAAGTCTTCCTCAAGTAGTTTTGGCTCCAAAGAGGATAAATAAGGCTGTTTTGTATGGCTTTTGTCAAAGACATGTAGAATAAAAAACAAATATTTGAAAAAAAAATTGTGTTGTAAAAAGCCAAAACTTTTAGAAAAAATCGTCTGGTCAGGAAAAAAGAATCTCGATAGGGATTTTCCTAATGAAAAATGCTCAGTCTCACTAATGGGACCGATGATAAAGATTCGCAAAATGTGCTGAATTTTCGCTATTTTTGACACACCCTGTATGATAGGTGGCTTCTTCTATCTCAAAGACCGACCGTCTGACACGTCATTTGACTTTCTTCATACCAGTAATGCTATTATTTTGTTACTAATCATATAAAAAGTAATCGTTTTGGATGAGTGAACCTTACTGTTTTGTTAAAACAACAATTTTTATGATTTTCAAAAATTCGTATCTTCGAAACTGGACATAAACTAATTTAAACTTGCATGTGTAACTTCTAGTGACTTGTAATAAAATATCCCAAAAAATTATCAAAATTTGCTGACAGCCATTTTCCCATGTACCTATTTCCTCTCAACTTCCTCTCAACTTCCATTACAAAAAGGACCGGAATTGCAAACCCGAAAAGCGATCTACGAAGATGCATTGATATCTAGTTAGCCTAGACCAGTTCCCCGCATAAACAAAATATTGCGTTACCATAGCAACGAACAATAACTTATTAGAAGTGTCAGTGTAAAGTTTGACGTCAAAAAAGTAAACCAGAATTACGCAATAAATTAAGAGAAAAAATATGTCCACCGAAATTGTGAAAATCGAAAAATTGGAGTATCGAGCCATCATCAAGTACCTGTATTTAAAAGGGTTAAGAGGTAAGCAGATTTACGAAGATATGCTTAATACCCTTGGTGATCAATGTCCTTCGTATGCGACCGTGAAAAATTGGACTGCAAGCTTCAAAAGAGGTATATTTTCCATTGAAGATGATGACCGATCGGGATGGCCAGTTTCTGTGTCAGTCCCCGAAAATATCGATGCAGTTCATGACATGATTTTAACAGACCGTCGAATTGGGCTAAAACGGATATCTGAAGCACTGAATATTTCATACGAACGCGTCCATCATATAGTACACGTCAATTTGGACATGAGAAAAATTGCTGCAAATGGATCCCCAAATGTTTGAATGTTGACCAAGAGCGTGCAAGGGTAGTAGCATCGCGTTCAATCTGTGCTCGATTTGAAAACGATGTAGACTTCTTAAACCGAATTGTTACTATGAATGGGACTTGGGTACATTTCTACGATCCGGAACAAAGCAACAATCGATGGAATGGCGACACTCCGGTTCTCCAAGACCTAAGAAGTTTCATGTCCAAAAATCTGCTGGAAATTTCTTGCTTCAGTTTTTTGGGATTGCCACGGAATAATCATGATTGATTCTTAGGATAAGGGTACAACAATAACTGGAGATTACTTCTTTTGTTTTTACAGGACAACGCCCCTGCACACAAATCTCATGTTGCCATGCAAAAAATTCGTGATTTAGGGTTTAAATTACTAGAACACCCCCCTTATTCACCAGATTTGGCTCCGTCCGACTATCATCTCTTTCCTCAACTGAAAAAAAGTTTAAAAGGTCGTACATTTTCTTCCAACGAGGAGGTAATAAAAGCTGTGGAGGTCTGGTTTGCAGAGCAAGAAGAAACATTTTTTTGAAAGGTCTAGAGACGTTGCAGGTTCGCTGTAATAAATGTATCCAATTAAGAGGAGAATATGTTGAGTAATAAAATATTTTGACATTGAAATTTTGTTTGGTTCTATAGTGGGCTAAGAATTTTTCAATATATCCTCGTATGGGCCGTGGTGGTCGGCCGGTAGTGCGTTCGCCTCGCATGCGTGGGGTCGTGGGTTCGATCCACCGCACCGGTCTCGTGCATGGCATCACACGTTAATAGGTAAGAGCTGCGTCTTCCCTAGCTCACACAAGTCTCTCGAAGACTTCTGAGGGTTGCGCGTAGGGGTGCAATCGGTTGACGGAATTAACAACAATGTAAACTGAGTTTAATTTGCTTATATTGGAAACAACCGAATAAATTAATCGACAGAGCTCATTCTCGTTGCCGTCCGGTATTTATTAACCAGTAGCTGATACAGAGAGCAGCTCTTTTGACAGATAACGAACGAGCAGATGTTTCAACACAATCGAATTAAACGAAATGATTGAAACCGAAGCTCCCGGGATTTCTTTCGCAACTATCCACTTCACTCAACCGTCCAGAGACAAGACGGAGGTTTTAGCGGAGTTTGATGAAAATTAATTGTTTTTCGAAGTCCCGGCCTCGCCCAACTTCCCTTCCGCGACTACGATTAATTAACGTCAACTTGTCTTCAAACAATCCCGCAGCGTTTCAAAGGCACGCTAGATGGGAAACTAGGGTTTCAGCGAAACCTCTTAATAATCTATAAATAACTTCTTTTGAAAATTCTCCCAATCTCGGACGGTATATCGCCGCAGTCGAGAACGTAATGAAGCCCTCGTTGTGGGTTCGAGTTCTTCAACAAAAGACTTCGGATGTTTTTATCTCATCAAGACAGCGTCGAGAGTGCATGTCGGAGAAAACGTATACTTACTGATATAGGATATAATGTAACGGTTTGGCTCTCATGAGATTGCAGGAAGATACTTTTTTTTCATCCGCAACTCGCTCACAAAGGAAATGTAATACAGTGTGTTCTACGATTCCAAGCAGAATTTGAAATACGCCCTCACGAGAAAACAATAATACTAGCTTGCATTTCCGTCGTTGCTGGGGGTCATATTATTCTACAAACATTCCAGATTGGTCTGGAAATTCCAATCGGAGAAAATCTTTTATAATGTTATAATCATCATTAGTAATATTCAAAAATGCAGAATAAACCTACTGACCAACATAAGACAAGAGATAGGTACAAAAATTAGTTGAAGAACAAGGCACAAAACCTTATAAAAATGGCTTTCAATCCAGTCACCTCGTACATTTTACCTTGCATGATTTGGGGTAGTAGGTTTCTTTTATTTATATTGTTTAGGACCTCGGCGACCTTCCGGATCACCGCCATATAACGTTTAACAGCTAAAAATTTGCACTTTTTCAGATTCCTCCATTTTTTACCCTAAAGTAGGATAACTCCATTCATTTTCAAAGTACATAAAATTTCCTAAATATTGAGCTAAACATGATTACTGTAGTCCTGATAGTTTACGAGATACAGCTTTTCAAAGTTGGTCACAAAAGGGTGTCATTTAATGAGAAACAAAGACAAACAATGGTTACAAGAAAAAATAGAGAAAGAAATGAGGTATAATATTATCTTGTATCATTTCAAATTGAGTACATTTCAGTTTTGTTTAAACCTCTTAGAAGGTCCAGGTTCAAGATACTTTTCCTGGTCTAGGAGGTGAGGTGAGGCCTCTGAGAATATAGTTTCTCTTCATCCAATTCATCGTCATCTAGTAAGTCGATATCAGAAGTTTCCATGATGATCTTCTGTTCGATTCTCACATGACTGTTCACTGCATTGACCGCAGACAATAGAACATTTCAAGCTTTCCTGCAGCTACATGCATTCCCACATCCTTCCTCACAGTTGCAGAAAATCATCTGCATGAGGTGTTAAGGAGCATATCTCGACATCATCACTGGGAAGAGGCTATGTTCTGTTATAGTCCATCCTCATTCAAGTAGACCCGTCCACTTGGAGATAAGTAAGAAGTGAGTGGTAGCGAGCATCGTCTTGAGTTGGAGGGAGTCTGGCAAGGTTAAAATTGTTCTGTGCTCCCAGGTCGTTAAGGTTTTGGAGTGCCTCCCAAACCAGTTTGGAAGTGAACCTGCATGAATGCAGGGCTTTAATCGCCGCCTGACTGTCGGAGAGAATCGCTATGGGTTGGTTCCTAGGACCCCTCCTTAGAATCTCTCTCGTGCAGACGGAGATTGCCGTTACCTCGGCTTGGAATATAGAGGCTTGAGTACCGAGGCTTAGACTGATGTCTTGCCTCGGTCTCTCTCCGTATATTCCAGCCCCTACTCCTTTGCTAGTCTTTGAGCCATCCGTGTACCAAAGTTGCCCTCTTGACAGCATTGGTATGGCCCTTGATGTAACATCCCCATCTTCTATGATGGTGGTGTATGTTCCATCAAATGAGTATGTTGGAGTCATTTTGTTGCTGCTTGATACAACGTAAAAGTATGTTTTGGAATCGTTGTTTAAGGGGAGAATCTTGTTGTGAATTTGATTTCTAGGAACAAATCTTGTGAAGAGATATTTGGGAGTATTGACGGCTAAGAGTTTGTAATTCAAGAAAAAATAAACTACCCAAACACCAAAACTTCGTCACAATCACACTCGACGCGCGTTTCGCCAACAAAGTTAGCATCTTCAGAAGCTAAAAGCTTACAGTAAGCTTTAGAGTAAAGGGTAAGGAGCCAGTAAGGAGCTAGTACTGAACCTTGGGGTGCACCGTGATTTACAATAAATTCGCGGAATTGTGTATCATTTCCACAACTCTTGTTCTGGCGGTTAAAAATGATTTAATGAGCGAATAAGCATTCTGGCTGAATCCAAAATATGGAAGTTTAGTACACAATAGGCTGTGGCTCATTGTGTCAAAAGCCTTTTTGTAGTCTAGTGATAGTAAAAGAGAAATTTGATTATTATCGACTCCATGAAATATATCATCAGATATCGTCAGAAGCGCACTAGCTGAACTATAATTCGATCTGAAACCAGACTGATGTGAAGGTAAAATGCGTTGATCTGTAACATAGTTGCAAATTTTAATCAATTCATGCCTTTTCTTCTCGAGTTATTCATTACGGAACTACATAACGTTTTAACGTCTGAGCCGTATATTTGAAATTTTTGGCGATCTGTAATATTTGGCGATCTCCCTTGAAAGAATTGGCGATTGCGCGTACGTGAATACAGTCTGGGTGGAAAATTTTCCGAACAAACAATAAAAGCAAATACCAACCTCCCGCTCGTTGTTTCCGTAACTAATTCCGAGATTTGGCATGGACCGTAGGATGGCCACCAAGGACTGTATCGTATTGCTGTAAACCACCGGTCGATACTGCTTGTGGTCTTCGGGTGTGAATCCACTCTCGTGGATAATTCTGCAAAAAAAAAACAAAATGTAGATACATATAAACATGGATACCTACATGATGTAGAAACATAACATAGACAATATAATTGTCAGGCTGCCGTCCACAATTACTGAGTTTTTATTCGTAAAAATCGACTTGAAATACTATTTTGCTTGCCAAGGCAGAACAGTCTAAAAACTCTGTGCCCTGAGTGATACTAGTGATAGCTTCACTTTAGTCATATTTTTTGATATATTTGACAATATTGGAACCACTCTCATTTCATTGGTATATTTGAGTCGGCTTGAATATACTATACCTTATATACTACTCGCACTTTCTAAAATACCATTTTTTTGCTTGATGCAAATAATTATTTTTTCTATTTTGAGTCTAAAATGAAGTCATTATGAAACCAAATGCGTATCGAAATCTATTTCGATACGCATTTTAATTTTTTTCGAGATTGGTTACAATGGTAACATCAACTTTCAGATGAACGGAATAGTTCAAGAAACGAGAAAGCGGCCCAATGTTAAATGTGCAAAAATTAATATCCGAAAAATAAAAATATGAGCGTATAGGAAATTAAAATTCAGGATGAGTTTCTATTTCATGCGACTCGATCCTGATTACCAAACATAACCTAAAAAATTGGCAATGTTGCGAAAAGCGGTATTTGTTGATAATTAAAAAACTACACTTCCGATCAGAAAAAGTTAAATTAGTAAATTGTAGGTATTAAAAAAGATCTATCAATTAAATAACCTATATTTTTTTGATATTATTGATACTTATCGAGTTATATCGGAAAAACCGTAAAAAATTGGGTTTTCTATAACGCGTTTATTGTAAGGTATTGAAAATTGTTACTTACAGTTTTGTATAGCCTATGGCAAGCCAAAAAAGTATTTTTCAACAATTTTGATGAATATTGATTATTTTTCAAAATATATGAAGTTTTCTCAAAAAAGATGCTCTCTCAATATGGCTACTCTTGCTCAGGTAATGATGCTATAGTAACGATTCAGGGTTTATTTTTTTCTGTAAATATTTATCAATTTTTCAAAGAAAAACTTCTTTGGCTTGTCATAGGCTACACATAACGGTAAGTAACAAGTTTGAATACCTTACAGTTAACGACTTATAGAAAACCCGATTTTTCACGGTTTTTCCGATATAACTCGAAAAGTATCAATGATATCGAAAAATTATAGGTGACTCAATTGATAGATCTCCCTGATACCTACAATTTCCTGATTTGACTTTTATCGATCGTAGCTGTAGTTTTATAGTTATCAATAAAAAACTACAAAAAATGCCAAATAGATAAAATGGTATATGAAACACGTTTTAAAAGACACTCCTCGCTTCGCTCGTCGTACTCCAAACAACGCGTGCAACAAAATGGTGTCTTATAAAACTTTTATCATAATATACTATTCTCCACGATCATCGCAGAATTTGCCAATTCTGAAATCAAATTTGATTACAGAATGCCGGAATTCTCTCTCTTGAGATTGAAGAAATATTCTGCAACACCTCTGCCCCCATGCAATTTAAATGTATTTACATTCTCTCTCTTATGATAGAATAATATTCTCACACTGGTTAGCAATAATAACATTAGCCTTGACGCAGTTGATTGTCATCGTAGTGGCAAAATTTGAGTAAGTGTCAAAATTATTGCTGTCACGTTTCCTATCTTTGATCGTGGAGAAAGTATAGTCTGCTACTCGGTTACAATGAAAATTCGTGATGCTCGTGGTTCCTCACGCTCGCCTTCGGCTCGCGCTCGGAACTTTCCACTCGCATCGAATTTTCATTCTAACCTTGTTACAGAATATACTATTCTACAACCGTTTACCAGAATAGACTTTGACGCTCTCATAAATCAACGCATCATTTTGTGACAGCATTTCCGTTTTGGAGCGGCAATATTGAAAAACCCCTCGATTTTCACCGCTTGTGTTCAAAACGAACCTCTCTATTTTTGTATGGTGTAAAATAGTGACAGTGAATTCAAATCATTATAAGTAACCCAGTAACCATCATAATGGTGTAGAGGTTTAAAACACAACCGGTGTGAAAACAGCAGCCAAATCTCCGTTGATACCCGATTGACCAGTGGTGCACCGATAACATTTTCAGAACATATTAAAGGTCTCTTACGATAATTATTAATAAATGTCTGTATACTGCTTTTTTTTTTAATAATTTCACTGATGACTGGGTGAAAGTGGACGAAAATGGAACCTTCATATTCGAGAAACCTATCTCAAAGAGGAAATTCTTTAGGAATTTTATTTCTTTATCTTAGCATGAGCAAATTCAACTAGCAACAGATTGAATAAATCATTTGGTGAGAAAATTATTTTAAATCATATGGGGCGGCAATGATTTGACTATGAGATACATATATTTTCTAGCCAATCATTTTCAATATGAATTTCTAATGAATGACTTGGTTATATCATAGAAGGCCTTCCGGCAAATTATGGTATTGAAATAAAATTTCGCTTATTTACCAGTAGTGAATATTTTGACTAAGAAATTTTCATAGAGTGATGGTTTATAGCACAGAACAGATTTCAACGAACTGATGAATAATGACTCCCTTTGGGATATTTCAACCCATAAAATTTTGAATAATAATAATCTTGAATAATAATAATCTTGAATTTATTATAAATAGATTTTGGCAGACGATTTAGTGTCGCAAAAAGTCAATTTTGTGTGAAAATCATCGACTTGCCTCAGGATCCTGGGGGTTCGATATTTCAACCCTATAATATTGAATATTCATTTCTGATAGAAATAGAAGACTTCGTTCTAGCATAAACAGATTTTGGCAGACGATTTGATGTTACAAAAGGTTTATTTCGTGAAAAAATTGTCGACTTCCCTTGGGATCACGGGGTGGATATTTAAACCCAAAAATTTTGAATATTAATTTCTGAAAGAAGTCTTGGTTACAGCATGAACAGTTTTTGGCAGTTGTTTTGTATTGCAAATGATTCGATTCATGAAAAAATTGACTTCCTTTGAAAAAATCCGACCCATTCAGAAATGATTATTCAAAATCTTAGGGTTGAACTCCAGTATCCCAAGGAAAGTCGATAATTTTCACATGAAATGGACCTTTTGGTACACAGAGTAGACTGACAAATTCTGTTTATGCTATAACGAAGTTTTCTATTAGAAATGATTATTCAAAATTTTAGGGTTGAAAAATCCACCCCAGAATTCCAAGGAATGTCTCGATGATTTCAACACCAAATGAACAATGAACCTTTTGCAACCAAAATCTGTTTATGACAGAACAAAGTCGTCGTCGTTTAGAAATTAACATTGACATCGTCCGTATTTGCAATGTGAGTACACTATTATAGTTCAATTTACTCACGCCAACTTATCAGTTTGACAAATTAACTGTCAAAGTTTTCATTTCTGAAAAAGCCTTAAAATGGTCAATATCGGTGGGGAGAGGCAACAAATGATGAAATCAGTGAGATCATGAGAGAGAGAGAGAGACACTGTCATTCATAAGGTTTCTCGGTGGCGCTAATTCACGAAATTGTGTTAGTCAAGATCTTTCACACTGAATGAATTTACGAATGTCCGAGATTTGCATTACTTCATTAATTGAAACGATACTGAGCAATAAAAGTTAATATTTTATTCCAACAAATGAAAATGAGTTACTACTAATCCAGCCAGGTTCCACTATTGGAATTAAGTTGACCAGCATCGAAGAAAAAGCAAATCAGTCATTACATTGTCCCATCCCATACAAGTAGTATAATTTAGTCCAATATATTAAAATATTGAAATTGAAGGGGCATTCCACTTCATGAAATCTCCAGCTCGTAATATCATCGATGATAATCATACCAATCGTTATATTACAGTAAAAAAAATTGAGGAAGAAACATTAATTGCATTTGTCTCATTTTCTTTCAGTTGAAAATACCTCACCCTGATCTACAATCTTATTTTGTGTGGGATAATATACCCATTTGTAGATTCGTTAAATAATCATTAAAAGTCGTTTGTCGAATGTATGGAAACCAAAATCT
This sequence comes from Chrysolina oricalcia, assembly GCA_944452925.2. Lineage (NCBI taxonomy): Eukaryota > Metazoa > Arthropoda > Insecta > Coleoptera > Chrysomelidae > Chrysolina > Chrysolina oricalcia. The sequence continues at coordinate 13,434,536 of OX101818.2, read as the reverse complement.
ATGTTGATAGGCTTTGATATTTGACTAACAATAATGTGTAACAGTCACGGAGTCCAATTACGATTCACCTCTGAATTCGTAAAATGAATATTCTCGTCAAACATAGATCACAGTCAGGACACGTGTGGTTCTCTACTTTGATGTTATGGAAGCATATTGATGAACTAATCGAAGCGGAACATTCCACTACCATCGATTGGGGAAGCTTATGCCACAAAGATAGTCGCTTTGGACGAAGATTTACCCTTCAATCACAATCAACCAGCAGAGTGTAATGAAACGTACGTTTTATCAAGAAACGAAATAGATATTTACGATATTGGTGGTACACGATATTTGCTATTCTACAGGGCGATTCAAAAGTACTTTGACAAACTTCAGGAGGTGATATATAACGTGTTACGGCAGCTATACCCCAGTAGACACTTGATGTCAAGAAAACTTAAATTGAATCTATGCGAGTCTCTAATATTCTCACGAATGGCGTATTGCGACATTATTTATGGTCCGGCTTTACATCAACATAATGTGTCAAGGTTGCAAAAAATCCAAAACAGTTGTATTCGATTTGCGTATGGTATACGTAAGTATGACCATATTAGCAATTCATTTGACGACTCAGGTTGGTTGAAAATGTATCATATAAGAGAAACTCACATTCTAACCGCAACACATAAAATTTTGAAATCAGGAACTCCTGCATATTTGCGGAAAAAATTGTTTTTCTTGTCACGAAAGAATGATTCGCGTAATAAATACCACTTGCTAATTCCGAAACACAAAACCGCTGCTTTATACACACGTAGTTTCTCATACAATGCAGCAAAACTATACAATACGCTACCACATGAACTCAAAGACCTCAGCTTGAGAAATTTTAAAAAACGTTTGAAAGTCGTCTTTAGAACAAGGTAATGATGTCTTTTCTTTTCTTTTCTATTCTGATGACTCTTGCAATGATTTTTGGTATATGTGTAATGAGGTTCTAACCCTATCTTATTATTAAAACATTTGGTTACTATAATAAAAAAAAAAAAAAAAAAATATCAATTTATATCTACTTCAGTTCTTGGAACTTAATATATTTACATGTTTTATGTATACATAAATTATTATTGAAGGTATGTGTATGTGTATATATGTGTGTATATGAATATATGTATATGATATTGTACTTGTCTGCGGACTTATATGTAGATGTTATAGATTAAGTGTGTACGTCCAAGGTTGGGTTTAAAAGCAGCTTTAATAGCTGAACCCCGCCCATTCATCATACTTGTTAACCCTTGCAATTGTTAACCGTTGTATGTGATGAATAAAGGCATGTTATTATTATTATTATTATTATTCCTCACAATATTCTAATATGAATTGCCCAAATAAATATATGTCTGGAAACGCTTCGTTTCCAAGATACAGGGTGTTGAAGTTTTATTTTTATTTTGTTTTTTTTCAAATAACTCTTGAAATACTGAACTTAATTAAACGAAACTTGGTAATAAGAGGTGTTTGAGGTGTCGAATTCGAACCTGATGTTATTATTTCTCTTACTCGTAGGGGGCGCCACCTTCACGTCTTTTTCTTTTTTGAAGATACTTAACTTTTTTGAGCGTACTTCTAGCACATTTTTCAGTAAAAAAATCGATTCCTCTATCATATCTACGTAAAAAAGCTACCCTTGTTAAAAGTCGCTGTAAGCAACCGTTTTCTAAATATTTGGACTTGAAAATTTCAAGTCAATTATTTGATAATCGATGCATGTTGAAGTTATTACCAATTATTTGCATTTTTCACAAGAATGCTTTGGAAAAGAATTTGACGTTTAAGTAAGTAGTTTTGGTAATTACATATTTTGTGACAGTATTTCAACCACCCTATATCTTGGAAACGAAGCGTTTCCGGACATATATTTATTTGGACAATTCATATTAGAATTTTGTGAGGAATCACCTCTTAAAGTTTGTCAAAGTACTTTTGAATCACTCTGTATAACGATGATTTCTCACGCAAAATTTTTATTTATCTGCTGAAAACAAAATCTACCGAGGAAGTTAAGAATGCTTTTGATATTTTGGAGCTTACGCTGAGACTCAGGCTGGCAATAATATCAAAAAACTAAGAACAAACAATGGTTTGGAATATATGAATTCCGAAATGCAGAGAATTCTGCGTCAGGTCGGAATCGAGCATCAAACCAGTTGCACATTTATTCCCGAAAAGAACGGAATGGCCGAACGACTTAATCGTTCAATTATGGAAAAAGTTAAATGCATGTAGTAAGACGCAAAACTAACAAAGTTCAATAAGCAGCATATCTTCTTATCCGATCTCCAAGCAAGAACACTGCTGGTGTGATTCCAGAAGAAATTTGGACCGGTAAGATTCCAGATTTGAGACATATTCGCATTTTTTGGAACACAAACTCCTAAAGAGAAGCGTAAAAAACTGGATCCCCACTCAAAGCCGTGCATTTTTGTTGGAATTAACTCTACAATCAAGGGACACAGGCTATTTGATAAGGCAACACTAGTAAAGTCATTACAAATCGGAATGTGATTTTCATGAATGAAGGTAAAACGAAATTGCAATTACTTCCAGACGTTATTAATTTTCCATTCGAAGAATACAAAGAATCTGATGTGATCTCTTCGCAAACAGAACCATATGTCGAGACGATAGAACCAAAGCGCAGTGTTCGCGAGCGAATTCCACCGAAAAAGTTGCAAGACTTTATTGTAGATACTACTGATGTATATCCGTTTTAGCCTGTTTCAAATCAGAACGACAACCTCAGAATTGGAATAGATGAGACAGCACAACATGTTGTTGAAGCAAATGTAATTCCGTTGCAATCGGAAATCCAACAGATATTCTGATAAGTGTTTTGCGTTATAATGTACAAGAGGAACATTCAACGGAACATCCAAAAGAGCCTGAAACACTTGAGAGAGCACTTGCATCCCCTCAGGTACATTTTTGTAAAATCGCCATGCACGAGGAATTTGAAGCGTTGCAGGCAAATCAAACATTTGCGATCTCTCTTTGGGTCGAAAGGCAATCAAATGCAAATGGGTATTCAAGACCAAACTTGATGTAGTCGGAAAAGTAGACAGACATAAAGCAAGATTGGCGATTAAAAGATGTTCGCAACGGAAACTAATCGACTATGAGAAGACATTCTCGCCTGTTGCTCGTCATGGATCTCTACGATTTTTGTTCGCTTCAGCTGCTCAAAACAAATTAGACATTCAACAAATGGACGTTGTCACAACTTTCCTTCAAGGACAATTGAATGAAGAATTCTACATGGAACAACCGCCATTTTTTGGCTGTTTCTGTCCCTTTACCACATTGTCTGCAGGAAAGTTCTCCGTTGTACAGCCCCATTTTGAGCAAGTATTTTCTTATTGGGCTGTGACCAGTGAGAAGGCCCGTTATCCTGCTCAGCTTGAGTAGATCTTCAGTTTTGTGTTTTGACGGATCTTTAATCTATGTTTTCGCGTGGTGCATGAGAGGGGCTTCGTTCCACCTCTCCCTTTGTTCTCGTTTGATCCAGTCCCGAATGCATCCTCGAATGTCGGATTTAGTAATCCCGAGTGCGGCTTCTGGGCCAATATATGGAGTTGATGAACCGTTTCTGGCTAGTTCATCAGCTTTTTCAATGCCCTCGATGCCACAGTGTCCTGGTATCCACATCAAAGTTGTCTTGTTGTATTCTGAGGACACTGGGTTCTTCTCGGCATTCCCATAACAATCTTGATGTCACCTTCGGGTTCATAAGAGCTTTCAGTGACGCCTGGCTATTTTGATCCTTGCATTGCGCATTAACCTCATGTTGATTTCTCTTCGCATTGCAAGATAGCGTACATCTCTGCCTGGAGAACGGAGGTGTTTGTTCTTAGTGAGACGCTTATTTGGGAATTTCTCCCCTCACTGTACATTCCGGTACCAGTCCCTTACCTGGTTTTGGATCCGTAAGTAAACCAGATCCTCTCTCCAGGTTTGCCCCTGATGTTGTCATCTGACCATTCCCTTCGATCTTGTATGATAACCTCGGAGTTAATGTTGAAGAAGTATCTAGGAGTCATGTGGTCCGTTGGTTCCATTTCAAGAATGTTGCCTCCCACTATATCCTTTATCTTGTTGTGATCCGATCTATTGCTCGATTTTTGTTGCCTTAGAAGTACCATTCTTGCCTCTCCCATAATTGTTATATCAATCGATGGGAGGTCCAACAGTGCTTCCATGGCTAATGTTGGTGTTGTTTTCATAGCTCCCGTTATGCTAAGGCATGCAAGTCTTTGTACCTTGCTCAACTCAGCCGCGGCTTTTTTTTGTGTTGTCTTCGTCCACCATACCAAAGATGCATATGTGATCATGGGTTTCACCTCAATGTTGTATATCCAGTACACTATTTTGGGATTTAGCCCCCATGTTTTCCCGTGTGCCCATCTGACTATCATCAACGTCGCCTCGGCTTTTTGAAGAGAGCTTTGTATCGACTAAAACAGTTAAGTCGTGTCTGGAATGAAGAACTAGATCAAGACTTGAAAGCTTTCGGTATAACGTTCTCATCATAATCCTTAGATCTATTTTCATGTCCTCGACAAGAAAAGGCTTATTGTTGCTGTCTATGTTGACGATATTTTATTGTTTTCGAATTGCGTCGAATGGACTACCGAAGCAAAGACCAAAGTGAATAACAAATTCAGAATGATAGATTTGGGAGATGCTGATCATGTTCTGGGAATCAGAGTAATTAAATCTGATGCACAAATGACCCTCGATCAAGAATTATACATGAAACAAATTCTGGATCGATTTGGCATGAACGATTGTCATGTAGTAACTACTCCAATTAACATTTCTGCAAGTATTTCTAAACAAGACTGCCCCGTTACTGAAGAGGAGAAAGCATGAATGCGAAAAATTCTGTACCGGGAACTTGTGGGATGCATGATGAATTTAGCGAATTGCACAAGACCAGATCTTTGTCATGGGGTCAATCTTCTTGGTCGCTACAGTTCTAATCCAGGATGGAATCATTGGATTGCCGCCAAACACATGCTACGTTACTTAAAAGGCCTCATTCTTCTGTATTCATTCTCCATCCGTGGTTCAATACCTCCAGTTACATTTGATTACATACATTTTAGTGTTTGAGTAGTCCTTCAAGAAGTAATCGAATGGGTATGAATGTGGTGATCGTCTGGACCACTCTACAGAGACATTCAAAAACTACGCAACAAATGGAAAAAATATTTGTGATTTTTCAAAAAAAAATAAAAAATTGTCATCAACTAAGGCTCATCTTGAAACCTACTGAGCCCCTATCAGATATACTGAGTGATTTTCAGTTTCTTGAAAACTAGCAAAATCTCAAAATTAATATTTCTCGGAAAAAAGGTAACATTTTGATGGAATTTTTTAATAAATTCATCAAAACAACAAATGATATGAAATCTAAAAATAAATTAAACAACTACTAAATGAATCAAATGAACAGTAATAAACAAAATAAAATAAAACTCAATAGTTGATAATAGTTTTTGGAAGACGAAACGTCGGATTTCAAATTTGAAATTTCAATCTTCTAATATATAAAAGTAATATTTCATTGAAACCTCCTTCCTTGTCTTGTTAATAGATTTAACTTCACCCTAATACAGTGAAATGTATTTACGATTTGATAAAATGTTTTTAAGAATTACAGAAATATATTCGTTCTCCGAATAGTCTGATCTATACGGGTATGTCATGATATTTAATTAAGTGTACATTGTGCTGTTGGAAAGTTTCCACGTAAATCTGAAAATTGCTGACATTTCAGAGGAAATATTCCTGTTTTCTTCCTGGATATTTTTCTTACAATGAAGTCTAACCTTATCATTTCTAATTATTTGAATCTGACGTAAAAAGACAAAAACTCGTAATCATGATTCCGAGAAGACAGGTTTGGAGTTCTGAGATATTGTATGACTTGAAATGAAATGAAAAATGCCTATCTAGTAGTAGATAGTAAAGTGATATCATTCTTTATATTTATATGTATTTAAGGAATAGGTTTCAAGTAGTGTGGTAGTTTTTAAAATCTGGTTTCCTCCAGAACGAAAATCATGTAATGTTCAGAAACATCGTGAGAGCCAAGGAAAAGTAGGTAGGAATTGATGTTCATACATTTCTGAAGGCTGTATGCCTCAGGAAACATCTCCCGAAGCAGTCAGTTTGAAAGCTTTGTCGTTCGTTGAGAACGAGCCGTGGGAAAGAGATGTTCGGCATTTCTCCAAAGGGATGACAAAGGGATGTGAGGGCAGATCCCGACAAGTAAGTCTCGATGGAACCGCTAACGGTGGAACGATTGATGACATTTCAGAAGAACATTATCGATGAAAGTATCTCCAACCTTTCAACGGTGTTCCGTGTTCCAGAGAAGTCAGCGAGCTTGCAAGTGAAGCATCACCGACGAAACATGGCAAAAGGCCATAATTTCATCAAAAGAAAATGGCCCATATCTATGACTGTTTAAATGTTTTTATGTCAACCTTGTCGCGGTCGTGATTGTATAAGGGGTGTAACTAGCTCAAGGCCCAAATCTTGAATAATGAGAGAGTAATTCGTTCTACCAGCCTTTTAGTTGGGATGTTCTTTGCTAAACGTTTGGAGCTTTTATTCCACAATCTTTTCCCAAAATATCTTCCCCTTGGTTTATATCATCGTCACTTAGTTTTCCGGTGTCTGATGAACTGTTTTCAACAATGGAATCGTTTTATAACAATACATCCTCGTTTCTTGATATTATTTCTTCTTCTTATTTCATACACAAAAAACTAAACAACTAGGTATATATATTCACTAGAAATAGAATAAATTAATTTTGTCTATTTTCCACTAAGAGATTTTATAGTTCGTGATTAGTTTCGGTTTTTAATAACAAATGAATATTCTATGTTATTACACATAATTAAATACTTACAACCCTAATTAAATATATAGCTGATGGCTTCTAATTATTTACTATTTAATCATTACCTGATTCCAAGAAGCGGCATATAGACGGTTTTTACCAATTATAAAATTGAAACATGGAAGGCCAAGGGTGGTCGTTTTTGACCCCAAATTCAGAAAATGTTCTTTATTCATGATATATTGGGAATCATTTTAATAAAAAATAAGAGGAAAGGTGCTAAACATGATATTATGTCATAGTCAGGCAAAATAATCATTAAAAATTTAAAATATTTGTTAGGGGCGTAATTCAGGGGAGGAGAGCAGTGAATGTGCAAAGATGTTTGAAGCACGTAACATACCCGATAACTCAGTTGGACGTGGATTCAACTATAAAAATATATTCCGATAAGATCGAAATATGGGGTTTAATTTTCCGGAACTCCACGGATTTATCGCAATTGAAAAATCAGAAATCACCCTGATGAAACGGGACAACCCAAAGGGGAGAACAGAGCAGGAACACCAAACGACAACAACAGTGGAACAACAAAGTAGCAGTGGAGCACCTTAGAATAAAAAGTACCAGTCTGACTTCTGATTACACTTGTAAGGGGCCATCAGTAGAGCCCAAATGCAAATACCAAATATCTATTTAGTGGGAGGGTTCTCGTGAGAGCTTAGATGATTTGTTTGCTGTCTGATAGTTAGTTCCAGCGGTTATACAAATGAAGAATAGCACTACAAGCCCTAAAAATACATAGTGAAATAGACCTAAATATGGAGCGACAATAATTACCCAGATGTGCTTACCTGAACCTCAAAAACCGAAAATTTCCTCCAAAATATACAGGTTCAAATATCGCAAACAATATGGGGAAATTTCCATATTTGAATTTTCCCAAGACTTATTTATCTACGATCAACGATCTACTGATCTACGATCAAAATAATTTTCGACTAGGATAAATTCAAATGAGTTCGGTTTCCAAGAATGCCAAGTTGTCTCTTCCTCAATGTCGAACCGGATACTCCAATCATAGAATGAAGACCTACTACACAAAAAATCAATGACCTTGAACACCACTTACAGCCACACTGAGAAACGTGAATGAGATTAATGCCATAGAAATACACTAAGAAAAACTAAACTTGGTTGTAGGTTGCAATACTCTGATTATATAATACAGATATCCCGCTCGAAATATTGAAAATTCTTCTTTTAATGTAACAGCATATGTTATTTCAAAGGGAAGGAGAAATGAACACCATTGAAAACTTTTATCCATCCATACATAACTTTTAGAATATTATTTTTCACTACCATATTCACTATCATATTCAGAAGCGAACCCAGCCTTTTTTTTGAGCCAAATTATCTAAAACACTCGGTTCGGGTAACAGTTTTGGTCTTGGGGAGGCAGCCCCCCCCTCCCTACGGCTTTCCTGGGTGCGCTCTTGATCATATTACATCTTCATGGAAAAAGTAATATACCTTTCCACATTTGTATGAGTATTTTAATTTTTTTTCTTCATTCTTGTTAACCTTCAAAATGTGAGGCAAACAAAAAACATTCAGAAAGTATTAAAACACAAATAAAACAGTGTTCTAGAAACTTATTCATTAATATTGTTTTATGTATTGAAACATTTAATTTTATATTTGAACTTCAGAAGACTGGTTTGAAATAACCACTTCTGATGAGTTATGTTCCAGAGGGACAGCCGATATATCTAAGAAATGTAATAGCATTATACAGGGTGTTTCTTAAGTACGTGTAGAAACTTTAGGAGCATGTTGCTGACGTCGAAATAAGAAAAAAAGTTCCCATAAACACGTGTCCGTAAGTTATTCGTTTCTAAGATACAGAGTGTCAAAGTTGAATTCTTATATTTGTTTTTTGTAAATAAATTCTAAAATATTTGTGATATTCGAGTAAAGTTTGGTATCTGAGATGATTTTTCAATGAAAAAAAAAATCTAATTTTATGTTAATTGTGAAAAAACTAATTTCTAATTGAATTTATTTTAAATTTAGAAATCTTGTCATTCAAAATCACTTGCATCGATTATTTCAAATCTCAATAACTCGAAAACAGTTGCTCGCAGTGTCCTCTACCTCTACAAAAACTAAATAATAAATATTCTCAGATACCAAACTTTACCCAAATATCAAAATAATTTTGAAATTATTCACAAAAAATAAAAACATGAATTCAATTCTGACACTCTGTATCTCAGAAACGAATAACTTGCGGACATATGTTTATAGGAACTTTGTTTCTTATTTTGATGTCAGCAACACGCTTCTAAATTTTCTACACGTACTTAAGAAACACCCTGTATATTGAAAACATAATTTCAAATATTGTTTTTCTTGCAATCGCTGCCAGAGGTACCGTAATCCATACATGGCTACAGTACATTCGGAATAGGGCTTTGTTCCAAAAATCGTCCTCATTACTTGAAAGAATGAATAATTTGATGGCAGGTTCACTTGATGCAGGTGTTACTCGAGTAACTTGAGGAAATATTGTAGGAATTTTTTCTAGATTCATCCTGAATGATCCTTTCTTCCACAAATTGAAGCAAACAAATTGTACAATTTATATGCAGTTCTTTGGTGTTCCTTCCGAGCAAATCTTCTCTGCCGGCTGCCTTTAGCCACAATGCCAATTTAAAATAATATTTGAAAGTATCATGTATTCATTATAATGAAAAATTTATTAGACATACCTAGTACGATCTTTTACAAGAGAAAACATGCTTCCATTCCCACCCGTTTTAGAAGAACATCTCCAAAATATACAAATAGTTCTTCCTTGGCAATGCATTCTTGTCTATTCAAAATAGCTGGTACGAAGTACAAAACAGAACGAATGATGTTTGTTTGAAAGTGGTTGACAATGTATTTTTGAGTAAGGTTATTCTGGACTTTCATTGTCTAAAAAAGAACAAAGAAAAATTCAATTATCTGCAATTTTTAATCACGCCGTTTCAACTGTTAAAATCTACAGTCGTTATCAAGTGCATAATGCGACAATCTCAAGGATACTTCTTATATATGCTGTGGATAATTTTGTGTCATTAGCCTAGGGGTAATTTGGCGGTATTCAGGTAAGCTTGTTAACTACAGTGCCAGGTCCCTCCGGTACAGCATTGTTAATTCTTATCGCAATTTCAATTGATCCATGCCACTAATTAAGGATTTCCACACATTACGGATTTCTATGCTGGCTTGACTAAAGACTTTGTTGTTCATAATATATGCACTCTCTTTAAACTTCCTTCTATACCAGCCCTCTTCTTTATGGATGACTTCGGCCGAAGCGAATTATTAGTGATCAGATAGCTGCTATCATTTCTTAACATTTATTACAAATCATTGACGTGTTGAATATTCCAAAATTTTCATCCCCTAGGGGTTGAATAAGAATAACCCTTATAGATAGAAAATTCCCTAGTAAATATAGATCCCAAAGTGGTCGGTTCCAGAATTGTTCACAAGATTGTTTATAATTTTTGTACAAACTATCGAAGTATTAAAAATTACAGAATGGAGGGTCCCCAAGGGGTTGAACACCCCCAAACTTCTCAAAAATCCTATTACATTATCTATTGCGGTATTGCGCGTATCGTTAAAATTGTCCACAAAAATGATTAGAATCTATCGACGTGTTGAAAATTTCAGAATGATGATTTCCATAGGGTTAAACACCCCACACAGCGCATAAACTCAATTCAATTATCATTATCACCTTTTGAATATCCGAAATCTTTCTGGAGAAACCATCATTGAAATTGAGGAGGCAAGAGGCATAAAATATCTCGGTATCATGATAGATAGGCACTTCAGATGGGATTTGCATGTGAATTATTTGGTAAATAAATTACGAATGCTACTACCTAAATTCAAGTTCCTCAAACAATTCTTGTCACTACCCCAACTGAAAATGATGTGCTCTTGTGCAGTCCCAACTATCATATGGCATAATAGGAGGGGGAAGTGCCACCATTACATATATGAAACATGTTGAAGTGATACAAAAATGGATTCTGAAAAATGTTCAATAAAAAACGTACATACCCCACAGATGAGCTATATCGAGAATCAGGAATTTTCGACTTGAGACAAATATACGGACAAACACTGTTGATGAACACTTTCAAAAACAAACACAAAATTCGTTATAAACAACATCTCTACAGTACCAGAAATAAAAATCTCGTAACAGAAAAACAAAATGTTAAAAAAAAAATGGTCTGAGAAACCATCCCACTTAGCTCTGAAAATATTTGATATTCTTACACAAATTAAAAAATGGCTTCATGAAACACCTACAAGTATTATTCATGACATTTTCAATGCTATGAACTAGAATACGAAATTCAAAAATAGTGATATCTTGTAGTCATAATACTGAACTACGTACTCTTTGTACCATTCATGTCTTGACATGTTTATAAATAAATATATCCTTAATATTATATGTGCAATTTTCCTTGTTATTAGTGTTTGTATTTAGTATAATTTCCATTGTTGCTTACATTACATATTATTTACATATTTATTTACATATTATTTACATTATTCACATTATTCAGATATATATATATATATATATATATATATATATATATATATATATATATATATATATATATATATATATATATATCAAACCCTCATATTTCGTTGAGCATGAAATAATTCGAAATTTTCTTTGACTCAAGTTGTAGTACTCGGAAATACCTACCTTTATGTTTACGTAACTTTTGTATATCCATTTTCCACGGCTAACTACGACCAAATGAAAAGTGAAAAATTGGGAAAAACATACTAGGCATTTTTTTATCGCAAAAATAACACCAGATTCTGATTCAGAACATCTTAAAACCCCCAAATCTCAATGCTTGAATCATTTGAATATACAGGGTATCATTCATTCTGATCAGAGTTAGCCTTAGAAAAGTGATATTTGGCTATTTTTCAAAGTATTAATTAAATATTTTTGGGAATTCTGTGACAAGAGAAGACATTTTGGAAATTTTCCAAGCATTATTTATGGATTAGAGTTGAAAATGCTACCAGCTACAGATGATACCCTGTATATTCAAATGATTCAAGCATTGAGATTTGGGGGTTTTAAGGTGTTCTGAAACAGAATCTGGTGTTATTTTTGCGATAAAAAAAATGCCTGGTATGTTTTTCCCAATTTTTCACTTTTCATTTGGTCGTAGTTAACCGTGGAAAATGGATATACAAAGGTTCCGTAAACATAAAGGTAGGTATTTCCGAGTACTACAACTTGAGTCAAAGAAAATTTCGAATTATTTCACGCTCAACGAAATATGAGGGTGTGGCTGCTCAAAGTGGGACACACTGCATATATATAATTTAATATAGTTTAGCGGATCAAAATTTATATTCCTATATACATAGTTGCTATTAGTATCAACTATTGTGAAGGTGTCCGATCACTGCTCATTGTCAAGAACGTTGTTCTTTTAGAGATGGATGATCACCGGCATATATGTGTGTATAACTAGAAAATTAGATCAACCATACAAGTACCTTGTACTTCTGGTTTCTTCATGTTTATTCCAATGTTATAAGAAAATTACTTTATGTTCTGTATATGCTGAATATTGAATAAACGGTTATTATTATTATATTATTATTATCGACGCCGAAGTGTTGAAAATTTCAGAATGATGATTTCCATGGGGTTGAACACCCTACACAGCGTATAAACTCATTTCACTGCATTGCAAAGTGAACGATTTCGAATATTCATATTATACCGTTAAAACAATAACCTCTAAGGAGTTGACAGAAAATCCGCAACAAGCCTTATTTCATCGAGTTTCAAGATTTATTACACTGTCTCACAAGCTTCTACTGCATTTTTTTTAGAGAATGGATTATATCAACCATAGAAATTGAAATTGTGAAGAGTGGGTTGTGTTAATAAATTTTTGTGTGGCGATATGATAGGAAATCCGACGTGAACTATATTTCATCGAGTATTAGAATTCTTTACAGTATCCCACACGCTTTTACTGCCTGTCTTCAGTTGCTCATGGACAATATCAACCATGGAAATCAATATTTTGAAGAGTGGGCTGTGTTAATAAATTTTTGTGTTGCGACATGATAGGAAATCCGACGTGAACTGTATTTCATCGAGTACCTATTAGAATTCTTTACAGTATTCCACACGGTTCTACTGCCTGTCTTCAGGTGCTCATGGACAATATCACCCATGGATATCGATATTTTGAAGAGTGGGCTATGATAATAAATTTTTGTGTTGCGATACGAGATACGATATGAAATCCAACGTGAACTTATTTCATCGAGTATTACAATTCTTTACAGTATCCCACACGCTTCTACTGCGCATCTTTTGATGCGCATGAATAGACGTATAATAATGTTCTGACGTAACGACCAGTAAATACGTTTTTGCAACAATTATCAATTTTACAAAAAAATCGTGGAGCCTATTAATTAGCGGTCATACCCTTAGAGGATATTTTTTTAACGGTATAATGTGAAAATCCGAAATAGTTTACTTTGCAGTGCATTGAATTGAGTTTATGCGCTGTGTGGGGTGTTCAACCCTATGGAAATCATCATTCTGAAATTTTCAACACGTCGATAGATTCTAATGATTTTTAAATAGTTTTGTGGAAAATTTTAGCGATACGCGCAATGTAATAGATAATGTAATAGGAATTTTGAGAAGTTTGGTGCTGTTCAACCCCTTGGGGGCCTTTCATTAGGTGATTTTTGACACTTAGATAGTTTGTACACAAATTATAAACAATCTTCTGAACAATTCTGGCACCGACCACGTAGGGATCTATATTTGTTAGGGAATTTTCTTTCTATAAGGGTTATTTAACCCCTAGGAGATGAAAATTTTAGAATTTTCAACACGTCAATGATTTGTAATAAATGTGTAAGAAATGTTAGCAGCCATTTGATCATCAATAATTGCGTATTTTTGCAAAATACAGAATGTGTGGTGCAGCTTTATTTAAAAGTTAGCACACGCCCATTTCCTGGAAAACGGGGACTGTAAAAAATTTTTTGGTTGAGACTCAAATTTGTAATAAATGTTTACAAATTTGTTCAATAGTTTTTTTTGGAGTGTGCCGCAAATGCTGGTGTAGCTTTTAGTTCATTTATTTTGTTAATTGAAAAATCTTTAAAAACTATTTCTCAAAGAGTCAGCAATTATATTAATTGAAAATTGATCCATTATCATCTAATATTGTCAGGAAAATATTATATATTGATTATTGTCATATCTGATATAAAAAGAAATGTATTTAATCTTTTTGTAAATTGGAGTTGTTACTTCAGGTTGGGCTAGAGCAGTCTATGACTGAGCCCCGCCTTAATAAAGTCATTATTATTATTATTAAAAGGAAGAAGAGGTGTTAATGGGGTAACCTTACATCTTCCAACTGACCGAAACATAGATTACGCAAATTCACCCCCCCCCCCCCCCCGTACGGCACTGCGTAAAATCCGATATCAATCAGCAACCTGGAATTAACTTTGCGCGGAGCCGGAAGAAAACCGACTTCTTACATGTTCCGCATGAAATATAACCCTATATAAACGAAAGGCTCGCCGAATGCAAACATTTATCAGATTATCTATATTTATGGTCGGTGCAAGTCGATCGTTCGGCCGACCGACTCTGCGGAAGTGACATCATTCCTTCGAGAAAAACAAGTTTTATGGATTTCACGATCCGGTCGCCAGAACGGTCGTTCTCGAATTTTCGATTCCCTCGGGATCATCTGCGATCCGGGACCGATCATTTTGGTCCATAGCATCGCCACACTGTATTTATTGGGAAAGTACAGGGTGGGGCTATGGTGCGATCAGAGTGCGATTGCTCCAGTTCTAAGATTGCTAGGAATGTGATTAAAAAAACAAATTAAACTAAACAACAAGGTGTATGTTTGATGGATGATAGAACCACAAAAAGATCGATGGGAACAAGGCTGAAGGAACATCAGAGGAACTGCAGATTAGGCCAAACGGACAAGTCAGTAGTGGCAGAACACGCGCTCAGTGAAGACCACAAGATTCTGTTTGAGGACGTAAAACTTCTTGCCCCCAACCAGGGATACCATAGCCGATTTGTACGGGAGGCAATAGAGATCCACAAACACACGGAAAATTTCAACAGAAAAGAAGAAGCTGTTAACCTCAACCGAATATGGAATCCCATTCTTAGAAATTCCAGAGTATCAAAAGAAAACTACGGCATTGAGACAGCAGGCAAAAAGGTGTCAATTAATGTTATCGAAAATATGCTTAACCCCGATACGAGAATAAGTAATTCTGAAAGAACAAAGGATATCATCAACATTAAGCCGACAGGTAGAAAGGGGTCAATTAGGGTTAGCGAGAATCCAGATACGGTAATTAACAAACAGGACTACCTAATGAATGATGGTTTTTCGGGTTTTTAGGCCGACGTTTATTTAGAGAAAATCTCGACGTTTCGCCAACACGAGTGGTTGGCATTTTCGAGAGAAATGTTTACAGCTTCGATCATTGAACACTACTTGTTTGGTATGCGTTGTCTCAGCCAGTATTTATGGGTCGACGTACTCGTACCTGCGTCCGGTGCCATCGTACCTGCGTCCGGTGCCATCGTCCCTGCGTCGGGTACCCCTTCGGATTCATTAATTACCCGGTATGGTGTTATTACCGTTTTCTTAAGAACAGGTAGCCATGCTTTGTTCAATTGTAACCCTTCTTCAGTTCTGTTGAAGTTGTTGGGATGTTCAACAACTTCAACAGAACTGAAGAAGGGTTAAAGGAAGAAGGAATAAAAATGTAGTATAATTATGTATTCCAATATTTTATTATGAATAATGGGATATAAACTACTTTTTGTTATACAAATAATGAAGAAAGTAGAAAATAATTGAAAATATTGAGAAAAGCATGATTCAGAGACTTTTCTCAATAAACCACCTAGTTACAGAGACCATTTTAAAGCAGACATTTCAACAATTAAAAAGGTCACTTATAGACCTCCGAAATACGAAAAATATCAAGATAATTGTTCGTGGAAGATAAAGGTATTTTTTCGAAAACTGTAAATTACTCGAAAACAAGAAGTCATTTGCGAAAATATCATGCTTATTCGACACAAAAAAATTTATATATAGTCTTTCCAACATCAATTGCAGATCATAAAAACTCGTTTCAAAGCCTTACCGACAATTTTGTTTGATATGCCGACATCTCATTTATATGATGATTTATGACTCTCCAGCCAAATATTTTGCATTTTACTGCACATCAATTAAGGTCATGTGGACCGCGACGTATCCATTGAACCTATACGAGTTGTTGCAATTAATATTGGAAAGACATATCTACAAATTTGCATCTAAACTAAATCATTCAAATGCGAGAAAAAAAACTGAAAAATCGTTTTTTTGGAATTTTAACGGTTAATTTGAGGTTATGTCAAAAAGTGTTGAATGAGAAAGTTTTCGATTTTTTATCATCTACAACTGTTTCATTGAACATATTCATGTAGGTCATGTTTCGCCGCAAATCGCAAAAAACGTTTTTAACCCCTAAACTGCACCCCCCCCCCCCCATTTCACCATTTTGAGTGTTCATTTATTCGAGAAAAAAATTAAATATAGAAAAATCGTTTGTTTTGCCATTTGGCGGATAATGATAGGTTATGTCGAAAAGTTTTCGATTACTTAATTATCTACAACTTGTCCTTTGAACATTTTCCGCTAAGAGGTCACGTTTCGCCGCAAATCCCAAAAACCGTTTTCAACCACTGAACCCATTTCACCATTTTGAGTGTTTACGTGTATAAATTTTATTTTCCTTAAAATTGGAACCTCAACAACATTCTCCACCTGGTCCTTGCCTGTTACTTTTTTTCTTGTTCGTTTTGGCACAAGCCTAGCTATAGAAACAACTCTCTTGAAATGATTATTTAATTTTCATTTTGAATGAATAGAAGTTCGGATTTTTTTAGTTCCCCTAAAAAAATATCAACTAAACCTGAAATAGTTATAAACGTTACAAGGCCGGATTCGGTTGCTGTAATCCTCGGCTGCGCCTCGTAATTCTACAGAAAAATCCCAACATCGTGTTGTCATGGAACAGCTTAACAATATCACAACAATATTATAAACAACGTCAGTTTTTTGTGTTCGCAAATTCGCTTTAACAACGACCATGGATGGAATTGAAGAAATTGAGGAACAAAATAAAATTTCTTTAGAAATATTGGAAGAATCAAGTGCAGCGAGTATTGATTTACTGCCAAAAATAACTCAAGAGCGATATCAAAAAGAATATGAAAATTTTGAAGAGTGGCGTAAAAGCAAGAATGTAAATGTGGTTAATAAAGATGTATTATAAGCCTGTATAAAAGGAAAATCAGAGGTTTATTCTCCTAACTCGCTGTGAACCAAGATTTCAATTTTGAAACTTGCTTTGAAACTTTATGACAACATTGACATTTCAATGCTAGTTATTTCAAATCGTACACCATATTAGAGTATCACCTACAGAAATGGTATTTTCAGATTTGGAAAATTATTTTTGTTATTGAGACGAAAGTCTGATGGATACACACAAAAGAAAGCAAAAATTTTGTCTGAAGAAGAAGTAAGTAACTAAGTTATTGTTGGAGGCAGATGATCATACATGGTTGCTTGAAAAGATTGTATGTGTGGAATTTTTGGCGCCTGTAGACGTGACGAACTTGTTAAGCTGACTGTGGATGATTTTGAAAGCACTAGTACCAGAGTTTTGGTTACATTGAGGTATACTAAAAACAAAAAGAAAAGGGTATTTGTCATTCCCAAAGAAGAACTTCCTTTTGATGCCTATGGTTTATACCAAAAGTACTTAGATGCGGCCTTCAAATTTGGAAAATCGGCGATTCTTCATTGGTTATGGGAATGGTAAATGTGTAAAACAAGTTGTGGGCGTTCATACTATTGGAGCTGTTCCAAAAAAAATTGCAGCATTTAGACTGGGAGATGCGGTGACAGATATCAGGTAACGATTTGCTCGTTTATGCATCTGACACCAGTGAAAAAATTATAGGCGTCAACTTGGGGAAAAAATATTTAAATTTAGACGATTTTCTCGTTGCTGCCAATTGAAATAATGGAAGTTTCCATCATAAATGTCCCATAAAAAAAGTGGCATAAGGTTTGCGGATGTCGAAGTGAGGTTAAGTGCCGAAATTGAGTTTTTTATATGAAGGCCACGCGGCGACCGCTCACATTTTTCATAATTTTTGTAGGAATTATCACATCTTTCACTGGTCTCAAAGGCATAATCGAGAAAATCGTCACCTGAAATTTGTCACTATATCCCAGTCTATTTCTTAAAATTTGAAAATCATCAACTCTACACAGGGCACTCGTTTCGCAGATCCTCGGCTACTGTGCTTGTAGAAAATGGTGGCGATCTACTATCGGTAAAAGAACTTGGAGGTTGGAACTCCTCTGCGGTGGCGGAGTCGTATATTGAAATTCAGTTTCTAAGAGAATGAAGATAACGAGACAACTATTTCATAGTAATGAGACCACACCGACAACAAGTTCAAATACTGGTGCTATAGATGGTAAATCTCTCATCAATTGAATAGAAATTTCAAATAATAGCAATTGTCAAATTACTTCTCAAATTTATGAATAGTTAGTATTATTATAATTATTATTGTGAGCAGACCGGAGTGAAACTGGCAAGACGACATCGCCAGCAAGACGGACAGCGCTACGCTTCGATGAAGTTGTACCCGGTATCGCGGCGGAGTATGGGTAGTCATTGAATCACGTTAATTTTTGTCCGTTTTGATGAAATATTATTATATGAACCTGCTGAAGAGACCAGAACCGATTACATATTCAAAGCAGTATAATTAATTGCTACAAAGAAAACTCTTCATTGAACTGATGAAATAGAAGTTGATTTTGTATACCTCATTTGATCTCCTCCCATAATGTTTCTGACTTCAAATAACATCTTGTTGCATTTTATTCATAGTGAATAATTGAATACGATAAATGTGAAATTTGATTTTGTAGCATTCATTTGACGTACTTCCCTCTTTCTAGAAAAATTGGAAAAAAATGTTTCTGCCTGTCAATATCATCTTGTTGGGATTTTTATCGTGAATAATATTACGAAAGGATGTGTTGAATACGTTGAATGTGAAATTTGATTTTGTAGCATTCATTTGACCCCCTTCCCCCACTAAAGAAAAAATTAAAAAAATGTTTCTGTCCTTCAAAATCATCTTGCTGGAATTTTTTTCGTGAGGAATGTTGAGAAATGAAGTGTTGAATACGTTGAATGTGAAATTTGATTTTGTAGCATTCATTTGACCCCCTTCCGCCACTCAAGAAAAAATTAAAAAATGTTTCTGCGTTTCAAAATCATCTTGCTGGAATTTTTTTTCGTGAGGAATGTTGAGAAATGAAGTGCTGAATACGTCGAATGTGAAATTTGATTTTGTAGCATTCATTTGACCCCCTTCCCCCACTCTAGAAAAAATGAATAAAATGTTTCTGCCCTTCAAAATCATCTTGCTGGGATTTTTTTCATGAGGAATGTTGAGAAATGAAGTGTTGAATACGTTGAATGTAAAATTTGATTTTGTAGCATTCATTTGACCCCCTTCCACCACTCAGGAAAAAAGAAAAAAATGTTTCTACCCTTCAAAATCATCTTGCTGGGATTTTTTTCGTGAGGAATGTTGAGAAATGAAGTGTTGAATACGTTGAATGTGAAATTTGATTTTGTAGCATTCATTGGACCCCCTTCCCCCACTCTAGAAAAAATGAAAAAAATGTTTCTGCCCTTCAAAATCATCTTGCTGGGATTTTTTTCGTGAGGAATGTTGAGAAATGAAGTGTTGAATACGTCGAATGTGAAATTTGATTTTGTAGCATTCATTTGACCCCCTTCCCCCACTCTAGAAAAAATGAATAAAATGTTTCTGCCTTTCAAAATCATTTTTCTGGAATTTTTTTCTTGAGGAATGTTGAGAAATGAAGTGTTGAATACGTTGAATGTGAAATTTGATTTGGTAGCATTCATTTGACCCCCTTCCCCCACTCTAGTAAAAATGAAAAAAATGTTTCTGACTTTCAAAATCATCTTGTTGGGATTTTTTCAGTGGAGAATGGTGAGAAATGAAGTGTTGAATACGTTGAATGTGAAATTTGATTTTGTAGCTTTCATTTGACCCCCTTCCCCCAAGCCACTCTAGAAAAAATGAAAAAATGTTTCTGCCTTTCAAAATCATCTTGCTGGGATTTTTTTCGTGAAGAATGATGAGAAATGAAGGGTTGGATACGATGAATGTGAATTTTGATTTTGTAGCATTCATTTGACCCCCTTCCCCCACTCTAGAAAAAAATTAAAAAATGTTTCTGCCCTTCAAAATCATCTTGCTGGGATTTTTTTCGTGAAGAATGATGAGAAATGAAGTGTTGAATACGTTGAATGTGAAATTTGATTTTGTAGCATTCTTTTGACCCCCTTCCCCCACTCTAGAAAAAATTTAAAAAATGTTTCTGTCCTTCAAAATCATCTTTCTGGAATTTTTTTCTTGGGAAATGTTGAGAAATGAAGTGTTGAATACGTTGAATGTGAAATTTGATTTTGTAGCATTCATTTGACCACCTTCTCCCACTCTAGAAAAAATTAAAAAATGTTTCTGCCTATCAAAATCATCTTGCTGGGATTTTTTTCGTGAGGAATATTGAGAAATGAAGTGTTGAATACGTTGAATGTGAAATTTGATTTTGTAGCATTCATTTGACCCCCTTCCTCCACTATAGAAAAAATGAAAAAAATGTTTCTGCCTTTCAAAATCATCTTGTTGGGATTTTTTCAGTAGAGAATGGTGAGAAATGAAGTGTTGAATACGTTGAATGTGAAATTTGATTTTGTAGCATTCATTTGACCTCCTTCCCCCAATCTATAAAAAATGACAAAAAAAATTCGGCCTTTCAAATGGTCAAATGAATGCTACAAAATCAAATTTCATATTCAACGTATTCAACACTTCATTTCTCAACATTCCTCACGAAAAAAATCCCAGCAAGATGATTTTGAAAGGTAGAAACATTTTATTCAGTATTTCTAGAGTGGGGGAAGGGGGTCAAATGAATGCTACAAAATCAAATTTCACATTCAACGTATTGAACACTTCATTTCTCACCATTCTCCACTGAAAAAATCCCAACAAGATGATTTTAAAAGTCAGAAACATTTTTTTCATTTTTTCTAGAGTGGGGGAAGGGGGTCAAATGAATGCTACAAAATCAAATTTCACATTCAACGTATTCAACACTTCATTTCTCAACATTCCGCACGAAAAAAATCCCAGAAAGATGATTTTAAAAGGCAGAACATTTTTTTCATTTTTTTCTAGAGTGGGGGAAGGGGGTCAAATGAGTGCTACAAAATCAAATTTCACATTCATCGTATTCAACACTTCATTTCTCAACATTCCGCACGAAAAAAATCCCAGCAAGACGATTTTGAAAGGTAGAAACATTTTTTAATTTTTTTCTAGAGTGGGGGAAGGGGGTCAAATGAATGCTACAAAATCAAATTTCACATTCATCGCATTCAACCCTTCATTTCTCATCATTCTTCACGAAAAAAATCCCAGCAAGATGATTTTGAAAGGCAGAAACATTTTTTTTCATTTTTTCTAGAGTAGGGGAAGGGGGTCAAATGAATGCTACAAAATCAAATTTCACATTCAACGTATTCAAAACTTAATTTCTCACCATTCTCCACTGAAAAAATCCCAACAAGATGATTTTGAAAGTCAGAAACATTTTTTTCATTTTTTCTAGAGTGGGGGAAGGGGGTCAAATGAATGCTACAAAATCAAATTTCACATTCAACGTATTCAACACTTCATTTCTCAACATTCCTCACGAAAAAAATCCTAGCAAGATGATTTTGAAGGGCAGAAACATTTTTTTCATTTTTTCTAGAGTGGGGGAAGGGGGTCAAATGAATGCTACAAAATCTAATTTCACATTCAACGTATTCAACCCTTCATTTCTCATTATTCTTCACGAAAAAAATCCCAGCAAGATGATTTTGAAAGGCAGAAATATTTTTTCATTTTTTCTAGAGTGGGGGAAGGGGGTCAAATGAATGCTACAAAATCAAATTTCACATTCAACGTATTCATTTCAACTTCATTTCTCAACATTCCTCACGAAAAAAAATCCCAGAAAGATGATTTTGAAAGGCAGAAACATTTTATTAATTTTTTCTAGAGTGGGGGAAGGGGATGAATGCTACAAAATCAAATTTCAGATTCAACGTATGCAACACTTCATTTCCACCATTCTCCACTGAAAAAAGGGAAGAGGGTCAAATGAATGCTACAAAATCAAATTTCACATTCAACGTATTCAACACTTCATTTCTCAACATTCCTCACGAAAAAAATCCCAGCAAGATGATTTTGAAAGGCAGAACATTTTTTTCATTTTTTTCTAGAGTGGGGGAAGGGGGTCAAATGAATGCTACAAAATCAAATTTCACATTCAACGTATTCAACACTTCATTTCTCACCATTCTCCACTGAAAAAATCCCAACAAGATGATTTTGAAAGTCAAAAATTTTTTTTTATTTTTTCTAGAGTGGGGGAAGGGGGTCAAATGAATACTACAAAATCAAATTTCACATTCAACGTATTCAACACTTCCTTTCTCAACATTCCTCACGAAAAAAATCCCAGCAAGATGATTTTGAAAGGTAGAAACATTTTTTAAATTTTTTCTAGATTGGGGGAAGGGGGTCAAATGAATGCTACAAAATCAAATTTCACATTCATCGTATTAAACCCTTCATTTCTCATCATTCTTCACGAAAAAAATCCCAGCAAGATGATTTTGAAAGGCAGAAACATTTTTTAAATTTTTTTCCAGAGTAGGGGAAGGGGGTCAAATGAATACTACAAAATCAAATTTCACATTCAACGTATTCAACACTCCATTTCTCACCATTCTTCACTGAAAAAAATCCTAACAAGATGATTTTGAAAGTCAGAAACATTTTTTTCCTTTTTGCTAGAGTGGGGGAAGGTGGTCAAATGAATGCTACAAAATCAAATTTCACATTCAACGTATTCAACACTTCATTTCTCAACATTCTTCACGAAAAAAATTCCAGCAAGATGATTTTGAAGGACAGAAACATTTTTTTGATTTTTTCTAGGTGGGGGAAGGGGGTCAAATTAATGCTACAAAATCAAATTTCACATTCAACGTATTCAACACTTCATTTCTCAACATTCCTCACGAAAAAAATCCCAGAAAGATGATTTTAAAAGGCAGAACATTTTTTTCATTTTTTTCTAGAGTGGGGGAAGGGGGTCAAATGAGTGCTACAAAATCAAATTTCACATTCATCGTATTCAACACTTCATTTCTCAACATTCCGCACGAAAAAAATCCCAGCAAGACGATTTTGAAAGGTAGAAACATTTTTTAATTTTTTTCTAGAGTGGGGGAAGGGGGTCAAATGAATGCTACAAAATCAAATTTCACATTCATCGCATTCAACCCTTCATTTTTCATCATTCTTCACGAAAAAAATCCCAGCAATATGATTTTGAAAGGCAGAAACATTTTTTTCATTTTTTCTAGAGTAGGGGAAGGGGGTCAAATGAATGCTACAAAATCAAATTTCACATTCAACGTATTCAAAACTTAATTTCTCACCATTCTCCACTGAAAAAATCCCAACAAGATGATTTTGAAAGTCAGAAACATTTTTTTCATTTTTTCTAGAGTGGGGGAAGGGGGTCAAATGAATGCTACAAAATCAAATTTCACATTCAACGTATTCAACACTTCATTTCTCAACATTCCTCACGAAAAAAATCCTAGCAAGATGATTTTGAAGGGCAGAAACATTTTTTTCATTTTTTCTAGAGTGGGGGAAGGGGGTCAAATGAATGCTACAAAATCTAATTTCACATTCAACGTATTCAACCCTTCATTTCTCATTATTCTTCACGAAAAAAATCCCAGCAAGATGATTTTGAAAGGCAGAAATATTTTTTCATTTTTTCTAGAGTGGGGGAAGGGGGTCAAATGAATGCTACAAAATCAAATTTCACATTCAACGTATTCAACACTTCATTTCTCAACATTCCTCACGAAAAAAAATCCCAGAAAGATGATTTTGAAAGGCAGAAACATTTTAATTTTTTTCTAGAGTGGGGGAAGGGGTTCAAATGAATGCTACAAAATCAAATTTCAGATTCAACGTATGCAACACTTCATTTCCACCATTCTCCACTGAAAAACTCCCAACAAGATGATTTTGAAAGTCAGAAACGTTTTTTTCATTTTTTCTAGAGTGGGGGAAGAGGGTCAAATGAATGCTACAAAATCAAATTTCACATTCAACGTATTCAACACTTCATTTCTCAACATTCCTCACGAAAAAAATCCCAGCAAGATGATTTTGAAAGGCAGAACATTTTTTTCATTTTTTTCTAGAGTGGGGGAAGGGGGTCAAATGAATGCTACAAAATCAAATTTCACATTCAACGTATTCAACACTTCTTTTCTCACCATTCTCCACTGAAAAAATCCCAACAAGATGATTTTGAAAGTCAAAAATTTTTTTTTATTTTTTCTAGAGTGGGGGAAGGGGGTCAAATGAATACTACAAAATCAAATTTCACATTCAACGTATTCAACACTTCCTTTCTCAACATTCCTCACGAAAAAAATCCCAGCAAGATGATTTTGAAAGGTAGAAACATTTTTTAAATTTTTTCTAGATTGGGGGAAGGGGGTCAAATGAATGCTACAAAATCAAATTTCACATTCATCGTATTAAACCCTTCATTTCTCATCATTCTTCACGAAAAAAATCCCAGCAAGATGATTTTGAAAGGCAGAAACATTTTTTTAATTTTTTTCCAGAGTAGGGGAAGGGGGTCAAATGAATACTACAAAATCAAATTTCACATTCAACGTATTCAACACTTCATTTCTCACCATTCTTCACTGAAAAAAATCCCAACAAGATGATTTTGAAAGTCAGAAACATTTTTTTCATTTTTTCTAGAGTGGGGTAAGGGGGTCAAATGAATGCTACAAAATCAAATTTCACATTCAACGTATTCAACACTTCATTTCTCAACATTCCTCACGAAAAAAATCCTAGCAAGATGATTTTGAAGGGCAGAAACATTTTTTTCATTTTTTCTAGAGTGGGGGAAGGGGGTCAAATGAATGCTACAAAATCTAATTTCACATTCATCGTATTCAACCCTTCATTTCTCATTATTCTTCACGAAAAAAATCCCAGCAAGATGATTTTGAAAGGCAGAAATATTTTTTTCATTTTTTCTAGAGTGGGGGAAGGGGGTCAAATGAATGCTACAAAATCAAATTTCACATTCAACGTATTCAACACTTCATTTCTCAACATTCCTCACGAAAAAAAATCCCAGAAAGATGATTTTGAAAGGCAGAAACATTTTATTAATTTTTTCTAGAGTGGGGAAGGGGTTCAAATGAATGCTACAAAATCAAATTTCAGATTCAACGTATGCAACACTTCATTTCCACCATTCTCCACTGAAAAAATCCTAACAAGATGATTTTGAAAGTCAGAAACGTTTTTTTCATTTTTTCTAGAGTGGGGGAAGGGGGTCAAATGAATGCTACAAAATCAAATTTCACATTCAACGTATTCAACACTTCATTTCTCACCATTCTCCACTGAAAAAATCCCAACAAGATGATTTTGAAAGTCAAAAATTTTTTTAAATTTTTTCTAGAGTGGGGGAAGGGGGTCAAATGAATACTACAAAATCAAATTTCACATTCAACGTATTCAACACTTCCTTTCTCAACATTCCTCACGAAAAAATCCCAGCAAGATGATTTTGAAAGGTAGAAACATTTTTTTTTCATTTTTTCTAGAGTGGGGGAAGGGGGTCAAATGAATGCTACAAAATCAAATTTCACATTCAACGTATTCAACAAATCCTTTTTTAATATTAATCACGATAAAAATCCCAACAAGATGATATTGACAGGCAGAAACATTTTTTTCCAATTTTTCTAGAAAGAGGGAAGGACGTCAAATGAATGCCACAAAATCAAATTTCACATTCATCGTATTCAATAGATCATGTTTCATTATTCACCATGAAAAAAAATTAATAATACTGCTTCGAATATGTGATCGGTTCTTGTCTCTTCAGCAGGTTCATATAATAATATTTCATCAACACGGACAAAAATTAACGTGATTCAATGACTACCCATACTCCGCCGCGATACCGGGCACAACTTCAACGAAGCGTAGCGCTGCCCGTCTTGCTGGCGATGCCGTCTTGCCAGTTTCACTCCGGTTGTGAGCAGAATAAAGTTTTGAAAAAAATATTTGAACCAATAATTTCTAAACGGCCGCCGGCCGTTAAAATATCTTAACGGACGGAGGCTGTTAACATTAACTTTTCAATTGTCATCTGAATACCGGTAAATCAAAATAACAGTATTATATACTATAATTACGAAAAAATATAGATGGTTGAAAAGAGAATTGAATTATCTTTTCAACGATGATATTACAACTGATTAATACACGCCTATTCTAACAGCCAATGAAATTACTTCAATTTCTTAGAATCGACCAATCAACGCTTGATTACAGTGATAAAAACCTACCTAGCTTTCCCAATAAGTGATAAATATGCACCTTGCTCACGTAATCAAGCACACCGTGAATGGTAGTGTTCAAATTTCTATCTTGACAACTATAACTACTGTCAGATTATTTTCGAGTTGTTATAATACAATAAAATAGCAAGATTTGGTCAAGAATTGAAAAATGCATTGAAAAAACTGTAGTTAGTGTTATTCCAAGAAACACAGTGAATAACCATAAGTCTATATGGAAGCATTTCGAAAAATTTCTAAAAGAGAAGCATTATGAACTTCGAGAAACGACTTCAAACGAAGAGCTTGGGCTAATCATGAAATAATAATAATAAATAGACTTTATTAAGAGTTAATCTTGTTGACAAAGTGAGATAAGTACACTCAAAGAAATAGTATGGGTTAATTCAAAGAAAAAAAATGTTCCGTCAACTATATCGTTAATTTCGTTGAATGAAACAACTTTAATGATATTTTCAATGAAAAGGTGATCGTCATAACATCTGGTTTAACATTGTTGCGGAACAAAATCAATATAAACCTAAATAATGGGTGCATTATAATCAATTATTTTGTCATCCAACTGTTAATTTGTGAAATTTTGTCGAGTCAAACTAATAATAGTATTTCTTCAGTTTTCAACTATTATTAGTTTATAATTCTAACTTTATGATAGTTTGCTGTACTATTATAATTGGTAGACGAACAAATATAATCGTAAAATTAACCAACACTTCTGTTATTAGATGAATTATACTAGTATCATGGTTTGCTGTACTATTGTAATTGGTAGTCAAACAAATATAATTGTATAATTGTACTACTCTTCTGTTCATAAATAAAACCTGACAGAATTTTAGTTTGCTGCACTATCATAATTGGCGAACAAACAAACGTAATTGTATAATCAACCTGCCCATCAGTTTGTAAAAAACCTGAATATAGTTTTAGTCTATCCACTTCGAAGAATTGATAAAAACATTCTGCGTATTCGTATGCGGCTGGACGCGTAGAGTCTATGGTTTGTTCAGGTTTGTGCATGTCCGTCTGGGTAATCTCACCCCATTTCCATTTGAGTTTGAGCATTTCATTCAGTTTAGTTCATGTTGGTGAGTAAAGATGGATTTCAATAATTGTGAATACACAGAGTTATTAAATTATGAGATCATTAATCCTTATTATGTTTCGGAAGAAGTGGGAACTGTTTCAAGCGATGAAGAGTTAGCTTTGAAAAAGTTGCTGAATAGTTGGGGATTTGGACACTTATTTGCTCTACTGAAATGTAAGTTATGATAGTAATACACAAAGTAATCCTTGGTGAATACAATAAAAAGCATTTTTTTAACAATTTATTATATTAAAGCAGAGCAATATTAATTTTATAATAAGATATACCTACCTATTGTATTCACCAAGGATTACTTTGTTTTCAAATTTTTACACTTTGTATTTGCTTGTTTTCGTTTGTTTTTATTGTTTTTATTTACCTTCTTAAATTTTATAACTGATTACTTTTATGCTATTGTTTGACTTGCTACAAACGTTTGATTATGTAACGTAGTGAAATAAATGAACTGAACTGAACTTTGTGTATTATTAGAAATTCTACTTATTCTTCCGACATTCTGTTTGTATACTGTTAACTTAATGAATAATTAGATAACCTTGAAATTGCTTTACCAGCCAACTGAACTGTAATAACTGTTTTTGTTGAAATGAATTTGATTTGATTTGATATGTACAAAATATTGAGGTTCATAATATGTGTGACATATTGAGTAAGATTGTGCCACTGTAGTTTCCTCAATTTTCAATACAATAAGTACTCTTCATGTTACTACCAATTTTGTAGCAGACATCATGCATAATTTTTTGAAGGTGTTTGTAATTACGATGTTAGTCAAGTTTTGAATCTTTTAATAAGCAGCGAAAAGTTATTTTTTTAAACATTTTGAATAGCCGAAAGCAATCTTTTAACCTTGGACCAACTGAAATTGGTAATTCTTGTCCACCAATAAAAATTAAACATTTGCAATCATTGAAGTTGCACATGTCTGCCGCTGAAATGCGGACATTCTGTCACACCCTACCACTTCTTGTTGGGGACTTAGTTCCCACAAATAATGAACACTGGAAACTCATTTGCTCATTGATACAATTGATGGATATTCTGTTGAGAGTCAAATTTGATGAAAAAAGTTTGAAAGAACTGTCAAATGAAATTGAGCAACACCATACTCAATATATAAAATTATTTGGTAAAACTCTGAAACCAAAATTTCATTTTCTCACTCACTACCCAACAATAATTAGGAAAATAGTACCATTGAGGTACATTTGGTGTTTCCGATTTGAAGCAAAACATAGAGAACTCAAAATGTACACTAACAATACAAATTCTCGTAAAAATATTCCTTACAGTATTGGTATCAAATGTTTTCTTAAATTTTGCGATAGGTTATTGAATAGAACTGGACTAGATGAGAACTTGAATTTACCAATAAACATTGTATGGAATCCACATTGAAAAAGCAATTCTACTATGACCATATTCGAAATTTCACTATATTCAATGCTGACATCTTGAGCAACAAAATTCTTACATTCATTAAAGAAGTAAAATACAAAAATACATTATATAGAGAAGGATTCTTTTTATTTTCAAAGTCATTGAAATTATACGAAATTTTTCAGATTGCTTTTGAGAACAAAGAAAATGTGAAAGATTGTTACAAGATGATAATAATTACAAACTACTATTTGCTTGTGTAACCAAAAACATTTGTTTTGGTACTTGAAAATGGTTAATTTTATAACGAACTAGTATTCCTGTTCGAAATAACGATATAAATAGTATGATGACTATATATGCATGACCATTATTTGCTGGTTGATATAAATACTAAACTAGATAGGCGCAATTTCATATGCTCTTTTTGGTTATTCTAACCTATTATTTTCTTTGAGTGTATAAATCTAAATAAATGTATAAAGAACACGAAAAACATGAAGTCATTAATAAACAGAGCACAAACACATATAAAAATCACATTTATATATTAAAATCCATCTCAATCAATCCATCAAAATTTGTGACTAGAATTTATTTATTATTATTATTATCGATAAAAATATGATCTCTTATGTATTTACCCCCGATAATTGCATTCTTCTAATGACAAATTTTACATATGAAGGAAATATTCGCGTAAATTGGCTTTTTGGGCACTCAATTCTCGAGACGATTGGTGAACAGCGTAAGAAAGAATTAGACACACCTCTCTTTATCAAAGATTAATTTCAACCAGTTATAATATTCCGTACGTACTATTAATTGTAGAACAGTCCTGTACTGAACCAAAACAAATGATAAAAACTACGAGTGGACAGTACTTAAAAAAAAGCGAAACCAAACGAACCCATACTTTACCACTCTCACTGGACTATAAACATCTAAAAAACGTCCGCAAACAGTGGCAGTATTAAAGATCCCGCTCACGGCATCATGTTTGATAAAATATTCATTTCATGGCCGACTAACTCGGCATTTTCCACAAGTTTCCGTAGCAATAAAAAACTTAATCTGACCGTACTAACAGCGAAACTTTTTGCGAGCTTTTCGGTATTGATCGAACCAAGGGCGAGCACGATATTGCCGTTCAAGCTAGGACTTACGTTACGGTTCCAGTTACGCCCCATTTGTACGAAGATGGAGAGGAAATTATACAATGAGATCGGCAAAGTTTGTCATCGAGAGTTATAGAAATATATCTCCTCAGATTATTATATCTTTGTAGTTTAGCAATCCAAGAAATTATTTTTTCTACAACTATTTACGAAAAGACGTCATTTTGTAATAGCGAAAACGTGATTTCTGTCGAAATTGAGAGAAATTCTCATAACATTAACTTTCGTTTCTAATCATTTCCCGCCCTTGTATATAATGTTTTGACGACCTTAAATTATTAATAAACAAAGGCAGGAATCATTTCTATAATTAGATTTTTTTTACTTTTGTTTTCAAAAAGCAAAATAGAATCATAAAAATACCGTGAGATTTTGTCTGGTTTCATTAGTTTGACGTTCCTCGTTAATTATTTACTAACTATTTTCAATTATTTATTAACTTGTCAGTTTGCACTGTTAGTTTTTTAGGTTATCATAATTTCTGATTAGGAAAGTGATTCAAATTTTCCAAACACGTCACCAGAAATAGCAAATCAAGCTGTGGAAATCTCTTTGGATGTATTACCAGTAGAATCTTAAAAGAGATATGAAGAAATATATGCAGAATTCATGGATCGGAGAGTTGATAATCAAGTAAATTCATTTTCGGAAACTGTGCTTAAAAAAAATTGTTTAAAATTGTTTTTTCCGTTAACCAGCTGTCGTTCCCTTACGAACGGCAGCCCTCAAAAGTCGAAACTTGTGCGAGCCAAGGATTAACGAGGTCTTACCTTTTTTACGTGCGATTCCTAGCACGATTCGAGGAGAATATCGAAAGAAGGTCCGTTGGTCACCCATCCAAACCTCGGCCTCGACTAGCGTTGCTTGGCTTCAGATATCGGTGAACCGGCGCTCTCTGTTCGAGCTATCCCTGCTTGCGTATTTTGGATGGTTGTCAAAAAATGTAAGTCATCGACGCTAAGATATCTGTAGTCGATGTTGAGAACCACTTTATCGATTAAAAATAATATTGATATAAATATAAATCCCAAGTTACGTTCTTTTTTGAAACGAAAATAAAGTCAAAAGTCTTTCGGTGACGTTCTTAAAGAATACACCCGACACCAAGTACTTAATGACTGAGGTAAATTACTTTCTAATTGCGACAAATTCATAATTTTGGTTCTGGGAATATACAGGATAAAACAAAAAATCCCAAATTATTTTTTGCCTGTATCTATCTTCTTTATTCGAAGACATATTGAAAATCTGTCCACATTTTGCTATTGGCACTTGATGTGGGCTATCAGAAACAAAAGCAAGTTAGGACATACGTTTATACGAATTGATGATCAAATGGCTGCTAACATTTCTTACACATTTGTTACAAATCATTGACATGTTGAAAATTCCAAAATTTTCATCCCCTGGGGGTTAAATAACCCTTATAAGTAGAAAATACTCTAATAAATATAGAGACCAAAGTGGTTAGTGCCAGAATTGTTCACAAGATTGTTTACAATTTTTGTACCAACTATCGAAGTGTTAAAAATTACAGAATGAATGGCCCCCAAGGGGTTGAACACCCCAAACTCCTCAAAATTCCTATAACATTATCTATCATATTGCGCGTATCGCTAAAATTTTCCACAAAACTATTTGAAAACCATTAAAATCTATCGACGTGTTAAACTTTTCAGAATGAAGATTTCCATGGGGTTGAATACCCCAAAGAGCGCATAAAATTACTGTAAAGAATTCTAATACTGGATAAAATACAGTTCACGTCGGACTTCCTATCATATCGCAACACAATAATTTATTAACACAGCACATTCGTCAAAATATTGATTTCCATGGTTGATATTGTTCATGAACAACTAAAGACATGCAGTAGAAGCGTGTGGGATACTGTAAAGAACTCTAATACTACATGAAATATCCTATCATATCGCAACACAATAGTTCTTATACTCGATTAAATACAGTTCACGTCGGATTTCCCAACATATCGCAACACAATAGTTTATTAACACAGCCCACTCTTCAAAATATTGATTTTCTTGGTTCATATTGTCCATGAGCACCTAAAGACACGCAGTAGAAGCACGTGGGATACTGTAAAGAATTCTAATACTAGATGAAATACAGTTTACGTCGGATTTTTTATCATATCGCAACACCATAATTTATTAACACAGCCCACTCTGCAAAATATTGATTTCTTTGGTTGATATTATCCATGAGAAACTGAAAACACGCAGTAGAAGCTTGTGGGATACTGTAAAAAATTCTAATACTAGATGAAATACATTTCACGTCGGATTTCCTATCATATCGCAACACATTTATTAACACATCCCACTCTTCAAAATATTGATTTCCATGGTTGATATTGTCCATGAGCAACTAAAGACATGCAGTAGAAGCGTTTGGGATACTGTAAAGAATTATAGTACTCGATGAAATACAGTTCATGTCGGATTTCTTATCATATCGCAACACAAAAAGTTATCAATACTCATCACTCATCAAAATATAAATTTCCATGGTTGATATAATCCATTCGCTCGAAACAAAAACGCAATAGAAGCTTGTGAGACACTGTAATGAATCCTGAAACTCGATGAAATAAGGCTTGTTGCGGATTTTCTGTCTATTGCCTTTAAAAAAATTTACTAAATCATCTTACTCTTCAAATTTTCAATATGTTTGATATAAGCCCATGCGCACCGAAAGTCCGATTTTCTGTCATAATACCTTTCAAACACGTAAATACATGTACGTATTCCACGCAGTAAGAGATTGCAGAATTATAAAATAATTCAATTAAAACCCGTTTCAGGCATATTTTCCATCCTAATAGCTCTTTGGCATATCAGAAGCCAGCCGCTCATTTGCGGTATCAGTTGGAAGGCACTGTCTTGAAGGGCCACAACTAACGTCATCACGGAGGAAACTATAGCTACCTGCGTGTCATCCGAGTTCAGGATATTAAAAATAAACTAGGTGTTATCAAATAAACATTTTCTTTGTGTTCTCCACAGTTTTCCAGTTGTGCAAACGGAAAAAGTTAGCCGTAGTCATATAATCCTCTGCTCGCTAGGTGGAGCGGCCTAGAAACTGCTTTCATCTCGTGAACCAGAATTGACTAATCAGCGGAGTGTGTATTGATTTGGACGGGGAACAGATGGCTTCTTCAGTGCTGTCTGTGTTGACCTGCCCTTGCACTGAAGAGAGGCAACAACCTCGAAACTAGTCTGCAGGTGGTCACCCCGTCCAAATCAAAACATAATTCTGCTGGTTGGTCATAGAGGGCACTTGCAATTGCATCCTCTGATGCTTTGAGGAACGTTGCACAAGTAGCTGTTAGATTTAATTCAATACCCGTCGTGGTCTTAGCCAGGGGAGTAGTTGTTTTCTGACAGGTACTTGCCATAATAAGCCTACGTAGTAGGTGTTTATGGGAGTAAAGGGTTCATCATCGGTCGGTAACGACTGTTCGTTAGCAAACGATCTCCCAAAGATTTTTGTCTTCTTCGATTAAATCTCTTAACCCGGAGATTCGGAGTGTTCTTCCTCTGCTCGCTAGGTGGAGCGGCCTAGAAACTGCTTTTATCTCGTGAACCAGAATTGACTAATCAGCGGAGTGTGTATTGATTTGGACTGGGAACAGATGGCTTCAGTGCTGTCTGTGTTGACCTGCCCTTGCACTGATGAGAGGCAACAACCTCGAAACTAGTCTGCAGGTGGTCACCCCGTCCAAATCAAAACATAATTCTGCTGGTTGGTCGTAGAAGGCACTTGCAATTGCGTCCTCTGATGCTTTGAGGAACGTTGCACAAGTAGCTGTTAGATTTAATTCAATACCCGTCGTGGTCTTAGCCAGGGGAGTAGTTGTTTTCTAACAGGTACTTGCCATAATAAGCCTACGTAGTAGGTGTTTATGGGAGTAAAGGGTTCATCATCGGTCGGTAACGACTGTTCGTTAGCAAACGATCTCCCAAAGATTTATGTCTTCTTCATATAATAATGTTGTGACGTAAGGACCAGTAAATTATTTTTTGCAACAATTATCAATTTTACAAAATAAAACTTGGTGCCTATTGATGTGCGGTCAACTCCTTGGAGGTTATTTTTTTAACGGTATAATATGAAAATCCACTACTGTTTAGTTTGCAATGCAGTGAACTAAGTTTATGCGCAGTACGGGGTGTCAACCCCATGGAAAAATCATCATTCTGAAATTTTCAACACGTCGATTCTAATGATTTTTAAATAGTTTTGGGGAAAATATAGCGATACGCGCAATATAATAGATAATATAATAGAAATTTTGAGAAGTTTGGGGGTGTTCAACACCTTGGGGGCTCTTCATTCTGTAACTTATAACACTTGATAGTTTGTTCAAAAATTGTAAACAATCTTGTGAACAATTCTGGCACTGACCACCTTGGGATCTATATTTATTAGTGAATTTTCTATCTATAAGGGTTATTTAACCCCTAGGGGATGAAATTTTTAGAATTTTCAACACGTCAATGATTTGTAATAAATGTGTAAAAAATGTTATTATTATAATATGGATTTATCACTCTGGAAGAAAATAAAAAGGAGTGGCCATTTCAAAAGAAATGTGAAAAAAAGTATCTGCAGATTTAAGATGATTGTAGTTTTGGTGAACTCAATGAATCTAATATGATGTTTATGTTTGAAATAGATTTTTTGCTGTTATGATTATTTGAGATTTCATTAATCAGTTGCCAAGTTTTTTTACAGTTGCCATTGAATATTTCCAATTTTTCTTTGTAATGCTGACTTTTGGTTGATTTTATCAATGTATTCCGTGTATTCTTCTGTGTGATTCGTTATTAATTTTTTCTCAGTTAATACCCATCTTAGGGTATATGTTTATGGGGAGTATTAGCCTTAAAATGAAGTGAGCATTCTACCACCGGAGTTTGTACCCTTCATTCTGGGCCACCCTGTATGTAAAATCCTCAAAAGCCCCGACTTTTCGATTAAGGTGCATTCAATTTCCTGTATACGGAAATATAATCCCGCGCATAACAGAATGATCAAAATCGATTCGTGTCTCGATGGGTTCGGCATTAATTGAATTCGCCACTGCCCGATTGATTCGAACTCGAACATGTGTTCTCGTTCGCCATGATTAAATCGCGAAAATTGGACGTATTGATGGAAAAGTCCTTTGCGGTAGGCATTTCTCCGAAATATAATTACGTGGACAACTTCAAAGAATACCGTGTCAGCCAAACATACGAATAAAATTCATCTGTATTAGTCAGATCTTTCAATTTGTTATATCCATCGATGGCTCTCCAATACTAAATTAGAAAAAAATATTTTTTCTATTCACATAAATAAAATGAAAATACGGATATGTACCTACCTCCGAGCAATAAAAGATATAGAGAAGAATTTTATATCTCTTTCTTGAAAGCAACATACCCGACGTTGTTTATAAACATCAAATCCCGAATCATGTTAAAAAAGGACTTTGTCGGATATTTCCGTTTGCACTCGGTAATCAGGTTGGAATTGCGTATTATATTCACTCTTAACTTGGCGATCATGTTTGTTTACGTCCGTTTACGACTTATTTATCGAATTGTCAAATCAAAGCAAGGACGTCGCAGCATAGTAATCATGGCATGAACCACATTTGGTTATTTAATTGAATAAGTTGATCTTTATTGAATCTGCTTATTTTTATCCCGATTTTAAGACAAAAATACATTATTTGTCGAAGAAGGTGTAGAAAAGCTTTGTTACTATTAGACCGTTGGCCCATGACACTAGGGAGGTCGATTATCTACGAAGGTATGCCCTTCAAGGGACATGAAGATTAAGTTGGATTATTGGGAAAACGGTGGTTTGTTGGATAGGTACTCGGTCTCCCCCCTCCCTGACGTCAATGACGTCACCTTTCCTTTGATTACGGTTAAATTTGCCCACCCAAATTGTATGCAAATATTATAACATTGAATCGTGGGTCAAAATGAAGGGTTTAACCAAAGGGCATTCCTTTGTTAATAATCTGAAGGAACTGTCGGTGAACGGTAACTTCCGGTCCGTATGCCGCCTTTGGGGATTGACCTAGACGTATGCAAATCGGCTAGACCACGATTTATTCAGCTAGACCCGACTATTTCAATTCATTTGTACAGCTGCTTATATAATGTGGCGTTGCTGCGGGTGAGTGCGGACCTGTCGCTTTACCCATGAACAAGCCTGCGATCCGAACGAATGTTCGAGAATCTTCGTCTCTATCGTTCCAAAAAGTACGACATCTAGATGCGTTTCGAGAATTCTCGAGTAGATTTCCTTCGGCTATACAGGGTTTTCCAAATGGGCACCATTACCATCTCCGTTATTGTTGATGCTACGAATTCGGTTAAATGGGCAAACTAGTAGCATTTTTAATGGCCTTCTCGATGCCGAAAACAAAAAAAATTGACAGTCGCGTTTTCAGAATATTTCATAAAATGATATTTTTTTCAATGGAACACCCTATATTTTTTCATGCATTTCGATTCGTAATAGCATTCTCAACAACAAAGCTCATATCACCTTTCTTCCTAAAGTGGAAAATGAGCAACTTATGTGGAAATATTTATTTCTTTCACTAGTACAGAGAATTTCTTTGTTTTGGCGAATAAAACCTCATGATTGTCCAAACACCCAATTTTGGTACTTATACGAATGACAATATTTTGTTACTAATAGCAAAATAAAACAGTAAAAAGAAAAAAGTGCGCTGTGTAACCCAAAGTTGGACGCTCTAACCACTGCGCCACGCCCTGACATAAAACATAATTATTATGAGCAATCAAGTTGCCTTGATCATTAATTATTGTAACTGTCAACTACTGTTCGAATATTTTTCGAAATGCCGTTTTCCCATCAAGAAAAATGTGATATGTTAGAATCCTACTTGGTTTGCCAGAAAAATAGTGTAACAGCTATTTGCACCGGTTCTCCTTAATAACAAACTAAGCTAAGTGGAGGATCAGCTTAAGGTACACCTTATGGTAAAGTTGCTTTGCACCGTTGACTCCTGGCCTGAACCTTAGTTGAGTATTCGAAATGTTTGGCAACAACGCAAAAATGATCACGTAACCAACGACGAGACGGTGAACAAAGTTTTCAGTTCTGTCTAATTTGACAGGCTGGCGGGAGGATGGCATGTGATTTGGAAAATTTGTCTCTACCGGAAAACTAGTCACAATATCGCCTAGAGAGCTGCGTGCACATTAGTTGAAATGAGTACCTTAGGTAAAAAGTAGTATCCATCCAAAATGTTTAGGACATGAAGATGTTGTTAACAATTTTGGATGAATAAGAAAGATTGAAAAGACTCGCCATTCCATTCCTCGAGTACAAAGCAACAGATTAATTTTAAGTTCGTAAGTGATATAAATTAACAACATACCAATAGACATTTTGTATTGAGGTATATAGGTACAGTGTCAAAATGTGTATGTGAACCTTTATATCTATGTAGTAAATGTGAGTTAACTCCACGTAAATCGAATCAAATCTAAGGTAATTAGTGTATTTTTTTATGAATATTTCACCTACCGAATATAAGAAATCCACTGTGTCTCCCAATAAGTGAATTACAAGAACAATCAACAATAAGAAAGGTTAAATCGTACATTAACATTCTTGAGAAAGAATCACAGCAAACACAGTGATTAAACTTGGTGAAATGAATATGTTGGAGTTGATCACTACTTTGAACAATACCAAAATATTACTCAACGGGATTTATAGGCCATGTCCAACATCTGAAAAAAAACTTTATAAGTAACCTGTCAGACTATCTCAAATCTTGTCAAACCTCAGATCTTCACATAATTACGGGTGACATTAATATTAATATTTTGAATAAAAATGATAATCATGTACATGAATACCTAAATGTTATGGGTGAGGAAGGCTTCAATTGCTTGATTAATAAGTGCACTAGAAATGTAGGAGATGAGAAATCTTGTTTGGATCATATATTCATAAAAACAAAAAAGTCCTTTTATAAAAATATTCCTGTAGTCCTCGAATCTAATATAACAGACCATTATTGCATCATAAACCACTTCACTACACCTGAAATAATACGAACTGATAAACCACAAAGATTCAGAAATCTATGTAATAAACATAAATTTAAAGAAAAAATCAAACAGGAAAATTGGCTGGATTTGTATACTGAAAATAACGTTGACTTGTGTACCGAAAATTTTATAAATAAAATAAAAAACCATTTAGATACCAACAACAAAAATAAAAATTAGGAGAAACGAAATAAGAAGAAAATGTTGGATAACTGCGGGAATAGTAAAATCTATACATGAAAAAAACAGACTATACAAAATAATGAAAAATCGACTAACAGAACATAACAAAGAACAATTTAAAAACTACAGCAATAGGTTAAATTTTTTAATAAAAAAGGCGAAAAGTTACTACTATAATAACAAAATAGAGGCTAATAAGAACACGAGTAAAGGCCTATGGGAATGTACCAATGAAATTTCAAAAAATCATAAACAAAAAACAGAAATTAAAGATATAAAAAATTCCACTGGAAAAAAAAACAAATGATTCTAAAGAAATATCTGATGAGTTTTGTAAACATTTTACTGATATTGGTGAAAAAATGGCAAAAAAATGGCAAAAAATGTAAGTAACAAAATGGAAACAAAACTTGTTAGACATAAAAATAATCCAAATTAAATTTTTTTAACTGAGACGAACGAAGCAGAAGTGATAGAGATTATACTGAATCTGAAAAATAACAAATCACCGGGTATTGACAACATAAAATCTGAAATTCTGAAAGATATCAAGGAAGAAATTGCACCTCAATTAGTTTATTTAATAAATAAGTCCATGAATGATGGAAAATTTCCAGACATCTTGAAAATTGCTGAAATAAAACCTCTCTTCAAAAATGGTGATAAACTCGATGTTACGAACTATCGCCCTATTTCATTGATATCGAGCATGGGAAAAGTTTTCGAAAAAACCTTACAGAAGAGGTTGGTTTCATTTCTCGAAAGTTATAATATTTTATCGAGTAGACAATATGGTTTTCGTAAGAATAATTCAACGTCTGATGCAATTGCCAGATTGACAAAAAAAATCCTTCTATTTGTGTTTTCATAGATCTGGCAAAAGCATTCGATACCGTTGACCATTCAAAACTACTGTCAGTGCTCTCAAATATTGGCATTCGAGGAGTTGCTCATAAATTACTTGAGAGTTACTTATGTAACAGGAAACAATGCGTCAATATCAATGGAACTATGAGCAGTTATCGAATGATAAAATATGGAGTGCCTCAAGGTACTGTTTTGGGGCCAATTCTTTTCAATTTGTATATCAATGATCTTTTCGAACAAGATACGTGTGGGGAAGTTGTGAGTTTCGTGGACGACACTGCCGTTTTTTACGAAGGAACTGACTGGACCACTCTCAAAAATAACATTGAAGTTGATTTTCAAAATATAATAAATTTTTTCAACGATAGACTACTTACAATCAATTATAAAAAAACTAATTTTTTGCCGTTTACATCCTACTCTACAAATTTACCAGAATATAAAGAACTGGAAATACCATATGATGACGGAACACTTTTGAAAATAGAGTCTGTCGATAAGCTTAAATACTTGGGTATATATATATATATATATATATATATAGATTCTCATTTGAAATGGGAAGATCAAGTTAATTATGTGATTAAAAAGTTGCGATTCATGGTCTACAAATTCAAAAACATATCTAACATCATTCATATAAAATATCTGAAAATATTGTACCATGCTTTGGTCGAAAGTCATCTTTCCTATGGAGTCATTGCATGGGGAGGAGCCTCAAAAACACTTATCAATAACCTCCAAAAAATTCAAAAGTGCATTCTTAAAATAATGTATAAAAAACCGCGAGAATATCCATCCTGTAGCCTATATCAAGAAACAATGATAATGAATGTAAGTCAGATATTTGTTTTTGCGATCCTCTTGAGGCAGTTTAGACATAAATCGTCGTTGGTACCTATTCAGCACCCTTACAACACAAGACATAAAAGTAACGCTGTGATACCAAGAACTGAAAAAACGATAGGACAAAAATGTTACACTTTCTTGGGACCAAAACTTTTCAATGAGCTACCGCCCGAACTCAAAACGATCAACTCATACGAAATGTTCAAGAAAAAGGTCAGAACTTGGCTATTCGGTATTCCGTTGGAAACACTAGAAAGCTTTATAGCTACAAGCAGAGTATGTTATAGACTTGCATGAGGTGTTGCTCATGCCTGTAGATGTTATTATTCCAATGCGACTTTATTGCCAAAATATTTCCTCAATCTGATATAAAATTTAATATTTTACGACTCGAGGAGTAGGCAGATAGAGGCCTCGCAGTCACACTCTTGAAAATGGCTCCAAAGCAGGAGCCGAAACGTCGAGTTATAAACTCTCAACGCGGTTCAACCCATGAACTTAGTAATGTATATATATATATATATATATATATATATATATATATATATATATATATACATTTTAACAGAATTGGGAACATCTGTATTTAACTGTCGTTCACTTTTAATGTTTGAACAAAGATTTCATGCCACGCGCGGATTCATTTCCTTGTGGTTTTTCTGTGTTTATTCATTAACGTATTATTGTTCTTAAATGTTTATATTTTAACCCAGACTGTGATGATGATGTATGATGATGAAGATGAATAAACATATATTATTATTATATTATTATTAGTGTTGAATCTGAAAATAATTTTTATACTGTCACATTATCATAGTGAGATTCAATTTCAGCCTCAATCAGGTTTAGTAGGTATATAAAGAGCTGTAGGTTTGGTCGCACCAAATCGAGGGAAAAATGTAAGTTTATCAAACATGCAAATGATGTACCCTCACGTTCACTTGTCTAGGCACATCATGAAAAAATTTATTCAAATTCTAGGTCGTCATCTAATATTTTACGTGACATTTCGTTTCGAACCTGAACTTTCAGATACCCACAAAAATACAATCACATTAGCAAAATCCAGGAAAAAGTGATCGAAAAACTTCAAACCTCAAGGAAATAGGAAATTATTTCGTGTAAAAAAGTGAGGTTAAGTCGTTAAGTGGAAACTAAGCTTGAAACATCTGAAGCTTATCTTGACTAAGGCTTATGTTGTACTCAAATAGTGGTGCAAATCAAAATCG
Organism: Chrysolina oricalcia; assembly: GCA_944452925.2. Lineage (NCBI taxonomy): Eukaryota > Metazoa > Arthropoda > Insecta > Coleoptera > Chrysomelidae > Chrysolina > Chrysolina oricalcia. Next base: position 13,392,891 of record OX101818.2, on the reverse strand, counting down.
TAATGTAAGGTCCACTTAAGTCATAAGGCAACCTTAAGTTGAACCGGTGCAAATAGCTGTAAGAGCACTCCAACACTACAGCAATTCGTTCCCCGATCGTGAATTACCTAATCGCCGTTTTTTTGCTGTGCTTCATCGTCGATTCAGGAACAATGAAAAAGTTTTTGAGAAGAGGAGAACTAAAAAACGTTTTGTGATACAGAAATTGACGTTTTATCCAACTTTGAGGTATGTCCAAATAATTCCATCAGAGATTTATCTAGAGAAATAGCTGTTCCACTGTCTGGTATTCAACGAATTCTGAAGAAACATAAGATTTCTCCTTATAAGTTAAGACCAGTGCAAACACTAGAACCTGGTGATCCTGAGAGACGATTGGGGTTTTGTCGGTGGTTTATGAATAAATGCAGACAAGATCCAAACTTCTATAGAAATATTATATGGAGCGATGAGGCTAATTTTTCAAATCGTGGGATGTATAATAGAAAGAATTTTCATGATTAGAGTAGACATAATCCATTTCTAGTCCATCCCCACAATCCGCAAAGACGATTTAGTATTAATGTTTGGTGTGGTTTATTTAGAGGCAGAATTATCGGTCCATTTTTCTACCATGGTTCTTTGAACGGACCCTGTTACATTCATTTATTAACAAGAGTGTTGGAAGAGTTTTTCGATGATCTTGATCTGAAGGCTCGTCAGATGATCTATTTTCAGCAGGATGGAGCACCAGCACATAATGTCAGTGGCGTAAAATGAATGCTGCGAGGCTGTTTTGGAAACAGATGGATTGCTACAAATGATCCTATTAAGTGGCCCCCTCGTTCACCAGACATGACACCTCTAGATTTTTATTTTTGGTAATTTCTGAAAAGTTAGGTGAACAAAATAAAACATAATAATGTAGATGAGCTGAAAAATTATATTGAAACTATAATTAATAGAATTGATGGCCGAACTGTGTTGAATGCCACACGTAGTATCAATAGAAGGGCCCAAATATGTGTTCAACAAGAAGGCGGTATTTTTGAACATTTACTCGATATTTTGCGCTTTATCAAATCCGTTTGTTATAAACGTTTCCTATTAATAAAACTGTCTTATTTTCCACTTTACGAAAAAAAGTCAAATGAGATTTGTTGTTGTGAATGTTATTACGAATCGAAATGCATGAAAAAATACAGGGTGTTCCATTGAAAAAAATATTATTTTATGAAATATTCTGAAAACGCGACTGTCAATTTTTTTTTGTTTTCGGCATCGAGAAAGAAGGCCATTAAAAATGCTACTAGTTTGTCCATTTAACCGAATTCGTAGCATCAATAATAACACGGAGTTTGCAATGGTGCCGACTTAATTTGGGACACCCTGTATTATGAAAGCCTATTGAGAGAGCAACGACTGATTCATTTCGAAATTCATGGTATATTTATAAAATAAAATAAGTGAAAAGAGAGTATTATCCATCCACAGCACATCCTTCGACAGCTGTTTCGTAGTTTCCTACTCATCAGGAAGGCTTTATGGAAGCTCTCGAAATCAAATCGAATCCACTCAAAATTAGTACCGTAAGGCTACAACAGTACATTACAAAAAGTTTCAACTAGTGACTGTAGATGTTACGAGTTACTTTTTGTAAATTAATATAATTATAGTAGCCATTTATGATACAAGTTCGTCAGCAGTGCGTAAAAGCTTAGTTTACGCACTGTCGTAAAAAAACAATTTTTTTATCCTTTAGTCCCAAATAATAATTTTTTTCGACTCCGAAAGTTGAATAGGAACACAATTTTTTCCAGTTATTAATATTTTTCTACTTCATATATCATAACAAATGAGTAGAAAAATGTGTGAACTCATACTTATGTATAGATGTGTGTCATAGGTATTTTATCTTTCAGATATCCCAAATATCAAAACAGTCCGTTAAAATTGACAATCAGTATTGCCATCAAAGTAAAATTTATTACCAACATGATAGCGAAAAAACGATCACCGATAGCCTGCGGAATATTGTCAATTGGAGTCTGACTCGAAATTACAAAGACGATAAAAAAGGAGAGATCAATTACGTTTTACAGTTTTTTCTCTCTGGAGTGTGCTCAATATGAGCCGGCAATCGCGAAAGTTTATGACGTTGAAATGTCCAATTCTTGAATATCTCCGTGAAGATAAGCCATAGTCACGACACTCATGATATACTAATTATTGGTCAAGTGTTGATAAATTCGTCCTTGACTCGTTAGATACATTAACCGTTGACGGTAGGTACTGATTGTGCAAGTAGTGTCTTGAATAAAGAATGAAACGTTACATTCTCATAATTAACAATAAAATCTTTTGTACCGTGGTTTATTGCCTCCATGACTACCGCTATTAGTGGTATTGTTACCGATTTATCGTCGGACTATCAAAGTCATCAATCTTGCCTCTTTCTTTTTTTAATATCAGTACAACAATAGGTTGAAACTGCATATCACTAAGGACTTATCAATAACTGGTTCATAGACCGTCTTTAACTTTTACATTATCTTTTACTTTAAGAAAGTTGACACAGTGGGTTTCAGTAATAGAGTTCATACTTTTACTTTTACCCTAACAAAAGTTCTTCAAATTAAAATGATTTTTACGTTCTGCACAGATCCCTATTCACCTGTTCCTTCTTTTTAATCATCAAGTGTTGTATTTTGTTATTTAATATACAGTGAGGATTTTTTTAGTCTCCCCCTGTTAACTTTTGAACGGTTCGACGTACAAACATGAATAAAAATCCGTTTGGAGGGTTTCACTGATACTACTTTTTGAAACAAAAAATATGGTGATTGCTCGACAGGGAGCGCGGGGGGCACATCAATTCAAAATTTTTAAATGGCATGGGGGGTAGAGTGCCACATCGTTGAAAAGAGAATTCAATTCTCTTTACAACCATCCAATTTTTTTTAATTTCGTTAATATTTTTTTTGCAATTCAAATTCGAAATATCAAATATAAATGCGGATCTGAAAACTAGTCATAGCTTGATAAATTTGAACGGTTTGTTGTGGAATAATGAAACCAAAAACATTGCAACCCAGGTAGCACATCATATCGGCTGAATCTTGGTTCCATATTGGGCCAATATAGATATATTGTAAATGAAAAATCAATATTGGTCCAATATGGGTGAATATTCAAAAAACAATATTATATTATTATATTGTACCAATATCGATCAATATTCTACCAATATCGATAAATATTGTACCGATATCGATAAATATTTTGAGGCCATTATTGCTTCAAGAATATTCCACCAAAACTATTTCTAAAATATTCAAACAATATTCGACCAATATCGCAAAATGTTCACATTTTACTTCTCGACAATATAACTTTTGAATATTGTGCCAATATTGTCAGAATATTGTATCAGCTATATTGTACCAATATCGCCGAACATTTTGAGGCCAATATTAGTTCAAGAATATTTCGCCAATATTATTCAAGTAATATTGGACCAATATCGCCGAATGTTCACATTTTTTTTCTCGCCAATATTGCATTTCAAATATTTCGCCAATATGTTCACAATATTGTATCAATATTTTACCAATATAGGTGTGCTACTTGGGAAAGGGTAGTATCGATACTACTTTTTGAGAGAAGAAATATTGCAATTAAACTACAGATAGCGCTGGGGGCACATCAACTAGAAAATTTCGATTGGCATAAAAATCGAAATTGGGAAAAAAATCCTCAAACTAAATTCAAAAATATTGAGATGGTTGTAAAGAGAATTGAATTCTCTTTTCAACGATGTGACACTCGACCCCCCATGCCATTTAAAAATTTTGAGTTGATGTGTCTCCCCGCGCCCCCTGTGGAGCAATCACCATACTTTTTGTTTAAAAAGTAGCAGTAGTGAAACCCTCCAAACAGTTTTTTTTACAGGGGGGGGGGGACTAAAAAAAGCCGCACTGTATATTGTTAACGAGTGACGAAAGTAACATTTTTTGAAGCGAGACAACAGTTTACCAGTCGAAGCTGGTAATGTTCACGAGCTTCACAAAATGTTTTCGACGAGTGAAACACTATACTTTTTCTACAACCCCGTTTATATCATAATAATATGATAAAAATAACTGTGAACAAATGTTTTGTTTTAAATAAAAAATCACAGAATTTCATTAAACATTAAACATATCCCTCCGCAACGTTACAATATTTCCAGCCTTCATGCCGTTTTAATTGAAGTGAATCAATACCTCCTGCATCCACTATTAGCGTTGCGGAAGTTCTACGCAAACAATGCCCATTATATTTTTGGAGATCTGGCAAGTTTAAATACCTATTGAGCTATTTGCATATGAAATTTACTGAATTTACGCCCACAACCTGTCTAGTACACTTTCCGTTCTGGTAGTAAATAAACAATCTTGAATGTATTTTGTCCATACCTAGTAGACGGAGGTTCATATACAGTGTGTTTCTCAAGTACGTGTAGAAAATTCAGGAGCATTTTGCTGACGTCAAAACAAGAAGAAAAGTCCCTATAAACATATGTCCGCAAGTAATTCGTTTCTGAGATACAGAGTGTCAAAGTTGAATTCTTGTGTTAATTTTTTGTGAATAAATTTCAAAACAATTGTGACATTCGAGTAAAATTTGGTATCTGGGAGTATTTTTCAATTACAAAATCAGATGTGGTGTTACTTTGTCTCTTCCGTGGGGGTGTTTCCACTTACATGTCTTTTCAGTCATTTGTAATGTTATAACTTTTTTGGACGTTTTCTAGTGGAAAATTCGATTTTTTGATCATTTTTGTATAAAAAAGATATTCTTGGTAGAGGTCGCTGCGGGCAACTGTTTTAGAGTTACTGGGATTTGAAATAAACGATGCAAGTGATTTTGAATGACAAAATATATAAATTCGAAATCAATTTAATTAATTAAAGAAATTATTTTTCTTTCCTTTCGGTGCACAACTGGAATCGGGTGTTGTAACAGTTCAATACTAATAATAACAGTAATTAAAACCAATTCAATACTGAAACAGTTGTTGGTTGAGGGTTCTAATTGAAGTAATTGTTCAAAATGGCCATCTCACCTCATTATGCATGCGTCGGCTCTTCGTCTTGTGGACCCACGTTTACGTTTCATTATACCTGGTGTATTTCGGATAGCGTCACATCTAGCAATGATTCATTGACGAAGTTGTTCTTCGGTTTCTATTGGCACCGTATAAATTAGGGCCTTCAAGTGACCTCACAAAAAAAATCGATTGGATTGAGATCCGGAGACCTCAGAGTCCAGATTTGATTTTGAACTTCAGCGCCTCTACCAATCCATCTGTTTCTAAATCGTTGATTTGAAATTGCACGAATAAAACTGAAATGCGCTGGCGCTCCATCATGCATAAACCATATTCTTTGTTTCAGTGAAAGTGGAATATTCTCAAGTAATTCAGGAAAAATATTTTCGAGGAAATCATGATAAGAGTCCCTGGATAAAAGTGGGGACCAATCAAATAATCCCCATCAATATCAATCCACACATTAAAATAATGAAATCTGTACTGAACTATTGCGTGAGGGTTTTCGCCACACCACGAATGATTATTATGAAAGTTCATCATGTCGTTCATTATGTCATTGGCAAAATGTTACAATGGGAAGGAAATCTCAGGGCAACGATGCTCGGACACGTGTATGTGACAAGAATACAACTGATTGTGTTTGAGACAAACTAATTTGTTATGTTGTTGGTACGTCCAGATTTTTCTCAATTTTATTTAAATCGGAAAAAAGTCCAAAATAATTATTTAAAACAGCAAGAATAAATTCTTGACTACTTTCAAGTGTTGAAGACCATTGAATGAAAGAAGGAGAATGCGTATCATTTCCGATATTTACTACTTAGGATAATCAACATGCATACCGCAGTGGACGGTCCACAGAAACTGCCCTTCATGCGGTAGTGCACAGGGTAGAAAAGGCACTCCATTTCAAGGAGTGGGCTCTCGGAGTCTTCTTCGACGTGGAGGGTGCCTTCGATAAGGCAAGAACAGATGTTATCTGCAATGCACTGCAGATTAGGGCAACCAGAACCAGATCAGTACTGGTTCAGGAGTGCAGAGATGCCCTGGAGAGTCTTGCGACTGAAAAGGAAATAACGCTGATGTGGGTCCCGGGCCATGCAGGGATTGAATGCAACGAGCAGGCGGACCAGCTAGCCAAGCAAGGAGCCGGACAACCCCACTACGGGCCCGAACCCGCACTCGGCATAACAAGGAGACAAGTAACAACGGCACTGAATGAGTGGTCCGTTGATACATTAGGAAAATAGTGGAGAAGGATAGACGGATGCAAGCAGTCAAAGCAGATGATATCGGGGCCCGACATGGCAAGGACGGCCAAGATACTGAAGCAAAGCCGCAAAGAACTCCGACTGTTGGTGGGAGTTCTTACCGGCCACTGCGGCCTCAGGAGGCACCTGGCTCTCATCAGAGTTCAGGCAGACCCACTATGCACGGAATGTGGGGAAGAGAAGGACTCCTTCCACTTCCTGTGCGAATGTGGTATTTATGGCAGGCTCAGACAAAACGTCTTCGGAGCTGCCACTATTAAGGAGGAAGAATTGCACTCGTTGCAATGGAAGGACATTTCGACTTTCATAAGAAGGTCGAAGAGGTTCGAGCAGGTATCCGACATGAGATGAGTGAAGATGCCGGGGATTGCGAAAAGGGCCCACTGGGGCCTAGTCGCTGACGCTTGCGTCCCCCACCCATTACCATTACCATTACTACTTAGGGGACCATGGAAATAATTCAAATGCTTCGATTATTTCAAATCCAAATATTTCGGAAACGGTTGCTCGCAGCGACCTCTACCTAGAACATCTTTTTCAAACACAAAAATTTTGAGAAAATCTGTTTTTTCCACTTGAAAACCTGATACAGGTATGATATTTCAAATGACTGAAAAGACATGTAGGTGGCGCCACCCACACGAAAGATACAAACTTTCGTCAAATTTGATATTGCTATTTAAAAATACTCCCAGATACCAAAATTAACTGGAATATCAAAATTATTTTGGAATCTATTCACAAAAACAAAAATGAGAATACAGGTTGAACACTCTTTATCTCAGAAACGAATAATAACTTGCGTTTATAGGAACTTTCCTTCTTATTTTGACTTCAGCAACATGCTCCTGAATTTTCTACTCGTTCTTAAGAAACACCCTGTATATTTAAGAAATCTCCAAGAAGAACCCTGAAATGTGGAAGGAACGCGGTACTTTCGTTTTTATATTACGTATTGTAACTAGAGTCTACTGTTGATATCTTTTACATCATTTACTGTCAAATCTTTTAATTCATGGCAACGAACAGCCCCCAAAATTCCAAAATTTAAGATTATCTACAAACGTTAATATTAATATCAATATCATAAAAAATTTGTCATAATAATGAAGTTATTAACTTACCTTAGTAATTAAGTATTTGGAGTTGGGTGCATTCTTGAAGAAAGTGTGTATCTCACCGGAAGAAAAAAATTAAGACTATTGACTGTTAAAATCATCAGGTTTTCGTTCAAAAAAAGAACGTAACTTGAGATATTTGCTGACATTGATAATTGTTTAGCGGTCATATGTTATTCCAACTTGATGGCATATTGCCATTAAAGCTCAATTTATAAACTCTGCCGCCGTAGCAACAGTGGACGTAGCCGTTGCAGTTGCAGTTGTGAAAAAACTTGTTAATTTATAAACTGACCGACCGCTGCACCAGCGTATGCATATTCAGTATAGAATTATATTTCACACATCTTTCATTGTATGTCACTCGCCTAGACTAATCGAATAAATAAAACCAGAAAACGCCGTAGCTGTCAAAGATGAAAGTTGGCTATCTTTCTGCGGCAACTGCAGCGGCAACGTGTCGCTGCGGAGTTTATAAACAGTTGTACTTATTAAGAGGGGTTTAACCCTATTAGTGACTATTAGTAAAACAAGGAACGGAAGAAAACAAAATACTCGGAGCTCGCTTAATAAACTCGAGATTTTTTTTCATCATCCGATTTTCGAATGTTGGATCTAGGCATCTCACGAAATACTTTTTCAGATAAAAAAAAAGAAAAACGTTGAAAAAATTGGCAGAACATTGACCAGATTCACTAACTTTTATCTCAGGATCTGTTTTTTTCTTCGAAAAAGTTCTTCGTGAGATGCCTCACTTATACATTTATCTATGTTCAAAAAAAAAAAATTGGAATGATCAATTCAAAATTACATCGTCAAAGTGTTTTCTGTTGAACCTCTGCAGACTCAATTTTCGAGCATTTATCTTCACTGATTCGAACGCCCTCACAGTTTGCGGCCGCCTTTGATATCCAGATGCCAAAGCCCCGACGAGGATCGCGGTCACGCAGGTCACATTTTTTACTTAGTAGGCCGAGTTGTAAAAGCAGTGCGTTTGTAAATTCGGGCTGCAAAGACTCGTTCAAGGCCAATTTTACTATAACGTAAATGAGCAACGTGCTGGAGTGAGACGCTATTAGATTTCTTTTAATATTAGACTCCGCCTCCATCGCTCGGGATTCCTACTTCCCCCTTTACACCGCAAATTTACTTTGACCTTTTTCAAAAGGTAAAGCCCATCTCAAGCATATTTCATCTTCGGCTGCGTCAACTGTAGCTACAACTGCGGAGTTTATAAATTGAGCTTAAGTTGGGATAACGTCTGACCGCTAAACAGAACGGCTGATTCTATTTAATCAGTGAAGTGGTTCTCAACATCAAATACATAGAACATAGTGTCGATAACTTACTGACTTACAATTTTTTGACAACCATCCAAAATACGCAAGCAGCACAGTTTCCGAAAATGAATTTACGTGATTACCAACTCTCCAATCCATGAATTTTGCAAATATTTCTTCATATCTCTTTTTATATTTTACTGGTAATAAATCCAAAGAGGTTACTCAGCTTGGTTTGCTATTTCTGGTGGTGAATTTGGATAATCTAAATCACTTTCCGAATCAGAAATCACAGTAACTTAAAAAACTAACAATGCTTTCAGTGCACACTGACAAGTTTAAATAATTAACGAGGAACGCCAAAGTAATGAAACCAGGCAACTAGATATAAAATGTTTTTAAATCTCACAATTTTACAATTCTATTTTAAGAGGCATAAGATGTCCGGAGGACTGCTCATTGCTAATATCCTATACAATAGGAAAAGTTGGGTCGAAAATCCATCAGAAAACAACTACTTTCCTGGCTAATGCCATGACGAACATTGAATTATATTTGATGAAATTTCCGTGCAGAGTTCCTACAAGGTTATCTCTGCAATTGCTTGGTTGCATGGGAATGTTCATCGAAACATTCGGACCACCTGTATATCGATTTCGGAGTGTTGCTCCTCATCAGTATAGGGTAGGTCTAGCAGTCGATAACTAATGACCCAACTTTTCCTATTGTATAGGATATTAGCAATGAGCAGTCCTCCGGACATCTTATGCCTCTTGTCATAAGCTCATTGTGACCTACAGTTTTCTTTTCCGTTTTATATACGGTCTTGACGATCGTGGTTCATTGGTATTACTTGGTTGGGCTTCCGGCGCTGGGATGGCGCTCGCAGTTTGGAGTTAATCCACTGTGCGGGCGCAATCTCAGTTCCGGTCTTTAAATGGGTTTGGTTGTCGATTCATTCGTTGCAGTCATTAGTTATTGACTGCTAGACCTACCCTATACTGATGAGGAGCAACGCTCCGAAATCGATATATAGGTGGTCCGAATGTTTCGATGAACATTCCCATGCAACCAAGCAATTGCAGAGATAGCCTTGTAGGAACTCTGCACGGAAATTTCATCAAATATAATTCAATGTTCGTCGTGGCATTGGCCAGGAAAGTAGTTGTTTTCTGATGGATTTTCGACCCAACTTTTCCTATTGTATAGGATATTAGCAATGAGCAGTCCTCCGGACATCTTATGCCTCTTGTCATAAGCTCATTGTGACCTACAGTTTTCTGTTCCGTTTTACAATTCTATATTGCTTTTTAATTAAACAAATGTAAAAAATGCATTCTAATTATAGAAATGATTCCTGTATTCGTTTATTAATAATTTAAAGTTGACAAAATATTATATACTGTACTTTATCCATCTGGTAGGAGTTTTTGGTTAACGTACTGCCACGTAGACATTTTTGTTGTACGCTCATGGACTGCGACTACCAACAATGTTTTCGAACGCTTTAAATCCAAGCCAAGCTCAATAAAAATCAAACCAAGCTCAATAAAAATCAAACCAAGCCCAACTATATTTTTATCAAACCAAGCCAAGCTTTTGAAGAAGCTTGACATTTACCAAGCTCAAGCCTCATCATACCAAGCTTCAAGCTTTTTTTCAGCCTGCTCAACATTTCAACCTACTACACTGAAAACGATATTTGGAATTTTCATTTTACACTATTGAACACCAGAAATTAATGAAATAAAAGTTGTATCTTTGAAAGGTGGGAGGGCACGGGAATATTTGTCGGGATGGTAGGAGTGAGATGAAATGGAACTATGTCTCAAACAATTTTTAAAAAATTCATAAGTTGTAAGCAGATAGAGATTATCATTAATTAATCAATGTTTGACCAATTATTCAGGCACATCAAAGACCTTATAGCTTCATCACTCAATCTATTTAGTGTTTTGGTCACAGTTAATGCTGTACCTTGGAAGAAAAACGGCCAATGTCCACATCATGCAGAATTGAGTTAGTTGGCCCAATATACTTGAAATATTTCAATTCTTGCGTAGAAAAATTACCAAAGTCCTAGGTATCTCCAATGAGCAAAAATAATTTAATACTGAAGGCTGATGTCCATTCCTGCGTAATAAAATGAGGGACATCGGCCATTATTATTATTGAAATGGCCAATGTCCTCTTGGACGATATATTCCTCACGGCCAAAGTCCAATGTCCTACTGAATGATATATTCCTCACTGCCAATGTTCAATATTTTCCACAAATTAAGAAAACAGCTATATATTTGATTATTTCTAAAATAATAAAAACGAATGAGTGTTAGAAAGACTCAGACTCATGTAATGTTATACAGTTCTCCAAGACGAGCATGATTCAATGCTGAAAATTTTTGCACTCCTATTTCTCGAAACAGCGAAATTGAACATTGGCCCTTTTTCTTCCAAGGTACAGAAATATTGAGCTATTTGCTTATGAAATTTACTGAATTCATTGACTCCCACAGCCTATCTAGTACACTTTCTGTTCTGCTAGGTAAAGAATCTTGAATGTATTTTGTCCATATCTAGTGGACGGAGGTTATTGCGTATTAATTGTAACTGAGAGTGTACTGCTGGTATCATTTACATCATTCACAGTCAAATCTTTCAATTCATGCCAACGAAAAGCCCCCCGAATTTCCAAAAACCAAGACTACCTACAAACGTTGTCAAAATTTGTCACAATTATAAAGTACTTAACTTATCTTAGTAATTAAGTATTTGGAATCGGATGCATTATTTAAGAAAGTGTGTTTCTCACCGGAAAAAACATCTTAAACTTTTGACTTTTAAAACCATCGGGGTTTTGCTTAAAAAAAGAACTTAACTTGAAGTATTTACTGATATAGGTATTACTTTTAATCGATAAAGTGGTTCTCAACATCGAATACATAGACCATATGGTGTCGATGACTTATATTTTTTTGACAGCCATCCAAAATACGCAAAATAAAAACAAGAAAAATGTGGTAATAAATTTACAAGACCCCGGGAAATCGCCATGTGTCGGAGTTTTCGAGCGAAAAAGCGGTCGAATCGAGGAAAATGGCAGAGAAAAAAGTTGTCGGACTCGCGCCAAGGACAAGTACGTGACGAAGTATAAATTATGTGATAATCATCAAATGAAAGGGGCCAGGGCCTAGTGACTATTACAATCCATCTTGTGTAAGTTACAAACCATTTGTTCGAAATTGGTTACTTCGCATATTAATTCTATCTGGAACACGGTAAACGGTGACTGTTTGTTGTAGATGGGACTGGCATTTTATCAGATTTTTGATCGGAGACACACGGTTTTAGGCATTATCTTGTATCAATATTTATCCGATTATACACACAGATTATTTCCGAACCACTATTTACTAAGTACATCGTTAGATAATACTATATCGGCTCGCTATTTTCAGATGTTTTACAGTATCTGCTACATCAAAACACGATTTATGTTTCTACCATAATTGTCAGGAAGGTATTAGTTTTATTGAAAAAAAAAACATTTCCAAGAACTATTACAATAGCTACGTCAATGTCTTCAATATCATCTTCAATACCTCCTTTCAATTCTCTGAAAATGAGCTTATATGCTATTTTGAGGAAAAATAAAAAATTATAAACCTCCTACGTTATGATTTGTCTACTCAATGTTGAAAAGTACATTGAATGTTAGGGAAAATTGATATAAGGAAGTTTTCAAAATTGGTCCCGCTCATTAAGAACAAAAGCTTCGGATACAGAGGAAAGAAATCTAAAGTTTTATCAAGGGATGATATCAATATTCAACATGCTGATAACGAAACAAATCTTTTATAAGGTGTACTGTAAAAAATAATGACAATTGAGACTCTGTACTTTTCGATATCATTCGTATACAAAATGAGTTATGTGAGTTTCGATGATACGTTTTGCGTTTGGAAATTTCAGATATCTAGTTAAATGCGTAAAAAATAATTGACTTACTTCATTTGTTTAACTATAGTACTTTTTCCAGACTCTCCCGCACCTGAAACAAAAGGAAATTATTAATTATTGTCGTTCACAACTTGTATGTACACAAAAATCTTTATAGAAAACATATTACGGAGGAGATTTTTCTCAAAAGCGAACCAAAATCCATAGAAAATTTGAAACTTCGACTTCGATCAGCTGTTTAAATTTTACACGGAGAAATTTCTATGGGATTTTTACAACAGTACGATTATATTTATAGTTTTTATATGTTTTTATATGTATTTTAAACTTATAGCTTTATTTTGACGTGTATATCCACCTATGGTGGTTGCTGTGGCAGTACGAATAAATTCTATTCTATTCTATTATATGTGTCAGCTATAAATTATGTCCACACTTAACAGAAGTTAGGTCAACTGTTCTTACATATTCACTAATGTTATATTAAATCTTTTAGGTAACCAAAAAATTTGGCTAGTTTTATTACCAATTTTTTTTTAACATACTAATGTACTCTCTGGATTTCTCTCAGTGTATACACTATTTTTGAACGAATGCTTTTGGCATGTTCAAGTTGGAAAGAGAAATCTTTGCTAATAGTTCTCATGAACAAATATTGAATCCTACTTTTCGATAGTATTTCTCTTATGACTATCTCATCTAGAAAGAGTCAATGAAAATAATTATAATTATTACGGAGGCAGGGAAAGATCAAAATTACGAAATTCAAGGATTACTTCTCGAAAAACCCGATATGGAGAAGAACATATAATTGTTAAAACATGAATTTATATTTCATTTTATCTAAATACCTAGACTTGAAACTCTGCTATCACGGAATTTACTTAAATTTTTTCATAAAACAATCTGTACGGTGTTTTTTTCATCTCAAGAATGTTGAATGGAAAGAATTTGGTAATTACAGAACAAATGCCTGTTTTGCGGATTGTGACCCCCAACAAAAAGTGCATTGCTGAATACCGCCATCTACACAGTAAAAATAAAATTAAATAAAAAATCTAAAAAAAAAACTTTCCCGTGTTTTACAGTGAGCATGTAATTTAATGCTTTATTATATGTAATATCCTCTAGTTTACATGATGACTGTAAATGAATGTAATAATCAGTAAAATGACGTATTGTTACAGTAGAATGACGCCAATTTACAGAATATTCCAGGTAATATGTGAATTATCTTTCGTCGAGTCTTTCGTCTAAATGTAATTTTCCGTAACGCTATCGCCATGCTCACCTACCGGCATTCGCCCAAATCTCATTCACAGTTCATGTTGGTAGGATGGAAATCCTTGGGCATCTAGCGAAGGTAGCTAGGTTTGTGTGAGTGTGAGTAAGTGGGTGCCAAATTGTCATAGGATTATATCTCAGGTGAGTAAATCATTTTGTTATTATTTGTTCCAAAATATTATGAATAACATATGAATTTTCATAGTATATCGAATCGAAATTTCCGTTGTCGCAGACCCAACTGTGAAATAATTTTGAGATTTTATTCGACTTTCAAATCTCAAGTGGATAGATATTATCTCAAATCGATATCGACGAGTGGGCAATCTTATGAGGTCAGCTAATTCCGTTAATTTCAAAGTTGAAGTATAAATGTATTTTGTTAAATAATTGTTTGTAGTTCCATATCTGAACGATTTGCGAGTTTGAGTTATTTTACTTCAATATAAAACAATACATTACAATGTTATGATGAACAAAGTATTTTTAATTCCGATTTTATGTCTTTTTTGCAGATCCCTTTCCCCCTCTGTACTATTGCGTTATTATAATCCTATATGTAAATTTAGTTGACACAACTTGAAAACAATGGTGAAGACACCTTAACAGAAATGTAACAATTTCCGTTAAATCTGTAATTAGGGGGAAAATCAGATGAAAATACAAGTGATTATCGGAGAAGATAAATGTATATTCCTCACAAATACTTGAATATATATCCAATAATACATACTGAAGCATGTATGTCAATTGGCACTACTTGAATATACTGGTAAAAGCACCTAAACAAACATATAGAAATCGCCATTGAATCTGGAATAATGGACTATTACATAATTATACAAATGATAATCCATGGAATATATTGGAAATTCACATTTGAAGTCAAGTTATGACTTTACATTATATTGCATGAGGTATGTAACTTTAAATGTTTATGCATGGCGACGCATTACCCATATGGGATCATGTAATCTGATGAAGACAATATTTACAGTGTAGGAGTTATTTCACAATCGCAGCCTGATTCTGTTCTGGAAAAAATGCAACCGCACCAATAATAGTAAAAGGATAATGATAAATGGCCATGGATACTAACAATGTGTGTTAAATATAGACTATTTCTGGATTTATGTAATTCATGTTTAAAAAATATTAGTCAAACGAGTAGGATAATGTCAGTCATATTATGTTTGTAGAATGCAATAACAAAAATTTGAATGACAAGAAGAAGCATTTTTTTCGAGTTTCGAAAAGATAAAAATAACCTTCAATGAATATCTGAATACAGTTCACAGTTTGTATAGGAATGCAGTAGGATTTTTTGTATGAACGTTTCTAAAGCCAACTACAGGACATTCAGAAGAGAAGAAAAGCAAGGAAACTAATCAGGGCTAGCTTATACCACCTGCACCATATAGGCCAGTAGATATTGACAATTAATTCACATTCATTCCAAAAGTTTTCATTCATAGTTCAGTGGTGTGTTAGTGCATCAATGAAAACAAATTGTAAAATTTTGTAGAAGTCTGCTATGCACGGAACATTGTTGAAATGGCAAAATACGTTTTATTGCTGTATTTCTGCACTGAAAATTGAAAAAGTTCTGCAAACTAGGAATACTGCTAGTAATAATGTTTTAAAACTTGCAGTGAGTTTGAAAAAATTACAAAAGTTCTGCAAACTGGATAAGTTAATGAACAAAATATTTAACATGTTCATGTTCAATTACAACCGTGTCTAAAAATCGCATCATTTATTTGTCAAATTGTTTTCCTCGAAGCTACCATTTTCAATACACCTAAGCATTGAGATAATTACAAAAGTTTTTCTCGTGGTTGCAAATGAAGAGAATATCGGTCTCAGTGGAAATGAAATTTTGCAACCTCATACGAGAACCTAACATTAATAATTATATTAGGGATCATTCTACAGTGGTCCGGCTACTTCTCATCTATAAAAAATTCAATTATAACGAGCATGTCCCGAAATTGTGCAAGAAATTATCCTCAGAATGCTATGCCATTAGGATAAAATCACGACAGGTGGGTTTTACTACTGCCAAAAAAGTTTTTTGCAAAAAAGCCTATTAAATGCCATCTCCTCAATGGAAAAGCATTCTGGAATGTAAGCAGCAATCCATTATTGCAGATGGTACACAAAAAAGGGCAATTAGGACCATCTGCAAAGTAATCACTGCAGGGAGCATTTCAAAAATCACAAAATCCTCACAATTAGTTCGAACTTTTTTTAAAAACCTCCTGCTTACTCCACAAAAATAGTGCAAATATACCGCAGTGCCATCAGATCATAACACACGTTTTTCGCAAAAATTGAAGATTACCATTATTAGCTTAATAAAAGGCAATCTTGCTAAGGAATCTATCTATAATAGGGTAAAAATTTATAATTGCTTACCATTACATCTAAGGGAAATTGAAGAATTTGGATTATTAAAAAAAATAAAGAATTGCTGTACATTTATACTTTCTACAATATGAAAGATTTTTTTTAGTTGTGAAACCTTGTGTCGATATTAAAATATGCCAGCCCTTTCATTGAATGAATGATTTTAATATGCTTACATCTTATTTATTTTATTTTTCCAAACTTCATTCAGCTTGTTCATTTTATTGTTTTGGTATGTTTGTGTTTTGTTTCTTTTCAATTTGTAATACTACACAACTTTGTCGATAAGATTTGTTTCTTCTGACACGTCGATATTTGATTTGAGGGAGAACAAATTTTCAGTGTTTTTCACCCCCGTAGCTTTAACCCTGTAGCTGGGGAGTGAACAACCCTCAAAATTTGAATAGGGAAAAGGGGTCGTGCCTTATTACCTCTTTTTGAAGGTATCATTGAGTTCTTCATGACCCTATAATTTTGACTTATTATTTTTATCGATAACGAAATGACAGCATGTCAAAATCTTGGAAATAGACTATTGTTTTCGTAATAAAAATACCAAATAATTAAAGTTTTAAGTTTAATAATCAGGTGTGAATGTCAAATTTATTTTATTATAAATTTGACGTGTCCACCTGATTATTGAACTTGTATCTCTAATTATTTGGTATTTTTATTAAGAAAATAGTAGTCTATTTCCAAGATTTTGACAAGCTGTCATTTCGTTGTCAATGAAAATCATAAAGCAAAATCATAGGGTCATGAACTCAATGAGACCTTCAAAAAGAAGTATGGCACAACCCCTTTTCCCTATTCAAATTTTGAGGGCTGTTCACCCTCCAGCTACAGGGTTAAAGCTACGGGGGTGAAAAAAACTGAAAATTAGTTCCTCCTCAAATCAAATATCGAGGTGTTCGAACGTTTTCCGAAATTTCGATTTTAAATCCTACAAATTAGGGTGGAAAGTTTCCATTGGCCCACCCTGTATAATTACGAACAACCGACTGGGTTAAGAAGAAGTTTAAGAAAATCACGACAGAACTACTTCAAATACCTACACACTTGACTAAAGACGTCATAAACACAAAGTCTCATAAAGACTGCACGAGTATTGACCACTAAGAAGAGAGTGATTCAGGAGCAGAGAGACGTCCTGCCGGACCACATCGTTGAACTTAACTAATCAGCCTTAAGAACTCTGAAAGGACGAAATGACAATCAACAGGTAATCCTGTATTCAAGGACGACATGATTGCCATGGAAGTACAGGACCTGATCAGGACACACAAAGATGGGGTCTGGAATAGGAAACTTTATAACTTGAATGTGGGAGACGGCTCTTTAAGGAGGATGTACAGACGTTTGAAAAATGATTTCGATGATATATTGACCACGGAGAGAGGTCCCACATCCAGACAAAGTCTGACTGCTTGAAGGATAATTTCCAGACAAGCCTGACTGTTTGGAAAATTATTTCGAGAAAGTGTACTTTCGTAATTTTTTCAAGTATCCATCGATTTTGAAAATTTCACCTTGCTGACAGTTTTCACTGGATTTTTTGACAAGATTTTGTTCAGTCTTATGCATTTGCATTTGGCCATGCTCTTGACTTTTTCGCAGAACTTCTTCCATGCCGTCCTTTTCTCTCTTTGCATGGCTCTTACCAGGGTTGCTACTTAAATTTTGCCAAATCCTCCCAATCATCATGACTATCAGGTCACATTTTTCGTGTTTACAGTCTTGTTGTTCAGAATATTTATTAAGTTCCAAGTAGTTCTCGATTTATTGTCACTCTCTTTAATCATATTTTCATAATATTCACTTTTAGTTTTGTTTAAAAGACGCCTGTAAGTTTCCCTATATTCATTATATACTTTTTCAAAATGTTCATTTCCAAGGGACATTATCTGCAGTGTGCTAACTTTTTCTTTCATATATTTGACCTCATCATTTATCCATTTTCTGTTATTAATCGGCTTTTCATGTTTCGTGTTTTTTCATGGAGAAAATATATTCCATTTCAAATTTGTGTCAAATTCATTGAACACCTCGTACAAGTTCGTTTTTCAATTTGATATATAATATTTGCAATAGATTCATCAGAAAAAAGTCTCCTATTTATATTTGTAGTTTGTTTGGTATATTTTGAAATATTCAAGAATTTGTTGCCGACTTCCAATATTTAAGAAAAACACGAACTCCTGGCTACTATGCCTATGTTCTCACTTTCTATGAACCACTGCAGGGTTTCAATTTTCGTGGAACCAGAAGATACAAAGATAATAATGAAACAAAAATAGTCCGTTATTTCGAGGGTTCGTAAGGTAGTAGTAATGTGCAGTTTAATGAAAAAAACATTACATGAAGTTCTAGAGTACTTTTGCGGAAACATGGACGTTTTGGGACACCCTGTACAGCTAGTTTAAAGTCCTGACTACCGACATTTGCAACAAATTGACAATATTGCACCTCAGACAAAAAAGTAGTTATTCATATACCAAGTGAGTAGGAAATATTGACGCACGACGCCGTAGGCGGAGTGCGAAATTCCCACGAAAAAAAAAACACTTTACTCGCGTGTTGCATACAATATTTCTTTTACAACTGTCAAAAAATAGGACATACAATGTTTCTAGTTTGTTAGCTACTCAACTCAACCTCACCCAATTTGTGCAAACGATTGACAAATTAATAGCCAACAGATTTTCTTTCCAAATATGAAACCAATTTCGATGTCAATATTATTATGCACTAACAACGTAGATTTAAGTTTCGAATAACTAGACCATAGGGTGGAACTTTTCATTTTCTTAGATTTTTCATCAAAATATGCAAGCAATACCCTCTCTGTAAAGCTGTTTATTCCTTTTTCTTCACGCCATGCCATGAATGAGTCGTATTCTTTCAGATACGAGGATGTATTGATATCTAGTTAGCCTAGACCAGTTCCCTGCATAAACAAAATATTGCGTTACCATAGCAACGAACAATAACTTATTAGAAGTGTCAGTGTAAAGTTTGACGTCAAAAAAGTAAACCAGAATTACGCAATAAATTAAAAGAAAAAATATGTCCACCGAAATTGTGAAAATCGAAAAATTGGAGTATCGAGCCATCATGAAGTACCTGTATTTGAAAGGGTTGAGAGGTAAGCAGATTTACGAAGATATGCTTATTACCCTTGGTGATCAATGTCCTTCGTATGCGACCGTGAAAAATTGGACTACAAGCTTCAAAAGAGGTAAATTTTCCATTGAAGATGATGACCGATCGGTAAGGCCAGTTTCTGTGTCAGTTCCCGAAAATATCGATGTAGTTCATGACATGATTTTAACAGACCGTCGAATTGGGCTAAAACGGATATCTGAAGCACTGAATATTTCATACGAACGCGTTCATCATATAGTTCACGTCAATTTGGACTTGAGAAAAATTGCTGCAAAATGGATCCCCAAATGTTTGAATGTTGTCCAAAAGCGTGCTCGATTTGAAAATGATGTAGACTTCTTAAACCGAATTGTTACTATGGATGAGACTTGGGTACATTTCTACGATCCATCAGAAACAAAGCAACAATCGATGGAATGGCGACACTCCGGTTCTCCAAGACCTAAGAAGTTTCTTGTCCAAAAATCTGCAGGAAAAGTTCTTGCTTCAGTTTTTTGGGATTGCCATGGAGTTATCTTGATTGATTTTTTGGATAAGGGTAGAACAATAACTGGAGATTACTATTTGACATTACTGGCCACTCTACGGGGAAAAATTAAAGAGAAAAGACGCGGAAAGCTATCCAAAGGTGTTTTGTTTTTGCAGGACAACGCCCCTGCACACAAATCTCATGTTGCCATGCAAATAATTCGTGATTTAGGGTTTGAATTACTTGAACACCCCCCTTATTCACCAGATTTGGCTCTGTCCGACTATCATCTCTTTCCTCAACTGAAAAAAAGTTGAAAAGGTCGTAAATTTTCTTCCAACGAGGAGGTAATAAAAGCTGTGGAGGTCTGGTTTGCAGAGCAAGAAGAAACATTTTTTTTTGAAAGGTCTAGAGACGTTGCAGGTTCGCTGTAATAAATGTATCCAAAGAGGAAAATATGTCGAGTAATAAAATATTTTGACATTGAAATTTTGTTTGGTTCTATAATAGGCTAAGAATTTTTCGATCTATTCTAGTATATCTCCTTCGATTTTTCTGGTAGCAGGTTTATATTGCGGTTTTTGCCCTATCCACGATCTCTTCTGGTGTAGTGATTAAGTCTTCATCGCTTTCCATTTTTTACTTTAGTTTAGCAAATCAAAATATTGAATATATACGGAGAGATAGAGACTACTTTACAACTGTCACTAATTATATTAATGTCGACTAGTTTCTGAAGGCGCAACAGATATACAGTGTTTTGCTTATACGATGAAAATTAATACAGCAATCTGGTTGCTACAATGAGAAATACTGTAGAGAACTGAAATACGAACAAAATGGGATTTTTTACGACCCAATCGGATCATTAGTAACAGAGAAAAACCGGAAAATTTTGAGATTCGTTTAAAAATTCATGACTAAGCGGTCGAGTAGTAGGAGAGACCGGGAGATGAGGGGAAGCGTATTATCACGTAACCCGTTCATTAGAAGAATTCCCCTCATTCCGCTGTCTCTCCTACTACTCGACAGCTAACGCGGGCTCGGCCGTATTCAGTCATGTTTGCAAGCATTTTTCACCCATTTCGCAGCAAATGTGAATATACATTTTGTGGTACTGTTCTTCTACTTTTAAAATCTGTTGGAGAAATCGAAATCGGATTATTTCTCTACAATTCTCCTTGGAGCAACCGGATTGTTGTATGCTGTATTAGTTTTCATTTTATAACAAATTAATGAATAACAGTTGCGAGTCGAATACATAACAAAATATAACTACGGACTGTCTTTCATGTGATGGCATAGTCGGTTTCCTACTAGTGTTTTTGTTACTAAAAAATCCCCTATTGATTGGCCTATAAATCCATCTCCATAGCGCATAATAATTTTACCTCAATCCCCCTATAAATTTCAATATGGTTAGTCATTTAAGTGGCTAGTTCCTCTTTTCAATTCGTTCTAAATATAAAGCGCCATTCACTTATTTTGAGTGTCGATAGGAAGAGATACGCATGCTTTTAATACCGATCATATGTTATCAGTATTAAAAGCCGGATGGATATTAATCCGTTTTCGAGTAGATGTGGTGATGTTCTAGTTGTCTCATCAATGATCGTATCAGCGTCTATAAATGTTTTCGAGAAAATTTTCGGTTTGATCTGTTTAACCACTTATAGCCTGGTCAACAAGTCAACAAAAATTACGAGCGATAGCTCATTGGATTTGGAATGACGTGTAGAAAAATGTATCTCAATGATTTTACAGCACATGAAACATTGCAATTGTTATTAACAAATTAAGATGAAAAAAGAAGGCACTTAGTTTTTCGCTACTAATTCAAAAGCTATTAATAATTAGGAAATTTCGAAAATAGATTCTTGAAGAGGGGGAATTTTCAAAAAAAAATTCCAACTCCCGGAATTCTATCTCCAATATTTATAATTTTAATTTAACGCTGAAAATAGGGCTTCGCGCGACAGTTACGGCATTAGCGCTGCCGCTGAAGACAGTATACCTCATAAAATAATTTTTTTGTATGGTATTTATTATCAAGTTCAACATTTGAAAAAATTATGCTGTCATCTAAACACTTGAAAAGATAAAGTCCCGTTGAAAAGATATTCTTATATTATTTTTTCAAAAAGTTATGCAATTATTTTTTATTTTTATTTATTTAGTCAGTTATTCAGTCTTCTTAAGTACATATACAAAAAATACAAATTTAAAATAAAATAAAATATGATAATGATGATAATGATAAATGAAACATTGGTAGTACCTAAGACAGCTGAAAAGGGTTATAGTTAACTAACAATATTTTTCCTACCTCTGTTTTCACAAATGATGACATAACAGTTTAAATAATTGACTTATCAAGTTTTTGCTTCTTAGAGCCCTTCTCATATTTATGAAAAAATTGTTAAAATGTGTTTTCTGTTAACCAGCTGTCGTCCCCTTACGAACGGCAGCCCTCAGAAGTCTAAACTTATGCGAGCCAAGGATTAACGAGGTCTTACCTTTTTACGTGCGATTCCTAGCACTTTCTTGGGCCATCAGAAAAAATTCTGCAGTCGCCTTGGTTCGAACCATGGCCGACTGGCAGTCAAAGTGATTGAAACAATGTCGCTTTAACCACTCGGCTACCTGGCTTAAGAAGATCACGTGATGAAAGCTTATCAAAGTGTTTAATTTTGTTCATTATAATTGTTACCACTGCATAATATTTTTACGTAATTTAATTATAAACGAATAGACAAGTTTAGTATACAAGAAAAATTATACCTTTATATTTTTGAAATACATTTATAGATACAATTATGACCCTATTCCCTCCTGCTCGTAGAAAATGGCATATGCCCTATACTTACAAGTAATTTGGAATTAATGGCTAAAACACTAGAGTCATTGTACTCGTGTGAAAAAGGGTGTCTATAGTGAGCCTCGTAGTGTCCACAATCCATAGTCTCGCTGTGATTTTACAATACATACAGGATGTAGCGACAAGGGACTACACTGTCCTCTGCATATTTACATAAAACGAATAATGGTTAAAAAAAAATTTAAAAAATCACAAAAACAATTTTTTATTGTTTATGATAATTTTTTTACAATTCCATTGTTTAAATAATTACTTAACTGATAATTTTTTTTTTTCAAATATCATAATTGGCATTTCTCAATAGGGTACCAAAAAAATAATTGTTTTATCAATTCTGAATAAAATTATGTTTTTCTTCTGAAAGTATTTGACATTACAGAATCAGCCATATGTAACAAAATACTAAAACATTTTTTTAAATGTTACAGTTATAGCGGTCACTTGAATTGTGAAAAAAATTTGTTAGTTAACAATTGCATAACTTTTTGAAAAACCAACATGAGAATATCTTTCCAACTGGACTTTATTCTTTGAAGTGCTTGCATATTTAATAACATAAAAAAATTATTTCATGAGCTATTGTTTGATGAAAATTTCCTCCTCTTTCAGAATCTTTCTTCGACATTTCGCAAGGTTCCCATGTTCCGTCCCGCTCCCGCTCCCACGTTTCTGCTTTTGTTTGACGAAACCTCTATTCTTCTTGGGGTTGTTTGACACAATTTGATATACCTCAAGTAGCACACCTACGAGGATGTATTGATATCTAGTTAGCCTAGACCAGTTCCCTGCATAAAAAAATATTGCGTTACCATAGCAACGAACAATAACTTATTAGAAGTGTCAGTGTAAAGTTTGACGTCAAAAAAGTAAACCAGAGTTACGCAATAAATTAAAAGTAAAAATATGTCCACCGAAATTGTGAAAATCGAAAAATTGGAGTATCGAGCCATCATCAAGTACCTGTATTTAAAAGGGTTAAGAGGTAAGCAGATTTACGAAGATATGATTGATACCCTTGGTGATCAATGTCCTTCGTATGCGACTGTGAAAAATTGGACTGCAAGCTTCAAAAGAGGTAAATTTTCCATTGAAGATGATGACCGATCGGGAAGACCAGGTTCTGTGTCAGTCCCCGAAAGTATCGTTGCAGTTCATGACATGATTTTAACAGACCGTCGAATTGGGCTTAAACGGATATCTGAAGCACTGAATATTTCATACGAACGCGTTCATCATATAGTTCACGTCAATTTGAACATGAGAAAAATTGCTGCAAAATGGATCCCCAAATGTTTGAATGTTGACCAAAAGCGTGCAAGGGTAGTAGCATCGCGTTCGATCTGTGCTCGATTTGAAAACGATGTAGACTTCTTAAACCGAATTGTTACTATGGATGAGACTTGGGTACATTTCTACGAGTCAGAAACAAAGCAACAATCGATGGAATGGCGACACTCCGGTTCTCCAATACCTAAGAAGTTTCGTGTCCAAAAATCTGCTAGAAAAGTTCTTGCTTCAGTTTTTTGGGATTGCCATGGAGTAAACATGATTGATTTTTTGGATAAGGGTAGAACAATAACTGGAGATTACTATTCGACATTACTTACCACTCTACGGGAAAAAATTAAAGAAAAAAAACGCGGAAAGCTATCCAAAGGTGTTTTGTTTTTGCAGGACAGCGCCCCTGCACACAAATCTCATGTTGCCATGCAAAAAATTCGTGATTTAGGGTTTGAATTACTAGAACATCCCCCTCATTCACCAGATTTGGCTCCGTCCAACTATCATCTCTTTCCTCAACTGAAAAAAAGTTTAAAAGGTCGTAAATTTTTTTTCCAACGAGGACGTAATGGTGTGGAGGTTTGGTTTGCAGAGCAAGAAAAAACTATTTTTTTTAAAGGTCTAGAGACGTTGCAGGTTCGCTGTAATAAATGTATCCAATTAAGAGGAGAATATATTGAGTAATAAAATATTTTGACATTGAAATTTTGTTTGATTCTATAGTAGGATAAGAATTTTTCAATATATCCTCTTACATTGTTTATGAGCAAATAAAAATGTCATATATGTAATATATTTATTGATGAAAATTATGATTTTTAAAGAAAAAACGATTCTTTAAAAAATTTTGTTGCTGAAAAAATTTTATTTACGTTTTTTTTTATTTTCCATTGTTAATAATAAAATTTTTACAATTTTTACAACGGTTATCTATTTGTAAGCCTATAAAGAATAACTTCACAACGTGAAAAAAATCCTAGGGTTTTAGTTCAATAATTATCAGGATTTTTATGTTAACATTCAGTTTAGAATAATTCGTTTATTAAAAAATGCATAATTTATGGAGAAATTGGGACAAAAATTTTTTAACAGCAGATTACTGTTAATTGATGTATCCCAATAGTACATGCATTTTTGATTCCTCAATATTCATATGTAATATGTTAAAATATTGTTTTTGTTATTGTGTCAGAGTGACGCAACGCGCGTAGAAGCCAGACTACCCGTTTTTGGCTCTATTTTCAGGGCTCTGTATAAATTATAAATATTGGAGGAACATTTTCGCGAATCGGAAATTTTTTTCAGCAAATTTGCTGATCTTTTCCTTTAACCTTTCGAAAATCTTTAATACTTTTCGAGACTAAATTGTTCATAAATTTGCAAATTTTCTCGGCCCCTTTTGGGACCTTTCCACTGCTACATAACATCACGAATCGAATGACATCACGATCATAATTTTCGGTGAATACAAAATTTAAAAAAAAATGGTTGAATACACGATGATGGGATATGTTAAAAACGTTTCCAAAATAAATACATCTTTGTTTGAATTAAATTATTTGTACAAACTTCAATTACAAAAATAACTAAAGAAACTACATGAAGTTTACATGGTATTCTTCGGGTTGTGAGGCCGAAGTGTGTTCAGAGAAGAACTCGACGTTTCGCCAACACGAGTGGTTAGCATTTTCAAGAGTTATTTTAAAAATTTTCGCTTTCTGTAGTCGCTGTCAAATGCTTGACATTTGTTATACGTTGTCTCAATAAATATCTGTGATTTGACGTTCTTACATCTGATTGGTCCATAGCGATAGCAGACATCATAGAATCGTTCGTACCGGGGTAGGGAGCTAATTGAGAATTTTTGAGAACTGGAAGCCAAACCTTGTTCAATTGTAGTCCTTCTTCGGTTCTGTTGAAGTTGCTGTGGTGTTTCTGGATTTCAATTGCTTCCCGGAAGAGTCTTGGGTAATACGCAGATGTTGAAGAGATGACTTGGGTTTCTTCAAATTTCACTCTATGGTTATCGTTGTTGAGAGTATGTTCTGCGACAACGGATTTCTGTGTGTGCTCTAACCGACAGCAAGCCTTGTGCTCTTTGATTCTTGTTTTAACGGAGCGTTTCGTGGTTCCGATATAAACGCTGCCACAGGAACATGGAATGCGATAAACCCCAGAAGAGCATAGTACGTCTCGTTTGTCCTTCGCTGATCTAAAGTGGTCTTTCAGTTTCTTTGAAGGTTTATAAACGGTTTTAATCTCATATTTTCTTAGAATACGGCCGATACGATCTGTAACTCTGGGAACATATGGTAAGAATGCTTTTCTTTTTTCGGTGTTGGTTTGACTACTACTTGGTTCAGTGGATGGACAGTCATTTGGTCTACTATTGATTCTTCCGTCTCTGATTTCTCTTCTATTTTTCATACACCTCTCAATATCTCTTTCTCTATATCCATTAGAAAGAAGAGCGTTTTTTAGATGTTTCAGTTCAGCTTCCAGGTATTCAGGTTCGCAAATTCTTCTAGCTCGATCAACTAATGTCTTGATTACACCTTATTTTTGAGGTATTGTGGAGATATCGATCAGTGTGTGTTGGTTTTCTATATACCGTATGCCCCAGACGTCTTTCTTTTCGAGAAATGAGAACGTCTAAGAATGCCAGTTTCTTCTCATTTTCAATTTCCATGGTAAATTGAATATTCGGGTGTATGTCATTGATATGGTTAAGGAATTCATTGAGTTTTTCTGGTCCATGGCTCCAAATTATAAACGTATTGTCTACATATCGTAACCATACCTTGGGTTTTAAATTTGCAGTTTCAATTGCCTTTTCTTCTAGTTTTTTCATAAAGAAATTAGCAATAACTGGGCTAAGTGGGCTTCCCATTGAAACACCATCTAATTGCTCATATATTTTGTTATTGAAAATGAAATATGAAGATGTTAAGCATATTTTGAAGAGATTGGATAGATCACTTGGGAAAAGTAGTTCAATTTCCCTCATGGCTTCATCTAACGGGACCTTTGTGAACAGGGATACTACATCAAAGCTGACTAGAACGTCATTTGGATCAATGGTAATCTCTTTGATCTTTTCGATGAAATGTGTGGAATCTCTTACATAGGAAGATGTATTACCAATGTGTGGCTGTAGTAGTGTGGACAAATATTTCGCAAGTTCATAGGTTGGTGATCCAATGGTGTTGACTATTGGTCGGAGCGGCACGTTGGTTTTGTGAATTTTTGGTAGACCATACAGCCTAGGAATGAGAGCCTCACTTCTACACAGTCGTTTTTTGGTGTTGTCATCCAATGAAGAAGATTTGATAGAGCGATTTACAGTTTGGACGGTTGCTTGTGTTGGGTCCCGTTTCAGTTCTTTGTATATCAAAGGTTCCAGTAAAACATCTATCTTATTCAAATAGTCCTCTTTGTTTAAGACAACGGTTGCATTACCTTTGTCAGCCGGTGGAATCAGAATTTTCTCATCTCTGTTCAATTCCCTGATGGCCTGCACTTCGGTTTTCGACAAATTACTCTTGGGTGGTTTAGCCTTACGTAGTATTTGTGTACATTCTGTGCGAATTTCTTCTGCCTGTTCTTCGGGAAAGGTTCTAATAGCAGTTTCAATGTTGGCTATTATGTCTTCATTGGGTATTCGTGTTTGTGATATTGCAAAGTTTCCGCCTTTGGAAAGAACGGCGATTTCAGTGGAAGAGAGAGTGCGGTCAGATAAGTTGATTACAGTGTGTGACATGTCTACCTTCTGTTGGTTATTAATAAGTACATTGTCAGCTCTTCTAAGTTTCTCGAACTTGCTTTTCTGTCTATCAGTGTTTCTAATGAGTTCATTTTCCATATTTCGATATGAAATTGCATCGATTTTGTCCCAATCATACATATGCATGTTGTTAGCTAGTTTATAACTGATGTCCAATAATTCTTCGTCTGTTTGGGCTAGTACTTTCCTGGTGTAGTGGATTCGTTCTCGTAATAAGGCTTGCTCTGTTCTGATATATATTCTTCGAGCTTGAGTGGATCTGATGTTGTAATTGAGTCTTAAGAATTTGGGGGTCACTTTCTCATCGCGACAACGAGAGAGAAAAGTTAAAGATGAAAGTAGTTGGGCTTTCTTCTTCCTCAGCTGGTCCAATCTTCGATAAAGGGATACTATCTCCTCCCCGTAGAGGCGTCTGATAAATTGTGAAAGGCTTTCGCGGCCATCGTCACTTACAACCCGAAGAACCACCATGTAAGTGACGATGGCCGCGAAAGCCTTTCACAATTTAACTACATGAAGTGTTTTCACTGATAGTGCTCCTTGTCTATTTTTTGATTTATGTTGATAATAACAAAAGACAACTTTAAATTTCTTTAACGTCGACTTAGTCGATTTTATTCATACCGTCAAATTATTTGATTATTATTTATTTTTATCGTTAAGCCAGACTTGTTTCCAAGATTCCCTGGTATGTTATCGACTAACTTTTAATTGTAAACCTGCACCAGAAGGTTGGGCCTGACTTCAGTATTCAACTATTTTCAATAGACGGTATGGCTATATCGGCTGAATGTTTCAATATTACGTTCGTTACGATTTACTCAAAACAATAAAAAAACGACTGCGATAATTATACGTATTCAAAAGGTTAGCCGCTTTTTCAGATCGGGTACATTTGTCTATTTGAAATGCACGTATAAACTGACTAGTTCTATTTTGAGCTATTCTATAAATGAAACAAATAAACAATTTTCCAGCTGGAATCCTTATATAGATCTCGCATGTTTTTTCCCTTATCAATCAATAAAAATATTGCGTAGGAGTGGCAAGGCAATTGAAATAATTGCCATTCCAATCAATTTGTGGAGGGATGCTAAATGTATTATTCCTGCTGGTGACCGCATACAGGAATTTTTCGAATATACAGAATGGTCATTCAAGTGTGAAACATGGATTTTTTATAAATTTATTGAACAGCCAAAATACAGATATTGCCAAAAGTGGGTGCATATTGTTGTTGTTGTAGTTACAACAACAATATGCACCAACTATTAAAAAATTATACGAGAGTAAAGTACCCTTTTTTCAGCAAAATGTTATTATTGAGAAGAGTTAGTATTTTAATAGAATTTAGTAGAATTCCATAATCGTCGATAAATTTGTAGTTTTTTAAAAAACATTTAAGATAAAAATTACTTTTAATGAGAGTTTTTTATTTTAATATGCATATCATCATGTACTTATGTTTTACCTTGTTGAGAATAATGTTTGCGAAATTTTAAAATTGTATTTAATATCGTTGCAGCAAACATGAATTTTGTGATTTCCTAAAAAAAATTTAAATTTTATTTACAAATTGAACGCGCAATTGATTTGATTGTGATTAATTCATGAAAGTATTTAGAGTGAATTAAAAAAAATATTTTGGAAATTAATGTTTAATAAAAAATCTTGAAAGGCCATGTTTTGGTATTTGGATATAACTTTTAATAGTAAACACCTTTTCTTAATAATAAAATAATTTGTTTTCCGCAGGAAGCTGCCTAAAGGTAGTTCGGTGATTGGTTCATTCAAGGACATATATATAATTTAAAAAAATTGTTAAAATTGTTATTTCCGTCAACCGATTGCACCCCTACGAGCAACCCTCGGAAGTCTTCGAGAGACTTGTGTGAGCTAGGGAAGACCCCCTTACCTTTTAACGTGTGATGTCATGCACGAGACCGATGACCATGCGAGGCTTTGAACCCTCGACCCTTTGCTCCAAAGGCGAACGTTCTACCAGCACGGCCACCACGGCTCATAAGTACATAGGATGATAACGTATGATGACATACGAATTGAAAACTGAACAGCTAGATGAACTACTTCATTATGTTTTGCACAAGGCGAGTATGAATTCACGCCGATGTGCCCGGCGACATGCATGACGAGTGGCGCGGCGAATTGAACTTTTTCACTGAGGTTTTACAATAAGCTTCATCAGATTATTCCTTATTTTTGTACAGTATAACATTTATTATATTATATTTTAAATAAACTGTTACTAGGAAATTTTGCATTTGTAAATATTTCAATCTCAGAAAGCCCAATTGAATATTTTTGAGCGGGCGAATTAAATTTAGATATTCTTCGCCATCCAAAGCAAGTTTGGGAATGCCTTCAGAGCCCCAATGAACTGTCGAAACACAACAAAGTTATGTGTATGTGTTCCCGTGGTGCATGAGGGGGGCTTCGTGCCACCTCTCCTTTTGTTTTCGCTTGACCCAGTCCCCAATTACCGGCTTACTAACAGGACACTGCGGCCTAAGAAAACACCTACTCATCATGGAAATAAATAAGTAGCTTTTGAACTGCTGACCTACTTTTTCAATTCAACATCAACCAAAATACTTTCCACGACTGGAATTGCAAAAAAAACTATAGCTAGGATATTAACAAAATAATATTTGAACAATAACATATACTGAATCTAGGCTTTCACGGCTGGCGTCGTCTTCTTTGGTTAAAAAAACCAACTGAAACTTTCAGTTGAACAACAATATTAACACAAGCGCAAACAGCATCTTCGTAGTTTTTCCAGAATAAGGAAAAAACGTCATCTTCAATGTTGTGGACGAAATACTCTCCACAACGTATCAACTGATTTTTTCAGTTGAACAAGGATATTAACACATGCGCAAACGGCATCCTCGTTGTTTCTCAAATAAATAGCAAAGAGGCGTTTCTCTTGGGCGGAGCTAAACAGCAATAACAATTATCTGAAAGGCGAAATTATTAAAGAAACAAGTGAGATTATTGTGGGACCTCTCACTGCATTAATCAATCTATGTCTTGCCGGAGGCACATTTCCAGATGTCAAATTCACTAAAATTATTCCTATTTTCAAAAATAAACGCGACAAGGACGATGTAGACAACTACCGACCAATATCTATAATTTCCATATTTGGGAAAATATTTGAAATCATAGTGAAGCAAAGGCTAATGAGCTTCTTTGAAAGACATAATTTTCTCAATAAAAACCAATTTGCATTCAGAAGCAATTGCTCCACTGTAAAAGCAATCTCTAAAGTTGTGCAAGGCATTGTCGAGGGTTTTGAAAGGGGTGAACATATTTCAATAACAATGTGTGACTTAAGCAAGGCCTTCGACTGTGTCTCGCATGAATTTTTCTTAGAGAAACTAAGCTTTTTTGCACTTGACTTCTTCAGCTCTTACCTCAAAAATAGAATGCAGTCAGTGCACATCAATGACGTATCTTCGAAGTATCAACACATAAACCACAGGGCTCCGTGTTGGGTCCGCTCCTTTTTATTATTTACATGAATTACATTTTTCACACTATATCTCCAGGCTTCTGTGTGTGCTACGCTGACGATACTACTTTCATTCAATCCCACAAAAATATATCTGCATTGAACGAAATCTCCACTAATGTTGACGGAAAAGCGGAATTTTGGTTCAGAGCAAACAACCTAATCCTCAACAAGAGCAAATCTCAGAAGATGATCTGCTCCTCAAACAGAAAGATATGTGAATTTGTCAAGCTGCTTGGCGATGGCTTGAGTTGGCAATCTCATATAGATACACTATGCAATGAACTATCCACTCCGCTATTATTTTTCAGGCGTCTTAAAAATTCAATAAACCATTCTTCCCTTCTATCTTCATATCACGCTCTTTTCCACTCTCATTTGAATTACGGAATTATCTTAAGGGGGAACTCGCCTCACTCTATTAGAGCTTTCCGACTCAAAAATGTGCTATACGTTTGACGGCTGATGCCCACTATAATGCCTCATTCCGAGAACTCTTCAAGAAACTGAGAATTTATGTCTTCCTCCTATGTCTATTAATCAAAGTCTCCTTGAAATACATACAAGAAAAACTGAAATCGACAGAAATAATGATTTCCATAATTATTCAACTAGGGAAGCAGACCACATGAGGCCCCCGAGATATAAATTTGCAATCCCACAAAGCAATTCCCTGAACTTGCATCTTCACAATAAACCACCGTGTGAATGGAAAAACCTCAAACTCATCCCTTTTAAGAGAAAGATGAAACATTTTTTAGAAAATTGCAATTTCTACTCGGTGGAGGAGTACCTAGGGTATAAGATTTCTAATTAATAAGTATATAGTATCTCACGAATAATAATGTTTACTCTATGACTGAGTTAAGAGTTCGATATTTTTTAAAATTATCTTCATGCAATTTTTATTAGACATTTTATTTATTAGGTATATGGTTTCCGCCCACTCATGTATGTAGATGTCCTACTTATTTTTTTTTGTTTGTCTGTCAACTCATGAATGTAAATGTATGTACATACTTATGTTTTTACGTCTATGCTTTTATGTGAAGGATGTATTTTCCTTATTTTTGAATCCACCTGACCTGCTACAAAAAATGTGTGCATATTCATAACATAATCAAATAAACAATCTAATCTAATCAGAAAGTTTGACTCAATCCGAAAAATGTTTGTATTTTTTTCATTGTAATTGTGAACCTTATTGAACTGGATCTGCGTTCCAAAAGTATAGACATACCAATAATTCGCTTTGTTAGGTAGTGTGTAGGACTACACAAAAATGTTACAGCCAGAAAAAGTTGTCAGCCCTAAAATCAAATATTAGAAAATAATAGTCAATCTCTAGGTGTATTGCGTGCTTTCAAATGTATGTATAACTTTATGTAGCATTATCGTCTTTCAGTACTATTCGAAGGACAATAAACTATGTATGTGTGTCTCTATTTTGTCACCTTTGACAAGCCCCTGAAAAAATCTCGAAGACGACGCCTATGGTGCCAAGTGGCGAGTTTGTCACTGGCTCCAGTAATTGTACCGATCATGAATCACAGGTTAATAGTTTAAATCGAGATTTTAATTGTTCCATTGTAATTTAATTTGTTTACTCGTTTATGGTCAGTTACACAAGAATGTGAGCAGGAAGTGAGCTCACTGATAGCCATCATAGCAGTAAATGATAAAAATGAAAAATCTAAAAAGGAATTGCCATCGCTTGGAATGAGAAAACCAACAGCCTTTTGCTGTGATGAAAACTTGATGATACAGTGTTATTATACAGGGATTTATCTGCCGTAATTATACAGTGAGCACCTGAATGTTGGAATTAATTCGATAAAATCTTTACAGCAAAAACGGAAGTATCCCAATACTTTCATTATAATTTTCAAACGTACACTTTCTGACCTCATAATTGTGTTAATCATCGATTTTTAAAAAAAATCGTAACCCCCTTATTTAGAATGTCGTTTGCAAGAGCACATTTTTCTGCATACAATTCGTATAATTTCATGGCATAATACATAATGAAATTGCCGAGAAAAAATCAGCTTAATGTTAAAAGCACCCACTACTTTTGATATGACCCTGGTAGATATATTTTTTGTTGCGTTATCCGTAACTACCTGTTCTTTTTTTTTGTTATTTAGCAACGTGGATCTAGTTGTTATTATTTAATTGTCAAAGTAAGACGATTTCCGGCAAAACTACGGGTCCTATCGAAAAAAGTTGAGATAGCAAAGTTGTAGGGAATAAAAAGATTCACAACTTTTGCATTCACACTTTTTTCACATAACCTCAAAATTTATGCGAAAAATCTAAAAACAACTTTTTGGTTTTTTATTTTTATCCCCCACTATTTTTTTCTTTTCAAGAAATTTGATGGAAACTTACCTACTTATGTTCCAAACACACTGTAATTTTGTCAATTCGAAATAATAATTTTTTCCCGTTATTTTGATTTAATATCGAAAAAGCACCCTAATTTTCAAACAAAAATTCTCAAGTCAAATATATATATATATATATATATATATACAGGGTGTCAATTTGAAAACTTCCCACCCTTAATATCTTCCTTCCAGTAAACAATATGAGTAATCGAAAAAACAGGTCAATTTTATTGTCAAGGGGGACACTTTCACGGACTATTTGTAGCCCTCGTGGTTCAACCCCCTAGGAGGGGTAGATGTTACCCTTAGAATTTTAAATGGGAAGGGGGGTCAAGTGGCACATCATTTTGATGGGCGTTCAATTCTTGTTCCAATGGTACCCTGACTTATTATTTTGTGATGAGCATTTTCCGAAAAATTGCGTTCTAAACTAACAGAAGTAATTATTAGAACGCCTATACTGAGATGCATTATTGTATTGACTCCCTTTAATAAAAATGGTTAGAAGAGTAGGTGGCACCGCTCCAACCCTTGAATGACAGGAATAAATTTATTACGCATGGGATTTTTTATTTGGTGGTTATTTTCCTTCTACACAATAAAATTTAATTAGCGAGAAAGACATTTCCAACATAAAATCTACTTACGCTTATCTTATTAGCTGTTCGAAATGTTGTCCATTTTGCTCTAAACAGTAATACAGTCTGTTTTCGAACTCCCCTCTAACATTACGGAAAACTTCACTAGGAATTGACCGGCATGCTGCTGTAATTCGTCTTTTAAGTTCGTCAATATCAGAAGGTTGTGTTTTATAAACAACGGATTTAAGATGCCCCCAAAGAAAGAAATCTAAGGGTGTTAAATCCGGTGATCTCGGAGGCCATTCAACTGCTCTCCTTCTGCCAATCCATCTACCCGGAAATCTCTCGTTTAACCACTGTCGGACGGGAAGAAAATAATGAGGTGGAGCACCGTCCTGCTGGAAATGTAACAGATCCTCCTGCAAAAGTTCATTACCTTCTGCATCAATTTGAGTTTCTAGCTCGTGAGTTATAAGAGGATCGATAGTCTTTTCAAGCATATCAAGGTACAGATTGCCAGTCAAGTTTTCTTCCAGAATAATGGACCAAGAATGGCATTTCCAAGAATACCAGCCCAAACATTAACTTTTTGTGGGTGTTGTGTATGCCCTTCCCGAAAAATATGTGGGTTTTCGTCACTCCAATAGCGACAATTTTGTCTATTAACATTGCCATTCAGAAAAAATGAACACTCATCGCTGAAACAGATGTTTAACAGAAGATTAGGGATGGTATTGACTCGATGAGACATGATTTCACAAAACTCTATTCTTCTATCATAATCATCCTCGTGGAGCTCTTGAAGAATCTGCATTTTATATGGATGAAATTTATGCATTTTCAATGCTTTTCTTATAGTCTCGCGTGACATTCTCGTCTGTTCTGATACTGATCGTAAGGAGCTCGTGGGCTCTGCAGCAAATGTTCCCAAAACTTCAATTTGAGCTGCTTCATTTAGTACTCTGGGGTTATTTCTTTTTTTATTTGTCACTGAACCAGTTTCGTAAAACTTATTCACCAAATCAAGCACATACCGGTGACTTACATTACAATTTGGATGTCTTTCGTTAAAAAGACATGCCGCCCTTCGTGCGCACTTTCCAACTTCGCCATAAATTACAATCATTTCAATTCTGTCTTGAAGAATGTAAACTATTTTTACACTTTTATACACTTATTAAAGTAATTCCTAAACAGCCCAACAGGTACAACGGTATTCACAATACTACCACATAGTTCAAATTTGCTAACCAATTTTTTGTCGGAAAACAGAAACTTTTTACAGCAGAAGTAGCAAAAAAGGAAGGCTATCTGTACAATTTCTGCGATGACACTTAAAAATTCAGCATTTAATAAACACAACTTCACTACCATCTACGTTTTACTATTAGACTACTTTTTTATGTAAAGTGTTTGGAGCTAATGGCTAATGTTACCCCTAATAAAGGGTTGGAACGGTACCACCTAATATTCTAACCAGTTCTGGCCAAACCATGCATCTCAGTATAGGCGTTCTAATAATTACTTCTGTTAGTTAAGAACGCAATTTTTCGGAAAATGCTCATCAAAAAATAATAAGTCAGGGTACCATTGGAACAAGAATTGAACGCCCATCAAAATGATGTGCCACTTGACCCCCCTTCCCATTTAAAATTCTAAGGGTAACATCTACCCCTCCTAGGGGGTTGAACCACGAGGGCTACAAATAGTCCGTGAAAGTGTCCCTCTTGACAATAAAATTGACCTGTTTTTTCGATTACTCATATTGTTTACTAGAAGGAAGATATTAAGGGTGGGAAGTTTTCAAATTGACACCCTGTATATATATATATATATATATATATATATATATATATATATATATTACTATGGCAAATTTTCTCAGAAATGCAAAAGACGAAAAGATCCAACTCGACAATTGTCTTTTAATCATTATGTAAAATTTTGAACTGTTTAATAAAATTTGCACTTTAATTACTCGAGAAATTTAAGTTTCCATGTTACTTTGATAAATTAAAAAAGGAAGAGAAAAGAAAACCATCGTAGATTCATTAAAAGACAATAAAAATTTGCCAAACTTGGCCAATATTTTTTATAAAAAAGATATTGCCAAAAATGGATTGTAAATATTCAAATATATCTATGAATGTAAATGAAAATAGAGTATTTTTAGTTTCAATTCCGAGAGTTCCAACCTTTGACAGCTGTTTCATCATAAGTAACTTTCTGTTATATAAATGTAAAAATAACACATTCAAGATTTCAAAAATATCAATTGGCAAGAATTAAATCATCTTTCATATTGGTAAATCTCCCACCAACAGGAAGCGCCGCATAACAACATTGTTATAGGACATTTTTTGGATGTAAGTCTAAAATATGGCTGCCTAAACATGGTTTAAAATGCACGAGGGACCCTGCACAAATCAAATGGGAAAAGGATCCCTGTCGAATTGGCAGAAATTTGGATATGTTGTAGTTTATACCTTTCTGATCAAAAGTCTCCACTGGCTCGAGACCTAAAAATGGACAGCTATTAAGGTATCGAAAGTCAAAAGATTCAACTTGTGCAAGACTCCCAAGCGATCACATTTGACTTTGACCATGTATAATGGCGATGACTTTGTTCAGCTTTGACAGGAATAATATTATCTGAATTGTCAATAAATGTCAAGTTTCTAGAAAAGCGTTTTGAAGATTCATACTCAACAAATGTGAAATCGCCATACGCTGACGAGAGCGGTTGAATAGACCACCCAAAGTAAGAGATGCAAATTATTTTTCGATTGAGTGAGATATCTGCACTAGTCGCAACTTTTGACCTTCGATACCTAAAAAACTGTCCATTTTTAGGTCTCAGGCCCATAGAGACTTTTGATCAGAAGGGTATAAACTACAACATATCCAAATTTCAGACAATTCGACAGGAATCCATTTCTAATTTGATTTGTGCGGGGTCCTTTATGTTCAAATTGTCATGGTTCTGAAAAATGCGCCAATGTTGAAGAAAAAACCTACGAGAAAGTTAATGATTCAGTTGAAATTCTAAACAAATAACGAATGCAGACTGTACAAAATATTGGAGACGAAGACGATGATGAGGATGATGGTCTTGAAGATTTCGAAGATCTATTAGGATCGGGAACATTTGTCGAATCTAACGATGAAGAAATGCCATCAAAGAAGCAAAAACTAATAAACTTTCAACTTTATTCAACTACTCTTTTCAACAATTCGATAAATACTTATACTAGAATTAAGCTAGTACTATAACTACCATACTATTTGGTGCATGTTGCAAAATGAAAATTGTTTTACAGTTTTGTTTTTCAATCGTACAATTTCAACACATAAAGAGTTATATTCCCATGTTTTAGACCCGTTTATAATCGGTAAAAAAAGTTAACCTAAAAATAGAAAAAAATATAAAAATACGTGCATTAACATAGGCACCATGGAAACGAATTTACAATAGCTTCACGTATGTCAGGTAGTTTTCAAAAATATGACGTTTTGAGAACTGTTTATACTGTTTTATGGTTTCTAGCGGTAATCGGTTATAAATTTTCAGTGTTACACTACTTAAAAATCTTTGGTTAGCATATTTACGATATTTACAGAGCAATTCAAATTCGACTCCACCATTGGGAACTTCTAAACTACAGGAGATACGTCGAAGCTTAAATTGGGGCAAAGTTGCGTATTCTGGTGCTTAACAAAATACTGTTTTGAAACTTGGAAAATTCCGAGTATTTCCGGAAATATCGGGAAAAAACTGAAAATCGGAATTTTCGTTTTTATTTTTTTCTATCGCTATTTGACAACATAGCTCAAAACCAAAAATACATTTTCATTGATACTTTTTTTCAGCTACACGTTTTCATGTTCAGATTTACTATCCGACGTTTCGTCTTCTGGCATTCATCATCAACTTTTTTTTCTGTTATGAGCGCCATATTGTTTTTTTATACAGAAAAATAGTGATTCTCATTCTGATTTCATTGATGTATAATTTGTTATGATTTGCACTTCTGAAACCACAGATATTAAAAAAAACAACTTCATCTGAGATGGTCATGACTCCATCGAAAAATTTTGTTTAATAAACACTAGTTGTCAGAACTCATTAAACATCATAAGTTTGCACAAATACTTCAGTCGAAATGTCCTCATTCTCAAATGAAGAAAAACGAGATATGTTCAAACTTTATTATAAATTTGAGGAATTGAGGAATAGTACGAAATCAACACAAATTTATTTTAAATTATATCCAGAAAGACAACAGCCGGATAGAACATTATCGGAATTTTGGGCAAACACTTGGCTGAGTACGGTGCGTTCCAAAAAACAAGAATGAAATCATGAGCTTGTAAAAAATGCACAAAAAGTAATACAAGTGTTCGAAATGATGGCCTTCCTCTTGAATACATAACCGAACTCGTCGTCTCAAATTAAGAACAGCCCTAACAATATCCCTTCTTCTGATAGATCTGAATTGCGTGATGATATTGTCTCTAAGTTCATCTACTGTGTCATATTCTTGCTCTCCATAGATTCTGTTCTTTAAAGTGCCCCACAAGAAAGTATCCAAAACTGTAAGGTCAGGTGACCTTACCGGCCACCTCACTGGTCCAGAATTTCCTAATCACCTATTAGAAAATCTTTGGTGTAAATATTCGCAAACTGCTCTTTTATTGTGTGGAGGAGCCCCGTCATGCTGAAACCAGCAGCTGTTATAATTAACAAGGGGAAACGTATCCATATATTCTTAGAATTCGTTTCTTAAGAACCGAAGATAGGTTTCCCCGTTCAAATTATTAGAGAAGAAATGAGGTCCAAGTATTCGGTCGTCATAAATTCCAGCCCACACATTCAAACGAAACCGAACTTGTGGTCTGACTTCTCTGAAGTGTCGTGGATTATTTTCACTCCAAATGTGCTCATTATTTCTATTAAAAACACCAGAGTTCGAAAAAGTACTTTCGTCGGTCCAAATAATGTTTTTCAAGAAGTTTGTAGGGTCTACCCTATTCGAGAGCCAGCTACAAAATTCCATCCTTCTCTCAGGATCACCTGGATGTAATTTTTGTGAAATATGTATCTTATAACATTTCAAACCACTTTTTTTGAATTCCCTCCAAACGCTCGTCTGTGGCACATCCATTTCTGCCGAGACTTGATGTGTTGATTTGGAAGGATCTGCATTTATCTAAAAAAGTACCAAAAATAATTATACTTCTTCGAATATGGAATGAACAATTATTTTACCTCGGCTAATAAGTTACGCCTAATATTTTGTTCCATTCTGCTTCCATATTTCATTCTTGGTTTTTGAAACGCACCGTACTCAGCCAAGTGTTTGTCCAAAATTCCGAATAATGTTCTATCCGGCAGTTGTCTTTCCGGATATAATTCAAAATAAATTTGTGCTGTTTTCGTACTATTCCTATCAAATTTATAATAAAGTTTCAACATATCTCGTTTTTCTTCATTTGAGGTCATTTCGACTGAAGAATTTGAGCAAACTTATGATGTTTAATGAGTTCTGACAACTAGTGTTTATTAAACAAAATTTTTCGATGGAGTCATGACCATCTCAGATGAAGTTGTTTTTTTTTAATATCTGTGGTTTCAGAAGTGCAAATCATAACAAATTATACATCAATGAAATCAGAATGAGAATCACTATTTTTCTGTATAAAAAAACAATATGGCACCCATTACAGAAATAAAAGTTGATGATGAATGCCAGAAGACGAAACGTCGGATAGTAAATCTGAACATGAAAACGTGTAGCTGAAAAAAAGTATCAATGAAAATGTACTTTTGGTTTTGAGCTATGTTGTCAAATAACGATAGAGAAAAATAAAAACGAAAATTCCGATTTTCAGTTTTTTCCGGATATTTCCGGAAATACTCGGAATTTTCCAAGTTTCAAAACAGTATTTTGTTAAGCACCAGAATACGCAACTTTGCCCCAATTTAACCTTCGACGAATCTCCTGTAGTTTAGGAGATCCCAATGGTGGGGGTCGAATTTGAATTGCCCTGTATATGTTTTCGTCTGTAACTTGTCTTGTTTTGTGTGAAATGGGTTCCTCATATTATGATTTTTGTGTATGAAAAGTCAGGCACTATGGAAGTATAAAATTCTGACGTTGAAAATGTCAGGAGTATCTATATAAATTATTCGTTAGATATAACCTGTCCCATTGAAATATTATTCTTATTAGGTAGTTTTGTATAATATTCGAATTACTCATTTGATTATCATACATACTGCCCCAAACTATAATGCCATACTTCAGAAGAAGCGTTTTATATTATATATCATCAATAAAAGGTTTTTATCCATAAATTTTGAGAGCAGTCACCGTATTTTTTTGCATAGAGAGGTTACATGATCATGGCATTTAAAATTTTTGTCCATTGTGATTCCTAAGTACTTTTTCACTTTGGATAAGTGTTTAGAATTCAAGATGAAGCATTTTTTATAAATACAAAATCTCCTTCAAATCCGATCTTCAATACTTAGAAAATTAACTGTCTTCGAATGCTTTTTGCAATCTCTATGTTTCATGGATTTGCAACTTTTTAGTAAATCAATTTTGCATGGAAATTTACATATTTCGGGTAAATAAAGTGTGAATTTTAATAAATAGCTCAAAATTTTACAAAATGATTAAAAAAATTGTGGAATTCAAGTTTTTTCGTTTTTATGCGTTTTCTGAAAAAATTTGAAGTAGTAATGTATTTTTTCATACCATAAGAAAGTAGAAATTTGAAGGAAAAGAAAGCACACCAATTAATCTTGTTCAAAAAGCAGATATGAGAATTTTCGATTGAAAATTATGGTGCTTTATCTATATTAAATCAAAATAAGGGGAAACAATAAATATTTTGAATCCAAAAAATTACAGTGTATTTGGGATATAAAAAAGTAAGTTTTTATCAAATTTCGAGATTTTTTTGTGGAAGATAAAAATAAAAAACCAAAAAGTCTATTTTTTGGGATTATTCTCATCAATTTTGAGATAATGTGAAAAAAGTGTACTTAAATTCAAGTTGTAAATCTTTCTATTACCTACAAGTTTGCCATTTAATCTTTTTTCGATAGGACTCATAGTTTTGCCGGAAATCGTCAGTAAATTACGTTTCCTTTTATTTTTGTTATATTTTCTTACTTTTCCAATTAAGATCATCCCGTTCTAAATTTTTTTGGTCTCAAAAATTATCGACCATAGCCGAATAATTTCTGGAATTCAATATGGTTCTAATTATTTATTCCCTCAACGTCATAGGGTGGAAAAAAATTACATAAAAATAGCCGTACAAAAGTAAATCGAGGAAAACCCCCCTACCATGCACTGAGTTCATCGTAGCCGCCAGATCACTATCTCGCCGAATTGTTTATATGCGAGGGCTTCCTTTTAAACATAAAAAGTCCGCTGGCATGTGTACGGCATTCTAATTCGTGATTATGCCGTCCAAAAGCGGAACACCATACAAAGATCCTCATTATTAGGTTAGTGTTTTGCTGCAAGCCAACTACTTAACACACCATTACGATGTAAACATGAGACTGCAATATAATTCCGGACAATGTTGATAATGGGTTCATTAACTAGAGGATGCTGGATATAGGACGACCGGTGCTGCTCTTCAAACAGAAAACATTAATTTTGGCTTGTTGTCTGTCGCCATGGATACTCAAATGTAAGCGTCACCAAGTGGTGAAAGTAAAATTCGAAGGGAAAAGCCAGGTTCGGATTGAGTCTTAAATTCACAAGTGTTAGGGCCAATATCATAGTCCTAATCACGGTCACTGACTTAATCATAAAATAAAATTGGAACTGTACATTTCAGTAGCAGTTTGGAGCATTTATGCAATTTCTTTAGTTTGAGGGCCAATTTATGCAACATATTATTATAGTCATAATCACTATCACAGTCCTAGTCTTAGTCGTTATCGGAGTACGAGGGTGACGGGTGAGTTGTAATGAAATAACGGACACAGCAGCTAATAAGTAACCATAACGATATATTTACACATGTTACATAATAAAAACGCTTAACAACTAAACGTATATACAGTTGCTAATGAATTACTCTCAACAAACTAGACCAGAAAAAGCCAGTCGAGGAGCTCGAAAAATGGCTTGTAAAATTTTTATTTTATGCTTGTATATCAAACACACAGTATCAAGTATGAAAATTGCAACAACTGTTAATATTTTGTGTTTTAAAAACAGAGGTCGACATGAATCCCGATACTTAGCTTTGCATAAATATCGTAGAGCACGCTTCTGTAAAATTAGAACATTTTGAAATCGATAACCGCAGCAAACTCCCCAAAATGCTATTCCATACCGCAGATGTGATTCAAATAACAAATAACAAGGATAACAAGTCAAAACGAATAATTATTTATGTCATTTGTGAAATAGGTATCGACGCGCATGCGCGTTGTGCATGTAGTCCTAATCATAAGCATAAAAATTGTAAATTGCCAACTTTGAAGGTCAAACTCTTTTGATTATGATTGAGACTAAAACTAAAGAAATTGCATATATGCCCCTACTGAAATGTACTGTTTCAATTTGATTTTATGATTAAGACAGTGACTATGATTAGGACTATGATAATGACAATGATGCATAAATTGGCTCTTAGCCCCAATCATAATCATAAGAATTTGACCTTCAAAGGTGACAATTTTCAATTTTTATGCTTATGAATAGGACGACATGCACAACGCGCATGTGCATCGATACCTATTTGACGAATAACATAAATAATTATTTATTTTGACTTGCGATTCTTGTTATTTGGTATTGTTTGTGTTACGGAAAAAAAATAGCCAGGAAGAGGGTACTCTTTTTGAAATGATTGAAAAATGTCACCCTTTGGGATAAAAAGACTATAATGGCAGTATTGTTACCTGTCAATTTTTAATTTCCAAGCTAATAACTGTGACTAATGGTGGATTTATGCAGCAGTCATAAGTTTTAAGTCATAAGGAAGAATATTCTTCAATGATTGGTTGATCCGTTTATTCCAACCAATCATTGACGAATATTCTTCCTTATGACTTAAAACTTATGACTTATGACTGCTGCATAAATCCACCGAAAGACTAGGACTGATATTTGTGAATTGCATATCTTTCGCTAGGCCTCCAATACATTTTGGTCGACAAAAATCTATTTCACTCTTCTAAGATCATCAGGGAGGTCGGAAGAATTGGAAAACATACTCTTCAGAAGCAATTTCACACTGTAATGAGGAATTGTTGCACTATTTCTTGTGCGGTGAAACTTTGAAAATATTTTTCTGACAAAACCTGTCATGGGTTCATATTTTCAATGAAATCAACATGCCATACCCATGACAGGTTTAATGTCAGAAAAATATTTTCAAAGTTTCACCGCACAAGAAATAGTCCAACAATTCCTCATTACAGTGTGAAATTGCTTCTGAAGAGTATGTTTTCCAATTTTTCCGACCTCCCTGATGATCTTAGAAGAGTGAAATTGATTTTTGTCGACCAAAATGTAGTGGAGGCCTAGCGAAAGAGATCAATGGAATGAGCGATTTTCTGTGAGTGATACTTCTGAATAACATTCTCCCTTATCTCATTCATAGATATGAATCTCCAATGGAAACTAGACATTTAATAAATAATCAACTATTTGAATGAAAATGCAAATTTTCACTTTCAGATTTTTTCTCTCAAGTTATATAGGGTCTTTCTCAAT
This sequence comes from Chrysolina oricalcia, assembly GCA_944452925.2. Classification (NCBI taxonomy): domain Eukaryota; kingdom Metazoa; phylum Arthropoda; class Insecta; order Coleoptera; family Chrysomelidae; genus Chrysolina; species Chrysolina oricalcia. The sequence goes on along the minus strand of OX101818.2, from coordinate 13,348,651 downwards.
ATCTATCAGATGTAGTTCAATGTCCAGCTTGGTTTAGCCGGGGAAGTAGTTGTTTTCTGTTAGATAGTACAAAAAAGTAACTTCAATTTTATCGTAGGATTTTTCCATTTCCAGAGGAGTCATGTATTGATTCAATTTTCAATTGAGAATGTTTCTCTTTAAAACATGAATCCCTTCCAAGAGAGGTTATCTTGTACGATGGAAAATAGCGACTAAATTCCAACTTTCAGTCGCAGATGATTCCACAACTGACTTTATGAACATCCTGTTCATATTTTCAATGAAATCGATAAAAAGTTCCCTCCAACAAATATTTTTTTACATTCGGTTTGGACGAAGAAAGTTCTGAAATATGTCTTATGGCTGATGGCAAACAATTGAAGAACCTTGTGCCTGCTGCAGAAGGTGAATTTCGAAACAACGAAGTTCGGTGTTGTTGTAATTTTAGTAGGTTTCCGTTTCTAGTCGGATATGTGTGACACTTTGAATTAGTTTCTAACCAGTATTCGTGTTTTTTCGCATAGAGTAGACAACTGTAAATGTATATGGAGGGTAATGTCAATTTTTTTTTTTGAAAATGGGAATTTGTGTAACCAAGACCATATAAAACGCAAATTATACGTTTCTGAGCTACAAAAGCTCTTTCTATATTTGTTCCATCACCCCACATGAGTACATTATAAGAAAGAACTGAACTGACCATTGCATAAGATATCTTTCAAACAATTTTCATACAAAACCTTTTTTAATTGTAGCAATGCGTAGATGAAGCAAGTTCTCAATAGTAATACCACAAGTGAATTTTCGCGATAAGTCTGTCGATTCATTTCTGAACAAAACTTAATTGCTTCGAGTAAACACCACTCGTCCTGCGGACTCGTGGTGTTTTCTCGATACAATTCAGTTGAGTTCAGAAATAAAAGACATACTTATGAGATAAATTCAATCACGAGTGGAATTTCATTAGACTATTTCACGAAGCATTAAAAGTATTATTATAAACATGAACAATCAATTCATCATAACCATAATCAATCAACTATAATCACAAAAAATGTATTATAACTATCAATAATTTATTAACAGAAAGTTACTTATGACATCTGCAGTCACTAGTTCATAAGTAACTTTCTGTTATATCTGTCTTACCTTCACGGTACTAATTCTTGAGTGGATTCGTTTTGATTTCGAGAGCTCTATAAATCCTTTCTGATGAGTGCATGAGCACGAAACAGCTGTCAAAGGTTGGAACTCTCGGAATTAAAACGAAATATACTCTATTTTCACAATAATTTATTATATAGTTACGCTGCGACTCATTTTGACGTTTTCGCCTACAATTGTGATCTGTCACAATGTCAAACTTTGCTTTTTCATCTATGGTTACACCGTTGAAAACACCAACGCTGACAGACCAATCAGAATTGAGAGACAGCTGGTGTTTTCAGTAGTAACATTGTTTAAATAGAAGATAGTCAATGCCTGTGGAAAAGGTATTGGACCCGGACACGAGTGTTATCTAGCGTGATTAGTTACAAACATGAATATTTGACATCATTTAAATGCAGGTTTCTCCAAAGACCACTGACATTTTAATGCTGTCCCATTGTTTCAATCAAGTTACGACATGACTTGGAGGCCATATCACTGAAGTTACGACATGACTTGGATGCGAGATCACTGTCGCCATCTAAATGTCGCATCCATTTGAATCCAATAAAAATTCCGTGAAATTGGCTAACTATCTTACTTCTATACAAACAATGGTTGTAAAAACAATTTTAAAACAATTTTAATATCACGACAAAATGATGAATTTTCAAAAAATACTTTCACCTTGCTGTCACGAAAACTGTGTTGCTTAGAAACACCACGAGAGCTTGCTCGAGTGGTGTTTTGTATAGCAACACAGTTTGAGCAACTGGCAAGGTGAAAGAATTTTGAAAATTCTGCATTTTGAAGGGATATTCGATCAGCCAATTTCGAATACATTATATTGTTATGGACTAAGTGCAGGAACGGTTCATCTTCTGTCATAAATGTCAGATGAAGAGTTGAACCGTCAAATTGACGTTTCTAAATTTACAGTGATTGTTGTAAATATGGAAACGTATAAATAAGGAAGAGGCGAAACACCGATTTGAAAATACCATGGGCTGGAGACAGAGTTTTCAAAAAGTCCCTTTCTCATTGGTTTGAATTCAAAAAATGATGGCATTTGATTGGTTTATATAAAATGAGGGAAATTGAGGGCTCGAGTGGCTATTGGCTGGCAACAAATTTGAGAAAAAATGTGGGGAATTATTTTCAACTTTATCGAACTCTCGTGTGGTATTCGATAGATTATTTTTTGATGCCCCAATCATAGACACATTCTCTATATAACATTTTTATTCATTACGGTTATCTAAATTCATTTTTCAATTTGCATGCAAACTGATGACAGACGTCAAATCAAAAGTATCAGTTGTTGTCACGCAATAAAAACAAAATACCACGAATATTCCCGAGGCAATAATCTAAGTAAAAAATTCCCACTATAATAATGTTATGATTGGTTTGAAAGTACATCATAGCTTTAAATTGATGGTTTTTATTGGTTGCAAGATATGTCGAAAAATAATCACTTATAATATCACAAGAGCTTAAATTATTTCTGGAAATTTTTTGAGGGCACGACTATTTTCAAAATATTCGTGCCCGAAAGAAAATTTCCAGGAATAATTTAAGCTTGCGTGGTATTTGGTAAGAAAATTTCACACTATAATTTGGAAAAAAATTATTAATCCAATCTGACATTTTAAATTAATTTCACTGCTTGTCAAGTCCACCATGTTTCGTTAAATAAAAAATATATCTTTAGTTACGCCAAACGCTAAAACTCAAATGAGTATTAGATCAGTCTATCGCTCTTTCATAATTTTAGGTTACTACAGGTGGTAGAAATGTATTTTTTGTTAAAGTAGTCCATAACACTTCTAATGTAAAATATATAATATCAACATGGTTTGTTGCAGTAGGTGGCCGTGATATAGGCGGCCATGCTTTTGACAGATGAGGTTTATATTGGTAAATTACATTGAGTTACTGTATAGTAAAACCGAAAACAAAGATATTCTTATGTAAAACATTTCTTGTAAGCAGCAGCGTTAAACAATTTGAGAAAAATGAAATGCTTTGAAGAGTACAATTTATGTAAATACTGCAAAGAGTTGAGTCAAGTGCAAATATGTCATCCAAAATTAATATATATTTAACGAATTTAATGGAAGATTGCGACCAGGAAGCGTTAGAGTCGAATGGTTTGTTTACGAAAATCCAAGAAAGTCTGCTGCAGATGTCAAGTAAATATGGCCTTTTGCGTAAAAGAGATTTGAACAAAATTGTTTCAAAATATTACATATATGTCTTAAAACACAGACATCTAATTAATTCGTCACATTCCTATTCACCATTAGGAAGAGAGAATATGTTAGAATTCAAGCAACATTTAAATCTTACTTTTTTGTAGATCCTACGTTTTTTGAAATATAAATTGTTAATGCATAATAATTGAATAAATTTGTGTTTTCTGTTTAATGAAACTTTATAGCGAATAATAAATAATAATTTTAATTCTTATAGAAATTTTGCATTATTCACAGGTATATCTACAATATTTAATGGTTGTAGATCATATGTTTACCTTTTCAACTGTCAAAAATTTCCACTTAAACATCGTGGAGACACGAAAAAATGTCCGGAAATTTTTTTAGTTGCCATGGTAACTAGTCAAAATTAAGGCATCTTATTGGTTAAAAAGTAGAGGTGTGAAATTTTCGCGATAATACAAGTTGTCTTTGATTTGTGATTGGTCAGATTACGTGAATATCTTGAGAAGAGTGGAATACAATAAAATGTTCACTTAGCATCCTATCTCGAAGAATGCAAAGGAAACAATTCATATCTGCTGCACATCTGTTGAATGCCTTTCATGCTGCTCCACTATACTTATAGGCAACGCCCCTGGCATACAATAAACTAACAATTTTACGCTCTTCCCTTTTACTTCTTTTCATATCTTCGCAAAACATAAAACACAAGACAGTCAGCAATTCAATTACCAGTCCTGTATCAAACCGGAAAACTACTGCAAGGACAGAGGTCAGAGGTCACGACACCTCATTCTCCCCTCTCGTTGGTTGCCGATCAATACGCATCCTGAAAGCTCCTTCCGCAGCAGCTCCCGGAAAAGGATCTCTTTCGAGGAGGACGTCCGAAACAGATCGCTAATATTATCTTCTACTGAGGATACAGGCAGAACACAATTAATATTAAATTCGTGTGTACCTATCCGATACGATTTGGATCATTGCACAAATTAGAGAGAATACGAAAGTTATCTGCAGTAATACCACGAGTGATTGAATTTTCGCAATAAGTCTGTCGATTCATTTCTGAACGAAACTGAATTGCCTCGATAATTTCACTCGCCGAATGAAACCCTCCTTTCCTGCAATGTTAGGACAAATAAGAGACGTATGCCTCGATAATACGCAGTTCCTAACTTTTGAGCCGGTAATACTTAACACTTTGGCATGGCAACCACGTATCCAAACAACAACGGAGAATATAATATCATCTTGCTACTAATAGTCTGACAGACTTCATGTCTATCAGGCATTATCATCTATAACTATTGAAGGATTCACGACAATGAAACTTTTTTTACTTTGCTGGTTCGTGAAATTATCTCAATAAGTACTACTCGTGTTCACAATATCATCGATAATTCTCTGAGAAATCTTCAGCTCGATCAATTTGCTTTTAGGTTACCAAGCAATTTGATCTTGTTGATTTCTGACAGAATTACTATCGTGGTATAACCCCCGAAAATTTCACACCAATACTTTTTAACCAATAAGATGCCTTAATTTTGACTAGTTACCATGGCAACTAAAAAAAATTACGGAAATTTTTTTGTGGCGCCACGATATTTATGTGGAAAATTTTTTACAGTTGAAAAGGTAAACATATGATCTACAACCTTTAAATATTGTAGATATACCTGTGAATAATGCAAAATTTCCATAAGAATTAACATTATTATATATTATTCGCTATAAAGTTTCATTAAACAGAAAACACAAAGGACCCCGCACAAATCAAATGAGAAATGGATCCCTGTCGAATTTTCTGAAATTTGGATATGTTGTAGTTTATACCCTTCTGATCAAAAGTCTTCATGGGCCCGAGACCTAAAAATGGACAGTTTTTTAGTTATCGAAGGTCAAAAGTTGCGACTAGTGCAAATCTCTCACGCGATCGTAAAAGAATTTGCATCTCTTCCTTTGCTCTCGTCTGCGTATGGCGATTTCACATTTGTGCGAGTATAAGAATCTTCAAAACACTACCTTTTGTAGAAACTTGACATTTATTAATAGTTATTATTCCTGTCAAAACTGGACAGTCATTTATACATGGTCGATTTGCACAAGTTGCAACTTTTGACCTTCGATACCTAAATAACTGTCTATTTTTAGGTCTCGGGCCCATAGAGACTTTTGATCAGAAGGGTATAAACTACAACATATCCAAATTTCAGCCAATTCGACAGGGATCCATTTCCCATTTGATTTGTGCGGGGTCCTTTGTTTAATTATTATGCATTAACAATTTATATTTCAAAAAACGTAGGATCTACAATCATAGTAAGATTTAAATGTTGCTTGAATTCTAACCCATCATCTCTTCTTAATGGTGAATAGGAAGGTGACGAATTAATTAGATGTCTGTGTTTTAAGACATTTACATGTAATAAACATGTAATATTTTGAAACAATTTTGTTCAAATCTGTTATACGCAAAAGGCCATATTTACTTGACATCTGCAGCAGACTTTCTTGGATTTTCATAAACAAACCATTCGACTCTAACGCTTCCTGGTCGCAATATTCCATTAAATTCGTTAAATATATTAATTTTGGATGACATATTTGACTCGACTCTTTGCAGTATTTACATAAATTGTACTTTTCAAACCATTTCATTTTTCTCAAATTGTTTAACGCAAATGCTTACAAGAAATGTTTTACATAAGAATATCTTTGTTTGCTGGTTTACTATCAGTAACTCAATGTAATATACCAATATAAACCTCATCTCTCAATAGCATGGCCGCCTATATCACGGCCACCTACTGCAACAAACCAAGTTAATATTATATTTTTTACTTTAGAAGTGTTATGGATTACTTTAACAAAAAATACAGTTCTACCACCTTTAGTAACCTAAAATAATGAAGGGCGATAGACTGATCTAATACCCATCTGAGTTTTAGCATTTGGTGTAACTAAAGTTGGTAATAGTTTTTATTTAACGAAACATGGTGGACTTGACAAGCAGTGAAATTAATTTAAAATGTCAGATTGGATTAATAATTTTTTTCCAAATTATGGTGTGAAATTTTCTTACCGAATACCACGCAAGCTTAAATTATTCCTGGAAATAAATTAAGCTCTTGTGATATTATAAGTGATAATTTCACTTGCCGTATGAAACCCTCCTTTCCTGCCTCACCCTTACTTTAAACTCGACTGGTATGTTTAGAATTCTACTTTTAATATGTTTCAAAGAGTCACGAACCGGATGGATTGAATATTTCAATCTTCGTTGTTTTTAAAATTTGTATAAGTTCATCACCACACTTTCCCTGGTTAGCCTTGAACTTACTGCAGGGAAAACCTCCAATAAGCCAGTCAGTCACATGGGACAGACCATACGAAATTAGACGAGGAATTGAAACCAAGACTAAGAATGCCAAAGGGGGAAACAATTCGCTAAAATGTGTACGATACTTAAAATATTTAAAAGACTGAAAGACTCAGACCAATAACTGAACTCAAGCCGATGAATGAAAGACTCAAACCGGTTACTGAAGCGAAGATTTGAAGACTGAAAATTGACTTGAATGACTCAAAATTTCTATTTGCACGAAATTTAATGTACACCCATTGAGTCGGTAATTCATAGTCCAGGAAAACTTGATTGTGACAACGCGACGAGCCGTTTATGAATAAATCGTGAGCAAATGTTTATATCCGTAATTCTTGAAACCTCAAAATATAAAATAAAATAATAACCCCAGACTAACGAGGTTCATTGAAGGATCAACGATTCTCTAAAATATTATCATCATCGCCTCACCATAACAGGAATCGCGTATTGTTCTTCCCCTGTCAAATATTTCCATTCCGGCATGCAGGCCCAATTCAGGCTAATTAGTAATGCGAGCTAATGATCGTTATAAAGAGGGGACAGATATGTTACCATTCAATTGGAAAGTAGATTCCAATGAGCGAGTTCTATACACGATGTGGACGAATAGCTTTTAGTTGAAGAGATGCAAAGTCGGCTATATCCAAAAGTTCAAAATCAGTAAGGGGATTTATGGAAAAAGTCTTTCGGTGAAAATGGCTGGATTTTTGATATGCTGTAGCTGGAGACATCCTGAGTAAAAATCTCCATTGGCCCAACTCGATTGTATGGCCAGATTCGGCGCTAGAGGGCGCGAAATTGTCAATTTTGTGATTTTTGGAGAAATTCAGCAGAATGAAAAAATAACAATATCTCATTTATATTCAATACTGTGAGCGACCGGACATTCCTACAATTCGTGAGAAATACTTTTCCATAATGCAGAAAAAAAAAGTCTCTGTTTTTCTACAGGGTATAGTCAACATCATTCTCAACTCTTCGATGAATGAATTCGCCTACGAGGTTATAAGTTGATTGAGTTTATCATTGATGATCAATCAGAATGGATTGTTGATCGACCAAAATATAATGAAACTATGAATACAGAGTGTTTGAAATAAGGAAGAGTCCATATTATATAAAAGGTGGCCCATTAGTGTGAGGAAGTACAGTATCTCGCCTACCATGAGTATTATGAAAAAAATGTTTCAGATAAAAGTTATACGGTTTACTTTGTTGCTCCTTATGAAATATTTTGAAATATACAGAGTGTTTCTTCAAAGCGGGGCGACACAAAGCATCAATTTTTTAAATCTTTTTAAATATTCTCACCAGTGAACTGAGCAAAACATTTTACATACGGAATTACTTCCTTTCTTCGAAACTTTTGCGGCATTGTCAAATTATTGCTAAAAGAAAAAAAAATCTTCGGAAAAACAAACCATCACAAATACCATCATAAATACTTTATGAATGGAATTTAAGCAAACAAATTATGAACATTATACGTTCCTCTAGGTTTATTAATGATAACTCCGTGCCTAATATGATTGAATTCAGATGGGTAAACTCAGTTCATTCAGTTCAAATATATTGTCGACGGAAATATACTCAATTTCCTCAGAACAGCGAATATATTCCTTTATGACTCACAAAATATATTCACATTTGACAACTTGGTAAATCCTCCAAAAACACAAAATTAATTATTTGGCGGCCTCTATCGCCGAACCTTTAGGTATTACGACGTAGTTAGATTAATAGAAGATGACATCAACTCTCTGTTGAGGACGAAGTCATGATTGAATTCTCGAGAAGAGTAATTACTTATTCAAATTGAATGGAGCCTTCCTTGTGTGAAACACTATGTATTTTCATTTGAATTTTGTTTTGAAAGATCAACTTCCATTCCGATCGATCATCAATAATAATTAACTTAATTAACTCATAGTTTCGAAGGCGAATTCTTTCACCTAAAAATAGATACTTATATTGGAAACTAACCTGTAGAAAATCTTTTTTTTTTGTCTTATAGAAGAATCATTCACGATCTTAGTAACGCTCAGTTGAACAACAGTTGACTATCGATTACAAATAATATGTAAGTTTTTCATTTATCTGAATCCACTCAAAAATAATAAAATTCGTCATCTGGAGTAATTTACTTAATTTAATTTAATTAGGCCCAATTTCATAATGAACTTTGAGTATCCGTCAAAATTGTAGATATGAATGTGACTTCGAACTGCTGAAACGCAATTGAAAGTCACATTCATATGAACTTTCAATTGTGAAGGAAACTTTTAGTTGAATATGAAATTGAAACTTTATTTCATATCAGATATTGATATTTTTTATTCAGCTGAATTTCTCCAAAAATCACCAAATCTTGTCATACAATCGAGTTGGGCCAATGAAGAATTTTACTCAGAATAGCTTCAGCTACAATATATCAAAAATCCAGCCATTTTCACCGAAAGACTTTTTCCCATAAGATGTGTGCGTGGTCCTTTCCTTCTGATATTTATTGCTGACAGGGAAGACTGAAATTTCTTATAATTCTTATCTAATTCTTACTTAAATTAGTAGCTTTTGCAAGTTGTCTTCCGAAAGGGGGATGTTATTTGTTTACTGAAAAATGGAATGATGGACGCTTGTGGCGTCACCCACTCAAAAATTCAAAATCCATTGACAGCAAAGTGCGACTACTGGACAGGAAAATTCTAGTTTTTTAGCGACTTCATCTAGCTACTTCAATAAGTCTACAAATGTTTTGATTTCATATGCAGGTCCACGTAAGTTTAGTACGATTCTCAATAGCACAGCTTGTCAACGGTGGATGAATTGTCGCAAACATATGAAAAAGCTGCAACCATTTCAGTCCTGGTATCCTCAGTATAATTTTTTCATCGTGACATCCACTCTCACCACATCTACCCTTTTCAGGATGGAAAAATCTAGAAAAAGTTATTTTTGTTCTACACTCACCGGCAAAAAAAAACCGGCCACTAAAAACTGGACCCAAATTCAAAGTTGGCTTCCTCTCGAACCGCTTCTTTGATTTTTATGTTTCTTTTTTCAAATTGTAGAATAATTCCTTAGTAACGATGCCATGTCAGAAATTTTTATTCAGATTTGAATTTGATCATATACGGGGTGCATCAATGAGACGAAGTTTCTTTTCCAAAATTTCAAACACCCTGTGGAGTGCAACAACTATAGCAGCTGTTGTCAACTGAAATCTCATTGACGCCGGATCTTTTCTGAATATTTTGTTTTTTGAATCACGACATTATCCCTATTCTTACTGGAGATACACTGTATTAAAGCGAACACCTCGGACGAACCAGTGAAAACACAACAAAAAAACATCGAATCGTAAGTTTAATTAGAAAACTAACAAAAACATAAAAATTTAAAAAACAATGAACACATTTCAAGGAGATAATATCTAGTGTGGCCTCTCCGAGCCAAAATGACTTCATTCAGTCGATGTTGAATCGAATCAATAAGAATGTAAGAAATTCTTGTGGAATGGCATCAAATTATTCCTGAAGTGCAATTCGCAGATTATGAAGGGTGCCTGGTAAAGCAGGTCGGCGACGAATGCTCCTTTGTAGTTGGTCCCAGAGATGCTCAACTGGATTGAGATCAGGACTGCAAAATGGCCAAACTATTCGTTCAATACCCACTTAGTCCAAATATTCGTTAACTACTCGCGCATTATCTTGCATTAACACGAAGCCGTCTCCGACAAAATAAGAGTAGGACACAACAGCGTTTAGGAGAATATCTTCGATACCATATACCGATTACAGGCATCCTGGACTGTTGTTCGAGGTATACCAAGGGTATCGGACACATAACGTTGACTTCGGCCATCCTCAATTAAGGCCACAGTACGAGCAACATCCGTCACAGATAAATGCATTTTTTGATTTCAAAACCGTTAATAAGCTCTTAATGTTAATATCAGTGTCAATCAATGTTAAACTCAAATCGGTTTCCGCGTATGCCGCCTTGATTATTTACACGCAGAAATTTCTGCCGTTCGCTTTCAAAAAGTGTATCTCCGGTAAAAACAGAGATAATTTCGTGATTAAAAAATTAAAATGTTCAGAAATGATCAGATTTCAATGTGATTTTAGTTGACAACAGCTGCTATAGCTGTTGCACTCCACAGGGTGTTTAAAATTTCGAAAAAGAAACTTCGTCTCATTTTTGCACCCCGTATATGCTCAAATTCAAATCTGAATAAAAATTTCTGACATAACATCGTTACTGAGGAATTAATCTACAATTTGAAAAAAAAAAACATCAAAATCAAATGAGCGGTTCACGAGGAAGCCAACTTTTAATTTGGGGCCATTTTTAAGTAGCCGGTTTTTTTGCCGGTGAGTCTAGAACTTAACGTCGAACATTCTTATTGTATTCTATGATTTTCTTAAGAGTTCGAGAACTATATTTTTCTATATAAGTCGTGCAATTGTGAGATTTGAGTAGTTAGGCCTCATCAGGACAATCCTTCTGCCAATCATGATGTACGCGTCTACTGCTTGGGGGCAATGCGCGAACAGTTACAGGCAGAGGATGCAGGCCTTCTTCAATGTCTGCCTGAGAATGGCAACAGACGCACCACGATATATGCCAAACAGGTTTATATATCGAGACTTAGACATCCATCCGGACTACATTGACAGACTGATCAGGAATCACGTGGGGACTACTATAGACAGAGTAGAGACCCACACGAACCCGTTGCTCACGGAGCTCCTCGAGAACAGACGTGAGCAAGACGATAGAGACAGAGACAAATACAGACGACCAGTGAACCAGGGAGACAACGACACCCCTGAAGAAGTAAGACGGAAGCGAAACCTTCGGCGACGCCAACGTCTACTTCAACAGGCTTAAAATTTCGATAATCATGCTTTTATGTTTCAGATTCCAAGAAGAACCGACCAAGTGGTAAACTCAGTAAATTCAATACACAACACTTGGCCCTCAGCCAAGTGTTTTTCAGGCCTTCAGCCAGTTTCAGGGGGGCACCATGCACATTAAGTAAAGTCATTGTAAAATCAAATTAAACTCATGTCAGATATAAGAGAGTTTCAGGCCGAGAATTGGCCGAGCACTCCATATCAAACGATCAGATTTTATTCTGCTGATCGCCAATCATCAGGATGAGGAACCGCTTTAACGAGCGGGAGTGGTGGATAGGGGGGGTGAGCTTTCGAGTACGTACGAGTGCTGGGGCGTTCATCCTTCCGGGCCTCAACCTTAGGGGGTGCATGGTGGGTGAGTAGTTAGGTAGTAGTTCAATAATTGACAGTTAATGTTGAATAAATATATGAAGTGACAAGTGTAATACAGTGTTGTCAAGTTAAGTTCAGCTAATAAAGGCAGTTGTACAGTAGCATATCACTTATTTAGAACCCAAAAAACGCAATAATATTTTATGTACATGCCCTGCATCGGCCACCAAGATATTCAATCGTTGGCAATGCACTAGTAACGCCAGAAAATCTGGTAAATTATTTTCTCAATATTTTCATCAACTTCGAGATTTAATGTACTAGGAGAAATATAATCATTTATATTTAAACCTAACCTAATCTACGAGCCCTGTCATTAGCAATATTTGGATTTTTCTTTTGACTTCTTTCGAAGGACCAGTTATATAGAGCTTCGATTGTCTCATGCCAGGTGTATTCTGCCATGTTTTTATAGACTTTTTTGTAGCAATTCTTCCACTGCAGCAACACCCAGGTTGTCTGGGATTCCTAAGTAAGTTCTGGCCCAATTGATGGTTTCTCTTATCCCCCCTTGGCTAACCTGTCTGTCTCTTAGTTTCCGAAGAACCTGAGTGTCCTCAGATTAATAGATTTTTCAAGGCATTTCTACACTCGGACACCCCCTTGGATGCGATCTTGTGAATAATAATTACCACCCCTTCCGATATTCGACATTCCAGGCAGAGGTATATGCCATTGAAATGTGTCAATAAAAGACTCGAGTATTGGCGTAGTATACCGTGCCTAGCCCATTCCAAAGCATTTATCGCTTGTACAAGGAAAAACAGGACTGACAAACTGCTAGAACTCAGTAGAGCACATCTCAGAGTTATAGTAGATTTGCTTACTGGCCACTGCACACTCAAACATCACATGCATAAAATCGGACAATATGCAGAGTGCTATACGCATGGACGATGATGAAACGGATTCTGTATACATGCCCTGCACCGGCCAGAACCAGATTTTCAATATTTATTTTGGAAATACGATAGTAAGGCCAGAAAACCCAATGCATTTCTCAATTTCGTTAAAAGATTGGATATACTGGGAGGAATATAACTATAGGTTGAGCCACAATAGGCCATTGGTTGCAGTGGAGGGCCTGATACGGACCCACTCACGTTCAAACTTAACCTACCGCCCCTTTGGTTACAGTCAGGTGAGTGGAAGTAAGGGTATTATTTTTCTAACCTGGTCTATTATTTTCTGTTTTTCCAAGATTTCAATACCCCTATATACTGACAAATTTGTTTATTCATCCTTATTTTGTGAAATTTCGGCTTGCTAGAATGAGAGTTCGTTCACGTACGAACTAACAATCCAATTCAAATTCCTAGAAACAGTCTGCAAGTTACGTTGACACGGAATATTTACGTTCGGGGTTGGATATTTTCCGAAAAGAATGTATAGCGAGAGAGATTGCGTTGAAGGCGAGCACAGAGATAAAGCAAGAGAAACGTGACTTGCCTCCTTTTCAGTTCATTGTTAGAATGGCGTTCATTTTTGTTCTGAACTGAAAAGAATGGTCTTTCATGTAGAAAAAATAACGGATGCAGAGATTATTCTTTCTACTCTAGTCACGAATTATACCGAGATTTTGGTGAAGATATACTGGGAATTTGAAAAGATGGTGACATACAATACAAAAAAAAAACTTCACAGGTACTTACTATTCGATGACTTCAAGCAATCATTTGTCGAGGTAAGAAGAAAACTACAGTACAAAGCTTTGGAAAAAGTAAAAGTTAACAGAAGGTGAACATGATGAAAAGAAGAATGATTTTATAACAAATTATCGAAAAATATCAAAGAAAGTTAGACTAGCGATGGTTTGATTAGCGATTGTTTAAAAAAATTGTTTAAAATTGTTTTTTCCGTTAACCAGCTATCGTCCCCTTACGAACGGCAGCCCTCAAAAGTCGAAACTTGTGCGAGCCAAGGATTAACGAGGTCTTACTTTTTAACGTGCGATTCCTAGCACGATCCGAGGAGAATATCGAAAGGAGGTCCGTTGTCACCCATCCAAAACCTGGCCTCGCTTACCGTTGCTTGGCTTCGGATATCGTTGAACCGGCGCTCTCCGTTCGAGCGAAGACCAGCTAATTTTCATTCTGCTACTAGAAAACAGCCATAAAAGATGCAATAGTCAATCGAACATTTACAAGGAAACAAGAAAAGTTGCCAATGTCTTGTTTAATACGAGATGTAAGAGCAAGCTGAGAAACAGAACTAAACGGTTCAAAGAAAGTATGCTAGGGATAATAAGACGAAATACATGTAAATAATTTAAAGTGGAGATGAACAAATTGAAACATTTAACTGCACCAATATACAGCTTTGCATATTTGTTTTCAAAAGAAAACCAAACACCATAATTTTAAGGTTATTTTAGGCTCAGATCTGAAGCTTTACCATAAAGGCTCGCAGAACCCAAATATAAACCCCCTCAAAACAAATTCACTCGGATAAATTGGTTTATCTGCTCCCGCTAAATTCTAGTGTCTAGATTAATATCTGAAACTGACAATAACGTGTCATCAGCAAAAATATTTACAAAAGCACAAGAGTGAAAGAAATGCAAAACACTCCCTCGTGGAACTTCAAAAGAATTAAGGCTATGTGTTGTTTGATGGATTCTTGTGATTTGCTGTCGGTCACTGAGGTAATCTAATTTTATTGCTATACCTTGTATACCAGCAGACTCAAATTAAGTGAATAATAGTTTACGGTCGATTGTTTCAAAGGCTTTTCAGATTTAGAAATACATCAATGCCATACTCTCCCTCTCATCAATAGATTTCTTCCACTTACTGTTGAGGTTACTATACTATAGCTTCCAATATATCTTCCTTAAATTATAAAGTCGAATGGCAAAATATTTGGGTAATTTTTCATATGTTGCGTAATTATGTTTTTGTGTAGAGATCGTATTTTTATTCCTCATAGTATAATTATGCATTTCAACTCTCATTTGTAGGAGTCCTTTGTTTTCATGAATATGTGCGAATATTTTATTTTGTTGGAAAGTCTCTCTACAGGAAGTTATATAGTCTGGATTGAAAATTATTCTCAGCAGTGCTTTTTGCTTTATAAAAATCCTTTCCGATGCAGTAGCTACTCCCCAGACAGTAATGTTTTAGTAAATTATCGAATGGAACTTAGCATAATATACCGATATCAGTGATTTTTTATTCTTGAGAGATTTTAATAACTAATATGATTGATTCAATCTTTTACACGTAAAATATATACAGTGCGGCTTTTTTTAGTCCCTGTTAACTTTTGAACGGTTCGACGTACAAACATGAAAAAAAAACCGTTTGGAGGGTTTCACTAATACTACTTTTTGAAACAAAAATATGGTGATTGCTCCACAGGGGCATCTCAAAATTTTTAAATGGCATGGGGGTCGAGTGTTACATCGTTGAAAAGAGAATTCAATTCTCTTTACAACCATCTAAATATTTTTGAATTTAGTTAAGGAATTTTTTCCCAATTTCGATTTTTATGCCTATCGAAATTTTCTAGTTGATGTGCCCCCAGCGCCATTTGTAGTGTAATTGCAATATTTCTTCTCTCAAAAAGTAGTATCGATAATACCCTTCGCAATGTTTTTGGTTTCATTATTCCACAACAAACCGTTCAAATTTATCAAGCTATGACTAGTTTTCAGATCCGCATTCATATTTGATATTTCGAATTTAAATTGCAAAAAAAAAATTAACGAAATTCAAAAATAATTAGATGGTTGTAAAGAGAATTGAATTATCTTTTCAACGATGTGACACTCGACCCCCCATGCCATTTAAAAATTTTGAATTGATGTGCCCCCCCGCGCCCCCTGTCGAACAATCACCATATTTTTTGTTTCAAAAAGTGGTATCGGTGAAACCCTCCAAACGGTTTTTTATTCATGTTTGTACGTCGAACCGTTCAAAAGATAACAGGGGGGGGGCTAAAAAAAGCCGCACTGTATGTGAGTCGATCATTGTTCTCAAGAATTTTGTCGAATTGGCCAATTCTAAAGGTTCGTTTCGGAAACTGAGATTGAGGTCATGCAGACTTGAGATGAATTTTCACAATGAGTCTGTTCTTATCACACCACTCATTAAATTCGATTAAAACTGTATTGACTAAATGTTTCATATCGTCAGATGTTAGGCTTGATAGGATGATAGACGTGTCATCTGCATAGAGATATTTTTCCCTGACTTATAACATGTAGTATATATAGCAGAAATATGAGTGGTCCAAGAACGCTACCTTGAGAGGTCCACATAGTAACGAGGAACTTATCAGACAATACGGTATTATGCTTCATTTTTACATTCTCCTTTGCTATTTCATATGCAATGTTGTCATTTTCGAAGTTCTCATGTTTTCTCAGATCATTCATGCGCTTGAGATCATTATTTTTTTTTTCTTCAGTGTATATTTATTTCGCCTTTCTTCTTTGGCTAATATTTCTGGATATAGCTCCAGAAATAACATTGTTATATTTACTTTGTCATTTAACTACTGTATATAATAGTACATAATCACCCTTAATGCTCTTTTATGAACAATAAAACATCATTGGGGATTTCTAACTATTATATCATAATACTGCTTCTAAAATTATTCAAGGGTTTTTGGATGCCAGCCATCAAAAATTTAATGGCGCTCAAGGCTTTAAATGTACATTACCACGACCAAGTACAACCAGACGAAGAGCTGTCGTTCGCTGTTTGGCAAAATAAAAATAAATTCTGCACCATAAACGCTGGAGTGACACAAAATAAAACGTTCCAACACAACCCCATATTCAAATATTAAACTCTAATAAATTTTTTTTATTGGAAATCTGAATTGATGTTACATTTAATTGTCATTTCAATGCTGATACTGAGTACACCTACCATTAAATTTATCCATTAATTTCGATATGAACTGATTTACTTCGGTAAAACAGGCAAAATATATCCAAGCAGTGACGTAAAACCGATTTAACATAAATATACAAGTTTCGAATCAACTAGTCCGGCCAGTGCGTTAAAAATAATTACAGTTCGGAAAGTTATATTATCAGCTTGAAAGATTTCGCTCAAACATATAGAGTGCGTAAATGATTTCAGTCAAAATTGATAATTTTTTACTTAACATGAATGGTTAAATCATGATATGTTAAAGAAGTACCTCTCCTGGAAACTAGCCCCGGGGAACACTTCAATTAAGTCCAGAGATGTTCCAGACAAGTAAACAAAAGTGTGCTATCTGAAAGCTTCAGTATGTTGGAATCTGATAGGAAGTGAAATAGCTCTTGGCAAGAAACACAAAACCAAGTTTGGGAGGCAATTAAGCATAACTTTGTTTTCACAAGAAACGATATTGCTGGTGATAATACAGAGCAAAGAAATAGATCACTTCAATGGCAAAGTTACTCATGGCATGGCATAGTTGCGCTGGGCTCGGTTGGTTCACCACTCCCTTTCCAGCAGCCTCCGGACACTTTTTTCTACTTTAGGGTGGAAAATCTTCATGAAGAAACATGGGACGCATCGCTGCATCCAGCAGTGTCGAATTTATACCGGTTGAAAACCCCCTACCTCTTCTGCTAACATCTCGACATCGACGCAAGACTTTCATCAAGCATGCCAGGAAATCGCATTTACTTATTTGGCGCTTCTTTCTCTTCTGATTTCTTCCTATGCCTCATCTTTTTCACATAGCTGTAAATCCCTGTCAATCAAGTGTTCTTCCTGTTTCAGCATTTTCTCATGTCCCCGCAAGCATCATCTGTACAGTTGTCTATCTTTTCAATTTCAAAATATGTGCACCTACTCTAGTATCTTGTACCTGCATTGCAACCACGGTGTAATGAAATGTTGAGTATTAAATATTCTTCTCTTTCTGCTTTCTTCAAGATACCTTTGGCCTTAGTTATTCAGTTCACTCCTTCCCCCTGCTAGTATGTCGATTGGTGAAAATTATTGAAATTTTGAGATTTCATCCCATTCTCAAAAAGAAGATAACCCTTTTGACATGATTGAAGTCGATATATCTGTGGATGTGAAAAATTTACTGTATTCGATATGAATAAAAATATTAGCGATTTAAGATTTTCTAGAAGAATTAGCGAGACCTCAATCAATACGAACATAATCCATCATCCTTGACAGCAACGATTTTCTTCGACGCATACTTTGACTGGAACTGATTCCTGAAATTATTTTTAGAAGACAGTGCCACGGCTTCACATATTTCGCTGTTTGAAATATAGCACTATATTTCTTGGATCATTTCCTAACGAAAAAATCCAAAATGGGCCAATATTATTCCGACAACTGTCTTCAAGAAATGTGCCCAGGAACTAACACCAGTTCTTTGCAAGTTCTTCTCTCATCATTTGGGGATATTTCTGTATAACTTCCCAAAAACGAAAAAAGACCCTACGTAGCAACTACGGACCTATCGCACTCCCCTTTGTTATCTCGAAGATCATAGAAAAAGCCATCAACACCTGAGAGCGCTCTAAATGTTTGTGTGTAGAACGCTCAGGATTTATATGATTTCTATCATCGGAGATCAACTGATGGTATGAGTTTCAAACCAGAATTGAAAGATTTTTATTGAATTATTTTTGTTTGTTAGAAATTGTTTTTTTTTTTCGTTAACCAGCTATCGTGCCCTTACGAAAGGTAGCCCTCAGATTTCGAAACTTGTGCGAGCCAAGAATTAACGAGGTCTTACCTTTTTACGTGCGATTCCTAGCACTTTATACAGTAGGAGAATACCTTACTGTTGGTCCACAAAATTACAGAATCTCTGAAGACACCCAACATCTAGGGTACTTTTATCTTATGAAATTACTTGTAATGTGGCGTGCTGCCAATATAACAAAAACATGTAATATGATGCACAAAACTGTCTGGCTGCATGTCTGTATGTGTGCCTGAATGACTGCTTGTGGCTATAAGGCCGCAGATGATTATGATTGTTTCATTATAATTTTTACTATTTTATACTTCACTATTTAAATTAATTTATACTTTCCTGTTGCATAATATCTGTGATGTACTTGTTATGTAACATGGTTGAATAAATCTATCATGCATGGCGCGGTAATCTATTGGAAAATATGATAAAATTCTAGCCGTCGCATCAGATATTTCAAAGGCGTTTGATCGCGTTTGACAAGGTTCCATATTATCCCTTCCCCTCCCAGTTGTGTTCCTTGCTATCTAGTTTTCTTTCAGACATATCTCTTCGCGTGGTGGTTGATAGAGTTTCATCCGACACTGTACCTGTAAATGCTGGTGTTCTGCAAGGATCCATTCTAGCACTAACCATATTCTTCACATCAACGATTTGTTCGGAGCTACCTACCTCATGCCCAGTGTATAACTATGAGGATGAAAGTACCATTCATACCGATAAGGTTGACTAAATATCTTCTATATAAACAATGCTTATAGGGACTCATTCCAAATCCTGGAATGGGGATTCAACAACTTGGTAGAATTCAATAGAAAGAGTGATGTCAGGGTGGCCAATCTAATCATGTTATTAATGAAGTCCTCCCTTTCATGATAAATAGTTTGAAGTCCATTGGTAAAAGTGTCTCTCAAAATCTTGGTTTTGTGTTTCGTGTCAAGAGCTCACTTCCCGTCAATAGATTATGATCTATAAGGCAGAGATCCGACCTGTCCTGGAATACTGTTCCCATATATGGAGTGCAGCCACTTAACATATGTCTCTATTTTATAGATGTTTTCATGGATGATGCCATTCTGAAATATCATCAATCGTTCCACTGTTAGCGGTCCCATCGTGACTGATCCATCGAGCTCAGTCTTCACATCAATTTGTCGTCACTTTAGAGACGTGGCGAACATCTCTTTCCCAGAGCTCATTCTTCAAACAAACGGCAAAGCTGTGGAACTCTGAGGTGTTCCCTGAGGCATACAGCCTGCAGAAATTCAAGAAGAACTCTATTTCCTACCTACTTTCCCTAAGCTCTCACAATGCTCTCCGAAAATTACAGGATTTTCTTTTTCATGAAACCACAACATAAGAAAAGATTATCGTCATCCCTAGCTCGCACAAGTCTCACGAAGACCTTGTAGGGTTGCTGGTAAAGGTGCAACCGGATAGCGAAACGAACAAATCAAAAGAAACAAATCGATTCCTTCTCATTTAGGACATATTATTATCTGTTTTGTTCCTTCACTGTATATATTAAATTTTTTCAGATTATGTGAGATATGTGAGATAAAAATCGATGAAACCAGCATTAGGTAACAATATGTGAGTCGAAACAGGAGACATTTTTTTAATGAAAACAAGTTCCTAGAAATTAATAAACTACTCAAATAGGTCAATTTAATCTCATTAATTTTGAGGTAATTGCAATTGAACTTGTGAAATCTTTGACCCGGCATTTAACACTGGAATTAATGAAAGTAGATTTGTTTTAGTTGTAGAACTATCCCAATGAAAATGAGAAGATTTCAAGATTTTCAGACGACCAGTCGAATCAAGATCAACCGCGAAAATGCTCAAACTTTGCACCTTTATCTGAACTTTAATACAAATTGATTGAAATGCCCGTTAGTACAGGAAAATTTACGGAGATTTCGAGATGAAATTTGGTTCCTCATACTTCATCATGTGGAAAAAGACTTCATAAAGATGAAGATGCTGTAATAACCGAAACTAGTCGCTAATTATAATATTTTTCGTGGAAAATAGACAAAAGAGTTTTATTCTATTTTTAGTTAGTTTCTGATCATCGGTGGTCAGTTATGATAGTATCAAACAATTCATTTTGAGAATTCAACGTTACAGAAATTATCTGTTTTTCTGGAGGAGATTTATAAAAATGTTTTCCACGAAATTATCAGAAGTTCATGGGAGCTACATTTTCGGACAATTATTACCTATTTTCAATAGAACACACTGTAAATCATCACATATCCACATTCTACGTTGAAAACGGATATCATTGCATGTATAACTTTTAAAATGATTTTACGGTGTTGTCAAGTTATTACAGTTTCCCTAAAAATGTGAGGGATTACCAAAGACGATTTTTCAAAACATCTTGTACACGAATCCTGTCTGCACGTTTCATGTAGTTATAGGAGAAATCCTACTAAATGAGTCATATCATGTGGAAATGAGTTAAATTATACGGACTGTTGAAAAAAATCCTACTAAATGAGTCATATCATGTGGAAATGAGTTAAATTATACAGACTGTTGAAAAAATAATGTTTTTTTATGGAATTCTGTATTTTACTGATGAAGCATTTCGAATATGAAATAATTGCGAAATATATTCCGTAAAAATATGTGTATTCAGTAACAAAGAAATTATAACAAGGTATAACATACTTAACTTGAAGAATCAATTCATAAGAATAGTAGGTACAAGTCATGAAAATTGTTTCAAGTGACGTCGATTAGACATGATACACACCTCAAAACGACGATGCAGTTTTCGCGAAGAAGTCGCGTATAATAAATAATACTGCAGACTAGTCGTATTTTCATTTTCAAACCATCCAAATCAGAAGGTAGAGTAGTGTGGAAAATATCAATTGGTGATAAATCTCGGGAACGAGTCGGCAATCAAATAGGAAACCTACTACCACTATTGAGATCGTTCTACGAGGATATATTGAAAAGTTCTTAGCCTATATACTATAAAACCAAACAAAATTTCAATGTCAAAATATTTTATTACTCAACATTTTCTCCTCTTAATTGGATACATTTATTACAGCGAACCTGCAACGTCTCTAGACCTTTCAAAAAAAATGTTTCTTCTTGCAGGCGTTGTCCTGCAAAAACAAAACACCTTTGGATAGCTTTCCGCGTTTTTTCTCTTTAATTTTTTCCCGTATAGTGGTCAGTAATGTCGAATAGTAATCTCCAGTTATTGTTCTACCCTTATCCAAACAATCAATCATGATTACTCCATGGCAATCCCAAAAAACTGAAGCAAGAACTTTTCTAGCAGATTTTTGGACACGAAACTTCTTAGGTCTTGGAGAACCGGAGTGTCGCCATTTCATCGATTGTTGCTTTGTTTCTGGCTCGTAGAGATGTACCCAAGTCTCATCCATAGTAACAATTCGGTTTAAGAAGTCTACATCGTTTTCAAATCGAGCACAGATCGAACGCGATGCTACTACCCTTGCACGCTTTTGGTCAACATTCAAACATTTTGGGGATCCATTTTGCTATTGACGTGAACTATATGATGAACGCGTTCGTATGAAATATTCAGTGCTTCAGATATCCAATTCGACGGTCTGTTAAAATCATGTCATGAACTGCAACGATACTTTCGGGGACTGACACAGAACCTGGTCTTCCCGATCGGTCATCATCTTCAATGGAAAATTTACCTCTTTTGAAGCTTGCAGTCCAATTTTTCACAGTCGCATACGAAGGACATTGATCACCAAGGGTATCAATCATATCTTCGTAAATCTGCTTACCTCTTAACAGGTACTTGATGATGGCTCGATACTCCAATTTTTCGATTTTCACAATTTCGGTGGACATATTTTTACTTTTAATTTATTGCGTAACTCTGGTTTACTTTTTTGACGTCAAACTTTACACTGACACTTCTAATAAGTTATTGTTCGTTGCTATGGTAACGCAATATTTTTTTATGCAGGGAACTGGTCTAGGCTAACTAGATATCAATACATCCTGGTAGGTGTGCTGCCCAAAAAACTGAAGCAAGAACTTTTCCAGCAGATTTTTGGACACGAAACTTCTCAGGTCTTGGAGAACCGAAGTGTCGCCATTCCATCGATTGTTGCTTTGTTTCTGGATCGTAGAAATGTACCCAAGTCTCATCCATAGTAACAACATCGTTTTCAAATCGAGCACAGATCGAACGCGATGCTACTACCCTTGCACGCTTTTGGTCAACATTCAAACATTTGGGGATCCATTTTGCAGCAATTTTTCTCATGTCCAAAATGACGTGAACTATATGATGAACGCCTTCGTATAAAATATTCAGTGTTTCAGACATCCGTTTTAGCCCAATTCGACAGTCTGTTAAAATCATGTCATGAACTGCATCAATATTTTCGGGGACTGACACAGAAACTGGCATTCCCGATCGGTCATCATCTTCAATGGAAAATTAACATCTTTTGAAGCTTGCAGTCCAATTTTTCACGGTCGCATACGAAGGACATTGATCACCAAGAATATTAAGCATATCTTCGTACAGGTACTTGATGATGGCTCGATACTCCAATTTTTCGATTTTCACAATCTCGGTGGACATATTTTTTCTTTTAATTTATTGCGCAAGTCTGGTTTACTTTTTTGACGTCAAACTTTACACTATAATAAGTTATTGTTCGGTGCTATAGTAACGCAATATTTTGTTTATGCAGGGAACTGGTATAGGCTAACTAGATATCAATACATCCTCGTATATAGATTTTCAGGACAACCTGTAAATTATGTGGAGGAGCAGTTTCTTGCTGCCACCAAATACCCTGTGGTTCTTACATGGTGGTTCTTCGGGTAGTAAGGCCGACGTGTTTTCAGAGAAGAACTCGACGTTTCGCCAACACGAGTGGTTAGCATTTTCAAGAGTTATTTTAAAAATTTTCGCTTTCTGTAGTCGCTGTCAAATGCTTGATAACAAATGTCAAGCATTTGACAGCGACTACAGAAAGCGAAAATTTTTAAAATAACTCTTGAAAATGCTAACCACTCGTGTTGGCGAAACGTCGAGTTCTTCTCTGAAAACACGTCGGCCTTACTACCCGAAGAACCACCATGTAAGTGACGATGGCCGCGAAAGCCTTTCACAATTTACCCTGTGGTTCTGCTATTGGAATGCCATCCATCAATTGTTTCAAATCATTTCTTCTTTTTTCGACGGAATTTTGATTGAGGAAGTATTGCCATCTACTTTTCCTGTCAGAATATACAAATTCAAATCTTCGGTTCTAACAGTCCTCTTACGATGGCGATACTTGATGTTATAAGGAAATGACACAGTTCTCAATTATGGATGTAATGACCGAAACTAGTAGCAAATTAGAAAATTATCTGTGGAAATGGACAAGAGTACTCGATTCTTAGTGAACAACTTCCACAAAATAAATAAGTCGTCAATCAAGTTAGTCAAATGACTAACCTAGATGAGTAATATTCAGATATATACCTGAAGCATCTTTTCTTAGAAGGTTATAGATGATAATGACGTTATATTCATGTCGAGGAAAACCCAAAAATAATAACTTGAACGAAATATATTGTGGCAAAACTGCGGGCGATGCCGGGGCTGAACGCTCACGTAGACCGCGCGTGAACGCGAATTATTTCCGAGGCGCTTTGCTTCGAGAAGAATCTGGTCGAATAGGAGAACGTTCCTAAGACTTTCTAGTAATATCAAGAGGCGTTCCAAGAAATGAACGGTGACTATAAAAAGAACCACGCAGCAGAGTTAGGACAGTCAGTGAAGCAGAAGTCGAACATAAATAGTCCAGTGATTGTTATATAAATTAGAGTATTGTGTTGAAGTTATTGAGGCATTGTATTTCGTAAAATAAATTATTTTAGAGTGAATTTGTTTAAATATACTACAATATAATCATGAGGAAGCAACTGAAACGTTTTCTAGGAGTTATTTCAGTTTGCTAGGACCACGTAAGTATTCTCATTTCCGGTCGGAGATTTTTAGTCACTATGTGGTCAGTACCTAAAAGAAGGTGGAAGGAAAAAACACTAAAGCGAATTAATCATAAAAAAAAAGTCTATGAATTATACAGGGTGGTTCAAAATTCGATGTAAATATTTCAATGGCGTATTGTTGGGATCAAAATAAGACTTTTCCTTCAAATCAACATGTGTCCTAAAATGCACCTCCTCCGAGCTACAACAGCCCCTGTAAGTTAGGAAAAAAAACAAGATTATCTAAAACTGTGACTAATATACTAATAACGAATATTTTTTAGGCACGCTATTCTTTTTTTGCTTCAAAAATTATGTAAACCCAGTTTTGGGGGAGTTGGAGGGGGTCCACACTTTTTTTGGCCCAATTTTTATGTTCAAAAAGAGGAACTCCGAATTCGAATAGCATAATCTTATTGGCCATAAAAAAAAACTAAGAATTCGGCCTCTTGCATTTTTGCCGTCTGCCGGAAAATCGTATAGCATAGGTTGAGTGTTTTTGATGAATTTCAAAAATATATTTTTTATATGGATCCTCTTGAACGGCATCCTATGAGTCTTGTGAAACTTATTTTACAAAATGATAGTTCATCACGATGAAGCCAAATTGACAGGAGTGAGGTTAAGAAGTTGTCAGAAACTATACTTTTCAGTAATCAATGAAGTTATTTCCAAACTCTTCTGTATGTGGTATAGGATAATAAGTAAATGAAGTGTTCAACAAATTATTTCTGTTATCGTTTCTATAACACTCCGTGTTCAATTCAACTAACTATTTTTCTCGTATGCACATTTTCAGGGACTTGTCCTACTAGTTTCCCATAAATAAAAACTCAGCTAGTCATGTAGGACTCTATACTTCTTGTAGTTGTCAGTAACTACTCAAAGTACTTTATTCTGCATTCTGCCCAATCTTGACGATTGAGTTATGTTCAATTCCTCAAAATTGAACTCTAGGGATATGCAACGTCATTATCTCGCCCAGCCTCGGCAAGTCTCCAACGATTGGGTTATATTTCAAAAATTCCCTGAAGTCTCTATTTCGTAATTAAAAAATTACTGGATATTATTGTGGATGCCACCTGGGTTGGATAAAATTTTATGGTTGTTCGAACCCGTTAAACCAACTGTTTTCTCGTGCTTTTTCATTACACCGTTCATTTATCAACAATGTTGAAGGGCGTTTCACTCGATTTTCATTTGCATTCATTTATTTTCAGCGAGTTACGGCTGAACGTGCACGAAAGCGTCTATTTAGCTGATCGATAAAAATGTCATTAGCAACACCGCATTAACGTTCCTGACGTCTGTCGTTACTTTCCGACAGATTTTCCTGTGAAAACAGATTTTACTCCGCGATGCGAGATTTTTCGATAAACTAATTATGTTCTTGTTGATGAATGTCTATATAACGATGAAAAGTGGGTAATTTTGAGATTGCACTTGTTCATTCAAGTATTCGGTGTCCTGTAACACTTTTTCAGTTTTATTTGAAAAAATACTCACCTTTACTTATTTTTATTCATTTATTTATTGCGTCATGTTTTAACACCTTGAGTCATTATGACCGTCATTATGACCGCCATAGCAGTCATTATGACCGCTACGATACTTTCCTGTGGTGCCATAGCGGTCATAATGACCGCCGAATTTGCAGCTCTACTACGGCTGCTTTAAACACTTTTTCTACAAAGGAGTCGTAGTAATCTATTTGAATACATTTAATCTTAGAATGGTAAACTCTGTCATTGTACTGGGTCATAGAATATAGGTCATATTGAGCTCGTAATTTTTTTTGTAAGTGATGAATCTGGATAAATTAACACATGAATCGTTTGTGAATATGGTTGAAAAGAAAACGGTATCGACCTTTTATATGCTCCGAATGGAGCATCATCGACTTAGAAAGCTTAAATTGGAAGTTGGTTACGTTGCACGCAAATTTGGCCACTTTTAAAATTTCAAGTTCTTGTGAAAATCCGTTCC
Source organism: Chrysolina oricalcia (assembly GCA_944452925.2). Classification (NCBI taxonomy): domain Eukaryota; kingdom Metazoa; phylum Arthropoda; class Insecta; order Coleoptera; family Chrysomelidae; genus Chrysolina; species Chrysolina oricalcia. The sequence goes on along the minus strand of OX101818.2, from coordinate 13,321,931 downwards.
CATTTCAACTCCATTTTGATTCAATTCTTCATCATTCTGGTGCAAATATTACAAAGGGGAGGGGGGTTCTGTCAACACTGTATAAATGATTGTGAACTTCACAACGCAATTAATAGTAGAGATGGAAAGGTAATGCTATAGATTCACCTCAAAACAAGCTAGAATATTTTATCATACCGAAAGCAGACTAGGATAAGAGTCGGTTACTATAGATAATGTTCAAAATAAAATGATTTTTCAGAAAAATATATAAGTAGGTACATTTTACTACTGAAAAATTGGGTTACAATGTTTTTTGACTCTCACGTCATTTATTTCTGTTAGAGCAGACGATGGACTTTATTCAAAGATCTTCTAACTGATTGAGGTGTATCGTGTTCTTGGGTCACACGTAGGAGTTGTGATTGTTTGATGGGCTCTTTTATTTTAGAATAAATCTATTGTGGTGAACTAGCGTTATATCAAAAATTAGTTCTAGTGCTATTTTTTATCACAAATTCAGTTATTTTCTAAGTAGCTAATTATAGCCAGATAAATCAGAAACATCTACAGCTTTCCTTTTATTATGCTGTATAATTATTTTGCTTCTGGTTCATCGACTGTACATCTGAATTTGTTAATATATTTGATTTCCATGTCGCTTCCATTACGTTGGGAATTTTGGACTCATTGATACCGTGTTTGGCCGTATTTGGTACTGAGACCGAATATTTAACCTTCCACTAAATGACACAAATTACGAGATCGTTCTGTACTGAACAAATATCATCTTTTCGCAAACTTTTGTTTTTGATTTCGTCAGTTATAAGAACTTTTTCTAAGTTCCTGAAACAAGTTTGGTAGCCAGCGATACATTACTATCAAAATTATCAGCAATGGGTCTTCTTCTGGAATCAGACAAAAACAACAAATTTTTTGTTGCGACTGATGTATCACAAACACGTTCTTTCATAAAACATACTTTCAAATTTCAAGTAGGTAGGTATATTCATTTCCACAACACAGGTTGAATAGTTTTATTCCATACTTGATAGCCTTTTCTGAGAAATATTGCTTCATAATCAACCGTCCTCTGAATGGAACTGGCGATTTATTGAATCATACATAATTTTTCTCCAGTTACGAATCTCATTTAATGGAAAATGCTAGTAAAAATGAAAAATTACACACTCTCAAGAAGTATTGAAATCCTTTCTTTGTTATGATTTGTGGTGCGAACAGGTTTTGTTAGGACATATTGGTTGGCCAATAATTGGCAACATGTAGCTTACGATCTTAACACGTTATATACCCTGTGAGTCTGATAAATTCCTGGATTTCATTTCTATTGGTTGAGGACCATTCATGAAGCCTGACTGGGTAGAAGTACCATTGTTATTTGACCAAATTTGATTGATTTACAGAAAAAATTATAAGGGTGTTTCATTACAGTAACCAAACAGATTTCAGTTATTCAGATTTTTCGTTCTTAAACTGAAGAATTTCATTATTTTCATTATCGGCGATGGCTTCAGATTCGTCCGTTATTTCATTTTAAAAATTGAACATATCTTCTTAATCTTTTGGTTCATCATTCATAATCATTTTGTATCTCTCTTGGATTATTCAGATGTCGAAACCAACGAATATTTTTTTAGTTTTTTCTACGTTTTTTGAATGTTTTTAGATATTTATTGGGCGTACCGAGACGTCTTCCTTTCAGATGATAAATAAACTACGTCTCCCCAAAAATCTTTAGATTATGTAAAATCAGTACATCTTCGTAATATGAATGACACTCACATGTTTCAACAATGTTATGAATAAGCTGTAAATCGGAGTGAATTTACTTTCTTGAATAATAGCAACATTCTTCTAAAAAATAATTGAAATCGCTGACTTGATCACTACCGCCACATGAAGAGCCAATTTGGATATTATATTTCATAAACTTCCAGTTCCAGTTTGTAAAGTTTACTTCAAAGTAGGATATCTTCCAGTTGCACAATATACAATTTACTCATTTGCCCTTTTACACTTTTATAGATTATCTTGATCTCACATTAACTCATTTTCAGACTGTGGAAAGTTACAAACCCACAAAATTCATTTCAGGAGACGAATTGCCTCCATAAAATCAAAGTTTCAATATGTTCGAAAGTGTTCATGTGGCTTGGTCTATTCGTCCATGAAACTCACCAGAATTCATCATTTTATCATTAGAAGTCAGTTCTGAATTACCGGGTAATGATTTATTCACGTTTTGAATTTTATTGTTTTTGTGAACTTTTATTATTCATATTTGGCAGTAAATTAATATTAATTTGTATTTTTTTTCTTTGGTGTTTTGGCATCGACTGCTATGGTCATTAGCCACGTGTTCTGGATAGGCCTTGTTACTAACTCCATGCGCCACCTCAGGAGCAGCACTGTTAATTGGAACGCAACAGTGAATCGTGCAGGACTCACCCCAGTCCAGCCACGAGATTTGAATAATTTAATCGGTCAAATTAAATTAAAAAATCCCAGCCGCAACTGGGGTTCGAACTCCGGACATTTCGACCCAAAGTCGGACGCTCTAACCACCGCGACACGCCCCGACATATTAATTTGTAATTATTGTTATTATTATAATTTTGGACTGAAAATACAGGAATATGTGTATGAATCCATCCCTACACCGTACTCACTACATTCGAATTGTTCGATTCGAATATTAAACTTTTTAGATTTCAGCTCCATCTAGTGGACGAATTTTAACAAACCATACATTTTAGTGATGAGTATTCCTGGAAAATTGTTAAGCTGATAAAAATAGGCAAGGTGCAATTTTCTATAACAAAGTTGTCAGCACTTCTGACTCGTCATGTAGGAATATGTTAGGAATGTTTAAATACAATTTCATATTTAAATCCTATACCTCTACTTCAAATTTGAAATCTCTGCGATAACTTAATGGTAGGCTAATCTCATATATCATTGTTACACGGGAGCCGTTTTCTGTGGCACCATGGGTAAGTCAGTATGAATTTCTTGGCAGTCAAGGTGTTAATATAATAATAATAAATTTTTTCGTCAATCATTTAATTTAAATTTACCACGTCTCTATGCAATTTTGGCCTATAGAACTTCAACTGATGATGAACATTTCCATGCTCGAAAACATGTTTATCATTCTAAAAATTTGGTTACTCAATTGCTTTTGATCTATCGATCTAAAATATTTTCAGCAAGGCAGCGTTGCCGTTTATACCAGAAATTAGCAGCATCTTTGTTATTTCAAATGGGACACCCTTTATATTACCGCATTTTTCATTACTTTCTGATTATTTCTGCCTCATACTCTCATATACCTATCTCTAACGGTTTTTGAGATATTGATTATTTTCCATATTTTTTATCCAAAACATGGCTCGAATTGAATGTTTATTTCTGCGGTATTTGGATTCTTAGGAAGCTGAAATTTAGTGTTTAGTTCATCAAGATCATGTATATTGATTCTGTATACAGAAATTTTGTTTGCGTTATACAGGGTCGTTCAAAATTCATGATCTTACTGCTAGATACAAAAAGGGGTGAAAGTGCGTTTTTTTTTAATGGAACACCATGTATATTATGAAATATCATGAAAGATGACGAATTCCCTTCGAATTGATATATCATGTTCCTTTACCTAAATTCCGAGATAAGAGCAATTTTCTAAAAAATCGAATTATTTTTCTCTGCGGTGACTCAAAAAGAATTGAAATTGAGAGAAATAACTATTCAACCGAAGTTCTTCATGGAAAATGTGAGGGAATTATAGCGAGAACACGAAGAAAATTCAAAGAAACGTACCCTAATTTACAACCAATGAACATAAGGAAGTTTGTACAAAAACAAAATTTGAAAAATTTTAAAAATTAGAAAACGTTTACAATAAATTTTCAAAATGCCGACCATTGGCTTCCAAACATTTCAAAATTCGGGTATTTGTAGATACAGTTGTAGCCCTCCTTATTTCAGTGGCATCTAGCTCTTCAATGCAGTTGATCACTCGTTGGCGCAGGTCTTGTTTACTGTGCGCTGGAAAAATCAAGTGGCGTGAGATCAAGTGATCGCAGGCCAATTCCACGGACCCAAACGTCTGAACCAGCGATCATCGAGAATGGTATTTTGACTTGGTCGAAATAACTTATACAGGGTGTAATCTAACCGCTTGCACTCCCGTGAATGATGTATGTTTAATGCCACCATAGAACAAATTACAGTGATTAAAAATTCGAAAAAATTAATCTGGAAAAAGTTAATTTGGTTTTTGATTTTTTATTTAGTTTGGGACCCGCTGTGCGCATTTCACACAAACTCAACTTATTGACTATAGCAGGAGTAATTCTTCGAAACGTAATACCATTGTAACCTAGTATTTTCCTTTGCGATGAAGAGTAAAATTATTAATAGAGGGAAAACACATTTAGTATTCCTATCGACCTACCTCCACCTTCACCTCATTTCCACTTTTCAATAAATTTCAATCGCGTCTGTAAGATGAACCTGGTCTACAGACGAAAATTGACAATCATGGAGTAGTTGACTTTATTCTGGAATTCGCTCTTGACTATTCGATTGAAAAGTCTTCCAACGGAATTGAGACGGACTAAAAATCAATTGGTGAGGCTTGATAGTTTCGTTTATCTATTAATAACACGCTTCAAAGTTTACATGAAGGTTATAGACAAAGTCGTAACTAGATAACTTCTCAATAGGTAAAAAAATATTTTCTTTATAAATAATTTTATTGTTTATTAACTTAACAAGTTGTTATAAACCAATTCTGATATATGTTTTATATTTTTTTTAAACTAAAAAAATACAAAAACAGCCATATATAACAAAGTAGGAAAAACATGTTTTTTGTTTTTTTCTTATAAAACTTTTTAATATTGTAATATAATTTTATTTAAAATTATCCGTTGTAAATATTGCTGTTTTTGTATTTCATTTGGTTCCCCAAAAAAAATCGATGACAGAATTTGTTTATAACAACTTGTTAAGTTAATAAACAATGAAATTATTTATGAAGAAAAAATTTTCTTTGAATACTTATTGAGAAGTACAAATTATAATTCTTAAGAAGGAAATCATATCCTAACTACTCATTCAAACAATCAAATTATAAAAAAAAAATATTAGAAACAATCAAAAAATGTATTTTAGAAAGCAAAAAATTTTAAGTCATTGTTTTTCCAGGGCAGAATTATGGAAAAAAAATTTCTTAAACATTATATTTGTTTATAATAAATTTATAAACAAATGTTTTAGTCTCAATCATATTCATAAGGAATTTGACCTTCAAAGTTGACAATTTTCAATTTGTATGCTTATGATTAGGAATAATTATTTGTTTTGACTTGTTATCTGTTATTTCGGACAGAAATGAGCCAGGAGGAGGGTATTCTTATTGAAATGATTGAAAAATGTCCCAACCTTTGAGATAAAAATACAGTAATGACAGTTTTATCACCTGTCAATTTTTAATTTGCAAGCTAATGACTGTGATAGTGATTATGACTATGATAATGATATGTTACATAAATTAGCCCTTTTATTCTGATAAACAATACCTTATTCACACCCTCGTGTCTCATGCTAGTCAAATACTGTAATTTGACGTTTCAAACTTCAGTTGATCTATTTGACGTTGTGTAAAAAAATACACAGGTGTATTTTTATGAAAGGAGTCCTCATTCCAAGGAAAAACAGTAAGGTGTATTTGCAAAAATGACCCTTTTAAAATCACCCACAATCAGCCTCAATACAAACCATTCCTTCCTTGAGAATAAAACATAATGTCGGTTATTACCAACAAATGAATGTAAATACTGCCAAGAATGCAATCACTGACACGACGTTCTTGAAAATTCTTCTTCAGATTCGACGCATCGAAACATTTAATAAGCTCATTATTCCTATCTTTTGTGTCTAAAAATAACCCGCGCTGATGAGGATGAATGAGGTCTGGTTCAAATAACTCATTCGCATAGTTCTGTTTTGTATGTTGCTTTAAAAAATATTCAATGTGCACCGCAATAAAAAAAGGAATTCGACGAGAAAGGATGTATGTTTTAGCGTGAACCGCTATGCGGTACGTAACGAACCTAATTCCCACATTTTTTCTTTGGTGAAAATATTGCATGTTGAGCTTGCATGAATATTAAATGACAGTTCTTACATTTTTATTTTTATTGAAATTTGTTTTTGTGGAAGAAATTCGTTGCTTGGCATAATTATTTCCGAATTTAAATCATCCAGTCTGAAAATAAATACGTAAAATCAGGGAAATCTATGAACGTGTAAAAGGCAAATATGAAAGAGTGCCTAGTTATTTCGGATTTTGTTGGCTAATGGCATCCACCACTGCCATTTTTTTTTTCACTTGACTTTTGCTTCACAAACTGGCCACTTAACATCACATACGGTATCATCTTTAGCAACTTGCGTATAGTGGTATAATACAGTTGTATAGTGTACGAGTATATGTCATTTTTGAAAGAAGCTAAAGCAGGGGCGACGCCCATTTCGGCCCGAAAATTGGAAATACCAGGTAAGATGAATTTTATAGAGCTTGGATAAATGTTCATTTCGGCCGACAACGATAAACTTATTAAAAGGTAATTTACGCCCAGGAAAAATGGTGCAAAACCTAACTAAGTTATCAATTTCCACGCACTTAAATGTCTACGGAAGGTTAGTTCATACTAGAAAATTACCCCTCATAAAATGTATTTTTACAAAGAAAAATGATGCAAAACCTACATACATACAATTTCTACGTACTTGAATGTCTACGTAAGGTAAGTTTGTTCTGGTTAGATCATAATAGAAAATTACTCCCCATAAAATATATTTTCACAAGGAAAAATGGTGCAAAACCTACCCATGTTATCAATTTCCACGCGCTTAAATGTCTACGTAAGCTTAGTCCCATTTCGGGCCCCGGGCCGAGATGGGTAAATTTAAAACACGTACATTTTGTATGTTGGGGCCGAATTGGGCTGTTTTTATGCACGATACCTGCCTCCTCGGGCCAAAATGGGCGACGCCCTAAGGTACGATTGTTGTAAGGTAACTAATGATTATACAGTGAGTTTCAAAAAGTTTGCATCAAATGGGAAACTTTTTTTATTAATCATTTGACAGAAAATTTTATTCCTGATAAAAATTGGTGAATTGCGGGAAACTTGGAATCGAGTTGTAAACTTTCTAAATTTTCGAATGGTGTACAGGGGAGAACAAAAAATTGAAATTTTGACCAAGGTTACACTACCCCTATTTTCGACATTATTAAAAAAGTTTACTTATTTAAAAAAGTTGTTTAAATTTGAAAACAATATTGAGATTTGAAATCGCATCCATCTACGCAACAAAACAAAAATATGAATTTTTTTTTATGGTTCTAGCCTCTTAAAGAGTGCTAGTATGTCATACACTTTTGGCGAATCCCTCATATTACTATAATATTTATTTTCAATGCGAAATTTAGTACAATTTATTATTCGAACTAGTATATCGATGTTTGCTGAAAAAGATGTGAATTTTTATTAGTTTCTTGGTGCAAATTTGATTTTTCACTCTGTTACGTCCAAAATAACTATTAGTAAGATTTAATGACAAAAACTAATTGACTAGATTAAGTAATACAAAGCTGTAAGTTTACGATTTCTTTTATCATAGTGTTACCATAAGGAGAAGTCCTAATTTACATGTTGATTAAACATAAATGAAAACCAAATTACAAAAACGTTCTGAAACCTGAATAATCAATCACTTAATCCTTAAATTTCCACATGTCTTCCTTCCATCGTCAAACATTTTATAGTTCGTGCCCAAAATTTTTCATTGACATTTTCTAAAAAAGATATATGTATACTGGCACAACACTGCCTAATAATATTTTCTAATCCATTGCTCATTGAAATATTATTATTGTAATATAAGGTGTATAGAGATGCTAGGTCTTTATAAGGCTAGAACCATAAAAAATGGATATTTTTTTTGCTGCGTAGGTGAATCTGAACTTTGTTTTCAAATTTAAACAACCTTTCTGAATAAACTTTTTTAATAATGTAGAAAATAAGGGCAGTTTACTCCTGATAAAAATTTCTACTTTTTGTTCTCCCCTGTACTCAGTTTAAAATTTTTAAATTTTGACAACTCGAATCTAAGTTTGCCGCAATGCAGCAATTTTTATCAAGAATGGAATTTTCTGGCAAATGGATAATAAAAAGTACGTGGAATCGTTTGAAGAAGTAAAATTCCGAAGAGGTGTGGCTTAATGACACCGTTCGGGACTTCTCGAAAATGATCGCATTCTCTTCTGTGATACCACTGTTACGAGAGCTTAATTTCCCGAGTAGGCACCTCCCACCATCACTATAATGGCAGGAAGAAAGCCGCATTGATACGGACTTGAAAATTTGTAGTTTATTAGCCAATTTAACCTAACCTGATCAACCTTACGTAGACAGAATAACCATCCAAAATTGGTGCTTTTTTGCTTTAGTCTTCGGCGGCGAATTTACACTCAAACATAACCGAGCAAGCTAACGTGGTACAGAACATAGTCATTAAGCCATATACCTCTTTGGAACTTTTACTTTTTCAAGCGAATCCCGTGTACGGGACTGTAGACACTTAATAATAAAAAAGTTTTACATATGGTGCAAACTTTTTGAAACTTACTGTATATAATCATTGGGATTTTTTTCAGGGTCACCCTGTACATATTCTGTAAAATTATTTTCCTTTCCAATTAAATCATTGCAGATACTCCACATCCGTTGGGTATCTGCTTTATTGTCTGATTTTTCATTCTTTTCAATTCAGTTTAGTAATAAAATGTCGTTTTCTTTCTTAGTTTCATTATATTCCCATTTAAATATGTCAATGAGCCTCTCGCGACATTGTTGATAAATTATCGAGCTTCTTTCCCGATATTTTTTATTTGAGCTTCATGGTTTAATCTAACTTCTTTTAATATATTTATAAAGGGAAACATTGATTAAAGGCGGAAATAAAAAGATTCCGGAAATTTCCATTGTTTATTTACTACAGATTTTTGCCAAAGTGGGAATACATCTATCCAATTCTGCTCGTTCAGTATGTCGATAAGGTTAGTTACATTTTCATCATTAAAACTTCTTTTATACATTCTTCGATCTTGTTTCACTTTTTTTGTAAATTATGCTCAATCATTTTTGCTATTATAGTTGTCTTTGCAACTGATACCTTCAGTTATTTTTGTTGTTAGATTGAGATATACGATTTTTGCTTTCGAAAAAGCCAAATTATTTTGCAATTGAGTCTCAAACACATTTTTTCGAAATTTTATTTAACATGTCATCTACAGTTTACTGTACATATCTTCGAATTTTTGTCACTTATAATTAAACGAGAGGATTGTATTTTATCGGGTGAATTTGGGTTGTTTAATGAGATGAGAAACTGTTGCCTAGCAATTAGACGAGAAAAACTGTCAACTGTTAAAAACGCGACACCGAAGGTGAAGCGTCTTTAGATTGAAAGTTTTTCTAGTCAAATTGCTAAAGGAAACAGTTTGGAATTTGAACAAAACAAATTTACCTAATATCAATACAAACATCGAGTGTAATTTGGTAAGACAATTTAATGAATAAGAAATTTAGAAACATCAATGCAAACTTTATTAATGAAACATTAAAATAATTCAAACGCCAAAATGTGATATTCTTTTGAAGTCCTTCCGGTTCATTTTCGTCATATTATCTGTACATTGCAAATACTTCAGATTTCTTAAGAGCTGATGCACTAGATTTTCTCTTTTCGGGTTGTGCTTTCATTAAATCATTTATTCGAGAGAAAAAAATTAAATACTGAAAAATCGGTTTTCGCCAAATTGACGGTTAATTTGAGGTTGAAAAGCTGCATCCCCATTTCACCGTTTTGAGTGTTTTCGTGTTTAAATATTTTTTCCTTGGCACCATCATCAGTGCCCTGTCATAGGAAAGCCATGTGAGGTCAGGGCGTTCCTTAAAGACATGCTAATATTTGAGGGGGTGATTCTTTGACTTATTTTAAGGAAAAAACTTTCTATAAACGTATGTCCTAAAAGTCCTAACTTTTGAGATACAGAGTGATAAAGTTTTGAAAAATATCAGTTTAGACACCTCTAAGCGTCATAACTCTTGAAATTGAGGACGCGGTTCTGCAAGAAATCGAAGAACATCCTGAGACGAGTACGAGGAAGATCGCTAGAACTCTGAATATTTGTCATCAAATTGTTTGGCGTATTTTGGTTGATTTTTTGTTATAGCCATACCATATTTTACGAGTACAGGCATTACTCCCTAGAGATTTTCCACAGCGTATGAACTTCTGTTAGTGGTATCTTCAGAGTATTGCACTAAATCCGCAGTTTGAGTAACAAATTTTGTTCACAGACGAAGCAATTTTTTCTCGGAATGCTATTCAAAATTTCCATAACAATCATATGTGGGCGGAAGAAAACCCCCATATCATCTTAACCGAAACCCATTTTCAACACCAATTTTCGGTTAATGTATGGGCAGGAATGATTTGTGATTATCTAATAGGCACATTTTTTCTACCAGGCCGCCTTGATGGTCGCTCTTATTTACACTTTCTCGAAGAAGAACTAAATGGGTTATGTACTTGAAGATGTGCCAATTGCGTTAAGGAATCGAATATGGTACATGCACGATGGAGCCCTGCTCATTTCAGTGTAATTGTCCGAAACCATTTAAATACAGTTTATCATAATCGTTGGATAGGTCGCGGAGGACCTCAGCAATGGCCAGCAAGATCCCCTGATCTCAGCAGTTTAGATTTCTTTTTATGCGGGCATCTTAAAACTCTAGTGTATAAAACTCCCGTTAATACTTTAGAAGATTTAAGACAGCGAATAGTTGCCTCGTGTGAAACTATTCGAAATACGCCGGGAATATTTGAACGTGTGCGTAATTCCATGCGTAGACGGGCGGAAGCATGCCTATTAAGTGAAGGTGGCCATTTCCAACAATTTTTATAATCAGTGTTAGTATTGTCAATAATTAATGAATTTGATCCGTTCATTTAAACTTACTTTTATAAAATATAATAAAATTCGTTTTTGTGCAAGCTGAAATCCATATTTTTTGGATTCTCATTCATTTTGGAACAAATCTGATCCCTTAATTTGCTTTAAGTCGATGCACAATCATTTCCACACCACATCAGATTTTTGAGGAATTGATCCTGAAGTAAAACGATTTTTATTTTCTTAAGCAAAAACCATGCGTCGGACAAAGAAAACCCAAGAGATTAAATTTGCTCAAAAATGACTGGGAATCTCAAAATTATTATTTTGAGGAAAAGCAGTGGTGTTGTATTTTTTCTTCAAAAATATTCAATGCAAAACCTGCGCGGACGCCACTGGCAGAGAAAACGAAAATTTTTATACATCACAAAATGCACCTTGATGCACAGAAGACATGTACCTAATTTTATGAAGATGCGTACAATATTATCCCAGTTATTATTAGAAAAACTGTTTTTTTGTCAAAACTTTATCACCCTGTATCTCAAAAGTTAGGACTTTTAAAACACACGTTTATAGAAAGTTTTTTCCTTAGAATAAGTCAAAGAATCACCCCCTCAAATATTAGCATGTCTTTAAGAAACACCCTGTATAGTCAAAGGTGCCTCTCAAAAACTTAGTTTTCTGTTTCGTGCCAAGAGCTATTTCACTTCAGTTCAGTTGATAAGGCACAGATCCGACCTGTCCTGTTTTTTTACAAATTGATATTTTACAGCCAGAAAAATCAATTTTCGAAATATCGCAATTATCTGAGAACCATTTGTCACAAATCAAACTGCGATACATTAGAGATCTACCAAAACTATAAATGTAATCAGTTTTCCAAGCGGCAAACCTATGATGAATACTGCCAAGAATGCTTGTACCAAATTCCGGCTTATCTCCGAAAAATATTCGAATATCTGACTGATTACTCGATGCTTGTGTACAACATGATTCACCAGCAGTCGGATAGTTTGTTTAACTATTATTTTTGTTTATTCTCAATTAACGGAGCAGCTGTTCATGTGATCGCACGAAATAATGAAAAAAAAAGTCAAGGATGAAACGGAAAAGTTATGTCAGAGAGTGAATAAACTGTGTCGCAGGGAAATTATTTGTTTGAAACGATCGCGAGTGAAACAACAGCATTCTGATTAAAATAGAGTGCTGAAAACAAAAGAGTTTCTATGCAGGATGAGCCAATAGTGCGTGGGCGGAAGATTACGGTTGGGTTAAGATGAAAAAGCTTCAGACAAAAGTTGTAGATTAACCTGGGACATATCTTTCGAAAATAGTTTCAAAGTATACTGGGTGCACTACCTAGCAGGAACAGACTAATTTTTTACATTTTTAAATGGAACACGTTAAGGCGGATTTATGCACATCGTATTTTCATTAATCTGTAACTTTCATCAATTGTCATTAAAGGACCCCGCACTTTTCTTATGTAAAGTGGCGACCGGTCAAACTTTCTGAGCGTTTGGTATGTTGTTGTACCCGACTTAGTAACCAAAGGTGTCAATGGGCCCAACCCAATCCTATGGCTAGTTTTCTAAATACGGGGTGTTAAAGTTGAAAATTGCCCAGATTTTCGGATTTATTTTTTATTTATTAAAAGTTAGATCGGATTTCTGTTGCATATAGATATTTACTACATGTTCTACTAATGAAATTAGTGGATACATATAATTAAAAATATTTATATTTACAAGGTGATTCACGAATGTATGACGGTAGTTTTTTGCCAAAATTCACTTTTTCTACTGTGACGTCAGTGAGGCATATTTTTGAAACGTTCTCTTCGATAAAGTATTTTGACGAGAAGATATTGCACAGTACATATTTTTTATACAGGGTGATTCACAAAGAGAACCACTAGACAAAATTATTTTCTTTTAGGATTAATTCGAAACCCTGTAATACCACAAACACATGTTTGTCTCTAATCTCCAAAATATTCAAGGTGGTTTATTCATAGGAAGGTATTCTATTTTGGGAAAAGTACAAAAAACATGAACAACCTGTATTCAAAAATTGCCCCGGTCAAATGTAACTATTTTCTCACTACATATTGATTTTCATACCATCTTCAGAGGTATGAATTCTGAATCCGATACTATGACCAGTTTTCGAGATACAGGGCGTTAAAGTGGAAAATTACTGATTTTATCAGTTTTTTCTTCAAATTAAAAAGCCGTATTGATTTTATGTTGCGCCTATGAGTTTAATATGAGTTTCAGTCAAATGTACATGGAAAGGTTCAGCTAAAAATATTTACTGTTACAGGGTTATTCACGAATAAATCACAATCGATTTTTGCAAATACTCAAAATTCTACAGTTTCGTCACAGATAAATTATTCCATGAATTTAATACCTAGTTGTTTACAATTTTGAATCTGAAATGATTACTTTTCATACAGGTGAGTCATACAGCCAACCATACCAAAAATAATTATGCTTTGAAATAATTGAAATGAGAACTTTTTTAGTGAATTTTGAGTAACTGTATAACATTACATCAAGTATGCATAACCGTAAGAATTTTAAATATACAAGGTGATTTAGTTATAATCACCTACCAAAAATATACATCTTTGTCCGATATAAGTAATCGACCACCTTTTATACACGTGGCAGCAAAAATGTTAATAAGAAATTTTTTCATTTATTCAACACTTTATAAACAAATATAATTTAACATTTATGATTCTTTTATGGTATAGGTGGAGAGTGTTGGTAACGGAACAGTATATAACTCGCTCTACACGTATATTGTGAAGTACCTACCTATACAAATAGGTTCGAATTATACCTACACAAGAAGATGGATATTTATCATATCTTTGGAGGTGATAGCGCAGTGGGTAAGCGCGCTCATAAAGTTACTCAAAATTCATTAAAAAAGTTCTCATTTCAATTATTTCAAAGCATAATTATTTTTGGTGTGGTTGGCTGCATGGCTCACCCTGTATGAAAAGTAATCATTTCAGACTCAAAATTGTAAACGACTAGGTATTAACTTCATGGAATAATTTATCTGTGACGAAACTGTAGAATTTTGAGTATTTGCAAAAACCTATTGTGATTTATTCGTGAATAACCCTGTAACAGTAAATATTTTTAGCTTAACCTATCCATGTACATCTGGCCGAAACTCATATTAAACTCATAGGCGCAACATAAAATCAATACGGCTTTTCAATTTGAAGAAAAAACTGATAAAATCAGTAATTTTCCACTTTAACGACCTGTATCTCGAAAACTGGTCATAGTATCGGATTCAGAATTCATACCTCTGAAGATGGTATGAAAATCAATATATAGTGCGAAAATAGTTACATTTGACCGGGGAAATTTTTGAATACAGGTTGTTCATGTTTTTTGTACTTTTCCCAAAATAGAATACCTTCCTAAAAGAAAATAATTTTGTCTAGTGGTTCTCTCTGTGAAACACCCTGTATAAAAAATATGTACTGTGCAATAATATTTTCTCGTCAAAATACTTTATCGAAGAGAACGTTTAAAAAATATGCCTCACTGACGACACAGTAGAAAAAGTGAATTTTGGCAAAAAACTACCGTCATACATTCGTGAATCACCTTGTAAATATAAATATTTTTAATCATACGTATTCACTAATTTCATTAGTAGAACATGTAGTAAACATCTGTATGCAACAGAAATCCGATCTAACTTTTAATAAATAAAAAATGAATCCGAAAATCTGGGAAATTTTCAACTTTAACACCCCGTATTTAGAAAACTAGCCATCGGATTGGGTTGGGCCCATTGACACTTTTGGTTACTGAGTCAGGTACAACAACATACCAAACTTTCAGAAAATTTTACCGGTCGCCACTTTACATAAGAAAAGTGCGGGGTCCTTTACTTTAAGAATTTTGATTCCTTTATGCACTCGGTTTATTCAATTCATCGGGCTTTTTCTCGAAACAAAAAGAAAATTAGTGTTACTTACGTAGTTTTATCTCCCGAACACGAATCCGAAAGAATTTTGTGAGGGTCTCTTTTAGTTTTCAAGTTATGACCTTCTGAATCTTGAAAATCGACCATTTTCAAACTTGATTTTCTCAGCGAAAAATCGCACAAAATGCCTCCTCCTTTTGGTTGACACTTTTTTGAGACCCTTCGGGGATTTATTAAAGTGTATTATAAAAGTGTATAATGATGCACTAAATCAATTAGCATGACGTCGTCATACATATTTATAGTTTTAAAGGTCTCACTCAAAGTTATCATTTATAGACTGAACTGCGATTTTTATTTAATTTTGACAGGTCTTTATGATTTCCGAAAGTTATGTCACTTATGTCCTAAGTTATATTTGTATTTTCTTTTTCCTTAAAAGATAAAAGTTGGTTATGTCTTAAATAATAAATAGGTAAAGAAAGATAAAAGTTAATTTGGATTCATAAATTGTTCCATGAAAATACATAGTTTCAACATCTTAGTGAAGGGGGCTTAATGAAAGTGAAGATACAAATTAAAGAAAAAGCGGTGTGCATAGCCTTTAAGTTGTGAAACGGAAAATCGCCAGAAAAATCCAATTTTTATATAGACTGGACAATAAGGTGTCCACTTTTTCAAAATT
The DNA here is from genome assembly GCA_944452925.2 of Chrysolina oricalcia. Lineage (NCBI taxonomy): Eukaryota > Metazoa > Arthropoda > Insecta > Coleoptera > Chrysomelidae > Chrysolina > Chrysolina oricalcia. Next base: position 13,306,245 of record OX101818.2, on the reverse strand, counting down.
AACAATTTATAAATCAATCATTGCTCCTCACATTGATTACTGTGGAACTCTGCTATTTTTCATGACAAATGAACAAGTCAGTATATTGCAAAAAGTTCAAAATCGTGCTATGCGAGCCATTCTAATGTGCAACAGAAGAACATTTATAAACTTCATGCTCAATACATTATCGCTGATGAGTATAAAACAGAGAATTGCATACAATATGTTAATTTTTATATAAAAATTGAATCATAAAATGCTACCCACAAATCTAACCCAAGAACTGACATATCAATGAAGTCCATTCACATGATACAAGAAGTAGATCGGCAAATAACTTCTACATCAATTCAAAGTGTGATAACTTATTCAATAAAGGATTGATACATTTAAATAGTTTACCAAATACCTTGAGAGCGACGTCATTAAATAATTTAAAAAAAGAATGTTCCATGTATGTGAAAAAGAAATAATGAACGATAATATGTATATGAAAATAATTTTGATAATAATATTTCTTATATATGTATATGTTATTATGTAAGTACTGTTTGTTTGTAAGAAAAAATTGCTAATAAAGTGTGATTTATAAGTATTATTTATTTGAAAAGACCCTAATAAGAGCTGTTATAAAACACATGGTTGTATTGGTTTTCATATGGTGGTTCAGGTGAGCATTTTTTTGTCGAAAACTGGCAGGATCAACACCCTGCAAGTGGGGAATCCACATCACTATCGATATCAGTCTTGGGAAATGAATTTCCCAAATATTGTAAAATTGTTTACAGGGTGAATCAAATCTCAGAATCAACATTTAGTCCGTTATTTCAAATGAAACATTCTCTATTTTTATTTTAAAAGCTTTTATTTAACTTGCTTTGTGTGTTAGAAGGGTACAAATCTTGCAAGCTGAATTAGAACCACTTCCTCTTATCCTATGGAATTGATATTTTACATGTTGGTTCTCCGATGACAATACATTAATGTCGAATAAATTGCCCCCCCCCCTGCCCCCCAAAAGCTAGATAGAGAACGCGTAGGGAATCGGAATTTTCTGGACGGATTTGGACGTCAAAAATTGAAGCGAAAAAAATTAGCCCCCCCTTTTCTCGAAAAAACTTGGGAAACTCGCGAGATTAAAATCGAAAAAAATCCGTAAAAATAGTGAAAAATATCTGACCGTCGAGTATTACGGTTTAAAAAATGTCACCACCTGTCCCCACTCAAAAGCTAGATAGAGAACGCAAAGGAATTCAGAAAATGTCTCAACGCTTTCGGACATGGAAAATAATGATGAACAAACTCGATCGAAAAAAATTAGGAAAACTCTCGAAATAGACATCGAAAAAATCCGTAAAAATAGTACAAATTATCTGACCATTGAATAATACGGTTTCCAAAAAATTTACCCCTCTTCCCCCCTCGAAAGCTGGATAGAGAACGCGTAGAACTGAAAAAATTTCAACGCTAAATTAACAGGCAAGCGACCGTGCAACTATGACGCGTTAATTGAATGAACAGACTAATAAACATATCCAAAGAAAACTAAAAGAGAAATAAATTAATAAAATTAAAGAAATTATTAGTGAAAAGATTTTATTTAAATACACTAAAAAGAAGAAAATAAAGTTTAAAGTGAATTAAACCTATCATTTCGTTACATTATAAGATTTGAAATGATATAAGAGCTTGTTGTGAGAATAAATCTTGACAAATACATAGATACTTCTCACGACAATCTTTTATATCATTTAAAATTTTATAATGTAACAAAATGATAGGTTTAATTCAGTTTAAAATTTATTTTCTTCATTTTGGTGCATTTAAATAGAAGCTTTTCTCTAAAAAGTTTTTTTTAAAGTTAATTTATTTTATATTCAAATAGCCCTAAAGAAGACTTTTACTACAGTATACGATAATGACGGCCTATACTAGGATAGTTGTTTAACGACATTCGTTTCAAGCCACTGAAACTGTGTACAATGCGAGGAGGAAGCGTTTTTTGGCTTCAGTTCCTTGTTAGAAAATATGTGCAGTGAGCGGCAGATTTTTGGCAACAAATGGGAAAAAGTTCATTTCAGATTTTTCAGACAATTTTATTCTTCGTAGAAGTGCACCAAATTGCACCATCCAAATTTTAATTATCTCCTTTCGAATACGAGGGAGATAAAAAAAGAGTAAAGTACTATTATTTTTCAACATACACGTTGTATTGTATTATTACCAATAGGTAAATACTGATTCGTATTATTGCACATGATCGATGAGAGATCAATAAGGACCACCAGTCATTCCGGTCCATGCATGACTGTTCCTATTTGCATAGCTTCCTATAAGTTTTTTTTCTTTTTTCTTTGGTGTCTTGGCATCGACTGCTATGGTCATTAGCCACGTGTTCTGGATAGGCCTTGTTACTAACTCCATACGCCACCTTAGGAGCAGCACTATTAATTGGAACGCAACATTGAATCGTGCAAGACTCACCCCAGTCCAGCCACGAGATTTGAATAATTTAATCGGTCAAATTAAATTAAAAAATCCCAGCCGCAACTGGGGCTCGAACTCCGGACCTTTCGACCTAAAGTCGGACGCTCTAACCACTGCGCCACGCCCCGACCCTATAAGTTTATTGTAATATATTTTGTATATAACGTGAAAAGTATTTTCTTTCCAAGGAAAGTTAATCAGGAAAAGTTAAAACATTACACATGTAAAAGTTATTTGACGCAGCGACTTATAATGTAGGAAGTGTTGTAAATTTGAAATTACAGCGTTCTATATTTCAAAATCAAGGTTTCACTGATTTTCAGTTATGAGAATTTGTAATATCAGAGTAGACTAATCATTGAATATTATCTAAACGACCAGATCAAATTAAGTTTCGCCCAACTCTCATCTAGAAAATTGCATTAATTGAACTTAGTGCTGACGAAACCTCACTTCTTGTGACTATTGAGAAAAACAGCTACAACAAAATAACTTCTGCAATTCAAAATCAATTGAAAGCAATCCAATTGTGTTGCAACCAATGTAGAAACAGGTCTCCCTGATTTATAGTAGCCAAAAATGATCTTTAATTTTCAGAACGAAGCCCTACAGTGAACAGGAAATTGGTGTAATACGCAAAAATGGCTTTGGAAATCATTGGTCAACTAGTAAACATTATTATCTTGACATTTGATTTATGCGTTGTTGTTATAATGGCTGTTCGCCTTAATCTCCAAGAAGACATTGAAATTGTCTTGATATCGAACCTATCGAAACTTCAAATATATTTATTCAATGAGAGACATCCGGTAGAAATATCCGTTATGCAACAGTGGCAAAAATTGTAAAAACATTCAAGGAGTCTGGATCAGTTGAAAACAAACAGAAAATAACACAGCAAGGAAATATTACTGTAGATGAAGACGTTGCCCTGTTTTATCTGTTGTGCAGAATCCGAGACTATCTCAAAGTAAAAAAAAATTTGGCTTCTCCGAACGGTCAATTAGAAGTCTTGAAAGCGAACATATTCAGAACATACAAACCAAAATTCAATCATACACTCAACTTTGATGCAAGTTTGACTTTTTGTTTCTGATTTCAAGGCGAAGTTGAAGAAGGTAACCATTTCTCCAAAAAAATAATGTACCATGATGAAGCTACTTTCACATAGTACAGTATGCTCATTGTATATGGTGCGCAGATGAAAATCAACATTTAAGGATCGGATGTAACAATCAATATAACTTCAAGATAAACGTCTGGTCCGTAGGGTAAGTGACTATTGGGTTCGAGAGTCATGTGCTCTGAGCAGACGGAGTGAACCAAAGATGACGGCCTTCGGCAATCATGCGACTAAGATTTATAACATATTACGGCAGGCCGGTATTAAGTTCGAGAGCAGTGTGTCCATCATTCCACTAAGGATCAGAACCGCCATTTCAAAAGAATAAATAGGAAAAGCCTTCGGTGTTCAAAAAGTAGATCTAGATATTTAGTTGGTTTTTCCTCCTCTTTTCGAACGATATTAGTTTCGCCTGGAGCGGAAACCAAATCGTCCCACTTTGGTAGTCGCGGAGGACAACATCAGGCTTATTGGCTTGTATTTGCCTGAAGGTGGGAATAAGTAGTTCCAATAGATTCGGTACCTCTCATTCTCCACCACGGACTCAATATCCCTCAGAGCATGAGGCAACACCGGTGTCTCGTCAATAGTCACTCGTAGCGTTAAGCCTGTGGATATAGGCTGAGACCTCATAAGCAATGCATTAAGGTCTCAGGTACCCCACGAGACGCACTGTATCGGATGTCAGCAATGTCATCTGCGGCCGGAAATACTAAAAATTAAATTTTACTCTGAGAGTAAATCTGGGAGCGGAGCTCTGATAGGCTCCGCCCACCAACGGCATTGCTCCGGCATTGGCCGGAGTAAATATCCAGCTTTCCTATTTTAGAAGCCAAGTTGCTCTGTAAATCAGTCATCCGGGTGCCACGGAAGAGCCCGGATAGTGTTCAATTTTCGGCGAGTAGTAGCTGGATGGCTCACCTGCGGCTTTGATCCTTTTAGTTTTAGCGTTTTAGCGAAGAGATGTGGAGTATCCATTTAGAAGCTGGGTAATGAGCGCATGTGGAAATATGTAACATTTCGATTACATAAAAGTTTCGTGAAGGAGTATCCTGAAATCCCTACGATAAGTTGGAAGCTTGAAGAACATCGACAAGTTTTGGTTTATTTGTTTTTAGGTTTTAGGTTTATTTGCTTTTAGCTGTTAAAATATATTATAAATAAAGGCCAAGAGCCCAAAAAAAGAAGGGTCCTTTTCAGGTCAAACCTTCAGCGTTTCATCCCTATGCCAAGCGATTCCTTGAAGCCAGAAATACTAAAAATTAGTGCGGAGCTCTAATAGGCTCCGCCCACCAGCGGCTTTGCTCCGGAATTGGCCGGAGTAAATGTCCAGCTTTCATATTTTAGAAGCCAAGTTGGCTCTGTAAATCAGTCATCCGGGTGCCACGGAAGATAGTGGTAATCTTCAGGGAGTGGTAGCCGAATGGCTCAACCTCGGCTTCAAGCCTTTCAGCTCCTCTTGGAATCCACAGCCTAGCATACGAAAATGCAACGCCGTTGTTTAAACACCAACTTTTTCAAAAAGAATTCGTACTGTTCCTGACTGATCCGGGAAGAAGAGTTCCGGAGTTGCTGGATTTGCGACCATGCTGTGCTCGGAGATAGATGCTGTGCCGGATGAGGTGGATTCCTCCAGTTTCCGGATCTCCGAGTACACGCATTTGTTGTCAGGAACCTCTATACCCATCACGCGACTACGGTAGACTAGGGTGTTAAAGATACCATCCCGATCTCCGACTCAAGCTCACTTGGCCTGAGGAAGACATTCAGCAGTTTATTACTATTATTATTATATGTTTCTCATCTCAACCTGGTTTACGTCTATTCTGTTTGTAAAAAATATAGTTGAAAACAATATTCTGCTAGTTTGTTTTAGATTATTTCAAATGCCGTATAGTTCGTAGCAGGTCTTTTGTGAACTAAGCTAAGGAATTATTCAGAATTTCCCGGCATCAACAAAAACTTTGGATGTGAAGTGACAGCAGCACCAGCTGATGAACGCGAATTTTACGAGAAAACTCTTTCGTTGAAGATCTTTAAAACAAAGACTAATCGCTCCGCTTCCAACGACGTTCAAGAGTTGTTGATTGACACGGTCCCTGGAGGACCGCCGAAAAGATGCTAGAGAATATGAAGCCTTGGCAACAATGTCGCAATCCAAGTTCATGAGTTATTCAAAGGCGTTTGTTATCCTAACTCACCCGAGGCGTGTGGTTTTATTTTATTATTTGTTCATGGAATACTGCAGCCGGTGACTTATTCGTAGAATCGGGATCGTATTCTTGGATGCTCTTCCCAATGTTTGAGCTCCATGTCACAGGTTACAACTCGAATACATAGGTACAATATGAATACGAGTCAAGAGTATATATAACGAATTGTAAAAAATCGTGGTAAATCAAATAAGTTTCGAGTTTTGTGATAATACATAATTCTTACCTCCGGTATGTTATAAAAATTTATCAGTGAAACTGCAAAAACGCTGATAGTTTTATCATTTGTTTCAAGCAAATTGAAAACATGATAGCAGTTCTTCATTTGAATTCCAATTTAGTTTGGTTTGAATACGTTTTGCTGAATCGTCAAGGCGTTTTTCTCAAGTGTTTTCCTTATAATGAACCACCAGCAGCAGCAGCAGCAGAATCTGACTGTATTAGAATCGTTACTCTTCGCAAGTCAAGTTGAACTCGCTGAACAGTTTAATGTCACTCAGTCAAGCATTTTAACAAGTTTTGCTGACACTGGGAGTAACTCAAGAACTCCCGGTAAAGGCCGTAGACGATCTGTACGTAGGCAGAATGAATGACCATTCCGAAAACAAGCTGATTTTCATTTAATTCTCCTCCCCCCCCCCCCAAACAGGATTTTGAAGGTGTTTCAGATCACCTTTGAGGAAACCCTTGATCTCCAATCTTCATCTTGAGTCAATTCTCATCTTCATATCTCTTCATCTAAAGTTTCAGCTTCAAAATGAGCCTAAGATTTTGAAAATCGGTTGACGAGGAAAAAAGTTATGACTGCACAACCAAAAAGTTAATTTTTTGAGATCACCCTGTAAATAAAAGAGGTAAGAAAACAATTCGGTACACATCTCGAGGTAATGAGATCATATTCATGCCTCTGCTGTCAAATTTGAAAAAAAAAAGATTTTCTTCATTTTGAGTCCTTTTGAAGATTCCGAAATATTGCACAGTTTCAGGTAACACCCTGTATCAATTTTATGTGAAGAATCTTATGTTTTGAAGAAGTACAAGATTATAGCTGAAGGACTGGGCTAACGAACAGTGTGAACAGAATTCAAATTGTTCAGTAGAAAAAAGTTATTCAGATTTTAACAGGGGCAAAGTTTTGGGGTGTGACGAAATTATTAGTGTTGAGTTGTTTGAAAGGCAACGATGGCATTTTGCTCGTGAACATGTGTGGAATAATGAAGATTGGGGAAGAATATGGTTTACCGATGAATCCAGGTTCTGTCTTTTTTTTTATTACAGGCAGAACAGAGTATACAGAAGGCCTGGGGAACGCTACGCACAATGTAACATTGTAGAGACTGTATAGTATGGTGGCGGCTCAGTAATGGTGATGGGTGTAATTAATTTGGAGGCTCGTACGGCGTTAGTTCGGATAGATAGAGGGCATCTTGCAGCACACAGGTACATAACAGACATTCAAGAAGAGCATGTCTTGTCATTTGCACCATTTATTGGGGATAATTTCATGCTTATGTACGATAATGCCAGGCCACACATTGCAAGCATTGTGCAGAAATATCGTTAGGAGGTTGGGATTCCTGCCATGGTTTGGCCTGCGAAACGACCCGACCTCAACCCAATAGAGCACGTTTGGGACATCGTAGGGAGACGACTACGACAACTACCTAACCCACTAAACACATTAGATCAAATAAGAACGCTAATTCTTAGTATATGAGAACGTTGTCAAGCAGTAATGAAAGCCAGAGGAGACAATACTCACTATTAGTATAATTTTTTTGAACTTTTTCAAAATTATGCGTTTATTTTGGTGCGCAGTGTATACTTTTCAAATTATATAGAATATACAAACATATATTTAAAAAAAATATATATAAATACACTTCTTTTCAAGACTGGTTGCTCAATATAACTACACCTCAATTGGTTATATCATTGATGGAGTAGTATATAAGACAGATCCCATCAAATTAAGATAATATCTGTGTTATAGGTAAAATACAGTTCAAGTTTAATTTATCTGGGATCGATACCTGGTCCCCTTCTTTTCTTGATTTATAGTACCGATTTGCTAGATGTCAAAATCTCAAAGTGCATTTGACAAGGATAGACCCTGTTATTTCTGAGGTTTTCAATGACGAGCAGCTCTTGTGGATATGGATAGGTTTGTTCCTAAATATTTTCTGAGTTAATTTTATTTACTTGTTGTATGATATTTGGTGGTGTGTTGTTTTTAGGATTATTTGTTGGTGTTGCTGTAATTTAATATTTCAACTTAGTGGCGTATTTTCAAGATTACTTGTTGGTGTTGCGCCGCTATTGTTTTATTCTTTAAACATGAAAATATTTTTAAGAAACAACCTTTGTCAATGAGAACATCTCCTTCAGACAATAAAGTATATTTCTCTCTCCCTCTCTCTTAATCCTGTATCTCAGGTAATTTTTTTTATTGTCGGTCTTAGGTTATCACTACGAATTGTTACTAGACAACAGTCATTACTCCATTAGTCGTCATTTATTAACGTGGTTTAGAAAAAGTGCGTACCGTCTTGAATATTTCTGCATATTTCCTTGTACAACAATAGTACTGCAGGGAACGGTTTTTTTTTTTCTCATTATTACTCTAGATTTGATAAATAAGCTGCTTCCCATTCTATATCATACTCTAGAATAGATTGAGATAGTGCAAGCTATATGATGAAAACCGTTTTAGGTGAGAATTTATACATACTAATTTCGTTTCTATAGAAAGCGATCAGTGAAAGTATTTTATTTCTCGACAAATTCACAGTTAAATTCACAGTTTACCCTCAAGTGTATTTTAATCCATCGAATATATATTCTACTTGTTATAATGAAAATGATATTTCTTTTTCAAATCAATTCTTAGTAGTTACCTATATGTGTATTTTTTTGTAACAGCTTCCGAAGTTTCATCTCGGATAAAAGTGTTTACATGTTCAACCTGTTATTGATGGAGATGTTAAAAATAGTGGGTCCAACACGGTTCCTTGTGGTACACCATAGGTTGCGATAAGTTTACCGCTATGAATAAGATTCAATAAGATCTTCAGGTCTGCCCCTGATACATTCATGTTTTCAATTTAATTTACAGTTATCGTGGAAACCGTAACACAATATTTTTTTAAGGTCTATAAATGGCAAGGTCTTTTTATCCCAAAAACATATTGTATTAGTTACTTTATGTAGCGCCAGTTGTTCTGTCTCCGTCCCTAAAACCAAACTGCTTATCAGACACCTTTTGTTCATTAAAAAATCCACTGAACCTTGTTTTGAGACACATCCTAATGAGTTTTGCGAGTTTATTAATAACAGATATATGGCGATAATTCCCAGATTTGTTTGGATTCAGATTTAAATATTGGGCACATGCTACTTCATTTGAATGCCGTTGGATATTCACCTACTTTTATTGAGTGTAATAACGATTTAGCTATTTGTTGGACGATCTGTTTGGAAGCTGAATTGGGTCTGGTGCTGATCTTGTTTTCATTGTAACTATTAATTTGATTTAATAGTTCTACGTCTGTAACAGGGGCCAAAAGTGATGTGTGTTTAACATTTTGTACTATTTGCATTTTTTTTTACTACTTTAGATTTCGTTTTCTGTGTGTTTTTTTCAGACTTTCGTTTTCCTATTTCTAAGAAGTATGAGTTGAAATTTTGTTAATTATGGTTCAATAATTATTTTTTGAGTCCTGATAAATTCATTAAGTGAGTTTCTATATGTGTTTGATCTATCTTCCAGTTCTACATTATTCACATTCTACTTATATTCTTCGTCTAATTTTTTCTCGTTTTCATACAATTTTTATGGTCTCGGAACAGTTCTTCAAAAAGTTCCAATGAAAATTTTTCATTTCTTGTAAAACCATTTTGGCAAAGATCTTTGAAAATGTACTGTTTTTTGCTTAGAAACATCAAAAACTCGAAGAATAAACGAGATATCGAAAAAATGTATATGAACACTTTTGTGGATCCCAAAAAGTACTACAAAAAGTTCCTTTGAAATTTTTCCCTATCTTGAAAAAAAAAATTGTGATTTGGGACTTAGAAAAAATTTCACATTTTTTCCTAAAAACATTGAAAACTCGAAAACTAAATGAGATATCGAGAAAATGTATATGAACACTTTCGTAGGTTTCAAAAAGTTGATTTAATAAAAACACCAGACGCTGAGAAATTAGTCAAGATAGCCATGCATTGAAAACACGTATTTTTGTGGGAAATTAGTCAACAGAGATGCATTGAAAACACGTATTTTTGTATGTAATTATCCAAGACAGTTATGTATTGAAAACACGTATTTTTGTGGGAAATTAGTCAAGACAGTCATGTCTTGAAAAATTTACTTGGATTTTTTTTTCAAGTCTTGCTTTAGTCGTTGTATTGAAATTGTTGGTGTCCAATTATAGTTTTAAATTACAATAGTTATATTCATATTATTGGTATCCAATTATAGTTGTGAACGCATTAAAGTCGTTGTATTCATATTATTGGTATCCAATTATAGTTTTAAAGGCATTAGTCGTTGTATTCATATTATTGGTATCCAATTATAGTTTTAAAGGTATTAAGGTCGTTGTATTCATATTATTACAATGAACGATTAACATTAATTGTCGATTTCTCTATGAATGCATGATTGTTGCATAGGCAACCAAACAAAAACGAATTCAGATGTTATGGAGGCTAAAATGGATATTGACGATAAATGTTGCCAGATGTTGCGGAAACTGCTAAAGGAGCATCTTTAACTTTGAACCGGTTGAATTATTAGTACAATTTCAGACTATCAATGTTGAATAGTACCACAGCTTTACCAATTCAGAAACAAAAATCTTCAGGTGATTTTCCTGTACTGATGAAAAAAACATAAAAAAACTACGAGTGTACAAAATGAAGAACACCGTTCCCTATGTAAAGTGGCGCTTTGCCTGAATAAAAATAAGAATTGCTTTTACATTGTCTAGCTTGTTCATAGAGGGCGGTAGTACACTACACGAACCAAAATGAGTTTTTGGAAAATCTGTTTTTATTTGTTGTAACTATTTCAAATGATATGGATATATGAGCTACAAACGATCATAGCGTTATTTTGTTCCCACTTATTTGAAAAGGTGTACACCTCAAAGAGTTATTGTAATATCAAACTTTCCTGGCCTAAACCGCCAACTCTCCCCGAACCATTTCGCTTCATTCCCGACTAAACTATAAAACCTCTGACAACGAGCGACACTCCATAATTTATCGCTGCGATGTATTTTTAATCCCATCACTGAGAAGAAGAGAAAAAAATTCAATCTGTGCCACTATCGTCCGTCATCTTGTTTTGTTCTGTTGTCTTTCACATTCGATTTGGGGTATTTGTTTTTGCTGCAGAGACAGTTTTATGTAGTATTTGGGCATTGCTACGTCCTATCCAGAATATAAAAGCCTGAAAGAAAGATCGATGGCCATATGGGGATGCTGAAATCTGCCAGCGGCATCATAGCACAGTAAATATTTTTGTTATTCCGACCAAAGCGAGAATTTCATGTTGGATAAGCGGATAAACTTTTCGTTGCTGATTCAATTCAGCTGTGGCAGAAAATAGGGTGTGGCTGAATCGAATATTCTGTAACAAAGTTAGAATGAAAATCAGATGCGAGTAGGAAGATCTTTTTTTCACTCTGAACTATATTGTGGAACAAATTACACTGAAAATTTCACACCTCTACTTTTTAACCAATAAGATGCCTTAATTTTGACTAGTTACCATGGCAACAAAAAAAATTCCGGAATTTTTTTCGTTGCGCCACGTAAAAATATGAAAATGGACCTTATGAATGGCACCCCACCCGGGTCACAATATGCGTGTCACATATCTGGTTGGATCCAACAAGATATATTTGTACAATGGCTTCGCCATTTTATCAATATAACTAAGCCCAGCGTTGATGATCCAGTGGTGTTAATCCTCGATGGTCATTACTCTCACACGAAAAATTTGGAAGTCATAACTGTGGCGCGGGAAAACCATGTTAACATAATATGCCTTCCACCCCATTCGACACATCGGATGCAACCTTTGGACGTAGCTTTTATGTCACCATTCAAAACCTTTTACGTGCAAGAGATCACAAACTGGCTTAGGATTAACCCAGGACGTATTGTATCAGGCTATCAGGTGGGAGAACTTTTTGGGAAAGCCTTATAAGAGCGGCCACCATGGATACAGCTATAAACGGGTTTAGAAAAACTGGAATGTTTCCTCCTGATAGAAACGTATTCAAAGAATATGATTTTATGGCAGAAATGCAACAAGCAATTAATGAAGAAAGAGTAGAAACAGAAACAGTGGATGAAGAAAAAGTAGAGGAAGACACAGTAGAGGAAGACACAATAGAGGAAGAACAATTAGATAACAACGAGCCAAAAGAAAAAACTCCTGAAAGACAAGTTACTCCTCCAAGACAGCAAACCGCTGAGAGACAGGTTACCCCTGAGAAACAGATGACCCCTGCAAACTTGATGCCTGTTCCAACAGCTTCAAAAGTTATTTTAAAAAAAAAGAGTTCGAAATGTGGAAAAGCTGTCGTTCATACAAAGAGGAATTAGAGGCCAGCATAGAAAAAATACTTCGGGCGTCAAAATAAAGATTAATGATTCAAAACCAAGTCAGCAGAAAAAAATTAAACCTACCCAAAAGAAAAAGAAACAACGTCCATACAAAGAGGAATTAGAGGCCAGCATAGAAAAAATATATTTACCTTCAACTTCGGGCGTCAAAATAAAGATTAATGATTCAAAACCAAGTCAGCAGAAAAAAATTAAACCTACCCAAAAGAAAAAGAAACAGTCAGTTGCTAAAGAAAAAGCAAACAAACGCAAGTTGGTATCCTGGAGTTCTTCCTCAGATTCTGCCCTTGAACCGGATTATCAAGATTCAGATGACCAGCAGGTAGAAAACTTTGAAGAAGATGCCGTTTGTATTTTTTGCGAAAATCCGTACTCCGAAGATGTCAGAGGCAAAGAATGGGTAATGTGTCAAAGGTGCTTCAAATGGGCTCATGTTGAATGTGCTGGTTGTGATAGAAATCGGTATATTTATGACTTTTGCATTACTTAATAATTTGTTCTATGTTCTTCCTAGATGAGAATTTTTGTATGTTTATAAGGGACGAAACTTTTTGTTAGATATCTTTTTTGCATGATATACTTTTTGCATTTCCATAAATAAATTTCTCAAAAAAAAAACAAAATAATTTTACTTATTTTCAAGTTTTACATATTAAATTGGGTACCCCATATTGCGAACATAGTGTACCCCATATTAGGATATCATATGCCCCTAATATGGGGTAGTGCAATTTTTTTTAATTCTGCATATTTTCAACTGCTTCTTTTAAAAAAAAAATTTCTTCTTTTTAATGCTTGATAGTATATCCAACGAAACATGAAATATGGAAATAATGCTTAAAACTACCTCCGTTTTTTTATTATGGTGTTTTGAAAAAAACTACCCCATATTAGGAGACTTTCCTCTACAGTAACTCAATGTAATTTACCAATATAAACCTCATCTGTCAAAAGCATGTCGCCTATATCATGACCACCTACTGCAACAAACCATGTTAATGTTATATTTTTTACATTAGAAGTGTTATGGATTACTTTAACAAAAAATACATTTCTACCACCTTTAGAAACCTAAAATTATGAAAGGGCGATAGACTGATCTAAGTAATACCCATCTGAGTTTTAGCATTTGGTGTAACTAAAGTTGGTAATATTTTTTATTTAACGAAACATGGTGGACTTGACAAGCAGTGAAATTAATTTAAAATGTCAGATTGGATTAATAATTTTTTTTCCAAATTATGGTGTGAAATTTTCTTACCGAATACCACGCAAGCTTAAATTATTCCTGGAAATTTTCTTTCGGGTACGAATATTTCAAGAAAATTATCCCTCGTCGCTTCGCGACTCGAGATAATTTTCAAAATATTCGTGCCCTCAAAAAAATGTCCGGAAATAATTTAAGCTCTTGTGATATTATAAGTGAAAATTTCACACCTCGCTTTTTTAGCCAATAAAAAAATTGGTATTTGTTTAGTTGCCATGGCCCAAAAAATTTCAGGAAATTTTTATCCTCCAGGGTACCCTGGGCGAAATTAATAAGTGGAAATTTTACTGTCAAATATTTGACATGTGATAGTTGACATTTTGCTTTTATGTACGAATGGAATTTTATTTTTCATATGAAATGAGATCAATATTTCATAATTATATGTATTTACTAGATATTTCGAATGTGTCTGAAAATATTTTGAGAACTCCTTGCATTACTTTCAACAATGAATAGGTCCATCGATTAAAGAATTATATCAATCAAATGTCTACCTATACTTGACTACATGAATTTAATATTTGAAACAATTTTATTCATCTTATCTTTTCGTGAAAACTTCGTGAAATTTCCAGACGCTTTCTATACTACGCTGATTAATTTCTCATTTTTGTTTTCTTCTACATTGCATTTTTTATTCAATTAGGTAAGATAAGTATTTCAATAGGTGACTTCTTTTATCTTCACAAAGTTCTTCGAAAAAAGGCATAATGTATATTTATGTTGTTTTTTCATTACTTTTTATCTAATTATAAAGTATTATCCGCAATATTATTCTTCTGAAACCTTGAAAACAACTTTACAACAAGATCTCTGATTGAAAATTATACCTGCTCATTATCTAACATTAGCTCATCATCATATCGTTTTCACTTTTTTTTTTCGCTACCTCCTCTAACAGAAAAATACGTTTTACTTCATATAAGAATACTTAGAATAGATTAGTTCTCACTCCCACTACCAAGGCTTGCCTTGTTGGGTTTTATCTATTTATTTATCATTGTACATGGTTTTATAGTGTATTATTTTGATGTAACTTTGAGTAAGTAAAAATATTATTATTTTTATTATTTAGGTATTATTGGGTGATGTCAAATCATCGACTCTATGGCTACTCATTTTCATTTTTTTAAATGAATTTTATAGAAACTGTTAAATGTAAAATTAAAAATCAAACAGACGTTTACAAACTTGCTCGAGTTCATATTCTTCATCATCATAAAATTGGTTAATATAATGACAGTCTAGCCCTTAGGTAATAAAAATATATTACAACGTTGTAGGTTTCGTAATGAACTTTTCTTTATAGTCGTAGAAAAAAATGAGTTACACAATGCCTCTTTGGAAAACGTATTGTTTTATAAGCCAATGGAATGCTCCAATCAGGCACTTTCCCCGAAGCACCGAAACATTCGAAGGTCGAGCTGATATCATCGACCCAACAACTACTTCCCACATCCATGTGGAAAAGTTATAATGAAATCATAACCTTCGTGGAAGATACGTGAATTTCAATACGGAAACAGAAACTTCATTGGACGAAATTTATGCAGTTGAAAGGAAAGTAATGTTGGAAAACAAAACTAGTTTTTACTAACAAGTAAGTGTTTCATTGTTAGGCCACATCAATTACAAAATATTTCGTGCAAATATGTTAAGAGTATAAGACGATACAGATGTTTCACAAGAAAACTGGCGTCTGGATATGATTGTAATCTAGGCATCCTAGCTCTAGATCCACACCGTGGGGTCACCGGTCACCGGCAGAGAGAATATGAAGATAGATAGATACTTCATAAAAACACTCCACTGGGAACAGTAAGGAGGCATCTGAATGCAAACAAGGTTTTTTTGGGAGCCTTTCCATTCAAAGTACTTATACAGTACGGCTTTTTAGTCCCACCCCCCATGTTAACTTTTGAACGGCTCGACGTAGAAACATGAATAAAAAACCGTTTGGAGGGTTTCACCGATACTACTTTTTGAGACAAAAATATGGTGATTGCTCGACAGGGGGCGCGGGGGGCACATCAACTCAAATTTTTTAAATGACATGGGGGGTCAAGTGTCACATCGTTGAAAAGAGAATTCAATTCTCTTTACAACCATCTAATTTTTTTTAATTTAGTTGAAATTTTTTTCACAATCCAAATTCGAAATATCAAAAATAAATGCGGATCTGAAAACTACTCATATCTCGATAAATTTGAACAGTTTGTTGTGGAATAATGAAACCAAAAATATTTTGAAGGGTATTATCGATACTACTTTTTGAGAGAAGAAACATTGAAATTACTCGACAGATGGCGCTAGGGATAGATCAACTTGAAAATTTCGAAAGGCATATAAATCGATATTGAGAAAAAATTTCTCAACAAAATTCAAAAATATGCAGATGGTTGTGAAGAGAATTGAATTCTCTTTTCAACGATGTGACACTTGACCCCCCATGCCATTTAAAATTTTTGAGTTGATGCGACTCTTTTCGAGCAATCACCATATTTTTTGTCTCAAAAAGTAGTATCGGTGAAATCCTCCAAAAGGTTTTTTATTCATGTTCAAAAGTTAACAGGGGGGGACTAAAAAAGCCGCACTTTATACTTAACATTGCCGTGACGTATGTATGACGATTGCAAATAGTTGTGGAGTGCTGCTGGTATGTATTTATTATATTATGTCAGTTGTGTGCATAAAGGAGTCGTACAGCAGTTATAGAATATAGTGAGTCAGTGTTGTCAATCTTAATTATTATTAAACTTCGTATCGACATTGATAAGTAGAGTCTAAATTCAAACTATTTTTGTCAGTAACGCGATCTTAACATTTTTTAGTGCCATAAGTGCCACCCCCCATGTTAACTTTTGAACGGCTCGACGTAGAAACATGAATAAAAAACCGTTTGGAGGGTTTCACCGATACTACTTTTTGAGACAAAAATATGGTGATTGCTCGACAGGGGGCGCGGGGGGCACATCAACTCAATTTTTTTAAATGACATGGGGGGTCAAGTGTCACATCGTTGAAAAGAGAATTCAATTCTCTTCACAACCATCTAATTTTTTTTAATTTAGTTGAAATTTTTTTCACAATCCAAATTCGAAATATCAAAAATAAATGCGGATCTGAAAACTACTCATATCTCGATAAATTTGAACAGTTTGTTGTGGAATAATGAAACCAAAAATATTTTGAAGGGTATTATCGATACTACTTTTTGAGAGAAGAAACATTGAAATTACTCGACAGATGGCGCTAGGGATAGATCAACTTGAAAATTTCGAAAGGCATATAAATCGATATTGAGAAAAAATTTCTCAACAAAATTCAAAAATATGCAGATGGTTGTGAAGAGAATTGAATTCTCTTTTCAACGATGTGACACTTGACCCCCCATGCCATTTAAAATTTTTGAGTTGATGCGACTCTTTTCGAGCAATCACCATATTTTTTGTCTCAAAAAGTAGTATCGGTGAAATCCTCCAAAAGGTTTTTTATTCATGTTCAAAAGTTAACAGGGGGGGACTAAAAAAGCCGCACTTTATACTTAACATTGCCGTGACGTATGTATGACGATTGCAAATAGTTGTGGAGTGCTGCTGGTATTTATTTATTATATTATGTCAGTTGTGTGCATAAAGGAGTCGTACAGCAGTTATAGAATATAGTGAGTCAGTGTTGTCAATCTTAATTATTATTAAACTTCGTATCGACATTGATAAGTAGAGTCTAAATTCAAACTATTTTTGTCAGTAACGCGATCTTAACATTTTTTAGTGCCATAAGTGCAATGCCTCAGTGTCGTACCTTGTACGACTTTTTTATGCACACAACTGTACTTCAGTTAATTTATTTTATGTCGTTAAGGTACCTGAAAGTACAGTTGTGTGCATAGAGAAGTCGTACAGCAGTTATAGAATATTGTGAATCAGGCTTGTCAATCTCAATCATTAAACTTCTTATTGACTTTGACAAGTCCAAATTCAAACTATTTTTGTCAGTGACGCGCTTTTAACATTTTTAGTGCAATTAGTGCAATGCCCCAATTAGTGTCGTATCTTGTACGACTTTTTTATGCACACAACTCTACATATCCATTCAAAATAATTTTTATTCTTAGTTTTGTATTATTTTAGGGATGAATATTATGTTAACATTGTTTATGAGAAAATAAATTTTCAAGTTTCTGAGAACTGAGTTTTATTTTAACCATTTGCTCAATCAGAAACCCCATTTTCCATGGGGTCTCATTGGACCCCACAGTAAGGTATTTGCTATAAATGAAACACCGTGTGGTTCTAGGGCTAGATCACAATTCCTCGTCTATCGATACCAATGCATTTGAGAAAAAAATTCTCTTGTGTTGGGTCTTAACCCAACATTCAATGCTAGGTGGGATTCAATCGACCGACGTATCTATCGGCCAAGCGGTTGGTTCTCAGACAAAATAACACGAAATAACTCTCTATACAGGGTGTCCGGTAAACCTTGTACAATATTGGAACTGGTAATAGACCAGGTCATGACTGTTCACAATATCGGAATTTCACCTTAGTAAAAATCTCACCGTTTTCGAGATAATGAGCATTTTTTTAATTTCTGGAAAATCACTACCTCATCTTGGATTTTTGTGCCATGTCTACAAATTGGGACCAATTCAAAAATCTTTGCTGCTGAAGATTACTGATGATTGATGCTTTCAGACGTATAAGACAGTTTTTCAGAAAACGATACAATTTTTCAAGAATTGAGGGTAAAATGCCAGATTTGAGTTTCGCCAATTTTTTTAACAACAGTTTGACATTATTGTTTGAAAAAACATAACCAAGTGGAAGTGGATATTCATTACAAAAGAATGCCCATTTTGTCCAGACTCTACCATGGTATAAAACATACGATAATTATTTTTGGAAGTAGTAGAATTTTGATTATATTAGAGTGTGATGTTATTCTGAGCTAAAATCAACTCGTTTAGACTTTGACAGTAATGTCTTTTATTTTTATCCTATCGAGATGAAATGATATATGAGTAAGAATAACGAATCAACCGCTTAGAAGCATTCAATGAGATGTAAAGAAGTAAATACTTATTCAACGTTTTTCTGAATCAACATACACTATAAACCACAATAACGATTATTCAACATCGCACTGAATAATATTACAAAAATGTTATTTTCCATCCACTCGTACGCAGAGACATATTTTCAAGAAGAACCTTTTCAAATGCGTTATAGGTTATAGCACCCAAATCAGCGATTCTCTGAGCGGCATTGTGCAATCGGATATCGTTCTGCATGAAGCGCTAGTAGCACTACCTCCACATTCACCATAAATGTAGTGCATATGCGCATATTCTCAGGGAGTATAACGTGTGTACGGAATGACAAAGAATTAAATACCACTGAATGAAACAAGCGGAATAATTTAAAAAAACTACGACAGAAGTCACAAGTTTATCAAACAAAATGTGACAGCCGCACCTACTAGATTTTTTCAATTCTATTCACAGAAGATCCGTTCATGCACAATGCTGTATTTCATTAGGAAACTATTGCTTCTACGGACACAAAACAGGAGTTGTAAAAGTTTTTAATTTTCGACAAGGATTCACCTCCTAAAAAATTTTGCACTTATTTGGTTACACCCTGTATATCTGTTGGTCTCTGAAACTTCGTTGGAATCTAGATGTTGGACAATTGCGACATTTATCACATGAATTCGTATTAATCGGTGCCATGTCGGATAATCGACATTTCATTTCGATAATTATATTAGGCTTGATTACATGAAAAGTTAATTTTATTGACATACTATTCAATGCTACCAAGCAGTCTATTCTTTATTATTAATAATTATATCCACATTTTATCTGGATAAAATCGAAATAAAATAATTTTTGGGCGTGAGTATGAAAGTTGATGGAAGCCTAGAATAAAACCACGCCTAATTCAATAGAAATAACTTCCTCCAAAAATAACTATAGTTTGTTTAATACCATAGTAGATTCTGGACAAAATGAGCATTCTTTTGAAATGAATGTCCACTTCCAATTGGTTATGTTTCTTTCAGACAATAATGTCAAACTTTAAAAAAAAATTGATGAAACTCAACTGTTATTTTACCCTCATTTCTTGAAAAATTTTTCCACTTTCTGAAAAACTGTTCTGTACGTCTAAAAGCATCACTCATCAGTAATCTTCAGCAGCAAAGATATTTGAATCTGTCTCAATTTGTATACATGGCCCTCAAAAATCCAAGGTTAGGTAGAGATTTTCAAGATATTCTTAAAATGCCCATTATCTCGAAAACGGTGATATTTTTACTGAGGTGAAATTCCGATATTCTGAACAGTCATGACCTGGTCTATCACCAGATTCAATATTGTACAAGGTTTACCGGACACCCTGTATACTCGTCCTCGGCAAACTTCGGGTCTCTTCGACGATAATGTAGAGGAGCCTCGAGGTTCTACATTCTCGTTGAAGTTCCTCGTCGAAATACTCGGCAAAGTTAACCGAGGCTAAGTAGCGTCACTACCAGGGTTGCCAATGTGAGGGTAATTACCCACAAACTGGGTAATTTGAAAAATTTGTCTGTCTGGGTCTAGTACTACAAAACTTGTAACGGTTCCTCAAATAACAATAACTACAAGTACTAAATATTGTTTCGGAGACAGGAGTGAGCATTCGGTGCACGTAGATCGTGTATGCTGATTACTTTGTGCTAAGTTCTGTATGGAACAACCATTTTTTCGCAAGTTCTTTAGTTTTCTGGAATATGTGAAATGTAATATTTTTTGCTCGATTTTTTGTATAATCATTCAACTTCCAGCAAAATGGAACAAAACATGTGCAACAGGCTCAATTTTTAACCCATGCCATTTTTTTCAAATATTTTCTCAATAAATTCAAATAAATAAACATGAATTTGAAACTTGACAGTCTTGACACATGTCAGTGTCTCGAACATTTAAAAGCAAAATTCATCAACAACATGACGACAAAAAAAACGTTCACCGATAGCCTATGGAATATTGTCAATTGTGAATGGTCTTGGAATAGTTGCCAAGTTTTTGTATGGCCTACTTATAAAGAATTTCTAACAATAAGTAGAGTACCAACATATTTTATAGAAGCTACTAGGCGAAATCGAAACAGAATGTAACAATAAGTGAAAATATGGTCAACGTATAAAGGATAACGGTTCTCCATGAAATACTTGATAGAACGCTAGTACTACGAACCCCTCTCCTTTTGAAAATAGTGAAAACAAAATCCATAATTTAATTACACGATCCGACGAACCTCATAATGGTTCTACCAACACTTCATTCGCGCTAATCAATAAACACCATGGCTGATAGATACTGTTAAACATGAATACATGAGGATAAAAATAAATCACAGATAGTAACAACAGTCTGACGTTGTACGCAGATGGCATGGCAACAGCGTGCCCAACTGTATTTTACCTTTTTTTTTCAGGACACAATTACCTCAAGTTCACGTGATAAACCTAACTGAATCAGTTTTTAGCAAGCCTGTTCATGAATAAAGAGTTCGACATCCGGTCATTGTGTGACAATATGTCTACCGATGGAAGTATTGGATTATCTTGATAGTAAATACAGATCCAAGTCAATCACGCAACACGCAATACAGATCGAGTAATATCCAAAAGGAAGGGTATATATAATACTACAAAACTATTTTTCTTAGTTGAACAACACATCAACACATCAAGCCTAGGGTTCAATCTAGTGATTTTTTTTGGTATCGAATCATCCAGGTTACGCTCAGAATAACCTACGTCACACATCTGAAAAAATTACTTTCTTCTTTTCATCGCATTTGTATAATAGTTATTTATGTACCAAGGACGAAAAACTGTCTATTATAGTCGAACCTGCAAATTGATAGCCGAGGCGCAGCCGAGGATAGCAAGCAGGCGAGACAGTAGACAGTTTTTCGCCGAGGTGCATATTACATTTTTTCGTCGACCTCTACATACCTTTATGAAAGTAAGTACTCGCATGTTTGCTGGCCTCAGCTACGTCCAACTCTTCGAACTGCAGACTCGATCAATTCTTGATTATTATGAACACTAATATTCACACCACGGTCTAAATTCACACGTAAAATCTAGAGGATTTCGTAAATAATTAATTTGACAACAGCAAATGACAGTTATTGTCACAGGCACCTATGTATTAATTAAAACGTGGATTTACGAAAATGACTCAATCGCCGCTCTCGTACCGTGCCGTATCATAGTGACCACAGCGGACGAAAAGAGTTTGCGGACGAAAAGTGTTTGCGGACGAAAAGTACTTGCCTTCAAAAATAGTCGATTTTTCGTCCGGAAATTAGTACGTAAAATGTCATTTTTTGCAGAGGTCGACGAAAAAAGCTTTTTTATCAATCTTATTGAATTCTTTTCAGTCATGCTGAAAATCTGTACCTAAAACACCCACAATTGAATTCTGAATTGAATAGGACCATAATTACAAATCTCATCCGCTATCCTGGAGCTGCTACTTTGTTGTTTTTTTAAAACTTAGGAATTGAAAAAGTGAAAAACCTTAAATAAATTCAAATTCAATCATTCCAAACTGCATTATTTCAGAGTAGATGCTCAAAGTATTCCATGAAATGCCATACATGAGTATAAGTTAGTCTCGAAACGATGTCTGACGTTTTTGAGCAATTTATGCAACATTTTCCAATTTGTAAGTTCATACAATTGTTTTAACGTTTAAATAAATTTTGTATAATTAGGAAAAATATTATTTTAAAAAAAATTACCATGTTTTTCAACATGAAAGTTGATTTTTCTTGAAAACGGTCAACTTTAGAGCTTATGACCAAGAGTACCTTTTTTGTGTAGAAAACATTGGCGGTTCAAGTAGGCGTCTCAAAATCATACTTTTTCCAGTGGCGTAGAAGTTGGAGAAAAAAACACCCACTACCCCTTCAAAATCTTCACCAATTATGAATTTTAAAAAATAAAAAATCTGCACAAAACATAGCTTATTATGAGTAGAAAATACTTACGAAATCTGTTTTTTTTCTGTGCGATAAACGGTTCCAGAGATATTCGCAAAAAACGATTATTTTTTTAACACCCTGTATCTCGAAAATGTTGAATTTTAGAGAGTAAGTTAATAGAAACTTATTTCATATTTTTGAAC
The DNA here is from genome assembly GCA_944452925.2 of Chrysolina oricalcia. Taxonomy (NCBI): domain Eukaryota; kingdom Metazoa; phylum Arthropoda; class Insecta; order Coleoptera; family Chrysomelidae; genus Chrysolina; species Chrysolina oricalcia. The sequence goes on along the minus strand of OX101818.2, from coordinate 13,283,338 downwards.
GAGCTATCACATCTGGAAGTCCTGCGCATTTATTATGAAACACCCTGTATAACGTTACATTTTTTTGTTGGAGCTTTGTCCTACGCAACCTCACTTAGTTGTCTTCATCATTACATCATTGTCTATTTCAACAATTTTTGAATAACCAATAAGCACTGAATTGTGTTCCATCTCGGACAACTCTAACGTAGATAAAGATAAAAATGAAGAAAAAATCATACCTAACAACAACAGCTTGACGTCCCGCCTCGCCTTTTGTCTCTCCTCCTTCAGCGACTCGTCGATCTTCTTCGTCCTGGCCTTGGCGGCCTTCTCCTCGGCCGAAATCGCGCACCCCATGACACAATCCTCGATGCACGACGTTTTGAGGCTTTTTTTTTAAACTTACACCGGAAAAAGTCAGTCACCTAGTGTGCTATTTAGTTTCGTCGACCTGTAAGAATCAACGAGGATAGGACACAAAACGTTTAACTTAAGGATAATTGCCGAAACGACTACCTACTCCTGCTACAAAAGGAAATGAAAAAACGGACTCCTCTTGATTGGCAATGACCATAAAATCGATATGAAACCGATTTGAATCGAAACAATTTTTGCTTTGAGAGCATTGGATAGTAATCCTTATAGAAAAAGTTGCCCAGAATCGAAGAGATATAATTCAACGATCGTAGGGGACAGTAGTTGTTTTCTGTTGAAGTTGCTGACGAATATACCATGTTAAGGCGGAAACTGGATCACTCAGTCCATTATTAGGATTTTACCGTTTTTTATCATTAGTCTCTTCCGTAAAATAGGGTAAATTTTATCTTGAAAATAGAATATCATACTTTGTCCACGATCTTGTAATGAATGATTCTTGCTGATATTATCAAAAGTTTTATTTCTTCGTGTGAGTTACATTAAAACAAAACATTCAATGTATAAATAAATAATTGAATTTTTTTTAACAATTTCTTATTAATAACATTTTTATTTACACAATGTTCAAAATTATTGATTGAATGAATTGAATTTGTTACTTGTAGAACTCATAGATATGGACCTATATGAAGTTAGCGACTTCGAAAAACTTGAAAACGGATTATTCCAAAATTTGCCGCCTTTTCGTCGCTAAGTAATTGCAGAGAAAAAAAATTTGTCGCTTTTTTTTTAAATATGCGATGTTTCGCTAACTTTATATAAAGTTAACGAAACATGAAGTTCATTGACGAAATAACTTCCGTTATTTAAATTTTTTTCACATTTCTGAAGTATTCCTAATTTGTCGCCTTTTTGTCGATAATTATAGTTATATATAGTTAGTATAGGTAAAAAAATTCGGAATCAAAGATGGCCGCCACCACAAAATGACGGATTACTTTGTTTTTCATTCCCCTCAGTATGGGTATCAAATGAAAGGGCTTGAAACTTGAAAAGGAAATGATTAAAAAAAAATTAAGTAAGTTAAAGTTTTCTATGTAACTATCCACAATTCGTAGTTTTTAGTAACTTATCATTTGTGGAGAAAAAAAATTGTGGATACACATATTTTAAAAAAATATATGCGATGTTTAATAAATACTCATGGATGTTGAGAAACAACTTTCGTACTCTTTGCCTTCCATCAAATTCATAATATTCATTTACGTTGCGAAAGTGTTATTTTTGTGGCTACAAAACAAATGTGTGAAGAACTCTCTCCACTCCCTATTTTTTTCTCCGCAACTAATTAGCGACAAAAAGAAGGCAAATTTTGGATGCTTCAGAATTGTGAAAAAATAGAAATTACGGAAGCTGTTTCGCTAACTTCGAAACATCGCGTGTTTTTTTTTAAAAAGCGACAAATTTTTGCGACAATGTTCGCAGCATATGAAAAACTTTTTTATTATTGATTTCACAAAAAAAAAACTTGATGAAAACCTCTGCATCATCCCAAACCTAAATTGCAAATACCAAAATTGAATTTTATACTACCATATACGAGCGATATTGAAAAACACAACAAATTTGATCCCATCACTTTATTTTTCAAGGTACGAGGATATATTGAAAAATTATTAGCCTACTATAGAACCAAGCAAAATTTCAATGTCTAAATATTTTATTACTCAACATATTCTCATCTTAATTGGATACATTTATTACAGCGAACCTGCAACGTCTCTAGACCATTCAAAAAAATGTTTTTTCTTGCTCTGCAAACCAGACCTCCACAGCTTTTATTACCTCCTCGTTGGAAGAAAATTTACGACCTTTTAAACTTTTTTTCAGTTGAGGAAAGAAATGATAGTCGGACGGAGCCAAATCTGGTGAATAATGGTGGTGTTCTAGTAATTCAAACCCTAAATCACGAATTTTTTGCATGACAACATGAGATTTGTGTGCAGGGGCGTTGTCCTGCAAAAACATAACACCTTTGAATAGCTTTCCGCGTCTTTCCTCTTTAATTTTTTCCCTTAGAGTGGTCAGTAACGTCGAATAGTAATCTCCAGTTATTGTTCTACCCTTATCCAAAAAATCAATCATGATTACTCCATGGCAATCCCAAAAAACTGAAGCAAGAACTTTTCCTGCAGATTTTTTGACACAAAACTTCTTAAGTCTTGGAGAACCGGAGTGTCGCCATTCCATCGATTGTTGCTTTGTTCTGGATCATAGAAATGTACCCAAGTCTTATCCATAGTAACAATTGACATGAACTATATGATGAACGCATTCGTATGAAATATTCAGTGCTTCAGATATCCGTTTTAGCCCAATTCGACGGTCTGTTAAAATCATGTCATGAACTGGCCTTCCCGATCGATCATCATCTTCAATGGAAAATTTACCACTTTTGAAGCTTGCAGTCCAATTTTTTACGGTCGCATACGAAGGACATTGATCACCAAGGGTAGTAAGCATATCTTCATAAATCTGCTTACCTCTCTACCCTTTTAAATACAGGTACTTGATGATGGCTCGATACTCCAAATTTTCAACTCTGGTTTACTTTTTTGACGTCAAACTTTACACTGACACTTCTAATAAGTTATTGTTCGTTGCTATGGTAACGCAATTATTTTGTTTATGCAGGGAACTGGTCTAGGCTAACTAGATATCAATACATCGTCGTAGAATTAAAAGTATGTGGAAAATATTGTTCAGAATCGAATGTTGATTCAGAAATTCAAATCACATTCACCTATGATCAATTTAATTATTCACAATTTTCTCCTCATCGCCCTGTACGATATGAGGAATACTATGCTAGATGAATGGCATATTGTTAGATATGACTCCCTGGATATCCTCACCTTCCTCGCTTCTATCAGAAAATCTCATTTATTGAAATATGTGACGGAATTTCGCAAAATCTTGCTGCAAATAGTAAATAAAACTGAATTATCTCCAAGATATGAGGCGATAATGAAAATTTATTTATTTTTATGATATAAAGTAACATTTTTTTACACATATATGTCCTATAGGGTTCATTCTATGTGGAGTCCTCCATTTTCAATGCACTGCATTGTACGGCGATGCATTGCATCGTGAACATTTCTTAGTATCTGGGGAGTTATTCCCGGTATTCAATCCCTGATAGTATTCCCGATGAGATATATTTTGAAACGGTCTTCTTGAGTATACCTTTTGCTTGAGATATCCCCATAAAAAAAATCCATAGGAGTGAGGTCCGGTGACCTGGCGGGCCAAGCGTTATTGGAATATCTTCCAATACATCGATTTGGAAATGTTCTATTCAACCACCTTTTCACTTCTCTCGTAGAATGTACGGATGCACCATCTTGTTGAAAGTACATTCTCTCATGTCCAATGGAATATCATCTAAATAATCGGAGAGAAATGTTTGCAGCATTCTCAAGTATCTTGCAGAATTCAGTGGATTCAGTGAATTCCCCACCAGACGTTAACTTTGAAATGATATTGGTCTCTACATTGTATCCTGAAAAGGGGATTATTATCTGCCCACCACCTACAATTCCGGGAGCTGACTACCCCATTTGATGTGAAGGTTGACTCGTCACTGTAAAGAATTTTTTTCGAAAATTGTCTGTTATCTTCTATCATAGACTGAAACCAGAAACAGAAATCCAAGCGATTATCCAGATCTCTCGGTTTCAAAGTGTGTATGAATTTCGGTTTGTACGGCATGAATTTATTATTAGCTAAAACTTCTCATGGATCGATCGGATATACCAAGATATTCTCCTCTTTGCGATAATGATATTCTTGGATTTTCAATCGTAGATAGCATAATATTCATAACAGTTTCCCCATTTTCAGTTACCGGTCCTCTATGCATTACTTTGTATTTTTTTTAAACCGATCAAAATTCCCTGAATGTTTTCAAAATTCTTGTAATTGTCGAATTGTGGACGTTTTTACCTGGATGTCTTTCATTAAAAATATCAGCAGTCTCTCTACAAGTATGACAATTCTCACCATATAACATCACGATCTCCACTCTTTCCTGTATACGTAGTCGAGAAGCCATGATTGAATTGAAAAACTACTGAAATTACTAGACAGATTTTTTATGAAAGCTATTATTCTTGATACGTCAAAAATGGTTTGTTTACAATTAGAGAAGAACTTGTTTTCAAAGCCAACTGTGATCGGAAAATGTTCTTTATCTCAATCGGTTACAGTAAAAAGCGGTGATTATCGCAGTGATTGAACGCTCGCCTCGTGACCGAAAGGTCCCAGGATTTATTCCCAGCCGTTGCGCGAAAATTTTCTTTTCAGATATTTTGAAGTGCATAATAATATGTGAAAACATTTTTCGAATGGATTAAAATCTAAATTTTTCAATATGAATAATTCAATGAAATATTGTAGATGCTTTCTGACGAGAAACTATACAAAAATAATCATACTTTACAATTCCTGATTTTATTCGAAGAATAACTCCCAGATACTAAAAGATGTCCACAAGGCACGCCGTATATGCAGTGTATCGGAAATGGAGGCCTCCACATAGAATAATGGAGCATATTTGTATCAAAAAATGTTATTCGTAATGTGAAAATTAATTAATTTTCATTCTGGTATCATACCTTGGAGACAATTCAGTTTTATTTACTATTTGCAGCAAGATTTTGTGAAATACCGTCACATATTTCAATTAACGTGAATTTCCCATGGGAGGGAAAAAGGATGGAATATCCAGAGAGTGATATGATCATATCATCTAACAATATACCATCCATCTAGCATAGTTTTCCTCATATCGTACCAGGGCGATGAGGAGAAAATTGAAAATTGATTTGAATTTCTGAATCAACATTCGATTCTGAACAATACTTTTCCCATACTTTTAATTCTACCGTGAAAAATAAAGTGATGGGATCAATTTTTTTTGAAAACAAGGCATGTTTTTCAATATCGCTCGTATATGGTAGTATAAAATTCAATTTTGGTATTTGCAATTTAGGTTTGGGATGAAGCAGAGGTTTTCATCAAGATTATTTTTTTTGAGAAATCAATAATAAAAAAGTTTTCCATATGCTGCGAACTTTATGCCGGGCACTGTAGAAGTTTCGAAGTTGTCGCGCTTACTTTATATAGGTTAGATACGGTGCATTGTGCTTTCGTTAGAATGAATTTTTTTTTATCGTGTAAATAGATTTTCTCGTAAATTGCTCACCTTCCAAATTGAATACGCCCAGTCTCAACATTTCATAACACGTTCTGTTTCATATTCAATGATGTATATTTACAAAATCGCACTGCTAGCTGGAGGAATTCGAGTTTTCACTTTGAAACTTGACAGACCAGTGAATTACGACCTCATAATTCACTAGTGAATTATGGATATCATAATACTTGAGCAAACAGCAAACACATGAATTATGAATGATTCATACATTAGACGTGGACAACTAATTCATCATTGATTCTGCTCAAAGAACACACATCCATTTCACCAATATTTCTTGAATTTTTTAATTTTGAACTGTATGTTTCATCCATCTCATAAAATCTAATCATCTTTTTTTCCTCCACTGAATATAAAGGATATTATGGTAGCACCGATTGTTAGAGATTTCTTTCTTTTATCTCAATAATTTTGATCTAAAATGTACCAGCAGATACTGATAATATAACACCGGTGGGAAGTTAGCAGCCACTTTCTAGCAGCCGTTTTCATCTAGCAGCCAATTTGCTAGTGTCGCCGGGCGTGAAATTAAATTCGGCTTTGGATCCGAAAAAACTTCAATTTCTGTATATAGACTACTGAAAAACCCAAGAATGACATACCGAAAGATGGTTGATTTGCAGGCCGTCTAAGGGGCAGTTTGTACCTGTCGATTTTTGAAAAATCATTCTGAAACATTTCTCAGAAATGTTTAGCCAAGTTCAATTTCTGAATATAGACTAATGAGAAGCCCTAGAATGATATATCGAGAGATGGTTGATTTGCAGGCCGTCTAAGGGGCAGTTTGTACTTGTCGATTTTTGGAAAATCATTCTGAAACATCTCTCAAAAATCTTTAGCCAAGTTCATTTTCTGTATATAGACTGCTGAGAAGCCCTAGAATGATATACCGAGAGATGGTTGATTTGCAGGCCGTCTAAGGGGCAGTTTGTACTTGTCGATTTTTGGAAAATCATTCTGAAACAACCACTATAAATGTTTAGCCAATTTGACTCAATTGATATCTAGAGTTTTTCGGGTCGGAGATTATTATTCTATTGTAAAAATTGAAAAAATAATAATGGCGGCTACAAAATGGACGACGAGTTTTGTGATTATTGTCCGATTATATTCAAAACTGGGGTCGGAGATTATGATTTTTTTGTCAAAATTCAAAAATTCAAGATGCGGCTCCAATATGGAGTTTCCGTTTTGTGGTTATGGTCCGATTTGATTCAAAATTGTAAAGTGGGTGTTCTGCCTTAGCTTGAAATTTTGAACATGTATAAAAAAAAGACTGAAAAAAGTAAAATCATAGTAAAACTGAAGGACACGTTTTACTCCTAACATTGACTGAAAAGTAGAAAATAATTTTTAATATAGTAATTACTCAAATGTAAAAAAGCGAAGGTGCTCTTCAGATTTGTAAATTGTTCTGAGCTCTTGAACGCTAAATATTAGTAATACAAGAATATAGGAAAAAATCCCCCTTTCTTTTTTTTACTAGGTATATTAAAAATTGTTTTCTATGGACCATGATAGCCGAGTAGTTAAAACATCTATCTTTCAATCATTCGTTGGCTGCCGGCATGAGTTCGAATCTCACGACTTTCTTTTTTTTATAGCCCGAGGAAGTGCTAGAAATCGCACGTTAGAATAAGATAAGTTCTCGTCAATCCTTGGCTCGCACAAGTTTCGACTTTTGACAGCTGCCGTTCGTAGGGGGACGACAGCTGGTTAACAGAAAAAAACAATTTTAATAACAACAATATCCAGAAAATGAACTTGGCTAAACATTTCTGAGGGATGGTTCAGAATGATTTTCCAAAAATCGACAAGTATAAACTGCCCATTAGACGACCTACAAATCAACCATCTCTCGGTATATCGGGCTTTTCAGTAGTCTATATACAGAAAATGAATTTGGCTAAACATTTCTACGGGATGTTTTAGAGTGATTTTCCAAAAATTGACAGGTGTAAACTGCCCCTTAGACGACCTGCAAGTCAACCATCTTTCGGTATATTATTCTAGGGCTTCTCAATAGTCTATATTCAGAAAATGAATTTGTCTAAACATTTTTGAGGGATGTTTCAGAATGATTTACCAAAAATCGACAAGTATAAAGTGCCCCTGGGACGACCAGCAATTCAACCATCTCTCAGTAGTAGTCTATATACAGAAATTGAAGTTTATTCGGATCAAAAGCAGAATTAAATTTCACACCCGGCGCCACTGGCAAATTGGCTGCTAGAAAGTGGCGCTAACTTCACACCGGCTAATATAGAACCGTTCTAGAAAATTATAAGATAACGAGAATAATTTGTTTACACTCGTTTGTCAAAACAAAAACTATTTATTATCTGAGATGCCATAAAATACCCAATAAAGTTACACAAGAACAGTGTAAAGGTACCATTTGATTCGACAAAATGTTAAATGAAGTTATAGCAGAGACATTTTCCATGAAACATTAACGATCAATCCTTTGTTACATTGTGTCTACATTTTAGTGAAACCATTGAGATAATTACAAGTGTAGACGTAAATAACTCCCCACCCCCCATTTAGCGTTTAACATACCGAAGAACGGTAATAACCAAATAAAATGGCATTACTAATTCATAGCATCAAAAAATGACGTGTCTCTTGATGTCGGAGATGTCGACAAAACAACTGAAAACGCTGTTCTCATGACAACTCGTATTAAGCGTGTGCTTAGGAAAAACAAACAAAACTATTTTCTAACGTTCCTTAATAATTTTCACAAATTTAACTTCAAACAATGAGTTTAACTTAATTTTTCGCTGAAAATGGTCAGTTACACCTGAATTAATCTGTTTCGAGAAGTATCTGCGTGATATAATTCAATATCCGTCGTGCTATTAGCCAGGGTAGAAGTTGTTTTCTAACAGGCATTTGTCATAACATCCTTCTACACTCTGGGTGGATGTCATAGGAAATATTATCGTTGACAATGGGGTGGGTCACGTCATTTTTCTGACAAGTAGTGAAGGTTATGACATAATGAAGTGAGGCAAACATAAGGTTGTTCACCACGGGGATATCTGAAACGGTAATAGATACAGCCCAGGTTAAATTGGAAAAGTTGGGCCACCTAGATGGAAATATGAAATTTCATTTTCAAATTATTTTGGAAAAATTAATTTCAATTTGTTATTTATTAGTTTTTGTCTATAACTATCGTCAGATCTGAATAAATATAAAGAATACTTTTCATGAACTTCCATCCATCAACTAATTTTTTTCAATTACTCGTACGCCTCCCTTTTTAATAATACAGATTTTTAAAGTGTATTTCATTCTTGATCAATGATGTATCATACATGGTAGTATCATTATGTATCAGATAATCTCGAATTTTTGAAAATATTATCGAGTACGGGCGTGTATTGGAAAAAAATAGGAAATGATATATTGTAGATCTGAAGAAATTGAAAAGTTTCGGTTGACATGTTAAATAAAAATATCTTAACAAATTCGTGATGATGGTCGAAAAGGAGCTGAAACTGGGCCGTATTTAAAAAATGAAGTTGACGATGGTTGTTCGATAACGAAACGTCGGACAGTAAAACTGATATTCATCAAAACAAAACTTGAAAAGTTTCTGTTAAGAAGTATTTTTATCTTTTTCCAGTCAACCAAAAATAAAATAAAAAATAGAAATATTTTGTTTTTCCAAAATAATTTAAAAATCAAAAAGATTTTTAGAAATGTCGTACTTCCATTTAGAGGACAAGTTACGCAACTCATTTCCTATTTTAACAAAACTGTATTTATTTCCGTTTTAGATAGCCCTGTGGTGGATAATTTCACAATAATGAGAAATTGATGAAAGTGCAACAATTCGGTGATATTTTTTTAAGAAAAGCAGTAACATTTTATTGTCGGCGATTGAAGGTATTAAAACACTGCGTCACTCAGGTGTAACACACTCCAACTGATTTATTTCTGTTGCCAAATCTAAAAAAATAAACGTGAGTGTATGTGATTGCCTATAGCTTCCCACAATTTATTGAAATTTACCTTTTCGGCTAGATTTAAGTCACACTTGTGCTGTGACTGCTGTGATTTGTAATTCGGAAGCACGTAAAGTGCTATGGGGTCAGGGCCGGATCCACGGAGGGGCAACCGATACAGGGGCCCCAGGGCCCCACACATTGAGGTCCTCCGCGAATCTTAGATTAAAAAATTTAACATTATTTTAAAAAAAGTGATGAGTAATGAAATATATTACAAACAAGAAATATTGTCAAATGTCAAATCTATTCCGTTCTGGGTTCTGGGTTCTGGGGTATGTTATTGAATTTATTCATTGTTTTACCTTAATACGCTTAACGGGCATTGGCATAAAAGTGACAGAATTTCGACAGTTCAAGCAGGTCAGTTTGTACTACTGTTAATAAACACCTCACTGAGAAGCAGAATCATTTACTCTTGGGGGGGGGAGAGACAGTCAGAATGACAGCAGAAAAAAAGTCGTCCCTAAGGGGGAGTTCTATCGCCTTTGCTGTGGCCACTTGTTGTCGACAACCTGATAGTAAAGCTACACGACGCTGGATTCACTACTCAAGGTTATGCTGATGACCTGGTCGTCATCATTAGGCCGGGGTAATAGGTAATATGCAAGTTATTCAAATTTACTTGATTTTTTTTACCTCCGATACTTTATTGTCTTGATATTACACCTGAACCATTAGTTTATCATTTAGTTTGTATTTAACTCCATAAAACTTTCATCAAAAAGTGCAAAATAAGCGCGCGGAATTCAAATTTGCGAAACGCATCAACATTGGTCGAAACGAAGAATGACGTCACATGGCAGGTTATGAAATTTATCTGTGTTGATATTCACACTGTGCTAGTCGTCTTTCATAGAAAATTTGTTTTTATTTATATATCTGCAGTGTTTTCCATTACATAGTTCGATTTTGGTCTAGTGACAATTGTAAATTATCAAGAACAATGACTGAAAGTGGTTTTGTCAAAGCACAATCCGACAATCTACCAAAAATAGATGCTTTTATGATGACAGCATTTTTTGTATCTAATCCAGATTTTACGTCTGCTGAGGTCAAAGGAGTGAAAGCTGCGAGGTAATTGTTGTAATACATGATATTTTGTAATTTACTAAATAAGTTTTGTGCCAAACATAACCTCAAATGTTGCATTCATACAATACAATACACTCACATTAAAGTGATCTTCACAACACTGTAAAGTGTCGTTCCTTAAGACGTACTTGCTTGAAGTTGCTTGAAGTTGCTTGAAGTTGATCTTTCAAAAGAGAAAGACAAATGAAGTACAAGTGTCAGAGATGAACAATGTGAAAGTGATCTCGAACAACTAGAGAAGTGTTCGATGAACAAGCCTTAAATGTGATATTGGAGATACTTCGTCTCTTCTCATTACCTACCTTACACCATTGTTTACGTATTTTGCCATCTCTTGGAACAGAAGAAAATACTTTATTTGGTGTACTTATAATTGAATTGCATTCCGGTACTGACAATGGGTTTTTGGCATTTTCCATTATCGTAAGAGCGATTAAAACTGCGAATCCGTAACCTAATTTATAACTGTCAATAGTGTCAATGCATATTGTAAACAATACTCTAAAAGGCCATAACTATAGAAGAAGAAGAACAATACTGATCGCACCATGTGACATCATCCACAGCGCGCGGAAAAAGGAGGCGTTCAAACTTGTCAAATTCAATCGGTATTTTATACATTATTTTAAAAATTAATTCCAAGACTTTCAACAGTATTTATATTTTTTACTATGTTGTGACGAAGTAAAAAATTAGTAAAACAAATTAAATTTTTTTTAGCATGTTCCCTATTACCAACGTCATGCAAGTAGCTGGTGTGAAAAGAAGGGAGTAAATGTCAATCCAAACAGGTTACAAATCTGGGCGTTATTATCGACTCAAAAACTGACATGGAACAGCCAAATCAACCACAATTCTTTCTAGGGCGATAGCGGTAAGTTGGACATGCCGCAGAGTATTTGATAAGACTTGGGTTCTGAAACCAAAAATGATCTACTGGTCATACCAAACGTTCGTCAAACCCATGGTCACTTATGCTTCACTGATATGGTGACCAAAGGAGCAACAAACTTCGGCACAAGTCAAGCTGCTGAAAGTACAGCGGCTAGTTTGTCTGGGAATCACAGGGGCGATATTTACGAGCCCTACTGCAGCATTAAAGGTAATGCTGAACCTTCCACCATGGCACCTACGTGTAATGCAATCAGTGCCTTCAGAGTGAGCCGACAGTAAACTAATAGCAGAAAATTTGTTCGGAGATCTATAGAATATATTTCCCATTCCTAAATCGACCGATAACATGCCAGTTCGAAATGCAGTTTGAAGTGGTCATAAACAACCACCAAAATTGCACAGGAAACGTGCCTCAACTGGAAAGGGATGCATCATTGTGGTACACTGATGGATTCAAGATAGATGAAAGGGCTGGAGATGGCGTTACAGAGCCAAATTTCAGGCTCTCAAAACACCTTGGTAACACCCCAACCGTCAATGTGCCCACGACTGCCTCGAAACGGACACCAAGCAGCACTGAAACCTCTGAGTCCAAGCTAACTTGGGACTACAAACAATCCCTGAAACAACTGGCAGAAGACAACCAGATCACTTTGATGGAGAAGGGAAAGAAGGGTCCGGAGAATTTATATGTGTTCGGATAGTCACGAAGCGCTCAGAGCCATCTGCAATCCGAAACCAAGCTCAACGCTTGTACAGGAATGCGGAGATGCGCTCGAGAAGCTACCTGAAACGAAGGAAGTTCAGCTGGGGGTCTATTCTCGCGTTTCAACGTATACGAATTCAATGTTGTATCTCTTTCAATTGCGCGGTGTTTGTATCGCTCTGTGTTACTTCAAACGTTTGAAAATGATTTCGCATGAACTCGAGAGTATGCACCCTGGTATGGGTCCCGCGTCAAAGAGGGTGATCGGAAACGAGGTGGCAGATGGACTTGCCAAATCCGGATCCGCAACGCCGGCGCCGTTCTGTGGGCCGGAGCTTGAACTAGGCATCGCAACAAGCCAAACCTCTTCAGCCATCGACGAGTGAGCGGAAGAAGAGCTGAATAAACTTTGGAGGGATAACACCGGCTGCATGCAGTCGAAAGACTTCGTGGCCGGCTCCAATAAGTCAAGGACGACATGGCTCTTAGGCAGAAACCGCCAAACACTACGCCTCCTTATATGAATACTAACATGTCATAACAAGTTAGGCAGACACCTATTACTTATTGGTATTGAAGACAGCCCCACTTGCCGCAAATGCGAAGAAGACGAAGAAACTTCATCTCACTTCCTCGGCGAGTGTGAGGCATACGGGAGGCTAAGATTTGGAACATTCGGAGTTGAGAAACTCCAAAAAGAGGAATTAATCGACTTGAAGTGGTCGGACATACTGACCTTCATTATGAGGTCACAAAGGTTCGAAAAAGAAGACTAGGAGGATGAATGTAGATAAGTGGAGAACAGGGGATGGAAAAAAGTCCTACTTGCCTGGTTGCGGCCTCCCCAAAGAACTACTACTACTTGATGTGGGTGCCAGGTCGCAGCGGTATTAGAGCCAACGAGGAAGCAGACTGCCTTGCCACAGAAGGGACAAACACACAATTTCCTGACCCAGAACCTTTCTGTGGGCTCTCCAAAGCCCTCTTGAAAGAACAATTCCGAGGCTGGGTAACTGATGAAATGAAAAGTCACTGGAATAAAGTACCAGGATAAAGACAAGTGAAAAGACTAGTGAACTTATCGCCAAGAAAATCTAAACAGCTTCTCGAGTTGGATAAGAAAGACATGAAATTGGTAACGGGGCTACTCACTGGACACTGCCCTCTGAGGTATCACCTCAAAAACAATAGACTTTGAAGTGAAGATATCACAGGTTTGGAGAATAACGGGACGATCATCCACATGTCAACTAATTGTTTGTGTAATTCATTTGAAAATTGTTTTATTCGTCGAGAGAGTAGAACGCGTTGATTTTAAATTATTTAATTGTTCTCTAGAATTTGTTTTGGCTCAAATTTTCAATATTAACGGGAAGTTTATTGAATATGCTGTCAATTCAACTATTTGTATGTTCAAGTCACATCGACTGATTTGTGAGTTCGTTGAGTCTCTTGAGTAATTGCAATTGCAATTGAATCCATTCAATCATAATCTTGATTGAGTTTAGTCAATGGAATTTGGCTTTCAGTTATTTCATTCTTAATCTTAAGTCTTTCTGAGATTTCGTTTTGAGTCTTCTCAGTCACAATGTTGAGTGTTTTGAATATTTTCAGTCTTGTACACATTTTGGCCAAAATTTCGGAATAAGTACTTTCCAGGTAAAAAGTACCTGCCGGCAGAGCCCGAATTTACCGTTGTTCGACAGTAAATGGGTGTGGCATTTTTCATTTGGGACATCCGGTACGTACCTATATACAGTTATAATGAACAAAATAAGAGAAAATGATATTTTAAGAAACGGAAATTGATACACTAAACTAGGATCCGTACTGGTAAAGAAAAATCAACTTTATCGCTCGAATTGTTGCACTATCATCACATTCCCAAAACAAGAAGTTCCACAAGACCATCCATCATTCCCCAATCCGTGGAAATATGGAAACAGGCACGCCCATTAGAACAAACATTATTTGTAACTGATATCCATCCAAAATCGATTTTACAGATCAAATACCCCAATGGCAATTATCATAAATCCATAGCTGGTCCTATCACTTATCACTGAACGAATCGATACCTGCGAGTTTTTTATTCTATTTTTCACTTCCGCGGACTCGAAAAAACACAGTTTTCGAAAACCTAGAGACACCTAGCACCGGGAAGAATACGACTAACGAATCGATGCAAAGTGGCTCTGACCGCGTGAAAAATGTTCAGGAAACTGCGGTAACGCCGAGATAAACGCGACGAGAATTTATTCCGTAAATACGTACGGATAATGAATAGTTGATAATTGTTTTTCGTCACACCGTACCCCTCTGTACGATCCGCATGTGAATAGAATGGAGCGGCTACATGGTGGGGCTTGCATCTGACGTGGCGTTGTTGCCAAGTCTGGCGTGGAGCCGATCGAGGTAAAGTAAGTAAAGGTAAGTTCATATCATAAAATTGAAAATAAAATAGTTTAACAGGCCTGATTGCCTAGGGAGCTAGGCAAGGTGGAGTCTATGTTCCCACGATGATTTCACCACATACTGGAAGGTGGACTGTCTTCCCTTTCACCACAACCAAGTACGAGATGGAGAGACAAATCACTGTGGGGGAAATAGACCATCGTCCATTCCTGGATTACATCTAACTAAATACAGTTCTTGTAGACTGTGCCATCCTCCAATCCTCACGACCAAATACAAAGTGGAGGGACGAAACTCACGGGAATGGGGAATAACCCAGTCTGCTACATACAGGATCCTCAATCCTCAATCTCGTCTGCTTTTGTACAACTCCTAACCATCCTAACACAGCGTGAGAAAGTACTCTGTTCAAATTAACATGATAGAGTGCTCTGCCACAGACTTCTTGGGGAGAGAATCAGCTGTTGGCTTTACAGCCTCAGGGAGAAGGGAACCCTAATAAAAAGGAAGTTGGGATTTTCGTTCAATATATCTTTTATTAGGTTCACTCACCTTACACGAAGGGATTCCACGGGCTGCGCCAAAAATAAACATAACGCGAAACCGTGCGACACGAGGCATCATTCAATAGACTCGACTCAACGATGGCGTCTAAATTGGAAAGAAGGAAAGCAGGTAAAGTGGCTTCCTAACGGGAAGACCAAGGCTTTGTCCTTTTTTTTATTTCCTATTTGGATCTGGATCACGATCACCATCTGATTGGAATCGTGATTTATGATCACATTAACTGTTAAATGACAATTATGATGACAGCTATTTTAGAATGCCATCTATCGGCAATTTCTCGAGAAATTATAGAGGTGCATTTGACATGCGAACTGTAGAAAACTATAACAAAAAAGAAAGCTGGGGCTGCTTTATTTTTACAACACGGTTTACCATGCAATCAGTAAATGTTTCTGTTCACCAACTCCACGACTCGTGCGCACACGAGAGCCAACAAACGAAGTTAGTTCTCACTATCATTGACAGTTGTACCGGAGGGAAACTCAAGGTAATAACTTGTTAGAACACTATATCAAGTTGTTTTCTATATAAAACATTCAATCTGAATAGGTTTATGAAAATAAACAGTAATTTCAACAAGATATCTTACTCGTGGCGCCATCTAGTAGCGTATGTCCCAACCCGATTAAAGGACAGTTAAAATTATTTTCAGTTTCGTTTCTTGGATTTTTCAAACGTGACAAGTGTGGATATGAAAAGTTAGGATTCATTCGGCAAACGCTTTCATTATTAATTGGGATTTTACCGCACGTGAAAATTCACTGCAAACTGACTACAATGAAGAGACCGATGCAGAATGTGAAGAACAGGCCAACCTCTTCTACGAAATAATGGCTAACGACACCGAGATGCCACTCAGCACCCAAACGCTCCAAGCATACAAAAGTGTAAATTTTTCAATTTTATTCACTACGTGATAAAGTATTTAATGTTTTATTGGTCAGTTAGAAATATAATACATATTGAATTATTATGTTAAAGCAGATGTGTAGATAATTTTGCAGAAAAAAAGATAATTTTCGAGATGTACCATTATGTCTTTGTTGCATAATTACTTACTGCTTCACAAAATAAAAGACGCAAATGGCCTATACTAATTTTTATAAGAAATTTCGTTAATGAAAACCCCAGTTTTCGCCCCAGCAAAATCGCTTTGTGGAATTTTTTTAAACAAGAAATAGTGAAAAAAATAACAACTTTTTTAGTTTTTCGGATATATCTCAAATATTATTCAAGGAATCGTTTTACAGTCTATGGAACTTTTGTAGAAATTTATAAAACCTATAAAATGGATTTTCATACGACCGGAGACTAAGAAAATTCGGGAAAACCTCGAAAAATAGACCATTTTTCAACTATTTTTTATTTTTATTAATCTGAAGCTGGACAAACAATATTGCGGAAGCTGATAGATAATCATATGTGGTTCAACTGTACGCAAGATGTTTTCTGTCCGATGTGTACTCTTTGTACAATCGCGTTTACACAATTTAAGGACACATCTTGCAAGATGCGCCGTCTTAAGGGAAATCGTCGTGTTCAAATTCCGTAAACGGTACCTGGAAGTAGAGTTCAATATCTACAATTTGAATATTTTGGATTTTCACCTGAGACGTGGGAAATGTGTTGAAAAGGTCACTGAAAGTTAATCAAAACGCTTCAAAGTGCGTCCGAAGTCATCCGAAGTCATCCGAAGTCACCCGAAGTCGAACTGAAGTTAATACGAGCGACTTCGGGTGCACTTTGAAGCATTTAGAGTAACTTCCAGTGTCATTTTCAACACATTTCCCACCTCTCAGGTGAAAATCTAAAAAATACTAATTTTAGATACTGATATCTACTTCCATATGCCGTTTACAGAATTTAGAAAGATTTGCCATTAAATTGTTTATAACACGATTGTGCAAAAACTACATATCGGACAGAAACCATTTTGCGCACAGTTGAACCACATGTTATTATCTATCAGTTATCTATCAAATTTATAAAAATTATGAATTTTTTAAAAACGGCATCTTTTTCGTGATTTTCCCGGATTTTCTCAGTGAAAAATGCGCCGATCTGAGCGTGTAAAAAGCCATTTTGTAGATTTTATAAAGGACTCCGCACCAAATACATGGGAAAATGGCTTTCAGCCAATTTTGATAACTTTTTGAGATATTGTAGTGCAAGGCACTAGAAGCTACACATGTAAGATTGAATTGGTTTCTATGTCCAGTTTCGGAGATATGAATTTTTGAAAATCATAAAAATTGCTGTTTAACCAATACATAGTAATGTTCTCTTATACAAAAGTATTACTTTTTAGATGATTAGTAACAAAATGCTGGTTTGAAGGAAGCCAAATGACATGTCTGTCAGTCGGTCGTTAAGAAGAAGCCACCTACTATACAGGGTGGGTCAAAGATAGCAAGAATTTAGTATATTTTGCCAATCTTTATCATCGGTCCCATTAGTGAGACTGAGCATACCTAATTGGATTCTTTTCTCATGACAAAAAGTTTTTCCCTAAAAGTTTTGGCTTTTCTACAACACAGTAATTTTTTTTCAAATGTTTGTTTTTTATACTACATGATTTCAACAATAGCCACACAAAACAGCCATTTTGAGTCAATAAATCCACTTTGGAGCTACTTGAGGAAGACATATAGCGATTGCTTATTTATATGATTCAAAAAGTTACGATCACATTTTATACGGGGGCGTTTACAAATATTAGTTGAAATCGGTTTAGTACGAAATATATATGTTTGTTAATTATTTTTGAATGGATCTGCCAATTTGAATCATATTTTTCAATAATACTTCAAAGTAAATTACCCTACTCTCGGATAAGTTTCATCAATTTCCTATGTATGGTTATTGAAATATATATTAAAATGGATATTCTATAGACGATATTATCCAATTTTATTTCTTGATGAAAATTCGGTGTCCAGATCCATATAAATCGTACATATGCCCGTGAATATCTATTAATAGTAATCATGAACCCTTTCCGTGTTTTATGAACACAAGATTATCAGCTAATGAACTACTGTTATTTTCAAGTAAATAAAATACTACAGAAATAACGGATTCCTATAAACTACATATTGTATTTTTTTATTGCAATTAAATATTGGGTAAGTACAAATCTAATGTAAAGGGGTCATGATTACTATTTATTGATATTCACGGAACCGTAACGAGGTGTAGAATACAATCTGGCCACCAAATTTTCATCAAGAAATAAGATTGGATAATACGTTCTATAGAATATCAATTTTAATTTATATTTCAAAAACAAGACATAGGAAATTAATGAAACTTGGCCGAGTGTAGGGTAATTTACTTTGAAGAAGAACTGAAAAATTTTATTAAAATTGGTAGATCCATTCAAAAATAATTAACAAATATATATATTACGTACAAAACCGATTTCAACTCATATTTGTAAATGGCCCCCGTATAAAATGTGATCGTTACTTTTTGAAGCTTATCATATTAAGCAATTACTATAAGTCTTCCTTGAGTAGTTTTGGCTCCAAAGTGGATTCATTGACTCAAAAAGGCTGTTTTGTGTGGCTATTATTAAAAACATGTAGTATTGTTAAAAATATTGTTGTCAAAATTGTTATTTCCGTCAACCGATTGCACCCCTACGCGCAACCCTCGGAAGTCTTCGAGAGACTTGTGTAAGCTAGAAAAGACGCAGCCCTTATCTTTTAACGTGTGATGCCATGCACGAGACCGGTGAATCGGTGGATCGAACCCACGACCCCACGCTTGCGAGGCGTACGCTTTTACCAGCCGACCACCACGGCCCATATAAATATAAATACAAACAGTTGAAAAAAATTACTGTATTGTAAAAAAGTCGAAACCTTTGGAACAAATCTTTATATCATAAGAAAAGAATACCAATAGGAATTTTCCTAATGTCTCACTAATGGGACCGATGATTGGCAAAATATGCTAAATTGTCGCTGTTTTTGACCCACCCTATATAATAGGTGGCTTCTTCTATCTTAACGACCGACTGACAGACATGTCATTTGGCTTCCTTCAAACCAGCAATGCTATTATTTTGTTACTAATCATCTAAAAAGAAATACTTTTAGATAACCTCACCATGTTTTGGTAAAACAGCTAATTTTATGATTTTCAAAAATTCATATTTCCGAAACTGGACACAGAAACTAATTTAAACATGCATGTGTAACTTCAAGTGACTTGTACTACAATACACCAAAAAATTATCAAAATTGGCTGAAAGCCATTTTCCCATGTATTTGGTGCGAGGTCCTTTCTACGAAAGTTCCATTTACTGTGAAACGATTCCTTGAATAATATTTGAGATATAACCAAAAAAGTTGTAATTTTTCTACGACAGTGCATAAACTAAGCTTTTACGCACTGCTGACAGTGCGTAAAAAAATCACCTATGCGTAAAATCATCAACTGTGAGTAAAGTAATTTTTTACACACTGTTCATACATCTATGCAATGTTGAAAAATACAGTATTTTGCGTAAAACATAACTCGGAAGTCTTTATTTGATAATACGACGACAATTCATACCATTAAACATTCAAATTAATGATATAATTAACCTGTGGTAAAAGTCCATTGTATCTCGAAGTGGAATGGTGTGGATTTACGATGCAGAAAAACTCAAAGTCATCTCCACAATTTTAATCTCAACCTTAAAAGTTATGCATCAGGTGGAACAGCGACAACTATCTGTCAGTTTACATTCTACAATAAATGAAGAAATTATCACTAAAGGTAATCTAGTACAATATAGTAGATATGGAGAACAATAGAGCCTATTAACAATACCTATGATTTCTCCTCCAACTGAAGAGCAAAAAAAAACATATAATTGGGTAATAAATTAGCCTGAATTATTGTCCAACTGGGTTTATTCTGAGTTGTTTTTAATTAGCCTAAAATTATGGTGTGATTAGACTATCCATAAACATTCGTTTAGCCGTTTGGTTCTGCCAGCTAGCAGAACCCGCGATATCTCCCACAACTGGAGAGAGGTTAAACTTGGCATAAAATTATGGCCTAAGAAAAATGTTAAGCTTTACAAACTAAGAGTCATAATGTGAAAACAGTACGCCTGCTCTAAGGTACATGACCTACTCCAGAACAAGTGTGGCGCTTGTTTACCTCAGAAATGGTCGATAAAATCATGGTACATACTAATGAAAAATTGGAAGTGATGCATTTAAAACCAGAGAACCCCGACCTCTGTTATAACGACATAACCCGAGAAGAAATAGATGCTCTGCTTGGGCGTCCAATATTCCAAGCCATAATTACTGAATAAAGTTTATTAGTGCTTATTAGTGCTTATTAGTGCACTGATGTTCGAAGACAATGGATCCAGAGCAGACAGAAAGAAAGACAAGAGTGCATGCATTTTAAAACTTTTCATTAACTTAACTTCAAATTTTCAAGCAAATTATTCGCCAGGGGCCAACATGAGACCCCAGTGCCATTCAGAGGACGAGTACGTTGTACGTTTGCTCGTGTATAACCCAAAGAAACCTGCCAAGTGTGGAATGAAAATAACGAGCGTACAGATTCCTATATTTACAATGTGTATTTGTACACGAGCAAAGGTAGTGATGAGGTTCCTCTTTCTGACAGTGAAAGCAAACTACTTATTCCCACCCAGGCAGTGATTCATCTCGCCAAATGCCTGTATGGTACTAAAAATAATGTGACTTGTGACAATTGGTTCACATCACTGCAATTGGCAAATGCATTTTTTCTATGGGTTGACCATGGTTGAAACCATGAAGAAAAACAAACCACAGACTCTCCCAGAAAGTCAACCAAGGAAAAATAAGTCTCTACGGTTTCCAAAGATGTCACGCTATTTTCGTATGTTCCTAAGAAGATCCAAGCCATTATCTTTCTAATGTCCACGTCAGGGGACATCTTCCATTGGGCCTCGAACAGATAAACTTCAACGCAGGGTAACTTGTCGATATTGTCCTTACCAAAAGAAAAGGAAGGCACAACTGCACAAAGTGTAACGAACCTATACGTGTGCCTAATGTTCAACAAACGTTTGCAAACGCTGTATAACTGTGTAGGTAACAGAAACGTTTGTAGAGTAACAAGGTTCAATCTCTTTTGAACTTTTTAGATTTTAGAGGTTAATAGAAGTTTTTGAAGCATGTGATTATAATTATATTCTAATCGTTTTTAAGTATCTACCAAACCAAATGTCACTGTCACGTAACTAAAAAGTTACCTAGTTTTTCACTCATTTCAATTGTTATTATTTTTTTAATGTTTTTGATTATTCAAGTGTGATTTGAACTGATCAGTACCTAGTAAGCGGAATGTAAGACTGTGAAATAACCCTAGTAGTTATATACAAGAACAAGAAAATTTTATTGAAAGACTTGCTATCATCTGTTCAAGTTAATAAAATAAGTATAATTTTTTTGTTATTCGTCTGTATTGTTCCAATTTGTTTGAAGATATATTCGTTGATTATTTAACTTAAAATGTATTCTGCATTACCCCGTATAGTTGCTGAAGAGAAACCTTATGGTTATGACCACAATATACCACAATAGAACCACAATAGAACGGATTGAAAAGTAGGTTTTTTTATGGAATTTCACAACTGGTAAATATTAGTTATATAATAAATGCATCGATGGATGGTGGGTACTTTTACTGTATAACATTTCAGTAGTAACCAAACTTGAGTGTGTGATAGTACTGAGGGTTACCCCAACTACTATTCCAGAATCATGAAATGAACTGATCTAATAATGTTGATGGTGACAAATGCAAAAAATATATCCCAATAAATATTCAAGACGCTTCTGAACGAACGCTAATGAACCAATGATAGTTGTTTAGTAATGGTCCGTAGTGACCACACGAGAATAACAAATTATAGTGGCAATGTGATACCCAATTAAATGAAAGCCTGGGGCGGTGCGTCGGGGAAACTTGGGGGCGGCACAGACACCCCCCACACCCCACTGTTTCTTTCAAATTTTCCATACAATTTTTTCCAAATTATTAAGAAATCTTATATTTTAGTGCCCCCACTTTTCTGACCATCGCGCCGCCCCTGATGAAAGCTCTGTATTATGAATAGTAATATCCGAGATACATTTCAAAAGTCAATCATATAATTAGATTCCTATGGTTGATTTTATTGACGTATATCAATTAATTACAGTGTCTGTTTTTGTGTCATAATCATCTGCATACCATGAACCTACCCATTATGAGCTGTCAATTGAAGAATAGATATAATTTTGTGTCAAACCGCATGTCCAGTATTGCTTTATCACTATAGAATGATTATTTACTAATAGTTTTCCACTATAGAAATTGTTTCGTTTGGAGGGATGCCAGGAAATAAATTCTTTTCATCAAAAAAGATATGTTTAGCTTTACTAGGACGGCTTATATTGTCAATGAATTCATACGAATTTTTTAATACTAAGTAATGAATTTGATACAGTTTTCCGTCACAGGAATTAGGTATTAATATTAATATATTTTGAAATGTATTATTGAAGGAGCTATCAATTATACTAATTGTAAAAGTGGGCAGATTTTTTTGGGCAAATTCATGAATAAATGTTTTGAATAAACACATATCAAGATTTAAAAAAAATAAGTATTGGAAATCGTTTTTGTAATTATTAACTGTTAATAACTAACAGCAGTAGTTGTCATGACGTCACGACCAATTAAGTATAATGACCCGAAAAATGTTGGGTATATATAGACAAATATGTCCATATTGATAGAATTATACGAGGGTTGCTATTTATGTATTGAGAATTGGCAGGCGCGATCCAACTGCACTATCGCAAAGTTTGACATTTTTGACAGTATACGTAATCAGAACTTTTTGTCATACATGCGCTATTTGTATTGTTAATAGACATTTGAAAAATTTATCTCGGCCAAAAAATGGAGCTAAATCGTGAACAATTGTGCGAGAAAACATTGATGATGTGTCCGAACTGATAATGCAGGATCGTCATGTGACATATCGCGAGATCGAGCCATCTCTGGGCATAAGTATGACAAGTATAGTATATTGCATGAACAATTGGCAGTCAGAAAGATTTGTTCTCGTTGGATTACGCACAATTTGACAATCGATCAAAAAAAGACTCGTGTAAATTGGTGCAAGGAAATGATTACAAAATATGACCGCGGTGCATCAAATGCAGTTTATAACATATACACAGGTGACGAATCTTGGATTTATTGTTGTGAGCCCGAAACTAAACAGCAGTCGACTGCATGGGTCTTTCAAAATGAACCAAATCCAACAAAAGTTGTTCGTGCTTGCAGCACTTTGAAGCAAATAGTGGCCTGTTTCTTCGGTATAAACGGTCATGTGGCAACCGTGCCTTTAGAGCAACGTAGAACGGTAAACTCTGAATGGTACAATACTATTTGTTTGCCAGAAGTCATCAATGAAATAAGTAAAACGAACCGTCGACGAAGGATAAATCTCCATCATGACAATGCGAGCTCACACACATCGGCTCAAACAACCCGCTATTTGAGCACTCAAAACGTTGAATTGATGAGTCATCCGCCGTACAGCCCTGATTTAGCACCCAATGATTTCTATTTGTTCCCTCAAGTGAAGAACAAATTACGTGGTCGACGCTTTTCGACGCCACAAGACGCTGTTTATGCATTCAAAAACCACGTTTTGGAGATACCTACTGCAGAGTGGAAAAACTGCTGTGCCAATTGGTTTAATCGAATGCACAAATGTGTATATTTGAAAGGAGAGTATTTTGAAAAACAATAAAGAAGTTTGTACACCCCAATTATTGTTTTAGTTCTTCATTTTCAATACATCCATAGCAACCCTCGTTTTGTCAGTCGTCTCCAAACATCGACCAACCTACAGAACTATTTCAACATTATTTGTCACGTGATAGCTTATTACCAGGAAATTTCAAGAATACCAACTTATATGACCTGATTATACTGGTATTAGATGACAAAATGTGTGGTACATACTCCCTAATAACAAATTTTGCAACAATTCCACTATTACTACTTTTACATCCTAACCTCCTACTTTTCATGCTGATAATAACCGCTATCTTATCACCTTACTGATTTTCAATGAAGAAATCAAACTAAATATTTTATCCCACCTAATCAAGTAGGTAATTGACATATGACGTCACGTATTGGTGACATGGAGACTTATTTGACAGTTCATATGATAAAACTGAGAACTAAGCGTATTGTTACATACACCTTTCAAAAAAAAATGTTTCTTCTTGCTCTGCAAACCAGACCTCCACAGCTTTTATTACCTCCTCATTGGAAGAAAATTTACGACCTTTTAAACTTTTTTTCAGTTGAGAAAAGAAATGATAGTCGGACGGAGCCAAATCTGGTGAATAAGGGGGGTGTTCTAGTAATTCAAACCCTAAATCACGAATTTTTTGCATGGCTACATGAGATTTGTGCAGGGGCGTTGTCCTGCAAAAACAAAACACCTTTGGATAGCTTTCCGCGTTTTTTCTCTTTAATTTTTTCCCGTATAGTGGTCAGTAATGACGAATAGTAATCTCCAGTTATTGTTCTACCCTTATCCAAAAAATCAATCATGATTACTCCATGGCAATCCCAAAAAACTGAAGCAAGAACTGTTCCAGCAGATTTTTAGACACGAAACTTCTCAGGTCTTGGAGAACCGGAGTGTCGCCATTCCATCGATTGTTGCTTTGTTTCTGGATCGTAGAAATGTACCCAAGTCTCATCCATAGTAACAATTCGGTTTAAGAAGTCTACATCGTTTTCAAATCGAGCACAGATCGAACGCGATGTTACTACCCTTGCACGCTTTTGGTCAACATTCAAACATTTGGGGATCCATTCATTTTGCAGCAATTTTTCTCATGTCCAAATTGACGTGAACTATATGATGAACGCGTTCGTATGAAATATTCAGTGCTTCAGATATCCGTTTTAGCCCAATTCGTCTGTTAAAATCATGTCATGAGCTGCATCGATATTTTCGGGGACTGACACAGAAACTGGCCTTCCCGATCGGTCATCATCTTCAATGGAAAATTTACCTCTGTTGAAGCTTGCAGTCCAATTTTTCACGGTCGCATACGAAGGACATTGATCACCAAGGGTATTAAGCATATCTTCGTAAATCTGCTTACCTCTTAACCCTTTTAAATACTTACAGGTATTTGATGATGGCTCGATACTCCAATTTTTCGATTTTCACAATTTCACAATTTTGGTGGACATATTTTTTCTTTTAATTTATTGCGTAACTCTGGTTTACTTTTTTGACGTCAAACTTTACACTAATGGTGGATTTATGCAGCAATCATAAGTCATAAGTCTTAAGTCATAAGGAAGAATATTCGTCAATGATTGGTTGGTCCGTATATTCCAACCAATCCTTGACGAACATTCTTCCTTATGACATAAGACTTATGACTTATGATTGCTGCATAAATCCACCATAACACTTCTAATAAGTTATTGTTCGTTGCTATGGTAACGCAATACTTTGTTTATGCAGGGAACTGGTCTAGGCTAACTAGATATCAATACATCCTCGTACAAAATTATATTTGGCACTAGTGGTAAAAGACTATTCATGGCCAAATTCGCACCTTTTTCTATATCGGATGCATCAGCACATTCATCAATTTTATTGGAATTCGTTATTCAATTTTTCGTTTCTTTTATGGAATTTCAATTACCACACAGAAATAATATTTGTTTGAAAACAAACCATAGCAACCAACATCGCTAGCTTTGTAACGCCTACTCTATCAATAGGTTGATCTAAAACCTGACTGATATATACCTGCGGTACGTCAAAATTTCGTCTGTTTTTTTTTTAATTCACTGTATACGATAAAACACTGGTGTGAATTGTAGAACGAACGTAGAAAATTCCACATTTTGTCACCTGTCAGAGACTAACATGTCAACTTTATTTCTTCTCTTGAGTTATCATATGTTATTTGTACATGATGATAGAGGCTGTTTTACTGAGTTTAATAATTTGAGGCAAAAGACAATTTCATCATAACTACGTCGAGTAGTACGTGGGTTAAATCAGTTAAATGACCTACTAGTTCACCAGATCTTACTCCACTGGACTATTGTCTCTAGTCCTATCTCAAAGAACGTGTTTGCATTAGAGCCCTTGTGAATATCGAAGGCCTCAAAAACATACTCCGCATTGAGTGTCAGATGTTCAACAGAGTCAGTCTCCGAAGAATATGCACACTCGTTGTTATGGACAGGTTTTGTTTTAAAAACAATGGACGTCACTTGAACAAGGGATCGACTAATACTTATTTTTGGTTATTTTTCAAAATCAATTTCTACTTGATGTTATAATTTTTGGTGGAAAAATGATGAAAAATGTTTTTCAAGAAGGTACATTTTTCTAACTCCCTTATAAGTACAGCAACGACTCATTGAATAAGCTTAAAAAAAATTCAGTTGAATTTCAGAATAATTTGTTTTTATTGACGCAATTATGATGAAAGTGTATCATCATTGTCCAGGTTATTTTGAATAGAAATTAATCGGATAACAAATCACAAAAATGGATAGTTTTGATGCTAGAGGGCGTTTAAGTCATACTTTGCTCAGAATATACTATTTATTATTAATGGCAGGAACAATATTTCTATGTATTGTACCTGCCAATAATAATAAATAGTCTATTCCAAGCAATGTTTGACTTCCACGCCCCCTAGCATCAAAAATATTAATTTTTGGGATTTATAATCCAATTAATTTCTATTCAGAATAACCTGAACTGCATCATATTGAAAATCCAGAAAAAATACGCAATTTTTTTTGGGTTCTTTTATGAGGTGGGGAACAAGGGGGAGGTAAGTTTTTTTTATAAAATAGCACAATGTTTTGCAACATTACCTACAGTGAAGCAAATGAAAATAATTTTTTCTGAAAAAGAGGTGATTTCAATATTAGTACTTACTTTATACCAAAAATTCAAAAAACTACAACGAGATCAAAATTACATTAGGATTGTGCGGGGTTCTTTACAGGGCTGCGAATATTTTGCTGAATCACCCGTTATACCAAGGTCATAAAAAAATCATGCTAAATACATTTTCAAATTATTACTCATCATTCAACAATTTTTAATAATATTCCTATTATGCCTGTAAAAGTGCAAATTGATCATTTGTAACAACAAATGACTAAATCATCATTTTAGTCCCCTCCCTTGACAAAAGTAGGCAAAAGTTGTGCTGCAAGCGACTAAAAAATTTTACGAAAAACATCGGACTGAAAAAAAACTTGGCAACATAGCCTGCGAACAGCATGACCCCACTCTGCACGACGTGCTCATGCCGATGACGTAAAGATAGACATTACTATTAAAATAATATATCTTTTGCACATTTTAGTGGCAATATTTGCCAGGTTCAGCGTCGTCGATCGTCTATAAATTGACATTGTAATTTCGATCGATATCAGATAAGGCTGAAACAAATCTGCCGATAACACTACAGGAACAACTGTTGAATAATGAATTGCATTCGATGTTATCGAACGCACAGGGCGTGTCTTTTTTAATAACAGTATTCGTTTCTCGAAAACCACTGAAGGATGAAACGAAGGGTGTAATTACTCGCTGATGGGCCGTCATCAAATGAAATTACCATGCACTTGGTATTTTCGTGAGGATCCAACAGTTTCCTTAAGAAAAGACCTATATGAAGTTAGCGAGTCAACTTCGAAAAAATTGAAAACGGATTATTCCATAATTTGCCGCCTTTTTGTCGCTAATTAGTTGCAAAGAAAAAAAATTTGTCGCTCTATTTTAAAAAAAAATATGCGTTGTTTCGCTAACTTCATATGAAGTTAGCTAAACAACATCCCTAATTTTTATTTTTCCACAGTTCTGAAATATCCATAATTTGCCGCCTTTTTGTCGCTAATTAGTTGCGAAGAAAAAAAATTTGTCGCTCTTTCTTTTAAAAAAAATAATAATTTTCGCTAACTTTATATCAACTTAGCGAAACAATTTCCATAATTTTTATTTTTTCACATTTCTGAAGTATCAATAATTTGCCGCCTTTTTGTCGCTAATTAGTCGCGGAAATAGAAATTGTTGCTCTTTTTTTAAATATGCGATGTTTCGTTAACTTCATTTGAAGTTAACAAAATAACTTCCGCAATTTCTACCTTTTATCAATTTGAAGTATCCATGATTTGACTATAGCAAGTGGGGATCCTTCGTTTGAGGTTATGATGATAAAAATATGATGCAATGAGATCTGTTTTGGAATAAAATTGAATTGTTCTCCGATTCAGAAGATATTCATGACATATTTCAGGTAACCGTTAAATAAAATTGTGGCAGACCTTTGTTTTTGTAACTGAATTCCTTTCAAAATGATATTTCACGAGTGTGCGGTAAGTAGTACCATATACAATTTGAATTTGATTTATTGCTTTTTTGTTCGGAATATGTTGAAGCACCGTACAGAAGTAAATTCACTCCCACCATATTTTTGTGATGTCCCCTCCTCAAATTTTACTTAGCCGATATACTCTGAGACTTATAACAAGTGAGCAAAGTTGAGGCATGCAATATTATTACAGAGTGAGTCGTTGTGAGTTGTAGTTTTGTATCAAAATGAACAAGTGTCGAGCTGTAACTTGCAGGGTGATGAAAGCATTATTTTTTTTTACATTACATTATCTAACTGAGGCCAAAAATGATTCATTTTCATTAGTTCGATTTCTATGGAGGGTACATGGTTTCCTATGTAGCTAATGGGCTTCGAAAAAAAAAAATAAGTTTTCAACTTTTTAGCACTCAGCCCTTTCATTTGATACCCATATTGGAAAACAATATGTCCTCCATTTTGTGGTGGTGGCCTTCTTGGATTTACAATGATACTAAATACAAGGAGACTAAAATTTAACAAGGAGGGTTTAATAAGCTGTAGTCAATCAGAATCTTGTAGCATCAACGCGTCATAGTGACGTACTTGGATATGAGTACAGAGTCGAACTCGAACCAAGCAACAAAACTGTCAGCAGTAACTCTCATATACCAAGAGCTAGTCCGTTACTGTCTATAGAGAACGGCGGCCATGACACGTCACATTTCGTCACAAATGTTCTTTCATCTCTTTCTACTAGTGTCTCCATTGTCTTATGGGAATCAAACACTCCTTGTTAAATTTTAGTCTCCTTGTACTAAATATACATACTTAATTACATTGTCATTAGAATTAAAGGTGTGCACTAAATTTCATATCAATCGCTCAACAGGAAGGAAGTTAAAATTTCAATTTCTAGATTTGACCACACAAACAAAACTGTGAGGTGAATAAAACCTTTCAAAATATTAAAAAATTACGGAAGTTGTCCCGCTAACTTCATATAAGGTTAGCGAAACATTGCATATTTTTTTAAAGAAAGGAGCAATTTTTGGATACCTGTAAAGTGAGAGAAGATAAAAATAACGGAAGTTGTCAAAACATCGTATATTTTTATTTGAGAAAAGAGACAAGTAGTTACTCTCCACAACTGATTAGCTACAAAAAAGCAGCAGATTCTGGATATTTCAGAACTGAGAAAAGATATAAATCAGGCTTCATATGAAGTTAGCGAAACATCGCATATTAAAAAAAAGAGAGACAATTTTTTTTTCTTCGCAACTAATTAGCGACAAAAAGGCGGCAAATTATAGATATTTCAGATCTGTGGAAAAATAAAAATTAGGGATGTTGTTTCGCTAACTTCATATGAAGTTAGCGAAACAACGCATATTTTTTTAAAAAATAGAGCGACAAATTTTTTTTCTTTGCAACTAATTAGCGACAAAAAAGCGGCAAATTATGAAATAATCTGTTTTAAATATTTTCGAAGTTGTCTCGCTAACTTCATATAGGTTAAGAAAAGCCTCATACATTTTCGATATTGTTCACAGGATCCGACAATTTAACCTATTCACTGGTTCGATTTAAAAAATTGTAGGTTATGTTTACTAATCTCTGATTGGAAGAACTGTCACCAATCAGAAGGCTGTAGGTAAGTAATGTATCCGATCGAGAAGACCTGTCATTTACCGTTCAGAAGGCAGTGATTTACTATCGGAAAGCAGTAAGAACTATCACAAGGCAGCATAAGTTATTTACCTTCGGAAAGCATTATAAATCCGATCAGTAAAAACTGTCATTTACCGATCAGAAGACAGTAAGTAATTTACCTTCGGAAAGCAGTATAAATCCGATCGATAAGAACTGTCATTTACCGTTCAGAAAGCAGTAAGTAAGTAATTTGCCATAGGAAAGCAGTAAGAACTGTCGGTTACCGATCACAAGGCAGTATAAGTAATTTACCTTCGGAAAGCATTATAAATCCGATCAATAAAAACTGTCATTTACCGATCAGAAGACAGTAAGTAATTTACCTCCGGAAAGCAGTAAGAACTGTCACTTACCGATCCGATGGCAGTCTAAAATATACCGAGCGAAAAGTAGTATGAATCCGATCAGTAAGACCTGTCACTTACCGATCAGAAGGCAGTAAGTAACTTACCACCGGAAAGTAGTAAGAACTGCCACTTACCGGTCAGAAGGCAGTATAAGTAATTTACCTTCGGAAAGCGGTATAAATCCGATAAGTGAGAACAATCATTTAATGATCAGAAGACAATAAGTAACACCGGAAAGTAGTAAGAACTGTCACTTACCGATCAGAGGGCAGTAGAAAATGTACCGAGCGGAAAGTAGTATGAATCCGATCGGTCACTTACTGATTAGAAGGCAGTAAGTAATTTACCACCGGAAAGTAGTAAGAACTGTCAGTTACCGATCAGAGGGCAGTTGAAAATTTACCAAGCAGGAAAGTAGTATGAATCCGATCAGTAAGACCTGTAACTTACCGATCAGAAGAGTAAGTAATTTACCACCGGAAAGCAGTAAGAACTGCCACTTTATAATTAATTAATGACTGCTGAATTTCACGTTTTTAACTTCCAACTATAAATCGGTGAAAATACTCATCTACATTTTTTTTCAAATTTATCACCAGCTAAGTAATTGTTAAGAAATAACATTCTATAGCAATGTTTGACGTAAACTTAAATATTTTCAAAATATTTACTTATTATTATAAACGTTCTACATCACCACGCGACAACGCACACATCTTATGGGAAAAAGTATTTCGGTGAAAATTTCACACCTCACTTTTAGAGAGAACCAAAACATTCGTTCTTATTTAGATGCCATGGCAACCCAAAAAATTTCCGGAAATTTTTATCCTCCTGGGTACCCTGGCCGAAATTAATAAGTGGAAATTTTTCTGTCAAATATTTGACAGGTGATAGTTTATATTTTGCTTTGATGTACAAATGGAATTGTATTTTTCATTTGAAATGAGATAATATTTCATATTTATGTATTTATTAAATATTTCGAATGTGTCTGAATATTTTCTTCACGATAATCGCAGAATTTGCAAATTCTGAAATCAAATTTCAGAAACACTTCAATACACCAGTTGTCTACATGTAAATCGGTAAAGTCGGTAAAGTGTCCGCCTCGTGGTCGTGTGGTCACTAGTTCAATTCCCAGAGGAGCAAAGAACATTTTTACTTTTTTGATTAAATTTAAAAAAATCAAATTGAAATTTTGTTAAGTGTGTCTTACATATCAATATTTTCATGCATCTTTTTTGTACTATGCATATAAATAGTTCAGGTGAACCATAGTTAGTTATTTCTTATGAATTGTTGGATATATTTTGGTGTAAAATTTTCTTACCGAATCCCCCGCGTGCTTGAATTAATTGCAGGAAATAATTCAAGCACTTGGGAGATTACAAGTGAAAATAGCTGGATTTTCTCCATTGGCCCAACTTGATCGTATGACTAGATTCGGCGCTAGCGGGCGCCAAATCATAAATTTTGATATTTTTTTTGAAAAAAATATCAATATCTCGTTTATGTCCATTACTTATTCTGTGCGACTGAGAATTCCTAAAATTCGCGAGAAATATTTTTCATAATATTTAAAGACTAAAAAAACGCCACTGATTTTCTACAGGGTTGTCAACAATATCCTCAATTCTTCTTTGAATGGATTCGCCTTCGTGGTTTGAAGTTGATTGAGTTTATCATTGAGGATCAATCAGAATGATTTGTTGATCGACCAAAATTCAATGAATCTATGAATACAGAGTGTTTGGAATAAGGAATGGTCCATATAATATAAAGGTACATGTAATTACTCCAAATCACGAATTTTATTAGTTTTGAGTGAATTCAGATAAATGAAAAACATTTACATATTATTTGTTATCGATAGTCAACTGTTGTTAAACTGAGCGTTACTAAGATCGTGAACAAAAAAGTCTTCTCTATGGTAGTTTCCAATATAATCAATTTTTAGGTAGAAGAATTCGCCTTCGAGACTATGAGTTGATTAAGTTAATTATTATTGATGATCGATCAGAATGGAAGTTGATCTCTCAAAACAAAATGCAAATGAAAATACATAGTGTTTCATACAAGGAAGACTCTATTCAATTTGAATAAGTAATTACTCTTCTCGAGGATTCAATCATGACTTCTCTAATTAACCTAACTACTTCGTAATACCTTCGGCGATAGAAGGCGCCAAATAAATAATTTTGTGTTTTTGTAGGATTAAGCAAGGTATAAAATATTAATATATTTTATAAGTCACTCATTGAGTACTGAGAAAATTTGCAGGGAGGTTACATTTAAAAAATTGATGATTAGTGTTGCCCCGCTTTGAAGAAACATATATTTCGAAATATTTCCATAACAAGCAACGAAGTAAAGTGTATAATTTTTATCTGAAACATTTTTTCATAATCCTCATGATAGGCGAGATACTACACTTCCTCACACCACGTATATAATATGGTCTCTTTCATATTTCAAACTCTCTGTATCGATAGCTTCATTATATTTCGGTCGATGAACGAATCATTCTGATTAATCCTCAATGATAAACACGAGAAACAACATATTCGAATATGGAAGGTGTACAAAGTCAAATTTCCGAAATATAGTTTTTTATGATTTTCAACCCCATTTCCACCATCTTAGACGACCTGAAAAACTCATACTTGAATGGTGTACAAAGACAACTTCCGAATTATAGATTTTTTTAAGTTTTAACCCCATTTCCACCCCTTTGGACGGCCTGAAAAACTCAGGCATAGCATTTTTCTAGTCAATTCGACCACGAGAAACAATATATTCGAACATGGAAGGTGTACAAAGTGAACTTTTCGAAATATAGTTTTTTATGATTTTCAACCCCATTTCCACCCTCTTAGACGGCCTGAAAAACTCAGACACAGCATTTATCTAGTCAATTAGACCACAAGAAACAACATATTCGAAAATGGAAGGTATACAAAGTCAACTTACCGAAATATAGTTTTTTTTTGGTTTTCCACCCCATTTCCACCTTTTGAGACTGTTTGGAAATCCGAGGTACCATGTTTTTTTCACTGAGATGACCGCCGGGAAAAGCATATTCAACGATTAGAGGTACACAAAGTCTCCAGTATAGAATTTAAAAAAAATCGATATTTTTTACTTCGTGTATCTTGTGGATGTGGATAACTCCACACCCGTTGTAAATACAATAAAAATCACATAACAAAGTATACATATATTTTAAAATTTGTAAAATATCAAATATAAGTAAGTTAATATTTTTAAATAGTTGTGCATTCGACACCTACCATTTAAAAATATTAATATTTTAAGGACTATTTGGATTATATTTCAGTCAATCAATTCATGTATTTTCGTCCTTGAGACACATTTTACATCCTCTATCACTTTTCTTTAATAGACTGGTGGATTTTTCAGTTTGAATAGTGGAAGGTAGAGAGTTGAAAAGATTAGACCGCTATCAGTCAGAATTGTAGAAAAATTTAACCAACAGTTACTCATAATATGCAATTTTTGTTTCTTCTAAACACACCTCAGTCTCAGATATAAATAAATTCATAAAAAAATACAGATTTGAAATTTAAATTGCTACCGGTGTTTTTTTTTCGTCTAATTTTGGTTAAACCGATTTGAAAGTATCACAAATCCAGCAGAGTAGGTAGTCAAATTTTATTTTAAAAAGTTGCAAACACGTTCTTTTGTTTATTGGCTTTGAAACAAAATCGAAGAAAGCTTTGACATTTCGAATTTTATTTTAAAGCTTTGGCGGTTTAATAGAGCTGTTAAAGCTATTTTCATTGGTAAAAAATCGTTTAAATCTGACTACAATTGAAAAAGTTACACTATAGTGTTCCTCTTTTGAATGGGCCACTCTTTATAATTTCTATGGCCGTTTCACCGCGACAAATTCATTGCTGAAACTCGTGGCTGCTTTCGCGCTGATAAAAAATCTAGAGAATTATTTTCTACTTTATCGCACACTCGTGTGGTATTCTATAGATTATTTTTCGATGTTACAATCATAACCACACTTTCCTAGCGAATTCATCGAATGACGATACACTAAAACGTTTTTTTATTTATTTTTCATGCGAACTGATGGCAGACATCAAAACGTTTTCAGACAATAAAAAAACAAAATTCCTCAAAGAATTCTCGTGACAGTTTTCTTGGTAGAAATTAATTGGCCAAAATGTACAGGAATAATTTAAATTGAGTTTCTAGGTTTCTAGAAATGTCAAAAAATAATCACAAGAAAATACGAACTTTTCTGATAAAAATGCATAAGAGTTCATTCATAATTTTTTGAAAATCTCGCTCAAAACAATCCCATAAAGGACCCGCCAGACAAAATCTCAAAACCATCAATATTCTTTTTCTCTCAGAAACGGATTCTGGGATATTTCTATAAATAATACGGTATTTTACGAAAACAATAGTTAACATTTAATTATAAATAAAACAATAATTCGGCATCGAGCAAGAAAGTTTTTTTAACCTTCTATTTACATGAAAATTAAATTCCTTTAAAGTACCGAGTATACCTTATCGAATGTCTTACATACTCATTACATCATTGACGACAATTCGCATAGAAACAAGGAGCTTGAAATTCAATATGCAATATGGGTATAGCTTTTCAACACTCATAGAAACGTACTTCACGGTCTAGAGATATGTCATTCCTAGGAGTTTAATGTAAAGGGAATTTTTCAGAAAATACAGGGTGTACCACTTGTACCAGAAAACTCCGTTGGTAGTATCCTATTTGCCAATAAGTAATTTCACGTGAAAAACTGACGTGAAAAAAAGGCGATACCGTAGGTCGAGCAGTTTGGTCTAATATCAGTTTTTTTAGTAAAATACTAATGGAAAAATCCTGTACATACAAATTAATTCCAAATTTACAGTAGAAATTCGCAATGAACATCATATCAACTAACAATCCCCCAATTGACTCAAAGTTTCGAAATGTGATTTTTCAAAAAGAAGTCTACCTACAAAACAGATTTTTTTTTGAAAATAATTCAGCAACGCCGCAAAGGAATTCAAAAAACCGTTGAGCAACCAATGGAACAGCGGATATCAATTGATATATAAAATATAGCGGTTGTTTTATTTGAAATTATGTTATATTTATAATATTATTATACAGGGTGGCGACTTTTTTAATGGGATTGTATGGGTAACTTCCAAACCATACTAAGTAGTAAGAAGGTCGGTTGAATGGAGAAAAAGTTGCACATCTGGATGCAAAATCTATCGGTGGAAACTTATCGAAAATATCAGGGACGGTTCTTGAGATATGGCGAAAAAAGTAAATTCGATCATTTCTGTTTTTTGGTTGTACTTCATTTATTTTCAGAAATATCAAAAAACATTTTGGGGGTTTTTTATTCGAGGGTAAATTCTCTTTGATTTGACGTCTTCAGATTTCGAATCAGACGTTTCGAATTCTCAGGACCACCCTCAACTATTTTTTTTTTAAATACGGCCCTCGATTTTTTATGCCACTATTCGAATTAACTTTCCATTCTGAATCCAGAGGTGTATCATACAATGCCATTTGAAGACGGGTTTCGAGTAATATGGACAGTAATCAAAATTTTATTAATTTACAGTTAGTTTCCGTCAGCTTCAGTTGAATCAACATTCCAGTAATAAGATCATTATCCAAGTTTTATTGGTTTAGATCTGTAGTGAATTTATATTCAGTGTTCATTTCTATAAAGCGTACAATACTTCTAGCATAAAGTGAATAATTAGGAAAAAATAAATGAGAATCATTAATTATTCAGTTATTCGAATATTTCAATCAAAGAATAGGGATCATTGTCAACCTCTTTTTCTGAGACTTCAAATTATGCCACTACCCACCTTATATCCATACAGTGTCCTGTTAGAAATTCATAAGAATGGAAATATGTTAATCAAACAATCTGACGTTCATGATCACAATACCAGATCCGCAAATAATATTCGAACAAATCGCTACCGCCTGAATAAATACGTTAGAGAAATACGTTAGACTTCAATCTTTACAATCATTTGCCAGATGATTTTAAGTGTCTCTCAATGTCTCATTTCAAAAATTCCTTAAAGAGTTATCTCTTGAGATATTGCTTCTACTCTGTCGATGAATATGTTAGTCATTTTCAAAATAGAAATTTGTGAACATACTCACCAATAATTTTTTAATATTTTATTTTTAGCGTGTTGATCTGTCAGTTCATTTTAATTGTTTCGTAATATTTATAATGACTTTATTTTTAATAATTGGTATCTGATACCTTTTCATCTGTTTTTTATACACTTGTATTTTTTTTGACGTGCTACAAACATTTCGAAAATGTAACGTAGTTAAATAAATGAATCTGAATCTGAATATTTGTCATTTGAAAAGTGAGTTCCCAATCTTCCGTGCGCGATATGGACAATCCACTTGAGTTGTACAGTATTCTCTACAACAACAAAAAAAAAACAGTTGAATTTGATAACTAGTACCTACCTGAAATTTTTTATGCATGTGAGAGAAAAAAACTATGTTTTGATAAGATAAATAAGTAACTATAACCATTGTTTATATAGAAGATAGTTAGTCAACCTTATGGGATTATAATTGGATCAAAATGGATGCGACATGTAGATGGCGATAATAAATGTTACTTATACCAAGTACCTAGGTATATAAGTAATTAAGCCTTCACCCCCCAAGAAAAATTGTTTCGACGCCCTTGCCTTTCAATCTGATTGAGAGAAATAATAATTGAATTCAGAGTGCAAATGTGGGTTTTTCGAATTTCGCACCATATGATAGCTAATAAATTGAAAAGTTTTGCTTTTCGAATAAAAATCGATTTTTTTTTCATTTGTGTTTTGGCATCGACTGCTATGGTCATTAGCCATGTGTTCTTTATAGGCCTTGTTACTAACTAAAAATCGATTAACATATTTTGTAGAACTCGCCGAGTGCTACTCAGAACTATCATCAGATATCAAAACTGCGATGAGATTCCTTTATTTGTCTCAATTCGAAATGATAGTTTTTCAAAGTTTGAACCTTATTACCTAGGTACCTAGCTACTTAATAAAAAATGTATGGTATTTGGGTCGAACTCAATGAACATATTTTCTCAAACTCGACTAGAGCTACTTAGAACTCCCATCAGAACTGTTCTGAGATTCCTTTCTGTCTTCATTCGAAATGTGGGCTTTTCGAATTTCGCACCTTATTTTCTGAAACTCGCCGAGTAGGTCTCAGAACTCTCTTCAGAACTGGAATATCTGTTATTTTTTTCTTTCAAAAGGGTGCTGTTCGAAAGTCGAAAATTTTTGTTTTCAGTAAGTTTTTTAGTTTGGCAGAACTATCTTCAAAAACGATCAAGAACTCTTCCGTATTTATAGAAAATAACCTACCACCAGTACTAATTTTTTCGAAAAATACGGCGCCGCGTGAAGTTATCGCCACTAATTTGTTTTTCTTATTAAAATCCACAAATTGCTGGAACAATTCAAAATTTGTATAAGGAATTCCAGAACTCTCTCAGATCTACCCAGAACTCTCTCAAATCTACTCAGAACTCCAAAAAAAATGTGTTTTTGCAAAGAGTCGGCACCAACTTCACTTCAATGAGTGTCATGTCATCAACCCGGAAAGTATGCACTAGCCCTTTCTAATAACAAACTGTTGATAAGCTGTCAAAATGAACTTTGATCCACTGACGACACATTTGGGGGCATTCTATGATAACTTATCCAATCCAAGGACAATACATGATTCACATCTGTATTGACATCTTTCCAAATCCGGATCTGCCTCAAAAGTTTTTTTGTATGTAGGTACCTATACTAGTTCCATCAATGAAAATCTGGAGCCGAAGCCAAATTTTGTATTATGTCCTACACTCGGTCCTACATAATACGAAATTGAGTCAATACAATAAGACATACAATTTTTATTCTTCAACATTTCTCGGGAAAAACAGGTAGGTGCAGTTTTTTCTAGATATCTAATCGTAGAAACCTGCAATTCATCTAGGTAGATAACGATGACTAGAATCAACCTAAAAGAGGTGTAAGTATGTAAGTAGGTATAGAAATTAAGTGTCTTTGCAATGATTATATATTAAATCAGCAGCTAACTTCGGAAAGGAGAACATTCACACATTCTAACGTTCTCCCACGCAAATAATAAATATTAATATTACTATTTATATCGGTTTCAACGTCTTTCATTCATGTAGAGTCTCCTTTTGCTATGGGAACGCCTCAAAATACACCGACTCATCGGTACTCAGTCCAGTTTATTTGTTTTCGAATTGCGAATTTCATAGGGGTGTAATGTAAGGGTTGCCAGGACGTCTGGACTTGCGCATGAGCGTAGCGTCCGCACCCAGACGACTTATCGAACCCCCGCCCTACTCACCCAACAGGAGCAGCTTGATGTCCTTGGCGGCCTGAATTCCATCCTCCTTGAGGTTTTTCTCGATCTGCTTGCTCCGCGCCAGGGCTGCCCGCTCTTCGGCTGAAGAAGTGCACCCCATCCTGCAGGTTCCCTCCTTACAAAACGTTGCGCCGGCTGGTTATTCCACCCTCTACACAGAATCCACCGCACACCCTGTCACAAACACCCTCTCACTGAATGAAACTAGCACTGGATTTCACTCATGACTGTACGCGATCTTTCTGCAGTTTACGCCGACTTGATTGTGATGTTTTTAATGTTTTGCTTTGTAGGAAATTTGACAGACCGACCGTGATGTTCCTACGAGCGAGTCCACCACAAACACAAACGCACATTCGCTCGATTCTGTGCAACGCGGTATGCGCACGCCCAGTCCTGTCGTGCCTGTCGTTTCACTCCTACACCACGCATGAACAGAGGCGTATGTACGATCGGGGACGGGCGGCACGGGAAACAAATAAACATTGAATTCGCAAGCCTTCGTGATTAATCTTCAGTCAACTGTTAGTTTGTCTGTGGCCCATGAGTTAATTTTGATTGCGTTGAAATTTTTCAAATAATATCGCTCATTCCGATAAAGTAACAATAATGAAGGTCTTTATTTTCTTTAACCAGATAAAATAACATTTATTTCGACTAATAATAAGAATATCACACCGGTTTGAATTAAACACAACATACATTCACACTTAGGCACATATACAAGTCAATACAGATAAATGAAATAAAAACATATTATGTAACATCTTCAAAGGACATGGCACTGGATACATGTATTCCTGGGGCTCTACAGATTTTTTTTTTATTTTTGGATATATCATTCTAGAGATCTGAAGGAGCAACTTCCTTCATAAGACTTTTTTTCTGATAAAAAATTGGGTTGAGTGTCTAATGCAAATTGTGGAAAATACTGTCTGTAAGTTGGTTTTTCTTGATTTTTGGGTATAATATGCTGTGAAAAATATCAATTGACTTTGAATGGTGTGCATACTTACAGGGTGAGGCAGAATACGCGATTTTTCTAAAACCTGTTTAGTAAATTCTCGTCCGAGTGTGGAATTTTCATTGAATTTCTCGAGGACAAAAATTCTCCCGAGGTTGCTCGTGTTAGCATTTTTGTTTTTCACATGTTTGCACCCATCTACAGTGTGTTTCACTTCTCATGGAAACACCCTCGTATCTTCCGTAATTTTTTGACGTAGAACCATTCAGAATCGATAGATACACTAGAAATGAACTCACTGCACAAAAATGGTTATCTTACGTGATACACACAGCACGCCAGCAGCGATGCAAGTTTTTATTATGCAAATGCATTTTGTGAGGAGTAAGTATGATCTAACCAGAACGAAATAACCATTCCTAGACATTTGAGTGCGTGAAAATTTGCGTGTTCGATGTACGAAACGAGAATCCGAAAATTCAATAATTGATTCATTGTACCAAACAAGAAAATCTCAGGGAATTTTTTGAGGTGTACGGAATGCGAGAGTACGAAAAACGATACCACCCGCACCAACAAGTCAAGTACATAATGTCAAGAGACTGAGTGAGAGGAAATTACACGAGAGGAAGTGATCTGGGAGGAAATTGCCGGAGAGCAAATAACAGGAGAGTATGTTGCCCAAGGCGATATTGGGAGGACAAAATGATCGAGAGAATATTGTGCAAGAGTGAATGACCTGTTTCTGATGGAACCAGCCATTTTTCCGGAAAGTTATATCAACCCTCCGCATCGGTCGCGTTGTTAGAAAAATTCTAACATTTCTGAAATTTTATCCCCAATTTTTGACTAAACCTGCAAAAATGTATTTCCTTCCAGGAATGGACAAAGTCAGGACGTGCAAGCAGCCATGATTCAAGGTAAAGGATAGCATAAAATATCTAAGATAGTTGTTCGATTTAGGTGTTATCTATGAACGTTCAGACATTCGAACACTACATGCTATCTCTTCCTCCTCCCCAAAAAATATCCAACGTTATAGGGAAACCATCTAGTTCAACACTACGTTCAGAAAATCGGCACGGAAAAGTAAGGTGTAAATTTTGCCCCATTATCAAAAATCGATTTACACAATGTCAG
Source organism: Chrysolina oricalcia (assembly GCA_944452925.2). Lineage (NCBI taxonomy): Eukaryota > Metazoa > Arthropoda > Insecta > Coleoptera > Chrysomelidae > Chrysolina > Chrysolina oricalcia. Next base: position 13,241,955 of record OX101818.2, on the reverse strand, counting down.
TGTGGAATCTGTTTATTACCCATTTGTAAATAACATACACAGATTACAACATACGTATGTTTTCAGTGTTCCAGTGCAAATGACGATTTGTTATAACTTGGAAAAAATGTTTACTTGAGCTAACAAAAGTTAAAAACCATGATTTATATGTTTATTTTTGAATGTTAGATTGTAATACGCGTTCGGCCAAGGGACGCTACCCATGGAGGGTTAAGGGGGCAAAATTGGCAAGATATTTCTTCGGATTCGTGTTCAGGATCCTCAAATTACTACTAATACACCTGTTTCATGGAAAATTTTCTGTCCTGAAAAATTCTAATTTGTTTCACGCCAGCAGCGTTTGAAAAATGGGTTGTTCCATCGCTGCTGGCGTACAGTGTATAACACGTCGAAAGACCCATTTTGTGCAGTGAGTTCATAACTAGTGTATCTATCGATTCTGAAAATTTCATGATTTTACGTAAAAAATTACGGAAGATACGAGGGTGTTTCCTTGAGAAGTGAAACACACTGTATATGGTTGCAAACATGTAAAAGTGCAAAAATGCTAACTCGAGCAACCTCGGGAGAACTTTTGGCTTCAAGAAATTCAATGAAAATTCCACACTTGGGCGAGAAGTTAATAAACAGGTTTTAGAAAAATCGCTTACTCTGCTTCATCTTGTAAGTATGCACACTATTCAAAGTCAACTAATAATTTTCACAGGAAAAATCAAGAAAAATCGACTTATGACAGTATTTTGCACATTTGACATTATACCGAGCATCAGACATTTAACCCAATTATTTGGCTCAGCCTGTAGGGCCAGAAAAAAGTCTGATGAAGAAAGTTGCTTCTTTTTGCCTCTAGAATGTACGAAGGCGTAGGAGGGCCACGAGTAATTTTTTTGGAATCCCGACTTTGACCTCGGACCCCCGACTTCAATCTCGGGGGTCAGACTTTAATCTCGGGGGTCCGACTTTAATCTCGGATCCCCGACTTCCATCTCGGTCCCTCGACTTTAATCTCGGACCCCCGACTTTAATCTCGGGGGTCCGACTTTAATCTCGGACGCCCGACTTTAATTTCGGACCCCCGACTTTAATCTCGGACCCCCAACTTTAATCTCGGGGGTCCGACTTTAATCTCGGACGCCCGACTTTAATTTCGGACCCCCGACTTTAATCTCGGACCCCCAACTTTAATCTCGGGGGTCCGACTTTAATCTCGGACCCCCGACTTTAATCTCAGGGGTCCGACTTTAATCTCGGACCCCCGACTTTAATCTCGGTGGTCCGACTTTAATCTCGGACCTCCGACTTTAATCTCGGACCCCCAACTTTAATCTCAGACCCCTGACTTCAATCTCGGACCCCCGACTTTAAACTCGGACCCCCGACTTTAATATAGGACCCGCGACATTAATCTCGGGGGTCCGAGTCTAATCTCGGACCTCCGACTTTAATCTCGGACCCCCGACTTTAATCTCGAGACCCCGACTTTAATCTCGGACCCCCGACTTCAATTTCGGGGGTCCGACTTCAATTACGGACCTCCGACTTTAATCTCGAACCCCCGACATTAATCTCGGACCATCGACTTTAATCTCGGACCCCCGACTTCAATCTCGGACCCCCGACATTAAACTCGGACCCCCGACTTCAATATAGGACCCGCGACATTAATCTCGGGGGTCCGAGTCTAATCTCGGACCTCCGACTTTAATCTCGGACCCCCGACTTTAATCTCGGACCCCGACTTTAATCTCGGGATTCGATTCAGTGCTCTCAGATTCTAGAATTATTACCAAGGAATCTCTTCATAAAGCTATAGACACAAAATGCAACGTTTTTTCTCGTTCACTATTGATTGAAAGGATCTTATCTTAATTTCATTGAAAAACTGAACAGGATGTTCACTAAATCAGATGTGGGATCATCTGCGACTGAAAGACATATATCAGTCGCTATTTTCCATCGTTCAAGATAACCTCTTGAAAGGTGTTCATGTTGAAAGGGAAACATTCTCAATAGAAAATTGAAACAAACATGACTCCTCTGGAAAGAACTTTCGATAAAAATCAAGCTATTTTTATGTATAATTTCTAAAAAAAACAACTACTTCCCTAGCTAAAATCACGCTCGGTGGTCCGACTTTAACCTCGGACCCCTGACTTTAATTTTGGACCCCCGACTTTAATCTCGGACCTCTGAGATTAAAGTCGGGGGTCTGGCGAGATTAAAGTCGGACCCCCGACATAAAAGTCAGGGGTCCAAGATTAAAGACGGGGGTCCGAAATTTAAGTCGGGGGTCCGAGATTACAGTCGGACCACCGAGATTAAATTCGGGGGTCCGAGATTAAAGTCGGGGGTCCGAGATTGAAGTCGGGGGGGTCCGAGATTAAAGTCGGACCCCCGAGATTAAATTCGGGGGTCCGAGATTAAAGTCGGGGGTTCGAGATTAAAGTCGGGATTCCAAAAAAAAATTGCTCGTGGCCATTCTACTCCTTCGTAAGAATGATATACCAAAAATTAAAAAGATCTGCCAGTGCCATGTCCTTTAACACTTCTAACACAAGACTTTTCAGGGGCGCGCCAAGCCATGCGGCCGCCTGTGTGCAAAATGTAATTTAACGCCCCTTACCACCCCTTTTTTAGTGAGAATGTATGGGTACACATAAATAAAATTAAAATACGTGCTAATACCTATATTTAATTTTGATACTGATACATCGGATCAGGGGTAGACACAAAATTGAAATAATCGCCATTACTTGCTTATCTAATTTTGAAATGAAATATGTGTTAATTCACTGTATAATCTAAAAATCTATAATTTAAAAAAATCATTATCACTTGATGTTTGCAATTTTGCAAATAAAAGAAACGATTTTTTCCGAAAGCTCAAATAAAAATAAGTTTACTGATTTTAATTAGCATGATGCCTGACAACTCATCCCCATAACTTTTAACTTTTTTTTGGGGGGGGGGGTATCGTTTGACCCAGCATGAAACATATTCAGAACGATGCTGCTATAAGAAAAAATAACTGTAGGCATTATGCCGTCAATTCTTGGTGGTGCAAATTACTGAAATAAAAATAATAATAATTTTTCATGCGAAGATGTGCTTTTCCGACAAAATATTCTTGTACGGTATTTCTCACGTTGGTTGATTATGAAATAATAATCTCCTGGAACCTACTGCCGTACAAAAATAATGGGATAATGGGTGTTACTTAGACGAGCATTATAACTGCTTTCAAATATTTTTGCGAACTGAGGTTGTGGACAAACGTTTCTATAATTACTTACATCATTTCTAGATCCTTTACCTATAAATATTGGAGCTGATTTCGATACCTCTTAAGAGCAAACACTACCTTGGTAAAACGGAAATTCGTTTTAAACCCACAGTTTTTGTTTGAAATTTTTTTAATTTTTTTTGCATTACTCAATGTTTTTGTGTAAATTCCGGAACCTCAGTGACTTTTGGTTATGATAATTTTTAAGAAAAAAAATTTAAATGACATGATGAATTGAAAAAATTGAGAGTTTCCGGAATTCTTATGGGACCACTGAGCCAATACAAAAAATATCTCTTTCTTGAAATCAATGGTTTTTGCAAGAAACTGATTCTACGATCGAGAAATGTATACCTGATTGGCGCTGTAATCGAGAACGGACAGGTGCTGTGTTGCTAATGTTCATCGAGTTCATTATCTCCACCCCCACTCTTGATAAGTATGCCAACAAACCTGAGCTGGAAGAAATTCGACTTTTCGGTGATGGTGGCTCTTAAGCACTTCTGGATATTTTCAATTCACAAATGATTCATTTATTATGAATGACATATTACATTACTTATACTATTTTAAGAGTGTGTCCATGAATTCCATCAATTCCTGCAGACGGTTTTTTGAGGTTTTTGTATAATATCTTCAACCTCATTTGGGGTGGTTTAATACAGAAATAAGGTTTTAGCAAAGAATGGAGCAATCCTAACATTTTCTAAATGTGGTTCGATTTGCTCAACACCCATAAAGAAATTATTAAAATGGTTACATAATATAGCGACTGAATTTATCCGATTCTGACTTATTTTCTATTATGATTTGTGGGGGCACAACATTTTTTGATTTGTTTTTTGCTTCGTTAATTATTTTACAACTTTCTCTTAATATGTTATTTACATTATACAGGGTGTCCCACGAAGATTAGGACAGGGAATATTTCGGAACTCGAAAGTAGTGGAGAATTTTAATTTTGGGGTTCTGAATTAAAGCAATTGGTGCAGCTTTTTTTAATATTATGTTACCCAATGAGCTTTTTGTTTTCGGTCACGTGGCATCAGATTCAAAATTATTGATGGGAGGACAACCTGTATATTTTGGCATTTTAAAGTTCCTCCCGATAAAACAATTTCAACGAACTATATCTCACTTGTGGTCTAAAACGATTATTTCAAGAAATACAGGTACTTCAATGTCCTTTGTCCCACGACGTCTGAAACGAACAATTGCCAAATTATTTAGGTTTAGGGTCACCCTGTATATTTGGGCAGTCCTATATTTTTTGTGGTGATTTAAACAAGGCAAAGTTATATATTGATCATCCATATTTTATTAAAAGCTTCGTAGGACAATGGATATTGAAGTACCTGTAGTTCTTGGTTCTTGAACTAATCGTTTTAGGCCACAAGTGTGATAGTTTGTTGGAATCGATTTATCGGGAGGAACATAGAAATGCCAAAATATACAGGTTGTCCTATTATAGTAATTTTGAATCTGATGTCACGCGACCGAAAACAAAAAGCTCATTGGGTAACATATCAAAAAAAGCAACACCAATTGCTTTAATTTACAACCCCAAAATTACAATGCTCCCACTACTGTCGAGTTCCTAATCTTCGTCGGACACCTTGTATATCCTTGCATATTCTAGCTTGGTTTGCATAACCCTATCATTGCATAATGATTTCAGACTCTTATAGCGTTGTTCATCAATAATAACATTATTTGTATTTTTGGAAAGTTTGTAATAATTGTAAATATTTCATCATAACATGTAACATATAACAGAAAAATATATACAGTGTGTCCCACTTCGAGCAGCCACACCCTCATATTTCGTTGAGAATAAACTATAATTTGTTTTTTTTTTTTAATTTGAGTACTCAGGAATACCTACCTCTATGTTGATGGAACATTCCTATATCCATTTTCTCGGCTAACTATGACCAATTGAAAAAGTTGGAAAAATATATCAGGGATTTTTTCATCACAAATAAGTTAACATCAAATTCTGTTGAAACCCCAGATATCAATGATTGAATCAAAATTGATTACACCGGGTGTCATTTTTGTAGCTGGCAATATGATTAACTCTTTTTCAACAGTAATAGGTATTTGGTTAATTTTCAAAATTTCTTCACTTCTCACAAAAATATTCAATTAATACTGCGAAAAATAACCAAATATTACTTTTCCATGACAAACTGTGACCACTTTGAATGGTGAAAAAATATTTACATTGAGGATCTTTTATTGAAAAATTAACCCCAACTCCTGGTTATGGAATGTCCCAGTTTCCCAGAACCATTGTTTATATAGAAGTAAGATAATAGATAATAAGATAGAAGTAAGATAATTAGCCAACCTTATGGGATTTATATTGGATTCAAATGGATGCGACATGTAGATGGCGACAGTGATCTCGCATCCAAGTCATGTCGTAACTTCAGTGATCTGGCCTCCAAGTTGTCAACAAATGCGTGTACTCGGATAGTTTGAAGTAGGGTGTTTCACCTCTTCCGACTAGCTCAGACCGCCTATCCGAAGTACAGCATTGTCGCAAAAACTCAGCAACTCCGGAACTCTTCATTTATTTGGAAAACCAGCAGGAACGTGTCTGACATACGAATTCTTTCTGGATTTTGTTGGTGTTGCCAACCAACGAGGTTCCATTAATTCGCATGCCAGGCCGAAGATACCTAAAAACCAGAAATACTATTTACACTTGCACTTAACACTACTGAGCCATCCAGAAGTGAGGGCTTCTCTCCTGGGAATTGTCCGAGCCCTCGGGCGACTCCTGGACGACTGACTAAAACAGCCATTTAAGCCTTTATTTATACCATTGCCGAACATTTAAGTCGGCCAATGGTATCGCAAAGTGCTGGTAGGCGGAGCCTGTTAGAACTCTCGCCTCCAGATATACTCCAGTGAGTATTTTCCAAAACTTAAAAATTTGTAGTATTTCTGGCAAAAGATAACAAAGTGATGTCGTAATTTGATTGAAACAATGGGACAGCATTAAAATTAGGGTTTTTTGAAGAAACCTGCATTAAAATGAAGTCAAATATTCATGTTTGTAACTAACCACGCTAGATGACACTCGCGTTTGGGTCCAATACCTTTCCCACAGGCATCGATACCACTGAAATGAAATTATAATATGACATATTATAATTTCAATTCAGTGATCGATACGAACTACCTACTTTACTTCTATTTAACCCTTAACTGGTAACGTGGAATTTTAAAACACAACTGGTAACGTGCAGTCTGTGAGACTGGCACTTTTTGAAAGCAAAACAAAAAATTCTCAAATAATTATTTTTTCAAAATACCTATATATTACGAACACTTAAGTACACAGTCTTTTGAAATAATATTTCATAAAATGACGAAAAAACTTGATCTAAAATAATTTCACAATAATATTTTTCAACATAACGAAAATTGGTGTTTGGAAAGATCCACAAAAAAATTTAAAATCATTAAAAAATATTGTCTTGTTATACCAACATAAAAGAGTGTCATCATTTTCTTCATCCCCATAACGTATACCTACCCGTTTTGACGGACCTGCCATTACTTTGAGTAGCGAGAAATGCTTACGTAAACTGAAACGTGCCGTCTCACAGACTGTGCTCTACTAAATACTAAACGTCGTTTACCCAAATTTACTCCAAGTTGAATGATTGGTGGGGCACCAATAGCTGATAGATTAGATGGCGTGATTCGCAGAAAAGTGAAACCGTTTCAGAAAAACCTCGAAAATAAAAATGGCTGCAGTTTCACAGACGGCACGTTATCTGTTAAGGGTTAAACAATGCCAGAACTCTTGCTGAATCATTGAAATATACAGGTAATCATATTCAGCTGGCAATATCACCATAACTCTTATTCATCTCCATAATGCTCGGTTGATTCTAATTCCATTATTACTGTAGAAAGTAACTGAGTAATGAGTATCACTTTCTGATGGCTGACTATTACCAGCCTAGCAGTGAAAAACATTTATTGGTATTCTGAGACATTCCAAAACAAGGAGTTGAGGTAATTTTTCAATTAAAAGATCCTTAATATATTTTTGCAATTTCAATTGACAAATCGTCGAAACCTTCAAAGTTATCGAGAGAAAAGGGGAAATCCCCTTTGGCTATGCCACTGTATAGGGGGTCAAATCCCTAAAAAAACATGTCAAGAAATGTTTTGTAATCAAAAAAGAAAAATAATGGTCATGTGGGACATGAAATCTTGAGAATCATACTGGAAAAGTTCAAAAATATTTTGATTCTATTTTTATACATTTGCGAATGCTTGACGATCCGTTTCAAATAAAAAAATAATTTGTTCCAGTATGCAAGTACTTAAAACAAGAACAAAGAAAAACTTTGTAATAAATAACATCAACACAACAGACGAGATTAAAAAATTCAAATGAAATTTAAAAAATTGTTTTGAAAATTGAGCAATGTAGCATTTATGAATACCTGAACTATAACTTAAGTAGGTAAGTATTGAAAAATTAATCAATTAAAAAAAAGGTTTATAAAATGCATCTAGTGATAGGTATTTGGAGACATTCCACTAAGTAAACATATTCAAAAATGAAGATTACTATTATTATTATATATCATCCATATTTTTAAATAATACTAATAATAATAATGACGTTTATTCGTGATAAAATCGATACAAACATTAAGAATTAAAAAAGTAAATATGAATAAACGTGAAAATATCCACAGAAGTACTATACGTACTTGTTTGTGGCAAATACAATGTAAATAAATATAAATGTAGTAAAACTAAAGTGTCTGGTGAGATAAAATAGATATATACGAAAATACAATTATACATGTTTAAATATTTTTCAATAAAATTAAAATAAGATTTAAATTAATAAATAAATATTGTGTCTGGTGAGGTAAAATAGACAATACGGGAACACAATTATACATGTTAAAAAGTTTTTTTACATTAAAATACAAATAAATAAATATAATAAAATTTAGTATCAAACGCTCAGTGAATTGGAATAGATATAGGAGAAACAGTTTTTTTTTTTCAATTTCCTATCAATTTATGAATATCAGTTTTATCATTTTTCTTTATAAATGTTATGAGTCGCTTTTTAAAGCGTTTCAGAGAAGTTTCATCTATAATTTCCTTTGGTAAGTAATTCAGTAATTTTTGGGGCTAGGTACAAGTAGCTTTTCTGTCCGATGGACTTAGACGCCAGTGGTATGAAATATTGATGTTTTGTTCTTGTTGCATATGGATGGTTCGGAGTGTTATGTTCATGTTTGTTTTTATATATTTGACATCCTATTTGAATGCTATATAATTGTCTGATATCTAATATTTGTGTTTCTGCATAAAGCAAATTACTTGAATATCTTGCAGGCTTGTTGAGTAGTAATCTAAGAAATAGGCTGCAATAGTTCTGAATTACACAAAAAAAAAGGTGAAATTATTTTATTGGAAAGAATCTCAAGGAAAGATTTAATTCACATTTTACTGAATCATTTTTTATTAACAAAATTTTAAATTATCTCAACATAAAAGTTTCTTCAATTTGCATCCATTGCAAGAGAAGGATCTTCCAAGTCTCTACACTTGGCGTTTTGCAGTTCTCTTCGTATTTCCGGTGTTATTGAATGATGACTCTGGCGTTTAAGAAGACTCAACAAGCTATTCCTTTGTTCACTCGAAATATCAGCTTTGTATCTCTGGACAAATGTTAAGAAAGCCTGATGCCACAAGACTGGAAGCTCCCGAGGATCACGTTCGAATCTCAAAAAGTGAAACACACATGCATCCACAACCCTATAAGGCAAAGCATATTTTTTGTCCAGAAATATTCTGAGGAAAATTGAATTAGCTCCTGTGTATTCCATTTCAGCAATTTTCAGGATGGCTGCAGATGAATGTAGGACAGGGATCGAATTCTTAGCCAGCACCGAACCAATAATAATGGCTTCCCTCAAAGTACAATTTCCACTCTCCAATAAGGGAAGTATTATACCTTTCATAAACCCTCCTGGTTTAAACAATGCTTTCCTCAGAGCCATGTATAGATGAAAGTTTAATCTCTTATATTCTGCCAGATCGTCTCTTATGCGAGGAAGCAGTACCAAGTTATAAAACCTCTGTGCCATTTTCTCCTTGACACTGGAACTGAATATCCTGGTGGCTTGGTACATTGCTGCGGCAGACCAAGTTGGTGGGTCAGTAATATACAGAATCTGTTCCCAATTAGTAAGGTTAGATATGATCTTGAATGCTTTCGGTAACTTTCCACTTCTATATTTGCGGAGAACATCTCTGACACCTTCATACAACTCTTTAACTCTGGGTTCGAGATCCTGTATTTGTAGTACTCCAGCATCACTGAAATTTGTTTCTAGTTCAGTGTGTTTTTCAGTAATTTTCTCCATAATTATATCAGCCAATGTTCTTCGAGGCAGAGGGTTTTCCATCATGAACCTTTCCATTACCTTTTCATCTTCTTCATTGATTTCTATGTTCTCGTAATAATTGCTCGATTCCTCACTTTGTTCTTCCATGTCCGATTCCGAGTCTGCATCGAAATTAATTTTAATTTCCTTTGCATTTCCGGACGCCCCGTCATTTTCTTCGATTTCTCTTTGTTGTTTGCGTGCCTCAGACAGAATTTTGCGTGATAAATTGGAGTCGACAAACTGCTCATCTTCGTTCTGTTCCAAATGAAACTTTAGTTTACTTCTTTCTTTGATTTTAGGAACTGGTTTTTGTACAGCTTGTTCAAGTGGTGGTCGACTGGGGACCGGATGGTTCTTAATACGTTTCGTTTTTCCCATCACAAAGTTGTTCAAGACTTAAAAGCCAAATTTATGCAATTCCTCCACACATAGACAATGTTTATTATTGAAATAATGGAAAATTGAATCAAAATTCAATAAGGCACTCAGTTAGTCAGTTAGGTTATGTAAACTCTTCTACTTCTGTTTCTTGTTTCTTGGCCGATAACTGTAAGACCCTCTAGCCTGTAACAAAGTATAGGCGAAAAAAGGCAACCGCTAGATGTCGCTGAAACAATATGTCTACTAGGGTCGGGTCACTGAATCTAGAAGGTCGTGCCGTCCTTACGGGTATGGCCAATGGGCGTAGTATAGTACTTGAAATAGATCAAGTGTTCAAATAACCCACAAAACTTGCTCTCTAATTGGTGATTTTGTGGGTTATTGGAATACTGGAACTATTTCAAGTATTGGACCACGCCCATTGGCCATACCCGTAAGGACGGCACGGCCTTCTAGATTCAGTGACCCTATGTGCCCAAATCAAGGCGCGACGATATTAGTACTAACAAAATTGTCTAGATGGCATTTTTGAGAATTTTGAGTTCGGAGAAATCTGCAAAAGCGTCGTTTGCTTTGTTCATTAATAAGTTCAGTGCCGTATTGACTTTTTTAGGTTTTAGCTTGATATGTATGTAACGAAATCTTTGAAATTAATTTTCATCCACTTCCAGACTTCCGAGTGACTTGAAATTTGGCAAGTGTATAGGTACATAATTCCGGTGACAATGCATTATGAAATTGTTGAGGAAAAAACAGTATGGCGGACGAGTTTTGTGGTTTTACTACTTTTTCCGATAATATAATAAACAAAAATTATTAGACATTATCAGATCATCCCCCAGCACTGCGAACATAGGAAAGGATATGACTAATTAACTGTAGTCCAACACCTTCAGTTTTCGCCCGTTTTCGGTTTCGCTGTTCACGATGACAATAACTGTCCTCGTGACATCTTAATAATTATCTAGCAAAGACACTTATAGGTAGTTCATTTAAAGAAATAATAACATTTGGTATATTCAAGGATCAAGGACGTATATATTGCGTCAGATTAAAGTATTATTTGTTGCAAAGTTTGTAAATAGGCCAGACAATTATCAATTGCTCTAACTCTACTATATTGATTGCCCTGGGAGAAGTACTGTATAGTCATCAATAAATCTACTAAGTATTCTGCTTCTGCATCGAGTTTTGTTCCGCCGCAAGGAAGGAATGCAGAACTCAAAGCTACTAAGAATTCTTCGTCTGATGGAAATTGGCATAAAAGCAGCACAATTTTGAAAGTTTAGAATTTAGTTACTTAGTTAGTTGAGTCAAGTATCTTGTTCAGTGTGTGAAGTTGGAAGTGCAGTTATTTGTGTTTGTGTAAGTAGGGGAGGGTGGGCCACATGGAGACAATTTTTAATTTTTTGTGGATAGAATTGGCAACTTGAATTTTTTTGCTACAGTTACGTATGCTTTATAATCTTTCATCTGATTACACACATTTTTTGAGTAAATTATTAACACAATATTATCATTGTTTTTCTGATAAGGGAATTTAAAAAATTGGATTTTGTCTCAAAGTGGCCCACGAAGTGGGCCACTTTGAGACAAGACAAAAAGTTGGGATATATTGCCGGGGTGAAACCGGCCATGGACGCTTGAAAAAATGTTTTGACCATGTGGTATATTTCCTCAATCCATCTTCATTGACTTACTGAAATATGAAAATAGCACAGTCTGTAATAAGAAAGTTGGGGCATATTGCCGGAGTGAAAACGGCTCTGGATGCCCGGAAAAAATATTTTGACCATGGTGCGCTATTCTCAACCCAGCGGTACATAATAAGAAAGTTGGGATATATTGCCGGGGTGAAACCGGCCCAGGGCGCCCGGAAAAAAATATTTTGACCATGGTAGTTTATTCTTCAACCCATTGCTATTGTCCTACTGAAATATGAAAATAGCACGGTACATAACAAGAAAGTTGGGATATATTGCCGAGGTAAAACCGTCCCTTAAATGTGAAAATGGCACGGTCTATAAGGAGAAAGTTGAGAAATATTTTACCTGATTGAAATCGGGTGTCCAGCCCAGAAAAATTATTTTGACCATGTGGTTTTTTTCCTTAGTCCATTTCTATTTAACCGACCTCGTATCTCTTACCATTAAAAAGATACCTATGGTGAGCATGGTAAGTGGGACACACTGTATATAAACTCATTAACATAAATCATTCAAAACAATCAAAACTGAGTAAACTACCGACATGCAGATGCCGCATCAAACAGGTTGCCCTGTCTTGTTCATACCGACCCTCGCGAATTTCGCAATTTTTCTGCGAATAATATGGCTGCCGACATATGGTTCTGGAGTGGGATCATAGAGAAACTAATAAAAATAATTTTTTATTTGTCTATTGGGTGGGATTATGAACACTCAATACGAGAGCTGTCACTTCATCATTTGGTTCTTCTATTGTCTATTTATATATTGCTTTTATGTATACACTGAAATCATGAATATTGCCGCTTTATTACAATTTTTTTTTTTTTCGTTGGGAATGTACCAGTCATAGGCCCTGATGTCTCCAGAGCTCCGACCCATCCGGAGGGCGCGCTGGTGTCGTTTACCCCAATAACCACTCCCTCTACGTCCGTAGGGTAAGTGACTATTGGGTCCGAAAATCATGTGCTCTGAGTAGACGGAGCGAACCAAGGATGATGCATTCGTGCGGCTAAGATTTCTGCCATATTACGGCAAGCAAATTAGAGAGTCCATATCATTCCACCAAGGACTCCTATATATAGGAGTCCTTCTGGTTATAACCAGAACCACCATTTTGACAGAATGATCCGGATACAACCTGCGGAGTTCAAAGAGAAGATCTCGATATTTAGTCCATTTTTCCTCCTCTTTTCGAACGATATTCATTTCGCCTGGAGCAGAAATCTCTGAAAAGCGCTGTGGTTTCTTTTTGGCTCGACATTCGTTTCGGTACGAGTCACACGTCAGTACGTCACGTCAGAGTGTTCATAATCTCACCTCATCTGCATCAACGATTGGTCCGGCATGGCGGCATGACTTGCAGCCATTTTATTCATAGAAAAATTGCCAAATTTGCGAAGGTATGAACTAAATGAACAATTAGACTTTAGTTAATCGAAATTTCGGCATTCATTAATTAATATGGTCAATTCATCCTAACTGAATAGAAAGAAAATAAAAACAGAAAACTCCGAGCTATAAAAGATGCCTTCTCTATACCGCTCTTCTAGCCAAAACGCCGTATCTACAGAGAAGTCAAAATTGAGTAAGATCAGATGCCTGTATGTACAGGGTGTTTCTTAAGTACGTGTAGAAAATTTAGGAGCGTGTTGCTGACATCAAAATAATAAGAAAAGTTCCTATAAACATATGTCCGCAAATTATTCATTTCTGAGATACAGAGTGTCAAAGTTGAATTCTGATTTTTATTTTTTGTTAATAATTTCAAAATAATTTTGATATTTGGGTAAAGTTTGGTGTCTGGGAATATTTATTATTTAGTTTGTTTAAAAAATATATTCTTGGTAGAGGTCACTGAGAGAAACTGTTTTCGAGTTATTGAGATTTGAAATAATCGATGCAAGTGATTTTGAATGACAAGATTTTTTAATTAAAAATAAATTCAATCAGAAATTTGTTTTTTCACAATTGACATAAAATTTGATTTTGTCATTGAAAAATCATGGCAAATACCAAACTTTACTCGAAAATCACAAATATTTTGGAATTTATTCACAAAAAAACAATATAAGAATTAAACTTTGACACTCTGTATCTTAGAAACGAATGACTTGCGGACATGTGTTTTTGGGAACTTTTTTTCTTATTTTGACGTCAGCAACATGCTCCTGAAGTTTCTACACGTACTTAAGAACAGGGACCCGGACCGGAACCGTTTTGAACCGAAAACCGTAACGGAACCGACATTTTTTCGTGGACCGGAACCGAAACCGAACCCATATTTCAAATTCGATCATTTCGTGGTACCGAACCGAAACACTTAAAAAATATAACGGTTTTTTCGGTTAATTTCGGTTCTATCCGAAGTCAATCATTGAGTTTAAACTTATGTTTAAGTTCTGTGGATGTCACAGAAGGTACATTTCTTTCGATATCAATAGAATGACATGTGACAGGCAGAATCACAGCAAAACAACAACGCAGAATTTATAGTGGATTTATGCCAAAGAGACTAAACAAACAAGGACGGTTTACTCTTTCTACTAGTGTCCCCATTGTCTTATGGGGATTAAACTCTCCTTGTTAAATTTTAGTCTCCTTGGATTTATGCAGCAGTCATAAGTCATAAGTTTTAAGTCATAAGGAAGAATATTCGTCAATGTTGATCCGTTTATTCCAACCAATCATTGACGATAATTCTTCCTTATGACTTAAAACTTATGACTTATGACTGCTGCATAAATCCACCATTAACTGACTTGTTTTGTGGAGAGACTTTATTTTTCTCATTTATGCTTCTTGTTTTGGGCGTTTTGGCCACAGAGTACAGTTAGTTGGTGTACTCTTTGGTTTTGGCGCATTAATTAAGGTCACTGCCACTCACTGGAGTAAAGAGTACGTACAAAACGTGTACTCTTTAGCTGCTTTCCATTTAACGTAAGGAGCTCCTCATAGCGTATGACCCTGTGTTCCATTTAGTGGGGCTTCAAGCACCGATTGACATTCCTCTTGCCCCTCGAGCACCACCCGTTTTATTGGTGCATGAAGCACAAGTAGACAAAAGTCAAAACGCGAATACACAGTTTTTTGACGAAAAAGTCAGTGATACCGTAATTTCCGATCTCAGGGGCTTGAAGCTCTGGGGCTTAACACTCCTAAATGGAAAACGCCTATTGTCTCTTTGCACTGGAGTCACTGGTCTTATCCATTTCCATTTCTGAAGCAGTTTTGTTTGGATATAGGTACATATAATTTGAAAGAATGGGGAAATAACGATGCTATGTTATATGAGTTCAAAAAACTGCCATTATAGTTATCGGAGTAGAAAAAAAGCTATTAAATACTATTTTCCGCATACATGACTGAATCCATACATATATAGGAAATGGACCGAAAAGAACCGTTTGGACCGAAAAAAATTGTTAGAACCGAATCGAAATAATATTCTGAGAACCGTAACTGAATCGGAACCGATATTTTCAATTTCCCTTGGACCCGAACCCGAACCGGAACCGATATTTCATTTGGGTCCGGGTCCCTGCTTAAGAAACACCCTGTATATTATTGATGTCACAGAATGAAGCAAGTATCAACATAACATTCTGAAAAGTTTACAGCGGTCAGACATCTACACAAAAACTAATTTTACTCAATTTTGACTTCTCTGCAGATACGACGTTTTGGCTAAGGAGGGCAGTATATGCATCAACACACATGGTTATGAAAGTAACATAACGCTATCCTTTGTTAGAGATTGTGTGTTTGGGTTGGTAAGGGGTGGTGAAGAGAGCCCAATTATTTAGTGTGATGTTTTACTAGGAGCAGTGGCGTGCTTATCCAATATACAAGGTGTCCCACGAAGATTAGGAGAGGGTAGACAGTAGTACAGTAGTAAAGAATTGTAATTTTGGGGTTGTAAATCAAAGCAATTGGTGTAGCTTTCTTTGATATTATGTTATCAAACGAGCTTTTTGTTTTCGGTCACGTGACATCAGATTCAAAATTATTAATGGGACAACCCGTATATTTTGGCACTTCTATGTTCCTCCCGATAAAAGGATTTCAACAAACTATCACACTAAAACGATAAGTTTAAGAACTACAGGTACTTCAATATCCTCTATCCCACGACGTTTTTTAATGAAATATGGATGATTAATATAATTTTGCCTTGTTTTAATCATCACGAAGAATATGCAGTCCTATATATTATACATAAATAATATACAGGGTTACCCAAACCTAAATAATTTGGCAGTTGCTCGTTTCAGACGTCAAGGGACATAGAATATTGAAGTACCTGTATTTCTTGAATTAATCGTTTTAAAATATACTGGTTGTCCCATTAATAATTTTTAATCTGATGTCACGTGACCGAAAACAAAAAGCTCATTGGGTAACATAATTTAAAAAAACTGCACCACAAGACTTCGGATAAGGATGCAGGCATGCCACCACACAACTTTTGGCTTTAAAACTACTGGCACGTTTTTCGGCAACTTTTCGTCATGTCAGGGTTCCTGGTAGCCCCAGGAACCCCGTAATATAATTGAAATTGTTCATAACGACGGGAATATTGAGATTTTCCATAAAATACAAAACCCTAGGGACTTTAATTTTGTTCAGGGATTTTTCTTACAAAATGGCGCTAATTTCAAAATATATAATTTTTCTGAATTTAAAAAAAAATGCGTATTTCACTTTTCCTAGTTGCCAAATAATTAATCGATCTAGAAAATATTCTGAGCTTGGTGAATTTCATGGATAAACAAACCTTAGTACTTTTTTTATTAAAATGCTCTCGACTTAACTTTCAGGTTACATTACAGAACTTGTATCAGTTTTGTGGGTACTGTACCCACAAATTCTTCTAAATGTTTTTCGATATTAGTTGCGAAACTACTGCTGTTTCACGACAGGAACAAATGTCCATATGTCCGAAATACAATCGGTATTATAAAATCAGTGGGGAATTTCTTCAGAGCATCGGCGAAAAGAACGAAAAACTTGAAAGAAAATATTAAGAAAACCTATCCCGAAGTTAGATGGCAAAATCTTACAACAATGTGCGAAACTTGCGTTGAGATTCATGATGGTTTAATTAGATTCAAGGAGATTTTCAAGGCTATCTTCGAAACTCTTGAAGAACTAAAGTGAAGAAAGGGATTTTGAAACTTCATCAAGACCGACTTCCTTTTTAAGGTCTATGATAAGGACTAGTGAATTTGTAGTGAGTCTGAGTTGCTTGACCATGTTGTTGTTGATATTCTTGGTTTGCTCAAATCCATGAATGAATAAATGAAAATCCCACTAAGAGTGTCGCAACAGCTAGTGCCACAGGGCAAACTATGGAGCCGAATATCCAGAAAAGTACTTGAAAATAAGTATTATGATTCTACTTCTAGATGATTTTATTGATCAACTCCACTCAAGATTCCAGAAGCATAAATCTTCATATGTTTTGATTCCATCAGTTTGTTGTGAAAAACAGCCCAGTGTTGAAGAAGACGATTTCATACTGTATTAAAAGTTTTTGGGATGGGACTCATGAAAATGTTATGGCTAAAAGAACCTGTTTCATCTAGACAACATGTACTTCTGAGAGATAATTTTCCTCGCTGAAACGCCTCAAAACTTATTCGAGAAATTCCGCAGATCAGGAGCTAGAGACTGAATGGATTGGTTGATGTCAATTCACCAAGACGTAAACATTGACTTGAAGATCATTGATTTGTTTGCAGCCAAAAAATCTAGATATTATTCTTTAATGTGGATCTGATGCCTCTATATATGTTTCCGATTAATGTATTTGATTTTGTTTGTTTTGTTGTTGAATAAATATGATTGCAAGCAGTGTCAAATATTATTTTATGAATTAATCTGCAAAATTCTATCATGGTTAACACCGAATATCCAATGTAATCTTTCCTGGGTTAATTACAGAATTGTCTTGAACATACAAACTATACTTAAATTGATCAAAATATTCTTCTTAAGCTCAAGTCAACGGACGCCCCCGATTTTTTTTTCTGGCTACGGCCTTTTAGGGTACATGTTACATTTTAATCATAACAGTTTCGTGGAACAAATGTACACCGACAAAGAAACAACCCTACATTACACAAAACTTCTTTCAATAGCAATGCTCTAGCTCTATAATTTTGAATTTAGCGCCATTTTGAAAGAAAAAACCCTAAACAAAATTAAAGTCCCTAGTGTTTTGTATTTTATGGAAAATCTTGATTTTTACGCCGTTATGAACAATTTTAATCCTAGTCTGGGGTTCCTGAGCCTGCCAGGAACTCTGACATGACAAAAAGTTGCCGAAAAACGTGCCAGTTGTTTTAAAGCCAAAAGTTGTGTGGTGGCATGACTGCATCCTTATCCGAAGTCCTCTATTTAATTCAGAACACCAAAATTACAATTCTCCACTACTTCTGACTCAGAAGTTCTGAGTTCCGAGATATGCCCTGTCCTAATCTCCGTGGGACACCCTGTATAACGAGTGAACAAGCCGAATAGGATTCGCAAGTTGAAAGTAAATAGTGAAAAGTCCATCCTCATCACGAGTGAAAACGGAAATACCCGACATCCCTCTTCTTAGCATGATCCAAGCTACGATGAAAGGCAGGAGTGCCGCATTGGACAGAAAAGGCACATTCATATATTTTCTTGCCCTGAGATAAGAACGTTACATTGACACAAATGATATATTCAATGTTTCGAAACATAGGCTGAGTCAAGTCTCCGGTCTGACCAATATGATTGACCAGCGCGGTCATTTGGTTGACTTGACGACCTAATTAGAACTGTTTGGATGTGACCAATATTTTCAATAATCTGATCGGTCCGACTCATCGTCCTACTTCATACTGAACGCGCGTGCCTTGTCCGACCGGTGACTTGACATAGCCATAGTATCCGCCATCCTCGGAGAAAGTGAACTATAGCATGAAGTTAAATGCCTATGAAAGACGTGAAAAATGTAAAAATTGTGAGTAATAATGGTGAACCTCTGCCTATAATAGTTTCCTTTATAATTTGTTGGCATAATCTACCATTAATTATGACTAAGACGAAGTTGAATACACTGTTGTTTAAATGGGAGTTATTTCCGCTCTTTTTATCAGCTATCTTTCATCTGTTTATCTCTCTCTCTCTCTAACACTTGTGATGTATTTTCACCTTGATACAACTGAATTAATGAACGGATGTCAAGCCCATCAAAAAATAAGAAGTAGAATTTTTGTCAAAAGACAAAATTTTATTTTTGATTGAATTGAATTTGAAGTTTGTAATTATTGTAATTAGTTAAATACAAGTTTGTATAGTAGTATCAAAGTTTCACGAAAGGAAAGTTTATCAATTTTATATCCAGTCAACATTTTGTTTTTCAAAACAGACAGTCAACAATGACTTCTGCTTTAGCGTCATTGACTGCTACTTACACTGATTCAGAGGGAGAGGAAGATGGTAATGATGATCAAAACGAAAACAGCGAGTTCGATGTCTCGATGAAATCACCGAGCAACTCTGTATCTGACAAATCTAATAATTCATCCAGACCCTCGAGCCCTACCGCAATAAAGGTCACCACGAGAGTAGCCAAACTAGTATCCTACCATGATGACACCATTGCGTCCGATGAGGATGGCGAATCTGAAGGAGTGCCCCACGAAGTCATCGTCATGGTTGAGAATAACAAACTAGATGAAAACGTTATGGCAAACGAAGATGGGGCTATGATCCCTCCTGAACCCACTGGACATTGTTCCAGTGAATTGCAAGACAAGATTTCCAAACTGTTTGAGAAAATGCAGACCCAGCAGCTCGATATGAATGCTGTTATCCAGAAAAGGAAAGATTTCAGAAATCCCAGTATTTATGAAAAGCTGATCCAGTATTGTGATTTGAACGAATTAGGTAGGTAAGCTGAATTGATAATTGGCTCTTGCACAGGAATAAATAAATCATCAGTCATGGTTTTATTCATTGTCATTGTGAGAAACAGCTCTAGCAAAATTTCAAGAATTTCTTACTAGTTTCAGAATTGTGAAGTGTTAAAATTGTATAAAATCAGAGGGCACATCATTTCACAGGATATTTGATGAAATGAAAATAGGGTGAACCCTTAAATTGGACAAATTGATCATAACCTCATTCACTTGTCTGATTCCCTGAATAATCTCCTTAGCTGCGTTTTTATGCTGCGATTCTGCTTCCGGAATGATAATTCATGTCGTTTTTTATACTATTATTCCTATTCTGGTTGCTGTGATTGGTTATAAAGATGTCAGTTGTCATTCTGTTGCTACCGAAGGATACAAATAAAACGCAGCCATTACCACAACCATTGACTGAATCATTGCCATTGTAGATTAGTCTCATCAGGAGATCTGATTAGGTGTCACCATACATCTAATTCAATCTGTTAATTTTTAATATGTAATTAACTATTCAGAGCTGTCATACCTATTAAGTTGCTTTTTGTACACTTTATGAACATCTCATTTTGTATTTTAATGATCTGATGCTCAGTGACAATGTGTAAAGGATCCATCTCTTCCCTTTTCCTGGTTTAAGTGTATAATTTCAACAATGAATCAGTCAACCAAAAGTACTTTATTGTCCAATTATTATTATTCCCTTTGACAGTGACCAAAGTGTGAGAAATGACGCTGAAGCTGGCAGACCAAAAGCCGCAGACAATTTTTGTCAGGGACTGTACCTACTGAAACCGTCGGCAAATATTACCGATAGTTCTCCTGCCTGGGAAATTGATCATTTAGATGAAAACTATTCAATATTATGAATGTGTTCGAATAGAAATGTATCATTCTTATGAATTTAAGGAAGAAATTCAGTAAATGAGATTATTGGTGGGATATACATATGTGTTCAGATCGTCAGGACATTTGCAAGAATTTTTCTCATAATTTCCATAATTGAGAACTTAGACTCGAAAAATTTGCCAAGAATATTTTTGAAACATTACACCATAAGACCTTGATATTTATAACGACTTGCCCCTTATCAATTATTTTTAAAAAAATTGCAAATGCAGAAATGGATTAGAACTGTAGAATTTTTCTTGTATTTTTTACAGTAAAATCGACACGCAATAACTGACATATTTTCCAGGAAGTTGTTTGAAACATTCCTTGATCATATCTCATTATGGAAGTCGCGGTTCCTTTCCTAATTTAGCTTTAAAAAAATTGCAAAGACCAGTATAAGCTTGGTCTGCGGGATTTTTTGCGTTTTTTTTTTCTAATAACATGAACACGCAAACACTGACAAATGCGAATTTTTTCAGGAAGTTAGTTGAAACATTCCTTGATCATTTCTCATTATTGCAGTCGCGGTTCCTTTCCTAATTTTTCTTTAGAAAATTCGCAAAGGCCAGTATAAGATTGGTCTGCGGGATTTTTCGCGTGTTTTTTATAATAACATCAACACGCAAAAACTGACATATGCGAAATTTTTCAGGAAGTTAGTTGAACCATTCCTTGATCATATCTCATTACTGCAGTCGCGGTTCCTTTCCTAATTTTTCTTTAAAAAATTCGCAAAGGCCAGTATAAGATTGGTCTGCGGGATTTTTCGCGTGTTTTTTACAATAACACCAACACGCAAAAACTGACATATGCGATTTAATTCAGGAAGTTAGTTAAAACATTCCTTCATCATTTCTCATTATTGTAGTCGCGGTTCCTTTCCTAATTTTTCTTTAAAAAATTCGCAAAGGATAATATAAGCTTGGTCTGCGGGATTTTTCGCGGGTTTTTTGCTAATAACATCAACACGCAAAAACTGACATATGCGAAATTTTTCAGGAAGTTAGTTGAAACATTCCTTGATCATTTCTCATTATTGCAGTCGCGGTTCCTTTCCTGATTTTTCTTTAAAAAATTCGCAAAGGCCAGTATAAGATTGGTCTGCGGGATTTTTCGCGTGTTTTTTATAATAACATCAACTCGCAAAAACTGACATATGCGAAATATTTCAGGAAGTTAGTTGAACCATTCCTTGATCATATCTCACTACTGCAGTCCCGGTTCCTTTCCTAATTTTTCTTTAAAAAATTCGCAAAGGCCAGTATAAGATTGGTCTGCGGGATTTTTCGCGTGTTTTTTATAATAACACCAACACGCAAAAACTGACATATGCGATATTTTTCAGGAAGTTAGTTGAAACATTCCTTCATCATTTCTCATTATTGTAATCGCGGTTCCTTTCCTAATTTTTCTTTAAAAAATTCGCAAAGGCTAATATAAGCTTGGTCTGCGGGATTTTTCGCGGGTTTTTTGCTAATAACATCAACACGCAAAAACTGACATATGCGAAATTTTTCAGGAAGTTAGTTGAAACATTCCTAGATCATTTCTCATTATTGCAGTCGCGGTTCCTCTCCCAATTTTTCTTTAAAAAATTCGCAAAGGCCAGTATAAGATTGGTCTGCGGGATTTTTCGCGTGTTTTTTATAATAACATCAACACGCAAAAACTGACATATGCGAAATTTTTCAGGAAGTTAGTTAAACCATTCCATGATCATATCTCAATACTGCAGTCGCGGTTCCTTTCCTAATTTTTCTTTAAAAAATTCGCAAAGGCCAGTATAAGATTGGTCTGCGGGATTTTTCGCGTGTTTTTTATAATAACACCAACACGCAAAAACTGACATATGCGATTTTTTTCAGGAAGTTAGTTGAAACATTCCTTCATCATTTCTCATTATTGCAGTCGCGGTTCCTTTCCTAATTTTTCTTTAAAAAATTCGCAAAGGCTAATATAAGCTTGGTCTGCGGGATTTTTCGCGGGTTTTTTGCTAATAACATCAACACGCAAAAACTGACATATGCGAAATTTTTCAGGAAGTTAGTTGAAACATTCCTAGATCATTTCTCATTATTGCAGTCGCGGTTCCTCTCCCAATTTTTCTTTAAAAAATTCGCAAAGGCCAGTATAAGATTGGTCTGCGGGATTTTTCGCGTGTTTTTTATAATAACATCAACACGCAAAAACTGACATATGAGAAATTTTTCAGGAAGTTAGTTAAACCATTCCATGATCATATCTCAATACTGCAGTCGCGGTTCCTTTCCTAATTTTTCTTTAAAAAATTCGCAAAGGCCAGTATAAGATTGGTCTGCGGGATTTTTCGCGTGTTTTTTTATAATAACACCAACACGCAAAAACTGACATATGCGATTTTTTTCAGGAAGTTAGTTGAAACATTCCTTCATCATTTCTCATTATTGCAGTCGCGGTTCCTTTCCTAATTTTTCTTTAAAAAATTCGCAAAGGCCAGTATAAGATTGGTCTGCGGGATTTTTCGCGTGTTTTTTTATAATAACACCAACACGCAAAAACTGACATATGCGATTTTTTTCAGGAAGTTAGTTGAAACATTCCTTCATCATTTCTCATTATTGCAGTCGCGGTTCCTTTCCTAATTTTTCTTTAAAAAATTCGCAAAGGCTAATATAAGCTTGGTCTGCGGGATTTTTCGCGGGTTTTTTGCTAATAACATCAACACGCAAAAACTGACATATGCGATTTTTTTCAGGAAGTTAGTTGAAACATTCCTTGATCATTTCTCATTATTGCAGTCGCGGTTCCTTTCCTAATTTTTCTTTAAAAAATTCGCAAAGGCTAATATAAGCTTGGTCTGCGGGATTTTTCGCGGGTTTTTTGCTAATAACATCAACACGCAAAAACTGACATATGCGAAATTTTTCAGGAAGTTAGTTGAAACATTCCTAGATCATTTCTCATTATTGCAGTCGCGGTTCCTCTCCCGATTTTTCTTTAAAAAATTCGCAAAGGCCAGTATAAGATTGGTCTGCGGGATTTTTCTCGTGTTTTTTATAATAACATCAACACGCAAAAACTGACATATGCGAAATTTTTCAGGAAGTTAGTTGAACCATTCCTTGATCATATCTCATTATTGCAGTCGCGGTTCCTTTCCTAATTTTTCTTTAAAACATTCGCAAAGGCCAGTATAAGATTGGTCTGCGGGATTTTTCGCGTGTTTTATATAATAACATCAACACGCAAAAACTGACATACGCGAAATTTTTCAGGAAGTTAGTTGAACCATTCCTTGATCATATCTCATTATTGCAGTCGCGGTTCCTTTCCTAATTTTTCTTTAAAAAATTCGCAAAGGCCAGTATAAGATTGGTCTGCGGGATTTTTCGCGTGTTTTTTTATAATAACACCAACACGCAAAAACTGACATATGCGATTTTTTTCAGGAAGTTAGTTGAAACATTCCTTCATCATTTCTCATTATTGCAGTCGCGGTTCCTTTCCTAATTTTTCTTTAAAAAATTCGCAAAGGCTAATATAAGCTTCGTCTGCGGGATTTTTCGCGGGTTTTTTGCTAATAACATCAACACGCAAAAACTGACATATGCGATTTTTTTCAGGAAGTTAGTTGAAACATTCCTTGATCATTTCTCATTATTGCAGTCGCGGTTCCTTTCCTAATTTTTCTTTAAAAAATTCGGAAAGGCTGGTATAAGCTTGGTCTGCGGGATTTTTCGCGGTTTTTTTTTCTAATAACATCAACACGCAAGAACTAACATATGCGAAATTTTAAAAGAAGTTTGTTAGACCTTTACTTGATCATATCTCATTATTGAATTCGCGCTTGCTCTCCTAGTTTTTTTTTTTTTTGAAAAACATTTTAACTGTCTGCGGAATGTTCCGCGAATCTTTTCCCATAACATCGACACGTAGAAAATTACATAATGTGTGAAATTCAGTCAACAAATTTGTTCACCAGTTCTGAATTGTTCAGTTTGAAGATGATCCAATTCCCTTGTTCAAATGTTTATTCCTCAGTTCACTGTAGATAAATCACACCACTATACGTAATTAACGGATGTTTCCAAAATCCCAAATATACGATTTTGTGGAAATGACCTGGTTGTTGAGGATATTACATTGTTATCATTCTTTGTAACCCCTTAATGTTATTTACCTGATTCTTTTTCCGAGTAAAAGGAATTATCGGAATCATCAATAATTTGGTCCTTGTCAAAACAAGGAAGTGTGAAAAAGTAGTATTATAGTGAACTCTATCGATAAATGTTGTATTGGAATTTGTGATGCAGTTTGTGTATATTCTCGCGATATTGTGAAATAGTGCTGTTTTGTGTTTATATACATCGCGGAAATTCCTCCGAGTCTTCATTTCCAAGACTTCCTAAAATATGAAGTACCTACTCTAGGACGATAGGCGATTTTCTTCCCGTTGACAGCGGTCGACGGTGGCCAGTGAGTATTTGTAATTTTTTGGTATGTATTTGAGCAATCCTTAGATCCCTAATGGTACATTTCGATTGGATTCGTATATTTGATAGCTTTTCAAAGGCGGGCGCATAATTTTTGAAAAGCTGTTATGTATTTCATGACCTTGGTAAATTTTTACCTCGTATATTTATCACTTCTAATTATTTTGTCAGTTGGAAAAATTTCAATTGGAAGGGAACCGCGACTTCAATAATGAGATATGATCAAGGAATGGTTCAACTAACTTCCTGAAAAATTTCGCATATGTCAGTTTTTGCGTGTTGATGTTATTAGCAAAAACACCTCGAAAAATCCCGCAGACCAAGCTTATATTAGACTTTGCGAATGTTTTAAAGAAAAATTAGGAAAGGAACCGCGACTGCAATAATGAGATATGATCAAGGAATGGTTCAACTAACTTCCTGAAAAATTTCGCGTATGTCAGTTTTTGCGTGTTGATGTTATTATATAAAACACGCGAAAAATCCCGCAGACCAATCTTATACTGGCCTTTGCGAATGTTTTAAAGAAAAATTAGGAAAGGAACCGCGACTGCAATAATGAGATATGATCAAGGAATGGTTCAACTAACTTCCTGAAAAATTTCGCATATGTCAGTTTTTGCGTGTTGATGTTATTAGCAAAAACACCGCGAAAAATCCCGCAGACCAAGCTTATATTAGACTTTGCGAATGTTTTAAAGAAAAATTAGGAAAGGAACCGTGACTGCAATAATGAGAAATGATCAAGAAATGTTTCAACTAACTCCCTGAAAAATTTCGCATATGTCAGTTTTTGCGTGTTGATGTTATTAGCAAAAAAACCGCGAATAATCCCGCAGACCAAGCTTATATTAGACTTTGCGAATTTTTTAAAGAAAAATTAGGAAAGGAACCGCAACTGCAATAATGAGAAATGATCAAGGAATGTTTCAACTGACTCCCTGAAAAATTTCGCATATGTCAGTTTTTGCGTGTTGATGTTATTAGCAAAAAAACCGCGAAAAATCCCGCAGACCAAGATTATATTAGAATTTGCGAATTTAAAAAAAAAAAATTAGTAAAGGAACCGCGACTGCAATAATGAAATATGATCAAGGAATGGTTCAACTAACTTCCTGAGAAATTTCGCATATGTCAGTTTTTGCGTATTGATGTTATTAGAAATAAAATCGCTTAAAATCCCGCAGACCAATCTTACACTAGCCTTTGCGAATTTTTTAAAGATAAGGTAGGAAAGGAACCGCGACTGCAATAATGAGATATTATCAAGGAATGGTTCAACTAACTTCCTGAGAAATATCGCATATGTCAGTTTTTGCGTATTGATGTTTTTAGCAAAAAATCCGCGAAAAGGCCCGCAGACCAAGCTTATATTAGCCTTTGCGAATTTTTTAAAGAAAAATTAGGAAAGAAACCGCGACTGCAATAATGAGAAATGATCAAGGAATGTTTCAACTAATTTCCTGAAAAATTTCGCATATGTCAGTTTTTGCGTGTTGATGTTATTAGCAAAAAAACCACGAAAAATCTCGCAGACCAAGCTTATATTAGGATTTGCGAATTTTTTAAAGAAAAATTAGGAAAGGAACCGCGACTGCAATAATGAGATATGATCAAGAAATGGTTCAACTAACTTCCTGAAAAATTTCGCATATGTCAGTTTTTGCGTGTTGATGTTATTATAAAAAACACGCGAAAAATCCCGCAGACCAATCTTATACTGTCCTTTGCGAATTTTTTAAAGAAAAATTAGGAAAGGAACCGCGACTGCAATAATAAAAAATGATCAAGGAATGTTTCAACTAACTTCCTGAAAAATTTCGCATATGTCAGTTTATGCGTGTTGATGTTATTAGCAAAAACACCGCGAAAAATCCCGCAGACCAAGCTTTAGAATTTGCGAATTTTTTAAAGAAAAATTAGGAAAGGAACCGCGACTGCAATAATGAGATATGATCAAGGAATGGTTCAACTAACTTCCTGAGAAATATCGCATATGTCAGTTTTTGCGTATTGATGTTATTAGCAAAAAAACCGCGAAAAGTCCCGCAGACCAAGCTTATATTAGCCTTTGCGAATTTTTTAAAGAAAAATTAGGAAAGAAACCGCGACTGCAATAATGAGAAATGATCAAGGAATGTTTCAACTAATTTCCTGAAAAATTTCGCATATGTCAGTTTTTGCGTGTTGATGTTATTAGCAAAAAAACCGCGAAAAATCTCGCAGACCAAGCTTATATTAGAATTTGCGAATTTAAAAAAAAAAAAATTAGTAAAGGAACCGCGACTGCAATAATGAAATATGATCAAGGAATGGTTCAACTAACTTCCTGAGACATTTCGCATATGTCAGTTTTTGCGTATTGATGTTATTAGAAATAAAATCGCTTAAAATCCCGCAGACCAATCTTACACTAGCCTTTGCGATTTTTTTAAAGATAAGGTAGGAAAGGAACCGCGACTGCAATAATGAGATATGATCAAGGAATGGTTCAACTAACTTCCTGAGAAATATCGCATATGTCAGTTTTTGCGTATTGATGTTATTAGCAAAAAAACCGCGAAAAGTCCCGCAGACCAAGCTTATATTAGCCTTTGCGAATTTTTTAAAGAAAAATTAGGAAAGAAACCGCGACTGCAATAATGAGAAATGATCAAGGAATGTTTCAACTAATTTCCTGAAAAATTTCGCATATGTCAGTTTTTGCGTGTTGATGTTATTAGCAAAAAAACCGCGAAAAATCTCGCAGACCAAGCTTATATTAGGATTTGCGAATTTTTTAAAGAAAAATTAGGAAAGGAACCGCGACTGCAATAATGAGATAAAATCAAGAAATGGTTCAACTAACTTCCTGAAAAATTTCGCATATGTCAGTTTTTGCGTGTTGATGTTATTATAAAACACACGCGAAAAATCCCGCAGACCAATCTTATACTGTCCTTTGCGAATTTTTTAAAGAAAAATTAGGAAAGGAACCGCGACTGCAATAATAAAAAATGATCAAGGAATGTTTCAACTAACTTCCTGAAAAATTTCGCATATGTCAGTTTATGCGTGTTGATGTTATTAGCAAAAACACCGCGAAAAATCCCGCAGACCAAGCTTTAGAATTTGCGAATTTTTTAAAGAAAAATTAGGAAAGAAACCGCGACTGCAATAATGAGATATGATCAAGGAATGGTTCAACTAACTTCCTGAGAAATATCGCATATGTCAGTTTTTGCGTATTGATGTTATTAGCAAAAAACCGCGAAAAGTCCCGCAGACCAAGCTTATATTAGCCTTTGCGAATTTTTTAAAGAAAAATTAGGAAAGAAACCGCGACTGCAATAATGAGAAATGATCAAGGAATGTTTCAACTAATTTCCTGAAAAATTTCGCATATGTCAGTTTTTGCGTGTTGATGTTATTAGCAAAAAAACCGCGAAAAATCTCGCAGACCAAGCTTATATTAGGATTTGCGAATTTTTCAAAGAAAAATTAGGAAAGGAACCGCGACTGCAATAATGAGATATGATCAAGAAATGGTTCAACTAACTTCCTGAAAAATTTCGCATATGTCAGTTTTTGCGTGTTGATGTTATTATAAAAAACACGCGAAAAATCCCTCAGACCAATCTTATACTGTCCTTTGCGAATTTTTTAAAGAAAAATTAGGAAAGGAACCGCGACTGCAATAATAAAAAATGATCAAGGAATGTTTCAACTAACTTCCTGAAAAATTTCGCATATGTCAGTTTATGCGTGTTGATGTTATTAGCAAAAACACCGCGAAAAATCCCGCAGACCAAGCTTTAGAATTTGCAAATTTTTTAAAGAAAAATTAGGAAAGGAACCGCGACTGCAATAATGAGATATGATCAAGGAATGGTTCAACTAACTTCCTGAAAAATTTCGCATATGTCAGTTTTTGCGTGTTGATGTTGTGGCGAAGCTGCGGGCGATGCCGGGCCTGAACTCTCACGTATAGCTAGCGACCAACCGCGGGAGACTGTCGATGCGCTTGCACCGAGAAGAATCTGGGCGCCGCGGTGAGTCTGGGCGATTCGATGGAAAATTCTGGAGCATTCAGAGAAGTCAACGTCGGATATAAAAAGAACTACGCAGCGGACAGACGGGGAGTCAGTGAAGTGAAAGTCGAATATAAATAGTAGAGTGAATGTTATGTAAATTAGAGTATTGTGAATCATTGTATTTCGTTAAATAAATTATTTTAGTCAGTTAACTAGAGTTTAAATCTACTACAATGTTATTATAAAAAACACGCGAAAAATCTCGCAGACTAATCTTATATTGGCCTTTGCGAATTTTTTAAAGAAAAATTAGGAAAGGAACCGGGACTGCAATACTGAGAAATGATCAAGGAATGTTTCAACTAACTTCCTGAAAAATTTTGCATATGTCAGTTTTTGCGTGTTGATGTTAATAGCAAAAAAACCGCGAAAAATCCCGCAGACCAAGCTTATATTGGTCTTTGCGATTTTTTTAAAGCAAAATTAAGAAAGGAACCGCGACTTCGATAATGAGATATGATTAAGGAATGTTTCAACCAACTTCCTGGAAAATTTCGCATATGTCAGTTATTGCGTGTTGATGTTATTAGAAAAAAAAACGCGAAAATTCCTGCAGACCAAGCTTATACTAGCCTTTCCGAATTTTTTAAAGAAAAATTAGGAAGGGAACCGGGACTTCAATAATGAGATATGATCAAGGAATGTTTCAACTAACTTCCTGCGAAATTTCTCATAAGTCAGTTTTTGCGTGTTGATGTTATTAGAATAAAACCGCGAAAATCCCGCAGACCAAGCTTATACTGGCCTTTGCAAATTTTTTAAAGAAAAATTAGGAGAGGAACCGCGACTGCAATAATGAAAAATGATCAAGGAATGTTTTAACTAACTTCCTGAGAAATATCGCATATGTCAGTTTTTGCGTGTTGATGTTATTAGCAAAAAAACCGCGAAAAATCCCGCAGACCAAGCTTATATTAGCCTTTGCGAATTTTTTAAAGAAAAATTAGGAAAGGAACCGCGATTACAATAATGAGAAATGATGAAGGAATGTTTCAACTAACTTCCTGAAAAAATTCGCATATGTCAGTATTTGCGTGTTCATGTTATTAGAAAAAAAAACGCGAAAAATCCCGCAGACCAAGCTTATACTGGTCTTTGCAATTTTTTTAAAGCAAAATTAGGAAAGGAACCGCGACTTCGATAATGAGATATGATCAAGGAATGTTTCAAACAACTTCCTGGAAAATTTCGCATATGTCAGTTATTGCGTGTCGATTTTACTGTAAAAAATACAAAAAAAATTCTACAGTTCTAATCCATTTCTGCATTTGCATTTTTTTTTTAAATAATTGATAAGGGGCAAGTCGTTATAAATATCAAGGTCTTATGGTGTAATGTTTCAAAAATATTCTTGGCAAATTTTTCGAGTCTAAGTTCTTAATTATGGAAATTATGAGAAAAATTCTTGCAAATGTCCTGACGATCTGAACACGTATGTATATCCCACCGATAATCTCATTTACTGAATTTCTTCCTTAAATTCATAAGAATGATACATTTCTATTCGAACACATTCATAATATTGAATAGTTTTCATCTAAATGATCAATTTCCCAGGCAGGAGAACTATCGGTAATATTTGCCGGCGGTTTCGGTAGGTACAGTCCCTGACAAAAATTGTCTGCGGCTTTTGGTCTGCCAGCTTCAGCGTCATGTGGTTAGGTTAGGTTTGAACGTGAGTGGGCCCATATCAGGCCCTCCACTGCGGCCAATGGCCTATTGTGAGAAAGTAACACTTAGTTGGAGAGATCCACTGTGTCCAATTAAAAAAGTAATGAATAAAAAATATCAAGAATATAGACTATTTATAAATTCCTGTGATATGACTGTTTTTAGAGTGTCACTTCTTTTTTTATCCACAAGAGAGTGCTATCGTCTGTAAATACTGAGAGCTTTCATGTGAATGAATGTGCAGACATTTTCAGATTGGCGAGACAAATGTAAATTCATTTATTAATAAAAATTAGGTTTTGTTAGGCCGGTCCAAATCACACTAATAGTAACTGCGGCAGGGCTTTGATGCATATATCGGGTCTTACGAATGACTTATTCTCTAACTCTCCATCCAAAAACGTCTGCATTATATGTTTAATCATTCAGGTACAGAAAAAACAAAATTGGGCCGAGTGCTCATCCCTGAGGAACTCCTGATTTGATACTGTATATTTTAACAGCGTGTTTTCTCCTAAGAATATATTTTATTTATTTATTCATAATTGATGGTATCACATAATTTTTCCACAAGTCAAGAGTCTAAATAAAGATAAAATTAAAATTGTACAGCTATAAATACCTATAGACATACATAAATACATACACACACACTCACACTAACACAAAATGTACACATATACAGATAAGCACATAAGAACTGATACTAACATTATATATAAATAAAAAATCATGGGGATTAAAAATGAATAATACATTGTTGATGCTACTAATTAAATATCTCGTAAAATTCATCAACATTGAAAAGTGCATTTTCAATCAGAATGTTTCAAATCTCTTTTTTAAAAGTTATAAATAGGTAATTTACTGAGTACTGAGAAATGTATTGATAGGGGTGTTCCTCAGGGTTCAGTCTTGGGTCCATATCTCTTTATAATCTATTCAAATGATCTAATACTTTCTCTGAACAAAATGTCTCCAAATTCTCAAATAGTGTGCTATGCGGATGATACAAATATTCTTGTTGCCAACACAACTTTAGAACAAGCCCGGACCAATATGTGTAATATTTATCATCATATTGCTGAATGGTCAAGAAAAAACAGTCTGATTCTAAATGAAACAAAAACACAGGCAATTTATTTCTCTATGCGAGCGTCACAACAGACTCCCGAGCCCCTTTCAACTGATGATGGTGAAATTTCATTTGTTGAAAACACTAAACTATTAGGCATTGTTATAGATTCTAGGAGCCAATGGACACAACACATTGAAACTCTATGTAAAAAGCTTCGTAGTGGCTGTTATTCACTCAATTTTATGGCAAGGCAGTGCAGTACACAGATACTTCTTACAATATATTATGCCAGTTTTCATTGTCATCTGCGCTATGGTATACTTAACTGGGGATGTTCAACCAACATGGAGAGAGTTTTTCTTCTACAAAAGTATACAGTTAGGATTATAGCCAAACTTGCATATAGAGATTCATGTAGATTAGCATTCAAAAACCTGAAAATACTCACCTTGGCGGAAATATATATTTATGAAATATGTATATATGTGTACAAAAATAGGTCATTATTTGCTTCCAATCAAAACATTCATGAGCATGAAACTAGATCCAAGAATCTATTGATGCCAGAAGCACACAGGTCCTCATTTTATCAGAAAAATCTTCAATTTATGGGCTGTAAAGTATTTAATTCACTAACCAAAGATATACAGACATCCCCAAATCTCTTTATTTTCAAACAACGGGTGAAAGAGCTACTACAAGCGAGAATATGTTATACATTGGAGGAATATTTCAATTGTCCCTGAATTGTAAATGTCTATTTTATCAATTTTATTAATTCTATGAATTTTTTATGGCATGATATTTTAATTTGTTGACGTTCAGTCTGTATTATGTAATTCTCCACACGTGGCTTTGACGTTTTCTTTTATTATTGTGCTGTTTACTGTTTGTATTATACATGTACTTTTAAATTGAAGAAATAAATTATTATTACTATTATAATTGGAAGATCTTTCAAGTTTTCAGGTAGTTTATTGAATAATTTCAATCCTATGTATTCTGGTCTTTTTTGGCACTTTCCAAGCCTATAGTATGGAACCACTAGATTATTTTTGTTTCTGGTGTTGTGTGTGTGTGTGTGTTTCTCATATAGTTATCCTTTACATATCCTTTATATACAGGAGATTTTCATAAATGTATTGGGATGGTAATGTCATAATTCCAAGAAGTTTAAAAGCTAGTCTACAGTTATCTCTATACCCCAGTCCGCTTAATTCTTAAGGCTCTCCTTTGTAATCTGAAGACCCTCGCAGACTGTGATGCTCCACCCCATGAGATCAGTCCATAGGACAGAACAGAGTGGAATAAAGCATGGTAAGCCGTTTTCAGTCTGCTTGAAGATACACTGGTAGATAGACTCCAGAGTACAAAGACGCTACTACGAAGTCGACCGCAAATATAATCTACATGAGCGTCCCATTGCAGTTTGGGATCAAGGTATACCCCTAGAAACTTAACTTATTCGCATTGTGAATTGTGATACATTATCCCCTATGCCTCTCAGTGAAAAGATAATGTTGTTTGTTTTATCATTATTTATTATTAGTTTGTTTGAGGTAAACCAAGTTTCGGCCCTTGACAGTGCCTTCTGTGTATCCTAAACAACACTACCAAGAGATGAAGCAGTTAGGGAGATGGTAGTGTCATCCGCAAAGAGAGTATGCCCCACTCGGGTGTCACACAGAGGCAGATCATTAATGTAGATCCGGAAGAGCACCGGCCCTAGGACAGACCCCAGTGGTACACCAGCTTGTAGCAGACTCTCCGCAGAGGACACTCCATCCACCTTCACTGATTGATACCTGTTAGATAGGTATGGTTCTCTAGTAGTCGGATACTACTGTCATGAAAGTTATGAATCAAACCAACCCCTCTAAATCCATAATGACAGTTTTTCCAGCACTGTTATCCACACTATCAAAAGCTTTTGAAAAATCACACAGCACTGTTGGCAATGTCCAACCATTTCCAACAATATTTGTTGACATTGTTTGTCTTTTCATGTACCTAGAGCAAATTAAAGATGTCTTTCTATTTAAAGCATAACAAAAATAAGCTTTCCACAAAACCCTCTCTAAACCCTCCATATAAACTATTATCTGAGGTCACTGAAGGTAAACCCATTTTGATGGCTAACCTCACAGACAGATCTCCTTATTGTCGGTAGAGATATAACCGAGGAACGGACTATTAGGAGGCAAACTCCTGTATAGGTGCATCACCTTGAGTGTCTTTACAACTCTTCAGAACTCTTAGAACTCGGAAGAAGTAGAGTAAGATTTGGACAGGAAGCATATTTGTGGCAGCAACTTGGTTCTTTCCCGACAGTTCCTGATGACCAGGTCTGTAGGAGTTTGTGCTGATACTTGCCGCGGAGAGAGTTTTGGATTATTATTATTATTATTGAATGTACTTTATTCTGGACATGTTATTGTTTTTTCGTTGTATAAAAAAGGGGAAGATTGCATTTTGAGAATAAAGATATGCTGATGGTTTTATGAAAAATACATCTCGAAAGATGAGAAATAAAACTTTCTAAGTTTTTATACCACATATTTGTAACCAAAGTTACTGTAGTTTCATCCTGTATGGATATTATCAAACAAATGCTATGAACTGAGTTAATGAATAAATGTCCTTAAATTAAATAAGTTTAGTTCTTTCCACTTTACGCAATGTGATACAGTTTTTGTTCCCTTTCTCACTGCCGCAACAGAAATACTAATAGAAAAGTGACTGTGCCATCACATGGAATACAGTCCGTAGTTATATTCTGTTATGTTTTCGACTCGCAACTGTCATTTATTAATTTGTTACAAACATTTAAATAGCAAAAAACGTTTTTTCAATTTTTTTTCTCATAAAATGAAAAGTAATAGAGCAATTTGGTTGCTCCAATGAAAAGAATTGTAGATAATTGATATACGAAGAAAATGGAATGTTTTACGACCCGATCGGATCATTAGAAATAGAGGAAAACCGGAAAAACCGATTTTTTTTTCCGTTTTAAAAAAAATTCATAACTCCACCATTTTTCGAGAAATAGGGTTGGCTCTTATGAAAGTATTGAATCATGTGTACTTCATGTGATCACAAAACAGGCTCTGCCGGATCATTAGTTTAGGCACAATTGCAATTTGAATTTTTTTTTGCACCTTCTTGCAGCATGCCTGGATGCTCTAGTGATAGTCCGATTTCAATTCCTGAAACAGATTTTGAAAGTATAAGTCCAGTACCACAAAACGTATATTCTCATTTTGCGCTAAATGCTGCGAAATGCGTGAAAAATGCCTGCAAACATGACTGAAAACGACCGAGCTGGTGGAAACGATCGAGTGGGAGATGAGGGGAAGCGTATTATCATTTAACCCGTTCATTAGAAGAATTTTCCTCATCTCCTGGACTCTCCTACCACTCGGCAGCTAATGCGGTCTCGGCTGTTTTCACTCATGTTTGCATGCATTTTTCACCCATTTCGCACCATTGTAGCGCAAAATGAGAATATACATGTTGTAGTACTATACTTCTACTTTCATAATCTGTTTGAGAAATGGAAATCAGGCACGCTGCAAGATA
Organism: Chrysolina oricalcia; assembly: GCA_944452925.2. Classification (NCBI taxonomy): domain Eukaryota; kingdom Metazoa; phylum Arthropoda; class Insecta; order Coleoptera; family Chrysomelidae; genus Chrysolina; species Chrysolina oricalcia. The sequence goes on along the minus strand of OX101818.2, from coordinate 13,206,423 downwards.
GTGCAAAAAAATAATTGAAAACTAACGATCCGACAGCGCCTTTTTTGTGCACACATAAAGTACACATGATTCAATATTTTCATGAGAAAGGCCAATTCTATTTCTTGAAAAATGGCGGTTTTCCAGTTTTTCTCCGTTACTAATGATAATTATCTACAATTATTTTCATTGGAGCAACCAGATTGCTCAATTAGTTTTCATTTAATAAATAAAACAATTTAAAAAACACGTCTTTTGTTCTTTAAATGTTTATTACAAATTAATAAATGACAGTTGCGCGTCGAAAACATAACAGAATATAATTACGGACTGTCTTTCATGTGTTTGTTTGTTTTTTTTACGAAACTCCCAGGTTTTCGGAGAGACCTAAAGTTTAAAATAAAAAGGGAATCCGAACCACTTCAGCTCAGTGACACGCGACCGGGGATCATAGTCGGTTTCCTACTAGTATTTTTGTTAAAAACTCAATCATTTTATTCCATATTGCTTGGTGTATGAATAAGATTGTTATTAAAATACCCTTAAATCTATCCGAGGCCTGTCATTAGTGATTTTTACCAGTACCCTGTTTACCTGTGACACTGTATAAATGAATATTGTTATGTTATTGTACAACTGTACCTTTCAACAAACGAAATAAATTATATTATTATTATTATTAATAAATATAACTTATGGTGAATTTCTTCCAGGTACAAACTACCCTCCCGCCATTTATGACCCAGCAAAGTGGAACAAAGAATCCTACTACGAAGAACTAGCCAGAGTCCAGAAAGTCGAAATGGACAAACGAGAGAAAGACCGAAAGAATAAAGCCGAATTGGCTACTTCGAAAAAGAACGAGGAAGACAAGAAAAGGAAAAGCAAGTGGGATCAACCGGGTGGTGGTGGAAGTAGCAGTCAGCCCTCTAACTTGAAACCTGCTGGGTTGATGCAGACCAGCACACTCACAACCAGCTCAACGGGAACGAAAGGAACTGTGATATCTGCGTTTGGATCTTTGCCAAAAAAACCTCGACCTTGAAATAGCTAATCAACAATGTTTTAAATGAATAGTTACTAGTTGATTGACAGAATAAACAAAGTTGATGCACCTAGTGACATGAATGATGTGAAAAACATAATTAGTCTCGACTGAATTGGTTCAGTTTGATCTATGACATAGAAACTTTATTCATTGATTATTTATTTGTAGTAAATTTGGTGTGGAAAGCATTTGAGAAGAGAGTTGAACTTTTTCACTTTGTGGAGTCTGTATATATTACATTGAAAGCTAAAGGTGAATGATCTAGAGGGCACCCGGTTTCTTCCTCCTTTGACTATCCAAGTTGAAACAATGTACATTTTATCATTAAAGGATATAAAACAAATTGTTTTTGGTTTATTAAATGATGTAATGGCTGATAAAACTTATTTCATCTTCAGCAATTCATTCAACTTTTGATACGTTGAGCGACAAAACTTGTACAGACGTCTTTTTTTAGACGCTCACACATGACACGACGTTGAAAGATGTCAGATTTATCCCCTTTGTGACATAACGGTTCAAAACGTTAATTCCAACATTTACCCTCCACATTTACATTGTCACGTTCTACCTATGAGGAAATATTGTACTGTCACCATATACTTAAGTAAATACTAGTCTTGGGAAAAAACCCGCATTTTTAAAAAATATTTGTTCGGAATAATTATGACGTCTACTGACGTTCATCTCCTCATTATAAAGAATGGAAATGATTATTTAGTGTCAGTCCATCAGTTTTTCTTTTTTATATATTTAAGTACTCAAAGAGATAACAAGATCCATGAAGAGTATATTACATTTTTGATTATATGAGTGATATGCATGTCATAACATTTATTTTTCACCTTATTCGTACTGACATATGTTTAATGTTCTTCAATGCAAATAAAATTGTTCATTAACAGGGATAATTAATGGTCGATTTCTCTATGAATGCGTGATTGTTGCGTGGGCAACCAAACATAAACGAATTCAGATGTTATGGACGCTAAAATGGATTTTGACGATAAATTTATGTGCTAGATGTTGCGGAAACTGATAAAGTAGCATCTTTAACATCAATGCCAGAAAAAAAGTTGAACTTCATTTCAACAAGAGTGAGGTAGACGGAAAAATATCAGAAATATACAAAACATTAGATAAGAAAATCCCTCTCATATGCATTTTTGTAGATCTATCGAAAGCATTCGATACTATATGCCACGAGAGGCTACTACAAAAGCTCTACTCCTACGGCATAAGAGGACCTGCATACCAGCTGCTGAAGGATTAACTATCAGATCGAAAACAAGTAGTAGAAATTGAAGGAATAAAAAGCGATCCTAGGACTATCACATACGGTGTCCCACAGGGTACGGTGCTTGGACCTTTGCTATTCATTATATATATAAATAGTTTAATGACACCACGATCTGAAGGTAAACTTATCAGTTTTGCAGATGATATGGCAATAATCTACAAGGGGAAAACATGGGCAGATCTAAAGACCACAACAGAACAAGACATTAGATATGTATGTGACTTGTTTAAATACAACAAACTAACAGTCAACAATCAAAAAACCTACTATCTACCTTTTACATCTTACTCAAATCACCTTCCAAACCTGGGAACTCTGGACATTGGAGACGACATTAGTATAAAAGAAAAAGATCGGTTGAAATATCTAGGAATTACACTTGATAGACATTTGAGGTGGGACTTACATATCGAGCAAGTGAAAAACAAATTGAGAGGTCTACTCACAAAATTCAGGTACCTAGTGGAATTTCTGGACATAAAGAACTTGAAGAAGCTATACAATCCCAAATGTCTTATGGGATCCTAAGTTGGGGAGGTGCAGCAGAAAGTATAATTTGGGTATCATACAAAAATGGATCCTAAGAATAATATCGAAAAAGAACATAAGATACCTATCCCAGTGACAAGCTATTTTCAGACAACAATATTCTTGATGCCAGACAAATATTTTGCCAACGGATTCTGATGTATATTCACAAAAATAAAATTAAGTTAACACCCATCGAACACCGCTATGAAACTCGAACAAAAAATAAAAATATGAAATATCCGACTTGCGAAAAAACCGCCGGCCAACGATCAGCAGAATTTCTTGCACCAAAAATATATAATTTACTACCAGACAATCTAAAATCCATCAAAAGTTATATCTCCTTCAAATACCATGTAAAACAATGGATGACCACTACAGATAGAAAAATACTGAATAACCTGATAGACCTAAAGTTTCTACAATAAAAAATTAGACCGCCCTATATCCCCCAAATACGACATTTTTCCTAATTATGACTACAAACCTACCAAAATGAGACGCAAATACCCTACTTCCACCAAAAAAACAAACAAAAATGCTTTCTAATTAGTGGTAATATTTTACTTATGTGATTATTTAAATGTTTTACCTTTGTGATTATTTTTATGTTGGGATTATTTTAATATTATTATGAAAATGTTTTACCTTTGTGATTTTAATGCTTTAACCCATGTGATTATTTTTATGTTGCGATTATTTTAATATTATTATGAAATTACTGATATATTGAATGATTTGATAGTTATATTATATTATTCATACCTACATCACGCAAAAGCTTTTGAAGCTTCAGTGATCTTCATGTCTATTTTCAAATTTGGATGTATCTTGTATTTTGAAATTTTTGAAAATAAACATTATTATTATTATTAAAATGCGATTAATGATCTCGAAAATTACCACGCTCGCCTCGCTCATGCGTTAAAATATCTCGATCATTAATCGCCTTCATTAATACACTAGTTGATGAAATAACTATCCAGGGTGTTTCTCAAGAGCATGTTGCTGACGTCGAAATAAGAAAAAAGTTCCCATAAACACATGTCCGCAAGTTATTCGTTTCTAAGATACAGTCAAAGTTTAATTATTATATTTGTTTTTTGTGAATAAATGCCAAAATATTTGTGATATTCGAGTAAAGTTTGGTATCTGGGATGATTTTTCGAAGACAAAATCAAATTTTGTGTTAATTGTGAAAAAACTAATTTCTAATTGAATTTATTTTGAATTAAATAATCTTGTCATTCAAAATCACTTGCATCGATTATTTCAAACCAATTCCCAGATACCAAACTTTACCCAAATATCAAAATTATTTTGAAATTATTCACAAAAAATAAAAACTAGAATTCAACTTTGACACTCTGTATCTCAGAAACGAATAACTTTCGGACATATGTTTATAGGAACTTTTCTTCTTATTTTGATGTCAGCAATACGATCCTAAATTTTCTACACGTACTTAAGAAACACCCTGTATATTACTTTTCTGATACATTATATGTTGTCTAGAAGTTTTTTCATCTTTCTATTGAAGGTGTCAATGGACTGGGTGTTTTTATATGATCCGGAATTTGGTTAAACCACGGCAGAGCTTGATATATGTAGTTCTTTTTTGTTCAACATTTATATAGCACTTGGTAATATATGGAAATGTCGATTTATTCCCGGGTTGTAATGATGTATTTCACAATTTTGAATTAGGTTAATTTTAATTTGAAATTTTAAAAATAACTGACCACGTTTGCATGGGAGTGAAGCCACATCCACAAAATACACTGAGAAAAATTTATCGCGAAAGAAATTGTGAGGGTTTTTGCCCGACATCAGATGAAACATGGAAGAATGTGTCATATACTAGAGCAAATGAAGGAATAAACACCTTAGTCTGGATTTTCCGATTACTATGATGGGGTGAAAATGAGGGGTATATGTATTTTGAAGACAGGAAATTATTCTAGGGGTCAAATTTGATCGGGGAGTTATGAAATTATAGTTTGCCAGGCCGTCCAAGGGGGTGGATATAGAAAATAAATCATTATCTCAGCTAATACGCGTTGTACTATGTGTATTAGAGACGGAAAATCAATCTAAGGATCAAATTAGATTGGAGAGTTGTAAAATTGTAGTTTGTCGGGCCGTCCAAGGGGGTAAAAAAGGGGTGGATAAAGAAAATAAATCATTATCTCTGTTAATACGCGTTGCACATGTATTTTGAAGATGACAAATTATTCTAGAGGTCAGATTAGATCGGAGAGTTGTAAAATTGTAGTTTGTCAGGCCGTCTAAGGGGGTGAAAAAGGGGTAGATAAAGAAAATAAATCATTATCTCTGTTAAAACTCGTATATCTATTTTGAAGACGGTAAATTATTCTAGGGGGTTTGTCAGGCCTTGGACGGCCTGACAAACTATAATTTCAGAACTCCCTTATCAAATTTGACACCTAGAATAATTTCCCGTCTTTAAAATACACATACAACGAGTATTAACAGAGATAATGATTTATTTTCTATATCCATCCCTTTTCCACCCCCTCAGGCCTCACAAACTTTAGTTTCATCACCTTCCTATCAAATTCGAACTTAATTTTATTTTTCTGTTTGCAAATATCTTGTACAAAACATTTTAAGGGAGATAATCCGATTTCAATTTCATTTTGTCATTTACCCCTCTTTTTCACCCCATTAGAGTATCGGAAAATCTTCTAGACTAAGCTGGTTATTCCTTCATTTGCTCTAGTATATGACACATTCTTCCAAGTTTCATCTAAAATCCGACAAAAACCTTCACAATTTCTTTCGCGATACATTTTTCTCAGTGTATTTTGTGGATGTGGCTAGCTTCACTCCCGTCACGTTTGCCATAATATATTTTTTCTACAACCGCTTACCGCCTTTGACGCTTTCAGATACAATGCAAAGTTGACGTTTTCCCAGAAAAGTCATTTTGTGACAGCTTTTTCGCTCTAGAGCGAAAATACTGAAGAAATGCTCGATCTCCACAGCTTTTGTTGATAATGAACCTATTCTTGCATGATCGAAAACTTCGGATCGATCTCGACATTCGGTAATTTTTTATTAATTTTTTCTTAGGCAAGTTGATTTTTTTTTCATTTTGTTAGATATGTAAATTATTGGATAGCTCATACATTTGGGATTACCATTGAGTGTTAATTTTTCTCATAGGTAAGGAATGAAGTGTCGATCGTTTTTATGCCTAAGAGCTGCGTGTGTATTTCGAGCACAAGTGTCATTGCCGCTCTCCAAAGATTACCCTGCTCCGCGTTTTTGTCGAGCGGCGATCAATCACTTTGTCCTCTAAATACGCAAGTAGGTATATTGTCCATTATAGTCTCAGAAGCTTATATTTATCACACCAGATTTAACAGAGGACCAGTTACAAGAATTGCATAACATTATTTAACAATTCACTTGCCAGATGTATAATGCCAAAAAATCTAAGGACGTGGATGATCAAAGGTTTCAACTGATTGTCAGTGATTCCCCTATACCTACCATACATGAGGTGGGGACCCAGTAAAAACGTCTGCCGCGATAAATATAATATTCTAAGACTATAATGAACAATAGTTATTTATTGTATAAGTGTTTTAGATATCATTTTATTTGCGCAAGAATGTTTAAACGCGAGAGCGAAGCACGAGCGTTTAAATTTCTTAAGCATATAAAATGTATCTAAAACTCGCATGCAATACAACGTTTTAGTCACAATCACATTAATTTAGAATCAGAATCGCGTAAATTTTTCATCACAAAATTATTTGACGTTTTGCTCTGACAACGGCTGTCACCTCCTCAAAAATCATTGAAATAACATACAAAAATATCGGGAAGTGTTGAATGATTGCTATGTATCTTCGATTGTTTATCGACTCCGTTTGTAAAAATTTGTGAAGTTGGTGAAAATAAGTAAAATGTGTTTTAAAGAGAAACATTCTCAATTGAAAATTGAATCAATACATGACTCCTCTGGTTATCTTGTACAGTGGAAAATAGCGACTAAATTCCAACTTTCAGTCGCAGATGATTCCACAACTGACTTTATGAACATCCTGTTCATATTTTCAATGAAATCAAGTAAAATGTGATTGATATTCAAGATTGTATTTTTCATTATTCCACTAGTGGAATAAAGTAATTTCATTATTCCACTAGTGGATAAAGTGGTACTTTATACGGTTCATAAGTGTGGATAAAACTTCAATTATAAGGTGATTGTGGATAAAATATATTAATGGCAGACCTGGTCAATTACTTTAAAAATTTCAAAATTTTTGGCACCTAAAAAACCTTCTGCCACAATGTTAGACGCGCGGTAATGTTCTGCCATTCTTATTTTTCAATAATAATAATATATTTCCAAATGGCAGATGTGCTCAAGTACATTTATAATCAGTCAAATTTTGATTCCTGTCGCACCTGAGCACCAGTCATGCTGGACTTGGTGAAAATTCTAGTCTGGTAAATTACATACAGGTAGTCGGCCACTGGCTCTTCGGACTATTAAAGTATTTTCTGTATTCTACAGGGTGACCCAGGGTTAAACCGCGAAACGTATAGGATCGATTTTTTAGGTGAAAAGGAAACTTTTTCCCCATAAGAAAGTGTCCTATCTAGCTTCGTTTTCGAAATACAGAGTGTTCAACGTTTTTAGAAAAATCAGTTTATATATAATATATATCAATTATTTAAAAACGTTTTAACTGATTTTAATAAAACCTCGTATACTTATTTGCGGTAATGGGGGCCTTAATAATAATGGCGTCACCGAGGGTAGATTTTACGACAAATTATTGTACTCCACTGTGTTTTTGTATTTCAATTTTTTCAGGATTGAGTAATTAGAGATAAATTTGTTTTGTCTTTAATTTTTTTCGTATCTCGCTTTTTGAGAAACAATTTAAAAAACGTTTCCTTGCATGTAACACGAATTTATTTATTTCAATTTTTTAGAAAACGGGAAAACAAAATTTAAAAGAAATACTGCTCAAAATGACAACAATTTTGTTCAATACAAAGTTCGCACCTGCGAACAACAGTGCACGGTGTGATATCTGGTACTGCTTGAACAATTCTTTCCCGAAGAGTACCTTCATACTTGATGGGCTCAGTATAAACTGTGGTGTTCATTACACCCTATACAAAAATCCATAGGGGTTAGGTCAGGAGAGCTCGTAGGTCCAAGGAACTTTGACGCCCTGTATCTCGAAAACAAAGCGAGTTAGGACACATAATTATAGGAAACAAAAATCTTATTTTGCCTAAAAAATCGATCCTAAACGCTTGGCGGTTCAACCCTGGGTCACCCTGTATAACAGCTGATTCGTAACTGACATGCACTAAATGCAATAGTAGTATAAGTGTGAAACATTCCATGGTATAAAGAATATTTATTATTGTTATTATTTATCTATTTCATTCCTGGTAAGCAAGGGAAGTACTTTTCATGTTCATTTTGTTGAATATATAAACTTCTTTCTAAACTTTCAGCTGATAGACCAAGCTGTAGATAAAAATAAGAGGCTCTCTTCACACAAAATAAAAGACGCAAACGGCCTATTCTACTTTTTTCCCGCTGCCGACACTGTAAATAGTCCATACATGCTTAGCAACAAAACAGGTAAATGGCCTATATCATTCGTTTACTAATTCATCTTGACAACGGAACTTAATAGTGTCATTTACATGCCTAGGGTAATAATGACTTTGACTTTGACAAGTAATACTTTCAGCTTCATTCATATCAATTTTTAGGTTATGAGACCTTTTGAATATTATTGTTGTCTGCTTATTCGGTAACTTAGTTAGACGCACAAGCAACTTAGAATGAAATAGCGAACGAATAATCATGAAGGAATGGTAAGAAAACAAACTTCAATTCAGGCAAATTTTGAGAAATGTCAACAAGCAGCGGGAAAAACGTAATAAGTAACAAGGAATGTATCGACTGTTATCATCCTCGGCAAGCGACAAGCCTCGGCTTTGCCTCGGCTCGTACTCGCTCACCTCGAATGTTAACACGTCTTTACATTCCTTGTTACTTAAATAACTATTATACACTAGCGGGCGGTAAAGTACACTTTACCGCCCGGTTCGTCGGGCGTAAAGTGGCACTTTACCGCCCGTGGGCGCATTATGGCCCGTCGGTCCGTAAAGTAGACAAATTTTCAAATTGTCTATACTCACACATCATTTCATGCAATTCCTAACACGAATTAGAATCATTTCAGTTCAATAGAGCAATACTCTTTCTAACATTTGTTCATAATCGTTGGCAATTTTTTCGGTGATGATCTATTTATTTGAAATAGATTCTCCACAATAACACTCAGCTACTATAGTTTCACATTCCTCATATTATGTTACCCTTAATTATTGTATTCATAACGTATGAAACGTGTAGACCATTGCAATTCAAGTCAGTATTTGTGATTCGCGCTATAAAACCGCTAGTGCATAAAATTTTGTATGTATCACGTGCGTAAAATGCGTTTAAGGCCATAAACGCCTACTTTATGCCCTTGATACATAAATAACTATTATGTCATACTAGTTCATTATTGTGTTTTTATTGCTTAGTTACCAACTATCTAATGTCGTACTTTATGGCCCGCGCGGGCATAAAGAGAAATAATTTTTTGTTTAACTTATTTTTTGGCGACAGATTTTTGTTGCTTTCTTTGCTTTTTCAATAATTTTGTCAGGAATTCCAAAATCTTCGTTCATTTTGAATTCTAACTTTGACACATAAAAATTATTGTGATTTTATGACATTTACGTTTGTCAACATTCACCTAGCAACGACAGTGTCTACTATGATAAAATGGCAATGTTATTAATTCAAACCGGATTTTTTACAATACTGATTTGTATTGAGATTGGATTGCAATAACAAACTAGTATGACATAAAGTTATGTATGTACCGCGGGCATAAACAGATGTGTATACCCTCGGGCGACTTACAAACCCTTATGCCAGAGGCCCTCGGGTTCGTAAAACGTCGCCTTCAGGGCATAAACATCTATTTATATCCTTGGTACATAAATAACTATCATAAGATAAGGTTATTCTGGACTTTCATTGTCTAAAAAAGAACAAAGAAAAATTCAATTCTCTGCAATTTTTAATCACGACGTTTCAACTGTTGAAATCTACAGTCGTTATCAAGTGTATAATGCGACAATCTCAAGGATACTTCTTATATATGCTGTGGATAATTTTGTGTCATTAGCCTAGGGGTAATTTGGCGGTATTCAGGTAAGCTTGTTAATTACTGTGCCAGGTCCCTCCGGTACAGCATTGTTAATTCTTATCGCAATTTCAATTGATCCATGCCACTAATTAAGGGTTTCCACACATTACGGATTTCTATGCTGGCCTGACTAAAGACTTTGTTGTTCATAATATATGCACTCTCTTTAAACTTCCTTCTATACCAGCCCTCTTCTTTAAGGATGACTTCGGCTTCAGTCCATTTTATGTTGTGTTGGGTCGTCCAGACATGATCCGCTATTCCTGACTTTGATGTTTCTCCTCGTTGAGTGTTTCTCTTGTGTTCAGCGAGTCTAACGCTAAGTGGTCTCTTAGTTTCTCCAAGATAAGCTTCGCCGCATTCACAAGGGATGCGGTAGATGCAGTTTTTGGAGTCAATGTCAGCGTTACGTGGTCTGGTCTTTGTGAGATGGCTGCGAATAGTGTTACCTGCCTTGAAACATGTCCGTATTTTGTATTTCGACCCAATTCGCTTTATTCTTTCCGATAGACCTCTAACATACGGAACGCACAGGGTGGTTTGTGTCGGCTCATCTGGTTTCTTGTTCTTATCCCCCCTGCGAGCTAGAACCTCTTCTATATGTTTTTTGGGGTACCCATTTCGTCGCAGATCATTCTTGATATTGTCCAATTCGATGGTAAGACTTTTATCTGTGTTACATAGGTTGTAGGCACGGTCCACCAGCGATCGAACAACCCCTCTCTTTGTAGCACCATGATGGTTCGATTCGAACTTCAGGTATTGTCCGGTATGAGTCGGCTTTCTGTATACTGATGTTTGGCACTTATCATTGTTCTTTTGAACTTTCACGTCTAGAAAAGGTAAACCGTCTTGCGTCTCCTTTTCCATCGTGAAGTTTATGGACTTTCTGATGTTATTCAGATGTTCCAAAAAGACGTCAAGGTCCTCGTCTCCGTGGTTCCATATGACAAACGTGTCGTCAACATATCTCAACCACATCTGAGGTTTCTTATGGGCTGTCTCTGTAGCAAAAGTTTCAAACCATTTCATATAGATGTTTGCTACCAAGGGTGATAATGGGGATCCCATCGGTAGTCCGTCTTCCTGGGAGAAAAAGCGGTCTTTTTCTTGAAAATAACAATTTCGCAGGCAACATTCTAGCAGGTCCATAATGCCACGTACTGGTAGGTTCGTCCTGTTCTTCAGCTCTGTGTCTTCTTGCAGATTTTTCCGAATAATTTGCAAGGCCTCTTCTACCGGGACGTTGGTGTAGAGACTTTCCACGTCAAACCTACCAGTACGTGGCATTATGGACCTGCTAGAATGTTGCCTGCGAAATTGTTATTTTCAAGAAAAAGACCGCTTTTTCTCCCAGGAAGACGGACTACCGATGGGATCCCCATTATCACCCTTGGTAGCAAACATCTATATGGAATGGTTTGAAACTTTTGCTACAGAGACAGCCCATAAGAAACCTCAGATGTGGTTGAGATATGTTGACGACACGTTTGTCATATGGAACCACGGAGACGAGGACCTTGACGTCTTTTTGGAACATCTGAATAACATCAGAAAGTCCATAAATTTCACGATGGAAAAGGAGACGCAAGACGGTTTACCTTTTCTAGACGTGAAAGTTCAAAGGAACAATGATATAATAATCTTTATTTGAAATAGGAACATCCTAATTTACATACATTTATAATTTAATTTAATATTCATAATTATTAATAATAAATACTTAATGCTAAACAAAATAAAAATGCTAAAAACATAAAAAATACACCTACACTGTTCAATCATATATTAAAATATACACATATTATACTCATGTACACTCAGTATTATATCAGCAACACACACACACCCACACCCTACACATACCCATACACATGCCTTCCACAATATCAATCTTCTTAAATGTACAGTGGTGAAATAAATTCATTTAAACGAATTTTGAATGTGTTTAAAGACGGTGAGTTTTTCACTTCATTTGAGAGGTTATTGAAATCATTCAAGCCCTTGAAGAATAATGTTTTCATTGAGGTTACATTTCGAGTTCGAGCTATATGGAAATTGTTCATGTTTCTTGTAGGATAAGTGTGGATTTCATTGTTATAAGTAATTAATGAACTGAGATAACTTGGTACTAAATTTTTTGTTATTTTATAAATGAGTACCATTGTCATGAAAAACAGGCGTTTGTTTACGGTATGCCAGTTCAAAGTTCTTAACATTATATCAATTGGAACATATTTATTGCATTGCAGAATGATTCTCATACCCCTATTTTGAAGTTTTTGTAAAGTCATTAAACAGTTTTTGTCCAACAGGTACAATAAGCTAGCACAATAGTCGAAGTGGGGTTGTATTATGGTCCTATAAATGGTTATTCTGGAAAAGAGAGACATGTTATGGGTTACTCTAGAGAGAAAGAATAGCTTTTTTGATATTTTTTTACATATGTAGTCGCTGTGATTTTTAAAACTTAGTGTGTCGTCTATCATGAAACCTAAATATTTAAATTCCTTAATCCATTCCAGATTTTCACCTTCAATTTTTATGTGTGAATGTTGATAATTTACGTTTTTTAATTTATATTTTGTACTCAGGATCATTGCCTTTGTTTTCTTTGAATTTAATTTCATCTTATTGGTTTTCAAAAATGATTCAAATGAGTTTAATACATGATTTAGTCTCGTTACCGTTTCACCTAAGTCACTACCATAACATGCTACTAAAGTATCGTCTGCAAAAAGGTTAAGGAAATCATAGCCCCTTACAAAATTGATATCATTCAGGTAAATAATGAATAAAAGAGGCCCCAAAACACTGCCCTGGGGCACCCCCATATCATTAGCCAGTTCACTAGAAAATGCTTTGTCTATTTTACATTTCTGAGACCTATTGCTCAGATATTGCTCAAACCATTTCAACACATTACCTTCAATACCGTAATATTTTAGTTTTGTTATTAGCAACTTTCTGTCGATGGTTTCAAAAGCTCTTTTGAAATCAAGAAAAACTGCTATTATATAGTTACCCTTATCTATTTCTTGCTTCCAGTTTGATATCGTTAGTTGTAAGGCGGTTTCGCATGAATGCTGTTGTCTAAAACCTGACTGATTACCTATTAGAAGTTGATTTGTTTCGAAGTATTTTGACAATTGTTGATGCACAATGATTTCTAAGATTTTTTCGATATTCGGTAACGTGTTTATTCCTCTAAAGTCTGTTACCTCAGTTGCGTTGTTAATTTTCGGTATAGGAATCACAGTACTCATTTTTAGATTCTCAGGAAAGTCACCTGATGTAAGTGAAGCATTGATGAGATTGAGAAATGCATATCCTATTGTATAAAATGTTTCTTTCAAAAATTTTATATTGACCACTTCTTCAACACTGCCTTTGTTCGGAAGAGAAAAAATTATATTTTTTAATTCTGTAATACTAACATTCTCAAATTTTACAAAGTTACTAGTTATTAATGGCAAATTTTCATGATTCCATTCAGATTCTGGTATAATCAGATCGGAAATTATTTTTATACTTTCAATAAAAAACTCATTAAACATATTTGCTGCTTCCAGTTCATTTTGTGCTACGGTGTCAGTGCCAAAATTGATACATTTGTAATTTAACTTATTTTTGTCACCTTTTATCAATTTTTTTAATGTTTTCCACATTTCTTCCGCGTTACCCCTATTTTTATCAATGTGATTTTCAAAATATTGTGATTTTTTTGTTTTTAGTAGATTAACCGCAGTATTTCTCTTTAGTTTGTATTGGTTCCATAAGTAATTTTTTTCAGGACCAGAACTTTTTTTGAATTGTTTATATGCTGTGTCTCTTTCTCTAGAAGCTAATTTTATTTCTTCATCATACCAAGGGACCTGCCTATTTTTAGTAACAATTTCCAATAGTGGTGCAAAACGGTCTGTAGTTGTTCTGCATTGTGTTTCAAAATTTTTGTAGATTTTATTAACGTCGATAGAATTATTCAACCAATCACACGATAGTAAGTTCAGATTGATATTATGAAAGGCACCTGCATCAAGTTTTCTTGTAAGGAAGGAGCTTTCCATATAGTCATTATTTTTTATGGGTAAGTTAATTGTAATGATAGAATGGTCAGTAATTTTAGGACAGTCATGCACATTGACAGATATATTCTGATTCGATAGTACATAATCAATAAGTGTAGCACTAATGTTTGTAATCCTGGTACATTCATTGACAAATTGTTCAATACCATATGATTGAATAATATTTTTGATTTGGCGTGTGTGATGATTATTCTTATCCAAATAGTTTATATTAATATCTCCTACTAGAATACATTTATTTTTAGTACAAAAATAATCATCGCACCATTCTTCAAAATCTTCTAAAAAGGCTTGATGACTTGCATTTGGTGAGTGATATACACCACCAATGAGCCATTTGGTACCACTTAGAGTAACATTTACAAATTGACACCAGTAATTCATTTGCAGTACAAATTTTCGCCTTATTTTATATTCAATATTATGCCTGATGTAAATTATTACTCCACCTGTGTGGCGTGAGCTAGAATTGCATCGTACTAGGGAGTATCCTCCAATGTTAATTTCGTTATCTTCTATGTCTTCTGTGCATCTTGCTTCACTCAGTATAACTAGGGAAGGGTTGTAACAAAACAATTTAGCTACTATTTCGTCTTTGTGTGATGGAAGACTTTCTGCATTCAAATATATTATATCACTTTTTAATAGTAAATTAGGACTTTCTACATGTTTTTTTGATTGTAACGCACTTGTCTGTCTCCATCGACTATTCTAGGAACATTGTTTATGTACTTTATTATTTTATTCTCACCATTGTTCTGATATTCTTGTAGCTGCTTTTTAAGGTTTTGAAAATAGGTTTGTTGTGCCTTGGTTTGATCGGAAAAGATTTTCACACCAGGGACAGATAATTTCTGTTTTTGTTTCAATACTGCGAGTGCTTCATATTGGTTTGAAAAACATACTTTGATTGGACGATTTTTAGTTGGATCGTATTTCCCCAACCTAAAGACGTTTATGTTCGATGTATCTACATCAATATCTTTGACAAGGTGTTTGATACTATCTTTATCCTCCGATATTCGCATAGCCATTGTGTTTTGTGTTGGTTCTTTTATATTGAGTACAATTATGTTTGATGCTCTTTTTTGTCTCTCACATAGTTCTGCAATTGTTTCTTCATTGATAGTATTTCGATTTACATCTGTCATTGTTGGTTGATTCGATTGGTTTCTGGTTTCCTCCTTTTGTGTCAGTATTTCAAGTTTTTCCTCGACAACTTTCAGTTTTTTCTGCAATTCAGGAACTCTCCAAAAGCCCGCTTCGCATTCATCACAAAGGAAGATTAATTTTCTTCCGCCTTTAAGCAGCAGACATTTAACTTCCGACGCTGTCAATCCGGCACATTTAGTGCAAAAACATTGTTTACATGAGTCACAGGGAAACACTGAGTTGTTATCATCGTTTTTACACTTGGTACATTCACTCATGTTTTTTACTGGTGAGTGAAAAATGCTACAGATATACTTTTATCTACTTCACTTTTTGTACGTAGGCAAAAAGCTACAGCAGTAAAATGTCTACTTATTCTTGATTTCACTGAATTCCCACTCACTTACTTGGTTATTATGTCACTGTGATCCCTTATATTTCACTATAAACTGTATCATATGATGGCGGATATTTTGCGCAACATAACAATATGATTTTCATTATTTCATTCCAAAAGCTTACTATGTAAAAGTGATAAAATAGCGGAGCTAACCGACTCGTGACCGACTCGTCGTGTAAAAAGTGGCAATGATAAGTGCCAAACATCAGTATACAGAAAGCCGACTCATACCGGACAATACCTGAACTTCGAATCGAACCATCATAGTGCTACAAAGAGAGGGGTTGTTCGATCGCTGGTGGACCGTGCCTACAACCTATGTAACACAGATAAAAGTCTTACCATCGAATTGGACAATATCAAGAATGATCTGCGACGAAATGGGTACCCCAAAAAACATATAGAAGAGGTTCTAGCTCGCAGGGGGGATAAGAACAAGAAACCAGATGAGCCGACACAAACCACCCTGTGCGTTCCGTATGTTAGAGGTCTATCGGAAAGAATAAAGCGAATTGGGTCGAAATACAAAATACGGACATGTTTCAAGGCAGGTAACACTATTCGCAGCCATCTCACAAAGACCAGACCACGTAACGCTGACATTGACTCCAAAAACTGCATCTACCGCATCCTTTGTGAATGCGGCGAAGCTTATCTTGGAGAAACTAAGAGACCACTTAGCGTTAGACTCGCTGAACACAAGAGAAACACGCAACGAGGAGAAACATCAAAGTCAGGAATAGCGGATCATGTCTGGACGACCCAACACAACATAAAATGGACTGAAGCCGAAGTCATCCATAAAGAAGAGGGCTGGTATAGAAGGAAGTTTAAAGAGAGTGCATATATTATGAACAACAAAGTCTTTAGTCAGGACAGCATAGAAATCCGTAATGTGTGGAAACCCTTAATTAGTGGCATGGATCAATTGAAATTGCGATAAGAATTAACAATGCTGTACCGGAGGGACCTGGCACAGTAATTAACAAGCTTACCTGAATACCGCCAAATTACCCCTAGGCTAATGACACAAAATTATCCACAGCATATATAAGAAGTATCCTTGAGATTGTCGCATTATACACTTGATAACGACTGTAGATTTCAACAGTTGACACGTCGTGATTAAAAATTGCAGAGAATTGAATTTTTCTTTGTTCTTTTTTAGACAATGAAAGTCCAGAATAACCTTACTCAAAGTGAAACATTGTCAACCACTTTCAAACAAACGTATCATAAGATAGTTCGTAAATGAAAACCCCGGGCTTGGCCCCACCAAAATCGCTTTGTGGAATTTTTAAACAAGAAATAGTGAAAAAAAATTACAACTTTTCTGTTTTTTGAGAATATCTCAGAAAGTATTGGAGGAATCGTTTTACAGTCATTGAAACTTTTGTAGACAATTATAAAACCTACAAAATATTTTATTATACGACCAGATCGGTGCATTTCACTGAGAAAATCCGGGAAAACTTCGAAAAAGGTACCATTTTAAAAAAATTCATTATATTTATAAATCTGAAGCTGGACCTGCAATATTGTGTAAACTGATGGACATGTGGTTCAACTATGCGCAAGATGGTTTCTGTCCAATGTGTAGTTTTTGCACAATCGCGTTATAAACAATTTAAGGGCAAATCTTTCTAAATGCGCCAATTTGAGGGAAATCATCTTATTCAAATTCTGTAAACGGCATTTGGAAGTAGAGATTAATATTTACAATTTGTGTATTTTGGATTTTCACCTGAGATGTGGGAAATGTGTTGAAAATGTCACTGGAAGTCAAGGTGCATTTAGTCAACATCATTTTAAAATTGTGCTTAAATATATGTTAAAACCAAAAGTTGAATCTGTTATATCAAACCATTTATACAACAATATTAGGTTTATGCTAAAAACATGTTGCCTTGAAAATGCCAACTTCATAAGAATCTTACTTTTACGATAAAAATATTGCCCATAATTCACGTGTACCTAAAGTTTCATGTCATAAAATGTAGCTGTCATTCTTAAATTTATGCCTTAATCTAAAATTTAAATAATATTAGGTCTCAGTCGGGGCGTGGCGCAGTGGTTAGAGCGTCCGACTCTTAGTCGAAAGGTCCGGAGTTCGAACCCTGGTTGGGCTGGGATTTTTTAATTTAATTTAACCGATTAAATTATTAAAATCTCGTGGCTTGACTAGGGTGAGTCCTGCACGATTCACTGTTACGTTCCAATTAACAGTGCTGCTCCTAAGGTGGCGCATGCTGGAGTTAGTAACAAGGCCTATAAAGAACACATGGCTAATGACCATAGCAGTCGATGCCAAAACACCAAAGAAAAAAAAAAAATTAGGTCTCATACAAAATTATTTTTAAGGTTATGTTTATGTCAGTGCTTGTGCTAAAGTTACGTTTATGTTGACTAAATGCACCTTCACTAAATGCTTCAAAGTGCACCAGAACTCAACTCGAGTTAACATCAGTGCGACTTTGGGTGACTTGAAGCGTTTTGATCGAGGGGGAAGTAACTAGCCATTTTTTGTACACCTAATGAAAATAATGCAGTAATTAACTCTAATGAAAAATAATTACCATTAATGATGTTATACTATTCATCGGAAAATCACTGATTAAAATCCGCGTCTGCTCAGCGATCACCGAGGCGATTACTTACCGATTGTCAGACGGCATAAATTTGCCAACTTGGAACCGAAAAAAATCATATCACGGATCCCCAGAAACATAGATTTCGATTTTAAGTTGAATATGAAATGATTAATGAAGTAATGAAAATGTTATGATGTACACCTAATGATCAACCTAACCTAATGATCAACTTTCAGCATTTTCAACACATTTATTCCCACCTCTCAGGTGAAAATTCAAAATATACAAATTGTAGATTCAGATCTCTACTTCCAGATGCCGTTTACAGAATTTGAATACGACGATTTTCCTCAAATCGGCGCATCTTGCAAGATGTGCCCTTAAATTATTTATAACACGATTGTGCAAAAACTGCACATCGGACAGAGAACATTTTGCGCACAGTTGAACTACATGTTATTATCAATCACTTTCCGCAATATTGTTCAGCTTCAGATTTATAAAAATTATAAATTTTTGAAAAAATGGTCTCTTTTTCGAGGTTTTCCTGGATTTTCTCAGTGGAAAATGCACCGATCCGGTCTTATGAAATTCAATTTTGTAGATTTTATAAATCTCTACAAAAGTTCCATTGACTTTAAAACGATTTCTTGAATAATCTTTGAGATATTTCCAAAAAACCAAAAAAGTTGTAATTTTTTTCACTATTGCTTGTTTAAAAAATTCCACAAAGCGATTTTGCAGGGGCAAAAACTGGGGTTTTCGATAACGAACTATCTTATAAAAATTAGTATAGGCCATTTGCGTCTCTTTATATGTGAAGGGCAAATCCTTTATAGCTTGAAACGAGGTGTTCAATGAAGAGCCAAAATTATAATCACCTGCCAGTGAATAGGAAAACATAAATAAAAAATACCCTAACATTCTATATCTTTAATATTAGCCACAAAAATATGTTGGCATACAGCGGAATTGCAAGGTACAATATTTCGTTTAAATCTTGAATTCGCACTTGTCCATCTGAAGGTCACCATTAAAGCAACTTTTCACAATGATGCCTAATCACAATATAGTTTTTAGTAACTGTATCATATTCAATGCAAAATTGATAAGCGGAAGTCAAAACAAACAAAGAGTACTTTTTATTTATTGCATTCAATATGATAAATCATTTTATTTACACAAGAATAAAGCTCGAAAAGCTATTTTGTTATTGAATTTGGTGTTGAGAAATATTCTGCCATGGATATAATGATATGAACAGAGTGGACCACATATTTATCTGCCTTTAAATCAATTATGTAAAT
The DNA here is from genome assembly GCA_944452925.2 of Chrysolina oricalcia. Classification (NCBI taxonomy): domain Eukaryota; kingdom Metazoa; phylum Arthropoda; class Insecta; order Coleoptera; family Chrysomelidae; genus Chrysolina; species Chrysolina oricalcia. The sequence continues at coordinate 13,186,750 of OX101818.2, read as the reverse complement.
TCTGCACGACAATATATAAAACAGAGTTTTATCCCAGGAAAACGAATGATTAATTGATGTTTTATTATCCTGGAGTTCACAAAGCTGCCACAACATAATTTCCAAAAATGATAAATGTCCTCCCGTTTCAACATGTCATCCAACATCAAGGCGGAAAAAAATTGAATTTTTATTGTGTATACTGCAAATACTTGTAAAGAAAACTTGCTGATACCTGCCGTGCAAAATAAATTATATCCACCACTGGAGAATAATTGTTTAATTAGACATGCTGGAAATCAAACAATTATTCTATCCTTGGGGTAAGGATGATTATTGTTTGTTTGAAATACCTGTTCATTCAATTACCTAACCCGTTGATTTCCCGGGTATATTTGAAAACAATGGGTTTTTATTGACAACAAAAATTCGAAAATTCTTATGAAGGACGCAACACCTTTTCATGGAATTGGCTTTTGGTTTCATTTCCTTTAGTTTTTTTTATTCCATTGAAGGTGTTGATGAACAAAAAAAGTCATCAGATTTAGTTGAGTGAATCAAAAAGGTTTTTTGTTAAATGATTACAATTATATGAAATAGAATATATTAATGCAAGTTATTTTGTCCATCAAACTATTAAAAATTCTTTAATTGACATACCTCTATTTTTGAAACACGAGAAATAAAAATGACACAATTACTTTCATTGGTGAGGCTTTTTTCTAATCTTGAAATATTCCATTTTTAAAATTCAATCAGTAGTACCTTGGATGGATTAAACTAACCCTGTTTTTAGGTACACAACAAATGACGAAATAAATAGTTTAAAATACAAGCAACAGAAAATTTAACCAAAAGTTATTCCTCATACTAGTGCGGGGAATTCTAGGTACATCATCACTGGGAAAAAGTACCACCAAACATATCATTTCATCTGATCTTTGAAGATTGGCATATCCAGCAACAACATAAAAGACAACTGATTCACAATAATTTATCCAGACACATGAGTATCAGTTACTTCTAGTTACAATTGGTTACATAAATTACATGATGCTAGACTCCAAGCAAAAAACACTTGGGCCATTATTTTGGTAACTTTCTGTGATAATGCACAGTCAAATTAGATAGTCAAAAGAATCAGTTTGCATTTCATGTTATCGTTGAATGTCTGATATAAATAAGTATAGTATAAATACAAAAAGCTTATATAACAATGTATATTTAAAAAATATTAAAACATTTAAAAACTGCCAAAAGGTGGGTCTACTCTGTATCGCTAGGTAATTATATACAAATCGAAAACTTTACACTGCTGAAATTGTTTTTAATCTATTATACACGCTAAAAATCTCGGCCTCACTCGCAACACAAAAATATGAACTTGAGTTTTAAATAATGTTACTAGTAATGTTAATGACTATCTGAACGCCACACTAAACTAATCAAATAACAGCTATATTTCTAAGAAACATAGCACTTGCATGGTATTAAGAATAAATAATGATAGTGAAAAAATGAGTGCGAGTTTAAAAAATTAAGATTATGCAAATGTAAGATTTTGCGATCTTCTTGGTAGGTATACACTTCGGAACATGTGTCATTTGAGCAAATTACTATTTCTTAAAGAATATTTGGTGAGTATTCCACAAAATACTTTGTCACAATCCAAGTTTTTATTACAAAAATTGATCAACAAACTTGCTTCCAGTCACAAGGTTGTGTTCAACATGCCGGTTCTTCCAAAAATATTACTAAGTATAATCTGTTGAAGATTCAAATTCACAAAAACATTTGAATATTAATAATTTTTTTCATGAAAACTTTCCGTCTGAAAATTAAAACAATGTAAATGCAAGGAACTGTATGCAAGTGTAGACGGACACATGAATCAATGAGACTGTTGCCCTGAATAAAATTATTTAAAAAAATTGTCCGTTACGCATATCATTCTGAATTTGACTCCTGAAAAAAAAAAATTTCGGCACAAATTCTTTATTTGATTTATGTGAATAGCATTAAATACCAACCTACTTAATTGGTAAGCATTTTTCTTTTGAAGATGATACTGTACTCTATCACACATCCAAAAATCTCCAAACCTTGAAACAAGTTTGCAAAAAGATATTAAAACAATTGAAACATGGTTGAATGAACTTAATTTATCTATTAATTCTGAAAAAATCGTCTATATGATATTTAAACAAAAGAATATGTAAAACATTATAATTGAAAACAGAACTATTGCTGAAGTTGAGAAACACACGTGTTTGGGTCTGATGATTGAAAAAATTTAAATTGTCATATAGAAAAAATGAAAAATTTTATTATTCCTCTGACAGGAGCTATCAAAAGAATACAGTTTCTGAGAAAAAATATTCAACTGTAAATAAATAATGTACATATTATTATCTCTCGAATCAGATATATGATTTATAGATTGATGAATAATGAAATAAAAGTAGTATTTGGAAAACCTTGGGATACACCATACTCAGATTTGTAAAAAATCACCAATATATGATATTGAACCAACCTATTAAATTTGAAAAGGCTATTTGCATTCAAGTTAACCAAAAATATTCAAAAGAGTAATAAACCAATTCAGAAAAATTCCAGAATACATTACCAGAACAAATAAAAAATTCAAAAGTTATAATTTAATTTTCCAAAAATTTTAAAGAAATTTCACTATTGAAATGATGTTCATGAAAATATTACAAAACTTTATGAATTGTTTGTATTATTTGATAGTCTATTAGAATTTGTTTACTGTGTTTGATCATTAATGAACATTCAAACTTCCTTATATCAGAACTTGTTCTAACTGGAAGTTATTTCTATAAATAAATAAATACTTTTCGTTTCCAAAAAAACGTTGAAATAACAGATTAGTGATTGATTGATAGAGTACACCCTATGTATCAAGGTAGCAATAATGTCACCCTAAAGAATTTTTTGGCAGATTTCATTTGACTTTGCCTCGACTTTGACAAAAAATATATTATTATTTCCAAACCAGACGACCTTTTTGAAATACTATCGTTTCGCAGTGTAAACTAGAACAGAAAATTACTTATTTCGCACTAGTGCAAAATACTTAATTTCGCAATGGTACAAAAAGAAATAAAGCACATTGTAGTTTGTCCTAACACTAGATTTTACTGTAAAAATTACGTTTTGGTAGGTATTAATCGGAATCATGCAAAATTTAATGTTTTTGTTATTATTCTGTAAGTAAAATCTCGTAGTATTTTGCTTTTCAGGTCGGTCGTTGGAAAAGTATATCGTAAAGATTTTCTTGAATTTGCATTTTTTCATTTTTAGACTGGAAGGTTAAAACACCTAAAAGCCGCAAACTAAATTTCCCCTCAAAATAAACCTTTCAAACATTAACTATTTAGGTAATAATATTACCAAAAAAAGATTTTTGTGTAGAAAAATAACTGTATCTATAAATTATGCATAACATTTTTAGAAATCTGTTAAGCTGAAAGTGAGTAATGGTATTGACAATTTGAAAAAGTTTCTAGAAGTGTTACTGATGACAAGGATATTAAAACTCACGTATACTTTGGCGAGCTTTTTGAAAATATCCGAACATAACAGATTTGAGACAATCACAGAGAGCCATAAAATTGTTTTTCTGTGGTATTTTTTCGTTTGGTTTCTGTACCAAATCATTGCTGAAGACATTGTTTGCAAACACATACAACTGTGTATAAGTGTTTGTCTCTAGACTCGCTTGAAATATGGATCTAGATCTATCCAGAAATCTAATATAAAATACCAAAAAAGGTAGAATGAAAAAAATTGAATAAATGACATGATTCATCTAAGTTTTGCCACAATATGTTTCTGTTTGAAAAAAACCCTTTGTTTTATTTGATTTACCCCCATTGTCGATAGCTGAAAACAAGTTCGACTCTACAAAAAAGACAATCAGTTCAGTTCTGGTTATTAGAAGAACAGATTCAGGTCCTGAAAAGGTACCCAAAACCAGTTTAATTGGAAATGATTTGTTAATGCACTAGAAAAAATATTTTTCTTCGACAGTGCGCTAAGGTTGTACACTCTGTTCACAGTGCATAAAGTGATACATTTTAACACAAGTGCCTAAAAAATCAACTGTGCTTAAAGTAATGTTATAGGCACTGTTCACACATTTTTCAAAAAGACGGTATTTTGCGTCTGATTTTACTCGGAAGTCCTCATTGATATGACGAAAATTGAAAACTTCACAAGATAAAACATTCAACAATTGCTACAATTTGTCATTATAATAACTGTCGTAAAAAAAATGTGTATGATACATTTTCGAAAAGAGCTTTTTTGTACTCTGCTCCGCCTTATTCAACAAACTTCTCGCTCATACAAAAAAGTTCTACTTTACGAACTTGTATCATAAATAACTATTTTTCTACAACCGCTTAACAAAGAAGACTTTGATTTTTTAAGATCTCATCGCAAAGTTGACGTTTTCCTAGAAATGTCATTTTGTGACAGAATTCTCGCTCTAGAACGGGAATATTTCGATCTCCAACGTTTTTGTAGAAAACGAACCTATTCTTGCATGATCGAAAATAACTACAATGAATTCAAATCTTGGCATAAGTTATTCTACCGTTTTTTTTTGAGATGTAAATTATTGGATATTTGGATAGCTTAGATATATAGCATGGCTACTGAGTGTTCATTTCCTCATTGGTAATATGATGTGCATATGTTGAATGAAGCATCGAGCGTTTTTGTCTAAGAGTTGCGTTTGTAGAAAAAATCCTATGTGTATTTCGAGCAAAGTGTCATTGCCGCTCTCCAAAGATTACCTTAACTATCTTGGTCGTGCGACAATCTATCACTTTGAACTGTTTTGTTTATCAATCTGACAAATACCTATTCATCATTGGCATACCTAGTATAAGGTGAAGAAAATGATTCATTTGAATTAAAATTCACGTTAATAATATTTATTGTTTAAAATTCACGATTTTTCAACATTTATCGTACTTGACGGAAGCACATACATTTATCTGAAATTTGCGAGAGAGAGAGGGGAAATTATCTTCGAGGCAAAAAGATAGAATATTGCACAGGCAATAAACTCCATCGGGACTAAAGATGCATCTTAATCCTTTAGTATACTGGGTCTGTAACTTTCTCTTTTGACAAAAAAAAACATTATGCACCTCATACATGTTTTCAATGGTTTATTGAAAGCAATAACATGACTGATTCGACTTATCCACATTTTGTCACCTGTCAAGGACTTAAATAATTTTTTTGTTTTCAAAAGAGATGTCATATGTTTTATTGTAAATTATGATAGGCTCCGTCTTTCTGAATTCAACCATATAAAACACTTTCATCATAATTACGTCGAGTAAAACGGGAGTTAAATGGCCTGCTACGTCTCCAGATCTTACCCCACTGGACTTTTTTCTCTGGCACTATCTCAAATATTCAAAGAATGTGCTGACGTTAGAGCCCTGGCAAATAACGAAGACCTCAAGAACAGAATAGGTCCGAGTTGAACATAGTCAGTTGTCGAATCATGAAATTGTATTGGTGCAGCCATGTGTGAATGAAATAATCAGTACAATATCAGAATAATTTATTTTTCTCGACGTAATTATAAGAGAAACGTGTAATGTTTTATATGGTTGAACTCAGAAGACAACCTCTATCATACTGTACAATAAAAAATATGACATTTCATTTGAAAAAAAAAATACCATGTGGGTGACAAAATGTGGAAAACTGGATTCAGTCATTCAATTCCTGGCAGTAAACCATTCAAAAACTTTATGAGATTTGTTTTTCTTCAAATAAGAACGCGAATACCTGTATCACCCGGTATATTACACTATTATGTGTGAAAACATTTTTCAGTTTCCCTCGCCCGATTTACGGAAAAAAAATGCTTTCACTTGATCAAGTATTCTAAAACTGGTATTTTACTCAGGGTATTTAATTGTGTCCATACAATTATCTCCAAAAGATAATTTCCTCATTATTCAACTTGGAAGACAACAATAATAAAATCCTATGAACATTCTCAATTATTGTTAGATTTATACTGCTGTAGAAATGTCAATCTATTTGTAAATTAATTATTTTCTTCAACTGGAATGGTCTACTGAAAAAACCACAACAGACTTAAAATAGAACCTAGTGCCAAACAATAACACATTGTTTACAAAATTCAGATTCTATCATGATGGATTAAAGTTCGATAATATAAATTCAATGTACAATTTTTATTAGAAAACTGATGTATCATATGAATCCCCTCCAGCTAAACTGGAATAAAGTGAAAGGAACCAACAAATTTAGAAATGAATATTTAAATTGAAACTAAATGTATCCAGTATGTTACATACAGCGAGTGTCAAAAAGTTTGCACCATTTGTAAAACATTTTTATCATCAATTTTTTAGAAAATTTCGAAAAAGTTTATTTAGAAAGGTTGTTTAAAATTAAAATCAATTTCTACATTTGAAATCATAGCCCCCTAAACAACAAACCTTTTTACTCAACTAGTAATTCAAATTCATCTCTCATCACTTAAATGAAATTTCAATGCATAATTTAGTCTCATTGATTTGGGCGAGATTATTGACGTTTGTTGAAAATGGTATGTACAAAATAATTACACTGTGATTAATTGAAAAAAATTACTGAATTAATCAACTTATTGAAATTAAACAATTAAATAATACAAATCAGCAAGTTTACAATTACTTTATTCATAGTGTTACCTCATAAGGTAATAATAAAAAGTTTGTTGCTTAGGAAGTTGTAATTTCAAATCTGGATATTGTTTTAGATTGTAAATAACTTTTCTGAATAAACTTTTTCGATATTATCGAAGATAAGGGTATTTTACTATCTATCAAAATTACAAGTTTTTGCTCAGCCCTATATACCATTCGTGGAATTGGACATCTTATAACTCTAATTAGAACCAATTTTTGTTTTCTTTTTCTAAGATGTTTTGTACAATATTTTCAGCGATAAACCTACATTTTAATCTGGTTCTGAAAGTCTAAAGTATTTTATATTGTAAGAGTGTTTTGACTGACTTTAGGATTTTTTTAATTTTTATTTTTCATATTTATTTTATATTATGTCTTGACCTTAATTATAACTTTTATTAATGTTTTTATATTTTATATAGCTTTTATTGACAAATTTATACACATTTATGTAATATTAGCGATTCTGCTAAATAAAGGATTTATATGGAAGTTTCTGCATCAACTTTTCTAAAGAATAAAATTCTCTGTCAAGTAGAAATATTTCCAATATGGTGCAAAATTTTTGATACTCACTGTATAGTGGTAATTGTTAATCATTTTCTGAAAGAATTATTTTTCATTTTCTGGACACAAACAAAAATTGTGTAGAATTGCCTCGGCAACAAGATATTGAAAGCAACTTCATTTACAATTAATATCTTTTTGAGAAAAATCAGAATATTCATCTGTAATTTTCAAGAACGTATTATTGCCTGAGTAAAATCAGGGTGTATCTAACACGAAAACCGAGAATATTTAATAATTTAATTTTTTACATTGTTATATGGGCAAATTTCAAAAGGACCTTTGCCTTCAAATATCGATCTCTGGAATATACCCCCAATATAAATTTTCTTGGTTGCTAAATGTTGCTGCAGTGAGTTATTTTGTAATAAAATCTATTCTTCTAGTAACCAGAAACAAAAAAAATATAGATTTGTATCAGCCATCAATTGAAAACTTCAATTGCTTCGAATGGCATTCTTGAGATTCAAATTCAAATATTTCAAAATATTTTGTTGAATGCAATTTCCCAGAATATATTTCTTCCTCAAAAAAAATTGTATCAACTATTGACAAAATCAAGGGTACTTAATGATTTCAGCAGCTTAGAAGCCCATTCTCATAAAGAACAAATATGGGAAGGGGTAAAATTGTTCTTAGAATCGAACTTACTAATAAAAATTACTCACTTATTTGGTAACAAACAAAAAATGTAAGACTGTATAAACAAGCTGCAAATAAATTCAATAAAAGATTATTTTTTTCACCTTTTTGAGATCAAAACCCAGAACAATAATTTTTACACTATAGTTACTTACATACTTTAAACTCTCAAAATGAACAAATATAATAATAAATAAAATATAATGTTTTTTGTACAACTTACTTCCAGATAATTTTTTGGAAAGATATTTGAACTTCTAGTACCCAGAATCATTTTTGCAATCAGGTCATTAATTTGGTCACAAGAACATTTATAAAATATCAGCAAATTATTCTAAAATTCAGTTATAGTACATTCAAATTGCATCTTTGAATTCAAACTAGGCATTATTTTAAAATTTTTGTTGAGGGATAGGTCCCAAAATATATTTCTTCAATTCTTATGAACTCATTGCTGTAGTGAGTTTATTAGGACTGAAATCTGATCTTTAATTAGCTAGAATCATGTGATAGTTTTTGAAATCTAGGACATTTACTTGATCAGTAACAAAAAGTCGATTTTGTCAGCAAGTAATTGAAATCTTTGATGTTTCCCACATAAAGCAAACAGACCTATCCTGAGAAAATCACCTAGCCGTTGACATCAGAACGACACTGTTTCACGAAGTATACCACTCAAGAAGATCCTCAGTACTCTGCAAAACGAGTAAGGCTTTCTTAGACACTCACAGATATGGTACGACTTAATTAAACTTACGTTCAATAAGGGCTAAACTAAAGCTACAAGATTAGTTCGAACAACTCGACATGGGTCGTCATCACGCAATGTGTCACTTGAAGGTGGCAGCACTACTGCGACCGCACGGCAGTAGCACCAGCTGCTGATCCGTCTCACTGTACTGTAGTCATTTCGAGCGGAGGTTTTTCTTCTTCTTCCTCTTGAAGAAGCCGCAGCATTTAGTTTCGTCCACCATCTCCACTTCGTGGGGTTGCGTGATGGGAGTGTTGCTGTGGCCAGCAGTGGGATCATCTGCGTTCAGTTCCCCATTGGTTGAGCTGACTACTTGTACCGACCCGTGGCGGTCCGCAGGAGTCAAGTTGCCTAGGGTGCTTTGCTTGGAAGCTTCAGGCCATGCGTTTGTTTTGTTCTTGGCTATCGCATGTCGGTCTCTATTCGGTGAGACGACCACCTCGTGAGCGTTTGTTTGGAGAGATCCTACAGGAGTGGTCATCGTCTTACCTGACCAGTCGTACTCTCCATCGTCACTGTAACCTTTTTTGTTGAACAAGGAAATGAAAAGATTTCTCAAATACTCGTAGTCCGGCGTTTCGAAGAAGTCCAATCTTCTGACATATCTCAAGTACGTCGTCATTTCCTCTGGGTGGCCTTCGCAGAGAGTATCTATTGGAGTGGCACGCTTGGTATCTCCTATTTTCTGGTAGCGCTCCTTGAGAGTGTCAGCTTTCAGCCCCTGCCAGGGCAAGGAGCCTCTCAGAAAGTACATGAACATATGGCCTAGGGCTTCGAGATCGTCTCTTCTAGATTGTTCTTTACCTAAGTGAGTGTTTATCGACATGTACCTAGCTGTACCTGTCAACGATTTGTGTTCTCTATAAGGAATATGCTTATTGGTTTCAAGCTCGATATACTCCTTGGCTAGTCCAAAGTCTATAATGTGGATGATTTTTTCTCTTTTAGTGCTGCTACGACCGATGAGGAAGTTCTCTGGCTTTACATCTCTATAAATAAGGTGTCTGGAGTGGACATATTCTATACGGTGTAAGAGTTGTATTGCAATCATTAGAACAGTCTTAAGCGAGAATTTTCGATCACATATGTCAAACAAGTCTTCCAGGCTTGGACCAAGCAACTCCATCACTAAGGCATTATACTTCCCGCAAGGTCCGAAGTAGTAGACATCCGGTACTCCCTCATGACTGCCCAGCAACTTGTAGAATCTATACTCCAAATGCAGCTGTGGCGCCTTTGATTTCATGGGTTCCATCTTGATAGCCACATGTTCATTATTATATAGGTTTTTCCCCAGTCGGAGCTCTCCGAAGTTACCACAGCCAATTTTCTTACCCACTCGGAAGTTTGGGCCCACCATGAGAACTCCAGAACTTGAATTCACACTATGCCGGGCATTGTGACTATCAGTTGCGCCATGGCGTTTTGAATTTTTTTGTTTCTGGTCCGCTTTGTCCATTGTGATATATTTTCAAGTGAGAAGTACTATATTGTGTTTTCTATGCAACAATGTACTCGAGAAAATGTTCGTAGAGCAGTGTTTTTCCATAAAGTAACATTTACATCACATTTTGTTTTATCACAGTCATTTCAACAATGAAAATTTTGGTAAGTTATAAAAGTTTAAGAAGAGGTTAACATTGGGAGAAAATATGTTCTGTCTGATGAAAAAGCACTCCAAAAGATATTCTTGTAAGGAAAGATACTTGGGTGGTTTATCTGAAAAGAAAAGATTAACTACATTTTTACTGTGATTGTGAAACATTTCAGTATCATTATTATATTATCATGATCACTTAAGTATCATAATAAGTTAATGTGGATGATAAGAATGAAAACATAATGAAATAGATAACAATCAATTGAAGATAAGCTGATAGAAAAGTGGGATCAAAATAGGCTACAAATATGGGTAATTTGAAGTTCACAAAAGGATTAAATTTCAGAATAGCTCAATGATTATTTTAAGTCAAGAGTATACAGCAACATGAGTTGCTTTTATCAGAAAATAGCACTATTCCTTTCACTCTACAATTCTTTGTTTCTTGAAGGATGATTTGGCTCTATTCAGTTTGCATCAAAACGGCAAACGTGTTTTAAAACTGATTATTTTATATATCTACCTTATTTACATTCTCTGGATGATGTATTCGCCCAAGCAATGCCCATTTAACTCACAGATTCCTGAAACAGAAAATACTCACTTTCAGAAAAACCACTAAGCTTCTGAATTATATACCGCGTAATGAAACTATGAGTACAATTTACCTAAAAATTGTGCTGTTTAAGATCTCTGTAATCCTACTTCCTAAGATAAAAATTGACATCCATCTATTATTTGCTGAACCTGGAGAGAACCATGGGTTCAAAACTTCACCGTACTTTCCAATAATCACGTTACCTAGCACTAAGATATTCCTAAACTAACACAAAAACTACAGCAGTTTAAAATATTTTCATATTGTAAGCTTTGTTTTGTAATACTAAAATCTATGACACCACCTTATCCGTATAACCTAGAAATTATGACATTTTTTTAACACCAAAACGTCAAGATTTGTCAGGATCTAACTTGTTTAGTGGGCAGCGTTCGAAATGCGGGGCTGGCCAGTGACCCTGCAGCTGGCCTGTGACACTTGTGACAGTGACAACTGAAGCCTGATCGGGATCCGAAATCGTGTTGCATGGTACCAATTTTGGATAAATTGATGAAGAAATTAGATGCGTACTAGGTTAGGTCAGGTCCAGGTTTGAATTTATGTAGGCCTGCATCAGTCACTCCACAGCGGCCCTCAGCCCATTGATCTCGCACTTATGTTTATATTTCTCCCAGTATATTTCAGTGAGTATATCTAATGATCTCCAAGCGAAATTGAGGAGTACATTGGAAGAACAATTTGCCAAATTTTCTAGTATTCATATATTGGAACCGATTGTCGAATGATCCCATCCCAGGACGTTGCTGAACATATATGTATATAAAATGTGAAGGAATCTGTATTTGTTCACAATGAGCATTAAAATGAATTAACAAGATTAACAGGACAGCTCAGTGCAATTATCCTATACAAAAGGAATATTTGGGTTGAAAATCTATCTACTTTTCTGGCTAATACCACGACGAATGTTGAATTACATCTGGTGAATTTCCATGCAGGAGTTTCCTACAAGGTTTTCTCTGCAATTGCTTGTTGCATGGAAATGTCCATTAAAACATTTGGACCACCTATAGATCGATTTCGGGGTCTTGCTCCTCATCAATATAATAATAATAATCTTTATTTGAAAAAAACAACCAAATACAAACATGAACAACCTGTAAAGGGTGTTTGAAACAAATGGGCGTCATCAACACACAAGTAAACCATTACACAAACAGTTATATAATAGCTATTTATGATACAAGTTCGTAAAGTAGGACTTTTTTGTATGAGCGTGCAGTTTGGTGAATGAGGCGCAGCCGAGTTCAACAAACACGCGAGTACAAAAAAGCCCTTTACGAAAGTGTTTCATACAAAGTTTTTTCTTCGACAGTTATTATATTGCCAAATTGTAGCAATTATATCATTAATTTGAATGTTTAATGATATGAATTGTCGTCGTATTATCAAATAAAGACTTCCGAGTTATATTTGTTGCAAAATACTGTATTTTTCAAAAATGCATAAATGTATGAACCGTGTGTAAAAAATTACTTTACGCACAGTTGATGATTTTACGCACAGGTGATTTTTTACGCACTTGTGTGAAAAAGTATTATTTTACGCACTGTCAGCAGTGCGTAAAAGCTTAGTTTACGCACTGTCGTAGAAAAATATTTTTATAAAATTTTAATTATGTAGGTATATGCAGACAACAACTAATGTATGCAGACATTAGTTTGTTTAACACAAAAAAATATATTTCATGAAATATAACAGCTACATAGCAAACATGCATGTTGCTAGGAAATGTTACTTCTGCTGGAACCCACATATGGCAGACATAATAATATGTATGTTTGATGGGTAGTTAAACTTATGTGTTAGTGTGGAATTATGCAGCACCAATTAACATTTATCAATCAACATTTATCATTTAACATTTATCAATTATAAGTTGAACTCCTTGCTTTGAAATGACTGCATTTATGCAGACATTTAACAATTATCATTTATTAATTATCATTTATCAATTAACAATTACAAAGTTGGCCTTCTTTCAACTTTCTTAGATTAAATGTACCGAATTTTCTTTAAGTGCGCAACTAATACGCAGATAACTGCGGATTGGTCCGTCCGATCATAAAGTTAACATGTGATTCCTTTCAATTTTAAAAAAAGGGGCCGCTGTATTTGGTTTTGTTCATTTCATATTTATTTTTTTAAAAGTGATATAGTATGGATATGGATCCATTCTGGTCGATCTTGTTCGACAGTTTTCCATTATGTATGATAGCCCATATATGACAGCCCATCTCCTTTTTCTACCTTTTTTCAATATGAAGAAACTTGCTGTCAACATCATTAATGAAAGAAAAAATATTCTTCAATTTCACTGTATATTTTTAAAGTCGTATATTTCCATTTTCCAGTACACAAATAGAGTAAAATAGTCTTATGAAAAATGTAAGGTTATTTTTAAATGACCGAGTTCGCGTACTTGTGCGCATTCTTATTATTTTCTCCTAATTTATTGTTGTGTCTGCATAAATGGCATTTTTTGTAATTGTTAATTGATAAAACTTAGTGTGGATTTATAAATGATCATGTATTTGTATTCGGTTGTTACGAACTACAAGAAAAATGGGAAAGTTTCAAAATATTTGAACTTTATGCGGCACGTCTGGTAGCTATTTTGTTTGCAGAAAAACGTGGAATTCGGAAGGGTATGTTCTCGCCTTCAGTCATTCGATAAACGTTTTGATATCAACATAAGGAACACACCTAGGAACAAAATGAAATTTCGAACGCACTATTTACTGGTTGTCATGGTAATCACTTGTTCTGACATCTATCAGCTGAGTGCTATACCTGTCGCAATGAAATGATTCCAAGGGCTTGCGCATTGGACTTTAGTAAGAAGATCTGTTTAGGAGGGGTAGGGAAAGGGTTTAGAAATGGCCGCCGTGTATAGTGGTCGGAGTGTGATGGATCCGCAATTCGAAATACAAAATGGTGCAATTGACCGTTTAAAAAGACTTTATCCAGCTGTGAACGAAGACAAATCTCCCCTTCCCAGATCATGGAGCCCTAAAGAAAAATTCAGCTATATTGGATTGTCCCAGAACAACTTGCGTGTGCACTATAAAGGTAAGAGGACCTTCCAAGGTTCGACTTTAGTTTAAAATGGTCTATCACGCAGTAATTTTCTTGTTTTTACGTCATTCGCACTTTTGGAATGTGTTGTTTGCGATTGAGATTTATTCTGAGAAATGTCATCGACCGTGTTCTTTTTGATAGGGTTCCTTGAAGCAAACAAAGAAATCAGCTGTTCGTGACACTGAGTGAAAACAGAAAATTATCACCCCGCGACTTTCTATTGTAGATGGTCGTTTTCAGGCGACTTTTTCGTGTTTCTCTTTGTTGAGAAATTTCTTGATAAGGAAGGCCAGGCAACAAAATGTTGAAATTAACTGATGAAAGTGTGTTTACCTTCCAAAAGAAATAAAAATGTTTTCATGCATATGGAAATATAGCAATATTTTACGTGTCATGTAATTGGACCATTCATTTGTGGATTTAATGAAAGACAAGTGTGTGTCTGTGGATGATTGGGAATGGGGATCATCCTCAATAACAACAAAAGGTCCATAATATAAAAAAATTGTTTTCTGACCTCGTGTGTGTTTCAATCGTGAATTATTCAAGGTTAATGATAATGTTTATAATCTGCCTACACTAACGTTGGCACTAGAAATTTCGATTAGTTTATTACTTATTGTTACTCGAAAAATATTTTTTCAAACACATGTACTAAGATACTAAGTCAGTACAAACTGTGGGCAATCTGAAAATAATAATTTTGAATTTCAAATTTTTTCGTCAAACATATTTCTTTGTTGACAATTTTTTTATGTTCAAATACATACTAGGCAGTGTTTACATTCACGTGTGATGTGAAATTAAAATAATCACTTCCGCTATTATTTCAGAAAACGAAGAATTATCACCTTCACTATCTGATAATTAGGATTATTAGGAATGGATTTTGTTGATCATGCTTTTATTTATCTACAAATTTGCAAACATTAAAACTTTTGTTTCGATAATATTTTATACATATGATAGTTTATTTGCTTTCAATGTATCATTTTAACATCAGCTCATTTGTCAAAAATAGATAATTCCAAGACAGCAGCAAGACTGATTAGTCAGTCAAATAAAATCGACTATTAAAATATCATCTATTTTAAAGAAGGTTATAAACAAGGTAGGATATTATGCAAATATCTACCAGAAAATAAACTAATTCCCGGGCTAATACTGCGACAAACATTGAATAACATTTGATAGCTACTTGTGCAAAGTCAAATCAATTTTGTTCTTAAGATTATGGATATAGATGTACCTAATATTTGACTTAGAAAATATCACAAATAAGTCTAATAATATATTGCGGAAAAACTTATAATAAGCAAATGTTTAACCAAGCGATTCTTCTGAACTTTTCATGTTGCAGAATAAAACGAAAATACAATTAAAAAACAGTTGCGGAAATGACCGAAAAACCTATTTATAAAATATTGAAATCAAACCTTATAGATGTAACTAATGTCAGATGACTCAGATGTCACGTTATGAACATGATTGGAAATATCCGATGTTGCCAAATCACCATAAAAGTAGAAGAAAACATCAGGTCCGGGCTGATTGATACCAAGTGATTTGAATCACGATCAAAATAAAATCATGATTCAATTCAAATACATTTTTTTCATTCAGAGCAATTTCACAACATAATATAAAAATATTCTCAAATATCTTGTAATCGTTTCTTGCTGCTTATTAGAAATGTGTCTCCTTTCCTTAAATTTTTTTCTTGCAGTTTTTACAAGTCGCTCTAAAACCTGGTTCATTTCGATCTGTTGTTTTAACATAAAACTACCATATTTGAATATGTTGAATTATTTTCTTCCTGCCATTTGTAAGGTTTCACTGTTCAGAAAAAAAATTACAACTATTTACGTCCACTCCCTTGAACAACTACCTACTAACAAAATCGAGAACAAAATACACGAGAAGTCGAGAAGTATTGGGCAATGACAATTTATAGATTGAGAAAAAAAGGCGCGCCAGGATTTTTTTTGCAAGAAGCGCGTTCTGACAAATAATTAGGTTGTAATTTGTAGTTTATTTTTTAGACTGACATTAAGTAAAATAATTTGTTTTAATTTGAGAAAAGCGTGGTGATAAATTTTTTTATCAAAATCAAGAAAAAAACTATGATTTTAATTTTTTTGTGAATACAGTTACTTTGTAAAATTTGGTAATATCCAAATATTTCTTTACTTTGAATCTACTTTTCAACATTGAATATTTGGCCCATGAGGTGTTTGGTCTCCAGGTTTTAGACATTTCTAGAAAATCAGCCAAAAATATTCTTACCTACTTTTTCTTTATTTGGTGCTATCACTTTTTTTATTGTTTCACCATTCCATAAAACTCGTGTATGCTTCTCACACCTTTCTTCAGACTTCGTTAGCAATAACTCTGTTACAGATCAATCTGAGTGTACGGGGGATTTTCTTAAAATCAATTTTTAATTTTCAATTTCTTAATTTTTTCAAGAAATGGTGCAAATTGAAGGATAATTTTGAGCAAACGTTCTGACTTCTGCAGCAAACGAGTTAAAACTTCAATATTTTGTCATCAACCACTTATAATTGGCGATTAAATTATGTTATTGCTTTTCCCGCGGGAAAATAACACTTCCCAAACTAAATTGCGTGCGGATTTAGGATGAATCACGCACGCTTGAAGAAAAAACATGTGCCTTATGCAGATTTGCAAAAAATCACGATTTTTTTTAAATAAAATAATCTGTTTTTTTTTTATTAAGTCGTGATTTTTTTGAATAAATCGTGATTTTTTTCATTTATACTTATTTCTTTCTCAAATATGAAAATGAACTGTAAAATTACTCATTTTCATTATTTTTCTCTATCCGCCCAAAAATATTTGTTTACATTTACAGTCAGAAAATTTCGAGAAAAATTTCCTCGGTGACATTCAAAAAAACTTTTGTTGACATGAAAATTTTCGGCAGCATGCCTCGACTTTCCTGTCGGAACAAGAAAATTCGTTCGTCTTTATAATGTGAGGTTGACGCGAGACGGATCATTTAACTTATAGTCGACCCATACGTTCATAAGTAAACGTTCTTGTTCATTGTACGTATTATAATACCATTTACGCATTCGTTAATAATTTTTATTCGTTATTATTTATTCATGTAGGTGGTTATATTATGAACTATAATCTGTTTTTGTTGTTGTGATCGTTTTGTATTTTCTTAAGTTTAATTTATTAATATTTACGTTGGACTGATGACGATTAGTTGTTTTCACACTCACATAATGTTTGTTAACACTTAGTTTCAAATAAACCATGTTCCTTCTTTTGAATTTCCCGATGAGTTATCTGCTTCGGCGACTTGTTTTTACAGCAAAATGTAATTTGATTTCAATCACGATTAAAATTGAAAAAATCAGTGGATTTAAATCATTTGATTTGAATCGTCGCAACCCGGAGCTTGTGAAATTTTCAGTTGTAATACCACAAGAGAGTGAGAATAAAGTGAAAATAATTCGACAGATTTTTCGAAAACTTGTTACCAGGCAATAGCCACTCGAGCCATTCGGGCTCTCATGTCTATTGCCAAATAGCAACAACTTTATCGAACTCTCGTGTGGTATTCGATAGATT
Organism: Chrysolina oricalcia; assembly: GCA_944452925.2. Taxonomy (NCBI): domain Eukaryota; kingdom Metazoa; phylum Arthropoda; class Insecta; order Coleoptera; family Chrysomelidae; genus Chrysolina; species Chrysolina oricalcia. The sequence continues at coordinate 13,169,150 of OX101818.2, read as the reverse complement.
ATTTTTTGATGCCCCAATCATAGACACATTCTCTATTTAACATTTTTATTCATTACGGTTATCTAAATTAATTTTTCAATTTGCATGCAAACTGATGACAGACGTCAAATCAAAAGTATCAGTTGTTGTCACACAATAAAAACAAAATACCACGAATATTCCCGAGGCAATAATCTAAGTAGAAAATTCCCACTATAATAATGTTGTGATTGGTTTGAAAGTACATCATAGCTTTAAATTGATGGTTTTTATTGGTTGCAAGATATGTCGAAAAATAATCAGTAATATTTGACAATATCAATGCTTTCGCGTGCCTTCTCGAACTTTCGATTGAATTGGTATGCACATCTGTCTCAGGATCCTTGAAATGAATGGAATGATTGAAACTGAGGTGTTCGTATCATTCACGAGACAGTCGTAAGCTTTCCAGCAGCCAGAACATACAGTGATTCCAACATAAGGTTGTCCACCACGGGAAAATCTGAAACGGTAACAGATACAGTTTTGGGTAAATGGGAAAAAGTTGCATAAAACAAAGGACATGTATTTAGAAGTATGAAATTTTCAAAACATATTTGATTTTCAAATTATTTTGGAAAACCTGTATTTTTCGATTTCTTATTTTATTTTTGTGTGGTGTTATCGCCAGAGCTGGAAAAATATGCTGTACTGGAACTGGAACAATCTACTATAATCTACTTTTAAATGAAGCTGTTTATTTTTATTATTGAAAACATGCTCGCTGCTCGCTATCTCATAGCAGCTTACGGAAAAACGACAAGACACGCCTTCAGAGTGACTAAGAAAATTACACAACCTAACCCAAGCTAACCTCTCCAATCAAGTTGAATTCAATCCGATCACACTCTACAAACGCTCATATAACCTGACAAATAATATACACGAAAATATGCTCGCTTCGTTCGCTACTTTTTGACAGATAAGATATATCAAAATAAGCTCAATCATATCAAATCACACCTAAAAAATCGCACTCAGATGATACAAACTCTTCGTACTATGGCAACTAAATGTGGTGTACCACAGGGTTCGGTATTAGGTCCCTCACTGTTCCTATTCTTCATCATTAGGCTAATCATTTTAGCACTTAAAATAAAAAATGGGGAATAAATAGCAAAACAATGCAAACCTTCACAAAAGTTTTATTCGATGAAACTTAATGGCGCCTCTACACCATCGGCCATGATGGACGAATACAGGCGATCACGATCGTGTGGAGGGCATATTCGCCTGTATTTGCCCATGAGCGGAGACGAACTTGTTGGTGGTTAAATCCACTAAATAAATAAATAGCGAAAGCTGCTAACATCCATGTTACAAACATATATATATACCTCATTTATGAGGTCTGAGGTGACAAATGACAATTAACAATAAATATGCACGATCTTGTAGATAGCTGCGCAATGATGGTGGCAATCGTGGCCAATTCTGTATTCGTCCTTCATTGCCGATGGTGTAGAGGCGCTATTAAAAATTTGTCCCGTCTTACAGGGTCGGCAACATTATCAAAAATGGAAACTATAAACAATTCTAGTTATTTTGTAGAGAAAAAATTGTCGCAAAATAGGGAAAACAAAGAAAATATTATCCTTTTTGCGACCGGTTCCAAGTTTAGCATCAGCGTGAATCAATTATTTATTCATACTTCTGTTTATAACTCGGCTGAAAAAAACTAACAGTGCCAATCGTAGAAAAACGTTTCTCTGTTTTGTTTACTTTAAACTAAAAAATGTTTTTTGCAAACTGAATTGATTATGGAAATAATGCAAACGTTTTTTGAATTGGTCGGGAACGTAGGGAGTGATTTCCTAGGAAACACATAAAATTTGCCATCGCAGCAAATTTCGTAAACTGTGTCATTTAAGAACAATGAAAAAATGCCAAATTGTTTTTTTATCTTGTCATTGTCCATTGCAATTGACAAGGATTATAATGCAGGTATAATAAAAACATACATAATTATGTAAACATGGCATGAAATTTTTCCAAGCTGCATCATGAATGTAATGTTAAAAACGTCATTCTAATGATTTGTCACCATCTGTGTTTCGATTATGAAATTCTACCATGACAAAAAGGTACATCAGGAATCAAGTAAGTAGGCCAGTTTTAGACAATAATTTCACAGGTACAAGTGATTACACCAGTGCTTTGATGCATCTTGGTTTCATTTAACTCAACTACGTTTAAACTTTTCCTAGTATTTCTGTTATACATTTCACGAGTTGGCAAACTAAAAAGACTTCCCATAAACATGGAAAACTATTCATGAAGTAAATATTATCGTCTAAATGAACACTGAACCCACCAAAACATTGTCGGAAATCAACTTATACACGTGATCGTTAATTAATGAATAAACAATTCCATAAGCAGTTTATCACAGCGTTTTCCATAGCAACAGATTTCTGATTTGATTATATTCAACTTGATTAAAACTGTGATCGCTCTATGAAACGACAGGTAGCTTATCAAACCACCAAACGTGCCCATTTGACCTACGAACACGACTGTGATTACTAACAGTGTGCATAGATTGGGTTCAATTTTTTTTTCAAATAATTCTCAAGTTAAGTGAACCAGTTCCATAATAATCAAAGACTAAAACTTTAAAACTTAAAAGAAATACTCGAGATTTGAATAAAAACCCCAATCATTGAAATGCTTCAACTGAGATTGCAGCTAGCATTGGACGCTGGTTCGAGACCAGGTATAGGAGAATTTTTTTTCTCAAATTTTATCGGTACGATAGACGGCCACATGTCTTGCTGAAAACCAAGTGTGAAGTGAGTTGCCTAGATGCCAATCCCGACGTCTAGCCAGAAATCACATTCATCGACCAGGACCGACCGTCCACCTACGACCAAAAATTGAAGTAGATATAACAATGAAAATTATTTATTTGAAATTTTGCAAGTCTGATCTAAATATACCATTTACAACGTTGTCAAATCTACATGTTGTTTCCACTAAATCTTCTTAAGTACTTATTTATTTAAATTCTCTTTAAATTTTGCGCATTTTATTTGAAACCACAAAGTTATATTTTTTTAACTGAAACAAATCAAACCCTATCGAATATTAGTCATAACTAATAAAAAAGCACTAACAAACAGGAAATAATACAAAACTACGTAGGTAGTACACAAATTTCGTATTATTACGGTAATTAATTAACTAAATTGTTTTTAATTAATCCAAAGACAACCACTAACAGTTCTTGGTTAACTAAGCGAGAAAATAAAAGACTTAACGTATTAAGTGTTCAAAATTTTGGGCATTATTTGCCAAACAATAACCAAGTCTGCCATACAATTCACCTACAGTATTATTTAATTGTTCTGGAGTAATAAGAGTCGATTAGTTTAGAGTTGTTTCCCTCAGATCATCTAAACTTAGAGGTCTATTTCTGTACATCTTTTCTTTCAGATGTCCTAAATAAAAAAAAACATAGGGGTCATATCCGGGGAGCGTCATCCCCGACCTGTCCACATTTCTGTGAATACCTCGTTCAAATTTTGTCGAACTTCCCGTGCAAAAATGGGGAGGTTCCCCATCTTGTTGAAACCATATTTGATGGATGTCAATGTTCAACTCTTGCAATTTAGGAAACACGTTTCTTCTCAGATGTTGTAAGTATTTTTTACTCGTCAGGTTTCCGTCGATAAAAAATATCCAACAATTGTGTTGTCAAGAATCCCAAGCCCAAACGTAAATATTCTGTGGATGCTGTCTATGTAATTCTTCCATCCAGTGAGGGTTAGTTCTACTCCAAAACCTACAATTGTGCCTGTTTACCTGCCCATTTAAACAAAAAGTCGATTCATCACTGAACAATATTTTGTTCTTAAAATCTGGATAATCGTTAATTTTATTCATTATTGTGACTTTAGAAAACTCGATACGGCGGTCAGGATCATCTTCTAAAAGTTCTTGAGTGTACATTAGTTTACAAGGTTTAATTTTTTCTTGCTTTAGAATCCTGTGAATTGAAGATTTACTTACATCTTCCAGGAAATTTTGTTTGCGTTCTGTTATAGACATTTTAGGATTCTCTTCTAAAGATAATAGGATATTCAATTTATGCTCATCTGTAGTGGCCGTTTTAGGTCTACCAGTTTTCGGAATAGTCTTGACATTTCCTGTTTGTTGGTATCTTTTTATAGTTCGGCAAACTGTTGATTTCTTAATTTTCGTCTTTGGATTGCAGTACCCGCTTATCATAATGTGTCACCCGGTGACTAGTATTAGTATTATGAGTAGTCCGAATAAGATTCATTGTTTAACTGAAACTTGTAGAAGTAAGACGTGTGAGGTGCGGAATATATTGAACTATTGTTAAAGGGAGTGTTTATTGTGATATCCCGACCATCCTACTACAGGATGTAAAGCATTGAATAATTCACAAACTTCTTGATAGCTTCTCATTTTATCGCCGTTACCACGATAGATCACTATTTTAATCCGTTCAGCTTCACTTAACAAAAAAAATATTTTATCATTCAAGTAACTTTCAGAATGATGACAGATGGTTGAAAACAATAACAATAAAAGCTGTTTTCAAAGGCCACTTCTTAATTTATACCTCATGATTATAACAAAATTTTATTTGCGCAAAATTTAAAAATAAAAATAAATACTTAGGATGATTTAGTGGAAACAACAGGTAAATTTGACAACGTTGTAAATGATATTTTCAGATCAGACTTGCCAACAAATTTTTAATAAATTAATTTTCAATGTCATACTGCCACGATTTCTCGAGATATTGAAATTTTGTGATATTTTTTAACGAATTGTTGAATTTTATATCATAGGGTCATAGTAATTTGAACACGACAAATCGAATGCCCTAAAAATAAACATAGTATTACATTTAAAAAAATAAAGTTGAGGGAAAAACTGTAAATCTGGCAACGTTGCAAATATTATTTTTAGATCCGGCATTACTGATAACCCCCGTATACCAAATTTCATAACTTTATGTCAAGCCGTTTCTGAAATATTCGGCCGTTCCGGTTCTTTTGGGAAACCCTGTATACAGGGCAATTCAAATTCGACCCCCACTATTGGGATCACCTAAACTACAGGAGATACGTCGAAGCTTAAATTGGGGCAAAGTTGCGTATTCTGGTGCTTAACAAAATACTGTTTTGAAACTTGGAAAATTCCGAGTATTTCCGTAAATATCGGGAAAAAACTGAAAATCGGAATTTTCGTTTTTATTTTTTTCTATCGTTATTTGACAACATAGCTCAAAACCAAAAGTACATTTTCATTGAAACTTTTTTTCAACTACACGTTTTCATGTTCAGATTTACTATCCGACGATTCGTCATCTGGCATTCATCATCAACTTTTTTTTCTGTTATTGGCGCCATATTGTTTTTTTATACAGAAAAATAGTGATTCTCATTCTGATTTCATTGCTGTATAATTTGTTATGATTTGAACTTTTGAAACCACAGATATTAAAAAAAAACAACTTCATCTGAAATGGTCATGACTCCATCGAAAAATTTTGTTTAATAAACACTAGTTGTCAGAACTTATTAAACATCATAAGTTTGCACAAATACTTCAGTCGAAATGTCCTCATTCTCAAATGAAGAAAAACGAGATATGTTGAGACTTTATTATAAAGATAGGAATAGTACGAAAACAGCACAAATTTATTTTGAATTATATCCGGAAAGACAACAGCCGGATAGAACATTATTCGGAATTTTCAAATTTTCAAAAACCAAGAATGAAATATGGAAGCAGAATGGAACAAAATATTAGACGTAACTTATTAGCCGAGGTAAAATAATTGTTCATTCCATATTCGAAGAAGTATAATTATTTTTGGTACTTTTTTAGATAAATGCAGATCCTTCCAAATCAACACATCAAGTCTCGGCAGAAATGGATGTGCCACAGACGAGCATTTGGAGGGAATTCAAAAAAAGTGGTTTGAAATGTTATAAGATACATATTTCACAAAAATTACATCCAGGTGATCCTGAGAGAAGGATGGAATTTTGTAGCTGGCTCTCGAATAGGGTAGACCCTACAAACTTCTTGAAAAACATTATTTGGACCTACGAAAGTACTTTTTCCTCGACTTTTTCGAACTGTGGTGTTTTTAATAGAAATAATGAGCACATTTGGAGTGAAAATAATCCACGACACTTCAGAGAAGTCAGACCACAAGTTCGGTTTCGTTTGAATGTGTGGGCAGGAATTTATGACGACCGAATACTTGGACCTCATTTCTTCTCTAATACTTTGAACGGGGAAACCTATCTTCGGTTCTTAAGAAACGAATTCGAAGAATATATGGATATATGGATACGTTTCCCCTTGTTAATTATAACAGCTGCTGGTTTCAGCATGACGGGGCTCCTCCACATAATAAAAGAGCAGTTTGCGAATATTTACACCAAAGATTTCCTAATAGGTTGTTAGGAAATTCTGGACCAGTGAGGTGGCCGGCAAGGTCACCTGACCTTACAGTTTTGGATACTTTCTTGTGGGGCACTTTAAAGAACAGAATCTATGGAGAGCAAGAATATGACACAGTAGATGAACTTAGAGACAATATCACTCAATTCAGGTCTATCAGAAGAAGGGATATTGTTAGGGCTGTTCTTAATTTGAGATGACGAGCTCGGTTAAGTATTCAAGAGGAAGGCCATCATTTCGAACACTTGTAATACTTTTTTGCATTTTTTACAAGCTCATGATTTCATTCTTGTTTTTTGAAACGCACCGTACTCAACGAAGTGTTTGTCCAAAATTCCGAATAGTGTTCTATCCGGCTGTTGTCTTTCCGGATATAATTCAAAATAAATTTGTGTTGTTTTCGTACTATTCCTATCAAATTTATGATAAAGTTTCAACATATCTCGTTTTTCTTCATTTGAGAATGAGGACATTTCGACTGAAGTATTTGTGCAAACTTATGATGTTTAATGAGTTCTGACAACTAGTGTTTATTAAACAAAATTTTTCGATGGAGTCATGACCATCTCAGATGAAGTTGTTTTTTTAATATCTGTGGTTTCAGAAGTGCAAATCATAACAAATTATACATCAATGAAATCAGAATGAGAATCACTATTGTTCTGTATGAAAAACAATATGGCGCCCATAACAGAAAAAAAAGTTGATGATGAATGCGAGAAGACGAAACGTCGGATAGTAAATCTGAACATGAAAACGTGTAGCTGAAAAAAGTATCAATGAAAATGTACATTTGGTTTCGAGCTATGTTGTCAAATAACGATAGAAAAAATTAAAAACGAAAATTCCGATTTTCAGTTTTTTCCCTCCTGTAGTTTGGGAGATCCCAATGGTGGGGGTCGAATTTGAATTGCCCTGTATACCTTGAGTTAGATGGAGCATAAAAACGAATGTAACTGTACAGAGGAATTATTTCGCTGATGAATTGAACAAATATATTTCATTCACGATATAATTTGAACGTATATTTTACAGAGGTTTCATTTACATACAAAAAAAGTTCAACTATCTATTTACTGCTTATTATTGCGAAATTGCTGACGGTGTATTTTTAAATCGACCTTTAACACCCTGAGGCTTCAGAAATAAAGCAGATTTCGACCTATGTTGATTAGGACTCTGCAATGAGTCCCACAGGTACTTACTTCCTATAGTTGATTGTATTCGTACCTTTACCGTGCGAACTTAGGAAACAGTTCAAGCAAAGTTTGTGTCAGGCTAAGAGCTCAGAGTCAGCTGATACCAAGTGCTGACTTTTTATACATGGTCGAAACCTACTTTTTGTTTTATATCACCTACCTTGTTATTATAATTGCATGTAAAGCTTCATTTTCATATTGATGCTTTTGAAAACATCATATTTTCTGTTTATCGACCATACGTTTGCCAACCGGATGTATCTATCTATCGATAGGTACCTAATTGTGTCCGTGATTATTCTGGTAATAGAAAACATTAATTTTCTATTAATATTCTTTGATAAACATTATTGAGCATAATTTAGAATTCGATATGGGCAAGTTGGGAAACCTGTTTTTGATATTTTCTAATGGTGGACTGAATACAGGGGTTGTTCAGAAAGGACTGCCGTAACAATATTTTTACGGAATCCACTTGTGTGTCGTCGATGGATTCCTACCGTGTCCACACTCGGACCCCTTTTTTTCAATCAATCAAAAATATACTTCATTGGCGAAGATATCAAAAACAAACACTTTGTTAATAAATGCAAACACTTTATTCATATACTTACCTAAATAGTAACGCATACATAAAATGTTATGAAAGGTTCACTTGATTTTCTTAACTTCAACTAGCTATCATACTAATCTATTCACTATTATAATTGCTTATTATTATCTCTATCTCTATTTGTTGTTAATATTTCCACTATTTATTTTATTTTTGTCCTTGTAACACTAGTCTGCACATATCAACACTTACTACCTGCTACAAGATTGTTTTGTATTATTGCACACACAGGTGTTAATTCACCTAGGTGCATACCTGTAAAAATGTACAAACTTGTTGTTAACACATATAAATGTATCACATATTTGTTATTTTTTGAATAAAGATAAAGAATTGACAAACCATGTATCACTTAAATAATATACTATAACTGATGTAAATAAAATAAGAGTTGAAAGATAAAATGGTTGTACCAAAATGAGATTTTGCAATGTCGCTATATCGTAAATTTACAGGGTGTAATTCAAATGATGTCAATAATTCCAGGTGGTGATTCCTTGTCATATTCTATGAAGAAAATTTTATATAAACGTGTGTCCTAGCTTGCTTTGTTTCCGAGATACGGAGTGTCAAAAGTCCTTTTGACGATTTTGAAGGAACCTGGTGTGGTTATTAGCAGTAGCGAGGGGCAGAGCCGGACTGGGACCATTTGGCCCACGTGGCAGTGTACCTATTTGGCCCAACACTTCCCCAATGAAAAAAATCTTATTTATAACAAGTTTTGGCCCACCACTTCCCCATTAAAAAAAATAATAATAATGAGTTTGGACCTCCGTCATTTGCCAACTTTCATCAATAAAACTACTAAATTACAAAAATAAATTTTTAAATTGAAAATTAAAATAACAAACAAAATATAAAAATGGTAATTAAATTAAAACACAAGTAAAGGCTTTTTAGGATTCCAAAAAAGGTAAATATTCGTAATATATAAAAATAAAAGCGATAAGTAGGGAGTAGGAACAGAAAATAAAATAATTTTAATAAATGTGAAATATAGAGAACACTATAACAAAAGTTTGTTTCTAGGGGTTTTGTTATGGTACAAAAACCATTCATCAGATTCCATTTCAAATATCATGACATATCAATGTCAATGTAAAAGATTATAACGATTGTTTTAAAATTTTCTACTTCAAAAGATTCTGACAATCTTGTTATATAATCAAAGACAGTTGAGAAGAATCGCTCTTGCAAGTAATATTTATATAAAATTTAAAATACTGAACATTGAGGAATTATTCATACTATTTTTCAGAAATAAAATCAAACGATTTATATTTTCAATGATGATTTTCAAAACCTCGGACAAAAAACGGTAAATTGCTCCAGTAAGTGATTCCTCAGTAGTACATGAACGAAAAGACAAAAACAGTTCTGCTACTGTCCACTAGGTATTACACAGAATTATTGTCACTGTCATATTTACTGTACAGCGTTGCCAATAGTTCTAGAAAGCGGTAACCGATGTAATTTGTTTCATTTTTCGAAAATGAAAGTTACGTCGATAGGGGTTTGTCAGTTCATCAGTTGGATGTTGGATTGGTCCGCCTAAAGCCTTGGAGTCTTTGGACACAATTGAAGAAGTATGTAAGTAATAAGTTTTGTGTTTTGCGATTTAAAATATCAGTTTTGGAAATGAAACAGGACGTAAAACAGAAATGAAAAATAATAATTATAACCATAATAGCGTCTTTATTGTCCATTCCAGTTGTTTTTGAATAACTTTTTATTATATACATAAAAAATAACGGCATAATAGGCAGAGTTCGGCTTACAAAGTTGAAAAATATTGATAAAAATTAATTATAGTGAGTTGTTCTGTTCGTATTAGCTGCTGTTTTTGAATTTTACCAACAATATTGTTGTTTGTGCTAAAAGCAAATCTAATCCAAGCAAGATCAAAGACGGACTGACTATATCTATACCAAACCCATGGGCACTGCAACCCCGAATATCAGAAATACAAACGAAATGAATACAATAAATAATATACAGGTGAACCGGAAAAATGGGCAACACCAAAGATTCCCAAGATCTTCTTCCACAGGAAATCCGACGGCTCAGGCATCATCAATAAACCAAACTCTATAAGAAAAAGAATAAACCAGCTTTAAACGAAATGGTCCACACATTTTAATGAGGCCCGCGAAGTCTACATTCACAAAAAAAACCGGAGATACTGCAAAACTGAAATATTTCGTAGACCACTGAACAACAAGCCTATACGAAGAGCTGGAAAAAGAAGAAAAGAAAAGAAAGAAAGAACCTTGAAAACATAGCTCAAAAACATAACAAAAAACTCATAATTCCGAAAGACAATGAAATAAACCACCAAATTACAAAAGGTAGAAAAGGTATGGATACAATCGTTACTAGTTCAATTCAAAATGGTAAGAATAATAGAAGAGAGAAGATGGCGACTCACCTTTCCTCTCACAACCCCCTTGACAATATAGCTACATAATGCATTGAACCACATTACCACAATTAATACCAGATAATGATTAATAATCCTGTGAGCTATTTCGCAGTACTCCGAATAATGTTGAGATTTGGCACCAATGCTTGTAGTAGGGTTGACCGTTGAATATTCGGTAGATATTGCAGCAGAAAACTGTAATTTATTTGAAAATATTATGAAAGATCGCTGTTACTATGGTAAGAAAAATATATCTTGTCAGTGCCATCTTACAGTTCAGAAACGCGAAATATTTGACTTTATATGAACCTTAACGATTACTATCAACTTGAAGATGATAAGTGATAAGGGTCAATGATCAGTGGAAGTGCATACCATTTAGTTGTGTTTGTGTCATTTTGTATTTGGCCCCACATTTTGCTTTTGGCCCCCCACAATTTCTAAGGATGGCCCAGGCGGCAACTGCCGCCCAGCCGCCCTGTCCAGTCCGACCCTGGCGAGGGGCTTCATTTCATGAAATTATATTTCAAATTAAAGTGGCAGATGGTTACCTGATTGATATTTATAGTAAAAATCGTTGTGCGCTACTGTTTTTCCCTAAGTTTCATATTTTATGCAGAAAAAATAATTGAAAATACAGCTTCCTTATAATGCTGTGAATTTCAAATCAAAGTCATTGGCGTGGAAATGGTGGTTACGCACCATCAAAATTCAGAAAGTTGTGTGAATGATCTTTTTTTCAGTTACTTACTCCATATTTCCTTGAAATTCTATTTAATTTTATGCATAATTGTATTGTTCAGTTTTGATAGAAACAGTTGACCGGTCCCAGGAACACAAGAAACAACCGATCCATCAACGACGAAATCAATAAAAGAGTACAGGTAGAAATAAATTAATTAAGGATTGATGAAGTGTTGCTATTTCAAATTCACGGCATTATAAGATAGTTGTATTTTTAAATATTTAATTTGATAAAAATTTGAAACTTAGAGAAAAACAGTGGCGTACAATGATTTTTACCATATTTATCAATCAGGTGACCCTTCGCTGCTTATAATTTGAGATCTAACCTCATGAAAACAAGCCCCTTGTAACTGCCAATATACACACCAGGTTTCATGAAAATAACCGATTTATTATTAAAACTTTGACACTCCGTCACTCGAAAACAAAGCAAGTTAGGACATCCGTTTATATATGAACTTCTTTTCATAAAATATGACAAGGGATCACCATTTGAAATTAATGACATCATTTAGTATACACCCTGTATATAACTTACATGTACATATATTATGAAATAAAATAAAATAATGTATTACCAAAGGGCAACTTACAAGTGTAGAAGTTCGGAATTAAAATCATAATGTTCCACGATATCACGTTGGAAATTATAACAAATTTTAAAAGACCACCTACATACAAATATGAAATAAAAATTACCTAAAATTTGTAATTCAAAAAGTATACGAAATAGAACAAAGTTGAATGACTAGAGTACGTCAGTGTCATACTCCTGCAGGTTTTAAAAAGTGCTCCTTTCACTTCTTTTTTACTTTTTTGGGCAAGGTATATTTCTATAGGCTACTGGCAGATGGTTATAAATTTATTTACTTTCATACGTGATAGATTTTCTAGTTAGGCTAGATTTTGGTATAGGTAGCAAAATACAACCTTTTAGTCTTGTCTCATTTTTTCTCATTTCATTTAGAGTTAGAGTTGAAGTAATGGCGTATTTTTTATGAATCAGCCATACAGTTCCGAGTAGGAAAAAACAAGAAAAGGTAAAAAAATTGATTAATGAAAAGTGGTTTGTAGTTATCACGGAATACAGAGTCGAACAAATGATCACTGCATGATAGTCTGATCAACAAGTTGAAAAACGTGAAAAATAGAGATAACGCTCCTAAAAAAACATTAGCTATAGATTGTATTCGAAATGATCACTAGAAAAATGAATTTTAAGGATTTTACCGCACGTTAATAATTGCGATTGTTATTAGCAAAATAAGATAAAAAAAAAGATATTTCGTCTTTTGGTAATAACTCAAAAACTATTAATATTTAAGGAATTTTGAAAAAAGTTCCGTAAAGAGGAGGAAATTTCCAATAAAAATTTCCCGACTCCCAAAACTCTATCTCCATTATTAATAATTTTAATTTAACGCTGAAAATAGTGCTCCGCGAGGCCATCATAGCACGGGCGCACCGCTGCAAAAGGCAGTATATCACAGAAAATAATTTTTCTATAGCATTAAATGGTAATTTAAAATTTTTAATAAATTCTGGTATCATGTGGACACTTGAAAGAATAAATCCCCATTGGAAAAAAAATGTGTAAGTCTATTATTGAAAAAGTTATACTATTGTTGATTAACACATTTTTTTCCAGTCTCCGTTTTCATAGATAATAACGTCGAAAAAGGTTAAACACTTGACATATTAATTATTGGCTTCCTGGAGCCCTTCTAATATACCTACTTAACAAGATCACACGATAAAAGTTTATAAAAGATTATAATTTTTTATTACTAAAGAAAAATTAAATATCCAAAAAATTTTGGTAAATATTTTTTTTTTGACGAATGTTTTCTTATTGCTGCAAATTATCACTTTCGGATTTTTCTTTCAAGTTATATAGAGTCTTTCCACAATATCTATCAGATGTATGTAGTTCAATGTCCAGCGTGGCTTTAGCCGGGGAAGTATTTGTTTTCTTTTGGACATTACAAAAAAGTAACTTAATTTTGATCGTAGGTTTTTTCCATTTCCAGAGAGAGAGAATGTTTCCTTTTTCAACATGAATCTCTTCCAAGAGAGGTTATCTTGAACGATGGAAAATAACGACTAAAGTTTGTCTTTCAGTCGCAGATGATTCCAAATCTGATTTTATGTACATCCTGTTCATACTTTCAATAAAAACATTATTATTATTTACAATGTACTTGATGAATTTCAATGAGAACTCCAAGGAATTATAATAATTAAAACCAACACATACTGAAATTTAGCGTATCTATTTATAAATGTGTTACGCACATAAATAGAGAATCAAGACCAAACGCATCAAGAGTGCGTACACCTCTCGTGTTATTGTTGAATTGGAACGTGTGCGTCCTTCAATCTTTGTTTTTATTCTTGCTTGTTATATTCGACACTATCTAAGCTGTATCAACGTATCAGGTGGATAGGAAATAATACCGTTTCCACATGATCATTATACGTAAATAAACGATCAGCCTGCTGCGTGATTTTGATTTTTCAAAACACGTGTGCTCCGCGCACACGTTTATAAAAATTAACTGTTAACTGACACTGACGTCCCAGTTGGTAACGAAGGGATTTTTTTATGTAACTGTGTGTAATAGTGGAGATTAAATGATATAAAACCGCCTGAAACAATACTGTAAAATGATTTCTATGCAGGCCCGTATGGATAAATTTCGGGCCCGGGGACTTTACTTCAAGAGCCCCCTTTTCCCTCCACAATTTATCAGAACTACCGCCGTATTTTCTGGAGAATAAAATTATTAAAAAATTTTTCACTACCTATATTACTCAGATATGTCTACAATCAGGTTAAATAAATATTCCCAGATTCGTTTTCTACGGCTACCTACGACCAATAATTGAAAAGTGAAAAGTTGCGAAAAATACCATATATTTTTTCCTCAAAACTAACATGAGATCCTAGACAGACCTCAGTGCTTCATTCATCAAAATATACATTATTCATTTTTATTCTTTCGTAATGTTTGGTTGATTTCAAAATACCTAAAAATGTTCAATTAATTCTGTAGAAAATAACCAGGCATCACTTTTTCATGGCTAGCTATGACCATCTGAAAGGCGGAAAAGTGGGTAAAACACATTGACCTCTTGAAGTCTCATGATATTGAATAGGATCACTGGAAACAGGCGCATAAAATAAATTGAAACAATTGAATTTTCTTATTATTGCTCCCAAGTTCATTTTGCACCATATCTTTACCACTATTCGAGAAGTAATGTTCATTTCATCAGATCTGCTCTTCGGCACGTGGGTAGTTTTCGAGTAGTGTTTTTTGTCCTTTCTCATCAATATTAGAAGATACAATTCAGGTATGTTGGTTGTATAAGAACGGTTTCAAGCTATGTTTGACTTATTTTTCTTTATTACGGTCTGCATAACTGAAAATTTCCAAACTAGGAAATGTTCCAAATCAGGAACAACCGTCATTAAGGAACAATTAGTTCCTGATGTGGACAACGAGCATTTTGGGTACAATAAGGCAGATATGCAAAAAACCAAACTGTGCATTGAAAACATATTTTTTCAATTTTATAATATGACCTTATTATCTCGTAGTATTTTATACCAAAAGTAGGCTATTTCGGTAGTTGTCAGAGTTGCCAAGGCAACTGTACAGAAAAGTCTTCTCTGTACTGTTCTAAAATTACGTCAAAGTCGACAAAAGTCATTTACTTATCGAAGGTATTTTTCAGAAAAATTATTATGTTTCATTTGTCTTAAAATTAGTTTTTGGGACTCACAACATAGCTGGACTCCGCTAGGCGTCGTCTAGCATCTTTTTTATTCGTCCTAAAAACAGTCACATTTTGTATTAGTGGAACAAATAACTATTTTATTGTATAAAATGTTACATATATCTCTTAAATAAGAAAAGAAAAGGTTTTGTAGATATTTCATATTTAGATTTATAGACCATTGTTCCAGAATTGGAACAATGATTTTTTTTGTGTAATTAAAAATAATTTTTGAATTTGAAAATCTACCTTTGTACTCATTTCAACAACATTTATCACCAATTTTAATTTTTAATTTTTTGTTTTCTATATGCGGACCTCAAGAGGTTAATAAGGATTTTTTTTAGAATACCCTAAAAACCCAAACCTTAACCAATGAATCATAAAAATATACTTACAGGGTGTCATCTGTATCTTTTAGTTAGTTTAGTTGATTTTTAAAATGTCTTCTCGAGTCATAAATTACCGGAAATGTTCAATTAATACTGTAGAAAAAAAACAAATATTACTTTTTTGTGGCTAACTATGACCACTTCAAAATTCAAGGGTTGGGGAGAAAATACTAGGAATTATTTTATCACCGAACCAATTTTCAACTAGTCATAGCTGGTAATGAAAAAGTAATAATTGGTTATTTTCTACAGCATTAATTTAATATTTTTGGGTAGTTTGTGACAAGAGAAATCAATTTTGAAATTAACTAAATACTATACGAATGAATAATAGTTAATAATATTGACAGCTACAGGTGATACCCTGTACATTATCTCCACTTTTTCACTTTCAACTGGTCATAGCTATCCATGTAAGACTGATCTTTGTTTATTTTCTACAACATTATTTGAACATTTTTAGGTCTGTCACCAGAGAAAAAAAAATGGAATCAACCAAACATTTCGGATGAATAAAAATGAATAATTTTGCTAAATACAGATGACACCTTGTATATTTTAATCAATCAAGCTCTGATATATGGGAGTTTTGGAAAGTTCTGAACCAGAATCTGGTGTTAGTTTGGAGATAAAAAATCCATATTATGTGTTTCCCAATTTTTCACCTTTTCAATTGGTTGAAGGTGGCTGTGGAAAATAGATTCGAGTATTT
The DNA here is from genome assembly GCA_944452925.2 of Chrysolina oricalcia. Classification (NCBI taxonomy): domain Eukaryota; kingdom Metazoa; phylum Arthropoda; class Insecta; order Coleoptera; family Chrysomelidae; genus Chrysolina; species Chrysolina oricalcia. Next base: position 13,152,811 of record OX101818.2, on the reverse strand, counting down.
CATCAAGCTGAGGTTAGACATTTCTGAGTAAACAAAAAATGAAAAAGAAAATATTGTTTTCAGGATTTCTGTGATTGCGTAAAATCATCTAATTCCAGAAAGATGTATGTTATGGAAGTCAAACTGGGTGATTTTTTTATACTTTTACAAATTTCATATCTCGACAAACTTTAAATAAAATTGTGCCTAGACCTTGTCTCAGTGATATGGTTTTTGTTCGTTTAAAAAAGGAGAAAAACACCTGCAGTATAAAACTTGTTTTTATGGGAATTTCATAGAATTGGGGTTTTTGATAGCAAAACATTATAAAGAAATTAAAGGGCAAAGGGGAAAGAAAACGTAAGTTATTAATAAATTAGGCGATATAATTCCCCCAAATCGATTGATATTTTGGCAAAACCTTGCTGAAACTAATGCAACTGAATAAATATAAACTTGTTCAGTTTTTCTTGTATAATTTTTTATTACACCTGCATCATAATCCTTGTGAAATGCACTGAAAGTCGAGCGAAATCTTCAAGATTAAAACAAGTCGTGCTAGAAAGGTTGTTGTATGGTAACAACGCCAATTTTTCAGTTTTATCCTATGAAATGTGAAATAAGCATTCTTGTCAACGATGCGTGATACCTTCTTGATCAGTTGTACCTAATAAAAGTTAACGGACATAATCGTGATGTAAAATTCATTTCTCTACGACTATTGTATTCTACGTTCATTACATATTGATTTTTAATTGAAGAATAAAGATGATTCCAAGACACCGTGGATCCGAACTCATTATTCAACGGCACTCGGCCAATCACAGGTTCAGAATTTTCAGAATCCACGGGAACTGAGAGGTTTAACAAAAAAAATTCTCAAGAAGGCTTTGCTTGATTGAACTTTTGTCACAGCTTGGCATCCGCGAATGTCAGATTGACTATTTTCTTAGTTTTAACTTTGATCTGTGTGACAAGTACCTAATATAAAAACGAATAGAGCGGATTGGGAAAGCAGTGATAGTGAGGAAGATGAAATCTATCTTGCAACAAAGGTATGTCAAAACAATTTTTACTTGAACGTTCCACACTCTCTCAGTTCTCGGTCAGAGTTTCTCTAGTAGGTATTTCATTCACAAATTTTCGAGTGCCTGTTATAGCTCAGTTGGTAGAAGCGTGTACATGAAGTAAATGTATAACGAAGGTAGTTATATAGGCGTGAGTTCAAACACACTCTTTTTTTTTTAATTATTTCCAATTAAGGCATTTATTCATTCTGAATGAACACCGATTATTCATGTATAATTGTTATTCTACCTTATATTACTTTATAATATATGTATACTTATTTTCATAAATAATATTTAGATTTCATTAAAACTCTGACTATCGTATAGTCGTAGAGACAGTATAGTCTTCTACTCGCGTATAATAGCTATCATTATACGCTCGTTGAAGAATATACTATTCCAGCATTGTTTTCGAAGTTAAGATGCAAGTGTAATAAATAAAATTAGGTAAAAAAAATTATATACAAGAATTTATTCAAATTTCAAATGCACTAAAAAGTAAAAAATAATTTCTTTACATGTGTGACGTAAGTTTCTGTGAGTAACAGAATAATGTTGCTTTTGTGTTCAAACTGAAAACTTTGCTCTGCTAACTTTTTAATCTGTTACTCACAGAATAACTACGTCACAAATCTAAAGAAATGATTTTTTTTAAGTAGTGGACAAAAATGAGTACTTCAATAGAATAATTAAATGAATGTTGATGTTTTTTTATATAATGGAAAGCAAGATATAAATTCATTCACTCATTTTCTTGAAATTAATCGTCATAATGTAGATAAATACAGGGTGAAATATCAAAGTGATGGAAGACAGATCCCTTAGGTGTATTTACAAGTATTGTGAGGCCAAAAACAAAAAACAAATGGGGAAAAAATTGTTTAATTGTAAAATACTTTCCAGGATAAGCTTTTTGTATATTATCGAAAATACGGGTACCTACGTTACCCTTTTTAAAATTACTACTTTCTGTACTGCCCTGTATACCGTTTGGTAATTTAGAAATCTGATGAAAGTTTTTCAGAAGGCACCACTGATTTGAAGTATAACATTTTCTGTCAGATAGATATTAAAAATGTTGCCCATATGGTGCTAACTTTTCGGCACTCACTGTTTGAATCAGGACATAATTACATAGACTTCGAAATGCTCAGATGAATGGAACCGTGCAAAATCCAACCTTGACCGAGTGCGTCGGTAGGAAGCAGATATTTTCCTTTCCGTTGTTGCCGCGCGATGTTTCTGTGCTTTCCTTTTTGTTGACACGCTCTCTTTTTTTAGTTTATAATTAGTTTTCTGATCGGTTTCAGCAATAAACTGCCTACACAATGTATTCGACTTTATTGCACATAATAACTTTTTTCTACGACATTGCGTAAACTAAGCTTTTAGGCACTGCTGCTAGTACGTAAAGTAATAATTTTTCGCACAAGTGCATAAAAATCACCTGTGCGTAAAATCATCAACTATGCGTAATAGTTATTTACCTAACAAGTGCGGAAAGTAGTACTATTCCGCACGCGACGGCAGTTGCACGAACGACGCGGAGCGGAGTTCGGGCAAGCCGTCAAGGGCGGAAAAGACGTTTTCCGCAAGAGTTAGGTACAATGTTTTTCCTACGAGTGTTTTTGTCCATCTTATTTATGAAAAAAAAAGGTTTTTATTGAACAAGATTTTATAATAATGCTACAAAATGACACATAAGACAGAATAGTTACATAGATCATTTAGTTAGTCCTAAATATCCTCATTTTCATAGTGCACTACTAGTGCACTAGTAAAATTAATTTCAAAATATAAAGTAATTAAGACATTATCAAAATAAATAGTGATATTTAAAATTTGACAGGATTTGATATGGTATTATAGCAATTAAATTAATATCTGAAATAGCTCAGTTGGCAAAGTAAGGGAGCAGTCGTTCTACGCTGGTTAATGGGGTAGGTGGTTCGAATCCTGGTGAAGTTACTTTTTTTGTTTTTGTTTTGAAATCGATGAGAGTACTTACTGTTCAATTTTCGTTGTATTTTTCAATATTTGTATATTCAATGACGACATGAGTGTTTTTGATAGAATATGTTATGAAAAAAATAATTCGCTCGTACTACAAAATTTCATATACCTACCTACTCGTGGGAAATGTATGTCATTTCATGCTCATTGTACAATATACTAATCTTGAATTAAAATATTGTGCTTTAAAGAGAAAATCGTGCGGAAAAGTAGAACTTTCAAAACGAAAAATCGTGCGGAAAAGTTACTTTTCCGCACGCTCGTAGGAATATCTATTTGTATTACTAGGGAGGAAAGTGCCACTTTTCCTCCCGCAGGATGTAGTTTACTGCCCGGCGACGCGAAGAGGAGGGCAGTAAACATCCAAGGGAGGAAAAGGCACTTTACTCCCATGTAATACATATGATTTTTCCTCCTACCCACTCAATAAAACCTTTTTGTGACTTTGTTTGCAAATAGACCTATTCTTACTTGATGGAAAGTATAGACAATACAGTCATATGTATATGAGAATCTGCGGTGGTGCAATGGCTTGCGTCTTGGGCTTGTAATCCGAAGCAATTACAACTTTTTTTTTTCAAGAACGTTATTTTACTTTTTTCTTGTTAGTGATTTGAATTATTGTACATTTAGATAGCTTATACATTTCGGATTGCTATTGAGTGATTTTCTCATAAGTAATGTTATGTGCCTATTTGAATGAAGTGTCGATAATTTTTTTTCTAAGAGCTGCGCTTGTAGAAAAAATAATGTGTGTATTTCGAGCACCAAGTGTCATAGTCGTTCTCCAAAGATTAATCTCTTTGTCGAGCAACAATCAATCACTTTGCGCTCTAAATACACAAATAGCTATTAAAGAACTAGAGTAGAAGTAACATTCATGTTTGATTTTTACCAGAATACAGGATATAAAAGATGTTCTAGAAATTACGGAAACAATTTGATTATAATAGATTCACAAGTTTCATCGTTTACAACTTACTTGAAATGAGGGGGAGGAAAAGCACTTTCCTCCCTAGGGAGGAAAAGTACTTTCCTCCCTAGTGAGGAAAAGTATGAGTTTCCTCCCTGGTTTGAGGTAGGAAAGTGTGTACTTTCTATAGAGGTAGGAGGAAAAAGTAATTTTTTACACATTGTTCATACATTTTTGAAAAATACAGTATTTTGCGTCAAATATAAGTCGGAAGTCTTTATTTGATAATACGACGACAATTCATATCATTAAACATTCAAATTTATGAAATAGTTGCTACAATTTGGCAATATAATAACTGTCGAAGAAAAAACTTTGTATGAAACACTTTCGTAAAGGGCTTTTTTGTACTCGCGTGTTTGTTGAACTCGGCTGCGCCTCATTCAACAAACTTTACGGTCATACAAAAAAGTCCTACTTTACGAACTTGTATCATAAATAGCTATTATTTCACAACTACGGGGGCTGTATTCATAATTTTTCAGGGTGACTCAAACTAAAATAATAGATAGATCGTTAGCAGTGGCGTAGCCAGATTTTTTTTGGGGGTGGCCTAGTATGAGTAGTCTAAGACATAGTAAGGTCTTGCAATTGAATAGAACATGGATAGAAAATATAAAACTAGCATTGAATACTAACTAATAACTAGGTGTATATGCATAAGAAAGAAGAGAAAAAAAACGAATATTGCAGAGCTTGATGAATAAAATTATGTTTCAAGCAACATGGTTAAATAGTTGGTCATATGCATAGACATAAAATAAACACTAGAACGTCAGTTAGTTCAGAATAACGTGGTTCACCATACGTTAATTCACCAACCCATGAGTTTTTGCAATAGATCGTGTTATTGAGTGGGAAAACTGGGAAATGTAATGTGTCGCAAGGGACGGTCTTAGGATTTTTGTCTTCCTGTTCCTGAAACTGATTTAAGTTGTCGGTAATAGCAATTGAAATATAATACAGTTTTCCTTTAATGATGTATGCAGACAAACAGTAATTGACTTCTTGAAAATGGAAATATTGAGTCTATGTCTATTTTGTGCTTTCTCGCATCCAAGTGATCGTCAAAAAGTTCAAATTTGATATTTTGATGGGAATTGATTCTATTCCACTCATAGATGAGCCTAGCCTGTAAATCAGAAAAAAATTCAAATTGTTGCAGGATATTTGTTTCACTTTGTTTTAAATAAGGAGAAATGGTATGATTGGAGGAAAAAAGACTATAATAATTCTCAACACATTTTATTTTGTAATGTTACTAACTTATTTCAGTCAAACGAAAATTGTGGAATTTTGTTTCAAAATCTATTGATGGAAATTATAACCTCTAATTTTCTCAGTTTGCGACATTGCAATATTGAAAAATCTAATTCTGGGGTAAATTCTTGTTGCTGCTTTTATCATTTTCATTTTGTGACTCACCTCATAGGGAGATATATCGAAAATGTGTTTTTTTATGGAGTTGAATACTTTTTTATTCTGAAATAATATTGAAGTTTGGTGTATGAAGATTTCAAAAAAATTCGTTTCATTTGCCATAAAATTATCAGTAATTGCAAGAACCTGTCGGATTTTTCTCTCTAGGAAAATACAAATATCTTTAACAGTTTGTGATGGCCTTATGAGACCACCTCTATTTTTTCTATCAATAATTTATAGTTTTCTGCATCTGCAGAAGATTCTGTAATGTCCTCAAGAGTAGACAAACATACTCTACATTAGATAATTTTTTTTATAGATTTAACGACAAATCCTGATATATGTGTAACCACATTTTCAGTCAGAGTACTCAAAGAAGGGAAAAATGAATTCAAACGACAATGTTCGATTAACATGTCGTTGACATCAATGTCATATTTTTTTATAATGGATCTATCCCAAATTCAAGTCCGCATAGATTTTTTTTGCCTCTGTGTCGTTGTCAATATATTGGTGTTATCCAGATTCAGTTTCCCTGAACAACTGGTGAAACCTAACAATGCCAAAACTCAGAAGCCGACACTGTTATCTTTCTTCGCTTGACACGTCACGATAGGATTTTAAGGCGGTGTTGCCAAGTTTACTGGACTTCCCACAATTTCCTGTCCTAACCAAAGATGATATTCCGCACTTCATTTGGAACGCTGAAAAAAAGAAAACTTGGCAACGACGTGACCAGAAACAGCAATAATGCGCAAGTGCAAAGGTTGGTCATCATTCCCTGTGAGGAGTCATTCAACTGATTTTTGGACAGCGTGTTTGGCGTTCTAGTGTTTATTATATTTCTATGTTGATACGTCATGATAAGATTTTGGGGCGGAGTAGCCAAGTTTACTGGATTTCCCACAATTACCTGCCCTAACCACAGATGATATTTCGAACTTCATTTGGAACACACGAAAAAAAAAACTTGGCAACGACGTGACCAGAGAAAGCATTAATGCGCAAGCGCAAAGGTTGGTGATCATTCCCTATGAGAGGTCGTTTAACTGAATCTCGGACAGCGTGTTTGGCGTTCTAGTGTTTATTATATTTCTATGGTCATAACAAACAGTTAATTAATGGAAAATTTAATCAAGATCTGTTTAAAGTAATCTAAAATAATTTTTCGTACATTTTCAAGTGATATAGCCCAGTCGAAATTCAATATCAATCCATCACTATTGGCTAGTCTGAGCATTATCAACAGGAGGTCACGTGGGTTGTTGAGATCAGGTGGTATACGGAATATTGATTTTGTACCATTATTCCTTGAGGGTACGTTTACTGGTATCATCGAGAGTATTTGAGGGGAATTGACTTGAAGATTCAATATTTTATAGAGAAATAACATGATATTTTGCTTTCTTCTGCTCTCTAAAGATGATAGCAAGAATTCGTTTCTCAGGTCTCTCTACCTCATAGTGAGAAAATCAGGTCTTAAACGATATTTTTCGAAACAGAAAAATTGAAACTTATTAGTATAGAACTCGAATATTTTTTTTGTATTTTTTCAATTGTGTCCACGCAGAGCTCCTTGGTTCTCCGCTCCAAATTATTGATCCATATTCTAATTTGGGACGAACTAGAGCATTGTACAACATTTTTATAGTACCAATATCTGTAAAATTTTAATACAAAGCCAACCATACGGTTTGCCGATTTTGCTACCATTGCGATGTGTTCACTGTAAGATATAGTATATTGTGCAACAAGTGGGGAAAGTTCAACTTTTCTCACGAGTGTGGAAGTTTGTGGCACGAGCCTGAAGGCGGTGTTTCAGAGAAGTGAGCGAGCTTGTAAGCTAAGCAGCACCGACGAGAAGAATGGCTATTTTTTGGACATAATCTAAAAGTTTCTGTGAGTGTTTTGGGGCTGCACTCCATATATTATTATAATAATAATAACTTGTCTTTATTATATTCAGCTATGAAAAACATAAAGAGAAAAAAACGGAATAATAATGCATTTTGCTAAAAATAAAAGGCGAAGTTCAACTCATGTGGCATTAGTGCTACTGAGTTGCTCTTCTACTTAACCACAAACATTCTCTCAAGCACTTGACAGCAATAGCAGAAGCAAAAGAAAAAGAGAAAGGGAGCAAAGAAAAGTTGGGGTTATTTGTACAGTAAAGTATCATTTACAAATAATATGAGGTGGTCAAAAACATTTAACTTGGAGTCACACTCACTTTGTAGTATAAAACAGATCATTGCTTCATTGATTTTCCAACAAGAATAGTTTGAACTTATTTCGAAAAAGTGATGGGGTTTTGGTTATCTGATTTTTTGGTAAAAGATTGATAACATGGCCAATATTATAACTAAATGAGCGTCTAAATTGTTCCGTTTTGAAAGTCGGAGGAGTTGAGGTACCCTTCCTAATATTTAAATTGTGTACATCAGTACGGTGTGCCAATTTCCTATGTAAATAAGTTGGTATCTTTGTTATTTTTTATTATTTTTCTATAGAAATTGGCAGCATTGAGTTTTCGCCTGTTTTCCGTTTTTAACAATCAGTTTCACAAAGTTTGAATGATATTGTTTTTTCTAATTCCAAGTATAAATCTTAAACAGAAATTCTGCACTTTTTGGATTTTTTTCACAAACTGTCTGATTAAGCATGGGCCGTACAACGAGTTTGCGTAATTGAATCGTGATAACAAGCAATATAACAGTTTTAGTGAAGAGTATGCAAGCTGAATTTGTTTATTGATGTGTTTCTCGAATCTCAGGTCAGAATCAAGAATCACTCCAAGACTTTTAGACTCGCTGACAACCTCAAGTGAGAATAGTTCATGATTCGATTGCGATAGGGCTGGCTGTCTGCTTTAGGTCGCCTCAGACAAAACTGAACACATTACAAGACAAGGCTATCGGAAAATGTCGTAAAAATTACATCTTTTCGTAAGATCGGCAACATCACATCGCGTCCAGGAGCGAAAGGTTGCATCCTGCATCATTTCTTTTTCGCCTAAGCGACATCGCAAGTTTGATGACGTCAGGGTACAGTTCCCCTCGGGCCCTCCACTCTCATTTCCCCCTCGCCCTTTATGAAGCTGCATCTCCCGTGTGATTCAGGGAACTGTAACTACTAACAACTGCGATCCGTGTGTCCTATTCGGATGATTGGGGTTCGATGACCCTTCCGCCGTGATCATTCTCAGAATTTCGCCTTTCGATTGTTTCGTTTAGATATGATGCGCGAGCAGAGCCGGATTGGAAATAACATATATAATGGTGGATTTATGCAGCAGTCATAAGTCATAAGTTTTAAGCCACAAGGAAGAATATTCATCAATGATTGGTTGAACCGTTTATTCCAATTATTGACGAATATTCTTCCTTATGACTTAAAACTTATGACTGCTGTATACATTCACCATAAGTCGTTAGTATATTAAGTCGTTAGTATATTAAGCCGTTTTAGGTGTGCCACAGGGGTCTTACTTGGGACCACTTATGTTTTTTAATATTTATTAATGACATACAATAAGTGTACTAGAAGTTGAATACCAGGTATTTGTTGGTTATATGAAGCTTTACTTTACTATAAACTCTTTAGAAGATTCTCAAATACTTCAAAATAATTTGAATAACTCACAGGATTGATATATCAAGAACCTTCTACTTTGGAATGTATCTAAATGTTCAGTGTTGACCATCATGCGAAAACAAGATCCACTGCTTTTCAATTATGTAGATTGATGTAGATCAATAAGTCACCTTGAAAACATTTTCTCAGCTACAGCTATATGAAACTGCAGACAATTTAAAAACACTGCGATATAAATGCCATCGAGCAAGTACAAAGAGTGTTTTCCAAGTATATCAAATTCAAAATGGGTGGAGTGTACCCTAACCTAACCAACTACTCTCATGGTTAAATATGACAAACTTACGTCAGAGGAGGGTAATGAATTTATGATTTTTATAAATTAGCCAATTGCTCTATTGAAGTTTCTTCTAAGAGAATTGAACTTTTTAGTTTCCAGACTAGCCAGTAGACAGAATCCAACTTTTTATTTACCACATGCAAAATCAAACACGCTGTAAAAAATGTGTCTCTATTGCATGTGTTCAATTGCATGAAAATCATAATGCCTTGGCAAACTATCTAAACAATTAAATTTCAAGGCAATTTGAAATGTATTTATTTATAACAATATGATCTCAGAGGATTAATACACAACTACAAGTTTTAAAATATTTCCAAATATTCTTGACCGAATCTTGCCATTTTAATTCGACGTTTTTGAAAATTCAAAATAATATGATAGTGACAGTTGGTTTTTCAGAAAAAAAATTGATATGATATGATGAACAGGAAAAATTCCCGAATTCTTATGGGATCACATAGTCCATGCAAAAAATATGTTTCCTGAAATCATCGGTTTTTGCAAAAAAAACCCGATTCTACGATCGGGGAATTTGAATCTGATTGGTGCATTTAATTAAAGATTTGACAAATAGTTCTGGAAATTGCTCTACATTCTTCATCAACTCTTTGTTTCAAAATTTCAATTCTGTCATGTGCTGTACTGTAAACTTTAGATTTCAAGTACCCCACAGAAAAAATCTAATGGTGTGAGGTCCGATGACCGAGCTGGTCATTCTATCGAACCTCGTCGTCTAATTCATCTACCACGATATTCCTCATTAGGTACCGTCTTACTGCACCATATTAGTGTGCAGGAGCACCATCTTTTTGGAACGTTGTTTTTAAGTTGCCGAATTCATTTGGATTGTTTTCCAGAATTTGAAGAATTAACATTTCAATTGTGTTTTGTAACATCTCCAGGTACAATTCACCGGTTAAGTTAGCATTGAGAAAAGAAGGCCCAACTATGTGGTTTCCCAAAATACCTACCGAACCATTTCCTGGATTGAGTATGTTTTTTAGGAAAGATGTGAGGATTTGTGTCACTCTAATACCTCATATTTTGTGTGTTAACATTTCCATTGAGGAAGAAAGTACTTTCGTCATTTAAACAAACTGTTTTCACGGAGTTCTAGTCTTCATTTCCTCAATTATGTCAATTTGGGTCCTCTTGGGGGAACGTTGTACAAATATATGTCAGCTGTAGTTCAATGTCCGTCGTGGTAGAGTTGTTTTCTGTCAGATGTTTGCCTCAAATTTTCTAGTTGGTGGAAATATTTTAAGGGATAGGGTATTTCGACTTTGTCTTTTTTATTATCGTTATCATTTAATTGATACTATCCGGCAAAATGTTCAAACTTAGTTATCTCAAGAACATGTCAAGACAAGAGTTATCTCATTCTTGTCTCGAAAATGGGAGAGTCTTGAAAATCGAGACGAGAAATGCGATTTCTCGATCTTGAGAAACACTGCTCAAACAAGAAACCTTCCAAATCAAAAGATATGTATACAAACATTTTTTGGTACTTCATTGAGTATACTATTTGTATTGTATTCAAAACGGTGATACCATCACAGTTCGAAAGTAGTTCAATAGGAATTTGCGTAAATTTAAAAATCGCGAATACTATTAGAGCTATTCAGTTATGATAGTAAAAGCTCTTTACATAATTAGCCAACATAGATTTGAAACCTCTAAAATGCTAAAAACGTTTTCTCGATTTCCATGTCGTCAAAGGTAGTTTTTCGACCATTTCTATAATTGCTTTGAAGAAAATGTTAGAAAGCAATTAAAATGTATCGTGTTTTCACATGTTAGCGTCGAACGTGCCAAGAACCATCTGAAATGTCAGTGGCGTATTATGCATACGGGTGGCGGTTGGAAATGGTAAATTGTATAGGGGTCCGGGGGTCTGGGAATTCTTTCAACAGCCCTGGCCCTAAACGAAAATTTTCCGTTAGAAGAAACTTTAGTTGTTCCAATCTTCATGTAAAATTTCAGAATATCCACAGTGCACATAATTATATTCAAAAGCAACCTAAAAAATGTCTAGTTTCGATACTAAGAGAGACCAGCAACGGATGCCGGAAAAATACGCGCAACCTTTTTGATAATAATAATAATAAACGTCTTTATTATTCTCAGCAATAATACAAATACAAATAAATGTGATTCGAATACTTTTGAAAATAAAGGGCGAAGTTTATTTTCAGTTGTACATTAGATAGAGCACAACAAAAAATATTCTTCTAGGTTACCCGAAACAAAGCTTGTGTAATTCTTAAGTACCTGGGAGACCGATCTTCGCTCAGGTTTTTTTCTAACATCGTGACTTTTTAGATACGAATCACACACTCATTACATATGAATATATTGCAATCTTATCTACATAAGAACTGCAGTCATTTGAATAAAAAAAATGAATTCACTTTCATTACCTCCTAAAACTTTTTCATTATTTTTAATTAGAGGTAATTACTGCACTACTTTCATAGTTAGACTAGTTGTTTCCCCCTCGATACAGCTTTATTTTCTTGTATTTATTTATCCTTCGGTTGATTTACTAGATCTTAATGAAATAACTATTCTTGGAGCTCTTTTCCATGCTACCGACAATCTTAGTATTATTTCAATTTTACTGAATAAAGGGGCGGGGATTAGCGCAGTGTTTAAGCGCCCGCCTGGTTACCGACAGGTACCAGGTTCGGTTCTCAGCCGTTGCGGGCTTTTTTAATTTTTAGAAGGGAAAGTCTGATTGATTGAGGCTCGTGTCGGCTGGGAATGATCCTCCACGATTCAGTTTTGCATTAATAATTAACAGTGCTGCTCCTAAGTGGCGTTTGAAGTTAGTAACAAGGCCAACCCAGAACACATGGCTAATGATCATAGCAGTCGATGCCACAACACCAAAGGAAAAAAAATACTGAATAAATTAATTTTTATCCAAACTATCCATTTCTAAGGAATCTTCTGAACCAGGTCGATTTTCAATCTCAATTTGCCACATTCATAAGGGAAAATTAAGTGTACAGGAGGGTGATGCAAGATTGAGTATTGAAGTCTGCGACACTTTTTTCAAATGGAGCACCCTATGTATTATTCAATTTTTGGAATCTCCTTGGAAAGCTGAATTCAAAAATGTCACACATAGGGTTTGTATACAGCGCGTCCGTTAAATTCAGTGCTCTCGTGAAGTAGTTTATAAATTCGTAAAAAATTCAACGAATAATTTTTGGAAAAAATGCTAGAAGCCGTCGAATTGTATTTTCATTTTGGTATTCTTTCGAATTTATTTAAAACATACAGAATGATTTGTGTAGGAGAAATGACGTCATCAATATTGTTTGACGACATGAGGGAATGTGAGAGGGCACCTTTTTTACATACGCTAAGGTAACTTGAGTATGGGCCGCATGAAAACAAAAGGGGAAAAACATTTTTGAGATCTCAAAATGACAAATTTAATGGCAACGATAACTTCAAGAAACTACTGAATTAAATGTAATTGTGTACCGTTGGCTTTCTGACCGTTTCCATTACTTGACAGTAATAATAGAGACCAGAATTTTTGTTTTTATTGTTGAATAGTTTTTGTTAGCCATTTCTTCACAGTATAACATATATATTATATATTAATCCTTTATTTAGTCTAAGACTAATGTACATGTATAAATAAATAAAATAAAATATAAGTCACTTAATTAGATAAAATAACATTTTATCTTCTGGTAGCCACTTCAATAAACTTAACATTTCATTAATAGGTGTTCGTTTAGAACAAGATAATATTGTTCTCATTGCTCGATTCTGTAGTTTTTGTAAGCGGCCTATTTCATTTTGTTGTAGCAAATATAGAATGGTGGAGCAGTAGTTGAAGTGAGGAAGTATCAGTGTGTTGTATATAATAGTTTTTGACCATTTCGAGAGAATACTGGAGCATCTGTATAAATAATTAATTTTGAATGAAATTGTTTTAATTAAATAATTCGCATGATTTTTGAATTTTAATTCTCGATCAATAATGATTCCTAAATATTTAAAAGTATCCACTGCTTCAATTGAAATATCATTTATTTTCATTTCACAACCATATTCTCGAAACTTATTATATTCTTTGTTATTACCTATCATCATGAATTTAGTTTTGCCAGTATCTTATCGTTTGTCGTTATATTATTGAGTAATAACTTTGTCCATTTCATGGAAAATGATTAAAGTAAATGAACGAAAACCAATTGAAATTCTTTGCATGATAGGATTTGGAGACAGAATGCGCACCCAAAGAGAAGTAGTTGAATTGTTTAATATGCACATCTCGATCGGCAACCTGAATCAAAACATGGTGAACAAAGTTGAGTCAAAATAACTTGAATTTGGGAATGTCCGTGGTCTTCCTAAATCTGGCCTACCCTCATCACCAGAAAACACAACACTTGTATTTTATGTAATATGTTTCAGATTTTAATTTATAAAGTGAGTGTTGGACATGATGTAGTTTATATCAGAAAAATAATTTTTTGAGAGCATGCTGAGTGAATCTTTTATATACGATGCGGACTCTTTGGCAACCACTGTATGACGTGTTTGCGACAAATAATTATCCAGTTGTTACATAGATAATTGTGGCTTATCTCGAGCAAGACGCGTTGTGAATGTGTGTGAGCAAGCCTAGAGCCAAGATAAATTAGGTCCGACCCTTGAAATGAGGTCAGATGTAATTTTAACGGAAACGTGTAATATTTCCGTATAATTTCGAGTGTGATTGGTGCAATCGCATGTTACTGAATGCGATAGACTACCAAAAAACCCGAGGGAAGTCAGGTTTATATACAGAGTCCAAGATAAGGATGTCCACCGCGGGGATATGGGATATCGATAACGAAACGTCGGACTGTAAAACTTATATCAGAGAGCCAGTAAAAAGTTGCTGTGAAGAAGCGTTTCTCATTCCAGCTCTGACGAAAACGCAAGAAATAATTTGAATGAAAAACCGAAAAATTCATATTTCACGTTGCCATTTTTTATTTCTGAAGGAATAATCCTCTCGTCGTTCTCCCCTAATCTAGTGAGTGGTAGGTAATTGGTCTGGTTGAAATTGGTCTTCTGGTGGGGTAAGATAGATAGATAAATAATTTATGTCCTTGTTTAATATTACAGAGTATAATAATAAGCCGTTTATTTCCAACAGGTGCACAAACCCACTTGTAGGAAAATACAAAGAATATAAAGTATCAAATAATTAATAGCAGGATAATTTTTACATTATCAATATTTATATAAAGGTGAAATATAAAAGGACAAATAAAAACAAAACAAAAATATGTGTTAAAATATGTTACAAAAAAAATCAGACAGGTGAAAGGTAGGGCATACACCGACAAATCAAGGAGCAATACGGTATACCGGGTGGCTACGGAAGTATTGCCTACGGAATATCTCAGTTATTGTATGAAGTAGGTTTGTGAAATTTGGAGCGTCGATATAATGACATAAGAGCTAGAATTTGAGCATATTGACATGTCGAAGTTAACTTCCGGTCTGACCGGAAGTAACATCAACTTTCTTATTTTAAATGGAAACCCTATTTTTTTTCTTTTCGCTTCATTCAGCATTCAATTCCCTTTCTAATGACATATCACAAGTTGGTATCTAACCAGAAACTAGATCAGAAAAAAATTATTATTGAAATTCACCGAGTAGGCCGTGGAAGCAAAATGAAAGCCAAAAATTGAAAAGTTGGCTATGGAAACCATACGTCACTTGATAACAGTTGCTACTACTGTGATATTTTATTTTCATTCGTCGGCGTTATAAAAAGCCGCCAAAAAAAAATCTTGGAAAAATTGGGAAAAAAACAATACTCTGTAGGACCATAACTTAAATAGGAACATACAACTTTTTCTTGCCTGTACTATTCAGCATAACCATTCCTTTCTAATGATATAATAGAAAGTAATTTTTTCAAATGAAATACCAAAAAATCCAATTATTATTCTTCAAATAACGAAAAAACAGATTTATCGAAAAAAAAAATTCAAATTGATGGGATTAAAGATAAAATAAATTCAAAACAAAATAAATGTTCGAAATGCATTCCCTCAGCGTCAATACATTTATTGACTCTGGTGATATTTTCATGTAAAACGTTTCTCAACATTTGGGGCGTGATATCTTGGAAAGCTCTACGAATTTTTACTTCTAGCTCATGTAGTTGTAGGTTGTGTGGAATACACCCTATTTTTAAGATGCCCCCATAGAAAAAAGTCGCACGGAGTAAGATCAGGTGACCTTGGTGGCCACCTGACTGGACCATGGGTTGTTATAACTCTCTCTTGAAAGCGATTTTGAAGATAATTTCTCGCTATTCTTGAATTATGCGGAGGGGCGCCATCTTGCTGGAAGTACATTCTCTCAGTTATTTCCGCTGGTAGGTTGTTAATGAATTCCGAAATTTCATTCGTTAAAAAATTAAAGTATCTCTCTCCGGTTAGTTGGCCTTGAAAAAGAATGGGGCCAACAATATGAGTTCCAACTATTTCTGCCCAAACATTCACACCAAATCTCTCCTGGAAGCCGCCTTGTCGAAACCGGTGCTCGTTTGCTATCGCCCAGTACCTGGAACAAAAGACCGTTCACACTTTTAGCACTTTACACTTCGACTATCGACAATAATCCAAATGAAGTACAGTACCTACCTTGTATTATTCCTGTTAAATAATCCATTGTTGGTAAATCTTGACTCGTCCGTAAACAAGATATAATAGTTAAATAGGTGATTCTCAGCATTTTGTCGAAGAAACCAATTACAATATTCCAGGCGCCTTTCACCGTCATTTTCATACAAATGTTGATGCAACTGATACTTGAAGGATTTCAATCGATATTTTTTCAAAATTTTCCTAGCAGAGTCCTTACTCATAGCTAATTCGTCGCCAATCTGCCTTGAGGAAATTGTGCTTTCATAATGTACTAAAGCTAATACATTAATTTCAGTTTCCTCATTAATAGCAAATGCTTCTTGGTCTTCGTGAACATCAGGCTCAGTTCTTAATTTTTCTTCAAGCCACTGGAAATACCTTCTTGACGGTTGCTGCCTCCCTGGATATCGCTCTAAATACAATCGTTCAGCGGCATAAGAATTTTTTAAACATTCACCATAAATGAGAAGCATGTCAATTTGTTCGGTTCGTGAATAACGGGGCATTTTTTGAATATTCCACTAAGTGATTTCGATTTCCAAACCCTTTTAAAATGGCAGAATCAAAAACACTACTTCGAACGTCAAAATAATATGGATAGCAGCGTTCGTGACAGCTCTCATTTCTTTTTTGTTTCATTCCAAAATACATCTTAATCAGCCTACTTGTTAATATTTTGGTTCGAATGATTATTGCAATGGAATGATTATTCTGAATAGCACAAACATCGTCCATAGGTAGATATTAGAATATCTATGGACGATGGCACAGACCAAGTACGTTTATGTTCCTATTTAACCTAGAACCTACAGGATATAATTTATCATTCCACATTATTTTTAATTTTATTTTTGCATATGGCGATAATCTGTTTTGTTATTTGAAGAATAATAATTGGATAAAAAATTATTTTCTATTATATCATTAGAAAGGAATGGTTATGTTGAATAGTACAGGCAAGAAAAAGTTGTATGTTCCTATTTAAGTTATGGACCTACAGAGTATTGTTTTTTTCCCAATTTTTCCTTTTTTTTTTTGCGGCTTTTTATAACGCCGACGAATGAAAATAAAATATCACAGTAGTAGCAACTGTTATCAAGTGACGTATGGTTTCCATAGCCAACTTTTCAATTTTTGGCTTTCATTTTGCTTCCACGTCCTACTCGGTGAATTTCAATAATAATTTTTTTTTTGATCTAGTTTCTGGTTAGATACCAACTTGTGATATGTCATTAGAAAGGGAATTGAATGCTGAATAAAGCGAAAAGAAAAAAAATATGGTTTCTATTTAAAATAAGAAAGTTGTTGTTACTTCCGGTCAGACCGGAAGTTAACTTCGACATGTCAATATGCTCAAATTCTAGCTCTTATGTCATTATATCGACGCTCCAAATTTCACAAACCTACTTCATACAATAACTGAGATATTCCGTAGGCAATACTTCCGTAGCCACCCGGTATAAAGGGGCGAAAACTTGTTACAGCCACCTCACCAGAATATCCACCACAGAAGTTCCGTCAGACCTCACAGATCTTAAGCTAAAAATACAAAAGTTATTGATCAGACAATTCATTCAATAATAATGTGATTATGGATTTTAATGAGTCGAAGTTAATATCGCATATTCCTGAAATACGATTGAAGTTTTGGCACATATTAGAACGAGATCCGGCTGCAGGATTAGTGCGCTAATCGGTTTTTTGCTCGAAACCAAATTTTTATGTATATTTATAATTAGAAGAATATATATTTACCAGGTTGCCTATCAAAATTTGGCCGCCAGTATTTTTAATTAAATTATTTTTAATCGATTTTTGGGAAAAAATTTCGTTCACTTGTTTTTTGAATAAAATCACGGTTGCCGTAGCGCACCTGGCCGTACCTCTTCGCAGCCAGGTGTAAACAGGTATGATTTCGATACACTTATACGTTCATAACGTTTATTTATTAATCATATACCAAATTAAAGCAATTTTTTTTCTATTTATTATCATATATGGTTGCCTAATTAAATCCGCCCGCAAATAAGAGTTGCTGGTTGTTAAAAATGATAAATATTTAAGGTAGAGTGAAAGAGAGTTAGCGCGTAACATCCAACAGCACTATTTTCATTGTATTTGATATAATTAAATGAAAATATTAAGTCGATCATGAATATAAATATATAATCTTCGTTTTTTCTTTTATTTTTCAAATATAGACAGTGACATTTTTTTTGTAAAGATATAACGCATAGTCAACAGAGCAAGTCGGTATTTATTTCTCCGCATTTTATTGCTGAATGATTTTATTGTTTGTTTGGAATAAGGTTGAAAAATGTCCGAATACCTGATAAATTTTACCTGTCTAAGAAATGTAATATATTAGGAATTCGTAACCACGTTACCACGTTTTTCCATTGAAATAAACATTAATAATCTTTTTTTTTATTTACTATTTTTATTTAATCATTAATTTTTTTCAAAAATTAATCAATTTTTTTTTTTATTCATTTTTTCAAATTATGCATAAGGTAATTTTTTAATTTCATTGAAAATATGAACAGGATGTTCATAAAGTCAGTTGTGGAATCATCTGCGACTGAAAGTTGGAATTTAGTCGCTGTTTTCCATCGTACAAGATAACCTCTCTTGGAAGGGATTCATGTTTTAAAGAGAAACATTCTCAATTGAAAATTGAATCAATGCATGACTCCTCTGGAAATGGAAAAAACCCTACGATAAAATTGAAGTAACTTTTTTGTAATATCTAACAGAAAACAACTACTTCCCCGGCAAAAGCCACGCTGGACATTGAACTACATCTGATAGATATTGAGAAAAAAAAAACCTATATAACTTGAAGAAAAAATCTGAAAGTGAAAATTTGCATTTTCATTCAGATAGTTGATTATTTATTAAATGTCCAGTTTCCATTGGAGATTCTTATCTATGAATGAGATAAGGGAGAATGTTATTCAGAAGTATCACTCACAGAAAATCGCTCATTTCATTGACGCGTGGATTGCATCACTTTCGCTAGGCCTCCAATACATTTACTTCAATTTTATCGTAGGGTTTTTTCCATTTCCAGATGAGTCATGTATTGATTCAATTTTCAATTGAGAATGTTTCTCTTTAAAACATGAATCCCTTCCAAGAGAGGTTATCTTGTACGATGGAAAACAGCGACTAAATTCTAACTTTCAGTCGCAGATGATTCCACAACTGACTTTATGAACATTCTGTTCATATTTTCAATGAAATCAACATGCCATACCCATGACAGGTTTTATGTCAGAAAAATATTTTCAAAGTTTCACCGCACAAGAAATAGTCCAACAATTCCTCATTACAGTGTGAAATTGCTTCTGAAGAGTATGTTTTCCAATTCTTCCGACCTCCCTGATGATCTTAGAAGAGTGAAATAGATTTTTTGTCGACCAAAATGTATTGGAGGCCTAGCGAAAGTGATGCAATCCACGCGTCAATGAAATGAGCGATTTTCTGTGAGTGATACTTCTGAATAACATTCTCCCTTATGTCATTCATAGATAAGAATCTCCAATGGAAACTGGACATTTAATAAATAATCAACTATCTGAATGAAAATGCAAATTTTCACTTTCAGATTTTTTCTTCAAGTTATATAGGGTTTTTTTCTCAATATCTATCAGATGCAGTTCAATGTCCAGCGTGGCTTTTGCCGGGGAAGTAGTTGTTTTCTGTTAGATATTACAAAAAAATTACTTCAATTTTATCGTAGGGTTTTTTCCATTTCCAGAGGAGTCATGTATTGATTCAATTTTCAATTAAGAATGTTTCTCTTTAAACGTAATTTTTTAAGTTATTAATATTAATTAATTAATTGAAAAATTACATTAAATTTTTAAATAAATAATTTAAAAAAAAGGTTTACTAATTGTATTTTGAAAAAAGGGCATTGATTAATTTTTTCAATTAATGTATTAATTAAATTTGTTCAATTGTTAATTTTTTGAAAAATGCAGTAATTTGTTTTTATAATGATAAGAAATTAAAAAAACATAATTTTTAACAGAAAAACAAAGTTAGCAATGTGTCATTAATTTTGTAACTATAACCTATATTATTCTTAAGTTCAATTAAAATTTTATTTACGGTTTGTGTTTTGCAAAACTCTTCAAATTCTTCTTTATCTTTTTGCTTTAGAACTGTAATTTTTTTTTAGACACTGAATGTATCCAAAATCATTAGTAGATTCAATTGTTAATAAAGTGTCATGATATTTAAATTTTTTTACGACGAAACAATAACATTAACGAGCACTTTTTGAATGCTGCATTATTAAAGTCCAGTACTTTGCTTTTTTCGTTACACAGAAAACACGACTTCATCTTTATCAATTTTATTTTACGTTAATTAATTTAATTATATCTAGATGGACAAACAAAACAACAATGTAAATATAAAACGTTGTGCATTACGAATTCCAAAACAGCGTGGTTTTTATGTTAGAATAAAAATTCCGCAGCTGTTAATATAAATTGAGAACACTAATGGCCGATTTCACTAACTGATTCCTAAAGTTAGGATATACCTATATCGAATTTAGGAACGCCCAAGTGCAATTTGCGTATCATCAAGCGTTAAAATAATGATTAAAGTGATAGAAAATATCAAACGTAGGTGTTTCCTATCACTCTTAAGCATTACTTAACGAGTGGTGAAACGCAAATTGCTCTTAGGCGTTCCTAAATTCGATTTAGGTATTTCCTAACTTTAGGAATCAGTTGGTGAAATCGGCCATTACATTCGACGCTTGCGCAATGGCTTAAAAAAAGCGTCGCACAGCCGGCAATCGCTATCCTCGTCTGACAAATGGTGTTACGCGCTAACTCTCTTTCACTCTACCTCAAATAATTATTATTTTCAACAGCCAGCAACCTTTATTTGCGGGTGGACTTAATTAGGCAACCATATATGATAATAAATAGAAAAAAAATTGCTTTAATTTGGTATATGATTAATAAATAAACGTTATGAACGTATAAGTGTATCGAAATCATACCTGTTTACACCTGGCTGCGAAGAGGTACGGCCAGGTGCGCAACGGCAACCGTGATTTTTTAAAATCTTCATATAAATTACCGTGATGTAGATGTTATTTTATTCAAAAAACAAGTGAACGAAATTTTTTCCCAAAAATCAATTAGAATAGAATAGAATACGTTTTTATTTCCTAAAGACAGTACATGATGTATGGAAAAAGTCAAATACAGATTTAAAAAAAAAAAAACAGAATAAAATATGCTAGGTCAACTATGACAAACGAATATCAAAGACAAACATATAAATAACAGATAAATTGAAATATATAATGAATATATATATATATATATATATATATATAAGGATGGATATAGTGAGGGGCAATATATGAAAATATAAGTAGAAAAGTTATTGGGTATAACCCTCAAAATGTTCTGCAACCGTAGACACGTGTTTCGAGCTTAAGCTCTCATCAGTACGGTAAAATCAAGTGCGAAGATGTACAACACTTGGATGTAAAAATAGAAACAAAGGAAGTCAACAACAAGAAGCCAACCACACATTTGTGTCTTCGGTTAGAAGACCTTGTGCTTACAAGGCAACAACTAACGTCGCCACGGAGGCAGCTATAGCTACCAGCGTGACAATCCTACCCAGGAAAATACAAATAAGGATGGATATAGTGAGGGGCAATATATGAAAATATAAGTAGAAAAGTTATTGGGTATAACCCTCAAAATGTTCTGCAATCGTAGACACGTGTTTCGAGCTTAAGCTCTCATCAGTACGGTAAAATCAAGTGCGAAGATGTACAACACTTGGATGTAAAAATAGAAACAAAGGAAGTCAACAACAAGAAGCCAACCACACATTTGTGGCTTCGGTTAGAAGACCTTGTGCTTACAAGGCAACAACTAACGTTGCAGAACATTTTGAGGGTTATACCCAATAACTTTTCTACTTATATTTTCATATATTGCCCCTCACTATATTCATCCTTATTTGTATTTTCCTGGGTAGGATTGTCACGCTGGTAGCTATAGCTGCCTCCGTGGCGACGTTAGTTGTTGCCTTGTAAGCACAAGGTCTTCTAACCGAAGCCACAAATGTGTGGTTGGCTTCTTGTTGTTGACTTCCTTTGTTTCTATTTTTACATCCAAGTGTTGTACATCTTCGCACTTGATTTTACCGTACTGATGAGAGCTTAAGCTCGAAACACGTGTCTACGGTTGCAGAACATTTTGAGGGTTATACCCAATAACTTTTATATATATATATATATATATATATATATATATATATATATATATATATATATATATATAAGAAAAAAGAATAAAATATATATTCCCTCAGAAATTATGGTCATAAAACTCTTCTAAGGAATAAAAGCAATTTTGCACTAAAAACTCTTTCAGTTTTCGCTTAAAAACATACATCGAGCTACTTTTTTTTATATATTCAGAAATTGAATTGAACATTTTTGGTGCCATAGAATTTGGGGCATTTTGAGTGATTCGAAGTTTTGTAAAAGGCACAATGAAATTATTCTTATTTCGAGTATTGTAATTGTGATTGGTATCAAAATAATTTAATTAAAAATACTGGCGGCCAAATTTTGATAGGCAACCTGGTAAATATATATTCTTCTAATTAGAAATATACATAAAAATTTGGTTTTGAGCAAAAAACAGATGAGCGCACTAATCCTGCAGCCGGATCTTAGACTATTAGTTACAGAGCTCTGAAGAATGACACTGGTACGTGAAAACATGGAATGGAACACTACTTCTGGACTCTGAACGGGGCACAAAACAATCGATTTCATGCAAGAGATTTGGACGATCGATGTTGTTATGAATCAATTTGTGAAGAAAAAATGAAACAGCGATAATTCGCCTGTTCGATAGAGAGATCAAATCTGTTTAAGTAAATACCATTATCCAGTCCTCTCGCTGCCTCGCTGGATAGTTTTTGTCTTCACGAAATACTAAAAATTTAAGCAGTCTTCTATGAACAGATTCGACATCTCTAGTGACATTCGTAAATAGGTTATAAGAACATTACACAGTGCGATGTAACAATGAAAACAGGACAGAAAAATGTAAATAATGTAATCATTACAGAATTGATAAGTTACAAATATTAAAGTTTGTATCGATTTTTTTTATATATTTAAGACAACATCTAGTAAAAGGTAAAATAGTAATATTTGTCAGCAAGTGACTATTTAAGTGATTCAGGGGATCATTCAGATGAGAATCTTTCGTAATGTTTTCTCAAACATCACGAGGAAGCAAATTAAAAGTCATTGGCAGATTTAACTTTATACTTACCCTCCAAGTTTTCCTGTGCTCCAGACAGTGTTCCATCGATTTTATTGAAAAATTGTATCTATACTTCAGCAACTCCTATTACTCACCCTTTCAAATTATCCCTTAGTTTTGGAATTATCTATGATTTGGGAAACCAAAGCAACATGAAAATCATATTTTAAGCGATGGAGAAAATATTACAGGTTGACTCTATCTTATACAGATTTTTCTAAAGCCTTTGATAGAGTCAACCAAGATTAGCTCATTGCCAAATTGTCTCCTTTGGGCTTTTATGGACCAATTTTGCGGTGGATATAGAATTTATTATCGTATAGAAACCATATCGTGAAAATAAGATGTTCTGTATCATTCACAATTTTGGTTCATTCTGGTGTTCCTCAAGGATCCGACTGTGTTTACCTAGTGTTAATATAGGTTATCTTATAGAGTTCATTTTTAAATTTGCTGTGAATGAGACATACAGCTTCTGAAATAAAAATGCACGGCAGTGGTAACATTTTATGTCTAATGAAGACTGACTTGCAGGATTCCTGGAATTTAGTCCTGCCCCTACATAATTGTTCTTTTTTGCAAAACAAAAACCACATTGAAACAGTATTGACTACTTGATCCCCAAAAAAAATTCCATATTCTGATGCCAGTTTTCTTCTGAGCTTTTCAATGTGATCTTCGAATTTCAATTTATCAATATGTAAACACAGAAATTTTGTTTCTGACCTATAATCACTTGATTTCCTAGATGAAGTTCTCGAAAAGATAGCTTATTATACCATCCTACCAATCTTCCACTTCATATACTGATATCATTCTCAATCATTTGATGCAGTTTTGAGTCATTAAAGGGTAATTACAGAAATAATATTTATCATAAAATTATAAAAATCTTGCCTAGATGCTTTGGTTAACTAAGAGAAAAAATCAAAAATGAAAGTAGTTTATTTTCTAAATCAAAAACCGTCCGCTGGACGAAAAAGAGGCAGAAGGCTATTTTTATCAGAAGAAAGAGGACAATTACCAAGGTACTATTTATTAGGAAGAAAGACAGGGGCGTATTATTATTTTGATCAAGGAACCCTTCATCATGGAAAAAAAATTATGCGTACTTTGCATGTATCAAAATTGAAAAAAAAACAAAACGGTTTTAAAAATATTGGGAAAGAATTGATTTTTTTGTCAAATTTCAACATCCTGTATCTCAGAAATAATAAAGCGGTTGCGGATCTATGTTTATATGAAGAATTTTTCTTAAAATCATCCAAGGATTATCGCCTTTTAGGATCAACATTCAATTATGAAGCACGCTGTATTATTGATATGATAATAATAAATATTAAAATTTTGATGTAAGATATAAATTGGATAGAAGAGGAGAAAGAAAAATTAACGGAAACGTGTTGGGATAAGCTTCAATAACGTCGAAAGCTTCGTACCTTGAATGCTGTGGATTCTTTCAACGCGATATCTACTTCCAATCTGCCATAGTTAATATTCTTCGAACCCCGTAGAGTATTCAGCGACGTAGTGCTTTATCTTTGACTAGAATATTAGTCTTTCTAAGTATTCATGGGCGGCGCGTAATTGGACTCCGTAACAATACAATCCCGTATATAGGTATGTAATGATTTTTATTTTTAGTAGGATCATTGTTTTCATTCTAATTTTCAATGTTCACTATGCTAAACAACAAATACTGTTTGACCCCAACGGGCAAAATTTAATTTTTGTCGCACTGCTTACCTTTCCGTTCTTCCCGTGATTGAAATGTCGAGGCAAATAACCGATACCGAGCAACGTAGACAGGTGTGTTGACCGGAGCGGAGTTGCTCTTTTTGTCTGCCCTCATCCCATTCATTTACCCCCGACACGTCGCGACGTCTGCTGTTTTCGTTTCTTCTTTCTGTTCCTTTGTACATTGAAAGTTTAATGTATTTATGAATGGAACTCCGAGTTATGATAGGAATATCAATGTCTGTAGTATTGGCTTGTGAATAAATGAGGAAGGACGAACCCACGGGAACACACATTCTTGCTCCTCGCCGATGTACAACACCCGCCAAAGTATGCACTTCACCCACCCACTTTTTTATTGGTGTCAATTCAATCCTTCATGTAAATTATCTGCACACTGACGAAATTTTTTATTAACCATAGTTAGAAATCGAATTACCCCAGCAACAAACTCTAATAGCATAGTGGACAAACCAGTTGGTAATCACCTGTATAAAGTCGACTTTGCTGAAAACAACTCACTTGGGATTAGTAGAAATTATCGAATAACTTGTATTCTTGAAATTTGCTGCCGCTAGAGAGAGCATCTACCGATGCTGTTAAACTTTGCTACCGCTAGCGAGTGTACCCCCTATGACTATAAGGCATTGTTCAAGGTGTTGGTATGATAGTGTAACGATTCTGGAGCCGGACCTGTCGCTCGTACTCGTAAACAAGTCTGCATTCCAAGACTATTAGATCATCCTGACATTACAGTCGTCAACCTTTCTAGAAGTGAGACATCTAGACGCGAGCTATCGAACAGCCGGCTAAGAATCTCAGCTGTCGAGAACTATCTCGAAATGTGTCCGTCTTGGATATAAATAGCCAGCCAACATCATAGAGGGCAGAGACACAGAGTCGGAGGTGAAACCGCTGAGAAAATTGTGTACACTAATTCCCAAAAATCTAAAGTAATTCAAATAATACCCAAATAATTTCCGAGTAATACCCAAGGAATAAAAACAATAGAAGTCCGAATCTTCGTTTTTTTGTCAAGTTTAATTTTTTGGAAGACCTTTTTTTTAATTTTTCATTCCAACAACACCACCGCGATGTTTTCTGATATCCGGAAATATTCCCGATCATGGGTTGAGGACCTTTTTTTTTGTTCTTATTTACTTCTTTAGTAGTAGTAGTTTATTTAAAATAGATAAGCCTAATATACAAACATTTCGATTAAATATAAAAAATTTACAACACACAAATACATATATAAAAATATCACAGGAAATTGATAGTTATTCAAGATAAGACAGTAACAGACTCAGAATCCTATAACAATAATATTGATAATATTAAACAAAGATAATATAGAATGATTTTTTCATAAAGATGTTGTAAACACTCCATTTTAATACGTCAATATGTCCAACAATCATAGAGTTTTTATATACTCTGATAATGATGACTTGAAAGAAGATTAAGATACTGATGATTTTATATTCAAAGGCAGCTTATTGAATTCATTTAACCCTTTGAAAAATAGCGATTTGATGCTCATACCAGAATTGGTTCTGTGAATATGAAAGTCAGTCCTCATTCTTGTGTCATAGTTATCAATTTCATCATTTCTTATTGAGAATTCGTTGAAATATGAAGGTAGTAGGCCCTTGTTCAATTCATAAATGAAAGTCATACTCATGTAAAATAAACGAGAACGTATTGAAAACAATTGCAACGCATCGAACATCTATTTAATTGTAGTACCTATATCTGTTGCATTTCAGTATTAATCTCATTCCTCTATTTTGTAGCTTTTGGAGTTGAGAAATACGGTTTTGGTTAAACAAGTAAATTATTGTGAAAACAACGACTGATCGTTAAGTAAATTATTGTTGCACAATAGTCAAAGTCAGGTTTTATAATGGAAATATAAATAGTAACTCTGGCAAACATGTTTCTTTTGAAATTCTTGAAAAAAAGGACATTTTTTTAGATATTTTTCCATGACTATTGAAATATTAGATTATTATCGATCATAAATCCCAGATATTTGAATTCATCTACAATTTCCAAAGACGTATTTTCAATCACTGTATCAATCGAATTAACAAGTATATTATATTCATATTTAGTTGTGACAATCATTGATTTGGTTTTAGCTACATTTAATTTAAGTGTATTTGTCTGCAAATATCTTTCAATATTGGCCAATGTGTTGTTAATTTCTATTGTAGCTTGGTCTAAACTGTGATTTGCACCATACACCAATGTATCATCGGCAAATGAGCTAATAGCAGTTCTCTGCAATTTGAAGAAGATCATTTATATAAACAATGAGCAGAAGGGGGCCTAAAACGCTTCCTTGAGGTATTCCAATGCTATTAATCAATTTATTGGAATAACTTGAGCCAATTTTTGTTTTTTGACTTCGGTTGTTCAGATAATTCTCCATCCAATCATAAACAGTGCCAGCAACTCCATAACCTCAGTTTGCATAATAAAATGTGTAAATCAATTGTTTCAAATGCACGTTTCGGATCTAGAAAAACTGCAATAACATATTTATCTTCATCTATTTGTTTTTCCAATTTGATAAAGTGTATTGGAGAGCTGTTTCGCATGAATAACTTTTCCTGAATCCTGATTGGTGATCACTAAGGATATTATTGCTATTCAAATAGTTTATCAGCTGTGTATGAGCAGCCAATTCAATTACTTTCTCAAGAGTTGGTAATGTATTTAAAGGTCTAAAATTATTTGCGTCTATTGTATTTGGAATTTTCGGTATTGGTATAATGGTGCTAATTTTGAAACTACCTGGAAATATTCCATATTCAAGAGAGAATGTTTATAAAATATAATAGGTATAACATGTCCAAAGCTTTAGAATGTTTCTTTCAAGAATCTAGCTCTAAGAATTTCAGATTTATTCTTATTGTTATCCAAAGAGAATATAATTTCACGCAGTTCACTATAACTTCACTATAACGAAATCATTCCTGTAATACCCATGTATTACTGAAAGCAATACCTCTAATTCTAATTCCCGACTAATGCCCAATAATTTTCGACTAATACCACTAATTCCCAACTAATAACCATAATTTTCAACTGATTCCTTTAATTCCCCACTAATACCCAAGTAATACCATTAGTACCCAAGGCTTGTTTTCCCCTCGGTTAAAGTTCAGCATAGACATGGTTTGAAATAAATATGTGTGATATTAATTGGATAAATTGTGATAATATGAACTAGAAGTTTGATTATGTGTACAAATAAATTAGTTGAATCCGTCTGTACTATTTTTATTACAATTCTTTGCCACTGCTAGCGAGTGCATCTAGATGTAACTATTAGTAATACTTTCAGTTGTAGATATGCAACTTTGCTACCGCTAGCGAGTGTGTCTACCTGTGAAATTAGGCAGTTACACTGTCGCTGGTTGGACATTTATCTAATGTAGGTGTGAAACACACCAATGATTGCAATATTTTTTGCTTCATTTAATTTTCATTGTGTCAAAAAATAAGTTCATCAATTTGAACCACTCATGTAGAATGCATGAAGAGTCACAATTTTTTGTAATTTCCTGTTGTGAATCCTTTGCAAAACACAACACTACAAGAAGAAATATTAACAAATGACAGGATTACAGTGGCTGGTTTCATGGGACTTTTCTGTCACAAATGACTTTTGCCATTAGTATGAAAAAGACACGCCACTAAAATACCAGTAAAAAATCTCTTTGATATAATATCCCCAAATGATTTCTGAATGTGCTACACGAGACAAAAAAAATGTAAAAGAAACGTGGTATTTGACTTTAACTAATGAATTTTAAACACTAATTTATCTGAGTGATATACGCGCTTTAAATACTTCAGAATAAGTTTTTCATTGAAACACACAAAAATGGGAATTGGAGAAAGTTTGGAAGGATATCATTAGAAATCAGTAGAAATGAAACATTTTTTATTTTCTGGACGGAACACAAATAATACTGAGATCATAAAAGGAGTTTTTTTTGTATGACAATAGAACAAAATATATATTCATGGTTAAACTCAGTTGGCTGATTTTAAAGTTTATCTACAACATATTGTAATGATCGGGAGCCGGACCTGACGCCTCATTTGCATAACTCACCGACGTTCCGTAAACAGTCGGCATTTTCTAGAACAGTAACGACTGTTTGAAGTAACGATGAATAAATCCGCCAGAGTCGCTGGGAGTACGTTTATATCATCATTCAATGCAGCCACAGCGTTATTCATGTTCATGGGCTAAACAGTCAGATGGAGTTGCATATCGTCATCATAAAGATTGAATTGTCGAGTGGTTTATAGCACGTATATTAAATGAATACTGGTGGTCCCAGAATAGAGCCTTGTGGTATGCCACAAGATATTTCTAAGGGATCTGATATTTCATTTCCTATTTTTATTCTTCCTGTACTCACCTAAGCAACTTCTGAAAAATTTGACCGTAGCATTTGAGAGATCAGTATGTTCCAAAATAGCAAACAAGATTGTATGTCTATGAAAAATCTAAGCAAGAGAACGAGTGCGGTAGCTTTTTTGGTAAATGTTGCCCTGCAAATATCCGTGATATTCAGCAGTACAGTTTCGCAACTACGTGGTGGTCTGAAACCAGATTGAGTCTTAGGTATGTAATAAGTTATGTTCCGATACATACAGTAATAATTGATTATAGACGATTCCAGAATTTTTGAAATGGCCGGCAAGATACTTCTTGATTTATATTAGAAATCCATAACCTTTTATTACGAAATTTTTAAATGAATCAAGTTAGTAGGTTAAGGACACTTTGGATAATCAAAAAACCAATTATTTCAATATGCAAATTTTCACTTTCAGATTTTTTTCTTGCAAGTTAGAGTCTTTTCACAATATCTATTTCAGATGTAGTTCAATGTCCAGCGTGGCCTTAGCCGGGAAAATAGTTTTCTGTTAGATGTTATGAAAAATAGCTTAATTTTTATCTATTTCCAGGGGAGTCGTGTTTTTTCAATTTTCAATTGAGAATTTTTTTTTTCAACATGAATACCTTCCAAGAGAGGTTATCTTGAGCGATGGAAAATAGCGACTAAAGTTTGTCTTCAGTCGCAGATGATTACACATCTTATTTTTAAAAAAACACAATCCTGTATCTTTTAGAACCACCATGAACAAAGTATTCAGCACAGCGCATCTCTAGGGTGCTTATCATCAAATACCCCTATTGGAAAATGTAAGGCCTTATACATGATGCATGCGCAAATCTGTTCGAGTGCCGGATAATTCCTTTTGGTGTCATGAAAGGGGTTGTCAGATTTTAGAGGACAATTGACTGTGATATACAGAGTGGACGATTACAAGGAACGTTTGCTTTTTTGAATGATCTGATCATTTTTTGAGGAAGAGGTCAGAAAGAATATAACCAAAACCTAGATCAACTGCACGTTTTCGACTTCATACACCCCACACATTGAGAAAGCCACCATGTAGAACTATTGGGTGTTAGATAGATAGATAGATAGATAATTTATTGGTTCTTGAAGATCATACATGCATGATATAGAACAAGTCAAAATGATCCTATAGAAATATAGCGTAACATAATAAATGACAAAACTAAGCATGAAAAATATACATTTGACAATCACAGTATATTGATAATAAATAAAATAAAAATGTACATATTAAAATAAATACGGTATACGCAGCACCTAGTCACATATGACCTATGACCTAAGACAGATATATTGAAAACTTAAAATTATGTTAAAATTGTAAAAATATATAAAATGTCATTTGAAGTTTTTGTCCTCAAAATACTCTTTCAGTGAGTAGTATGCCTTTTGTGTCAAAACTAACTTTATCTGTCTCTTAAATTCAGTCGGTGAATACTCTTTGAAAGAATTAGGTGATTGAATATTCTTATAGCCATATACTTTGGACAGTATTCGGTGCTCTTTAGTTTATGTACAGGCACCTCCAAAATATTAGAGTTCCTTGTTTCATACTGTCCTGCACCCAAGGTTTTGAGGAGTTTATCTCATTTTTAGCATATTGTAGTACATGAAAGATATACAAGGAGAACACTGTTAATATTTTCAGTTCTTTGAAAATGTTCCTGCAACTCATCCTTCTTCCACCTTTAACAATATTTCTTACTGCTCTTTTTTGAAGCTTTAATATTCTATTGGTTTCATGAGATGCACCCCACGTTATAATACCATATGATATTATTGCTTGAAAGCGAGCGTAGTATAATGTGAGCAAGATATATCTATCAACCGTTTTACTTAGTTCGTATAGTAAGTAGCATTGTGGACTTAGATTTTGCAAGTTTCATTAACCAGTACCATGAACAGTTCTCCGTTATTTGTATGCCAAGGAATTTTGTCGAATTGACTTGATTTATAGAGTTGTAATTTTTTGGTTTTATTAGCATATTTCGATCAAAATGTTTATTTGTATGGCTAAATCTAGTGAAGTAAGTTTTCTTTGTGTTAAGCACCAATCTATTTGCCATGAACCAGTCATGGGCATTATTTATCTCAGTATTTGCTACTGCCACTGATTTTGACAAGTAATTTTCAGAGATCAAAATTGATGTATCATCCGCATACATTACACAATGTTGGCTTCTAAAATCATTCACGTATATTATGTACAACAGAGGTCCTAACACAGAACCCTGAGGTACACCAACGGGGCTTGCTAATCTTTTTGACATGGAGTCATCTACCTGAACATATTATACTCTATTCTTAAGATAACTGTTGAACCACTTATGAGATATTCCTCTGTTATACCGATGACGTAAAAATGAGAATATCCTTAAACTGGATCGAGATAGGCTGGATTTTGAAATTAATTTGAACCTGCCGTGTTCGTGTGCTTACACAACTATAGAAGAGGCCAACATATTAAGATATTGGGAGTAAAACCGATGACGCTAAATTGAAAATATCTTCACACTGAAGCGAGGTAGGATGAATTTGAGAATTAGATTTGACAGCACGTGTTCGACTTCATACACACCACACATTGAGAAGGCCACCATATAGTACAATTGGGTGCTATACCGATGCTTATTACAGTGTGTAGAGCACTCACATCTTTATTGTGCCATGTCATAGTAGTGTCGCCTGCGAAAATTGTGAAAGTTCCTTCAGTGTCGACATTTATTCATTGACGTATATCTAAAGAAATAATAGGCCCAGCACTTAGCCTTGAGGCACACCACTGCAACTTCGCAATTTTCATTAGAATCCAATACAATACTAAATGATGTCATTAATTTCAGATGGTGATTCTTTGTCATGGTTTATGAAGAAAATTTCATATAAACGTGTGTCCTAACTTGCTTCAATTTCCGAGATACGGGGTGTCGAAGTTTCATTCAAAATCGGCATTTTCGGTTTTTCCCTAAGTTTCATATTTTTTCAGAATAAATAATTAAAAATACAACTTTCTTATAATGCCGTGAATTTGAAATAGCTGAACTTTGTCAAATCAAAGTCATTGGCATAGAAATGGTGGTTACGCACCATCAAAATTCAGAAAGTTACGTATGTGAATGATCTTTTTTTCAGTTACTCCATATTTCCTTGAAATTCTATTTAATTTTATGAACAAATGTAGTTTTGATAGAAACAGTTGACAATAATAGGCCCAGGAACACAACAAACAACCAGTCCATGAACGACGAAACCAATAAAAGAGTTCAGATAGAAATAAACTAATTAAGGAAATCTATCGATGGATAGATGTTGCTATTTCAAATTTACGGCATTACAAGAGAGTTGTATTTTCAAATGTTTAATTTAATAAAAATTTGTTATTTAAAGAAAAACAGAGGCGTACAATGATTTTTACCATATTTATCAATCAGGTGCTTATAATTTGAGATCTAACCTCATGAAAACAAGCCCCATGTAACTGCTAATAAACACGCCAGGTTTCATGAAAATCGGCGAAAAGACTTTTGAGTAATTCATAGATAATCGATTTTTTATTAAAACTTTGACATTCCGTCACTCGAAAACAAAGCAAGTTAGGACATACGTTTACATGAACTTTTTTCATAAAATATGACAAGGAATCACCACCTGAAATCAATTACATCATATAGTATACAATTTTAACTTCATTAGAATGCCCTATTCTCCTTTGAGAAATATCTAATTCAGTTCGTAGGATCACTCGTCGCATTTCTGGTAGGTATATGCTTCAAAATAAGCGAGCATATGAAAATGCTTCAATCAATAAATTTGTTGAAATTTGAAATATAGTCGATGTGCTGTGGAAATAACTGATAGATGTCCGAAACCATGATTGATAGTTGTTGATTGTGTCATCTATAATTATGACAGTTTTTGTGAAGGTGCAGTCAACATTTTTTAAAATGAAACTCTTTGCGGGTGGTTAAAATAAATCAAAGTCATACAAATTACTGGATCCGCAATTCTAGACTTTGAAATATTCTCTCAACATTAAAATGAAGAAACTGTACTTGTCTCATCTGGAAAAGTAGGTGTTTTCATTTACTTGCTATATTATACGATTGTTACGCGGAAACAAGCTTGTGACAACATTTTTTTTTGCTGAAGAATGTATGTACTCCATAATTTATAAAATCGAGAATTTTTTTTATTTGTCAAATAAGTAAACACACTTGAATTAGTGACACACTATTCGCCGCCGCTCCACTTGAAAAACAAAACAATACAGCTACAGCATCTTGTGCGAAGAACAAACCGTTAGGCGCGAAAAGTAACAGAACAGGGTCGTGCCTCTAGAAAGCGAACGTTTCCACCTCAGGCTGTTAAATCGACCGTGTCAATATCGTTTTGGTAGTTAGATTCAAATTTATGTTGTTATATTTTCAAAGATTCCCACCGGTTATCGAAAAACTAGGTTATCAATTCGACACTTATATCGGCTGTCCCAAAGTTTGTGTGACAGGCAATATTTAGTTAGTTGTAGGAGATAGACAAAAACGTTTCGTTCAAAAGATTTCAGGAGATCACTAGAACTAAATTTTGTTCTAATTTTCAATTGTACAGGGTGCTTTCTGTAGGTGCTACAGGCCAAAATAGTATTTTTTAAATACTCAGATTCTACTTGACTTCTGATATCAGTTCGTGCTTTTTTTTTTACTTTCGGATGCTGGTCCTGTCACCAGCTGCACCTCAGCCTCTTGGGCCTTTTGTACATTCAGTTCATGCATAGTTTTTGGAATTCGGTTACGGCGTTATTGAGTAAGGTTTTGAGAAAGGCCATTTCTGAAGATACCTTGTACATGAATCCTCTCCGTATCTTAATGAAATTATAAGGAGAAACAATTGCGAAATAGAAAGAGGTGCAATTAACTCTTATGATTATCATTGTTTATATAGAAGATAGTTAGTCAACCTTCTCTCTCTCTCTCGGTTTTCTTGGGTGTAGTTCCCTTCCGGTACTATTACCCAGCTCCCCCCTTATTGTTAGGTAATAAGGGCTTCGTCCGTAGAATACAGAAGTCTTGCTCTTGGCAATACTGTATTCAGGTTTATTTTTTCTTATCTGTCCGTGCTACACAGTCTTTTATCTTGGTAGACTGGGTGTGTGACTTGATCGTGAAATGTTGGTTGTCCGATTCCATTGGTTTGTGCTAAAAGGGTGTTAGTATGTTGGACATATGGCACAGACATAGGGTAGGATGGTTTGATGAATAAGAATGGATGAAATGAGGGAATGAAGATTTTTTTTTTTTTAAATTACCGGTTGATCCGAAACCAAGGTATGTAATTGACTGATTAAGTTTTTTTTTCTTATATTAGAGGTTAATCTGATTGTAGTTAAGAAATTGCATTATAATTTTAATAAGAGGTATATTAAGATTTCTGAGTATTTCCGTAAAGTCAAACGGGGTCTGTATGCCCTTATTAGCAAATAAGAAGTATATGTCGACGTTTGGTATCATGTTGATGGGGCATTCCAAAAAAATGTGATTAAGGTTTTCAAGGCCACCGCACTCGCAGTAGGGATGTTCTACAACTCCTATTTTGTAAAGATGTGCCTTAGTGTTACAATGACCGGTTCTCATCCTTATTATAGTAGTGATATGCCTACGACTCATGTATGGGATTTTAAAGTACCAAATATCTCTCGGACACACTGACTGTATTTTGTTATATGTCCTACCTGTATGCCTAATGTCTTGTTGCCACTGATTAGATGCTTCTTGTTTAATATTATAATGTAGTGAAGGTAAGATGCAACTCTTATCCAGCTTGATACTCAGTGGAACCTGTAAGATAGTACCTATTTTGGCTAAAGTATCAGCCTTTTCATTCCCCTCAATATTTGAATGACCAGGAATCCAAGCAAACTTAAATATTATATCATTAATAGATGACAAATACGCCATTTGTTTGATTTTCATTGAGATGTAGTCTGTTTTGGAATTGATGAATTTTCCTGCTAATTTGTCAAGAGCACTTTTGGAATCCGTAAATATGAAACTGCGTGTCCAGTTTTTTTCCAAGGAAGTTATCATTGCCTGGTGAACAGCAATGAGCTCGGCATCACATATATTGGTAATATCATGAAGCCTAGCTGAAAAACTATGATTCACGCTTGGTGCGTAAATTCCAATTCCTACCTTGTTACCCATCTTAGACGCATCAGTGAATAAGCAAACAAACTGTCCAATATGCCCATCTAAAAATTGGTAGAATCTATCTCTGCTGGTCTCATCATATTTCTTGAGACCCAAGTCTACGATGTTAAGCTGATGAGTATATGACTCCAAGTCGTAACTATAGCACGGTAGAATCTTGTTTTTATAAATAAACTGTTCAAAGATAATATTTCTATCATATGCCTCAATGATAGTAGGAACCTTTCTGGACTTCCAATATCCTGTTTTGGTTTCGCATACCATTTTGAGTGTTTGAATTAATTGCAGCAATGGAGGACTATGATCCATTCTCTGATTTATGAATTTTACCACTTTCATCTGTGATAACTCTTAATCTTTATAGAACGCTTTAAATTATTGTTTGATCTGCTAACATTATGAGTGACGAATCGGGGGGAGGCACTCCCCCCAAAAAATTTCTCTCTGATGTAGTTAACGACGACATAGATAATATAGATATGTATAATGAAGATAGTAATGATAGTGAGGTAGCATCCTTGTTTGGTTTTGATAAGTCTGGAAATCCTAATATTTCAAAATCAAGGAATGATTTATCTACTGTTGATGGTTTAGAAAATTCAAGGTCACTAACACCTGCAAAAACAAACGAAGAAATGGTTAACAATGATAAACAAGGGGAAAAAAGAGAGGTGATTTTTTATAAGGAAGGAGCTTTAGGTCCTTTTTTGGTAATCGTTGAAGCTACGGAAAACACAGGGAATATCGGTAGGTTTAACCACTTGAGAATTGCGAAGGAAATCTGTGATCTAAAACTAGAACATATTATCAGGATAAAAAACAAAGGTAGAAATAAAGTTGGAGTTGAATTCAACAATAGAACCAGTGCTAACAAATTTGTTAATAATGAAGGTCTGATAGCTAAAGGGTATTGTGCATACATTCCATATAATTCGGTAACGAGCAAGGGTGTTGTAAGGGGAATTGACAGTAGTTTTTCAGAAGAGAACATACAGGTCATGATTAAAAGTAATTTCAGGGTATTAGGTGTCAGAAGGTTAAATCGAAGAGTACGAGAAAACGGAGAGAATAGGTATGTACCTACTTCCACCGTACTAGTAACCTTTGAAGGGGTGGCATTGCCACGATATGTGGAAATTTGCTATATGACATATAACGTTCAAATTTATGTTCCACCAGTTACACAGTGCTTCAAATGTCTGATGTATGGACATACGAAGAAGCAATGTAAAGGTAAAAGGCGTTGCTTTAACTGTGCTGAAATTCATGGGGTAGAGGAAGATTACGATAGTTGTAATAAAATCAATTGTCATAATTGTAATAGTACTGCACATAAAACTAATAGTAGGGAATGTGTGGAATACGAAAGACAAAAAAAAATAAGGGAAAGAATGAGTTTGGAGAATAAGTCATTCTTTGAGGTAGCCCAAGAATTTCCTAAAAATATTACTGTTTCCAATCAAAACTCCAGAGACTTTCCGGTATTAAGAAACAGATCTTCCTCGCCTGTAAATAGGGTGGAAGTTTCCCAGAGAAGGACGATCCTTAATACTACCAATACTCGAAATAAACGACCGTATGCAGAGGTCACAAAACAGAACTCCAGAGCTGGGCGAACAGGATATGACAGACTAGCGCTCAACAACCTTCTGCTAAATCCTAATGGTCACATTCCTCAACCGAGGAATGGCGCAATGATCAATAAGCTAGTCGATCGATCGCAAATAACTGGCAATAAATCTTTCAGGGAGGATTTTTCTGATCAGGAAAACCCTCATCCAAGAATAAACAGGCCCAAAGGTGCAAATGTTGAAGATAGGAATGAAAAGGACATAATTCAAAGTTTTTATGATTTATTTTCTGGCATACCGGAAAATATAAAACCGAAAGTAATCGAAGTATTAAGTACATTTAATAATCTGAAAGACAGGAGGGACTTGGATTTTCCAAATCCAAGTTCTGGGGAAGAATACTAAGGTGTAGCTCTTTTCAGGATATTACAGTGGAACATAAGAAGTATCACAGCTAATAATTATAATCTAATTAATCTCATCAATATGTATGACCCTCAAATAATTTTACTGAATGAGACGTGGCTCAAAGCGGAATCCAAGTTTCAAGTTAGGCATTATCATACCATTAGACAGGATAGAGGGGATGGATACGGAGGAATAGCAACCTTGATTAAGAGCAATCTTAAATTCGGGGTTGTTAATCTACACACCAATATTCAAAACGAGGAATGTCAAATTATTGTTATCAAAATTGATAACACTAATATAATAAACATGTATAATACCATCTCAAATCAATCTCAGGCAAATGATTGGAGAACTTGATGGGGAGATTATATGGATGGGTGACTTGAATGCGCACCACCCATTGTGGGGAAGTAGCTATAGTAATTCGAATGGTCGAATTTTGTCATCTATTCTGGAAAACGAGGATTTGATAATTATGAATGATGGTACTTCAACTAGAATTTGCAATCCGTGTGAGAATCCTAGTCCTCTTGATGTAACTCTAGTGTCGAGCAACATAGCTAGAAATTGCATATGGGAGGTTATTGGTGACTGTGGCAACAGTGATCATTTCCCAACTTTGTGCACATATGGAAATTCAAACATACAAGGGGAAATTGAGAATGCTATTGGAACTGCCAGAAATTTTCATAAGGCAAGTTGGCCAGACTATCACAACTTTCTCTTGGCAAGATGTGAAATCAATCATAATTACTCTTATGAAGAACTAACCAGTTTAATGAATGATGCAGCTGAGATAT
This sequence comes from Chrysolina oricalcia, assembly GCA_944452925.2. Lineage (NCBI taxonomy): Eukaryota > Metazoa > Arthropoda > Insecta > Coleoptera > Chrysomelidae > Chrysolina > Chrysolina oricalcia. Next base: position 13,114,221 of record OX101818.2, on the reverse strand, counting down.
ACATCCCAAGAATTAAATTTAAGTTAGGAAAACCTAGGAACCCTTGGTGGGATGACGAATGCCAACAAAAGGTAGCAGAGAGGAAGGGAGCTCTTACATTATTTAAAAATAACCCTACTTTAGGCAACTACATTTCCGCAAAGAAAAGTATTGCAGCAACAAAAAAATTCTTAAATAAAAAGAAAAGGTTAGGTTTTAAAATGTTTTGTTCCACGTTAAACAGAGAAACAAATATAGCTTATGTTTGGGGTATTCTTAGGAAATTTTCTAATAATAAAGCTCATAAAAACTATACTTTACCTAGTAGTGTCATTGCTGAGGGTCTATTGGACAAGGTTACCATATGTAATATAAATCCACAGTTCTCTTTGAAGTTTGTTAGAATTAAATCGGATCCTTTCACATTAACTGAATTAAATAGAGCACTTCAGGTTAAAAAGTTTACAAAACCAGGACGGGATGAACTATCATATCAGATGTTTATGCATCTTACAACAGAGTCTTGTTGAAATTTATAACGGAATTATTGAGACGGGCAAACTTCCAGAAACCTGGAAAGATTATCTAATTATTGGTATTCATAAGAACCACAAGATCATGGACGACCTGAATAACCTCCGTCCGATCGCTATGGCGGCGTGCGGACTTAAACTTATGGAGAAATTAATAAAATTCAGGTTGGAATGGTACATAGAGAACAAACAAATAATATCAGATTATCAAACTGGATTCAGAAAGGGAAAGAGCACAATGGATTGCCTAGCTTTCCTCACTCTTTATGTTCAGTTGGCATTCGGTCTGAAACAAACAGTTGTGGCAGTGTTCCTTGATATCAAGGGGGCTTACGATACAGTCAACATTTATATGCTTTACAACTATTTGATTCACTATGGTGTCAATGTAGATTTGGCTAACGTAATTTTTGAAACGTTACATAGCAGGAGGAATTTTGTAATTGATAATGACGGAATAACTCACGGACCAAGGTTATCTACAAAGGGGCTAGCTCAAGGGTCTCCTTTGAGCCCGACACTTTTTAACATCTACATTAGTTCACTATTTAATCTGATTCCTAGTCATAGCAGAGTCTTAGCTTACGCGGACGATATTGTGGTGTTAGTAAAAGGTCATGACATCAAGGACATTGAACATAAAGTGAATCAAACTCTCCACATTATTAACAACTGGATGATGGTGCACGAGTTGGAGTTAGCCAAAAATAAATGTGAGGCTATATGGTTTCGTACAAATGTTAGACCAGGAGTATACCCGCATATCACCATAGGTAATGAGTTAGTCAACCTTATGGAATTATAATTGGATCAAAATGGATGCGACATGTAGATGTGGCGATAGTGAGCTCGCATCCAAGTCATGTCGTAACTTCAGTGATCTGGCCTCCAAGTCATGTCGTAACTGGATTGAAACAATGGGACAGCATTAAAATCAGGGTTTTTTGAAGAAACCTGCATTAAAATGACGTCAAATATTCATGTTTCTAACTAATCACGCTAGATGACACTCGCGTTTGCGTCCAACACCAATTACACAGGCATTGACTAACTATCTTACTTCTATATAAACAATGTCATTATTTTAATTTATTTATTTATTTATATCCAAGCAGACCTGTAGGGTCTAATTACATGGATAAATTCGGTAATTCATAAAATGCGAGCGCAGCGAGCATAGTAGATTATGAATTACCGAATTTCTTAACGTCAAAAAAGGGACACAACCTAACCTAACTAACCTAACTCTCCAAGTTGCTGGTAATTCGATCACAAATTAGTATGAAAAGGTGAAATCAAAGCAGATGCTCGCTGCGCTCGTTTCTTCTGACTGCCCACCGAATTTCTTAACGTAAAAAAGGAACACAACCTAACCTAACTAACCTAGCTTTCCAAGTTGCTGGTAATTCGATTGCTAATTAGAATGAAAAGGTGAAACCAACGCAGATGATCGCTGCGCTCGCATTTTATAAATTACCTAAAGAAAAAACATCCATTACCAGTTCCATCAAACATAATAATAATAATTACAGACAAATATAAATTTCTATTATATGATTCTGGCTTAGTAAGTAATAACATGATGTTAATTTTTGGAAACAATAATAATCTGAAGATATTAAAATCAGCATCGCACTAGTTTATGGATGGTACATTGAAAACGGCCCCTGTTCTGTTCTATCAACTATAATACCATTCATATATTAGTAAATGGACGAAAAATTCAGGACAATAACCTCTTGGACAAAAACCCTTACTTATACCGGAGGTATTTTATACGAGGGGAGGTTTAAGTCCGGGGGATTTTTGTCCAGGGGGTAATTGTCCTGATACCATACGCGCAGAACCATTTTTTTACGTTGAAGTACGATTTGTTGGTCAAGCTCCTTTCATAAATATCAATTAAAAATTTTTGTAATAAAGTCTCCAACAGTTTGCACCCCGCTGACAACTTTCAAATCATCAGCAAATAGAAGACATTATACTTTATTACTGATGGTAAATCTTTGAGAAAAAGTAGAAAAGAGCGGTCCCAAATTGGAGCCTTGAGTAACTCTAGAATTAGCTTCAAATATAGCAGATGCATTCCCATTATGTTTCACCAACGGAAACCTATTTTGGAGTTTAATTAATATTACTGCACGCTTGTTCTTCATTTTCAGATCATTCAAATCCATAAGAGGAGTAGTGAACAATATCTCTTAATTAAACCCGCAGAAAAAACAAGCGGTGATAAATCTAGGGAGCGAGCAGGCCACTGATCTTTATTACCAATCTATTTGGATACGTTCTATCCAGTTATGAGGAGGTGTGCCATCTTGTTATGACCAAATTTCTTGTTCTGCCATTGAAACATCTTCCATCGATTGGATCAAATCATTCCGTTGAAAATGTAAATATCACAACCCACTGAGATTCAGTATAATGAAGTCAGTCGCAGCTCCACTCGCGGTTATTGTAATTCGCTGCTTCATTCGTAGGCGAGGGCGATAAAGCTTTGAGTGATGTATTCGTTAGGTTGACAAGATCTTTTTAATGTTATCAGACCTTTCCTAGCACTGATGAAAGGCAAGATCCTTGAAACCTGCTCGTATGCAGGTGGTCATTTCAACCAAATGAAAGATATTATTCATTGTTTTATTACAACTAGCACTTGCGATTGTATCCTCCTTGAGGAACGTTGCACACATGGATGTCAGATATAATTCAATGGCCGTAAGGGGTAGTAGTTGTTTTCTGTCAGATATTTGCCTCATATATCCCACTTTGTGGGTATGTATAGAGAGAAGGGTATTACGACTTCGTCGAAATTATTCATTTCATTTAGTTGATACTCTCTGGCACATTTTTAACTTTTTTGATTCTATCCTTCTCTGCGAGTTAGTAATTCTGTAGAAAAATATTTTTACTTATCCTCAATGTGGCCGTACAAACCCCGAAAGTTTACCCCGAATTTTGTTTTCCAGGGCACGGAAAAACCCACAGAGATGCAGCCAGCGTCCAGGCAACTTATCCGATACCAGCATCGTGTGGCCTCTACTACTTCGAGGTCAAAATCGTCAGTAAAGGGAGAGATGGATACATGGGCATCGGGTTGTCTGCACAGGGAGTCAACATGAACAGATTGCCAGGTAATTTTGTTTAAATGTACAGAGAATTTTACGATGGGAATTTCAAAATTGCTGATTGAATCAATACTTGTGATGGAATTGATCTTTGGTGACCAGAAATGACTGGCCGCCGTTATTTTCGAATTGAAACCAAAATCGCAGTTCAGAAGTCATTGTTTGGTAAGAGATGAGTCTGCTATTGAATTTCACGCAATTACAATGTATTTCCATCAATCACTATGTATTGTCATTATTCAATTTGAGTGAAAAAAATTAATTCTTCTATATTTTAATTATTTGATTGTCAATAATTTATGTATATTCACACTATCTATTTCTCATATTTTAGTTACTATCATATTTTTTATTGTCAATGTTTTATGTATGTTTACAACGAAACAAATACGTAGGTCGTACTTTTCGTTTTTTATCAACTTTTTTTCACTAAGACTGTACATTGAAATTTTATGGTGTCATGTTACATTGTTGTATTATTATTATTATCTAATAGGAAACTCCTATGATTGACGTCAAACCCCCTGTCAAACCAATGGATCGGTACTCAAACAATGCCACTTCTGGATAAAGTGTCGGGTAACAACATTATTTACCTGTTTTCAGGGTGGGACAAACAATCTTACGGTTATCACGGCGACGATGGGCATTCCTTTTGTTCGTCGGGCACCGGACAGCCGTACGGACCTACGTTTACTACCGGGGATGTCATCGGGTGTGGAGTCAATCTGATAGATAACACTTGCTTCTACACGAAAAACGGACATCATCTCGGTACCGCCTTCAGAGATCTACCTGTAAGTGAACATCAACGATTTTATTTTGTTTGCACTATTCAGTTCAAGAAAACTATTTAAATAAGAAAATGTTGAATTGTTGTTGCACATAATGATATGTTTAAAATAGATCACTTTGTTAATTCTCTTTCATTTCTTCTTAATAGTCAAGTGGATATTGTAACAATTGCATTAATTGATATACATATCTATCATACTCTGTCAGAGTATGATAGAAAATAGAAGGGGTTTCTGGATATCTATATAATTTGCTGAAAGGACATGGCACTGGATACATGTACTCCTGGGGCTCGACAGATTTTTTCATATAGCATTCTAGAGGTCAAAAGGAGCAACTTTCTTCATCAGACTTTTTATCAGGCTTCATTTTAGACTCCAAATAGAAAAAAAAATTTTTGAATGGTATTACCGATTTACTACTTTTTGGGAGAAGACAATTTGCAATTATTCGACAGATGGCGCTGGGAGCACGCCAACTTCGAAAAATTGTGTGATTAACTAAAAAGGAGCAGTGTATATGCTTCCAGAGGAGTCGGCTTTTGTGTGCCGATGGGGTAGGGTAGAGGGGTATAAGAAGAACTAGAAAAATATAGACAGACCAGATATCCAAAGAATCTTTTTGAAAATCGTGCTTTTTATTAATTTTTATTTCTTTATGCATTATAAACTGTGTTTCTTAAAATAAAAGCTTTAGATTACATCACGCCATAATACACTTTTTTGCAGCCTAACTTATATCCGACTGTTGGTTTGCAAACACCAGGTGAAGTGGTAGATGCGAATTTTGGACAAGAACCCTTTGTTTTCGACATCGAAGACATGATGAGTGAATTACGATCTCGAACAAGAATTGAAATTAACGATTTCCCAGTACCCGAAAGTCAAGGAGAATGGCAAGCCATATTAAACAAGTAAGCATACCTTTGGGGGATTTGTGAGAATTTGAAAGTGTCCGACATGATTCGTGTGACAAAACCTACCGACTGCGCCAAATTTCACGTGAACTCGAAAGCAAATGTGGAGACGAGGTGAAAATCAGGCTATGTCGATTCGGAACTAGTTCGTTTTTTTGTTGATGATCATCGTTTGACAGTGTTATTTGAAATTGACGTGTTTGATAATGAGCGAACGGGTGGAAAACATGTTTTTGTGTCTTTGTAGCGACTCGTTTTGTATTAGGTAGTGAACTGTAATTTTTTTAGAATGGTGTCCACATACCTAGTACATCATGGTTATTGTAATACAGCAGAAGCTTTTGCTCATATCACGGAACAGCCATTCAATGAAGACATAGGATCTATCAAAAATCGTCAAAGTAAGTGATTTATTTATTTGTCATCCATTGTAGTGTGAAAGGCTATAACAGGGAAATCATGTCCAAATTGTCTTCAGGCTATATTGAACTGGCATCGTCAATATAATAGAACTATTAATATCATTGAAATGAATTGTTCTCCAACATAACTAGAAAAAGTATGCTACCTCAGGTGACCAAATTATCGTAGGTAATATCCCAAGACAATGACGAATAGCGTATTATTTTCTTCCTAATTCTATCGAAATTACCTTGTGTTTTGACAATTTGATGAGACCATATGAACTTTACCGTCGTGAAAACAGCCACGGTATTTATGTCCACGGTTTTCGATTTGGCAACACCGCGCAGTTCCGCAGTTGCATAGCGTTCACGTAAGTTACGGCTCTTGGCCTCTTATGAAACCAACAAATTAGCGATTCAAAAGGTAGATATGTTATTCTCGAACTGGATATTGCTAGGAGTTACAGAACACGAAAAAAAGATCCTATCGATGGCACTCGAAATGAATATGTAGAAAATAATCATTTGCATCCTCACTTTCACCCCGCACCCCCAAAAGTCATTGTCAGAAGGGTACAGAATATTTGAAAATTTCAATTATTTACCGAAAACTTATTAGGCGATGGCACTCGGAATGATTGGGTAGAAAACAATCTTGTGAATCCCTACTTCAATCCTTCATCGCCAAAAGTCATTGTCGGGCCGTCAGAAGGAATACAGAATTTAAAAAAAAAATCTGTACCTCTTCTGACGTCCCGACAATGACTTTTGGGGGTGAACGATGAAAGTATGGATGCAAATGATTGTCATCTACTAACAAATTTGGAGTGCCATCGCCTAATACATTTTAGGAAAAAAAAATGGAAAAAAAAACCGTATCTCTTTTGACAGCCCGACAATGACTTTTAGGGGTGAAGGATGAAAGTAAGGATGCAAATGATTGTTTTCCACCCATTCATTTTGAGTGCCATCGCTTATTAAATTTTGGGTAACAAATTGGAATTTTCAAAAAATTCTGTACCCCTACTGACGGGTCGACAATGACTTTTGGGTGTGAAGGGTGAAAGTAAGGTTGCAAATGATTGTTTTATACCTATTCATTTCGAGTGTCATCGTCTAATACATTTTAGGAAGAAAATTGTAATAAAAAAAATTCTGTACTCCTTCTGACGGCCCGACAATGACTTTTGGGGGTGAAGGATGAAAGTAAGGATGCAAATGATTGTTATATACTCATTAATTTCGAGTACTATCTCCCAATACGTTTTCGGTAAAAAACTGGAATTAAAAAATCTGTACCCCTTATGACGGCCCGACAATGACTTTTGGGGGTGCGGTATAGACATTGAGATGTAAATGACTGTTTTTCACTCATTCACATTAGGTGCCATGAATCGATAATTTTTCAGTGTGAGTTTTACATTCTACCTCATGAGCCAAACACCACTGAATCATATTATCTTTTTTTTTTCGTGATCTGTAACTCCTAACAGCTAACAAAATCCAGTTCGAGAATAGCATACCTTTTGAATCGCTAATTTATTGGTTTCATAAAAGGCCATATCTTACGTGAACGCTATGGAACTGCGAAACTGCGCGGTGTTGCCAAATCGAAAATCGTGGACTGAAAAGCCGTGGATGTTTTCACGCCAGTATGAACATTAATAATCTGAATAACTAAATAACTCCGGGTAGCTTTAGCACGAGGATGTTATTCTTTGAACAATAATGTTCATATGGACGAATTGAATTGTGACAAAATACAAGTTACTCGAGATTTATTAAAGAAAATATTAGTCGCTATTTGTCATGTTCGAGTGATATTCAGGAAGATTATTTCATGAACAGAATACAATAATTCATATGCTCGTTCAGATACGTTTAAATTTTGTGACTTACACAAACAAAGGAAAGCCGTTCATATTTCTTTGTTTACATGAATAGCCGTGTTTATCTGAATAGACGCTTCTTTACTTAAATAACCGCTCATAGCACACATGTGACTTAATCAAGAAATTGTATTGGTGCAGCCAAAACAGAGATGAATTTGTGGTCATGTCCATATGCAGCTTAGTCGCTGGTTTTGGGAAGTAGTCCAAATAAAAATATTTCAGCAATTTTTTCTATTAGGAAAACATTCTTTAATTCGTTTATACCAAATAATATGATGGATATTGAAAGAGACAATGTGACAGAATTAGATTTAAACCGACGTTTACGACTTTTTAGGTCTTATATATATGGAGTTATTACCAATACTTCCTAAAATAGAATGATTGTGCGGATCTAAAATACTATATTGCATTATTTTGCCGGTTGTTGCCAAGTAGAATAAATACAACAGACAAATAAACTGATTACTTATTACAGGATATCAAAGTTGTGTCTATCCCACTGTGAAATGAAATTACATCCTAGATCCCTCATTATTATATATTCGACATATTTTTACATTCCAGATCAAAAATCTATTAATATTATTCAAAGCAACATGGATGTAAGGTGTAGCCAATTCCTTGAAGAGCTATAGTTTGATAACTAGCCGCTAACCTAGCTCGATACTGTACAATTGGATTTATTGAACTACTTCCCAATTTTTAAATTGTTCTTGATCACCCGAAATTTGTTATTATTCGGTTGATAATACACGGGAGAGAAAAAGTAGACGAAAACAATTTTTTGTTTCAACTTGATGGGGTCGGTTTTATATAAATTTGGTTTGGAAGTAATAGTTTTGGGTGTATTACCTTCATTCCAAGAGTTCCTACTTACAGCCAACAGCCTTTGGCACTTTTGACAAGCTTACCCGGCTGTAAAGCCTTTATTTTTCTATTGAACCATATACTCATAAGTCGGTCAATTTCATAGCTTCTTGAAATATGAAGTAGTGCAGTTTGCTCAATCAAGTGAGAGATCATAGGTTCATCAGTTTTGTGGTATAGCACCATTATTCGATGGGAATTAACTTCTACATAGTTGAATGACCCGAAATGTAATTTTCCTTACTTTTTTCTAGAAATCTTAAAGTTAGTCCTAGCCGGTAGGATGGGCGAAGCAATAGAAAAGACCTGCCGATTTTATCCCGGCCTCTTGGAAAACAACCAAGACTTGCTGTTCATGCTCAAGTGCCGCCAGTTCGTTGAGATGGTAAACGGCTCGGACATAGAAATCAACTACAAAAAGAGCGCTGGCAGCTTCATTGTCTCGCCTAGACCAACTAGTCCCGTACAGATGTCCGTGATACAGTCAACGAAGAGCCTGAAAGGCAAACAGACGGTTAGTCAAATAAATTAGCCTTATTTTTGCAGAAGAGAAAATTAATTTTGTACGGGTTATTTTCTTTTTTTAAAGTTGACGATGGTTGCTACTTAAGTTTTGAGATAGACAAATAAAAATTAATGTTTTTATGCTGTCATCGATCATAACATTGCCGACTTTGGGAGCTTGTATTTCGATAATTGGGTGGACGAATTTTTCCAGTTTTGGTTATTAGCATTTTTATCGAGTTTATTGACATGTGTTAGTTTTCCAAATGGAAGAAAATTCTCAAACAAAATCAGCTGAAAACTGCTGTAGCTTCCAAATACATACCTTAATTTAGTTTTGATCTGCGGGAATAAGAAGACATCATTGGTTGCCTAACAAGCACTGTACTGCGGATGACCCATCAGTTCGTTGATTTGACTCACTTTTTAAGTTCATTCAATAAAACAATAAATAAATAATTATAAAAGATAAAATTGGTATGAATAAAAACATATCTCTGAACTCAAGTAGCAATTCTCGTGTGTGACTTGTCAATCATTTAAACCTCGAGTACAATTTACGCGCATTTTAAATGGAACTGAACCGATCACCAATCCTTATAGTACTCCTTTATTCATATCAACAGAATACAGTATATTATACGTTTTGGAATAAAACACATATCTACCAGTACCTGTGTTACAATCATTCACTTATGCACCCGGCAAAATATGATTTTTTCTTCATAGGTGGAAGAGTTGAATCGTACCAACGCTGCTCGAAACGGTAGCAACTGCACCCCAGAAACGCCTATAATTAGTACCGACGACTGTGACGTTGAAATGGACACTTCTGATGAGGTGCAGAACGGGCACGGGGACTCTTGTATGAACGGCAAAAGTACTTCGACCAACAACGGGTACCAGAATGGGAATAGCAATAATCACGACGATTGTGATGATACGAGTAATACGCGATTGGATTTGGGCTGCTGTGATATCGATGAAGAGGATATGGGTGAGTTCTAATTTTTTTATTAACAATAGTAAATAACAGTAGTTTCCATAATCCAATGAGATAAGTTATCCAACATTGGAGCCCTGAGAAGATGTTCCAAATTGAATTCCAAAATAGCTAATATATTTTTATATTCACATACTCTCAGTAAAATCAAATATTTAATTAATAAATTGGGAACTTGTTCTAAAAATAAATTTTAATAAAATCTCCGCTGTATACAGGAAAGCGTTGAATCTACCATTTGACACTCCAACAAATCAACTTTATTCAATGATGAACACATTTTCTTTGGAGGAGCAATATTTATTAAGAAACGGGTATAACTTTATTTGATACTTGTAGCTTTGAATTATGAATAAACGTTATTATTTTAAAAATATTTCTACGACTTTCTTAGAAAGTTCCTATGGAAAATGTCTCATATCCTCATGCTTGCAGAAAGAAACTTTATATCATATGCTTGCGGAATAGTATATTCTGTAACAAGGTTAGAATGAAAATTCGATGCGAGTGGAAACCACGAGCATCACGAATTTTCATTCTAACCGAGTAGCAGTCTATACTTTCTCCACGATCAAAGTTAGGAAACGTGACAGCAATGATTTTGACGCTTACTCAAATTTTGCCACTACGATGACAATCATCTGCGTCAAGGCTAATGTTATTGTTGCTAACCAGTGTGAGAATATTATTCTATCACAAGAGAGAGAATGTAAATACATTTAAATTGCATGGGGGCAGAGGTGTTGCAGAATATTTCTTCAATCTCAAGAGAGATAATTCATTCTGTAATCAAATTTGATTTCAGAATTGGCAAATTCTGTGATGATCGTGGAGAAAGTAACTTTCCTCACGTGTGCGGATGAGCTATCAAATGCATAATTTCTGTTAAAATTGAATCTATTTGGAAAGTGGTAAATTTTTTCATAAAAAAAGTTTACGTTGCTCGGAATCGACCCTGCGTACCACCGATTGGATGGTTAACGATTTACCAACTGAGTCAATTATTCTCAGTAAAAATATACTTTATTGTAGGAAGTTATAAAAACTTATAGACAAAGCTTCATTGTATCAAAGATAATTTTAAAATTAATGAATTAATTGAAATTAAATTAAAATTATGAAGGACAACAAAGGTGATACTCCCTACCATCCGCACATTGTACCAGATGAGAGGGAACACCACCACTATATACGCACCGGGGCGACTTGACAAAAAAAGGTGGCGTATTTGTTGTTTCAGCTGCATGAAAAACCCACAGTTCCACCATATAGTCCTTGATGAATGAGGGGATGAAACAATACAACAATTAAACATACATGCTCATTTATCAAGGACTCCATCATCTCTGCAATTCCAGCCTATGATCGCCAGTTATTCATCAGTTGAAGAGTATGAACGTGAAATCAGACAAAAAAATTATAATCAAAGTGTGGATGATATACCTTCTACAAAAAAATAATTAAAACCCTAACTATGCTCGATTCATGATCTAAAAAGATGACTTAAAAACTATCATCATAAAACTCTTGTAGACAATTATACGCTTTTCTGGTTACAAACTTTTCACATCTTTTCTAAAACTAACAATTGTCATTTCCATCAACCGATTGCGCCCCTACGCGAAACCCTCAGAAGTTTTCGAGAGACTTGTGTGAGCTAGGGAAGACGCAGCCCTTACCTTTTAACGTGTGATGCCATGCGAGGCGAACGCACTACCAGCCGACCACCACGTGATGTGATACTTTAAATATTCATTGGAAGGTGATTAAAAATCTTACATCCATTATAAAATATCGAGTGTTTGATAAGTGTACTTTTAGGAAGTTTCAAATCATTACTCTGTCTGGTACTATGATTCAAAGAACTGCTGGTAATAGAGAACTTTGTTTTATGTTTGTGTATTAGACAGTTCCAAGTATAAAAATTGCAATAACTGTAAGAATTTTATGTTCAAGAAAAAGAGGTCGGCATGAATCCGGATATCTCACTTTGTAAAATAAGGACAGTCTGCAAATGATAAAAAGAGTAAGCTCCCCAAAATGCAATACCATATCGTAGACGTGTTTCAGTAAGAGAATGATTAACTGGTTTAGAAACTGAAAAGATACCATGTTGGTTTTTCTTATGTTGAATGACAGTAAATTTGAATCACACCAATCTTTTACTTTTTTCAGGTCAAAATCATGCTTGTTTTTGTGATGCCAAAATATAGTGTACTGTCGTCAGCTAAAACAGCGAAGAACCTGATATTTGGATGTTCAGAATATGTATAATGAAAAAAGAATTGGTCCAAGTATGGAACCTTGAGATACTACACAATTGATATTCTTTAATTATGAATATCCTGAGTTCCTTACTATTTGATTTCATTTGGACAAATAAGATTGAAACCATTTGAGAGTGATATTTCTGAAACCATAATGATGAAATTCAACTACAAGTATCTCATGATTCACACAATCACACAAGCGTTGGAAAAATCACAAAACACTGCAGCAGCCACTTCTCCACTATTAATTAGTGAACATACTTCATATAAAAGTCAGAAAATTGTATCTCCTGTATTTTTCTTTTTCTGAAATCCAAATTGATGGTTGTTGGTAATTATGACATCTCAAAAATTCTCGAATGAATCAGTTTTTCGATAATTTTTCATTCAATATGTATAAGTGAAATAGGACAAAAGTTAAATGAATGGTCAAAATATTACAATATTGGAATGACCAGGGACGTTTTCAGAAATATGGAAAACTGCCAAGCTGAAAATAATTTATTAAAACAGCAAGAATACTGAGAGCTCTTTTTGGAAGATTTCATCTAAACCACTTGTTCTTTTGTTTTTGATACTCCTAATAATATCAATTATCTCATACATATCTTCATCCTGCAGGTTCAGATTTTCTTTGATACTAACATCCTGGAGATCTCAAAGGATCATTAATAGACGAGGAAAGTGATGACGTCACAAATGTCATTCTTGTCAAAAACTGATTCCAAACAAACATCCGTCAAATTTAAATCAGCTTGTCGGATTGTTTCCGTAAAGATTTTTCAACTTCTTTCGCTTGAGAAATCAAAATCTAAACAACCAAACACAAACTAATACACAAAGCAGCAAATCATCAACAGAGAAAGTCACCTAAAATTCTTTGTTTGGAATCAGTTTTTGACAAGAATGACATTTGTGACGACACACTTTCCTCGTCTATTGAAACAATAGAACTGGTTAACTTCTCAGCAATGCAGCAATAAAAATCAGGCCTCGATGATGATTCTATTATGTTCTCTATTGTTTTTTCCACTCAAATCATTTACAGTATTTCAACAATTTTATAATTATTTCTGACTCACATTTTATAACAGAAAATTTAGTCTTTGTAATGCTTAGTGAAAGTAATGTGTGACTAATTGTGAAATTGTTCTCGTAGGTATTAAAGGTCAGAAAATATTTTGTATTTGAAATCAATTATTCAAAATAGATAAAGTTGGTTGACTTGGTCCTCAGATAGCATATGCATAGTAAGTAACCTACTGCCTATGAAAACATTTTGAAAGTGTGGTTTAGGGCATAAAAAATTTGTCAACTGCTTTATTAATACTAATCTCCCTCACATGACTATAGCCTGTGCGGGAAGAGCGGCAATTGTTATTATTTGTGTTTTGTCTTTCCGTCAACCGGCTGCACTCTTATGGCAGGCAACCCTCAGATGTCTTAGTGAGACTTGTGCGAGCTCGGGAAGACGACACCCGTACCTTTTAATGTGTGATGCCATATACGGGACCGGTGACCCTGCTGGAATATTATTCTCAATGCTAAAATAGGTCCCAGATATCCATCCACAGACCTGAAAAACTCGAAATTAGAGTAAATATTTTTGCAGTTCACCTAATGAAAGAGATTATTGAAGAAGGACCCTGAATTTACCAATAATGCTAATAGTCTATTGTAAATGTTGTTCTTCGGAATCTGTTTAAATTAATTAATCAAAATTACCAAAGATAACATCCATGATTAAAAAAGGGGAGAAAAGTAATGTCAATAATTATAAGCTAACTCTGTATTCAGAAGAAAAATGAAAGAGAAAGTGGCATATCTCTAATATTCCATTTAGTATGGTTTAGGAATCTCCAGCGATGAAGATTGTGCTTCATATGATGATTTTCTATAACCATTAAAAATGTCTAATTGTGCTATTAAATATGGTGCTTCTAAGATTGGTAAAAAATTTAACCAACCAAAAGTTCTGTCTGCGATGAAATTATACATCTATGCTCCCATAAAATGTTTTAGTAAACTCCTTTGATTCTTGATGAAAATATCAATTATTTCAAATATATTGTTTAAAAAAATAAAACAAAAGTAGGTTCATGGAAAGAAAATGGAAGAACTCTAAATTCTCTTGTTTGCCTTAATCGACAATCTTATCTGAACAAATAAATGACTATTACACTGACCATAAAAACAATTTATCTCTTTTCACAAAACTGCTGCCAGGTCAATAAACAGATGTAAGATAATGGCAAAATGTATTCACTAAGATAACTTTGATGATATGGAAATAACATTATGTAAACTGCAGTGATATGAAATGAGTAATTAGTATCAAAACATAAACACCGAAAGCCAAGGTATGAGTCCCTTTGAGTCACATCACAGGTGCATTACTATCAATGTAAACATAGCGCAGAAATAATAACTGGATGTTATGGCATGTTGATGAAATCAAATTTTGGAGATTAATAATTTCTATGGATTGGTAAAGATTTGAAACGCTTTTGTTTTATATTTGGAATATTTAATAACTGTAATACCATGTCCTTGCTTCTAGCTCTCGCAATTTTTATAGATATTTGGTTACCATAAGTTCTCTTAAAGTGGTAAATAGAAAAAAATCATAGACTTTTGTTTAAGTATTACTCTATCAGGTACTTTCGTACAGAGCAGTTCTTAATGAGATCTATGAGGCATGATGTCAATTTTTGGTGAGCTTATTTATCTGTCAAAAAATAGGTGAATAATGGCAAAAGGTTTAAATGATTATTCACTCATATTACCAAATCCAAAATGTAAGTAAATGTATTGGAATTGATGGAAATATATTTGGCCACATGGCTGTCAAGAATTAGCAAGTTGAAGTGGAACCCACAATAAAATTCATCAATTAAATAGGAGAAACAAGCAATAGCTGAATTAATTCCATCAACTACAAAGATTCTTACAAGTGATATTAGTTTCATAAAAAATGTTCTTGAAGAAAATGCATGTCCAAGAAACTTTGTCAACAAATAATCCAACACATTGAAAACAAAAACTTTGTCTTTCCATATTCCTGGGATATTCCTCAAACGGACTTTTCTATATCCTGAATACGGATAGAGGTCAACAGGATCATCCTGAAAATAACCATAGGCGGACATGTCCATTCCAAGGCTAATTACGGTATATTCTAGGGAACAAATGAAGATATATTTTTATAGAATGATCCTTGAGACGACGTTATTTTATATATTTTATAACATTTTGTCTGTCTGCAGGAGATGTACAAAATGATTTTGATTTTAGTGAAGGGGCAACACTGACTTGGTTTTTTTTTGTATTAGTCAAACTAATTTTGTGTCGACAGTAGTTCAAATGTAGTAAATTAAAAGTTAATTTTTTTCCAAACAGCTATGTACCAGGATGTATTGATATCTAGTTAGCCTAGACCAGTTCTCTGCATAAACAAAATATTGCGTTACCATAGCAACGAACAATAACTTATTAGAAGTGTCAGTGTAAAGTTTGACGTCATAAAAGTAAACCAGAGTGTTATAGAAAACTAAATATTCGCCACGATCTGACTCAATAAACTTTTATTTCGACAGCTAATATTTGACAACTTCAAAAATTATTAAAAAAAACTAACAATTACATTATGTTACTCGATTTTCATCGACATTCTCTCCCTCAGTATTGATACCTTGATCATCAATACGAATGTTTAGACGATGAATCTTCCTTGCCGGTCTCTTATATACTCCTTGAGATGTTCGTACATCGACAACTCTCACGATATCATCGAGCCCTTTATAGACGTTTTCGATGACACCTAGTGGCCACACTCCTCTCGGTAAATTCGGTTGGTTGATAACAACAACTTCACCTTTTCTCAAATTCTCATCATCTTTCGTCCATTTTGAACGCCCAATAAGTGAAGGTAGATATTCGCGTAACCAACGCTTCCAGAAAATGTCTGCGAAATATTGGGATATCCTCCATTGCTTCCTAAGTAGAAGATCGTTCTCAGAAAAAAGTCCAGGTGTGATAATATTTGCTGATTTTCCGATAAGGATGTCATTGGGGGTGATGCTTATTGGATCATTTGGATCATCAGACACTGGAGTAAGAGGGCGGCTATTGACTATGTACTCAGCCTCGTTGAATACTGTATGGAGTACTTCTTCTGTTGGATGTTGGTCCCTCAGGACGGCCATAAGTGCTCTCTTGAAACATCCAATCAATCTCTCCCAGCTTCCGCCCATGAATGGTGAAAGAGGGCAATTGAATTTCCATGAAATACCATGATTTGTTATTTCATTGATGAATGGATCCATCTGGAGTTCATCGAGTGCTTCCAATAATTCACGGTTCGCCCCTCTCAAATTGGTGCCATTATCTGACCATATGACCTTAACTGCACCTCTTCTGGCAAGGAACCTGCGGATGGCCATGATACACGAGTCGGTTGTGAGGGAATGTGCTATTTCCACATGAATTGCTCTCACAGTGAGACAAGTAAATAACACGCCGTATCTTTTTTCTAATCGTCTTCCCAGCTTGATTGTGAAAGGTCCGAAAAAGTCGATGCCAGTTGCGGAAAATGGTTTTTCATACTGGAAAAGCCTTTCTTTTGGTAACAGACCCATTTTCGGTTGAGCCTGTCTTGCCTTTCGCCTTTTACAGTACGGGCATTCTCTGATTACTTTTTTCACTGAAGATCTGATACGTGGTATCCAATAGTTTTTCTTCAGGTTGTTGATAATGGTTTCAACACCTTGATGGTTATTCTGTTTATGGAAGTGAAGAATGATCCTCTTTGTATACTCATGGGTACCATCTAAGATTATTGGTTCTTTTTCCAGGACAGAAACATTCTCCATTTTAGTAATTCTACTGTCTATTCTAAGTATTCCATCAGAATCAAGAATCACCGACAAGTTATGAAGACGGCCATTCTTATTAGGTTTACTCTTTTGGAAATTTTCGAGATCGGTTGGAAAACTTTGACATTGGACGACTTTGCACCATAATTTCTGGCTCCATTCTAAATCTTCAGCTATAGGAGTGACTCCAACTTCCCGTGATTTTTTCATTATAGAAAGGAATATCCGAACTCTTGCCGTAATTCTTAGAATTTTCAACCAACTGAAATGATTCTTCAAGCTTGGGACAGCCTCAGAGAAACATAATTTCGTAATAATCACCTCGTTCATGATGTACTTCTCAGTATGTTCACTTTCAATATTGGTTTTGAAAGTTTCAAAATATTGGTTGTCGCTGTTGTAGAGGAACTTTGGACCATTGAACCATCTACTTTCAGAACTGAACTCCTTATTGGGTGTGTCTCTGGTACAGTCATCAGCGACGTTCTCCAAACTGGATACCCATCTCCATTGTGTCACCTCTGTATGCTCCAAAATTTCTCCAACTCTCACTGCTACGAAGGACTGAAGCTTCTTATCACTTTGAAGCCAATGAAGGACGGTTTTCGAATCGGACCAGAAGAATTTCTGTTTGATGTCGTAATCGAGATATTTCGCCACCTCTTGCGCAAGCCTCACGCCTAATAAAGCTGCAGAGAGTTCAAGTTTGGGTATGGTCAGAGCTTTCAGCGGAGCAACTCGGGCTTTTGAAACGACCAGTTTCACTTGGATTACATCAGAATAAACGAAGCGTAAATATATTGCCGTAGCATAAACATCTTCGCTGGCATCTGAAAATATGTGCATTTCGATTGAATTTGCTTCTTTGAATTTTGCGGAATAACACCTTGGAACTTCAATGTGAATTACTTCCTTCAATTCTTTGAGCCAGATCAACCATTTTCTGAACATATCATTCGTGATATCGTCATCCCATCCTAGGCCAACTTTCCATATTTTTTGCAACATAATTTTTGCTTTAATTGTGATAGGAGATAAAAATCCCAAGGGATCATAAATGGACATAACAGTTTTTAGAACTTGACGTTTTGTAGGTATTTTCGTCCCTTCAATGATTTCCTTGGGAACTTTGTGAAATTTTACCTCAAAACTGAAACAATCTTTTGCGGGTTTCCATATCATGCCTAGAATTCTTTCCTGATTTGACTTTCCATTAACTTCGGTATCGATCTGACTAGTGGATATAAGATGGTGTGGTATTCCATCAAGCACTTTCGCCGAATTAGAGATAAAGTTTCTAATTTCGAATCCTCCGTACGAATGGATTTCAATGACTTTATTTATCAAAAGAATAGCTTCATCCTCGTGATCAACGCTGTCAAGATAATCATCCACATAATGGCAATGGATGATTGCGTCTGCTGCTCTTTCATTAATCACTCTGTATTTTTCGGCATTGTGATTTTTGACAAATTGTGCGATGAAAGGAGATGACGTTAGGCCAAAAGTCATAGCAGTCATTTTGAAAGTTTTTGGCGGCAGATTGTTGTCCATATTTCTCCAGAGAAAACACTGAGAAAATGTATCTCGTTCGGCAATGTTTATCCTATTGAACATTTCCTTGATATCACCAGCAAATGCGAATCGACGAAGTCTGAATTTCAGCAGGATCCCTAGCAAAGGAGCGAGCATGTCAGGTCCCGTCAGTAAATAGCTGTTTAATGAAAATCCATGATTCTTGACTGCTGCATCGAACACAATCCGAACTCTTCCTGGTTTATTTGGATTTCTAACCGGGAAGTGAGGTAAAAACCAGACATGCTCGGCTCTTTCCAAGTCTTGAGGAATCACTGGGACTGCGTAGTTTTTCTCGAAGAGTTTATCCATTTCTGAACAGTACGCTTTGGAAAAATCAGCATCTCTTCTCAGGCGCCTCTCCAAACATAACAGTCTTTGAGTGGCCATTTTTCGAGATTCTGGAAGATTTACGTTGTCATCCTTCCAGGGAAGTCTCACCTCATACTGTCCTTCAGAAAGTCGGATGGAGCTGCTTACAATGGAAAGTGCTCTGTCTTCTTCCTTCGACAAGCCATTAAATTGGGTATGAACACCACCAACATTTTCCATTTTCATGAAATTTTTCACAAGTTCGTGTAACTTATCATCTGTATCTTCACAGCACATGATAGCTATTTCTTCCTGATTTCTGTTTTGTCCCAATGTACCATGAATTGTCCAGCCGATTTTGGTTTTAGAAAGTATAGGATCATTGGGGTGCGGTTGGATTACTTGCCTAGAAATTATTAAATCGGCATTGTTTTGTCCGATCAATAATGTTGGCCTTTCTTGGTTGTTGAATTCTACTGGAACTTCTTTGATGAATGGAAATTTCTGTAGTGTACATTCAACATCAATTTTTTGTTCTGGTAGTTCGAGATTTTCGATAGTTCTCACGTTTTTCAAGTCGAAAAATGTTGCAGAATTTTTTCCAGCGATTTTCGTCTGTACTAATTGAGATTTTTCATCATATCTACATATTTCACCAGTCCATTTACAACAAAGAGGTGTTACTGGCCCGCTCAATCCAATTTGGTTTGCTATTCTGGAGTCAATCAAGGTTGCAGTACTTCCTTCATCCAACAAGGCACGAATAGTGAAGGTACCATTGGAGCCTTTGATTTTCACTGGAAGGATTTTTAGCAGGGTACAGTTGGGATTGACTTGACTGATACATGCATTCGTTTCGGATAATTTGGGAACTGAGTTGTACTTGTGAAGCAGCGGGTGATGATTTCTCTCGCAGTTATTGACATTGCAAGCTTTCTTCCTCTGGCATTTTCCACTATGATATCGGAGACAACAAAAACAAGCATCGTGCTTTCGTACCAATTTCCATCTTTGCTGTGGATCAGTATTTTGGAATTGGTTGCATTTTTCGATTGGGTGCTCACCCTTATTGCAAATCTTACAGATTTTGCTAGACGTCACTGAAGATTTTTTATCCTGTCCATGGAATAACTCATTTCTTGTCATTTTATTGGCTGTTTGGTCTTCCTGGCTGTTGTTTGAAACGAACGTGATTCTTGAAACTACATCGGATATTTGTTGGACCCAAGTTGAAAAATCCTTGAGTGATTCTTTGTAATTTTCAATCTTCTTTTCCACTAAATAACTTCCCCATTGTGTCAACAGATGCGATGGAAGTTTGTTGACTAGACTAGTAAGCAATTTTCGCTGATCGATGAAGTTTGTTATATCACCTTGCAGAACAGCAGCAATATTTCTGACCGTACTATTGAAATTCAGGAAAGACTGCATGCATTCAACAGCTGGGAGTGTGTGGGCTTTTGCGAGTAATTCGTCCATGATGAGTTCGGGTCTCCCATACCTTTTCTGAAGTATATCGAGGATTTCACTGGGTTCTTGAGCTGCTATTAGAAGCATTTCCACAGAATTTCTAGCATCACCTGTCAAGCTTTTATTCAACCTCAGCACATTTTCTCTTGGTGAGAAGTTACAAGCTTCATTTGATAGTTGGTATTGTGAGAAGAATATGGGCCATTTTAAACAAGAAGATCCATCAAATGAAGGGATTTGGCTACCAATTGTTTGTCTTGCCAACATGTTATTTATTGATTTGGTTAAATGTTTCAGTTCGGTGTCTTGAGATATTTCTGGGAGAAATTGCTCATTGGCCATAGTCCATCTTTCTACCTCTTTCATTTTTGAGGAATTTTGTAAATCTCCCTCTTCTTCTGAAGAACATCTATCACTCTCCGACTTTGATAGTGCTTGAACTTTCTCTATTAGCTCTTCTTGTTTTTTCAATGAGTCCTCTTTGCTCCTCAGCCGATTTTGAGAAATTTTCAGGAGTTTTTGCCTTTTATCAAGCTCGTTTATTTTATTTTGTAGATCTTGTGGTACAGTTATTTCGTTATTCTTCATAAAACTTATTTCAGATTCAAGAATTATAATTTCTTCTTCCTTGGAAAATATAACTTCTCGAAGTTTGTCGATTTCTTTCTGCGTTTCGAATAAGTCTTCATGATACTGTAGACAGTGGGATTTTTGCGATTCCACAATCGTTCTCCGACTATTTATGCTAGCAATGGTTGACTTTGCAATGTGTTTTGCCTTTGAGATAGTCGAATTCATCAACTGTTCCAATGATTTCAGCAGAATATTACTCAATTCGTTGGCAGTAGCAGAATCGGAGTATTTAAATTCAAAAAAATCGCAAATTTGTTGAAGATTCAGAATACTTAGAGATTTTCCGATTTTTTCACTATATTTTCGGAATTCTTCGGTCCCTTGCTCATATCTGAATCCTTGAAATGAAAGAATCTTCCGTTTGTTGACAATTCCTTTAGCTCGTTCTCCATGTATTAGGAAGTAGAGATTTTCAAGTAGATCTTTGTCGGAAATTGCCTTGATTTTTCTCTCGATACCAGGTACATCCTTGAACATTGCTTGCGATGCCATGTTTGAAAGATTCTTATATTCTAAACTTTGTTCACCTTAGGGACAGGTTTAGATCCGGCTCGAAGGACCAATTTGTTATAGAAAACTAAATATTCGCCAAGATCTGACTCAATAAACTTTTATTTCGACAGCTAATATTTGACAACTTCAAAAATTATTAAAAAAAAAAAAAAATTACATTTTGTTACTCGATTTTCATCGACACAGAGTTAAGCTGGATTTATAGATTGTGTCGCAGCCGCTTCCGCTGCCGTTACCTTAGCCGCTGGCCAAATGATGACTAATTTATAGTTTTATTTTGTGTTCATTGTACGCCAACTGTTTTCCTTCGTGAACATATTTTTATAATTCTTGTCCTTCAGATTATATAGATGTGGAAATCCTTCTAATATGTATAGGAATACGCCTACATTAACATCTATATTTTCCTCATATTCTAACATTTCTGAATAAAATAAATTTTTGCTTTCAAACTATGTAAACAAATACATAACCTAAATTATGTGACATTTCGTTCATTTTTGACAAAGACGTTTTGAGTTTCATGTCATTTTCCGCTGCCGCTGCCGTCTATGATAAAAGTTGGTTAACTACCGGCGGCAGCGACAACAGCAACTGCAACGGCAGCGAATCTATAAACATATGCATGAGCAACGGCACATTTATCTTCGTTCGGCAACGTCAACTGCAACGACTGCTGCTGCGACTCAATCTATAAATCCAGCTTTACGCAATAAATTAAAAGAAAAAATATGTCCACCGAAATTGTGAAAATCGAAAAATTGGAGTATCGAGCCATCATCAAGTACCTGTATTTAAAAGGGTCAAGAGGTAAGCAGAGGCAAGCTTCAAAAGAGGTAAATTTTCCATTGAAGATGATGACCGATCGGGAAGGCCAGTTTCTGTGTCAGTCCCCGAAAATATCGATGCAGTTCATGACATGATTTTAACAGACTGTCGAATTGGGCTAAAACGGATGTCTGAAGCACTGAATATTTAATACAAACGCATTTATCATATAGTTCACGTCAATTTGGACATGAGAAAAACTGCTGCAAAATGGATCCCCAAATGTTTGAATGTTGACCAAAAGCGTGCAAGGGTAGTAGCATCGCGTTCGATCTGTGCTCGATTTGAAAACGATGTAGACTTCTTAAACCGAATTGTTACTATGGATGAGACTTGGGTATATTTCCACGATCCAGAAACAAAGCAATAATCGATGGAATGGCGATACTCCGGTTCTCCAAGACCTATGAAGTTTCGTGTCCAAAAATCTGCTGGAAAAGTTCTTGCTTCAGTTGTTTGGGATTGCCATGGAGTAATCATGATTGATTTTTTGGATAAGGGTAGAACAATAACTGGAGATTACTATTCGACATTACTGACCACTCTACGGGAAAAAATTAAAGAGAAAAGACGCGAAAATCTATCCAAAGGTGTTTTGTTTTTGCAGGACAACGCCCCTGCACACAAATCTCATGTTGCCGTGCAAAATATTTCGTGATTTAGGGTTTGAATTATTAGAACACCCCCCTTATTCACCAGATTTGGCTCCGTCCGACTATCATCTCTTTCCTCAACTGAAAAAAAGTTTAAATGGTAGTAAATTTTCTTCCAACGAGGAGGTAATAAAAGCTGTGGAGGTCTGGTTTGCAGAGCAAGAAGAAACATTTTTTTTGAAAGGTCAGATACGTTGCATGTTCGCTGTAATAAATGTATCCAATTAAGAGGAGAATATGTTGAGTAATAAAATATTTTGACATTGAAATTTTGTTTGGTTCTATAGCTAAAAATTTTTCAATATATCATCGTATGTGCCTTAATATGCTATGCTCGGATGCACAACCAATAGTTGTTGATGTATTTCATATTCAGAGTTTTTGTTTGGTCTCTATGCTCCCTTCATATGAGGTTTGTTCGTATAATTGTCACTTCTGTTTGTTACACTAACGTTACTGCACTTTCGTCCTATTTGGATATTATCAAAGGATTACTTCAGATTGAGTGAATGATATTCAAATACCCTTAAATATACCCAGGGCTGACATTAACCACCAACAAATTATTTCATTTCCCCTGTTTTACCTGTCACCCATAGTCAGAGTCCAGGGCTGTCATTAATACCTACTCATATCCATATCACGTTTCTCTCGTGCTGATTTTGCGTTAATTATTTTGTTTGCTGGTTTATATGAGCAGCTGACGTACGAGGATATATTGAAAAATTCTTAACCTACTACAGAACCAAACAAAATTTTAATGTCAAAATATTTTATTACTCAACATATTCTCCTCTTAATTGGATACATTTATTACAGCGAACCTGCAACGTCTCTAGACCTTTCAAAAAAACGTTTCTTCTTGCTCTGCAAACCAGACCTCCACAGCTTTTATTACCTCCTCCTTGGAAGAAAATTTACGACCTTTTAAACTTTTTTTCAATTGAGGAAAGAGATGATAGTCGGACGGAGCCAAATCTGGTGAATAAGGGGGGTGTTCTAGTAATTCAAACCCTTAAATCACGAATTTTTTGCATGACAACATGGCAACATGAGGTTTGTGTGCAGGGGCGTTGTCCTGCATAAACAAAACACCTTTGGATAGCTTTCCGCGTCTTTTCTCTTTAATTTTTTCCCGTAGAGTGGTCAGTAATGTCGAATAGTAATCTCCAATTATTGTTCTACCCTTATACAAAAAATCAATCATGATTACTCCATGGCATTCCCAAAAAACTGAAGCAGAACTTTTCCAGCAGATTTTTGGACACGAAACTTCTTAGGTCTTGGAGAACCGGAGTGTCGCCATTCCATCGATTGTTGCTTTGTTTCTGGATCGTAGAAATGTCTCATCCGTAGTAACAATTCGGTTTAAGAAGTCTACATCGTTTTCAAATCGAGCACAGGTCGAACGCGATGCTACTACCCTTGCACGCTTTTGGTCAACATTCAAACATTTGGGGATCCATTTTGCAGCAATTTTTCTCATGTCCAAATTGACGTGAGCTATATGATGAACGCGTTCGTATGAAATATTCAGAGCTTCAGATATCTGTTTTAGCCCATTCCAAGGTCTGTTAAAATCATGTCATGAACTGCATCGACATTTTCGGGGACTGACACAGAAACTGGCCTTCCCGATCGGTCATCATCTTCAATAGAAAATTTACCTCTTTTGAAGCTTGCAGTCCAATTTTTCACGGTCGCATACGAAGGACATTGATCACCAAGGATATTAAGCATATCTTCGTAAATCTTCTTACTTCTTAATCCTTTTAAATATAGGTACTTGATGATGGCTCGATACTCCAATTTTTCGATTTTCACAATTTCGGTGGACAAATTTATGCGAATAAAATGGCGGCTGAAAAAATCTCAATGAAGTTGAAATATTTGATTTTTTTTGCAAATTCGAGACCACAGAATGCGTATAATGTTATTATTTTATTAACCTCAAATCCTCAATATTAAATACACGTGCAGGTGAACAATCATATATCTTCTATAAACATACGTCGGCCTTACAACCCGAAGAACCACCATGTAAATCATATATCATTTCATAATTCGTCAGTTCTCATTTTATGAAAAAAAAAAACAATAGGAAAGTTCGTTGATGTGGTTGTTATTCGCATCATAGGATATAGATTATTTGGATGGGTTCATTGTACTCTACCATCAGTTGTATCGGCTTTGGAAAGAACGTGAATCTTCCAGACGAAAAAAAAAGGAGTTGTAGTGGTCGACATTTTTAAAAACTCGAAAAATTCATGGTGATTATCACAGCCTCGTTCGAGAAATGAGACTGAATGATGCCAATGAATATTTTAATGATTTTCGTGTGACGTGTTCTCAGTTTGATGAACTCTTATCAATAGTGAGACCAGAAATAAAGAAGTCATATATCACAACAAAACCCATTCCTCCCGCAGAAAGGCCATCACTTTTATATTCTATTCCTTGTTTTAGAATTCGGGAAGGAATACTTTTTATTACCAAAGAAAGGATAACCATTATTAACAAAACTAAAAAAACCCACAAAACATTAAATTCTAGGTACTTTGACTTACCCGCAATGACAGTGACAATCAAATTTTGTCGCATGACTATGAACGTCAAATTTTGTTGGTAATTTCCTAATTAGCGATTCGCATAAATTCGTATGAGCATGAACATACCTTAACTCTGGTTTACTTTTTCGACTTAAAACTTTACTGACACTTCTAATAAGTTATTGTTCGTTGCTATGGTAACGCAATATTTTGTTTATGCAGGGAACTGGTCTAGGCTAACTAGATATCAATACATCCTCTTACAATCACCCATTATCTTTTCAGCTTACTTTATTGTCATTATATAAACATTTGCTGTGCAAATTTTCAGTCGACCTGAAATCATTTTTGATTGATTTTTTTGACAAAATTAACATTTTCTCACAATCAGATCCACCACTGCTCTGACAGCTGACGCTTGTTTCGATTGCTAGCTACATCTAGACTATCGCATACACACAAAATTTAGCGACCTGAAATCACCATCAAAAATAATAATAATAATGAGGGTCCTTATTGGGTATAAAAAATGCAACAAAAGGCGAAGTTCAAAAACTACAGTGGGACACCGTAGTTTTTGTTCTACCAAGCTGCCTCCCAGACTATAACAGATTTCATGCATACAAAAAAAAACAATAATATCAACAAAACAACAGAAATATACATAAAAACTGGGATTATAACCACAGCAATTTTTCTGATTTAACTCCTGACGATGGTTTTTGAAGTACTATTGATCATTAGATGTTGGATCATGTATTTATTCTAGTGTCATTTTTGAAAACCAAAGGTATACACCTGAAATCACCACAATTTTTTTCTTTCCAGATGTTGACGTACCTTGCCGAAGAATTGGTTCAAAGGAATCAGTAGAAAGGATACTAGAATTCGGAAGAGAATTATACAGTATGAGCCAAAGACTAAAGCTCGAGAAAAACTCTAGTAAAAAAAACGATAAAATGCTTGAGGTAATGAAATAACGTAGAAACTCACAATTTGTGTTGCAACCTGTTTTTTTTAGGACGCCTTTAGTTTACTAGCATACTCAAATCCTTGGGCAAGTCCTGTAGGATGGCAGTTAGAACCTTCACAAAGGGAGTCTGTATGTGCGTCGTTAAATTCAGCAATTTTAGGTAAGTCCGACAATCAAAATACAAAGAAAGAAGTAGCAGTGGCTATCATTTCTACCAATAGGCGATCTAATTTCTCAAAAAAAATACCACGACTTTCAGTACGATGAATAAAGTCACATTTTTTAAATTTTATATTCGGAGTAGTATACAAAAAAAAACAGATAAATACTTTACTTTAAACGCCATGAAAAAAGCCCGGGATTTTCAGATATATGTACTTGACCAATCATTGAGAGCGCTCAAAGACTGTGGTGGCGAAAAGAAGTTAGGATGAATACAGAAGACAGCGTTGACGTCTAAATTCATTCAAGAGTAAATGCCAAACAATTGAATATCATAAAATAAATATGAACTCAGTTTCATGATAAGTTCTTGATTCTCTCATGGTATAAGTAATATTTATGATAAGTGACGTAATGGTATGGAAAGTTGAGTATTCTCATACAGAGAAATATATTGAAATCAGTTTAAGGCAGCAGCTTCAGTGTGTTAATTGGAAAGTGATCTGACAACACCGCTCTATATCATTGTAAAGGTGCGTACAGACATATAACAAAACTTCGTATCGTATCACCGATGCGCAACAGTTGTTTGATACGCATCGAAGATTGTCAACAATGTAGCGTATCAATACATCGTCGCGTATCTCATTAACAGAACATGCTGCCGTTCCGACTGTTCTAAAACAGAACCTTTGTCTTTTTCTTGTGTGCAGTTTCATTACGGAATGGAGGTTGCTGTAGCAGCCTATATATACAAGCATTACTTCGTAAAACAAAAAAAAGCGCAGAAAGACGCTGGTAGCAGACCCAGTTGTACACCAGTAGTAATATTTGGGATGTCTGTATCTCACAAAATCTCTTCATTACGATAACTATTTATGAAATCAATGGTAGATTCTTCCGTCCACTCCATAATAGCAATGTCTTCAAATGAATAAATGAAACGAAAAATGAATCGCAACCGTGTAACGCAGATCTGTCCAGACATGCAAACAATTGGTGCAACATTGGCGCCAAAAACCGACAACTGATGGGACGCGTCGATGTTACTATGTTAGGGTGTTACGCAGTGCCGTCCAGACTTGTTATGCGTCGGCGTTACGATACGAAGTTTTGTTCTATGTCTGTACGCACCTTAACGGAAAGTTGATACTGTATTATAATTTCAATTTGACATTTTTTAATTTATTTCTCTTGTTACCTGCCATTATTATTATATATCTGCCTGCGATTGACGATCATTTTATTATCAGTTTATTTGACTTATGTTCAACAGTTTGAATTACTGTTTTGCGATATTGCATTTTTGAATATAAATGGCTGTGAAGTCGTGTTTTGTTCCATCATGCTTGAATAATAGTAATTTATAATAGTTACAGCGTTACCAAACAAAGTATCGTTATTCTCGTTTTCAAACGAAAAGTCAAGAATTGTTCACTTGGTATTCCCGTGCAATATCACAACCCACAACGCCGAAATAAGCAATTAACAGCACATGTAACGTCATCACCTATCATTGAAGTGGCGCCAAGCCCGCATGTTTGAATGATCCTTGAAATTTAATGGTTTCCAAATGGCGTTTTTTGGAATAGTACAAGATACTGGTTATAAAATTTATGCATTCATGCCATTCAATAGCCATTATTCAGTCATATGCATATTCTAATCGGATTTACGCGGTTGTGATCTTTATTAATTGTGCTTTATTTTTTATATTTTATTCAATTTAGCATTGTTTCATTTGTTCTCACTTTGATTCATAAGACTTATAAATCAACTTCTTAGTGGGTACTTTAAGATGTTGATTTACTGAAAATATGAAATTTAAAGGTTTCCTCAAACCAACGCAGGAACAGAATGAACGGGAGCCTAAATTCTATAGCAGGATATATAAACAAACATACATATCGTTGCGATTATTCGTAATCCGAAATCCAGGCAAGCAGCGAAATATGTTTTGCTACTCGCTCTGTTTTTCTAGCAATTCGGACGATTCCCATTTTCCGTTCCCGTTCCCGCGTTGGTTTGAGTAAACCTGTAAAGCGGTTACCATGAACCATAATTTTGTTTTCATTATATGCATGGTGACAATGGGTCTCCACTTATTAACCGATTTGTGTGAAATTTGGAACAGAGATACGAGACACAATTTTGTATTGAAGAACATACGAAAACAAATTTATCGTAACTATTATTTGATTCTTAACTATTATTTCCTCCCCAGAATCAAATAATAAACCACGGAAGCCTCCGCTAGAAGTGGCCATGGCCCACGCCCAGGAATTAGTGAGGTTAATGTCTTCTGCTGGACTCGGCTCGTGTGCCTTCGCTTCTCTCGTCGACATACTCGATCAGTGACCTCTCTTCGATAGTTATCCATCCCTTCAGATGCATTGACTGCCGTACACTGTTTCGAACCAACAATCGACGGTTGTTAGAGGTCCGATTCGGACAAGAGGAACAAGTACTTACTCCATTTTATAAATTTTTATTGTTCGTATTCGTGGGTGGGACGGTAAACTCGTTGGCAAGAGGATGGTGTTCCGTTTGGGGTGGTGGATTGATGTAACATCACATTGCGTTTTTTTATATGAGAAGGCAGTGAAATGAGAGTCCACGATTTCACTCGAGAGGGTGTATTGTATTGAATATTTTTTTAAACTTTTGGTGGTAAATGTAGTGATATGTTTTTATTTTGATTGCTTTAGGATTGGTCAGTTCAGTTTTTGTCTTACTAACTTACAGTCATTGTTTTTCAACCCCTACTCTAACATACAGATGATCTTATGAAAGATCTAATATAATATAATAGCCTGTACAACCCCATTTACAATCTACTCTAACATACAGATCTAAAAGAGACACATTTTTTCAATTGCGATAAGGATCCTGCACGTAAACATGTGGGAAATTGGCTCTCGGTCAAATTGGCTGAAATTTTATTATATTATAGTGGGATTGGTCTTTAGACAAATGTGTGAGTTTAAATGATTTTGTAAGTGTGGTTTTTGAGATATAAGCGGTCAAAGTACGTAAAAACGTTATACTTGGGTTGGATTGACAAAGAAAAAAACTGTTTTGTTAGTCGAAATAAGACAAATTTGGGATCAAAATGTTTTAATTGGAACTCGTTAACACGTCCAATTATATCAATGAACCAATCAATATATACTTTATTGTCAAAGAATAAATTCTTATTGACAAAGTGTCATACATAATCATTAAAACAATATAAAAGTGCACACATACAAGAAGTATAAAAGTGAAAATATAAAAGTTAGTCGAGGAGAATGAAATGAGATAAAATTAATGTGTATAAACAAATACATCACAAAAAAGTAAAAACATACGTCTATCTGCACTGAAATGCCTAATATACAAATATAGGATACACTTAAGAGATAATCTTATTGATGATGGTACATGAGGGTGTATACAGGGCATAGTCAACAAAAATCATTTTTCGGTTTTTTTTTTCTAGTACTATTCCAGAACCAACAAGTTATATTTTGGTAAAACATCATAGTTTCAGTCTATTTTAAGCGATAAAACGTTTTTTGTTTCTTGGTGACTCTTTCTGTTTGAAATATGAATTTTAAATTTTTTGAATTAAACTCCTACACTGAAAACAATTGACAGGTCGTTTTTAGTAAAAAAAAATTTATTGGTACTGTTGATTGAAGAAAAGATAAGGCTAGGCGCAAATTGGGACACGTATAGCACGTGTGAGGTGACACAGCACAGCACGTTGTTTTGTAATCTACAGGATTGAATACATTGGCGCAAATTGACGATGCAGCGCGACCTGGCACGACACGCGTCATCTCACAGACGTGTCACGCAGTAGTTCGGACACAGTTTGTCGCGCCACGCGTGTGTGTACAACAAGTGTTTTCCTTGTTTTTTTACGAAAAAATTACAGAAGAAAAGTTAATAGAGGCTTATGGGGATTTTTTTTGGGGTTCCTAACCATATTAAATTTTTACAAGATCGCTCACTTATTTCAACCGTTTGAGTACGTACAAACCTTATGGCTTTGATTTTTCTCTATTAGATTGTTATACCTATCCATGTGTTAGAATGCCATAAACGAGAAAATAAAAAACTCGAACAATTTTTTTCTGCAAAAGGAAAATGAATTTTCTATTTGCCTAGCACACGTCCGATCGCAAAATTTTCATTTCTTGAGCTCAACAATGACATAATTTTCAGAGGTTAAAATCCCAGAAACGAGAAAATTAGTCAGCAAAATCTGTCGTAATCTGACGGGCTAGAAGTTCAATAACAAAAATTTACAATGTTTTTATTGAATGTTTCAAAATCTGTTCCGTTAATTTGCACCTAATTTTACTCGCACTATTCTGAAAATGTTGACTTTTATTTATGAAAGTATTGTCAACTTCGTAAGTTTCGTTTCTAAGAAATGTATTTTTAAAGATTGTAAATAATTTTAAAAAATGGAACACATCCTGTATCCAAATGAAAGGTAACATTAAACAATTGAATTGGCAGAAAGCTGCTGTATTCTTTGTTCAATCAACAGTAACAACAAGTTTTTTTTTGGTTTTAAAAACGACTTGTCAATTGTTCTCATTGTAGGGTTATAATTCAAAATTTTAAACGGAGAGTACTCAAGAAAAAAAACACGTTTTTGTCATTTAGAATAGACTGAAACTATGAAGTCCTACCAAAATATAATTTATTGGTTATGGAATAGTGCTAGAAAAAAATCCCGAGAAATAATTTTTTCGACTATGCCCCGGTCACACCAAAATATACTATTATCAATAAGATTATAATTGGACATGTTAAGTTATTTTGATCCTGAATTTGTCTCATTTCGGCTAACAAGGCAGTTTTTTCCTCTGTCAATACTACCCAAGTACGAATTTTGGCCGCTTTTATCACAGAAACGACACATCATTCTATAATGACTCATCCTGCTATAACATAATAAAATTTCAGCAAATTTGACCAAGAGCCAATGTCCCATGTGTTTTTGTGCGGGGTCCTTTGTCTTTTGGTATTTGGTACTGATAATCTGCAAAAAGGATATTAGTAAGCTGTTAAAGTGTGTAACAACGTTAAGTTGTTGTAGATCGACGGGCAAATATTTTGTGCAAAGCAATGAACAAATCCAGTTGTAAGTAAAGAAAAAACTGCTGCCATGGCTATTTTCGATTAGATTTCATTTAATTTTTTATTGTCTTTCAGAAACCCTTCAAAATGTAGCTTGAAGAAATCTTGATAAGTTGTCAAATTCGAACAGGTCTTGAAATTTCATAAAATTCTGGCTCACTCGTAAATTTTTAAAATATTCTCAGATCTTCAAATTGTATCAATATCTAATTTGGACACAAGGGGTGCTTGAAATCTAATCTATTCCATTGAATGTCTTCTTGGTTAGAACTTTGAGAAGGTCCGTTATAAATAATATAGATTGAATCACAAATTTTGAAAATCAACTGCGACTTCTATTTCAGATCCCAAAAATCCATTTACTGGAATTTTATGAACTCAAAAGTTGTACTTTGAGATTTTATGTAATCCTAAATTTGGATTTGTGTGATTTCAAGAATCTTGCATTATTGTATAGGATGTTGCAGAAGCTGAATTTTCAATACATTTTTAAAATCTGCTTTGCAATATCAATTTAGAGGTTGAAATTCTTATAATGAAAAGTTGTACAAAATTGAATATTTCGTTTAAATATGCAATCATATGCATCTACACTGAAGAAAAGGTTTTTATAGATTTTTCTCTACAATAGCACTTTAATAAAATAATAGCTCTTGCAGTGAAGAGTCAGATAATATTAGCGAGTGAAGCAGTAGGCTCTGCTAGTTTTTAATAAAAACTTCTGTAGTATTGATCAAAGTTGGTGTTACTGTATAGAAAAATATAAAATAAACTGTTATTTTTGAAATAGATATTATTGCGTATTTAAACATGAATAAGAGTTCTGAACAACTTTTCATTATAGGAGTTTTCAATATTGTCACATATAAAACTAGGTGCTTCAAAATTAAGTTATAGAATATGCAGAAATTTCTATGAAGAATGACTTTTTGTATGTAATGTACCAGCATTCCTTCCAATGTTCGGTAAATTCTGCAGTCAATTGGATTTGATCATTCGTTAAAATCTTGGTATGGTTGTGGTAATAAAGGAACTACACAGTAAGTTAACGTCATTACTGTCAATTTTCGTATGATTATTATCTGCACATTTATAAATATTAAATATCAAAATTTGTTAAAACCCAAAATAAACGCCCCCAAAAGGAATTCGGTTTTCTTGCCAGTGAATGTATCTTTTAGGTTAAGGATTAGAGTGTTTTGGAAGTTTTCGTCACTTTTTCAGATTATAGAGGTTAGGTATCGAGTAGGTGACCTTTCAATGGAAAATCAGGTGGTCTGATTACTGGAGACAGTGAGGATTTGAGTCATTCATATTCGTCACTTTGAGCAAGTTTGTTATTTCAAACTATTTATTGCATTTTCCTTGAAATTTTGACTATTGGAATATGTTTTTTTTGATCATTGATTATTAATTGCATTTTACGCTGTTTATTTTTTGTTTGTTCATTATCGATTTCACTCAGTCTAGATGAAGAAAAAAAACTTTTGTCTCAAGGTCATAGATTTAATGTGTTCACTTAGCAAGATTCATGCTATTCAATTAACAATAACAATTAACTTAATTGTTTCCACAGTGCAAGTTTGTTGGGACACGTTTATAAGTTTTTGTATGGTTTTATGTTTTTCATACACCTCAAATTGTCTAATATTGTTATAAATTGCAGCTACAGATCTACATTATAAATGCCACCAAGTGCCCTTTTCCAAAGTCTGTACCATAAAAATCAATATAAAATTGCTTCTAACTTGTATGAAAACAAAACAAAAATAGAAAAAAGTCTATTCATTTAATGGCATCAAACTTGCCCCACAGACAAGCGCAGTGAGTATCAATTTTTCACAAAAAACTTTCATAGCATAAAAAGGCCCTTTAGATATTTTCTTCTAAATATTATAATTCGGACACCAATTTGAAATATTTACCACGTTTTATAAATTTATTTGGTATTCCACTGCCATGTTAGATAGTGCTGAGATTATATTGTATCACAAGGAAAATTCAACATTTATTTCAATTTGAAATTCATTTTTCGAATTCTCAAAATGTCATGTAGTATATACAAATTAAAGAAAGTGAGAACAGAAGAGAGGTGATATGAAAAGAAGAAACATAAGGAAGGTAGAGAGAGTAAAAAGAGAAGGAAGATATAAGAGGTAAGAAGCAGAGCAATCACCAATTTAAAACTATGATTGCATTTGAATAAGTGTCTGGAGAAGGTTTTTAGTTGACAAATGTTTGTTTCTGATTTTTATGATAATAACATGTTCCTGTTTGTACTGATTGAAAGTTTGACTTTGTAGAGGAAATTTCTTTTTGACATGTTTTTTGGGTATCTTAACTTCCACAGTTTGAAAATAAAACACAAAATTTACATTTTTTTTCGTTTCACACCGTGGAAGGTTGACATACCCCAAAAAGCATATCAAGAAATGTTTTTGTTTGTTATATTACGAGGATATTTATTTTACTCCAATCAGCTTCATTATTTCAACTATTGATTTCTACTTTGAAACACAAGTATGACGTCACATGCGTTTTTGGTTTTGTCTCCTGTATACTGTGTGAAATTTTAGTTTGAAAGGATTCGTACATTTCATCAGTTCAGTTTTGAATCTCTTCCAAAAATTCAAACATTTTGCTCTTAGAACGATGTTGGATGTATCACTTCCTTAATAAGAGGTAGGAGAATACAAACATTTTTGGAATTAGCCTTTTTCTCCCTAAAATTCAACAGCAATTTTGTAATCAGTTACAATGAGAAAGTAGTAGTTGAACATCAATGATGTACATTACATCATTACATTATTGAGTAAGTTTAAGATGAATCAGGTCTCTCAGTAATCCAGAAAGGTCACTCTCTAAAAATGTATTGTGTAGATGGTTGTTTTGTGAAGATTCGATAATCTAGTGGAGTTGCACTTGAAGTAAAGGTTCAAGATTGTTATATAGTGGCTTGCGATTGCGATTTATCAGTTGCAGTAGGATAGAAAGTGTATCTATCTTTGACTAAGGGAAAAAACGTGACAACCCATGTAAATCGTTTGGGGGCGAGGGATTGTTGAAGAAGAAAAAGGTTATTTTATTTTTATAGTTATTTTTTATAAATGAAAGAATTCTATAACTGTCCTTGTGCGTTTTTCGGGCTAATGTCTCGAAATAATTGAATTTTCAGGGGAGTTTGTTTTCGAATGAAATCCTGTAGCATTTTTAGTTTTTTAAATGTCCACTGTGGTTGTAAGTACATTTTGCGATATCACCTCTTGTACTCCCAATGGTTTGAGCATTGTGATAACATTTACGCAGAGAGGAAGTTGAGTGTTCTTTTTTGTTGAATATTTGTTATTTATATGCCGTTTTTTTATTATAGATCTTGATGCATGAACTTATATAAATAACAAACATATCGGATTTAGTTGATGTACAATTTCGTTTTTAATTTGGGCGTTCATAACAAATTTGAGAGAATAATCTTTTGAGGTGTTTTTATTATTTGATGTAGACCTACCATTTTTTAGTATAGTCCATTTGTAAATAAGTTATATACATATGTTATGATTTATTCAATAAAATACTAATGATCGTATCCTTGTTTCTCTTTTTTATAATTTTTCACCTTATCGTGACCGTCATTAAATGTACCAATAATAATAATGATAAACGTCATTTATTGGTAATCACCTAATGGCCACCACAGTCAGCCTGTGAACTACAATTTTACATAATATGTTCATTTGTAATAATGTAGAAGAAAAAAAAACTGATAATATTTCCTGGATATCTGTATTTTGACTGGTGCCTTTCTGGTCGTTCTTGTCAGAATTCGTTGAGAATATTACAATTAATTTCTTTCTTTGAGAATATTTTTGTGTTGAATGCATATTAGTGGGATTTTTTTTTCGAAGTGTATTTGGCAAACAAGTTTTTTTTTTCATGTTGGTTCCCACGAACAGGAAAATTCTGTACTGGCGAGAGCCGAGGGAAAGTAGGAAGAAATTGGTGTTCATCTCGGGGAACACCTCCTGAAGCAGTGAATTCCAAAGCATTGTAGAACTGGAAAAAAGTTGCTCAACTATACCGGGTTTTCGCGGAAGATGGTTCGCCCCTATAACTTTTTGTTTTTGAAGATAATGGAATGGAACGACATAAAACTGCATTTTTTGAGTGACTCAACTTCATGAAACTTGCGATAGTGCCGGAAGTAACAAAGTTTCGATTTTTAAATTGGTCACCTGCTATAATTTCACTTCTTTTGTCTCCATATGACATTCTGAATACAACCATGTATCTGCTACGTAAATTTTAATTTTGAAATCTGTATCTCAAATAGTATCATTGTCGGGTATGGAAAAAAGAGAATTTTCTTACTATACTATAAGGAAATGCATTTCAAGATACTTATGATTTCCTTTTATCAGCTGTGTTGGTCATAGGTTACTCGATCGATGCTTCATATGAGAGATAGCTAATGTAATCTTGTGAAATTTTTTTTAACCTTATAGTGTTTGGTATCAAATTAATCGTAAAATCAAGTTATAGAATATGCAGACATTTTTATGAAGAATGACTCTTTGTATGTAATGTACCACCATTCCTTCCAATTTTCGGTAAATTCTGCAGTCAATTGGATTTGATCATTCGTTAAAATTTGGTATGGTTGTGGTAATAAAGGAACTACACAGTAAGTTAACGTCATTACTGTCAATTTTCGTATGATTATTATCTGTACATTTATAAATATTAAATATCAAAATTTGTTAAAACCCAAAATAAACGCCCTCAAAAGGAATTCGGTTTTCTTGCCAGTGAATGTATCTTTTAGGTTAGGGATTAGAGTGTTTTGGAAGTTTTCGTCACTTTTTCAGATTATAGAGGTTAGGTATCGAGTGGAAAATTAGTTGGTCTGTTGCCATTAGAAAAAAAATTAGTAATATGAATTCAAAAATTGGATTTTACATTTGGTTCGAAAATAGTAAAATTGTATTCTTCCCAAAATTTCAGGGCTAAAATTAGTGACTGGATGCTCTAGTGATAGTCCGATTTCAATTCCTAAAACAGATTTTGAAAGTAGAAGTACAGTACCACAAAACGTTTGCGCTAAAATGTTGCGAAATGGGTGAAAGTGGTCGAGTGGTAACTGGTAGGAGAGAGCGAGAGGTGAGGGGAAGCGAATTACCACGTAACCCGTTCATTAGAAGAATTTCCATCTCCCGGACTCTCCTACCACTCGGCAGCTAACGCGAGCTCGGCCGTTTTCAGTCATGTTTGCATGCATTTTTCACACATTTCACTACATTGTAGCGGAAAATGAGAATATACGTTTTGTAGTACTATACTTTTACTTTCATAATGTGTTTGAGAAATTGAAATCAGGCTTTCACTAGAGCATCCAGGCACACTGCAAGAAAAAGTTAAATTGCAATTGTGCCAAAACTAACGATCCGACAGAGCCAGTTTTGTGCACACATAAAGTACACATGATTCAATACTCTCATGAAGAAATCCAATCCTTGAAAAATGGAGGACTTATGAATTTTTTAAAAAATCGCTAAATTTTCCGGTTTTCCCCCTTACTAATAATCCGACTGGGTCGTAAAATACCATTTTGCTCGTAGTTCAATTATCTACAATTCTTTCCGTTTGAGCAACTAGGTTGCTATATTAGTTTTCATTCTATAAGCAAAACAATAAAAAAACACGTTTTTTTGTTATTTTCCTGTGATGGCATAGTCAGTTTCCTACTAGTATTTTTGTTAAAAACTCACTCATTTTATGCTCTATTGCTTGATGTAAATGGACATTGGAACTACTAGTTCACATACCTCTGAAATGACTTAAAACCATCAAATCTTAATTTTAATGTAATATCTAAATATTTAAACATTTGGAATTAATAATTAATCGAACTGATTAGGAATAAAATCTAGTTTCTAGGTATACTGAAGGTTTGAAATGAGTAAACTTAAAGAACCCACATTTTATTTCATCATGCAGTTTATTATATAGCATTATGAAATTGTAATGTGGATTTTTCTTTAAGTTTGCTGTTCTATAGATGGGTATGTATAATTCATTATTATGTGTATTATAACTGTGAAAATCGAAATATTTCAAGTTATTACTTAAATCACTGTTTATATAGAAGTAAGATAGTCAATTCCTGTTTTATTGGTGTTGGACGCAAACGCGAGTGTCATCTAGCGTGATTAGTTACAAACATGAATATTTGACGTCATTTTAATGCAGGTTCCTTCAAAAAACCCTGATTTTAATGCTGTCCCATTGTTTCAATCAAGTTACGACATGACTTGGAGGCCAGATAACTGAAGTTACGACATGACTTGGATGCGAGCTCACTATCGCCAACTACATGTCGCATCCATTTTGATCCAATTATAATTACATAAGGTTGACTAACTATCTTCTATATAAACAATGCTTAAATAGGTTAAACAGTTCAAGCACTGTTTATATAGAAGTAAGATAGTTAGCCAACCTTATTGGATTCAAATGGATGCGACATGTAGATGGCTACAGTGATCTCGCATCCAAGTCATGTCGTAACTTGATTAAAACAATGGGACAGCATTAAAATCAGGGTTTTTTGAAGAAACCTGCATTAAAATGACGTCAAATATTCATGTTTGTAACTAATCACGCTAGATGACACTCGCGTTTGTGTCCAATACCTTTTCCAAGATTACATATTATAATCCATCAGAACGCTAAAATGTCAAACAGAAATTGTCCATGAATTGAAAGTATCGAACCGATAATAGTTATTTATGTACCAAGGACGAAAAACTGTCTATTATAGTCGAGTCTGCAAATTGATAGCCGAGGCGCAGCCGAGGATAGCAAGCAGGCGAGACAGTAGACAGTTTTTCGCCGAGGTGCATATTACATTTTTTCGTCGACATCTACATACCTTTATGAAAGTAAGTACTCGCATGTTTGCTGGCCTCAGCTACGTCCAACTCTTCGAACTGCAGACTCGATCATAATTTTAATAAATATAAACAAAATGTATTTGAAGTGTAACAACTCTCTATTTCAATTATACTACAAAATTAAATCAATCTCGAAGATGAATATTGAACGTACAGTTTGTGCAATTATTGATATTAATTCCTGCTGTCGAAGAAGATGCAAGAGACAAGTTTTGATTTTGGGTACTTGTTGATGCAACTTCAGGTGCTCCAACAGCACCATTTCCAAAACTTCTCTCTTGAAGTGCTT
The DNA here is from genome assembly GCA_944452925.2 of Chrysolina oricalcia. Taxonomy (NCBI): domain Eukaryota; kingdom Metazoa; phylum Arthropoda; class Insecta; order Coleoptera; family Chrysomelidae; genus Chrysolina; species Chrysolina oricalcia. The sequence goes on along the minus strand of OX101818.2, from coordinate 13,075,010 downwards.
TACCTGAAATCTAGCGGATTTCGTAAATAATTAATTTGACAACAGCAAATGACAGTTATTGTCACAGGCGCCTATGTATTAATTAAAACGTGGATTTACGAAAATGACTCAATCGCCGCTCTCGCACCGACATAACCTTGTCGGTGCGCTCTCGTACCGTGCCGTATCATAGTGACCACAGCGGACGAAAAGAGTTTGCGGACGAAAAGTACTTGCCTTCAAAAATAGTCGATTTTTCGTCCGGAAATTAGTACGTAAAATGTCATTTTTTGCAGAGGTCGACGAAAAAATTCATTAAAGATCTAATAGAGAACCGAACTTGATGAGAATTAATTTTAAAGAAAAGGAAAATAATCGGACAAAAAATTTGTAAAACCATCGAATTACAATAACCAATTTTCATCAAAGACTAATTATCCCAGAATCCTAAATCATCATATCTGACTTATGAAGAACCGAAATTCGAAGTACTGAACATTATAAGAAAATGAATCTGTAATACCAACAAAGGAAAATAAACGAAAATGTGAAGACGATTATTCGATCAAACCAGCAAATTACAAAAACAATATTTTGTAAAATTGATAAAATACCGTAACAGAATATCGTAAGTCTGCAAAGCATCATATTCGAAAGATATATGAATTATCGTCTAATCCATACATCACAAGACATAAAATTGGCATAATGAAAGTCATAAGACGTGTAAATGGTAGAATCGAAATGTTCAGAACCGAAAAATATCAGAAATTGGAAAGGGGATAGCAAATGAAGCGGGTGAGTCAGCGGCACCTAGGAGATAATAAGGCAAGTTTTATAACGAGTTAATCATTTCCTACAAACGTGGTCCTCCATTTACTCATCCCCTCCAAAAATTCTGCTAGATTTCGATTCTGATCATTTTATGTCCTACACATTTCGTTTCCTTGGATTTTACCAAGATGCATATAACTCCTGGTGGAATTACTTATAGCTGTGAAATTGTCATCCAAAACTGTTGATGTACGGCCTGCTTGATTCATGACATTTTTATTGCGTCAAGAGAGTTTACTCAATTTTAACATAGATGGCAGGCAAATCATTACCGATCATGATGACTTGACATGTCGTTTTGACAAACGCATGCTGCGTCATCGACATAACCTCAAATTGAACCATGTCATGATTGTCATGTCGAAGTCGAGACTCACAAAAAAATGCTATACACTACCCTAACTTTTACGAATGACAGAAAAACACAATTACAAATAAATAACAATAACCCAACTAAAAACGTCGCAAAACTACCGAACTGAGCGAAAAGTATTAAAAGAACAGAAAAATCACACGATAAATACCAATTAGGCTATCCAGAACACGTGACCACGGCTCTTAAAAATGGCCGGCTGTAGGCACACATGAATGGTGTTTGTGTTTGGCACTAGCTTCTACTGCTAATAGTTTTGTTTAGTTGTTATTTGAAATGTTATTATGGCTGTTTTAACTAAAAGTGGTTTATTTTGTGATTTGGTCACCCAAAGGATATATGTTCATGAGTAAATTTTCCCAGATGAATAATTCTGGATAGTTGATTTCCCAAAAGCGTACAATTTTCGTAAAGTAGTTGTGCTACCTAAGTTTCATAAAAGGAAGACATTTTTTAGAGTAAAGATGGTGTCTTTGTGAAAAGGTGAGGATGGCCGAGTTGTGCTGCAGTGTGAAAATGATATCTGTGAAATTCTATTGGACCCTATAGGACTGTCCGATGTACCAAAAAACCCCTGGATCGGTTCTCAGTGCATGAAGTTATGACTGTTTCCTCAACACTATTATTTGTAATATATGATTGCCTACACATTTATCTATTTTTATTTTCAAATCTTCATTGGATTGGTCGTTTTTTTACACACCGAGTATCAGATATCGCAAAGTAATTTATTTTCACTTGTTACATATTTTTACCTACTAATTTGTTATTTTGTAACATGGAACTATGTATATTAGGGTATCCTACTTAATAAATATCTATATATCTTGTCTTTGATTTAATATACCACATTATCAAAATATAGCTAGCTAGGAATTTTTAAAAACTTCACTAAGTCGCGATCTCCACGGCTTCCACAATTTAAAACATAACACTTTGTAGGCATGTTTTTTATTCGGCAAAGTTTCATACAAAAATTTCACTCCAATAGATGAAAATTAACAATAACAAATACAATGTGTGCCTTCAGGCGGCCATCTTGATTTTAGTTTGACAGCATCTTGGATAGCCTAATATGCAATGTAATTGACATATAACCTCAAAATAATGTTAACGTTCAAAAACTCAAAAAATGTATCTAGTAGGCACTTTGGATTGTTGGAAACTCCACTATATTCGACTTAAGCGTCATCCATTGACGAATGGAACAAACTCTATTGACGCAATTACAGGATCAAGAACTTTAGTTGAAACAAAAGCGAATCAGTAAACGCACCAGGAGTTATATGCATCTTGGATTTTACTATACTACCGATTAATTTTCGGATGATTTGTTGGTATTACGTTTTTAGATACTATTAAATGATGTTTTGATGAAATTCAATTACTTTATTTTTCAAGACTTATGGTTTTCTGTTACGCACAGCTTAGTTTATTGAGATTTGCGATTACTCAGTTTTTCATTTCAATCACTTTCTATTCATGCTGAATTTAGATATATGAAATCTATTTCCACGGCTTTCGCGGATGATGCTTTATTGGTTCTCATAAATACACATTAGATGAATTTCTATTTGGATTATAAATCAGTTCTACACATTTCGATTTTCTGTTTTTGAGTCTTATAAAATGTTTTTCTGATAGTTAATTGATGCTTCATTATATTGGTTTTACGTTTTAATGGTTTATTGATTTATCGTTACTACAAAGATTATTCTGCTATTCTATGGCCCACCTTTTCCACAGGCATTGACTAGTTCTACTTAAGTACTTAAACAATGGGTCAAGATACATATGGAAGGAAATATGCTTCCTTTAAAGTATTGCATAAAAAGCATCAGATTTTTACATACATGATATGAGTGGTCAATAAAGTTGAGTTTGAAATTAAAAAAAAAAGAATTTGTATATTTTCACTTATGTTTCTGGTATATCTTATATATGAACGAAAAAATTCTTTTGATCTAAATTGATGAATATACTGTTTTTAAAGAGGTTGTAGAGAGTTCACTACTATTACGAGATGATATGAAACTTGAATTTTTTGAGGAATTTACTGATTCAAGGTGGGTGTGTTCTAAATGATTTATTTGCTCATTGGCTAACACTCTCAACCCCAGTTTTTGCATTGACCTAATGATAATTAGATTAATAATACTAGGAAAACAAACTCGGAATAAAATAAAACAATTTATTAAATTTATTAGTTACACTATGACTTATCCTTTTTCTTTTTGAGTCCTTTCAATCCTTTTTGTGCCTTTGCCACTTTTTGTTTAAGACCAGCAATATCAATACTTGTTTTAGTGCTCTTGCTTGCCTTTGAAGTACTTGGTTCCTCAGGAGGAACAAATGCCTGGTTCCTTTTCTCTTCCCTTTTCTTAGCGGCTTCAGCATGCTTCTCATCCTTTTCTTTCCTTTGTCTGGCTTGTTTTTGAGTTGTACTAAGGAAGAACTCACCAGTAGCCAGTTCCTTGTCGACTTTACTTTCTTGTTGGGGAGGCGGGAATGGAGTATATGGTTTCTTCTCCTTTTTGTTTTTGGGTTGTTTACGTTTGCTGATGTTTTTGTTTTGAAACTTGGGCAGGAATCTCTCCCAGTTCTCATTTTTTAGATTGGGGTCTTTAGCTAGTTCTCTTTTTATCATCAAAGCCTTGATGTTATAAATTGGATGAACATTTTTCATTGTATCTACCACTAGCTTTCTGACTTGTTGAAGTCCTTTATAGGGCCCCAAGGCAGATACTGTCTGACCCTGTACCAGGACATAGCAGTTGGTCAACAGCTCTATCGATTTCAAAGTACAGCCATTGGGGCCTATAAGTCTTTGCCTTCGTTTAACAAATTTTTCTTTATTACGGGTAATGGTTCCTATCTTGATTATGTCGCAACCAATATCATCCTCTAACACTCTCTTAGCCTGCTCAAAAGGGACACTACGTGACATTAGTTTTACCATATCCCTGGCCTTTATAATGATGTAGGGGTCCCAAGTTTTTCTGGTTGTTCGAACAGTCATGCTTCCTTCTATCACATCAAGTTCAGCTTTAATGAAATGGTCTGCCAATGTTTTCTGAACCAGGGGCCATACCTGTCTTAAATATTGCTCCCTGTACTGCGGAAATAGAGTTGCAAAACAACTCTCCTCCAACAAACCATGTGGGTTGTGTTCTGGTTTGAATTCTGGAATTTTCAAATCCCATGCATTTTCCACTGGACCGGTGACTTTGTCAGTTCCGTCTTCTGAATTTGCCATCGTCAACGCTATTGGGTGAAATTAAAACTTCAATAACTGCTTATTTGTCCATAAAAATTTGTTTACCATTCATTATCATAACCACAAAAACTAGTCTACTTCTATTCTACTCTTCTACTTCTGAATTTAAAATATGTAACAATGTTGCCAACCAGAAGACCTAGTACACCGGTATCGAAAATTTTCGCTACATCACAGAAAATACAACTGGTTCATTTCCACACAGCAGCGCATTTATAGTTGCATTTTATTTGTTCCATTCCTGTAGCGGAAGTACAAATAATGTGACATTTGATTTACAAAGAAAAATGTTACAAAGAATCCAGTTATCCCTGAAACTCACTGAAATATACTTTATAACTGGAATGCCAATGCCAATGCGCGAAGAATTTTTGTGCCAACCATGGGGATGGAAATATCAGAATCTGCGCCGACGCAGTAGATGAAAAGATGTGAAAATCTTGTCTTTGATCATAACAGAGACCAGTGAATTGATCTGTGATGGATACATACGTCTTTGATCAATGAATTCGGCCAGGAGCGGCTTAGGCACTATTTATAGCAGTTCATTGAGTTCAGTCCTCCATTTTATGTTTGGTTTTGCTTGTGTGAGTTTTTTTCCAGAAAATGTTGAAAAAAAGAGTAGCTAGGTTAATCACATTTGAAACTCCTTGGTAGGGGCATTGTTTTTCAATTTGTTTTTTATTATAAATTCTTTTTTATCGTGAAGTTCATTTTTATTGTGGGAAAATGAATGTGGTATGGTCATTTTTCCACGATTTGATATTTGTGAAGTCGTTTCAAGCTGATCCAAATTATTAGCGTTAGACTGCGGTGGTTTTTCAACAATTTAGTCGTATAGAAATTCGTCATCTATACTATGGACCAGACCGGTCCTGTTTCGAATATTAGTACGCATGCTCCCCCCTTGACTTTTTTTACTGCTGCGCGAGGTTCAAAATGGTACACTTTTGAGAAGTTGCATTGGCATTCCAGTTATAAGGTATATTTCAGTGCTGAAACTGGAATGAAAAAAATTGCAAATGAAATGACAAAAACAGCGATACCATTATCTAACATGCACTCTCTCTAAACACCTCAGGATTCCGCTACTTTTGTACTGAACAACCGCTACAGGGCTACAGCATCCATAATTCCGCTGTGGTTGGCAAAACTGATTTGTAGACTACTTGTCATTGTTCGCATTCTGTGCAAAAAGAGCTGGTTGAACTGATATAAAGTCAGAGGTGAGATTATGAATACTCTGACGTGACGTGACTCATACCGAAATGAATGTCGGGCCATAAAGAAACCACAGCGTTTTTTACTACGTATCGTGACAGCTCTCGTATCGTGTGTTCATAATCCGACCCCAGGACTTTCTTGCGATTTGCCCTAGTTCATATATAGTTTTCGCACGCTTAATCGATTTTGGAACTCAAACTGAGTTAAGGTCATACCCTCACGAATTTCGCAATTTTTCTGCGAATAAAATGGCTGCCAGTCATACCATAGTTCTGCTCTTTTTAGGTATGTGGGTCATACCAGACCAATCGTTGATGCAAAAACATATTGGCAGCCATTTGATTCGCAAAAAATGAAAAATTCGCAAGGGTATGAATGGGACTTTAAATGAAATTCTATAGTGATTACAGTTCACGTGAAGTTCCGTTCTGGTCATAGAAATCATAATATATATCCCCTCGCTAAATCCATACTTATAATATATATATTACCAAAATCCACAAGTGGTTAGCTGGGTATAGAAAAGCACTGTTTTCGTAACAGCTGGTTAGTGTCACCGACATAGGTTATGTCGGTGGTTAGTGTTATGTAGACATATGGAACACATCCCTAAATTACTGGAAAAAACACACGAAACAACAAATTTTTACATAGAACACAAAAGGAATATGACACAGAACCATAAAGGTGATGTGGTGAAAAGCAATATGTTCCAAACATTTCAATCACAAATTTCGACATGTTCCTCAGGGGCAAACAGAACTATATCCCAGAGTTCTGTGGGGGTAAAGGAATTATGGATCACGTTCAGAAAATAATCTGTGGTGGGGATGATACATATTACGGAAGAACAAGCATGATCAGAATAGCGCGTCCAGTTCAGAAGATTTATGTCGAAAGAATACAGCTGATTCATATTTCGACACGCTTCACACTTCGAAAAAAATAAATTCCCGAAATATGTACCAAGAATGATTTAATAACGAAAAGGCACATAATTGACATGGATTAGTTTTTGAAAAAGGACATTTTGGCTGTGTCAAGTCACCGGACAAGGCACGCGCGTTCAGTATGAAGTATGACGATGTGTCGGACCGTTCAGATGATTGAAAATATTAGTCACATACAAACAGTTCTAATTAGGTCGTCAAGTCAACCAAATGACCGCGCTGGTCTAATCATATTGGTCAGACCGGAGACTTGACTCAGCTTTAGTCAATATGCAAGTGCACTAAGGATTGCATCTTTTCGAAACGTTATTACATAATAATACTTCATAGTAAAGACTTGTATAATGTACCCAAAGGCACAGCCTTATTATTATTTGCCGTAGCGCAAATAATCAAGGGACTTTCGGAAACTTACTCAGGGCTACTAACCCGATCGAAAAAATTAACCCGAATCAGTGATCGGCGTATGCAACGCCAAAGTTTCCGAACACGGAAGTTAGGGACCTCATCAACCCGAGTAGATTTCCGAAAAACCCCATATATAACTTTTTCCCTCTCTTTGTTTAAATTAAATTGTGAAGTTTGCTCACAAGTAGTAGTTCTGTGAGCAGTGTGAGCTTGGTACACAAAACACATTTGCAGAACTGCTAATGAGCAGCACAGAACTCATACTTTTATAGTATGAGTTCTGTGATGAACTGGACAATGACATTTGACATTGATAGATCAACAGTAAAGTTTCCAACCTAACCTGAAAGGTCCATTGGCTTTAAATTTTCAAATAAAAATGTAATTCCAATATAAAAACGAACATCGGTGATAGTTTCTAAAATAAACACTTATCAAATGAGTTCCATAACAATGTCCTGACCACCATCTGAATTATTGGCCCCAAAATGGCAAGACCAGATAATTTATGTAACCAGTCACTACTAGAAGCCGGGGAGCGGGCCCTGGATAGAACTATAGGAGAACCAGGAGACGTCAAAACCCAATTCGTCACAAGAGAGGGAACATACAGACTCATGACATTAAGCGAATATTCCAGACCAAATCGAGTAGGATATCAACCTCAGGGGCAGACACCCCCACAAGTTAGAGTCTCCTTGGTAACGCTTCCCGACCAGGGAGAGAGAATCTGTTTCAACCACGGCAGAGAGCTGTACGTTTATATTTATAAGGGTATAAAAAAAGCTGCAGATTTGAGTAAACCTTTGGAGAAGAAGGTATACAAAGGAACAAATCCTACGTGCCATGATTTCAACAACACTTCTGCAACAGTAGACAGCGTGAGCTTGTTGATCGGTTTTAGCACAGGTCAAATACAACTCATTGACCCTGTGAAGAAGGAACTCAGTAAGTTGTTCAATGAAGAGAGGTTGATTGACAAAACTAGAGTGACATGCTTACGATGGGTGCCAGGCAGCAAAAACTTATTTCTTGCTGCTCATGCTTCTGGACAGTTTTATGTTTATAATGAAGAGTTACCATGCGGAACGACAGCCCCGCACTATCAGCCATTCAAAGCTGGCGAAGGGTTTTCTGTGAACACCTGCAAGACAAAGTCAACAAGAAATCCATTGTTTCGCTGGTTGCTGGGAAACGGGGCTGCTATCAACGAGTTGGCGTTCAGTCCCAACGGATCCCAGTTAGCTGTGGTTTCTCAAGATGGCTCACTTCGGATATTCCAGTATGACAGTATGGAACTCTTAGGACATGCTCGGTCGTATTTCGGGGGACTGCTGTGTGTTGCGTGGTCGAATGATGGCAAAATGATTGCAGTAGGTGGTGAGGATGACTTAGTGACAGTATATTCCATGGAGCAAAAACGGGTAGTGGCTAGAGCTCAAGGTCACCGATCGTGGGTGGCTGCAGTAGCTTTTGACTGGTTTCTGGAAGTCGAGTCTTGTTACAGGATTGGCTCAGTGGGACATGACACTCAGATCTGTCTCTGGGAGCTACCTGAAGACAATCTTACGGCCCCTAGGCCGAAAGTCAAACGGAGGCCTGATCCGTTGCAACTTGTGGGGACACCTGCTTGTCCCAGACTGGAAGAGTGTCCAATTCTTGAACCGCTAGTTTGTAAGAAAATCGCCCATGAACGTTTGACTTCGTTAGTTTTCAGGCCTGATTGTATTATAACTGCATGCCAAGATGGTTATGTATATACTTGGGCTCGCCCACATACGTAGTAGAATTGAATTGGTAATTTTGTAAGCAAACTACTTTTTGTATCATATTTTTTGTACAGCTGGAACCTCTGTGTATATATTTATATTTAATGTGAAAAATTTGTACTGTTTAATTTAAATTATTTTGTTGTAACTATGTATATCTCTAATGACATAAATTGATCAATTAATTTCTGTTATCTTGCTTTTCATATCTCATCTACACACATAGGTCATTAAAGAGCACTTCACCATTAATGCACTCCTCAAAAACACTTACATGATATCATTTTGGTTCATACAGGGTGTCCCAGAATAAATGGGACAAACTCTGATGGTAGAATCTTCATTTTAATGCTAAAATAAAGAACATACCCTCTAAAATGAGTACTGAGTTGAAAGTGACAAAAAATGTTTTCCAAAATACCTCTATAACGTTTTGCGTGTCATTTGACAGCAATCAGTTTAAAATTTCAACAAAATTCACGTGTTTGTAATAGCCCCTCCCATCGTCTACAGCACTGGACTGATTTTGATTTTCTATTCTTTTTGTTAATTCTCAATGTTTTCTATAAAAAGGAATATGTTTCATCAATGAAAATGTCAACGGTTTTCAAGAAACTTGCAGTAAAATACTCATGTGCAAGTGATAATTTTGTTAGAAGTTGCTGTTGGTTGTTTTCAATATCAGGGAATTTTTGTAAAAAAACTTTTGTTTCATAAATAACGAAGATATTTGTATTGTATAAAAACTTTGTTGGTATTTTGTGAAAAATGGTTAAGTATACACTTATTTCAGAAATTGGGAGATTTTGATAACATTTTGAATGTAGATATTTCGGCCAGTTGTTCAACTCCTGATATCGAAAAACCGAAATCAAAGAATTGAAAGCTTTACTCAATGACTGAGTACTAGTGCATTAATGAAAGTGATTAATGATATTTTCGAGATTATTAATCGCATTTTAATATAAGAGTTGATCACAATATTTTTCCGTCTACCTCACTCTTGTTGAAACAAATGAATTCAAAGTTTTTTCTGGCAATAAAGTTAAAGATGCTACTTTAGCAGTATCCGCAACATCAGGCAACATAAATCCATAACATGTGAATTCGTTTATGTTTCGTTACCTATGCAACAATCGTGCATTCATAGAGAAATCGACAATTAATGACAAATCGTTCATTAATAGGGGTCATTAATGGACGATTTCTCGAAATCATGAATTAATAAAAAATCGTTTTTTATTTTTTTATTGACCCCTATAAGCAGGCGGAAAAATACTTTTTTACTGTTCATTCCTGGAATAAATTTAATCAGCATAAAAACTACTTCAATAATTCCATGGCTATAGACGAGGAAAGTGTTGACGTCAGAAATGTCATTCTTGTCAAAAACTGATTCCAAACAAACATCCGTCAAATTTAAATCAGCTTGTCCGATTGTTTCCGTAAAGATTTTTCAACTTCTTTTGCTTGAGAAAACAAAATCTAAACAACCAAACACAAACTAATAAGCAGAGCAGCAAATCATCAACAGAGAAAGTAACCTAAAATTCTTTGTTTGGAATCAGTATTTGACAAGAATGACATTTGTGACGACACACTTTCCTCGTCTATTGCTTTAAAAAAACACTGGATGGTAAATTGACCCCTAGTAACGCTTTAATTTTTTCCACTATTTTCTGATATGGTGGTACAACTGTGGACACAATCCGTTGAAATTTTACCAAAATATCCGATTTTCAAAACAAAAGGACATGGCAATAACCGTCATGAAGTTATTCTGGAAAATATTTGTTTTGCCACATTCAACACCCTGTAACCTAGTTGAACGATGCGTTTATAGAAACTTTTAGCCTTGTAATGAAGTGAAAATTCTACCATCCAGAGTTTATCCCCTTTATTCTGAGACACCCTGGAAAATGACATTATAAAATATCTCTATAAAGGTAAAATTAATCTTCACAAAAACAGTGGCGTATTGACTGGCCCATAAAATCAATCGATTGGACCATCCCACAGAGGACATCCTGTACAAATGTTCAATGTCCTTGATATAGGATAGAGGATGAAGTAAACAAACCAAAATGGCACCAAAGTAATGCAAAATTTTCACTGGCAAATATCGCAAGCGATTGGCTGAGACATGAGTCGAACTCGAACCAAGGAACACAAAACTGTCACGTGTAACTCTCATATAAAGAGTGCAGAGTGCAAGCACACATTACATACACACAGCGGTGTATGTAATCTGTGGTGCAAGTGCAGTGCACAGTACACTAGTACATCACGCAGAACTCATGAAGAGATTAAACGTTATTTGACTCAATCTCGATACAGTTCGACTGTTCGTAATCGCATCCTTGTTGATGAGTTGATTTTTATTGACATTTGCCGCTTTCTTTTTGATAATTTCGAACTCTGGGGCTTCTTGTTCAATACTTATCAGCTGGGTGCGGTTAATTAAATTCCGAGCCGAGCCAGCAGAGATCTCGATGTGTACCACGTGTTCACAGAAGTAATGGTGGATTTATGCAGCAATCATAAGTCTTAAGTCATAAGGAAGAATATTTGTCAATGATTGGTTGGAATATACGGACCAACCAATCATTGACGAATATTCTTTCTTATGACTTAAGACTTATGACTTATGATTGCTGCATAAATCCACCTTAAGAGAGCTAAAATAATTAACGAACGATCTTTTTGATATGTCACCTGTCACATCCGACTTTGTTTTATGCGGCAACTTTCTCCATTTTTCTGGTAATACGGTAACATGAAAATATTCATATATTCAGTACAAGTCCGGAAGGAACACCACAATGAAAACAATAAACAATCACAAAATTATAAAGTGACAACTGACAAGGATCAAATCCGTTCGCCCTGCTAAGTAGGGTCACAATCTAGAAGGTCGTGCCGTCCTTACGGCACGGCCTTCTAGATTCAGTGACCCTACTGCTAAGAGCAAACGATCTCCCTCTGTTCGCTCCCTCGGTGATTACAACGAACGCGGAGCAGATTAAACAGAGATGTCAGAGGAAAACGATTAAGCAGATTTGTAAGAACCGAACGCGTCTGATGGATTTTGACAGATGTCATTTTTTAGCCAATGCACAGTGTTGAAAAACCTCGAAATCCTGGCACCTGGTGCAACCCATAGATATACAGGGTGTTTCTTAAGTACGTGTAGAAAATTTAGGAGCGTGTTGCTGACATCAAAATAAGAAGAAAAGTTTCTATAAACATGTGTCCGCAAGTTACTCGTTTCTGAGATACAGAGTGTTAAAGTTTAATTCTTATGTTTGTTTTTTGCGAATCAATAGACGAGGAAAGTGTTGACGTCAGAAATGTCATTCTTGTCAAAAACTGATTCCAAACAAATATCCGTCAAATTTAAATCAGCTTGTCCGATTGTTTCCGTAAAGATTTTTCAACTTCTTTTGCTTGAGAAAACAAAATCTAAACAACCAAACACAAACTAATAAGCAGAGCAGCAAATCATCAACAGAGAAAGTCAACTAAAATTCTTTGTTTGGAATCAGTATTTGACAAGAATGACATTTGTGACGACACACTTTCCTCGTCTATTCCAAATTGTTTGTGATATTCGAGTAAAGTTTGGTATCTGGGATGATTTATTATTTAGTTTGTTTAAAAATATATTCTTGGTAGAGGTCACTGAGAGCAACTGTTTCGAGTTATTGAGATTTGAAATGATCGATGCAAGTGATTTTGAATGACTAGATTTTTTAATTAAAAATAAATTCTATTAGAAATTAGTTTTTTCACAATTGACATAAAATTTGATTTTGTCTTTGAAAAATCATCCCAGATACCAAACTTTACTCGAATATCACAAACAATTTGGAATTTATTCGCAAAAAACAAATATAAGAATTAAACTTTAACACTCTGTATCTTAGAAACGAATAACTTGAGGACATGTGTTTATAGGAACTTTTTTTCTCATTTTGACGTCAGCAACATGCTCCTGAAGTTTCTACACGTACTTAAGAAACACCCTGTATATTATATAATTATGATTTCTATGGTGCAACCCAAGGAGACTAAAATTTAACAAGGAGTGTTTGATTCCCATAAGACAATGGGGACACTAGTAGAACGAGCTGAAAGAACATTTGTGACGAAATGTGACGTAGTAGGACGTGTCATGGCCGCCGTTCTTTATAGTCAGTGACGGACTAGCTCTTGGTATATGAGAGTTACTGCTGACAGTTTTGTTGCTTGGTTCGAGTTCGACTCCGTACTCATATCCAAGTACGTCACTATGACACGGAGATGCTACAAGTTTCTGATTGGCTAGAGCTTATTAAACCCTCCTTGTCAAATTTTACTTGGGTGCAACCCAAGAGGTGCAACCAACATTTATGGTGGAATTATGCAGCAATCATAAGTCTTAAGTCATAAGGAAGAATATTCGTCAATGATTCAATGATTGGTTGGAATATACGGACCAACCAATCATTGACGATTATTCTTTCTTATGACTTAAGACTTATGACTTATGATTGCTGCATAAATCCACCATTAAAGAAAGCGATCTTGTAAGGTCTCCTGTCTCCTTGGCAACACTGCTTTGTTGTAGTGTTGACTGTTGTCATAAGATGTACGACGTCACCAACTAACCTTTAATAATTTTGGTATTTGGTTGTACTGCCATTTTCTATTTTTAATAGTGCATATTCATGATTGTTATCAGTTGATAACATAACACTATTCATAGTGTATCTAGCATAGTGTGGTGTTCTTTGAACGATGTCACCCTCAGTTATGACAGGGGAATCTGAGGTAGATAAAAACCAATATATTCTTCATAACGAACAGCCTGTAGTTTCTCTAGAAATTAAATCGGCATTCGATGGCCTAACTCAGAAAGAAAAGCTATACGCTCACTACATCAGCAGAGCCTCTTGGATAGGGGGGTTGGTTACCCTACTACAAACAAGCCCTGAGTCTGGCCCTGCTTTTGTTCTTCTTCACAAGCTATTTTCTGCTGAGAAACCCGAAAAACTCAAAACCTCTGCTTTGGCTGCAGGTTTCAAAGAAGATGAAATCAAGGCCTTGTTTGTTTATGCTTGTGGAATATTTTGCAATGCCGGGAATTACAAGGTGAGGTACTAATTGCTTTGTTTATATAAAGATTATAATTCTAATGATTATAGTACTTACTACAAACAATATTAAACTTATCTTCATTGTGTTCTTTGTCTGTTTCCTTCTCATTTTTCTATTTTTTACAAAACCTCAATTGCTCTGTAGATTCACCAATTTCATATGTGGAGTTTTTCAACATTGATTATGTGAAATGGATCTTCTCCTGTTTTTGGATGAGTTTCTGCTATTTTCATTTTATAGGTTGACTCTATCTAATCCTATTTTTTTTTTAAATTTGCTCATTGACAAAATGCATGTTCTTTGGGTTTTTGGACCAATTTTTTTGCAGTGGGTACAGAGTTTTTTTATCAGGTGTTTCTCAAGGATCCCTGCACTGTGGACCTCTGCTATCCAACTTTTTTATTAATGACCTTGTTTCAAAGTAGAGTAAATATGAGAGAGCTTTTGGATTCAAGGTCAAAACCAATTAGAGAGCAAATGGATTCAAGATCAAAACTTATTAGAGAGCATTGGGAGTAGTGCATGTGTCATATATCATATTTCATACGTTTCCGGTTACAGACAAGTCTCGACAAGTAGGAGAAATCCGAGATGGGTTCAATGACCTCTTGCAAGGTCAATAAGTGCACGTGTCAGGTATCAAATTACCTGGTATTCGCTAACGCCATGGTTCAGGTCTTTAACATTCAATATGGGTTCAATGACCTTTTTCAAAATGAACGCACGTGTCAGATATCAGATTACCTAGAATTTGCTGACGACACGTTACAGACAAGTCACAAGACTCACAAGTTACAATAATTTTATATGGGTTCAATGACCTATTTCAAGGTCAATAAGTGAACGTGTTAAGTATCAGATTACCTGGAATTAGCTAACGTCACGTCACAGACAAGTCTCGACAAGTAGAATGAACTTGAAACGTTCAATGACCTCTTTCAAGTTCAATAAGTGCACGTGTTAGGTATCAGATTACCTGTAATTCGATGAAGCAATCGTTCCGGTCTTTAAAATTCAATATCGGTTCAATGACCTATTTCAAAATGGAAGCACGTGTCAGATATCAGATTACCTGGAATTTGCTGACGTCACGTTACATACAAGTCTCAACAAGTTAGAATAATTTAATACCGGTTTTAAGGTCAATAAGTGCACGTGTCAGATATCAGATTACCTGGAATTTGCTGACTTCACGTTACAGACAAGTCTCGACAAGTAGGAGGAACTTTCAACGGGTTCAATGATCTCTTTCAAGGTCAATAAGTGCACGTGTTAGGTATCAGATTTTACCTAAAATTTGATGACGCAATAGTTCCGGTCAGCGAAAATCAATACGAGTTCAATGACCATGTAATTTCAAAATGAAAGCACGTGTCAGATATCAGATTACCTGGAATTTGCTGACGTCACGTTACAGATAAGTCTCAACAAGTTAGAATAATTTAATATGGGTTTAATGACCTATTTCGAAGTCAATAAGTGCACGTGTTAGGTATCAGATTACCTGGAACTAGCTGACGTCACGTTACAGACAAGTCTTCATAAGTGGGAGGAACTTGAAACGGATTCAATGACCTCTATGATGTAGGTAAGATTTTAGTTTGCTATGCTTTCAACGAAGCAGTTTCAACGAACCCTTCACTCCATAGGTTATACTAATTACTAATCCGCAACACATTTTTCCCCTCTCCACCCGAAGAAAGTCGTAAACAGTCGAAGTCATTTCAACGAAACATAAATGAGAGCGGTTATTTATTACCCCGTTTGGTAGTTGGTGATCGTTAGAAGTGTTATTACTAACGATCACCAACTACTAAACGGGATAATAAATAACCGCTCTCATTTATGTTTCGTTGAAATGACTTCGACTGTTTACGACTTTCTTCGGGAGGAGAGAGGGAAAAGGTGTTGCGGATTAGTATAACCTATGGAGTAAAGGGTTCATTGAAATTGTTTCGTTGAAAGCATAGCACCTTACATATATGAAATAGATCATTGAACCCATATTGAATTTCAATGACCGGAACTATGGCATCAGCGAATCCCAGGTAATTTGATGTCTGACACGTGCACTTATTGACCTTGTAAGAGGTCATTGCACCCGTATTGAATTGTTCTAACTTGTTGAGACTTGTCTGTAACGTGACGTCAGCAAATTCCAGGTAATCTGTTCCATTAATCTTGAAATAGGCCATTCAACCCGTATTGATTTTCGCTGACCGAAACTATGGCGTCAGCGAATCCCGGGTAATCTAATACCTGACACGTGCACTTATTGACCTTGCAAGAGGTCAATGAACCCGTATTGATTTTCGCTGACCGGAACTATTGCGTCTTTGAATTCCAGGTAATCTGTTACCTAACACGAGCACTTATTGACTTTGAAATAGGTCATTCAACCCATATTGAATTATTCTAACTTGTTGAGACTTGTCTGTAACGTGACGTCAGCAAATTCCAGTTAATCTGATATCCGACACGTGCTTCCGTTTTGAAATAGGTCATTGAACCCATATTGAATTTCAATGACCGGAACTATGGCGTCAGCGAATCCCAGGTAATTTGATACCTAACACGTGCACTTATTGACCTTGTATCCCATTTCGGACTTCTCGGTCTAGACAAATTTGTAACCGGAAACGTGTGAAATATGATATCTGACAAGTGCACTACTCCCAAAGCTCTCTCATACGTTTTGATCTTGATTCCCTTTGCTTTCTCATAGGTTTTGACCTTGAATCCAAAAGCTCTCTCATAGGTTTTGACCTTGAATTCGAAAGCTCTCTCATATTTACTCTACTTTTCAATTATAAACATAGAAAGGTAATCATTTTTGCTGATGATATGAAAATATTTAAATCAATTTCTTCTACAAACGATGTCTCACTCTTTCAGGAAGATTTTTCAGAGTTTTATAATTGGTGTGTAATGAATCACATATATTACTGCCAAACATAAAGGACTAGGAATTATGTTTCAATGTGAATTGAACTTCAAATCACATAATAATAATATTGTATCTAAATCAATAAATATTGTTATGACTAGCTAGGAATATGGCGAAATGATTTATGTGGACTGTATCACTTTTAAACTTTATTACTTATATAAAACTATAAATCAAATGCTATTTTGCTTAATATTGTACATGACATTACAACCTGGCAGTTACGACTTGACTCTTTAACATCACGATACAGAATGCCGGTTGTATGTTGGCATTGTTGACTGTCTCTCGCACACAATCGTATCTCTTCACATGTGGTAACTCCAGGAACTAACAAAGTTAGTAACGGTACTTTTTCAGAGAGGCACACTTCGGAACAAATGTGTTGGGCCTCAAGTTGTTATATCATCTTCATTAGTGAGATCACTATTGGACGATGCATCTATAACCTGATGCCCGTATTATGAGATACACAAAAACCTACATTCATTGTGAGGAAATTTTATCTTAAATTGTTTTTTATGTCAATAGACAGACAATTTTTTTTCTTCTGACTCTAATGTTTAGAAATGAAAATATGAAATCGATTCTTGCCTAAAACTGCTGATGCTGATTATTGTATTGTATTATTATTTTCTTTTTAAGATTTCATACATATAATATCACAAATTGTAATTGGGACTACCTGTTGAATAAATGAATAAATATAAATTACAATGAGATACATAAATGAGTACATTAAAATTTGATTCAACAAATAAGTGTTCAGTACTTACATTTTTGAAATAAATGTTTCTGCTCATAAAGTCCATTAGCAATATTCAGATGATGGATGAGTTGATCATCATCTCTGCATTTGGGCAAAATACCATGTACCTAATGCTGAAACAGCATTTGTAGCCCACACAAAAAAAAACATGTGTGAATTTCTAACACATTAATTACAATTTATTACAACATTACTCGATTTTTTTACAAGCGTGGATTTCTGAAAAATGGGGCGTGGTGCAATATTAGACTAATTTTGATTTCATTGAAAATATGAACAGGATATTCATAAAGTCAGTTGTGGAATCATCTGCGACTGAAAGTTGGAATTTAGTCGCTGTTTTCCATCGTACAAGATAACCTCTCTTGGTAGGGATTCATGTTTTAAAGAGAAACATTCTCAATTGAAAATTGAATCAATACATGACTCCTCTGGAAATGGAAAAACCCTACGATAAAATTGAAGTTACTTTTTTGTAATATCTAACAGAAAACAACTACTTCCACGGCAAAAGCCACGCTGGACATTGAACTACATCTGATAGATATTGAGAAAGACCCTATATAACTTGAGAGAAAAAAAAATCTGAAAGTGAAAATTTGCATTTTCATTCAGATAGTTGATTATTTATTAAATGTCCAGTTTCTATTGGAGATTCTTATCTATGAATGAGATAAGTGAGAATGTTATTCAGAAGTATCACTCACAGAAAATCGCTCATTCCATTGATGCGCGAATAATTGCATCTCTTTCGCTAGGCCTCCAATACATTTTGGTCGACAAAAATCTATTTCACTCTTCTAAGATCATCAGGGAGGTCGGAAGAATTGGAAAAAAACATACTCTTCAGAAGCAATTTCACACTGTAATGAGGAATTGTTGGACTATTTCTTGTGGGATGAAACTTTGAAAATATTTTTCTGACATAAAACCTGTCATGGGTATAATCATCATTCCACAACTGACTTTATGAATATAGTGTTCATATTTTCAATGAAATCAACATGCCATACCCATAACAGGTTTTATGTCAGAAAAATATTTTCAAAGTTTCATCCCACAAGAAAAAGTCCAACAATTCCTCATTACAGTGTGAAATTGCTTCTGAAGAGTATGTTTTTCCAATTCTTCCGACCTCCCTGATGATCTTAGAAGAGTGAAATAGATTTTTGTCGACCAAAATGTATTGGAGGCCTAGCGAAAGAGATGCAATTATTCACGCATCAATGGAATGAGCGATTTTCTGTGAGTGATATACTTCTGAATAACATTCTCCCTTATCTCATTCATAGATAAGAATCTCCAATGGAAACTGGACATTTAATAAATAATCAACTATCTGAATGAAAATGCAAATTTTCAATTTCAGATTTTTTTCTCTCAAGTTATATAGGGTCTTTCTCAATATCTATCAGATGTAGTTCAATGTCCAGCGTGGCTTTTGCCGGGGAAGTAGTTGTTTTCTGTTAGATATTACAAAAAAGTAACTTCAATTTTATCGTAGGGTTTTTCCATTTCCAGAGGAGTCATGTATTGATTCAATTTTCAATTGAGAATGTTTCCTTTTAAAATTAGACTAATGCTACACCACACCTACGATACAGAAAAAAAAAATATATGAGAAAATCTTACACATAAATTACAATTTATTACAACAAAATTTGATTTTTTCACAGGCGTGGATTTCCGAAAAATGGGACGTGGTGCAATATTAGACTAATGCTACACCACACCTTCACCTCGAAAAGAATATGAGCATCTCATTATGAACAGAAATTCTTACAAATTAATTACAAACGCTTTATGTGAAAATAAACCTGAACAAATACACCAAAGTATTATATTGGGTAACAAAATTATATTCTATTGGGGTACCAATTTCTTACACCACCCCACACTATGAAAAATTAATTCTAGTGATGGAATGAATCATATATAAGATATCTTATCTACATCCGAATTTATTACACTGCTCATCACCGTTGAGAATTATTTTATTTGGTCAATCCACGCGATTTATGTGTTTCAATTCGAGTACCAATTTCTTACACCATCCCACACTATGAAAAATTATGTCTAGTGATGGAATGAATCATATTTAAGATATCTTATCTACATCCGTATTTATTACACTGCTCATCACCGTTGAGAATTATTTTATTCTGTCTAACCACGCGATTCATGTGTTTCAATACGAGTACCAATTTCTTACACTACCCCATACTATGATAAATTACTCCTAGTGATGAAATTAGTCATATTTCAGATATCTCATCTACCCCAGAATTAATTACACTGCTCAACAAGGTTGAAAATTATTTTATTTGGTCAATCCACGCGATTTATGTGTTTCAATTCGAGTACCAATTTCTTACACCACCCCACACTATGAAAAATTACTTCTAGTGATGGAACGAATCATATTTAAGATATCTCATCTACATCCGAATTTATTACACTGCTCATCACCGTTGAGAATTATTTGATTCTGTCAATTCACGCGATTTATATCTGTCAATTCGAGTACCAATTTCTTACACCACCCCACGCTATGAAAAATTACTTCTAGTGATGGAATGAATCATATTTAAGATATCTTATCTACATCCGAATTTATTGCACTGCTCATTACCGTTGAGAATTATTTTATTTGGTCAATCCACGCGATTTATGTGTTTCAATTCGAGTACCAATTTCTTACACCACCCCACACTATGAAAAATTACGTCTAGTGATGGAATGAGTCATATTTAAGATATCTTATGTACATCCAAATTTATTACACTGCTCATCACCGTTGAGAATTATGTTATTCTGTCAAACCACGCGATTCATGTGTTTCAATTCGAGTACCAATTTCTTACACCACCCCACACTATGAAAAATTACTTCTAGTGATGGAATGAATAATATTTAAGATATCTTATCTACATCCGTATTTATTACACTGCTCATCACCGTTGAGAATTATTTTATTCTGTCTAACCACGCGATTCATGTGTTTCAATACGAGTACCAATTTCTTACACTACCCCATACTATGATAAATTACTCCTAGTGATGAAATTAATCATATTTCAGATATCTCATCTACTCCAGAATTAATTACACTGCTCAGCAAGGTGGCGTGGATTGACCAAATAAAATGATTTTCAACCTTGTTGATCAGTGTAATTAATTCTGGAGTAAATGAGATATCTGAAATATGATTAATTTCATCACTAGGAGTAATTTATCATAGTATGGGGTAGTGTAAGAAATTGGTACTCTAATTGAAACACATGAATCGCGTGGTTAGACAGAATAAAATAATTCTCAACGGTGATGAGCAGTGTAATAAATTCGGATGTAGATACGATATCTTAAATAAGATTCATTCCATCACTAGAAGTAATTTTTCATAGAGTGGGGTGGTGTAAGAAATTGGTACCCCATTAGAATATAATTTTGTTACCCAATATAATACTTTGGTGTATTTTTCCAGGTTTATTTTCATGCTCATATTCTTTTCGAGGTGAAGGTTTGGTGTACCATTACTCTAATATTGCACCATGCCCCATTTTTCGGAAATCCACGACTGTAAAAAAAATCAAATTATGTTGTAATAAATTGTAATTAATGTGTTAGAAATTCCCACATGTTTTTTTTGTGTGGGCTACAAATGCTGTTTCAGCATTAGGTACATCAAAATACCCATTTCTGAAGATATTGCATTTCAGGGCTTTGGTGATACCAAATTCATCCCAAACATCGAACAAAACCGCTTGGAGAGTCTCCTGAAGTTGAGTACTACCTGGCCAAAGCTCGAACCAATATGGAATGGACTAAAAGACACACTTTATGATTTGAAACAAGGTAAGCGGTGCCTCGGATACAACCCCGATGGTTGCACAACATATTTGTCTAAAAACTGTACACCGCAAGACAACGAGACTGTTCAGAACTGGTTGAAGTCTGAAAAAATGGAATGTTATAATACTAGACTCTTCAAAACTGTAGAAAATGACAAGGTGAGTGGGCTTATTACATTGTCATCTTGTATCATAGCTAATTGACCATATTTTACGTAGATAGTCTATCATATACGTCTAGCAGGGGAGGATAAAAAGATATGGAAAACGCACACTGCCGGAAATGTAACTTACATAGTGTCTTCTGGTGACTATTCTCCCCTTATGGGAAGAATCGCTCAAGAGTTGGAAGCTGCAGTTGAACATTCTGCAAGTGACACGCAAGCTAATATGCTCAAAGCTTACGCCAGTTCATTCAGAAGTGGTTCCCTAGATGATCACAAAACCGGTTCAAGGTACTGGATTCAGGATAAAGGTCCTGCTATTGAAACCTACATTGGTTTTATCGAAACTTACAGGTAATGTTTGCCAATCGAGAGCACATCTCGCTCTTCCTCTTCAGTTGATACTTAACAATAGTGAACTCACAGGGATCCCGCTGGAGTGAGAGGTGAATTTGAAGGATTTGTAGCTGCGGTGAATAGAGAAATGTCTTCAAAGTTTACCGATTTAGTATCGAACGCGGAACATTTTCTCACTTTATTGCCTTGGAGCAAAGGGTTTGAGAAAGATCAGTTTTTGAAACCGGATTTCACCTCTCTGGACGTACTTACGTTTGCTGGTAGTGGTATACCTGCAGGCATCAACATACCTAATTGTGAGTCTAAACATATATTATTTTGTTTACTTCCAAGATACTTTTTTGTAGAACATAATATTTTCTTTGAAAGTGAGTAAATTACGATTTTACTCACTGTTCACAGTGATAATTTTTAGCACAAGTGCCTAAAAAATCAACTGTTGGTAAAAACGTTAACTGTGCACAATGTTTTATGCACTGTTCATACATTTGAGCATTCTTATATCCAAGTAAAAGACATCAATTTGAAAGCAGATTGAAAAAATTCCGGAAAATATAGAATATGAGGAGACAAATAAATATATTTCAAGTGAATGAAAGATACAATTTTGAATAAAAATAAATGAAAACCCACTTGACCAGTTTATAAATCAATTGAAACAATTCGTATTTTTAGATGATGATATTCGTCAAACTGAAGGATTCAAAAACGTTTCTCTGGGAAATGTGATACCTGCCAGTTATCAATTTGCTGTTACTCCTTTTTTGAGTAAAGAGGATGCTGATCTTTTACAAAAATGGCGAGTTCCTGCTTTCGAGTTGCAAGTGAGTTGAAGGAATATTTCGTTTTTTTATGGAACTTTTTTTTCCTGGATAAAAACGTGAGAAAATTTTATTTGAAATTCTTCAGAACATTTTATTCTTCTTAGATTTCAAATTAAGAATGCACAATTCTTAGCGTGTCAACCCACTGCTAAAATGTGTAATGATTTTATAACGTATACCATTTAGGGTTTTGGTAGTCATGAATATAATGATCAATGAACCAGCAAAATTAGCGCTACCCTGTAGAACTTAATAATAGTAATACTTTTTTTTTTTTTTAAACATGCATAAACACGCATAGATTCAACAATGCCCTATTTCTCACATTTGAGGGCGTTTTCTTTATGCAATCAACAATAATCAACTAGTTTCTGTCAAATACGTGTTTATGAATATTATTAAGTTCCATGGGTTAGCGCTAATTATGCTTGTTCATTGATCATTATATTTATAACTATCAAAACCCTAAAGGGCATTCGTTATAAAACCATTACACATTTTGGCAGCGGGCTGTCGGGCTATCTTACTTCAGTGACTTTTTTGGTCATGAGGAATGTTGAAAAATGTGGAAACAACTGAAAAGTAAACTACAACTGATAGATTTTCGAACAATACTGAGAATTGTATAATCATGACATTCAATTGTTCAACCGTAAGGTTTTCGCATGGGTGTTTCAATATTTATTTGTGATTAGTATGTAAGCTCGTTTTAAAATATGTTATTATTATTACTTGTTATATTCTGCTACTTATCCAAATAAATATTATTAATTGAGGGAGTACTTTCTTTCGAAAAAGGATAGGATCTATATACACTCACCGCCAAACAAGTTGGCTACTAAAAAGCGGCCCCAATTTCAAAGTTGTCTTCCTCGCGAACCGCTCATTCGAATTTGATGTTTTTTTTTTTCAATTGTAGATTGATTTCTCAGTAACGATGCTATACCAGAAATTTTTGTTCAGATTTGAATTTGAGCATATACGGGGTGCAACAATGAGACGAAGTTTATTTTCCGAAATTTGTGACACCCTGTGGAATGCAACAGCTATAGCAGCTGTTGTCAACAAGAAACACATGAAACCCTTATCTTTTCTGAACATTTTGTTTCTTTTAATCATGACATTATCTCTTTTTTTACTGGAGATACACTGTTTTAAAGCAAACGCCTCGGACATGAACATTTTAAAAAATAATTAACAAATTTTAAAGGGCTAATATCTAATGTGGCCTAGCCGTGCGGAAACGACCGCATTCAGTCGATGTTGCATCAAATCAATAAGGTTTGTAAAAAGTTGTTGTGGAATGGCATCAAATTCTTCCTGAAGTGCAATTCGCAGATCACGAATGCGCCTTTGAAGTTGGTCCCGGAGATGCTCAATTGGATTGGGATCAGGACTGCAAGCTGGCGAAACAATTCGTTCAATAACCATTTCGTTAACTACTCGTGCCACATGCCGTCGCGCATTATCTTGCATTAGTACGAAACGGTCTCCGATAAAATGATAGTAGGGTACAATAGCGATCGCAGGAAAAATCGCTACTCTTCCGTAAACAGGACTTTAATCCATTGCTCAATTCCCCAAGTCATGGAGGTGCGCAAATTGAAGACGTGCTCGACGATGTATTGGAAAAAGCTGGGGTCCTGTGGCAGGCCTCCTTGAAGACAGGTCGTTTTCTTTAAGTCTTCGTCGGATTGTGCTCTCACTGACTCCAATCATACGCACGATTCGTAGATGTTGATTCTGAACAGCTGTAGTTCTACGATTTCGTAAAGCATTTATGACAATAAAGCGGTCTAAATTGCACTTCCGGAACCTACTAGCCTGTTGAAATTTTTCGTTACCATAATCGATTCCTGACATCCTGGACTGTTATTCGAGGTGTAACAAGGGTATCGAACGCATAACGTTGACTTCGGCTATCCTTAATTAAGGCCACAATACGAGCAACATCCGTCACAGATTAAGGCATTTTTTTATTTTAAAGCCGTTGACAAACTCTTAATGTCAGTGACAAAATGGTTTCTCTACCGAAGTTTTCAGTGTCACAATTTTCACTCTGGTTTGAAGGCCGTCGTTTTTTGGAATTGCTTAATAACGTTTCGATAGCGCGAGTGGCTAGCTTCTTCAGAGGCTTATACATCATGAATAATCTCAGATGACTGGAGATTCCGTCTGCGGAGATTGTATTTATTCTGACTTAGGTAGTCTTGTGCGTTAATTACTGTATTTGGAATTGGTACAATCTCACTAACCCTAATTGACCCCTTTCTACCTGTCGGCTGAATGTCCTTACAATCTTAATGTCGTTAATACAATCTCCGCAGACGAACTCTCCAGTCATCTGAGATTATTCAAGATGTATAAGCCTCTGAAGAAGCCAGCCACTCGCGCTAGCGAAACGATAGGAAGAAATTCCAAAAAACGACTGCCTTCAAACCCGAGTGAAAATTGTGACACTGTTAATGTCAATCAATATTAACTCAAATCGTATGCCTCTTTGATTATTTTCGCGTAGACATTTTTACCTGCGAACACGTTTTCCGAGGCGTTCGCTTTAAACTAGCCAGTTTTTCAGGTTCCAGTTAAACTCCAGAAAAATTAACTAATGGTTAGAATGTGATCCTACCAACATCATTTAAAGAATGTCATTCACCATCTATACTATTAGTTAATTATCTGGAGTCAACTCGAACTTGAAAAACTGGCCCTAAGTGTATCTCCAGTAAAAACAGAAATAATGACGAGATTAAAAAAACAGAATGTTCGAAAAAGATCAGGGTTCAATGTGATTCCAGTTGACAACAGCTGCTACAGCTGTTGCACTCCACAGGGTGTCACAAATTTCGGGAAATAAACTTCGTCTCATTGTTGCACTCCGTAGGTATATGCTCAAATTCAAATCTAAATAAAAATGTCTGACATAGCATCGTTACTGTTATCTAAAATTTAAAAAGAAACATCAAATCAAATGAGCGGTTCGCGAGGATGCCAACTTTGAATTTAGTTGTCGGTGAGTGTATTAATTTGCTTCATTTATCAAACAGACTAAATTTGTTTCCTTCTCCTTGTTTTCTGTTCAAATACATTTTTTAAATCAATTTTGTATGACATTTCATCTTTATCTAGGAGGTATAAGAACCTGTGATTATTAGTTCGGTAAAATTCCGTTAACCGGGCGCTGCAAGCTATCAAAAAATCCAAATGAAATTTTTGGCGGTCTCAAGTAATTTCGGAGATACGGGCCTTTCTTTGATTGAAAACTGGCATTTTCTAGCAAACGTTTCTTCTTCGAAAAACACACCACCAGCACAATATACACACCCTAATTCACCAGTTTTACATTTTTTTTCATTGAAAACAGTTTTTTATTAACAAATTGTACTTTATTCTAGCAATAACAAAATCAACAAATTCATGCTGTTTTGTTTAGTTAATATCTGTCAGGTTGGTAACAATGGAATTGACGTAAGGGCGAAGCGACATTGCCAGTGTGATTCCAGAAATATTCAATTCACGTATAAAGTCTTGTTCATACCCTCGCGAATTTCGCAGTTTTTCTGCGAATAAAATGTCTGCCGACATGGTTCTGCATCGACGATTGGTACGACATGACTGGCAGCCATTTTATTCGCAGAAAAATTGCGAAATTTGCGAGGGTTTGAACAAGACTTAACATGGAATATTTTTGTGAATGAGTAAGAAAAATGAGTTGATACCCACAACATTTTCCCATCAATACTTTAGCACCTTTGAAACAATGGTACTTATACTGTTTCTAAACTAGCAAAATTCTAAGGACGAGACAGATCACGGAAATGTGCGCAAACATAACATGAATACACATGCGCACAAAAAATAATGAGCACTTTTCACATAAAATGAACCTACTATGTCGGGGCGTGGCGCAGTGGTTAGAGCGTCCGACTTTGGGTCGAAAGGTCCGGAGTTCGAGCCCCAATTGCGGCTGGGATTTTTTAATTTAATTTGACCGATTAAATTATTCAAATCTCGTGGCTGGACTGGGGTGAGTCCTGCACGATTCACTGTTGCGTTCCAATTAACAGTGCTGCTCCTAAGGTGGCGTATGGAGTTAGTAACAAGGCCTATCCAGAACACGTGGCTAATGACCATAGCAGTCGATGCCAAGACACCAAAGAAAAAAAAATAACCTACTTCAATGACTATAACTTATCCCGACAGACCCGATCTCATGCAAACCCAACCGAACTTACCCGACTATACAATATAGTTAGGTTGCGTCTTTTCTATCTGCGCATGCGCACTTACCAAAAATGAATGTGATCCGACACGTTTATTCAAGTAATTATTTGTTCGCAAAAAATGCCTCCTAGCTCTGTCTATTTCCCCCGACATTTCGCCCGACATTTCGCGAATCCGTCGGGCGAGCGCGCGCATTCCCATCACTACTTTGTCGATTTCTGTCAACTTTGAGTAGAAATCTTCATACCTTATCTGTTAGTAAACAAGACCAGAAATACGCGAGCGCGCGCATTCCCATCACTACTTTGTCGATTTTTGTCAACTTTGAGTAGAAATCTTCATACCTTATCTGTTAGTGAACAAGACCAGAAATACGCGAGCGATGCGAGCGCGCTCGCCAGACATTTCGCGAATCTGCGCGCGACGAAGGAGTGATGGGAATGCGCGCGCTCGCCCGACATTTCGCAAATCTGCGCGCGCGGATTTGCAAAATGTCGGGCGAGCGCGCTCGCTTCGCTCACGTATTTCTGGTCTTGTTCACTAACAGATAAGGTATGAAGATTTCTACTCAAAGTTGACTGAAATCGCCAAAGTAGTGATGGGAATGCGCGCGCTCGCCCGACATTTCGCGCGCGGATTTGTGAAATGTCGGGCGAGCGCGCGCATTCCCATCACTACTTTGGCGATTTCTGTCAACTTCGCGCGCGCGGATTCGCGAAATGTCGGGCGAGCGCGCTCGCTTCGCTCGCGTATTTCTGGTCTTGTTCACTAACAGATAAGGTATGAAGATTTCTACTCAAAGTTGACAGTAATCGACAAAGTAGTGATGAGAATGCGCGCGCTCGCTTCGCTCGCGTATTTCTGGTCTTGTTCAGTAACGAGGGATGAAAATGTCTACTCAAAGTTGACAGAAATCGACAAAGTAGTAATGGAAATGCGCGCGCTCGTGTCTGTCTCGCAGATATCTTCACCAAGAAGTAAGTTACATAAGTTACAAAGTAGTAATAGGAATGCGCGTGCTTGCTTTGCTTACGTATTTCTTGCTGAATATCTTCACTAAGAATGGTTCACTCTTCGAGTGTTTATGAGGAACTATCATTATTATTATTATTTGTGAAAAAAGTACCAGTCTCTAGGGCGCCAATACTTCTGAAAACTATCCACTACAAACACTTCATATTCATGAGTATTCAGTATTCAGGAATTTTAGGGAATCTGACAACGTCGCATTGTATTGTAAAGTTTTTAAGACTCGCTGTTGTTGATTCAATGAAAGACATTGATACTGGCTACCTTGTTATGAAACAAGCCATTTCGTTGTGAGAACAGGATTTGGAAAAAGTCTTGGTATTAATATTTTGAATGCACAAAAGATATTTTTTAATAGACAGAGCTAGGAGGCATTTTTTGCGAACAATTACTTGAATAAACGTGTCGGATCACAAACATTCATTTTTGGTTAGTGCGCATGCGCAAACAGATAGAAAAGACGCAACCTAACTGTATTGTATAGTCGGGTAAGTTCAGTTGGGTTTGCATGAGATCGGGTCTGTCGGGATAAGTTATAGTCATTAAAGTAGGTTCATTTTATGTGAAAAGTGCTCATTATTTTTTGTGCGTATGTGTATTCATGTATGTTTGCGTACATTTCCGTGATCTGTCTCGTCCTTTGAATTTTGCTAGTCATTTAGAAACAGTATAAGTACCACTGTTTCAAAGGTGCAGTTAAAGTGTTGATGGGAAAATGTTGTGGTTATCAACTCATTTTTCTTACTCATTCACTAAAATATTCCATGTTATACGTGAATTGAATCACACTGGCAATGTCGCTTCGTCAATTCCATTGTGACCAACCTGACAGATATTAACTAAACAAAACAGCATGAATTTGTTGATTTTGTTATTGCTAAAATAAAGTAGAATTTGTTGATAAAAAACTGTTTTTAATGAAAAAAAAGTGTAAAACTGGTGAATTAGGGCGTGTATATTGTGCTGGTGAAAATCAGGAGGCATTTGAGTGTGTTTTTCGAAGAAAAAACGTGTGCTAGAAAATGCCAGTTTTCATTCAAAAAAAGGCCCGTATCTCCGAAATTACTTGAGACCGCCAAAAATTTCATTTGGATTTTTTGTTCAGGAGGTCAAACTACGCAAGTCCCAAAAAAATTTTTTTTATAGCTTGTAGCTCCCGGTTAACGGAATTTTACCATTTCTTCATCAAAAATTTATTCATTTTCTCGTACACTCTCACAGGTGGGTCTCCACGAGCTACTAGGCCACGGCTCCGGTAAACTCCTCACGAAAAAACCGGACGGCACCTTCAATTTTCCGTCCACTCTATTGGATCCTCTTACGGGCCAACCTCCGGCGTCCTATTACGAGCCCGGAGATACTTACGACACGAAATTCGGTCCGCTCAGCTCTTCGTACGAGGAATGTAGAGCTGAAGCTGTCGGTTTGTATCTCAGCTTGGATCCGAACGTCCTGAAAATTTTCGGGCACGAAGGAGAACAAGCCGAAGAAGTCACTTACGTCAACTGGTTGTCGCTGGTGTGGGCGGGCGCCGGCAAAGGTTTGGAACTGTGGGAGCCGGGCAGAGGATGGCTACAGGCGCATGCGCAGGTTAGTGATTGATTGGTCATCGTGCAGATAGATTTGCTCACGTTGAAAGCAGATTTTATGATTTGCTGCATGATTCCGTATTATTTGCTTTTAGCATTTGTAAGAGAGAGAGAACGAGAAGAGGGGGAGAAAGGGAGAGAGATATAGAGAGAGGGAGAGAGAGAGGGAGAGGGAGAGAGAGAGAGGGAGAGAGAGAGAGGGAGAGAGAGAGAGGGAGAGAGAGGGAGAGAGAGAGGGGAGAGAGAGAGGGAGGGGGAGAGATAGAGAAAGATATAGTCAGAGAGAGACACATAAAAGAACATGATTGTTTTTAAATATTGGAATTCCGTTGAAAAATAGCAGAGATTAAATTTATTGTTCATTCCATAGAAATATAAAAAACACTAGTACGCCAAACACGCTGTCCGAGATTCAGTTAATTGACCCCTCATAGGGAGTGACCACCGACCTTTACGCTTGCGCATTAATGCTTTTTCGGGTCACGTCGTTGCCAAGTTTTTTTTGTATGTTCCAAATGAAGTTCGGAGTATCATCTGTGGTTAGGGCAGGTAATTGTGGGAAATCCAGTAAACTTGGCAACTCCGCCCAAAATCCTATCGTGACGTATGAAG
Source organism: Chrysolina oricalcia (assembly GCA_944452925.2). Lineage (NCBI taxonomy): Eukaryota > Metazoa > Arthropoda > Insecta > Coleoptera > Chrysomelidae > Chrysolina > Chrysolina oricalcia. The sequence continues at coordinate 13,044,691 of OX101818.2, read as the reverse complement.
GGAAGAAAGAGAACAGTGTCGGCTTTTGGGTTTTGGCATTGTTAGGTTTTAGGAGTTGTTGATACCTAGTTTGTTTTAGAGGTTTGTAATTATTGCTTTGCTTGCTGTTTTCTGTGTTTTCCCTAGTTGTTTCTGTCATCCATCTTTGAGTACTCTGACAGAAAATGTTACACATACAGTGTCCGGCATAAAGTTCGCAGCATATGGAAAACTTTTTTATTATTGATTTCTCAAAAAAAAAAATTTCTGATGAAAAACTCTGCTTCATCCCATACCTTAATTGCAAATATCAAAATTGAATTTTATACCACCATATACGAGCGATATTGAAAAACATGACGTGTTTTCAAAAAAATTTGATCCCATCACTTTATTTTTCACGGTAGAATTAAAAGAAAGGGGAAAATATTGTTCAAAATCGAATATTGATTCAGAAATTCAAATCACAGCCACCTATGATCAATTTAGTTCTTCCACTTTTTTTCCAATTTTCTCCTCATCGCCCTGTACGATATGAGGAAAACTATGCTAGATGGATATTGTTGGATATTGTTGGATATTGTTGGATATGATCATATCACTCTCTGGATGTTTCCTCCTTTCTCCCTCTCATCGGAAAATCACGTTAATTGAAATATGTGACGGTATTTCACGAAATCATGCTGCAAATAGTGAATAAAACTGAATTGTTTTTCAATATCGCTCGTATATGGTAGTATAAAATTCAATTTTGGTATTTGCAATTTCGGTTTGGGATGGAGCAGAGGTTTTCATCACCAATAATTTTTTTTGAGAAATCAATAATAAGAAAGTTTTCCATATGCTGCGAACTTTATGCCGGACACTGTATATCAGGATTATATCAGGAAAAATTATCAAATGTAGAATATGTTTGTCCACTATTGAAGACATTACAGAATCTTCTGCAGATGCAGAAAACTTGAATTATAGACCAAGCTATACAGGTTTTTTCCCCCACAAAATAAAAGACGCAAATGGCCTATACTAATTTTTATAACATAGTCGTTTATACACCAAGCATTACAGCATAAAATGAGTGAATTTTCAACAAAAATACTTGTAGAAAACCGACTATGCCATCTCATGGAAGACAGTCCGTAGTTATGTTGTGTTATGTTTTCGACTCGCAACTGTCATCTATTTATTATAAACATTTAAATAACAAAAAACGTGTTTTTTTGAATTGTTTTGCTTATAAAATGAAACCTAACAGAGCAATCTGGTTGCTCCAATGAGAATAATTGTAGATAATTGAAATACAAACAAAATGGGGGCTTTTAAAACCCTGTCGGATCATTAGTAACGGAGAAAAACTGGAAAAACAAAAAAAAATTGCGATTTTTTGAAAAATTCATTACTCCGCCACTTTTCAAAAAGTAGGATTGGCCTTTCTCATGAAAGTATTGAATCATGTGTACTTCATGTGTGCACAAAACAGGCACAGTTGGATCGAAAGTTTTGGCACAATTCCAACTTAAATTTTTTTTGCACCATCTTGCAGCGAGCCTGGATGCTCTAGTGATAGCCCGATTTGAATTTATCAAACAGATTATGAAGGTAGAAGTATAGTACTACAAAACGTATATTCTCATTTTGCGCTACAATGGTGCGAAATGGGTGAAAAATGCATGCAAACATGACAGAAAACGGCCGAGTCCGCGTCAGCTGCCGAGTGGTACGAGATTCCAGGATATGAGGGAAATTCTTTTAATGAACGGGTTACGTGATAATACGCTTCCCCTCATCTCCCGCTGCTCACTTCTACCACTCGACCACTTCCACCAGCTCGGCTGTTCTCAGTCATGTTTGCAAGCATTTTTCACCCATTTTGCAGCATTTTAGCGCAAAATGAGAATGAACATTTTGTGGTACTGTACTTCTACTTTCAACATCTGTGTTCCGTATAATGTAAAAATTGTAAATAAATATTAATATTGTGTTTGTCTGAGATTTCCTCTATTTCCCTTTAAAATGTTCGCGAACCCGACTGTGTGTTCCTCGAAGCTCGAGGTGCGCGCGCTTCTCGCTAATAAGTGCGAAATGGTCTCGATCGAACGCTGTGGTCGAAGGTGCTCAAAAAACCCTCTCAAAAACGCAAGAAAGTGTGTCGCAATATTCAAAAGAAAACTCTTGGCTGTGAAGAATAGAAAACCGGTGTCTTGCGGCCATTATTGCTGAGCTTATGCCCTTATGACTCCAGGAACCAAAGGTGAGGAAAACACAGTCTCGATTCCTCTTTTTTTTAATATTCAAAATAAATCCACGGAGCAGTTTCCACCTATACATCCCTCAGATACAGTCCACAAACATCCCCAAGATCAAACAATCTGTTTTAGAAATTGAAATCGGACTATCACTAGAGCATCCAGGCGCGTTGCAAGATAGTGCAAAAAAACTTCAAATTGCAATTTTGCCAAAACTAATGATCCGTCAGAGCATGTTTTGTGCACACACAAAGTACACATGAGTCAATACTATCATGAGAAGGGCCAACCGTATTTCTTGAAATATGGCAAAATTAGGAATTTTTAAAAAAATCGAGAATTTTTCGGTTTTTCCGTTTTTCCTCCGGTACTAATGATCCGATCGGGTAGTAAAGCATTCCATTTCGTTTGTGTTTCAATTCTTTTCATTGGAGCGACCAGATTGCTCTGTTAGGTTTCATTTTATAAGCAAAACGATTCAAAAAATTATTTAAATGTTTATAACAAATTAATAAATGACAGTTGCGAGTCGAAAACATAACAGAATATAAGTACGGACTGTCTTCCATGTGATAGTACAGTCGGTTTTCTACTAGTATTTTTGTTAGGAAAAAATGCTCTATTGATTGGTCTATAATGAAAACCTCAGTTTGCGCCCCTGCAAAATCGCTCTGCGGATTTTTTTAACAAGCAAAAGTGAAAAAAATTACAACTTTTTTGTTTCTTTTTGGAAATATCTCAAAGATTATTCAAAGAATAGTTTTACAGTCAATGGAACTTTTGTAGACATTTATAAAACCTACAAAATGTTTCATACAACCAGATTGGTGCATTTTCCACTGAGAAAATCCGAGAAAACCTCGAAAAAGAGACCATTTTTCAAAAATTCATAATTTTTATAAATCTGAAGCTGGACAAACAATATTGCGAAAACTGATAGATAATAACATGTGGTTTAACTGTGCGCAAGATGTTTTCTGTCCGATGTGTAGTTTTTGCACAATCGCGTTATAAACAATCAAAGGGCACATCTTGCAAGATGCTCCTATTTAAGGAAAATCCTCGTATTCAAATTCTGTAAACGGCATCTAGAAGTAGAGATCAATATCTACAATTTGTATATTTTGGATTTTCACCTGAGAGGTGGGAAATGTGTTGAAAATGTCTCTGAAAGTTGATAGAAACGCTTCAAAGATCGACCGAAGTCACCCGAAGTAAATACGTGTTGCCGTTCACATATGCCGTTCACAGAATTTGAATAAGATGATTTCGCATTTAGAAAGAATTGCCCTTAAATTGTTTATAACGCGATTGTGCAAAAACTACACTTCAGACAGAAAACATATTGCGCACAGTTAATCCACTTGTTATTATCTATCAGTTTTCGCAATATTGTTTGTTCAGCTTCAGACTTATGAAAATTAAGAATTTTTGAAAAATGGTCTCATTTTCGAGGTTTTCCCAGATTTTCTCAGTGAAAAATGCACCGATCTGAGCGTATTAAAAACTATTTTGTAGATTTTATAAAACTCTACAAAAGTTCCATTGACTGTAAAACGATTCCTTTTATAATATTTTAGATATTTCTAAAAAACCAAAAAAGTTGTAATTTTTTTCTCTATTTCTTGTTTAAATAAGTGACTTTAATTCAACAAATAACACCAAACAACACAATATTACTCTTCTTGATTGATGACAGAAATTGCAGAACGTTAATCCCTCTTAACGCATGCGTATTAAAAATTAGTTGTATGTTTTGATCATAAAAGATTAATGTTGGCCCACCTTCCTCAACAAGCTAATTCATCTTAACATGGTTCAAAAGGAGCAGAATTTTGTTCTTTCTCTTTCTAAGGTTAATGGGAAAGTGAGAAGTGCGACTGTTTACCTCCAGAGCTGTCAGTTGTGCACCAATCCAATTGGTTTAAGGAGTAACCTCATAACGTTTTAATTTGAAAGTAATGTGAAGTTATGGATAATCTTTCTTACTATTGTATCAATTTGGATTTTAAAACAAAAAAATTCCTCGTATCTGTGATTCTTTTTGATGAAAAACGTTCAAGAAACACCTGAAATAAAACTTGTTGCTAGTTTATGAACAAAATTTTACTTCATATTAAACATAACCTCTAAGAGACAAACCCCTGACCATCGATTTCAAATACGGAAGAAATGTATCGGCATATGCGATTCTCAATGCATTTGGTTGAAACTTCATGTAGCCAGTCGACCAGTACAAAATATAACAAATACACGCGATGGAGATTCAAGTGTTTTTATTTCTAAGATCTCGTTCTAACGACGCACAGTGTTTCGTTTATTACAAGCTAGGTGGACAAAATTATTTTTTGGCATTTTTGCATTTATATCGACCAATTATGAAATAAAATAGATCAATAGAACATTTTTACTAATTTTGAATTGATGGAGAGGATTGCCAATAGATATAGAAGAAAAATAAAAAAATTGTTAGTATTTATACGAAAAACAATTCAGGTGGTCTATACGATACTAAATATATACAAATATACAATTGGATGAACACAAATAAATATTCAAATAATTGAAACTGAACTAAAAAATTAAACAATGGAACTGAAGCAGAACTTAGAGATCTAGGTGGCTCAAAATACCACGCAATTTCTGAAATGTCGGAATCGTCGTCCGATAAATCAAAACTGTTAGATAATACAATACTTGAATGAGTGAATACCAATGATACAAAAAAATTTAAATAAAACTTACAAATCTAGGTGGCTAAAACTAGACGCATTTTCAGATGTATCGGAATCATCGTCAGATAAATCAGATTGTTCTTCATTTTGAAGTGGATTTGGTAGTGACATTGACAGAGGTTTAGGCTCTATTGTAGGAGCTACAATCAGTTTCAAGACTTCTGGGCACAATTTTCTCGCATTCTTTTTGGGTACCTCCCGGAGGCTATTGATTAGAGGATCAGATGTTATAATCAACATTGAGAATAAATCTGTATTCGTGGCAATACGAGAGCACTTCCTGGTAATGTGCTCCGAGAACCTACGGCAATCTTTGTTTATAGCTTCTTGAGCTCCTTCTGATAACTGCCCAATTGGAACAATTGCAGTTTTTATGACTTCTGTACTATAAATGAGTATTTTATGTACAGTAGCGGGCATATAATAACACGAATAGAGACTGAAATAAAATTTTCTGTATTCAAGACAGAGCTTTTTAAATTCAGCTATATTCATGTCAAAACCAGAGGATAATGTTCTCAGTATGACATAAAAATTTTTGATAAGCGTAACATCCAATCCTGTGATCTGAGCAGTCAACTCTGGGTTGTTGACAAAACGGCAAGCGGTGTTTCCATCATTTATTGAACCGAATTCTGGCTTTGGTTTGTCCACAATCAGTTCCATTTCATGTTTGAATCGTTGTTTAATTATCTCGGATCGTTGTTTAACACTGGCCTTATCTTCAACTCTTCTAGCCTGCCATTTTTTAATGCCCAACTTGTAGAAAACATTCGAAACAACGAATCCATGCATGAAGTGTAGACAAACCAAAGATAAAATGATCGTGATTGCTGTCAAAATCTCTCAATGAATCGTTCATCTTTGAAATGTACAAGATTTTTAAATTCGAAGAAAAAAAATTGTTGTATACGAGTGTGCGCGCTGCAATACGTCTTATTGATTATAGAAATGGTGCAGCTATCATATACAGAAAATTTAGCCCGGATACAAGTGGGTACATGTCATTTCTATTTTTTGAAAGTTCTAAAACGAGGAAAAATTAACGTTAATTTTTTGTTCATATTAAAACAATTTTTGTATTGTTTGCCTGTCAGAAAAATATATATCGATAGAAAATATTTAGCACTTACCCTCAGACATAAAATCCATCCTCAAAAATTTCCTGTACAGTACGAACTATCACAATTAAATAATGTTTGATGTGTCGCGAAAATTCAACTGATTAATTCTTACAATTGCTTTCAGCCTACTTGTGATCTTTTAGATCCTACCGATCATTACTGTGTTGAGTCATACATAAACAAATATCAGAATGTGATGTTTTGAGGTATCGTTTACATCAGTCCATTACCAATTTTCATATTTCTGAACAAGACTTTTGTCCAACAACTAGTTTGGACAAATGAAACACTGTGCGACGTCACTAAACCACAACTCTTTGGGATTTTTACTTTTTCATTCGATTCCTGCGTTCGGGAATCTTAAAGCTCGTTCATACCCCTGTGAATATTACCAATTTTTTGCGATTCGACTCGAACGTCGAAAAATTGCGGTGAATGATGAATCATGTCATTTTTCGGTAATGTAGAAATATCTATCTTCAAATAAAAAAATGATATGCTATAATTAATCATTCTCGCAATTTTTTCGTCGTATGAGTCGATTGGCGATTGAAAATGTCATAAATATTATGTTGCATAATCTCAAAAGTAAGCTACTGTTCTGAGAACTCATTTTTTTAGGCCCGTTTTGTGCTAGCCAAAGTTCTCATTCAAGCAGGAGTAGCTTCGGTCACCCACCCAACTGAAAACGATCTGTTGGTAACTCTGGATAGATCTGCGTTAAAAGGAGCTGGAAGAGCAGCTCTTGGTCACTTCCTTCTTCAGTTACAGGTGACACATTTTCGTAAACTTAAACACAGTCATCACGTTCGTTCTCAGAATACAATGATGACTGTATTATTTTTATTCAGGTATACAAAGCGACAGGTGCTGTGGAAAAAGCCAAAGCACTCTATGACCACTATTCTGAAGTGAACGAACCATGGTTGAGTTGGAGATCCATCGTTTTGGCCAACAAGCAGCCACGGAAAATGTTCGTTCAGGCTAATACAGTGCTGGAAGGAAAGCAGGTTCAGTTGAAAACGTACGAGGCCTCTGTGGACGGATTGGTGCAGTCTTGGATGGAACGATTCCCAGATCCCGAACCGTTATATGAAGACTTGCTGCAATTGACTGAAGCTGACGCTTCTCATTTCTGATGGATGTTTCAATATATGTACACGATTACACTATAAAAGGGCTGTTGTTTTGATAATCTAGGATAATTTGTGAAACACATCTAATAGTTTTAACAGTCGGTTATATGCACTTTCAATAGCTGAAAATGTTCTCGTCTTTATTTTTAACTAAGGCATAGAAGGTAAATCAATTTTTGGAAATAAAATACCTCAAATTTTGATTGCAAAGTTGAAGATGGTTGCAATCAGCGGTGATTATTATAAAAAAATGTATATGTACCTGGTTCAGAGAAGTGTTTCAAACTAAATTATTTTGAAAGACAAAAGTGATAAAAGCATATAAGGGTCTTGAAAGGAGAGCAAGCAGATTCAGTGTTTCACGAAATCTTAAAGTAGAATTTTCTTGGAAAAAGGCTCTCACGATAGGGTGACTTGCTCAACTACATTTCATATTCCCAACTAATATTTTAAATTTTTGCCATTATGGTTTTGAAGTTACAAATTTGGAATGTTTTCATTATTACAAGAAAACTTTCCTGGCGTCAGATTTAACGGTTTTCTCAAACCAACGCGGAAAGGGAACGGTAACGGGATGAACGCGAGACTAAATTCTATAGCAGGATTTGTAAACATGCATACCGGTGCGATTATTCGTATTACGAAATGCAGGCAAACAGCGAAATATGTTTGGTTTGCTACGTGCATTGTTTTTCTAGCAATTCGCACAGATCCCATTTTCCGATCCCGCTTTGTTTTGAGGAAACCTTTTGAAAAACAATCACAAGTAATCCAGTCCAATTAGGTTTTGAGATAAGGATCGATTGTAGCACCACAAATTAAAAAAATGTTTACCAAAAATCCGAGAGCGACAATTTTTGATAAAAAAATGTTTTGCTGTAATCTTCAAAATAGTAGGAATTTTCAAACTAACAGTTTCAATAGGGTGAAGGATAATTATATCCCATACAAGAATGATTGCGAAATTCGCCCGGTTTATCAGAAAACGTGATTGAACGCCGACATTCAATTTCGGACTCGCGTTGACCCTATTTGCCGCTGAAAGTTCCAGGGCGGGGTCGATCATAAGATTTGTCATAACTTTGCTAAAAATGATCAGAGAAACATGAGTAAAAGTGCATTTCGATGCCGAACACGTCTACCTTAAATGATTTTTTCCTTATTTACATAACTCTTCTGCGCTGTTAACGGAGGATCCGAAAATCATGGATATATTAGTTAATATAAGTAGAAAAGTTATTGGGTATACCCTCAAAATGTTCTGCAACCGTAGAGCTTTTCTACTTATATTTTCATATATTGCCCCTCGCTAAATCCATCCTTATTTATATTAGTTAATACGGAAAAATTTCGTTAAATCAGAAACCATTACTCTCTTTGGACTCGATGCAACAATTTCAGACTAGGGAGACAGGTCCCACTCAATGCCAAAAAACAAACTGGGTTTTACTCCTGCGTCATTTTTCAACTCTGGAGGTTTGCACTTTACATTTGTGTTGTTAAACATACAAAAACAACCCTGAATCATGTCACAATTTCAAAAATTCAAAGACTGTCTAAAAACTAATGTTTTTTTACGATAAGGAATTTTGTCAAACCGCGGAATTTTCAGAATCACATTACTATCGGAAACGAAAGTAGATGAATGCATCTTCTCATGTCATGTATCATATTCCAAGATTATCCCACAATCTTTAAGGTCAGTTGCTTGAAGGATATAAACATTGATGACAGATGTATGTTTTACATGTGTTTTGGTTCTAGTTGAAGTAGTTAAAGCTTTTGATTTCGTTATACAATGCCTAATTTATTTATGCTAGTGAATCGTGGCAGTAATGGACTGAGTGATAAAGTAGGATCTTATAGGATTCCGACAGGGTATATGACAATCATAAAAAACAAAATGATCTAGCGAAGGAAAGAAGAAATGCATGGATCCAATCTTTGATAAGAACAGATTTGTCAGACACTAAACTGAAATATGGACTATATCTAACTGGAAACAGTACTGGTGGCAGGTCTTTAATATTCCTGGAACTATCTTTCATACAATATGGATCTTCATATCCTATTCATGAAATTTTCTCCATATATCTTTGAACATGGGCTTTACCCAAGTTAGAATAATGTTCACTCAAAACTGATGAACAGACTCAAATAATACACTGTACAAGGGTGGTTTGACAAGTCCGTGCAAAAATAAAAACTAGTAACGTATTTGGGGTAAATCTTTTTTATTTTTCAACATAGTCTCCTTTTAGGTTTATACACTCCGTCCAACGATGTTCCTGCTTGTTTATCCCTTCTGAATAATAGGATTTGTCCATGTCTGCAAAATATCCATTAGTGTCTGCAATCACCCCCTCGTTTAAATGAAATCTTTGTCCCGCCAGCCATTTCTTCAAATTGGGGAACAAATAGTAATCCGAGGGAGCCAAGTCTGGAGAATAGGGAGGATGTGAAACGAGTTGGAATCTTATTTCCATTAATTTTGCGTCCAAAACTGCTGAGGTGTGTGCTGGTGCGTTGTCGTGGTGGAAAAGGACTTTCTTGTGGGCCAATCGCGGGCGTTTTTCTCGCAGCACGGTTTTCAAACGGTCCAAAAACGAAGAATAATATTTACCTGTAATAGTTTCACTCTTTTCCAGATAGTCGATGAGGATTATCCCTTGCGAATCCCAAAAGACATTCGCCATAACCTTTCCGGCCGTACGAACGGTCTTCGCATTTTTTTGGTGCAGATTCCCCCTTGGTAACCCATTGTTTAGATTGTTGTTTGGTCTCAGGAGTATAATAATGGATCCATGTTTCATCCACAGTGACGAAACGACGTTTGAAGCCACCCGGATTCTTCTGGAACAGCTGCAAACCTTCCTGGCAACACTTCACACGATTCCGTTTTTGGTCAAGCGTGAGCAATCGCGGCGCCCATCTTGCGGATAGCTTTCTCATGTCCAAATGTTTTTTCAAAATATTGTGTACCCGTTCAGTCGCGAGAAAGTTTTGAAACCACTTACAACCGGTTCTAATCGAAGGTGAAAAGTCACCATAATGTTTTTCAAGCTTCTCTTTAGTCTCCTGAGGTGTTTTGATTTTCATAAAGTAATGTTTAATTACCACACGAAATTCTTTTTCGTCCATTTCTTAAAAATCACTCGACTTCCTTGATTTACACGAATGCCACGCACAAAGAAATAAACCAATATGGCTGAAACTTGGGGTGCAAGAGATGATAATAACCAAACATGACCTATACGCGCCGGTGGTTCCATCTATCGGACTTTACACGGACTTGTCAAACCAACCTCGTAACTTCTTCAGCACAAATTTAAAATGAATGATAATTAGGTGAACTGAAGTCGGGGCGTGGCGCAGTGTTTAGAGCGTCCGACTGAGCCAAAGGTTTGGAGTTCGAGCCCTGGTTGGGCTGGGATTTTTTAATTTAATTTGACTAATTAAATTATTAAAATCTCGTTGCTCGACTGTGGTGAGTCCTGCACGATTCACTGTTGCGTTCCAATCAGTAGTGCTGCTCCTAAGGTGGCGTATGGAGTTAGTAACAAGGCCTATCCAGAACACATGGCTAATGACCAAGCAGTCGATGCCAAAACACCAAAGAAAAAAATAATGTGAACTCTCACACTTATGCATGAATCTAATTTCAAAGATATACTGAAACGTAATTAAGCCACATAATTATTCAATTAATACGGTTAGGTACAATTTCAGGTACTTATACGTATGTATGTAATTTCCAATTACTTTTGATCATGGACATTCTACAATATGTTAAAATCCTGATTCACATGAGGTCCATTGAATTTTTATTGAAAATAGCACATTATAACTTGGAAAAAGCCTTTGAAACACATTTAACCCATTTAAAATTTATGGAATCAGTTTGGATGGTTATCCTCCAAGCAAAGAAGACACGCTCACTTTGTCACGTGCTGCAGATGGTCTATAGTCTATCAAAGCTGTCTCGGTATGCACGGCTCATACATGACGTGTCATACCCAACTGTCAAGCATTGTTTGTTCCTCCTATGAATCAAGAAATTGTGTAGTGGAAAACACTGAGGCAATGAATAGATCCAACTGAGTTTGTCGGTCTAAAATATAAATTTATTGTAGAGCAGACAAGACCTCAAAAATACGTTGGGTGATTGGAGCTGTTATCGACTTCCTGCTGTTCCTATGAAATTATTAGTGCTGGAAATGATGGAAATGATTGTGGAAAAAACAAAAATTTGGTCAACTGGATTTACCACAATTTTTTCTCTCCCAAAGAAGTGAAATTCCATTTGAATTTGTTGTGCGGATATTTTTTGTTTTGTTGTTAGAAATTAACAATACAGGTATCTCAATTAAAACTTTTAATACTGTTATAAATTATAATACATCAATAAGAATGAAAAGTGCTGGACCTATTGGAACTACTCATTTCTCACCTTCAGGCAAATACAACCCAATAAGACCGATGTAGTCCTAGACCATGAAAGTAAGACGATTTTCCTTCTCGGCTCCTGGCGAAAAGTATATCGTCCGAAATAAAAAATAAAAAAAACTGGTGGAATATCGAGATTAACTCTTCGAATTCCGCAGACCATTATGTAAAAATGGTTGTTCCCTTGGTGGTGTGATATATTCGCTACTCTCCAACCTAAAAATCATTTGGCATGTCGCATGATGGCAGATATTATAGGCGGACGGATGCAGAAGATTCATCCTTGGTTCATTACGTGTACTCAAGGCACACTATACCTTATTTACCTCATAGATTGGGTAGTGGTTATTAGGGTAATGATTCACTGTTGCGTTCCAATTAACAGTGCTTCTCCTAAGGTGGCGTATGGAGTTAGTAACAAGGCCTACCCAGAACACATGGCTAATGGACCTTAGCAGTCGATACCAAAAAAAAACACCAGAGATAACGCCAGCTCATCCTCCGAATGTGTGAAGCTTCGGAGACAGGGCCTGACTGTTAAATTTCCATTCAAAATAATAATATTTTGAATAACAGTTCAGCTGTGTAAGTCATAAGAATATTCCTTCCTCAGGTATTATAAGTGAAAAAGCAGCGGAATCTTGAACATTATCATTCACTGATCATCTCTGAAGAAAACTCGCACAGAAAAAACTAGTTTTGGGCTCTGAGGACGAATTCAATTTAATTCAAAACCTTTAGGCAAAAATATGAGTGATTTATCTTGAACATTATATTGATCCCAATCCCAACTAACCTCTGGAAACAAAAATTACTTAGCAATTATTTTACATATTATACTACTTGTATTGACCATCCTCATAATCCTAATGAATAATGTGAGGCTTAACCATAACAAAAAATATTTTCACCTCTTCTCTACAATGGTAGATATTCCTCATTACAATTTTAGGACGATTGTCATCGTTTCCAGGGCTCAAGAAGTCGATTTACTTGATATATGAAGCATTAACCTCACCGAACCTGACATAACCTCTAGAAGTATCACAATAAGAGTATTTTGTAGAGAATTCCATTGCCTTTTATTCTATCAAAGCCATTTTCCGATAACCCTCGTAGTTTTCGAGAAAACCTCAACAACTTAATTTTTTTAAACCTTGAATAAAAAAAAATTTGGGTTCCACCCCGGAATTTTGGTAATTTTTTTTAACTATTCATGTCAAGACACTTGTGTTTCATACTGCTACAATCCATCCTTCAGTTTTGGCACAAATTTGTCTGTGGCTGCTGGGCTAAAGTATTAAAAAAATAATTAGAAAGAGTTTACAATGATGAGCGATATCAAAAAAAGAGTTGAGAAGTTGTTTGACAACAATTCGGCACTGAATATTGAATGTATTAATAATGTTTTAGATACAAGGAGAACCAATCATTGGATCATTTTGAAAGTTTGGTTGTCAATATAAGTGTATGTTCACTATCCATAGAAAATATTGCCAGATATTTAGCTTTGTCAATTCTTTGAACTGACAGCAACTTCGTCTTTTAAATGGAGTGCCTTGTATATTTTGTGATTTTTGAAATACACCTTTGATTTTATTTTATTTTTCTTGTTAATTTCCTTTTCCTATCTCAAACCGTTTCAGAAATGTTGATTAATTTAGAGAATATTTCGACAAAACCTGACTTAAAAAATAAGCACTCTTTCTACCGCAGTTAGATGAATACACATAACAACACGCATAGAATAGTCGTATATTTTGAATTTTTTCTAGGTACCATCAATTTGCACTGGCAGAGAAAAAACTAACAATATCGATCTTGGAATTGGACTGCTTCCGTTTTGAAGTTTGTGCCTTGGAGACAAAAAACAAACAAATGAAACTAGAGCATGTTTATTCCAAGGGCATTTAACATAGGTAAACAGAAGTACGTACACTCCCAGTCGGCTTCTTCGATGTATCGGGTTGATTTTATTTTTTTCTGGCATGCGGTGGGGCAAAGAGGGGTCGGCTGAAAGCTCTTCTGTCTCACTTGATCTTACGTACGGTGTTTGGATCTCTGATGATTTGGTTGCTGCCTAGGTCGGCTAAGCGTAAAATTCGAGGATGCCGACCCAAATATGGCGGCGAGTGACTTTACTTCTGTTTACTTATGCACGGTGCCAAGGGCGATAATAGGAGCGTTTTATTGTAGGCAGAAATGTTCTACTCGTAGAAGTAGAATAGCTGTTTTTTGTCACCAAATATATCTACTTCCTCTACTTTTGCTACGATCGAATTTGGTGTTAGCAAAAGTAGATAATTGATTGAAAAATTGAACTCCCTAAATCTTAGCAAAAATTGACACTATTGACATTGCTTAAAACTATGGACCATATCTGTTCATTTCAGTTGTATTTTGAAGTTCAAAAAACTTTATTTACTCACGTTAAAATGATTTTGGTAGTGAAGAGCTTCTAGTCAAAATAAATATGAGTGTTATGAACGTAATTGAAGTTACAACAACAACAACAACAATATTGATTCTCAATTCATTGAGAACCTCTGTTGAAGCTCCCTTTTATAATAATATTCTTTTCAAATGAATAACAGAAAAGAAGATGATGAAGGTGGGTTCATATTGATTTGAAATTCATTTAGTATCTCTATTAAACCTTTCTTTTAGAAAGCGGCCAAAGTTCAAAAACATCAGTGGGATGATATAGAAACATATCGATTTAAGTATGATGAATACAGAAAAATTGGCTAGAAACATATCAAAAAATATTTTTCAGTTGCTACTTGTTTCCAATCTTCGAATATGCAATTTTTTGATAATTTCGGTTTATTAGCTAGTTCGTTCACTTCTTCATAATAATTTGTATATCCTGAAAAATTTTTTTAAAATTATTTAAGGTATCACATAATATATGACAACTTTATTATTCCACTTGATATTTCCCGCCTAAGTAATCTTCCAATAAGATATAATACTGCTCGCGTCTTCCATTGTCTGTTTGGGCTATGGAAGTTGTTAATTCAAACAAATTCTTCATAATGATTGTATCATTTATAATAATGAAACATAAGTTTCAAACTTTTTACAGAGATTTAGGAAATTTAAGAATCTTTTGACTTCTACTGGAAACCCTGAGATTACGTTTTTATGATACTCTACTTTTTCTACTAGTAGATATAAACTATGGTGGTCAATAAAACGCAGCTAATGTTCGATTTGTCTCTGATAGTGCGAAATTGTACCAAGCAAAAAAATCAAATATACGACTAAAACGCACTCCTCGTGACTCTGACGGATGTATGCATCGTTACTTCCCACAGTGCAAACTTTCAGCATGATAGGGCACTTAAGGACCGTGTAATATTTGTCTAAAACTGTCAGAATTACTCAATACTCCGGAAACAGCCACAAGGAGCGCTAGTGTTCGGGGGAAGTTATTCGATATCAAGGTCAAATTGTCTTTGTATCGGAGAGAAATTTGAAACCTTAAAATTTTAGAAAAAAATGAGATTTGAGGAATTATTCTATCTGAAAATAATATTTGAGATCCGAAATGATCCGGCAAGTCGATTTCGTCGTTTCTGTGTGGAGTTTTTATACTGAATATTTTTATTTCAGAAAGTTTGTTACAATATTCTAGACCAGTGAATTCCTTCAGGACTCCTTAATGGGGGTGGTGGCAACCCGGGCAACCAACCATTAAATGTTCATATTGCGCCTTTTCAGCATGACAAAAGGAATCATTTCACAACCATCCCCTCTTCAGTATAACAGTTTTCTTTCACAATTTAACAAATTATTATAACTTTTTTTCACCATAAAGGAATAGAAAAAAAAGCTTTTATTTCCAACAGGGTTTACAGGAAATGCTATAAAATAATTATTGAGTTTCCGACTATTAATTGCACTTATCAGAATGAAACAAAAACGAAACAAAAAAATAAGTTGATTTCAAGTTTATGAAATACAGAATCGTAACCATAAACAAGCGCATGTAGTAGCGATTACTAGTGAATATCATAAAAATTATAAAAATTCAACTCAGAGCTTATTAATTACGTCTCTTAGTGCATCGTGATTTATATCACATGAGAAATTTGGTTGAAGTTTTCACACATAATATAAATTGGGGATTTCAGCATCATTCTAGTTTTAGTAGCGACATTGTAGAACATGTTTGATTGTCGACTGTTTGATCTCGGAATGAGAAAATTAATTTGGTTCAGAAGTACGGAGCAATCAATTTGGTTATGAATCAATTTATAACGACACACCCAAAATTTTTCGACGTCTTTCTAACGAAATCATTCCGAATCTATCTAGGAGAATTTGATTATCTATTCCTCTAGACGGGTATAAGTTCCAGTTTCCTTCATCCACAATTCATATTCATATACAAGTTTCGATCTTACATACGAGTAAGAAAGGAGTTTAAGTGCGGTGTTGTTCCTGAAATTTCTACAATTCCGGTAAATGAAACCTAACATCTTTGAGGATGCAGATATAACAGTGTCGATATGATTGCTAAATGTGAATTTCGAGTTATATATAATACCCAATTCTTTAGTTTACTCATTTCGTTTCAGTAAACTACTGTTGATGTAGTAGTCATATGGTGGAGTTACGTATTGCTTTATGGAATATGTCATGCTATTGCATTTGGATACATTCAGGTTGAGGCGATTTGTACCACAACATTCAACAATTTCATTCAAGGACTGTTGTAGGATGTCACAGTCTTCGATATCCTGAATGGTACTGAACAATTTCAGATCGTCCGCAAAAAACAAGCTGGGACATTTTATCGATGTTGTCAAATCGTTTATGAATATCAGAAAGAGAAGAGGACTCAGATTCGATCCTTGTGGAACACCAGACGAGACTGCATATATATCTGACTTGACACCCATATATTAAACAAACTGCTGCCTACCAAGTAGATAGCTTTTAAAAAGATTCAATAATCCATCGGAAAATCCGACCGCTTCTAACTTGTTCAGTAATACATAATGATCCAGTTGATCGAAGGCTTTCTGAAAATCTTCATAAATAATGTCTACTTGACCCCTATTATTGTCCATCTGTTGACAAATAAATTGATTGAGACATGCTAAATTGCTTATACATGATTTTTTACTTAAAAATCCCTACTGATTTGGTGAAATTATCATCTTAACATTAGTATAAACTTGATTATATATAATAATTTCAACTAATTTGGAGAAATTGCTCAAAATGGATACAGCTCTGTAATTTTGAATAGTACCTACTTCTGTCCCCTTTTTTGAAAATTGGCAACTTTCCACCTATTTGGAAACTTTGAAGACGACAGCATCATATTGAATATGAATACCAGCGGTTCGGTTACAGTCCTTTACAACGAAACTAGGGATCATATCGATACCGGATGTTAATTTGTCTTTCAATTTTTTCGAAGCTTTAAGTATATCATGTTATCATATACATTGAAATATTTTCCGTATAAAGTGGATTAATTATCGGAACGTTAACTATTGGATATGATTTAATGTACACACTACGAAAAAATTACCCAAATGCGTTTAATATATCTAGTGGCTCATCATAAACAACATCTCCATCTTTCATTATGCCCAGTATTCGAGAACATCCTCTTCTACTATTAACAAAGGACCAGAAGTTGGACGAGTCCGAAACGATGCGATTTTCCGCTGATTGAACAACATTTTGAAAAGTCGTATTTATTTGATCTTTAATGTTCGATCTGATTTCATTGAATTTCTGATAATTATGATTTGTTCTAAGATTTTTTTATTTCTTATACAACTTCTCTTTAATTTTAATGTTTTTTATATATCTCTATTGAACCAAGGTGGAAAACTTCTCTTTCTATTAACTTTAAGAGGACCGGATTCATCAAACATCCTATACAATGAGCTATAAAATTCTTCACAAGCAGTTTCTGATTCCGTGCATGAATAAACATTATCCCAATTAGTAAACCTGATAGAGTTATATATTGACAGAAAGTTGGCTTTTCTGAAATTATAACATGTATTGCCCTCGCTGTTAGGTTTGAACTGCTTCATGGAATGCACATTACAACTAAATTCCACTAGCAATGGAGGATGGTGGGGATCCACCGTAACAAATGGTAATTTATTTTCCAAAACTACAATAGAGCATTCCAGGACACGTGACTTTGACATTTGCTGGAGGGCACATATATCGATTAGTTGGTGCTTAACCTTGTGCATTTAGTTTAAAAGTTTTTTTTTCAGGTTTTATTTTGATAAAATTGTAACAAATATGTCTCGAAGTACTTAATATTTATTCCTTTGCGGTGATATCAAGTGCCGGTACGATGAAAAAATTCGTATTATAGACAATATCGCGATCCATCCAAAATTAACTGATATCCACTAACTAACTGTTTATAAAATGTCGAGAATAAGAAGCTGCAGACTCATCTGGTTTACCACTTGTGGTGTAGCCCATATTTTGGGTAGGAATCCTATCAGGATGCATGTTTTCCTTTAAGGCACTGGGTTTTCCTAAAATTATTTTTGAAACTCATTCATGTATAAAAATTAACTGATATTGTTGTTTTTGTCGAAACTTGTGCGAGCCAAGGATTAACGAGGTCATACCTTTTTACGTGCGATTCCTAGCACGTAACCTTCCTACCTAGCACCTAGCCTAACCTAGCACGTAACCTTCGATAAAATGTCGAGAACACACACGCCACGTTTTAAGTTGTGATTTTCTTAGGAGGCCCAGTTTTAAAGCATTAATCCAAGCAACGCAGCGTTGTGCAAATAGATTATTTAAATAGTCACCATGCTTCGTTAAAACTGCTGGAAATAAAAAAGATACATCATCCCTTTCTCCCCGCATTCCACCCTTAACAACAATACCATTGTTTATATAGAAGATAGTTAGTCAACCTTATGGGATTATAATTGGATCAAAATGGAAGCGACATGTAGATGGCGATAGTGAGCTCGCATCCAAGTCATGTAACTTTAGTGATCTGGCCTCCAAGTCATGTCGTAACTTGATTGAAACAATGGGACAGCATTAAAATCAGGGTTTTTTAAAGGAACCTGCATTAAAATATTCATGTTTGTAACTAATCACGCTAGATGACACTCGCGTTTGCGTCCAACACCAATTACACGGGCATTGACTAACTATACAATACAAAACCATTGTCTAAAATGACAAAACGATGGCATATTAATACATTTAAGAACTAATTACTAATTAAAGTCTAAATATTGACAGTTGTGTACCAGTAAACAATGAAAACTAAATAGAATGCATGCCCTCCAGCAAATGTCAGTGACGTCATTCTGGAATGGTCTATAGAAGGTATGGTTATGCAGGAGCGAAGTGATAGTCATGTTTGTTTTTTCAATTATATTGATGATAACTTAATGATAATCATAGTAATGATAATAAATTAATGACGCACATCTTATCTAATATATAAATACAAATTATTCTTAGGTAAAGCTAGATCACTTTTATTCATAACATTTCGAGGTTAAAACCCACTAAACAAAGGTGAATATTCATTTCGTAGGAATGTTATAATGTAGGTAGGTATATTGAACATACAATGATTTTTTCATTAAAAAATGCAATTTGAAATGACGGACAATTATTCCATGTTTAAAAATTGTATCAGAAAGCATAAAAAACAATATCCTATATTGGAAAGTATGCTTTAGAATATTTCGCTATCGATATTTTTCAAGTTGATTTCATAAACCACAACCATCAAAAACTTTATTGAAAATAATCAAAACATTTCTATCCACGGAAATTAACAAATTCTCATACTGAAACTAAAATGTTTCAGCAAAGGACGCGTCAATATACACAAGAGCAGTATAGGAATAAATTAAAGTTTCTTATGGTTGGGCCCCGCCCCCTGTTGGATGAGCCCTTGATACTAACTAAAAAATAGCGGCTTTCGTGAAAAATCAACTTTAGGAAACATTTCTATTTTAGGGTACAAATAGTTCTACTGCTTTCTGAGCTTCAATTAAAATTTTACAGATCTGTCGTTACTGAGTGCAAGACGTATGCCCAACTTTTTAGTACAGTCGGTGTAGAAATGTCATTAAACCACATAAATACGTTTTCAAGGAACATAATTTTCCCCCTAAAAAACCACCCCTATCCATTCATTCATTGCAAAAAGGGAGCTTGATTAATTTCCTAAAAGAAGTTCTTTAGTAATTTTCCGTTTAAGCCATTGGCAACGATAAATTTGAGGTCGAATTTTTTTCAAAATTTCCATTATGGATTTGCCCGCGAATTAGTTCAAATCAATTTTAACGCGCGCGGCTTGTCGACAATATTAAATTGATCGAAAACTAGGGTAAAAAATCAAATTGGGTTTCCAAAGTGATGAAAAATACTTGCAGTCCTTGCCATTTCAAATGGTCATCGGTATGGATAATAAGTGTAATTATCAAATGATATTTTGTGTTCATACATGACATCTCCACGAAATCTAATGGTCTTTAATATAATTTATAATCAAAGTCGAATGTTATTTACGAAAGCGTCTAGGGTTCAAACAAATAAAATAAAATGATTTTCATGAAAAAAATCCCAACAATGGAATTTATTTTCAATATTCTGAAAATAAATTCAAAATATATTGAAAATATCTTCTCAACGGTTTGACGTAGACTCCCGAAATCTGCTATTGAAGGGATAATTATCCATACTCAAATTTATAATAATATTAGGTTTTTCATTTGAAAAATTAAACTCTAGTTATCCACGCTTCAATGATGCACCCTGTATAAATGAAAACAAATTCGGAAGATCGTCCTAGGTCCTAGGCAATAGTGATTCACAATGGAGCAATTGACCATGGGAATATTGTTGACCCACACTGTATATATGGGGCATTCCACTTAAAAAATTTGTGTCCCTGTCTTATCCAAAATTCTGTATTGTAATATTTTCAAATTAGGGCTTATGAGATTGTTATCAATGTAACCATGAAACGGTTTCTTTTCTCAATATTCAAAAGAGAAATATGAATGAAATCTACCCTCGCCATGTTGAAATAACTAGAGTAATTAAAAAAATCCGATTTACTGAACAAAATATCCAATTTATTGAAAATGAATCCAATAAATTGAAAGGAAATCCATTATATTGGATTTATTTTCAATATATTGGAGAAGAAATATTGAAATTTTTTTAAACAATATGTCTTCCTTGGATATTAATGTTTTTGCAAGTTATTTTTGTATAAAACGCACAGAGATGCTTCTTTTAGATGTATAGATATGCGCGCGTATTCCAATACATTCTAAACGAAATACTTATCTGTTGTTGTTTTTATGATACAGATGCAGATGCAAACCGGCAGTCAACCCGCAGTCAAAACAGTTAAGAAAACATTTATTTTTGTTTCATTGTTCGGTATAAATTTTGCAATTGATTTGAAACTTTCTGCCGGTGAGCTAGAGACTGATTTTGGCAGGTGTTCACAATTCCGGTGACATTGCTTTATGAAATTTTTGTTACAGAAAAAAAAAAAACAAAATGGCGCCTCCAAGATGGCAAGTGTTGTAATTATGGTTCTATTCTATACAAAATTGGTATGGGGTTTTTTATGACCGGAGCGGAGCCTATGCTTTTTTTTGTCGAAGACTACAATAACGAAATGGCGTTTGGTGGAAATTGACTTAATTTTTTTCCGATTTTTTCAATAAATCTGAATCCAAAATAAATGTTATATCTAGTGGCATTTGATCAAGAATTCAAATGACTGTGAGAAGCTTGGAAATTTAAAATTTTTACTAACAAACTTGAAATTATACTATAACTCTCTCTCTCTCTCTCTCTCTCTATGACTTTTATAATGATTTTATTGACTATAAAATGAGAGCTCTGAATGTATTCATCATCTCCCTTTGATTTTTCATGATATTCTAAATTTGGACACAGATATTAAGGATTAAATAGGATAATTTCGAATTTTCTAGTCTTTTTCCACATATTTTATTGTCACTTTCTCGTAAGTTATTACTTGAACGAAAAAATTACTTAAGAACTTTTTTTGCAGGAAATTCATCAAGCTTGTTATGAATTCTTTTTCGATATTTTTGACGGTTGGTGAGTTATAGGCGAGAACAGGCTTTTTTCACTCAAGGGTTGGTTATTTGAGGGGAAACCATGCCCCTACAAATCCAATTTATGTGGTTTTATGATTTATGACACCCCTACTAACAGGTTCCAAGAGATATGAGGTAACACTTAAATTAAAAAGTAAATACGCTAATATCACTCGAGATTTTTTATTTATTTTTTCTGACCGCTAGTTTATCTATAATCAGAAGAAAAGTGGTTTCGTGACGTCACGTTCATCAAAACTAAACTTGGCAACGTTGTTAAAGTTGTTCACCAAATTCTCATTCAAATATAATGTGTCGTATGACAGTTGTCATTTGATACCAGATGGGTTCTTTCGTCTGTTTCACGGTGCGATCAATAAGAATAGTTTGTCTCTGTCTAACTCATTGCCTACCCATTTGATACAAGTGAAGCAGTTCCATCAGATCTAAACTTCAACGAACACTACCTTGATTTATTTTTTGAGGTTAATGCAGTTTTGAAAGTTTTGAGAGTTTTTGTTGTTTGTGTTCTAAAATTTGTTATTAATTACTGTATCTCCAGTACCTGTATCCATGCAATAACTGAACAATGTCGAAAAGGTGCTTTGTACCCGGTTGTCTGAACACCAGTGCAAATTCCAATAAACAATGTTTTTATGCACCTAAAGATGAAGCGCGTCGGAAAATGTGGTTCGAAACAGTGAATAAACCTTTTGCGAAAAGCGGAAATATGTATTTGTGAAGAACATTTCCAAGTGAGTACTTTACGATATGTTATTATTGTATTCAAAGCAGAGTTCAAGGAATGATTTTAAATTTTAGTCATTGCAAGAAAGACCATGAACAATTACACAAATAAATTCACACCAAATCGTTTATGATAACACCTCACTACACTACAAGATGCATATAACTCCTGGTGGAATTACTTATAGCTGTGAAATTGTCATCCAAAACTGTTGATGTACGGCCTGCTTGATTCATGACATTTTTATTGCGTCAAGAGAGTTTACTCAATTTCAACATAGATGGCAGGCAAATCATTACCGATCATGATGACTTGACATGTCGTTTTGACAAACGCATGCTGCGTCATCGACATAACCTCAAATTGAACCATGTCATCATGTCGAAGTCGAGACTCACAAAAAAATGCTATACGCTTCCCTAACTTTTACGAATGACAGAAAAACACAAGAACAAATAAATAACAATAACCCAACAACTAAAAACGTCGCAAAACTACCGAACTGAGCGAAAAGTATTAAAAGAACAGAAAAATCACACGATAAATACCAATTAGGCTATCCAGAACACGTGACCACGGCTCTTTAAAAATGGCCGGCTGTAGGCACACATGAATGGTGTTTGTGTTTGGCACTAGCTTCTACTGCTAATAGTTTTGTTTAGTTGTGATTTGAAATGTTATTATGGCTGTTTTAACTAAAAGTGATTTATTTATTATCATTAGAACGAGTAAACAAAGACACTGCATCGATCTATAGAGACAAAAGGAGAGTGATAAAGTGCATGGATCCTTTTACTTTCACTCCTTGTGAAATGGACATATCTCTAGATCTTTTCACAACAGTAACGGCATTCGACATAATTACATATCTGCTGTTGACTCATAAACAAGAAAGCCAATGAAGGCCTACAAAAGTTTAACAGGCTATAAATATCTTGAAGCTGGATTTGCCCATGATTGTGAAGAAAGAAAAATGGATGAACATACTGTTGCTGTTGCCAAGGTAGGTACTGATTTTTCGTAATTTATGAACTGTTTATTAATGTTTCCAATTAATTTTCAGATGAGGCATTCACAGCGAATGGATATTCCTTTGATGCGACGATGTCTTGTGACTGCTATGGAAGTGAAGTGTCCATATTCATTAAGGAATATTGATATGGGGCAGTATTCAAATTTAAAAACCTCAACTATAATAAGCGGTGGAATTGCAATTACCCTAAAACGTGACCATGCTTATTATTACCAAACTCATTTACAAATGAAACTAACTGAATGAAAATACTGCGATTTTGTGATTTGGTCACCCAAAGGATATATGTTCATGAGTAAATTTTCCCAGATGAATAATTCTGGATAGTTGATTTCCCAAAAGCGTACAATTTTCGTAAAGTAGTTGTGCTACCTAAGTTTCATAAAAGGAAGACTTTTTTAGAGTAAAGATGGTGTCTTTGTGAAAAGGTGAGGATGGCCGAGTTGTGCTGCAGTGTGAAAATGATATCTGTGAAATTCTATTGGACCCTATAGGACTGTCCGATGTACCAAAAAACCCCTGGATTGGTTCTCAGTGCATGAAGTTATGACTGTTTCCTCAACACTATTATTTGTAATATATGATTGCCTACACATTTATCTATTTTTATTTTCAAATCTTCATTGGATTGGTCGTTTTTTTACACACCGAGTGTCAGATATCGCAAAGTAATTTATTTTCACTTGTTACATATTTTTACCTACTAATTTGTTATTTTGTAACATGGAACTATGTATATTAGGGTATCCTACTTAATAAACATCTATCTATCTAGTATTTGATTTAATATACCACATTATCAAAATGTAGCTAGCTAGGAATTTTTAAAAACTTCACTAAGTCGCGATCTCCACGGCTTCCACAATTTACAACATAACACTTTGTAGGCATGTTTTTTATTCGGCAAAGTTTCATACAAAAATTTCACTCCAATAAATGAAAATTAACAATAATCAGTCTCGTTCAAACAATAACAAATAGAATGTGTGCCTTCAGGCAGGCGGCCATCTTGATTTTAGTTTGACAGCATCTTGGATAGCCTAGCCTAATATGCAATGTAATTGACATATAACCTCAAAATAATGTTAACGTTCAAAAACTCAAAAAATGTATCTAGTAGGCACTTTGGATTGTTGGAAACTCCACTATATTCGACTTAAGCGTCATCCATTGACGAATGGAACAATCTCTATTGACGCAATTACAGGATCAAGAACTTTAGTTGAAACAAAAGCGAATCAGTAAACGCACCAGGAGTTATATGCATCTTGCTACACTATTATCGAATTTATCAGTTGAATGTTGATTGTTGAATGTAAGGCTGTGTCAAGTCACCGGTCGGACAAGGCACGCGCGTTCAGTATGAAGTATGACGATGAGTCGGACAGATCAGATGATTGAAAATATTGGTCACATTACATACAGTTCTAATTAGGTCGTCAAGTCAACCAAATGACCGCGCTGGTCTAATCATATTGGTCAGACCGGATAAAATAAACATTAACCTCACATCTCCATATAACTTTTGAGAATTGAGAACTGTCATTACGATTTGCTGCGTTGTCAATGTTCGTTCTTCATCAAAAGGATGATCCGTTCAGAAAATTTTAAAGTTACAAATACAAAAAAAAATAGCTAATATGTGGATTTTTATCTATGAGTTGATCAAGTGACAAGTATTGATTATTTCTAAACGGCTTATATCATGCTAGAAGTTATATTTTTAAGGAGAACGGTATTGCCTGTTTCGGAACGTGGATTATGGTGGGAGGTATTTCCGATGAAGGTGACGTCAGCGGCACACTTTCAAATGTGATATTTTTTAAAAATGAAAGAAAAATAATGGAACTTTTTGTTAAATGGACTTTTCAGGCTAACAACTATCGATTTAAACAATTTTTCTAATTTATTTTCCGTAAATGTAAAGGTCCATTTCCTTAACGATTTACCGGGTAGATATTATGGTTCTAGGACAGTTCTTCGAATAAAAATTCTTCAACCGACAGTTATTCGAAAGACAGTTCTTCGAATGGACAGTTGTTCAAAAGGGCAGTACTTCGAATGGACAGGTTTTCGAATAGAAAATTCTTCGAATAGACAATTCTCTGAAATAAATTGGTTTTATTTTATACAATAAGGCGATTAAATGCCAGAAGCAGGACAAATTACAAGCTATACGATTTAAATTTTTCGAAAATACATTTTTGAGGAATGAGGAGTCACTTTTTAATCTGTTCTGACCAGAACAAACGAACCTTGCGTAGACATTTGAGTGCGTGGATATTAAACATAATATATTGTGAGGAGAATTTTTTTACAAAAAGGTAAAATTATACCTACTTATTTCGAAGAATTATCTAATCGAAAAACTGTCCATTTGAATAACTGTCCTTCTAATAACTGTCTTTCGAAGAAATGTCATTCGAAGAACTGTCCAGATACCGATATAATGTTTAATTTAATTCGGCGTCTGTACTATTTAATAACCCTATACAAAAGTTAACAATCGAACGGTGTCACTCCTTGTTCAGTGGGAACTGCCAAAATATACTTGGATCACAAAAATTGTCCTTTGAGTTCCCTTCAATCCACATCAATTTTGACATCTTGATCTTGGTCACTATCACTCTCGCTATGGCTCACTTCCTTCTTGAACTCGTGTGCGCTCACCAAACCCCCATAGGGCTGCTGAAAGCACGAAGGAAAATTCACAGGTTTCGATCTCGTCGCGGGCTTCTTCAGTAGCTCCTCGATGGAATACGGATTTTTCTTCTTGCTCTCCTTCCTATCGGTCTGCGTCAAGTTGATTTCACCGTTTCTGAGCGGCGATGAGTCTTCGTTACTGGGCGAGGGGGTGGTTTTGGGGTGCGACGGTTGGTAGGGGATGATCAGGTTGGACCAGGCGTGAGCCGAGGGGAGCTCCATCGGGGAATTCGTGGCTATGTGGAGTTGGCGTTGCAGCGCTGCTAGTCTGTTGTTGGACATGAACGAGGCTTCGGATATCGCGGGGTAGTACGGCAAGGAGGGGTTGACTGTCGACAGGCTTTTCGAGTATATTTCTCCGCTCATGATGGAATCTGCAATGAAATGGAAAATAACAGTTCATGTTAGGATTTTTGATGTATCTATTGATTAATTTCTGTATCTTATGTTACATTTCTTGTGAACGAATAAAGACGTTTATTATTATAATGATAGTAATTGTATCCATCACATATACGCCTTTGGGTATAAAACATAAAATGTGAATTATATACACATCTATTCTAATTCGAGTCTATGCATGGAGATTTTGATAACGGTAAGAGATAGAGGGTTGATTAAATGGAATTTCAGAGATCAATTATATGAATAAAAAAAATCTATTCGAGCTTCTTTAGTTCTGAAGTTATACAGGAAATATCGAAAATTTCGAAAGTTCTTTTGCCTATATCTTTTTATTTTAAGAAGATTTTTTAAAAAATTTGTCACTTTGCCCCAGCAACCTTTCGTAGACTATCCAAATATCTGTATGAAAATCATATACAGGGTATCATACAAATTGGGCCACCCTCAACTTTTCATTTTCAAATACGGACCTGTATTTTTCATCGATTTTTTTTAAATACCACGAATCATGTTTCATATTGACGTAGTATTTTCATCTGAATTACAGAATGTCTTGAAAAATTTCAACATGTTTTTAGATTAAAGCTGTAATTGAAAAAATATCGTAGAATAAGGTAATGAACCGTCAGCTCGCTGCCAAAATGTGTAATAATTTTATAACGTATGCCCTTTAGGGTTTTGGTAGTTATGAATAGAATGATCAATGAGCAAGCGCTATTCCGTGAAACTTGATAATAATAATGATTTTTTTAATACATACATAAACACGTAAAGAATTTGTCAGAAACTAGTTGATTATGGTTGATTGCATAAAGCAAACACGTATTTTAATGCTAGTTTAGCGTATGTCATGCATACCAAACGATATTTCATCGAATAAAATATTAAATATTATTATTATTATCAATTTCCACGGAATAGCGCTAATTTAGCTTGTTCATTGATCATTATATTTTTAACTACCAAAACCCTAAAATCATTATTCATTTTGGCAGCGGGCTGACGGGTTATATAGAATGCCTACGATTTGAAAGAAAATCAACATTCTTCAATGAAGAATGTCTTCTTCTAGAAATCATCCACATTTCGGTTCGCGCAACCCATGATTAGTGTGGAAATGTAAAAATGCATTCTTCCGAGTACGTGTATGTGCATAAAATCATTGCTCAAAAAAATCTTCAAATGGCAATCTTCATACTCCAAAGTCTAATATAGAAATATTTCATTGTTATTCACTTTTCGAACTAAATTTTTCAGCAATTCAATGGGAATTCTATTGCCAACTACTACATTATGATTAAACTATTTTAGTTCTCATGGTATGTTTTGGAAATTAAATATTTAGTAAAGATGGAGCTCGTCCACATTGCACAAGAGACGTTGATAATTTTTTACAAGACACGTTTCAAGACAGATGGATAACAAATAAAAGGCCAACAAGATGGCCTGCAAGATCTCCTGATCTCAGTGTACCTAACTTTTTTTATGGGGTACACTAAAAAATAGAATATAAACGAAATTGAAAATACAGAAGATTTAAAAATTAAAATCATGAACGCTTTCGCACCACTACGGCGAAGAGAATTTTTTAAAAATATTTTGTTTATTTGGTGTTTTTTGAAATATTGTCTCATATCATGTTCCATGGTTTTTGAATGTGAGGTTTTGGACTATTATTCTACCCAAATATTTCAATATTTCAACAGTTTCAATAATGATTTTTAAATTAGTAATGAGTAGAAATATGGTTTTCGATGCATTCAATTTGAGCAAGTTACCATTGCACCAGGATACTATATTTCGTAGATTGTTGTTGATAGTATCAACTAGAATTGCTACGCCTTCGGTCAAAAATACATATACCGGGTGGCTACGGAAGTATTGCCTACGGAATATCTCAGTTATTGTAGGAAGTAGGTTTGTGAAATTTGGAGCGTCGATATAATGACATAAGAGCTAGAATTTGAGCATATTGACATGTCGAAGTTAACTTCCGGTCTGACCGGAAGTAACACCAACTTTCTTATTTTAAATGGAAACCCTATTTTTTTTTCTTTTCGCTTTATTCAGCATTCAATTCCCTTTCTAATGACATATCACAAGTTGGTATCTAACCAGAAACTAGATCAGAAAAAAATTATTATTGAAATTCACCGAGTAGGCCGTGGAAGCAAAATGAAAGCCAAAAATTGAAAAGTTGGCTATGGAAACCATACGTCACTTGATAACAGTTGCTACTACTGTGATATTTTATTTTCATTCGTCGGCGTTATAAAAAGCCGCCAAAAAAAAATATTGGAAAAATTGGGAAAAAAACAATACTCTGTAGGTCCATAACTTAAATAGGAACATACAACTTTTTCTTGCCTGTACTATTCAGCATAACCATTCCTTTCTAATGATATGATAGGAAATAATTTTTTGAACTGAGATACCGAAAAATCCAATTATTATTCTTCAAATAAAAAAACAGATTATCGCCATACGCAAAAATAAAATTAAAAATAATGTGGAATGATAAATTATATCCTGTAGGTTCTAGGTTAAATAGGAACATAAACGTACTTGGTCTGTGCCATCGTCCATAGATATTCTAATATCTACCTATGGACGATGTTTGTGCTATTCAGAATAATCATTCCATTGTAATAATCATTCGAACCAAAATATTAACAAGTAGGCTGATTAAGATGTATTTTGGAATGAAACAAAAAAGAAATGAGAGCTGTCACGAACGCTGCTATCCATATTATTTTGACGTTCGAAGTAGTGTTTTTGATTCTGCCATTTTAAAAGGGTTTGGAAATCGAAATCAGTTAGTGGAATATTAAAAAAATGCCCCGTTATTCACGAACCGAACAAATTGACATGCTTCTCATTTATGGTGAATGTTTAAAAAAATTTTATGCCGCTGAACGATTGTATTTAGAGCGATATCCAGGGAGGCAGCAACCGTCAAGAAGGTATTTCCAGTGGCTTGAAGAAAAATTAAGAACTGAGCCTGATGTTCACGAAGACCAAGAAGCATTTGTTATTAATGAGGAAACTGAAATTAATGTATTAGCTTTAGTACAATATGATTTCACAATTTCCTCAAAGCAGATTGGCGCCGAATTAGCTATAAGTAATGACTCTGCTAGGAAAATTTTGAAAAAACATCGATTGAAATCCTTCAAGTATCAGTTGCATCAACATTTGTATGAAAATGACGGTGAAAGGCGCCTGGAATATTGTAATTGGTTTCTTCGACAAAATGCTGAGAATCACCTATTTAACTATTATATCTTGTTTACGGACGAGTCAAGATTTACCAACGATGGATTATTTAACAGGAATAATACAAGGTAGGTACTTTATTTGGATTATTGTCGATAGTCGAAGTGTAAAGTGCTGAAAGTGTGAACGGTCTTTTGTTCCAGGTACTGGGCGATAGCAAACGAGCACCGGTTTCGACAAGGCGGCTTCCAGGAGAGATTTGGTGTGAATGTTTGGGCAGGAATAGTTGGAACTCATATTGTTGGCCCCATTCTTTTTCAACGCCAACTAACCGGAGAGAGATACTTTAATTTTTTAACGAATGAAATTTCGGAATTCATTAACAACCTACCAGCGGAAATAACTGAGAGAATGTACTTCCAGCAAGATGGCGAACCTCCGCATAATTCAAGAATAGCGAGAAATTATCTTCAAAATCGCTTTCAAGAGAGACTTATAACAACCCATGGTCCAGTCAGGTGGCCACCAAGGTCACTTGATCTTACTCCGTGCGACTTTTTTCTATGGGGGCATCTTAAAAATAGGGTGTATTCCACACAGCCTACAACTCTACATGAGCTAGAAGTAAAAATTCGTAGAGCTTTCCAAGATATCACGCCCCAAATGTTGAGAAACGTTTTACATGAAAATATCACCAGAGTCAATAAATGTATTGACGCTGAGGGAATGCATTTCGAACATTTGTTTTGAATTTATTTCATCTTTAATCCTATCAATTTGAATATTTTTTTTTCGATAAATCTGTTTTTTCGTTATTTGAAGAATAATAATTTTTTGGTATTTCATTTCAAAAAATTACTTTCTATTATATCATTAGAAAGGAATGGTTATGCTGAATAGTACAGGCAAGAAAAAGTTGTATGTTCCTATTTAAGTTATGGACCTACAGAGTATTGTTTTTTTCCCAATTTTTCCAATATTTTTTTTGGTGGCTTTTTATAACGCCGACGAATAAAAATAAAATATCACAGTAGTAGCAACTGTTATCAAGTGACGTATGGTTTCCATAGCCAACTTTTCAATTTTTGGCTTTCATTTCGCTTCCACGGCCTACTCGGTGAATTTCAATAATAATTTTTTTCTGATCTAGTTTCTGGTTAGATACCAACTTGTGATATGTCATTAGAAAGGGAATTGAATGCTGAATAAACCGAAAAGAAAAAAAATTGGGTTTCCATTCAAACTAAGAAAGTTGATGTTACTTCCGGTCAGACCGGAAGTTAACTTCGACAAGTCAATATGCTCAAATTCTAGCTCTTATGTCATTATATCGACGCTCCAAATTTCACAAACCTACTTCATACAATAACTGAGATATTCCGTAGACAATACTTCCGTAGCCACCCGGTATAATACATCTGATGCAAACAAATTAATTTGACAACTTCTAACACAACTGAAAATACCATTTATATATAATAAAAATAACAGAGGCCCTAGTGGGCTTCCATGTGGTACACCCTATTAATTTAAAGTTTAACTTTTGAATTTAAGTTTTTTATAGAGGTAGCTGAGGGTGCCTAGGGTATGATTCCATTTCCTTTCAAAATAACATCAACAAACTTCTACCTTAAAATCATCCAAACAATTTTTTGCATTTGGAATTTTTCATCTCGTTCTTTTGAAGTGGTCAGCCTGTATATATATTGAGGTCCTATAGTAACGGATACATTCATTTTCTACGTAATTTGGCAAAAAGATAACTAATAGACTAGTCAATAGTATTTACTAGAGTTTTTTTGTTTGTATGAAATAAAATAACTTTTTTCTTGAGCATCAAATTCCAAAAATCAAACAGAACCATCAACTGTGATCTCAGAATAATAAGTGACCTAGCTGACCTAGACCTAGCTGACAAACACAACTTAAAACTAAACAAAAGTAAATGCCATTTCATTTTATTTGGTAACAAAAATTTGAGAACAAGTCTTTCACAAGACATATATCTATTGAAATCGATGGCACCTCATTACCTATTGTAGAATCTACGAAAAATCTTGGTATTACGTTTGATTCAGATCTTAAGTTCACTTCACATATTAATGGACTGCTAAGAAAATCCTTCGGTTCTTTGAAAATGATATATCTACATACTGCCGTCCTAAGAAAAAACGCAGTAAGTGCAAAAAAGTCGAAAATCGGTATTTTATCTCTACGTATGTATTCGAATGCGCTAAATTCAAATATGCAAGAAAAAATTAAATATGTACTGAGGCTGATGAGATATCGACGTAGAAGTAATCACAGTAAGTGCAGAAATTGTTCCTTTTGTACCTTAAAATATAGTATCTGCACCTGAGTAAGAAAGAAGGCAGTATCTGAACGTAGATACTGTATTTTAACTTACAATTCGTAGATACTACATTTTAACTTATGTGACCTGCGTGTAAAGACAAGAATCCACAAGTGAATCATTTCAACCTACTGAGCTAACAGCTCAGTTGTTTCCATCGATAAAAGAAAGTAGTTTCATTTTCAATACGCCGAAATGTATGGAAGTAGATCAGCAGAAGTAATGTAAAATGACTTTTATTGGCTTAACAACTTAATCATGTGTTTACTGCCATTTTACTATTTTGCACTTACTGCGTTTTTCCTTTGCACGGCAGCATAGGCACTCAGTTCATACGGAAGTTACCTCTGAGTTCAATTACGGTGATATTGTTTATGGTGATTTACTCACTAAATTTGACAAGAATCGTATTCAGAAAGTACAGAACTTCTGTTGTCGATTAATTTTCTCACTTAGAAAATACGACCACGTCTCCAATAAAATAAGGGAACTGAACAATGGCTAATCGTACTAAGTACAATTTTTGTCTTTTTTTATACAAAATATTAAAGAACAAAATTACTTTGGCCCTCTATCGTAAATTAATAACTAGGTCATCTCTTCATTCGCTGGAAGTGAGAAATAAACACCACTTTAATGTTCCTCGTCATTGTTCTGCCATGTTTCAGAAATCCTTCACCTATCGAGCAGTTTAAGATGTCTAAAAATCCTGGTGTGTCGACTCATACCTGGAAAACTGTGGGATAAAACGGGAGACAATTCGCCAGCTTGATTAAGAGAAAACAAATGAATTCGTGGTCTGTTTACCAAATATTCCGCATATGCGTGTACCGCCACGGTCGGTTTTCTTGTTAGGGTAAATTTACAAGAACAGAAGTATTCAAGTATTTCCGACGAATGAAATGAATAAAGAAACGTAATTATTGGAATTTACTGAAAAACTTCACCAATCAGTTTAATTTGTTACATTTTCGACTTATTTATTCAATTTTTACTGAAATGAAATTCACTAGAATAATAACCACGCATTTCATTTAGAAATATTGAAGTTAAGCTTCATGAAAATTCTCCATTAGAACCTGTCAATCTTGTGCTAATAAGCGGGAATGGCGGGATTCCGTGTGTGATATATTCGTGCCGTGATTTTCATTAAAATGTTTTCTAATAATACAATACCGAGTGACACAGCAGACATGTAGCAGCCTGTAGTTTTTTTATTCGAATAGATACAAATTTGAAATTTGCAGAAGTTACGTAATCAATGATAGCTCTTCATTTGAATCTAACGACAACTTTTTTCAACTAACTGTTTGATCGGCAGTAACTCCAACTTCTTTTTTTTGAATGACACCCTGTACATTTATCTAGCCTATCTTATTTGTCTCGAAATTCTCTATTCAACCGTGTATCTCAAAGTGGCATTCGTTTCTCAATTCGCAGATGAATTGCATTTTATTGAAAAACATCAAGTTGGCTGTTACCCGAATTCGATAATCTTTCGATGCTCGATAGGCTTGGAAATCCAAAGAGTATCAGTTAAACGATATAATTTCAGTTTTTTCCATACCTGATCACTTCCTACAGATTGCCAATAATTTCTTTAATAAAAAGAA
Source organism: Chrysolina oricalcia (assembly GCA_944452925.2). Lineage (NCBI taxonomy): Eukaryota > Metazoa > Arthropoda > Insecta > Coleoptera > Chrysomelidae > Chrysolina > Chrysolina oricalcia. Next base: position 13,010,824 of record OX101818.2, on the reverse strand, counting down.
AAAACATCTGAAAATAACTCACGATATTGCGAAAACTGAGAAAGGAACATATTTTTTTCAATTTGGCTACTTGTGAAGGAACTATCTGTCTTTCTCTTTGGCCATGTAGCCATATCATGATCTTTCACCAATTTACAAGTCTATTAGTCTAGATATTTGCAATAATATTTTGCCTAGTAGGCGGTGTACACAAAATGTTTTGTGTAAACATCATTTCATTGCAATGATTATCTCCGTCAGTTTTATGCTGATTGAAATTGCATCGTTTAATTAGATACTAAATATGTATTCAAAGAATGAAAAGGTCGATATGTTGTTGATATTCGGAGAGTGCAAGAGACATTGTAGACAGGCTGAACAATTGTATGTCGAAAGATTTCCGGAAAGGCGCCACCCAGCTGATAATTATTTCGCGAGTAAAAGAGAAGTTCAGAGCAGTTCTTTTCAAAACTCTTCTAGCGGTCTCTCGATTCACGCCGATTTCGTCCTCAATTTGTCTCAGTGATATCGTCGGATCTGCTTGTACTATGGCCAAAACGTTTACTTCCCTTTCCTCGTCGACAATGTATTGGAGATTGTTTTGATTTTCCGGTTCTCTTCAGAACTGCTCTTCTACTCTAGCGAAATAATTATTAGGCGGATGGCGTCTTTCCGGAAATCTTTCGACATACAATTTTTCAGCCTGTCTACAATTTCTCTTGCACTCTCCGAATATCAACAACATATCTACCTTTTCATTATTTGAATACATATTTAGTATCTAATTAAACGATGCAATTTTAATCATCATAAAACTGATGGAGATAATCAGTACAATCAAATGATGTTTATCTGTCAAACACAAAACATTCTGTGTACACCGCCTACTAGGCAAAATAGACTAATAGACTTGTGAATTGGTGGATCAGGGGAACAATTTTAATTTTATGTTTCCAAATGAAAAGATCATGATATGACTACATGGCCAAAGAGAAAGACAGATGGTTCCTTCACAAGTAGCCAAATTGAAAAAAAAACATGTTCCTATCTCAGTTTTCGCAATATCGTGAGTTATTTTCAGATGTTCTTTCTTTTTATTAAAGAAATTATTGGCGATCTGTAGGAAGTGATCAGGTATGGAAAAATATCAAATTATATCGTTTAACTGATACTCTTTGGATTTCCAAGCCTACCAAGCATCGAAAGATTATCGAATTCGGATAACATCCAACTTGATGTTTTTTAATAAAATGCAATTCATCTGCGAATTGAGAAACGAATGCCAATTTGTGATACACGGTTGAATAAAGAATTTCAAGACAAATAAGATAGGCTGGATAAATATACAGGGTGTCATTAAATAAAAAGAAGTTGGAGTTATTGCCGATCAAACAGGTAGTTGAAAAAAGTTGTCGTTAGATTCAAATGAAGCGCTATCATTGATTACGTAACTTCTGCAAATTTCAAATCTTCATCTTTTCAAATAAAAAAACTACAGGCTGCTACATAACTGCTGTGTCACCCGGTATACTATGTGATAATCTTCATAATGTGGTGGTACAAAAACGGAAGGAAGGAACATGATCAAATTATTATTGTACAAAGCATACAAACTGCACAGGAAACGATTAGATACTAATATTCACAAATTTTATTTTATCAGACATGTTTTGCCTGCACACTAGCTTCTTCACTGTCTGATTAAATAAAGTTTGTGGAGGATCGGATCGTTTTCAGTGTGGTTTGTACAATTACTATGGATCTTCATCAAGTAAATGACGAATCAATCAGACATATTAAATTATTATTGAATGAATGTCTAAGGAAATATACAGCAAAATTAAAAAACACATTAATAATAGTAATCAATACAAGGAAATTGCACTCTGAAATTTAGATTCTGTCACCATCATTCACTTTTGGATTGTATAGTTTATTGAAATTCCACAAAATTGACAACAGTCATCAATCACCATATCCCTGGAATATTGACAAGAGTAAAATTCTATATAAGGGCGCCATCTCTGGAACCGACCAAAGAAGCAGACCACTATTTCATTTGTTTATTTGTCTTCTGAAAAATCAAAACAAAATCGAATCACTCGACACACCATGGTTTTTATACATCTTAGAGCAGTTAAACACTACAATACATTTCTTTTTAATCACACTCATTCATCTGAATATGAAATTAAGATGTTTTTGAAAGCCAACATTTGTGAATTCCCATACTAGAAAATTAGTTACTCATAGTTATATGTTTGATGAAATACCAGTGCTTTGTAATGGTAATGTTTTTTTTTCTCGCTTTACTGCATGAATGTCTTTATTATTTACTCGTATTTTGTCTCGTACTAGTACAACTTAGGTTAAGTGTAAGAGTAGCCCTAAGCTAAACTTCGCCTACTTTGTACCGAAGAAAATAAAGACGATTTATTAATTATATAGCTGAATAGAAAATTGAAAGTGTAGTTTCATATATAAAAATAGACTTGTTTCAGGATTTTTCATTTGCATTCATAATAACGTAGGGAACGAATTTATATAAGTGGCGAATCAAGTATATTATCCATAAACACGTCGAATAAATTATTTTATTAGAATCGGTAGCAGAAGAAGAATAATGGCTAACATGGAAGAATCACTGGATTTTTATTGAAAGTTTATGTCAATGAAGTCACTGATCGATGTAACATTTCAAAGTGTGTCGGCTGCTGTATTTTATGATTTTTTTTCCTACCTGAGGGGTGACTAGCTCGGGGATGATGTAACATTTCCGGCGGATCGGGCCAAACACCGCTGTTCCTCAAAATCCTGTTCACAGAGCTGACTGAAGGTATGTTGTGGGGCTCGCATATCCTCTGAGTGATCAACTGTTCTCGTATTTCCCAGGCGAACATTCCCGGATTTTCCTGCTTGAATCGCAGGATTTTCTTCACGACTGTCGGTGTGGCCACTTGCTGAAAAAAAGATTCGTTTAAAGATACTTCAATCTTATTATACAGGGCAATTCAAATTCGACCCCCACCATTGGGATCTCCTAAAGTACAGGAGATACGTCGAAGCGTAAATTGGGGCAAAGTTGCGTATTCTGGTGCTTAACAAAATGCTGTTTTGAAACTTGGAAAATTCCGAGTATTTCCGGAAATATCGGAAAAAAACTGAAAATCTGAATTTTCGTTTTTATTTTTTTCTATCGTTATTTGACAACATAGCTCAAAACCAAAAGTACATTTTCATTGATACTTTTTTTCAGCTACACGTTTTCATGTTCAGATTACGTTTCGTCTTCTGGCATTCATCATCAACTTTTTTTTTCTGTTATGTGCGCCATATTGTTTTCTTATACAGAAAAATAGTGATTCTCATTCTGATTTCATTGATGTATAATTTGTTATGATTTACACTTCTGAAACCACAAATATTGAAAAAAACAACTTCATCTGAGATGGTCATGACTCCATCGAAAAATTTTGTTTAATAAACGCTAGTTGTCAGAACTCATTAAACATCATAAGTTTGCACAAATACTTCAGTCGAAATGTCCTCATTCTCAAATGAAGAAAAACGAGATATGTTGAAACTTTATTATAAATTTGATAGGAATAGTACAAATTTATTTTGAATTATATTCGGAAAGACAACAGCCGGATAGAACATTATTCGGAATTTTGAATAAACACTTGGCTGAGTACGGTGCATTTCAAAAACCAAGAATGAAATATGGAAGCAGAATGGAACAAAATATTAGACGTAACTTATTAGCCGAGGTAAAATAATTGTTCATTCCATATTCGAAGAAGTATAATTATTTTTGGTACTTTTTAGATAAATGCAGATCCTTCCAAATCAACACATCAAGTCTCGGCAGAAATGGATGTGCCACAGACGAGCGTTTAGAGGGAATTAAAAAAAAGTGGTTTGAAATGTTATAAGATACATATTTCACAAAAATTACATCCAGGTGATCCTGAGAGAAGGATGGAATTTTGTAGCTGGCTCTCGAATAGGGTAAACCCTACAAACTTCTTGAAAACATTATTTGGACAGACGAAAGTACTTTTTCGATCTGTGGTGTTTTTAATAGAAATAAGCACATTTGGAATGAAAATAATCCACGACACTTCAGAGAATGTGTGGGCTGGAATTTATGACGACCGAATATTTGGACCTCATTTCTTCTCTGATACTTTGAACGGGGAAACCTATCTTCGGTTCTTAAGAAACGAATTCAAAGAATATATGGATATATGGATACGTTTCCCCTTGTTAATTATAACAGCTGCTGGTTTCAGCATGACGGGGCTCCTCCACACAATAAAAGAGCAGTTTGCGAATATTTACACCAAAGATTTCCTAATAGGTGGTTAGGAAATTCTGGACCAGTGAGATGGCCGGCAAGGTCACCTGACCTTACAGTTTTGGATACTTTCTTGTGGGGCACTTTAAAGAACAGAATCTATGGAGAGCAAGAATATGACACAGTAGATGAACTTAGAGACAATATCATCACCCATTTCAGGTCTATCAGAAGAAGGGATATTGTTAGGGCTGTTCTTAATTTGAGACGACGAGCTCGGTTATGTATTCAAGAGGAAGGCCATCATTTCGAACACTTGTTGTAATACTTTTTGTGCATTTTTTACAAGCTCATGATTTCATTCTTGTTTTTTGAAACGCACCGTACTCAGCCAAGTGTTTTCCCAAAATTCCGAATAATGTTCTATCCGGCTGTTGTCTTTCCGGATATAATTCAAAATAAATTTGTGTTGTTTTCGTACCATTCCTATCAAATTTATAATAAAGTTTCAACATATCTCGTTTTTCTTCATTTGAGAATGAGGACATTTCGACTGAAGTATTTGTGCAAACTTATGATGTTTAATGAGTTCTGACAACTAGTGTTCATTAAACAAAATTTTTCGATGGAGTCATGACCATCTCAGATGAAGTTGTTTTTTTTTTTAATATCTGTGGTTTCAGAAGTGCAAATCATAACAAATTATACATCAATGAAATCAGAATGAGAATCACTATTTTTCTGTATGAAAAAACAATATGGCGCCCATAACAGAAAAAAAGTTGATGATGAATGCCAGAAGACGAAACGTCTGATAGTAAATCTGAACATGGAAACGTGTAGCTGAAAAAAAGTATCAATGAAAATGTACTTTTGGTTTTGAGCTATGTTGTCAAATAACGATAGAAAAAAATAAAAACTAAAATTCCGATTTTCAGTTTTTCCCGATATTTCCGGAAATACTCGGAATTTTCCAAGTTTCAAAACAGTATTTTGTTAAGCACCAGAATACGCAACTTTGCCCCAATTTAAGCTTCGACGTATCTCCTGTAGTTTAGGATATCCCAATGGTGGGGGTCGAATTTGAATTGCCCTGTATAGAAATCGTATATAAATATAGGTTTCATCATCAAGTATTGATAACCGAGGCCGATATAGACTCCGAAACGTTAACGTTCTTTGAAAAAGATAAGTACTTTTTAGTTAATTTACACTTACGATACGATACGTTACTGACAAAATTTAATACTTTCGATATATTTCCTTGTTAACATTTTTCCATTTTCAGACTGTTGAAGGTTGAAACTCCAAAAAACATCAATTTGGAGGCTATTTGAATTATTTTGTCGGGAAAAGGGGTAGCCGGAAATCTCAAACATATTGGCAGATGAGGCGTATAATGTTAAGAAATCAGACGGAATAGCTATTTATGTACCAAGTATATAGATCCTAACGCCCAGATGGTAACATTCACCCGAGGGCCTTTGGCCCGAGGGATAAATGTTGCCCGAAGGGCTTTAGGATCTAGTAACGCTCGTGGTGCATACAAGATTTTATTTTTCACGAAAAATGTTTACTTCATAAATTTCTTCTCATAGTATTTACTGCGTTCTGGTCGGCAACTGAGCACAAGTGAGCTTCCATGCAATTGCCATGGAAACATTGAAGAGGTTGCTAAGGGTTGGACATAGAAGGAGCATTTAACAATGCACTACCTCACTCCCTCACTGTCTCTAGAAGGATTGAACCGATACTATGTGACTGGATAAGAACTATGCTTCACAACAGAACTATAACGACCTCTCTACAGGGGGAATGTGTCAGCTTCAAGCCAGCCAGGGGCTGTCCCCAGGGGGGGGTCCTCTCCCCACTGTTATGGTCACTGCTGGTGGATGATCTGCTGGCCATTCTCTCGCTGTGGGAGGTTGATCTGCAAGCATATGCTGACGATCTGGTCCTAGTAATAAACGATAAATCCGAAGAGACGATCTCCTACGTCCTTCAGGATATATTGGATACCATATATAAATGGTGTGAGAGGGAGGAAATGTCCATTAACCCCCACAAAATGGTCATAGTACCATTCACCAGGAAAAGGAAGCTGGAACATTTAATACCTCCTTCCATCAATGGTGTAACAATTCCTTTTGCGAGTGAAGCAAAATATCTAGGAATAACCCTGGATAAAAAACTTAATTGGAACTCGCACCTGGAAAAGACTATCCGGAAGGCTAGCCTTTCATTATGGACATGCCGCAGAATATGTGGCAAAACATGGGGCATGTCACCAAAACACGTATACTGGTTGTACGTGACCGTCATACGTCCAATGATAACGTATGGCTCTATAGTCTGGTGGAGCAAGGGACATAAAAAAATGGCCACTGCTAAACTTAACGGACTACAGAGACAAGCGTGCCTGGCGATTACTGGAAGCATTCGCTCCACGCCAACGGCAGCAATGGAAGTCCTCCTTGGATTACTTCCTCTCCACATAGTTCTGGAGAGAGAGGCAAGATGGGCAACATACAGACTTTATCAAGCGGCCATTAGTCTACCGCAGGCATGTGTCATGAGAGGCAGCGGCATGCTGGAGGGCATAATAGCTCACAACATTCTAGGAATGCCCTCAGACATCATGCCTAAAACCATCAACCTTCACACGTCCTACACTGTGGTCTTTCCCGAAAGAGAAGACTGGGTCCGGAATGAAACCAACCTATGTAGGGCAAATGAACGTTGGTTCACCGATGGTTCCAAAACTCAGGAAGGCGTCGGAGCCGGAATATATGGGATGAACCCAGTAGTGAAACGCTCGTTCAGTATGGGCAAACTAGCTACGATATTTCAGGCAGAGGTATATGCCATTGAAATGTGTGCCAGGGAGCTGGAAAATCGGCTCCACACACGAAAAACAATAAAAATATTTTCAGATAGTCAAGCAGCACTTAAAGCGCTTGAATCCAACTGCTTTAAATCTAGGGCAGTATGGAACTGCAGATACACCTTAAACCGACTGGCGCAACGCAACAACGTTACCCTAGTCTGGATACCAGGTCACACAGGCCTAGAAGGAAACGAAATAGCGGACGCCCTAGCAAAAGGGGGGGCCGAAACAACGTTCACTGGACCAGAACCGGTAATCGGTTTAGCATATAGCACTGCCAAGAATGTCATAACAGCTTGGGCAGACAATAAAAGACTCGAGTACTGGCGTAGTCTACCGGGCCTAGCCCATTCCAAAGCATTTATTGCTTGTACAAGGAAAAAACAGGACTCTGACAAACTGCTAGAACTCAGCAGAGCGCATCTCAGAGTTATAGTAGGTTTGCTTACTGGCCACTGCAAACTCAAATACCACATGCATAAAATCGGACTTGCACAAGATGCAGAGTGCCGGCTATGCATGGAGGATGATGAAACGGCTGAACACATTCTGTGTACATGCCCTGCAGCGGCCAGAACCAGATTCTCAATATTTGGCGATACGACAGTAAGGCCAGAAAACCTGGTAAATTGTTCTCCCAATGCATTCCTCAATTTCGTCAAGAGATTGGATATACTGGGAGAAATATAACCATAGGGTGAGCCACAATAGGCCATTGGCCGCAGTGGAGGGCCTGATACGGGCCCACTCACGTTCAAAACCTAAACCTAAACCTAAGGGTTGTTTATTTAATAAAATGGCGCTGCATTTTTGTAAGAATTGATAAGATTGTTAGTGGAGGAAAGTAAAAACGGTTGTGGAGATCCCACAGAACGTGACGCTCAAAGCTGAAAAAGCGTTAGGAAATGTACTGCTTGTGAAATCCAAATACTTATACGAGAAGGAGTATGACCATTTTTTGAAATAGAAATGTGAAAACACAGTGAATACCGTAAAAGAAACTGTCTTAATGGCATACTTCCAGGAACTGGTGAGTTTATATCATGAAAAATATTAATATTTTTTATTTATTTTACATTATTTCAGTCTGAAAAATATAGTGCAAATAGTCTATGGACCAAATACTCACAGCTGAAATGAACATTGATTGTTAAAGAAAACATTAATATATCAGCATTCAGTAAACTGATGGCCTTTCTGAATGTTAAATCAAAAGGATACATTCTTAAAAAGTACTACTTTTCATAAGAAAAGCTCCAGATGATACCTTTCTACTACATAAAGTTGTTCTGTTAATGGGCGTATTTGGAAGCTTAACACGTGATGAAATGGTCGAAATGACAATTGATGACATTGAAGACAGAGGAGCTGTTTTACTGATCAAGGTACCAGAAACCAAGTACTGCACCTCAAAAAGTTTCACCATTGTTGAAGAAAGCGAAATAGAAGCCTTGAACTTAGTTAAAAAGTACATTGCACTACGACCAAAAGAATGTAAACAACGTAGGTTTTTTTAACCTACAGAAATAATAAATGCATTGAGTTACCTGTAGGTAAAAATACTATAAGAAGTGTTCCTTCTATCATAGCAAAATACCTTAATTTGGAAAACCCGAAAGGTTACACCGGACATTGTCTACGTCGAACGTCGTCAACGCTTCTTGTTCAAGGTGGTGCTGCTTTTGAAACACTAAAATTATATGGAAAATGGAAGAGTGGTACGGTAGCGGAGAGCTATATTGAAGAAAGTATCTCCTCGAAGAACAAAATTGCTACAATGATAGCCCATTCCGTTTCCGAAAAAGAAAATGTTAACGTTCCGAACGGAACCGAATGCACATTGAGGAGTTTATCATCGGTCAACTCACATAACTTCAAACTTGGTACTAATTTTTCAGGAACATTTGAAAATTGTAATTTCTATTTGAGAGAAAATAATTAGTCCCTTTTTTATGTACAGTTATAAATAAAACTCTTCTGAGTAATTAATTTATTGAACTACAGAAAAAAATATTTAGCGGGCGTTATGAAAAATAAATGAGTAAAAGGAGTACGCAGTTGAAACAATGTGGAATACTGTAGCTATAATTGTGCAAGAAAAATTGTATATGGATTCTAAGGTTGTGTTTGACCTATTCAAAGATGCGACATTACAAGCCGCTAGAAACGCTAATGATGCCAAATGCAAGCAACTGCAGAGCAATTTAGATAAAATAAGACAAAGTTCTATAGCATTAAGTACAGAAGGAGTTATAAAAATGGCATTACAGTGGGATGAAAATAATCCAATGGGACTTCAATAAAACTATCATATCGCCGCTTTTGAATTGGTCTGGAGAGGTGGTGAAAGTGCTCAGTGTCAAATTTATTATTTCAATGCTGAAGAACGCGATAATGATAATAGAATAGGGTACAACACAGTCTTTTCTAAAACAGTTCAAGGTGCAGTGAAAGTAAGTGGTTGACTACAAACAAAGAAAATCTGAAGGCGTGTCCTGTAAGATTGTTGAAAGAGCTCCTAGAAAAACGAAACAAACACTTTCTTCATATAGGTTGTTTCTAACACCAAATTCGTTTTGGAAAAATAAAAATGCCAAGGGATGGTACAAAAATGTGCCCATAGGTGTAAACGAAATTTCAATGTGGACCAGAATTTCTTCAGAAAAAATTGGTCTGGATCTGAGTAATAAAATTACTAATCACTCCCATAGGGCTTGCCCTATTTCTACTATTAAAAAGTAGGAGTCTCTGAACAACAAATTTTCAAGCTGGCCAATTCTCTAAAGCCATAACTTAAGTTAGACATACTGCATCATTCCACTTTAGTGATAAATCTAAGAGAGGAAAATAATCAAATTCAGCAGTTCTTTTGTTTAATAATTTATTTATTTGATTCGTTAAATTGTCTCACTAAATACCACTCGAGGTTTTGTTTTTCTTCGGATAAAGTTCAATTTTGTTCCACTCAGGGCCAGTTTTTCAGGTTCCCGTTGAACTCCAGATTAATTAACTAATGTTAGAATGTGACCCTTCCAACATCATTTAGGGCCAGTTTCACAGGTTTCAGTGAGAGTCCAGATAAATTAACTAATGGTTAGAATGTGAACCTATAAACGCCATTGGAAGAATGTCATTCACCGTCTAAACTTTCAGTTAGTTATCTGAAGGTTAACTGGGACCTGTAAAACTGACCCTTAAAGAATGTCATCACCATATAAACTATTAGTTATCTGGAGTTTAACTGTAACCTGAAAAACTGGCCCTCAAACTTGGTATAGTAATATGACAAGAGCAAATAACATTAGTAGATAAAATCATTCCACCTTCGGTGGCATGATTTTATCATGTTATTTGCTCTCGTTAATTACCAAAGCAACCAAGTTTTCCTTCAAAATAAAAGTTTATGCGATAAAATGAAAACCTTTTGTGGATTACCCTCGACAATTTACGATATACTGGAGGTTTCAACGAAATTTTATATTTTTTGGCGAAGGCACGAAATAATTTGGTATTCTTCACATCTACTTGTAAGGAAAATCAAGAACTATTCCGATTGATTTTTACACTGGTAACTGCTACAAGTAGAAGATTATGTTCGTCTTGATCTTTGATATCATAAATGACGAAAACCTGTCTAAGGTAAATTCTTTTAAGCAGAGAACTGTAGAGATTGTTGAAATCTTGGTGGATTCGCAAGGTACATTCCAATGCCATTGCAAGTTCACGCGTGAAGTAAATCTAGCAATGTTCAGAAATGGTCATGAGAACTGAATTGAATTAAGGTATTGGATTTTATTGTACTCATAAAAATATAATAATAATAATAATAATAATCTTTATTTGCATCATCAGCTCTCAAAGTACAGTACAGAGTATAAAGTAGTATAATAAATAAATAAAAAAAATGATAAAGAGTATAAATAAAATACAGAACACACATAACTTACAACACACGGACAATATTCTAACTAAACGAACCACAAATGAAATCGAAAAACTACTAGTAGACATATTACCATAATGGATTATAAACCTTTTATATATTTTACACACTGGCTTTTGAATTTATCTAATGATGAGCATTTTTTTAATTCTTTTGGTAGTGAGTTGTAAAGCTAGTACTGATATAAAAATCATTCGAAGCATGTGATCTGGTATTATGACTATGTATTTCTTGAAAATAATTTGTTTCTTCTGTTAGATAGGTTGGTAAGCATCCTGATTTTAGTTTATACACAAACTTGAGCATATTATAAGTAGCTCTCTGTCGAACATTCAATAAATTCAAGGCTTCCAACATGTACGCTATCGACGTTCGTTTTCAACATAATAAAATGGCTCTCATAGCACGATTTTGTATTTTTTGTAATGTGTCAATTTGTTCACTATTCATCAGGTATATGAATGTTCCACAGAAATCAAGATGGGGAGATATTAGGGTTTTATACACAGTTAACTTAGTAAAACATGATACTTTATTATTCAATCTATATAAGAAATTAATTTTTCTTGCCATTTTCTTCTTAATGTATTCACAATGTGATTTAAGATTCAGTTCATTATCTATCATGAAGCCCAGGTACTTGAACTGTTTAACTTCTTCAATAACATTGTTATCAATCAATAAATGATTGATGTATGTTGAATCTTTCAATTTCTTCAAATTATTTTTATTTGATATTACCATGTATTTGGTTTTATTTATGTTTAATTTTAACCCATTGTCGTTCAGCCATATGGACAGTTTCCTTAAATCCTGATTGATTGATGATAAAGTACTCTGAACATTCTCTACATCTCCTTCGCAATAGATCATACACAGAGGCACATAGAAGTCACCGGATGGAGAAACAGTCAATGATATTGGCCATGTACACATACAAAGACGAGGTCCAAATATCAATAGCGATCACTTTCTTGTAATGGCATAAATTAGGGGTAGATTGTCAAATTTCAACCCTTGAATGCCCAAGTGGGGTCCTCCTGGGACCCCAATCCATTATTTTCCCTAATATTTCCGGAATGAAAAGTAGCTTAGATGTAATGTTTCTTTTTGAAGGAACTGAAATATTAAAAATGTCGTTACTTCTGGGAAATGATATCACAAATAGAATGAATAATTAATATAAACATCAGAGTTTTCTCGGTATTTTCCCAATGCATGTAAATGATATTTCTGTGCGAGGAAATCTGTACTAGCCATTCGATTTCATGCATTTGTAGCCCCAAAAATTTCTGATTAACTTCCAATGTATGTTTGTACATCTCATACATATGCGTCAGTCATATGCATATGTCACACTATACTAACTTGTTTAACATAGGTCTGATATAAAGATGCCAGAGCTTGTTGGGCTGTGAAATTTTTTTTAACGTTTCAAAACGAATCTTAGCATGTGGTGACTTTTTGCAACAGTCTATTCGATACGGAATGCAGGTAATTTGGACAACCCACAAAAAGAATAATTAAATAATTGGCAGAGGGAAGAGCATAAAGTTTTTGCACAGTTTTTCACGAAAATTGATGAAATCAGCACTGAAATTTATACAAATGATGGCAATAGGCTTTTCACTGTCATACATAGAATGATAGAAACCATATGGCAACGAGAGTCAATGCCAGAAAAGTGGTATATCGGCATAAAATGTTCATTGCACGAAACAAGCGAATAGCTCTTATGCGAGAACTATAGAAGAATATCGTTGCTGTCAGAGGCCCATATGAAGATATTTCGGAAAAATCCTCGGGTAGGTCGATTGTTTTTTCCGAAGTGTCAGTTTTTACATAAAGGGTTATGCCTCATTTGAGTAAAAATGTTATTGGTGGGTTATTTTTCAATGGGACACCAAGTATATTTTCAGATGTAATGTTAGAGATCTTCATTACGAATCAATCGTCTTTTGTAAAGCAAAAGTGAACGCCTAAGTTGAATTTCAAAATAAATTATTAATAAAAGTTATCAAGTCGGGGCGTGGCGCAGTGGTTGGAGCGTCCGACTCTGAGTCGAAAGGTCCTGAGTTCGAGCCCCAGTTAAATTATTAAAATCTCGTTGCTCGACTGTGGTGAGTCCTGAACGATTCACTGTTGCGTTCCAATTAACAGTGCTGCTCCTAAGGTGGCGTATGGAGTTAGTAACAAGGCCTACCCATAACACATGGCCACTGACCATAGCAGTCGATGCCAAAACATCAAAGAAAAAAAAAGTTATTTTCCACATGATTCCAACTTTATGAAAGACACTAGTGTATAGGAAGATTCGAAAACCTTTCTGTATGAACACCAATAATACACATCAGTTGACAAATCTGATTGTTGTTATTTGTTGTTAAAATTGTTATTTCCGTCCACCGATTGCACCCCTACGTACAACCCTCGGAAGTCTTCGAGAGTCTTGTGTGAGCTAGGGAAGACGCAGCCCTTACCTTTTTACGTGTGATGCCATGCACAAGACAGATGACCGTGCAAGGCTTTGAACCCCCGACCCTTCGCTCCAAAGGCGAACGTTCTACCAGCACGGCCACCACGGATTTATTCAATAGTTGTTTTGTTTCCAATGTTCTCTTGATAGTTTCACCAACAACATCTTGATTCAGTTACTGATATGATCTAAAATCTGATATAACTTGCTATGGGTGTATTTGAGATATAGGACGTTCTACATAAAGTTGAAATGTGTTTTCTTCTTCAGAATATGAAAATGTTCTGAAATTATAAGGTTACTATTCCAAAAATTCGCGTTTTGGCCGTTTTCTCGATATTAATTTGGACGTGATCATCCTGTATCATGAATTTGACGATTCCAAAAACCTAATGGTAGAACGAAACTTCATATTTTAAAGAGAAATATTCTCAATTGAAAATTGAATCAATACATGACTCCTCTGGATATGGAAAAACCCTGCGATGAACTTAGAAAAGTAAAATAGATTTTTGTCGACCAAAATGTATTGGAGGCCTAGCGAAAGAGATGCAATTCACGCATCAATGTAATGAGCGATTTTCTGTGAGTGATACTTCTGAATAACATTCTCCCTTATCTCAATTATAGATAAGAATCTCCAATAGAAACTGGACATTTAATTAATAATCAACTATCTGAATTAAAATGCAAATTTTCACTTTCAGATTTGTCTTCAAGTTATATAGGGTCTTTCTCAATATCTATCAGATGTAGTTCAATGTCCAGCGTGGCTTTAGCCGGGGAAGTAGTTGTTTTCTGTTAGATATTACAAAAAAGTAACTTCAATTCTATCGTAGGGTTTTTCCGTTTCCAGAGGAGTCATGTATTGATTCAATTTTCAATTGAGAATGTTTCTCTTTAAAACATGAATCCCTTCCAAGAGAGGTTATCTTGTACGGTGGAAAATAGCGACTAAATTCCAACTTTCAGTCGCAGATGATTCCACAACTGACTTTATGAACATCCTGTTCATATTTTCAATGAAATCAAGAAACTTCATACTTCCACCTATCACTGTCTGGAAGATATATTTTTTAGCTGGATACTGTAATTGTCGAATTTTTCAAGTTGATGTCAGCTATAGAGAATATCACATTCAGTGACACTGGAATTTCATGACGAATCCAAAAATGGAAAGAAACACAGAGTGTTCTATTTCAAATAAAGAAGTTGACAACAATTCGTTTGGATTTCCATCAGATAAATATAACGGAAGCGCCGTGGATGACCCTCTATACGTGTAGGAGTGAAAACATTTCTTGTGAATACATAAACTACTCTACTTACGTACTTGCAAGTACACAGAAAAGAAAGTTCGGTAACAAGAAAATCATTATCAAAATCCAATATCGCCAGATAAACTCGTCTGGTAATCATCAATTATCTCAATCCGATATAGTGTTATTACACTGTTGAGTCTTCATGTAATAGCGTTTATCAGGTAAATATAATGAAGTGCTTGCAAATTTATTTAACCGTGATTGCTGTTATTATGAACCCAAATGACGATACAGGCACCCAACAGCCGTTTAATTTCACACACCACAATATTACGTTATTGACAGAGAGATAATATTACTTTGATTTTCCTCATCAAGCCATGTATTCAATGTTTCGATAGATGAAACGATTCATTTTCAGTTTTCGTAATGATGAGGTGAAGGTTTGTTCAGATTTTTCCAGGTTTTTTTTGATCGCAACTTCTTACAAAACAAACATAATTATTGATTTCATTGAAAATGTGAACAGGATGTTCATAAAGTAACTTAAGTTTTATCGTAGGGTTTTTCCATTTCCAGAGGAGTCATGTATTGATTAAATTTTCAATCATAATTATGTATTTACAAAATGGATAAGGCTTTCGTTGCCGAAGTTTTCACTATCACTATTTTCATTCGAATTTAATGGCCTTCGTTTTTCTCTTGAGAGGTTCGGTGGGGACTCGGTATTAGCAAACCTCTAACTCTAATTTGATATGGATGGTCTTGTTGATTTGCCATACATTTTTGTTTATTTTTGTAAACGTAGATACACATCTTATATACAGGGTGTTCCAAACTCAATGGCCTATTAGACGAGTGGATGGATTTAGCGAGGGGCAATATATGAAAATATAAGTAAAAAAGTTATTGGGTATAACCCTCAAAATGTGCAACCGTAGACACGTGTTTCGAGCTTAAGCTCTCTTCAGTACGGTAAAATCAAGTGCGAAGATGTACAAGGTCTTCTAACCGATGCCACAAATGTGTGGTTGGCTTCCTGTTGTTGACTTCCTTTGTTTCTATTTTTACATCCAAGTGTTGTACATCTTCGCACTTGATTTTACCGTACTGAAGAGAGCTTAAGCTCGAAACACGTGTCTACGATTGCACAACATTGAGCCTTATTTTCACAAGTTTTTCAATAATTTTTGCCAGAGTCGGGATAAGAGATATTGGCCGATAATTTGAGGGATCGTCCAAGCTACCGCCTTTGTGCAATGGAATTACCACAGACTTTTTCAAAAATGAAGGAAATTTACCGTTGCGAAAAGAGAGATTAATTAATGAGACAAGAGTTTCGAGTGCTTCTCTTGGAAGATTCTGAAATATGTTCATGGAGATGTCATCGTATCCAGTTGATTTTTTATTCTTAATATACCTGAACACTTCGAAGATTTCATCATTACTAGTATCGTATAATATAAAAGTATCTCCTGTATGATAATTTTGAATATTGTTAAGAGGGTCGTAAGGGACAATTATGTTATTACTAAGCTTACGAGCAATTGAGCAATATCAAGCTATCGTATTGAAAACATTTCTGAGCAAACTATTCTGATGACGATCAGCAGTCAAAGCAAATAGAATTTTGTGCAGTGAGATTCCTTGTAGTTCTTATTATTAAAAAAAAATCCAAATGGACATATTACGTTAGAGCGTTTTTATTATTATATCTATTATATTATTCTAGATTTTCGATCAGATTAGTCAAGTATAAAAAGGTAATGACACACAAACAAACGAAATGACGCTTGAAACCGAGGAGTGCGATTATAGGTCAGTAATTGTAATTCAAAAACATGATTGATGTTGTATGTAAAGCTCACGACATATTTGTCCTTTCGAGCAAACATTGATGCGGACAATGGTGATTTCAACGCGATAGTGCTGCTCTGTATATATGCGTGTTCATTTATTACACCTCGAATGATGATGGTCACCATTTATAAAGCGATTCAAAATATTTTCCGATAAATGGAGAGATATCGGAAATAATGGATGCTTACAGAAAATTATCCATCGTCGGTGCAGTCCGCTTTAAACTGTTGAATGAAATGATATTTACAATGTGTGCTTTCATATGTTACACCATACAGTGTACATATTTTTTGTTTTTATGAAGACAAAAACAGTTAAGTTTGTTGATTGTCAATTCTTGTCAAGTTCAATATATTTTCCTTTTCCCTGTTCTACTGTGTTTCTCTGATTCAAAAATACAACAGGTTATGGGCCCAGGTAGCTCAGAATAAGCATTATAAGGGAAAAGTAATAGTAACATCTTTCTTAAATGGCAGTATCCTTAACTCAAGTGGAGAAATTGGGCAAAAACAATTATGACACCTGGAAGTTGCAGATGGAGGCAATTTTAATCAAAAACGACCATTGGTCTCATGTAAATGGTGAAATGATCAAACCAGACGAT
The DNA here is from genome assembly GCA_944452925.2 of Chrysolina oricalcia. Classification (NCBI taxonomy): domain Eukaryota; kingdom Metazoa; phylum Arthropoda; class Insecta; order Coleoptera; family Chrysomelidae; genus Chrysolina; species Chrysolina oricalcia. Next base: position 12,993,513 of record OX101818.2, on the reverse strand, counting down.
CCTGCAGCAGCAAATGCATGGAATAAAATAGATCAGAAAGCCAGAGCAGATATAATTTTGTCAATGCAAGCATCCGAATTGAGTCTCATAAAGCAATGCAAGACCAGTAACGCAGTATGGGAAAAACTCAAGGAAGTCTTCGAATCTCGTGGACCAGCTCGAAAGGCAACTCTCTTGAAGCAAGTTCTCTTCACAAAAATGTCAGAAGGAAGTGACATGAAAGATCATCTGAACTCATTCTTCGACACTGTCGACAAAATAAAGGAAATGGGAATAACAATGGCTGACGATCTTCTTTCGATCCTAATATTATATAGTGTACCCAAAAGCTATGAAAATTTTCGTTGCGCCATAGAAGCAAGAGACGAACTCCCCAAACCGGAAGCCCTCAAAATCAAGCTCATTGATGAATTCATTGCAAGAAAAGGCAACGAAACTGATTCACAAAGTGCATTATATATGAAATCAAAACAATTTCCTAGAAAAGTAGTGAATTGGAAATCAAACTATGAACATTCTCAGTTGCGAAGCGAGAAGTCGGATGATTGTCTTCAGAAGCAAAACAAATTCAGATATAAGTGCAATGATTAAAACTTCAGAAGATCCAGCAATTAATGAAGAAATCGCGAGTATCCCAGCAGCTCTCAGTGCAGACAGTACCAAAATACATGATTGGTGTCTGGATAGTGGTGCAACGTCACATATGTGTCACGATATATCACAATTTTCCAATTTTATCCATGTCAGTGATCAGAAAGTACGTTTAGCAGTGAACAAAACGACTGAAATAATCGGGAACGGTACCGTCCATTTAACTCTTTCCGAAGGTACAGAAACTAGAAATTTGAGATTGGAAAATACTCTCTACGTTCCTGAAATAAAAACCAACCTTTTATCAATTTCTAAAGCATCAGACAAAGGTCGCAAAGTTATATTTTCAAATATGGATGCAAAGATCGTCAATGAAAATGGTAAACTCATCGCCAGAGCTTTCAGAAAAGCTGAACTGTACTACATTCGAGCTGAATCAGAATGCACAGCCATAGCAAGTGAGGGAGTCAGCGATTTGCAAAAATGGCATCAGCGTTATGGCCACTTAAACGAAAATGACTTGAAGAAATTGAAAAACGAAAACTTAGTTGATGGAATATCATTCAATTCACGTGACCAGCTACCTACCTGCGAAGTTTGCATCAGGAGTAAACAACCAGCAGCAATTTTGCCGAAATCTTCCATGAATAGATCTAAAAACTTACTGGATATCATCCATTCAGATGTTTGTGGACCGATTAAAAGTAAATCCATTGGAGGTGCATTGTATTTTGCTACTTTTATTGACGATAAGTCAAGATGGGCTGAAGTATACTTCTTGAAAAATAAAAGCGAAGTCAAAGATGCTTTTTGTAAATTCCAGAAGTATATAGAAAAACAAACAGAACAGAAAATAAAAATTCTGAGAACAGATAATGGACTGGAATATTGTGGACCAGAATTTACGAAATACTTAGAAGAAAATGGTATAAAAAGGCAGTATTCAACACCTTATACACCACAACAAAATGGGGTTTCTGAAAGAATGAACCGAACGCTGGTAGAAATGGCAAGATGTATGCTACTTCAATCGAATTTACCGAATCATTTTTGGGCAGAAGCAGTTGCCACTGCAGCATATATCAGAAATCGGAGCTGTTCGAGTAGTCTGAACAACAAAACTCCATTTGAAGTTTTCAAAAATAAGAAGCCAACAGCATCTCATTTCAAAACTTTTGGATGTAAAGCTTTCGTTTTAATTAAATCACCCAAGGAAAAATTCCAATCCAGATCACATGAATGCGTTTTTGTTGGTTATTCATCAGACTCAAAAGCATACCGCCTGTGGGACCCAAATACCAGAAAAATTATAAAAAGTATAGATGTTAAATTTCTTGAAAACAGACTCTCGACGAACGAGGAAACTCCAGAGAATATCACCTTTTTCGAATTTCAACTCAAATCCGATGGCAGTTCTGGTAGTAATCAGGAAGAAAATCAATTTCAGAACACTGACAGTGTCATAGATGACAATGTCGCAGTTGACACAGAGAAGTCGTCAGAAGATTGTATTATTTCGAATCAAGAATTGCCTGTTTTCAAAAGAGGGCAAGGAAGGCCATCATTAGTCAGAAACGGTTCAAAAGGAAGGCCCAGAAAAGTATATAATATGATACAAGTAAACTCAGAAGAAACTGCTCAGATTGGCATTGATGAAATGAGCAATCCAACTTTGGAGGAAGCTATGAGTGGACCTTTTGCAAAAGAATGGCGAAAAGCCATGGAACAAGAATTTGATTTATTGGTGAAAAACAATGCATGGAAATTAGTCGAATATCCACAAGGAATAAAAGTCATAGGAAGTAGATGGGTACTGAGAATAAAATATAAAAGTAACGGAGAAATTGAAAGACTGAAAGCTCGTCTTGTAGCCAAAGGGTATAGTCAACAACCAGGAGTCGATTATCATGAAACTTCATCACCAGTTGCAAGGCAAAGTTCTATACGTACAGTTATAGCATTGGCATGTGAATTAGGTCTTAGACTCTATCAAATGGACGTAGTAATGGCCTATATCAATGGTGAATTGGATGAAACCATATATATGGAACAAGCTGAAGGTTTCGTTGTTCCGGGAGAAGAAGACAAAGTGTATTCCCTGCAAAAATCAATATATGGTTTGAAACAATCCGGTAGACAATGGTACAAACAGTTAGACCAATACCTTCAAACGTTTGGAATGAAACCATTGAATGCTGATAAATGCATTTATATTTATCGTCAAACCGATTCATGCATTATAATTTATGTATATGTGGATGATTTGGTTATAGCCACAAATTCTAACGACTTATATGAGAAACTGAAAAAGGAGTTGAATGCAGCATTCGAAATGAAGGATTTAGGCTTATTACATTATTGTCTGGGTATAGAATTTCAACAAGATGAATTAACAAAATCCGTTAGCATGTCTCAACGCAAGTATACTTTAGATATTTTGAAGAAATTCAGTATGCAAGACTGTAAGCCCATTCAAACTCCAATCGATACCAGCATCAAGTTATCGAAGGAGATGGAACCAAAGTCAATTGAAGATATGCAAGAAATGAAAAGTATTCCCTTCAGGCAAGCTGTTGGATCTCTCTTGTACCTGGCCGTTTCAACTCGTCCTGACATCGCCTTCGTAGTTAGTGCTCTCAGTCAATTTAATAATAACCCTGGGAAAGGGCATTGGATAGCAACTAAACGTGTGTTTCGATACCTGAAAGAAACAAGTTCCCTCGGATTACATTTTCTTGAAGGATTCGTAGATGCTGATTGGGGTGGAGATTTGGATAATCGAAAATCATACACAGGATTTGCTTTCACTTTTGCCGGAGCCACAGTGTCATGGGAATCCAGAAAACAAAAATCAGTTGCTTTGTCGAGTACAGAAGCAGAATACATGGCACTTTCTGAAGCTGCTAAGGAAGCGTTATACATGAGAAACTTTTTGAAAGAACTTGGGTATTTAGAAGAAGATGCTGAAGCTACGATTCTATATTGTGACAATCAAGGAGCTCAAAAATTAACCAGGAATCCTGTCTATCATTCCCGTACAAAACATATAGATATTCGTTATCACTATATTCGAGAAATCTACCAAAATGAAGAAATAGATCTAAAATACTTATGCACAGAAGATATGACAGCTGATATCTTTACAAAGGCACTGTCCAAAGAAAAATTCAAGAAACACCTACGAAGTTTGGGCTTAGATGAGGTTAATCCACATTGAGAGGGGGTGTTGAATGAAATGATATTTACAATGTGTGCTTTCATATGTTACACCATACAGTGTACATATTTTTTGTTTTTATGAAGACAAAAACAGTTAAGTTTGTTGATTGTCAATTCTTGTCAAGTTCAATATATTTTCCTTTTCCCTGTTCTACTGTGTTTCTCTGATTCAAAAATACAACATAAACGATGATGACAAATGATTTTTTTGATCGTAATATTCATTCACCTCTTCGATATTTTGATTCCATAATAAAACATGATAGCTAGGACAAAAGGAAAAATATTGTGAATAATGAAAAATGGATTTGAAAAAATCTAAATCCGAAGACATCTATAGCCCCCCCTACGGCTGCTGAATTCTATCCATCAGATTCTTGGCAAAGTTTCTGGTAAAAAATAATTTGCAAGTGATCTCTACGACTAGCCTAGCATAACCAAACTCAAATGGAAGAAAAAGGTACCTTGGTTTTCTGTGGCATCGAATCGATAGTTGCTATTATCCTGGGATTCCTGTGGACTGTTTGAGATACCCGATCTTGCTGACCAGCACTATGCATTAGCAAAAGTATTACCTCAACTTTTTTGCGAATCTGAAGCTTTATTTATCCAATATGTTCATCATACTTAGATGTGTACGAAATGTGAAACATTGCCCCATTTTATAATTTCCATGTGGAATTATATCGTGATTTAATAGATTTTACATCTCATTCAGATAGTTTGTTCCGATGTACTTAATTGTTCTTTGGTATGATACGCAACATTAGAGCTTTGGTGCCAGTGGAGATAGAAAGGTAAAACAAAAGGACACATGAGCGTCACTAATGGTTATTAAAAAACAAATTCAATCTCAAGTAATTTAATGTAATCCTGACGATTTAATGATATTCGAATAACGTTTCTTACCATCTTTTGACGAGTCGGTCTGAGCGTATCAAAATTTAATTAGTCTAACCTCTAAAATTGATGACTCACACGTTGTCATAATAATTTTCTTTGAAATATCAATCAGACCTGTTTTTGTTCGTGCTTTGGTTTTCACTGATACAAGTTTTTCCACCAATTGTTCCACGAATATTCAGAAAATATCAATCTCCTTGGAAGTGCGAACAGTGAATTCAGAATAAGAATCAGAATCAGAATATTCTTTATTGTCGGAAGAAAAGTTATTCTTATAGACAAAGATATGTAAAAATACAACAAACAATATAACAAATATAAAACATGCATATCATATAATAAAACAATTTTAAAACAATGTTAAAAATAAAATTTGTCATAAAAAGGATGGACTATGTGGAGTAATGACTGAAATGTATAGCATGAAGACTAAAACACCTCACAAAAATATTCCTCCAATTCATAATAGGCAGCAAATAACTGTTTGAGACTGTTTCTGAATTTTTTATTGTCAGTCATTTCCTTGATATAAGTGGTTAGGTGATTATACATCTTTAATCCATTATATATAACCGAGTCTTTGATTAAGGTAGTTGATGGAAAAGGTAATTTCATATGATTTTGTTGCCGAGTTATATGATCTGATGAATTATTTTTAAATTTAATTCTATTTTTATGAATTAGACTGGTTGATTCGGCAATAAAAAGTGAAGTGAGAGTGAGAATACCTTGACGTGCAAACAAAGGCCGACAAGATTCCCTAAATTTTGATTTACACAAATATCTAACGGCTCTTTTCTGTAGAGTTAAGATTATTTTAAAAAGTTTTTTGCTACAGACTCCCCAGAAAGCAATGCCGTAGCTTAGATGCGATTCAATAAGGGCATAATATGCTGACTTGGTAGCAGTATATCCCAAATTGTTGGAAATAATTCGCATTGCATAGCATCCCGGAGCGAGCTTTTTGCTAAGATTTGAAATATGTATCGAATTCCAATGTGGCATCAATCTGAAGTCCAAGAAATTTGGTAGTTTCTTTACTTTCTATAGTATTATTGCCAAGTAATAGTACAGGTAGCTTGCAACGGAAGGCTTAGTATATTCGTTTTAGATACATTCAATGATAGTAAATTTGAATCAAACCATGATTTAATGCGGTCAAAATCTCTAGAAATGGTTTGAAATAGGTTAGCCTCATTCTTATCATGACATTGAATGGTAGTATCGTCGGCAAATAAAGTGAAACTACCTGATATATTCAAACTGGTCATGTTATTAATATATAATAGGAAAAGCACAGGACCGAGTACCGAACCTTGGGGTACACCACAGCAAATAGAGTGAATTTGTGAGTAATGATTTGTTTTAACAATCTGATGACGATTTGATAGGTATGACTCGGACCACTTCAAAGTAATACCCCTGAAGCCATATGCTTCCAGTTTTTGCAGGAGTATTCTGTGATTAACGCAGTCAAATGCCTGCTGCAATAAATTCTTTTTTATTAATTTCTTTGTATACTTCAGTAAGAAAGTCAAATATGGCATCAGTTGTTCTCTTATTGCTCTGAAACCCGAACTGTTGCTCGCTTAGAACGCTGTGCCTCTCTAGAAACTGATCAAAAGAAAAATGTTGTGACCAGTAGTAAAGCACCAAGTAATAGTGAAGTTAATGAAAGCTACAAAAGCAAAATGATGATATTATGCGACCAATATGGCCGAGGTTTGGGAAAAACTATTGGAAAACGAGTTGGATGTACTACTACAGTTCAGACCATTATCAAACCTTATGCAAGGTATGAAAATGTTATTGACAATATTGTGAATTTAATTTAATTAATTTGGCTGATAACATAGTAATTTTAGCAGGATATAACGACTTCCTAAGAGGAAAATACCCATCCTTTAAAAACATAAATAATAAACTCAAATATTGTACACACACAAATATAACCCTTGTATCTGTACCGTGCAACACAAAGGACTATATAACCAATACCAATAAATTTATTTATAAATTTAACACTAGACTAAATGATTATGTGACTAGGCTAAACAAGTATGCTGAAGGCAGGGTGGCGTTCTTAGAACTTAACAATGTAAATGGTGATAGACTGAATATAACACAATCAACACAAAACATCTGTGAATTGGTAAAAATCAACCGTCAAAAGGACATTACAAAAAATTTAGTATTTGCTGAATCAACCAGCCTAAACATCACTAACCAAATTCAAACAAAATCAAATTTTATGGTGCCACAGCAGCCAGTAATAAGAGATGGACCTTCGCCAGTACTTAAAAACAATTTTTTACAATAGAAACAGACAAATCACTTTCAGTAATGCTTTTGAACATTCAATCAGTGCGTAACAAAAGTGACGAACTTTTTTTTTTTGGAAAGTCATAATTTTCCGGATTTATTATTACTGACAGAGCACTGGCTGACAGAAGACGAACCTTTGTTCATACCATATTATGTAATTTTGAGCAAATTTTGTAGAAAATTTTCTATTCATGGTGGAACTATGATCTTAGCCAAGGTAACAATTCTCGATAAATTTTGCTTCAAGGCAATTGATAAATTCAATCACTTAATTGTTGAAAAAGAGTTCGAGTTTTCAATTGCTCATTGCAAAAAGAATGAGTTATATATCTTATGTGTGTATCGTCCACCAAAAAGTAATGAAAATATGTTTCTTGAGAGGCTAGATAGTATTCTTTCTCAGTTCTCTCCAAACTTGAATATTATGTTGACAGGTGACTTCAACATTGACAGTAAAAATCCAAAAGCTTGTCTAATCCAGAACTTAATTCAAGAAATTACACGGAAAGCCATTTTCCCATATAAGGTGTGCGGGGTCCTTTGAGGTTATGTGGAAAAATGTTGAAAACAAAAGTTGTAGATCTTTTTATTATCAACAACTTTGTCATTCAACTTTTTATTGAAAAAATAGCTACTTTCGTTGCCAATCGCGAAAAACTAACCCCTAAAATTTCACCTCGTTCCACCCTTCTCCATTTTTCGACTTGATTTACAATGCAAACTCGAAACAAAGCCGCGTTTTTATCAAGCTTTCGAAAACAAATTTAAGCTCTGCTAGTTCCGAAACATAACGTGTAGACGTCGTGTAAAGGACATTGTTTCTGGTCGTTTTATTCCGTAATTATTTTTGAGGCATGTGAAACAGCGCGGTCAACGGAAATCTGCCAGAGATGTGTCTTCCTGATAAAGATAAACGAGGGTTGCGACACTACAAACACCGGTCTCGTGTGCGATGGCCCTTTGCTAGTTAGCCCTGTCGACTCACACGGATGACGTTGTTTCTTCTGGTAACCGTTTTCAGCGAGCTTTTAATGGTAAGTGGGCGGGGCTCAAGGGGGTCCAGAATTTCCAATAAGAAATATTATATGTGTCAAACGTTACTTCCTCGAACAGTAGGAGATTTTGAAATTTGATATGAAAGGAATCGTTATAGCAACGAAAAATAATAATTTCTACACGAATATTATTATGTAAGGTTTGATGTGGAGATCAAAAATGTTAATTTACGATTTTGGAGATTATCTGAATTATAAAAATTGTAAAAATTTCATTCACGAGAGAAAATTATTACAAAATTCAATGAAACACGTAGAATATGATGTATTTCAAAAACCATAACACTTAGGTGAATTATACCTCAATAAAACAAGCCTTTACGTTCATTGTTGAATCCTAAAATTGAATAATATAAGGATATTCCATTTAAAAAATAACAACATTGATACGTTTCGTGTTTTTGGCACACTAAGGAATAAATAAATAAGGTTGCTTTTAAAAATTGAACGATGTTTCACCAACGTCATATGAAGTAACCGAAACATCTTCCGTAATTTCTATCTTTACTCATTTCTGAGGTAAATAGAATTTGCCGCTTTTTGTCGCTAAGTAGTCGCGGTTCTTCTTGAAAAAATAATTGTCGCAATTAGTTCTGGAAAGAGAATGTTCGTCTCTCCTTTCTTTAAGAAAATATATAATATTTTTCTTAAAGAGCATTTTTTTATCTCCGCATCTAATTACCTACAAAAAAACTGATAAAACGTAGAAATTGTAGAGATTGTATTTTTGCATTGACAAACAAATCATAATTTTCGACCTTGAAAACCACCACATATCAATTTTGAATCAAATCGGACCATAATTGCAAATCATGTCCGCCATTTTGGAGCCGCCATTTTGTTTTTTCTCTTAGGAAATTTCCATAATGCATTGTCACCGAATTTATGTCAAAATAGCTTGCAAATGCAGTATCATAATTTGGAATACGGAACAGTTGTTTTCCCGCAAGAGGGCGCCAAAATAAAAAGTTAGGTGGCAAAAATTGACATGGCTGAATTCCTTATGAAATTACCTTTACAATGATGTGTTGCACTTACTACTTTCCCTATTCAAATTGTTTGGGTGACAGTATCCAAGGGGTTGGGGGAGAAGTATGACAGTTGAGGTTATGATAGGAAGATGACCCCCTTGGATTAAAAATCGACGTGTTTTTGCATTTCATCCACAACACATGCGTTTTGAATGTATTCGATCTGTTTCATTTTCAGTGCCCCACCCTGTATATTTTTTGCAAAAGCGAAATAATTTTTCCTCTGTAACTAACCGGCGAAAAAAAGCGTTTACTAAGTTAGCGAAACATCGTATATTTTTTAAAAGACAAGAGCGAATTTTTTTTCCACATCTACTTAGCGGCAAAAAAGCGGCAAATTATGGATACTTAACAACTGACAAATGGTAGAAATTGCCGAAGTTGTTTCGCTAACTTCATATGAAGTTAGCAAAATATCGTACATTTTTTTAAATCAAAGAGCGGCACATTTTTCTTCATAAAAAAACTTCATATTATAGGATCTTAAATAGCAGTTTCTCCTTATACCGTTTGGTTTTCACGATATTCTTAGAACGTCAAAAGATTTACGTTCTCACACGAACCACAGGATTGAAATAGCCGACAGAAAAGTACGGCTTTCTTTTCTCGAATTGACAGATCGAAATGAACAAGTTTTGAATTAATGTATACATTTTCCATCTGATAATTGTAATAAATATTTCCAAAACAATGTCCCTCGCACCTTTCCTTTTCCAGAGCAGCCTATCTGATATTCGAGTGGTCAGGCCGAATGACGTGACGAAAAAAAAAACACTATCAACTATAACCAATCTTAATGTTCGCATGACGTTAGTATCTAACGGCTCCGTAATTAGATCGCGTTCTACTTCTGTTTGTATTAGTTTTTCTGTTTACAGAGCGTTTATGCGCCTCTGTCCGCCGGGAAGCGGAGATAATTGTTACACGACACCAAAGAATATGACTGATTATCTAATAGAGGGAGGCGTTTATTTCAGTGGAAGCAATTATCGTGCTGATAATTCTCGACTGGAATCGATTGTCAAAGGTTGAAGGTTCAACACTGGTTGTCGACGGTGGCCATCGAGTGGATATTTTTCTGAGTGTATATGCATCACGAAGAATTATTACCCAGTATGTCTAATATACAGTACTGGAACTTTTTTCGGGGTTTGTTTTTGCTCAGACGCCATGACACCTTGAGGATAATCTAATTAATGTGGGGTGGTGGGTTCGATCCACCGATTCACCGGTCACGTGCATGGTATCACACGTTAAAAGGTAAGGGCTGCGTCTTCCCTAGCTCACACAAGTATCTCGAAGACTTCCGAGGGTTGCGCGTAGGGGTGCAATCGGTTGACGGAAATAACAATTTTAACAATTTTTTAACAGATAATCTGTCTCCTGATGATTCAATTGTTTTTTTTCCATAGTGACTTTAATCTTGGGGATTTTCAATATACTTTATTGTCATTAAGAGCATGTAAATTCTGAAGGATAAAGCACTATGTTAATAAATTAAAAAGTACTGCTACAAATAATCAATTTACAAACAAAAATTAAGATTGAGAATAAAATAGCGTGAAATACTTATTGGAATCCAAAGGTATCAGCATAATACTCTTCCAATGTATAACAAGGTTGGCTACACAGCAAGTAGGCCAATCAACAGGGCTATCAACCTCAACTTAAATTGCTCCGCCGATAATTTTTTTTTTTAATTGTAGAACATTACTTCTGAGAAAAATTATCACCTCCAGGGGGGGTGGAACCCCCCAAAAAACGCGTTGAAATTAATTTTTGATGTAATTTAGAAATATCTCGAAAAATTTACTTTAAATCAAAAACAACTTGATATTCAGAAAGAGCACAAATTTTCACAAAAAAACTGTCCCCACCAAAATTATGAGAAATCGCACGGTATTTTTGAAAAAAATTGTTGAAATTACAGATCGACAAGTGTAAGGATGCCTCTGAGATGCGCAAACGATAGAAAGCGTGAGTAGATGTGCGACAAAGATCGACTACTGTTTAATAAGGCAGAGCGATTGAGCTCCTGCCCCACTCCAGGGTTTTGTCTACTGCGCAACCAATTCTCGGACGCATCCTTACGCTTGTCGATCAGTATATGCTTTCGCAATGGGGTAGGTGTTGCGCCGGCTCCCGTCAACGTGAATTTTTTAACCAGCACGTGAAGTATATTCTATAACTCCTCAATTCGGATAAATCTTACGTCATTTTGAAGAAAAAGATCACAGCTTTGTATTCTGATATTATTTATATTTATACGCGCAGTTGCCAGCTGCAAAATTGCAATTGAAAATCTTATAATATTAAAGTTCCTGAATTCGTGAAATAATGTTTGTGATTACTGAAATAATGTCTTATCACTTGTAGCAAGTAAAATGAACAGTTGAGGAAAACTTCATTGTCAAATTGCATAACGTTTGACCGGTCCAAATAATGTTGGTTTTAAATACGAGTGTTTTCAATTCTTCGCATATTTTAGGTTACAAAATCTTGAGGGAGTTTATAAATTTCAAATACTAATAACTCAGAGATAAAAGCACGTATCAACATGAATGAAAAGCCAGTTTGCAGAAAAAATCCTGCTCTTATGGAAAATATTCATACAAATTTGGTTACTTGTACAAATTTTAAATGCAATCCAGTCAATCTTTTAAGTACTTAAAATAGAGGTTACTCGGCATTTGATCGCATCATTGTTCTATGGAAAGAAAAATAAAATCAGTCCGTGATGGAATATGGGGATTCGAGACCGTGGAAGACAGTGCACCAAAGAAAACTGTCCCGAAGTGTACCTGCTTTAAACTTTTGTCAATGCGGCAGCGGCGCGGTTCTGTCGGTGCACAGTGGGCAGCAGTCAACGTTGCTCTATGTAAACGTCAGATAATATAAAAGTTCCTGTGCAGAAAACACACTGGGATAACATCGATAGCCGGAGACGAGGAAACATATCTTAGTGCTTTGTCACTGTTATTAATTGAAAATGGTGAGTTTATTTTTGAAATATTTGTTTCATGTTCAACTCAGCTCTGTTTCAAAATATCCGAATTGTGAAGATGAAGACGAGGAGACTAAAGATGAAGTAGATGATGAATTGAATGAGTGAATAAATATATTTTCCTATACATTTCTTGATGGTGATTTTTGGAGATTCATTTCTCCATACCCTTTCTCGATATCATTGAAAAACACTCTCATATTTCGTTACCTCCGGTCCGCGTTTGATTTATACAATAAGTTGATCTTTTCTCGAATTTGCGAATAATTTTCATAACAATACTTCTAAATCTCAATAACGACAGTTCTCAACGATTATTTACCCACATTTATATTTAAGAGTAGTAGTTTGAGAGTTTTTTTCAAATATTCTCCTCCTTCCCTCTTACCCCAATGTATCCGCGATGCGGGGGATATGACTCGAATGCGGGGCGGGAAAATCGTTTGAAATAATTTGTACCTACTATTTTTACAAATTTTTGCTCAGTTTCATTACTCAGGACTAACAATTTTACATATTCATAGAAAATACACCAAAAAACACGATTTCGGGAAGGGGTTGATGCCCCGGGAGGGGATTTAATTGTTGAAAATAATTCGCCCCATTATTAATACCGTTTTTCACTCATATTTATTGCCCAGATCTGAAATGTCAAGAAAATACCTTCCAGAAAAAAGTTTTTATGATTTTGGGGGGGTTGCACCCCCTTAGGGGGTGATAACTTTATTGCTAATTATTCAAACCTCCGTGACGATCGACTTGCAAAAAAGAAATCGGTGCAGCAATTTGAGTTGAAGTTTTATGAGAAAATTGCTCTGTTTATTGGCCGAAATAGGAAAATAGACGTTTTGAAATTATCATTAATCTCTCTTATAAAGTCTGGTAAGTGATAGAAAATCTATCAACCATTCTAAATAATAGAGTCCTTTACTAACGTATAGTTTGGTTTGGGTAAGTTAAAAATGGTTTTTTTTTCGTTGGATAGTGGCTAGCCATATTAAATTTATTTAAATGTTTTTCATGCTAACCGTTTCTGATATGAATATGGACTCAACAGTATGTAATTTATGTAAAACAAAAAGTCGTTTGCTTGGATCACGTGCCTTTGCTTTCTATATATATCTTATAGCTCTTTTTTTCAAGATCAAGATGCTTTGCATGCTATTATTATTGAATACTCCCCAAAAAGGGAGGGGGGAACTTAGATGAGATTCTATTAATGCGTGGGATCCTGTTTTTGCTGCAGAGGACCCAAGTTCATACGTCACCATTTTTACAGCGAAACAGCCGTAGACCAGTTTCTTATTTAGATTTATGGAGTGCTCTTCAAATTTGAGATTCTTGTCAATGAACACCCCTAGGAGCTTGGTGTTGTTACGGCTCTCTATGTAACTGTTATCTAATTGAATATTACCGAGATCGCACTTAAAATATATTATATTGGTTTTATTAACGTTTAAGACAAGACTATTTGAGTCACACCAACTTTTTACTTTCATCACATCGCAGTTGATTTCCCTTTCCAGGTCAATTGTATTTTTTTCGTTCCATAGGATCGTGGTGTGATTTGCGAAAATCGTGAATTTCCCCGAGATATCTATTTTCATCATATCATTGAAAAACAACAGACAGAGAGTGGGCCGAGTATGGACCCTTGTGGAACTCCACAGTTAACTAGTGCTTTATCACATAGAGTCGATAGGTTTACCATTTGCGTGCGGTTAGTTAGGTAAGACTCCATCCATTTGTTTACTCCTCCTCCGAAGCCATAGTGGTGAAGCTTTGCCAGTAGTATTTGATAATCAACGCAATTAAAGGCCTTGGAGAAGTCGCAACTACCCGTCGTTGATATTTGTGTACACTTTCTGGAGAAATGAGAATATGGCATCACATTAATATTGGGGAAGTGATCTTGGGGGTTCATCTTTGGGATTAATTTTGGGGATTCCTGAGGGTTAATCTTGGGGATGTTTGTGGAGTGTAGGTAAGGGATGATTGATAGGTAGAAACTGCCCATGGATTTATGTCGAGTAGTAATACTAGGAAAAAGCGAGACTGTGTTTTTTTTTAACTTAAGATCCAGGAGGAATGAGGGATTGAGTTCAGCAATGGTCCCCACATGTCATAGTTTTTTATATTATTCACAACAGAGAGTTAGTTCATTTTGGGTATTCCGGCACACTTTTTACAAGAAAAATCTAAGAGGTCTTGCATTTTTTGAGTTTTTGAGTGGGTTTTTTGAACACCTGGCGGACCCCGGTTTTGATCGAGAATATTGCTCGCTGATTGGTGATAACTTTACAATGGAGAGAGAATAGAGGAAATCACAGACAAACACAAGATTAATATACAATGACATTCAACAAGTACGCAACAAATAGAAAAATCTTTTTTTGTGATTTTTCAAATAAATTAATTTATCTTCAACTTAGGCTCGACTTGAAACCTACCTAGCCCCTATTAGATATTGTCGTAAATGTTGAATTTGAATTATTTTAGTGCATTGATCCATTCATCTTATTGTTTATTAATTCGTCCACGATATAGAAGTTCATTGTCATATGTGACCGACATTGAAATTAGCGAAGTCGCGTGACGAGCTAAAATCGTTGACCGAATGAAGAAAACATATTTCCTTATATAAATACAAAAGGAATAGATTGATAAGATAGTTAGTAATAGACTCCTATAGAGGAAAGAGCCCTAGTGCTCAGTTATCCTCATAGGCTAGGCCCTTTTGGCCTTAGCTGTAAGTATTAGTTAAGTGATAGGTTTAGGTAAGAGTTTTATTTGTATCCCATATTTTATTATTGAATGTCCCTTATTTTAATTGTGTATATAACTTTCCCCAGTATCCCTGTTGTTCTATAATAAATGTTTATATTCCTTTGCTACCCCTTGAGTTTTAATAGCTACCATCTGTAGCTACACCCTAAGTCGCATTTAGTATAAGGGAAACAACCCCTTATACGGCTAGGGATGCTAACCTAGTAGCCCTAGTCGCGACAATATACTGAGTGATTTTCAGTAGCTTGCAAAAACGCATTTTCAAAATTGGAAACAACTCAAATTTTATATATTTCGGAAACATTTGGATGAAATTCTTCAAGGAGATCTTTGCTGGTGCTCAATAAACAATTTGAAGGTGAATGTTTCTAAAATTGTTGTTGTATTTTACAAATAATAAATAAATAATAATAAATAAGA
The DNA here is from genome assembly GCA_944452925.2 of Chrysolina oricalcia. Classification (NCBI taxonomy): domain Eukaryota; kingdom Metazoa; phylum Arthropoda; class Insecta; order Coleoptera; family Chrysomelidae; genus Chrysolina; species Chrysolina oricalcia. Next base: position 12,978,178 of record OX101818.2, on the reverse strand, counting down.
TTCAAATAGTGCGAGAGTGATATATTATACTTCTAATTCAGTAGGTAGTAGTTGAGTTTTTCAAGAATGAAAAAGCCTTAGATAAATCGCATAGTAATACCCATATGAAAACCTCGTTCACTATTAGCTCTACCACCAATATTGCTGCTCTTGTCGAACGATTTTTCAAAAGCAAAATTATGGATTACTGAAAAATGTCTTGTCTTCGAAGTAGTTCGTCATTGTTGGTTTGTTTCATGATGATTTCAATTGATTTTCAAAAGATACAGATGATTTGAATGAGTCTATTCTTAGCTTGCATAGTATTATGGTCACGTTTCTCAATCCTTTCGAATTATTTGTTAGGTTGGGTTAATATTTGGAATTATGGGAGATTGTCTGAAAGAAGAATTATGATCAATGCAAACAACTGTGTTGAGAACATGAATACAGCACTATTAGTGTATATTCCCGACATGGAAACCAAAACTAAGATTTAATTTTTAAATTGAAAGAATCCAATTTTGTTGTTTCGATATCAGTTCGTGGAAAGAGCATAGAATGTAACATGGTTACAATCTCCTCTGCCATGCTACGCTGCTCTCATGCTTGAAATACTTGTGTCTAAAAGGATGTTTATAACGCTTGTTACATAATTTACTTTTACACATTCTGTATTTCAAACTAGTGACTTGTAAATATATTTTGTCTACATAGCATGATCAATAAAATATGAATCTATTGTTTTTTAATTAAAAAAAACCAGATTTTCATTGAAAATAAGGGATATTACTTTTATGATTACATTGCATGGTTTCGAAGTGACGTAAATGTACATTGATTAGTTTCACTCACTTTTGTTTTTGATCCTCCGATGGATCCAGGTCTAATGGATCCAGTTTCGTAAAACCTCGTCAAAATTTTGGAAACGCATCCGTGAGAGACCAACAACTGTCTGGAAATGTCGCAAGGTCGAACCCCTAACAGAGCTAATTCTACTATCCTTCTTCTCACGCAGTCTGGAAGGGGGCGACCGTTCACAAAAACTCCTCCAAGCTGATTGACACCTGCTTGCCCTGCAACAAATGGAAAATCAATAGGTATATAATATCAGTCAATAGGTATATAATATCAGTCAATTGATATGCAGAAGTGAACGTTGGAAGTTAACATACTGAATTTGGATTTAAAAAAAGTTTAATTCGTATTCCAATCACTCGCCCAATATTACTCAGGGATTGTGATAGACAGACACCTTCGATCGGATCTTCAAATTGAAAATATAGTAGGAAAACTGAGAGGTCTGTTATTCAAATTCAAATACTTGAAAGACTTTATTTACCATCTGACTACCATCTGAAAGAATATTATATTAGTCCAGTACGTGGGGGTTTTTTGAATGCAAAAGGTGGGGTAGTAGAGATTTTTTAATATGTTGTTAGGCCTGGGGCCCTAATGAAAAATCCAAGTTTTCGACCTCGTGGCGTATGCGCTCGAGCCGCCATCTTGGATTTTAAGTACAAAAATTTAGTTTTTTGATAATAACTCACACATATGTTAGGAGTTACAGCTATTTGAAAAAAAAAATGCGGAAACTTCATTTTGGTTGAGTTTTATTTATATTATATATACATTTTGGTACGTTTCGATGGTCTGGGTTGGATATTGTCGGTGTTCTGGTCCTAGTTGTCTGTGGCCTGGTCGTAGTTTGGGTCCGTAGCCTAAAAAATATCGTCATCCTCGTCCTCGCTTTCAATGCGGATTTCCGGCATATTTCCGCAAGATTCCCCGTAGCAGAAGCCACATACAACCGAACATTTGAGCCAAGCCTTTCGGCAGCTGCATGCCCCACCACACCCTTTTTTGCAATTACAAGATATCGCTTTTAATAAGGAATCGGGAGCTGTTTTTTTCGCCATTGTTATGGGTGTGAGCCCGTGAACGCCATGCTTCCAACCCCATTCTTCAGGATTTTTCTTTATGCCTCTCCATTTCTGTACTTGGTGGTACGTCCTAAAAGCGTGGAATTGCGCCGCGTGGCAAAGAGGCAAGATTAAATTTGCTTTTCAGCGTAGATTTGGCCAAGCGTTGGTGGAACCCCCCCAAAAAACGAGTTGAAATTAATTTTTGGGGTAATTTCGAAATATCTCAAAAAATTTACTTTAATAAATCAAAAAATAACTTGATATTCAGAAAGGGCACAAATTTTTACGAAAAAACTCACCCTACCAAAATTTTTAGAAATCGAACGGTATTCTTGAAAAAAATTGTTGAAGTTATATGATTTCGCAATGGGGCAGGTGTTGCGCCGGCTCCCGCCAACCTGCATTTTTTCAACCAGCGCGTGAAGTGAAGTTCTATAACTCCTCACATAAATGTTCAATTCGGATAAATCTCACGTCATTTTGAAGATAAAGATCGCAGCTTTGTATTCTGATATTATTTATATTTATACGCGCAGTTGCCAGCTGCAAAATTGCAATTGAAAATCTTATAATATTAAAGTTCCCGACTTGGTGAAATAATGCTTGTGATTACTGAAATAATGTCTTATCACTTGTGGCAAGTAAAATGAACAGTTGAGGAATACTTCATTGTCAAATTGCATAACGTTTAACCGGTCCAAATAATGTTGGTTTTAAATACGAGTGTTTTCAATTCTTCGCATATTTTAGGTTACAAAATCTTGAGGGAGTTTATAAATTCAAATGCTAATAACTCAGAGATAAAAGCACGTATCAACATGAATGAAAAGCCAGTTTGCAGAAAAAACCCTGTTCTTATTGAAAATATTCATACAAATTTGGTTACTTGTACAAATTTTAAATGCAATCCAGTCAATTTTTTAAGTACTTAAAATAGAGGTTACTCGGCATTTGATCGCATTATTGTTCTATGTAAAGAAAAATAAAATCAGTCCTTGATGGAATATGAGGATTCGAGACCGAGGAAGACAGTGCACTAAAGGAAACTGTCCCTAAGTGTACCTGCTTTAAACTCATTGAGATTCTAAAACCTGAAAAATATCGGCTTGGGACCTTGTCAATGCGGCAGCTGGCGCGCCGCTGTATAGTATACAGCGGCGCGATTCTGTCGGTGCGCAGTGGGCAGCAGTCAACGTTGCTCTATGTAAACGTCAGATAATATAAAAGTTCCTTTGCAGAAAACACTGGATACTGGGATAACTTCGATAGTCGGGGACGAGGAAACATCTCTTGGTGCTTTGTTACTGTTATTAATTGAAAATGGTGAGTTTATTTTTGAAATATTTGTTTCATGTTCAACTCAGCTCTGTTTCAAAATATCGCAATGTCAGATATGACTTATATTTCCAAAATTCCAAAGGTCCACCTAGGAATTCAGGAGAAAATGTTTTTTTGTAACTGCACGACCGGCTGCATCAGAGACTCCTGCATGTGCAAAAAGAGTGGTCTAAAATGTACCAATGTTTGTAATAAATGTACCACAGATATCTGTAGAAACTTGGCAGTGATTGTTCTGGATTGTGAAGATGAAGACAAGGACACTGAAGATGAAGTAGATGATGAGTTGTATGAGTGAATAAATATATTTTCCTATACATTTGTTGATGGAGATTACTTGTGGATTCATTTCTCCATACCCTTTCTCGATATCATTGAAAAACACTCTCATATTTCGTTACCTCCGGTCCGCGTTTGATTTATACAATAAGTTGATCTCTCGAATATGCGAATAATTTTCATAACAATACTTCTAAATCTCAATAACGACAGTTCTCAACAATTATTTACCCACATATATATCTAAGAGTGGTAGTTTGAGAGTTTTTGAAATATTCTCCCCCTTCCCTCTCACCCCAATGTTTCCGCGATGCGGGGGATATGTCCCGTATGCGGGGGCAGGAAAATCGTTTCTAATAATTTATACTTATTATTTTAACAAATTTTCGCTCAGTTTCATTACTCAGGACTGACAATTTTACATATTCATAGAAAATACCCCATAAAACACGATTTCGGGAAGGGGTTGATGCCCCGGGAGGGGGTTTAATTGTTGAAAATAATTCGCCCCCATTATTAATACCGATTTTCACGCATATTTATTTCCCAGAGCTGAAATTTCAAGACAATACCTTCCAGAAAAAAGTTTTTACGATTTAGGGGGGTTGCACCCCCCCAGGGGGTGATAATTTTATTGCTAATTATTGAACCCTCCGTGACGACCGAATTGCAAAAAAGAAATCGGCGAAGCAATTTAAGTTGAACTTTTATGAGAAAAATTGCTCTGTTTATTGGCCTAAAACATTTTAATCCGTTCAAAACTTGACAGTGTTTCAAAACAGGTTATTATGAAGATCTCAGGGACGTAAATAATAATAATGTATTCCGTTACGAAATGATACTCCAAAATACAAGTCGTACAGTTTACTCTTCAACAAACTTCTCACTAAAATATAAGAAATTGGTAATTCACAAAATACTCTTCGGAATGAAAGGAATTCTTCGATCATGGGCCTCAACTTACCCAAATGCAGGTACAAAGTGTATTAAATATAAACAGAGGGAAACCAGGAAGCTTTCAGTGAGAAGAATGTGTTTACAGACAATCAATGTTTAATAAATTGATTGTCTTGACAGCCTTAATTTAGCACCATTCACTACAGAGTGTAAACAAAATTAGTTCTCAGCATTCATCACGCTGCAACAGGGGGGCCATCTTATGGACAGACTGTATAATGTTGATGACGTATTGCAGTAGCAATATAAAGTACTAAATTTTCATCTGGAAGGAAAAAAATGAATGGGTAAACATCAAATTTGAATAAAATGTTAATGCCAAGCATACATGTGAATATTTTTACCTGGGCAGCTTCATCCCTTCTTGTTAAAAACCTCTCATAAACACACATGATCATAAATCATGAGAGTGCTTCGCGTGATGATCTACCGTACACCTGCTAAACGTACAGGACCACCGAAACTTAGATTTTTTCCTCGGTAAAAATCGCCCGAAAATTGAAATTGCTAGCTAGCAGTTGCTCTATAATTACCGAAAGGGACGACGGATTGCGGGGACCACAAGTATTGCCTTCAAGTTACTTGATGGCCAATTACCAAAATGGACTCGTTCGAGATAATTAATGCGAAATTTACGATCTTGATTTCGGAAATTGTTAATTAGTACATTCGGCTAGAGTTCGTGTTAATTCGACATAATCGATGCTCGAGGGGAAACGGGATTCGATAGGCATCGCTTCCTGGCGTTTTTGTGGTGCTCGATCTCCATTAATCGTTATGTTTATATTACATGTGAACGATGAATACCTACCACATTTAGTGGTCTAGCGTTTATAGTTTGGCGATATAGGGATGGAACCGCTTGGCCTGTTATTATTTTCGTGTGGATAACTAAACGGAAAAAATGGTCCAAGTAAAATGTTTTCCTCACTTTTTCGATTGTGATAAGAAAATGAATACATATTTAAAAAAAAAAATAATTTTGTCTCTAGAAAAATGAGAATTCTGAACACATGAACTTTTAGATACAATTTTGTTTACACACAGCAAGACTAGCGTCTAGGTTGAGTCAAAAATAAATGCCCATCGGACACTTTCGTTTATCTTCGATCACAGCCGTTGGGTTTGACAGTTTGTGTCTTCTTCATTTACGATTCGCGCCAGCTGGCAAGGAAGGAAGAAGGAAGAATTCAGCTGAAAAATCAAGAATTCGGAAATAACCAAAATCCTAGTCAGGGAAATCACTGCCTTCTGTTCTAATATTAACATTAACCGATGAGCATTTAATTCTGACTCAACCTAGACGCTAGTATACAGCAAGTACTTCGAACACTAGATAATTCAGTTTGTATATGTCAGGTCAACATTTTACTAATGCTGGAAAAGTGTATTTTCTTATTTATCAACTTTCGTTTCCTCAAAAGTAAATCATTACAACAGAGACCGGTGTTACAGGCATTATACAACAATTTATTTGCAGTAGAACTTGGTGTTCCTACGAAAATGTAACGTGTTCACCTACTTTCGACCAGTTCGGGAGTAACCGCCGCACCTGTTCAACAACGTTTTCGCAAAACTGGCCACATTCTAATTGCAGCATTTGAGTCGAGGATTCGACTTTCGGCAATGGTGGAGGACAGACGGCGTCCTTAGTTGGAAGTCAAGTAAATGTGTGTGATTGTTAAAATTTGTTGAAAATTAGCAGTATTGTGAATCGTTTATAAGTGTTTTGTGAATTTGTCTAATTCTCTAGCTTCCTACGCCGGTATCCAGGCCAGATGACAACGGATTTGTCGGAGCTAGTGGCATACTGCTATTTAAACCTACTGGAATTCATTAATATGGGATGCAGTATTGCCTAGAGCAAGACAACTGCGTTCCAGTAAACTAGAGGCTGGATATATGTCTAAACGACGAAGTCCAATTAATTAAGTTAATTAAGTCAGTAGTTGTATGTTGACGTGTTACATCAAGTGCCGGAATCACACTGTTATTAGTGTTATTACTGTTGTGTGTTGTGTGAATAGTGTTAGTTTGATATATGCATTTTACTTGTTGGAATGTATAATGTGGATTTTGACCTAACATCTCTAGAGTATTGACATTTTATGTATTAAATGATCAGGAGAAATTTCCAAAAGACTACACAACAGTTTTGTTTCAATAAAAATATTAAAAATTAATATATTTTTATTTCCTTTCTTCATTACCTTTTATTTTCAATTTTCAGAACGTTCTAATTCTTTTTTATGTTATATATAACTTGGATTTGTTATGATCATAATAATAATAATAATAATAATAATAATAATAATAATAATAATAATAAAGGTCTTTATTTTCATCAACCAGGTAAACATAAAATACATTTTTGAGTAATATGAGCTTCAGGTTGATAGAAAAATGCCGAAGATCAGGTGACAGCACAATCTGTGGTTGCAGATAGCACTGTCTCTGTTTAATGGGAAAAGACATCAGTTTGCCTTCTTGTTCATTCATTCATACTGATGAATACAAACAGATTCAACAAAGTTCCGAAATTCCTAATTTTGGAACAGGTTGTACTGGGTGATCCAGTAAGGGTGGCCAGGGCCAGAGGCGATGGTTTCTTTGAAAGAACCATCAAATTGTTGTGTACTTCTTTCCATATCAACAAATAGTTCACGAAAAACTATTCTCATAAAAACTGCAATCTCTATCTCCAGTTTTTCTTAAGTAGTGTATTTTGCTAGCATGGAAAGAGGTACTTGATTATCATAATCCAAAGAAGAATTTGCAGCAAAACTGTTGGCAAAAATATTGGCAACATGTGGGGGATAATATTCAATGCTTAAATACAATTAGCGCGATAGTATTCTCCTTGAGGAACGTTGCACAAATAGATGTCAGCTGTAATTCAATATCTTTGAGAGAAAGTAGCTATTTCTGATGAATATTTACCTCATATTTTCCACTTTGCGGGAATGTGTGGAGAGAAGGGTTTTTCGTCTTCGTCGAAATAACTCGTTTAATTTATTAGAAACTCTCCGGCACACTTTTGATTTATAGAATATAATTTATTTGACTACGTTATGCATAATTAGATTTGTAGCAAGTCAAAATGGGGTACAAAAAATTAGTTATTATATAGAACAATAGAGTGATGACTATAAACTAGTTATATATATTAAAAGAAATATTAGGGTACCAGTAGAATAAAATAAAATATAATAATAATAATATCAATAGATGACAAATACAATAAAATGTAAATATAAAATGTAAAAAAGAGAATGAGAAAAAAATTTCACATAATATATCCAATGCAGACGAAGATCATAATTGAAAGAAAGGTGTCTAGGTGAATGGAGCCTCCATATATTCTTGTATCGAATAAAAGGATTTTGATGTGTGGTGGAAGTTTGTTGTATATATTAACATCTCAAGTGTTATGAGTGGATGCTGTTACCAATCAATGATATTATCCAAGCGAATATCACTGCCAAGATCACTTTTTTTGCAGACGATATAACATTCCTTTGGCATGATAAAACAGAGCAACACCTTCTTGACAAAATTGAAAAAGAGTTAGTGCTAATAAAACAATTGTGTCACATTTGGGCACATGCAGCTCTTACCCACAAATACATGTTTTTGTACTGCAAAAAGGAGCTCTGAGGTATATCTGCAAAAAAGGCGAAGAGATTCATGCCGGCAGTTATTCAAGGATCATAAAATTCGAACAGTAACATCTATATACATTTTAGAATCCGTTATCCTAACACAGAAAAACAAAACTCACATTGTAACCCATGAGCTCTACCATAACACTTGTCGAAGCAACTTCATCAGATTACCTAGACCAACTAACAATATTGTGAGAGACTCAATAATGTACAACGGCATCAAATTGTATAATCACCTGCCTATAAACAATAAGGCAACAACAGTTACTACACAATTCAAAAGGGATATAAAAAACTCCTGGTACAACAATCATTCTATGAAATATAAGAATACTTTACCTCCAACCTCTGACTTGATCAGATCTCCTTGCTAAGGAATTATTTCATAACCCTTGCAGAACTTATGAATGAATGTGGAAAGTAAATTATTTGTTAGTTTTATATGTACACATTACTTGTTTTGAGTTTATATTTAACATTTTTTTAATTTACTACAGTTTGTATTTGCTCGAATGTCCTAAATGTCTGAATACACTATATTTTAGAGGTTCATTTATATATCTTTCTATCATATTTTTATTTTTTGTTATACCATATATCCACATGCTTTGTCTTTAAGAACTCGATTCTTCCGACATTAAAGTAAAGTATTTACTACTGTTTGTATTTTCTTGAATGTCCTAAGTGAATGTATACACTATATTTTAGAGATTTATTTATATATAATTGTTTCATATTTTTATCCTATCGTTATTTTTAGTTATACCTTATATCCACATGCTTTGTCTTTAAGACCGATTCTTCCGACAATAAAGTATATCTTGAGTGATTGTAAGTTAATTTTAAATAAATTTTTGTGTTAGTGTGCATTGACAATAAAAAGCTGAATGAATTTGGTGAAGTATCCACTCGGCAATAAGTCAGGTGATGATTCTACCACAATTTAATATGTATGCAAATAGTCCCTGCCAAAGTCAAAATTAATTTCTACCTGCCACAAACATTCGACCAATCCGAAATTAATTGATATTTTCTGCAAACCTGTCTTCTGAATTTATTTACCAAAATTCACTATTTATAATCATCGGCCCGGTGTAATAAAAAAACTGCAATTTACTGTTATATATTCATACATTTTTTGCAACTATGCAGATCTTCATACTTAGAAATATATAATTATTTATGAATCAAGCCGTCACCTGCAGACGAAGAGTGTCACTGGTATATTTTGCCCATTGCGGATCCATTAAACAGCTGAAATGGAATTCATTTGTCTCTAATGTAATGATAATGACGGGTTCTCGAGAAAATAGCACGTATCTTCAGAGTAGGAGTGATCATTTGTTGTTCTGGTCTTCACTGGATAATCAGGGTCGTGTGGTTTCTAGGATGGGGTTGCAAATATAACTGAGGTCCTATTATTATGCCATTCGAAGAAATTGTATCAAATGAAATAATTACAGGAATGGCAAATTGCTGCCTTACAAAAAGTCAACTGCAAATCGTAGTATTAAAAACTACGACGATCCAAGACAAATTAGTACAAAAGGCAACAAAAGAATGGTAGAAAGACAAGAATCGAATATACCAGGAACAATGCAGAGTGCCGTTATTCACAGTTAACTAATATGCCCCTTTAAATAGGCCTTGCCCTCTCACGCCTATGACTGTAAAACAACAGACCTCATAAAGGAAGTAGATTTCGCATAGCAAAATATTTTTGACCCCTCCTATGCGCGCCGCCATGCTAATACATTTGACGTTGGTATCAATGGAACTCCAGGGTCGATGTTGGTACTGGTGAAAAAACAATTAAGAAATTAATTAGCTTATATAGCGATCATAGCTATACAAATGATATGAATTTGTTTTATTTTCATTATTGATGGTTTTTCTGGAAGAAACGATGATTTTGTCAGCAGTTGTGTGAATTTGTTTTCATTAGTCCATTAGTTCATTTTATTGTGTTGTGAACTGTTGTACAATTGGTATTCTAGTATAATAATATCGTAGGTGAGAAATTTCACAATTCTAGTGTGCTATATTTTTACTGATTTAATTGATTTTTAGATTTTCAAACACATCCCAGAGAAAGTGGTTAGAAGCAATATATAAAGATCAAACTATTTCCATTTCGAATGAAGTTGTTTGTTTGGACTATTTCACTGAAGAAGATTTTGATAAAACAGGAAAACAAAATTCTGAAGCCAGGAGTAATACCTACCATCACAAAGTTTTTCCAGAAAATAAATGGAACCTGGTCCCCCAATATGTTTTTCTACCAGTGATATATTGTAAGTAGATAATAATACGTATATTATTATATTAATACGTATATTATTATATTTATATATATTTTTTCACTTTTCAGCGTTGAACAAGAAATAGCTAGCGCTACCAGAAGATGATATTAAAAGGATTTTCCTCCAGTTCATCATCACCCCATGGGCCCCATGGGCCGTGGTGGTCGGCTGGTAAAGCGTTCGCCTCGCAAGCGTGGGGTCGTGGGTTCGATCCTCCGATTCACCGGTCTCGTGCATGGCATCACACGTTAAAAGGTAAGGGCTGCGTCTTCCCTAGCTCACACAAGTCTCTCGAAGACTTCCGAGGGTTGCGCGTAGGGGTGCAACCGGTTGACGGAAATAACAATTTTAACAACAACAATAACAATTTTAAAAGAAGAAAAACTAAGTCCCCATCCCCATCTTCTGCAAATTCATCTGTTAAAAGAAGACTTGTTGAAACATTTCATAATTATTTGTAGGTAGAAATACAGAGGTTTTAATCAAACCAAATATCTGACATGTCTATGCCAAAGAGAGGGAGAGTAGTAAATATATTCAGAAGACAGTCACCTCACCATTTACTGAACACAAAAACACACTAAATTTTAGAAATTTGTATCTAGATCTCCTGCATAACATTGCTACATTCACTCTCCCAATTTACAGAAATGTCGATTACAATCTAGCCTGAAATATATACCTTTTTCATTTTAAATTTTAGTAAAGTACCAAATGATAATTCCTATGCCGAAAACTTATTGAATCAGAAAAATAGAGTACTCACTGATCGTATGATCGTATAAAGTTTTCGACAAAAAAACTGAGGAACGCCCTTAAAATAAATAGAAGATTAATTATTAAAATTAAAACATTGTCACAAATTATTGTAAAGATGAAAAGGAAATTCAAGGTGTGATTAAGAATTTCCTTCATTTCTAACGATGTTCTTCCATTATTTCACCATTTTCTTTTTCGTAGAAATCAGAAGATAAAAGAAAAATATAGTAAGCTTGTATTGATGTGAATTTGATGATTCATTTACCATCGACGATATTTTCATATTTTTCTGTCCATCTGGTAACTCTCTGATTTAAAGTGACTCGGTAAAACTTATCTTGCATCTCATTTTGTTTCAACCATTAGAAGAGTATATAGATCAACAAAAAGTGATGCCAACTTAACTGTTTTAGCATGATGGCGGCCATGATGAGAGGGAAAATTTTTTTTGCATTGGCAAGGCGGACTATGCGATATCTATTTCTTTTATGAGGTCTGTGTATAGAACTCCGAATTCCGAATGACAACAAAATCCTGTCAAAGTGATAATTCTCATTTTCTAATGGCGTATATATGTATATATCTAGAAATACTATTGAAAAAATGTTGTATGAGACACGTAAGTAAGGTGTTTTTTTTCTACTCGTAGGAACAATCAATCTTTCCCACTCGTAAAAATGTACCACTTCACTCACTTATACAATACAATACTTTCCTGATACTTTTACAAGCATAGAAATCGTCAAATACAAAAAACAATAGTATATTGTACAACTAGTGCGGAAAATATTCTGTTTCCGAGCAAGTTTTACACTATATTTTTCTACGACCGACCTGAAAAAAAATACGAGATTTTACTTTTGAAACATAAACAAATAAATAAAATTTTGCGAGTCTCCCATTTTACCCAACAACACATAATTTTTACAGAATAACTTTGTTTTAGGATGTGCTTTATTTAATATTGATTTTCGTAAAAAAATCACGAATTTCTGGAAAAAAATGAATCTCGAAATATTCAACAAGTACCCCACTATGTTCGAAATTAATTTGCCAAATTTGAAATAAAGGCGGCCACCTCAATTTGTTACTGGGAACTATAAAATTATAATTTTCTCTTAGAGTCTGTAGCCAGAGGCAAGGCAGGTAGTATCTCTTTCCTGAAACTTGTGGCAATGTTTCTTTATGTAAGTAACACAATTTGAAATAATCATGTTGAAATTTTCAATTCAATAAATCACTGCTCATATACGAAAATCACCATAATTTTTACACATGGTCCTAACATTATTTTTTTGAAAATTAACAAATCATTCAATCGACCACAGTTAAAGTAGCAGACTAAGCATAGTATAGTTTATCCAATCTCAGTTGAATATGACTTCATTCAGCTCAATATATAGGGTTAGTTCAAAATAGCATATGTTGTAATAACGAATGAACGATGAAAACGGAAATTAAATAAATATATAAAGAAAACAGTAGACCAGATTGAGTATATTTTACGTGTAAGCGTTCGAAGCGTGGAAAGCAATCAGTAATGCGCTGACCGCCTGTTGCATAAATTACCGTAAATCACCTCTTAATATTTTTATTGCTGTCCGGCAGCCTGGTGATATTTATGAAAAGAAGAACAGTAGCGTACTTAATGAACGATCAAACAGAACTCAATATTTTCCCTCTCCTTAATTTGTTTTGCCGTTAGACTAGGTATAAATATAAATAATTATTGACAAACACTATTTGTTATCATAGTTATCCGAAAACAGGCATAAAACTGTTCCCAAATTAATTAACATTTTGGGAATATAAAAGAAGGACATTGTAATAGTATGACTCAGAATACTTCTGCTTGAAGAATCCATCGTATTTGCAAAACATATGTTGCGGATTTTAAAACTAAAAGTGTGAAACTCAACATTAAAGTTTTAGTATAAACGTTTGTGTATTTAGTGTTGCAACATGGCATTTTGGAGACCATTCGAAGAACGTGAGGAACAAGAATCACAACCGGATGAACAATGGGAATTTAAAAACAAAGATCTTCATGTTCAGACCCAAAGACTTGTTCTGAATATATATAAAAATCTTAAAAAGGAAATGAACGACAAATGTGACAATGAAATTTTCAGAAGGATATCTCATCTCACCAGTTTGGGGCATTCAACTATTTACAGAGTGGTTAAACAACGGGATGTTGTAGATCTTTATTGTAAAAGAAAACGAGATCAGAAATTAAACAAAGTTGATGAGGCCAGAAAAGATTTTCTTCGAAGACAAGTTTATGATTTCTATAAGCGAAACGAAGTACCCACCTTGGAATCAATCAAAAACAAATTATCTGATTATCCTGCGTATACATATAAGTCGCAGGAAACACTAAGCCAAATTCTTTTAGACTGTGGTTTCAAACACAAAAACTAAATCAGCGAATGGCTATAATCGAATCACCCCGGCTCGTTCTGCAAAGGCAAGATTATTTGCGACAAATGAAAGAACATCGGGAATCGAAGAGACATATTATAGTATATCTTGACGAGACTTAGTTGATAGTCATGATGGGTAGATAACTCCCAAAACTGTTGTCTCCAAGCACCATGTTCCAGAAGAGTACGTATAATTATTGTACACGCGGGTAGTGAAGATGGTTTTGTACCGAACGCGTTGCTGTTGTCAACAAAACAAATAAAAAAATGTTTAGCAGATTATCATGAGGATACTGCAACTTTATTCGAAAAATGGTTCAGTGAACAATTATTACCAAATATACCACCAACTTCTGTTATTGTAATGGATAATGCGTCATACCACTCGCGTCAAAAGATAAAAATACCGACGAAAGCAACAAATAAAGTAGACATTTTGTAATTTATGGCTTATAAAAAATTGAATAGTCCCCAAAAAGCCACGAAGGAGGTAAGTATTACTACGTATAATTAAAAATTAAAATCTTCAAAAAGAATATATTATTGATGAACTTTGTAAACATTCATACGCTTCTGAGGTTACCTCCGTATTATTGTGATTTCAACCCCATTGAATTGGTTTGGGCATTTATAAAAAACAAATTGAGAAAATCCAATCAATGTCCAAATCTAAGCGGAGAAGTAATAGAAAATGTTAGGAGAATCTTAGGAGAGGAATATAAAGATCTTTGGACAGAATGCATTTTACATGTGTTTTCAAAAGAATATTTCCTTTTACCATCCATTAAACCATTAATCATAATCATGGGTGATTCGTCTGATTCGGAGGATTATGATGATTGAGTCTCGCCACGACTTTGATGTGTATATAAGATAGCCGTTCCAGCAAATAAATTATCAATGTTTTCTGATGTTTTCTTGTTCTAGTTTTTTGAACGACTTGTTTTCGGTGTGTCAGATAACTTGTCAGATAACTTGTCAATACGTTACGAGCAACGTCCCGTACCCATACACGCGCAATCCTTCAATTCTATTCATTATAAGAACAAGACACATTATATTCGCAAATTTCTATACAGCAAGTAATACGCAAAGTTATACCCAAGTAAGAGAAAATACCTCCTCCTATGGTCGGCAAGTACATTCAAAGAGGCGAAGTCATTGACGTGTTAATCCGGTTTTACAGCTCATTCAACTGAGATTGGATAAACTATAATAGCTTAATAAAATGTTGATTGGGACAACATTTCTGATGACAAATAAGAGAAAGAGGGTAGGACCTAGGGCATTACCGTGAGGGGCACCTGTTTTGAGAATAATATTTTCCCGATTCGATCATATTCTGTTCTGTCGGTTAAAAAGGTTTAATTCCATTTGAGACTTTGACCGTGAACACCAAAGTCATGAAGTTTATCAAAGAGGAGTTTATGATTGATGGTGTCAAATGCACGTGTCAAATCAAAAAGGATTCGAGATCACCATTGACAGCAGGTCCAAAACTGCGGGAAAACAAAGCAAATGTCATTTAATTATCTTTTCTTGACAGTTGACGACTTTTTGATATTTTTTTTAATTATTGAATATTACTTTACCTCAACTTTGGAGTGCTTTTATATAAATGCCTGTTGTGAAAATTCATTTCTGCAATTTTTTGAGATGAAATGACAATTTTTATCAATTATTTTAATGCTGTCTAGAAAATAAATGGATTGATTTACTCCAGTTATAAACCAAATTTCTCTCACTAGATGTGAAAACATTCAAAATGAAGAGTTCAACTGTTCACGGAAGCAAATACAGGTATGTTTATGAATTAGTTTCCCGATTTTCAGTTTAATTCCCAATGTTTTAGCTAATTTCTGGTTTCTGGGAAAAGAGTTCATTGAGACATTTGCAGACGAATAATTCTTGCATTGTAGCACTGGACAATTTTTTCTTGGCTTACTTGTCACATCAAAGCTATGCTTCTTCCATTAAATCAAAAAAATTGAACCAAATATAGAATGATAAAGAAATAATCACTAATTTATTAACACGCGATCTTATGGCAGAATGTTCGTTTTCCCGGAGTTTTATATACACATTTCGAAATGTAGATGTCGCCCACTCCGTGGTGACCCCGAATACTGATCGCTTTCTCACCATTATCAAATTTTAACTTTACACACTAGGGCGTAAAGAACCTTTTTTAGGTATCTTAGTACTAATCTATAATATAATTTACTAATAATAATATATAATCTATAATAATCTACTAATCTATATGTAGATGGTAGAATAATTATTGTATGTTATTTTTGACTCAAGTGATTATCGAATTCGCCACAAAAGTTCACTCCATACGCTTTACATGTATGCAAATGAAAAATAAAAATCTGTTGTCTTTGTGTTATTTTGTTTTTTTTTTCGACGTTTATTTCTAATATTTATTCATTTAAGGGCATAAATAATTATCTACTATTCCCGATAGTAAGTTATTACGGTGAGTTCGAATGACCTTTTGATCTCATGAAAGTGATATATGTTCCTGAACCATCAGAATTTCTCGATTTGTTAGCGCAATCATAATGTGCTTGTTCCTGGTTATAATTTATTGACAGTAAACCGGATGGAATATAAAACAGCAATCTAATATACTGTAACCGCGAGCTTCTATAATGGTTATGCTAATTCGAGCGTAGGTATCTACAGCTTCTTCTATTTCACTATACCGGGTGATCGTTAACTACGGTACGTCGCTTGAAATGCTTACGCGAGGCTAAATCAGGTGGCCATTGCGAACAACTCTTTACACAGATAAAGCTGACAATGATATACTTACCTTCTCTGATTCACAAAAAAAATCAAACACTCTACATTGTCAAATATTAGAACATGCAGTGGTGCGAATTTTGTCACTTTCAAAAATATAACCATCTGCTTAATTGACTAATTAATTTTGTAACGAGTCGCCATGTATCTATAAATTGGCCCCCAATGTGGGGTGCCAATTTGTAGGGGGTTACTCCTGAGCCCGCCAAAATATGTTTCTCCATCAGCCAAATAAGGAACTCGATAACCCTATACAATTTGAGAACTGTTTGGGGTAATTGAGTTTACTTTGACATAACCCCAGTAACAGGTGTATATTTCAAATAAAATTAAAAGTGCAAGTCATTTCGTCCGTGTGAGAAATGATCAAAGGTGAAAATATGATATGAAACTGTATCAAATACAGTACCAGCACAAGCTAAACTATAACTAATAAAAGATGCGACTTGAAATTCGTATACCTTCACAGGGCATTAATATTATTGTTGATAAGTATTCCATGTTGTCGATATTTCAAAATTTTTACTCTGATTACATTTGGATGACATTATCCAAAGTAATATTTGCCATACAGTGTATGTTTGGAATATCCACTTTTAATATCATCTTGATAGAAAAGGTTTTTTAAAACTTGTGATATACTTTTTTTCGTTTTGTAATATTTGTTGATTATTAAAAAAATTGAAAAATTTTCAAGTCTGTCCTCAATTGTTCTTTTTTCAAATTATTTCCCTGGCTATTGATATCACTGAAAAAATTCATTCAAAAGTCTACATCTCGAATTTTTTTCAGAAAAAAATTCATGGGAACATTTTGTAGACCTGTTTGAGCATGATAAAAGTGTTCATTTACATTTTTTCCAATCTGTGTTAGTTTTCGAGTTTTTGGTGTTTAAAAAAAACAAAAAATTACGTGCACACGTCAATTTTTTTTAAGATATGAAAGAAATGTATGAAAACTTTTTGTAGATCTGCTTTCGATTTCTCGTTTCTTTATCGAGTTTTGCTGGTTTTAAAACAAACGGAAAATTTTACAAAAGTCCACACCATAATTTTTTTTTCAAGATATGAAGAAAATTCCTGCGAACTATTTGTAGATCTGTTCTAGAAAAACAAAAACGTTCATATACATTTTCTCGATATCTCGTTTTGTCTTCGAGTTTTTGGGTGTTGGAAAAAACGGAAAATTATTTCAAGTCCACATCTCAAATTTTATTTTCAAAACATGAAAAAATTTTATGGAAAATTTTGGTAGATCTATTTGAGTACAATAAAACTGTTCATAACCATTTTTTCGATATCGCGTTCCTTTATCCACTTTTTGCTGTTTTTTTAAATTGAAATTTTTTCCATTTCCACATTTTTTTTCAAGTTATGAAAAAAATTAGTGGGAACTTTTTGTAAATCTGAATGAAACCGTTTTATATACATTTTTTCGATTTTTTGTTTCGTTTTCGAGTTTCTGTCGTTTAAAAAAAAACGGAAATTTTTCCTAATCTCAATTTTTTTTCAAATTATGAAAAAAATATTCGGGAACTCTTTGTAGATCTGTTTGAGGACAATACAGAGTTTTCATACAATTTTTCGATATCTCGTTTCGTATTCGAGTTTTTGGTGTTAAAAAAATGGAAAATTTTTTAACATGTGAAAAACTTTTAGTAGAACTATTTGGAGACTATAATAGTATATTATCCAACAAGCGTATAATGATGGCTATTACCCACGATTAAGGTTACCTAACAATAATTTGATTAAATTGGAAAGTTCTAAGCTCAAAATTACGTTATTGTAAGAATACCTTTGTCATTAGATAGGTATGATCTGGCGGTTCTATTATAAATTTACTTACTTCTTCGGGAGTAGAGGTTTTAGATTTTTTCGGTTGATGGCCCTCGGACTGACGGTTTAAAAATGCCTGCAACTTCATGTAAGTCTCTAGGTGGATACTATGGTGAATATTCAATGTACTCTTCAGCATAGAATAATATGCCCACAATGATGATGACTTGTATTTTTTAGCAAGTTCAACAAAATAGACTAGGATAACATTTTCAGAAAAAGACGATGTTTTTTGTGCCAGTTGCCAATCCATAAAACTTTTGTACACCGATTTTCTGTAGCGCTAGCGGCTAATTTTAAAATGTCTGGCGGTGTACAAGACATATCTTGTAAATCAGATTCACTATTAGACATTTCTCTAATGATACCAGAGATAAGAATGTTCACAACAAATGACTCACAAACCGACTGACAGTATATCTACAAATACAGTGACAAGTAAATTTACAAATTGTCAAATTTGACGCAACGATTGAGTAACATTATTCCATCGAACTGTCATTATTATTCAATTCTATATGGTAATGCTTGGCATTACTTGATAAAAATCGCATATTTAACAGATTTAATTAATAGTTGTGGATAAAACGGAAAAACACCAGAATTTTACTAAAAAGTATTAAAATATGGCCCTGACTAAATCCAAAGATACAAAAGGTCGTAGTATACTACTCCTGTCGTGTATAACAGGGGATACCAACATCCTTTACGAACAACTCCAAAAATCTATTTGGAATTCAGCTGATATAGTAGGGTTGGTACATGTAAAAAAGCCTTCTTCACAAATACATCAAAAGAAACATTGGTTTGACTCGGAATGTTATTTTACAAAAAAGCAATTCAATGCAGCAAAAGCTGTAAGCATCATAATTTTGCAGAACCCTTCAAATCTGATTTTTTATCAGCAAAAAGAAGTTACAAAAATTCAATTGTAAAAAAGAAACGTGACCATGACAAATAAATACTGGCTGCTCTATCTGGCACAAGAAATTCTGCTGTTTTTTGGTCAACCTTGAAACAGTTTATTCACAAAGAAAATTAATGTCCTATTTCAAAAGAACAGTGGGAAATGTTCTATGATTCAAAAGCCATCTATACAATTCAATATAATATATATAATAAACGTTTGTCTCGATAGATGCAAGAGGGGCAAGTCTCCAGGTAAAGATGGAATTTGCTATGAATTCTAGAAATATCTACCTCAAAACTGGTGCTTGTATATTTTCAATATGTTTAATAGAATCCTCAAACCTGAAAGAACACCAGATAATTGGTCAGATGTAAATTATCAATGTTACATAAAAAGGGCCAAAAACAAAATCCCGAAAACTATAGGGGAATCGCCCTTATTAATTGCTGTGCCAAACTTTCCACCTTTTTGGAAATCAACAATATTCTTTTGGAGTGTCAGTCAGGGTTTCGTGAGAAACGTGGCTGCCTTGATAATATTTTATCCTCAATTCGTTGATTCAAATCCATTTGAGACTTAAGGGTCGAAAAGTATATGTTGCTTCTGTGGATTTTAAACAAGCATTTGACTCAATCAATCATGACCTGATGTGGGAAAAGCGTTACAAAACTGGCATTAGTGCAAAATTAATTCGAACAATTAAATATATGTATGATAACGCAACAGTGTGTATAATAAGAACGGCTGATTCCATTACCAAACTATGTGACATTGCTGAAGGAATCTTACAGGGTGAATCCCTCAGCCCTTAATTTTTTCTATACTTCTTAATGATATTGAAGAGTTTTTTTATTCTAAGGTATAGAGAGGTTGAGCGTTGACAACAGAGTGAGCCTTATGATGCTGGCATTCGCAGACGACTTAATATTGGTTAGTGATTCTGAGCAGGATTTGAATAGAAAACTCAAGGTTCTACAAGAATACGCTGACAAGAATCACTTGATAGTAAACAATCAAAAAACAAAAATCATGATATTTAGCAAAGGCGCTCATTTTCATAACACAAATAGACATACATTTTTTTATAATAACCAACAATTAGAAATAGTGAATAATTATACTTGCCTAGGGGTAGAATTTTCATCACATGCTGTTTTTAGTGAAATGTCTAAAAACGCGGTGACAAAATGCAAACAAGCCTTCGCTGTAGTCGCAAGTCGAATGGCGCGAACAAAAATGACCTATTGGCCTTCAAGAAGGAAATTGTATGATAGCGTTATTTTACCCTCATTGACATACAGCATAGGAATTTGGGGTCTGATATACGACGACCTCATTGAAAGGATACAAGTGTGATTTTTCTAGAAACTCCTTTTTTGCCCCAAAATACAACCCGATTATTTGGATGACACTTTGGTTTATATGTAGTTTATTTTTGAATTATAAATGATTGTTATATCTAAGTTTCTTTCGGAAAATGAATTATTGGGCCAATATGAGTTTTCTCAAGTTGATTCCATTGTCTCAAGTCTGAAGAACCAAGAAAACAATTTTCTGGGTAGAATGAAGTCTATGGATCATTCACGAACTTTCCAAGCGACTCGAAAATCAAGCCCCTCCTAAAGAAATATCGAAGAAATATCGAATACGCCCAATAATCAACGGTTTTCTTCACAGACACCTGTATGCTCGCATTCGTCATCCTAACGCCCTCCGTTGAATAATAGTGTACACTAGAGAAAAAGCGAACTGCGCCCCTATATACAAGTATTGCTAACTCATTGTCAGGTTTTTTGTCATTTATAAGTTCGCGTTATATAGTTAAACCATACATTTAATGATTCTCCCGCATACTGAGTGAAGACCTTTGCACTTTTGCAGACATGTAATATCCGCCTACATAATTTCTGAACTCGGACGGATTGACCTTAAACCCCCCGTTGACATTATTTATGTACAGCTTTCTTGGGAAGGGACGCTTGTGCACTTTTTATAAGGGTGTAAGCAGGTACAACTCGAGTGGAATGGAAGTAAAAGGATAGGTAATTCCGAACGTTATAAACAAAGCCATATAACGACACACAAAGTGTTGCTACAGAAACAAGTGAAGCAGAGGAGGTACATTAATCCTCTATTGCAAGAATTATTAAAAAACAATTAAAGAAAATATAGTTAAATCTTTTACGTTAAATATGCATAGGAATGCAAATAGGTGCCTGATATATTTATATAAAGATAATGAGAAATCCTTTAATGATAAAACAACAAGAAACGATTGAAGTTTCATTTGCTTTCCTACGTCATAAGATCGAACACTGTTCCGAAACCTTGCTAACTCTCTGTCAAGCTATAGTACCTTGACATTACTTTTACTTTTACTCCAGGGTAAGTTTTGGAACATAGTCTTTTGATATTACCATCAGCAGTACCCTGTCATGGGAAAGCCATGTGAGGTAACAAGTAACAATACAGCTGATCTGAGCAGGTTTATCCCAATTATTCCACTTGTAATTCAAATTCTTTCATGGTAATTCTCGGGTCAAAACCTAGTTTGTCCAGACTGATTATCACTTCTCATCACATTGTTACAAAATCTAATGATCCAAGTAGTATTTCTGAGCGATTTCAGCCATTTCGAGAATCGATGGAGATGGGGACTTTCAGAAGAACAACAAATAAGTGTGGATTTAGTCAACTTTAGCATAAGCATTATCATAAACATAGCGGCAACATCAAAGGTTTTTAGCATAAACTTAACATTGTTGTATAAATGGCGTCATTTGATATAACAGATTCAACTTTCGTTTTTGACATATATTTAAGCACAATTTTAAAATGATGTTGACTAAATGCACCTTTATTCGTTTATATATATGAACCACATATGAGTTTATTTTTTGGTCAGTGATTTTCTGATGGTTTTAGAGAATTACTCGTATGTTATATCACAAGACTTATAAATTGAATCGATTAAACTAACAAAATATTTTGAGCATGATTTTGCTTGGAAAATAGTTGAATGCACAATAATTTAAAAATCCCGAGACCGCGAAGCGGTCGAGGGGCTTTATTTTTAAATTATTGTGCTTGAAATTATTCATCAAAAAGCACAATCATGCAAAAAATATTTTGAAAGTTTAATCCATTAAAATTTATAGGTCATGTGATATACAAGATTATTTCTTGAATGAGGTAGATTAAAACCAACAACAAAGAATTTTATTGATAATAAACACCGACATTTTCTAACAATTTCTTTATTAAAAAATACTTTTGCTTAAGCTTTAAATACGAGACGTTTCAGAATCAAACGCTGCGTTGATGATATTTGTTTATATATTACTTTGGTTACGCATCCCAACAATGCATTGAAGAAGCCTTTGCTGCGAATTTTGCATGTAAACATTTCAAATTCTGACGTATTTTCGTTGCATTATCTCGAAATATTTGTCTGGAAATCCTATCGAAAATGGAGTTTTCACTGAAGAAAATCAATATTAGGTCATTCAAACGTTTAAAAATTATTGTTTTTTATAAACTGTTGCCAAGAATTGTAAGAATCCCAGAAAAACGACAAAACGAAAACCAATATGGAGGACGAAAATTTAATAACGATTAAACCATCTAGAATGCTAATCCCGCCAATTTTCTCGGCGAAAAGCATGACGCGTATGTGACCCGTTTACGAGTGTGCGCATGCTCGTCATCAGTGTAGTTTAGGTAGATCGTTGCCAAGTTTGAAAATCAATTGGTGTTCCAGTTCAGAGTTTTGTGTCATGAGGCAATAAAACCCATGTCATTTGAAAGAGAGAAATTTGTCAGCGTATTCAGGACCTTTTTGATCCAAAATAACCTTTTGAGAAAGGTTCCTCCGAATTTTAGGCGCGAAAGAAGATCTATCATTCTTGACAGAGATCAGAGACGGTTTTTAGAATTTCAGATTTTGTCTTGTCGTTTTGTGTAGTATTTGTTGTTGTTGGTTCTTTCATAATTCGTGAATTTTCATTAATCTTGTTCCTTTATGAAATTTTCTGATAAAACCGTTTCTTCCTACAGATAAAAAATCAACTGTTTAGTGTTGTAGTGTAGAAGTAAAGGAAAAGTACCTGAAATGAATTATTTTTGGTAGATAATTACCTGTGTACCTATATGCTTTGTTCAAAAAAGCAAAACAAAATAGCTTATTATTATTATAGCTTGACACAAAGGGCATGATTATGGTTAATGTCTTTAGGAAGAGACCCCAATGCAGAACATTTGAGTGAGAAAATTGTAATTTGTGGCATGTTTCTCATGAAGATTTATGTAAAAACCTAATGCCGTATCAACACTGTGTCTGCGAGTCTGCGTAAGCATGGCGAGTGATAAAACTTTTTGCAAACAAATTTCAAGTATTAGCCACACCGCTTATATTAAGTTCTGACTATTCTTGATTCAGTTCTTGATTCCTACAAAAAGTGCTGAACTCAATAGAGTCTCCTCAGAAAATTAATGTCAATATGAAAGTACTTTTCTTTGATGATAAGAAAAATGCTTCTGGTCTCACTTTTTCATAAACCCCAATTATGGAAATTGCACTAAGGTAACACAACCAGAAAAAATCGTAGAAATAGTATGTTAATCTCTTCAAATTATTTTAATTGAAATTAAATGCAGTTAAATATTTTGACATGAATCGTTCTATATAAAAGGAAAACCTTGAGCTTCTTATAATATGGAAGCATCCAATTTTATAAAAACAAATTTGAGTTTGAATTATTCATAATATTAGCAGAAATCAATTTTCATAGTTTCTAGTGCTTTCAAATTATTTTCCAATCTAGTGCCTGCTTGACATTCGCACCGACTACTTGGGGTGGTTCAGTAGTTTTTTGTTGAGTTTATCTACATCTGAAAAGTGATTGCGATACCAAAAATCAATGAGTCGCTTCAGAGCGATAAATAATAATAACAGTACTCTACTTTCCGATGGCCTTTGCTGAATATTTGGGATCATAAATATGTGAAAAGATGTATTCAAATCGGCTAAAAATCAGGTATAAGTACATTGAGTTTTCCAACACCTTATTCCCCGAGATTCAGAATTAACAACGTTTGTTAATCTTCACCAGTACCTTAAAAATTTACTAAAACCGGCCCTGTTACAAAAAACACTAATGACGCACATGTGCATTGCGGTCTAATCCAAACTTTTTACAACACTTTCGATATATGAGATTAGCATTCTAGAATGATAATATAAAATATATTTCTATGGATTAAACAGCAATTGTGAAATAATCACTTATTTAAACAAAATTTATTCGAAAAATGGTGGTGTCTGATTGGTCTACTTCATCATGAATGAAATAATCAAAAGTGAATAATCGCAAACTAAAAAAACGCTAGCTCGGAATAGTGCACCTTTGCGCTTTCTTTCTGAAGCGCAAACATGGTACTTTTCGCTCGGTTGTGGACATTTTTTTCCCATATGCATCCAAGTATTTGACAGCCATTGTACATTTTCTTAGTAAAATAAAATCATGATCTTATCTTAGAAATGAAATCAATATGGCCCTCATACAAAAATAAATTCGAAAACAACAACACCGATCGACACAAAAACAAACGGAAACACTTTCCTGCTGAATGAAAATAAATACCACTATACTCCGACCGAATATCGTGTACGTGTTTACCCACATATTTTTTGCGGTAATTACCGCGAGGATGAACACAAGCCGGCTCGGCAGCAGGAGACAAGGCAAGCAGCTTTTTCGCTATAGAATCATTCATTCTTACAAGCCCTGGCCGGCCGGCGGTCGGGAATTTCATTAATATTTATCGACAATGTACGTCCAATTATGAAGGCATACCGAGACCAAAAATGACTACAGATTTCTGTTCGCTTACCTACATTTAAAAAAATAAGAAGTATTCGAAAAGATGATTACGAAGATATCGCGGTGGTACGTTATATGATGTAGTTTTTTTTTCGGTGTTGTGAAGGCATCTGTCCGTTTGAAGAGACACGGATTTTGTACCAATTAGATGGAATTGTGAGTAAATTTTGTTGTTGGATTTTCATGAAGGAAGATACGATAATGAACATACGGGATTTGCGGGCTGTTTATGAATTATATACGTCGGAGCTGAGGTTCCGAGGAAGAGTAGGAGCACTTGTGTTGATTAATTTCGAAGTCAAACATCCTTTCTCAGATAATTAACACTTAATATGTACACGCAACGATTTCACAATTAATAGTATCAATATTTCCTAGTAGCTAAAAGGTGATAAGTTCAGAACTCGGCATTGAATACACCGCGAACAGGATGGTAGTATATGCAGACACTCTGCTCGCCTACAACAACTCAGCTGGAATGCCATCCAAATCTGTTCCCCTTCTTCAAAACTTCAAGTAATCGTTTTCCCAGAAGAAAGACAAAGAACTTCATTAGTAATTTCAAATTGATGGAGTCATCTTTTGATGAATGTAAACGTCATGGTGGAACAACTATACCGGATCAGAAACGATAACAGAACAAATACATTGGTACAGTTCATACTCCTATGATGTAACATTCACCACCATCATAGAAGATGGGAAAGTTACATCAAGGGCCATACCAATACTGTCAAGAGGGCAAATCTGGTACATGTATGGCTCAAAGACTAGCAAAGGAGTAGGGGCTGGAATATACGGGGAGGGGCCGAGGCAAGACATCAGTCTAAGCCTCGGTACTCAAGCCTCTGTATTCCAAGCCGAGGTAACGGCAATCTCCGTCTGCAAGAGAGAGATTCTAAGGAGGGGTCCTAGAAGCCAACCCATAGCGATTCTCTCCGACAGTCAGGCGGCGATTAAAGCCTTGCGTTCATACAGGTTTACTTCCAAACTGGTTTGGGAGGTACACCAAAACCTTAACAGCCTGGGAGCACAGAACAGGGTAATACTTGTCTGGGTACCAGGTCATAAGGGCATACAAGGAAATGATAGCGCACATGCCCTAGCAAGAGCGGGGGCAGCAACAGCTCCCACTGGACCAGAACCAGCCTGCGGAATCCCGTGTGGGGATATTAGGCAGGACACAAACAAATGGGTTAAAAACCATCATCAATCTCTCTGGGAGAGTGCCTCAGGCAATACTCACGGAAAAATGATGATGATGGGGCCAACCGACCGGCTATCAAGACATCTTCTTGAACTAAGCCGAGACTCTCTCAGCAAGGTGGTAGGACTGATGACAGGCCACTGCCACCTGAGAAAACACCTGCAACTGTTGGGGATACATCAAGAGTCCACACAATGCAGATTTTGTGATGAGGAGGACGAAACAGCCTCCCACATAATGTTTGAATGCGATGCTCTGGCTCGCATGAGGATGGATATCTTCGGACACTGCGGTGCAGAAGATATCATCCCGCAGGAAAACCTTGTGAAGAATCTCCAGGAGTTCATTAAGAGATCCGGAGTACTCACGAGATAGACCTGATAGCGGGGTGCAGAAAGGTTCTATACAGAACTACCTGCGTTTCAGCCACTAGCTAGCTCCGCCATCTAATAATAATAATGAAAATTGGTACAGTTCGGAGATTAAAGTATGCAGTTGAAACATAACATTTTAACAAAAGTTATTCAAAATTTGTTCTCTGCGTCATTTGGCTGCACCCTTATGAGCAACTCTCAGAAGTCTTCAGGAGCTAGGAATGACTTTCTGATCACCATCAATAACAAAAGGGTTTATTAATATAAACAGGTCTTTCTAAATACATTTCACAATTGAAACTACTGTTAAAATAAGATATGATGGCACTGGCTATCCGATCACCCAACATATCCACGACAGTTGTCTTCGTTAAATTTTGAAATAAGTGCCTGTATTTTGGATGATCTAGGGAAAGAACACAGCAAAAACAGTTCTGGATCTGGCTAGGTTCATAGGTCAGAGATTTGAAAAAAGTCAACTATGGCAGTTTTTGTTGATTTGAGTAAAGCTTTTGACTGTGTCTCAAAAAATATTCTGTTAGAAAACCTCGAACACCATGGATTGAGGGGTTTTATGATCAACATTATATCATCTATTTGTCAGGTCGTAAGCAAACAGTGTTTCACAATGATGAATATAGTAGTCAACTGTTAATGAATAATGGCGTCCCACAAGACAGTGTTTTAGGTCCCTTGCTGTTCCTAATCTATATAAATGACTTACCATCATCCATGATTATTAATACCAGAATAGGTAGAAACGGAGCCGATGAAACTATTGAGAATATTATTGAAACGGCTTCAGATTGTTTCCGTGCTAATGAATTGAGTATCAACAAAAATAAAACTGCGTCGATGACATTCCCAAAAATGTGATTATCAGTCAGTCAAATTCCTGTAGTGTAAACATTATTTTTATTTTATGATTACCGCATATTTTCTTGTTCTTTCTCAGCTGCTTATTTAACAAAATTTACAAAAATACCCCATTTCATAAAATAATTAAATTTTTTTGAGTTTCATACGTGAAATTATTAAAAAATAACTTACCAGTGTGAGGCATTTTCAGCTTTCCTGTTCACTCTGAAACAATAACAACGATTGAATAATCAGGATAATGATTGGTAATGACTACGATATTCAAAAAGTGTGCCGGGATAACAAGATCATGGTTGGGACTAAAAAAATGCTTTCCTACACACAGGGTGTTGCTAAATTCATGAGAAAAAAATCTCTAATCTCAACAAATTTGATTAAAAATACAAAACATCACAACTCAAAAAAGAGTAATTATTGCAATTAGATATATGAATCAACCATTTCCAAAGATTTTACTACTCGTTTGATGCTACCATGCAGAGAATAGTATTTGTCAATGAATAAATAAGTTACTTTTGCACAGCTGGCTTGTTATTTTTCATAATGAGTAACTCGATTAATTCGAATATATCATTTCAAAAATGCTAAATTTTGAATTTGAAAAATACATGTATTTATTAATGCTAGCAGATAAAGTATTGTGAGTTCGGATCATAAACGACCATTATGGTACACGCTCAACAATATTCACGTGAGTAACCCGATACTTCACATCGATTTGCTCTACTGAGATTGTCCAGCTTTGTTGAACACATTTTAATGGCTGTTACGGGTTTATTTTGCACTAGAAAACCCTTTTTGTTTTAATACAATAACATCAGAAATTCTCTGTCATTGATATACACTTTCCACTCAGTACGACACTGTATCAAAATGACAACTTGATCGTTGTCATGTATAGCTTGTTCCGAACGTTAGTACTTACTTTTGCCGTACTAGTTCGAGCGGACATGAACCGGCCTTAAGCTAATGACAGTTATCAGTTGTTCTATTTTGCGGTATGACAGCGTTGTTTTGTAAACATACTTATGGTTAGTTTATTGTTTTGTACTTAGAACACAAAACCATAACATTCCTACTCTATCTCTATCTTGTGTCATTGAGGTTACCTACTTCACATTCGAATACTTGACCTTTTGTTTGTTTGTTTGTGTTTGGTTCTGAGATTGAGAGGCTGGCGTTTTCATCTTGGTTCAGTTGGCTACACTGAATCTTAAGGTATTCTTTTCATAGCTCCAAGTAGCTCGAGTTAGTTCCTGGACTGTTCCCACCGAGCACTAATGAACAAGAAAGTGCCTTGTCAGATATTGACAGTTTTGACTTTGACGTCTGAGAGATATTCTCTTCTTCCTTATTTGATCTTGATGAGTGACTGACCTACTTTGAAGATTTCCAATTAAAGTTTGATCATCGTTGATGGATCTTTGGAAAATTCATATCAGGAGAGTTTCTCATATTGTTTGCGATTTTTGACGCTATATATTTTTGAGAAATCTCCGTTCGCTTTGCGGATTTTTGAGATTAGAAGTCACTTCATCATTGTGTGAAACCACTGGAACGAGAAACTCGCTATCAGACAGCAAACAGACCATCAAAGCTGTTATCAGAACCCTCCCACTTAATAGAGGTTAGTATTTGCATTAGGGCTCTACTTATGGCCCCATATAAGTGTAATCAGAAGTCAGACTGGTATGATTTATTCTAGGGTGCTCTGCTGCTGTTACCACTCTGCTACTGCTCTGCTGCGGCTACCACTCTGCTACTACTTTGCTCCTCTGCGACTACCACTTTGGTAGTGCTCCACTACGGTTTATTGCTACTACTCTGCCACCGTTTATTGGAGTTCCACTCATATGATTGTTCCACTGCTGTGATTGTTCCTGCTTGACTGTGGTTGTCCCGCTGTATATCTGTTGTTCAGCATTCCTTCGCTATTCGTCCCAACTGTACATGTACTTTGATTGATTGTGTCGTACCCACTGTGCACCTGTATACACCAAGGCACTGATGAACTACAACCACAATAATTGGTGAACTGGCATGCTTGAGAATATCTACATCAGATAAGTTTAGAATAAGACTGCCACTAAGGCGTAAGTATCTATAACTGTAAGATATCATCGTGACGTCACAGGCATAGCCCTCACTGGAGGTTTCATATTGATATATTCAAACAATACCATACTCTCAATCACAGCATTCACTTGAATTCATCTTAGTGGTTGATATTTACATTAATTTCATTTTCATTTGTATGGTGAGCTGAACTGTGCACATACAGGGTGCGTAACGATCAATATATTTTATTAGTAGGGGACATGACTATTTCTTTTATTCTGGTCCAAGTTATCTAAGCGTAAGGGAAGACAAAACCTCTACATATTTATATATTATTATTATACCATTTACAGGTATCTATTGTTTGTGCAGTGGGTTGTCCCATTCCATCAGGGTGGTTTCGGATTTTTCACTAGCGATAAATCCGTGGCGCTCCGGAAAATTAACCCCATATTTCAATCTTATCGAAATCAATTTTTATTGTCGAATCCACGCCTACTGAGCTACTGGGTATGTTAGAGGCGTGACACATCATTGCACATTCACTGCCCTCCTTTCCTAAATTTCGCCCCTAACAAAATGGCGCCCAACGTGGGGCAACCTCTGCCTGGAATATTGCAGCTAAGTTACCCATGCAAAATGAGCACTACAGTACTGGAATCACCCTGGAATATTCCAAGAACATTCTTGGAATATATTTTAAAGAATCGTCATGTTACAATGTCTGAAAGAAAAAGGGGTAGCACGTGGTACAGAGAAGTCCATCAGAAAACGGATAATATTATTTCTCCAATACTACACTCCAACGCGATTCAGATAAGCACAAATACTTCGGAAATAATATTATCCATAGAGATTTTGGTTCTGCTGATAGAATAAGTAGTAACAGTTATTTACACACGGTGTGTGGTGTTCCTCAAGGCAGCATATTGGGCCCAATACTCTTCTCAATACTCATTTTTGATTTACCCGCCGTCCTTACATTTTCTCAAGTGCATCTCTATGCCGATGATATAGAACTCTATAGACCAGTGAAGCCAGATTCAATGGAGGAAAGTATTGGGAATATCCAATATGATATTAATATGATTCTGAACTATTCCAAGGATCATGGATTACGAATAAATCCTAATAAAACTCAGGCACTATGTATAGGCTCTGTTAGACAAACATCAGATATAGAATCAAACTACACTTTTCATATAAATAATGAAAACATTAATTGGGTAGAATCAGCAAAAAATCTTGGTGTATACTTCGACAACCAATTCACATTTTCCACTCATGTTAATAACATTTTTAGCCAGTCAGGATATTAAGCTACGTTTAGTAAAGTCTTTAATATACCCACAAATTGATTACTGTAGTGCTGTTTATTATAATAACTTACCTCAATATAACAAGGACAAATTACAACGCATTCAAAATGCATGTATGCGTTTCGTTTGCAGTATCCCCTTTGGTGAACATGTAAGTATTCAACTACTGTATTCCTACACAAAGTAATTAAAACTAAGTTGCCTCAATATTTATATGAACTGATCAGAAAGAGATCTGATGAACATCACGTCAATGTAAGAAATTATACTTTTACAATACCCATTCACCGGACTTCAAAATATGAGGGAAGTTTTGCTTACCTTGCACCGTATTACCTAAATCAAGTAATGAATTTAATGGATCAAACGAATGAAAACTTTAGAAAAAACGTAAAATCCCTCCTCATTTGCAGTCAAAACATCAATTGATTCTATTATTATTATATTCATTATTTTATTCTGAGCACCTACTTATAATAATGTTAGTTATTTACGCTATGCTAGATATTGAAAATACTAGGAGAGGTGGAAGAAAGCATTTATGCTAACCTTATCCTTTTGTGTTCTTCTAGTTTTATTTCTGTACATTTCCTGTAACACACTGTAACTTGAGCACAATATACGTTATTTTTTTTTTTTTTTTCTTGGTGTTTTGGCATCGACTGCTATGGTCATTAGCCATGTATTCTGGATAGGCCTTGTTACTAACTCCATACGCCACTTTAGGAGCAGCACTGTTAATTTTTAACGCAACAGTGTATCGTGGAGGATTATTCCCAGCCGACACGAGCCTCAGTCACTCAGACTTTCACATCTGAAAATGAAAAAAGATCGCACCGTTTGGGAATCGAACCCGCAATCTCTCGATTACCAGGCGAGCTCTTAACCACTGCGCTAAATCCCCGCTCAATATACGTTATTATTATTATTATTATTATTATTATTATTATTATTATTATTATTATTATTATTATTATTATTATTATTATTATTATTATTATTATTATTATTATTATTATTATTATTATTATTATTATTATTATTATTATTATTATTATTATTATTATTATTATTATTATTATTATTATTATTATTATTATTATTATTATTATTATTATTATTAATGCAAATCTCGTTACTAAAAATGTTTTTTTTTTTTTTTTTTTTTTTTTTTTTATTCAGCTGAAGGGGATATCCTAGTAATGGATCAATGAAACAGATTAGTTTGTTAATCTCCATTCAAATTTTGTGTTGAAACATTACGGATTACGAGCCGAGATAGTTTTGACTTTACTGTAGTAGGAATTTATGATATTGATATTTCGATAGATTTCGTCTTATGTCAAGGGTCGAAACATTTTTGGATTTCGCTTAGTGTTATTCATTAGGCAGAGGCTGGGCAATAGACAACTGAACTTATTTATTTGTTCTTCTCATCAACCGGCTGCCCCTTACGAACAACCTTCAGAAAACTCCGAGCTAAGGAAGACGAGGCCCTGACGTTTTAACTTGTGATACCAAGCACGGGACCGTGATGGAATTTGAACCACGGCCCATGTTCCGTTCAACAAGAGATTTGTATCATCAGACTTTCACAAAGGTAACGTTTGGTTTTTCTGACAAATCTTGGGGCAAGTTTTCTCTCTTATCATTTTGATTCCCTATCAATTTAGATACGAATAACAAATGGATTAAAAAATAATTTAATCGTCTTCCGTCGTCGAATGCTAAAACCCTTATGAACCGGAAACAGTATTTTGTCGAGAATCTAGCTGGAACTATGTATGTAGGCTCTTTAAAGAATACAATTATTCGGGATTAAGTTTTGAGATAGATGGCGTCCTTTTTGAAGGACTACAGGACCACATCCGACTATAAACAAACATAGATGTATCATCATTTATTGCATGTACCGGTATTATTACTTGGATATATTCATAAAGAACTCAAAGAGGGGAAAAACGAATATTTCCTTTTTTATGACTCATTTCACACTTTGTTTAGTTATTCTGGTACATTACAACATGATCAATTCGATCATATGGGGAATTCTCTCTATAATTCTTTCATCATATATTGAAAAGGATGTCTGGAAATAAAAGAAACAGAATTCGAAAAAGGGATAGTTTCAAGTCCTTTTGAACGCAATAGTAGAAATCTTCGCTGGCCCATTCTACCATCGCATCTAATAGTAAATATCCTTGATTTTTGTCTGTTGTTGTTGTCTGCATCACCTAGTAGTTGAGATCCTGATAGGTTATTTGGGTCGACGTTAGCATCATCTCAAGAATCTTCATCTTTGTTATAGTCATTGACATTCACCAGAAAAAATAAAATTATTTCATCGGGAATATCAGCAACATCACCCAAATATTCAATTTCTTCAAGGAGTTTATTCAACGTAAGATACATATACATATACATTTGTAAAGGGTTATTTACATACGTACAAAACAAAATCCTGAAAACTGATCCGAAAAATTTAATATCTCCTAAACCTATCTTTCTTTCAAAAGGAACGAACAGTTAGGGGACGTGTAATCTAGCTCGTGATCATATGCATGCCTTCTTTTCGGGTTATGAGGGATAAACGACAATTACTATCAATGTAGAATACCTCCCTGGTGAACATTTTTTAAATTGTTACATATGTAGAACATAAACTTAACGTCTTATGAATGATGGTCAACATCATCAATATGTATCCATCAAACGTATTTTCTGAGGCGATA
Source organism: Chrysolina oricalcia (assembly GCA_944452925.2). Classification (NCBI taxonomy): domain Eukaryota; kingdom Metazoa; phylum Arthropoda; class Insecta; order Coleoptera; family Chrysomelidae; genus Chrysolina; species Chrysolina oricalcia. The sequence continues at coordinate 12,944,537 of OX101818.2, read as the reverse complement.
AGTCCCAATTTTCAGCGTTGTATCAACGTCATACTTTAATGATCATATTTTCATTATCAAAATGACGTATCATGGTCTTTGTCCAAATAGCATATTATAACATATGTCAAGTAACTGATTCAAAACTTATGTTTCCAATACGACGGTCTTTTCTGAGGCGATAAGTCCCAAGTTTCAGCGGTGTATCAATGTCATATTTCATTCATATTTTCATCATCAAAATGAAGTATTATGCACAATGTCCAAAGAACATATCATAATATATATCAAGTAAGTGATTAAAAAGTCATGTTCCCAAGACTACGGTCCTTTCTGAGGCGATATGTCCTAAGTTTCAGCGTTGAATCGACGTCATACTTCATTGATCATATTTTCATTATCAAATTGACGTATTATGCACAATATCCAAAGACTGAAAATGGTTATCATGGTATATTGTAGGTACAAGCTAAGCAGCCTATTAGGCCTTTTATGCATGTTAACATGGTAACCCAAGAGGTCCATTAACTAATGGACAATTCACAAAAGCTTTTGATAGTATTCATATACTGTTACTGAGTTTGAGATGATGCTTCGTAACTTCAATAGCAGCGACACCTATCGTTGGGTAGAATACTTCATATTGATTATATTGATCAATATCTGAACATATTTTTTAAGGTATTTAACTTACGTCAGGCAAAGTATGCAAAAATACATAATTATTTGATCGTAAAATGTATCAATTTGAATGAATCATTTTCATAACTATATTATGAGGAATGAAAAATATGCACATTTGGTCTTTGAAGGGACAATTTTTGTAAACACATATAAATGATACGTTTACATTTGATTTTCAAAATGATCATCACCCAGGAGATATATAAACGATAAAATAGTTTATATTGATTATTTTGATCAATAAATGAACATATTTCTTTAGATATTCAACTCCCGTCAAGCAAAGTATGCAAAAAAGTACCCAATGGTACATAGTTATTTGTTCATAAAATGGATCGATTCAAATATGATATTTTCATTACCATACTACGAAATATGTAAAATATTCATATTTTGCCTGATGTCAGGAAAAATTTGGAGCGACAATGTTAGACAATGTTTGGAAACATATCAATAATATGTTTATATCCGATTTTCAAAATTATCATCACTCAAGAGATATATTTATGATATAATTGTTTATTTCGATTATATTGATCAATAAATGAATACATTTTTTTAGATATTCAATTTACGTCAGGCAAAGTATGCAAAAATATATAGTTATTTGGTCGTTAAATGTATCTAATCTAATATAATATTTTCATAACTATATTAGGAAATTTGTAAAATTTTCATATTTTACCTGTTCCCAAAAAAACTTTGGAGAGACAATGTTTGGAAACATATATAAATAATATGTTTATATTCGATTTTCAAAATTACCATCGCTCAAGTGATATATAAATGATATAATACTGTGGCGAAGCTGCGGGCGATGCCGGACCTGAACTCTCACGTATAGCTAGCGACCAACCGCGGGAGACTGTCGATGCGCTTGCACCGAGAAGAATCTGGACGGTTCGGCGAGTCTGGGCGATTCGATGGAAAATTCTGGAGCATTCAGAGAAGTCAACGTCGGATATAAAAAGAACTACGCAGCGGACAGACGGACAGTCAGTGAAGTGAAAGTCGAATATAAATACCTAGTTCCGTGATTGTTATGTAAATTAGAGTAGTGTGTTATTGTATCATTGTATTTCGATAAATAAATTATTTTAGAGTTAATTGGACTATAAATATACTACAATACTTTTTATTGATTAATTACATCAATAAGTGAACATATTTGTTCAGTTATTTAACTTACGTTAGAAAAAGTATGCAAAAATACATGGTTATTTGGTCAGAAAATGTATTGATCTGAATGAAACGTTCATATTACCATATCATATTTTGTCTGACACCAGGATAACTTTCGAGTGACAAAGTTTGGTAACATATATAAATAATATGTTTATATTCGATTTTCAAAATAATTATCACCTAGGAGATGTATCCACGATGAAATAGTTTATATCGGTTATTTTGATCAATAAATGAATATAATTCTTTAGTCATTCAACTTACGGTAGGTGAAGTATGCAAAAATACATAGTAATTCGGTCGTTGAATGGATTGAATACAATATAATATTTTCATTACTATATTAGGAAATATGTAAAATATTCACATTTTGCCTGATGCCAGGAAAACTATGTAGAGACGATTCTTGAAAACTTATATAAATAATACGTCTATTTTCGGTTTTCAAAATTATCGTCACTCAATATGATGATATGATATACTAATGATATAATAATTTTTATTGATTATTTCAATCAAGTATATATTTTTTTTGGAGCGCATAAATTACGTATGGCAAAATATGCAATAATACGTAGTTATTTGGTCTTACTATTGATTATATTGACGAAGATTATATTTGAAAAAGTTAGATATTTTCATATCTATCTTGATGTCTGCAAATTATTGAAGAGACAATATTTGAAAAAGAACATAAAAAATATGTTTATATGCAATCTTCAAAGTTATCATCATTCAAATGATACATTCGTGATAATTGATAATTGAAATGTGTTAAAGTGAACGTTCGACGTGAAATGGTTTAATTTTGGTATATCATAATAATATAGTCATGAGTATGACCGATTTTTGAAGTACCTACGTATCGGTTAAGTTCATTCAACATTATATGACTTATAATTGTAAAGTTGAATGTTCACCGGGTCAGTTCTTGACATAAGTGATGAAATACATTTAATTTTGTAAATCAACCTCCGCCACCTAAGAGCTAGAACCTGAAAAGTCTCCAAAGACCGATAAATTGAATTACTTTAATCGACCTTTCAAAAGGTTTCTACAATTTTCCACTATAAAAACAGTCAGAAGACATCGATATCCTGCAACATGACTGACTCAGTAACGATTCCACAAACCAGTTATTTCGACCGATGCAATTATTCGAAAGATCACTGTCTTAATTAAATGTATTTTCTAAAATAAATTGGAATTAATGCAGTCGGCCGTATTTCATATTTATCCGAATCAAAAATGTCTGTCATCCGATGATCGAGGCGGAGATATTCCCTATGATTATAGCGATGATAATATATACGGAGCTAATCAAATATCAATCATAACAGAAAATCTTCGTAGGTATAGAGCTACTACCTGCTCCGCGGAGACGTCACATAAATAATTCAATTATTGAAATATCGTTACAGCGACGAGTTTATAGCATGGGCGTAGTTTACGATGGACTATACCGGTATGAGAGGCAATAAAAAATATAAAAACCTAGTACTTCATATTATGTAAAACCGAAATTACATCAATAATATTCAATAGAATAAATTCACATTCAAGAAATACAAACTAACCAAATACATTAACTACTGCACTCAGGGTGCGTTTCGCCAACAAAGTTATCGTCTTCAGGAGCTGAAGCATTCTAATCGTATCTATTCTACCCTTATCCTATGTATACCTATCTGAACGGTTTAACAAACTCATCATCCTTATGTAACGCCTCCAAAATAACACTAGAATACAACAAAACAATCAGAGGGGAGCAATTAAAAGCAAGGAGGAAGTTCTCTGAGGACATAGAACAAACCTCAGAAACTGCAAGGCTCCACCGCATACTTTCCAAGACATAAACCCAGTATGGGGACTCTCAAAAAACTCATTGGAGACCACACAAATACTAGGATAGAAACAACTGAACCACTGCTCAATACAAACATTCCAGCATCTACCATTGTCACAAATCTCAGCAATGAAAACCCTGTCATCCTTTAACTAAGGGCGAACAGGGCTGTCTGATGGGAGGTGGCAAAGCGGATCATGACGAGCATGCCTTTCTAACAAGAAAATCATGCAAAATGGCTTTGCACCAATTGAGGAGAAGCCATTGAGGTGCCATTGAGGACGAATTCACCTGCAGGTGGATACTGTTAATGCTCCAAAATCGACAGGCCCAAACCAACATGTCTGAAGACTCCGCGAAGCTGGAATTTGCCAAGAGAACCCCACAGGGAGGTTTACTATCCCCCTACTGTTGGTAGACGAACTTCTAGAATCTTTAAACAATCAGGGATACTGCTCCCAAGGTTATGCGAATGTCATAGTATTCCTCGAATAGGGTAAGTATGCCCAAATAATCTCATCTTAAACCATCTTAAAGGTGGAAACTTTTGGACGTTACAGTCATGGGGTAGGCAAGGATGAGTTCATACAGACTTAAACAAACAGGTAATTGGAGAACCCAATCACATACTGGGCATACCAAAATCATCCTTGAAGTCAACATTACAAATCAGATTACATTATACTCAAATACTCATAAGAAAAACCATTCCAAACACAGCTCAAGTGGAATAACAGGGACTCTGGAGTAGAATCACTATCATCTGGAAACATACTCTGGTATACAGATGGTTCAAAATTAGATGTAGGAACAGGAGCAAGGACATATCTAGTGAGGACAAAAAGGAAGGATCTGAATGTTTGTCTAACATAAAAGTACAATTTCTTCGGATGGTGGAATAATTTTTTTGAACCGTTCAATAATGACATCAGCTCCACCTCCTATGGAGCCATGAATTCAAATCGGCCTCGATTGATTTCATTATGTTTTCAATGCAATAACAAAAAAGTGCTGGTCCTAAGGGGACTCTTTATTGGACTCCTCTTTCTGACAAAATGACGTTATTTCCATAATTAAAAAAAGTAGGTATTTGGTAACATTGTCTAACGAAAGGAAAGAGAAGTATCTTTGACGTTTTCCAAAAGGATCTTAATAAGAATCATATTAAAAGTATTCTGAAAATCTTTTTTCAGGAATAAATTATACAAGCTTGTCGCGAGAATAAATCATGAGGTAATTTTAAATTTAATTTACAATAAAAATACATAGATATTTCTCGCAACAAGCTTTTATATCTTTTAAAATTTCATAATGTAACACTATGATGGGTTTATTTCACTTTAAAATTTATTTTCTTCTTTTGTCTAAAAAGTTTATTTTAAGTTTATTTCGCAATACCGTTTATAAATGTTTGCAAATATAGTTCTGTTTGGACGAATTAAATAAACACGAAAATTATTTTTGGAAGCTTTTTCAGTGTAGGATCCTTTCGTTTGATAGTATGTTTTCTCGTACGTTGAACCCTCGAGTAGAAAAAAATAATGCGATATATTACAAAAAACAAAAAAATATTCTTTCACCTGTAGTTTCTGTACCTACGACACTGTTCTTGAAGCTACTGGGTGGCTTCATTAGGATACGGTGATCATTATTATCCTAACCATTTTAATGGCTTGCTTGCGTATTGGTTCCCAGAAATAAATTATCGAAATTATTAATAATTAAACAAGCGTCACGCTGCGTTTTGTCCGGTGTTGACATCTACAATCCTCGAGTTTATGTTTTACAGTAACACGACATATCGTACAAGAATTGTGGAAACATATTTTCGGTGCAACTTCACTGCCTTCTCTAATTTGTATGCTTGTTTTTTATGTTTTGGTTCCCACGAAGGGAAAAATCCAGTAATGTTCAGAGAACATCGTGAGAGCCGAGGAAAGGTAGGTCGGAACTAACGTTCTTGAATTTCTGCAGGCAGTATGTCTGAGGGAACACCTCCCGAGGCAGTGAGTTCCAAAGCTTAACCGTTTGTTGAGAGAACGAGCCCTGGGAGAGAAAAGGTGTCATAAGTAGCTGGCAATATTACCAACTCATCTCATTCATCTCATTCATCCATTAGACTCGAAATGATTTAGAAAATGTCTTCTGTTATGACAAAGAGCCCAGAAATATTCCATTAATACTGCAGAATGTAATCAAGCATCACTTTTCCATGGCTATGATTAGCTATAAAGTGAAAAATTGGGGAAAATATATTACTGAACTAATATCAAAAATGGGTTCAGTATACTCTAAAACTGTTAGATTCTAATCCCCGAGTCATCTGCAAATACCAATATTATAAATTGATTTGAATTTGCAGTTACGATGAAGGAATAAATTAATAAGTGTAATAATTTTCAAAATAAGCCGATTTAGGATTTGAATTTTTTAAAGAGAAACATTCTCAATTGAAAATTGAATCAATACATGACTCCTCTGGAAATGAAAAACCCTACGATAAAATTGAAGTTACATTTTTGTAATATCTAACAGAAAACAACTACTTCCCCGGCAAAAGCCACGCTGGACATTGAACTACATCTGATAGATATTGAGAAAGACCCTATATAACTTGAGAGAAAAAATCTGAAAGTGAAAATTTGCATTTTCATTCAGATAGTTGACTATTTATTAAATGTCCAGTTTCCATTGGAGATTCTTATCTATGAATGAGATAAGGGAGAATGTTATTCAGAAGTATCACTCACAAAAAATCGCTCATTTCATTGACGCGTGGATTGCATCACTTTCGCTAGGCTTCCAATACATTTTGGTCGACAAAAATCTATTTCACTCTTCTTAGATCTTCAGGGAGGTCGGAAGAATTGGAAAACATACTCTTCAGAAGCAATTTCACACTGTAATGAGGAATTGTTGGACTATTTCTTGTGCGGTTAAACTTTAAAAATATTTTTCTGACATAAAACCTGTCATGGGTATGGCATTTTGATTTCATTGAAAATATGAACAGGATGTTCATAAAGTCAGTTGTGGAATCATCTGCGACTGAAAGTTGGAATTTGGTCGCTGTTTTCCATCGTACAAGATAACCTCTCTTGGAAGGGATTCATGTTTTAAAGAGAAACATTCTCAATTGAAAATTGAATCAATACATGACTCCTCTGGAAATGAAAAACACTACGATAAAATTGAAGTTACTTTTTTGTAATATCCAACAGAAAACAACTACTTCCCCGGCAAAGGCCACGCTGGACATTGAACTACATCTGATAGATATTGAGAAAGACCCTATATAACTTGAGAGAAAAAATCTGAAAGTGAAAATTTTCATTTTCATTCAGATAGTTGACTATTTATTAAATGTCCAGTTTCCATTTGAGATTCTTATCTATGAATGAGATAAGGGAGAATGTTATTCAGAAGTATCACTCACAAAAAATCGCTCATTTCATTGACGCGTGGATTGCATCACTTTCGCTAGGCCTCCAATACATTTTGGTCGACAAAAATCTATTTCACTCTTCTAAGATCTTCAGAGAGGTCGGAAGAATTGGAAAACATACTCTTCAGAAGCAATTTCACACTGTAATGAGGAATTGTTGGACTATTTCTTGTGCGGTGAAACTTTAAAAATTAATGGTCAGAAAAATTTGGACAAACATTTAGAGTTATCAACCGAACGAATACTTGGTGTTTGGTGGGATCTAAGGAATGATGTTTTCACATTTAAAACCAACTTTCCTAAAATTGAAAGAAAATTGTTGAACAATGAAAGTAGACCGACAAAGAGAGACGTTTTAAGAGTGGTAATGTCAGTATTTGACCCCCTCGGATTCCTGGCAAATTTCATCATACAGGGTAAAATACATAATTCACCTAAATGAAGAATGCTGAATCCAGTGGCTGAGTCGAAATTTCACGAAAAAAATCGCTAATGAAATTTAGCAGTTAGAACATAAAAAAAATCGTAGTATAGATGATTCCACAACTGACTTTATGAACATCCTGTTCATATTTTCAATGAAATCAAAATTAGGATTTGAACTTTTGCCATATACAGAGGATACCCTATATATTTCTCAGGAATTGAGATCTGGATGTTTCAGAGTGTTCTAATTCAGAATCTGATGTTATTTCAGTGATAATAGAAACCATAATATGTTTTTCCCAATTTTTCAATTTTCAGTTGGTCATAGTTAGCCATGAAAAACTGATCTTGGTTACTTTCTACAGTAATAATGGAACATTTTTGGGCACTTTGTGACAATAAAGACATTTTAAAATCAACAGAGCATTATGGATGAATAAGAGTTGTTAATAATGATTCAGCATCGAGTTCTGGGGTTCTGGGAAATTCCAAAACCAGGAGTAAGGGCTTTAATTGCCACTGAGAAAAAAAAAGACCTAGACAGTGTTTTCTTGCCATTATCAAACTGAAATTCAAATATAACGTAGTGCTACCTACTATCAAATGAAGTACCTACTCACAGTAATAACATACAGTTCTTGCCCTTAATGTATATTTTAATTGTTATTATTTTCGGTTATATTTGATATAAAAAAAATAATTGTCGTTATTGAAGTATACATTTGGTATTGGTAGATAGATAGACCGAACGCGCCTAACTCGAATTTATTGTTTGTGAATTGTAAATATCGTGAACTATATGATGGATTCCTGAAATTACTGGAAGCTTTTATGAAGAGGGTTTTTGTCAAAGTTTAGGCTTACTATCATTTATGCACATAAAATATTTCTTATAGTATAAAAGTCAACAATATATTATGTTTTTCCATATGAAATATCTCATTTCTAGTATAAAATACTAATATTATGAGTAAAAGCATATTAAAATTTTCACTTCTACTTATAGTATCATCATTTTATATTTGAAATGAGATATTCCATATAAAAAACATTATTATTTATTATTATCATTGACTATTATACTGCAGGAAATATTTAATATGCATAAATGATAGTGAGCCAAAACGTCGATAAAAATTTCCTGATAAAATAATGTATACTCACCTTGGAAAGTATCGAAAAATGTTGATAATCTCCAAACTTCCAGTAATTTCAGGAATTCCATCATACACGGAAAAAAATTTCCGAGTAAAACGATTTCCTGACTTTTTTTCGATTGTGGTAAGAAAATTAACACCTATATTTAATAAAAAACGTTTTGTTTCCGAAAAAATGAGAATTTTGAACGCATGAACTTGTAGCTATAATACTGTTTACATACCGCAAGTACTTCAAATTCACTTTGTATAATGTCAGGTCAACATTTTACTAGCGTTGGAAAAGTGTATATTCATATTTATCTACTTTGGGTTTCTGAAAAGTACATCATAACAACAGAGACTCGTTACAGGCATAATACAACAATTTATTTGCAGTAGAGCTTGGTGTTCCTACGAAAATGTAACATGTTCACCTACTTGTTGTTTTTGACCAGTTTGGGATCAATCGGTAGTAACCGTCGCACCTGTTCAACAACGTTTTCACAAAACTGGCCTCATTCCAATTCCAGCATTGGAGTTCGTAGTTGAGTTGAGGATTTTGACCTAACATTTCTAACATTTCTATGTTCTATATTTTATGTATAATAGGGTCAGGAGAATTTTCCAAAAGACAACAGTTTTGTTTCAATAAAAATATTGAATATTGACATTTAATTTTCTCTCTTCATTATACCTTTTATTTTCAATTTTCGGAACGTTCTAATTCTACTTTATGTCATACATAACTTGGATATGTTATGATCATAATGAGAAAAGACATTAGCTTGTCTGCTTGTTCATTCATTCATACTGATGAATACGAACAGATTCAACAAAGTTCAGAAATTCTTAATTTTGGAAAAGGTTGTACTGGGTGATCCAGTAAGAGTGGCCAGAGGCGATGATTTCTTCAAAAGGACCGTCAAAATGTTGTATACTTCTTTTCACGCATCATTATATAGTTCACGAAAAAATATTGTCAGAAAAACTGCAATCTCTATCTCCAGTTTTTTTATGTGGTGTATTTCGCTAGCCTGTATATGCCATGCAAGTACGTTTTCTTGTAGTATAAACTGAATCATTGCTTCCTTGGTGCAACCGAACTTTTCATATCATTTTAAATTCAAGAATGAAATGAATGTACTGGAAATGATGCTTTATAAAAAATGAATAATCCTTCTTTGAAGAACTAATAACTCTAAACTGAGGGCAAGTGAATATTTCAATGAAGTCCGGTGTATGCTGATACCAAAGATGGACTGAAAGCTTATAATAATAATAATAATAATAATAATAATAATAATAATAATAGCGTCTTTATTATGAGAAAATATTAATAGTACAAAATTTGCAATGTGTTGGCGACATTCAGTCAAGACCGCTCTTCCATGTAACCAACAAACAAGTATAGAATTTTGAAAATAATTTTGACAGTAAATATTATATGAGTATATAACAGAATAGTGCTATAAATAGAGATTAGTGCTATAAATAGAGATTACAAAGTAGGTAGGTAATATAAGTAAAAATTATAAATCATATAAAATAGTTTGTCTTTCGGACAGAATCCAGGATTTGATATGTTTTTTGAAATTGTTCCAAGTTCTGAGATATTTAATTTCTGTGGGAATCATATTATAAATATTGACTGCATTATATGAAAAACTACGTTTAAATTGAGTTGAAAAATGCCTTGGAACGCTGTACAATTCTCTACTTCTGGTTGGACAATGATGAAAGTCGTCAAGTTTTTTCAGTTTATTCACGAGGTATGCAGGAGTTTCGTGTTGATTAATTCGATAAACCAACCCAGCAAGTCGGATAGTGAACCTCTCTTCCAAATTCAGTATTTTCATATCCTTATAAGTTCGGGATATATGGTCATATTTCCTGAGCCCATATGAGTACCTTATGCAAGAGTTCTGTATTTTTTGCAGAGTATACTTGTCTTTCGCTAATAAGGATGGCCAATATATTTCGGAGCAGTAGGCAAGTCGCGACAGAATCAACGAATCACATAGTCCACTTTATATCATTAGTGAGATAAAGTCGCTTCATATAAAGGAGTTTTAAAGTATAATAACTATGTTTAACAAGATGAGCAACATGCTTTTCGAATCTGAGAGTTGAATCAAGATATAGGCCAAGATTTCTACAATGTTTCACAATGTTCAGCTTTTTTCCGTTCAATTTTATTTCATAGTTGGGGTCCGTGGATATCTCGTCACTGTTATTTCCAAATATCATCAATTCTGTTTTCGATTCATTCAGTAACAGTTTGTGAGATTCTGAAACTGAAGCGATCACCTTTAGGTCTTCGTTAATAGCAACACTCGCAAGAAAACTTTCTGATAACGAAAATGAATTGTATAATTGAGTATCATCAGCATATTGGTGCGAGTGACAGTTCTTCAAAAAAGACGCGAAGTCTGCTGTATAAACAGAAAACAGTAGCGGGCCCAATATGCTTCCCTGCGGAACACCCCTAGAAATTGTTTCATAACTAGACTGTTTATCCCCAATCACCACCCTCTGACGTCTTTCACTTAGATAATTCTGGAAGAAACTAACAGAAGTATCATCCAAACCAAAATATTTCAATTTTTTCAGTAAAATTCCATGGTCCAAGGTATCAAATGCCTTACTAAAGTCGAGCAGAATAAGGCAGGTGTTCTTTCTTTCATCAATAGATTTGAAGATATCGTCCGTTACTTTGAGCAACGCTGTAGTAGTGCTATGATTTTTCCTGAAACCTGATTGAATTTCTGATAATATTTTATTCTCAGTTAGATAGTATGTCAGTTGATCAGATACTAGTCGTTCTATTACTTTAGAGATAGTAGGTAATATGCTGATTGGGCGAAATTGTGTTATATTATCTGGATTATCAATTTTAGGAATGGGTATAACATTGGCATCTTTCCAGGCTTTTGGAAATGAACCTTTCTTGAAGCAAGTATTAATTATATGTACCAAGAAGGGAGTTAGTGATGGAAACAGTAAATCAAGCATTTTGAGATTGATATCATCCGATCCTTTGGCATGTGTTTTAATTTTGCCTAAAGCCATTTCTACATCTCTTTGTGTAACATTATTTAATTGAAATGTTTTTTCTAAGTCTGGATACTTAGTGTTATACTTGTTAAGAAGATGATCATTCGGTAGGGGAAGATTGGGGACAGAATTCAAGAAGTAGTCATTGAAAGAGTACGGATCAATATCACAGGCACTACCACGCGAATCTTTTATTATGTTTGAAGATTTTAGTGATTTCCAAAAAAGTTTGGGATCTGATTTGAATTTATGCTGTAAAAAGGCCTTTTTTTCAGCTTCAATGCATGTATTGACGAAATTTCTCAAATCTTTATACTCTTTGAATGTCTCTTCTGTCCTGAGACGTTTATAATTATTGAATAACTTCTTTTTTAGCTTTGTAAGTAGTTTCGTATTGGCGGTGAGCCATGGGGCCGGAGGTTTCGTCACGCGTTTGGTTATAATAGGTGCGTGTATATTGAATAAATGATTAATGTTTTCATTCCAGAATATAACCATCTCATCAACATTGTCCATATCGAATATATAGTCCCAATCAATTGAGTGCAAGTTTGTTAAGAACATGTTGTGATCAAATTTAGAAAAATCGCGAAAGCTGACAAACTTTGACTGAAATTTTTCCTTTTTGCACTTTAATTCACATTTAACAAGATGGTGGTCTGAAATGCCATCCATATTGAAGACAGATACATTTTCAACAATATCAGGGTCTGATGAGATTATAAGATCAATGCAAGTTCTGCTTGTAGCTGTGATTCTAGTGGGTTCCTTACATTGTTGAAATAAATTATATCTATCGAAAAAATTCAAAAGTTGTTTCGTGTTACTGTTGGACTGATCGAGAATATCAACATTGAAGTCTCCACCTAGTACTATACAATCATATTTGGGCAATACTTGCGATAAAGTGTTTTCTAAATCAACTAAACAGCTGGTTAAATTACCGGAGGGAGGTCTGTACAACGTTCCAAAACAAATTTTTTTTTCCAGCGATATTCATACTCATCCAAAGCGTCTCTAAGGTGCTATTGGTATTACTTCCATCGTCAATCACTTTATATTTCAGATTTTTTTTTATATAGAAAGCTAAACCCCCACCTTTCTTACCTTGGCGATCTTTTCGTATCAAGTTGTAATCTTGCACTCTGATAGATTGACTAGAAAATGACCCGGTTAGCCAGGTTTCTGAAATACTGCAGACATCTAATGATTCTTCTGTCAAAAAGTCAGCAAACATATCAAACCCTGTAAACAAAGATCTCACATTGAAGTGAGAAAAATTAATATATTCATATCGAGGCATATTATATTACGACTTCAGTAAGAGCTCCTCTAAATACAATAATTTATGAACTAAATTCGTTTCACACTTTTTATTGTTTCTAAAATAATTATCAAAAAAGTAATATATATCCATGAATAGGAATTGAGAAAATAATATTAATGACTTTAACGTTTAAAGAAATTACAGAGTTTTTTTCTTTACCAGTCCGACACGAAAAAAATGTAGGTATAAAAGAATTTCCATAGATCAGGCAACAAGGTCCATAATATCACGCTCGTTTTTAATTAGGATTTTCTCCTTGCATTTGTCATTCCATACATAAATTTTGCCTCCAAGGGACCAAGCGTTCTTTGGCCCTACTTTATCTTTAGCTTTCTTCAGCAAAAGGAATTTGTGTTTGCATAAGTCCTCAAAAATAGAAACTTCACTCTTTTTAAGCAATTTTCTGACACCCAATATTTCACTTTTTTTCATATTACTCACAAAATTCACGACGATTGGACGAGGTTTGGTAGAATCGTTTTGTTGACGGTTGCCAATTCTGAAGATGGAGTTGATTTCCTCCTTAGTGCATTTGAAGGTGAGACAATAATAAACTACCCAAAAGTGAGTAATCAATAAAAATGTTGCTGTATATATGTACTGTATAGTAGAAACTAATATATACTGTATAGTAGCAACTGTATATACTGTATAGTAGCAACTAATATATTTTTCAGTATATATATTTTTCAGTAGATTTGAGTGCATGAGTTACTTGAGAGTTAATCATTCTTCATCAATGGTAAATTTACTTGTCACTAGTAGTTATCAAACTGAGCACCTACTACAAATAAAACGTTGATTGAAGCTAGTAAAATGAAATCTTTGCTTCTAATAAAGAGTTTAAAATCGGTAGGTTACATTGTGTTCCTCAAATAACATCAATAACAGCAAGTGATCAAATTCAGGAATCTAGTTTTTCTTGTGGCTAATAAAGCGTGTACTTGTCCCATATAGAATGCAAATTTTCGCTTGGTGGTATGCAAATTTTACTTGCTACTATTACATTTTTTTTCGTGTACCTATAGTTCACGATAGTAATATATTCGAGTAAAGACGTACCGTTCTGTCTAACTATCTATACGACGCAATCATACATTTCACGCTCTGATCGAACACTGATGATCGTTACTGTTCTGACATCGCAAAATGCAAGACTAGCTCTGGAAGCGTTGTTATTGGCCGTTGATGATGAATTTGCGCATGCCCGTGATCTTTTTACTTATTCTGATATTTATGAAAATACCATCGAAGAGTCTTCAGAACTAACACTCTTTGTGCTTGTGACTATCAATGACACTCCAATTATATATCTTTAATTATAACAAGGAGAAAGTTATTTGTACTAAGTGCTGCCGTTGACTGAAGTATAGAAACTTTGATAGTGGTAATTACATTATTGTCAGTGTTCTTTTTTTCTTTTAGCGCTCGTAAGTGAAAAACTTATTGCTATTATCAAAATAGCGTCAAATGCACTAGTGCATTTGGACCGTTTTTCTCGGTGTCATTAAAAAACTTGTCAAAAGACGACTTGATAAATAATACATTTCTTAAAATCAGTTTGCAAAATGAAAATGTGCATGTTACTTGAAAACGTGAAGAGTTAACTATAGAAATGTATACTAGTATTCGATAGACTATTAAATTCGACATTTGTTGTTGACATAAAATATAGGACATTCTATTTAAATTAAACAAGTTTTTGCCGTTTAAAGATTGTAATTACAAATACGAAGTCATCTCAGAAAAACAGTACGGATTCCGACAAAACCGCTCTACAGCGGATGCGATTGCGAGCTTGACAAAAATGATAAACAATGCCATAGATAAGAAACAAACTTCTATATGTATTTTTGTCGATCTCGCAAAAGCATTCGACACAGTAAACCATGAACAGCTTCTTCTGGCCCTCGAGAATATTGGTCTTCGGGGAATCTCGTATAACCTAATGAAAAGTTACTTATATAACAGAACGCAACGTGTTAATATAAATGGAACTCTAAGCGACCCAAGAAATATTGGAATTGGCGTACCACAGGGAACCGTACTAGGCCCACTTCTCTTTAACGTGTTCGTCAACGACCTTTTTGAACAAGAAACTAAAGGAGAAATCATCAGCTTTGCTGATGATACGGCAATTTTTTATGAAGACTCGAACTGGGTTTCACTTAAAAATACCATAGAAATGGATTTCTCGACCATCACAAATTTTTTCAACTATAAATTACTCACAATAAACTTCAAAAAAACATTCTTCATCCCCTTCACCTCATGCAGTAATAACCTACCTTCATATCAGGACATAAAAATCAATGATACCACCAATACACAAACAAGTATAAAGTCAGCACTGAAAATTAAATATCTAGGAATAATCATAGACTGCCACATGAAATGGGACGAACAGGCACATTTCGTAATAAAAAAACTCCGGTTTATGGTCTATAAATTCAAAAATCTGGCAAATTTTATCGACTTGAAATATCTGAAAATATTATACCATGCTTTGGTGGAATCTCACCTGACATACGGACTTATTGCCTGGGGTTCTACGTCGGCAACCAACTTCAGCAGAGTGGAAAAAATACAAAAAAGCGTATTGAAAAATATTTATAAAAAACCAAGAAGATATTCTTCTGAAGCCTTATTTTCTGAATTAGAAGTATTGAGTATGAGTCAGTTATTCGCCAAAACAATTCTGTTGAAACAATACAAACATAAAGAAGAATTGATTTCAATCAACCATCCCTATAATACTAGATACAGAATAAATGCCGTTACTATACCCCGAGCAGAAAAGACAATTGGTCAAAAATGTTTTACCTACCTTGGACCTACACTATTCAATAAACTACCACCAGATATAAAAAAAATACATTCATATAACTTTTTTAAAAAGCTGATTACAAATTGGCTACTGACTCTCCCCTACAATTACATATCTAATATTTTATACAAAAATAGGTCATAAAATACATCACTCAACTTACATTAGTAATAAAACAAGTTTCCATTTGTAACAGTGTTTAATCTTTTATTCTTATTCTGATGTAATGTATATAAGTCCCTGTAACCGTATGTACATGTACATGCGTAAGTCCTTATGTGTTTACATGTTGTACATAAAATAACATTCTACAATTTTTACTATTTTATAACTAATACTATTTTTACTATTTTTATAATGTTTACAATTTTTACAATTTTTACTATTTTTTTACTATTTTTACTAATACAAATTAATGTCTACATGTATATGTATATGCGCGAGTCCTTGTATATCAACATGCACATACAATAATACTCTACAAATTTTACTAGTCTATAGCTATATTATACAGTTTTATTCACATCATTTACTTGAATGAATTATATTTATGAAAACTTGAACCAAGCTCCAACTAGCGCACAAACATATAGATGGAAAAATCAGCCCACGCACAAGTTTTACTTTTGTGGGCTTTCTCCCATTTATTCACCATGTGCTATATAATTAATGTAACGCACAATCGAAAATTTTTTAATTTCATGGTAAATAAATTATATTATTATTATATATTATTATTAATTATTTTGCCTTCATTTTTAACGCCTTGTATAATTTTGTAAATATTTCAGAGATGTGAAAATGAAGATATTTATCATTATTATTAAACAAAACACTTCCAAATTTTTAATACTTTAGTGATTGCATAATTTTTACCTGCTACAAAATGAACGCTGACCTGTCAGTTGATTGAAGTGATGCGTTTATTCATGTTTGTTGGGAATTAGACTCGCAATTTATCATCAGTATTTTTGAATATTCTATATTATGTTTCATGATTTTACTCATCATTACCATATTTGAGTTATTGGTCAAATAATTGTTGAATAAATCATCAACTAGTTTCAGAAAATGGTTACCACAAAAACCATTCATTATAGAGCTAATCTGGTATAAAAAATGTTCCAATCACTAAGTACGATAATCTACTCTGAATGTGTGCCAATACCCTCATACTATAAAGTTCATTTCCATTTATACACCGTCCTATAAAATATGAAGTCCTTCAAACGCGTGTTATTCATGAAATATTTTCATGTCGATCGCATGGTAATCTGAGCAGAAATTTGTAACTACTAGGCATAGAAGTATAACGCCGTAAAAATTCTAAACAGACCGCCTGAATTAATGTAAATCTAAATAAGGGTGAAAAAATGCGTGATAGGGGATGCAAATGCGAGCTAACTACCAGAATAATTTCAGTTGAACACGTTGCGCTTGTGATTTTGATTTACATTAATTTCATATTTTTCAGCATAAAGCCTAGGTAATCGATATTTAAATTACCTCCGTATCGTAACAACCTGTATAATTACGGTCACGCTTTTTACGACTACTAATTTTTTCTATTGTCGTGTTTTGATCGCCGCCGCCTTGAGTTTTATATAAGACCAGTAGTGGCGCCTCTTATAAATTTCCACCACTGACTTATAGGCTGTTTTTTAGCGTACTACTTGTAAAAAATTATTTTTCTCCAAATGACATTAAAAGCGGCCTTTTAATGACACTTGGCAGGCTTAGAAGTTGTACTTTTAATGCCTAGGCAGAAAAAGTCCACTTTTACTGCCTAAGCAGAAAAAGTTCGTTGCTAGGCAACCTTCCAAGTAATAATTTAAATTTATTAAAATTGACAATGACATTAAGAAAACTCAAAATGATGCTGATGATAATAAACTGGTTTTATTGCATTAAAACTACAAACTACAACACGAAATTTTTATTTATTAGATATATTTATGGTGAATTGTGAACAATTATTTAATACAATTGAACTCTGTCCATTTCCCTCCTTTCCAGTAAAATTAACAACTTTAGTATCCACACTTGATACTCCGGAAACGCCAGAAAATATTTTATTGCCGATGTTCGACTTATTGGCTAGCGAGTCCTCAATATAGCCCTCCGCGACAGCGGAAGACTTCCATCCTCCATGTTGCTTCAACATTGTTATGTCCCCACCAGAATGCACCAGCAACGTGGCCGAAGTTCTGCGAAAGCAGTGCCCGTTATACTCTTTCGCATGGGATAGTCCCAGAAAAGTAGCAATTTCTTCTGGCATTTTACCGAATTTGTGAATGCCAATGAATTGATGATGTGCTTTACCGATCGCATACTTATAGAAGACACGCCTATTATTTAAATTCGAGGGTCTGGAGGCTGCATATTTTCTGTAAACGCTTAAATATTCCGTTACTACAAAAGATCTTGATCTTTTGGTCTTAGTATTTGGTGGCATAATTAGCAATTTGTCGCCCATATCATTTATATCATCTGTTTTCATTTGCAAAAGCTCATCACATCTACAAGCCCCAGCGACTGCAACAATAAGTACAACCTAAAATATAAATTGAAAATTAGTTCGGTAAAGGTAAAGTTATCGGGCTCATTCTCCAAAAAAAAAGTGAAACTTACGTAGTTTTGTCTCCTGAACACGAATCTGAAAGAATTTTGTGGGGGTCTCAATTACTTTAGGAGTTATAGCCATTTTAAAGTCGAAAATTGTAGATTTTCAGACACGAATTTTGCAGTCAAAATTTGCACAAAATGCCTCCTTCTTTTTGTTGACACTGTCATTAAACACTAATCTATCCATATTTCACAAATACAAACACCAAAAATTAAAATTATACTCAAAAACTTGACCTTCATTTACTAGCGATTCTAACCCAACTTTTGTTTGGTTTTTAGTAATTTTCATGATTGCAGTAGGTTGGTTACCTGAGATTAGCGCCGCCAACTATTCAAATTCAAATATGAGCAATAACTTCCCCTTCATTGTTATGTTCAATTGTTTAATTTGCGCCATGACGGCGCAGATTCAGTGATACCAACTTCTTATGAGCATGTAAATAACTAACAACTAGGTTAGAATCACTAGTAAAAGAAGTTCAATTTTTTGTGTGAAAAATCTAGTTTTTGTGATTAAAAACGTGAAATATGGATAGATTAGTGTTTAATGACAGTGTCAACAAAAAGAAGGAGGCATTTTGTGCAAATTTTGACTGCAAAATTCGTGTCTGAAAATCTACAATTTTCGACTTTAAAATGGCTATAACTCCTAAAGTAATTGAGACCCCCACAAAATTCTTTCAGATCCGTGTTCAGGAGACAAAACCACGTAAGTTTCACTTTTTTTTTTTTTGGAGAATGAGCCCGATAACTTTACCTCTACCATTATAAAAATTTCTCGATTTCTTTGAAAAACTCGGGATATTTTGCTTGGACACCGTCTGACTGGCGTTTCAAAAAAGCCCGTAACTTCAGGTATTTTGCCAAATCAATCTTATTTTTTATGTTCAGGGTAGCTTTCAACATCGAATAGGTATAGACCATAACGTTGAAGGCTTCAATTTCTTTGAAAGATCGGAAAAATAGACAATCAGCACATTTTCAGAGAAAGATCCTATATTTTTCTTCTGTCTATATTCCATGAATCTGCTGTATGAGAGTTCATATACAGTTCTTGATTTTTCCGGTAAAAGGTTAAATTCCACATCTCGCGCCTGGTCTCTTATCTCAGGTGGTGTTAATTGCATCAATTCATCCTCACATTGCAGTAAATCCATTTCTAACATGTCAACTTTTCAAAATTGACAATGACAAAGTAAACAGTAAACAAACATATTCCACAAACGTCATCAGCGGTAAACATAGTAACGCAGGGCCCAGTTACCTTTGATAAAATAATTTTCCCGCTGCCGACACTGTAAATAGCAACAAAACAGGTAAATGGCCTATATCATTCGTTTACTAATTCATCTTGACAACGGAACTTAATAGTGTCATTTACATGCCTAGGGTAATAATGACTTTGACTTTGACAAGTAATACCTTCAGTTTCATTCATATCAATTTTTAGGTTATGAGACCTTTTGAATATTATTGTTGTCTGCTTATTCGGTAACTTAGTTACACGCACAAGCAACTTAGAATGAAATAGCGAACGAATAATCATGAAGGAAGGGTAAGAAAACAAACTTCAATTCAGGCAAATTTTGAGAAATGTCAACAAGCAGCGGGAAAAACGTAATAAGTAACACGGAATGTATCGACTGTTATCATCCTCGGCAAGCGACAAGCCTCGGCTTTGCCTCGGCTCGTACTCGCTCACCTCGAATGTTAACACGTCTTTACATTCCTTGTTACTTAAATAACTATTAGTTATTTGGATATTGATAATGAAACGCAATTTAAATATGAAAAAGTCGATTTTGCGTGGAATTGGAACAAATTTGAAGAAAAAATTATGTTTCACACGGCAGAAAAGCAGATTTAATGCCTTGGCTGGTTTCATAGCCTCCCTACGCTCGGCTAAGAAACACCAGCCGCGGCATTAAATCTTGTGCTTTTATGCCTAGTAAAACAAATAACTATTGGTCCGTTTGAGATGTCTAAAAACCTTGGTGTGTCGACTCATACCTGCAAACCTGTGGGATAAAACCAAGGAGACTAAACGTTATTTGACTAGGAGAGTCTAATCCTCATAAGACAATGGGGGCACTGATAGAAAGAGATGAAAGAACATTTGTGACGAAATGTGACATAGTTGGACATGTCATGGCCTCCATTCTCCATAGACAGTGACGGACTAGCTCTTGGTATATGAGAGTTACACGTGACAGTTTTGTTTCTTGGTTCGAGTTCGACTCTGTACTCATGTCCAAGTACGTCAATATGACGCGTCGATGCTACAAGATTCTGATTGGCTATTGGCTAGAGCTTATTAAACCCTCCTGTTAGTTCACTCTCTTTGGGATAAAACGGGAGACAATTCGCCAGCTTGATTGAGAAAACAAATGAAATGTTGACCTGTTTCCCAAATATTTCGCATTTGCGTGTACCGCCACGGTCGGTTTTCCTGTTAGGTTAAATTTAAAACCACAGAAGTTTTCAAGTATTGCCGCGACGAATGAACTGAATAAAGAAACCTAATTATTGGAATTTACTGAATAACTATTACCAATCAGTTTTATTTATTACATTTTCGACTTATTTACATAATTTTTTACTGAAATGCAATTAACTACAATAATAACCACGCATTTCATTTGGAAGTATTGAAATTAAGCTTCATGAAAATTCACCATTAGAACCTGTCAATGTTGTGCTAATATAATAAGGAATGGCGGGATTCCGTGAGATATATTCGTGCCATTATTTTCATTAAAATGTTTTCTAATAATACAAGATACTTTGTGATAATCTTCATAATATGGTGGTACTCACTTTCGGTACTGGATATAGATGAATTATTTTGTTCGTCTCTATGTATTGCCCACAAATGATACAAAAACGGAACATGATCAAATTATTATTGTACAGACTACACAGAAAACGATTAGATATTCACAAATTTGATTCAATCAGACATGTTTCGCCAGCACAGCAGCTTCTTCACTGTCTGACTGAATAAAGTTTGTGGATATCGAATCGTTTTCTGTGTATTTTATACAATTACTATGGATCTTCATCAACTAATGGCCAAGTCAATGAATTATTATTGAATGAATGATGAATTTCTAAGAAAATATACAGCAAAATGGAGAAACACATTAATAATAGTCATAAATACAAGGAAATTGCACTGCGAAATTTAGATTCCGTCACAACTATTCATTTTTGAATAGTATTTAAAGTTTGTTGAAATTCCATAAAATTGACAACAATCATCAATCACCATATCCGTGGAATATTGACAGGACTAAAATTCTATACGGGCGCCATCTCTGGAACCGACTAAAGAAGCAGACCACTATTTCATTTGTTTATTTGTCTTCTGAAAAATCCAAACAAAATCGAATCACTCGACAAACCAGAGTTTTTAGGCATCTTAGGTCCGTTTTGAAAACTTTTCATTTTAGCATTGAAACAATGATGTGAACGGAATGTTTTGAAACTAAATGCAATATTTTGAAACCATGAAATAAGAACGGTCAAAGCTATCAGTTGTGTGTTTGTGTTCTTGTATTGAGTTTTGAAGTAAAACAGGAAGAAATTACATTATTCAAAGTCAATTAATCAAGTATTATATACTTAGAAAAAAAACGAATTAACGTTTCGTTGAAGAAAATGCCTCTTCGGTCAAAGAGGATTTTTGACAATAATGATGACACCAGAAAATCATAGTAATCGCACAATCTGTAAGTTGCTTATATCGCTGTATATAACTGGAGGAGGACAATACATATGGGCCAAAATTCCGAAACTACGATATTTGATTTTTGACAAGAGTAATTGAGGTACTCAGACATACATTCCCGATTTACCCATTCAGAAACTTTTGGCAAATTTCGACTATGAATATTTTATTTGTTCAAGCAAAGTGATCAAAAATCATTCCCCTAGACTGTCACTGTACTAAAGCTATCGTACAATTTAGCGTTTATCCACGTACTGGTAACTTTCATAGAAGTCAATAACTAATAAAACACTTGAATATAAAACAAACAAACTTTGGAAAGTATTTCATTCTTTCTTTTTTAGATTTTTAGTAAATTAAGTGAGAATCAATGCCCCTAGATTGTAATGACAAGGTGCTACCTTGTCCGTTGTATAGTTGCTCATCCCAAAACTTCCAAGAAAAATCTGCCGTGACATTTTTTCTAAAATCTTGTCAATGAAAACCGTTTCAAATGAATCACTGCCACTTTTGGTAGTTTGTGGATCAATAGGTTGTCAACATTATTGAGCTTGATCAACTACAATAATTGTACGTAGATATCTTGACCCATTTGGAGTCGTTTGAGAACAGGGCATCAGGGAGGAAATTTTGGATGGTTTAAGTTGAGCCCATTAAATAGTGATATACAGTGTGACCCACTTAAGACCGGAGCACCCCTATAAAATCAACATTTTTCAACCGATTCGAATTTTTTTTTTCATTAGGTAGACATTCTAAATGTCTACTAGGACACCAAATTTCATGAATAAATCTCCATTTCCCGGGCCAACTAATCTGATTTTTCAAGGTAAAAAATCTAAAAAAATTACTCGCGATTTTTTCAGAAAAATTCTAACTACACCACTGGATTCGCGACATTTTCAAATGGTTCTTATGTAAATAACGTTGAAATGCGTCAATCAATAAAAAAGTTATGAGGGAATTAATTTTGAAAAATATGCCGTTTAATCAACCCACCAATTCAATTTCAAAACTTTTATCAGAACTTTGACTACACTACTGGATTCAGGAAGTCTCGAAATATCACTGACTGTAATTTCATCGAAATCTGTTGACAAATAAAAAAAAAATTAGGAGATAAAATTGACATTTTCCTGAAATTCCATTAACATATTTTTACAATTTCCAACCGACTCAATTTTTTTTAGCAGGAAGAGTAACAAAAACTCTACGTTTGAACAAAACATTTGCAAAATATTCCAAATTTCAGGGTATACTACGATTTTTTTTTTATGTTCTAATTGCTAAATTTCATTAGCGAATTTTTTCGTGAAATTTCGACTCAGCCACTGGATTCAGCATTCTTCATTTAGTTGAATTCTAAAATTTTATTCGAAAATATTCACTGGCAACAAAGCTAAAACATTATTAATTTTGATAACATGCCATTATTTCTGAATATTTCAGACAAATTCTGAGAATCGGCAACACTGTCAACACAAACGTAGAAGATCATTGAGGTTTCTGATAGAAATTCGCTTTCATAACACAAATTGTTCTCGAGTTATAACATCTAGAATGGTATTTTTGGAAAAAATTTAAAATCCATAACGTCGAGAAACCGGCTCCTCGAGATATCGATTATTGTACAATCAACCAAGAACTTTCGAATGAACTGAAAACTTTATTTTGATTTAATTTTCAAATTTTACGATGGCTAACAAATGACATCGATAATACAACATTGAGTAATTTTGGTCCTAATCAATAAATTTCAAATTTTTGTTGCTTCCACCAAACCACCATTCAATTCAATACAATTTTCGTATCTCTTTCGAATATGTTTTACAGTATTTTTGAGTCCTTCTGGTGTTATTTCTCTACAAGCTTGACGTATTCTTTCACACAACTCCTGTCTAGTTCTTGGGAGGGATTTGTAGACTTTTTGTACAAGAAGACCCCACAAGAAGAAGTCAAGTGGGGTCAAATCGGGGGACCCTGGTGGCCATCCAATCAATTCACTTCCTCGACCAATCCAGTGACGAGGAAACTGTTCATTCAGCCACTGTTTAATAATTCCAGCATTATGCACAGAGCATCCGTCTAATTGGAAATGTAAGTTTATTCGCTCAACAATAGGAAGATCATGAATAGCATTCCATAGTTCAGTTCTGAGAAATTCCAGTAATTTGATGGCATTTATAGTTCCTTCGAAAAAAAATGGGCCAATAATTCGTTCATTTAATATTCCGCACCATACATTAACTTTTTCCGAATATTGTCTTTTGCAATTTATAACCCAATTAGGGTTTTCGGTTGCCCAAAATCTTGTGTTTTGAGATGAAACAACACCGTTAGTCGTGAAAGTGGATTCATCGCTGAATAATATACATTCTAAAAATCGTCTGTTACTCAGGTATTCTCCTTGTGCCCACAAACAAAATTCAAGTCGTTTTTCTTGATCTCTGTTTTCCAGGGTATGCAAAAATTTGGGTTTGAATGGTTTCATTTTGTTTTTTCGTAGGCATCTCCGTATCTTTTCCCTTGGTAAATTCAAATCGAGGCTTGCCACTCTCAAACTGGCATTGGGATTATTCCTAAAGTAATCTAATACAACCTGTTCGTGTCCAATCCTTCTTCTCACATTATTCCTCAAAATATTCTTCGATACAGCGCCTGTTTCATTGAAACTTTTATTTATTCTGTGCACTGTACTATAACTGAAAGGGGGGCGATCTGGATGTCGATCATTGAATATTCTGCACACTTCTCTTTCACTCCTATCATTGTATCCAGTAAGACGCACGATTTCAATTTTTTCTGGCAAATTGTAAAGCCATAACGAAATTTAGTCCTATCGCAATTGAATATTGATCAATACCTTTCTCACATTCGAATTGAGACTCAATCTGTCATTGTCAGGGCTTACTTTTGTTTTATTCAAATAACTATTAAAAATAATAACGTCATCACAGCCTACCTTTCTCGAGTTCGATACATTTTAAAATTTTCAATTCAGTAAATGTATTTTGACACTAGCGAACGAAGAGGGAAACAAAATAACTTTGGAAGAAATCGGATAGCCTGTATGAGTAAATGATTCCAGAACCCAAAAACTCTGACAGTATCTTTCAAAAATTGTTTTAAATAAATTTTTATGATAAGCTGTCTTTTCGACTTCATTACTTTATTCCGAATGTGTACTCGTTCCTCGTTCCTAGATGTTATAACTCGGGAACAATTTGTGTTATGAATTTGAATTTCTACCAGTAATCTCAACGATCTTCTACGTTTGTGTTGACAGTGTTGCCGATTCTCAGAATTTGTCTGAAATATTAAAAAATAATGGCATGTTATCAAAATTAATAATGCTATAGCTTTGCTGCCAATGAATATTTTCAAATGAAATTTTAGAATTCACCTAAATGAAGAATGCTGAATCCAGTGGCTGAGTCGAAATTTCACGAAAAAATTCGATAATGAAATTAAGCAATTAGAACATAAAAAAAATCGTAGTATACCCTGAAATTTGGAATATTTTGCAAATGTTTTGTTCAAACGTAGACTTTTTGTTACAATTACAAATTGAGTCGGTTGGAAATTGTAAAAATATGTTAATGAAATTTCAGGAAAATGTCAATTTTATCTCCTAATTTTTTTTTATTTGTCAACAGATTTCGATGAAATTACAGTCAGTGATATTTCGAGACTTCCTGAATCCAGTGGTGTAGTCAAAGTTCTGATAAAAGTTTTGAAATTGAATTGGTGGGTTGATTAAACGGCAAATTTTTCAAAATTAATTCCCTCATAACTTTTTTATTAATTGACGCATTTCAACGTTATTTACATAAGAACCATTTGAAAATGTCGCGAATCCAGTGGTGTAGTTAGAATTTTTCTAAAAAAATCGCTAGTAATTTTTTTAGATTTTTGACCTTGAAAAATCAGATAAGTTGGCCCTGGAAATGGAGATTCATTCATGAAATATGGTGTCCTAGTAGACTTTTAGAATGTCTACCTAATAAAAAAAATCATTCGAATCGGTTGAAAAATGTAGATTTTATAAGGGTGCTCCGGTCTTAAGTGGGTCACACTGTAGGTACTATTTTCAATTTATATGTTTTGAATATCAATTTTCTGATATGTTGGTCTTGATTTACTTTATTTCAATGTTAGTCCAAGTAGTCGTATATTCAATAAGAATAGAAACTCAGCTCGACTGAAACTTTTGGGTTTACATTACTGTGTAACCCTGTATTCAATAAACAGCTCACAAATCTGTTCATACTTGAATCTTTCTGGTGGTCCATCCATTTCAAGAATTTCGCCTCTTTTGACATTATTCCTTATTTCTTCATATTGATGAATATTCAACTTGATTATACAGGGTATACCTTGATGAGTTAACGCGATCTTTATATAGAAAATTAAAAGTAGAGAGATCCTCATTTCCTTCTTCAGAGTTCATTCTATTATGAAAATAAACCCTAGTTATAATACATTTCAATACAATACAATATAAGTTATTTTCAGGAAAGGATTTATGTTTATACTCCTCAATTTTTGTCGATAAAGATGTATTATTGCCTAATTTTCATTCAATATCTCTCTTGAAAAAATTATCTCGCATTTAATCCAAAAATCATATGATTGGAATAAACAACAATTTCAAATTTAGTTTCAATGCTGAACATGAACGTGTGACACTTTTGTTAACCGCTTGTTTTTATTGCAACAAATGTTCTAACACATTGCCTTCAACTTTTGAGCATTTTTCACTTTTCCGTATGACGTCTCCTACAGCACGTCTTATAATGTCCGGTGGAATAGAGTTGAAAGCAGTACAAACTCTCTGCTGAAAATCTTTTGTTCTTGGCGTATGAGAATACACATCATTTTTTATATAACCCCAAACCCCATGCAAATGAAAAAAATCCATTGGGGTTAAACCGGGCGATCGCGGTGGCAATAATTGAGGACCATAGGTTCCAAACCATTGGAAATAAAAAGTTTAAAATAAATGCATCTCCACCATCTGCCGATTATTTGATACCAAATTTTTCTATGGATATTAATATTATTATTATTATTCGTAGTCAGGATTTAGTATTGTTGATAATAAAAAGGTTAAAATAAATACATCTCAACCATCTGCCGATTATGTTGATATCAAATTTTTCTATAGATATTATTATTATTCGTAGTCCAGATTTAATATTATTGTGTGGGAGTTCTCTGATCATCTCCCGTTGACAATTTTCTCCAAACGTTGTCCCTCCATTCGAAAAATAAGCTAGGGATAATTGGGACATAATATGCCGGAATTGAGAAAAATTCTGGAAATCGAGTGGCCTATAATTTCTTGTTATATGATGCATTTCAGGAACTGTCATGATTTAGAATATTCTAGTGACTCACGCTATACTTTATATAAATCTCAACAAATTGTTATAGTCGAAGAGAATGTTCAGAATAATGAAACAAGGCACACTTGAGTTCCTTTGGGTGTTTGTAATCACTAGCCACTTTCGAAATTCGCGTGTTAAATGTAAGTGAAACATCTAAGGGCGTTTAGATATGGTATATTATAAATGAATGCAAAACGAAACGTAAGTGATATAAACGAATTAAATTTTGAATTGAAAATAATTCTGAAATGCTCCCCTCCCTTTTTTCTTTCCTTCTTCCCCTACCAGTGAGCATTAAAAGTTTTTGTGAGACTTGTGCGAGCTTGAGACATGTAGGGGATCTTACCTTTTAACTTACGATCCCAACACAGTCAATAACCTGTTACAATGTACGTTAGATGTACGTTTACAATTATTTCACATCAGAAATCAACATGATTAGTTGTCTTCTAAATTTTATAACTCAAGATTTATTCATACATCGATGCAATCTGCGAAATATATAAAAATATTATAGAAGCTTTCGAAGAGCGTAAATGGTGCTGTGCAAAATTTTATGACATGTCTGAAGCGTTTGACACGGTGGACCATGGAGTATTATTACAAAAATTAGAATATTATGGGATCAGAGGAAAAGCCTTAAATCTATTTACATCTTACCTTGCAGGCCGCCAGCAACGTATTAAATTTAACGGAGATATATCAAAACCTGCAAAAGTCAATTATGGGGTACCTCAGGGTTCAGTCCTGGGTCCTCTATATATATAAATGATATGCTTTTTAATCTAAAGAATGCGTGTACGATAATGTATGCTGATGATGCCACTTTTTTATTAACTGACACCACGTCTTACAATCTACTCTCGAATGCTAATGAATCTGAAAGTTTTATAACAAACTGGTCTAGAAGCAATTATCTTACTCTAAATGATGATAAAACCAAAACTTTAGATTTTTCAACAAAAAACAATAAACTAAATAACGAACCAATTAAGCTTTTCGGGGTGTATTTGGATTCATCTCTAAATTTCTTACCACATATTCACAAGTTATCAAAGCGCCTGTCCACGTGCATATACATGATCAGACAACTTAGCAACACAACAACAACATATTGTTTAAGAGTAGCTTATTTCGCCATTTTTCATAGAATAATGACATATGGACTGATTGTATGGGGTTCATCATGTCATCTAGAGATGATATATAAATTACAAAAAACAGTCGTCAGAACTATGGCACAGGCTAAATATGACGACCATTGCAAACCTTTCTTCAAAGGACTTGGTATATTGACTCTTCGATCTTGCTACATATATGAATGTTTGTGTTATGTAAAAAAAATGAAAGGTGAAAATAAAGTGACTAAGCCGGAGGACATACACTGCCATGATACTAGGGCCAAAACAAGTTTAAGGCTACCCAAATATAGATTAAGTAAATCACAGAACTCATATCTATATCAATCATTAAAATTTTATAACGCTTTAACTAATGAGTTTAAGACTCCTGAAACGAGTATAAACACTTTTAAAGTAAAAATTAAGAATGTTCTTTTACAAAATGCCTTTTACACATTTGAGGAATATTTTAATTATTTCGACTCATTACGTAATCCGTCGCCTGTCTGATAATGTATATTGATGTATATTTCTTTTTTGAATTATTGTATTTCTGAATTTTGCTATGTCTTTCTCCTTTAGTTGTTTACTGACTACTTTCATTATGTCTGTATTATGTTTTTATCTGTTTCAATTTATTTATTTATTATTATTGACGTATGCAAACATTTATTGATGTATGTACTGCACGAATAAAATTCTATTCTATTCTATTCTATAGAGTACCTACTCATTTTAATACAAATAAGAGGCCTATTTTCATTATTCCTAAGAGGCGTCGAAAGTTTTTACAAGCTTTCATTTAACTTGCTTTGTTGGTATGTCTACAGACAGCCTAGCCTGTCTTTACGGTTCATGATTTACAACACATTTTTTCACCACTTGCTAGCATCGGATTAAGCTTAAATTTTTGCACACTCATCAAGATCCGATAACAATTTAATAGTTTTGAAAAAAATTAACCTCTTGCCCCCCCCTCTCGCTCTCTCCGAAGGCTAGATAGTGAACGAGTAGGAATTAGGACATTTTTTTGACGGTTTCGGACGTCAAAAATTACGATGGAAAAAAAATCGGTTGGGGAGGGGGGTGGTAGCTCAGACGAGAATAGTTGCAAAAACTTGGCAAAACACAACTGGAAAAATCCGTAAAAATAGTAAAAAACATCGGACCGTCGATAATGCAATTTTGAAAAAATAATCTTCACTTCTATCCAGAAGGCTAGATAGATAACGCGTAGTAATTCAGAAGAAAGCCGAATGTATCGGATGTAGTGAATTATGACGAAAAAAATATTGATCGGAAGGCTCAAGAAAAGTTGCTACAACTCGTGAAAATGAAATCGAAAGAATCCGTAAAAATAGTAAAAAATATCGGTCAAATAATTGAATTTTAGAGAACCTTACTACCTGTCTCCCGAAGGTTAGAGAACGCGTAGAAATTGAGAAATGGAGGACTCGGGGGACCCCCCAGCATTTTCGAAAAAAGTTGTGAAAACTCGCGAAAATAAAATCGCAAACTTTCGTTAAATTAATGAAAAGCCTAGGTCTGTTGAATAACTTATTTCGGCTTTTAGTCGTGAGAAAAACTGTCAGGATGCTCGGACCCCTCTCCTAGAAAAAAAATGCGAAAATCTGCGAAGATAAAATCTAATTTATTCGTAAAAATAGTGAAAAATATCGGACCATCCTTCCCAGAAAATGTTACAAAAATTCGCAAAAATTTGTAAAAATAGTGATAAACATCGGACCGTCAAATAATTGAACAAAAAAGGTAAGCCTCACGCCCCCTCAAGGCTAGAAAGGACGACGGTTTCGGTTGTGGAAAGTTATTGCAAAAATGTCTGTAAGGGAGCTCGTCCCTCTTCTTCTCGAAAAGAGTTGCAAAACACACAAAAAGAAAATTTGAAAAAATTGTGGAAAACAATAATTTTCTTAGCTTGACCTGTACGTATGTCTCCAGTAAGGTAAGGTACCTGCCAAGAAGTTGGATGGCAAGGGGAGCAAACATACACATGTTATTAACGTACCAACCTCTGGGCACCTGGCGAACCTATTAGGAAAGAATTATACAAATTTTGAAACTAAAAAGTACAAAATAAAATAAACGTAAAACATATTTTTTTAAAATAAGCTCGTATTTATAAACTATTCAAGTAAAAAGAAAAAATAATTTCAGAATGAAGAAACAAAAAATTTTGGAAATTTGATAATAATTGTCTTCTTAGCTTGAGGCCTTATTTCGAGTTTAATGACGTTTAATGCCTCATGCTCGCAAGAAAATATTTAAATATTTCATAAAGTACTATCGTTGATACTATTCAAAATGGTTTTTGTTCCATCTTTGTACGTCAAACCGTTCAAAAGTCATCAGGGGAAGAGGGGGGCTATAAAAAGCTGCACTGTATTGATGAAAAATCGATATAATTAATTGTTAATTAGGAAAGGATGAAGATGGAGAGAACTGCTTGCTTGCTTTCATCAAAGAACAATGTTTCAACAAAATGGATCTGGCTCTTCTCAAAGGAGAAGTGTGAAATAACAGAATGGTGATTAACTGATACCAGACACCCTTGTCTCAAGATTGCAAATGTCACTTTTGAGCAATTTTTTGCAGATTTCATTTAGTTTTATCTCGACTGTCCAAAAAATCTCATTATTTCCAAACCTAATTAGACTGGTGCCTATATTTTTTGTGAAAAAGGAAAAAGTAATAGGATTTAAGGAAAAAAAAATATATAAACGAAAATACTTTAAATAGTTAAATGGGGATGCAGTTTGGAGGTTAAAAACGGGTTTTTGTGATTTGCGTCGAAACGTAACCTCTTAACGGAAAATGTTAAATGTAAAAGTTGTAGATAAAAAAAAATCTAAAACTTTAGTATTCAACACTTTTCGACATAACCTCAAATTAACTGCCAAAATGGTGAAAACCCGATTTTTCAGTATTTAATTTTTTTCTCTCGTATAAAAGACTTAACTTAGATGAAAATTTGTAGAAATATGTATTTTTTGGAGTCGAATAAGTATACTTTTTGCACTTTAGAAGACATCTAGTTTTCGAGTTAGGTATATTTTTCGGCTTCCGGACAATTGCCCGAAAACAATTTCCCGAAAGACAATTCCTCGAAAACAGTTGCCCGAATGGACAATTTCCCGAAACACAATTGATCGAATGTACAATTGCCCGAATAGACAATTACCCGAAGAACAATTGCCCGAAAGGACAATTGACCGAAAAATGTATTTTAGCGCTACTTTATAAATTTGTAACCAATATTTTCGGAAAATTCTGTATACTATTATTTCTTCTCTGGTTTACAATAACACCCTCAATACCTTCTATAATAATTAAGGTTACTCATTGAACGTCTCCAGACAAAATCTGTTTCTTTTGGCAAGGTCACAACACTGGTTTGCCGACGGAACTTTCAAAACTGTACCTCACCTTTTTCATCAACTATATACAATCCACGGATTGTATAAGAATACTGCGATTCCTTTAGTATATGCACTACTACCTAACAAGGCACAAGAAACTTATGCTCGCTTATTTTCGAAGGTAAAAGAACTTTTGCCTGAAGCTTCGCCTGCAACCATATTAACAAATTTTGAAAGCGGTATGATAAGTGCTATAAGACAACAATATCCCAACTCAAGACATCGTGGGTGCTTTTTCTATTTCAGTCAATGTCTCTTCAGAAGAATCCAGTCAGAAGGTTTAAAAAGAAGGTACGAAACTGATGCAGATTTTGCTTCACGTAGAAAAATCCGACAGATCGATTAACCACACTTTGGCAGTCTGAAAATCGTGGTACTTGACAACCCGATCGTAGAACAAATCGCAGCTCCGACTAGTAAGCTGTACTCTCACAAAAGTGAACGTGAACAATCAAATGTGGTTGAATATTTCGGGTATTAGTGGATAGATGATACTGAAATTAACGTTACTTTTTACTATAACAGTTTACCCTATTGAGATTTTTCAGAGTTCTCCAATATTCTGGTAAATAAAACTATCTTTTTCCGGTAAAAATCGTTCTAAAATGCGTCATAGTTCATCATACTCTCCTGGCATAAACGTAGTCGTATTTATTATTCAGTTACCAGTATTATCAACTAATGTTGATAACGGTTGTTACCGCCCATAGTATAAAATAATTACTAACGATTTTGAGTTTATAAGAGATAACAGTAATAATAACCACATTCTCAGTGAATCTGAACACAAAAGTAGTAGTACTTACAGAACAGAATGGTAAACATGAAGTTATATTTGTTTAAATAATCGTTCAACGTTCAGTTGAGTTGCCGGGCGACGACGGTTCGTACACCTATGAAGATTCATTAAAGTGTCATTTTTCTAGGAGCTAACACCTGAGTCGAGAAGTCTGAGTATATTATTATCGTGAGTGAGCAGTGAAATTTATTACTACTCTTGAAGGTGAGTTTCAAGTCAACAGAATTTCTGAATATGGATTCTATAATTCTATACGGTTTTGACATTTCAGAGAACGCATTCAAATACAATTTGTTTTAGCCGCTTCTCTATTACTTTCAATGGACTAAGTCAATAATTGAACATCATGGGCTCATACATACGCTGAACAAGATTTCAGCGTGTGCCTGCATAGATGAGTGTTGAAGAAAATTTAGATGATGCAATCATTACTATACGTGCAATTAAATCTGAATATACTTCCATGAGCTGATGGCGGAAGAGAGGGGGTCGATATGTTACCACTAAATCATCGAAGAATAGTATCTCTGAAGAATAAACAACCTGATTAGGAAAAACAAATCAACGGAATTACGAGGACAGTTGGAATTCATTCGCTTCCTTTACTTGAAGGTATGTAACTAGTTTACTTCTCTCATCATTGAGACGAATAATAATCCTTGAATGATAGAACTAAACAATTCAGTGAAACGACCTTTTTACATCACCAGGAGTTGTGGTATACTATATGATGACGTTGTCTTTACTGTTCCTGTAGTGGTATTCATTCTGCTTCTCAACCTTTTTTTTCAGTTTGAATAACACCTCCAGAAGATGTTAGGAGCAAGATGTAACAACATGTAAGAGTCTCTACCTGAACAGACTTTTGAAGAGAAATGAACTGTTAGATATTTTGATGTCTACCAATATGAAACAAATCAAGTCTATATAGCGTCTCCCAGATTTCAGGGAATCAGCCAGTAATGAAGAATTCCACCCTTTTACTGTCTATATTCACAGAGAAAATAAGGAATACTTATATCTACAGGCTATCAGAGCTAGGTCCTTATTCTTTTTGTTAAGGTAAATATAAGTGAAGTTCTTATATTTTACGGTAAACTTAGAATAATGGAAAATATCCATACTTACTATGTGAAAATTTGAAATGTAAGGTTTTTTCAAAAAAACTCCTAGCGTTTAATTTTTTTCCTAACTTTTTGACCATATGATCATCCAGATATATTCGATTCAATTCCTATATATGTTGGATTTTTATTTTCAGACTGTTCCAGATATACAGCCCAATTTGCTCTATAAATGAAACAAATATGAAACGTTGAAATCAGCTATGCAATCGATACCAATATTGATTGTGCACAATCAATCTTTTGTTTTCGAGGAAGATGATATTTGAACTGGACAAACATGTTATTATGTGGATAAGCTGTTCTTTAAATTATGATTCCATTTATATTATTGTTATTATTATTTTTCTACCTATATGAGACAAGTTCGAGTACATTTTTTACCAAAACTTGTGTTCTGTATATTCTGATTGTTGTTGAATAAATGATAAATATTAGCTGTTGGTATTTTTTTACGTTGTTTAACCCCATGATATTATAACCCAGTTTAGTATACAATACCATATCAAAATGTATCATTTGCTAATTTACATACTAGTTTTAGTCTCGTTTCAAACCACGAGTACGGCAATAATAATTACGAATTTTGAGGGGAAAACATAAATTTTGCCATACTTGTGGTTTGAAACAAGACTAAAACTAAAATGAAATATAGCAAATGGTACATTTTGATAAGGTATTTAATTCTGAACTGGGTTATAATATCATGGGCGAGAGTGTGGTAAACTGTTCGATAATCAGTTTACTAGCTAGTCGTGGTAAAAATACTCTACAGGTGATATTACAGATGGAAGAAACATATACCGCGAACTTTAGTAAACAATTCTCTGTTCAAATCTAACAGTTCAATAGGTGGAGGTGCCTGTTCCAGATTCACTAATGAATTATAGTATAAAATAATCAGTGGGCGGTTATTTGATATTACGTAGTCGTGGTAAATTTCCACGATGCTCAGTTGATCGATCTTTAGTTTTCGCGATCAATATCACTGCATTACCTAGCAATACTTTATCAGGGTTGTCTCAACGTTTTTGAAGAGTACATCACACTACGATCAAAGTTTGTCCATATTCTTAACGTTTTTCGTGGTTAAATCCTTGACGATTCTAGTAATTTCTACCTTTCTTTTCTCTGCGTGTTTAAAGCTCCGATTATTGTCGGCCTTAGCATTCGTTCCTACAGCAGACGTAGTGGAGGCATTTGAAACCATTTGCGAGCAAAATGTGTTACCTGCAGAAGCCCAGTCAGTAATTGATTATTTTGAAGATACCTGGATCGGGCGTCCACAGAGAGGGAGACAACGTCGTTTGCCCTTATTTTCGCATGATCTGTGGAATTGTTATGATGGGGTGCATCGAGGGTTTGAACAAGAAATTTCTACAGATCATCCAAACATTTGGAGATTTATTAAAGGCATTCAGCTGGAGCAAAGCTTACACGAACTTCAAATTGAACAGTATGTAGGAGGCTTGGGAGGCCCTCCTACACGTAAAAAATACAGAGATTGTGCTGAGCGGATTGCAAGTCTGGTAAATAATTACGATCCTGCGAACACTTATGAGTTCCTACGAGGAATAGCACATAATTTATCGTATTAGTATAAAGATAAATAATAAATAAATTCTCTAAAAAAAGAGGCAAATTAAATGTTTTATTCCAAGTTCTAAACACGCCTAGCGATAGACGTGAAAACGTGCTGTGCACTTATCGGACAACGGATTACATTCCGTAATATATCCAGTGATAAAGCATAATCAACATGATCGTGCGCGCAATTAAAAATCTATTGGTTTCACTATATTTAAATACATTTTTCGGTCAATTGTCCTTTCGGGCAATTGTCTATTCAGGCAATTGATGTACATTCGATCAATTGTGTTTTTTGTTATGTTGACGCCTAATTTGAGGTTATCTCAAAAAGTGTTGAATAAAGAAGTTTTTGTTTTTTTATTATCCACAACTTTTTCATTGAACATGCTTTGCTAGGAGGTTTACGTTTCGCCACAAATCGCAAAAAACGTTTTCAACCCCTAAACGCATCCCCATTTCACCATTTTGAATGTTTTCGTGTTTAAAAATATTTTTCCCTTAAAGTTGGAACCTCAACAACATTTTCCATCTGGTCCTTGCCGTTACATTTTTACTTATTTTAATCGTTTAGGATTCGTTTTGGCACCAGCCTAAATAGAAATAGATAGATATAGCTTCTGAAACGTCAACGGTCTTCCGCCTAGTATCAACATTTTTTCATGCAATTACCTCATTTTTCTTTGGCAATGGAGTCACTCGCTACAGTCCACATCAACACAATGTTTTACTTGATTATTAATGAATGAACATAAATTGAACTGCACATTTTCATAATACTTGGTAATGACTTGAGAGTTCGTCTATTATCATGACACGAGAGACACTGCAGCCAAGATGGCTGATAATGTGAAGTATTGCTCATCATTTTACACTTAACAATAATCTCCCTAATCGAAATGAAAACTGCGCGTTCTGTTTTCTCAGTTCTCGCGGTCACTTCCCCCGTTCAGACCATAATTAATGCAAAAAATCAGATCAAATTCACTGAATAATTGGGTGGTAATAATGATCATGCGTGTTTATGCAAATTCTGCGTTCACGAATCGAGATCCGAGGCTGATACGGACGCGATGTCGTCTAATTCGCTGTGCGAGCGCCGCAAATTATTATTTTCGCTTGCGAGTCTCTCACCTGTTCTGCGGGGTCAGCCTGTTTCGAACATGCGGTACGCAGTAATCACGGCCTTCGGTGCTGCGGTTTTGACAGGCCGCATAAACGCGAAGATGCGAGCGAGGCGCCACGCAATAGGCTAGTTATCGAGAGGGAAAATAGCTATTTGTGATATCAATGAAACGACTGTAGGGGTAATTTTCTTAGGACGCTACCCTAGAACTTCAGGATTCAGGATTGAGAAAATACTAGAGTTGGCTGTGTATGATCAACTTTTGAACTTTGTTGAAAACAATAATCTTCGCATGACCAATCAATCAGGTTTTCGTAAGAATCACTCTTGCGAATCGGCCTTACAACTGACTTAAGTAAATGGAATTAAGCTATCGACAGGTGACTGTGTATGCTGTTTTTTGGACCTAAGACGGGCTTTCGAAACAATTGATAGTGATATACTAGTTAAAAAATGTAAGCTATTGGAATTAAAGGAAATGAATAAAAATGGATTACCTAAATGACAGAAAACAAATCACTAAAGTAGATAATTGTTATTCGAATCCTATTGACATAAAATTTAGTGTTCCGCAGGGTAGCCTTTGCTATTTTTAATTTACATTAATGATATCGGCTTATGTCACAGCTGCGATTTTATAAATTTATTTGCTGATGATACAACTATTGTCTGTATCTCATAAAAACTTAGATGTAGTATTAACTGAAATGAATATTACTTGAACATCAATAAATTGAAGTTAAATGTATCCAAAACAAAAGCTATGACTCACTACACCATACAAATACAAACAAGTTGATATAAATTGGAAATCATCAATAGCAAAAAAATTGAACTTGTAACAGAGTTTAAGTATCTGGGTTTTGTGTTGGACAACACTTTATCTTTCGATGCACATCACATGTAACAAAAAAAATAGCAATGAAACTGTATCTTTTCACAAGAATTTCCACTCACTTATCAACTGCTACCAAGATCACTGTATATTTCACTATAATACAACAACTGCATTTTGATTATTGCTGTACCCTGTTATATGGTTTCGATCAAAACAAAATCGTTTCATTACAAAAATTTCAAAATCGAGAAATAAAGGTTTGAAATTTGGAATTATGTATTTGAAGTGTAACAATTTATTCAAAATAACAATCTGATGAATTATAGTTCCGGATAGTTAAATATTTCTGATACTTCGTAATCGCAATCCTGTAGTCATCTCAACTGCAGAAACAATCATCTCCTATATACCATTACGAATTTATGCCAGTTTAAAAATTACACTCAATTCATACTATATATTACTCGAAACTCGAATATAACTATCTGACTATAAGGTGTAGGACTAATAGTGTTTCCATTTTCAGGATATTGCGGGCATACAACTCAATTTGGTATACTTACGAGGATATATTGAAAAATTCTAAACCTACTATAGAACCAAACAAAATTTCAATGTCAAAATATGTTATTACTCAACATATTCTCCTCTTAATTGGATACATTTATTACAGCGAACATGCAACGTCTCTAGACTTTAAAAAAAAAATGTTTCTTCTTGCTCTGCAAACCAGACCTCCACAGCTTTTATTACCTCCTCGTTGGAAGGAAATTTACGACCTTTTAAACTTTTTTTCAGTTGAGGAAAGAGATATAGTCGGACGGAGCCAAATCTGGCGAATAAGGGGGGTGTTCTAGTAATTCAAACCCTAAATCACGAATTTTTTGCACGGCAACATGAGATTTGTGTGCAGGGGCGTTGTCCTGCAAAAACAAAACACCTTTAGCTTTCCGCGTATTTTCTCTTTAATTTTTTCCCGTAGAGTGGTCAGTAATGTCGAATAGTAATCTCCAGTTATTGTTCTACCCTTATCCAAAAAATCAATCATGGCAATCCCAAAAAACTGAACACGAAACTTCTTAGGTCTTGGAGAACCGGAGTGTCGCCATTCCATCGATTGTTGCTTCGTTTCTGGACCGTAGAAATGTACCCAAGTCTCATCCATAGTAACAATTTGGTTGAAGAAGTCTACATCGTTTTCAAATCGAGCACAGATCAAACGCGATGCTACTACCCTTGCACGCTTTTGGTCAACATTCAAACATTTGGGGATCCATTTTGCAGCAATTTTTGTCCAAATTGACGTGAACTATATGATGAACGCGTTCGTATGAAATATTCAGTGCTTCAGATATCCGTTTTAGCCCATTTCGACGGTCTGTTAAAATCATGTCATGAACTGCATCGATATTTTCGGGGACTGACACAGAAACTGGCCTTCCCGATCGGTTATCATCTTCAATAGAAAATATACCTCTTTTGAAGCTTGCAGTCCAATTTTTCACGGTCGCATACGAAGGGCATTAATCACCAAGGGTATTAAACATATCTTCGTAAATCTGCTTACCTCTTAACCCTTTTAAATACAGGTACTTGATGATGGCTCTATACTCCAATTTTTCGATTTTCACAATTTCGGTGGACATATTTTTCCTTTTAATTTATTGCGTAACTCTGGTTTACTTTTTTGACGTCAAACTTTACACTTCTAATTAGTTATTGTTCGTTGCTATGGTAACGCAATATTTTGTTTATGCAGGAAACTGGTCTAGGCTAACTAGATATCAATACATCCTCGTATTGTCAAGTATCCTGCAGAGATTGAAATGGTGTGGACATTCATTTAACAAACTTTTTATGATATTGTTACGATTCTGTCGCTACGTGCGAGTACAGACCTGTCGCTCCGAGTTCCGACTCCTAAAAAAGCCTGCATTCCTCAAAGCATTAGGTCATCCTGACATTAAAGTCGTCAAAGCTTCTAGAAAAGTGCGAAATCTAAATGCGAGTGGAAGTAGTCCAGAACTCTCTAGAAAAGAACCCTTCGTGTATTATAGCATCGCCGTAGAGGAGACACGGGCAGAGTTAGTAAGATGCCGTGAGAGACAGAGTCTAGTTTAAAATACAGTTTGAAATAAATTAGTCTAGTTTAAATTAAATTAGTGCGATATCAATTAGATACATTGTTAGATGAATTAACCAGTACTTATAGTTTATGTGTGAAATAAATGACCATAAAACCGTTTAGACTCTAAATTTATTACAATATTTATAACATTTACTAATCACATTCAGTTCACATCTGTCAAGTCTCTTCAACATCTAAAATAAGCAGAGTTGAAAAATTGAATAAACAAGAGTTGTGATTAATAACTTTGTAGTATTCTTACAAGCCCATAAAATAAAGTATCTTGATTATATGATCCCGTTTATGTAAATTTACAGAATGGTTTGGATGTCCTCCCACATTTGGAAAACAAATAGTGGTTGTGAATTTAATAGAACTTTTGGTATATTCTTCATCGCAGTACTTAGTTAGTTTTATATTTGATTTCGTAGAGATTGTTTTGTACAAATGTCAATTCAGTTACAGATTGAAAGGGAATTAATTTGAAATTCATTAGTTTAGCAGCTTCGGAAAAATGTGTAAAATCTGAATTAGTCTCAATTATTATATCAAATTGACATGATTTGTAATTGTTCAAGTATATATATATATATATATATATATATATATATATATATATATATATATATATATATTACCTGGTAATTTTGAATTAAGAATGGTATTTGATTCGATTATCTTTTGAATGCATTTAAATTTAAACAACAGGAACCATTTTTTCTAGTACAGTGCGCAAACTAAGGTTTTACGAGCCTCTTCTGGATAAATGTCTAAAATAAAAAATAAAAATTGTATTTCGAAAATTAAAATAAATGACACAGTAACATAAGTACATATCATGTGTTACGAAAATTATTGCATCTAGGTTGTTGGGGTTAGGTCGTCTTATAGAAAAACCAGTATTTTTCAACAGGCCGACGTTTCGTATCTCTTTTCACCAACATTCCTATTGACTTAACCATACAGTTGATTGAAAAAAACTGGTTCAGAATAAAAAATAACACGACATTAGAACTAAATGAATTTCTAAGTCTATTTGATACTTGTGTGAAAAATAGTTATTTTAATTTCGATGGACAGTTTTATCAACAAATTTTTGGTTAAGGAATGGGAAATTGTTTGTCACCGGTTTGTTCTGACCTTGTGATGTGTGACCTCCAATCGACCTGCCTAAATAAACTTTCCTTTAATGTTTTTATGTTTAAAAGATATGTTGATGATATTTTTGCAATTATTCCAAAAGATAAAGAAAACGAACTTTCAGAAGTCTTCAATACATAAGATGCTAAGTTGCAATTCACATTGGAAACTGAACAACACAATTGTCTGCCCTTCCTGGATACACTAGTAATAAGAACTCCTTCAAATGAACTTCTAGTAAATTGGTACCATAAACCGAGCTTCTCCGAAAGATACTTGAACTTTCATTCAGAGCATCCATTTTCTCAGAAAATCAATATTATCAAGAATTTGAAACGAAGAATCATGAAAATATGCAGTCCCATTTTTGTTGATGATAACCTACAACTATTAAAATCAAACCTATTACATAATAATTATCCAAATAAGCTGTTGAACAGGTTGATTTTTTCTAATACTCTTTCGAATCAAAACGATAAAACAAACAGCATTCATTTAAAAATACCTTATGTTAAACATCTTTCCGAGAAACTTGGTGCAGTACTGAACCAAGACAATATAAAAGTTTCATATAAAAATGAAAATACAACAAAACAAACATTCTTCACAAAGATAAAAGCTACCACACCTTTTGAACACAAATCAAATGTCATATATAAAATTCCGTGTAGGGATTGTGAAAAATGTTATATAGGACAAATAAAACGCCACATAACAACGAGAATGAAAGAACATGAACGGGATTTAAAGAAAAAAGATAGCCTTAAAAATCCTACATCTCTTGTGGAACATGCCCAGAAAAATAATCATAATTTCAATTTCGCAAACACAAAAGTGGTGGGCAATCAAATCTATCTTTTCAAACGTACCTTCCATGAGATGATCAGTATCGTTAAATATGACTCTGTCAATTATAGGAAAGATACTGAAAATCTAAACAGTGCCTGTTAAGGTCGAATCCATGAAATTTAATATTATATCAGAAGCATTCACCCTGTGAAGTTTCCAAAAACGATAGTTCCATAGAAACAAAAACAATTATAAATGTTAATAATTTTCATGTCAAGTTGAAAAAATAAAAAGTCAAAAAATATTATTCTGCTTGATTTTCATTCAAATAAAGGATCCACATCAACAATTTTCATAAGATACAGTCCATTAGCTCAATTCAAAGATCATTCACAACATTTTTGGTCTAATCGAACCGGATTACGAAGACTGGTGTGGTTCTTCAATATTGGCAGACGACAGACAAAAGAATTTCAATCACAAGACAAGGCGCAGTTCTAGTTCCTGTGAGTCCAATATTTTCCGTTTTACTTTTCTGTTTTCCATCCTTTCCTTATAAATACGATTCAACTTTGAAATTTGACGATGGTAGACGTTTTGAAGGTTAAACGGGGCCAAATTAAGGGAAAATTAACTCGTTTCAATAACTTCATTGAATCAATTGAAATAACCAAATTAGAAGAAATTATTGTCGTTCAATTACATTCAAGATTAGAAAAAATTTAATCGATATTTGAAGAAGTTAATGAATTACAATCACAAATTGAAATCATAGATGATACCG
The DNA here is from genome assembly GCA_944452925.2 of Chrysolina oricalcia. NCBI lineage: Eukaryota > Metazoa > Arthropoda > Insecta > Coleoptera > Chrysomelidae > Chrysolina > Chrysolina oricalcia. Next base: position 12,902,004 of record OX101818.2, on the reverse strand, counting down.
ATTCAAATATTGAACGAGAACTATTTGAAAATAATTTTTTTTCAATAATTGCTCAAGCAAAAAATATACTGTCAATTCATGAAAACCAAAATGCAATATGCCAAGCACAGGCATCAAACTTGAATAAAGCAAATAATTCAATTAAAAATATACAATTTCAGAATAACACTGTGAAATTACCAACCATCAAACTTCCATCCTTTGACGGAAAATATAGTAACTGGATGGAATATAGGGATGCTTTTAAGGCATTGGTCGATTCGAATGAATCATTGTCAGAAATTCAAAAATTTTACTATTTACGATCTTCCTTAGAAAGTGAAGCATCTCAGATAATAAAGGCAATTGAAGTTTCGTCTGATAATTACATAGTTGCTTGGAAATTATTAGAAGATCGATATGAGAACAAAAAACTCATAATTCACAACCACATACGAGCTATTTTTGAATTACAGGGTCTCACTAAAGAATCACATTTTGAGTTGAGAAATTCATAAGATACAGTCCATTAGCTCAATTCAAAGATCATTCACAACAGTGCCTATCTACATTTAATCCATCGTGCAAAAGAAATGAAACATACCATTTAGGTTTTTATATTCATAAAACAATACACCCGACCCACGTTCAATTCAGTAGTCAATAGAAGTTTGCCTTGCGAGAATGTTTGATGATATTTTCCAATTCGAGGAAACTTCAGTTCAATTTTATGTCGTGTCTAGTTTTGATTTTATTTATATGTTACGTGTTATACTTTATGTTGACGAAGGAAAACCAAAACCCTTCACGTAAGTTTATTTGATAATTTTATTAAAATAGTTTCTCCAGACTGGTTTCTGAATTTGGCTGGTATTGTTAATAGTGTATTTGTGACACAAACGTTTATACGTGATCTTATATTGAAAATTTCAAAATTTTATTTTAAATTTTATATTTGTCTACATGTACCACAAAAAAAAGAAAAGATGTTTTTTAGAAAAATTTTTAAAGAAAAACTTTTTTATAAAATTTCTTTTTTCAAAATTTTATATTTACATAATAACAATTGTCCATAATTTTATATTTTAGAGCCCTGAGGATGGCAAAATATATTGCGGAAACGTCGGCCTGTTGAAAAATACTGGTTTTTCTATAAGACGACCTAACCCCAACAACCTAGATGCAATAATAATGCAATAATAATAAATAAAATATCAAAACATGAACAAAATCATTAAAATAAATAATAATGTGAAATAAAAATTTTTCTCTGGTATAATGTAAATTAAAATATCTAAAATACAAATATTATTTATTGACTAAAAAACGATAAAACGATATGGAAACATTTTTTGTTGCACTATATTGGGTGATGGAATATATATTTTTCTCGATATATACGTGGCGACGTTAGTTGTTGCCTTGTGAGTACAAGGTCTTCTAACCGATGCCACAAATATGTGGTTGGCTTCCTGTTGTTGACTTCCTTTGTTTCTATTTTTACATCCAAGTGTTGTACATCTTCGCACTTGATTTTACCGTACTGATGAGAGCTTAAGCTCGAAACACGTATCTACGGTTGCACAACATTTTGAGGGTTATACCCAATAGCTTTTCTACTTATATTTTCATATATTGCCCCTCGCTAAATCCATCCTTATTCATAGGAATATAGGTACATAAAAAACGAAATAAGAATAAATAAAATACTAAATAGTAAACAAAATCATTGAAATAACCAAGAAAGGTTAAATAAAGAATAAATATTTGGAATTGTAGATTTCCAGCCTTGGCAAGTTAAATTTTATCAGAAATGGTTTCTTTGTTCATATTATCACATAATAGACGGAAGTGGGTTATTTCCTCATTGAAAACTTGAGCATCAATATCTAAACTATAGGTCTACTGAGAAGTTACTTCATTTCAACTACTTCTTATGTCTTCTTGGAGTTCTTTTCAATTTCTCTGCTCCTGACATATGCTTGTAGCTCATATTGACTAATAATAATAATAGATTATGGATGGAATATGTAATTTACAACTTCACAACTAAACAATAAAAATAATAATAATTTATTCACAGACACATTCAATGAAAGATACAGATATGAAAGATACGATGTAGCCTTAACTAATAATAATAAGATCACAAGGTTACATAACATCGAACATTAACTGTAAGTACATATTAAAAGAGTAGGAGAGTCTAGGATTATATTCGACATTATTCATTATTTCTTCATGTTGATGTATATTTAACTTTAACACTTTACTGGGAATTCCGAAAATGCATCTAGTGGAAAGTGATCAAATATATAGAAGTGAGTGGTTTAGAATGTTATAAAAAAAAAAGAATGTTGAAAATTTTGTTTAATTGAACTATGGTATTATGTTCATAAGTTTGTTTGCGGATTAATCATTTTATGAATTTCATCTCGAGGTTTCGATAGAATCCATTTATTTAATAATTGCTTAAACAAGTTGTTTGAGTTAATATATTTTTTAATTCGGCGGGAACTGAATTATAAAGTTTAGGTCCTAAATACAGGTAGCTTCTTTGTATTAGACATTTTTCTGCTCTAGGCACATTAGAACGGTTCTTTTTAAATCTCGTACTATAAGAATGGTCGATACTGACTAGTTCATGTTTATTATTGTGTTGTCTCACGAGGATGTTTTTACAGAATAATTGTCGAACGTATATTATTCGGGTTTCAGTAGAAAGAGAGTTTGTTCCATATCTCCAGGGTTTCTTGTATACTATTTTCAGCAAACGTCTTTGTACTATTTCTAGACTAACTAAGTGTGTGTTTTGTGCTCCACCCCAGGCAAGTATTCCATAATTTATATGAGACTCTACTAGCGAATGGTACAGCACCCTCATTTGTTGAATTTCAAGGATTTGCGGGAGTTGCCTGAATTTAAAGAGTAAACTGCGGATTTTTTTCGTCAAATATACTATGTGCCGGTCCCATCTCAGATGACTGTCTATGAAAATTCCCAAGTATTTCATGGTCTCGATGCAAGAGATTTCAAATGATTCTTCTTGGACGATTATGTTCAAATTTTGAAAGGTTGGTAAATTTGTAGCATATGAAGTGAAGGGTATAAAATGAGTTTTGGTGTAGTTAACCGTTAATAATAATTCAACCATTTGAAAATGAATGATAGATCTTTCTCAACTCTATTTTTCAGTGAAATCCAATCAATGTCATAATACACGATTTCTGTATCATCTGCGAAACTTGTTATTCTACCTGTCTGTGTTATCTGGTATAGATCATTGAGATATATGTTGAATAACATTAATGGACCTAGTACAGTGCCTTGAGGAACACCATATTCGACTTCTCTCATTGTGCTGCTCTCATCTCCAATTTTCACAATATGTTTCCTTCCTCGTAGATAGCTGCTCATTAGATCTTTCACTACGCCCCTAAAACCAAAGCATTCTAGCGTGTGGATAAGCTGAGTTTGATCTACCGTATCGAATGTTTTTGCTAAGTCTACAAAGACGCAAATCGCCGGCCTTTTCTTGTCGATATGGTCACTCAGTTCTGATGTTACTCTTGCGATTGCATCCTGTGTAGATTTACCTTCTCGAAAACAAAATTGCCTTTCATATAGAAGCTTAATTTATTCAGGTATTTCTCTATCCTTTTCTTCAAGATTTTCTCAAATTTTTTTGCTAAATTACAGATAAGGGAAATTGGTCTGTAGTTGGTTACACTCATCCTGTCCCCGCTTTTATGTTGCTATTTTGAATAGTTCTGGTACTTGACCTGTTGACAGAGATACATTTATGATCCATGCAAGTGGATATGCAATTTCTGTTGCTATCTCTTTGATGATTTCGGCTCGAAGTCCATCAATGCCGGGAGCTTTTTTTGTTTTTTAGACTGTGAATGATTTCCAAAATTTCATTATTACAAGAAATATTTGCATTTCTGTCGGTTTTGATTACATTAGCCAGCTTTGGACCAACTTTCGTGAAAAATACACAAAAATTATTGGCTATTAATAATCTATCACTAGTTTTAGTCCCGTCCTCTTGTTTTATTTGAGTTATTTCTTCTTTTCTGCTGATGTTGCCTGAAATTTCTTTGACAGCCTTCCATAGATTCGCAGCGTTGTTGTTCTGTTGTATAATATTCTGGTAAAAGTTTTTTTTAGCCGACCTAATTAGTTTTTCGAGTTCTTTTTGAAATTGTTTATAATTTTTTATATTTTGTTCATTAGGATTCGTTTTCATTTTTACATATAGATCCCGTTTTTTATTTGTAGATTTTATAATACCATTCGTTATCCAAGATTTTCTTTTTTGTTCATTTCTTTTTAGTTTAGCTGTTTTGGTAGATGTGTCAATGTAAAATTTCAACTTTTCTGAAAATGGATTTGCTGCTTCACTGGCATTGTTGCATGAATAAATATCCAACCAATTTTCTTTATTTACTTCTTTCTTGCGGTTGGTGAAATCTAGAAAGGATTTAGTTTTTTGTGCAATTTCTTTACTTCTGATAATTGATGGTATAATTTGAGTTATAGTGGTGAAATGATCAGTAATGAGAGTTTTATATATTTGTGGTTTGAAGACGATATTTTTTGTTTTACTTTTGACGAATATATGATCCAAACATGACTTTGTTTCGTTCTGAATACGAGTATAGTCATTAATCATTGATTCATAACCTAGTTCCCCCAGAATGTTGAGATAGTCACCAGTAGAATTTCCTTCCGCTAGAATATCTACATTAAAATCACCCACCAATATATACAGGGTGTCCGGTAAGCCTTGTACAATATTTAAACTGGTGATAGACCAGGTCATGACTATTCAGAATATCGAAATTTTACCTTAGTAAAAATCTCACTGTTTTCGAGATAATGAGCATTTTTTTAATTTCTGGAAAATCGCTACCTCATCTTGGATTTTTTGTGCCATGTCTACAAATTGAGACGAATTCAAATATCTTTGCTGCTGAAGATTACTGATGAGTGATGCTTTCAGATGTATGAAACAGTTTTTCAGAAAACAATACAATTTTTCAAGAAATGTGGGTAAAATGACAGATTTGAGTTTCACCAATTTTTTTAACAACAGTTTGACATTATTGTTTGAAAAAACATAACCAAGTGGAACTGGATATTCATTACAAAAGAATGCCCATTTCGTCCAGGCTCTACTATGGTATAAAACATACGATCATTATTTTTGGAAGGAGTAGAATTTCGATAATATTAGAGTGTGATGTTATTCTGAGCTAAAATCAACTCCATTAGGCTTTGTCAGTAATGTCTTTTATTTTTATCCCATCAAGATGAAATGATTTAATAGTTATGAGTAATAACGAATCAACTGCTTAGAAGCATTCAATGAGATGTAATGAAGTAAATACTAATTCAACGTTTTTTTTACTCAACATACACTATAAACCACAGTAACGATTATTCAACATCGCTCTGAATAATATTTAAAAAATGGTATTTTCCATCCACTCGTACGCAGAGACGACATATTTTCAAGAAGAACCTTTTCAAATGCGTTATAGGTTATAGCCCCCAAATCAGCGATTCTATGAGCGGCATTGTGCAATCGGATATAGTTCTGCATAAAGCGCTGCTGCTGCAGTAGCACTACCTCCACATTCACCATAAATGTGCATATGCGCATATTCTCGGGGAGTATAACGTATGTACGGCATGACAAATAAATGAATACCACTGAATGAAACAAGCGGAATAATTTAAAAAAACTACAACAGAAGTCACAAGTTGTTCAAACAAAAGTTTTTAATTTTCGACAAGTATTCATCTCTTAAAAAGTTTGCACTTATTTGGTTATCTTTCGGTCTCTGAAACTTCGTTGGAATCTGGATGTTGGACAATTGCAACATTTATCACAAGAATTCGTATTAATCGGTGCCATGTCGGATAATCGACATATCATTTCGATAATTTTATTAGGCCTAATTACATGAAAAGTTAATTTTATTGACATACTATTTAATGCTACCAAGTAGTCCATTCTTTATTATTAATGATTATTTTCACATTTTATCTTGATAAAATCTAAATAAAATAATTTTTGGGCGTAAGTATGAAAGTTGATCAAATAAATGAATATTTTGGAACCTTTGGTGTGAATACAATTCAAGTAAAAAATAAAATACCCAAACACCAAAACTACTTCACAATCTTAAAATCTTAAAAGCTTACTTTTAGCTCCTGAAGATGCTAACTTTGTTGGCGAAACGAGCGTCGAGTGTGATTGTGACGTAGTTTTGGTGTTTGGGTAGTTTCCTTTTTTTCTTGAATAAAAGTTGATGGAAGCCTAGATTAAAACCACGCCTAATTCAATGGAAACCACTTCTTCCAAAAATAATTATAGTTTGTTTTATATCATGGTAGAGTCTGGACAAAATGAGCATTCTTTTGAAATGAATGTCTACTTCCAATTGGTTATGTTTCTTTCAGATAATAATGTCAAACTTTTTTGAAAAAAATTGATGATACTCAAATCTGTCATTTTACCCTCATTTCTTGAAAAATGTTTTCACTTTCTGAAAAACTGTTCTGTACGTCTAGAAGCATCACTCATCAGTAATCTTCAGCAGCAAATATATTTGGATTCGTCCCAGTTTGTATATATGTTTCAATATTGTACAAGGTTTACCGGACACCCTGTATAGGTCGAATCTCCTGCTCAAGGAATTTAAATAATCTCCATAACTTTCAATAAAATTATCAACACAAAGTGAAGGTGATCTATAGACAGCAGTTAACACTATATGTTTGTCGTGAATTTTAACTGAAATTTTGATTCCTTTGGCACCAGCTATATCGATAAGTTCATAATCATAAGTGAACGTTTTCCTTAGATATACAACAATCCAATCATTTTGATTATAGACGCCATTATTATAAATAATATCATATCCATCAAGATTGAAGAATGATGGTGGATTTATGCAGCAGTCATAAGTCATAAGAAAGAATATTCGTCAGTGATTGGTTGGAATTTACGGACCAACCAATCATTGACGAATATTCTTCCTTATGACTTAAAACTTATGACTGCTGCATAAATCCACCATGAAGTATCCTGTATTTTCCACGTTTCAGTCAACACAATAATATCAAAGTTGGTATGGAGTTCGTTCAGAATAATTTTGAATTCATCCCAGTTCTTTGTAATACTTCTGATATTATTGTGAATTAGTTCATTGTTTAACTTTAAAGTTTTCCTACTTAATATTTGATGACACTAATAATGTTGGCTACCTGGCGTTTTGCATGGCTCTTGAAATCATAGATCACATGATAATTCAACTGAATAAGCGGGCAAATTTAAATCTCTAATACATATATGATGGTCGATGCCGAATTCATAAAAAACGGAAGAAAACATGGTTACAATTTTCTAAGTACACTATAATTTTAAACAAAGTGTGCCACAACCGGGCCCCTCTGGGAGTCAGGGCCCTGTACTTTACCAACTTGTATCATAAATAACTATATGAAGCTGTGAAAATACTTATTTTCAAATAATTATTCTTAAATTGAATTCATAATAAATTAATAGTTCATAAATTGAAATCATTTACAATCTTTGATTGGTGGAGCTACCCGATAAAGTATCTTGTAGTATCAGTAGTAATACCATGAATAACGCAAAACTTATCGGGTTATACATCGATAAATTAACTCCTGTATAAAATGTGTCATTTAAAGATGACTGTATTGTTAATTTGACAGCGATGAAAAAGGTGCGTCGTTTTTTATCACCGATAAATTAACTCCTGTATAAAATTTGTCATTTAAAGATGACTGTATTGTCATTTTGACAGCGATAAAAATGGTGCATCGTTTTTTATCACCGATAAATTAACTCCTGTATAAAATGTGTCATTTCAAGATGACTGTATTGTCATTTTGACAGCGATAAAAAAGGTGCATCGTTTTTTATCACCGATAAAAACGCCTGTTCCTCTTTAGCGTCTACATCTAGTATGCTTACGTCACTTTAATGTCTGCCCTGTCAGTTATTTAAGTATTGTTGATAGTTGATACTGAAACATTACAACATGAGTCGTTTTGCGGAAGTTTCGACTCAACAAATAACAAAAAAATAGAAAAAGCAATCTACAAAAAATACTAAAGCGTCAATATGGAGACAATTTATATTCGGTCGTTAATTTATCTTGCCAAAAAACACTCGAGCTTTTCTTTTAAGGATAAATTTCTTTTTAACTCAAAATTTTTCCATCAGTAATTTTGCTCGAAAAACTGACATTTTTCTCGTAAAATTACTGATTGGCAAAATTATTTCGTTACAAAAAGAAATTTATTCGATAAAAAAAAAGCTCTTGAGTTTTTACTGTTGATAAATTGTTGCCTAATAACAAAGGGGGTCAGTTTGACAGTTAAAATAAGTGGGAGGATTATTATGTCAGACTGACATGATTTGTAATTGTGCATTTGGATCGACAAAAGCGGGGTATATAATTTTGAGTTGTTTGTATGATAAAAATTCAACTGATTGTTTGAATCTGTAAATCAGACCTCTGACACTATGAGCTCATTTGTGAAATAAGAATATCACATTTTTCAGTTTCAGTCTTACTATTGATGTGGTCACTTTTTGTACTAGTGGAAGCTTTAAGTTGCTCTTCTTCATTTTCCAAAATCTCTTCAGTCTTATCACTGGGAATATCAGGATTGTCACTGGGAATTTCAGAGTCACTGTCTGTAGAAATTTATGTTAGATTCTTCAGGATTATTGTCACTATCAGCAGTCGCTGACATTATTAAAATACATTTTCTAATCTATTTTATTTTTGGTGAATATGGAAACATACCTACACAGATATCCGCTTGATTTCACAGATTTTTAAATAAAAAATTCATATTTCATATATGTTCGAAGGCTTTCCAGATATTCAAAATTAGAAAAAAAAAAAAATACGAAAAAACATTTTGTGTCATTTTGCGGGAACTCGCTTCGCTCATCCCGCACAAAATGAAGCGTCCCGAAACTGGTTACATAAAAAGCTATTACCTATGTTTTAACTATCCAAAAAAAAAAATTATAGTCCTGAGGATGGCGAAATATATTGCGCCAAAACGTTGGCTTGTTGGAAAATACTGTTTTTTCTTCAAGATGTCGTAACCTTAACAACATGTAATCTTCATCATGTGATTCAACATTCCCGATTTCAGAATAAAAACAACTTTGAATACGATAAAGTAGATTCCTTCTTGCACAACTGAACTGACTCTAGACTCACCTCAACGACAGCCGAACCTCCAGGACTCTTCTTCTTCACACACTCTCAAGACGTCCACGACCGTCGCGGCGATCGTCAAAGCAGCAGCAGGACGCGTAGCAGGACACGCTACAGGACGCGGCGGAACACTTTCCGGAACGGAACGGTGTGACGTCCACGGCACTCTAAACGGGCTGTTCGACCTCCGAGGGCAGCGCGGACCGTCTCGGAAGCGTGTGCGTAGAGGGTCGTGCCATCCCGCCCCTTTTTCGGGCCCGGCCCCGCGGACGGCGTTCGGTTGGGTTGGCCGGCGGTGGGCGAAGGGCGAAGGGCGATGATGAGCTTTTAATCGAGTCGTACAGGGTTCGGATGTGGCGGAAATGGTTGGCTATGAACTATGAAGACGTTTTTTTAGGTGGAATTTAATTTGTTTTTCCGCGGTCGCACGGTGTTAGTTTAATCAGGGAACGGTTTTTAGATAGATGCGCACTTTTTTGATTTCATGGCTGTGTTCCGAGATGTTTGGAGATGAATATTCCAAAAATCCTAGAGATTGCGAGGGGAACTGACCACAGGGCATAGCAAAATGTGTCCTTTTCAAATTTTTTGCTAATATCTCGAAAATAATAATAATAAACTCAAATAAACATTAAGTTATTAAAACCATTATAATGCTATCCATAACAAATTGCCGAGAGCTTCAGTAAATGAAAGTACCTACCTACAGTAAACATTCAAAACAAGTAATATAAAATAAATTATGATTAAAACACGAATACAGACGAACAAAAAAAATTTGTCGGAGCTGTGGTTTCCGAGCAGAGTAGATAAGCCTATGTGTTGATTAATTTAGAAGTCAGGTAAATAACACTTAATATTCACACGCAATATTAATCCAAAACGATTTCACAATTAATGGAAGATATCAATATTTCCGAGTAGCTAAAAGTTTATAACTTGGCAACGAATACACGGCGATCAGGACGGCAATATGCAAGCACTCTGTTTGCATATAACTCTCAACTGCACTGCCATCCAGAGCTGTTCTCTTCCTTCATCATTTTCCCAGAAGACGTCTTTGTATTTTCATACAGTTACCCACCCCTCCTGTCACCGTGTCTATGTTTGTGATAAAGATCACACCCAATCTAATCCCTAATTGAATAATTCCACCACTCTATTTTACAACCAAACTATTGTGTAGAACGGAATGTCCGGTACCTTCAGGACCAAAGATAATCCTACAAGTACAGCAATAAATCCGAGACAACCCATGAAGAGATTAAATAAAAAATCTTACTAGAGCTAATAATCACATTACAGTCTAGGCCGGAATATATAGTATTCTCCAAAACCCATTGATATTTAATCTTCGACATATATAAATCTATACAAATAGACACACGTTGGTCCCAACATCATCTTAAGAAAAGAATGGACCTTTCCAAGAGATATGAGAAAACACTGTAATGAGAAAGTATATACGCTAATATCACTCCGGATTTTTTTTCTGACCGCTAGTTTCTCTATAATCAGAAGAAAAGTGGTTTCGTGACGTCACGTTCATCAAAACTAGATTTGGAAATGTTGTAAAAGTTGTGCACCATGGAATCTCAAATTCTCATTCCAATGTAATGTGTCGTATGACAGTTGTCATTTGATACCAGATGGGTTTGTTCGTCTGTTTCACGGAGCAAACCAATAAGAATCGTTTGTCTCTGTTTAACTCGTTTGCTTACATTAAAATTGGATACAAGTTCCTAAAGCAGTTCCATCAAATATCTATGCTGCACACGAACAGACCCTACGTGATTTCCTATTTGAGGTTGATGCAATTTTCAATGTTTTGAAAGTTTTTGTTGTTTGTATTCTACAATTTTTTTAAATTCCCGTATCTGCATCCCTACAATAACTGTGAACATGTCGAAAAAGTTTTGTACCCGGTTGTCGGAACACCAGTGAAAATTCTAATAAATATTTTTTTTATGCACCTAAAGACGAAGCGCGTCGTAAAATGTGTTTCGAGGCAGTGACGTGTAAAAAGCGGAATTATATGTTATTGTGAAGAACATTTCCAAGTAAGTACTTTACGTTATGTTATTATTGTATTCAAAGCAGAGTTCAAAGAAAGATTTATTTTAGTCATTGCAAAAAAAGACCTTGAACTCTAAAACAATTGTAGGTAGGTACTAGTAAAGATTCAGAAAAATATACTTGAAAAACCAAATTCAGAGAGATGAAAGTCACAATGAAATCATAGACATTGCTTTATCTGATTTGATTTCACCCGATGAATAGAGAGCACGTTATTACGATTTGCGGTGTTGCCAATGCTCGTTTTTCATCAAAAGGAAGGTCCCGTTCAGAAAGTTTGAAAGCCATAAATACAATAAAAATAGGTAATATGTGGATTATTTTCTCTGAGTTGATCAAGTAACAAAGTTTTAATTATTTCTCAATGGCTTATATCAAGTTTGAAGCTATATTTTTAAGGAGAACGGTATTGCCTGTTTCAGAAAGTGGATTATGGTGGGGGGTGTTCTCGTTGAACGTGACGTCAGCAAGTTTCTTTAATGAGACTTGGTCGGGTGCCTTGCAGGAAGTAAATTAAATCAGGGAGAGTAATTATGCTTCTATCTATTATGAACCTAGCACGATATTTCATATACCCAAGTATCAACTACGGTTAATTTATTTTTATAAGACTCCCTGCATGAGAGTCCCCAGGAAGATTACATCAGAGGATTCTCAATGGGGGTTTTTGTAAAATTAATATTCTCGAACAATAAGTACCAGCTCCCCAATTCATTATACCATATTGAATTTCAGAGTGAAAATTCGCGTGCAGTGCTTCTTTAATGTATGTGAATCCCCAGTTTAACATTTGATCAAAGATTACTACCAAGATCTTAACATCGTTTTGAAATATGATTCTTTCAGAGTAATTATAGAAAAGATCGATGTCTTTCTCATATACAACCACATTCATACACGATTCATTACTTTAACCAAAAAAATTACGAGTTCCATATGATGAGACCTATATTCTATATCACCCGGTGCAGTTACAGAGTTTTAAGAAGTAAGAATAATAGTTATTTAAGTAACAAGAAATGTAAAGACGTGTTAACATTCGAGGTGAGCCAGTACGAGCCGAGGCAAAGCCGAGGCTTGTCGCTTGCCGAGGATGTCAACAGTCGATACATTACGTGTTACTTATTAGGTTTTCCCGCTGCTTGTTGACATTTCTCAAAATTTGCCTGATTGAAGTTTGTTTTCGTACCCTTCCTTCATGATTATTCTTTCCGCTATATTATTTTAAGTTGCTTGTGCATGTAACTAAGTTACCGAATAAACAGACAACAATAATTATCAAAAAGTCTCATAACCTAAAACTTAATATAAATGAAGCTGAAGGTATTACTTGTCAAAGTCAAAGTCATTATTACCCTAGGCATGTAAATGACACTATTTACATTCCGTTGTCAAAATGAATTAGTAAACGAATATGGGACATTTACCTGTTTTGTTGCTAAGCATGTATGGACTATTTACAGTGTCGGCAGCGGGAAAAGGTATTTATATTGATAACCATGACCACTTGGTAAAAAAAGTGTTTGAAACAGCCGTAGTATAGGTCCAAAATCGGCGGTCATGACCGCTTGGGCACCACAGGTTCCCAAGCGATATGATAAAAATGATTTTTATGTCTATAACAATAAATAGTTTGATTTTATGTTGAGTAGGTAAGTCCTATTATTTCCTAACAGCATATTATAGTAATTCTTACTTATTTTAAAAGTGAATTGTTTTTATTCCATATGTTGAGCTGTCTGTACTATCATTTTCATTTTAATAAAGTGACATTCAGCCCTATGCTGTATCACTTCCGCTAAACATAACGTCAACGTTATTCGCCACTTCCCCTATTTTGCTAAGATCGGTGTGCTGTATAATGGTACCTAAGCGTAACGTGTTTCGTTAACTGCTTGCGCTATTTCAATGGTAATTCAACTTGACGTATATGCCATCCGTTGTGAATACAACTGTCCAAGTTTTCATTGTATTTTTCGTGTTTTCCAATAATTATCCCTCAAAAAACGTATTTTTGAGGAATTTTTGATGGTGCTTTACGCAAGCACTTAGAATAGAATTCCAAGCTTAATTTTTCCGTTGACTTCAATCAGTGGCTTTATTTTTATATAAGGTTATATATTTCATTGAAGATATGAACAAAACGTGGAAAAAAGACGCGACATCAGCAATCCATTGGAATAGACGAGGAAAGTGATGACGTCACAAATGTCATTCTTGTCAAAAACTGATTCCAAACAAACCTCCCTAGAATTTAAATCAGCTTGTCCGATAACTCCGATATTGTTTCCGTTAAAGGTTTTTCAACTTCTTTCGCCTGAGAACACAAAATCCAAACAACCAAACACAAACTAATAATCAAAGCAGCAAATCATCAACGGAGAACGACACTTAAAATTCTTTGTTTGGAATCAGTTTTTGACAAGTATGACATTTGTGACGACACACTTTCCTCGTCTATTGGCAGAAATTAATTTTCAAAAGCATTTTCGCCTATTGAGAAAGTCAGTGAAGACTTTGGTTGAAGTTTTGGGGCCCATTTCACAGGAAGGAAAACGAAGTAATGTGTTTGTCTGTTGAATTGAAAGCGAGTGGAGTTTAAATCTGAGTATAGGTATTGTACCAACTCATTTCTGTAAATTGAATAAGATTTTGAGTACACTAGCATTTTTGCTATTGGATATTTCCAGAAAGAAAGGACTCAATTTGTATTTGGCTGCTGAGCAATCTCGTTTAAGTAGAATCATAGCAGAGATAACTAATGCAGTAGTTAGATGAAGTTTCCACAAACAGCAGAAGAACATTAGGCTATGAAATAAAGGTTGAGTTTCCCTTATTCCAGAACAGCCAGTTTTTCAATCCTGGGATATCCTAGCTCCCTTCAAATTAACCAGGGGTTTTTCATTCATTTATGGTTGGTTGGTTAAGGACTGACGAGCGAGATACCGGGTTTACCTTTGAGGTTTCCCGTAACACTGAGACCAGCTGGGGTCTATTGTATTGTTCTGTAGTCAGTGGTTCCTAGTTCAGTAGGCCTGTGTTTTTCACCAGGATTAGTAGTCTATTTACTATAGGTGTTTCGGATTCATGCCTGTTTCTAGGTTGATTCATTTATAGATATCATCTTTTATTGATGAATAACTACTGTTCATTTCAGTAGCAGGTCCACTCACATTTGAAAAACCAGCTGTAATACTTGAAAACAACCAATAATCAGAATAAATTTCATAAATGCATCCCGATAGATTCATATTTTCCATTTCGAGATTTTCAAATTTTTGGCAAGACGTTTACGATAGGGAGAATGTAAGATGCCTAAAAACCCTGGTGTGTCGAGTGATTCGATTTTGTTTAGATTTTTCAGAAGACAAATAAACAAATGAAGTAGTGGTCTGCTTCTTTAGTCGGTTCCAGAGATAGCGCCCTAATAGAATTTTAGTCCTGTCAATATTCCAGGGATATGGTGATTGATGACTGTTGTCAATTTTATGGAATCTCAACAAACTTTAAATACTATTCAAAAATTAATAGTTGTGACGGAATCTAAATTTCATAGTGGAATTTCCTTGTATTGATGACTATTATTGATGTGTTTCTCTATTTTGCTTTATATTTTCTTAGAAATTCATCATTCATTCAATAATAATTCAATTTGCCTGATTGACTCAGCAGTTACTTGATGAAGATCCATAGTATTTGTATAAAATACACAGAAAACGATTCGATCCCCACAAACTTTATTCAAACAGACAGTGAAGCAGCTACTGTGCTGGCGAAACATGTCTCATTGAATAAAATTTGTGAATATCTAATCGTTTTCTGTGTAGTCTGTACAATAATAATTTGATCATGTTCCGTTTTTGTATCATTTGTGGGCAATCCAGAGAGACGAACAAAATATTTCATCTACATCCAATACCGAAAGTGAGTACCACCATATTATATAAAGATTATCAATCACATAGTATCTTTATTATTTTAATGAAAACAATGGCACAAGATTGACAGGTTCTGATAGTGAATTTTCATGAAGCTTAATTTCAATACTTCCAAATTTACTTAATAAAAAAATTACATAAATAAGTTGAAAATTCAGTAAATTTCAATAATTAGGTTTCTTTATTCAGTTCATTCATCGGCAATACGGCAGTAAGAAACAGGCCAGGATTTCATTTGTTTTCTCTTAATCAAGCTGGCGAATTGTCTCCCGTTTTATCCCACAGTTTTGCAGTTGTGAGTCGACACACCAGGCTTTTTGGACATCTTAGGAGAATGTATAATTTATTGAAGCGGTGACAGCACTCGTCGTATTCACTCTTACACGTCATGCTTTCATATAGCGTTCCCTCTCTTCGATAACGCAATACTTTCTTCCAAAATAACCACTATGGCATAGCGGACGACATAACGGTAACTATTAAAATGCAGATACAGCATACGGACTCTACCGATGCACGACCATTAAGTTGGGATAACGTCTTACCGCTAAACATAACGGAAGTGATACAGCACAGGGCTGATTGTCACATTAGTGACCTGTATAGTGGCTCTACTGTATTTGTAATCTTTAGTGACTGAAAATGAACCAAATTAAATAATCTCAGATCTCTCTCGGCAATAGCAGATGATTCATCAGGAGATAATTGAATAAAATTCGCCTTGTAACGAGACATCAGTTCACGTCTCCCAACTCGCAACGCGTACTCTGCCCGCTATTCCGCGCGCTCGTCAAGCTTACGATCGCCTTGCATTTCAAAAGTCGAAAGAAAAGCTCTCTGCGAAACTCCCGGGCCCGGAGCCGACGCTCTCCGAAAGAGGGGCACGCGCAGCCAATGAGCCGAGCGACGATCGGCCGATCGACCAATGACGGACCGGCCGGGTGCGGGGTGGCACGCGCGCGACACCCTCTCGGTGTCGATGTCGGTGTCCTCTTTGCTTTCCGGATCGTCTCGGATCCGGATGACGCAGACGCTTCCTCTTTTACGCCTTTTTTCGGGTCGGCCGTGAAGGCGCGCCGCGGGAGTGGGGAGGCAGGGCGAGGGATGAGATGAAGGGTTGGTTTGTGTTACGTTGTAGAGGAGCTTTTCCTCTAGTACCATTTTTTTGAAAATACTACCGAAGAACCAAAAATATACAGTGTGTCATACTTACCATGCTCACCATGGGTATCTTTTTAATGGTGAGAGATACGAGGTTGGTTAAATTACACTAAATGTGGAGTTTATCAAGGCCAACTATAATGCGAAAAAATATTTTGATAAAATCTATTCGTTTTTGTTTTATACACAAATAACAGATTTTGATCATTTTCATTTCTCTTACACGTGAATTTTGACCCACTTCTGGCGGCCCTAATAACTTGAAATTTGGCAGATGTTCATAATTCCGGTGCACTATGGAATTTTTATTGAAATGAAAAATAAAAAATGACAGCTCTTCGAATATGGCTGACGAGATTTGTGGTTATGGTCCAATTCCATTCAAAATTGGTAGGTGGGGGTTTTTGAGGTCGGAGATCATGATTTTTCTGTTAAAATTTATAAATTCAATATGGCGACTTCAAAATAGTTCTTGTTTTTGTATAAATGACGATAACTCCGTTGTTATCAACAAAAAGCTTTTACTGTGACATACCATCTGTAAGAGAAAAAAAAGTTATTCATAACTAAGTCATAGTGAGCTATGACCTACATTTGAAAAATAAAAGTTGGTGCTGATATTTCAAATTCTAGAAGAGTTGGTATGAATTCCATATTTTTTTCGAAATCTCATTAAAAAACTGCCATAAGAATGTGAAATTCCTATTCAAATATTTTCATAAATAAAGAAGTTACGGATGAGACATGAAAATGATCAAAATCTGTTTTTTGCCTATAAAACAAAAACGAATATATTTTATCAAAATATTTCTTCACATTATAGTTGGCTTTAATAAACTTCACATTTGGTGTCATTTAACCGACCTCGTATCTCTCACCATTGAAAAGATACCCATGGTGAGAATGGTAAGTGGGACACACTGTAGAGGGCTAATCATTTTTAAAGCAAGAGTCAGTAAAAGTTCCGCAAGGGGGTTGGGAGTAGCTAAATATGTGTTTTCGGGGTTGGATATTGGTTTTTTACGATTTGTGGCTCAAATATGCATAAGTTGAATACAAAAGTTGTAGATAATTGAAAAAACCAAAACTTTTATGTGAGTAATTTTACTACATAACGTCAAAATTAACGAGAAATACGCTAAAACCTTTTTTTTTGTTTTTAATTTTTACCTCTCAAAAAAATTAATGTTTTTGTGAAACTTGGTGAAAACGTTTTTCTTTATGTTCAATGGTAAATAGACCAAGCTATAGAGGTTTTTTCCCCACAAAATAAAAGACGCAAATGGCCTATTCTAATTTTTATAAGATAGTTCGTTAATGAAAACCCCAGTTTTCGCCCCAGCAAAATCGCTTTGTGGAATTTTTTAAACAAGCAATGGTGAACAATATTACAACTTTTTTGATTTTATGGAAATATCTCAAAGATATTCAAGGAGTCATTTTACAGTCAATGGAACTGTTTGACTTATAAAACCTACAAAGTGGATATTCATACAACCGGATCGGTGCATTTTCCACTGAGAAAATCCGGGAAAACCTCGAAAAAGATCATTTTTCAAAAATTTATAATTTTTTAAAATCTGAAGCTGCATAAGAAATTTTTTCTGTCCGATATGTAGTTCTTGGACAATCGCGTTATAAACAATTTAAGGGCACATCTTGCAAAAATAGAAAAAATCCGTAAAAATAGTGTAAAGTAAATTTTCGCTACTTTATTTTGTTAATTTTTTAGAAAGCTTTAGAGCAATATAGACTTCACCCTGCGGTGACCTACTTTCAATGAGCCTTAACAAAACATACATATATGTTCATAGTTGGTTGTCTAACGTCATTCATAGAAACCCTTTCAACAATCTTATGCTAATTTCAATTCGTAAACCACAGTTAATGATCAATTCACATTTTACAAGTTCTCAATACAAGGTTCCGAGTAGTGCTTGTATTTATGTGTGATATGTTTTACGCTTTGTAAGTGTCGATCTAAAAATGATTAAAGGTAAATAAGAATGACTTATGTTTGTTTTTTTTTGGGTTAGAGGTCTTGAATTAAAGAAAACTCTATTTCTTTACAGCCAACGTTTCGTCAGTTTATTCTGACATCTTCAGGGCACTGTACGATATAAAAAAGGTTGATGTTTTTAAATTTATAAACTTTAGAACATTTAAATATGATTTTTTTCCAGAAACAACCACTGAACTGTTATTAGTCAACAGATAAACCTTAAGAAGAAGAAATTGGTATATTTTACTTACGAAATACGTAATACGTATATCTATATCCTACGACCACATTAGGTCTGAATCACGTGTAACAGACAGAATAGTTCGATGTAAAAACGGGTTACAAACAAACAATACACAACACCAGACACGTTAAAATTCGAATAAAATACCACCTTACTTGGGTGCATGCCAAAATCGAAATGATAAAAGAGCAGAATGTACAAATGAAAAAGCAGCAGAGAAAGAAAAATATTAATGAATAAAAACTAAACACAATACCCAATGCATATTACCAAGATATAAAGTATCAGTGTTTGGTTCTTATTCTCGCTATTAGATTGAAATAGGCACTGTTCAAGTTCTCCAGGTCTTTTCTAAAGTTGACCGTATTGTATTTCATTATATTAATCATTTCAGAGAAATTTCTTTTAAACAGAGAAGATTCATACCCCAATATTTTTGTGTTGGCCAGTTCAAAGTGATGGTCGGTTTTATTACAATGTTCAACCAATGAAGTAGGGGTTTTTAATGTTAATTTATTTTTCATATCTCTTTCATGTTCTTTGAGGCGTGTTTTTAAATATTTTTTAGTTTGGCCTACGTAACACTTTTCGCAGTTATGGCAAGGGATTTCATAAATGACGTTTGATCTGCATTCTAGAGGGTTTTTTCTTTGGTTTTGATAAAAAAAATGTTTCTTTATTGTATTTTCATTTTTGAATACAATCTTTATATTTGAAGTGGAATCTTCGAGAATAGTGCTCAGTTTTTCTGAGAGACCAACTACGTAAGGTATTTTGAAATATTTTTTATTTTCCAATGGTTTATATCCGTTGTCAGTTATGGTCGTAAATCTATTTTGAATTCTGTTAATAATTCTGTTTGGATAATTATTTTTTATTAGGTAATGTTTTAATTGTTTTAGATTATCCTCTATGGAAATAGGGCTACATATCCTTATCATTATATCCATCCAGTTGTGTATAATATTCAATTTCTGTCTCATAGGGTGATGGGAATTGAAATTGAGGTATCTTTCTGAAAAGGTTGGTTTATGAAACCAATTTATCAGAAGTTTATTATTAGGTGTCCTAATAACCAATGTGTCTAAAAAAGCTAGACAGTTATGTTGTTCCAGTTAGATCGTGAATTGTAGTTTTGGATGAAATTGTTTGAAAACACGTAACAATTCATCTTGTTTTCCCACTGGGATTATTAGAAAAATGTCATCAACGTATCTCTTATATGCCTGAACTTTAAAGGAAAGCTGGGATAGACAAGTTTCTCGTAAATTTTGCATTACCAGATCTGAACAAGTTGGAGACATACAATTTCCCATTCCTAGACCAGTTATCTGTTGATAAAAAAACTCCATTGAAATTAAAGTAATTATTCTCGACACAGAAATTGACTAACTGTAAGAACTCCTTTTGGTTGAGCAGTGTATTTTCTTCAATTAGAAACCATTTTTGTTGTATGATGTTTATCAGAAGGTCTGTAGGTATATTTGTAAAAAGTGAATTAACATCTAACGATACTAAAATGTGGTCTTTGGGAAATGAAGTATTTTTCATTTGTTCAGAAAATTCAAAGGAACCTTAAAATACGCTTTCATAATTAATAATAAACATTACGAGTTTATTATTAATTATGAAAGCGTATTTTAACAAACCACATAAAAATTTTGTAAGGTTATATATTGGTGATCCAATGAAGCTAACAATAGGTTTTAAAGGGACATTGGTTTTGTGTATCTTGGGAAGAAAATACATTTTGGGGAAAATTCCATTTGTACATTTGAGACTTTTTCCTAATATTGGATCCACTTTTTTGGAAAGAATTAGATTTTCTATCAATTTATTGCTTTTATTTTGAATAGTGATTGTAGGATCTTTATCGATTATTTTGTAAGTTACAGTATCTCCTAACAAGTTCATAGCTTTTTGGTAAAATTCTGATTTATTCATAGTGACTGTACCTACTGTTACCGTTGTCAGCTTTTGTTATGATGATATCGTCTTTCTTGCTCTTTACAAACCTTTTAACATGTTTAATATCATTTAAAAAATGTTTATTCTATTTTTCGACTCTTTGTAAGTTGTTTTCTGAAGTGAAATTTGTAAGTAGATTTATAATTTTATTTCGTTGTTCAGATTTCATATTTTCATCTTCGTAACTATTTAAAATGAATTCACTATCAATCAATAACCTATCCAAAGGAAAATCCTTGGAACTATGGACAATAGAGTTTTCTTTAATTCAAGACCTCAAACCCAAAAAAACAAACATCAGTCATCATAGGAATATGTCGTTAAAACTTGCAAAGTAAATAAGAATTTCTTCGAAAAAAAAGATATCCTACTCACTTTGGCATCCAATGTTGTCTTCGAACTAGTGCTTCATATGTTTTTCTGAGTTCTGATTATTCAGAAAGTGTTTTATTTTTATTTGTCAGCTGTCAACTATTTCATTTCTCAAATTATCAGTGTAGCCAACTTAGCTTTTGGGGTGTCTGATCAGAGACAACCAAACATATCATTAATTTTATGCTGGTCAGATTGGTCAGTTAAGCATGGAACATGCAAATATCGAAATATCTGAATGTTGGTAACCTAACTTCCTGGATGAAAAAATCTTCAAGGTGGATTTCGTTTCCGACTGATGAGAGACGGAGAGTCTGATAGTAGAATTGATGGAAGCTACAAGTGTCTAGCCATTCAGGGGTTCCTGGTTTTGTTCGGCTGACGAATCCTGAATTTGTAAAGTGATCCTTTGTGGATATTCACTTTCTACTCATCTCACCATCAACTCCAAAGTCCTGGCTTTTAATAGATGCCTATCTTGGACAGTTACGACAATTTGGCGTTTGAAAACTTGTACCACGCCAACACCTTTTTTTAGAAGATAAAACTCTTCACGGAAAGTGAGTTTTCCAACTTTTATTTTCATCGTTTTCATGCTAGCGACTGTTTAGAACAGTTATTTACTAAAAAAACATTTATAGGGTTGTTGTACCCGGAGGAATTTAACCCAGGGAAATGTCACGTTTCCTTGTCTGGTTGGGTATCTCCCAAGCTTTGGTTAAGCCCCACGTCTTCCTGTTGGATATTTATGGTATTATGGCTCCAGTATAGCTGATTTGCTGAAGTGTAGAATGCCTGGTTTCGCCTGATAAAATGCCGATTGCTGTCAGATAAGACGAAGCCTTCTTCATTGATAGTCTTCGTAGACTCTCTTCCCTCATCACTCCAGTCCTAGTTGGCCTATGATCTAGTCCAAAATCTTCAAGTTGGTGTCACCAGAGGAGCAGGTTTCACTTACAATTTTTTATATCGGATGAAATCCTACTATTTTAATTTTAATTATTTATTATTATTCAATATTGATATTATCTCCGGTTGGAGTTTATATCTTTCAACGTTTATCTGTAAACCACCACATAGTAGGTAAAAAAATTGATTTCCTTATAAAATCTTACATGTAATGAATTCAACCTCATATGCTACAGATTTCGAATATCGAATATTATTAGAATCACAGTCTTATTTTTGGAAACTGTTACTCTGACCAGTGAAGATTTATTCATATTAAATGTTTGTGTGTTTATTTATGTTTTATTTATTTATTGATAGACACTCTTCAACTTGACAACATCGTATGGTAAAGTCTCTTATAGTTTTGGGTATAACATCTAATTGTCGTTATTCGGTTGCTCAACTTCCCAAGTAAGAACTCTTTGACATAGACATATTAAAAGTTGCTGTAACGCCCCCTCTTATTTTTGTGACCATTCTGTTACTGTACAATGATATAAAACGAACCCATAGCAACTATTTCATTATCTCAAATTAACGAATAATTTTAGAAATCATTTCAAAATTATTCCGAAACATCCCTTCTCCATACTTTTAGGACCATCGCTGCAATTTTATTTGGTTTCAGATCAATGATCACAGACGTTGACACATTTGTATTTATATTAGCTACATATTTTCAAAAAATCAGCTTAATATATTGGTGAAAGGACCCCGCAAACGCCTTATGGAGTTTGGGTACCGGTGGATTTTCTTGATTTTTTGGTATGATGTAGTCCATGTAATTCTCAACCAATGTTACCATTGCGCCAACCCAAAAAATGAATAGTTTTGCTGCTAGGGGGCGTTGAAATCACCCCTTGCGCAGAATAGACTATTTAATTTTTAATCCGGTAACAATATTTTCACTTGTTTCATTGTTGCTAATGTTGCAAAATATTGTGCTGTTTTATAAAAAAAATTCTTACCTCCCCCCCTTCTACCCCCAACTCCTATTACGAAACTCTAAAAAAATATTTCTCAAGTGCCTGTAAATGTATCGTCGAATGTTTGAATATGCTTGAAAAAGGGAAATAGCAGCTTTTTATGATTATCGCCCCTCCCTCCAAATGACACAAAACGAAAAAATTTTGGTGGATTTTTCTGAATTTTTAATATGATGCAGTTCAAGTTATTTTGAATAGAAATTAATTGGGTGATAAACCCCAAAAATTAATAGTTATAATGCTAGGGGGCGTTGAAATCATATCTTGCTATTCATTATTATAGGCGGGAACAATATCTCTACGTATTTTAGTTCTGATTATGCTGAACACTTGTGTAATTTTTTATTCATTGAAAATCTAAAACCTCCCCCTTACACCCAACCCCTATTTTAGAGCACGAAAAAAATTAATTCTCGACTACTTGTAAATGTTTTATCAAAAAAAATATGTTTTAATCAGCTCAAATTAAGGAAATCGTAAAGTTGTTCAATTTCACATTTCCTTCCTTTCAAAAAAATATTGGTGGATTGCGCTGACTTCTTAGTAGGGCGTAGTTCATGTTTTTTGAATATCAAATGATTGAGCGAATGACATCCACAATTTGAATTTGAGGTGGTGCCTGAATTAACTTTTTTCGTGTTCTGAAATAGGGGTTAGGGGCAAGGGAGAGGTTTTAGATTTCCAATTCATAAAAAATTACACAATTGCTCAGCATAATCTGAACTAAAATACGTAGAGATATTGTTTTCGCCTATAATAATGAACAGTCTATTCTGAGCAAGGTATGATTTCAACGCCCCCTAGCATCAAAACTATTCATTTTTGGGGTTTGTCACCCGATTTATTTCTATTCAATATAACTTGAGCTGCATCACATTACAAATTCAGAAAAATCCACTGATTTTTTTTTTCGTTTTGTGCCATTTGGGGGTAGGAGGGATAATCATAAAAAACTACTATTTTCCTTATTTAGGCATATTTAAACATCGACGATACATTTAAAGGCACTCGAGAAAATTGTTTTGCGTTTCGTAATAGGAGTTTGGGGGAAGGGGTAAGAATTTTTTTTATAAAACAGCACAATATGGTGCAAAATTAGCAATAATGAAACAAGTGAAAATATTGTTACCGGGTTCAAAAATAAATAGTTTATTCTGCGCAAGTGTTGATTTCAACGCCCCCTAGCAGCAAAACTGTTCATTTTTTTGGGTTGGCGCAATGGTAACATTGGTTGAAAATTACATGGGCTACATCATACCAAAAATTCAAAAAAAATCCACCATGACCCAAATTCCATAAGGAGTTTGCGGGGTCCTTTCGTGAAAAATAATTTTTCTTTGGTGAAGTTTTCACATAAATTTCGAGGTTATGTGAAAACATTGTTAACACGTATCTTCCAAATACTTGAAGTTGGATGGTTGGTTCAATTGAAAAATATTATCCTCCTTTCATGTATCTACTGTAAGTAACATCAATTGCAAATGGATCTGTAGGAAAACGAATATTTTCTCGAAAAAAGTTCGATAAAAATTACCAAAAACAAAGTTTAACCCTCTGCATACCCGCCAGTTTTGATTCTAGAAACTTTCG
Organism: Chrysolina oricalcia; assembly: GCA_944452925.2. NCBI lineage: Eukaryota > Metazoa > Arthropoda > Insecta > Coleoptera > Chrysomelidae > Chrysolina > Chrysolina oricalcia. The sequence goes on along the minus strand of OX101818.2, from coordinate 12,877,453 downwards.
TCATTTGAACTTTTTGATGCACATATTGTGGACTATTCCGTTATAAAAATTCAGATCGATACGATGAAAATGAAATTCCGGATTTTTTGAAAAATCGTCAAAATATCAAACTTTGACCCCCTGTGGAATCCATACGCCGGTATTCAGAGTTTGCGCAATGGTAACATTTGTTCAGGATGACATGGGCTACATCATATCAAAGGACCAAATACATGGGAAAATGGCTTTCAGCCAATTTTGATAATTTTTTGGGATATTGTTGTAGAAGTCACTGGAAGTTACACATGCAAAGTTTAAATTAGTTTCTATGTCCAGTTTCGGAGATACGAATTTTTGAAAATCATAGAAATTGCTGTTTTACCAAAACATAGCAAGGTTCACTCATCCAAAAGTATTACTTTTTAGATGATTAGTAACAAAATAGTAGCATTGCTGGTTTGAAGAAAGTCGAATAACATGTCAGTTAGTCAGTCGTTACGATAGAAGGAGCCACCTATTATACATGATGGGTCAAAAATAGCGACAATTTAGGATATTTTGCCAATCTTTATCAACGGTCCCTATAGTAAGACCGAGCATTTTTCATTAGGAAAATACCTATTGGGATTCTTTTCTTACGACAAGAAGATTTTCTCTAAAAGTTTAGACTTTTTTACCACACAGTAATTTTTTTTCATATGTTTGTTTTTTATACTACATCTTTTTAACAATAGCTACACATAATAGCCTTTTTGAGTCAATAAATCCGCTGTGGTGCCAAAAGTATTTGAGAAAGGCTCATAGTAATTGCTCAATATGATCAGCTTCAAAAAGTTACGATCACATTTTTTACGGGGGCTGTTTACAAATATTAGTTGAAATCGGTTTTGTACGTAATATCTATGTTTGAATCATATTTTTCAATTACACTTCCAAGTAAATCACCCTACACTCGGGTAAGTTTCATTCATTTCCTATGTCTGGTTTTTGAACTATAAATCAAAATTGATATTCTATAGAAGATATTATCCAACTTATTTCTTAATGAAAATTATAGTTCAAAAACCAGACATAGGAAATGAATGAAACTCACCCGAGTGTAGGGTAATTTACTTGGAAGTATAACTGAAAAATATGATTCAAATTGGGAAATCCGTTCAAAAATAATGAACAAACATATATATTACGTACAAAACCGATTTCAACTAATATTTGTAAACAGCCCCCGTATAAAATGTGAACGTAACTCTTTGAAGCTGATCATATTGATCAATCACTATAAGCCTTTCTCAAATACTTTTGATTTATTGACTCAAAAAGGCTATTATGTGTGGCTATTGTTAAAAACATGTAGTATAAAAAAACAAACATTTGAAAAAAAAATTACTGTGTTGTAAAAAAGTCTAAACTTCTAGAGAAAATCTTCTTGTCGTAAGAAAAGAATCCCAATTGGTGTTTTTCTAATGAAAAATGCTCGGTCTCACCATAGGGACCGTTGATAAAGATTGGCAAAATATCATCAATTGTCGCTATTTTTGACCCACCCTGTATAATAGGTGGCTTCTTCTATCGTAACGACCGACTAACTGACACGTCATTCGACTTTATTCAAACCAGCAATACTACTATTTTGTTACTAATCATCTAAAAAGTAATACTTTTGGATGAGTGAACCTTGCTATGTTTTGGTAAAACAGCAATTTTTATGATTTTCAAAAATTCGTATCTCCGAAACTGGGCATAGAAACTAATTTAAACTTGCATGTGTAACTTCTAGTGACTTGTACTACAATACACAAAAAATTATGAAAATTGGTTGAAAGCCATTTTTCCATGTTTTTGGTGCGGGGTCCTTTCAGCGATTTTCACCGAAACCGGTTACATAAGATTAGTGTGGGGTTCTTTCACGACTATTTGCGCTGCGAAATGTATTTCTCTATGTTTCAGTATACCGGGTGGCTACGGAAGTATTGCCTACGGAATATCTCAGTTATTGTATGAAGTAGGTTTGTGAAATTTGGAGCGTCGTTATAATGACATAAGAGCTAGAATTTGAGCATATTGACATGTCGAAGTTAACTTCCGGTCTGACCGGAAGTAACATCAACTTTCATATTTTAAATGGAAACCATATTTTTTTTTCTTTTCGCTTTATTCAGCTTTCAATTCCCTTTCTAATGACATATCACAAGTTGGTATCTAACCAGAAACTAGATCAGAAAAAAATTATTATTGAAATTCACCGAGTAGGCCGTGGAAGCAAAATGAAAGCCAAAAATTGAAAAGTTGGCTATGGAAACCATACGTCACTTGATAACAGTTGCTACTACTGTGATATTTTATTTTCATTCGTCGGCGTTATAAAAGCCGCCAAAAAAAATATTGGAAAAATTGGGAAAAAAACAATACTCTGTAGGTCCATAACTTAAATAGGAACATACAACTTTTTCTTGCCTGTACTATTTAGCATAAACATTCCTTTCTAATGATATAATAGAAAGTAATTTTTTGAAATGAAATACCAAAAAATCCAATTAAAAATTCAAATTGATAGGATTAAAGATAAAATAAATTCAAAACAAATGTTCGAAATGCATTGCCTCAGCGTCAATACATTTATTGACTGGTGATATTTTCATGTAAAACGTTTCTCAACATTTGGGGCGTGATATCTTGGAAAGCTCTACGAATTTTTACTTCTAGCTCATGTAGAGTTGTAGGCTGTGTGGAATACACTCTATTTTTAAGATGCCCCCATAGAAAAAAGTCGCACGGAGTAAGATCAGGTGACCTTGGTGGCCACCTGACTGGACCATGGGTTGTTATAATTCTCTCTTGAAAGCGATTTTGAAAATAATTTCTCGCTATTCTTGAATTATGCGGAGGGGCGCCATCTTGCTGGAAGTACATTCTCTCAGTTATTTCCGCTGGTAGGTTGTTAATGAATACCGAAATTTCATTCGTTAAAAAATTAAAGTATCTCTCTCCGGTTAGTTGGCCTTGAAAAAGAATGGGGCCAACAATATGAGTTCCAACTATTCCTGCCCAAACATTCACACCAAATCTCTCCTGGAAGCCGCCTTGTCGAAACCGGTGCTCGTTTGCTATCGCCCAGTACCTGGAACAAAAGACCGTTCACACTTTTAGCACTTTACACTTCGACTAAATAATCCATTGTTGGTAAATCTTGACTCGTCCGTAAACAAGATATAATAGTTAAATAGATGATTCTCAGCATTTTGTCGAAGAAACCAATCACAATATTCCAGGCGCCTTTCACCGTCATTTTCATACAAATGTTGATGCAACTGATACTTGAAGGATTTCAATCGATGTTTTTTCAAAATTTTCCTAGCAGATTCCTTACTTATAGCTAATTCGGCGCCAATCTGCCTTGAGGAAATTGTGCTATCATATTAATCATACTAAAGCTAATACATTAATTTCAGTTTCCTCATTAATAACAAATGCTTCTTGGTCTTCGTGAACATCAGGCTCAGTTCTTAATTTTTCTTCAAGCCACTGGAAATACCTTCTTGACGGTTGCTGCCTCCCTGGATATCGCTCTAAATACAATCGTTCAGCGGCATAAGAATTTTTTAAACATTCACCATAAATGAGAAGCATGTCAATTTGTTCGGTTCGTGAATAACGTGGCATTTTTTGAATATTCCACTAACTGATTTCGATTTCCAAACCCTTTTAAAATGGCAGAATCAAAAATACTACTTCGATCGTCAAAATAATATGGATAGCAGCGTTCGTGACAGCTCTCATTTCTTTTTTGTTTGATTCCAAAATACATCTTAATCAGCCTACTTGTTAATATTTTGGTTCGAATGATTATTGCAATGGAATGATTATTCTGAATAGCACAAACATCGTCCATAGGTAGATATTAGAATATCTATGGACGATGGCACAGACCAAGTACGTTTATGTTCCTATTTAACCTAGAACCTACAGGATATAATTTATCATTCCACATTATTTTTAATTTTATTTTTCGTATGGCGATAATCTGTTTTGTTATTTGAAGAATAATAATTGGATTTTTCGGTATCTCAGTCCAAAAACTTATTTTCTATTATATCATTAGAAAGGAATGTTTATGCTGAATAGTACAGGCAAGAAAAAGTTGTATGTTCCTATTTAAGTTATGGACCTACAGTGTATTGTTTTTTTCCCAATTTTTCCAATATTTTTTTTGGCGGCTTTTTATAACGCCGACGAATAAAAATAAAATATCACAGTAGTAGCAACTGTTATCAAGTGACGTATGGTTTCCATAGCAAACTTTTCAATTTTTGGCTTTCATTTTGCTTCCACGGCCTACTCGGTGAATTTCAATAATAATTTTTTTCTGATCTAGTTTCTGTTTAGATACCAACTTGTGATATGTCATTAGAAAGGGAATTGAATGCTGAATAAAGCAAAAAGAAAAAATATAGGGTTTCCATTCAAAATGAGAAAGTTGATGTTACTTCCGGTCAGACCGGAAGTTAACTTCGACATGTCAATATGCTCAAATTCTAGCTCTTATGTCATTATATCGACGCTCCAAATTTCACAAACCTACCTCATACAATAACTGAGATATTCTGTAGGCAATACTTCCGTAGCCACCCGGTATGGTCCATAACATCCAGAAACCTTTTTTCCTTTTACTTCCACTTTCATATTGGGTTATCATTCCGCCACTCATGATGATGACGTATTCTTTAGTTAAATACTCCGGAAACAAAATACCTCATTTTCGAGTATATCTAATGTATGTAATTGCATACAGGGACTCTATTCACAATCACAGTAGGTACCTACTTTTGAAATATTCCATAAACGTTTCATGATTGGTAGGCAGCGATTAAATTGAGAAAAACTGATATCAGATCGTTGTCATAGTGTCCAATATTAAGCTTTTTTGCCACAACGAATAGATTCTTGTTCACCTGACCATTCGCAAAGACAACAGCTTAATCTTCCCATTTTTCAAAACATCGTATCAATCCTGATATCTAGCCCGATTGTTGCGGCCTTTTTTACAAGTGTGCAGGCATCCCTCATCAATATTAGACGTCAATTCCAATGTACTACACATTTATATCCCTCGCCGAAGTCCCACCACCGCTGAAATTTATTTCCCTCAGACACACCACCACCATCTAGAACCCATTTTTACGATACGCAGTTGGTATTTCTCAACCGCATTTTTTTCGTTCTTTTTAATAACTGAAACTGTCGACTCGTGCGTTGTGTCCATCAGAGATGACAGATAAGATAGAGCGGCCGGTATAAGAGCTAATCGGGCCCGAATTAGGATATATCTTCGGGTGCTATCTCGGTTCTTCATCGGTATAATTAAGGGGGTCGATTTAGGGTGTCGGTTTGTTGACGAATTTGTGTCGTGTTACTTGTTGGACTCGCCGTAGGAGCTTCTGTAATATAAATGTTCTTTTGGTATGACAACAGCACGTTTTGAGATTAACACGATTCTAGGAAATTTTAATGTTATCCAGGGTGATCTGTTTTTCGGAGGACGTCGTCAAAACCAAGGTGGGAAGGATAAAGAAGTTTTGCAATGAATGAATCTGTACTAAGCGATGGTTATTAGCGCAAGACAAAGCTTGTCAATAAATACGTAAACTTAAAAAAAAACTTTTCAGAGAAAAGCTTTTATTTGAATGCACTAAAAAGAAAATAAATTTTAAACTGAAATAAACCCATCATTTTGTTACAATATAAAATTTTAAACGATATAAAAGCTTGTCGCGAGAAGTTTCTATGTATTTTTTATTGAAAATTAAATTTAAAATTACCTCAAGATTTATTCTCGCTTTTATATCATTTAACATTTTATAAAGACACAAAATGATGGGATTAATTCACTTTAAAATGTATTTTCTTCTTTTTAGTGCATTTAAATAAAAGCTTTTCTCCAAAAAGTTTTTTTAACTTCATTTATTTGAATATGTTTCTTACTCTGTTTTTAATTAATGCGTCATTGTTGAAAGGGGGGCGAGCCCCCGATCGACTATTTTTCATGTCCGAAACTGTTGAAACATTTTCCGAATTCCTTTGCGTTCCCTATCTAACTTTTGAAGGGGGGACAGGAGGACCCCCCTGCCCCCCGTAAAATTGGACTGTCAGATATTTTTCACTATTTTTACAGATTTTTTCGATTTTTTCGCGAGTTTTCGCGAGTTTTCCAACTTTTTTGAGAAAAGGGGGAGGGAGCCCCTCCTACCTAATTTGTATTTTCGCTGTCCAAATCCATCAAGAAAACTTCCGAAACCCTATGCGTTCTCTATCTAGCTTTCGGGTGGCAGGGGGGGGACAATTTCTCTGACATCAATGTATTGTCATCGGAACTGAACCAACATGTAAAATTTCAATTCCATAGGATGAGAGGATTCAGCTTGCAAGATTTGCACCCATCTAACAATACACACACACATACACACACAGAGCAAGTTAAATAAAAGCAAATATTAAATAAATAGTCTACAATTCACGAATGTTATGCAATAAAAAAACAAACTATTTTTGATATTTCTTCCGCCCACAAATTAAAACTTAATTCTAAGAAATCTGCTGTGATGCTATTCGGGCCAAAGAAAGACAGAATAAATGCTAACAACTTACTACAAATCCGCATTGAAAATGACATCTTACCTCTTGTCTCTGATATAAAAAATCTAGGTTTGTGGTTCGACACTGAGCTACGCTTCACCAGGCATGTTAACCACCTGATTCAATCCTCTTATAACGTTCTCAGACAATTGTTTCCGAATCGGGATTTACTCACCACGAAACTCAAACTCAAATTGTGTGAATCACTAATATTCTCCAAAATTTCTTACTGTGATAGTATTTATGGACCTGCCTTAAGGCAATCTGATTCGATGCGCCTGCAACGTATTCAAAATAGCTGCTTACGCTTTTCCTTTGGGGTGCGCAAATTTGATCATATATCCGCTGTAATGAAGGAATCAGGCTGGCTGAAACTAGAGAAGCTTAGAACATTACACTTGTTGATCAATACGCATAAAGTTTTAAACACCAGGAAGCCTGACTATCTATTGAACAAACTCAAAACTTTTTCGAATATAAATAGATTCGCCACACGTAACAGGTTAGTTCTAGTCATTCCCAAGCACAAGTCTTCAATTTTCACACGCAGTTTCTCATATAATGCCCCGAAACTTTATAACTCACTTCCCAGTGAATATAGGTCTTTCACAATCAAAAACTTCAAAAAAATGCTGAAAGCATTTTTACTTGGTTAGTTTTTTTTATGCTGACTAGGGCTTACTCTTTATGACTCACCACTATAATTCTGAAGATGTTTTTGTATTTTGTATACAAACTTTGTGTTTACGAAATTAGTAGATTAAGATTATTGACTGTTTCTCTCTCATTTGATTTGTTTATTGTAAATGTGTTGTCAAGGTTGAGTTTAAAAACAGCGCAGGCTGACACTCCGCCTATTCACTATGATTTTCTTTTCTCACAATCTCTGTCATTATTTGTTTATTTTTTGTAGTGAATAAAGACGCTTTATTATTATTATTATTATTATTATTATTATTATTATTATTATTATTATTATTATTATTATTATTATTATTATTATTATTATTATTATTATTATTATTATTATTATTATTATTATTATTATTATTATTATTATTATTATATTATTTACGGAAAAACAAATAATGTATCAGTTAAAAAATATCTGATTTAAGATCAAATTACAAAATCTTGAATACCTCATGAAATCAAGAAACTAAAAATCGAAAAAAATAAATACATTAACGTACAGTGTGTACGATTCGAAACCGCAACACTCTGTTATTTTGGAACCCATGGACCGATTTTGAAAAATGAAAATTTCAAGTTATAGTACTCGACGAGCTGTTTTCAAAAATGTTGACAGATATGAATTATTCTCATTTTCAAGGCCTACTTTGGCTCTGCTAAATGGGTCGAAATTTCGAGAAGGACCATTAGGATTTTTTTTTCTCGAAAAATTGGGTAGCCTATTCGATTTGGGAATATTTTGAACACCTATGTGCCAATATCTTAGGTATATAAGGTGTGAGTTATATGATGATAAATTTCAAAATCTATGCTTTTTTTAATGACCCTGAATGAAAAACTGTCCATTTTAAAGAAAAGGTGAAGTAGCCATCCAAATGACAAACACATCGAATATTCAAATACGAAGTTCTTTCATCGTAACCTGTACAGATAGATGTCCTTAGTTCAACCAAAATCAAAAGTTGATGCAGGATTATCCATATCGTTTTGTTTTTTAGTAACAATAGATAGTCAATCAACGATTGTAAAAATATCCTTTAAGTTCTATGCTTTTTTCGAAACATTTTTCTCAATTAAGTGACAAATTTTGGCAAAATTCTCAAGATTTAATTTCATCTTTACCTGCATCTTCTGGTATCACCGAAGGTGACAGAAACTTTCGAATTTCAAATGGGACACTTGGTATATTTTCACTTCTTTTGTCTATACCATTCTGAGTACAACCATGTGTCACTTGTCGATTTTTCAAACCAATTTTCAATGCTTTTAAATTTATTTTTTATACTATAGGTCTATGGATACGAACAAATTACTAATTCCAGAACTATCATTTCATTAAAAAATTGTATTACTAAATTTTAGGACAAGAGAGTATTTTATTTTGATTCCGCACACTATTAGGATTCAAAAAAACTTTCGGTTAAAAACTCAAAAAGAATACGATCTTTCTTAAAACGGAGCATCTTTCGAGATTCAAATAAGATTTGAGTGCATCAAGTAACTTATGAAACTGATGAAACAGAATCATTAAGGTGCCTTGGAAAAAATTTACTTGTTGACATCTTATTTTACTTTCCATAACTTTCATATCCATATCCATAACTCTAAATTAGGTTATTATTATGTACGCTAATGTTTAAAAAACATGTTAATATTATTATTTTTGCAAGGACATTTGTAACGGAAGTTTGCGGTATAAAATTAATCGTAATAAAATTCTCTATTTTCCAAACCCGACAAGCCACCATGTTGCCATCTGGAGAAAAACTCAGTAATAACAATTTAAAAATAAAATATCACTTGCAGTTATAATTCGATCGAAAGCAGTAAAATTGTATTTCTCTCAACATTTTAGGATGGAGGTAACTTGGTTATAGAAATGCGCATCTAGGAGTGAAAATGCTTGTGTGGTAAAAGAGAAACTTTTTGTTCTCATTGAATAACACCACAAGCGTCCAATATCCCATTTTCGGTATCTTCACTAAGTTCCCATCAAGTGATCCTTGCTGCAAAACATCCTGATGCTTTAGTTTTCTTCTGAGATTTTCAATGTGCTCTTCAAATTTCAGGTTGTCATCAATATCTAATCCCAGAAATTTTGTTGCTGACATTCAACTGATCTCTTGATTTCCTAGCTAAAAGTATAGAACTTTTTGATGTGTTTAAAAATAGCTTATTAGCATCATACCACTCTTTCACCTTGTTAATGTTTGATGCAGTTTCAAGCCCTTTTTCATCCATGCCACATCATTGTGAAGAGAATTGGTTGAAGTTTCCCGATATATTAATTGAAGCTAGATCACTTATGACAATCAAGAAGAGAGCTGGGCCCAAGACTGATCGCTGAGGTACTCCCAATTCAACTTCTGATTTGTGTGATAATCTATCCTGAAGAGATGCGCTTTGAGTTCGCCCAGAAAAATATCTTTTAAATGACTTTATAACTCCATTTTTGAATTATTCTCTAAACCCATATTTCTCCAATTTTTCCAACAAAATTTCATTGTTGCCTTTCTTTGTCAGGTCACAAATAACCGCTGCCACAACATCCCTATCATTGAGTTTAAAGTAAACATTTTTGAGAATGTTAAACATTGTGCTTGTTGAGAAAAACCATTATCACTTCCATTATTATTTTTCTAATATTTTTGAGAGCGTGGGTAACATTGAGGCGTGAAAAAGATTGATTCTGAAACAAAGTTATGATTCAAACTTGTTGGATCGGTTGAGGAATGGCTTTGGAGAAAGTGTCTGCAACTGAGCAATAATATTTATTGATATCTTTTTTTCCGAGTTAATTTTCACAGGAACGGAGTTGTTTTTATGTGGGTATAAATGAACAAACTTGAAATAGTAGGTAGGTAGTCATATAAATGAAGAGAAAATAAGTAAAGTTCCAATAATATTTAAAAAATATTAGTCAATAAATAAACTGAAACAACTGAATTTTAGTAGTTTTGGCGAATGAACCGGTGCTAGTGGTGTTCAACGAAAGGAATTTTAACTATTTATACGAGTTACTAAATGATAACGATTTGACGTGAAAATTGTCCATTGATACAAAGTCGAGTTGGACATCTCTATGATATTGTTTCGTGGCCTCTCATGTACCTACAAGATTATTTTTCACGATTATTTCACGTCTAATTTGTTGTGATATTTTGAAACTTATAAAGCAATAGTAGGTTGTCATCATTTCTAATAGTCTGTGACCAGGATTGTCACTTTCAATTCAATCATTCTGTTTGCTACAAATTTAAAAAATGACGTATGAACAAAATCAGTTATATAGTATGAATCAAAGCAATATCTACAATTCAGCAAATAGAAAATACACAAGATGTCAACTCTCCGTAACAAGTTGGATGAAACACAATAACAAACAAAGTTTAGTTACTTTTCTAGGCCCATTTGATCAGTACCTTCATTTTGTTATAGTAAGTACTTGTCACGGCTTAGAAGCAGAGTGGTACTCATAACAGTACCTCAGTACCTATCGTACCATTCTGTTCTGCCAGGAATTTCAGATAAGTATACGCTAGAAGCTATCCATAGTTTCAATTAACCCATTATTGTTTTATCGCGTTTATTTCGATTTAAAAAAATACTCTTTTATGGACTTCAATTGCATTCCACCATTAATATTGTCACGTCATGTTCAAGAAAGTCAAATTCCAGTTCGAGAATTTTGTAAGAAATTCTACACTTTTCATCACATTTGTTGGGAATTCAACATTAAATTCCAGCGTTGAAATGGCTAAATGTATAGAACCACTTCCGCGTACGTTGTGCCAAAAAAAAAAAAAAAAAATAGGAGTTCATGAATGCGTTACATACCGTACTATTTGTACGAACTCATATTAGAATATCCAAATTACTTTTTTTATGATGATCTTTCTTATGTTATCATGACAGTTTCAATTGACAGACCACGTCTTGGTCTGTTATTAGGTGGGTTTTCAGCAACTAAAATTGAATAGTTACCATAGTAACGTATTTATGGAATGCAGTAGCCAATGTGAAGTTTTTAAAAATTTGGAATGAACACAGATGTTAAAAACTTTATTAATTCAAAAATAGAAAATTAAAATATCGGTATATTCAAATTTACAGTACAAACAGTTGAGGCTAGGCCCACATGGGAAACCTGGGATATAGCGAAGGAAGTCATCTCCTACAGGAAGGTAGAATGGGCTACATCAATCTTTAGCCCATTCAAATCAGCAGGGCCAGACGAAATCCAACCTGTACTACTACAGCGAGGAGCAGACCTACTGATTCCTCACCTAGTCAGGCTGATCAGGGCGAGCCTGACCTAACACCAGGCAAATGTACAAAGTGGTCTCCATACCAAAGCCGGGGAAACCATCCTACGCCCAGGCTAAGGCATTCAGACCAATCTTCCTCTTATTGTTCCTGCTCAAAATGATGGAAAAACTAGTTGATAGGAATATCCGAGATAATGGAACAGTCTCCAATTTTCTCGGAGTACCAACACGCCTATCGACCGGGAAAATCCTGTCAGACGGTGCTCCGTAGCCTGGTCGGCAGCATTGAAGAATCTCTCTCGAATAGAGGGATTACACTTACAGCGTTCCTGGACGTTTGATATCACATCATATGCGTCTTTCACATCAGCCCTCTGGGACAGAAACGTTGTTTCAGCACTGAACCAGTCGATATAGGTCAGGTTGGGTGCAGGGTAATACAGTCCAACCTATTCGGGGGTACAATGGAGATAGAAGCTATTGTGGAATCTCGTGGTAGATACACCTGAACTAGAGAGGATATATGCCTAGAGCTATGCTGACAATATCGTCATAATGAATAATGGTTGGGAAGTATATGGGTGTCTGTATGGCGCTGATGCAAACAGCCCTCATAGACGTACAGTCATGGTGTATGAAGGACCTTGGGGTCCACCCTCAAGAAACCACGATTTACCCATTCACCAGAAAGAAAAACCTAGAGACCAACAAAGCTCTTCATATCTTTGGTGAAAGCCTACAGATATCAGTAGATACAAAATACCTGGGGTTCAATCTAGACTAGAAGCTAACCTGGAACAAACATCTGGAAAAAGTGTTAACAAGGGTAGGCACACCTTTGTCAACACTTGCTCGGTGTCACTGGTGCAATTTCCAGTACATCTACGATTAGCCTGGATGTGAAACTGAACCTTCCCTTTCTGCATTTTCATTTTGCAGCAGAGGTCAGGATAGAATCTATCAGAGTAAACTGCCTGGGCGCATGGAGGGGCAATAACCTAAGCCATTCCAACATAATGGAGGTGATAAAAATTGACACATTTTAGATGTCGTCGAACAAAATGACTCAAATCTGCTCCTTAGATGGAGTATACTCTACCATCATGCAAGATGGGAAGTCACATCAAAGGCCATCCTGTTGTCAGGAGGGCACATCTGTCACACGGACGACTCTAAGACAAGCAATAGGGTAGGGGATAGAAAATACAGGGAGTTGCAAGGCGAGACATTAGTGTAACCTCGGTGCCCAGGCCTCTGTATTCCAAGCCATGGAGATAGCTATTTTCGTTTGTACGAGGGAGATTCTAAGAAACCAACTCATAGACATTCTCTCCGACAGTCAGGCGGCAATAAATGCACTGCAATCATGTCTTCCAAACTAGTTCGGGAGACTTACAAAAACCTCAGCAACCTAGGAGCACAGAACAAGGTGAAACTCGTCTGGGTACCAGGTCATAGAGGCATCCAGGGGAATGAGAGTGCAGATGCCCTAGCAAGAGCAGAGGAACCGGAACCAGCCTGCGGAATTCCATTAATAATCTGATGAGAGCCCGAGAGCGAAGCTCGAGGGCTTTCATCTCTGATTATTAATGCCAAAACAATGTCGAGTAAAATTAATAAATACAAGAGAAATTTAGCAGCAATAAAATAGTCGACAATTAATCAAGGTCGTGTTATATTTGTGAAGATTATTTCTTGAATCTACTTCTTTATATCAGTCATATGAATGAATGAACATTAAACAATTTGGAATAATTTATTCAAAATATCAAGAACAAAGCACAAAATCTAAACAAAAACAGCACCATCTTTATAATTTATCAATTGAATTTAAAAACACAATTATTGTATGTGACATTTGTTCAGCTTTTGAAGAACTTGCAGTATTAACCGTAGAAGGTCCACATTCATTCTCTTATACAGCTTCAACACGATTGATTTTATTTGACGTTTAATATGTATTTATTTAGAGTACTGTCAGATGCTCAGGCTCCTTGATATGAGTATCATGCAGAATAGTCGTTGACTATTGTGCATCATGTAAATAATCGCTAATAGAGCGTGTTGATTGGTCCTGTCAAACAGGAAACAAACGTATGATTGGTTGATGACTGATATTTAATAGACGAAAGAAATAATCATCGATACACATGATAATTATTTCCAAGACTTTGATATTCTCTCGGTTTTGGTTTCCCACTGGAAACTGCTGTCGCACCAGCCGATTTTGAAGTATTTGTTAAGTGAGAAGCTGCAACTGTAATTAATTGATCATTCAGCGCGGTACATATCTATACGCTAAATGCCATTTTAACTATGTGACAAGAAAGAAAAAAAATCAGACAACAAAATGAAAAATTAAAACTCTACTAAAAATGTGGACTGGCTAGAAATCATCTTATGGATGTAATGTTTATTCTACTCGTCCTCCTCATATATTTTCAATGGCGCCGAATCTCATTTTTGGGCACCATTCCAGAAATCGGCAGAGTGAGACCATCTGGCACGGCGATAAAAAATAATACGTCGTTATCGATTAAAAACTGAATTTATAGGAGTGAATGAAAATGAAGCGTTTATGTTGTACACTACCAACCACACCTGACGATTGTAATAATTGGGCTGGTATCAACATCCGAGCATCTTGGAAATTTATTATTCGCGGGCACGCATTGTAATTAATTATCAGGATTCGTTAACAGGGCCGGTGCAGAGTAGGGCCTCGATGACAGTTTATATTTCACTCGATGAGCGATTTAATGGAGTATTCCCAGTTGTAATATCAGGAGTAGTTCTAAAATTATCATTAATTGATTAATGAGCGTTGATAATTGAAGGTTGTCATATGCAAAAGGTGGTAAGTGCCACTTTTTGGCAAATGTGGGTTTTGAGATAAATAGGTAGTATGTGCCATGGTTTACTTGCACAATAAAATTCATATCAATGGCGCTTTACAACGGAAATATAAGAAAATGAATATCAAAACGTTGCCTCTCTAGTCATTTTCAACCCTAAAACTAGGGAAGAAAAGTAAATTTTCAAAGGAGGTGTTAGAAAAAATATTTCACACCACTTCCTGGAGAATCTGAAGCTCAGCTATATAAAAGTATATTTTGTTTAACTTTTGGCAAATTATATTAGATACTTAGTCGCAGATTATTGTCCTTTGGCAAATCTATTCATGACAAACGAGGTGGCAGACGCCCTGCCAGAAACCAAATACTTTGGAAACAAAAAATTATTGATTTCATTGGGTCAATACCTAGCAGAGAAAGTCATTATGGTCGAGAAGAAATTTCAAACCGCCTATACGGGGATGTATTGATATCTAGTTAGCATAGACCAGTTCCCTGCATAAACAAAATATTGCGTTACCATAGCAACGAACAATAACTTATTAGAAGTGTCAGTGTAAAGTTCGACGTCTAAAAAGGAAACGAGAGTTACGCAATAAATTAAAAGAAATAATATTTCCACCGAAATTGTGAAAATCGAAAAATTGGAGTATCGAGCCATCATCAAGTACCTGTATTTAAAAGGGTTAAGAGGAAAGCAGATTTACGAAAATATGCTTAATACCCTTGGTGATCAATGTCCTTCGCCTGCGACCGTGAAAAATTGGACTGCAAGCTTCAAAAGAGGTACAATTTCCATTGAAGATGATGACCAATCGGGAAGGCCAGTTTCTGTGTCAGTGCCCGAAAACGAGGAGGTAATAAAAGCTGTAGAGGTCTGATTTGCAGAGCATGAAGAAACATTTTTTTTTTAAAGGTCTAGAGACGTTGCAGGTTCGCTGTAATAAATGTATCCAATAAAGAGAAGAATATGTTGAGTAAAAAAATATTTTGACATTGAAATTTTGTTTGGTTCTATAGTAGGCTTAGAATTTTTCAATATATCCTCGTATATACTTCCTTGACAAACATCAGCTTGATACAACAAAAATCTCAGTGTCTCGGAAGTGGTTTAATGACATTTTTGAGAAAGAACAAAACATAGTAGATTGTAAGAGTCGTCAGTCTGCTATGTAACGATTTACAAAAGCAGGTGTATATGTCTGTACTGATTCGTACTCAGATGTACAGCTTGGCAAATCTATCTGTGCCTCTGAATATTGGGTGCGCGGTAGAACAGCCGCTGTCCTTTCTTGCCATTCCCTATTAAAGTTGGTAGCGGATATTTACCTTCTCTGTTTGACGTTCGCGCATCTCAGAGGCACAGATAGATTTGCCAAGCAGGCAGTTAACTTGCATGGATCTGGGAACACATTTAGAAAGAAAACTAACATGATTTCCTTCAGGTGTCATCTTGAAGATATACTTCTTGATAGTACATTAAAATTTGAGCAGCACACCGAAATTCTATGTAAAATGCTCTCTTCTGGTTGTTTCAAACCAGTCTACTATTCTCTTATTGAATCACATTTGCGGTATGGAATAGCAATTTGGGGAGTTTGCTGCGGTTAACTATTTCAGAATGTTCTAATTTTACAGAAGTATACTCTGCGATATTTATACATAGCAAAGTATAGGGATTCATGTCGACCTCTGTTTATAAAACACAAAATTTTAAGAGTTGTTGCAATTTTCATACTTGAAACTGTGTTTGATATAAAAGCACAAATCAAAATTTACTATTGGTAGTTCTTCTTATCGTATTACAAGACAAAATGAATTGAAATTGCCAATCCCTAAAAGTATTCTTATCAAAAATTCAATAATTTATAGTGGATGTAAGATGTTTGATCACCTTCCATCAAACATAAAAGTATCAAATCACTTTTTCAGTTTAAAAAGGACGTAAAGAGTTTGTTGTCTAAAAGAGTATACTACAGTTTACAAGAGTTCTATAATGATGAGTTCTGAAACTCTTAAGTCAAGCATGAATCGAACATAGTTGAATTCACTGTTTCCACCTGAATCACTTTTTGAGTAAATTTTTTTTCTATGATTTCATGTGCATCTCGTCATGGATGGATTGGAATGTTTTCACCAAGTGCTACGGCTGGAGAAACCTCAAGAAATTGAGAAAACAAAATATAAATAGAATGTTTATAGTTTTCCTATATCCATGGTAATACCCGAGGTGATACCATTAATTACAATTTTGTAGAATTTTTTATAGAAATACTAGTAATTACTGTTTTTGTGTTCAATACAAATATAGATATAATGTTTATGGTTCTTCATTATTTATCGGGTGTAGAAAAAATAGCGTGAGCAACTCTCATGTAATGTGATAACTTATATTTCGGACGTCCATCATCTTAATGGTTGAAAGATTTCTATCTCTTTCAAATTTTTCACAACGCTTCAATTGCTTGAATCCGCAATCGTCTTCTGGTGAATAATGACAAAATCAGATGCTACGCGACCTTTTATAGGTCTATAATTAAAGTGTAATTACGGTGTAATTACGCGCGGTCTGGTGGCGCGAAACCACGCGCGCCACAAGACAGCATCTGATTTTGTTACTACATCGTCTAAAACATTCAAACAAATCTCATGTAATGGTTATTAATACACGATCGTTGCGTAATATACTAGTTTATTATTAGGGAATTTAGTGTTCAAAACATGGTTTTTAACGTTCATTGCCCCATGTGCAACTTTGATGGCACATACTACGTTTTGAAAATTATTGCAGAATAACAAAATTATTGCCATTGGTTCCATCAAAATATGCATTATACAGGGTGATTCAAAATTCGATGTAAATATTTCAAGGGCGTATTGTTGAGATCAAAATAAGACTTTTTCTTCAAATCAACATGTGTCCAAAAATGCACCCCTCCGAGCTACAGTCCCTGTAAGTTAGGAAAAAAAACAAGATCATCTAAAACGAATCGAATCTTCTGAAAATTGGCATACCCCTATTTTTTCTCCGAGCTACAGCCCCTGTAAGTTAGGAAAAAAACAAGATAATCTAAAACTGTGACTATAATAACGAATCGAATCTTCTGAAAATTGGCATACCCCTGTTTTTTTAGGCACTCTATTCTTTTTTTGCTTCAAAAAATATGTAAACCCAGTTTTGGGGGAGTTGGAGACCTTTAAACTGCGAATTCGAATAGCATAATCTTATTGGCCATAAAAAAACTAAGAATTCGGTCTCTTGTATTTTTGTCGTACATCCAACCGTTTGCCGGAAAATCGTAATCAACGAAAGGGGGGTATTTTCACAATATCAAACTAACGAAACATGTATTAGCTAATTTATTCAAAATTCGATGTGAATATTTCAAAAACGTATTGTTGGGATCAAAATAAGACTTTTTCTTCAAATCAACATGTGTCCTAAAATGCACCCCCTCCGAGCTACAGTTTTAGTTAATCTCGTTTTTTTCCCTAAATTACAGGGGCTGTAGCTCGGAGGGGGTGCATTTTAGGACACATGTTGATTTGAAGGAAAAGTCTTATTCCCAACAATACATTTTTGAAATATTCACATCGAATTTTGAATAAATTAGCTAATACATGTTTTGTTAGTTTGATATTGTGAAAATACCCCCTTTCGTTGATTACGATTTTCCGGCAAACGGTTGGTTGTACGACAAAAATGCAAGAGACCGAATTCTCAGTTTTTTTATGGCCAATAAGATTATGCTATTCGAATTTGGAGTTTCTCTTTTTAAACATAAAAATTGGGCCAATAAAAGTGTGGACCCCCCTCCAACTCCCCCAAAACTGGGTTTACATAATTTTTGAAACAAAAAAAAAGAGTGCCTAAAAAAATAGGGGTATGCCAATTTTCAGAAGATTCGATTCATTATTATAGTCACAGTTTTAGATAATCTTATTTTTTTCCCTAATTTTCAGGGGCTGTAGCTCGGAGGAAGTACATTTTAGGACACATGTTGATTGGAATAAAAAGTCTTATTTTGATCCCAACAATACGCCCTTGAAATATTTACATCGAATTTTGAATCACATTGTATTATATGCGTATATCTAAAATAATTCGAGTTTGCCTCGAATATTTTGTATTTGTTACTAAACTAAACTATGTATATAAATGTGCATGTAAAGGGTCCCCGCAAACTCCTTATGGAATTTGGGTAACGGTAGATTTTTTGAATTTTTGGTATGCTGTAGTCCATGTAATTCTCAACCAATGTTACCATTGCGCCAACCCAAAAAAAATAATAGTTTTGCTGCTAGGGGACGTTGAAATCACCCCTTGTGCAGATTAACAATATTTTCACTTGTTTCATTGTTGTTAATGTTGTTCAATATTGTGCGGTTTTATAAAAAAAGTAACCCTCCTCTCTTCTTCCCCCAACTCCTATTACGAAATGCAAAAAAAAAATTTCTCGAGTGCTTTCAAATGTATCTTCGAATGTTTAAATAGCAGTTTTTTATGATTATCCCCCCTTCCACCGAAAGGCACAAAACGAAAACAATTCGGTGGATTTTTCTGAATTTTCAATATGATGCACTTCAAGTTATTTTGAATAGAAATTAATTGGGTGACAAACCCCAAAAATGAATAGTTTTGATGCTATGGGGCGTTGAAATCATACCTTGATTGGAATAAACTATTTATTATGATAGGCGGAAACAATTGTGTAATTTAAAAAAAATCTAAAACCTTTCCCTTACTCCCAACCGCTGTTTTAAAACACGAAAAAAATTAATTCTCGACTACTTGTAAATGCTTTATACAAAATAAATGTTTTAATCAGCACAAATTAAGGAAATCGTATAGTTGTTTAATTCTCCTTTCCCTATCTTCAAAAAAATATTGGTAGATTTCGCTTACTTCTTGGTAGGGCGTAGTTCATGTTATTTAAATATTAATTATTTGGGCGAAAATCCAGAAAATAAATAAAAATTAGACATCAAAAATTTTAATTTGAACATTTATTTTGATGAAGTATTTACAAGTAGTCGAGAATTAATTTATTTCTTGTTTTAAAATAGGGGTTGGGGTAAGGGGAAGGTTTCAGATTATTATTATTACACAATTGTTCAGCATGATCTGAACTAAAATACGTTGAGATATTGTTTTCGCCTACAATCGTCTATATAATCTATATAATCGCCTATAATCGCCTATAATCGTTTTATCGTCTTATAAGGTATGATTTCAACGCCCCCTAGCATCAAAACTATTGATTTTTGGGGATTGTCACCCAATTAATTTCTATTCAAAATAACTTAGACTGCATCATATTAAAAATTCAGAAAAATCCACCGAAATTTTGTCTTTTTGTGGGATAATCATAAAAACTGCTATTTCTCTCATTCATATTGAAACATTTGACGATACATTTAAAAGCACAAAAGAAATATTTTTTTACTTTTCTTAATAGGAGTTGGGGTTAAGAATGGGGGGGTAAGAATTTATTCGTATTCATGGTACCTAATAAGTCCGCTCAGAAAATTTTAAGAGAATATTTTGTAACCATCGGAGACGATCCATCACATACAGTGGAAGTGAGATAAAACTGGGAGGGTGAACAAACTTTCAGTGTAACTCCACCAAAAATAATCTTTATTGAAGATACTGTGTAGTCCGAAGACTAACAACAGGCAGATACCTTGCAGTCGGAAGACTTACATCAATAGATAGGACATGTTTCGAAGGATTAATCCTTCATCTTCTGCAAAATAGGGGTTGATTACAAGTCGATCTAAAGAAAAGTAAAAAGGGTTACAATAGAGTTGAAAATTACATTAAATTATGTGACCTACCATATGGTGGAAAAATAACATTAAAACGGAAAAACTTTTAAAAAACTTATGGTCCTAATTACGACTATATGGTCCACATCTAGTGCGGGGCCCACCTATGTTAGGGACCATGGTTAGTCCATTCAAACAACATGTCAAAAATAATTCGTTTTGAGATTTAAATTATACCATGCGGCAAGTGTGTTTACATCTGACAACTAGGTTATGAAATTGACATCTGTCATCTGGAACGTCGTGGTTCGAGGTGGCAGAAAACAGAATGGAATGTCCCATGCTATCATGGAACAAGAAAATCTTTTTTAAAATATTGTCGATTGACAGCTCTGTAGAATAGTGAAAGCAAATTGTGATTTCAATTGTAAAAAATTATTGAGAATTAAAATAGAAAGAATTACCAAAGAATGTAAGTGTTTCATTGAAATATTATGTTATGTGGTGTAGAGAAATGATATCAAAATAGCAAGGAATTGAAAAGTTTTAAACTGTCAAACTGGGTCTGTTCATTTATGCATTGAAAATCTAAATTTTTGATTGCTTTATTTATTTCAAGAGTCTCTAGTATATTGAGTTTTTTGCCTTTATCACAAACGTTTAAAATGTTTAAGTCCGAGTTGGGATCAAAATTATGTTTCTCATTCATGATATGGTTGGAAAAAACTGAATTAGAATTAATTTCTTCTTTTTCGGAGTTGGAGTCTATAATTCTGACGTGTTCAGCTAGTCGAGTTCTAAACTTGCGGCCAGTTTGACCAATATAGCAAGCCTTACAATCAAGGTTGGAACAGTTCAGTTTATAAAGTCCAGACTCATTCCAGCATTGGGATTTTATCTTTAGAATTGACTAACAAATGTTTAAGATTATTAGAAGTTTTAAATGAAATGGATAAATTTGAAATACTGTTGTAATTGAGTTTGTTGAGCAAGGTATTTTTTAGTTTTAATGAAAGGGGAGAATATTTTGTATTTGTATTAATTTGTTATTGAAAGTAAAGTGTGTCTAATCAGTGAGTGTCAAAATAATTGCACCATATATGAGCATAGTTATTCATGAAACAAGTTCGTAAAGCAGGTCCTTTTTGTATGAGTACAAAAAAGCTTTTTATAAAAATGTACCATACAAAGTTTTTTGTAAGACAGTTATTATATTGACATATTGTAGCAATTATTGGATATTTTATCCTATAAAGTTTTTAGTTTTCGTCGTATTATCAAATAATATTGTCTTTTTGAAAAATGCATGAACAGTGTGTAAAACGCACAGTTGATGATTTTACGCACAGTTGATTTTTTACGCACTTGTGCTAAAAAGTATCCCTTTTCGCACTGTGAACAGTGCATAAAACCATATTTTACGCACTGTCGTAGAACAACATAAATATTTGTGAGAAAATTTTATCATTAAAAAAAGATGGTGCATGGCAAAAAAACTCTTATTGCAGTAATCAGAAATTTGTCTGTTACCCAGATGAGAGAGAGAATAATAATAAGACTGGTTTTCAATTCGAAGTACCAAAATTATATCAGTAAAGGTGAATATTTTTTTGGCATCTTTGACAATATTTCTCAAACCATTTTTCATAGCTTCTCCATAACTATCGACAACAATTTTGATATTCAAATTGTACAATTGAATAAAATAACTGTTGTAGTCTTGACGGTGACCGGAAATAAGAGCAAAAGAAAAAAGCGCACAGACATATAAGCGCACATGAAATAACCGCACTCGGAAAAATGCGCACATCGTAAAAAGCGCACTTGGAAAAAACCGCACGTAGATTAATGCGCACATTGAAAAATGCGCACATGCAAGGGCGATATAAGCAAAGTTGAAAAGGTATTATATAATATATGAAAATAAATTAATTTATATAATTGTTCGGTAAAGACATTTGCTAAATGGTGTAGTAAGCTGTCGGATAGTCATTAACACTTTCATTACTATCATTGTTGAACCTAAATATTAATTTTGGTAAATTTAAATATTTAAATAGTTAATCCTAGTTCGGGTCAGATTAGGGTCATTAGTCCTTTTATTACGACCATTTTGGTACCTAATTGCCATTTCTAGAAAATTATTATTCATTATAATATTACCTACTTAAGGATTAACCAGGTATTAATCCTTTTTTCACTGTCATTGTTGGACTATAAATTGGCCACACCTATAAGTTTTATTTAGTTTACCCTAAATTTCAAGCAAGACAAGTCTACATTTTTTTTTCTGAATAATCGAAATGGAGTTTTCAACCAGTCAGAAAGGCAAGCAAATTCTGAGTTATAAGGGGTTTGAATATCTCGTTCTCGCACAACAAATGGAATAGATACTTGGAGGTGCCGCACGAATCGATCCACAAAGTGCCATTCTTTATTGAAAACGATGAATGAAGACATCGTACAAGAGCCAACCAGTCACTGTCATGACTCCTGTCCCCAGAAAGCAGAAGCAAATATCTTCAGAAGTCGAATGCGACAAGCTATGATAGCTGTTGATGCCACTCCTCGAAATGTCATTGGAGCCATTTTATCAGGAGTGAGCAATGATGTACTGGCTTATATTCCGAAGCAATCGTCTCTTGCCAGGACTCTTCGAAACCACCAAACAGAGAATCACTTGCCGAATCCATCGACGATCAATTTTTTGATTCCTGAGATATATTCTGACTTGGTGTTACACGACTCAGGCATAGAAAATCCTGAAAGAATTCTAATATTGGGTGATCGAAGAGTTATTGTGTCAGCTGGACCAACCCACTCTATTCGGTGACGGAACATTTGATAAAGCACCTACAATATTTTATCAGCTTTATACTTGGCATGCTAAAGTGGGAAATTCGTATCCACCATGCGTGTACACATTGCTACAAAAGAAAAATGAAGAGACATGCATGGAGATGTTTCGAATTTTAAAAGACTTAGTTCCAAACATGTCGCCCCAGAAGATACTTGTAGATTTCGAGAGAGCGTACATGAATGCTGCAAGAAGATCTTTTCCAGAAGCAGAAATAAAGGGTTGCTATTTCCCTTTATGCCAAAGCCTCATGAGGAAAATTAATGCAGTTGGTTTGAAATCAGACTTCCAATCTAACGTCAACACAAAATTAATGCTAAAATCACTTGCTGCATTATCTTTCGTTCCGTTAGAAGACGTAAGAACTAATTTTAACAGGTAGCAGAAACTTTTCCTAATGAAGAAAAATTTAACGATGTCCTTACATATTTTTTCTCCACATATGTAGAAGGTGCTGCTGGAAGAAGTCCTCTATTCCCTCCAAGGACATGGAACCATTACGACGCCGCTCTCAACGAATCGCCAAGAACTACTAATTGTTGCGAAGGGTTTCACAATGCCTTAAATTCGCTATTTCATTATAGTCATCCGAGCATATGGATGCTTTTCGACGGGCTACGTAGGGATTTAGCATGCCATAAACTCACTCTAGTGAACTCTCGAACTAACAGACTGGAGCCTTCCAAAAGAAAATACAGAGAACTATATGCGCTTGTTGCTAGCTCTGTAGACAAATATAATGAGACTGAGGACAAACTATCTTATTTGAGAAGAATAGCTAATTTAAAATAGTTTACTGTTAATTACATTATTTAGTTATATTTTATTAGAAGTAATAAGACATGTTTAGAAGTCTATTTTGTTTATTTGTTTAAATTCTACACAAACAACTGCTGTTTTTTATATACACAGGGACAGGGTGTCCGAAAAGTCTTAGTACGGGCTTATTTCTCCGAAGTTAGGTAGAGAAAGTATTGCGTGTGCGCATTTTTCAATGTGCGCATTAATGTACGTGCGGTTTTTTCCAAGTGCGCTTTTTACGATGTGCGCATTTTTCCGAGTGCGGTTATTTCATGTGTGCTTATATGTCTGTGCGCTTTTTTCCGTTCGCTTATTTCCCGTGCGCTCCTTTCCTGTGCGCCTTTTTTCCGGGATTCAGTCTTGACATATAAATTCTCTGATGTATGACTTTTCTTAACAAGAGTTTCGTATTTTTCTGGTGTGTCGCAAATCCTGGCACCGGTCCTGTATCATCATTATGCATTCATGTTTTTGGCCCGCAGGAGAACAATTTACGAAAGTGAATTGTTAATAATTATTCTTATAACCTAAGTACTCACGACGTTCCATCGGGGTGTTAATAAAAGTGTCTACTGATGACGGTGTAATCCAAAATGCATTAGCATACAAGGTGTACCTGAGTTACGCGGTGGCATTTCTCAGACCGTGATTGAAACTTGGCAAAGCTCAATTTGATGAGATCTTCTAATGAGGCACTTTAATGGAATTTTTGTTTTCTGGAACTGGGGCATTCAGTTGATGTTTTTAAAGTCTAGTGTGTGTTTTCAGTTGGTTCGTAATAAAACATTTGTCTGAAATATCCTGTCACTCAAGATTACTTTGCATAAATCACACGAGTACCACCACACGTCGTGAACGATCTTTGTTATTCAGAGACTTTCTTACTATAATAATAATTTACTTATTTGTTTATCATTACACATTTGGTAATAAAATTAATATAAAATGGTAATGAATAAAGGGATATTTCAATCAGAAAGAACCGTGTTGAGCCACTCGGACCATTATTGGATATTTGAAGTACTTCTGTTTGAAAGTATTTTCGAGTATACAGTGTGAAACATAAATCCGGGGTACAATATTTGGACCAACCTGTATTTTCTTCCATTTTCAGAATCCACCTCATGTGGGTTTCACAAATCATTTTCATTTTCAGGGATCAGATGCAACATTGCCAAGATATTCACATTTTAATCAAATTTTATAAAAAATCATGGACAAGGAAAAATATGCAACAAAACCTTATTATGAGAGATCAATATGAAAGAATATAGGTATGAAAGTACACAAGCAGCCCAAGCTATGAAAACCATACATAATATTTGGAGTCGCCTAGAATACACAGGGTGTTCTGAAATAACGATCGAAGTTTGCTATTTTCAAATGGATAAAACAATTTTTTTCAAACGGAACACCCTGTATATAGCTCCATATTATCAGAGTTCATCTTGTGAGCTATCCCATGGTACTATAGTCTAATGATATTTTTTATAGGTGAATAATGATACAATCGAAAACACGTTATTCAACTGAACAATTTTATTCAAAACTACCAACAACAGATCTAACTATCTGAATATGTTGAATTTGAACGAGAGTTCATCTTGAAAGATGCTCGAAATGTCTCTCATTTTGCTGAATACATTCTTGTGCTCGTTCTTTTATTGAATTTCGTAATCTCGGCAACATTTCTGGTGTAAAGGAAGCAAACGTTTCCCTTATTCTCATCATCAGATTGTTCATTAACTTTTTTTTGGTTACTGGTTCAGAATACACTTTAATTTTGATAAATCCTCATTGGAAGAAATCGCAAGGTTTCAAGTCTGGTGACCTCGCGGGCCAGTGTACTGGACCACCTTTTCCAATCCATCTGTCTTGAAATTGCTCATTGATCACTTTGAGTGGTACTGTTGAAGCAGCACTCTCAAATGGTTCTGAAGAAAATATAAAACCACTCCCAATGATATAATTCAGTATATGAAAAATTATAACCGTTTGTCTCATTGAAACGCTTCGTGAAATGTCACAACTATGCTTTGTTGAATTACTTGTCAAGAAGCTCTTTTGCTTCCAGTGATTGCTTGCATTCATCTCGAATCATTTCTTTGATTATTTCACTTATGCTAAAATAGCGTGTTATGATTGGTTGAAATTTTTGTGTTGATAAATGAAAACATCATGTTCTCGATTTTGTAGTTCGGCTCTTTATTGGCTACTGGATATGTATATTATGTGTTTTCGATTTTGTAGTTCGATTCCTGATTGGTTATTATCAAAACACAAACTTACCACTAGCTGCTATAATGACACAACAGCAAACTTTGACCAAAACTAAATAAGCACTCACTATTAATTCATATCAACTTCACAATTTTCGACAAATTTTGCATACTCGTTGATTAATCAAATCACTAAATCAAAATGTTATCAAAACATAACCTCGAGCGAGAAGCAGTAGACTAGACAATGACGGAACTACGAATGACGCGCTCTGTCATTGGTAACTGAAATAGAGGGATGTTTGAAATATCAAGTAAATGTTTTGTTAGTTGCATAATTTCAGAACTAAATGCGGGATTAATGTTCCTAGTTAAATTGAATAGTAAATAAATAAAAATGGTTTCGATTTTATTCATGAAATAATCTTAACAAATACTACTCGTCTTATCGGCGATTATCGTTAATTCCTTCTCGGTTTCGAATCAAATTATATTGCTTTAGGCAACCACACTCGCGCAAGCGCTCGTGTGGTTGCCAAGCAACATAATTTGATTCTCAAATTCAAAGGAATTGCTTTTTCGATAATCACCGAGACACTTGTGGTGTTACCTACGACTATTTTGACTATTGATTCTAATGTTTTCCCAATATTGGATATATCTATACTAAATATAAGCCTATAGTTACTACAGTCAAGTATTTTAGCACCCTTAAATACTAGTTTGATGACTCAAATTTTCAGTTAGAAAGACCAATGTCCTTGTTTTAGTTTGAGATTGAAAAGGTTAATTATACACTTCAGTGTTTTAGCACTTATTTTGTCAAGTATTATCATTTTTCATATTGATAATATGATTTCGTATTTCGATTTCTGTGGATTCTTCTAGAAACATTAAATTGAATTTTGTTTCACTATGTTTGTTTTTGTTTGTATATGCTTCTTTCACAGCTTCCCAGATTTTTTTTATTCACTTCGTTTATAGAAGTTTTTTCTTCAAAGGATACTAACTTGAATATTAAATGTGACATACGGACCAATAACGGAAGATTTGACTGTGTGCTCTCTACACCAAAAAAAGTAAAATACAAAGTTTAATCTGAAAATTTGGACGAAAAAAAATCCCATTTGTAAGTAAAGGTACATCTGGATGTCAACAGCCCTGTCCCTCTTCCTTCATCAAACGTGATGATTGAATATTAAGTTTTACTATGACTCTCAATAAAAAATTGCATAATTGATTTTTGCATTCCACAAAACAGCACCACATGAAAGTTGAAGTAAATATTAAGGCGCGTCCACATTAGTAAAAATTTACGTTGTGCGGGGCATTCGGCACAAATTTTTATGCAACATACAAATTTATGCGAGTGTGGACGTGTTCGCACGTGTTCGCCGCATGCAAAGGTACGCAAAATTTTTCGCCGCATTCAACGCATGCCATCCGTGGCTTGTCGGTTTTTTTTTTGAGATCAAAGGAATTTGCGCCACAAAATCGTGCAATTGTGGACGTATTTTTCCAGAACGCAGTAATTTCATCAAGTTTTATTGTCATTGCTTTTGCTTTGGTGTTCTGTTGGTAGATATTGAAATCAGTGCGTACCTATGTCTGATAACTTATTGAAAAGAAAATGGGCTGCTTTCCTTTGTTATGCACCATCTTATTATCAAAAAGGAAAAAGAGAAAAAACAAAAAATATGAGGCGGTATTGGATAAGGCATCTGTACCAAAACAGAAAACAATTAGACGGTATTGAATTAGTGAATCTATTATCCTTGGATGAGTGTCCTGCATTTCAAAATTTTTTTGCGTATGTCACCAAATGATTTTGAGTTCTTAATAAATAAGATTGGACCGAAAATGGCCAAGATGGATACAAAGCTTAGGAAAGCCATCCCTGTAAAAGAAAAATTAGCTCATCTCACACTACATGTTTTCTGGAAACGGGGGATTCATATATGCAAGACTTCAATATCTGTTCAAAATATCTAAACAAAGCATGTCACTCTTCGTTCCAGAAGTCTGCAGTGCTATATAATTGACGTATTAAAGGATTATGTTAAGGTAAGTAATAAGATTTTATTGATACTTTTTCCATAACAGAAAACACGTCTTAATAAATCGAAACGTAAAGTAGAATTCACATCATCTAAAACTTATAATTGATTAAAGTTTACTGAAATAAACATAGTCGTGTAGTTCTGCTGCTACTTCTTCTGATGTAGTATGACTGACTGATGATTGTGTATTTGCGTTTGCATAATTGGAATCCAATACCTCATTCGAAAATGATGAACGAGTGGATTCATGTGAAGAAAATGATCCAGGACTTGGCGTATTGTACAACAACAAAACACCACACAACTTCGCACACGTTTTGAGCAGGGACGCACGGTGCACAACTTGAAAAAGCCGGTTGCCAAATTTGCGACGCAAATATTTGTGGCGAATCGTACATTCAACATACAACGTAAATCTTTACAAATGTGGACAAGGCTTTAGAATGCTGATGTTGAATGAGCTTATCGTGTGCGCGACAACACCATCTTTTTGAGCACGAATTAAATGCGAGCCATAGGTATCAATGCCTCTCGAACGATCGGACTGTATAAAAAATGACAGGCTGCATGCACGGTTGCATTATGCGTGAAACCACGAACAACCATAGAAAATTGAACATCGAGCATCTTCGATATTTGCACACGGAGATCGTAGGTTTGTTGTTTGCTTCAGCGGTGCATCTTCGGAGGTTAGCAAACAAAAAGAGTAATAAATCATTAGATATTTCTCTAAAATTTCACAGTGTTTTCACATGTGGTGATAGCAACTGAGACTTCAGACAACACTCAACTATATTAAAGTTTTTTCCCCAAAATGTCACACAGAGCTTGTAACCAAATTTATGAAGATCTTCATGCTTTCATTGAAACAGCTACAAATCATTGTCTGAACAATGAACCACTCGATTTGGTGAAAGAGGCAAAAAGTTTGGGTATTTGGTTGAATCTCGAGTTGCGCTTCGACAAGCATATCACTTTCTGTTTAAAATTATTATGAGGTCAAACGAACTTACCTTAAGTGAAGTTCGATCTTAATTATATGAACGTCTCGTTTGAAGTGATCACATATGTAGTACCCCATTTTCCCCCAGGTGTTGCCCACAATTTTTCAAAGCTTAGCTTTTTTCCCGCCTGAAGCTCTCCTCCTCGCTCATATCCGGTTCCGTCGTCATTCTTCAAAGCTAAAAATTATTTTGTCGCAACTAATTAGTGATCACGGGTTCCCGGGAGGGCGGGTGTGATCACTTCGAACGAGACGTTCATATAATGAAGATCGAACTTCACTTAAAGTAAGTTCGTTTGATCTTATAATTATATTTCACGTCTCGTTCTCAAGATCACATATGTAGATGTTTAAAGCAGTTGCGACAACCTTACTTCCATGAATACACAACTCTTTTGTTTCGATTCAACTTTTATTCCTGACATATACTGTCTACGCCACTGTAAGATGTCTACTCCACTGGGAGGAATTGAGATCCTGACAGTCGAGAAAGAAAACCTAGGAAATAATTTTGATATTATTGATGACTTGTCAAAAAATAATAAAACATATACATCTTTCAATTTTCAATTTCGAGTTTCAATTTCCAATAAAAATAAGCAATTCTATCCCAAAAGCATTTACAGTCCATTCAATTCGCGACATGGTCCATCTAAACCGGATATATCAGCGCCTGTAGAAGAAAAAAGCAGCCGACCAAGTTTCCAAGTCCACAATTCAGCCAGCCAAGTAGGAGTTCCAGCCAACGGTACCAGCTATTTGCAATAGAGCCCAGAAATTGAGCATTCCCTGTGAGTCCATTCCAATTAACAAAATCCTTGTCCAAATTCCTATTTCAATCAAGTAGATTCAATTTAGCACAAGTACGATGCCTAACGACGACGAATTAACCGATTTGAAATTTATTCGCGGTCAAATAAAGGGAAAATTGACAAGGACAAAACATTATTTTGAATCGTTAGATTTATCAAAATTTGACGATACTATTTACAATCAATTGAGGATACGATTACAAAAAATTGAACCCATTTTCGATGAGTTCTCTGACATTCAAACGAGAATAGAACGTATTGATTTTGTGGAGTTTGAGTCGGAAAATCGTGAAGAATTCGAAAATTCCTACTTTCAACTTGTCGCCCAGATGACAGAAATAATCAATACATTTGTCAATAAATCAACTTCTGCCAATACGAATGTCACTTCATCGGTACAAATACCGCAAGTAAAACTACCTATCTTAAAATTGCCAACATTTCGTGGTCAATATACGCAATGGTTGGAATTTAGAGATGCTTTCACTTCACTCATTCATAATAACAAGTCACTCTCAGATATAGAGAAATTCTATTACTTAAGATCTTCACTAGAAGGGGATGCCAGCAAAATAATCGAATCAATCGAAGCATCAGCAGGAAATTATCAAATTTCATGGCAATTGCTTCTGGATCGTTTCGAGAATAAACGTCTAATC
The DNA here is from genome assembly GCA_944452925.2 of Chrysolina oricalcia. NCBI lineage: Eukaryota > Metazoa > Arthropoda > Insecta > Coleoptera > Chrysomelidae > Chrysolina > Chrysolina oricalcia. The sequence goes on along the minus strand of OX101818.2, from coordinate 12,846,845 downwards.
ATTCATAACCACGTGAAAGCAATGTTCGAACAAGGTGTGTTAATGAAAGAATGTCACAATGATCTCAGAAACCTAATTGACAATGTGAACAAGCATCTGAGATCATTGAAAACGCTAGGACAGCCAATTGATAATTGGGATACTCTAATAATATATCTGATAACAAGTAAATTAGATCCAGTTACTTTGAGAGAGTGGGAGTCCTATACATTGCCAGAGGAGCTCCCAAGTTATAACGATATCAATAACTTTTTGAAACAAAGATGTGAGTTACTGGAAAAATTGCAAGTCAATAAAAAAGATAAATTTGAAAAAACTTGCAAATTTTCAAGTAACAGATTCAAAAATAATCAATCTAGTACGCAAGCAAATGCAATAGTAAATACGACACAATTCAGTTGTTATTTTTGTAAAAAGGCTCACACAATATATATGTGCAATTCATTTCTTGAGTTGAATCCATCGGCTAGATATTCTGAAGCAAAGAAACTTAAGTTATGTCTCAATTGTTTGAAGCCAACTCATCGAGCCGAAGTGTGCACGTTATCAAAATGTCGAAAATGTGGAAAGGCCCATAACACCCTACTTCATTTAGACAGCAATACTTCACAACAAAATTCTTCTCAAGTAGAAGATAACGCACAACTTCAACAATCTAATTCAAGTATAGTAGGTCAAGTCGGAAGCACAACTAGTACTAACGTACCGCAAGCTCTGTTATCCACTGCTATGGTGCAGGTAGCTTGTGGAAAAGGTAAATACGATGTTCGAGTACTTCTCGATAGTGGAGCACAAAATTCGTTTGTGTCCCAAGAATTATGCGAGAAATTAAACTTACAACTGACAAAAACAAACTTTTCAATTGTAGGTGTAGGACAAGTCCAGACTTATGTTAAATTTATGACCAATATTCATATATTTTCTAGGGTCAATTCTTATAATCATTCAATTTCATGCTTAGTGTTACCTCGTATCACTGACAATTTGCCTTCAGTATCTTTCAATAAAGATTCTTTGGAAATTCCGAGCAATTTGAAAAATCAGTTAGCTGATCCACTATTCAATGTAGCTAGTCAAGTTGACATGCTTATTGGCGCCGACGTTTTCTGGAATCTTTTTTGTGTCGGTCAAGTAAGGTTAGGGAACACTGGCTTCAGTTTACAAAAAACAAGACTAGGATGGCTAGTAGCAGGCTCTTTGAATATGCTGAAGTGGCAAGGAGTAACTTCAATCAATTGTTCCCAATCTGAACATAATTCACTAAATGATATGTTACAGAAATTTTGGCAAATTGAAGAGGTGACATCAAAAGTAATGTCAAAAGGTTTATTGAATAATTCCGATAATTTTTGCGAGAATCATTTCTTAGAAAACTATAAACTCGACGAACAAGGCAGATTCACTGTTTCTATTCCTTTCAAGAGTAATTTACAGCAATTGGGAAATTCTCGAAAATTTGCATTGCAGCGATTCTGTTCATTAGAACGCAAATTACGAAGGGATACGAAACTTTATTCGGAATATAAAAGAGTTATGGCCGAGTATGAATCATTAGGTCACATGACTGAAATAGGGGATGGTCAGGGTGACCAAGGAACCAATTACTATCTACCGCACCATGCTGTAGTAAAAAATACTAGTCTAACAACTAAGGTTCGCGTAGTTTTCGATGCGTCAATGAAAACTGATCAAGGTATTTCTCTGAATGATGTACAGTACAGCGGCCCTGTCATTCAAAACGACTTATTTTCGATAATTGTGAGATTTCGAAAACACCAATTCGTGATGACCTCAGATATTGCCAAAATGTACAGAATGATTCAAGTTCAAGAAAACCAACGATGCTTTGAACGAATATTTTGGAGGTCGCAACCCTCTGATGATGTTAAGTGCTATGAAATGAATCGTGTAGTTTTTGGCACTGCTTCAGCCCCTTACCTTGCTGTGAGATGTTTGTATCAGTTAGGGGTCAATTGTGAAAAAACTCACCCGATTACTAGTCATATTATTAAAAACGATTTTTATGTTGATGATTGCTTGACAGGTTGTGATGAAAAAACCAGTCTTCTGCAATTACAACGCGAATTATCTGAAATTCTGTATGGTGGTGGCTTCGAGCTGCGAAAATGGCTGTCAAACAGACAGGAACTTACTGAACAATTTCAAGTTCATGACAATGTAGAGTCAAGCATATTGAACATTGGTGAAAATGAACCAAATAAAACATTGGGCATTTTGTGGAATTCCAATCAAGATACAATTCAATATTTCATTGCCAAGTTCAATAATGAAAAATCTGTCACTAAGAGAACAATATTATCGGTAATAAGCCAAATTTTCGATCCCTTGGGCTTGCTAGGGCCGATCATAATTGTTGCCAAGTTATTCATTAGAACTTTGTGGCAAGAAAAAATCGGATGGGATGTGAGTTTACCTCAAAGCTTACATACCTATTGGATAGAATTTCGCGATGGCTTAGAACGTCTCAATACAATTAAAATACCCAGACATGTAGTGTCACCTCATTATACAAAAATCGAGTACCACGGTTTTTGCGATTCTAGCGAGAAGGCGTATGGAATCTGTGTATACATCCGATGTCAAGACAATCTGGGAAATTTTACATCTAGACTATTATGTGCAAAATCCAGAGTGGCACCCGTGAAACAAGTTCGTTTGCCACGTTTGGAATTGTGCAGCGCACTTCTATTAGCTCAATTATCTCACAGCGTTATTAATTCTATGAAAATTGAATTTGACAAAAAATATTTATGGTCTGACTCAACAATCACACTAGCCTGGATACAAGGTTGTCCAAGCAGATGGAAAACTTTCATAGCGAATAGGGTCAGTGAAATACAGAATTTAACTGACATTAATGATTGGTATCATGTAAGGTCAGAACATAATCCTGCTGATTTGATTTCGAGAGGCATGAGCACCTCAGACTTAATTAAGTCTGATTTTTGGTGGTCAGGGCCAGAGTGGCTGCAATGTGACAAGTTACAATATTCAGAAAAAGAGTATGAATCTATCGACGAAACATTGTTAGAGCAACGCGAACAACGAATCGTTCATCATTTTTCATCAGAACCTATTTTTGATATATTTGATAAATTTTCGTCATTGATCAAATTACAACGGGTTGTTTCATATTGACTAAGGTTCATCAATAATTCAAGAACAATCAATGATGAGAGGCTCTCAGGAAATTTATCTGTCACTGAACTACAAAGAGCATTGAATAATTTAATTCGTTTATCACAAAAGAATGCATTTTCTCAAGAATATCACAATTTAGCAGAGAAAAAATCGTTGCATAAACAAAGTCATTTATTGTCATTGAATCCATTTATGGACAACGAGTCATTAATGCGAGTTGGCGGTAGAATTCAAAGGTCGATGGAAGAATACGATAAAAAACATCCAATAATTTTATCGCCAAAACACAAATTAACAAAATTGATTTTCAGTCATGAACATAAACGAGTACTTCATTGTGGTCCTACAATGTTACTTCATTCCATAAGAGATAGGTTTTCGCCTTTATCAGGACGAAACATAGCAAGAGAGACGGTACATAAGTGCATTACTTGTTTCAGGGTAAACCCAAAAACGGATCAGTATTTGATGGGTAATTTACCAGAAAACAGGGTGAACCAATATTTACCATTTCGCAATTCGGGTATCGATTATGCTGGACCTTTTTTAGTGAAGGATCGATCAACTAGAGGGGCCAAATTAACGAAGGCATACGTGTGTTTGTTCATTTGTATGACAACTAGGGCGATACACCTATAATGTGCGTCAGATTTGACGACGGAGCGTTTTTTAGAGGCTTTGAAGAGATTTATTGGCAGACGAGGAAGGCCATCAAATCTTTATTCAGATAACGCAAAAAATTTTGTAGGCGCAAGCGCTGAATTATCACGTTTTTTCGATTCGAAATCTGATATAATTATTAATCACTTAGCAGTTAACAATATAGTGTGGCACTTCATTCCAGCGCGTTCACCAAATTTTGGAGGGATTTGGGAGGCCGGCATAAAAAGTGCTAAATTTCACTTAAAACGAGTATTGGGCAATGCCCATTTAAGTTTCGAAGGTTTCAATACCGTATTGGTGCAGATTGAATCTATATTGAACTCCAGACCCCTTTGTCCAATAACCTCACTTCCTGATCAATTAACCCCCCTTACTCCTGCTCATTTTCTGGTGGGAAAATCACTGACAGCAATTCCAGAACCCAGTGTTACCCATATTCCGGAAAATAGACTGAACCAATATCAGAGGTTACAAAATATTGTTCAGAATTTTTGGGCTAGATGGCACCGGGAGTATTTGACAGAGTTACAAACCAGAGTAAAATGGAAGGAGAATGCACCGAACTTCATCAAGGAAGGCACCATTGTTTTAGTTAAAGAAGACAATACACCACCACTACAAAGGCATATGGGACGAGTCCTACAACTCTATCCAGGAGAAGACGCAGTATTGTGAAACGCGCAGTTACTAAACTGTGTATTTTTCCACATGAGAAGGATGAAGCTGCAAAACAAGACTGACGAAAAATTTCAATTGGACGTACCTGTTCTGTTATGTGTTTATTGCGTTGAAAATGTTACGAACTTTTGTTCTTTTGCATGTTTCAAGGCGGCCGGCATGTCTACGCCACTGTAAGATGTCTACTCCACTGGGAGGAATTGAGATCCTGACAGTCGAGAAAGAAAACCCAGGAAATAATTTTGATATTATTGATGACTTGTCAAAAAATAATGAAACATATACATCTTTCAATTTTCAATTTCGAGTTTCAATTTCCAATAAAAATAAGCAATTCTATCCCAAAAGCATTTACAGTCCATTCAATTCGCGACATATACAATTATGCATTTATTTCTGTCAGCCTTTCAAGCATTTTCAAACTTTTCAAAATTAGGTACAATCTAGCCAACCAAAAGTATCAACTTAAAAAATTTCTAAACTCAGAATACTCCTCGCAAAACCTCCTTTCTCCTGCAAAGGTCTGTTGTAGAATCTGGCGAAGGTAGCCGATTCTCTGGACCAGCCCGCGGTGCTCCTGATTAAATCCAGATTAACTCCATTTCTCCATGCCGCCGAAATAGAGGCATGGCGGGTGCTGTGCGCCTTAAATATGGAGATGTCCACTCTTCCCCATCAATGTCCTAATCCACCTACTGATAGTTTGGGGTGTTGCATTGTGATGTGGTTTCTTGAGGGTTATAAATAACTTCTCATGATTATTTCTAATACTCGAAGTTATGTCGATTTACGATTTCATTGTCCTTACAACACATAATCTTGGTTCTTCCTCAAATACTGGCAGAATCAGGTTGGGTTGTAATCGGTTCTTTCCTGATGTCTTTATTTTTGCAGGGATCTTTATTTATCCCGTTCCTTGTCTCCTCTATATTCTGAACCTCTATTAATGCCAGAGTCTGGACTCGGTGAGCAGTTGTTAGTGCTAGGAGGGTTGCCAGTTTCTGTGTAAGTACCTCTAGTCCTATCGATTCGTTCGGGTAGAGCTCTTGGAGGTGATATAAAACTGTTTTTGGGTCCCAAATGAAATCATATCTCGGTGCAGGGGATCGCAGATTCAAAATACCTCTAAAATATCTTCTCATTCGGGAATCAGAGCCTAATTCTGAGTTCAACGTCAATGACAGGGCGGATCGCGCGCTGTTAAGGGTTGCATAAGTAGCCCCTTTTGAAAATTCATAGTCCAGGAAATTTAGCACCTTGGTGGTATCACCGTCATATGGATCGACAGATTTGAGCAAGCAATTCTTGCATTCGACTTATTTATGGTATAAGAAGAAGACAAAGAATTTCTCACAAATTCCAAGATATTGGTTGGTTAAACATGCAAAATAGACAAATATTCCATGCTGCAACATTGTTCGACAAATATTTTTTGCATAAAAAAATCACATAATGAACGGATATACGTAATCTCAACGCTAGGAGTACATTATTATTGACACTTCCGAATTTCAGCTTGCATATTTTCGAACGCAGCTTCAGCTTTCAGATCTGTAAAATTTATAATTCCTTTCCTAAGAATACAGCGATTTCGAACGAAATTTAGGAAATATTTATTTGATAGTCAGCTATAATAATGGTATGGTAACATAGATGCTACTGTAATGTAACGCACTGAAGCCTAATTTGCATAAGTACAGGGTCATGCTTCGATTGAATATTGAAAAAGAGGCGATTTGGGGTACAGCTCATAGAAATACAAAAGCATCCTCGCTTTGGAGACCTAAAATTACTGAATTTGGAGAATTATTAAGTTTAGATGAATTTGGTTATGTAATTACGGAAGTTGATTACTTATATTTCGGACGTCCATCATCTTAATGGTTGAAATATTTCTACCTCTTTCAAATTTTTCACAACGTTTCAATTGCTTGAATCCGCAATCGTCTTCTGGTGAATAAGGACAAAATCAGATGCTACGCTATCTTTTATAACCAAAACGGTCCATGAGCGGTTTCAATACGTTTTTAATTTCCACGCTTGGTTGACTGAAGGCACTATTGGCTTCTATATAGGTGGTTTCTATAAATTACCGTTTGAACCAATGTTCCTCTCTATGAAGAACACTAGCTTCGTCCCAAAGAATTCGGTGGTGTTTTGTCCAGGCGTGGTCAGCAATTCCCGATTTTGATGTTTCCCCTCGTTGAGTCCACTTTTTGTGTTCGGCTATTCTTACTGATAATGGCCTCTTGGTCTCTTCGATATAGGAATCTCCACATTCACATGGGACTTTGTAAATACAGTTTTTGCTGGATTCTGTTGTGTTCTCTGGTTTCGTTTTGGTGAGGAAGCTTCGTAAGGTACTGCCGGATTGAAAGCAACTCTTGATGTTGTATTTATTTCCGATTCTTCTGATCTTCTCGGAGATAACCCTGATATAGGGAAGAATGAGAACGGGGTTTTGTGGTCTTTCTTCGGTTGTTTTGGTGTTTTCGAGTTGTTTCCGAATTTCTCCTATGAGTTTCTCGGAGTATCCGTTTCGGCGTAGGTCCTTTTTGATGTGGTTAATTTCCGCCTCCAATGACACCTGATTGTTGCAAATAGACATTGCTCTCTCCACCAACGTTCTTACGATTCCCCTCTTTGTGGAGTTTGGGTGATTAGAGCCGTAGTTGAGGTACTGTCCTGTGTGTGTCTTCTTCCTGTAAACAGAGGTGAGGATTCCAGTGTCTGTTCTTTCAGCTTTCACATCGAGAAACGATAGGGTACTATTAGTTTCCTTTTCCATTGTGAATTTGATTGAATCCCTCATGTTATTCATTCTGGCGAAGAATTCCCCAAGGTGTTCATCTCCATGGTTCCAAATGATAAAGGTGTCGTCTACGTATCTTAGCCATAGTTTTGGTCGGAGAAGATCAGAAGAATCGGAAATAAATACAACATCAAGAGTTGCTTTCAATCCGGCAGTACTTTACGAAGCTTCCTCACCAAGACGAAACCAGAGAACACAACAGAATCCAGCAAAAACTGTATTTACAAAGTCCCATGTGAATGTGGAGATTCCTATATCGGAGAGACCAAGAGGCCATTATCAGTAAGAATAGCCGAACACAAAAAGTGGACTCAACGTGGGGAAACATCAAAATCGGGAATTGCTGACCACGCCTGGACAAAACACCACCGAATTCTTTGGGACGAAGCTAGTGTTCTTCATAGAGAGGAACATTGGTTTCTAACGGAAATTTATAGATTCCACCTATACAGAAGCCAATGGTGCCTTCAGTCAACCAAGCGTGGAAATTAAAAACGTATGGAAACCGCTCATGGACCGTTTTGGAGGGAGAAAAAGCGCGAAACCAAGCGCGCCACAAGACCGCGCGTAATTACAACGTAATTAAGCGCTAATTATAGACCTATAAAAGGTCGCGTAGCATCTGATTTTGTCATTATTCACCAGAAGACGATTGCGGATTCAAGCTATTGAAACGTTGTGAAAAATTTGAAAGAGATAGAAATCTTTCAACCATTAAGATGATGGACGTCCGAAATATAAGTAATCAAGTTACTACATCGTCTAAAACATTCAAACATAATTACGGAAGGTTCATATTAGTATTGTGAAGATCTTTTTTAAGAGAAAATAAAGAGCTACAACTTTTGTTCTAAACTTCTCGTCTGAAAATTTTGTAGTTTCACCAACTGAATTTCAGCTGTTGAATGATTTCTTGCCGCGATGATTGTCTTTAATGAATGGAGTAGAACAGTTTTTCACGCCAGTTTGCCCCGAATCTATCAGTAAACCCAAATGAAGATAGCATGGGCGGGCCGGCAGTCACCCGAACACGAGTATTTTCGCATCTCCTAGGATGAGACGATCCTCCACCTGCCGAAAAGGCAGAAAACACTCGACCTGTTAATGATCCGGAGCGCCGGATGCTCTCTACGGTGTTTTAATGATTGTATCGTGATGCCGTCCCGCTGGAATACTCGAAACTAAGGAACGACCCGAATTTTTTCCGTTATAATAAGGGCTGCGGAGTAGAGACGCAAATTAGACGAATTTTACGCACGCGAAGCCGTTTCGAAAATAGTCGGAAAAATGAAATTGGTGGGGCCATTAGGTGCTTTTGTCACCTGCCCGAAAGACACGAATAACGAAAAAAAGCGTGTTGGAGGTTGGTGAAACAGTTCCGATGAAAATAGCACTGAATTTAATTTTCAATGGCACTCAGTAATTTTAGGCCAGGGTCGATAATTTTTGACATCAACAAAATTTAGGACAGGTGATACCCATTGGAAAAGTAAGAAAATATAACAAAAATAAAAGAAAAACTAATTTACGGGCGATTTGAGGTCGGGAAGTGGAAGAGGGTGAGATTTTAAGGGTGGAAAACGGTTTATAACTTTTATGATTACACTGTTTTCACATAACCTCAAAATTTATACGAAAAATCCAAAAAACTATTTGGTTTTTTATTTTTATCCCCAACAAAATTGTGTTTTTTTCACGAAATTTAGTAGAAAACTTATCTCTTCGTGTCCCAAATACACTGTAATTTTTTTAATTCAAAATATTAATTGTTTCCCTTTATTTTGATTTAATATCAAAAAAGCACTCTAATTTTCAATCGATAATTCCCAAGTCAAAATATCTGCTTTTTGAAAAAAATTGGTATACTTACTATTTGTTCGTTGAAATCTCTACTTCCTGATGGTTTGAAAAAATATATACAATACTATGGCAATTTTTTTCAGAAAATGCATAAAAACTCGAATTCGACTATTTTTTTTAAATCATAAGTAAAATTTTGAGCTATTTATTAGGATTCACACTATGATTACTCGAAAAATGTAATTTTCCATGTGACATTGATAAACTAAAAAGTTGCAAATCCATAAAACATGGAGATTGCAAAAAACATGCGAAAATAGTTAATTTTCTAAGTATTAAAGATGCATGGGATTTGAAAGGAATTTTATATTTATAAATACTTTATCTTGAATTCTAATCACTTATCCTTTGCTTCTTTGATGGCATTTCTTCACCGTCAGATTCTACAAAAGTTCCCGATTCTAGTAGATCTTCGAAATCTTCAAGACCATCATCGTCTTCTTCTCCGATATTTTTTCTAGTCTGCATTTAATAATAATAATAATCGCTTTTATTGACAGGTAATGGTGAACATGTGACATTATTTGTCAAAAGGCAGAGTTAGCTCTGGTTCGGACTCAGTGAAGAGACGAACAAGTGCTTTCTTCCACTCAACCTGAGGAGTTAGTATTAGACTAAGCTAAGTAACCTAAAACTATATTAACAACTGTTTATATTCAGTAATGCAATACATTGTATTTTAATAAATCTACATGGAATTTTAAATAAATATTAAATAAAACATATAAAGTTATGTAAGTGAGTAGGAGGTAAAATGGCATCATAGAGATATTTCTCCTGACAATAGACTCTTTTTGAGTTTCCTTTTGAAAATGCAGTGGACAATATTTTGAATCGTTCGGGAATCCTATCGTAAAGCCTAGTAATAGTGAAGGAAAAAGACGATTGAAACTGGGCTGTGGTGTGCTGAGGTGGCGTAAGTCGTGATTTATGCCGTACATTAATGTTGTGCACGTATAATTATGGTGGTCTTTGCGAAGTTATTATCTTATGAAATAAGATGCAAAGGTGAAGTATTCTTCTTTTTTCGGTATTCAGCCATCCGAGTTCTTGGAGAGGGGAAGAGATGTGATTTCGTCTGCTGAGTTCGCAGATTAGACGTACACAAGAATTCTGGACCAACTGTATTCGCTGGGCGTCTCTTTTGGTGATAGCGGGACCGTAAATAGTGTCGGCGTAATTCAAGTGTGAAAGAACTAGCGACTCACAAAGAGTTTTCTTTCCATTTTTATCTAACATTTTTCTGTTGGAATATATCAATTTGAGGTTACAGAAAGCTCTCCAAATGAGTAGATTAACATATCCACTGAAATTGAGCGAAGAGTCAAGAGTAACTCCCAGGTTTTTTGAGCTCTCAGAGAAGGGAATAGTATCTTCCCGGATTTTTATTGTCACTAAATTCTTGCAACGGCTACGAGTGACCTTTTTGCCAAAAAGAATAGCGGAGGATTTGGAGGAGTTTATTGAAAGACAGAATTTTTCAGATATCGAGATGATAGCTTCCAAATCAGAGTTCAGTTGGAGATTAGCCAGGGGAAGATTTCTTTTAGGAAACGATATGTATAGCTGGGTGTCATCTGCATAAAAGTGACTACTGCAGAATTTTATATGATTATAAAATTCATGGGTATAGAGTATGAATAACACCGGACCCAATATCGATCCCTGAGGAACTCCGTTTTCCACTACCAAAAAGTCAGAACAGTCACGTTCTAATAAAACCACTTGCAAGCGGTTGTTCAAGTAAGCTCCCAACAAGCAAGTAGCGGCAGCAGAAAAACCAATATAATGGAGTATAGCCAACAGCTTGATCCTATCGAAAGCCTTGCTGAAGTCGAGCATTACCAAAGCAGTGAGCTGGTTTTGATCTGTCGCGATGAAAATGTCATCTGTGACCACAGCTGTGTTGAGGTCGAAATCCAGACTGATGAGAGGGAATGATGCTGTTCGATTGTAGGTGACACTGAATTTGAGAGTGAATTATTATTTCAAAAGCTTTCGATAAGGTAGATAGAATGCTGATGGGACGAAGTAATTTGAAGTCCACTGGATTAGGGATTTTGGGTAGAGGAATAATGAAAGATTTTTTCCAGGTGGAAGGAAAGACATTGTTGGCGATACAGAAGTTGAAGATGTGGCAGAAAATAGGGAGAATTAGAAGGCAGCAGTACAGTAACATATCAATATTGATTTTGTCAACACTTAGATTTAATAGATAGTAGGACTTTGTGTGAGTGAAATTGAAATTAGTCACGCCGGATCGAGTGTTTTCAAGGTAAAAATTTAAAGTAGCCGCATCTGGAGAGTGGTCACTTACAGAGGCGTTAACGAAATATTCATTAATGGCTTGGTGGTTTTTCAGCTGATCTGGAATTACACAGGTTGCATTGCAGAGTGGATATTCAAAGTCTTTAGCTCCTTCCAAAAGTTTTTATTATTTCCGCTGCTTTTAATTTTGAATTGAAAATAAGCCTTTTTTCTCTAGCGATGGCGTGTTTGGTTAGGTTTCTCAGATCTTTGTAGTAGATCCAGTGTCTCACTTCTTTAGTATGTTTGAATTTTACGAGAGCCTTATCTCTGAGAGACATAATTTTTTTTTAACGTAAGTAATCCAGGGGGCTTTAGGTCGACTAATCCTGATAGTTCTTACCGGGGCGTGAAAATCAAACAGCGCTATTATGATCTCATTAAATAGGCTGACTTTGTCATCGATATTGTTTGATAAGAGAATAGGTGCGAAATTGGTGAGTTCCAGATCTGCTGATATGTTGTTCAGATTAAATGCCTTGAAATCGCGAAATGTATATAAGAAAGGCTCTCGTGGATCCTATACAGCAAGATACCATACAATGGTCAGATAAACCCGTATCTATAACATGTGTATTATTGGGAGGGATTTTCTCAGATTAAATAATTAAGTCGATTATTTTTGCGCTTGTTGAACTTATACGAGTAGGTTCCTTGATCACTTGAGCCAGAGCATATGAATTCAGGATATCCTTTAATCTTTTCGTAGAGCAAGTATCGGTAGCTAACATCTCAATATTGAAGTCGCCTGTGTTCTTCATCCACAATTTCATCTGAATCATCAACATCCTCATAGGTTGTTTCTTCAACATTGGCGCATTTTTCAGAACCATGACAATTTTAACATAAATTTGTACATTTTAATCCATGTTTTGGCAGCCACATTTTAGACTGTTACATCCAGTTTCACTGCTGTAGCAAATAGTTTTGAGCAATGTTTCCGGAATTAATTCTTTATCTGTCAATTTGGGCATAATGCCACCTTTGATGTTACTTCTATTTCTGTTGCTGTCAGTTCGTTATCTAGCAAAGTGATAATATGCCCTGTAACAATGTTGTTCTACTGTGCTTTCTGTTGGTGGGAGATTTGCCAATATGAAAGATGATTTAATTCTTGCCAATTGATATTTTCGAAATCTTAATTCAGTGTTACATTTTCATTTTTACTTTTATAAATAGATTTGATTAATTGCAATCCATTTTTGGCAATATCATCTTTTTATAAAAAATATTGGCCAGATTTGACAAATTTTGTTTGTCTAATAATTAATATACGATAGTTTTCTTTCTTTTTCTGGCAAATCCAGATGTATCGCAACTAGAAAAAAATGCAGAAATGCATCCATATTTTGGAAGGATCCATATTTGAAACTATATTGGACGTGAAAAATAGATCTTTTATATTTCTATATTTCCAGAACCTGGCTTGAGAAAATAAATGTCATAAATATTTTAATGTAATTGATTCATAATGACCAAATAATCAATATCTTGACCCACAACTAGTGGGTTTTATTACTATCTCTGGCAATCTCTATCGCCTCTCATTTTCTTTATTACATTTTCTTACTTTTCCAATGGGTATCAACCTGTTCTATTTTTTTTTTCACTTTTCACCATTTTCAAAGGTTTGGTACCCGCCTATTTGGTAGTAACCGGATATTGAATTGATCGAACTTTATCAAAATTCCTGTTTGCCTTCGTCCAATATACCTGTATGATAAATTTAAAGTCCAACTATACATGAAAATTCAAAATAATAATAGTAGTCTACCTTATTTTCAAATTAGTATTTTGATATAAATAAACAATAATTTGAAAATAGAAAGTCACTCAATTCATCTACCTTTTTTATGTTCCCCATCACTGAGTGGGAATTGTTTCAACTAATTGAAAAACTCAAAAACTCCAACTCATTTGAAACCAACCAAATATCGAACAAGTTAATTAAATTTTCTTCCTCCTCTAAATTTGTCAACAGAAAAAGGCATCTTTCCAAATAACTTGAAATTGGCAAGTGTATCTCCTATATTCAAAAAGAGGATACAAATGCTTAATCTGAATAATCACATAGCAAATAGTATTTTCTCTAGCATTTCGAAACTATTCGAATTGAATTAAAAAAATAAAAAACAGTTAAACGCTTATTTTACTGCGAGGAAATTATTATCACCATCGTAACATAATTTCACTACTAATAAAAGTACAAATACAGCATTGAAAGCTTCTGCTATTTTCGTATCGTCCGTGACTTCCTCATCATTTTCAATTATATAAGTTTTTTAATGAGTGTTTTTTTATCACTTTTTCTGTTCATTCGTTCACAACGTCCCATAAATTCTTCGAAGATTTGGAGCTTTCTAATCATCATTAAAAATGTACTATTTTTGTTTTCCTGATCAAGGAATTCAATTTATATAGATGTAGAAGATATTTGTTCTTGATATTATTATCATATGGATTATTTATTAAACTCTTTTTTTTCAGTTTCTGAAGATATTATTCCATTTGTTATCCAGGTTTTTTACGCTTATTTTTTGTTCTAAAATTGTGGTCGAGCGATCAATATCTTAAATTCGCTTTTCATAAAAAATATCAGAAGCAATTGTCACATCATCATAATTATATTGCATTCCAATTTTCATTCCTCAGCATAGTAGTAGCAGTAGTGGTTCTTTGGGAAGGCCGCAACCGCAGCCAGGCAAGTAGGCCCTCATGGACCCTTTTTGCCATCCCCTGTTCTCCACTTATCTACGTTCGTTTTCCTAGTTTTCTTTTTCGAACCTTTGTGACCTCCTAATGAAGGTCAGTATGTCCGACCACTCCAAGTTGATTAGTTCCTCTTGTTGGAGTTTGTCAAATCCGAAGGTCCCAAATCTTAGCCTCCCGTATGCCTCACACTCGCCGAGGAAGTGAGATGAAGTTTCTTCGTCTTCTTCGCATTTTCGGCAAGTGGGACTGTCTTCTATACCTATAAGTGATAAGTATCTGCCTAACTTGTCATTTCCTGTTAGTATTCCCTTAAGGAGGCGTAGTGCTTGGCGATTTCTGCCTAAGAGCCATGTCGTCCTTGACTTATTGGAGCCGGCCACGAAGTCTTTCGACTGCCTGCAGCCGGTGTTATCCCTCCAAAGTTTATTCAGCTCTTTTTCTGCCCAATCGTCGAGGGCTGAAGAGGTTAGGCTACTTGCGATGCCTAGTACAGGCTCCGGTCCACAGAATGGCGCTGCGGATCCGGATCTGGCAAGTCCGTCTGCCACCTCGTTTCCGCGCACCCCTCTGTGTCCCGGGACCCATACCAGCTGAACTTCCTTCGTTTCAGCTTGCTTCTCGAGCGCATCTCCGCATTCCTGTACAAGCGCTGAGCTTGGTTTAGGATGGCAGACGGCTCTGAGCGCTGCCTGACTATCCGAGCAGATATAAATTCTCTGTTCGGATCCATCTTTCACCCCTTCTCTCGTTGCTACGGATAGGATGGCGAACACTTCAGCTTGAAAAACTGTTGTATATCTGCCCAAAGCGTAGCTCTCTCGTACTTCTCTCCCCTCCAGGTGGATTCCGGCAACCGAAGCCTGTTTGTCAGTCAGACGCGAACCGTTCGCATAACATATTAGGCTTCCTGTGCTAAACTCCACCGTGTTTCCTTCCCATTGCACTCTGTTCGGAATAGTAAGAGTAAACTCTCTATTCCATCGCAGTCTGTCTTGTGCGCTTTTCACTCTGAGGGCAGAGATAGGGATCTCCTGTTCTGCCCACTTCGCGATTTCCGCATGACCTATCATCGCTCCTTCGTTCACCTAGACTCCCGAGTCCCGCATCCTCAAATGGGCTACCATTGCCTCCTTCTTGATCCAGTCTGGAAGCGGTGGCAGCCTCAGCAGTACCTCCAACACTGCGGTTGGAGTCGTTCTCATTGCGCCCGTTATTACCAAACAGGCCAACCTCTGGACCTTGCTGAGTTTTCGGCCTATTGTGCTACCCTATGCGCCTGGCCACCACACGGCTGACCCATAATGGATCTTTGGTCTTACGACTGCCGTGTACAGCCAGCGCATGATCTCTGGATTGGTGCCCCAATTGTTAACTACAATTCTCCGCAGTTGCCATAGGATTGTTACCAACTTTTGAATAACCCTATCTACGAGCGGCCTCCATGAAAATTTGGAGTCCAGGACCACCCCCAGGTATTTGACCTGCTGGACTAGCTCCAGCTCTTGCCCAAATAGGATAGGTGGCCTGAATCCATCTTTTTGCCTCCGTTTGGTGAACAGGATCATCTCTGTTTTTGTCGGATTCACTGAGAGTCCTGCATCACCGCACCATCTCTCAATTATTCTGCAGGCAGCCTGCATACGGTCGCAGACGACTCAGATGAATCGTCCGCTGATTAGGACAACTCCATCGTCCGCGTATGGGGAGAGAGGCAGCTCCCCTGAGAGCATGCCCCCCCCCCCCACGGATTCCAGTCTGATGTCTCCTCGAGATACCTCGACCTTTCTCCTCGTAAGCGACGATACAACCCAGCTGACCATCGAGTGAGGCGTTCCTCTGGCCATTAGTGCTGCCTCTATTGTCGCTGTTTTTGCCTTGTCAAATGCGCCTTCCACATCGAAAAATACTCCTAATGTTACCTCTTTAAACCTTAATGTCCTTTCGATCCTTCGCACTACAGCGTGGAGGGCCGATTCAGTCGACCTTCCCTTTATGTATGCGTGCTGATTTCTGTGGAAAGGGCTCACCCTTAGGGGCCCCTCCATCAGGAATCTGTCCACCACCTTTTCCAGCATTTTAAGCGGGAACGGTGTTAGGCTGATGGGTCTAAAGGAATTTGCTATTGTGTAGTCTCTTTTTCCCGCCTTGGGGATAAAGACTACTCTTGCTGACTTCCAGACCTTTGGTACGTACCCTAGCGCTATACTGGACTGGAATATCCTTCCCAAGGTTTGGGCAAGAAGTTCCAGGCATTCCTCAGCATAGTTGTCAGTTGATTTTTTTCTGAGCTAAACTTTCGTATTTTCATTTTCTTTCACGTTATTTTAAAACATGGAATAGTGATCGTAAAAAATGTGATCTATAGTGGATGATGTGGAAGTAACCCTGGTGTATTCCTTTATGAGTGAGGTATAGTAATTTTCTGACTAATATTCAGATAATCTTCGGTTACATCTACACTATCTATATCTTGGTGAAATCTGTATTGATGTATCTCATTTTGCACTAAAATGCTGCGACATGGGCGAAAAATCCTTGCAAATATGATTCAAAACGGCTGAGCTGGTGGAAGCAGTCGAGTGGTAGGAGAGATCGGGAGATGGGGAAAGCGTATTATCACGTTTCATCAATAGAATTTCCCTCATCTCCCGGACTCTTCTACCACTCGGCAGCTAACGCAGGCTCGGCCGTTTTCAGTCATGTTTGCCTGCATTTTTCACCCATTTCGCACTATTGTAGCGCAAAATGAGAATATACGTTTGGTACTAGACTTCTATACTTTCAAAAAAATGTAAATTGCAACTGTGCGAAAACTAACTATCCGACAGCGCCTGTTTTGTGCACACATAATTCATGATTCAATACTTTCGTGAGAAAGGCCAATCCTACTTCTTGAAAAATGGCGGAGTTATGAATTTTTCAAAAAATCGCAAAATTTTCCGGTTTTTCTTGTTTTTCTTCGTTGGTAATGACCCGACCAGGGGATCTATTCTCGAGTTTCAACGTGTACGAATTTAATGTTGTAGCTCTTTCCAACGCGCTGTGTTTGTATCGCTTTATGTCACTTCAAACGTTTGAAAATGATTTCGCATGAACTCGAGAATAGACTCCCAGTTCGAAAAACATCCCATTTTGATCGTATTTCAATTATCTACAATTCTTTCCATTGGATCAACCAGAAACAATTTAAAAAGCACGTTTTTTGTTATTTAATTGTTTATAACAAATTAATAAATGACAGTTGCGAGTCGAAAACATAACAGAATATAACTACAGACTGTCTTTCATGTGATGGCAAAGTCGTTTCCTACTAGTATTTTTGTTAAAATCTGACTCACTTTATGATCTAGTGTTTGGTGTATGAGACAGTTAAGACACTACAGATAACATATTTTCATTATACTATTAAACATAGTGTACCACAAGGGTCTGTGCTTGGACCTATCCTGTTTTTGTTATATTTTCATGACCTTGCAAATATCAAGACTGAGGGTGTATTCACTGTTTTTGCAGACGACACAGCGATCCTATGGCGTGAACAAAATTCAAACAATCTTTTGAGCAAAATGTTTCGGGACATAACTGCTGTGAGAAACTGGTGTAATGCGAATCTGCTTTCGTTCGACACTAACAAAACTAATCTTTTGTCATTTCAATGCAGTATACCAGACATTCCCATGGGAAATGATATTATTTCAGCTAACAATATCAACACCTTCCTAGGGATTCACTTAGACAATAACCTCAATTTTGAATATTTTCCTTCTGAGCTGACCTCAGGGTGCTATGCTCTGCGTGTTATTTCAAACGAATTGCGAAAGTAGTTTATCACGCATTATTTGAGTCACATGTCAGGTATGGTATCCCTTTCTGGGGAACCTGCAACAAACAGCGTTTCAACATGATTTTTATCTTCAGAAACGTGCTGTCCGCTATATTTGCGGAGTTAAATCTCCAGTATCCTGTAAAGAGTTATTCAAAAAGCAGAAGCTCCTCACGAATCCATCTCTCTTTATTCTTGAAACCGTATGTCTGGTACATAAAAACAAATCAACGTATGACACAATTCTTGGACCACTCGCCAAAATAACAACTTAAAATAACCCATTCCATCTTCCAACTTGATAAAAAGCTCAATAATTTACAATGCTGCTAAATTGTATAACAATCTTCCAGCAAGTGTCAAAATCATTGATTCTTTCACTTTATTCAGAAAATCGGTGAAACATATTCTGATAGAAGTATATTATGATGTCCAAGAATACCTCAATAAAAACATAATCCTTCAATTTAAATTTTTAATCTAATTTTAATATATGTTGTTTTTTAACGTGTTTCGAGCTTAAGCTCTCATCAGTACGGTAAAATCAAGTGCGAAGTTTACAACACTTGGATGTAAAAATAGAAACAAAGGAAGTCAACAACAGGAAGCCAACCACCCATTTGTGGCTTCGATTAGAAGACCTTGAGTTTTCAAGGCAACAACTAACGTCGCCACGGAGGCAGCTATAGCTACCAGCGTGACAATCCTACTTCTTGCGTGGCGACGTTAGTTGTTGCCTTGAAAACTCAAGGTCTTCTAACCGAAGCCACAAATGTGTGGTTGGCTTCCTGTAGTTGACTTCCTTTGTTTCTATTTTTACATCCAAGTGTTGTACAACTCCGCACTTGATTTTACCGTACTGACGAGAGCTTAAGCTCGAAACACGTGTCTACGGTTGCACAATTTGAGGGTTATACCCAATAATTTTTCTCTTTATATTTTCATATATAGCCCCTCGATAAATCCTTTCTGATTTGTTTTTTAACTATACATTAATTGTTATGTGAAATGTGTTTTATATATACTTAATTTTATTTTATTTATATTTATAAAGGATATTTTGATTTGATTTGACTTATCTGAAGACACTATGTTTACATGCTTATTTAGCATACTGAAAATGGGGTTTTCCGTGCGCTGATGTCATTATAGCTGCATATTTACATGTCAAAATTAAATAATATGTTGTTGGCAGTTCTCTAGAAATCGCAAATTGTTTGAATATTTCGTTACCAGCAGGGTAAATATCGCTTGTTTTGTGGCAATTTTACTCCTCTTGGATTGGCGAGAGAAATAATCTTTGTCTTTCTCGTCATCGCATCATCTGAGACCCATTAACTCTTGATCACGATACATACGGCCATAATGATGTAATGCCCTGGAGTGGCATTACGTATTATTCGGTGATAATAGAGTGTGGGGTCAATGTTGACACGTCGAGGGTATAAAGTGGATCGTTGTACCGCAACCGCAGACTGTTGACGCGGTCATACATCACCGGTTACGATCGCCCGACACCCCATTATGAACATCTAGTTTACATTACATGGACCTGTGTTTCGAGCGTATATCGCATATGGTACGAAATTGATGCCATCGATGTGTTCGAATATTTCGGAAGTTCAGATTGATATTGCTTGTCGGTTAGAACGAGAAAAAGGAGTTGGATCAAGCTGGACCTAATCATAATAAATGAACTTTAAAAAAACTTTTTAGAAAAAAGCTTTTACTCAGAATTAAATAAAAAACACTTGTTTTTTGATATCCACAATATATTACTAGATGTAATATGTGACTCGTTTCGCTGTTAATACAGCTTTCTCAAACATAAAATGGAATTCAGTAAATGTACAACCATATTTATAGTAATTTGAAGTAAGGTAAACAATAGAAGAACGGTACAATGATACACATAATGATAAACAGTTAGCTTGCTACCTGTTTATCGAGGATCCCTTCAGGGTCAACACAGAGATGCATTTAATTATTAAAGAGATTAAGAAGTGGTGAATAATTTAAATCTAACTGGTCATTGAGTAAATTATTGGAATTTTTTCTTTTGTTGATCTCTAATGCTTCTAAGAAGTTAAGTTTTAGACCTTGTAACAAAGTTCAACTAGCTTTAGTTAAATGCGCGTTTCCTACTCGCAGATGTCTTTTCATATTTGTTGTTTTCATCCTAATGGCCTAGCAATATTGTCATTTGTATTTTTAATCATAGTTACAGTCAGGTTTTTCAGTCAAATACATAGCCTGTGGTGCAGTGCATTTAATTTGTTGCATTCCGATATTTTAAAGGCATATACCTGCTTTGTAGGTGAGTTAGCACTTGAAATATATGATCATAATCTCTTTCATAACGTTTTCCCCAAATTTTAGCATTCTGAAACATATTTATTCTTTGTAGATTGAAAACTGTCAATAACTGTCAAATAAATCCGTCATCCCGACTTGATCATTCATTCTCTGGCACAACCTACGTCTTCCCTGAGATATTTGCGCATCCAACAACCTTTTTTGTTACATCTTGGCGCCCAACGTGGGGCGTGTTTTAGAGAATAGATATCAGGAATAGGGATGGAAAGAACACCGGTCAATAATAGACTCCAGAACAGAACTAGTCCACCTTTGACAAGAAGTAGAGAAAATAGGGAAGCAGCGATGGAAAACATCAGTAAACTGTCATCCGCTGCTACTGTCGGAGAATTGTCACCAAGGAATATTAGTGGAAAACACATGGTTGAGAACACGGGTGCAATTCCAAAAACCTTTAGGGCAAGAACTCAACTCACAGAGCCTTTTCGTGGAATGCCATCACTGCCAACCTACTCTTCTCCAGCATGTACTCAAGGATCTTCTTTTTTACGAGGTAGGAACATTCCAATTTTTTATGAAAATCAACAACCATACCCCGGGGGTTTACCGTCAATGTCGTTGCCACCTCCCACATATCTTCAAACTCAACAATCTCAGAGTCAAGAATTGCAAGAATTCATTGAGAAGGCGGTTAAACGATCTGTATCAGAAGCAATTCGGACAGCACGATTGCCGCAGTCTCAACCAGATTCGAGTATAAATCGACATAACACCAAGAATAATTCAGAAAATAGTGTTTCTGGAAACAATGAGGTTAACATCAGTGGAAAGGTACAAAATAGTTTGTGTATTATGGATATACTTCGAGACCTAGTACCATTTGATGATGAGGGAAGTGTACACCCTCTCGACTTTGTTACACAACTGAGCACTATCCTGGAAAATAACAATTTGAACTTTTATGATATTGTTGAGAAAATTAGTAGGAAAAGCTAAAATTTGGGGAGAAGCTTTTTTATTCACTTTCGAAACTTTTCAGAATTTTCAGAGAAACTTTTTAAAATATTTCTGGGATGATACTAGACAGCTTCATATTAAATTGAAAATCGAAGCTGGACATTACGAAAGTGGGTCATTTTTAGAACATTTCATGTACTATGTGGCTATGGCGAGACATCTGCAACCTCCTTTAACCGAAAAAATGCTTGTGGGGTTATTTTCCACCGAATATATCAGCGGTGTTGGTAGGGGTCGAGTATTTCGAAGATGCCTTTTCTCGATTACAACAAGCTGATCATTACATCAATCATAATAGAAGGGTAAATAATAATTTTGCTGATCGAAATCGTTTTATGAATGGTGAGCAAAATAGATTTAAAAGTAATGGACAGTTTGTTCATCAGAAAAAACATATTTCCACCATTGATTTTTCTGATGATACAATTCCTGTCTCAGAGACGGGAAACGATATGAAACACGAACTCTAGAGCCTGGGGTTGGTGTTGAAGATATAAAAAAGGCTGCCATTATTAAAAATAATCCTATGGATGATTTATTGGAGTGTGATTATGAACATAACATAGATAATAAGCGTTCGCCTCTCATAGCTATTTCTATTTTTAATTTCAATTTTCCAGCATTGATAGATACAGGTTCGGAATGTTCGTGTATTTCAGGTGATGTTAATAATCAACTTTCGCAATTTCAAAACCAAATTCCCACGTTCCCAGTCACAGGTGTTAGAATTACGGGAGCGTTTAGGACGAAAGAGAGGCGTATAACACACCAACTTCTTTTAAATTTCATCATAAATGGTTCATCATTTAGTCATGAATTTTTGTTAATAACAGATTTGATTTTTCCTGTAATCATGGGGGCGGATTTTCTGAGGAAAGTTAATGCAGAAATAAGTATAGGAAATGGTTGTTTGACCATTTTCAACGAAGGAATACCAGTTTATGTGAAAGAAATAAATAATATTCATGAGTTTAAGGTTCCTGAAGATGAGCTGAAATTGCAGACTGTGGCTGTTACACAAAACAATTCATTCATTGGCTCAAGAGATTCCTCTGGAAACGGTGGGTTTCAAACCGATTTCATCACGGAACTCTCACATTTAACAAATGACCAAAAAAATTCAATTAAAAATGTTTTAGAGAAGTATCGAAACATTTTTTCAGATATTCCCGGACGTACAAGTATTTACGAACATAAAATAAAACTTACTAATACCCATCCTTTTCATATTAAGCCATATCCCATTCCAGTGGCGTATCGTGATAGTGTTTTTAAAGAAATTGAAAAAATTGAGTCATGGGGTGTAATCGAAAGAGCTGCCACTCCATATATAAACCCCTTGGTAACAACAGTAAAAAAAATGGTAATGTGCGAGTTTGTTTAGACGCGAGGTTTCTTAACAGCCGTATGGAACCCGAACATGATCTTCCCAGACCGATTGACGAAATTATGGAATCTTTGTCGGGAGCTTGTTTTAAAAGTTCTATTGATTTGTCGTCAGGATATTGGCAAATACCGCTTCGTGAAGAAGATAGAAATTATACAGGATTCATAGTAGGTAACAAAAGCTATCGTTTCACTGTGCTTCCATTTGGAATTTCAACGGCGGTGTCCTCTTTTACGAGGGCTGTGTCTTTAATACTCGGTCCTGAATGCGATGATTTTGTAATCGCTTATTTGGATGATATTTTAATTTATTCCAAAACATTTGAGGATCATATCAGAAACTTAAATACAGTTTTTGATCTTTTAATGAAAGCTGGATTGACAATAAATTTCAAAAAATGTTGTTTTTTACCACGTGTTTTGCCATTTTTAGGATATTTAATAGGTGAAGATGGAATCAAAGCCGATCAGTCTCGCGTAGAGTCAATTACAGAATATCCTGTTCCAAAAAATATAAAACAGGTCCAGGCTTTCCTAGGGCTCTGCAATTATGACAGAATGTTTTGTGAAAACTTTGCGTCTATGGCTGAGCCTTTGAGTAGTCTTTTGAGGAAAAAATCTAAATGGGTGTGGTCTGAGGAACAACAGAATTCTTTCGATAGTTTAAAAAAAGAATTATCGAAACAAGTTTTATTATATCACCCCGACCCTAATATTGAATATTGGGTGCAGATTGACGCTAGTGAATATGGTTTAGGTGCTCAACTTTACCAGCGAATAGAAGGACAACGTTATGTTATAGCATATGCTAGTAGACTTTTACTCGATCGTGAAAGAAACTATAGCACTTGTGAAAAGGAAGTACTTGCACTTGTGTTCGCGTTAACAAAATGGAGAACGTATCTTTTAGGACGTCATTTCCAGGTTCTCACAGATCATAAGGCACTCATGTATATTAGGACTTGTAGACTTCTGACTCCAAGAATTTCTCGATGGGCCCTTGCCCTACAGGAATTCGACTTTACCGTGAATTATGTGAGAGGTTCAGAAAATGTTATAGCAGATGCTCTTTCACGTTTTCCTCCACCACGTTTGCCCACTCCTAGTGATCGTTGTTTTCGACTCATGAATATAGAATTGTGTGCGCCCTTAAAATCGAAGTTGAAGGACCTACCAAAACTACAGAGGAAAGACAAAAAATTGGGACAAATAATCAGTTCTATGAATGATAATATAGTAGATAATAACTATGTTTTACACGATGGGTTGCTTTTTGCACGTCGTTGTGATGAAGAACCGTTCACATTGTGTATTCCCGAAGAGTTGATTGATGATTGCGTAAAGTCCTATCATGAATCGCTTGGTCATTTTGAGGTCTATAAAACATGGTCTGCTATTAAAAGGGATCTTTGGTGAATTCAAACGAGTGAAATATGTTATCAAACATTGCGAAATATGTCAGTTGGCTAAACATACGGTAGCCCCTAAACCGGCATTGCTTTCTATTTTACCTGAAAAAGTAAATGAAATTATTTCGATTGACTTGTATGGGCCTGTACCCAGATCACGAGGGGGTGTGACCTTCCTTTGTGTCATCGTGGATATATTTTCGAAATTCATAACTCTTTATTCTTTAAAAAAAGCAACCTGTCGTACAATACTGAATCGACTCATTTTAGACTATTTTCCTAAACATGGAGTCACAAACAGCATTCTCTCTGATCATGGCAGTCAATTTACATCGAAATCCTGGGCCAGATCGCTGAACATGCTGGGTGTTAAAACTATTTTTAGTTCTGTTCGACACCCACAAAGTAATCCGGTAGAGAGAAGTATGCGCAATCTTTCTCGCCTTTTTCGTACTTATTGTTATGATAATCATCAACGATGGGCATTTGAAGTTACGAAATTCGCACAATTGTTGAATTCTGTAGTACACGAAAGTACCGGCTTTACACCTAGTGAGTTACAATTAGGTATCCCGCCTCTTTCCTTGATGAGAAAATATATTGTTTATCCTAAAGACTTACCAGACTCAACTGTCGAAGTCAAACTCATTTTAGCCAAAGAAACTATGTTAGCTAAGGCTGAGAGACGTAAAGCGCTCAATCCAAAAAGGCCTTATACAGAATACGAGGTCGGTGACCAAGTTTTATTGAAGGCTAATCCCATTTCTTCGGCGCTTACGGCGGAAACCAAGAAATTTGCATTACTATATGAGGGACCTTATATGATTAAAAAGAAAATCGGTAGGGCTACCTACATTCTCATTTATCCTGGCACTGATAAGGAGCGAGGTTCCTTCCATGTCAGCCATTTAAAGCATTATTATTCTTTTTGATACATCTAATTTTTCAGACGTTGCATTATCAAATTAGATGGGGGGCGGTTGTAACAAAGTTCAACTAGCTTTAGTTAAATGCGCGTTTCCTACTCGCAGATGTCTTTTCATATTTGTTGAAATATTGTTTTCATCCTAATGGCCTAGCAATATTGTCATTTGTATTTTTAATCATAGTTACTGTCAGGTTTTTCAGTCAAATACATAGCCTGTGGTGCAGTGCATTTAATTTGTTGCATTCCGATATTTTAAAGGCATATACCTGCTTTGTAGGTGAGTTAGCACTTGAAATATATGATCATAATCTCTTTCATAACGTTTTCCCCAAATTTTAGCATTCTGAAACATATTTATTCTTTGTAGATTCAAAACTGTCAATAACTGTCAAATAAATCCGTCATCCCGACTTGATCATTCATTCTCTGGCACAACCTACGTCTTCCCTGAGATATTTGCGCATCCAACAACCTTTTTTGTTACAACCTTTTCTTTCTGAATGCAAAATTTCAAAATTTAGATCAAAAGTATGATTTTCATCTATAAGGTGATTTGAATAATTTGAATTCCTCTTGTGGTTATCAAAGCATCTTTTATGTTCAAGTATGCGGGTTTTAAAATTTCGAAAGGTTCTACCGACATATATTTTAGGACAATCTCCACATTTTAATTTGTAAACCCCTGATTTTTGTGATTTTTCGGTTTTAGTTTTATTGTTTTTGATGAATTTGCTCAAATTATTGTTCGTTTTATAAGAAGTCGTGAAATTATGTTGTGTTAAAAATGATTTTATTTTGTCACTGGGTTTGCCTAAATAGGTTAATGAGCAATACTTAATTGGTTCTTGTTTTTGGATGGGGTATACTTCGTTGATAGCAATTGAGAATTCTTTCTTTTTAATAATTAGATCTATTAATTGTGGGTCATAACCATTATTATGTGCTGTTTGTTTTATAATATTAAGTTCTTTTATGAAGTTGGAGTCTGACATAGGGATATTAAGTAGTCTATGTATCATGCTATTGTATGCTGCTAATTTATGTTGATAAGGATGTATGTCAGACTCCAACTTCATAAAAGAACTTAATATTATAAAACAAACAGCACATAATAATGGTTATGACCCACAATTAATAGATCTAATTATTAAAAAGAAAGAATTCTCAATTGCTATCAACGAAGTATACCCCATCCAAAAACAAGAACCAATTAAGTATTGCTCATTAACCTATTTAGGCAAACCCAGTGACAAAATAAAATCATTTTTAACACAACATAATTTCACGACTTCTTATAAAACGAACAATAATTTGAGCAAATTCATCAAAAACAATAAAACTAAAACCGAAAAATCACAAAAATCAGGGGTTTACAAATTAAAATGTGGAGATTGTCCTAAAATATATGTCGGTAGAACCTTTCGAAATTTTAAAACCCGCATACTTGAACATAAAAGATGCTTTGATAACCACAAGAGGAATTCAAATTATTCAAATCACCTTATAGATGAAAATCATACTTTTGATCTAAATTTTGAAATTTTGCATTCAGAAAGAAAAGGTCTAAAACTTAACTTCTTAGAAGCATTAGAGATCAACAAAAGAAAAAATTCCAATAATTTACTCAATGACCAGTTAGATTTAAATTATTCACCACTTCTTAATCTCTTTAATAATTAAATGCATCTCTGTGTTGACCCTGAAGGGATCCTCGATAAACAGGTAGCAAGCTACCTGTCTATCATTATGTGTATCATTGTACCGTTCTTCTATTGTTTACCTTACTTCAAATTACTATAAATATGGTTGTACATTTACTGAATTCCATTTTATGTTTGAGAAAGCTGTATTAACAGCGAAACGAGTCACATATTACATCTAGTAATATATTGTGGATATCAAAAAACAAGTGTTTTTTATTTAATTCTGAGTAATTATGGATATCCATCAAGTATCGGCCAAATCAATCAATAAAAGCTTTTATTTAAATGCACTAAAATGAAGAGAAGTATCTGAGTATTTTTTATTGTAAATTAAATTTAAAATTACCTCATGATTTATTCACGCGACAAGCTTTTATACAGTGTGGCTTTTTTAGGCCCCCCTCCTGGTAAGTTGTGAAACGGTTCGACGTACAAACATGAAAAAAAAAACCGTTTGGAGGGTTTCATCGATACTACTTTTTAAAACAAAAAATATAGTGATTGCTCGACAGGGGTAGTGGGGGGGGGGCACATCAACTCAAAAATTTTGAATGGCATGGGGGGTCAAGTATCACGTCGTTAAAAAGAGAATTCAGTTCTCTTTACAACCATCTAAATTCTTTTCCTATTTTTAAAAGTCATAAAATATAAAACCACAGTAAAACATATAAACAATGAAACATAATTAATAAAATAGAAATCAAACATAAAAAAAGCTAAATATGATCTGAAAGATGCGATTTAGTGCCTTCCTGTTCATAAAAGAGATCATAGGCATCTCCGCTCACGATGGATCTGGATGGAATTGGGGTCACTTGTGAGTCATTATATTCGTGCCACGTGCCCGCATAAGGATGTCTACAGTAGGCTGTGTAGTGTCCGCTGTAGGTAGTCCCACTATGATTAGACAATGCATATAGACTATAGCGACAGGGAGCTACTTTTTCATCAGCATAATTCAATTCCCTCGGAATCTTTCTGTTGAAGAAAACCGTTTCAAATGAATTATTAAAATTTTCGGGAATTTATGAATTGATAGGGATTTTGAACACTTCCATCTTTCTTTACACTTCGCACATGTCGGCTTCTTGTCACCATCTAGAGTTTCTTCCCTTTTGAATAAATCCAAACAGTGTGATAGTCCCAGAAAGGATCGAAGGACACTGAACAATGACCACAATGAGTACATTTTAAAGTAGATTTTAACTGGCCAACGAAGTAATCCACAATTTTGGAATTGTCTGTCCTTGAGTATCTTGACCATGACTCTTGGGCCTTCTCACTATTACTTATTTCTCGTCATCTCTCTCATTGTGGGTTTCGGCTCCTCCGTTGCTCTATTGACGTCTTCATGTAGACCCTCTAACAGAAATCGTAAGAACTCTTGAGCATCTTCCTGGGCATAACCGATAAAAAAAAATATTTTTCAAATCATGTAGACCGAGAGATTTTGGAGTAGTTTCTGAAGTACTGGGAGCTGGCAGTGTAGGAACAAAATCAAATTTGTTCATTGGTATAGGGATCCTCATACTGTCCGCAGAAGATTGGAGGTAGAGAGTATTTTTGATTTTTGTGCTGGAGATATTGTTTTCAAATCCGTGAAGACCTCGTTTTTGTGGGTAGAAGAAAATTTCATCCAATTTTCTGGAATTGGGAAGTGTGCCCATAACTGAAGCGGCATTTCCTCTCTGAATGGCTAAACTAATTCGCTGAATCAAAAAGGAGTATGAACTTGGTTCTTCAGTAGATTTCATCATTCTTTTTTCAACTTCTTTCATTAGTTTTAGCGCATGTGGTCCAAATACTCCATATGTTTCTATTGCCACTGGATAGAAACAATAAAAATTGCCCAAACCGGAATATTTACGAATTTTATTTTTCTCTGCTGAAACAGCTGCTGCTCTTTTCGCAATGGAGGTTGACAAGAGGTGGGAAGTTGCAACCGTATCTACACAAGTGAAATCCCAAACTAAAGGCTTTCCACACATCCAAGGAATAAGGCTCATACCGTCTGGTCGCTTTCCATCATCTCTGCTTATTCCGACAGGCTCTAAAATTGACGGAACTTCCACAGTTGACATAGCCCTTTTAATTAGATCATTGACAGCGTGATGTCTTGAGAAGCAACCAGAACTAAACCTGCAACTCAAACCATGTATTCCGTTTTCCTCAACGACAGATCCACATTTACATTGATGGCTTACACGAACTGATATGCCCAAACGAAGACCAATAGCAATTCTGAATGATTGGTAGTCTAGGAGAGTACCCAGGGAAGCTACTGGGAGAGTATTCAGTCAAGCACCAGATTCTTTCGAACAAACAGCCATGAGACAAGCCTTTTCAAAGTTGGAATTTTGTTGAGAAATTCCTTCCCAATTTCGATTTTCATGCCTTTCGAAATTTTCGAATTGATGTGCCCTCAGCGCCATCTGTCGAGATATTGCAATGTTTCTTCTCTCAAAAAGTATTATCGGCAACACCCCTCAAAGTATTTCTGGTTTCATTATTCCACAACAAACCGTACAAATTTATCGAGGGATGAGTAGTTTTCAGATCCGCATTTATATTTGATATTTCGAATTTTAATTGCAAAAAAACTATTAACGAAATAAAAAAAAATAGATGGTTTTGTGTGGATATGTTTCTTAGTCTGTTCATTTGAATTATTGTGTCATTGTTGCATGGTCGATTGCCTGTTAATATACGGATGGAATTTTTTTCGAATTTCGACTTGTTCTCTATGTAGCTTTTGAGGGGGGAATAGGGCTAAATTTTATTGAAACCGTATTATTCAATGGTCAGATAATTTTCACTTCTTTACGGATATTTTCGATTTCTATTTCGCGAGTTCTCCTAATTTTTTTCTGACAGGAAAGGGGGCGAGCCCCCCCGTTCGATTTTTTTATCATCGTTCTCCATGTCTGAAACTGTTGTTCCGAATTCCTTTGCGTTCTCTATCATGCTTTTGAGGGTGGGCAGGTGGAGTGAATTTTTTTAAATTGTTATATTCGACGGTCAGATATTTTTCACTTATTTTACGGATTCTTCTGATATTAATTTTATGACTTTTCCGACTTTTTTAGATTAAATGGTGGGGCGACCCCTCCCCTACCAATTTTTTTTTCGCTTTGATTTTTGACGTCAAAATCCGAAACCCTACGCGTTCTCTATCTAGATGTCGGGGGGCAGGGAGGGACAATTTGTTTTTTTATACCATAATATTCGACAGTCAAATGTTTTTCACCATTTTTACGGATTTTGCCGATTTTAATTTAGCGAGATTTCCAACTTATTTGGAGAAAAGGGGAGGGGGCAAGCCCCCACCTATTTTTTTCGCTGTAATTTTTTACGTCCAAATTTGTCAAGGAAACTTCCAAATCCCTACGCGTTCTCTATCTAGCTTTCGGGGGGCAGGGGGTGACAATTTCTTCGGCATTAATATATTGTCATCAGAACTGGACCAACATGTAAAAGGATTAGAGGAGTAATTACAACACAGGACATCATATTTGGAAGTACCTGAGTGTGTGAGAATAATATCCTATTTGAAATTGGGATTGTGTATATTATGTTGAAGTGTAATAATATACAGGGTGGGTCACGGTCGATGGTACCTTAGACGTTTACGAAGAACGGGAAATAGTATCATTCTGAAAATTGGGTTTTTCAAGTAGTTGCTCTTGATCTATCGATCTAAAATATTTTCAGCAATGCAGCGTTGCCGCTTATACCAGAAAGTAGCAGCATCTTTGTTATTTCAAATGGGTCACCCTTTATATTACCGCGTTTTTGAACTTGTCATTCCTTTCTGATTATTTCTGCCTCATACTCCCCTATACCTATCTCTAACGATTTTTGAGATATTGGTTATTTTCCATATTTCTTATCCAAAACATAGCTCGAATTGAATGTTTATTTCTGCGGTATTTGGATTCTTAGGAAGTTGCAATTTTGTGATTAGTTCATCAAAATCATGTACATTGATTCTGTATAGAGAAGTTATACAGGGTCGTTCAAAATTCATGATCTTACTGCTAGATACGAAAAGGGATGAAAGTGCGTTTTTTTAAATGGAACATCCTGTATATTATGAAATATCCTGAAAGATGACTAAATTCCCTTCGAATTGAAATATCATGATCCTATACCTAATTAGCCAGAATTCCGAGATAATAGCAATGTTCACTTGTAATCTCCCAAGAGCTTGAATTATTGCAGAAAATTTTTCGAATACAAGAATTTTTTGAAAATTACCCGAGCCGCGAAGCGACAAGAAAATGCATGTACGAGATAAATTTACGGCAATTAATTCAAGCACGAGGGGGATTCGGTAAGAAAATTTCACACCGAGAAATGAAAATCATCCAACAATTCATAAGAAATAACTAACGATGGTTTCACCAACTATTTATAACCACTGAAATATTGATATGTAAAATCCTTAACAAAATTTTCATCAAAATGTGTTTAAATTTGGAACAAAAAAAAATATAAAAGTTATGTTCTTATCGTGGATTGAACCATAATAAGTAGAATTTTTTCTGTCAAACATTTGACATGTGACAAGTTGATATTTTGCTTTAATGTACAAATGGAGGTCTAGTTTCATATGACAAGAGATAATAATGTATTTACTAGATATTTGGAATGTTCCTGAAAATATTTTCTCCACGATTATTGCAGAAATTGTCAATTCTGAAATAATATTTCAGAAGTTCAATACACCATTTGTCACATGTTTTTATCACAATTGCCGTAGCTCAGCGGTAGTGTTGCGGCCGGTCTCACCAGGCTAAGAGTACATGACAACCTACCCCGCAAACATGGTGGGGTGTTATATGAGTCGCTGGATATCTTCCAGGAGCTGGGTAGAACCGGCGCCGTAGGGAATCCAAGTTGAGAATCTAAAACGTCAAGTACTTCAACCCGGTTTTTTGCTTCTAGCCTTTTCCGGGGTAACATCCAAATTATGGTCCTCACAAACTACCAACTCTTTACATTGAATGGGACAACACGCGCATAAGCTTTGCAGGAGGCGCGAATACTCCAGTTACCACCATTATATCTGCCAAAGGTCGACATTTCCACCACACATTTGCACCAGCGGAGGCAGTGACCAGCGCCCTCTCTATATGGGGACCCTTGGCACTGTCAAAAGGCATCGTGCACGTCACCAGGGGTGGGATTATGAACACTCGATACGAGAGCTGTCACGATACGTAGGCTAGAACGATGTATGTTCTTGATTCGAAACGAAATCGAAACTATGAAATTTCTTTGAATAGAGATAGAATGGAATTATATCTACCATATAGACTATTGATATCGACTCAAGTTGCAATATATTTTGAATTGTAATGGTTTTCATAATTGATAAAATCTGACATATGTCAAACTAACTACGGATCGAGTGTTCGTAATCGCACCCCTGAGCTGGCAAGAGCAGGGTAGCGTGAAGAACACTTGACGTCCTCTCCTTCCTTTGATCCTATCCCCCCGCCGGGCGAAGATGGACTGAAGAAAGAGTAGCTAGCTGCTACGGGTAGAATAATGAATTGTAAATAACTTTGATAGAATAAACTTTTATTTATTTATGAGTCGCTAGGTCGATGGTTCAATCCACGATAAGAACATAACTTTTTATATTTTTTTGTTCCAAATTTAAACACATTTATTGATGAAAATTTTGTTAAGTATTTCACATATCAATATTTCAGTGGTTATAAATAGTTCAGGTGAAACCATCGTTAGTTAGTTCCTATGAATTGTTGGATGATTTTCATTTCTCGGTGTGAAATTTTCTTACCGAATCCCCCTCGTGCTTGAATTAATTGCCGTAAATTTATCTCGTACATGAATTTTCTCGTCGCTTCGCGACTCGGCTAATTTTCAAAAAATTCATGTACTCGAAAAATTTCCGGCAATAATTCAAGCACTTGGGAGATTACAAGTGAAAATTGCTATTATCTCGGAATTCTGGCTATTTAGGTATAGGAACATAATATTTCAATTCGAAGGGAATTTAGTCATCTTTCAGGATATTTTATAATATACAGGATGTTCCATTTAAAAAAAGGCACTTTCAACCCTTTTCGTATCTAGCAGTAAGATCATGAATTTTGAACGACCCTCTATAACGCAGAACAAACTTCTCTATACAGAATCAATGTACATGATATTGATGAACTAAACACAAAATTGCAACTTCCTAGGAATCCAAATACCGAAGAAATAAACATTCAATTCGAGCTATGTTTTGGATAAAAAATTTGGAAAATAACCAATATCTCAAAAACCGTTAGAGATAGGTATAGGGGAGTATCAAACAGAAATAATCAGAAAGGAATGACAAGTTCAAAAACGCGGTAATAAACAGGGTGACCTATTTGAAATAACAAAGATGCTGCTACTTTCTGGTCTAAGCAACGCTGCATTACTGAAAATATTTTAGATCGACAGACCAAGAGCAACTACTTGAGAAACCAAATTTTCAGAATGATCCTATATCCCGTTCTCCGTAAACGTCTAAGGTACCATCGACCGTGACCTACCCTGTATAAGTCGGAGATAATAATAATATGTATTTATTTTAGTTAATAAAATTGCACACGATACAATGTCGCTGTTGTACATCATGATACTGCAATTAATCTTAAAGATGTCAACGGCAAATTTTCCTCTCAAATGTTGAATCGATTTTTTCTTAAAACACTACATACTTACAGATTCAAATTTTGGAGTAATGTACAGATAGAAATGGTCGAAATGATGAAGTGAACAAGAATGTCTACCAAGATTTCATACAGGGAGAAATAAAAATTTTCCTCTCAAATGTAGAATCGAATTTTTCTTAAAACGCTACATACGAACAGATTCAAATTTTGCAGTAATGTACAGATAGATATGGCCGAAATAATGGAGTGAACGAAAATTTCTCCCAAGATTTCATACAGGGTGAAATAAAAATTTTCCTCTCAAATGTAGAATCGATTTCTTCTTAAAACGCTATATACTAACAGATTCAAATTTTGCAGTAATGTACAGATAGAAATGGTCGACATAATGAAGTGAACGAGAATGTCTCCCAAGATTTCAAACAGGGCGAAATAAAAATTTTCCTCTCAAATGTGGAATCGATTTTTTTTTGAAACGCTACATACTAACAGACTCAAATTTTGCAGTAATGTACAGATAGAATTTGTCAAAATAATTTCATACACGGCGAAATAAAAGTTTTTCTCTCAAATGTAGAATCGATTTTTTCTTAAAACGCTACATACTAACAGATTCAAATTTTGCAGTAATGTACAGATAGAAATGGTCGAAATAATGGAGCGAACGGGAATGTCTCCCAATATTTCATGCAGGGCGAAATAAAAATTTTCCTCTCAAATGTAGAATCGATTTTTTTTTTAAATGCCACATACTAACTGATTCAATTTTTGCAGTAATGTACAGATAGAAATGGTCGAAAGAATGAAAGGAACAAGTATGTCTCCCAAGATTTCATACAGGGCAAAATAATTTTTTTTCTTTTAAATGTGGAATCGATTTTTTCTTAACACGCAACATACTAACAGATTCAAATTTTGCAGTAATGTACAGATAGAAATGGTCGAAATAATGGAGTGAACGAGAATGACTCCCAAGATTTCATACAGGGCGAAATAAAAAATTTCCTCTCAAATGTAGAATCGATTTTTTCTTGAAACGCTACATACTAACAGATTCAAATTTTGCAGTAATGTACAGATAGAAATGGTCGAAATAATGGAGCGAACGAGAATGTCTCCCAAGATTTCATACAGGAAGAAATAAAAATTATCCTCTCAAATGTAGAATTGATTTTTTCTTAAAACGCTACATACTAACAGATTCAAATTTTTCAGTAAAGTACAGATAGAAATGGTCGAAATAATGGAGCGAACGAGAATGTCTCCCAAAATTTCATACACGGCGAAATAAAAGTTTTTCTCTCAAATGTAGAATCGATTTTTTCTTAAAACGCTACATACTAACAGATTCAAATTTTGCAGTAATGTACAGATAGGAATGGTCGAAATGATGGAGCGAACAAGAATGTCTCCCAAGATTTCATACAGGGTGAAATAAATATTTTCCTCTCAAATGTAGAATCGAATTTTTCTTTGAACGCCACATACTAACAGATTCAAATTTTGCAGTAATGTACAGATAGAAATGGTCAAAATAATGGAGGGAACGGGAATGTCTCCCAATATTCCATACGGGGCGAAATAAAAATGTTCCTCTCAAATGTAGAATCGATTTTTTTTTAAAGTGCCACATACTAACAGATTCAAATTTTGCAGGAATGTACAGATAGAAATGGTCGAAATAATAGAATTAACGAGAATGTCTCCCAAGATTTCATACAAGGTGAAATAAAAATTTTTCTCTTAAATGTGGAATCGATTTTTTCTTAAAACGCAACATACTAACAGATTCAAATTTTCCAGTAATGTACAGATAGAAGTGGTCGAAATAATGTAGCGAACGAGAATGTCTCCCAAGATTTCATACAGGGCGAAATAAAAATTTTCCTCTCAAATGTAGAATCGAATTTTTCTTTAAACGCAACATACTAACAGATTCATCAAATTTTGCAGTAATGTACAGAGAGATATGGTCACAATAATGGAGTGAACGAGAATGTCTACCATGATTTCGTATAGGGCGAAATAAAAATTTTCCTCTCAAATGTAGAATCGATTTTTTTTTAAAACGCTACATACTAACAGATTTAAATTTTGCAGTAATGTACAGATAGAAATGGTCGAAATAATGGAGCGTACGAGATTGTCTCCCAAGATTTCATACAGGGCGAAATAAAAATTTTCCTCTCAAATGTAGAATCGAATTTTTCTTTAAACGCTACATACTAACAGATTCAAATTTTGCAGTAATGTACAGATAGATATAGCCGAAATAATGGAGAGAACGAAAGTGTCTCCCAAGATTTCATACATGGCGAAATAAAAATTTTCCTCTCAAATGTAGAATCGATTTTTTCTTGAAACGCTACATACTAACAGATTCAAATTTTGCAGTAATATACAGATATAATTGGTCGAAATAATGGAGCGAACGAGAATGTCTCCCAAGATTTCATACAGGGTGAAATAAATATTTTTCTCTCAAATGTAGAATCGATTTTTTCTTAAAACGCTACATACTAACATATTCAAATTTTGCAGTATTGTACAGATAGAAATGGTCGAAATAATGGAACGAACGGGAATGTCTCCCAATATTTCATACAGGGCGAAATAAAAATTTTCCTCTCAAATGTAGAATCGATTTTTTTTTAAATGCCACATACTAACAGATTCAAATTTTGCAGTAATGTACAGATAGAAATGGTCGAAATAATAGAACGAACGAGAATGTCTCCCAATATTTCATACAGGGTAAAATAAATATTTTTCTCTCAAATGTGGAATCGATTTTTTTTTAAAACGCAACATACTAACAGATTCAAATTTTGCAGTAATGTACAGATAGAAATAATTGAAATAATGAAGCAAACGAGAATGTCTCCCAAGATTTCATACAGGGTGAAATAAATATTTTTCTCTCAAATGTAGAATCGATTTTTTCTTAAAACGCTACATACTAACAGATTCAAATTTTGCAGTATTGTACAGATAGAAATGGTCGAAATAATGGAACGAACGGGAATGTCTCCCAATATTTCATACAGGGCGAAATAAAAATTTTCCTCTCAAATGTAGAATCGATTTTTTTTTAAATGCCACATACTAACAGATTCAAATTTTGCAGTAATGTACAGATAGAAATGGTCGAAATAATAGAACGAACGAGAATGTCTCCCAATATTTCATACAGGGTAAAATAAATATTTTTCTCTCAAATGTGGAATCGATTTTTTTTTTAAACGCAACATACTAACAGATTCAAATTTTGCAGTAATGTACAGATAGAAATAATTGAAATAATGAAGCAAACGAGAATGTCTCCCAAGATTTCATACAGGGCGAAATAAAAATTTTCCTCTCAAATGTAGAATCGATTTTTTGTTGAAACGCTATATACTAACAGATTCAAATTTTGCAGTAATGTACAGATAGAATTGGTCGAGATAATGGAGCGAACGAGAATGTCTCCCAATATTTCATACAGGGCGAAATAAAAATTTTCCTCTCAAATGTAGAATCGATTTTTTTTTTAAATGCCACATACTAACAGATTCAAATTTTGCAGTAATGTACAGATAGAAATGGTCGAAATAATAGAACGAACGAGAATGTCTCCCAATATTTCATACAGGGTGAAATAAATTTTTTTCTCTTAAATGTGGAATCGATTTTTTCTTAAAACGCAAAATACTAACAGATTCAAATTTTGCAGTAATATACAGATAGAAATAGTCAAAATAATGTGGCGAACGAGAATGTCTCCCAAAATTTCATACAGGGCGAAATAAAAATTTTCCTCTTGAATGTAGAATCGATTTTTTCTCAAAACGCTACATACTAACAGATTCAAATTTTGGAGTAATATACAGATAGAAATGGTAACAATAATGCAGCGAACGAGAATGTCCACCATGATTTCATATAGGGCGAAATAAAAATTTTCCTCTCAAATGTAGAATCGATTTTTTCTTAAAACGCTACATACTAACAGATTCAAATTTTGCAGTAATGTACAGATAGAAATGGTCGAAATAATGGAGCGAACGAGAATGTCTCCCAAAATTTCATACAGGGCGAAATAAAAATATTCCTCTCAAATGAGAATCGATTTTTTCTTAAAACGCTACATACAAACAGATTCAAATTTTGCAGTAATGTACAGATAGAAATGGTCGAAATGATGAAGTGAACGAGAATGTCTCCCAAAATTGAATACAGGGTGGGATAAAAATTTTCCAAAGACCAAAGACCCCACGGCATCAATAGCTATACCAAACTCTGAGGAAATATCAAAACTACTTCTCAGACAGAGGAAGGTCTACACTGATACCGCAACACAGTAAGCCTCCTCACCTTTACGGCCTGCCAAAAATCAATAAGGCAGAAGTCCCGTTGAGATCAATAACCAGTACCAGAGACTCAGCAACTTTCAACCTTGCTAAGTTTCTTATACCGATTATCCAGCCTCTGCAAGGAAACACCCCAACATTCGTGAAAAACTCCAGGCATTTCGTTGAGATCCTGGAGGACATCAACGTAGTGCCGGAAGACCAATCAGTTAGCTTTGATGTGGAAAGTCTAACGTTCCGGTTGAAGATTCGTTACAGGTTATTTGCGAAAAAGTACAAGAGGACGAAGCATTGAAGAACAGGACGAGCCTACCAGTAACTGGTATTATGGAACTATTGGAATGTTGCCTTCGGAACTGTTACTTTCAGGAAAAAGACCGTTTTTTCGACCAGGAGGATGGACTACCGATGGGATCCTCACTGTCACCTGTCATAGCAAATATATACAGGGTGTCCGGTAAACATTGTACAATATTGAAACTGGTGATTGACCAGACCATGACTGTTCAGAATATCGGAATTTTACCTTAGTAAAAATCTCACTGTTTTCGAGATAATGAGCATTTTTTAATTTCTGGAAAATCACCACCTCACCTTGGATTTTTTAATGCCATGTGTACAAATTGGGACGAATTTAAATATCTTTGCTGCTGAAGATCACTGATGAGTGATGCTTTAAGACGTACGAAACAGTTTTTCAGAAAACGATGCAATTTTTGATTTGAGTTACACCAATTTTTTTAACAACAGTTTGACATTATTGTTTGAAAAAACATAACCAAGTGGAACTGGATATTCATTACAAAAGAATGCCCATTTTGTCTAGGTATAAAACATACGATCATCATTATTTTTGGAAGGAGTAGAATTTCGATAATATTAAAATGTGATGTTATTCTGAGCTGAAATCAACTCCATTAGACTTTGTCAGTAATGTCTTTTATTTTTATCCTATCAAGATGAAATGGTTAAATAATTATGAGTGATAACGAATCAACTGCTTGGAAGCATTCAATGAGATGTAATGAAGTAAATACTAATTCAACTTTTTTTCTCAACAGACACTATAAACCACAATAACGATTATTCAACATCGCACTGAATAATATTACAAAAATGTTATTTTCCATCCACTCGTACGAAGAGACGACATATTTTCAAGAAGAACCTTTTCAAATGCGTTATAGGTTATAGCCCCCAAATCAGCGATTCTATGAGCGGCATTATGCAATCGGATATAGTTCTGCATAAAGCGCTGCTGCAGCAGTAGCACTACCTCCACATTCACCATAAATGTTGTGCATATGCGCATATTCTCGGGGAGTATAACGTATGTACGGCATGACAAATAAATAAATACCACTGAATAAAACAAGCGGAATAATTTCAAAAAACTACGATAGCAGTCACAAGTTGTTCAAACAAAAGTTTTTAATTTTCATCTCTTAAAAAAGTTTGCACTTATTTGGTTACACCCTGTATATCTGTCGGTCTCTGCGACATTTATCACAAGAATTCGTATAAATCGGTGCCATGTCGGATAATCGACATTTCATTTCGATAATTTTATTAGGCCTAATTACATGAAAAGTTAATTTTATTGACATACTATTTAATGCCACCAAGCAGTCTATTCTTTATTATTAATAATTATTTCCACATTTTATCTTGATAAAATCTAAATAAAATAATTTTTGGGCGTAAGTATAAAAGTTGATCAAATAAATGAATGTTTTGGAACCTTTGGTGTAAATACAATTCAAGAAAAAAATAAAATACCCAAACACCAAAACTACGTCACAATCTTAAAATCTTAAAAGCCTACTTTTAGCTCCTGAAGATGCTAACTTTATTGGCGAAACGCGCGTCGAGTGTGATTGTGGCGCAGTTTTGGTGTTGGGTAGTTTCCTTTTTTTTCTTGAATAAAAGTTGATAGAAGCCTAGAATAAAACCACGCCTAATTCAATGGAAACCATTTCATTCAAAAATAATTATAGTTTGTTTTATACCATGGTAAAGTCTGGACAAAATAAGCATTCTTTTGAAATGAATGTCCACTTCCAATTGGTCATGTTTCTTTCAGATAATAATGTCAAACTTTTTTTAAAAAAATTGATGAAACTCAAATCTGTCATTTTACCTTCATTTCTTGAAAAATGTTTTCACTTTCTGAAAAACTATTCTGTATGTCTAGAAGCATCACTCATCAGTAATCTTCAGCAGCAAAGATATTTGGATTCGTCCCAATTTGTATACATGGCACTCAAAAATCCAAGGTTAGGTAGCGATTTTCCAGAAATTCTTAAAATGCCCATTATCTCGAAAACGGTGATATTTTTACTGAGGTGAAATTCCGATATTCTGAACAGTCATGATCTGGTCTATCACCAGTTTCAATATTGTACAAGGTTTACCGGACACCCTGTATAAAATATATTTTTGCCGTTCTTCTGGAAACACTTATTATTCATTGCAATTCTAACAAGTGCCATATAAAATATCAATATCATATCACGGAATTTTAAAATTTATCAATTTCTCGAATCTCCCCATAAGAACCATTTTTAATGCCAAAGTGGCCCGATGATACTCGCAGATAAAGTGAGCACCCGGCTAGTTTATTGAAAAGCAGAAATGGGCCATTTTTATATCCTCACAATCGCCTTTTAGGTTGTCATTAAGTTTTAGGCTGTAATTAAGCGCCTGCCCGTCGACCTATTAAATCTGAACCGTTAATTCCAATTGGCCAACATTACTCCGACTTCGTGTCATTAAGCTTATTGCGTTTTGATGTGGCCCAAAATTAAATTTCGAGTCGTCATTATGAAATAAAAGTTTTTTTCAGAGATCGTAATTGATACCGCCTGAATGTTTGTACACCTGAGGTGATTGGGATCATAATACAATCAGAAAGAAATGTAGATTATCCCACTGCAAAAATCACGAGATTTCATTTGGAGGCATAATGAAGAAATTCCAAATTTCACACATACCGGGTGGTCCACTTAAGTCTATCCACCCTCAATAACTCCCCGAAAATTGATTTTACAAAAAATCGCCGAGACACATTTTTGTTTGAAAGAGGACAACATGTGACATAAAATAGGTATTTGAAACTTCAACCCTCTACACCCAGAGCAACCCCCTTTATGATTTTAATAGGAAACGAGTGTGAAAGTGATTCAATTCTGACTCTATCAGTGTAGAATTTTCTGAATTTGAATTCTCAAGATTTTCTACTTCAAATTTTCCAAATGACTTCCATTATTGTCTCCCAGACAGTAGTAGAGTTCAGTCGTGGTTATTGCTAACCGAGTACACATTTTAGTTTTTTGTTGTCAACATGATTGTCGAAGAAGAAATACTAATCTCTGAGAACCATTTTTTTGTGAAATAGTGTAGAATCGAAAAGTGACTACGATTTCGACAATTCTACGTGTATCGCGATGGTTTGCACAAAATACGAGAAAGTAGAAATGATTTTCATTTTGGCTGCTCAAAATGAGTGTGCACCAGCAACAGCTCGGATCTTCAACGAGAGACACGAAAACAGAAACGTAACTCACAAGTATTAGGAAAAATGTTTATAGAAAAAGGTTTCGGTATATTTTAATCACTCTAGATCAGTCGCCAGAATAAAATAATAGGATGGCTTCTGTTATAAACGAGATCAATCAAATAGAAGTTTTGGGACAAGTTGCAGTTGACCCAACTTTGTCTACACGGCAACTATGTGTCATAACAGGCATATAATGAGGGTGCTAAAATTGCATAAATTTCATCCGTATAAATTGCATCTTCACCATGAACTGAATAAGGATGACGAAGATAGACGATCTGAATTTTGCGAAAATGTAACTGAAATGATACAGAAGAACCACGGATTCACTAAGCATTTTTTAACGGGTTAGTGAACAGACACAACTCTCGCTATTGGAATCAGAACACGCAGAAAAATCCGACAGACTGATTTACCACACTTTGGCAGTCTGAAAATCATGGTATTTGACAACCCCATCGTAGAACAAATCGCAGCTCCGACTAGTGAGCTGTACTCTTACAAAAGTGAACAATGAAATGTGGTTGAATATTTCTTGTGTTAGTGGATAGATGAAACTGAAATTAGCGTTACTTTGTACGATAACAGTTTAGCCTACCGAGATTTTTTAGAGTTCTTCAATATTCTGGTAAATAAAACTATCTTTTTCCGGTAAAAATCGCCCTAAGATGCGTCATAGTTCATCATCTCTCCTGGCAAAAACGTAGTCGTATTTATTATTCAGTTACCAGTATTATATACTGAAGTTGATAACGGTAGTTACTGCCCATAGAATAAAAGAATTACTAACGATTTTGTGTTTATAAGGGATAACAGCAATAATAGCCACATTCTCAGTGAATCTGAACACGAATCAAATTTTAAGATTACTTTTCATTCAAGGTGGATATTATTCACCCGAAGTCATTGCGTTTTGTAGTAATACTTACAGAACAGAATGATAAGCATGAAGTTATATTTGTCAAAATCATCGTTCAACATTCAGTTGAGTTGCCGGGCGACGACGGTTGAGAGAGGGTTCGTATACCTATGAAGATTCATTAAAGTTTAATTTTTTTTAGGTGCTAACGTCTGAGTCGAGAGGTCTGAGTATATTATTATCGTGAGTGAGCAGTGAAATTTTTTACTACTTTTGAAGGTGAGTTTCAGGTCAACAGAAATTCTGAATATGGATTCTATAATTCTATACGGTTCTTTGGCATTTCAGAGAACTCATTCAAATACGATTTGTTTTAGCCGCTTCTCTATACGTTCAATGGACCGAAGTCAATAATTGTACATAATTGGCTCATACATAAGCTGAACAAGATTTCAGCGTACGATTGCATGGATGAGTGTTGAAGAAAATTTAGATGATGCAATCATTACTGGACGTGAATTAAATGTAAATACTTCCATGAGCTGAACAATAAGAAAAAGCGGGATAAAAGTTTGATAAAAGTCTTGAATGTACAAATTTGTGTACCTGTTTCAGTATACCGGTAATCAGGGTGGCAGACGTTACCACTAAATCATCGAAGAATAGTATCTCTGAAGAATAAACAACCTGATTATGAAAAACAAATCAACGTTATTACGATGACAGTTGGAATTCATTCACTTCCTTTACTTGAAGGTATGTAACTAGTTTACTTTTCTCATTATTGAGACGAATAATATTTCTTGAATGATAGAACTGAACTATACAGTGAAACGAGTTAGGAGTTTTCTATTGCCGAACGCCAGCCTATGATGGTACGTCCAGTATATATTAGTCATGTGCCGCGCATCGTCATATG
This sequence comes from Chrysolina oricalcia, assembly GCA_944452925.2. Lineage (NCBI taxonomy): Eukaryota > Metazoa > Arthropoda > Insecta > Coleoptera > Chrysomelidae > Chrysolina > Chrysolina oricalcia. Next base: position 12,803,703 of record OX101818.2, on the reverse strand, counting down.
CCGGTTTCTAGGGATCTTCAACAAAAACGTTTGGCTGGCGGGAGGCGAGAAAAATAGCATGGGAATGGGAAGTAAGTTGGTGTGGACTCGAGAGTTGGTATTGAGTTTATGAAATCATTGTTCTTGGGGTGATTGTTTAAATATATTCATTTGTGTTGAAGTGATACCTATGGTTGGAATAAAAGGTAGGAGTTATATTTGTTTGAAAATGCTTGGAATTATCTTCGACAAATGGCTATAATACCTGTTTGAGTGAGTAATTGTTGGAGTTTACTTTCAATAAAAGAAAGGCAGGTTGTTATTAAGAATCAGTATGTTTCATTATAGTTTTCTTGGATGTACTTTCCATTGCTTGTTGATTATTAAACAAAGAAAATCATGTGGGAGTTCCGTTCGTGGCAGCATAAACATTTTGAAGAATTTATGTTTCGCTCTTACGATCATTGGTAGCTTTCCTTCAATACTGAATATTTAATACTTGTTGATATTTGTATTGATGTTTACAAAAGTAATGTTCTGAAAAGGGGTTTTATTTGGGTATTTATTGGTTGTACATGAGTCTCAGCACATTGGAATTGAGTGAATATATTCAGTTTAGCTGTCGAAAATTCAAGGACTTGTAACGTGCCTGTGTGAGAAGTTACATGTCATTCGGTGATTTCCAACGTGCCTGTGTGAGAAGTTGCATATCACCGTTGTATTCATTTCAGCCTGACGGTTTGTAACGTGCCTGTGTGTGAAGTTACCTATTATTGGGCTGATTTGAGTGTTTATTGGCTTGCAACGTGCCTTTCTGAGAAGTTGCCTGCTTTTGTTGGATTTTCGAGAAACCAAGGACTTGTAACGTGCCTGTGTGTGAAGTTACCTGTCATTCGGTGATTTGCAACGTGCCTGTGTGAGAAGTTGCATATCACCGTTGTATTCATTTCAGTCTGATGATTTGTAACGTGCCTGTGTGTGAAGTTACCTATTATTGGGCTGATTTGAGTGTTTATTGGCTTGCAACGTGGCTTGGTCAGGAGTTGCCTGCTTTTGTTGGATTTTCGAGAAGCGAAGGACTTGTAACGTGCCTGTGTGAGAAGTTACATGTCTGTGAGCTGTATTGGAAATATAATAATTACTAACGTGCCTGTGTGAGAAGTTACGTGTTATTATATGTACAGTACTGAGATGAGGTACATTGACTTGCAACGTGCCTGTGTGAGAAGTTGCAAGTCAAAGTGTTGACTCATCAGTTCATTTTTATGAGTTTAATGAAAATGAGATTTGCTTGATTTGAAAAAAAGCTCTAGCATTGTTAAAGAGAATCCATTGTGTTTTGGCTCATGATATCAGCCTTTGACCTTTTCCCATCACCAGGAGTCGTGTTATATTTTATGATGACGTTGTTTTTACTGCTCCTGTGGTAGTTATTATTCCGATCCTTTCTCAAATTACCACGAGTCGTGCTATATGATAAGATTGTTGTTTGTACTGTTCCTGTCATGGTATTTTGCACTGATTTTGTGAAGGAAAAAGAAAATAAAATCAGAGAAAATTATTTGGTATTATATTGGTAGAAGATTAAGCAAACTTTCTGTTCGACTATACTAGAAAATTATAAATAATGTTGTTCATTCACAGGAAGAAATGTACAAACAACAATTTTCATATGGAAAAAAACAGACACTATTAAGGAATTATTCACAAATTTTAATAAATTAGGCAAATATAGAATCATATAGATAGATTTATCAATTCAACTCAGAGTCTTTATGTATTTGATAAAGATAATACTCATTTAATGATGATGATAGAATTTTTTATATTCATCGACAGTAATGAAAGCAATATCAAGTCACCTGATGTATTTTTTTATTCGTCATATTTATAAGATCGGAGTGACTGTATTTATTTAAAATACCTTTTTGACTTTACATTCAATTCAGAGTTTTATTATTTGCCATCTCAACTGTACTCCTGTATAAGAACAGATATCAAATATATAATCATGTAGCTGCTGATGTGAACCATAAATGACACTGAATTTTTCAGAAAAACAAGAGACGAATTGGAACTAAAGACAAATGGAGTCGTGAACGCATTCCATTAATAAAAAAAATGTTTCATTCCATCATAAAAAGTCAACAACATAAAAAATTGCAAGAGAGGAACGTTGTACGATCGTTACACTCATTACTGTAATAATAGAAAAAATATGATGAACCCATAATGATCAAATAAGATCAGATGGGTAAGTAATAACAAGTAATTGAAGTTTTAATAATGAAATTTCAATAAAAACTTTTCTTCCAGACTGTACCTGATCTGAAACAGAACGTGAAGTGTTACTTTCAGACATGATCAATTTCTGATCCTTATACGTTTATGAATAGTTCACTTCCTTCCTAGAATAGTTCACTAATGAACTATCCCCAAACGAACAGGCAGATATAGCGTGGTTGACTCCAGCCTCCAGAGAAAAGCCCAATCAAGATATAAGTTAAGTGTAAGAATACTTAGTTGTTAACCTAAACTTCGCCTAATAAAAGACGATTTAATATTATTATTATTACTACTATTATATAACTGAAAGCTTTCCTGCGTTTGAACATCAGCTAAATTAATATAGTTTGGTAAGTAGCTATGTAAATTTGAGTTTGAATAACGTCCAGAGTTGTTAGGAGCAAGATATAACAGCATGTAAGAGTCTACCTAAATTAATAGACCTTTGAAGAGAAATGAGCTGTTAGATATTTTGATGTCTACCAATATAAAACAAATCAAGTCTATATACCGTCTCCCAGTTTTCAGGGAAACAGCCAGTAATGAAGTATTGCCACCCTTTTACTGTCTATATTCACAGAGAAAATAAGGAATACTTATATCTACAGGCTATCAGAGCTAGGGACTTATTCTTTTTTATATTTTGGGGTAAACTTAGAATAATAGAAAATCTCCATACTTAATAATAATATCTTTATTTTCCTTGTATGACAAAGTTATAAAATTTGTATAGGAATCGTCTAAGAAAAAGAAAAAGCAGATAAAAATAATCCCTGAGAAATGGAATAAAACTACCTACCTACTTGTACACATAAATTCTTCAAAACTATAACAACACTTTTCGATAAGAAAATCTTTAAGTTTTTGTTTGAAGATATAAACGGTTTTGGATTTTTTTATTACATCTGGTATCAAATTATAAACACGTGGGGCCATCTGATCAGGAGAATTAAAATCTAATTTAGTTTTAACAAATGGTACAAAAACATAGTTTTTTTGTCTTGTGTCAATATTATGCTTACATTTATTCAGTACAAACAATTTATTTGTATTTTCAAAAACAGATAAGCACAAGTCAAAAATTAAGAGACAGTTAAAATTCTGAAATTTTTAAAAGCATTTCTGCAAGAGTCACGGGGACTCATGCCATTAATGATTCGTATGAGTTTTTTTTGTGCTATAAAGACATCAGAGCAGTTGGAGGAAAAACCCCAAAAACACACTCCATATCTCAGTCTAGAATCCACCTGCGCATAGTACAGCTTCAGCAGCTGATCAACATTCAAAACCTGCCTTATATTTCTGAACTGATATGAAATAGAAATAATTTTTTTTATTAGAAAATCGCACTGATTCTGCCAATTCAAATGTTCATCAATGTAGAGACCCAAAAATTTCAATCTCTCACATTCTGTTGTTATATTGGCTCTGAAACTGATAATATCACACTTCCGTTGACGATGATGAAATCTCATTGAATCTGTTTTTTTTGCATTCAAAAACAAATTGTTCGCAGAAAACCATTTATTGATATTTTCAAAAACTGTGTTACATTTTTCTTTCAAAACTAACTCTGATCTGTCAGAGATTATAATTGACGTGTCATCTGCGTACATTGTAATGAATGTTTCTGGTGCCGAGTATTCCAAATCATTAATATATAAAACAAACAATATGGGTCCCAATATCGACCCTTGAGGAACTCCTAATTCAGAGAAGGCCATGCTGGAAGTTGCATAGTTAATAGCGACATATTGTTTTCTATAAGAGAGATAGTCTGTTATCCATGCCAACGGTATGCCCCTTATGCCATAACGGAATAGTTTATTTAAGAGAATGTTATGATCAACACAGTCGAATGCCCTGCTTAGATCGCAGAATATCCCAACAGGGCACTCGCCTGCTTCAATATAGTTCACAATCTCTCTATGATATGATTGTATAGCTGTACTAGTTGATTTTTTGGTCAGAAATCCATGTTGGTTTTTTGTAAAGATATTATGATCATCAGAAAATGATAAAAGTCTTTTCAAAAAAGCATATTCGAATATTTTCGACATACTTGAAGAAATTGTTACTGGCCTATAATTTTCCAATAAGTTTGGATTATTCTTTTTATACACTGGTATGATTTTACCTATTTTCATCATATTTGGGAATAAACCTGAATGACAGATTCACCAAATGAAGTAGAGATTTAATCAAAACACAAGACTCTTTTTCAAAAGAAACATTGAGATTTCGTCATGACCTGAAGAACTTTTATTTTCAAGTTTGCTATTCAGTAATTCATACAGTTCGGATTCAGTATAAGGGTGTAAAAAAACGAATTACTAGGAGATGGAATGTTTCTCGCGTAAAATTGATAATCCTGATTTGTCTTATCAATTTGACTAGATAATACTTTAGTTGACTCGATAAAATAATTATTAAATGTGTTAGCAATTTCTTTCGGTAAATCAACAACAGCGTCCCTGTCCTTTATAGAAATATTCTTAGTGGTGCATTTTGGTTTATTAGATAATTCAGAGACAATTCTCCAAGCGGTTTTTGAAGGATTATCAGACTCATCAATTCGTATATGGAAATATTCTTTCTTTGTTAATTTTACTATCTGAAAGTGTTTTTGTTCTTCCGTTTTGTAACTATTCTCAAGGTCCTTCCGAACTTTTTTTTAGATTGTAGAGGTCTTTCAACTTTCTACTTAAAATTTTTACTTTATTGTTAACCCAATTATTATTTTTAACAGTCTTATTGAAGATTTTACGCTTTGGAAAATTAATTTCAAAGTAATAAGACAATATCTCCCAAACACACTGATAAGCCAAATTCATATGAAAAACACCAAACAAATTTTCCCAATTCTCCTCCTGAAGGGCCTTCACAAAGGATGCAATTGCAGCTTCATCAAATGAACGTTTAAATTCGCCATCCACTTTTGAATGAGCTTGATCAAGTCCATAATCAAAAAATATTGATTTATGATCGGAAACATTATTGTCGACTACTCAGCATGTACCATTATCAGTGAAATTTGAAAATATTTGATCAATTACTGAAGCTGTACCAGGTGTTACTCTAGTTGGCCAGCCCACCATATGTCTCATATTATAACAACTAAAGACATTACACAGTTTTTTACATTCTTATGACAGTCAATATTGAAGTCGCCGCAAACCAGCATATTATATTTTGGTCTGAAAGTGACACTTAGAACATCATCTAATTTTAAAAAAAATACGTTTACATCTGAAGATGGAGACCTGTAGCAACATAAAATGATTGTTGGGCCCATGTCTGATTTACATGTGATACCACAGATTTCGAATTCTTGTTCCGAACAGTAACTATTCAAATCCAAACACTCAACTATTGAATTATTGATATTTTTTGTCACTATATAAGTATATGAAAAATTTTTGCTTAAGCTCGAAATACGTGTATACGGTTGCACTACAATTTGAGGGCTATACCCAATAACTTTTCTATTTATTTTTTTATATATTGCCCTCGATAAATCCATCCTGATGTATAATTGTTTTCGCATGAACTCGAGAATAATCCCCCAGGTCTAAGATTTTGGATTCAGTATAGAGTGAGTCTGATGAGTATCTGGAGTTTTTGGAAAATATCAATTTTATAAATCTTTTCTGTATTACTTCCAACTGGTTCAGATGAGTATTCAGTGCCCCACCCCATGTCAGAATTCCATACCGCAAATGACTTTCTACCAGAGAGTGATACAAAGTTTTCATTTAATAAAGTGGTAAATTACTTTAAGTTTTTTTAATGTATAAAATCTTAATTTTTTCACTCCACACGTTATGTGTGAGTCCCATTTCAAGTGACAATCAATGATGTCGCCTAAGTATTCAATTTCTTTGACAGGTTCTATAAAAAAAATGTTCATTGTTCATTTTTATATCTAGTTTGCTGAGACTAGGCAGACCACGAGAGTTACAGCTGAATTGTAAAAAATTCGTTTTTTCTGTGTTGATCGTGAGTAGTTTATATTCAAACCAATTTTTCACTGAATAAAAGTCAGACTCGGTTTTTTGTTTCAGTTTTTCCCAGTTATCAGACCTGTAGAAAATTGCTGTGTCATCAACAATTCCAAAAATTTCTACTGTCGAGTGAGAACAGTCCATTAATATAAATGTTGAATAGTATGGGTCCTAGGACTGTTCTTTGGGGCACACCATAGTCAATTGCTTCGGCACCACTAACTACGCCATCAACACTCACAGCCTGAGTTCTCTCGCTCAAGTAGCTCTAAGCAATTACCTCTAATAATTGAATTACCTTCACAATGATGTATGATTACCCCCATTCCCTATTGGGGGGTTGCTCTGGGAAGTAGGGGGTTGAAGTATAAAATATCTTCTTCTCTTCAAATGGTGACGCCCTCCAAACAAAAATCGATGCGACTCGGCGATTTTTTGTAAAATAATTTTTCTGGGAGTTATTGGGGGTGGTTAGTCTTGAGTGGACCACCCGGTAAAATCATCAATTCAACAGGCGAGATTAAAATTTTTTTCCCGTTGCCGACACTGTAAATAGTCCATACATGCTTAGCAACAAAACAGGTAAATGGCCTATATCATTCGTTTACTAATTCATCTTGACAACGGAACTTAATAGTGTCATTTACATGCCTAGGGTAATAATGACTTTGACTTTGACAAGTAATACCTTCAGCTTCATTCATATCAATTTTTAGGTTATGAGACCTTTTAAATATTATTGTTGTCTGCTTATTCGGTAACTTAGTTACACGCACAAGCAACTTAGAATGAAATAGCGAACGAATAATCATGAAGGAAGGGTAAGAAAACAAAGTTCAATCCAGGCAAATTTTGAGAAATGTCAACAAGAAGCGGGAAAAACGTAATAAGTAACACGGAATGTATGGACTGTTATCATCCTCGGCAAGCGACAAGCCTCGGCTTTGCCTCGGCTCGTACTCGCTCACCTCGAATGTTAACACGTCTTTACATTCCTTGTTACTTAAATAACAATAGGTATAGTCTGTTTGGAAATATAATATTCTTACTTATCGACTTTTAGGGATTTGCGGTAGAAAAAAGCCGTAAACAAAGCAAGTACTTATTACAGGTCCGTTCTTAAGTGTATTGTTTCAGATATTATTTGTTTAAACGCAAACTCGAGTACAGTTCTCTAATCTGGTTTGTTGAGCTTGGAACCGAGAAGGCACCATCAATTCGCACTTGTTACAAATTGTTCAACAAGTTGTACAACTGCCCCAAACTAAAAACACTTCTCAAGGTAAGAGTTTCCTCTCGTGCCACTAGATTCAAGCAATTTCTGAAAATTCCACTCACTCCCACAATTATTTTCTATTCTCCAGGTACCACTATGGTAAAAATAGCAAATAAGTTCCAAAAGAAAAGGAAAACGAACTTTTGGAAATCTTCAATTCTTACCACTTCAAATTGCAATTCACTTTGGAAATTGAGCATCACAGTTGTTTGCCCTTCCTGGATACACTAGTCATTAGAACTCATTCAAACGAACTTTTAGTCAATTGGTACTATAAACCAAGTTTACTCAGAACACCTATTTTCTCAAAAAATTAATATAATTATGAATTTGAAACAAAGGATCATAAAGATTTGCAGTCCCATTTTTGTTGATGATAACCTCCAACTATTAAAATCATACTAAACAATGGTTATACAAGCAAGCTGTTGAACAGGTTAATATTTACAACTCATACTACACATTCACATCAAAACGATAAACTAATAATATTCATCGAAAAATACCCTATGTTAAACATCTTTCCGAGAAACTAAGAACGGTTCTGAACAACGAAAATATGAAAGTTTCATGTAAAAATGAGAATAAAACAAAAATTCTCCTACCCCATTTGAACAAAAATCAAATGTCATATATCAAATTCCATGTAGTAATTGTGAAAAATGTTACATAGAACAAACAAAACATTACATAACAACGAGAATAAAAGAACATGAACAAGATTTGAAGAAAAAAAATAGCCTAAAAAATCCGACATCTTTTGTAGAACATGTCGCTGTGCTAGAACAATACTAGCAAAACTTGAAAAACATAGATTGAGAAAATTGAATTCTAATGTTATAATTGTAGCTGATATTCACGTTTCTCAAATTGACAATGTCATTTCATGGTATTTGATGTTTAAGGTATATGGAAACCCAATGTTAATATCATTATTGTTATAAAGAGTCAATTTTGTTTTATAACTTTTTTTTGTAAGATGTCTTTGTATCACTCTGGAAAAAAATTTATATTTCGAACATGTCTCGGTTTTTGGTCAAAGTTATCCCAGTATTGAAATAACTTTTTTGTTTTTGGTATGAACTATTCCTACTTTTGTTGAATAACTCCTTGTATTGTTTTATATTTTTTTGAACATCAGTAATCTTAACGTCATTTCATTTCTCAGTTTTGACAATGACCTATGAATTGTTGAGGATTTCTTTTCTAAAATTGTACTTCGAATGTCGAATTAATGAAAACAGCTATGGGAAGAAAAAACATTTATTTTTACAAATAAAACGAAGATAAACTTTTAACAATAAACAAAATTAACTTTTGAGTACTATTCCTTGGAATAAAAATAGGAACTTCAAGAACGAAAAGTACAAAAACGAAGGTATTAACTACTTGAAGGTTACTCACTCTCCTCATTCTCTACCTTTTGCCCTTTTTTAAAGGCTGTCAAATTTTTGAAGAAATCATGATGTTCTACTGGGTTATGTTTGAGTAAGTTCAAACGATTTTTGTTTCTTATACGACATTTTTGGCCTATCAATATACGCTGAATTAGGTCTATTACTTTCTTTGTTATTTTGAGAGACCATTATTTTTTTTTGAAAGATTCTGTATCGAAAGTATCTTTATAATAAATTGTATTTGGAACCTCTTTGGTAATACTTTTGTTACAACATTTATTTGGTTCAATATAAAGACATCTCCAAGATGTAACGATTTCTCATTTCAAAATGCAATTATGTATGCAGATGACACTTCTTTTTTGATAAGCGCCAGTACTCTGTCTTCTTTGACTGAAAGTGCAAGTGAAACAATACTAAAGGCACAAAATTGGTATACAAATAACTACCTGATTTGTAATGCAAATAAATCAGCATTTATAAACTTCAGTCGCGTAAGTTCAGACTAAAGCCTCTTAATCAAGCAATTTTCTGGAACTATAAAGCAGGTATAGAATGGAAAATTTCTAGGCTTGCCAATTGTTGAAAACTATACGTGGGACGGTCACATATACATGTATATCTTATGCAAGAAAGCTGCATCCCTATGCTGTAGCATTTACCAGCTAAGAAAAATTATTGATAGAAATACCTTAATTATGTATTACTTTGCTCACTTCCATTCCACAATCGCATATGGAATTATCACTTGGGGAATGTAATCTCAAGCAGGAAGAGTATTTATTCTACAAAAAAGGGCCTTGAGGACAATAGAAGGAGTTAAAAGAAGAACTGCTTGCAGAGACATATTCATCAAACTTAGAATCCTAACATTGCCATGTATCTACATATTTCAAGTTCTGATGTATGTCAAAGCTAACATCACAACATTCAAAAGTCTGAATAATAATAGCTATGAAACTAGAAACTCAGCGACATTGGAAGTACCAGCGCATAGACTATCAAAAACTGAAACAAGCCCTAAATATATGGGCATTAAACTGTTCAATAAATTACCGGCCAATGTGAGAACATCACCATTGAATAGTTTAAAAAGGGTATAAAGTATGTACCTATTGTTGGATGATGCTTTCTACTCTGTAAATGAATACCTGAAATACAATGTCTAATGAAGAAAGGAGATACATTCTAGGATTTTGTAAGACATAGAGGTCCACATCCTCACCAACGACAGCTGCAAATCTGTGAGCGGAATATTCCACAGCACTCTAGCTGTAAGTAGTTGTAGAATAGACAAAATCCCGACAATCAATGTTTTCTATTTTAATTTTTTTTAACCAGTATAGTATGTCTATATAATTTTCTATCTGTTGCATGCCATTTCATATAATCAAAGACACTGATAGTGATTTATTTATTTATCTGATTATACATTGCCACTACTTATCTGCACCCAGTATTGTTGTTGTGCATTTGAATTGCAAATCTGTAAGTTTTATCGTATATGACCTGTCCTAAAGCTTTTTGTGAGTTCAAAAGGATGAATAAAGTGATTTCATTTGATTTGGTACCTGAAATGTTTTTTGGGTACATACTGAATATGTAGCGCAATACAAAGATGCAAAAATGAAGATATCTTTTAGAAAATATCCTTATATCAGGGGAAAAAGTAAGACAACTCAAAATGTACTACTATTTCACCAAAAAAAAAACATGAGAATATGAGTTGCATATTGAACGAAAAAAACAAACTTTTCAACATGTCTCGCTATTGAACCATAATTTAAAAAAAATACATATTGCAGTAGTGAGATATCGGTTATCTAATACTCAAACTTTTGAATGTAATATATCTTACTAAGGCACCAGAAAGAGTATTGTTCTAGCACAAAAATTGTAGTCAATCAGAGCTTTCTTTTCAAACGCACCTTTCTGCGGATGATTAATATCGTTAAATATATGAAATGGTCAACTATAGAAACGATACTGAAAATCTAAACAGTGCCTATCTCAATTTAATCTACCTATTGAAAGGAATGAGGCGCAACCTCAGATCAATAAGTAAACAATTGATCTGAGGGCGCAACGTTTAGGTTTTTGTGCTCATCGATGACTAGTAGTCATTCGATTATTGAATTATGGTGAATTTATGCAGCAGTCATAATAGACTACAAGCCCAGACCGATTTTGGAGGGGTCATTTGACCCAGCATGAAATATATTCAGAATTATATTGCAATACGAAACAACTCCTTTCCGCACTGTGCCGTCAGTTGTGCGGTGCGGATGAGTACGAGGGTCAAAAAAACTGTCCACCGAGGGGTGAAATTTTTCGACAAAAGATTCTTGTACGGCATTTCTCAAGATGATAGATCACTGAAAAATAATCAAATAGGACCTAATGCCGTACAAAAGGAACGGTACTGAAAGCCAGGAATTTTTTTTATTTTTCGCAATTTTTTTTTATGAATTCAGATGATTCATTACTGTACGGCATTTGTATAATTCAATTTCAATAACTACATAGATTCATTTTTCAGAAACCTCGGACATATTTGCCGGTGCAGGGGTGGGGAGCCCCGCACGCAAATTCATACTTAGACCTGTATGTTTCAAGATCATTGGAAAATGTACGGCATCGGTTCCACATTATTATTCAACATATAAAATGATTTTCAGAAATTATGCCGTCTAAAAATTTTGGTGCGTAAAATTAAATAAAAAATATAATGAAAAATTACCTCTATTAAGGGGGTTGAATCTTATATTGTTCAAAGAAAGATTATAAGTGCCTGTACAGTAACCGGTTTTCAGACTACATAGCTTTGTTTTACGTAATAGCAGGTTATAATTGAAGAAGCTAAATATAAATATGTATAAAAAAAAATTGCAGTGATTTATTAGAGAAGTAATTTTTAGAATATCATTGCTTTTTTAATTTCTCAAGCATCCCTAAACAAAAAGAAATTGATGCCGTACATTTTCAATTTAAGGATTTCTCACAGCTGGTAAGATTTTGCATTATGTTTTTACGAAATATTAGCAACTTTAAATATTGTACGGCATTCAGAAAATTTTATTGGCGATATAAAATAATAATTGAGAATTACAATGCCGTTCATATCAGATGAAACATACAATACCTACTCTGAAACCGTATAACTTGAAAATTCGAGCATTTTTTCTCAGTTCAGTGTACATTATTCTACTGTACCTTACAATCTTCATACTTAAGTATTTCACTTTGTCGCTTTTTTTGAAACACACAATTTTTTATTCTCAATCTGGATAAGAATGTCCTCACAGATTATATTCATTTATTAACTGGTATCCAATTCAGTTCTGGTCCTCGACATTTGTTGGAGTCTAATTGATATAATTTATTGAATATGGTTTTCAAGCTGAAATTACACGAACTCATATTTATAGTTCTCTCGCAGTTGAATCCTAATAAATTAGCATTAAATGATACATATTGAATATTGAGAATATTGTGAGTTTACCCAAAATAACTTCAAATAATTTTTCATAATTTTTGTAAATTTCTACAAACATTTACTACTGCAAATGGAATTCACTTTTTATTGATTATAATTATGGTTTTTGAAAACCTGGGAGATTCATAATAACAGATTTTACAAGAACTTTATAAAAAAATGATCATGGCCGTCATCCTTGGTTCATTGCGTCTGCTCAGGGCACATGATTCTCGGACCCAGTAATCACTCACCCCACGGACGTGGGGAGTGGTTTCCTATTTTAATGAACCAGCGCGCCCTCCGGAAGTATCGGGGCTCCGGAAGCAGAGCCTGACTGGAAGATCAACAATAATAATAATACTCAGGACACATTCTCACACCCAGTTATCACTCGCCCCACTGACATTTCATTGCAAAAGTTGGTCTTATTTATCAATATCGACGTTTGTTGAATTTTTATTAGTTTTTTAGTGCAAATTTTATACCTATTTCACTCTGTACGTATGTCCATAATAACTATCAGTGTGATATGGGAGGAAATTATTGAAATAATCAATTATTAATTGGTAAACGATTAAATAATGAAAATATTCAACTTTACGATCACTTTAATCATAAAACATGCGGTTTTTTTTATTTTTTCCGCTTAGGTGGCTATGATTCTGAATTTGAATGTTAGTTCTGATTTTTAACAAATTTTCTAAATAATCTTTTTTGATAATGTTGAAAATAAGGGTGGTTTATACCAGATCAATTCCAGTCGTATAGAACTAGTTTTTTTGTACGGCATAGAGTTTTTCTTGCTTATTGCTATACTTACTTGTAAAATATATATGCCGTAAAAAAACAAATTACCGTAAAATTACCCTTCTCAGAGGGAAATAAATTTTCCCGGTCAGTCATATGTTCCATGAAAAATGTACGGCATAACAAGAAATGACATCGTTTCATAAAATCAGATCATGGAGTTAGATGTTGTATCAAATGACCCAAACTATACTAGTTAGGGGTAGGGAGTTAAGTGCTTGTCACCCCTGTACGGGCAAATATGTACGGCGTTGCTAAAAAATGAATCTATGAAATAAAACAAATTCAATTATACAAATGCCGTACAGTAATAAATCACCTGAATTCATAAGACAAATTTGCGGAAAATAAAAAAAAAATCCTGGCTTTCAGTACCGTTCTTTTTGTACGGCATTAGGTCCTATTTGATTATTTTTCAGTGATCTATAATCTTGAGAAATGCCGTACAAAATCTTTTATCGAAAAATCTCACCCCTTGATAGAAAGTTTTTTTTTGACCTGCGTACTCATCTGCACCGCTCACAACTGACGGCACAGTGCGGAAAGGAGTTGTTTCGTATGACACTATCATTCTGAATATATTTCATGCTGGGTCAAATGACCCCTCCAAAAATGGCCTGGGCTTGTAGTCTATAACTCATGAGGAAGAATATTCGTCAATGATCGGTTGAACCGTTTATTCCAACTAATTATTGGCGAACATTAATCTTATGACTTATGACTAGTCATTTAAATTGGCAGTTTCCGATTACTTTTTCCATTGAGACCTTAAAGTGTCGATTTTCACATTGACATGAAAGAAACAACAAATTTTGAGAACAAAATTCACTAATGATATACCCTTGTACACATTTTCAATCACTTGAAATGTCAGTTTCCGAGAACCGTCTCACGTTCGCTTTGTATAAATATGTCTTCCTGATGATGATGGCGAATTATCAAGTCAAAATCTCCCGAATAAAATATAAATATTGATATAACACTTGTTCGCTAGAGTTGCACCCTCTTCCAAACCCACCACCCGTAACCACAGCACGTTCATATATCACGATCCTAATGCTAATAATGAATGAAATGAACGAATCTTATTTATATTGGATAAACAGATGTGGTTTCAGGGAGGCTAGTCAAGCGGATAATGTTAGTTTTTACAGCTCCGTCCAATGTCAGAGACGAATCTATAATTCATTTCCTCGCCTGATTGAATATTTTTTATAATTTTTCCAGAGTTACACTTACAGGAAAATGTTAAAGGTTTTTTTTTTGGTTTATACTGGGTGAAAACGAACGTTGAGAAAAGTCCACAATTTTGTTATCGCTGAAAATGGAAGTTTCAATTTTGGTTACATGATACAGAGTGACCACTGCATATTTTTTATTTATTGTTCGGTTTAAACTTGATTGTCGATGACGACTTATTTATTTTGTGGAAATTAATGTTCACTAAGAATAAAATGAAATACTTTTTTGTCTATTTTCGACTGATACTCTTGTAATTTGTGACTAGCATTGAAATTTTAATTTTTTGGAGGAAATTAGCTTTTCGGGAGTTTTAACATCCCACAGTCTGAAAATAAAACAGATGTAAATTCTAGAAAAATGTATACAAGTGAAAAAAGGCAAATTATCAATTTTCCCAGATGAATTAGGTTTTTCAGTAGCGTACCTTTTTCTGAATTTACCTTGAATTCACGTTTCTTTCATTTTTATTTTTTGTTGAATAAATTATATTTTACATGTGATCATATAACTATACGGCAAGTAATAATAATAGCCGTCCTCTACCAGCACAGGCTATCCATGCCTTCGGTTATACCCTTCACGTGTTTATGAGAAAGTATTATTATTATTATTATTACATGAGGTAATTATCTATACCTGCCTATTACTATTACTAACTAATTATCGTAGGTAATACCACAAGTGTATCGGTGATTATCGAAATAGCAATTCCTTTGAATTTGAGAATAAAATTATGTTGCTTGGCAACCACACGAGCGCTTGCGCGGGTGTGGTTGCAACATAATTTGATTCGCAACCGAGAAGGAAATAACGATAATCGCCGATAACACGAGTTGGATTTGTTAAGATTATTTCATGAATAAAATCGAAACTATTTTTATTTATTTACTATTCAATTTAACTAGGAACATTAATCCCGCATTTAGTTCTGAAATTATGCAACTAACAAAATATTTACTTGATATTTCAAACATCCCTCTATTTCAGTTACCAATGACAGAGCGCGTCGTTCGTAGTTTCGTCATTGCATGTCTAGTCTACTGCTTCTCGCTCGAGGTTATGTTTTGATAACATTTTGATTTAGTGATTTGATTAATCAACGAGTATGCAAAATTTGTCGAAAATTGTGAAGTTGATATGAATTAATAGTGAGTGCTTATTTAGTTTTGGTCAAAGTTTGGTGTTGTGTCATTATAGCAGCTTGCTAGTGGTAAGTTTGTGTTTTGATAATAACCAATCAGGAATCGAACAACAAAATCGAAAACACATCATATACATATCCAGTAGCCAATCAAGAGCCGAACTACAAAATTGAAAACATGATGTTTTCATTTATCAACACAAAAATTTCAACCATTCATAACACGCTATTTTAGCATAAGTGAAATAATCAACCATATGCTGTTTCCGAGAAGTGACATTAATAACAACCAAGTAATTCGAAAATCATAAGGTGAGAGGGTATTTACAAGTTGAGGTGTTAAACTTTAAAATTATGGATTCAAGAGTGGGCTATTATATGAATTGAGTTGTCGACTTGTATATTTCCAAAAACTTCAGCAGGTTCGTCACTTTCGCTTCCTTACAAGTGTGGAGGAGTTTCTAATTATCTTTATCAATTTTATATTTTGAATTTTGGAGGTGTTAATACAATGCTGATTTTTTGTTGTCTGAGATTATATGTTCTTTGTACCTTATTTCAAAATTTCTACATGTTTGTTCGGTATATTTGTTAAATTTGTTCTCACGAATCTCCCAGGCTTTCGGAGAAAACATCTCAAAAGCAGAGCTTGTACGAGCAAGGGAGATCCGGGACCTACAGTTTAAATAGAAGTGGAATTCGAACCACTTCAGCTCTGTGACATGCGACCGGGGATCGAACCCGGATCGCCTGGGTGGAAGCTAAACGCTGTAACACCATGACCACATCGCTACATCGCTGGACATTCCCCGCATTCCAGTATACATATTCCAGATTCTTTTATTTAGTTATTTTGTCAACGCCAAATTTAAATTGGACTGTATTGGTGTGTAATTCTTTGCACGGAGAAAAATTTATTGTGATATTTACAATAATTTCTGGTACTATACCGAGTGTCCCTTAAGTTAACTTTTCTGTTTTTGAAAATAATGGAATGAAATTTTGAGGATACGACATAAAATTACATTATTTGACAAATGAAATAACATCATGCAACTTCTGGTTTCATCAGAAATTACATAATGTTTCCATTTTTGAATGTGACACCTAGCATATTTTCACTTATTTTGTCTCCATATGACATTCTGAGTACAACCATGTGTTACTTGTCAATTTATAAAACCAAACTTTTTTTTATTTTGAAATAATTTTTCAATCTGTTTCAGTCCTAAAATTGTGGTAAAAATACAACTTTAGTATTTTCGGTCAAAATACTACTTACTAGCTATGTAAAATTTAATTTTGAAATAGGTTTTCCAAATCTTTTCATATGGCAGCATGGTGGCTGGTTGGGTTAGGAAAAAAGGGCATTCTTCGATTGATTTGATAAACACTAATGGGTCGTGGTGGTCAAGCTGGTAGAGCGTTCGCCTCTCAAGGGTATAGTCGTGGGTTCGAATCCCCAGCATGGTCATCGGTCTCATGCATAACGTCACACGTTAAAAGGTAAGGGCTGCGTTTTTCCTGCGGTTGACGAAATTAACAAAAATAAATATGAAAATAAGTTTCAAACTTCTATTACTAAACTATGGATCTTTCTTGAAATGAAGTATCTTTTCGGACTAAAATAGTATCCAAGTACATCGAGTCACTTTTCACCAACACAACTGATATTACAAAATCATTAGGATGTATTGAAAAAAATGCCCATTTTACCGCGCTTAATCAAAGTAAATGAAAAACTATTGTGTACGTCGCCGTCGGCACGGATATACAGGCCGTATTTTTTTATGTCGTACCACTATTACCTATCACCTATTACTATTAATACCTTTTAAAATACGGATAAAAATAAAATCAGGACCGTATTCCGGAGGGGAGGATTTTTATTTTTCGAACTTTGATGATGGAATTTATGGTCAGAAATATAGAATCAAATACCTGGTATGATACATATCTGAAGTCGGTAAGATACGGACTACTTGAATTCATGAAAAAATACAGGTCGGTATAAGAAAAGTTAGAGTTGCTGGTGGCCCCTGAAGAACGAAACGTCGTATTAAAAATCGAGGTACAGCGCATGTAAGCAAATTTAAAACAGAGAAGAATCTTTCCCGAACATATTTCCATATTCCTAAAAATACAGGCGCCAGTGCAAAGAAAAGATAACGGGCATTTTCGGTTTTCCCCGTATATTTTGAAAACGGTTGCTGATACTTCCAATTTGGAAACATCGTTTCATTGTACTTTAAAATAGGAAAATTTTGTCTAATACCTAGTGGTACGACATAAAAAATACGGCCTGTGTGTTATCAGTTTTTGAATTAATGATTTTGTTTTATCAAATTGGTCATGGATTTTTAGATTCATGTAACCATTATTTTGATCTTGAAAGATTCTTCTAAGAAAGATCTAACGTAATCTTAAGTTTTTCAAGGAAGTTTGGTTTGATAGTGTGTGGTATCAAATTAATCGTAATAAAATTTTCTATTCGAAAACATTTAGTAAAAAATTTCAAAATTAAATTTTATATGGCAGACACATTTTGACCGAAAAGAGTGAAGTTGTATTTTCCCAAAATTTTGTGAACAAAATTAGTGCTGCGTATGTATAGCCCTATAGATTAAAAATAAAAAAAGTGGTTGTATTCAGAATGTCGTATGGAGTCAAAAGAAGTGAAAGTATACAAGGTGACTCATTTAAAAATTGAAAGTTTATGTCACTTCTGGAGAAAAAAGAAGTTGCATGAACATGCTTCCCTCATTAATAAATGCAGTTTTATGTCGCATACAGATCCTCCAAATTTTATTTAGTTATCATCAAGAACAAACATGTTTTAGGGGTGAGCCACCTTCCGCAGATAACCGGCAATTGAGAGCAATAAAATACACCAACCATAAACTTTATTATCAGTATTGTACCACATACAATCCAAGTCTTCAAGGTTACCAAGAAAAAATTGTTATTTTTGTCACAATTTTTTGAGGAAACCAGTATGTTTGTTCTCTAGATTTTTCTCAGTGTGGATATGACAAATCTCTGAGAATGAGCACGGTTCGCCCCTTGAGGAAACTACCCGTACTCTGTTGCTCCCCATTTAGCCAAGAGTTGAAAACTCTCGCCAAATGGTGGTGTGTGTTATGGGAAGTTGTTTCTACCTTTGAGAGCACGTCGAACTTCTTCGACTTCTTCCACAATATTTTAACAGTATAGCAGTATATTAGTACAATATTATTATTTTAGTGTTGTTCGGAACAAGAAACAATCCATTCTTTCACAAGTATGTGAAAGTAACACTTTTAAGAACTATATGAAAAAACATGCCATTTATTTTTGACAGTAGGGAATGAAAAAAAAATCTTTACAAGTCTACAAGCCTACAAATAATCGAGGGGAGCGCACCCCTTGAGATATTCGACGATTTGACAATTGAAATTTGTGAGATGTTATTTTATGAAGAAAACAGAAATCTTTGGGAGATCGTTAAATAACGAGCAGTCGTTGCCGACCGATGATGAACCCTTTACTCCCATATACACCTACTAAGTAGGCTTATTGAGGCAAGAACCTGTCAGAAAACAACTACTCCCCTGGCTAAGACCACGACGGGTATTGAATTAAATCTAACAGATACATGTGCAACGTTCCTCAAAATATCAGAGGACGCAATTGCAAGTGCCCTCTGTGACCAAACAGCAGAATTATGTTTTGATTTGGACAGGGTGACCACCTGCAGACTAGTTTCGAGGTTGTTGCCTCTCATCAGTGCAAAGGGTAGGTCAACACAGACAGCACTGAAGCCATCTGTTCCCCGTCCAGGTACTTGCCTTAATAAGCCTACTTAAGTAGGTGTATACTGCTCGTTATTAAACGATCTCCCAAAGATTTCTGTTTTCTTCACATAAATCTCTCAACCCGGAGATTCGGAGTGTTCTTCCTCTGCTCGCTAGGTGGAGCGGCCTAGAAACCGCTTTATCGCGTGAACCAGAGTTGACCAAGCAACGAAGTGTGTAATGGTTTGGACGGGGAACAGATGGCTTCAGTGCTGTTTGTTTTGACCTACCCTTTGCACTGATGAGAGGCAACAACCTCGAAACTAGTCTGCAGGTGGTCACTCTGTCAAAATCAAAACATAGTTCTGCTGTTTGGTCACAGAGGGCACTTGTAATTGCGTCCTCTGATATTTTGAGGAACGTTGCACAAGTATCTGTTAGATTTAATTCAATACCCGTAGTTGTTTTCTGTCAGGTACTTGCCTTAATAAGCCTACTCAGTAGGTGTATATGGGAGTAAAGGGTTCATCATCGGTCGGCAACGACTGCTCGTTATGTTATTTTATGTTATTATATTTTACACAAAGAAAAAGTCTGGATCCGCCACTACATCCCCAGTTACGGGATTGAATACAAAATTTTAATCACTCAGGCTCATACCAAAGCCCAAGTATGCCTTCAATATTCGTTTGAAAGTGATAGGGACATGATATATAATCATTTTTCTCTTAGAAAATTCAACTACTTTCAAGCATCGTTAAAATATATCTACAACACAATTACGAAAGGAAAAGTAACAAAATAAATCGAAAGCATTCCCTTGTTTGTATGTATTGTTATGTCTTTCATTCCAATAATTATTAATTTATGATACAACTTTTTATGGTTTTTATGATTTTGTGCCAATTTCTAAATTCATTATATATAACCACTGAACTTCCTCCTGTTGTTATTGAGGTTAACATCCATATCCACCCTGTATTTCATGAAAGTACGGTTCTCCTATGAAAAACCCTAACTGAACCTATTGCCATGTTTATTTTGATAATTAGACGGTTACGATAAGTTTTTACGTAATGGCCTGGTTACCAGAAACAAATTGTATTCGAAATGTTTCTCATGTTCTCGACGATGTAGTTGATTAAGGCATTTACTATGTATCTTTTTTTGTAAGAATTACTAATAGACACGATATAGATACACATGCAGATAGATCACAACGGCACGCTCTGTTTCGTGTACTCCAGTGGCGTGCCGTTTGGAAGTCAGTCTAGTTTATGGCAATAATGAATCAATTTACCGTTAGATTAAAAAAGAACATCCAGCTCATTTGCCACCCTGATCATCTTCCTTGACTAGCGACGAATGCTTAGGAAGAAACCATTAATGGGAAAACAACCCCAGAACATCAATCCCACTGACGACTGAAGTTTGCGTTCACTGAAATATATGTTCTTCAATCTACGTACTGTATTGGAGAAGCATGAGCTTCTGAATGTATACTATGCTCAAATTGAATCTAGACTAAAGTATGGTATTTGCTTCTGGGGCAACTCCACACTTGTTCATGATGATTTCATAGTTCAGAAACAAATTTTGAGGTGTATTTTCCGAATACCACGTATGGGTACTTGTAAAAATGTCAAAGTCATTTCCAAGATGCATATAACTCCTGGTGGAATTACTTATAGCTGTGAAATTGTCATCCAAAACTGTTGATGTACGGCCTGCTTGATTCATGACATTTTTATTGCGTCAAGCGAGTTTACTCAATTTTAACATAGATGGCAGGCAAATCATTACCGATCATGATGACTTGACATGTCGTTTTGACAAACGCATGCTGCGTCATCGACATAACCTCAAATTGAACCATGTCATGATTGTCATGTCGAAGTCGAGACTCACAAAAAAATGCTATACACTACCCTAATGGTGGATTTATGCAGCAGTCATAAGTTTTAAGTCATAAGAAAGAATATTCGTCAGTGATTGGTTGGAATTTACGGACCAACCAATCATTGACGAATATTCTTCCTTATGACTTAAAACTTATGACTTATGACTGCTGCATAAATCCACCATAACTTTTACGAATGACAGAAAAACACAAGAACAAATAAATAACAATAACCCAACAACTAAAAACGTCGCAAAACTACCGAACTGATCGAAAAGTATTATGGTGGATTTATGCAGCAATCATAAGTCATAAGTCTTTAGTCATAAGGAAGAATATTCGTCAATGATTGGTTGGAATATACAGACCAACCAATCATTGACGAATATTCTTCCTTATGACTAAAGACTTATTACTTATGATTGCTGCATAAATCCACCATTAAAAGAACAGAAAAATCATACGATAAATACCAATATGCAATGTAATTGACATATAACCTCAAAATAATCTTAACGTTCAAAAACTCAAAAAATGTATCTAGTAGGCACTTTGGATTGTTGGAAACTACACTATATTCGACTTAAGCGTCATCCATTGACGAATGGAACAAACTCTATTGACGCAATTACAGGATCAAGAACTTTAGTTGAAACAAAAGCGAATCAGTAAACGCACCAGGAGTTATATGCATCTTGGTCATTTCATATCCAAAACAAAAGTGAATTCTTTTTTAATATGGATATGGACCAAATTTTTTTAACACTCTTCCAAAGGAAACAAAATCTTGTGATTCACTCTTCCTTTTTAAAAAGAGACTCAAATTGTTTTTAGTTGACAAATCTTTTTATAATATCAGTGAGTTTTGTGATATAAAATCGCATTTTTAATAATTGTATTGTATGCATATTTTATTGTATTTTATTGGACCAAATTTTTCTAACAATCTTCCAAAGGAAATGACATCTTTTTATAATCTCTGTGAGTTTTGTGATATAAAATCGCATTTTTTTATTTTTTTTTTTTTGAATTGTAGTGTATGAATATTTTATTGTATTTTACCTACCTGTTTTGTAAATTATTTTCTATGTAAATTATTTTGACAATTCCTATACATGTATATGTCGAAAGGATAATAAAGTGATTGATTGATTGATATTTTCAAATAATATTATTTGTAAAAATAACACAACAAAATATTATTTTACTAAATCAACACAGGAAAGAAAAACAATTATATGAAATAACATTATTAATGAATAACATTACGAGAAAATATCACTTTCAGACTTATTATCGCAAAGAAATACCGATGATTACGAGCTAGGTTGATTCGTTCAGGTTAGATCAGACTAATAAAATACTACCCTCAAAATGAATTTTTCTTCAACTTCTCAGCTCCCAACTTGCGAGCTAGGTTCGTTCGTTCAGGTTAGATCAGCCTAATAATTCAAATCTTCAAAAATAGGTAATATTATTTTGATTTGTTATTTTAGAATATTATTATTCCGAGAAATGTTATTATGATTCATGTTATTATTGTACTATGATATATTTCTTTAATGTTATTTTTGTATGTGTTATTCATGTATGTGATATTATGACGTGATATTCTGTATCTATGTTATTCTGACGTGTAAGATTTTATTTTATCGTTTATGCCTCTAATGGCCAGTCTTTTCATTTCAACAAAAAACATTTAAGATAGGCACTAGCAGCGAAAAATAATAGGCATAAGGGTTGCACGTGATCAAAGGGTAGAAATGATAACGTGAACTTGTGAAAAAACATAAAACATTTTTGGAGATTGAGAGAATGGAAGAATTCATCATGAATCTCCCATAAAGAAAATCGCATGATGTCTGCGGATACCGAAGTGAGGTTAAGTGCCGGAAAAGTTTATGGAAATTATTATTAAGCCTCTGTATGAAGTTTATGATGAGTTATTTATTATGTACAATTGCCACATTGGTTGAAAGTGACCAAAATGAAGGCATAAGCTTGAACGTTGCAGATAATTTTATGAAAGTGTTCAGCATTTTATTTTTAATCATTTTGCAGGTGCCCAGAAAAAGCAATTTTAGGTCCCAAAATCAAAAAGCATAACTATCGATAATGCCGAACATGTGCTTGACATTACACGTTGAAAGATAAAGTCTTCCATATCTCGCAACAGTCTCTCGAGGACTTTTTACGACATTGTAAAAAGATAAAAAAACCAGAGCAAACACTGAACTGTGCAGATTTCCCAAATGATTTTCGGTGATTTTAGTCGTGTTGCCTTTCTGCATGCAACTTGAAAAACTGATGTTTAACAAAAAGTAAAAAGATCGGTTACGCAATTATGAAAATGATCAATATTCAGGAAAATATCATGAAAAAACCGATACGAATCTTGAGATGTTTGTTTGAAATATTTTTCACTGAATTGAATACTTACTTCGTTTTATTTATTTTCATTGAGTTAAGCTTCATTTTCTAAACATCTATATGAAAATATAATAATATATTATTACATGTTGATTTCATTGAAAATATGAACAGGATGTTCATAAAGTCAGTTGTGGAATCATCTGCGACTGAAAGTTAGAATTTAGTCGCTATTTTCCATCGTACAAGATAACCTCTCTTAGAAGGGATTCATGTTGTAAAGAGAAACATTCTCAATTGAAAATTGAATCAATACATGACTCCTCTGGAAATGGAAAATGGCTTTAGCCGGGAAAGTAGTTGTTTTCTGTTAGTTATTACAAAAATGTAAGTTCAATTTTATCGTAGGTTTTTTCCATTTCCAGAGGAGTCACGTATTGGCTCAATTTTCAATTGAGAATGTTTCTCTTTACAACATGAATCCCTTCCAAGAGAGGTTACCTTGTACGATGGAAAATAGCGACTAAATTCCAACTTTCAGTCGCAGATAATTCCACAACTGACTTTATGAACATCCTGTTCATATTTTCAATAAAATCAACATGCCATACTCATGACAGGTTTTATGTCAGAAAAATATTTTCAAAGTATCACCGCACAAGAAATAGTCCAACAATTCCTCATTACAGTGTGAAATTGCTTCTGAAGAGTATGTTTTCCAATTCTTCCGACCTCCCTGATGATCTTAGAAGAGTGAAATAGATTTTTGTCGACCAAAATGTATTGGAGGCCTAGCGAAAGAGATGCAATTCACGCATCAATGAAGCGATTTTCTGTGAGTGATACTTCTGAATAACATTCTCCCTTATCTCATTTATATATAAGAATCTTCAATGGAAACTGGACATTTAGTAAATATCAACTATCTGAATGAAATTGCAAATTTTCACTTTCAGATTTTTTCTCTCAAGTTATATAGGGTCTTTCTCAATATCTATCAGATGTAGTTCAATATCCAGCGTGGCTTTAGCCGGGGAAGTAGTTGTTTTCTGTTAGATATTGCAAAAATTAACTTCAATTTTATCGTAGGTTTTTTCCATTTCCATAGGAGTCATGTATTGGTTCAATTTTCAGTTGAGAATGTGTCTCTTTACAATATTATTACATATTGAACGAAAAAAATTCTTACTGGAATGAACCCAACTGCTGATATCACTGTCATCGTCGAGAGCGTCGATGTCGTCAATGTCATCCTCGCAGCTTTCTTCAGCCTTTACGTCAGAATCATCATCATTGCCTCCGTCATCTGAGTCGTCGATATTGTTGTCATCGCGTCTCTTGTCATGATTTTTTGTCATGATCACCTTCATCATCATCCACGTCATCGACATCTTTTTCCTCTAAATTTTGATCTGCATCTGGAACAAATGGATTAAAAGAAGAAGAAATGTTGTGAAAGTGATATTTAATACATAGAATGGAAACATTATTTTCATAACTTCATATTTATTAGAATGTCAACATATTGTGATACTACATCGCCTTCGACAAAAATCAAACAATCGAATGAGACTAGCAATCTTAGATCCTTGGACAACTCCTTTCTCCAATATGTGTCCAAAAGTCTCCTTTTGCCTAGGTACCTAAATATATTCTTTAATGGTTGGATGAAGGAACAAGAAAAGATTCAAATTTCGAAGGCATAGTTTTCGTCTATTGAATGCTACCACTAGAGAGGAAGGATATTTGAATTCTATCTGCCTATCACCAAAAGCAATTATTACTGTAATTATTAATTATTTCGGGAACGTAGGTTTGTGCTACCTAGTACGCCTATGTGTGGATAATATTATCTCAAATTTACTTTAATAAACACCTCGATAAAAGTAACCAATTAGGAATGTTTTCAATTGTCGGTGTGAAAACCGATTGTTTAAAATTTTTCTAATAATTATAATAAACTGTTTCTTAAAGACACCATTCTGCATTGGATGATGATGATGAGATATATTTTGTATGTTTTTGAAGCTCAGCAAGAAATAGCAACCCTCGTTTCATGTCTTTTCGTTACCGATTTGTTGGTAAATTTTTGACATTTTTATATGAATGTTATCGAACGCTTTTATTGGTCCCAGGTACTGATAGCTGCATTGACTTGGTCATAATTGAAAGAATTAATTTGTTTATTTGCCGTGTACTTGTGAGAGTGAGTGATGAGTTCCATTGTTGTTGCCAATTTGATGAAGTACAATTCTCTCAAATCGAAAACGTTCGCAAATTTGTGAAGTGTTTCGGTTGGATATCGGTTTTTTAGACAACATTGGTTTTAAGAATTTTCTTCTAGTGGTTTTGAAAATGTCTTGTATACACCGCTCCATTCAATAATGCCGTATTCAGGTGCGATTCGACTAGACTGTGAAAGATTTTCTCTTGTCTGATGTCTATTATACAGTGTGGTCCACTAAGTGTGCAAAAAATGGGAAACTTGTTTATTATCGATTTCTCAGAAAATTTTATTTCTTACAAAAGTTGATGTATGTTCCAAAACTATACCAAGTTTACCTGAAATGGCTTTATGACAAACACCATACAGGATAGGCCAAAAAATATAAAGTTCGTTCAAGAGTAAAGAAGAGAAGAGTAAAAAAATATAGAAATATGTTGAAGAAAAAAGTTGCTTAGAATTAAAAGTTATGTTCAGATACGAAGTCATGGCCTGCTATTCGAATTATTTTTTTCGTTTGGAAAATATTGAATTACCCCCGTATGATACATATTTTTACTATTCTGATTTAATATGCATGTGAAGTAGCCACAATCAAATCAAGTTGGAGTATTTTTTATCAAATTAAAGTGTATCTGTAAAATTTGTTTGGATTTGTATTTTTTTAGGTGACCGTCAACTTCATGTTTGTTGCAGCGATATTTAACAGAACTCTAGAATAAAACAAATACTCTTTTTAACGAGGCAAATACTTTACTAAGTAAATGTTCATATGAATAAACTATCGCGGATAGCCATGAACAAAAAAGATCCAATAAGCGATAGTACAGAAACTTACAGTAGGTAACTGAACAGGTGCTAACAATAAAAATTATCGAAGCGTCTCTTTCGATGCATCTTATTGTTCCCTCATAAAATTCGTTTACTGTAGATCGCAACACATTAGCGGGAATATTTCTGCAATGAACTCGTATTGAAGTTTCAAGCTCAGCTACATTATTAAAGGGGCGATCTCTGTAGACTTTTTGTTTTAAGTATCCCCATAAGAAATAATCCAGAGGTGTAAGGTCTGGAGAACGAGGAGGCCATCGAGGACAGGTATTTCGTCCTAACCATTTATTACGAAATGTCCTATTCAGCCATTGAGAAACATTTCTAGTAGAATGGGCAGGACATCCGTCATGTTGGAACCATACTTTTTGCCGTTCTTCTAAGATCATATCATCCAAAAATTCTCCTAATTCAGTTTCCAAAAAGTTCAAGTACCTGTCACCATTCAAATTCTCTCGAAAAAAAACGGGCCTAGTAATTTATCATTTAGGGCCGGTCTTTTCACCTATAGATCAGTCCCAGATAACTCTATCTATCAGATAAGGATATGTAAACCTGTGAAGTTTATCCGATAGATAGTTATCAGACACTTTATTATGAGGTGAAAAGACCGACCCTTAATATACCACACCAAACGTTTGTTTTCTGATAGTATTGATTTTTATTGTCAATAATAAAATTTGGGTTAACATCTGACCACCATCTGCAATTTTGTGATGATAGAACCCCTTTTGTTGTAAAAGTCGATTCATCTCCAAACAGAATACATCGATGAAAATCTCTTTGTTCTTCTATTTCACCCTGAATCCAAATGGAAAAATCATATCTCAAATCATAGTCTCTTTCTTGCAGTGTACAAATGAATGTAGGTTTTTAAGCATGGTACTTATGTTTCTTGAGAATACGCTTCACAGAGGTTTTTTTATGCCGGTATAATCACTAATTTCTTGGGTGGACCTTCTAGGATTTTCTACTACTGCTTGAAGTACGTCAAGCTGGTTTTCTTCTGTGCATACAGGTTTCGTACGCTCCGTATTATGTTTATATTCTAGTGAGCCGGTCTGTTTGAAATTCTTTAAAATTCTACTTGAATAGCAAATTTGTTTGTATGGATGCCGCTCGTTGAAAATATTTGCAGCTTCGCGCATTCTTTTATAACCATCACCACAGATTAAAACTAATTCTGCCTTTTCAGTTAACGTTAATACTACTGGGCGAGGCATTTTTAATTAAGGACAAATATGAAAACGTTTGACAGGCAAGTTTCAAGACGCCACACTATCAAACTACAGTATTGTTTTCGGGCGTATGTGTTTTTTGTTCATGGCTATCCGCGATAGATTTTGGAGTGTTTTTTAATATTAGTTCTAGTTGAGGCATTGTTGTCAGAAGAACATAAATTTTATACTTTTATTGACAGTTTATTCATGTGAACATTTACTTAGTAAAGTATTTGCCTCGTTAAAAAGAGTATTTGTTTTATTCTAGAGTTCTGTTAAATATCGTTGCAACAAACATGAAGTTGACGGTCACCTAAAAAAATACAAATCCAAGTAAATTTTACAAATACACTTTAATTTGATAAAAAATACTCCAAACTGATTTGATTGTGGCTACTTCACATACATATTAAATCAAAATAGTAAAAATATGTATCATACGGAGTAATTCAATATTTTCCAAACGAAAAAAAAATTGAATAGCAGGCCATGACTTCGTATCTGAACATAACTTTTAATTCTAACCAACTTTTCTCTTCAACATATTTCTATATTTTTTGAAATAAGGGTACTTTACTCTTGAACGAACTTTAATATTTTTTGGCCTATCCTGTATGGTGTTTGTCATAAAGCCATTTCAGGTACACTTGGTATAGTTTTGGAACATGCACCAACTTTTGTCAAGAATAAAATTTTCTGAGAAATCGGCATAAACAAGTTTCCCATTTGTTGCACACTTAGTGGACCACACTGTAGACGAGACTTGTTTGTATTTATATAGGACTCTATGCAGCTTTTTGAGTATGTAATTCACATGCGGACGTCCCATCTAAGGTTATCCAAGATTATTCCAAAATACCTAAAATTATCGGATTGAAAAAAGTCATCTCCTGTTGATATTTTATTGAATGATGGTAGATTCGAAGACAAGATGCTGAAATGTAGGAGAAAAGTTTTCTTGAGATCAATAAATAACTTCCAGTTATCGAACCAGTTTTTTACTTGACTAAAATCATGTTCAACTCTACTTTTCAGATCGTTCCAGGAGTCGCTGTCGTAAAAAAATATAACAGTGTCATCTGCGAAGCTGGACACATTTCCTTGTATATCTAGGGAAAACAGACTGTTTAAATATGTTATATTGAAAACCAAAGGTTCCAAAACTGTTCCTTGAGGTACTCCACATACTATAGCCTGTTTCTCAATAACAGTGGTCTTCATTTTTGCGTGTTGTTGTCTGTCGGCTAGATAGGGTTTGAAGAGATCATGTGTTGTGCCTCTCACTCCCAGGTTTTTCAAGCTTGCTAGTATAGGTCGGCATGATCGACAGTAACGAAAGCTTTCGTTAAATCCATGCAAATTGCTATGACCTTCGTTATTTCCTATTGCAAACTCCTGCCACAGAAAAGGTCGACTCATCAGTCCATAATATTTTAAATAAATAATCTGTATATGCATTAAAATTTTTAATCATCTTTTGGCAAAATTCCAATTTTTCTCTCATGATAAAATTTTGTTTGTTTTATAGTTGTGCTTTTTCAAAGGACGTTGGATTTTTCGAAAACTTTTACCTAATTATTGATAACTAATTCTTTATACTACATTCGGAATTTTCTAATATACATGGAAACACCCTCGTATCTATATCTATAGTGATATACTCTGCACGACAGCAGCGATGGAACCACCCATTTTTCCGGAAAGTTATATTAGGGTGCAAAATTGGACCGAAATTCCTTCAGATTCGTATTCAGGATCCCCAAATTACTCCTGAAAAATGGTTCCATCGCTGTTGGCGTAGGATGACCCATTTTATGCAGTGCGTTCATTTCTAGAGTATCTATTGATCCCGAAAATTTCATGATTCAACGTCAAAAATTACAGAAGATACGAGGGTGTTTCCATGAGAAGTGAAATACACTGTATAACACAATGTTTTAAAAAAGTCTGATCGCGAAATAATATGGATAGGCTTACCATCGAAATGAAGCAGTATATCTAGCTGTTCTTCGTGGTTTTCCTAAACTACTGAAACTAAAGGTATGATTCGCCTCTTGGTAAATATTTTTGAAAGTGTTTTCTGACGGTGTTGGACGATTTGGATACAACATTCTATATACCTACTATTTTTGCAGCACGTTTATTTTTGATTTTTTGTAGTACACATATATTTGAACGTTTCCTTCCTCACTGTGAATCATTTGGATTATTCCATTATAGAAATGTCAGCAAACCAACATATAGTTGTCATTTCCATATAGCTTACTCGAAAAATGTTAACTTTCATTACAGCATTTACAGTAACAAGTATTCTAAGTTAGTCGAAGTTTAATAACTCAAAAACGGTATAAGATAGGGGGAACATTATGGTATATTTTTGAAATCACAAAAAAATCATTCCAAAAATTCAATAATAGAAATGGTTTCCCATAAAAAATAACTTAATTGTATTTTTGATAGCATTTTATCAAAATTCAGTCATGACCACACACTTTCACATTTAACTTTTAATTGTATACACTGGAAGAACAGTTTGCTTGTCTTAACTATTAAAAATGAATAACTGTCACCAAATCCGTTTTTGAACCATGGCTTGTTAAACATTTGTTAGGAAGAAACAAATTAGTTGTTTAGACCTTGATGAATAAAGACTCATTCAATTTAATTTTATTCTTATTCCATCATAATAATAATATTCATTTATTGATAGTAAATAAGCACTTTGTTTTCTGTAGTACCTAAATGTATCATAACTATCAATTATATATTTTTCAAATACTACCAAATACCTAAGAGTACCTATTGTTCACAACAAAATTACGTTATGTACAGTATATACAGATTAATAGCTTCTTTTGGACACAAAGCGACAAAAGGAGATTTACTTCAAAATCAAAACATGAATAATATATGATCATGAAAGCAAACAGAGAGAAAAATTACAGAATAATAAATTGTCTATTGTTATTAATAAATACCTGGGCAGACAATATCTGATGAAATAATATATCTTTAACTCGAGTGATTTATTTTTGAAACTTAAAAATTGCTCAATAGTACATCAACTGAAAATTGGCCTAAGAAATAAATAAGAATATATCAAACGAAACAAAAATATGGACAAAAACAATCCCGCTATTTAAATAAACATATCATTTTTGGTACGAGTTCAATCTAACCTGAAACCTGAAATTTTTCAAACTTTCACAAAATAATATGGTAGGTAGTACCAAATCTTTTGTTTATAGTGAATATGAGCATGAATTACTTAAAATTCTAATAAACGAGCCAAATCTTATTTAGTAATAATTCTTAACAAAGAACACCGCACCATTCTAATGGAAAATGGGTCCCGGTGAAATTCGATGAATTTTTGATATGATGTAGTTCAAGTTAAGCTGATCAAAAGTGTCCATGGGCCCAACTCAATCCTATGGCTATTTTTCGAGATACAGGTCGTCAACGTTGGTAAGTGGCCATTTCTTTAAAGTAGTATTGCTTTCAGGAAAACATCTAAAATAAAAATGTATTTCGCGACAGATATTGCTCACCCGTACAGCAATACTTCTGGACTGATTTTTGATAAAAAATATTGTTGGATACAGGGTGAGTCCAGCATTATTCAAAATGAAATTCTCAATCAACCCTACGAAGTGAAGATGTGACCAAACCAAGTATCACACTGATATGCTCATCATTTGAATATGTCAAAATTGATAAATTCAACATTTTGTACAGGGTGAGTCAAGATGTGACAGTTTTTATGGTGATATTTTGTATATTTTTATTTTATATTTTGAGCTTTAGGGATACTTGACCGCCAACCATTCAACATATTTCTTGAACAAAATTGATATACAGTATGAGACAAACACTAGGTGATGACAAAAATTGCGAAAAGGATATTTTTTTATAACTCATCCTGTATTTGATTTGCTGAATTTTTGATATGATGAAGTTCAAGTCAAGCTGATCAATAGTGTTCATGGGCCCAACCTTGAAAAATAAATAGTTTTTTCTTTACCAGGTGTTGAAGCTTTAGATATAAGACTAAAGATTTCCTCAAACCGACGCGGGAACGCGGGAGCGGGAGCGGGAACGAGATGAATCCGATACTAAAATCCATAGTGGGACATACCGGTGTGATTATTGGTATTCGGAAATGCATACAAGCAACGAAATATGCATGATTTGCTACGTGTGCTGTTTTTCTAGCAATTTGTACGGTTCCAAAGTTCCGTTCCCGCTCCCGCTCCCGCGTTCCCGCGTCGGTTTGACGGAACCTTAACTCAGTTATCCACATATTCCACCGAGCTTATAATCATATTTTTTGTTTTCAATTCTCACTTCAAGAGTTTGGTGAAGGATGTTCATTATATACAGGGTGAATCATTTTCAATGACCAATGTTGAAATAACGATGAAAACCAGACACCATTATTGAACTGATCCATCTAAAATAATATTCTGTGATAATTATACTTACTTACCGACTGACCCTTCGATCATTACCAATTGAAAAAAAGTTGTACAAAGAATATTAAAAAATCTGATATATTTTAAGCATTTATACTGATATTTCAATTCAGGAATATTTAAGAAAAAATAGTGTCAGAAGTTATTCTCGTATTGTTGGTTTCCTCCTATTATTACCATTCTATGGGTATTTTCCCGGACGTTGCTAATATTATTATTAATAATAATACTCCCTCATGAACACTCGTAGAGCGTACCCTGATCGGGCAGAGGATGGTTATTATTATTATTTTAGCCGTGGCGCTTCGGGACGACTTACTGATTTTTGGTGGCTTATTCACTTTTCAGCTGAAGGAAAACCCGGAAAACCTACAGCTCCAACTCGGGTGGTCGGTGTGCACTCCAAGCTAGCACTACACGGAAATGGCATCTAGACAACTCACAATACACTTGATTTCCTACGAGGCATGTGGTCGTCTATCGATAGTTTCGTTGCGATAACATGAAATATACACTTTTCCCACTACTTTGTTGGAAGTCTGAAGACCCACAGTACCATCCCACCCTCTCACCCTCTCAACCCTCTCTCTCTCTCTTTCTCTTCTCTTTTCCTCTCACTCTCGCTCTCTCTTATATTTTAGTTGTTTTTGAACTGAACAACCCAGCATTCGAATTCTTTACCGAGATATTTGTTCCCTGAGAATTGAAATGTTCAAAAATGAAAAATCAATAAGATTTTTCTTTTATTCACACGATATTCCTTAGACGTAACAGGAATTTTCCTTTTGTGAGAAGCTGGACATGAAAAATGTAAAAATATTTTAATATAAATGAAACGAATCGACAAATATAGATCAAAGTGTTTGAAACGGTACCCTTCAACACCTTGTAGAGAAAAAACTGTTTATTTTTCAAGGTTGGGCCCTATTGATCAGCTTGACTTGAACTTCATCATATCAAAAATTCAGCAAATCAATTACAGGATGAGTTATAAAAAATCTCCTTTTCACAATTTTTGTCATCACCTAGTGTTTGTCTCAGACTGTATATCAATTTTGTTCAAGAAATATGTTGAATGGTTGGTGGTCAAGTATCCCTAAAGCTCAAAATATAAAATAAAAATATACAAAATGTCACCATGAAAACTGTCACATCTTGACTCACCCTGTACAAAATGTTGAATTTATCAATTTTGACATATTCAAATGATGAGCATATCGGTGTGATACTTGGTTTGGTCACATCTTCACTTCGTAGGGTTGATTGAGAATTTCATTTTGAATAATGCTGGACTCACCCTGTATCCAACAATATTCTTTATCAAAAACCAGTCTAGAAGTATTGCTGTATGGGTAAGCAATATCTGTCGCAAAATACATTTTTATTTTATACGTTTTCCTGAAAGCAATACTACTTTAAAGAAATGGCCACTTACCAACTTTGACGCCCTGTATCTTGAAAACTAGCCATAGGATTGAGTTGGGCCCATGGACACTTTTGATCAGCTTGACTTGAACTACATCATATCACAAATTCATCGAATTTCACCAGGACCCATTTTCCATAAGAATGGTGCGGGGTTCTTTGGCTAAAACAAATATTTTATAATTATAACTGATACTTTATTTCAGTGTAGGCAATATAAGTAATACTTATACTGTCAGGTGATTTTTTCTGTGTTAATGAGATTAGATGATTACATTAATTTTTTCTGTATGTCCAAAAATGTAATCGCTGAATTAATGAAAAATATAGGTGAAGACAAACAAAAATCTTTTATGAATTTTTAACAAGTGGAGAATTTGGAGAAGGTGTTTTAAAACTACTTCATATTAATTATCATAAAACGATATGGTTGTGGTTTTGTTTCCGAAATCAATGGGAGTTGGCCAACATTCTGTTAGAAATTGCTCAATTTGAAGTCAACTACATCATTTTTTATTCGAGTACAAACTGATTGTAAGCATTATTTCTCATGAAAACTGGCCCGAATCTTTTATAGCGACGTTTTACACATTTAAATGAGATAATTAGAAAGTGTTGGTTCGAAATATAGGAAACGGTTATTTTTTTATGTAAAGAACATATGCTATATTATCGCTTTGTTAAGGAAGTAGACGTTTTCTAAATCGTGATGATTACGTAAAGCGCCGAGTGCTTCATTTACCTTGTTTTTATTTAATTATATATCTCGGTTAGTAGTTTATGAAGGTAAATATATTATTGCATGCTCTCTGATTTCGTCAGAGGAAAATTGTACATGTTTATGTTTTGAAATAAAAAAATGAGTTATTTGCGAAGATACTGAGATACTGAGAATTATGAAGGTGACGAGGAATAAAACGACTTTTTTCGATTTTGACACTTCTATCCCTAATCTGACGAGAACATTATTCAACTGAGGTAGGTAGCTAAAAACTCTTTTCTATACCTAACCGGTGATTCCACAACCGATTAGAGTGCATTCAAATTTGACTAATCTGACGGAAAAAGTATTGAACTGAGTTAACTTCAAACTCTCTTTTTGGCCCAATCCGGTGATTCCACAACCGGGAGTATATTTAACCCAGCTCTAAACGTTCTCGAGAAAAGTAAAATAAATCGACTTTTTTCGATTTTGACATTTCTTCCTAATCTGACGAATACTCTATTCAACGTGGGTGGAACTATTTGATCGGATTCTAAGATTTATAAAGTAACTGGGCCGTGGTGGGTTCAAATCCCCGCATGGTCATCGGTCTCGTACATGGCATCACACGTCAGAAGGTAAGACCTGCGTCTTCCCTAGCTCACTCAAGTCTTTCGAAGACTTCCGAGGGTTGCGCGTAGGGGTGCAATCGGTTGACAGAAATAACAATTTTAACAAATTTTTTTTTAACTAAAAAAAAAGCCCTTTTCTGTGTTGACACTTCCATCCCTAATCTGACGAGAACATTATTCAACTGAGGTGGCTCAAAATTATGTTCTAGTCCAATCCGGTGATTCCAAAACGGGGAGTTCAATCAGATTTGACCCAGATCGCATAGTTTTCAAGATTCCTAAAAAAACTTTTTTATATTTCTTTTTAGATTTCTGATCGTTCTCGAGATACCTACCTAAAAAAATAACATTTTTGATTTTGACACGACCCTCTCAAAACTGACGATAACAATAATCAACTGAGGTAGCTCAAAATTGTTTTCTAGATCTATCTGGTGATTTCAAAACCAGGAGTGCCATCCGATTTCACCAAGTTGTGATCGATCTCGAGATAAGTCGAAGAAATTTACGAGAACATTAATCAACTGAGATGGCTCAAAACTCTTTTCTAGACCAATCTGGTGATTCCAAAACCGGAAGTGGAATCCCATTCGACCTAGCTCTTATCGTTTTCGAGATACCTGAAAAAATCGACTTTTTTCGATTTTGACACGTTTCTCCGTAAACTGACATTAATCAACTGAGGTAGATGAATCCGGTATTTCCAAAACCAGGAATGCAATCATATTTCACCAGAGTCTGCTAAAATCAGCTCTTTCGAGAATATGAAATGAGGGGTTTTTGGTGATGCTGATTCTGAGTCTGATAGAAAAAGTTAACTTAAATAAGCCCTAATATCCATTTCCGAAAAAAATACTTTTTTTAACTCCCCGAAACACCGCACGCCAATAATAAATAAAAATGTTCACTATGCCAAATACTTTATTTCTCTAACATACAATCACCTCCAAAATTTGAAGAAAATCGCATTAAAAATGACTGAGATATTAGGGTATATTCATGAAAAGCGGGACACACTGTACAGTTGTGGATAAAGTAGGTACAGTATTCACCACGTGTATAATGGCTATTACCTACTCAGATGTTACAACACTTACCTACGGCTACTGTTGCAATTTCATCTTCGTGGGTAAAAGCCATCATTATACGCTTGTTGAATAATGTACTATTATTTGACCACTTTATATCCAAAATACATTTAAAGCAAGTTATATGCATATTTACTAGGCCTAACATTTGAAATCTCAGAATAAGAGAATAAAAAAGAATATAAAATCTTCATATAACTAAGTATCTGAACCTCTCCAACATGATATTCTGAAAATTCAACCTCTAGAAGTCAATAAATACAATGTTTTTGAGGCAGTGAAATGTTTTGCTACAAGTTCTGCCGGTGGTATAGACTCGCTCAGGCCATCCCATATACAAGATATACCAATAAATGTGAACTGTTTTTTCTTGATGCTCCGAATGCAAGAGTTTTCGATGAGTTCAATTCCATTATACCGGGTGTGAAATTAATAGTAGAATCAGATCTTGTACTTCTTGGTGCACCTCTTACTGTCGAGTCTCTCTCATCTTGTATTGAAGATAAAACAAACTCTCTTTCACTGATATCATCACGGCTCAAAGAAATTCCAGCTCATGCTGCTTTTTTCCTACTCAAGAACTGTTTGGCTTTACCAAAACTGATGTACTTACTCAGGTGTTCTCCAACAAAGTATGTTGATTCAGAAATTCCAAAACTCGATGATTAGATTCATAGCTCTCTCGAATCGATAACCAATAATAAATTCTGCATCCAGAGTTGGCTTCAAGCAACACTTCCCGTCAACATAGGGGGACGGGGAATTTGTTTGGCATCATCAGTCGTCTTAACTGCCTTTTTATCATCCTTCAACAGTGTGTCTCATCTGTTGAACTCGATACTTCCATGAAATTTTCTTGGAATAACAGATTTATTTTATGAAGAAGGGGAAAAGTTATGGATTTCTAAAGTCAAACTCTCTTTGCAAGATTTGGATAAGAAAAGACAAAGTGCCTGGGATCGTCCGCTCTCGAAAATTAATTTGGATAATCTTCTTGAAACAGCTGAATCTACTTCTCAGAAGGCTCGTCTCAATGCAGTGTCTTCAAAGGAATCAGGAGCTTGGCTCAATGCACTACCAGTTTCTTCTTTGGGTAATTTTCTTGACGATGAGACATTCAGAATTTCTGTTGGACTTCGACCGGGCTCTTCCATTTGTGTTCCTCATAAAAGTAAATGTGGTGCTGAAGTTGATGAATCTGGTGTCCATGGTTTGATGCAAATTCAACGCTGGTCGAAGATCTCGCCATGATGCAGTGAATGATTTATTAAAGAGAGCTTTGCTAATGGCTAAAATTTCAGCAATCTTAGAACCATCAGGTGTTAGTCGTGATGACGGTAAACGACCGGAGGGAATGTCATTGATTCCCTGGAAATTTGGTAAACCAGCCATATGGGATTTCACTTGTATAGATACTATGGCCGCATCACATTTAAACTCCACCTCAATTCGTCAGGGTGCTGTTGCAGAAATTGGAGAAAAAGTTAAGATTAAAAAATATCAAAACTTGGGAAATCTCTATCTATTCTTTCCTGTTGCAATCGAAACCTATGTAGTATTTGGGTCGTGGTGGTCGGCTGGTAAAAGCGTACGCCTCGCAAACGTGGGGTCGTGGGTTCGATCCACCGATTCACCGGTCTCGTGCATGGCTTCACACGTTAAAAGGTAAGGGCTGCGTCTTCCCTAGCTCACACAAGTCTCTCGAAGACTTCCGAGGGTTGCGCGTAGGGGAGCAATCGGTTGACGGAAATAACAATTTAAAATAAAAACAATTTGGTCCTCAAGCAATGGAATTCATCAGAGATATTGGTCGAAAATTTTTTCAGGTGACCAATGATAGCCGTTCCACCAGCTTTCTTCTTCAACGATTTTGGTATCGCCATTCAAAGAGGCAATGCAGCTTCGGTATTGGGAACAGTTCCTGTCGATCGTCATTTGGATGAATTTTTCAACATACCACGGTCTAAAAAGCACCTTCCTATACCTAACCCAATACCCAATAACATCAATCAGTGTTTCAGTTCAAGCGACTCAATATCCAACAGTCTTAATTCTAATACCTCATCACACCGATCAAGTGACAGGGTCAATAAGCACATCATAGACTATTCCGAAAACGATAGCAGTGGCAAACGCAGCAAAAACAGCTTCAGCTCCAACTTGCCCATAGGTCACAGTACTGTCAAAACTCTTGGTCTCAATGGGTTGAAAAATATTTTGGTAACATATGTTCATAATCCAGTGTTTATCGAACAAAAGTTGGTTATTGGAGTATTTGAAAAGAGACGCCCACACAAGGGATATAAACATTAACATATCTATGGAGGGAGCTTTAATCAAGGTGATCAAGGAACTTTGGTCAGATGATTCGTCTGGTAGAGTTATTAATACAGTCTCCTTGAAAAGTGAAATCGAAAGAATCGCTCCTCGTTTCATCGGTTTTGCCCAGGAAAATGCTCAAGAGTTCTCACGATTCCTGTTAGAGGGTCTACATGAAGACGTCAATAGAGTAACGGAAAAGCCCATACCCTTAATGAGAGAGACATATGAGGAATTGAGTGACAGTGAGAAGGCTCAAGAGTCATGGTCAAGATACTTAAACCGAACAATTCCAAAATTGTAGACAACTTCGTTGGCCAGTTAAAATCTACATTGAAATGTACTTATTGTGGTTACTGTTCAGTCTCTTTCGATCCGTTTTGGGATTTTTCCCTCTCAATACCACGAAGAGCAGGCCAACTAAAACTATCACAATGTTTGGATTCATTGAGAAGAGAAGAAAGATGGTGACGAGAAGCCGACATGTGCGAAGTGCAAAGAGAGAAGGAAGTGCACGAAATCCTTAACGATTCATAGATTCCCTAAAGTTTTAATTATCCATTTGAAACGGTTTTCTCCAACAGAAAGATTCTGAGGAAAATTGAATGTTACCATTGATTTTCCGTTAGAGGGTTTGGATATGAGTAATTATATAGCAGAAAACGTAATCCCTTGTCGCTATAGTCTATATGCATTATCTAATCTTAGTGGGACTACCTATAGCGGATACTACACAGTCTACTATAGACGTCCGTATGCGAGCACGTGGCATGAATATAATGATTCACATCAATTTCATCTAGATATCTGGTGAGCGGAGATGCCTTTGTTCTCTTCTATGAGCAGGAAAGCACTAAATCGCTGCTATTTTATCATACTCATACTGACCTCGGACCAAAACTCTACAATATGCTACCATCGACCATAAAATGCATAAAAATAGTTCTAAATTCAAAAAAGAGCTAAAAATCTGTGTTAGAACA
Source organism: Chrysolina oricalcia (assembly GCA_944452925.2). Taxonomy (NCBI): domain Eukaryota; kingdom Metazoa; phylum Arthropoda; class Insecta; order Coleoptera; family Chrysomelidae; genus Chrysolina; species Chrysolina oricalcia. The sequence goes on along the minus strand of OX101818.2, from coordinate 12,764,150 downwards.
AACTACCAAGTGCTAGCAGCAGTTTTTGACAAATAACCAGTTAACTCCCTATTGTTATCAATCGCAATATTCTCTGGCTTTCTCGCTGTTCTTTCTTTTCTTTTACATCACACACTAACCGATCACCAATAAAGTTACCGTTAATTTTATTCAATTTGTAATTCATTTAATCTTGGTGGTGGGTGGCTGCAATACAAGCTTGCTTAAAGCAGCCCCAGCTTTCCAAGAGAGAATGATTAAACTATGATCAGACTGGCATGTACACGTGTGGGTGTATTTTGTATGTATTAAGAATAATGTGCTATATTTGTATTCTAAATCTGAATAAATTTACTTACTTACTTACTTCCTTACTTAAAAAAAATACGTAGTTTTATTTTATGTTTCATTTGTATTTTTATTGTTTTTTTATTGTATTGTTTATTCTTTTATTTATTTATTTATTGTACATGTTTATATACTGAAATATTATATTATGTATATTATTATTTCTAAATACAAAAAATCAAAAAACAGTTCTGAAAATAGGATGAATAAACTCTATTAAGATGATTTAACACTCTTGAACTGTGAATTGACCAGCTACAGTAGCGTATTATTCGATTGTACAAAAACTATGTTTAGGAAGATGTTTCTGCTGATAAACAGATCCAAACAAAGATATAGTTATAGAGCTGCCTATATGATTTGCTGACAGGTAAAGAACCATCGGTTGGGCATGAAATATCATTCTTGGTGTTGCCCCAAGTCGCTTGGATGTAGTTTTAGAATTTCTCCAGGTCAAGGTCAAGAAAGGGGTTTGAAAACCAGTCAGTTTGTGACTGATCCGGAAACCGTCTGCTGGTTTTATATTTCGGTAGATATAGTCCTGGACAAACCTTCTGCCAAGTTTGACTAGCGAACGAGGTCAAGATCCAGAGTTATACCCAAAAAAACGCCCAATATGAATGTCACATGAGTGAGATGACAAGTCCGGAAACCGCTCAAAACCTTTTGTGCCGTGTTGAAGCTTCCTAGAGGTATGAGAAAGTGCTTCCAGAAGATGCGCAGAAGGTTAAGGACCAGAAGGTATGTCCTGAACCATTTCTACCAAAATATAAAACCAGCAGACGGTTTCCGGATCAGTCTCAAACTGACCTTGACCTGGAGAAAAATGAAAACTACATCCAGGCGACTTGAGGCAACACCAAGAATGATATTTCATGCCCCAGCAGACGGTTTCTTTACCTGTCAATAAATCATTTAGGCAGCTCTCTAACTAATAAAGTGAAACATGTTTTTAAAACTTATAGAACTTTTACAGGGGTTTCTCAGACTCTGTTTACCATCATGATATGATAATTTTTTTGTGAATTAAAATCTAATCTGTAGGAGGGTTGAAAATACTAACTATTCAAGGCGCTAAATTGCCCTTATGCGGTACTGCACACATTCTGCTTGCAAGTAAGCACATACCGAGGCACGCGCATGATTGCAGATGATTTTTCAGAATCCATGGTACAGGTGAGAATTTCGCGTCACACGCTCGCCTCACAATCATTTGTTTCAAATTACATTTAAATGGTTAAAAAAATCGCAACTTCTGAAAGAGTTGCTTGCCCTCCCGGTCTTTCACATGATTGCGTAATCTTATGTATTATCTCTGTTTATGAATATAAAATAAGGATAATTATTCGCGCAGCCTGAGGCTCCATTTTTATTTATTTTTTGGTGTCCTGGAGTGGAACAAATTTCTTGGGTACTGTTAATTTTAATATTAGTCGGAAATTGTAATGTTATCTTAGTGACCGTCCCAGTGCCCTCTGGTTCCTTAGATATCCCGAAAATTAATATAATAACATATTTGGTATGTTTCAAAAGTTCTCAAATTGCGCCCTACACTTAGCACGTGAACGCGCGTGCAGAGGCGCCCGTCTTTTCATCACCCAGGGGTAAAAAGCAATGCAATCGAAAATTGTTTTAAGACTTGCCTCAGGGCGCTGTCCTAGGTCCACTTCTTCTCAAAATATATTCGAGCGGTATATCTTTTTCATATCTTCTAGTTTATATTCTTGATTCGCTTATTCAAACTCACTACGATGTGTCATCTAATATAAAAAGATGTGTTGATTCTAAATAAGTAGAGAAGTATTCTCTATACTTGGAAAATCCAACTCTGTCAAGTTCAAATATGATTCGGAAGGTAGCTTACGTTGGCAAATCATTTCTAGGTTCATTACGCTGAGGATTAAAAACATATAAATACTAAGACATTTTCAAATGGTACATTGGAAACCCAATATAAGTGAGCAAAGAACATAAGGTAATTCGGTTACCAAAGAAAGTTTATTTGTCCACTTAATTCCTATATTCCGTTTTGAAATGTCCGAATCTGTATAACAGAATCAGTTAGGTAGAAGCTTCTAGAGCCATTTCAAACGTCTCTTAGGATTAGAGCAGAATATATCGAATCTAGAAACATACGCAATAGGACAAAACTTCCTAAGAAGCGCACAATCATAGATCCAATTCAGGTACAATAATGATACTACCAATAACAATAATAATAATAGGACGAGCTGAACATGTCTCGTTTTCTTGATATCCAAGTCATCTATCCAGCATCTGCATATTACCCAATACTCTTCAGGGAAGCAATTGAAATCCAGAAACAGCACAACTTCAACAGAACCTAAGAAGGACCACAACAACGCTTGGCTACAGTTCTCAAAAATACTTTATTACGGTCTGGTGCATGGCATCACACGTTAAAAGGTAAGGGCTATGTATTGTATCGTGAGCTTTTTCTTCGTTGATTGGGACTGAAGTTGAATGAATTCAATGATTGAGAATGATACAACTTTGTGACTTTATTTTTGATGCTGCTGTCAAAATTGACAACTCTTTCATATCGAGTGATCCTTTTGACGGTGTTGCCAGATTTGAAAAAATATTCGAAAATAGTTGAAGTCAGTACAGGCTACGTCTTCCCTAGTTAGCACAAATTCAACGAAGACTTCTGAGGATTGCCTTAAAGATGCTGCCGGTTGACGAAAATAACAATTTTAACAATGTTGCTTCGGAGAATAAAATGATTTTTTATAATTCCAAAGGCGTGAGGATTCGTTTGAATTGGCGTGCATAGACTTCTACTTTGGAGTATTCCCGCAGAAAAAAAATCGATAGTGTTGAGATCGAGTGAGTGCAGTGGCCAATGAATGAATCTTCCTGTTCCTATCCAGCGAATAGATTAGGCTGTATCTGAATATTGTCAATCATCTCTTGCGTAATGTGATTCCCAGACAACCTAGCCACTGCACTTTCTGCAGCTTGACTTGTGCTGAAGCTTGTTGCACTTTTCGTCACCTTATCAGTGAAGCATAGGTGATCATGGGTTTGATGATCGTTTGGTATAACCAGTTTTCGTTTCAGACCCCATGACTTACCAAAGACTCTGCGGAATGTCTATAGCTTGCCGCCATAGCCCTGGCAAGAATGTGGTTGATTAGGCTGTTTCATGTTAGTTTTTTGGTCTATTATTACGCCCAGATATTTAACCTCTTTGGATAATGTTAGCTGGGTTCCATTCAGAGTTGGGGCTGTGAGTTTGTACTTTCTCCTCCTTGTTAATGGATTGCCATTTAGCCATCAGCTGCTGACTGTGTTTAGAGCTACTTGCATGCGGTTAAAGATTACTGCGTCATGGTATTCCGAACTCAAAATTGATCACAAATTCAGAATAAACGCAAAATGGCTGATAAAACAAAACATTGAGTCCATACTTGCAAAATTGAGGTACTAGTGATGCTTGGTGCCTATTCAGTCGAAGTTCTACTTGACAACATGACTTATTGTAGACAGAAACAAATGCTGATGATAAACGAATGTGCTAGGTTCTGTTCGAGTATGCCCAAAATATACAAGTTTTCTCTTAGAGGAGAAAGGGGCAATGGCGGTCAGAGGGCAACTACAGTCACTATCATAACTTCAAAACTAAACGCGTCAGTAGAATCAGAATAGATGGTAACCCCTCCGGCGGCATCCTAATGCTTTCCTGAGAAAGCCCGCAGTTGTCGCAACACGTTCGAGAGAGGTGCATGTCAATTGTTTTTTCCACTTCTGATGTAAATTTACGAGTGCACAATTTTGAAGGTAATTACTAAATTTACACTTTTTTACTAGCTGATATTTAAAAATATTGTTTGGACATTTCAGTGATACTTATGTGAAAATTAGATAGATTGATTTGCATATTTTTTAGTGACATTAAATGCGGCCAACAGTGTCGTAGCTAACTTTAAGCGCGCCCCCCTGCAGGGACCTTTTTGGTGCTCTGGTTATAATTTGGTGGACATTTTTTTGTTTCCTTGCGCCCCTTACCAGCTCTCGCGCCCCCTACGCCGCGGAGGTTGCGGGGGTGTTAGCTACGCCACTGGCGGCTAATTGTGGTCGCTTGACTGTCATTGGCCTTACGTTGTATCGTTTGAATCCCTTCAAATATTTCCATTCATTGTTTTGTTTTTGCTTTACAGAAGCCAAAAATAAGACGTAGGACTGTCGAGATGGGCAAATGGAAGTCAGAAACTTCGAAATGGGCTAAGAAGCGTATTGGTGAAGGTGAAACTATGAAAAACAATGCAAAAACCATACAAATTTCATTTTCAACACTGCAAACTAGATTTAATAAAGATGAATACACTGACCCAAAACTCGGAAGACCATATTACATTCTCCACCGAAGTAGAAAAGGAACCTGAGGACAAATAATATTCATGTCAAATGCTTTTTATGATTGTAATTGTTGGTGTTGTTAAATTGTTATTTCCGTCAACCTGTTGCACCCCTACGCGTAACCCTCAGAAGAGACTTGTGCGAGCTAGGGAAGACGCAGCCCTTACCTTTTAACGTGTGATGCCATGCACGAGACCGGTGACCGCAAGCTGGGAATCGAATCTATTACCCTATGCTTGAGAGGCTACCAGCAGATCACCACGACTCATAATGCTGGTAGAAATCCGATTTGCAGAATTGTACAATATTAATCAAAATTTCATTCCTGCTTCTCATATGGCAGGACGTAATTACATACAGCATAGGTTCTTAGACCACCATTGCTCACAAGCCAACCGCCATTACCCGGACATGCGGACAATGCTGGTCAAAATACCTTTTTTTTATTGCAACTACTTCCTAAGTATTCTACCAAAGTCTTTGAATTGTTATCAAATATGTAGATTATTAGTTTAACTTTCTGTTACGCTGATTTTAATACATATTTCGTCTCTAATTTTGGATTTAATAACATTTTCCGTTGTGTGACCGCCATTACCCCATTCTCCGTATTTATCAAGTTCAATTTTTGGTAAAACAGATAGCCTATAGAAGAAAAAAGGCATTCCATTTGATAAATACTAACATACATACAGTAAATGAAAATTAGTTGGACAACTCGTGGTTTTATGTCTTCCTTTGATGCATAAGGCGATGTCATAGGATGTGAAACACCAATTACATCACTTTCATTGATCAATGACTAATGGGACACCATATATATTTGCAATGCTACATGAGCCAAATCATGAATATCCCGCAAAGCTATTAATTTTCCCCTTTCTTCCTCCTCAACGGCCGCCAATGTACGATCGCATACTACGGGCTTTCTTGGCACGAAAATCTTGCCAATTAGGCAATCATTCGAAATTACACAGATAAAAGCGATATCTAAACAGCGTTATTAGTACCTCACTTCAGCATAATTCTGTAGGTGTAAACTGAAAATTATCATGTTACTGTTAATTGTTATACTTTACTCTTGAGCAGCTGTCTTCATTTGCTTATAGTGGTGGTTTTGTGAAAAATATCACGTCCACCTGAATGATTGAAAAAGCTCGCACAGCTGCGCTCAGGATTACAATATTTGTGCAGAAATTATTCAGGGATATTTCGAGGATTTTTCGTATAACATTGGTTACGTATACTATTTAGACCAGTGCTGATGGACGACCAAAAATATACAAGCGGGAAAAATTATTAACAGCATGAGACCTACTGGAAGAGGAGCAGAATATTGTTTGAATGACGGAAAAAATAAATTGGAGTAGAAAAAATGGAGAAGGGCGGAACGGGGTGAACTTTTAGGGGTTGAAAGCGATATTTCACGGTTTTTCGCGATTGACAACGAAAGAAAAAGTTGAACCTCAAAGTTGAAAATAAAAAGATCTACAACTTCAAACATTTTTCCACATTACCTCAAATTTTCGGGGAAAATCGGACAAACCAATTTTTTTGTTTTTAACTTTTTTCTCGTGCAAAAATCAATTTTTTTCACGAAGTTTGGTGGAAATATAACTTAACATGTTTCAAATGAGCTGTTTTTTATTGTAGCGGAATACAGATTTTTCCTTTTTTTTTTGACAAATTTCGAAAAAACGACCTCATTTTCAACTGAGAAGTTTCACCGATATAGTTCGTCATTTCAAGCTAGCTAGCCGTCAGTTTTTTCATTGAAGCGTCTACTTTCAGATTATGTATTGAAAGAGTAGCACTACTATGGAATTTTTTTCAAGAAAACGCGAAAAAATTCAAAAACAGATTTTCAAAAATCAATTTTTTAAATTTTTGTTCTAAACTCATATTCATTTATCAAAATTATTGAAATTAATAGTTGACCATGCGGCCTATTCTCGAATGTCAACTGACATTTGTCGCATTCGACATATTTTATGTCGATAGAAATTGTCGCACAACATAGGAATGTAGTACTTATTCTCGACATCTAAGTCGCATGAGATAAATTTTGTCGAACAACACCGAATTTTTAATGTTATCTCGTGTTCTATGACTTCACTTGCAATTAAAATGACATGACTTACTTTTGGACTTTTGGAGGGAGAAAGCGATTACATCACTACATCCTGATTTCAATAAAGACTAACCGGTGGACACTACAGACTCGAGATGTCACTCCTAAAAATGCAATTGAGATTGTTTTGGATGACAATTTATAATCAAAAGAGAATACTATTGCCCCCACCTAAGTAGTGGCCCTAAAAAGAAAAAAAGTTTGGTTTGTGTGGCTTCTTATAGTTTTTTACACACTAGTGCCGTTACTGCATCCACTCTTGCAGAAGTGAGCAAAAATACACTGGATGTACAGAAGAAGTTATGTGGCAAAAAGCTTCTTTTAATTGCAAGAAAGGTTGAAGCTGTGCATTCTTTTGGTAGACTTATTAAAATAACGAAACGTATTGTGATAATCCTTATATTTTATGAGATATATACCTGCAGGCCTTACTGCAAACTGTCATTTGTATATGAGACAGTTAATTCCTTTTTTTATTATTGTTTATCATTGTTTTCAAGATTCGTTAGAAGTTTGTATTTATGAATGTTTTCGTTTTTAAGGTAATTATTTTTGTTTTACAACCCTTGTGTTATATTATGATGAGAACGAGAACTATTAAAAGGAGAGACTGTCGTTAAAAATTTTGTAGAGGTACCTATACTTTTATACGTAAAATAAATATTTAACTAATATGTTTTTTGCCTTTATGTTTTCCTTTTGAATTTGTATGTACGTATTACATTGATGTAGTTAAAAGGGCGGGGAGGCAGGAAAAGATGTCTTAAGATAAATATGTAAAAGCACTTCTATATATTATAATATATGCTTTTGACAGCGAATTAAGAAATCAGAAACTTGAAAATATCTCTTGAAAATGCTAACCACTCGTGTTGGCGAAACGTCGAGATCTTCTATAAACGTGCGTCGGCCTTACAACCCGAAGAACCACCATGTAACTTTCAGTGACTTTTTCAACACATTTCCCACTTCTCAGGTGAAAATCCAAAATAAACAAATTGTAGATATTGATCTCCACTTTCAGATGCCGTTTACAGAATTTGAATAAGACGATTTCCATTTAATTCCACAAAACGATTTTGCTGGGGCGAAAACTGGGGTTTTCTTCAACGAACTATCTTTTAAAAATTAGTCTAAATTATTGGTCTAATAATCCAAGAACAAAGTGAAAATGTATGTCTACCTGATAAATTGAAAAATTGCACACCTGCGATCTCAAAATGCGAATGTTTACCCAAAAATAATTCGAACATTTTTCATACCTTCTGCTTGTCGCACCTAATCAAATGGGAATTAATCTTCAAAATTGAATCATTAGGTCCACAGAGAGACTCGGCTTTTTGGATCGTCAATTTTATTTGAAATTTACACCTGCGATATATGAAACTCGGTATAGAGTAGTAAAAATTTTACGATTATGGAATAGGTTTGTTGGACTTCACGTTTTTCGCGTTATCATCGTGTTATCTCGAAAATACGCTACTAGAATTAAAAGCTGAGAATGTTTTCGCAATTAATGTAGCTTAGAGGGAATATATTATATCTAAGTGGGCGGATATCAGACATAAAGACAAAGTGAGATAAAGCGAATTTACTTTTCAGAGGTCATTTACTATTAAGCCTCATGACTTGAAGATGGAACACAACAACATAAAAATTGGGTGTTTGAATGGGTTAGTAAATTCCAAAATATTATTGTGATTTTGATAATAAAAATGTTTTGTATAAATTTGAATCGACATCAGAAAGAAGACAATTATCTGAAAAATTGATTTTGTTTCTAGTACTTTTTATTCCCGACAGTTTTTGAATTCCTGGAGATGTAATAATAGTTTACTATAGTCCCATAATTAAAGAAGCGTTTTAATAAATCCTCATTCAATATGCAAAATCCATACAGGGAGACCCATTTTAGTATTTTGGAAGTTAAAATGTTGAAATGCAGCGTCATAAGTTATATGAAAATAACAGAAATAATGGGGTCAAAGAAGAATGATGTAGCAGACTTCAATTAACACGAAAAATGATTTGTTTGAAGTCAAAACGAATTGCAGTTATTTTTAATTTAGAAAAAAGATTACAATAATTAAATAAGTATTTACAATAACTATATTATATAAGAGTCATCTTTGCTAAGGTCAATAACAATTGGATCAGTCAAGTCTTCAAAAATTTCGTCAATTTTCCATATAACATGTTCTACGGTATTAACATGGTCAACGCATTTTCTCCAATTGTCGCTGATTACTTCACTAACCGCTCATTCCAACAATAGCTATAAGTATATTTCATTTTGGAGGCCGTATTTTTTCGACAACATTCTTTTTCATTTGAGCCCATATTAGTTCCTAATCCAGCATTTTCATCAGTCAACCAGTACACTTTTATGGTTGAAATTATTGTCAAATCATAATTTGTCGGTAGGGAGATGATTTAGGATATGGAACGTTTTACATTTGTAACTGAATCAACATTTACAACTTCGTGCATGGCATCATACTTTAAAAGGTGAGGGCTGCGTCTTCCCTAGCTCGCGCAAGTGTCTCCAAGACTTCTGAAGGTTGCCAGTAGGGGTGACTAAAATAGCAATAACAATAACAATGAAAAAACCAGTGACAACAACATTAACGATAACGATAACGATAACAATAATCCTCGACGATTCACTGTTGCGTTAAAAATTAACAATGCTGCTCCTAAGGTGGCTTATGGAGTTAGTAACAAGGCCTATCCAGAACACATGGCTAATGACCATAGCAGTCGATGCCAAAACACCAAGGAAAAAAAACAATAACAATAACAATAACAATAAAAATAACAATAACAATAACAATAACAATAACAATAACAATAACAATAACAATAACAATAACAATAACAATAACAATAACAATAACAATAACAATAACAATAACAATAACAATAACAATAACAATAACAATAACAATAACAATAACAATAACAATAACAATAACAATAACAATAACAATAACAATAACAATAACAATAACAATAACAATAACAATAACAATAACAATAACAATAACAATAACAATAACAATAACAATAACAATAACAATAACAATAACAATAACAATAACAATAACAATAACAATAACAATAACAATAACAATAACAATAACAATAACAATAACAATAACAATAACAATAACAGTAACAATAACAATAACAATAACAATAACAATAACAATAACAATAACAATAACAATAACAATAACAATAACAATAACAATAACAAATTATTAAAATCTCGTGGCTAGACTAGGGTGAGCCCTGCACGATTCGCTGTTGCGTTCCAATTAACAGTGCTGCTCCTAAGGTGGCGTATGGAGTTAGTAACAAGGCCTATAAAGAACACATGGCTAATGACCATAGCAGTCGATGCCGAAACACCAAAGAAAAAAAAAAAAACAATAACAATAACAATAACAATAACAATAACAATAACAATAACAATAACAATAACAATAACAATAGCAATAGCAATAACAATAACAATAACAATAACAATAACAATAACAATAACAATAACAATAACAATAACAATAACAATAACAATAACAATAACAATAACAATAACAATAACAATAACAATAACAATAACAATAACAATAACAATAACAATAACAATAACAATAACAATAACAATAACAATAACAATAACAATAACAATAACAATAACAATAACAATAACAATAACAATAACAATAACAATAACAATAACAATAACAATAACAATAACAATAACAATAACAATAACAATAACAATAACAATAACAATAACAATAACAAGGGCGGGGATTAGCGCAGTGGTTAAGCGCTCGCCTGGTAATCGAGAGATTGCAGGTTCGATTCCCAGACGGTGCGATCTTTTTTCATTTTCAGATGTGAAAGTCTGAATGACTGAGGCTCGTGTCGGCTGGGAATAATCCTCCACGATTCACTGTTGCGTTAAAAATTAACAGTGCTGCTCCTAAAGTGGCGTATGGAGTTAGTAACAAGGCCTATCCAGAACACATGGCTAATGACCATAGCAGTCGATGCCAAAACACCAAGGAAAAAAAAAAAAAAAAATAACAATAACAATAACAATAACAATAACAATAACAATAACAATAACAATAACAATAACAATAACAATAACAATAACAATAACAATAACAATAACAATAACAATAACAATAACAATAACAATAACAATAACAATAACAATAACAATAACAATAACAATAACAATAACAATAACAATAACAATAACAATAACAATAACAATAACAATAACAATAACAATAACAATAACAATAACAATAACAATAACAATAACAATAACAATAACAATAACAATAACAATAACAATAACAATAACAATAACAATTGTCGGTGCGTGGCGCAGTGGTTATGGCAGTGGCGTATGGAGTTAGTAACAAGGCCTACTAGAACACATGGCTAATGACCATAGCAGTCGATGCCAAAGCACTAAAGAAGAAAAAATAACAATAACAGTAACAATAACAATAACTATAACAATAACAATAGGGGAGAGTTTTTCCTGGAAACTTTCCCCAATTACAAGTATCTTCACAGCTGAGCTGTATGCTATATAGCAAGCCCTAAGATTTGCTGAACACAACAATGGCAAAGACAATGGAACTCTACTGATACAAAACTCAAAAAAATTAAACGCACAGTTCACATATGGGAATTTGGACCTTTATTGAAGAGGAGAGAACAAGTGGCTTTATCTCGTTTGAGAATGGGACACACCTTACCCACTAATAGTTTCATGCCCCGAAACGATAGAGAACCACGATGTGAAGTCTGTCAGAATACTCCCTTGACAGTTGAACACATTTCACTTCAGAAAATTCTCTCAAATCCGTTTCCAACTGAGCTTGTCAAGAACCTGCCTTGGAAATACTCCACGTGATATATGGAAAATGATCATGTTTTTTGAAAGAACAGAACGATGGAAAAGAATATTAACTAAATAATTACACATACTTGGTAGAGCCACTTAGATGAAATAGGAGATAAAAAAAATTTACCACATATTTTGATATAATGCCAATTAATTGGCAGAAGTTGAGGCCAAAACCCAAAACAAAATAATAACAATAACAACAACAATAACTGAGATAAAAAAAATTTACCACATATTTTGATATAATGCCAATTAATTGGCAGAAGTTGAGGCCAAAACCCAAAACAAAATAATAACAATAACAACAACAATAATAATAACAACAACAATAACTGGAGCGGGGATTAGCGCAGTGGTTAAGCGCCCGCCTGGTAATCGACAGGTTCCGGGTTCGGTTCCCAGCCGGGTCAGGCTTTTTTCATTTTCAGATGTGAAAGTCTGAATGATTGAGGCTCGTGTCGGCTGGGAATAATCCTCCACGATTCACTGTTGCGTTAATAATTAACAGGGATGCTCCTAAGGTGGCGTATGGAGTTAGTAACAAGGCCTATCCAGAACACACGGCTAATGACCATAGCAGTCGATGACAAAACACCAATGAAAAAAAACACCATGCTATTTGGTATTTTTATGTTAATTCCCCCCCCTCCTCCCTGCGCCCTCTATCGGGCAATCACAATGTCTTTTATTTCTAAAAGCATTCGAAATAGTTTTTGTTCTATGTTTGTACGTCAAACCATTCAAAAGTTAACAGGGGGTGGGGACTGTAAAAAGCCACACTGAATAATGATAGTCGTTAACTCGTTAATGGATGAGGCTCTACTCTTTTCACTTCCATCCATCTATAGTGTAGCTCAATCATGTAAATATCTGTCAGAAAACAACTTCATCGCTGTTTAGTACCGTGACGGGTATTGAAACAGATGATCAATGTTTCTCAATCCATATCCCAATGCTCCCTGTAAACATCTTGCATAATGTTGATTGGATTCGGGCAGGGTGGACAACCTGCAGTTTCGAGATTCATTCGAGACTATTTTTTGACAGATAATTGCCATAAGAGCCTATAATTGTAGATGGATGGGGAAATAAGGGCAAAACTTCGGACGGCCGTTAATTGCTAGTTAGTTCAGTTTGAATCACAAGTTAGTGATAGACTATATGCCCTAAAAGGTACTGAAGATTCATTTGTCACATTCGCAAGTGTAACGTACGCGAATTTGGTATTCTGACCAAGTTGATCATGTCATATTCAGACCAAAGGAATAGTAGTAGTAGTATTTATTGACTATTTTTCATACATTTCTGTATAACTACAGCAAGTCAGAGAAAATGTATATATAAAAACACATTAGAATACGTTGACAATGTCACATTAAAATAAAATACAAGTACAAACATGAGAATTTAGAGAGAACAATATACAAATATACACGTAGACACCAACAGTTATAAACATGTGAGATCTGTTAGCGAGAATCAGTCTGTTTCATTTGACGAACTTGGAGTTTCGGGGAAATTGCAGTTACGATACTCTGAAATGGAGTAAAAACAGTGAGTTTGAAAAAATGTTTCATTCTACTCTTGAAGATATTCGAGGAAGATCTTTGAAATAATCTGGAAATTTATTATAAAGGTCCAGGTCCAGCGAATTCTCCCTAGATTTGTTCAACCTATATCGTTGACATCTAAGAAGATTTTCAGATCTTGTTGGATAATTATGGTAGTCAAAAGTTCAGGTTAATGAATCTTTTGTTTTGTGGATTTCCAATACGCAATTGCAAATGTAAACTGATGGAATAGTCATAATTTTCAGTTTTTTGAAAAGAGGTCGACGTGAATCATGCCTGTCAGCAACTGTTAAAATTCTTATGGCTTTTTTTGTATAATGAAAGCTTTAGCAGCATGGGACGATGCCCGCCATAAAATTATCGAGTAGCATATATGCGAATGGAACAATGAAAAATAAACAATTTCAAGAGCTGTGAAGCTTAGTATTGGTTTCAATCTTCGCAACATGAAAATTATACTTGATAATTTTTTACATAGATAATGTATGTGACTGACCCAAGACAAATTGTCATCAATATGCGTACTCCTAATAATTTCACTGCCTTCCCGTGTGAGATTCCTGTATGTGAAGAGATGGTAAAAGATTGTGTCTTGATTTAGATTCAATTTATTCGCTGCAAACCATTTAAATTGAATCTAAATCAAGCTAAGAATAAGTTACTGTCTATTCACAAAACAGTTATTTGGTATGTTTGGTAATAATTTAGACAAGATCTCACTATAAGAAAGATTGCTACTCTACTACAGTACATTTCATGTCAAAAACGCCAATGCCAATGTTCTTCTTTCTCCTCTTTCTATACGCACAAGGCCAATAATTTAGGCGTCAAATTGAAACATTCGAGGTAGAAAAATGGACTCTCGGTATATTCACTAGCAAGAATTCAAACCAAATTTTGCACCTTGGTGGAAAGTCAAGACCATAGGTATTTACACTATCTTAGCCTTCTAACTATCTTGATCTGGTATGCAACAAGTTTCGGTACCAAACCGAGGTGGTTTCCTGACTAAGGGCGGGTTGTACAATACAAGTTCACCAACAGCTCAACTAAATTGAGCTCAGTTGTTAAGGAATGAGAAATTTCATTAGCTAATCCCTAGCAACTGACGCGAGTTTACTTGAACTGTTGGTGAACTTGTTTTGTACAACTCACCGTGTCAACAGTATTTGGTTAAAATATAAAGTCATTAGTCAGCTCACCAGGAGACCGTATAAACGTGACCAATAAGTCGTCTACCCACCTTTGGGAATACGTACAGGAGTTTTTTGGGGGGTTATTATTATCATTATTATTAAATTATTCTGTCAGTAACGCAAATTTCGCGAAATATCTAAACATTTTGATGTTTTTTCAAAGTATTGACATTTCGTCTTCGATAGCATAATTCCGTATTTTTTGTTTCTAGAAATTTCGAATTACCTACTTCTCGAAATTTCGACTTGTATATTTTGTGCCTTCCTGCATTTTTGTACGTTGGTGTGTTCTTGCTCCAGGCAAGAAATTAACATAGTTCTACTTAAAGACTGGAACGTTGTGTAACCAAAGGTGTCTTCTACATGAAACGCATTTCAGGGGAGACCTATCTCATAACGTATTCGATAATATTGAATTTGCATTAGTTTATTACCCTCATAACACATTTACATTCACTTTTATCTAATTCACTTTCCTTCAGCTGATTATACATGCGATCTGGTTTCGAGCCGTAAGTAGTACATTTCATGAACCTACTTGCCAAGATTTATGTATGATCGATTTAATCACCGTATGGTAATGAACTGATTTCTCGGAAAATTATCAATTCGTCTGGGTTTAGTGCTTTTAGATTTCTCTTCATGATTTGGGCCAAATTCGTAGTTTATAACATGTTATATTCTATATATTTTTATATGGTTCAACTGTTACATTTTTCGACTTTCATTTCTACAGTCGCTTACCAATGTAGCCTTTGGCGCTTTCAGATCTCAAAGTTGACGTTTACCCAGAAATGTCATTTTGTGACAGCTTTTTCGCTCTAGAGCGAAAATATTGAAATACGCTCGATCTACACAGCTTTTGTTGAAAACGAACCTATTCTTGCATGATGGAAAGTACAAACAATGAATTCATTTCTTAGTTCGATTAAACTTATGAAATGAGTATCATCCATATTCATTCAGATTTTCACACTTTTCAATTTTCAAATACTTCTCATTGACCTTACCTTGCATTTTATCATGAACGTGTCTACACGATTCCAATAGTTCAACTTTCTTGGATCTCGCAGTCCATAGATGTAAACATGCCGATGTGGAACAGTGCAGATTCACTTTCACTTTCCCTTAGGGTCGGTTGTATACGTTCAGTTTAAACTCCGGATCTACTTACAAATGGTTTGTTTAGAACTTTATATAACATGAAAAAAGAAATAATAAAAACTTGGTTTCACATTTCAACCAGCGCTGGAACATCTTTATCCAAACGCTTTGTAACATTCTAAACCAGCGAAGTCAACAGGAAGGGTTGCAGTTATGGTCCAAGTCAAATTTCACTACATTCTGATTAATCTAAGTCATCCCACGATGAAAAAACATTAAAAGTTAGAAAATATCAAAATTATTAATTATATCAACAAAGCAAATAAATTCTAACAAAAAGGTACGAAGGTTAAACAATGAACAAATTGATTGGAATCTTACCAACATTTCATGAGCGCCTGATATTAAATTCCAAGTGGTTAGTATTATCAGCTATATCACATCACTCATAGCATATCTCTTCTAGGTATCAATCAGAGTTCTAGTAGGTCACTTCTCTTCTCACGTCATATAGGAGAGAAAATGTGCCAGCCAAGCTGGCTGATTTCGTTTTGTTCAGCTGCATCATCTTCCTCTAAAATTTTGTGTTCTGTTCCTCTACTTTTTGCTTCTATTAACTCCTTCTTTTGCAGATGAAACTGTTTCTTTGGATATTTCTCTCCTGAAACTGTTTTCATAGACGTAGATGCGAATATCTTTTAATGCTGTCTTCTATTGCGTTGGTGTTTTCTTTTATTCTCTGCTGTCTTTATTCCTGATGGACCAGATAATAGTATAAGATCAGAGAACTAAACGTCTCATGTGTTGTTGGGTTTCATCCTAAAACATACCCAGTATCTTATTGAATTTTAATTATTACTATTAGGGAAGAGCGTACAGTGAATTACATAAACATACTCTTGCACTCAATCACAAATCGCTACAGTAGACTAGTATGAAATTTTAAACTGCAATGTATCACAGAACAATAATTTTTGACTTGTCAGGTTTTGAATTGAATAGATAATAGTTTATTTCAGTAATTTAGGAGAGTTTAGAGTAGGCAATTTTAAGAAATTTGAATTTCAAATTTGCTTGTTTTTTATTCGTATGTGAATTTTAAATTTAAGATTTTAAAAACGCACTTTGAAAGGTTTTAATGAAATAAAAAGAAAAAAAAAGATTTGAAGTATAATTTATTTTAAAATGGCATACAATATTTTTATCGTATATTTTGACATCAAGAAGAAGACCAAACCTTCAACCCTCTTGGGATCGAGACTACTCATGTTTTTCATGTCTTTGAATCCGACTGAGCTAGAAAACAATAAGAGAGAAGAAATAAGGTAACAGGTAGAAGTTTCTATAGAGCCAGGTATATATTATGATTTAAAAATTTCAAAAGCGTCCAAATCATAACAAAATTCACAACAAAATAACAAAATTAAAGTTTGTTCATTTAGGAAGATATAAATTACATCACATATTAGAAGGAATAAATAAACAGCACGAAAGTTTGTTGCAAGATAGTGCAACACACTTGTGTGACATACCAACTATAACTAAACATAAATGCTTTCTAGAATAAATATGTGAAATATTCAAAATCATAAAATATTGAAATCTTTCAAATGTTTGTGAATTCTCTAATACCTACCTATTCAAAATAACGACAGCTAGTTCAAAAATGCTTATTCATAAAAACACTTAAATATACATCAAATGATGGAACTTATAAAATTATGTGCATGAAAACTTCTGTTCCTAGACATATTGTGATAAGTGATGACCTTTGACCAATTGATATTTTCAGGCTTTAGGATTTTGACTTTTAATATTTTCATTTCTAGTGAAATACATATGATCAATGTTATTGTTTTTGATATCGAACATAGAAATATTTGGCTTGTATCCAAAACTTCACTTTGATCATAGAGAATAACACTGGAGAATGTTCGATTCTTAGTGTTTATAATTTTGAGAAACCATTTTTGAAGTGTACTCAGGTAAACTTCATTTGCCCCTCCCCATCCTATAAATAGGAGAGTGTCACTAACAATGAAGGGATTATTTTTGTTATTTTTTTGTCAATCACCAACTTTCCTTTTACAACATTAGCATTTAATTTGTTTTCAACAGCTACTTTTTTATACTCCCTACAATTTTTCTTCTAGGTCTTCTATTGTTGAATCATCACCGACGTAAACTTTCTTCCTCTTCATCTCCTAATTCAAAGCAGTTTTTTCTTTGTTTTCATTCTTCACTCTATTTCCAGCTTAGAATTGGTTTAATTTTCCCGTTGGTGATTTGTCCAATACCATATATATTTTTGACATATTTATCTTCGATTTTCACATTAAATCTTTGTCGGAAAAAATCTGATAGGACTTTTAAAGTGTGTTCATATTTATTTTCCTCCAATCCATGCACTTACTACAGCGTTATTTTTTCTGTAAACTCTCTACACTTGGACTATTCTGTTTTTGAACTGATAATTTTCTCCGTTTGAGTTCACAAATTGATGATTTAAGGTGTTTTATCTCGTTTTTATGACCCCGCTTCATGCTCAAAATCTCAGCCTTTGTGTCATCGTTCTGATTTTTAATCTCCTCATTTTGTGAGGTAACTCTTTGTTCCAGTTGAAAGGTCACCCACCTCGTTCACGTTTTTCATCAGTTAGTGTAGGTAGTTTAATTCGATTGCCACGAAGTCTTATTGACATTTTAATTGTAATGCTAGACAAAGAAAATACGAACTTTTTCTATTAATCTGAATCCTAATTTTTTGTGGGTATTCCCTAAACAGATGTTGATAGAATTTGTGGATTCAGTTTTGTATAATATGATGAATTCTCTTACGAGTATTATATGTTGAACTTCAACCAGGAACTTCACCAGGAACATAGTTAGTTTAGCTACTCATTGAGGTAAATTTCACTTATGCAGGAACAATTTTAACAACAAATTCAAAGTTTTCTCGTGGAGCACATGATTTCCCGACTTTCTTCGACAAATATCAAAGGAAATACATTCTAAACATTCAAAATTAAATTGAGTATTTACTGATGGAATAGTTTTTGATGTGGTTGTACAACACAAAAATGTGTAATTTTAAAATGAAGCAAGAAATTCAAGAACGTGTTGTGTTTGTAAATATGAAAAAATGTAATGAAATATCCAAATCAGTGCATACCATTTGAGGAATCAGATGGCGAAACTAATGTGAATGGCATGGTTGAAGAAGTGAAGAAGTTGACCGCACATCTGGATCAAATACGGATTGATTTCATCTGAAAATAAATGAGTATATTTATTTAATAACTGAATACATAGAAGTTTAAAATAATTTTCATACCTATCAACCATGCCAGCTTGGCCTCTGGAATTTGTATGTACAGTTACTCTCCCATCCTGTTTTCTACGCATCTTTTAAGTCAAGCTAGTATGGTCGTCGTTTTTCCAAAAACCAACGATTGTACAAATTAACAATAGTCGAAATATCCAAAAGAACCTGGGAAAAGTAAAAAAACTCAATATCACAAAGGAACACAGGGCAAATTAGAAACCAGCTGTTCCAAGTTTTCGAATTTTAATTCATGATACTTTACGAAATACGTCTAATTCACCCTCATCAAGAATCACCCTGTATGAAAAAGTAAAGGCACTAGCTGAAACATGAAAATTAAAATATATTCTGCATAAAAATAAATCATTTCTTCTATTCTTCATTTCTTTTTGTCTTCTCTTTCTCTCCTTTGTTTTGAATGACTGAACCGTTTGTGTAAAAAATCTCTCAGCCAATCTCCCAGCCCGGTACTTTATACGTTCATTAGATGAAGAATAAATCCTGCTTTCAATATAAAGGTCATGTTTGCTTTGTGAAACGAATCAGCGAGATTTGTGCCTGAGGAACTCAGTCACTGGCCTGAAGTTGTACTAAGTTTTAATTTTTTCGAATTGGAGTTTCAAACCTGTTGGGAATGAAAGGTTAACTGAAAATGTCATTGGTTCGATGATATAATGTTGAATACTAATCTCTTGTTGTTGATTATCAAATTGAGTAATTCCGTCTCAGTGAAAAAACATACTAAAAGGATTCATTAGAAACTATTAGGCTGTTAGAGTCATGATTTTTTGGAATATTATCAATTAGTGTTTGGGAAGCTACTATGAAATTCTTGTTGAGTACTGATGCAATCCCCGATTAGTCCTCAATGACTTCATCTGGAGTTTTGATAAAAATATTATTTAAAACAGAGTTCTTTTAGGAGATCGTTTAGTAACGAAAAGTAGTTGCCGACCGATGTTTCACCCTTTACTCCAAAATACACACACGATATAGGCTTATTATGGCAAGTACCTGTCAGAAAACAACTACTCCCCTGGCTAAGACCACGACAGATACTTGTGCAACGTTCCTCATTGCAGAGGGCGCAATTGTGCAGTCGTTCTCAAGACTTTACATTTTAAGCAATAACTCAACAACGCCGTAACCGAATTTCAAAAACTAAACGTGAAATGATATCAGAATACAACGTAGAATCTGAATATGTGATAATATACAGGGCATTCTATTTTAAAAAATAATATTTTGGTCTGTAGCACCTACACCAAACACCCTGTATATTTAAAAATTATATCAAAATATAGCTCTCATGAACTCCTAAAACCTTTGTATGAAACATTTATGCGTATCTCCTCCAACAAACCAGATATTGCCTGTCACATAAAATGTGGGACACCCGGTATATTAGAAAATTCAAATATCTGCGTATCCTTCACTCACCCCTAAACTATTATTGACTGTCTCTGAATCGCTTAGATGTTACGAATTTTTGGTGCAATCCGTAAAAATCCCTGACGTTACAATGATACACTTATGAAAAAATATTTGAATTGCCATTTTATATGTATTATTTCTTTAAATTTCTATAAACTTTCTCATGCCTTGAAATTATACAGGATGGGTGAAAAATATTTTTCCTACGGAACTTTTCGAATATTACTTTAGCTTTCTTTTAAAAGGAACACTCCATATATGTTTCGACTGTGTGACGAAGAATATGGAGTAGAATAGGACATTTTCTTATTGTAGATCCCACAGGATTATTGAACTCTGAAGATTGATTGTAAGTAGCTGGAACACACTGTATAAATGACCAAATATAACACTTTTAATACTTTCAATAGCATCTCATATTAATGACTGTCTACATTTTGATCATTCAGAATAGTGATGATTATCCAGGATTACGTTTTGTGTTGTTTAACAATGAAGAACAAATGAGAGTTTTCAGGGGCCTCTAGCGCCAAAACTAGTCTATCGAAAAAGTTGTGCCTATTGATTTTTTGGTTTGGAATGACTTGGACTATAACATATCAAATATTCAGCCAATTCGATAGGAGGCCAATTTCAGTGTGTGGTATCCTTTCGAGAAAAAAAGTCGATTTTTTGTGAAAAACAGTCAGAATTTAGAGAGAAAAAGTCGAAATTTTGAGAAAAAATATAAAAATTTTGAGAAAAAAGTCGAAATTTTGAAAAAAAATCGATATTTTGAATATAAATGTCGCAATTTTGAGATTAAAAGTCAAAATTTTGAGAAAAAAAGTCGAAATTTTAAGAAAAAATTCAATTTTTTTTAATACGCCAATACGCGTAATTTTACGTTTGGGAAAGCTCATTTCAAGATTATACACTAATATGTCATAAAAATAACGGAATGCTTCGTCGCAGTTGTCATTCATTCATATTAACCCAGCCAATTTTAATAAAAAGTTAAAAGCTTTTATTTAACTTGCTCTGTGTGTTTGTTAGATGGGTACAAATCTTGCAAGTTGAATCAGAACCACTTCCTCTCATCCTATGGAATTGAAATTTTACATGTTGGTTCAGTTCCGATGACAATAATGTCGATGAAATTGTAACTCCCTGCCCCCCGATTAGATAGAGAACGCGTTGGGTTTCGGTTTTTTCTTGGCGGATTTGGACGTCAAAAATTACAGCAGAAAAAAAATTTGGTAGGGGGGCCTGCCCCCCTTCCCAATTTCTCGAAAAAAGTTGGAAAACTCACAAAATAAAAATCGGAAAAATCCCTAAAAATAGTAAAAATTATATGACCGTCGAATATTATGGTTTAAAGAAATTTTACCTCTCCTGCCCTCCCTCAAAAGCTAGATAGAGAACGCAAAGGAATTCGGAAAATGCTTCAACAGTTTCGGACATGGAAAATGAATATGAAACAAAAATCGATCGGGGGGCTCACCCCCTTTTCTGTCACAAAAAAATTAGGAAAAATCACGAAAAAGAAATCGAAAAAAATCTGTAAAAATTTACCCCTCTGCCCCCTCGAAAGCTAGATAGAGAACGCGTAGAAATTCGGAAAATTTTCCAACGGTTTCATACATGGAAAATTACGACAAAAATATGTCTGCCGGTGGGCTCGCTCCCTTCCCTCTTTTCAAAAAAGTTGCGAAAACGAAATCGGAAAAATCCGTAAAAATAATGAAAGTGGGGTCAAGACACTGGAAGGTCTCCTCATTGAAGAACTGGATTGTGGTAAATTAGCAGGCAAGCGACCGTGCAACAATGACACATCAACTGAAATGAACAGACTAAGAAACGTATCTAAAGAAAATAAAGTAATAAATAGAGACTAGTTTTTATTTAAATGGACTGAAAAGAAAAAAAAAATATTTTGAAGTGAATTAAACCCGTCATTTTGTTACATTATAAAATTTCAAATGATATAAAAGTTTAATAACGAACAGTCGTTGCGAACCGATGATGAACCCTTTACTCCCATATACACCTACTAGGTAGGTTTATTAAGGCAAGTACCTGACAGAAAACAACTACTCCCCTGGCTAAGACCACGACGGGTATTGAATTAAATCTAACTACTTGTGCAACGTTCCTCAAAATATCAGAGGACGCAATTGCAAGTGCCCTCTGTGGCCAAACAGCAGAATTATGTTCTGATTTGGACAGTGTGACCACCTGCAGACTAGTTTCGAGGTTGTTGCCTCTCATCAGTGCAAAGGGTAGGTCCTCTGTTCGCTAGATGGAGCGGCCTAGAAACCGCTTTATCGCGTGAACCAGAGTTGACCAAGCAACGAAGTCTGTGTTGGTTTGGACAGGTAACAGATGGCTTCAGTGCTGTCTGTGTTGACCTACCCTTTGCACTGATGAGAGGCAACAACCTCGAAACTAGTCTGCAGGTGGTCACCCTGTCCAAATCAAAACATAATTCTGCTGTTTGGTCACAGAGGGCACTTGCAATTGCGTCCTCTGATATTTTGAGGAACGTTGCACAAGTATCTGTTAGATTTAATTCAATAATGGTCTTAGCCAGGGGAGTAGTTGTTTTCTGTCAGGTACTTGCCTTAATAAGCCTACGTAGTAGGTGTTTATGGGAGTAAAGGGTTTATCATCGGTCGGCAACGACTGTTCGTTATTAAACGATCTCCCAAAGAATTCTGTTTTCTTCATATAAAAGTTTGTCGCGAGAATAAATCTTGACGTGATTTTAAATTTAATTTACAATAAGAAATACATAGATACATCTAGCGACAAACTTTCATATCATTTAAAATTTTATAATATAATAAAATGATGGGTTTAATCACTTTAAAATGTTCTTCTTTTTAGTGCATTTAAATAAAAAAAAATACATAGATACATCTAGCGACAAACTTTCATATCATTTAAAATTTTATAATATAATAAAATGATGGGTTTAATCACTTTAAAATGTTCTTCTTTTTAGTGCATTTAAATAAAAAAAAATCTCTAAAAAGTTTTTTTTAAAGTTTATTATTTAGTTTCCTCTCTCAAAATGACCTCACAATAAATTGTTATCATGGTTATTGAGTTCGGTGTTGGCTTTATCCGTGTCATCTCGTAAAGTTTTGTTTCTCTGTTACTTCGATGTAAAAAAGTCACTAGGGCAGTTTATCACTTACTCAAAGCCGTTCGTGAGCCTTCAATGTTCCGAATCTTCGGCAACGACCGAGATTCTCGATCTTCTTGATTGGACGTCCTTTCATTATTGCGCACTAGACAGGTGCAGCCTTACCTCGTTTATGCTCGCTTTACCTGCGAAATTGCCTAGGAATGTGCATCATTAACCAAAAAAAAGGCATTTACTGGTATCGGTGACATCTCGTTCGCTTGTATTTTTTAGTAGATTTCTGGTAATTTTGCGCTAGGACTTTGTTAGAATTGATTTGTGGTGGCGATTGGTACAAATCGATAAAGATGAATAGGAAATCGATAAAGATGAATAGGTTTTTGGGTGACCGGTAGCAATTTATAGGCCATAAAATTTTGTCACTTGTAGGATATAGGTACGGAAGGGCCCACTCTTGATTGTCATTGATTTTTTACCATATTAATACCAATACTGAGGTTGAATAATTAGAGTATTACGCCAAGATGTAGATGAAAATAAAGGCTCTCTTCTCACAAAATGAAAGATACAAACGGCTTGTACTACTTTTTATAAGATAGTTCGTAAATGAAAACCCTGGTGCGTTGTACGAGAAGTTACGAGTAAAAAATGAAGTTTTGTGGTTTGGAATGATGAGCGTTGTTTCGTTACGAGTGGAAAATCTGTTTTGGTCCGAAAACGTTTTTAGCTTTTTGAAAAGACAATCTGGCATTTGGGTAGTTAGAAACTAATAATAATAATAAGCAATCCGGGCAGCCGATAAACTTGGTCTCGTGTTCGACACTGAACGGGCGAACCCAAACTCTGTCACCAAGTTGGAACCAGTTCAGCAAAACTCACGTGAAGACTACGGAGACTGAGGTCCTACTGCAGCTAAATAAGGATAAGCCAATGCATGGGGTCCTCTTCCAAGTCACCGAAGACCTCGGCTTATCCAAAAGTTTGACCTTTACCCTCCTAAAGTCAAGTGAGCTGAAGTAGAAGACCGAGGGATTCATAATGGCCTGCCAGGATGGTGTCTTCAACACCCTCGTTTACCGTAGCCTCGTGATGGGTATAGAGATCCCCGACACTAGATGCAGAGCATGTCGTGGGGCGCCTGAGACCATTATGCATTTGCTGTCAGCATGTCCAGCATATGCGGTCTCAGCCTATATCCACAGACATAACGCGGCTCTACCAGTGTTACATTATCATCTACGACACTCATACGGTATAGACGAGACACCGGTGTTGCCTTATGCTCCGGGGGTGTTGAGTCCCTTGTGGAGAATGAGAGGTGCCGAATATATTGGAACTACCCATTCCCCACCCCCAGGCAAATACAAGCTTATAAGCCTGATGTAGTCCTCCTCGACCATCAACGTAAGACGATTTTCGTCATGGAGTTTAGACGATTTTCGTCATGGAGTTTTCTGCTCCGGGCGAAACGAACATAGTCCGAAAAGAGGAGGAATAACGGACTAAATATTGAACTCCGCAGGCTCTTTCCAAACCATTTTGTTAAAATGATTGGTCTTATCATAGGGATCCATGACCGTCATCCTTGGTTCATTGCGTCTGCTCAAGGCACATGATTCTCGGACCCAGTAATCACTCACCCCATAATGAACCAGCGCGCCCTCCGGAAGTATCGGGGCTCGAGAGGCAGAGCCTGACTGGAAGATCAACAATAATAATAATACTCAGGGCACATGATTCTCAGAACCAGTTATCATCTCTTTGTTTCAATCGTGCTTCAACAAGTACATGAGAAATAATTTGCATTCGCAAGGAGTGACTTTTACTCCACCGCTGACGAGCCGTCACAGAATTCCTAAAGCAAGTGACCCCTGTCATGCGCTTTGCAGCATCGCAGGGCATATGATTCTCAAACCCAGTTATCCCTCGCCCTACTTACATTTCATTGCAAAAGTTGGTCTTATTTATCATTTGTACTATAATATCGATGTTTTTTAGTGCAAATTTGATACCTATTTCACTCTGTATGTATGTCCATAATAACTATCAGTGTGATATTATTATTATTATTATTCTTTATTATTATGTTATTAACCTGATTTATCTTTGTATCATACTTTGTATCATACGTATTCTGTATCACTGTATCATTTTGTGTACAATAAATAAATAAATAAAATAAATAAATATGGAAGGAAATTATTAAATGAATCAATTAATAATTGGTAAACGATTAAATAATAAAATCAACTTTACGATCACTTTAATCATAAACCATGTGCTTTTTTTCATTTTTTCCGCCTAGGTGGCTATAATTCTGAATTTGAATGTTGGTTCTGATTCTAAACAACTTTTCTAAATGAACTTTTTTGATAATGTTGAAAATAAGGGTAGTTTATACCAGATAAAATTTCCTAATTTTTGTTCTCCCCTGTATACCGTTTAGAACTTTAAAATTTTATGCAAGTTTTTTGTAATGCATCAAATTTTATGAAGAATAAAATTTTCTGACAAATGGATAATAAACAAGTTTTCTACAAGGTGAAACTCACTGTATACCAATTCCAGTCGTATAGAACTAGTTTTTCTGTACGGCATAGAGTTTTTCTTGATTATTGCTATACTAGTAAAATACATATATGCCGTAAAAAAAACAAATTATCGTAAAATTACCCTTTTCAGAAGGAAATAAATTTTCCCGGTCAGTCATATGTTCCATGAAAAATGTTCGGCATAACAAAAAATGACATCGTTTCATAAAATAGTATTCAGATCATTGAGTTTGATGTTGTATCAAATGACCCAAACTATACTAGTAGGGGTAGGGAGTTAAGTGCGGGGCTTGTCACCCCTGTACCGGCAAATATGTACGGCGTTGCTAAAAAATGAATCTATGAAATAAAACAAATTCAATTATAAAAATGCAGTACAGTAGCCTCATTTCGAGGTGAAAAGTTTTTATCAAGGTATGTTCTAAACACCTCTGAGATACAGGGTGTCAAAAGTTCGAAAATCAAGGTTCATCAACTTGATAATTTGAAGTTATAATTTTTTATTTTTGTAAACCAGTTGAGTAGTAACGTTGGAATGTGGTCATATCTCCCTTCATATTTTCTTCGGACAAGTGAATGGACAAGTGAGCTAGACTAGACCTAAAAGTGGAGGTTTCTGAGATAACTGAGAAAACCTGAAGATATGTCCTGAGTCCCAACACAATTTCATCTGTACAATAATCGCTTACCACTCATTTCTTACAACATATCGGAATATTTGTAAACCTCCTGAACATTTTTTTATGTAGGGAGAATAGAAAACATAGTACGGATGACTCAGAATGAGACAACTCATTGATTCCACGACATCGATTTTATAAAATAATATTATTAATAAAAAAATGGAGCTGTTGGTCTCATTCTGACTAATCCATGCTATATTTCTGATTCTTCCAACATTAAAAAATGTTCAGGAGGTTGACGAAGGTTCTGATATGTTGTAAGAAATTATCATTATGCGATTATTGCGCATATGCCCGTTGCTACTCAGACATATCTTCAATTTTTCTCAATTATCTTAGATACCTCCGCTTCCAGGAACATGGAAAGTAATAACTTTTAGGTTGAATATCGATGAGCCTAACTGATGTCGAACGCTCATTTGTCCATTTACTTGTCCAAAGAAAATATAAAGGAAAATATGACCACATACCATCGTAACTACTCCACTGGTTTACAAAAATTGAAAATTTCAACTTCAAATCATTACGTTGGTAAACCTTGATTTGTGTACCAAGTTTGATATTTTTTCTTTCAGGAGTTTTGGAGAAAAAAACAAATCTATTTTTTTTCGTACTTTTGACACCCTGTATCACAGAGGGGATGCATTTTAGGACATACCTTGAAGGGAATTTTTCACTTTGAAATGTGGTGAGGAATCCGTACCTACATGATAGTATCTAAACTAAAGGGATTCTGGTTATTCACTCAACTGGAATATCCTTCATACAACAACAAAATCGTTATTGCAAGTGAAATAATCCAGCCTTCCAAAGCTTGTTATCGTTATGTATAATTACAATTATTTTGCGCGTTTCCCAATATTCTTCATGACTTTGTTTGAATGAACAACGAGTGAGAAATGAAAGAAACTGAGCAATCCCACTGGCTTACATCACATTATTATCTGGTTTATTACTATAATTACTATAGTTGATGAAACCAATTCGCAATAAGGAAAATAGAAAAGTTCTCGAAGAGTACGGAGGTGTCAGATGGTTTGCGACAAAGGCGATTTATAAATATATGAAATTAATTTAATGTTAAACGTTCTTCTTCTTTTCTAAATGTATTATCAAAAACAACTTCCTTTATCTTAGGTCATTGTTTAATATCATATGTATAGACGTGATGTTGAAAATTATATCTAATTCTTCATTTGAAGGGGGTTACTTCATAGATTTGATAATTTAGATTCAAATGGGAGAGAACAGGCTAGTCAGATCATTCGTAGAAAATACCTAAAAGCAGTATTTAGCCGTATTACATTTGCAAGTTTCACGCCATGCAAGTTCTGTGCGAGAGAGAGAATTGCATGCCTCTCGCCTTGCACCGTCTCTTTCCATTGATGCAAGTTGGTTTCAATTCTGTTTGAATAAATGGTAAATTTCAGCTCTGAAAGTAGTGTGTGCTCAAAATGTCATTCATCTAACAAACATATTCATTAGTTGTCATATCTTTTGACCCTGCACATCTTCATAGATATCGAAATAAACCGGTTTTTGTGACAAAAATACAAATACTTGATGTAACATATATTA
This sequence comes from Chrysolina oricalcia, assembly GCA_944452925.2. Classification (NCBI taxonomy): domain Eukaryota; kingdom Metazoa; phylum Arthropoda; class Insecta; order Coleoptera; family Chrysomelidae; genus Chrysolina; species Chrysolina oricalcia. Next base: position 12,735,795 of record OX101818.2, on the reverse strand, counting down.
GAGACATGTCTCAATTGGTAACAAAAATATCCTCACAAAAGAACCTAAATTGCATGAAAATCGTCCTCAATATAGAATTTCTTCGAATTTTAATTACGGCATGAAACTTGTACCGGCGCATTCGTATTGTCTGAATTGGTATTGCACATTTGTCTCTAATATATTTTACATCAAGTATTTGTATTTTTGACACAAAAATCTGTATTTATCCATTTCTATGAAGATGTGTAGGATCAAAAGATAAGGCGAAAAATGAATATGTTTAAATAGATAAAATACTTTCCAAAAAACTTCGCCAAGAGCTAAATATAGATGTAATCACATCACAAGAAATGCATGTGGAGAGTTGTGCGATACAATTGTCATTAGATGAAGATAAATATTGTGTAATAGCCATGTATAGACCACCAAATGGTGACATAGATCAGTTCATTACTCAAACTACAACAATTCTTGATTACTGTACTAGCAATTATAATAATATAATATTGTGTGGAGATTTCAATATTGATTATTATTCTGAAACACTAAAGAAAGACGTATTTTTGGATCTCATGCAATCCTATAATTTATCGACGAAAAACACTGGGCCAACGAGGGTAAACAGAAATATTCATAGAAAAATCTCGAGCACAAAAATTGATTACATTTTTACAAATTTAGCTGTAGAAAGTTATGACGAACATACCCACGACCTGAACTTAGCGGATCATTACGGATTAGAGCTGAATATAAAAGTAACGTTACACACAAAACAATATCATCAAGTTATTTTCAGGAACACTGGTAAAGATAATATTAAAAGATTACAAGCTTGCTTGCAAGAGGAGAACTTTTCATCTCTGTATACCCTGGTTGGCATCAATGAAATATATAGGAGTTTTCTCAATATATTGACAAAAGCACTCGACTTATGCTGTCCAATCTTAAAAAGAAATATTAACGGGACAAACGTGCACAAGAAAAACTGGGTAAATAATGAAATCATTGAAATGGGAAAAACTTTAAAAAACCTCCACTGGCTAAAAAATAATATCAGCAATGAAAACTTAGAAACACGGTATAGGAATCTATCAAAAACATACAAGCAAACAATTAAATTTCAAAAGAAAGCATTCCATCAAGCAAATATTGACAGGTTCAGCAATAATGTAGACAAACAGAAACATATCTGGAATCTTGTGAGAGAGAAAACAGGTAAACAAAAAAATGCTACGAAGATAGAATTAAAAATTGGTAATGATATTATTAAAGATGAGAAAAAAATTGCAGATAGTTTCTCTGAACACTTTTCGAAAACTGCTAGACTTGCTATTGAACAACGCTTCAACAATAAGAATGACATTAGTGAATCATGCACCACGTGCAAATTGAACAACAGTAATTCGTTTTACTTCGTACCAGTTAATAACGTAGAAATTATACAAATCATAAAAGATCTGAAAAATACAAATTCAATTGGAGTTGATTGTATATCTAAAAAATTAGTAAAGAGTATAGCTCATCAAATTGCTGAACCTATATTAAACATGATAAATTTATCTGTCGAATTAGGCGAATTTCCCGAAGATTTGAAACTAGGCATGGTAACACCAGTTTATAAAAAAGATGATCCTCTTTGCGTGGATAATTATAGGCAAATAACTGTACCTAGTGTAATTAGTAAAATAATTGAATAACAGGTTGATATCTTACCTTGACAAATATAAGATTATCAAGGACTCACAAAACGGTTTTTACCCTGGTAGATCGACTGAAACTGCTATTTGTAAGTTTGTCGAGTATATTTACAAATATCTCGACCAAAGAAAACTCGTGGGTGCTCTATTCTTCGACCTCACAAAAGCTTTCGATTGCCTAAACCTAAATCACACCGAAACTAAATTATACTCACTGGGAATTCGTGGAAAGGTACTTAAATGGTTGATGTCATATCTGAACCATAGGAAAATCATTGTGAAACTCAGTGGAGTCCGATCTGAAATGAACAATGTTGACTTAGGCGTCCCACAAGGTTCTATACTGGGTCGACTAATATTTCTGATGTTTATCAATGACCTTCCTGACTATATAGAAACTGACTGCTTGGTTTTATATGCCGATGATGTATCTGTAGCATTCCATGGTGAAAATCAACGCGAACTTGATAACAAATTTAATGTACTATAGCAGATTCAGTGACTGGTGCTACACCAATCGATTAATAGTCAATCATACGAAAACCATCGTTATGCAATATTCCATTAATAACAATCATATACCCACAGATATCAATATTCATAATGCAAAAATGAACATTTCGCATAACACCAAATTCTTAGGAACGTTTCTAGATTCAAATCTATCATTTAAAAGCTGCATACATCATATCAGTAAAAAAGTTAATAGTGGATTTTATGCCATCCTACAGATGAAAAACATTTTTGATAGACATCAACTAATTAACATTTATTATGCATTAATATATTCCCATTTAACATATCAAAGACTGCTTATATCACAAAAAAGGATAATACGATTAATATTTGGATTGAAACGTACTGAATCATGCAAGTCATATTTCATCGAAAACAATCTTCTTACTGTACCTTGTATATACATCATGAGATCTATACTACTAATAAAAAGGAAACTTCCTAATCTATTGACAAATAGCGATAATCACAACTATAATACAAGACACGGCAATCTTCTACAGATACCAAGCCATAAAACAAGATTTTTCGAAAACGCTCCCTCTTATGCAGGAATACAGCTATACAATAAATTACCAGATGAAATTGTTAGTGAAAAGAATTACAATATTTTCAAAAATAAATTGAGAAAACTCCTAGTGAGAAAATGTTACTATAAAGTAAATGAATTCTTAGGAGAATGACAATGATATCGGTATATTTCTGTTTTGTTGCTGGTTTAATATTTGTGTTAGCTTCTACTTGTGATATTTTTTAACCATTTTATATATTTTTTGTCCATATATTAAAATTTCTGCTTTTTTATGAATAATTTTACAATGACCAAATGAAATTATTTTATTTGTATATCCACTATATATTTTATTTATATATTTCATTAATGTAATTTTTAATATTATTTTATATATATACAATGCTGACTATTTTATACTGACTCTTCCAATATCATGTAACAATGATCTTAATGGAAATAAAGAATTATTATTATTATTATTATTATTATTATTATTATTATTATTATTGGCAATGTTTTTTCTGTCACAAAAACAGATCATTAAAATTACAGAGTTCTGAGCTACTTTGAACAAGCAATAAAAAAAGGTAGCTTCATGTTTAAGTAGACAAGATATAAGAATTGCATATAGAATAGGAAGGTATATAAAAAACAATAAAGACAGAACTTCCAAAATCGAGGAATCAGGAGTATATAAGTTACATTGTGGAATTACTCTAAGGTATGTATTGGCCAAATTGGCAGAACATTTAAAAATCGCACTCATGAACATCATATGAGTTATGTTGACAGAAAACCTAATTCATCAAATTCAAATTCATATTTTAGAAAAAATTACACTTTTGACGAAGAATTAAAAATTTTACATATAAAAAATCATCTGAATCATTTGGAATCATTAGAAGTTGATAGACTTCAAAATTCAAACATATTGTTCAAAGATCAACTTGATTTGAATAACTCAGCTTTGTTGATTTTATTTTCTGTGAAGTAGAACTTATTAGAATCTTAATCTTTGAAGTAATTTAATCAATGTAGATATAATAGGGGTTATACTCTGTGTAATTTTGAATTGTAGCTCCCTGGAAAAAGTAGTTCTTATTAGTGATAAAAAGGTGTATATAAAAGTTTACTCAGCATGTGTTTATTCACTTGAAAAAGCTGATTGAATAAAGTTTGTGAAAATCGAATAGTTTTCTGTATATTACTGTGAATCTTCATCAAGTAACAGCCGAGTCAATCAGAAACCTGGTAAATTTATATGTTCGAGTTACATTTTTTCCATGGGTCATATCCTATGTGAGTTTCAGAAAAATGTAAGTGAAATAGGATGATACGGACACTGGACACATTCCATATGGACGTTGGTGTTCCACAGGGCTCAGTTTTGGGGCCTTTACTCTTTTTGATTTATATCAATGACCTGCCTCAAGATATAGACACAACCTCAGTATCTCTTTTTGCCGATGACACCTTCATTTCAGCAGAAGCGGATAGTCCTGTTGAACTTCAAGCCAAACTCAACACGATATGTGAAAACTTCTCAATCTGGTGTCAACTCTAAATCTAGGGAGGAAAAGTCAATTTTCAAAGGAGGTGATAGAAATAACATTTAATCATTACCATTCATTTACATTTACAGCTGTTTTCTTTATGTTAAAAGGCGCGAGTCTGAAACCAACTCCATACGTCACAACTATCCAACAAGAAATAGAAATCTTATAAAACTACAACAACATCGCACAGCGTTGGTTCAAAAGTCACCATCTTCAATAGGCTCGACGCTATTCAATTGGGATGTTCACAAAAAATAAAACCGGGCATAAATACAATGAAACCACACATTATGACCTTAGAATTAGATCTGTGAAGTTTAATCAAATTCCAGAAAGGCGTTAGCCCATAATCTTCATGTGAAATTGCTGCATTCGTTTGAATGCACGAAACGCTCTCCGATTGGCGTGACGTCAGCGATTCGATCGTGAGTCCCGCGCCAAAACGACAAGAGGAGCATTCGCTTTGCATTGAACGCTGGCATTTCTTCCGAAATAAAGCCGTAACCTTGTTTCCTGTGCTAATTGTTGTACTGACTACTGCATGATGGAAGAGAGTTTTCAAAAGGCTGAATCCCATAATCTACCAACATCAGATGTTGTTATGGTGTCTGATTTTTTAACAGAGTGCAAAAACCTGAATCAACCGCAAACAAGTAAAGGCTAAACAGTAAGAGTATACGTGCAAATTTTGATAATTCTTTGTATGGCAGAGACTATATAGTGATCCTGCTACCAATAGTAGTGATGCTAATATGCACATTTGTTTCTAAATCACGTTCAACTTTTATATAAATTTTGTCATAAGAGGGTAAAAACTATATTTCAGGTGAAACAAGCAGCAATAAAATAAGTTAGGTGAGGTATGGCAAATTCTGAATAAAAATTTATGGCACTTCCGTGTTTCTTGAAATAACATTTTTTTTTTAAATCAGTAGCTAATGACAATGTTTGGTTTACTTCGATTTTAGTTTATTGGATTTCTTGATAATATAGGCTGAAATTTAAAAAAATTGGTAAATAATAAAGTATTTCTATAATTCAAACCGCAGTTCATGATCTTTGCTAGTAATAATTGTAATACACTGTTTGGAACCTTTGGTATAGTAATGACACCTCGCCAGTAAGATTAAACTGAGGTTAATCTGAGATTAACCTTAGTTTAATCTTCCTCTTGAGGATGATCAATTCGTGATTGAAACACGTGTCGAGGTGTTAAAAATTATGGTTTGGTGTTAGGATAAAACTCCAGTATATTCAATAATAATAATTCGATTCAGTATATTCAATTCAGATTCATTCAAAATTTCAGTAATTTTCCTTTTTCATGATCTTATCTAGCTACTCAAATGGGAAGTGGTTGTTTTCTTATCCGCCTGCCAACTGAAAATATGAGGTACTACTCCCGCCGGCTTCATTCGAGCTTTAACTTTACTAAAATTTATAGTTTTCTATCTTCTGCAAGCTGTAAACATTAAATTATTTAATATTTCAGTAGAAATACTAACAAAGACCCTAACTCTCGTTGAAATGATCTTCATAACAAAAAAAACTGTTTTCACCGAGACCTCTTTTATCCCTTCCTTCTTACAGCAGTAAACCATTTTTTTTTTTAGATTTCTTGAAACTGTTGTGAATGTTTTCTCCATATAATTTTTGGATGTGTTTACACACCCAGGAACAAAACGCCTCTTATTATCACTCATTTTGAAACATTAATGAAGACGAAATCCAGCGAAACCTACAGCTGTAAATGATCAACACATAAAAGCGCGCGTATTATAATGCACTCCGCTCACACTATCAAAGAAATGACGTCAATCGCTGCTAGCGTCGTGCAGGGTACGTTTTCTAGCCTCGCTGATTTCATTATATGTGTTTTGCGTTTATTTAATCACATTTTCATTTTTGAGACTTTTTGTGCTCGTAATGTGTTTTTAAAGAGGAATAACTGTCGAAATACATTATAATTAAAAATAAGTGGACATACCTATTGCCTGCCTCCATATATAAAGAGTATCAGTTTCTACCTTCAAACGAAAGGTAAAATAATAACTTTTGTATTCATCGACGAATATTTTGAGTAGGTATTCATTTATTTCTTGTGTGTATTTATACATTTATAAGTTTCATGTTCCAACTGACGACTCCTATGTCATTGTGAAATAACCATTGCAACATATTTATTATTATTTTATGGGAACAGTATTCCAGAACAGGTCAGATTTGTGCCTTATAAATCATAATCAGTTGACGGAAAGTGACATAGCTCTTGGCTCGATACAGAAAACCAAGTTTTGGCATTTTTGGCAATGAACATCACATGGTTTTCCCATGAAAGGGTATTGTTGTTCGTAATACCGAACACTGTAATGGGTGACTTCATTAGCATGGATAGTTCTGACAAAATTACGGTGACAACTGTGAGATCGGCATCTCTACAGAAAATATATGCTTGAGTTCTGTTCGCAATGAATTTCAAATGTACTCGTCAGAAATTTGTTTTGATAATATAAACCGGCATTGAACTATCTCCGCAATATGCGAACCATGCAGGTAAGGTTCTTTTTCGTGTCAATGACTTTCCGTTCCTATTCATCATGCGTCAGCTCGTGGGACAAATCAGAACGCGGCTCAAAATCAATACTTCAAGTTAAATATGCAACAAGATTTTTATTCAACCATCTGGGACACCAATATTGGCAGAGGATATCCCGGAAGTGTTGTATGATTTGGGTATTTGTATAGTGTTCTTCAAATAGGTTGGTATCAATGGTTGAACTGAAGTAGTTTTAAACAATTGGAAATAGCATGGATTTCCTCACATGTCCGAATCCTGGACAACGATAGGGCTGATATCGCTGCAAAGGAAGTCCCAGAGACTCCGAAACCGACTTTTTTCACCATGACTTCAGAGAAGAAAAAAATAAATACCAGTCATATGTAGGTTACACGATGGCATAGCATAAATAACAAACCCAAATACAACATCAGGTACATCATCAAAATGGGAAAAATAGGAGAAGTCTGGTTATTTTGTCAAGAATGCGAATCGGGCATTCGACGATCACCCTCTCTCAAAAAAAAGCAAGATATGAAAACTGACAGTCTCACTGTACCGCAAAGCATATTAGAGTGCCCGTGGATCTTTACATTCACGAAAAATAAATTGCAAAACCCGTTTAAATCAATAGTTTCTAGTCTGAAACGTCCATTTAACAAAGAGTTCCATTATATTTCTTTCATTTTGAAGAAATTACACATTTGAAAGTGTGCCGCTGACATTGTCACTTGATCAACTCAGAGAAAAAAATTCACACATTACCTATTTTTATTGTATTTATAGTTTTAAGATTTTCTGAACGGACCATATCCTTTTGATGAGAAACGAGCATTGGCAATACAGCAAATCGTAATAACGTGCTCATTATTCATCGGGTGAAATCAAATCAGATATAGTCTATGATTTCATTGTGACTTTTATCTCTTTGAATTTGATTTTTCAAGTATATTTTTCTGATAGGTCAAGGTCGTTTTTGCAATGACTAATATTTTAAATCTTTCTGAACTCTGCTTTGAATACAATAATAACATAACGTAAGTACGCACTTGGAAATGTTCTCCACAATAACATATATTTCTGCTTTCACACAGGGTTTATTCACTGCTTCGAAACACATTTTACGACGCGCTTCATCTTTAGGTGCACAAAAAAATGTTTATTAGAATTTTCACTGGAGCTCAGACAACCGGGTACAAAGCACTTTTTCGACATGTTCACTTTGTTGCATGGATACAGATACAGGAATCAAAAGAATTTTAGAATACTAACAACAGAAACTTTCAAAACTTTGAAAACCGCATTAACCTCAAATAAGAAATCACGTAGGGCCTGTTCGTGTGCAACATAAATATTTGATGGAACTGCTTGACTTGTGTCCAATTTTAATGTAAGCTAACAAGTTAAACAGAGACAAACGATTCTTATTGGTTTGCTCTATTCATTTATAAGTCCATGGTTTGCTCCGTGAAACAAACGAACGAACCCGTCTGGTACCAAATGACAACTGTCATACGACACATTTGAATGAGTATTTGGTGCACCACTTTAACAATGTTGTCAAGTCTAGTTTTGATGAACGTGACGTCACGAATCACTTTTCTTCTGATTATAGAGAAACTAGCGGTCATTAAAAAAAATTTAAAAAATCCGGAGTGATATTAGCGGATATCCTTTGTCATTAAAGTGTTTTCTCATTTCTCGTGGCCTTCACAGCCTTCACAGAGATAATATCGGCGTCCTGATGACTTTTCTGAAGTTGAAGACATTTCATGTATTATTGTTTGAATTGCATTGTACCACCACTAATGACCGTTTACGGTTAGTGCGGTAAATCTAGATAAATATAAAAAACGAAAACGAAATTAATGTTAAAAAGTTATGTTTTCAACATCTTTTTCATGTGATGGAAGTTATGTAGGTGAAACATCAACACCATCGACTATGGGCCAGGAAGAATATACAAATTATTTAAGAAATCGATATATAACTGGTTTCAAAATACCCGAACATCCTGTCACATCTGATGGCGATCGTATGATGAAATGGAACGACACAACAATTTTAATAAAAGAATCAAACCAAGAAAGGGGAACGTTGAAAGAAATGGCCTGCTTTCTTTTGATTTGGGAAGCTGAATACACTTGCGTAGAATAAATGAATAGGGGATTTTTTGTATAAACTGTATAATTTCTTAAATATGCAAAGCGCTTTCGACTTTCGACATCTTCAGTGCTTCCTAAAAGTAAATACTCTGATTGTGAGGGATTCTTGAAATTGAATTTATTAAATTTGTAGGTTACGAAATTTGGAAAAAGGTTTTAAAGTTTCATGAGTACTCACAAGTCAGGTACCAGGAACAATTACAATTTTTGAAGACATCTTATATGTATTTTATAAAATTTCTGGCTTTATTTCCAACGAAAATCATGTTAGAAATTGAAGGCCATGCGCGGGTAGGTCAAGTATTTTTGAAAGACAAAATTACTTCATCTGTCAAAGTCAAAGACTAAAATATAATACCAACTTGTGTTAGTAGTAAATTGAAATGTTTGGTTATAAAAGGGTAGACAGCATAATTGAATTGAAGGTTTTATTTTGAAAAAAGGTTGATCTGAAAGGATATATGGATTTAATTTTGATGAATAATTCTTTGGTGAAGTGGAAGGAAATCTCTACAAGTTCACTTGGGTATTCAAGCAGAAATCATTATTTGAAAGTTCTTTTGAAATTTCCAGTTCCTGACTTTATACAAAAAACCCCCTCTTCATTTATGCTTTCTTTTGTCAAGGAACTGTTTTTAACGAACTCAGTCGAAGTGGACCGCACTTGGTTTCCTATCTTCTCAGATACGAAGTGGGAAATAACAGAATGACGATTGATTGATACCGCACACCCTATGAATGAAGATTGCAAACGTCTTCCTTGATAATTTCTTGGCAGATGTCATTGGAATTTGTAAACAAATACCTTTTTATCTTCGAACCAGATAGAAATATAGTTTTAAACGAATTTTGCAATGGATGGCAGATATAGATCCCCGAAATGTCGAGAATTTTTTAGTTAATTTGAACTTTTTTTACAGCACAGCAAATCTCAGCATACTGACTAATTATAAGGTGCGGCTTTTTATGTCCCCCCTGTTAACTTAGGAACGGTTGGACGTACAAACAAGGAAGAAAAACCATTTTGAATGGTTTCACCGATACTACTCTTTGAAATAAAATACATTGTGGTTGCCCGATAAAGGGATGGGAAGGCACATAGATTTAAAAATTTATACATCGATGAAAACAGAATTCAATTCTCTTTTTAATCATATATTTTTTTAATTTTCGGTAATACCTATTTTCACAAATTTAACCTCTTTACCTTTCGAAATTTTCAAGTTCATGTGCTCCCAGAGGTATATACAGGATGTCCGTATTTCAAGCTCCATCATGGGGATCTCAATTATTATAAGAGATACGAGGTCGTTTAAATTAGGGCAAAGTTGGGCGTTTTCATGCTGAACAATTACCTATCTGAAAGAAAATTTGATGTGTCATTTTCAGTTTTCAAATTATTGGAAAAAAATCGTTTTTATTTTTTCAACTAGAACGTTCTTGAGGCACTTTTTTACAATGAATCTAAATCTATCATCGTATTTTCCAAGGCGTTCTTGATGCTAGAGTTACAACAAACAACTTTGGTTTTTCTTATGAGCGTCATATTGGATTCTTGCATTTTTAAAAAGTTTTTTTTTATTACAAGGATGTATAATATGATCGAATCTTACATGATGATCAAAATTAGGAAAAAATCGTTTTTGCCAAGGGTGCTTTGGAAAGAACGACAATTTTGTTTAACAAACTAAATTTTGACAGTTCAGTTAAATATTCGAGCAAAACTTTTGACCTCTTTCAAGTTCAAATAAAGAAAAGCGCGATATGCTTCAGATTTATCACGCCTCGCATCGAAATGCGCAAATTACGTCCGAAACGTATCTCCAGCGGTATCCAAAGAGAGAGCAACCAGCACAGAATTATTTTCTATTGCTCCATAGAAATTTAGCCGATTATAGTTCATTTGTAAAGCCTAGACGAAGGTACAACGATAAAGACAATGTAAATGAGATAGCAGTTTTGCAAGCGGTGGGTGAAATAGAAAAAAAATTACCTAGGATTTGAATTTTTCAACTTCAGGTTCAAGATAATCGGTCCGTTTCCACACGGGAAGTTGCAACAAATCTTGGCATATCGCATCAAGTGGTGTGGAGGATACTAAAAAAACACAAATATCGTCCATTCAAAATTCACATCACCCAAGTTCTCCATCCCGGAGATGCTGGTCGACATGTAGATTTTTGTAGATTCGTATAATGAACCAGTTGAAGCAAAATCCTAAATTTTTACGCAATGTAATATTCACGGATGAATGCGAATTCACAAACATGGGCATGTTCAATCGACACAATGAACACATTTGTTCCATTGAGAATCCACATGGACATCATGAACGGCGGCCGCAAGTACGCTTCGAAGTAAATGTATGCGTCGGTTTATTGGACAATAATTGGCCCATACATTTATGAAGAAAATCTGAATGCCGATCGTTATTTAAATTTTTTGAGTACCTTCCTTACGGATTACGTTGACAACAACATTCGTCTCAACCGGCTGAATACCCCTGGTTCCAGCAAGACGGCGCACCGCCGCATAACGCTATAGTCGGGGCTTGTTTTGCGAAAAGCCAAATCCTAGAAGCATTTCATGTAACAATTGGATAAATGACGTTAACCCCCTATTTCGACCCCGCTGAATCCGAAAATACCGTTTATCAAGTCGAAATTCCAACCGGAAGTGGGATATTCAAGATGGCGTTCAAAATACCCCTAAAATCCTATTATTTTCTACTTTTGGTCACCCACACGACTAAGGTGTCGATGTATATATTTTCGGGGGTGTAGAACACGATAAGACACTCAAGAATCAATTTGGAGCATTAAATGTTCATTAAATAATTAACTTTTGACGAAATGGGCCAAATTATAAGGAACTTGTCAAAACGTGTTGTATATGCTTGCATACGTTTTCGAGGGCGCTTAATACGTTTATGAGCTCGAAAAAGCATTTAAACATTGTTCAAGACCTTATTTCTTACATTTTGAAAGAAAATAATGTACTTCTTCTTCTTCATTTTCTTCTTCTCCATTCATGCACTTTGCCTTGCACTTGCACGTCTTGGTGCACGGCACCCTCCGCGGCTTCCTGCAGCCACACAGCTTCGTGCCGCAGAGCCCCTTGCAGCCACAAGCTCCAAATCCGGGACATGACTTGGGTATAGGTGGCAAAGTCATCTAGATTGGGACATACCGTCCATCAACAATCTTCCAGCAGCAATTAATTAGGTCTGGTAAATCAGGATACTGATCATGGGCTTTAATCCACACTAGTACCTAAAAAGAAAAATTTAAATCCCTCGATTTTTTCTATTTTCTTGTTTTTTTCTTGTTAATTTTACCTGGAAGTTACACCGAAGAATGTGTTGACGGAGGGCATTAGTGGTAGGTGGCAAAAACTCTAGCATTCGCACTGTCCCAAAAATTGCAACACAGGCTGCGTCTGCCGTAGTAATGTCCGGTCCAACCTAAAATAAACATGGTATTAGTATTAAAACGGCTAACATTTTTCTTTCACCATGTGTCTTAGAAAAGGGACGCAACAAACATTTTATAAAGCTTGCACCACAAACTGTTCAACCAAACGGAGATCCTCGGGGGCCAGATCAGGAGTCTTTCCAAGCTGACTTGGGAGTTTACAGTAGTTTTCTTCTATGTACTGCTTCCACCGTCCTATTTTTGTAACTGACGCTAACTTAGATGTAGTATCACATCCGGTGATTGCGTGGAAAGCCATCAGGTTTTTGATCTGTTGTGGTGTGAGCTTCTTACATTCGTGAATTGGAATATACTTTCTGTCTCGGGAAGTACCACACGTCACCCAGCATTCCTTGCATTTCATTTTTTCAAAGTGATATATGAATGATAAAATCACATCGGTGCCTCTAACAGAAACAACAACAGCCTCTCTTTCGGTTTTTACCGCATGGAGCACCATCCTGGTAGCAGCCTCTTCATGGTTGAAAATAAGTGTGTTTGACTCGGCATGCGTCTCATACACAAAACCACCAGCCACAATGACTTCCAGGCTGCCAAAGTCATACTTCATGGCTTCTTCCAAAACATATGAAAACATATGGAACACGTTTTCACAGGTTTTTTTAAATTTTGGCCCATTTTATCAAAATTTGATCGTTTGATGAACTTTTAATGCTCCAAATTATTTTTTAAGTGTCTCATCGTGTTCTACACCCCCCAAAACATAGACATCGACACCAAAAGTAGATAATAATTTGATTTTAGGGGTATTTTGGACGCCATCTTGAATATCGCACTTCCGGTTGGAGTGTCGACTTGATAAACGGTATTTTCGGATTCAGCGGGGTCGAAATAGGGGGTAAACGTGATTTATCCAATTGTTACATGAAATGCTTCTAGGATTGTAACGGAGGGCTTTTTTTGGAATTTAGCCCAAGAGTTGCTGAGTGTTTGTCAGAAATGCGCGGTCACCGCGGTCAGCGCGGTCACCTGATGTTTCTCCGCTGAATTATTTATTATTTATGAGGAACCATGAAAGATTTGGTTTTTAAAACCGTACCCATCGATACTGATGAACTGAGAAGAACCATAATCACCACTATTAGGACCAAGATAAGAAGACGGGACATATTGCGAGCTATTCAGAATCTGGAGAAACGAGTAGAATTTTGTTTAGAGGTCGGAGGTGGAGTATTCGAGCATTTTTTATAACTTTGTTTTGTTTTGTTTTGCAAAGAATAAACTTCTAACTTATTATGTCGTTCCTAATTCAAAGTCTTAGTTTTTAAGTAGGTAAGCTTGAAATGTGAACGTTCCAGATCCAAATTCAATTGAACTATCGAGATTTAGTTTGTTAAACAAAATTGTTGGCGTTCTTCCCAAAGAACTCTTCGCAAATACGATTTTTTCCTAATTTTGATCAGCATGTAAGATTCGATCATATTGTGTGATCCATCGTTGTAATCAGAAAAAAAATACTTTTTAGAAAGGCAAAAATCCAATATGGCGCTCATAAGAAAAACCAAAGTTGATTGTTGTAACTCTGGCATCAAGAACGCCTTGGAAAATACGATGATAGATTTAGATTCCTTGTAAAAAAGTGCCTCAATAACGTTCCAGTTAAAAACGTCTAGTTCTTTTGGTTTTCGCTTGAAAAAATAAAACAAAAATTACAAATTTCCGTTTTTTTCCAATAATTTGAAAACTAAAAATGACACATCAAATTTTCTTTCAGATAGGTAATTGTTCAGCATGAAAACGCCCAACTTTGCCCTAGTTTAACCGACCTCGTATCTCTTATAATAACTGAGATCCCCATGATGGAGCTCGAAATACGGGCATCCGGTATTTTCCGCTGGGAGTACATAACGTTGAAGTGTACCCCCTATCGGTGATACCATTCAAAATGGTTTTTGTTCCAAGTTTGTGAGTCAAACCGTTCAAAAGAAGAACAGGAGGTGACTAAAAAAATCCGCACTGCATAATTTCATTCAAGATAACAGTATTGTAAACGCAGTAACTTATCGGGGCAAATTGAATATTTTTTTCCTTGTATATATTTTCTTGAATTGAAATTTTTTTCACTTTCAGACTGAGAAAAACGTATTATAATGTTATATTATTGGACGGCGTCTTGCACAAAGTAATCAATCCATAAATTTGGAATTATTAGTTTCAGTTATTATTTTATTAGGGGCCATAACCTTTATTGCAAAAAAGATCCAACTCACAATAGGGTACCTAACACAACCTTATTCACAATGAACCAACACTCTGAATGAGTTAGACAAGTGAGTGGTTCCTTTCTACATAATAAACCAGTTGATTGCATCAGGAAATTAGATGTTTTGAAAGTACTGCTATTTACAAAATCAAATTAAATGAATAATTATTCGACTTGATTCCGAGAATTGGATAATCGTCCATTATCAACAGGTCGTCGATCACAACCTCCGTCTATTTTAATAAATCACTACATATTAATGAATTAATTAATTAATTCAAATCCGAAAATAGAATCCTAGCAGTTTTATGAAAATATTACCGGAACGGACATCATCAACGATGTGGATGGATTCAGTGTAGCGTTTGATTTTGAACTGGAACCCCCAGTGGATTATTAATAAGAGAAAGTGTTTTTTCACCTATCTCCTTAGGTAATGAAGTCTCTTAAACAAAATAAGCTAAATTTTGAATGAAGCAACCAACCCACAAAAGCAAAAATTCAAAGGAACGGAGTTATTACAGGAGGGCATAAGTACCCCTTAAGATATAAAAATAGTGGCTTGTAGCCATTCGCAGATCTAAGTTTACTCCAAAGAAGAATATGTAGCAGAGTGAAACTTACAAGAATAATAACTTCTTCGGAAAATTGGCACAAAATGGCACAAAATGGGCACAAAATAACCAGTACATTGAAATACCAAATTTCCACTTATGAATCACCAGCTTGACGCTCCTATTGCTAGATTCAAAATTCCCATGTGGTAACTGCACCATTCACGTTTTCTTGTTTCCACAGCTTTAGTTAAAGAATCGGCGACCATTATCTCTGACGAAATTTTCAGAACTAGTATCTAAACAAAATGATATTGAACATCGATATGTTTCGTTCTAACATGATGGGATGCATTTTTCGACAGATCAATTGCACTTTTGTAATCGCAGTAAATGGTGATTGGATAGTTTGTTGAATATCCTCTACAACGTGATGCAGCCACTGAGCTTCCTGAGTTGTTTCGGTTGTAGATCTTGCCACCGTCTGTTGCTGTTTACTCAGCCAGCTTATGACACCATTTGCAATTTTGAAAATGTAACCACTCATAGATTTTCTATCATCTCGATCATCCGCAAAATCAGCATCTGTAGACCCATGTATTCTGGTGTCATTACTACGCGAGTATATTAGGGACAGCACACAGTGTAAGGGCCTCAGCCCCCACCTAAAGTGCATACCTTACCGATCTCCCAACTGACGAAATTACCAGGAAATTTGGTATCAAGAACTTTTTTCAAACAGAATTAAATACCAAGAGAGAATGTAGCAAAGAATTCATTCGAGCACTGGGAAATAATACCATAACATGGTACACGGACGGATCCAAAAGTCCCGACGGAACTGGAGCAGGAGTCTTCGGTCCGCACCAAATACTCCGAACCCATGGGCCAGTCCCCAGCATTTTTCAAATTCACACAATAAAAAGGTGCATTCAGTTCAACCTCGACAGGAAATACCGGAACAAGCAAATCGCAATCCTTTCCGTTAGTCAAGCAGCCATCAAAGCGTTGAGCTTATATAACATCAACTCGAAGATGGTCTGGGAATGCCTAGACAAACTCTAAAATGATCTAGGCAGTAGCAACAAAGTGATCCTTCTCTGGGTGCCTGGGTACGTTGGAGTGGAGGGCAATGAACAAGCAGATATCCTGGAACGAAAAGGGGCATCAACGCCACTGATCGTGCCAGAACCATTCTGCGGACTTGGAAAATCTTACTTCCAAGAAGAACTCAATAAAACTGAAGAAGCAATGAAAGCAACACACTGACAAAGACTTCCAGGGCTGAGGCAGGTCAAAGATTTCCTCGGCAATTTCAACCGAGCAAGATCGAAGACACTGATTAATCTCAGCAAAACTAGTCTAAAGACAATCACGGGATTTCTGACGGGGTACTGCAGACTCAAAGAACACCTGAGGAAGCTAGGCTTAGAGGAGGACAGCACCTGCAGATTTTGTGGGAACATCCTGAAACACCCCACTATATATTGATGGAGTGTTATGCTGTACATCACAAGAGATTGAATATACTGGGATCACACCAGCTGACTGTGGGAGAAATACCACGAATAGACCCCTCAAAATCCTTGAGTTCCTCAAGGAATTGAGGCTTGAGGGGCTGCTGTTAACGAGAACACCTTGAGATAGCAGTAGAAGATGAGGCACAATAGATCTAATCAGGTCGCAGCGCACCATCCACACTTACCGTTATAGTATTTCCAATACTAATTGGAACAGCCCAGAGAAGGAATTCCCGCCTCGACGTAGGCGTCGGTATATTATTTTTCAGTGGTATTTCTTCAGTTACTTATTACAATCATAGCAGTCGATCGCCCAATGTAAAAGTAGACACATAGTATCTCAACTGAATTTTTCCATCCTGAGTAATTATGAAAAACTTAGAATTTTCAGGTACTTGATTTCCGAGTCGAAAACACTAAAATACAATGAAAACACAAATAATCAGCCCGGATACTCATTATTTACAACGAACACACGTCACTGATGAAGAAATATTGTGAAGTGGGCAACTAATTTGTATTCAGCCAGTCCAGCTAGCCGAGCATTTATTCCTCAACTACCCTTGATGGCTCGTTTACTATCTGGGCGACTAGGGGCTACAGGCCAGACATGTTTAGGATTATACCAGGGACGCTTTGCAAATAAAAGCACTGGTAGTATATACATTTGCCATTTGCCGGGCAGTGATTATGAACACCCCTTGTAGTGCTCTTATTTTTATTGCCGTTCCAATTAGGAATGGATAGACTATAACATACCATTAATTAAATTATATCAGTATTTTGATCAAATTTCGATTTTGACTGTGGACGTTGCTATCGCCATCGTTTGACTCTAGCGTAACATAATGCTTATTAGTGCAATTTGACTTTCCTTTCTAGGTGAAGATAATTTTTGGTTTGAAATTTGACCGTGATTGGAGTCCTCAGCCTTAATTTATGTTGCTCAAGAACCCTTATATCTGTGATGAGTTGAATTCTAAAAACCATGACTTTACTTATGCATGGTGCCCCAGAACCATATGGAAGAAACGACTAAACTTTTTCGAAAAATTGAAGTTATTTGAACCATGGTTTAAATAGTATTTAAACAATGTTTGAACTTATGTTTCAAATAGAAGAATAACTGGGAAATATTATTGATGTAACAAATATCACCCTAACTACCCAACTTTACTCCTTAGAAGAGAGAAAATAATAACATTGCATGCATGTACATAATATGGAGCCAAATTGAAAGTTTCGCTTCAATCACCTTTTAAGGTTATAAATCTGTGGTATGTGCGAATGTTTGCAGAATACACTAGTTACCATCAGAGCAGAACGGTACGGTCTTGAATATGTAACCACTGACGAGGAAGTGGTAATTTTTTCAAAGAATTACTCGTCTATCCATCGCTTATAAGGAATCATTAAAATTGCTCGCGTAGAGCGAACACTATTAGATTAACCGTTTCTGACTGAGAAACCGATAATTAGTGATAAATATACTTCGCTTTCATTTAAAAACAAGCCACCGTGAATAACTTCGAAAGTATGTAAATTCTGTAAAATCGCTGACATATATCCAAATATTTGGTGTATGTACAGTGTGCTAAATTTAATGTTGCTTGTGGAAATATATGTCATTGTCCGAAAGAAAATTGTTGATTTCAGTCATATTTTCCACTTGTGGAAAAAGGACCACGCACACACCTTATGGGAAAAAGTCTTTCGGTAAAAATGGCAGAATTTTTGATATGTTATAGCTGGTACCATTCTTCGTAAAAGTCTCCATTGGCCAACTCGATCGTATGACTAGATTCTGCGCTAGAGGGCGCCAAATAATGAATTTTGTGATTTTTGGAGAAAACAGCTGAATGAAAAAATATCAATATCTCAGTTTTATTCAATATTATGTGCGACTGGGAATTCCTAATGTTCGCGAGAGATATTTTTCCATAAATCAGAAACAAATACGCCATTATTTTTATACAGGGTAGTCAACAATATACTCAATTCTTCAGGGATTGAATTCGCCTACGAGGTTAAAAGTTGATTGAGTTTATGATTGAGGATCAATCGGAATGGTTTGTTAATTGACCAAAATGATAATGAAGCTATGAATACAGAGTGTTTGGAATAAGATAGGGTTCATGTTTTATATATATTTAATTACTAGAAATCACGAATTTTATTAATTTTGAGTGAATTCAGATAATTGAAAAACATTTACATATTATTTGTAATCGAGATAAAACTATTGTTCAACTGAGCGTTACCAATATCCGTGCATGATTTGTCCATAATACAAAAGAAAACGAAACTGTCTTTCTATAGGGTACTTTCAACATACTCAATTTTTAGTTGAAAGAATTCGACTGTTTTTATGGGCGACTGTAAACTGGGCCGATTATCAGGTAATGTTCACTAACGAGTATGTAATCTCGGCAGTCCAAAATTTTGTACCTGATTTGTATGTAAACTCGGCCGCCTATAATAACTACATAACTATAATTAACATGTTTTGAAGAGTTGAAAATTGGCGAGAAGAAGTGGAGTCGCAAACAGCCACGCATTCAAATGTCTAAGTAAGGTTAGTTCGTTCTGGTTCGATTATACTAAATAATTACTTTCTTACAAAATGTGTGTATTCAATTTCCACGCATTAAAATGTCTACGTAAGGTTAGTTGGTTCTGGTTCGATTACACTAAATAATGAAGATGAACCCAGGTTTGGTATCGGCCGAGATTACATACCTTATTTTGGGGTATCCTTCGATTGAGAAAATTAAAAAGCTTCAAGCGGCCGAGTTTGCATGTGCCCATTTATAGTCCAAGCATAGGTAAATATGAATAATACCAAATAACTTTTTTCAAAACAGCTTATCTCAATTCTCACAGTGACAACTTCCTTAGAGTGGAAATAGTAATGACGGAAATAGTTCGGAATCACTATCTGTACCAGAAAAAAATACTACCGTAATGTCACCGAATTATAAGATATCCAACAAATTATGAACAATATACCTTCCTCTAGGTTTTATAATCGAAGGATAGTGCCCATGAATAAATTCTCCTTGAATTCATATGGGTTCGAACATAAATTCGACGGAAATATCCTCAATTTCCTCGGAATATCAGATATATTTCTTTGAGCGACTCACAAAATATATTCGTATTTTATAGCTTGCTAAATCCTACAAAAACACAAAATCAATTATTTGGTGCCCTCTATCTCCGAACCTTTAGGTATTACGACAAAGTTAGGTTGAGGACGATGTCATGATTATTATTATTCAAATTGAATGGAGCCTTCCTTGTGTGAAACAATATGTATTTCACTTGAGTTTTGATCATCAATAATAATAAATTAACTTATCTCTCAGTCTCGAAGGTGGATTTAGTCACCTAAAAATTGATTATATGAAACTACCATGTAGAAAATACTTTTTTTTTGTTTTTTAGAGAATCATTCACGATCTTAGTAAATCTCAGTTGAACAACAGTTTTATATCGATTACAAATAATGAAAATGTTTTTCAATTATCTTAATTCACTCAAAATTAATAAAATTCGTGATTTGGAGTAATTAAATATACATAAAACATGAACCCTATCTTATTCCAAACACTCTGTATCCATAGCTTCATTATATTTTGGTTGATCATCAAACCATTCTGATTGATCCTCAATCATAAAGTCAATCAACTTTTAACCTCATAGGCGAATTCAATCACTGAAGAATTGAGTATATTGTTGACTACCCTGTATAAAAATAAGGGTGTATTTTTTCTCTATTTAATGGAAAAATGTATCTCGCGAACATTAGGGATTCCCAGTCGCACACAATATTGAACATAACTGAGATATTGATATTTTCACAAAATTCATTATTTGGCGCCCTCTAGCGCCGAATCTAGTCATACAATCGAGTTGGGCCAATGGAGACTTTTACTCAGAATGGTACCAGCTACAACATATCAGAAATTCAGCCATTTTCATCGAAAGACTTTTTCCCATAAGGTGTGTGCGTGGTCCTTTTCCATTTGAAAAAATGTACCATAAAATTATTTTAAATTTTTATCCACATTGTATGAAATGTACATAATTTTAAAAATATATCTTTTGCATATCCTTATCAATCAAGTCAAGTGGATTTCGTGGTGAAGAAAGTCGTTTATTGAGATTGTGACGCAAATATATAAATTTCTTTTTTCGATAAAAAAGATTTTTTAAAGTCAAACAATTCAACTTAATTATATGCAATACTCAGTGAAATTTATAGAGCCTTTGTTGGCGCATCTTATGGATCGCTGATATACAGGGTGTTCCATTTGAAAAATTGAATATTTTGCAAATTTTTATTTACAATGTATGGCAGGCTGCCTTTTGCACCCCGTACATCACAGGTCGATTTTAGATATATCATTTGAGAGAGTCACCAAGATACAAATTTTGACCAAAACCAATTTTGATGAGACTTTAGAAAAAGCTCTTGTACTAAAAATCGCTAAAACCGTCAATATTTTCGAAAAACAATATAAATAAAGTACATTTAATTTTTCGAGTAAGAACCGAAAAACTGATAAAACATACAGATTACCATTTAATAAAACGAAGTTGAGCCCTACCCAGAAAAAATTTAACTCACTGTGTGCTGTGTTACCGGCCATATTTTTAGTGATAAGGTAACATCATTAAAATAAGTTGTTATTTTCCTGTTTTCCAAATGGAGATATAGAGCACGGCACCACCATTGCAGGACCCTGTATAATGAGAATTCCAGAATCTATAAATTAAATTGCACCAAGAAACTTGCGCTCACTGCATTACATATGATGTGTCATTTCACAATTATTTCATAACTATCGAATAATATATACATCTACTATTAAGATGGCAAAAGAAAGTTACTACCATAATAGACTTATGGTCGATTTCACCAACTAATTCCTGAAGATAGAAAATACCTAAATCGAATTTAGGAATGCCCAAGTGCAATTTGCGTTTCACCAAGCGTTAAGTAATGCCCAAAAGTGGAAGGATATTCCTAACTTAGGTATTTCCTATCACTCTTAAGCATAACTTAACGTGTGGTGAAACGCAAATTGCACTTGGGTATTCCTGAATTCGATTCTATTGTCTATTCTATTGTTCTTTTTTGTTATTCTACTATGGCAAACTTCAAAATAAACGTTATTATTATTATTACTATTTAGGTATTTCCTAACTTTAGAAATCAGTTGGTGAAATCGGCCATTAGTGGCTCTGACAATCAGTGGTGGATTCAAGGAGGGGTAAAGGGGGATTATACCCCCCAAGCCTCGTTCGAAATGTTCAAAATTCGAGAGTATAATTAGCTTTCACCCAAGACAAGCTATAACCACAGCTTACTTACAGCTTCCGAACTCTTTTGGCGGGAAGGGTTTGCACCGATCTGCTGGCGCAGCGCTTATGCCCCGCCTCTTGGGCTAGAAGACTGCTGTGACGTGCGGTCGGGTAATAGGCGTTATTATTATTATTCGTTGAGCGATCATAGTCATAGTCATAGTCATAGTTGATAATTTTGATTGTTTGGTTTGGTTTTCTAACGTTTTGACTTTTGATAGTGAAATGAGTGAGAAAAAGCGGGCCATGTGTGTGCAGTGAAAAACTGTTTTATTAAAGGGTACAACTCTAAGAAGAAATTCTATCGTTTTCCCAAGGATCCTAATCGGTGAATATATAGTACCAAAAAATTTCAATTAATATTGTACCTACCCACGAAAGTCTATATGATTAAAAATCCTACTGATAAAAACATAATAAATCGAGTCCCGGGTTTCAATATAAGGTACGTTAATTGAGTCCCAGTTTCCAAAATAAGGTAAGTAAATTGAGTTCCAGAATATTGTTACAGATGAATCAGAATTACCTGAAACTACATGTAACAAAATATAATTTTATTTACCTTCTACGTAAGGTTTTAGTTCGTTGGGTTCTCTATACTAAACTACGTATATTCAACTTGGTGCCAAACAAAATATAATTTCATTCTATATATTCTACGTGAGAGTGTTAGAATGACAACTTGGTACATTTGAGGCCAATAAAAAATGGGACAACTCTTATAGCAGAGTTTTGTCAATAGACCGTCAGATAATGACAGATTTTGCTGGCTCATTTTCCATTTTCAGAAAAAAATGTTTTTTTTTATTTTCTCGCTTATGGCATTTTAAAACGTTAACAGGTGTAATAGTAATCTAATATTGAAAAACCAAAGCCATAAGATTTGAACGTGCTTAAAGGGTTGAAATGAATTTGTGTTATGAATATGTCATATATGGTATTTAACACTGGATATCTGTCAATGCCACAGGTCAAAATTCCCCGTGATTATTTTATTATACCTAATAATGTTCTATTACTTTCAAACAAAAGGTGGTATACCTACTATGTTTCAAGAATAACGTGGAGTAAATTCTCAGAAAACAAACAATTTGGTATGCAGAATGAATCTACCTTTTCTTGAGTGTCTCTTTATTTATAAATGGGTCTGTTGTGATATGGGTATTCACAGTTTTTATTGATATTTAATAGGCGCCTTTTTAGTCTACGACGATTAATTTTAAACAAAATGAATCATTTATAAATAGATATTTTTATTTACTTTTTCATCTTTTATTTTTACAGAGCTAGGATATGGGCAATGAAAGCCAATCGTGAAGACCTTTTAGAAAAAGTGAATGATCTATATAATGGCTACCGGCTATGCGAAAACCATTTTGCAAAAAAACTTTTTACGAATCACCTTCATACACGATTGGTAGCCACTGCATTGCCAACTCTATTTCCGTCTCTTGAAAGCAGTTCTAGATCTGCGAAGGATGACCATTCATATAGTTCACCCCCGCTACTTTGTGCGAAGATACGAGTTCTTAATGACAGAACAGTAGTTCCAGCTATTGCAGAAACTGACTCAGGATTTATCTTTTTATTGTTTTTTAAAGGCATACGAAAATAACAATAGGGATACATTTGGAAATCTGCAAATGCCGAATGATAAGTTTGTCGACCTCATTTGTAAAATTGAAATTATATTTCAAGAAAGCTTTGAAAAATTCGCAAAAACAAATATTTGTAGCGCACATTACCTTTTAGTCATCCTCGTAAATATTTCCCGAAAGAATTTGTACTTAGATTATATTTAAGAGTAAGAATTTATTACACTTTGAAAACAATAAATGGCAATTTTAAAAATATGAACAGAAATAAAATGATAATATGGAGAAATCTGTACTCACTGTATATGTTGTAAAAATATATTCTGTTACTTGTCCATCTTTTATTTTTCAATTGTGCAATAAAGTTTATTAGAATCCTAAACACGTAATTTTATTATTTAAACTAATTCTTCTCATAAATTCAAGTAAAAAAACCCTATTATTTCCTACCTATGTCGGGTACCTACCTAATTTCATTGTTATAATAGGGAATACTGTAATACAATTTTTTGACTTTCATGTTGAAATAATCTACTACGGTACTGTACTGTCAGGCCGAACGCCGAAACTAAATATCTTAATCCGGCCCCGACTTCTAACCCAAGTGAGACAAAGACCGCGCCATTCCATCTCGCTTGGTTCCCAATCGCCAGATCAAAGGCGCCGCTCGGAGTTGTGGAGCTGAGTGGTATATAAGCTGTGCTATAACGTTAAACTACGTTTTCAGTTTCCAGAATTCAGACGCACTGTCCATGTCAACTCCCTATCGAATATTGCCAGCCGACGTATTGCATGACAAAATTCAATCTTACGAATGATACGGATCTATTGACGATTAACCTTAAGTTGAAATTATTTTTTTGGTCGGAATATTGAAAACAGAATCCAAGCAAAATCCCCGATTGTGCTCTCTCAGCTCTCAAGGAGTGTAGTAGACAAATGTATCCCTGTATAAACATGTTTCTACAGAATTTACGTATTCAGCAGAACGAAGTTTCTCTAGCTTGAGCTGATTGAGGTCTACCGTGTCTCAAGATAGATTATCTGAGCTTGTTTCCTTACATATTCACAAAGAAGAAAATTGTAATTTTTTATATAAAATAGATTTTTATTATTGTTACTTGATTGTGAGCTGTTGGACTGCCAAACATTTTGATTTACTATTCTCATAAACAGATTGTTGTCTGTTTTGATTAGTCATGACGAAAATCAAAACTGATTTCTTTTTATTTTTTTGATATGTAGATATGATATGATGATTTCAATTATTTTTATGTTGGACAGTTACTGTTGACTGGAAATAGATTTTCATCATATACCCATCTGAAAACACTATATTCACATGCTTATTTAGCATACCGAAAAAAGATTTTTTCCGTGCGCCCGCACGGAAAATTTTACGGTGCGCAGTATATAAGCTGTGCTATAACGTTAAACTACGTTTTCAGTTTCCAGAATTCAGACGCACTGTCCATGTCAACTCCCTATCGAATATTGCCAGCCGACGTATTGCATGACAAAATTCAATCTTACGAATGATACGGATCTATTGACGATTAACCTTAAGTTGAAATTATTTTTTTGGTCGGAATATTGAAAACAGAATCCAAGCAAAATCCCCGATTGTGCTCTCTCAGCTCTCAAGGAGTGTAGTAGACAAATGTATCCCTGTATAAACATGTTTCTACAGAATTTACGTATTCAGCAGAACGAAGTTTCTCTAGCTTGAGCTGATTGAGGTCTACCGTGTCTCAAGATAGATTATCTGAGCTTGTTTCCTTACATATTCACAAAGAAGAAAATTGTAATTTTTTATATAAAATAGATTTTTATTATTGTTACTTGATTGTGAGCTGTTGGACTGCCAAACATTTTGATTTACTATTCTCATAAACAGATTGTTGTCTGTTTTGATTAGTCATGACGAAAATCAAAACTGATTTCTTTTTATTTTTTTGATATGTAGATATGATATGATGATTTCAATTATTTTTATGTTGGACAGTTACTGTTGACTGGAAATAGATTTTCATCATATACCCATCTGAAAACACTATATTCATATGCTTATTTAGCATACCGAAAAAAGATTTTTTCCGTGCGCCCGCACGGAAAATTTTACGGTGCGCTGATAACATTATAGCTGCCTATTTACATGTCAAAATTAAATAATATGTTGTTGGCAGTTCTCTAGAAATCGCAAATCGTTTGAATATATCCTTACCAACAGGGTGAATAACGCTTGTTTTGTGGCTATTTCTGGATATTTTTGTACCATAAATATTTCAATTAATAATACATGTTTTTGTTTCTTCATCATTGAAAATAAATGTTTCTTAACAATCTGTGGTTTTCAGGAAGATATAATGGAAGATTTCGTTCATTACTCGCCCATAAATGCTTTTTCCGTGCTTGCACAACTTCCCGTGATCGGCTTCGGCTCCCACGGGAACATGTCGCGCACGCACGGAAAAATCCTAACTTCTGAACTCCTAATTAAATATACTATATCATGGAAGGACGGTTACCATCATCTCCGGATAGGGGCGACTGATGAATTCCTCTCTTTCATATTGTAAATTTAAATTATTCTAATTGGATGTACCTATTGTTGAATATTTGACAAAAAAATATTATTTTTATTATATTATTTTCCTATTTTTGTGACACACCGAACTTTACTGTTTGTTTTTATTTTCATATGTCCATGGAAAATGTAATCGTATTTTACTTTTCTTATATGAAAATTTTTATATTCATTTCCTGCCTTAACCAGTACCCTGGATCCGCCACTGCTGATAATGAGCTCAAAGAGTCTTAGTCAATAATAAATGATTTTTACTGTTCTATTGCTCAACACTTGAGCACTTGAGTGACAAAATAACGGCCAAACATGATCCCTTAATAAACCTGGAACAATACAGAATTGACGAATCTTGAAGGATATCAAAAACAAAACCAGAGCGAGCTGTGATGAAATCTCTATCAAAATCATCCAAACCTTTGCTTTATGTGCCCTCAACGTACTGGTCACTATTCTATCTCTATCTCCATACTGGCGAATTTCCCTCCTTCTTGAAAACCTTTGTTACCATTCCCTTGCACAAAGGTGGAGATCTGGATGATCCCTCTACTATTCCGATCAATCTCTCTTATTCCTACTATTGCCAAAATCATGGAAAAAATAGTCATCAAGAAGCGTTTGTTAGAATTTTCTAACTTTCATAAAATAATTAGTGAAAATCAGTTTGGTTTTCAGAACAAAAAGTACGAATTACAAAATTCTCTCATTTTTCATGAGCTCTATTCAGAGATGAATGCTGGAGAGACACATTATTGCTGCTGTAGTAATTTGTGATCTAACGACGTCATACTGCTAAGAAAACTTCAACTGTTCGGATGCCGAGGTGTGACTCTCACATGGTTCGACTAATATCTTTCTGGGCGATATCAAATGGTTGACATAACGAAACTATCAAATAAAAGGGAAATCTCATCAGGAGTTCCGCAAGGATCTGTGCTCGGACCCATTCTTTTTTTGTTATATGTTAACGATCACCTCACTAAAACCAAGAATTCTGGTAAATTCACTCTCTTTGCATACGATAGCACTATAGTGTGAATAAGCAAGAAGACCTGGGAATTGCATGATATAATAACAGTAAACTTGAAAACTGTGAAAAAGTGGTGCGATGCAAATAAATCATCTTGGCATGCAGAAAAACCCATTCGATGCTCAATTGACGAACCTTCGTTTGGTCAAGGCGTGATAGGAAATAAAGATTGCACTAAATTTCTGGGTGAACTGAAAAATCTAAAATTTGATGACCATGTTAAACAACTCAAAAGCAAGATCTATTCTGGATGTCAGGCAGTGAGAGTAACTTCTAATGAATTAGGACCAGGAACTGCCAAAATGGCTCATTACGCTCTTAAAGATTCTCATCAACATAATGGAATACCTTTTTGGGGAATGTGTAGATCAATACTCTCATTGAATTGCTCATTTTACAGAAAAGAGCCGTTAGATATAATATTAAAGGCCGCGAATTCTGTAGAGATATACAGTGTGTCCCACTTACCATGCTCACCATGGGTATCTTTTTAATGGTGAGAGAAACGAGGTTGGTTCAATGACACCAAATGTGGAGTTTATCAAGGCCAACTATAATGTGAAAAAATATTTTGAATAAATCCATTCGTTTTTGTTTTATACGCAAAAAACAGATTTGGATCAATTTCACTTTCTCCTCTTTATTTATGAAAATATTCGACTAGGAATTTCACATTCTCATGGCAGTTTTTCATTGACATTTCGAAAAAAATATGAAATGTATACCAACTCTTCTAGAATTTGAGATATCAGCACCAACTTTTATTTTTCAAATGTAGGTCATAGCTCACTTTGAATAACTTTTTTATCTCTTACAGATTATATGTCACAGTAAAAGTTTTTTGTTGATAACAACAGAGTTATCGTCATTTATACAAAAACAAGAACAATTTTGAAGTTGCCATCTTGAATTTATAAATTTTAACAAAAAAAATCATGTTCTCCGACCTCAAAAACCCCCACATACCAATTTTGAATGGAATCGAACCATAATCACAAATCTCGTCCGCCATATTGGAGGAGCCGCCATTTTTTATTTTTTATTTCAATAAAAATGCCATAGTGCATCGTCACCGGAATTATGAACATCTGCCAAATTTCAAGTTATTAGGACCGCCAAAGTGGGTCAAAATTCACTTGCAACAGACATGAAAATGATCACAAAAATCTGTTATTTGCGTATAAAACAAAAACGAATAGATTTTATCACATTTGGTGTCATTTAACCGACCTCGTATCTCTTACCATTAAAAAGATACTCATGGTGAGCATGGTAAGTGGGACACACTGTATACGCTGGTAAGAAAATATTTACCGTTACAGCATTATTAATATTGGAATCAGTCTATCTGGTAAAGTTACAAAAATCAAATTTTGAATCGACTACTAATCATTATGTTACCCGCAACAATAGTTACAGTTTGAAATTTCTATAACTCACCAAAAATTTTACTAGAGAGTCTAATTTCTGTAATGGTGGCAAGATGTATGATTTTACTTAACAGTTGATATTACATAGTCAATCTTGAATAAAAATCAATTCAGAAAAACTGTAAAAAATTTTCTCTCTGGGACACCTTACTAATCCTTGCAGGAATTCTTCCATTCATTATATTAAATGCATATCCCAAGTTTTATATATTGCGTAGGTATTCTGTATATTTTTATATTATTTGATGTTAGTTCTGTCTACATTATTTGTTTTTTGCATTTTTCTAACTGTCCTCGAAGTGTCATATGAATTCGTGTATGTCTATAATCTGTTTTACTGTGTTTTAAATACACCTCTAGCTTTGTCAACAAGAGATCTCTTCTGACAATAAAGCATATTTATTATTATTATAACATATCAAAATTTCAGATAAATAAGCCGAAAGCCATTTCATATAGAAAATGTGCGGGTTCCTGTAACAATTATTCAGGTCCTTTTGTCTGTTCTAAGTGTAATTTACATTACAATTTGAATCGAGAGCAGTTCAGTGAAGTTACACAAAAGAATGTGTCAATCCAATCGGCAAATGAATACTTTAACCGAGTGTAAATTACAGTAAGTGTAGGACAGTCCTAAGTTCTACACTTCCATACAAACGAAAGGACCTTGTGTAAATAAGCGAAACAAACATCTGCAGTTTGATCTAGTACGAAAAATCTTCGATTTCTCACCTTAGATGGATAGAATATACTCCATAAAAACTGTCAGAACACTTCATACATAAAAAAATCTAGAAATAATATCCACTCGGCCTTGAAGTCACTCGGATCCAAACGCAAAGCGTGCTCTTGAAACTCGCGTTTCATCCACGCTACGATGCTCGAAATTGCATAAGAAGAGGATGTGGAAGTGAATAGTGAAATACACCAGCGTAGTGGTGAACGACTGTTCATAGAAAGTACGCCGTTGGCCGATATATAAAACACGCCGAAGAATTACAGTCACACAAAGCCTTCCACATCTTCGTACAATCATGAAGGCATTGGTGAGTACACATATTTTCATTGTGTGGTTGTGGTTTTTCGCCAGAAGTGATAAGTGGTTTTTCGGCGTTGTTGGATACTGAGGACGGGAAGTGACCGCAGTGCATTTTTAGAAACGTCGGAGTGAACTAGGGAAAACAGCACAGAGAGATTCAATTAATATTTTATCTAATTATTGATATTTCACATAACTGTGGCTTATCTAGAAAAGGCACTAATTTGTGTTTACTAACAACATATGATGAGTTTCGGAAATATTTAAAATCACTAAACGTTGTTTTAATCTCTCTGTGTATGTCGCGAAACCAAAATTTTTAAAGTACTTATTTTTTCAAGCCAGTATTTATTTCGTCAAATCAATTCAAATCAAATCAAATTAATTTATTCACTACTAGGAAATGCTATATAGATTATGGATTAATCTAGACAATTACAAGGATCATCCCAACTAACAATTTTTGAAAAAAAATTTTTAAAATAATTTCAGTTTTAAAATGTTTCACAACAGCTAAAATTGCAAAATTGGCACCATTTTATGAAAGACTTAATTTTCCGATAATATTTTATTAAGCCTTCTGTGAACATTAGAACATTGTTGCTGAAAAAAAACTCGACACTGCCTTCATTGAATATTTTCATTGAAGCGTTCCTTACAGTACGCAATATACTTTACTATTTCTTACATAATGTTTATAAAATACCTAAATAACTGTTTTCTAAAAGCCCTAAAAGTAAATTCAGGATATAGAGTGAAAATGCAATATATAATTAGTTATTTGTTTTACTAGGCATAAAAGCACAATATTTAATGCCGCGGCTGGTGTTTCATAGCCGAGCGTAGCGTGTCTATGAAACCAGCCAATTTTTTCATCAAATTTGTTCCAATTCCACGCAAAATCGACTTTTTCATATTTAAATTGCGTTTCATTATCAATATCCAAATAACTAAATTATTTTATCAAAGGTAACTGGGACCTGCGTTACTATTTTTACCGCTGATGACGTTTGTTGAATATGTTTGTTTACTGTTTACTTTGTCATTGTCAATTTTGAAAAGTTGTCATGTTAGAAATGGATTTACTGCAAAGTGAGGATGAATTGATGCAATTAACACCACCTGAGATAAGAGACCAGGCGCGAGATGTGGAATTTAACCTTTTACCGGAAAAATCAAGAACTGTATATGAACTCACATACAGCAGATTCATGGAATATAGACAGAAGAAAAATATAGGATCTTTCTCTGAAAATGTGCTGATTGTCTATTTTTCCGATCTTTCAAAGAAATTGAACGAACTTTTTCTGCTTAGGCAGTAAAAGTGGACTTTTTCTGCCTAGGCTTTAAAAGTACAACTTCTAAGCCTGCCAAGTGTCATTAAAAGGCCGCTTTTAATGTAATTATTTAAATCAATAACCATTCAAAAATTGTTATCCACCGATTTGATTCTTGTTTGTGGAAGTGTCGATTTGTTCCAAGCATGAATATTTCACAATAGTCAAATATTTACTAGCTTTAAAATTGGGACAAATGCGTTTTTTTTTATTCAACTTTTAACATTTTCATATTCCCTAATACATGGTGTCTTCTTATAAAACACTTGTATAAATATTTGAAGAAGATCAAACTTGATAATTTGGCAGGCTCGTACTGCTCTTGAATCAGTTTTGTTTCAATGCACGGTTTTCTATTTTGAACATGAAAATAATGATAAGATAATAATTGTATTTTTCAGAACGATTCTTAATTTGGCGGAGTAGAAAAACTTGAGTGGAAATTAGCGAATGAGACTGACATGGGAGATTACGTACAAAAATTCAGTTAAAAGTCAACAAAACAATACATTCTCACGAATACTGATCACTTTCTGCTCCTAAAATGAGTTTTTGAAATGTCAAAGTGGGTATGAATCCAGACAGCACTATTATGATCAAGTAAATAATTCAATTCTATTAAAAATTTGTTGTTTTTCATATGGTAGTAGAGATGGAACGCTATAATAGTTATAAGGTGGTGACTGAAACCGCAATATACTTTTAAGGGCAGAATTGTTTCTAAAGATACTTTAATACAACTCAGCGTCACAGAAGCTTCTTCGAAATAATTTAACAAGAGAATTGGAAGTATCACTGACATGCAATGAAAAACCACTATGAAACAGTTGCTAGGTTGACAATTCAGCAAAAAAGTTTTGAGAAAATTAACAACCACGACTTATTTGGAAGTTTACGTAAAAACAGTTTGTTATTTGTTTTAGAAGGTTATTTTGAAATACATTTTTATATTTTGTAATGAAATTGAAAATATTGCCAAAATGCAATAAAAAACCATTATAAAATATTTAAACTTTATAAGGAAAAATGTTTTATTAATTTGTTATAAAACTTTCTAATCATTGTTTTGTGAATGCTTTATGAGATATTTCATAATTTTGCTGTTTAAACGCTTAGAAGATACATTCATAGGACAATTCAGTAGTCGGCAACAAAATAATGGTAATTGCAGCACTAATATAATAAATTATCAGTTTAGAACTGAAAATTACTATAAAATAAAATAATATGATAAAATTCAAATTCTAAATCATCTGCGCTGGTTGGGATGGACCTATTCAGATATCTATAATTAGAATATTAAACATAAATTAATAGTGAGAGAAGAAATAACGAAAAAATCAATTTAAAAAAATCTATCTGGTAGTCGTGATTGTGATAATTATTTCTCACTATTGTCTCTCAAATAAATATATGCCGAAATGATTCTATTACCGGCGCGATATTATTCTGGCAAGTAGTTGTTTAAAACTGTTGCAGGTGAATTGAGAAATAATGGAATATAGAAGCTGAATGAATTGATATTACTGCAAGAGTAATGTCCATCTTTTACAATATTTTCCAAACATTTCACTCCTGCGTATGCATTACTGATCTACGTGCTTCAAGACATGATTCCTTTGGGAATTTATTTTTTCCCAGCCCACAGCCTGACTGTAGAAGGTTGACATCCGAAAAAGACCATGTCAGGAAACGAATTTCCTCCTTAAAATCAAACTTTCAATCAATTCGTGCTTCAGTTATTACTTAAATATATTCCTCGGCTTATTCAGTTGCGGTTAGCCCCCGCAAAAAACAGATAATTTTTTATGGCATGCATCAAATTTGATCAAAACATCACGTCACACCCTCAGAAGTCTTCTAAAAACTTGTGCAAGCCATGGAAGACGCGGCCCTTACCTTTTAACGTGTGATGCCATGCTCGAGACAGGTGACCATGCTGGGAATGGAAACCCACGACCCTACGCTTGAGAGGTGAATGCTCTACCAGCACGACCACCACGGCCCATTAGTTCCATTCTTCTGACAAGTCGAAATAAAATTTTCTTTCTTCAAATTTTTTTTTGTTGATGTTATGATAATAGATCTATGCCTTCATCGAATGGTAGTTCAAGCCGTTCTTATGATGATTTTTGTTTATGGTCAGTGATTTGAATTGCTCTAGATGGTATTATATTGGTTGGTTTCGGCCTGTTAGTACCCCAAATAAAATTGGTTTTTAAATTAATAAACTCCAAACATTTCGTAAAGGGAAACATTCTCAATTGAAAATTGTACGAATACATGACTCTTCTGGAAATGGAAAAACCTACGATAAATAAATCTTTGTATTCCTTGATTTATCATGCATCCAATTTCAAAATTTATTCAGTTCAGATTACCATTATAAATGAAAAAAATTTATATAATATACACTAACTCCTACTAATGTTCAATACAAAATCTAGATAGGACTTAATAGATTATAAAAAAAGTTGAGATAAATAGAGTATGAAGAAAGTTGATTATTATACTATATGCTATCCATATCAATGGAAAAATTCGAAGACAACCATTTTTAAAATTGAATAACAAACTTCTTTTCACGATCACTCATAACTCAAAGAAAGTCATTGACTTATCAAACAAATTCAAGTATTTTATCCCATGACTTTTAAAAAGGTTGGGAAGCAATGTTTGCAGCCTTGTTGTTTTATATCTAGTATGACAAATACACAGGCAGACCTACATATGATGTTCAAGATTTGGCAGTAATTTTTCAATATAAATTATTTAGCCAGGTTTTCGCGGTGTAACTTTCTCTATTGAAAAATTAACCACCATACAGTTCTTGAATTGTTTATTGAAATCAATTGAATGACCTATTCCAATTAGCCACATTTTTTCACCTGTCAAATACTTACATGCCAACTTGTTTTTTTCAAATGTGATGTCATATTTTTTTTATAGAATCTGCCTTTCTGAGATTAACCGTATAGAGCAGTATACATTTTCAATATAATTACGTCGAGAAATATAAATTATTTTGAAATTAAACTGCCGTTTTCTACAAAAATAGAACATCGACAAGAAAGTGGAATTTGTAAAAAATAATCAAAAATATAGTTTTAGTCTAACACATGTTCGAAAAACCATTGATTTCAAAACTAAACTGTCCTTTGTTCCTAAGAACGTGCCTTTTCTTCGAAGACTGACTGTTCATCAACCTCTAACACTCAACGCGTAATCATATTCTTATGATCTTCCATATTTGCGAGGGGTCCAACCTAAACACGTTCTTTGAGGTAGGGCCAGACAAAAAAGTCCAGTGTGGTAAAATACTGTGACCTAGCAGGCCATTTTACCCCCGTACTACTCAAGATAATTATGACGAAAATGTATAGGTACTGCTTTATATAGAGAAAGGTAATAGAAAGAAGAAGTTCTTTTTCTATGGCATTTTCTTAGAAGAAATTGATGTTCTTTTCTAAGATACAATACGATTTAATGCTGTAGGATAACTAGTTGATTTTTTCTGTGAACGTATTCACTGTTACTTTTCCATTTTATTACGAACGGTGTCCAGTCTCCTCAAAAAGGAAGAAAATAATCAGCGAAAAAATAAAAAAACATATGACTACCCACCGCAGACTAATTAAATTAGTTGCAATTTCATGTAGCATATGTCATATTTCGTCTGCTCACTAATATTATCAAATTGAATTTTTTTTTCTAATGACATCACAGTAGCAACTGCCTTCGTCACTAAAATCGATTTTAAGGAATCTGGTTTATATTAGTTCCAATATTGTTATTGCTGCTTCTGAGGATTTTTTCTGAAAACCTGGGAGATTCGTAAAAACAAATTTTACAAAACAAATTTACTAAGTATTCCACACAACCGAGAAGTGACTCAATCAACTTTGTACTGGCTGGTATTGTATTTTCCAGATAAAAACTCTCAAATTTCATTGGATGAACCAACTACTTTTTTGATGCGAACATTTCACGGTTATCTTTCATAAATTGAAACATTCACATCTTCAACTATCTTGATTTCATTTATATTCCATTAGTTCATTCTATAAATCTACTTTTTTGCAAATGAATTAGCATACAATTTTTGCACAACTGAAATGAACCTAATATCATACATATCATAGAAGAGTACGTATGTATCATCATCTTTCTGGTAGTGTTGGCAGAGGCAATCTCCCAAGAAGATTGTTGATGGTTTTTAACCCATTTCTTCGTGTCCTGTTTAATGTTCCCAAACGGGATTCCGCAGTATAGTTCTGGTCCGATGATTGTTGATGCTGCCCCCGCTCTTAGGCACCTGCACTTCCCCTGGATGCCCCATGACCTGGTACCCAGACAAGTTTCACCTTGTTCTGTGCTCCTAGGTCGCTGAGGTTTTTGTGAGTCTCCTGAACTAGTTTGGAAAAAACCTGCATTATTGCAGGGCCTTTATTGCCACTCGACTGTCGGAGAGAATGACTATTGGTTGGTTTCTAGGGCCCCTCCTTATAATCTCTCTCGTGCAAACAGAAATAGCCAATACCTCGGCTTGGAATATTGAACGTTAGACTAATGACTTGCCTTGGTTTCCAGCCCCTACTCCATTGCATATCTTACAACAATCTATGTACCAGATTTGCCCTCTTGACAACATTGGTATGGCCTTTGATGTATCTTCATCATATTTTATGATGGTGGTAAATGTTCCATCAAAGGAGTAGATTGGAATTATTTTGTACGACATCTCAGATGTGTCGATTTTTACGACCTCCATTATGTTGGAGTAGCCTAGGTTATTAACCTGTGGTAGAAGTCCATTGTATCCCGAAGTGAAGTGGAGTGGAGTAGATTTACGATGCAGAAAAACACAAATGATGACTTTGTGTTTTTCTGCATCGTAAAGCCTAGGTTATTGCCCCAACATTGGCCTGGGTACTTAGTGGAGGCTTCTATCCTCGCCTCCACTGCACATGCAAATGCAGAGGAGGGAGGTTCAGTATCACCTCCAGGCTAATCGTAGATGTGATAGACACAGCACCAGTAGCCCCAAGCATAGCCCCAAGCATAACCAGTCTTGACCGCCACAGCAGAGCTCTATACATTATCGAGGGCCACAATATCGCTGTTTGGGTCCAAGTTCCCAAGTTTTGCTGAAGCCTGGCAATCATAAGTGATATTTCTGCTCTTGTTAGCACTTTTTCCAGATGTTTGTTCTAGGTGAGCTTTGAGTCTAGGTTTCACCTCAGGTATTCTGTCTCTCCTGACTTCTGTAGGCTTTCACTTATTCGAAGAGCTCTGTTGGTATCTATAGGTTTCTCTTTCTGGTGAAAGAGGCAATCGCGGTTTTTTGAGGGTTGGACTTGAGTTCACTCAGTACCAGTACCGAGACCGCACGAAGTGAAAGTTCATGCATAGATGTAGTGACATTTGATGTATTTTTCACAGTATTAAATCTGCCCAGATCCTACATATTACCTTGATGCGAAATTATTTGCATTAAATCTCTAATATGATTAATTATTTTTTAATAATCTATATTCAGTGAGATTTTAAAAATTTTCAAAAAGGTTTCAAAATATCGTCAAATTATATGAAATAACTGCATTGCGGCACGCCAGCGGTACTCACTCGCTCTCGAACATACTCAAGCACTTGTCACTTCCATAGCAAAAATTTCTCGTAAACTGTGACTAAAAAAATTCTCATTTGTTTCAGTTTGTCGTAAGCGCCGTTTGCTTCAGCATAGCTCTAGCTGCCGAACCGGAGAAAAAAGAGGTTGCGGAGGAGAGCAAAAAGCAGGAGAAACGAGGAATATTCGGCCTTGGAGATCATGGAGGTGATTTTGGAGGAGGAGGAGGAGACTTTGGCGGTCATGATTTCGGCGGCGGTTATGGAGGCCTGAGCCATGGAGGTGGAGGCTATGGAGGCGGAGGTGGGGGCTATGGAGGCGGAGGTGGGGGCTATGGAGGCGGAGGTGGAGGCTATGGGGGCGGAGGTTATGGAGGCGTCTACGGGGGCGGATTTGACGGTGGCCATCACGAACACGTCAAAACCGTTGTTATTGAAAAGAAGATTCCAACCCCTTACGAAGTGGTGAAACACGTCCCTTACACCGTAGAGAAGAAAGTACCATATGAGGTCAAAGTACCGGTACCACAACCCTACACCGTGGTGAAGAAAGTACCATACCCAGTCAAAGAGGTGATAAAAGTACCTTACATCGTTCCCCAACCCTACGAAGTGATCAAGAAAGTACCTTACGAAGTCAAAGTACCAGTACCAAGACCGTACGAAGTTAAAGTACACGTACCCCAGCCCTACACCGTCGAGAAGAAAATCCCAGTACCAGTCAAAGTGCCAGTTCCTCAACCATACACCGTTTACAAGAAAGTACCATACCCAGTGAAAGTAGAAGTACCCGTACCCCAGCCGTACACCGTGGAAAAGAAGGTGCCTTATGAGGTGAAAGTTCCCGTAGACAGACCTTACACTGTCCACGTACCCAAGCCGTACCACGTCACTGTAGAGAAACACGTACCTTACCCAGTCGACAAACCAGTACCCTACGAAGTTAAAGTACCAGTCGACAGGCCATACCCAGTGTCAGTACCGAAACCAGTGCCTTACGAAGTGAAAGTACCAGTACCACAACCGTACACCGTTGTGAGGAAAGTACCAGTGGAAATCGAGAAACCAGTACCTTATCCAGTAAAGGTGCATGTCGACAAACCCTACCCAGTCATTAAGGAAGTGCCTTACCCAGTAGAGAAGGAAGTACCATACCCAGTTAAGGTTCCAGTAGCGGTTCCGGTACATGTTCACCAACACCACGAGGAGGTCGGAGGTGGAGATTATGGCGGCTACAGCGGCTACGGCGGAGGATATGGCGGAGGATACGGCGGAGGAAATGGGTACCACCACTGATTGTTGTTAGGTCTTTGTAATTGTTATGAATTGTAACTCGCTGTTAAAGGTGAAAAAATACTCTATTTCGACATCTGTGTTTGATTGTCATTTCCTTCTGCGGAACCAGGAAGAGTGCAGTATTATTACTTAGAAAACTGTGTTAATTAGTATATTTATCTACTTTTATAATAAATCATTTCTGTATATGTGTCTAATTTAATTGAGTTGGGCAATGGCCGCGTTCGAGTTT
Organism: Chrysolina oricalcia; assembly: GCA_944452925.2. NCBI lineage: Eukaryota > Metazoa > Arthropoda > Insecta > Coleoptera > Chrysomelidae > Chrysolina > Chrysolina oricalcia. The sequence continues at coordinate 12,697,499 of OX101818.2, read as the reverse complement.
CAGTGGAGCAAAAAATAAAGAGGTTTTGTAATGGATCTATTTGCAATATGTGTTTTCGGTGTTTGAAAGTTGCAGGGTATTGCGCAAATTACATTGATATGTGTTTGAAATGAGAGCGAATATTACTATTTAGCTCAATTAAGATAAATCGGTAATTAATATTTCTCATGAAAATAAATAAGAACGACTTGGAAAATAAATTTGTTGTAAGACTCTACACCTGACTTGTTTTGATATTAATCAATAATTTCATTCAAAACGATAATAAGTGATTAGTTTGAGTACTAACAACAGAGGTTGAACAATAATTGTAATTTGTTGAAGAATCGAAACACTATAAATTGCGGGATACATGCAAATAGCATTGAAATTGAAATAATCGAAGTATTCCTCCTCCTAAATAATAGATGGTGGTTGATTAATTGCCTTCTCTTCGAAACATAAATAGGTGGAAGTCAAATCTGTTCATTTACCAAAATATTTTGAAGATGATTCAATTCATGTGTTAGAAATCCCATTAGTAAAAACTCTTTTGTCAATTTGACACCAAGAAGAGTCCACTTTAACTTTCAAATCTTATAGTAATAATAATAATAATAACAAATCGACTTTATTCATCATCAGATCAGATATAAAAAAATAAAAATAAAAAATACCTACGATTAAAATACGTGAAGAAAAGAAAAGATGATGAACAGGCGGAGTATCAGCAGGTGCTGTTTTTCAACTCAACCTTAACATAAATGATATTGATTCCAAAAGTTAATCAGAAGGTACACAAATGAGCTTGGTTCGAAATTCGTTATTACCATGTAAATAGCTGAGGTCATAGTTTATTTTTATGCTTATTTTCTCATACTTAATTGGACCTTCAACCTTTTTTTAAAGTTCGAAAGAGTGTAGGATCTGAAGTCACTGGGCAGTTGATTATATAACTTTGGAGCATTATATGAAAAACTGCGGCATGAAAAGGGCAGACCGGTGTTTGGGAATAACGAGTGGATTATTATTACGAGTCAACCTTTTATAATCAAAGCTTCACTTGACTTGATAGTTGGACCAATTATTTACATCAACATTTCTATTGAGTGTATTTTTCTAGGCACCTGAAATTGGGTAAAATTATTCCAGTCCACAAAAAAGGTAATCATAATGTGCTATGCAATTATTGGCCCATAACAACTATTCCTAATTCCTTTTCGAAATTACTAAAATATGCGTTTTTAGAGCATCTCAATATTTTTTCTGTGAATCAACATGGCTTTCGAACCAACAGATCTACAAGTAGTGCAATTCATCAATTTTATGAATCTGTGATCTCAGTCGGGCATTCCATTGTGTCAGTCATGATATTCTAAAAACAAGATTGTCTGAATATGGTATGAACGGTAATCCTCTCTACTGGATTGACAGTCACTTTCAACTTCACAGATAACAACAAGGTAAAAGAATACATATCAGACTCTTCTGACATATCTTGGGTGTTCCACAAGGCTCAATATTGGGACATTTCTTGTTTTTACTGTATGTTAATGAAATAGATGAAGTCTTAGAAAATAGTAATTTACATAACAAGTCCGGAAAATACTGTTTTTTGGACGAGTAGACCAAATTCTGTCCTGGAAGTCTGCGAGTCCAAAAAAACTGTTTTTGGACGTGTTGCGTACACTATTTTTTCGGCAACTATGTAGAATAACATGTCAATGGCATTTAGTCTAAGAGACGAAGAGAGGCCGACCTTCACCCATCTGTTAACTGGATGAAACATACTTTTTATGAAGTTACATAAATAGATGAATACGCCTAAAATGGGTTGCTTATCAAAAGGTGGTCATGACTATATACAGTGAGTTTCAAAAATTTACTTGCATTCGAGTTATCAAAATTCTGAATTTCCAAACGGTGTACAGAGGGGAACAAAAAGTAGAATTTTGATCAAGAGTAAACTACCCTGGATATGATTCCAAAATTGAATATATTGAACATTTTAGTTCTTTGTATTATATTTTGAAATTGGAACAGAAGATAGGTACCAACAGAAACATTTTAATTCTTATTTATATTAATATTTATATTAAAATTCGAGCACTTCCCGGCCTAGTCCGGGAAGTACGTACTTCCCGGACTAAGCCGGGAAGTGCTACTTCCCAAAAGAAAAAGTGTCCGGGAAGTGAACACAATTGTTGATATCAAGTAAATCTGACAGTTCTCTGCAAAATGAATGTAATACAGAATAAAGATTGGGTTAATTTGTACAGTTGGTTTGGTTTCAACTTACTATATTTCCATACTGTAAAAAACAATGTAATGAGGTTCAGAACCCATCAGAGTAAGTGTGGAGATCTCGATATTATTGTGAATGATGAAGTTGTCAGTATTGCAGAATCAGTAAAATACCTGGTATTAAAGACCAACACCTGGCCGGGAGGAAACACTATGAATCTCTTGTATCAAAGTTGTCTTCTTTTTCGTTTCTACTTCATAATCTTAAATCAATTTTGACGGTACGCAACTATTGGGCCTTTATTATTCATATTAAATCTCGTCTTCGTTATGATGTTTGTTTCACTTCACTCACTTCACTCACTTCATCAATTGATGTGTTCCTTTCGCGTAAGGGTATAATTCGAAGAATTGCAGGAAAGCCCAATTTCTATTCTTTTAGAGATTTTTTCAAAAATTTGTCAGTCTATATACTTGAGCTGGCTTTTTACATTTTCAAAAATAAAAATAAATTTCATAAAAACTTCAGTTACCATGATGTAACGACACGACAAAAGGATGACTTCAATATAATACGCCATATTATAAGGGTTTAAAAAATTTCCTCAGCTCAATTAAGAATTTTTATAACAAATAATCTTTTAAAATAACAAATAAGAAATTTTTAATACAAAATAGTTTTTATACTCTAAAGGGGTTTTAAACAGGGTTTTATAGGTTTTAGGTTAAAAGTTTTAAATGTTTGACTATTCTTATACAGATATAATCTGTCATTGAGGGAAATAAATTAATAAGTAATAATAAATAATAAATGGTTGACGTGACGTCATCTGAAATTAACATTCTGCAGTTGCTGTGAAGTGTTGTTGCGACTTTTAGTAACGAGTATTAAAGCAATGGAATTGTACTTCAATTTTCAGAACAAGACATATACAGTGTGTCTCACTTCTCATGGAAACACCCCCGTATCTTCCGTAATAATTGAGGTTGAATGATGAAACTCTCAGGACTGATGAAAATGCTCAAAGTGCACCTACCACCTGAATGGGATTGGCCTACGTGATATACACTGCCCGCCAATCGCGATGGAACAACACATTTTTACGGTAAAACATACTAGGGGGCAAAATAGGCTAAAAATTCCTTCAGATTTGTGATCAGGACCACCAACTTACTACAGATATACTTTTTTTCTGAACAAATTTCAGTCCTGAAAATTCCGAATTTGTCTCACTTCTCATGGAAACACCCCCGTATTTTCCGTAATTTTATACGTAGAACCCTAAAATTTACAGGATCGATAGAATCACTAGAAATGAACTCACTGCACAAAACGGGTCATCCTACATGATGTGCACTGCACGCCAGCAGCGATGGAAAATGGGTGGTTCCTTCGCTGCTGGCGTGCAGTGTATATTACGTAGATTGACCATTTCCGTGCAGTGAGATTATTTCCAGTGTATCTATCGATTCTGGAAATTTCATGGTTCTACGTAAAAAATTACGGAAGATACGGGGGTGTTTCCATGAGAAGTGAGACAAATTCGGATTTTTCAGAACTGAAATTTTTTCAGGGAAAACATGTCTCTGTAGTAAGTTGGTGGTCCTGATCACGAATCTATAGAAATTTTGAGCCTATTCTGCCCCTAGTATGTTTTACCGAAAAAAATGGGTTGTTCCATCGCGAGTGGCGGGCAGTGTATATCACTTAGGCCAACCCCATTCAGGTGGTAGGTGCATTTTGAGCATTTCCATCAGTCCTGGGAGTTTTTATCATTTTACCTCTATTGTTACGGAAGATACGGGGGTGTTTCCATGAGAAGTGAGACACACTGTATAGTATACCACAAAATGCATATTCTCATTTTGCACTATAATGCTGCAAAATGGGTGAGAAATGCTTGCCAACATGACTGCGTTAATGGTCGAGTAGTAGGAGAGACCGGGAGATTAGGGAGATTCTTCTAATGAACGGGTTACCTGATAAAACGCTTCCCCTCATCTCCCGGCTTCTCCTACTACTCAACCTCTTATGCGTGCTCGGTCGTTTTCAGTCATGTTTGCAAACATTTTTCACCTATTTCGCAGCATTGTAGCGGAAAATGGGAATAAACGTTTTGTGGTACTTTACTTCTACTCTCAAAATCTGTTTGAGAAATTGAAATCGGACTATTTTAGAGCATTCAGGCACGCTACAAGATAGCGCAAAAAAAATTAAATTGTAATTGTGCCAAAACTAATGGTCCGACAGCGCCTGTTTTGTGCACATAGAGTAAACATGATTCAATATTTCCATGAGGGTGGCCAACTCTACAACTTAAAGGATGCCGTAGTTATGGAATTTTCAGTTTTTTTCCATTACTAATGATCCAATCAGGTTGTAAAAATCTCATTTTGTTCTTATTTCAATTTTCTACTATTTTTCGCGTTAGATCAACCAGATTGCTTCAATAGTTTTCATTCAAAGCTTTTATGTACAGAGCCACAATGAGCCATTGGAGGGCCTGGAGGACCCCCTCACGTTCAAAACCTAACCCAAACCTAGATGGGTACAAATCTTTCAAGATGAATCCAAACCCTTCCTCTTATCCTATGGAATTGAAATGTTACATGTTGGTTCAGTCCCGATGACAATACATTAATGTCGAAAAAATTGTCCCTTCCTGTCCCCCGAGAGCTAGATAGAGAACGCGTAGGGTTTCGCAAGTTTTTTCGACGGATTTGGAGGTTAAAAGTTACAGCAAAAAAAATTAGGTAGGGTGGCTCACGAAATTAAAATCGGAAAAATCCGTAAAAATAGTAAAAAATATCTGACCTTTACGGTCTAAAAAGATTTCACTACCCTCGTCTCCCCTCAGAAGCTAGATAGAGAACGCAAAGGAATTCGGAAAATGTTTCAACAGTTTTGGACATGGAAAATAATGATGAAAAAAAATCGATCGATCCCTTTCCTGTCAAGAAAAAAATTAGGAAAGTTCGCAAAATAGAAAACGAAAAAATCCGTCAAAATTGTGAAAATCATCTGACCATTGACGGTTTCAAAAAAATATCTCTATCCCCCTCGAAAGCTAGATAGAGAACGCGTAGAAATTCGGAAAAATTACCAACGGTAAATTAACAGGCAAGCGACCATGCAACAATGACGGATTAATTGAAATTAACAGACAAAGAAACATATCCAAAGAAAACTAAGAAATAAACGAATAAATAATGAAACTTTAAAAACTTTATAGAGGAAAGCTTTTATTTAAATGCACTTAAAAGAAGAAAATACATTTTAAAGTGAATTAAATCCATCATTTTGTTACATTGTTAAATTTGATATAAAAGATTGTCGCGGGAATAAATCTTGAGGTTATTTTAAATTTAATTTACAAGAAATAGAGATACTTCTTGCTATACTTCTCGATATATGCGTCACAAAAAGGGTTCAAGGTCGCACTTCGATGGCAGGCGTTCTGATGTTCTGTTTGACGAGAATAATAATAATGAATAATTTTAATAATTGAATCGAGACGCAACAACTGTATTGCTTTGCGTTTTTATATAGTTATGTTTGAAAAAATACTCAAAAATCTTGGAATTACTTTTTACTGTCTCAAAAATACAATTGTCATTACTTGTCACTTTGATATTAAGAACATCTAAGATGTCTAAAAACCCTGGTGTGTCGACTCACACGTGCAAAACTGTGAGAAAAAACTGGAGACAATTCGCCAGCTTGATTAAAAGAAAACAAATGAAATCGTGGTCTGTTTCCTTAATATTCCGCATTTGCGTGCACCGCCACGGTCGGTTTTCTTGTTAGGGTAAATTTACAAGAACAGAAGTTTTCAAGTATTGCCGACGAGTGAACTGAATAAAGAAACGTAATTATTGGAATTTACTGGTTCACTATCACCAATCAGTTTTATTTGTTACATATTCGACTTATTTACATATTTTTTAATGAAATGCAATTAACTACAATAATAAAAATCGTAATGAAAAATTTGTTCTGAAGACCATGATTTTCAGACTGCCAAAGTGTGGTGAACCAGTCTACCGGATTATTCTGCGTGTAAATAATAATAAATCGTGAATATTTACTGATCTAAACAATCGAGTGGAAATCGATACAAGATGAATGATTCATTGTAGAATGTTTTCCATTCTTATAGAAATCTATAGCTGCAATGAAACTTGAATTGCACGCATAAGACTACCGCATTTGCCGCATGCTCTCATTATAATGGTGAAAGTGACGATGGTAATAATGCTGCAGTCGAGATCGTTCATCTGGAACTGATTGCTGAGTCGTTTAAAACTTATAATTATTATACTAACTTGCCATATGGCGCTTACCTGTTTGTCAATTTGTTGCTTTCAATTACCTTAGTTCCGCAATACGATTTGATGCGTTTGTCATTTTTATATTGTTGGGTTTATATTATAACCCAATTGGGATTTGCTTGGAACCCCATTTTCATTCTTGACCAGTGTAGATGTAAGTGAAAGATCTGGGAAAACTGAACTGATATTAGGTATAAAAGTGAAAGTGCATCAACGCCAACTATTCCTCGGAAGATACATCGAGAGAAATATCTATTACCTGTTATACAAAATTGTATAACATTCAAAAGATTTCTGAATTGAATAGGCGCCAACATAGTAACCTTTTCAGAATAATCAGGGTATTTTTTTCAAAAAAGTTGTATAACTGTTAAAGAACACTCGTATAAAAATAAAAATATTGTCATATCGAAATTACTTGCTTCCAATATAATTGTTAAATGACTGGCGTTTCAATATTATATGAAGTTATTATAAAAATTAAAAGATGCTTATATAAACCTTACTTGTTCTCAATATAATGTTTAAATGATTGACATTTCGATATTAAATGACGTCTGTATAAAATTGAAATGATACTCATTTCAAGATGACTTGTTTTTGATGTAATACTTAAATGATTGGTATTTCATTATTATACTATATCTTATAGTATAGCTAAACGGTTTTTGAATAACCTGCATGAAAATAATTTCTTACTGTACAGTTCTGAAAATAGCATTGACGTCAAAACACTGCCACAAAATCTTAAATAGCACATGTGGCGATTTATCTGATTTTGAACAGTTTCTAAGGATTTACAGTTATTGAACCTCATTTTACAAACTCAATCAGTTTTAATAGAGCATGAAGTACATCATGAAATTCGGATCATTAATACACATGAAGGTAGAGGCTATCAAAATTGAATTATTGAAATTTCAAAATTTTGCCCAACTGTTAATCCTCAAAAACTCTTCAATATCACAACATGTGCTATTCGACATTTTTCAACTTAAAGGAGTTGATGTGGTGTTTTGGCGTTGATGATGTTATCAGAGTTCTAGAGGGAGGTTATTTTCATGCGTATGCTATTCAAAAACGTTTTGGTTAGAAACAAAGTGTTTGGAAGAGAAAATGTTTGCCATTTCATGAATATCTACGAAAAATATGTTAAACAGAAGTTGCAACACGGTGAGTGCCAGTATCATATTCTCAGAATAAGAATTCAATAAGCACGCTTTTAAAAATGTTAATCCTATAGATATCATGAAAAAGCTTCTTTTGTTATAGAGATCCGTCATATTTGATTCAATTTCCTGAAATAATAACACATTAGTTGTTCATATTTATCAATGGACAGTTCAGCATTGAAACTCGTTGAGGAATTGATCAACATTTATTAAGGAAATTAAAATATTGTGACTGATTTTTTATTTTTGGGGGGGATTTGATGCATTAAATTAAAGAAAACTCTATTTGTTTAAAGTCAACTTTTCGTCAATTCATTTTTTGACATCTTCAGGGCACTGAAAGATACAAATAGGAGATTTTTTTTTAATTAATAAAACAATAGAAAAAATAAATAATACTATATTTATCAATTTGCTACTACTACTTTTCCAGAAACAATCACTGAACAATGTTCTGGTAACGAATAAAACTTTAGATTGAATTGTTATTAATTAACTCTGATCTACTCTGAAGTTTTATCTGTTACCAGAACATAGTTCAGTGATTGTTTCTGGAAAAGTATTAGTAGCAAATTGATTTGTATACTATTATTTGTTTTTTTTTCTATCATTTAATTGATTAAAAAAAATCCTTTTTCAGTATCTTACAGTAGCCTGAAGATGACAAAATTAATTAACGAAATGGCTTTAAATAAAAAAAATTTCCTTCAATTTATGACCTCAAATCCCCCCAAAAAATAAATAATCAGTCATCATTACAAAGGTCGTAAAACTTACATATCAACAATAAAATGAAGTATTTCTTAAATCTGGGAACATTAGAAATACATCAAAATATACACTATTTCTAGTAACCACGGATAGAGTTGACAAGAGGGAAGAATCTTCGAATTATACAATAAATTAGTCATCTGAAACAAAAAAATCATTACTTAATATTCAAATACTATTTTATTTCATGCTCAAGAATAATTAATAAAAATCAAATGTATTGAATGGAGTATTTCATTACAATACTTTCATGTGAAATTCCAGACGTTTAAAAACAGATACTTCATAGAAGTCCGTATTAGTAGTAGGTTCACTATTTTTCTTACAAAACAAAATGAGTACCCACATAACCTCTTAGCGGAAAATGTTCAATGAAAAAGTTGTAGAAAATAAAGTAATCAAAAACGTTTATGTTTAACAATGTTCGACATAACTACAGAAAGGCGAAAAACCGATTTTTCAGTATTTAAGATTTTATTTCGAATAAATGATTTAATGTACATGAAAATTTTTGAATGTGGCCAAATCTGTGGCAACCCTACCCTACAAGAAATCGACAGATACCTATTGAAAATGTTGATTTCATTCAATTTGCAAATTTTAGGAACTAGAATCTTAGGTTCCCATATGAAAAAAATCATCTAACAATAATCATCATGTCATAAGATAAAAGTATCTCTTTATAAATAACTTCACAACCTCTTTATGTTCGCAGAATTTGCTCTCTAATTCAGAAACTATAAAATACATAGGATATTTCTTTTGAAAAATATTTAATTTGTGTTTTTTCTGTTCGAACCGGAATTAAGTACTACTGAACCCGTTCGGTTCCTGAAAAAGTCATATTTTCATTCAATTCCAGCCATCACCGTAAATTTTTTTCGAACAAATGAATATCATCTAAAATAAAAATGCACCATCCCTGAAGCTCACCCAATACTTACTTGTTTGATTTTAATCTTCTACAAGTAATAACAACGGATAAATCTGTTGTTGAAAACACATACTCACATAGACACTTACCCGAAATTTATTTCTTGTAGAAACAAACTATAAACAAAGCGTATTTAACCTTTATTTCTGCACTTACACAACACAACCAAATCCACACGTGAACTGATTGACAATAAGAATTGAAATGACGTAGATGACTCGATGATGAAACGGCCTGTTAGGGGTGAGTGGAATAAAACATCATAGGAAACACGTGTGTGACGAAGAAGATGCATGATCAGAGGTGGTGGAAAAAACCGTTACATTTCCAGAACTAAACGACAACTATTTAGTGGTTACAAAGTATCGTTTAACAGTTAAAATGTGAATTATAGTGGCTAAACAGTTTGTTTTTTGAATTCCATCTTTTAAACACAATCGTGCCCTTTATTGAATCTAAGAGGTAACCTTTTCCAAACAAAATGAGTGTTTTGAAAAAAAGACCCGTTTAACGTTTAAAATCTTCACTTTTTACATTGATCAGATAACATTTACTTGCTAAAATAATTTACTTAGCAGCTATAAGATTTTTTCGAAAAAAAAACTTGTATAACTGGATTTCTCTCGGTGTATACTGCGATTTTGTAAATAATTTGATACTTGCTGACACGACAGAAATTGTCCTGTCCAAATTTCAAGGGCACCCGCACGGTATACTGAGGTTGTTGTTTGCGGAATTCAATGAAACTCTGGTAAGTTGTAGATCAAGATCTGTCGGTAACACTTTAAATGTACCATAATCAAATCGTACGATTAGCTCCAGAGAAACAGGGCGATTTTAAAAGAAGTCATGCGTTTGGAAACGCAAAACTGTTATGATCAAAAACAGTATTTAGTTCACCAGGGTCATCACAAACATATTCGAAATTTACTATTTCGACGTTGTTTACTTCACTTATCTATTTCAAGATTTTTTGGTTGAGTAATGTTGACCGTTAAGAAAAGCAATATTATTATAATACCAACACAGGATACATTCTATTCTGAAGTTATTCACTTCATTCTTTCAATAGCTACCTTAAAGAATCATATGACAGTCGCAACTGGAAAACTCCAAAAAATTTATTTTCAAGCACTTCTAATTCAAGTCTAGGAAAATCTGATGCCTGATGAGGTTCTCCCAATTCCCGCAACGTCTGATCAAATTGCTTTGTTTCTCGTGGTTTTCCCCCAAAGTCTTTCGACGCATCTCGTTAGCTAACTTGACTGTGGCATCCTCCATTATGACAGGTTCTTGATACTTATTTATCATGGCACAGACTACTTCAAAAATGTCTTTCAAGTAACCAATTTAATAATTCGGGACACAGTCTCTCAAAAATATTTAAATGCCACAAAAATGTTTACCATCTGCACTATGTCTTCGGAGTTCGTCTAAAAATTTGTCTGTGGTGCAATTTTCTCTATCATCTTTGTATAATCTATTTTTCATCGTTATTCTTTCCCGATAATAGTTTATAACAGGTCTAGTATATACGATCTAGTAGGCCATGCAAGACTATGAAACAGTTGTCATATATTATCACTGTAAATTAATAGAAGTGACGCGTTCTTCATAAGGCTTTTCGAGCAAGATACGTTTGTTATGTGTGCAATGAGGATGTCAGGGTCTATTATATACCAAGAAAATGCCGAAATTACAAGAATTGCAGTGCAAAGAAGTCATGAACTAGAATTTCCAGAGGTATCCATCCAAAAAGTATGTTTTTTCTATATCACTTTGTTTCGAACTATCAATATTTTGGAATGCATTCAAGATGTCACTGATCGTGAGGCTGAGGAAGAAAAAAAATGAGCTTCCGGAAACAGTCTGATTATATGCACATCAAGTAGTTATATAGGTACACATGTAGAGTTACTTTTTGTAGGGCCCTTGTATTTAAGAAAATTGGGTTTGGCCTAAAGTTTTTCGCATATTAACGTTAAAAGTTGAGAACATGTGGTTCTTCAAGGTTGCCATTGAAATAATGAAGTGAATAAATTCGGAATAGGATATATTTAGTACTTTTTTATTACCCCGGTATGTTGACATACGGTGCTTGTATTATAATATGTGTTGGTTTTCTAAACGGTGAATATTACTCCTCCAAAAAATCTCGATATCAAACTATAGAAAAATCTCAATTTTGAAAAGTGGAGTAAACAACCTCGAAATAGTTTATTTCGAGTACGTATGTTTTAACCCTGGTAACCTATACCGGGTGTCAACGAATCTATTAGACATGCCATAATTTCTAGACCATTAGGTGTATCAAAATGAGATTTGGTATAGGTAAATGGTATGTGAAGAAGAGAGTTTTCACACATTTTTCACTTTCCGGTCACTTCCAGTTTCACCGGAAATGACTCCGGTTCTAAATTTTTAAATGGAACACCCTGTATATTGTAACAATTTTGGATTTCTGAGACAATTCTAGATCAGAACGTGAGAAAGTTTTTATGTCTACTTAATTTTTTCGGAGTCACTTTTGAAATTACATCTAGGTGACCATGATCGGAAGTAAACTAATCTAAGGACCTCAGGTGATATCAGAATATTACAATTGCGAAGTTTTAGTGACTAGTATGATAGATATGAATAAGACAAATTGGCAAAATTACATTTTCGTCTCTAACTATTATTTTTCAAATGCGACCATTTTTTGACAAGCACTTTCCGAAAATAGGATATTTTGACGAATCTAACGATACTAATTTAGTTGCGATTTGATCAACAAATTTAACAAAATTAATAATTATTTCAGCGATGCACTTACATTTTTTTCAATATCCTAATTTCTTAAAATTTTCACCATAGTAAATTTTCAAAGTGCATTCCTCCTTGTTGAAGACACATTTCAGCTCGTTCAATTGTTTCTCTCAACACGTTTCGTAACATTTGTGGAGTTATACTTCTAAATGCCTGTAAAATCCTTTCTTCTAAGATTTCGAGAGTGGCTGGGGCTGTTGCATAGTAGACCCTTGCTTTAACATATCCCCAAATGAAGAAATCTAGCACAGTCAGATCCGGTGAGCGGGCAGGCCACCGTACTGGACCATTGGTTGCAATAACTTGATTATTAAAATGCTCTATTACGTAATCAAGAACGTATCTGGTATTATGAGGGGGTGCTCCATCTTGTTGGAAGTAAATTTGCCGTAAAACTGCTAAAGGTAGATTATTAAGATGATCCTCGATTTCATTTTGAAGAAAACCTAAGTACCTAGCCCCTGTTAACTGACCTTGAAATAATATTGGTCCAATTATTCTGTTTCCAACGACACCAGCCCAGACATTGACGCCAAACCTTTCTTGAAAATTGCCCTCTCTCATTGCATGTTGATTTTGTTGGGCCCAGTACCGAGAATTTTGCTTATTAAACAAGCCATTATTTGTAAATCGTGATTCGTCAGATAATAGAATAAAGTTGATGAAGTTAACTCTATGATTTTGAAGAAACCAATCACAAAACACTTCTCGTCTATCGCCATCGTCAGCATACAAATGTTGATGTAGCTGATATTTAAATGCTCGATATCCGTGCTTTTTCAATATTTTTCTTGCTGATTCGTGACTTATCTGCATTTCTCTACTAATTTCTCTTAAAGAAACCGTTTTGTCAACTTCAACCATAGCAAGAACGTTAATCTCAGTCTCCTCATTTATGATAAACCTCTGATCTGCCTCTCGATTTCCCTCAACATACGGAAAATACTGATGGGTTGGATGTTGCCGATTGGGATATCTCTGAGCATACAACTCAGCAGCATTCCTTGAATTTCTGTGACATTCTCTAAACAATAACAACATATCCACTTTTTCACTTTTAGTATACATTATTTTGACGAACAATTGAACTAAAATTTAACGAAAATCAAGAAAATTTTACCTTCTGCTCTTAAAGCTTATGTCACTGTCATAACCTAAGTGAGTGTTTTGTTCTCCAAAGAAGACTTGATCGAAATAACTGCAAAATATTATGCATCATCCTCGGCACACTTGGCAAAAGTAAATAAATTATTATGAAGTATTTTCCTCAGTAATATTCAATTTATGTTCTTATTTGTAATCCAATTGCAAATAAATTAGTATCGTTAGATTCGTCAAAATATCCTTTTTTCGGAGAGTGCTTGTCAAAAAATGGTCGCCATTTGAAAAATAATAGTTAGACATGAAAATGTAATTTTGCCAACTTGTCTTGTTCATATCTATCATACGAGTCACAAAAACTTCGCGATTGTAATATTCTGATATCACCTGAGGTCCTTAGATTAGTTTACTTCCGATCGTGGCCACCTAGATGTAATTTCAAAAGTGACTCCGAAAAAATTAAGTAGACATAAAAACTTTCGAAAATGTCACATTCTGATCTAGAATTGTCTCAGAAATCCAAAAATGTTACAATATACAGGGTGTTCCATTTAAAAATTTAGAACCGAAGCTATTTCCGGTGAAACCAGAAGTGACCGGAAAGTGAAAAATATGTGAAAACTCTCCTCTTCACATACCATTTACCTATACCAAATCTCATTTTGATACACCTAATGGTCTAGGTAAGACATATTCAAGCCAAATCACGGGATAAACTAGAAATACAATTTGTGATATATTACTCTAATTTTCTGTGTTTGTAAGTACGTTTGAAATCACCCTGTTTCTCGGAAACTAATCATACGATTTGATTATGGTACATTTAAAGCGTTATCAACAGATCAAGATCTACAACATACCAGAGTTTCATAGAATTCCGCAATCAACCAAAATTCCAATTAATCCGTTGTTTATGATCGTTTTCTGAATTTCTCAAAATCTATTTACATTAATCAAAAGAGCATAAAATGAGTGATTTTTCAACAGAAATACTGGTAGGAGACCGACTGTGCCAACATATGAAACACAGTCCGTAATTATATTCTAATATGTTTTGGGAGTCGCAATGTCATTTTTAATTTTTTTTATAAAGATTTAAGTAAACACAATTTTTTTTTGTGTTTTGCGTATAAAATGAAAAATTTATACAGTAATCTGGTTGCTCCAATGAAGAAAATCAGTAGTGAATTGAAAAAGGAACAAAATGAGATTTTTTTAGGACTCAATCGGATCATTAGTAACGGAGAAAAACTGGAAATTTGTTCGATTTTTTTTTAAATCCATAACTCCGCCATTTTTCAAGTTGTAGGGTTGACCCTTCTCATGAAAGTATGGAATCATGTGTACTTTATGTGAGCACAAAACAGGCGCTGTCGGATCATTAGTTTTTGCACAATTGCAATTTGAATTTTACAATTCCGAATGAGGTAGTGATTTTGGAAGTTGAAGTAGAAGAAATGTTCATTCTCATTTTGCGCAACAATGATGCGAAATGTTCAATATTTTTTGTTCAGGGTATTTTTTATTAAAATTTAAATATCAATTTGCGGAGTCATGTTGTAGTATGATTGAAGTGTTTTTTCATGGTTGAACAGGTGCAGTGGGATCTTTACAGGCGGTCCCATGTAGTCAAATATTCCCATTTTTGGGTTGATATCTTATTGTGGACGAATAGGTAATTATTTTATTTGTTTCGATATTTAGGTAAAGCACACTTTCACTAGATTGTAGATTGTAGATTGTAGGGGGGTCGTACAGGCTGTGCAGCCTCACAAGCACTTTCTTTTGTGCGTCACCCTTGGTCTATTCGAGGCCCGGGATTCCGAGACTTCTTATGAAGTTTATCAGTTTCCTGGGAGATAAGTTCCTGATGTCGGAGGGCGTTAAAAAGGCCCCTTCTAGGAACTTAAGCCTCTTGCAGAAAAGCGCTGGGCATTCGCAAAGCAAATGTTCTGCAGTTTCCGCGAAGTTCTCGCAGTAGCGGCAACTATCACTCTCTGATTTACCCATCTTTTTGAGGTGGTACCCCAGAGGGCAGTGTGGCTTTTAGTGCTGCTTGGCTATCTGATAGTATATAGATATCTGCCCTTCGAGTGCCTCTTTCAAGGCATTCCTGGGCACATAATTCTATAGCATGTACTTCTGCTTGGAAGATGGTTGGGGTGTTACCAAGGGGTATACACTTTCACTAAGCCAGCAGTATATTTTTTTATTCTATGTCCAGCCTTTTCATATGTTTCATCCCAATTATCCTCTATGAATGCAATGGCGGTATCATCAGCATAAGAGATGAGCTTTCCTTCTATATCTTTTGAGTTATACAAGCTGTTGATATGAAGTAAAAAGAAAATTGGACCCAGTACCGTCCCCTGTGGCACGCACATAGATACGGGCAGTATTGTTAGTGCTCATTGTGATTATACAGCAGGTTTAGGCGAGGTTTCTTCTCATGTAGCTGCAGTGTTATTTTCTATAGACAACATGACAAGAAAATAAGAGAAAGTTACATTGACAGTAAAAAACGCGCTTTGGATGCCACCAACTAATAAGCCAGCTGTACTATGCAGGGTTTTGGTAGTCAGTTAGTACTGAAGATAAACCCTTATAAAAAAGAGAGGAAATCTCATCAGATATATCTCCTGTTACTGAGGAAGAGAAACAAAATTTACTGTTGACCTTGGTCGAGTCCAAAGGGGCAGTTCTTCACTCCGTGATAAGACCATTTTCAAAATCATAAACCACTGGTTTTGTATACCTTTTTAGTGAAAATCATTTCATTTACTTTCATTATAGACATCAACAAGGATTTTCATCAAGTATCCGCTACATCAATTAAAACAAATCTGAACTTTTATATGTTTCCATTTCATTAATTGTGAAAGCACTCTTCGTTTCCATTAAATAATTAACAAGAATATATGAATCAATGCCTAACTGATATTTTATCATCATATCGTTGAACATGAATAATAGACTGTAAAGTCCATTATTCCTAAATTTCAACAAAACAGTAGAAACAGAAAAAACAAAAGAAACAGTAGAAATACGGCAGAACCAGAAAAAAACTCCGAAAAATGGTTATTTCTTCTACTTTTTTGCGATTGTTGTTGTTGTACCTCCAGAGCTGTCAATTGACCCTTCCACGACATATGAGAGAACACTGTAATTAGAAAGTGTGTCCGCTAATATCACTTGGGAATTTTTATTTATTTTTTCTGGCCACTAGTTTCTCTATAATCAGAAGAAAAGTGGTTTCGTGACGTCACGTTCATCAAAACTAGACTTGGCAACGTTTTAAAAGCTGTGCACCGTGGAATCTCAAATTTTCATTTGAATATAATGTGTCGTATGACAGTTGTCATTTGATACCAGATGGGTTCGTTCGTCTGTTTCACGGAGCATCAATAAGAATCGTTTGTCTCTGTTTAACTCGTTTACCTACTTTAATATTTAATACAAGTAGAGCAGTTCCATCAAATATGTATGCTGCAAACGAACAGGCCCTACTTGATTTCTTTTTTGAGGTTAATGCGGTTTTCAAAGTTTTGAAATATTTTTGTTGGTTGTGCTCTATATTTTTTTCCTAATTCCTGTATCTGTATATCCCTGCAATAACTGTGAACATGTTGAAAAGGTGCTTCGTACCTGGTTGTCTGAACACCAGTGAATAAACAATTTTTTATGCTCCTAAATACCTATGAAGCGCATTGTAAAATGTGGTTCGAAGCAATGAATAAACCTTGTGTAAAAAGCGGAAATATAATTATGTTTTTGTGAAGAACATTTCCAACTGAATATTACTGCATTCAAGCAGCGTTCAAATAACGATTATAAATGTTAGTAATTGCAAAAAATAAATTCATTTTTGTTAAATAGAAAGAGTCAATCATCTCATAATCTAACCTCGGTAAATTATCCGAACTTCCCTTCACGAAGCCTTTCCATATTTGGAAGATGTTATGCAATAATGGGTCAAGCCACAGCTAGTTTCGTAAAAAATATCAAAATAGTTTAGCAGATCAGAATGATGGAATGTGGCTTTACTCATTGTTTCATAACACCATCCATTTAAAACACAAATAAATTCACACCAGATCGGTCATAACATTGTTCATATAGAAGTAGAAGCTAGCCAACCTTATAGGATTTATATTGGATTCAAATGGATGCGACATGTAGATGGCGACAGTGATCTCGTATCCAAGTCATGTCGCAACTTCAGTGATCTGGCCTCCAAGTCATGTCGTTACTTGATTAAAACAATGGAAAAGCATTAAAATCAGGGTTTTTTGAAGAGACCTGCATTAAAATGACGTCAAATATTCATGTTTGTAACTAATCACGCTAGATGACACTCGCGTTTGTGTCCAATACCTTTTCCACAGGCATTGACTAACTATGTTCTATTTAAACAATGGTATTAATGAATGTATCACTTAAATGTCGAATGTAAAAATACAAACATTAACCTCAAATCTCGAGATCTCTTTTTTGCATGAGAACTGTCATATTGATTTGCGGTGTTGTCAATGTTCGTTCTTCATCGAAAGGATGGTCCGTTCAGGAAATTTGAAAGTTACAAATACAATAAAAGTAGCTAGGTAATATGTGGATTTTTTTGTATGAGTTGATCAAGTGACGAAGTTTCAATTATTTCTCAATGGCTTATACCAAGCTAGAATCTATATTTTTGAGGAGAACGGTATTGAATATTTCGGAACATGGATTATAGTGGGGGTTGTTTCCGATGAACGTGACGTCAGCGGCACACTTTCAAATGAGATATTCTTTCAAAATGAAAAAAAATTAGTGGAACTCTTTGTTAAATGGACGTTTCAGACTAATGGACTTCAAAGAGATTTGTAATTTATTTTTCATAAATGTTAAGGTCCATTATTGGTCTGGTGCACAAGTGTATTACAGTTACGACAATTCCGTAGCATTGACATGTCTCAAAAAATTACACATACAAAGCCAGTAGTACACAAAAATAAAGTATTAATAATAATTTCAATTTAAATATTACAATACAAAATAAAATATTATTTACAATTAATTGCATAATCACTCATGTTAGCCGGTTGATTCCCTCATTCTAGCATGATTGATTCTCGACTATCATTCTTCCTCGAGAGCATACGTTCACAAGCCAAAAACTCGGACCAATTATGTAGGTCGAAAATTCAATCAAGGAGGTATTTAATCTTGATCGACAATAATCAAAAGAGCACTGGCACCTGAATTAGGTGGATGATGTCTATCTAATACACGATTCTTATCCCTAATTCATAGTTTCTTTATTAGTTCATCAATTCGAGTTCGCCGACGGTAGGGTTGAATTAATAAGGGGCATTCACGTCATAATAAGTAGTTGTTCACAAATTAGTTATGCAGGAGCATTTCGCTATTCATTAAGTTTCAACAATAATAGTGTATTATCTGCAGGGATGATATACTGAAAATAACATGATTAATGTGACAGAAATTAATTGTACATACAATTTCTAAAAAAATATTGAAGTTGCAAAAGAAGATGACCGAAGTTAATCAACTTATAGGCCAATCAACAGGGCTATCAACCTCAACTTAAATTGCTCCGCCGATAATTTTTTTTTAATTGTTCAACACAGTGTGCACATTACTTCTGAAAAATTATCACCTCCAGGGGGGATGGAACCCCCCCAAACAACGCGTTGAATTACATTTTTGAGATAATTTCGAAATATCTCAAAAAATTTATTTTAAATCAAAAAAATAACTTGATATTCAGAAAGAGCACAATTTTTTACAAAAAACTGTTCAAACCAAAATTTTGAGAAATCGCACGGTATTCTTGAAAAAAATTGTTGAAGTTATATGCTTTCGCAATGGGGCAGGTGTTGCGCTGGCTACCGCCAATGTGCATTTTTTCAACCAGCGCGTGAAGTAAAGTTCTATAACTCCTCAAATAAATGTTCAATTCGGATAAATCTTACGTCACTTTGAAGATAAAGATCGCAGATTTGTATTCTGATATTATTTATATTTATACGCGCAGTTGCCAGCTGCAAAATTGCAATTGAAAATTTTATAATATTAAAGTTCCTGACTTCGTGAAATAATGCTTGTGATTACTGAAATAATGTCTTATCACTTGTAGCAAGTAAAATGAACAGTTGAGGAATACTTCATTGTCAAATTGCATAACGATTAACCGGTCCAAATAATGTAGGTTTTAAATACGAGTGTTTCCAATTCTTCGCATATTTTAGGTTACAAAATCTTGAAGGAGTTTATAGTTTTAAATGCTATTAACTCAGAGATAAAAGCACGTATCAACATGAATGAAAAGCCAGTTTGCAGAAAAAACCCTGTTCTTATTGAAAATATTCATACAAATTTGGTTACTTGTACAAATTTTAAATGCAATCCAGTCAATCTTTTAAGTACTTAAAATAGACGTTGCCCGGCATTTGATCGCATTATTGTTTTATAGAAAGAAAAATAAAATCAGTCCTTGATGGAATATAGGGATTCGAGACCGAGGAAGACAGTGCACCAAAGGAAACTGTCCCGAAGTGTACCTGCTTTAAACTCATTGAGATTCTAAAACCTGAAAAATATCGGCTGGGACCTTGTCAATGCGGCAGCTAGCGCGCCGCTGTATAGTTTTCTAGCCACTCAAATAAAATTTTCATTTTGCAAAAAGGGTCATTCGAATTTTAGCAGGAGCGGGTTACAGGGATCATTGTCGTGCCCTCTTCTTTCAACTTCAGATCATGGCATTTCCTTGTGCTTATATGTACTACTCTCTCCTTGAAGTACATACAAATAGAGCGGATTTTGCTCTTTATTCAGATGTACATCAGTATCATACTAGATCAGGAAATTTACTGAGAACTCCTAGATACAGGCTCTCAATGTCTCAAAAAACTCTCTAAATATTCACT
This sequence comes from Chrysolina oricalcia, assembly GCA_944452925.2. NCBI lineage: Eukaryota > Metazoa > Arthropoda > Insecta > Coleoptera > Chrysomelidae > Chrysolina > Chrysolina oricalcia. The sequence goes on along the minus strand of OX101818.2, from coordinate 12,677,229 downwards.
TATATAACAAGCTACCAGAAGCACACATGTTCAAAAATAAAGTTAAATCTTTTTTGTTGAAGTACTGTTTTTACTCGGAAAATGAGTTTCTCATCTACGACTACAAGATCGAGGACTGGTGAAAAACTCTCAACCACCTGGGCGTAAATGCCTGAAATCTAGTATATCTAAGTGAATGCATTTCTCCTTCTTTGTTTTACTTTTTTAACTTTAGTTTTTATTGTAGATTGACTTGTGCTTAGTATAGTGTCTCAATTATTTCAATTAGACTGGATTGTTTATTGTCTTTTTAAATATGTACTGTCTTTTTTAATCATAATTTTAACTAGGTGTTATTATTTAAGTATAGATATTTCTAAAAAATCTTTCCTCAAAGACCTGCTACAAATGTAATAAAATTATGTAACGTAGTCAATAAACTCTACTCTACTCTATACAGCGGCGCGGTTCTGTCGGTGCGCAGTGGGCAGCAGCCAACGTTGCTTTATGTAAACGTCAGATAAAATAAAAGTTCCTGTGCAGAAAACACTGGATACTGGGATAACATCGATAGTCGGAAACGAGGAAACATCTCTTAGTGCTTTGTCACTGTTATTAATAGAAAATGGTGAGTTTTTTTTGAAATATTTGAAATAGAGTACCACTTTGAAACCAATCGAAATGACAAGAAAAGCCGCACCTGATTCAATTTTAAAAATGGTTTTTTGTAACTGCACGATCAACTGCATCAGAGACTCCTGCACGTGCAAAAAGAGTGGTCTAAAATGTACCAATGTTTGTAATAAATGTACCACAGATATCTGTAGAAACTTGGCAGTGATTGTTCCAGATTGTGAAGATGAAGACGAGGAGACTGAAGATGAAGTAGATGATGAGTTGTATGAGTGAATCAATATATTTTCCTATACATTTCTTGATAGTGATTAATTGTGGATTCATTTCTCCATACCCTTTCTCGATATCATTGGAAAACACTCTCATATTTCGTTACCTCCGGTCCGCGTTTGATTTATACAATAAGTCGTATTTGCGAATAATTTTCACAACAATACTTCTAAATTTTGGATGATGTATTGATTAATTTCTTTATTTTATGTTACATTTCTTGTGAACGAATAAAGACGATTATTATTATTATTAATATTATTAAATCTCAATAACGACAGTTCTCAACGATTATTTACCCACATTTAGGAAGATCGTTTCTAATAATTTATACCTATTATTTTTACAAATTTTCGCTCAGTTTCATTACTCAGGACTGACAATTTTACATATTCATAGAAAATAACCCAAAAAAAACACGATTTCGGGAAGGGGTTGATGCCCCGGGAGGGAGTATAATTGTTGAAAATAATTCGCCCCCATTATTAATACCTATTTTCGCTCATATTTATTGCCCAGAGCTGAAATGTCAAGAAAATAACTTCCAGAAAAAAGTTTTTACGATTTTGGGGGCTTTGCACCCCCCCAGGTGATAACTTTATTGCTAATTATTCAACCCTCCGTAACGACCGAATTGCAAAAAAGAAATCGGTGGAGCAATTTAAGTTGAACTTTTATGAGAAAAATTGCTCTGTTTATTGGCCTATTATACTTTCATATGGACCGTGGTGGTAGTAATGGTAGACCGTACGCTTCTCAATCATAGGGTCGAGGGTTCGATTGTCAGCATGGTCCCCGGTCTCGTGCATAGCATCACAAGTTACGTCTTCCCTAGTTCGCACAAGTCCCTCTAGGACTTCTTGCGCGTAAGGGTGCAGCAGGTTGACGGAAATAACAGTTTGAGTGTTCCCAAATATTGCCATCAATCGTTTTGCGTCTATATGTACCTTTGAATGTACGGATTTTATCGATTCCCCATATCCGCCATTGCAAACCGAAATGGGTTATTTTCGAGCAATTCTTCTTGTTGAAAAATATTTGGAGTAGATTATTGTGGTACCTATTCAAAAAATATAATACCTCTTATGTGGTGAATGAAATTTCTTTCATTTGAAAGCCCTGTTTCCAAAGAAACTGGTGAAAATTCAAATGTATGAGAAAGAAATTCAACTCCTCATTATTGTCTATGTAAATACTGATATCTATTATATTTTTCGATGGTAATAAAATGAAATGATTTACACTAGCTAAAATTGACTTTTACGTAGAAAAACTAAAAAATAAACCAGAACAAAATATATTTTGATTTCTATACCAGAACAGGTATAGTTAGTTATTTTCGTATTTATGTAATTGATTTCTTACCTGTTTTATTATTAATGAATGGCATTAGGGGGGCTATTTGCAGTCGAAATATAAGTTTGAGCAAGTCTGTACAAATACAGTCCCAGGTAGCACATCATATTGGCTGAGTCTTGGTTTCATATTGAGCCAATACAGATTTGTTATTGTCAATGAAAAATTAATATTGGTCCAATATGGGTGAATATTCAAAAAACCAAATTAAATTAATAAAATAATATGTAGAATATTGATTGAACCTATTTTGAATGTAGATTGTCACATGTAATATTGGGTCAATATTGGTTGAATAAATTCTACAATATCGATTATACAATATTGTCAAAATATTGTTTTCAACATCTAGAATAAATATTGCAGTCCCCATATTCCAATCATATTGATTCTAGAGATAAAAACTACGTTGTATTTCCAAAATTTGAAAGCACATTGGTTGAATATCATTTCAACTATATTCAACCAATGATATTTACCAATACCGATAAAACAATATTGTCTTCATATCGTTTTCAATATTTAGAATAAATATGGCAATCCCAATATTCCTCTCACATCGATTCTAAGAATAAGAACTATATTGTATATCCTAGTGTGATTGTACATTGGTAAAATTACCACTCCCCACAACAAACCTTATAAGGGATTCCATCTATTATAATGGGATCAAGATGTATAATCACTTGCCTCATCATATCAAGACAGGAACTCAAAACACTTTAGGAAAATAGTGAATGCATTTTTAGCGGATAGGTCCTATTATAATATGCAAAAGTACTACAGAGACAAATTTACGTAAGGTATTTGATTAGTTATTAATAAAAGCGTACTTGTGTTTTTTAACTTATTTACTTTTATGTAATGTATATATTAGTGTCTGTGAATTTTATACATGTGTGTTTAACTTTATGTAAGTTTATGTATGTGTATATAACAGAAAGTTACTTATGACATCTACAGTCACTAGTTGAAATAAATCCTTTCTGATGAGTGAGTGACCACGAAACAGCTGTCAAAGGTTGGAACTCTCGGAATCAAATCGAAAAATGCTCTATTTTCACTTATGTGTATGTAGGTATATTTATTTATTTTTCTTTTCTATCGCAACTGTATTGCTTGTAGAAGACAGTCGCTAAACTGTTCAGTTTGAGATGGATTGAGACCACATATGTGTGTGTGTTTATTATTGTATATGTGTACATACATTTCGTTTTAAAAAATATTTTTAAAGTATCGTGAGTGATTACTTATTCGTCAAAACATTGTGTACAATATACAACCTTTAACTCGTTATGACAACATACATTTTAGTTATAATTTTAACATGTTGTGTATATTTTGTATTAGTGTGACTATATGATATGTAAATTTAATTCTAAAATTTATCCATATAGGCTTATTAGACCACAGTAGATTACTAGATTTAAGACAATATGTATATCAGCATAGTAACTGTTTAGGCTTTGTCAATAAGAATGTAATTCTTTGAACAATAAAGCATAATTTGACTTGACTTGACTTGATAGAGAAAGACCCTGTACACAATGCACAGAAACTGATTTCCCAACAAGACAGAGCTCTCCTCCGCATTTCTCTCTAAATGTGCGCAATTACTAAAATGACACCTTTCTTAGTGAAATGAAAGAAACATATTACATAACAGAAAAATACATTATTATATGATAAATATAGCATTTTCTGGTGAATTTACTAGATTTTGTAAAAATCCAATAATTATTCTATACTAATTTGCGGAATAACTATGTATTGTTTTTTTTTCACCTATTAATATCAGTGTAACCTTGTGCAGATTTCATTGAATTTACATGGAAGGTTAAAACACTAATAAAAATATTCATGGTGTGTTTTTGCTGTCAAGCGAGTTAGAGATTACCATAGCACAATATGCAGTGGAATCTCTTTGTGCAAGTAAAACTGCTGATGGAAAAATAAAGTAGGTATATCCTGCAGCTTGTCGCATACCAGTCGAACGCGTGCTCCAGGCTAGTTTATGCGTCGAGAGTCGAGACTTCATTGACTGCCTCAGTCAGTCCCGTCGACCTACATACACTTTTTGTAATTGGGACACCGTCGTATATACGCTACACCTGCGACTTGCTAATCTGCCTCTATGATAAAGGAATAACGCCTATTTATAGAAGCGCTCATAATCTGCAGAATATGCAAAGGTGCACCGGGCACGTGTCTGGCGGAGAACCCAAAGAAGTTTTATGTTTTCAGTCGCCTCCACAAAAGTTTATATGCCATCGAGACGTAGCGTTTGCGTGCGCAAAAGCTCATGGGGGTCCCCGGAGACGAATGATGGCCGTAATAAAGTTTTTCAAGGTGAGTGTGTTAATTTCCGTTGGAAATCATCGAGACACAATTCTGAATCTCTAATGGAACAATAGAACTAATACACTTGTGAATTTCATTGCTTTAAGCATTTGCTAATACTTTAAAGCTATTGCTAGTAAAATTTGTAGTAAAGGCGGATTTACCGGATTCATAATGCATAATTTATTGCTTATGCGTAATTTTAAATCCATAAAAGTTCAATACAGGGACTTAATTGAAATGATTTAACCGTTTCACAATTTATAAAGAAATCCCTGTGTTAAACTTTTATGAATTATGCAATAAAATAGCGCAGAATTACGGCTATTTGCACCGGTTCAACTTAAGGTTACCCTATGACTTAAGTGGACCTTACGTTACGATTTCGGTTTGCACCGCTATTTGAGGACAACGTAAGCCTTAGTCAAGATAAGCCTCACATTTTTCGAGCTTAGGTTCCACTTAACGACCTAACCTCACTTTTTACAAGAAACATTTTCCTATTTCCTTCACGGAAAAAAATGTAATAGTAGCAAGTAAAATTTGCATACCACCAAGTGAAAATTTACATACTATATAGGACAAGTACACGCTTTATTAGCCACAAGAAAAATAAGATTCCTGAATTTGATCACTTGCTGTTATTGATGTAATTTCAGGAACGCAATGTAACCTAACGATATTAAACTCTTTACTAGAAGCAAACTTTTTATTTTATAAGCCTCAATCTACGTTTCATTTGCAGTAGGTGCTCAGTTTGATAACTACTAGTGACAAGTGAATTTACCATTGATGAAGAATGATTTACTCTCAAATAACTCATATACTTAAACCTACTAAAAAATATTCGAAAGTGCATGATCTACTGCCCGTTCGTCTAGCAGCGATTAATGCGATCCAAATTAGATCAGTCAAACTCAAAAGTCACGTCAGAAACCGAATTAAAAGTTTAAATTTGATATTTGATGAAGTGTCAAGTATCGTGCATTATCACATTTACCTGATTTACCGTACAAGGGAAGAAAAAATTGTCAATTCATTCAACATCATATCGTCGGTCTCATGCCAAAACCACGAAGGTGCAATTTGTCATTTCGAATGAGCTTCTTGCTTTGAAAACCTAGGTGAGTTTTCACATTGGCGAATTCACTCTCGTTCACAGTAGACAACCTGATAGCACTTTCGTGAGTTTGGCAATGAACATTTTGGTAGAAAATTAGTATTTTACATGTTGGAGTCAGAACCCTGAAATTAGCATATTCGTGGTTTTGGCCTGGGATAGACGATATTATCCTCATAACTATCACTTGCATCAGAATCTGAGCTACTCTCAGTTTCACAAAGCTCGCTTCTTACTCCTGATGCTATTAACACTTTCGTTCTACCCATATTAATTTATTTACTAGATTAACAGATTTGTTTCCGTAACATAAGAATTTGGTTAACTGATAAAGTGATAAATGTCAACATCTGCGGGAAACGGCATGCACCATGCAAGCAATTCGTTCCGATTCAACCCACCAACGTCAAAGTTAGTTGAAACGGAACGCTTGATTATGTCTGCAACAGTGATGCGATGAATGCATGAAACGGAACACGCTTACTGTCTCATCGTTGGTAACGTGATAATTTTTTTGCTGTTGCCAAACATTTCTAATACTCAGCTAAGGATCAGGCCAGGAGTCAACGGTGCAAACTAATGAACTGACAAATAAAACTGCATCGAATAAAAACATATCCCTCAATATGGATGGTCATATAGTAGAAGATCCGAATATAATAGCAAAAGAGTTCAATGAGTTTTTCATAGAGGCTCCAACTCATTTGATAGAAAAGATAGCTGACAACGAATTTTTTATACCTAAAAATCAGTTCAACAATAACACAATACTCCTGTATCCATATACAGAGAACGTACTCTACTCATTATTGAAAAATAAACTGAAAAACAAGAGATCAGCTGGTCTAGACGAAGTTCCGTCATTTGTATTGAAGAGTGTTATCGATGTTATTATCAAACCTTTAACATATTTGATTAATATGTCCTTCGAGTGTGGTGCTTTTCCAGTGAAAATAAAAACAGGAAAAGTAAATGATTCAACTATGCTGGAAAACTACCGACCAGTAACAGTACCCTATGGCTATTCAAAAATTTTTGAATATGCCTTCCTTCATAGGTTGTTACCATTCCTAGAAAGGTATCAAGTTATAAGCAAAAAACAACATGGTTTTCGTTCGGGAATGTCAACTACCACAGCAATGTCTTCATTCTATCATAAAATAATACATATGATTGATATAGGCGAGTGCCCTGCTGCAATATTTTGCGATTTGAGTAGGGCGTTCGACTGTGTTAATCATAAAAAACTAGTATTGGTATTAGAAACATATGGTTTGCGAGGTATGGCTCTTGAATGGATCTCATCTTTCTTAGAGAATAGAAAACAAATAGTAAGTTTTCAATATGAGGAACATACAAAAATCATTCAGTCAGATACTGACAACTTGATTAGAGGTGTCCCACAAGGATCGGTATTAGGGCCCATTCTATTTATTCTATATGTAAGTCATATGGATCATGTCATCGGTACAGATCATTACACTGCATACGCAGATGACTTCTCATTGGTCATATCTGATCCAGATACAAAAGAATTGGAATCAATATGTAAAGACACCATAGAGAAGGTAGCAAAATTCTTCAATGGACGTGATCTCTTTTTCAATGCAGATAAAACGAAAATGATCAGGATTCGGAATCGACAGAGAGTTGTGGAGAATTTGCAGTTTCCAATAGAGAACACATTTCTCTTAAATTCACACGAACCAGTGAAAATTTTAGGAATTTATCTGGATGAATTTTTGAATTGGAAACCTCAGTGCCGGCAATTGATTTCAAGATTGCGTTCAATGAAATATATGTTCTTCAATCTACGTACTGTATTGGAGAAGCATGAGCTTCTGAATGTATACTATGCTCAAATTGAATCTAGACTAAAATATGGTATTTTTCGCTTCTGGGGTAATTCCACACTTGCTCATGATGTTTTCATAGTTCAGAAACAAATTTTGAGGTGTATTTTCCGAATACCACGTATGGGTACTTGTAAAAATGTTTTCAAGTCATTTCATATTTTGACAGTCCCGAATATATATATACCGGGACCACGGGGTGAGGTACGCCCCCCAATTTTTCTATAGTTTTGAAGATACAGGTTTCAAATTTGGCACGTCGATATATTACTCAAATACGCATATTTTGACTCCATAACCGAAAATTCACCACTTCCGGTTTAACCGGAAGTGACCCCAAACTTTTTTTTTTAAATGACACCCTGTACAATTTTTTTCATTATCAGGAAGAACACGCAATTTGTGATAACACTGTTCTCCAAAATTGAAAATCGGTTGAAAAATGGCGGAGATACAGTTGATTGTTCAATCGAACAAAGTTGGCCATGAACATCAACCTCAAATCATCACAACTGACGAACGGCGTCAGCATTTACGAGAGGAAGGTTCGAGGTAAGATACAGCTGAAAATTGAGCTTCCCATGTAATTGCAGCAACCATATTTCCCATCAATTATCAAACATTTCCTCAAAACAGATTAGTACCCATAAAGAAAGGCTCACAACTGCCATTTCTCAAATAGCAACATACTCTTTTCACATTGTTATGTTGAAAGATGATGAATTATAAGATTACTCGAATGAAAAGATTTGAAGAATTCCGAAAGGAACCAGAAATACAATATCTTCAAAACTATAGAAAAATTGGGGGGCGTACCTCACCTCGTGGTCACCCGGTATATATATATTTGAATTATGCCTATATGTTTTCCAAAACAAAAGTGAATTCTTTTTGAATATGGATATTCACGAATATAATACGAGACAAAAAAAAGACATCCATGTAGACAAAACAAAATTGAACATTTCTTCATTAGCACCTAATTTTATTGGACCAAATTTTTTTAACACTCTTCCAAAGGAAATAAAATCTTGTGATTCACTCTTCCTTTTTAAAAAGAGACTCAAATTGTTTTTAGTTGACAAATCTTTTTATAATATCAGTGAGTTTTGTGATATAAAATCGCATTTTTAATTGTATTGTATGCATATTTTATTGTATTTTATTGGACCAAATTTTTTTAACAATCTTCCAAAGGAAATGACATCTTTTTATAATCTCTGTGAGTTTTGTGATATAAAATCGCATTTTTAAATTGTATTTTTAAATTGTATTGTATGAATATTTTATTGTATTTTACCTACCTGTTTTGTAAATTATTTTCTATGTAAATTATTTTGACAATTCCTATACATGTATATGTCGAAAGGATAATAAAGTGATTGAAACCATCTTTACCTTAAGGTGTACATTAAGCTGATCCTCCACTTAGCTTAGTTTGTTATTAAGAAGAACCGGTGCAAATAGCTGTTAATCCATTAAATTTGCCTTAAAATTACGCATATGCAATAAATTATGCATTATGAATCCGGTAAATGCCTTAAATGTTTCATTAGGGGACTTCGGATAAGGATGCAGTCATGCCACCACACAACTTTTGGATTTGAAACTACTGACACGTTTTTCGGCAACTTTTCTTCATGTCAGGGTTCCTGGCAGCCTCAGGAACCCCGTAATATGATTGAAATTGTTCATAGCGACGGAAATATTGAGATTTTCCGTAAAAAACAAAACACTAGGGACTTTAATTTTATTTAGGAATTTTTCTTTCAAAATGGCGCAAAATTCAAAACTGGAGCTAGAGCATTGTTATTGTTAAAATTGTTTTTTCCGTTAACCAGCTGTCGTTCCGTTATGAACGGCAGCCCTCAGAAGTCGAAACTTATGCGAGCCAAGGATTAACGAGGTCTTACCTTTTTACGTGCGATTCCTAGCACTTTCTTGGGCTATCAGAAAAAAATCCGCAGTCGTCATGGTTCGAACCATCGCAGACTGGCAGCCAAAGTGATTGAAATAATGTCGCTTTAACCACTCGGCTACCTGGTTATTGAAAGAGGTATTGTGTAGTGTGGGCAGTGACGGATAAAGCCACCGTGGGGCCCGTAGCAAATGTGGACAAGAGGCCCTTGATTTGCATCAAGTATTGAAGTATGGAATATAAAATAAAACAGCACATTTACAAAAAGACTTTGTGATTTAATTTGGCAAATTTGGAGATAACACTCGTCAAATCAATATTTCTGAGTTAATCACTTTCTATGTTCATTATAGTGAGGTCGTTAAGACATTCTTGTCCCATTGTGCTACTTAACACATTTTTAATACGCTTTAACGTTGAAATAGAACGTTCTCCGCTGTAGTTGATGATTATCAAAATCAAGTAAATGCGAAACGCTATTTTCAACATGGGAAACATTATTCCAATGAAATTTCCGTCAACAGTTTATAAACTTGAAGTTCCTGAACCTTGTGCTTTTTCTTTATGCTGTCAATATCAGCAGCCATATCTGTTTTGAGCAGCTTAGCAAACTGCACCAGTTCATTGGTCTTCCTCATCGTCTAGGGAAGAATTGACGATAATTGGAGTTATTTCAATAGTATATTACATTACTAGTGCGGAAAGTGACATTTTTCACACGAGTGGGAAATATTGTGGCATGAGGCGTAAGCCGAGTGCTGCAATCACACGAGTGTGAAAAATCACTTTCGCACGAGTAATGTACAATATTTTTCCTACGACCACATAATTATTTTACCAAATGTATGAAAATATTATAATTAAAGACATGAGTACAAGAAAATCGAACGAATAGTACGACTGAGAACCATTCTGACTTCATTTATTTTTAATAATTAATTTAAATACAAAATATTTTCTTTATGATATAATACCGACGAGATCAAAATCATAATTAGACATCTTTTATTTTTAATAATAATTACTAATCAAGATACACTCTAATACAATATATTTCCTTGTCATAATATGTGTGTCCAATACCTCAGTTGGTAAGCAGCGGAACTCGACGTGACTTCTGACGAAGAGTATCCGGGTTCGATCCTTTTCCGCGGAAACTTTTTTTTTAAGAAGATGAAAAAAATTACACTTCTCAAATAGATTGCTTCAAGATTTTGTTGGCAGGATTTTAGATAGTATATATGCTGATTTTTAGATAGTATCAGTTGGTAGAGTTTCGGCCTTCTGAATGAAAAAAAAATCTTTTCAAATAGATTTCTTCAAATTTACATATTAAATAGGTAAATCTAAATTGAAATTATATATTTGAAAACTTGACTTCGGTAAATCTTAATAGAAATTATGCATTTGACAACTTAGCGTGCGAAATATTTCGCACGCTTGTGGATATGAGCCACTTTCCGCTGGACTGTACGGTGCGATATACGTTACTTTCCTATGTGGTCGTAGGAAAAGATCTTTTCTGCCGAAGTATTCCAAATACACTTGTCACTTGATGGTAAGCTTCCATGTGTTTAGCTGACGCAGACAATTACGACAATAAAAACATGAATTTAAAAACGTTGTCCAGGTGTTTGATGTTCTACAAATTCTTCGAGTGTAGTAGAGCTGCTGCTAAAAATGGTCGTACTGTGTATTTCGCTTGCGTTTTCTTAAAGTTAATTGTTGATATTCTTCAAAGCCAATTATGGCTTTGGCCTCTATATCTGAAAATTTTGATCGTATTGCTTGGAAGTATCCTTGTAATGATTTATAAAGAGCGTATCTCGTGTTAAGATCTTGATTGGAAGACTGCAACGAAGCGTTAATCGCTTGCAAGTGTTTTACTTTGCTTGTTTACTTGACAGTTTTTTTACTTTGCGCACAAGCGCGAGGCCCCCCAGGCGCGGGGCCCGTAGCATTTGCTAACTGGTTAACTTGCTAACTGGTAGCTTACTACGTGACTAATCCGGCACTGACTGTAGGGTTATTTCCATGTCAGTGTAAATTTGTTCCATGAAAAAGTTCAAATGTAGGAATGATATTCAACCATTTTAACTGTGATTAAAATGTAACACGTACCCACAAAACTGATACAAGTCTCAAAGTTAAGTCATTGAATAAAAGGCCGAGAGCATTTTAATCAAGATGGTAATAAGGTTTTTTCATCCGTTAAAGTAACCAAGCTCAGAATATTTTCTAGGTCGATTAATTATTTCGCAACTAGGAAAAGTGAAATACGCAATTTTTTTAAATTCAGGTAAATGATATATTATGAAATTAGCGCCATTTTGAAAGGAAAATCCGTAAATAAAATTAAAGTCCCTAGGGTTTTGTATTTTATGGAAAAATCTCAATATTTCCATCGTTATGAACAATTTCAATCATATATTACGGGGTTCCTGAGGCTCCCAGGAACCCAGACATGAAGAAGAGTTGGCGAAAAACGTGTCAGTAGTTTTAAAGCCAACAGTTGTGTGGTGGCATGACTGCATCCCTATCTGAAGTCCTCTATTCAAGTGAATAAATTGATACGGAAAAGAAATCTGTAGTTCACAATGAATTGATATGAAAGCTTTTGCTAATAAATTTATCAACAGTAAAAACACCTGAGCTTTTATTTAACGGATAATTTTCTTTTTTGTAACGAAATAAAATGCAACTCAGTGATTTTAAGAGAAAAACTGACATGGGACAAAGACACCATCCCGAAACTCAAGAGAAGTGCTAATAAATGGTACACAGAGGTATCCAGAACAACAGAAGGATCTGGAAATAATCAAAAGGTATCAGGCAGTACAAGATACTACTGGGAAACTACAACCAGAAGAGATTACCATGAACTAAAAGCTACACCAGCATTTATGGCACACTCCAAAAAAAACTATTACATAATTTTGTACACATTTATTACAAATTTGCGTCCCAATCAAAAATTTTTTTACAGCCCCCGTTTTCCAGGAAATGGGCGTGGGCTAACTTTTAAGTAAAACTGCACCACGCATTCTGTATTTTTGAAATTTTGATGTTCAAAATGTTGCTAAAATTTCTTACACATTTATTACAAACCATTGACGTATTGAAAATTCCAAAATTTTCACCCCCTAGGGGTTAAATACCCCTTATTTATAGAAAATTCCCAAATAAATTGGATTCCACGTGGTCAGTACCAGAATTGATCACAAGATTGTTTATAATTTTTGTTCAAACAATCGAAATATTCAAAATTACAGAATGGACAGCCCCCAAGGGGTGAAACACCCCCAAAAAGGGTGAAACACCCCCAAAAGGAATGAAACACCACCAAACTTCTCAAAATTCCTATAACGTTATCCACAAAACTTAAAAAAAACTCATTAGAATGTAACGACGTGTTGAAAATTTCAGAATGATGATTTCCATGGGGTTGAACACCCCACACAACGCATAAACTTATTTGATGAAATGAATAACTATATTGACAGAGCATCAATAGACACCACATTTTTTTGAAAAATTGATCGTGGTTGCAAAAAATAATATACTGCTAGATACGTCAGAACATTGGTATACGTCCATAGCTAGCTTTTTCCACATGGTCGGAAAACTGGAGAACACAAAGAAAATGTTTGAGGGAAAACGCTCCCTGTTTGGTTTTTAATATACTGGACTCGGATGACGCACAGGTAGCTAGAGCTGTCTCCGTGGTAACGATAATTGTTGCCGTTAAAGACATGCTTCTACTACATGTCTTTCATTGCGCATAGACTATATCAACTGAGGAAATTGACATATTCAAGAGTGGCATGTATTAATAAATAGTTTTGTAACAATATTATAGGAAATCCAACGTGAACTATTTTTAATTGAGGATCATAATTCTTTACAGTATCCCACACGCTTCTACTGCGTATTTTTTGGTGCGCATGGATAATATCAACCATGGAAATTGACATTTTGAAGACTGGGCTGTGTTAATAAATTTTTATGTTGCAAAATGATAGAAAATCTTACTTGCACTGTATGTCATGGAGTATTAAAATTAATTACAGTATCTCACACGCTTCTACTGCGTGTGTTTTGGTTCGCATGGATAATATCAACCATGGAAATTGACATTTTGAAGAGTGCGCTGTGTTAATAAATTTTTATGTTGCAAAATGATAGAAAATCTGACTTGCACTGCATGTCATGGAGTATTAAAATTAATTACAGTATCTCACACGCTTCTACTGCGTGTGTTTTGGTTCGCATGGATAATATCAACCATGGAAATTGACATTTTCAAGAGTGGGCTGTGTTCATAAATTTTTGTGTTGTAATATGATAGAAAATCCGACTTGAACTGTATTTTATTGAGTATTAGAATTCTTTACATTAGCTCACACCCTTTCACGGCGTGTCTTTTGGTGCACTCGGACTATATCAACCATACTAATTGATGTTTTGAAGAGTGGGCTGTGTTAATAAATTTTTATGCTGTAAAATGATGGAAAATCCGACTAGAACTATATTTCTTTCAGTATTAGAATTCTTTACAGTATCCCACATGCTTCTACTACATGTCTTTTATTGAGCATAAACTATATCAACTGAGGAAATTGACATGTTCAAGAGTGGGATGGTTTTGAAAATCGAAGGACTTTCTATAACACTTAAATATATTTCCTGAACGGTCATACTGTCTCCTATTTGCAGTTGAAATATTATCCATTATTTACGGGACACCCTGTATACAGCGTGTTTCAAAAGGTATGCAACAAATGGTTTTTTTTTATTGGAATTGGCCTCAAGGCAAACTAATTTTACACTTGTTTTACAACAAGGCATGTAGTCGCCTATCGATACTGATGCCTCTTTGAATGGCAACTTTGCAATATATAATTCAATATCAATGCGGAGTGTCTTTGCAGATAAAGTGGTTCGCCTATTGGTAAGAAGATGATGCTTGCTCAGGTTTTCTGATTTAAACCACCAAGAATCATTTCAGTTCGAATTTTTGAACCACAAAAATTTAATAAAAAAATCAGTATCAGAACAATTCAAGTTTCTTGTTTTCAATTGATAAAATTTTGGGGTTGAGATATAGCTGTCTCAGGATCTTATACGAGATCTGACAAAGTGTGTTCGTCATCCAATCATAAACTAAGTTTCTCTGACCAAGAGATAGGGAAATAAATGCACACAATTACTACAAACTCTCAAATCATAAGCTTAGCATATCGTTTTGAATATTTTCGTATCCGAAAGCGTATCATACGATTCATATGTACCTACCTGCGCGTTCCTTACTGAGGGACAAGTTTTCTGTATTTGTATTTCAATTTGCAATCATTCAATCAGCATGGCTAACGCTCGGGTTCTCTTAATGAAATATGGATATGGATATATTTGAAGCCAATTGGTCCCTCATCATCGTCAAATTGTTAAATCGCCTCCCGGACTATAAGCACATCTGAGGAGCACTGGCTCATGTCGAGTTTTAACAGAGTTGTATTTATGAACCCTTGATCTGTATTAATTTCATGAATCTTTCTTCTTGTGTGTCTTTGTTTCATCATTGTTTGTTTATTCCATTGTGACTTTTTGGCGTGCGTTGAAGGTGATCGGAATATTATTTCGAGACCATTTAATGATTCGCGTGTAAATGATGGTAATAATGAAAACAGACCTCTTTGGAGACCATTTGAGTTACAAAATGAATCGCTACTGAATAGACGATCCCGTATTAAGAATCGGCGACATACGCTTCCTGTAGAGACTCAACAAATTATCATTAATATGTATAATAAATTAAAAAGTGAAAATAATGAAAACAAAAGAGGTGTCGTCAAAAGCCTACTTTTCAAAATATCACTTTCCATGGTTGGTTTAATCCATGCGCACCAAAACACATGCAATATAAGCGTGTGAGATACTGTGAATGATTTTGCAACATGAAGATTTATTAACACTACCCAATCTTCAAAATGTCAATCAGCATTGTTGATATAGTCCGTGTGCACCAAAAGACACGACGTGAAAGGATGTGAGCTAATGTGAAGAATTCTAATACTCAATAAAATACAGTTCAAGTCGGATTTTCTATCATATTACAACACAAAATTGTATTAACACAGCCCACTCTTTGCGAACCAAAACACACGCGGTAGAAGCGTGTGAGATACTGTAAATAATTTTAATACTCCATGACATACAGTGCAAGTCAGATTTTCTATCAAATTGCAACACAAAAATTTATTAACACAGCCCACTCTTCAAAATGTCAATTTCCATGGTTGATATTATCCATGCGAACCAAAACACACGCAGTAGAAGCGTGTGAGATACTGTAACTAATTTTAATACTCCATGACATACAGTGCAAGTCAGATTTTCTATCATTTTGCAACATAAAAATTTATTAACACAGCCCACTCTTCAAAATGTCAATTTCCATGGTTGATATTATCCATGCGAACCAAAACACACGCAGTAGAAGCGTGTGAGATACTGTAACTAATTTTAATACTCCATGACATACAGTGCAAGTCAGATTTTCTATCATTTTGCAACATAAAAATTTATTAACACAGCCCACTCTTCAAAATGTCAATTTCCATGGTTGGTATTATCCATGCGAACCAAAACACACGCAGTAGAAGCGTGTGAGATACTGTAATTAATTTTAATACTCCATGTCATACAGTGCAAGTCAGATTTTCTATCATTTTGCAACATAAAAATTTATTAACACAGCCCACTCTTCAAAATGTCCATTTCCATGGTTGATATTATCCATGCGAACCAAAACACACGCAGTAGAAGCGTGTGAGATACTGTAATTAATTTTAATACTCCATGTCATACAGTGCAAGTCAGATTTTCTATCATTTTGCAACATAAAAATTTATTAACACAGCCCACTCTTCAAAATGTCAATTTCCATGGTTGATATTGTCCATGCGAACCAAAACACACGCAGTAGAAGCGTGTGAGATACTGTAACTAATTTTAATACTTCATGACATACAGTGCAAGTCAGATTTTCTATCATTTTGCAACATAAAAATTTATTAACACAGCCCACTCTTCAAAATGTCAATTTCCATGGTTGATATTATCCATGCGAACCAAAACACATGCAGTAGAAGCGTGTGAGATACTGTAATTAATTTTAATACTCCATGTCATACAGTGCAAGTCAGATTTTCTATCATTTTGCAACATAAAAATTTATTAACACAGCCCACTCTTCAAAATGTCAATTTCCATGGTTGATATTGTCCATGCGAACCAAAACACACGCAGTAGAAGCGTGTGAGATACTGTAACTAATTTTAATACTCCATGACATACAGTACAAGTCAGATTTTCTATCATTTTGCAACATAAAAATTTATTAACACAGCCCACTCTTCAAAATGTCAATTTCCATGGTTGATATTATCCATGCGAACCAAAACACACGCAGTAGAAGCGTGTGAGATACTGTAATTAATTTTAATACTCCATGACATACAGTGCAAGACAGATTTTCTATCATTTTGCAACATAAAAATTTATTAACACAGCCCACTCTTCAAAATGTCAATTTCCATGGTTGATATTATCCATGCGAACCAAAACACACGCAGTAGAAGCGTGTGAGATACTGTAATTAATTTTAATACTCCATGACATACAGTGCAAGTCAGATTTTCTATCATTTTGCAACATAAAAATTTATTAACACAGCCCACTCTTCAAAATGTTAATTTCCATGGTTGATATTGTCCATGCGAACCAAAACACACGCAGTAGAAGCGTGTGAGATACTGTAATTAATTTTAATACTCCACGACATACAGTGCAAGTCAGATTTTCTATCATTTTGCAACATAAAAATTTATTAACAGAGCCCACTCTTCAAAACTGTCAATTGCCATGATTGACATAGTCCGTGTGCACCAAAAGACACGCCATGGAAGCTGATGTAAAGAATTCTACTCTTGAAAATGTCAATTTCCATGGTTGATATTATCCATGCGCACCAAAAAATACGCAGTAGAAGCGTGTGGGATACTGTAAAGAATTATGATCCTCAATTAAAAATAGTTCACGTTGGATTTCCTATAATATTGTTACAAAACTATTCATTAATACATGCCACTCTTGAACATGTCAATTTCCTCAGTTGATATAGTCTATGCGCAATGAAAGACATGTAGTAGAAGCATGTCTTTAACGGCAACAATTAACGTTACCACGGAGGCAGCTCTAGCTGCCTGTGCGTCATCCGAGTCCAGTATATTAAAAACCAAACAGGGAGCGTTTTCCCTCAAACATTTTCTTTGTGTTCTCCAGTTTTCCGACCATGTGGAAAAAGCTAGCTATGGACGTATACTAATGTTCTGACGAATCTAGCAGTATATTATTTTTTGCAACAACGATCAATTTTTCAAAAAAATGTGGTGTCTATTGATGCTCTGTCAATAGAGGTTATTCATTTCATCAACGGTATAATACGAAAATCCGAAATCGTTCACTTTGCAAAGCAGTGAAATAAGTTTATGCGTTGTGTGGGGTGTTCAACCCCATGGAAATCATCAATCTGAAATTTTCAACACGTCGTTACATTCTAACGAGTTTTTTTTAAGTTTTGTGGATAACGTTATAGGAATTTTGAGAAGTTTGGTGGTGTTTCATCCCTTTTGGGGGTGTTTCACCCCTTTTGGGGGTGTTTCACCCCTTGGGGGCCGTCCATTCTGTAATTTTGAATATTTCGATTGTTTGAACAAAAATTATAAACAATCTTGTGATCAATTCTGTTACTGACCACGTGGAATCCAATTTATTTGGGAATTTTCTATAAATAAGGGGTATTTAACCCCTATGGGGTGAACATTTTGGAATTTTCAATACGTCAATGGTTTGTAATAAATGTGTAAGAAATTTTAGCAACATTTTGAACATCAAAATTTCAAAAATACAGAATGCGTGGTGCAGTTTTACTTAAAAGTTAGCCCACGCCCATTTCCTGGAAAACGGGGGCTGTAAAAAATTTTTTGATTGAGACGCAAATTTGTAATAAATGTGTACAAAATTATGTAATAGTTTTTTTTGGAGTGTGCCATAAATGCTGGTGTAGCTTTTAGTTCATGAGATTACCAGCAAGAGTAAAAACAAGGTCAGAATACTAACGGAAATCCTAACAGGTAACTGCCGGTTGAGAGGACACCTTGAAAATTGGATTAGTCGAAGAAGAATGCAGACTTAGCGAGGAAGATGACGAAACCTCTATCCACATTATCTCAGAATGCATTAACCTGCAAAATCTGAGGGTAATATACCTAGAAGAACACCAAATAGAAGAGGGAGATATACCTAACCTGAAGCCACCCGATATCTTGAACTTCTTGAAAGCCATAGGACTGGAGGAACTGCTTTAGTCGTTGAGACATCCTAAACAGCTGAGCAGCAGAAGGGGACACAATTATAGATCTTGTAGGTGTATTGCACCCCTAAACAGAATACAGAATACCCGAGGAGCGTTAGGATCTAGTAACGCTCGTAGTGCATACAAGATTTTATTTTTCACGAAAAATTTATTGTATTTCAATTTTTGTTCTCCAAGATGTGTCTTTTTCATGTCTTCATTTACTAGATTGTTTGCTGTATAATTTTGTCTGGTTTCTGAAAATGTTTCATCGTAGTCATTGTAGTATCTACTTCAAATCTTCTGTATGAGTTGACTGGCTGTTGGTTTTCATTATTAACGGGCAAGTCCATTTAAATTATAATTACAATTTTGAATTATAATTAAAATAAAATGGAATTTAAGGCGTTGAAATGCAAATTACAACTAAGAATATGTTTAAAAGGGTTAATTTAAAGTTTGAAGGGGTTGATTTAAAATTTAAAAACAACAAGAAACAATAAGAGTCAATAAAAAACATTACAACATTAAAACATTACAATATCAGAACATTACAGCATTAAAACATTACAATATTAAAACATTACAGCATTAAAACATCAAATCTCAGTATTCCGTAATTGAGTTTCAAAATGATGCATATGAGACTATGCTTTCACGTGTTAAGGTAATGTATTTGAACATGTTTATTGACTTTCTTTAATTTTTACAAAAATTTATTTTATATGTATGATTAATTAATTATTTAAAATATTCTATTTTATATCGATATGTGTACAAACATAGATCCTTGTTCTTATCTTAACTGTTTAAACTATTCAAAGGACCAACAGGGCCGGCTCAGAGTTTTGTGCGCCCTGAGGCAAGCGATAAAATACGCGCATTCCCCCATAAAAAACTGACTACCATACAAGTACTAGTTTAGGTAAATTAAATTATTTCTAATAATAATTTTTAACTCAATTTTGTGCTTCTTTATTAATTTTTCTACATTCATGCAAAAAGCAAAACTTTATTGAACTATATTCAGTGGAAAAAGAAGTTCTTTATTGCACTAGTGCAATAAAGTTTTTATTGCACTCATCTGTCATTCTACTTCAACGTGCTGTCATCATGACAAACATAAACGTTTAAACCTACTACATATTTAGCAGATATTCTGTGAGATTGGCAATAGGTACTTCACTACGAAATATTCATATTGAAAATTGCACCAATTGTTCATTCACTTTCAACATTGAGGGTAAAAATAAAGTTTGAGTTAAATTGTTCGTAACGTATTAGTTCCTGTTTCAATGCAAATCGATATTAATAATAAAGTATTCAAGTTGCGCTTTTCATTTTCCTACACCTAGTGCCGCACCTCAATAAATATTTTTTTGCTTTTTGCATGAACGTAGAAAAAATGTTGTATGCAACTCGTGCAAAACTTGTTTATTCACTCGACGTGTTGTTCAACTCGGCCTAACGGCCTCGTCGGACAATTTCACGTCGAGTGCAATAAACATTCACTTTTTGCACTTGTTGCATAAATAACTATTGTAGGATTAGTAGAAAAAATACGTTAAAAATTTACCGTTCTGTAATACGACTTCAGTTTCACCAGATTTCTCGCGAACTGAGAAAGATGAAGTATGTGGCATTTTTGAAAAGGTAGTTGTACGACCTTCAAAATGAGGTATCACTCAACTCCCCTTTTCATTTAAGATTTTAGTGGTTGTGTCCGTCCCTGCTATTGGGTTGTTGTGATTTAATTGACAACTAGCCTACAAAATGTCCCCCTTAAAAATAACTTTGAAGTGTTTTTGCATATTGTCATATTTTCTATAGGGGACAAAATCGAAAAGAAAAGGATAAAGACGGGACAAAACTTTTACATGCAAAATTACGACAATAAATGTTACTTCTGCCGTAGACACTCTCAATTATAGTAACTTAGCCCACTCATTTCCGAACATTACTATTACATTACGTATATTATTAACTATACCAATTTCTGCAGCTACAGCCGAAAGAACATTTTCTGATTTTACTATCTAGAATGGGCCAGGAGCGTTTAAAAAATGTTTTTTGTAGATTCACAATTTTTAAAACTGCTGGATATTGACAATCTCATAACTGAATTTGTCAAAAGTAAAGCAAGAAAAGTACAATTATTGCCATCCGATATTTTCGTTATATTCTATAAATATATCTATACGAGTGTTTGAATGTTGTTTACGATGATTCAACTTGACTGCATTCATTTTGGACTCGTATTCACCTGGAGACGATTGCGGATTGAAGCAATTGAAACATGGTGAAATATGTGATTTCAATGGTTTTTTATGACGATGGAAGTCCGAAATGAATGTAGGTAGGCTGCATCATCGTCTACAACATTTAAACAAACATATAAGGAACATAATTTGGTATTTTCAAAAATTAAATATCTACGAGTATTTTGGGACTAGCAATCTGAATATTTTTTTTTATTTAAATACACGACCAATCTAAATATATTTTGTATAACTGGAATAATTTTCAAAGTGAAACATTGAACTGTGGGGGATTTGGCGGTAATTTTTGATAATACATATTATTTATTTATTTATTTTATATCCAAACAGACCTCAGAGGTGTCATTACATGGATACATAATTTTATATTACATATTATCAAGCACTGTCAATGACACTATATAGTTACTATACATATCAATGTAAAAATTGAACGATTCGCAGAATCTATCGTATACAAATGTCTAGAATATGTTGTAGTAGAATCCGCCTAAAATTATTCATTGAGAGGGTCAAATCTATAACGATGAATACATTGAAATTATTGGCTAGTCGAAACATAGTTATAATTGGAAATTTGGTTGTGGTATATAGCATAGGGATATTGAACATAGCAGATGTACGGGTTCTACGAGGCGGGACATTGAACCTGGCTAGCATTTCTGGAGACTTAATTTTATAGTTGATGATTTTGAATAAAAAGAGTAAGATGGACATATGTCTATTTCCTAACGATAACACTTTGAACTCATTTCTCAAGTATGTTGTTCTTATTGTACTATAGTCAGCTCTTCTATGAAATTTCTTAAAGTAGAGGTATCTAAGAAATTTCATTTGAATTTTCTCAATTTTTTGCAGTAAAATTTAACTCTCTCCATACCAAATTATCGATGCATACTCCAATTCAGGTCTGACTAGTGTATAGTAGAGGAGTTTTATTGATTCTATGTTATCAAAATTCCTGGTTTGTCTTATTATAAATCCCAGTGAAAGGTTTGCAGAACGCACAATACCTTGGATATGATTTGAGAACGATAGCGTGTCGCTATATGTGACCCCCACGTCTTTAACCTCATGACATCTCCCAAGAACTTCCCCATTCATTTCATATTCAAATTCAATTGGTTGTTTTGCGCGAGTAATTGACATAGTGCAGCATTTTTTGTTGTTAAAATATAATCTGTTATCACAGCTCCATTTATGAACATGGTCTATATCCATTCATAATTTCACACAATCTCTTACGTTTTTAATAATTTTAAATATTTTCAGGTCATCCGCGAAGAGCAGACAATCTGAATTTTTCACTATAGAGGGCAAGTCATTAATGAACATAATGAATAAAAGGGGCCCCAAGTTAGAACCATGGGGTACACCTGAGTTAACTGTAAATTTTCTAGAAGAGTTTCCATTATGTTTCACAATTAATGATCTATCTTTTAAATAATCTTCCATCAACTGGAGGAAGTTATCTGCCAACACAAAATTGTTCAATTTTGATGAGGATCATGATCAATGCCTTGCGGAAATCCATAAAAATAGTATCTAATTTTGACCTACTCTCCAGAGTTTCATATGCAAAATTGGTATTGGTTGATTTACTTTTCAGAAAGCCATGTTGTTGAGGCACTATGTAGTTTTCAGTGTGGTCATATAATTCAGAATAAATTATTTGTTCAAACAATTTGGATGGTGCACACATAGATATTCCACGATGATTTTCGATGTCCAACCTATTTCCTGCTCTAGGTATTGGAGTAATTATAGCTGTTTTCCATATTGAAGGAAAGACTTTAGTTGATATAATGAAATTGAAAATATGCATTAAAGGTTTCTTCAACCAATCATTACAGGCCAGTATATAAGGAAGAATGCCATCTACACCAGCTGCTTTTTTAGGTTTTAGATTTTTCACCGTCCTATTGTAGTCGTTGTCTATTATTTCATTGAGTACGAAAGTACTGTTACACGCAACATTGTCCGTAATGAAGTTAATATTATTCGTAGCTTTAGTCGGAGCATAAACAGAAGAAAAAAAGTTTGCAAAAGCTTCTGCTGTTTCACTAGAGAAAATCCCCTCAAACATATAGCTTCCTAGATTCAGATCATTTTCTTTCTTTTTATTTGTATAATTCCAAAATTCGGTAATATTATCTTTCAAGTTTTGTTCAACTCTGTTAATATATATTTTCTCTTCTGCTCTAATCAAGCTTCTCAACTGCTTTCTCAGTTTCAAGTATTTTTCCTGGAAATGTTCGGTAACTTCAGTCAATCTCCTATATTTATTTTTTTCTTTAATGAGATTATCATAATATGGTAAAGGCGCCAATGATAATTTCGCACGACGGCGCTGGAACATACTTGGCGCGTCCCTGCTTGTGTATCAGATTAGAAAAGTCAGACAACTATAATCTAATCATTACCGTTCAACAAAACATCCCTTATCGAAAAAACCAAATCATCCGAACGCCGTCTCCAATTAACTCACCCCCTCCATCGACCTCCGCCCGTGCGTACTGCCGAAAAAAAGCGCATTTAATCCCCCAAAGCGGGCCTGGGAACGGGCGACCGGAGCAGAAGTCAACCACAAATGCGAAGTATAGATATCCGTTCGAGTGGAAAACGTGACAAGAGGATGACAACTAGGTGTTATAGGAGGCGTAAATGGGTGTTTAGAGGGTCGCGTGCTGGGGATTGATCCGGTGACAAGGAGCGGACGAGCGACTGCCTCCCGGTCGCTATCTTAGGCGGCCAGGGCGCCCTGGGAATTCCGGGAAGGACACGAACGGTTCAGTGATCGTTCGACTGCGCTTTGCGATGTTTTCTTGGTGGTCCCCCGAAGAATTGGATGGGATATTAATTAGTTAGATCGATATCCCAATTTATGTGGTTATCTTATCAAATCCATGTATTTTGAACTTTTGAATTTTTTTCTCTTTTACTGTCACTGTACAGTAACTTCAATAAATATTATTCTTATTATAGATGAATTTATGCCAAGTGATCTAACACAATAAAATATTATTACCATCACCATAACCATGATATACGAGGATATATTGAAAAATTCTTAGCCTACTATAGAACCAAACAAAATTTCAATGTCAAAATATTGTATTACTCAACATATTCTCAACATATTCTCCTCTCTAGACCTTTCAAAAAAAATGTTTCTTCTTGCTCTGCAAACCAGACCTCCGCAGCTTTTATTACCTCCTCGTTGGAGGAAATTTACGACCTTTTAAACTTTTTTTCAGTTGAGGAAAGAGATGGTAGTCGGACGGTGCCAAATCTGGTGAATAAGGGGGGTGTTCTAGTAATTCAAACCCTAAATCACGAATTTTTTGCATGGCAACATGAGATTTGTGTGCAGGGACGTTGTCGTGCAAAAACAAAACACCTTTGGATAGCTTTCCTCGTCTTTTCTCTTTAATTTTTTTACGTAGAGTGGTCAGTAATGTCGAATAGTAATCTCCAGTTATTGTTTTACCCTTATCCAAAAAATCAATCATGATTACTCCATGGCAATCCCAAAAAACTGAAGCAAGAACTTTTCCAGCAGATTTTTGAACAGGAAACTTCTTAGGTCTTGGAGAACCAGAGTGTCGCCATTCCATCGATTGTTGCTTTGTTTCTGGATCGTAGAAATGTACCCAAGTCTCATCCATAGTAACAGGAATAGGAAGCCTACATCGTTTTCAAATCGAGCACAGATCGAACGCGATGCTACTACCCTTGCACGCTTTTGGTCAACATTCAAATATTTGGGGATCCATTTTGCAGCAATTTTTCTCATGTCCAAATTGACGTGAACTATATGATGAACGCGTTCGTATGAAATATTCAGTGCTTCAGATATCCGTTTAAGCCCAATTCGACGGTCTCTTAAAATCATGTCAAAAACTGCATCGATATTTTCGGGAACTGACACAGAAGCTGGCCTTCCCGATCGGTCATCATCTTCAATGGAAAATTTACCTCTTTTGAAGCTTGCAGTCCAATTTTTCACGGTCGCATACGAAGGACATTGATCACCAAGGGTATTAAGCATATCTTCGTAAATCTGCTTACCTCTTAACCCTTTTAAATACAGGTACTTGATGATGGCTCGATACTCCAATTTTTCGATTTTCACAATTTCGGTGGACATATTTTTTCTTTTAATTTATTTCGTAACTCTGGTTTACTTTTTTGACGTCAAACTTTACACTGACACTTCTAATAAGTTATTGTTCGTTGCTATGGTAACGCAATATTTTATTTATGCAGGGAACTGGTCTAGGCTAACTAGATATCAATACATCCTCGTATTTACGGTTATTATACTAATGCTAAAATACACATTTTCGATTGGTTGAAATTTTTGTATTGATAATTTAAAACATCCTATGAATGATTTTGTTTTACGACGTGCGTAAACTGAGATTCACAGTGCGTAATATAATACCTACTTTTTATAACAATTGCGTATAAAAATCAACTGTGCGTAGACTTATCAACTGAGCGTATTAGTTATGTTTTACGCACTGTTCATACATTTTTCAAAAAGACAGTATTTTGCGTCCGATTTTACTAGGAAGTTATCATTTGATAATGAGGCAAAAATTGAAATCTTCATAGGATGAAACATTGAACAATTGCTACAATAACTATCGTAGAAAGAACTTTGTAGGTTCATTTTCATAAAGAGCTTTTTTGTACTCCTGTTTTGTTGAACTTGGCTTCAACTCATTCAACAAACTTCACGCTCATGCAAAAAAGTCCTACTCTACGAACTTGTAAAACTTGTAGGCTCTCAACATTACCTAAGGCCTCCAACTCCAATAAAGCTAGCGATTTAAGACCAATGGACCTTTCCACGAGATATGAGAAAACACTGTAAGATGAAAGTATTTACGTTAATATCACTCAGGTTTTTTTTTATTTTTTTTCTGACCCCTAGTTTCTCTATAATCAGAAGAAAAGTGATTCGTGACGTCACGTTCATCAAAACTAGACTTGGCAACGATGTAAAAGTTGTGCAGCATGGAATTTCAAATTCTCATTCAAATATAATGGGCTAGTTCGTCTGTTTCACGAAGCAAACCAATGAATCGATTGTCTCTGTTTAACTCGTTCGCCTACATTAAATTTGGATACTAGTAAAGCAGTTCCATCAAATATATATGCTGCACACGAACAGGCCCTACGTGATTTTTTATATGCGGTTTTCAAAGTGTTGAAAGTTTTTGTTGTTTGTATAGACCATTCCAGAACACGTGACTTAGACAGGTCGGCCATATTTGCTGGAGGGCACACATATCTATTAGTTGGTGTTTAACCTTGTGCATTTAGTTCAAAAGTTTTTTTCTGGTGTTATTTTGATAAAATTGTAACAAATATTCCTCAAAGTACTTATCCCTTAGCGGTGATATCAAGTGCCGGTACGATGAAAAAATTCGTATTATAGACAATATCGCGATCCGTACAAAACTTAACTGATATACACCAGCTTTCTATAAAATGTCGAGAACAAGAAGCTGCAGACTCATCCGGTTTCCCACTTGTGGTGTAGCCCATATTTTGGGTAGGAATCCTATCAGGATGCATGTTTCCCTTCAAGGCACTGGGTTTTCCTAAAATGATTTTTGAAACTCATTTATGTACAAAAATTAACTGATATACACTAACTAACCTTCTATAAAATGTCGAGAACACACACGCTAAGTTTTAAGTTGTGATTTACTGAGGGGGCAGCGTTGTGCAAATAAATCATTTAAATAGGCACATGCTTCGTTAAAACTGCCAGAAAAGGAAAAGAGATACCTCATCCCTTTCTCCCCGCATTCCACAATTAACAACACTACAAAACGATGGCATATTAATACATTTAAGAACTAATTACTAATAATTGAAGTCTAACTATTGACAGTTGTTTACCAGTTTGTCTGAATACCAGAGAAAATTATAATAAACAATTTTTTTATGCATCTATAGATGAAGCGCGTCGTGAAATGTGTTTCGAAGCAGTGAATAAACCCTGTGTAAAAAGCGGAAATATATGTTATTTTGAAGAAAATTTCCAAGTGAATACTTTACGTTACCTATATTATTATTGTACTCAAGCAGAGTTAAAAGAAAGATTTAAAATTTTAGTCAATGCATAAAAGATCATGAACTATCAAAAAATTTTAGGTACTAGTGAAGATTCAGAAAATTATAATTGAAAAACCAAATTCAAAGAGACGAAAGTCACAATGAAATCCTAGACATTGAATGAAAGTTTGTTTTTGTGGAGGATACTGTTTCTTGACATACCTTTTTGGGAATTTTAACCTTCCACAGTCTGAAAATGAAAAAATGTCACTTACATGATGGTTCTTCGGGTTGTAAGGCCGACGTATGTTCTGAGAAGGTCTCGACGTTTTGCCAACACGAGTGGTTAGCATTTTCAAGAGTTATTTTGCAAATTTCTGCTTTCTTAAGTTGCTGTCAAATGTTTGACATTTGTTATACGTTGTCTCAATAAATACCTGTGATTTGACGTTCTTACATCTGATTGGTCCATAGCGTTAGCAGACATCATAGAATCGTTCGTACCGTTATTTTGTGGGTAGGGATCTAATTGAGAATTTTTGAGAACTGGAAGCCAAACCTTGTTCAATTGTAGTCCTTCTTCGGTTCTGTTGAAGTTGCTGTGGTGTTTCTGGATTTCAATTGCTTCCCGGAAGAGTCTTGGGTAATAGGCAGATGTTGAAGAGACGACTTGGGTTTCTTCAAATTTCACTCTATGGTTATCGTTGTTGAGAGTATGTTCTGCGACAGAGGATTTCTGTGTGTGCCCTAACCGACAGCAGCCTTGTTCTCTTTGATTCTTGTTTTAACGGAGCGTTTCGTGGTTCCGATAACCATAGAGTGAAATTTGAAGAAACCCAAGTCATCTCTTCAACATCTGCCTATTACCCAAGACTCTTCCGGGAAGCAATTGAAATCCAGAAACACCACAGCAACTTCAACAGAACCGAAGAAGGACTACAATTGAACAAGGTTTGGTTTCCAGTTCTCAAAAATTCTCAATTAGCTCCCTACCCACAAAATAACGGTACGAACGATTCTATGATGTCTGCTAACGCTATGGACCAATCGGATGTAAGAACGTCAAATCACAGGTATTTATTGAGACAACGTATAACAAATGTCAAACATTTGACAGCAACTTAAGAAAGCAGAAATTTGCAAAATAACTCTTGAAAATGCTAACCACTCGTGTTGGCGTAACGTTGAGACCTTCTCAGAACATACGTCGGCCTTACAACCCGAAGAACCATCATGTATGTGACGATGGCCGCGAAAGCCTTTCACAATTTATGAAAAAATGTCAATTCAAAGAAATCTGTACAAGTGTAGAGGGGCAATAATCAATTTGCCCCGATCAGTTACTGTTAGAAGACTGTTAGCCCAGACCAGTTTCCTGCATAAACAAAATATTGCGTTACCATAGCAACGAACAATAACTTATTAGAAGTGTCAGAGTAAAGTTTGACGTCAAAAAAGTAAACCAGAGTTACGCAATAAATTTAAAGAAAAAATATGTCTACTAAAATTGTGAAAATCGAAAAATTGAAGTATCGAGCCATCATCAAGTACTTGTATTTAAAAAGGTTAAGAGGTAAGCAGATTTACGAAGATATGCTTAACCTTCCAGTGGTGGCGCCAAAGCTTGTTGCACCAGTGATTGCGCTGGTGTCCGACCGAATGGGGACGGGGTGGGATTTTCTTCAAAAAAATTAAATGACTTTCAACAAAAGGTTCATTCAAGAAAGTGTACTACAATTAGAAATTAATTTTTCCAAATTTACAAATCAAAAAAATTTTTGTTTGAAAGTAATTTTTTTGAAGAAACTCCCACCCCCTCCCCATTCGGTCTGTGACACCAGCGCAACCACTGGTGCAACAAGCTTTGGCGCCACCACTGGAAGGTTAATACCCTTGGTGATCAATGTCCTTCGTATGCGACCGTGAAAAATTGGACTGCAAGCTTCAAAAGAGGTAAATTTTACATTGAAGATGATGTCCGATCGGGAAGGCCAGTTTCTGTGTCAGTCCCCGAAAATATCGATGCAGTTCATGACATGATTTTAACTAGACCTAAAACGGATATCTGAAGCACTGAATATTTCATACGAACGCGTTCATCATATAGTTCACGTCAATTTGGACATGAAAAAAATTGCTGCAAAATGGATCCCCAAATGTTTGAATGTTGACCAAAAGCGTGCAAGGGTAGTACCATCGCGTTCGATCTGTGCTCGATTTGAAAACGATGTAGACTTCTTAAACCGAATTGTTACTATGGATGAGACTTGGGTACATTTATAATAATAATAATAATAATAATAATAGGTCTTTATTTCCATCTGGGTAAACATAACAATTTTGGAGTATAAAAATTATACAATGGAAAAAGGCGAGGTGTCAGCTGGTTGCGATGTGTAGGTAGGTACACGATCCAGAAACAAAGTAACAATCGATGGAATGGCGACACTCCGGTTCTCCAAGACCTAAGAAGTTTCGTGTCCAAAAATCTGCTGGAAAAGTTCTTGCTTCAGTTTTTTGGGATTGCCATGGAGGAATCATGATTGATTTTCTGGATAAGGATAGAACAATAACTGGATATTACTATTCGACATTACTGACCACTCTACGGGAAAAAATTAAAGAGAAAAGACGCGGAAAGCTATCCAAAGGTGTTTGTTTTTGCAGGACAACGCCTCTGCACACAAATCTCATGTTGTCATGCAAGAAATTCGTGATTTAGGGTTTGAATTACTAGAACACCCACCTTATTCACCAGATTTGGTTCTGTCCGACTATCATCTCTTTCCTCAACTGAAAAAAAGTTTAAAAGGCAGTAAATATTCTTCCAACGAGGAGGTAATAAAAGCTGCGGAGGTCTGGTTTGCAGAGCAAGAAGAAACATTTTTTTTTTTGAAAGGTCTAGAGACGTAGAGACGTTGCAGGTTCGCTGTAATAAATGTATCCAATTAAGAGGATAATATGTTGAGTATTAAAATATTTTGACATTGAAATTTTGTTTTGTTCTATAGTAGGCATATGCATAGTCAATCGCCAGCGACTCGCCAGAGTTTCGCCGTTCGCTACACAAGGATTATAATGCTCAGTCGAGCCCCAAAAATGTGACAAGTACGCGATAAGTCACATTTTGGCGAAACGCTGGCGATGTATCACTTTTTTGTAGCTCGACTGTGCATTATAGTTCTTGTGTAGCGAGCGGCGAAACTCTGGCAAGTCGCTGGAATTGACTATGCATACGGCTCTAATCAATATATCCTCGTATCCTAATATCTATAGATACTTGTAGGGTGTGTGCATATGCTGACGATACACAGATTGCCATCAAATTTTCCTTGGATAATCTTCTACAAACCCAAATTTGTCTCAATCATGATATTAACACTGTATTTGCTAAAAGTTCGGCACATAATTTGAAATTAAATTCTACAAAGTCAAAAAATCTAATTTTTTCCCCTCGTAAGCAATATGATTACACTGAATCAAATTTTCCGATTAATATTGATGATAAGCAGGTGAGTGTTGAGCACTCAGTAAAAAAATCTAGTTTTGATATTAGATGATAATCTCAGTTTTAAAAATCATACAAATAATCTACTCAACGTTCACTTCTCTGAAAAATTTATATTGCAATAGGGAGATTCTGAACAGTAAGTTGAAAATACAGTTGATAGAGAGCCTAGTTTTATCCCAGTTTACGTACTGCGATTTTCTCTATGGTCATTTTCTTAATGGTGACCATAGAAACAAAATACAAAAAGTTCAAAACTATTGTATTCGATTCATTTTTGGGCTTCGTAAATTTGATCACGTAAGTCATAAATTGAAGGAGCTCAAGTGGCTCAACATGGAGAATCGAAGGATATTCCATCTGGCCACTTATTTACATAAAGTAATGTTGGAAGGCCCTGAAGAGATAAAAACTAAACTCATGCCCCGTTCGCAAATGCATTCTGTCAACATCAGAAATATAAACACCATAACAGCTCTTTTTCAAAAAGTTTCACA
Organism: Chrysolina oricalcia; assembly: GCA_944452925.2. NCBI lineage: Eukaryota > Metazoa > Arthropoda > Insecta > Coleoptera > Chrysomelidae > Chrysolina > Chrysolina oricalcia. The sequence goes on along the minus strand of OX101818.2, from coordinate 12,645,983 downwards.
TACAACTCCATTAAATTGATCAATTCCTCACCTCCTGACGTCATCCATCTTAGCAGAGATGCGTTCAAATCATGGTTCAGACCAAAACTTTTGGGTAACCTTTAGATTTTTCCTGATTTGGTTCACAGTTCCGTCTTATTCTTTTTTTATCAACTGGCTGTAAATTTTTTAGCTTGTTGGCACTAACACTTCGGGATAAAGATTGTTATGGGGTTGGATGGAAGAGTAGCTTCGGCTAAATCTCGCCCCACTAGCGATCAGCCACTGATTTTTTGTATTGTTTTTGTTTTAAGAAATAAAGACGATTATTATTATTATTAAAATTAACGACACTATATCAAATTAAGTTCTAAATAAAAACGGCACTCCTCAAGGAAGTACATTGGGACCTTTGCTATTTCTGCTGTATATCAACGACATTGTTCACTCGGTTGAAAACAGTCGAATTACTTTGTTTACCGATGACACATTATTGTGTTTCTGTTCTGAAAATATACAAACCCTAACAGATACACTCAACGCGCAGCTGAAAAACATTTTACAATGGTGTGATGCTGTAGTTTGTTGAAGCTTAATGCAAAAAAAGTAAATTCATGTTGATCAGCAGCCACGAAAAGTATGCGGAGTTCAAAGATATAATCATATGTTTACAATTAGTAAGGAGGAGGTGGAAATAGTGGAAAAGTTTAAATACTTGGGCATTATTATCGATAGAAATTTTACTTTCAAAGAACATATATCATACATTACCTATAAAATATCAAAAAATAAACTTCTTGTATAGAATGGCACCATCTTTAACACCTTGGTCTAGAAAAACAGTATATAATACGATAATATTGCCCCATTTCACATTTGCTTCGTCTTTACTGTACCTGGCAAATAAAAATGAGATGGGACCGTATGGGACGGATGCAGAAATTGCAAAATAAAGCCATGAGAATTATATTGAATATTCCAAGAGATACGTCCATCAAGTCCATGTTACGTACATTGAATTGGATCTCGATACAACGAAAACCTGCGGCACTATTACAATTTTTAAAAAAGAATTGAAAATACCTACTCAAGTGTCATAACGGGTTTAACGAATTCTTGAGTTGTTGATGAAGTTTGTCTATTGAATGGTTTCGAACAATAATTTTTCCAAATTGTATAAAACAAATAAATTCCCAACTATACTAATCCTATTATTGCTAAGTGGGTACTTCATTAAATCCTAAAATTGAGTGTGATGGACCTCTTTATTTATACCCTTCAACATTGTGCCACACTCTATACTCTATGTTTGTTTGATTATGTTATGGTTTGATTCTCCACACATAATTGTTAGAATTTTGTCATGTATACTTTATTTGCTAATAATCAACCCACCGATTTATATCCTCCCATTACGAGTGCGCTCATGAATATGGCTCGTGCCTTTCATTTTCCAATTAAAACATGCCATAATTTCATTATAATCTGATAGTCAAATTAGCAAGGGCTGAGACGGTCCGCCACACAAAAAACTGATCAGAAAATTGGCCGAAATTATATTCGGGAAAGTCATTTAGCTAACCACCTTGCAAAAATAGAAGAATTAACTAGTTTTTAACAAGGAGATTTTGTTAACCAGTCTTAAGTATGTAATATGAAACGATGCGAAATGAATGCAAATTAAGTATGTGGCCTGGCTTGGGAGTGAAGTTGACGATAATCGTTTTAGGATATAATTTAAAAAGGGTGGTGCTGGTACGTGTATAGGAAACAGAACTGATTCAACTTCAACTCGTTCGAAATGGCCTGAAGCAGGTAATCTAAAAAAAAAAACAAAAACTTGCAAAATATATCCAAATTTGAATATATTTTGCAAGTTTTTCTAGACCAAGGTGTTAAAGATGGTGCCATTCTATACAAGAAGTTTATTTTTTTGATATTTTATAGGTATATGTATGATACATGTTCTATGAAAGTTAAATTTCTATCGATAATAATGCCCAAGTATTTAAACTTTTCCACTATTTCCACCTCATCCTTACTAATTGTAAACATATGATTATTATATTTGAACTCCGCATACGTTTCGTGGCTGCTGATTAACATGAATTTTTTTTTTGCATTAAGCTTCAACAAACTACAGCATCACACCATTGTAAAATGTTTTCCAGCTGCGCGTTGAGTGTATCTGTTAGGGTTTGTATATTTTCAGAACAGAAACACAATAATGTGTCATCGGTAAACAAATAAATTCGACTGTTTTCAACCGAGTGAACAATGTCGTTGATATACAGCAGAAATAGCAATGGTCCCAATGTACTTCCTTGAGGAGTGCCGTTTTTATTTAGAACTTAATTTGACATAGTGTCGTTAATTTTAATAATAATAATAATCGTCTTTATTTCTTAAAACAAAAACAATACAAAAAATCAGTGGCTGATCGCTAGTGGGGTGAGATTTAGCCTAAGCTACTCTTCCATCCAACCCCATAACGATCTTTATCCCGGAGTGTTAGTGCGAACAAGCTAAAAAATGTACAGGCAGTTGAAAAAAAAGAATAAGAAGGAACTGTGAACCAAATCAGGAAAAATCTAAAGGTTGCCCAAAAGTTTTTGTCTGAACCATGATTTGAACGCATTTCTGCTAAGGTGTATGACGTCAGGAGGTAAGGAATTGATCAATTTAATGGAGTTGTATGTGAAACCTTTTTGAAAAAGAGCTGTTATGGTGTTTATATTTCTGATGTTGACAGAATGCATTTGCGAACGGGGCATGAGTTTAGTTTTTATCTCTTCAGGGCCTTCCAACATTACTTTATGCAAATAAGTGGCCAGATGGAATATCCTTCGATTCTCCATGTTGAGCCCCTTGAGCTCCTTGAATTTATGACTCACGTGATCAAATTTACGAAGCCCAAAAATGAATCGAATACAATAGTTTTGAACTTTTTGTATTTTGTTTCTATAGTCAGCATTAAGAAAAGGACCATAGAGAAAATCGCAGTACGTAAACTGGGATAAAACTAGGCTCTCCATCAACTGTGTTTTCAACTTACTGTTCAGAATCTCTCTATTGCAATATAAAAATTTTACAGAGGTAAACGTTCTTTTGAGTAGATTATTTGTATGATTTTTAAAACTGAGATTATCATCTAATATCAAACCTAGATTTTTTACTGAGTGCTCAACACTCACCTGCTTACCGACAATATTAATCGAAAAATTTGATTCAATGTAATCATATTGCTTAAGAGGGGAAAAAATTAGTATTTTTGACTTTGTAGAATTCAATTTCAAATTATGTGCCGAACTTTTAGCAAATACAGTGTTAAAATCACGATTGAGACAAATTTGGGTTTTTTGAAGATTACTACCTTTTAAACTTTTTTCAGTTGAGGAAAGAGATGATAGTCGAACGGAGCCAAATCTGGTGAATAAGGTGGGTGTTCTAGTAATTCAAACCCGAAATCACGAATTTTTTGCATGGCAACATGAGATATGTGTGCAGGGGCGTTGTCCTGCAAAAACAAAACACCTTTGGATAGCTTTCCGCGTTTTTCTCTTTAATTTTTTCCCGTGGAGTGGTCAGTAATGTTGAATAGTAATCTCCAGTTATTGTTCTACCCTTATCCAAAAGATCAATCATGATTACTCCATGGCAATCCCAAAAAACTGAAGCAAGAACTTTTCCAGCAGATTTTTGGACACGAAACTTCTTAGGTCTTGGAGAACCAGAGTGTCGCCATTCCATCGTTTGTTAAAGCCGCTACACTATAAAATAAAAACAGCTTGTAAGTAAAAATAAAGGAAAAAACCTCGGTCTGTAATCACTATTGTTTATATTGTAATTGTTCATTTACGTTAATAATGAATAAACAGATGAAATAGAATTTGTTGGACTTTTTTGCATGCGTGGAATTTTTTTAAATTCTAGAATACTAATCTAGATCCAAGTTGAGACTTCATGAAATAGTCTGTTGTTATCTTCTGTCGTCGATTACTGTCCACTTTTCAACAATTATTCCAACGGCAACCTCTCCAAACACAATGCAATTTGATATTTTGTTAATGTACCCTTATACCTGTGACACATAATTTATAACTGCTGCCATCGATTTGCTATCACTCTTCGAAATCGGACTTGAAATTTCAATAATTAGATGTCAGTTTCCTCATTCGCGTAATTATGCGGGTAAGTCTCATGTTTCTTATAATGACTTATTATTTTCGTACCTTTTTGCTTGCAATAACAATCAACGTTGTTTGTTTTAGTTAGGAAGTCATTAGCGGTTTTTGTACGATGATGGCTTTTCTGTCATCGATTGCAATTATGGTAAATACGGTAATAACCTGCTCGGGCAGTTAAGGAAGTCATCGATAATCAGGTATGTATTACATAGAAGGTGATCTATATCTACCATCTTTGGAAGATTTATGTCCCTACAAATTCGCTTTGTACATGTATTATCGTTTATTTCATTTGACAGGGTACAATGAGGGATGTCTTTTCAGTTCTTTTTTGTATCAATTTATTGGTATTCTTTTAATGAATGGAATGGGACGAGAAAGTATGTTCCATGGGTGAAATTTAGTGTTTTCTGTTTTTCTGGACACTGTAAAATTACATGATTATGTTCAGTTCAGTTCAGTTTACTCTCGTGGAAAGGTGGAATAATAAAAAATGGTGTAGAAACGTTTTATAATATTATTATATTGTTTTAATTGTTATCCGTTGTATTGTGTACTACACTGATTTTATCTATTTATTTACTAACGTACCTTATTCATTTTTATGCGGCAGACAAAGGTCAATGAAGATTATTATTTTCTTGACATACCTTTTTGGGAATTTTAACCTTCCACAGTCTGAAAATGGAAAAATGTTAATCCAAAGAAATCTGTACAAGTGTAGAGGGGCAATAATCAATTTGCCCCGATCAGTTACTGCGTTTAGAAGACTTGTCTTGAAAACAGTTTATTAATTTCGACGAGAATTAATGACTAGAAAAAAAAATAAATTGACTAAAAATACTTCTCTTTTTCGAAAACGTTGACGTTTCGGAGACTACATCTGTCTCAGTTATCAAAACTCGAAGTATGAAAACTTGCTAAAAATTCTATTTTTATCAGCTTGGATATGAAAGGATTTGTTGTGACAAAGTCAAATGAAATCTGCCAAGTATTTTTTATGATGACATTTGCTATCTGGATACATATAGGGTGTCTGATATCAATCAATCAATCTGTTATTTTTCAAATCTTCTCTGAGGAGAGGTAACAATGTGCTATCCATTTCTACTGAGTTGGTCGAAAAACAGTTCGCCGATAATAAATTACAGGCAGTTTCCTTCAACTTTCTCTTTTCTTGATTTGATTCACTCATTAAAATTTACACTTTACTCCTAAATTCAATTGTTTTCGAAATATTATGTTTGAAAAGTGACATTTTGGTCATTTCAAGCCAAACTAAAAACACCAATATTGCTTTCAATCAAGTATGCATTGACAAAAAATCGTTGTCGCGGTAACATCTTTTGTTTACTGTCAAACTGAACTGCTAACTGTCAAATAGTCTGGTGGGCGCCTAAATCATTTTATGAAAAGTGTGATCATGGCTCGTAGTGTAGACGATGAATTTGAAGCAGTTTTGATATTTGGAGAAGCTGGAAGAAATTTTCATCTAGCAGTCCGTATGTTTCATGGTAGATTTCCGGAGAATTCTATTACGAGGTCATATTTTCGCGAACTTTTAAATAAGCTGCAAGCAACTGGTACGCTGAAAGATACTCCAAGATAAAAAAACGCCTCTTTCTGAAAAATAAAAGGTAGAAATTGTTTCTGAAATGGTAATCAATCCGACTCAGTCGGCGTCCGCAGTTGCTGAATCCTGTGGAGAGAGTTCAAAAAGTGTCCATAGAGTCGTAAATAAAGAAAAGTTTCATCTCTATAAATTGAGTGGTTCAGGAAGAACAATTGAAGGAGAACGGGGCTTCCTAAAACGTGTATGTTTCTCAGACGAATGCACATGTTTTCTTCATGCAAAAGTCAAGAAACAATGTACGATACTAATCCGTATATTTTTAGAGAGGGACATCGACATACCCAGTTTCCTGAAAAGGTAAATATTTGGGCGGGGATTTTGGGCAATCGCATTGTCGCACCGATTTTCATCAGAGTCAATCTTACAGGAGTTCTTTACAGAAATCTTTTAGAGTCTGAAATTGAACCTCGAATGAGACAAATTGTATCAAACAAACAGGAAGAGTTTGAAAATCGTGAAATCATATTTCAGCAGGATGGGACACCTCCCCATTTCGATCGCATTGCTAGAGTTACACAAACTTTCCTGGGCAATGGATAGGTCGCAGGGGAAGTACAGAATGACCACCAATATCTCCTGATCTTACACCTCTAGATTTTTTCTTTTGGGGGTATCTGAAGTCAAAAATATACGCCACTGAATGCCAAACAATAGAAGAGTTGGAATGCAGAATAATACATATATGTGAAGAAATAGATGAACAGACTTTCATCAACGTGAGAGAAGCTATTTATAATAGGGCATTTCATTGTCAAGATTTAGGAAGGAGACGCTTTGAACACTTGATGAAATAATTGTTGGGGTTAAATAACAGTGTTATTAAAAAATAAATTAAAATTTTTTAGCAACTTAATTTTTTTTATTGTGAATTCACAGAACACCGTAGGCTTCTAGATTTTCCGGAAAGCGGTACTGTTTATTCTTAATAAACTCTCTTTACGCCTCTTATTAGTCGAATTCATTAAGAGATTCAACTACAAATTAATTACAACGTTTAGTTAGCAAAATGTTTTACCGGAAGTGACCAAAATCCATACTTCATTTTAAAACGGAATGACACTTTTCAAACGTTAATATTTCAAAAGCAATTGTTGAGAATTATGAGCAGATTTTGAAAATGGAATAATATACGGGGTGTACACTTTACAAAAATTATTAAAGATAGCGCTCAGCCGGCATTTTAAAACTTTTATCTGTGATTTTTTTCATGAAAAAGGGTTCCACGTCAGAATAACATAGATACAGAATATCACGTCATAATATCACATACATGAATGACACATACAAAAATAACATTAAAGAAATATATCATGGTACAATAATAACATGAATCATAATAACATTTCTCAGAATAATATTATTCTAAAATAACAAATCAAAATAATATTAAATATATTTGAAGATTTGAATTGATAGGCTGATCTAACCTCAACGAACTAACCTAGCTCGCAAGTTGGGAGCTGAGAAGTTGAAGAAAAATTCAATTGGAGGGTAGTATTTAATTAGTCTGATCTAACCTGAACGAATTAACGTAGTTCGTAATCATTGGTATTTTTTTCCGATAATAATTCTGAAAGTGATATTTTCTCCTAATATTCATTAATAATGGTATTTCATCTAAATGTTATTTTTTCCTATGTTGATTTAGTGAAATGATATTTTGTTGTGTTATTTTTACAAATAATATTATTTGAAAATATTAATCTGACGTGTTTTTATTTGAGCCCTCCAAATTTCCTTGCGATATACCAGGTGGTTCAAAAATTAGTAGGAGGGGAACGGACTCTAGACGGACACTTTATATGAATTTTCAATTCGAGAAGAATATTAAACATTTCTACAGTTAGACGTAAATGAATGCAATTGCAAGCGTCTCTAGCAAATTCACACATATATAAATGCTCCAATTCAAGAACAAAATGGTACATTATATAACTACCTAAAAAAACAATTCGTATGTATTTTAGCTAGTAGCAGTCACCTAGTTTTTGTAAACTGTATGTATGTATAGGCAATTCTGATTCGGATATTGCATTATCCCAATAACTGAAAGTCGAGTGTCTGTTGCAGTACCTAATTAGGGCAATTTAGTGTAATGTAAATAATGATTACATAAAAGTAATAAAATAATTGGCCAAGATTACTATGGGAATCGTGAATGACCCAAATTCTTATAGGTTTGTTAAAGTAATATACGATTATGGAAAACAAAATCAGAATTAATTTCGAGAAAGAGAGAAAGTGATTAAGCTGTTCCTTAAATTGTCGAAGTAATCCAAAGTTCCAAAATTTTCAAATTAAAATCAGTTTTTTGTTGCTAAAATTGGACGGAGAAGTTTTAACACAAAGGTGGGAGCCATATCACTCATTTGATTTGGTTTAATTTGTTTAGTCTTACCTCCATTTATTCAGTAGATGATATCGAAAAATACAAAATTGTATACCGGGTCTCCATTTTTTGTTTTTACAGATACTCAAAAGAAATTTGGAGGATCTGGATACGACATAAAACTACATTTTTTGACAACTCTCTCAGCTTCAACTTCTGGTTTATCACCAAATATTCACAAGCCAACACAACCCTTGAGACCTATTGTGAAGAGCTTGCCAGACACCCACTTAAGATTTTTAGATCAATATCTGGAAATGAAAATAGTTTCATAAAAAGTACCCCCACTTCTTATAAAAACTACATAAATTATAAAAATAAGATAGATATATTCTTGTGAGTTGTGTTGTTGAAAGCTTGTTCACAAATGTACAACTCGTAAAAACTCTAGAAATTGTCGAAACTGAATTGGAAAGAGGCATATAATATGAATACTAGAACAACTGTGAATTTCAACAAGAACCAGATTCTTTGGACAATAAAGTATGCTTTTCTTTTTGATTTGATCAATACTATCATAAAACTCCTTAAACAGTGAAAAAAGATAGTTCCAGTTTTAAAATTACAAAGCACTCTTCGCAAAAACGATTTTTTCCTAATTTTGATCAGCATGTAAGATTCGATCATATTGTGTGATACATCGTTGTAATCAGAAAAAAAAAATACTTTTTAAAAAGCAAAAATCCAATATGGCGCTCATAAGAAAATCCAAAGTTGATATGGCATCAAGAACGCCTTGGAAAATACGATGCTAGATTTAGATTCCTTGTAAAAAAGTGCCTCAAGAACATTCTAGTTAAAAACGTCTAGTTCTTTTGGTTTTCGCTTGAAAAATTAAAAACAAAAATTACAAATTTCCGTTTTTTTTTCCAATAATTTAAAAACTAAAAATGACACATAAAATTTTCTTTCAGATAATTGTTCAGCATGAAAACGCCCAACTTTGCCCTAATTTAACCGACTTCGTATCTCTTATAATAACGGAGATCCCCATGGTGGAGCTCGAAATACGGACACCCGTTATAACAATTTTGAATGGAATCGAATCAGAAATCACGAAACTCGTCCAACATTCTGGAGCTACATCTTGGTTTTTTCTTAATATAAATATATTATGGGGTATAGTCTCCCAAGTGATGATCACATGTTGTTGAAAAAAGCTAGTAATTGTAAAAATTCTAATATTCCAAAGTTTCGTTCGACCAGAATGAGTTTTATTTTTTCCCATTCTCGATCCGACCCGGAGCCAGATGTCATACTGGCTATATATTCTCATTTCCTCACCGGTTGTGTGGTAAGAGAAACCTGAGGGACGTGTTATTTGAAAGAAATTCATTTCCATTTCTGAATCCAAAATCGTAAGTAATAAATAGTTTTCACTAGTCAACTGCTATTTCTCATTTCGAATGAAAAAAGCAAGAAAATCCATTTCGCGAAAACACCACATTTTTGTAAAATTATTTACAAAAAAAGTTAACATCTAGAAAAAATGAGAAAGTCGTTCAACTAAGTAAATGATAAACTTCAATACTGAAATGATACAACACCAAAATATTCGTTCGTTTGGATGGAGGGACTGATCGAAAATGTCCAAAAATAGGGAAAATATCCTTTTCATCTATTTAATACTTGAGGAATATATTTTTAATAATTATTTTCTTCATACAATCACAACCCATCAAAAAATCGTTTCTGACTCCCCTTTTTTCAGGGATGAAATACCTTAAAGTACTCATTTCTGTTAAACTTCCCACTTGTAAAAAAACTCGTGAAATAAAATTATATTATAATTCGTTGGCTCCTCGATGACTTGCAGTTACAATACAAAACGTTAAGAAATTCCCCCAGAGCACTCGTAGACCCCTAAACGTCTGACACCGTAGAAATCAGATCAATTTCATAATTGCCGCTTAGATATTCCAACTTAACAGAATAATTGCCAGCGGGAAAGAATAAAAAGGTACGCGGTGGCGCCCAATTCTTATCAATCCATCGCGTAAATTGAAATTCATTCTCTCCAGTCGGCCGAGCGATTTTTGGAAACGACGAACACGTTCAAGACGAAGCGTTCGTTTGGCCGACTGCGATTTCTGGTTTCAGTGAAATGGTGCATGGTTTAGGAGGATTTTCCATTTTTGAACATTAATTGGAAAGCGGCAGCGTTTATTTTTAAATCGCTAGGCGGCAGAGCGTTTATCAGTTTTATTCTATGCTTTTGTTATAGCTTTCATATTCCAGTGGGATGATTCAATAGTGGATTTGTAAAGCAGTGACGTTCGGTTTTACCCGTCTCGATTACGAAAAGGGAAAAGGACCTCATTCAACCATTATGGTTTATGATCTTACGAGTCTGTACGAAAGTAATGTGCTAGGAAGCCATTGCCTTATGTTAAAGATTCAGGAATTCTCGTTCATAATTAAAAAAATTATTAAATAATGAAATTTGAAAATATCTTGTTCAATAGAATTTTAGGAATATTGTAATTTATCCTCTTATAATTTTTTTATTTTTAAACTAATTTCTATGAAATTCTGAAAAGTGATATGTCGAAACTTCCCGAATCCAGTAAGTAATGTAGTCAGAATTTGAGTGTTAGTAGTTTGGTTCCCGTCAGGTAGTAAATTAGAAATGTATTTGATAATAACATTGTTTATATAGAAGGAAGATAGTTAGCCAACCTTATGGGATTTATATTGGATTCAAATGGATGCGACATGTAGATGGCGACAGTGATCTCGCATCCAAGTCATGTCGTAACTTCAGTGATTCCAAGTCAGGTCGAAACTTGATTGAAACAATGAGACAGCATTAAAATCAGGGTTTTCTGAAGAAACCTGCATTAAAATGACGTCAAATATGCATGTTTGTAACTAATCACGCTAGATGACACTCGCGTTTAGGTCCAATACCTTTTCCACAGGCATTGACTAACTATCTTACTTCTATTTAAACAATGATAATAATATGTAATTTAGTTCCCAATCCCTATTTTCGGCTTCTCATTTCGGACACCGACCACTGCGATGGCCCGAATTTCCACGCACTCAAAATGTCTACGTAAGGTTAGTTCGTTCTGGTTAGATCATACTAAAAAAATACTCCTCAGACATTTTCACTAGGAAAAATGGTACAAAATCTACCTACGTTATCAATTTCCATGCTCTCAAATGTCTACGTAATGTTAGTAAATAAAAAAATGTTTTAAAAACCTCGGGAACCAAATTACACATAAAAATTAGGTGAACCTAAAATATCGGGAACCGAATTACATATTTTCCCTGCCCCTTCTTAATCTGGGTCACACTGTGGAACAATCTCAGCTAGTTTTTGATCAAAAAATCTGTATATATGGGTAAAATTAGTGTTGGTTCAGAGAAAAATGTTATTTTTTCAAATAGATATGATTGCATACTTATTCTAAGAAGATAATCAATACCAAACAACTTCTCATTACGACAATTTTCGATATTTTCACAAATAAAAGTACTTTACTGTCGTTCCAAATGAACATTTTTGGACACTATCGTATACGACTGACATGTTTCAAGATTTGATTATTTAAAATTCAATCAATACTTTTTATTAGGAATGTCTTTTTTTCCTAACACGAAAAATAAAAAAGTTTTCCAAATGTCGCCAACTCGAGAGGATACACTGTGTATAAAAAAACCGCCCGCCGTCCTCACAAAAAATGCGTCCGTTCCCAAAACCAACTGTTTACTTCGACCGCCAAAATCTAACTCCCTGGTCTTCGGTCTCCGTAAAGAATCTTCCTCCCTGAAATAAAAGGTGTTTCTCCGGGTCAGATCCCAGACCTCCCATCCCCAAGAATTTTCTCCGCCCATTATTTGTCAATTCAATGAGTTATGGGTTTTTTCGCCGTATTCATAGTCCTCACTCGGCCCCCATCAAAAATGGCTGAGGTTCGTTTCCTTGGAGTGTTTGGTTCTCAGGTTCAACTTGTCGAGCCAGCTTACTGATTGAACCACACTTCCTTTGGCTGTTTATACATTCAGCAGTTATGATCGTCTTGGTATAGTCTCTAGATGCTCTATAACCGTTCCTCAATTTAAAATTATAGCGAATGTTGTATAATGGAGCTTTACATTTACAAAAAATAAATTGCAAAACTCATTTAAATCGATAGTTTCTAGTCTGAAACGTCCATTTAACAAGTAGTTCAACTTAATTTTTTTTATTTTGAAAAAATATCACATTTCAAAGTGTGCCGCTGACGTCACGTTCATCGGAAACACCCCCCTCCACCATAATCCAGGTTCTGAAACAAGCAATACCGTTCTCCTTAAAAATATAGCTTTTAGCTTGATACAAGCCATTGAGAAACAATTTAAACTTTGTCACTTGATAAACTTAGATAAAAAATCCACATATTACCTATTTTTATTGTATTTATAGCTCTCAAATTTTCTGAGCGGACCTTCCTTTTGATGAAAAACAAGCATTGGCAATACCGCAAATCGTAATAACGTGCTCATTATACAACGGGTGAAATCAAATCAGATAAAGCAATATCTATGATTTCATTGTGACTTTCATCTCTTTGAATTTGGTTTTTCAAGTATATTTTTCTGAACTTTTACTAGTACCTAAAATTTATTTAAAGTTCAAGGTCTTTTTTGCAATGACCAAACTTGGAAATGTTCTTCACAACAACATATATTTCCACTTTTTACACAGGGTTTGTTCACTGCTTCGAAACACATTTTACGACGCGCTTCATCTTTAGTTGCATAAAAAAATTGTTTATTAGAATTTTCACTGGTGTTCAGACAACCGGGTATACAAAGCACTTTCGTCATGTTCACAGTTATTGCAGGGATACAGATACAGGAATATAAAAAAATTGTAGAATACAAACAACAAAAATTTTCAAAACTTTCAAAACCGCATTAACTTCAAATAAGAAATCACGTTCGTGAGCAGCATAGATATTTGATTGAACTGCTTTACTTGTGTCGAATTTTAATGTAGGCAAACGAGTTAAACAGAGACAAACGATTCTTATTGGTTTGCTTCGTGAAACAGACGAACAAACCCATCTAGTATGAAATGACAACTATCAGACGACACATTATATTTGAATGAGAAGTTGAGATTCCATGGTGCACAAGTTTTACTACGTTGCCAAGTCTAGTTTTGATGAACGTGATATCACGAATCAGTTTTCTTCTGATTATAGAGAAACAAGCAGTCAGAAAAAAAATCCCTAGTGATATTAGTATATATACTTTCTAATAATTACAATGTTTTCTCATATCTCGTGGAAAGGTCCATTATCCAAGCAACTCGATGGTCTCGGGTTCGGTAGTCACAACAGACTCAAATTCAACGTGAGATTTTAATATCGCTGGCTGGTGATATTCATATTCACTTCAGTAGTCGTTCGAAGTTTGCTTTGCAGTGCTCGGCGATAATTTCCAATTTCGAGGAAACTTGTATACAATTTTAGTCGTGTCTAGTTATTTCATTTTTATGTCAAGTGTTATACTTTATTTTGACGAAGGAAAACTAAAACCCTTCTACCTAATGAATTATTTTTTTTAAAAATGTATACTGTTTCTGAGTTTGGCTGGTATTGTTAGTTTATTTCAGACACAAATGTTTACACGCTATTTTGTATTGAAAAATTCCTAATTTTTATATTCATGTACAAGTTTTCTCCATAATTTTGTATTTTACAGTCCTGATGATGGCAAAATATACTGCCGACACGTTGACCTGTTGAAAAATACTGGTTTTTCTTCAAGACGACTTAACCCCAACAGCCATATTCAATAATTACATAGATGGTCGAAACTTCATCACTATATACAGTGTGTCCCACTTTTAGTAGCCACACCCTAATATTTCATTGAAGATACAATAATTTGAAAACTTTTTTATTCAAATTATAGTAGTAAGGAATTTTCCACGGCTAACTATGACCAATTGAAAGGTGAAAAAGTGAGGAAAACATATTAGGGATTTTTTCATCACAACATTAATATCAAATTCTGTTTCAGAACATCTTTAAACCCCCAAATCTCAATGATTGAATCAATTGATTATACAGGGTGTCAGTGATATTTGCTTGATTTTCAAAATTTCTTCTCTTTTCACAAAATTCACAAAAATATTCAATTAATTCTTCGAAATATAACCAAATACTACTTTTCCATAGCAAACTGTGACCACTTGAATAGTGAAAAATTGGGAAAAATATATTAAGGATCTTTTATTGAAAAATTAACCCCCACTCCTGCTTTTGGAATGTCCAAGAACCCCAGAACTCCATGCTGAATCATTGAAATATACAGGGTGTTATATGTAGCTGGCAATATCACCAACTCTATTATGCTGGGGATGATTTCGAAAATGTCTTCTGTTGTGACGAAGTGCCCAGAAATATTCCAATAATACTGCAAAATGTAAACAAGCATCACTATGCTAACTATGATCAGCTGAGAAATGAAAAATTGGGGAAAATATAGCACTGTACTTACATCAAAATGGGTTCAGAATACTCTAAAACTCTTAGATCTTAATCCCCGATTCATTGGCAGATACCAATATTATAAATTGATGTGAATTTGCAGCTACAGAGAAGGAATAAATTGATACGCGAAGTAATTTTTAAAAGAAGCCAATTTAGGAGATGCACTTTTCTCATGAATTGAGATCTGGGGGTTTCAGAGTGTTCTGATCCAGAATCTGATGTAATTTCAGTGATAATAGAAACCATAATATGTTTTTCCCAATTTTCTACTTTTCAGTTGGTCATAGTTAGCTATGAAAAAGTGATTCTTGGTTACTTTCTATATTGATAATGGAACATTTATGGGCACTTTGTGACAACGAAAGACATTTTCAAATCAACAGAGCATTATGGATGAATAAGAGTTGTTGATATCGCCAGCTGCATATGACACCCTGTATATTTCAATGAATCAGCATTGAGTTTAGCTGGTGTTCTGAGACATTCCAAAACCAGGAGTTGAGGTTAAGTTTTCAGTAAAAGGTCCTTAATATATATTTTCCCAATTTTTCACTATTCAAGTCGTCACAGTTTGCCATGGTTGGTTATTTTTCGCAGTTTGATTGAACATTTTCGTGAATTTTGTGAAAAGTGAAGAAATTTAAAAAATTAAGCAAATATTACTGATGAAAAAGAGTTATTCATATTGCCAGCTACAAATGACACCGTGTATAATCAATAGATTCAAGCATTGTGATCTGGGGATTCAAAGGTATTCTGAAACAGAATTTGATGTTGAATTTGTGATGAAATATTCCCTAATATTTTTTCCCCACTTTTTCACTTTTCAATTGGTCATAGTTAGCCGTGGAAAACGGATATACGAATGTTTCATCAACATGAAGGTAGGCATTCCTGAGTACTATAATATGACAAAAAAAGTTTTTCAAATTATTTTATTCTCTATGTGGCTGCTCAAAGTGGGACACACTGTTTAGGGATAATTTATAGCAGTCCATCACTGTCCCTATTTACGGCACATTGGGCTATCAGTTTCAAAGGAATGCCGACTGTGTCTTGAAAAGAAAATGATTTCTAGTTTTATGGAGCTATATAACATCACAGAGAGATAATGACCAATACCGCAACGATGAACAAAGTCCACGTGGAGTAAGCGGCTCTTTTACTCTTGTTTTTATCACCCAATAACACAACAAAATGTTTGCCGAAAGTAATAATAATAATAATAAGCTTTATTCATGCAAATGAAATATGAAATACAATAAATAAATATACACAAATCTTCTTGAATGAAGAAAACACAGTGATAAGTGCTAATGCACTTGTTTCACGAATACACGAGTACAACAAACAGAACGACCAGAAAGGGAACCAACAAACGGAAATTTCGACTCCTGAAAATCGAACCTGGGATATGCCCCAAGATGAGATGACAAAAAAGTTGAGTTTTATGAAAGAATTCAACACATAGCTAAGTAGCAAAAGTGAATGGGACAAAGTCAGCATCTCAAGACTTAAGAGAAGTGCTGTTAAATAGTACACAGATGGATCCAGAACAACAGAAAGAACTGGATAGGAGCATATGGGCCTGGAGCCAAATATTCCGAAAGTCAAGGCAAATCCCCGAGCATTTTCCAAGCGGAAATCTACGCCATAGGAAAATGTGTCCAGTTCAATGTAGAAAAAAAATTCGTAGAGAAGATATTATCAACTTGTCAGACAGTAATCAACTTCAAGATGGTTTGGTGGTGCATAAATAAACTAAATGGACTGGCAAGAATAACACTATGTGTTCCAGGACACACTGGAGTGGTAATAAGATAGCAGACTGGCAAAAGGGGCTGACCACTTCTGAAACCTGAACCCTTCTGTGGAAAAATTACCAGCACAATACTTGATGTACCTTCTTGAAAAAGGAGTACATAACAAAACTGGATAGAATCATAAGGAATGAGGTAGGCCAAGAATGACTGCACCGCCAGACTAAAAGTAAACTCAGAATATTAAAGAGAATTTTAACAGGGCACTGCTGGTTGAGAGGACACCTTTAAAACTAGGATTAGTAGAGGAAGAAGAATGCAGATTTTGCGAGGAAGGCCACGAAACCTCTATCGACATCCTCTCAGAATGCATTACCCTGCAAAATGCGAGGGTAAGATAGATAATATCAAATAGAAGAGGGAGATCCACCTAACCTGAAGCCATCCGATATCTTAAACTTTTCAAAATCCATAGGACTAGAGGAATTGCTCTAGTCGTTGAGACATCCTAAAGGGAACATAATAAACCTTCAAATCGGAGTGTATTAACACCCGCACTGAGTAGATCAGAGAATAGAAATTGATAAAAACATTCTAGCAAATTTTCACTATGTTTTGGGCCTAACAACCTTCTTTGTTAGGAGTACTATTAATATTTCCTCAAAAAAAATCAGTCGGCAAATGCTAATGCAGGTGATCATAAACCCTCACTTAATCTCAATTTCCCGCATGATACAAATGTTGTATATCTCTCGGCGACTTACCTACCACATTCGTTTCATTAAAAGATACTGCACCGCAATTTATTTTCAATTTGAGAACACATTTGCGGGCTCTTTATGGCCACCGTTACCTGGACTCTCATAAGTCTTCGGTTTAAGAGAGTATGAGAGTGTTAATATGTGAAACGCACGAGACCCCACTGGTTAGCGGTGATTAAATATATAAAGCTCATTACCGAATTGGAAATTTGGATATTTAGATGCGTTCGAGACCTGACTTGACAGCTCTTTTGGTTTTTCGAAATGCGAGTGGGAAGTGGAATTATCTACACAGAATTGGTGCATTGTTGAGAACGGTAAGGTATATAATGAATTTATGTAAACGTTTTCGTTCTTCATGATACTGTCAATTGGATTCGAATAATGAAAATAAGAAAGACTCTAATGAACATAAGTAAAATACAGGAAATAGAATTATATGACGGATTCAAATCAAATTTATTTCAAATTTTCAGAACAATATGTGAATTAAGTCAAAAAAATATGTCAAAACCACTACAAATGGGTGAAATACACCAAGGCATCAAAATGCCTGTTTGTGCTTTTTCACTCCACTCATAGTTGGGATATCAATTTATGGTACATGTTAAACATAATCCAAACAATTCATTTATTTTTCTTGTCAATTTAAACATATCAGTATTGTTTAAGAGTGTGACAGTAAATAAATATGGGTGATGGTCGGAAAGAAAGGATATTGGAGGTCACCCCCAGTCTAAGTAATAAAGTATTGCTATGTCATTTCAATATATTTTCAGAATATGTTAAGTATATTAGGATTTTCTAATATATACTTTTTCATAGCATATTTGAATTCATTAATTTTTGAGATAATTTTAAGATTCATAGGAATTTTGGCCCAAAATAAAAGACGAATCTTTGCGTATGGGATTTTCGGTAATAAGGAGTCGTAACATTTAAGTTATCAGAAAATCTAGTCATTTTTAAGGTAGCTGCTGTATATTTTTTGAGTTCGAAAACATCCAAATCAAACATTGGAAGCTGTAGTGTGCCCTAATCTTCAGTACTTTGGTTTCTTGATATAGTTTTTGCCTTTTGGGTAGGGAATCGTCTGTTTTTTTTTAGTATTATTTTTAGTAAGGAATTCTGCATGACTTGTAGAGGATTTATCAAGTATTGCAAGTTCCCTCCCCCCCCCATACAATAATACAGTATCGTAATATACTTTCTGCTAGTGAGGTGTATACCATGAACAGGTTTTTCTGTGAAAGAATATCTCTGAGCATATAAAATTTATACATGAGAAGCCCCAGTCTTTTCATGACATTTGCAACGTGGTCATCCCATCTGGATGTGTTGGTCGATAACAACTCCCAAATACTTAATCGAGGATGTTTTATCTATTGACGAACAGTTACATGTAGTATTGTCGTTGCATAGTGGATTGTGTATTTTTAGGGTATCGATCTGAGGACTATCCCGAGTACTAAGCGAGAATGTCATGAATTTAGTCTTGCTAATGTTCAAGCTCAGAAGGTTCCCAGATAACATCGATCTGCCTGAAAAGTAACGGCCGACTATGTGAAATTACGGCACTTGAAAGAAGTGCTTCAGGAGTACTTCAGAAGTGACTTTTATAGACCACTATCCAATTTATTTTTTGCAGATTGTGGCAAGATACTTGTGAAGCGCTTTCAAAACCTATTTCTCAAATATACATTTGAGAGTTCCGATCCGTTGCTGGCTAAGTGCCCCGGCCGTTGATGTCATATTTGGAGACTGCGCACTGACGTCTTCCAATGTTCTTTGTCGTGTATTCTGCAGGTGGCCATATTGGACAATTTGTTGTTTGGCGTGTTTGGTTTGGTTCACTGCGATGCTATGTGTAAATTCATGGTTATTGGTGCGGTTTATCGGGTTTATCTTTTCCACTTTTGATTTCAAAAACTGGGTAAGTACAACAATTGAGTGAGTTACATCAGATCTAATTCCTAGTGTATAAATCAAATATGGTCGAAACAAAAGTTCTGCAATCAAGAAAACATACTAGTTGAAATAAGGAATTGTGACTGACTGCACATTGATGAAAACATGAGTAACGTGAAGTAAACATCTCATTTCAATGACCAATTTCTTGATATGTGGCACAAGCACCTATTATATAAAGAAGTATATAGTTTTTCGCATTATGACAAAAATTATTATTTACCTAATTTCTGAATACAGTATGGTTTCATAAATTATTTTTATTCAGAAAAATTTACCTGCGATTGAGTAGTAAACAGAGAAAACGAAATTTTCAAAAGAATGTTTTGCATTGAGATTTTATATCTGGAAAATACCTGTGTTGTGAAATGTCGAATTTAGTTGAGTAGGTACCTAGTTTATAATAGTTGTTTTTGCTTTTCAGGTTTACTGCTACTCACCAAAGTTGAGAATATTGGTGATGTCACACAAAATTTTACTCTAATGTAGAAATGAGTATATAAATCTTGGGAAATTTTCTATAAAACAAGAACTCATTCTCAGCTGGACAACGAGAAGTTTGCCTTCATGGTAAGATTAACATAATTGCTACCTTTTTGTACAATATTTGAATTTGTTACCAAATCATTTTTAGTATTATTCATTTCAGTGTAACTTTTTGAAGACAGTATGTGGAAAAGATTCAGTTGACACTACAGGGAGGATTTTAAACCAAATGCAGGCTCGGCTGTCAGTAACAATTGGACAAGAAGAAATAATGAAAATAAATTCAGTTATTCACTGACCGAAATAATAAAACTAAATTGGTAAGAATATTTTTTCATGTTTTTCTTAGCTTGCATATTTAATAATTTAGCTGTATGTTTGTTCAATATGAAATTGAAATAATTTCTTAATATGATCATTTTTCCATTTTTTGTTGTGGAAATGGGTGATGACTATTGTGATTTTACTTTCAATGAGGAGAACCCATTATCTGAAAATACCACTCAACAACAGATGGAACATACCACCAGATTATTTTTACGGAATGCATCAGATAGAGACGAAGGAAGGGACAGAAGAAAGAATCCTGAAAATGATTAAAATTATGACTTAGGGTTATTATTGGAGCAATTAGGATTTTTTTCCTGATCTGCAGGACTTCAAGTAAGCAACAAATAGTGAAATTCATTGATCAATTAATCCTGTGATTTAAAAAATTGTAATAAAAAGATGTTATGAATATAGTGGAAAGTATATAGAAAGTATATAGTATTTTAGTTAGGAGTATTTCTAGTTTTGTAATTCACTTAAACATAAATATATAAGTATGTGAATTTAAATTCAAACTATTGTTTATTTTTTGGTTGTGAATGCTAATTGCAGAAGATAAAAGTTTTTGTTCTGAAAATTTCAACAAAGTAATTAGTGGAAATTAACCCAGCAATATTATAAGATGAAATGTAACTAAACATTTTTTCTGTCAATTCCAATAACTTTTTTTTCATTGGGGAATTTTTGTCATGTGGTAACTTTCAGATTTATTCTGAGATTAAATATTAATAAATAAAAATGAGTTGAACCCGACTTTTTTTTCTCCTTGAGACAATACACATTCAAATACAAATTAAATTTTCAATTAGAAATGCAGAATTTTTAGAATTTTTTTATTTGGTGTAGTTTGTTTTATTCTGATATTCATTCTATCCAAATGCAAAACAGAACCATTTTTAGTACAACATAGGAGCGGTTCATTGTGAAGTTCAAAAATTCATGTTTGTAAAATAATGATAATTTTTATCGATATCTAATTATCTTTATGTTTAAATAAATATGCGTTATGTTAATTTCAGTTTTTTTTTTTTTCAAGAATATTGAGTTTGATTACCTGGATTCTAGCTATGGAAACATGTAATGAACACGTGTGATTTTTTAGACTCCTCCAGAATGAATTTTAGTAAGAATAAACATATTCATGTCAAAAATTATATACAGGGGGGTACGTTTTGGCATATTCAAACTTGATTTCATTTGAACATCATGAATTTGTCGAAATGTGTCCCCTGTATATAATTTTTAATTCGAATTTTTATTTCTCCTGAAAAATTATAATCATGGTGAGGTTTACGAATTCAGCTATGTAAAATTAAATGCTTTAGAAGTGCAATTTGAATTACAGTCAAATGAAGAAACATTAATGTTTGAAGCATAGTTGACCGGCATCAATCGTGCACTGATATTTGTTGGCGTTGAAGCACTTTTGAGGTACTTTGAATTGCCGGTAGAATGTATCACGGGCGGCTAGCGGCCGCCTGGACACCGGGATGCCGGATAAGCATTATTTTCAAGTGCCTGACCAGAACTTGAAATGCCGCGGAACGATTGCTTTAAAAACGCCGGGCCAACCTTCAATGTTATCTGGGTTATTATTCAGCCACATGAGTATTTTTCTAAGATCATTTTCAGCAGTTCTATAGACGTCATCCCAGGTTTCGCCTCTGAAAATCAGCGCTGTGTCATCTGCATAACAGATAATGTGTCCACCCAGATAACATCGATCTGCCTGAAAAGTAACGGCCGACTATGTGAAATTACGGCACTTGAAAGAAGTGCTTCAGGAGTACTTCAGAAATTACTTTTATAAACCACTATTCAATTTAGTTTTTGCAGTTTGTGGTGAGATACTTGTAAAGCGCGTTCAAAATTTATTTCTCAAATATACATTTGAGAGTGCCGATCGGTTGCTGGCTAAGTGCCCCGTTGATGTCATATTTGGAGACTGCGCACTGACGTCTTCCAATGTTCTTAGTCGTGTATTCCGCCATTGGCCATATTGGATATTTTGTTGTTAGGCATGTTTGGTTCACTGCGATGCTGTGTGTAACTGTGTATTCTAATCTCTTTCATGGTTATTGGTGCTGTTTATCGGGTTTATCCTTTCCACTTTTGATTTCAAAAACTGGGTAAGTACAACAATTGAGTGAGTTACATCAGATCTAATTCCTACTGTATAAATCAAATATGGTCGAAACAAAAGTTCTGCAATCAAGAAAACATACTAGTTGAAATAAGGAATTGTGAGTGACTGCACATTGATGAACACATGAGTAACGTGAAGTAAACATCTTATTTAAATGTCCAATTTATTGATAAATATTCAAAAGAATGTTTCGCACCATTGAGATTTTATAACTGGAAAATACCTGTGTTGTGAAATGTCGAATTTAGTTGAGTAGGTACCTAGTTTATAATAGTTGCTTTTACTTTTCAGGTTTACTGCTACTCACCAAAGTTGAAAGTATTGGTGATGTCATACAAAATCTGACTCTAATGTAGAAATGAGTATATAATTCTTGGGAAATTTTCGATATAACAAGAACTCATTCTCAGCTGGACAACGAGACGTTTGCCTTCATGGTAAGATAATATCATTAACATAATTGCTACCTTATTTGTGCAATATTTGAATTTGTTACCAAATCATTTTTAGTATTATTCATTTGTGGAAAAGATTCAGTTGACTACAGGGAGGATTTTAAACAAGAAGAAATAATGAAAATAACTTCAGTTATTCACTGACCAATATACTTAATAAAACTCATTGGGTAAGAATATTTTTTCATGTTTTTGTTAGCTTAAGTCAGGTAGTGGCGGTAGGGCCATTGTATACTTGCATTTTTCATAAATATTTAGCAGTATGTTTGTTCAATCAACAATATGAAATTGAAATAATTTCTTAGTATGATTATTTTTCCATTTTTTTGCTGCTGTGGAAATGGGTGATGACTATTTTGATTTTAGTTTAGTGAGGAGAACCCATCATCTGAAAATACCACTCAACAACAGATGGAAGATACCACCAGATTATTTTTACGGAATGCATCAGATAGAGGCAGAGGAAGGGATAGAAGGAAGAATCCAGAACATAATTAAAATTATGACTTAGGGTTATTATTGGGAGCTGATATCAGGAGCAATTAGGATTTTTTTTCTAATCTGCAGGACTTCAAGTAAGCAACAAATAGTGAAATCAATTCATTGATCTATTAATCCTGTGATTTCAAAAATTTTGATAAAAATATGTTGTGAATAGAGTGGAAAGTACATAGTATTTTAGTTATGAGTATTTCCAGATTTGTATTTCACTAGTACATAAATATATAAGTATGTGAATTCAAATTCAAACTATTGTTTATTTTTTGCTTATGAATGCTAATTGCAGAAGAAAGGTTTTGTTCTGAAAATTTCAACAAAGTAATTAGTGGAAATTAACCCAATAAATTCCAATAATTTTTTTTTCATTGTGGAATTTTTATCATTTGGTAATTTTCGGATTTATTCTGAGATTCAATATTAATAAATAAAAATGAGTTGAATTTAACCCAACTTTTTTTTCTTCTTGTGACAATACACATTCAAATACAAATTACATTTTCAATTAGAAATGCAAAGTTTTTGGAATTTTTTTAATTGGTGTAGTTCGTTTTATTCTGATATTCATTCCATCCAAATGCAAAACAGAACCATTTTTAGAACAACATATAGGAGTGGTTCATTGTGAATTTCAAAAATTCATGTTTGTAAAAAATTATAAGTTTTATCGATATATGATTACACAATATGGTGTATTATTTGATACATTGCTTTATGTTTTAATAAATATGCGTTGTTATTTCAGTTTTTTTTTTTTTTTCAAGAACATTGAGTTTTTGAGTACCTGAATTCTAGCTATGGAAACATGTAATAAACACGTGTTATTTTTTATACTCCTCCAGAATGAATTTTAGTAAAAATAAACACATTCATGTCAAAAACTATATACAGGTAGATACATTTTGGCATATTCAAGCTTGATTCCATTTGAACATTATGAATTTGTCGAACGTGTCCCCTGTATATAATTTTTTACTCGAATGTTTATTTCTCCTGAAAAATTATAATTATGGTAAGTTTTCTGAATTCAGCTATATAAAATTATACGCTTTAGAAGTGCAATTTGAATTACAGTCAAATGAAGAAATATTAATGTTTGAAGCATAGTTGACCGGCATCAATCGTGCACTGAAATTTGTTGGCGTTGAAGCACTTCTGGGGTACTTTGAATTGCCGGTAGAATGTATCACGGGCGGCTAGCGGCCGCCTGGATGCCTGGATGCCGGATAAGCGTTATTTTCAAGTGCCTGACCAGAACTTGAAATGCCGGGGAACGATTGCCTTAAAAACGCAGGGCCAACCTTCAATGTTATCTGGGCAAGAAATCCATTGATTTGTGATATACTGTTGATGTATATCAGGAACAGAATTGGACCTAAAACCGTATTCTGAGGCACACCAACAGATATATATGCTGTACTGCTGAGTTCTTCCCCTATCTTAACCTTTTGTGTTCTTTGTGACAAATAATTTCGCATTAATTCCAAACTATTCCCTCGTATTCCGTACCCAAAAAGTTTTCTAACAAGACATCATGTGATACGGTGTCAAAAGCTTTTGCTAAATCAAGAAAAACAGCCAAACGTTTTGATGATTCATCCATTATTTCTATTGTGTGTTCTACAAAATCCAAAGCAGTGTTCGAGTTTTGAATGAATCCAAAATGCCTGTCGGTTATAACACGGTGCTTGTTAAGCAACTCAAGTAATCTTTTCTTGACAGATTGTTCAAAAAGTTTAGCGAAATTATCTATCACAGAGATTGGTCTATAATTCTTCATTTCGTGTCTGTTGCCAGCCTTGTAAACGGGAATAACTCTTGACTCTTTCCCATTTCCCATTTTTGTAGCACAGATTATTAGATGGACAAGCGGTTTCAAAATATGTATGTGTATGTTTTTAATGAGTTAAGAGGTAATTCCATCTGGCCCTGGTGCACAATTATTTTTGAGTTTAGCTATAGACAAGATTATCTCATTTTCATCAGTGTGTTGTAGGAAAATTGTGGGCCCAATCGAGGATTATTTTAAAAAATTGTGTGGTAAATCACATTTATCCACAATTACCTTATAATTGAAGTTTTATCCACACTTATGAACCGTATAAAGTACCACCTTATCCACTAGTGGAATAATGAAATTACTTTATTCCACTAGTGGAATAATGAAAAATACAATCTTGAATATCAATCTTTTACTTATTTTCACCAACTTCACAAATTTTTACAAATGGAGTCGATAAACAATCGAAAATACATAGCAACCATTCAACACCTCCCGATATTTTTGTATGTTATTTCAATGATTTTTGAGGAGGTGACAGCCGCTGTCATTTTGTGATGAAAAATTTCCGCGATTCTGATTCTAAATAAATGTGATTGTGAATAAAACGTTGTATTGCATGCGTGTTTTAGATACATTTTATTTGCTTAAGAAATTTCAATCTTCACATTATGTGATAAGGCAATCCAGCTACATTAAGTTGGCAATACCAATGACATCAGTCATAAAAATAAATAAAATGTTCAACCATCTGCAAAATGATATAAAATAAATTTATTTTTACAAAGCTTCAGGAAGGCTGTGAAATGTTTTTTCAAGTGATAGACCTTACTATAATGTAAAACAATTTTTAATGATAATTAATAAAAATGTGTACCTTATAATGTGATTTTAAAATTTATTTTGAATGTATTTTTATATTTATGTGAATTAACTATAATATAGGTTAAGTCAAACTTGTTTGTTTTACGTGTATTTTGTACGACTTTTATGTTTCTAAACATACAAAGTAACCTTGTAGATTAAGACAAACTTTATTATTTCAAATGTTTTTTTGAACAAATTATATATTTTTAGATATATATGTACAAAGTGAGTTTATATAGGTTATGTGAACCTATTCAACAAGATCATTCTTATGACAATAAAGTATATCCTGTAATGAGCGATTGCGAAGCTGACATTACCCTGTGAGTAAAACCGGGAAGCGTGCCGCCATGGCGCTCCGATCCGCTGTGTCTGTATCCTCCTGATAGAAAGCCTCCAGAGACGGCCTTTTGTACTCCTAAATCACTCATTAAAGCTAAACCGCCTCCTTCGTCCTCGTCTCCCTCGCGCCTCTCTCTCGCTCCTTCGGAGGCGGTGCAGGGTTGAAAGTTCGACAACTTCGAGAGACTCATCGAGATAATCCTGTTGTCATCCTCGAGGAGCGGCTCTGCTTTATGGGGTGTTGCAATCGGGTTGCTGTCAGATCAGCAGGAACATCGATAGATCCATATACCAGTATATTAATTGACATGAGAGATAATCCAAGAAACGAGGAAACGGCCCAATGTTAAATGTGCAAAGATTAATATCCGAAAAATAAAAATATGAGCGTATAGGAAATTGAAATTCATGATGAGTTTCTATTTCATGCGACTCGATCCTGATTACCGAAGATAACCTAAAAAATTGGCAAAGCTGCGAAAAGTGGTTTTTTGTGGATAACTAAAAAACTACAGTTCCGATCGAAAAAATTCAAATCGGTTAATTGTTAGTATTGAAAAGATCTAGCAATTGATTAACCTTTAATTTTTCGATTTCATTGATACTTTTCGAGTTATATCGGAAAAACCGTGAAAAATCGGGTTTTCTATAACTCGTTAACTGTAAGGTATTCAAACTTGTTACTTACCATTATTTGTAGCCTATGACAAGCCAAAAAAGTTTTTTTTTTTTAAATTGATGAATATTGACTATTTTTCAAAATATATGAAGTTTTCTCAAAAAAGATGCTCTCTTGTTCTCTCTTGCTCGGGGAATGATGCTACAGTAACGATTTAGCTTATTTTTTTCTTCAAGAGTTGTTCTTTCATATAATCGAATAAGTATATTGATATTTTTAATTTAAAGTGTCAAAAAATTACTTAAAAAAATTGCACAATTTTTTTACATGATTTTTCTAAATATGGCAATATGGCAAGAGTAGCCATATTGAGAGAGCATATTTTATGAGAAAACTTCATATATTTTGAAAAATAATCAATATTTATCAATTTTATAAAAAACTACTTTTTTGGCTTTGTCATAGGCTACACGTAACGGTAAGTAACAAGTTTGAATACCGAGTTATAGAAAATCCGATTTTTCACGGTTTTTCCGATATAACTCGAAAAGTATCAATGATATCGAAAAATTATAGGTTTTTCAATTGATAGATCTTTTCAATACCTACATTTACCTAGTCTGACTTTTTTCGATCGGAGCTGTAGTTTTTTAGTTATCCACAAAAAACCGCTTTTCGCAACTTTGCCAATTTTTTAGGTTATGTTCGGTAATCACTATCGAGTCGCATGAAATAGAAACTCATGCTGAATTTCAATTTCCTATACGATATTATTTTTATTTTTCGGATATTAATTTTTGCACGCACTTTTCCCTATTGCTTGGACTATTGTTGAATTCACTATCAATACAGCAGCAAAAAGTCTACATCAAATGACTACATGATGTTTTCGTGAATACAACTAATCATAATTTGGAAACTGGCAACGACGTATTGTAACTAGAATTAAATAAGAAAAGGAAGAAAAAATATAACTTTTGTCCAGTTTCCACTAATACTTTACTACTTTATTACGACCGGTTTCGGCTTTTAAGTACTTACTTGAAAATGGTGTAAAAGCCGAAACCGGTCGTAATAAAGTAGTAAAGTATTAGTGGAAACTGGACAAAAGTTATATTTTTTCTTCCTTTTCTTATTTCATCATGAACTTCCACAAAATAAATAGATCATCAATCAAACAAGGTAACTAGAATTGCTCTAATGTTGTACGTTGTACTCTAATTGTTTGGGAAGTTTTTTTTAAGAACAATACTATCTTGAATTCATTTACATCGCGTTGTTGCTGAAATAAAAATTCTGGTGTATATGAACTTCAACATGTGCTGGAGATAATATCATAATTTATTTATTTATTTATTTATTAAGAAACAAACAGGACTAGCCTAAATTACATGTTTCTATAAAATTAATTAATGCCTAGAAAACAATGATAAAGCACATCATACATTTTTTATTGACAATTGGAACTGTAGGGATTTATATCACCAAGACTGTAGCGTTTTAATTTTGCCCGTACAAATCAAAACAAAAAGAGGAAACAAAAACAAATGAAGAAAGATAGATGTGTCAATTTGATCCCATGTGGTGTGTTACGAGTTGACAATTGTCATAACTTCGGACTTGAATCTTCGCTGATTGACATCGAATATACCATAGCTTGCTACTGAGTCTATGTTATTATAGAGATGACAAAGTCTTTCAACAGAACTCTTGCCTATTGTGTGAAATGTTTGTTGCCGAGGTCTCATTCCCCTCGGACCAATATAAAAGTTGATTTGTTGTAATAAATAACTACTGTGAATAAAATTATTTAGTAGTTTAAAAAGAAACATTAAGTTACTAACACGCCTTCTAACATCTAGCTTAATTATGTTGAATGCTTTTCTTATATGATTATATGAATTATGATCAGGACTGACACCATGTTTTTTATAATATAAATATTTTAGAAATTTATTTTGTATCGTTTCAACGCTTTGACAGAGATACTGTTGTGGGGGGTCCCATATTATGCTTGCATACTCTAGCTTGCTTCGTACTAGACTAACATATAAGAGTTTCAACACTTCAGTATCATTAAAGTCAAAAGTGGATCTCTTCACAAACCCAATCATTTTATTGGCTTCTCGAATGATTTTATCTAAATGACTATTAAATTTCAAATCATTTTGAAAAAGAACTCCCAGGTCAAGTTTGGTGGTGACTCTATCTAGTGGTTTATTTTGCATATGATATACAAAATTATGTGGGCTTCTGTTTCTGCTGAACGTTAGCACTTTACACTTTGACTGGTTGAATAATAACTTGTTTTTCTCTGACCATATTGAAATTTTGTCTAAGTCATTTTGAAGCTCCAAGTAGTCATTGACGCCGGTGATATTCCGAAAAATTTTAAAGTCATCAGCATATAATAAGCAGTCAGATGAAACTTCCTTGGGCAACTCGTTAATAAACATGAGGAACATTAGCGGTCCTAAGTTCGATCCTTGGGGAACTCCTGAGCCTGCTAAGAAAACTTGTGAAGCCTCTCCTTTGAAAGTAACAAATTGTGATCGTAGTTTTAAGTAAGAGAGAAAGAATTCTGTAAGATGATTGCTCAATCCATAATTTTTAAGTTTTGCTATCAGCAAGTCATGATTGACTTTATCGAACGCTTTTGCGAAATCTGTATAAATGCAATCGATTTGTGTTTTGTGAATATTGCTCATGATTTGATTTGTAAACGTTAATAGATTTGTTTCTATAGATCTCTTACGACAGAAGCCATGTTGCTCAGTGACAATATAATTTTTGAATGCCTCATATAACTTTCCATGTATGACAAATTCGAAAATTTTTGCTATACAGTTGAGTACTGCCACCGGTCGATAATTACTGATAATTTTTTTGTCACCATTTTTATGAATTGGTGTTATTTTTGATAACCTGAATTCCTTTGGAAATACTCCTGTACTCAATGATTTATTAAAAATTATAAGAAGTGGATAAAGTAATGATTCTCCGCAAGCCTTGAATATATAACAGGGAATGTTATCAGGGCCAGCCGATCTCTTTGGTTTTAGTTTTTGAAATGCCTTTTGCAGCTCTTCAAGGGTTATTTTTTCAAAATGTATGTTTTGTTGATAATTGAAATGTATATTGTTAGAAAGTTGTCTTATTACTCTGAGATCATACGTTGATTCATTTTCGTATACAGATGAGAAGTAGTCTGCAAACTCACCAGTTATAATTTTTGGATCTGACACCTCTCTATTTGTTAGTTTAAATTGGGTTTCAGTTGATTTAGTTTGTCTTCGTTTGTTAACGAAATTCCAGAATAGGTTTGGGGTTTCCTTAATGTTGTTTTGAATGTTCTCGAGATAATTTTTGTATTCAATTTTGATTTTTCGTTTGATTTCTGCCCTCAAAGTATTATATTTTGTTAGATAATATTCCGATTTATTTTTCCTACGCCTGTAAAATTCTTTATCCCGTAAGTCTGATTTTAGTTCTTCTGAAAACCAAGTTTGGAATGATTTTTTAGTTTTAATCGGTTTGTTGTTTGATAAAAATATGTCACACAATCGTTAACATCATTGAAAGAACCCAGCATCGACCAATCAAAATCCCTGAAGAGTTCATAAAGTAAATGAAAGTTCGCCTTCTTGAAGTTGTATTTTTCCTGAAGATTGTTTGTTTGTACGTTTTGAGTACATTTTTGTATTTCGCATTCTAGCAATATAGCAGGGTGCTGATTATCTTTTTTTACCAACGGCATCGTTTCTTCAACTACATTCACAGGTATATTGCTTAGTACTAAGTCTAAAGTTTTATTATTTTCATTCAACACATTATTGTAAAAGTTTAAACTATTAGAGTCCATTATTGACTGAATACTTTTTTCTATCTGATTTTGAAGATTCAACTTATATGTCGAACCTGTAACTGTAGGTATATTATAATCTCCAACTAGTAACATGTAGTCGTGATCAATGGTATGCTCTATAAATTCAAGTATATCGGAATATTGTTCGTATACATTTGTTTTCGAGGATGGGGGGATATATGTTGCGTTCAGAATGAACGTTATACCAAGAATGCGTGTTTTGACAAATAATAATAATGTTAACACTCGCACGGTAAGGACACTGATATGGGTATAGATGATCGAGTAAAGTTGCCTTGGCATATACAGAGTGTAATCTAACCTCTTGCACTCCCGTGAAGGATGAATGAATGAATGCGTTTATTTAGGAAATCCTAATATACATACAATAATAATAATATAAACCAATATTAATAATAATAATAGATAAATAAATAATAATAGATAATAGAAAAATAATAATTATATATAATTGAAGTAATACATATGTCTCTAACATACTACTATTAAAAAATAAACTTAAAAAAACTTACAATTTGGAACATAATAATGATAATAAATGTTAATAATCAATTAAATTTTTATTCTGCAGCAGTCTACTTTACCTACAATATGTTGTTTGTTTTAATATAATTATTTAGTTTAGACTTGAATACATAAAAAATTTTGCTTTGTTTCATATCTTTAAGCAGCTCATTAAATTGATTTAATCCCTTATAAAACAATATTTTCATTGAGTTGGTTAGGCTGCATCTTGGCAAATGAAAATGATTAATTTGTCTTGTCTCGTAATTGCGGGTACTATTTCGATAAGTAATCAAAATAAGATGGTAACATATTATTTATTTATTTATATATTTATTTATATATTTTTTTATATATTTATTTATTTATATATTTATATATATATATATATATATATATATATATATATATATATATATATATTTATTTATTTATATATTTATATATTTATTTACATATTTATTTATTTATTTATTTATTCGAAATTTGGGATACCAACAGGTTATTACCCATACAAGCATCCACTAATACAATCAGTTACAGAGAAATCATTATTATTATTTTGAAAATAAATATCATTGCTGATCTGTGTAACTTGTCCTTTATTGACAACCAGTGCAATGCGTCGAGCATAAACTTTATGCTGGTGTAACGACCACACTTTAGTATCACTCTCATACCTCGATTTTGTAATTTTTGTAAAGTCAAGATTTTGTTTTGATCAAAACCATATAGTAATGTACTACAATATTCAAAATATGGCTGTATAATTGTGTTGTTGTTGGAAGTAACTGACAAGAGATATGAAATTCGTGTAAAAAAGTAAAGTTTCTTTGCTATTTTTTTTTTGTTATATATTTGAAATGTGCATCAAAAGATAAACAGTTGTCCAACATGAAACCGAGGTATTTAATTTCTGTTACAAATTCGATTTTTTCATTGTTGATTTCTAATACACAAGAATTTATGTTTATATTTTTATATTTATATTTTGTAGTCAGAATCATGGCTTTTGTTTTGGAAACATTTAATTTTAACTTGTTGACGTTCAAGTACTTGTGAATTTTTTCTAGGCAGATATTCATTTTTGTTAATGCTACATCTAAATCTTTATGAGCTATGGATAACAGCGTTATATTCCGCAAATAAATTCATAAAGTCACAGTTGTGACATAAGCTAATGTCATTAATATATATTAAAAATACTAAAGGACCCAAAACACTTCCTTGTGGTACACCAAATTTTGTGTCAATAGGATATGAATGAACATTATTAACTTTGTGATTTGCCTTCAACAATTTAAATACGTCGACTTAAGGAAAATCATCTTATTGAAATTCTGTAAACGGCATTTATGGAAGTAGAGATCAATATCTACAATTTGTATATTTTAGATTTTCACCTGAGATGTGGGAAATGTGTGAAAATGTCACTGGAAGTTTCTCTAAATGCTTCAAAGAACTCAACTCTAGTTAACTCCAGTGCGACTTCGGGTGACTTCGGACGCACTTTGAAGCGTTTTGATCAACTTTCAGTTACATTTTCAACACATTTCCCACCTCTCAGGTGAAAATAAAAAATATACAAATTACTAATATTATTTCAACTCTCTCAATAGGTACAGTGTGTTTCGTATTTTTGAGTCCACCTCTGTAATCAGTTACCTATTGCTTTATTTGTAAAAAAAAATCTCAATCGGGGAATGTAGCCAGTTGGGTATCATAGAAAGTGCCAGTCTAGACCTAATAGACGACGAGTTAATTTTATTTTTAATTTTGTTATTTCCGTCAACCGATTGCACTCCCACGCGCAACCCTCGGAAGTCTTCGAGAGACTTCTGTGAGCTAGGGAAGACGCAACCCTTACCTTCTAACGTGCGATGCCATGCATGAGACCGATGACCATGCGGGGATTCGAACCCTCGACCCTTCGCTCCAAAGGCGAACGCTCAACCAGCACGGTCACCACCATTGATGAAAAAAATCGAGAAATAGATATGTTTTCCATATTTTTTGTCCTTATTTTTTATATGACATAATGTTTCTATGTTCTCCTCAACTGTACTTTATTCTATTTGTCTGAATGCATTTTTAATTATGGACAATTTTTATCTAGAGGGCCCAAAAAAGTTCAGCGCTTAGGGTCCGTACGCTCCTAAAACCGGCTCTGATTAGAATCCGTATTGTTCTTGTATGAAAATGTTTGAGATTTTTTTTTTAAATAATCATTCATTATGCTTTCAAATAGCTTTGGAATTGTGCTTAATATGGAAATAGAAAGATAATTTTGTATATCGCCGCCATGAATTTACCATGCATTTTCGTAAAGAATCAATATGCGAAGACACGAAAAAATATTATCGCTCCATATATGCTTTAAAATACTCAATGCATATAAAAATGAACCCAGAAAATATTTTTGAAGACAAATTTCAATTGAAGCCGTTCTCATTCGTTTCTGAAAATCAGCATATTAGAAAGCTGTTAATATTGGCGCTCTTTGTGACGTACTCTGCCTAATCAGCTAAAGGTCCTATTCTAATCGGGTTGATTGTGACGTGAAACGGCAATGCTATTGGTTGCTCGGAATTTTCGGGAGAGTACGTCACAACAATTTGCAACGGCGGCGCGAGAAAGAAGCAATTTGAATTTTCTCGACTTTAGATATTGTTTTTAAGAGTAAAAAAATTAACAAAAAAGAAAAATAAAATTGCCAAAAGAGTTTTTACAAGATGCAGAATCCATTGAAAATATTTTTAAAATTTCGTGTTCTCGCCTTTTATGTAGGTACCTACCTAACTCTGTAGTTTCTGAAAGACCTGAAATGCACTGGTCTGGAGACTAAATAAATTTCTCCGCTTTTTGTACGAAAACGGTATTCAGGAATACCCGTATAGTTTCGCATTCATACTTATTGAATAATAGAAATCCATTTGAAAACGGAATCATGCAGATTCTGCAAATTCACGAAAGGAAAATAAAGAAACGCGTAACCCAGATAATTCAGCGCCAACGTATGCGTGTACAGGAAAAGGAATTACATAACTTTCACTTTTAGCATAACATAGAATTCTCGAGCAGTCGCATCGGCTTGATAAATGGAATATGCTGATCATCTTTACAGGGATTTTAACACCTTTGATCGATAAATTAAAGCCACAGAAGCTATAAATTATGAAGTATCGGGTGCCTTCGTGTTCCCATCTTCTTCATCGATGCCTCCAGTTTGTTGGAACTGGGGCTAGTAATTAATCAAGCTGCAACAGTTTGAGAACTACATGACATATCCAGTTTCGGATGTTTTATGAACCTTTGATTTTTCAACATTTAGAAACAAACTTTCTCCAAATAATATACTGGTACCACCTTAGACTAGGTCATTGGGTACCACGATGTCTGAGAGAGTTTCATCTGTTACCAGCGACGAATAATCTCTATTAACTAAATACAGGGTTTTTCACATGGATTGGACACGCACCACTATACATTTGCTGAATATACATCTCAAAAATTGAACTGATCAATTACAATAATGGTCCAATACAGGAAATCTTGTGTTTCAAGCGATATTTTTATTTCGTTATTTTATTATAGGATTCATTCAATACAGTAGTAGTAGTAGTAGTAGTAGTAGTAGTAGTAGTAGTAGTAGTAGTAGTAGTAGTAGTAGTAGTAGTAGTAGTAGTAGTAGTAGTAGTAGTAGTTTTTTTTTTTTTTTTTTTTTTTTTTTTTTTTGGGGAGTGGGAAAATCTTCTAAAAGACACCCGGTGGCCCGTCCCGGGTAGTGTCAGATTTTTACTGACTAAAAACCCACTCGGAGGCTATAGTGGGTCTTCTTTGGCATTGCCCGCGGGCATTACTTCAAAGAAGACAGCCTGGTTGTTGTTATGGGCTCTCTTCCTATGTCTGTCGATGTCTTTCTTTTCTTTTGGTGGACATAATCATCATGGCCATTTTACTTATTTTCTCCCAGTTTCCTTCAGATCTCAGCATCTTCCCAACCAAGTTCTCTGGCGTTAGTTTCCCAGTTTGTATTTCTGTCTCCCTCCTCACTTCGGCCCATCTCACGCATTCAAAAAAGGTATGTTCCACGTCATCTTCTATCCCACAGTATGTGCATTCACTTTCATCTATTGTCTTGAATCTATTCAAATAGGACTGAAAATCTCCGTGTCCTGTGAGTATCTGTGTTAGGTAAAAATTCACCTGCCCCCACTTTCTGTCCACCCATGCTTTTACGTCTCTTATGACCCTTCTGCTCCATGCTGCCTTGCCGTCGTCTGTGTCCCATTCCTCTTGCCACAAAGTCAGTATGCTATCCCTGGCGTCAGCCCGCGTAGATCCGCTTTGTATCCTCATTCTCTCTTCCACCAGGAGATTTATTGGTGGTGTTCTAGCTACTAGAAGCAGCGCTTTTGTTGAGGTTGTCCTATATGCACTGGTTATTCTTATTGCCGCTTTCCTCTGTACTCCGAGTAGTATGTTTTTATAAATATTTTTCTTCATGGCTCTTTCCCAGATGGTCGCACCGTATAGCATTATGGACTGGACTACTGTGCATAATATTCTTCTGCTGCCTTCTCGGGGACCTCCTACATTTGGCATTAGCCTACTGATGTTTCCCAGTGCCTTTGTAGCTTTTTCAGCTGTTATTCTGATGTGGTGACCCATCCGCAGATTCCTATCGAGGTGCACACCGAGGTATTTTATGCTCTCTTGACTCTCCACAGTGACATCTTCAACTCTGATCCTGACGGACTTTACCGTTCTTCCCCCTGCTAGAATTACCACCTCTGTTTTTTCAGGCGCAATGCTCAATTTTTTAGCTGTCAGGCATCTAATTACTTTCGTAATCACTTGGTTTGCTTTCTCTTCCAGCTCTTCAGCAGTCTTACCTACCACCACTATTCCTAAATCATCCGCATAGCCGACAAGTGTAACTCCCCGAGGCACTGGAATATTCAGGACCCCGTCGTAGTACACATTCCAGAGGGTTGGACCCAAAACAGATCCCTGTGGGACTCCACAAGTAATCTCCATTACACTTTGTTTCCCGACTAATAGCCTTCTTTCTTCTAGGTAACTGGCGTAGTAGTAGTAGTAGTAGTAGTAGTAGTAGTAGTAGTAGTAGTAGTAGTAGTAGTAGTAGTAGTAGTAGTAGTAGTAGTAGTAGTAGTAGTAGTAGTAGTAGTAGTAGTAGTAGTAGTAGTAGTAGTAGTAGTAGTAGTAGTAGTAGTAGTAGTAGTAGTAGTAGTAGTAGTAGTAGTAGTAGTAGTAGTAGTAGTAGTAGTAGTAGTAGTAGTAGTAGTAGTAGTAGTAGTAGTAGTAGTAGTAGTAGTAGTAGTAGTAGTAGTAGTAGTAGTAGTAGTAGTAGTAGTAGTAGTAGTAGTAGTAGTAGTAGTAGTAGTAGTAGTAGTAGTAGTAGTAGTAGTAGTAGTAGTAGTAGTAGTAGTAGTAGTAGTAGTAGTAGTAGTAGTAGTAGTAGTAGTAGTAGTAGTAGTAGTAGTAGTAGTAGTAGTAGTAGTAGTAGTAGTAGTAGTAGTAGTAGTAGTAGTAGTAGTAGTAGTAGTAGTAGTAGTAGTAGTAGTAGTAGTAGTAGTAGTAGTAGTAGTAGTAGTAGTAGTAGTAGTAGTAGTAGTAGTAGTAGTAGTAGTAGTAGTAGTAGTAGTAGTAGTAGTAGTAGTAGTAGTAGTAGTAGTAGTAGTAGTAGTAGTAGTAGTAGTAGTAGTAGTAGTAGTAGTAGTAGTAGTAGTAGTAGTAGTAGTAGTAGTAGTAGTAGTAGTAGTAGTAGTAGTAGTAGTAGTAGTAGTAGTAGTAGTAGTAGTAGTAGTAGTAGTAGTAGTAGTAGTAGTAGTAGTAGTAGTAGTAGTAGTAGTAGTAGTAGTAGTAGTAGTAGTAGTAGTAGTAGTAGTAGTAGTAGTAGTAGTAGTAGTAGTAGTAGTAGTAGTAGTAGTAGTAGTAGTAGTAGTAGTAGTAGTAGTAGTAGTAGTAGTAGTAGTAGTAGTAGTAGTAGTAGTAGTAGTAGTAGTAGTAGTAGTAGTAGTAGTAGTAGTAGTAGTAGTAGTAGTAGTAGTAGTAGTAGTAGTAGTAGTAGTAGTAGTAGTAGTAGTAGTAGTAGTAGTAGTAGTAGTAGTAGTAGTAGTAGTAGTAGTAGTAGTAGTAGTAGTAGTAGTAGTAGTAGTAGTAGTAGTAGTAGTAGTAGTAGTAGTAGTAGTAGTAGTAGTAGTAGTAGTAGTAGTAGTAGTAGTAGTAGTAGTAGTAGTAGTAGT
Organism: Chrysolina oricalcia; assembly: GCA_944452925.2. Classification (NCBI taxonomy): domain Eukaryota; kingdom Metazoa; phylum Arthropoda; class Insecta; order Coleoptera; family Chrysomelidae; genus Chrysolina; species Chrysolina oricalcia. The sequence continues at coordinate 12,608,627 of OX101818.2, read as the reverse complement.
AGTAGTAGTAGTAGTAGTAGTAGTAGTAGTAGTAGTAGTAGTAGTAGTAGTAGTAGTAGTAGTAGTAGTAGTAGTAGTAGTAGTAGTAGTAGTAGTAGTAGTAGTAGTAGTAGTAGTAGTAGTAGTAGTAGTAGTAGTAGTAGTAGTAGTAGTAGTAGTAGTAGTAGTAGTAGTAGTAGTAGTAGTAGTAGTAGTAGTAGTAGTAGTAGTAGTAGTAGTAGTAGTAGTAGTAGTAGTAGTAGTAGTAGTAGTAGTAGTAGTAGTAGTAGTAGTAGTAGTAGTAGTAGTAGTAGTAGTAGTAGTAGTAGTAGTAGTAGTAGTAGTAGTAGTAGTAGTAGTAGTAGTAGTAGTAGTAGTAGTAGTAGTAGTAGTAGTAGTAGTAGTAGTAGTAGTAGTAGTAGTAGTAGTAGTAGTAGTAGTAGTAGTAGTAGTAGTAGTAGTAGTAGTAGTAGTAGTAGTAGTAGTAGTAGTAGTAGTAGTAGTAGTAGTAGTAGTAGTAGTAGTAGTAGTAGTAGTAGTAGTAGTAGTAGTAGTAGTAGTAGTAGTAGTAGTAGTAGTAGTAGTAGTAGTAGTAGTAGTAGTAGTAGTAGTCATTTTTGGGAACGCCGGTGCTGCAGCCAGGCACGTAGGCCCTCATGGACTCTTTTTGTCACCTCCTGATTTCTACTTATCCACATTCCTCTTCAACCTTCGTGACCTCCTAATGAAGGTCAGTATATCCCTCCACTCCAAGATTTCAAATCTTAGCCTACCATACGCCTCACACTTGCCGAGGAAGTGAGATGAAGCATCTTCGTCTTCTTCACATTTGCGGCAAGTTGGGCTGCCTTCTATACCTATTAGTGACAGATGACTGTACAAAACATGTTATGCCCTGTTAGTATTCATATAAGTTGGCGTAGTGCTTGGCGGTTTCTGCCTACGAGCCATGCCTTGACTTACTGGTGCCAGCCACAAGTTTTTATCGTACTACATCAAAATATACAATGTCTGAAAAATAAAACTTTAGAATTAGAAACATTCTTGGAAACTTTTGAATCTCAACCATCATTTATTTATTTAACTGAACACTGGTATACAGAACAAGAAAAACGTCTAATAACACTGGAAGGCTACCAGTTGGCTTCAGCCAAGATGCATATAACTCCTGGTGCGTTTACTGATTAGCTTTTGTTTCAACTAAAGTTCTTGATCCTGTAATTGCGTCAATAGAGTTTGTTCCATTCGTCAATGGATGACGCTTAAGTCGAATATAGTGGAGTTTCCAACAATCCAAAGTGCCTACTAGATAAATTTTTTGAGTTTTTGAACGTTAACATTATTTTGAGGTTATATGTCAATTACATTGCATATTCTATCCAGAACACGTGACCACGGCTCTTTAAAAATGGCCTGCTGTAGGCACACATGAATGGTGTTTGTGTTTGGCACTAGCTTCTACTGCTAATAGTTTTGTTTAGTTGTGATTTGAAATGTTATTATGGCTGTTTTAACTAAAAGTGATTTATTTATTATCATTAGAACGAGTAAACAAAGACACTGCATCGATCTATAGAGACAAAAGGAGAGTGATAAAGTGCATGGATCCTTTTACTTTCACTCCTTGTGAAATGGACATATCTCTAGATCTTTTCACAACAGTAACGGCATTCGACATTATTACATATCTGCTGTTGACTCATAAACAAGAAAGCCAATGAAGGCCTACAAAAGTTTAACAGGCTATAAATATCTTGAAGCTGGATTTGCCCATGATTGTGAAGCAAGAAAAATGGATGAACATACTGTTGTTGTTGCCAAGGTAGGTACTGATTTTTCGTAATTTATGAACTGTTTATTAATGTTTCCAATTAATTTTCAGATGAGGCATTCACAGCGAATGGATATTCCTTTGTTGAAAGTATAGATTATTTAATAAATTGATGGTTCTCCTGATGCGACGATGTCTTGTGGCTGCTATGGAAGTGAAGTGTCCATATTCGTTAAGGAATATTGATATGGGGCAGTATTCAAATTTAAAAACCTCAACTATAATAAGCGGTGGAATTGCAATTACCCTAAAACGTGACCATGCTTATTATTACCAAACTCATTTACAAATGAAACTAACTGAATGAAAATACTGCGATTTTGTGATTTGGTCACCCAAAGGATATAGGTATGTTCATGAGTAAATTTTCCCAGATGAATAATTCTGGATAGTTGATTTCCCAAAAGCGTACAATTTTCGTAAAGTAGTTGTGCTACCTAAGTTTCATAAAAGGAAGACATTTTTTAGAGTAAAGATGGTGTCTTTGTGAAAAGGTGAGGATGGCCGAGTTGTGCTGCAGTGTGAAAATGATATCTGTGAAATTCTATTGAACCCTATAGGACTGTCCGATGTGCATGAAGTTATGACTGTTTCCTCAACACTATTATTTGTAATATATGATTGCCTACACATTTATCTATTTTTATTTTCAAATCTTCATTGGATTGGTCGTTTTTTTACACACCGAGTGTCAGATATCGCAAAGTAATTTATTTTCACTTGTTACATATTTTTACCTACTAATTTGTTATTTTGTAACATGGAACTATGTATATTAGGGTATCCTACTTAATGAACATCTATCTATCTAGTCTTTGATTTAATATACCACATTATCAAAATGTAGCTAGCTAGGAATTTTTAAAAACTTCACTAAGTCGCGATCTCCACGGCTTCCACAATTTACAACATAACACTTTGTAGGCATGTTTTTTATTCGGCAAAGTTTCATACAAAAATTTCACTCCAATAGATGAAAATTAACAATAATCAGTCTCGTTCAAACAATAACAAATACAATGTGTGCCTTCAGGCGGCCATCTTGATTTTAGTTTGACAGCATCTTGGATAGCCTAATTGGTATTTATCGTGTGATTTTTCTGTTCTTTTAATACTTTTCGCTCAGTTCGGTAGTTTTGCGACGTTTTTAGTTGTTGGGTTATTGTTATTTATTTGTTCTTGTGTTTTTCTGTCATTCGTAAAAGTTAGGGTAATGTATGGCATTTTTTTGGGAGTCTCGACATTACAATCATGACATGGTTCAATTTGAGGTTATGTCGATGACGCAGCATGCGTTTGTCAAAACGACATGTCAAGTCATCATGATCGGTAATGATTTGCCTGCCATCTATGTTAAAATTGAGTAAACTCTCTTGACGCAATAAAAATGTCATGAATCAAGCAGGCCGTACATCAATAGTTTTGGATGACAATTTCACAGCTATAAGTAATTCCACCAGGAGTTATATGCATATTGGCTTCAGCTTTTACTAGGACCCATAAAATACATGGTGGATCATGTATCCTTGTGAAAAATTCCATAGATATTAGTGATATCTTAGAAATCAATCATAAAAGTTTAGAGTGTGTAATTGAATGTTCATCCTTAGTTTGTAAGTCTCTTGTGATAGTATTGATATGCATTTATAGACCTCCTAGTGGAGATATTGATCTATTTCTACAAATACTTGGTGAAATACTCGACTATGTGCAAATGAAATACCGGAAATATAGAATAGTGCTCTGTGGAGACTTTAATATCAATCTATTGGAAAAAGAACAATTTTTTTATATATGTACAACGTAACAAAACAAATTAACGAACCAACTAGAATAACACCCCCAACTTCTACATTGCTAGATAATATTTTCATAAACTTCAAAAATGGCTCTCCTGGTGAAGTAGTTACATCTGCTCTATCAGATCATGAAGCTCAAATTATTCGAATAAATTCCTCTAAACTGACTGAATCTGAGTCCAATGGAACAAGGACTAAAAACTTTCCCAGTTGAAGGATGAACTTCAAAATTTAACGTGGATAAAACTGTACACACTCAATGATCCAAATGAAGCATATGATCACTTTTTTGGAACACTGAAACAGTTGGTGGACATAGTTGTTCCCTTGAAGAAGGTAAAAATAGGTAGGTAGTGTAAAAAAAGAGATTGGATGACCATAGGTATAAGAACGAAAGAAAATATAATATCAACAACAGAGAAATGGTACTATATCAAAGGATATTTATAAAAATTACTGTAGTATTTTGAAATCAGTGGTGAATGAGGCAAAAAAACTATCCAATATTAATTATATTAGAGAGTCGAACAATAAATCTAAGGCAGTATGGAATCTTGTTAAATCATATAGTGGCCGCTCAAATGGTCTGAAGGATTCTGTAGGAAATGTCGATACTAATGCAAATGATAAAATATCGAACAAAATGAATAATTTTTTTATAAACAGTTGTCCAGATCTGAGACCAAGCAACTATATAGAAAATGCACGTTATATGACAAACCCTTTCAAAAAAAGCATATTTTTTCTGCCAACAAATCCACAAGAAGTTTATGATACAATTATGAAGTTGAAAAACACTAGATCAGTAGGCGAGGAAGAAATTCCCGTAAGACTTTTAAAATATGTTGCCGTTGAGTTAAGCTTTAGCGTACCTAATTAACATGTCGTTCTCAACTGGTATTTTTCCGGATAAACTAAAAACAGCTTTCGTTAGAGCTATATTCAAAAAGGTGACAAGAGTGTTATGAACAATTACAGGCCTATTGCAATCCTGTCAAATATCAGTAAAATCTTTGAAAAAATAATAAGCTCAAGATTAACCAACTTTTTGGAATCCAACAATCTTTTATGTGATAGACAAAATGGTTTCAGAAAGAGTAAATCAACAATTCGAGCTACTTATCAGGCATTATGTAGGGTAATTGAATCCCTCAATGAGAAACGTGTAACCACTGCTGTCAATCTCGACCTGTCAAAGGTATTTGATAGTGTAGATCACCTCCTGTTGGCCAAAAAATTGTCACTTCATGGAATTAGACGGCTAGCAATCGACTTACTCACTTCCTATCTCAAACCCAGGTATCAATGTGTAACTGAATTGAATTCTGATGGTCATTTCATATCTGAAAAACTACTGATTTCTCGTGGTGTACCTCAAGGATCAGTTCTGGGCCCCCTGTTGTATATACTCTACACCAATAATGTTTCTGAAGTGATTAGTGAGTATATGGTTCAATATGCTGACGACTGCTCAATTATATTCAAATCCAATGATCTTGAAACAACACAATATAAAGTAACTAACACTTTGAATACACTGGAGGAATATTTTACAATGCATAATCTGAAGCTGAATAACAGAAGAACTCATATTATTCCCTTTGCACAAAAAAGTAATTTTATTAGCTTCCACCATGACACAACTTCCTTAAATCAAGTATCTAAACTTACTTTTCTTGGTATTCAGATTAGATATGGTATAATTTTCTGGGGAACTTCTACGGATGTTAAGAAGATATCCATACTACAAAAACGTTGCTTAAGGAACATATTCAGTACTCCATTAAGAGATAGTTGTAGGGATAGTTCAGGGATAAGAAGATACTTAGTCTAACCAGTGTATTGATCTATGAAGCAGTCATATTTGTAACTGAAAATATGGAACTATACACAGGGTACGACAGAAATCATAGACACAATACTCGAAAAAAAAGCAATCTTCTAAATATTACGCGCAACTTCACATATGTACAGAAAAACATTCCCTTTTCGATCATAAATATATATAACAAATTACTCGAATCATTAAGGACACAGCCCATTAAGAATAAGTTGAAAACAGAACTGAAAAACTTCTCATCAAAAAATCATAAGGTAGTGTTGGGGAATAAGGCCCGGCGGTAAATAAGGCCCAATGTCTTTTTCTTTGAAGACTGGCGAATTTTTTCAAATCTGTCAACATGGTTAGTTTCATCATCCGAGTGGTGAAGCTTTATTAAAAGATCGTTGACTTCAGTTCGCCATTAACAACACTAGGTGAATGTCTAGTTTCAGGCTGCACAGATTATAAGTTCGCAAGAAGGTGAGACGTCGTTTTTAATTCAACCTATTTTACTTAAAGAAACAAATAGTGTTCCAGCAGTTACTATAACATTGGTACTATCTTTCGCACTGAGAGGAAAATTTAAAGAATTGTTAATTTTCCTGGAAATTGCATGTTTAAGAAAAAGTGCCGGTAATAAGGCCCTACCAACGATCGCGTAACAAGGCCCGCGGGCAACATGCGAAATTGTCTAGAATGTGGAACTTGGTTACACGAAACTTGCATGGGGCTGAAGATGTTGAGGATTTTTACGGTAGGGAATGTTCTTAGAATTCAGTTTATTAGTTTTTTTTTATAATTTAATTTACTTGTTGAATTTTGTTAAGTTTATCACTTTTTGTAGAAAATAATGTTTATTTTTGTTTTTTCATAAGCTTTTCATTGAGTTTCTACTATTTCTGATCAATAAAAATGATCTGTATATATTTATATAAATTCTGCATAACTTACTATGGGCTTTATTACCCTAATAGGCGGGTAATAAGGCCCAACAGAAAGTTTTTGAAATTTGTCTTTTTTTGGTTACTGAGGTATGAAGGAGACGAATATTGATGTTAACATAGCGGCAAAACATCACAAGCAATAAACTCATCAAGTTTCTGATTTTTTTTGAATAAGATATAAAGGATAAAAAAATTTGCAAAAGTTAAGTGGGCCTTATTACCCAACACTACCTTATTATTCACTGGACGAGTATTTCATAGATACACTAGAATAGAGAGAGAGTAGTGAAATTAATTTGATTTGATTTTATTATTATGGGGTATTTTGTATTTTTCAAGACAAACTGTTTTATCTTTCTGATTTTATCTATACATCTGATTTTATTTATACATTTGATTTTATTTATACATTTGATTTTATTTATACACTTGATTTTATTTATATATTTGATTTTATTCTGTTTTTGTGTGTATGTATGTGTGTATTGTATGTGAATATATACAGTGAGTCTGCTTAAGTTGGCTACAAATGGGAAACTTTTTTATTATTGATTTTACGGAAAAACGTTTTTCTTCATAAAAAGTTCTGCATAGTCTAAAACCCATGATGCAACCAACAGATATTGGATTTTATCAATCTTATACGAGGTATGTCAAAAGATATGAATTTTACCCAAGAGTAAAGTAACTTTATATTTCACAATATCGAAAATTGTTAATATGAAAAGTTGTTCGGAATTGAAAACTATGTTTCAATATGCGATTACATACTTCCAATTGGAAAAATTATTTTTTTATTTTTTTTTAAATTATCATTACATTTATCATTTTTATTTATCACAAACATATTAACCTTTTCGTTCTTTTAGAAATTAATGAGCAAATTTTCATGAACCAAAATTATAAAAATGTTCGGTATTGATAATTTGAGAAAAATTTGTAAAAAAATTATTTTTACAATTAGAAGGATCTAATTGCACATTGAAACATAGTTTTCAATTCCAACTAACTTTTTATAATGAAAATTTTCGATATTGTGAAATATAAAGTTACTTTACTCTTGAGAAAATTTCATATTTTTTAGCATACCTCGTATAACATTGAACAAATTCGAAATCTGATGCTCAGAGAGCGACAGTGGTCTGAACGTTTGGACGAACTCGACGCCGAAGACAACTCCTTATGGAGAATGCAGAAAGTCATCAGACACGGTCGGAGGAAACCGTGCCCTCCCCTTCATGGTGAGATGGGCATCGTTTTCACGGAGATGGACAAGGCAGAAGCTTTTGCGGACTCCTTCGAACGTCAGTGCCGTGAAAATGAGGTCGATTACACCGATGAAGTCGAGGACACGGAAACGCACGTAGACCAGACGATTAGACGGCTTAGAAGAACTGACGACTCAGTCATTCTTCTAGAGCCGACATCTCCAGAGGAAATCAAGGACATACTTAGACACGCAAAGACCAGGAAAGCACCGGGCCCAGACAACATTCCAGTCAGGGCACTAAAAGCCTTACCTAGGAAAGGACTAGCAGCCCTGAATAACATCATAAACGCTGTACTCAGACTTAGACACTTTCCTTCCAGCTGGAAAGAAGCAACGGTCATCATGATTCCGAAGCCCAACAAGAACCACACGTTCCCGCAAAACCACCGCCCCATCAGCCTAACACCTGCCATGAGTAAGGTCGCAGAAAGGGTGATCAGGACTCGACTTGAGACAATGTCTGAAGAATTGAACATCCTACCAGATGAGCAATTCGGCTTCAAACAGGAACACTCAACAGAACTCCAGGTCACCCGGATAGTGGACGCCACCATCCAGAGCTGGAACCGCACGAGAAAAGGACATCTTTCAGGAGCAGTCTTCCTTGACGTCTCCAAGGCCTTCGATAGAGTTTGGCACGATGGGCTGATCGCAAAACTGGTTGATGCCGGATACTCCACACCAATGGTCAAGATGATAAACTCCTTCCTAAGAGGTCGACATTACCGATGCAAAGTCGGAAATGCTCTCTCTTCACGAAGGAGGCTAGAAGCAGGAGTACCACAGGGAGCAGTACTGTCGCCACACCTGTTTTCGATCTACACTGCAGACATGCCTATGTCGGACAACCCCATGACCAAACTTGCTCTCTATGCAGATGACACGGCAATCTTTGCTGAGTCATCCCATGAGAGAGGAGTAACATCGAAGCTGCAACATCAGATAAACAAGCTGGAACCGTGGTTCAATCGTTGGAAGATCGGAATCAATGCAGACAAAAGCAAGGCCATACTGTTCACGAGGCGACGTAGGACACCCGAGGGCCATGTTACTATGAACGATGAGAGAATTCCATGGGTAGACGAAGCCGTTTACCTAGGAGTAACCCTGGACAAGAAACTCACGTTTCAGAAGCACGTCTCCCACAGATTGGCTATAGCGAAAGCCGCGAGGCATAAGCTGTATCCACTCATCGGGCGTAGGAGCAACATGGCACTCGAGTTGAAACTACGCCTCATCAGGACAATCCTTCTGCCAATCATGATGTACGCGTCTACTGCTTGGGGGCAATGCGCGAACAGTTACAGGCAGAGGATGCAGGCCTTCTTCAATGTCTGCCTGAGAATGGCAACAGACGCACCACGATATATGCCAAACAGGTTTATATATCGAGACTTAGACATCCATCCGGACCACATTGACAGACTGATCAGGAATCACGTGGGGACTACTCTAGACAGAGTAGAGACCCACACGAACCCGTTGCTCACGGAGCTCCTCAAGAACAGACGTGAGCAAGACGATAGAGACAGAGACAAATACAGACGACCAGTGAACCAGGGAGACAACGACACCCCTGAAGAAGTAAGACGGAAGCGAAACCTTCGGCGACGCCAACGTCTACTTCAACAGGCTTAAAATTTCGATAATCATGCTTTTATGTTTCAGATTCCAAGAAGAACCGACCAAGTGGTAAACTCAGTAAATTCAATACACAACACTTGGCCCTCAGCCAAGTGTTTTTCAGGCCTTCAGCCAGTTTCAGGGGGGCACCATGCACATTAAGTAAAGTCATTGTAAAATCAAATTAAACTCATGTCAGATATAAGAGAGTTTCAGGCCGAGAATTGGCCGAGCACTCCATATCAAACGATCAGATTTTATTCTGCTGATCGCCAATCATCAGGATGAGGAACCGCTTTAACGAGCGGGGGTGGTGGATAGGGGGGGTGAGCTTTCGAGTACGTACGAGTGCTGGGGCGTTCATCCTTCCGGGCCTCAACCTTAGGGGGTGCATGGTGGTGGGATATCTGATGATTGCATTTTGGGTTTTAGACTATGCAGAACTTTTTATGAAGAATAAATTTTTTTCGTAAAATTAATAATAAAAAAGTTTCCCATAGTAGCCAACTTAAGCAGACTCACTGTATGTATATATCTGTGTTTGTATATATATATATATATATATATATATATATATATATATATATATATATATATATATATATATTGAATATTTGACTGTGATAACTTTGTTATTTTACTTTTTGACATTTTATCTTCCACATCTGATTTTATTTTTATAATATTGTATTCCTCACATTGACTGTGACAATCATGTTATTGTTCCCTGTATTATTTTTTAATGTTTACATGTTCTACACCTGAAAAGGTATTTTATTTGAAAGAACTAATAAAGGAAATCTATTTATCTATCTTTCGACTGCCTGCAGCCGGTATTATTCCTTCAAAGTTCATTCAGCTCTTCTCCCGCCCACTCAAGGGCTGAAGAGGTTTGGCTTCCAGCGATTCCTAGTATAGGCTGCGGCCCACAGAACGGCGTTACGGAACCGGTTCTGACAAGCTGAGCTTGGTTTAGGATAGCAGGTGGCTCTGAGCGCTACCTGACAATCCGAATCATAGCTACGGTTAGAATGCCGAACACTTCAGTTTTGGAAAACTGCTGTATATCTACCTGAAGCGTAGTTTTCTCGTACACCTCTTCCTTCCAGGTAGTTGCCTGCACCCGAAGCCTGTTTGTCAGTCAGACCAGAACCGTCCATATAACATAATAGGCTTCCCGTGCGAAACTCCACCGTATTTCCTTCCGATTGTTCTTTTCTCGGAATAGTAAGTACAAACTCTCTATTCCATAGCAGTCAATCTTGTGCGCTTTTCACTCTGAGGGTGGAAATATGAATCTCCTGCTCCGCCCACTTCGCGATTTCCGCATGATCAATCATCGCTCCTTCGTTTACCCAGACTGCATCCTCAAATGGGCCGCCATTGCACCCATCTTGATCCAGACTGGAAACGGTGGCAGCCTCAGCAGTAACTCTAACACTGCAGTTGGAGTCGTTCTCATTGCATCCGTTTTTTTTAAACAGGCCAATCTCTGGCCCTAGTCTCCGTCCTATTGTGCTGCTATATGCACCTGGCCACCACACAGCTGACTTATAATGGATCTTTGGTCTTACGACTGTCGTGTACAGCCAACGATTAATCTTTGAGTTGGTACCCCAATGGCTTCCTACAATTCTCCACAGTTGCCATAGGATTACTACGACTTTTGAATAATCATATCTATATGCGGCCTCCATCAAAATGTGGAGTCCAGGACCATCCCCAGGTATTTGATCAGAGTTCGTTTATGACTAAGCAGCTTCCCTGAGGGGAACAGCTCCCCTTCCATCCAACCCCCACAATATCTTCTAGTCTGGATGTCCCCCGATCCTTCGCACTATAGTGTGGAGGTCCAATGTAGTCGACTTTTTGACTTTTTGAATAATCCTATCTATATGCGGCCTCCATCAAAATGTGGAGTCCAGGACCATCCCCAGGTATTTGATCAGAGTTCGTTTATGACTAAGCACTATAGATAAGGAGAGAGGCAGCTTCCCTGAGGGGAACAGCTCCCCTGCCCTCCAACCCCCACAATATCTTCTAGTCTGGATGTCCCCCGATCCTTCGCACTATAGTGTGGAGGTCCAATGTAGTCGACTTTCTCCTTCTATATGCAAGTGATTTCTGTGGAAAGGTCTCACCCTTAGGGGTTCCTCCAACAGGAATATGTCCACCACCTTTTCCAACGTTTTAAGCGGGGACAGTATAAGGATTATGGGACTGAGGGACTTTGCTATTACCTTTCGGGGATAAAAACTACTCTCGCTGACTTCCAGACCTTTGGAACGTACCCCAGCGCTATACTGGCTCGGAATATCCTCCCCAAGAAGTTCAAGGCCCATCTATAGCATTGCCGGGAAAATTCCGTCAGGTCCTACTGCCTTATATGGGTTGAACTCGTTCACTGCCCAGGCTATGGAATCGGGTGTAAACCTTTCTGCCTGTTGCTAGTCCCCATGGGGGACCTGCTGTATTGGCAGAGCCCGTTGATCGTCTGCGACACCGGGATGTGTACCTCCAGCAGACATCATCTGCAGGTGATAGTGGACGTCATTGATGTTCTTGTTCTTGTTGAGTCCGCGGATGTTCCAAAAGTGAATCTTCGAATTGTCCAGTGGTGTGTCATCTCGAGTACCTCTCGCCCAAAAATCCGAATTGAGAGGTATTTTCCTTCCGGAGTGTTTTATTCGAGGAGACTTCGTCATCATTACTGTTACCTGAACATGGAAGGGGCAAGTAAAAAGGTGTCCGGAAGTTATCGACAAAATACAGAAAAATGGAATAATCCATTTCACAGAACAAATAGACGATACTATTGTATTTCCTATACTTAGTTACTTCTAGACGCCTTTGTTATTATTATTATTGCTCGGCGGGACTGGCTATCGGCCGAAGTGCAGGTAGTCATAATTCTGTATAGAACCTTTCTGATCCCGTCTGTCAGGTCTATCTCATGAGTACTGCGGATCTTCTGATGAACTCCTGGGAATTCCTCACGAGATTTCCCTGTGCGATGTTATCTTCTGCACTGTAATGTCATGCAAGCTCGGGCTTCGCATTCGAACACTATGTTTCTTCTTCCTTGTCACAGAATCTGCATAGTGGGAAGTCTTGGTGTATCCCCAGCATTGTGCGGGTGTTTTCTCAGGAGAGCCGGTCGGTTGGCTCCGTCAACATAATTTTTCCGTGAGTATTGCCAGAGGTATTCTCCCAGGAGGATTGGTGATGGTTGTTAACCCGTTTCTTCGTGTCCTGTTTAATGTCCCCAATTAGGATTCAGCGGCTGATCCGGTCCGATGAGAGTTGATGCTACCCTCGCTCTTGCTAGGGCATCTGCGCTCTCATTCCCCTGGATGCCTCTGTGATCTGGTAGGTGCCCTAACAAGTGTCACTTTGTTCTGTGATCCTAGATCGCTGAGGTTTTTTGGAAGAAAACTTGCATGATTGAAGGGCCATTATTGCTGCCTTACTGTTGGAGAGAATGACTATGGGTTGGTTTTTAGGGCCCCTCCTTAGAATCCCCGTCGTTCAAACGGAAATAGTAGGCTTGGAATATAGAAGCTTGACTACCGAGGCTTAGACTAATGTCTTGCCTCGGTCTTTCCCCGTATATTCATTCCAGCCCCTACCGCATTGCTTGACTTAGAGCCACCCGTGTACCAGATTTGCCCTCTTGACAAAATTGGCAGGGCTTTTGATGTCACTTCCATTGGCCCAGGCACTTTAGTCTTCTATCATTTCATCCGCCGCAATATACAAATGCAGAGGAGGGAATTCAAGTATCATCTTCAGGCTAAACATAGATGTGCTGGACATAGCACTGGTGACCTCCTGTATGGCCAGTCGTTGTAAACTAGTCAGCCTTCCTCTGGTTGTCACTTGTTCAACCTTTGGCCACTACAGCAGGGCTCCATACGTTATCGAGGGCCTCACTATCGCTGTGTATGGCCAAAGGGATTGTCTGGGTCCGAGTACCCAAGTTTTGGCAAAGGAGCGCCTGACCATCATCTAGTTGCCTTTAACGACAGTCAGGATTTACCATAGGACTATTCTTAAAACAATATGAACAAAGAATAAAAACAACGCGAACGATATCTTTATTGAATATAACTAATAACAATTTTAATTATGACTGGGAAACACAACAACAAGAACATGCGATGATATTAGAACAACAACCTTAATTCAGTAATTGAAAGTTACGTTAGTGTGGGAGTTTTACGACTGGAAGCCTCCACACCTCCAATATGGTGATGCTCTGGTTCGTTTCGGTCCATGCATTTCAGGACCTGTAACAATCGAACAGTTTTTGCATTACATCTTTTTGGTTCTTTTGATCACTATAGTTTCATTGCGTTCCTATAATACAGATATCTAAAAATTCAAGAAAAAATATCGCTGCGTAGTGAGTTGTAGAGTTCCAATAAAGATACCTACAGAGGTAGGTAAAAAAAATTCCAAGGTGCAAGATGGAATTGCATTTTTCTGATTATTAAGTGAATATTTAACTAGTTTCATTAAAAACCAATTCTGCAAAGTTGTACAAAGATCATCTAACGATGCAAATTAATACATGAGTGGAAAATTAATCACATGAATCGAAGGCGAGTGTAGTAAATTTGCACCAATACACTGGTAGAATTTTGAACCGTCACTACTCCAGGATTCAAAGGCACTCAACGGTTACGCCAACTCGACACCTGTAGCCCTTAAACACTCAACTTAGGAAGTTGAAATTTATAACATCCAGAAGAGGATCCCTCTCAAACGTTATGGAAATGTGATCTATGTGGGATTTGCCGAATTTTTTATATGGTTTAGAAGAAATCTTCCTGATTAAAAGTTACCATTGCGCTAACGTCCAATAACCAATAGTTTCGGAGATATTGGCCAATTATACTGGAACATAAATACTGAAAAATAAAGAGTTTATTGGTGTTAGGTCGAAGCGCATTTTTGTTTTTCACAAGATCTTTTTGAACTATGAAATGGGCTACTGTGCTATTGTACAAATTCGTCTCTAATAATAATAATAGCGCAGTTCAGTGCGGGGATTAGCGCAGTGGTTAAGCTTCCGCCTGGTGACCGAAAGGTCCCAGGTTCGGTTCCCAGCCGGTGCGGACTTATTTCAATTTCAGATGTAAAAGTCTGAATGATTGAGGCTCTTGTTAGCTGGGAATAATCCTCCAAGATATACTGTTGCGTTAATAATTAACAGTGCTGCTACTAAGTCACAAAGCCTACCCAGAACACGTGGCAGCCTGAGCTCAATGATCTGCGCAATCCGATAACCCCGGAAAAAGTTCGACTAGCCCTCAAAGACTCGAAGAACTTCGCTGCTCCAGGCCCTGATAGGGTAAATAACTATTGGTGGAAAAAGTTTCCAACCACCCACCACCATCTGGCAAAAGTTTTTAAATCATGGTGAAGTGAACACTTCCCGGATGGTTGCCGAAAAAGTACTTTCCCGTACCGTTTAGGTCCGAAAACGGCCCGGGAAAGTTCGTTGCTTAGCAACGGACTAAAATACTAGATTAGCGTATTTTGAGGACTGAAGTTGCTCCGAGAAAGTGGACATTCTTGAACGATTTCAGAAATAGTATGTTGTGTATCTAGTAGTAAAAGCAATACATTCCCGGACGACAATGTAAATTGTTGGCCGAGGCTTTAAGCCGAGGCCAACAAGCATTGAAGTCTGGGAATGTGCTTTTCCTACGAGGTACACATACTACTTTTTCTGAAATCGCAATCAGCATTATCAAAAACTAAGGAATTCTACATATTGTTTGCGTGAATTCAATAACTGTCTAAAATGTAAACAAGCCGGCAAAAAATTTCCCGTATCGTTTTCGATATGGAAAAGTACTTTCCCGTACCGTTTAGGTCCGAAAACGGTCCGGGAAAGTTCGTTGCTTAGCAACGGACTAAAATACTAGATTAGCGTATTTTGAGGCCTGAAGTTGCTCCGAGAAAGTGGGCATTCTTGAACGATTTCAGAAAAAACATATTTTTCAAAATTTTAGCATTGAGGATCTCGTTCAAACTGCATTCATTATCTAGTGAGGAAACAATATTACCCAATTCTTTAAGTGCTATAGTTCTGAACTCCGAAAATTCAGGATATATGTTATTCATTCATTCATTTTGGTCTTACGCTTCTGAGGTTACCTCCTTATTATTGTGTTTTCAACCCCATTGAATTGGTTTGGGCAGTTATAAAAAACAAATTGAGAAAATCCAATCAATGTCCAAATCTAAGCGGAGAAGTAGTAGAAAATGTTAGGAGAATCTTAGGAGAGAAATATAAAGATCTTTGGACAGAATGCATTTTACATGTGATTTCAAAAGAACGTGAATATTTCCTTTTGCCATCCATTCAACCAGTAATCATAAACATGGGTGATTCGTCTGATTCGGAGGATTATGATGATTGAGTCACGCCACGACTTTGATGTGTATATAAGATAGCCGTACCAGCAAATAATTTATCAATGTTTCCTGATGTTTTCTTATTCTATTTTTTTGAACGACTTGTTTTCGGTGTGTCAGATAACTTGTCAATAAGTTACGAGCAACGTCCCGTACCCATACACGCGCAATCCTTCAATTATATTTATTCATTATAAGAACAAGACACATTATAGTCGCAAATTTCTATACAGCAAGCAATACGCAAAGTTATACCCAAACGAGAGAAAATATCTCCGCCTATGGTTGGCAAGTAAGTTCAAAGAGGCGATGTCATTGAAGAGTTAATCCGGTTTTACAGCTCATTCAACTGAGATTAGATAAACTAATTAAACTATACAACTAGAGAACGTTCAGCAGAACAGGCAACAAAAAATGGTTTTGAGATGGTTGTTGATGCATTGTTTCAACAAAGTCAACAACATTATGGTGAAAACCCAGAAATCTGAAATTTTACCTTATATGTATTTATGGATTATATGAATAGAAAATTCTGCTTTTTCAAAGAGAACTTATACGTATTTGTTTTCTTCTTAATGTTATGCTTTATCGAAATAAAAATTTGTATGTGTGAAATATTTGATGAACATTGCTCAGAAGTGTTTTAGAAACAAAATAAAAAGTTTTGGCAGGATATTTATTAATTTTGAAATTTATTCAAAACATTTATTCAATATTTCATTAACATAACAGGTGAAATATAAAATCGGAGAACATTATTGAAAGATAAATAAAATGTTCCATATGAATATTAAAACATTTGAAAGGTATATTTCTCAAACATATCAGAAGTATTCCAGAAATTTAAATCAGGAATGTTTCGAAACATAAATGAAATGTTTCTTTGGGATATCCAAACATTAGGAACATTCTTTTATAAACATAGTTGAAATACTTCAAAAACTTAAAAAACCTGAACTTTTGAAACATAAATGAGATGTTTCAATGGAATATTGATCTATATTAATAAATTTGGAAACATTAATGCTATGTTTCGTTGACGTTTCTCAAGTGAAATTGGTGAATATATATATATATATATATATATATATATATATATATATATAAGTGAAAATAGAGTATATTTCGTTTTAATTCCGAGAGTTCTAACCTTTGACAGCTGTTTCGTGCTAACGCACTCATCAGAAAGGATTTATGGAGCTCTCGAAATCAAAACGAATCCACTCAAGAATTAGTACCGTGAAGGCAAGACAGATATAACAGAAAGTTACTTATGACATCTACAGTCACTAGTTGAAACTTAATTTGACACGAACCAAGGAATCCAAAGTAGAGGTTTGTCTACAATTTGACAGGCAGTCAACACTTCGTTGTTCTGACCAACCCAAGGTTCAATCAAGTTTCTAGTACGTTATGAGGAACGCAAGCAGAATCTAAGTGAAAATAGAGTATATTTCGTTTTAATTCCGAGAGTTCTAACCTTTGACAGCTGTTTCTGATGAGTGCGTTAGCACGAAACAGCTGTCAAAGGTTAGAACTCTCGGAATTAAAACGAAATATACTCTATTTTCACTTAGATTCTGCTTGCGTTCCTCATAACGTACTAGAAACTTGATTGAACCTTGGGTTGGTCAGAACAACGAAGTGTTGACTGCCTGTCAAATTGTAGACAAACCTCTACTTTGGATTCCTTGGTTCGTGTCAAATTAAGTTTCAACTAGTGACTGTAGATGTCATAAGTAACTTTCTGTTATATCTGTCTTGCCTTCACGGTACTAATTCTTGAGTGGATTCGTTTTGATTTCGAGAGCTCCATAAATCCTTTCTGATGAGTGCGTTAGCACGAAACAGCTGTCAAAGGTTAGAACTCTCGGAATTAAAACGAAATATACTCTATTTTCACTTAGATTCTGCTTGCGTTCCTCATAACGTACTAGAAACTTGATTGAACCTTGGGTTGGTCAGAACAACGAAGTGTTGACTGCCTGTCAAATTGTAGACAAACCTCTACTTTGGATTCCTTGGTTCATGTCAAATTAAGTTTCAACTAGTGACTGTAGATGTCATAAGTAACTTTCTGTTATATATATATATATATATATATATACAGGGTGTCAATTTGAAAACTTCCCACCCTTAATATCTTCCTTCCAGTAAACAATATGAGTAATCGAAAAAACAGGTCAATTTTATTGTCAAGGGGGACACTTTCAAGGACTATTTGTAGCCCTCGTGGTTCAACCCCCTAGGAGGGGTAGATGTTACCCTTCGAATTTTAAATGGCACATCATTTTGATGGGCGTTCAATTCTTGTTCCAATGGTACCCTGACTTATTATTTTTTGATGAGCATTTTTCGAAAAATTGCGTTCTAAACTAACAGAAGTAATTATTAGAACGCCTATACTGAGATGCATGGTTTGGCCAGAACTGGTTAGAATATTAGGTGGTACCGTTCCAACCCTTTAATAGGGGTAACATTAGCCATTAGCTCCAAACACTTTACATAAAAAAGTAGTCTAATAGTAAAACGTAGATGGTAGTAAAGTTGTGTTTATTAAATGCTGAATTTTCAAGTGTCATCAGAAATTGTACAGATAGCCTTCCTTTTTTGCTACTTCTGCTGTAAAAAGTTTCTATTTTCCGGCAAAAAATTGGTTAGCAAATTTGAACTATGTGGTAGTATTGTGAATACCGTTGTACCTGTTGGGCTGTTTAGGAATTACTTTAATAAGTGTATAAAAGTGCAAAAATGATTTACATTCTTCAAGACAGAATTGAAATGATTGTAATTTATGGCGAAGTTGGAAAGTGCGCACGAAGGGCGGCATGCCTTTTTAACGAAAGACATCCAAATTGTAATGTAAGTCACCGGTATGTGCTTGATTTGGTGAATAAGTTTTACGAAACTGGTTCAGTGACAAATAAAAAAAGAAATAACCCCAGAGTACTAAATGAAGCAGCTCAAATTGAAGTTTTGGGAACATTTGCTGCAGAGCCCACTAGCTCCTTACGATCAGTATCAGAACAGACGGGAATGTCACGCGAGACTATAAGAAAAGCATTGAAAATGCATAAATTTCATCCATTTAAAATGCAGATTCTTCAAGAGCTCCACGAGGATGATTATGATAGAAGAATAGAGTTTTGTGAAATCATGTCTCATCGAGTCAATACCATCCCTAATCTTCTGTTAAACATCTGTTTCAGCGATGAGTGTTAATTTTTTCTGAATGGCAATGTTAATAGACAAAATTGTCGCTATTGGAGTGACGAAAACCCACATATTTTTCGGGAAGGGCATACACAACACCCACAAAAAGTTAATGTTTGGGCTGGTATTCTTGGTAATGCCATTCTTGGTCCATTATTTCTGGAAGAAAACTTGACTGGCAATCTGTACCTTGATATGCTTGAAGAGACTATCGATCCTCTTATAACTCACGAGCTAGAAACTCAAATTGATGCAGAAGGTAATGAACTTTTGCAGGAGGATCTGTTACATTACCAGCAGGACGGTGCTCCACCTCATTATTTTCTTCCCGTCCGACAGTGGTTACACGAGAGATTTCCGGGTAGATGGATTGGCAGAAGGGGAGCAGTTGAATGGCCTCCGAGATCACCGGATTTAACACCCTTAGATTTCTTTCTTTGGGGGCATCTTAAATCCGTTGTTTATAAAACACAACCTTCTGATATTGACGAACTTAAAAGACGAATTACAGCAGCATGCCAGTCAATTCCTAGTGAAGTTTTCCGTAATGTTAGAGGGGAGTTCGAAAACAGACTGTATTACTGTTTAGAGCAAAATGGACAACATTTCGAACAGCTAATAAGATAAGCGTAAGTAGATTTTATGTTGGAAATGTCTTTCTCGCAAATTAAATTTTATTGTGTAGAAGGAAAATAACCACCAAATAAAAAATCCCATGCGTAATAAATTTATTCCTGTCATTCAAGGGTTGGAGCGGTGCCACCTACTCTTCTAACTATTTTTATTAAAGGGAGTCAATACAATAATGCATCTCAGTATAGGCGTTCTAATAATTACTTCTGTTAGTTTAGAACGCAATTTTTCGGAATATGCTCATCAAAAAATAATAAGTCAGGGTACGTACCATTGGAACAAGAATTGAACGCCCATCAAAATGATGTGTCACTTGACCCCCCTTCCCATTTAAAATTCTAAGGGTAACATCTACCCCTCCTAGGGGGTTGAACCACGAGGGCTACAAATAGTCCGTGAAAGTGTCCCCCTTGACAATAAAATTGACCTGTTTTTTCGATTACTCATATTGTTTACTGGAAGGAAGATATTAAGGGTGGAAAGTTTTCAAATTAAATTGACACCCTGTATATATATATATATATATATATATATATATATATATATATATATATATCAAGAACATTCCTGGAATGTGAATTTTGAAATGTTGCAATGAAACATCTGTGTCGGCGGACATCTCTGGTTCCAAGAATGTTACAAGAAATTCAGCTAATTTCCACATAGATCACTTTTTCATAACGTTTCCACGAGAACCGCTCGGGGTTCTTTGATGAAATGAAGTTATTAAATATCATTATTTCATGCAATATGTTTCTAGCACATGTCCCGGATAAGTTCTTTGTGGAAACCTCTGGCATTCCTCAAGGTGAACCTGTCTGGCCGACAACGCTGAAAATAGGTTAGCGGGACGCGTGGCAAGCATCGCATAAACTTTTATTCAAATTAAAAAGCATGAGGGCTCCATTCCTTATACGCGCCTTGTTTTTGCGATAATGGGCACGAGCCGTCTTTTTTTTCGAAAAACAGTCGTAATTCACTGCTCGCGCTATAATAATCAAGGTGGCAATGATTTAAACGTGTGCCATCGATTAAAAAACCATTCTACAATTGACGATCGCACTTTTATTCTCTTCTTGTGTGAGTGTGCGGGTCTGACGAGAAATAAAAGAGCAGGAAACAGATGGCGCCGATGGTATATCGTTTCTTCAAGTACTGACATTACAATACTAAATAAGAAGATTTAATAAACGAACATCACAGCGACTGTATTGATGGTGGTATTATTAATTTTTCATCATGGACACATTAGACGACGGGTAATTGTAAATTAGACAGTGCGGACGTCTGGCATGGTTTTGCGTTATGTTGTTCGTTTCTATTATTTATTGAGATCGGAATCTTAGGGATTTGATTCGATACGAGCTCGTTAATACGAGCTAAATAATGATCTTTTGTAGGTTTTGAAATGGGGCCTTCCTTCCCGTATAGTAACAGCCGTATGCATAGTCAATTCTAGCGACTCGCCGGAGTTTCGCCGCTCGCTACACAAGAACTATAATGCACAGTCGAGCTCCAAAAAAGTTGTAAATCGCCAGCGTTTCGCCAAAATGTGACTTATCGCGTAGTTGTCACTTTTTTGGAGCTCGACTGTGCATTATAATCCTTGTGTAGCGAACGGCGAAACTCTGGCGAGTCGCTGGCGATTGACTATGCATACGGCTGTATGTCTTTCCACCAGTGTGGGAATTGGCGTGAAAAGAGTCAAAAAAACGACCTTGTTCCCATTTTGAAATTCAATATCTCAATGTCAATGTCAATAGACAGATACAGTATGTCTCACTTCTCATGGAAACACCCCCGTATCTTCCGTAATAATTGAGTTAGAATGATGAAACTCTCAGGACTGAAGGAAATGCTAAAAATGCACCTACCACCTGGATGGGGTTGGCCTAAGTGATATACACATTCCTCCACTCGCGATGGAACAACCTCTCATTTCTTCGGTAAAACAGACTAGGGGACAAAATAGGCTCAAAATTCCTTCAGATTCGTGATCAGGACTACCAACTTACTACAGATACACTTTTCCCTGAAAAAATTTCAGTCCTGAAAAATCCGAATTTGTCTCACTTCTCATCTAAACACCCCCGTATATTCCGTAATCATTGAGTTACAATGATGAAACTCTCAGGGCTTATGGAAATGCTGAAAATGCACCTACCACCTGGATGGGGTTGACCTACGAGGATATAATGAAAAATTCTTACAGCCGTATGCATAGTCAATTCCAGCGACACGCCAGAGTTTCGCCGCTCGCTACACAAGAACTGTAATGCACAGTGGAGCTCCAAAAAAGCGGTACATCGCCAGCGTTTCGCCAAAATGTGACTTCGTATAGTTGTCACTTTTTTGGAGCTCAACTGTGCATTATAATCCTTGTATAGCGAACGGCGAAACTCTGGCGAGTCGCTGGCGATTGACTATGCATACGGCTGTTAGCCTACTATAGAACCAAACAAAATTTCAATGTCAAAATATTTTATTACTCAACATATTCTCTTCTTAATTGGATACATTTATTACAGCGAACCTGCAACGTCTCTGGACCTTTCAAAGAGAAGTTTCTTCTTACTCTGCAAACCAGACCTCCACAGCTGTTATTACCTCCTCGTTGGAAGAAAATTTACGACCTTTTAAACTTTTTTTCAGTTGAGGAAAGAGATGATCTGGTGAATAAGGGGGGTGTTCTAGTAATTCAAACCCTAAATCACGAATTTTTTGCATGGCAACATAAGATTTGTGTGCAGGGGCGTTGTACTGCAAAAACAAAACACCTTTGGATAGCTTTCCGCGTCTTTTCTCTTTCATTTTTTCCCGTAGAGTGATCACTGTGGTCAGTAATGTCGAATAGTAATCTCCAGTTATTGTTCTACCCTTATCCAAAAAAACTGAAGCAAGAACTTTTCCAGCAGATTTTTGGACACGAAACTTCTTAGGTCTTGGAGAACCGGAGTGTCGCCATTCCATCGATTGTTGCTTTGTTTCTGGATCGTAGAAATGTACCCAAGTCTCATCCATAGTAACAATTCGGTTTAAGTCTACATCGTTTTCCGAGCACAGATCGAACGCGATGCTACTACCATTGCACGCTTTTGGTCAACATTCAAACATTTGGGAATCAATTTTGCAGCAATTTTTCTCATGTCCAAATTGACGTGAACTATATGATGAACGCGTTCGTATGAAATATTCAGTGCTTCAGATATCCGTTTTCGCCCAATTCGACGGTCTGTTAAAATCATGTCATGAACTACATCGATATTTTAGGGGACTGACACAGAAACTGGCCTTTCCGATCGGTCATCATCTTCAATGGAAAATTTACCTCTTTTGAAGCTTGCAGTCCAATTTTTCACGGTTGCATACGAAGGACATTGATCACCAAGGGTATTAAGCATGTCTTCGTAAATCTGCTTACCCCTTAACTCTTTTAAATACAGGTACTTGATAATGGCTCGATACTCCAATTTTTCGATTTTCACAATTTCGGTAGACATTTTTTTCTTTGAATTTATTGCGTAATTCTGGTTTACTTTTTTGACGTCAAACTTTATACTGACACTTCTAAAAAGTTATTGTTCGTTGCTATGGTAACGCAATATTTTGTTTATGCAGGGAACTGATCTAGGCTAACTAGATATCAATACATCCTCGTAAGTGATATACACTGCCCGCCACTCGCGATGGAACAATCCATTTTCCCGGAAACTTATATTAGAGGGCAAAATTGACCCAAAATTCCTTCGGATTCGTGTTCAGGATACCCAATTACTAAAAATGAACAATGAACTAAGGAATTTCCAGGATCGATAGATACACTAGAAGTGAATATAGAATATAGAAGTGAATATACACTGCTCGCCATCAGCGAAGGAACCACCCATTTTTCCATCGCTGATGGCTCTTTTTGTGCAGTGAGTTTATTGATGGAAAATGGGTGGTTCCTTCGCTGCTGGCGAACAGTAAATATTACGTAGAATGGCCATTTCCGTGCAGTGAGTTCACTCCTTGTGTATCTATCGATCCTGGGAATTTCATGGTTCTACGTAAAAAATTACGGAAGATACGGGGGTGTTTCCATGAGAAGTAAAACAAATTCGATTTTTTCAGGGCTGAAAATTGTTCAGGAAACAGTAATTTGGGGATCCTGAACACGAATCTGAAGGAATGTTGGGCCAATTTTGCCCCCTGATATAACTTTCTAGGAAACTTTCTAGGTGCATTTTACGCATTTCCATCTGACCTGAGAGTTTCATCATTCTACCTCAATTATTACGGAAAATACGGGGGTGTTTCCATGAGAAGTGAGACAAATTCGGATTTTTCAGGACTGAAATTTTTTCAGGGTAAAAGTGTATCTGTAGTAAGTTAGTAGTCCTGATCACGAATCTGAAAGAATCTTGAGCCTATTTTGTCCCCTAGTATGTTTTACCGTAGAAATAGGTTGTTCCATCGCGAGTGGCGGGCAGTGTATATCACTTAGGTCAACCTCATTCAGGTGGTAGGTGCATTTCAAGCATTTCCATCAGTCCTGAGAGTTTAATCATT
This sequence comes from Chrysolina oricalcia, assembly GCA_944452925.2. Taxonomy (NCBI): domain Eukaryota; kingdom Metazoa; phylum Arthropoda; class Insecta; order Coleoptera; family Chrysomelidae; genus Chrysolina; species Chrysolina oricalcia. The sequence continues at coordinate 12,584,533 of OX101818.2, read as the reverse complement.
CAACCTCAATTATTACATAAGATACGAGGGTGTTCCCATGAGAAGTAAGACACACTGTACACAGGGACCCCCTGTATACAGGAACTGCATCGATCAATATATAGAAAACCATAGGTGGGCCGAATTTGAAAATTTGGGAGTTCACTATTGTTGATAAGTGCTATCCGGCTAAAATATTTTGAAGATTGTGGCACTTGTACCGAAAGTGGACCCCAACTTCGTTATTTTAAATGGGACACCCTGTATATTATCAAGGTTTTAGATTTTACGCATTATTCTAAACATGTTTCATGTATAATATCCTATACCCAAGTGTAACCGTTTTCGAAATATTTCAAATTTTAAATCGATAGAAATACTAACGTATGAGATACAAGGATTAAAGTTTGTGCGTATTGGAAAATAACAGTCAGGCAGTATTTGCGAAGAGGGGCTAAAGTTAGGACATCGCACCAATGTTGCCAGCTCTATCTATTCGTGTTTTGTGAAATTTGGCGGGTAATTTCGTACATCTGCCGCTGCGATGGCCCAAATTTCCACGCACTCAAATGTCTACGTAATGTCTGTTCGTTCTGGTTAGATCATAGGTACTAAAAAATTACTACTCACAAAATTAACAATGAAAAATGGTACAAAATCCACCTATCAATTTCCACGCATTCAAATGTCTACGTAAGGTTAGTTCGTTTGCATATTTGCGAGGTTGCAACATAACCTCACAAATTTTTGAAAATGTAAAACAATGATAAAAAATAATGTAGGGGAGAGTTAGATATTGGCGCTCACGGGGTAATAACGCTCAACTAAGTTCCGTGGAATCTACCGTGTATATTCTCAATTCACTTGAACTGACGTCTATTATGAAGTAGACGAATATGTTATGTTCGCTCATAGCGGCTGTGAGACGCGCATTACCAAGCTGCACGGAATTTTGCGATTTGTGCTCAATTGCAAGTAAGTTTTTACCATAGTAATAACTATGGTAAAAACTTTACTGCTACTTCATAATAACGTAGTAGCAGATAATATGAAAACCCAAACCATCATATTGTAGTATATTTAAACAAATTCACTCCAAAATAATTTATTTAACGAAATACAATGATTCAACAAATTCAACATACTCTAATTTATATCACAATCACTGGACTATTTATGTTCGAGTTCTGCTTCACTGACTGTCCAACTCTGCTGTGTGGTTCTTTTTATATTCACAGTTCATTTCGCCGAACGCTCTTGATATTTCTAGAAAGCCTTAGGAACGTCCTCCGATTCGACCAGATTCTTCTCGAAGTGAGCGGCATTACCCCAAACTGAATGAATCGAACAAAAACTCGCACAACAGAAAAAGCCTCTTGGACTTTGAAGTCTATGGAAAAGGCCATGTCAGCCGTTAAAAATAATAAGCTGGGAGTTAGGAGAGCTTGTCATTATTACAATGTTCCATATAGTTCGTTAAGTGACAGATTACGACCCGGTGTTTGTGAAGCTCCACGAATGGGGACAACAATTTGTGAAGAAGTTAAGAAGGAATTAGCTTCTCATATTCTTAAGCTCTCCAAATTGTTCTTTGGAATAACAACACTTCTCTTCGCCGAGCTGCCTTCCAGTTTGTAACTGAAAACAACATTCCTAACAACTCCAACAATTAGCTTAAAATGGCCGGAAAATATTGGCTTTACGGATTTTCAAGAAGACATCCTGAAAATAATTGCGTATGCCAGAACCCACCAGCATTTAACGTATAACAGCTTTCAACAAAGTTGAAGTGACACGCTTCTTTCAAATGATGATAATGATAATAATAAATATATTCAACAAATCACATGAAAAAAAAAACAGATTAAAATATAAATGATGAAATAACTGTTGAGTAAATTCGTTACCACAAAAAGAAATCCTTGTTCGTGGTATGGTACGAGGATATATTGAAAAATGCTTAGCCTACTATAGAACCAAACAAAATTTCAATGTCAAAATATTTTATTACTCAACATATTCTCTTCTTAATTGGATACTTCTATTACAGCGAACCTGCAACGTCTCTAGACCTTTCAAAAAAAATGTGTCTTCTTGCTCTGCAAACCAGACCTCCACAGTTTTTATTACCTCCTCGTTGGAAGAAAATTTACGACCTTTTAAACTTTTTTTCAGTTGAGTAAAGAGATGGTAGTTGGGCGGAGCCAAATCTGGTGAATAAGGGGGGTGTTCTAGTAATTCAAACCCTAAATCACGAATTTTTTGCATGGCAACATGAGATTTGTGTGCAGGGGCGTTGTCCTGCAAAAACAAAACACCTTTGAATAGCTTTCCGCGTCTTTTCTCTTTCATTTTTTCCCGTAAAGTGGTCAGTAATGTCGAATAGTAATCTCCAGTTATTGTTCTACCCTTATCCAAAAAATCAATCATGATTACTCCATGGCAATCTCAAAAAACTGAAGCAAGAACTTTTCCAGCAGATTTTTGGACACGAAACTTCTTAGGTCTTGGAGAACCGGAGTGTCGCCATTCCATCGATTGTTGCTTTGTTTCTGGATCGTAGAAATGTACCCAAGTCTCATCCATAGTAACAATTCGGTTTAAGAAGTCTACATCGTTTTCAAATCGAGCACAGATCGAACACGATTCTACTACCCTTGCACGCTTTTGGTCAACATTCAAACATTTGGTGATCCATTTTGCAGCAATTTTTCTCATGTCCAAATAGACGTGAACTATATGATGAACGCGTTCGTATGAAATATTCAGTGCTTCAGATATCCGTTTTAGCCCAATTCGACGGTCTGTTAAAATCATGACATGAACTGCATCGATATTTTCGGGGACTGACACAGAAACTGGCCTTTCCGATCGGTCATCATCTTCAATGGAAAATTTACCTCTTTTGAAGCTTGCAGTCCAATTTTTCACGGTCGCTTACGAAGGACATTGATCACCAAGGGTATTAAGCATATCTTCGTAAATCTGCTTACCTCTTAACCCTTTTAAATACAGGTACTTGATGATGGCTCGATACTCCAATTTTTCGATTTTCACAATTTCGGTGGACATATTTTTTCTTTTAATTCATTGCGTAACTCTGGATTACTTTTTTGACGTCAAACTTTACACTGACACTTCTAATAAGTTATTGTTCGTTGCTATGGTAACGCAATATTTTCTTTATGCAGGGAACTGGTCTAGGCCAACTAGATATCAATACATCCTCGTACATTCAAGAGTACCTACATTCAAAACAAAACAAATCTTAAAACATAAATATGCACATCTGTACGTGTTTCTTCGACATAAGAATATCTTTAAAACCAATTAATGGGGAATGAATTATACAGTAATTAAAAATAGTGCTAATATTAATACTTATGATAAGAGAGATACAGTTGGAATTTGGTAAAAGGATGATTATTGTTTTACTTGCAATTTTCGTTATTGAATATCTTTGAAATGAATTGAATTATGTATTAAGATATCTCGGCGAGGCAAGTAACCATTTTTTAATTCCGTATTTATGTTTTGTGTATTTGGTCTCCACCCCAAGCATAGCTCAGGTGACTTTCAACTGAGGAGTGATATATCATTTTTTAGCTGATCATACGTGAGTATATTCCTACGAGATACTTGAATTTGGGAAATAAGCTTCGATTTTTTTGTAACAGAATATGTGTGTGTATCCTAATTCAGAAATCTATCAGTATATATACCAAGATATTTTGTACCACCGAACGTTGGTAAGTGATTATTGTAGGAGGCAAAAGGCAGAAAATTGGTCTTGTCGAAATTAATTGTAAGTAATTTAGCATTGAACCACTTAATTATCATTTTAAAATCTTCTTCCACGGTGTTCATCAGTCCAGCCCAATTATTCGATTGATAATAAGTTTGATTCAACTTGAAACAGATCGTTGACATAAATATTGAAAAAGATAGGTCCCGAAACTGTTCCCTGCGGATCACCATATTCTACTTCTTTGAATTCATTATATTCATTTTTCATTTTACGTACTGCTTTATGTTGGTAGATAACTACCTATAGTAGTGAGATTCCTCTAAAACCGATATTTTCCATCGTCTCGAGTAATTGAGAATGACTTACTGAGTCGAATGCTTTTGCTAAGTCGAAAAAGTTGCAAAGAGTTGAATTTTTTTGTTCTAAATTGAACAATGCTAGAAGTAAGACAGTCAATGCCTGTGGAACACCGACCTAACCTTTAAGTCGGTGCTGTGGAATCGGTCTTGGACCCAAACGCGAGTGTCATCTAGCGTGATTTGTTACAAACATGAATATTTGACGTCATTTTAATGCAGGGTTCTTCAAGGAACCCTGATTTAAATCAAGTTAGGACATGACTTGGAGGCCAGATTACTGAAGTTACGACATGACTTGGAGGCCAGACCACAGACGCCACCTCCATGTCGCCTCCATTTGAATCCAATATGGTTGGCGGCGGATTTACCGAATTCATAATACATCATTTATTGCATATGCGTAATTTTATTGCATAATCCATAAAAGCTCAACACAGGGATTTCTTTATGAATTGTGAAACGGGTATTTTGCTTAAAACCTCGTGTTCTGTCAGTTCTGTTAAATCTGTGGTTTATGTCAAGACTGTCAAGATCGTTGTTGTTTATTTATTTATTTATTTATTTATTATCAATCTTGCCAGTTTGCTTTTTTTGAATTTGAAAAAATGAGTTTGGAGGATTTTTAATAAAACGGAATTCGATAGATACCGCCAAATGAAGTTTAATAAACACAAAAGAGAGGTTAACAAATTGAAAAATGTCACCTGTCAATTGTTTAAAAAATTGTTTAAAATTGTTTTTTCCGTTAACCAGCTGTCGTCCCCTTACGAACGGCAGCCCTCAAAAGTCGAAACTTGTGCGAGCAAAGGATTAACGAGGTCTTACCTTTTAACGTGCGATTCCTAGCACGATCCGAGGAGAATATCGAAAGGAGCTCCGTTGGTCACCCATCCAAACCTCGGCATCGACTAGCGTTGCTTGGCTTCAGATATCGGTGAACCGGCGCTCTCCGTTCGAGCTATCCCAGCGAATTACTTATGCTCATGAATTAAAGAAGTAAACCACCATTTTCAGATCTCTATGCGTTGATGAAGTTCAAATATTTATGAATTATACAATGGTTCAACCACCGATCTGTAAGTTATATAAAAATGGCTGCCCTGTCATACATGATACTTCCTGACGTAACAGAAACCTGTGAGTTTCACCCATAATGCAATATTTTGACCATAGATGGCACAAACGGCTGCAATTCATTACATAATTTACATAGCAAAGGTTCCTAAATCTTCCTTTTTCAAATCGTGTCCAGATATATTTGAAAAATATTCGGTGAATGGCATGGCTGAATGGAAGTTGTATGCATATTTTCCCTTTTTGAAAAAAAAAATCAGGTTTCAAGGTCTGCCACCCAGAATGTATTAAAGTCCAATTAAAAATTTGTATAGTTAACGACAATTTTATAAAATAAACCTTCATGTTGCCTGCCTATATATGTGTGTTAGTAAATTTTCATGTAATAAAATGTTAACTTACTGTATATAATGCAAATGTTGGGATTGTCAATCAACCTATAATATTTATTCCACTACATGATGCAATGTTATTCATTGAAATAACGAACATAATAATTATTATTTATGTCAAAATATCAAATTTTAATTGGACGATTAGTGCGTAAGTACTAGTTTTATTTACAGCAATGTCACATGACTTGTTAAATGTAAATGTGTTGCGTACAAAACCTGTATAAACATCAAGGGTGCACCCAGCACCCAAGGGGAGTTCAGGAGTTATAACCTCCCCTCCTAAATTTTTTAATACCTCTTGTTTAATCACTGAAAATATCTTGTTAAGAAATATTTTGGATTACGAAAATTAAAATAAAAAAATGACCCCTCCCCCAACTAAAAAATCCCTTAAACAAAACCAACAGAACAATACAACCAATAGAACACAGGGTGAAAAGACTTCAATATATATTGAAAAAATATTCAACTATATTTTACTACACAAAGGTACAATTAATTGGTAAAATTATGTCGGAGCGTGGCGCAGTGGTAAGAGCGTCTGACTCTGAGACAAAGGTTCGGAGGTCGAGCCCTAGTTGGGCAGGATTTTTTAAATTGAATTTAACCGATAAAATTATTGAAATCTCGTGGCTCGACTAGAGTGAGTTGCGTTCCAATTAACAGTGCTGCTCCTAAGGTGGCGTATGGAGTCAGTAACAAAGCCTATACAGAACACATTGCTAATGATGACCATAACAGTCGCCAAAACACAAAAAAAAAATTGTAATACATTTTTCAGTTTTGTTTTTCAGCGTAGCTTTCTTGATTTAGGCACTGGGTATTTGTTGAAAAAACTCCTGATTTGAGCACAAAAACAACTCTATTGGACATTTTGATTCTTTTCTTCCTTTTTTTCAGTATAATTTCAATATTTTCATACATGACCTTCAAAGACAGCCAGCATCTAAAGACTGAGTTCCAGAATCTTCTGAAACAATGTTCAGCCTTTGCTCCCTATAAATCTTAATGTGTTGTTTTTCTATTGGCATATTTCTTTCATTAACACCTTCCCATTTTCACATTTTGTATCAAAATATCTAATGATTTGGGATTGTTAGATTGGACTAGCATATAATTTTTAGTAAAATTCCGATGAGTCAAATTTGAAATGATGAGTTGTTGAAACTTGATTTTTCACAATGAATAATGAACCCTTATTTCCAATATTACCTTTTGTTAGATAATTCACTTTTTTCATAGTATATATCCGCATACCATCATAACTATAAAAAAGCACTTCATTGATGAAAGTATAAAAATATTTTTCTATGACAGTGCGAAAATTAAGGTTTTTATTTGCATCATCTTCATCATTAGTGATCAGCTGGTACCTACTATTGAGAACTTCCAATTTTCTGTCTTATTTAATTAAAACTCTTGCCTTTAGACAATATTCTAGGCATGACAGAATGAAATGTTTGCCAGTCGTATATTTTTTATTTCATATTCAAAATATGCAAATATTATTCCATAAATCCTTGCAGGCAAACTTATTTCCTTTATTTACTTAGGAATTAGCTCAAAATTGTACTTCTCACAGCTGCAGACACTTCAAAGGATAGCAGATTCTCTTTGACATCTATTTTGCACTTATTGAGTTATACCTGAGAAAAGGATTTGCTTCTGGGGAAACTGTGAACCAGCATTATTGAAGGCTACCTTTATACTCCATGAGAGCTGTTCTGTTCTCTATATCTGTGGAGCTGGATCCAGAGACACATTTCAGCCCCTATTCAAATCAAGCGGAATGTTTAGCCTCATCTGAATATTTTATATCAGAGACATTTTGTCTGATCTTCAAGAAACATTGGGCAAAAACCAACCTGACAAGAGACTTCGGCAATAGTACCGCACTGATAAATATTATTCATTGTGTGTTTCATTATAGACCATCAGGAATGATCCGTAATCGTTCCTGATGATGTCAATATTATTAGCGAAATGTATGTCAAGTGTATAAAAATAGTTTTGGTGAAGTGGAAAATCTATTCCTGAAATTATTCCAAAATGCCCAGTATACTTTATAACTGAAGTATGACTTTTTCACAGTTGCAAATTAAAAGGAATTTCAGGAGTTTGAGGTCAATAACCCAGCTAACAAACACTGAAATAGGAGTTTTGAAAAAAACTGTATGCATATCATCCTTCTTCTTTCCGATTTTATTATTTGATGTATATAAAACGCAAAAAGTAATGTAAAATCAATAATTTCCATAATTAATTAAAATAGTCATCCCCACTTTAGGACTTAATCTAAGACAGTTTAGCAATTACCTCTTCCACTTGTTCTTTCGTGAACATGTGGAACAAACCTTTGGGAGTCATCGTGGCAACCTCAACATTCGAAGCATTCAACTTTTCCTCCATGACTTGTTTGAGAATTGTTAAGGCAGCAGTGCTGGCTTCTTCCAACGTCATGCTACGGTGATACACTTCTTGGAGACTCTGCTGAGCACCTTCAGAACCTGAACCAATGGCTTTCGCATCGAACTGGACGAAAGTACCTGTCAAAAGAAGTAGTTCCTAATATTGTGCACTTGAAATGAGCAAACTCTTCGAAAATTAAGTCTCATTTATTAGTTTTATTTTACGTTTTGACAAAACAAGTTGTGTGGATATGATCTAATATTATTAACCAACAACATAAAAACTTCAAAACTACACATAGGCTCAAATTAATGAATTTGGTCAATTTAAGAGATACTAATGAAGATTCCAAGTTGTTTGAGAGATACAATGTAAGATGCAAGAGAAATAATAGATATTGCAATGAAAAATTCATTATAGTCCTACATACAACAACAGTTGCCAAGAAGAAAAAAATATGTTGGTAGTGGTACCTGACAAAAAAATACAACCTTTCATTCTAAAATAAGAAAGTTTATTACATTCACACATGGCTGCATCAATAAAATTTCAGTTAAAGCTCTCGGGAGTTATTCAGATTATTTTAATGTTCATATGGTCTCATCAAATTGTCAAAATACATAAATACAAGGTACTCTAGATAGAATTATGAAGAAAATAATAGTTTGCTATTTGCCATGGTCTTGGGATATTACCTATGACTATTGATTTGTTTGTGAATATAATTAATATATGCTATCATTTGGTGTAAGTTCTCAAGTACTTGAAAATTAACAAATAATTTTTTTTTTAATTAGTAAACAAAATCCCTACTACCTTTTTAAAAACATTAATTTACATGTTTCAATTTTTTCAAAGAATACAAGAATTCTAGTGAAAATCATCAAAAAACACTCTTTGTCTTTCTTACCAGAGGGATCCATGTGATACAGCTGTGGGCCCTTCTCATCAATACCAGCAAATAAAATGGCAACACCAAAAGGCCTGGACATAGCTGCGCCATCATCATCTGAATCTCCAAACTGTATAGCAAGATTGGAAACACCTTGTGCACATGACTCAACACTCATGTTCTCATTGTAGACAAACCAATGATTCTGGCATTCGACACGAGCTCTAAAACAAACGAGAATGATAAATTTCAGCAGAAATGCCTCTTTTAGTGAACAAACCTATCAATCATTGTACGTGAATCAGCCATGAGACCAGATACGGCGCATCCAATGTGTTTGTCTACTTCGACAATTTTCTCGATAGTGGTGGGTTCCATCAGCGGAGAAGTTATACGTTTCTCAACTGCCAAGACAACTCCTTCGCTAGTGCAAATTCCAATAGCTGTAGATCCTAATTTTATAGCTTCGATGGCGTATTCTACCTGGAATAAGCGTCCTTCTGGCGAGAATGTGTTTACCCCACGGTCGTATTCGCTTCTTGTTAAAAACATCTGAAAATTGTTTCGGTTTTAGGTTAATTTCATGACACAGCAATTACTATTGAAAACTTACCTTGAAAGATGCAACTTCAAGAAATCAATGGAGAAAGAGGTGTAATGCTGTACTTACTTTGAAGAAAATTAAAATTCAATGTACAAAGTAATCTGGTTTCTAAAATATAAACCGGAAAAAATGCAAGTTCAAGTGACAAAATTCCAAAAAAGTTTTGAGTTTTGACAGGATGACAGATGCTTTTCAACATGTAAGCCCAACGATTTTGTATATTCTAGATCAAGCATTCCCACCCAAATGTGGACGCTTTGTTTGGCTCCATAATCATGCAAACAACTGACAATTTTCCTACGCAACTAGGGAACATCAGCCCACTATCTTATGACAGCGCCAGCGGCGGTTACTTGAAAAGGGGTAATAATAGAAAAATTTATTTTGAAAATACAAAAGTTTTATTACAATTGCTGCATACATAATTCATGAATACAAAATTCACCCACTAAAGATTTCTCGAGAACAGTGCTACGAATGAACCCCCACTGTTAAAACACGAACACCGACTAGGCTCTTTCGCTTGCATGAGGATCAAATCGAATGTCTCACTTCTCTCACTTTGATTTGTTTACTTCTCCTTCTATCGCATACGATCTCGTTGATATAAACCATAGAGACTAAACTAACAAGGATGGTTTAATAAGCTCTAGCCAATCAGAATCTTGTAGCATCAACGCGTCATAGTGGCGGGTCCATACATATTAGCAGAATGTAATATATCCGACAGGTAATTCGTCAGAATGTAAAAACTCAAATTGGTAAACAAACAGATTCGTATTATGGTGGATTTATGCAGCAATCATAAGTCATAAGTCTTTAGTCATAAGGAAGAATATTCGTCAATGATTGGTTGGAATATACGGACCAACCAATCATTGACGAATATTCTTCCTTATGACTTAAGACTTATGACTTATGATTGCTGCATAAATCCACCATAAGAACCGTACTTTGGCAACCGGACAATTGTCAACTGTACATATGGCGATTGTATCCTGTCAGAAATTACATTTCTTTAATGATAAAATGGAGACTGCATTCTGTAGGAACGATAAAAATGTAAACCAGTAAAAATCTGAACTAGGACTGCAAAGAAATGGGAAATTATCAGAAAATGATTCCATCGAAACAGTATTACGACAGAAAATGAATACAGCAGAAGTGCATTTGAACAGATTCGAATTTTATCAAATTCGTACTTTGTCAGACCGGATTGTGTAGAACGTGAATCCGTCAGATTGCGCGGTCCAAAACCATGCGCCATCAGACAGAATGGCAAGCAACACATAATGCATATCCTGGGCGTAGCAATGTTGCCAAGCTGCATAGTTATGATTCCTCGAATCAAAGGAAAATGATTTTGTAATTGTATTACGTTAACTGAGTGAATTTCAGAGAAAGTTTTTAGTAGAAGTACTGGCATAATTTGATGTACTGTTATCGAAGGGATTCAATCATGATTTGATTAATATTTTTGATATGATTCGAGACGTGTGAGGGACTGGCATAAAATTTGTGATTGATTGAATTGATTTGATAATGAAGTTTTGAAAGCACTTTGACCAGCAGGTTCTCAGCTCAGTGGGAATTTTCAAGAAATAATCAATGCAGTCAACTGCGGTTATAAAGATGTATATGATATAACTTTTGTCAGTGCAACCAGTGTTCAAGAGTGAATTATTTTAGAGTAGGAACTTTCAACTTTAATAAAAAAAAACTCGTAGAATTTTATATGAAAATAAAATAAATTTTGATAAATTTAGTTGTTTCAGTTAAGTGTATGTTAAATTAAATATATGAATGAGCAAATAAAAAGTATTGAAAACAATCTATGTAAAAACGTACATTTGGTGCATATTTTTCATGACTATCCTGAACATTTCATGAAAACTAAATAGTTTTGAATGAAATCAATATACATATAGGTACAGTTTTTTTAACAATTTTTATCATGAACAAACAGAATTGAGGGCAATTTTGAGTAGCGATTTTCCTAGTAAATAGAACAAACTTCTGTTCATACATATTTTCCTTTATTTATTAACCCACTCCAGTTTTTTTATTTTAATTATTAACTCAAAGGAGATTCTGTGAGAATGAAAATAATTATTTGAAAATGAAATACACTACAATATGTGACCCAAACATTCTTACAAGAAGCTACATCACATGTTTTTTCAGACATGATCTGGAGTAAATAGACATGAAAGTAACTGCCCAAGGAAGAATGTCATCACTTATTATAGTCCAGTTGGCGGAGGTCACGAGAACAAGTAATTAGCAATCTCGCTCCACTTTTTTTTTATAAGTAGCATATTGGATGTAAAAAAAGTTCACTGGTCAATCAATTTCTAAAGTCAAAAAATAAAATAAATATAATGAAAAATAAAATATACGACTTGTAGGGAAAGTTTTTTTCTACCAAAAAGATTGATTGCACTTTTTTTGTCAGAGTTATACTTTGTCTGCAAAAAAATCATTTAGGAACTTATGTATACTACACACGGGATGCCTGGTCAGCCGCGTGAGGACCTATTTTTTAGAACCGGGCATATTACTTTATAATCTGATACGTACTTACGAGATCTCAAATTGTAGTTATAAATATTCTATTTTCAAGTAGGAAATCTGAACTTTCTAATTTATTTTTAATAAAACATTGTATAGAAAAAGCGCGAATATATCTATATTAGAATCGAAAATTGACTGTTCAGATTATAAATTTTCTCAAAAGTAATTATAATTCGGAAAAAAAATTCATTTCGGAAAATTGTTATTTAGGTGACCCAATTAACGAATAAAATTTTCCAGTCATTGATTTTTTTCTCGTTATGAAATATGGCTCTTGTGATGATTTTGAAATATTTCGGAATCTAAATTTCATAGCGATATAAATATATAGGCCTCTGCAAAAGTATTGAAAATAAATTTATTTGGCTGAAACTATTTTCAAAATGTAGGTTAAAAAAATACATGTCAAGAATCTTTAAACATAAATCCATTCAGTGCGGAAAATTTTTCAATTATAATTTTTTTTTGTGTATATCAAGAAAATGGCATTTTTTTGTTCTAATTGTTATCTCTTCGTAGTGTTGAAAATAAATTTCGATACTGTTATACCAAACAGATGAACACTGAACCAATGTATATAGTGGACAGGTAAGAAAAAAACTCAGGTAAGAAATGCAATAGAAACGGATGCAGGTATAAAATACGTTAGGCTGCTGATGTAGCAGCTGCTCCGGATTTCGGGAGTTTCGGTGTGTGCGCGGTCGGCTGCTCAGTAGCTCGTCTGCTCTCAGCTGTGTATTATAACGTTCATAAAATCATATGATGTCATAGCAGAGACGAGTTCTGATGAATCTGATGCTGAAAACAATGACGATGATAACGATAATATGCAAAATGTAGATGATTCCATGTAATTTTTTTCTAATTTCAATGAAAAAAAAAACAAGTGAAGATTTTTTAATTTAAATTAATTATTTTATACCCAGAGAAAAATAAAAAATCTTAAAAAATTTTTTGAAAACAGAATAAAGTCATTCTACAGAAATAATGTAATAGATATTCGAGTGGAACGTAATAAGTTTGAATTTAAATCGTGAATTTTATCTCTTGTTTCTAGTACAAGATGGCTAATGGCGTATCAAATTTTTTGCGGACAAATATAACTCTGACAAAAAAAAGAGCAGAATTTCTTCTTGGTAGAAAACTTCCCCTTCTAGATGGTGTTTTTTATTTTCCATTATATTTATCTCAGCCCAAAATATTTTAAGATTTTGAAAATTAAAATATGTTTTGACATTTTTTTGACTTTGGAAATTGACTGACCAGTGAACTTTTTTTTTATATCAATCAGTATCTCTAAAATACTTATAAAAAAAACAAGCGAGATTACTAATTACTTGTGTCCTATAACAAATTAGGATTCACCACGCACTAAACAGTCGATTCAATTTTCACTTTTTCACGAAGAACTAAAGATGTTTTTGGCAATAAAAAAACATTGACTGGAAAGTTAAATGATTCACCAAACACAAACACTGAAGAAAACGACGAAAAAATGTTACTAACTGGAAGAAAAACCGTTATCAAAAAGTATAAAAATACACGAGCTCTTATGGTAGACGAACAGTTCTGGAGGCCAGGTGACGTCAAATGACGATGCATCCTCTCTGATATTAGACCAATGTACGGAGATAGGAATTGAGCCATCCTTTGTAGTGCATAATCGTTGAGTCATTTTCACAGAAAATTGATTGTGGCGACACTGAATAGGAGTACCTACTGGAATCGTCCACTAACCTTATTCAACGTTTATACATTACACAGGATGGCCCATTTCCTATGTCCGTTCATTGGTCAAATTTCAAAGCAGATGCATCGTCATTTGACGTCACCTGGCCTCCAGAACTGTTCGTCTGCCATAAGAGCCCATATATTTTTATACTTTTTCACAGCGGTTTTTCTTCCTGTTAGTAAAATTTTTCCGTCGTTTTCTTCAGTGTTTGTATTTGGTGGATCATTTTCTCTATCTTACTCTATCTTTAAATGGCATGAATCATAAGCGGTATTTCTCCTTGGGGTTACATAATAAATGATCATGTCCATTTGCGAAGTTTAGTTGCTGCTAATTTACTTCTTCAATACTATTGTATTTATTGAGAAATTACTCAACAGCTTTCATTATTGTCATCCCTCAGCTTGAGCTAATTTTATGATCTCCAAACTGAGATATCCCTAAAAGAACAACGATTCATGAATACCTATTAAATGTAAATTTCGATATATGTATATATTTTAATGACGAATGTAAAACACTAGACATCTCTATACAGATGAGTTGATGGCGATAAACTACTTTATTGCATATACCAATAGCAGAGAAAAATAAAAATGTACATTTAGTTACGAATTTGAAAATTAATTTTTTTCGTCAGGATACAGATACTAAAAATTTCCATTTGCAAGGTTAATGCCTTTTTGTAAAACAAAATTTTACTTATAAAAGAACAGCGAACAAACACCACCATATTTCGAAATATTCAAGCAAATTCAAATATCGATTAATCATGAACACTATTATTGTTGCAGATCCATTGTGTGTATGAGCGCTCAAAACAAGATAATCGTTTCAAAAATTAAAAACTTTCGACCAATTAACGCTTCAACTACTCTTGAATTAAAATAAATGAACAATTCCCCAATTTGCTTTCCATTTATAAGCACCGGCAACACTGTACGAAAAATCCATCAGTCGCCAAATTCTCAGTCTGACAAAGTACGATTCTGCTGTTTTCACTTTCTGATAAAATACGATTCTGACCAAATTCAATCGGCTCATGTATCGGTCGGAGCAAGCCCAGTCCGTGTTAGTACAGGGGTGCAATTACGAACACTCGATCCGTAGTAAGTTTGACATATGTCAGATTTTATCAATTATAAAAACGAATACAATTCAAAATATATTGCAACTTGAGTCGATATCAATGGTCTATATGGTAGATATAATTCCATTCTATCTCTATTCAAACACATTTCATAATTTCGACTTCGTTTCGAATCGGGAACAACCATCGTTCTAGCCTACGTATCGTGACAGCTCTCTTATCGAGTGTTCATAATCCCACCCCTGTTTAGATAATTGTGGGTCTGCTGAGTTGCTGGTTTTGTGAAACACGAATCGGAGGATGTACGAATTTGAAGATTTACTTTTCTGTTAAAATTCTCTTCTGATACAATAAGTTTCTGTGAAAAGCTCATTCTGATCATTTACATATTTGTCGAAATAACAAGGAAAGTACAGTCGATATAATTCATTCTGCCGGCGTCCAGTCTGACGAAGTACGGTTTAATGTTGTGATATTTTACATTGTGCAGTTGGGATAAGGATGGATCTGTTCATTTCATTTTCTGATCAAGTAGCTATCTGATGGAGTAAAGTTTGTCTGTTTCTTTATTTGGTTCGTTCTGACAATATGGTTGTCCCCGTGACGTACTTGGATATGAGTACAGAGTCGAACTCGAACCAAGCAACAAAACTGTCAGCAGTAACTCTCATATACCAAGAGGTAGTCCGTCACTGTCTATAGAGAACGGCGGCCATAACACGTCCAACTACGTTACAATTCGTCACAAATGTTTTTTCATCTCTTTCTATCAGTGTCCCCATTGTCTTATGGAGATTAAACTCTCCTTGTTAAATAATCTTTAGTCTCCTTGGATATAACCCCAATTCAAGTAACCACTGTTAGCGCTATCGTATATAACGAATTCCATTGGTAAAACTAGTGTTGCAAAATCACAAGCTATTAGGCTGGTAAAGAGAGTAAACTAACAGGAGGGTTCAATAAGCTCTAGCCTATCAGAATCTTGTAGCATCAACGCGTCATAGTGACGTACTTGGACATGAGTACAGAGTCGAGCTGGAACAAAAAACAATGTAACTCTCATATACCAAGAGTGCGGAGTGTGCTAGTCCGTCATTGTCTGTGGAGAATGGCGGCCATGACATGTCCAAGTACGTCACAAATGTTCTTTCTACTCTTTCTATTAGTGCCCCCATTAGGCGTTTTCCATTTAGAAGTGTGAAGCCCCAGAGTTCCAAGCCCCTGAAATCGGAAATTACTTTATCACTGACTTTTTCGCCAAAAACCTATGTATTCGCGTTTTGACTTTTCTCTACTTGTGCTTCATGCACCAATAAAACGGGTGGTGCTCGAGGGGCAAGGGGAATATCAATCGGTGCTTGAAGCTCCACTAAATGGAACGCATGGTCATACGCTCTGGGTAGTTCTAAGGAGCTCCTTACGTTAAATGGAAAGCAGCTATAGTTTTATGGGGATTAGACTCTCCTAGTTAAATAACGTTTAGTCTTCTTGGGTGTTCTCTATTTCTCTTGGTTGAACTGTCGTTCGAGTTGAAATAATTTTAACTTTTCCGAAAATCTTATGATTTTTAACGTAAATTTTTCCATTTTCTTATTTATGTTCTAAATCAAAATGAATACCAACGAAATGAATATAACCAAGTTTATATTAAATTTGTAAAACTAATAATCTTCTAATTTTATTTTAATATATTTTTTATTGAAAATGAAAATAAACAAAAAATCAAAATGATTTTTCAGACGAAAAGAAATGCTCGTGAATTTCGCAATTTTTCTGCGAATAAAATGGCTGCCGACAGGTTCTACCACAGAACTCATATGAGTTATGTGGGTTCTGCATTAACGATTGGTCCCAAGGACATTGAACAAAATCAAGGACACTGAACACTATTTGCAGAGTTGGAATATTGTCTTCCGTATGGGTTTGTATATCTGTATATTATTATACATTGCCCTTCGATACATCCATCCTGATTTGTATTTTCCTGGGTAGGATTGTCACGCTAGTAGCTATAGCTGCCTCCGTGGCGACGTTAGTTGTTAATTTTTACATCCAAGTGTTGTACATCTTCGCACGTGATTTTACCGTACTGATGAGAGCTTAAGCTCGAAACAGGTGTCTACAGTTGCACAAAATTTGAGGGCTATACCCAATATCTTTTCTATTTGTGTATAAATATTTATAGATATAGTAAATCATTAGGAGGCATCGCGCCGACGTCATTTGACAGGGCCATAAAATCAGTCGATCGGGCCATCCTCTACAAATAATGTTCAATGTCCTTGGAACAAAATAGTTTTCAGTGGCCTTGGATTGGTCCGGCATGACAGGCAGTCTTTTTATTCGCAGAAAAATTGTGAAATTCGCAAGGGTATGAACAAGCTTAAAAATCCACCCTTTTTCGCATTCTGCTAGGGTCACTGAATCGTAGAAGGCTTTGGCCTTCTTACGGGTATGGCCAATGGGTGGAGTCTAATGGTGGATTTATGCAGCAATCATAAGTCATAAGTCTTAAGGAAGAATATTCGTCAATGATTGGTTGGTCCGTATATTCCAACCAATCATTGACGAATATTCTTCCTTATGACTTATGATTGATGCATAAATCCACCATAATAGTTCAAATCTCTTTAAATAGTTCGAATGTTGCAAATAACCCACAAAAGCGCCAATTAGGAAGCGAGGGTTACAAGAGAGAGAACCGATCCTTTTGAAAATAAGTTGGGTTATGTTTTTTTTGTAAATCAGAATGTCAAATAAGTATATTATATTATGGATATCATGTTTAATTTCAATGGATACATAGCAATTCTAATTATTTTTATAGATTGAAATTGTCAGGTGTAGAATTGACTCGAATTTCAAAAAAGCGTCGACTTTCGGACACGGCCCCGATATTCTGTGGCCCGACCACCAGCCATTATGGAACATGGAGATTCAGCCGTCGACCATCCATAGATATATATTATATATCTACTGCAGGTGCAAGAGTTTCTTTCAGAAGGGCAGAACATAGTGTTGTTTTCAGAATGTGTAAAAGTTGCCAATTGATTAAATATATCCACAGAGTTACAAACCCTTTATAAAAACACTAAAACTTCTCCATTAATGGGTTCATTATTCAAAATTAGATATTACTGTTCTCCCAAATACTTCTTAGTCACAATATTTAGAATCTTACAGAAGTGCCTAGCATTCGTAAACATAATATATTTGCTGAATGCCTCTCAGATGAAATCAAGCTTTAGCAAAAAACTTAAGGCAAAAATTAATACCTATCAGACATATAAAGTACTACAAAACACCCAAAAAACATTGACATGATTGAAATACTGCATTTCTGACTCACCCATTTACAATCTTACATTTTTGTACATTCTCATTTGTATGATTATAAAAATTCTTTTATATACCTAATGAATTCATTTTTTTTTGTATTCCTATCTTAAATAAGAAGTTTCTTGAGATAGTGAATTATGACCTCTATATGGTATGGTTGAAACAAGAAAATATAGCCATTCACTTCAATAAAACAGCTGTTTTAAAGAGATTACCAATATACTAAAATTATTATGGTCTAACCAATTTTCTCAAGATAAACGTCAATATATAATTTTTAAACTTGTTCGAAAGAAAAGGTTCAATTTTGCAATTTACAACATTTCCATTTATGTGCTTATTAGAATTGGCCACTTTTTTCCATGACCATTTTTGGGTCTCTTCTGAGCAATTCAGAAAAAAATTGTCAGTCCTAGACTCATGTGAACACGAAAATTGTTATACTTACACTGCACACACTTTATTGATTGATCCCAAGAAACGTTTCTGTTTAGAAAGGGATTACATTTTTACATAAATTGTTCAACAGCAATACATATGAAATAAAAATCGATGAAGAAATCAAACAATTATTAGAAAAGGAATGATGAGAATAATTTGTGAAATGATAATAAGTCATATCAAAGCAAAAACAGTCAAAGGTGAAACATTGTTATATAGGAATTGAAATCATCTGTTAAGTAGGTATATATTTCTTTAGTTCATTTTTAATTTAATTGTGGTCCTGATTTCTGTCACAATTTTACATTAAGTTATTCAATATTGATACTATTGATAGCCATTTCTTTCTCAAGGTTTCCTGTTTCAATCCTGAAAAAAAAAGTTTGAATGAAAATATAAGTAATCTGTATTTGTCTTTAGTGAGGAAAATGGGAAAAATGTATTCTTCAATTATTCTACTAATTAACAAGTTATAAACAAAATGATATTGAACTCACCTCTGAGAATACAATATAATTTACGACTTTTGTCCGTATTCTTGCAGGTTTCACTGCACAAAAGGTACTTCACTTTCAGAAGAAAGGAATATTTGTATCAGTAAAAAAAGTAATCAACATATTCCTAAGTTGGATCAGTGACAGCAGGGCTCATCAGAAGATTTTGGGACTTGGGACAATCTGCTTTCTTTACTGTGAATCTGCTAAAACTATTTTTGAAAACATTTTCAATGACGGCAATGACATAAAAATGAACTTGTGACATGTGTCACTAGTTCAAACAGTGTTTTTGGAACATTGGAGCTATTTATGGTGGATTTATGCAGCAATCATAAGTCTTAAGTCATAAGGAAGAATATTCGTCAATGATTGGTTGGAATATACGGACCAACCAATCATTGACGAATATTCTTCCTTATGACTTATGGTTGCTGCATAAATCCACCATTAGACTCCACCCATTAGCTGCTTTCCATTTAACGTAAGGAGCTCCTCAGAGCTACCCAGAGCGTATGACATTTAGGCGTTTTCCATTTAGGAGTGTTAAGCCCCAGAGCTTCAAGCCCCTGATATCGGAACTTACGTTATCACTGACTTTTTCGCAAAAAAACTGTGTATTCGCGTTTTGACTTTTGTCTACTTGTGCTTCATGCACCAATAAAACGGGTGGTGCTCGAGGGGCAAGAGGAATGTCAATCGGTGCTTGAAGCCCCACTAAATGGAACGCAGGGTCATACGCTCTGGGTAGCTCTGAGGAGCTCCTTACGTTAAATGGAAAGCAGCTCATGCGTTCCATTTAAGTGGAGCTTCAAGCACCGATTGATATTCCCCTCGAGCACCACCCGTTTTATTGGTGCATGAAGCACAACTAGACAAAAGTCAAAACGCGAATACATAGTTTTTTGGCGAAAAAGTCAGTGATAAAGTAATTTCCGATCTCAGGGGCTTGGAGCTCTGGGGCTTCACACTCCTAAATGGAAAACGCCTATTGGCCATACCCGTAAGAAGGCCAAAGCCTTCTAGGATTTGGTGACCCTACATTCTGCGCAAAGGTTACACCATCTATGAATATTTGGTCGAACTAGAATAAAGTATTGCGTCTTTCCTGTGGTAGCGGTACTGCACCTTTTTTTAAATGTTTTCGCATTATTGATCGATTTCGGGAAACAAATATTGAGACCAGTTATATTATCTAGTGCTTATAGTTTCCGAAGCAGATAACTTGAATGAAATTATATGATATTATAATATAATATATATATTATAATTTCATTTCAGTGCTTGAAATACCGGCAGAAGTCAAAAGTTCCATTGCCATGCGCATTTGTTCAGTGCCCCAGTGCACAGCAAAGTTTCTGTACAATTTTTTCCAATCAAAAATAAAGAGTGATGCAAAAAGTAGCGATGCCTGCGTAGATAAAAATCAATGCATCTATAAACTTAATTGTAACGCATAGTCATAGTTGAAAAGATGGCCTTCTCTTAGCTTATAGAGGAAATAGGAAACCCTGTAATGTTCAATTTAATTGACAGATGATAAAGAATATATCCTTGATGGGGTTTCCTTGTATTCCCCTTAATATTTTGGGGTTAGTTAAGTTTATATAAATCCACCATAACCACTCGATTTGTAAATGAAATCGCATTCACAAGTTAAATACACCATGTATAGTTGCTTTGAGAATATCCATGTTTTGTGTTGTTATTAGCTATCAGAAAATGTATATGTTAACATTATTATGCCGTTGTTTTTCAATAAATCTTGAAGTAATTTTAAATTAAATTTACAATGAGAAATATATAGATACTTCTTGTTACAAGCTTTTATATCATTTAAAATTTAATTCACTTTAAAATATATTTTCTTCTTTTTAGTGCATTCAAATAAAAGCTCTTCTATAAAAAGTTTTTTTCAAGTTTATTTATTTGTGTTTATTTTACTTTGATTTAAGGTTTGTTTAAGCCCATACTTTGTCAACAATATTTTTATCATTGGACAAACAAGTATATTCTCTTTCCCTTTCTCATTTGATTTATATATTTATTTTAGTGATGATTAAAAAACCTCTGAAATAAAACAAACTATTGTTTTATCTGTACATAATCTTTATGATATAAAATTCCAAAACATATTCCAGGTTGGTTCCACCCAAGCTCTACAAGTTTCAGAACCAAGTTCCATTATCAATATTAATTCTCAAACTCCTAGTATGGCATCTTGATGAATATCAAAGGTAACAAGTGTACCAGTGGAGCCCATAGCAGATGTGTGATGTGTAACAATCCTCAATGCCTGCCATCTGGAGTAGTTTTCAAGTACATATCGGAACTATGCTGAGCTGGGATGAGAAGTGGTGATCTGCAAGAAGAATTAAATTAACACAAAGCCCTCAGGCAGCAAGTACAACTCTTGATTTGGTTCCGTGTCAGACATTCATGACCATCATAGAGACAAGTCTCTCTGGTGGAAACCGCGAAAGAAATAGTCATTCATCATGTTTTTTGAATCAGCAATATCGAATCAAATCATCAATTGAAAAATAATAACCCAGGTACAAATAGGATAAAATTTCTCCTAAGTCGGGGAGTGACGCAGTGGTAAGAGCGTCCGACTCTGGGACTGAAGGTTCCTAACTCGAGCCGTAGACAGATCTGCGATTTTTCAAATTCAATTTAAGGTGGCGTACAAAGATAGAAACAAATCCTCTCCAGAACACATAGTGACTAGTGATCAGCGTAGTCGATAACACTATAAACACCAAATTTAAAAAAAAACGATTTTTTCTTATTTTCATGATAACCACCCCAATTTCCTAAGATATTAAGTTACTTCCGCTTGCAAGTTTTTTGAAAATTGAAATCACGAGATACTCACTTAATAAGGAGATGTATCAGGACAAATCTGACCTCTGACTTTGTTAGCTACTTCATTGTTACATTTTTCCCTAATCCCATATTCCGAACTAGTGTGATCTTCTAAACCTACAAGTGAAAAGAGAAAGATTTATTTCTGGACATTGACGGAGTAGAGCAATCATTAAGTATTGTAAAAAATCAGAAATGTAGAGCCAACATTAGAACAAGTTCTTCTGGTGGAAACCGCGAAAGTAATGATTATTCATCATGAACAATTAATTAGAAATGTGGGAACCTCAGTATAACTTAACACTACTGAAAATGGTAGATATCTTGAGAACTATCACACTTTTCCTAGATTTTAATTTACTTTAGCTTGTTTTAATAAGATACAAACAAAATATCTGAAAAAATAAATGATGAGATACTCACTTTATAATGTGATGTAAGGTTGACCAATCTTGTTACCCAGTAACTTCTATGAACTGGTAAACAGAATGTTTAGCTATGATGATGGGACCCCTGACTTTGTGAGCTACTTCATTGCTGCATTTTTTCCTGATCTCATATTCTGAAACAGTGTATGATCTTCTAAAACTACAAGTGAAAAGAGAAAGCTATATTTCTGGGCAGTGATGGAATACAGCAACCATTAAGTATTGTAAAAATCAGAAATGTAGAGCCAACATTAGAACAAGTTCTTCTGATGGAAACCGCGAAAGTAATGGTTATTCATCATGAACAATTAGAAATACAGGAACATCAGTATAACTTAACACTACTGAAAATGATAGATATCTTGATAACCATCACACTTTTCCTAGGTTTTGATTTACTTTGGCTTGCATGTTATTAAAACCAACAAAATATCTGAAAATATAAATCATGAGATTACTCACTTTATAATGTAATGTGAGGTTGACCAATCTTGTTGCCCCAGTAACTTCTACGAACTGGTAAACAGAATGTTTAGCTATGATGATGGGACCCCTGACTTTGTGAGCTACTTCATTGCTGCATTTTTTCCTGATCTCATATTCTGAAACAGTGTATGATCTTCTAAACCTGCAAGTGAAAAGAGAAAGATATATTTCTGGGCAGTGATGGAATAGAGCAATCATTAAGTACTGTAAAAATCAGAAATGTAGAGCCAACATTAGAACAAGGTCTTCTGGTGGAAACCGCGAAAGTAATGGTTATTCATCATGAACAATTAGAAATACAGGAACCTCAGTATAACTTAACACTACTGATATCTCTATCTATCTTGATAGCCATCACACTTTTCCTAGGTTTTAATTTACTTTGGCTTGCATGTTATTAAAACCAACAAAATATCTGAAAAAATTAATCATGAGATTACTCACTTTATAATGTAATGTGAGGTTGATCAATCTTGTTGCCCCAGTAACTTCTATGAACCGGTAAACATAATGTTTAGGCTATGATGATGGGACTCCTGACTTGGTTAGCTACTTCATTTCTGCATTTTTTCTTATCAGATATTCTGAACCAGTTCGATTTTCTAAACCTGCAAGTGAAAAGAGAAAGATATATTTCTGGACATTGATGGGGCAGAGCAATCAAGAAATAGTGTGGAAGTCAGAGATGTAGAGCCAACATTAGAACAAGTTCTTCTGGTGGAAACCGCGAAAGTAATGGTTATTCATCATGAACAATTAGAAATACAGGAACCTCAGTATAACTTAACACTACTGAATATGATAGATATCTTGATAACCATCACACTGTTCCTAGGTTTTAATTTACTTTGGCTTGCATGTTATTAAAACCAACAAAATATCTGAAAAAATAAATCATGAGATTACTCACTTTATAATGTAATGTGAGGTTGATCAATCTTGTTGCCCCAGTAACTTCTATGAACCGGTAAACATAATGTTTAGGCTATGATGATGGGACTCCTGACTTGGTTAGCTACTTCATTTCTGCATTTTTTCTTATCAGATATTCTGAACCAGTTCGATTTTCTAAACCTGCAAGTGAAAACAGAAAGATATATTTCTGGACATTGATGGGGCAGAGCAATCAAGAAATAGTGTGGAAGTCAGAGATGTAGATCCAACATTAGAACAAGTTCTTCTGGTGGAAACCGCGAAAGTAATGGTTATTCATCATGAACAATTAGAAATACAGGAACCTCAGTATAACTTAACACTACTGAAAATGATAGATATCTTGATAACCATCACACTGTTCCTAGGTTTTAATTTACTTTGGCTTGCATGTTATTAAAACCAACAAAATATCTGAAAAAATAAATCATGAGATTACTCACTTTATAATGTAATGTGAGGTTGATCAATCTTGTTGCCCCAGTAACTTCTATGAACCGGTAAACATAATGTTTAGGCTATGATGATGGGACCCCTGACTTGGTTAGCTACTTCATTTCTGTATTTTTTCTTATCAGATACCTATTCTGAACCAGTTCGATTTTCTAAACCTACAAGTGAAAAGAGAAAGATATATTTCTGGACATTGCTGGGGCAAAGCAATTAAGAAATAGTGCGGAAGTCAGAGATGTAGAGCCAACATTAGAACAAGTTCTTCTGGTGGAAACCGCGAAAGTAATGGTTATTCATCATGAACAATTAGAAATACAGGAACATCAGTATAACTTATCACTATTGAAAATGATAGATATCTTGATAACCATCACACTTTTCCTAGGTTTTAATTTACTTTGGCTTGCATGTTATTAAAACCAACAAAATATCTGAAAAAATAAATCATGAGATTACTCACTTTATAATGTAATGTGAGGTTGATCAATCTTGTTGCCCCAGTAACTTCTATGAACCGGTAAACATAATGTTTAGGCTATGATGATGGGACTCCTGACTTGGTTAGCTACTTCATTTCTGCATTTTTTCTTATCAGATACCTATTCTGAACCAGTTCGATTTTCTAAACCTACAAGTGAAAAGAGAAAGATATATTTCTGGACATTGCTGGGGCAGAGCAATTAAGAAATAGTGCGGAAGTCAGAGATGTAGAGCCAACATTAGAACAAGTTCTTCTGGTGGAAACCGCGAAAGTAATGGTTATTCATCATGAACAATTAGAAATACAGGAACATCAGTATAACTTATCACTATTAAAAATGATAGATATCTTGATAACCATCACACTTTTCCTAGGTTTTGATTTACTTTGGCTTGCATGTTATTAAAACCAACAAAATATCTGAAAAAAAATCATGAGATACTCACTTTATAATGTAATGTGAGGTTGATCAATCTTGTTGCCCCAGTAACTTCTACGAACCGGTAAACATAATGTTTAGGCTATGATGATGGGACTCCTGACTTGGTTAGCTACTTCATTTCAGCATTTTTTCTTATCAGATACCTATTCTGAACCAGTTCGATTTTCTAAACCTACAAGTGTAAAGAGAAAGATATATTTCTGGACATTGATGGGGCAGAGCAATCAAGAAATAGTGTGGAAGTCAGAGATGTAGAGCTAACATTAGAACAAGTTCTTCTGGTGGAAACCGCGAAAGTAATGGTTATTCATCATGAACAATTAGAAATACAGGAACCTCAGTATAACTTAACACTACTGAAAATGATAGATATCTTGATAACCATCACACTTTTCCTAGGTTTTAATTTATTTTGGCTTGCATGTTATTAAAACCAACAAAATATCTGAAAAAATAAATCATGAGATTACTCACTTTATAATGTAATGTGAGGTTGATCAATCTTGTTGCCCCAGTAACTTCTATGAACCGGTAAACATAATGTTTAGGCTATGATGATGGGACTCCTGACTTGGTTAGCTACTTCATTTCTGCATTTTATCTTATCAGATACCTATTCTGAACCGGTTCGATTTTCTAAACCTACAAGTGAAAAGAGAAAAATATATTTCTGGACATTGCTGGGGCAGAGCAATCAAGAAATAGTGCGGAAGTCAGAGATGTAGAGCCAACATTAGAACAAGTTCTTCTGGTGGAAACCGCGAAAGTAATGGTTATTCATCATGAACAATTAGAAATACAGGAACCTCAGTATAACTTAACACTACTGAAAATGATAGATATCTTGATAACCGTCACACTTTTCCTAGGTTTTAATTTACTTTGGCTTGCATGTTATTAAAACCAACAAAATATCTGAAAAAATAAATCATGAGATTACTCACTTTATAATGTAATGTGAGGTTGATCAATCTTGTTGCCCCAGTATCTTCTATGAACCGGTAAACATAATGTTTAGGCTATGATGATGGGACTCCTGACTTGGTTAGTTACTTCAATTCAGCATTTTTTCTTATCAGATACCTATTCTGAACCAGTTCGATTTTCTAAACCTACAAGTGAAAAGAGAAAGATATATTTCTGGACATTGATGGGGCAGAGCAATCAAGAAATATTGTGGAAGTCAGAGATGTAGAGCCAACATTAGAACAAGTTCTTCTGGTGGAAACCGCGAAAGTAATGGTTATTCATCATGAATAATTAGAAATACAGGAACCTCAGTATAACTTAACACTACTGAAAATGATAGATATCTTGATAACCATCACACTTTTCCTAGGTTTTAATTTATTTTGGCTTGCATGTTATTAAAACCAACAAAATATCTGAAAAAATAAATCATGAGATTACTCACTTTATAATGTAATGTGAGGTTGATCAATCTTGTTGCCCCAGTAACTTCTATGAACCGGTAAACATAATGTTTAGGCTATGATGATGGGACTCCTGACTTGGTTAGCTACTTCATTTCTGCATTTTTTCTTATCAGATACCTATTCTGAACCAGTTCGATTTTCTAAACCTACAAGTGAAAAGAGAAAGATATATTTCTGGACATTGCTGGGGCAGAGCAATCAAGAAATAGTGCGGAAGTCAGAGATGTAGAACCAACATTAGAACAAGTTCTTCTGGTGGAAACCGCGAAAGTAATGGTTATTCATCATGAACAATTAGAAATACAGGAATCTCAGTATTACTAAGACTACTGAAAATGGCGGGTATCTTGATAACCATCTCATTTCCTCGGATTTTGATTAATTTTAGCTTGCATTTTACTAAATCCAACAATATATCTGAAGAAAAATAACATGAATTACTCACTTTATAAGGTAATGCATGAGGTGGACAAATCTTGTTGCCCCAGTAACTTCTATAATCTGGTACATTAGAATGTTTAGCTATGAGTATGGGACCTCTAACTTTGTTAGATACTTCATTGCAGCATTTTTTTCTGATCCCATATTCTGCACCAGCACGATTTTCTGAACCTTCAAATGAATTGAGAAAGATATATTTCTGGACAGTGATGTGGTAGAGCAATCATTAAGTATTGTGAAAGTCAGAAATGTAGAGCCAACATTAGAACAAGTTCTTCTGGTGGAAACCGCGAAAGTAATGGTTATTCATCATGAACAATTAGAAATACAGGAACCTCAGTATAACTAAGACCACTGAAAATGGTAGATATCTTCATATCCATCCCATTTTCCTCAAGTTTCAATTAATTTTAGCTTGCATTTTATTAAAACCAACAAAATATCTGAAAAAAATTATATACTCACTTTATAAGGTAATGTGTGAGGTGTACAAATCTTGTTGCCCCAGTAATTTCTATGAACTGGTACAACATAATGTTTATATAAGTATGGGACCTCTGACTGTGTTAGATACATCACTGCTGCATTTTTTCCTGATCCCATATTCTGAACCAGCACGATCTTCTAAACCTTCAAAAGAAAAGAAAAATATATATTTCTGGACAGTGATGTGGTAGAGCAATCATTAAGTTTACTTATCGGGATCATTCTTTAAACAAAAAGAAAAGTGGTTTTACTAACGTAGTTTTATCTCTTGAACACTACGAAAGAATTTCGTGGGGGTCTCTTAATACTTTTCAAGTTATAACCTTTTGAGTCTTGAATATTGACCATTTTCAAACTTTATTTTCTCAGCGAAAAATCACACAAAATGCCTCCTTCTTTTTGTTGACATTTATTTAAGACCCTAATCAACTCATACTTCACAATTACAAGCACTAAACCAAACGTTTTACACAAAAATTCAACCTTCTTAAAAAGTATACCTAACCCTTCAAACACTTCCAGAATGAACGCCAATGAGGAGTGAGGTTAAGTATGGAAGGTTAATTTTTTCTGTAAGACGTTTGATTTTGGAGCTTGTATTTGTGAAAAAAGAGTTGATTAGGGAATGAAAAAAGTTCGACAAAAAGGAGGTATTTTCTGCGATTTTTTACCGAAAAAATCGTATTTGAAAATGGTCGGTTTTCAAGATTCAAACGGTCATAACTCGAAAAGTAAAAAAGTATACGAGACGAGACATTACGAGACCCCCGAAATTCTTTCGGATACGCTCTATTAGCCATGACGTCACGCTTCCAATTGATGGTGTAAATCAGGTTATAATAACCAAACAACGTGTTTGCTTATGGCATTTTACATGTGATACTTTTTTGGTGGTGATTTTGAGAACTGTGTAAAATTTATAAGCAATTTTTTGTGTGTTTCTGAGAAGCTCGAGAACTTGAGTAGGTACTGTAAAAGTTTATTGAAGTTATGTGAGTAGAAGTTATAAAAATCCATAAGCTGGATTTATAAACTTGCCGTTCGCCGTTGGAGTTGGCGTTCCCAATTGAAAGTACAGAAACGCGTAGGACCTTTTATATCTACCGTCGGCGTTGCCGTTCGCCGTTGGGCTGACGTTCGAGTTAAATTAATTTTAAGTCGGACGCCAGCGCGAACGCCAACTCCAACGGCGAACGGCAAGTTTATAAATCCAGCTATATTCCATATCAAAAAGTATGATTACAATTTCACTAGTGTACGTGTCAGTAATAGTCATCATCAGTGTTATTGATGGTAAACAGCTATCAAAATCAGTACCAAATCAAGTATTACACTTCAAACGCCGAAAATAAACACATTGTTTATATAATAAATCCTGACTTAAATCATGCGTCGTGACGTCACACTAATAGCGCGTATTCGTGTTCAGGAGATAAAAAACACCACCAGTAACACCACTTTTTTTTGTTTCGAGAATGAGCCCGATAAGCTTACCTTTACCACCCAGGAAAACATTTATTTTGTAACCATTGAAAATTCAATGACTATAGCGTTCAAGATTTTCCAAATGAATGATTTACTCAACCCTCCTAATACAAGCAAGGAGCCAATAGTAATTAGCTTATGGTTAGTAAATAGTGTCAAAACACCATTCACCTCAGCATTAGAATTAATTACTCGATTCGTGTGGCCTCGTGGCCACTAGATCGTTATATCACCAATTAACACATCCTTTCAAATTACTGCATGAAATGTTGACAAAATAAACTTGTTAAAAAATTTACATAAAATAATAACAAGTTTGATCTTTGTCCTCAGAGAATTATTTGGCCGAGATAAAAAATAAAATAAAGTTACAACTTACAACGGGATAAGCACCTTACCACACACCGGACATCAAATGATCAAATGAGCTAGCAGCATCGTGTCGTGTTCGTGTATCGTGTAGCTCGTAAAATCTGCCATCTGCCATCTAGCATAGCACCAGTCAGTAGCGTCATTTGCGGGAGTCGAGAGATGCAGACACAGAACACAATACCAAGATAGGTGTTTTGTGATGCAGAAGGATCAGTTCAGTTGACAGAAATACATGTTATTTAACATGTTCTTTCGTGGTCTGTGGGATCACTTCAGGAGCCCTCGTAGTTACTCGGTGCTACCCACTGTGTCAATTGGAAAGCGGCTCTGGGCCAGGGAGACATCATTCTTTAGGCAATGCTAAAATTTATGGTGGATTTATGCAGCAATCAAAATTCTTAAGTCATAAGGAAGAATTGTCGTCAATGATTGGTTGGTCCGTATATTCCAACCAATCATTGACGAATATTCTTCCTTATGACTTAAGACTTATGATTGCTGCATAAATCCACCATTAACAAGGAGAGTTTAATCCCCATAAGACAATGGGGACACTAGTAGAAAGAGATGAAAGAACATTAGTGATGAAATGTGGCATAATTGGACGTGACATGGCCGTCGTTCTCTATAGACAGTGACGGACTAGCTCTTGGTATATGAGAGTTACTGCTGTCAGTTTTGTTGCTTGGTTCGAGTTCGACCCTACTCATTTTCATTTCAATCTGCAATTTTCGAACTTATAAATTAAAGGCAGGTCGAGTGATGAACATTGTTGAAAATTTGATAGGATGTTCACAATGGTAAGCGGGAGATCTTCCATCTAGAAGAATAATGAATACTACATTTTTTCTATAACTCTCATATCCAAGTACGTCACTATGACGCGTTGATGCTACACGATTCTGATCTGCTAGTGCAGAAAAATTGCGAAATTCGCAATGAATGAGACTTAACGCATAACTATATCGTTAGTGAACGACAATCGTTAATTAACGACATTTGCGATTCTGTAGATGAAGTTTGTCGTTATTGTTGTACGATCAAGTTTATCGTTTGTATACGACATCAGTGGAGGTGTCTGTCTTTATATTGTCGTTGGTGAACGAAAAACATGATTTCATTTACAGAAAATATTGTTAGGTGATTGTTTAAATTCGGAATATCATGAATATTTGGAATAAAAATTCAATAAAGAAAAGAATAACCAGAAACAACTAGTTAGAGAAGAGATACTTCAAAGATGGAATATAAAGATATTCTCAGTACTTACATGCATGAAAGTTAAAAATAATTCATTAAATAATTTTAGACCATCGACTCAGAATATTGAGGATTACAACAAAGAGTATTTCTAATGGTGGATTTATGTAGCAATCATAAGTCATAAGGAAGAATATTCGTCAATGATTGGTTGGTCCGCATATTCCAACCAATCATTGACGAATATTCTTCCTTATGACTAAAGACTTATGATTGCTGCATAAAGCCTGATTCACATAATGGCAGTAGCAGTGGCGTCACCCCCCTCTATTGATCAGATAACCAATGGCAAACATGTTTAGACGACGCTGAAAATTCAAGGTCACGCTGCTGAAAGTTTGATTCATTTAAACTTTTTGCAGTAAAATCTAGCAGTGTTCGCATTTCTAACCTTAAAATTATCATGAAATCGAGATTGGTGTTATGATTCCTTTCTACTGCTTTTAACAAACAATTAGTTGAAAATTTTCATCCCAATGTCACCCATTCGGATAACAGCGTCAAAAAGGGCGGAGTCACTGCCTTTAGTGCCACTGCTACTGCCATTATGTGAATCAGGCTTAAATCCACTATTAACTACGAGATATATGTTCATATTATAATCAATCACGAAAACTTCCTACTATATACAGTACACGATGCAAATGTATGGAATAAATTCATTATTTCAGAATATAAACATATTTTGGAAAATTCCTCGAACACGTCGATTTTCTTTTCCGATTGGACAATTTTTGAACCCCACCCTGAATATATAGGGTTATCCGCATTCGAGAAAAAATTACTTTAGTGATATTTTTAAATGGAACACCCAGTGTATTTTTCCATATTTCCAAATCCAGTGATACCAGGTTTGATGGGATTATGTCAAACGGCTGCGGAGATAAGGGCAAAAAACTTCCTCGTATGTCCAATGAGTATGACTGAGACTTCACACGATTCGGAAGGTCAAAAGTCTGTCGCACTCATATGTCTCGTTTGTCACAAAACACCTGAAATGTATTATTTACAAAAGGCATCAAAAGTTGAAAGGTATAGGGGCTGTTTTCCCTAGCTCGCAGAAGTATCTCAAATACTTCTGAGGGTTGGTTGTAAAGGTGCAGCCGGTTGACGGAAATAGCAATGGTGGTAGTTTCAGAAATTACTACTATACCCGCCTCCATCCATCAACATCCCTGCATGACCCTCCTAGTGTGTTTACTTTGCTCCTATGTCTGTTTAGGAATATTTCTGGATCTAATATACATCAAATTTTTTTTCCCGAAAGGGCTATTGGTTCTCTTCACGTCTGCTGTTTGCTTAAAGAGTGCAACCGGTTTTCCTGTACCAAAACTCAGTAAGTCGCCCTGGAGCGCCACGGCAAATAAAAATAATAGCCGTCCTGTACCCGCACAGGCTATGCCTTTGGGTACACTCTTTATGAGGGAGTATTATTATTATTTTGTTGAGAAATGCCTCAAATCAAGTCATAATAGGTATGCTTTATAGCAAAAAAATTAAAAATTACATAAAGTGGAAATAACTTTGAAATAAAAGAAATATGCAGTCACACAAAAAACGTATATTAAACATAGAC
This sequence comes from Chrysolina oricalcia, assembly GCA_944452925.2. Classification (NCBI taxonomy): domain Eukaryota; kingdom Metazoa; phylum Arthropoda; class Insecta; order Coleoptera; family Chrysomelidae; genus Chrysolina; species Chrysolina oricalcia. The sequence goes on along the minus strand of OX101818.2, from coordinate 12,552,256 downwards.
GACGGTATATAAAAGGTCATAATAAAAAAATACAATTTGATACGAGATTCAAAGAAAGTCTTCATTTGTATAAACAGCAACAAAATTATAAATATGACACATGAATAAGCGAAAGTACGACGGCGTTCTGGTACGATGATTGAAATTTTTAAATTTGCTCTGGTGGAGAAATTATTGAGATACTGAAACGCTTCTAACGTTTGTAGGTATCATCGGTTTCACAATTACAAATTCCTCTAAAATAGCATTCATTTCAAACACACATAACTGCCAAGTTATTATATTGTTATAGTTGCAGAACAGTGAACTAAATTCCATCACCAACAAATTCAAACTAAAAAAATATCACTGAACTATGTATTAAGTACTCGAAAGACATTCCAACAAGACTTCACAATCTTTATGAATAACTAGACACAATGTTATCAATAGAATAGCTCAGAAAACATATCTATGCCTTGTACTTCTCTCCGAGTCTATAAATCCTATACAGTAACCAGCATTTTTTTTATACAGATAGGAAAGCCTATACCTATTTGAAATTCATAAGAAATTGTTATTCTTCAAAAAAAATCCTGCATCTTCACAAACTTGAAATTCACTCTCCAAACAGTGCTTATTTCCATTTATCTAAGGATATGAAAAATTAGAAGTACAATACACAAAAAAGTCTTTGAAAATGTGATTTATATATGTATTCAAGAGAAAGTTTTATACAAGGATTCATAGCCTTCCATGATAAAGTAAGTTACAATTTTGCAGTCCATCACTTTTCGTTTACGGATTGAAGGAATTCAATGAGGAATCTCCTGGAATTGGGAGTATAGTTTCTCACAAAAGAATAAAGATAATACTCATCCCATTAATGATTTACAGTTTTCCATTTACAATAAAGAAGTTTGTGTCCACGTCCGGTTTAACCAGAACCGCTACGCCACTGAAAACATTCCAGATCGATATTCATGTTGGTATATGTGATATTCCATGTTTACAAAATTTTATTCAATTGGGAATATCGAAAACTTCTGATTCTGATTACTTACGTGATAATCCCTGTGATAATCCAGTACCCATCAGATTGAGTCTATAATAGATAGTGGCTTATGATTCGAATTTGGTTGTGAATAGTTGAGTTTGCTTACTTAATTACATACTTTTTAGTGTGCCTACAGTGCAACAAGTTTTTCTTAATTATTGATAGGTGATCGTTTTTAAAGTTGACTTACATAGTAACAAAGTTTTTTTACAGCAATTTCAATAAATATTGTATTTTTGCCTCAAACTCGGGATAAAAATGAGCAGATTCATTGAAAGTAAACTCATTTAACCACTAAAAAAGTCGATACTGAATGCCAATCAAATATGGTTCATACCATGATTACTTTGCTGCAACGCCCATGGTTTGATTTGACAAGGCGATGAATAAGTTGTAAACGGACATAAACAAACATGATCACCAAGTTGAGAGTGAAAATAATACGGAATTCCATCAACCCGATCAACGAGTACAAACGGAAATATCCGACAATGCCCTTTTTTAACATGACTCGAGCATTGATGTTTTTTAAACAACGACGGGTATGATGCTTTCAAGAGATAGAATAGCCCTCTCTATATCTTTTATTGCTCGGAGATACACACACCTACGATGTAGGCTTATTATGGCAGGTACCTATCAGAAAACAACTACTCATCTGGCTAAGACCACACGGGTATTGAATTATATCTAACAGATACTTGTGCAACGTTTTTCATTGCAGATGATACAATTGCAAGTGCTCTCTGTACTCATGAAGCTTCAAAGCACGAGTGCCATTGAAAGATTTAGAACAGATTTTGCAATAAAATCCTCTTTTAGCACTGTGATTTCTCTTATGAGATTTTAAGTGATCAGTTTGACTGAAAGATTTTGAACATATCTCACATTCGGCTTGTTCAGCCGTGCTCAACAGTTGCCAACAGTTGAATGATTAGTCAACTTGTTTGGCTGAACTGATGACCAACGGACTCGACAAGTTGTGAATAATCTCAACGGTTGAGCACGGCTGAACTCTACCATTGATGTGGATTTTCTCCTGTTTGAATCCTCAGAGTAACCAAATAAGTAAAAGCCTTGGAACAGATTTTGCAATGATATGGTTTTCCACTAGTGTGAGTCATGTACTTTCAAAGATATTCGAGTGAAATATTATGAACAAATTTGACAACAAAATGGTTTTTCACCAGTATGACCTCGCTCATGATTTTGAACAATATTTGCAATGAAATGGTTTCTCACCAGTGTGACTCATCTCATGAATTTTCAAATAACGCGATTGGGTGAAAGATATTGAACAAATTTTGCAACGAAATGTTTTTTCACCAGTGTGAGTCTTCTCATGAAATCTCAAACTACGCTTTCGACTAAAAGATTTTAAACAGATCTTGCATTGAAACTCACCGGTGTGAATTATCTCATGAATTTTCAAAGTATGCATTTGATTGAAAGATTCTGAACAGACTTTGCAGTGAAATGATTTTTCACCAGTGTGAACCCTCTCTTCATGAATTTTTAAAAAACTATTTTTTCTGAAAGTCTTAAAACAAATGTTGCAACGAAACGGTTTTTCACCAGTGTGAATCCTCTTATGAATTTCTAATTTACGCATTTGACTAAAAGATTTCAAACAGATTTTGCATTGAAACTCATCGGTGTGAATTCTCTCATGAATTTTCAAATTAAAAATTTGACTGAAATATTTTGAACAGACTCTGCACTGAAAAGGTTTTTCACCAGTGTGAGTATTCTCATGACATTTTAAATTACGCATTTGACAAAAAGATTTTAAACAGATTTTGCATTGAAACTCACCTGTGTGAATTTTCTCATGAATTTTCAAAGTATATATTTGTCTGAAAGATTTTGAACAGACTTTGCAGTGAAATGGTTTTTCACCAGTGTGAATTCTCTCATGGATTTTTATATAACCCTTTTTGCAGAATGATTTTAAACAAATATTGCAATGATATGGTTTTTTACCAGTGTGACTCCACTCGTGCGTTTTCAATTGATATCCAGTACTGAAGGATTTAGAACAGACTTTGCATTGAAATGAGTGAACTTTCTGATGAGTTTTCAAATGGCTTATTTGTCGGAAAGACTTGGAACAGATTTTGCAATGAAATGGTTTTTCTCCTGTATGCATCCTCACATGGACCATCAAATTATCCGACCTAGTAAAAGCCTTGAAACAGATTTTGCACTTGAATCGTTTTTCACCAGTGTGAATGCTTTCATGAAGTTTCAAAAACCGCAGTTGATTAAAAGATTTCAAACAGATTTTGCAGTGAAATGGCATTTCACCAGTGTGACTCCTCTCATGCACCTTCAAAGTACCCTTATTACTGAAATATTTTAAACAAATTTTGCACTGAATTCCTTTCTCTGCCAAATCATTCATCTGGTGTTCTACAGAAAAATTATTGCCAATTGGCTCTGAACATAATGTACGTTTTATTTCATTGTCAGTTTCCATAGGAAGCACAGAAAGTCTCTGAGGTATGGCAGATAAGTCTAGTTCCTCCGTAACTTCACCTCCAGGTTTTGTTCCATCTTGTACTTCAAGTGGAAGTATTCTCGAAACTGAAAAAAGAACAGATTGTAATAAGCAATAATAAGGTGTTTGAAATCTATTGATAACTAATCAACAGAACTAATAGTTGATATTGAGGAAAAATAATGTCGTCGCCACTGGTATTTATTATTAAGTAGCTGACCCGACAGACGCTGTTCTTTCCAAATTACAATATTTTTTTGTGATCATTTTGTAAAGGACCACACACACACCTTATAGGAAAGTATTTGATGAAAATGGCTGAATTTTTCATATGTTGTACCTGCAGTTATCCTGAGTAAAAGATTCCATTGTCCCAACTCGATTGTATGACCAGATTCGACGCTAGAGGGCGCCAAATCATTAATTTTGTGATTTTTGGAGAAATTCAACTGAATAAAAAAACAGCAATATCTTATTTATATTCAATATTGTGTGCGCCTGGACATTCCTAAAATTCGCGAGAAATACTTTTCCATAATACAAAAAAATACGCCACTGTTTTTCAGGGTATAGTCAATAACTCACTCAACTCTTCAGTGAATGAATTCGCCTACGATGTTATAAGTTGATACAGTTTATCATTGAGGATCAATCAGAACGGTTTGTTGATCGACCAAAATATAATGAACAATTCTCGTTGACACAGCTTAATATAACCTTGATATCACTACAATAGGTAATTTGAAATGCATATTTTATAAATATAAAATAGAATAAAAATATGTTGCCAAATCTAACAAAAATACTGCATAAGGACTTGATTACAGAAAAAACCGAGTCAATTCAACATTACAAATAAATAAATAAGTTTATGTGGATATTTATAAAAACGATCCGTCAACGAATGACAATGACACCTAAATTTACCAAAAAAAATATAATTAAAGATTTCCCAGTTATCCATTATGATAAGGGGTTAGATAAATATACAGAGTGGGCCATTGAAAACGAAACAGCGGCTCTGTAGGTCGGCAGAACCGAGTTATATAAAAACGCTCGGACACGACAACAACATTTTCGAGGGGGACATCGTTCGCGATGAAATTCACCCGAAATACATTCAATCCCTCGGAGCTGTAACCGCCACCTCTAATTTTTTAAATGGCAACATATGGCAAGTGATACCTCATTTGAAAGGAATTTTCCTTCTTAATATCAAACAACAAAAATAAATTAATTCTATCGATTCGTTTTCGAGATATAGGAACTTGGGAAATCACTTTTTAATCACTCAATCAATTAAAACAATATCTGATAAAGCAACTGTCGCAATAATCATTATTGTCGATGAATTAAATGTTCAAACTGTCTACCACCCATTTCCATACAATAGTACAATTTCTGTTCAAAATGAGACCTCACATTTCGTGCATTTCCGGCGTTATTCGACGGCATTCTTCAATAATTCTACGTCGCAAATCTTCCAGAGATTCTGGTTTGGTTGCATAGATTTTGTTTTTCAAGTGACCCCACAGGAAAAAGTCGAGTGGGGTTAAATCTGGAGATCTGGCTGGCCACTCTATAGCGCCTCTTCTTCCAATCCAACTTCCAGGAAACATTCTATCGAAAAACGCCCTAACAGTCTGTGCATAGTGTGGAGGTGCCCCGTCTTGTTGAAATTTCAAGTGGTCTTCATGGTAACCATCGTCATTTTCAGTGATGTCTACTAATTGTGGATAAACAAATTGATTCAATAATTCCAAATAAGTTTCTCCTGTCAGGTTACCGTCGAGAAATACTGGTCCAATCAAACGGTCCCCAAAAATACCGGCCCAGACATTGAGTTTTTGGGAAGTTTGAGTATGGACTTCGTGGAAAACATGTGGATTGGCATCTGACCAATAACGACAATTATGACGATTCACAGTCGAATTTAAAAAGAATGTAGACACATCAGAAAAGCAGATGTTGAAAAGGAAATTCTCATCAGCATCTATTTTCGTAGTCATAATTTCACAAAATTCCTGTCGCCTATCAAAATCATCTTCATTCAATTGGTGTACCAAATGTATTTCGTAGGGGTGGAATTTGTGATGTTTCAGGATTCGGCGGATACTGGTTCTACTGATATTGGTAACACTAGCCAATTTCCTTGTGCTCAATGTTGGGTCTGCATGAACTTGTCCTAAAAGTTCAACTTCAACAGGTTCATTTCTCACCGGAAATTTACGTTCTGGGTCTCTGGGTCTCGTTTCTTGTTGGCTACTGATCGAGTTTGACGAAATTTTTGCACTAATTCTTGAACGTATTTTCTAGCAACAAGTTTATCTGGATGCGTTTCATTGAACAAATTATCTGTACACGGTTACCGCACTCATCATTCTTAAATAAAAAATTTATTATTTCAACTCTTTCCGCTATCGTATACACCATTATTGAGGAAAGATATTCAGCAGCTTTAATCAAGTAATTCACTCTAATGTCGTTCAGTCAACGATCAGTTTGACACTATTAGACGTCCACAATTGCGATTTGGCGAAAAAAATTATCTCATACATGTTATTGTTGTACGCGCATTGGAGTCGAATTAGAGTCTTTTTATCGATTCTCAAGACCCTTAACATTTTTTCGATCAAGTAATTGAGGAGGAAATAAATATTTGAAACGGAATTGCATGTTATTTGTTGGTAAACAGTTAGATCATTTAATTCCTTGACAATAATAATTATCTTTAAACAGTTGCATTGTTAGATCTTATTTTTGTTGATTGAGTGAATAAAAAGTGATTTCCCAACTTCAAGTTCCTATATCTCGAAAACGAATCGATAGAATTAATTAATTTTTGTTGTTTGATATTAAGAAGGAAAATACCTTTCAAATGAGGTATCACTTGCTATATGTTGCCATTTAAACATTTAGGGGTGGCGGTCACAGCTCCGAGGGATGGAATGTAATTCGGGTGAATTTCATCGCGAACCATGTCCCCCTCGAATATGTTGTTGATGTGTCCGAGCGTTTTTATATAACTCGGTTCTGCCGACCTACAGAGCCGCTGTTTCGTTTTCAATGACCCACTCTGTATATTATAACTGTAGATGTCGTTAGTAACCTTTTGTTATATATATTTGTACATTTATAGTTTGAGATCAGGTGAATGGGTCCTGATAGAATTCTTCCAACATATAATAGGCTTTTTCAACCAAGAGATTTTTACTTTTTTTCTGAAGTGAGTACCATTTTGTATTTCTTTTATGGTGCTAGAAAGATGATTGAATAATTCTCTGCTTTTGTAGATTAGTGAATTTTGTGTTAGGGAGGATATAGGAGTTGGAAGTGGGATATGTAGTGATAATCATGTTTTATGTATTGAGTTAGATTTTACTGTCTTTATACTTTTTGTGTATGAGACATACTGTGACAGTGTTAAAATTCTCTGTTCTAAAAATAATGCATGGCACAAATCACGATAATTGACTTTGCATAAATACCTTATCGCCCTTTTCTGCAAAATAAAAACCCTATCAAAGAGATATTGTGAACACATTCCCCAAAAGCAAATACCATATCTTAGATGGGCTTCAACCAATGAATAGTAAACCTTTCTAGCATTAGCAATATCTAGCTCGTTAGAGACAACTCATACAGCATAGCAGCCTGCTGTTTGCATAATTGATTTATATGGCTTTCAAATCTTAATTTTCCGTCAATATGCAACCCTAAAAACTTGTTATCTGAAATATTTGTAATTGTGCCATTCTCCAATTGAGTTTCATTGATATCACATTTGCTTATATTGAACGAAAGGAGATTCTTTACCTTGTTTAGGTCCACACTGATGTTGTCATGCAGATCCGTAATGTTTTTGTTATGCCAGAGGATTGTGGTGACATCCGCAAAAATAGTGAATTTGCCCTGGATATCCACTTTGGCCAAAACAAAATGTTTTTGTAGCAAGGCACTTTTTTGGCAAAATAACTTACTGACTGATTCCCAATCTTGTTAAAATTTCAATCAATCTCCTACAAAGATCTCCTTAAAAATTTTCATCCAAATGATACTTATTTTCGAGAAAATATAACATTTGAAATTTTGCTAATTTTCACTCAGTATATAATTTGATAGGACCTAAGGTTTCAAGACAAGCCCAAGTTGATGACAATTTTTTTTTAATCACAAATAATTATATTTTCCATTTGTTGCACTCTTTTTCAATGTCACTGTACCTATATCCAATAATTTTCTAATAAACATACGAAGAAATAAGAGAAATAAAAAGAAATCAGAAGCAACATATCAGACAGCATGTTCTAAGAGTTCAGCTATATAACCTTTCTGTCCTTTGTTACTGACTATAAATAGGACGATACAATACCAATTGAAGTTCTAGTAATTTTCTGTATTGGTAATATATTCATTCATTTCAGAAATGTTCTTTCATTCAGGTCAATACTTGTCTTGTGATTGAGTAGTATACAAAATTCGATTCTTATCAGGTTCATCACTTTCTTGACCACTTTAATATCGACTGCTATCACATTTTATTTAAAAATAAATAAAAGAATAAAACATTACCTGTGGTGAGGCCAAGAGAAGAACGTTCCACATCCCAAGTCATATCCTCACCACAAAAATTATAGAATAGGGACTCATTTTGGCAGCTACATTCGATTCTACAACTTGTGGATGTGAAGAAATCTGTTTCCCTAGCAAATCTTTGGTAACACACTTCGCAGAATCTAAAATCTTTAGAGTTTTCCTCATCGGTTACACTTTCGATGTCTCCGTAAAAAATGTCAATGTCATCATTTTTCATTTGTACTGTGGTAAATACACTTGTTGATGAATTTTCGGAAAATTTGGAATGACCTAAATCTTCTAGGTTCGGATGCGTCACATCAAGCTCTTCTTCATTTTGATATTTGTAGCTTATGGTAGCAAGTTTATCTTTATGATCTACATCTGATTCACTATCAGAACTGATGCATACAGTGAAGATATCAATTTCGTGGAGCTCATTTTTCACTGCATCCTTACAGTTGATTTTCTCTTCATCTTGCCCAAATCCAGTTTTACGACTTTTACGAGTATCCATTATTAAATTAATAAAATTATACTTGTGGTGGATGAATGGTTAGATTATCCTCATATCTAAAGGAGTAAATTAAGGAGGTTTGATTATTTTCCCGCTGCCGACACTGTAAATAGTCCATACGTCCATACAATACAGGCTTAACAACAAAGGTAAATATGTCATTCATTCATTCGATTACTATTCATCTTTACAACAGAATGTCAGAAATCAGAATGTAAATAGTGTCATTTACAATTTACATGCCTAGGATAATAATAGGTTTGTTCATTGAAGATTGCTCTAGTTGATCGAGATCAAAGACTGTCAAAGAGAGTAAACAGCATAGACAAGAGTTATATGTAAACAGTAAACTAATGGTGGATTTATGCAACAATCATAAGTCATAAGTCTTTAGTCATAAGGAAGAATATTCGTCAATGATTGGTTGGTCCGTATATTCCAACCAATCATTGACGAATATTCTTCCTTATGACTAAGACTTATGATTGCTGCATAAATCCACCATAACAGCAAAGAATATCTACAATACTTATTGTAGATCAGAGATATTATTTGCTAATTGCTAACAGGAGGGTTTAATAAGCTCTAGCCAATCAGAATCTTGTAGCATCGAGTATCGACGCGTCATAGTGACGTACTTGAACATGAGTACAGAGTCGAACTCGACCCAAGAAACAAAACTGTCCTTGTTAGATTAGTCTCTTTGGATCGAGATCACTTACACATATGGTCATCTCTCTCTAACACTAATTGTACTTCATAAGTCTTTCTCTTTTGAAAATATCAACTTCAAACCAGTGGAGCAATCAGAGTCACTGAAATGATGACTGGTATGCTCGTCAGGCTACGCAACTGGATTTCTCATGGAGGCCGCCATGTTTGTCTTGTGCCTCCTCGCAGTAGATGAGACTTTTTGATGTCATTCCTCCGAGCAATAAAAGATATAGAGAAGGCTTTTCTGTCTCTTTTTCGAAAGCAACATACCCGACGTTGTTTACAAATATCTCAGCCCGTCTCATGTTAAAAAGGGCATTGTCGGAAATATTCGTTTACACTCGGTGATCAGGTTGGAATTCCGTATTATATTCACTCTTAACTTGGCAACATGTTTGTTTACGTCCGTTTACGACTTATTTGTTGTCTTGTCAAATCAAACCATGGGCGTCGCAGCATGGTAATCATGGCATAAACCATAGTTGACCTTTTCATTGATATTAATAAGTTGATTTTTATTGAATTTGCTCATTTTCATCTCGATTTTGAGAAAAAAATACTCTTTTTGTTGAAATAGCTGTAAAAAAACTATGTTACTATGTAAATCGACTGAACGATCACCTATCAATAATTAGGAAAAAACTTGTTGAAATGTAGGTATACTAAAAAGTAAGTAAGTAAGCAAACTCACTCTTCATTAACCAAATTCAAATCATAAGCCACTAGCTATATCTAATGGGTATTGGAATGTTTGTTGACATCCAGGGATTATCAAGTACGTAATCCGTTCATCAAAAGTTTTCGATATTCCCATTTGAAAAAAAAATTATATACACGGAATATCACATATATCAATATGAATAATCGATCTGGAATGTTGTCGGTGACGTATTGCTTCTAGTAAAACCGGACGTGGACATAAAATTATTTACTGTGAATGGAACACTGTGAATCATCGCAGGTTTGAAATCTAATTGAGTAGTGTTTTTAATCTCTTGAGGGAGCCCATACTCCTTCCTAGTTTAGGTAGATACCTCATTGAATTTCTTCAATCCTTTTGGAGATGCAGGAAGTTAAATAATAACTACATAAGAAATTATCGATTTTCTACCGACAGACTTGTAATATCGATCGCTCCCTAAGCCTAACTCCACACAAGTTAAGAAATAAATTTTTACAACTCTAAAAAAATGTATTAATCTGCCTCAGGATATCAATAACCTGAATTCAGAAAAAAAACATCAGAAAAAGAGTTAGAGAGTTACTAGCTTACTACACTTTGGATGCGTATTAATGATACACTTTCATCATAAATTTGAATGTAATCTCTTATGTGTATTATAGTTTATGCGTAAACTCTTACGTGTATTAATTCATGTATATCGTATATAAAGAGTATAGTATAGTTTACTAATGTGATTCAAAGATTTGGAGATTTTGACTTTTTTACTTCAGCACTTTCATTTATTTTTTCAGTATTTAAGACCTTATTCTATGCTTTATCAGCAATAATCTAATTCTTCGCACAATACAGTATTTTTGATTGATTGAACCATCAAAAGTAAGTGTTCATTGCTTTGAAGCAATTTAGTTTGTTTGCCACACAGCAATAATCCCTATCTTTCTGCGTTCACAATTGACGAATAAAAGTCATTAAAAGATCGTTGTTAGTTCGTCGTGCAGTTTTTTTGTCTTTTACTGGTGTTCAAACAAATTTTTGTCAATTTGATAGTTAATTTTGAAATAAAAAAGTCACATTGTCAGTCAGATTTGAATTTCATTTAAAAGATCAATTAAGGTGCATTTAGTCAACATCATTTTAAAATTGTGCTTAAATATATGTCAAAAACGAAAGTTGAATCTGTTATATCAAATGGCGCCATTTATACAACAATGTTAAGTTTATGCTAAAAACCTTTGATGTTGCCGCTATGTTTATGATAATGCTTGTGCTAAAGTTGACTAAATCCACCCTTAGTCGACAAAAGTAGACAAAATCGTTTACATTGGTCCTTTGAACTATTGAACAAGCCCTGCGGATAAAAGCTCTCGACAAGAAAACCAAAAATTTTCAAAAAGATGGACGATCAGTCAAGAAGAACTCGAAGTCAAAAATGGATCAATAAAAATTTGAATCCTGATTTTGAGTGGCCGCTAGGTTTTGGGATGTCTTCCGAACCTGGCATGAGTTCATCCAGAAATAATTGTGAAATGACGGAACCCACGACAGAAGCAAAGGATACGAACAAAATATCCTCGAAAGTATCTGAGAAAAGTCTTAGAAGTAGTTCGACACATTCTCGAGTTTCTGCTACCTCAAGTATTGATATACAAAGGAAAAAACTCGCACTCGAGGCTGAAAAGAGAAAACACTACCTAGAAATGAAGATGTTAGAAATAGAAGTGGAGAAACAGAAATATTTCCAACAAATAAAATTAGTGGAAATGGAAGCTCAAGTACGTGAAGCTGAAATAACCCAAAATGAAGAAAGAAGATCAGTATCTACAAGGACTTCAATGTCAAGACAAGAGAATAGAAATGTATATCCAGAAGATATCGTTTTGTCATCAGCTTCTTGCAAGAATCAGAATAAAACATTCAATAACTCGGACAATATTTCTCATTCATCTTGCATGAAATCATTTGTGGCCGACTGGGTTGAAAAAGTTCAGCCTTTGGACAGTGAAGAATGGGAAGAAAAATGCGCATTAAAGTCACCTCCATTAGAAAAATCTGAAGTCAGTCAGTTATGCGAAACATTAAATACTATGCTCAAAAACGTTAACACAAACAATTCATATTCGTCGAAGAATGAAAAATTTTTCACAAGACATTCAGTGGAAAAAGATTTCCCGATATTTGATGGAAGATGTGAAGATTGGCCTACGTTCATCTACAGTTTCAAGAGGATATCAGAACTGTGTGAATATACTGATGAAGAGGCAATGATCAAGCTCCAGAAATGTCTGAGGGGTGAGGCACGGTCAGCAGTTGCAGGGATGCTCATCAGTCCACAAAATCTACATCAGGTGATAGAGACATTGAAGATGCGGTTCGGAAAACCAGAACAAATTATAGAAACCCTATTGATGAAAGTGAAATCTATTTCTTTTGTCAAAGAAAATGACATGGAAAACCTCATTAGCTTATCGAGTCATGTAAGCAATGTTGTTAGTACAATAAAATCCTTGAATTATGAAGCTCATCTCCAAAATCCAATGATCTTGAAGGAAATCATTCAAAAACTTCCCGATATGCTCAAGCTCAGGTGGGGAGAAGAAGTTCATCTGAAAAATGGTATAGTAAACCTGGAAAATTTCAGCGAGTGGCTAACAAAAATAGCAAATGCTGCTTGTTACGTATCAACATCCAAGAAAGTCATTTTCAATTCAAAATCTTTTCCAAAAATGAATCCACATCGTTACAAAAATGATCGAAAATTCGAAAAATCTTTTATAGTATCTTCGACAGCTACAGCCAAAGAAGAATGTAGATATTGCAATCAAAAGGGGCACAAAATAGACGATTGTGCAGTATTCAAGACAGACGATGTAGATACAAGATGGAAAATCATAACAGACAAAAAATTGTGCTTTTCATGCTTGAAAAACAACCATCACTTACTGAAATGCAGATTTCGGAGAAGTTGTGGGATCAATAATTGTACGAGGCCACATAATAGATATCTCCATAAAGACGAGCAAAATAAATCTTCCACAAATGAACAAAGACTTGTTGAAGAAGCCAATATATCACCCGAATCGAATGCTACAGGTAGTAATCAAAGTGTTCTTGCTACAAGTCCTGGCCAAACGAATGTGCTCCTGAGAATGGTGAATGTTAAACTTCATGGTCCAAGAAATACAATTTTCGACACAGTAGCCCTTTGTGACGATGCCTCTACAGTTACATTAATGGATCAATCCATTGTTGATAGGCTGAAAGTGAAGGGAACTGTGGAACCTCTATGTTTACAGTGGACTAACGATGTTGTAAAAACGAATGAAGATTCACTACGCTTTGACCTAAGAATATCAGGAAATTTTCAAGGTGCTAAAACATTTTTGATGAAAAACGTCCGATCGGTTAAAAACCTCTCATTACCACATCAAAACATCAAATATGAAGACTGGCAGCAATGTTCCCATCTGAATGGATTACCCATAGAAGACATTAGATCTAGGCCCATGATTTTAATTGGTCAAGACAACATTCGATTGACTGTTCCACGGAGATTAGTTCAAGGTCCCGAGAATCTTCCTATTGCGACGAAGACATATCTAGGTTGGATTCTACACGGAAAATTTCATGGACAGAAAATCAGGAATCATCACACGTTCCATATTTGCGAAAGTATCACAAATGAAGATGAACTCCACCAACTTATCAAAAACTCATTTGCCATGGATGCTTTTGGACTTTCAGTAGCATCGAACCTAGAAAAAGGCAAGAAAGATGAAAGGGCCATATCTATACTAAATTCTACCATACAAAATTTAGGAAATAGATATCAAATTGGACTCCTTTGGAAAGAAGACATAGTGTCTCTTCCTGAAAGTAAATCCAGTGCTTTGCGACGGCTGTACTGTGTTGAGAAACAAATGGAAAAAAATGCTATTTACAAAAAGAAATATATTGATAATATTCGGAAATACGTAGAAAAAGGTTATGCTAGGAAGTTGAATAGAGAAGAGGCAGCGATTCATGGACCGAGAACGTGGTATTTGCCACATTTTGGAGTAATCAATCCTAACAAGCCAGACAAGCTAAGATTCGTTTTTGATGCTGCGGCAAAATCACAGGGAATCAGTCTAAATTCATGTCTTCTTTCCGGACCTGACTTTCTTCAACCTATAACGGCAGTCCTACTGAAATTTAGAGAACGAAAAATAGCATTTTCAAGTGACGTTAGAGAAATGTTTCATCAAGTTGTGATAAGACCTGAAGACAGAGATTCTCAACGTTTCTTGTGGAGAGATGGAAACCGTGACATAGAGCCAGAAGTTTATCAAATGCAAGTTATGATATTTGGGGCAACGTGTTCACCTACCTGCGCTCAGTTCGTGAAAAACCTCAATGCAGAACAATCTAGACAGACAAAGAGAGTCATCGATGCTATCACCAAACGACATTATGTGGACGACTATTTAGACTGTGTGGATTCTCCCGAAGAAGCGTTTCAATTGATTTGTCAAGTCAGACAAGTACAGCTGTCAGCTGGTTTTGAACTTGTCAATTGGACAACTAATTCGAGAGATCTACGAAAACTTATGTCACTTGATCATGAATTGAAAAAAGACTTGAATCTCGATTCTGATTCGTCACTACAGCGAGTGTTAGGACTTTTCTGGGACCCGACTGAAGATAAATTTGTGTTTAAGGCGAAAATTGACAAAGACGCTGTAAAAACGCCAACCAAGAGGAACATTCTGAGGATCGTCATGTCTGTTTTCGATCCTTTAGGCTTAATAGTCAATTTCACAGTCCGTGGTCGTATTTTAGTACAGGACATCTGGAGAACAGGAATTGGTTGGGATGACCACATTGATAATGAGATCCTCAAAACTTGGACGTCGTGGCTAAGTGATCTACGAAGTATTGATGAAATGACCATTCCGAGATGTTATTCACCAAGAATTCCTAATGCTTCAAGAATAGAACTCCATACGTTCTGTGACAGTAGTAAAAAAGCCTTTGCTGCTGCAGTCTATATAAGAGTCATCAAGGAGAATGATATCGATGTAGCACACGTTTCCGCCAAAGCAAGAGTTTCGCCAAGTAAACCACTTTCCATTCCACGACTAGAACTTCAGGCTGCGTTGATGGGTAGTAGGTTAACAAGAACTGTGAAAGAAGAACTTGACATAAAAATCGATAAAATATACTACTGGACCGATTCAACTACAGTATTATACTGGATTCAGGGAGACGGGAAGAAACTGGGAGAATTTGAAGGCCATCGAGTGGGAGAGATCCAAGAACTTACAGAAACTTCAGAATGGCATTGGATACCATCGAAATGCAATGCAGCTGATAAAGCGACAAGGACGTATAACGAAGACGGTAGTAATGTGACAAATTTTGAAGAATGGTTTGATGGACCCAAATTCCTAAAACAACTGGATGAAACGACTTGGCCAACGAAAGATGTACCTGAAACAAAAGACTTAAATTTAGAAACAGATTTTGAAATTGTCGAAAGTGTAAATATCACAACCGATATAAAAGAGACATATTTACCTGACATTGAAAAATTTTCTAATTGGAACAAATTACTGAGAGTCACAGCATGGCTGATAAAAATAACGAAAGTTTGGATTTCAAAAATACGAAAAGAAAACTGTTCTAAGAGACTGACTGTGGAGGACATTAATGAAGCTGAAATTATATGGATACAAAAATGTCAGCAAGATAGTTTTCCAGGAGAGCTGAATGAGCTCAAAAGACAGAAGCCGATCAGCAGGCATAGCCGCTTGAGAACATTGACACCGATGCTAAATGGAAGAGGTATAATAGTACTAGGAGGACGAACAGACTTGGCTCCAACTATGAGGGAATCAACAAAACGACCGCCAATTCTACCAAAAAGACATCGATTTACAATACTTTTCCTCAAACATCTTCACGAGAAATTTGGACATCAGGGAATTGAAACTGTTTTCAGTGAATCCAGACAAAAATATTGGATAATCGATGGCAGGTCAGCGGTAAAATCAGTTTTTTCAAGTTGCCAATTTTGTAAATTGAAAAATCCGAAGCCTATGATTCCTCTTATGGGACAAATGCCAGCTGAAAGACTTACGCCGAACGTGACACCTTTTACATTTACTGGCATGGACTTTTTTGGACCATTTCTAGTTTCCGTAGGCCGAAAGAAGGAAAAAAGGTGGGGCGTTATTTTTACATGCCTGTCAATTAGAGCCGTCCACTTGGAAATAACACATAATATGACGACATATTCAGCTATCATGGCAATCAGAAGGATGATAGCAAGAAGAGGTAAACCACAACAGATATTTGCAGACAATGGGACAAATATACGAGGTGCTTCGGAAGAATTAAAAAGAGCTCTAGATGAAATAGATCATAAGCAAATAGGGGATGATATGCTGAACCGTGGTATTTAGTGGAAGTTCATACCGCCTGCAAGTCCACACATGGGAGGAGCATGGGAACGGCTCATACGTTCCGTAAAAAATACATTCCATACCATTCTGAGAGAACAACAACTCAAAGATGAACTTATGCTTACCCTATTCGCGGAAGTAGAGAATATGTTGAATACAAGACCCATCACAAAGATTTCTACAGATCCTGATGATTTTGAGGCGCTGACACCCAATAATTTTCTCATTGGATCTAAAAATGATGTGGACCAACTCGGAGCAAATTATGACTTGCGGAAGGAATGGAGGAAAGTACAGACTCTGAAGATTGAATACTGGAAGAGATGGGTAAAAGAGTATTTACCAACTTTCACAAAGAGAAACCGTTGGTCCGTAGATAATGAGCCTGTTAAAGAAAATGATATTGTTATTGTTATGGAAGACAATATGATAAGAAGCTCTTGGAAGTTAGGTCGAATTGTTAAAGTATTTCCTGGTCCCGATGGAAGAATACGTGTTGTTGATGTTAAAACAAAAAATGGAATTTTCAGGAGGCCAGTTGTCAAATTAGGAAAAGTTGCCGACTAAATGTCCTGTTCCAGAGGGGGAAGAAATGTTAGTTCGTCGTGTAGTTTTTTTTGTCTTTTACTGGTGTTCAAACAAATTTTTGTCAATTTGATAGTTAATTTTGAAATAAAAAAGTCACATTGTCAGTCAGGCTTGAATTTCATTTAAAAGATCAATTAGTCGACAAAAGTAGACAAAATCGTTTACAATCGTAGAAAAAATAGTGTATGCCATGGTAGTAGACATGGCATTTCAACAATTCTAATGTCATTCGCAATTGTCACTTATTTTTGTACCTATCCATCGTAATAAAATATGTTACTCATCTCCTGACAACACTCGTAGAGTGTACTCAAAGGCATAGCCTGTGAGGGTACATGGCGGATATTATTTGCCGTGGCGCTCCGGGGTGACTTAGAAATTATTGGTAGCGCATTCACTTTTTAACTCAGGGAAACCTACAGCACTTCCGCCAAGCATTAGACGTCAGGATTGACTTCTTGATAACACACTTGCTTTCTAACCAGGCATGTGGTCTCCTATCGATACCAATAATACATGTGAGAACAAATTTCTCTGCACCGACCGTGTCTAATTATACATATTTTTAATTAAAAATGAAACATAAGAAAATGTATTAGTACGCCACTGGTTCTACGCTTACGTCCGAATATCATAACAACAAATCTCCCCCTCCGAACTCGGAGTTTTACCCCTCACCAACAATCTGTAACAAAGGATAGTATTATGGAACTTTCATAACAAATGTGTGTTGTGATTATAGAAATGGCATCTCTATGTCTTTTACTGCTCGGAGTATCATTCCAGAATGACGTCACTGACATTTGCTGGAGGGGACACATTCTATTTAGTTTTCATTGTTTACTGGTAAACAACTGTCAATAGTTAGACTTTAATTAGTAATTAGTTCTTAAATATATTAATGTATCATCGTTTTGTAGTGTTGTTTAGTGTAGAATGCAGGAAGAAAGGGATCAGGTATATTTTTTTCCATTTCCGGCTGTTTTAACGAAGCATGGTGACTATTCAAATAATCTATTTGCACAACGCCACGGCGTTGCTTGGATTAATGCTTTAAAACGGGGCACCCTCAGTAAATCACAACTTTAAACTTGGCGTGTGTGTTCTTCGACATTTTATCGAAGGTTAGTTAGTGTATATCAGTTAATTTTTGTACATAAATGAGTTTCAAAAATAATTTTAGGAGAACCCAGTGCCTTTAAAGGTAAACATGCATCCTGACAGAATTCCTACCCAAAATATGGGCTACACCTGAATTGGGAAATCAAATGAGTCTGCAGCTTCTTGTTCTCCACTTTTTGTAGAAGAAAGTTAGTGTATATCAGTTATAATTTTATTATTAATTTTGGTACGGATCGCGATATTGTCTATAATACGAATTTTTCATAGTACCGACACTTGATAACACCGCTAAGGGATAAATAATGAGTAGTTCGAGGCATACTTGTTACAATTTTATCAAAATAGCCAGAAAACTAATCAATATGTATGCCCTCCAGCAAATAATATGGCCGACCTTTCAAAGTCACGTGTTCAGCTGTGGGACTGTAACTGATTTCGCATAGCGAATCGAAACGAAACGAAGCTAAACGAAGTACATGCTATCAGTTTCCGGCGTAACGGAAAGAGATAGCGTATGCTTCGCTTCGCTATCGCTATGCGAAATAAGTTACAGAGTCCCAGCCCTGAAATGGTCTGTAGTATTGTTTGAATCCAATATTAATCCCTTCAACTTCATGTCACTGTCAAATTAACCAAATGTGAATGTTAAAAATATTTGAGTTGTAAGAGTAAGGGCACTTATGTTGCCAATTCCAAAATGTATATGAGAAGATCCAAATATATAAGATTGGCTAAAGGTTTCCCCAAACCAACGCGGGAACTGGATGAATGCGAGACTAAATTCGATAGTGGGATATGTAAAAATACATACCAGTGTGATTATTCGTATTCTGAATTGCAGACAAGCAGATAGATATATATGGTTTGCTACGTTTACTGTTTTTCTGGCAGTTCGCACGGTTTCCATATTCCGTTCCCGCTCCCGCGTTCCCGCTTTGGTTTGACGGAACCTTAACTATCACTTCTATATAAACAATTGAATTGTTGTCTGTTTATTCGGTAACTGAAGTTACACGCACAAGCAACTTAAAATGAAATAGCGCAACGAATAATCATGAAGGAAAGGTAAAAAACAAACTTCAATCCAAGCAAATTCTGAGAAATGTCAACAAGCAGCGGGAAAAACGTAATAAGTAACACGGAATGTATCGACTGTTAACATCCTCGGCAAGCGACAAGCCTCGATTTTGCCTCGGCTCTTACTCGCTCACCTCGAATGTTAACACGTCCTTACATTCCTTGTTAAATAACTATTATATTAATTATTTATGAACTTTTAAGCACTGAGTACTAGTGGCACCAGGCTGCCAGAATGAAAATCCAAGATTTTTATAAGATTGTACTGATTGTAGTTGTACGTCCACAATAAAAAGCTTTTTACTGTAGTTGTACGTTGTACGATTTTCACTGGCGGACAGACATAGGATTGCAATCCTTGAAGTGCGCATGTCGCAACGTAGGTAGGTTTCAAGGAGACTAAACGTTATTTGACAAGGAGAGCCTAATCCCCATAAGACAATGGGGGCACTTATAGAAAGAGATGAAAGAACAGTTGTTACAAAAAGTGACGTAGTTGAACATGTCATGGCCGCCATTCTCCATAGACAGTGACGGACTAGCTCTTGGTATATGAGAGTTACATGTGAGTTTTGTTTCTTGGTTCGAGTTCGACTCTGTACTCATGTCCAAGTACGTCACTATACCGCGTCGATTCTGATTGGCTAGAGCTTATTAAACCCTCCTGTTAGTTTACTCTCTTTGGGTAGGTTTTGCACAATTTTTCCTTGTGAAAATACATTTTGTGAGGAGTAATTTTTAGTATGATCTAACCAGAATGAACTTACCTGCATGCGCACTACATGGATTGCAATCCTATATCTATCCGTCGATCGATTTTCTACCCTCCGCGCGTTCGTTAAATGCAAATCTGACAGCTCTATTCAACTGGGGTACAATTACGAACACTCGATCTGTAGTGAGTTTGACATATGTCAGATTTTAGCACCAAAATATATTGCAACTTGAGTCGATATCAATGGTCTATTATATGGTAGATATAATTCACTGAAATGAAATTATGATATTCATATTAGTCGTATTATAATTTCATATCAGTGATATAATTCCATTCTATATAAGTTTGGGCAATAGAGCGTGTTATTGAGCGGGACATGTAGAGTCGCCAGGGACGGTCTTAGGATTTTTGAATTCCTGTTCCTGAATATGGCATAAGTTGTATGTAATAGCATTTGCAATATAATAGTTTTACTTAAATGATATATACAGAAAACCAATAATTGAATTCTAGAAAATAGAAATATTGAGTGTATGTCTGATAAAAACCCTAGGTCTATTATTTTGGGCCTTCTCGCAACCAAGTAGGGAGAAATTATTGTGATCGTCAAAAAATTCAAATTTGATTGTTTGATGGGAATTAATTCTAGTCTATTCTTCTGTAAATCGGTAAAAACAAACTTTCAATTTGTGTCCATCGGCCTCACGCCTAAATCGTTTCACCCTTTATACTCGAAATCTATATCAGAGAGTGAGGAAATATATTTTTTAAGGAAGGCATATTTTTGATTTTCGAAATTCTGAATATTGAAGGTGGTTTTAATGAATATTTGAGTAATTTGGGTATAGTAACACTAAGCAAAGTAACATTCATTCAATATTTCAGTAACCTTTCATGGTAATGTGTAATGATACATCAGAGTTTTCTGCTACCTTACTGCAAAGGTTTAGCAACTACTGAAACGGACGTTCAGCAATATTACAAATGGTATATGCCATTATCAATTATTCCAGCAAGGTTTCTGCAACATTGCCTATATAATTACAGGAAAATTGAAAATGTGATATTGAAAATGATGTCTTATGACAATGTTGCAGCAACTACTGAAATGGATGTAATCTTTCATAATTAGTAATTGCAGCAAGGTTACCGCAACATAGAATATAAATTAGTGGAAAATAACATATTCAATATTTTTATATAGCAGCAACTTACCACCAATCTTGTCTATTCCTGCTTTCCATAACATAACAGTAATATTTCATAAATTACGTTCAAGTAGGTTTGTTCGCTACTGAAGAATTTTTGGATTTTCACTACTGGCTACTAATATTGATAGAAAATGAATACAATCTTCATGGGAGACAGATCATTCAGTATTGATGTGTCCTCTATGGAAATCAGATTCATCATTTTCTAGTTTTTAGAAACAAGCAGTGACAACCCAAAAACTCTTCTGAAATGATACCTATTAATTTGAATGTCCATTTAAATCTTGGAGATCAAAAAGACAAAAATTTGATATTGAAACCTTTAATTAAAATATCACAAAACAACAAATAAGTACTCATATTGAAATGTCATATTTAAAATAAAAATCTGTTTGGCCTTATCAGGCACCTGAAACAAAAAAATCATTGAATTGAATGTGTAGCTTAAATATCGACATCTCGATCTACTACCTAACGCTACAAGTAACGTGTTTTTGCGAATTGTAGCCAAGCCATCACATTTATTTGAAATGCATCATCTCTGATGCATGGAGATGAATTTCTCACTGCATCTGGAACAAAATTTTTATAAATAAATATATAATTTGTCAACTCAACAATTATGGTCTTATTTCAATAGAGAATGTACAATTGAACTTGTCCTTGATTATGACACTATTGTACGTCCTTACATATTTGCTTTATATTCAAATTGAACTGACTCGAATTTTAAAATTTGTTTAGATTTCAATTCTTTGATTCTGAAATTGTCTGTTTTGTTGATCCAATTGCAAAACATGGCACAATGATTTGTGAAAAAACGTTCAAGACTTGTTCCAACACAAAACTTTTCATTCAAGCCACTAATATATTGAAAAACCTGCCACTAAAATCGAGATGTAAAAGTATTCCACATCATTTACAAATGTAAAAGTACCTTTCACTACTACCAGATTTATTCTCAATATAAGGAGAAAAAAACATTCCCCTAATAAACGCAGAGTGAGCATACCAGACCATCCTAACCTAAAATAATATTTGATGTATCGCCTTACCTTACATGAAGATGCCTTAAATTTATTAGCATTATCCACTATCTGCTTCAACACTCAATGAACTCTTAATCAAAAAACAAAATTGCAGAAGAACAGGTACTTTTCTTAGGTACCTAGGTTAAGAACGAAAGTATCCAAAACGAAACTAACGCAAATGCACTACACACACCAACAATATAATTTACAATATCAAAATGGCGCGAGGCGCGTGCTTGTCTGGGATCTGGGTTACTCAGGTTACTGGGTCGCCCCGTTAGGTGGCATCTCATGAAGACCGGGAAATTCAAAACCGGTTGGATTTCTGATAAATGAAATATGATTTCAAGTTTCTTTATACTTACCATTTAAAATTGTCCTAGCGTATCATTTTGTATATTTCTGCGATGATGCAATCGAAAATTGAAAGTGTATTGTGTTTTCTAAATACTGTCAATATTGTTTGAGGTTAGCTTATGTATGGTTGTAAATATCATGGAATTTCAAACTCAGTGCAACATTGCGATTTGAACTTGTTCGATAGTTCCAAATGTAACTTGCACTCACATTGTTCGTAGATAGTTTCTGTATTGTTGCATTTACAATGAACTTTCATGGATCATGTAACATTGCACTTGAAACTCAATCTATAGCTTGCTGTAGTAGACTTGTCTGTAGTTTATTCTGTTATTTTTAAAAACTTAAATATAGCATTGAGCTTTATGCAATATTATATTTTCATTTTACGATGGCAAGCCATACATAATATTGTGGCAATATTTTGTAACAATACATGCTTAGTGGGATAACCTTTGTGTTTAAGAGATTACAAATGCTTTTGTTATGAATGATGTGAAGAACCAAATGTATGTGGTGATTTTGAATCATATTATGTGATGAAAGAATCTACTTTTACAAATTGATTGATTAATTAGTTATTAATGCGAAAAAGTATGTACATCATTTTTGTTGAAAAACGGAAATGTCCTTGAATGGAAATATAAAATTGAGAAAAATCTATCAAATATAGTTTCTCGGGTAAAAAACTACATTTTTGCATTCAGTCAGAGGTTCTCATTTATCATTGTAAATGTTGTTGAATCGCATTAAATTCAAATGACATTTTTTTTAATAAGACGTAAGCTTATCGAATGTTGAGAGAAATAAATATAAAATTTAAAAAGTCAAATGTTTGAGGATATTTATTTTGTTTCACTTTGTTTTAAATAAGGAGGAATGCTAGGATTGGAGGAAAAAGGACCATAATCATTCTCAACACATTTTATTTTCTAATTTTACAAACTAATTTTTATGAGACGAAAATTGTAGTATTTTGTTTCAAAATCTATTGATGGGAAAACATAATCAATTTTGTAAGTGTTTTTCTCTTCAGTTCACCTCTAATTTCGTCAGTTTGAAACATTGCAATATTGAAAAATCTAATTCTGGTGTAAATTCTTGTTATTGCTTACATCATTTTCATTTTGTGACTCACCTCATAGGGAGATATATCGAAAATGTGTTTTTTTTATGAAGCTGAATAATTTTTCATCCTGGAATAATATTGATGAAGTTTGGTGTATGAAGGTTTCCACAAAATTAATTTCATTTGGTATAAAATTATCGGTAATTGCAAGAATCTACCGGATTCTTGTCTCAAAGAAAATACAAATATCTATAACATTTTGTGAATTCCTTTGAGACCACCTCTATCTTTTCTATTCAATAATTTGAAGTTTACTGCATCTGCAGAAGATTCTGTAATGTCTTCAATTATGGACAAACATACATTTGATAATTCTTTTTATAGATTTAATGACAAATCCTTATAAAAATGTTTAACCACATTTTCTGTCAGAGTACTCAAAGACGGGAAAAATGAAATTAAATGATAAAATTATCCTTTTTCGATCATGTCGTTGACACCAACGTCATATTTCATTTATAATGGAAGTTCACCTAAATTCAAGTCTGCATAGAAACACAGAAAACATAACAAATGGCAAGCAAAGCAATTACAAAACACGAAAACAAACTAGGTATCAACAACTGCTAAAACGTAACAATGCCAAAAGCCGACATTGTTTTCTTTCTTCTCTTGATATGCGAAGATTTGATTTTAACGCGGTGTTGCCAAATTTACTGGATTTCCCACAATTACCAGCCCTAACCACAGATGGTATTCCGAACTTCATTTGGAACACGAAACGAAATCTTGGTAACAACGTGACCAGAGAAATCATTAATGCGCAAGCGCAAAATTTTGACATCATCACACATCATCATTTCCCTATGAGGGGTAATTTGACTGAATCTCGGACAGCGTGTTTGGCGTTCGAGTGTTTATTATATTTCTATGGATTCTATGCCAATTTTTCTTATTAATTAGCGAGCTTTTGCAACAAACTCATTTTTGACCGGTGTGACTCCTCTCATGAACTTTCAAATTATACTGTCGAGTGAATGATTTAGAACACACTTTGCAATTAAATGGTTTTTCACCGGTATGAACAGTCTCATGAGCCTTCAAAGCACGCGTGCAATTGAAAGATTTAGAACAGATTTTGCAATGAAATCCTTTTTCAACACTGTGACTCCTCTTATGTGATTTTAAGTATTGAGTTCGACTGAAAGATTTTGAACAAATCTCACACTGATATGGTTTTTCTCCTGAATGAATCCTCAAATGGACCCTCAAAGTACCCGCATAAGTGAAATCCTTGGAACAGATTTTGCAATGAAATGGTTTTTCACCTGTGTGGCTTCTCTCATGTACTTTCAAAGTAGACATTAGAGTGAAAGATTTGGAACAAATTTTGCAAGACGGGTTTTCACCAGTGTGACACATACCATGGATTTTCAAAGCACGCATTTCACTGAAAGATTCTGTACAAATTTTGCAACAAAATGGTTTTTCTCCAGTATGACCTCGCTCATGAGTTTCCAAAGTACCTATTGCAAAGAAAGATTTTGAACAGAATTGGCAGTGAAATGGTTTTTTACCAGTGTGACTCATCTCATGCATTTTATAATGACCCGATTGACTGAAAGATTTTGAACAAATTTTGCATTGATATGGTTTTTCTCCTGAATGAACCCTCAGATGGACCCTCAAACTACCCAAAGAAGTAAAAGCCTTGGAACAGATTTTGCAATGATATGGTTTTTCACTAGTGTGACTCCTCTTATGTGCTTTCAGAGTAGACGTTCTAGTAAAAGATTTTGAACAAATTTGGCAACAAAATGGTTTTTCATTAGTGTGACCCCTCTCATGAACTTTCAAAGAACGCATTTCTCTGAAAGATTTTGAACAAATTTTGCAACAAAATGGTTTTTCACCAGTATGACTCATCCTATGAATTTTCAAATAGTACGATTGGCTGAAAGATTTTGAACAAATTTTGCAACAAAATGGTTTTTCACCAGTGTGACTCATCTCATGAGTTTTCAAATGTCCCGATTGGTTGAAAGATCTTGAACAAATTTTGCAACAAAATGGTTTTTCACCAGTGTGAGTCCTCTCATGAACTTTTAAATTATGCACTTGACTAAAAAATTTTAAACAGACTTGGCATTGAAACTTATCAGTATGAATTATCTCATGAATTTTCAAAGTATTCATAATTCTGAAAGATTTTGAACAGACTTTGCAGTGAAAGGGTTTTTCTCCAGTATGTATCCTCACATGGACGCTCAAACTACTCGTAGTAGAAAATGCCTTCGAACAGATCTTACAATGAAATTGTTTTTCAACAGCGTGTCTGCTCTCATGAAGTTTCAAATACCGCATTTGTTTAAAAGATTTCGAACAGATTTTGCAAGGAAATAGTTTTTCATCAGTGTGAGTTATCTCATGAATTTTCAAAGTACACATTTGACTGAAAGATTTTGAACAGACTTTGCAGTGAAATGGTTTTTCATCAGTGTGACCCATTTCATGCACTCTCAAATGACCCCTTCGAGTGAAAGGTTTTGAACAAATTTTGCAATAATGTGTCTTTTTACCAGTGTGACTCCTATTATGAATTTTCAGTTTATCTCCTGTACTGAAATATTTAGAACATACTTGGCAATGAAATGAGTTTTCACCAGAGTGACACCTCTCATGCACTCTCAAAGTACCCTTATTACTGAAAGATTTCAAACAAATACTGCATTGAATTTTTTTCTCTGCTGAATCATGCTTATGGTGTTCTACAGAAAAATTATTCCAAAGTAGCTCTGAACATAATTTAAGCTTCTTTCGATTGTCATTTTCCATAGGAGGCACAGGTAGGCTCTGAGGTGTGGCAGATGAGTCTGGTTCCTCGGTAACTTCTCCTCCACGTATTGTTTCATCTTGTACTTTAAGTGGAAGTGTTCCCGAAACCGGAAAAATAACAGATTATAATAAGCAATCAGGTGTGTGAAATCTATCGATAACTAATCAACAAAACTAATAGTTGATATTGGGAGTACACCGCCGAAATGCTAGAAATGTGTCTGGAATGAGATCGACTTGAAACCATTCAGATATTCTGAGTGATTTTCAGTTTTTAGAAACAACACATTTTTCAAAATTAGCAAAATCTCAAGTTATATTTTTCAAAAATAAATAACATTTGGATGAAAATTTTCAAGATCTTTGTTAGAGCTTATAACAATATGAAGGTGAGAAAAATTTTAATTTTTCGAGAAATTCCACAAAAATCAATTTTTTATTTATTTTTATTAAAAACAAATTTCGTATATCAGGAATTGATTAAAAAACTACGATTATTTTTTAGGATGACTTCTGCGATGGAATTATTGGCAAAACCATGGAAACCTGTCAATTGTTCCTTTACATTTCACACAATTTCTTCAAGAGTAAATTTTGTGCAAAAACGTAAGGTTTGCAAGTTTTGGCAAAATACTTTCCTGACTCGATTCCCAATCAAATGGCTTGTTAAAACTCTAATTGATCAGCAACAAATATCTCCTTGAAAAATTTCATACAAATGTAACTTATTTTCTGAAAAATAAAACTTCTGACATTTCGCTAATTTTGAAAAAATGGGGCTTTTCAAGGAACTGAAAAGAAAATCACTTAGTATATCTGATAGGGGATACGTAGGTTTCAAGATGAGCCTGAGTTGATGACAATTTTTTTTTTTGAAAAATCATAAATATAGATTTTTTCCATTTGTTGCATTCTTTTTTAATGTCAATGTATATACAATAATTTTCTAATAAACACACTAAGGAATACAATAGATGAAAAGAAACCAGAAGCAACAGATCAGACAGCATGTTCTAAGAGTTCAGCTGTATCCCTTTCTGTCCTTTGTTACTGACTATAAATACAATATGTGTCATTTTCTGTATCAATATTTCAGTTATTCATTACAGAAATGTTCTTTCATTCAGGTCAGTACTTATGATTGATTGAGTAGCACACAAAATTCAGTTCTTATTAGGTTCATTACTTTCTTGACCATTTGAATATCAACTACTATCACATTTTATTTAAAAATGAATTAAAGAATAAAACATTACCTGTGGTAAGGCCAAGAGAAGAATGTTCCACATCATGAGTCATATCCTCACCACAAAAATTATAGAACAGGGACTTATTTTGGCAGCTACATTCGAATCTATAACTTGTGGAGTTGAAGGAATCTGTTTCACTATCAAAACTACGGAAACACACGTCGCAGAATCTAAAACCTTTACTTGATTCTTCCTCATGGGCTTCACTTTTGATATCTTCGTAAAAAATATCAATGTTGTCCTCATTTTTAATTTCTACTGCGGTACATTTACTTGTTGATGCATTTTCGGAGAATTTGGAATAACCTAAATCCTCTATGTTCAGATTCTTCCCATCAAGCTCTTCATTCAACTCTTGGAAGCTATCGGCAGCATGTTTGTGATCTCTAAAGTCTGCATTACATTTAGTGAAGATATTAATTTCGTGGGGCTCATTTTTCACTGCATGTATTTGAAAAGCTTTACTTAAATCCTTACAGTTGATTTTCCCTTCATCTTGCCCAATTCCAGTTTCACCAGTATCCATTATTCAATTTATACTTGTGGATTAATGATTAGATTATCCACATATAAAAAGGAGTATATCAAGGAAGTAGGATTATTACTTATTATATTTATGAATAATTGAATATGAAGTATATGAACTTTGAGCACAGATCCAAGTAGACAAATTTAACAAGGAGAGTTTAATCTTAATCCTAAAGATATCCCCATTAAGACAATCCCAATGGGCCCAATGGGGACACTAGTAGAAAGAGATGAAAGAACATTTGTGACGAAATGTGACGTTATTTCCCTGTATCCTGTATGTGATCTGTGCTTTGGGATTAGATTAGCATCACAGAACACCAAACCATAGTTCTGTGGTTTGGTGAAATCCGGTGAAATCCCAAGGAGACTAAAATTTAACAAGGAGTGTTTGATTCCCATAAGACAATGGGGACACTAGTAGAAAGAGATGAAAGAACATTTGTGACGAAATGTGACGTAGTAGGACGTGTCATGGCCGCCGTTCTCTATGGACAGTGACGGACCACATTGACGGACTAGCTCTTGGTATATGAGAGTTACTGATGACAGTTTTGTTGCTTGGCTCGAGTTTGACTATGTACTCATATCCAAGTACGTCACTATGACGCGTTGATGCTACAAGTTTCTGATTGGCTAAAGCTTATTAAACCCTCCTGTTAAATTTTGGCCTCCTTGGTGAAATCCCAACCGAGCAAGCATCTCGATCTCGATGTGTACCAAGGAGACTAAACGTTATTTAAATAGGAGAGGAGAGTCTAATCCCCATACGACGTGGGGCACTAATAGTGAGAGAAGAAAGAACATTTGTGACGAAATGTGACGTAGTTGGACATGTTATGGCCGCCATTCTATATGGACAGTGACCACAGAACTATATATCTGGGATATAGTTCTGTGACAGTGACGGACTAGCGCAAAGAGACTAAACTAACAAGGAGGGTTTAATAAGCTCTAGCCAATCAGAATCTTGTAGCATCAACGCGTCATAGTGACGTACTTGGATATGAGTACAGAGTCGAACTCGAACCAAGCAACAAAACTGTCAGCAGTAACTCTCATATACCAAGAGCTAGTCCGTCACTGTCTACGTCACATTTCGTCATAAATGTTCTTTCATCTCTTTCTACTAGTGTCCCCATTGTATTATGGGGATTAAACTCTCCTTGTTAAATTTTAGTCTCCTTGGGACTAGCGCACTCCACACTCTTGATATATGCATTGTTTATATAGAAGATAGTTAGTCAACCTTATGGGATTATAATTCGATCAAAATGGATGCGACATGTAGATGGCGATAGTGAGCTCGCATCCAAGTCATGTCGTAACTTCAGTGATCTGGCTTCTAAGTCATGTCGTAACTTGATTGAAACAATAGGACAGCATTAAAATCAGGGTTTTTTGAAGGAACCTGCATTAAAATGACGTCAAATATTCATGTTTGTAACTAATCACGCTAGATGACACTTGCGTTTGTGTCCAACGCCAATTACACAGGCATTGACTATCTTACTTCTATATAAACAATGATATATGAGAGTTACATGTGACACTTTTGTTTCTTGGTTCGAGTTCGACTCTGTGCTCATGTCCAAGTACGTCACTATGACGCGTCGATGCTATAAGATTCTGATTGGCTAGAGCTTATTAAACCCTCCTGTTAGTTTACTCTCTTTGGATGTATACCACGTGATCAAAGAGATTCGATATGTCTAGGAGAGTCTAATCCCCATAAGACAATGGTAACACTAATAGAAAGAGATGAAAGAACATTTGTGACGAAATATGACGTTTTGGACATGTCATGGCCGCCATTCTCTATGGACAGTGACGGACTAGCGCACTCCGCACTCTTGCTATATGAGAGTTACATGTGACACTTTTGTTTCTTGGTTCGAGTTCGACTCTGTACTCATGTCCAAGTACGTCACTATGACGCGTTGATGTACAAGATTCTGATTGGCTAGAGCTATAACCCCCTTCTCTTTGATTAGACTATCTAAAGGTGAGATAACGTAATCTCTTGATAGAGTACGTTCTATTAGCCATGACGTCACGCTTCCAATTTGTGGTTGGTGTAAGTCAGGTTTTGTATCCAAACAAAGTGTTTCCTTATGGCGTTTCATACGTGAAAGTTTCTTGGTGGTGATTTTGAGAACGGTATAAAATTTATAAGCAATTTTTCGTGTTTCTGGGAAGCTCGAAAACTAAAATAGGTACTGTAAACGTTTATTGAAGTGATGAGTAGAAGTTATTAGGATCAGTATATATTGTATATCAAAAAGTATGATTACTACTTCACTAGTGTACGTGTCAGGAATAATCATCAGTGTTTTCAATTATAAACAGCTCTCAAAATCAGAACTAAATCAAACATTACACTTAAAACGCCGAAAATAAACACATTGGATACAAAACTGACTTAAACCTCTCGTGACGTCACACTAATAGCGTGTGTAGAGGTCAGAGGATGGCCTGAGACGACAATACATTGCACGGCACGCTCTGGGATTGGTCACTGTAATGGCGGTGAGTTTAAATGACAGACAAGAAGAATGCATACAGAGTTCAAAATTCGTGAATTACTAGCCAATCTAACTAACCTGACTAACTTTAAGTAGACAGAATAATCATTCAAAATTGGTAGCGATTTAACGACTATTCGCTTATGCCGTGCATTTTATTGTATAGTGATGGCCGATGGCCTGTAGTACCTAGAAACAGTAGAAACCATAGACAAATAAAAAATTTATTTTTAGTTTCTCCTTTGGTAGAAACATCTGATCTGGTGAAATTGACTTCACGAGGAGTCAGAAACCAATAAAACAAACTAAGAAGAAGAAGAATCATCATTTGTTTCCTTTCAGTCTTTCACCTTTCACAAGAATCACAAGTAATCAAAATTCAAAATATGAGTGATACAAGGAAGTGCCCATTTACTTGTAGGGAAGATGCAAATAGTAGAAAATATATCGATATTTCACCCGAATACGGAGGTTGGGATGATTTTAAGAACCGGAATGATGATTTTATTGGTATTCTGAAAGAATTCTTCAAAATCGAAAGGTTACATGACGGTAATCCTAAAATGTACTGGTAGTATAAAATATTGTTTTTACCATTTTTACAATGCTACTTTCTTCCACAGGTTCCTCGTTTCCGAAAAAGTTATCATGTTTCTAGATGATATGTTAAGGTCCTTCATTCCATTTGAACATAGTTCTGAAGCCCAATGTTCTATACTTACTGAAATTTTTAGATCCTTGCGAAATTGTTCTTCAAATTCTGTTACCCAAAATTACATAGCTGAGAAAACGAGGATTTTAAGTACTTGCAAAGAACTGTTTCCGGTAATAGAACCAACTCAAAACTGCAAGAAAATTTTGCTGCAATTCCTTATAAATCTTACAACCTCAAATAGGAAAGTCACTGAAAGCATATATGAACAATTGTACCACAATATAAGATCTTGTTTTCAAGAGCGTGTATGCACATATGAGTGTTCTGCGTTACTATACAATATGTCTCTCTTCAGGCCTATCAATGATAACAACACTATAGAAAGCATATTAGAATTGTACGCGGGTGAACAACAGAATGAGTTTTTGTGTTTTTTTCTGGAAAACAGTGTTTCCAGTAGCGAGATATGGTCTAGTTACATAGATTTTAGGTTAGAAAATCGATTGAAGATCCTCAACGTTTTAAAAGAAATGCAAATACAAGATAGGCTGAATGATTTATCTGACCAAGGATTGGAAATCCTCATAAAAAAGTTTTTAGAGTGTGGTGAGATTATTTTTTATATGAATCAAAAAAATGCCCTAGAAGCTTATGAAATTTCATCAGCATTGGAAATTCTCTCTTCACTTTCTAGTAGAGAGGAATATCTGAAAAAGCTGCAGACCCGAAAAGATATCATTATCAATGCTGGGGCATTGCTTCTTAATATTCACAGACTGGGGAAAGTATCTGATAATTCCTTCACCCCTATTCAGAGATTATCCCAAAATGAGAGTGATAACGAAGAGCTGAATGCTGAACCTGTATTTGGCTTCAAAGCAGACTTAGTCAGGCTCATAGGAAATATGTGCTGGAAGAATTTGGAACTCCAAAACTTGGTAAATTTGGATAATTGATTAAAAATGAAAGGCTCTACGTTTCTACTCTGCAGTCTTATTGGTTTTGTATCATTGAACTGCGATCACATATTGATGAAAATGCACTCATGATTTTTTTTTTGTTTCAGGCAAGAACAACAGAAATAATACCAGTGATTCTAGATTCCTGTAACATTGATGCTAAGAATCCATGTATCCTTTTTTAAATTTAATTTCAAAACATGAATGAGCTTTCATTTAAAAATTCTTCAACAATGCAAACACACATGGCTCAGATATTATTTTGAAATAAATGAACCTCTGAGAAGCACAGAAGTTGCTAATAAAGTTTCCAACCACACAGTAAAAAAAATTGGGATTTTCTGAGCATCTGGCAGAGAGATCTAGGGGTTGGCAAAAATATTTTCATGGGAAAAGTTGTAGATAATAAAAAAATCGAAAACTTTTGTATTCAACACTTTTCGACATAACCTCAATTAACCGTCAAAATGGCGAAAAACCGGATATTTTTTTCGAAAAATGTATCTAACTCGAAAACTAGTCGTTTTCTGAATTGCTTAAATATCATGCTTATTCGACATCAAAAAAGACATTTTCAAACAAATTTCCATCTGAAGTAAATCATTTACACTTGAGAAAAAAATTAAATACTGAAAAATCGATTTTTCGCCATTTTGACGGTTAGTTTGAGGTTATGTTGAAAAGTGTTGAATACAAAAGTTTTTGACTTTTTTATTATCTACAACTTCTCTATTGAACATTTTCAGCTAAGAGGTCACGTTTCGCAGCAAATCTCAAAAAAACTGTTTTCAACCCCTAAACTGCATCCCTATTTCACCATTTTGACTGTTTCCGTGTTTAAATATTTTTTCCTGAAAGTTGGAACCTCAAAAACATTTTCCACCTGGTCCATACCTACCTGTTACTTTTTTTTTTTCACAAAAATTAAACACCAGTCTATTGAGTGTTGAGGAATAAAACAAAAATATAAATGAGACAATTTTCATGAAATTGTTGTGAACGTTTTCTTGACTACAAACAGTTATCACGCAGTGGTGTATACTTGCTGTTAGGAACTTATGTGAGGACAACCCCGAGAACCAGAAAGTGATAGCCGGGTTGCATCAACAGGGTACCGTTAGCAACGAGGTACTAGATGAAATGGGAATAACGTTACACACTGATGATGGTGGAAAACATCTCAAAATCGTTGACTTGGAATCACTAAGAAAATGAATAACGCATGTAAATTACGGTTTTCTTTCCATGCTGCAGCAGGCCATGAGTTTCAGTGATATTCACTATTAAATATTTTTGAAAATTATATTGAGTAAGTTTTTTGAAGCAGCAGTATATAAATTTGAAGTTTTAACTACAATAGAACAAGATCTGAGGATATGTTTTATGTATGCAAGTATGCAACAGCATTCTTTTGTCAAGAGGATAGTTATACATTGTTTTCTGTAGATATATCATGCAGCAGTGCATCTACATATACTTTCATCATGATATAAAGATTATAAGCCTATAATCTTCATACCGTTTATACCGTAGGATTACCTCATTACCTGAAGTAATCCTAATACAACGTTGTTTATGTTACTATGCTTTCGTATAATGCTTATACCATTGTTTATAGAGAAAGAAGATAGTCAATGCCTGTGGAAATCGCGTTTGATACAATCGCGCGCGACATCTAGCCCGATAACGACGAACCGAGGCAGAAAATACACCCGTACGAATGCGCCCCCTACAATCAACTTGCATTTTTTGAGGTATACTTGAGGCATTGTCTAATTTAGACAATGCTTGAGGATTTTTATTTTCGTCAAGGAATCCTAGTAGTGAATCGTTCGCCCTGACAGGGACGTACTTGAAATTTTCTAATGATAGTTTTTAACAGAGTAGCATATTTTATTCACAAATTCAATGTCATTCAATAAAAATGAAGTGCATACTTTTTTGTTTATTATTTGATATAAATTGAATGAACTATTCATAAATGTAATAAAGTGAACGTGAACTTAATATCAATTTTGTCATTTTAACTTCAATCATCATGAACAATACTGTGGCATGGTTCAATTGAAAAATGAGTGTGGAATTTCAGTGAAATATATCTTTTCACCTACATGTGGTGTCCAGTGTATTTTTTAAGCCAAAATCACTGGGACGAAGCTCATAATACACTACCAGTGAACAGCACCTTTGTCTTATTATTTTCGGGGCAAACTGCTTTGTGTTTGTTATTGTTTGTTATTTAATTTCAATCACTGGGCGACTCATTTTAACCAGTAGGTGGGTGACATTTGTGTCGCACACTTCACTAGTGAAAAGGTGGTGACACAATGGAACAAATAGTATGTTTGTAATCATCAGTTTATTTAGTCTCTGTATTCACCTTGGAGATATCACTTAACTAGTGTGTACATTTTACACCTGTGCTCATTTATTCAAACTGAATTTATTTCTTCGAAATGGGGCTCCATATATGCTGTCAGAAATCAGAACAGGTTCGAAGTGTTATAAAGACAACGATTATTGAATGAAGAGATTGAATGTGTTTACCAACTAAATTGTTATCTATACTGAGTACAATAATGTATACAGGGTGGGGCACCGAAAACGAAACAGATCGAATATCTTCAAAACGCATGTGTTGGGAATAAAATGCAAAAACACGTCGATTTTTAATCCAAGGGGAAAATCTTCCTATCATAACCTCAACTGTCATACCTCTCCCCCTACCCCTTGGGCACCATCACCGAAACAATTTGAATAGGGAAAGTAGTAAGTGTGACACATCATTGAAAAGGTAATTTCATAAGGAATTCAGCCATGTCAATTTTTGCCACCTAAATTTTTATTTTGGCGCTTTCTTGAGGGAAAAACAACTGCATTTGCAAGCTATTTTGACATAAATTCGGTGACAATGCATTATGGAATATTTCTAAGAGAAAAAACAAAATGGCGGCTCCAAATTGGCGGACATGATTTGCAATTATGGTCCGATTCGATTCAAAATTGATATGTGGTGGTTGTCAAGGTCGGAAATTATGATTTGTTAATCAATGCAAAAAAACAAGATGGTGGTCCAAGATGGCGGACGGAATTTGTAATTTTGGTCCAATTCGAATCAAAGTTAGTGTGTGGGGATTTTCAGGGTTAGAAATTTGGATATTTTTGTAGGTGCAAAAAACAAGATGGCGGGCGAAATTTGTAATTGTGGTTCGATTAGAGTCAAAATTAGCATATGGGGGTTTTCAGTATGAATAAAATGAATTATTTAAATTGATAAACAAAAGCTTTTATACAAATGCGCTAAAAGGAGATAACGGCAAATAAACGAAAAGAGAGAAAAGGTATTCACATTTTTTTTTAGATGTGTGACGTAGGTAACTCTGTGCGTAACAGATTCGAAAGCTTGCCGCGAGTACAAAATAGGTATTATTGCGAGGTAAAATTTTGATTCTGTTACGTATAGAATAACCTCAGTCACACATCTGAAAAAAATTATAATTTCCTTTTTAGCGCATTTGTTTAATTTTTTTTATCAATTTAATCATTTCATTTTAGTCATACTGAAAACTTGTAAAACCCCCATATGCCAATTTTGAATCGAATCGAACCACAATTACAAATTTCGTCCACCATCTTGGTTTTTTGCATTGACAAAAACATCATAATCTTTCACCCTGAAAATCCCCACATACTAATTTTGATTCGAATCAGACCAGAATTACAAATTTCGTCCGCCATCTTGAAGCCACCATCTTATTTTTTCGTATTGACAAACAAATCATAATGTCCGACCTTGGAAACCACCACATATCAATTTTGCATCGAATCGCACCATAATTGCAAATCATGTCCGCCATTTTGAGCTGACATTTTGTTTTTTCATTTAGAAAAATTCCATAATGCATCGTCACCTAATTTATGTCAGAATAGCTTGCAAATGCAGTATCATAATTTGGAATACAGAACAGTTGTTGGTCCCGCAAGAGGGCGCCAAAATGAAAAGTTAGGTGGCAAAAATTGACATGGCTGAATTCCTTATGAAATTACCTTCCTAATGATGTGTCACACTTACTACTTTCCCTATTCAAATTGTTTGGGTGATAGTGCCCAAGGGGTGGGGGGAGAGGTATGACAGTTGAGGTTATGATAGAAAGATGCCCCCTTGGATTAAAAATCGACGTGTTTCTGCATTTTATTCACAACACATGCGTTTATTGCGTTTCGAAGATATTCGATCTGTTTCGTTTTCGGTGCCACACCCTGTATATTAATAGCAAGTGTTGAACAAATATAATATTCAAAAATACACGAAGGGTAACGTGACAATTTCACAAATGATAACGGTACAAAACAAATAAACACAAAATTCACTGGGAATGGTCTTGATAACATCAATTTCCAGGTTAAATAGAAACACTGAAACTGAAATGAATGGAATCTCGAGTTTACACCAGTACAACGCTGGATAGGATGCACGTGTCAAAATTATATTTCATAGCCATCTATCGGATTATTCAATGAATCATATTTTACGAACTGATCAAATACATACGTTAAAATCAAGAACAGACGTGACTGGAGACTCGTGGACTAGCGACCTCTAGTGATGGTCTCCATTTGAATCCAACTAAAAGTACGTAAGATTGGCTAACTATCTTCTCTCTATAAACACTGCTTATACGCAGACTTACCTCTTTATCAGTTTTCTGCAATGATCATAAGTCGGGAAATGTACTAAAACATTTCAAAACATAGATCAGCTATCAAAACATAGATGGCATCAACTGAAACAAATTCCTCTGACTGTAGGCATTGTTTAATTAGAAGAAGGATAGCTAACCTTATGGGATTGATATTGGATTGAAATGGAGGCGATATGTATACGGTATGGGTATAACAAAAAATCAACCAAAATACGCCTAACAATTTGATGACAAATATTCAGAGTTCTAGCGATCTTCCTCGTACTCGTCTCAGGATGTTCTTCGATTTCTTGCAGAACCGTGTCCTCAATTTCAAGAGTTCTGACGCTTAGAGGTCTACCTTCCGAAGTACCTTTCTTGAAACTACCAGTTTCCCTAAGTCGGCGATGAATATTTGAAAAGGTACGGCCATCTGGTAAGGCACGATTAGGATATCTTTCCCGATAAATGCGTCTGGCTTCTGTTGCATTACCATCAGCGAGGCCATATACGTAATGCATTGCTGCCATTTCTGCATTCGTGTAATTCACCATATTTACCGATATTCAGAAAAACAGCGGACAACCAAAATAACTTCAATAACACACTTAAAAATCAAGGAAATAATAGTGCGCTTCGCTTTTCCTGTAGCTTTTTCAAACACAAAATGGTATTCATAACCAGTGAAACCACAATATTTATAGTGATTTGAAGAACAAAATATATTATTAATTACAGACAGATAGCTGAATTAATATCGGAAATCCATTCAGGTATTGTCGACATAGATGCATTTATTATGAAAAGATTAAGAAGTGGTGAAAAGAAATATCAATTATAACCAGGTAGCTAAATTACTATCGGACGATTTATTGCCAACAAAATGTTCGGTACTGCGATATGAAGCAATTTCAATTTAATTATTTTAATCAAGAACCGAGCATCTGACAAGAATTACACATTTTTTTGGATTCTCATTCATTTTGGAACAAATCTGATCCCTCAATTTGCTTTCAGTCGATGCACAAACATTTCCACACCGCATCAGATTTTTGAAGAATTGATCCTGAAATGAAACGATTTTTATTTTTTTAAGCGAAAACCATGCGTCGGACAAAGACATCTCAAGAGATCAAATTTGCTCAAAAATGAATTAGTATCTCAAAAGTTTTTTTTTCAGGAGAAAGCAGTGGCGTAGTATTTTTTTCTCCAAAAATATTCAATGCAAAACCCGTACGGACGCCACTGGTTGAGAAATTGAAAATGTTTGTGCATTACAAAATACACCTTGATGCACAGAAGACATGTACCAAATTTTATAAAAACGTCTCAGTTATTATTAAAAAACTGATTTTTTTTCAAAATTTTATCACCCTGCATCTCAAAAGTTAGCATAAGTTTATAGAAAGTTTTTTCCTTAAAATAAGTCAAAGAATCACCCCCTCAAATATTAGCATGTCTTGAAGGAACACCCTGTATATAGCGTCAATGATCTGGCCTCCAAGTGATGTCGTAACTTGATTCAATCAAGTTACGACATGACTTGATTGTTGATGTATATGTAAGATATAGGCCAATTATACTAAACATTTAACAGGAGAGTCTAGTCAAGGTTTATAAAGAATGTCTAGTCCCCATAAGACAATGGGGACACTAATAGAAAGAGGATGAAAGAACATTTGTAACGAAATGTGACGTAGTTGGACATGTCATGGCCGCCGTTCTCTATAGACAGTGACGGACTAGCTCTTGGTATATGAGAGTTACTGCTGATAGTTTTGTTGGTTGGTTCGAGTTCAACTCTGTACTCATGTCCAAGAACGTCACTATGAAGCGTTGATGCTACAAGATTCTGATTGGCTAGAGCTAATTAAACCCTCCTGTTAGATTAGTCTCTTTGGTTATAGTCAACCTTATGAGATTAACATTGGATTCAACGTGGAGGCGACATGTAGATGGCGTCAGTGATCTCGTCTCCAAGTCATGTCGTAACTTCAGTGATCTGGCCTTCAAGTCATGTCGGAACTTGATTCGATCAAGACTACTCGCAGACAGCAGTCAGAGCCCACCATCAGGCCAAGAAGGCAGGGTGGGCTCATTTACCAGGCATTCGATTTTTTCCACGAAAGTCCAGAATAAGAGTGATAGACACTCAACACGCCATGTCTAAATCCGGGTTTTTCATTGCTTTTCCTGACAGTCCCTGGGCCGCCAGGATACTAAAACCCCGATAATAACCATCCAATGTCGGGGCGTGGCGCAGTGGTTAGAGCATCCGACTCTGAGTCAAAAGGTCCGTAGTTCGAGCCCTAGTTGCGGCTGGGATTTTTTAATTTGATTTGACCTATTAAATTATTGAAATCTCGTGGCTCGACTAGGGTGAGTCCTGCACGATTCACTGTTGCGTTCCAATTAACAGTGCTGCTCCTAAGAGGCGTATAGAGTTAGTAACAAGGCCTACCAGAATGGCTAATGACCATAGCGGTCGATGCCAAAACACCAAAGAAAAAAAACCATCCAATAGTCTGATGTCTTACCCATAAGTCAAGGAAACCTTCCGCATAACTTGGAGGAGGCGGAAACACCACCAAACCTAAGACTTAGCGCTTGCGTTGGAGAAGAGCCTACTTAACACCGTAGGGCCTGATCTTGAGAAGGTGTGAGCTGGTTTGCCCGCCCTCTGAAAGCCTCAGAAGGGCAGGAATAAATCGTCACTCCCGTAGAAACGCAGTTAAATTCCCTCCTCAGTGGCAAAGTGATAGTTTTATTGAGTTTTTATTTATTTCTTTGTCGTTTGAGTCGTTATACTGTTTTTTTGTAAATTTAATTAACAGCTTTTTTGCTTTTGCTACTCGCAGTTACCCAGAGCTACTCATTGGGACAATTGGAAAGCGGCTTAGGTTTTCGAATGTTGTGAAGTTAATTTTTTTTTAAACGAAGAATTTTGAAAAGCACGTCTTGTGTACTTTGTGCAAGAAATTGTCGGATGTGAAAGTGCACCATAGTACCTCTCTTGTTAATTTTTTTTTTCTACGATAGTCCTTAAACTAAGATTTTAGGTACGCACTGTTCAAGGCGCTTAAAGTGATAATTTTTTGCGTTAGTGCGTCAAATCATCAACTTTGCGTAAAGTTTTATGTACACTGTTGATATATTTTTCAGAAAGACAGTATTCTGCTTCAGATTGTTCTCGAAAGTCATCATTTGATGATACGTCGCATGTTCTGTTGGACTCGGCTTCGTCTTATTCAACGAACTTCACGCTCATACAAAAAGTCTTACTTTACGAACTTGTATCATAAATAACAGTTATTATAATGGTGGATTTATGCAGCAGTCATAAGTCATAAGTCTTAAGTCATAAGGAAGAATATTCGTCAATGATTGGTTGGAATTTACGGACCAACCAATCATTGACGAACATTCTTCCTTATGACTTAAAACTTATGACTTATGACTGCTGCATAAATCCACCATAAGGTATGTCAAAAAAATGTGAATAAAGAAGTCCACGAGCGGTGTTTCTTGATAGCAACAATTAACGCTTTGAATTAATGAAAAAAATTGGTGGTTTAAAAAAAAAACACGTTTTTCAGAATTATCGGTAATTATTAAAGCACTTATGATATTATCCCCGAAAACACCAGCTGTCCATCAATTCTGATTGGTCTGTCAGCGTTGGTGTTTTCAACGATGTAACCATAGATGACAAAGCAAAGTTTGACATTTTGACAGATCATAATTGTAGGTGAAAACGTCAAAATGAGTCGCATCGTAACTATATAATAAATTATTGATAGTTATAATACATTTTTTGTGATTATATTTGATTGATTATTGTTATGATCAATTGATTGTTCATGTTTATAAAACATACCTTTAATGTTTAGTGGAATAGTAATAAAATAGTAATAAAATTCCACTCGTCCTGCGGACTCGTGGTGTTTTCTCGAAGCAATTCAGTTTCGTTCAGAAATGAATCGACAGACTTATCGCAAAAATTCAATCACGAGTAGACTATTTCACGAAACATTAAAAGTAAGTATTATGAACATGAACAATCAATGTATCATAACCATAATCAATTAACTATAATCATGAAAATTGTATTATAGCTATCAATAATTTATTATATAGTTAGGATGCTACTCATTTTGACGTTTTTGCCCACGGGTAATAGAGACACGGTCGTCGCATCCGCCATGTTTGTGACGTCAATGAAGGATAATTTTGTAAACAAAAGGGCCGTAAATATCACATACCTATGTATTGTATGAATGTGCATAATTAATAGCACAATATTTGTTCTTTAGTTCAGGGCATAGCACAAAAGACCTGTCTTTTGTGCACAAAAGACCTGTCTTTTGTGGTTCATAGTTTCTTTAATATAACCTTTCATTCCATAACGTTTTTTTTTATTGTTGATGCTGTATTATTAGTGGTAAGAGAGAACTTTAGATTACATCCTTATAATTCAAAATAATAATGGACTTACTTCCATGTGCAAGGTAAACAAAGCTTATTGCTAAAACGTGAAACTATTGGTAATATAAATTTTATTTCAGTTCATCCGGAATTCCCAACTGCAGGCGGAACAAATTGTGCAATTGTTGATGATGACTGTGAAAGCTCACTCAAATCTGTTCCATCCTATTTTTACCTGAATCAACTGAAAAGAAAATGGAATCTTTTAGCACCATAACAAGATGAAAAAAAATTAAACCCAAAAGAAATGTACACGGAAAAAAAATGTAATAGTAGCAAGTAAAATTTGCATACCACCAGTGAAAATTTGCACACTATATGGGACAAGTACCTACACGCTTTATTAGCCATTAGAAAAATTAGATTCCTGAATTTGATCACTTGCTGTTATTGATGTAATTTCAGGAACGCAATGTAACCTAACGATATTAAACTCTTTACTAGAAGCAAACTTTTTATTTTATAAGCCTCAATCTACGTTTTATTTGCAGTAGGTGCTCAGTTTGATAACTACCGGTGACAAGTAAATTTACCATTGATGAAGAATGATTTACTCTCAAATAACTCATATACTTAAATCTACTAAAAAATATATTAGTTGCTACTATACAGTATTCTACTGCAGCAACATTTTTAGATTATTACAGTAATTTTAGTTTACTTGGCCTTATCAAATGACTCACTTGTGGGTAGTTTATTATTGTCTTACCTTTAATAGCTTTCATTCCATCTTTGGTATCAGGATACAACGGACTCAATTGAAATATCCACTTGCCCTCAGTTTAGAGTTATTAGTTCTTCAAAGAAGGACCATTTGTTTTTTATAAAGCCTTATTTTCAACACATTCGTTTCATTCTTGAATTTGAAATGATATGAAAGGTTCGGTTGCAACAAGGTAGCAATGATTCAGTTTAAACTATGAAAAACGTACTTGCATGGCATATACAGGCTAGCAAAATACACTACTCAAGAAAAACTGGAGAAAGAGATTGCAGTTCCATGACAACATTTTTTCGTGAACTATAAGTTCATGTGGAAAGAAGTA
This sequence comes from Chrysolina oricalcia, assembly GCA_944452925.2. Lineage (NCBI taxonomy): Eukaryota > Metazoa > Arthropoda > Insecta > Coleoptera > Chrysomelidae > Chrysolina > Chrysolina oricalcia. The sequence goes on along the minus strand of OX101818.2, from coordinate 12,509,648 downwards.
TAAAACATTTTGACGGTTCTTTTAAAATAATCATCGCCTCTGGCCATACCCCTAATGGAACAACCAGTACAGGCTGTTTCTTAATTAAAAATTTCGGAACTTTGTTGAATCTGTTTGTATTCATCTGTATGAATGCTAATGTCTTTCCTCATTATGATCATAACAAACCCAAGTTATGCATAACATGATGTAGAATTAGAACGTTCTGAAAATTGGAATTAAAAGATGCCTAATGAAGAAATGAAATAAAAATATGTACATTTTTAATATTTTTATTGAAACAAAACTGTTGTTCAGTTTTTTGGGAAAATTATCCTGATTCTATTATACATAAAATGTCAATATTCTAGAAATGTTAGGTAAAAATCCACATTCTACATACCAACAAGTAAAATACATAAATCAAACTAACACTATTCACACAACTCACAACAGTAATAATAGTATAATTCCGGCACACGAAGTAACACGCCCACATACAACTACTAACTGAAATGCTGGAATTGGAATGATGCCAGTTTTGCGAAAACGTTGATGATCAGTGCAACGGTTACTACCGATTGATCCCGAACTGGTCGCATATCAACAAGTAGGTGAACAGTTTCATTATCCTAGCTCTATTGCAAATAAACTGCTGTATTATGCCTGTAACACGAGTCTCTGTTGTTATGATATACTTTTCAGAAACACAAAGTAGATAAATATGAATATACACTTTTCCAGCGCCAGTAAAATATTGACCTGACATTATACAAAGTGAATTATCTAATGTTCAAAGCACTTGCTGTATGTAAACAATATAGATACAAGTTCATGCGTTCAGAATACTCATTTTTTAGAGACAAAAGTTAATTTATTTTAATATGGGTATTAATTTTCTTACCACAATCGAAAAAAAGTCAGGAAAACGTTTTACTTGGACCATTTTTTTCCGTGTAGGACAAGAAGCTCAAATTAAACAACTTGGAACTAATGAATCATTATAGTGAATAAAAACCTCTCAGTTTATTTCTTATCTAATTTCAACACTGCATTAGTAGTAATTTCACTAGCCGTATGAAACCCTCCTTTTCTGCAATATTAGGACTAATAAGAGACTTATGTCTCGATAATCCGCAGTTTTCTTCCTTTTGAGTCCACTTTGTCAAGGCAACCACGTATCCAAACAACAACGGAGAATATAATATCATCTTGCTACTAATATGAATGTCAGTCTGACAGACTTCATGTCTATCTGGCATGATCTATAACTTTTGAAGAATTCACGACAATGGATCTTCTTTTACTTTGTTAGTTCGTGAAATTATCTCAATAAATACCAGTCGTGCTCACAATACTATCAATAATTCTGTCAGAAATCTTAAACTCGATCACATTGCTTTGAGGTAACGCCACTCGTCCTAAAGGATTCGTGGTGTTACCAAGCAATTTGATCTCGTTGATTTCTGACAGAATTACTATCGATACTTAGTATTGCGAGCACTCGTGGTATTACCCCCCAATCCACTCTCACGGTATGAAACCCTCCTTTCCTGCAATATTAGGACCAAAATCGGGACGTATGCCTCGATAAAGGATCGTACATACCCTCGCGAATATTCGCAATTTTTCTGCGATTCGCAAATCGCAAAAAAATCGCCGCATGGACGTTCATACTCATACGGCGAAAAAATTGCGGTAAATGATGAATCATAACAATTTTTCGGTATTTGAGGTTAGACATTATGTTGTTTGTTTTTATTCTCCTTTTTCTGAAATATCAGTTGCAAATGAAGGAAATTGGCTCTAAAGGAGAATTGCTCACAGGCTCACTCACTGTTTCCCAAATGACATTACCTACTTGTTTCAATTATAATTCGTAATAAGGAGGATTTTTCAATTTGGCAAGTTGTCTCCAGAAGATCAGTACCTTCAACAACAAATTTAATAAGAAACACATTTTACAAGTATAACTAGTATCAAGAATCTAAACAGTGTCCTTAAAAAGTCAGATCCAAAGTTCTGCAACCTGCTTTATTTGAGAGGCCCTGCAAGATGCTCAGGAGTTCTAAGGCCACCTGCTAGGTACATGGTCTGCATAAAGATGTTAACAGATCATTGCAGAAGCGAAATTTGATATCAATAAAAATATTTGTGGACAACAGTTCGTCGAACTGAAGCAGGTCACCCAAAATCTATTGGGATGATAGATCCGTATCTCCCGTCAATAAAAATGATCTCCCTGAAAATTTTCATCATGGAATATTTTACAAAAACTACATGTAAATAATTTCATATACTTTGAAAAGATCTTCCATAATTAATTTACAAAATCTTATAAATGCAATTAAAATTGTTTTGTAATAAAAACTAAACATAAACAGCTTTGTCTTAAGATATATTTCAAGGTAGTTGAATGAAAATGGCGAAGATAGTGAAGGTACAGAACAGAATAATCTGATCTAAAATTATGCTCCGTGATTTGTGCGAATTCGCAAAAAGATAAAATTTTTGAACTTTATTGCGGCATGTCTGGCAGCCATTTTGTTCGCTGAAAAATTGCGAAATTTGCACGACTATGTTTTCGCCTTAATACGCAGTTCCTTACTTTCGAGCCGGTAATACCACTTTGTCATGGCAACCACATATCCAAACAACAACGGAGAATAGAATATCATCTTGATACTTGTATGAATGTCAGTCTGACAGACTTCAATCTTAATAAATACTACTCGTGCTCACAATACCCTCGATAATTCTGTCAGAAATCTTAAACTCGATCAAATTGCTTTGAGGTAACACCACTCGTCCTAAAGGACTCTTGGTGTTACCAAGCAATTTGTTCTCGTTGATTTCTGACAGAATTACTATCAATAGTATTGCGAGCACTCGTGGTATTACCCCCGATAATTCCACACCTCTTATAGACATTTTAACACATCAGTGACATTTTCAGTAGTAATATCCCAACAAAATGCTGAAATTTCACTAAGCAAAGTAACATTCCTTCAATATTTCAGTAACCTTTCATGGTAATGTGTAATGTTACATCAGAGTTTTCTGCTACCTTACTGCAAAGGTTCAGCAACTACTGAAACGGACGTTCAGCAATATTACAAATGGTATATGCCATTATCAATTATTCCAGCTAGGTTACTGCAACATTGCACATAATGTACAGGAAAATTGCAAATGTAATATTAAAAATGACGTCTTATGACAATGTTGCAGCAACTACTGAAATGGATTGATGGATGTAATATTTTATAATTAGTAATTGCAGCAAGGTTACCGCAACATAGAATATAAATTAGCAGAAATAAATAACATATTCAATATTATTGTTATATAGCAGCAACTTATAGTTGCCGTCAAACATATAAGATAAATAAAAAAAGGCGCAAAAATGTTCTTATCTTGTCCATCTCTGCCTGGAAAAAACCATATAATGTTGGGGGCAAGTGGTGCAAGAGTTTGAAATAGCTAAGTGCATTATAGGTAAATTCGCCATGGGTACAAAATTTTTCAATTGCATCAAATTCATTATTTACAGAGGGTTAATTACTTCTTTTTGTTTAGATAAACGAGTATACTAGAGATTGATACTAAGTACATAGATACAAGTAATTTGAAAAATATATTTATCCAGTATAATGAATCGATTTATCATTCATTAAAAAGTTATTCAACAAAAAGAATAACAAATAAAAAAAATTAAAAAATTCTCGTATATACAAGGTGTTCATTCAGTACTGCATTCTTCACGACTCAACATCTGGATTGTCAGGAATTCAGATGTTTTTGTTCATATAATTTAAAAAGAATTAAGAGAAGGGAATTCTCAAATAAGTGCATATACCTACATGGTCTTCCATGAAAATAAATTCAACTTTCCAAATGATCGCCCTGTATTTAACTTATATGAACTCTCTGTAATCCTATGTTTTCAGATCGAATAGTGCGTTGCCACGTTATCATTATTTATACAGATTTTATTGCGAAAAATAACTTCAATTTGAACTGGAATAATACTTTTGCGGTTGAATATTTTCTAATAGATGATGCCATCTGTGTGAATTTCTCTGATGGAAGCTCTCAGTATGGTATGTCAATGATCAACTGTGCTAAAATTCCAAAATTATATTTATCATATGGGTGTCTTGAATGGACTTTTCATGCGACACAATTACATTAAATTTTGGTGCCTAATATGGTTTTCTCGTTTTTTATCGGTGATTTCTATCAAGTTTTAGTGCAATCATATTTATTTCTTACATAAAATTGAATGTTCTTTCATATCCTAAAATCAAATTCGGGAATACAGTGTGTCCAAGATAAGAATGAACAGCATGGGGATTTCGGAAACGGTAAGAGATACGGGGTCGATTGAATTAGAGAAAAGTAGCGCATTTATGTGCCCAACAATATGCCATTTAGAAAGTTTTAATATTCCGAGTAGTTACGGAGATATCCGAGAAAAACCGAAATTTGAGAATTTCGTTTTTATTTTCTCCTAGGTTTATTTTCAAAGGAAATATAAAACAAATAGCCTTTTGTCATGGCCACTTTTTAAGGACTACCTGATAAAGTAATCAGAATTTTTCTACGACGTTTCGTCTTTTAGAAAACATCATCAACTTCTTATTTTTATATGGGCCGAAACTAAAGTATACCCTGTATACGACTCTATTTTTCATTGTGAATACAGCAACGTATCACTCAATATGATTTCAGAACCATTTCTCGCGCAAAATGAAATTTACTGATTACTTAACCTGTTTTTATTCAATTTTAGATAGTAGGCGCTGATGGAAAAAATGACACATAATAATCTGTTGTCATAATAATACTGTAGTTACCTTATGAATTATTCTGAATAAGCAGATATTGTGCTAGTCCTCACATTTCCTTAAAAAAATTAAGCAAGGTATCGACCACAGAATAAACATTTCTGCCAAAAATGAGTACCTTGCCATACGCATCTTATATGGCAATCACATGAGAATATATGCTAAATTCAATGTGAGTAAATATCAATACTTACATACCTTCAGGAAATTAATTCCTATTTTGTCAATAACCAAACACAGTTTTTCAGACAAAAATTGCAATAAATCAACAAACAGAATTATTGACAAATCTCTACATTCATTCAAATTATTACACTTATCGCCCCCCCCCGTAACACTTGCCGCGGAAGATCTAAAGGCCCGCACAGCAATTCGGTATGTTTTTTCAATGCAGGGTCGGGCTTAGTTATAATAGAAATCACAGCTGTATGCGGTACGCGCAGCTATTAGCAAATTAGATTTCGACGGGGCAGTTGTTTTGTTGTTTACGTAATCTAAGAATATTAATAATTATAAAAATATGGAAACATTCTTCAGGCCTTGGGAATCAACTGATGGGTCTTTTAATAGGCCAAATCCGCCAAATTACTTATCCAGTTCGGAATCAGATTCAAGTATTAATTCAGATACGCAAAATGAAAGACCAGTGAGAAATAATACACGTCAACATTTATGCGAACATTCCAAAAATATTGTTTTAAAAGTTTATCAGAATATTGTTGACAGTGAGGGGAAAGAAAATGCAATTGAAAAAACTTCATTTTATACAGAAATTCCTGTATCAACTCTTTATAAGTTGATCAAAGATGGAAGTGAACGACGTAAAACTCGTGCAGATAAGGGGAAGAAAAATCATTTGGATCCTTCATTCTCCAAATTATTGAAGAATCTCATATATGATTGTTATAAGTCGAATATAATTCCGACAATTGAAATAATTTAAAAAAAACTGCAAGCTATGGAAGTGCCAATTAATTTTAGTGAAACAACCATGCGAAGAAAACTGATTCGATTGGGTTTCAAATTTAAAACTATAGATGAGAGGGCATCAATTATGGAGAGTCAGCGGATTGTTCAATGGCGTGAAGATTATTTGGAGAAATTGACTTCTTTTCGAATTGAAAATAGAACTATATATTATTTAGATGAAACTTGGTATGACACCCATGACACTGCAAAAAAAGGATGGACTGATAATTCACCACGCTGCCAAGTTAGTGTACCTCCTAACAAGGGAACTCGCTTGATAATATTACATTGTGGATCAGAAAAAGGGTGGGTTCCAAATGCTTTAAAATTGTGCGGCAAAAATTTGGCAGACTGTAAGATAGATTATCATCAGAATATGACTTCTGATATATTTGAGGAGTGGTTTGAGAAAGTTTTAATACCAGCAATAGATCCGAATAGTGTTATTGTCCTTGATAATGCTTCTTATCATTCTAAACTCTCACTGAAAATTCCAAATAGTTCCAGCCCCAAATCTGACATACAAAACTTTCTTTTAGAAAATGATTTATATTTTGAAGAAACATATACGAAACGCGAACTCCTTGAAGTCTTAGGTACCAAATCATTTGAAAAAAGATTTATTATAGATGATATAGCTAGTAATAATGGACATACAGTCCTGAGGCTACCACCTTATTATTGCATATTCAATCCCATAGAACTGATTTGGGGACAACTGAAGAAACGGATTCGCAGAAAAAATGTCACCCCAAAATTTGATAAGGAAGTTATAAAATTAATCAGTGAGGAAGTACATCAAATTCAGGCAAGCGATTGGCAGAAAGTAGTAGATAATGTCAAGAAATATGAAAATCAGTACAAGGAATTTGGTGCTTATCATATCAATAATGGTGAAAAATTCATCATAAATGTAGGAGACGATAGTGATGATGACTCGGATGACGATGATAATTTTCAAGCTGAAGAAATGTAATATTGGTTTATTCTGAATACAAAAGTTACAGTGCTCTTGTTGAATTAACGCATCACAATATTTTGTGTCAATTTCGTGCTAATCGACCGGTTTTTGCGCCTTTTTTTATCTATTCCTTTCCATAACAAAACAGTAAGATTTCATAAATTACTTTCCAGTAGGTTTATTCGCTACTGAAGAATTTTTGGATTTTCACTACTTGCTACTAATATTGATAGAAAATGAATGCAATCTTCATGGGAGATCAGTTTGGATATCTTGGAAAATATCATTCAGTATTGATGTGTCCTCTATGAAAATCAGATGAATCATTTTCTAGTTTTTAGAAACAAGCAGTGAAATCCCAAAAAATCTTCTGAAATGATACCTATTAGATATAGATTCATTATTTTCATTCGAAACAATGAATAATTGGTTTTTCATATGCCCATTTGAATCTTGGAGGTCAAAAAGACAAAAATTTTATAATTACCTTTAATTACCTTTAATTACAATATTACAAAAAACAAATAAGTACTCATACTTATATTAAAATGTCAAAATTAAAAAAAAAATCTGTTTGGCCTTATCAGGTGTACCTGAAACAAAATAATCATTGGATTGAATGTGCAGCTTAAATATCGAGAAACTTCTACTACCTAACCCTACAAGTAACGTGTTTTTGCGAATACAAGCCATCACATTTATTTCAAATGCATCATCTTTGATGCATGGAAATTAATTTCTCACTGCATCTGAAACCAAAATATTATAAATAAATATAATTAGTCAACCTAACAATTACGGTCTTATTTCAATAAAGAATGTACAATTGAACTTGTCCTTGATTAAGACACTATTGTGCTTACATATTTGCTTTATATTCAAATTGAATTGACTCAAGTTTTAAAATTTGTATAGATTTCAATTCTTTGATTCTGAAATTGTCTTTTTTGCTGGTCCTGTTGCAAAACATGGCACAATGATTTGTGAAAAAACGTCCACCAATATATTAGTGCAACTAAAATCGAAAGTTAATATTATTCCACATCATTTACAAATGTAAAAGTCCCTTTCAAATTGACACTACTACCAGATTTATTCGCAACATAAGGAGAAAAAACATTTTTCTACAACCACACTCCAAAACATGCTTTTCTGCATAGTTTTACGATCGCAAACATGATTATTTCTCACAATAATTGAAATTTGACATTAGTGTGCCGCAAAGTGACATTTCTGTGCCACAAAGTGACATTTCTGTGCCAAAATTTTTCAGTACCTAGGCTGAGTCAAGTCTCCGGTCTGACCAATATGATTAGACCAGCGCGGTCATTTGGTTGACTTGACGACCTAATTAGAACTGTTTGTATGTGACCAATATTTTCAATCATCTGATCGGTCGGACTCATCGTCATACTTCATACTGAACGCGCGTGCCTTGTCCGACCGGTGACTTGACACAGCCCTAATTTCTAAGCAATACAGTTTTCGTGACAGCAAGGTGAAAGTATATTTTGAAAATTATGCATTTCGAAGGGATATTCGATCAGGCAACTTCAAGAATGAATAGACAAAGTCTATTGGTTTATATAATATGAGGGAAATTGTCGTACAAATTCATAATATTCTGAACAAAAATCATAGACATCACTACTGCTGTCTCAAATACCCACATACACACTATCCATTGCTAGGCAACGGAGCAACATCTATCGAATCATTTGAATGTCAACAAACGTCAAGCATAAAATATTCGTAAAATATTCTTGTCCCGTCATTTTTTAATGAGATTGAACTAAAATGGATAGCGACAGTTCTGAAATTGAAAATACTCCGCCAGAACTAAGAGAACAAGTTAATTCATTGTCATTGAATTTACTACCTTCAACTTCAAGAGGAAAATATAAGAATGAGTCACTGACATTTCATTCCGTCTTATAGTATAGTATTATTTTTAGCAAAAAGGGTGTTGTAGAAAAAGTATAGTGTGTAACACGAGCAGAAATGCAATTTCTCACTCGTTTGAATTGCAGCACTCGCTTGCGCTCGTGCCGCAACTTTTTCAAACTCGTGAGAAATTAGCACTTTTCTGCACTTGTTGCACAATATACTATTTCCTACTAAACGCAGAATGAGCATACCAGACCATCCTAACCTGAAATAATAAATGATGTATCGCCTTCCTTACATGAAGATGCCTTAAATGTACTAGCATTATCCATTGTGCTGCTTCAACACTCATTGAACTCTTATTCAAAAAACAAAATTGCAAAAGAATATGTACTTTACTTAGGTACCTCAGTTAAGAACGAATGAAAGTATCCAAAACGAAACCAACGCAAATGCACGACAGCACGACACACAAGAACAATACAATTTACAATAGCAAAATGGCGCGAGGCGCGTGCTTGTCTGGGATCTGGGTGACTGGGTGTCTCCCCGTTAGGTGACATCTCATCAAGACCGGGAAATTCAAAATTGGTTGGTTTCCTGATAGATGAAATATTATTTCAAGTTTCTTTATACTTACCATTTAAAATTGTCCTAGCGTATCATTTTGTATATTTCTGCGATGATGCAATCGAAAACTGAAAATGTATTGTGTTTTCTAAACACTGTCAATATTGTTTGTAGTTAGCTTATGTATGGTTGTAAATATCATGGAATTCCAAACTCAGTGCAACATTGCGATTTGAATTTGTTGGATAGTTCCAAATGTAACATGCAGTCACATTGTTCGTAGATAGTTTTTGTATTGTTGCATTTACAATGAACTTTCATGGATCATGTAACATTGCACTTGAAACCCAATCAATAGTTTGCTTTATAACTTAGAAGCAACTTGTCTGTAGTTTCTTCTGTTATGTTAAAAAATTAAATATAGCATTGAGCCTTATGCAACATTATATTGTCATTTTACGATGGCAAGCCATGCATACATAATGTTGTGGCAATATTTTGTAACATTACATGTTTAGTGGGTTGCATTCACGAAAACTTTGTTGCTTAGAAACACCACGAGAGCTTGCTCGAGAGCACAGTTTGAGCGACTGGCAAGTTGAAAGTATTTTGAAAATTCTGCATTTTGAAGGGATATTCGATCAGACAATTTCACGAATACATTATATTATTATGTACTAATGCGTATTGCAGGAACGGTTCATCTATGTTATTACTGTTAGTGGAGGATTTGAACTAGTTGAACCGTCAAACTGACGTTTCTAAATTTACAGTGATTGTTGTAACTATGAAAACGTATAAATAAGGAAGAGGCTAAACACCGATTTGAAAATGCCGAGGATTGTAGACAGTGTTTTCGAAAAGTAATTTTTTCATTGGTTTGAATTAAAAAAATTATGGCATATGATTGGTTTATATAATATGAGGGAAATTGTTACTATAATTCGCTTAAAATATACCTGGGTTGTCACGGTGACTTTAGAAAAGATACACATTTTACTGGTTGAAAAATGTAGGTGTGAAATTTTCATGACCATTACAACTTTCTGTCGGACATTGTATACTAACAACGCCCGAGAGGCATACTGGCATGACACAACAAAGCATATGTTAATCTTCCTCATACTAATGCAGACCGCATCTGCTGCATATCATATTACTTTTGCGAAACATCATAAAAAGGTGGATTCGTGGCAAATTAGCAGAGATAGGGATACGATCTGGGGCGACCTCATTTTAATTCTTTTGCGTCGAGTCATACGAGATTCTGTGGCAATACATAATAAATATGTTCCCTCGGTGAAATTTGAAACTTTTGTGTAGGTATCGACACGCTCTGTAACCGACTTTCCGTATTTCCGTATTTTTGTAACACGAGAATAAATAGATGAATAGATACATGCATGGCTACTTTGGGAATTTTGTTACAGAGCGGACCTTGTGGTTTCAACCTTGTAATGTTTTCAGGTGGGCAGAAAGTCTGCACGGGGGTTGTTTTTCGTATGAAGAAGAACAAAAAGAAAGTTTTCAGTTATCGGAAGAAAAAATATACCCGAAATTGTTAATTGGAATTCAATCAAAACAATGAATAAAACAAATAAATTCAAATTTTATTGTAATTCCTTTCCTATTTTAGAATAGAATGGAGTCAGCATATGTATAGAGTATACTGTAAAAATATTAAAATTAGGTATCACACTTAGGACAGACACAATAATAAGTACTATCAGTTGGAGAGGAATTCACAGAATTCTTCCAGGTTAAAGAAACAATTCTTTACTAGGGCTTTCTTCAATCTATCTTTGAATACTTCGTGTGTTGGACTATTTGTTATATGTTTGGGAAACCTATTGAAATACGACGCTCCTACTAGGTATACGAGGAGATTTTTTTATAAAAAGTATGGTTCATCTTTTTTGTATATAGATCATTTTTATTTATCGTGTTATGACAACGGATCACTATTTTTCGGTATCATGTCTTATTCTGTAAATATATGTAAGCAGTTTCAATATACTCACCGGCAAAAAAAAACCGGCCACTAAAAACTGGCTTCCTCTCGAACCGCTCCCTTGATTTTTATGTTTCTTTTTTCAATTGTAGAATAATTTCTTAGTAACGATGCCATATCAGAAATTTTTATTCAGATTTGAATTTGAGCATATACGGGGGGCAACAATGAGACGAAGTTTCTTTTCCAAAATTTGAAACACCCTGTGGAGTGCAACAACTATAGCAGCTGTTGTCAACTGAAATCTCATTGAACGCTGATATTTTCTGAACATTTTGTTTTTCTAATCACGACATTATCTCTGCAGATACACTGTTTTAAAGCGAACACCTCGGACGAAGCTGTGAAAACACAACAAATAAACATCGAAACGTAAGTTTAGAAAACTAACAAAAACGTAAAAATTTAAAAACAATAAACACATTTTAAGTGGCTAATATCTAGTGTGGCCTCCCCGCGCCAAAATGACTTCATTCAGTCGATGTTGCATCGAATCAATAAGGTTTGTAATAAATTCTTTTGGAATAGCATCAAATTCTTCCTGAAGTGCAATTCGCAGATTATGAAGGGTGTCTGGCAAAGCAGGCCGGCAACGAATGCGCCTTTGAAGTTGGTCCCAGAAATACTCAATTGGATTGAGATCAGGACTGCAAGCTGGCCAAACTATTCGTTCAATAGTCAATGTCAATAGGTCAATGTCGAATCCATTTGAAAATCACATCCCTTGTTTGCTCTAGCTGTTGTGTTATTCCGCCAATTGCTGATATAATGACCCCGTTTTTCAAGTTGGCGTTTATCCACTGGCACCAGAACCAAAGATTAAACAAAATAGTTGGCATTTTATATATATTGTTTTAGTTGTGGTGGCCGTGCTGGTAGAGCGTTCGCCTCCCAAGCGAAGGGTCGAGGGTTCAAATCCCCGCATGGTCATCGGTCTCGTGCATAACATCAAACATTGAAAGTTAAGGGCTGCGTCTTCCCTAGCTCACACAAGTCTTTCAACAATTGTTTTAGTTGTATTGATTTTTAACCTTATCACAATTATTTTTCAAATAAATAATAAACCTAGTTTTAAGTCAGTGTTTCAACGAAAATTTCATTTTAATATTGGCTAATAAATAATTTAATAACTTTATTTATAAATATCTGCTAAAATTTAATAACAACACAGGTAAAATAATAACTACCATAGTTAAGGTATTTGGAACGGTACGGTATGAGCCAAAAGTTATCTATTTGCGGCTCATTAGACATACGTCGATCATAAAAGTGAATTTGGTGTTCCGACTGTGCGATTTCCCCATCATTTCAACCATCCAATGTAGTGTCGGAGGCGCTAGGCAACACTGCTCTGTCGCTAGTATCAGTGTCAGTAACTTTTAGAGTCCCGTCGATCAGATTGCTTAAAAGTGATTGAAAACTGATAAATTGTTAACGAAATGGCTCGAACCAATTTAGTTCACAAGGGACGGTTCACTAAAGAAAGCCATCTGAAAAAAAGACGCAATGCAGTCGTAGCCATATTGGATGCAAAAAAAGAGTTAAAAATGGAAAATGAGAAATTATGTGAAGGGAGCTCGGAAGGTAGGAACATCGTAGAATTATCTTGAGTTATTCGACCTGAACCAAAAAAAAAACTGGGAATGTTATATGATGATCGTTCTTGATTTATGCAAATGTGCAGAACTTTAGTTAAAAAAATAATGAATTCAAATGGAATCGGGCCAAACTAAAAAGAGAGGTAAAATTTACTACGAAAACCAAAAAGGTAATCACAATAATTCCTTCTACCATTTTGTTCAGAAAATTATTCCAATTCCACTCCTAATCTTTTCAAAAATTCCCATGTAATTATATTTTGACCACAATATGGGCAGGGAGGCTGCTGGTCTATTTATTTTGGAATATATTTCTCGTGTTCCTTATGAGCTGCAGCGCGTTGTTGCCATTGCTCTTGACGATTGCTTTTATGCTCTCATCGATCAAAAGAAAAATTCGTGAGCTTGTATTTCGATAATTAGACGGACGTGTTTTTCCAGATTTGGTTATTAGCATTGTCATCGAGTTTATTGACATGTGTTAATTTTCCATCAAATTTGTAAGACGCGTTTCTTCTGTACAGCGTGTTATTTGAAACAATGTTTGGCCTATGGTCTATTGGGGAGCAACTTTGAGTACTATTATCTCCGATTCTAAACGGACGAAAATTCTCGAAAAATTCAGCTGATGTAGCCACTATCGAGAAATATTATACCAAATTTTTATTGTATTTGTAAGAAAACTGCTCAAGCGTTCCAAATATCTTAATTTATCGCAATATAGGACTAGCAATGGATAGTACAGAATAGTAATGACTAATGCATATTAATGCATTTATAACAATATTACCTATACCCGTTCTGATAAGTTCAGAGAAAAATTGGATGTGTTCCAATTTTTCCTATGTATGGCGTCATTGTGAAACAGCACTATATTAAAGAAGGCATTTAGGTAAAAAATTAAGTGAATAAATGTATGTTTATTTTTTAACAATTTTAATGAAATAAATTCAAATTAGCATTTCATTGTTCTACACTGTCAACAAGGTGTCGAGTCAGATGGTGGAATTTTTGTAATTTATTTCGTTCCTGCGCGGGCGCCCTAGACTTACGGACCCGTTGCCGTAGCAACGGTAGGACCGCCCATGTGGGGTTCCTGACTGGCACCATAGGAGAGGTAATCCTGTTTTTTACTAGAGCGTTTGCTATACTCTTGTGTAGAGGCGTGTAATAGTATATTACATAACAAGAGTTGTAAGTAACCCATTACGCAGGAAATGAAAAAGTTTATGCACGAAGTCGCGCAGCAGCGTGTGCATAAATTTCAAGAGTGCGTAATGGGCTTACAACTCGTGTAACGTACTATACTTTTTCTACGCCCATTCATTTTAACGTTATGCTTGTCTCGCCAATCCATAAATTTTTGATAGGTAATTTCGTACCTTTCTTTGGATTTTAGCGGTAACAAATTATGTGTGGCAGCTTGAGCTTTTTCTAAAATCTTCGGTGGAGTGCTCATAATTTCATCACTTTCACTACTATCAGACATATTCGTAGATAAAGTTGAGAAAATGTTCGGATACAATTATATTTTGTTCAAGAAATTGACAATATAAATGACATGACATTTATTTTCATAGCATGCTACTTAAGAAAACGTGTCCTATTTTTAAAGAAATTGCATAACGTGCTGTCTACATTTAGGGGCATCACTCTTTCAATCCTAAATATATCTCGCTAATGCTAAAAGTTTTTATGTTTTTTAATTGACTAAATTTGTGTAAATAGACCAAATAAAGTCTTACGTAAATAAAAATTTGATTGTAATTTAATTAAACCAAGAAGTTTAAGTTTTCTGCTCAAAACGCACGTGTTTGTTATGAGATCTCATTACGTGCATGTTATTGTTGTATGTCATTTACAAGGAATAGTCACAGTGCGATTTTTGACGTTTACAGACATGGGCGTAGAAAAAAGCTTTTGTTTACAAGGACCCCCTTTCATTTTTGACAAAGAATCACGTCCTAAAATCTTTGACGCGCACCCTTTATATTTCAACTGACTTTTCTTATAAGTCATGGGAAACTTTTTATTTGTGTTAATGGCTGACTGTATATCAAATACTTTGTTTTCATATATTCGAATGTGCAATTACAATCAGTTGGTAAGCTACACCATTCATATAACTATCCTACTCCTAATACTTTTACACATCGCGGAAAAAGAAATCATTTTTTGATTGGTAATTATACTCCCCTATGAAAATATTCCAACAATATTAATTAACTAATATAAATCATTTGGAAGTTGATGCTTGTAACAACTGCAGAGGTGATCAGATTTCAATTAGAACTGAGAAGTTGGCCGGGTGAGTGGTAGCGAGGATAAAGTTTCTCGAGTTCTTCTACCAACTCCGATATCAAAACGCAATTACTTTGTTTAACGTGAGATTAATAAGATGATAATGGAAGGCAACATTCGGTTGCATCAGTGGGTATAATCAAAAATGCAGAGGCGTAGACGGCGTAGTTCGGTAATATAATCTTGTGGTTTTATATGAGAACGAAATATCATGGCGTTTTGATATTATGATATTACGACAAAATGGAGTCGTTTTCTCCATGAAGCTGTTGCCGATTGACTTCGAAAGTATTTTCTATCTGGGACATATCCAGATATTACCGTTTGAAAATATTGGTTTGCCAATATGTCGCAAAAAGAACTCGTTGAATGTGCTCTCTTTGGCCTTTCCACAGATTTTTCCGGGTGCTTCGCGAGAATACTATTTTCTTTTATAGAACTACCAAAAACTCAATTCACAATACACGAAAACAAAAAGTTATGGAATTCTACAATTTTTTTCTAAAAACACTAAAAACTCGAAAACTAAACGAGATATCGAAAACATGTTGATAAATAGTTTCATTGCCCTCAAAAAGGGCTACACAAAGTTACGATGAAATTCTTTCATATCTTGGAAAATAAACGAAATACTGATTTTTTTTATACAGCCTCTAAAAACTCAAAGATTTCGACAGATTTTCAGTTTTCACAAAATACCTTTTTTGATCACCGCTCGAAAATCTACAAAAAATGTAGATCAATTTTTTTCATAGTACCAATAGTCTGGGACATAATTGAAAAAACGAAAAATAAGGGACTGAAATTTTTTTTCTATAAACACCAAAATCTCGAACACTAAACGGGATATTGAAAATTTGTATGTCAATAGTTTCATTAATCATTGTCCTTAAAAAGGACATCAAAAAGTTACCATGAAATTTTTTCATATCTTGGAAAATAAAAGAAATATCGAAATAAAACCACCAAACACTCAAAGATGTCGAGATATTTTCAATTTTCACAAGACACCTTTTTTGGGCACTTTTTGAAAATCTATAAAAATACGAATTTTTTTCATTATATCAATAGCCTGGGAAATTTATGAAAGAAAACGAAAAATATGGGTTTAAAAAAAATACCATAGTTTTCTATAAACAAAATATCTAAAACTAAAAGAAGTAGTTTGAATACTTTATTTTTGGACATAGACAACTTTTCAATTGATCTAATGAAGGTTGGAAGTTTATTATCAAATTGTATGCACTTATAGAGAGCTCCTCTTTTAGCAGAAGTTAGCGTATGGTGTGGGTAATTATAACAGGTATTTCTCATTCCATTAATCACTTGGGGTTTTAAATGACTGAACTGATCTTTATTTTTGAAGAAATATAACAGGCATTCTTGTATGAAGATTCCATAAAAAGTTAAGATTTTACTAAAAGAATTTAATTCTCTTTTCAACCATCTAAACTTTTTGGATTTCGGATATATAGTACGTCTCGTTTGTCCTTCGCTGATCTAAAGTGGTCTTTCAGTTTTTTTGAAGGTTTATAAACGGTTTTAATCTCATATTTTCGTAGAATACTGCCAATACGATCTGTAACTCTGGGAACATATGGTAAGAATGCTTTTCTTTTTTCGGTGTTGGTTTGACTACTACTTGGTTCACTGGATGGACAGTCATTTGGTCTACTATTGATTCTTCCGTCTCTGATTTCTCTTCTATTTTTCTATGCTCTTCTGGGTTTTATCTCATTCCATGTTCCTGTGGCAGCGTTTATATTGGAACCACGAAACGCTCCGTTAAAACAAGAATCAAAGAGCACAAGGCTTGCTGTCGGTTAGGGCACACACAGAAATCCGCTGTCGCAGAACATACTCTCAACAACGATAACTATTGAGTGAAATTTGAAGAAACCCAAGTCATCTCTTCAACATCTGCCTATTACCCAAGACTCTTCCGGGAAGCAATTGAAATTGAGAAACACCACAACAACTTCAACAGAACCGAAGAAGGACTACAATTGAACAAGGTTTGGCTTCCAGTTCTCAAAAATTATCAATTAGGTCCCTACCCACAAAATAACGGTACGAAAGATTCTATGATGTCAGCTAACGCTATGGACCAATCAGATGTAAGAACGTCAAATCACAGGTATTTATTGAGACAACGTATAACAAATGTAAAGTATTTGACAGCGAATTAAGAAATCAGAAACTTGAAAATATCTCTTGAAAATGCTAACCACTCGTGTTGGCGAAACGTCGAGATCGTCTATAAACATACGTCGGCCTTACAACCCGAAGAACCACCATGTAAGTGACGATGGCCTCGAAAGCCTTTCACAAAAATTATGTGGTTCAAAAGAGAATTGAATTATCTTTTCAATGATGTGTAATTTGACCCTCCATGCAATTTGCAATTTTTGATTCGAAGCGCCCTTTCCCACCCCCTTTATCGGGTAATCGAAATGTCTTTCATTTCAAAAAGTAGTATCGAAGTTACCTCTGAGGCGCCGTTTGTATCAAAAGTAGTTTTTCTCATATATTTTGATGACCACCAGAGACGAAAGAACCAATGAGCAATGAGACAGAAAGCCAGTAACTCATACGCCACACATGCGATTGAATTTTGAATACAATTCTCACGTTTGGAGTAACATAGAGTGATACAAACTCCGCGCGTTGGAGAGAGATACAGCATTGAATTTGTATAAGTTAATTTTTACTTACTACATTTGTTTGGTGAATCGAGCAGAAAGTTCATAGAAGAATGAAAAATTACCGGTTGACCTCGGCCCAGGAGAGTCATGAACGCCATGACCCCCCTCTCCTGGATCCGCGCTTGCAATATGGAGTTATTCCGGAAAACATTTTCTTTCAACACCCTGTAACTCAGTTGATACTCATCTTAGGGTATATATTTATGGGAACTATTAGCCTTAAAGTGAAGTGATGATTCTACCATCGGAGTTTGTCCCCTTTATTCTGGAACTGTGGCCGGAAAAAGCGCAAGGAAAGTAAACGTACAGAAGAAAGCGCAATGTTACATAAGCCCACAAGAAATATCCACACATGGAAAATTGCACACAGGGATTAAATCGCACAAGGCGAAAAGCTCTCATGGATAAATGCGCACATAGAAAAAAACGCAAACTCATATTATAAATTAATTTTTAAAGAAAACCCAATTTTCAGAGAATAAGACGGAAAGAACTGTAACTATTAAATAGAAATATAAACTACTGTAGATTAGCTATTGTTCTTGAGTAAGATAACTTGTCCTCTGTTTCATGATACTTTTCTACTGAATTGGCTACAAATGCGAAAAGTTTTCCATATTTCCTCTCATGGATTTACGTCTTTTACGAGAGTTACGAGGAGGTGTCAACAGTAAAGGAAAAGACGCATTTTCAACTTGCAAGCTCGGTTAGTTTACTCAGGTTAGGTTTACATCGGCACATGCGCAATCAAGGAGCCCTCTCAGGGATTTGACATCTCGTCTGCATTTGCCCTATTTGTTTTAATGGACCGTTACATTTACGGAAAATAAATTACAAAACTCGTTTAAATCGATAGTTGTTAGTCTGAAAAGTCCATTTAACAAAAAGTTCCATTATTTTTCTTTAATTTTAAAAAAATATCACATTTGAAAGTGTGCCGCTGACGTCACGTTCATCGGAAATATCTCCCACCATAATCCACGTTCCGAAACAGGCAATACCGTTCTCCTTGAAAGTATAACTTCTAGCATGATATAAGCCGTTGAGAAATAATCAATACATTGTCACTTGATCAACTCATAGATGAAAATCCACATATTAGCTATTTTTTATTGTATTTATAACGTTCAAATTTTCTGAACAGACCATCCTTTTGATGAAGAACGAGCATTGACAACACAGCAAATCGTAATGACAGTTCTCAACTGTCGAAAGTTATATGGAGATGTGAGGTTAATGTTTATTTTATTTACGTTCAACAATCAACATTCAACTCATAAATTCGATAATAGTGTAGTGACGTGTTATCATAAACGATTTGGTGTGAATTTATTTGTGTAATTGTGTATTAAAAATATGAAACAAGGCTTCGTGAAGGGAAGTTTGGATAATTTACCGAGGTACAAAGCACCTTTTCGACATGTTCAGTTATTGCAGGGATACAGGTACTGGAGATTCAGGAATTATTAACAAATTTTATAACACAAACAACAAAAGCTCTCAAAACCGCATTAACCTCAAAAAATAAATCAAGGTAGTGTTCGTTGAAGTTTAGATCTGATAGAACTGCTTCACTTGTATCAAATGGGTAGGCAAATGAGGTAGACAGAGACAAACTATTCTTATTGATCGCACCGTGAAACAGACGAAAGAACCCATCTGGTATCAAATGACAACTTTCATAGGACACATTATATTTGAATGAGAATTTGGTGCACAACTTTAACAACGTTGCCAAGTTTAATTTTGATGAACGTGACGTCACGAAACCACTTTTCTTCTGATTATAGATAAACTAGCGGTCAGAAAAAAAAAATAAAAAATCCCGAGTGATATTAGCGTATTTACTTTCTAATTTCAGTGTTACCTCATATCTCTTGGAATGGTCCATTGTTTTAATTGTTTTTTCCGTTAACCAGCTGTCGTCCCCTTACGAACGGCAGCCCTCAGAAGTCGAAACTTGTGCGAGCTAAGGATTAACGAGGTCTTTCCTTTTCACGTGCGATTCCTAGCACTTTCTCGGGCCATCAGAAAAAGTTCTGCAGTCGCTAGGGTTTGAACCTTTGCCAGCCAAAAGTGATTGAAACAATGTCGCTTTAACCACTCGGCTACCTGACCTAATTTTATTATCGGAAAAAAGCACACATCCATGTGTTTTTTCTGTGTGCATTTATACATGAGAGCTTTTCGCCTTGTGCGATTTAATCCATGTGTGCAATTTTTCACGTGTGGATATTTCTTGTGGGCTTATCGTACGTTTATCTCCTTTGCATTTTTTTCAATTGCGCATTTTTCCTGGAATCATCCCCTTTATTCTGGGACATCCTGGGACATCCAACGGCTTTTTCCGTCTAATTTTCTCACACGTCTCCGTCGCGCCACTGACATTTTCTAAGAGAAGGGGTTGGTTGATAAGCGTGCGTAGTTTACGACATCCTGGTTTTCCATCATATCAAACGGCAGTATCAGGTGTAATTTTGGGCAGTAGCTCGTACGCGATGCGTCGAAAGTCGCGATTCAAATGAAGTGCCAACCACGTGGTTGTGTTGGTAAACAAACTGTATATAGAGTGTGTTTCGGTAATTAATGTTGGTGCAGTTCTTAGTAGGATTATTATGGAAGGTGTTTGATGGAGAGGGAGGAAAATTGTTTTTGAGTAAAAGTTACTGGGAAATATATGCGGGAAATATGTCAAGAAAAGGCGCTGCTTCTTCGATTTTTGGGAAGATAATATTTCATTTGGTTCAAAACAAAAAATAATAACATTTACTGGGTGTCAAATTTTCATACTCATTCATCACTTCCGGTTTCACCGGAAACGAAACCAACTTGGAAATTCCGAATGGAACACCCTGTATATTTTGACTTTTTTGGATTCTATGAACGATTCTGAGTACATAGTTTGAGACAACAAATTTAATTTAAAAAACGTTTCCATCTAGAGTGCGTTGGACGCACTTTAACCAATGTGATGGTCATTACAGAACACTGTGATGGACATGACCGATGTTTAAAAAATATTTTACACAGTTTTTCCGTCTAGTTGAGTAGGTACCTATGGTGGTTTGAATTTTCTAATACCTACTTAATGTCGAAAACGTCAATTTTTTTAAATGACAACATCTTTTAGTAGTTCTTAGTTATCAATTATGAAGACAAATCCATTCATGGTTTTGAATTGAAATTCGGATGGATTACAATCCTAATACACTAATTATGTGTTGAAAAATCATGAGGAAATTGATGTAATTCTCTTATCAAGTATGCTGTGGATACAAAAATGAATGAACCCAGATTCAACACTTCAATTTTAGGATCAAAACGGTTCACGATATTTTGTGAATTAATCAATTATTAAATAAGTCAAACATTTCGAAGGCACCTTATTCGCTTGTAACTGAATCAAACTTTGAAATTCTTGATGAAACACTCTGTATAATTGAACATCTTTCCATTCGGCAGAGAAATCCATGTAGGTCTACTCAGTATCGGAAACGAATAGTGCTCACTCAATTTTTAATATTTATTCCTATTCTCATCACAGAGTAATTCTCACTGTTTGGTAAATGAAAAGTGTGCTATGGAAACAAAAATAACTTTGAAAAGTAAAAAATTATAGTGTACCTATATTAATAACTTAATAAATTTGTATACTGGTCGATACATATTTAACTAAACATGTAGATACATATGTATGGAAAAGTGGACGTGATAATAATTTGTGGCGAATGCAAGAAACGCAGCAATTTTGTGCTGAAAGGTATCCCAACAGACATCATACATGTTTTCAATATTTTCTCTTTGTGGAGAAACATCTAAGACGATGAGAAACTTCCAACACTGAAACTTTTGTCATTGACGAGGTGACGGAAATCAATGTTTTAGCATTTGTAGGAGGGAATCCTACTGCTTCTACTAGGGAAATTAGCTATGAGTCACAAATTAGTCATGAGTCAGCAAAAAATAAATTGAAAAAGCATAAGTACAGGTCATTCAATTATATGTAATGCACTAGTATAGAGAAATATGAAAGTGAGAGTCCATTTTCTTCTATGAGCTTCGAATTATTTTTACTTTCTTTTGATGATTTCAACCCCTCCGACGACCCGTCACTGATTCATATTTTCAACAAGTGTTTTTTAATAAAAGTTTGATTTTTCTAGAGAAATATGAAAGTGACAGTCCGTTTTATTCTTCGAGTATCGAATTATTTTTACTTTTTTCTGTTGATTTCGACCTCTCCAACGGCTCGTCACTGACTCATATTTTCACCGTGTATTTTTCATTGAAAGTTTGATTTTTCTAGAGGAATATGAAAGTGGCAGTTCATTCTCTTATAAGAGTTTAGAATTATTTTTATTTTCGTATTAGGATTTCACCCTCCGACGGCCCGTCACTGAATCATATTCATTTACTTTGTGTTTTTCAATGAAAGTTTCATTTTTTCTAGAGAAATGTGAAAGTAACAGTCGGTTTTCTTTTTCGAGTTTAAATTTTATTTTATTTTCTTATTTGAAATTAGCCGAGTTACAAATTAGTCATGAGTCAGCAAAAAAGATTTTGATAAAGTATAAGTACAGGTCGTTCAAGTATCATATGCACCAGTATTTGTATGAAAGTGATGAAAACCAAAGAATAGTTTATTAGTATGATTTTGCAACAAATAATTAGCGTATTAGGATTAATATCCATCCAATTTTCGATTCGAAACCATCAATGGATTCGTCGTGAAAATTAGAATCTAAGAAATGCTTGTCTAAAGGTGTCATTTAAAAGAAATTACTTTTTCAACAATTAGTGGTAACAACCTGTATAACTAAGTATATTCAAATGGTTTAACTCTAATATTCTAACAGTAAGCGCTGAAAAAACTAAAGTCGTCCCATTCACATCATATGAATGCTACCTGTCTAATTATGATTATCTTACAGTAGATGTGACTATCCCACTGGGAAGGTCCGTCAAATATCTTGACATATACAGAGTCTACCACAATGAGTTGAGTCGACATGTATATGGTAGTATTTTTTTGAAAATTTGAATACGAGAGTTTTCCGTCTCAGTTAAAATATTTTCAGTTGTCTACAACTTCCGTTTATAACGGAGTGGATCCCTACTTTGTTTTTTTGAATGGAACACAATTTTTAAAAATGATTTGTTTTTTTCAAGTCATTGGTAATGTGTGGGGGATGCAAGCGTCAGCGACTAGGCTTTTCAAGTCATTATTCAAGACCATAATTTGGCGCTTAGTACGTTTTAGTTATCCATATGTCTAAACGGCTCCAGTTTTCAGATATTTAAATTTTTTGAAAATTTTGACAGGTCAAAAATTGGCAGTTTTTGCCTGAATATTACCTGAAGCTTCCTAAATCTTTGAAAACTTTTCAAAAAATTCGGCTATCTCGAAAACTGTATAACTCATTTTTTTTTAAATAGGGGGAGTTAATGCCTATAACCCTTTATTAAAATTGAACGGTTTTAGTAGAAACTTGGAAAATTTATGTGCGGTTATAAGAGATATCTGAATTATCAGTATGCTTTTCTGGGTGAATTGACAAGAAACAAATGCTGAAATGTCAACAAATAATATTTGCTAATAATTTGACGTTAAAGCACGATTATATCGAAAGGATTAATCTATCATGTCCCGTTTAGGATTTAGTAAAGAAAATTACTTCAATTTGTTAATGTACGGGGAATGTGACAAGGTTATTAAAAAACATGTGAAACCTTCCGTTCGCGATACCTAACGAATACAATGTATCAAATCGTTCAAGACGTATACGGTAATACTTATTTCCTTACGAACTAGAACAAAAGGAATGTTTTGATTGCTAAGTTCATTCACTGAAATAGTTTGTATATTATATAAGGTAGATGTTTATCATATTATCTTATAGATGGATGGATAGATAAATAAACTTTATTGTCTAAATGAAAACATTTGTCGACAAAGTCACAATTATTACAGTGTTAATTCTTTACATATTACTTATCATTCATAAGAAGTATTCGGAGAAAATCTCCCATAAAGATAAAACTAATTAAAATTTTAAAGTTAAAAAAGAACATAGACAAAATAACATGTAATAGTATATTGTACAATGAGCATGAAATGACATACATTTCTCACGAGTAGGTATATGAAATTTTGTAGTACGAGCGAGTACGAGCGTAGCGAGTACTACAAAATTTCATATACCTACGAGTGGGAAATGGGTCATTTCATGCTCATTATACACTATACTTTTTCTACGACCATCTGAATCATTAACTAATCTGTGATATTTTTAATAATCCTTTTTATCATAAACTCTCCTGCCGTCATTTTTACATCGTTTAGATAATTTTTTCTTTCTTCACCCGTTGATGAAACATCTACTTTTTCTTTTTGTACACGTACCTACCTACGTCGTGAAACAAATAACATTCAAAATTTTCAAATTTTGACAACTTGGAAATAAAAAAAACTTTATGAAGAAAAAATCAAACACTAATCGATTTCATAAAATAAAAAAAAAAATTTGGCTGCGCGGATTTGAACCCTCGTCGCTCCCACCATCCAAAGTCCATGTGTCATCTGAATCAACACTCGTCGTTACTAGAGCACATAATAATTTAATCAAATTAACTGCCATATAGAAAGTATCTGTCAACTATTCAAAAATATAGAATCCGAATTATTCTGGTTTTATGAAAAGAAAATCATACCTTTGTCAGAAGATAGGCATTATAAGGAGCTTCTGATATAAATTTATTAATTTGATTGTTAAATCATCCTCACTATCGCTAATAATTTTTAATAACTTAATTTTTTCAATCGAATTTTGTAATTATCTACTGATGTGAAATGTCAAATTATTAGACAGACGTAAACATACTTGATTCGATATTATTTATGTTCATAAAATTCGTTAATACCTACCTATAATAACAGTCTAGTAGTTCATGAAAGTCGTAGGAAATGAAATATTTCGATACAGCTAGCCCGTGGGAAATAAAAATCGGTGTTACAACGTGGTTGGTTTTTTAATCGAAGACGCAATTGAAATGTACATTTTTCTTAATGGTCGTGGAAAAAATATATTATAGTATCACAGAATATAATATCAAATACAGAATATTGAAAATAAAACAACTAGAATACTCATGCAAGATACTCCTTTAAATTATAGAAGCATTTCCCGATCAGAAGTGTTTTAAATGATTTTCGGAAATGCTTTATGTCGCTAATGTCTCTGATTTGATTAGGTAAATGATTATAAATTGCCTGATTCTATAAATGAAAGACTGTTTCGTGTTACACTGATGTACTTATTGCTATTCGTGATTAAATTATTATTATTTATCCATATTTTTTCACCTGTCAAAGACTCACATGTCAATTTTTTTTTAATCATCAGTTTTTTTTGTGAACGTATATAATCCCATACATACAATCTTTTACAAAAAAAAACTATGGCAAGAAATTTGAAAATTACTTGTATGTAAATTGATACTTGACAGGACAAAGATAAGTTGAGGTTTTCTGTTCCAATACGAAAGTAACAAGAGCGCGAATATCTGGCGAATGAACCGATATAAAGGCTCCAGATATGGGGCCAGGTAGACAGGTAGCCGAGTCTGCTAAAGCATTGTTCAAACCCTAGCGACTGCAGAAATTTTTCTGATGGCCCGAGAAAGTGCTAGGAATCGCACGTAAAAAGGTAAGACCTCGTTAATTCTTGGCTCGCACAAGTTTCGATTTCTGAGTGCTGCCGTTCGTAAGGGGACGACAGCTGGTTAACGAAAAAAAAACAATTTTAAAACAAACAAAACAATGTTAAAAACAATATAAATCATTATTATTTTGAATTAATAAGAGAACATCCCGTATCTACCTCACTGCATCAGTTCAAACAAAAGTGTTATCCATTTAATTAACTAAAATTATGTTTCAACTGCACCTGGTACAATTAATGTAAATATTTTCATGAACGCACCAACGATGAGCTCAGCATTATTCATTGGATGAATGATTTCATTATAGTAATTTGAAAGAGTTCCTATCAAAAACAACCATTAATGAAATGAATGAAAATCTAGTAATTTGTGCAGTATTGTGTTTAGAAGGTTGTATAACAAAACGAAATGCACTTCGTGCATCGGATAAGCATTATATTGAAAACTAATCATTCAACAAGGTGATAGGAAGTACTGAACAGAATGAATTGGAAAAATTTGAACTGATGATCAGAAAAAAAAAGAGGAGACGTCAATATACATTTCTGCAAGTTCCTATTCATAAATAATGACATACAGAGTGGTTTATGAAAAATGAAATGTGCGCATCGAAGAGGTGTACTGGATGACGAGTATAATCAGGCCTTCACTACTTAACGGCGAGTTTTTGCCGTTAAGTATCATAATTTTTTAATCTATTTTTCGGATATGCAAATTCAAACAAGTTCTTTTAGACCAGGGTTTGAGAAGGTAGAAAATGATAAAATATACATTTTGGTAAAACAGTACTTATTAATTAAAATAACTTATTCAAGATTGAGAAAAAATTTAAATATTCTACTACGTTACTCATTTATAAGCATTTAAAATAATTAAAATTGTTTTTCAAGATCCGCCCAAAGGACCCCTATTTTTATGCAAAATGGCTTTCTGAAATTCCCTGAATTTTTGGCGTGTTGAAGATTTTGACTTCCTAGGAAAAAGTGTCCACGGGCACAAAAAAATCGGCCTACTAATTTTCTGGAAACAGGGTGTCAAAGATGAAAAGTGAAGCTTTCTTCTCAGAATTTTTAGCAATTCCTAGAATTGACAAAACGCCTCGATGATGGTACAATGTCACCTTGATCTCGTTTTCATAAAATTTGTTTGTTCTGTGATCTACAACAGGGTGGACAAAGAAACAATTCGATTAACTTTAAACCACCCAGTGTGAGTTCTCTGATGAAAATTAAAGATTCAATTTAGCCTGAATTAACTTCATCAATCTCGGTCGAAGGTAACTGACATTTTTTTCATACAGGGTGGTTCGAAAATAGGGATAACGCACCGGCAACTCTATTTCTCGCGTGGTGTGGAAATGAGTTAACTCATATCGTATAATATGAGAATCCAAAAACTTATATAAGATTCATTGATTTCTGATGCATTAGCTTTTATATCGCATTTTTCAAGTTTTTGAATTTGTCAGTCACAGAATAACGTGCAACCCTATTATTTTTGCTTTTCAGTGCAATTGTTGAAAATGATGTTATGTAATATGCTTTATATACTTATGGTTACGATATACGTTTATGCAGACAGTTGATGTTAACATTTATATGAATAAACTTCAGTAAAAGTTTAGATGAATCTTATTCAGTTTCTTTACTTCGAACAGCAATTCAATGAAATCTTGTTTTTAAAAAGATTTTCTATTAATTCTATTTATTCATATTTTTTGTGTGAAAATTATTCAAATACATTTAAAAATTAGTTCATTGAAGAAATGACCACGAAACTTAGATATTCACTATCGCGAACTTGTAGAATTTTGGGAAGTATAAAATTTTCACCATTCATTTGTTGATTGTATATCAAATATCCCATTCCTAGGTTTTCGTCGGCTTGATTGGAAAATATCCCCTATTTTGTAGAAACCCCACATTTCACAGAAAACATTTATCCATTTAAATTGAATCAGCTCTCAAATAACGAAGAATTAGTCCCAACTTTGAGAGGGTTATTGTTTCTGATACTTTTCAATTTTCTCTGAATTCTTCGGAAACAGGGCTTTCAAATGAAAAACATTTCATTCACCATGGATATAAGGTATTGCATGATTGGAATAGGTACCACAATAATCTAATCCGAATTTTCTTAAACCAGAAGAATTGCTCGAAAATAGCTCTCCGGTAGAGTATATGGGGTATCAATAAAATCCGTTCATTTAATAGTACAGGGTGTTTAAAATTCGATCCTCATCATTTCGGAAACTACGAGAGATGGTTAAATCGGGGCAAAGTTGCGCATTTACCTGACTAACCGTTGAGAAAGTTCTGTATATCCGGAAATATCCGGAAAAAACAGAAATTTCGGAAAATGGTTTCTATTTTTTTCTGGCTTTATTTTTCGAAGAATTCGAAAATAAATTACACTTCCACATTTCCACTTTTTTCCTGCTACATAATGGTGATTTCAGATTTGCTATCTGACGTTTATGTTTTGAATAGAACCAAATTGTACCTTTTCAATGATGTTTCATAAGTTATTATTGAAAAGCCAATGAAAAAATACGGGGACAGAATCAACAATCAAAATTTGATAAATGAGGTATGTATGAGGTAAATTAGACATTGTGTCCTTTTCAATGAAAATAGAACTTTGAACAAATAACAATAATTAACTAAAATGTAAAGACAAAAGTAAATCATAGCAAATGCTCAAAATGCTGACCTTGTTCATGATAACACAACTGTGACCTTCTTCGAATATTATTCACTGCACGATTAATTTCCCTCCTCCTCAATCTTCCGAACTCTCTAACAATGCTGTATTATATTTTGATATTCCCTCTGACTATAAACTCTAGTTTTCAGTGTATCCCATAAGAATGTATCCATAACATTTAAGTCTGGAGACCTTGCTGGCCACCTCAACGGCCCATTATTCCCTATCCATTTATCATCAAACCTTTCAGTCAGGTAATTATACAGTGCGGCTTTTTTTAGTCCCCCCCTGTTAACTTTTGAACGGTTCGACGTACAAACATGAAAAAAAACCGTTTGGAGGGTTTCACTACTACTACTTTTTGAAACAAAAAATATGGTGATTGCTCCACAGGGGGCGCGGGGGGACACATCAACTCAAAATTTTTAAATGGCATGGGGGGTCGAGTGTTACATCGTTGAAAAGAGAATTCAATTCTCTTTACAACCATCTAAATATTTTTGAATTTAGTTGAGGAATTCTTTCCCAATTTCGATTTTTATGCCTATCGAAATATTCTAGTTGATGTGCCCCCAGCGCCATCTGTAGTGTAATTGCAATATTTCATCTCTCAAAAAGTAGTATCGATAATACCCTTCGCAATGTTTTTGGTTTCATTATTCTACAACAAACCGTTCAAATTTATCAAGCTATGACTAGTTTTCAGATCAGCATTTATATTTGATATTTCGAATTTGAATTGCAAAAAAAAATATTAACGAAATTCAAAAAAAAAAATAGATACTTGTAAAGAGAATTGAATTCTCTTTTCAACGATGTAACACTTGACCCCCCATGCCATTTAAAAATTTTGAATTGATGTGCCTCCCCGCGCCCCCTGTCGAGCAATCACCATATTTTTTGTTTTAAAAAGTAGTATCGGTGAAACCCTCCAAACAATTTTTTATTCATGTTTGTACGTCGAACCGTTCAAAAGTTAACAGGGGAGGGGGACTAAAAAAAGCCGCACTGTTTACTCGTCTGGTATATAGTGTGCGGTGGAGCACCATCATGTTGAAATCAGATGGTGCTATAGTTAGCCAAAGGTAGATCATCCAAATATTCTTCGAAAATCGACATTAAAAACTGGTGATAGGTTTCTCCATTCAGAATTCCGTCAAATAAATGAGGACCCAAAATTCTATCTTTGTAAATTCCTGCCCACACGTTAATACTAAATCGCACTTGAGGTCGAATTTCTCGGAACTCAATCAAATCAAAATCAAAAAGGGTTTATTAACATTAAATTTACAATATAAAATGACAATGTTAAAACCATCACTTGCCACAGAGGGGTTAGGATGGGTTGAATTGCATTTTTGAGGTGTTGGGTTTCATCTGCTCTTGGTGGGATACCAGAGGGCGGGCAAAACCGGCAAACATCCGACCTAGGGCGAATCCTACGGTGTTGGTAGGCTATTAGATGCTGTAGGTCTAAGTCTCTTTGATATTGTTTGTACCTGCCTCCTCCTTGTTATGCAGGGGGACTTAATGGTTTGTACGTAAATGGGTATATTGGACAGTTGTTTCATCATTGAGTTTTTCGTGGACGCCCGGAAAAGCATCGAAAAAACCGGGTTTGAACATTCATCGGCTCATGTGTGGTTTCATGGTCACAATTTTCACTCGGGTTTGAAGGCCGTCGTTTTTTGGAATTTCAGGAAGAAATTCTGAATACTTAAGCCGCGAAAGCCTTAACCATTTTGTCATGTGTGGGTGTTACACGTCTTCTGGATTTTCATGGAAAATATCCAATACCTGGTGAATTAGCCCACTATGCTTTTTTGGACTTTATGGTGGGCTCAAAAACAATCTAAAAAAAAACAGCATCCCATTATTTGGGAGATCTAGATATTGCTGAGACACAGAGGCATACTCAAATATTCGTCAATGGAGTAAAAACAGTGATTGAGAATGTGTCGTTTCAGTTTCGATTTAAGACAGTTCCAAGTCAAAATCTTGAACTCATCAGGCAAAAAGTTATAGAGTCTGACATCCAGTGAATTCATTTTTGTTTTATTGAGTCTGTAGCGAGGAGGTCTCAAATTGGTCGCACCGCGAGTTTCGTATTCATGAAAATCAGCGTTGGCCAAAAATTATTTTTTGTTTTTATGTATCTCTAATACCGTATTAAATAAATAACGATGGAACAGGCATGATAGATAGATCTTTGAAAATTTTTTGACAGTGGTCCCTGTAACCAGCATCAGCCATAATTCTAACTGCTTTCTTCTGCAATTTGAAAACCCTAACGGCGTGACAAGAATTCCCCTATAAGATAATGCTATAATTTATGTGAGCATGGAAAAATGAAAAATAACATGTTCGAACTGTGTTAAGACATAGTTGTTTCTTCATATTGCGTAACAAATATAGTGAACTCGATAATCTATTACATAGTTGATCTATGCGTCTAACCGAATGCATCTATCAATCGTATCTGTGACGATACGGAGTGCTTTGTTCTGCATCCTCTCTAGTCTCATTTTTAATAATTTTTTTTTCAATAACTTCAATTTCTCGAAAAAGAATGATAACTTATGATACATCATTGAAATGGTAAAATCTGGGTTCTATTCAAAACAGAAAGACTTAATGTAGCGACCGTAAGAAAAAATAAAGTTGATGATGGTGACCAGAAGACGAAACGTCTGATAGCAAATCTGAAAACACCATTGTGTAGCAGGAAAAAAGTGGAAATGTGGAAGTACAATTTATTTTCGAATCCTTCGAAAAATAATGCCAGAAAAAATAAAAACCATTTTCCAAAATTTCTGTTTTTCCGGATATCTCCGGACATACTCGAAATTTCAGAACTTTCTCATCGGCATATCGTTAGTCAGGTAAATGCGCAACTTTGCCTCAATTAGACCATCTTCGTATCTCTCATAGTTTTCGAGATCCCAATGGTGAGGATCGAATTTGAAACACCCTGTACAGCCGAAAAACGAGTCCCGAGACCTATGCTGATATTGATGACAATATCTCGGACTCCTCAAACCGTACATTATATCAAAAATTCATGAAAATTAACCGCTTCTTTTTCGAAATACAGGGTCTCATTGAAAAAAAAAACAACATTCCTCGAAGGAAGTTAGACCGTTTTTTTAACCATCTTGTATACATGAAATAACTATGCGACGTTCTCAATATTGAAGAATGTTTGGTATATATTCGACAGGCTCTCTCCTCCCCGAGCTGAAAAATGAGGGGTTGACGTACCCCTATTTTCGAACCAACTTGTATACAAAAAAATTATGTCGGCTAACTTCGACCGAGATTGAGGGAGTTCACTTAGGCTAAATTTAATTTTCAATTCTCATCAGAGAATTCACACTGGTTGGTTTAAAATTTATTGAATGGATTTTTCTTTGTTCACCCTGTGTAGAGCACAGAACGAAAAAGTGTAATGAAAACGAGATCAAGGTGACATTGTATCATCATTGAGGCATAGAATCCCAGAATAAATAGGCGTTTTGTCACTTCTTGGAATTGTTAAAAATTCTTAGCAGAAAGCTTCACTTTTCATATTTGACACCTTGTATCTCGAAAACTAGTAGGACGATTTTTTGTGCCCATGGACACTTTTGCCGACGAAGTCAAAATCTACAATATGCCAAAAATTCAGGAAATTTAACCGAAAACCATTTTCCATAAGGATAGTGCGTGGCACATTCTCTATAAAAAACATAAATCCTCCGTTGCCTTTTGCATTTTAAATCAGAGTTGGTTCTTTTAAATGAGAATAAAAAGTGTATTTCTAATTTAAAGAGGCTTGGCCCCTTTGTGCAGGATGGGTTGCTCAGGGTCAGGTATAGAATCGGGAATTCTAACTTGGGCTAAAGACATTTTTACGGAAAGACATGTCGATTTTTATCATAAGATATTTTTACACACGGGTGCTTATTTATTGGAAGCAATTTTACGTAAAAAATATTGCATTTATGGCGGAAGAAATTTAATCAGAAGTCGTATTCATAAGTGTAATCGTTGTTTTCGGTTGAATCCTAAAAATTTAGAGCCATTGATGGCTAGTTTACCGTCAGTGCGGGTACAAGAAACTAAAGCTTTCACCAACACTGGGGAGGATTATTTTGGGCCGGTTGAAATTTCTTTTGGTAAGCGAAAAAATACCCTAGTATATAAGGGTTACGTGAGTCTGTTTATATGTGTGTCTATCAAGGCAATACATTTAGAGCTGGTGAGCTTTTTGTCAACCGATCATTTCCTACAAGGGTTTAAAAGATTTATTTCACGGAGAGGTACTGTTCGTGCTCTATATTCGGATAGAGAAACAAATGTTGTAGGCGCTAAATCGGTTCTTACTGATATTAATAACTTTGTTAAGTCTCCAGAATATATTAGTGCATTCGAAACGGAGCTTGGCGTTCATGGAATCGAGTGCCATTTCAATAGCCCTTCTGCACCGGAACAAGGATGTTTATGGGAAAGAAATGTTAAGGCCGTCAAACATCACATTTACCATGGCTATCAGTTACTCACTTACGAAGAATTTTCAACACTGTCAACGGAAATTGAAGCACTCTTAAATTCACCGCCCTTCTGTCAGTTATCGGCGGATCCAACTGCCCCAGAGGCTTTAACTCCAGCACATTTTTTGACTTTGTCTCCTCTGCGCGGTTTTCCTTCCGAAAAAGTCGATGATATTCCTGTCAACCGGTTAGATAGATTAGTCGACCGAATGGTTCCAGAATTTTGGAACCGTTGGAGGTAAGAATATTTAAATCTCACAAATGTCCAACTGAGCTAAGAGGAAACATTTGGTCCTTCGAGCCATTGAGGCACAGAAAATTGTGAGCAGAAAGCTTCACTTTTAATATTTGACACCCTGTATATCGAAAACTAATAGGACGATTTTTTTGAGTCCGTGGACACTTTTGCCGAGGAAGTCAAAATCTACAATATACCAAAAATTCAGGGAATTTAACCGCAAACCATTTTCCATAAGGCATTTTCTATAAAAAGCGTAAATCCTCCTTTGCCTCAATTTGGGCAACATCGTATCTCCTGTATATAGTTTAGGAGATCCCAACGGTCGAATTGGAATTACCTTGTACAACCATTTTTTTCTGATAAAAAAACCTATAATATACTTATGTGAAGAAGCAGCTAAAAAGGTGACAATAATGAAACTATTCCTGTGAAATATCCTCAAAAGTTGTTAAAGTCGATAGTGTACAGTGAATAAACAGAACAATGACAATTTGGTTGTCGTTTTGAATGTTGCTGACTGAAAAATATGGAGTTTCGCCTTCTTCGGATGTGGTGAGTTGATGAAATCATTATAGATTAGTGGTAGGGTGATGTCAAAACAGTCACATAATATCTTGACTCACTGTTTGGTTCAAATTTAATTCTTACACGTCCTATGCAGAGATAATAGTTATTTATGATGAGTTCGCAAAGTACGATTTTTTTGTATGAGCGTAGTTTGTTGAAAGAGGTGCATTAAAAATGTTTTCTACGACAGTTGTTACATTGACAGATTGTAGCAATTGCTGTATGTTTTTTATCTATGAAGTTTAAAATTTTCTTCGTATTATCAAATGATGACATCCTAGTAAAATCTGCAAAATACTGTCTTTTTGAAGATCGGGTAAATGTATGAACAGTGCGTAACAAAGTCGTAGAAAAGTATATTTAATAATTATAATAATAACATTTATTTCTATGGTTGAAAAGTACAGTTGAAAAGTCTATGCACAATAAACAAAGAATAAGTCAAGTACATGGATGTTTAAAATTATAAATATAAAAAATTGCATAATATAATCATATAAAAGTCGAAATTACAAATTCATACAAGAATATAGTGAAAATTAAAATATTTAACACCAGAATATTCTGTGAATTATAATAAAACACTAATGAGTGGATAGTAAAAACAAAATATGCTGAAGCTGCAGACCTCAGGATAGTTCATCAGTTAATTCTTGAATGGTGTAACAAACCCTTTGAAGTAACAATTTTTTCAGTTGACGTTTGTAAACATGAATGTTTGTAGAATTTTTAATAGCTATTGGAAGGATATTGTAGAATTTACATACATTGTACTCTACGATTCTTAAATATATTGAAGTTCTATGAGCTTTGGAAAAAAATAGATCTCTTGATCGAGTATTGTAGTTATGCGATGGA
Source organism: Chrysolina oricalcia (assembly GCA_944452925.2). Taxonomy (NCBI): domain Eukaryota; kingdom Metazoa; phylum Arthropoda; class Insecta; order Coleoptera; family Chrysomelidae; genus Chrysolina; species Chrysolina oricalcia. Next base: position 12,475,191 of record OX101818.2, on the reverse strand, counting down.
CAATTGAACTGAAAAATTGGTTTATACGTATGCACTAGCCTCATTATACGTGGTATACTCTGCACGCTAGCAGCGATAGAACCATCCATTTTTCCGGTTATATTAGGGGGCAAAATTTTCACGAAATTCCTTTGGATTCGTGTTCAGGATCCCCAAAATACTACTGATACTCCGGTCTCCTGAAAAATTTTCGGTCCTGAAAAACTCTAATTTGTTTCACTTCTCATGAAAATGCCTCGGTATCTTCCGTAATTCTCAACGTAGAACCATGAAACTCTCAGGATCGATAGATATACTAGAAATGAACTTACTCCACGAAAACGGTCATCCTACGTAAACTGCACGCCAGCAGCGATGGAAAAATGGGTGGTTCCATAGCTGCTGGCGTGCAGTGTATATCACGTAGGGTGACCCCTTTTGTGCAGTGAGTTTAATTCTAGTTCACCTGAAAGAAAATCGACGTGTCTGAGCTTTTTTCCCCAATGGCCATCAAGCTTTTAACGAATTTCATCCAACCTTTACGTGCTCACTGTATATATTCTCGGCCGTTTTTTGGAGTGCATCCATATTGTCTTCAACAATCAAAATATTTGTATCGTCAGCATAACTTGTGACGGAAGCCGAGTTTGTATTACCTATGAATGAAATCATGTCATTGGCAAACAACAAGATGAAGAAGGGGCCTAAATTCGAACTCTGGGGAACTCCTTGAATAATGTTACAGTCATCCCCTATGCATTGACCTTCACTTTTTGCCTCCTACCTATAAGATAGGATCTCACCAACTCATGTGGTACTCCTTTTACACATGATCTATATAGTTTAGATAGTAACAGTTCATGGTCCACACAATCAAAAGCATGCGAGAAATCTATAAAAGACCCATGACGTATTTTTTCTTGTCAAGAGCATTAACAATTCTTGACTGGAACACGCATAGGGCTGACTCTGTACTTTTAGATTTGACGAAAGCGTGCTGTGTTTTTTTTCGTAAAACAAAGTCAACTGTTTTTTTAAATTCAGTTCGAATGGCTTGGAAGGCTTGACATTAGGCTTATTGCTCTACAATTAACTAGGTCATTCACATCACTTTTTTGAAATAATGGGCATACTGTTGCAAACTTCAAATTTTATTTACAGAAGGCAGATTTATCAAATAAGTCAAAGGTTGACAAATTTCATAGCGGCAACTTTTCAGCAAGTTATTAGAGATATAATCATGACCAGAAGCATTTGAATTTTTCAGTTGAGAAATGAGCTCCAAGACGTCACTCTCACAGACTGAAGATAAGAAGAAACTATTCGAATTATTTGGAATATTTTGTACAAGAAAATTTCAATCGTAGAACCTGTTTTCAGTCAATGGTTTAGTAAAATTCTCATTGAACATATTAGCTAGTTCCTTATCTCCAATATTGACATCATTATGTTGAACAGTTATTACTTAATTCTGTTTATGTTTTTTTTTGAATTTGGTTAAAAATCTGCCAAGTAGTTTTTGATATGTTATCAGAATTCAGAATTTGATAATCATGATACTCTTTTCTTGCGTTATGATTCGTTATGTGATATGATCCGTTGATGGCCGAAGGTGAAATTCACTGCTTTTTGTCTATCAACGAATACTGTGATAGGTACATACTTATCATTGAACCCGCATAGTTAAATGTGCGAGCAGTGTATAAAACAAAATCACCTCAGATTAAATATACGTCAGCGGGGGCAACCAGACATTGACGTTACCTCAACAATCTCTTCTTTAGTGGGTCTTCCGTTATTTTTTTTAGATAAGATAATACATTTATTAGCCTTTGTTGAAGATGACACAGAGATAGGCACGTCAAAATTTCACGTAACAACAATTATAGTACTACGTAATAAAAGGACGGTGGGAAAGTAAAGAAGTACTCGATTGTTAATATAATGAATGAAAGCAGAGCAGTCATCAGGTATGTACATACAAGGATTCAACTAACGGAAACAAAAATGTCGTACGAGATGAGAGATTATGTTATAAAAAGAGGACTTGGCCTTCAGAAGAGATGTTGAGTTCAATTATTGTCATAAGTAAAATAACTAGTGTGTTTTTGTTTCGGTTCTCATGAAGAGGGACATCGTGAGAGCCGAGGGAAAGTAGGTGTTCTTATTTATTTATTTATTTCCACGGGATAACCCAATGTATAAAGAATAACAAAAATTAAGTAAGAAAAAATTAAGTTTTACCTAATCTACTACTATACTAACACATACACATTAAAATTTAATAAAAACAACACTAACATCTTTTAAGACCTTCCTAATATTACATAAATTCATACAGAATAAATCAAGGCTATGAGAAAACCTGATGGAAGATATTTTGATTCTATTAAGAGGGGAGTGATATGCATAGTGAAAATTTCAGGTGAGCGAGTTTTATAGACTGGAGTTTTCAGTGCAATAGTCTCAAGTAGTTCAGAGCAATTGATGTTGCCTGATATTATATTCTGTAAGAATACTATGTCAGTGACACATCTTCTGTAAGAAAATGATTGTATTCAGTAGTTGCTCTAGCTCCTCATATACATATTCTTCTCTAGCTAGCCCCATTTTATACGCGCAACATCTAAAAAATTTCTTGAACTCTCTCAATTTGTCGAACATAACATTCATAGTGTGGAGACCATACAATTGAACCATATTCAAGAATAAATCTAACATGTCAGCAGTACAGTATTTTCAAGGTATTATAATTGAAGTCTTTGCATATCCTGAAGATAAAACCCAACATTTTATAGCGTTGGTTGTGATTTCCTTAATGTGTTTATCAAAAGTGAGTTTGGTATCAATTTTCATGCCCAAATCCTTAATTTCATTGACACGTGATAGTTGGTTACCAAGGACTTGATATGGAAAGTTGATAAATGTTTTTCCTCGCAAAAAAGATATGACAAAATACTTTTTCATAAATGGTCAATATTCTCTTGTAAAAGTTTTGCATCAATCAGCGAGTTCACAGGACAGCATAATTTTAGGTCATCAGCAAATAACAGAAATTGAGAATTGCAGATTGAAAGAGATATACGTATCATTGATTAATAAGTTGAAAAGCAAGGTCCAGAATGTGACCCTTGTGGTACTCCAGAGGATACCTTTATCACTTGTGAAATACATCCAGCCACTTTAACACATTGTGTTCTTCTATTCAGGAAGCTATTGAACCAATTAAGCAACGGTCCACTGAAACCAAGAGACATTAACTTAGATGCTAGGATATCATGATTGACTCTATCGAAAGCCTTCGAGAAGTCTGTGTAGATAGAGTCAACCTGAGATTTATTCTCAAATTTTGAGATGATATAATCCTGATACAGTATTAGTTGATCTGCCTTGCATGAAGCCATGCTGTTGATCATTAATAATTTTCTTACACATCCAAGATACGTGTTTAGTTACAAAATAGTCCAACATCTTGGGAATTTCAGATTGCATACAGATAGCTCTGTAATTTTCAACTTTATCTTTTTTACCAGATTTGAAAATTGGTGATAAGAAACTGTGTTTCCAGAAATCAGTAAAAACATCCAGTTTCAGTGACATATTGAATATAACGTGAATAGGTTTAATAATGGAAAAGATGCAGTTTTAAATGAAGTACAGAGGTATGCCATCTGGACCAAAGGAGAGTTTAGATGGCAAACTTACTATCCGATCGAGCACATCTGTTATGCTGATTCTGCATTCAGTCATGTCAATAGATTGAGCATAGTTGAATACAGGCGTAATTTGAGAATTGTTATGAACATCTGTTGAATAGACCGTTAAAAAAAACTTTGCAAAGAGGTTTGAAATATCACTTTCATCACAACCAACCATATCATTAAAATACATTTTTTCAGGTATTCCGTATTCTTCGGTATTCTTGAATTTCTGCAGACTGTATGCCTCAGGGAACACCCCCCTAGGCAATGAGTTCCAAAGCTTTGCCTTTCGTTGAAAGAATGAGCCCTGGGAAAGAGATGTTTGGCATGTCTCCAAAGTGATAACAAAGGGATGTGAAGACTGAGCTCGACGGGTCAGTCTCGATGGGATCGCTACGGTGGAACAATTGATAATATTATTTAAAAATAACGGTAATTCTTCGCTATACTATTCTGGGCCTCTATCCATGACGGCGATAGAATAGAACAATCCCTGGGGAGCGTTCCCTGATTTTTTTCTACTGCTTAACTAAAACCGGTATTCTTGAACTCTTGTGGGAAACCAAACAACAGTGTTGCCTATTATCTTGTCTAATCAAAATGGAAGAAATATTGACAGACTGATAAAACCGGTAACGTCAAACTCTCATGCACAAAGTTTTAACATTCTCATTGCAGGTTTTTGTTTATTTTTATTGCTGCAACACATAGAGGATAAAAATACAACAAAGAAATTGAAAAGCAATCCAATGACAGCGAAACTGGTGGTCGAATTCATTTCATGACGAAGAGAAATGTATACAGGAAAATTACTCTGAACTGAGCTCTCTTTTGAATAGCATTGCAGGAGGACCAGCTAAAGAGTGGCAGTAATGGAGAAAGGTTTTAAGGTTTTTTCAAAAGGGTTTGAAAGAAATATATTCTCAAATAGGTACAAGAAACATCTCCTCATACCTTTGTTTGCACAGACATAACTGATCTTCGTCTTGGTTCTTTTATATAAGGAGTTACAATTTCAATGATTTCTTGACACATATTTTTATTCACTCGAAAAGTTAACTTAAAATTCGATAACATGTTGAAAGGATTTCTCTTCGGTAGCACTTCCCTGACTATATTTAAAACATCATATGCTTCATTTAGATCTTCCATTGCTTGTTCCCTCAGTAATATTCGATTCATATCCATCATGACAAGCGTCAAGTGCAATATTTTGATCCAAAACTATCCAATGTATAAGTTAAACATTCGAATATGACAACATTCCCCAACCAGTCCCTAGTAAAATATCAAGAGAACGATTTCATTAGATTGAGGGATCAAGGTTCTATCAGTATTCAATAGAATGGTAGCTAAGAATAGGATTTTTGTGACTGAACAGTGACCACAAAAAGAGCATTTTGAAGTTGATATCAGCTGTCCAACAAAGTTTTCCACTATCTTGGAGTTGTTCGATCTCAAGTATCTTAACCATGATTCTCTGGCTTTTTCAAAGATGCTTAAGTTCTCAACAAACTCGGTCCCAATGAGTTTTGGCTTATCCGTTACTCTATTCACGTCTTCATGTAGCCCCTACAGCAGGTATCTTAGAAACTCCTGGGCATCATGCTGGGCATAACTGATAAAACGTGGTGCAAATCTATGTATTTGACTTTTCAAGGAGACTGTATTGACCAATCGATCTGACGCATCATCTGTCCACAGTTCCTTGACCACTTCGGCAAATGTTTTGATTAAATCTCCCTTCATGTTAGAGGAACTTTAATAATTAATATCCCCTGAGTAGGCATCCTCCTTCAAATACTCTAACAACCATCTATTATTCGACAAACAGTGGATAACACTATTCATAAAGCAAGTGTTACCAATGTTTTTCAACCCATTAAGACCTAGTGATATGGCAGTACTATTTATCACAGGCCTGTTGGTATGGAAGCTATTCTCGCTGCATTTACCGCTGTCATCTCCTGAGAGGTCCAAGTTTGATACGCCTCTGGCTCCATGAAGGTGTGAGGTTTGAAAGTTTGAAATTTTTGGAGTAGTTCCTGCAGTGTCTCATATAGAATTCTACCCCTCGTTTTCTACTGTCGATTACTACTATTGCAAGCAACGATCACATTATTTGGCACTCTGTGCTTTGGTCGCATACACATCGGGTTTGTTCGGCAACATACTATCCGATTTAAAAGCATTTGGCAAAATTTGGTGATATTCTAGTGACATTTCATATTGTGTCCAAACAAAATTATTGTCATTGTCATTGTCACGCATTTTTTTTCAACGTCTATATATTCCAAATAAATTGTGATATTATTGCATTATGTTGCCTATAAACGAATTACATTTATTAGCTCTGAAGGAAAAAGAAAGGCTAGAAGACATTCGTTCAGAAAAAATTGAGAGAAGATTCATGAGAGAAGAGTCACATCCATTTTCAATATAAGATACGAGGTTTGAAGAAGTCTTTTGAGTAAATAAGGATATTGCTCAATATATTTTTAACAGTTTTAAGTAAAGTTTTTATGTAACAGGATCATACCAAAGAGTAATAGGTATAGAAGTCATGATCTTTCTATAGCTCAGCAATCTGTATCGAGGCCATTGCTATTGTAAATACTTTGGCAGAACATGAAAATGACAAGGAAAAACCCTAAATTGAAGCTAAATTCATGGAGGAAAGAAACTTCCCTGAAGAACATGATTATTTCAATAGGAAGGGATAACATTCCAAAAACAATCAAAGTATAAGTTAGTTACGTGAAGGTATTGATATAAATTATGTTTATTTGTAATATTTTGTAGATTTGTGTCAAGACTTACGAATTTTAAATATAAATAGCAGATTTATATCGAGTATTATTTGCCAATGTTCACTCCGTACATAAATATGTTTGACATTCAACATTGACAAAATAAATCGAAAGAGATAAGTAGGGTTAAACACAGAAAACGACATGTCTCGACGTCTTGCTTTCTTGCTACCGCGATAGTCAAGTTTAGGCGATAATTTTTATGCACAGAGTCACAGATTAAGTTCACAGAGTACCAGTCATGTCGAATTCAGTCGATAAGTAGAATGAATTCAATATGACAGAGTCCCACTGCTGAATTGTTCTCAAAAGCGTTAAAAATCTCAGAATCTCTAGAGATGTATTGTGAGGTGATCATTTTCGACTCATATGGAACTTTTTCAACCCTGACATGTTGTTTCCACTTAAATCCAGGAAGATTTGAAACCTCATTGAAGTGGTGAGAAGGAATTCTGCTCAACTTTCGTTTAGCTGAAATCAGTTACAGAAAAACTGTTGCCATGGCAACCGTTGCTAGGGTAACGACAATACAAAAACCCGATTCCTATGGTGCGGAAATGCGTGGTTGCCAAGTTGTCCACTTTAGTTTAGCTGAAATCAGTTATGAAAAAAGGTTACCATGGTAACCGTTCTTAGGGTGAAGAGTAAACAAAAATGGTTTTCCCGTTCTGCGGAAATGCATAGTTGCCAAGTTGGACCAGTTATAGTTTAACTGAAATCAGTTATGGAAAAACTGTTGCCATAGAAACCGTTGCTATGACCACAAGTAAACAAAAACCCGATTCCCATGGTGCGGAAATACATGGTTGCCAAATTGTCTGCTTTTCTTTAGCTGAAATTTGTTATACAAAAAATATAGCTATGATAGTCGTTATGGTGAAAATGACAGATTGCCAAGTTGGGAAAGTTATGGTTTAGCAGCAATTGGTTATGAAAAAAGTGTGACAACCATTGATATGATCACGAGTAAAGAAAACCCCAATTTCTGTGGTGCGGAAATGCATGGTTGCCAAATTATTGCTGTTACCAAGTTAGGGGTGCTTGAAAAAGATTTGTGGAAATAACTGTTAAATAATATCAAAATGAATACTTATTCATCTGAAGGCGCATCCTTCAAAAACATTTACATTTGTCAATCTTACTTTGATCACAAATGAGCAAAGCAATCGCTTGCCACACACTATAAATGATCATGATGTTTTTCATAAATTTGAGAAAATGGACAAAGTAGTAACTTGAAGGCGAGGGGGCCCGGCCAACATTTCGCAAATCCGCGCGCGGATTTGCGAAATGTCGGCCGGACCCGCTCGCTTCGCTCGCGTGTCTTGTGATATAATCCTAATATCTCAAATTACTGTATGGGTTCACAATAAATTCAACTTTTGACAGAATTATAAATAGATTATTCTCCACCGTGAACATCGTCTCTTCCGAAACAATTTCAACATCAAGGTTAAGTTAAGTTAGTTCAGGACAGTTAATATTGGGAAAGAGTTTTTTCATTACCTGGAGGAAATTGACAAAGTAGTAACATGAACGCAAGTGCGTCGGCCGGACGCGCTCGCTTCGCTCGCGTTTGGTGTGTTCTGAATATGATATTTTTAATTAAGCTGTTATTTTACAGTGAATGAGTTCTTGATCTATTCCTAAATCAACGACCCGCAATTGGTGCAAACAGTGAATTTGCCTTTTCCGAAACAATAAGGATCAGTTTAGTTAGTTCAATGTAATTAAATGTCCAGCGTGGCTTTAGCCGAGAAAGTAGTTGTTTTCAGTTAGATATTACGAAAAAATAGCTTCATTTAATTTGAACTACCTGAATGAGAATACGAATTTTCAGTTTCGGAATTTTTTTTAAGTTAAAGGGTCTTTTCACAATATCTATCAGATGTAGATCAATGTCCAGCGTGGCCTCAGTCAGGGAAATAATTGTTTCCTGTTACATATTACAAAAAATAGATTAATTTTCATCGTAGGTTGTTCCCATTTCCAGTGGAGTGAGTCATGGTTTTTTTATTGAGAATGTTTCCCCTTTCAAGTTTCAATTTAATTTCAAGTTGATAATTTGGCAACCGCGCACTTTTCCAAAACGGAAATCGGGTTTTTCTATTCACTTATCCTAGCAACGATTTTCCCACGGCATCAACTTTTTCTTAACTGATTTGAGCTAAAATAAAGCAGAAAATTTGGCAACCACGCATTTCCGCACCATGAAAATTAGGATTTTGTTTACATGTGATCAAAGAAACTGTTGTTATGGCAACACCTTTTCCGTAACTGATCTCAGCAAAACTATAACTGGTCCAACTTGGCAACTATGCATTTCCTAACAACGGTTACCATGGTAACCTTTGTTACCACCACCATAGGACCACCATAGGAATCGGTTTTCTGTATTCTTGTTACCATAGCAACGGTTGCCATGGCAACGGTTGCCATGGCAACGGTTTTTCCATAACTGATTTCAGCTAAACGAAAGTTGACCCAGGAATTGTGCCGAATAGTGAAGAGGCATTACCACACTGGATAGCTATACTGATCCTTTGAATCAAGAAAGAAGTTGATCTGTTTTCATTAGTTGCTAGGCTTAGTTTTCTCCCTATATCATGAATTAAAGTCAGTAATTGTTTGTATACAAATATATTAATAATACAATCCTTTGGTGTGAATACAAATCAGAAATCGATGTAGGAATATTTTAAGCGTCAAACTGACAGACTTGGTAATTTTGCAACAAGTTATCAATGTATAACCCAATAATTTTTTAACTATTCATAGGAGTACTGCTGGAAATATTCGAGATAGATTCAGTAAATTGAACTACAGCTTGACAAATCTAGATATAAATGTCGAGAAACGTATTAGATGCGCGAATTTAGAGTGACAAAGTATTCGGCCGATAAAGAGGGTAGTATAATTGTACATTCAGTAGTAAAACTTCACAGTGCACTTTGCGACAGATATAATAGAACTGATCAGTACAGTAACTCATACTTCTTCCGGACTGTACTGAGCTCTTCTGCTACAGCGCATCGATAGGCGTGGCAATTTAACATTCAGAGCTAGATTGGCCAAGCTGCAAATTCTCAGAAACTAACAAAGCTTGCCGTGAAACGTCCTGAATTATTAGGAAAAGAGTGCTGAAAAAATTTAGAATGAAAAACGTTCCATTCAGCAAAGCTTGAATTATTATTATATCGAAATGAGATTTCTTGGGAACATGAAATAAATGAATGCAATTATCCATAGTTCAATTAATGCGATAACAGTGAGTGGAAATTGAAGAGTGATTAACATCAAAAATCACTTAACGATCAGTGAAAGTCTGCGTTGTTACCATCAGGATGGATGTGAAAGCAGAATTCAAGATATTCGTTTATTTTATATTATTATATACTGCTGATAGACAAAAATTAATGTTTGTTTTCGAGAGAGTCCTCAATTAATACCTACCTGATAATTGCAATCAAGAATGGCTTTTTTATTATTTTTCGCTTCACAAATAACACCCTCTGATGTTCATGACCTAACTTTGTCATTCAGAAAAAGGTATAGGTTTGAAACCATTGGCAATCTAAAAGAGGAGATCGTTAAAGGTAAAGGAAGATATCAACCAAAAAAACTTATAGATGAACTTCATAATCTATGTTTGAAACTAACATAAATAAAATGACATCTAGAAAGGCCGATTTCACGGTGGCCAACGTAATTATGTTAGGAGTGCCCTCCATTTCGATGCTTGGTATAACCATCAGCAGCATCCTCTGAAGGGAGAGCCATGTGAGGTCCATTTCTAAAAGGAAACTCGAAAACTTGATTCTGTTTCGTGCCAAGAGGCATTTCACTTCCCGTCGATTGATTATGATTTACAAGGCACAGATCCGACCTGTCCTGGAATACTGTTCCCATGTATGGAGTGCAGCCCCTAACACACTAAAACTCTTGGATTCTGCGAAAAAATGAGCTATTCGTCTCGTCGGTGATGCTGCGCTCACGACCTCGCTCACTTCCCCGGAACACCGCAGCGTCACCAGTGCTATCGAAACTGACCCGTCGATCTCAGCCGTCACATCCCTTTATCGCCACTTTGGAACATCTGTTTCATAGGGCACATTCTTCCAACGAACGTAATGCTTTGGAACTTACTGCTTCGGCTCTCACGATGTTCTCTGAATATAATAGGATTTTCCTTTCTGTGGTATTCAAAACATAAAAAATTGTTGTTCACAGGGTGGGAGTTTTTAAAGTGTCTGAATTTATGAAGAACTTTGAGAATCTGAAAAGAAGAATTGCTGGATAAGTATACTGCAGCTGAATGGTATTTAATTTATCATTTCCAAACTCACTGTTAATAATTTATGATTAAGGGCATGTTTTGAACATTTTAAAATATTATTGTTCAGGGAATTTTAAATATCGTTCTCGCAAAAAAGTGCGGAGCGATGTGCAAAACCACTCGGTGATTAGAACAAGCCGTTCATATATATACTGAAAGGAATGGGCCCAGTTTAGTGCTTTGTGGTACACCATACTTAGCATTTTCTTTGTCGCTGAGTTTATCATCGATTCATAAAGTGGCGATTTCATCTAGCATACGTATTTGCTCTTCGTTTATTTTTACAAGCGTTTATTCAACTTGCTTTGTTTGATTGCATCTTGGGTTGACCTTGATGAAAACCAAATTGGGAATTTGATAGAAAGTTTTGTTAGGAAGTCATTCATTCTATTTTTATTTACTTACTCAACGATGTTTCAGGTCTGTAATTTGTAACTTAACTTTTTTCGTCACTTTTATAAATGTTTTTAACGAAGGATAATTTGACAGAATTCAGAAATATCTATATCTAATGATTTATTAAACATTATTGAAAATGGATATACCTATAATGTAATCTGCGAACAAGGATATGATGGATCTCCGCAACCACTTGAGCAAGTTGTTCAGGCTTCTCCTCATTATTAATATCATTGTTATGGTCCCAATTAAGATCTCTGAAGCACCTAAATGAAGTTAATCGTAACTCCGAAAATAAACGAAGAGAAAATGCGTATACCATATGACAATTTCCCTCATATTATATAAACCAACCAAATGCCATAATTTTTTTAATTCAACCAGTGGTATTTTCGAATCGGTGTTTCGCTTCTTCCTTATTTATACGTTTCCATAGTTACAACAATTTCTGTGAATAGAGAAACGTCAGTTTGACGGTTTGGCTTATCATGAAAGGAATTTTGTTTATGACGTTCTATTGCCTACGAGTAATTTTTTGCTGCAATAACTGTAACAAATAATTCATCGTCTCAAAATAAGTGCTATAGTTCCTTTTTTTTATAACGGCTTTGAAAATAAAATACAATCACCGAATAAAAAACAACTCTAACTTCTGAAAAATAAACTAAAATGTAACGCAAAAAAATAAGAATCTAATGTAATTAAGGTTCAAATAAACCACCTTGTTGTTCCAAAGAATAGCCGAATGTGTGAAACAGAGAAAATCTGATATCGCTGAGTGGTTTTGGCATAATGCTGGCACAAAGTTGGATAATTTTCCCCATTGGTTGTTCAAGATTTGTTTTTCTCTGAAATTCGTGTCGATATGCGGATTCCTTCAGATATTCCCAAAGAAAGAAATCATTCGGAGATAAATCTGGAGATCTGGGAGGCCATATGATCGTACCACGTGTAGATATGAATCGACCAGGAAACGTATTTCGAAGAAATCGTGACACTTGTCGTACATTGTGATGTACAACCATTTTGTTGAAACCAAATGTCCCCAAAATTATTAGGAAGTAGCTGAACTGTCGAAATAATTTGATTTAGCAGAAGCTGTAGATATTTGACAGCGTTTAGGTAACCGTCGATATAAAAGGGACCTATGATATAATCTCCGAACGTTCCTGTCCAAATATTGAGTTTTGGTAGGTATTGAGTACGAACAGGAATAGTTAGATGCTGATTTTTCCGACACCAATATGGTACAACTGATGGATTTTGGTTCCTACGTAAAGAAATCGATGACTCGTCTGTAAATGATATGTTTTGTAATAAGAACACATCATTTTCATTTTGTTTTTCCATCATGGTTTCACTTAATTCCATTCATCGAATGTGGTTCTCGGGAAAAATTTCTGTAAACATGGTATCCATTCTTTTTCATGCAAAATATTCCGAACAGTTCTGTCATTCCTATTAATTTGTTCAGCTATTTGTCTGCTCGTACAAGGTTCAATAGCTTCAATAGCGACACAAACATTTATTTCTCAATTTTGACTCTCTTCATTCATTGGCTTTACACGTGGTTCAGGTGAACACATTCACATTTTTCAATTTCTTTAAGAATTGGAAAAATGGTGGACTGTGACGGAATAGGCATATTTTTAAATGCAACAATAAACAAATGTATTGTATCTTGAATCGAGTGACCCCCAAAATACCACTTTAGAATAAGTTTTTAAAGGAAAGTACGTTGGTGCTCTCTTCTTCGATTTATCTAAAGCATTTGACTCCATTAACTTTGATATTCTATCGGAAAAGTTATGTACTATTATAGGAATTCGTGGAATATTCTAATCTACAGAATATCAAAAACTTCAAAATGAATCTCAAGGAGTTTTTGATTGACATGACTTTTTATCCAGTGGAAGAATTTTATAAATGTGACCGTATATAATGTTTGTTTTATTTACCTAAATGTATTTGAATGTGTATTATACTCAATACTTGTTTGTTAGTTGACAATGTAACTTCTTTCTATTTCATTCTGCATATTTTATATATTATATACTTGTACTTGTATCTAACAATACTAATTTATTTGCGATTGGATTACAAATAAGAACATAAATTAAATATTACTGAGGAAAATACTTCATAATAATTTATTTACTTTTGTCAAGTGTGCCGAGGATAGGCATGATGCATAATATTTTGAAGTTATTTCGATCAAGTCTTCTTTGGAGAACAAAACACTCACTTGGGTTATGACAGTGACAGTTCAATTGTCCGTCAAAATAATGAATAATCAAAGTAAAAGTGGATATGTTGTTATTGTTTGAAGAATGTCACAGAAATTCAAGGAATGCTGCTGAGTTGTATGCTCAGAGATTTCCCAATCGGCAACATCCATCCCATCAGTATTTTCCGTATGTTGAGAATCGTTTTAGGCAAGAGGGAAATCGAGAGGCAGAACAGAGGTTTACCATAAATGAGGAGACTGAGATTAACGTTTTTGCTATGGTTGAGGTTGACAAAACGGTTTCTTTAAGAGAAATTAGTCGAGAAATGCAGATAAGTAACGAATCAGCAAGAAAAATATTGAAAAAGCACGGATATCGAGCATTTAAATATCAGTTAGGTACATCAACATTTTTTGTATGCTGACGATGGCGATAGACGAGTAGTGTTTTGTGATTGGTTGCTTCAAAATCATAGAGTTAACCCAAATTTCATCAACTTTATTCTATTTTCCGACGAATCACGATTTACAAATAATGGCTGTTTAATAAGCAAAATTCTCGGTACTGGGCCCAACAAAATCAACATGCAATGAGAGAGGACAATTTTCAAGAAAGATCTGGGCTGGTATCGTTGTAACCAGAATAATTGGACCAATATTATTTCAAGGTCAGTTAACAGGGGTTAACTAGGTATTTAGGTTTTCTTCAAAATGAAATCGAGGATCATCTTAATAATCTACCTTTAGCAGTTTTACGGCAAATTTACTTCCAACAAGATGGAGCACGCCCTCATAATACCATATACGTTCTTGATTACTCAATAGAGCATTTCAATAATCAAGTTATTGCAACCAATGGTCCAGTACGGTGGCCTGCCCGCTCACCGGATCTGACTGTTTTCTTCATTTGGGGATATGTTAAAGAAAGGGTCTACTATGCAACAGCCCCAGCCACTCTCGAAATCTTAGAAGAACGGATTCTACAGGCATTTAGAAGAAGCAAATGTTACGAAACGTGTTGAGAGAAACAATTGAACGAGCTGAAATGTGTCTTCAACAAGGAGGAATGCACCTTGAAAATTAACTATAGTGAAAATTATAAGAAATTAGGATATTGAAAAAAATGTAAATGCATCGCTGAAATTATTGTTGATTTTGTTAAATTTGTTGATCCAATCGCAAATAAATTAGTATCGTTAGATTCGTCAAAATATCCTTTTTTCGGAAAGTGCTTGTCAAAAAATGGTCGCCATTTGAAAAATAATAGTTATACACGAAAATGTAATTTTGCCAACTTGTCTTATTCATATCTATCATACTAGTCACTAAAACTTCGCGATTGTAATATTCTGATATCACCTGAGGTCCTTAGATTAGTTTACTTCCGATCATGGCCACCTAGATGTAATTTCAAAAGTGACTCCGAAAAAATTAAGTAGGCATAAAAACTGTCACATTCTGATCTAGAATTTTCTCAGAAATCCAAAAATGTTACAATATACAGGGTGTTTCCAAGTTATTTGCAAACATTTTTTTCAATGTTGCTTCAAGAAAATTTGTTAGCAAACCTCACATTCGGATTCAGCACCCCGAAAAACATGAAGATGGAAGTAATCGAAACTACCCCACAACACTCTTGGTAGAAACACAATTAATTCTGGTTATTTAAAAATATCGGATTGAGGAGAAAACCTTTTCGAATTTGGAAAAGACATTATTTATTTGTGATAGTGGAGGTGAAGACTTTTTGAGTGGACACCAGGTATACCGCCTGTAAGAGTAGTATACAATTTGATTCAGTTAGTGATTTTTCACCTTGAACAACTCCAATTTGATGGCAGACATCGAACGCTTAATGAATAGTACCACAGAACAACTGAGCGCAATAAAAAATAATGACCGTTTGCACTTCCGATGGGTCACAAAACAGCGGAACTACGGCCCATCTCCTTTTGTTCGGGTGAATTCCTTTCATAACTAAGCACTAATTTATCATGGACATATTCAAATAATTTGATCACAATGGGCGCTGTCTGTTGAATAATGTGGGAGATTTTTTTGTCTGATGAAGACCGTTGCAAATTCAAGATGCAAATATGTGGTTTGCCAAAGTAGTTCTTTCGCACCAACTCAGTTTGTACCTAAATGAATTTGGTTATGATAATATATTACAAATGATTTGCGACGACTTGCAGGTTTTTCAATGTTTGGTAATTCTTGCTTTTGTACGAAAGCGTCTAAGGACAACCAATTTTTTTTCAAATTTTCCTACTTCAAACTCGGAATTTCTGACATTCAAGTCGGAATTTTATTTTTCTTACTTCAAATTCTGAAATTCCGACTTGTCTCTCTGTATAATAATTTTCAATAATTGTAAATAAATAAATAAATAAATTTTGTAGTATAATTATGTATTCAAATATTTTATTATAAATAGTATAATATGAACTACTTTTTGTTGTAAAAATAATGATTGAAGTCAAAAATCATTGAAAATTTACAAGTTAGATAGACCATTTGGATATATACGTTTGAACAATTAAAATGATCACTCATAGACCTTCCAAATACAAAAAAACACCAAGACAATTATGACACTAGGTAAACACCATTAAATTTCCACAGATTTATTGTCTACGCGACATGTTTCGATATATACACAGTATCTTTCTCAAGCGAATGTAATACATTCAATTATTCTACGTTGAACATTACTTTAATACCCTTCTTATCAATTGAGGTAATTAGGATCTACCTATAGGTATAGGTATAGGCGCAGCCGTCAGAAGATTTACCTTTCCAAGAAACTATTCCAAGGACACCTTTTTAGACACGACGAAATCTCATGTAGAGAACAAATAAGTATCGATGCTTCTCGAAACAAAATAGCTATTTATATAACAAGTTGCAAAATGAGCGTGTTTTTTGCATCAGACGTGAACATTGGAACACGAGCGTAGCGAGTGGTCCAACACGTCGTGTGCAAAAAACCCGCTATTTTGCAATGTGTTATATACATGGCTTTTTGTAATTTCGTTGGAATATTTATTCATATACAATCATGGATTACACTGAATACGGGCATCGGTCAATAACTATTTTAATATTGCTTAGTACTTTACATAGCACGAGTCTAGAATGATGGTTGCGATTCGGTTGCCGGGAAGTCGGTAGCGGAGACACTGCCGGATATATAGCCGTCAGTTGACAGTTGTCATGGATAGATACAAACATATTGAATTACCTGACGGACTGTCTGATTAAATTCAAACGAAAATGAGTGATTCTGATACAGAAAATAATGTGCTAAGTAATATTGAAGCTGCCGCGGAGGAGGCAATTTCAAGTTTATTACCAGTGAAATCAAAAGCAATTTACCAATCAACCTACCAACGATTTCAAGAATGGAATGATCAAAATAAATTATCAATCATAAATGAGAAAGTATTGTTGGCATACTTTCTTGAGAAGTCGAAAAACGTCAGGCCTTCAACATTGTGGACTCTTTACTCTATGTTGAGAACAACAATATCTATGAATACTTCCAAATGAACATCAAAACTGATTTCCATATTCACATTAGTGTGAATATGAACTCTCATATTCGCACTTGTGCAAATATGACCGTCATTTTGACATTCAAATTGTAAACAAAAAGTCGCCATATTGAAACGAAATTACAAAAACTCAGTTTTAAACAATTCTGTGAGTATATTTCATTCGAACATACATGGGTGGTATGATTAAAAAGAGTATTTGCTTATACTTCAAGTAAAAGCTTTTACTTCCTAGTATTTTGTGGAATATAATGTTTTACATAAAGTAAATTCTTCGATGGGAAGTGTTGAATTAGGTTAGAAGTATAAACTACTAGTAAACACTAGTACGTGAATAACCTCAAATTGGTTCAATTGCTGTTGTTTGTTCTGTGGTACTTAATAATCATGAGTGAGAATAAAGATAGTGTTGAACCAAGTGCCGAGGTTGCTGAAGATGTGGGAGTACACAATTTTTTGTGAAACCTCTTTGATTACTTCTGACACAGTTGTTTGATGTACCCCGACATCTACACCCACTACTTGTTGAAACCCCGGATCACTTACAGCTCTTAATAATAACTCCATTTCCGTTAAATTTGATAAAGCTGCTCCCCTCATCTCAATATGATTTCCTAAGAACTCTCTAGCTATCCATTCAACACTGTTTTTATTGAACCTAAAAGCTCAGAGCTTAATAGTATAGCAATCTAGCTGAAATAATTGACCTACTGATATAATTTTCTATATTGTACCTCCCCATGTTCCACGTTCACACATTTCCCTCGTTTTCCTACCGTGCTAATTAATAAAAAAGCCATAACACCTTTTCAATTGAAGATTTGAGTAGCTTCTTAAAAACTACACCAAACACTCCCAAGTGGAGGAAATACTTGACAACATTAGTAATTACTGCAGTATTAACTTCTATATATCGAAGTAAATAAAGCAAAGTATAGAGTAATTGCTAATAGTAGGTACTTACTTACTTACTTCAAGAGTTATGTGGAGTAAATGCTTTATTTTTTGAAGTGAAAACTACAACATGGAGCATTAACTTGAAGTACAAGCAAATACTCTTTTTAATCATACCCAATGTCTCGCCAATAAGGTAGATGAGCTAACTTTTTTCTTAAATGATGAGAAATTTCCAATAGTGTGCTTTTCAGAACACATCTTATCCAATCAAACATTATCGTGTGTCAATATACATTCGTACACCCTAGCTAGTTTTTTCTGTAGAAGCGTACATAAACATGGTGGGGTAGCAATTTTTGTAAAAGAGGAAGTATTCTTCAAAACTGTCAATGTAAATAATTTTTGTGATGAAATTAATGCTGAATTTTGTGCTATTGAACTGGTGCACTTGAAAACTGTTGTTGTTGTATATCGATCATGTTTAGGCGATGTCTCGATTTTCATGACGAAATTCGAAGAACTTTTAAACTTCTTAGCTGTCCAATTCAAAAAACTCATAATAACAGGTGACTTCAATATACATTTTGAAAGAAGCTCAACGATGTTGAGTGATTTTGTCTGTCTAACGCACTGAAATGAAATTATGTTGACATAATTTCATTTCAATGGTCTAACGTCATCTTTCGAACTAGATATCACTATTTCAGAATTCACACGGCCTACTGGCTGCATTGATAATGTCTTAACCAACTTAAATCCTGACACATACGACACTCGAATTCTTGATACAAATTTGTCTGACCACTTTGGCCAAGTAATTTCGATCGAGGGAAATAGTAGAACACGTCCAAAACCAATAAAAAAGACAATAATTACTAAAAAAGGAATAGAAAAAGTAAATAACTCTCTGACTGGAATTGACTGGGATTCCATATTTGACAATCCAACTGCCGACATACACTCTTCCACTGCATACTTGGTAAATACACTTCAAAACTAAATTCACATACATCTCCCGCTAAAAACTATATTTGCGAACAAAGCTCCGTTGAATTTTTTCAACGATAATCTTCGAGAAATGAGAAAATCAAAAAACGAAGATGACAATAAGGTATACAAAACATTAAAAAAAAACTACCGATCCGCAATGACAAGGGCAAAAAGTTGCATTCAATTCATTCATTAATAACTCGTCGAACAAACCTAGAGACTCGTGGAGAATAATTAACTACCAACGGAAGTCCACCTCATCCAAAGTAGAAAGCACCATAACTTGTGAAAGATATGTTGATTACTTTGCAACTGCAGCAGAAAATATTATCAGAGATTTGCCCGCTGCTGACTGTGATCTTGAAGACTTTTTGAGATACGTTCCGTCCCCAAATGTAACCTTTTTTCTTGAGCCTGAAAAACACGAAAAGTTTCGATATATACGATATCAACACAGTTATCCTGAAGGAGATTATCGATTCTGTCTATAAATGATTTCTTCAATGAATAAACTTATTTGGACTGTTTTTCGCGCTTTTATTCAATAACTCTTTACAATTCAAAAATAGTTGACTTTTTAACTTTTACAACTGACTTATCAACAAATTCTCTTTTTTCTTCTTTTTTTATAAAACAAATGATATACAATATACAAAGTACAAAAATATCTTCATTCGATCTTTAACATTCTCCACCCCAAAACAGAGCTGAATCATGTAAAAGTTCACTGCGAGACAGGAAGAATACACAGCTTTGCTACTGGTCTCACATAGGTTCCTTTACTATTTTTTATTTGGACGACCCTTATGATCCCATCTTTACCAGGGAAGGTTTCTTGTACTCGTCCGATCGTCCACTGATTCCTTGGTGTCTTCTCGTCGACAACCAGTACTATATCTCCGACTTTAATGGGATTAGTTTTATCGTGCCACTTTTGCCTCTGAATAAGAGTAGGTCTATATTCTTTGACCCAACGCCTCCAGTAATTATCCGCCAAAGCCTGGGCAATTCGCCACTGCTTTCTGCTTGAGAGTTCAGCATCCCCATAAGACTTCATATCGCCAGGTCTCAGCAGTAAAAAATGATTGGGTGTTATTGCCTCTGGTTCATTTGAGTCTACAGAAATGTGTGTCAAGGGCCTCGAGTTGATAATGTATTCGATTTCAGATAACAGGGTGGCCAATACCTCTTCTTTTGGATTTATCGTCTTCAGAGTAATTTTCAGAGCAGTTTTTATTGATCTTACCATCCGCTCCCATATTCCACCCATATGTGGAGTTCCCGGAGGGTTGAACTTCCAGATTATACCCTTGGCAGAGAGTTCTTCAGAAATTGAGTTGTGATTCCATTCTTGAATCCACTCTTTGAGTTCCCTTTCTGACCCGACGAAGTTAGTTCCATTATCGGTCCAAAATTCTTTTGGCTGTCCTCTTCTGCACATAAATCTTCGAATGGCTAATATAGTCGAACTCGTATCCAAAGAAGCAGCTAATTCTATATGAACCGCCCTTAGTGTTAGACAGGTGAACAATACACCATACCTCTTCTCGATTCTTCGTCCCACTGCAACAGTCATGGGTCCAAATAAATCAATCCCAACAAAAGAAAAAGGAAATGTAAATGCTTCTAGACGTTCTGTCGGCAACATTCCCATTTTAGGAGGTTGTGGTTTGCATTTTCTTATTCGGCACTGTTGGCAATTATTGAAGGATTTCTTCACTGCTGCTCGGATATTGAGGATCCAATATTTCAACCTCAGATTATTCACAACCGTCTCAATTCCTAGGTGTCCAGACTCTTGGTGGTACTGATCAATCAACAAAGTCGTGAATTTATGCTTTGGGTCCAAAATAATAGGATTTCTGGATTCGAAATGTATTCCAAGTCTCTCGTTTTCAGGAATTCTTCCTTCCAGTCGTATCACATGTTCTTCATCCAGAAATGCAGAGAGTTTATGAATTCGACTTGATCTGGGCACACTTCTATCTTTTTTTAAAATCGCAATTTCGTCTGGAAAAGTATCAATCTGACATTTCCTGATCCATAACATTGTAGCTTCTTCTATTTCGTCTACTCCTAACGTTGCGTTTTCTGATCGAGAAAGTTTTGGAATTTTGATCACTTTCTTGAAATGTATAATCCATGCTGTAGTCCGAATGAGTCGAATCAATTTAGAAAATCTATTGATGTCCGGAAATTCCATCTGAATAGGTTCATGCAACTGCACAGTGAGAATCTGTTCAAATTCACAACGTGGTTCTTTAGGCCAGTCTGCTTCAGGTAATTTTAAGAAATTTGGTCCCGAAAACCATGTTCCATCAAGATGAAAATCATATTTCTTCATTTCTTTTGTAGCTTGATCCGCTACATTCGTTTCAGAAGGTAACCAGTGCCACTGTGAAATTTCTGTGTCTTCATGTATTTCTCCAAGCCTACACGCCACAAAAATGGGAAATCTTCTGGATTCGGACCGAATCTGTTGTAAAACTACCATTGAGTCTGTCCAGAAATGAACTTGTTCGATTTGATACTCAATTTCGCTACGTATTGCTTTGGCCAGTCTACATGCAAGTACTGCACCTTGAAGCTCCAGTTTTGGGATTGTTTGCTGGTTCATAGGTGCTACTTTATATTTTGCCATCACAAATGCCGTGTAAATTTCATCATACTCCAAGGTCCTGAGAAAGGCAATTGCAGCATATGCCTTATCACTGGAATCACTGAACAAATGCAATTCTACATTTTTTACAAGTTTAAGGCTTGGAAAATAGTATCTAGAAATCATTATGGGGGTAACGTCTTTCAGTTGCTTCAGCCATTTTAACCATACTTCATAAATATCTTCTGTGACTGCTTGGTCCCAGTGGATATTCTTTCTCCAAATGTTTTGTAATAAAATCCTGGCATTGATTATAAGTGGAGCAAGGAATCCTAAAGGGTCAAATATGGACATCACCATACGCAGCACTTCTCTCTTAGTTGGAACTTTCAATCCATTGGATATTTCAGTAGGAATCTTTTTCAAATTCAGAGTGAACACAAATTCATCTTTTTCTGGGCACCAAGAGAGTCCCAAAACTCGTTCCAATGATTGAGTATCTATTTTAACAGAATTTTGGGAATTTGCTCTTAGATTTTCAGGCATTGATTGCATAACTTTACGAGAACTACTCATCCATTTCACCATTTCAAAACCTGCTTGTCTATGTACATACAATACGGTTTGAATTCTATGAATGGCTTCCTCTTCAGTGCAGCAAGAATCTAAGTAGTCATCCACGTAGTGTTGCCTCTCCATAGCTCTTACAACTCCTGGGTACTGATGTTCGAAAGAAGCTGCATTTTTATTCTTGACGAATTGTGCTACCGACGGTGAAGATATAGCTCCAAAAATCATTGATTTCATCACATAAACATCAGGATTTTTATTTCTTTCCATTCCACGCCAAAGAAACATCTGAGCACATCTGTCTTTCTCAGTGATGTTGACTTGATGAAACATATCCTTGATGTCTCCCCCAAAGGCAATTTTATACTGTCTGAATCGCCACAATACGGAAATTAAAGATGGTACATAATCTGGACCCTGATATAGAAAATCATTCAGACAAAAACCTCGAGACTTTGATGCTGCATCGAAAACCAGCCTGATTTTTCCAGGTTTGTTAATATTCCAAACAGCAAAATGTGGGAGATACCAAGTCTTTTCACTGTTCGGTATGTCTTCAGGCCTTAACTTCTCGGCATATCCCTTTTGGACATATTCGTCAATTTTGGCAGTATACTGCAGAGCAAACTTAGAATCCCTGTCCATTTTTCTCTCCATACAGTACAATCTTTTCATAGCATTTGCTCTGCTTGGTGGTAACGAACAACCTTCTTTCTTCCATAAGTGGCCAACTTCATAATTATTTCCTACTTTCTTCAGTGTTTTTTCCATGATTTCTACAGCTCGCTTGTCCTCTACCGACTTGATGACATGATCCTGCATTTTGATACCAAAATCTTCCAAACGAAAATTGTCTTTGACTATTTTATGCAGTTCTTCATCTCCTACTTGGCGACAGCAGAGACTAACATGAGTTCTGACATATTCTGTGTTGATTTCATCAATGGGTCCATGGATTGTCCAACCTAATTTTGATAAAGACATCATTGGTTGATTCAATTTAGGTTGAATGATATGTCTTGGCACTATGAGACCGCAATTGTCTTGTCCAATCAACAGCTCAGGTTTTGTATTGCCGATGGACTCCAAAATATCATGATCTAGGTAAGAAAACCTTCTTGAAAGATCTTCAACATTAAGTTTTTGTCCAGGAAGTCTTAGATTTCTTACAGTTCTAACATGTTTCAGCTTGAAAAATGTTGGAATATTTTTATTGGCAGCAATATCTAGGGAAACCATTTGTGATTGATCTTCAAAATGGGTGATCTCGTTTGTCCATTGAAAACAAAGAGGCACAACAGGACCAGGAAGTTGGAGTTTATTGGCTAGATCTTCTTCAATCATGGTGCACGTGGAACCTTCATCAAAGAGAGCATATGTTTTGATTTCTCTTGTAGGTCCTCGTAAAATCACTGGCGCTATTCTCAATAA
The DNA here is from genome assembly GCA_944452925.2 of Chrysolina oricalcia. Taxonomy (NCBI): domain Eukaryota; kingdom Metazoa; phylum Arthropoda; class Insecta; order Coleoptera; family Chrysomelidae; genus Chrysolina; species Chrysolina oricalcia. Next base: position 12,451,695 of record OX101818.2, on the reverse strand, counting down.
AACAGTTTTGGATTCTCTCGGTGTTGAATTACTGGTTAAACTGACACAGAAATCAGTAGATGCTGTTCCATCAATAGGAACACTTTCATTGTTGGTGAGAATTTCAGCAGCATTTTTTTGTTCATCACGTTGAACATGAAGAAGATAATTATGCCTTCCTCTGCAACCATCCTTGCCACATCTGGATTTTGAGAAACACTTTGAAACCATGTGTCCCCCTTTCAGACAAAGAAAGCACAATCTCATACTCAAAACATCCTCTCTTCTTTTTGCTATTGGAAGATCAGTGAATTTGGTACATTTCAAGATTGTGTGGTCGGAACATTTACAGAAGATACATTCATTACGGTCTGTTTTCTGTTCATGGTTCTTTTTGGAGACCATGACGGTTTCTTTTTTCGAAAAATATTTGTTTGAGCTACTTTTTTGGAAAGGATTACTGATAGCTGCCATGGAATTAAGTTCTTCTTCAAACCAATTTGCAAAATCTTCCAAAGATGTTTGATGGCCTTGTACATCGCGTTGATGCTTAAACTTTCCCCAAGAGAATTTTTGCATAGTGGGAAGTTTCTCCAACAAATTTGCTAACAAATCTGGGTTAAAAAGATACAGGGAAGAATTCACATTTTTCATGGTAGTAACCATATTATTCACAACATTAAAGAATTGAATCCAAGAGTCCAATTTGTCTTCTCTAACGGGGCTCACCTTTTTCACCTTCTCAATTAGGGAAAGGACTATCCACTCTGTCCTCCCAAAGTTCATTTCTAACATTTTCATAATTTTTGAGACATTTCTTGGAGAGGTGAGTAGTGACTTGACGGTTTCTCTTGCTTTTCCTCTAAGACTTTTATCCAAACGTAGCAGATTATCATGATCAGATAAAGCTAATTCCTCTGAAGACCTTCTGTATTCATTTATGAAAATATGCCATTCTGAGAGATCACCAGAAAAATGAGGTAGATCTCGCATTTTATATCTTAACAAAATTCTGTTGATTGAATTTGTATTTTCAACACACTGCCTGAAACTATCAGTGTTTACTGGATTGTCTCCTCCACCCCCAATAGAATGTGGATAGACAATATTGGACGAAGGCAAAATATTTACTGAGCCTTCTTTATATTCTGATTGGCACTGCTTTTTCTCCACACATTGTTTCGAATTATCGACCCATTTATTTAAGACAGAATAATTTTCATAGTAATGTTCGGAACAAACAGAAAACACTGAGTCTTCATTAGCCACACTGCTTGTTTCACTTTTCTCTACTAATTTTCTTTGTATTTCAGCTTCCTTCATCAAATATTGACGTTCTATTTCTAATGCTTTCAGCTTTTCTCTAGATTCTTTTTCATCGAGTTCTTTTTGTTTCTTCATTAAGGTCAATTCCAAATTCAATCTGGAAATACTGGAATTCTTCGACTTGGTAGACACTCCTCTGTTAGATTTATGTGTTACTACTTCAGGAACAATTGTCGACTCCAGATTATCTTCAGTGATGCTGTTAGGAACTTCTCCTTGCACATTTTTTACAGATGCGACTTTTCCTACAGGACTTGTATAACCTTCATAACTCAGGGCTACACTTGAACGAAGTTCTGCATTGTCTGAATCTGCATACTTTAGTGGTGGGACTCCTTTATTGCTTCTTTCACTCCTTCGCACTTTCTGAAGTTCTCTTGCTCCTGATTCGCTTTTTCGCTCCATAGTGGTTCAAATTTACCTCGGAGGACCAATATAAATGATTTCTTCAATGAATAAACTTATTTGGACTGTTTTTCGCGCTTTTATTCAATAACTCTTTACAATTCAAAAATAGTTGACTTTTTAACTTTTACAACTGACTTATCAACAAATTCTCTTTTTTCTTCTTTTTTTATAAAACAAATGATATACAATATACAAAGTACAAAAATATCTTCATTCGATCTTTAACACTGTCATTCAGCCAATAACAACTCTGATAAATCTATACTTCAGTACCGGTATATTTCCAGATTGTCTAAAAACTGCCAAAGTTATCCAAATTTTCAAAAAAGGTGATCCCAATAACCCTGTCAACTATCGACCGATATCTTTGATCCCTATTATTGGAAAAGTGATTGAAATTATATTAAAAAAACGTTTGACCAGCTTCTTCGAAAATTATTCACTTATTCATAAATTTCAATTTGGGTTCAGGAAAAACCTGGGAACACTCGACGCTATCTATAAGGTAGTGAAAAACATTGTCGACAGTTTTGAGGAAGGAATTCATTCATCAATTACACTTGTAGATCTCAGTAAAGCGTTCGATTGTGTTTCTCACAATCTTTTACTGAAAAAACTAGAACATTATGGCATCAGAGGTCCACCTCTCCAACTAATAGAATCTTATCTCACAGGACGAACTCAATGTGTCTCTGATAACCAGAAGACATCTAACTTACGTGAAATCAAATATGGTGTGCCCCAAATGTCGGTGCTTGGACCACTTCTCTTTATCATTTATATCAATGACCTTTTCTACCACCTTTTTCCTAATACTGTTGTCATGTATGCTGATGATGCAACTTTAATTAATAAAAACTCAAACTTGCGCACCCTTAAATACATTGAAGATGAGGTGGAGAACATTGCAGATCACTGGTACAGAAATAATCTTCTCTGCTTGAACAGAAATAAAACGCAAAAATTGAACTTCTTCGTCAATCATACATTATCGGAAGGTGTTACTGCTAATCTCTTAGGAATTACTTTGGATGGAAATCTGAACTGGTCCGCACACATAGAGGAACTAAGCAAAAAAATTTCCAAATATCTTTTCGTTTTACGTCAACTGAAAAAGTTTGCTAACGTAGATGCACTACTGAGTGCCTTCCATGGTCTCATACAATCCCATTTGAATTATGGTGTCATTCTTTGGGGAAATTCTTCAAACTCAAAACAGGGCTATAGCTAATGCAGGATATAGGGATCACTGTCGGCCGCTGTTTGCCAATTATGGAATAATGCCCGCACCTTCTGTATATATATACCAGTCGCTACTACATATACATAAAAAACAAAAATACATATTCAACTAATGCAGAGTATCATCGCCATAATACAAGAAATAAAAACATGATAAGAGAAATTAGCCAGAAATTCAGCAGATATTAAGCTGTATAATAAATTGCCCGAAGAAACTAGAAGCCTAAATTATAGACAGTACGGAGTAGAAATTAATAAAATATGCTCCCACCACTGTTTCTACTCAGTTGATGAATTTATGGCATGTAATATATAGTTCTTTTTCTCTTTCATTGAATCATGACTTATATTCACAGATTTGACATTATTTTCCATGTTAGACTGTTGCCCATTTTGACAACTACTATATACCTACTTATACTGTTATTGTTTTTAGTCCGTACCTATGTAATGTTTTGTCTTATTAGTGATACGTGTTATTTATATACATATACGAAATGTACAATGTCCCCATGACCTGCTACAAATGTAAATTTTTTTATATAACGTAGTCAATAAATATCTATCTATCTATAGGTTTTCGTGTTTAAATATTTTTTTCCTAAAATTGGAACCTCAACATCATTTTCCATCTGGTCCTTGCCTGTTAGTTTTTTTTCACAAAAATTATAGGCACCAGACTATGTCTCTGGAAAGACCGATAAAATATGTCTGCCTAAGGAAGATTAATTATTGTCAAATAGCGTTTAATTCTACAAACACAAACTGTGAATATAAAATACATCAACAGCGATTGGTTCTGTGAAAAATAAATCAAACGATCATTGAATATTTGGTTACTTGGTTACAGAGCTGAACCTTCTCGTGCTATTGAATCTTCTTGTTTTTTGCCCTCTACTGCAGCATGCTCTGGTACCCGAGGAAAACTTCTTTATTATTACTGCCTAGCTCATTCAATTTGTGCAGGCATTTCAATATCACCTTCCTATTTTCTCTTCCTTATCAACTCCTGAGAGTTCGAATATTATCCTCCCATATGCCTCGCACTTGCCAAGGAAAATGAGTTTCTGTGTCTTCTACGCATTTGAGGCAAGTGTGGACATCTTCTATGCCTATTAGCGATTGGTGTCTGCCTAATTTGTACTGCTCTGTTAGTATTCCTATGAGAAGGCGTAGTACTCGACGATCTCTGCCTGAAAGCTACACCGTCCGTGACTTTCTGCGGCCGGACTCAAAGTCTTCAGACTACCAACAGCCGGCAGTATGCCTCCAAAATTCGTTCCGTTTTTTCCTGCCCAATCGCCAAGAGAGGTAGAGGTTTGGCTTCTTTCGATGCCTATTACAGGCTCCGTTCCGTAGAACGGCTTCGGGAAACCGGTACTAGCAAGTTTCCGTGCACCCCTCTGTGACTAGAAACCCATACCAACTCAACTTTCTTCATTTCAGCTTGATTATCAAGAGCATCTTCGCATTCCTGTACAAGTGGTGAGCTTGCTTTAGGACCATAGACGGCTTCCCCGACGGCATGCGCGATTCTTTCACCTCTTGCCTCTTGCGGTTAGAAAGACGAACACCCCAGTTTGGAAAAATGTATCCTCTCAAAGTGTAGCTTTCTCCAACACCTCTTACTTTAATGTAGATGCCTGCAGTCGAAGCCTGTTTGTCGGTTAGACGCGAACCATCCTTAAAATATATAGGCTTCCCGTGCAAAATTTCTCTGCACTTCTTTCCCATAGTTCTCTGGTCTATCTTGTCTATCTCCTGGAGCAATAAAATAAGCCAAAATATTAGTAAGGTCCAGAGGTTGGCCTGTTTGGTAATAAGGAGTGCAGTAAGAAAGGCTCTAACCACATTGTTTGAGATACTGCTGAGGCTACCGCCGCCTCCAGTCTGGATCAAAAAGGAGACAATCAACAAACGAACAATGATAGGTCATGCAGAAATCGCAAAGTGAGCGAAGCACCACCATGCAGTTGACCCATATTGGATGTTTGGTCTTACGACTGCCGTGTACAGGTAGCGTGTTATGAAGTCAAGACAGACTTTTTTCTGTTTTTCATGCATTTTGATACGCCGCGCTGCGAAGGCCACGGCTCTTTACGTTTTTCCAAATTTCTCAAATTGTTCATTTGTTCATAACCGTGCCGAAGTGAAGAATTACGTCATCAACCCTTGTATATTCATTCGATTATTTGTTGGGCCTTTCAATGGTTATTCTATTACAATCAGAAATGATAATTTGAAAGAACTGTTTCGTAAAGTTGGAATCTGTGTACTTTTAATGAATACTCATTGTATCAGAATATATTTTTCCACTTTCGTTTTCACTCAAACACTCGGCCTCTCTTCCCTAAGGTGTTGACAAAGTAGCCGATGGCAGGAAAGGGTGGATTATCGAGGAAAGCCTTGCATTTTGTTCCTAAGGTGTTGTTAAAGTTGCTGCCGGTGGAACATTCGGGATTTTATTTCATAAAGGTGGTAGAATCAGTCTGTTCTACTAGGGTCTCTAAAGAACAGAGGAATATGTCACTGGTAGCATCAGGTGTTACGAGTGTTTGATATATATTTCTCTCTATGGATAGAGTTGGGTTGCCTTTCAGTTTTTTATATACGTATTTTACTGAAGAAGTAGTGTCGTCATTTAGTATTTTATAAGTAGTCTTAGAGATTATTTGGGTGAGTTTGTCCTCATAATCGTCTGAGCCTCCCTAGGTCAGCGCAGCGACATGATCACTTTCTTATAAAAAAGGTCTCGCAAAAATGTTTTGCTCCAAGCCTCACGTTTGCTAAGGACGGCTCTATGCCCTGGAGTACCATATCTCCATCTGGAGCTATCCTGGGCCTCCCTCCGAGGTAAATTAGGGAAGTGAGATAACTGGCGCCTGAGGCATATATTGAGCTTGGGGGTTTATTCCAGGAATACTCCAATTCAGTATCCGCCGCGCCATAGAAACGTGGGCTTTTGGCCAATTGGAAGGAAAAGGCGCGTTACAATACACTTCAACCAGGACAACTTATCCTCCAAAATGCGCAAACCATGAACGAGATTGTAACTGTGGGACAAACATCGACCACCGTCCAATGATACCGCCACGAATGGCAACGAATTTGGAATTGAATTTTTTATTGAAAAAGTAATTGAATATGTCTTACTGCTCTTTAAGGCCTTCGACCGCCTCCAAGTTTGGCTGTCTTTGTGCAGGCACAACCTCTACCTCCCTGAGAACGGTCCTGACATCCAGGAAAGTAGCAATCATTTGAACGACGCTTCTTCATAAAACCTCGAACGAATCGTGTCTTCCACGTAGATGATATTGCCCAACGGTATTATTTACGATAAATGTTTTGCAATGAAGTTATGAATATAGTACTCACAAAGTAACGAAGGCAACAAAAGAAAATTTATTAAGTGTGATAAATTTGTTACGATTTATGTCCTGCTAGTAATTACATAAGATATTTTGCGCGAAGTCATTAGCTTGATTGATATACCGATGCTAGAGAGCCATTAGTTCGATTCGTCTGTCAAATAATTGCAAGTGAATAATCACCTCGTGGTGAGGATATGATCAAGTATTAAAAATCATTACTTTGAAAATCAAGGATTCTGCAAAAAGTGAGATAATAATCTTGTGCTAATTTCGACCATAGACTAGAAATCAAATATTAATTTACTCATCCCTATACCCCCACATACCGAAAAAAACTTTAATAACCGTTATTAAAACTTTAGTATTGGCAATCAAAAAAAGCAGCTGTATTTGGGACTGAGTCTCACTTTAATTGCCACTAGGAAAAAAAAGACCCAGACAGTGTTTACTTGACATTATCAAACTGACATTCAAATATAACGTGGTGCTACCTACTATCAAATGAAGTACTTACAGTAATTACATAAAGTTTTTGCCCTTAATATATATTTTAATTGTTTTTATTGTCGGTTTTATTTGATATAAGAAAAGAGATATTTGTCGTTATTGGAGTATACATTTGGTATTGGTGGTATATACAGGGTGTTTCTTAAGTACGTGTAGAAAATTTAGGAGCGTATTGCTGACATCAAAATAAGAAGAAAAGTTCCTGTAAACATATGTCCACAAGTTATTCGTTTCTGAGATACAGAGTGTCAAAGTTGAATTCTTATTTTTATTTTTTGTGAATAATTTCAAAATAATTTTGATATTTGGGTAAAATTTGGTATCTAGGAATATTTATTATTCAGTTTGTGTAAAAAATATATTCTTGATAGAGGTCACTGCGAGCAACTGTTTTCGAGTTATTGAGATTTGAAATAATCGATGCAAATGATTTTGAATGACAAGATTTTTTAATTCAAAATAAATTCAATTAGAAATTCGTTTTTTCACAACTAACACAAAATTTGATTTTGTCATTGAAAAATCGTTCCAGATACCAAACTTTACTCGAATATCACAAATATTTTGGCATTTATTCATAGGAAACAAATATTATAATTAAACTTTGACACTCTGTATCTTAGAAACGAATAACTTGCGGACATGTGTTAATGAGAACTTTTTTCTTATTTCGACGTCAGCAATATGCTATTGAAGTTTCTACACGTACTTAAGAAACACCCTGTATATATAGATAGACCGAACGCGTCTACACTCGAATTTATTGCTTCAACTAAAACTATTCCATCCATACCAAATATAAGAGAAAACCTGTACTGAAAGATGAACCAGATATTGCGATGTGGAGAAGAGCAGCCTATTTACCCAATATTCAACAATTCCGAATCGAAGATGGACGCATTTATTACCTGGACGAAACGTAAATAAACGAAGGATATATTGTATATCAGTATACAGGGTGTCAATTTGAAAACTTCCCACCCTTAATATCTTCCTTCCAGTAAACAATATGAGTAATCGAAAAAACAGGTCAATTTTATTGTCAAGGGGGACACTTTCAAGGACTATTTGTAGCCCTCGTGGTTCAACCCCCAAGGAGGGGTAGATGTTACCCTTAGAATTTTAAATGGGAAGGGGGGTCAAGTGGCACATCATTTTGATGGGCGTTCAATTCTTGTTCCAATGGTACCCTGACTTATTATTTTTTGATGAGCATTTTCCGAAAAATTGCGTTCTAAACTAACAGAAGTAATTATTAGAACGCCTATACTGAGATGCATGGTTTGGCCAGAACTGGTTAGAATATTAGGTGGTACCGTTCCAACCCTTTATTAGGGGTAACATTAGCCATTAGCTCCAAACACTTTACATAAAAAAGTAGTCTAATAGTAAAACGTAGATGGTAGTAAAGTTGTGTTTATTAAATGCTGAATTTTTAAGTGTCATCGCAGAAATTGTACAGATAGCCTTCCTTTTTTGCTACTTCTGCTGTAAAAAGTTTCTGTTTTCCGGCAAAAAATTGGTTAGCAAATTTGAACTATGTGGTAGTATTGTGAATACCGTTGTACCTGTTGGGCTGTTTAGGAATTACTTTAATAAGTGTATAAAAGTGTAAAAATGGTTTACATTCTTCAAGACAGAATTGAAATGATTGTAATTTATGGCGAAGTTGGAAAGTGCGCACGAAGGGCGGCATGTCTTTTTAACGAAAGACATCCAAATTGTAATGTAAGTCACCGGTATGTGCTTGATTTGGTGAATAAGTTTTACGAAACTGGTTCAGTGACAAATAAAAAAAGAAATAACCCCAGAGTACTAAATGAAGCAGCTCAAATTGAAGTTTTGGGAACATTTGCTGCAGAGCCCACGAGCTCCTTACGATCAGTATCAGAACAGACGGGAATGTCATGCGAGACTATAAGAAAAGCATTGAAAATGCATAAATTTCATCCATATAAAATGCAGATTCTTCAAGAGCTCCACGAGGATGATTATGATAGAAGAATAGAGTTTTGTGAAATCATGTCTCATCGAGTCAATACCATCCCTAATCTTCTGTTAAACATCTGTTTCAGCGATGAGTGTTCATTTTTTATGAATGGCAATGTTAATAGACAAAATTGTCGCTATTGGAGTGACGAAAACCCACATATTTTTCGGGAAGGGCATACACAACACCCACAAAAAGTTAATGTTTGGGCTGGTATTCTTGGAAATGCCATTCTGGGTCCATTATTTCTGTAAGAAAACTTGACTGGCAATCTGTACCTTGATATGCTTGAAGAGATTATCGATCCTCTTATAACTCACGAGCTAGAAACTCAAATTGATGCAGAAGGTAATGAACTTTTGCAGGAGGATCTGTTACATTTCCAGCAGGACGGTGCTCCACCTCATTATTTTCTTCCCGTCCGACAGTGGTTAAACGAGAGATTTCCGGGTAGATGGATTGGCAGAAGGGGAGCAGTTGAATGGCCTCCGAGATCACCGGATTTAACACCCTTAGATTTCTTTCTTTGGGGGCATCTTAAATCCGTTGTTTATAAAACACAACCTTCTGATATTGACGAACTTAAAAGACGAATTACAGCAGCATGCCGGTCAATTCCTAGTGAAGTTTTCCGTAATGTTAGAGGGGAGTTCGAAAACAGACTGTATTACTGTTTGGAGCAAAATGGACAACATTTCGAACAGCTAATAAGATAAGCGTAAGTAGATTTTATGTTGGAAATGTCTTTCTCGCAAATTAAATTTTATTGTGTAGAAGGAAAATAACCACCAAATAAAAAATCCCATGCGTAATAAATTTATTCCTGTCATTCAAGGGTTGGAGCGGTGCCACCTACTCTTCTAACCATTTTTATTAAAGGGAGTCAATACAATAATGCATCTCAGTATAGGCGTTCTAATAATTACTTCTGTTAGTTTAGAACGCAATTTTTCGGAAAATGCTCATCACAAAATAATAAGTCAGGGTACCATTGGAACAAGAATTGAACGCCCATCAAAATGATGTGCCACTTGACCCCCCTTCCCATTTAAAATTCTAAGGGTAACATCATCTAACCCTCCTACGGGGTTGAACCACGAGGGCTACAAATAGTCCGTGAAAGTGTCCCCCTTGACAATAAAATTGACCTGTTTTTTCGATTACTCATATTGTTTACTGGAAGGAAAATATTAAGGGTGGGAAGTTTTCAAATTGACACCCTGTATAGCAAGATAGCAATATTAAGAGGAGAATGCTATCATTCATCGAATGATTGTCAACGGGTTTGAATCCACCATCAGGCAATAGTAAAAGATTGGTAATCGTTCATATAGGTAGTTCAGACGTGTTTGTGGAAAGATGACTTTTGACTTTTGTATCGAAACGAACCGGTGACTATCATGAAGATATGGAAGGTGACGTTTTTGAAGAATGCTATGATCAAATGATTGATTTTATTCCGCAGGGATCTATACTATTTTTGTGGACAACGCGAGTTACCATTCTAGATTACAAGAACATTCACCCACAAGCAATTGGACTAAAGGCAAACTATTGGAGTGGCTTAGCTCACACACACAAAAACCAGTATAAAAAGTACATCGTTGAACACCTAGCCGCTTCACGTGGAATATCAGTAATCCGTATCACTGCGAGCTGAATCCCTTAGAACCAATATAGGCACCAGCGGAAAAGAATATAGCTCGTAAAAATCCGAACTTCAAAATGAAAGTTGTTCAGTTATTGTTTGAATGTGCGGTTGGTGAAGTGATCAGCGACAATTGGAGAAAATGTATTGACAATGTTATTACCGAAGAACATGCTATGTGGAAAATTTACAATATGGTATCCCCACAAAAGAAACCAGTGGGGTTGGATCAGGAGATCTAGTTGGCCACTCTAAAAATCCTCGACTACGATCGAAATTATCTTCATTAAGTTCATGAATCTTATGAGGATTTTCTTTAAATGTTAGTAATACATACCATTGTTTATCTTTCGTAGCACCTGGACGACCTTTCGTATAATTATCGCCGACATGTCTAAATTTTGCGTCGACTTTGCTCGCCGGGATATTTATTGGTATGTAAGTCACCAACCTCAGCTTGCGTACGGGTCTTATCTCCAAAACCTATTCATACCACAATTATTTGATAGCTATGTGTCAAACGTCTGTTTTAAAATGACTAAAAAAGAAAAGGTGGCACCCATATAAAGAGGAAGTAATTCATGAACTTTTTGTGGGTAATTTAGATCGCAGATTTTTAGAGTGGCCAGATAAATGACCTGATCTAACATCACTAGATTCTTCTTTGTGGGGATACTTTGAGTCAAAAGTTTACGTTAACAGACCTAATATTACATTATTATGAATAATGAAATATCTTAAATTTCTCGAACATGCGGTTATGTAACATAAGAAAAAATATGACATCCATACACAGAAAAATGCGTTCTTTTTGAAGGTATTATCAAAATGGGGTATTGCCATTTGAAAAAAATTATGATGACTTCATAACTTGAACAGCGATGACGCCATCAAAAATATAAGTAGGCCAAAAATGCGCAAGTGAAAAAGAAAATCGACGTGTCTGAGCTTTTTTCCCGAATGTCCATATCAGATTTTGACGAATTTGTTACAACCTTTACGTGCTCACTGTATACTTATTTTTTTTCAAATTATAAATAACTTCAATCGGTTGTGACTTCATACAAATCATTTCTTTTAAAAATTTAAGTCGGCTACATCATTATTCGTTGGTCCTAGTATTTTTTGGTTATTTTTATATAGCTAATGACTGCTGCATAATAATACAAATCCTTATCTATTTTTTTTTCAAATTTATTACCTAAACTAATTGTTAAGAAATAACATTATATAGCAATGTTTGACGTAAATCTAAATATTTTCATGGAATATTTACCATTACATTTTTGAACAGAACTTTTACCCCAAGATACACCACTGAAAGGTGGCTGGTCAGAATTTTAAACCCCTCAACAATGGCCTTACAATGCAACATATAGATATTGTGCCGGGTGGCACTACCTATCGAATGAAGAAAACAGTTTTTCGCTGTTTTTCTAAACGTTCTACATCAAATTTGTACTAGCCTTCCTGTATGGATTTTGCATACTGAATACTAAATGAGTATTTTCATTCCTCGCTTTTAATTTACGGACTATAGAATCAGTTTGTTTCGAATTCCCATGTATATTTTCGCACATTTTAATATTTTCCTGAGCACATCAGGTAGATGTTTCACACTTGGATCAAGTGTTCCGTTAATGTTCTACAAACAAATGAAAATTGAAACTTCAGTTGATTTTACTTCGGAAATCATCGCTGTAGTTAACGCCTAATAAAACTGGGAATATTCAATATATGTCGAAAGAAGCGTAAATATTTGAATTTTCAGAGCTTCGCATCTCAATTCTCAACATCTCCAAGGTAACACTTTGCTACCAGCTCGTAATCTACAATCGTAGATGATTTTATGACAAGAAGTTTCGGAATTCTCAAAGGACCAGCCTTACGGAAAAATTGTCACCGGTTAATTTTGCTGAATTTTTGGTATTTTGTAAAATATCACCTCCTGAACAAGAGGGTCCATGGGCCCAACTCAATCATATGACTAGTTTTCGAGACTGAAGCTTTCGCTTGTTAGTGAGTTGGTTCACATAAGTGTACCAATAAAAACACTTAAAATAAAAATATGAAAGTCTATTAATTGATTAAAATTAACATTGAATAAAGTTAGACAATACAAGGGTGCTTGTTGATAAAAGTTTTTTTGTCTCAAGAGCACCGGTTCACATAAGTGTACCAATGAAAACACTAATAATAAATATATAAAAGTCTAACATGAAATGATTAAAATTAACATTGAATAAAATAAGACAATACAAGGGTGATTGTTGATATAAGTGTCCGTATCATTCTGGATATTAAAATAATTTGTCTCTAGAGTACTGCCTTACCTAAATTATGAAATTTTAATAAACTTCAAAAATCAATGCAATACAAGGACATTGCAGATGAAGAGACTGAAAGCTGAGTATCTATATTACTTTATTAAAATAATTGGTATCGAGGGGTTTTGTAACTTGTTGAATCAGAATCTTTACCAATTGGATGAAACATTATCATCGAGCCATGAATATAAAACACTAAAAATGGATTGAATATGGTATTGTTTGCACATTTCTAAATTCAATACAAAATTTCAAAGGCGTATTCTTGGGGTCAAAACAAACCTTTTATTTCCACAAACATGTGTCCTAAAATTCACCCCCTCCAAGCTACAGACATCGCAAGTTGCCATAAAAAAATCGTAAATTTTGAATGGCGTCTACAATTATGCATAAAAAATTTACAGACTCTTGGTTTTTTGACGCTTTATTCATTTCTTTCTTCAAAAATAAGATAACTCTGATTTGAAGAGGTGAATGAGGGTTGCCTATAGTTTTTATGGCAAAAATTTTCTATTTCTGCCTAAAACATTCAGATTCAAATATCACCATTGTGTTGTCCATGAAATAACCTGAAGTTTTGGCCTCTTGCATTTTTTTGAATCAGCTAGTAGTTTTCTAGAAAATCGCTAGTACCTAAATGAAAGGGGAATAAGTAGCAAACTAAAATACTTAGTGGGCAATGAGTTTTTAATTTTTTTCCCATTTTGACGCTTTTGACTTTTAAAATGCAACATAGCACTTTGATTTACTAGCTAGTTTGACCTTTGTTGAACGGTTGAATTACTATTTTTTTCAAACAACTTGCTGTCTGTAGCTTGGAGGGGGTGGATTTTAGGACACACATTTATGGAAAAAAAGTCTTATTCTGACCCCAGGAATACGCCCTACTTGTATTGAATTCAGAAACACCCTTTATACACATGTATATTCATATATACACATACACAAACATACACATATAAGTCTACATCAAAGTATGAGATCTCATGTGAAGGAGAAACACGGAATGCTTCATTATACAAGTATAAATGTCCAGAAATATTATTTCCGGTCAGTTTATCAAATTGTGGATTTGCTAAGAGGGGATTTCTTTCGAATGCATTTTGAGATTTTTTCTAAATTAGAAAGTTGTTCCTTTCCTGAACTTCCTGAACATGTACTGGTAAATTATTGTATAATTTTGGACCCAAATAATTATAACTTTTTTGTCCAATGGATCTGTATGTCCGAGGGAACCGGAATTGCATGTGACGCCTATTGTGGTAATTGTGAGTGGGTTTCTCCATTTTATCTTTATTTTTGAATTGTCTGGTGTTACTTTTTTTATAGTATAGTTGCCTAAGGTCTAATATTTCGGATTCTTTATATAATTGGTCACTTGGAAATCTTGTATTTTTAATCAAAATTCTTATTCGACCCTATAAAATGAAGATGTGATTAAACCAAGTAACACACTGGAATGCTCATGGTTTAAGTATGTCAAAATCAACAAATTAAAATTTTGTTCTGGGTGAGTCAAAGAGTCACAGTTTTTGTGGTGACATTTGGTATATTTTTATTCCATAGTTTGAGCTTCAGGGATACTCGACTACAAACCATTCAGCCCACTGCTAGTCCGGAATTGATATACAGTGTGACACAAACGCTAGGGGATGACAAAGCTTGCGAAAAGGCGTTTAGTTCATAATTTACCCTGTAATTAAAAATTTCGTCTGTGAAATTTTCTAAATTTTTGTCATTACTCTTTTATAATGTCGAAAAGTATTGGCTTTACTATGACCAGTTTTTGACAAACACAGGGAATTAATAAGAAGGCCTTTTTTTCTCATGGTTTTCCTAATAGACCCAATCCATGGAACACAGAACATTAAAACAAACAACAATCAACAAACAATAGATAAACAAGAACAACAGTAGGTAGGTAGCTATTTATCAGTCTAAAACCAGTCTACTATTTAATAAAGATGTCGATTGATATTTCACGTCTTCTTCATATCGCTCATGTAGTCAAAATCGGTCTTATCGTGCGGGTGTGAGACTTAATCACCGACTAACTTTCTAGTTTTATCTTTTTCCATTGTGTTAAATCATACACTTTCAAATAAAATCCCAACGATAAGTGAGACAGACATATACGATTTTCACATGCGAAAAGAAGATGTGTTGATATTTTTCAGCGGCTCTAAAGTTTTAGACTCACCGGATTTGGTTTGATTAATGGATGACAGTTCTGTATATTTAACAGTTTGAAGTTTGTGAAATGGAGAATAAAAATCAATTCTCCTGTTTCTTACATCCGCAAGCAAAAAAAAATGGTATCGAATTACCGAGTTATTTCGAAACTGAAAAACGAAATGAAGGTTCTTCTAATAATAATATACAGGAAACAGTAGCAAGAGCACTGGGAGTAAGTTTGAGATCTTTGCAGAAAATTGTGTACGAGGAAAAGAATAATATAATCCCCAAAATTTCCAAAAAATGTAAAAGAAAAAACCAAAGAGAAGATTTGAGAGATGGTATCAAAATGGAAGTACGCAATGTGATTTATGATTTATATAAATTGAAAACAAACATGACGCTTCCAGTTTCGAAGGATGCTCTGAAAAAGCGAGGTGTTTTAGAGATTGGACTTACTGCGTTGTCAAAATTGATTAAAAACTTGGGTTTTCGCTTTAAAAAAGATTGTAACGGAAGATATTTATGTGAAATTCCTCAAATTGTAAGTCAACGTGTTCAGTTTTTGAAAAAATATACAGAAAATTACAATTCAAAATTAAGACAAACTGTGTTTTTAGACGAAACGTGGATATTTTCGAATGGGAGTGGGTCAAAATCCTGGCAGGATGAGTCCGTGAAGAGCGTTCAAAGAAAAAGAGGATACGGTCCGGGAAAACGGTACATTATATTACATGCCGGTTCTTCAAAAGGCTTCGTTCCAGAAGCAAGTTTGATTTTTTCTTCGAAGTCAAAAAGTTTGGATTATCATGATATCATGAATTGTGACATGTTCGAAAAGGGCCTAGAGAACGGTTGATAGCAAATTTAGAAGAACTGTCTTTGATTATTTTGGACAATGCCTCTTATCATTCAAGAATATTAAATAAACAGCCTAATTCTTCTTAGAGAAAAAGTGACATTCATGAGTGGTTAGAATCTCATAAGCAAAATGTGTTACAAAACATGTTGAAAACAGAACTTCAGTCGATTGCAAATTCCATAAAAAAAACTTACAATGTATGCCGTGGATGAGATATTACGAGAGCATGGCCATGAGGTATTACGGCTTCCACCATACCATTGCCAGTTCAATGCAATAGAACTAATATGGGCTGGGGCTAAATCATACTATGAGAAATTTGTGGGTAATGGCCTTAAATCCGATGAGGTGGAGATGGTTTGGGAAGCTGCACTGGACCACATTACAGAAGAATATTGAACATACCGAAAAATTAATAAATGATTGGTGGGATCGAGAACGCTTACTCGATGTCGAAGTAGCACCTGTGATAATAGTT
The DNA here is from genome assembly GCA_944452925.2 of Chrysolina oricalcia. NCBI lineage: Eukaryota > Metazoa > Arthropoda > Insecta > Coleoptera > Chrysomelidae > Chrysolina > Chrysolina oricalcia. The sequence continues at coordinate 12,435,382 of OX101818.2, read as the reverse complement.
CCATTTGAAAACGATTCCGAAAGTGATGATTTCATTAGTGACATTGAGTGTTTCTGAATTTATCTTGTTAAAATTACTTCTATTGATTTTCTTTTCTCTTCATTAAACAATTATTCTCATCCACATAGTTTTTTAGAAAGGTGCTATGACAGTTCAAAAGGTATCGCTGTGAGTAACTGCTTTCGCAACTGTACTGTTTATTCCAATAACATTGCACATACGATTTTCGTGCTAAACATGAATGATCCCGTTAAAATATACCTTAATAAGTAATTTAAAAACATTTTGGTGACGACTAGGTTTTTAAATTTGATTCAAATGCACGCTGACCTTTGAACCCGCACGATAAGACCGATTTTGACTATATCCTAGAAACCACAACACACTTGCCACATGGGCGCATGTGCCCGAAGTTCGAGTCCCGAACTTACACGTGCAAAAATGGTGAAGGTCCAGTGCATGCTCCATATGGTCTGACACGTGAATTGTTACCTTCAACATTGAGGAATCTGAAATACACTCGAAACCTTAAAATACTTGTTTCCTTCAGTTCATCAAACTGAAGCAAATTTTTGCCTGTTACTTGGTATAAATAATTCAAATTCAAACGTGGAAAGTTAGGAAAGTTAGGAGGAATGATTTTATTTTTCACTTGTCCATTACTGCTTCATAATACCTTGGCAACGGTTGATATTAACAGACCCATAACGCCCGGGGCGTTGTGGAGGGCACTATAAATCTTAACGCCTGCTAAATGTTTTTTTCTGTAGTTCAATGAATTAATTAAAAGTTTTGTTTATAACTGTACATAAAAAAGGGACTAATTATTTTCTCTCAACTAGAAATTACAATTTTCAAATGTTCCTGAAAAATTAGTACCAAGTTTGAAGTTATGTGAGTTAACTGATGATGAACTCCTCAATGTGCATTCGGTTTCGTTCGAAACGTTAACATTTTTTTTTCGAAAACGGAATGGGCTACCATTGTAGCAATTTTGTTTTTCGAGGAGATACTTTCTTCAATATAGCTCTCCGCTACCGTACTACTCTTCCATTTTCCATGTAGTTTTAGTGTTTCAAAGGAAGCACCACCTTGAACAAGAAGCGTTGACGACGTTCGGCGTGGACAATGTCCGGTGTAACCTTTCGCGTTTTCCAAATTAAAGTATTTCGCTAAGATAGGAGGAACACTTCTCTGAAATTCTTTCCGAAACCAAAAAAATTTATAACAAATAGCTTAAAAAAATTCAACTTCAAAAAATCTAATTTTCCTGCACTTTATGATGAGCTTTTGAAAACAAATTGGAATTTTTTGGAAAATCATAATAACGTCGACATCGCTTGTGATGAGTTTTAAAATTTATTAAATAACATCTTCACAGAATATGTTCCTAAAACCACTGGTAGAAAATCATCCTATCCACCGTGGTTTACAGGTGATATCATAAGGCAATTGAAATCAAAAAGTAGTTATTTGAAAAAATACAAATCAGGGGGTGATGCGGAACACCTCGAAAAATACAAAGCTCTTCGCAGAGACTTAAAAAAAGATATTTCCATTGCTCATGAGCCATCTAAGTTTTGGGCGCATGTAAATAATCTTCGTGATAGTTCATCTATTCCTAGTTCTTTGAATTATAAAGATGACCAATTAACTGACCCCCAACAAATAGTTGATGGCTTTGCTTCCTTTTTTGAATCTGCCTACATTGAGTCATCGAAGTATCGGCAATCTGAAACAAACGATTTTACTAATATACCAACCTTATCTGTACCCAAAATCACTGAAAATGACGTACTGAAGTCGCTGAAGAAATGTAAACCAAAAATGATAACAGGTCCCGATGGCATTCCATCGTTTCTCTTGAAAGACTGTGCTTTAATATTCGCTAAACCACTATCTACTATTTTCAACTTGGCTCTGGCATCACTTCGTTTTCCCAATACATGGAAAGATGGTAAAATTTGCCCTGTCTTCAAGAAAGGTGACAAAAATATGGTTGAGAATTACAGACCGATTGTAATACTATGTAACTTCAGTAAATTGTTTGAAATGGTCTTATATGATGCTTTATTTGCGCATGTCAGATGTCAGATTGTAGAAAATCAGTATGGTTTCATTAAGGGTCGATCAACTACAAGTAATTTAACATGCGTCACTCAATTCATTGCAGATGCCTTGGACAAGTCCTCTCAGTCGATGTCATTTACACAGATTTTTCCAAGGCCTTTGATAGGCTTGATCACGGTATACTTCTTAGAAAACTCTCATCATTTGGCTTGACCAACAACTTCATTCTTTTTCTGGAGTCTTATCTGAGCGGAAGGCGTTTGAGGGTTCAGTACCATGGCTTCAGCTCTGTAGAAATAAAGTCATCTTCTGGTGTCCCTCAAGGATCTGTACTTGGTCCATTATTATTCATAATTTTTATAAATGATATTTGTATGGGCATTGACTCGGAAATCCTCCTATATGCAGATTACTGTAAACTGTTTCGTCAGATCACCTCTCTGGGTGATAGTTGGTGTCTTCAGAACGACATAAATATATTGAATGAATGGTGCGAAGTCAATTCATTACCTCTGAATATAACAAAGTGTAATGTCGTCACGTATACTCGTAAAAAAACACCAATTGATTCCACCTACACCGTAAATGGCCATCAGCTGCAGAAAGAGTTCAAAGATCTAGGAATAGTCTTCGATGCAAAGTTAACATTTTCACATCACGTAAGTACCATTGCTAAAAACGGTTTAAAAATACTTGGTTTCATTATTAGAAATTCCAAATGGTTTATTGAAACTGAAACTCACTTACTCCTCTTCGATGCACTTGTGAGATCGAAACTTGAATATGGCAGCGTTGTATGGAATCCTGGATACAGCACTTATATAAATAACAAAGAAAATATTCAGAGGCGATTTTTGAAGTACATGAGTTTCAGATGTGATGGAGTTTATCCAAATCGTGGCGTTCCACACGATCAACTGCTCTCTAGATATCAAGTCAACTCTCTATATAAACGTCGTGAATATTTGGGAATAATATTTTTGCATAAAATCCTTGTATCACGAATTGACTGTCCATTTTTGCTCTCAAAAATAAATTTACATGTGCCTCGGCTACCTGTACGTAATATTTCTACATTTTACTTTCCCGCTCCACTAACGAATGTACTTCATTTCTCGCCTGTGTATATTATATGTCGAGACCACTTGTCAATTCAGAGTAATGTGGACATTTTTCATTGTAAGCCAATCGACATTAAGCGGGATATTCTAACATGATTCTTCTTTTTTATTTATCAAATTCTTTCTATAACTGCTGTAGTGCCGTGTGTGAACTTTTTTCTCACTGAGTTTTTTTCAGTTCACACACGGAATTTCTGCATGTGTTATATTTTTTACTATATGATTTTCTACTTTTCTTTTATTGTTTAATATGGCGAAATGCCCTCAACATTTTTTTGCCTCATTCTGTAAAAGGCCCTGGCTGTAGAATGATGTACTCAATGAATAAATAAATAAATAAATATAGTATCTTTACCTACAGGTAACTTAATGCATTTAATATTTCTGTAGGTTAAAAAACCTACGTGGTTTACATCCTTTTGGTCGTAGTGCAAAGTACTTTTTAAATAAGTTCAAGGCTCCTATTTCGCTTTCTTCAACAATGGTGAAACTTTTTGAGGTGTATGTCTTGGTTTCTGGTTCATCACGTCTTAAGCCTCCAAATACGCCCTTTACCAGAACAACTTTATATAGCAGAAAAGTATCATCTGGAGCTTTTCTTATGAAAAGTAATACTTGTCCAACTTCCAACACCCTGGATTTTTTAGGAATGTATCCTTTTGAGTTAACTTTCAGAAAGGCCATCATTTGACTGAATGCTGATATATTAATGTTTTCTTTAGCAATCAATGTTGATTTCAGCTGTGAGTATTTGGCCCATAGACTATTTGCACTATATTTTTCAGAATGAAATAATGTACAATAAATTAAAAAAATATTAATATTTTTCATGAGATAAACTCACCAGTTCCTGGAAGTATGCCATTAAGACAGTTTCATTTACGGTATTCACTCTGTTTTCATCTTTCCATTTCAAAAAATGGTCATATTCCTTCTCGTATAAGTATTTGGCTTTCACAGGCAGTGAATTTCCTAACGCTTTTTCAGCTTTGCGTCACATTCTGTGGGATCTCCGTAATTATTATGAACACAACCGTTTTTTTTTTTAATAAACAACCCTTAGCAACCTCTTCAATGTTTCAATGGCAATTGCATAGAAGCAATTGCATGAGAAGTAATTTATGAAGTAAACAACGTCGTTTAAGATGATTGTTTCGTGAAAAATAAAATCTTGTATGCACCACGAGCGTTACTAGATCCCAACGCCCATCGGGCAACATTCATCCCTCGGGCATTCGGGTGAATGTTACCCTCCGGGCGTTAGGATCTATAAAACGCACTTGGTACATAAATAGATATAGTAATACCCTTAATATTACCCTGTGTATCTCAAAAACTGGTCATAGCAAAGGACATTATAATAGTGAACTCAAACTAAGAGTATTGACAAATAATTAGAAAATTTTACGGTAGAAATTTTCAATTACAGAGTGAAATATGAACTAAACGCTTTTTCGCAAGTTTTGTTATGACCTAGTGTTTGTGTTACACTGTATATCAATTTTGTAAAAGTAGTATGCTGAATGGTTGGTAGTCAAATATCCCCAAAGCTCAAAATATAAAATAGAAATATACCAAAAGTCACAAAAAATGTGACTTTTTGACTCACCTAGTACAACATTTGAATTTGTCGATTTTGACATATCTGAACGATGGGCATTTCAGTGTGTTACTTGGTTTGATCACATCTTCATTTCAAAGGATCGAATAAGAATTTCATTTTGAATAATGCTTCACTCACCCCGTCAACCAGTCTAAAATTATTGTGTCATGGGTAAGCAATATTTGTGGCGCAAAACTCTTCCATTCAAGATGTTTTCCTACGAGCAACGTTACTTGAAAAAATGGCTACCCTGTACCCTGTATCTCGAAAACTAGTCATAGGATTGAGTTGGGCCCATAGATACTCTTGTTCAGGAGGTCATATTCTACAATATACCAAAAATTCAGAAAAATTAACTGTTGACAATTTTTCCATAATGCTGCTGCCAGATCCTTTCCTAAAATTTTATTTGAACATTTTTGTTGTTGTTTCCAAAAAGGACATGCTATTGAATAAGGATACCACTGAACGACTGAAAAGAAGTAAGGCTGATTTAAAAATAAAGTAGTGGAAAATTAGGTAATGTGCTGGGAACACTTGGGTCGATTATTGTTCCTCTCAGATATTGGATAAATTATCACAGACCACCCAGGTTTTCCGGTTTTTTCTACAGCAGAAAAGTGAATGACTCAACAAAAGTCAGTAAGTTGCCCCGGAGCGCCACGGCAACTGATTATAATAGCCGCCCTCTACCCGCACAATCTGAGTCAATGAAAATGCTGAGAAAATGAAAAACTTGAAAAACTGACTTCACTAATTCAATATGGCGACTTCAAGATGGTGGACGAGTTTGGTGATCATGGTCTGATTCGATTTAAAATTGGTATATAGTGGTTCTCGGGATCGTTGATTATGAGTTTTTATATAAAAATTCACAAATTCAGTATGGCGTACAATTTTTGTGATCAATGTCTGATTCTTTTCAAAATTGTCATGTAGGTGTTCTCGGGGTCGGAGATTTATATTTTTTTGTAATAATTAGAAAATTCAATATGGTGAATCCAATATGGCGGACGAGTTTTGTGATCATGCTCTGATTCGATTTAAAATTGATATGTGGGGGCTTTCCGAATCGGAGATTATGAATTTTTCGTCATTATTCATAAATTCTTTATGGTGGCTCCAACATGGCCTCCAATTTTTGTGATCTAGGTATGATTCTTTTCAAAAGTGGCATGTCGGGGTTCTCGGGTTCGGATATTATGATTTTTTGTGGAACCTAATAAATTCAATATGGCGGCTCAAAAATGGCATACGAGTTTAGTGATCAAGGTCCAATTCGATTTAAAATTGGTAAGTGGGGGTGTTCGGTGTCGGAAATAATGATATTTTTACCACGCTTTTATTAGGTCCCCTTGTAACTAAGAAACTAAGTAACAAATGATATAATACAATCGTTGAAGTTATTTTCCACCCATTTCCAATCGTTCAAAAAATCTGAAATTTGCCACACCTATCAAGGAATGATGACAATTCAAAAATTTCATAATAAGAATTAATTTGCAAATTTTAACGACCTTTTCCTATGATGACTGATGTTTCTATTCTATTTATTTACAGCCAACGTTTCGTCAGTTTATTCTGACATCTTCAGGGCACTGTAAGATATAAAAAAATTCTGAATTTATAAACTTTAGAACATTTAAATAAGATTTTTTCCGGAAACAACCACTGAACTATTATTAGTCAACAGATGAACCTTAAGAAGAAGAAATTGGTATATTTTACTTACGAAAGGATGAGTCTTCCGCGTAATACGTAAATCTATATCCTACGACCATATTAGGTCTGAATCTCGTGTAACAGACAGAATAGTTCGATGTAAAAACGGGTTATAAACAAACAATACACAACACCAGACACGTTAAAATTCTAATAAATTACCACCTTACTTGGGTGCATGCCAAAATCGAAATGATAAAACAGCAGAATGTACAAATGAAAAAGCAGCAGTATATTTAAAGTCCAATTCACTCTATAATAAATTATTTAACGAAATACAATGATTCACAATGCTCTAATTTATATAACAATCGCTCTACTATTTATATTCGACCTTCACTTCACTAACCCCGTCTGTCCGCTGCATAGTTCTTTTTATATCCGACGTTGACTTCTCCGAATGCTCTAGAATTTTCCATCGAATCGTCCAGATTCATCGAATCGTCCAGATTCTTCTCGGTGCAAGCGCATCGACAGTCTCCCGCTAGCTACGTGAGAGTTCAGGTCCGGCATCGCCTGCAGCTTCGCCACAATGTTTAAAAACTAAACACAAAACCCAATGCATATTACCAATATATAAAGTATCAGTGTTTGGTTCTTATTCTCGCTATTAGATTGAAATAGGCACTGTTCAAGTTCTCCAGGTCTTTTCTAAAGTTGACCGTATTGTATTTCATTATATTAGTCATTTCAGAGAAATTTCTTTTAAACAGAGAAGATTCATACCCCAATATTTTTTCTTTGGTTTTGGTAAAAAAATGTTTCTTTATTGTATAGAAATAGAGTTTTCTTTAATTCAAGACCTAAAAAAACAAACATCAGTCATCATAAGAATTAATATTATGAATTTGCAAATTCAATTTTCACCTACTTTCAACCGTCCGAATAATCTAAAATTCTGCTCACATATCAAGGACCCACGAAAGTATAAGAATTTCATAATAATAATTCAATAATAAAATTAATAACGATGAGAATTTTGAAATTGAATTTTCACCAACATCCAATCTTCTAAATAAAATAAAATTTGGCACACATATCAAGGACCGTTGACAATACAAGAATTTCAAAATAATAATAATAATAATAATAATGTGGATATGAATTTTTAAATTCAATTTTCGCTTACTTCCAATCGTCCGAATGATACAAACTTTGAGACACATTTCAAGGACCGATGAAAATACAAGAATTTCATAATAAGAATGTAATGATAAAACGAAAATAATAATGATGTGAATTTGTAAATTCAATTTTCACCTACTGATCGTCTGAATAATCACATATCAAGGACCGACGATTATAAGGTGCCGTTTGGGTAAAAAGTGTTTTTGCAGATACATAAAATTTTGTGTAAATATATTTATTAGTATTAGCAATATTTTTTATTTTGCTTTCCGATATATTTATTTTGGATCAAACAGATATTTACGTTTCGAGCGTTCCAAATACATGAAAATGTGAAGTCCCATATATTTATTAATTCAATCTATTTTATGTCCTCAAGAGATGGCGTAGCCGACACGATTTAATACACGCTTTAGTTTTTTCAGTTAGAATGTATTTGACTTTGAATAATATAGTGATTATTCGAAAAAACTAATGAAAAAATATTCTAATAACTTTCCATATACTCGAGCGTGTATCAAATCACGTCGATTGCGCCATCTCATGACGACATGAAATAGGTCGAATTTATAAATATACGTTTTTGTATATTTCAAATGCTTGAAACGTAAATATATTGTGTTTGATAAAAAATAAATACTTATATCGAAAAACAAATTAAATCATTTTGCTACAACTAATAAATATTTTGACACAATATTTTTTATATTTGCAAACACGCTTTTTACCCAAACGGCGCCTCATAGACGTCAGAACAAGAATTTCATAATATCAATGTTATAATAAATAATGAGAATTTTGAAATTACATTTTTACTTACATCCAATCGTCTGAATGATCCAAAATTTGGCACACATATGAAGGACCGCTGAAAGTACAATAATTTCATAATATCAATTTAGTAATGATGATGAGAATTTTTGAACTCAGTTTTCGCACACATCCAATTCCCCAAATAATCTAATATTTAGAACACATCAAGGACTGACGAGAAAGAAATGATTTTAAAATAATAATAGGTAGTAATATGAATCTTTAAATACATATCAAGGACCGATGAAACTAAAAATTGAAAAATTAATTATGGTTTTAAAAAAACTGAAGAAATAAGCTTTTTCTGAAATCGTTCAAGAATACCCACTTTCTCGGAGCAACTTCAGGCCTCAAAATACGCTAATCTAGTATTTTAGTCCGTTGCTTAGCAACGAACTTTCCCAGACCGTTTTCGGACCTAAACGGTACGGGAAAGTACAAGCACAATTTACATTGTCGTCCGGGAATGTATTGCTTTTACTACTAGATACACAATATACTATTTATAGTAAAATGGACTGAAAATTAAAAAAAATATCTGTATAAATTTACTTTACTAGGTCAAGAATTTAGATTATTTGTTTTTGTGATAGGAAAAGACATTTTGAACAGCTCTTGATTAAAGTTTTTTAGGAAGTGTTTCATCTATTAATCCAGTGTATACCAGTCGTTTACTGCATTTGTTTCATTATGTTAACTTCTGCACTAAAATTGTCTATCGATTGTGGCAAATTCACTAATCTATGGATCATGCTATTATAAGCTGTAATGTTAGCAAACTAAGTCGTCATTAAAAAGTTGGTGAGGATCGAATCGTTTTCTGTGTCGTTTGTGAAAGTGTGTTGTTGTTGAATTTCCCATTTTCAACGTACTAAAAGGAAAATTGATTGCCACTAGTTTTTCGTACTAAAGGAAAATCCTTGCTCTAATTCCGATAAAATTTCACGTGCGCTTGCACAAACCGCGTCAAAATCTGATAAGCAAAACAAACCATCAACAAGCAACACATTCAAACAGAATTTATTAAAATGCAGCAACGTCAGTACTGATCGCTATCTCTGTCATTACCTGACCATCAGTCCTGACCGGCAGAAATAGCCAACTATGATTGACTCTGCCTATTATAATAGATCAGTTGCCGCAATTATCACCTACATATCGACGACCGAGAGGGGCTACTCGTGCCTTGATTGGCCCACATCTCAGGTATGGTAAGCAGGTGAGACAGACATCAAAACACAGCATCATTGACCAAGAATCGGTCCATGGGTACCCTACCATCACGCGCATCGCGAAATCCGGAAAACATCGCCTAAAAAAATTCGATTCGATTAGTCTTCAATAAGGATGTCGATCGACGTTTATTTTTGTTATACTCGAAATATTTGTAAACTGTTATGGGTATGTTTATCGTTCTTCTAGAAGAGTTATTACTAACTCAAACAATGGTTTATTGCATTTCAAATACATTTAAGAGTGTTTTACCGTCATAATCGTTTGAAATGTGAGGACTTCTCGTGGAATAGGTGTGTGAAGACACCGTGAGTTCGGGTGAGAGACTGTCGAGGAATTTACTGTTTTTTTTGACGTGGTGATTTAGTGATGTTTTGTGAATCCGGTATCAAATTTTGGCTGAGCGATCAGCATGTACCTTAGCCAATTCAGCAGGGGGAAGTTTGCACTTCTGGTGTGGATTTTGGCTGTGTGCTGTGTCAGGTAATCAGACATTTAATTTTTTTTACGGAACATTGGTATTTTTTTCGAAGAACGATGATATTCTTATGTCTGTTTAAAATGATGTCGATAAAAATTATATGCGTATATATTCATATGTATGAATAAATAAACAATGCAAATGTCAAAAGGAAACTATTTACAGGTTTTCGAAGATTTCGGGAAATTTATTTCCATCTTCAGGGAACTACAATAACGTATTCATGTCAATAATTACATTATCATGAAATGTGATCTTACTTTCGACTTTTCTGAGGATGGTTGATATTCTCTTAAAATTCATCCTAACTGTGAAAATATGGTGGTAAATTTTAAGTACAATATGTAATTACTAATAATAATAATACTTATTTCGAGAATCGCTTAAAAAATATAAGATCTAAATATTTGACAAAAAGATATATAAGTTTTCTTGTACTGTGCAGGTTTCAATATCTACCAGAATTTTGGGTACTTATTGCATTTTTGAAATGGTTTCAACTTTCTATTAGTTTAATATTCTGAACAATTTCATACAAGAAAATTTTACGCCCCTTTCTGTAACAGTCAGTCTATGAATAGGATATCTTGTGTTAGTAAATTTAATTTGAAATAATCCTTATTATCAAATAGAAATGTTAGATATTCTTCAATGTATAATACTGCAACAGTTAGAATTTAATTACTTTTGAAAAGGCTTCTGGAAGAAGCTATAAAACTAAGCTAAGGTTTTAATAGTTCTCAGTGCTTTTTTCTTGCTAATAAATATTTGTTCTACTGAGTTGCTACTACCATAGAAAATTGAACAGTATCTATCAGGAGATTAAAAATTTGAAAAGTAAATGACTCTCAGACCATCCTCACTCTAGTACTGTGACATCACCCTCAATGTATAGCAGACTGAGTTTGATCATTTGGTGAGTTCACCTATATATGACTTTCCCATGACTGAGCTGCATCTAGTATTACTACTAAAAGTTTCGTTTCTGAACCTATATTGATTTTAGCTCCATCTAATTGAATGCTTTTCGGATAACTGACACAGACCTACTTGTTTTGAACACGAGACAATTATTGGTCTTTTTTTCATTTAATGGTAGCTAAATATTTTCTGCGTTATTGAAATCCTCTGCAGTTATTGAAATGTTGGTATGATCGGGAGTAATACCACGAGTCCTCGCAATAGTATCGATAGTAATTCTATCAGAAATCAACGATATCAAATTGCTTGGTAACACCACGAGTCCTTTTTAGCAATTTGATCGAGTTTAAGATTTCTGACAGAACTGTCGATAGTATTGTGAGCACGAGTAGTAATTATTGAGATCATTTCACGAACCAACAAAGTAAAGAAACAGTTCCATTGTCGTGAATTCTTCAATAGTTATAGATAATGCCTGATAGACATGAAGTCTGTCAGACTGACATTCATATTAGAAGCAAGATGACATTATATTCTCCGTTGTTGTTTGGATACGTGGTTACCACGACAAAGTGGTATTACCGGGGGTAATACCACAAGTGCATTAAAAATTACCGATAATTCTGAAAAAAACGTGTTTTTTTTAAAAACTGCACGAGTTTATTTTTTTCGTTGTTTCAAAGCATAAATTGCCCGACTCCGAAGGAGGAGGGCAATTTTTTGAAACAACGAAAAAAATAACCGAGTGCGGTTTTTTATAAAAAAACACGTTTTTTTCAGAATTATCTGGTTAATTTTCAATGCACGAGTGGTATTCGGTAGGAAATTTCAATCGCGATATGAACACTTGTAGGTAGATGACACATTTGAAGTCTCACTTCTGACATTAAAATCGCGCGACTTCACTTGAATTGACATCTAATGCGATAATTGCACTGCCGTGACGCGAAACGCGTCACTACAGTGCAATTATCGCTGTGAGCCAGCGGTAATTGCATTCCTCTTATGGACGTTTTTACACGTGAGGGAAATTTCCGGCTCGAAAGCTAGGAACTGCGTATTATCGAGGCATATGTCCCTTATTGGTCCTAATATTGCAGGAAAGGAGGTTTTCATACGGCGAGATTTCTTGAACTTGTATTTTAGGTATGCACATCAGAATTGTGATTAAAAATATTTTTCAAATAAGTTGGAGCAGTACCTACCCGATCTTATACCCCAAGAGGTCATGTATTAACAACCACTGTATTATAATAATAAATTTTTGATATTTCTAAAAACCAACAGGAACTTTTAATTCAAATCGTCAAATCAAATCAAAATGTAAGTTTTGGTCAATCAAAACATTCGTATAGTGGAAATTTTCTCGGTATGGGTCGATTTATAAAAATATTTAACATTTAGGATTCAAGAATCTATGAATGCTGATTGTTTTTTTAGAAAATACAACAGAATCTTGCCAGTAAGCTCCATAGATTCTTAAATCTTTAATGTTGACTCGATCTTTTCATAAATTAACCCTAATTCTTTGAGGTACTTTGATTTTATTGTCTGAAACATATATTTTTGATTTGACGTCAGTCATCAATTCCCATGAAAAGTGAAAAATTGATTAAAAACGGTTCAGTACAATTGCAATAATTGATAAAATCTGTAAGATAATAAAATTGCGTAAACTACGTTATTACGCACTTCAAAAGCAGTATTTTGCTTCAAAGTTTACACGGTAGTCATCATTTAATACTTCGAAGAAAAATCCAAACTTTATGAGAGAAAAGATTCGAATTAATGATAGAACTGTTACAATTTGTCAATATAATAACTGTTGTAGAAAAAACTTCCGCTAAAACCTTTTTCATAGTCAAACACTGTTCATGCTCATATGAAAAAGACCTATTTTACGAACTTGATTCATAAATAACTATAATGACTGTAATTTCAAAAAATAAATGGAAGTAATACCAGTCCATAAAATTTTATTGATGATTTTTCATTTTCCACGAGAACTCTTTTACTTGGCAAAAATATAAAAACAAACCGATGGATGAAATTTCCTATTTTCTATCTAAATTCGGTTTATTTGAATGTTTTTGTCTCAAATGAAGAAGAAGAGTGGTGAAAATAAAAAAAAATTGATAAACTTTAAGATCGAGTTTAAAATTGTAGTTTCTTAAAATTGTTTTTTTCCATCAACCACTTGTAATTGAAAAGATAATTTTTTTCACCTTGGGGGATGGTGGCATGTAAATATATGTTTTTGTACAAAGAGAAAAGTTATTGACTAAATAAGTTCAATTGAAAGCTATAGGAGTACATTAATTGAATTGAATCTAATTAATTTTGACAATTCAATGTAAACAAGGTATTATCGAGGAGGAGCAGTTTTGTCAGTATAGTACCGAATGATTGGCTGAAATTGAATGATTGGTTGAAATCACCAATATATCAAATTTTATCATCATAGTAATACTATAAGTACTTCAAACAATGATAAGATCGTCAAGAAAAAATTTATGCCGCGCTTTGTTTACATGTAACAAGTTCAAGAAAAAATCTAAAAGTGAAAATTTGCATTTTCATTCAAATTTTTTCCTTAGGTTCTCTTCATAATATTGGCTTTAGCCGGGGAAGTAGTTGTTTTCTGTTAGATATTACAAAAAAAGGCTTCATTTCATTTCAACTCTTTGAATGAAAATGCTAATTTTCACTTTCGAGTTTTTTTTCTTTCAAGTTATGTAGGGTATTTTCACAATATCTGTCAGATGTAGTTCAATGTCCAGCGTGGCTTTAGCCGGGGAAGTAGTTGTTTTCTGTTAGATATTACAAAAATGTAACTTCATTTTTTCCATTTCCAGAGGAGTCGTGTTTGGTTCAATTTTATTTGAGAATGGTTCCCTTTTCAACATGATTTAATTTCGTTCTTATACGCTCGAAATATTTTTATGTGAAGTTCAGATCAACGATGCTGTCATGATTTTTGAAGATATTGATTGAAGAATTAAGTAATTAATGAAATGGACAACAAAATAGCGGATTTTTTTGTTTCTGGAAAATCAACAAGTTGCTGTAGCAAACAAAACAATAATTGAGACTTGAGTGAACGTAAGCATACTAATAGCTTGATTAAATATTGATATTTTTTTTCAAGATAAAAGTTTCTTTCAAGATAATACACAATGTGTTGCATGATATAATTCAGATATTTTTGAATGAGTAATTCTCACCTAGGCATTGAGGTGCCTGTATTATGTTCTATTACTCATTCAGATAATACAATGATAAGGACAAAATTTACAAGATTCCAAATAAGGAAACAATGTTTGCATACTTTTTTTAAGATATCGTCTGTATGTTTCAGTTTAGTTTAGTTTTAGTCGTGTAACTCGGATGTTTTGTTTTCTGAATAGTTAATATTGTCCTTTCCCAGGTATCAGTCGTATTAAAATTAATGAGCGTCGCAGCATTAGCCAGGGAAGTAGTATTTCTGACGGTTATTTTCCTCGTATCCTATTTTGTAGGATGGTTGTGAGAAAACGTGACATGGTCGCAAAATCATTTCATTTTTTTTTTGTAAAATTTGTTTTTACGAAACTCCCAGGTTTTCGGAGAAAACCCTTCAAAAGCAGAGCTTGTGCGAGCAAGGGAGATCCGGGACCTACAGTTTAAATAAAAGTGGAATCCGAACCACTTCAGCTCAGTGACACACGACCGGGGATCGAACCCGGACCGTCTGGGTGGAAGCCAAACGCTCTAACACCTCGACCACTTGTTTCCTTCAACAGATTTCTCGCACTTCGTTTTCGATTTTTTGAGGGTTTTTTAATTCTATTACATTTTGAAAGTTGTTTTTTATTTGAATGAAAATATCCATCTCTACTGAAAGTTTGGTACAGCTCGTAGTTGCGTAACTTCTGGGTTACACATAGTGAGACATATTATGAATGAAGGTGTATCTCATTTATTATACTTTCGCACTGAAGAAGTCTGTACTCCCAACAAACTAAACGGTTAGTGTTATGATATGAGACCATAAATGTTGGCGTATTGATACATAAATTCTGATTTTATAGATATGCTTACCGTAATGATTTTATAGTGGAAAATGCTCTCAGGCTAGACCAATAAAATTATTAATGTTTATATTGCAGTGCAGTTTCAGAAGTAGTGGTTACCACCCGAGAGTGTTTCAAATTGGGGCCTAACTGCTTGTTCACTGAGAAACACTTTTTCAGATTCACAATTGGTGATGAGGACATAGATAATAAAACAGCTATTCTATCATAAATTGAGCTCACGAGCTAACGACATCTACAGTTATAATATACAGAGTGGGCCATTGAAAACGAAACAGTGGCTCTGTACGTCGACAGAACCGAGTTATATAAAAACGCTCGGACACGTCAACAACATTTTCGAGGGGGACATGAAATTCACTCAAAATACATTCCATCCTTCGGAGCTGTGACCGCCACCCCTAAATTTTTAAATGGCAACATATGGCAAGTGATACCTCATTTGAAAGGTATTTTCCTTCTTAATAGCAAACAACAAAAATAAATTAATTCTATCGATTCGTTTTCGAGATATAGGAACTTGAAGTTGGGAAATCACTTTTTATTCACTCAATCAATAAAAATAAGATCTAACAATGCAACTGTTTAAAGATAATTATCATTGTAAAGGAATTAAATGATCTAACTGTTTACCAACAAATAACATGCAATTCCGTTTCAAATTTTTATTTCCTCCTCAATTACTTGATCGAAAAAATGTTAAGGGTCTTGAGAATCGATAAAAAGACGTTTTCTCGAATTCGACTCCAATGCGCATACAACAAAAACATGTATGAGATAAATTTTTTCGCCAAATCGCAATTGTGGACGTCTATCAGTGTCAAACTGATCGTTGATTGAACGACATTAGTGTGGATTACTTGATTAAAGCTGTTGAATATCTTTCCTCAATAATGGTGTATACGATGGCGGAAAGAGTTGAAATAACAACAATTTTTTTAATAATTGCGGTAACCGTACAGCTAATTTGTTCAATGAAACGCATCCAGATAAACTTGTTGCTAGAAAATACGTTCTAGAATTAGTGCAAAAATTTCGTCAAACTGGATCAGTAGCCAACAAGAATCCAGACCCAGAACGTGAATTTGCGGTGAGAAATGAACCTGTTGAAGTTGCACTTTTAGGACAAGTTCATGCAGAACCAACATTGAGCACAAGAAAATTGGCTAGTGTTACCAATATCAGTAGAACCAGTATCCGCACAATCCTGAAACATCATAAATTCCACCCCTACAAAATGCATTTGGTACACCAATTGAATGAAGATGATTTTGATAGGCGACAGGAATTTTGTGAAATTATGACTACGAAAATAGATGCTGATGAGAATTTCCTTTTCAACATCTGCTTTTTTGATGAGTCTACATTCTTTTTGAATTCGACTGTGAATCGTCATAATTGTCGTTATTGGTCAGATGCAAATCCACATATTTTCCACGAAGTCCATACTCAAACTCCCCAAAAACTCAATGTCTGGGCCGGTATTTTTGGGGACCGTTTGATTGGACCAGTATTAACAATAATAATAATAATGTGCCTTTATTAAGAAAAAACCATTAAAGAATAACATAAAGATAACGGGTGGCGATATTCGCATTACACGCTCTTCCAAGGATTGTTTCCAGGAACATAAAGGGACCAAGAAAATAGGCGCCAAATAATAGAAAAGTGAATACAGGGTACACCGCGTGGAAGTACTCCTAGACAGAAGACGCGGATTTTAGTTTTTTCCACATACGCCTTTGGGTATTATGTATGTAATATGTATGCAACCATGCAAGACAAATCGGGGACAAGTAGACAACGACCATCAACGATTTTGCAGTTTTGCACTCGCAGTTAGTAACATTGCAACACTGCAATGCTTCAGTTCTCATGCAAGTACGATTATGTTTTCTAAAATTAAATGATGCATTAGCGTTTCCATTGCGGTTGACGTACACAAAAATTGGTAAATTATCACGGATCGCTCTCAAACTTTACAGGTGTTTCCAGTACCCCATTTAATTTTTTGTAAGTGGTGGTAAATCACCTTGTAAACCGATAAAAGTATCCATGCATCCATAGGATATCCTGTGATTACTGGAAATATACAGGGTGATTTAAAAGTACTTCGACAAACTTCAGGAAGTGATTCCTCACAATATTCTAATATGAATTGTCGAAATAAATATACGTCTGGAAACGCTTCGTTTGCAAGATACATGGTGTTGAAGTTTTATTTTTATTTTCGTTTTTTATAAACTTCCGAAATACTGACCTAAAATAAATGAAAATTGGTGTTGAGAGGTTTTTTGATGTGTCGAAGTTGGACCTGACGTTTGTATTGCTCCCACTCGTAGGGGGCGCCACCTACACGTCTTTATCTTTTTTGATGTTCAAAACTTCTTTGAGCGTACTTCTAGCACATTTTTCAGTAAAAACCTCGATTCCTCTGACACTTATACGTAAAAAAGCTACCTCTGTTAGAAATCACTATGAGCAACCGTTTTCTAGATATTTGGACTTGAACATTTCAAGACGATCATTTGATAATCGATGCATATTGAATTTATTACCATTAAGTTTCTCACAAGATTGCTTTGGAAATGAATTTGACTTTTAAGTAGTTTTTTTTTGTATGTGGCGCTACCTATTCTATTACTTTTTACTCGTTTGAAGAGGTCATCACTTTTGGTTATGTCCCTTAAGAGAAATAGTTTTTCTTGTATGAAGGGTGAATTGTAGTTGTTTTAATAAAATTTGCAAGAAATATCAACATTTTATTTCAAGAAATTTTGAAAATGTAGAATAAATTGAAATAAAGGAAACCAAATTGTATCCAAATGAATTGTTGAAGATACATGCATTCAGTCTTCTAGTCATTGAATCTCGTACCCGCTCAAAAATTATTGGTGTGCTTATTATTGTTTCACATGCGTCTACTTTCGGTTTCTTAGATCTTCCTCGATCGCTACTGGAGTGACTTCAAATGTACCCAAAAATAAAAATCTAGTGGGTTTAGATCTGGGGACCTTGGTGCCCACGCCTAGTTAGGTTCTTCTACACTTCTACCGATTCATCGTTTTGGATAGATAGTGTTAAGGAATTCCCTGGCTACAACGCTAAAATGAGACGGAGCCCCATCTTGCCTGAACCACATGAGGATACGAATTTCTATTGGTACATTCTGAAGTAGTCCCAGCAATTCATTTTCTAAAAAGTCTCTGTAAGTTGCGCCACTCAGTCGGAGCTGAAGAAAGAAAGGCCCTATCAATTATTGCCGCCCATACATTTACAGAAGATTGATACTTTTTTGTAAATATCTTAAAAATTTAGGATTACCTGCCAATTTTTTCAAAAACCATAGACACATAGTAATGCCTTTGAATATGCAAAATAATGGTGATAACTTCAACATGCATCGATCATCAAATAATTGATTTGAAATTTTCAAGTCCAAATATCTAGAAAACGGTTGCTTATGGTGACTTCTCTTAAGGATAGAATTTTTGCATAGATATGATAGAGGAATCGATTTTTCACTGAAAAATTTGCTGGAAGTACGTCAAAAAAGTAATGAATCTTAAAAAAAAGATAAAGACGTGTAGGTAAGAGCAATAATAACGTCAGGATCGAATTCGATACCTCAAAATACATCTCAATTGCAATTTTCTTTTTTTAAGGTCAGTATTTCGAAATTTATTTGAAAATAACGAAAATAGAAATAAAGTGGCGTATGGAGATAGTAACAAGGCATATAAAGAACACATGGCTAATGACCATAGCAGTCGATGCAAAAACACCGAAGAAAAAAAAATAATAAAAAAAAATCTTTAACACCCTATATCTTGGAAACGAAGCGTTTCCGGACACATATTTATATGGACAATTCATATCAATCAATCAAGATATACTTTATTGTCGGAAGAATCGAGTTCTTAAAGACAAAGCATGTGTGGGAAAAAAATAAAATAGGATAAAAATAACAATATGACACAACTATATCTAAATAAATCTCTAAAATATGGTGTATACAGACATATAGGATATTCGAGAAAATAAAAAAAGTGGTAAATAAATAAAATAAAATGTTGATTAAAAACACAAAACATGTAATGTCTAGGTACATATGAAAACTAACAAATATTTTATTTTCTATATTAGGTCATAACAAGTTCTGCAAGGGTTACGAAATAATTCCTAAGCAAGGAGAACGGAGAATGTCATAGGTTTGAGGTAAAATAATCTTCTATTTCCTAGAATGATTGCTGTACCAGGAGATTTTTTGTATCCCTTCTGAATTGACTAATACATGTTGTATCCTTAATGTTTATTGGCAGGTGATTATACATTTTGATACCGTTGTATATTATTGAGTCTCTCACAATGTTGTTAGTTGGTCTAGGTAATCTTATGAAGTTACTTCGACGTGTGTTGTGGTTGAAGCTCATGGGTTTAATGGCTATTTTTGTTTTTGTGTATAAGGCTAACGGATTCTAAAATTTAAATAGATTTTACTGTTAGTATTTTATGATCCTTGAATAACTGTCTACATGAATCTCTTGGCCTTTTTTTGCAGATACAACTCAGAGCTCTTTTTTGGAGTACAAAAACATTTTTATGTAGGTAAGAGCTGCATGCACACCAAAATGCAATCCCATACCTCAAATGTGACTCAATTAGGGCAAAATAGGCGGTTATGGCTGCGGAGTAATCCAATTCTTTAGATATAATTCGAATTGCGTAGCATCCTGACGATACCTTGTGGCAGAGATTGTTAATGTGAAAATCAAATTTGAGTTGTTATTTTGTTGAGAATATTTTCATTGCCCATAGGTAAGTCTGGAATATCACAGCGAAATGTGATTATATTAGTTTTTTATGTTAATTGCCAAGGAATTCGAGTCGCACCATTGTTTTATTAGCACTAACTCTTTTTCAATCTTATCAAGAAGATGGTGCTCTGTTTTGTCATGCCAAAGGAAGGTTGTATCATCTGCAAAAATATTAGAATATTGTGAGGAATCACCTTATGAAGTTTGTCAAAGTACTTTTGAATTACCCTGTATACATAAGGGAACTGTTATATATGTTGTTTTCCCCTCTGTATATATTGAATAATGTGTATCGAGTTATGAGCAGTCACGAAGTGACATGCTGTATTTTTGACGTGTTAAATAAAATAGCTCTACTTAATAATCGCTTATTTCTCAAATTAGAACATTGGCGACGAGGATTACAGTACAGAACTCATATTTCAACACTTCGTTATACAAAAAGTAAAAGAAAATGGCCAGTGCGTTGTTGGGATCTCTGACTTCATTTGATCCAAAACTTTCCGATTTTGCTGTATTCTCAGAGAGATTGGAACAATTTTTCCTGGCAAATAACATCACAGAAGAAGCACGGAAAAGGGCAATTCTTTTGAATACTTTGAGTGAAGAATGTTATGTGCTTCTGAAGAATTTATGTATTCCTAAAACACCCAAAGAGAAGAGTTTTGCTGAATTGAATGAATTATTACTTTTTCATTTTTCCGTGGTGAAATCAGTTTTTGCTGAACGTCTCAAGTTTTACAATGCAAGAAAAGATCCTAAGGTGAAAAGTTTGGCGGTAAACTGCAAGTTCAGTTTGGCAATGTTAGGCATAGTCATGAGAGACATTTTCGTGATTGGAATGGGAGAGAATAAAATAATGGATAAGTTATTCGAAGAAGATGGTGGTATTACATGGAAAAGACATACCTACTGATCAATTGAAAAAAGATGGTAGTGCTTCCGGGCAGAATGTTATACAAAATGTTTCTGTAATACCGCGATTTTCTTTGATAGATACTCCTTTACCCACTTTAGTTTCTAATATCGATTTGGATAGAGAAACTCATCGAGATGAGACTGCTCGTGTTTTGAGGAGACGAAGTCGATTAAGAAAACCAGATAGGTTAGAATTTTAGTATAGAAATTTCGATATTAGAGAAGGAGGTGTTATATATGTTGTTTTCCCTCTGTATATATTGAATAATGTGTTTCGAGTTATGAGGAGTCACTAAGTGACATGCTGTATTTTTGACGTGTTAAATAAAATAGCTCTACTTAATAATCGCTTATTTCTCAAATTAGAACAGGAACGTTTATTAAAAACAATACTATCTATGATACTCATCACCTCCAATATTTTTGAGGCCATACTGAACCAGAAACTTATGAAAAATTTGTGGAACCACCTTTATTTCTCATTCCACTACAAACCTGTCACTTTGCACTGTGCATCTCTTTAAATTTTTGTCCTCTACATTTCTGTTCAATAATTTATAATGTAATAATTTTCACTAAAATGAAACAATATTTATGAAGTCAATTACTAATTATCGACCGGTACTACAATACATTCAA
The DNA here is from genome assembly GCA_944452925.2 of Chrysolina oricalcia. Taxonomy (NCBI): domain Eukaryota; kingdom Metazoa; phylum Arthropoda; class Insecta; order Coleoptera; family Chrysomelidae; genus Chrysolina; species Chrysolina oricalcia. The sequence goes on along the minus strand of OX101818.2, from coordinate 12,413,843 downwards.
CAAATGACGAGTTATTAGATTATTATTATTGCATAATAATCAAGGCAAGTTTATTCAATGCACGAGGCTGTAAATTCGTAAAATCAGTATAGTTTTCAATGTGTGTACAAAATTAGGCAAATATTTATCTTTCATTTGATGTAATATTGAACAAACACTGAGATTTTCAAATATGTACATAATATTTAAAGATTTAAAACAATTTTTATGTTTATGGCAGAACTGGAACGCACACTAAAGAATAATTAAATGGTGCTAAACGAGAAAGCGGAAAATTTCACTGACGTCTGAAACTAGACGGAAAAATGATCGTTTACGATAGTTTTATTTTCAGCAGTTGCATAATGTGTTTATAAAATTACGGACTTTTTGGAAAAGCGTTCAAACAGTTCTACAGTTTCTAGCAGAGTTATTGAATATTAATGAATTGAAACGCATCAAGATATTATAGGAAGTTCGACTATTTTCAAAAAAGTAGTTAAAGATAGGTTTAAAAAAATTATAGGCATGTTTTCAAAGTATCCGACTGTACTTGAAAGTGAGTTCAACAAACATTTTGACAATAGATGGCCGGTGGATCAGCGGTCGAGGTCTCGGCAGTTGAAACTTCTGCTAGCATTGGGTCCGGTTTGATCCCGGTATGCGAGATAATTTTTTTAAAGAAAGTGTGCCAATGCCGTCGCCTGGTGCTTGCTTGGAGTGTGTTCCGACCACACGGGGTGGTGTTGTAGGTTTTTCTTGGTTTTCCTAAAGCTGAAAAGTGAAAATGACACAATAAATCAGTAAGTCGCCCGGCAAATAATAATGATAACTGTCTTCTACCCGCACAGACTATGCCTTTGGGTACACTCTAGGAATGTTTATGAGAAAGCATTTTGTTTTTCGTCAGAAATAAAGAGGAAAGAAATCGTAACATTATGGGACTCTGTCGGTTGGTAAATTTAAAGAATGTTTGGTTAATGTGCTTGGCAAATATTGGATGTTTTTCCACATATGAATACTCACTTCACAAGTCACTTGAGTGACTGAAAACAACAGAAATTTCGTAATTATGTTTCCGTATTTCTCATATTCACAAATTTAATTTTGAATCGATGGTAAAACCACTGCGCTAGTTTCATAGGTCAACAATTTGAAGAAAAACGTGGAAATCTGGATGTATCTGTTGATTAAAGAGAAGGAAACTTTCGACTGTGTCTCTAAAAAAAAATCGCTAGGAAACTCAAAATGAATATTGCGATCAATATTACATCTTATCTGTCGGTTTGTAAGCAAAGAGTGATTCGAAATGACATACATAAAGTGTGTTTCGCTTCTCTTGGAAACACCATCGTATCTTCCGGAATATTTGACGTAGAACCATGAAATTTTCAGAATAGATAGATACACTAGAAATGAAGAAAGAGGTCATCCTACGTGATATACACTGCACGCCAGCAGCGATGGAACCACCCATCTTTCCGAAAAGTAATATTAGGGGGCAAAATTGGCCCGAAATTCCCTCGGTTTCGTGTTCAGCATCCCCAAATTACTGATAATACTCTCCTGAAAAATTTTCAGTCCTGAAAAAGTCTAATTTGTTTCACTTCTCATGGAAACGTCCCCGTATCTTCCGTAATTTTCGACGTAGAACCATGTAATTTTCAGAATCGATAGATACACTAGAAATGAACTCACAACACAAAAGAGGTCATCCTACGTGATATACACTGCAAGCCAGCAGCAATGGAACCACCCATTTTTCGCTGTTTCTAATTGTTCAACATTTATTTTATATTTTTACTAATTAATTTCAAAAAAAAATCAAGTCATTGAATATTTCACTCTCAACTATTTCCAATTACTTACTTTCAGGTAGCACTAATGATGACTATTATAGTCGAAAGCACTCTGCTATAATTTTAATGAATATTTTTCTACACGACATATAAAAATTTGTTCCCCCAATTATATTGGTTCGTGAACAGAGTTCGACAATTTCTCTCATGAATAACCTTGTCTAATGCCTGGGAAAAGTCTGTATGTACGCAAACAACTTGTCTTCCTCTTTCAACTTTTGTTTGATATGTTGGTAAATGACAACAAATTAGTTTCTACAGACTTTTTCTACAAAAACCATGTCGGTTGAGACTTAATCAACTGACAAATTAATTTTCTCAAAGATTATAAATTCTAATAATTTTGCTGTGCAATTGAGAACAGATATTGGCCTAAAATTTCCAAAACAGCTTTTGACTCCATTTTTATGAACAGGCGTAAGTCTAGTTTAACACTCATTGAGTAACTGATTCATTAAAGATCACCATCAAGGTACCTATACGAAGGATGTTCACCACAAGATTTGTAAATGTAACAGGGAATAATATTGTCTGGCCCTTCAGACCTGTTTGGCTTCAACTTTCTGAAAGCATATGTTTTGTAAGTGAATATGAGAGCTCAAAATAGTAGAAGTTTCTTCCACAGAGTCGATATGCTTCAGTTCATTCACAGAGTCACAGTAATCTTCGAACTCCTCAATTAGTTTTTGATTGTCAGTGGCTTCCACATTATTTATTACAAACTGTGATTGGTTTTGCTTTATACATTTGTATTCATTCACATGATTCCAATACAAATTGGTGTCTTCCTTGAGGTTGACTTGGATATTGTTAATGTCTCGGTTAATGTCTTTTGAGTGCAAGGAGAGTTAACGAACAGGAGAGTTTAAAAAGCTCTAGCCAATTAGAATCTTGTAGCATCAAGGCGTCATAGTGACTTATTTGGACATGAGTACAGAGTCGAACTCGTACCAAGGAACAAAACTGTCACCTGCAATAACTTTCATATACCAAGAGTGCGGAGCCCGTCACTGTCTATAAAGAATGGCGGCCATGACAAGTCCATCTACGTAAAAAATGTTCTTTCATCTTTTTTTTATAAGTGTTACCAATTACCATTGTCTTATGGGGATTAGACTCTCCTAGTCAGATAATGTGTAATCTCTTTGTTCTGAGTTAGCCTTTTTTATTTTAGTTTAGAATAATAATTTCAGTAATAGAATAAACGTATGACTTCTTCAAAAATGCTTTGTTCATGAACTTCTCTGAACCCAGCCTCAATAAAGGTAGTAACCAAGTTTCTAATTGACAGCACATCTAATTTTTTTTAGCTCTATTGGCAACTAGTGACTTGCAAATTATGGGTACGCTACGAAAGTACGAGTATCGACCTCGCCCATTGTTGTGAATTGACAGTTTATTGATTTATTTGCGTTCGTATAACTATTACCTAAGAAGAGGAGTCTTTCACTTTCGAACGTTTTCTTATTGTTAGTTTCGTTCGAGTCATGTTATTACGTAAAATCCGTTTAATCAAGTTGGCGTTCATTGAAAACAATACGAGAGTGTGGGAGAACAAACTGATTGATAAATTGGGCCTTGGGGATTGAGCAAATTCAAGAAATTTTCGAAGTTTTTGTTGAGAATCCCACAAAGGTTCTTAATGAATACTCTATTTTTATCACTACTATTGGGCTTGGAATCACTTCTGAAGATTCCATTTACTGCAAGCCAACCAACACCACAAAAGCTATTTTGCTATATACAGTCATAGTTATCTAAATATTTGATTCGTTCATCTTTTCAGGTCATACAAAAAAATGCTCAGTTGATGTAGTATTAATGGAATAAGGAGTACTTTCCTGAAAATTTCACACCTCGCTTTGTTAGCAAATGAATAATTGGTTTTTGAGTAGTTGTCGTGGCATCCCAAAAAAATTCCGGAAATTTTCATCCTCCAGGGTACTCTGGTGGAAATTTTTCTATCAAATATTTGACAATGAAATTTTATTTTTCATATGAAAGGAGATAATATTTCATAATTATGTATTTACTAGATATTTCTAATGTATGTGCAAATATTTTGAGGACTCCTTGCATTTCAACAATGAATAGGTCTATCGATAAAAAAATTATGTCAACCAAATGTCTACCTATACATGAATTTGAAACAATTTCATTCAATTTATCTCTTCGTGAAAACTTTCCAGACGCTTTCCTTGTACTACGCTGATTGATTTCTCATTTTTGTTTTCTTCCACTTGCATTTTTTATTCAAATAGGTAAGATGAGTATTTCAATTATGGGTGACTTATTTTATCTTCACAAAGTTCTTCGCAAAATGCATGTATATTTTTGTTGTTTCGTTATTTCTTATCTAATTATAAATTATTCTCTGCAATAGTATTCTTTTGAATCCTTGAAGACAACTTTACAACAATACGAACTAGAAATATTGAGCCGAACTGGTAAGTGGTTAAGCTGTCAAACAACACACCGCCACAATACGAATGCGTATCTGCCCACTGATGTTATAACTTGTTTTCTCTAGAATAATCTCCATGTCAGATGAAATTAGTATTGATTTAATTTAATATATCATGTGAAATGTTCTTACTGAATCTCCCGCGAGCTTGAATTAGTTGCAGGAAATTTATCTAGTACATGAATTTTTTTAAGAAAATTCATGTACTCGAAAAACTTCCGGCAATAATTCAAGCACTTGGGAGATTATAAGTGAATATTTTATTAACTCTTTATACTAAATTAATGAAAAACAAAACAATAAATTAAGAATAAATTAATATGTTTCATGTTCATTTTTATTTATTTGCCAAAATAGGGGTTACAAACAGATTGAATAATCCAAAAACAGAACCGTCTACATAAATTAATATGTTTCATGTTCATTTTTATTTATTTGCCAAAATAGGGGTTACAAACTGATTGAATAATCCAAAAACAGAACCGTCTACATAATTAATTAGTTTATTGGGTCGTGAGCAAGAAAAAAGAATAGAAAATAAAAGGACACTAATGAACAGAATAGCTATTTATGATACAAGTTCGTAAAGTAGGACTTTTTTGCACGAGAGTGGAGTTTGCTGAATGAGGCGCAGCCGAGTTTCTATTTCTTGCCAAGCAACTGACAGATCCCATCTGTTCTGGAATACTGTTCGCCTATATTGACTGCAGCCCCCTAAACAGCTCCTAGATTTGGGGGTTATTCGTCCAGTTGGTGATGCTACACTAAAATTTCTATGGAACACCGCAGAAATGTTGGCGATCTATCTCTGTTTTATCGATATTTTCATGGACGATGCTTCTCTGAATTATCATCAATCGTTCCACCATTAGCGGTCCCATCGAGATCAGTTTTGACATCCCTTTGTCATTACTTTGGTAGCATGCTCAACATCACTTTCCCAGGGCTAGAACTTCCAACAAACGGCAAACCGTTGGAACACACTGCCTCGGGAGGTATTCCCTGAGGCATTCAGTTTCCAGAAATTCAAGAAGAACAGCAATTCCCACCTACTTTTCCGTGGCTCTCACGATATTCTCTAAACATTACAGGATTTTTATTTTTCGTGAAAACCAGAACATAAAAAAAATTCAATGGAATTATCCTGAGATTGGGTTCTGGGCTGATGGAAATTTTGAATAGTGGGTAATGTTACTTCTATGACGATCAAGAACCATGAAACCACCTAATATTTTCTTCCAAATATTCAAAAAAGTACATGGAAAGTAATCAAACATGTTGAATCTGATTCATGTTCTGACTGTAGCAATACATTACGGAAGTATGCACAGTGCAAGGTTAGATTATTAATTGATTATGCAAGTAATCCATCAAGAAGATTTATAAGACTAGCCAAGCGGTTTGTTGTCGCAAAATTCAAATTATTCAGAAATTTGAATGAGAGTACGTGTCTATCTAGCTGGTATAAATTAAGTGAAGGAATATGTAAAGATGTGTCATTAGATAATGAAGTAGCTGAATGAGCTTTGATGATGGCTGATTCTTGATCGACTCTAGTTCATGTTATAATTGATTGATTCATAATAAATTTATGGAATACAAATTATTGTAACACAATGTCATAAAAATCGCAAAATTTTCCGTTTTTCCAGTTTTTCTCCGTTACTAATGATCTGATCTGGTCGTGAAAAATCTCATTTTATTCCTTTTTTATTTCTCTAGAATTTTTCGAATTGGAGCAACCAGATTGATGTATTAGTTTTAATTTTATAAATAAAACTCTAAAAAACATTTTTTTGTATTTGAATGTTCATCAAATAAATAAATGACACTTGCGAGTCCAAAACATAACAAAAATAACTACGGACTGCCTCTCATGTGATGACATAGTCGGTTTCCTACTAGTATTTTTGTTAAAAATAACTCAATTTATGCTCTATTGATAGGTGTAGAAGAACGCTCGAACAGCTCAACCTAGACACAGACGTGAATCTGAAACACCTAGTAAATAGTCTCATGAACCTGGAACCACTAAAAATATAGCTTCCCTAGCAAGTCTCAGTGTTAATGAACACCCTGCCGGCCTCAACCCAAAAACGAACCGTAATCAGTCAAGAGTGACTTTGTAACTGGAGAAGAGAGCCTTAAGGGTCTTCATCCCTGAGAAAAGGGGAGTCAGAAACGATTTTTTTCCTGAGTGGTGAAGGGTTGTATGATTGCATGAAAATAAAAGTAATTAAAAAAATATTCTTTGAGTTTTAAGTGTGTGAAAAGGATATTTTCCCTCATTTCTGGGCATTTTCGATCAGTTCCACCATCAATATGAACGATTATTTTGGTGTTGTTTCATTTCAGTATTGAAGTCGGTCATTTACTTAGTTAAATGACTTTCTCATTTTTCTTCTAGATGTTTCTTTTCTTTTGTGAATAATTTTACAAAAATGTGTTGTTTTCGTGAATTGGATTTTCTTGCTTTTTCCATTCGAAATGAGAAATATTCAGTTTTATTATAAAAGTCAACTAGAAAAGGTTTGGTTTAGTTGTCGTAGGGCGGAGTTTATCAGTAGGGCGGAGTTTATATTCATTCCATCGGGAGAACTCGCTTTGCCATCTGGAGATTCACGTTTCTTATTTCGAAGGATACAGACTCTTAAATGTCGAACCATTTTTTCTGACGCCTACAACCTGCAATAACTATTCAACAGATGTATTCTTCTTGATTGAAGATTGGTTTTTGTAGGTTTTCAATCCAGAGTTCATACCGCACCGGATCAAAAGATTTTTGTCTACCAGTGATGCAATGTTCTTCTTCATCAACTTTCATATTATTCAGTCTAGGCTTGTCTCTATTTTTGAACCTAATATAGAGTTCCAAATATTAATTTTGCCATGGTAAGGGAGCTGAATCTGTAGGTCTAATATGAAGATTTTGTAAAGAAGCACTCTTTCTGAATTCATAGGCATTAGTAGCTTCTGGAAAAACAATTCCAACCCTCATAATTTTAGAACCACCACTGAATTTCATGGGAATGCTTTGTTTTGAATGAAGCCATAAATGGCTGCATTCCATGTGCATAGTAAGGAAGGAGACTAACTAATAAACTATGACAGTGTGTGGAATTTGCCGAATATGAATCCTTCAAATCTGTTCCATTCATAGTGCCACAAGGTTTCATTCCGGGGCCACTTCTGTTTTCAATTCTTATTAACGACTTAGGAACCGCGTTAAATATCCATAGCCTACCATTTGCGGAAAACCTCTAATTATATTTTAAAATCGTTAACATTTTGTGATTGTTAGCAAGTACAATCACAATTGAATGTATTCAAACTTTGGTGTAATAACAATCGTCTTCAACTGAATGTAACCAAATGCAATATAATCTTATTTAATAAAAATCGAGTACCTTGATATGCGATTAAATAATCAACAACTATACAGGGTGTTTCATAATAAATGCGCAGGACTTCGGGATGTGATCGCTCGTTCAAAAATAAGAAAAAAAGTTTCTATTAACTTACCCTCTAAAATTCAACATTTTCGAGATACAGGATGTTGAAATTAAAAAAAAAAATTATGTTTTTTTGCGAATTTCTCTGGAATCGTTTATCGCACAAAAAACAGATTTTGAATGCATTTTCTACTCATAATAAGCTATGTTTTGTGCAGATTTTTTATTTTTAAAAATTCATAATTTGTGAAGATTTTGAAGGGGTAGTGGGTGTTTTTTTCTCCAACTTCTACGCCACTGGAAAAAGTATGATTTTGAGCCGCCTTCTTAAACCGTCAATGTTTTCTACACAAAAAAGGCGCTCTTGGTCATGAGCTCTAAAGTTGACCGTCTTCAAGAAAAATCAACTTTCATGTTTCATGTTTCATGGTAAATTTTTTTAAATAATTTTTTTCCTAATTATACAAAATTTATTTAAACGTTAAAACAAGTAACAAAACCAAACGTTGACTTCCTAATTGCAAAATAAAAAAAAACAATAACAATCACACTCAGTTGAATTGTTGGAAATGTCCGCTGTTAGCTTCAATGCACGCAGCAATTTTTCGAGGAAAAAACATTATTTAAACAACATGAAAGTTGATTTTTCTTGAAAACGGTCAACTTTAGAGCTTATGATCAGGAATACCTTTTTTGTGTAGAAAATATTGGCGGTTCATAACTGTACTTTTTCCAGTGGCGTAGAAGTTGGAGAAAAAAACACCCATCACCCCTTCAAAATTCTCACCAATTATGAATTTGAAAAAATAAAAAATCCACACAAAGCATAGCTTATTATGAGTAGAAAATGCCTACAAAATCTATTTTCTGTGCGATAAACGGTTCCAGAGATATTCGCAAAAAACGATTATTATTTTAAAATTTCAACACCCTGTATCTCGAAAATGGTGCTTTTTAGACGGTAAGTTAATAGAAACTTTTTTTCATATTTTTTGGCGAGCTATCACATCCTGAAGTCCTGCGCATTTATTATGAAACACCCTGTCTATGTATTTGAGATAAAAGCCTTGGAAACACACTATGACAGTAAATTTACATTTAACACGCTATTCAGAAATATGGTCTGATGCTTGGTTTCATTCACAAAAATAACGAAAACTTCAAAAAGGTCACCACATTAAAGTCAGATCTAAGTTGGAATATGGTTCATTAATATGGAACCCAAATTACGATTACCAGAAAAATATCTGTTGAAATTGTATAGACGGCGCCAGCGCCAAATTGGACATTTCAAAAGGGACAGACCTATTTTGAAACTAGGTTGAAGAAAACTGATAGCGGCACCGTCAATTACTAAGAAAAGCTTGATGGTTTCAGAGTTATAGAGTGTTTTTCTAAAATGTGCATGTTTTTCTGTGAAAAATCTTCTTGTTTCGAACAGTAATGTCCGATCCAATAATTCGTAGAATTCAATGGTTTAAGTGGATTTTTATCAAACCAGAATTTTGTGTAATTAATAACTTGTTAATTTTGTGGAAATTCATGATTACTTTAATAAAATAAATGAAAAAACTCTTTTGAATTAATTAGTTAGTCAGTTAGTTACTTGTCAATTCTAATTCTAGTTCCCCAATCCCGTTTTTGTAATCTTTGGCCAGTAGTTATTCATCGTCAGCATATTGAGTAATCCGTATTGGAAATCCACCAACGTTGGCATCATAAGATTTTTGGCAGTAGGAGATGTGGAGACGTCATCATTGCCAGTTTAGATTTTTGATTTTCCATAATGATTCATGGTAAAAACACAATATAATCCCCAATTTTTCCCCTGGAGAAAAGCAGGGTCTCATAAGAATACTCTCAGAACACGCTAATAATATCATCGAAGACACAAAGACAAAGTTTTCGATGATGATAAATCTCAAGCTTGGAAACGAGTTAGGAAAGAATTCAACAGCACTACAAATCTACCGAAAAGCAATTAGAAAAGCTCTACGAAAAAAATTAAAATTAATTGAGGAAGAAACATGCTGAAAATAAACGACAGGTAAACGACAAATAATTTTGGAATTCAATTTCTTCCTGTTATCCAGGAAGCTGAGAACTGTAGGTTTTAGAAATCGAAATTGTCTCAAAAATTAATAATTGTCCATATTGGCGAAATAATCACTGCTTTTGTAGACTCTGCGACAAAAACCAAAGAATAGAATAGAATAGAATAGAATAGAATAGAATAGACATTTATTTCCAAAAAAAACAATATTGTTTGTAGGAAAGAGTACAGTAGAGCTAAAAATATACATAAAACAGGTTCTTGTAAGAAATTCTTGTAAAAAGATCATACACAATATAACATTAACAACACAAATCAATACCTACAAAAATAAAATTTACAATCAGGAACGCGACAGGACGAATAGGGTTAGAAATACAGGTTATTATTAAAATTTCATACACAATATAATATTAGCAGTGCAAATCAATACATACAAAATAAAACTTACAATGAGGAACGGGACAGAAATAAACAAATTTAGATGCTTCAATTATTGAGTCATTAAATTAATCATTTAGATATTCATCGACTGAGTAGTAGGCTTTCTTCAGTAACATATTTTTGACTGACCTCATGAATTTATTAAAGTGCATATCTTTGAAATCAGGGGATAGTTTGTTATACAGTTTAGCACCGCTCTAGTGCACACTGGTCTCAAAAAGTGATGTGTTATGCTTAGGAAGTAAGATCAATTGGTTGCACTGACGAGTAGAGGATGAGCTGAAAGCGTAGAGAGTTCTATTTTTGTGGGCAAAGCATAAGACTTCGAGAATATAAAGAGAAGGTAGTGTCAAAATCCCCATTCTAATGAAGTGACCCTCGCAAGAATCTAGACGTCGAAGTCCCAAGATGATTCTGAGTGCTCTCTTTTGAAGTATAAATGAAGACAGCCACTTTACCGATTTACCCCAGAATATAATAACATAAGACATGTGCGAAAAGAAATTTGCAAAATAGACTAGTTTGAGCGTGTCGGTATTGAGGCCCTGGGCCTTTAGAATTCTCAGAACGAAACAACCACTACTCAGCTTTTTGTTGAGTTGAATAACGTGTTGCCTCCAGTTCAGTTGAGAATCTATGGTGAAACCAAGGCATTTACTAGAGCGTTCAAATTTGACATCATAAGAGACTGGGTGGTGTTCTGCAAATGCTCTTTGGGAGAAAGAAACACAGTGGGTCTTGGAGAAGTTTATGTCGATGTTATTTACTCTACACCAAGTATTTATAAGCGATAATGAATTGTTCAGTACTTGTATACAATCAAGTTCGTTGAGACCGGTAAATAAGAAAAGAGTGTCATCGGCAAACATCGTTGTAGAAGCTTGTGGTATATTTTTTGGTAAGTCATTGATGTACAATAAGAATAGGAGCGGGCCCAAGATTGACCCTTGTGGTACTCCGTTGTTTATGTAATCCCACGAAGAGCACGATTTACTATTATTATTAGGTATAATGACCCTTTGCTGTCTGTTTGTTAGATAACTTGAGAACCATTTAAGCGGGATTCCTCTTATACCGTAATGAGCAAGTTTATGCAGCAATATTTGAAAGCATACACTATCAAACGCCTTTTTGAAATCACAGGCCAAGCCAAGGGGATAGCTTTTAGAGTCCATAAAGTTCATGACATGGAGGATATCTACGTCATCATCAATGATAATTTCGTTCTCCATTTTAACCCGAAATGATTACACAATCGCAAAGAAATTCCAACACTCAAAAAATCGGTCTCAAAAAATAGACGTCGTTCGCTAAACCACGCTTCGTTGACAGATCAGATAATCTGAAGATTAAACCAGATTTTCCTTGTTGTGCATAATAAACAATAATCTAATCCAGGTTTGCGTAACTAATCGGTGAAATTAGCTTACTGTGCATACAAGCGTTTAATTATTAGGTATTGATAATGGGATAAAACTCGAAACCGGTTGTAAAAATAAAATAACTAGTGGAAATTAGACAAAAGAATTTTTTCAATTATTCCAGTATAAATAGTTTTTAATTTAAAAGAAAGTAATTTCCACGAACAGGACTCCCTGTATATTTTTGCATAATTCAATCGAGCTTAAAATTACCATTCGAAAACCTGAGGTTTTGCTCAAGAAAAGTTTTAAACGGAGAGTTTTAAAGTTTTTACGCATAGACTTCCTAAAATTCACGTGCAGTATTTTCAATTACAGTTTGAAACTTTGAACGCTGTTTGTTATATCATCTATCATGATCGAGCCTTTCAGAGATGGTTGACATGCTGATACGTTGTCTGTTAATGACAATCAGTGCTCTGATCGAGAGAAACAGACCAGTTTGCAAAACAGAGTTTTATTTTATTTTATTTATATAGTTTTTATTAATAGAACTGGTATCTTGTTCCAATAAATTAGCTGTATTTAAGTTGGCTTTTTATTTGGGTGATGACAGAATTGATGTTGTTTCGTTATTAATAATAATTTGATTTGAATTATTGCAAATTGGTCCTCATAAAAACGCCAAAAACTGATGTTCCATGATTTGCATAATATTATTAACAATTTTAAACGATGATGATGAATAAACTTGTTCGAATTGAGCGTGGGAATGATCTTTAGAAAAAGAATATGTTTGTCTAATGCATATACATCACCAAAGTTTTGAACGAAACATGTATTTGGAAAGTGGGAAATTTTGTGAGAAGAACATGTAAATCTATTGCCAAAAAAACTTCCAACAACCCACAGAATTCTTGCCAAGATTTGGCGCATTTACATCAGATTCAATCTATTCCGGAATTCTGCTGGCTTACGCGAAGTCTGACATCAGAATATACATATAACCGCAGGTCTTGTATTCTACAAGAAAAATGCTGATATATTTGATGCATCTTTTACAGAGTTTGGATTGAATAGGGCAAAAGATTTTGAAAAATGTAATCTACCATAGAACTTTTTGAAATAACCTTCAATAGCAGCGACACTATTTCTCGAACCTTTTGATGAAAACGAGATAATAATATTAATTTCAAAACTCAAAAATAATTGTTATCCACGTCCAGACGGGATACCTACAGGACTTTCTGAAAATATTGATCCCTATATATTGAAACCATTAGTTCATATAATCAATTTGTATTACAAAAAATTCAAATATACCACACCAATGGCAATAATCTAGAGTTAGCCCCGTTTTTAAATCTGGATATCGAAATGAAAAAATAATAAGTCTCATCTCTGTTACAAATAACTTCGCAAAATTTTTTGAACAAACGATTTGAGAAACGGCTTATGGAATTGTTCAGTAAATATCATGTACTAACCGAACGACAATTTGGTTCCATTGACAATTCCTGCACAGTAAATGCCATAATAGATTTAGCGAAGGCTTTCGACACCATCTCACATGAGATCCTATTGAATAAACTCTCTACAAATGGAATTCGAGGACGCGCGTTGGATCTGCTGCGATATTATTTGTGAAAACGCACACAAAAAGTTGAAATCGGGGACCAACTCAGTGGGCCACTGAATATATCTGTTGGTGTACCACAGAGAACAGATTTGGGTCCAATTCTGTTCCTTGTATGCAGGGTGTTTCATAATAAATGCGCAAAAATATGAAAAAAAGTTTCTATTAACTTACCCTCTGAAATGCACCATTTTCGAGATACAGGGTGTTGAAATTTAAAAAAAATAATAGTTTTTTTCGAATATCTCTGGAACCGTTTATCGCACAGAAAACAGATTTCGTAGGCATTTTCTACTAGTAATAAGCTATGTTTTGTGCTGATTTTTTATTTTTTCAAATTCATAAATGGTGAAAATTTTGAAGGGGTAGTGGGTGTTTTTTTCTCCAACTTCTACGCTACTGGAAAAAGTACAGTTTTGAGCCTCCTATATGAACCGCCAATGTTTTCTACACAAAAAAGGTATTCTTGGTCATAAGCTCTAAAGTTGACTTTTTTCAAGAAAAATCAACTTTCATGTTGTTTAAATAATGTTTTTTCCTCGAAAAATTGCTGCGTGCATTGAAGCTAACGGTGGACATTTCCAACAATTCAACTGAGTATGATTGTTACTGTTTTTTTTTATTTTGCAATTAAGAAGTCAACGTTTGGTTTTGATACTTGTTCTAACGTTTAAATAATTTTTGTATAATTAGGAAAAAAATTTAATTTTAAAAAAAATTTACCATGTTTTTCAACATGAAAGTTGATTTTTCTTGAAAACGGCCAACTTTAGAGCTTAGTACCCTTTTTGTGTAGAACACATTGGCGGTTCAAGTAGGCGGCTCAAAATCATACTTTTTCCAGTGGCGTAGAAGTTGGAGAAAAAAACACCCACTACCCCTTCAAAATCTTCACCAATTATGAATTTTAAAAAATAAAAAATCTGCACAAAACATAGCTTATTATGAGTAGAAAATACAATCAAAATCTGTGTTTTGTGCGATAAACGGTTCCAGAGATATTCGCAAAAAACTATAATTTTTTTTAAATTTCAACACCCTGTATCTCGAAAATGTTGAATTTTAGAGGGTAAGTTAATAGAAACTTTTTTTCATATTTTTGAATGAGCTATCACATCCAGAAATCCTGCGCATTTATTATGAAACATCCTGTATATTAACGTTATATCCCATTTCCAAAATTTCAACAGCCATGTTATTTGTTACGCTGATGATATAGTTCTGATATTCAGAGATGATAGTTGGCAAAATATTAATTAACAACCACCCAACAATAGAAAAAAGAAAAAACAACGCTCCAGTTCAAATTCTACACCCTTAAGAATATACTTTCTCAAAAATACATGTTGATTTTATCTAACTCTTTGGCAGAACCTCAAATATTGTGTTGTTCTGTGGTGAGGTCATTCAATCACGCACCAGAGAAGCCAAAATATCCAACACTAGATCCCTATTATAGCTACCAATGTTTGATATTGATATTCTGGAACATCCATAAATTTAGTTTTAGCTCTCAACAACAACAAGATCCGTCGAAAACTTGCATATCAAAATTCCACTGTTCAGAGAAAGTTATACACAAAGATTCGTTTTTTTCTTCGGACCTAAATTGTACAACCTTGTTCCTACGCATCTGAAAAATATAAAAAATAAGAAAACTCAAACCCACCCTCAAGGAACACATACTGGAGAACCCGATAACATTCAACATATTCTAAAATAAAACAAGGACCCAAAGACTTACCCTGCATGGCCAGTCGCTGTCCCTTCCTCTCCATTATTGATCAATATAAAAAAAAAATACATTTATTGTCTAAACAGGATAAATCCCAATTACAAGACAGTTTAGGTGTTTCAGTTGAGAAATACAAATAATACAGATAATACAGATAGTGCAAATAATACAGGTAATTAAATACACATTCTACAAATATTACAGATAATACAAATACAAATACTATGAGTAATACAGATAGTCCAGATACAAATAATACAGATAATGCAAATACAAATAGTCCAATTGTGTGCAGATACAATAAGGATGATTTTAGTGAAATAGTTATGCCATTATGATTGAGAACATGGAGTTGATTGTTTTATATATAATAATTGTTTTAATTTTTTCTTGAAAGAGCCTATTGGTTCATTATGAATGTCGATTCCAGAGCATACTTCATTTACTATTTTACATGTTGCATACAACGGAGATTTTACAAGAATGTTTGTGTTGGGTTTAGGTAAGTAAAAGCACGGTTTCTGCCTGCAGTTGCTACGAGGGATATGAAAGTTTATTTGGTCCAATAGTTCAGGGCAGTCGATTAGATTGTTTGTTAGTTTGAAAAGGAATAAGCAAGCACAATATGATCTACGATTTTCCAGAGATAAAAATGAGTATCTGCCGAGCAGCAAGTTGTTGTCATAACCTTGGGGGGGATAAGCCCCATCCGACTTGAATGACACATATTTTAAGAAGAACCTTTGTACTGATTCCAGTTGATCAATGTGACATTTATACAGTGGGGACCATATCAGAGAGCAATATTCCAGCCTAGATTTGACAAATGCATTATATAAGGCAATGAAGCAGTCCTTGTTTTGGAAGTCTTTGCATGTTCGGAAAATCATTCCTGTCATTCTCTTAGCAGAAGAAGATATTTTGTTGTAGTGATTGGAGAAATTGAGTTTGGGGTCAAATTCAATCCCAAGATCTTTAGTTTGCTGGTTGCACTCTAAGGTAATATTGTTGATAGAATAGGAAAACTCAATATTTGACTTTTTTAGGGAGTACTTGTTGGATTTGCATTTTTTAATATTCAATGGAAGTTTATTTTCAATGCACCAAAGATGAAGATTATAAATATCGTTTTGTAATGTAATATTGATTGTTATTAAGTTTAAAACAGAACAATATTAATATTAGGTACCCATATGAAAATATATTATATTTATTTTCCTTCTTCTTTATAAATCTTGTTTTTATAGCCAACACACTGAACAATTTGATTAGATCAAGGAATTAGATTAGATAAATGAAATCGCTTTTTTAGCCAATGGAACTGTAATAACTGAAAGTGAAGTTGATTAATATTCAGAAAAAAAATTGTTTTATTCCATTGATGATACCTACAACTATCTTACTCTTTTGGAATTCCACGAAAACTAATTGCATCTATTTCATCGATGTTTCCATTAACAGTTTTATTGGAACCGACCTGCCGACTTTAATCTTTCTATTCCTGTTTCTTCAGAAGCTTCTATCAGAACGCATTCTTCTAACCAAAGGTAGGTGGTCATTGCCCATTTAGCTTTTCAGAGAAGGTACACCCTCTATAAATTTGAAATAATTGTCAATTTAAGTGGATATTGTTTTCAATGGTAAATAACTTTTCTAAATGAACGTTTTTGATATTATCGAAAATAAGGATCCTTTATTTCTTATCAAAATTCCAATTTTTTTGCTCAACCCTATGTACCGTTTGAAAATTTCGAAATCTGATGCGTCCAGTGAGAGTTTTCTGCAATGTAGCAACAATTTTGAAGAATAAGATTTTCTGAATAGATAGATAGATAGATTCTTCATTGCCTGATTTTCTATTATACAATAGATGAGACATTGTCGAAATAAATAAATACATATATATATATATATATATATATATATATATATATATATATGGGAGTGGTTACTTACATAAAATATACAGACGTATAAACACTTAATACACAGTAAATAATAAAAATAGCATTTAAATATTGCTAGAAGAGTGCATCTCCTAATTGTTACCAACGTAACTTTCAAAATCTTTCAAATTGTAAAAACATTCGTCATGAAGGATCTTCTTTAATTGTCTCTTGAATATACTCTTGAATATACTATAATAATAAAAATATTCCTAACACGACTATTCCTTTCAAATCCCTTTCCCCCTTTCTTGCCTATTCTTTTCAAATGGACCACCATGAATTTAGTTGTGCCGCAATTTTGCGAAAATGTATCTAGAAGGTTGTCTTCTTTCTGGATACCTCTCATGGTACGAATTGCTTGCTGCCTCTGCACTTTACCCGGTTTGTATAAAACAGACTATCAAATCCCATTTTCCATAATTCTTATAGTTCATTGCAAAATTAAACGAAAAACGCGAATTAAAGAGCGTCTTACTGCTTAAATCAAAATTTGACATTTACCAGTAAACATTTGCATTCTGTTTTATTATCATCCAAAGCCTACTTGTTCAAACTTCAAAGTGTGCGTTCCAAAGTCTACATAAAAAAACCTAAAAGCTCTGCATTCCAAAGATGATTTCTGGTGAAACATCAAGTGTGCTACATTTTTGGAATGGCAATTCCAAGCTCTATTGAAATATGTTAAAAAATTATTTCTCCATCAAAAACTTCAATAACCATTTATATATGATTTGAAAAATTAAATTACCTACACCATTGAATTATACACAAAAAAGTGCTTCGCAAATATTTTTATAGAAACAAAGAATTTTTGACAAGCAAAAAGTCACAGGCAATTTTTCGAAAAGGCACATTTTCGGAAAACATGCTATAACTCAGAAACGATGATGGATATCGATATGCGGTTTCAACCATTGAGTTTGTCATAAAAATTGACCCTCAGACAAAGCCATCAGATTTGATAATAATAATAAAAAATATATTTATATCAAAAATATTAATTACATTTTTTCGGAAATCTCAAGGGAGAATAACTCGAAAGAGCTTTTCCACTCAGCCCTTGTCATGGTCATTAAGTACATGATTTTTATTGATTGTTATACTTATCCTAGCTTAACCTAATTTATAACAAAAATAAAATTATAGATAAAAACAGTAATTGAAATATAGCTCATCAGGAACATTATTGATTTTTTAGATATGGGCAAATAGGACATATTTGAATCTAGATGAGCTGAAACCTTTAGAGTGAGATGGCAGAGCGTTATGCATTTCATAGGAGTTGAATTTGAAACCCCATAAAAAAACTTCCTCCTTTGAGAGGGGGCATGTCAGCAAATCCTAAATCTGATGTTTATAGTTTGAACCTTATTTCGGTAATTTTTTTTGTTGAGGATGAAGGCTGCTTTTTGTTATTATTTTATGGTATAAACAGGAGTTAAAATGTCTTGCCTTGTCTTCATTTTCAACCAACCCAATTCTTTGAGTTTGTGTGTTACCCTGTCATACTCTCTAATCCCAATAATGAACCTGACACAAGAGTTTTGAACTCGTTGGATTCTGTAGATCGTATCCTGAGGCGTTTTCCAATTGAAAGCTTGTTACCCCTGAACTACCCCTGATATCACTTCAGGATCAGTTCAACTGACAGGAATACATGCTATTTTATAGGAACATGTTCTTTCGTGGTCTGTGAGATCACTTCAGGAGCTCCTCGGAGTTAATCGGAGCTACTCACTGGGTCAATTGGAAAGCGGCTCTGGTCCAAACAAGGGCCATACACAGGCGCACAAAAAGATAGTTGTGAAAGTACTAGGGTCTCACACAAAATCTTTTTTGTATCCCTACACATACTCTGTCTGATATATAGAAAATCTTATAACAGAAAGTTACTTATGACATCTACAGTCACTAGTTGAAACTTAATTTGACACGAATCAAGGAATAGAATTTAGATATCTTAATGCATCATAGGATCGTTGTACACAGCACGTGATATGTTCTCGAAATCTTAATGATTTATCTATTTTCTATCCAAGATTTCTCACACAATCAGAAAATTTCAGAAGTTATCCATTGACATTGATGTGAATCGATTGAACAGTGAACAGTTGATTTATTTGGATCTATCTTAATATTTGGCTGGCTTATCAGTCAGTATACAGGGTTAATTAGAAGTTTGTTGTTGAACCCTAATTTTAAAACATCCTGTGGAAGAATTTCGTGGTCAAATTCTTTCAAAATACCCATTTTTGTTAAGAACCATTCCTTTCCAACATTTTATTTTTTGGTTCATGCCTTTAAGTACACCAGTTCATTTTTAAGAGAGAAATGAACTCCAAACAACAGTTTTACCCAATTTTAAGAAATGTTATTTTTTGACGAGAAAGCTTTGCTCATTGTGCCATTATCAGTTTCACATCTCAGTTTATATGAGTCTACCAATGAGAAGGCAAGTTATAATGATAAGCAATTATTGCAAAATTTACTTATGCAAACTATTCAATTCAAATTAAAAATCAAACTTCAAAACAAACCAATTCAACTGTAACTTAAATAACCTGGAGGAAC
This sequence comes from Chrysolina oricalcia, assembly GCA_944452925.2. Classification (NCBI taxonomy): domain Eukaryota; kingdom Metazoa; phylum Arthropoda; class Insecta; order Coleoptera; family Chrysomelidae; genus Chrysolina; species Chrysolina oricalcia. The sequence goes on along the minus strand of OX101818.2, from coordinate 12,394,340 downwards.
GTACTTTTTACAACAAATTCTGCTTAATATTTTATATTACCACCTCTAGCTCTTATTACTGCCTGCATACGTCGGTTCATACTGTCAATTAGGTTACGAATAGCATCTTGAGGAATATTTTGCCATTCCTCCTGAATTGCTAAAAGAAGCTCATTTATCGTAGCCGAAGCTACTTCGCGATCTCTGACTCGCCTACCAAGCATGTCCCCCACTCTACGCTCTATGGGGTTGAGATCAGGCGAACATGCTGGCCAGTTCATTTTTCTAATACCTACTTCCGCGAGGTACTGTGTAATACGCCTTACTGTATGTGGCCGCGCATTATCCTGCATCAGGATAAAGTCATCTCCGATAAATCCACTAAAAGGAACAACGTAATTGCTCAATATCTCCTCAATATATCGATGGGCCGTCAAGGATCCATCGATGACCACTAACTCAGTGCAGGCCTCCCGAGATATTCCTGCCCAAACCATTACTGAACCACCTCCATAACTCAGACGGGGACTGAACGTGCACTCTGCAAATCTTTCTCCTTTCCTTCTCGTTACTCTTTTTCGTCCATCTGGAGAATGTAAGCAGAATCTGGATTCGTCAGTGAAAAGAAAATTGTTCCATTGCCCTAAGTTCTACTGCAAATGTTCAGTAGCAAATTGCAGTCTAGCTACTCGGTGACGCAGAAGTAATTTGGGTCCAGTTGCTGTTCTGCAAGATTTCAAACCAAACTCCTTCAATCTTAACATTTGTACCTCGGACCTCTTGAAGTTGATTTATACACTGCACTGATGTTAAATGACGATCCCGCATAGTATTCACGTGAAGAAATCTGTTATCAATAGCAGTGTTTTCTGCCACTACCTGCCCTACGCTTATTTCTGCCAGTTTGTCTAAAACGTTCGACTACTCTTTTGATGGTAGAGCGATGAATATGAAGTATTCTTGCAACATATTCATAATTACGTCCATCCTCAACAAGAGCAACAGCTTTTGCGCAATTTATCGCACTTAAAACCATGGTTAGAGTTCTTTTAGGTCTCTCACTGTCAAACTGACATTAGGGCAACAACGAGCAAAGCCACCTCTTCAAAAAATCACATTTCTTAAAGTAAACCGTTGATGACAAGTTCATTTCTCTCTTTAAAATGAACTAGTGCACTTAAAGGCATGAACCAAAAAACAAAATGTTGGAAAGGAATGGTTCTTAACAAAAATTGGTAATTTGAAAGAATTTGATCACGAAATTCTTCCACAGGATGTTTTAAAATTAGGGTTTAACAACAAACAAACTTCTAATTAACCCTGTATACTGACTGATAAGCCAGCATTTAACAAAAGATTGAATGTGCAAGGTAAAATTAATAATTTTATCTACAGTTTGCTGAAAAAAATTTGAAAATCGGACTAAAAATTAAAAAAAATGTGAGAACTCAAAATTCACCAAATATTGACTTGTTGCGTTTTTTTTGCATTTGAGTGTAGTTTGAAAACATGACTTTCCCATTGAAAGTGTCCAATTCTGCCCACTCGGTGTTACCTGTGCGAAAGTGAAAAATGTCAGTTCCTGCACTCGTAATGAAATTACGTCTTGGTAAATCTTGATAAATCCTCAATTTCAGAAAATGATTGAATCAAGAACACAAAATGCGATTTTGGTTACAACCCCTACTAATATCTATTGATAAATGGACTGGACTACAAGAGAAAAAAAAAACTATCTTCACATCCTATAAATACTGATGAATTATTTGTTGTTGTAGAAATAGAATAGAAATAGAAAATGAGATTACATTTATTTGCTCGATTTAACCGATTAACAGTGCTTACCGATTTCGAAAACAAGGCTCTCCAGAAGCCGAACTAATGAGGTACGTTAAATCGAAAACAAACAGTTACAAAGTTTGGATTCGCCTAATTCAGCCATGAATATTTATTTATTTTTCCAAACGGAGTATATCTCACTATCGAATTTCACCTCTCATAAATATTCATCGGATGGTTTTCAGCCAAATCCTAACGGAGTACACATATCATAAGTGTTTATTTACAAATATAAGTGGCATATTCGTTGATCACCGGTTTGATGATTTAATTTTTGATTTACGTTCAAGATGACGGTAATGAAAATTGATGGTTCTGAATGTTGAATATAAATCGGGGATAATTGAGAGAGATTTATAGCTGACTCTTAATGTTGACAATGTCTGATCCATCATTACTGGATGGGATTCAGTACTAAGAATGAGGGAATTACTTGATTGATACTACTTGTTTTTTCACCCTATAGATGACTATGGGTGAGCTATTATATTTGTATAATTTCATTATTGAATGACAAAATACAGTCCTAGTACGTGCCTTCTATGGATTCCCAGAGTTGCACGTCCCAAGACTCTTTCGAGCAATCGCTGTTCTGTAGCTTTAAAAAATCGTCTGCTTGTCATTTAGTCGATAACCAAAGTTCTGATGTTGTAATACTCAACCTAGCTCAGGAGGTTGGGGGATGAATATCTTGGGTTCTAGCCAAACTCACAACAAACGAAAACTGCAACTCTAAAGTTGACCACCCTATGAAGTATTTTTATATAATTATTTGAAAGATAGTTCATAATGTGTAACCAGTGTAATGTATCGTTCGAATACAATACCTGGAAGAACCTGTTCTTCATCTGACTGCTTGTAGTTTAATTGCAATTATTCTACAAGTTCTTTCTTTTTCACAAAAAATTGATAAGTACCTACTCTCATTGATTTCACCAAAAAAATTAAATAAAAAGGAGTACCAAGCTCAGGATCTGAACCCCCAATCTCCCGCATGTCATGCCTCCACTAACACTCCTACGCACTTTACGATCCACTTAATTAACTGCTATAGTTTATCCAATCTCAATTGAATATGACTTCATTCAACTCAATATATAGGGTTAGTTCAAAATAGTACATGGTGTAATAATGAATGAAGGATGAAAACGGAAAATTAAATAAATTTTATTCCCTATATAAAGAAAACAGTAGACCAGAATAATTAACATTATGGGATTATAAAAGAAGGACATTGTAATAGTGTAACTCAGTATAGTTCTGCTTGAAAATCTATTGTATTTGCAAAACATATGTCGCGGTTTTTTATACTAAAAGTGTGAAAATCAACATTAAAGTTTTAGTATAAACGTTTGTGTATTTAGTGTTGCAACATGGCATTTTGGCGACCGTTCGAAGAACATGAGGAACAAGACTCACAACCGGATGAACAATGGGAATTTGAAAACAAAGATCTTCATGTTCAGACCGACAGACTTATTATAAATATGTATAACAATCTTAAAAAGGAAATGAACGACAAATGTGACAATGAAATTTTCGGAAGGATATCTCATGTCACCAGTTTGGGGCATTCAACTATTTACAGAGTGGTTAAACAAGGGGATGTTGTACATTATTATCGTAAAAGAAAACGAGAAGATCAGATAGTCATGATGTGATTTCGGAAACTTTGTAAACATTCTGATCACACGCTTCTGAGGTTGCCTCCGTACTATTGTGTTTTCAACCCCATTGAATTGGTTTTGGCATTTATAAAAGACAAATTGAGAAAATCCAATCCAATGTCCAAATCTAAGCAGAGAAGTAGTAGATAATGTTAGGAGAATCTTAGGAGAGGAATATAAAGATCTTTGGACAGAATGCATGTGATTTCAATAGAACGTGAATATTTCCTTTTGCCATTCATTCAACCAGTAATCATGAACATGGGTGATTCGTCTGATTCGGAGGATTATGATGATTGAGTCACGCCACGACTTTGATGTGTATATAAGATAGCCGTACCAGAAAATAAATTATCAATGTTTCCTGATGTTTTCTTATTCTATTTTTTTGAACGACTTGTTTTCGGTGTGTCAGATAACTTGTCAATAAGTTACGAGCAACGTCCCGTTCCCATACACGCGCAATCCTTCAATTCTATCCATTATAAGAACAAGACACATTATATTTGCAAATTTCTATACAGCAAGCAATACGCAAAGTTATACCCAAGTAAGAGAAAATATCTCCGCCTATGGTCGGCAAGTATGTTCAAAGAGGCGAAGTCATTGACGTGTTAATCCGGTTTTACAGCTCATTCAACTGAGATTGGATAAACTATACCATAGAATATCAGGTGCTATCAGATTTTGAATACGTCTAATGATTTTGATAATGTCTTGATTACTTTATGTTTTCAAATGAATTTTATGAAAATTACGGAATATCAAAAATTATAATCAAACAAATGTTGACAGATTGGATTTCAAATTATTCATCATCACAAAATTCGTTAATATAATGACAGTCATTAGCCCATGAAAGTCTTAGGAAATGAACATTTCGATACTGCCAGCCCATAAGAAATGAAAATCTGCATTACAACGTTGTAGATTCTTGAAACCTACATTTTCCTTTATAGTCGTAGAATAAATACATACCAATTCATCATCAAATATAAATATTTTCATATATCGTTGATATATAATACATTCTGAAAACGTCTCCATAAATGAGGATTATTACTGAACAGAATAAATAGGAGTGGATCCCAATTTTAGCCATGTGGAACAAACAAAAAAAGTTGCTGAGAAGGGGAATTACTTTTGATCCAAGTATTTTACGAATAAATATTTTGTTCTTTGACAAGAACTCTAACAATTTCTGGATTGGTACTGATATTCCGAATGATGCTCATTTTTTCGTAATTACGTCTGAGGAACAAGATTGAAATATTTGACGAAATTTGTGTACATCATCCTGTTCTTTTGCAATCGAGTGCATCCGAAACAAATTGAAAAAATTAACATAGAAATAACAATTATTTTAATAAGAACAATAAATATGTCGAGGCGTGGCGCAGTGGTAAAAGCGTCCGACTCTGAGCCAAAGGTCCGTAGTTCGAGCCCTAGTTGGAGCTTGGATTTTTTAGATTTCATTCAACTGATTAAGTTATTGAAATCTCGTGGCTCGACTGTGGTGAGTCCAGCACGATTCACGGTTGCTTTCCAATTAACAGTGCCGCTCCTAAGGTGGCACATGGAGTTAGTAACAGGGCCTACCCAGAACACATTGCTAATGACCCAAGTAGTCGATGCCAAAACACCAAAGAATGAAAATAACGATAAACTTCATTTTCTTTTTAAATGGTGAGACATCGTCCTGTTATGGAGCCTTTCTTAGTCCTATTTTTTCGAATGCACAAGAAAGTCATGATATTCGATGTCAACTGAGAGTAGAGACAAACCCAAGGGGTAGAATAGAAACATATCTTTGTCTGCTCCCAATTGGGTCCATGCATGCATATCTTTTGTTTCAACTCAGCCACTATATATAATTGTCAATAATTATCTCTAAGAAAGGCATCATGTCTCTTCTGAATATTCATACGTCCTATTTATGCCATTCGAAAGACATTTTTTAATATTTTTATAGCCATGAATAATAAATACATACTCCCGCACAAGTCAAATCGTACCAAAATATGATAATTTGATTTGCTAAATCACGCCATTAAAAATAATAACCAAATAATAAATGTCGGATTTTGCGAAAAACATTATCAACAACTCGCCCGATTTGGCGCGAACACGTATAGTTTATATCTTTTTAATCCGAACGAATTACCACTGAATAATACAAGTCAGTATTTCAATAAACTCTTGTTCATGCCGTGATGGGACACACACCATAACCTTACATGTCCTCGAATGATGGAACCCAGTGGGATTTTGGAGTTGGATTTTTAAATAAATAATGGTATGAGGTTTTCTGCCTGTTCTCAGTCTGACAGAGGTTAGAAATCGAGAAGAGGATTTTATAACTTCAATATAGAATGAAAGCTTTCATCGATTGATTTCATGCTTTCAAAAATGCAACCAATTGGGATCGCACGTTAAGAGTTAAGACCCTTTGCATTTCTAGCTCGCAGTATCGTGAAGAAATACTAATTTAGCAACATTCTTATTCATAACGGTAACTTGGTTATGGAAATGCTCATCTAGGACTGTAAATAATTGTGTGGTAAAGAGAAAAATATTTTTTGTTCTCATTGAATGATATCACTTTGATACTCGTTCAACAAATATTTAAATGGCTCAGTTACACTAATTACATGTGTGGTATCAAAATACAGGTTTATTATTTTGGTACTTGTGTTTTGGTAATTTTGGACACCAGGTATTATTGGTAAGAAGGAAGGTTGTTGTTACATATCCAATTTGTCAGAAGTGATTAGTTTTGTCAAGTCAATATGAAAGTGTCTAGAGTCCCGAACACAGCACTTTAGCCCCGTCCTATTTTTTAATGTATATATGTGCATTTTATTGACGGAAAAAGTATACAATGTCTCTATTAAATTTTTCACTATCGAATACTGCGAAAAAATCATCGACAAATCTTACTTAGCCAATCGATCCCTGAGAGTCAATTAATGAATTTAATCTTAAATGATTTGTAGATCTGATTGTTATCTATTTTTTCGTTACAGTAAAGGACATGTCACTTGATACATGTATTCCTGGGGATTGCTAGATTTTCTTTTAAATTTTGGATATATCATTCTAGAGGTCAACAAGAGCAACTTGAACTTGTTTTCTGGCCTTGCAGCGAGAGCTACAAAAATGGGTTGTCTAACTCCAATCATGGAAAATACTGTCTGCGAGGGGATTTTCCTTAATTTGCGAGTATACAGGGTGGGTCACGGTCGATGGTACCTTAGACGTTTACGGAGAACGGGACATAGGATCATTCTGAAAATTTGGTTTCTCAAGTAGTTGCTCTTGGTCTATCGATCTAAAATATTTTCAGCAATGCAGAGTTGCCGCTTATACCAGAAAGTAGCAGCATCTTTGTTATTTCAAATGGGTCACCCTGTATATTATCGCATTTTTGAACTTGTCATTCCTTTCTGATTATTTCTGTCCCATACTCCCCTATACCTATCTCTAACGGTTTTTGGGACATTGGTTATTTTCCACATTTTTATCCAAAACATAGCTCGAATTGAATGTTTATTTCTGCGGTATTTGAATACTCAGGAAGTTGCAATTTTGTGTTTAGTTCATCAAGATCATGTACATTGATTCTGTATAGAGAAGTTTGTTCTGCGTTATACAGGGTCGTTCAAAATTCATGATCTTACTGCTAGATACGAAAAGGGTTGAAAGTGCGTTTTTTTAAATGGAATATCCTGTATATCATGAAATATCCTGAAAGATGACTAAATTCCCTTCGAATTGATATATCATGTTCCTATACCTAAATAGCCAGAATTCCGAAATAATAGCAATTTTCACTCGTAATCTCCCAAGTGCTTGAATTATTGCTGGAAATTTTTCGAGTACATGAATTTTCTTTGAAATATTGATATGAAAATTTGATATGTAAAATATTCATCAATAAATGTGTTTAAATTTGGAACAAAAAAAAATAAAAAAGGTATGTTCTTTTCGTGGATTGAACCATCGACCTAGCGACTCATCAATAAATAAATAAAAGTTTATTCTATCAAAGTTATTATTTACAATTCATTATTCTACACGAAGCAGCTACTCTTTCTTCAGTCCATCTACGCCCGGCGCCGGCGTGGGGATAGGATGAAAGGAAGGAGAGGGCGGCAAGTGTGCTTCACGCCACCCTGCTGTTGCCAGCTCTGGTGACGTGCATGATGCCTTTTGACAGTGCCAAGGGTCCCCAAATAGAGAGGGCGCTGGTCACTGCCTCCGCTGGTGCACGGAAATGTCGACCTTTGGCAGAAATAATGGTGGTAACTGGAGTATTCGCGCCCATTCAATGTAAAAAGTTGAGGGTTGGTAGTTTGTGAGGACCATAATTTGAATGTTGCCCCGGAAAAGGCTAGAAGCAAAAAACCGGGTTGAAGTACTTGACGTTTTAGATTCTCAACTTGGATTCCCTACGGCGCCGGTACTACCCAGCGCTCCTGGGAGATATCCAGCGACTCATATAACACCCCACCATGTTTGCGGGGTAGGTTGTCATGTACTCTTAGCCTGGTGAGACCGGCCGCAACACTACCGCTGAGCTACGGGACTTGTGATAAAAACTTGTGACAAATGGTGTATTGAACTTCTTCTGAAATATGATTTTAGAATTGACAATTTCTGCAATAATCGTGGAGAAAATATTTTCAGACACATTCCAAATATCTAGTAAATACATAATTATCTCCTTTCAAATGAAAACTAGACCTCCATTTGTACATTAAAGCAAAATATCAACTTGTCACATGTCAAATGTTTGACAGAAAAATTTCCACTTATTATGGTTCAATCCACGATAAGAACATATCTTTTTTATTTTTTTTGTTCCAAATTTAAACACATTCATTGATGAAAATTTTGTTAAGTATTTTACATATCAATATTTCAGTGGTTATAAATAGTTCAGGTGAAACCATCGTTAGTTATTTCTTATGAACTGTTGGATGATTTTCATTTCTCGGTGTGAAATTTTCTTACCGAATCCCCCTCGTGCTTGAATTAATTGCGGTAAATTTATCTCGTACATGAATTTTCTATGAAAAATTTCTGGCAATAATTCAAGCACTTAATTGGGAGATTACAAGTGAAAATTGCTATTATCTCGGAATTCTGGCTATTTAGGTATAGGAACATGATATATCAATTCGAATGGAATTTAGTCATCTTTCAGGATATTTCATAATATACAGTAAGATCATGAATTTTGAACGACCCTGTATAACGCAGAACAAACTTCTCTATACAGAATCAATGTACATGATCTTGATGAACTAAACACAAAATTACAACTTCCTAAGAAACCAAATACCGCAGAAATAAACATTCAATTCGAGCTGTTTTGGATAAAAAATATGGAAAATAACCAATATCTCAAAAACCGTTAAAGATAAGTATAGGGGAGTATGGGGCAGAAATAATCAGAAAGGAATGACAAGTTCAAAAATGTGATAATATACAGGGTGACCCATTTGAAATAACAAAGATGCTGCTACTTTCTGGCAACGCTGCATTGCTGAAAATATTTTAGATCGATAGACCAGGAGCAACTACTTGAGAAAGCAAATTTTCAGAATGATACTATTTCCCGTTCTTCGTAAACGTCTAAGGTATCATCGACCGTGACCCACCCTGTATATCCTATGAAAATTATCGGTTGAATTTGAATATATGAATTTTGGTGTATTTACTTACAGGCTGAGACAGAAACCTCGTTTTTTCTGAAACTCGTTTATTGACTTCTCGCTCCCTTTTTTGTTCTCGAAGCATATTCTGAGTCATAGTGAGCAAAAAATATTGTTGCATTTTGAGTGATGATACGAGTGGATTCATTGTTGATATACGAGTTTGATATTTCACAAAGAATGAAGATCTTGTGTGTGACGATACAGGGTGAGCCCAAAAAACAAATTCTTGAAAACCTATATTTAAACTAAATCATTGGCGAATTTTTATTTAATTGCTGATGATACGAGATTTTACAGTGTGTATTTATGTCTAGAAAAAAAAATCATTGATTCATGGGAGATATTCTTTGTCACTAGTGGATTTACTGTTGATATTTTATTCTGGCATTCTATAGTGGATGATGAATCAACTTTTTGGTAACCGAAGGTAATCTGGGTGATCCCAAAAAGTGTTTTTTTTCTGAAAATTTTAATATTAATAATAACATTATTTATTGCCATAATATCAACTGAGGACATAGCATGTCAGGGGTAAAACAATGCATTTGCATGAATATGTACAATGACAAAAGTTACAATACAATTTATTGAATGAATAAAAAATATTCATAACGACAAGTTTATAGACCAAGTAACAATGTGACAAGACAAGTACTCATATAGACATCAAATAAAGAATGTATTGTAATTCGAAAGTTGATGAGACAACGACTCATCACCAACTGTCAAAATTGTGATATTTTTTGGTATTCTATTGTTTGGAGTATTTATTGCCATTATGAGAAAGGTTTATATAGCAATTTCTTTGAAGTATGGTCTGCATAAGGAAATTTTAACATAGAGCTTCCTACCCTTTTATCTTCATCAATAATAGTACTAATTTCTGTTATCGCATTATGAATTGCAAGTTCAGATGACATCCCTTGTCTAAATATGTACTGTTGTGGAGCATGTATCTCATTTAGGTTAAAAAATGTTAGCATTTGCTTGTGGATTACTCTTTCAAAGACCTTTGAGGGCGAAGGTAGAGTGGATACCGGTATATGTAGTTATTCAAATCCTTTTTTGTGGATCGGTATCACTCGTGTCATTTTCAACTCATCTGGGAAGGTACTAGATTCTCATTTATCGCATCTACCAGAGGAATACAAATGTATCTCACAGCTTTTTCTTAAGATTGAACATTTCTGTATGAGCAGTTGGTTCCAAAAATATCGAGGGTTTATTCTTTCCTAACCCTGTACTACTTGAGTTCTTACTGCATGGTTGAATTATAAAGTGGTAACTGAATATCATGGCAACTTCTTCTGGGTCAGACATTATTTCATTAATTGTGATTCAGTTATTATTTGTTACTTCAACGCTATTTGTATTTGTCAGAATGTTCCACATTATTTTCGATTTATTCTTGGAATTTGTTATTCGACTATCATTTATAGATGTTTCGTATTCTTAAATTAATTGTCTTGTGTAGTATAGTTTTTCGCTTTTTGTTTCAATATAAAGATAGTAGAGATCGCGAAGAAATAGGGCGAATTCTGTTTTATTTCAGAGGTTATCCAATTTTTCTTGGTCAAATTTCATTGCAAGTGGACAAAGGAAAAATCTAGATGATGAAAAGTATTTTGAAAGTTATTGTACCTATTTGCTATTTGAGCTGCTTGCCTCATAAACTTCCTCCCAAGGTTCAGTTGACAGTGCTGTAATGAATCTTGAAATTTTTGCATCAGAAAAGATCCGTTTCTCACAACGTGTTTGCTTTTTCAATTCTTTATATTCAAAATTTGGTTACAATGATTAGGTTTTATATTTTTATAAACTATGCACTCTTATATATTCAGAGGAATATTTGTGAAAATGTTCATAGTTGATGAAATTTTACTTATTCTAGTAGGGGAGTTCACTCTTGGGGTTTTACTATACAGGGTGTTTCATAATTGAATGCTGATCCTGAAGGCTGATAATCCTTGGATGATTTTAGGAAAAATTCTTCATATGAACATAGGTCCGTAACAGCGTCACTTCTGAGATACAGGATGTTGAAATTTAACAAAAAAAATCAGTTCTTCCCCAATATCCTTTATCTTTTCATAAAAATGGTCTCTTGTCTTTTTTGTATGGAGGACGGTTTTCGATTTAGAAAATAATATACATTTATTTGCTTGTCCCTATTCGATTTTTCTCTTAGTCTTAATTTCACAATTGTGGTACCCAAAAGATCTAAGCAATATTTTTATAATTTTATGGCACCTATTATTAAGTTTTTGTAATGAGTATGCATACATAAAAATACATTTTTATTTTTAAAACATAACTAATTATGAACAAAAAATACCAAAATCAAATTAAGTGATCAAAATGTTCGACTCCTGCAAGTATGCACGTTTCAGCCCTCCTTCTCATGGACTCGCGTACTCTTTGGAAGATCCCTGGAGTATTCCTAATGGCTTCACAGGAAACTATTACGCGGTTTCGCAATTCTTCCTCCGTTTGAATTGGTTGACTGTACACCAAAGTTTCAAGATGTCCCCAAAGAAAATAATCGAGACTGTTTAAGTCTGAGGATCTAGCTGGCCATGACTCTGTTTCCCCACGACCTATCCAGCGATTATGGAAATTTGGTTTAAATATTCGCGTGCACTAAAATGAGCAGGTGCACCATCGTGCATAAACCACATGCGATTTCGCATTAAAATAGGAACATCTTCCAACAGAATTGGCAAATTATCTTCAAGAAATCGGCGATAATTATGTCCATTTAATCTCCGTGGTAAAAAAGTTCCAATTAGGTAATCTCCAATAATTCCAGCCCAGACATTCACTGAGAACTGCTCCTGGTGATGAGATTCCACGATTGCATGCGGATTTTTCTCGTCCCAAAAATGATTATTATGAAAATTTCTTATCCTGTTTTTGGTAAAACTAGCTTCGTCCGTGAATAAAATTTCTCTGTCAAATAAAGGATTTTCAGTAACTTTTTGGAGAAACCATTGACAGAAATTCACTCGTAATGGAAAGTCTCGAGGAAGTAGAGCCTGAACCCGTTGAATGTGATAGGGATATAATAAATAATCATGAAGAATCCTCCATATCAGACTATGGGCAATATTCAAATTATTGGCAACTTGCCTCGTACTTATTTCAGGATTTTTGTCAACTGAATTTAAAACAGCTACCTCAATTGCTTGAGTTCTTGCAGTCCGATGTGCTCCTTTCAAGTGATGCATGATGCATTGGCTCAAAACTTCCTGTTTCACATAACCTTCTGTGGGTGTTTGAAATCGTTAGAGCATCAGGAATCATTCTCTTTGGGAAGCGCTCTTGATACAGTCGCCTGGCTTCATATGCGTTCCCGTCAGCAAGCCCATACAGATAATGCATGTCTGCTAATTCGGTATTTCAAAAATTTACCATGTTTTTTTAATAAAGCAGTTTTTATAAAGTTAATAATATCACGTATCTAGCTAAAGAAGTTTCAAAATTGTTTATGTTGAAAACAACGAAAGGTTATCAGGGACGCCACTGATGAAAATTAGGAAATCCTTCATCATGGAAAAAATGTATTTTTATGCATACCTGGCTTGTAACAAAATTGAAAACATCCTGTATCTCAGAAATGACGCTGTTACGGACCTATGTTCATATGAAGAATTTTTCCTAAAATCATCCAAGGATTATCGCTCTTCAGGATCAGCATTCAATTATAAAACTTAACTTAAAATTATTGCAAAAATAATTGCGACACAGACAATGAGTTTGTATCGGATTTCGTAAAATCTACGTTAAAATCATCACAAACTAAAATGAATCTAGAGCAAATCATTTGCGAAAGTGATCAATGATATAGTGTCCTTGAAAGGTCAGATCCAAATAGTTTTGCACCTCGCTTTATCGGTAACGCCTAGCAAGTTGCTCAGGAGTTCTGAGGAAACAGGTATCCTCAGGTATCCTAGATGGTCACCATGAAGATGTTGACAGATCATCGCAGAAGTCAGATTTGATTTCACCAAAAATATTTGAAAATGCCACAGACAGAAGAAGGCTCAAGAATCGTGGTCTAGATATTGAGCGTCAACAACTTCGTAATTGGGAATAATTTTGTTGGCTCACTCAAATCTACTTTGAAATGTACATATTCTGACTGTTCAGTCACCTTTGATCCATTCTGGGACCTTTCTCTACCGATACCACGAAAAGAAGGGAAAGTTCCTATACTGAAAAGATTCTCTGAGATAGAAAGATCCATAGTGAAATTGAATGTCGAAATATGTTTTCCTTCAGAACGGTTAGATCTGAGCAAATATGCTGCAACAAATTTATGTATAAGCACTTGGAATTAGTAGGTATAATGATTCTCATGTGTCTTCAATATCGTCAAAATCCCTTGTGAGCGAAGGAGCATATACCTTCTATGAGCAGCAAGAAAGTGGTTTACTTTTTTTCAAAGAAAATTGGATACTAATTTATTTGCAATATGGGTGCTCTTTGTTTCTGCTATAGCTATTTGTAATATTACAGTTTCAAAAATGTTATTGTTTTGATATCAAAAAGTTCCTAGTATCATTCTCATCACAGTCTACGACACTGTATTTACGATATGAATATTTTGTTTATTCAATACTTGAGTGGTATTAATCCCATCTTTCACGCATCGATATTGTCTTCTATATCTCCGTCGCTTGTGTGGGTCAGTGGCGAACCCACTCCCCCGCAACACACTCGAACGTAAGATACTGGTTTGTCTAAGTGCCTTCTTCAAAGATAAGGCAATTAAGGCTATTTATGATATTGCTGAGAGCACTACCTGCTAAGATAGTTAATAGAAGATTTGTTTTCGAGATGACTGTGCTCTCTGTTTGAAAGAGTTTAATGTGAAAAAAATGTTTTGTTGTCTTGTGTATTGTGGTTTGAGCATGTTACATACAGGGTGGAGATGGAGTGGGGAAAAATAAACTTTTTTGTGAAATGAGTAAATTGAGTTAAGTCATGGATACGTCTGTAGATCGAACCACTTAATTTTCAGTTAAATTAGATGGAAATTTACAGTTTCGTTATATTTGAAAGCTTCATCAAACTTTCAGTCTAACTCCACCAAAAATAATCTTTATTGTAGATACCATGTAGTCAGAGGACTAACATCAAATAAATACCATGCAGTCGGAAGACTTACATCAAGGACGTGTTTTAAAGGATTCATCCTTCATCTTTGGCAAAATAGGGGTTGGTTACAAGTTAATCTAAAGAAAAGCAAAAATTATTACAAAAGACTTGAGAATTACATTAAATTATGTGACCTTCCATATTACGGTGGAAAACTGACATGAAAAGGAATGAATTAATGAAATTATATGGTCCTAATTAATAATAATAATATAATAATAATATTTATTTCCAAATAAGTTACATGTACATACATTGTTTCAATTTCATGCTACGGAAATAAATAGAGTACCTCTCCCACTGAAATCATAGATATGATTGGTGCGTGGGTTTCTCTCCATTTATTTTCATGAATTAGAATAAACAAAGAGCAAAAGTTTTTCAATAGAGAGCTTATTTCCAATTAAATTACGACCTTATGATCCGAATCTAGAGCTGGGTCCACATGTGTTAGGAACCATAGTTTGGAATTCCTCAGAAAATTTAATTCTTCATAAACTTTCCTGCTTCTTGCCAGACTCGAAATTCACTGGACAAACTGTGCTTATCTCCATTTTTCTAAGAGGGACATGAAAATTTAGAAGTACCTACAATACACAAAAAAGTTTTTGAAGAATTCAATTGAATGGTTTATATTTGAGACAAAGTTTTATATAGGGAATCCTAGCCTTCTATGACAAAGTAAAGTACAATTTTGGAGTCAATTATCATGAGACTAGATTCAGAAGTGATTTCCACATTCCACAAGTTCATAAAAAATATACTCAAAACTCAATTTTCCTTTGAAATTCAATGAGGTATCTTCCGGAATTAGGAGTATGGACTCCCTCAAAAAATTGAAAATGATACTCACCATTGATTTTGAACTTGCGATGATTTACATTTACATTTACGATAAATAATTTTTTTTCAACAATATGCGACATTCCATGTTTACAAAATTTTTATTCAAATGGGAATATCGAAATCATCTGATGAACGGATTACCTACGTGATTATAATAAACTGGACAGATTATCTCTCTTTCTAGAGGACCATAGTTTCAATGTACTCTGTTTTTCTGAACATTGGTTAAATGAGCCATCCCTGAAATTATGCCATATTCGTAATTATAATCTTATCTCATTTTTCTGTCGTTCCAGTTATATGCATGGTGGAGTTGCTATATATGTTGATAAAAAAGTAAAATACAAGCCCCTGTTTCTTGATTAGTTTTGTGTCGAACGTGACATTGAAATGTGTGGGATTGCTCTTTATCTCCAGAACATTGCAGTTTTAACGATTTATAGGTCGGCTTGCATTGACGACTGTACTGAGTTCATGATTGGGCTAGAACAATGCTTAATACATATCTCAAAAAGATTTGAAAAGATAATACTATTGGGGGATTTCAACATAAATTTTCTCGATTACTTATATTTCGGACGTCCATCATCTTAATGGTTGAAAGATTTCTATCTCTTTCAAATTTTTTCACGTTTCAATTGCTTGAATCCGTAATCGTCTTCTGGTGAATAGTGACAAAATCAGATGCTACGCGACCTTTTATAGGTCTATAATTAAAGTGTAATTACGCGTGGTCTTGTGGCGCGCGTGGTTTCGAGCTTTTTCTCCCTCCAAAACAGCCCATGAGCGGTTTCCATACGTTTTTAATTTCCACACTTGGTTGACTGAAGGCACCATTAGCTTCTATGTAGGTGATTTCCATAAATTTCCGTTTGAACCAATGTTCCTCTCTATGAAGAACACTAGCTTCGTCCCAGAGAATTCGGTGGTGTTTTGCCCAGGCGTGGTCAGCAATTCCCGATTTTGATGTTTCCCCTCATTGAGTCCACTTTTTGTGTTCGGCTATTCTTACTGATAATGGCCTCTTGGTCTCTCCGATATAGGAATCTCCACATTCACATGGGACTTTGTAAATACAGTTTTTACTGGATTCTGTTGTGTTCTCTGGTTTCGTCTTGGTGAGGAAGCTTCGTAAGGTACTGCCGGATTGAAAGCAACTCTTGATGTTGTATTCATTTCCGATCCTTCTGATCTTCTCGGAGATACCCCTGATATAGGGAAGAATGAGAACGGGGTTTTGTGGTCTTTCTTCGGTTGTCTTGGTCTTTTCGAGTTGTTTCCGAACTTCTCCTATGAGCTTCTCGGAGTATCCGTTTCGGCGTAGGTCCTTTTTGATGTGGTTAATTTCCGCCTCCAATGACTCCTGGTTGTTGCAAATAGACATTGCTCTCTCCACCAACGTTCTTACGATTCCCCTCTTTGTGGAGTTTGGGTGATTAGAGCCGTAGTCGAGGTACTGTTCTGTGTGTGTCTTCTTCCTGTAAACAGAGGTGAGGATTCCAGTGTCTGTTCTTTCAGCTTTCACATCGAGAAACGATAGGGTACTGTTAGTTTCCTTTTCCATTGTGAATTTGATTGAATCCCTCATGTTATTCATTCTGGCGAAGAATTCCCCAAGGTGTTCATCTCCATGGTTCCAAATGATAAAGGTGTCGTCTACGTATCTTAGCCATAGTTTTGGTTTGTATTTTGCCTCTCTGATAGCCAATTCCTCGAATCACTCCATGTATATGTTGGCGATTACTGGAGAGAGAGAAGATCCCATCGGCAGTCCATCAACTTGGGAGAAGAAACGGCTCTTTTCTTGAAAGTATGAGTTGTGTAGGCAGCACTGCAGTAGTTCCAATATCGCTTGTACGGGGAGGTCAGTCCTTTCATGAAGCTGGATGTCTTCTTCCTGGACATCGTGAGCTCGGTAGAGTCAACAAGCAACAGAATGAACCCTGTCCAGGCAGAAGAATTTAGATGGAAAGTGAAAGAGGTTTTGGAGAAGGAGCGAGTCCCTCGAAAAAACATCAACACTGGAGAACAGAAGGCCCTGAAAACCCTGCAAATGGACTCTACCATTAAAATTCTCCCTGCAGACAAAGGAAATGCCACAGTCGTCATGGACATCCAGACGTATGATGACAAGTTAGAAGCAGTACTCGAAACAGGAAATTACAAACTCTTACAGAAGGATCCAACATCTTCGATAGAAAGGAAAATCTACAGTACTCTGTCAAAGTACAAAACCTTTATTCCAGATAAAGAACGGACACATTTGACGCCACATTACAGTAAACCTCCTCATCTCTACGGTCTTCCGAAAATTGGTAGCCAGATACTCTGTCCACTAACCCACCATGGGTTATAGGAAAATTTCTGTAGACTGGCAATTCAACTAAATGAGTAGTGGTTTTACGTACCTTGATTCCCTAATATCTGAAGAATGGTCATCTGGACAAGCTAGCAGGTATGCATGCGAACATAGTACATACTAACACTACTCATTCGTATACATTTCGTTTGTTTAAAAATAACTAATGTCTGACGGCCCTGGGATCTTGCTCTAATAAGGAAACCTTCAAAAAACTGAACAAGGAATACAATGATTCATTCCTGTCAAACTCAAGCAATAAAATCAAAGATAGGTGGAGTGATACAGTTTGAGAGTAATAAGCAAACTATTAAAAAAATTAGTGAAAATATCAATCCACATGAATTTAATGTATTTTTTGCAACAATAGCAGAGATAATAATTGACCAGTTAGATATCCGAAACGACTATTCTAACCTTACTTCAATTAGTGATGAGCTGAAGCCTAAATCTGCTGGCTCTTTTTACTTTGAACCTGTCACAACTCCCGAAGTATTTAAAGCGATTACCTCACTGAAAAACTCCATCTGCTTTGACTCCTACGACTTAAACAGCAGAATAATCAAAGAATCCATACAGTTCTTAGTGGAACCTCTGACCATTTTATTTAATGCTTGCACACTCGAGGGAGTCTTTCCCGACGAGCTGAAGATCATTAAGATAATACCCATCTTCAAAATCGTGACATCACTAATGTTTATAGGAATAATTCTCCTTTAGAATAAAAACGAGAATTTTCATAAATTTTTTCCCCCTTTTCCCCTTCACCTTATCCTTCAAATTTATGAAATTTCAGCTTCATAGTGACTTCGTTTTTTTGCCGAAAAGTGCTTCCTTGTCATTCCCACAATATTTGGGAAATAATATAAGAAATCCGCGTTTCTTCGCTATTGAGATTAAGGGATGTGTTTCATAGACGTTGCAGCGGTTGCCCTTAGCCAACAATTTATTACTTTCGGGAGTGTTAAACCTCATTAGCCACTTATCTTTATCGCATCGATAAGAATTGGGAAATAAAAAGGACAATCGTATTTGACAGTGGCCTCTCGTAAAACAATCCAAGAATGTGTTGTTATTTAACATTTGCAGCGCAACTTGATACACGAATCTACAGGATTGTTTGGCGGTGCCGATGTTAGATTTTCAGGAAGAAACTTTGACTTCTCTGGATTTAAGGTTGAATTCGAGTATAGAATATTATGAAAATAATTCATACTTATAGAGGAACCATCAACATGTTTAAAATCAATAGACTAAAAATATTATACATTTTTGGCACGCCACAGGTTCAACCTACTTCTGGAGATTTTTTTTTCACGCATTAGTAGTAGTAGTACTTTATTGTTATCTCAAGAAACAATTTTGTTTATTATAGGGATATTGAAAAATGATTACAAAATAAATATCCAAACTTATTTGACAGTAATACATAAAATTATTACAAGTATAATTCATAACAAATAAAAATATGAATAATGCTACCTAAACTTTAGATTTTTTATCAAGAATAGTTATATTAAGAGCTAAGAGACAATGAATAAAAAAAGGTAATGTTAAAATTAATATAATGAAATTCAATGACTGTGAGGATCAATGAGATTCAAATAAAGAAAATAATTTTTGATTTTACTCTTGAAAATCGTCACTTTTTAAATTTTTTATTTCAGATGGAAGTGGATTGTAAATTACTATACCATCATGCTATATTGATTTTTGTCCAAAGTTATTTCTGAAATTTCCCAAGCTTAGACAGTTGGCTCGTCTTGTTTCATGATCGTGCATACTAGTAAACTCTTTGGCTTATACAAGTTAGCGGTTGGTTCTAAAGATGGTAAGTTATAAACACATTTTAATGATTTATTTTGGAGTTTTTCAAGAGGTCTCGATACTGAAGTATTAGCAGTTCCCCAAATGGAAATCAAATACTGTAGGTTTAAGTAAATAAGACAGTAGTAAATATTCTTGAGGTAGGTATTTGAAAAAAACGAATTTCTTAATTTTGAACAGAGCATCAATGACTGGAATAATTTTCTTCGTCAATTTTTCAATATGTTTATTCCATTTTAGTTTTTCGTATACAAAGCGACCTAGGAATTTAGTAACTATTTTATAGATTCAGTTTCAAATAATAGTGGATCAATGGCATTGTTCATGTTTTTTCCGAAATATACGTGAATGTGGTTTAACTAAAATTTAAACTGAGTTTCACAACTTGCAACCAAATTGAAATCTCTGTCAGATAACTCATTAAATTTTCACGTACCTCGTTTGCAAAATATATTAACGCGGTGTCATCCGCAAAAAGCTTAATTTTTCCTTATATAAATAAAAAATAAAACGGGTTCCAAAATTGATCCTTGTGGTACTCCACACTTTATGTCCATTAGGACATGTGAACTTTAATAATTCAAAAATATTGAATCAAAAAATGGTACAAGAATTAATTCAAGATGGAGACTGTGGGCGGTTAAAAAAACTAAAGCACCACCTCAAGAAGACAACATTCATTCTGAAAAGAGTTTAAAATATTTCACGAAACAAATAACAGGAATTGTCAGTGATAGTATCCCGACAAAATACAGAATTTTCGAAAAATATTTTCACCTTTCTGTCATGAAAACTGTGTTTTGTACAGTTTCACAGTTTTGTGGTGACAGGCAAGGTGACATTATTTTGAAAATTCTGCATTTTGAAGGAATATTGGATCAGACAAGTTCAATTATCAGTAGTAATATCCCGACAAAATGCTGAATTTTCATAAAATACTTTCACCTTGCTGTCAGGAAAACTGTGTTGCTTAGAAACACCACGAGAGCCTGCTCGAGTGGTACAGCGACACAGTTTGAGCGACTGGCAAGGTGGAAGTATTTTGAAAATTCTGCATTTTGAAGGGATATTCGATCAGAGAATTTCACGAATACATTAAATTAAAATGGACTAAATGCGTATAGCTGGAACGGTTCATCATGTGTCATTAATGTCAGTTGAAGAGTTGACGTCTCTGTATTCACAGAAATTGTTGTAACTATAAATAAGGAAGAAGCGAAACACCGATTTGAAAATACCACGGGCTGGAGACAGTGTTTTCGAAAAGTCTTTTTCTCATTGGTTTGACTTCAAAAAATGATGGCATTTGGTTGGTTTATATAATATGAGGGAAATTGTCAATAGAAGAAGTGAACTTCATCCGTTTTGCCATAACTATTGATTTTGGATATTTGGCCTCTTTTAGATGTCAAATTGACGTTTGGATATTTGGCCTCTTTCAGGCGTCAAATTGACGTTTCTGTTTATCGTTTACCGTTTACTATGGAAATGTTGAACTTAGGAATCGTCGAAATTCCAATTTGAAATACTTCGAGCTGCAAGCAGTGTTTTCAGAAAGTCTTGTTATTGGTTTAGATTTAGAAAATGATGCATTTGATTGGTTTATGTGATATGAGGAAAAGTGTCAAGGAAAGTAGGCCTTCAGAAAACTAAGAACGATCTTGATCAAAATGCTGTTATAGTTGCTTGTCATGCAATATTATATACAGAGTGGCCACTTTTTTAATGGGATTGTATTGGTAACTTTTAAACCATAAGAGTTAGAAGGTCGGTCAAATGGAGAAAAAGTTGCATTCATAGAAGCATTATCAAGTGGTTCAAACAAATCGAGATTATCAGGACCGGTTAATGAGATATCATAAGAAACGTAAATTCTGTCATTTTGATTTTTCTTTTTTTCCCACTTTATTTCAAACATTATCAAAAAATTATACAAGAATTTTTTATTCGATAGTAAATTATCCTTAATTTGACCTAATCAGATTTCGTATCCAACGTTTCGTACTCTCTGGGCCACCGTCAACCTCATTTTTTTCAATACGGACCTGCATATTTTATGACACATTTCGAAATAACTTTTAACGCTGAATTCAACAATATATCATACAATGTCATTCAAAGTTGATTTTCAGGTGATTTTTACCCTTATCCAAATTTCTCTGGGTCGGATCTGTATTGCATTTACCTTTAGTTTAATTAACAACATGCAATACATTTCGATTAGAAAAACAACTCAGTCATCTCAAATTGAATGGAACGTATCAGAATCAAAGCAAGAAACAAGTAATATTTATTTACATAATATTTCAAGCGAAGAAAAACCTAATGCAGAATAATTAAACGAAACTATCATTTATATGAAATAAAAATTAAATGATCATTCGAAAATAAATGAAAATTAATGAAGTAAGTGTTCGAAATGTCCACCATTTTGTAAAATGCACTTTGCGGTTCTGGAACCCATACTTCTTATACATTTGCTTAATTCGTCTCCTTGAATACCTTCCAATACATTCTCAATCTTCTCGAGAGGAATTTCTATTGTCGGGTTCGTAGTATCATAAATTTTATTTTTGAGATATCCTCACAAATGAAAATTCAGCGGATTCAAATACGGAGATCTTGCAGGCCATGCTACTGGACCTCTTGTTCCAATCCATGAATCGGGAAAAGTTCGATTTAGATAATCTGTGACTATTCTTGAGTTGTGTGGACCACATCCGTCTTGTTGGAACCATGGACTATTACGCCGATACCGTATAGGAAGATCATCATATCATATGATAATATTTGAAATAAAGTGGGAAAAAAAGAAAAATCAAATTGACAGAATTAACTTTTTTATGATATCTCAATAACCGGTCCTGATAATCTCGATTTGTTTGAACCACTTGACAATGCTTCTATAAATGCAACTTTTTCTCCATTTGACCGACCTTCTAACTCTTATGGTTTAAAAGTTACCAATACAATCCCATTAAAAAAGTGGCCACTCTGTATATAGTAGAATGACATATGTGCTGGCAATCTGGGAAATGTCCACGCATATGCGAAATGAGATTACCCTGCAAGAAAGAGCAATTCGAGCAATCGTGGTTAAACAAAGGAATTAATCATCTAAACCATGGTTCATAAAACTCAATATAATGACACTACGATTCGCAAACATATTCCTAAACATAAGAGAAAGATATGATTCCAAACATCCAACTTATGGAGAAAATAACGTTATAGGAGCGTTAAACAGATACCCAAACAAAGTCTTTAGTCAACTAGAAGAAATAATATGGGAAATAATCTTTAATGATTTATTCACACATATAAGAAATATGAGTAAGATTAAATTTAAACTGACCTCATGTGAGCACCTACTAGTCAATGTCAACTACGCATTTAAGTTTGACAGTAAATTAAAGTGTACTACTGTTTTGTAACGTTCACATTCTTAAAAACTGTACTCACATTGTTCTGTTTCGTATTCTAGATTTGTCAAAATACTACAGTGTATTCTAGACCAATAAAAATGCTTTTCTATTCTAATATGATATTGAACAATAAAAAACTAGAAGTATATGTGGGACAGATGAATATAAACCGACTTTGAACAATTTCACAAGAAACAAACAAATTGAACCTTTTGGACTTGAAGGGCTTCATATCGTACCTAACTAGACAAACAAACTTGGGCCATACAATATTCTGAGAATACTCTCGATTATGTGTTCATCAGGAAACAGAAATATTTAGATTATCCAAAATCATTACTTCCCATATCTTCTCAATTCTGATAAAATTTTCAACAATAATACTTGACTTTGATTACGAAAACAATAACGTTCATAATCATATTTTTGGTTATCATTTTTTTTCGATTATCTACTAAATTCTTAACACCCCGTATTGATCATTCCGATTAACTCGATGAAGCGTAATCGAAAAAAAAACGAGCGGGCCAGAGTAAAAAACAAACTGCGAAAACACTTGTCAGGTATTTATCGAAACAAATGAGACGCCGGACGTGAAATAATCTAGATGGCTTCTTTAGCAGATTGTTAAGATTGTGTTATGATTTACAACCATCCCTAAGGCGCATTCAATTTACTAAACTGGCTCGTTTTTTACCTGAAAAGTTCATTAAAATGCCAGGCTAATTGTAAACCCTGCAGGTCGTTTACATTCATTGGCACTCGAAGTGAGCTGAAACGTTTCAACCATTTTCAACGATTTAATATCATAATGTCCGAATGAGAAATACCTCTCGATTATACGTGGTTTGGATTAAAGAGATAATAGGCCAGTCAAATCAGACGTTACAAGAATAAAAATTCGGATAGATAACTCAGTTTCACTCGACTCGCGTCATCAAATTGTAAAAATCCTTGTTAAATACTCGTTTGAACATATATTATTTCCATTGAATTTTTTTCTTTTCATGATATTGCGTATTTCTAGCCATTTAATGTGTGTTTATGTGGAGATGAAAACGACAACAGAATAAAAAATTTCATGTGTTTGTGTATAGTGACAGTTAAACCACATTGCTATTCATCTTACCGATAGTAATACCAACAAATTGCATGCAAGTCGGTCAAGTTTTGCCTGAGATATGAGCAGTTCTATGATCGAACGGCCGTCATCTTTAATGACGTCATATCTCGAAAACGTACCACGTGGCGTATGTCCACCTTCGTCCAAACCGTTTGCTAGGACTCCTACTAAGCATTTCTGAATAAAAATCATCCATACTCGAATTGTCCCGCAGCATCCAAGTCCAGGTCCTGGATTATTGTCCGTTGCACTGAAAACCAGTGGATGCAACTGTGACACCCCCAGCAAACGGATGCATAAGGTCACCGATTTGATTTACATGGATGACCTCAAACTATATACTTCGGGAGGAAGGAAACTACATCAGTCCCTGAGGGTGGCGGAAGAGTATCAGTATACTATCGGAACGGAATTCGGGAACGAAAAATGTGTCTCAGTTCATCTCAAAAGAGGACGATGCGAGAAATACGGAGAGGGTGTTTAGCTTGTAGAAGGAAGCATCCTACATCATCTTGATGCTGGGGAGTCGTATACTTACCTAGGGGTGGAGCATATCATCTACCAAAAGGCAACCACTCCGCGACAAGGATCAGCATAAACACCAACAGGTCTGGTCATCAGAACTGTCGGGAAAGAACAAAGTTGCTGTAACTAATACGCTTGCCGTTCCGATCACACTCTACTTCTTTGGATTGGTGAAATGGACTCAAGAAGAGCTGCGACAACTCGACGTTAAACTCCCAAAATGTACCTTCATAGGAGCTTGCATCCTGAATTGTCCAATCCAGACTTGAGTTTGGAGTGCCGATATGAAATGGTATTACATGAAGCCTGTAAAGTCATCAGGAGTTCAGATACCCTTTTCTGCATGGTCCACGACCATGAAAAAGCAGGGATTCGAGCATTTTTTAAAAGGCAACAACCCGTGCAGCCTATCAACTTGTTCTCGTATTCAATACTGAACGGGCTAACATAAACTCTGTCACCGAGTTGGATCCCGTCCAGCAAAAAGCTCACATCAACGCTGCGGAGACTGAGATCATCCTACAGGATAAGCCAATGACATTGCTTCAAGAACGGAGAAGACCCTATCCAAAAACTTGACGGTCGCATTTCTCAGGTCAAGTGAGCTAAAGTCGGAGACCGATGGCCTGCCAGGATGTTGGCTTCAACACCTTACCACCGTAGTGATGGATTTAGAGGTCCCTGACACCAGATGCAGAGCATATCGTGGTGCACCTGAGACCATAATATATTTGATGTCAGCTTGCCCAGCTTATGCCATCCCATCCTATATGCGCAGGCATAACGCGGCGCTACGAGTGTTGTACTACCATCTATGACACTCGTACGGTAAAGTCAAGACACCGGTGTCGCCTTATGTTCCGGAGGATATTGAGTCCTTTGTGGAGAATGAAAGGTGCCGAATCTTTTAGAACTACTCATTCCCTACCCTCAGGCAAATAAATGCTAATAATCCTGATGTTGTCCTCCTCGACCAATAAAGAAGGACGAATTTTGTAATGAAGTTGTCTGCTCCAAGCGAAACAAATATCGTTGAAAAAGAGAAGAAAGAACGGACTGAATATCGAGATCTACTCTTTAAACTTCGCAGGCATCTCACAAACCATTCCGTTAAAGTGGTGGTTCTGATCATGTAGGAGTCCTTGGTGGAATGATGGACACACTGCTGTCGAATTTGATAGTCATACCGGCAGAAATCCTAGCTGGTCGAGTGCAGAAGGCCATCATCCTTGGTTCAATTTGTCTGCACAGGGCACACGATTCTCGGACCCAATAGTCACTTTCTTACGGACGTGAGGAGTGGTTATTGGGGTGAACGTCACCAGGGCGCCCTTTCGGATGTGTCGGAGCTTTAGCGACAGGGCCTGACTGGGATATTCCTAATGTGGAAAAAATAATGATGAATATTTTGAAAATATTGATAAAAAAAATTATTAAGAAATATTCAAACCGCACCCATGAATAATATCATCCTTCTGGTACCAGATCTTGCTACCATAAAACCTACAAATATTATACAGATAACAATGAAACGATCTACTATTTACTTAAGGATAATACATAATCAAAGAAAACGAAAATCATGGTGAAATACATGTAGGAAAAACAAACATTATTTGAATTCAGAAAAAATCCCAACAATGAGATGATAAAAATTCAATATTTGGATTGTAAACAGAAATTGATTAAGACAGCGAAAATAAATTATTACAATAGAAAGGTGCATTCGCATTAGAGATGATGACTATTCAATCAGTGATGAGGAGGAAATGGCAAATATACTCAATAAAATTTTTATTAATGTGGGTGAAAATGTAGCCAATTAAATCAATCCACCCCAAAACTACAAAGAAGACAGAACTGTGAGTTGCCACTCTCTATTTTTGTATCTACCGATAGAAAGTGAGGTAAAAAATATCGTACTACGACCTCAAACGTAATAAAGCTACTGGGTGTGATAAGATCAGTGATCAACCGCCGAAAATTATTTGGATTACATGAGTGTTCCCATAATTTGAAAATCACTGGAAATAGGACAATTCGACCAGAAAAATTATAATTAATCATCATACGGTATGTGAGTACTGCCGAGAGCCTGGAAATGATAGAATTTTACCATTTACAGGAAGTCAGCTTCAGGAAATATATGAATTTTTCACAACAAATATGTTTTGGTCACACATGGTTGAGAGGATATTTGCAAAAAAAGTAAAGCAACCAAGTTATGTGAGTGTATTACTGAAGAAATAGGATATTTCGATTATGCTTCATTTGCAGGTAGTTTTTTGGCGACCAAAAAATAGGAGTTTTCGCAACAAATATATTTTTGGCATTCGACAGAATAAATATTCAATGAATTTTGGAATAAAACAAATCTAACAAAGGTTCATGGGTGCATTGGTCATACAATTGATTTTTTTAATTATTCTATATTGAAACATAACTTTTCCGCTTCTGAGAAATCGTCGGTTTCACGACAATTATATTTTGGTAATTCGACAACTGTTGAGTTGGTTTTCAGGTGCAGAAAAAGTAAACCAACCAAATTATATGAGTGTACTACTGAGAAAATGGAAATCTCCATTATTCAGTATTTGTACGTATAGTTCTTCCTTTTAAAAGATTTGTAGTTTCGTCTACTAAGAGAATTTTGATGCATACCAATAAAAAATATTCAACTTCATGAATTTATCCCTACAAAACTGAATTTCTCAATTTTTCACAAAAAGTTTTTCATTCGTTCCAAAGAAAAATGCATTACTAAAATATTTTTGACAGTAATTTAATGAAAACATCATGATACGTCGTTTATTTCCGCTTTAACCAAATTCCAATAAAAAATGATTCTATATGCTATGAAGAAATTATTTTCTAGATTATTTTTTCTTCAAATAGACTTCCACAAATACTCGACAATTGTTGATTATCACAGTGATGAAATTTTATATTTATTTGTCTAGAAATATTGGTGGCAGTGCCACCCCATATAAAAAAAACTGAGGTGACGACAAATTTTTGTTAATCACGACAAATTCTCGACAATTATTCGACAATTACTGGAATATGTCCCATCAACCTGGCAAGTGGCTTTGCTAACTTTAAAACCTTATTTCATTAGTATCGTTTCAGAAATCGGAGTCCACCCTGTATACACTCGTGTCGTTCATCGGGAACACCCATGAACCGGTAATAATCATAGTAAATATGGCGGTGACATTAAAACAATCTTCTTGTTGTAATAAATTATGGGAGTACTCCCCTTTACTACTATTCGCAACTAGAAACAATCTAGGAGAACGTATAATCAGCTTTAACAGTGTAATTTAGATTTTTTCTGCATAAATGTCGGTATTTGCATGGCATTATATTATCCTCGCCTGTAGCTCTAATGACTACCATATGTAATGTCTGTTTCTTGTTTGTTGTGAATTTACTCACTTTAAAGAATGGTATAGAATTGTTTCTTAGAACAGAACTTGGATCCAATACACACATACTTATTGACTGAAGATGAATTTTTTTGTTTCAATACGAGGATGTATTGATATCTAGTTAGCCTAGACCAGTTCCCTGCATAAACAAAATATTGCGTTACCATAGCAACGAACAATAACTTATTAGAAGTGTCAGTGCAAAGTTTGACGTCAAAAAAGTAAACCAGAGTTACGCAATAAATTGAAAGAAAAAATATGTCCACCAAAATTGTGAAAATCGAAAAATTGGAGTATCGAGCCATCATCAAGTACCAGTATTTAAAAGGAATGAGAGGTAAGCAGATTTACGAAGATATGCCTAATACCCTTGGTGATCAATGTCCTTCGTATGCGACCGTGAAAAATTGGACTGCAAGCTTCAAAAGAGGTAAATTTTCCATTGAAGATGATGACCGATCGGGAAGGTCAGTTTCTGTGTCAGTCCCCGAAAATATCGATGCAGTTCATGACATGATTTTAACAGACCGTCGAATTGGGCTAAAACTGATATATGAAGCAGTGAATATTTCATACGAACGCGTTCATCATATAGTTCACGTCAATATGGACATGAGAAAAATTGCTGCAAAATGGATCCCCAAATGTTTGAATGTTGACCAAATGCGTGCAAGGGTAGTAGCATCGCGTTCGATCTGTGCTCGATCTGAAAACGATGTAGACTTCTTGAACCGAATTGTTACTATGGATGAGACTTGGGTACATTTCTACGATCCAGAAACAAAGCAACAATCGATGGAATGGCGACACTCCGGTTCTCCAAGACCTAAATAGTTTCGTGTCCAAAAATCTGCTGGAAAAGTTCTTGCTTCAGTTTTTTGGGATTGCCATGGAGTAATCATGATTGATTTTTTGGATAATGGTAGAACAATTTCTGGAGATTACTATTCGACATTGCCGACCAATCTACGGGAAAAAAAATAAGAGAAAAGACGCGTAAAGCTATCCAAAGGTGTTTTGTTTTTGCAGGACAACGCCCCTGCACACATGCCATGCAAAAAATTCGTGCTTTAGGGTTTTAATTACTAGAACACCCCCCTTATTCACCAGATTTGGCTCCGTCCGACTATCATCTCTTTCCTCAACTGAAAAAAAGTTTAGAAGAAATATTTCGAATATATAAACTAAATCAACTATGCATCGATTATTCATATGGCCAATACAAACCCACTATAGAGTATAATAATTCAGTGTCTATAAAAAATGGCAGCCTCTACTGATGATATCTTGGAAGTAGTTAAATACTGGAGCCAGAACTGGCACTGGAGTTAGAAACCTTGAATGTTATGCTCATGTGGCAAGTGTTATCTGGTAACTTGGCTACGCAAGTCATGAATGTTATACAGGGTCTTTCATGACGAGCGTTCGTTAGGAATATATGGAGAACGATTCAAAACAAAAACTTGATGTTTTGTGGTAGTGGGTTTTACAAAACGGCCTTCTCAACTAAAATATTTACAACTTCCGGTCTCTTTCCGCTATACCGGAAGTTGAGAGAAACTTCCTTATTTCATATGGAACACCCAGTGTTTTATTAAATTTATGAATTTCTCAGCCCATTTTAGGCCAACTTTGTACAACAATGCCTATACCCAAATTTGTTAGTTTTCGAGATATTGATTTTTTTCTGAAAAATTTGACAGTTACAGCACCACTCCGAAAAAATCATAACTCATAGACAGTAACAGTTGAGAATCACACCTTAAGCATCAAGTCATGAACAAGTCCATCGGATTTTCGATAATAATTTACAAGGTGGTCGAAATTTCCACCTAAAACATAACATCAAGAAAACTGATGAAACACGATTTTTTCAAATGGAAACCATACACTATTCTATTATTTTTGGATACTACGAAAAAAAGATGTAAAATTCATGAAGAATGTCCTATACCAAAAATACACCCCTGGCAAGATATATCCGATTTTGGGAAATATTTGAAATGTAAATCATTCGAAGCAATACCAAACCAAGAAAGCTTTGAAAACAAATGAACTTATATCGTTGGTAAAAGGTAACTCAACATGAAAATGGATGAATTGAAATAAAATACTATCAGAGAGATGAATTATATCTTTGTTTATTCATATCGAATACAGTAATTTTATTTTGTTTATATTTTTTAATCTTATATTTTACTTTAATTTTAGAATTTAACTTAATTTCTCTAAATTCAAACATTATTGTGGTTCATTTCAACAGATGTTCAAAGACATTGCCGCTTTGTTCTAAACAAGAATATATTCTTTTTTGCATACCACTATTTGTAGCTTTCTGTATGGAGTCAGGAATCAAATTATTCTTCTTCTTTTTCTTCTTATTCTTTATCACTCACAGGATCCGCATAAACACTTTCTTTGATATATTCCCAGATGAAGAAGTCCAGTGGCGTCAGGTCTGGAGAGCGAGGAAGAAATTTAAATGGTCCATTGTAGCAAAGCCACTGATCTTCGAACATCCCATACAACAACCCAGCAACGGTAGCAGTACTATGTGCAGGGGCTCCATCCATCTGATACCGTAACTTGGAACGGTATTGTTCAGAAACATGCCTTATAGATTCACCAACCACATTCCTAATTATATGCGAATATCTATCGCTATTCAAATTCTCATCATAAAGTTATAAACATAAAATCGGTCTTCCTTTATAGCGCAAAAAACATTAAAACTCCATGAATCCTGGAAGTTGCGCTGGCGAACGATCTTTGGATTTTCTGCTGCCCAAAAATGACTATTATGGCAGTTGTACATACCATTCTTGGCAAATTTGGCTTCATCTGTCCATATAATGTTCTTCATGAACTCAGGGTCCTCCTGTATCTTGATAAGAAACCATTTGCAGAATTTCACTCGTGCAGGTAAGTCGTGTGAGGTTTCAGATTTTGAACCTGGTGATACTTAAAGCCACTTATGTTTGATTAAAATCCGGTTCATTGACGAACATGACGAACATGAAATTCACTAAACTACCGATTTCTGTCATCGAAACGTTTAAAAATCGAAAATTGTGATTAGTCATAGCTTTTGGGGTGTCCAAAGGTCCCAAAAAATAAAAAATTCATGCCCGTATTTGAAAAAAACTGTTGATAATGGTCGTTGGAAAACGAAACGTCGGATTTCAAATTTGAAAACGCCGTCTTGTAGGGAAGGAAGAGCGGCCAAGATGAAATAACGCCAAAAAGAGATATTATAGGTTTTATGAAATCTATTTTTTTTCTGGACATCTCGAAACTTTGCCATCATTTTTTAAAGTTTTACGAGATCCCAATGATGAGTCTTCAATGTCAGCTTGTCACCCTGTACGTCCATTGGGCATCCACGGCAGGTACATACAATAGTATTACAGTATTACAGTATATCTATGGACAGTTAGTGGACTTTTACATCCACTGGACATAAATTAAACGAACATGTGCCATGTGCAGGGGCGGCGCGACGGGGGTACACGGGAGGCTCAGGCCCCCAACTTTTACTTCCAAAATATTCATAAAATTTCTTCCAAATTATTGAAAAATATTAAAAAACTTGAATATACTCTTTGAATGCCACCCCACTATTCTGAATCACGCGGTTGGCTATATGGGTAGGTACTTGATAATGAACAAATGTATAAATGGACTAGAAATCTTACTTTCGGCCACGTCCAGCATGATAGTAGTTTCATCAACAAGTTTCTAATGAATACTCACTACTGTCTCCTACATGACCGAGGTGGTCGGCTGGTAGAGCATTCGCCTCTCAATCGTAGGGTCGTTGGTTCGATTCCCACCATGGTCACGGTCTCGTGTATGGCATCACACGTTAAAAGGTGAGGGCTGTGCCTTTCCTAGCTCGAAGACTTCTCTGAGAGTTGCGCGTAGGGTTGCAACAGGTTGACGGAATTAAAAGTTTTGGCAATTTTTTTAAAACAATCATTTACAGTTATTTACACTTAATCTTGCCAGTGTTTTGTTCAATGCCTAATTGAATAAAGGACAAAATAAATAAACGGAAACATTAGATTTTTGTCATCGAAACGTTTAAAAATCGTAAATTGTGATTAGTCATAGCTTTTGGGGTGTCCAAAGGTAACAAAAAATAAAAAATCCAGGTATTTGAAAAAAAATTGTTTATAATGGTTTCTGGAAGACAAATCGTCGGATTTCAAATTTTAAAACGCCGGCTTGTAGGGAAGGAAAAGTCTCCTACCATGGCCGTGGTGGTCGGCTGGTAGAGCATTCGCCTCTCAATCGTAGGGTCGTTGGTTCGATTCCCACCATGGTCACCGTCTCGTGCATGGCATCACAGGTTAAAAGGTGAGGGCTGCGCCTTTCCTAGCTCGAAGACTTCTCTGAGGGTTGCGCGTAGGGTTGCAACGGTTTGACGGAAATAAAAATTTAAGCAATTTAAAAAAAAAATCATTTACAATTATTAGACACTCGTGCCAAAGTTCCACAAGATCATATTGGCAAATACTTTCTAAATTAGGCAGAATGTAATGGGTATTTATTTTTGGTTTGTAGCAGAAGATTACCGTTATTCTTGTATTTTATTATCTAACAACTATACATGTATAACATCATATTATTTATATACAAGAATAAAAATGTTCTTCGAATACCAGGAATAAATCTAAGGGTAACGTACAGGTCATTACAACAGAAAAAAAAACCATTGGACAGCATTCATTTAATTATCTCAGCAGTAAAATATTCAACTACTTACCTGAAATGTAAAAGATGTATATATGAAAAATAAATAATATAAACCTTTTGAAGAAAATTTATAAGAGGTATTTGTTTGACCTGAATAGGGATTTTGTTCATAATATACTCACGAGTAATACCGAAAAATAATACAGCACTGTCCGTATTCACCCACATTTACACTACACTACTCAGGGCCGGCTCTAGCGGGTGTGCGAGGTGTGCACTGCACATCATCAGGCCAGAAAGGGGCGCCAAACGTAAGGAAAAACGATAGAAAATTTCCTACTTTGAAATAAAAATATCCATTGAAAAATTGAGTAGATCCATCCCAAATATGCCGCCGAAAGGGGGTCGGGACAGGGGAGTAAAAACAAAGTACGGAAAATAATACCATCCATCAGTTGGTTATCTTTCATGAAATCCTTTATCGGCACGCGCACGATTCCATAATGCGTTTGTTGCAGTTTGTATAATTGGCCTAATTTTTTATCTTAACAATTCGCAATTCGCTTTTTGAAAGTCGCCCAGCAACAGGAGCTTATTTTTATTTATAGTCGACATTTTTTCACACATAGATAATTTGCTGTAGGGATTTATTAGACGAAGTTCAGGGAATATATAAAGGTGTTATTGACATTGTCTTTCAATCTACTTCAGTAATTCATCAGTTCGTTTCATGGTATCCACCTCCACTGTTTGTGTTTTATTGAAGAAAAAAAATATTAAAAACTAGGTGTGGAAAGATTAAATGGTGAGTAAAGTGACTGGAAATATTTAATTTGCGTAGTCAATTCAATCATGAATTCAATGAATAATAAGAGAGAAAGTCTAAAAAATTATCTGGAGCACAAGATAAAAAGAGGCGTATGAAAACATCAAAAAGTTTGATTTTATCGCATCAGTTTTCAGTTTGTTAATAGACTCCAATAGGGGCGCTACTTTGAAAAAATGAACTTTTGACCACTTTTATGCATTATGGAAATAACAGTAATTTTAGCACGCCCTGTATGATATGGAGTCGATTTATTGGTGTTAGGTAAATACTTCGAATTTGTCCAACCTATAATCAAAATATCAACTTTTCATGAATTTAGAGTACTGATGTACTAAAGTTCAACTAGGGCTATGTTTTGGACCATATTTAACACAAATTATTTTTTATTTCGAAAACAGATAGAGATAGGTATAGGACATTATTAACAAAAAAGTATTATAATGAAAGAGCGATTCAAAAAATGAGTTAATATATGGGGTGTTCTATTTAAAAAAATAAAGTTGCTAGTTTTTTTTGATAGACGTGGCAACGCCGCAAAGCTGAAAATATTTTAGATCGATAGATCAGGTAACAAAATGTAAGATGTGAAATTTTCAGGGAAATCCTGCTTTGCGTTTACCATAAACGTCTAACCTACCATCGACCGTGAGACACGCTGTATACATTTTATATTGAAGGATCATTTATTAGAAAAATTAGTTAATTCGTATAGATTAGTTAATTTTAATTCTTTTATATTTTCATAACGTACTAATATGCACATTTATTTAGCTATAAAAGGGCCAAAGATTCAATACATGATGAATTCTAGAATCTATACATGTTGCACTTCAGCAACAAATAAGTACCCACACACAACTTCGGTTTTAGTGGGGACCTTCAATTTTGTTTGTAAGGAATTGTCACATTTACCATAAATACGCCTCATTTATTTTCTCAAAAACTATGTAAACAGTTTATATTTATGCAAATAAACATCATTATTATAATATTATTATTATTAACAGAATTGATGCAATAGTCGTCCAGGAAAGAAAATGGTTGTTTCAAGTATGTTTCAGTTATACATGGGCAATTTTAGCGTACATCAATCAATGAAATCTGCAGTTTCTGTGAACTCAATAAGAAATACTATTTGTCTACTCGTTAAGTTCTGTGTTTTGTATTCTTGTACATGAACCATTAATAAGTGTCAGTTGACATGGATGGTTGTAAGGATTATTCTTTTGTTAATTTTAGTAAACAACACGGCTTGAAAATGTGTTAATGTACGAGATTGTAATGAAGCAATTTTTCAGTTATACCAATATTATGATATCATTAAATCATAACAAAACATTTTTATCAAAATTCTGTATGAGAAATGACGTATGGAGACAAATAGTAGGACTCCACTTTTTATCCAATTTCATCGATGATTGAAAATTATACAACAAAATAAAAGAAGAAGAATTTATGAATATTCAGCACGCTTCACATCAATTACCCTTAAGTACCAATATTTACAACAGAGACTGGTTTTACAAATTACAATTCGAGTAGAATACTCAACAACATTATTTAGGAATTTTATCGAGGGAAACGAACACAAAATTTATTCAAATTATCCCGACTACATTGGGCTTAAGAACATTTCAGTAAATAATCACCGAAACAACCTCATAATAGGAGTTCAAAGGAATTATTGGTAATGAAGTCGGAAGATTTTCAAATAAAACCGAATATGGACATTTAATAGGCATTTTTCAAGATGAAGAGGCTCTCAACAGTTCAATTACGGAATGAGGGCTACATTCGAGAGCAGAGTTTCTCTGAAAAAAACATTAAAAAAAATTTATCACCTAACGAATTATGGTTACGGTATTTAAAAAATCTCACCTGTAAATAATCTTCCTCAAATATTTAGAAAAACCTATTGTTTATTATAGCTCACTCAAATGAAAATAGTTTTATTACTAGACTAAAAATTTGAATCTCGTTGACTAAAAAGCACAAAATCGGATTGGCAGCACAGGTGCATCGCATGGAAAAAGGCAATTTTTATCTGATGTAGGCATTGGATCTAACAGGTAACATCTTTGATAGGCTCACTACTATTTCTAAAATAAGATAAGAAGATAAAAATAAGAAACACCGCTTACAACACGAGAAAAACACATTTGAAACACTCTGCAAAGCAAATACGATCACTGAGTATCTCAAGAACAGGCAACACAAGAAACGTCTGCATAACAGAACCTAACAAATCTTAACAAACAAATTATATCTCATGGATTCATACTTGGGCCACTTATAGTTTACAATTAAGTGATTTCAGATTTTGAATAGGGAAAAATTACGTATTTTTGGATAGTGGATGTCAGCGAACTGAAGAAGGCAGTTTGTTCCATAAAAAATCAAGAGGAATCCGGAATTGTTAAAATATCAATGAGAGTTTTGTTGAGAATTGGAACAGGATGTTTATAAAGCCAGTTGTGGAATCATCTGTGACTGAAAGATAAACTTTAGTCGCTATTGGAAAATCTCCCTGGTACTGCTCTGAATACTTTGGTAGCAGAAATCAACCTTTCAACACTGGCTCATTTCTGTCGTTCCTTAAAAAATCGGTTGTAATCCAACTTCAGAAAGGGGGTGATCTTGTCATTATTCATTATAATTAGTTTTGATCAGTTTGGATCATACTTACAGGTAATAGTCAGATTGTGAAACATCACCTTCGGAGACGGCCAATATAAGCAGCGGTGTTCCACAGGAATAAATACTGGGACCAAAACTTTTTCTGCTTCACATAAATGATTTGGTAGTTTATAGATATCGTAGGAAAATTTTCCTTATTTGCGGACGATACAACTATATCATGACATGAAGTACCTTTTCATGGAAGAGCTATGTGAGTTACATTGCCAAAAGATCATCTCAAAAACTTGATTTTCTGTCGCAAAATGCATTTTTTTGTATTTTAGCTTATATCTCTTCAACGATTAGTCGTAGTGGGAAAACATTGGAGCTACAAGTTTGTTTTCACTATTTTTTTACGGAATATGCAAGAACCCTAGAACAAGGTAGTATTGGAATCAACATATCTAATGTCCTCCAAACACATCCCAAACATTAAACCTTATAAATAAAAATGTTCATCTACCGAACCCTCATCGACTTGACTTCCAAAACACATTCTGATGCCCAAAAATCACCCCTATTCACTAAATATGGGACACACTATTAAAACAAATATTACTTGTTGAATACTGAAAGTCAAATGGATCAACGTTTCTAGTGATGTTCAATTGTAATCTTTTGACGGAAAATCTAGCCAGTTATGATTGTATATTCATGCATTCTGTAATGGAGTACATATTCTGAGATCATTTATTCATAGTATAATGGTTCAGTATTGAGAGCACTGTAATTAATCGAAATCCAGAAGCAGTGGTCCAAGGTGTGAGCCTTGTGGAATTCCGGACGTAACTCAAAGGCTTCTTCTTTTATACTGTTTCACGTAATTTTGTGTTTTTGTAAATGGGAATCAGAAGGGCCTTTATCTACTCAGACAGAAGAGAACTGCAGAAAAGAATGTATTTGTGAGTGGTAATTTGAAGGATAACAGCCGTATGCATAGTCAATCGCCAACGACTCGCCAGAGTTTCGCCGTTCGCTTCACAAGGATTGTAATGCACAGTCGAGCTCCAAAAAAGTGACAACTACGCGATAAGTCACATTTTGGCGAAACGCTGGCGATGTACCACTTTTTTGGAGCTCGACTGTGCATCCTTGTGTAGCGAGCAGCGAAAATCTGGCGAGTCGCTGGAATTGACTCTGCATACGGCTGTAATTGTTGCCAAGGATATTTTGTATGTAAGTTGTATTTTATTTATTGCAAAGCGCTTTCGTTATCTTCAGTGCTTACCAGGAAGTAAATACTCTGATTGAAAATAATTGAATTGAAAAATTGAAAGTGAAGTTTGAGGTTATGAAATTTGGAAAACAGGAAAGTATGGAAATTTGTAAAAACATTGTTTGTTTAAATACATAGCTTATTAAGACTATGGACTAACGAAAAGACATGTTAGAGATTGAGGCCATGTGTGCATGTCAAATGAATGAAAGACTTGTGACAGAGTGTGACAAGTCAAGTGTAAAGGATAAAATAATGGTACCAACTTGAAGAATGGTCCAAAATGAATTTTGAGATCTTGAAGTATTGCCAACACAAAATGTTTAATTAAAATCAGTAATCCTTTGATGAAGGGGGAATGAATCTCTGTACAACTTTACTTGGATATTCAAGCAGTGATCATTGTTGGAAAGCTCTTTGGAAATCTCCAGTTCTTCAAACAAAACCAATCTGAGGAAATTTTTCGTCTATTTTATGTAAAATTTTTGAATGTCTGTTTGGGCTTAAGTTGTGACGAAAAAATTTTGAAAAGATTGCCAAATGCAGATTTGTCTGGTATTTTTAAGTGTTCATTAATTTGGGTAATAAGTGGTCTACAAGTTCTACCAATGTAGGAGGCAGAGCAATCAGAACAGTCAGGTTTATACACTCCGCTTCTTTTAACTTATTAATTTTTTCTTTAGAATTGACTAAATAGTTACTCAAATTGTTATAAGATTTAAAGGAAACTTTAGTACCAGGTATAGTGACTTCTATGAATTGGGAAATGTCATTACACATATTTTGATCAAAATATAGTAGACATAAGTATTTCACTGAAGGTGAATTTTCCTTAGAAATTTTGTTAAAGGCCAGTCTTCGATCTGTCCTATTTATGAATTCACTAATAAGTTCATGAATGATAGATGGTTGGTAGCCATTGTCAACAGCAATCAGTTTCAATATATTCACTTCTGTTATATAATTAATTGAGGTAAGAGGAATGTATTCAAACAAACAATGTTTTTACAAATTTCGATACTTCCTGTTGCCTGACTGGTAAGTAAGTACAATTTTCCAAAATCTTCGCTTCATTTAATACAAATAGTGTATTCAGCTTCCCACAAGGATATTTTGACTTTGGTAAAACTTGACTATCACTTTAATTTTGCAGACTTCATTTTCGATACCCGAATATTCAAACTCCAGATTCAGACAAAATTTCCTTGTACAGAGAGATGAACTGAAACAGAAAAAACCGTTGAAAGATGCTACTTTGACTGTACTATACATTCTGCCTCACAAATATAATGATTTCAGTTTTTTATGTATGTCGTGCCTTTGCCCATAGCACATTTCTCTCAATACATTTATAGAATGAATATATTCAAAGATGTCAAAGAATCTCCAACAAAAAAGTCAACTCGGACTCAATACAACTGGTTCTCAAGCAAGACAGGACGGAATGCCTTCGCTTCACTTATTTATTCCCCTGAAAACAAAAATTAGGTATTGTGATCAAGTCATAAGTTTTTGGAAGTAGATTTATCGTTGACCGCTGGAAGTAAATTCGAATTCGTGTTTCTCAAAAATTGTTCGTGTGTACGTTGACATCTTTCAAAGGATTTGTTTGCCACAAGGATTGACTTGCCAAAGAAGTTATTGGTGGATGTAT
This sequence comes from Chrysolina oricalcia, assembly GCA_944452925.2. Classification (NCBI taxonomy): domain Eukaryota; kingdom Metazoa; phylum Arthropoda; class Insecta; order Coleoptera; family Chrysomelidae; genus Chrysolina; species Chrysolina oricalcia. Next base: position 12,355,360 of record OX101818.2, on the reverse strand, counting down.
GTATTCACTACAATATTTGATTGAGATTAAGATTATGATTAAGTCAATGGGTAATAATTTAAAAAATTATATTTCAAAATACGTATTATCTTCAATATTTCAAAGTTTTATGAATCAAAAAGCGATTTTGATAGAAATATGCCATAATATGATATTTATCAAGTAAGGCACTATCCAAAAGTTTTTGATTTTTAACTAAAAAACAATTTTGTTTTGAAGATGAAACGTCTGGTATTGCTACTACAACTTGCATGTTTTCTTATGGATCTATAGCAACAAAATTTGGTATTGAAATGAAATGAGATTTATAGACAAATAGTTTCAATAAGATGAATGTTTGGAAATCATTACAGTTAGAAAAAAATTAGAAAACTGAACTCTGTTGTCTCAGCATCTTCCGTGGAGCGTCTTCAAAAACATAGGAGTCATTATGACTAGTCATATATTAACTGATTAGTGCATACATGTTTAAAAAAAATAAAAATAATAAAAAAAATTAATGTTGTTATATTATCACAATAAACATATTAAAACCTTTGGGTATTGTTACATAAAATATTTCTCTGATAAAAAATTTCTCATAAGAGGAATGTAATTATCCAAAAAGGGCAGAGGTAATTGCTTTGCAGAGCGATAATTGCACTGCAAAACATTACGTCGCTATGAAAATACTAAAAAATATCAGATAAAATTAAAAAAGTGAAAAAGTGTTAGTGTGGTATCATCTGCGAACATGGTTAGGTGACAGTCTAAAATATATTCAAAAGCGTTACAGAGAAGTAAAAAATTCCGGTTTTCGAATGTTAAAGAGGCCATGAGCGCTATGATATTTGGGGCGCATTTTAGGGCAAAAAAGTCAATTGATAACATCATATTTGGTGACGTTCGGAGTATTTTCTATCAATTCTGTAAAGATGGCATAGAAATCTATATTATATACTTACTCAAGAATGCTAATCCTGCCAATTTTCAAGGCGAAAAGCATGCCGCGTATGCTACCCGTTTACGATGTGCGCATGCTCAAAAAAAAAGAAACAATAGGAACCAACTTATGGGAAAACGCCGAAGATCAGATGATTTCATGTAACTAGTGTTACACGAAATCCCTGTTATTATTCTCAAGTGTGGTTTGGGTGGATCGTTGCCAATTTTGAGAATAATTTAGTGTTCCAATTCAGAGTTTTGTGTCGAGAGGCAATTAAACTCATGTCATTTGAATGAAAGAAATTTGTCAGCGCATTCAGACTTTTTAAAACCGAAAAAATCCTAGAGATAGATTACTCCGAATTTTAGGCGCGAAAGAAACTTATTTAATACAATAATGAACCCTATCTTACTGTGATTATAATGACCGTGCAACAGTGCTTTTTCATCAACAGGAAGACTTGTCACTAAGATCAGTCACTCTTGTCAGAGATCAGAGACGGTTTTAAGAATTTCAGATTCTCTGTTTTGGTTTTGTGAATTTCTATTAACCTTGTTCCTTAAACATATTTTCTAATTATAAAAAAAACAACTGTTTAGTGTTGTGTGGAAGTAAAGGAAAAATATCCAAAATAAAATATTTTTGGTAGATAATGAAATCTATAAGTACCTATGCTTTGCTCGAAATAGCTTAGATATCATTTTAGCTTGACAAAAAAGGCATGATTCTTGGTTATTGTCTTTATGAAGAGACCCCAGCAGAAGAATCATTTGAAACCTAGTGCAGTACCAATACTGTGTCTGCGTAAGCAAACAAATTTCGAGTATCAGCCACACCGCCTATATTATGAGTTTTAGATTCCTACAAAAAGAACTAAACATACAGAATCTCCGCAGAAAATTAATGTCAATATACCTCTGGTCTCACTTGTTCATGCACCCCTATTGTGGAAATTGCACTAAGATAACACAAACAGAAATACTCGTATAAATAGCATGTTAATCTCATCAAATGATTCAAATTAAAAGCAGTTGCGTATTTTGACATGAATCGTTCTAGAAAAAAAAAACCTCGAGCAGTCAAGCATCCAATTTTATGAATCCAATTTCAGTTGAAATTATTCATGATATTAGCTGAAATCAATTTTCATAGTTTTTGTGCTTTCAATTTATGTCCAATCTAGTTCTTGCTTAAAATTCGCACCGACGTTTTTAGGTGGTTCCGCCGTAGTTTTTATTGGGTTTATCTGCAGCTGAAAAGTGAATGCGATAACAAAAATCACTGAGTTGCTTTAGAGCGATAAATAATAATAATAACTGTACTCTACTTTCTGATGGCATTCGCTAAATATTTGGGATCATAAATATGTGAAATAGTAGGTTTTCCAACCTTATTCCCCGAGATTCCGAATTAACAACGTTTGTTGGTCTTCACAAGTACCATAATAATTTACTACAACAAGGCCTGTTACAAAAAACACTAATGACGCACATGCGTATAGCGGACTAGTCTGAACTTTTTACAACTCTTTGACATAGGATTTGGCGTCTTATTTACATAAAGTTTTTTTGCTTTTGTTTGGAAATGCAGATAGTTTTCTTCAAAACGTGTTTGTGACCCAACCCTTACCGATAATGGATACAAATCCTGAAACCGGCATACAAGTGATTTCCCATTCAAAATCAGAAGAAATTGTTGCTCTCAAACAAGAAAAAGGAAAATTATTTTTATAGAATTTTTGCAGTGGTAGTGTAGTTTTCTGTTACACGTGTTTTAATGAAACTTCAATTATTGTTGGTAATGTTTTGCAATATAAACATCAAAACGTGGGCTGAACGTCTGTCTTTCACTAATCCCGAAGATTTCCTTGGGTTTTAGAACATAAATCATTACCTACCTTCGTCATATGTGATGATTCCAATAGATTTAATGCGTATAGAGAAAGAGATGTATCTAGGATGTATTGGTTACCGAATCATAAATTTCGATTGAATGCTATAAGATGTCGTATTATTGAAATTAAATTCGTCGTTAACTTTCCATTTAAGTCCGACGAAATTTATTTGGAGGCCCACACTTTGTCAATAAGTTATAAGTTTTCATTATCGACTTGTAAGTAGTTTCAATTAAAAAAGGCAATCAAAGTGGATTATGGCAGAGCTATTTTTAGATATAACCGATCTGCCAATTCATTAGGATTAGATGATAATTAACTAAAAGTGAATGATGTAGGTGGCGTTCTCACAAGATATTTAAACAACTAACCTCATTTTAAAGCGCATGAGAACAGGTTGGAATGATTCATGTTTGGATATTTTAAATTCGTTGGAAAAAATCTGAGTGAAAAAAACCACCACTTATATTGAAAAATCTTGGCTGAATTGCAATTACATTCATCAGAAATATGAATATCCCGGGTAATTCAAATTCGAGGGCCACCATTGGAATTTCGGAAACTATAAGAGATACGAAAATGGTTAAATTGTGGAAATTGATGAAGGACATCAAAATAAACAGCAATTTACATTGCCATTTTGTCCCCGCTATACGATGATATTTTCAGATTCATCATCCGACGTTTCATCTCTTGGCCACCATCATCAACTTTATTTTCTCTATTGTGTGTCATATTGAATTGTTACAAATTAAAATAGAGTTTCATTCTTATTCCAACGATGAGTAATAGTGATTCTTTTTTATGTCACAACAACACAACGACAACATTAAAAAAAAAGGTTTTTGTTGGCTTCGATTCCATCAAATAACACTCGTCATACTAATCGATTTGTTGTAACCCCATTATCTGCCACGTCTGCGTTGTTACTCTCAAAGTGATAATTTTCGTGGAATGTTTTTTTTAAATAAGAAACGAGAAATAATTTGATCAAACTGGTTTTTAATGAACTTTATTGAAAATATCTTTCTCTAACTACATACGAACGAAAGAAATAACAACACTGACGACGAAAAATCTGAAACATCCAAGCAACTAACTGTTCAACATTTCTGCCTTTTTCCTAAATACATAGACGTGCTTGTCGTCCTAAATTGTCAACAGCCCTTACACTATTCCTTCTTCTTATTGAACAACACTGTTCAATTATCAAAAATAAATTATCAAAAATCAAAACATAATTCTGCTGTTTGGTCACAGAGGGCACTTGCAATTGCGTCCTCTGATATTTTGAGGAACGTTGCACAAGTATCTGTTAGATTTAATTCAATACCCGTCATGGTCTTAGCCAGGGGAGCAGTTGTTTTCTAAAGTGTTCATCATCGGTCGGCAACGACTGTTCGTTATTAAACGATCTCCCAAAGAATTTTGTTTTCTTCACTTTTCAATTATGTTTCTCCTATAAGATACTTAACATTATCGAATTTTTGTTGGCCATAAACCTGGTTTTTTAATGTGAGGTCAGGCGACCTTGCTGGCTAACTCACATTTCACATTACCATTATTTCCAATCCACCTTTCTGGGAATCTTTCTTCTAGGTATTCACATACTGTTCTGGCATTATGTGGAGGGACAGCGTCATGTTTAAACCAATATCGCTTTGAATTTACGAGATGAAAAATAATAATACTCAAAAGTGCATCGGAGAAACTCCAGACAAGTTTCTCCATTAAAAAAAATAAGAACAAAGGATTTGATCTCCACAAATTCCAGCTCATACGTTCAAACTGAACCGTACCTGTGGCCGAACTGCTCTAAACTCTTTGGGATTGTTCAGACTCCAGATGTGGTCATTATTTCTATTGATCAATTAGTGAAAGTCTAAATAACGTTTGAGAGAAATTGGGGGAAATCATTTCTATTCATTAGCCAATTACATACGCCAACCTCCGTCCAGGATCACCTGGGTATAATGTTTGGCAAAAATGAATTTTGTAGCATTTTAGACGATATTTTCTGAGCTTCCTCCAGACACTTGTTTGTGGCGCACCTGCATTTGAAGCAACTTCATGTGTTGAAACTGAAACTGACGGATTCATATTTTTTTGAATAATAATAATAATAATAATAATAATAATAACTTTATTCACAAAAATATACAGATATTGGGCATTAATAAAACAAAATATGTGAACAAAGTGGTTTAGCGATAAGAGCACAGCTCTTGTTTCGCAAAAAGTGATAACTGGAAATGAGTTAGATAATAATAATAATAATAGCAGTAGACGAAATATTGTGATAGATAAAACCTTAAACAAATAATATAACATATTATAAAAGTAAATTAATGATGTACAGGTAAATACAATCTTAGACAAATATGAATAAAATTATGCTATATACATTATAGTAGAAAAAAGTTAGTTAGATCAAATACTAAACAAAGGTAATAGATAAAATTTTGGACAAACTAATATGACTAGACTAACAATCAGTGGAAATATATAAAACATTAGTCAACTGTGACTAAAAGTAAGATACTTATGTACAATACAGTAAAAAATCGAAAAGAGTTCATGGATAAAATAAAATAAAGTGCCTGTCTTTTTCGAGAATAAATTTCTTTATTTGCTTTTTGAATATTGGTTTCGATTGAAGATTTTTTATTTGTTCAGGTACAGTGTTGTATAGCTTTATTGACATGAACGAGTATGCTCTTTGTGAAATTGACTTTCTCACAGTTGGGTAGATAAGTTTGTCGTGATGTCGTTGTATTGGTGGTTTCGTGGTGTTGCTTTAGTTTTACTGAAATGATACTTTACGTTTGCGCAAAAATAATATAATTGCCTCATGTCCATAACTTTACATTCCTTGTACAGAAGATCCGACGAAAAACGCGAATTTTTAAACATTATCAATTTCATGAACCTCTTTTGTAATACCTCTAAGGGATTGAGGTGTACACGCAGAGCTGCTCCCCATGCCGTAATAGCATATCTCAGATGGCTTTCCACTAGGGCACCATATAATTGTTTAAGTTCCCTGAAAGGTAGGCAATTTTTCAGGACACGGAAATTGTAAAGGATTGTCTGGAGCTTTTTTGTTGTATATTTTATTTGAGAGTCCCACCTTAAATTTCTATCTATGTATACGCCCAGGTATTTGATTTCTCTCAAAGACTCTATTTTTAGTGTATTTCCTTCTTCGCCGACTTCAAGAGTTTCAAATGGACAATCACTGGATGAATTGCAGCTGAAAGGAAGAAAGTTAGTTTTTTCCAGATTCACTGTTAGGAGCCTCTGGTCAAACCATTTTTTAAGCATATGGAAATCTGCTTCCACTTTATTTTTCAAGTCGAGCCAAGTGTCTGCCTCATAGTATATTGCGGTATCGTCTGCATAACCAATAATTTTTCCAAAGCTGTTCACATGGAATAATTCATTTATATATAAATTGAACAGCAGAGGACCCAGTACCGTTCCTTGTGGGACTCCACATTCGATTTGTTTTTGATTGCTCATTGTATCTGCAATTCTCACCTATACCTATAGATTGTTTATGCTGTTCATATTTCAAATAATTATCCAGATAAAGTCCACGCTATTTCAAAGTCATTTTCTACGATGTTATTGTACTACGGAATGTCTTCAATTTGACGTCTAAAAGATATCGTGTTGGTTTTTCTTATGTTGAATGAAGTACATTGGAATCACACCAATCTTTTTCATATAATTTGATCCAGATCACTTTTATTTTTTTGAAGCCAAAATCGGTAAAAACAGTAAAAGAACCCGATATTTGGATGTTCAATAGGTCATTTATTTATAATAAAAAGAGATTTGGTCCGAGTATAGAACCTTCAGGTACTACACATTTAATATTCTTCAATACCCGACCCAAAGCTCCCTGGATTACAGATGTCATAAAAAAATACAAACGCTCAAAACAAGAGGCTCACTTTAACTATTACAAGGAATTGCGTAACGAAACTAAGCGGGCAATTATAAGGAAAAAAAGCGCATCTGCAGTTAAAAGTCAGTCAAAATAAATACAACCGTGCATTCTGGAAAGAAATGAAATACCTGAACATTAACTCGAAAAATCAAGCTTACATTCTACCTGCACATTTGAGAATTCCGTCCGATATCAATGATTACTTTGTGAATTCATCTAAAAGTGACATGTCTCCTGATGCCGATACTCTGAACACTAAACCCGGTGTTAATGAATTCACTTTTACAACCACTTCGGATCTAGAAATTTATAAGGTACTTCAGTCTATCAAATCCAAAGCCTACGGTGTCGACAAAATCAACTGGGCCATGCTATTGAACTGTTGTCCTGTAATTATTCCAGTTGTCTCCCACATCTTCAATTTCTGCATCACCCGCAATGTTTTTCCAATGAATTCTTTCATTATCCCCTTACCTAAAACAGCAAATCCCACTGACCTCAAATCTTTTCGTCCTAATAAGCATACTCTGCACGCTTTCGAAGATGTTTGAAAAAATTATCTTTGGGCAACTAAAAGCTCATTTAGATTCAAACAACATCATTCCTAAGTGCCAGTCGGGATTTAGAGCCCAGAACAGTTGTCTCACTGCACTCCTGAAAGTCACCAACGACATCTTTAGCGCAACCGACAAAAAAAACTGACAGCTCTAGTTTTGCCAGATTATACCAAGGCCTTCGATCGAAAAAAACACGTGTTACTGCTAGCTATCCTGCACTACATTGGTCTCACGGTCCGATCAGTTGATTTACTGCGAGCCTACCTTTATAACCGTATGCAAGCTGTTTCATTGGAGGGAGATTGTTGACTTCTTGAAATTAGACAATGGAGTGCCTCAAGGCTCTATACTGGGTCCCATTCTGTTCATTATTTATACACATGAATTTCAAAACTGTATGAAGTTCAGCAATTGTCACCAATATGCGGACGATACCCAATTATACATTTCATTCTTCGAACCAGGCTCCCTCTAGCTAACATCCAGTTGAACACAGATCTAGAATCAAATTCTGTCTTTCCTTCAATCCATCCATGCTTTTCGGTAGGAAAGATTCAAGTAAACGATGTAAAAACCTGCTGTCTATCAAAATTGGAGCTGACGCCGTTGGGGTAGTGGACAGTTCGAAAAATCTTGTATGCATTTTAGACTCTTCACTCAACTTTCACGGTAACATTAATCTTGTCATTTGTCGCGCGTTTCGCAACTTGAAATTGATATGCTCAAATAGGAAAATACTGGATAAAAAAAGTAAAATCATCTTGTGTGAGTCATTAGTTCTCTCCCACTTGAACTACGCAGATATAATCTATAGTCCTGCCATAACTCAAAGAGATTTGAGGCGCCTACAAATGGTTCAAAATTCAAGTGTGCGTTTAATTCACAGCCTGAAAAAACGTGATTACATATCCGCTCCGTTGAGAGAAATTGGTTGGATTGATATTCACAACTTCACAGTTGCGCATTATTTCCTTGTATAATAGAAACTAAGAACCCACCGTACCTTCGTGAGAAAATTACATTTAGAACTGATGTTCATCGCTTAAATGTTCGTTTCAAGTCTAGACTTACACCTCCTCTGCACAGAACGAGTCAGTTCCGTTCGTAATTTTCTTATAACATAGCCAGGCTTCACAACAGGATTCCAAATGATTTAAAGAATTTGTCCATCTCTGGTTTCAGAATAAATCTTAAAAAAATTACTTTTATGAGAAGAGTTTTCTCCTTAAGGACCCCGCAAACTCATTATGGAATTTGGGTCCCGGTGGATTTTTTTGTATTTTTGGTATGATGTAGTCCATATAATTCTCAACCAATGTTACCATTGCGCCAACCCAAAAAAATTAACAGTTTTGCTGCTAGGGGGCGTTGAAATCATCCCGTGCGCAGATTAGACTATTTATTTTTGAACCCGTTAACAATATTTTCAATTGTTTCATTGTTGCTGATGTTGTACAATATTGTACAGTTTTATAAAAAAAAATCTTACCCCCTCCCATTTTTTCCCCAACTCCTATTATGAAACGCAAAAAAAATATTTCTCGAGTGCCTTGAAATGTATCGTCGAATGTTTGAATATGCCTAAATAAGGGAAATAACAGTTTTTTATGATTGTCCCCCCACCACCCAAATGACACAAAACGAAAAAAATTCGGTGGATTTTTCTGAATTTTTGATATGATGCAGTTCATGTTATTTTGATTAGAAATGAATCGGGTGACAAACCCCAAAAATGAATAGTTTTGATGCTAGGGGGCGTCGAAATCATACCTTGCTCAGAATAAACTATTCTTTATTATAGGCGGAAACGATATCTCTACGTATTTTTATTTCATTTTGTGCCAAACAATTGTGTAAATTTTTATAAATTGAAAATATAAATCCTCCCCCTCATCCCCAACCCCTATTTCAAAACATGAAAAAAATTAATTCAATCACCACCTCAAATTCAAATTGGGATGTATAATTTTTATTAATTTTCAAGATATTCGCCCAATTAATTGATATTAAAATACTTACATGAACTACGCCCTACTAAGAATACAGCGAACTCCACCAATATTTTTCTGAAGGGAGGGAAAGGTGAAATTAAACAACTGTACGATTTCCTCAATTTCAGCTGATTAAAACATTTATTTAGATAAAGCAAAGTCTGGAATAATTTTTTTTCATGTTTCAAAATAGGGGTTGGGGATAAGGAGGAGGTTTTAGATTTTCAATTCATGAAAAATTACACAATTGGTCAGCATAATCTAAACTAAAATACGTAGAGCTATTATTTCCGCCTATAATAATGAATAGTCTATTCTGAGCAAGGTATGATTTCAACGCCCCCTAGCATCAAAACTATTCATTTTTGGGGTTTGTCACCCAATTTATTTCTATTCAAAATAACTTGAACTGCATCATATCAAAAATTCAGAAAAATCCACCGAATTTTTTTCGTTTTGTGTCATTTGGGGGGTGGGGGGATAATCATAAAAAATTGCTATTTCCCTCATTTAGGCATATTTAAACATTCGACGATTCATTTAAAGGCACTCGAGCAATATTTTTTTGCGTTTCGTAATAGGAGTTGGGGGGAAAAGGGGAGGGGTTAAGAATTTTTTTTATAAAACAGCACAATATTGTGCAACATCAGCAACAATGAAACAAGTGAAAATATTGTTACCGGATTCAAAAATAAATAGTCTAATCTGCGCAAGGGGTGATTTCAACGCCCTCTAGCAGCAAAACGGTTCATATTTTTGGGTTGGCGCAAAGTAACATTGGTTGGGAATTACATAGACTACTTCATACCAAAAATTCAAAAAAATCCACCGGGACCCAAATTCCATAAGGTGTTTGCGGGGTCCTTTGCTTTTGTTTTAGATGAATTAAGTATTTGTTGGATTTATTTATTACCTGGATTTGAATCTAATCAACTTTGTATGTCTTTAGTTATTTAACTTTTTCTTTCTTCCTTTTGTGTAATTTGAGCACTTGAAAACTTTTTGATATCGACACACCTTGCGTTTAGTTTGTTAGCCTATTTGTATTCGATGGATGAATGGAAGAAAGCACCTGTTCCATACATTAACTGGTTGCGAACCAGAGCTAACTCTGCCGTTTGGTAGGTAGTTATCTAGTACACACTGTATCTTTTCTGAATGGTTCACTAGTCACCAGTAAAAGCGTTTATTATTAATATTATTATTATTAATTCTGGATTTGGAGACATTGTCATACACTATAAAAAAACAGATGACTACTTTCCTGGTACTACAACTGACAAAAATACTTTCAAAATTCAGAATTGGAATTCTTGAAAATGTTTCTGTTACCATTTTCCACAGACAAAAATGTTTGAGGGCCCTTTTGGATATGTCATCTCTGACTTTCTGTGCCATATCAAATACTTTCATACCCTTTCGCTACAGTTACAAAGATAAATACAACGATTTGTACTTAAACAACAGCGTTCTAAATAAGACTTTACCTGGGATTCTAAAAACTGCAAATTCCACTTATTTTGAAACAATAAATTCAAATTGAATTTTCCAAAAATGGCTTCATTAGAGTCAACACTTTGGCAAAGAAACGATACTGGTTTCAGTAATTTGTTTTTGACCCAACCATTTTTGTATATGAGAAACCCAATTATAATACTTATTACAAACAAATATTTGTTCTCGTTTGGATGACATCACAATATTTACGATAATTCCAATCGAGCTTCGGAACTCCCCTATGAATTAAATCCAAGAATTCAATGTATATCTATTTAGGGACTAAATAGGCTATAAATTTCATTAATACTCAGATATGCTAATGCATTAGAAGAGTTATACGAGAACGAGAACTTTTATACCATTATAATAAGCAATTATAAAGATTGGTATGCCGTCCTGCACTTTTCATATAAATAAGATAATGGATTTCTGTAAGAACATAAAACACAATTGATTCTTTTCGTGTTGAACATGTGGGCTTGGAAGTGAGAAATTCAACAGACCTGTGATGAAAATACAAGTTGATTGTAACGTGATTTTTTATTGTTGTGGTGATTTCTCTTTAAGAGTGTAATGGTTTTCTTATTCAAATACATAATTTTTGTTGTTGACAGATTGCTGAGTCCTGATTTTGTTATTTGGAAGAAATCACGTATTGCTCCAATAGAATAGTTGTCAGAATTTAGGCCAAAAAATGACATTTATGAGAAATAATTCATAAAGTTTTACCATTTATTTATTTATTTATTTTATGCACTAGCGGGTGGTAAAGTACACTTTACCGCCCGGTTTGCCGGGCGTAAAGTGGCACTTTACCGCCTGTGGGCGCATTATGGCCCGGCGGGCCGTAAAGTAGACAAAATTCTCAAATTGTCTATACTCACACATCATTTCATGCAATTCCTAACACGAATTAGAATCATTTCAGTTCAATAGAGCAATACTCTTTCTAACATTTGTTCATAATCGTTGGCAGTTTTTTCGGTGATGATCTATTTATTTGAAATAGATTCTCCAATATAGCACTCAGCTACTATAGTTTCACTTTCCTCATATTATGTTACCCTTAGTTATTGTATGCATAACGTATGAAACGTGTAGACCATTGCAATTCAAGTCAGTATTTGTGATTCGCGCTATAAAACCGCTAGTGCATAAAATTTTGTATGTATCACGTGCGTAAAATGCGTTTAAGGCCTTCGGCGTGTGATGGCCCTCGGCTAACGCCATCGGGCCATCATCCACGCCGCAGGCCATAAACGCCTACTTTACGCCCTTGATACATAAATAACTATAATGAGCATGGTCACTCAACAGAGCTTAAGGAGCTTGTCCTATAACAGAGTGACACAATATAACAAAATGCATTATAAATGAGACTGAAATCATACAAAAAACCTAAAACTAACTTATACCTAAAAGGAGAAACAGTGTATATAATATATATCAAAGAATTTCATGATCTATTCTAGTAGATAATTATAATTTGAACACAGAAGAGTTTTGAGATGCTTAAACAGGTTTATGGGATAATGAAAAATGTCTAAGCAAAATTATAGGAATCGTATTAACGGAGAGTTATTTTAGTAATAACTATTGAAAGTTTTTGTGTAGAAAATTAGTCTACTTCTTGTGATGCAGGGATTGCAATTAAATGAACTCTCAGAAATTATTGAATATTTTGTATGTGAACAAATAATATGTCGGAAAATTCCCTCCTGATAAATAGACGATCAAGTTTGAAGAATCTGAGGTTATCATCATAAGATTCGAAATGTCGATGGCGAAAATATCTGTAATTTAAAATTTTAACAATTTTTTCTGGACATATTCGATACATACTTGTCATAAACAGGGTTCCATATAACGCAATTATATTCCAATATAGGTCTTATAGGAGTTATACATTGTCACGACATGATTTAGAAAATCTTTGGTATGTCTCAAAATAAAGTCGACAGTTTTCAATGAGAGTTTTTTATCCAGGATAACCCCCAGGTCCCTTACTTCATCTTCAGATTTCAGTGTCTGATTTTGTAAGTAGAGATCGGTTGCTAGGGGAGTTAAACACCTTGAGAAGAGAATTTGGGAACATTTCCGTATATTGAGAAAAAGCCTATTGGTTGTACAATACTTTGAAAAACGATTCAGATCGTTATGAGCGTCCATGTAGTCCGAGTTGTCCTTGATTTCTTTTGTATATTTTTAGATCATCCGCATATAGTAATATTTTAGACGCAGTGAAAAATTCTTCGATGTCACTTAAAAAAATACAGAAAAGTAAGGGACCTAGGTGTGACCCTTGTGGTACACCTGATGTGATCAGTGTTTTATGCGATTGAAAGCTGTTCAACACGACATATTGGTATCAGTCATAGCAGTGTTTTTTCTTAGCACCAGGAATAAAAATCAAAAGAGTACCCATCAATCCAGTGGATGAAACATCCCCTAATTCGCAAAAAAGTAACCGCGATGTGGATTTCGCATTTCGAATACAGTGGCCGAAAGAAAATTATTGAATAGTAAAATCAAAAATATTCTACTTTAAATTCAAGTAAACAGCTTTCGAAGAAGACAGTGGCATCGCCGGTTGATTCCAACAAAACACCAGCCCCAACTTCTGTTCTAAAGCTAATAAAACAGGTTGGATGAAAGAAATGTCATTACAGTTGAAAAAGGATTTCAAGAAAATATTCAAATTTTTAAAAGTTCTTTGTTTTTCACACAATACATATTATTTTTATGTTTTAGTTACCCAACTAGTTTATACGAGGATATATTGAAAAATTCTTAGCCTGCTATAGAACCAAACAAAATTTCAATGTCAAAATATTTTATTACTCAACATATTCTCCTCTTAATTGGATACATTTATTGAAGCGAACCTGCAACGTCTCTAGACCTTTCAAAAAAAATGTTTCTTCTTGCTATGCAAACCAGACCTCCACAGCTTTTATTACCTCCTCGTTGGAAGAAAATTTACGACCTTTTAAACTTTTTCAGTTGAGGAAAGAGATGATAGTCGGACGGAGCCAAATCTGGTGTATAAGAGGGTTGTTCTAGTAATTCAAATTCTAAATCACGAGTTTTTTGCATGGCAACATGAGATTTGTGTGCAGGGGCGTTGTCCTGCAAAACAAAACTCCTTTGGATAGCTTTCCGCGTCTTTTCTCTTTAATTTTCTCCCGTAGAGTGGTCAGTAATGTCGAATAGTAATCTCCAGTTTTTGTTCTACCCTTATCCAAAAAATCAATCATGATTACTCCATTGCAATCCCAACAAAACTGAAGCAAGAACTTTTCCAGCAGATTTTTGGACACGAAACTTCTTAGGTCTTGGAGAACCGGAGTGTCGCCATTCCATCGATTGTTGCTTTGTTTCTTGATCGTAGAAATGTACCCAAGTCTCATCCATAGTAACAATTCGGTTTAAGAAGTCTACATCGTTTTCAAATCGAGCACAGATCGAACGCGATGCTACTACCCTTGCACGCTTTTGGTCAACATTCAAACATTTGTGGATCCATTTTGCAGCAATTTTTCTCATGTCCAAATTGACTTGAACTATATGATGAACGCGTTCGTATGAAGTATTGAGTGTTTCAGATATCCGTTTTAGCCCAATTCTACGGTCTGTTAAAATCATGTTATGAACTGCATTGATATTTTCGGGGACTTACACAGAAACTGGCCTTCCAGATCGGTCATCATCTTCAATGGAAAATTTACCTCTTTTGAAGCTTGCAGTCCAATTTTTCACGGTCGCATACGAAGGACATTGATCACCAAGGTTATTAAGCATATCTTCGTTAATCTGCTTACCTCTTAACCCTTTTAAATACAGGTACTTGATGATGGCTCGATATACTCCAATTTTTCGATTTTCACAATTTCGGTGGACATATTTTTTCTTTTAATTTATTGGGTAATTCTGGTTTACTTTTTTGACGTCAAACTTTACACTGTCACTTTTAATAAGTTATTGTTCGTTGCTATGGTAACGCAATATTTTGTTTATGCAGGGAACTGGTCTAGGCTAACTATATATCAATACATCCTCGTAAACGAAATCTTGTTTTTGAAAAGTTTTTTTTTTAACGTTTATTTAATTTTTTTATGCTATGTAGGATTTTCTTTAATAAAGAACAATATAAATACAAATGAAACATATAATAATACAAAGTATGATATGAAAGGAGCGATTAAGTGCCTTCCTGCTCATAGAACAGAACGTAGGCATCTCCGCTCACGAGGGATCTAGATGAAATTGGGTTCACTTGGGTATCATTATATTCCTGCCACGTGCTCGTGTACGGATGTCTACAGTAGGCTGTAATTTTTTACTTATCCTCGTTAGAATTTTTCAGTGGCATGCGTATACTTGCTATCCCTTCTCATCAAGCTTCCCGAATCGTACCCATTCTTAACGGATATATACAGATCAAACTACGAAAATTATTCGACTTACCGATGTTTTCACAATTTTTCCAAATTGTTAAAATTTTCTCTTTGCGAGTTTTTTTCGAGAATTAAAGGATCGAAGCACAAAATTACAAAAAAATTCGAATTCCTAGCAGGTGGACAGTGGGGTAAAATAATTCGAAATTAAATGATGCGGCTGGTTGTCCGATTTTTTTCAATATTTTTACGAAGTTTTATGATTTTACTTTCGCGAGTTTTTATAGTACTTTTCCATGTCTTAATCGTTCTATCTAGCTTTCAGGAGACATTTATTGCAATTAAATTATGTGATTATCAGATGTTATTCATTATTTTAACGGAATTTTCCGAATTAATATTTGCGAGTTTATAGAACATTTTTCAAGAAGGACCTCCAAGATAATATATTATTGCAGTGTCATTGAAGATACATACAGGGTGGCCCACCTCTCCTCAAAATTTGATTGGAAGTTATTAGACACTTGATGTACTCTCTAAAATTATTTTCGAGAATACATGGTGCACCGTAAATCCAGAACACAACATTTGGTACCTTTTTCAAATGGATCATCCTGCAATTCTTTAATTTTCGTGGGCTTCACAAATCATTTTTATTTTCAGGGATCAGATGCAACGTTTTCAAGATATTCACACTTTAATAACATTTAACGAAACATAATAAACGAGGAAAAAAATTCAACAAAATCGTATTATGAGATATAAATGGAAAAATCTGGGTATTCAAGTACCCAAGCTATGTGCCAAAACATACCTTCATGATATAGAACACCCTGTATGTAGCTTTATATTCTGAGAGCTCATTTAATGAGCTAGTCAATGGTGCCATGAATTATTTTCTAATGATACTTTTGATGGGTTGGTAACGATTCAATTGAAAACTTAACAATTTTATTCAAAACTACAAACTAATTTAATTTTTTTTTCTTGGCTACGTTGCATGTGCTCCCTGAAAATGAAAATAGCCCATAGGAAGCAGATTCTGAAAATGTATGAACATACAGGGTGATCCATTTTAAGAAGATACCAAATGTTGTGCCCCGGTGCACCTGTTTACTAGAGTAGCACTTCCAGAATTCAATAACTTCCAATCAGATTTGTTCCTCAATTTTCATTAGCCTAGCAGCAATGGTCCGAGTGAGGATAGGTGGAACATCCTGTACCCAATGCAATTGGTTCGGGGACGGATTTGACCACATAAACAAATTGAACATTTATAAAATCAGTTGTGAATATAATAATTTAGACGATGTCGAAATACCCGACTTTATGCAAGCCAGAAGAAGCAGATCGAAATTGAGATATATTTCTAATCAAAACTGAATAAAATTTAAGGTTGAGATGTTATAATGTACGAGAAGTACTGAATAGATGTTATGATTTGAGTTTCAACTATAAAAGATCCCGCACGAAAACATGTGGAAAATTAGCTATCGGTCAAATTGGCTGAAATTTTATTATGTTATAGTGAGGTGGGTTAATTGAAAAATGTGCGAGTTTAAATGATTTTGTATGTGTCGAGATATAAGTGGCCCAAGTTCGTAAAAATGTCGTTATTGGGTAGGAGTGAAAAAGAAAAAAACTGTTTTGTTAGTCGAAATGAGACAAATTTTTTATTATTTATTATTGAATTTGTAATACATTGTATGATAAATAATAAAAGGTTAATATTTAATTCATAAGGTGATATATGATTACATAGGTTATAAGACCTGTGAGTAATCATGTGTTTTTTCAATACACATATAATCTAAATACTAAAAGAATATGATTTAAAAATTTAATTACAAAAATACATATAGGTAATTATATAAACATAACCGAATCATCAGTCTTAAATTTCACTCAAATGCTTAATGACTTTTCAATATTTTCAATGTTCTCAACTGTCCAAATTTTTATACATTTTGCAAAGGATTTTTTACATAATTTTTTCAATTTAATCGGATCAAATTAAATACTCTACACCCTATATTAATAGCATGATGCTGCAATAAAGTGTGAGAAAATTTTTGTGACTTTAGATTTTTGTTAGATTTTGATCTTGTATTATGGTGATGGTTAATTGGTTGTAAAGACGAATTATAATTTTTGAGATAAGTACAAGATTTTTTATAAAACAAGGCTCTAACTGTAAAAATTTTGTATTTGTGAAATAACAAATTTGATGAGAATTTAAATGGTTTGTTAAACATAATTTTAAGTACATATTTCTGAAGACTAATTATTGATTTTAAAGTATTAAAATAAGTTCCACCCCAAGCAATTATTCCATAAGACATAATAGATTCAAATAAAGAATAATAAAACATAAGTAAAAGTTTTCGACCAATTATGTTCTTAAGTAATCGAAATTTGCAAAGCGTCATTCTCAATATTTTTGCAAGTTTTGATATGTGAGTGTTCCATTTAAAATTTTTAGGTGATTGGTCTCATTGCAGGAAAACGTAATAAAATTTGATTTCTTCAAATTTAGTGTCAACAGATCAAAATCGAAGTTGTTTTTCAGAACTGAAACATCAATTCAGCCTTCGACACTGCTTCTTCCCATGAGTTTCCACTAACAATAATGACAGTATCATCGGCGTAAGAAATAATTTCACCAGAAATTTTCGTTTTCAAAATTTCATTAACATATACCAGAAAAAGTAATGGTCCCAATACTGTTCCTTGCGGAATTCCACAAGTCATCTGTAGACTATGACTAGTGGAATTAGCAATTTTAACAACTTGTTGTCTATCAGTTAGATAACTTCTAAAGAGTTCAAGGCACACTCCTCTGATACCATAATTGAATAGTTTTCCTAAAAGTTTGGTATGTGAAACAGTGTCAAAGGCCTTTTTAAGATCTAAAAATATACCAATAGTATTTTTATTATCATCTAAATTTTTACTAATATGATGAGTCACCTGAAAAATGGCATTATCGGTTCCCATACTTTCTCTAAATCCATATTGCGAAGAAAAACGAATTTTGCCCCTTTCCAAAAATTCAGTAATACGTGTTGAGGCATTTTTCAAGTAACTTCCCAATTGAGTTGATTAAAGATATTGGCCTATAGTTATTACAATTCCTTTTATCATCACTTTTGTAAATTGGAATAAGATTGGAATTGGAACAGAT
This sequence comes from Chrysolina oricalcia, assembly GCA_944452925.2. Taxonomy (NCBI): domain Eukaryota; kingdom Metazoa; phylum Arthropoda; class Insecta; order Coleoptera; family Chrysomelidae; genus Chrysolina; species Chrysolina oricalcia. Next base: position 12,336,957 of record OX101818.2, on the reverse strand, counting down.
TTTTTCAAAATTTTAGGAAAATTTCCAGTTGTGATACTTAAATTGAATAAAAATGTTAGAATGATGGAAATGTATTTATCAGAACTCGTTAACATGTCCAATTAAAATTTCATGAATGATAGTAGATTAGGGTGTATACGGGGTATAGTCAAAAAAGTCGTTTTTCGGGATATTCTCACTATTCGAGAAACAACTAGTTTTATTTTTTTGGCAAGACAACATAGCTTTAGTTTATTCTAGCTAATAAAAAATGGTACTGATTCTTTATGACTCTCTCTGTTTGAAATATGAATTTTAAAAATATTGGATTATACCCCTATACTGAAAACAATTGATAGGTCGGTTTTTAATACAAAAAAAAATTATCACTGCGGTTTATTGAACAAAAAATAAGCTAACTTTTTGATGAATTTAGTTGTTCAATATTACCTTTCATTTAGATACAGGGTGCGTGACATTTTTTTCTTAGGTCATTTACAAAGTTTTTATTGAATATCTCAAAAACTGTTTCGTTAATTTCGATCTAATTTCACTCATACTATTTTGGAAGACTTGAATATTATACATGATAGTTTTGTCAACTTTGTATGCTGCGTTTCTAAAATATACCTTTTAAAAGTTTACGGTTTTAAGATATATTACTATCGATTAAACAAAACATTAGGGAACCTTTTGATAAGTTAAATTCAGTTATATAACTTTTCAAAATCAATTACTTGATACTTTGAACAATACAAACTACACTCAACAACAAGACCAATACCCCAAAACTCAAGAACAAATTATAACTAACGACTTTAACTCCCCCAAATATATTAATACCGTAAACTTCAAAAATGATTATTTTAGAGACGCAAATACGAAGTTGACAGAAATCTCCTATATAATAGTCAACATTTTCAAAATACACAAAATGTCAACAAATTTTGATCTTGAATAACTTTTTTATTTTCGGTCCGATTTTTTTAGCTTTTTAATAAATGGAAGGTAATTTGTCCTAAATTATTTCTTATCGAACAGATTTCCTAACACACAAAGTTATGTTTCTATCATCTGAGTTTAAGACACCCTGTGGTGAAATACAGCTTTTGAATGACACTCAAACTCCTGTATGCAAGCTTCGTACATTCCCTATACATTGCTTCTTCATTCATTTCGATATCATGACTCGTTTCAAAGTTATGAATTATTGAATAAAGCATTGCATTTTTTCTTCATATTCGTCTTTTTTAATGATCACCATTTCCATGAAAACATTTGTTCCACTTTGTTTATTATTTGACAGTTGTGTTAATATCATAACGTCAGTATGAGAACACTTTTATTCGTTTTATCAATAGTTTTGAGTAAAGAAAACTGTGCTAAAGCATTAGAGGATTGGAATAACATGCCACATGAATACATTCGAACGCTAATTCGTTGAATGCCTCGGAGAATGGAAGCTTTTGTCCAAGCTAGAGGAGGCAACACCCGATATTAAAAAATTGGTTGAGTGTTTTTTTCTTAGATTATAATCTAAGGTTTTCTTTTCAACCTTAGATTACAATCTAAGTTTTCAACCGTTCGCTACTTATGTTATCGTTTATAGACTACAAGCCCATATAACAATTTGGAGGGGTCATTTGACCCAGGATAAAACATATTCAGAACGATGCTGCTATATGAAAAAATTACTCTAGGCACTATGCCGTCAATTCTTGATGGTGCAAATGACTGTAATAATAATAATAATCATTTTTCATCTGAAGATGTGCTTTTCCGACAAAATATTCTTGTACGGCATTCCTCACGTTGGTAGATTATGAAATAATAATCTCCTAGAACCTACTCCCGTACAAAATTAATGGGACCGGAAGCCAGAAAAAAAATTCAATATCCGAAAATTAAAAAAAAAAAAACCTGGATTTTACAGCGAACCTGTAACGTCACTAGACCTTTAAAAAAAATGTTTCTTCTTGCTCTGCAAACCATACCTCCACAGCTTTTATTACCTCCTCATTGGAAGAAAATTTACGACCTTTTAAACTTTTTTTCAGTTGAGGAAAGAGATGATAGTCGGACGGAGCCAAATCTGGTGAATAAGGGTGGTGTTCTAGTAATTCAAACCAAAAATCACGAATATTTTGCATGGCAACATGAGATTTGTGTGCAGGGGCGTTGTCCTGCAAAAACAAAACACCTGTGGATAGCTTTCAGCGTCTTTTCTCTTTAATTTTTTCCCGTAGAGTGGTCAGTAATGTCGAATAGTAATCTCCAGTTATTGTTCTACCCTTATCCAAAAAATCAGATTACTCCATAGCAATCCCAAAAAAGTGAAGCAATAACTTTTCCAGCAGACTTTTGGACACGAAACTTCTTAGGTCTTGGAGAACCGGAGTGTCGCCATTCCATCGATTGTTGCTCTGTTTCTGAATCTTAGAAATGTACCCAAGTCTGATCCATAGTAACAATTCGGTTTAAGAAGTCTACATCGTTTTCAAATCGAGCACAGTTCGAACGCGATGCTACTACCCTTGCACGCTTTTGGTCAACATTCAACCATTTGGGACTGACACAGAAAACTGACACAGAAACTGGCCTTCCCGATCGGTCATCATCTTCAATGGAAAATTTACCTCTTTTGAAGCTTGCAGTCCAATTTTTCATGGTCGCATACGAAGGACATTGATCACCAAGGTTATCAAGCATATGTTCGTATATCTGCTTTCCTCTTAACCCTTTTAAATACAGGTACTTGATGATGGCTCGATACACCAATTTTTCGATTTTCACAATTTTGGTGGAAATATTTTTTCTTTTAATTTATTGCGTAACTCTGGTTTACTTTTTTGACGTCAAACTTTACACTGACACTCCTAATAAGTTTTTTTTTACAGTTAATAAAAAGTTTTATTGATAAAGAACAATAAAAATACAAATGAAACATATAATAATACAAAGTATGATATGAAAGGAGCGATTAAGTGCCTTCCTGCTCATAGAAGAGAACGTAGGCATCTCCGCTCACGAGGGATCTAGATGAAATTGGGTTCACTTGGGTATCATTATATTCCTGCCACGTGCTCGCGCACGGATGTCTACAGTAGGCTGTGTAATGTCCGCTATAGTTAGTTCCACTATGATTAGACAATGCATAAGGTGTTACGTTTTCTGCTGTATAATTACTCATATCTAATCCCTCTAAAGGAAAATCAATACTAACATTCAACTTTTCTTTGAATCTTTCTGTCGAAGAAAACCATTTCAAATGGATAACTAAAATTTTCGGTAATTTATGAATTGATAGGGATTTCGGGCACTTCCTTCTATCTTTGCACTTCGCACATGTCGGCTTCTCGTCACCGTCCAAAGTTTCTTCCCTTCTGAATGAATACAAACAATGCGATAGTTTTAGTTGGTCTATTCTTCGTGGTATTGAGAGGGAAATATCCCAAAACGGATCGAAGGAGACTGAACAGTGACCACGATAGGTACATTTTAATGTAGATTTTAACTGGCCAACGAAGTTATCTACAATTTTGGAATTGTCCGTCCTTGAGTATCTCGACCATGACTCTTGAGCCTTCTCAGTGTCACATAATTTCTCATCTATCTCTCTCATTATGGTTATTGGCTTTTCCGTTACTCTATTGACGTCTTCGTGTAGACCTTCTAGCAGAAATCGTAAGAACTCTTGAGCATCTTCCTGTGCAAAACCGATGAAACGAGGAGCGATTCTTTGGATTTGACTTTTTAAGGAGACTGTATTAACAACTCCACTAGACAAATCATCTGACCAAAGTTCCTTGATCGCCTCGGCAAATGCTTTGATTAAAGCTCCCTCCCTAGATCTGTTAGAGTTTATTTCGCCTGTGAAGGCATCTCTTTTCAAATACTCCAATAACCATCTTGTGTTCGATAAACACTGGATAATACTATTCATGAAGCAAGTATTACCAATATTTTCTAACCCATTGAGACCAATAGTTTTGACGGTGCTCTGTACAACAGTCCTGATTGATTTGTTATGTTCGTTGGTGTTATCTTTCTATGGTAACGCAATATTTTGTTTATGCAGAGAACTGGTCTAGGCTAACTAGATATCAATACATCCTCGTAAGTTATTGTTCGTTGCTATGGTAACGCAGTATTTTGTTTATGCAGGGAACTGGTCTGAGCTAACTAGATATCAATACATCCTCGTACAAAATGAATAACAAGTAACCAACACATAGCACAAGAGTAGAAATAGTTTCTTGCATTTTTCATTCAAGTCATAATTTTGACAAGAAGAAGATGATATAATATATGCCCGAACATAAGAATATTTTGTTGGTACTTATTAGTGTAATTTCTTAAAAATTGAATGGATTTTCAATTATTCCTTTGGAAACTGATCTTTTTTACTTTCTTGTTACAGAAAATCACAGCATTGTCGCTTGATGTGAATGGATTATGGAACACAGAACGGAATATCTAACGGTCGATTCCTATATCCTGAGAAGAAAATTCCTCCAATATAAAAAAAAAACTAAATGAAAAAATCGGGACATGCATGAGTATAAATAATGTTGAATCGAACTGTATTTCCTGTAAAACCGCTTTTCCTCATCCGTGTCTCCGAATAGAGATCTAGTGCAAGATTAAAAACCTGCACCGGAGTTATTTGCAAACATAAAATGTATAGTTCAACTTCGGCTGTCTCAATAATTCCACCTCTAGGTTATGTTCGATATTTATATGCATTTCTGTCTTCGGTGTGTCACATTGAAATTTATTCCATTAAAAACGCTTACCACGAGGCATATTTCATTATCAGAGACTTTCTTAGGCATAATGATGCTATCGCGCACGATATATGACGAAAGCAGTTGTGGATTCCTCCTGTGGAAGGAATTGGAATCTAGGTTTTTCTGTACCGTAGAGAGCTAACTGCTTTTTTTTTATTCGGAAGCGATAAGAAAATACCGGAATTTTTAAAAAAGTTATTTTTAAAAGAATTCATTCCAAAGGCACCCCTTTGAGACGACTTCAATGCCTTTAATAAAACTGACAACTGTTTTTGAACTATTTAACTTTGACCATGACATAATAATAGACCGTCAGATAACGACAGATTTTGTTGACTCATTTTCTCTCTTCTGGGATTTTAACCACTGGAAAATATGTCAGTGTTGAGCCCAAAAATTGAAAATTTAGTGATCGGACGTGTGCTAGGCATATAGAAAATTCATTTTCGTTTTGCAGAAAAAAATTGTTTTTTTTTCATTTTCTCGATTATGGCATTTTAACACATGAATAGGTATAACAATTTAATAGTGAAGAACCAAAGCCATAAGATTTGCACGTGCTTAAAGGGTTGAAATAGGGGCGCGAACTTGTGAAAAAATAGTTGGTTGCTGATGCATTTTCTTGCTTATGGCAATCAATAGAATGAAATTTATTATCGTTAGGAACCCGAAAAAAATTTCCCATCAACCGGTCAGCTGTTGAAGTATATTTTCCGAACGGAAAATTTTGTGAAAATTTTTTTCGTTTTAGGGCAAACTTTCTCGTGAACGAAATAATGTGCAATAGAAATTTATTAATGTAAAAGTTTGTCATATAAAAAGCCATAAGTCTAGTTCATGCTTATCATACTATATGAAACTGGAAAACTTGCAGAAAAACACAGGAAATTTTGTTCATTTTCTCGTTTATGGGAATAGGCATGTAGGAAGAAAAACTGATTTCAAGACTAGAAAAAAAAAGCCATAAGTCGGAAACATGATTGCAATGTTTTATACAGTGAGGTCCTGAAGTAACGGATACATTAATTTTCTACGTTATTATTTTTTAAGAAATACGTCGAGTTATGTTTCCGAAAAGACACTCTGTGACATAAAAAATCACCCCTCCTGCACCCCCTCAAGGTGACAGTCATTCACCCAATTTTTTTAATGGAGCAAGGGGTCAGTTGAAAACCCTTGAGATTCACCAATCCATTGAGAAACAGAATTTTTTGAGGTTTCAAATATTTTCAGATATTCCAAGGAACCTATGTTATGGGTAGTTTTTAGAGAAACCGAGAATGATAATCTAGAAGATCAGCCCATCTCAGGTCACAACGGTACTTGGAAGTCCAGTGCTAGGACACGAGAGACTTGTGCACACATATCCAGTGTGATATGGTTCCAGGATACGCAGGAACCAACAAAATATTACATTTCCTTCTGTTCACCATTTGAATTGTACCGAAGACACTGCAAATCGATTTCAACCTATGGTCCAGAACTGCTTCTAATAGAAGCAATTTATTATTCTGGAACTTTCACTTCTAAATGGTGAACTAGGACTGAAGGACAGGCCACTATGAAATAAACGCGCCGGAAGCTCTGCCTCTATGGTGGTGGGGAAACGAACTAGTGTTTATTATATTCCTGTGCACACTGGCTTGCTGTGTTTACTTTTTTGTGAACTTTGATTCGCCACATCGTGTCACATAGTCACAATAAACAGGTAAAGGGCATAATCACATTATTTCAAAAATCTGATGTTCCGTATTCAAATTCGAATGATCATGTCCGATTATGACACAGCGAGCCAGTAGGCGTGGGGGAATTACGCAGTTAAGATATTTAACTTATAGGGGTTGACGCAAAATTGCTAGAATTGTCTTTGCAACCCCTATCAGTTTGTAACAATAATGCCAATAACAATTTTTTTTCACTCTATAAAAAATTATTAAAAAAAATAAATTATTTGGTTCCAATAAAGTTTGCAATGCATATGCCAAATCCCATGGAGGAAGAAATGGGCAATTTTATCTTTAGTAATTTCTCGCAGCTGAATTTTCAAATAGCTGTATTTATTTATGCAGTGTGACCCATTTAAAATGGAAGTACTCATATCTAACTTTAATTTTTCAACCGATTGGAATGATTTTTTTTTCAATTTTTAGACATTCAAAAAGTCCATCAGGACACCAAATTTAATGAGTAATTCTTCATTTTCTGGGCCAACTGTTCTCATTTTTCAAGGTTAAAAATCTAAAATTATTTTTTGAGAAGAAATCTCTCCAATCCACTGGATTCGCGATATTTTTGAATAGTTCTTGTTAAAAGTTTGTTGAAACTCGTCCATCAATAAGAAAGTTATAAAAAATAAAAAAATTAAATTTTAAAAATATGTAGGTTAATTAACCCACCAATTCAATTTCAGAACTCTTGTCAAAATTTGTAATACACCAAGAAGTCTCGAAATATCACTGGTCAGAATTTCATCAACATCTATTCATAAATAAGAAAATTACAGGATAACAAAATTTGAAAAATATGTTGATGGAATTTTATGAAAATATCATTTTATTTAATGATTTTTCATTATTATTTATCAATAGATTTTGATGAAATTCTGATCAGTGATATTTTGAGACTTCCTGAATCCAGTGGTGTATTCTGAATTTTGGATAAGAGTAGAAATTGAAATGGTGGGTTGATTAAACGGCATATTTTTTAAATTTAATTCTCCCATAACTTTTTTATCGATGGACAAATTTCAACAAAATTCTAAAATTAACCATTTGAAAATGTCACAATTCCAGTGGTGTAGTCTGATTTCTTTTTAAAAAAATTGCTAATAAATTTTTCAGTTTTTTACCTCAAAAAAAAGAATAGTTGGCCCTGAAAATGAAGATTTATTCGTGAAATTTGGTGTCCCAGTGGACTTTTTGATTATCTACCTAATTTAAAAAAAGCATTCCAATCGGTTGAAAAAAGCATGATTTATAAGGGTGCTTCCATTTTAATGGCTTTTTTTTCTGGTCTTGAAATACTATTTTCTTCTCACATGCCAATTCCCATCAACGAGAAAATTAAAAAATTTCCACAAATTTTCCTACAACTTTACAACTTATGGCTTTTCTTGAGGTACATGCAAAGCTTATGGGAATTTTATTATGATGTTCATCCATCAACAGAATCATATGGTTCAAATGCCATAAACGAGAAAGTTTGCCTGAAAACAAAAAAAAATTTCACAAAATTTTCCTTCCGGAAAATATACTTCAACAGCTGACCGGCTTATGGGAAATTTTTTTCGGGTTCCTAACGATATTAAATTTCATTCTGTTGATTACCATAAGCGAGAAAATGCATCAGCAACCAACTATTTTTTCACAAGATCGCACCCCTATTTCAACCCTTTAAGCACGAGCAAACCTTATGGCTTTGGTTTTTCACTATTAGATTGTTATACCTATTCATGTGTTAAAATGCCATAAACGAGAAAATAAAAAAAAAATTTCTGCAAAAGGAAAATGAATTTTCTATATGCCTTGCACACGTCCGATCACTGAATTTTAATTTTTTGGGCTCCACACTGACATAATTTCCAGTGGTTAAAATCCCAGAAGAGAGAAAATGAGTCAGCAAAATCTGTCGTTATCTGACGGTCTATAACGTTAGGGAATCCACAAGGGTCTCATCCGGGGCTCATCCTCTTCATCATATACAGATCGAAACCACTTATGAAATAAAATAATTTTTCATGGAAAACGATTGTACAGGTCTTTTTCCGATCGTAAAATGACATCTTTTAGGAAAAAGATGTAACATATCAGATGATTCAAAAGAAAGGTGGTGGAAGAAAAGTGGTTTTGTTATCTTGAATACTTTGTTTTGTTGAACACCTTGTCTTCTCCTTAAATGAATCTAGTCAACGACACAAAACACTTATGACGTTACTAACTAATCATTCACAGGAGAAAAAAAATTCTTTCTAGTGAAAACTGTTGCCAAAAGTGGCACCCAACACTTGGTTTTCTGTATTGACCATACTGATCTATAGATTTGATAGATTGATAGATAGATTTGAGAGACATACAAAAAGAGAGCTACTTAGTAACTTCTGGCCCTAGTCCAAATAACCAATCTATAACAAATGTGACAAACTGTATTTTAAGAATTGTTGTATGCCCGATATTTGAAAATAGTGACATATTATGCACAGCACTCCTAGATGCATGCTATAAATTAATAGCGCGAAAACAATGAAAAACTATTAGTGGTTATGTAGACATTATCATGGACGGGCCAAGTTCTTGCATTGAAGAAAAATCCAAACCACAAGTTACGAATATACACAAGCTTTCAATCGAAGAAAAAGTTGAAGAAAAAAAATATACTAGCAAAGAAGATTTTTCGTCGTGGTTCTCCAAATATTAGAAGTTCTTGGATATACAAATCAACAATTTTTATTGCAACACGGTGAAGATTAAATATCTATTGCTAGTTTTCCATCATAACAATGCTCAATGCTCAAACAACTTATCTATCAAATCAGTCTTATTTGCAAGGATACTAAGAATTAAAATAGCATTAGTAATAATTAAAAAAAGGAGACCGTTCTGATGTCGAAAATTACAGGCAAATTTGAAAATTTTAGATCTTGATGCAATGATGTTGAGTGCAACAGGGGTCAGTGCTGAGACCGTTACTTTTTATGTTGTTCTCGAATGAATTATCAGAATATCTGGAAGACTGCCATAAACTATGTTTGCGGATAACACCACTATCACAGTTACAGAGAGAAATATTGATGTACTGCTTGATAAGGTAAAATGCATTATCGATGGATTTAGCTCCGGGTTTCAACGAAACAGAATATTATACTCCTCTAAAACAGTGATAGCGAGTTTCTATGATGAGAAAAATGATGTTCTGGATGACCTACAACTTATTGACGAATTCAAGGTTGGTTATGAAGTCAAATTTTTAGTAACTTACTTGTATGAAAGCTTATCATGTGATCTGCAAATGGAAGATGTCTACAACAAAGTGAACAAGACAGACCTTCTTTGCTTCAGGGCAAATAAAATCATGCATGAATACATCAGAAATTCATTTTGCTATGGTATTGTCGGAGTACAGGGGTAACGTGTGAGTTGTTGTCCTCAAATAACAGACACAGCAGCTAATAAGTAACCATAACCATATATTTACACATGTTACATAAAAACATTTAACAATTAAACGTATATACAGTTGCTAAAGAATGACTCTGGAACTCGACCAGATAAATGCTAGTCGAGGAGCTCGAGAAACGGAGAACATCGCGGCTTGAGAACTGAAGTACAACCTTCCCATCTTTTGAACTCCATCTTTTCATTGCAGGTCAGAAATAAAGGAAACCCCAGCCTACGTTATTCCAAATTTCCAAATTCTCCGGCTTACGTCGTCATAAAACTAATTGCTGGCTGGCAAGATTCGCATTGTAGGTAATTCGATTACCAGAAATCTAACTATGGAATTCCCAGTTCTGAAACTATTTTACAGGCTTTAAATATTTCCCAATAAAAACATTTATGTTCGGACAAAGCACCTTTGAAAACTCCTCCTCGGAAAATTGTTGGTAAAACCCCTTCAGTATGTTCACATACATCACTCAATATCTTAGCATGGGGTTGCAGTTAATAATTCAACAGAGTATTCGTAGCACAAATACGCACTCTTAGACTACTTTTCAGCATGAAACACCGAGGCAGTTTTCATTAGGAAAAAATCATTATCGGCTCCCTCCATAAGTATTTATTCCCAAATAGATAGGATTTGCTATATCTAACATTCAAGAACTTGAATCAAATGCGCATATCTACAATACCCGTCGTGTTAATATTTTGCGCATTTAAAGTCTCAGGACAACAAAAAATAAAAAGTATCCTTTCTATCATTTATTTAATCTTATCTACGATGTCTATATTTTTACCAGGCAATTTATATGCACAAGTTTTATACAAACATATTATTAAGCATTACCATTATATTCCAATTCTATACGTGTTACTTTGTGATTATATTTTATAAAATTGACATACCATATTATATTGTAACACATTGGCAAATCAAAATCATAATTATTATTATTATTTTTTCTTCCTGTAAGGAATGTACCAGTCAGGCCCTGTCTCCGGTGCTCCGATACATCCGGAGGGCGCGCTGGTGTCATTAACCCCAATAATCACTCCCTACGTCCGTAGGGTAAGTGACTATTGGGTCCGAGAATCATGTGCCCTGAGTAGACGGAGCGAAGCAAGGATAACGGCCTTCTGCATTCGTGCTGCTAAGATTTCTGCCATATTACGGCAAGCCGGTATTATCTTCAAGTTAGAGAGCAGTGTGTCCATCATTCCACTAAGGACTCCTATAATCAGAACCACCATTTTGACAGAATGGTCCGGATACAACCTGCGAGTTCAAAGAGAAGATCTCGATATTTAGTCCGCTTTTCCTCCTCTTTTCGAACGATATTCATTTCGCCTGGAGCGGAAAACTCCATGACGAATATCATTCTACTTTGGTGGTCGAGAAGGACAACATCAGGATTATTGGCTTGTATTTGCCTGAGGTTGGAGAATGAGTAGTTCCAATAGATTCGGCACCACTCATTCTCCACCACGGATTCAATATCCCCCGGAACATAAGGCAACACCGGTGTCTCGTCTATACCGTACGAGTGTCGAAGATGGTAGTACGACACTCGTAGCGCAGCGTTATGCCTGTGGATATAGGCTGAGACCGCATGAGATGGGCATGCTGATAGCAAATGCATTACGGTCTCAGGTGCCCCATGACATGCCCTGCATCGGGTGTCAGGGACGTCTATACCCATCACGCGACTACGGTAGACAAGGGTGTTCAAGACACCATCCTGGCAGGCCATTATGAATCCCTCGGTCTCCGACTTTAGCTCACTCGACCTGAGGAACGAATAGGTCATGCTTTTGGATAAGCCAAGGTCTTCGATGTTGTGAAAGAAGACACCATGCATTGGCTTATCCATATGTAGCTGTAGCAAGACCTCTGTCTCCGCAGCTTTTATATGAGCTTTTTGCTGAACGGGTCCCAACTCGGTGACAGAGTTTGGGTTAGCCCGTTCAATGTCGAATACGAGTTCATCGGCCGCACGGGTTGCTGCCTTAAAAAGAAATGCTCCAATCCCTGCTTTCTCATGGTCGCGGATCATGCAGAGAAGGGGATCTGAACTCCTGATGACTTTACAGGCCCCATCCAGCACCATTCTGTTATGCAGACACTCCAAACTCAAAAGTCCACGGCCTCCCCGTTGTCTAGGAAAGTATAACCGTGGAACGGACGATTTAGGATGCAAGCTCCTATTAAGATGCATCATTTTGCGAGTTTTTACGTCGAGTTGTCGCAGAGTCCACTTCATCACTCCGAAGGAGTAGAGAAGGATCGGAATGGCAAGCATATTAGTTGCAGCAACTTTGTTCTTCCCCGACAGTTCTGATGACCAGATCTGTCGGAGTTTATGCTGATACTTGCCGCGGAGAGAGTTTTTAACTGCGAATACCTCTTGGGAGTGGCGTTGTTCCACCCCAAGGTAGGTATAAGTCTCTCCGGCATCCAGATGATGTAGGATGCTTCCGTCTACGAGCTGGACATCTTCTCCGTTATTATTATTATCATTATTATTTGAGCACTAAAAACTCACCCATCGTACCCACTTCGGAATGGAAAAACTGCTACGCCAATTGCTTTATAATAATAATAAAGAAATTTATTCAATAAGCTGAAAATACATTAAATGTTAAACAAAACAAATCGGATTGTTCAGCTCATCTAAAAAGCTGCATTCAGTTCTATCACACCTAGAAGGGGAATAGACCAGTTCTTCCATACAGCTAGTACTCCATATATGTATAGAAATGTGGAGAAATTATTTTATTATATGACTAACGAATTTTTTACTTATTTTTTTATATATAGTAATTCTTAATAATCAAGTCTTCTTAAAATGTGACTAAACCTTAAATCTTAAAATTAGGTACCAACAAATTATTGAGGAGCAATCTTTTTATATAGAATTTGGCAACGGGAATTGACATGTCTTTAATTTCAAAGGGAATTAGATTGAGAATTTTGCAAACACCATACGAAAATGATCTTTGATATAAGTTTGTGTTATGTTTTGGTATTGTGAGGGTGTCATTTTTCCTTATATTTATTTTGTACAGGTGATTTAGTTTCATGACTTTTAAAAACAATATACTAGCGTGCAAGTAACACCTCTGTTTTACTGTAAGCCATTTCAGTTCAGTCAATTTGCTCGTAACACACATATTTTGCATTATTTGCAATCGGCTTTAATGGAATGCAAAAATGTGTAGATCTTAATGAAGAGTACTTTGAAAAATAAAGAAGTTCCTACGCCTAAATAATTATTGTTTTATTTTTTCATTCTCAATACATAACTATCAAGCCTCGTACTTTTACTGGATAGGGAGTTGAAAATGATATTTGTTGACAATATACTAAACGATTTCCATTAGAGTGATTTAATATCGACATGTATTTCAAGTCATAAATTATTGTCACTTCCAGTGAACACATTATGAAGCAGCGTAGACTAATAAATTAAATTCATTAATTTCAGAGATGAAGTTTTGCAAATGCCCAGGCATATTATGATTATGAATGTGTGGAGCTATTTATAATGAAAGGTAAGAGATTGATAAATCTGAGTGCATTTCGCATGTAAATAAATTGCACTTTTAATCACTCGATAATATTAACGAAATGAAATCATGTAGGAGGTTCTTAAGGCAGCGATACTGGAACGTATGAGTTGGTTGGAAATGGTCGATTTGATATTACGAAACTTTGATGAGGGCCCTTTTATAAATTCGAGTTTTGTAGCTTCAAAAATATAATTTTTGATTTACACATTCAAAATTACAGTCTCTAGTTATTGTGAAGTATATTATACAGAGCGGATTTTTTTAGCCCACCCCCTTCTCTTAACATTGGAACGGTTTGACGTACAAACATAGAACAGAAACCATTTTGAATGGTATACCTATAGTACTTTTCGAAAGAAAAGATATTGTAATAGAAAATTCTAATGGTTTTGGACACACAAATGAAAAGAAAAAAGTTCTTGATTTTTCCATCTTCTCTGTGATTGGTCACTACAATGGCGGGGAGTATGAATGACAAGACAGCTACAGTTGAAAATAGCATTTGAACTCCCAGCCCTTATATTGACCAACCCCCTGGCAATAAGGAGGGAAAATTTAGGAACTTTTGTTTCTTATTATTAGGGTGCCCAAAGCCATTAGAAATATCTGTTGCTTTGATAGAGGAGATGGGGAGGGCACATAAGTTTAGAAATTTCAAATGACATGGGAGGAGGTCAAGTGACACATCGTTAAAAAAATAATCAATTTTTTTTTTCAAGCATCTACATTTTTTCCGATTTCGTATTTTTTTTATCATTTTTTATCTCGACAAATTTGAACGGTTTGATGTGGATCAATGGGACAGAAAATAGCTTGAATGGTATTACCAATACTACTTTTTGAGAGAAGATACATTGTAATTACTCGACAAATGGCGTTGTGGGTACATAAACTTGAAAATTTCGAAAGGCAAAGAGATCGAAAATGTGGAAATACGTATACGAAAATGAAAAATGTGATTGACAAGATGATTTAATTCTCTTTTCAAAGATGTATAATTTGACTCATCTTGGCATTTGAAATATTTTTAAATTGATGTGTCTTCAGACCCCTTTTATAAGGCAACCACAATGTCTTCTATTTCAAAATGTAGTATCTGTTATATCATTCGAAATGGTTTTTGTTCAAATTTTGAACGTTTAAATCGTTTAAAATAACTAAATATTTTATTCAATGGTCTAATATAGAAATGTTGTTGAATGGTTATGTCAAAAAAGAAGAGAGGTTTCTGTCTACTGACTGGCAGGTAATGAGTTTTGCTAAAATTATTTGAGAAAAGTCGACTATCAAGCCAATCTTTCAAATCTTACCATAGCGTGGCTAGAAACATAGAATGGTCAACTGAGTAAAAAGTCTTAGTTAAATCTACAAATACGTTTAAAGATTCAATGTTTTTTTGAGCATTCGTATATATCATTCATAAAAATGTAAATTTGCTCTTTTTTTAACCATTTTTTTTTAATTCGCAGTTGCTAGGTGTCAAATATTTTTGGAAATAAGAAAGCAACACATTTTTTCTAGACAGAGTTGCCTCATAACTAGGAAGATGGTGCTCATGGCGAACATTTGCGTAACAATATGAAAACCTCGTAACACTAATATTTTTCAGATCAGAAGGCACTCTAGCATAGAAATAGTAAAATTTCTCAGATTTCAAATATTTTTTTTGTAAAGGAACACAAAGTTCAGGAAGAAAGTAGGTTTGTACAGAAAAATATTTGCATACCCACATCGATAGTCGAATGAATATTTTCCACATAATTTTCATAAATAATTCGAAGTATTAAAATATTTACTGAACTTGACAAACATTTTCACAAGAGCTCATGCTTGGAATTAAAAACTTTTTATTTTATCTGTTAATTGAGAAGTAACTATCTAGAAAAAATAACCTTGTTTTCATAAAATATTCAATATGAAAATACGGATTTGAAATAATTGCTTTCGTTCTGCAACTTAAGCCATCTTCAATTTTATTCTCACACTGGACGTTACCTGAACTTTGAATCGAACCATCATGGTGCTACAAAGAGAGGGATTGTTCGATTGCTGGTGGACCGTGCCTAAAACCAGTGCAACACAGATGAAAGTCTTACCATCGAATTGGACAATATCAAGAAAGATCTGCGGCGAAATGGGTACCCAAAAAAACATATGGAAGAGGTTCTAGCCCGCAGGGGGATAACAACAAAGAACCAGACGAGCCAACACAAGCCACCCTGTGCGTTCCTTATGTTAGAGGTCTATCGGAAAGAATGAGGCGAATTGGGTCGAAATACAAAATACGGACATATTTACCAGCCACCCTGTGCGTTCCTTATGTTAGAGGTCTATCGGAAAGAATGAGGCGAATTGGGTCGAAATACAAAATACGGACATATTTACAAGTACAAGTCAGGTAACACCATTCGCAGCTATCTCACAAAGACGAGACCACGTAACGCTGACATTGACTCTAAAAATTGCATTTACCGCGTCCCTTGTGGATGCAGTGAAGCTTATCTTGGAGAACCTAAGAGACCGCTTAGCGTAAGACTCGCTGAACACAAGAGAAACACTCAACGAGGAGAAACATCAAACTCAGGGATAGCAGATCATGTCTGGACGACCCAACACAATATCAAATGGACTGATGCCGAAGTCATTCATTAAGAAGAGTGTTGGTATAAAAGGAATTGAAATTGCGATAAGACATAACAATGCTATTATTAACAAGCTTACCTGAGCACAGGCAAATTACCCCTAGGCTAACGACTGTACATTTTAACAGTTGAAACGTCGTGAATAAAATTGCAGAGAATTGTAATTTTCTTTGTTTTTTTATTGACAGTAAAAGTCCAGAATAACCTTACTCAAAGTGAAACATTGTCAACCACTTTCAACTAAACGGTAAAACCATCTATATTTTTGTTTGGCCGTGTACGGTTCTCCCTTGCCCCGCCCTAGATACGGCCCTGACTGTTATTCGAATTACTAAAAAATAACATTGGAAAGAGCGCAAAATATCTAGAAAATTGATTAAATTAGCAAAAGATAGTAATTAGAAGAGAAGGATATTGGAAGCTAAAAATTCATCACAAGAAAGTTGGGATGAAGTTAATGCATTCAAAGGAGTCATCATTGTGTCCTGATACTCTGAATTACTACTATTGTTGCATTGCAGAGAAATTGACAATTTTATTGTGTCGATGAACATCTGGTTCTGCGTGATACTGACATTTCTGAGATAATTGATGTAATCGTGAACATCAAAATTAATAAAACAAGTGGTTTAGCTGAAACTTCTCTGAACATTTTTCAAAATCTTCCTGAATCTGCTCTAAGTATTCTTGCTGATTCATATCTTAATGGCAATTCTCCATCTTTTCTAAAAAATATTTCTAGTTATTATTATGTGAAGGTGGTGTTATAGACGATCCATCTAACTTTGGTCCTATTTCACTCATGCCCATTTGAGCAAAAATTATTGAAAAACTGATTCATTCGAGAATGACTGATATTTGAGCTCCCGTAGATCCCAAGAACCAGCAATTCGGTTTTCAGAGAAACAAAAACACATGAGATAAAATCCTAACTATTTTTCATGAAGTATATCAGGAAATTAATGGTGGAGAAGGATCAGCTGCTGTATTTTGTGATTTTTCCAAAGCTGACGACTGTGCGAATAACATACTTTTGCTTAAACCACAAAAATATGGATTCCGTATACACACATTCATTCTCAAGCGTGGTCGCTGCTCAAAAGATCCAAATCCATTTGGATTGGGACGTATGGAGAAAAATAAAATCAAGGTCAACGTGGGGAAGACCGAGATCGTCAACTTCACGAAGAGGCGTTGCTTTTCGACGCTCCCTCCTCGTGGGATGAGGGTCCGGGATACCTACGTTAGAGAATCGACCTCGGCGAAATACCTGGGAGTAGTACTGGACAAGGGTATGACATTCGGTAAGCACATCACTCTGGCTATCCAGAGGGCGAGGGCTGCTGAGAAGTGAACCTACCCTCTGATAGCCTCCTGAGATACAAACAGATTATCAGGCCTGCAATGTTATACACTTGTCCTGTGTTTTGTAGCCTGCCCCCCACGCCTCTTTCGAGGCTGGACAGAATGCAGAACAAGATACTTCGTATTATCACAAACAATGACAGATACATTCGCCTGGTTGATCTCCGGGAGATCAGCGGCGTCGACTCAGTTCCGACATATATTAGAAAGTTATCATATAACTTTTATGAATATTTCCTACCAAAGAGCCCCCTGGCGAGAAATCTCACTCGCAGTAGGGAGTATGACAACGCCCTCCGTAAACACGGGGGCCTTATCTACCAAGCTCTGGATCTTTTCAAAGAACGTTACGAAGAACCGGGCCTGTAAAAGGCAGCCAAGGGTTAAAGTAAGACCAATCTCTAAACCCGGTTTTTTGCTGTGAGCTTTTTCCAGGATTTCTCCTGCATACCACTGGCCACATTGATCTAGCTCGTTCAGTCTCTGTTTAGAACATCTCTCGACCCTCGCATAAGCATCGCAGGTGGCGTGGATTCTGCTCATTACCAACCTGTCTTAGAGTATATACGGACATGCCCATTTAGAACGTGGGGGCCGTTCCAAGTGTCTTCCGCCAGGAGGTTTAGGGTTCGGCTAAGCGTTGCAACCGAGTGGTGGACTGGTGAAAGTTCATGGCTCGGCAAGCAACTGGCTAACCTGTTCCTCATCCTTCCAACTCGCGAAGGATGAAGAGAAAATATACAAGTATACAGGCTGTGACAGATGATATGTTAACATATTTAAAAACAATAAATTTGATTTGATTTGATTTGAGTTCAACTAAACTGAGTTCAGTTGCTAAGGTACTAGAAATATCATTGGTTAATCCTTAGCAACTGAACCAAGTTTACTTGAACTGTTGTTGAACTTGTTTTGTACAACTCGCCCTAAGTATATTTTGACTCTTGACTTTGACTTTTGCGTTTCCTGGAATTTTATAATCCATGAAAGCTTTCAAAATTGCTTCTTATTGGTAATATTCATATAGGAACAGATTTTGTGTAACTGTTACTTGAGGTAGAGTGAATATTGAGTTGTCGATTCGCTGTCAGTGAGTCAATGTTTCTGGGTGGGAGGCATATGGGACCCACGTCTGAATAAATCAGACACAATCTGCTCCACCTTTCATTGACGTCGTTCGAGGAAAAGCAGTAAATCAATCAGCGAAATACATACGTGATTACGTTATCGTACTATTAAACTTGGATGACTATATGAATTGCAATAAATTAAACGGGTAATCTCTCTGTGTCGCATCCTTAGACTTCAAACGGATGAGAAAATCGTGGGCAATTAGAAAGTAATACTTAGGTGTAATTATTATCATAATAAGTCATGAATTTCGTTTGTCGGAATGAATAAGCGAGTAGAAATGCTCATAATTCAGTTATTTTGCGAACATGGATGCGCATTTGGCAAAAAACAATTTTCGAAAGTACATATCAGAGTTATTGAAAACATTTTTGATTCAATTCGGACTGTATTTAAAGAAAACCCATTAAGAAATCAGAAAAAAAATCTACTTGCCATTTCCACTGATTTGATATCAGGAGAATCATAGCTGAGCTTTGTGAATGTTTATACACCTCTTCAAATAATACATAATCAAACATTGCCATGTATTTTGATCTGACAAGAGCATTCGATTCAATCGACCATCACTTACTGTTAGAAAAACTTAATCGAATAGGAGTAAGAGGCTTACCAAATGAATGGATAAGTTCATATCTTGAAAACCGTGAACAGGTTTTCATCGTAGGAAGGAGTACCACAGGGTTCAGTACTGGGACCCATTTTATTTTTGGTTTTCATAATCAATGATGATTGATTGATTGATTTAAGAATATTTGAATTTGTTAATGTGTAAGGTCTCAAAGCTGGTGTTTGTTTGTTGTTATTGTTGTTGAACTATCTATAGCGGCCAACGAGCTCCAATACAGTTCACTGTAGACACATCGAACGATTTTATAATGATTCTCGTCTGTCATTAATATCTTACAATTTCACAATTGGTAATGAAAGAATTCTTACAAGAGAAGAAAATGATAAATGATAGTTCATGGCAACTAATTATAAATTGAGTTTTGAAATGATCGTCATCAATAACGGACTAGTGATCACAAACTTATAATTACTGATTTCAGTGTACAAAATACAACATAAACCAAGAAAATAATTTACAAGCGGATTTGAAAAAGGGACATATATGAACCAAAAAGTGAATTGAACATTGTTAACGGAAGCATATAGGCAGATGTGAAAATTTAAATGAAATGTATGAGAAATTAGTAGATTTATTCAAAAATGCACTTTCGAACAAATTATTTGACCTCAAGGAAATTCTTACCTTTGGTTTAATGTAAACATTGCAAAACTGATGAAAGTATGACACAATACTTTTATCAATTTTGCAATGTTTCCATTGAACCAAACTTAAGAATTTTCTTGGAGCATTTTGTTCAAAGGAGCATTTTTTTTAAAACTAGTAATTTCTCATACATTTCTTTTCGATCTTTACAACTGCCTATAATTCCGTTCAATATCTTCAATTCAATTTTCAGTTTATCAACTCCTGTCTTTTCAATTCGCTTGTTCTTGGTTTTTGTTTCATTATCATTTGAAAAATGAATATTTTAATAAGTTAACGAAAAAAATTAGCAGACACGCAAAACAATTTTCTTTAAATCAGAAAATACTAATTTGTCTCCAAAAAGTATTTGAAATGTTATAAATGCTTGACTTCATAACAAACGAGTACAACAGAATTAATCAATGGATAACATTACAGTAGTTGGAAGGGGCATTGAAATTATGAGTGAACTTTGTGAAGCCTTCATTGAATACTTTATACAAGTCGGACCAAATTTAACTGCTCTTATTCCAACGACACATAAAAAATAACGGAAATTCCAATTCAACTACAATGTTTCTGAAACCTGTCGATGAGGAAGAAATTGGAGACGTGAAGGCAGTGAAATCAGAATTAACTGAACTCATAACCAAATCTTGCGAAACAGGAATCATTCCGAAAAAAATAAAAATTGCCAAAGTTAGACCGATTTTTACTCATTCTCGAAAAAATTATGAATGGAAGATTAAGTGATAATTTGAAATCTATTGATTATCTCTGCAGATATCAGTATGGCTTTCCCAAGTCTTGTGATATAGAGTGAGCAGCAGTAGATTCAGTTACTCATTTCCAGATGGAATTGGATTCCAACAAAACCTGAGGACTTTTTTCACTCGATTTGAGAAATAATCACTATTGGGCATTTTATATAATACATTATAATACAAAGTCGAATGCCTTCAAGAAGTAAAAAAAAATACGAATTCCATTCATCCCACACGTTCAAAATCTTTAATCATGCCGCTGATGGAAGTTTCAAGACTATTCCTAGCCTATTCCAAAGCATTTATCGCTTGTACAAGGAAAAAACAGGACTCTGACAAACTGCTAGAACTCAATAGAGCACATCTCAGAAGGTTTGCTTACTGGCCACTGCAAACTGAAACATCACATCTATAAAATCGGACTTGCACAAGATGCAGAGGGCCGGCTATGCATGGAGGATGATGAAACGGCTAAACACATTCTGTGTACATGCCCTGTATTGGCCAGAACCAGATTTTCAATATTTGGCGATACGACAGTGAGGCCAGTAAACCTGGTAAATTGTTCTCCCAATTCATTCCTTAATTCCGTTGAGAGATTGGATATACTTGGATAAATATAACCATAGGGTGAGCTACAAAAATAGGCCATTGGCCACAGTGGAGGGCCTGATACGGACCCACTCACGTTCAAACCTAACCTAACCTATATTCCTGCCTTGAATAATTTATGTTCCGTCTTCCATGGGTAGTCTGAAAAACCAACTACACCAAGAAGATTGCATTGTCCATACCGTTTCATACTTTCCGAAGAATTTACTACCATCGGTGACCAGTGTATGTATGTCCATACATACTAACGAACTGCGATAATGAATGACAGAATTATATCAGGCCATTGCGTGGCCGTTAAAGCGGTATCCGAGCAAGATATGCACAATATTAGTACTTAATTTTTCAGATTCGCTAACGATAATGAAGACAATGAATGTCTGTATTAATATTGCAATGACCCAGTTATGAATACGTAATGAGGAGGTAATTAATTGATGTCGAACCGTCTATACACATATGCGTAGTCATGGAACTGTCAAGATATCAATTCTAGATCTTGATTTCATTGAACAAAATTGCAAAATGTAAAGACTCAAATTAAATACTACTTTTGAACATGCACTAGTTGGTCGAATGTCTGTAATCTTGTTTTCTACTCCCTATTAGAGCTATTATTAAACTGTTCCTCAGAATGGCTGAGACTGTCATTCAGTTTGCTTCTTATTTGGTATTTGGTAACCAGACATTGAATTGTAATCCTGAATATTATTTCGAAAACAAAATATCTATAAACAATTATAGCATTACGGCTACAGATATAATCGATTATGTTCACTCTGTTCCCCCTAAGCTCACAGTGGGTCCTTATTCGCTTATTCGCTGGGATAGCTCGAACGGAGAGCGCCGGTTCACCGATATCTGAAGCCAAGCAACGCTAGTCGAGGCCGAGGTTTGGATGGGTGACCAACGGACCTCCTTTCGATATTCTCCTTGGATCGTGCTAGGAATCGCACGTAAAATGGTAAGACCTCGTTAATCCTTTGCTCGCACAAGTTTCGACTTTTGAGGGCTGCCGTTCGTAAGGGGACGACAGCTGGTTAACGGAAAAAACAATTTTAAACAATTTTAAACAATTTTTTTATGAATACCTTTATTTTTTATGTTCAAATGTCTGTATACACTTTAGTATTTCCATTGCGAATATCTTCAATTTTCAATCAAATTATTCCTTTCCAGACTGTTGGAAACATTGTTTCTTGAAACCAATATATAAATCAGGAGACAAAAAAATATTAAGAATTATAGAGCAGTGAGCAATCCGTCAGATATGGCTAAGATGTTCGACTTTGTGCTTACAAGAAAATTTTCTTGGGATTGTCAGTTTTTATTCAATCCCCAGCAACATGGTTTTTCAGAAGGTAAATCAACTTGTACCAACCTTGCTCTATATATAAACTACATAACTGAAAATCTTGAGAGTAGGCTAAAGGTCGACTCTGTCTTACAAACTTTTCTAAAGCTTTCGATAGTCAACCATAGCCTACTTATGGCTGAAATTGAAGCGCTAGGTATAGATTGAAATATTTTACAAGTAATCAATAGCTTCTTGACTGATAGAACTCTATCTATAAAATATGGAGATACAACATCTACCTCCACTCAGGTTCCGTCAGGTGTGCCTCAGAGATCCCATTTGGGCCCAAGTATATAATTATAACGTTCGCTAAAATTAGAACTTCATCCTTTTTTGAATATAATTTGGATAATGTTGCTCTCAAAAGAGGGAAACGTGTTCGTGATCTGGGAGTAAATTTTTTTTCATACCAATTCTGCCTTAAACAGTCCGATTTTTCGTATTCTGAAGACAGGACACCAATTTCAGTACACCTTAAGTTTACTTTGTATCGTATAAGGTCTTCAGAAATCAACTGAAGTATATCCTAAGTGTTTCTTTACCATTTCCTTCTTTTTTTCTTTGTTTTGTACCAAATATATTACACCTTTTAGTAATGTAGATACTGAATATAAGCATTCAGTAATACTTTGTATTTCATACTTTCAAAATATGTTTTGTAAATTGGCAATGCCGTTAATGAAAAGATAAATAAATAAAGATTCACCAAAGATTGCAAATCTACTTCACGGAAGTTTGCATTCCAGTAGTAGTTCAATCATTTGGTACCCAAATAGTGGGTTCACTGGAAAATTTTCCAGGAGTTTTGAAAATTGATGATTTCGACGTGTTCTTTTCGAATTTTCAATTTGCCACCCCGTAAATCTTTCTCTCGCGCCGCAATATTGGAAAACTACACCCAAAAATAGTTTTTTTTATACTCATTTCTGACTCATTGTACGATGAAAATAGTTCAATGATGAAAATAGAGAAAATTTCCAGCCCCCCTTCCCACCGGAAATGTTTCCGAAATCCTATACATTATCTCTCGTGTTTTCAAGGGAACAGGGTGGTGAAATCTGATGTTTTTCACTATTTTTACAATTTTCGTGAGTTTTTGCAACTTTTTTCGAGAAGGAGTGGGCTGAGTTCCACTACCACCTCTTTTACCGTTATTTTCCAAGTCCGAAACCATCGGAAGATATTCCGAATTCCTACGATTTTCCTAGTTAACCTTCAAGTAACATTTTTCGAAATCGAATTATTCGACGGGATCCGATATGCTTTACTTTTCAACCTTTTTCCTTCAGATGGACAGAGGGTGAAATTTCTTGAAATTAAATTATTCGACGATCCCATGTTTCACAGATTTTCAGAGAATGAAAACATTTTTGCCGTATTTTTCCACGTTCGTAACCGTCCCATTTTTTTTCCGAACTCTCGCGCGTTCTTCATCTAGCATTCAAGGGGGCAGGGGGAGTAACATTTTTTGCAAATAAATTATTCGATGGTCCGATATTTAACACAATTTTCGATGATTTACATCTCAGATTTTACTTTAGCCAGCCCCCGACATGATTTTTTTTCAACGTCATTTTCGAATTCTGAAACATTTTTTGTGATTATTGTTCTCAATAGGAGTGCAAAATTTCATCTCAATCGTATTCGAACAGTAAAGACAGACATACGAACAAAGCAAGTTGATTATACCTAAGTTTGGAATGAAGATAAATAATATTGTAGTAACATAACTACAGACTACACTGCTTGTGGTCACTACAGAGAAGGAAACAGTATTTATTGATGTTTGACTTGTCGATAGTACTTGCATATTACATTGATTTAAGTACTTTCATTTAATATACCACTATTTCATTAAAATAATGTGTCAATATAGAGGTTTATTTAGAAATAAGGTAAAATTTTAATTATACTGTATTTTAATCCTGCGTAAAAGTGGGAAGTACTATACTTTTACATCCAAAATCTGTTTGAGAAATTGAAATCGGACTATCACTAGAGCATCCAGGCACGCTGCGAAAAACATTCAAAACGCAATTGTGCCAAAACTAATTTATTTATTTATTGAATCCATACAAGCTTAATTAGCTCATTTATGAAAAAAACATATTTGCATTGCCATGTTAAACAAAAACAATTCTAGCAGAAATAATAATAATGGTCCAACAGCGCCTGTTTTGTGCACACATAAAGTACACATGATATAAAATTTACATGAGAAGGACCAATGATACAACTTGAAACATGACGAAGATATGAATTTAAAAAAAAAATAGCAAAATTTTCCGGTTTTTCCAGTTTTTCTCTGTTACTAATGATCCTATCGGGATGGAAAAAACCTCATTTTGTTCGTATTTCAATTTTATACATTTTTAATAGAAGCAACCATCATATTGCTGTTATTTGTTTTCATTTTATAGGCAAAACACTAAAAAAAATCATGTTTTTTGTATTTAAAAGTTTATAACAAATTGAAAAATGTCAGTTGCGAGTCCAAAACATAACAGAATATTACTAATGACTGTCTTTCATGTGATCGCACAGTCAGTTTCCTACTAGTTTTTTTTTTTTTTTGAAAAAATCACTCATTTTATGTCTTATTGATTGCCGAAGAGTTGAAATCGAATTTTACTCTTTTCAAAAATTTTATGTGAGTGATTTATTTTCTGAACCGTGTTTTCATCACCCTTCTAGCTTTTTGCAATCTCAAACCCTCATGAAGTTTTACATACAACGTTTTTATTGAGAGTTATAAAAATGTCTGTGAAACCCTGAGTAACTCTCTGTGCTTCCTAATCATTTTGTCAACTAACTCCTCTCAAGTCTAATTACTAACTATAGGGGATAGTTAGCATGTCCATGTGGACCTAGTTTATTCAAAAAACCGCAAACATATTATCCACGTGTCTGTCCCAAACCATAGGAAGCATAGGATGGTGACAACCAAAAAGAGAGAAATCAAGAAATATCTCTGTTCTTGTACTGTTCGAAAACGTTTCATAAATTTCACCGTATCTTTCCAAACAGAATATTCGAATCATGAATTTATATTACCATCGAAATCAGTCACACTGCGCTCAAAAAGAAACAAACTAAGACATACAAAGACGTCTTCACGGACATGACAACTGTAACAAATGCAGCTCTCTCCATAAAACGTTTCGTTGACAGCTATTCTGGGTGGTCCGACAATAAGCCACCCTGCTCGCCCCCCGTCGCCGGTCCTTGCGGAACCCCCGCGGCTCCTATTATTAGCAAACAGATAGATCAGGTGGCCAGTGATAGTAATTGAGCCGTCAACGTTCGCATTTGTTATCAGCTCTTATCGACGTTTATTAAATGAGGTGATTTGCATATTTTTGTCCCAAGGCCACGGGTCAGTTGTTGAAATATGCAGGATACGTTGCAGGATATACCAGCCGTAGGGCGTGGGATTTTAGTGGTGGTTGGGAAGGCATTTAGCTTTACTTACTTTAGTCGACGACATCATTGCTTCAGTGGTTAAAGGTCAGTGTGCAATTTTGGCACTGATAGATTTCAGTAGAGTATTAGACACTATTATCTTTAAATTACTGCTTAATATTTTGCTCTATACAGGGTGTTTCATAATAAATGCGCAGAACTTCCGGATGTGATAGCTCGCTCAAAAATATGAAAAAAGTTTCTATTAACTTACCCTTTAAAATTCAACATTGAAATTTAAAAAAATTTATAGTTTTTTGTGAATATCTCTGGAACCGTTTATCGCACAAAAAACATATTTTGAATGCATTTTCTACTCATAATAAGCTATGGGTGTTTTTTTTCTCCAACTTCTACGCCTCTGAAAAAAAATTTGATTTTGAGCCGCCTACTTGAACCGCCAATGTTTTCTACACAAAAAGGTACTCTTGGACATAAGCTCTAAAGTTGACCGTTTTCAAGGAAAAACAAATTTCATGTTGAAAAACATGGTGAATTTTTTTAAATAATTTTTTTCCTAATTATACAAAATTTATTTAAACGGTAAAACAAGTAACAAAACCAAACGTTGACTTCTTAATTGCAAAATAAAAAAAAAACAATTGCTATCATACTCGGTTGAATGTTGCAACTTTTCGAGGAAAAAACATTATTTAAACAACATTAAATTTGATTTTTCTTGAAAACGGTCAACTTTAGAGCTTATTACCAAGAATACCTTTTTTGTGTAGAAAACATTGGTGGCTCAAAACTGTACTTTTTCCAGTGGCGTAGAAGTTGGAGTAAAAAACACCCACTAGCCACCACCACCAATTATGAATTTGAAAAAATAAAAAATCCTCACAAAACATAGCCTACGAAATCTGTTTTCTGTGCGATAAACGGTTCCAGAGATATTCGCATAAAACGATTATTTTTTTAAAATTTCAACACCCTGTATCACGAAAATGGTGCATTTTAGAGTGTAAGTTAATAGAAACTTTTTTTCATATTTTTGGACTAGCTATCACATCTTGAAGTCCTGCGCATTTATTATGAAACAACCTGTATAAGTTTTTTAAAAACGGCCGTTGCTGTGTGAAAATTGAATCAAACAGTCCGATTATATGACATTAATATCGGGGGTACCTCGAGGTTTATTCTTGGGTCCCTTACTTTTTTCTATACATTCCATCAATTCAACGAAATCATTAGAAAGATGCGAGTCATGTCTTTCCGGATGATATCCAGATTTATTACACTTTTTCTCCGCACTGCTAACTGCGGAATACCTGTGAAATTATTAGCAGGTAACTGGCGACGTTCATTAATAATAATACTTCTGTAGCCACCATATTGTGCATAATGCTAACTGATCATAAATTTTGAATGTAATTTTTCCAATTTGTGCCTGTTCTTGGATGAGTGGAAGAATAGCTCTGCTAAACTCCGCCAAGTAAAATAAAGACCATTTATTATTTTTTTTCTTTCTTTTTTTCTTTTCTTTGGTGCTTTTGGCATCGACTGGTATGGTCATTTGCCGTGTGTTCTGGTAGGCCTTGTTACTAACTCCATACGCCACCTTAGGAGCAGCACTGTTAATTGGAACGCAACAGTGAATTATTGCGTTCCAATTAATTATTATCATTATTATTATTATTATTAATGTAGCTTCCGACTATTGTTTACTAATAAATCTTTCGTAATATTATTTGGTTCTAGATATAATTGGACTAAATTTCAGTTTCCTGTTGACATAGAAATTAATAACGAATCGATCACTGTATTTAAAGAAGTTAAAAATGTAGGCATTATCATAAACAGGGACTTAAGATTAGAAAAATATGTCAATCAATTGATTCATCTTGCATATAGGTCACTGAATTTTTTTTACTGTAACAGGAATTCATTTCTTCAAAACATCGAAATAAAACTGTGCGAGGCATTAGTTTAGTCGCATTTTAATTTCGGCAACTCTGTCTATAGTCCAGATTTAACAACGGTATACAAAAGTAAAGTTCAAAAATTGCATAATTCCTAGTTAAGAATTATTTACGATGTGAGAAGAAATCAGAGAATATCACATAATTGAATATGGAAAATAAAAGAGCTCTTCACGCAGTCACTTTATATTGCAAAATTGTTTCATCTAAAATTCCACCATATTTGTACAACAAAACATCTTTCAGAACAGATATAAATAAACTAACACTATGATTTAAAGAATCATTATCCCCTACTGAATTCCAAAAAAAATCAGGCGATCTTTTATTCACCAAATTTCAGTACTTATTTTCTATGTCAAGAATGACAACCTCAACAAATTCTTCTTTTTTTTTGTGATACAGAATAAGATACAAAAAACCTTTTATACCTGTCGGAGCAGAATTCAAGATTGTCTTCAGTTATTCGATAAAGCTTTCAGGCGATTCAAAAACCTTCGAATGACAAGAGGTTTTTGACCACTCTGTGTAACTTCTGATGAAATTGATAATTTCACTTCGAGAGACATCGTGTATAATGAATCTGGTGAAAATTTAAATGATTCAGTGTTGAAACTTTTGAAGATATGCATTTTAAAAGATACCCAAACTTAACATAAGGAAAATGAGTTCATTAATGGAATATTGAAAAAAAAATTTGGATGATCGATTGTGCAGTTCGAACAACCCGAAAATCGATTCACTTACATGTCACGTGATTACTGGCATGATGGCAAATTGAAAGAAACTACTATGAAGATGCAAAAAGTGGGTTAAGATGACAAGAAATCAAAAAAAGTTATTTGAAATAGTAGTTTAGAATTTAATTTTACACTAACTAACGCAGTATCAAACAGTAACTCGAGAAAATTGAAAATTACATTTTTTTTCACTGTAGAGGAACATTTGTATTTCGTATATCACAAGCAATATATGCTTCATGGCGGACACTGTATATGCCCCAAAAAAATGTTTTGGACTTATTTTTGCCCATTTCAGTCTCTTAGACAACAAATTTGCTCTTCTGGTTTCCTTAATCCACAGCTGACGTCTCTTTTTTGTGAGTGAATTTATGGATTTCCTGTTTTCAAAAATTGAGTTGAATCCATTGAATGATATTGCATTCTAACCGGTTCTACTGTTGCAGTTCAGAATTTGGCAAACATGAGACATTTCGAAATAAAATTGATTTAAAATATGACCTTTTTATACTGCGGGTATAATCAAACGTGACCGCGTTCTTTTATGGGATGTTTTAGCCTAATAATCAACAGATTATTGAGGAATCCTGAAAATCATATTGTCGATTCTTTTTCATTTGGGAGTGAATGCGTGTTCGACCGAACAGCACAAAAAAGTTTAAGCAAGGAATATTAAATTCAAAATTAGAACCATCATTTTATAAGTATATACCTATCTACAGACAAATGTTCAACAAGTTTCAATGGGAGATTTTCCTGCCAACTTGGTCGGAAAACCATTACCTCTCCAATTGTTGAATTTCCTGTGGTGTATAAAAATTAAAATTACATATACAGTGTGTCCCACTTTGAGCAGCCACATCCTCATATTTCGTTGAGCATGAAATAATTTGAATGTTTACGGTACCTTTGTATATCCATTTTACACGGTTAACTACGACCAAATGAAAAGTGAAAAATTGGGAAAAACATACTAGGCATTTTTTTATCGCAAAAATAACACCAGATTCTGTTTCAGAACACCTTAAAACCCCCAAATCTCAATGCTTGAATCATTTGAATATACAGGGTATCATCTGTAGCCATAAATAATGCTTGGAAAATTACCAAAATGTCTTCTCTTGTCACAGAATTCCCAAAAATATTTAATTAATACTTTGAAAAATAGCCAAATATCACTTTTCCAAGGCTAACTCTGATCAGAATGAATGATACCCTGTATATTCAAATGATTCAAGCATTGAGATTTGGGGGTTTTAAGATGTTCTGAAACAGAATCTGGTGTTATTGTTGCGATAAAAAAATGCCTAGTATGTTTTTCCCAATTTTTCACTTTTCATTTGGTCGTAGTTAGCCGTGGAAAATGGATATACAAAGGTTACTTAAACATAAAGGTAGGTATTTCCGAGTACTACAACTTGAGTCGAAGAAAATTTCGAATTATTTCATGCTCAACGAAATATGAGGGTGTGGCTGCTCAAAGTGGGACACACTCTATATATATTTTGTGGACAGACACAATTTTCTAGGAATTTTTGTGCGTCATGTTTAATATCTATGGATTTTTTGACAGTTGACAAGAAATATATCTAGAACTAGCTTCATTACTTTCATTTCTTTTATTTTTTATTTTTAACGAATATTAATACACATTTTCTTTGCAAATACACGTAACCTCATTATATCTAATGGGCCGTGGTGGTCGGCTGGTAAAGCGTTCGCCTCGTAAGCGTGGGGTCGTGGGTTCGATCCTCCGATTCACCGGTCTCGTGCATGGCATCACACGTTAAAAGGTAAGGGCTGCGTCTTCCCTAGCTCTCACAAGTTACTCGAAGACTTCCGAGGGTTGCGCGTAGGGGTGCAATAGGTTGACGGAAATACATACAACAATTTAACAACAATCTAAACTGTCATTCCAATGTCGGGAAAAAGCACCGCATTTTTGTCGCACAGTCAGCTGACATGTTTGTAAGAGAAATAGTTATTTTAGTAAGGTCACGTCTGTGGAGAATTGTTTTCTGATCAAGTGCTATTTGAGAATTACTCATTACAGTTCAAGTATTGATGAAAATAAAAAAAAATTAAAAGGAAATGAAGTAAAGAAGCTAGTTTTAGATGAACTGATTGTCAAAACTGTCAACTTTATAAATTAAATATGACTCACAAAATTTCTTAGAAAATTATTTCTCTCCATAAAATATGTATTTAGAACATTACATTTTAATTTTTATACACGATACCACCGAAATTTTTACAATTCAAGAGGTTTTTCGTATAAAATCTAGGTGGGTAATTTCGAAGAAATTCTACCTTTTAATTACAAAAAAATGTACTACGATTTTTTCAATACTTTCTTCAAACAGTCCCAATTGGTTCTAGTCCCACCTTTTTGCCCATTATTCATAACCTTTCAGCTCTCATCGAAAACTTAAAAAATCTTAACAACACATTTTGGGTATTTCGCATCTCCAGAAGTGGATTTCGGATCGATTGAATGACATCTACATTTAGATAAGAAACCTTGACAAAAATGTTGATGAGTTTGCTTTTGCCATCAAGAATGATAAATAAAATCGTATCCAAAACTGACAAAATCTGATCTAGCCTCCTTGACGTTTCCTTGATCTAGACCTTTCTAGGCGTTCTCGGCTTTATAGCAGTTCTCAATTTTTCGAATGATGTATTCAAGGAAAGGGGGGGGAACAATATTGAAAATGAATTAAAATTGGTCCATTATTTCTCTAGCTACATACCTCAATATAACGTTCGATATATTCAGAATAGACATATCGGTAAAAGTTGAACTGGATGTTCTCTGAGCACTAGCATACATTTTAATAATTTCGGGATGGTCCATGTATCGTGTTAGGAGTTGAAATGCTGTTGTGAATTTCCAAATTTCTACCTTTCTGTGTACCTTTCATCTTGTTCGCAATACTTGTATCCACCTCGTATCAATTACGATTTTTTGAAGTGATCTAGTTAACCTAGTAGTAACAAGCAAATCGAGTATTACTAAAAGCTTTTAGTTGCCGTTCTCTCAACATTCTTCACTGAATTGAAATTCCATTATCGCACGATCTTCCCAAGATTCTTTAGAGTAAAAACGCGGAAGTCAACGTTTCTGAAAAGTTACTGGTAGTTAGATTAATTGAGCGAGTTCAACAACATAACGTTTTCTCGCTTTTTCTCATAGGTTGGAAAAGACTTTTTTATCGAATCCGATAGGGTGAGTTAACGTTTGAACGGTTTGATGAGCAAACATGGTACACAAACCGTTTTGAATGGTATTACTAATATATTTTTTATAAATAAAATATAAAGCGATTGCTTGACAGTTGGCTCGGGGGGCGCTATCCCGGTCCTGTGCTTGACATCACACGTTAAAAGGTAAGGGCTACGTCTGAGGAAATAACATTTTGAAAACTTTTTCAATAATATATACAGCCATATTTACACATTTCGTCTGCAGACGCACCATGTGTGCCGGAGAAAATGTGTTTTTTTGAAATATTGTATTGTTTCATTAATGAAAAATTAATTTTTATGGATGTGTCCATGTCTAAGTGAAAATGAAGATATTAATGTTTCATGTTGTGAACGGTGACTTTTACTTTTAACCAGAAGTTTGTAAATGATTAATTTTTTTTGTGTTTACCTGATGCCATTTTGTACAACATTAAAAATTTCTTTTTATAGATCTGTCCCGATGAAGGAATACATTTTTTCCGAAAGCTTGACAATTTAACAAAGAGTTTTCTTTGACTAAGCCCAGTGATTTGACTGCATCCCCAAGAATATTCCGATTTTTCTTTAACTAATCATTCAAGACTACCTCTCCACTTACATACATATACAGGGTGTCCGGTAAATAATAATAATATTGAAATTTGTCATAGGCCATGTCATGACTCTTCAGAATATCGGAATTTCTCTTCTGTAAAAATATCACCGTTTTCGAGATAATGGGCATTTCAAGAATTTCTGGAAAATCGCTACCTAACCTTGGATATTTGAGTGCCATGTATATAAATTGAGACGAATTCAAATATCTTTGCTGCTGAGTAATACTTTTTAGACGTACAGAACAGTTTTTCAGGAAGTGAAGAAAAAAATCAAAAAATGAGGGTAACATAACAGATTTGAGTTTCATAATTTTTTTAAAAAAAGTTTGTCATTATTGTCTGTAAGAAACAACCAATTGGACGTGGACATTCATTTCAAAAGAATCCTCATTTCGTCCAGACTCTAGCATGGTATAAAACAAAGTATAATTATTTTTGGCGGAAGTGATTTCCATTAAATTAGGCGTGGTTTTATTCTAGGCTTCCATCAACTTTCATACTTACGCCCCAAAATTATTTTATTTCGATTTTATCAAGATGAAATGTGGAAATGATTATTAATAATGAAGAATAGACTGCTCGGTAGCATTGAATATTATGTCAATAAAATTAACTTTTCATGTAATTAAGCTTAATAAAAATATCGAAAAAAAAATGTCGATTATCCGAAATGGCACTGAATAATACGAATTCTTGTGATAAATGTCGCAATTGTCCAACATCCAGATTCCAACATATATACAGGGTGTAACCAAATAAGTGCAAAATTTTTTAGGAGGTGAATATTTGTCAAACTGCTACTGCTGCAGCAGCGCTTTATGCAGAACGATATCCGATTGCACAATGCAGCTCAGAGAATCGCTGATTTGGGGGCTATAACCTAAAACACATTTGAAAAGGATCTTCTTGAAAATATGTCGTCTCTGCGTACGAGTGGAAGGAAAATGACATGTTTGTAATATTATTCAGTGCGATGTTGAACAATCGTTATTGTGGTTTATTGTGTATGTTGATTCAAAAAAACGTTGAATTAGTATTATTCAATCATTTCATCTTGATAGGATAAAAATAAAAGACATAACTGACAAAGTCTAATGGAGTTGATTTTAGCTCACATCACACTCTAATATAATCGAAATTCTACTCCTTCCAAAAATAATTATCGTATGATGTATACCATGGTAGAGTCTGGACAAAATGGGCATTCCTTTGTAATGAATATCCACTTTCACTTGGTTATGTTTTTTTCAAACAATAATGTCAAACTGTTGTTAAAAAAATTGGTGAAACTCAAATCTGGCATTTTACCCTCATTTCTTGAAAAACTGTATTGTTTTCTGAAAAACTGTTTTGTACATCTGAAAGCATCACTCATCAGTAATCTTCAGCAGCAAAGATATTTGAATTGGTCCCAATTTGTAGACATGGCACTCAAAAATCCAAGATGAGGTAGTGATTTTCCAGAAATTTTAAAAATGCTTATTATCTCGAAAATGGTGAAATTTTTACTGAGGTGAAATTAGTTTCAATAATGTACAAGGTTTACCGGTCACCCTGTATATGTAGAAGAATGATTTTTTTGATGAGTAAAATGTTCTGATGAAATATGTTGAAATTTTATTTCATATTCATGGACTAGATTGACTGACTCGATAAGAAATAGTGATGTTAGAGTGAGAATATCGTGAATTACAGAAAAGGTCGACAAGATTCCCTAAATTTGGCTTTGTACAGACACTTCGGTACACGGCTCTTTTTTTGTGGAGTGAAAATTATTTTGAATAGTCCGTAAAGCAATGTCATAGCATTGAATTTTTAAGTTGATATGCCCCCCTTCCCGCGCCATGTAACTCAAAGTCTTAACGAACGAACTTTCCCGGACCGTTTAATACTTTCCCGTATCGAAATCGATACGGGAAAGTACTTTCCCGTAACGAAAACGATACGGGAAAATTTTTGCCGGCTTGTTTACATTTAAGACAGTTATTGAATTCACGCATACAATATGTAGAATTCCTTAGTTTTTGATAATACTGATTGCGATTTCAGAAAAAATAGTATGTGTACCTCGTAGTAAAAGCACATTCCCAGACTTCAATGCTTGTTGGCCTCGGCTTAACGCCTCGGCCAAGAATTTACATTGTCGTCCTGGAATGTATTGCTTTTACTACTAGATACACAATATACTATTCCTTAAATGTTCCATTTCGATTCCGGTTGGATAACCTTTACTTCATAAAATTGATATAGAAATAATCCATTAAGTCAGTGTGGATAATGAAGAGTTCAATTTGGATTTTATTTTCTAGACATTTTTCATTTCATATAATATTGCTACTTCTTCTTGTTGAAAGACCCATTGGCTACAACACATATTGTCCATGATTTCAAAACCTTAAGACTATAATGTTCCTTAAAATTTGTAGAAAAAAACCTATAAAAAGAAGAGTATGGACACAAATTATTCTAGTTTTTCAATAAAACTATGAGATTTTGGTTTCTCTGACAGTGTTGCAAATTGAAGTAATCATGGAACAAGAACTGCGTAGGACGAAAATGGTGAAATATGCTACGATAACAACATAGTCTGCGGTTATACACATGCTGATTTGTGATTTGTATCAAGATGAAAGATGATATAATCACTTCATAATTACAAGTTTTGCAAAATATATTACCTACTTACGCATTATACATAATTGGAAAATTACCCCGTCGTATTGTATTAGCATAATGCTGGACCGCAGAGTAAATAAAATTGCACCTGCGGATAATATATCTTATAGACGCAGTGCGTCGAAGTTGTAATAATTGCGAACAAACTTGTGTTTTATGTTTGACGTATTCTTGCTTGTTCTCCAATCAAATAAAAAAAATTGTTTTAAAATTATTTTTTCCGTTATCCAGCTATCGTCCCTCACGAACGGCAGCCCTCAAAAGTCGAAACTTGTGCGAGCCAAGGATTAACGATGTCTCACCTTTTAACGTGCGACTCCTAGCACTTTATTGGGCCATCAGATAAAAGTTCTGCAGTCGCTAGGGTTTGAACCTTCGAATGTAGAATGGATTTGAAATCCAACCTTACGCTTCATCCGATATACTAGGAATTTTTTCGAAAAAAAATCATTATGAAACTGCTCTTGCTCCTTACTATCGATGAATTATTTCAATCAGATTCTTGATGAAGCTTCTACGAGAATTGCAAGGTAAGTACTCTCTACCATATATCTATTAACTACGAATATGGATAATAAGGACAGCCTAGGTGATGCCAAAAAAAATTAGCATCGACTTCGAATTGGACGCTGCTGAATTATTGCGCTTGCGCCAGATATTCCTATTCAAATAACACACGATTTTGTTTTTTCATCTCTTTCTAGCGTGCATGGTTTGGCATCAACAATTATCGAAGATATGAGAAGCATATCTTATGTGGTGCTAATTCGGCAATTTCCAACATAACCTCGCATAATATGAATAAGTTTGCAGAGAGCAATTGTAGATTATGCTAATTATAAGAGGGCGGCACTATATGGGTTTTATTCCTGAGAATATGACACATTTTATAAATTTATAGATTCATGCCTGAAAGAATTTAAGATCGCCGCGTTTTACTTCGAGTTCGTGTTCAGGAGGCAAAAAATACATCACTACCAGCAAATTATTTTTCTCGGCGGTTATGAGGCCGATTTGGAACAAGATTTACATTTTCAAACAATTGTCCATCACATACCCAATCCATATTTATTCAAGTTTAATAAGTTTTTATCCGCTCTTGATTGACGAAACCGTGGTAGCAGGTAACACAGACATTTTGTTACAAATTGATCAATGAATCGTTTTTTTTTAATGACACGAAGTTTTATTGACCGTCTTGCATAATTCTCATTCTTCATTTATCCACATTAAAGAAAAATATTAGCCCATTTTCAATATGGGACGGTTTTGGGACGGTTGAAAAATTGAAAATGTCAAACGAAGCATAACGCCATAACCTCAAAAATGTATGACTTTCTCGTGATTCAGAATTCGGCATGCGCAATAGTTTCCCAGCGCTAGTTTGAGAAAAGGTAAGATAGATATTTTTGGCTTCAATTCGATTACATTGCGTCTTGTAGCGTGTTATCAATATTTGTAGTTGATAGATATATGCTCTCTACCAACAGTATAAAATCAGACCAGTTCAAAGGAATAACCACCTACAGACCGGTATCATGGTTATTACCACTCATCAGTACAGGATAGGTCATGAAACGAAGAAACGAGTATAACAAGCTAAAGTGATGTGGAATCCACGTTTACGTGAGCTGTTGGTCCCGGTTTCCCCTCACTCGCTCAGCTTTTGAGAGGCTTTCTCCGATTCGTAGAAAAAAAAACGAAAATTCCATTCATGAAATGTGTTCTAGAAAGGGACTCATCTTTTTCATTAATACGTCGTCATGTCAAAATAAGTAATTTCGTCATAAATAATTATTATGAAAGTTAGTATAAAAGTTCAAAAAATTCAAGCACGGTTGCGCTCGTGTTGAGTCGAAATTATGACAGTTCTGACAGTCAGCTAATGTCAAGGAAAAGACAGCAGGTTAACCTAACTTTGTGTGTGTGTAATCAGCTGTTTTTGTCAGTTGCTGAATTAGGTTATTTTGAAATAATAGCACATGTTATGAGATCAATAAACATGTTGATATCTCTGCCGCTTCCAATTCGTGTCTAGTGTTGGTTGACATTTTAAAAGAAAGATCTTTCAACCTTCCCCAGTGGTAAAAGTCCATAGGTGCTAGGTCCGTTGACCTGGCCTGCCAACGGTTGGATCCATGGTTGGTTATCCAATTATTGCCAAAATTTGCATCTACAAAATTCTTGACTATTGCAGCGTTGTGAGGCGGAGCCTCGTCTTGTTGAAAATATGTTCGTCTGAGATCCATTAGCGGCAATTCATCAACAGGGGGTTCGAATTGTTGCCAAAAAATTTCCAAGTACCTCTGAGATATGGGTGTGCCATTATAGACAAACGAGCCGATAATAATACCCTCAAAAACACCTACCCACACTGAATCCAAATCTTTCTTGACTTCTCTGCTCCACAATAGAATGAGTATTTTGTTGTGCCCAAGTATAATAATTGTAGCGTTGATAATGCCGGCACTGCTTACTTACATAAGCTTCGTCTGTCCAAATACAATTCAATGAAAAATAACACACTTGGTTACAATTTTCCAGGAACCAGTGGCAAAAATCCATGTGGTTTTTCAAATTTTCTGGTCTGAGTTGATGAACTATTCTGGTCTTGTCTGGGTTTAATTTGTGCTTTCTCAAAATCCGCGTAACGTTAGTTCTTAGTATGCCTGTTGATATTTATAAATTTCGCGTTGACGTTTTGAGATTATTTTCAACAGCTCCTAAAACGAATTTCTTCCAACGCCTATTTGATGCATATGATTGAGGTCTTTTCTTGTCAAATTGACCACTATCGATTAGCTTGTTTCTCAATCTTGCGAAAATGTCTCTAACTGATTGTCTTCTCTCTGCTGAATAAAAATTTTACAGTTTCCAGTGAACATTTGGTTTATAGCCGCGTCGTCCAAAGCCTACTTGTTCAAAGTGTGCGTTTCAAAGTCTACATGAAAAAACCTAACAGCTCTGCACTGCAAAGATAACTCCAGCAAAACATAAAGTGTTCATTTTGGAATGGCAATTTCAAGCTCTATTGAAATATGGAGGAATATACAGGTTGTCTCAATTTTTTTTCATTAATAACTATTGATGTATGATTTTAAAAATTAAATCACCTACACCATTGAATTTTACGTAAAAAAGGCTTCGGAAATGTTTTCATAGAAACAAAGACAGGAAAGAAGTTGCCACTTTTCGAAAAACATGATGTAAATCAGAAACGATAATAGATATCGATATGCGGTATTCGCCATTGGGTTTGTCTTGAAAATTAAGACATGCCCATCAGTTTGCATCTATCTAGTCTGAAAACAGGACACTCCCTTTAAAATTGTCAAATTTGGCCAACTCTATAAATATTGTCTTTGAAAATACTGTTCTTCAGGTCCTCAATCAAATAATCTAGTAATGATAGGAATATGAATAACTCTGTTTCAATAATCGTTTGCTACTGAAGTTTAGAAATCAGGAAAATCAAGAATTTTCAATTCAACATCCATTGTTTTCATCATTTTCTCAACCTCTGTCAAAATATCTTCGAAAACCTAAATCAAATTCAGCCACCTGATTTTCTTCATGAGTTGACAGTAATACATTGAATTTTGAATTGACTGCTTGAAAATTGCCGCTGTTTTTTATTTTTCTGATTGAAATAACCCGTTTTGAGTTATCTTCTACTACAGAATGGTTATTGAAGTACGGATTGAATCAAATGTTGAAACGTATATGAACGAGTAAATGGATGATTGTTATGCTTTTCATGAAATAATCTTCTTAAATATCACCCGACTCTGACAAATAGCGGATATTATTTTCTTTAGTTCATCTCGAGTAACTTGTATTTTGTGACAATTTAATTCCACCATATGATCATTAAAAATCAAAGATCACTCCCTCGAGCTAAAGCTCTCGGGAGTTATTCAGATTATTAATGTTCATAATATGGTCTCATCAAATTGTTAAGATACAAGGTACTCTCAATAGAATTATGAAGAAAATATTAGTCTGCTATTTGTCATGGTCTTGGCATATTACCTACGACCATTTCATTTTAAAATATTCTGAATTTCTGCACAATCTGGGACAAAATCTTCTGAAACTGTATAATAGAATTATGACGAAAGTGATACATCGTTTGAAATGGATTGATATCATGATGTTCATAGAGAGAACTTGAAGAGTATTTTTTATAGAAACTTTGCCAAGAATCTGATGGGTGTAATTAAGTGATCGCAAGGGACAGTAGCTGTTTCTGTATTTTCGAATAATTGTTTTGTATTTGATGTATTCAGAATGGTCATATTTGATATGACCGTAATTTTTTGCGTTATATGTGATTATTCAGAAGCTATCATGAGAAATTTTTCATTGATACGTAATATTCAAGAAAAAGAAAATACCCAAACACCAAAACTACGTCACAATCACACTCGACGCGCGTTTCGTCAACAAAGTTAGCATCTTCAGGGGCTAAAAGCTTTTACTCGTGAAGATGCTGGGTAGTTTCTTTTTCTTGAATTGTATTCACACCAAAGGTTCCAAAATATTCATTTATTTGAATATGTAATATATTCACCAGAAAAGTATATGATAAAATCATATTCATTTCTTTGGACTTCACTCGATTTTTTCAACGAATTTTAGCATTCATTTTACTGATTATGTGAATAATTTTCCATTATTTTGAAATTTTTCTTTCTTAATAATAATAATAAAGTAATTTATTAAATAAGCTGAAATTACATAAACGTTAAAAATACAATGAATTGTTCAGCACTTAAAAAATGTTACATTAGGTAAATAGACATGTTTTCAATAGCTTATACTCGTACTGCATAAATATTGTTTGTTTTGAAATTGTTTTTTCCGTTAAACAGCTGTCGTCTCCTAAGGGCAGCCCTCGAAACTTGTGCGAGCCACGAATTAACGAGGTCTTACTTTTTTACGTGCGATTCTTAGCACTGCATAAATATAGAAATGTTAATACATTATTTGATAAGAGTATTGATACCCAGTCGAATCCTTATCGCCAAAAAAATGAGATAAATTTAAGTAAACAAATTTTGTGTAAAATCATTAAACTAATTCGAATAACATAATAATAATAATTTTATTATATAATCCCAAACTTATGAAAATAAGTAGGAACTGTCGAAGTCCTTAGGTACCAAGAGTCCGCTTTGTAGTTTTGAAGACATTGTTGTCAATTCAATAGCCATTTAGTCAGTGCTTGAATGGAGAGGTATCACTTACAACTTAACACCTCTTTGTACGATTTTGAAGGGTCCATTGTCCACACCCTGTACCGTTCGAGTGGCTTGTGGTCTCGAAAAAGGTCGCCTTTTGTTGTTGTGAAAGAAGTGTAACTGTTTCCCAGTGACGGAATTTCCTTTATTCTGTTGTTGATAGAGATGAAGACGATGCTACTCTGCGTAACTTGTTGGGAATAATTATTTACAGGGTGAACCACAGAATTGGGTTCTGGGTTGATGCATATTCAACTTCCTAAGAGAAGGATGGATGACATCTATACCCTATCCTTTCAAAGAATTTTGAAAAGCATTGCATTTTCTAGAAGTGCGTAAGAGAGTATCGCTTTCGAGTGCCTCGCATGGTCTCGTTTCCGAAGCGAGACTCGAGACAATACTTGTACAAGACGAGAGGATACTTTTATTGGTCTCGTCTCGAGTCTCATGCATGAGGTCTCGCGTCTCGTACGAGAGTCTCGCAGGTGAATATTTCTACGTGCAGACTTGAAAACCTAATAAAAAAATCTAAAAAACACGTTTTTTACAGTATTTTCAAAATGAACTAAAACGCATAAAACAATTTTTATCAAAGATGCATCCACTGCATTCATTTGTTTAATAAAAATGTGTTAAAAACTATCATATAAAACCAAGAAAACTATAAGAAAATATCGAAATTGCCTTTGTAATGAATCTGCACGATGTTTGTTATGCCTGAACGAATGGGTGGAAAATAAATCATTTGCGATAGAGAGGGCTTAGGGATGTTTTTTGACTTTGATTTGGTTACTTATTTCATTTCTAAAATAATATTCAGTTTAATTTTGTTTAGATTTATTACTCTCAAATACATGATGTTATCTTTGCACAATTGTTATTTTCTCTTCCGACTCTCACATTATAAAAATTATTTAAATATTCATTGTTGCGCCGAAACGATAAGATTATGCATGACGAGATTTCGATACTTTTAATAGACTCTCGTACAAGAAGCGAGACGAGACTTGATACAAGACAAGACTTCATGAAAATCTCGTCTCGTTTGTCTCCTGTGACCCACTGCATGGAATTATCTACGAAATAACTCTGTTAAATTTGAACTACGAGTTGAAATGTTCAGAGAAATTGGATAAGTATCGCTGCTACTTATGTTTTGGCTTATTAAATGTTGATAATATCCGTCATTCACATCCATACAATGGAACAGCTGATGTTAAGTGTAACGTGTTCTCTGATATTGTGGAGAATATTTTGGGTAGTCATCCTAATTGAAAAAAATTCGTCAAGATTTGAAGCTTTATATGTGATTGCTGAATGAAAACCCCCTAGTTAT
This sequence comes from Chrysolina oricalcia, assembly GCA_944452925.2. Taxonomy (NCBI): domain Eukaryota; kingdom Metazoa; phylum Arthropoda; class Insecta; order Coleoptera; family Chrysomelidae; genus Chrysolina; species Chrysolina oricalcia. Next base: position 12,295,109 of record OX101818.2, on the reverse strand, counting down.
TTTCTAGGGCACCTACATATTGCTTTATTTTTACGGAACTTTTTGGCTAAGATTTTCCTCGTCAGAGAATGCTTTCAGCAGCAGCTACACTATTGAATGTAAGTGAATGATAGATAATTTCAATATTGAACAAGGTAAAAGGCATAATTACTATTTCTGATGATTTAAATTTATATTTATCAGTTAGTAATGTCTTAGACAGTCAAATTCTTCAAAACGAATAAGATATTATGAGTGATTGGTCCTCGACATACAACTTTTACTTGAACATCCAGAAATGTCACGACATCAATTTTTCCAAATCAAAAGATATCCCTTATTATGACTATAATATTGATGGAAAAGTACTGGACAGGGTAAACGAAATAAGAGGATTACTTTAGATCAGCAACTAAACTTCAAAAGACACTTCAATAATGTTTCTGCAAAGGGAAGCACAATGTTAGGATTTATAATGAAAAATGATAAAGAGTTGTCATATAATACTCTCAATACTTTTTATTGTTCTTTAGTTAGATCATCACTGGAATATGCCCCAGTTGCATGGTTCTCATATTACAGATGTGACATTGAAAAATTGGAAATGTTGAAATTCGATTTCTAAAGTATACAGTGCGACGCTAAATTATGGAACAAATTCATTATTTCTGAATATAAAGGTATATCGGAAAAATCCTCGGACAGGTCGATTTTCTTTTCCGATGGGCCAATTTTTGAACCTCACCCAAAATATATAGGGTTATCCGCATTTGAAGAAAAGCGACTTTGGTGATATTTTTAAATGGGACACCCAATATATTTGTCCATATTTGGTTAGGGATCGTCATTACAAATCCAGTGATACCAAGTTTGATGGGATTATGTCAAACGGCTGCGAAGATATGGCCAAAAAACTTCTTCATGTACCTACCCAATGAGTGCGACAGAGACTTTTAACCTTCTGAATCGTGTGGAGTCTCGCAGTCATACTCATTAGACATACGAGGAAGTTTTTTGGTCATATCTCCGCAGCCGTTTGACATAATCCCATCAAACTTGGTATCACTGGATTTGTAAAGACGATCCCTAACCAAATATGGAAAAATATACTGGGTGTCCAATTTAAAAATATCACCAAAGTCATTTTTACTCAATTGCGGATAACCTTATATATTTTGGGTGAGGTTAAAAATTGGCCCATCGGAAAAGAAAATCGACCTGTCCGAGGATTTTTACGAAATATCTTTATATTCAGAAATAATGAATTTATTCCATAATTTAGCGTCGCACTGTATATCATACAAAATGAAGACATTCAATCGTCAAAATACTTTAAATAAACTCAACTTTACTGAACTTACCACACGGCACTCTCATTCATTTACAAACTACTGTCAGGAGAAGTCGACTTCCTTATCTTCTAGAAATTATTAACTTCAATGTAAAATCTTACAATACAAGAAATCCTCCACTTTTTAGCATAAAAAATCACAGTACTAACTATGGTTACAACACACCGATGTCCAGATGCATGAGATGGTGTAATAAGTACAATGTCGATCCTCTTTTAACCCTATGAGTGAATTCAAAAAATCTATTAGTGACATAAGGTTAGACTAATATAATTGTCTCATATATGTATGTACAATATGTAACTTTTCAGTTCACTGTTTTAATTGTAATTAGTTTGTGAATCCGTAAATAAATAAATAAATAAATATGAAACTTATTTGATTAATTGAATACGTAGCAACCCGTTACTCAAATTCAATAAGCCGGGAACAATTTTACAGCAAATATAATGCCCCTTGAAATGATATACAGGGTCGCTGATATGTATGGAAACGGTCGATTATCTCTTAAAGTAAGATAGCTATTGAAAAATGTTGAGATACAAAAGTTCTAGGGTTTTTCAAAATCCATCATAATACTGAAAAGTTAAGTATACAGGGTCAGTCAAAAGGTCAGGACGAAACAAAGTTGCTTTTTCTCTAATGGGACACCCTGTATATTATTCCATATTTCAATTTTCCTCAAAATACTGAACAAAATTGATACAGCACATCATTTCCTGAACGCAACCGTTTTCGAGATATCGAATTTTGAAAATAACTTGTTACTACTCATCTCATATTTATTAAAGAAAAAGCACGAAATAATGGATATTTATTATGAAAGTCACACAAGGTGGAGTATGTGGATATGATCACAATTTAATCATAATTTTTTTAAAGAAAATAAAAAAGCATATTTGTTCAGGGTTGATAAAAATGCATGAAACGATAAAATGTATTTTTTAATGAATGTCTAGGATATTTGAAATTTTATGAAACAATAGTTATGCCAGGAGAAAAAGAGAGAAAACAAGTTTTAATAAACAAAAAATTTTTCTTTGGACTTTTATTTATTAAGGTGCTCAAAGTGTTTATCATTTACCGCCTGACAGTAATGAACTCGCTGAACAAAATTTTGTAGTGAATCTAAAACCATGTGAGGAGGAATGGTAGAAATTTCATGCCTTATTCTTTCTTGCAACTCTTCGATATTTGGCGGCCTATTTATGCGACCCCATAAAAAAGTCAAGTGGGGTCATATCGGGAGACCTAGCTGGCCATTCAATTGCTCCCCTGCTCTCAATCCATTTATCAGGAAAAGTTTTATCTAGATATACCCGTACCACAGGTCCAAAATGTGGAGAAGCCTCATCTTGTTGAAACCATATTTGTTCTGCCAGCAAATTGGGATTGTTATTATTCGGGAATAATCCTCTAAGCTTTGGAATAATATGATGTTGTAAAAGTGACAAATATCGTTCAGAGGTTAAATTTCCGTTAATAAAATAAGGTCCTATGACGTGTCCACCAATAATGCCATACTAGACATTTACTTTTAGTGTGAACTTCCTCAATCCAATGTGGATTTTGTTCTGACCAATACCTACAGTTGTGTCGATTTACGTGCCCGTTTAAACAAAATCTAGATTCGTCAGAAAACAATATGTGGTTGACAAAGTTGACATTTTCATTTAATTTATCCATAATAACTTCACAGAACTCGATTCTACGATCAAAATCGTCTTCATTCAATTCTTGTACCAAATGAATTTTATATGGATGGAATTTTTGCAGTTTGCAAATTTTTTGAATGGAATATCGACTCATGTTATGACTCAAAGCACTCTGTTGTGTTGAATTTATTGGATTTTCCACCACATCTAACATGACATTCAAAGAATTTTCTTCATTTGTAACGCTTACTGGTCTTCCACTTTTTGGTCGATCTTTGACACGTCCAGTTTCATGAAAACGCTGCAATTTTTTTGAATCGGTTGATTTAGAAATGGGTTCCCGATTGGGATGCAATTCATTAAAAATATCCACTACTTGGTCACAACTTCGTCTTCTATCACCGTATCCTATGATCATTAAAATTTCAATACGCTCAGATAAACTTTTTTGCGCGAAAATAATTTACACTAAATGTATTTTTGACATGTGTTGTCAAGATCATCACTGTTAGACAAAAGAACGTTTCCATACATATCAGCGACCCTGTATAACAACTTACTGTTCTATTCTGCTATTTGAAAAAATCAGTGTAGATTTCGCGCCATCTTTTACGGGTTGAAGTTATAACGACCTATAAATTACAAAAATATTCACGTGTGTAGCTGAAAGTCTCGATAGGTAGTTTCTTGTGGGCTACCTTATATCATTCATCGGCGCTAATCCAAGATATTCAACATTCAGTATCCAAAATTACCCATTAGTGTCAATGAATTTTGGTAAAATTTATTTTTACGAAACTCCAAGGTTTTCGTAGAAAAGCCCCCAAGAGCAGAGCCTGTGTATGAAATGCATATAATAATAAAAATCTGAAGAATTTGTGTCGTTAGTCATCATTAAAGAACTTGTTGTTTAGATGCTGAACCCAGTATTCTTGAGAAAATCGTTGATTGAAATCATCGATGTGAAGAATAAACTGTATTAGCGCTAAAATGGCTCCCTGCGGAACGCCAGAACTCATAGGTTTAGTGTCGGATGGAACTCCATCAACTACAACGTGGAGAGATTTGTTTGATAGCAAAGAACACAACTGTTCATAATAGGAATTAAAAAGACAAGCCTCATTATTATTACATAATATCAGTCTTCTAACAATTGAGCATCAAATCAGTTATGTAGTGAATGATACAAATGGAACAAATTTCTCAAAACCTTCAAAAGTGCAATGTTGATTATGTTTTTCAATTCGGCATATTCTGATGTAAAATTTTTATTTTTGCTGCAATTTTCGTAGAACCTGCCATTTTTTAAAATCACCGTCTTCACGAACTTGATTCCTCAAATTTTCCAAATTGAAAAGTCTGATGATGTAGAGACTTCAGCTCTGATGTAGTCCCATGAGTAATGATCGAGAAGGGTATGAGATCCGGAGATCCCGCGGTTCACTTTATTGGTCCTCGTCTGTCAACCCAACTTTCGGGAAAAAAATTGTTCAAAAATCAAAGAAGAGGATGTACGGAGGTGCCCCGCCCTGCTGAAACCAAATGGTATCACTTGGTGGATCCAAATCGCCATCCTCCATTGGGATTCATTTGCTAGTGTGAGGAGAAGAGGAGTTTGCAAAAATTCCAAATATTTTTGTCCTGTCAGATTCTCGTCAAAGAATAAAGGACCTATGATTCGATTATCCACTAGTCTTGCCCATGCATCCACTTTTTGCGGGTATTGAGAATGTGTCTTTACCATCCAATGAGGATTTTCCCTGCTTTCTCAACTAGTGATTGGCTGTACCATTAACGCAGAAGGTAGCTTCGTCCGAAAAAAGATTTTTACGAAAAAAGTGTTACGGTTCCAGTTAGCTTCGAAAGGAATGCCCCAATTCTTGCACATTTTCCTTGCGCTTTATGCAAATCATTACAGTTTTTTATTGAAAGAATTTTTCTATAATAATCTGCGAAGATCTCACTGATGAACTGATTGTTCATTACAGCAAATCCTTCATTCGACAAAAAAGTATTGATAAGAGTTTTAAGGTATATATAGCTCATGGAAATTTTGCATAATCGGCTAGCATTACAATTTGTTATCTGTCTCATTTGCCCGTGAGATAAATAAATCATAATTATTGTTGTAAGAAAATATGTTAGTTAATTGATACTAGGTAGTAGGAATTTGCATCCTGTAAGAGACTTTTATGAATTTCCGATATAAAAAAACTGGAAGGAATAAAAAATATTTGATTTGCCGACAGATAATGAAAGTTTTCTTGATGGCCTTGTTTTACTATGCACCTGTTGCATACCCAATAAATATGGGAGATAATGATATTTTCAATTCATGCAAAGTTGAAATTATAATGTATATTTAACGATGTTGATAATAATTTATTTCATATGGAGGATCTTAAATTTTATTTCAGAAATTTGAATAAATCTACATCTGTTTTTGAAACGTAATAAAGAATTGGTAAAACATACTAGGGGGCAAAATAGGCTCAAAATTATTTCAGATTCGTGATCAGGACTACCAACTTACTACAAATACACTTTTCCCTGGAAAAATTTCAATCCTGAAAAATAAGAATTTATTTGTCTCACTTCTCATAGAAACACCCCTGTATCTTCAGTAAAAATTGAGGTAGAATGATGAAACTCTCAAAACTGATGGAAATGCTCAGAATGCACCGATGTATTTATTTATATAAAACGTCGATATCATTTCCGGCTTATGGCTTTTTTATATGGCCTAAGAATGGAGTCCGAATTCTGTCATTATCATCGGAAGACAAATGATCTAATATAGTCAAGACATTAAAAAAAATACTTTGATTTTTGTGAATAAATCGGAAAATATTCAAAATAAAATGCAATTTGAATTTTTTTCGATTTATTGCTTGAAACTCTGTATTTGAGTTACAAATTAAATTCTAAGCAACTTTTTCAAAACACCTTTTTCAATATCTTGTCATCTTACCTCACTTTTGTCCTCTTCATGGTAGTTTTTCCAATTTGCCGCCATACTAGTGGTCATGTGACCTGTGTCAAAATCGATTTTTAGGTTATCGGACATGCACAAACTTTTTCCCAGAATTTTTTTTCCAATACTCTAACAATAAACTTTTTTCCTATATGGTACATACTTTTTGGCGGTCACTGTATGTTATACTGTTAAAATGCCATAAACGAGAAGTTGAAAATGTCCGATCGCTGATTGAGTTGAACACTGATATAATTTTCAGTGGTTAAAATCCCAGAAAAAAAGAAAAATCTGTCACTATCTGACGGTGTTTCAATAGGCTTTTCAGCCACTGGAGAAACAGCCAAAGTTTTCAAACGTAAGTTGAAAACGTTTTCAGCAAATAATTGTTTCTATAATTTGGGGAACTTGATGGTCTTCTTTCCAATAGCTGATTGAAATATTTACTTATTTATTCTGAATGATAATGTGAATGTATTTGCTCTGTTTCATTTCTTGGAAAGATTCAACTGTTATACAGGGTGGCCCATCGAAAACTTGACATCGGGGTTTTGGGTGATAATATCGCAGATGTGGAAAAACCCTCGGACAGGTCGATTTTAGTTTCGAGGGGGACAGTTTGTTCTCCTACATGCACCACCGTCACGGCAACACTCGAGGTGTGGGGTGAACAACCCCTAAAATTTGAATAGGGAATAATGGTGGAGTGTCACATCTTTTGAAAGCCCGTTAAGTTCTCCATCCAACGGCGTCCCGATTTTGAAGTTGGGATGAACTGTTTGGGAAAAAATAAATTCAGGAATAAACCTGTACGAAAGTTAAGAGCTTACTTGTACGTCTCTGGAAAACTAATTTGCCAGTTTTTGCAATCTATCATTTATTTGCTACGATACTGTGAATGTTTTTGCTCAGTTTTTTTCGCGGTACCCATGAAATTTTTTTAATAAAATAGAACAAACAGATAGAGCATGCAGTTTCTGTTTTTCACGTGTGTACTACAAGTGAGTTTCATTCGTGTGTGGTATCGTACGTCGAAATTAAAACGAAACAATGGTGTATACAGTGGCAGAGAGGGTTGCGTTGATTGAACTGTATTATGAAAACAATAGATGCGCGAAAAGGGCTGCGGAACGGTTCAATCAACAATATGGCAGGACTGTGTCGCGGCAGTATGTGTCTGAATTAGTATCAAAATTCCGAGAAACGGGATCGGTAGCAAATAAAAAACGGAAAATCGAACCGCCAGTAAGAAATGAGGCGACAACAGTGGCAATTTTGGGCCATGTTGAGGTTGACCATACGTTGAGTACAAGACAGCTAGCAACTGTTTCCGGTATCTCAAGAACTAGCATTCAGCGTATTTTAAAACTACATAAATTCCATCCTTACAAAATTAAATTAACACACGAACTGAATGAAGATGAAGTGAGCAGGCGATTGCAAATCCTCAGTGTCTGTTCAACATTTGTTTTAGTGATGAATGTTCTTTTTTTTTAAATGGTATAGTTAATCGCCATAATTGTCGATATTGGGCTGATTCGAATCCCCATATATTTCATGAGGTACATACGCAATATCCTAAAAATTAAACGTATGGGCTGGTATTTTTGGGGATCGTATCGTGGGCCCCCTCTTCTTAGAAGGCAATCTAACAGGGGAAATGTATCTGGAACTGCTTGAAGACACAATTGAACCAATGTTAACTAACATTATTGAAAATGACCATCATTATCAGGAAGATCAGTTGATATTTCAACAAGATGGTGCTCCTCCGCATTATGCTATGCCTGTTCGGCGATATTTAGATCACCACTTCCCTGGTCATTGGATTGGTAGGCGAGGTTCTATTGAATGGCCCCCATGATCACCAGACCTGTCTCCCTTAGATTTATTTCTGTGGAGTAATTTGAAAAGCAGAATTTATGCTACACCACCAGCTTCATTAGCAGATTTACGGCAACGAATCACATTAGAATGTCACCAAATCACCCCAGACATGCTCCAAAATGTACGAGAACGTTTTCAACAAAATCTGTATCATTGCATGGAAGTTGGAGGTGCGTATTTCGAGCATTTGTTACGATGAGACTAATGTAAGTGAATTTTACTCTTAACTTAATTATGGCTCATTTCCGTTAGAAAAACTGCCGACCGTTTTGTTTCGAGAATTCAACGGGCTTTCCAACGATGTGCCACTCGACTCCTATTCCCTATTCAAAATTCAAGGGTTGTTCACCCCACTGCTCGAGGGTTGACCTGACGGTGCTGCCTGTAGGAGGGCACAATGTCCCCCTCGAAACTAAAATCGACCTGTCCGAGCGTTTTTCTAGATCTACGATATTAGTACCCAAAACCCCCATGTCAAGTTTTCGATGGGCCACCCTGTATATGTTCTAAGAGGCAATGTAGCCGAGTGGTTGAAGCGACATGGTTTCAATCACTTTGGCTGCCAGTCGATGGTTCAAACCATGGGAACTGCAGAAATTTATCTTATGGCCCGAGAAAGTGCTAGCAATCGCACGTAAAAAGGTAAGACCTCGTTAATCCTTGGCTCACACAAGTTTCGACTTCTGAGGGCTGGTGAACGCCCTCCTACGCCCTCCTACGAATAAATCGATACACAATCGAAAATAAATGATAATGTCCAGAAATTAAAAAAAAAATTCGTTCTGCAAACGCAATTTTTAACTTAAAATTTGAAATATTTCGAAAACGGTTAGACTTGGGTATAGGACATTATAGATGAAACATGTTCAGAATCATGCTTAAAATCTAAAACTTTGATAATATACAGAGTGTCTCATATAAAATAACGAAGTTGGGGTCCAACCGGAAGTGCCACAATCTTCAAAATATTTTAGCCGGATAGCACTTATCAACAATATTGAACTCCCAAATTTTCAAATTGGGCCTACCTATGGTTTTCTATATATTGATCGATGCAATTCCCGGAGGGACCCCCGTATACTAGTTGAAGAGAAAGATGTCGATTCCCACACTTCACTTAACCAGTGAAGGGTTAACACACTGTGAGCAAACGGAATGTATATTTTATTACCAAAAAGGCACGGCTCGTTTCGCCTGCTTGATCCCACCATTCCCACCCAAGAGCATTCACCAGGTTAATATCGATTCAATCGACTGTAAAAAAACGATAGAGAAATATTTGCTCTTTATGATAGCACCACATATCCCATGGGCCATGGATCGGAAAACGGCACTTGAACCCGCAACCCAGAAACGTTTCTTCGGTGACCCTCGTAAGTTTCACTTGACCAAGCACGCAGTCACATTAAATCCTCATAAATAAATTTTATAGGCGTGGACATTAATCCGAGGTAGAATGGATGGTATAATTGTCGCGGATTTGCATTTATTACGCGAGTTTTTCCAATAGAAACGCGACTTGCGGGCTTATGGGTGTCGACCATTTATTTATTCTTCGTAATGAAATAGTTGAAGCGGCGTAGTCATTGAAGGATCAAGGCTTTTTGTTGAGCTCATTTGTTCTATGAAGTTTTTCCGATTTGGGAAGAGGAAAACCAAGTTAGAAAACGTTACTTGGTACTGGATTCTAGAGAAAGAAGGTGCGGCTTCATTTTACTATATTTAATTTGTTTATAGGAAAAGCCAACGCCAACTCAGAGGTGTGAATTAAATTCCTGATTAGCACTGATCATAAATTACCAAGAGATAGCTTCAATGGACAATTTAGTGAAAATAGAAATCTACACATTTTTGTGTAATGTACATAAAGTGCGCGACTAAATTACGTAGGTATTTCTTCTAAAAATAACCGTCTTCGGTAAACTATTCTGATAAAGTTAAACATTGGCGTAGTGGTGCCCCAGTGCTCCATACTCGGCCCAATTCTGTTTTTAATGTATACTTATGACATATGTTCCCCAAATTGATTTCAGTTCAGTTTTTGGTTTTCAGATAACTTTTCAGTTGATGTACCGGAAAGGTATACTTTTACTCTGAATAAAGCATCAAATACAACAGCCTGCTGTATAGTGGTGTAATAATAACTCTCCATTGATAAATAAAATGGAACCAGTGGCAGGCAATTTGGAAAGCTTGAAGTAGGTGGCGCTAGTTAGGCTGGAGTCTTCTAAACATTTGTCAATGTGAGCTTATTCAAATATTGATGTTTGTCATTGTCACACACGTTGGTGTTGATGGGCATATTATCTATTGAAGGCACAGTCCATGTCATCTGAATACTACAACTGAATGAATCATCAGGTGGCTATAGTATCTGCGAGACACCAGTCTCATCACATTTTTCAACTAATGAGCTTGTTTCAAAATAACCAATTCTGTTATACACAAGATTTCAATCTGGAATCAAACAAGTTAAATTCATTCATTATTCCAATCTGAAAATAACAATTTATCATTGCTGGAAACAAGAATAAGTTGAGGTTATGACTGATTACCTTTCAATTAAAGGCTCATTCATACCCTTGCGAATATTGGGATTTTTTTTGCGATTCGAAATATACGGCGAAAAATTGCGTTGAAAAATAAATCAGTAATGTAGTATCTAATAACGAACCCCAAATACTGAAAAATAACATATAATTCATCATTCACCGCAATTTTTTCGCCGTATGAGTCAAATCACAAAAAATGCGAAGATATGAACGAGCCTTAAGTCATCTTTTAACCCAATAATTTCCCCATTCCTATTTCTCAACTGCTTTACAGCCCAACCACCATATTTATCACTCATTTTACCAAAAAAACTCGCAAAACCAACGAAAATAAATCAAAATACTAGTAAACACAATAATTGTCATAAGAATAACACAGGCTGTCAGAAACGAAAGGACTCCAACTACAACAGCGCCGCTATGCGGGAGCAATCTCGTACATCCCTGCCATTAAATAATTTTCAAATCAGTATGGGAGAACACATTTATATCAATGACCACTCCCGAATGGAGGAGACAAACTACTACAAAGTTTTAAGGGTAATTATATATAAATTTCTATGGGTAAATTGAAGTCAGCTTGTTGTCTTATCAGATACCTACCTCAGTATTAAAAATATTAAAATGTTTTAATTTGCTCATGTACATTTTCTGTTATTGACTACAGCGTTATATTCTGATATCATTCACCAATATCTAATACATATTCAAATACCAGAAAAAAATTATGAGAACTATGTATGCTTAACCTTAAAAATGGTAGCTCTTGCAGACACTTGTTCGTCAACTCAGAAATTATGACTCTTCATTGTGTCTAATCCATAGAAATATATATTTTTTCTACGACCGTGCGTTTTTACCCACTTTCCCGCACTCATTTTAGTTCAGAAAGTGTCACTTTCCCGCACTAGTGCGGGAAAACTCGCTTTCCCGCACTAGTGCGGGAAAGTAAAATATGTCAATTTATCGTTATTAAATGTATATTTCATTGTTGCTGAGAGTTATTTGGAGGACTCCGTAGAACAGAAGAAAACCATCTCGAATAAAATTCTTTCATGTACTGGCAACTTGCAACCAATGCCGTCTTCGTCATCTTCATGCACTTTGCAATCTACGAGTGTTACTCTTAACAGCCAGTTACCACCAACTAACTACTCTGGACCGGCTATTCTGACGCATTTGCAGAATGCAACAAATTGTGTTTTCAACATTAATATTAATAATAATTAGTGGATTTTCATGGAATGTTTTGTATGTTGAAATAAAATATATATTTTCAATGTGCTTTTTGAATCTTTATGCGATCGTAGAAAAAATAATGTTCCTAATTCATGCGTAAAGTGTCTTTCCCGCCCTTGACTGCTTGCCCGAACTCCGCTTCGCGTCGTTCGGGTCAACGGCAGTCGCGTGCGGGAAAGTATCACTTTCCGCACTTGTTAGGAAAATAACTATTATACTTACTCTAGAATGCTAATCCCCATGTCAAAAGTGTTGTAAAAAGTTCAGGCTAGTCCGCAATGCGCATGCGCGTCATTAGTGATTTTTGTAACAGACCCGGTGTCAGTAAAATATTATAGTACTTGTGAAGATTAACAAATGTTAATTCTGAATCTCGGAGAATAAGGTTGGAAACCTCATTGTACTTCTACCTGTTATCTGTATTTAGCCGATTTGAATACATATTTTCACATATTTACGATCCGGAATATTCAGCAAAGGCCATCAGAAAGTAGAGTACGGTTATCATTATTATTTACCGCTCTGAAGCGACAGATCACATTCACTTTTCAGCTGTAGTTAACCAACAAAAACCTACGGAACCACCCCAAATCGTCGGTGCAAATTTCAAGCAAGCACTGGATTGGAAAGTGAATTGAAAGTACAAAAAACTATGAAAAATCATTTCAGCTAATATAAATAACTGCATTTAATTTAAACCATTTGAAGAGATTAACATGCTAATTCTACGAGTATTTCTGGTTGTATTACCTTAGTGCAATTTCCCCAATGGGGGTGCATGAAAAAGTGAGGCAAGAAGCATTTTCCTTACCATCAAAAGAAAAGCACTTCCATATTGACATTAATTTTCTTAGGCGATTCTGTGTATGTTTAGTACTTTTTGTAGGAATCTAGAACTCATAATATAAGCGGTGTGGTAGAAAGTTGTATCACTCGCCGCAGACACAGTATTGGTACTGCACTAGGTTTCAAATTATTCTATTGTCGTTTTCACATGAATCTTATGAGGAAAATGTCTGCCACAAATTACAATTTTCTCACTAAAATGTTCTGCTGGGGGTCTCTTCTTTAAAACAATAAACAAAAATCATGCCTTTTTGTCAAGCTAAAATAATATTTAAGCTATTTTGAGCAAAGCATATAGGCACATAAAAAATTTAATTATCTACCAAAAATGATTTATTTCAGGTATTTTTCCTTACACAACACTACAGTTCATTGTTCATTTGTAGGAAGAAACGGCTTTATTAGAAATTGTCTTTAAAGGAACAAGATTCATGCAAATTCACGAAAGATGAAAGAATAACCAACTACACCACACAAAACGACAAGAGAAAGTCTGAAATTCTAAAAACCGTCTGTGCCTCTGACAAGAGTGACAGATCTTAGTGACAAGTCTTCCTGTTGATGAAAAAGCACTGTTGCACGGTTATTATAATTACAGTAGCATACTGGTACATTATTGCCTAAAATTCGGAGTAATCTATCTCTAATGGCCGATTTCACTGATTCCTAAAGTTAGGAAATACCTAAATCGGATTTAGGAATACCCAAGTCCAATTTGCGATTCACCACAAGTTAAGTAATGCTTAAGAGTGATAGGAAATACCTATGTGAGGTATTTCCTGTCACTTTCAGGTATTACAAAACGCTTGGTGAAACGCAAATTGCACTTGGGCATTACTAAATTCGATTTAGGTATTTCCTAACTTTAGGAATCAGTTGGTGAAATCGGCAATAAAAGGTTCTTTTCGGTTTTAAAAAGTCCTAAATGTCAAATTTCTCTCTTTTAAATGACATGTGTTTTATTGCCTTATAACAAAAAACTCTGAATTGGAACTCCAAATTATTTTCAAACTTGGCAACGATCTACCCAAACTACACTGATGACGAGCATGCGCACATCGTAAACGGGTCGCATACGCGGCATGCTTTTTAGGGTCACTGAATCCTAGAAGGCTTTGGCCTTCTTACGGGTATGGCCAATGGGTGGAGTCTAAATAGCTCCAATGTTCCAAAATCACCACGAAAATTAGGTCCGATGTTTGAACTAGTGACACAGCTTAATTAAGCTGTGCTAGTGACAAATGTCAAAAGTCAATTTTTAAGTCATTGCCGTCATTGGAAATGTTTTCAAAAATAGTTTTAGCAGATCCACAGTAAAGAAAGCAGATTGTCCCAAGTCCCAAAAACTTTTTTTTTCAGGATTGAAACAGGAAACCTTAAGAAAGAAATGGCTCAATGGTATCAATATTGAATACCTTAGTGTAAAATTGTGACAGAAATCAGGACCACGACTAAATTAAAAAATGATCTTAAGAAATGTATACCTACTTAACAGATGATTTCAATTCCTATATAATATAACAATGTTTCACCTTTGACTGTTTTTGCTTTGATTTGACTTATTTATCATTTCACAAATTATTCTCATCATTCCTTTTCTAATAATTGTTTGATTTCTTCATCAATTTTTATATCATATGTATTGCTGTTGAACAATTTATGTAAAAATGTAATACCCCTCTAAACAGAAACGTTTCTTCTTGGGATCAATAAATAAAGTTTGTGCAGTGTAAGTATAACAATTTTCATGTTCACTAGGAGTCTAGGACTGACAATTTTTTTCTGAATTGTTCAGATTATCAACCCATTTTATTAATTTTCAGATTCATTTAGGAACAAAAGACCCAAAAATGGTCATGGAAAGAAGTGGCCAATTCTAATAAGCACAAAGAATGGAAAAGTTGTAAATTGCAAAAATGAAACCTTTTCTTTCGAACAAGTTTAAAAATTCTATGTTGACGTTTATCTTGAGAAAATTGGTTAGACCATAATAATGTTAGTATATTGGCAATCTATTTAGAACAGCTGTTTTATTAAAGTGAATTGCTATATTTTCTTGTTTCAACCATACCATGTGGAGGTCATGATTCACTATCTCAAGAAACTTCTTATTTATGATAGGAATACAAAAAAAAAGAATTCATTAGGTTTATAAAGGAATTTTTATAATCATACAAATGAGAATGTACAAAAATGTAAATGGGCGAGTCAGAAATGCAGTATTTCAATCATGTCAATATTTATTGGATGTTTTGTAGTACCTATATGTCTGATAGGTAAGAATTTTTGCCTTAAGTTTTTTGCTAAAGCTTGATTTCATCTGAGAGGCATTCAGCAAATATATTTGACACGTGTTATGTTCACGAATGCTAGGCACATCTGCAAGATTCAAATTCGATAATCGATATTTGGTTTTTGAGTTAAGGTGCATTTAGTCAACATCATTTTAAAATTGTGCTTAAATATATGTCAAAAACGAAAGTTGAATCTGTTATATCAAATGGTGCCATTTATACAACAATGTTAAGTTTATGCTAAAAACCTTTGATGTTGCCGTTATGTTTATGGTAATGCTTGTGCTAAAGTTGACTAAATCCACCCTTATTAGCAGTAGGTACCTCAAATTGATACCCAATTTTGAAAATTTGTATTCATCAAACAATGGTAGGTAAATATTGTGACTAAGAAGTATTTGGGAGAACAGTAATCTCTAATTTTGAATAATGAGCCCATTAATGGAGAAGTTTCAGTGTTTTTATAAAGGGTCTGAAACTCTGTGGATATATTTAATCAATCATTGGCAACTTTTACACATCATTCTGAAAATAACACTAGGTTTGGAAAAATTGCAGTTTAGGGTAGTAACCCCGATTTTGACGAAATTTTTTTTGGGGGTTATTTTGAGGTCCTAGAACACAAATCTGAAGTCAAAAAGCCTCGCTCCCACTTACTTTTTGATTTACGACCAATTAAATGTCACAAAAAGGGTATTTTCAACATCAATTTTTTTCCACAAAAAGCAACAAATTTTCCTTTGCCTTATATCAGCATAATCTAGACACATCAATTCACGAATTTTTGGCACATTTTGCAGTATTTTCAACTTTGTAATGAAAATATAAGATTTAAATTAACATAACAATTTTGATAGAAATCGTTTATTGCCAGAAAGTAACTAAAAATGACAGTGTGACAGATATGAATAACAAAGGGTCGTGTTCCGATATTCTGAAATTCACCAGACACTTTTCGCGCTACCTCTCATGGAACCCTGTTAAGTCTCGTTCATACCCTCGCGAATTTCGCAATTTTTCCGCGAATGAAATTGATGCAGAATCATGTGTTCTGCATCAACGACTGGTCGGGCATGACTGGTAACCATTTTATTCGCAGAAAAATTGCGAATTTCGCAAGAGTATGATCAAGTCTTTAGAAGTTAAAAATTTACTGACGAAGCGGAAACAAACGTTCTTCAGAGGTACCTAACTGACATTCGACTAGGTATATTGTGGAAAAGAGAGTGTTCAATTTTTGTTTTGATATTTTAGTATATTTTGAATCTGTACCTTTACTTGGGATGATTTAATTGGTAATAAATTAAAGCAACCCAAATGAAGGTACAAATTGAACATGTACTAAAATATAAAAATAAAAATTCAAAACTCTTTTTCGTATAATATAGACTAATGTCAGTTACCGCCACTGGGCTAAGCACGGCAGTATAAACGAGGAAAGTGATGACGTCACAAATGTCATTCTTGTCAAAAACTGATTCTAAACAAACCTTCCTCGAATTAAAATCAGCTTGTCCGATATTGTTTCCATTAAAGTTTTTCAACTTCTTTTGCTTTAGAAAACAAAATCCAAACAACCAAACAAAATTTGAGAAGCAAAGCAGCAAATAATTAACAAAGAATGTCACCTAAAATTCTTTGTTTGGAATCAGTTTGTGACAAGGATTTGTTACGCTTTTTTACTATTTTATTTTTGTAGAAAGGTTCATTCCTTATTTCTTGGTGAAGATTCATAGCCAGAAATACGCGAGCGAAGCGAGCGCGCTCGGCCGACATTTCGCAATTACACGCGCGCTGAATTGCGAAATGTCGGACGAGCGCGCGCTTTTCTACTACTATTTTATTTTTTCTCTACTTTTTGTAGAATGGTTCATTCCTTATTTCTTGGTGAAGATTCATAGCCAGACATACGCGAGCGAAGCGAGCGCGCTCGGCCGACATTTCGCAATTCCGCGCGCGCGGAATTGCGAAATGTCGGCCGAGCGCGCGCTTTTCTAGCACAATTTTTTTTCTCTACTTTTTATGGAAAGGCTCAATTTTTACGTGTAGAAATAATAATGCAATACTCGGTAAACTGCAACATTACGATGTTTTACCAAAAAGTGGGGTAATAAAATGCCACGTAGTCATGCGACGGTTTTTTCATATTGATGGGTGATGCGAATAAAGCTGATGGAGTGAGATGGTGTTGCAACGGTATAGTACGGAAAAAATAAATCTAAATCCAAGAGATGCCACGGGCGCAGAATTTCGAAATGTCGGCCGAGTGCACGCTTTTCTACTATTATTTTATTTTTTCTCTACTTTTTGTAGAAAGGTTAATTCTGTATTTCTTGGTGAAGATCAATAGCAAGAAATACGCGAGCGAAGCGAGCGCGCTCGGCCGACACTTCCGCGAATATTATAGGAAAAAAATATACTAAAATATCAAAACAAAAACACTCTTTTCCACAATATACCCAGTTGAAGAACGTTTGTTTCCGCTTAATGTCAGTAAATTTGTAACTTCTAATGACTTGATCATACTCTCGCGAAATTTGCAATTTCTCTGCGAGTAAAATGGTTACCAGTCATGCCCGACCGGTCGTTGATGCAGAACACATGGTTCTGCATCCATTTTATTCGCACAAAAATTGTGAAATTCGCGAGGGTATAAACGAGACTTAACAGGGTTTCATGAGAGGTAGCGCGAAAAGTGTCTTGTGAATTTCAGAATATCGGAACACGACCGTTTGTTATCCATATGATACTGTCATTTTTAGTTACTTGCTGTCAATAAACGATTTTCATCAAATGTATTGTTATGTTAATTTAAATCTTATATTTTTAATACAAAGTTGAAAATACTGCAAAATGTGCCAAAAATGCGTGAATTGATGTATCTAGATTATGCTGATATGAGGCAAAGGCAAATTTGTTGCTTTTTGTGGAAAAAATTTGATGTTGAAAATACCCTTTTTGTGACATTTAATTGGTCGTAAATCAAAAATTAAGTGAGAGCGAGGCTTTTTGACTTCAGATTTGTGTTCTAGGACCTCGAAATAACCCCCAAAAAAAATTTCGTCAAAATCGGGGTTACTACCCTAAACTGCAATTGTACCCTAGGTTTTGCCCTTCTTAAATAAACTCTTGTGCTTGCAGCAGAGATGGTCGGGCTGAATCTCCATGTTCCATAATGGCTGGTGGTCGGGCCACAGAATATCGGGGCCGTGTCCGAAAGTCGATGCTTTTTTGAAATTCGAGTCAATTGTACACCTGACAATTTCAATGCATAAAAAAGTTAGAATTATTATGTATCCATTGAAATTGAACATGATATCCATAATTTCTTATTTGACATTGACATTCTGACTTACAAAAGAAACAACCGAACTTTTTTTCAAAATTATGGGTTCTCTCTCTCTTATAACCCTTGCTTCCTAATTGGCGCTTTTGTGGGTTATTTGGAACATTCGAACTATTTAAAGAGATTGGAACTAATAGACTCCACCCATTGGCCATACCCGTAAGAAGGCCAAAGCCTTCTAGGATTCAGTGACCCTAATGCTTTTCGCCGTGAAAATTGGCAGGATTAGCATTCTAGAGTAGGTATATAATATATATTTCTATGGTCTAATCACAAGAAAGTACTTGCAAACATGTCCTGCAAATATTCAACAAATCTGCAATATGGTAACAAGATGAAGTAAACATTAATGTTTTCTATTACATAAAACAGTTGTAATTGGGAAAGGTCCGTACTCTAATTGTATAAAAATATAGTGCTCTGACTCCACATTTCATACAAATTAATACTATGAACTTCGAAAGAATATCTGACTGCTGATCCATCTCTTTCATTTTTTAATCTCTGTTAACATTTATGTATATTTTTTTATACATTGGACGCACAGATAATTATCTAAACATTATTGATGCGACATTAAAAATCATTTATAATAAAAAATACACTTATGCGTTGCAAAAAAGTACATTGAATGTTAAGGAAAATATTGATATAAGGAAGTTTTCGAAATTGGTCCCGCTCATTAAGAACAAAAGCATCGGATACCGAGGAAAGAAATCTAAAGTTTTATCAAGGAATTATATCAATTCAAGATGCTGATAACGAAACGAATTCACTTTATAAGGTACAGACATAATCCTAATTTCATTATTTTTTATTTGTAGGATGTCCTAATTTTGGGTATAAGCAGTGCTTGTCGCCGTGAAAAATCATTACATATAACTATTGATGTCAATGAAGATGCTGGATCTACGAGGATATATTGAAAAATTCTTAGCCTACTATAGAACCAAACAAAATTTCAATGTCAAAATATTTTATTACTCAACATATTCTTCTCTTAACTGGATACATTTATTACAGCGAACCTGCAACGTCTCTAGACCTTTAAAAAAAAATGTTTCTTCTTGCTCTGCACCAGACCTCCACAGCTTTTATTGCCTCCTCCTTGGAAGAAAATTTACGACCTTTTAAACTTTTTTTCAGTAGAGGCAAGAGATGATAGTCGGACGGAGCCAAATCTGGTGAATAAGGGTGGTGTTCTAGTAATTCAAACCCTAAATCACGAATTTTTTGCATGGCAACATGAGATCTGTGTGCAGGAGCGTTGTCCTGCAAAATCAAAACACTTTTGGATAGCTTTCCACGTCTTTTCTCTTTAATTTTTTCCCTTAGAGTGGTCAGTAATGTCGAATAGTAATCTCCAGTTATTGTTATCCAAAAAATCAATCATGATAACTCCATAGCAATCCCAAAAAACTGAAGCAAGAACTTTTCCAGCAGATTTTTGGACACGAAACTTCTTAGGATGCTACTACCCTTGCACGCTTTTGGTCAACATTCAAACATTTGGGGATCCATTTTGCAGCAATTTTTCTCATGTCTAAATTGACGTGAACTATATGATGAACACGTTCGTATGAAATATTCAGTGCTTCAGATATCCGTTTTAGCCCAACTCGACGGTCTGTTAAAATCATGTCATGAACTGCATCGATATTTTCGGGTTCTGACACAGAAACTGGCCTTCCCGATCGGTCATCATCTTCAATGGAAAATTTACCTCTTTTTAAGCTTGCAGTCCAATTTTTCACGGTCGCATACGAAGGGCATTGATCACCAAGGGTATTAAGCAAATCTTCGTAAATCTGCTTACCTCTTAACCCTTTTGAATACAGGTACTTGAAGATGGCTCGATACTCCAATTTTTCGATTTTCACAATTTCGGTGGACATATTTTTTCTTTTAATTTATTGCGTAACTCTGGTTTACTTTTTTGACGTCAAACTTTATACTGACACTTCTAATAAGTTATTGTTCGTTGCTATGGTAACGCAATATTTTGTTTATGCAGAGAAATGGTCTAGGCTAACTAGATATCAATACATCCTCGTATAATGTTTGTTAAAATACCTGATACGAAGACCTATTGCGCAAGAACGTTTACTGTTTCAAATTCTAATTATATTGAGATATACCGCAAGTATAGAGCACATCGGCCGCCTCATACAAAAAGTAACAGATTATTTTTGAAGTATTCGAGAGAAAAATATATCAACCAACATGTGGGGATAAATAAAATAGGAGAAATTCCCAGCTTGATTGCAAAATGGCTTGGAAGCGACTTGTATAAGAGCTACACAGGTCACTGTTTCAGGAGAAGTTCTGTACTTCTGGCCACCGCAGTGGCCACATTACATAACATAACACGTCACGGTGGCTGAAAATCTGCCTCCGTAGCAGAAGCCTAAATAAAAGGTAGTTTTAATAACAAAATTGAGATTTCTAACAAAATATTGAAGTCCATCTTCTTTCAAACAAATTAAAATATCTGATAAAATTGTGGAATCAACTCTTCAAGAAATATCTAACGTTTGTGATCAGCAGTAACATGGAACATCTTCAATCAATCAATCAATTGATAATTGACTCTGTTAAAAATAAATCCTCCAAAAAGTAATTTTTCATGTTTATTTTGTGAATTATTTTGGCAGTGAAAAAAAGTTTTTTCACGGTTAAAAAAATACCATTTTTCACGGTGAAATAAAGTTGACATGTACGCATCAGTAGATGCAGAAATGTCAAATTTTTTTGGCAGTCGTACAAAAAATATGTATTTGTTCCATAGTTTACATGCACAATTCAGTGCCCATAATTCATTATCACATACGAGGGATATTGAAATATATCAAATGGCATCCACAAAAGTTTTCAATCCCAAATTTACAGATAGTTATGTAAAATAAACATTGCTCTACCGGGTGACACAGCAGACATGTAGCAGCCTGTAGTTTTTTTATTTGAATAGATAAAAATTTGAAATTTGCAGAAGTTACGTAATCAATGATAGCGCTTCATTCGAATCTAACGACAACTTTTTTCAACTACCTGTTTGATCGACAGTAACTCCAACTTCTTTTTTTTGAATGACACCCTGTATATTTATCTATCCTATCTAATTTGTCTTGAAATTCTCTATTCAACCGTGTATCACAAAGTGGCATTCGTTTTTCAATTCGCAGATGAATTGCATTTTATTGAAAAAATCAAGTTGGCTGTTACCCGAATTCGATAATCTTTCGATGCTTGGTAGGCTTGGAAATCCAAAGAGTAGGTATCAGTTGAACGATATAAGTTCAGTTTTTTCCATACCTGATCACTTCCTACAGATTGTCAATAATTTGTTCAATAAAAAGAAAAAACATCTGAAAATAACTCAGGATATTACGAAAACTGAGATAGGAACATATTTTTTTCAATTTGGCTACTTGTGAAGAAACTATCTGTCTTTCTCTTTGGCCATGTAGCCATATCCTGATCTTTCCATTTGGGAACATAAAATTAAAATTGTTCCCCTGATCCACCAATTCACAAGTCTATTAGTCTAGATATTTGCAATAATATTTTGCCTAGTAGGCGGTGTACACAAAATGTGTTGTGTTTGACAGGTAAACATCATTTGATTGCAATGATTATCTCCGTCAGTTTTATGCTGATTGAAATTGCATCGTTTAATTAGATACTAAATATGTATTCAAAGAACGAAAAGGTCGATATGTTGTTGATATTCGGAGAGTGCAAGAGAAATTGTAGACAGGCTGAACAATTGTATGTCGAAAGATTTCCGGAAAGATGCCACCCACCTGATAATTATTTCGCTAGAGTAAAAGAGCAGTTCAGAGCAGTTCTTTTCAAAACTCTTTTAGCGGTCTCTCGATTCACGCCAATTTCGTCCTCAATTTGTCACAGTGATATCGTCGGATTTGCATGTACTATGGCCAAAACGTTTACTTCCATTTCCTCGTCGACAATGTATTAGAGATTGTTTTGATTTTCCGGTTCTCTTCTGAGCTGCTCTTCTACTCCAGCAAAATAATTATTAGGCGGATGGCGTCTTTCCGGAAATCTTCCGAATTACAATTGTTCAGCCTGTCTACAATTTCTCTTGCACTCTCCGAATATCAACAACATATCGACCTTTTCATTCTTTGAATACATATTTAGTATCTAATTAAACGATGCTATTTTAATCAGCATAAAACTGACCGAGATAATCAGTACAATCAAATGATATGTTTACCTGTCGAACACAAAACATTCTGTGTACACCGCCTACTAGGCAAAATATTATAACAAATATCTAGACTTGTGAATTGGTGGATCAAGGGAACAATTTTAATTTTATGTTTCCAATTGGAAAGATCATGATATAGCTATATGGCCAAAGAGAAAGACAGATAGTTCCTTCACAAGTAGCCATATTGAAAAAAACATGTTCCTATCTCAGTTTTCGCAATATCGTGAGTTATTTTCAGATGTTTTTTCTTTTTATTAAAGAAATTATTGTCAATCTGTAGGAAGTGATCAGGTATGGAAAAAAGTGAAATTATATCGTTCAACTGATACTCTTTGGATTTCCAAGCCTACCAAGCATCGAAAGATTATCGAATTCTTGATGTTTTTTAATAAAATGTAATTCATCTGCGAATTGAGAAACGAATGCTAGTTTGTGATACACGGTTGAATAGAGAATTTCAAGACAAATAAGATAGGCTGGATAAATATACAGGGTGTCAAAAAAAAAAAGTTTGAATTACTGCCGATCAAACAGATAGTTGAAAAAAGTTGTCGTTAGGTTCAAATGAAGCGCTATCGTTGATTACGTAACTTCTGAAAATTTCAAATCTTCATCTCTTCAAATATAAAAACTACAGGCTGCTACATGTCTGCTGTGTCACCCGGTACCTATATATTACTCGATTTTCTTAATTTTGCTGGGGTTCAATAGAATAAGGTGCCGCTTTACTTGAATGTCATTTGAATATCTTTCGAAGATGGCACTAATCTGTTATTTTTAGGGATAAAAAACTTCTGCAGATACTTATCAAAAAATAAATGATAATACCAAAATTCGTTGATATCCATCTATCCCAAATGATGCTCATCTGAGAGTTCCAACATTATGTATTGCCAATTTGTTTTGGATAAATTTTCTGTCTCAAGTTTTGCTGGTGTATGAAAAATTGAAAGACGTTTCAAATGAGGTATCACTCGACCCCCAAAGACGTTGAGAAAATGAATATTTTATTGTTTTCAATGAACAGTTTCGTACTACCTTTTGGAAAAAAAATCCAAAAAATTTTTATCAGATCCAAAGTCAACAAGGGTTTACTTTATGGAGACTCTATCTGGTTTTGGCTAAAAATAACGTTATAAAATGACCAAATGATATGTTCACATTCTAGATTAACTTCTAAAAACCCAACTTTCATTTCAGTTAAGTTAGCTGTTTATCACTTCTGACATACGACATCCTAAACAGTTCATGGTATAAAGACGCCATTTGAATATAAATCAGGCACAATTGCAGGAGACTTATTGGACTTGTTATCAAAAACATTCCTTGACAGTGGGCCAACATGAGCTTAGACGAAGATGACACGATAAGAGACCTACTGTAACACCATCTGAAAGTGAGAATGTCCCAGTCACTCTCCTCGATTCAATTATCTGATGCGGAGAACGAGTGGGTTCCCAGCTCTGCTGCTGGACCGTGTAGTTTTTTGGTTTATTACTGCACCTTTCAACACATCAGCTACTGATTTCATTTAGATAACGCCTCGCAGGATGTGTAAACTGCTTATTCATTGAAATATGCGCTTCAAAAGTAAATAAACGCGTTTATTAGTGCTGTTTATGGACACAAATAAACAAAAGGTTTTCATTTTGTCTTAAACGGCTGCACGGGTTTTGATTGCATCGAAAGAATAGTATATTGTGCAACTAGTGCAACGAGGATCGACCTGAAAAACAAAATACTACAAAATTTCATTTACAGAACATCACTCATTTATTGAAATCATATAGGATAACAAAAAGCATAACTCAAGGTGTCATCCACGGATACAGTTGAGCGTTCAAAAATATTCAATATTAAGTAAGTAGATAAGTAAAATTTATTGATTTTCAAGGACCTCAATGAAAATGAAATAAAGCAGGTCACAGTTTTTTTTAATATTTAAGTTCTCGCGAATAGGAAAATCCTAGAGAACCCAGAGAAAGTAGGTAGAGAGAAAGTAGGTAGGAATTGGTGTTCGTTTTGAATTGTTGCAGAATATATGCCTCAGGGAACACCTCCAGACGCAGTGAGTTCCAAAGCTTTACCGTTCGCTGGATGACCGAGCCCTGTGTGACCGGTATGTGTCCAAAGGGATGTGACTACTAACCTAGACGGGTCAGTCTCGATGGGACCCCTACGGTAAAACGATTGATGATATTTCAGAAGAGCATCGCCCTTGAAAATATCTGTCAAACAGAGACAGATCGCCAATCTTTCTGCGGTGTTCCAGAGAAGAGAGCAATCTTGTAAGCTCAGCATCGCCGACGAAACGAATGGCAATTTTTTGGACAGAACCTACACAAGTGTCAGTGTGTGTTTGGGGTTGCACTCCATATACAGGGTGTCTCAAATTCGATCCTCACCATTGGGATCTCGGAAACTATGAAAGATACGAAGATGGTTGAATAGTGGAAAAGTTGCGCATTTACCTGACTAACAATATGCCGTTGAGAAAGTTCTGAAATTCCGAGTTTATCAGGAGATATCCGGAAAAACAGAAATTTCGGAAAAAGGTTTTTATTTTTTTCTGGCTTTATTTTTAGAAGGATTCGAAAATAAATTGCACTTCTACATTGCCACTTGCTCCCTGCTACATAACGGTATTTTCAGATTTGCTATCTGACGTTTCGTCTTCCGGCCACCATCATCAACTTTTTTTTCTTATGGGCGCTACATTGGATTCTTTCTGTTTTGAATAGAACCAGATTTTATCTTTTCAATGATGTATCATAAGTTATCATTCTTTTTCGAAAAATTGGAGATATAAAAAAATTGCTTTCACAGGAGATTTTCAAGACATGTTCCATCGAGTTAACATAAGGCAAGAGGATAGAGTAGCCCAAAGATTCTTGTGGAGAAATGAGAAGAATGAGATTGAAGAAAATGAAATGAATGTTATGATTTTTGGAGCCAAATCGTCACCAACATGTGCGCAATACATAATGAGAAAAAATGCAGAAGAATTCGAAAAAGAATTTCCTTTAGCTATCCGAGCTATTCACGATCAACATTATGTAGATGATTATTTAGATAGAGTTGATACGGAAGAGGAGGCTTCAATTTTAATACATTCCGTAATAGAGGTTCATAGAAGAGGTGGATTCAAAATAAGGAATTGCACAAGTGATTCTAGAGAAATTTTAAAGCGGATACCAGAAGAACTCCGAGCGGGAGAAATGAAAGAAATGGATATAGTTAATGAGCTTCCTATAGAACGTGTTTTGGGTTTATATTGGGACCCAAATTGTGATCAGTTTTCAGTCAAACTGAATACAGAAGAATTGGTAAAAACAAAGAAAAGCAATAGAAGAAGTACCAAAAGGAACATTCTGAAGTTATGTCAGTATTTGACCCATTTGGATTTTTGAGTAACTTTAGTATTAAAGCAAAAATACTACTTCAGGACATTTGGAGGCAAGGAATGATGAATTGGATGAGAAAACAAACAATATTTGGAAAAATCTGTTAGGGGTTATGTCTTGCATCACAAACTTGAAAATTTCGAGATGTTTTCATGGAAATTCTCCATTTTCAAAAGATGTTCAACTCCATATATTTTGCGATTCGAGTGCAAAAGCCTTCTCTTCTGTCGCTTATTTTCGTTTCAATAGTCTTTCTGAAATTCATATCAGTTTCATCATGGCTAGGTCCTCTGAAAGCAGTTTCTATTCCACGACTTGAACTGCAGGCAGCAGTTATGGGTACTAGATTGTCTAAATGTATCATAGAATTCCATTCATTCATTCATTCCCTATTTACAAAATCTATCTTTGGTCAGATTCTCGTACAGTTCTGAGCTGGCTCAAAACTGATACGAGGAAATTCAAACCATTTGTGGCACATCGGATGAGTGAGATATTAGATCTAACCGAACTCTCAAGTTGGCATTGGGTTCCCACAGCCCACAATGTTGCAGATGAAGGAACTAGGAAAAATATAAAAATTGATTGGAGCGAATCGAGCAGATGGATAAATTGGCCGAAATTTCTTAAAACTTGCGAAAACGATTGGAATTTTGAAAAAACAGTTGAGATACCCGAAGAAGGAAAGCTTCATCTAACAGAAATTAAAAAAGAATTTGTAGAAGAAGATAATGCATATGTGGCACTGACTGTGGAAATGAAGAATCTGTCAGAGTCACTCCCTAAAATAGACAGATTTTCATCGTGGATGAAATTGATAAGATGCACTGCATGGATTTATCGAGTACTGGAGAAGAAGAAAAAACTGAAACTTTCTTCAGAATTAACCGTTCAAGAAATTCAGAGAGCTGAAAAAGCTTGGATACGATTAGTTTAATACCAGGATTTTCAACAGGAAATTATTTGCTTCAAGAAACAGGAGCCTATTTTACAGTCAAGCAGGCTTTTTCAGTTATCTCCAATGTTGGATGATGATGATATTTTGAGAGTTCGAGGTAGGCTGGTTCAAGCAGAAATCGAAGAAACTTGAAGTATCCAATCATTTTGGAACCAAAAAATACATTTTCACGCTTACTCATTCAGCACTATCATGTTAAAGCAGGACATATTGGTCAAGAGTATGTGTTGAATGAAATTCGTCAAAAGTATTGGATACTTCGAGCTCAAGCTGCAGTGAGAAGTTGCTGGAGTTCATGCCAGAAATGCAAAATTTCAAGAACGAAGCCAATTATACCTGAAATGTCTCCGTTGCCTAAATGCAGATTGACTGGATTTGTCAGACCTTTTACGTACACTGGGATGGACTATTTTGGTCGAATGAATGTTACTTTTGGAAGAAGACCTGTTTCACCTGTTTATCCACCAGAGCAATCCATTTGGAAATAGCTCATTCATTGAGTACAGACTCAGCAATAATGGCGATAAGGCGCATGATTGGAAGAAGAGGAAAACCACAAAAAATATTTTCTGACAATGGCACCAATTTGAAAGACGCTGACACCGAATTGAAAAAATGTCTGGAAGAGATGAATAAAGATGACATTGTCAAAAAATTAGCCTTGGAAGTATATCATGGCAAGTCCACACATGGGTGGAAGTTGGGAAATACTGGTGAAGAGTGTGAAAGTAGCCCTGAAATCGACTCTGAATGAACAAGCTCCGAAAGATGAAGTACTACTTTGATGGCGGAGGCAGAGCTATGATCAACAGCAGACCCTTAGTTCATGTATCTCTTGATGCCCAAGATGAAGAAGCAATCACACCCAACTATTTTCTGTTGGGAATTTCCAGTACAGCCCACATTCCATATCTCTTAACGGTAAAGGATATTGTCACCAGGAAGCAGTGGAAAATTTCGCAACGTTTGGCATACAATTTTTGGAAGTGTTGGGTGAGAGAATACTTACCAACCCTCACGAAACGAACTAACTGGTACCAAAAGAGGGAAAATTTGAAAACTGGCGACGTGGTGATCATAGTTGATTCGAACTTGCCAAAAAATTGCTTGCTGAAGGGAATTGTCACGACTGTGTATCACGGAAAAGATGGTTGCGTCAGGAGTGCAGATGTTGAGACAAAAATGGGCACGTTCAGAAGACCAGTGGCAAAAATTTGCGTTTTAGTTTTACATTAATTTATAGTTCTTAGTAAAAAAAAAGAAAAATTGTTTTTTTACTGAGGAGGAGAAATGTAAAATATTTATTATCATAATTTAGAAGACTTTGTATGTTAAAAACAAACTCTGTGATAGATGAAAGTTTTTGGTAAACAGATTCGATTGATTGATAGACGTCAATAATAACTTATAATTTTGAAGGCAGTTTTTTGGTCGGAAAAGCTGTGTTTGTTCATAAATAATATTAAAAACTCTTCAATGTACTTTTCAATAAAAATTAATAATTTGCAGATAAACATGAACCCGGGGAAATCTACACGTCAAAATTCCTCCGATATGAATATTTATCATACAAGTGTTGGAGACATCTCATAAAAAGCGGTTTAAATGTTACAAAATAAACATATTTCAAAAATTGCATCCAGGTGATCCCGAGAGGCGATTAGAATTTTGTAATTGACTAAGAAGAAGACCTGATATTCGTATTTTCCTGGAAAATGTAATTTGGACAGATGAAAGCACTTTTACGAATTGTGGGATATTCAACCGAAATAACGAACACATTTGGAGCATAAACAAAACCAGGCAGTTCCGAGAAATTCGACCTCAAGTGCGATTTAGTATTAACGTGTGGGCAGAAATTTACAAAGATAGAATTTTGGGTCCTCATTTATTTGACGGAATTCTGGATAGAGAAACCTATCACCAGTTTTTGATGTCGATTTTCGAAGACTGTTTGGATGATCTACCTTTGGCTAACTATAACAACATCTGGTTTCAATATGATGGTACTCCACCGCACACTACCAGACGAGTATCTAATTTCCTGACTGAAAGGTTTGGTGATAAATGGATAGAGAATAATGGGCCGGTGAGGTGGCCAGCAAGGTTTCCAGACTTAATTGTTATGGATACATTCTTATGGGGTACACTGAAAAATAAAGTTTATGGTCAGAGGGATTATCAAAATATTGAAGATGTTCAACACAGGATTGTTACAGAGTTCAGAAGATTGAGGAGGAGGGAAATTAATCGTGCAGTGAATATAATACTCGAAAAATGGCACAGTTGTGTTATCATGAACAAGGCCAGCATTTTGAGTAAGTGCTGTGATTTACTTTTGTCTTTACATTTTAGTTAATTATTGTTATTTGTTCAAACTTCAATTTTCATTGAAAAGGACACAATGTCTTATTTACCTCATACACACGTCATTTATCAAATTTTGATTGTTGATTCTGTCTCCGTATTTTTTCATTGGCTTTTCAAATGAACCAAACTCGAAGAGATTTCGATCCAATAACTTGAATATAGTTCGATGTGGTTGTCGTCTTTCGGGATACAAGTTTATATTTCCGAAGTCCTAACACTGTTTCTATTGTATTTGTAATAAATTTGTTTCATATCTCTTTTTTCTTCATTCGTGAAAGCCATTTTTCTCAAAAAAATTCAATGACTTGTACAATAACATAATGTCATTGAGTGTAACAAATTGAAAGTCAAATTTAGAAACATCAAAGTCAAAGCCTATTATGATAAGAATTAATTTTTTTCAAAATCTCCAATTTTTCGAAAAAGAATGATAACTTTTGATACACCATTGAAAAGGTAAAATCTGATTCTATTCAAAACAGAAAGAATCCAATGTAGCGCCTATAAGAAAAAATAAAGTTGATGATGGTGGCCGAAAGACGAAACGTCGGATAGCAAATCTGAAAACACCATTAGGTGTAGAACTTTCTCAACGGTATATTGTTAGTCAATGCGCAACTTTGCCCCAAATTAACCATCTTCGTATCTCTCATAGTTTCCCAGATCCCAATGGCGAGGATCGCATTAGAAACATTAAAGATACCTGACATCAAACCCATATTCAAAAAAGGAAAAAAGATTCATTAAAAAATTAAAGACCCATATCTCTGCTTACTAATTCAAGCTAAATTCCAGGAAAATTAACTTATGAACGAATGATGCACATGAACCGACCTTAAGCTAATGACATCCTGTATTCCACCGAATGACAGCGTTATTTTGTGAACATCCTTTGGATTAGTCTATTGTTTAGAACACAAAATGGTAACAATCCTACAAGAAGACTAAAAACAAGGAGGGTTTAATAAGCTCTAGCCAATCAGAAACTTGTATCATCAACGCGTCATAGTGACGTACTTGGGTATGAGTACAGAGTCGAACTCGAATCAAGCAACAAAACTGTCAGCAGTAACTCTCATAAACCAAGAGCTAGTCCATCACTGTCTATAGAGAACGGCGGCCATGACATGTATAACTACGTCACATTTCGTCACAAATGTTCTATCATCTCTTTTTACTAGTGTCCCCATTGTCTTATGGGAATCAAACACTCCTTGTTTTTAGTCTTCTTGACAATCCTACTCTATCTCTATGTTGTACCATTGAGGTGCCTACTTTACCTTCGAATACTTGAACTTGTTTGCGTTTGGTTCTGAGATTGAAAGGCTGGCGTTTTCGTCTTGGTTCAGTTGGCAACACTGAATCTTTAAGTGTTCTGTTCACATGAGTCGTTGTCCAATTGTCCCAAGGAGTAGCTCCAAGTAGCTCGAGGTAGTTCCTGGACTGATTTCACAGACCACAAAAAAACAAGGAAGCACTTTGTCTGATAGTGACAGTTTTTGACTTTGACGTCTGAGATATTTTGAGTGACGATTTCCGGTTCATTATTTGATGAGTGACATTAACCTATTCGAATTCTCCTAAATCAAATTAAAGTTTGATCATCGTTGATGGATCTTGGGAAAATTCATATCTGGAGATTTCCTCATATTGTTTGCAACATTTGATACAATTGCAGTTTAGGGTAGTAACCCCAAATTTGACGAAATATTTTTTGGAGGTCATATCGAGTTCCCTGAACACAAATCTAAAGTCAAAACTCCTCGCTCTCACTTATTTTATGTTTTATGACCCATCAAATGTTGGATATAGGATATTTTCAAAATCGAATTTCTTCTACAAAAAGCAAGCAGTTGGTTCTTTCATATCAGCACAACCTACACACTCTTATTTTCGGTTCGTTTTGTATATTATTTTGAATTCTTTAATGAAAATAAAAGATTCGACATAGCACAATAAAAATAACTATTGTCTGGCGACAGCCCGGATATTTTGGAGAAAAAAGATAAAACAGTAGTAGAAAAGCGTGCGCTCGCGTATTTCCTGCAATGGATCTTCACCAAGAAAAAAGGGATGAACCTTTATAAAAAAGTGGAGAAAATTAAATAAAATAGTAGTAGACAAGCGTGCGCTCGGCCGACATTTCGCAATTCCGCGCGCGCGGAATTACAAAATGTCGGACGAGCGCGCTCTCTTCGCTCGAGTATTTCTTGCTATGGATCTTCACCAAGAAATAAGGAATGAACCTTTCTACAAAAAGTGGAGAAAATAAAATAGTAGTAGAAAAGCACGCGCTCGGCCGACATTTCGCAATTCCGCACGCGCGGAATTGCGGCTATTATTGGTATTTTTCTTTGATGGTATTCATCCCAGCTGCACATGAACTTTACTTCGTTTGATTGTGTCGCACCCACTGTGCACGCCGGTATTCCCCAAGGCATGGATTCTTCAACTATAACGGGAAAACTGACATTGTTGAGAAAATCTACTTACAATATCAGATGAGTTTAGGCTGAGATTGAGCCCCTAAGGCATATCAATAATTGTTAGCTATCATCGTGACGTCACAGGCATAGGTAGCCCTCGCTGGAGGTTTATATTAATATACTTAAACGATACACTATTCTCAATAATAGCGTACCCCCTAACTCATCTTGGTAGTTCCATATTTACATTCATTTCATTTTGTATTATATGCCGAATTTTTCACTGGCGAAAAATCCGTGGCGCTCCGGAAAATTAAACCCCATATTTCAATCTTATCGAAATCAAATTTTATTGTCGAATCCACGTCCCACCGAGCAACTGGGTATGTTAGTGGCGTGAAACATCATTGCACATTCACTGCTCTCCTTTACTAAATTTTGCCCCTAACATAATATATTTAGGAGTGTTTTTTATTTATTTGACACGTTCTACAATTTTATGGGGTATGTAATTTAACAGAACGATTGAAGACGACTTACTTACAATAGTTTTTATTTCGAGTCGTGAACCATGATAGGTAAATTCATGAATATCCCTCAAAATACCTTAGAAAATTATTTTCAGAACTTCCACTGGAAATATCTATCAGTATATACATTGTAGTGGACAAAAACTTTTTTAAATCAGCTGATTGAGTCTGAGTATCACGGTGGCACCAATAAAACCGCCATCAATTAAAATCCAGCAATGAAATCGAAGGTAAATTCCATTCAACCATCGACTTTACTGTTACTAGTTATTTTATTGAACGAATGTTTATTTCTTCGGCCACAGCAAGTAGGTGGTTTTAATGGAAGAAATATAAATAAGATAATCAGCCAGGTCTTTGAAATAGTCGGTCTTATTAGTAACAGATATCTCATGTCAATTAATGCATGCCTACCAACTGCACAAAGCAGAACAAGAAGAAGAATAATAAAAGCTTCAGCTGATATTCTTGTTTTGTATTAAATCGTAAGTCTAAAGCGAGTGGCATTTGTATGCTGAGAAAATCAGTTTTGTATAGAGTTGCTGGTCAGAATTCTTCTTGTTGCTATGCAGATTTTACAGGGTGGAGCTGTGTGAGTAGAGATATATGCTCATCTCTTCGATTCGGTTTTGTTTGACATTCGAGCTTATTTCAATATATTTTTTTACGTAGTTACTCGTCAAAATTATTAACGCCATTGATATTTGTCTGAGATCTTGAGTGAATTTATCATTTTCATCTACTTTTCATTACACAGTGATCTTTCAAAACCAAAATATTTCTGTATCAGATTGAATATTTCCAGAAATTTTAAATCAAAATTGAATTTTATAGGCGTCCACCATCGTTAAAAGTTATTATGACTTTTATTTACCAAATCACAACTTTTTTTTATATAAGATGATTCAATATGAGCAAGTTTGGGTGATTCTTGAAACATACAATAATTTAACAAAGTACCTACACGCAACAAATAAAATTTAAAATAAATCCAAAATATTATATAAAAATCAAATCAAATTATGAATGACTTTGAAAATGATTCTAACACTCCACCAGACGTCCCAATCTAGTCATCGTGCAGGGGTACCACAGGGAAGTGTGCTTGGACCTTTATTACTTTTGATATACATTAACGACTTGCCAGAGGTGGCAGGTGAGAGCTCAGTTCATCTTTTTTCTGATGACACATTGTTCTACTTCTCAAGTGATAATCACATGAAACTGACAGTCCCCATCAATAAAACTTTAAAAACTATTTGCTATTAACTATTTGTTGTTGTGCTAACTACTTGAATCTTAATGTTGAGGAGGCCGAATACATGGTGATCAGTGAGGAAAAACGCTACACAAACTTTTGTAACGAAGAGGACGATATAGTATTGAGTTGATACTGTAGAGAAGGTTACACAATTCGAATATCTATGGGTACATGTGGAAAGGGTTTTACACTTCAAAGAACATGCCAAAAACATACAAATACAACATCATTAGGAATGAATTATTTATACAGGTATTTGAAAAACTGGAAAAAATTACTTTACAAATCATTAGAGCCTCCCCATTTTACATATTCTTCTACAATTCTGTATCTACTGGAACAAAATGACTTAGGACTTCTACAAAAACTCCAAAACAGGGACATGCGCATTATTTCAAATTGCAGAAGACTAACACCAATAGAAGACATGTTAAAGCAGCAGGAATGTTCATCAATTGAATCCTCTTTCCTGTACCAGACACTAATTCTGATTTTCAAAATGAAATTTCTCCAACCTATTTACGAAGAAGGGTTATGTACAATGTCCAAATTCAAGAATACGATACAAGATCTAGAACCGACTTTCATATCTAAGAGGTCTCGATAACACATACCCAAAATTCTGTTTCAGTATTTTATTATATTTGAATTAATCTGTGTATTTATCAAATAGTTTTTTAATTTGTATGTATATGTTTAGAGATGAGTGTACATATGACATATTATTCACCTGTGACAGGGATACGAACGCCCCAACAGTTTATGTATAGTAAAGGATTTATAGATACAGTCATATCGAAATGATTGATTTTTTGTAATGAATAAAAGGTTTTCAATATTGACATTGAATTGATTGTTATTTTTTAGATTTGATAGGCAGAGCTCAATGCCTTGGTAGTATTACGTAAATGTTCTTGATTGGTTTAAAAACCAATATTATTGGAAATAATGATTATTTTGTAGCTCGCAATCAAGTCCACAGTTAACAGCGTCAGTGAATTTAGCAGTATTGCGATATTATTAAAATCTTAGGCTTCCAAATCTGCAAAAACCAACAGTAGGTCTTACCAGAAGTGGTACGGCTTACCACTCCTACTAAAATCGACTATATATATATATTGTTTCATGACAGATCTAATTTACACCTTTCATCGTCGCTAAACATTGCGAATAGTGTTCTAGTTCTTAGATATTTATGGTTTTAGAAACATGGCAACATTGCCGTTTAACGTCAGAATCATTCCGATTACGTCTACTGGCTGCTCGGGTACGTACGTCGCTAACGGCGACAATATTAACAGCTTCGTAATTTGTTGTTTTCCAGAAAGAAATGCAGCTCTAATTTTTTACTGAAATATTTTTTCTTGGTATATTTATAAATGGTGTTTCACTGTGGATGGCATCAAAAGGCCAACGGTCGAGAAATGACTGTGGCTCCAAATATGCTTTAAAATAAGTAACTCACATATCAGGTGTTTCATAGTGGAAGGAAAATTAGAAGTATCTGGAGAACAGAAGGACAGATCATTTCAAAAATTGGTGAGCGTGGAAAATCAAACATGCTTTATCCGTCTAAAATGTTTTCTTCAATACAGTGTTGCCGCTTGTATAAAAAAATTAGTAGCTACTTTGTTATTTCGAATGGAACACTCCGTAAATTATATCATTTTTGAAATATAGGATTCCTCATAACTATTCGTGGTAATTCCCTACCTATATATACGGTTTTCGAGATAATAATCATTTTGTCCAATTTTTGTGCAAAACCTGGCCATTGAAAAATAACAATTTTTTCTCAAGGCAAATTTAAAAAATATTGCAATTTGGGTCATAGCTGCATAAGACCATTCAG
The DNA here is from genome assembly GCA_944452925.2 of Chrysolina oricalcia. Classification (NCBI taxonomy): domain Eukaryota; kingdom Metazoa; phylum Arthropoda; class Insecta; order Coleoptera; family Chrysomelidae; genus Chrysolina; species Chrysolina oricalcia. The sequence goes on along the minus strand of OX101818.2, from coordinate 12,259,947 downwards.
TATTCAGAAGATAGAACACAATTTCGAATGAATCAAATAGAGGACTTCGGATAAAAATTCAGTCATGCCACCACACAACTTTCGGCTTTAAAACTACTGGCACGTTTTTCGGCAAGTTTTCTTCATGTCAGGGTTCCTGGCAGCCTCAGGAGCCCCGTAATATGATAAAAAACAAAATACAAAATGGCGCTAATTTCAAAATATATCATTTTCCTGAATTAAAAAAAAAAATGCGTATTTCACGTTTCCTAGTTGCCAAATATTTGATCGATCTAGAAAATATTCTGAGTGGTAACTTTCACGGACAAACAAACCTTATTACCTTTCTGATTAAAATGCTCTTGGCCTGAATACTTTGAGGTTACATCACAGAATTTATATTTTGTGTCAGTTTTGTGGGTATTTGTCACATTTTAATCATATCTGTTAAAATGGTTGAATATCATTTCTACTTTTGAACTTTTTCATGGAACGAATGTGCACTGACAAAGAAATAACGCTACACTCAGTGCCGCATTTGCCAGCTAGTATGATACCAAGTACCAGTTAGCAAATTAGCCAGTAAGCAAATGCTACGTGCCCCGCGCCTGGGGGGCCGCGCGCCTGGGGGACCTCGCACCAGTGCGCAAAGTAAAAAAAAACTATCAAGTAAGACACTAAGGTAAACACGATTAAATTTCCACAGATTTATTGTCTTCATACAGTGTATCGAAACATGTCGCGAAGACAATAAATCTGTGGAAATTTAATCGTGTTTACCTTAGTGTCATATACTATGAATTTCCATCAAGTAAAGGCCACGTCAATCCAAAAAATATCAAGTAAGATATGTTTTTTATACCACCTACAGAAAATTAATAAGGTTAGAAATGGGAATAATAACTATAGGGTGGAATGAAATTCTAGAACACTTGCAAGCGACTAACGCTTCGTTGCAGTCGTCCGATCAAGATCTTAACACGAGATAGGTACGCTCTTTATAACTCATTACAAGGCTTCTTCCAAGCAATACGATCCAAATTTTCAGATATAGAGGCCAAAGCCCTAATTGGCTGTGAAGAATATCAGCAATCGACTTCAAGAAAACCTAAGCAAAATACAAAGTACTACCATTTCAGCAGCAGCTCTACTCACAGACCACAGACCTCATACACTCGAAGAAGTTGTAGAACATCAAACACCTGGACAACGTTTTGAGATTCATGTTTTTATTGTTGTAATTGTCTGCATTAGCTAAATGCATGGAAGTTTACCATCAAGTGACTAGTGTATATGGAATACTTCGGCAGAAAAGATCTTAAAGAGAACTATCATCAATTATTTCCTAGACGATGTGGAAGACAGTCTGGGCAATGAACTGGTGCAGTTTGCGAAGCTGAGGTAAACAGATGTGGCTGCTGATATTGACAGCAGAAAGAAAGAGCACGAGGCTCAGGAACTTCAAGTTTATAAACTGTTGACATAAAATTCATTGGAATCGTGTTTCTCAAATGTTGGAATAGTGTTTCGCATTCACTTGCTTTTGATAATCACCAACTACAGCGGAGAATGTTCTTTTTTAACGTTAAAGCGTTTTAAAAATGTGTTAAGGAGCACAATGGGACAAGAACATCAAACGACCTCAATATAAAGAACATAGAAAGTGATTAACTTAGAAATATTGATTTGACGAGTGTTATCTCCAAATTTGCTCGGATTAAATCACGGAAAGTCTTTTTGTAAATGTGCTGTTTTATTTTATATTCTATACTTTAATACTTAATGCAAATCAAGGGCCTCTTGTTCACATTTGCTACGGACCCCAGGTGGCTTTATTCCTAGACTACACAATACCTCTTTCAATAACAAAACTCTAGCACTAGTTTTGAATTTAGCGCCATTTTAGTCCCTAGTGTTTTGTATTTTATGGAAAATATCAATATTTCCGTCGTTATGAACAATTTCAATGATATTACTGGGTTCCTGAGGGTGCCAGGAACCCTGTCATGAAGAAAAAATGCCGAAAAACGTGCCAGTAGTTTTAAAGCCAAAAGTTGTGTGGTGGCATCACTGAATCCTTATCCGAAGTCCTCTATTCTCATTGATACTTTCATCATTATCGTCATGAACACCTTCAAATTTGGTTTATTTTTTGCAGGATAGCATATGGTGTGATCAGTGTCATCGATTTCGGAGCAGAAGTGGTTTGTGCGAAGAGTCCCGGTTTGATGCACCGCCAAAGAGAGATGTGCCGCTCATCTCCAGACGCGATGGTGGCTGTTGGAGATGGTATCCGACTCGCCACGGAGGAATGTCGGTACCAATTCAGGCATCACAGATGGAACTGTTCGGGAATAGAAAATCCTTCTTCATTTGGACACGTTGTTGTAGTTGGTAAGTACTACTGAATGAAATTGTAATAAATTTCAATTGCAAAATAATAACTGAAAATAGGATCAAAGGACCAGGCAGCAGCCTTATGGAAAACTTTCCGAAAGTTAATTTATCTGAATGTTTGGTATGTCGTAGAATGACCTGAACAAAAGAGTCGATGTGCTCAACTCAATTCTGACAGTTTTCGAGATAAAGGATGTTGAAGTTCTTTGAAATAACATTGCTCTCAGGAAAAACTCCCAAATGAAAATATTTTGCCCAACAAATATTGCTTACCCATTAGATACAGGGTGAATCAAATATTATTTAATATGAAATTCCTAATCGACCATATAAAAAAATGCGACCAAACCAAGTAACTCACTAAAATGATCATCGTTTGGATGTCAAAATTGACATATTCAAAAATTTTTACAGGGTGCATCAAAAAGTCACAGTTTTTGTTGGTCAAATTTTGTATATTTATGTTTCATATTTGAAGCTTTAGAGATACTTGACTACGAATCATTCAACATACTTCTTGTCCGAATTCAATATACAGTGTGAGACAAACGCTAGGTGATGATAAAAATTGCGAAAATACGCTTTTAAAACTCACCCGGTTATTCCATATCCATGTTGTTCATGAACTCAGGGTCCTCCTGTATCTTGATGAGAAACCATTCGCAGAATTCTACTCGGGCATGTAAGTCTTGAGGTTTCAGATTTTGAACCTGGTGATATTTTTATGTTTGATTAAAATCCAGATTTTTGATGAACATAAAATTCTAAGTGAATTTTCTACATCTTTCAACGAATTCTCATGATGAGAAGTGGGCCAAACTATGATTTCGGTATACTCATTGTTTTTTGTGTTTTTTTTGTTGATGATAGACGAGAAAATCCGAAATCACGGCAGTTTCTTAGAAGTCTTCTTAGAATATTTGTATTAGGTCTGTGCATTCGCGATAAATAATTATTGAATTCATGAAATCTTCATTAGAATACCGCACACAAATTGAGAACTAGAAAATACACGTCAATTACATCGCCTAAAATTCTAACAAATTTGTTGTAACTCCATTTGTTTTCAAAGCTTTCTTGGTTTAGTATTGCTTCGAATGATTTTCATTTAAAATTATTCCTATAGTCGAATATATCTTGCCAGGGATGTATTTTAGGTATAAATTTGATATTTGTTTTTACATAGTATCCAAGAATAATAGAATGGTGTATGGTTTCCATTTGAAAAAATCAGTTTTCCCGATGATATGTTTCAAGTGGAAATTTTGACCACCCTATAAATCATTTTTGAAAATTCGAAGAATATGTTTATGACTTGATGCTTCAAGTGAGATTCTTTGAAATTTCACAATTCCAACTGTTACTATGAGTTATGATTTTTTGAAGTAGTGCTGTACTCAGAAAAAAATTATTATCTCGAATACTAACAAAGGACCTCGCACCGTTTCAATGGGAAATTGGCTTTCGGTAAATTTGATCGAATTTTTTATATATTGTAGAACTCGTGATGCTGATCAAATGTCTTCATTGCGCCAAAGCTCTAAATTCAACAGTTTAGATCATACAGGGTGCTGAAGTTGACTTTTCCAAAATTTCTAATTGCTATTGTGAAGACAAAAATATTCTGAAAAGTTTAGAACAATTTACTGTGGAATATTTCATATATGTATAAACCTATATTTACTACAACTAGTAGAATAACTTGAGTGACGAAGGAAGAATATTGCTAAAAATAAACAAAAACAGTAAACTACACTATATAATAGGTAACTAAATATACTCATATTTTATTACAACAAATGTTTCGTACCTATAAAAAGTGTATCACATTGGCGTAACAATAGCCAATTTCATGATTCCTATAAGAGAATTTCAAATGCTTCATTTCCAGATTCCAGGTAAATGGAATTTCAGAATATAACATCTGGGTTCACATACTTGAGTTATGCAATAGTTGGATGGACATAGATTGGTAGGAACTAAACAACAGTTCCGCGTGAATGATTTTAGGTACATATAGGTACACTAGGATCAAAACTGTGATATTCTTTGAGAGGAAAAACAGTTCATGACGAGGTAGCAAAATACTGAAACGAATAATGATATGATCAACATACAGAAAGTGATGATAGAGTCAAAATACCTGATTAATTTGTTCCTCTCTATGTGCAGCATCTTCTCTATGGGCACCATCCGCTAGGTTTTTTCATGCAGTGTCTACTTCTCATTATTTTAAATTGTTTTCTCGTTTTTTTTTGTTGGACTCTAGCAGTGCATATGTGGTTGAATAATTTCGGATAAGTTGTGAAACACCCTGTATGTGGGCCTCATATGGTTCACAGCCGGCTACGAAACATACGTTCCTTTTCAATTACAGGAAGGTGAGATTGAACTGTTGCATTCAAAGCGTAAGTGCAAAGTTTGAACAGCATCATAATTTCTACTCTATTCACACTACACATTCATCCATTGAGATGCGAATTCAATGAGTGTGTTTTGCTAATTCGCATTTCTGCTAGTCATTGGTGGGACATTTATCCAGAATCTGAAAATGAAGAATCTGAAATACCCTTAAGAATAATTATTAATCTGGTGGTTGTTTCGCCAATGTCATACTCTCGATACACTATGAATAGTCTATTTTGTAATGAAATATGAGTAAATTTCGTTACCTGTTATATATTACAATTCAATGTTTTCATTTAATTTTTTGCAATATTTCACTATCCCTCAAGTTATTCTCTTACTTGTGATTATTACAGATTCATTCATATTATTTAAAATATTCCACAGTAAATTGCTCAAGACATTTCAGAAGATTTGTTTCAACGAATGTGTTTATGAAAATGCATCTAAAATGAATCTCAAGCCTAACTACTATAAATAAATCATCAGCAAATGCCACTATTTTTTATATACCCTGTATATTTTGTGTAACTGCAGAGTAGTCTCTCATCATAAACGATCCAGTTTTCCGGAATTCCATGTATTCGGATATATCAACAAGCAATACGGATGCGGCTTCATGAGAAATAGTCTTGTATATAATGTCAGTCTGATTCAGGAGATGCTAACATCGTCAATTGAATTCGATATTTGTGTCCTACGAAATAGCTGGAAAAGAATGAAATTCCATACCGATCAATTTTTTAGAAATCACTAACAAACTTGCTAACTTTGAACTCACCTCGTATATCGTGGGTCTGTATAGGAATTATTATACTTTATAGTGGATTTGTTTTGGACATGTGAATAATCGATGCATAGTTGATTTGGTCTATAGATTCATAAAAATGTCTTCACAATGGACATTTGAATTTTTGGAACAGTCAACTTCAGCACCCTGTATGATCTAAACCGTTGAATTTAGAGCTTTGGCGCATGGAGATATTTGATCAGCGTCATCAGCGTCATGAGTTCTACAATATATGAGAAATTCGATTGAAACGGTGAGAGGTCCTTTGGGTATAGGCATTGTTACACAAGGGCCTAAATCTGCTGAAAAATTCAAAAACGTAATGAAATTTGAAATAACGAAGTGTCTCTACTTCTGGTATAACTGAAAGAGCGGAAAGAGACGGAAGTTGAAAATATTTCAGTTGAGGCCATATTGTAAAACCCACAACCACAAAATTTCAAATTTTTATTTTGAATGGTTTGCCACATATTGCATCAGTTCTTTCTTCAAATCTGTAAACGATATAAAGGATTTTTTAACAATCAGGTTGTTTTGTTGACGAATCGAATGAACTCAAAAATGAGAACTATTGATATCCACTCTAGAGACTTGTAATTCACTATTGGCCCGTGGTTCGCTTGCTTGTAAATAATCAACATTGAAAATGTTTTAGAAGATATTAATCCGCCTCTATAATTCCTGACTGGGAACATGCAAAAAATGATAAGTATCCAAATAAATCTTCTAAAACCAGCCATTAAGTCAGTTCGTTGGCAAATGCTCATGATGTCTCTTGTCATTTTGTTTACAACGTTGTTCTCCAACATGGAAAACACATGCGTGGGTGACGTCTACATGTTTTTGAAAATTCTTCATCGATAAAATTTATGCTCAAGCATTATTTGTATTCAATTCAGATGGATCCTTGATAGCATTAAATGAGATAATAATAATGTTTGACGCTGAACGAAGATGAATAACATAACAGACTGAGGACAATTGTCTCGTATTTGCTAAGAAACACATTTTTGCTAAAAAAAATACAAACATTAGTAGAATGTGGAAATCTTTTCGTAATCTTGTATTATCGGCATGTACATCAAAATTGGTGATAACCATATTCTGTAAATGAATTGGGGCAGTACTTGATTATACAGTTTGTCTCACTAAGTTGAAACCATATGGAATACTTTTTTATTATTCATTTTAGGAAAAAAAGTTATTTTTTATAAAAAGTTCTGCATATTCTAAAATCTGTAACACAATCATCAGATATCAAATTTTTTTAGTCGTATACTCGGTGTGACAAAAAATATGGATTTTACTCAGGAGTAAAGTACCTTTATATTTGGAAATATCGAAAATTCTTACAGAAAAAAGTTGTTCAGAACTAAAAATTACGTTCAAATATGCAATTGCATCCACTTACATCAAAAAATCATAATCAAAAGAGATAAATGTTCATTCAAAATAAAAAAAAAGTAAAAAGTAACGTAATCCTATTTTTCAATGTCTATGGGCGTAATTGCATATTTGATCGAAATTTTCAAATTTGAACAAATTTTTTCTATAAGAATTTTCGATATTTTCAAATATAAATATAAGGTACTTTACTCTTGAGTAAAATTCATATTTTTTGTCACACCGCGTATAAGACTGGAAAATTTTTGTATCTGATGTTTGTATTTTAGATTTTAGAACATGCACAACTTTTTATAAGGAATAACTTTTTTTCCTAAAATGAATACTAAAAAAGTTTTCCATATGGTTCCAACTTAGTGAGACAAACTGTATATAGATTAAAGGTGACTGGCAAAATTATGGAATGAATCAATTTTTTTCGAGGATAGGTGACTTCGGGGAAAAATCCCGAAATAGGCCGATTTTTATTTTCAAGTTATTATTTTATAGCTGAAAAATCATACTAGTGACGTTACCCATCTGGGCGTGATGACGTAATAGATGATTTTTACAATTGAGAATATGGGTCAAGTGATAGCTCATTTGAATGAGTATTCAATTCTACTTTTAGTGATATGAACATTAACCTAATTATTCATACAGGAAGGCCAAAAAATATTAAATTTTCAAATAAAATTAATATATTTTGAGTAAGGTTATTCTGGACTTTCATTGTCTGAAAAAGAACTAAGAAAATTCAATTCTCTGCAATTTTTAATCACGAATTTTCAACTGTTAAAATCTACAGTCGTTATCAAGTGTATAATGGTACTTGATAACGACTGTAGAGTTTAACAGTTGAAACGTCGTGATTAAAAATTGCAGAGAATTGAATTTTCTTTGTTCTTTTCTAGACAATGAAAGTCCAGAATAACCTTACTCAAAGTGTAACATTGTCAACCACTTAAAAACAAAATTAATATACATAGCAAGAAGTATGTAATTTATTAAATACAAAATACATTTACTATTGTCAGAAAACAGAAACAAAATTGCATTGCTTTTAGCTCAAATTAAATGTTTAAATTGCCACCAACCTGCCTCCTGGCAGTAATTAAACCGATGACCACATTGAACATTGAGGATCATTTCTGGAGGTATATCACGAATTTCCGATCTTATGCTATTTTTTGAATTTTAGAAATTATGTGGTCATCGGCGATCTGAATCATCCTTATTGATTTATTAAGTGTATTGAATGACATGAGTAGTAAATTAGTCCGTAATTTAACGAAGAATCGGAGTACATATTATTTATGGTTGGATATGGAGATGGAACCAGAACACAACAAGAAGTATGAAATTTATTTTATATAAAATATCGTAATAATCCTATCACAAAATTAACTGTTTCTGAGAAACTGGACACCTGGAACATATTGCAAATGCCAATAAATGGGAATGTGAAACTTGTTGTATTATTGAGTGAGTCAGAGAATCCTCAAATTGATTTTCGGCAAATTGCAGCCTACACAAACATTTCTAAAAGTTCTGTTTTACGTGTGCTAAAAAACAGAAATATCATCCGTATAAAATTTATAATGTCCAGGAAATCAATGAGGATAATCCAGATCCAGATGTAATGCAAGATTTTAATAATCTAAATTCAAGCTTAATTCGTCAAATCCTTTTTTCTGATTACCTTAATTATAAATGGAACAGTGAATCGACAAACCTGCAGATATTGGAGACAACACACACTTAGCCCCCTCAAAAAGTAAACTTATGGGCGGGGATATTCAAGGATAGAATTAGAGATTATTTTCTTTGATGAGTCTCTTACGGGGCAAATATATCTGGATATTTTACAAAATGAACTTATACCCGTCCTTACAGACATTTTTCCAAATGAAAATGATAGTAATTTGTCTAATGAAAACATGTGGTTTCAGCAAGACGGTGCACCTCCGCACTTTGCTTGAATTAATTTAATTTTAAAAATGAAAACTTTGATTGGACACCCTGTATAAATAATTATGTTGATGTTCATATCTCTGAATATATAATTGAATACCCTTCCAAATGAGCTATCACACGACCCCTATTCTTATTTGAAAAAATCATCTACGTCATCACGCCTAGATGGATAACGTTACTAGTATGATATATCAGCCAGAAAATCATAATTTAAAAATAAAAATCGACCTATTTTGGGATTTGTCTCCAAAGTCGCCTCTTCTCGAAAAAATTTATTTATTCCATGATTTTGCCCCTCACTGTATATGAGTATGCAGTATTTGTGAGGATGCAGATGAATTATTAGGCTATTAAAAAAAACTCTTTGATACTGACAAACTTTAGGCAATATTCATTATCTTCCTCAGGACAACTAAAGATACTCAAATATACAATAAATATAGTTAAGAAAAGGTGTAGTACTTACTAACGTTACAATGTGTGATCAAATTCACAAAAAACGAGAAAAAATTACATGAAATGAAATAAAGTTTATTGATGTACGAATGACATTGATAGAATTTATATATGTTCTCAAATCAAGTTGGAAGAATTTGATATCAGCGTGATTTCATCCTATCCTTCTCAAAGATGAGGTATTACAGGTAAATTTTGTTGAGATAGCTCAGATCAGTTCTTTTATTCATCGAGTGATCATCATAATTGATATGAATCATTTCCATAAAAATTATTCTTTTGGATGGATTCGTTTCACCATTCAAAATTTCTGTATTATTATAGTCCATTCTATGGTCTCTGGTGTTAACATGTTCTGTCAAAGCAAACGTATTAACATTTCGTTTACTGTCTTTTTTATGGGAGATGATGCGATCATCCAGTGTTCTAGACGTTTGACCTATAAATGCTTTGGGACAATCCATACAAGGTATTTTATAAATAACGTTACTTTTTTGCAATTTTGAACTGGAACAGTAAGGTGAATATTGTAATGATACTTTTCCTTGAAATTTTAATATTGTCTAAAAAAGAACAAAAAAATTCAATTCTCTGCAATTTTATTCGCTACGTTTCAACTGCTAAAATCTACAGTCGTTATCCAGTATATAAATTCGACACTCTCATGGATACTTCTTATATATGATATGGCTAATTTTGTGTCATTAGCCTAGGGGTAATTTGCCTGTGTTAAGGTAAGCTTGTTAATTACAGTGCCGGGCCCCGCCAGTACAGCATTGTTGGTTTTTATTGCAATTTCATGGATCAATTGATATTGCGATAAGAATTAACAATCCTGTACCGGGGGGGCCAGGCACTGTAATTAACAAGCTTACCTGAACACAGACAAGTTGCCCCTAGGCTAATGACATAAAATTAGCCATGTCGTATATAAAAAGTATCTTTGAGAGTGTCGCATTTATACACTTCATTACGACTGTAGTTTAAACAGCTGAATCGTCGTGAATAAAATTGCAGAGAATTGAATTTTCTTTGTTCTTTTAAAGACAATGAAAGTCCAGAATAACCTTACTCAAACATTTCATTAGTTTAAGTATAACCTTTCAAAAGATACAGGGTGGGGAGAGAGGGGACTTATGGATGACACTGTTTACGTTTCAATCTTGTAAAGTATTATTTAGTGAGTTGAGAGTTTTGAGAGTCATGATTTATAATTTTTTTATGAGGAAAGGAATATTCTACAAGAAATCAGAAATAGCCTATCATCAAAGTCAAATAACCACATGTCAGAAGAATATTTTCGTATTATGAACTGCGATTATGGGTTATAATTTTTTATAAAATATGTGGGTATCGCGTGCCAAATGCTGTTTTGCACCGCTAGGTGGCGTTGATGGATTGCTGAAATTCGAAAATAAAAATTCTGCGAGAAATTAACAAATGATCCGGAATTCCTTTCGCTTGTAAATAATTCCTCGCATCAATAAATCTCTCGCAGATAATAATCTGCCTCTATAATTCTATAAAAGTTGACGGGAAACACGCAAAAAATGATAAGCACCCGAATAAATCGTCCAAAACGAGACATTAAGTCAGATTGTTGGCAAATGCTCATAATGTCTTATGTCACTGTGTTTACATCGTTGTTCTTCTGTCCGGAACATGATCGCGTAGGTGGCTTCCACACACCTGTGGATTCTCACTACCAATGATCATCTTAGTGTGTTGTGATATACGGTGACGTGGGTGTAAGCACTGGGGAGGATGATGGATATGGAGCCAGTTGCATTACTCATGCGGGGTTGCACCTTGTTCTAGGGAACTGAAGAGGAAAAGGGACAGGAGAGACTGATATCGGCCGTTGAAAAATGGGACCAGTCTGAACGTTGATTATATCTGCTCAATTCCTAAATGTATTTCAAACAAGAACTCCTACAAGCGTGCGGGCAAATTTGTCTATAAATACACCATACAACAAAATTGACTGTCCCTGACAGCACTTTTATTAGTAATACTTTGTATCAAAAGGATAAAAAATCCTTATTACAAGTGTTTGTTGATTAAAATATTGTATGAAATAAAACGTATACTTACACACATCTAGTAATTATGCAAATAATTTATAATTTCGATGCTTATATATGAGTATTTTCTTAAACGAGTTTGTCTATCAGGAACAGAAAAAATACCATACTCATTCATAAGGTAAGTTAAAGAAACTATTACAATAAGAGCAAGAAGTGTCACATTTCGATGCCAACATAAACATTTACTTAAATGATTTCGTCTATCAAGAAAAGAACAAAAAATAATAGTTCATAAAGTGAATAAAAGAGTACTTATTCATTTATAAGAGATGATTGCACCTTCATTGCATGGACAATTTCCCTCAAATTATATAAACCAACCAAATGCTTTCATTTTTTGAATTCAAACCAATGAGTAAAGGACTTTTCGAAAATACTGTCTCCAGTCCGTGGTATTTTCAAATCGCTTCTTCCTTATTTATACGTTTTCATTGTTACAACAATTTCTGTGAATAGAGAAACGTCAGTTTGACGGTTCAACTCTTCAACTGACATTAATGACACATGATGAACCGTTCCTGCAATTCGCATTTAGTCCATAATAATTTAATGTATTCGTGAAATTGTCTGATCGAATATCCCTTCAAAATGCAGAATTTTCAAGATACTTTCACCTTGCCAGTCGCTCAAACTGTGTTGCTGTACAAAACACCACTCGAGCAAGCTCTCGTGGTGTTTCTAAGCAACACAGTTTTCGTGACAGCAAGATGAAAGTAGTTTTTGAAAATTCAGCATTTTGTCGGTATATAATAATAATAATAATAATTTGTCTTTATTCATATTGTCAACTATTTAGGAATACATTGAATTAGGGTGAATTAATTTAATAATATGAAAGAGCGGAATTCAGTAGCCCTTATCCGGAGATAATGGTGACTGCTCTTCCATCCAACCCATAACAACATCATAACGTATGTTCATAGCATTCAAAACAGAAATATGTGAAAATATAACTCATTCTAGTGATTCTTATCAATATACTATACAGGGTGATTCAAAAGTACTCTGAAAAACTTCAGGAGGTGATTTCTCACAATATTCTAATATGAACTGCTCAAATAAATATATGTCCGGAAACGCTTCGTTTCCATGATACAGGGTGTTGAAGTTTTATTTTTATTTTGGTTTTTTTCAAATAACTCTTGAAATACTGAACTTAATTAAACGAAACTTGGTAATAAGAGGTTTTTGGGGTGTCGAATTCGAACCTGATGTTATTATTTCTCTTACTCGTAGGGGGCGCCACCTACACGCCTTTTTCTTTTTTGAAGATTCATAACTTTTTTGAGCGTACTTCTAGCACATTTTTCAGTAAAAAAATCGATTCCTCTATCATATCTACGTAAAAAAGCTACCATTGTAAAAAAAAATTGCACAAGAATGCTTTGGAAAAGAATTTGACGTTTAAGTAAGTAGTTTTGGTAATTACATATTTTGTGACAGTTAAACGTATTGTTGAAGTTTCCGTAAGTAGAAGTAGAAAACACTAATTTTGAAAAAATGGATTATTTAAACAATAATGCTCATTTAGCCGATATGCATTTCGTTTATGGCCTTGCGGATGGCAATGCGCGCGAAGCAAGACGTATTTACCAGGAGCGATTTCCTAATCGAGTACTGCCTTCAGCTCCAACATTTGCTAGTCTCCACCGTCGTTTGGCAGAAACAGGTAGCTTTAAGAGGGCAGCTGATATTGTTGGAAGACCACGAGCAGTCCGAACCCCAGAATTGGGAGAAGCTGTTATGAACGCTCTCGAGGAGAATCCAGAAACAAGTACAAGAATAATTGCTGAAGCTGTCAATTCTACTCAGTCCATAGTTTAGAGGATTATCCACGATCAACAGTTTTATCCATACCATATTCAAAGGGTACAAGCTCTTTTGTCACGAGACTTTCCCCAACGCATTACTGTCTGTCAGTGGTTTTTGAGAAAATTGGATGGAAATCCTCAATTTTTAAGATATGTACTCTTCACGGACGAGTCAAACTTCTCCCGAAATGCTATCACAAACTTTCATAACAACCATGTTTGGGCTCTCGAAAATCCGCATGCAGTTAGTGAAAGGCATTATCAGTATCAATTTTCTGTAAATGTATGGGCGGCAATAATTGATAATTACTTGATAGGTCCTTTCTTTCTTCCGCTCCGACTGAATGGCGCAACTTACAGACACTTTTTAGAAAATGATTTGCCGGGACTACTTCAGAAGTTACCATTAGAAATTCGTATCCGCATGTGGTTTATGCATGATGGGGCTCCGGCCCATTTTAGCGTTGTAGCCAGGGAATTCCTTTACACAGTCTATCCAAATCGATGGATCGGTAGGGGTGTAGAAGAACCTAACCAGCCGTAGGCACCAAGGTCCCCAGATCTAAACCCGATAGATTTTTATATTTGGGGACATTTGAAGTCACTAGTTTATAAAACTCCAGTAGCGAACGAGGAAGATCTTAGAAACCGAGTAGTAGACGCATGTGAAACAATAAGGAACACACCAATAATTTTTGAGCGGGTACGAGATTCAATGACTAGACGACTGACTGCCTGTATCTTCGCTGAAGGTGGACACTTTCAACAATTTATTTGAATACAATTTAGTTTCGTTTATTTTAGTTTATTCTACATATTCAAAATTTCCTGAAATAAAATGTTGACATTTCTTGCAAATTTTATTAATATTAATTATTACTATTGAATTATTATCATTAAATTACTATTTCGCTTAAGGATGTCATAAAGGAACGTACCCAACAGTAATGACCTCTTCACGCGAGTAAAAAGTAATAGAATAGGTGGCGCCTCCTACAAAAAAACCAAAACTGCTTACTTAAACGTCAAATTAATGCAAATGCAAATGCAAAAAAATAAAGGTAATAATTATACTATGCATAGATTATCAAATAATCCACTTGAAATTTTCAAGTCCTAATATCTAGAAAACGGTTGCTTACAGCGACTTGTAACAAGGGTAGCTTTTTTACGTAGATATGATAGAGGAATCGATTTTTTTTACTGAAAAATGTGCTAGAAGAACACTCAAGAAAGTTATGATTCTTCAAAAAAGAAAAAGACGTGTTGGTGGCGCCCCCTACGAGTACGAGCAATAATAACATCAGGTTCGAATTCGACACCTCAAAAACCTCTTATTACCAAGTTTCGTTTAATTAAGTTCAGTATTTCAAAAGTTATTTGAAACAAACGAAAATAAAAATAATAATTCAACACCCTATATCTTGGAAACGAAGCATTTCCGGACATATATTTATTTGGACAATTCATATTAGAATTTTGTGAGGAATCACCTCTTGAAGTTTGTCAAAGTACTTTTGAATCACCCTGTATACTATGTTACTACTGAAAATGTTTTGCTCTAGTAGGAATCCAATGAAATCAGTTATCTTGAGGTCATTTGATTGAAAACAACCAATCAGAACAACATTATACTGAAAACAAATCCCATGGGCTGTTTTCACTCTATCACGTTGCTATGAATAGATACAATTTGATTATTCATTTCAATTCTGATGTTTCAAATATTTAATATTTCTAAATGTCACGATTTGATCATAATACTGACGGGAATATTAATGAAATTATAGACACAAATTTACCAAAAAATACTGTTTAACATAAGAATATTGAAGTTCTAAGAGCTTCCACTTCGTGTTATCAATAACCCGCCGGCCGCTGATCAGATGGAAACCATCTGGAAGAACATCTATGAGGATCCGCAACCACTCAACGTTGATATTCCCGCTCTAGCACAATCCGCAGCTTTCTGCAGGAGGCTTCGTCAGCCTGAGCTCAGTTTCCTGCACCAGAGTTTCGAAGAACTTCACTGCTCCAGGCCCTGATAGGTTACATGATGATCGCTGGGTAATAATGTCCTAGCACCCACCGCAATTTGGTGAGAATTTTCAACTCATGGCCAGATATAAAGCAACAGATTCGGGATTGGTTTGTTGTGTGGCGAGCCATACTCATTCCCAAAAACGGAGATTTGTTAGAACCAAATAACTGCAGGACGGTGAGATGCTTGAATACTTGTGATGAGGTATTCACTAGCATTTTATACATGCGAATACTCTCCGAAATTGATCCGGTGTATGAACCTCCGAGCAATAAAAGATATAGAGAGGGCTTCTCTGTCTTTTTCTTGAGAGCAACATACTCGACATTGTTTACAAACATGTTAAAAATGGGCATTGTCGGATATATCCTTTTGCACTCGGGGACCAGGTTGGAATTCCATGTTATTTTCACTCTTAACTTGGCGATCATGTTTGTTTACGACTTACTTATCGTCTTGTCAAATCAAACCATGGGCGTCGCAGCATGGTAATCATGGCATAATCCCGATTTTGAGACAAAATTACACTATTTGTTGAAATAACTGTATAAAACATTGTTACTATTTAAGTCGACCTTAAAAACGATTACATATCAATAATTAGGAAAAAACTTGTTGCAGTGTAGGTACACTAAGAAGTAAATAAGCAAACTCAACTCTTCTGTCTTGTTGTAATGTCTTTCGAGTACTTAAAACATAGCGTCGTTGATACTGCAATACGAGCTATGTCACGAAACATTCATTTCACAGGAGACTGTAAAATGATAATAGGTACTACATTAAAAGTTCTACGCGCGATTATTTTATACTTTGAATTCCAAAACAATGACCGGTAGAAATTCTAATGTAGTAGTTATATTTTTTCTTTGGTGTTTTGGCATTGACTGCTATCGTCATTAGTAGTTATCATCTACAGTCTTCTGTAAAATGAATGTTTCTGGACATATTGCTCGTATTACAGTATCAACGACGATAGGTAATTCAGTGATATTTTTTTAATTTGAATTTGTTGGTCATGGAATTTACTTCACTGTTCTGCAACTATAACATTATAATAACTTGGCAGTTATGTGTGTGTGTGTGTGTGTTTGAAATGTATGCTATTTTAGAGGAATTCGTGATTCTGAAATCGATGATATGGTCACAGATGATACCAGAAGAAAGTGTTTGAAGTAGCAACGAGAACTATAATCCGTCAGATACAAAAAATTGGACTACGTCAGCAAAAGAATAGAAGAATGCAATACAAAATTTTAATTTGTTTCAAACTGGACAGACAATTTACAATAAGCAAGTCATCGCTCCGTCCTGTGACCAAATAAAGACTACATCAAAATAGAGGTGTTGTTTGGTATGTCTAAGATGTCTTCAGAGATACATGTCGACTCCTAATCAACTCATAAACTTTAATGACTCCCACCTGTTTGATGTTTAAGAAACAGAAGTAAAATAGTAACTACATGAGAAATTCTCGATTTCCTACCAGGTAGACTTGTAATATCGATCGCTCCCTGAGCCTAACTGCATAAGTAGAGATATTACTTTTCGACAACTCTAAAACACTCTTTGATTATCTGCTCCAAGATACCAATAATCTAAATTCAGAAAAAAAAACATAAGAAAAAGAGGCTTTTACTACACTTTGGATGAGTATTTCAATGATACACATTTCAACATAAATTTGAATGTAATCCGTTATGTGTATTATAGTTTATGTGTAAATTATTATGTGTATTATAGTTTATGTGTAAATTCTAATGTGTATTATAATGCATGTATATCATATATAGATAGTGTGGGTACAGTGGATAGTTTACTGATGTGATCCAACAATTTGAATATATTTACTTTTTTACTTTAGCACTTTCATTTACTTTTTCAGTATTTATGACCTTATTGTATGCTTTGTCAGCAAGAATCTAATTTTTCGCACAATACAGTATTTTTGATTGACATCTTCACAACACACGTACTTTCCAACCAGGCATGTTGTCGTCTAGAGATAAAAATATAACATGAAAAAAATTTATCAGCACGCCGCCACTGGTTGTAATCTTACATTCGAATATCATAACAATAACAAATCTCCCCCTCCGAACTAGGAGGTTACCCCTTACCCACAATAATTCACAAAGGATAGTGATATGCAGCTTTCATAACAACGTGTGTTGTTTATATAGAAATGGCACCTCTATATCTTTTATTGCTCGGTGGTATGAACTGCTATATGATAGAAAAGGCTCAAAGGCTCATGCGGACTCGCTTCACCATTAGATCTGGTCGAATTAGAGTCCAAATAGAGCAGGTAATCTTTATAAATGAGACGTGTTTCTGTGGAGCTTCCCTAAGCCCTCTTTCCCTCTGCCTTTTCCTGCTGCTATTATGCGTTGCACTCAGGAAAATCTGTGGCTGTAGCTGCGGCACTCCAAGCAATCGGAGCTAGCATCTATTTCAATGGGTGAGCACAAACTATATGCCTCAGCAGATAGGAACCTGAGGGTAGTGGAAGAGAACACGCATGCTATCGAAATTTAATTCGGGATCGGCAAATGTGCCACGGTTCATCTCAACAGAATTCAGCTCGTAGACAGTAGCATCCTACATTATTTTAATGCCGGAGAGACGTATACTTCCCCACTCACCTGTATCTATTCATATTATTCTTGAATCATAATTTGTTCATTTGGCTGGCCACTACAAATCTTTTTGTCTCGAAACTCGTTAGAAAGGAAACACGATTGAATTATATGGAGATCAGAAAAAACAATTTCCCTTTCAAAATATGTTTAACATTCCATTTCGGGCCATTTACAAATCAGCGGTTATATATTCAAGATAAATGTATATTTGTCAATTAATATTATGCAAATGTCGCTGGAGAATATTAGACATGGAAAAGTGGACGTAACTTATTTGCTTGGTGTTGATTCAATGTGACATAATCCGATATTAATTTATGTAGACTCGATAATTTAAACAGTAAGAAGTCGAATTGTTATTTTAATTGCTCGACACCTCTTCCGAAAATGGTCTACTGAACGCTTGTGGTGTCATACAGTGTGAACAAATAGTATTTTTTCCTTTACCTCACAAGTATTTTTCTCCTGTAACTAATTATTTGTTAAAAACAATAATAATAATAACAATAATTCAGTAAGACCATAATTACATAGCATTGGACATGTCAAAAAGAGAATATAAGTTGAATATACAAACACACATCCAAATAAACATATTTGAAATATAAACAATAAGAGGAATAATAAAAAGGTCCTGAAGACATATAATATTAAGATAATGAAATATGTTATCCTTGAATAGACCGTAAGAAAATGATGTAGGAATAATATAAACATAAAGGAATCGTCAGTGTAGAATATTAAAACAAACATATAAGTCAAACAGTCTTGTGAAACTATCACAATCAGTACGACACATTGAATATAACTATTTTCTACAAAAGCTTTCCAAATATTCGTTTACAGAATAAAAAGTTCCCTCACACAAATATTTTTTTATTTTCAGTTTGAACAAAGAAGGTTCTGAAATATGTCTTATGGTTGATGGTAAACAATTGAAGAACCTTGTGACTGCTACAGAAGGTAACTTTCGAAACAACGAACCTTGGTGTTGTAATTTTAGTAGGTTATATGTGACACTTTTTTAGTTTCTAACCTGTTTTCGGGTTTTTCCAAATAGAGTAAGTAGCATAACAGACATCTTTCAGTTTTCATAAAAAAAATCGTTTTCAGTTGTAGCAATGCGTAGGAACTGCAGTTTAATCTTTTGCATACATAGTTTACATGAAACTTCCAACTAAGTCCAGAATCTATGTGTAATCCTAAAAATTTGTTTGTCTCTGATGGACATACTGTTAGTAATTTCAATATCAAGAGGTTCGCATTGTGTATTTCCTGTCAAAAAATGGTATCAAAACTGTCGTCTCTGGATTGACTATAAGTCTGATTCTGCGACACCAATCTCTGAGTCGTTCACTATTAATACTGAGTTTAGTTGGAGGTTCCACATGACTATCGCTTCTTCTGAAATTGAAATATCATCGGCAAATAGTGATATCAAAATTGAAACCAAATATTGTGGAAGATATATATGAAATAAAACTATTAATGGTCCTACAACTGAGCCCTGTGGAACTCCCATGTTCACCTCATATCTTATCAGAATCAGTATTGCTCCATCTTACATATAATCTCCTATTTTTCATTTAGGAGAGTACCCAAGCTAGAAATGTTCCACGAATACCAATTGTGTACAATTTAGTAGCGACTAATTCAAAGTCTATGGAATCAAAATCGAAGGCTATTGAAATCCTCATTTATTCCCAACAGGTGTACACTCAATGACAGAAAATACTGGAGTATCTCTAGAAACAACAAATTACGAAATAAAAAAAAACATGTAAAATATGCAGTCACTTAAATGCCAAAGAAAAAGAGTGTGCGAACTTCTGTGGTATATTCAAGAAAATTCGGCATACATTTGAATCTTTATAAAGTAGCTAGTATAAGTGCGTTGCAAAGTTTGATTTAGAAAAAAAGCAAAGATTTATATTGACAAACAGGAAAATTCTTTTTTTTTGTAAATTTGCAAGTTTTTCATATAGAAACTATAATTGAAAATGTGACACAATCCGTAAGATAACAGAGATTTGAAATGTCACACAACACTATGTAATTATATGTGGTGTAGTCTGTAGAATTTAACTACTCAAATGTTGAAATGTTGAATATTTTTTCACATGGTTGTTTGGTGAATAAAATGACCATGAATCATTTGAAATGTAAAATTATCAGTTTCCATCGCACAGTGCAAGAGATAACCTTCAATTATAGTTTTGCTAACACTGTGATTGAGAAAATTACCTCGATCAAAGATCTTGGAGTCATCTTCCAATATAATGTAATAGAGCACTCAAGCAGCTGGGTTTCATAAAGAGACATTCTAGAGATTTTGTTCATATGAGTACAGTGAAAATCTCATTCCTTTCATTGGTTAGATCTCATCTTGAATATGCTTCGATCATTTGGAGCCCTTATGCTCAAGTCAACATCGAAAAATGTGAAAGAGTTCAACGCAGATTTTTTATGTACCCTTTAGTTTGAACATTCCATACTCTTATACCAATATGCTGTCAGTAATGAATTTGAGTCCTCTGATCCACAGAAGGCAAGGTCTGACACCTTGTTTATTTACAAAATTTTGAACGGTCTGATAGATGCTCCTGAATTATTAGAAGGGAAAATATACGTACCTCCTAGGGCACTACGTGAATATAGCACATTTTCCTTGGTTGCACTTCGATCGAATTATGGTGCAAACATAGGGTTGATTAGATTACTGCGACAGGCAAATGTTCACTCAAGGGCTATAGATATTTTCTCATCTTCGCTTTGGCAAATGAAGAGAGCTACTATGTAGTTCAAGTTCTATAGCTTTGATTGCTCATTTCATTTTGATTTGTTTTGTTGATATCTAGTTACTGTGCAAAACTCTTAGAAATAGGTAGTTATAATTTTTTTATGTTTTTACATATTTTTCTTAGTGTTTTATATTGTATTGTATTGTAAATGGGTATTTCTTCCCGTGTAATAAATAAATAAAATAAAAATTGACATAAACATGAACACTATCGTAATATCTGACAACTTTTGTAGATTCTTAAGCAGAGTTTACGGTGATAATGCAATTGTAAAGAAAATTAATGACAGGTTTTAGAAAACCATATTTTTATTTTTGACAACATATTTTTTTCTATCAAAACAATCGTAAAATAAGCATATACTTAGTAGTGATTCAGTTAATGGCGAATTTTGAAACAGGCGATGATAATAGAAATGAAACTATTCGTAATAGAGTCAAGACTATAAATTTGTCATTCACTGAGAATTTGAATCATCATCATACACTTACAACTTCCTGATGAAATCAAACAAGACACAGCCTGAAGCATATCCAAGAAAATAGTATGTCTAGATTTCAATGGTAATATGAATCAGTATGTGAATGTGTGAGTAAGTGTTCTATAAAAACGTCTATATTTTTCAAAACATGGCGCAGTCAGTAGGATACCAGATTTGAAACCTATTTCTACCAAACTGTAGCAAAATTGGAGGGCGTACCTCATCAAGTTGTTACTCGGTATTCGTCATTTTATTGATGGATCTTTGCTTTGAATCAAACGGAGATCTTTTGAATCAAATGGAGATCCCATTTCTATTATGAAGGGTATCATAGGGAATTACTTCAGATATTCGTTTGCTAGATAGTTTTTTGCTACAACGTAAAAAACGATCCTAACATTTCAATTTTGAATAATCATTATTACTAAACTGTGGTATCAATATCGTCTCCATAATATATTTTTCGTAATGCTGACCAATATTCGTTGTATCTTGAATATTTATAATTGACGATATTATTAAGCTATTCGTGAGTTACCTTGAAAAGAATCACCTCTTTTTAGCCCGGACTATAAGCTCGCTCTCGGCCATAACAGTCTTGTTTATGATCGTTAATTCTGTACTTTATAGCCTGTCCAGGATTAAGCAGGATAACATGATAATCCTCAACTTTGACGCCGTGTGTATCATCCACCATAGCGATAATTCATACATCTCGAATTTTAATATGTCAGGATTATTTCGTAGGATGCGTTTGTGTTTTTGAAGTTGATATATGGAATTGGAATGTGACATTTTGTTGACCGGGTTATGAGATATGTTTTATTTATACTGAGATTTATGGGACACAATATGGTTTAGGTGGGTTGTAGGAAGGGTGTTAGAGGGTTAATTTGGTTTATAAAGGGGAATAATCATGCATGATATGTATCACCTGGAATTCTCTCATAGGTAAAGAAGAAGAATAATTGAATGAAAAAAGATTGTAGAGGAAATATGAGTACTGATGTAATAAGTACCAAACCAGTGGCTGTAAAACAATAGGAGTAATCCTTTCTGGAATAACAAATCCTTTGTATGGCTTTTATAATAGTAATAATGAATTGGCTATATTTTACTTGGCGGAGTTTAGCACAGCTATTCCCCAGTTACAATGTACAGGCACAAATTCGAAAAGTTTAATTCGAAATTAATAATAATTTAGCTTAATACATAATTATGGTCGTTATAGAAGTTATAACATGTTACTTTCATAATGGTACCTAACATACAAATGCATGTGAAAAAAATTAAAAAATTCGAAGAAATATAGAGCAGTTTATGAATCGACTTACCAACGATTCCAAGAAAGAAGTGACAGAAGAAAATTGTCAAAATAATATAGATGAGAAGGAAAAGTTGCCAATTTTTCATATTCACACTAGTGTCAATATCAACTCATAATCACACTAGTGCAAATGTGGCCTTTATTTTGACATTCAAAACGAAAACAATAGTAGCCATATTGAAATGAAATTACTAAAAATAAATATTACCATCATGCAGATATTAAATATCGATTATCGCTTCTCTATCTACTTTTCAGGGGGGGCAGAGGGTGAAATTTTATTGAAACTAAACAGTGACATTTTTTTCGTCGTAATTTACCTCGTCCAAAAACGTCGGAATTTTTTTAGAAGTCTTACGCATTCTCTATCTAGCTTTAAGGTGACAGGGGGTGAGATTTTTCAAAATTAAATTATTCCACGGTCCGCTGTTTGTCACAATTTTCACGAATTCTACAGATTTTTTCTTGCGCCTCTTTTCGCAACTTTTTTCGAAAAGGTGTCTGAGACTCTGACAACAGACATACATAGGACCAAAGCAACTTAAATAAAAGCTTGTTGTAATAAAAATTGAACAGAACATAAAACCGTTATGAGAATTGAGAATATTGGTGGAAGTTGATTGCGAAAAATTCAAAATCACAGAAAACTTGTTGATAACATAAAATGTTCAAAGAACAAGGTTCAAACATAATTTCTAGGAATGCATTTTTTGTTTGACTGAAAAACACAGGCATTTCCGCTAGATTACTCATTTGGAAAGTCTATACAAATTAATTGAACTGTGGTTGATTTAATGGGTTTTTTGAAGATATTCAAATTAGTTTTAATCAGTCGCCTTCAGCTATCAACGGAGGATTAATAATGATTTATTACCGCGCCAAAATTGCTTATTCAGAAATTCAATATTTTATTGTCCACCAGTGATGAATATATATTTATGATATGCGTCATTTCGAACTATACAGTGCGGCTGTTTTTGGTCTTCCCCCTCTTAACTTTTGACTCTCAGACATGGATCCAAAACCATTTTGAATAATATTTTCAGCTACTTTTTGGAATGAAAGACATTGTGATTACTTGATAGGGGGGCGGGGGGGAGCATATCAATTTAAAATTTTCAAATGTCATGGGGGGTCATGACAGATCGTTGAAAAGAGAATTCAATTCACTTTTCGACCATCTAAATTTTTTAGGATTTCGCTGATATTTTTTTCACCACATGCGGATCTGATTGGTATACCCTCATCTCGATAAATTTGAACGGTTTGGTGAGCAATGGGACAAAAATACTTTGGATGGTTTTACCGATACTACTTTTTGAGAGAAATGCAATTACTCAACAGATGGCACTAGGGGCGCCCTAACTCGAAAATTTTTAAATGCAAAAGATCGAAATTGTGAAAATACGTATTGATGAAATTAAAAAAATTATATGGTTGAAAAAAAATTAATGCTCTTTTCAACGATGTGTAGTTTGATCCCCAATGCTATTTGAAATTTTTCAATAGATGTGCCCCACCGCGCCCCCTATCGGGCAATCGCAATGTCTTTTATTTCAAAAAGTAGTATAAGTGATACCATTCAAAACTGTTTTTGTTTCATAGTTTCACCTCAAACTGCTCAGAAGTTTACAGGGGAGGGAGATTAAAAATGCCGCACTGTATAGATAATGCACAAAAAAAATGTCCCATTAGAAAATATATAGTGTCCGGTAAACCTTGTACAATATTGAAACTGGTGATAGACCAGGTCATGACTGTTCAGAATATCGGAATTTCACCTCAATAAAAATATCACCGTTTTCGAGATAATGGGCATTTTAAGAATTTCTAGAAAATCGCTACCTAACCTTGGATTTTTGAGTGCCATGTATACAAATTGGGACGAATCCAAGTATCTTTGCTGCTGAAGATTACTGATGAGTGATGCTTCTAGACATACAGAACAGTTTTTCAGAAAGTGAAAACATTTTTCAAGAAATTAAGGTAAAATGACAGATTTGAGTTTTATCAATTTTTTTTTTAAAAGTTTGACATTATTATCTGCAAAGAAACATAACCAATTCGAAGTGGACATTCATTTCAAAAGAATGCTCATTTTGTCCAGACTCTACCATGGTATACAACAAACTATAATTATTTTTGAAAGAAGTGGTTTCCATTGAATTAGGCGTGGTTTTCATCTAGGCTTCTATCAACTTTTATTTAAGAAAAAAAGGAAACTACCCAACACCAAAACTGCGCCACAATCACACTCGACGCGAGTTTCGTCAACAAAGTTAGCATCTTCAGGAGCTAAAAGTAAGCTTTTAAAATTTTAAGATTGTGACGTAGTTTTGGTGATTGGGTATTTTATTTTTTTCTTGAATTGTATTTACACCAAAGGTTCCAAAATATTCATTTATCTGATCAACTTTTATACTTACGCCCAAAAATTATTTTAGTTAGATTTTATCAAGATAAAATGTGGAAATAATTGCTAATAATAAAGAATAGACTGCTTGGTGGCATTAAATAGTATGTCAATAAAATTAATTTGTCATGTAATTAGGCCTTATAAAATTATCGAAATGAAATGTCGATTATCCGACATGGCACCGATTATTACGAATTCTTGTGATAAATGTCGCAATTGTCCAACTTCCGGATTCCAACCAAGTTTCAGAGACCGACAGATATACAGGGTGTAACCAAATAAGTGCAAACTTTTTTAAGAGATGATTTCTTGTCGAAAACTAAAAACTTTTGTTTGAACAACTTGTGACCCCTATCTTAGTTTTTTGAAATTATTCCGCTTCTTTCATTTAGTGGAATTTATTTCTTTGTCATGCCGTACATACGTTATACTCCCCGAGAATATGCGCATATGCACAACATTTATGGTGAATGTGGAGGTAGTGCTACTGCTGCAGCAGCGCTTTATGCAGTACTATATCCGATTGCACAATGCCGCTCATAAAATCGCTGATTTGGGGGCTATAACCTATAACGCATTCTAAAAGGTTCTTCTTGAAAATATGTCGTCTCTGCGTACGAGTGAATGGAAAATAACATTTTTGTAAAATTATTCAGTGCGATGTTGAATAATCGTTATTGTGGTTTATAGTGTGTGTTGATTAAAAAGAAAACGTTGAATTAGTATTTACTTCATTACATCTCATTGAATGCTTCTAAGCAGTTGATTCGTTATTACTCATAATCATTTAATCATTTCATCTTGATAGGATGAAAAAAAGACATTACCGACAAAGTTTAATGGAGTTGATTTTAGCTCAGAATAACATCACACTCTAATATTATCGAAATTCTACTGCTTCCAAAAATAATGATCGTATGTTTTATACCATAGTAAAGCCTGGACAAAATGGGCATTCTTTCGTAATGAATATCCAGTTCCACTTGGTTATGTTTTTTCAAACAATAATGTCAAACTGTTATTAAGAAAATTGGTGTAACTCAAATCTGTCATTTTACCCTCATAGCTTGAAAAATTGTATTGTTTTCTGAAAAACTGTTTCATCATCACTCATCAGTAATCTTCAGCAGCAAAAATATTTAAATTCGTCCCATTTGTATACATGGCATTAAAAAATCCAAGGTGAGGTAGTGATTTTCCAGAAATTCTTACAGCCGTATGCATAGTCAATTCCAGCGACTCGCCAGAGTTTCGCCGCTTACTACACAAGAACTGTAATGCACAGTCGAGCTCCAAAAAGGTGGTATATCGCCAGCGTTTCGCCAATATGTGACTTATCACGTAGTTGTCACTTTTTGGAGCTCGACTGTGCATTATAATCCTTGTGTAGCGAACGGCGAAACTCTAGCGAGTCGCTGGCGATTGACTATGCATACGGCTGTTAAAATGCTCATTATCTCGAAAACAGTGAGATTTTTACTAAGGTAAAATTACGATATTCTGAACAGTCATGATCTGGTCCATCACCAGTTTCAATATTGTACAAGGTTTACCGGACACCCTGTATACTCTCGAATAGAGAAATATTCCGAAAAGTATGATTATTTCTAATTAATGGATATACTTCCATTTCAAACTGATTAACATGTTTGCTCTTTTATATAAATTGTTTTGAAATGAATTGCTTGCAGTGTAAACAATCTACTCTTCACCCTAGAAAATACTTACATCAACTCAAAAATATATATTTCAAAAGAACGGAAGATTATATTTCATTCGACTGGGGGATGACAACCTGCAGACATGTTTCGAGGTTTCACTTCGAGATCAAATTATTGTAAGTCGTTTCTTCATTTTTGAGGAAACATTAGTTAAATCATTGATTATTATTCCTTGGACAGGGACAAGACGATTCTAATGTTGGCGGACTTTCCCTTGCAATGGCGGGAAGCAAGAACTTCGAAATATGACTGCTGTTGGTCGTCCCCAGTCGAATGAAGGATAATCTTTTGGTTCAATTACATGAGAAGCACTTGCTCTTGAAGGAACGTTGCACATGGATTTGTCAGATGTAGTTCAATATCGGTCGAAGTATTAGCCAGGGAAGTTGTTCTTTTCTGTCAGATGTTTTCTGAAAGGGTACTCTGACATTTTCGATTTCATTTACATCATCTATAATTGATACTCTCCGGCAAACTTTTCGAAATTTGTTCGAATCCTATTATATGCAAAGCTTGATCAATTGATAAATGAGATGAGAAATATAGACTTTTACGAACTCTATTCCTATAGAGATGCAAATGAAGCTTATGATTGATTCATTGGAATCCTCAGGGAGATAATGAACATAACTGTACCTCTGAAAGTCTTTAATACAAATAATGCTGTGAAGAAGAGAGACTGGGTAACCCTAGGAATAGAGACATCCAGCAAACGTAAGCAATTTTTATAGAGACTAAAAAACAATAGTACCATAACCAAAGATACATACCAAACATACTGCAGAATTTTCAAAAAAGTTGTCAGGGAAGCAAAAAAACGCTCTAATATAAATTATTTTCAAACGTCCACGAACGAGTCCAAAGCAGTATGGAACCTTGTTGAATATTTTACTGGTACAAGCAACGAAAGTCAAATGGACTCTGTTACAAAAAATATTGCTCCTGATAATGATAAAATTTCAACTCTTAATGAAGTGAACTAGTTCTTCATCAATAACTGTTCAAATTTGAAAAGTGGAAACATTAGCAATTTGTATTTACAACCTAACTCCCTCAAACAAAGCATTTTTTTTCTGCCCACAAATCCTAAAGAAGTTCATGACACAATCAACAATTTGAAAAATACTAGCTCTGTAGGCGAAGATGAAATACCAGTTAAATTATTGAAACATGTAGCATCTGAGCTTTGTGAACCAATTGCGCACATAATCAACATTTCCTTTTCAACAGGTAATTTTCCAGAAAATCTAAAAATTGTGCATGTTAAAGACATTTTTATAAAAGGAAAAAAGTAACATTAATAATTATAGGCCCATTGCTATACTTCCTAACATGAATAAAGTGTTTGAGAAAATAGTATACAGTAGACTGATAACATACCTGGAGAATCATAATATTTTAAGTGATACTCAGAATTGATTTAGGAAGAAGAAATTGACTATTAGAGCTAATTATCAAGCTTTAAGTAATATTAATAGCAAAAACAACAGCTGTCAATTAGATTTGTCAAAAGCATTCAATAGTGTTGACCATCAGCTACTGATCATGAAATTGCCACTGTATGGTATCAGATGGCTCCCACTAGAGTTAATTACATCTTACCTAAAAAATAGGCAGCAATATGTTACTGAAAGGGACTCTGATGGCAATCTTGTGAAATCTGAGAAATTAAGTATCATAAGAGGTGTACCCCAAGGGTCAGTCTACTATACATACTATACACCAATAACGTGCCTGAGGTTATTGATGAATACCTGGTAAAATATGCTGATGACTGCTCAGTAGTTCTCAGTTCAACTGATCGCTACTTTCTGCAATCCAATATCTTTTCCAAGTTGAATCTTCTGGAGGATTATTTTTCAGCGCATAATCTCAAACTAAAAACCGACAAGACCCAAATAATATCTTTTGCCCAAAATGGCTCTGAGAATAGTATAAGTAATGGTGTAACCACCTTAGAACCAGTATCCCAACTTTCTTTTCTTGGCATTATAATTGACTCAAAACTGGACTGGAAGAGTCACACTGATGAAGTTGCAACACATATATCTAGATACTGCTATGCCCTAAAAATAATATCACAGAATATTTCCACTGAGACCGCAATCCTAGCATACAATGGATATATACAGAGTCACATTAGAAATGGTATCATTCTTTGGGGGATGTCTGCCCACATACAAAAAATATTCATCTTACAAAAACGATGCATGAGAAAAATATTTAACCTTTCTCAGAGAGAAGGCTGCAAACCAGTGTTCATAGAAAAGAGGATACTAACTTTAACTAGTCTCTATATTTATGAGTCTGTGATATTTGTTTAAGATAACATTTTTCTTTTTACGATTCATAATCGAAATCACAGCCACAATACGCGTAACAAAAGTCATCTGCTGAATACCAAGACACATTTAACTTATCTTCAAAAAAATGTTCCTTTTTTATTAAAGTCAATTTACAACAAGATGCCTGAATCTCTCCGAAACCTGTCTTCTAATACCATGAATATTAAATTGAAAACATTACTTCTCTCCAAAGCATATTATTCACTGCGTGAGTTTTTCACTGATGTGTTTTAAAATTTTGCATTATATGGATAAAATCTTGGGATATTTCAGATTGAAAGATTTTATAATGTATGCTTTATACCGTATTGTGTTTTATCTATTTTTCATGTTTAATTATACGACAATAATGTTTATGTATTGTCTTTGCTGTTAATATTTAAAATTATTTTTAGCGACTATGGCATGTAAATGTTTTATATCTTTTACTTGCTTTTATATTATTTGTATATATACATACATACATATTCATTTGTGTATGTGTGTATGAGTGAACTTGTGTACAACTGTAGGTGTACATAGAGATATTTTATTTTATTGTAAAATTTTTATTTTTATGTTAGCAGATAAGTGTATCTATAAAAATGAACTAATAAAGACTTTATCTATCTATCTATACCTGTTGTTAGATAATGAACCTTATTATCACTATCATTATTGAATTCCTTGTACAACGCTCCAAGCAGAAATTGGAAACAATCATGATGCATATCTCTGAGAAATTTGTTATTCTGCGTTTTCATTAGTATCTCATCTCGTTAACGATCAGCAGAAACAAATTAATTCGAATGAGCCATCATCCCAAGAAGGAGCGGTCGTCCATGTCGATTTCAATCATCTATAAGGCATCCAATTATTCGCGAATACCCTGAAAATTTTAATAATTAAAACCACAAACCTACACTTCAATATCGGGAACAAATCTTTATGACCGCTTCAATGATCATTAAATTAGCGAATGTCTGCAACCGAATCATATCAAAACAATGTAATAAAATGCAAATTTTTTTCGAGACTGACTATGAATGAGATGGATTCCTATATGAGCGGCGTTCTAATTTTTTCTATCGTACTTTCTAATGAATTAGTCGAAGCAGTACAAATGTGAAGTTTATAGAGTAGACATTTTTTGGATTGACGTGGCCGTTACTTGATGGAAATTCATAGTATATGAATGAGTGTATTACATTCGCCTGAGAAAGATACTGTATGTCGAAACATATCGCGTAAACAATAAATCTGTGGAAATTTAATCGTGTTTACCTTAGTGTCATAGATTAGACATTTGTTTGAAAGTGGTTGACAATGTGTCGGTTTGAGCAACATTTTGCTAGACTTCATACACCTTGTAGATTGTAGATTGTAGGGGGGTCGTACAGGCTGTGCAGCCTCACAAGCACTTCGACCTATAAGTTCTTTTGTGCGTGACCCTTGGTCTATTCGAGGCCCGGGATTCCGAGACTTCTTGTGAAGTTTATCAGTTTCCTGGGAGCTAAGTCCCTGATGTCGAAGGGCGTTAAAAGGCCCCTTCCAGAAACTTAAGCCTCTCGCAGAAAAGCGCAGGGCATTCGCAAAGCAAATGTTCTGCAGTTTCCGCGAAGTTCTCGCAGTAGCGGCAACTATCACTCTCTGATTTACCCATCTTTTTGAGGTGGTGCCCCAGAGAGCAGTGTCCAGTGAGGAGTCCCGTTACCATCTTCAAGTCTTTCTTGTCTAACTCGAGAAGCTGTTTAGCTTTCTTTGGAGATAGGCACATTAGTCTTTTCGCTTGTCTTGGTCCTGGCACTTTATTCCAGTGAGATTTCATTTCATCGGTTTTCCAGCGTCGGAACTGCTCTTTCAAGTGGGCTTTGGAGTGTCCACAGAAGGGTTCTGGTCTGGGAAATTGTGTGTTTGCCCCTTCTTTGGCAAGGCAATCTGCTTCTTCGTTACCTTTAATTCCTTTGTGACCTGGCACCCACATCAGGGTGACCTGATTGTTTGTTGCCAGTTGTCTCAGGGATTTTTTACAGTCCCAAGTAAGCTTAGACTCACAGGAGTATGACCTCAGAGCTTTTAGTGCTGCTTGGCTATCTGATAGTATATATATTTCTGCCCTCCAAGTGCCTCTTTCAAGGCATTCCTGGGCACATAATTCTATAGCATGTACTTCTGCTTGGAGGATGGTTGGGGTGTTACCAAGGGGCTTTGAGAGCCTAAAATTTGGTCCTGTAACGCCCACTCCAACCCTTTCATCCCTTCCCAGTTGAGGTCCGTTCTCTGTGCATATTTGGTGGCTCTTTATGACCACTTCAAACTGCATTTCGAAGTCGTACCTAAGTGGCATGAAATCTGTC
Organism: Chrysolina oricalcia; assembly: GCA_944452925.2. Classification (NCBI taxonomy): domain Eukaryota; kingdom Metazoa; phylum Arthropoda; class Insecta; order Coleoptera; family Chrysomelidae; genus Chrysolina; species Chrysolina oricalcia. The sequence continues at coordinate 12,228,554 of OX101818.2, read as the reverse complement.
GGTTTAGTCATGGCATCTAGGGGAATGTGTTCCAATATCTTCAAGTGTCCAATCAGATTTCCCGCTTTTAAGTTTTTTGTCTAGCTCAGTCTGAAGGCACTGTTGGCTGCTTCTTTCATTACACATAGGTGCAATGGCGGAAGGTTTAGCATTACCTCTAAGGCTGCAGTGGAACACGTAAATATTGCCACTGTTATTCCCAGACAAGCTAGCCGCTGCACTTTCAGCAGCTTGACTTGTGCTGAAATTTGTTGAATTTTTGGCCACCTTACCAGTGAGGCGTAGGTGACCATGGGTTTGATGATCGTTTGGTATGATCAATAAATCATTTTTGGTTTCAGACCCCATGTCTTACCAAAGACTCTGCGGCATGACCAGCTTGCCGCTATAGCCCTGGAAAGAATGTGGTGGATTTGGCTGTTCCAAGTCAGTTTTTGGTCTATTATAACTCCCAAATATTTCACCTCTTTGGAAAATGTTAGCTGGGTTCCATTCAAAGTTAAGGCTTTAAGTTCGTACTTTCGCCTCTTGGTGAATGGAACCAGCACTATTTTGCTAGGATTGACGTTGAGTCCTTCCTTTGCGCACCAGCTACCGATTGTGATTGTGATGCGGTCGGAGATTACTCCGTCATGTTTGCCCCTAATGGTGACGACTAGGTCATCGGCATAACCTTGAGTCGTGAAACCAGATTCGTGTAGCTTCACTAGCAAGTCGTCGACAACCAGTAACCACAGCAAAGGCGATAGAACTCCCCCTTGTGGGCAACCTCTTTCTGCTGTCATCTTGACTGTCTCTCCCCCTAGGGTCGCCACAATGATTCTGCTTCTCAGCATTGATTGTGTCCATCTGATCAGTGAGGCATTGATATTCCTTTCCTCTAATGAACTGGTTATGGAGGCATGTGAGCTGTTGTCGAAAGCACCCTCTATGTCAATGAAGGCGCAAAGTGCCATTCCTTTTGCCACATAAGTCTTTTCAATACCTTCAATTAGGCATTGTAGAGCATTAATTGTGAATTTGCCTGCTTGGTTAGCAAACTGTTTTTTGTGAAGCAGTCTAAACTCGAGGAGTTCGCTTCTGACATAACAGTCTATCATTTTCTCCATTGCTTTCAGGAGAAAAGAGGTGATGCTAATGGAGCGGTAAGACTTTGGTTCGTCCATTGGGCGTCTTCCAGTCTTAGGTATGAACGCCACTACAGTCTCTCTTCAGGTTTTCGGTATGTAGCCGAAGATAAAGCTGGCTTTGAATAGCCTTTTCAAGACGGGCTCTATTAATTCAAGGCCATGTTGCAGTAAGGCGGGGAATATCCCGTGCTTTCCTGGCGACTTAAATGGTTTGAAACTTTTGATAGCCCATTTGATTCTTTGGCTTGTGAAAATTTTCCCAGCTAGGCTTTTACTGGCTCTGTTGGGGTTGTGAACGACCCCTTCCAGTTGAGCACTTTGCTGTTCATTTTCCACAATCGCTTTAGAACCAGGAAAGTGCGTCTGCAAGAGAACACTCAGACTCTCCTTAGGGTTATCAGTGTATCCTCAGTTCGGCTTTTTGATCAGACCGAATCCGTTTGAATGTTCTTTTGAGAGAACTTTCTGGAGACGCTGTGCTGGGGCTAGTTCAGTAATCCCCTCGCACAACTGTCTCCATGTTCTCCTTTTCGATTTTCTGAGTTCTTTGTTGTACTCAGAAAGAGCTGTTTTGTAGTTTTCCCAGTGACCCAGACTCTTAGCTCTATTGAAAAGTCTTCTGACTTTCGCCCGAATTTTTGATAGTTCCTTATTCCACCAAGGCACGTCCCGAGTAGTTGCCTTTTGTTTTTCAGGACAGCTGATTTCATATGCTTTGGTTATAGCATTTTGAAGTTGTATCGAGGCTGCATCAAGTTCCTCTATTGAATTGATGGATATTTGGTATGCCTCCGTTTCCCTTCCAAGATGCTCTTTATAAGCATCCCAGTTGGTCAACTTTTGCACCCTATATCCCTCGAAGCATATCTCCGACGTCTGCAAGTCAAACCTAATGTGCTGATGGTCCGACATTGAAGAGTCGTCAGAGACATGCCAGTTGTTAATGTAATTTGTTATAAATGAATCAGCAAGGGTTAGATCAAGAACCTCTTTTGTGATTGCATTATTAAAGGTGGATTTGTCACCTCTATTGATAATGTCGATGTTATTGGCTGACAAATATTCTAAAAGGTACTCACCTCGTGCGTTAGTATCCGTGCTTCCCCATGTTAGGTGGTGGACGTTTGCATCGCAGCACAGAATGAAGTGCCTGTTTCCTTTTTTGCACCATCTGATGAGGCTTTCGACTTCCTCCTGTTGGCATTTCCACGATGGCGGTTGCCAAATCTCCAGTGATGAACTCTGGAACAGGTAAAAATTTAATATTAGGTGCGAGCAATAAAGCTCGTGGTTTTTCCTGAGAAGTACAATAAAGTAACTTGCACGATTTAATGTTGAGTCCTTGTATACGTCCTCCGTTAATCCAGGGCTCTTGGAGCATCCCTATGTGTAAGTTGCCTTCAATAAACCTCCTTCTAAGCACACTCGTGGCTGCTTTTGAATGTTGGAGGTTTATTTGAATGCAATTGATCTTTTGGCTCATTTCATACACCTTACATCATACACCAAAATAAAAAATTTCCGCAACTTGTCGATTACAGTTGAAGGGTACATGGGAAAAACCCCGTCATCAGTCAGTGTTTTGAATGAAATGAAATTATGGTGCCTGGTGTTATAGTTTAGGCAATCTCAGTTGAATGAGCTGTAAAACCGGATAAACACGTCAATGACTTCGCCTCTTTGAACATACTTGTCGTCCATAGGCGGAGATATTTTCTCTTACTTGGGTATAACTTTGCGTATTGCTTGCTGTATAGAAATTTGCGAATATAATGTGTCTTGTTCTTATAATGAATAGAACTAAAGGATTGTGCGTGTATTATGGGTACGGGACGTTGCTCGTAACTTATTGACAAGTTATCTGATACACCGAAGACAAGTCGTTAAAAAAAATAGAATAAGAAAACATCAGGAAACATTGATAATTTATTTGCTGTTACGGCTATCTTATATACATATCAAAGTCGTAGCAAGACTCAATCATCATAATTTTCCGAATCAGACGAATCACCCATGTTTATGATTATAGGTTGAATGGATGGCAGAAGGAAATATTAACGTTCTTTTGAAATCACTTGTAAAATCTTTTATTCCTCTCCTAAGTTTCTCCTAACATTTTCTACTACTTCTCCGCTTAGAATTGGACATTGATTGGATTTTCTCAATTTGTTTTTTATAAATGCCCAAACCATCTTCACTACCCGCGTGTACAATAATTATACGTTTTTCTCTAGAACATGGTGCTTAGAGACAACAGTTTTCGGAGTTATCTACCCACCCATACCGAATCAAATCATGACTATCGAACCAAGTCTCGTCAAGATATACTATATGTCTCTTCGATTCCCGATATTCTTTTATTTGTCGCAAGTAATCTTGCCTTTGCAGAACGCGCCGGGGTGTTTCCATTACTACCATTCGATGATTTAGTTTTTTGTGTTTGAAACCACAGTCTGAAAGAATTTGGCTTAGTGTTTCCTGCGACTTATATGTATACTCAAGATAATCAGATAATCTGTTTTTGATTGATTCCAAGGTAGGTACTTCGTTTCGTTTATAGAAATCATAAACTTGCCTTCGAAGAAAATCTTTTGTGGCCTAATCAACTTTGTTTAATTTCTGATCTTCTCGTTTTCTTTTACGATAATGATCTACAACATCCTCTTAACCACTCTGTAAATAGTTGAATGCCCCAAACTGGTGAGATGAGATATCCTTCCGAAAATTTCAAGGTCACATTTTTCGGTCATTTCCTTTGAGTCCCTTCCTCACGTTCTTCGAATTGTTCATCAGGTTGTAAGTCTTGTTTCTCAATTTCTTCGAATGGTCGCCAAAATGATATGTTGCAACACTAAACACACAAACGTTTAAACTAGAACTTCAATGTTGATTTTCACACTTTAAGTTTAAGAAACCGCGACATATGTTTTGCAAATACAATGGATTCTTCAAGCGGAAGTATACTGAGTTATACTATTATGTCCTTCTTTTATATTCCCAAAATGTTAATTAATTTGGGAACAGTTTTATACCCGTTTTCGGATAACTCTATGATAACAAATAGTGTTTGTCAATAATTAATTACATTTATACCTAGTCTAACGGCAAAACAAATTGAGTAGAGAGAAAATATTGAGTTCTGTTTGATCGTTCATCAAATACGGTACTGTTCTTCTTTTCATAAATATCACCTGGCTGCCGGACAGCAATAAAAATATTAAGAGGGGATTTACGGTAATTTAGGCAACAGGCGGTCAGTGCATTACTGATTGCTTTCCACGCTTCGAACGGTTACACGTGAAATATACTCAATCTGGTCTACTGTTTTCTCTATATAGGGATTAAATTTATTTATTTTTCCGTTTTCATCCTTCATTCGTTATTACATCATGTGCTATTTTGAACTAACCCTAAATATTGAGCTGAATGAAGTCATATTCAACTGAGATTGGAGAAACTATACTTGTACTTGCAATTTTTGTAGAAACATAAGTTATTGATTCAATGCAAAGTTATTGTGTTTCTGTTTATTCATTTTTCGAGCCTCCATGAAATGGAAAACATTCAAATGCATGCGTTTTTCTTAAGATGTCTAAAAACCATGGTGTGTCGACTCATTCCTGCAAAACTGTGGGAAAAAACGCAAGACAATTCGCCAGCTTGATTAAGAGAAAACAAATTAAATCGTGACCTGTTTCCCAAATATTCCGCATTTGCGTGTACCGCCACGGTCGGTTTTCCTATTAGGGTAAATTTACAAGTAAATAAGTTTTCAAGTATTGTCGACGGATGAACTGAATAATGAATAAAGAAACCTAATTATTGGAATTTACTGAGTCACTATCATCAATCAGTTTCATTTGTTACATTTTCGACTTATTTTTATAATTTTCTAATGAAATGCGTGGCGCAGTGGTTAGAGCGTCCGACTTCGAGTCGAAAGGTCCGGCGTTCGAGCCCCAGTTGCGGCTGGGATTTTTTAATTTGATTTGACCGATTAAATTATTAAAATCTCGTGGCTCGACTGGGGTGAGTCCTGCACGATTCACGGTTGCGTTCCAATTAACAGTGCTGCTCCTAATGTGGCGTATGGAGTTAGTAACAAGGCCTACTCAGAACACATAGCAAATGACCATAGCAGTCGATGCCAAAACACCAAGGAAAAAAAAACTACAATAATAACCACGCATTTCATTTGGAGGTATCGAAATTAAGCTTCATGAAAATTCACCATTAGAACCTGTCAATCTTGTGCTAATATAATCAGGAATGGCGGGATTCCGTGAGATATATTCGTGCCATTATTTTCATTAAAATGTTTTCTAGTTTTCTAATAATACAAGATACCATGTGATAATCTTCATAATATGGTGGTACCCACTTTCGGTACTGGATATAGATGAATTATTTTGTTTGTCTCTCTGGATTGCCCACAAATGATACAAAAACAGAACATGATCAAATTATTATTGTACAGACTACACAGAAAACGATTAGATACTCACAGATTTCATTCAATCAGACATGTTTCACCAGCACAGCAGCTTCTTCACTGTCTGTCAAGTTTCTGGAGATCGAATCGTTTTCTGTGTATTTTACACAATTACTATGGATCTTCTTCAAGTAACGGCCAAGTCAATCAGACAAATTGAAATATTATTGAATGAATGATGAATTTCTAAGGAAATATACAGCAAAATGGACAAACACTAATAATAGTCATCAATACAGGGAAATTGCACTATAAAATTTAGATTCCGTCACAACTATTCATTTTTGAACAGTATTTATAGTTTGTTGAAATTCCATAAAATTGACAACAGTCGTCAATCACCATATCCCTGGAATATTGACAGGACTAAAATTCTATACAGGCGCCATCTCTGGGACCGACTGAAGAAGCAGACCACTATTTCATTTGTTTATTTGTCTTCTGAAAAATCAAAACAAAATAGAATCACTCGACACACTTAGTTTTTTTTTCAAAAGTAGCTTTTTAGACTGACGGGGTTTTCCCACTGTTACCTTCAGTTACAAATATATTTATAGAAATTTTTCAGTATTTTTCAGGTTCGTCTTGAAAACGAAAACATAATAGTGGTATAATACTAACTCAAGAAACATCAAATTGGCTCCTTTAGTGAAGAACTAAGTATATAAAATTCCATACATTAGTTTTCATATACAGGGTGTTTCTTAAGTACGTGTAGAAAATTCAGGAGCATGTTGCTGACGTCAAAATAGGAAGAAAAGTTCCTATAGACACATGACCGCAAGTCATTCGTTTCCGAGATACAGAGTGTCGAATTTGAATTATCATGTTCATATTTCGTGAATACATTCCAAAGTAATTTTGACATTTCAGTAAAGTTTCTCTCGGAGTAATTTTCAATGATAAAATCAATTGTGATGTTAGTTTTCTCTTTCATGTGGGTGGCGTCAATTACAAGTCTTTTCAGTCATTTTTTGGACGTACCTTCATTACGTTTTCTAGTAGAAAAATCGATGTTTCGAATATTTTTTTGTAAAAAAGATTTGCTTGGTAGAGGTCGCTGCGAGCAACTGTTTTCGAGTTATTGGGATTTGAAATAGTCGATGCAATTGATTTTGAATGACAAGGTGTGTAAATTCAAAATTAATTTAAGTAGCAGTTAAGGAAATTATTATTCTTCAATTTCAATTTAAAATAGGAATCGGGTGTCATTACAATTTGATACAAATAATAATAACAGTAATTAAGACCAATTTAATAATAAAACAGTTAATTTTTTTACTACATTTAAGTGTTGATTGTAGAATATCATTAAATGAAGGAAAACCTGCTAGAGCTATGTACAAAAAAGTTATGACTTGTCGCCACCGCCACGAAGAAGGCAAACTAACATCTATTTTGATATTTCCATTGAAAAATACTCCCAAATATCAAACTTCACTCGAATATCACAATCATTTTGGAAAAAAACAAAAATAAGAATTGGACTTCAACACTCAGTAAACCAGAAACGAATAACTTGTGGACATATGTTTATATGCACTTTTCTTTTTATTTTGACTTTTTCTACACGTACTTAGGAAACACCCTATATAAAATCTTAAATATCAACCGCGTTACATGAGTCAAAATATTGAATATAGAAGTGTTGTCCACCCATATAATACTAGATCAATATAGATTATGTCCAAATTGTCCCTTCATTATTACTTAGAAGAATGATTGTAATGAAGGGATGACTGAACTTAATATAGCCTGCCCGAGTACACAAAAAATGTAGAAGTTGTAAATACTTATGGTAAAAGATTGAACAATTTTCTTACTATCAAATGAAAAGGAAATGTTAATTATATTCAAAAATGTTTTAATAACAGCTTCTGACATTTATATTCATTTATTTGTATTACAAATCTTGTTTTGGTTTTTGTTTCACGTTCGAAATAATCAAAATGATTGAAATTTGAATTTATGTTCTCTTGTTAGTATTTTCTAAATCTCTCCCTCTATTTTTGTACTCATTCTTACTTCGTGGAGGTTCTTTTTTTGGAATGTGTCGTTCAAAACTCAGTTCTTTTGAAGTTTCTTTCTTAATCTACTATTGGCATCACCAAGACGACAGAGCAATTTTCTTCAGTTCTGTATTTTGAAATAGAAGTGTTGACGTACGGTTCACTTTCCTCTGATAGCGAAGCTATACAGAGTGTTCACAAATACAGAAAACTTGTGGTATTATTTAATAAAATGATACTATAAAAGGAGACAACATTTTGGTAATATTCAAACATGAAATTTGATGAATATTCGAAGTGATTGAGTTCTGTTATTCCAATACCACAATTGAAAGACGTTATAGAAAAATCGTCTAAACCAAAAAATTTTCAAAATTCTAATTTCTATTGATTAAACTTGTTTCATTGATGATTCATTTATTTTGTGAAATTTCATGTTAGATTCTAGAATAAAAAAAACAATTTAATGTCTAATTTTCAATACACAGATAAAAAGGATATCTTCAATGAAAAATATACATACTATTAAATAGAATAATCTTCTGGAAAAAATCTAATTGTAGAAAATACCTACTCCCACTTCAAACTTATTGAGATGTTTGCTTATTTACAAAAATTCCCTTCAAATCAATTTGCTTGCAGTGAAAACATTCTACTCTCCTGTCTAGGGAACACCTATATCAATTCATCTTGGAGTATAATCCTCTTGACGCAAAATTACAATTTCTTGGGTGATATCCCGTTCCACATGACACACTCAACCCATGAGCAATCAAAGTAGGTCGCGAAATGTTTCCAAACAATAAATGTAACATGGAAAATTGAATTTGGCTCTGTTGTGAAGATGAGTCAAATATATTCTGGTTTTCAACAGTTTTGTGTATGATGGCCAGTGCCGTAGTTCATGAATTTGATCATACATTACTATTTGCGTCACTAGTAATGGTTTCATCGAGAATATAGTTATTATAAAGCTATTCTCATATATGTATAACCATTACATATACCTGAATTGTTCCTATATTTGTGAGTCTATGCTATATATTTTGTCAACTGCCAGAATTAATTTTTTATGTGAACTCTATGCGTTACAACTTACAACTAACGGTGCTGTACAATATTCATCCATTATTTTTATTCCCAATTCGTAGTTACCGATCCGGGCTCATTTCCTGCACAATAACAAAATGTAACTACTTAGTACTTTCGAAAAACAGCGTCAATTGCATATTTCCATAAACCAGTGCAAAGTGTACATTTCTACTACAAGTTGGTAGAAGAATAGTATCCATTACTGAAACTGCAATATTCTTTTCTCAAAGCGACTCAGTATATTGTCCATTATTGAAAAAACAAAATTCTTGCCTGAACCCACTCAAGAAGCAAGTGTTCACCTGTTTCAAAATATTTTTCTTGCATACGTGGTCAAGAAAAATCCGTCAAAATATCAAACTAATATTAAGGTGGACCAATCCAAGAATACTACCTTCTTGATTAAACGCTATTATGCATTGATGCAAAATTTATTTTTTATCAGTTTATTTCCATGTCAAAGAAAATCCCTACTTCAACAAGAATTTTATCGTCAAATTGCGATTATCCATCCGAAAAATATTGGCTAGTAAACCATTTACTGTGATATGCACTCGTACCCAACTAAAGAGGAAATAATTATATCTACATTGAAGAATACCACCATTTTATCTCTAGAAATCGGCGAAGGATGCAGGTATTCAATTGTATATTGTTACTCTCCGGCATCATATTCCTCCAACACCAAATTATTAAAAGAACTGCATCAATAACTTTGACGAATTTTTCAAAATTTGTCTTATCATGTCATTTCACTTCTCGTTTGTGGCGTAACTCACATTTGAATTTTAATTGTGATGAATATTATTAAAGGTGATGATACTGACGACACTTATTGCAAAAGGCCATAGTTTATGAATGAAAATTTTTTTGTCTCGCCCATGGATTCAGGGGTGGACTACTCCTAAATCGTTTCATCAAAAATTTTGTGCAAAAATGGTATTCTTGTTCATTGGCAAAAATACTAACCGTTTTTGAGATGTTAGCTCCTTCGCCATGTATCATATAGTAACCAAATCAGTTTCATCATGAACTTCCATTACTTTCAAGTCGCAGACTTGGTGATCATAGAGAGCCTTTTCATCCTCTTCATATTCAGAAGGTTTATACAGGGTGTTATTTAAGTACGTTGCCAAACTTAAAGGGGTGATTCTTTGAGTGATTCTAAGACGAAAAGTTCATATAAACATAGGTCTGGTAATGCTTCGTTTTCAAGATACAGGGTGTCAAAATTTTTAAAAGAAATCGTTTTTGTCGTAAATATCTTAATAACCCTTCAACCGATTTTATTGAAATTTGGCAGTGTTATTGGAGGTCGTAAAGGGCGAATTTAACCCTAACTATATCAAAATTATCATGTCCAGTGGCGTCCCGGAAGGCACTGTAACCAATATTTTTGACAGAAAACATGTGCGCCACTGATTTTTTTGCAATTTTTGTATTCGTTTCACATTGAGCAACTGAAATTACAACTTTTTTATATCCATAATTTTTTTCGTATCTTGCTTTGTTTTTGAGAAAAACATAAAAATCACTTCATTGCACGCCCCTGGCACAACACAATAAAAAATTGTTTTCATAGGGTTTTAATGATTACAGGTGAATCTGTTATACTTAAAAATTGTTTGTTTCATTTGGCCAGTGCGTGCATAGTGGTAACGCCGGAAATGTCAAAGCAACATCAAACAAGAAACACCCTTTATTAAAACCACACTGAAACAAAAATGGTACCTAGGCAATTTGTTTCTGTAAGAATACATTCAATAATAACTAACACAAAACTTACAATAGTTGCTCAAAATGTCCTCCTTCAACTTCAATGCAAGCATTCACTCGTCTTAACATCGATTCCCGATCACGTTGAAATATTTCCGGCGTATGTCTTATCTGATCACATGAATCCCGTATTCGTTGGATTAATTCTTCTTCAGTGTTGACTGGAGTTTTATAAATGAGGGACTTTAAATGTCCTCAAAGGAAAAATTCAAGGGATTTAAATCCGGTGACCTGGGCGGCCATGACTGTGGACCTGCGCGACCGATCCAGTTTTCTCCATAAGTTTCATCCAGAAATTGACGTGCTACTATGCTGAAGTGAGGTGGAGCCCCATCGTGCATGAACCACATTGCTCCTCTTACTGCCAGTGGGACATTTTCTAGTAGTACAGGTAATACAAATTCCAAAAAATTACGAAACTCTTGACCATTTAATCTTGGAGGTAAAAAATGAGGTCCAATGAGATAATCGCCAACAATACCAACCCAGACATTCACGGAAAACTGCTGTTGATAATTATTTTCTATAACCGCATGGGGATTTTCTTCTGCCCAGATATGGTTGTTATGAAAGTTCATAATTGAATTGTGGGAAAAACACGCTTCATCGGTAAATAATATACTGGATAAAAATGTCGGAGATGCAACCTGTTGTTGCAAAAGCCACGTAGTATAAACAACTCGCTTGGGAAAATCCGCAGGAAATAACGCTTGAACACGCAGTATGTGGTAAGGATACAGTTGGTACTCTTTCAAAATCTTCCATACAGTAAAGTGAGAAATGTTTAATTGTTGTGCAATTTTGCGTGTGCTTGTATCGGGGCAACGCTCAACTTCATGTAAAACTTCTTTCTCCAGCGCCACTGTTCTTACCGTTGCAGGTCTCCCAATAAGAGCAGCCGACCTTTGAAAGGTGCCTGATTCGCACAGCCTTTCATGTATTCTCACAAATGTTTGCCTATTTGGAACATTTCGATGGGGATATCTTTTTTTGATAAATGCGTCTAGCCGCTCTGGAATTGCCTTGGGCCATTCCATAGACAAAATGCATATCGGCCATTTCCGAGTTTGTAAACCGAACCATTTTCAGATATCAGTAACAAATTTTCTATCTCAAAACTCTTGAAAACACTTCAAATAATTACTATCAAATAATTACGTATGTACCGTTTCAATTTGTGACAGTTATGAAGTTAATTTTGTTTGAACATTTGTTGTTCCTTCCATGACCCTCTTACTTTAGTTTCAAAACACTGCAGTAATAAATAAAAACATTATTTGTTTCATCGAATACAGGTAATATGAGCAAAAAAAATTAAAAGATGACTTCCAAGTAATATTAATTGTTTAATCATAAATAAAAATGTCTTTATTGCATGTCCATGGACAACAATGAGCCCATTTTGCAGCACGAGCCGAAGGCAAGTGCTGCAATTCATACATACAGATTTTTTTTTCATTGCATTAATGTTGATAGAAAATTCTAAGACTAGAATAGAGTATTGATATAAAAAAATATTAGTAAGACCCCAGTTTTTGATGGTTTAGTAGTTGAAATGTTTTATTGTGTTGTCACAGGGATGTGCAATGAAGTGATTTTTATGATTTTTCTCAAAAACAAAGCAAGATACGAAAAAAATTCTAGAAATAAAAAAGTTGTAATTTCAGTTGCACAATGTGAAACAAATACAAATATTGCAATAAAATCAGTGACGCACATGTTTTCTGTCAAAAATATTGGTTACAGTGCCTTCCGGGACGCCACTGGACATGATAATTTTGATATAGTTAGGGTTAAATTCACCCTTTACGACCTCCAATAACACTGCCAAATTTAAATAAAATCGGTCGAAGGGTTATTAAGATATTTGCGACAAAACGATTTCTTTTAAAAATTTTGACACCCTGTATCTTGAAAACGAAGCATTAGCGGACCTATGTTTATATGAACTTTTCGTCTTAGAATCACTCAAAGAATCACCCCTTCAAGTTTGGCCACGTACTTGAATAACACCCTGTATATATTTTCAGAAAAATTTTCATAAAAACAATATGAAGAAAAGTACTCTTTTCTGATGAAGCCGGTTTTCGAAGGGGTGTTATCATCAAATCTGACAAACTCCACCAAGAGAGATTTCAGAATGACTGAAAATTATTTGATAGACCCACTTGTGATAGGCAGCCGCTTGACAGGAGAAATGTTTTTGAGCATTTGCAGGGATTCTTGGATAATGCGTGGTATTCAGAACAAGGCTCAATATGTGAAACATGCATATGATTTCAACCTAATTATAGAACACTCTCTATTTTATGGGCTTTTGAAGAACTGAAACACTTTAGAAATCAGGCAGAGAAGAGTTATTGATTAAAATAATTACTATACCTAATTACCTTCATTACGATTAAATTGTTAAAATTGTTAAATTGTTAAATTGTTAAATTGTTAAATAGTATCATTTAATAAAACTTATATTCTTTAATTTTCATCACCCTTCCTAAATACCAGACAGTTACAATTGCACGTATTACGTATCTTTCGAATTGTGTTACTGAAGTGACTTACTATGTTTTAGCTTCTTTTGACTACGAAGTGAACGAACTGTCCAGGTACCCAAAATATGACGAAGGTGCCGATATTTTTTGGCCAATAAAAAATTATTTCTCCAACACGGTTGATTTTTATGCCAATGAACTAGAGAACCTTCATTCCATACAATTGTTGACAGAACGTGAAAATATAGGTGAAAAAAAATATGTATTATAAAATATGCAATATATAACCATGGGAGGAGTCTACCTCTGGTTCCATACGTGGTACAGAAACTTGTGTTATTATAATAATAATAAAAGCCTCAAATTGCATCATAATAATAACAATATCAATATGAAGGGCGGTGATTAGCGCAGTGGCTAAGCGCTCGCCTGGTAACCGAGAGATTGCAGGTTCGATTCCCAGACGGTGCGATTTTTTTCATTTTCAGAAGTGAAAGTCTGCATGATTGAGGCTCGTGTCGGCTGGGACTACTCCACGATTCACTGTTGCGTTAAAAATTACCAGTGCTGCTCCTAAAGTGGCGTATGGAGTTAGTAACAAGGCCTATCCAGAACACGTGGCCAATGACTATAGCAGTCGATGCCAAAACACCAACGAAAAAAAAAAAATTAATATGTGGTTACAAGTGTAACATGAATGTTATCATGCGAAAAACAGCTGAATACAATCTAGGAAAGGTCAAGTCCAGTACCATGAAAAATACAATTTCAATAAATTCATATACCTACCAAATGATTATGGTGGGCAGGAAAATGAACGTAAAATAACAATAAATTAGAAAAACTGTTATAGGTGTAACAAAACGTAATCTTGAAATCCATTTTTAATAGTTCTCGAAATGGACAACCATTGAATCTACATACGGAAACCATCAAATTCAGCATTTAGTTTACGATACCAAGAAGGGTCAGAAAACTTCGCACATGAGTTAGCATCGTTTCAATACAGGCTTGAGAGATACGAGGGGAATTTAGAAAATTCGAACAAAATATTTATTATATTTATATATATTGTATGCAATAATCAGTTTCATTATGAATTCAACGTCATATTTCCATTAAGAGAATTGATTCAAACCATAACCGAGTATTACAGAAAGATCCATGACATAGAATAAGTAGAAATAAGATTCATTGATTAGATTTAAGATTTTTTTTTCATAATGCGAAAGATTTGCATTATGTTTTTTTTTTCTCTAAAGTCAGAATATCCGGGTTATAAAATATTCAATGCACAAGCAGATTGTAGAAGATACCGAAAAGAGATTCAATTCACTATTTAATTCTTGAACAGCCCTTGTATATTTATTGCCAGGTCTAAATAGGAATTGGGATTACGAGACGAGAGGCTAACTTGAGGACAGATATTTTTTGCTCCTAATTTTCAGTCCTGTTTAAAATCTTGAGAGAGTTAGATGGTTGCTTTGCTAATAACGTGACCTTTTCTGGTAAATTAGTATCAAAATATCTGTTTAATGCTTTAGTAAGAATAATACCTTTTTGAATAGTTTAATAACGTGAATATCATAAAATTTCATTGAATTCATTGATTCTAATTGGGTTTGGTTCAAGAACGTATAAATTGAAAACTTAGTTATTCCGGCGTTCTAATTTCTTTTTCCTTTCGGCACATTAAATGATTTTGGCCGATTGCTTTGTTTTATTGAGCTAAATATTATCTTTCACCTGGGCCTCCGGCCCAGATATTAATGAATTAATGAATAACATTTGATATTTTTTTGAATAGAATGAAATCCAGAAAAGTGTTAACGATAATTATAAGTTACAAAAGTAACTTCAGTAATTGAAACTAGTGTGTGTGCAGAACTGGTAGCAGCTTCCTGATATGGTTCACCGGAGATTCAGATTTGATAGGTAAGTAAATGCATGATTTTCCTGATGTGTTCCTATATAAACGCTGATATGAAATACTGACAAAGGCACCGCTCGGCCTAACAATCAATAGTATCAGCTGTGATGACACTCTATTTCACCAGAATAGCGTTTTATTATATAGGTACCGAGAAATTCAAGTTTCAATTGACTCTGAAGGAGGTAAGTGAGTGATTTCAACTTCATGGATATATTTGAAGAAAAAATCATAACATTTTTCACTGTAAATTATGATAGAGGTTGTCTTTCTAAGTCCACCCATATAAAACAATATACATTTCCTTTATGATAAGGTCGAGGAAAACGAATCATTTAGAAATTGAATTGAGTGTTGCCAGTGTTAGGAAAATGCACAGTCATGATACAAAAATTGAACAGCAACAAGAAAACACTCATCGATAAAAAATAATCAGGCATTACTACATTAGATATTCAAAGTGACTTTCAAAACGCAACTGTCCCCAGTTATGACAACCTGGGTACTTATTATCTTCGGAGATTCTGTTCTTGAGGTCTTCGATATTTGCAAAGGTTGTAACGTGAACACTTTCTTTGAGATGGGGCCAGACAAAAAAGTCCAATGGGATAAAATCTGGCCATTTAACCTCCGCACTTCTAGCCAAAATTATGATGAAAATATGTACTGTTTTATATTTATTGAATTCAGAAAGACAGCCACTATCAAAATTTACAATAAAATCTATAACAAATCGTTTGAAATAGAAAAACTTTCATGTAAATCTTTGAAAAGAGACAAAAAGAGCATTACTGGAATCAGTAAATCAATAGCAATGAATGCATTGATGAGTGGAGTTTTTGTGTATACTGCATGTTGAGCCATCTACTACTCCTCAATTTGTGTAAAACAGAATCAAATTTTCTCATACTATATGTGAAAAGAAAGTAAGACTTGTATTTTTTTAAGGTTTTTATCGACTGTGTCTAAACAAGGGCGGTAAGGCTCATCACACCAACTAAAATGACTGAATACAGGGGTTTTACATATATTTTGAGAAAGTAAGTGACGTTGAGTGTAATCCAGCTTTATTGATTAGTTACCCTCACGTTCGCACTGACTTATGTGGGGCTCTTCTTGAATAACAGTAGACCATGATCGTTTCAAAGTACCACATATATTTGATTGAACATATAAAATTTATAAAATTTAGTGAATATATGCTTGTTTATTTTCCATCAGAGAAAGAAGACGTGGCTACGGAATTTCAACAACATTTAGACGCTTTGGTTAAAATATAAGAATTAACGTAGTAATGAAATTACTTTTTGAAAGCTAAAAATTTTATGTGGTAAATTCTTTATAAAGAATTTTTAGTTATTTACTATAATTTAATAAATACGAAATAATCTGAAGTTATTGTCACACATTTCCAGTTTAATTTCATGCACATTATCCCAAGGAGGAGAAAAATTTGCAGTAATTTTTTTAGTCTCTATGGTGACCATGCAAAATACAGGCTTTCAATTGGTTGAAAGTACTGACTAGGTGTGAAATTTTCTGAAAAATCGAAAGTATTTTTTGATGTATACAACTCAATGGTGTGCACTATACTTTCTACAATACTAAAGAAAAATTTTTTGACAAAAAATTATATTCTACAATCCACAATTTCATGACAATGACGTGAAATCTGTGCCAACGTTTTTCCGAATCGCTCTACTTTCCTAAACTTTTGACAAACGTAATTAATAATTAGACAAAATTCGAAAGGCCCAGATATGTATATTTGAGGAGTCGCGTGGGCTGTGGGAGCCCCAGAACGCGGCTACCGATCTGTCGAGATAAACGTCTTCAGCCGCAACCGTCAGGTCCACGTCGTTAAATTCGCCAAACAAGGTGCTTCCCGCGGACGTTTTCTGAATTTTTGATGGTTTACACGAAAACACACTCACATTCTCGCTGCGATTCTCGGAAGACAGTGATACCTCTTATGAAGATTAGTCACTACTGATGGACGATCGAATGAAGGTACGCGTTTTCGTGACTGATGTTTCAACGAGGAAATTATCGTGAATTTGTAATTTGAATGTTGAATGACTCGTTATAGGAGTTATAGAAACAATTATTATGAAAATATTGAGCCCG
This sequence comes from Chrysolina oricalcia, assembly GCA_944452925.2. Lineage (NCBI taxonomy): Eukaryota > Metazoa > Arthropoda > Insecta > Coleoptera > Chrysomelidae > Chrysolina > Chrysolina oricalcia. Next base: position 12,211,506 of record OX101818.2, on the reverse strand, counting down.
AACACGAATATTTCTCTACGGTCATCACAGAATTTGCCGATTCTGAAATCAAATTGAATAACAGAATGCTAACAATCCCTCTCTTGAGATTGAAGCAATATTCTACCACACTTCTGTAACTATACAATCTAATCCCTAGAGATAAAAAAATATTGGTACGCTGTACCGTTGACCGTGAGTCACATTTAACAATTTTTTCTACAATACTTTACGAAAAGTCGTCATTTTGTGAGAGCATACCTTCAGCGAAAACGTGATTTCCATCGCAAGTGAGAGAAATTCTCATAAAGTTAACTTTCGTTTCTAGTGACGAAAGTTAAATTCATATTTTCAATCATTTCCCTCCCTCGTATACGAGGAAATATTGAAAAATTCTTAGCCTACTATAGAACCAAACAAAATTTCAATGTCAAAATATTTTATTACTCAACATATTCTCCTCTTAATTGGATACATTTATCACAGCGAACCTGCAACGTCTCTAAACCTTTCAATAAAAATGTTTCTCCTTGCTCTGCAAACCAGACCTCCACAGCTTTTATTACCTCCTCGTTGGAAGAAAATTCACGACCGTTTAAACTTTTTTTCAGTTGAGAGAAGAGATGATAGTCGGACGGTGCCAAATCTGGTGAATAAGGGGGGTGTTCTAGTAATTCAAACCCTAAATCACGAATTTTTTGCATGGCAACATGAGATTTGGATAGCTTTCCGCGTCTTTTCTCTTTGATTTTTTCCCGTAGAGTGGTCAGTAATGTCGAATAGTAATCTCCAGGTATTGTTCTACCCTTATCCAAAAAATCAATCATGATTACTCCATGGCAATCCCAAAAAACTGAAGCAAGAATTTTTCCAGCAGATTTTTGGACACGAAACTTCTTAGGTCTTGGAGAACCGGAGTGTCGCCATTCCATCGATTGTTGCTTTGTTTCTGGATCGTAGAAATGTACCCAAGTCTCATCCACAGTAACAATTCGGTTTAAGAAGTCTACATCGTTTTCAACTCGAGCACAGATCGAACGCGATGCTACTACCCTTGCGCACGATTTTTTGGGGATCCATTTTGCAGCAATTCTTCTTATGTCCAAACTGACGTGAACTATATGATGAACGCGTTCGTATAAAATATTCAGTGCTTCAGATATCCGTTTTAGCCCAATTCGACGGTCTGTTAAAATCATGTCATAAACTGCATCGATATTTTCGGGGACTGACACAGGAACTGGCCTTCCCGATCGGTCATCATCTTCAATGGAAAATTTACCTCTTTTGAAGCTTGCAGTCCATTTTATGACGGTCGCATACGAAGGACATTGATCACCAAGGGTATTAAGCATATTATTATCTTCGTAAATCTGCTTACCTCTTAACCCTTTTGAATACAGGTACTGTTGATGGCTCGATACTCCAATTTTTCGATTTTCACAATTTCGGTGGACATATTTTTTCTTTTAATTTATTGCGTAACTCTGGTTTAATTTTTTGACGTCAAACTTTACACTGACACTTCTAATAAGTTATTGTTCGTTGCTATGGTAACGAAATATTTTGTTTATGAAGGGAACTGGTCTAGGCTAATTAGATATCAATACATCCTCGTATAATGCATATAATAAGAATGCAGTTTTTTTACTTTTGTTTACTTGAAAAGCAAAATAGAACCGTAAAAATATCGCGAAATTCAAAAACAATATGTATCTAGTCACAAAAATTCAAGTCATCGACGCCATGGTCTATGTAGTCGATGTTGACAACCACTTTATTGATTAAAAATAATAGATATTGATATCAGTAAGTATCCCAAATATCTTCTTTTTTGAAACAAAATTCTGATGGTTTTAAAATTCAAAGGTCTGAAATTTCCCAATACTTAATGATTGAGGTAAGTTGATTACTTTATTATTGCGACAAATTCTTAATAATATTAGTAATGTAAGTAGCCTTAGCTTTTGAAATTTCGGGGCACTGTCCTTGCCATGAATTGAAAGATTTGACAGTAAATGATGCAAAAGATTCCAGCATTATACTCTTAGTTACAATACGTAATACAAAAACAAAAGTGCCGTGTTCCTGTCTGGGGTCATCTACGTGATTTCTAAAATATACAGGGTGAGTCAACAAGATTCCCGTGGTCGATTGCTCTGTTGTGAATCATTATTTCGATTTCTTATATTTTTTGCCAAACGGACCATTTACGACTATCTTCCAAAATTATTCTTATCCATACAGGGTGCATCATTGAAGCGTTCCTGACCAAAGTTGGTCTTTTTTAAATGAAACACCCAGTATATTTTCATATATTCCGATTCGCTGTTTCATTCGCTGCTCAACGATTTTTTCAATTTTGGATTCCGTTGCGGCGTTGCCGAGTTATCTAAAAAATATCTATTTTGCAGACTTCTTTTTGAAAAATCTTCTATTTCACGTTTCGAAATATTTAGTGGAGATAATTCGGGAATCGATAGTCGAAATGGTGAAGTTGATTGTGAATATGGTGAATATTGTATAAATTATACAGGATGTTCGGTACAACAATACAAACTTGGCCATTTTCAAACATCAATATTTTGATTTTTTCAAATGGAACACCCTGTCTATTATCATTCATATCAACTCCTTTTTAATGACTCTTCAATTTTTATTCCCGATGTCATGTGCCTAGAACAACCCGTTTCCGAGATATTGTGTTTTTTTAAGGAATTGTTCAATGGCAAATCAACAATCCTGCATAGTTTGTGATATTTCGCTAGTAGGTCACGTTTCGCCGCAAATCGCAAAAAAATCTCAAACAATTTCTCCATCTGGTCCTTACCTGTTACTTTTTTTCTTATTTTAAGTTCAGTTATCTGAAGTTTCAATTTTCACTGTCCTTATTAGTCACTACAATAATTTATGTTACTTCCCTAGTATTTTTCAGGTAATTTTCAATAAAATCTTCAGAACACTTCTTTGTTTTGCTACATGATGAAATGTTCTCTTTCTAGTAGATTATTGCAAGATTCCAGGTTCTGATCCTGTTTGGTTTGAATGTGACACTAAACCACTGTCTCAAACAAAATTACTGATGAATATATCTCAACTGCTACAAATCTGGATTGGTGGCGACAGGGTCGCCAGACTAGTTATACTTCGACTATATAAGCTCTATTAGCATGACGTCACGACTCTTGATTTGGTTGGTTTGAGTCAGGATTTATTATCCAAACAATGTGTTTATTTTCGTTGTTCTAAGTGTAATATTTGATTTGGTACTGATTTTGAGAGCTGTTTACTACTGCTAACACTTGTATGATTATTATACTGAGACGTACACAAGTGAAGTAGTAATAACACTTCTTGATATATGGTGGTGGTACTCTCTTTCCTCTGCACTTATGTTCAGTTCGGGGAAATTATCACCATTATATGTATAAAACATACCTATTTCAATTCACATTTTTATTTAGACTTGAAAACTTTGTCGATAAGCTGAAAAAGTTCTGACATTAAAGTATATTTTGACTTCGACTTTTGACTATACAATATGAATTTATATATCTTCTACTTATAACTTCATTATACTCTTACAGTACTTACCTAAGCTTTCGAGCTCCCAGAAAAACTCGAAAGTTTTTTTATAAATTTTAGCAGACATGTTTGGATAATAGAACCTGACTTACACCAACAACAATTGGACCCGTGACGTCATCGCTAATAGAGCGTATTCAGTACCTCAAAACGCCGGCGAGGATGATTAAAATATTCAGGATACACTCACGGGTACTTCAGTGGACTTGAACTTCCATCTCCTGTTCACTTTTTTATCTAATATACATTTCTCTACGTCTCGCCTACTTTCATATCCCAAATTAAAATAGATTCCCTTAGATATATCTGCACGGAAAATCAATTCTAGATCACAATACAAAAAATTGTATTTTCTACAACCGCTTACCAGAGTAGCTGTTGACGCTTTCATGTCTCAACGCAAAGTTGACGTTTTCCCAGAAATGTCATTTCGCTCCTGAGCGAAAATATTGAAAAACGCTCGATCTCCCTAGCTTTCGTTGAAAACGAACCTATATTTGGACGGTGGAAACTATGGACAATAAATTCTAAGCACTCAACGGAACTGTGGTGGTGTTGAGTTTAGCGATGTTAAATAAAATTCAAGCACACCACTATTATTGATCTTGAACGGGAATCTCCGTTCTGGGAATGTGTACGAAACCGTCGTCTACAGTGGCGGCGTAAGTTTTTTTTCATTATCTGCCCACCAGACCTTAGTAATGCGAAAGTCAGAATTTTCTCGACCTCAACGTCATTATTATTGGGTTTTCGTACTTCAAGGTATTTGGAACGCTAGAGCAGTCTTCTTACCAATACAATGGAAATCAGGTATGATATTTCTGGACAGTGGCTACATCAGCTGATTTTTTTGAGAATGTTCGTCCATTTAGAATCAGAGATAATTTTACTCAAAGTTGACCCCCAATAGACTTTTAAATCATAGCACCATAGGCCAAATGCAATCATTGTTTCAAATTACACGCTGCACAGAAGAAACGCGTCTTACAAATTTGATGGAAAATTAACACTTCTCAATAACCTCGATAACACAGCTAATAACCAAGTCTGGACAAATTCCTCCACCTAATTATCGAAATACAAGTTCCCAACGTCGGCAATGTTTTTATCGATTTGAGCATAAAAATTACCACGTCGAAAGCAATGGCAACAACGCGCTGCAGCTCGTAAGAAACACGAGAAATACAGGGTGTTTCATAATAAATGCGCAGGACTTCAGGATGTGATAGCTCGTCCAAAAATATGAAAAAAATTTCTATTAACTTACCCTGTAAAATGCACCATTTTCGAGGTACAGGGTGTTGAACTTCTAAAAATATAATCGTTTTTTGCGAATATCTCTGGAAACGTTTATCGCACAGAAAACAGATTTTGTAGGCATTTTCTACTCATAATAAGCTATGTTTTGTGCGCACTTTATATTTTTTTAAAATTCATAATTGGTGAAGTGGAAGTGGGTGTTTTTTCTCCAACTACAGTTTTGAGCCTCCTATATGAACCGCCAATGTTTTCTACACAAAAAAGATATTCTTGGTCATAAGCTCTTAAGTTGACTGTTTTCAAGAAAAATACACTTTCATATTGTTTAAATAATGTTTTTTCCTCGAAAAATTGCTGCGTGCATTGAAGCTAACGGCGGACATTTCCAACAATTCAACTGAGTATGATTCTTATTGTTTTTTTATTATTTTGCAATTAAGAAGTCAACATTTGGTTTTGTTACTTGTTTTAACGTTTAAATAAATTTTGTATAATTAGGAAAAAATCATTTAAAAAAAAAATCATGTTTTTCAACATAAAAGTTGATTTTTCTTGAAAACGGTCAACTTTAGAGCTTATGACCAAGATAACCTTTTTTGTATAGAAAACGTTGGCGGTTCAAGTAGGCAAAATCATACTTTTTCCAGTGGCGTAGAAGTTGGAAAAAAAACACCCACTACCCCTTCAAAATCTTCACCAATTATGAATTTAAAAAAATAAAAAATCTGCACAAAACTCAGCTTATTATGAGTAGAAAATGCATTCAAAATCTGTTTTTTGTGCGATTAACGGTTCCAGAGATATTCGCAAAAAACTGTAGTTTTTTTTAAATTTCAACACCCTGTATCTCGAAAATGGTGCATTTTAGATGGTAAGTTAATAGAAACTTTTTTTCATATTTTTGAACGAGCTATCACATCCGGAAGTTCTTCGCATTTATTATGAAACACCCTGTATATCCCGAAATGATTAGAACAGGAAATATAGAAAATTTAAACTCTATAATTTGATAATTGGGCAGCCTCTCTGCCCATGTTGTCGTCAGAATATAATTATATGGGAATTTTAGAAAAGATTCTACGTGGAATTGGAATAATTTAGTGAACAAAATGGTCAAAGAAAATTTGTGATTACTATTTTGGTTTTCGTAGTATATTTTACCTCTCTTTCTATAGTTAAGCCCGATTCCATATTCTTCGGAATTCATGATTATTTTCCTGAAGTTCTTCACATTTGCATAAATCAAGGACTATCATTATTTAAAATTCCATTTTTAACTTTTTTTTTTTGTAGCCAACATCGATGCGACTGCTTTGCGTCTTTTTTCAAATGGCTTTCTGTAAAGAACCGTCCATTGTGTCTTTTGGCTTCCATACGGCACCATTAGGACATGCCCTGCTGCGAGAAACCCGTTTTCCCATCCGGCTTCTAACCGGCGTAGACAGCAAAGCTGTATCGGGGGGGACGCAGTTGTCTTGCTCTAGGCAATACCGCATCCCATATTAATTCACACTTTTTAATTTTTAACAAACTCTTCAAACTTTGGTCGATGCATGTCCTCAGACGGCGGACATTACACACATTGACATGACTTCCAACACAAGGCCGCCTTCTGATCTGAACCGCTGCCGGAAGTCGAATGTTATCAGTTTTCAATCACTTATAAGCAATCTGATCGTCGGGACTATAAAAGTTACTGACACTGTCACTGGCGACAGAGCAGTGTTGCCTAGCACCTCCGACACTAGATTGGATGGTTGGAATGGTGAGGAAATCGTACAGTCGGAACTCCAAATTTACTTTTTTGATCGACGTATGTCTAATGGGCCGCAAATAGAAAACTTTTGGCGGATACCGTATCGTTCCAAATACCTTAAACCGAATAAACGAAATCTAAAACATTCATGCATCTCCTTGTATATTATCTTGATGCTTCAAAGTTTTGAATTTATTAACATATCATCGCAGCAGACTCGTTAATGGAGAAAAGCCGCGGGACTGTTCGAGAACATAATAAATATCACTACTCGAGTTAGTCTACTATTGAGAAGCCATATCTGAGAGCCCCTCTATTGTAACTAACATGCTTTAATTCACCATAAACTCACTCATTTCGAACATAACTTCGAACGGGAAATGTACTACCAGTTATTTACATAATAATAATGTCCGTAGGTACAGTTGTCTTTACAATTCACACTATTTATGAAGGTGGAACGTGGAGAGCGGAATGAATGTTTCGATATCTCACCCCCCATGGAGATAATGTTCCGGTGATGTCGTGCTATAGGGTGATGTTACTTTTAGAAACGAAATCGATTTTAATGCACATGTATATCCAATAATTACGCTTATTTTATAAATTTCGGAAATTATTAGTACCTATCGAAGATTTAAACATCTAAAGAATATAAAAACTGTCAGTAAATTTCAAATGAGCCGCAGTAGAATCGGTATCAGTCTAGTAAGTTATGTTAAATAGTATTTGTGATAATGAATTATTTCAGGTGGGAAAACATTATCATTAATCAATATTTGTGATACTAATTTATTTCATTATATGAAAATTATTTATTACCCATAAATCTGATTTGAAATCATTTAAAACGTCTTTATTATGCGATTGAATCGTATTATCTCTCTCTGAACTAAAACGAGTGATATAAAAACAGGAGTAAAACTGAATATTGTTATGATATTGAATATTACTAATAATTATTTAAACATGAAAGATATTTATATGGTGGTTCTTCGGGTTGTAAGGCCGACGTATGTTTAAATATAGTGAAATTTGAAGAAACTCAAGTCATCTCTTCAACATCTGCCTATTACCCAAGACTCTTCCGGGAAGTAATTGAAATTCAGAAACACCACAACAACTTCAACAGAACCGAAGAAGGACTAAGGTAGTATTGGGTAATAAGGCCCACTTAACTTTTGCAATTTTTTTTATCCTTTATATTTTATTCAAAAAAATCCGAAACTTGATAAGTTGATTGCTTGTAATGTTTACCGCTATGTTAACATCAATATTCGTCTCCTACAATACCTCAGTAACCAAAATAAGATAAATTTCAAAAACTTGCTGTTGGGCCTTATTACCCGCCTATTAGGGTAATAAAGCCCATAGTAAGTTATGCAGAATTTCGTTTATTTATTGTATATATAAATATATACAGTTCATTTTTATTAATCAGAAATGATAGAAACTCAATGAAACACTTATGAAAAAACAAAAATAAACATTATTTTCTACAAAGAGTGATAAATTCAACAAAATTCAAACAAGGCAATTAAATTATAAAAAAATCTAATAAACTGAATTCTAAGAACATTCCCTACCGTAAAAATCCTCAACATCTTCAGCCGTCAGTCCTATGCAAGTTTCGTGTAACCAAGTTCCACATTCTAGACAATTTCGCATGTTGCTCGCGGGCCTTATTACGCGATCGTTGGTAGGGCCTTATTACCGGGCGAGCACTTTTTCTTAAACATGCAATTTCCAGAAAAATTAATAATTCTTTAAATTTTTCTCTTAGTGCGAAATATAGTACCAATGTTATGGTAACTGATGGAGCACTATTTGTTTCTTTAAGTAAAATAGGTTGAATTAAAAAGGACGTCTCACCTTGAATGTGCAGCCTAAAACTGCACATTCACCTAGTGTTGTTAATGGCGAAATGAAGTCAACGATCTTTTAATACAGATTTACAATTACGATGATGAAACTAACCATGTTGACAGATTTGAAAAAATTTGCCAGTCTTCAAGGAAAATGACATTGGGCCTTATTTACCGCCGGGCCTTATTCCCCAACACTACCTTACAATTGAACAAGGTTTGGCTTCCAGTTCTCAAAAACTCTCAATTAGCTCCCTACCCACAAAATAACGGTACGAACGATTCTATGATGTCAGCTAACGCTATGGACCAATCAGATGTAAGAACGTCAAATCACAGGTATTTACTGAGACAACGTATAACAAATGTCAAGCATTTGACAGCGAATTAAGAAACAAGAAACTTTGAAAAAAATATCTCTTGAAAATGCTAACCACTCGTGTTGGCGAAACGTCGAGAACTTCTGTAAACATACGTCGGCCTTACAACCCGAAGAACCACCATGTAAGTGACGATGGCCGCGAAAGCCTTTCACAATTTATGAAAGATATTTGTTTTGTAAAAAAATGTAAAATAGTCAGTAAAAAAATATTACTATTATAAGTACATTAGCTTAGCTTGTAGAAACATAATTTCGTATAATAAAGTCAATAGCCAATCAATTCCTACAGAAGAGTTTGAAATAGAGATTTTTCCGAACACACACAAGGACTGCAATCAGGCATTGTAGAAGAATTGTAGAAGAATTAGTACCAAAATTTACATTAAAAGTGACTGACAACGACAAAAGAAAGTGATAATCAAAATTCAAAAGGAAATATACAGACCAACAAAATGGATAGATGGAAAAATAGAAATGATGGATCAACAGGGGAGACGAGAAAATTTTCGAAAAGAAGCCAAACGTATAAAAAATAAAATCACAGAATCAATAGAAAACAAGAAGAAATAAGCTGCCTTTGCAATACGAACAGTATAAATAGAAATAATGACGAATCTATATACCTAGTATCCTGAATCAAATGAAGGAGAGCCAGAGGTGACCGAACTACACAGACAAAAATGAAAACATGTATTTCACTCATCATTATCTTTTCATCCAAACAAATATCCAGGTCCATAGTGCAGATAACGTTTAAATTAATTTCCTCGAAGACTTCTACCTGAATAAAAACAATTGACTTCATTTTATTAATTTCTCAGTAAACGTTTCTGCTTTTCGGGACTCGCTTTCTCTAGAATTTTGATGTTAGTGTTAATACCTGCAAACTTGGCATTTGCTAGGTGTTGGGTGAGTTAGAATATGGATAGGAACTCATTCATTATCAATGGTAGTCAATCCAATTCTCTTTTTATACGGATGTGTGATTTTAGCAGGAATTAGGTGAGATATCAACTCACCTGATTCCTGCTGAAATCACAGGCAAACACTGACATTAAAATTCTAGAGAAAGCGGATTTCCGAAGCCAGATGCTAAGTTTTCGGTGGCCTAGTTGGTAGGGCACTTGACTAGTCATCAAAAGATCGCAGGTTCGATCCCTGCTCGGATATAATCTTTTTCGGGAATGTATACTTGTCTGAACACCGCTATTATTCATTATTTATAACTACTACATTCACATCTGTTTGCACTCGCTGGCAGTAGCAAAGTATGATACTAATAACTGGAACGATACCTCCTAGTAATAGGTGGGTGCTCTGCCTAGCGGTGGCAAAGTCAGATATCTACTACTGCAATTATGCCTTACAGTCATAAGTAGGTGCACTCGCTAGTAGTAGCGAAGTTTAACAGCTACGACAGAAACATTGTCTGATAGTTACAGGTAGCCGTGGTGGCAGTGCTGGTAGAGCGTTCGCCTTCGGAGTGAAGTGTCGAGGGTTCAAATCCCTGCATGGCTATCGGTCTCGTGCATGGCATCACACGTTAAAAGGTAAGTGCTGTGTCTTCATTAGCTCACACAAGTCTCTCGAAGATTGAGTGTTGCGCGTAGGGGTGAACTCGGTTGACAGAAATAATAATATTAACAAAAACAACAAAGATGCACTCACTGTAGCAAATATCGAGAATATAAGTTATTCGCTAGTGTCTACTATTCCCAAATGAGTTGTTATCAGCATAGTTCAACAATAATTGTCAAAAATGTTTCTAACGCTGGCAGAAGAAAACCAAGAGCTCCTCGATAAATGAGAGATTTGAAAAATAGTCTTGTAACGGAGAGATAGCTAGATAGAGAATTCTTAATGATTTTGAGGCCATACCTAATAGATCTGAACCATCGAAGGTTCCAACAGAAAAGTTGACACCTTTGAGGATTTACATGATGATTTTCCAATATTTTAGGACGACGTTCGATACGAACATTTCACGATATTTTTCCAGCAAAAAAAACCCTTAACGCCTCCTCCAATCCAAAATCAAAACCAAATAAACACCATATTCTTGGAACCTACCTGCAGAGATGAAGTAAAGAGGATAATATGCAGCCTGAAAAACCAAAAGGAACCTGGTGAAGACAAGATAACAGCAGAGGCTCTGAAGGAATGTGTGAGTACATCTCGACTCCGATTACTTATCTCTTCAATAAGTCATTGGAGTATGGTATATATCGTTCAGCTCTCAAAGCAGCTGTAGTGTGACCAATTCACAAAATAGGTGACAGACAGAATATGTCTAATTATAGACCTACATCGCTTATTTCCACCATCTCAAAGATCTTCGAGAAAATATTAAAATACTGCATCAACTCGTATTTCAAAAAATTTAAAATACTGTCTGATAAGCAGTATGGATTCAGAGAGGCCAGATCAACCGAGGATGTCATTGTTGATTTGATATCAAAACTGTATAAGGCAGTAGATCAGTCGATACCAGCAATGTTCATCTTCCTTGATCTGGCCAAGGCATTTGATACTGTCTCTTGTTGAGACTGCTGGAAACACTGGAATCAGTGAGCTTTCGAGGACCGGCTTACGTCCTAATGTGCAGTAATCTGTCTGAGAGATCCCAGTCAACGGTAATTGATGATGTAACCAGTTCTCCAAGAGATATCCACTATGGAGTTCCGCAAGGCACAGTATTGGGACCCAACCTTTTCAATGCAAATCTGCATGATCTATTCAAACTACCGCTCATTGGAAAAATAATTACATTTGCAGACGACACGACTATCTTTTATGAGGATAATGATTGGATGGACCTGAAGTTGAAAGTGGAAAAAGATATGGAAACAGTTATCCAATATTTCAATTCTAAGCTCCTGACCATCAATTTTCAAAAACAAAGTACATTCCATTCACTAGTCACGCTTCAGGGCTACCCTCTTATGAAAAACTCTCCATCAGAAACCTACGCCAAACTGTAGAAATATCGTCACAATCGACAATGAAATACTTAGGCATCATGATAGATTGTCATCTCAAATGGGATGAACATATCAACCATGGGCCGTGGTGGTCGGCTGGTAAAAGCGTACGCCTCGCAAGCGTGGGGTCGTGAGTTCGATCCACCGATTCACCGGTCTCGTGCATGGCATCACACGTTAAAAGGTAAGGGCTGTGTCTTCCCTAGCTCACACAAGTCTCTCGAAGACTTCCGAGGGTTGCGCGTAGGGGTGCAATCGGTTGACGGAAATAACAATTTTAACAACAATTTAACAACAACAACAACAACAACAATGTAGTGAAAAAACTTCGCCAAATAATTCAAAAATTCAAGTATCTCAAGAAATATTTTGATATTCCACACATTAAAACTATTTATTACGCTCTTGTACAGTCTCAAATCATTCACGGAATTATCGCTTGGTGCGGGGCAATGACCACCCATATCAAACACCTTTCAGTGATTCAGAATGGAACTCTGAAAATTATTTATGGAAAAAATCATCAAAAGTTACATGGTCTTGCCAACATTCTTGATATAAGACATACATACTGTCAGCGTCTCCTACTGAATCAATATAAAAATAAAATATATTCCATCAAGGAACACAGATATAGTACAAGAAAGACGTATATACTTCATGTACCAAGGACATTTAAAACTATAGGACAAAGATGTCACACTTACCTAGGCCCTAAAATATATAACACCCTTCCTGATCAAAACAAACAAATAAACTCATTTTCACTATCCAAAAATAAAATCACATCTTGGATATATCTTCAATCTAGGATAAAAATTCATGAACACGTTGACTTATCTTCAGTTATTAGCTAATAATTTACTCTCTTTCTCAATACATCAAATCATGAAACGAATTAATTGACAAAATTTGCAGTGTACATCTATTTCCAATCATACATTTTTCAACCCATAAAACTTTCTTCTCTTCATCATTTCTATTCATAAATTTCACACCTCAGTTTACTTGCTTCACCCCTGTTCTCAATATGCAGTATAAAATATTTTCAAAATGCAGCTAAAAAAGTTTATAATTTATGTAAGTTTATATCCATGCGTGGGTCTTGTACCCTTGTGGGTTGTAACTTATATAAGTTGTGTATATGATAATAATATCTGCATTAGGTCAATTTGTTTCATACTTTTTTGTCCTCATGTAAATTTTGCATTTACCTAGTAACTTGTTTAACACTTTTATTTTTTTTATGTTTTCATCCACGCGCGGGTCATACCCTTGTCTAATGTTTATTATAATAACGTGTATGTATGTTTCTGTATTTATATTTCAATAAATTTTCATTCATTCATTTTCCAACATGAGTGGTTGGCATTCTCAAAATAGTTATCGGCAACTCTTTCGAGAATATCTCGAATTGAACGGACTAGAAATCCGTACAATAATAATGTATGATAAGGCCGCGAAAGCCTTTCACAATTCACTGAGGATGTTGATATTGATGGAGACGTTGATGATAATTCACTCAGAGTGGAATAATTGAATAAAAATAAAAAGAGTTTAGATGCATCAGGAATTCGTCATCCCATGCAATCCCATTATCCCTGCTGTCTCGCTTCCGAAATTAATCATCCATTATTTCGTAACTACAGCCTTGTACCTCTACTTCTAGGGATGTGAAATCACAACAAATCTCCAGAAACGGAAGTCTGATAAATTTGTAATTATATCTTGAAACATTTTCCATCAGTACGTTCATTATTATTGACAACGAATCCATAGCCCAGTTTGAATCAACAAAAATAGTTGATAGTTTTTGTTTATTTTTATCTTGACAATGTTTAGGCAAACTTTCATATTGTATAGACACTATTGAATCTGAAGATAAGAGCATATGTATCAAATCAGACTTTTCTAGCGAATTTTTCTGTAATCCATCCTCGTGTGGGATCAGGTAATTTTTTCCTCCACAATTATTAACAAATATATGTTGGGTATAAGAGTGAACGAAGGCGTCAGATTGATGTAACTCTCAAACTCGGTTTAGAATTACAAAAACCCACAATGCACAATCAAAGGATTTATTATCGACGTTTGTGAAATTTGCATTCAGTGCAGCGTGCATATATCCACCCACGAGTAATTCTTAATGTCTTTATTACCTTTGCTGAAAACGTTCGTATTGGGTGCATGAAAAAAATCATGAAAATGCTCACAGATTTTCTACTTAATGGTCATATTTTCAGAAGAACTATTTTTACGATGTTACGGTCGGAACTTTTCGATATTTGAGCAAAAAAAATTCGTGGGACGACAAGTTGGAAAAGTACACTAATAATGGTAATGTTCATTCTAATTATTGGGAATATTCATGATACAGTAATATTTAACATAATATGTAAAAATAAACATGGCTAAATCATGAAAATGTAAGATAGCTATGAGGTACTGTACAATAGTTACCCACCAGGCACAAGTTCACTATTGTTGACTATTTCACTCACCTACGAAATGAACCAATCAGAAGCTCTAGTCAAGTTCGGCTTACCGATAATACCAAACTTGACTCTTGACTCTGATTGGCCTATCAAGTTCGGTGTTTTCAGATTTGTTTACAGTGCATGTGACAGTTAAACGTCAAATATAAGTGATTACGCTGTGCACGCATTCAAAAATGAGTAGATTTGGGATGAATTCTATCGAATCAATCAACGAAAAAATCGATGAAAATGTACCGAAAAATACAAGGAAATCGAAGGAGTGGCTATGATGAATTGATTGTTCATGTTTATAATAATACTTTTAATGCTTCGTGAAATAGTCTAATAAAATTCCACTCGTGATTGAATTTATCTCATAAGTCTGTCTTTTATTTCTGAACTCAACTGAATTGTATCGAGAAAACACCACTCGTCCTGCGGACTCGTGGTGTTTTCTCGAAGCAATTCAGTTTCGTTCAGAAATGAATCGACAGACTTATCGCGAAAATTCAATCACTTGTGGTATTACTACTGACTATTTCACGCACTTCCCAAATGAATCAATCAGGAGCTCTAGTCAAGTTCGGATTATCGATAATACCGAACTTGACTCTTGACTCTGATTGGTCTGTCAAGTTCGGTGTTTTCAGCTCCGTATATGTGACAGTTAAACGTCAAATATAAGTAAGACGCTATGCACGCATTTAAAAACGAGCAGATTTGGGATAAATTCTATCGAATTAATCAATGTTTCCTATGTTTATTGAACTTTATTAATTTCTCAGATACACTTTTTTGCTAATTTCGTCTAATTCTGCCAAATTTCGGATTGTTTACCTTTCACTTCGTTTGTGAAATAGTCTAATAAAATTCCACTCGTGATTGAATTTATCTCATAAGTCTGTCTTTCATTTGTGATCTCAACTGAATTGATTCGAGAAAACACCTCGAGTCCGCAGGACGAGTGGTGTTCAGTTTCGTTCAGAAATGAATCGACAGACTTATCGCGAAAATTCAATCACTTGTGGTATTACTACTGATAAGTGCTATTCGGATAGAATATTTTGAAGATTGTGGCACTTCCGATTGTACCGGAAATGGACCCAACTTCGTTATTTTGAATGGAACACCCTGTATATTATCAAGGTTTTAGATTTTACGCATGATTCTGAACATGTCTTATGTCTAATGTCCAATACCCAAGTCTTACCGTTTTCGAAATATTTCAAATTTTAAGTTGAAAATTGCGTTTGCAGACCGAAAAATATATTTTTTTATTTCTGGACATGATCATTTATTTTCGATTGAGTATCGATTTAATCGTAGGAGAGGACCCAGTGCAGTAGAATTTCGATATCAATTCGATTAGAGTTATACAGGGCGTTCACCAGAAAATGATATTGATCCGGTTGAAAAAATTATTGTAAGTACATTTTTTCAAATGGAAACCCTCCAATTTTATATTCTCATTCGAATCGACATCGAAAATGAAGCTAACTTTGAATGAGGTTATCTATGCCTACACTCAACAGTTTTCTAAATATTGGCGAATTAACATGTCTCAGTTCCAGAAAATCTCGTATTGTTGAGTTTACTTATTCTTAGTTGGTCATGGCGCCAGCGCTGGAAACAATCAACTGCCACGGAAATGTCATTGTAATCAATCATGCCGGCTCGTTTGAATTATTCGAATGAAGATTACCTAAATCTATTTATTATTTATGGCGAATGTAATAGGGCTATCTCAAGAACATGTGATATATTTGCTATTCAGTATCCGCAGAAGCAGAAGCCCTCACAAAATACTGTTAAAAAAACTTGACTACCATGGAAGATTGTATGCAACGAGTAAGGAATTCATTTGAGAATCTCAGACCCGGTTCAGTACGGAAAGCGACACATCAAGAATTATTAGTGATATGTGAAAAATGTTTGGAAGTTGAAGGGCGCCAATTCGAACGTTTACAGATCAAATAATTTTTGTATACCTCTCAATATCGTTAATTGTTCTCTTTCATTCGAATTGTTTTAGAATTTCTTTATCTACATTTTTGTACTGGCAGAGATGGATTGTTCTTGAAGTTTTCTATAATTCGTTTAACTGTGTTTTGTGAGGGCTTCTGCTTCTGCGGATTCCGAATAGCCAATATATCACATGTTACATTCGCCATAAATAATAAATAGATTTAAGTAATCTACATTAGAATAATTCAAACGAGCCGGCATGATTGATTACAATGACATTTTTGTGGCCAACTAAGAATAAGTAAACTCAAGAATTCGAGATTTTCTGGAACTGAGTCATGTTAATTCGCCAATATTTCGAAAACTGTTGTGTGTAGGCATAGATAACCTTATTCAAAGTTAGCTTCATTTTCGATGCCGAATCGAATGAGAATATAAAATTGGTGGTTTCCATTTGAAAAATTTTTTCAACCAGATCTATATCAATTTCTGGTGAACGCCCTGTATAACTCTAATCGAATTGATATCGAAATTCTACTGAACTGGGTCCTCTCCTACGATTAAATCGATACACAATCGAAAATAAATGATCATTTCCAGAAATAAAAAAAAAAATTGTTCGTTCTGCAAACGCAATTTTCAACTTAAAATTTGAAATATTTCGAAAACGGTTAGACTTGGGTATAGAACATTATACATGAAACATGTTCAGAATCATACGTAAAATCTAAAAACCTTGATACTGTACAGGGTGTCCCATTTAAAATAACGAAGGTGGGGTCCACTTCCGGTACAACCGGAAATGCCACAATCTTCAAAATGTTTTAGCTGGATAGCACTTATCAACAATAGTAAACTCCCAAATTTTCAAATTCGGCCCACCTATGGTTTTCTATATATTGATCGATGCAGTTCCTGGAGGGACCCCCTGTATAATAGTAATGTTAACACTGCTAATATTGCTAATTCTGGATATAACTTTTATAGATTGGATCGTCAGTTTTGAGGTGTGGAAGTTGTTTAAAACAATTTCAGATTCATCTTGATAATCTGAACTAGGTAGATCAAAGATCATTGAGAGAAAATGTGGATTGAGATGAGAATGGAAAATATTTCTTTCGGAGTTATATAGAACCCACAGAATGTTTAAGGGTTCTTTGATCCTTTTAGATTATATTTTTATTGGTGACTCTTCGTGTTTTAGACCATAATGTTGTAGCCATAATTCTGATCACGATGACGAGAGAAAAAAAAATTGTTTGATTTTCTCATTATTTAACGAAAATGCATTTCTGAAAACAACTTGTTTGACAAAAACCTTAAAGCTTTTCTGACAATGATGATGAAAGTACTAGTAGCTACGAAACTCCATTCAGTCGTCAATTAGAAGAGAACAGAAGACTAACTACGATGACATTTTCCTCTTACCTGACAATCATGGAGTGCTCTACAAAAATGAATCAAAAGAAAAAAAATTGATATGCCAATTAATGTACAAAGACATACACTACACTTTTTATCTATTGTGAAAGTCAGATAAATTACGTTAAGTATAAAATTGAATGCAATTATTACCGATGAAATATCTATAAATGTGTTGATATATTGTGGTCCTCCTTACACATGTATTGAATTATTGCTTGAAGAAAAACTATTTTCCCAACCAATGGACAGTTGCTGTGATCAAACCTAGATAAAATGAATAACACTTAAAAATTTTCAAATCTGAGGCCAATCAGGATTTTGCAGGAGTATCGAAGATACTAGATGAACCTGTTGATCGTTAAACATTGTATAAAAACGATAACTATATCGATCCAAATTGTCAAGTGGGTTT
This sequence comes from Chrysolina oricalcia, assembly GCA_944452925.2. Lineage (NCBI taxonomy): Eukaryota > Metazoa > Arthropoda > Insecta > Coleoptera > Chrysomelidae > Chrysolina > Chrysolina oricalcia. The sequence continues at coordinate 12,193,419 of OX101818.2, read as the reverse complement.
CCGGGCTGGCGAATATAAGACATCGGCTTTAGTACAAGTTACAGATGATATCGTCAGAAATACTAATAGAAAAGACTTGATAGGATTGATTTCTCTGGATTTTTTTAATGCTTTCGATACGATCAATCCTACACACTAAGGAATTTAGGTTTTTCTTGCCATATCATATTTTTTATTAACTCTTACCTTTCGAATCGCTGGCAAATCATAACTATCAACAATGTTACGTCAACTGCTCAAAATGTATCATATGGCGTACCACAGGGGTCCATTTTAGGGCCGTTCCTCTTCATCATAAATACGAGCGATATCCTGAGTTCAAATAAATATGGCAGAATTGAAGCCTTTGCAGATGTCACCCAGTTTTATTCAGACCTCAATGCAAAATTTTCAATCTGCTCAAAACCACATCAACGGTGATCTCAGAATAATAAGTCACCTAGCAAGATACACATTGATTTAGTTGATTGAAACTTAATTAATTATAACTTGAAATAACATTTCGAAGGATGAGGTAAAGTTCAAGTTATCACAGCGAATTTTCTCATCCAAAGCATTATGTAATTCTATGATACAAGTTCGTAAAGTAGGACTTTTTTGTATGAGCGCAGTTTTAAACAGTTGCATATTTTATATTATTGTCAATCATATTTATTACACACTGGGATTAAAATCTTACTAGAAAATGCAATTTGATAAAAATAAAATTTGTTTCTTTGAATATTATTATATTACTTTTAGCAGCTAGATTTGAAGAAAGAAAGTCTTCCTCACACTTCATCAGTACCAACTGAATGAAACAGTTTTTGGATTTTGCGCAAACGTAGAAAAAATATGGTATACAACTCATGCAAAAATTGTTTATTGTACCCGACGTGTTGTCAAACTCGGCCGGACGGCCTCGTAGGACAATTTCACTGGAGTGCAATGAACACATACTCTTTGCACTTGTTGCATAAATAACTATTGAATTTGTTTAAATATTCAAGTAGGTGCTCTAAATATGTTTGAAAAAGTCATAGGAATCGTTACAGGTCTATACTTCTCTACACTTTTGTGTATTTCCATTTCTTTGCATCGGAATGATTTTCCATCTAAAAGAGTTCCATAACAAAACGACAAATCAACCAAATAGGTGGTAGACTTGATACAAGAATTTTGTTGACTGTAAAATTGGGAATATTATTCGCACCAGAAGAGGAGATGTTTTAAAGTTTTGTCACAAGAAGATTAACATTATGTGTAAGGTGAAAGCCGAAATTGTTTGTTTCGATTTTAGGTTCAAGCCCAATTTTGTTTTCTTCAGTATTTGTTTCATCTATTTCGTTCAGCATTTTAAAAGGTGCTCGTTGAAAACAGTCATTGCACATGTTATTGATGTATCCTCTGTTAGGTTATTTTCATCTTTCAATTGTATATATTTTGATTTTTGTTGTACCGCAAATATATTCACGGGATCGATCATAATAATGATAATTAAGAGAAATATTTTCACCACTACGATTTCAGTTCGGAGGAGATGATAATTATAATTTCAGTTAATTGAAGGTATTTAGTATTAATCCTTGAATTGCTTTTCGAAATTGTGAATTCCGCTCATACCCATGCATGTAGTAAACGAGTCGATTTCGTGTTTTGCGTAAACAGTTGACAAGCCATATTTAAAGCTTATCTCAATTTGCAGTCAATTGAACATTTATTTATTTGCAGAGAAATAAACGAAGTTCGCCGATTTAGATAAGAGAATAAATCATTGGAGGGTTGAATTAACACATCCAGCGGATATTTATAATAGTCCGAAGTGATAAATCCACTGACAGAATGAATAAAACTACTTAGATAGTATTGCGGAATATAGTGAATTATTGTAATTGGAAATTACTTTTCTGAAGCCTATGTGAGATAGCCTCGATTTGTGTATCCACGTGAAATTATTTATTGCCGTTTGATTTTTGAGAAAGCGTGCGAAAATTCAAGTGTGGAGAAAAATTTTTTTAATCAGAAATGGTGATTTGAGTAGTTGGTTGAAAGTGGACCTTGATAAAAGGAGGTTGGTAGATGTCATGTGTGACTACAGAGGATGGAAGGACTAATCTCGTACGGTAGATCGAACTGCTGAGGATTTAACTCTGGATCAAAACCACTAATTACCCTTTCAATCTTCTCCAACTGAGGCTGGTTGAGTTTTATAAATTGCAGATTGCAGATGAATCCGTAGGAAAAAATCTGAGGTGACAAATCTGGAGATCTTGGAGGCAACTCGATGGGTTATCTTCTTCCAATACAACGGTTCCCAAAATGGTTATCCATTGTCTCACAAGGCCGCACTAGTGCGGTGGAACAGCGTATTGTTTTTCCTAGCTGGTCCACAGTTAAAGGCTCTATATTGAGATACATTTCTCCATTTAGACTGCCACGAATGAGGGACCTATAACATTATCTCCATATGTTTTAGCCTACATAAATACTTCTCGAGGATGCTTATAGAGTGTACCTTAAAAAAGGACAGATAATCATCAATCCAAAAGGCAAAAATGTGAGTTTCGTTTTATTTCTGGCATTTGAGTTTATTTTATAAGAAGATGCTGTAAGAAATTATTTCCCTTATTGCTTCTGTCAACCGACTCATGAAGTTGGAGTTTTTGTAATATGACTGTTATGGGGAAAAAATAAAATGGTGAAAGAAAAATTAGGATACATAACAGTCACCAGTTTTTTAATCACTTTTCAGCGTATCTGGTACACCAAAACATTTACTTCTCATGGTTTTTGCTTCGAGCAATAAAAGATATAAAGAGGGCTTTTCTTGAAAGCAACATACCCGACGTTGTTTACAATCATCAATGCCCGAGTCGTGTTAGAAAAGGGCATTTTCGGATATTTCCGTTTGTACTCGTTACATAACAGTCACCAGTTTTTTAATCACTTTTCAGCGTATCTGGTACACCAAAACATTCACTTTTCATGGTTTTTGCTTCGAGCAATAAAATATATAAAGAGGGCTTTTCTTGAAAACAACATACCCGACGTTGTTTACAATCATTAATGCCCGAGTCGTGTTAGGAAAGGGCATTTTCGGATATTTCCATTTGTACTCGTTGATCAGGTTGTAATTCTTTATTAAATTCACTCATAACTTGGCGATCATGTTTGTTTTCGTCCGTTTACGACTTATTTATCGCATTGTCAAATCAAACCATGGGCGTCGCAGCAAGGTAATCATGGCATATACTATATTTAATCGGCATTCCGTATCGACCTCTTTAGTGATATTAAATGAGTTGACTTTTAATGAATCTGCTCATTTTTATCCTGATTTTGAGACAAAAATACACTATTTATTGAAATAGCTGTGAAAAAACTTTGTTATTATGTAAGTCAATTTGAAAAACGATTACCTATCAATAATTAGGAGAAACTTGATGCAGTGTAGGCACACTAAAAAGCATGCAAGTAAGTGGGCAAACTCAACTATTCATAACCAAATTCAAATCATAAGCAACTAGCTATTATAGACTCAATCTGATGGGTACTGAATTATCACAGGGATCATCACGTAAGTAATCGGTTCATCAGAAGTTTTCGATGTTGTAAACATGGAATATCATATATATCAACAGAAATAATCGATCTGGAATGTTTTCAGTGGCGTAGCGCTTCCAGTTAAACCGGACGTGGACACAAACTTCTTTATTGTAAATGGAAAACTGTAAATCATTGAACGTTTAAGATCTCATCAATGGGTTGAGTATTATTTTTATTCTTTTAAGAGAGCCCATACTCCCAATTCCAGAAGATTTCTTATTGAATTCCTTTAATCTGTAAATGAAAAGTAATGGACTCCAAAATTGTAACTTATTTTATCATAGAAAGCAATGTTTCCCTATATTAAACTTTATCTCAAATACATATATACAACTCGAAAAGACCAAGACAACCGAAGAAAGACCACAAAACCCCGTTCTCATTCTTCCCTATATCAGGGGTATCTCCGAGAAGATCAGAAGGATCGGAAATAAATACAACATCAAGAGTTGCCTTCAATCCGGCAGTACCTTACGAAGCTTCCTCACCAAGACGAAACCAGAGATAACAACAGAATCCACTAAAAACGGTATTTACAAAGTCCCATGTGAATTTGAAGATTCCTATATCGGAGAGACCAAGAGGCCATTATCAGTAAGAATAGCCGAACACAAAAAGTGGACTCAACGAGGGGAAACATCAAAATCGGGAATTGCTGACCACGCCTGGACAAAACACCACCGAATTCTCTGGGACGAAGCTAGCGTTCTTCATAGAGAGGAACATTAGTTCAAACGGAAATTTATGGAAACCACCTACATAGAAGCCAATGGTGCCTTCAGTCAACCAAGCGTGGAAATTAAAAACGTATGGAAACCGCTCATGGACCGTTTTGGAGGGAGAAAAAGCGCGAAACCACGCGCGCCACAAGACCGCACGTAATTACACTTCAATTATAGACCTATAAAAGGTCGCGTAGCATCTGATTTTGTCACTATTCACCAGAAGACGATTGCGGATTCAAGCAATTGAAACGTTGTGAAAAATTTGAAAGAGATAGAAATCTTTCAACCATTAAGATGATGGACGTCCGAAATATAAGTAATCGTATATAAATCACTTCTTCAAAGACTTTTTTGTGTATGGTACTTCTAATTTTTCATGTCCCTCTTATACAAATGGAAATGAGCACAGTTTGGATGATAATAAGTATAGGCTTTCCTATGTGTATAAAAAAATTGCTGGTCACTGTATAGGATTTAAGATCAAAGAGAAGTGCAAGCCATAGATATGTTTTCCGAGCTATTCTATCGATAACATTGTGCCTAGTTATTCATAAAGATTGTAGAGTCTTGTTGGAATATCTTTCGAGTACTTAATACATAGTTCAGTGATATTTTTTCAGTTTGAATTTGTTGGTCATGGAATTTGCTTTACTGTTCTGCAACTATAACAATATATAACTTGGTGTCTGTTTGTTTGAAATGTATGCTATTTTAGAGGAATTCGTGATTGTAAAACCGATGATATGGACACAGATGATACCAGAAGAAAGTGTTCAAAAGTAGCAACGAGAAATATAATCCATCACATACAAAAAATTGCATTACTTCAGCAAAGGAATAGAAGAATGCAATCCAAAATTCTAATTTGTTTTAAGCTGGATAGACGATTTACAATAAGCAAGTCACCGCTCCACCCTGTGAGCAAATCAAGACTACATCAAAATAGAGCTGTTGTTTGATTGTCTGCAGAGATGTCTTCAGAGATTCATCCCCCATTTAACTCATAAATTATATTGACTCACCTCAATATTTATACTAGAGACTGTTTGATGTTTAAGAAACAGAAATGAAATAATAACTACATAAGAAATTCTCGTTTTCCTACAAGACCGCTCCCTGACTCTGCACAAGTTTAGACATTACTTTTTGTCAACTCTAAAAACTTTTTAATTATCTTCATAAGGATACCAATAATATAAATTCAGAAAAAAACATAAGAAAAAGAGCTACACTTTGGATGAGTATTTCAACGATACACTTTCAACATAAATTTGAATTTAATCTCTTATGTGAATTATAGTTTATGTGTGAATTCTTATGTGTATTGTAATGCATGTATAGTATATTTTACTGACGTGATTCAACAATTTGAATATTTTGACTTTTTTACTTCTGCACTTTTATTTATTATTTTTTCTGTATTTATGACCTTAATATATGCTTTGTCAGCAACAATCTAATTTTTCGCACGCCGCCACTGGTTCTAAGCTCCCATCCGAATTTCATAACAATAACAAATCTCCCCTTCCGATCTCGGAAGTTACCCGTCACCCACAAACTATCACAAAGGATAGTGATATGCATCTTTCATAACAACGTGTGTTGTGCATTTAGAAATGGCACCTCTATATCTTTTATTGGTCGGAGGGTTTTTGCACTATTTCTAAATACATATACCAAGTCTCTGTCACCTTTTTCGAAATAAAAGTAAAAAGTTTCACTGGCCCTTTTTGCTAATTCAATATTCGAACATTACTCCGTAGAATAATCAGCGTTGCCAAACTAATTCAGTTCTTAATCTTGAATCTTAATTCAGGTGTATTTTGCAATTGTCTACACTGCCAAATCATTCCATCATTCTTTGGGGAAATGCAAGCGAGGTCAACAGGATATTCGTAGCCCAGAAGTGAATCATTAGATTGATGTTCAATATGAAGCCACGTGACTAATGCAGAGATATATTTAAAACCACTGACTGCAGCATTTTTATTTTAAAGTGTTGCTTATATATTAGAAAAAATTAGCAAAAATTCGAAAAAAATAATACCCATCATCAATACAAAACAAGTACAGGGAATAATTTAATGACCACTGCTCATAGAACAACCTTATTTGAAAAATCTCCTTCATATGCGAGCAGTAAAATATACAACAAGCTTCCTAACTATATTAAAAGTTGCCGTACTATCAATACATTTGAAAAAAAATGAAATACCTGCTTTACACGAAAGCTTATAATTCATTATCAGAATATTTTGATGATGCTCACATGGCAGAGCCCATACTATGAATTTTTTCTTCATTACTCTTATACATATTCTTATACTTATTTTAATGTATTATATACTATCATGTTTATTAACGACATTTATACAGGGTGTCAATTTGAAAACTTCCCACCCTTAATATCTTCCTTCCAGTAAACAATATGAGTAATCGAAAAAACAGGTCAATTTTATTGTCAAGGGGGACACTTTCACGGACTATTTGTAGCCCTCGTGGTTCAACCCCCTAGGAGGGGTAGATGTTACCCTTAGAATTTTAAATGGGAAGGGGGGTCAAGTGGCACATAATTTTGATGGGCGTTCAATTCTTGTTCCAATGGTACCCTGACTTATTATTTTGTGATGAGCATTTTCCGAAAAATTGCGTTCTAAACTAACAGAAGTAATTATTAGAACGCCTATACTGAGATGCATTATTGTATTGACTCCCTTTAATAAAAATGGTTAGAAGAGTAGGTGGCACCGCTCCAACCCTTGAATGACAGGAATAAATTTATTACGCATGGGATTTTTTATTTGGTGGTTATTTTCCTTCTACACAATAAAATTTAATTTGCGAGAAAGACATTTCCAACATAAAATCTACTTACGCTTATCTTATTAGCTGTTCGAAATGTTGTCCATTTTGCTCTAAACAGTAATACAGTCTGTTTTCGAACTCCCCTCTAACATTACGGAAAACTTCACTAGGAATTGACCGGCATGCTGCTGTAATTCGTCTTTTAAGTTCGTCAATATCAGAAGGTTGTGTTTTATAAACAACGGATTTAAGATGCCCCCAAAGAAAGAAATCTAAGGGTGTTAAATCCGGTGATCTCGGAGGCCATTCAACTGCTCCCCTTCTGCCAATCCATCTACCCGGAAATCTCTCGTTTAACCACTGTCGGACGGGAAGAAAATAATGAGGTGAAGCACCGTCCTGCTGGAAATGTAACAGATCCTCCTGCAAAAGTTCATTACCTTCTGCATCAATTTGAGTTTCTAGCTCGTGAGTTATAAGAGGATCGATAGTCTCTTCAAGCATATCAAGGTACAGATTGCCAGTCAAGTTTTCTTCCAGAAATAATGGACCAAGAATGGCATTTCCAAGAATACCAGCCCAAACATTAACTTTTTGTGGGTGTTGTGTATGCCCTTCCCGAAAAATATGTGGGTTTTCGTCACTCCAATAGCGACAATTTTGTCTATTAACATTGCCATTCAGAAAAAATGAACACTCATCGCTGAAACAGATGTTTAACAGAAGATTAGGGATGGTATTGACTCGATGAGACATGATTTCACAAAACTCTATTCTTCTATCATAATCATCCTCGTGGAGCTCTTGAAGAATCTGCATTTTATATGGATGAAATTTATGCATTTTCAATGCTTTTCTTATAGTCTCGCGTGACATTTCCGTCTTTTCTGATACTGATCGTAAGGAGCTCGTGGGCTCTGCAGCAAATGTTCCCAAAACTTCAATTTTAGCTGCTTCATTTAGTACTCTGGGGTTATTTCTTTTTTTATTTGTCACTGAACCAGTTTCGTAAAACTTATTCACCAAATCAAGCACATACCGGTGACTTACATTACAATTTGGATGTCTTTCGTTAAAAAGACATGCCGCCCTTCGTGCGCACTTTCCAACTTCGCCATAAATTACAATCATTTCAATTCTGTCTTGAAGAATGTAAACCATTTTTACACTTTTATACACTTATTAAAGTAATTCCTAAACAGCCCAACAGGTACAACGGTATTCACAATACTACCACATAGTTCAAATTTGCTAACCAATTTTTTGCCGGAAAACAGAAACTTTTTACAGCAGAAGTAGCAAAAAAGGAAGTCTATCTGTACAATTTCTGCGATGACACTTAAAAATTCAGCATTTAATAAACACAACTTTACTACCATCTACGTTTTACTATTAGACTACTTTTTTATGTAAAGTGTTTGGCTAATGTTACCCCTAATAAAGGGTTGGAACGGTACCACCTAATATTCTAACCAGTTCTGGCCAATCCATGCATCTCAGTATAGGCGTTCTAATAATTACTTCTGTTAGTTTAGAACGCAATTTTTCGGAAAATGCTCATCAAAAAATAATAAGTCAGGGTACCATTGGAACAAGAATTGAACGCCCATCAAAATGATGTGCCACTTGACCCCCCTTCCCATTTAAAATTCTAAGGGTAACATCTACCCCTCCTAGGGGGTTGAACCACGAGGGCTACAAATAGTCCGTGAAAGTGTCCCCCTTGACAATAAAATTGACCTGTTTTTTCGATTACTCATATTGTTTACTGGAAGGAAGATATTAAGGGTGAGAAGTTTTCAAATTGACACCCTGTATATTGGATATGTTATATTATTTAACTCAATTATTCATATAGTGTGTCTCACTCCTCATGGAAACACCCCCGTATCTTCCGTAATAATTGAGGTAGAGTGATGAAATACTCAAAATGCACCTACCACCTGAATGGGGTTGGCCTAAGTGATATACAATGCCCGCCACTCGCGATGGAACAACCCATTTTTACGGTAAAACATACTAGGGGGCAAAATAGGCTCAAAATACCTTCAAATTCATGATCAGGACTACCAACTCACTACATATACACCTTTTCCTTGAACAATTTTTAGTCCTGAAAAATCGAATTTGTTTCACTTCTCATGGAAACACCCCCGTATCTTCCGTAATTTTTCACGTAGAACCATGAAATTTTCAGGATCGATAGATACACTAGAAATGACCTCACTGCCAAAAAATCATCCTACGTTGTATGCACTGCACGTCAACAGCGATGTAAAAATGGGTGGTTCCTTCGCTGCTGGCGTGCAGTGTATGTTACGTAGAATGACCATTTCCATGCAGTGACTTCATTTCCAGTGTATCTATCGATCCTGAAAATTTCATGGTTCTACGTAAAAAATTACGGAAGATACAGGGGTGTTTCCATGAGAAGTGAAACAAATTCGATTTTTTCAGGACTGAAAATTGTTCAGGAAACAGGTTTATTTTTAGTAATCCTGAAACGAATCCGAAGGAATTTTGTGCCACTTTTGCACCCTAATATAACATTCCGGGATAATGGGTTGTTCCATCGCGAGTGGCGGGCAGTGTATATCACTTGGACCAACCCCATTCAGGTGGTAGGTGCATTTCGAGCATTTCCATCAGTCCTGAGAGTTTAATCATTCTAACTCAATTATTACGGAAGATACGGGGGTGTTTCCATGAGAAGTGAGACACACTGTATTTACTTTAAACCAATCAATTGTTTGTGCTTATGTATATATATATATATATATATATATATATATATATATATATATATATATACATATATATATATATATCCTTAGAACATTTGTTTTATATCTTTTATAGTGGTTTTAAATGCTAGTTTTTAACTCTTGGTCCTGTCCAACACCATGTATGTGGTTATTATGGATTAATAAAGTTCTATTCTATTCTGTTCTAATACAAAAACTATAAGTTTGATATTCAAAGTTGAGCGCTGCTCCAAAAAATAACTACAATTTTGTTCAGAGACTTTTCAGTAAGATAATTCATAAATTCTTTTCTAAATCGGATATTATGATTACATTGTCAACTTTCAAAAATCCAAGATATCGGCTACTATACATTTTGCTTGAGAATTAAAAATTTTAAAATAAGTGAGTCTAAATTTTTTTTAAGTCAAGCTTTTACTCAAATGCAATGAATATTTGGAAATTATTTCTTTAGACATGTGACGCACAGGTCATTCTGTAACAGGCTTTTGTAGGTAATTATTATTGTGCTACTCTTTCAATTGTTGAACAGCCAAAAGTTTTTGATTCGAGCAATTTGGGGAAGTATTGAAATCCAACTAAGTTGATCGTTGTTAGTCACAGTAAATATGAAACATTTAGTTTCAACATTCAAAAACATATATGAGGGAACAAAACATTGGACACAATTGAGATGAAAACAAATTGCAGGAAATAATAGTCACACATGTTTTAGTTTACTTGAATATGACGACGACATGAAGACGACATCCCAAGGAAGAATTCATAAATGGATAGAGTTTATTAATCCATTTCCTATATGGGACAAGTCGTAGTTTTATGTATATCGATACTGACACAGTAAAGTAAATATGAGATATACATAGAAATCTCGAAGTATAGATAGAATATGAGGAAACAGGACATTTGAATAAAATTGATTAGATTGACAGATAATTTCATGTAGGTAAGTTCTCGACCTCGATGGAAATGTATGTCTGTATGAAACTATAAATATAAAAAAATAAGAAAAGATTTGCTTTCGAGGGCTTAGTCATATAAAAAAATATATACATAAATATAATAAAGAACATAGTAGGTGCACCACTGCGACAAGAACATTTAAAAAACAAATACAATTTTTATTCAAGTGTGAATTCATTTAAATTTTCTAATAAAAAAGTTGATTTTTTCTTCAAAGTGTTAGGTGACACGTTCTATATATCATTTGGCAATTAATGATATACGAGGATATATTGATATCTAGTTATCCTAGACCAGGGGTGGGATTATGAACACTCGATAAGAGAGCTGTCACGATACGTAGGCTAGAACGATGGTTGTTCCCGATTCGAAACGAAGTCGAAATTATGAAATTTCTTTGAATAGAGGTATAATGGAATAATATCTACCATATAGAGCATTGATATCGACTCAAGTTGCAATATATTTTGAATTGTATTCGTTTTTATAATTGATAAAATCTGACATATGTCAAACTTACTACGGATCGAGTGTTCGTAATTGCACCCCAGTTCCCTGCATGAACAAAATATTGCGTTGCCATAGCAACGAACAATAACTCATTAGAAGTGTAATTGACTACGTTTATCTGGACGATCTCTATCCGCTTCAAATTCAATAGCATTGAGTCGAGTGAAACCACCCTTCAGTTTATATCGCAATATTTAAGTGGATCGAAGAATCCTATTCTTCAATCCGATTGAAAAAAGCTAACTTCACAGCAAAATGTCGAATTTCGTAACCTTAAATTTCTTGTGTTCTGCGAATTAAATCACGAATCGTTGTTCTGTGGATCTGCTCTCTTCTTTGGACCATACGTTTCTTTTCGTAATTATTATTTTGCTCTCCATTTTGAGAAAGACAATTGTCAATATAAACACTAATCTGAATTTGACTACTTTTACATGTCATTTGTCAATTTCAAACTCGTTTATCTCGTAATTTCACTTCTCTTCAAGGCGATCGGTTGGGTCCAATCCTATATTTTATGGTATTGACTTGAGTGATTCAATCCAATCCGAACACTGTATATATCGATTAGGTGCATCGGATCCAGTCAAGTCAAACCCATTTTCAGCGGATCCAAAGTTGTGAGATAAATGTAGTCATTGTAAAGTTTGACGTCAAAAACGTAAACCAGAGTTACGCAATAAATTAAAAGGAAAAATATACTCACCGAAATTGTAAAAATCGAAAAATTGGAGTAACGAGCCATCATCAAGTACGTGTATTTAAAAGGATTAAGAGGAAAGCACATTTACGAAGATATGGAAGGGAAAATATCGATGCAGTTCATGACAAGATTTTAACAGACCGTCGAATTGGGCTAAAACGGATATCTGGAGCACTGAATATTTCATACGAATGCGTTCATCATATAGTTCACGTCAATTTGGACATGAGAAAAATTGCTGCAAAATGGATCCCCAAATGTTTGAATGTTGACCAAAAGCGTGCAAGGGTAGTAGCATCGCGTTCGATCTGTGCTCGATTTGAAAACGATGTAGACTTTTTAAACCGAATTGTTACTATGGATGAGACTTTTACATTTCTTCGATCCAGAAACAAAGCAACAATCGATGGAATGGCGACACTCCGGTTCTCCAAGACCTAAGAAGTTTCATGTTCAAAATTCTGCTGGAAAAGTTCTTGCTTCAGTTTTTTGGGATTGCCATGGAGTAATCATGATTGATTTTTTGGATAAGCGTAGAACAATAACTGGAGATTACTATTTGACATTACTGACCACTCTACGGGAAAAAATTAGAGAGAAAAGACGTGGAAAGCTTTCCAAAGGTGATTTGTTTTGGCAGGACAACGCCATGCAAAAAATTCGTGATTTAGGGTTTGAATTACTAGAATACCCCTTATTCAACAGATTTGGCTCCGTCTGACTATTATCTCTTTCCTCTACTGAAAAAAAGTTTAAAAGGTCGTAAATTTTCTTCCAACGAGGAGGTAATAAAAGCTGTGGAGGTCTGGTTTGCAGAGCAAGAAGAAACATTTTTTTTGAAAGGTCTAGAGACGTTGCAGGTTCGCTGTAATAAATGTATCTAATTAAGAGGAGAATATGTTGAGTAATAAAATATTTTGACATTGAAATTTTGTTTGGTTCTATAGTATGCTAAGAATTTTTCAGTATATCCTCGTAGGCGAATGGCAACAAATTTAGGAGATTTTTCATATTAAGCGTCTTTGTGTAGTAATCGTATTTTTATTCCTTGTATTATAATTATGCATTTCAGCTCTAATTTGAAGGAGTCCTTTGTTTTCATTAATATGTGTTAATATTTTCAAAATGAACAAACTGGAAAGTGAGTCGATCATTTTCCCAAGAATTTTGTCGAACTGGCCAACACCAAAGCATACCGAATCCTAATGGCGGGACCTCCCTGTAGGTATATCAAGGAGCCACCGAGGCACTTTATTTATTATATGTAACGAAACAAGTTGTATTAACACACCGGTGTACTTCGCGAGCACGTAATAAAAATAAAATCCTCAATTAATGAATATCGAGATTTATTGCATTTATCCTCGTAAATAATGGTAGCTGCAAATGGTAAATTCACCCACACTCGCCATTTGTAATAAGCAATAAAAGATAATTAATTAATACGAGTATCTAATTTACGATCAGGCGAACATCTCCTGGTTAGGGAAACGTAATTCATCGTCCGGCTTCAAAAGATCCACTAAATCATCCTCTGTATTTACTATGCGTTTCATTTAATGCAACTGAGGTGAGTAATGAGAATGAAGAGGATAAATCAGTGAGATCCAAGTGAATACTGAAGAATTTCATTTGGTATGGATACACGCATTAAAAGAATTTATTTTCAAAAGTTAGTGTCTTTACAAAAACTTTATGTTGAATGCTAACGAGGGAAAATCGTGGGAGATAGGTGAAAGTATGAGGGGATGGTTCAGAGAGCTAGGAAGAAGAACAATGAACAGAAATAGAAATCAGAATTAGAAAATATATTGTCATTGATAAGTCAACATTTGATAACGGTATACGTGCAGGGATATGAATATGGATATGTCATCTGTATGTTCCTGTTTCTGTTTAACGGGTAGTTTAACGGATAGTACAGATGTGAAAGAAGTTGACAAATCCCTAAAAAAGTCGGAGTCGCTTCTATCTGGGCTATTGCAATTTGGGCTATTGTAACCGATTACATGTATTGTCAACTAGATCTTGAACCAGAAATTGCAAAGATAATCCTGATTTTTGTAGCTGATGCACAGAGAGGAAAGACTGCAGCAGGTTCATGCACAACGTTGTTCATCACAGTGTAGATATTTTACACAATTGTCCATTCTTTCATCATACACGTTTTATGAAATTCAATAAATATTTGTGCGCAAGTCAATTTGTATAATATTCATGCACTTCCACATTGCCTAAAAATATACAAAAATATGCACATATACCATAACACAACTTATATGGAAAACATCTACAACGCATTGAACTCAGCTTACACCCGTTGTGCACTTTCTATTTGATATGCACAAATTGTATACTATTTCAACACAATTGTGTAATTTGCCACAACTTGGCCAAGGCGTCGTCTCACTCTACTAAATACGCATGCGCGGCATGTGCACTAGTCGCATAACGAATGTCCAAATACTCCACATGTTCAGTCCATCATTGTTTGATTGTTTTATGCTGATCGAAGGGCGAAGCTGGCTAAGCGTACTTACGTATTATTCATTAGAGAGTTGAAGTGATTACAGTACGTGAACCTTCACGTAGACGTTAACGTACGAAATATAACGTTTACGGGTTGTTATGAAATTGAGTTGAAGTTGAACAATGGTTGAACGTATGACAACCGTTAACCCTAACATATTAATTTGTGTTTATTTTGTTTTTATGCCGTTTTCTATGAACAACTGGAAGATGAACTCTACTTTGCGAATCTTTTTTGATTTTGACCATATACCTCCCTTGCCAAATAAAATCAAATTCTTCCGGAATTGGCTTTTCGAAATGTTCATTGTTTTAAATAAAGCGAAATACCGAGAAAGATCATCAAAAATACATTGAAGAAATGACGATTGATGTAAAATTGTAAATATTGCTTTGTCACTTTTTGAGTTTATGGCTTTAAAGTCAAAATTCGCTCATTCGGAACTCATCGGTGTGATTCGAATATTCTTCGATTCACGTGCGTTGATTTTTAAGGTATCCGTGTGAGACCGTTAGGTTACGTATGCCCGTAAACCTATTTTCAACGTTAACGTGAATGGCTGACGAATGCGCATGCGTAGATGTCAATTTGTACGTTAACGTTTACGTTCATGGTAGCACTCCAACTCTCTATTATTTGCTCATGTGTATGTGGAATGTCATTATCAGTGGGATGCTGACCAAGTTGAACTCCCATGATTTTTTCAATGATTTTAGATAGTACAGGGAAAATTCTTATGGATCTAAAATCATTGAAATTTTCCGGCTTATTTTTGTTCACAACGGGATGAAATATTTCTACAATGAAGAAAAATAACTACTTACTAAACATTCATTTATAATGTGAGTTATAAAGAGAAATATTAGAGGCAGCATTTTCAAAATGGTTATATTCAAATCATCAGTGCCATATGATTGTGTTTTTATATTCTTTATCATTCTCATAGGCTCCGCTTCAGATGTTCTCTTGGAAGCAAAAGTCATAAAAATGCCATTTTCCACATTTTTGAAAAGTAGTGTTCAATAAAAAGACCACTCATGATATCGTCATCAGTTGATATGTTAATTAAATGATTATTCAAAGAATTTACATTCTTGGGAGCTTCAGGTGTATGACTTCATTTCTTGTAGTTGTAACACAAATTGTTTTCAGTTATTTCTACTGCTATTTCATGTCGGAGTTTTTTTATTTATGATTAAGGTATGTTCTTTGTTTTATTTATTGCAGATTTGGTAAAGTTCCTGAGCTGTTCGTCATAAGTCCAGTGATGTGCTGAACAAGAATTTTTAAATCTTTTGAGAGCTTTGTCTCCCAACTTTTGCCTTCTTGCTTCTTCCCAGTTTGATATGATACTATATCGCCAATTGTTATCGAATATGTTAAAATATAATTATCTAGTATGCCATGGGTTCTACAAAATTGCATGTCAATGAATGCACATTCAACTTTGATAATTCCTTATTTTCATGCATTCAAAGCAATCAAGAAAATATTTGCATACATATTTGTTTGTATCAAGCTTTAATACAATATTAAACGTGAGTTGTAGGTTATCGTAGAAAAAGTATTGTATGCAACTTGCACAAAAAGGCAATTTCGCACTCGCTTATAGGAATTTCGGTTCGTGCTCGGCTCCTTTTAGTTTTGTTTCCTGTCTTGTTAATTTTGATACGTAGTAATTTATAATTAGGTAGATTTAAAATGTGAATTCAATCGGGATGCAAGAATTCGATTAATTCATATAAATTATTCGAAAAATAAAAAACATACCACACTCACAATTTAGACCAACCCAAAGGGCGTGCCTACTCCGATTGAATTCACGATCTGCTCGCACTTTTGATATGCACATAATGAAAAATAAAAATTATTCGCAATACGTGAGCCTTTATTTCAAGGTGTGAATGAACGTGTGGAATAAAATAATAAATATAAATAAAAAGCGGGGCAAGGCAATAGCTTTTGGCGACAGCGGCATCGTTGAAAGAGTATAATAATTAAATATCATATTAGCATCCCTCAACGACCCACGGATTCACACGATTTGATTCATCCCATGCGTGTACATGTCAGTGGCGGCGTGAGAATGATGTAATGATTAGGTATACACGAATTTTTTTCTGAATATTGAATATTTGTCATTCATTTATCTCAATGTTATTGCTATATTCATGCGTAACGATTTATTAGTAAATAATTCATTATAAATTATGAGGAGTCTGTCTGTAATAAAATTTGAAACCAATAGAATTAATCGGGTTTTATAAGGCGAGCGGAACAGGCAGGAACATGGCAGGTAGCAACATCATATCGGCTGAATCTTGGTTTCATATTGTGCCATATTGTGCCAATATTGTGAATGATAAAATAATATTAGTCCAATTTGGGTGAACATTCAAAAAACAATATTATGTTAATAATATTGTTAGAATATTGGTTGAACCGGTTCTGATTGTAAATTGTCACATATAATAATGGGTTGAATAATTTCTACCAATATCGATACTACAATATTGTCAATATACGGGGTATATCTTGACGAGTTAACGCGATCTATATATAGAAAACTAAAAGTAGGGCGATTCTGAAAATTGGTAGTATGGGTGAAGAACTAATGAAGAATTCAACTAAAATATTTTCGTTGATGTGACGTTTCCGGTTTCACCGGAAGTGATGTCATCTTTGCTATTTTTGACGGCACATCCTATATTTCACCTCGTTTTTGAATTCTTCTCATGATTTACATACTAACTCATGTATCATACCCTATTCCCAAAATGAAACGTTTTCGAGTTATTCGAGTTTCTTTAGAAGCCCCTCGAACAACGTCATTTCCATGTAAATTAACATTTAAAAAAATATGCAGTGAGTGAATCGTGATTATTGAAGGATGAACGGATCACGCACTATTTTCACATCCACTGAATAATCCACAGGGTGCGCAAAAATGTGGGTCCAATAAGTGACTGAGAAAAATTAAAAATCTCAACATTATTAAATGAGAACCCCCTGTTTTCCTTCAAGGTTCAATTCTATTATGAAAATGAGACCTAGTTACAATACACTTCCCTATACCCAAAACATTTGGAGATATTCCGCAATAGAAGTTATTTTCACGCGAGGATTTACGTTTTCACCCCCCAATTTTGTTTGATAAAATTTTATTATTGCCTAATTTTCATTGAATATGCCATGAAGGAAATAATCTCATATTCAAGACGAAAATCATAATTAGAAGAAACAACAATATCCAATTTAGTTTCAATGCTAAACAAAAAAGGGTGTGACACTTTTGTTAACCTCTTTTTTTATTGCAATAAATGTTCAAATACGTTGCCTTCAACTTCTATGCATTTCTCACTTCTCCGTATGACGTCTCCTACAGCTCGTCTTATAATGTCCGGTGGAATAGAGTTGAAAGCAGTACGAACTCTCTGCTGAAAAAACTTCTTTTGTAGTTGGCGTATGAGAATACACCTCGTTTTTTATATAACCCCAAATGAAAAAATCCATAGAGGTTAAATCGGGTGAACGCGGTGGCCATAATTGAGGACCATCGGTTCCAAACCATTTGTCATAAAAAGTTTCATTCAAATACATCTTCACCATCTGATGATTATGTGGAGGTTATGCTCCATCATGTTGATACCAAATTTATCTATGGTCAGCGAGCGTCAGTCGTTCCAAATGATCCGTATTGAGATTTTTCAAAATATCTAGGTATCGTTCACCTGAAAATAAAATTCCCATTTGAAAAAGTTGAGATTTTTTATTTTTCTCATTCACTTATTGGAACCACATTTTTGTTCATCCTGTGGATTATTCAGTGGATGTGAAAATGGTGCGTGATCCATTCTACCTTCAGTATTCACGATTCACTCACTGCAAATTTTTTTAAACGGTAATTTACATAAAAATGACGTATGTTCGAGAGGCTGCTTCTGTCACTTTTTCAAAAAAAAACTCGAATAACTCAAAAACGGTTCAGTATGGGTATGGAGTATGATACATGAGTTAGAATCGAAATCATGAGGAAAATTCAAAGATGAGGTGGAATACAGGGTGTGCCATTGAAAATAACAAAGATGACGTCACTTCCGGTGAAACCGGAAACGTCACATCAACGAAAATACTTTAGTTGAATTCTTCATTAGTTCTCCACCCATACTACCAATTTTCAGAATCGCCCTACATTTAGTTTTCTATATAGTCAAGATATACCCTGTACAGCATATTACAAACACCCTTATTCTAATTGTTGGCACCTGTTCGATGACTCCCGTGTTCCTTCCAAGATTGATTCTCTCATCTCCCAGGCAGCATGTGTCATTCTCTATGAGAAAGTTGATAATCTGAATTCTGATGGTGTTGTGGGTTTTTCCGGGTTTTCCTGCAACTGAAACAGCAACTGCGCCATCACTTTGAGTCCCGGACTTCAATCAAGATTTTTATTTTGACATTATTCTACAGTGACCGCCAAAATGTATGTACCATATGGGAAAAATTTTTATTATTGGAGTATTGGAAAAAAATTTCTGGGGAAAAGTTTGTGCATGTCCGATAACCTAAAAATCGATTTTGACACATGTCACATGATCGCTAGAATGGCGGCAAAATGAAAAAAATTGTAATGCAAAGGCAAAAAAAGGGGTAAGATGGCAAGATATCAAAAAAAGTTATTTGAAAAAGTCACTTAGAATTCAATTCGATACACATAAACGAAGTTTCAAGAGATAATTCAAAAAAATTGAAAATAGCAATTTTTTAAAAATATTTTCCCATCTATTTAAAAATATAATTTTTTTTTCTTATGAATAGCTTGACTATACTGAAACATTTGCATCTTAATGATAATGACAAAACTTTCTCATTTTCTCCACACCAGAGGGCACTAAATTGAAAAAATGGGAATTTTTCAGAACCCTTGCTGTTACATCGGTTCGTATCTAACAGTTATATCCGAATTCCACGACCATTGTGATGACATGACACTCCAAAAACATGGTAATTTCCAGATTATAATCAAGTTCCGATGATAATCGTGCATGAGCGTTTCACTTCGCACATAAACTTGAGAATAGTGCGTCAAATTAAAGATTCTTAAAGTTTATGTGCAAAGTAAAACGCTCATACAGCATTATTATTGAAACTAGATTAAAATCAGGAAACATGGTGTTTCTAGATTGCCATATCAACACAATAGTCTTGGAATTCTGATATAACTGTTAGATAAGAACCAATGTAACAGCGAGGGTTCTGGCAAAAACCAATTTTTTTAATTTAGTGCCCTCTGGTGTGGAGAAAATGAGAAAGTTTTGTCATTATCATTAAAATGCAAATGTTTCAGTATAGTCAAGCTATTCATAAGAAAAAAAAAAAATATTTTTAAATAGATGGGAAAATATTTTTAAAAAATTGCTATTTTCAATTTTTTGAATTATCTCTTGAAACTTCGTTTATGTGTATAAAATTGAATTCTAAGTGACTTTTTCAAATAATTTTTTTTGATATCTTGCCATCTTACCCCTTTTTTGCCTTTGCATTGCAATTTTTTTCAATTTGCCGCCATGCTAGCGATCACTTGACATGTGTCAAAATCGATTTTTAGGTTATCGGACATGCACAAACTTTTCCCCGGAATATTTTTTCCAATACTCCAATAATAAAAATTTTTCCCATATGGTACATACTTTTTGGCGGTCACTGTATAGTTGAAACGCTTTAGTATTTTTTAAATCAATTTTTATATCTCTGTAATATTCTCAATAAATAGTTGTGTTTTGTACACGTCTAGCGAATAGCAAAATTGCAAAGCGGTTAGCAAACAAGTTGAATAAGCACTGACCTTGATCCATGTATAACGGCGTAGGTTGCAGCTGCAACTTTCAACTTCATACCAACTCCAGGCGGAGAAAGTTCTAATGGACTGTATCTTAAGCACAGAACACAAAGCATAAAAAGCGGTGGAGAGGTCAGCGTGTAGAGCTGTCTAGAACACCTCGTCTCTTGACACTGTCTAGGTTTCACATGGAGTGCCATGACGTTTTCCACGCGCACGCGCTTGGTCAAAAATGGTGTGAAATTCAACTTGTGTAGTTCGATTGATATATTTACTGAATTAACAATTAAGAATAAAAGTAAAATAGAATTCTTTCAATATCCAAAGACAATACAGAACATAAAATGAGGGGAGATCAAACAAGTTGTCATTGATTTGCTATTTTTGAGATCTCAAATTCCGTATTATCAGTGAGTGACAATTCCGTATAAACTGAAGAGCATCCTCTGAAAAATCGCACTCCACCCAACATCCATATCGAATGACACGGAGGCGGATTTATTCGAGGCGCTCTCCCAATAATTGTGTTACCAATTGTACCCACGCCACGCCACGCTGAAGAAACGACTTGAATGCAAATCGAAGAGAACTGAGAAGAGAGCTCAGTTGCCATTGAAAGAAGATACCGTCGGTTCCCATTATCTTCCTCGAGCAATAACTCCGGCCAATTATATTGTAGGCCCTTGGATTGCATGCAAATTCAATGCAGCAACATAAATTAGTCTCATTACCCACCGTATTTATTACGTAAGCCGTGAGATATTATTGTTACGTCCGCGCACATGTTGCATGTTTATTATTTTCCGGGACTGTGGCATTGCAGACAGAGTTGTCTATACTGATAGTCTATTACTGAGAGAAAAATATCTTTCAAATCGATATCATCTAGCAAACAAGAACAAGTTTTTGTTTGAAAAGTTGACACTTCAAGTTTTCAGTTTGAAGCTGAAAAATGAGGTTTGTTCTAACTAAAAGCATTGTTTATATAGAAGAACCTTATGGGATTATAAATGGATCAAAATGGATGCGACATGTAGATGGCGACAGTGAGCTCGCATCCAAGTCATGTCGTAACTTGATTGAAACAATGGGACAGCCATTAAAATTGGGGGTTTTTTGAAGGAACCTGCATTAAAATTACATCAAATATCCATGTATGTAACTAATCACGCTAGATGTCACTCGCGTTTGGATCCAATACCTTTTCCACAGGCATTAGCTGCTTTCCATTCAACTGAAGGAGCTCCTCAGAGCTACCCAGAGCGTAATACCCCGCGTTCCATTTAGTGGGGTTGCAAGCACCGGAGCTGCACCGGTTGACATTCCCCTTGCCCCTCGAGCACCAGCCGTTAAATAGGTGCAAGAAGCACAAAAGCAACAAAAGTCAGAAGCGCGAAAATCGGCGAAAACAGTTGTGGTGAAAAAGAAAGTCAAAAGTAATTTTTAATTGTATCCACTTTCACTGCCAAGTGCTGAAATATTGTAAACATGGATCAAGCCGAGCAGTGTAACAGAGAATTGGTTATTTACGATCCTATTACTAAAAACAATTATGCATTGATTCCCAATCAACAGGATTTTGATAGAGCACAAACAGGTTAGTTTTTTCTGGAAGCCTTTCCAAATTATCTGATTTTATCAAAGAAACTCTGTTTTGTTTATAGATCAGTATTACCTCAATACCCTATTGGATTATGCCAGAAATAATGAAGATGATTCAAATGACAAAGTAACGGCACCAGAGAGTGAATCTGAATCATCTGAGAAAGTGAAAAGTTCAACTTCATGGGGATATGATGAAACAGTTGCATTGATTAAATCTATGGAAAATCATAAAAGTGATCTGAATCATTTCAAGAAGAGAAAACAGGTGTATGAAAACATTTCAAATGACCTGTTGAGTGCAGGATATATCTTTGATGCCACTATGTGTCAAAATAAATGGAAAAGCCTTACTAGAAGTTATTCAAAAAGCAAAGACCAAAAAACAAGAACTGGTGTAGGACCTTCCAGATTTCTGTTTTATGAATTAATGGATGCAGTTTTGGGTTCAAAATCTACCAATAACTGTGATCATTCAATCAATTCAAGTGATACCAAAGCTAGTGAAGAAAGCAGTATTGATAATGTAGGACTTGGACTAGACACATCAAGCAGCAGTGATAGTGTCAATGTTGAAACAAAACAAATGGAGACAAAGCAAACTGGTAGATATAAGAATGATATAAAGCTCAAGAGAGAATACATGGAAATGAAAATGGAAGAATTTTCAAAAAGGCATAGAGAACATGAAGAAAAAATGGCTCTAGAGCAGGAGAAGATAGAATTGGAGAAGAAAAAGATAAAGTTATTAGAAGAATACCTAAAGAACAAGCAATAAGAAGTGTTACAAACATAGACTGAAAAAAACAGGATAACGTTTAGTGGTTGAAAATCAGTATTAGAGACAAGAAAGTATTTTTATTTTATGTTGATTATACAGTAAAGTATTGTGAACAATTTGAAATTTTCATAAAAATTCGTTGACAACTAGTGGTTCAGGTTGATTGAAATCCCCAATAACATCTTCTAATGAATCTCCATTATCAATGCATATGTTATGTAACACACATGCAGTAATAACTAATTTGGAACATATTTCTATACTGAAGTTGTCTAACTGTTGAATTCTTCTAAACCTTCCTTTTAATAGTCCAAAGGTATTCTCCACAACTACAAGGGATAAAGAATGCCTAGTATTAAATTGTCTCTCATGTTGGTACAACTGGCCAGTATCTATGAATAGAGTAATAATCCACTAGACTAGGGTAAGCACTATCGCCTAATAGTCTGCATCCACCCATTATATTTGGGTCTTCTATAATTTTACTATAAATTGCAGACTTTCTCAAAAGTCTAGCATCATGAATGGATCCAGGTTCACCACAAAAAACATCAATACATTTTTTTTCATGCTCAACAATGCCTTGTAATAGTATGCTGTGATAGCCTTTTCTATTTATATAGGAATCCTGATCGACTTTGGGTTTCAATATTTCGATATGGCTACCATCAATAGCACCTATAATATCAGGAATATTGGATTTAACTCTGAAACCTTCAACAATTACAAGTTTTCGTTCAGCTGAAGGCCACGTTATAATTATGTTTTTGATTGAAAGAAAATACTCCACAACCCTCAACAATATACGATGTGCACAACTCAGGGATACATTAAATCGATCAGATACTTTGCGAAAAGTTTCTTTGTTACTCAACTACCATAGGCTCAGTAACACACTCTTTTCGCTGGTTACATTATCTCTGCCTTTTTTGTAGATAGGTTTCTGATTTGATGTTTCAAATAGACCTAAAACGATATAAAAATCTTCATTTACAGAAATCAAAATGAAAGTACCCACCAACTAATTTGTATGCTGTACTCCGGTACATTCTAAAATGGTCTTTGAATTCATCATGACTATATTACTGTATGATATCTTCCACATATCTGAGAATTTTAACCTTCTTAGTAGGCTTCCCATATTCCTCATCCGAAGATTCAAAAATCCAGCTATCACAACTGGAGTCAGAACTAGATACTTGATCAAAATTAGTTTCTACGATTGCCTACGGATTATACAGAATATTATGCTCGAATCTCCTAAAATTCTTTATGTCATACTTTCAGCAGTACTTCCTCCATATTCCCATATTCTTTAAAAATCCAAGTCACACACATCAATATTTCAAATTCTAATTTATAACGGTAACACTGTGAATTGAATGACAGAATACAGAACAGCAAGGTCACATAATGCGTTCCATTTATAAGTGTTGCTCCGAACGCCGGGGCTTGAAGCTCTGGGGCTTAACACTCCTAAATGGAAAACGCCTATTGACTAACAATCTTCTATTTAAACAATGCTAAAAGTGAGTAAAACTGAGTTTTTAATGTTTCACTAAAATCCGAATTGTTGTAGAAACTTTAAATTTTGGAGATTACATACTCTACTAAAGTTAATTTCGTGTTCCTGATTGCGCATGGTTTATAGTTAAACAGTACGTGGTAAGTAGTTTTTCATAATATAGTCTGAAGACTTATGTTAGGTCTTCCGTTTTGGTAGATTTGATAATAATTTTAATTGTCTTTTCGTGTTGATTTACCGCCATATTTGTTTCTTTGTGCATTGGGGATGGTTGGCATATTTGAAACGGGGCAGGTTGGCAGTGAGCCAATCAACCCAGAGTATTAATTTGTTGAAGAATTAATTCTATAAAAATCATAGATATAACATTCTTTTTAATAAAATTGGATTTTTTTCGACCGATAATTTTAATTGATTTAAGATTATCTGTTTTTAAATGAAATGAGAAACTATAAGCTTAAAACTGATAGGTCTACAGTAAAGAAAAATGTTATTCAGCAAGCAAAAAATTAGATTAGATTTATGTATTAAAACAGCAAGACAAGCCACATTTGATTTTACCATTCCATATATAGAACCCTACTTCGATACTGTAAACAGAACAAAGTAACACAAGAAGCGCAGTCAATTAGAATGGGCTATAAAAAACAGACAGGTAAACAATTATTTTCTTAACGAAAATTTAATATTATTTTCATAGTTATTTTTTTTCTGTTACGGATATTCACAGATGAACAAGAGAGGTGTCTTGCACTAATGGCTATACTTCACTGTATACCTGCGGGAATTGTGATTCAGACGATGATTTTTTAGATTTTATCTTTTTTTTGTGTGTTCTCACTTTTTTGTGTGTTCTCACTTTTTTGTGCGTTCTAACTTTTTTGTTGTGTTACATTATTGTTTTTTTGTTCCCGCTAACCCCAAAGGTTGTACCAACCAACCCTAAAGGTTGTGCCAACCAACCCCATAGGTTGTGCCAACTAGCCCCGTAACCGAGGTTGGTTGGCAGGAAATTTTGTGTGTGCATAAGGAGTTGCCAAAACTTTATATTTGAAATTCTAACGTAAATGGTTATATATGTATAATGGTAGCCAACACTATAGGCAATATTATGCTGTATAGATCAAATTAAAAGTAACAAAAAGAAACGATGAAAAAAATTCAGATTAGAAAAGTTTGCCAACTTAGACCCGGTGTCCCCTATGAACTCATGGTGAGAAATTATCCTTTCTGTATAAATTCATGGTTTGAACTTATGGTGTCTGGTGTGAATTCCCATCTTCACAGTCCTCAGTTATTTACAGTTCAGTTAATTATAGGACACTTGACTGGTAGAATGATTGCCAAATCTATTAGATTAGTTAGTTTAGCCACTACTTTTGTTGTATTTATATTTGTTCAATATATTCGTATTATGAAGAAAGATGTTATTAGGCTCTTATAGGTGTAATAATTTCCCCCTTCCTTTGTGGAAACTTCGAAAGTGAAAAATTTGTAACAGATAGTGAAAAATACATGAAATTTCGAAAAAACTTCCAAAGTTTTTTGTAGTGTTTTCCGTTTTCTGTACATATACCACAAATAATGACCCACACTCAGTATTACTTATTTGATATTCCACCCATTACAAAAAAAAATTGTTTGAAGTAATGAAAAAACTTTCAATTCCCATAAAAATCGTTCTACTAACACGATGAATACAAATGAATCGAGTGGGGGCGTTCTTATTCGTTATGTAGTCCGAATTATCATATCGTTTAAATTACCATACGATTGAGATAAGAGATTTGTGATTTAAGTTGCAACAATTAACATACGAGCACACTGGCAATAAGTACACAGATAACAACTTCATTACGTTATCCGACAGCTTCTTCAAGAGTTCGAGAACCCAGTGGTTCTCTTTTGAGTACCTTGAATGTTCGATTTTGTTTAATGCAGTGGTACTGGAAAAACATTGATTCAATAATTTTTTTTCGATTTATTGTAATTC
This sequence comes from Chrysolina oricalcia, assembly GCA_944452925.2. Lineage (NCBI taxonomy): Eukaryota > Metazoa > Arthropoda > Insecta > Coleoptera > Chrysomelidae > Chrysolina > Chrysolina oricalcia. The sequence continues at coordinate 12,167,093 of OX101818.2, read as the reverse complement.
TATTGACACAATTTATTTTAATTTTTTTGTCTGATGCATTTGTGATGTGAAACAGAATGTGAACTTCCAAAATCACTGAAGAATAATGATAATAATCTTTGGTTCTGAGATTAGATTCCTTGTTACATAAAAGAAGAAATCGGGATTTGTTAGTGGAGCCATATATTTGGATGTTCTCTTCCTTTTCATTGTCTGTGAAAAACTTAAAGGACATAAATATTTTTCAGTAATATTGCACCACTTCACGACATATTGTTGATTTAATATATCTCGATTTTTCCAAGACGTTTGACAAGGTTCTACGAATCAAGCTACTTCTCAAACTTGAACAGTTCGGAATAAGAAGTCAACTGTTCGACTGGTTCGAAGCAGTTCTTTCTGACAGGGTTTTCGAAGTAAGGGTTGGTTCCACTGATTCTGATCTACAACAAGTCATTTCTGGAGTTCCACAAGGTTCTGTTTTGGGACCTACTTTCTTCTTGACATATGACTCAGATCCGTCGACTGTCAGACCACGCTTTTTTCGTAGGCGACAGCAAGTTCTTTGGAAATTTCCTAACTAGTCATGCTGATCTTCAGTCTGATCTTATTTCCGTGCGAAGGTGGTGTGAAACTTGGTACATACATCTGAATGCTCACAAGTGTGTTATACATCGGTTATAATAACCCAACATTCGATTATCTTTTGAACAACAAATTGATTCCCGAAGTAGAAAACCATAGTGACCTGGAAGTTATATTCAACGAAAAACGCACTCTGCTGCTAACCAAGTGACAGCCGTTGTTAAAAAAGCTGACACACGTACGTATCTACTTTACAAATGTTTCGTCCATCCTGATACGAAACTCATCAGTAAACTTTATACAGCATATATTCGCACCCACCTTGAATATGCTATCCAAATCTGGTCCCCTTACTTGGTAAAAGACATCCAATTCCTTGAGAGGGTCCATCGCAACACCACCAGAATGGTAGGAGGATTCAACCAACTCTCCTGCGACCAACAACTATCCCAGCTCAATCTACCCTATCTGAGTGAAAGACGTACCAGAGGCGAAATGATTCCAACCCACCGAATACTGCACGTTGACTTCTCTGTAGATCTCGCGAGCTTATTTTTACGACAGGTAGATATATAGTAGGTGGCGTGCAAAGAGAGTAACAGGAGGGTCTAATAAGCTCTATCCAATCAGAATCATGTAGCATCAACGCGTCAAAGTGACGGACATGAGTACAGAGTTGAACTCGATCAAGGAAACAAAACTGTCAACTATAAGTCTCATATACCAAGAGAGCGGAGTGCGTTTGTCCGTCACTGTCCCATTGGTGTCCCAATGCCTTATGGGGATTGAACTCTCCTAGTCAGATAACGTTTAATGTCTTTGGGTTGCGTGGACATCCTTTGAAATTGAGGCAGGAATCCGTTCGAACAACTGCACGTCAAAAATACTATTCAAACAGAATCATCACGAAGTGGAGTACTCTACCCCCAGAGGTCGTGACAGCACCAAGTATAGTACAAGAACAGTACAGTACAGTTTCAAGAACACAAAGGATATGCCTCTGCCCTTGTATTTGATCAAATGAATGAATGAAATGAAATAAATAAGTATTACCTTTGTTAATTTTCAAAGGTACATAACATAGGCGGTAGATTTCTCTCTTCTCTAGCTCATCCAAGCAAAGAAGTAGCTTCTCTAATCCAGTCCTGGGAAAAATATCTACACTCAAAGAAAAGAAGAACAGTGAAAATTATGCCACGAATTGTGGCAATTTCACAAAATCAAGAATTCAAGTAACATGTTAAATGTTTCGGTTATATCTGAGATTTCAATCTCCTTCCGGTCAAGTTCAGTAAAATTTTTCAGTTTTGTCTCTATTTAATCTTGTATATACTTTCTTGTATAAACTTTAGATTATTTGTGTTGTATATGTTGGTCGGAGATTCTTGTCCGTTCAGGCATATAATCCTCCATTTATATTTGTTAGCATAGTGGGTTTTCATTTGTTGTACCGTAACCTCTCTGATCAAGCTTTGCGTTATGCTCTCAGTTCATCGAAAATTTTTGTGTTCTGTAGTGGTTAATTTTTTGCCGAACTCATCTGTCACTGCTCTTCGTTACCTCTTCTATCCTCGATATAGCTCATTTCCTTTTGTTTGGGGAACTAATCAGGAAGAATTTTTTGATTTCCTCATCCTGAAGACCTTCTTCAGGTCTTCTTGGACCCTCTCTACCCCTGAGTCGGTGTTTTTTTTCGATAAGAAATCGAGGGGCTTGATTGCCTATTTCGCGCGTCTTGTCAACAGATTTTGCCTTGCTTGTTCATTGATATTTTTCGTTTTGTTCAGCCTCATCCTCATAAGTGCCACCTTGAGACCACCCAGCTACGCATCGATCTTGGTCCATAGGTTGGACTAGGATTTTTGATTTTTAGGTTAATCGGCGTGTTCGCCATTTCCTCGTCTTTGTTTTTCTTTAAACTCCTGATAACTTTAGAAGCTCCATCCAGTACCATTTTGTTATATGTATAGACAACTCCAAACTTAAAAATATATACGGCTTATTGTCTGGGAAACTATTTATTCCATTATATACACTCTAGGTCTTTCCAAAATATCAGGTGCCCCGAGCCAAAAAACCTTTAAAAGCAAACCTTGGTTCGATCATCAGTGTGTAGCACTGAAACATCAGACCATAAAAGATCTCAATGCCTGTAAAAACGAAATTTTTTCAGCAGAGCCCAAATCTAAATATTTAGCTTCGAAAAAGCAGTATAAACAACTGTTAAAATATAAAAAGAACGAATATGAAGGTAATATAATTTTTTCCCTTGCCAACTGTAACAACTCTGCCACCTTCTGGAAAACCATCAAAAATGCTCGAAACCCTCAATTAGTTCCAGTCTCGTTAAATATTTACAAATGGGAAGCTTTCTACAGTGATATTTATAAAGACTACGTAATAGACAGCACTAGTTTTTTCGATGCCAGAAACCCACATTTTGATCTCCAAATTACAATACATGATATATATGATGCACTGAATAATTGCAAAAATAATAAATCCCCTGGAAGTGATAAAGTTCCTTTTGAATTTCTAAAATCCCTACCTAACAACTGGATCTTGTATTTATGTACACTTTTCAATCAAATTTTAGACAACACTTCAATTCCAAAATGCTGGTCCGAAGTTATTTTGAAGATGATTCATAAAAAAGGTCCAATCAACAACCCTTCTAACTATCGAGGCATAGCACTGGTTAACTGTATTGCTAAAGTTTTTACTCGCATTATTTACACGCGATTAATGAACTGGGCTGAAACATATAACATACTACCGGAAAGTCAATCTGGCTTTAGGCATAAAAGAGGATGCGCTGATAATGTTTATACACTCTCGTCGATTATACATTTTTCTCTCCGCTTCAAGAAGCGTAAAATATTTGCAATATTCATTGACTTCAAGAGGGCCTTTGATAGCGTCAACCATCAACTTCTCTGGCAAAAACTCTTTCAACTAGGTGTCAGTTCCCAGCTTGTCAGATTGCTCAGAGCATTTTATTCAAATGCCACCATGCGTGTGAAATCCAACGGAGAGTACACACGCGCGTTTCTTGTCTCGGAACTATTTTCCCTTTTTCTGGCTGATATCGAAGAATACTTCAAGAGCAATGGAGCTTCTGGTGTTAACATAGATAATTCGAATGAACTTCATATGCTTTTATATGCTGATGACATTGTTATTTTGAGTCAATCCGAGGTTGACGTTGGTAGAAAACTAAGACTTCTGGAAAATTACGCTTCCCTTAATCGCCTCACAGTAAATACTAACAAAACCAAGATAGTATGTTTCTCTAGAGGGCCTTATAAAACACATAGTAGTTTTTTGTTCGAAGGTCATCCAATAGAAGTTACGAATTCCTACATATATCTTGGCGTACTATTCAAATCCTCATCACTCTTTCGTGAAATGGCTACCGCATCCAATGCTAAAGCTAAACAAGCTACTGCATCTCTACTACAAGTTCTTAACAAAACTAAACTTGATTCCATGCAAACTAGGTTTCTTCTCTTCGACTCTCTTATTGTCAGTGTTATGTCTAACTGTATCCATGTCTGGGGCCTGCGCTATGTTGATATAGTTGAGCAAGTACATACACAATTCATAAAAAAGATTTTATCACTACCGTTCCATACCCCAGACTATGCAGTCAGAGCCGAATGTGGCCGTGTTAAAATTTCATATAATATTTTCAAATGGGCATTAAACTGGTTGATACATATACTTGAAATGGATGATAGTCGTTTACCAAATATGATTTTCAAACGGCAACTGCAAATTTCCAACTGTGATCCCAAATATAATTGGGTATTACAAGTCAAACCATTCTTTATCGAGATTCACGCTGACGACATTTGGGACAATATCTCTCACGAGCTTATTAAAGCGAAGAAGAAGTGTCTCCTACTGAAGTTCAAAGAAAAATTATACGAGCGGGATAGGTTACTCCTGCATCGTTCACAATTCTTAACAATGTACCATTCCTTCTCCATTTTGAATAATATGCTCCAGCGATATATCTCCCTAAATATTCCCGTTAAATATACAAGAGCCATTGCCCAACTAAGATTATGCAACTCTATATCTGTTAAATTCACCTACAGACGCTCAACTTATAATATGTTGTGGAATCATTCCACAACTGACTTTATAAACATCCTGTTCATATTTTCAATGAAATCAACATGCCATACCCATGACAGGTTTTATGTCAGAAAAATATTTTCAAAGTTTCATCCCACAAGAAATAGTCCAACAATTCCTCATTACAGTGTGAAATTGCTTCTGAAGAGTATGTTTTCCAATTCTTCCTGATGATCTTAGAAGAGTGAAATAGATTTTTGTCGACCAAAATGTATTGGAGGCCTAGCGAAAGAGATGCAATTCACGAATCAATGGAATGAGCGATTTTCTGTGAGTGATACTTCTGAATAACATTCTCCCTCATCTCATTCATAGATAAGAATCTCCAATGGAAACTGGACATTTAATAAATAATCAGCTATCTGAATGAAAATGCAAATTTTCACTTTCAGATTTTTTCTCTCAAGTTATATAGGGTCTTTCTCAATATCTATCAGATGTAGTTCAATGTCCAGCGTGGCGTTTGCCGGGGAAGTAGTTGTTTTCCGTTAGATATTACAAAAAAGTAACTTCAATTTTATCGTAGGGTTTTTTCCATTTCCAGAGGAGTCATGTATTGACTCAATTTTAGTCGCAGATGATTCCATAACTGACTTTATGAACATCCTGTTCATATTTTCAATGAAATCAACTATTTCAATATATTTTATCACTAAGGGACATGACTATTACTTTATTCTGGTCCAAGTAATCCAGGTACAGAACTGAACAAAAACCTCTACGTATTTATGATATTGCTCATATATCATCACCTCTACATTTAGATATTTCATTAATATAAGTAAAGTGAGTTGTCCCATTCGATCAGGGTGATTTCGGACTGTCGATAAATCCTTCGCTCTCTGGAAAATTAGACCCCATATTTCATTATTATCGAAACATTTTTATTGTCGTACCCATTCCCAACTGAGTTGCTGGGACAGTTAGAGACGTGTTGAATCTACTGTACATTCACTGCTCACCTTTTCTAAATTTCGTCCCTAACAGAGTATATTTCCCCACTCCGTAGGAGTAGAGTGTTTTGGCATCGACTGCTATGGTCAGTAGACACGTGTTCTGGATAGACCGTGTTACTAACTCCATACGTCACCTTAGGAGCAGCACTGTTAATTGGAACGCAATAGTGAATTGTGGAGAATTATTCCCAGCCGACAAGAGTCCCAATCATTCAGATTGTCACATCTGAAAATGAAAAAAGCCCGGCCCGGCTGGGAACCAAACCTGTAACCTCTCGGTCACCAGGCGGAAGCTTAACCACTGCGCTAATCCCCGCCTTCTTTTCAGATTGTTATTATTATTATTATCATTGGAGTTCCGTTAATGACGTACTCTCAAGCAGAGTAGAAAGCGTTTCCAAAATAGCATGTTACACAGTAGTAAACAAAACCGTTTTATCTCTATCATTAGTCGTCCATTCTACTGTTTTCGGATCATTTAAGCTTGCTACACCCACTTCCAAATCCAAAATAACTTCAGTGCCCACGTGCTAACTTTTTAATTGACAATATTGAAGTCATTATTATAATTTGACTACGATTATCACATCATTTGCATAATCATTATTCGCAGGCTATCTCTTAGATCTAATGTGTTTTATGATATCGGTAGGTGTAGAAATTTTGTCGAATGGATGATTAGGTTGAGATTTAGATCTTCCGGTCTACGTGTGTGTTCTTGTTAGTTTCCTGGAGTTTTTGTTCAAGATCATTCATTAAACATGATATTCAATGTCTATTTCGTGTCAAGAATGATCGAGTCCTCCTCCCAAGTGTTCTATATGTTATTTTGTCAGAATTATATTTTTGTCTGAATGGTGATAAATCATATAACTATTGAAATACCTAGTATTCTATTTATTTCTGCGTGTGACAAAGAATTATTTAAATATGTGAAATTGGACATATTTGGCGAGAGGACATAATTTCATCGAACAAAAATGGAGTTTCTTCGGCAAGCATCGGACAGAAAATTATTCAACAGCCCCCATACGACGCCGAATCACCCCGGTCCATATTCTTAGGCATCAGACAGAAGTCTAGGCTCAGTCGGAATGCTTTTAGTGATTCCCATAATTGTATATAGTACAGAATACACAACGGTGACCATATCGTCCATACAAACAAGCAAACAAACAATTGACATGATTCAACAAAATATTTGCTTATGTCGTAATAGTGCTATTCCACTAAATATGTTTTCATCTTGTCTTGAATTTATTTATTTTTTATGACACTTGGGAGATGACAAATCTTATTCAATTATAAGGCTTATATTCAGAATCATGACGTGTTCAGTCAGCCGATCATAGAGATTCGGAATGTGTGGAAGCCACTTATCACTCAGCGATTGAGATTTCAATAAAAACTCTGTGTCAAGATCTGTCAAGATCGGTCATCAATAATAACACTCACCAAGAAAGGTCGTTGTATCACATTTATTAACATTGATGATCTGAGAGAGACCTCATGAAGATCATAATTACATTTATAGCAAGTACATTAGTTGCATGCTATATAATAAGTATCTTATCGCATTCACACACCTGATAACGACAGTACATGTTAACTGTTGAAACGTTGTGACTCAAACACATGCAAAGAATTTATTTTCTTTGTTTCTAGACAATGATGTAGACAAAGTCCAGGAAAAGTCTACTAACACTAATACATTGTCAACTACTTTCAAACAAACATTACTTTCATTGTTCTGTTAATTTGCTTTTCTTTAAATACTCGTACATTATTGCATCATTTCATTAAAAAATTGCATTTAATATTGCCATTTTATCTTTGTATTAGTTACAAATGGGGGTATATTATACATTTACTTCCAAAAACGGGTAATTACAATTTGTTTGGCAAATAACTCACAAGATTTCGATAAAGGTTAATTGTCATTACTCACAGGTAAGTGTACTTTTGTTTTGTCTATTTTCAGCTGCCAACTTGAAAGTTCTACCTTCACCCATATGATCGCCACAGTTTTTTGGCTCTCCTGAACATTTAGACTAAAAGCATATACCCGGTTTTGGAAATAGTCGACTCACATATAAGATTCTGTTGAATAATTGTTACCAATATCGATAAAACAATATTCAGCACTATGCTGTATCACTTCCGTTATGGTTAGCGGTCAGGCGTTATCCCAACTTAATGGCAAATTGCCATTGAGTTGGGATAACGTCTGACCGCTTAACATAACGAAAGTGATAAAGCATAGGGCTGATTGTCTACATATTGTTTCCATCATTTAGAATAGAAACTGCAATCCCAATACTCCACTCGTTTTGATTCTAGGAAAACCTTTGCAATAATTTTGAAGGTTTTCATTGTATGGATAAGAACAGGTAAGAAATTGATCATTTGAATTAAACCTGTTACAACAATAATCTTAATTCGATTTTTAAAACAGAGAAATGTTTGGCTATACAATGAGAATAGCAGTAAGAAGATGTATCACTCAACTCATGTTCCCTATGATGATTCGCAAAGGGGTAGTCACCCCCACCAAGAGGATAAATTTGCATAATTAAATCCATCACTGACATGTGTCCCCCTAGAAATTAAAATCGATTAGTTTCAGCATTTCCGAAAATAATTGTAGGTGCATGAATTCATTTGTCGCCCCGGCGGAGAGGGTGTGGAAGGGGTACGTTTTTCGAAAAACATTAATGTTCATTTCAACTGACCTTGTAGAAATTTTTCGAGAGAATATTTTCAGGAAGGTGGAATATATAATAACGGATTTATAAAACCATTTGTCTCCCCGTCGGAGAGGGTGTGGTGAGGGTGAGTTTGTCGAAAATAATAAGTTATAACTTATAGGTTAGGTTAGGTTTGAACGTGAGTGGGCCCGTATCAGGCCCTCCACTGCAGCCAATGGCCTATTGTGGCTCACCCTATGGTTATATTTCTCCCATTATATTCAATCTCTTGACGAAATTGAGGAATGTATTGGCAGAACAATTTACCAGGTTTTCTGGCCTTACTGTCGTATCGCCAAATATTGAGAATCTGGTTCTGGCCGCTGCAGGGCATGTACACAGAATGTGTTTAGCCGTTTCATATTTCTCCATGCATAGCCGGCACTCTGCATCTTGTGCAAGTCCGATTTTAAGCATGTGATGTTTGAGTTTGCAGTGGCCAGTAAGCAAACCTACTATAACTCTGAGATGCGCTCTACTGAGTTCTAGCAGTTTGTCAGAATCCTGTTTTTTTCTTGTACAAGCAAAAAATGCTTTGGAATGGGCTAGGTCCGGTAGACTACGCCAGTACTCGAGTCTTTTATTGCCTGCCCAAGCTGTTATGACACTCTTGGCAGTGCTATATGCTAAATCGATTACCGGTTCTTGTCCAGTGAACGTGGTTTCGGCCCTCTCCTTTTGCTAAGGCGTCCGCTATTTCGTTTCCTTCTAGGCCTGTGTGACCTGGTATCCAGACTATGGTAACGTTGTTGCGTTGCGCCAGTCGGTTTAAGGTGTCTCTGCAGTTCCATACTGCCCTAGATTTAATAACTTATAACTGATAATTGATTATTTTCGACAAACTCACCCTCACCACATCCTCTCTGACGGGGCGACAAATGATTTTATAAATCCGTTGCTATGTATTTTAGCCTCCTGAAAAATATTCCACTATCGAAAAAAGTCTACAAGGTGGGTTGAAATGAATATTAATTTTTTTCGTCAAACGCACCTCTACTACACCTTCTTCGATGTGGCGTCAAATGAATTCATATACCTACACTTATGTATTTCATCCTCCTTAAAACAATTATGTTACCAAAAATACTCTACAGTGCCCTTTTAATACTAACTTTATTCATTCAGAAAATTTTACTGCACAGAAAGTAACTTTAATAATTATGTCCCATGGTGAGTAACCTACTAGATTCCATAGACCCATTGAGAAATCTCTTAATCATCATTTAAGCGAGAAAGAGTGATTTTATCAGCAAAGTAACATTTTTCTCAGTGTACATTTGTGGTTGTGAACAACGTCACACCCGTGATCTGTCAGGAAACAATATATTGTCGATTTTTCAGTGCGATTCAAAAGTTTTTCTGAAAACTAGAACACTATTCCCAATGTCAAGGGATGAAAGCGGATTGGGAAAGTATATAAACATTGGATCTGTCATAAAACAATATATTCGTGAGTTTTGAAGTAGAAACATTTGAATATAAAGAAAATAAGATTTGTAACCTACTTATACGGAAATCTTCAATAACATTAAAAACCTAGTGCGACCATTAAACGAGTAACTCAAATGACATGGCACAACTCCGTGCTCTTTGACTACCAACATTCAACAACCAATTTGAAGAAACATCAATGATGACTTGAAAATAAAAGAAACAAACGTGATCGAAATCATATTGTTCCAACGAACCCCGAAGAAATCGATGGATCGTTGCTTAGCGATGATCAGAATAGGCATAAATCAGCTGGCGCTAATGATTTAGCGCCTCCCACGATAGCCGGCCGTCACTCAAATCGCACGAAGATTGCCAATTAATCCGAGGTTGCGTGACTTTATGTACCCACATTCACTCATCACGATTTGTGTTCATGTTTTTCCCACCTACTCGATTTTCGGATGGCTCGAGAAGGTGATATTCGGTATGTATTTTTCTGACTTAGGTATTATACGTACCCTCTCTTTGGAGAGATCACAGTTTGAGTTATCCAAAATAAGAAGTAGAGATTCCAGAAACGATAAACATACAGTGCATTCCATTTAAAATGAGCCACCCTGAATAACTTTTGGTACAATGATTTTCAGGAAGAATAAAAAAAAACACGTCAACAATAGTATACAGGGGGACACATTTTGACATATTTACATTTGATGTTACTTCTCCTATCGCAATCCCAGAGCATGTCACCATTTTTTTTAAATGGATCACCCTATATTTTTTTCATTATCAGATGATCCATGATGAGCAGATTTCAACAAAGTATAATACATATGATCTAAGGCTTATAGTTTGGGAGCTACACATTGTTTGAGTAGAAAACGAGCCAACCTGAATAACTTTTGGAACAATGATTTCCAGGAAAAATAAAAAAACACCCCAACAATAGTATACAGGGGGGCACATTTTGACATAATCAGATTTGATGTTACTTTCCCTATCGCACCCCCAGAGCATGTCACCATTTTTTTAAATGGATCACCCTATATTGTTTTGCATTATCAGATGTTCCATGATGAACAGATATCAACAAATTAGAATACATTATGGTCTGAAGCTCATAGTTTGAAAGCTAAAAATTATTTGAGTTGAAAACCCTGAATGAACTTCTGTACAATCTGTAACCTAGGTTTCATAGGTCTTTTTTTGAAGTATAAAAGTCTTATTTTGCCTAGTTGAGTTTGAATTCGATATTGTCTTCATTTTGTATTTGTCTCGTTCTACAATAACGATTACCTACCAGGTGAAGTTACAATTGGTGTTTCTGTTTTTGTGAATTCTTGAGAAGCAATGGTTTATACGCTTCAAGAACGGATTGAAATAGCGAGTTTGTACTACCAGAATGGAAATAGTGCTAGAGCTGCTGCCCGTATGTTCAATGATAATCATCTACCTCCTCATTATGCAGCTCCATTGCGACAATTTTTGGACGATCATTTTCCTGGTCGCTGGATTGGCAGAAGAGGTCCTACAGAATGGCCACCAAGGTCTCCGGATCTCACTCCTTTAGATTTCTTTCTGTGGGGTCATTTGAAGTTTAAAGTGTATAAGATAGAATCAATAACATAATAAGATTTGATTTTTCAAATAACTTTAGGAAAGTTTCTTTTCATTATAAGTTTAATTGAACTTTTTGATACATGAATCAATTATTGCTAGATATTTTTATCGTTGCTTAAACTGTGCCAGACGCCAATTTTGAATAAATTTTATTCAAAATATTTTAGTATGACTGAAATTTCCATGTGATGTTTTTTAAGTATCTACAAACCCAAAATTAATTTGTCAAAAAATAATTCGGTTGTTAAACCTCCAGCTAGACTAATTTGAAAGTGAAAAATTATATGATCCTTTACTTTTCATTATATAATATTTTAATGATTTTTCAAAAATCTTTAAACATTCGAATAATACAATTGTGAGTTATGGAGATAATTCCAAGATTATTTTACTCGTCGAAAGACACTTTAATCTGTAGAACTTAATTTTAAACAACATTTCTACTTAATTTTAAACAACATTTCTACGGTATCTTCATATTTGATTACTAACAATTTACTATCAAACAACTCTAAAACAGACTGTATAATTTTCAAAACAATTCACAAAAATATTATAATTCCGTAGTATGTTCAGCTTGGTAACGATAGATCTTTTTCAACCAGAACAAAATTGTTAGAAATCTATATAGATGATGAACTAAATTATGAGATAAATATTGAAAATCTTGCAAATGCACTTTGGTAAATTTCAGTAACACATGTGCCCACTGATGCTTAATTTCCAACTTTCTTTCTCAAAAAGGAGAAAAAGGTCTCGATGGCCTCCCTCATCACATTGAAAATATTTTTCAAATTTAATTTTTTCTGTTACTACACAGACCTTTATTGGTATCATGTGGTGACGAATAACCCCCCATTTTATATTCATTTATTCACATCTATTTTTCTTCTCCATAATTTCTTACTTGGCTGTTGATGAACCCATATAGGTTTGAAACATGATACTGATACGGTTAAACTGATTGATGAACTTTGCCGTTCTACCATTGCACAACACTAGATGGTGAAATTGAATTGTGGAGATGATTTTGAGTTTTTCTGCATCGTATATCGATACCACTCCACTTTGAGTTATAATGGACTTCTACCACAGGGTAAGTAAATGTTTGTTATGCAATTAGTGTTTTGAAAAATTACTTGAAAGTCGATGTACTGAAAACGACATATTATGGGACTGTTTATCATTTTCTGAAATATGGAATATGAGTATGGGAAGAGAGTACACAACTATGTATCGTGAAAACTATGTTGAATATGACATATACAGATTCTATTTTTTGTGTATGAGAATAAAGCAAATTTTGAAGAAGACACGTACTATAATAAAACGCTATTCCGTTGAAATAGAGTTTCATCACAGCTGATACTATCAATTGTTAGGCCGAGCGGTGCCTTTTTCAATATTTTATAGGAGCGTTTATATAGGAACACATCAGGAAAATTATACATTTACTTACCTATCAAATCTCATCTCTGGCAGCCATCAGGAAGCTGCTTCCAGCTTTGCACACACACTAGTTTTAATCATTTAAGTTACTTTATTTATTATTATTTTCAACACTTTTCTGGATTTCAATCTATTCAAATACTTCTCAAATTGTTAATCAATATTATCTGGGCCGAAGGCCCAGGTGGAAGATTAAATTTAACTTAATAAAACAAAGAAATCGGCCAAAAACATTTATTATGCCGAAAGAAAAAAAAATAGAACGCCGGAATAACTAAGAAGTTTTAAATTTATAAGTTATTAAATCAACCCAATTAAAAACCAGTGAATTGAATAAAATTTTATGACATTAACGTTTTTAAACTACTCAAAAAGATATAATTCTTACTAAAGTATTGAACTGATATTTTGAAACAGATCATTCACCAGAAAAGGTCACGTTGCTAACGAACATCTAACACTCTCAAGATTTAAAACAGGACTGCCGTTTAGAAGCATAAAATATATGTCCTTCAAGTTAGCTTGGGTTTCGAAATCGTTTAGGCAGTAAATATAAGGGTTGTTCGAAAATTAAATAGTGAATTGAATTTCTTTATCAGTTTCTTCTACAATCGGCTTATGCATTAAATATTTTATAACTCAGATATTCCGACGTTACGAGAAAAAAAACATAATGCAAATTTGTCGCATTATGAAAAAAACTCTTTATATCTATACAATTGATCTTATTTCTAATAATTCTGTCATGGATCTTTCTGTAACAATCGGTTATGGTTTGAATCAATTCTATTAACGGAAATATGACGTTGAATTCATAATGAAAACTGATTATTGGACATAAAATATTTGGTTCGAATTAATAAATACCCCTCGTAAAACTCTCGAAACTGTGTTGGAACGATTTTTATAGCAACCATATGGGCGAAGGTTTTGGTGCCCTTCTCGGTATCGTAAACTAAATGCTGAATTTAATGGCTTCCGGATGTAGATTCGATGGTTGTCCTCTTCGAGAACTTGTAATGAATTTCAAGATTACGTTTTGTTACAGTACAGACATGAGTATTCCAACAGACCATCCAAAACTTTCCAACCGGATTTACTGAGAAATGACAAATTATTTTCGGAAACGCTGAAATATGTCAAATCCCCGCATGGTCATCAGTCTCGTGCATGGCATCACACCTTAAAAGGTAAGGGCTGCGTCCTCCTTTTCTCTCACAAGTCTCTCGAGGACTTCTGAGGGTTGCGCGTAGGGGTGCAATTGGTTGACGGGAATAACAATTTTCAACAATTTTAACAATCGTTACAAAAGTTCGCTCAAGACAAATTTTCAAAAACCATACTTTTATTTGTTGTGTGCCTCTGAGCCATTTTTATTACAAGAATTCATGGAGTAATAACTTCATTTAAGCTGAACCTAATATAACCTAACCTTACGCAACCTTCCATACATTCAGCAAAAGGCTCGTCTTTCTCATTCTTCAACACAAATAAGAATGTCTCAAAAAAACTTGAATTTGTTTATCTTCGTTCACTTCACCCATTGGTAACATTAAAAAAATCTAAGATAACGGCTCCTATACAATTTGCTAAAAAACTAAAAAATAAATTAGGTACAAAAACATTTATTTTACTAAAAAGTAAAAAATTAATTTTTTCAGATGTGTGACGTAAATTATTCTGAGAGTGACAGATTCAAAAGCTAGTCGCCTTTGTATTCAAACTGAAATCTTTCCGCGGCAAGCCTTTGAATCTGTTACTCATAGAATAATAACTTACGTCATACATCCGCAATAATTTTAAGTGCATTTGCATAACAGAAATATTTTTTTACCCAATTTTATTTCCAAGTAACTGTCCCATTTTAGAAAAAGTTTTTTTGTTGCGAATGTGACCATGCATCAAAAAACACAATAAAATATTATATAAAATTTTGGGGACGCGAAAGAAAATTTTGTTGGCTTCTGTATCGAGATGGCCGTGTATAATACCAGTACTAGTTCTACTCAACTAAATACCTATCGTCAATAACAACGGAGTTGGCAATAGTGCTGACTTAATTTGGACCAGACTCAGGGCCGGCTCTAGCGGGTGTGCGAGGTGTGCACCGCACACCATCAGGCCAGGAAGGGGCGCCAAATGTAAGGAAAAACTATAGAAAAATTCCTACTTTCAAATAAAAATATCAATTGAAAAATTGACTAGTTCCATTCCAAACATGCCGCCGACAGGGGTTCGGGACAGGGGCGTAAAAACAAGGTACGGAATTTAATACCTTCCATCAGTTGGTTATCTTTCATGAAATCCTTTGTCGACACGCGCACGATTCCATAATGCGTTTGTTGCAGTCCATATAATATATAATTGGCCTAATTTTTGATCTTAACAATTCGCAATTCGCTTTTCGAAAGCTGCCCAGCAACACGAGCTTATTTTTATTTATAGTCGGCGTTTTTTTCACACATAGATAATTTGCAGTAGGGGTTTGAGTGGGGTGGTATATTAGACAAAGTTCAGGGAATATATAAAGGTGTCATTGACATTGTCTTTTAATCTACTTCAGTAATTCAGTTCGTTTCATGGTCTCCACCTCCAGGGTTTGTGTTTCATTGGAAAAAAATATTAAAAACTAGAAGTGGAAAGATAAAATGGTGATTAAAGTGACTAGAAATATTTCGTTTGCATAGTCAATTTAATCATGAATTCAATGAATAATAAGCACAAAATAAAGAGAGGCGAATGAAAACATCAAAAAGTTTGATTTTATCGCGTCAATTTTCAGTTTGTTAATTCAGTAGACTCCAATGGGGGCGCTATTTTGGAATTTGCACACTAGCACACAAACCTGTAGAGCCGGCCGTGACCAGACTGTATACAAAATTAACAACATTACCTCCTTGGAAAACCGCATACATTGGAACACCTCAAAAGGAAGGATTACCCGCACAATAAACAGCAACCATTTCAGATTTCTGTCTAATTACGGCGTTTTTGTTCAAGGCAGAGTTGATAATAATCTTGCTAATGAGCTCATTTGTATCAATCAGATTCGTATGTAAAATTTTGTCGAGCTGATTATCTCTTCTTTGAAAACACGATTATCGACATCGGCATATTATCAGCTGAGCTCAAGATAGTTGCCCTCTACGATCATGCTAATTGATTTACGAGTGACATAAGGTTGTGGGCAGGCCAGTTTTTGAGATTTGAAATTGATTTGAGGAAATGATTTTATTATTTTACTTCAAATTATAATTCGTTTCTGAATAAGCATGATTCGATATTATTTTCCCGATGTATGGTTGATTGGTTGGTAGGTTAAAGGCTGATAGGCCAGATGCCGGGTTTATTTTTGGGGTTTCCCCCAACACTGAGACCTGCTGGGGTCTATATATTGAATCGTTGTGTCGTCAGTGGATCTTAGTTGAATATGCCTATATTTTCACCAGCTTAAGTAGTCTATTAACTAGGTGTTTCTGATTTGTGTCTGTTTCTAGGTTAATCTGTCAGTTGCGCCTGTTGTGCAGCGCGTCACATTCGAAGATGATATGAGAGGCTGTTTCCTCCTCGTTACCACCAAGTCTGCACTCCACGGTTTCTCTGTTTATTCTTATAGTGTGTAGGTGTTTTCTCAGGCCGCAGTGTCCGGTTAGTAACCCGATAATTGTGTGTATCTTAGACATGTTAAAGTTGAGGGTGTCAGCCGTCAGTGTTTGTCTTAGGTGCCTCAACATGGCTGTGCTGCCTTTAAAAAGCCTTTAAGGTCTTTAAGGACCCAGAGTGTTTGGTGTCTTGTTTTCATTCACTCATTGATTAGGTTTCCGCATCGGGTTTTGCCAATTCTAAACACTGGTTTGGTGATTCAGATGCTTGTCTTGCAAGTTGGCATGCTTTTCTATCATTCCTTAGTCCAGGAAAGTTTAACCTTGTTGTGCTCTGAGGCACTAAAAGTGTTATCTAACTTGCTTTGATTTCATCTATACTGAATTATATTAAATGAGGACAAATAATATATTTTTCATTTACCGAACACTTTTTGATAAGTTTTTCTTGTCACATATTTCATCATTCAACAATCATTAATATGATTTCCAAATTTATATGAAGGAATCCTATTGAAATTAATTCATTTGGATAAACGAAGTTTGCTAACCATCAAGATTGTAAAATTCACTCGTCCGTCAGAAAGAGGAAATTTAGTATTTCAAGATGATTTTATAGCAATAGATGAAGTGTATCTTTGAATTCATACAGAATTTTTCTAATTCAGTATCAGTGTGCAATGAAAGTCACATTGCTTTATTTGTAAGATTTGAATATCATTATAACTGTAATGATAATAACTCGCCCTTTGTGGTAATGAAATAGACTCAGGAAGAGCTGCGACAACTCGACGTTAAAACTCGCAAAATGATGCATCTCATCAGGAGCTTCCACGGTTATACTTCCCCAGACAACGGAGTGACCGTGGACTTTTGAGTTTGAGTTGTCTGCATGACAGAATGGTACTGGTAGGAGCCTGTAAGGTCATCAGGAGTTCAGATCCTCCCCACTTATCAAAAAATTTGATCTTTGCCTTCCTTAGGTCAAGAGAGCCAAAGTCGGAGACCAATGGATTCATAATGACCTGCCAAGATGATGTCTTTCACACACTAGTCTACCGTAGTCGCGTGATAGGTATAGAGGTTCCTGACACCAGATGTATGGCGAGTGGTGGGGCACCTGAGACCATAATGAATTTGCTGTCAGCATACCCAGCTTATGCGGTCTCAGCCTACATCCACAGGCATAACGAGTGTTGTACCACCGTCTACGACACTCGTAGTGTGTACTTTGTTGTACCGCCATCTAAGACACTCGTACGGTATAGACAAGACACCGGTGTTGCCTTGTGCTCCGGGGGATATTGATTCTGTTGTGGAGAAGTGCTGAATCTATCACAAATACAAACCGATAATCCTAAAGATGTCTACTTCGACCACCAAAGTTGGTCGACTTTCGTCATGGAGTTTTTTGGTACAGGCGAAACGAATATCATTCGAAAAGAGGAGGAAAAACAGACTAAATATCGAGATCTACTCTTTGAGCCTGAACCATACTGTTGGTGGTTCTGATCATAGGAGTCCTTGCTGGAAAGATGGACACACTGCTCTCGAATTTGAAAATAATACCGGCTTGCCGTTATATGGTAGAAATCTTAGCGAATGGTGAAGCCCGTCTTCATTGGTTCCCTTCATTTGCTCAGAGCACATGACTCTTGGCTCATAGTCACTTACCCGACGGACATTGGCAGAAGTTATTGGGGCAAACGACAACAGCACACCTTTCGGATATGTCGGAGCTCTACAAAGAGGGCCTGACTGGGATATTTCTGAAGGAAAAAAAAAATATTAAATCATTATTTCCAAATATACGGAGGAACAAAATTGTCTTATTCTTAAATTTGTTTTATTGGATGACGTTGAGTTTTGGGATACCATGTCTACAGGATATTTGGTGCCATGACCGTTTGAATGTGTTTTTCTACAACCGCTTACCAAAGTATCCTTTGACGCTTTTTTGTTACAGCATTTCCGCTCTAGACCGGCATTATTGAAAAAATGCTACAGCTCCTTCAGGGATTAATTCAAAAATTCAAAACTACAATTTGCCAAAGAAAAAAAGAATTCAAAGATATTTTTAATAATGGACATGAAAGGTAGCAGAAAAAATCATTTACGTCCCACCAGGCTGAAATGGATTTCTTTCCTTGGATTTAAAGCCCAATGTGAAGTCGGGCATCAAATACGCTTCCGCTGCCAAAACTATAGGACAGAGATCACACGAATTTTCAGGACCAAAAGCATTCAACAAGATATGCGAACCTTCTACTCATCCTTCCAACTGAAAAAAAATTCATTACTACTCATTCAAAACGCCTCGTTTGGAAATTCATAAACTGATTGACAACTCATAAGAATCCAAGTATATATGAATGTTGTTAATAGATGTGTGTTTACGTATGTAAATGCTATATATGTGTAAAATTATTCATGTGTTGTTATGTGTAATTATATTTCTAGTATTAACTAGATGACTTGTGATATCAAATTTTCAGAAATGAAATTAAACCACACACAGGGAAATTCTCATCCTGTGGTAAGTCTAATTCATTCTTAAATTTTGTTTTTATTTTGTTTTTTGAAACCAAGCACAAGGAAATTCTCCTTCTGTGGTATTTCAAGTTTATTCGTGTGTTTATTTATCAATCAATAGTACTTAATTTGCGTGCTGCTGAATAAATTATTACTATTATTGTTAAACTATCCGCGGATGAAAAGAAGCATATTCCTCTCTTGGCATGTTAATAGCTATTAAACCAGTACCTTGAGGGCAAGTTTTATTGGTCCCAGTTGAATTTCAGATTGAAGAGTTGATAGAATGTGAACTTTCATAACAACATTTAAATTATGTAATTCCCAATCTCGTAATTCATTTGAAATTCAACTGGAGCTAATAAAACTGGCCCTCAAGCTTCCAGATGTCATTTTTTCCATCTAGGACAATTCTATCATCACAATGTTGCATCACTTCACTTAACTCTTCCTTAAATTTGGTTGCTTCTGCTGAAAATCTGTTTTGTCTTCTTCCCATTAATAAGGTTTATGTCTTTTTTTATGGCAATATTATGGAAAGATATGAGTATAATGAATTCTTCATTAAACGGAGTTCAGAAATAGATATGCAACGAAGGTCTTGTGGAGGTTGACTGAACCTGATGGACTTAGTGGCCGGATCTCGAGAAAGCCGCATAATCTCAAACATTTCTTTCTGGTCCATTTATTCGGCCAGCTTCATAATCCACTTAACGAATTTGTTTATTGAGATTTAAGATAGCACTCATCTGTATAAATATCAATAAGACAATTGGTGAAAGGTATATCTTTCTGCTTGAATTCGTTTAATCTCTTCTGAGTAGCGGATTGTTTATAATCAATAAAGATAATTAACAGCTGCGAATGAAGCATGAAAATATGTTGCTTTCAGTGGCATCAGTCTAGGTTGGAGAAATAAAAACATCACTAGGAGTATGAAACAAATTAATTTTTGTGGTTAGTGCACCATTACTACGAATGAATATTTTCAACTGATAATGATGAAATAATAATAATAGCTTGTTGCAGAAAACAAATCACAATTGTTGGTATATTTTACAAGTATTTTATAGTATGTTAATAATAATACACGTCATTTTACATCCACTGTTTACATAACGTGTCATTGTAATAAACAATAATCCAAAGATACTATTGGGATTTCAAATTAAGATTGTAGCGCTACCGGCGGCGGACGATGAAGTACTTTCTACGACATTGATTTATAACCTCACTTTTTCTTCCATATAGATTTCATTGTTTACTTTGTTTATTTCGTGTATTGAGTATTTGAAGCGAGGTTTAGGCCCTTTAAACATTGTTAAAACTGTTTCGACGATTTTTACCTTATTAAAGTTCATTTAAATAAATGATTATTGGTGTAAGGATTAGTGTTAAGGTGTTAATAGTTACCTTGTTAGAAAAAAGCCAGTGATAAAATACTTCAATGGTCTTCTTATAAACAAAGACAAATGGCCAAATTAAAATTAAGTTTATTGGACTTTCTGAGGTATGTTGAAGTGACCGAAAGTTCTCGGTGTGTAGTAGAAGGTGAAGAAGTCATCAATGCAGACCATATAATATTATATGGAAAAAATAAATGGAACTCTTTAGTGACAAAAGTGTGTGCCCTCTGTCTCCAGACAAGCGCTCTGCAATCCGAGCCACATCAAGTGAGTGGAGAACTCAGAATTATAGACGGTTATATTAAAATTATGCAAATGTAAATAAGTCAATAAAAACAAGATACCTACCTACCTTTGTTAATTTAATCTTCTTGCTTAAAATAGAGCGAACACACTTTCATAAATTTGCTTATTGGTTTGGCAATCCGAACCTTTAATATCCAGGCTTCTCTTCTTGAGAATAATTCTCGTCCCATCTCCGTTTAAAAATAAACCGTTGGGTCATTTTCCTGGAGATATCTTTGAAAAATTAATTTCTTTTGGCCTAGGAATTGCAATGTGGCACAGAACAATAACTATTGTAAGACGCCATTATAAGACCGGAAGGGTCGCTTTACTTGTAAAAAGGCAATTTCTCATCACTAAATTAAGATGAAATAAAAACGGTTCAAAGAAAGGCTCTATATTCTTAAAAAATCAATGGTAAACAAACGATACGAAAGTGTGGTTAGAAAACAATGTTGCAGAAACTAGTTACATTAAAGCCACCAGAGTGCGTATCGCTTAACATGAAATGCCAATAGATGGTTGTATATGGGGTAGCAAGCACATTTCACAATTTCTATTTTTACTACTTGAAATGTATAAATATTATCATTTTTAACTAATTCAAATAATTGTTTTCGTGTTTTGGTTCCCACGAAAATCCTGTAATATTTATAGAACATCGTGAGAGCTGAGGGAGAGTAGGGAAGAATTGGTGTTCTTTTTGGATTTTTTTCAGGCTGTACGCCTCAGGGACACCCTCCCGAAGCGCAGTTAGTTCCAAAGTCTGAAGGGCTGTTATCCTCTCTCTCTCTGATCCCAATCTTTACAAACACCTGTACACTTTTCGAAGCTCATAGTATGGAGTGAAAGTGTTGGACGACATACTGATCTTGCATGGGTTCAGCGGTTATTACCCTATTTTTGTTGTTATGAACGTAGGAAAAAACAGGTTTACAAAAACAACCGGAAATAACTGATAATTAATCCGAACTATGAAAGCTTTCAAAAAGCGAAACGCAGATCATTGCTACTCCGGCACCCGAAGCACTCCTGAAATTTAAATCGTTAAAGGGCGTGAAGGGGTATATTAAAACCTGTGAGCGTTGGAAAACAGCCTTGAAGTGATGTGTTATATATACATGCTGCTATGTAGACACATTTGAAAACAGCGCAGATATTTTAAGAAGGCGATGATGAGAATGATGACCTGACCATTGCGAAGTTATTGGCATACGAAATCGAAGAACAAAACGAAGATGAAAACATGAAACAGGGGGAAGTAATCTGTAAGAAGATACTGATATTGTCGTGATTTGGGGTTTGTTCACGACTAACTAGGTTCTGATCTTTTATAGATTTGAAACATTTTGGAAAAAATATAAAAACCACATTTATTCAACTTTTTACAAACATGAGATTGATGATGAATGAAATGAATCAATTAATCCCTCCCATACCAGTTACTTTTGAATAAATTATAATATAATAAGTTAATCATAAGAAATTATAACACCTACACTCGAAATCAAGACTGACAGATACATTTTGTTAACATTAAACTCTGCTTTTCCAAACTACCCCCATCGCCCTCGATAGCTGAGGTCACGGCAGAACCCGAACAGTTGAGTTGTGTTTCAAAATGTAACAACTTCAATTCCGTTTTGAATTATGAAATGTAACAACGTTACCTAACTACTGAATTATAATAAAATATTTTAATATACCGTATGTTCGATACATTTTTGACAATACCCCTCTCCTCCCAGCCAAAATCGCGCGCTCCAAGTGATTATATTACAGCCAACTGATAATTCGATACAGGTTCACAAAAACCATGACATTAACACTATGTAAATATAATTATACAAATAAATATCCTAAAAAGACGCCTGCTTGTACCACAACCATTTGAATTATTTGGTTCTATTTAATTAGTTGTAATATGATTAATCGTTGGCTGGGTACAATTGCCTTAGACATACTCTGCTGGTTTAGTTAGGCTTAGCTTGGCTCCACCTGTTATGGTTTGCCCCAAATATACTGGACTTGGCATTGCTCAGCTTTACTGTGAGCTTTCTACTCAATCAATACTAATATTATAATAAATGAATTGAGTGAATTAGGTGTTAGAGGTAAATTCCTCCCGTAGCTGATTTCATATTTTGAGGACAAAAACAATATAGTAAAAATTGACGATCAGAGAACCTTTCCGCATGACGTGGATGCTGATGGTGTACCTCAAGGATCGATTCTTGGTCCTCTGATTTTTTTATTGTACGTAAATGATCTACTTAAATACGTCAGCACAACATTTCTTATTTTATATGCTAATGATACCACTTGGGCCACGGATGCAGATACGCATAAATGTACTGTCAAGAGAATTCACCACATGGTTGAGAGAAATTATCTGATAGTTAATTTTGCTAAAACCGTTTGTATGTAGACATAGAGAAATATGCCGTTATCACTTTAAATAACATGGAATTCTCACACTATATATTACTACGACATAAATATTATTTGTACCAAAAGCTGATGTGAACTAGCAATAGTAGTAGATTGTAGACCTGTTTTGTTGTATTAAGATAAGGTTATTGCTCTAGGCACTTCTGCCGTTTGACTCATCCTATGTCATTTGTGATCAGAAAGGATGAATAAAGTATTATTATTATTTTATTATTTGGCATGGATTTGCCTGCCAAGACTTGGCGTTGCTTGGTCTGGTTGGACTTTATTTTGGCTCAGCTTTACTAGACATCAAGGAGCATGACATGGTTGGACTTGGATTTACTTGATCCGGTTGGACCCCATTTTGGCTCAGTATTACTGAACTTGACAGCCTGGACCAGCAAAAGGAAAAAAAGACAGCATTAAATAACGAATCTGGGATAAGGCGTACTCACGGTGGCGTAGAAATAAATGGAGAATGGTAGTATGTGTAAAGTAATCGGTATTTACTTAAATTTCGAGAAAAATTGTAGCGATTTTGCGAACTGTGGAATTTTATTTAGAAAAATGGCGTTGATAAAGATTACAGAAAATTTTGCGAAATACAATTTTGACTACATTTTATTTTTGACCTAGAGATATTTTCGAAAAATTGGTTTTCGGTACCATCTCTTCAATATGGCGCCGCGTGAGGCGATCTTTTCCTGATCTTTTGTATGTCAGAACCTGCCCATTGCTTGGCCTAACAGTATTTGTTCTCATTGAGTAACTAATAAATGTTTGTTTGAAATCGGTCCTGTGGTTTAGGAGGACATGTGGAACAAACGTCCATACCCACATACTACGAACATTATTTTAAGATTAATTTCAGCATCACAAATTACCATCCAAGCGTTGTCCCACTACTTTCCGGCCATTTTTTCACTCAGAAGAATATATTCGCGTAATGCGTTAGATTGTTTTATGTCTTACGAAGATAACGAAACCGCAATCCGCACGGTGGAACGCGGTCTCTCGATTTGAATTCCCGTTTCCGCATTCGGTCTCGTATTTATCGGTCGGACTGTGGCTCCGTGGCGTATTGTGGCTCTGTCCGCTATTTATGATTGCTTTGTGACGCTTTCAGACGCAGCAGCCCGTTCAAGTTACGCATTCCATATAAATTATCTTTTCTTGCGCTTGGGAATGCGATACCACGACTAAATCATCTCTCTGGTGTTCTGGACGACCGACGCGACGGTTACAAATTCAGCAGTCTCTCAGTGTGGCAGAAGGACAGAAGAGTTGAAAGAGAGGAGTTGGAACTATTCTTTGGAATTGCTTGGTGTATAATATACAGGGTGTCAATTTGAAAACTTCCCACCCTTAATATCTTCCTTCCAGTAAACAATATGAGTAATCGAAAAAACAGGTCAATTTTATTGTCAAGGGGGACACTTTCAAGGACTATTTGTAGCCCTCGTGGTTCAACCCCCTAGGAGGGGTAGATGTTACCCTTAGAATTTTAAATGGGAAGGGGGGTCAAGTGGCACATCATTTTGATGGGCGTTCAATTCTTGTTCCAATGGTACCCTGACTTAGTATTTTTTGATGAGCACTTTCCGAAAAATTGCGTTCTAAACTAACAGAAGTAATTATTAGAACGCCTATACTGAGATGCATGGTTTGGCCAGAACTGGTTAGAATATTAGGTGGTACCGTTCCAACCCTTTATTAGGGGTAACATTAGCCATTAGCTCCAAACACTTTACATAAAAAAGTAGTCTAATAGTAAAACGTAGATGGTAGTAAAGTTGTGTTTATTAAATGCTGAATTTTTAAGTGTCATCGCAGAAATTGTACAGATAGCCTTCCTTTTTTGCTACTTCTGCTGTAAAAAGTTTCTGTTTTCCGGCAAAAAATTGGTTAGCAAATTTGAACTATGTGGTAGTATTGTGAATACCGTTGTACCTGTTGGGCTGTTTAGGAATTACTTTAATAAGTGTATAAAAGTGTAAAAATGGTTTACATTCTTCAAGACAGAATTGAAATGATTGTAATTTATGGCGAAGTTGGAAAGTGCGCACGAAGGGCGGCATGTCTTTTTAACGAAAGACATCCAAATTGTAATGTAAGTCACCGGTATGTGCTTGATTTGGTGAATAAGTTTTACGAAACTGGTTCAGTGACAAATAAAAAAAGAAATAACCCCAGAGTACTAAATGAAGCAGCTCAAATTGAA
Organism: Chrysolina oricalcia; assembly: GCA_944452925.2. Taxonomy (NCBI): domain Eukaryota; kingdom Metazoa; phylum Arthropoda; class Insecta; order Coleoptera; family Chrysomelidae; genus Chrysolina; species Chrysolina oricalcia. Next base: position 12,141,701 of record OX101818.2, on the reverse strand, counting down.
GTTTTGGGAACATTTGCTGCAGAGCCCACGAGCTCCTTACGATCAGTATCAGAACAGACGGGAATGTCACGCGAGACTATAAGAAAAGCATTGAAAATGCATAAATTTCATCCATATAAAATGCAGATTCTTCAAGAGCTCCACGAGGATGATTATGATAGAAGAATAGAGTTTTGTGAAATCATGTCTCATCGAGTCAATACCATCCCTAATCTTCTGTTAAACATCTGTTTCAGCGATGAGTGTTCATTTTTTCTGAATGGCAATGTTAATAGACAAAATTGTCGCTATTGGAGTGACGAAAACCCACATATTTTTCGGGAAGGGCATACACAACACCCACAAAAAGTTAATGTTTGGGCTGGTATTCTTGGAAATGCCATTCTTGGTCCATTATTTCTGGAAGAAAACTTGACTGGCAATCTGTACCTTGATATGCTTGAAGAGACTATCGATCCTCTTATAACTCACGAGCTAGAAACTCAAATTGATGCAGAAGGTAATGAACTTTTGCAGGAGGATCTGTTACATTACCAGCAGGACGGTGCTCCACCTCATTATTTTCTTCCCGTCCGACAGTGGTTAAACGAGAGATTTCCGGGTAGATGGATTGGCAGAAGGGGAGCAGTTGAATGGCCTCCGAGATCACCGGATTTAACACCCTTAGATTTCTTTCTTTGGGGGCATCTTAAATCCGTTGTTTATAAAACACAACCTTCTGATATTGACGAACTTAAAAGACGAATTACAGCAGCATGCCGGTCAATTCCTAGTGAAGTTTTCCGTAATGTTAGAGGGGAGTTCGAAAACACTGTATTACTGTTTAGAGCAAAATGGACAACATTTCGAACAGCTAATAAGATAAGCGTAAGTAGATTTTATGTTGGAAATGTCTTTCTCGCAAATTAAATTTTATTGTGTGGAAGGAAAATAACCACCAAATAAAAAATCCCATGCGTAATAAATTTATTCCTGTCATTCAAGGGTTGGAGCGGTGCCACCTACTCTTCTAACCATTTTTATTAAAGGGAGTCAATACAATAATGCATCTCAGTATAGGCGTTCTAATAATTACTTCTGTTAGTTTAGAACGCAATTTTTCGGAAAATGCTCATCACAAAATAATAAGTCAGGGTACCATTGGAACAAGAATTGAACGCCCATCAAAATGATGTGCCACTTGACCCCCCTTCCCATTTAAAATTCTAAGGGTAACATCTACCCCTCCTAGGGGATTGAACCACGAGGGCTACAAATAGTCCGTGAAAGTGTCCCCCTTGACAATAAAATTGACCTGTCTTTTCGATTACTCATATTGTTTACTGGAAGGAAGATATTAAGGGTGGGAAGTTTTCAAATTGACACCCTGTATAAAGTTAGGTTTTATCCGGAGGAACATTGAAAAACTTTTTTGTTGCTAAATGTTCGTCTCTCACTGAGAAAAAACTTTGACAACCATTATTAAAATTTTAGTGTTGGCAATCAAAAGAAGCACCTGTATTTGGGACTGGGTCTCACCTTATTTGCCACTAGGAAAAAAAGATCCAGACAGTGTTTACTTGCCATTATCAAACTGTAATTCAAATATAACGTAGTGCTACCTACTTTCAAATGAAGTACTTATGGTAATGACATAAAGTGTTTGCCCTTAATATATATTTTAATTGTTGTTATTGTCAGCTTTGTTTGATATAAAAAGAAAGATATATGTCATTATGGTAGTATACATTTGGTATTGGTCATAGATAGATAGACCGAACGCATCTATATACGAATTTATTGCTTGTGGATTTTGATTATCGTGAACTATAAGATGGAATTCACGAAATTACGGGAAGCTTTTATCAAGAAAGTTTTTATCAAAGTTTAGGCTTACTATCATTTATGTACATTAAATATTTCTTATACTATGAAAGTCAACAATATATTATGTTTTTCCATTTGCAATATCTCATTTCATTATAGGTATAAGAAAATTCAAATTTTTCACTTTTTCTTATATCAACATTTTGTAGTTTTTTCTAATGTTATTACATCTTTATTACATACATATAATTGTATAATTGAAATGAGATATTCCATATAAAAAACATACTGTAGTATGTATTATTAACTATTATACTACAAGAAATCTTTTATATGCATAAATGATAGTAAGCCAAAACGTCGTTAAAAATTTCCTGATGAAATAATGTATACTCATATTGGAAACTACCGAGAAATGTTGATAATCCCCAAACTTTCAGTAATTTCGGGAATGTAGTTCACGATATTCACAAGTCATATATTCGAGTTATGACGCACCGTTCGGTCTAACTATCTATACGACGCAATCATACATTTCACACTCTGATCGAACACTGATACTGATGATCGTAACTATTCTGATATCGCAAAATGCAAGACTAGCTCGGGAAGCGTTGCTATTGGCCGCTGATGATGAATATGCGCATGCCTGTGATATTTTTAATGACTGATATTTATGAAAATACCAAAGTAGACTACCTAAAAACTAAGAGTCTTTGGAACTAATAGTCTATGTGCTTGTGACTATCAATGACACTACAATTATATATCTTTAATTATAACAAGGAGAAAGTTATTTGTACTTAGTGCTGCCGTTGACTGAAGTATGGAAACTTTGATAATGGTAATTACTGCATTGTCAGTGTTCTTTTTTCATTTCCAGCAAATGCTACACTTCAGCGCTTGTAGTGAAAAACTTATTGCTATTATCAAAATAGTGTCAAGTGCACTAGTGCATTTGGACCGTTTTTCTCGGTGCTGTTCCATGGATAGAAACTTATGGCAACTTACGTAAATTTCTTGTTTCTTATGTCAATAGTCACATATTGTTTCTTGAGTATGCAACTAGTGTTTCCACTGCATGTTGGGAGTGAGCTAGAACAAGAGCTAGAGCAAGATGATGATGATCATATCTTTAAAACTCATAACGCAATATTTCAATCAGACAAAAGTCTTCCGACCACATGGTATCTACAATAAAGAATATTTTTGGTGGAGTTAGACTGAAAGCTTTTTCACCTACCCAATCAAGGTGATTTTTTCAAAATTCCAACCCAGTCAGAATATCAAGGCCACGAACGCAGAGAATGGCAATAAACTACACCATCCAAGACAACCAATTTGATATTTCCTAGAATATCAACGAGCCACAAAGTAGCATTTCACATTCTGGTCACACACCGTAAGCTCGAAACGTTCTTCAAAATCTTCGTCCTCCATTGTTCTTCAATCAGGCGTATCGATGCATCAGCCATAAATCCACGGTGGCTAATTAAAGGTGGACACGTGTAATGTGGCAATCAGTCTGCCGTTCGTCACTTGTTCAGTCGAGCAGAACCGTACCATATATTTTTTGAGTTGACATTTCAGGTTTCTTATAAAGGCACGAACACGAAAAACTTTATTCAGCATTCTTCAAAATAATTATGAGAATCAATTCAATTTCACAACAATATAAAAAAGTTTCTCTACGACTATTGTATTCTACGTTCATTACATATTGATTTTAATTGGAGAATAAAGATGATTCCAAGACACCGTGGATCCTAACTCATTAATCAACGGCACTCGGCCAATCACATGTTCGGAATTTTCAGAATCCACGGGAACTGAGAGCTTTAATAAACAAATTTCTTGATTGAACTTTTGTTACCGCTTGGCATCCGCGAATGTCAGATTGACTATTTTCTTAGTTTTAACTTTGATATGTGTGACAAGTACCTAATATAAAAATTAATAGAGCGGATTGGGGAAGCAGTGATAGTGAGGAAGATGAAATCTATCTTGCAATAAAGGTATGTCAAACAATTTTTAATTGAACGTTCCACACTCTCTCAGTTCTTGGTCAGAGTTTCTCTAGTAGGTATTTCATTCACCAATTTTCGAGTGCCTGTTATATCTGAGTTGGTAGAAGCGTGTACATGAAGTAAATGTATAACGAAGGTAGTTATATAGGAGTGACTTCGAATCCCACTCTTGGAAGTTTTTTAAAAATTATTTTCAATTGAGGCATTTATTCATTCATAAATGAACACCGATTATTCATGTATAATTGTTATCTTACCTTATATTTATTTATTATTTATAATATATACTTATTTTCATAAAAAATATTTAGATTTCTTAAAACTCTGACTATCGTATAGTCGTAGAGAAAGTATAGTCTTCTAGTCGCGTATAATAGCTATTATTTTCTCGGATAATTCCGAAACTCGCCTTCTACTCGTTTCGGAATTTTCATCCTCGAGAATAATAGCTCGTATACTATTACTTGTGATTTTCTGGATTATTTTTGTACATTCTACAGTACAGATTGAATTGGAGACCCCCATATAAAACTAACATTTTTTAAACAATTGGATTTTTGTTTCATTAGGAAGACATTCAAAAATTCTAGTAGGACACCAAATTTCATGCAAGAGTCTTTATTTTCAGAGCCAACAAATCATTAGCAATGTTTCTAGAAAAATCAATGTTTCTAGAAAAACATTCTATATTTTCAAATGGTTTTTCTTAAAATTAGGTTGAAATGCGTCCATCAATGACTAATTTGTGAAATATGCCGTTTTTTCAACCCACCACAGAATGTTTATCAAAATTCTGGATACACCACTGAATTCAGGAGGTATCAAAATAGTCGAAATCTCAGAATTTCATCATAATGAAAAAAGTTACATAATTTTATTTCATTTCTTGTCAAAAAAGATATTATTTCCAAACCTACTGAAGGGAAACATTTTTTAGTTAATTTTAATTTACTTTTCTCAAATTGACAACGATACGTTACTGACAAAATTGAATAATTTTATTCAAGGCAACAGTCTTGTAAACGCAGTAACTTGATTCATTTGCCCTTCTACATTTCCTTGAATAAATAGTTCTCCATTTTCAGACTGTGGGAGGTTAAAATACCCACAAAATATGTCAAGAAACGAACTCACTCCACAAAACCAAACTTTCAACCAATAATTACTTATATTTAATATCATAAAAAAACTTAATTCGTGAACAGATGTCGATGTAATTTTGATCACTGATATTTCAAGTTCCTGGAGTCAGTGGTTAAGTCAGAATTTTGATTTATATTCTGGAATTGAAATGGTGAGTTGACTAAATATCATAGTTTTCAAATTTTGTTTCATCTTATCCATTTTATTAATGGGAGCATTTCAGTAATTTCGTTATTTTTTCGGAAATTAAAAATAACATTTTTAGAAATATTGTAAATTACTGAGAAGAGTAATAGCTTGAATAAGGAAACTGATATCAGTAACTAAAGTAAAATTTATAACTATATTTTGAAACTGAATAGGGAAAATTTTATAGTAATGCTGAGTCGCATTGTTGTAGAATGACTTGATTTTTATCGAAGTGACATATTAGACCATTGACCCATGATACTAGAAGTGTCAATTATCTACGAAGATATGCCCTTCAAAGGATATGAAGATTAAGTTGGATTTTTGGGAAAAAAGTGGTTTGTTGGATCGGTACCCGGTCGCCTCCCTCCCTGTTCATCAACTTGCGGTTGAAATCAATGTTGAAAATGTTATTATAGAAGCAGCTGTACAAATGTATTGGAATATTTGGGTCTAGCTGAATTAACCAGGCTCTGGCCGATTTGCATACGTGTAGGTCGGTCCCCAAGGGCGACATTCGGACTGGAAGTTACCCTTTACCGATAGTTTCCTCAGATTAATAACGAAGGAATGCCCTTTGGTTAAACCCTTATAACATTTTCATACAATTTGGATGAGCAAATTTAGCCGTATTCGAAGGAAAGGTGACGTCGTTGACGTCAGGGAGGGGGCGACCGGGTGCCGATCCAAAAAACCCTGTTTTCCCGATAATCCAACTTAATCTTCATTTGCCTTGAAGGGCATACCTTCGTAGATAATCGACCCCCTACTGTCATGGACCAATGGTCTGTATACCTATAATTTCAGATTAAAATGACTCTCTCGTACTATTGCCCTGGCTATTGCCGCGGCGTGTACTCTCTTGATTGAATATCAACTCTCAATATCCCATCCTCTTAGTTATTTACATATAATTCACAGCGCCGGTTGATCGTTAGCGTATGAATTCTTTAAGCTGGTGAAATTATTAGTTTTGTTCTATTCTGTCGAAAATACTCTCATGTAAAAAACAACATCCCAGAATAACACTTTTGTAAATTCAGCTATAAAACCCTCATGTGTGATCTCAATTATAACAATGATTCTACTTACCGAAATATTGTCTCGTCGTCTTTTCGGCAGTTTCGAAGAATACACATACGCGAGGTTACGCATATGCACTGGTTCACTAACATTCTTTATGACTATGATAATCTTGGTTGCTTTGACTTGATTCAAATTCTATTAAATTATAAAGAAACTCAATTGGCTTTGGTTGCTTTCAACTTTATTGGCTAGGAATTGTCATGTGTGAAAATGAGATGAATAATTATAAAAATTACAAAACAATTAAAATACCTGAACTACGAATTGAAAATAATACTTTAACATTCACCATAGGCTTTCTGAAATCCTTCTGAATACCAAAACAATGTACTCAATTCTTCAAATAGGTTATTCTAGACTTGAAAATGACAAACTGACCTAAAATGTCCCAATGTCTTCATCTGCACCAAATATCTTTCCAGAACACGGATAAAAAAAAAACATTTTTTCCCGACGATTAACTATCTTTGACTGTACTGAATAAAAACGGTATTGATCAGTTCGGGATCCGAGATCCAAATAGCACCATATGAAACTACAACTTCACTTGAAACAAGATAGAATTTCGACTGACCCGAAAAATGATTGAAGCTCAACTGTACCAAAAAATGATGGAAATTCAACTGCCTTCTTCCTGGATTCTCAAGATAAGCTAGCCAAACTTCCTCTTCCTCGGTGGGTACTTAGTTTTGTTATCAGCGACTGCTACGCCCTTCGACATAGTCGCAGCGCAGGGATTTGGTACAGATCGAACGCTTTGTGTGGCAAATCTTATAAACTAGACTTTTCCACATGATAGTTTGGATGGACACTCCATACATACTCATAACATATATTCTATCATTCATGAATCTTTCTACAACCTAGGAAAGAAACTGCCAAAAAAACTGTCCATATTCTTTCGAATGAATCAAATGCCACTCATTCAATTCCGTTGTTTGATTTATTAAGTTAATAATAATTCCATGTTCGGAGAAACGGTAACAATCTGTGTTATTTTTACTCATTTGTCCTCGCAGGTTTGAAATGTCGTTAGGGCCGCCATAAAAAATAGAAATCTCTTTTCAGAGAATGAGTTTATGCTTACCGGTTTGGCTACAAACTTTTTTTTATTGTGACGCGTTTCGTCTCACCATAAACAAATCGTGAAACTCTTGTAAAAATGGAATCATATCTTCGGGTACGGAGCCATTACACGCATTTGGCTTATTTCGTTCCAAAAATGCCTTGAGCAGATAGGTTACTTCTTGAGGGTAATCTTAAGCCGGCGCTACATGATGCCACGAACACCCTCCAACGTTGGTGGCTTGACAGTGCGTCGCATCGTGTGGCCGACCTTCAAACCTGCGAGCTACCAGTGTCCAGCTTCTAACGTTCGCGTTGGATCACGTTCGGGCTATTGTCGGTATTCTTGACCCAAGTCAAAGGAATTCCTAGAACGTTGGAAGGAATACATTCGTCGATTTGATGCACAGCTACACGACTCGTAGATTCGTTTAGTAGTTCGACATGAGCAGTTGTAGTGTTTGATATAGAATTCATGTGTTTTGAAAAAGTGTGTTTATTTTTTATCATAATTACGGCAACAGTGTTTCATTTCGTATTCGCTCATACAAGAGTTTCTAAACTTTATTAGAAAAATAATACATAATGAATATTAGTGATAATGCATTATCGGAAAATAATATTTCAGTAGTACCTATGTTTTCTTGAGTAATTCATGTAAAAGTAGGTAATAAAATCTGCATTTGCAACGTCTGCATCATCCATGGTGATATAGAGGCAAATGTTTGTACCACACTTGCTTCAAGCGTTTATGCTTCAAACATTCGTTACACCGTGTGGCAGAAACAATTGTCGAACCAACTGTCGAACTTTTTGACTCAAATGTTCGGTCCAGCGTTGGAGCTAATGTTCGACGCATCGTGTAGCGCCGGCTTTATCTGAACGGCATCCACAAGCAGTGGCGTACTGAAAGGGTTCAGCTATTACATACGTAATATACCACGTTATCCAGTTTCCGGGCGCAAACAAAAACTTATAACTTTCATAATGCCACATATTTTTCATTGCAGGTTCCCGCGAAGCAGCCTTCACCTACGCCATCAGCAGTGCCGGAGTGGCCTATTCCGTAACGGCAGCTTGCGCCCGTGGAAATATTTCCGCCTGCGGTTGCGACCCAGGTCCGAGGCACCGAGAGCCAGCGCCCTCGGGGTGGAAGTGGGGCGGCTGCAGTGTCGACGTCAACTTTGGCGTCAAGTTCGCTAGGAAGTTTCTGGACGCCAGAGAGCTGGAGGGGGACGAAAGGAGCCTTATGAATTTGCATAATAATAAGGCTGGACGAAAGGTAAAGAAATAATAATTTGGTGATTACTTTGAAAATATAATATATGCAAATAATTAGGAACTAAAGTTTCAGGTTAGGTTAGGCGATTTATTGTTCTATACCTGTAAAACGTTCTCGGAGACGCTTTATAAAAATTATGATGGATCACTTTTTAACAATCTGATGAGGCATTTAATGCAATATCATTTTCATACGTACATGGTATATCTCGATGAGCTCTGCCGATATGTACATAGAAAACTACTAGGAGTATTTATTTAAAATTTGTATGCGGGAGTTTCCCGAGGAGCTCGTTTTTTCTGCCGGTTATAACGGAGGTGGACCTCAACTAAGTTTTTTGAATGGAACACCATGTTTTTAATTGCATTTTCATCTAGGACGAAATTCGAAATATTATTTATCTAAAGGTAATTTTTATGAAAATTTTGACAGATGCAGACATTCACAAAAAAAGCTGTTTGGAAACAAAAAGAGTTGAAAATTGCCAGAATCTGCCTGAATAAGACCTGAAGCTTACTGAATCTTTCAAAAAACTTATACGGTGTGCTCAGAAATTGTCGCCGAATTTGGCTATCTCGAAAATTGTGTAACTGATTTTATTCAAATAGCAACCCCAATTTTCCTCAACTCCAGTGGATTCTACTCTGAGAAATAAGGGAGTTTATGCTTACAGGACCATATATAATTTGAACGATTTTTGTTGAAACTTGGAAAAATTAAAATTTCCATGTGGTTACTAGAGATATTTGAAATATCAGTAAGCTATTTTGGAAGAATCGACGAAAAACAAATACTGAAGTGTCAACAGACAATATTTGCTAATAACTTGACGATAACGCATATTCGGAAAAAATTCGCAACAGAAGGGCCTTAATAGGTACACTTTTGGTTGATTGCGAAAAAGTGCGCAACAGAATATCATTCACATGACAGTATGAAATTTTGAAACATTTTTAATTTTCTTTAAATCGGAAAATTCGAGAACTAAATCAAATTTTTTTTCGAGGAAATCATCAGAGCTGGAACAAAATACGAACCATAGCATCGAACTAAAAAATTTGTCATGATAGGTATCAACTTCACTGCCCGACGTTTCGTTATCGATCATTTACTTTTTTTAAGTACGTGGCCATTTATCAATAAATATATTTATCAATAAATACAACAGAAATCATTGAATTCAGACTGAAAAATACTTTAAAAAACTATAATTTTCCAAAAATGCACGTATTTTAAATAAATAAACTGATGATTAATCACGAAACTTTATGGACAGTAAAATTGATTTCAGCACGAGAAAACTTGAAAAATATTTCTGGGATGAAGAGTTTTCTATTTCAATCCAGCTCTTAGACAAGAGACAAAATTTTGATGTGAAAGCCAAAAAAAAATTAGTATTGTTATTCCCATCAACAGTCTGCATCCCTACGCGAAAATCTCAGAAGTCCTTGAGAGACTTGTGGGAACTAGGGTAGCCCTTACCTTTTAACGTGTAATGCCATGTTCGAGACCGGTGACCATCGTGGGGTTCAAACTCGCGACCCTATGATTGAGAAGCGTATGCTTCACTATTCGACCACCACGGCCCATAATGGGATAAAAGTCGGAATTTCGAGATAAAAGTCGAAAATTCAAGATACAAACTGGAATTTTGATATAAAAGTAAAAAATTTGATATGAAAGTCGAAATTTCGAGACATTAGTCGAAATTTACATATAGATATCGAAATAAATAACTGTTAACTGAAGAAACAAAAAATCCGTTGCTCTTTACGCTTTTGTAATCTCAGCTAGTCATTGTGAGTGGAATAATTAATTTTCAAATCAGTAATTCCCAGTAATTCGAGAATGCATCGTGAATTTTATTTTTTTGTTTTTTCTTACTTCTATCATAAATTAGAACTGAAATAATTTGCAATACAAATCTCATGGTCAAATGTGTAAAATCAGATTAAATACAGAGATAAAGATTTCTTCCAATTTAACTGCTCTATTTTGTGTAAAAATTAATAGCAGAACATCTCCTTTGTTTGAATTATTTTCATCAATCCATAAATCGTGCAAAAAAAATTACAAATATTTGAAAACATAACGTGATATTTCCTGGTTTCTTTATTACTCTGGCAAAAAAGCTTAACATTAGGAAAAGCGAGACAAGATTCGCAATAACATTCCTACCATACCGACCTCATTAGTTTCTGGATCGATCAACAATTTAAAACATTCAGCTAATCAAAAAATACCAAAATTGAATTCAAATTCTTCATAAATTACACAGGACTGTTTAACAAATCTACCGTCAGCGCATATTTCCGACATATAGTCCGAGAAGCGCAGACCAAAAGTTGACATTGATATCCAAAACATTTAGGTATATAAAAAAACGATAGAAGACAAAATTAGTTCCCGTACTCTTACAATTTATGAATATTCAAAAGAGTTTTATCAGTGCAATATCCAAATTGCCACAACTGGTTGCTTTTGGCTTGAATGCATGTTAGAGATATTGTTGAGCTAAGGAAGATCTTGGTGAAATGTGTACCTACGGAAGATTTTAGAGGAACATTTATGCAGAAACGAAATCGAGTAACCACTTCACAACCTAACGAATAAATATTTGATTAAACAGAATTTAAGAACGGCCTACAGAACAAGTAACTCTTCAGGGAGTATTTCAAAAATAATAAACATTTGAAGTATGAAAAATAATTAGTATTTCAAAATATCATTATTTTATAGTTCTTGCCCTGAAGTATGTTGGGAAAAAGGAAGAACATTCAGACACCGCATACGAAAACATCATACAAGGTATTTTAAAAATGAAATGAATCCAACATATGCTAATTACATATATTTTAGAAGAGTTTCACAGCTTTTAACAGAATTTTGCACGTTGAAAATGAAGGAGTAATTGAAAAATACTAATTGTTTACTTTGAACAACTTGACATTGATAATTCTCGTTTCTTGAATTTGTTTTCTTAATTACCGCATATACAGAGTGGCCACTTTTTTAATGGGATTGTACTGGTAACTTTTAAACCATAAGAGTTAGAAGGTCGGTAAAATGGAGAAAAAGTTGCATTCATAGAAGCATTGTCAAGTGGTTCAAACAAATCGAGATTATCAGGACCGGTTATTGAGATATCATAAGAAAAGTAAATTCTGTCATTTTGATTTTTCTTTTTTTCCCACTTTATTTCAAATATTATCAAAAAATGATACAGGAATTTTTTATTCGATAGTAAATTATCCTTAATTTTACCTGATCAGATTTTGTATCCAACGTTTCGTGCTCTCTGGGCCACCCTCAACCTCATTTTTTTCAATACGGACCTGCATATTTTATGACACATTTCGAAATAACTTTTAACGCTGAATTCAACAATATATCATACAATGTCATTCAAAGTTGATTTTCAGGTGATTTTGACCCTTATCCGAATTTCTCTGGGAAGGATCTGTATTGCATTTACCTTTAGTTTAATTAACAACATGCAATACATTTCGATTAGAAAAACAACTCAGTCATCTTAAACTGAATGGAACGTATCAGAATCAAAGCAAGAAACAAGTAATAATTATTTACATATTTCAAGAGAAGAAAAACCTAATGCAGAATAATTAAACGAAACTATCATTTATATGAAAGAAAAATTAAATAATTATTCGAAAATAAATGAAAATTAATGAAGTAAGTGTTCGAAATGTCCACCATTTTGTAAAATGCACTTTGCGGTTCTGGAACCCATACTTCTTATACATTTGCTAAATTCGTCTCCTTGAATACCTTCCAATACATTCTCAATCTTCTCGAGAGGAATCACTATTGTTGGATTTGTCATTTGTTCCGTTGAAACAGATTACAGAATCGAACTTTATTTTTAAGATCATTACGATATAATTCTTGCAAGGCTTGGTATTCAAATTTAAAATCATTGTATTCGCGTCTCTTGACTATTTTATTAACAGCTTTCGATTTTTTTATGGAATCAATTGAATTTGGGCAGAATATTGTTATCGTTAATAGACTTGTTTTTTCTTACATACACAAAACTCTAGGTTTATTGAATATATTATTTTCAAGTAGTAGGCTGTGGGTAAAAAAGAACAAACAAGAATTGTCATATTATTTGTCACTTCGTTCATTATTGTGTCACAAGTACTTGTCATTAAATACTTTTCTGTGTAATTTCAATTTAACTTATTCGGTATGGTAAGATACACAAATGAAGAAAAGAGAGATATGAAAGAAGTGTACATAAAACTAGATAGGAATTCGTTCAAAGCACAACAAAGGTATGGTGAATTATATCCTGAAAGAACAACACCAAATATTAAAATATTTCGACGTTTATCTACAACGTTACTTGAACATAATTCATTCATCAAACCTAGAGGTCCTTATGTAAGACGAAACGAGCCTATCAATGACATCAATGTTCTAGCCCAAATTCGAATGAATCCAGGAATAGGATCGAGAACTATGGCCAGTGAATGCAATTTATCAAAAAGTGCTGTTAATAAAATAGTCAAGAGGCACGGATACCATGACTATAAATACCAAGCCGTGCAAAAATTATATCGTAATGATCCTGAGAGAAGGTTGCAATTCTGCAATTGGTTTAAACGGAAGGTGCGGAATAACAACAATTTTGCGCACAATATTATTTGGGGAGACGAAACGACATTCACAAATTCTGGCATGTTCAATCGAAGGAACAAACATTTTTATGCCACAGAAAATCTTCAATTAATTCATGAAGTTAGACATCAATATCGTTTTTCTTTGAACATATGGTGCGGTTTGTTGAATAATAAATTACTGGGACCTAACCGGAGAAAAATATGTAGAAATTATAGAAGAAATGTTGGATGATCTTCCTATACGGTATCGGCGTAATAGTCCATGGTTCCAATGAGACGGATGTGGTCCACACAACTCAAGAATAGTCACAGATTATCTAAATCGAACTTTTCCCGATTCATGGATTGGAACAAGAGGTCCAGTAGCATGGCCTGCAAGATCTCCGGATTTGAATCCGCTGGATTTTTATTTGTGGGGATATCTCAAAAATAAAATTTATGATACTACGAACCCGACAATAGAGATTCTTCGCGAGAAGATTGAGAATGTATTGGAAGGTATTCAAGGAGACGAAATAAGCAAATGTATAAGAAGTATGGGTTCCAGAACCGCAAAGTGCATTTTACAAAATTGTGGACATTTCGAACACTTACTTCATTAATTTTCATTTATTTTCGAATTATAATTTAATTTTTCTTTCATATAAATGATAGTTTCGTTTAATTATTCTGCATTGGGTTTTTCTTCTCTTGAAATATGTAAATAATTATTACTTGTTTCTTGCTTTGATTCTGATACGTTCCATTCAATTTGAGATGACTGAGTTGTTTTTCTAATCGAAATGTATTGCATGTTGTTAATTAAACTAAAGGTAAATGCAATACAGATCCGACCCAGAGAAATTTGGATAAGGGTCAAAATCACCTGAAAATCAACTTTGAATGACATTGTATGATATATTGTTGAATTCAGCGTTGAAAGTTATTTCGAAATGTGTCATAAAATATGAAGGTCCGTATTGAAAAAAATGAGGTTGAGGGTGGCCCAGAGAGTACGAAACGTTGGATACAAAATCTGATTGGGTCAAATTAAGGATAATTTACTATCGAATAAAAAATTCCTGTATCATTTTTTGATAATATTTGAAATAAAGTGGGAAAAAAAGAAAAATCAAAATGACAGAATTTACTTTTCTTATGATATCTCAATAACCGGTCCTGATAATCTCGATTTGTTTGAACCACTTGACAAAGCTTCTATGAATGCAACTCTTTCTCCATTTGACCGACCTTCTAACTCTTATAGTTCAAAAGTTACCAATACAATCCCATTAAAAAAGTGGCCACTCTGTATAATAATTGATAATATGAATTTTTTTCAGAAATTGGCTCTAAGCAACAATAATCTCCAAATACAATTATAAGGAAAATATTCAAATTATATGCATTCCATCTACCTGAAACCGATCACACTTGCAATGAAAAGTGAGATATAACAAACTAAAAATAATAAAGCCCTAGCGCCTGATGGAATAAAAAATGAAACTGTCAAACTCATTTTGGAATACATCGCTGAACCACTGTACTGGGTTTCCAATGTATGTATCACAAAAGGCATTGTACCGAGGGCTTTCAAACTCGCTCATATAAAACCAGCTCATAAAAGAAGAATATAAACAAATATGGTTAACTACAGACCAATATCTCTAACTTCATGCTTGTCGAAAATTTTAGAGAAAATTTCACACCTCTACTTTTCAACCAATGAGATGCCTTAATTTTGACTAGTTACCATGGCAACTAAAAAAATTTCAGGAATTTTTTTTGTGGTGCCATGATATTTGGGTGGAATTTTTTTGACAGTTGAAAAGGTAAACATATGATCTACAACCATTAAATATTGTAGATATACCTGTGAATAATGCAAAATTTCTATAAGAATTAACATTATTATTTATTATTTGCTATAAAGTTTCATTAAACAGAAAACACAAATTTGTTTAATCATTATGCATTAACAATTTATATTTCAAAAAACGTAGGATCTACAAACATAGTAAGATTCAAATGTTGCTTGAATTCTAACCCATCCTCTCTTCTTAATGGTGAATAGGAAGGTGACGAATTAATTAGATGTCTGTGTTATAAAACACATATGTAATATTTTGAAACAATTTTGTTCAAATCTCTTTTACGCAGGCCATATTTACTTGACATCTGCAGCAGACTTTCTTGGATTTTCGTAAACAAACCATTCGACTCTAACGATTCCTGGTCGCAATCTTCCATTAAATTCGTTAAATATATTAATTTTGGATGACATATTCGCACTTGACTCAACTCTGCAGTATTTACATAAATTGTACTTTTCAAAGCATTTCATTTTTTTCAAATTGTTTAACGCAAATGCTTACAAGAAATGTTTTACATAAGAATGAGGTCTTTCAGTGCCAGGACTTTTCAGTCTCAGGACGTTTCAGTGCCGAGACGTTTCAGTGCCGGATGTTTCAGTGCCGGGACCTTTCACTGCCTCTAAGATTGTTTTTATTTAATTAGGAATTTTTTTTTAAATTAGAATCAAATAAAATTTTATGTATATATAAAGTAGACAGCCCTCATTTATGGGAACTAAAACTAGCAAGGGTCTTGGGTTCATAAGTTATTTGACAGGTAGAACGGTGATTCCAGGATTAAGAGAATCTTGTTCGTCGGAATTAGACAACGCTTTGAAGTCATTATAACAATATAATCTCATTTTGAGGGATGAAATAATTGCAATTAGAAATGTTCAAAATAGTCATTAAATATTCATTAAGTAAAATAGGAGAAAGGGATTTAAAAGTAATATTTAAAGAAATATTTGACAAACTTTTGTTCATTATTTCGAATAATTTCGAAAGTAGTTTATAAAAGTGACAATACCTTTATATTTTAGCAACGAGTGTTAAAATGGAGCCCACAATTTTAAATTCAAGAAAACCAAAATTTACCCATAACGGTTTTGTATATACTTTTGAAATGTGTTCTAAAACTAATGAGCGTATTAAATTTTGGCGATGTGAGCAACAAGGAAGATGTAAATTGCGGATTCACACCGAAGATGGAGAAGTTATTAAAGTGATTAATATCCATTCTCATTCCTCCTCGGCAGCAAGAGTGGAAGTTGCAGAAGTTATAACAAAAATCAAACTTTGAGCAGAAAATACCGTAGAAGGCACAATAAATGTGATAAATAATTGCCTAACAAACCTAACTGAAGGTTCCGCAGCCTCAATCCCAAATATTAAATAATAATAATAACGTTTATTTCAAATAATATGTAAATATAAAGTGAGTAGAAGAGTACGTGAATAAACGTATCAAGTCACGAAAGCATCGCTTGTGTGTGACAGACAGTTTTAATTTACAATACAATACAATATTAAAAGTTGAATGAGTGGTAAAATTAACAGGAAAAATAGACATACGATTATCTAATAAGTAATAAGTGATAATTGATATGTTATGTAATAAGCAATGAGTAAAAGAGTAATGAGTAATGGGTAATGAGCAGGCATGATTTTGGTGATGCATATAAAAATAAAAATATGTGCTCATATGTATTATTTAGAGTGAGGATTTTCATATTTTTTTTTTTCATATTCAAATATAAACATATATATATATATATATATATATATATATATATATATATATATATATATATATATATAATGAGGAAAGTACGAGTGTTCTTATGAATAAATTAAAGTGTGTATCTCAGTACGGGGTTTAGAGAAAACGTACTTTTTCAGTTGCATTTTGAACGAATTTATGTTTGTAACGTTTTTCAAGTTGTCCGGTAGATTGTTGTACAGTTTCGAACTCTGATATCTGTGGCTTTTTTGTCCGATATCTTTATTCATGAAAGGTATTTTATATTTGTGTTCTCTACTTCTTGTGTTATATTTATAATCTATCTTATTTTTATGCAGTCTTATATTGCTGTAGTGGAAGAAAAGTTGTATTGGGTCTGATATTTCTGTTTGTAGGTAAAGATCGTCCGACGGGTGGGTTTTTTTTGTAGTAAATTATTTTTAAGAAGCGTTTTTGGGTTACTGATATTTTATTCATGATTGTTTTACCCGGCGACCCCCAAGCTAGAATCCCATAAGAAATATGTGATTGAATAAGAGCAAAATATAGGGTTCTCATGGTTTTTTCATCAAGTATGGCTCTCAATGTTATAAATCGATATATTAGATATTGGAGTTTTTTAACTACGTAGTTTATATGGGTATCTCATTTCAGGTTGGAGTCTATAAAGATTCCTAAGTATTTTATATGAGGGACCGGTTTGATTTAAAAAAGGTTGTCAATATTCAGATTTTCCGAAGGAGGGGAGTTTCTAGTATTTGTGTATATAGGTAAATAATGAGTTTTGTTGAAGTAAATTGTGAGAAGTTTATGTGCGAACCAATCTTTAATAATCAGAAGATCTTTTTTTACTTTGGTTTTCAGGTCGGTCCATGTTGTGTGCTCGTAGAAGATAGCGGTGTCATCGGCATATGTGAAAATTTTGCTAGTTGTTGGAATTTGGAATAAGTAATTCAAATATATATTGAATAATATTGGGCCCAGAATAGTGCCCTGCGGTACACCGTATTCAATTTTTTTGAAGTCGCTTTTGAAGTTTTCAATTTTGAGGCATTGGTGTCTATCTTCCAGATAGCTACTAAACATTTTCAATGCGGATCCTCTTATACCGATATTCTCGAGTCATTCTAGGAGAAGTGGGTGACTAACGGTGTCAAAAGCCTTGGACAGATCTATGAAGACACAGAGAGCTGCTTCATTGGTATCCAGGGCTTTATACATTTCTGACGTTAGATCGAGAATTGCATCCTGGCATTCTGCGTTGAGATACCTTCTCGGAACCCATATTGTATGTCTAAGAGGATGTTATACTTTTTCAAATAGGCAGATAATCTAGTTTTTATAACCTTTTCAACAAGTTTGGATAATGTTGTTATCTGAGATATAGGTCTATAATTTACTATTTCATCTCTATCACCCGTTTTAAACATTGGAAGAATCATTGCAATTTTTAATTCTGATGGGAAAATTCCTTCTGCTAGAAGTCTATTAGGTAAGTTAAGGGTTCTATAATATTTGGTGAAACATGCTTCAGGAGTTCAGCACTAGTTCCGTCTATTCCCACTGCTTTTTTGTTTTTTAGAGATTGTATGAGTGCTAATTCTGTCGGATTTGTAGAGAATAAAAACATTGACCCTGGATAATTTGTGTTTTGTTTCGTGATATTATTACACGTTTTTTTTACAATTTTTTCTGCTAGTTTTTTACCAATATTTATGTAGTGATCGTTAAATGCTTCAACAATTTTTTGCATATCTTTCGTTTTTTCCCTGTGATGTTTATCTGTTTTATTTTAGTCGTGTTGCGCTTTGTTCCACAAATTTCCCTTACTGTTTCCCATAATTTAGTGTTATCTGTTTGATTATTCTCAATTTTCTTTTTGAAGTAATTTATTTTTGTCTTTCTCAGGATATCATTAAGATTGTTCCTGTAGCGTTTATAATTTTCCTTCAGAGTTTTATTATTAGGGTTTTGAATTGTTCTTTGGTACATTTTGTCTCTGGTGTTAATGGATTTGATTATTCCGTTAGTGATCCAAGTGTTTCTTTTTCTCTGTCTTTATTTGATTGTGTTTATGAAGCAAATGATATGATCATTTAGCATTTTTATAAATTTTTTGGTTGCAGTTACTGCATCTAGTGTTTGATATATTTCCGTCCAGTCTGCATGTCGAAGTTTTTCAGTTTGGGGTAATTTACAGTTTTGATCACTTCATTTTGTTCTTTGGGAATAGTTGTATTATTTCCGATAATTATTTGCAGGAAAGTGCAATAATGGTCAGTGAGATTGGTTTTTATTGTGATGGGTATTAGTAATTCAGTGTTTTCTTTGGTTTTAATAAACATATGATCTAGGCAAGATTTTCAGGTATGAGTTACTCTTGTATAATCATTAATCAGCAAGATAAATTTTAATTCACTCAGGGTATTCAAATATTCGATAGTAGGAACGTCAAAGGTTTCATCCAGGATATCAATGTTGATATCGGTAAGAAACACAAAAAAATCAGCACTACCACAGTTCATGAGAAAGCTTTTTAGTGAGTTTGTAAATTCCAGAGTGCAATTAGGCGGGTTTTTATACATGGCAAGAATATTGATTTTTTCATCATGAAAAAGTATTTTGGTAAAAATGAGTTTGTTTTTTTCGTTAAAATCAATTATTTCATAATTGTAGTTGAGCTCAGTTTTGATGAACATGACTGTTCCATCATTTTGGTTGTACAATCCCTCATTATATATTGCGTCGTATCCATTAATATTATAAAGATTTACATCACCTATATGCCTGGTTTCTGTGAACACTATGACTTCTGGCTCGTACGTGAGCTGTTTTAAATATCCTAGGAATGCATGAAAGTTTTTATGAATGCTTCTTATGTTGTTGTGAACAATTTTAAAATTTATATTTTCACTATTTACTTTTATGACTTCATTACACTGTTCAAACTTAGATAATATTTCCGTTCTTATATTTTGCGTTTCAAAGTCTGTTATACAGTGCGGCTTTTTAGCCCCCCCCCTATTAACTTTTGAACGGTACAAACATGAGAAAAAAAAATGTTTGGAGGGTTTCACTAATACTACTTTTTGAAACAAAAAATATGGTGATTGCTCCACAGGGGCGCGGGGGGACATATCAACTCAAAAATTTTAAATGGCATGGGGGGTCGAGTGTCACATCGTTGAAAAGAGAATTCAATTCTCTTTACAACCATCTAAATATTTTTGAATTTGGTTGAGGAATTTTTTCCCAATTTCGATATTTATGCCTATCAAAATTTTCTAGTTGATGTGCCCCCAGCGCCATCTGTAGTGTAATTGCAATATTTTCTCTCAAAAAAAGTAGTATCGGTAATACCCTTCGCAATGTTTTTGGTTTCATTATTCCACAACAAACCGTTCAAATTTATCAAGGTATGACTAGTTTTCAGATCCGCATTTATATTTGATATTTCGAATTTGAATTGCAAAAAAAAATACTAACGAAATTAAAAAAAAAATTGGATGGCTGTAAAAAGAATTGAATTCTCTTTTCAACGACACTCGACCCCCCATGCCATTTAAAAAAATTGAATTGATGTGCCCCCCCGCGCCCCCTGTCGAGCAATCACCATATTTTTTGTTTCAAAAAGTAGTATCGGTGAAACCCTCTAAACGGTTTTTTATTCATGTTTGTACGTGAAACCGTTCAAAAGTTAACAGGGGGGGGACTAAAAAAAGCCGCACTGTATATTTCTCCATTTTTGATAAAGGTAAGCACTATACATATTCACTAATATAAATAAATACAAAAATAATAATTTAGAATCTAGGGTACCTATAAAATAATTTTAACGGTTTGAACGCGTTCTGGTGGTTTTGGGTATTGGAAAAGTTGTTAGACGTAAAAGGAACGCAATAAATTCAGCACCTGAAGCACCTGCAACTTAACTTGATCAATCGGTATAATACTGATCCAGACTTTTGCCTGAAAGCTAAAATGATAATTGCTTTAGCATTTGTGAGAGTGGATGATTTAGACGATTACCTGGTACCACTCAGTGAAGAGTTACCAGGAGAATTACGTCCTCTTCTAAATTGGTTTGAGGATAATTATATAGGACGAATGAACTGGCGTGGAAATGGGAGAACACAACCACTGTTTCCACAGGAAATGTGGAAATTATACAATAGAACTCTTGATGGAGATGATCGAACCAATGAACATTCCGAAACCGAAACCAGCCAAGGCATTAAATCTGCTTTTCTGCCGTGTGAAACATATAATTTTTTCTTCAAATTTGTTCCAATTCCACGCAAAATCGACTTTTTCATATTCAAATTGCGTTTCATTATCAATATCCAAATAACTAAATTATTTTATCAAAGGTAACTGGGCCCTGCTATGTTTACCGCTGATGACGTTTGTTGAATATGTTTGTTTACTGTTTACTTTGTCATTGTCAATTTTGAAAAGTTGTCATGTTAGAAATGGATTACTGCAAAGTGAGGATGAATTGATGCAATTAACACCACCTGAGATAAGAGACCAGGCGCGATATGTGGAATTTAACCTTTTACCGGAAAAATCAAGAACTGTATATGAACTCACATACAGCAGATTCATGGAATATAGACAGAAGAAAAATATAGGATCTTTCTCTGAAAATGTGCTGATTGTCTATTTTTCCGATCTTTCAAAGAAATTGAACGAACTTTTTCTGCCTAGGCAGTAAAAGTGGACTTTTTCTGCCTTGGCATTAAAAGTACAACTTCTAAGCCTGCCAAGTGTCATTAAAAGGCCGCTTTTGAAGTCATTTGGATAAAAAAGTAGATTTCATTTATTCTAAGTGGTTAGAAATGGATTGAATCCAGATAGCCCCACAAACAGTTTGTTGATTGTTCTAATTTACTTGAAAAAACCAAACCATTGTAGCGAAACATGCCGTGTGTTCCATAACATTTGTGAAAATTTAAAAATGTATACATAAATATTCAGAAATTGTGGACTTCCATTAAGTAAGGGCAGTCAATTCAAAAAACTATAAATAAAATTTTCTCTACCATTGATTTTTATTGAAAACAATCAATAGAAAAGATTAATTTCCCACAACATATTAATATAAATTAATCAATGAAGTTTTCAGATGTTTCCCAAAAAGTTTTTCATTCTGAAGCTTTGAGCAGTTTATAGTTACAGTAATTCTCCTGGACTATAGGAGCGAAATATGCCATACCGCAGGAACAAAAGCAGCCCGAAGTTTCCCATGGTTTTTTCTCAATGTGCGTGGCACTAATTGACAGGATCAGAATGATGAACCAGCCTCCTGCGATTGTTAGTCGAATCTCATTGATAACGATTTAAATGCACTCATCTCGCTGATACAATGGGAAATCATTTCGGAGATGGGTTATGCTCGCGGCCCACGAAAAAATCGTGTGAATTTGCGAGGATTGTACGAGGTATTCTCTAAACATGGTGGTCTGAAATTATCGCAGATTTAATGAGATGATTCCTTGCGCAAGGCGAAAACCTCTCCTGAATTATCTTTTCTCTTGAGTCATGTGGTTCTTGATGAATGTTCATAAGAATTATGAAACATGGGAACAGAAATATTACAGTGTTAACGATTAATACAGATTCATTCTACAGAATCACGACTTATCTTACGTCATACTGGCTTGTCCACTTACATTAATTTTTTACGATAGTGCGTAAACTAAGCTTTTAAGAAAATATTTGATGACATCAAATATATTCTTCTGAATTTATTTGGCTTCAGACGAAGTCGACACCATAGTCGGAGTGCTCTTCGAATCTTGGGGTCAGGATATTTTTCGATTGCGTTGGGTGAGCTACCCTGCGCTGATGATTGGCAAGGAACCATGAAACCGGTCCGTAGGTGTTCCCTCGTGTGGGTTGAGACATGTTTTGGCGTTGAGATTGGGAGAACATTGCAAAGTAATTCTTGTAGAATACTTTGCCAAGAATCTAACAGATATAATTCAATGGTCGTAGGGGGCAGTAGTTGTTTTCTGTTGGAGACTTGCCGACGATTGTACCTATAGTATAGGTTAAATGCAGAAGTCTGGATTGCTTAATCCATTTTATTATTAGTTTAATGGGCTTCTGCCAAGTAGTGTCATCAAATATTTTCTTCTGAATTATTATATTACTTTTAACAGCTAGATTTGAGGAAAGAATGTTTTCCTAACACTTTAGTACAACCTAAATCAAACAGTTTTTGGTTTTTGCACAAACGTAAAAAAAGTATGGTATGCAAC
The DNA here is from genome assembly GCA_944452925.2 of Chrysolina oricalcia. NCBI lineage: Eukaryota > Metazoa > Arthropoda > Insecta > Coleoptera > Chrysomelidae > Chrysolina > Chrysolina oricalcia. The sequence goes on along the minus strand of OX101818.2, from coordinate 12,118,615 downwards.
TCTTGCAAAAATTGTTTATTACACTCTTCGAGTGCAATAAACACTTTTTGCACTTGTTGCATAAATAACTATTTTAATACAATTTTATCAGGTGCACTTATAACTAATAACGTACTTAATCTTGGAAGTTAATTTTCACCCACTTCCAATCTTCCAAAAAATCTGAAATTTTGCACACGTATCAAGAATCAATGATAATATGAGAATTCAATAATAAGAATGTAATAATAATAATGATGTGAATTTGTAAATTCAATTTTCACCCACTTCCAATCTTCCAAAAATTCTGAAATTTTGCACACGTATCAAGGACCGATGACAATATAAGAATTTCATTAAAATAACGTAATAATGATAATAATAGTGTTGAGAATTTTTAAATTCAATTTTCAACTACTTCCAATCGTCCGAAAAATCTGAAATTTGGCAAACATTTCAAGGACCGATGACAATATAAGAATTTGATAATAGGAATATAATAATAATAATAATAATGTGAAGTTGTAAATTCAATTTTCACCTACCTCCAATCGTTCGAAAATTATGAAATTTGGCAAACATATCAAGGACCGATGACAATATAAGAACTTCATAATAATAATGTGATATTGATGATAATAATGATGTGAATTTGTAACTTCAATTTTTATTCACTTCCAATATTCCGAATTATTTGAAATTGAGCACACATGTCAAGGACAAATGATAATACAAAAATATCATATTTTCAATGTAATTATAATAATTATGATGAGAATCTGTAAATTAAATTTTTACCAACTTCCAATTTTCCGAAAAAGTCAATATCAAGGACCGACGGCAGTACACGAATTTCATTAGGAGACAGTAATAATAATAATAATGATAATAATGATGTGAATTTGTAAATTAAATCTTCACCTACTTCCAATCGTCCGAAAAATCTGACTTTTTGCACATAAATCAAAGACCGATGGCAATACAAGAATTTCATAATTAGAATATAACAGTAATAATTATAATGATGTGAAGTTGTAAATTCAATTTTCACCTTCTTCCACTTGTTCTAAAAATCTGAAATTTGGCAAACATCAAGGACCGATGACAATACAGGAATTTATTAATAAGAATGTTATAATAATAATCATGATGTGGATTTATAAATTCAATTTTCGCCTATTTCCAATCGCCCAAATAATCTAAAATTCGGCACACATATACAGGACCAACGACAGTGCAAGAATTTTATAATATTAGTGTCATAATAATAAAAATGATGCGAATTTTGAAAACTCGCGCACACAATCTGAATTTAAGATTAAAATCCAAACTCACCCCACCAAAGTATCAAACATCTTTATTTCGTGGGTCGTATTCATTTCGCCAACCCTGGCTTTACAACAGCATTCCTAAGGAATACAAACATTTGCCTGTGTCTTCATTGAAGAGGAGAGTTGAGGATGGAAAACTCGATTAAGTAAATATTTTTTTAAGAGGCCTATACATTGTTTTTTTTTGTATCATTTCAGCTCGCTACTTGTGCAATGTTGTTTGATTATCCATTGATGTTGAAAAACAGGGTGTAATTTAAATGATGTCATTAATTCCAGGTGGTGATTCCTTGTCATATTTTATGAAAAAAAATTCATATAAACGTATGTCATAACTTGCTTTGTTTTCAGACAGAGTGTCAAAGTTTTATTAAAAACTCGGTTATTTATTATTTACTCAAAAGTCTTTTCACCGATTTTCATGAAACCTGGTGTGTATATTGGCAGTTACAAAGGGCTTCTTTTTATGAGGTTAGATCTCAAATTATAAGCAGCGAAGTGTCACCTGATTGATAAATATGGTAAAAATCATTGTACGCCATTGTTTTTCTCTAAGTTTGAATTTTTTATCAAATTAAACACTTAAAAATACAACTCTCTTGTAAAGCCGTGGATTTAAAAGAGCAACACTTTATCAATCGATATATTTCCTTAATTAATTTATTTCTACCTGAACTCTTTTATTGGTTTCGTCGTTGATGGACTGGTTGTTTGTTGTGTTCTTGGGCCCATTATCGTAAACTGTTTCTATCAAAACTTAAAAATACATTTATGACGTACAATGATTTTTACTATAAATATCAATCAGGTAACCATCTGCCACTTATAATTTGAAACATAATTTCATGAAAAGAAGCCTCTTGTTACTGCTGATAACCACACCAGGTTTCATCAAAATCGTCAAAAAGACTTTTGAGTAATTTATGAAATGCCGATTTTTAAATGAAACTTTGACACCCCGTATCTTGGAAACGAAGCAAGTTAGGACACGTTTATATGAAATTTTCTTCATAAAATATGACAAGGAATCACCCACTGAAAATAATGACATCATATAAATTACACCCTGTATCGGTTCGATTCTTGAGTACATGGTTCTTTTTCTTTTTCTTAGCTTAGGATTTTTAGATTTCTGACGTCTTGCGACATCAATTTCTCCAGATCAGGTATATTATAAAAAAGTGAAATGTTTCTGAAAAAACACCATCACCCCTGGCTTCGGCAAATCCGTTGCCATCCGACCTGGATATCGGCGTGGAAAGCCAGAGAAACCGACAATTACACGTTACACTTATAGACAATACTACACTGCTGTTATTTTTCACTGTTTATTAACTTAACTTCTATAACTATGAGGACGCCGCCTGTGCTCCACTACGGTCAGACGCCGAATGAGTACATAGTTAAATGTGTATACAGGGTGTCCGGTAAACCTTGTACAATATTTATACTGGTGATATCCCAGGTCATGACTGTTCAGAATATCGGAACTTTACCTTAGTAAAAATCTCACTGTTTTCGAGATAATGAGCATTTTTTTAATTTCTGGAAATCACTACCTCACCTTGGATTTTTGAATGCCATGTATACAAAATGGGACGAATTCAAATATCTTTGCTGCTGAAGATTACTGATGAGTGATGCTTCCAGATGTACGAAACAGTTTTTCAGAAAACAATACAATTTTTCAAGAAATGAGGGTAAAATGACAGATTTTATTTTCACCAATTTTTTTAACAACAGTTTGAAAAAACATAACCAAGTAGAACTGGATATTCATTACAAAAGAATGTCTATTTCGTCCAGGCTCTACTATGGTATAAAACATATGATCATTATTTTTGGAAGGAGTAGAATTCCGATAATATTAGAGTGTTATGTTATTTTGAGCTAAAATCAACTCCATTAGACTTTGTCAGTAATGTGTTTTATTTTTATCCTATCAAGATGAAATTATTAAATAGTTATGAGTAATAACGAATCAACTGCATAGAAGCATTCAATGAGATGTAATGAAGTAAATACTAATTCAACGTTTTTTTTTAAATCAACATACACCATTAACCACAATAACGATTATTCAACATCGCACTGAATAATATTACAAAAATGTTATTTTCCATCCACTCGAACGCAGTTCCCCTTAATCAGCGATTCTATGAGCGGCATTGTGCAATCGGATATAGTTCTGCATAAATCGCTGCTGCAGCAGTAGCACTACCTCCACATTCACCATAAATGTAGTGCATATGCGCATATTCTCGGGGAGTATAACGTATGTACGGCATGACAAAGAAATAAATACTGAATGAAACTACAACAGAAGTCACAAGTTGTTCAAACAAAAAGTTTTAATTTTTGACAAGGATTTGTCTCTTAAAAAAGTTTGCACTTATTTGGTTACACCCTGTATATCTGTCGGTCTCTGAAACTTCGTTGGAATCTGGATGTTGGATAATTGCGACATTTATCATAAGAATTCGTATTAATCGGTGCCATGTCGGATAATCGACATTTCATTTCGATAATTTTATTAGGACTAATTACATGAAAAATTAATTTTATTGACATTATTATCAAATAAATGAATATTTTGGAACCTTTGGTGTGAATACAATACAAGAAAAAAAATACCCAAACACCAAAACTACGTCACAATATTAAAATCTTAAAAGCTTACTTTTAGCTTCTGAAGATGTTAACTTTGTTGGCGAAACGCGCGTCGAGTGTGATTGTGAAGTAGGTTTGGTGTTTGGGTAGTTTCCTTTTTTCTTGAATAAAAGTTGATGGAAGCCTAGATTAAAACCACGCCTAATTCAATGGAAATCACTTCTTCCAAAAATAATTATAGTTTGTCTTATATCATGATAGAGCCTGGACAAAATGAGCATTCTTTTGAAATGAAGGTCCACTTCCAATTGGTTATGTTTCTTTCAGATAATAATGTCAAACTTTTAAAAAAAAATTGATGAAACTCAAATCTGTCATTTTACCCTCATTTCTTGAAAAATGTTTTTACTTTCTGAGAAACTGTTCTGTACATCTAGAAGCATCACTCATCAGTAATCTTCAGCAGCAAAGTTATTTGGATTCGTCCCAATTTGTATACATGGAACTCAAAAATCCAAGGTTAGGTAGCGATTTTCCAGAAATTCTTAAAATGCCCATTATCTCGAAAACGGTGATATTTTTTCTGAGGTGAAATTCCGATATTCTGAACAGTTATGACCTGGTCTATGACCTGGTCTATCAGGTCTATCAGTTTCAATATTGTACAAGGTTTACCGGACACCCTGTATAATAGGAATACATCCTAATATATATTTGGTTGGGTGGAAGAGCAAAACTTGTCTTAGGATACGTTTTGAACCCTGACAATAGACAGGTCCTTATAGATATTGTATTGCATGAAAAATTGATTGTAACTTCATTGTATATAGCTTTGGTAATACAAATAATTTTTTTTTCTATTGTTCCGTTGGTCTACATTGTTACTCACACCTGCCAATGAAAGCCTTCATTATTTTTATTATCGTTATTGCGAAAGTAATTCCGCTATTCTACACTGAGAAAATGAAAGGATTTTCGTTTTACTAAATGAATGGTAATGCCGATTGAGTTTCATTGATCAAATTACATGTTAGTGATATTACTTTCATGAGCGCTCAATATCACGACAAATCTATTGCATACCACATCCAAATGATGATTATTTAAATTATTATTGACTACTTCATCAGTTGAAATGTTCAATAAAATGTTATTATCAAATACATTTCCTGTACTGGTATTAGCTTCAGGGTGAATATAACTTATCCAATATTTTTATTTACCACTACAAATGATAGCACGTATGAGATCACTTCCTGTGATGTCAAGATTTACCACTACGAAGAGTATTATCGAATTCCGAAAAAAGCCGAAAGATTCCGAACGAGCACGCGATGTGCCAGCTCCCGATAATCGGGGGTAATACTACGAGTGGTCGCCATACTATAGTAATTCTGTCAGAAATAAACGAGATCAAATTGCTTGGTAACACCACGAGTCCATTAGGTCGAGTGGTGTTACCTCAAAGCAATTTGATCGAGTTTAAGATTTCTGACAGAATTATCGATAGTATTGTGAGCACGGGTAGTATTTAGGCTGAGTCAAGTCTCTCGTCTGACCAATATGGTTAGACCAGCGCGGTCATTTGGTTGACTTGACGACCTTGAAACTATTTGAAATTACAATTATAAAAGGGTTATGTTTACTATGTTCACTGGTTGATAATTACGGGCGTTGATGGAAAACTCAATTATGAAAGTTACTGTCCTGATAGCCTGATGCCTTACATATAAGCACGTGAGAACCCCTACATACCTTGGAGTATGTAGGGAGAGTCAAACACCCGTAGACTTGAACTTGCAGCATCTAAGGCCTACACAACATCGTAGGGTTCGCTCTAGGGCGGATGTGTGCCGGTTTTGCCCGCCCTCTGGCTTCCCAGAAGGGCAGACGAAAAACCTATCACCGCATGAAATGCACTATCATTCCCTCCTAACCCCTCTGTGGCTTAGTATAAGTTTTATTGTTATTTTATTTATTTAGATTTGTATGTTTAATATTATTTTATTGTAAATTTAATGAATAAATATTTTTGGATTTTGGATTTTTGGTTAATAATTACAATAATCAATTATTATCAAAGGATATTATCGCTATACCACAGAACTCTTTGAGTTATGTGTGCTATACACGTTCGTGTGTAGCGTTAGTGTTTGCTCATTGTAGTTTTAGTTATTCGAGATTTGAGTACCCATCTAATGGCAGTTCCTAATCTTGATGGCAATCTAATGACAGTAATACTATTGTATGCACTAGAAGAAGGGATTAAAATCGGTATTCCTGTTCTACTTACACCTTTCTATATGAAGTTGGTAATTTTAGTAGTTCGACAGAAATAATCAAGAAATAGGGAATTATTAATAATTATCGTTCCAGCTGAGAAACCGGTAAAAGTTATTTCTAGACTGCTGAAGTTACTGTACTGATCTAATGATTCTAATGGATAATGAATACCTACTTTCAGTTCATACTGTTAACAAACCTTTCTCAGCTGTTTCAGTTTCATAATTACGATAAGTAAACGTCAAATGAAATGCCCTTTTAGTTTTACTTTGTTTAAATTTTGTTGAAATTTTCGTCTGCCATAATATATTTCGAATTTTTTTAGGTTATAATTTTAAGGAACAATCATTTCTTCCTACTTTACCTGACCGTGACAACTCCGTAAACGTCGAGGGCACGTTTGATATGTTACCAATATTTTCAATCACCTGATCGGTCAGACTCATCGTCATACTTCATACTGAATGCGCGTGGCTTGTCCGACCGGTGACTTGACACAGCCTTAGGCTGAATTCCCACAGATCCGACGTCCGATGATACGATGGTACGAAAATGTTCTGATTGGTTGGAAAAATGTCCTGATTGGGTGATTTGTTGTCACATCTACCAATTCAACCAATCAGAACATTTTCGTACCATCGGATCATCGGACATCGGATCTGTGGGAATCCAGCCTTATTCAGATAATTTCACGAACCAAAAAGTAAAAAAAGTTCTATTGTCGTGAATTCTTCAATAGTAGGATAATGCCTGATTGACATGAAGTCTGTCAGACTGACAATCATATTAGTAGCAAGATGATTTATATTCTCTGTTGTTGTTTGGATACGTGGTTGCCATGCCAAAGTGGTATTACCGGCTCGAAAGCTAGGAACTGCGTATTATCGAGGCATACGTCCCTTATTGGTCCTAATATTGCAGGAAAGGAGGGCTTCATACGGCGAGTGAAATTATTGATTTGATCCGTCACCATTTCCTGTTCTGTTTGCCGTTCGTGAGTCGTGACTTATATACCCATTCTCATTGTTTCAATATTGCACTTCTGTTAAAAGTTGAAGTTCAAGGACTCCATTCATTGGAGTCATCAAAGTGTTTATTGTTCTTGGGTTGAAGTTGATGGTGTATTATATAGAAACTATGATAGGTAATCCTACTCGATAATAAAGAAATTGATAACTTAGATTTCGAATTTGTACAAATAATTGAAATTCTAATTTGTGACCAAGAAGTTTTTTTTTTGTATTTTGTAAATATACAAATTCAGGTTTCAATCATCATTATCACAGTTTTGAAGTTGCCAAGACATCAGAATTAGGATTAGTCTATGTCAAGTTCCTATTTAGTAATATAACCCTGCTCGTTATTTGATGAGGGTAATATGCATTTAGTAGTAATTTCTTGTCATATTTGAATTGATTTATTGATGTTGAAATGAGTTTATTTTTCTTTAATAATAATAACAATACTGGATTTTATTGACAGGTTTGAAAAAACAAAATACATTGAATACATAAACAAATAAAAACTAAACCTATCAAAAGGCAGAATTCAAGTTCATATCACGTCATGTGTGAGATAACGCAACCAGAACTTGCTCTTCCATTCAACCCAAAAAGGAAAATAAAAAATACATTATTTCTTTTTGAGTACCCATATATACATGATATACAACTAAAGATAATTAATTAGTATTCAAACATAAGTATGAGTATGAGAGAGTTAATTAATAAACTAAGCAGGTTTACTTTATTCATGAGTAAGTCGGATTTCAATTTATTTCTGAAATTTGGGATCGAACGTTTTCATTGAACTCGGAAGTCGATTGTAAAGCCAAGCAATATTATAAGAGTAAGAGCCACGGTACAGTCTGGTTTTATGGGGAGGTATTGAAAGTTGATTTCTGAATCTGAGATTCAGGTTATGAATGTCAGTTCTAAAAGAGATTTTGTCGTGGAGGTAAGGAGGAGTTTTGGTAGTAATGATTTTATGGAATAGAGTGCAATCATGTAATACACGCCGCGCCTCCATGTTTAGCCATCCCAAATTATTCAGCTGGTGTGATATATGTTGTCGCCTTCTGGTACCTGTAACAAGTCTCAGGCATGAATTCTGTAAGGTCTGTAGTCTTCTTTTGTCAGCAAGAAGTAGGTTAGGGCCATAAACAATATCGGCATAGTTGGCATGTGATAGAACCAAAGCATTACATAATATTTTCTTTGAATTTTGGTTCAGTATTTCTCTATTGGAGTAAATTGTTTTCAAGTTTAAATATCCACGCCTTATGATCTGGGAAACATGCGACGAGAATCTAAGAGATTGATCCATTATGAGACCAAGGTTTTTCGGGCGATTTGTAAGAGGCAGCTGCACATTATCTAAATTAATGATAATGTTACTCTCGCATCTTCTCCTCATTATTTCATATTTCTGCTGAAATGATATTGTGATGAAACAATGAAAGAAAAGAACATATATTTAATTTTGTGTGTATGATTATCCACCCAAAACCTGATAAGAACATACATAATACCGAAAAAACAACAAATATGTATGAAATACTGATTCAGTGAAGTTATAATTAACCTGCAAAAATCTCTGATATTACGTCAGTACAGATAAACAATACAGTATTGTACATTGTCATATAATTGCTAGGTAATATCCTGATTTCGGTATGTAGTATTCCATGCCACCGATAAATAAGAACAAATCGACAAGTGGGAGTTACTTGTCTGTAGTGGTAAATAATAACCGAACCGAGAAAGTACTTGCTACTCTATGCTTCAGTATCAATTATTGTTTGAATCATACTATGTTGTAGTGGTAATACTGGTAATATTTAATAAATGTAGTGATTGGCGCCTATTTGACCACAACGCGTGGTATAATATATTTATCTCTCGGTATTCATAACGGATTATTTTTCTCAGTGTATAGCCCACCCAATATTCATTTCAAAGGTATGGTCTTACAAATGTTTGGCTAATGGACCACTTGTAATTCCTTTGTCCATCAATGAAGTGATGAATTGGAGGTATGATTTCCTTGAAGTCTCAATGCCAATACCACAATCAATCGCGTGAATACCCTCCACAAAAATCCTCCAGCAAATCTATAATTTCAACCGCCATTACAAATTCAAGAAACACCCCGAGCAGATAGCATGCACGTATGTCTAAACTAATCATTAACGACAGGTAATTCCTCGGATAAGGTATGCCGGGTACTGTTTGATTATATGAATCAAAGATCATTACACACTTTACAAACGAGAATGATTATGTACACTGGAGTTGCCCCGAGCTTTTCGAGCGTTTTTGCTTTGTTTTCGAACTACCAAGATGAATTGTTGATCATAATTTATCACGGCGTAATTTTATAGGGATAATGTATGAGTCACTGACGGATTAAATTTTTTTGTTGGATTGTTATTTTTCCTCCAAGGCAAACTTGTCGTTGTTCAGGGAAATTAATGGTTTCCATAGGTACTACATGGTAGTGCAAGGGTATTGAATTGTTTCTAAGATACAGAACCTCTCAATTCCGATTAAATATCCAGCAAACTATGAGCTATGAGTATCATTCATATATGTATACAGGGTGTGTTAGAATAAGACCGACGAACTTCGAATAGAGATACAGAGTTAGCCAAATATATGGGCCTGCCCATTTTTTCATTTAATATTAGGGTTATCAAAAAAACTTCGGATGAAAGTTGAAGGGTATTTCCTCAAGTAGCACACCTATTATGTTAGGATATTGGTACAGTATTGTGAACATATTGGCAAAATATTTTAAATTCAAAATTGCCGAGAAAAAAAATTCAATAGTCTACTTGAATAATATTCAAGAAATGTTGTCGAAGCAATATTGTCCTCGAAGCAGTCAGCGATATCAGTACAATATCGCCGGTACAATATTCTGAAAATATTGGCAAAATATTCAAATGTTAAATTGTCATGAAGTAAAATGTGAAAATTTTGCGATATTGGTCAAATATTGTTGACATTTCAAAAATAATATTGGTGAAATATTCTTGAAGCAAAAGCAAATCAAAAAATATTTATTGTATTAAATTGTGCATATAAAAATGTATAGTAATTCGAAAAAACGAAGTAACGAAAAAAATAAATGAAATAATAAATGAGACACACTTCTAAAACTATCGCGATACCACGGGGTGGTGGTAAGGAAGGGAGTCGAAGACTGCGCCTTAGATGAGGAGTTCGATACTGCCCTGCTGAGGCTTTCAGCGGGCGGGCCGAACCAGTTCACCCCTGCCCTAGGGCAGGCTCTACGGTGTTGTGTAGATTTCGAATGTTGTGGGTGCTAAGTCGCCGTTTCTTGGGTGTTTTCCCTGCCTCCTCCAAGTTATGCAGGGGAATTCATGTTTTACGTGTTAGACATCAGACCGTTGGGATTTCCTCATTGGGGTTTGCATTGACTCTCCGGGAAAACGCGAAGAAAAACCGGATTTAAATATAGTGTTGCTGTTGGGTTTTGAGTGATATTACTCGTCTTCTTCTGGAATTTCTTAGAAAATATCCAGTGCCTTGTAAATGAGCCCACCTTGCCTCTTTGTTGGTCTGTTATGGTGAGCGGACTGCTGTGATATCTCTAGTCAATGGGCTTCCGAGGATAAAGTATCTGTAGAATTTATCAGACTGATGTTTGATAAATTCTTCGATGGAAGGAATATCGGCTAGCTCTCTATGTGCTCTGCCATTTTTCATCATGTGTACTTTATGTGTGCACAAAACAGGCGTTGTCGAATCATTAGCTTTGGCACAATTGCAATTTGATTTTTTTTGCACTATCCTGCAGCGTGTCTGGATGCTCTAGTGATAGTCCGATTTCAATTTCTCAAACATATTTTGAGAGTAGAAGTATAGTACCTACCTCGATACGTATATTCTCATTTTGCGCTACAAAACTGCGAGATAAAGGGAAAAATGCTTGCAAACATTACTGAAAACGCTTAAGCGGTCGAGGATAAGGAGAGACCGGGATATGAGGAGAAGCTTATTATCACGTAACCCGTTCATTAGAAGAATTCCTCTCATCTCCAGGTCTCTCCTACTACTCGGCTGCAAATGGAGCTCGGCCGTTCTCAGTCATGTTTGCAAGTATTTTTCACGCATTTTGCCGCATCGTAGTGCAAAATGAGAATATACGTTTTGTGGTACTATAAGTACTTCTTCTTTCAAAATCTGATTGAGAAATTGAAATCTGACTATCACTAGAGCATCCAGGCACGCTGCAAGATAGTGCAAAAAAATTCAAATTGCAATTATGCCAAAACTAATTATCTGACAGCGCCTGTTTCGTGCGCACGTAAAGTACACCGCTTCTTGGAAAATGTCGGATTTATGAATTTGAAAAAAAATTCGGGTCTCAAAAGATCCCATTTTGTTCGTATTTTAATCCTGTACATTTTTTCTCATTGGAGCAAACAGATTGCTTCATTAGTTATCATATTATAAGCAAAAAACGTACAGGTGTCAAGAAAACTTGACATTTCTGCATCTCCATTGATGCGTAAATGTTTACTGTTTTTCACCATGAAAAATAGCTATTTATGATACAAGTTCGTAAAGTATGACTTTTTTGTATGAGCGTACAAAAACGCCCTTCATACAAAGTTTTATCTTCGACAGTTATTATATTGCCAAATTGTAGCAATTATATCATTAATTTGAATGTTTAATGATATGAATTGTCGTCATATTATCAAATAAAGACTTCCGAGTTATATTTGACGCAAAATACTGTATTTTTCAAGAATGCATAAATGTGTGAACAGTGTGTAGAAAATTACTTTTTCTACGACCATTAAGAAAAATGCAACATTTCAATTGCGTCTTCGATTAAGAAACCTACCACGTTGTAACACCGATTTTCATTTCCCACGGGCTAGCTGTATCGAAATATTTCATCTCCTACGACTTTCATGAACTACTAGACTGTCATTATAGGTAGGTATTAACGAATTTTAAAGTCCGACGGGTATCAAATTAATAAATTTATATCAGAAGATCCTGATAATGCCTATCTTCTGACAAAGGTATGATTTTCTTTTCATAAAACCAGAATAATTTCAATAAAAAGATTGATTACAATCAGATTCTATATTTTTGAATAGCTGACAGATATTTTCTATATGGCAGTTAATTTGAACAAATTATTATGTGCTCTAGTAACGACGAGTGTTGATTCAGATGACACATGGACTTTGGATGGTGGGAGGGAAGGTTCAAATCCACGCAGCCACATTTTTTTTTTCATTTTATGAAATCGATTAGTGTTTGATTTTTTCTGCATAAAGTTTTTTTATTTCCAAAATTTGTCAAAATTTAAAAATTTAATTTGTTTCACGACGTAGGTAGGTGCGTGTACAAAAAGAGAAATTATCTAAACCATGTAAAAATGACGGCAGGAGAGTTTATGATAAAAAGGATTATTAAAAATATTACAGAATTGTTAATGATTCAGATGGTCGTAGAAAAAGTATAGAGTACAATGAGCATGAAATGACCCATTTCCCACTCGTTGGTATATGAAATTTTGTAGTACTCGCTACGTTCGTAGCGTAGCGAGTACTACAAAATTTCATATACCTACGAGTGGGAAATGTATGTCATTTCATGCTCATTGCACAATATACTATTACACACAGTTGATGATTTTACGCACAGGTACTTTCACGCACTTGTTCGAAAAAGTATTACTCGTCGTAGAAAAAGTCCTTTTTTCACCTTGAAAAAAAATCTTTTTTTCACTGACAATTTCATTTATTGGATTAATAATAATTGATAGTAAAGTTTGAACAATCACTTCCAAACATAAATCTCCGAAGATGTTCCATGTTGCTGCTTATCAGAAACGTTAGATATTTCTTGAAGAGTTGATTCCATAATTTTATCAGATATTTTAAATTTATTGAAAGAAGATGGACAATTCAAAATTTTGTTAGAAATCTCAATTTTATTATTCAAACTACCTTCTATCATTGTTTATATAGAAGATAGTTAGTCAACCATATGGGATTATAATTGGATCAAAATGGATGCGACATGTAGATGGCGATAGTGAGCTCGCATCCAAGTCGTAACTTCAGTGATCTGGCCTACAAGTCATGTCGTAACTTGATTGAAACAATGGGACAGCATTAAAATCAGGGTTTTTTGAAGAAACCTGCATCAAAATGACATGAAATATTCATGTTTGTAACTGATCACGCTAGATGACACTCGCGATTGGGTCCAATACCTTTTCCACAGGCATTGACTAACTATCTTCTATATAAACAATGCTTCTATAGATGCTTCTGCTACGGAGGCAGATTTACAGCCACCGTGACGTTTTATGGACGTGATGTTGCCCCCTGCATTGGGCAGAAGAGTTACAGAGCTTCTACTGAAACAGTGACCTGTGTAGATCTTATACATGTATTTTCCAAGCCATTTTGCTAAGAATTTCTTCTATTTTACTTATCCCCATATGTTGGTTAATACATTTTCCTATCAAATATTTGAAAAATAATCTGTTACTTTTTGTATGAGGCGGCCGTAGTGCTCTATACTTGCGGTATATCTCAATATAATCAGAATTTGATACAGTATACGTTCTTACGCAATGGGTCTTCGTATCCGGTATTTTAACATTCAATGTAGATCCAGCATCTTCGATGGCATCAATAGTTTTATGCAATAATTCTTCACGGCGACAAGCACCGCTGATACCCAAAATTAGGACAATCTACAAATGAAAAAGATTGAAATTACTACTAATCTTAAAAAATTATGATTATATCTGTATCTTATAAAGTAAATTTGTTTCGTTTTCAGCATTTCGAATACATTTATTGATATTATCCCATGATAAAACTTTATATTTCTTTCCTTGGTAACCGACGCTTTTGTTCTTAAAGAGCGACACCAATTTTGGAAACTTTCTTATATCCTTATATCAATATTATCAGTACATTCAATGTACTTTTCAACAGAGTGGACACTCCATAACGTAGGAAGTTTTATAATATTTGATTTTTCCTCAAAATAGCATGAAAGCACATTTTCAGAAACCTTTCTTTCATGTTTCTTGTCGCACCATTGATAAAATTGGTCATATGATTTCTTATATATTAACTTGGATTTGCTCTCTGAGATATATCTGATGGAGTACCACTATCATAATCAACATCCATCTTCTTGAAAATAACTTGAAATTGAATCAACTACGAGCAAACACAGTCAAACAGTCAAACACGCGGCGTGCCAACAAACCGTTTCTATAGTAACGACACAGAAAGACCACTGGATGCTGTGAAATTGCATTGGAAGTATTGATAACATTAAAGATAACATGTATTATGCAGTTAATTTGGACTAATTTTTTTTCAGACAGGAAACATTTTTGAATACGATTTTACCGAAAACATTGAATAGTCTTTCAAGACAACAGTCGATGTACTTCCACATTAAGAGTTGTACAAAAAATTTTGTTTGTATTTCGTGTATGAAATTCGTGTTTTCATGGCATATTCGACAAAATTAACACTCTTATGTGCCATAAAAAAACACTCATATGACGCAATAACTATTTTTTGTATTTGATTGTTTGTAACTGAGTGATATATGACAGTTGCGAGTCGATAACATAACAGAATATATTCACGGACTAACTTTCAGTGACGGCACAGTTGGGTTCCTTCTAGTACTTTTGCTGCAAAAAAATTCTCTATTGATTCGCCTAAGGAAACAACTTTGATCTTCTTCTATTCGTTCATTAAGTTTAATCAAATTGGACTCTTTTACAGGCAGTCAAATCGAATCTCATAGTCGAATGCAAATGCCACGGCGTCTCAGGAAGCTGCACCATGAAGACCTGCTGGAAGACCCTCCCCACTTTCCGCCAGGTAGGCGACAGTCTGATGAAGAAATACTACAGAGCGAGACCCGTGGTGGCGAGTACCTCCCAGCTTCCGAGAGGTATCGAGAATCACCGACGTGCGAGACGGCAGCACCTGGTACTCACGAAGGGAAAGATCCCCGTCAAGAAGCTACCAAAGAAGTCAGAGTTAGTGTTTTTGCAGATGTCGCCGAACTACTGCGAAAAGGATCTGTCGGCGGGTTCCTTAGGAACCGTTGGAAGGCAGTGTAATAGGACCTCACGTGGTGAGTACCGTAAAAACCCAGGAGTATGTTTACATAGTAATGAGTCGACAAAATTCGTTTTGACATTTTTTTCCTACTTTTCAGCAACCCCCTTCATTAAGTTATCTTGGACGCATATAAGCCTCATAAAGTTGGAAAATAACAGCTCAATTTGACGTTTTAACTTTACTCAACAAACTTCTTGAAAACTCCCAAAAACACATATCCTCTATACCGTGTGTAATGGGGTTGTGGGTCACCAATTTCACTTTTGGGTCAGTTAGCATGCTACGTTTCTTTATAAAAAAACAATGATAGTTATAATACAGACAACTACTTTGCAACTGGAAACATAGAAGTATATGACTCAGTTCGTATGCCAGGGGTTCTAATAAAAATTTACACCGCGCCAGGAGTTGGAGAAGCTGACCCTAGGGGTTGTAAAATGTTGTTCAAGTACTAGTATACCATTGGTGGGTTGTAGTATGATAAATGGTTTCGATGGCTGAAATGTTAGCCTTTACCAGACTTACACGCTGATTCGGGACTATACAAGGTATTTTACACAAAATATCGCTCCGGATCATCACGGATCATAATAATAATGATCACCGTCCTCTACCCGCACAGGCTGTGACTTTGGGAATACTCTGTGAGTGTTTTGATGGGGTGGGATTACAAACCGATAATCCTCCTCATAGGGATTAAATATAGCGGGTGTCCGCGGAAGGTAGCTCGCCCCTATAACTTTTTTGTTGTGGAATGAAATTTTGAGGAGTTGCATACGACATAAAACTGCGTTATTTGACGAATAACCCAAGTTCATACAACTACCGGTTTCAAGCTGAAATTTTTGAAAAATACAAATTTACTGTTGTTGGTCAAAATGCATGTGCTATTTGAAATTTAATTTTAAAATTGAAATGGCAACATGATGGCTAGTCAGGTTAGGAAGAAAGACCATTTTATTACGATTGATTTGATACCCCACAGTAATAGGTTTTAAACAAAATTCAATTGAAAAAACTACGTGAAAAAATGAAGCATTTTTGGTATTAAAATAAGATTTAAATGCATCGAGTAGCCTGTGACAAACACAAATGATAAAACAATATCGTCAAGGAAGTCGACTTCTTATTTTCTGCAAAAGTAAATTTGGTATTAATTATGTAATCACTTGAAGAACATGTTGATGATAATATCAATACCAGAAGATATTTCATCAGCTTTTGGATTATTGATCTTGTTTCATCAGTTGTGTTGGTTACAGGTTGCTCAATGCATTCAAATCTTATTTCAATCTCTTAAGATCCTTCATTTTGAGAAATTTCTAATGTAATCGTTTAAAATTTTTCAACGGAAGTTTGTTTGAAACCTAATAATGTGCAGTATCAAATCAATCGTAATTGAATGCTCTTTTCTTCTAACCCAACGAGCCACTATGTTGCCATTTGAAAAAAAAAATGTAACTGCAATGAGTACTAATGAATAATAAAAATGAAATTTTTCTAGCAGATACATTTTGATCAAAAATAGTGAAGTTGCACAAGAGAAGTGAAAATATAACGGGTGTCTAATTTAAAATAGAAAGTTTATGTCACTTCTGGTGAAAACGGAAGTTGCATGAAGTTGAGTTATTTGTCAAGAGATGAAGTTTCATGCATTATACAAATCCTCCAAATTGTTGCATTCCATTATCTTCAAAAACAAAAAAGTTATAGGGGCGAGTCACTTTCCGCGGACACCCGGTATATCCAAATGTGAGTACCATGTAATTCTTGTAGGGCGGTAGCCAGATGCCTTTCATGATTTCAATGTGACCACAATAGACTGAAATGATTGTAGGTGAAAATCGAGAAAGTACTGATTAACTGGTACTAAAAAAAAGTTCAGTAGAGAAAAAAACACATATAAATAAATATATAAATGTTAAAAAAATTATCTAGGTATGCAAACCCCAAAACGATTTAAATATATGTTTTTCCAACTATGTTATATAAATTTTTTGATATAAATTCTGAAATTGAAGTGGTTGGTTGAATAAACATCATATTTTTTAAATTTTATTCACTTTTAACATTTGTACTCATGGTATAATACATTTCAAGGAATATATTCATCCTAGAATTAATAATCTTTGCCTATATAGCCCCAACAATCAAGAGGGTCAAATATTTTGAACATATAGGTTCGTTTCGAAATATTATTCAACAAATACATTTTTTTTACGTGTTGTTGAAATTCATCATCTGAAGCATTCCAAATAATTCTGAGAGTTTTTGTATATTCATCATCTGTTATAGTATATGCATTATCTGTTACATGGAAGATTCTGATTATTATCTTTTTAATCACATAAAACTTTTGGCTGATTTGAAGAAAACTTGTGGAGTTCGAAACAATCTCCTAAAATGTTTGTTAGATTTTTGTGCAAATAACACTCTCTTCATCATGTAAATTCGTTAAATTATCATCCATATAAAAATCAGACGGAATGATTTACATTAGTTTGGGTATGAAGTTTGATTATCTGAAGATGGTGAAAATTACTTAATTTCTTTCTCAGGACTATCTCGGCAAACACTGAGATTTTTTGATGGAAGTTTAAAACAATGAATCTGCCTGAATCATCACGACTGTAATTTTCAAAAAAATATTTTTTGTTAAATAAACAAAAAAAATGTACGAGCAAATTGTTTTTGTTTTATTCAGCACTAAAATGGAACGTTTCTGAAAGTATTGTTTTGTTATTTATTCCCATGTATTATTTCGAATGCTAAAATGAACGGCCCATCATTTCTGCTTTCCATGTACTGATGATGACTTTTTTGTTACAGGGACCGATGGTTGTGACCTAATGTGCTGTGGCAGAGGGTACAATACACATCAATACACAAAAACATTCCAATGTAATTGTAAATTCCTCTGGTGTTGTCGAGTGGACTGCGATACTTGTAGTGAAAGAACTGAAGAATATACGTGTAAATAAATGAAATACCTACTACTGATTGTAGTTCGAAGTAGACTTCAAAGAGTTGGCATGATATGGGAACAACTTTCAATTATAACTTATTTTGAAATTTGACTTGGGCGTTAAGATTTTCTATGGAAAAGATTAAAAATGGCCCACTCAAACGGGCGTACGTGACTTTAGCTACATGCCAAAAGATGTTTTTTTTTTTAAATTATCATTTAATATTAGCTTATTTGTTTGAATTTCCAAAAATGTTTATAGATTTTCACAAGTCTCTCTCCAAATGTCACGTTCTATTGTAAGTTTTAGTTTCAGCTATTTTTTCAATGTGTGCTAAATTTTTGCTATATTATAAAGATTATAACCACTTCTTTGCCACTTAGTTTTAATAACTGAATATCGATAGTTGATGTAGGTAGTTATGAATTTAGGATAGAAATTTTGCTTAAAATGATGCCAAACTCATTAATAAAAAAAATCATCGAACTACTTTACATATCAAAGAAATATTAGGACGTTTTACAGATCAAATTTTAAGAGATAATTTTGGAAATTTTTTATCACTGTGAAAAGACTCGTAAAATTTGGGACTTCTTGATTAGAGAGTTTGGCATCATTGAGTACTGACTAAAATAGAATAAAATTAATTTCGGTTCATGAATGCTTAAAGATACATCAATTTTGCATTAAAAACAAGAGATATTTTGAATATTTTTAACATTTTTTAATATCCAGTAATTAAAATTTGGTGGCATGGTAAAGTTAGTGGTATAGGACAGTTTTGTCGAAAGTACAATTTTCTCAATAGGTATATAAGAAGGTTCGTAGATATTAAAAAATTACAGAAAGTAAAGATTGCAATGGAACCTTCAAATTTGAGACGAATGTGTAAAATCGGATTTTTGTCTTCAATTTCTTTTCAATAGAATCATACAAGCCCATTTCAAGGGATTATTTTGATGAATGCGACAGTCACGTGACCCTGTTTTCCATACCGTGCCAACTCTTTGGAGGACACTGTATGGGGTCGGTATTAACTTTGCATAGCATGAAAAACTTTTTTATTATCGATTTCCTTTATAATTCAATTCATGATAAACATTTCTTCATCGTCAGTTGAAAAATTACTCTTAGTAGTTTTGAACTCTTTAATTCTCCACGTGTGAGATCACAGTTATTTCAATTCAACATGAAGTGATTCTTTTGAAGAATTTTCTGGAGTAACATTATCAAAACAAGTTATTTACTAATTTCTGCAACACTATTTCAGTAAGCAGAACTTGCTCTGGTATATTGTTATAGTTTTAAAAAGCATAATATTCCTTTGGCAGTCTTTTGAAGTAATTTCCATTTTCTAATAAAACGACAAATACAATAATCCGTCAAAATTTGTTCAAAAATTTGCATTGACAGATTTTTCTATTCCAATGATAACTTAAATTTTTTGTTCATCAGTCAATCAATACGGATTTTGAACTACATCTGACAGATTTTGTGCAACGTCCTTCCAAGAAGACTCAATTGCTTATTCATTTTTCTGACAGGTGGCGCTGCGACTGACTTACAGTAAGTAGCTGCTTCATTTGTGAAGAATTATTATGTGAGCAATTGATTGTAATTCATTGGACGGGAACAAGACGACTCTAAAGTTGTCGGACCTACTCTTTCACTGATGAGAGGCAAAAACCTCGAAATATGTCTGCAGGTGGTCATCCCTAGCCGAATGAAGCATAATTCTTCGTTCAATTAAAATAAGCACTTGCAATTGGGTCTTCTTTGAAGAACGTTGCACAAATATCTGTCAGATGTAGTTCAATATCCGTCGTGGTATTCGCCAGGAAAGTAGTTCTTTTCTGTCAGATTCAGGCCTCATATTTTCCACCTGTTGGAAATATTTGGAGAGAAAGATTACTTCGACTTTGTCAATTGTATTCATATCAATCACGAATAATAATTAAATAAAATATAATAAAATATTTTTCCATATCATGCAAATTTTGTTCGAACTCGATATAATGCGAACGACATATATGTGACATCTATCCAATGAATAAAAGAGTAGTAGAAGAGGCTTAGGGAACGAACAGTGAATACTGACCAGATAGGAAACATCTATTAATGTTCACATAGTGAAATTAACAAATCCAATTAATATATAGAGCTGTTGTTTAAACAAAATCAAAGAATGTTAGTTCTAGTTTCAAACCACAATTATGACATTACGTAGTGATTCTCTTGAAACAACTTTGAAAGGATTGTTAACATGTTAGGACTAACGTCAATTCAGTGTTATGGTCTTATTTTGACTCACCATGTATTCATGTCGTTTGAAGTAACTGAAGCATGACTAACTCATTCGTACCATCATCATCCAAATGATGTTTTTTATTGTTTTCTGCAGTTCAGGTGTAGCCGACAATCCCATTTTAAGTACTCTCTTGCATTCCAATGTTAAATAGATACTAAACAAATTAGTGTGTAAGTAATTTATTCCTCATTTAATGTAGGTTAGGTTTATTGAATTGCTTTGTAAGGATTGCAATAAACGTTTTGTATCGAGAAAATTCTATAATTTGTTTTTCTTTCCATCATCTCATTAATGCGAATCAAGAAGGTTGGTCAACAAGGAGTTGATGAATAATGCTATTTACCAACGGTAGTAAGTGAACGATTTCATAATAAGTTCATAGGATAAGATCATTCGATCAGGATAAATGTTGAAATGGAAAAGTAGTTTCCGATATTCACGGAAACTAGCGACTGAATTCCACCTTGCCAAACTGTCGATATTTATATTTTGTAGTATGAATAAAGACATATTATTCCTTTTTTCGATAGGAATATTCCATTCAGGCCCTTCTCCAAGGTTCCCCACGTCCGTAGGGTACGTGACTATTAGGCCCGAGAATCATGTGCCCTGAGCAGACGGAGTGAACTCAGAATGACCAACTTCTGCATTCGTACGGCTAAGATTTCTGCCATATTGCGGCAAGCCGATATATTAGTGCATCTGGTGTCAGGGACTTCAATACGATCTCCAAATGTATTTCTATTACACTTTTGCCCAATACCATATATCGAAAAACCGAAAAGAAAAATTAAAATACCTTTTCTCGAGGGTATTACCAACTCCTCTTCATTTTCATTCCTCGAATGAATTGAATTAACATAGAAACTTCAATAATTCGATGGATATTGCGATATAGAAAAACACACAAGATAGTAAATCGCTATCCCTAAGTAACGATTTCATATCTCCACTATTTTCTGAAATTTAACAAGAAGTAAGATTGTGAACACAATCCATTTGAAATTTTACCAGAATATCCAAATTTCCATTCGGAGGACGTAGCCACTTCTAACAGAGTAATCAACAATTATCACGCACGCACTTATTCAAGTTCAAATATCTTGAAAATTTTTCAATAAAAGATTACAAGATCCAGTGAAAGTTGGGAATCACTTAGGGGTCCCCATTGGCCGTACATTTTGAACTGAAATGACATATTGAGTTACATGAAGAAATGCTGAGCCATTCCGGAGTTATTCTGGAAAATATACTCTTTTAACACATTCAATAAGACCCTGTAACTCAGTTAAGATGCCTATCTTAGGGTATATGTTTATAGGAACTTTCAACCTGAAAATTTATTCTGGTACACCCTCTATATTAAAACTCTAGTTATATAGGTACCAAACCAACTACTCAAATGCATTTATTTCAATTGTGTTGGTGATAAGTGTCAAACAACGTTGTTCTTTAAGTTCTGTGGTTGAAATTACTCGACTCTTTTACAATTCTTCGACTTTTTGTATTTCAAACACCAAAGACAAGTTGGGAAGTTTTATTCTAATTAAAATATTTGCATTGGCATGATCACAATCGAAAATCTTCTATACAAATTATCAATTTGATGGCAATGTTCAGTGGAAACAGTTTTGTACAGCATTATTTTTGAATGGTAGCGCCATCTCTTACTCAGTAGTCGAAGATTTTCACTTTTCTAAAAATAATTTTACGAAGAAATCTGTTGATTATCGACAAAGCAAAGTGGTTCAGGATATTGTTCAAAGTTCAAACTCGAAGGAGAAATCATTTGTCGAAAATCAAACATACGTTCTCGAGATCCTGGGTGATGTTTGTTTGGAGATAATTTTATTATGCGAACAACTTTCAACTGTTTCTGTAGATATCAACAAAAAATTGTCAAAACACGAGTGTAACGGTTGTATGAGGATTACCTCATACAACGGTGTAACACATGATGATATGACGATATTTGGCATTTACTTCTGGCAAACGAATTGTTGTATAACAATTAGCGTTAACAGTATTTTGTTATCAACTATTTCCACATTATTAACAGAATTCGATTTTTTGAGAAAAAAGGCAGTAACTTTGGAACTTCAGTAGGTTCTTCGAGAGAAAACAAATTTTATTAGTTTTTGCTGATCTTGGAACACCCAAACACTTGACCAACGGTTCGATTCTGGCTCGTACGAATAATATATCCGAATAATATATCCGAATAAATAAACAACCATTATTTCATTCAAACCAATGACTAAGGATTTCTCTATAATAGTAAGTCACAAGCCGATTGGTCTGAATAATATTGAGTTTTCCAGAGATTATCTGTCATGCATACTGGTTGACCTAATTCGTTTAAAATTCAAAACGGGATACTGGATGCTTGTGGTATAATTCAATGAGAACAAATAGCAATCTCCCCTTTACCACACCAATAACTTTACTCTTCACTCTTCACTTCGATAACCAGGTTATCTTCAGTAGGAATACAATACCAACTGTAATATACCTAAAGTATTTATATCAAAAAATTAATTATTATCAAATAATAACAAAATGGAACGTGGAACGATCTCACATATTCTCACCCTCAATCCCAAAGTGATTATAGAATGAATTTGGTAGTTTACCCATCTGGCCGAAAAGTTTTTACGTTGAAAGTTCAAATGATTTCGTCGACAGAGTAAAGCAATAGAAACTGCAGGAGGGGGAGGTTGGTCTCATTCGATGTTATATCACTATTTCCCAGTGTGCCCATTGTATGAAATCTTGGAATGGATTAGAGACATATTGGAACTCAAGTATATTCAGAGTGAAAAAGTCAGTGAGTTCATCAGTTCAACGTCCTTATGCTTGCATCGAAACTGATCACAAATCATGTAACAATTATTATATAAAAAGTATAGAAGGAGAAAAATAAACAGAAACAAGGAAAATGAAAGATATGGGGAAAACAAGAGAAACAGGAGAATCAATAGAAACAAGAGAAATAAGAGAAATAAGAGAAATAAAAAACAAGATAAACAAAAGAAACAAGAGAAATAACCAAAACAGGAAATACAAGAAAAACAAGGGAAACTAGAGTTCAAGAGGAAAAAAGGATAAGAAGAGCAAGATGAACTAATAGCACCGCAAATAATTACAACAACATGTCAACAGTGATTCCAGAATGAATTTGAGTATAGTCCAGGCAGTCAGCAAAAGTGTACAATACATTGAAATCGAACTATACAGCATAGACGGATGAGTGCAACGTGAAGTAGGTAAGAAATTTTATGAAGAAGTGGATAAGATTCGGGAGGCATATTCGGAGAGTTGAGATCTAAGCCGATCCATGCTGAACCAGATTACGTAAATGCGTACGTTACTAGCCAACCTAACCTTTCTCAATTTATCTACTAGGTACCTCCCAATCTAACAATTGACCGTATCAATTCCTCCTCAAACCTCCTTCAAACCTAGCAAGTTCTAACCTGATTCGCAGCACTCGAATTGTTCCGAGCGGCAAATGTGCCGGCCTTTACTCTGCCATTGTGCAATAAGCTACGTCCGATACGAATATGCATCCTGGAGAGGATGGAACTAATGCATAAGTAGAATGACAAAGTATTTGTTTGTACCAAAATATACGTGATTCTATTGACTCTTCAAAAACCCCTGGGGGATAAGAGCGTCAAAAGTTACTAGACCAGTTCTAGCAACATTTGGTGTCATGGCCTGCACCAAATTTCAGAATAATTGGGGCGTGGCGCAGTGGTTAGAGCGTCCGACTCTGAGCCGAAAGGTACGGAGTTCGAGCCCCAGTTGCGGCTGGGATTTTTTAATTTAATTTGACTGACCAAATTATTCAAATCTCGTGGCTGGACTGGGGCGAGTCCTGCACGATTCACTGTTGCGTTCCAATTAACAGTGCTGCTCCTAAGGTAATGGAGTTAGTAACAATGCCTTTCCAGAACACGTGGCTAATGACCATAGCAATCGATGCCAAAACACCAAAGAAAAAAAATTTCTATAATCGAAGTTTTGGCGATGGCGATTATTACAGCTATCAGACCTGATTCCATCAACTTCTGTCTATAAATCAGTAAAAAGTATTGCTATGGCAGCGTCGAAGGTAACAGTCAAGTTACAGACAATGTTTACCGGGTGTTAGAACTTGGCATCGATCCAAACCGTATTAGGACCCAATCCCAAAGTGCTGTGTGCCATTGACTATCATAAGTGATTCAATCATCCAGTTAGAGAGGTGCTCATACTCTCAGCCTCATCCTCCAAATGCCATATTTCATTTGAAAAAAAAAAAACATTACATATCGAAACCGAAATCAAACCCACTCAAGGATCCCATTACTTTGATTCGGGAAATTATTAACGCTCCCCCCAAGGACTTATTTTTTCAAACAAAACGGCCAATAGAAAATGTGGAATAAAAATGGAAAACGTTACAATACTCCCACAAGCTCAAATGACAACGAGAAAATTACAGAATATTTCTTCAAAATGACGTTAGTTCAGCTATTGGCCAACAGGTGTCTATCGTTACCTCGGACCATTGTCTCAGGCTGATGACAAATCAAAATCAATACAGTCCTGCAAAATTAGGCAAAATCATGTTCAGCGACTATCCCAACGCTGTATCACCCTTTGTCTTACACTCGATGTGTGCTCTTACTCACACCGATCCACATAGACACAGAAGTCGATGGAATCTGATCTAATGATCTCATAGCTAAACTACCACCTTCGCCATAACTTCTGATAAATAAAATCGGCTCGAAAATTTGGTGGATGAATTGGAACCAAAAAATGCAAGAACTGATTTACTAAACCTTTCACGCTGATTCGGGATTCTACTTGCATCTTTCACACTACCGAGTACCCTCTGAGAATTCGCCATTTCAGGAAAGCCATTTTCACTGACATCACCAGGGTCTATAAAAGTGAAGACTTTGGAGCGTCCAACATTTGATGGGCAGAGGAGCTGCTGAGTAAGATCAAGCAGAGAAAGGTTATGAGTCACAAGCAGCTGAGCGATTTCAACATTTCTGAGCTTAGAAAGAGAAAATTATGATCGTTCCATTAGAAGAGGCATTACGAACACCTGAGAAAACATTGTCCCCCAAGATCCAGGTCTTAACATCGAAGGGAAACAAAGTTCACCAGTCCAAAGTCACTTCAAAGATCAAAGATACACTTTCTCCGTTGATATGAAATCAATCATATGCACGGATCTCATACAAAAATTAATAAAGCCGATACGCAGGAAAATGGTTCAGAAAACGCTTGGCGAAACGCTTTTGTACCACCAAATAGATCCTATTATTATGGAACAAACTAATGTGGTTGCAAAAATAATGGATGAGTGTGTTTTGGGGCTGGATATTACAGAAAATACATATCAAGAACATATTTACATATTTATTTATATAATATGTACATAATGAACAAAAACAAATGAAATATATATGAAAACTATACTACTGATTGATTTCATTGAAAATATGAACAGGATGTTCATAAAGTCAGTTGTGGAATCATCTGCGACTGAAAGTTGGAATTTAGTCGCTGTTTTCCATCGTACAAGATAACCTCTCTTGGAAGGGATTCATGTTTTAAAGAGAAACATTCTCAATTGAAAATTGAATCAATACATGACTCCACTGGAAATGGAAAAAACCATACGATAAACTTGAAGTTACTTTTTTGTAATATCTAACAGAAAACAACTATTTCCCCGGCTAAAGCCACGCTGGACATTGAACTACATCTGATAGATATTGAGAAAGACCCTATATAACTTGAGAGAAAAAATCTGAAAGTGAAAATTTGCATTATCATTCAGATAGTTGATTATTTATTAAATGTCCAGTTTCCACTGGAGATTCTCATCTTTAAATGAGATAAGGGAGAATGTTATTCAGAAGTATCACTCACAGAAAATCGCTCATTCCATTGATGCGTGAATTGCAGATGATTCCACAACTGACTTTATGAACATCCTGTTCATATTTTCAATGAAATCAACATGCCATACCCATGACAGGTTTTATGTCAGAAAAATATTTTCAAAGTTTCACCGCACAAGAAATAGTCCAACAATTTCTCATTACAGTGTGAAATTGCTTCTGAAGAGTATGTTTTCCAATTCTTCCGACCTCCCTGATGATCTTAGAAGAGTGAAATAGATTTTTGTCGACCAAAATGTATTGGAGGCCTAGCGAAAGTGATGCAATTCACGCATCAATGGAATGAGCGAATTTCTGTGAGTGGTACTTCTAAATAACATTTTCCCTTATCTCATTTATAGATGAGAATATCCAATGGAAATTGGACATTTAATGAATAATCAACTATCTGAATGAAAATGCAAATTTTCACTTTCAGATATTTTCTCTCAAGTTATATAGGGTTTTTCTCAGTATCTACCAGATGTAGTTCAATGTCCAGCGTGGCTTTAGCTGGGGAAGTAGTTGTTTTCTGTTAGATAATATATTACAAAGAAGTAAATTCAATTTTATCGTAGGGTTTATTCAATTTCCAGAAGAGTCATGTATTGATTCAATTTTCAATTGAGAATGTTTCTCTTTAAAATACCGGGTGTCAACGAATCTATTAGACAAGTCATAACTTCTAGACCATTAGGTGTATCAAAGTGAGATTTGGTATAGGTAAATGGTATGTGAAGAGGAGAGTTTTCACATATTTTTCACTTTCCGGTCACTTCCGGTTTCACCGGAAATGGCTCCGGTTCTAAATTTTTAAATGGAACACCCTGTATATTCAATCAATCAATCAATCAATTTATTAATCATAAAAATATACATATAAATTCAATCACAAGGACCAAAGACATATGCATGTTTATGACAAGTCACAAATAAATATCAAAGTAAATAAAATAAAATAAAATACAGATTAAAATACATAATATAAAATTGAGAAATTCATCTTCACAGGAGCATACTTTTTTGAATCGTAAGCATAAAAAGGTAAAAGGCGTGAAAACATGAGACAACAAAAGGAGACATTTTTGGATTTCTGAGACAATTCTAGATCAGAATGTGACATTTTCGAAAGTTTTTGAGTCTAGTCAATTTTTTTGGAGTCACTTTTGAAATTACATCTAGGTGGCCATGATCGGAAGTAAACTAATCTAAGGACATCAGGTGATATCAGAATATTATAATCGCGAAGTTTTAGTGATTAGTATGATAGATATGAATAAGAGAAGTTGGCAAAATTACATTTTCGTGTCTAACTATTATTCTTCAAATGGCACTTTCCGAAAAAAGGGTATTTTGACGAATCTAACGATACTAATTTATTTGCGATTGGATTACAAATAAGAACATAAATTTTATATTACTGAGGAAAATACTTCATAATAATTTATTTACTTTTGTCAAGTGTGCCATGGATAATAATTAATTTATTTTTGTAAGCACATTCCGAAAGAAGGATATTTTGACGAATCTAAAGATACTAATTTATTTGCGATTGTATTACAAATAAGAACATAAATTAAATATTACTGAGGAAAATACTTCATAATAATTTATTTACTTTTGTCAAGTGTGCTGAGGATAGGCATGATGCATAATATTTTGCAGTTATTTAGATCAAGTCTTCTTTGGAGAACAAAACACTTACTTAGGTTATGACAGTGACATAAGCTTTAAGAGCAGAAGGTAAAATTTTCTTGATTTTCGTTAAATTTTAGTTCAATTGTCCGTCAAAATAATGTATACTCAAAGTGAAAAAGTGGATATGTTGCTATTGTTTGGAGAATGTCACAGAAATTCAAGGAATGCTGCTGAGTTGTATGCTCAGAGAAAACCCAATCGGCAACATCTATCCCATCAGTACTTTCCGTATGTTGAGAATCGTTTCAGGCAAGAGGGAAATCGAGAGGCAGAACAGAGGTTTCTCGCTATGGTTGAGGTTGACTAAACGGTTTCTTTAAGAGAAATTAGTCGAGAAATGCAGATAAGTCACAAATCAGCAAGAAAAATATTGAAGAAGTACGGATTTCGAGCATTTAAATATCAGTTACATCAACATTTGTATGCTGACGATGGCGATAGACGAGTAGTGTTTTGTGATTGGTTGCTTCAAAATCCTAGAGTTAACCCAAATTTCATCAACTTTATTCTATTTTTCGACGAATCACGATTTACAAATAATGGCTTGTTTAATAAGCAAAATTCTCGGTACTGGGCCCAACAAAATCAGCATGCAATGAGAGAGGGCAATTTTCAAGAAAGGTTTGGCGTCAATGTCTGGGCTGGTATCGTTGGAAACAGAATAATTGGACCAATATATTTTCAAGGACTGTTAAAAGGGGCTAGGCACTTAGGTTTTTTTTCAAAATGAAATCGAGGATCATCTTAATAATCTACCTTTAGCAGTTTTACGGCAAATTTACTTCCAACAAGATGGAGCACCCCCTCATAATACCAGATACGTTCTTGATTACTTAATAGAGCATTTCAATAATCAAGTTATTGCAACCAATGGTCCAGTACGGTGGCCTGCCCGCTCACCGGATCTGACTGTGCTAGATTTATTCATTTGGGGATATGTTGAAGAAAGGTTCTACTATGCAACAGCACCAGCCACTCTCGAAATCTTAAAAGAAAGGATTCTACAGGCATTTAGAAGTATAACGCCACAAATGTTACAAAACGTGTTGAGAGAAACAAAAGTGTCTTCAACTTTGAAAATTTACAATAATGAAAATTTGAAGAAATTAGGATATTGAAAAAATGTAAGTGCATCGCTGAAATTATTGTTAATTTTGTTAAATTTGTTGATCCAATCGCAAATAAATTAGTATCGTTAGATTCGTAAAAATATCCTTTATTCGGAAAGTGCTTGTCAAAAAATGGTCGCCATTTGAAAAATAATAGTTAGACACGAAAATGTAATTTTGCCAACTTGTCTTATTCATATCTATCATACTAGTCACTAAAACTTCGCGATTGTAATATTCTGATATCACCTGCGGTCCATAGATTAGTTTACTTCCGATCATGGCCACCTAGATGTAATTTCAAAAGTGACTCCGGAAGTGACCGGAAAGTGAAAAATATTTGAAAACTCCCCTCTTCACATACCATTTACCTATACCAAATCTCATTTTGATACACCTAATGGTCTAGAAGTTATGACTTGTCTAATAGATTCGTTGACACCCGGTATACTACTGATGTTCGTCATAGTCCAGGAAATATGGAACATAGCTGGGTGGGGAGGGGGGGGGGCGAAGGTTTTAGGTAGAAAACTCAATACCGCAGGTGCCAATCTAGTGGTGATAAACGGGTGAAGGAATGGTTAACAAATGACGTCACTGATGTCATCTTATGGAAGAATTGGGCAAACCATGACAGCAACCATTCTGCGAGATTCTTGAAAAGCATTATTTTACATATTCGGCTCGAAGGACCATTTTGATGTGCAGTTATACACATCAAGAACATATTTACATATTTATTTATATAATATGTACACAATAAACTGTTTTAATGGATATACTCGAAGGACCTTTAAATACATTTTCATATTTTTAAATTCGCCTCTCTCAGCGCTCGATTGACAATCAACAAGATCAAATGAGATACAAATGAAAACCTTACTACAGCTGTTCGTCATAGTCCAGGAAATATCTAACAAAACGACGACTTCATGGTAAACCATACAAAATAAAGTTTTGTGAATCGGCGAATCTTCAATCCAGACGACGAAGATATAAATTGAAGAAGACATCCAAATATTTTTCCTTACTCAGATTTTCCGCCAAGTAATATCCATATTTTCTCATTATATTTTTATGGTGTCAGAACATGATCAACATGATCAAATCGTATCTGGAAAACAGGTTTCAGGTGGTGGACTGGTGTGAAACCCTCAGTGAGGTAATGAAATTGATACAAAGAGTACCTCAAGGATCAATATTAGGACCACTTCTCTTTCTTATTTACATTATCGATTTACCACACTCAATATCAAAACTACAATGTATGAAGAAGGCGCGATTTTGAATTGTACCCTGGACCATTACGAAGCTCCTCAGCATATTCTAACAAAAGTTTTATAAAAGGCACGGAATTGGTTTACTGCATATGAGCTGATATTGAAGGAACAGAAAACTAAATTACTACCTTGGAAAGTAGAAACATGGATCACACAGATTGCACAGCTGTTATTTTTACGTGTTCATATCGACTAAAATCTTACCTGGATAGACCACATAAACATCTCATATAACAGGCAACTCAATCTCTGTTCCATTCAATTTTTAGAAATGGAATGATATCCTATGGTTGTGCATCGAAAATTCATATTGAAAAAGGATTTGTGATGCAAAAATTTTAATTGAGAAGTTTGTTTGTCAGCTAAGATTGGTGAAACTTGTAGACCAATATTCAAAAACCTTAAAATAATGAGAGTATATTCAGTTATCGTTCATGAAAATATTCTACAAATTTGATTAAATCTGAGCAATCATTTTACTCATACAAACATACACAAATGTAAAACAAGAAATAAAATATACCTTCTTCCTCAAGCAAATAGGCTTAAAACGAGAGATAATATGAGCGTTAGAATTCCGTGAATTGCCACTCAAAAGATTCAAAGAATTATTGAAATGCATTTAAACTTGAAACTCACTTATGACATCAACGATTTTATTCAAATTGTTGAACAAAATAGATATGCTCTTAGAGCGACCTCTTGAAGAGAACAATTTATCTTTCTTCTACGTTTTATATCTATGTCATAAAATGTGAAAAATTTTAATACTGATAATATTTTGAAAAATGAGAAATAAAACTTTCTATGTTTTTATACCACTTCTATTTGTAACCAACGTTACTGCAGTTTCGTCCTATATGGACATTATCAAACAATACAATCAAATTGTTTGATAATGTCCATATAGGACGAAACTGCAGTAATGTTGGTTACAAATAGAAGTGGTATAAAAACATAAAAAGTTTTATTTCTCATTTTTCATGATGATTTCCTACCACGTAGTAACGGCTACATCCATCAATTTATTGATAATATTTTATCTTTAATTTTAGCTTTATCTTCATACTCATTTATAAAATGTGAAGTGCCTATATTTTTTTTCTGAAGACCAATAAATATTATTATTATTGAAGTAAAAGATGAAAGAATAACTTTTGTCTAAATTCCACTGGGTTTTTTTTAATTACGATCGGTTTTGGCTTTTACACCATTCTCAAGTAACTATTGAGTAACTACTGTAGTTACTTAATAGTTATATATCATTATTATTTTTATTATTTCCAAAAATAACTTGTCAGATGCAAGGATAAAATTTTGGTTGGAGAAAAACAGCAGATCTAAAATCAATTAATCTTCTTGTGACTATAAAAATAAGAACACTTTCAATCATCGTCCAAAATTTCACTGAATTGAGTTTCAAATCCCCGTTTCTGTGACTGATAATCGATTTGGACTTGAAAACCCTACGGCATGTTTGTAATACCCCCACATCCCATTGTCGACGAGAAACTATTGTTTATTTTGTGTTTCGCAGTAATTTCGTTCGACCGAAGTTTCCATCAAACACAAATACCAAACATACCCTTTTCCTACGCCATGGGGTGCGTGTAGGAGTTGCGTGAGCGTTGCGCGCCCTAGTCCACCCCACAACCAATTCATTGATCAGACCAATTTACTCTGTACTTCCCAAGCAGTCAGGCATGAACCAACTTCCCAATTTTTCGATTCTAGAAGTTCCCAAATATCACCAATTATTCACTGGTTGAATACTGGATATTCTGTATAAGCTTCGTTTCATGTTTCATATTGATAATTACAAGTTAGTTAGAAAACTTTTGAGAGGTATGTCAGAAAGGTAAAGAAATGAAATATTTAAACATCAATTAACCCATTACGACTATACCCGATTGAGACTATTTATACCCTATTACGACTATGTTAAAAAACCTTATTATGAACACAACTCAAATATGACAAAATGAACTGGACTTAACCCAACATGAAAAAGATTTATTTCTCCTTTGTAACCTTAAGCACCTATCTGAAAATAAGCTCGAACTTCGTTCGATATTATGAAAATATTTATTATGTTTGCTCTTACAGTTAATAATCATTATCATTTGTTAATTAGTATTAATATCATTAAATTATGTACATGCCTTAATAATTATCATTACTAGGTAAAATATCACATACAAGCTTCAAGCTTCAGTGATTAATCATGTTTATTTTTCCTGTTTTATTACACCTTGTAAAAAACTTTTATTTTGTGGAAAATAAACATTATTATTATTATTATTATTGTTATTATTTAGAATGGAGCCTATAATTTCTGTGAAAAAGAAAAAAATAAACAGGCAATGACCAGGTAAAAAATTGTTGAGGTTCAAACTTTGAGAAAAAAATAATTTAAATACGAAAACACTCAAAATGGTGAAATGGGGATGCAGTGTAGGGGATGAGAACGGTTTTTTGTGATTTGCGGAGAAATGTGACCTCCTATCGGAAAATATTCAATAGGAAAATTGTAGATTATAAAAAAGTCGAAAACGATTGTATTCAACACTTTATGATATAACCTCATATTAACCGCCAAAATGGCGAAAAATAGATTTTTCTATGTTTAATTTTTTCTCGTATATAAATGATTTACATCAGATGCAAATTTGTAGGAATATGACTTCTCTGGTGTCTGATAAGCATGATTATTTCTCAATTCAGAAGAAGACTAGTTTTTGCTTTTGCTTTTGCTTCCACGAACAATTGTTGTGGAGTTTTTTTTTGTATTTAGAAGGTCTATAAGTGATTATTTTAATTGTTGAAATGTCTCCTTTAAAATGGTCTAAGAACCTTGGTGGTATATAAACTAATGCTCAGACGAATAGGTATCCAACAAGAAAAGGAAATTTGCTGAAAACTGAAATGCATAAAACCAAACTTTTTGAAAGGTCTCCAATATATGTTGGATCTAAATTCTACAATTGCCTGCCCGCTGAGTTGAAATCAATTTCAAACTTGGATGCTTTCAAAAATAATGTTAAAAAATGTATATCCACTGAAGGCTCTTATTCAGAAAATGAATTTTTCGAGTATGTTAAAAAAAATCAAGGCTCCATAGATGAATTTTTATTTATACTCATATATGTTAGTACATTATGTCTGTAACTGTTATGTACTATTGGATATTTTATATACATTTTATATTTATATATAAGTTTAATTTTATTTGTGTAAACAAGTGTGTTTATAACTCCAACGTTGTTTTGACAGGACCTATGTCATTGTAATTATCTACTGGTTGAAATAAATATTCTATTCTATTCTGTATTCTATTGATCGCTAAACTGCTTAAAATTGAGAAAATCCGACAAGTCTCTGTGAATCATGAGTTTTTCAATAATTTCAATGATTTTTAATAGATGCTAAGAATAATAAAAATGATTTAGTAAATTAATTTTTTATTGTAATCAGGTATTCAAATAGTTTATTATAAATAATTTAATATAAACGTCTTTTTTGTCATAAAAATGATGAAGAGGGTCGAAAATAAATGAAAATATCGAGAAAATACTTTATTATGTAATATAACAATAACAAAGCAACAGCAAAACAAAATAATTAAAAAAATTATTGGCGCTCCGTGGCGGCTTAAATTAATTTGATGGCGCATTCGCTTTTACAGCTGCAGGGAAACCCGGAAAAACCTGCAACACCGGATCATCTGAAGAGTTGAAATAGTGATTTAGATATACTTTTTTCTCAATTTTAAGCGATTAAACGATCAATAAACCACCAAGTCACATAGATCATTTGAAAGTAGACATTTAAGCAATTGAAATAATCACTTGTAGATCTTCCAAATACATGGAAAAACAAGATTATAATTGTTTGTGCAAGGTAAGGGATTTTTTTCGAAAAATGACATAACTCGGAAACTAGTTGTCTGCTGAATTGCAAAAAATCATGCTCATTTGACACCAAATAAAGACATATTTACACAAATTTTCATGCAAATTGAATCATTTATACGCGAGAAAAAATTAAATAATGAAAAATCGGGTTCTCATCATTTTGACGGGTAATTTGAGATTATGTCGTAAAGTGTTGATTACAAAAGTTTTCGATTTTTTTATTATCCACAATTTTTCCATTGAACATTTTCTAAGAAGTCACGTTTTGCTGCAAATCGCAAAAAAACCTTTTCAACCCCTAGACTGCATCCCCATTTCACCATCTTGAATGTTTTCGTGTTTAAATATTTTTTTTTTCATTCTCCACCTGGTCCTTGCCTGTTTCTCATTTTAAGCGTTAAAAATTCGTTTTGGCATCAACCTATAAATATTAGTGAAAGGTTTTTTGTTCACACCGACGGCGATGTAGTGGCGTCCGCATTCGCATGGTATTTAGTATACGCAATTTTTTAGTAAATGTTAACTGTTGAAACGTCGTGACTCAAACACATACAAAGAATTTAATTTCTTCGTTTCTAGACAATGGACAAGTCCAGAAGAATTCTACTAACACTAACACATTGTCAACCACTGTCAAACAAACGTTTATTATACTTACCACTACTCCGAAAATTCATACTCTCAACCATTAAACTCAAAACGTCAGGCACTCTTCTATAAAACCATCAAATACATTTACAACAATAATAGGCTTGACAGGAGACATGTGATGATAATTGTTGGCACCAAAACGTACCCATAGCAATAGTCGCTGTGAACTGACAGTCAACAAAAAAGCATTTCAAGCGTCCTTTTTTGTGTACGTAATTCCAATTAAAAAAAATGGACAACTCAGAAGACTTTGAAGATCTTCCCCCGGAGATAATTGATGCAGTTAGAGAGGCGACCAATACCTTAGTTCCGCAGAAGTCAGAAGAGAGGTACAAAAATTAATTTCGAATATTCGAGGACTGGTGCAACCATAAAAGAAGAGGTAATATTAGCGTATTTCCACAAATTATCAAAAATATACACTCCATCGATATTATAAATTAATATATCACTTAAAGCGAGTCAGCGATGGATACAAACAGAAAAAATCTATGGTTTTGGAGCAAAAAGACGCCGAAAATTTCATTTAATGCTCCAGATAACATATATTTAATGACCAAAGTAGCCACTATCTTTGGATTAGCTGGAGCTTGTCGTCGTGAGGAACTAATGAAGATTACCATCGATGATATAGAAGACAATGGCAACATTCTGATAGCTTTTTTTTTTCTCCGTCTCCGTCTCAAGCCTCCAGACCTACTGTTAGACTCCGCTGATTCTCAGGGCTACTCACTAAAAACTCCACATCTAGGCCCGTCAGGTTGATGCCCCCGGTGACACTTACGCTTATTCTATTATTCTGATAGTTACAATACCTTGTGCAAAAACCAACAAGTCCCGAAAATTTGTTGTTTGCGATCCGGGAGAGAACAAACCAAGCTACATTAACTTGTATCAAAAATATAAAGGGCTTTGTCTTAATAACTGTCCAAGTGAAAGATTTTTTTATATCATAAAAACGGGAAGTGTACAAGCCAAATCGTTGGAATTAATACTTTCGGTAAAATGCTTCGCAAAATTGCGGGTTATCTTGGATTGAAAAATCCAGAGTTATACACCGGGCACTGTTTCCGGAGGTCAACCGTAACCCTTTTGGCAAACTCTGGCTGCAATATAACTAACATTAAAAGATGGAAATCAACCAGTGTTGACGACTCGTATATTGAGGAATCCATAGAAAATAAACGGAAAATCACCGAGAATATTTTAAAAACGCCTTCCAATGCAGTAGCGATGTCCAAATGCCAAAATCTTCCTGTTCACAAATGTTTCCATTTGAAAAATTGTCCTCCAGCTCACAAGTTGCATCTTCAACAAGTGGGCCCGCTGCTGTACCGATGCTTCCAGGAGCCCAGAAGGATGAGAGATTTTGTAATGTGTTACAACCTGTACAGACCAATCTACCTTCCTCCATTCACTACACTAGTAATTCTCAGCAGCAAACTGATTTCTGGCATTTCAGTAGTGGGCCAAACACTAACCAATCAAATTAAAATAAGAAACGACGTTCTTCGAGATGTTGCGACATCTGCTATATTGCCGCAAGCAACAAACACAAATGGCACTCTCAGTTTCAATATTCACCATCGTTAATTGTTTCGTTGTTGTTATTTATATGTTTTTCAAATAAGTTTCCTATTACATCGATAAAAAAAAATCTGTTTCGTTATTTTTCAGTGCATAAAAAAATAGTGCGGAAAGATAAAATCGTGCGGAAAAGTTACTTTTCCGCACTAGTGCTGAAAACTTTTCTACACGATTATTGAAAATGAGGATATTCAAGACTAACTGAATGATCTATGTAACTATTCTGTCTTATTTGTATTATTTTGTAGCATTATTATAAAATCCTGTTTATTAAAAACTTTTTTTTTATAAAACACTCGTAGGAAAAATATTGTACCTGACTCTTGCGGAAAATGTCTTTTCCACCCTTGACGGCTTGCTCGAACTCCGCTCCGCGTCGTTGTTAGGTAAATAACTATTTCTACCTTTTTTCTTGACGAAGTTGATAGATATCAATCCGAATAGAGTCATTTGATCAAAGTCTCATTGGAAGTGGTGATAGAGAAACATTTGAAAACTCTTTTTTATTCAATTTAAAATATTTTTTAAAAATTAAATATATGTTTTCACTTGCATGCACATAAAGGCTGTGCAAATCCACGAACATTGCATATTAGTGATAACAAAATCCAGAAAAATTACGGAATTGATAGTGATTCTCGTAGGGCAATAATCTCTAAGAGTATCTCACAATGAAACGCCGCAGTTCACTCCTGCCCTACAACCCCAATTTCCCGGACGCCCTCCCGACCCCTCTCGGCGCACGCCCCTGGCTGCGTGTAGGAGTCGCGTGTGCGGTGCGCGCGCGGCTTTACGCTACACCCGATTCATTGATCAGTCCAGTGTTCAGTGTGCCAGCGAGTGAGAGCAGCTCGGCGGACATCTTCTGCAGTGTGCCCCCGTGAGTGACAATGCCATGAAATGCTGTAAAATGCCATGAAATGTCCCGCGACGCGTATGTGGGGGGCACCCGTTCCCCGCGCGGCGTGAGACTGCCGACGGTGGACCGCTCCCCGAGCAGGGCATACCCCGGTGGCAGCCCCATCGGTCGCAAGCCGCCGCGACAGACGAGGTCGGGCAACAACTCTCCGGAGCACGGCTACGGGTACCATTCGTCGCCGTACTACAGGGACGAAGATCTCGGCAGCCCGATGCTGGAGGAGAGAGGCAGGGCCATGGCGGTGGGCCCAGGGTCGCACCATCGCTCCAGGAGCGCTACAAGGTAGGGGTGACTCAGGGTACCGTACTAGGGCTACTCTTATTTATGATGTATAACAGAGATTAACGTTTTTTAGTTTTGTTAACTGATTTTCATGTGGTTTTTAGTGCTGATTCAAAGAATGACATAGGTTTTTTTGTCACCTTAGGTTTCACCATAAAACAAGAAAAATTAGAAAAAACAATTTTCATCCACGCATTTCTCGATTTCACTATTAGATAACATTCAAACTCATTTTTCATTGAGAATAAAAAAAAACAGAATACAATATTCAACATCCCCAATGAAGGGTACAATTCGGATTATTATGGACACGACTTAGAAAAGTACAGATGCAGGTGCATACCTTTGAATCTGAACTGACAAATCTTCTGAATGTACTTTCTTGTTCACCTCCACAAAGGATTTGATCAAAGCTCCTTTCATACCAGAGATATTTACGTTTCTATGTCTCACGTAGTCATCCTTCTTCACATACTCTGAATCCACAATATTTTTCGAGCCGCTAAGCCTGAAAGTTTCAAATATGTTGTGTATAACGGGTCTGATGTTGAAGACGTTGGTGCTATGTTCTCGACTACTGTTTCCTTTCAAATAGTCTATTATGCGATGATTCTCCTTGATAAAAAACAAAAGATGTTAGTGCTATGTTCTCCACTGCTGTCTTCTTGCAAAAAATCTATTATGCGATGATTCTCCTTGATAAAAAACAGAATATGTTGGTGACATGTTCTCCACTGCTGTTTTCTTTCAAATAATCTATTATGCAATGTTTCTCCTTGACAAAAACCGAAGATGTTGGTGCTATGTTCTCCACTGCTGTTTTCTTTCAAATAATCTATTATGCAATGATTCTCCTTGATAAAAAACAGAAGATGATGGTGCTATGGTCTCCAATACTATCTCATTGCAAACAATCTATTATGCAATGATTCTCCTTGATGAAAAACTGAATTTTAAATCAAGTTCTGGATATTGAATTGGAAGGAGATGTCGAATATTTTGAATTTTGGAGGCGTTAATACATTTCCTTTAAAACATGGTAAACCATTTGGGAGTAAAATTTATGTCAGTGTCTCTTTCCTTAACTAAAACTGAAGAGAGGCCTATTCTTTTGGGAAATTTAGACGTAGAGAGCGAATGATGAGGTCCAATACAAATGTCATCAAGACTTTAGACTGGCTAGTGCCAAGAATTGATGCAACATTTGCTCTTTGATAATTTCTTGAAAAATACATCAAATTTTGATAAAAACTGGCAGAAAGCTGACGTAGATGTACTATAACATGATTATAAACAATGCTTTGCGATAGTGATTCGTTTCTTGGCAAACCGAAAACGTTTCAACAAAACCTCCCAATTATTTCTTGGTATAGCTTTTTCGGGTATTTTAACCTCCACAGTCTGAAAATATAATTGAAGAAAGTAAGTTCACGAAATGATGTGTAGTAGGGCAAATCAATCAATTTACCATGATAAGTTTAGTCACTAACATACCGTACGACGGAAAAACATGTAGCTAAAATGTGTACATGCAAGCCTCAAAATATTTGAAAGACTCGAAACTCCAGATTCTGACTTGACTCAAATACTTGACTCAAAAATTCAAGATTGGGAATGAAATTACTGAAAGCCAAATCCTATTGACTGAAAGACTCAAGATTTTGAATAAAAATACTTAAAATCAAATCTCAATGATTCAAAGACTCAAGAATTGGAATTAAATGACTAACAGCCACATTCCATCAACTCAAGATTGTAATTGAAAGGATTTTCAATGACTCAAAGTAATCACAAATCGATCGACGTGACTTGAACATACCTACCAATTACTTGAATCATTCAACTGACATCAACATGATAAATGATTTTATGATTGCTATTACTGCGATTATTATATAACATAAAAAAATAAAAAAATCTTATTTTACCATCCGAATAAATTTTGAGAAGATTTTCATCTTCATGAAAGGATATTATTGGCTAATAGGAACCTAGTTATTTTCTTTGTTACTGTGACAGTCTATTGATGATTAGGCAGAATTTTGACTTTAAGATTTTATATTAACGAATATTTCTACATGGAAGTGAATTAATTGATAGGTCGAGATATCAGAAGTCTTATTCCTATTAGTGGAGTTATTACTTGTGGGAGGGGAACGTTAAGCGTTACATGAGGGTGATGCTTAATGTTGTAACGTTGACTACAGCGATTTTTTTACGTTAAATTCGAGTTGTGGTTCAGCCATAGAAATAAATACAAATAATTTCTATGGGTTCAGCCGATCATTCAAATCAAATCAAA
Source organism: Chrysolina oricalcia (assembly GCA_944452925.2). NCBI lineage: Eukaryota > Metazoa > Arthropoda > Insecta > Coleoptera > Chrysomelidae > Chrysolina > Chrysolina oricalcia. Next base: position 12,078,285 of record OX101818.2, on the reverse strand, counting down.
TCAAATAATATTTATTTCTTTGGTTGAAAAGTACAGTTTGAAAAAACAGTGTACAATAAACAAAGAAAACGTCAACAATAATTGTAAATTAAGTCATATGGTATAAAAATTTAAAAAACACACATGAGCCTAAAAAATTTGATATATACATACATACTCGTATTATACACATATACACACATTCACATATAAATATACAGACTTATACAAATGTAAAAACATAAACAAGTAGAAGTATTATCATAAAAAGAAATCATCCAAGGAGTAGCAACACTTTGTGATTAAAAATTTTTTCAGTCTTGATTTGAAAATATAAACGTTGTGGGATGACTTTATATAACTATCAAGAATATTATAGATTTTACATCCAATACAATAGAAATTTTTTTGGTACAGTGATGTGCGATGATAATCAGGCTGCAAGAGATTTCTATGACGGGTATTGTAACAGTGATTATTATCTATTGCAAACTTATTCTTGTTCTTGTAGACGTAAGTGCAAGCTTCCAGTATGTACAGACTGTAGACTGTCAATATACCAAGAGATGTAAAGTATGGTCGACAGCTGGTTTTCATATCGATACTTTCAATAATGCGAATTGCATACTTTTGGATAATAAAAATTCTATTAATACCAGCACTATTTCCCCAATTCAGAATACCATACTTCATGTGGGAGTGGAAGTGTGCAAAGTACAGCGTAAGCAAGACATTTTTGCTGCAGTGATTTTTCATATATTTTATGCTGTAGCAACTACTTCTCAGCTTATTGGACAGCTGTTCTATATGATCTGTCCACTGCATGTGTTTGTCAAAAGTTACTCCTAGAAGTTTCACTTTATCGCTACATGTTATTTCTTTTTCGGTATTTTCGAATAACACGGGTGATCTTTGTTTGGAGCGCCCAAAAAATACTGTGACTGTTTTTTGGTGATTCAATAATAAACAGTTTTTATCAGACCACTGAATAATATCTTTGTAAACCCTTTCAGTTTTAATTAGTAGCAAATCTATGCTTTTTTCAAAGATCAATAAATTGGTATCGTCTGCATAACACACTACTTTTATATCTTGCTTAAGTTCCATAAGATTGATCAGATCATTGGCAAAAATGTTAAATAATAAAGGTCCCAGTACAGAGCCTTGTGGGACACCTTGATTTATTTTGCGGTAACTACTCAGAACATCATTCAGTCTAACAACCTGATTTCTACCATTTAAATAGGATTCAAACAATTTCAGCGGTATTCCCCTAACTCCATATTGTTCTAATTTGTTACATAAAAGACTATGATTGACCAAGTCGAAAGCTCTTGAAAAGTCAATGAAGAGACCGAGAGCATATTTTCCTTTGTCAAGATTGTCTACAAGACATTTTTGAAAATCACACAGAGCAGATTCAGTGCTCATATTTTTAGAGAATCCATGTTGATTACTGGATAGCAGTCTCTGTCCCCGCAAATATGTTGCCAGTTGATTATTGATGTCCATTTCAATGAGTTTGGAGAGACTTGACAATAAACTGATGGCTCTATAATTGGAAATGTCATCAGAATCACCTTTTTTATATAATGGCAGAACCACTGCCAATTTTAAACATTCCGGGAAAGTTCCTTTAGAATAACAAAGATTGATGAGAAAAGCCAATGGTTCACATAAATCTGCAATCGATTTTTTCAGTAGGTTATTTGATATTTCATTCGACATGATTTAGGCTTTGTCAAGGTCCCAATGCTGAGGGACCGAATTTCTTGTATATGATAAATTGTACCTATATTTTCATATTCTATAATCGTGTATTTCATTGGATAGTAGAAATAGATATTTAAAAATCATTTAAGTTTTATAGGTCCATATTTTTTCTTTTTCTAAAAGAAAATACATGATCACCTCACCACTTTTGAAATACTTCTTTTAAACCATTTACATAACTTTATTTGCTGAGACAAAACTCAAGGTTTCAAGACTCCAACAGTAATTTTCAATTTAGCGCCACTAACTTTTCAAACAGTCCTCGTAGGACAAAACAGAACGCACACCTATTTACAAATTGAACATGTCGATCACAAGCATTAATAAGATATGAGACATCAATGATTCGTTTCTCAACACGCCTATGTCTATCTGATTATCATCAATCATATATATCACACATGAATTGTATTTTGACTACCAATCACTTGGCATTATGGAATCGATGATGATGTTCATATCGGTGATCATGAAAGACTCAAACGAACTAATGAATTTCGTGAGGAAATAGTTTGCCCGAGATGGTAATTGTTAAGATTAGAGCTCATATTGCGTTGTTAGTTTATTTTGACGATCTTGCAAATAAACTGAAATTTTCTTCTTTGTGGAACCACCATTCCATATTCAAATTGATGTTGTATATGAACCATCAAACTGACATTTCAAAATACACAAGGTTACATGCTTTTTTGAAGCGGTTCTTAGACAGATGCAAAGGAAGGAAATTCAAAACATTTCAGCCAAATAAATTCAGTTCTGATTACGATACATTAATGTAGAAGAAATTGTCCCCCCTGCCCCACGAAAGCTAGATTGAAAACGCGTAGGTTTGGTTTTCGGAAGTTTCTTGACGGATTTGGACGTCAAAAATTACAGCAAAAAATTAAAATCAGGTAGGAGGGGGCTCGCCCCCCCCTCTTTTCTCGAAAAAAGTTGGAGAACTCGCGAAATAAAAATAGTAAAAATTGTGAAATATATCTGACCGTCGAATATTATGGTTAAATGAAGATTCAGCCCTCCTGTCCCCCGTCAAAAGCTAGATAGAGAACGCAATAGAATTTGGAAAATATTTCAACAGTTTCGAACATGGAAAATGATGATTAAAAAAAAATCGATCAGGGGGCTCACTTGGAATGGGCTAGGCCCGGTAGACTACGCCAGTACTCGAGACTTTTATTGTCTGCCCAAACTGTTATGACATTTTTGGCAGTGCTATATGCTAAACCGATTACCGGTTCTGGTCCAGTGAACGTTGTTTCGGCCCCCCCTTTTGCTAGGGGGTCCGATATTTTGTTTCCTTCTAGGCCTGTGTGACCTGGTATCCAGACTAGGGTAACGTTGTTGCGTTGCGCCAGTTGGTTTAAGGTGTCTCTGCAGTTCCATACTACCCTAGATTTAAAGCAGTGGGATTCAAGCGCTTTAAGTGCTGCTTGACTATCTGAAAATATTTTTATTCTTTTTTTGGATATGGTGTCGATTTTCCAGCTCCCTGGCACACATTTCAATGGCATATACCTCTGCCTGAAATATCTTAGCTAGTTTACCCATACTGAACGAGCGTTTCACTACTGAGTTCATCCTATATATTCCGGTTCCGACGCCTTCCTGAGTTTTGGAACCGCCGGTGAACCAACGTTCATTTGCCCTACATAGGTTGGTTTCATTCCGGACCCAGTCTTCTCTTTTGGAAAAGACCACAGTGTAGGACGTGTGAAGGTTGATAGTTTTAGGCATGATGTCTGAGGGCATTCCTAGAATGTTGTGAGCTATTATGCCCTTCAGCATGCCTCTCATGACACATGCCTGCGGTAGACTAATGGCCGCTTGATAAAGTCTGTATGTTGCCCATCTTGCCTCTCTCTCCAGAACTATGTGGAGAGGAAGTAATCCAAGGAGGACTTCCATTGCTGCCGTTGGCGTGGAGCGAATGCTTCCGGTAATCGCCAGGCACGCTTGTCTCTGTAGTCCGTTAAGTTTAGCAATGACCATTTTTTTATGTCCCTTGCTCCACCAGACTATAGAGCCATACGTTATCATTAGACGTATGACGGTCACGTACAACCAATATACGTGTTTTGGTGACATGCTCCATGTTTTGCCACATATTCTGCGGCATGTCCATAGTGATAGGCTAACCTTCCGGATAGTCTTTTCCAAGTGCGAGTTCCAATTAAGTTTTTTATTCAAGGTTATTCCCACATATTTTGCTTCACTCGCAAAAGGAATTGTTACACCATTGATGGAAGGAGGTATTAAATGTTCTAGCTTCCTTTTCCTGGTGAATGGTAGTATGACCATTTTGTGGGAGTTAATGGATATTTCCTCCCTCCTTTTGTTCCACCAGGAAGCATTTCGGTTATCCCTTTTCTCCCTCAGTGATAAGCTGAGATAAGTTCAGTTTGTAGATGTTCGGCAGCAATATCTATTTGATCACTACTATTTATTATGGACAATCCGTTTTGGAGATGGTTCTTCAGGGAGGTCTTGTATCCTTCCCTGTCCATGCTCCGCATGTTTCGGTATTGTACCACTGGTCTGGGGCCTATTTCAACGTTGAATTGAATATGCCTGTGGTCTGAGCATGATGGCTCAGAGGACACCCTCCAGTTGGATATCTTGTTGCTTAGAAATTCTGAGCTGATCGTAAGATCTAGTACCTCTTTCCTAATACTAGTGACAAAGGTTGGCTCGGAGCCGACATTGTTAATTGTAAGCTCCTCCCCTATCAGGTAATTGAAAAGAGACTCACCCCTCATGTTGATGTTTGTGCTGCACCACGCTTCATGGTGCGCATTGGCGTCACATCCTATCACTAGATGGGTGTTGTTCCTCCTGCAGAAGGCAATTAGTTCTCGCACGGCCGCTGGAGGAGGCTGTTCCGCACCCACATCTCCAGGAAAGTATACTGAGCAGACGATTATTTCTGTCATGCTCCCCCTTTCTGGAAATTTCACATGGATTGTTGCCATGTCTTGGGTGCAGAAATCTGAAAGAATGAAATAATTAATGTTGTTCCTGGCTAGAATGCATGCCCTAGGTTTCACCCCAGAACTGACCCCAATTACCTTACCAGATATGCTACTCAGGCTGGTAACTCGGCCTGTGTTGGAGGTCCAGGGTTCCTGGATAAGGGCCAGATCTATCCGCTCCTCTACGAATTTTTCGCCAAGGACGTAGGTGGCGGCCTTGGCATGTTGGAGGAGTCTGACTGTTGTATCAGCCAGGCCCTTATTTGCCGTCTTTTGGCGGTCCTCCCCCGCTCTTTTCCTCAGAGGGCGGTTTTCTTACCTTCCCTTCAGAGGTGCCGGCACCCTTTTTGAGTGGTGGTCTGTTCGGGTTTGATTTACCCTTCCCCGAGGCCACAGGCTTTTTGGTCCGAGGCGCAACACTCGGGACGGATTTACTTTTTCCTTGCGGTGCTCCCCTTACTACCGTTAATTTTACGGTAACTGGGAAGTACGTTGGCAAAAAGTACACGAATCTACTTCCAAATCAATGACATATTACCGTTAGATTCCGTTATTTACGTTTCTAGATGCGGTCAATACAGAGTCATATTCTAAACACAATTTTTACTGCCGTTTATTTCGCGACAATTATCTGCTTATGTACATTTGAGGGCTATACCCAAAAACTTTTATATTTATATTTTTATATATTGCCCCTCGATAAATCCATCCCGATTTATATATATATATATATATATATATATATATATATATATATATGTATTTATTGCTCCTTGCTCCTTGAAACAAGTATTCAGCATATACCATTTCGCATCCGAAATGTCCTTCTGGAGCGCTCTCTAATCTGTTGCCGTGGTGGACTCTGTAAGCGATTGCAGTGTTCATCCCGGCGTACGATGACGGGCACCGGGCCCCCGCGTGTATACAACCGTGATAACCAGGACTGCACTGATGAGGGACTTCATCCCGAAACCGGTCTGCAGTTGGTTCCTTGTTTGGATCAGGCGGTGTCCTGCTGTCTGTCTCTGAGAGCTCTTGCAAAGTTGTTCCTTCAAAGTAAGGATCTTTGCACATATGTCTGACAGAAATAATTCAATATCTGTCGAGGTATTAGCCAGAGAAGTAGTTGTTTTCTGTCGGACATATGCCATACAATCTATACAAAGGTATAGTGAGTTTCTAAAGGATTGTTTTCGACTGTTTTACAGTCACTGGAACATTTATTGCTCCTTGAAACAAGTATTCAGCATATACCATTTCGCATCCGAAATGTCCTTCTGGAGCGCTCTCTAATCTGTTGCCGTGGTGGACCCTGTAAGCGATTGCAGTGTTCATCCCGGCGTACGATGACGGGCACCGGGCCCCCGCGTGTATACAACCGTGATAAGCAGGACTGCACTGATGAGGGACTTCATCCCGAAACCAGTCTGCAGTTGGTTCCTTGTTTGGATCAGGCGGTGTCCTACTGTCTGTCTCTGAGAGCTCTTGCAAAGTTGTTCCTTCAAAGTAAGGATCTTTGCACATATGTCTGACAGAAATAATTCAATATCTGTCGAGGTATTAGCCAGAGAAGTAGTTGTTTTCTGTCGGACATATGCCATACAATCTATACAAAGGTATAGTGAGTTTCTAAAGGATTGTTTTCGACTGTTTTACAGTCACTGGAACATTTATTGCTCCTTGAAACAAGTATTCAGCATATACCATTTCGCATCCGAAATGTCCTTCTGGAGCGCTCTCTAATCTGTTGCCGTGGTGGACCCTGTAAGCGATTGCAGTGTTCATCCCGGCGTACGATGACGGGCACCGGGCCCCCGCGTGTATACAACCGTGATAACCAGGACTGCACTGATGAGGGACTTCATCCCGAAACCAGTCTGCAGTTGGTTCCTTGTTTGGATCAGGCGGTGTCCTACTGTCTGTCTCTGAGAGCTCTTGCAAAGTTGTTCCTTCAAAGTAAGGATCTTTGCACATATGTCTGACAGATATAATTCAATATCTGTCGAGGTATTAGCCAGAGAAGTGGTTGTTTTCTGTCGGACATATGCCATACAATCTATACAAAGGTATAGTGAGTTCCTAAAGGATTGTTTTCGACTGTTTTACAGTCACTGGAACATTTATTGCTCCTTGAAACAAGTATTCAGCATATACCGTTTCGCATCCGAAATGTCTTTCTGGAGCGCTCTCTAATCTGTTGCCGTGGTGGACCCTGTAAGCGATTGCAGTGTTCATCCCGGCGTACGATGACGGGCACCGGGCCCCCGCGTGTATACAACCGTGATAACCAGGACTGCACTGATGAGGGACTTCATCCCGAAACTGGTCTGCAGTTGGTTCCTTGTTTGGATCAGGCGGTGTCCTGCTGTGTCTCTGAGAGCTCAAGCAAAGTTGTTCCTTCAAAGTAAGGATCTTTGCACATATGTCTGACAGATATAATTCAATATCTGTCGAGGTATTAGCCAGAGAAGTAGTTGTTTTCTGTCGGACATATGCCATACAATCTATACAAAGGTATAGTGAGTTCCTAAAGGGTTGTTTTCGACTGTTTTACAGTCACTGGAACATTTATTGCTCCTTGAAACAAGTATTCAGCATATATATATATATATATATATATATATATATATATATATATATATATATACTTATACAAAAAATGATTCCTATGATTTATTTAGATTTTTGGAAAAATATTTGAACATAACTACCTACATTAAACATTTTTTTGTTTTTATTTATTATTGATGGTCGTAGAAAAAATAGTGCATGTAACGATAATGTGATGACCATTACGTAGACAATTGGACACATTTTTGACCAACTATACTCTGTTTAAATGGGGAGCATATTAACAAATTGTACATACGCGCCAAAGGTGCAAGGTGCGTCCCTGGTTCTTGATCTTCATTCATCATCCTGTATTAAACGAAATCGATCACGTAATTTTTTTATGTAATTCAATTGAATCGAAAATTAACATGTCATCCATTAATCAATAATCATGATCTCATGAACCAACCACTGAATTCTCTGGGATTGAGTCAAAATATTATTTTAGGAATAACTCAAAGTTCGTTAAACAGCCTCAACCGATCAACTATCGTCACTGCCCTTGTGATGAGTAAGAAATAAATATTTATTCTACTACATAACATTTCCAGACCCAAGTTCAGCAAGTTCTAATAATAAAAATTCCTATTATAATTAGGTCACAAGTGATGTGGATGTCTGGTTTTAGAATTATGCTCGTTCTTGATTTAATAGTCTGTTTTAAAACTCGTTGAAAAGTGTACCAGAATCCATTGAAGTATCTGGAGGACTGAATACCTTTATTAAGGACCATTATTGTTATGTTTTCAAATCATACTGATTTGAAAGTAAATGTCCATTCATTTTTTTTGTCAATATCTCTTTAAAATAAATTGTTCAGATCTTCCGACAATGAATACTGAAAAGATTTACTGAAAGTCTCAACATATTATGTTCTTCCTTACGAATCAGAAGACAGTTGTCCTGAAAATCTTGCGTAGAAGATTGGATTAGATAATTTGGGAAACAATTGCTACATGGATAGCATTTTGCAAGTGTTATTCATGACGAAGAATTTCAAGAACGAGATTTTAACGATGAACAAGAATGTTTCCCACTTATTCACCAAACTCAAACACCTGTTCATGAAGAAGCAGTTTTGTAAGAATTTATCGTCTTTTCCACCAACCGATTTCCTGGAGATAACAACAGGATTGTTTCGAATTCTTGGGGTTTTTGTTGAATACTCTTCGTGAGCAGGAAAATAACAAAATAAATACTCCTGACCGCTCTGGATTTAAAGATTCCATACAGTATATCTCGTCTTGCGTTTATAGATCTTCCGCTGAAACTAGTTTACGTTGTACTACATGTTCAAGAGGTAGCAAAAACATATGTGACTTTCTGGAACTTCAACTAGCATTTTCCGATATGACTGATAACCAGTCCGTGCAAAGCTTAATGTTACATCATCTGACAATATATATCCTTGCTTAACAACCAATCAGTATATTTCAAATTTTAAAATTCAGCCAATAGAATCGGAATTACCGTGAAAATTTCACACCTCACTTTTAGAGAGAACCAAAACATTCGTTCTTGTTTAGATGCCATGGCAACCCAAAAAACTTCCGGACATTTTTATCCTCCTGGGTACCCTGGCCGAAATTAATAAGTTGAAATTTTTCTGTCAAATATTTGACAGGGGATAGTTTATATTTTGCTTTGATGTGCAAATGGAATTGTATTTTTCGTTTGAAATGAGATAATATTTCATATTTATGTATTTATTAAATATTTCGAATGTGTCTGAATATTTTCTTCACGATAATTGCAAATTCTGAAATCAAATTTCAGAAACACTTCAATACACCAGTTGTCTACATGTAAATCAAAGGCCCCGTGGCGAGTCGGTAAAGTGTCCGCCTCGTGGTCACTAGTTCAATTACCAGTGGAGCAAAAACATTTTTACTTTTTTTTTATTAAAAAAATCAAATTGAAATTTTGTTAAGTGTGTTTTACATATCTATATTTTCATGCATCTTTTTTGTACTATGCATATAAATAGTTCAGGTGAAACCATCGTTAGTTATTTCTTATGAATTGTTGGATGATTTTCATTTCTCGGTGTGAAATTTTCTTACCGAATCTCCCTCGTGCTTGAATTAATTGCCGTAAATTTATCTCGTACATGAATTTTCAAAGAAAATTACCCTCGTCGCTTCGCGACTCGGGTAATTTTCAAAAAATTCATGTATTCGAAAAATTTCCGGCAATAATTCAAGCACTTGGGAGATTACAAGTGAAAATATAGCTTGTCGCTGTATTTCCACGGTGATAAACCTGCTTAGTTTTTGTTTTACTAGCTGTCAAGTGAAAATAATGATTTAAATTATAAACGTCAAATCTTTGTGTTTTGACTAGTTATATTTCTTAATCAATATGAGCCATCGTTGGGGACAAATGGCTATTGGTATCATAGATGAAGCAGTGGAAAATAGTATTCCGTTGAATACGGCCAGAAATAAAGAATCAATTACCAGACAATTCAACAATTTTTGCACAAACAGGGGTTATATTGTCAATGCGAATACCACAATTGTGGAGCTGGCTGATATTTTAAAAAATTATGCCTGTAATATGACCCCAATTTTTCTCTTAAGTGTTCACGTTGTTAGATTTTGATTTCTGTGAATTACTTCAAATCAAAACGGTGACACGATTTTTCTTTATTTCGAATCGATATATTGTCGTCCTAAATATAATTCGTGTTATGATCATTAACCTATAATTTTTTGGAATATCAATTCATTGGCAATCCCAATGCAAGAAAATACAACTCATCCTGCGGACTCGTTGTATTTTCAGCTTTGGGATTGCAATTCATTAATATTCCAAAAAATTATCGGTAATAATCATACCCCTGAAAATAGAACTTTTGACTGGTGATGATCAACTGTTTTGCCAAATATGTGCTGAACTGACTGACAGTTATAAGACAACAAGTATAGCTGAGGCACCAGTCAATCTAATAATAACACTGGTGCTCTTCAAACACGACTCAACCTCTGGTGGAAACACCAAACGAAGATTGGAAATAGATGAACATCTCAAAGTTTTTCTTGTGTCACAGTCAAATCTTGAAAACAACACACTCCGAAAACTCTGGTATAAAAAGTGGTGTTCCTCAGAGATCGATTCTAGGGCCCAACACTTTTTCCTATATAAATAAACGACTTGTCTGCTAGTAGCACCTAAATAATTGTTGAAAAGATAAGAAACTTCATTACAGACCAGTGAGGCTAATCTTTCGTTGGTAATAAAATGATGCAATTCATCTTTGAATTTATCAAGACATTAAAAAAATTCAGAATTACTGACTTCTCAAAGTCTTTTATATTGTGATATTGAAGTATTCTGGATGCGTGGATGTGTGGACGGTAAAATAGTTTTGTAGTTTATGTAGATTCAAGAATATAACTAGTTTTCACTAGGAACTAGCACCATTTCGCATTTGAGAGCTAATTTTATTACAGCCTTTTATTTCGAATTATCCCTTGGTTTATGTTACTTTATTAAATTTTGTTTTTGTTGTGAATTTTGATTAATACTTGGCTTATAATTATTATATTTTTCCCCTTAACAATAGCCCAATTAGGTCCTGTCTCCGATAATACGGAGGGCGCGCTGGTGTCCATTCACAAAAATAGTAACTCCCCAAGTCCGTGGGGTGAGTAACTATTGGGTTTGAGAATCATGCGCCCTGAGCAGACTCAGTATCTGGAGGATTGAAAACCTTTATTAAGGACCATTCTTGTTATGTTTTCAAATTATACTCATTCACAATGACCACAGATTCCTTTTTTAAAATATATATTTGAAACAAATGGTTCAGGTCTTTCGACTATAGATTCTGAAAAGATAAAGTAAAAATAATGGGATCTCAAAATATTACTAGTAATAATAATGAATGCTTTTATTGGTAAATGAGACTGCTATGAGTAGAAACACCATTGTAATAGAGTGGCTTGGGGAAAGCCTGCATAGTTCAAAGAATATAACTCGATATCCAGACAGTTTTTCCTTCTCTTCTAGAACAATATTCGTTTCGCTTGGCACGGAAAATTCCATATGAAAATCGACATGCTTTGGTGGCCAAGGAGGACTATATCAGGCTTATTGGCTTGTATTTGCCTGGAGGTGAGGAATGAGTATTTCCAATAGATTCGGCACTTCTCATTCTCCACAACGGACTTAATATCCACAGGAGCATAAGGCAACACCGGTGTCTCGTCTATACCGTACAAGTATCGAAGATGGTAGTACAACACTGTGGATATAGGCCGAGACCGCAAAAGCTGGCAAAGCTGACTACAAATGCATTAAGGTCTCAGGTGCACCATGATATGCACATCTGCTGATATGCTACATCTGGTGTCAGGGAACTCTATACCCATCACGCGACTACAGTAGACTAGGGAGTTTAAGACACCATCCTGTCAGCCCATTATGAATCCCTCTGTCTCAGATTTTAGCTCACTTGATCTGAGGAAGGCAAAATTTTTGGATAAGCCAAAGTGTCCGATGTTGTTGGAGAGAACCCCATGCATTGGCTTATCCTTATGTTGCTCTAGGAGGACCAGAGTATCTGCAGCTTGGATGTAAAGTTTTTACTGACCATGCAGACGAGTGGATCTAAACTCCTGATAGCACTTTAGGCTCCATCCAATACTATTATTATTACTCTGTTACCGTTCTGTTGTTGTTGCTATTATTTTTATATAATTATGATCTAGGCGAGCTGGTCATAGATGATGATATTATAACACCAACAATGATAAATGATCAAATAAAATTAAGTCCAATTCAAATTAGTTAATTCGGTACATACATTTTTGAAGTGCTTCCGGTCGTGAGATCGGGAGGTGGGGGCAAGGAGGCGAAGAATGGGGCTCTAATTCAATTCTAGAGCACGACGAAGTCTGTCAGGTCATTGTTGGTGTACCTTCTTGCATCGGAAGGCGCTGAGAACAAAAAATTAATGTCTGGTGTTGACTATGTACAGTTGTGTGCATGAAAAAGTCGTACACGGTACGACACTAATTGAGGCATTGCACTAATTGCTCAAAAAAATGTTAAAAGCGCGTTACTGACAAAAAGAGTTTGAATTTCGACGATATTTTTCAAAGTCGATAAGAAGTTTGATAATTAAGATTGACTTCATCAATATATTTTGAAGACTCTGTTATAAAAAAAAAATCGGTTTGTGGTCTATTTTTGATACTCCATAAAAATATACCTTTGAGCATTGTGATTGTCATTAGTTACTGGCATAACAAAGTTATTCTATTTCTCCAGTTTTCTCTTTATACAATTCCTAATGAGATGAATATAAGTTACTCTTTCCTATATTGTACAAACTAAACCAAAAATGATTGCAATTATAAGAACTACGTTTTCCAGGTAATTACTAATCAAAATTACACAGTATAACCCCTATCATATCTACAATAATGAAATTACCTCAAAGATTGAAATTCTAATGATCTCTACTCCCAAGAAAATATATTCAAAAATGGTGAGTTATTGACTTCTAATGATTCCGAATGATTCAATTTCAATCCTTTATTTTCTATATACATCTCCTTCTAAAAGATGACTTGTATATGTATATTACTCCTCTCCTGTCTTTTGTTTCAATTCTTTTTCCACTCGTTCTCGCTTCCTTCTGTTGCTCAAGATGACGAAGCGTAATCAGTGGCTCTTCAGTCTTCTTCGAAAACCAAACTAAAATTACAGAAGCTGGTTTCAAAATTTCTGAAAGAATTGTAAAAATCTGGCATACAATTGTAATGTTTGCTTTGATGAACATAACAAAAAATCGGAAACTTTCTATTTTCCTTCACGACCTTAGTTCGTTTCATTGATAGAAAAAATCGTCAAGAATGTAACACTGTATCCAATTTCACAACGTTCATCATGTGTTCATTTGAATGATTCATGGCCGTTCAGTCTTGAAAAACTACGAAACACTATCTCTTGTAGACTATCTAGTTCATGATATAATATTTCCCTCGGTGTTCTGTAATGGCATCTGGAAAGAACAATCGCTGTAATTGAAGAGGTAAGTGCCTTGAATTCAATTACCACGTTACTCTCTCGCACTCGCTTCATCGTGGATATGTTGGAGACAGAAAACTCCAATGATTTATCTTCTTTGAACAAGAGTTCATACACTCTCGGTACGTTTTATCAGCAATGACTGGGCACAAGAGCAGAGTCGGAACATCTCTTATTTCCGTCGGACATCCGTGCAGAGCTCAAAGTTCTTTTGGAATATCGATTAGTAACGTTAGTCGGGTTTTTACCTTTCATAGTTTCGCCGACTTTTCTTCGTTATTCCAGAGGAGAAAGTGAGTTCCTGAGCCAGGCATAACCGACGAGATGAACTGCTGAACATAATCTATAAGCTTCATCAAAGAGGGGCACTTCTGATCCATCAAATTATAGGCAAATCTCTCTCATTCCAACCCTTGGTGAATTGATTAGAAAATTGGAAAAAGTATGGTGGTGGCACCAGTGGATGAACATTTATGGAACTGTGTAAACCTTTTTCCTCTACGAATCAGTTATTTGTATGCATGTCAATTCTGTTCATTTTGCGTGATAGGTACTGAATAGTTTATATTTCCGAAAAATCAGGAAAAACACATGAATATATTCAGAATAATTTTCTATTTGAAGTATAAATCAAAATTTCCGAAAATGCCAATGAAATAACAAATATTTCCACTGAATGAACACATATGAAGCAGTGAATGAAAATTACTTTCTCAAATACAGTGGTACGTATTCAATTATGTTATTGCAAATAAACCTCTTGCATTTTTTGTGGTGACAGAATTTTTTCCAGGCCATTTCCATTGCTTTCCGCAGCTGAACTGACTCATGGTGCTAGCTTCATATTCCTCAATTTTGCTATTTTCTATTCTACCAGGGAAATATTCATCATCATATCGTATTACCACAAAATTCCCAATTTCGCGTTTGTCTTGTTCTGTATCTCTCGCCTCATTTTTCAGTCAGATATTTCCTGAGGTTCACTTTCATTCTTATTTCCGTTTTCATTATTTTCTCATTTTTTTCCCTCTCTTCTTGGTTTGTAATATTTTTCGAGTTTTCTTTTCTTATATGTGTTTTTTTCTGTCTTCTTCTTTTTGCTTAGCTATTGTAATTTCCATACCTTTCTCTTTCTGTTTACATCAAAATATTCTTTCCATTCTTTGGAAATAAGAGCAGAGGGCATTGCATTTTTTGTTGCGTTTGCTGTCAGCAGTTTTGTCCAGTGCAAATACGGCTGCCTGAATTCAATATATCCAAAACACGTATATTGTCTGGCACTCTAGACCTTACTCTGGCACTTCGTCTATGTATATACCAATATATTTTGGATAATTCGTTTTGAAAATTATCTGAACTTTCATAGCAGGTACATTAGTTGCATGCTAATGGCACAGACTATATAATAAGTATCCGATACATCTTGTCCTATTCACACACTTGATAACGACAGTGAATGTTAACTGTTTGTTTTTAGACAATGGAAGTCCAGAAGAATTCTACTAACACTAACACAGTGTCAACCACTTTCAAACTTCCGGAACCCTGTTGAAGTGTTGAACAGAAAGCTGTCCTTGTGGTGTCCACCGAATTGAGTGGGACAACGGCTGAACTAGAGTCCATGTATAAAATTTGACATAAGATCGTATAATAGAGTCGGGACACTCATTGACAGGACATCAAAATAACGCGTTTCAGGTTATATCTCAAAAATTATGGTAAAACCAAATATTTTTTAAATGGCGAATTCTATCAGTCAAACAAGTACAGAAAATATATCTATACCGTTGATGTGACAACGGTTGAACGATAGTATTGACAGTACAAAATATATTTCCCTCTCTACAAATTGTGAAAGGCTTTCGCGGCCATCGTTGAATGAATGATGGTTTTCCGGGTTTTTAGGCCGACGTTTATTTAGAAAAAATCTCGACGTTTCGCCAACACGAGTGGTTGGCATTTTCAAGAGAAATGTTTACAGCTTCGATCACTGAACACTACTTGGAACAAAATAAGTAGTGTTCAGTGATCGAAGTGAAAATGAAACGTCGAGATTTTCTCTAAATAAACGTCGGCCTAAAAACCCGGAAAACCATCATTCATTTCCCTCTCTGTCAACAGTGGTGTTTCGTAAAAGGGTAAAAAATGGATGTATTGCTGGCAACCTTAGCCAAGTTCATTTTCATATTCGCAATAGGCATTAATTTTTCATTACGTAGAATTTTTGAATTCTATCGAGAGATTTTTTGGGAAATAAATAAGGCACTCCTACCTGCATTCTGTCTGATTTGCCATATCAAACTGACGACCATTATCACTGTATGCAAAAACAAATCAAATTCATTCGAAATTTTCTTTAATAAATACTCGTCGTTTTCATAAATTTCATTTATTTTCCTTGTAACCCTCCAAATTTTTGAAAATCCAAATTTTAAGTTTTTATTCAAAATTACTGAAGTTATCATATTTTGCTGATTCGTTTAGGGTGTGATTAATGTTCAACAAATGATTGATCAATAGATTATTCAAAGTAAGTGACTATTAAACCAAATAGGACATGAGTTGACTTGCCTAGTTCAGATGGGAGTGTGCCAGGCTGCAAAAGACAGAACCGAAGAGAAAGATGAAGTATAAATTGATATCTAGCTTGTGTGAAGGCAGAATAAATATGCAAAAATGATAACAAATAACAATTTTATTTCCGTTTCAAAAAAATTACAATAGACTGGAGGACGAAAAAGATTAGCTAAAGGCTATAAAATTGAGTAGCGGAAGACTATAAAAATTGAGTAGCTGAAGGCTATAAAAATTGTGTAGCTGAAGGCTAGAAAATTCAGAACATTCGTTTCTCTTGACTTTAGACCAAAATATTTCCACATATCTTGATTAGAAGGGCCCATATATGTGGTGACATTAACGATATTGAATCCAAGAGTGTTTATAATTTCTAATAAGTGTTTTGCCAAAGATTCCCCCTTCATTTTCTCCCATGTGAGATGATATAAGTTGTTTACATCCACTTGCAACTCCACCTAACATGACAGCCAAGACATGAGTAGCTATTTCTGTCCCTTTTTCTATCGTCTCCCTTCCCAAGCAAGTAGCTACGCAGTACTGTTCCTCTGGTTCTTCATCTGATTCATCCAAAAATAAACAGCAATATTTCTTCCAGTCTGAAAATTTTTTAATTTTGATTTTCGAATAATGAAGCATTTCATGTAAGATGCCTGGAGAAAATTGAATGTGACTTATTTTACGTTTTTATACTAGGTAACGCATAATTTAGTTTTGATAATGTTTCATAGCCAGAAGTACCACATGCAAATATAATGATTAATGCTTCCTCCACAATCTTAGGTCACAATCTTTTTCCTTTACGGATTCTATTTTTATTTGTAAGTTGATCTGAGTTGAAGCCAAATTTTCCGTGAACATTCAACTTTGTTTGCAAATTTTCATTGCTGATTTGAACTCGTTCTACTATTTCAATCGTTCTTGTAATAGAAATAGCAGCAGATTTCAATTTCTTTGCAACATACTACTCAAAATCTTCTTTATTGAAGTGTACCTGTTTATGAAAAATATTATTTAAACTCTGAATAACCTTGTATACATTCAGTCGAGTTTTTCTCGATTGGAGGAAACTCTTCTGCCTAAAAGTTTTACTAATTCAATAGATATTTCTCTTGACCTATCATTTCAATTCACCTGACAAATTCGCGCTTTGGTGTTATATTCCACGCGGCTGTCTTGAGCACTGACTTCCATGTTTGTAATAGAACTGGATCCCCAGGAAAATGATATAAATCATTGGAATTGCTCTTACTTTTGTAACGAACACATTACGGTATAAATATATTATGTACTTCGTTTCGGAAGATTCAGTTGACAAATAATCGATATTGATTTACTCGGGTTACGTGTACCCCAAACATATTTTTACTATTCCCTCCCTGACGATACGCCCTTGTGCTCATTCGGCCTCAAAAAGGAGACATAACCTAAAACGCGTTTTTTTGATGTCCTGTCAAAGATTGTCCCGACTCTAATATACGATCTAATGTCAAATTGCATACAGGGACTCTAGGCTGAACTAGTCTACGATCCGCTTATTGATTCACAGATTCACACATTAGGTATGATATTCCTTTCTGGGGAATCTGCAATAAACAGAGCTTCAGCATGATTTTCACTCTGCAGAAGCGTCCTGTTCTTTATATCTTATAAGGTTGGGCCTTGAGACTTTTGTAAGAAACTGCTCGGAAAGCAAAAATCCTCATACTACCTTCTTCTCATTCAAAACTTCATAACTCAGGAAACAGCATTCTAGAAAAGATTGTGCCTTTTACTGCTATTTGCACCGGTTCTCCTTAATAATAAACTAAGCTAAGTTGAGGATCAGCTTAACGTACACCATAAGGTAAAGATGGTTTGCACCGTTGACTCCTGGCCTGATCCTTAGCTGAGTATTAGAAATGTTTGGCAACAGCGAAAAAATGATCACGTAACCAACGATGAGACGGTAATAGTATATTGTGCAACAAGTGCAGAAAAGTGCAAATTTCTCACGAGTTTGAAAAAGTTGCGGCACGAGCGCCAGCGAGTGCTGCAATTCAAACGAGTGAGAAATTGCATTTCTGCTCGTGTTACACACTATACTTTTTCTACAACACCCTTTTTGCTAAAAATAATACTATACTATAAGACGGAATGAAATGTCAGTGACTCATTCTTATATTTTCCTCTTGAAGTTAGTAAATTCAATGACAATAAATAAAAAGTGAGGTTAGGTCGTTAAGTGGAACCTAAGCTTGAAAAATGGGAGGCTTATCTTGACTAAGGCCTACGTTGTCCTCAAATAGCGGTGCAAACCGAAATCGTAATGTAAGGTAACCTTTAGTTGAACCGGTGCAAATAGCCGTTAAATCTCTAGCGATAGTCCAATTTGAATTACTAAAACAGATTTTGAAAGTAGAAGTACAGTTTCATAAAACGTATATTCTCATTTTTCGCTGAAATGCTTCAAAATGGGTGAAAAATGCTTGCAAACATGACTGAAAACGACCGAGCGTATTATCACGTAACCCGTTCATCTTCCGGACTCTCCTACCACTCGGCAGCTAACGCGGGCTCGGCCGTTTTCAGTCATGTTTGCATGCATTTTTCCCCCACAATGGTACGATGTAAATGAAAATATGCATTTTGTACTACCATACTTCTACTTCCATAATCTGTTTGAAGAATTGAGATCGCGCTATCACTAGAGCATCCAGGAATGCTGCAAGATATTAAAAAAAAAAAATTAAACTGCAATTGTGCCAAAACCAACGATCCGACAGCGCCTGTTTTGTGCACACATAAAGTACACACGATTCAATACTTTCATGAGAAAGGCCAATCCTACTTCTTGAAAAATGGCGGAGATATGAATTTTCCAAAAAATCGCAAAATTTTCTGGTTTTTCAAGTTTTTCTCCATGACTAATGATCCGACCGGGTCTTAAAACATTCCATTTTAGAGCAACGAGATTGCTCTAATAAATTTCATTTTATAAACAAAGCGATTTTAAAAACACGTTTTTTGTTATATAAATGTTTATAACAAATTAATAAATGATAGTTGCGAGTCGAAAACATAACAGAAGATAACATCAAATTTGAAGTCGGGGCGTGGCGCAGTGGTTAGAGCGCCCGACTCTGAGTCGAAATGTCCGGAGTTCGAGCCCCAGTTGCCGCTGGTATTTTTTAATTTAATTTGTTCTATTAAATTATTAAAATCTCGTGGCTCGACTGGAGTGAGTCCTGCACGATTCACTGTTGCGTTCCAATTAACAGTGCTGCTTGTAAGGTGGCGTATGGAGTTAGTAAACAGGCCTACCCATGACGCATGGATAATGACCATAGCAGGCGATGCCAAAACACCAAAGAAAAAGAAACATCAAATTTGTTTTGACTATAGTTGATCAGATGATTAACTTTTCTTTATGCAACTGGCCCTAGATGTATTAAAATATAATGGACGTTATCCTGTTCTAAAATTAATTTCTAGCTCTGCTTTTGAAGTCACGATGCAGGCATAACAAAAAATAGAGTATGATACAGATGTAGAAGTTGAAACACTGGCGCATTTAATTCTTCGTAGAGAGAAATGAAATTGTATATAAGTTATTACCCAAGGTGAGGTGACTTTTCGTCTCCAGAGAAAATTCGACCAGAATAGGCTCCCTTAATAATTTACAAGAAGAGCAGTTACACCGTCACTTGATGTTACCTTATCAAAATAGTTGACTCAATTGGAATAATGAATCCACTGTTCACTGGAATTTGTAGAGACTTGTAAACGGGTATTCAATCATCAAAAATTAATATGATTCTCGTCAACAGAAGTTAAGTTCTGGTTGATATAATTTAGTGACCTTCAAGGTATTTGCCAGGGAAGTAGTTGTTTTCTGATAGATATTTGCCGAGATAACCCAAATTGTTGATGGATGGGAGTGAAATGGGTAACATCTGTCGGCAACCGATCTCCCAAAAGAACTCAAACCTTACTACTGCGTTTCTGAAATCAACTAAGGGTTCTCTATACTCCTGAACTATATTTGTGTCATCCTGTTATTAAAACGTTATTAAAAGGCATGTTCATTAGAAGGCATGTCTTGAATTAATGAAAGATAATGCCGATAAAGACTTTCAGAGTTCATGCTTTGTAAAGAAATTATTTTCTCATCAAATAATATTTTGTTAAACATTAAAACGTTTCTTATGACGTCTTTCATTTATGTTCTTTCGTAATGAATATTAATTCCATGTATTGAATCTCATGCGATAAAGCACAAGTTCAATTTCATACCTTTCGAAAACGACATATATGTACTTTAACGAGACTTGCGTAAAATGTTTCCATGATGTATACATGGCGTGTATTAGATGATATATTATTAAATTTTTCAGTCAGGTCTGAAACCAAGATATAATTTCGATGCATCACGCCCTGAAAATGCATTTGGTTATGGTTTGATGTACACGCAATTGCTATGAAGTCCTCGTGACTTGAAAACGCACCATTCAAAACCACAGGAAATGTTAATTCTCAATGTTCATTCGACATTTCAATATTTTTTACTGTTGTCAACTTTGTGGAGAGATGGTTGGTTACAGAAGTGGAGATTTACTCTTCCGAGGATTCTCTTCAACAACATTTATACCATGTTCTTGATGATGGTGCAACATTCTAGTCTAGGGATTTTTATGTCACAATTACACAGGGTGTTGATTAAGTACGTTGACAAACTTTGGAAGGTGATTCTTAGAAAGTTTTGAGGGCGAAAAGTTCATTCAAACATATGTCCCAAACGGCTTGGTTTTGAGATACAGGGTGATAAAAATACCTTTTTTTCAAGATTTTTTAGAATTCACAGGGTCCTCCTTTTTTCAGAGTCAAGCTTTGTTCAACCCTTCAGATTTTTTTCCGCCGCCATTGACATATTATGAGAAAGGAATAATTAATGTTATTTCATTTAACATCTTTTTGTTTTCCTCAATTTTTTCATTTACTTGTACGGTTCAGGAGCTATAATGAAAATATTAATTTAAACATTTTTCAGTGTCGCATAACATTAGAAAATTTGAAAATTAAACATTCTCAATTATTTTAAATTGATGAAAATATTTTTTCAGAATCTGAAAAATCTACGGTGAATAAAAATTATAAAATAAAAAAATATAAAGATAAAATTTTATAAAAAATCTTGAAAAAAATGTATTTTTATCGCCTCGTATCTCGAAAACCAAGCCGTTTGGGACATATCTTTGTATGAACTTTTCGTCCTGAAAACTTTCAAAGAATCACAACCCGAAGTTTGTCAACATACTTAATTAACACCCTGTATATGTGCATCTGAATAAATAAGCTTAGTCTTGTAAACAGTTCCAGTATTCTCTCTGCTTCCGTTTCCTTCTTCAGTTTGAATAATAAATGATCTTTTATCAATTTTCTCCTTAACCGTTCATCTTTTCCATTCTTTATTTGTTGTTTGGTACGTTTCATCACCAATGGATGGTTTTCCAAACTTTTTTTGCACTAGCTTTTTCTGTTTCTTTCTTAACATTACTCTCAACTCTCAGTTTGAGTTTATCAGAATTCATTGGGATGGTAGATCGTATTATTCTACTGTATAGACGCTGAGCTGGAGAAGCCAGTGTTGAACTTCTTAGTATATTCCTTTTAGTCAATAATGCCAAATGAATATTTTCTACACTGCCGTAAATTATTCTCGTCAATCTGTACTGGACAACTGGTATTATGCTCGAATTTACATTAAGTTCAGAATTCTTTAAATTTTGTAGATGGGGATCACCATGTAAAGCTAATTAATATCGCTGATTTTCTATAATTACATCAGACGTCCACATAACTTATAAGTCTACATAACCAGAATATCAGTCAATGACTACAATATTTTCTTTACTTTTGAAGTTGAATAAATCTGTTGCAACTATTTGCCAGGGAATCCTTCCACATGTTTGGCACAGACTGATTCTTTAGTACTGGATTCCTGAGTCTTTTTGCAAATACTGCATTTATTGGCCGAAGTACAGGTAGTTCTGATTA
Source organism: Chrysolina oricalcia (assembly GCA_944452925.2). NCBI lineage: Eukaryota > Metazoa > Arthropoda > Insecta > Coleoptera > Chrysomelidae > Chrysolina > Chrysolina oricalcia. Next base: position 12,056,302 of record OX101818.2, on the reverse strand, counting down.
GAACCTTTCTGCTCCCTCCTGGAGATTCCCTATGATGTTTCCCTATAATTTCCCGGTGATTCGAGGTTATGTTAACAAGCGCTCATTGTGAACAATGCAGATTTCTTTATTTGTAATGGTGGTTTTAGTAATCACGCACCTTTGGGTATTGCTTTGGTTGAGAGGCTGAAGTTGAGATGGCGCTCGTGGTTTAGTGAACGCTACACTACGAGCTCGGTCTTAGCTTTTGTTTTGACATAGACTGCTTGTTATCTTTGACCAGAAATACTACTATTTTCAAGTTTTGGAAAAATACTCACTGGAGTATATCTGGAGGCGAGAGCTCTAATAGGCTCCGCCTACCAGCACTTTTGCGATACCATTGGCCGACTTAAATGTTCGGCAATGGTATAAATGAAGGCTCAAATGGCTGTTTTAATCAGTCATCCAGGAGCCGCCCGAGGGCTCGGACAATTTCCAGGAGAGAGGCCCTCACTTCTGGATGGCTCAGAAGTGTTAAGTGCAAGTGTAAATAGTATTTCTGGTTTTCAAGTATCTTCGGTCTGGCATGCGAATTAATGGAACCTCGTTGGTTGGCAACACCAACAAATCCAGAAAGAATTCGTAAGTCAGACATGTTCCTGCTGGTTTTCCAAATAAATGAAGAGCTCCGGAGTTGCTGAGTTTTTGCGACATGCGTTACTTTGGATAGGTGCTGAGCTAGCCGGAAGGGGCAATGCGTCCTACTTTCAACTATCCAAGTACACGCATTTGTTGACATGGCGCCCAACGTGGGGCCCAGCGAATAAGGATTTGCGGTGCACTCCAGTGGGAGGCAGGGCCCCCGAATAACAACTTTTCCAGTAACCCGGACTTGAAGATACTTATCGGAAAGTTTTCTTGGATGCACTTTCGGAATGATTCTGAAGCGAGTTATGCCAGTGGAATCGAGGATACCTGTATTCTTCGTGGGTTCGAAGACAATGGTCTGACAAATCCCGCAGCCAGCCTGTTGTTCCTGAGCCGGATGGCCAGGGCAAAACGACAAAGACGATGTCGCGTCAATCAACAGAGCTGGTTGTCCTTCGCCAGTGGGCAAGGGCGGAGTAATGCAAGGTATACCCTCTTTGTAAGCTGGATAATGAGCGAATGTGGATATATGGCACATCCCATAAAAGTTTCGTAAAGGAGTAACCTGGAATCCCTACGATAAACTAGAACCTGCAACAACATCTGCAAGATTTGGATAGCGTAGCTGTAACATAGTTCTTTTTTTTAGGTCTTATTTTTAGGTACACGTTCGAGAGAACTGGCCCTTTTCAGGGCAAATCCAACGACGTTCCATCCGCATGCCAAGCGATCCCTTAAAGGGGGGCCGTGTTATCTTTGACCAGAAATACTACTATTTTGAAGTTTTGGAAAAATACTCACTGGAGTATATCTGGAGGTGAAAGCTCTAATAGGCTCCGCCTACCAGCACTTTTGCGATACCATTGGCCGACTTAAATGTTCGGCAATGGTATAAATAAAGGCTCAAATGGCTGTTTTAAGCAGTCATCCAGGAGCCGCCCGAGGGCTCGGACAATTTCCGGGCGAGAGGCCCATACTCCTGGATGGCTCAATAGTGTTAAGTGCAAGTGTAAATAGTATTTCTGGTTTTTAGGTATCTTCGGCCTGGCATGCGAATTAATGGAACCTCGTTGGTTAGCAACACCAACAAATCCAGAAAGAATTCGTATGTCAGACATGTTCCTGCTGGTTTCCCAAATAAATGAAGAGCTCCGGAGTTGCTGAGTTTTTGCGACATGCGGTACTTTGGATAGGTGCTGAGCTAGCCGGAAGAGGCAATGCGTCCTACTTTCAACTATCCAAGTACACGCATTTGTTGACATGCTAATTGAACTATTTGTTGCAGACATTAGTTATTGTCTGCAGAGACCTACCTTATACTGATGAGGGGCAACACCCCGAAATCGAACTGTAGGTGGTCCAAATGTTTTAATTAACATTTCCATGCACCTAGCAATTGCAGAGATAGCCTTGTGGGAACTCTGTACGGAAATCCATGGGATGTAATTCAACGTTCGTCGTGGTATCAGCCAGGAAAGTAGTTGTTTTCTGATGGATCTTCGACCCATTTTTTCCTATCGTATATGATTATGGCAATAACCAATGGTAGGGCAGAACACCTTGTTCATTTCTTGACAAGGGCTCATTGTGAACAATGCAGATTTCTTTATTTTTTTTATTAATTAACTGTTGATTAACTTCCATCATTCTTCACCTCTTTTTTGAGAGATAACCAAAATGCGACAAAGACCGATAGTTCCTGTTTATATAGATTATGGTTATGAATAATGATCTAGGAAAATATACACTTTACGCTCACACCGACACCGAATGAGTAACAAAGAATTGGTCTGAGAAAGTTCCCGGTATGAGTAATTGTCAAAAAAGGAGAAATATTTATATAAATTTGAAGTTGTTTCAATTGTAGTTCCAGGATTAGGTTGATGAAAATATCTAGTTTGAATAAGGGTGGATTTAGTCAACTTTAGCACAAGCATTATCATAGACATATTGGCAACATCAAAGGTTTTTAGCATACACTTAACATTGTTGTATAAATGGCGCCATTTGGAAGTAGCAGGGGAATGGTTAGGCACCAACAAGTTTTTGCTGAACTAGGAGAAAAACCAGAATCTCATCATATCTGCCAATGCAAATATATCACATGGGCATAATGTCAAGTTGCTTGGTATATATGTATTGACGATAGACTTAACTGGAAGTATCATGTGGAGAAACTTGCGAATAAATTAGCTAGTTCTACTTATATGATTCGTAGACTAAAGAACCTAGTAGGTATTGATACCCTCAGGTCCATTCGAATGTTAGCAGGAGCGGGTTACAAGGATCATTGTCCCTCTTCTTTCAACTTCAAATCATGCTATTTCCTTGTGCTTATATGTACTACTCTCTACTTGAAATGCAGTACCATACTAGATCAGGAAATTTACTGATAACTCCTAGATACAGGCTCTCAATGTCTCAAAAAAACTCTTTAAATATTCACCTATATTACAAGCTACCAGAAGCAATAAGAAAGCTGAATTTCCACATGTTCAAAAATAAAGTTAAGTAAATCTTTTTTGTTGAAGTACTGTTTTTACTCGGAAAATGAGTTTGTCATCTACTATACTACAAGAACGAGGACTGGTGAAAAACTCTCAACCACCTGGACTTAAATGCTTTAAATCTAGTATATCTTAGTGAATGTATTTCATCTTCTTTGTTTTTTTTAACTAGAAATTTTTTGTAGATTGACTTGTGCTTAGTATAGTGTCTCTCTCTCAAGGACCTGCTACAAATGTAATCAAATTATGTAACGTGGTCAATAAACTCTAGTCTACTCTACTCATCTTCCAACAGTTTCTGTCAAAATCATAAAGAAGAAGAGTTGAAATTGAATAATGCGAGTATATAAAAGCACCAAAATTATTGAAATTAATCAAGGTCGATGAAAGTTGATTGAAAAAGTTTATGAATAAGCGTTGGGCATAATTCTACCTTTATAGTTAGGTATAATATGTACGTTCAAAATAATTATTGTAATAATAAGTACATATAGAACCGAAATATTTTCATTTCAATTTTTATTATGACCCTCTAAGAACGAACAGTGAATTCGAAAAACGTAGGATTGAGGTTTTTTCGCACGTGTCGCCAGGCGAATAATCTAGGCTGTATTTACCGAATCCCCTAATAAAGTGTGTAGATTCTCTTGAAATACTCGTGTATATGGATGTGGGTAAGAGTGATAGATTAACAAGTGGTCCATTTATAGAGGATGTATATTCTAGACGGCGCCGGCATCAACTATATGAAGTATTGAAATGCGAATCAATCATACGGAATGTTGGCGTCTGTGTGTTTCACGACTGTCATATAGAAAATAAACACTATAACCATTTCAACATGATGTGGTTCCATTTATTTTATCAAATAGGATAGAGACGTTTGGTGAGTCTCAAGTGTGGAGGTAAAGAGAGACTAACTCTGACGAGTTTGTCTATTCTGCAAAGTTCTCAACCAAATCTGAATGATATTGAAATACAAATTTTGATGTTATTTCACATTATTATTTCAACAATTTCTGTTGGTAGCTATGTTACATAAGAAAAATGTCCTAGTATGATTCCTTTCTAAAAATAAAGCGAGAATTGTCCTTTCCTGATAGTTCTGATGACAAGATCTGTCGCTCCTTTCCGATTGGGGGCAGTATCTGAGCAGCGTTATACATGGCATTATTGATTTGCCAGATGTTTGCCTCTTATGAAAGATCGTCTTGAATCTTCGAGTCCACTCGTGCCAGTTTTTGTGGTATAATTATTCCAGTAAAGTGTAATGTGGCCCACATTACTTTATTATGGCTGTGAGAAGGCCAACGCGTCATAGTGACGTTCTTGGACATGAGTACAGAGTCGAACTCGAACCAGGCAACAAAACTGTCAGCAGTAACATATACCAAGAGCTAGTCCGTCACTGTCTATAGAGAACGGCGGCCATGACATGTCCAACTACGTCACATTTCGTCACAAATGTTCTTTCATCTCCTTCTATCAGTGTCTTATGGGGATTAGACTCTCCTAGTCAAATAACGTTTAATCTCTTTGGATGGTGTCCACTTGAGAATGATTGTCGAGGGCGATGCTCACTGATTGAGTGGAACACATGAGGTTCGTGACAGTAGATCGTTTGCTCATGAAACCATGTTGGACGAGTAAGATTATGTTTTTTAGGTTAGGGTATAATATTTGGTGAAGACATTACTCAAAACCGTTTTCGAAGTTGGAGAGGAGTGTGATTGGTTGGTAATTTGCAACATTATTATCGCTCCTGATTTTTGAAAATTGGACATATTTTGGCGATTTCCATCTATCCGGAAAGCATCCGGTTTTCAAGGAAAGATTAAAAATGGAATGAAGCGGTTTGGCTAAGATTACAGCGCAGTCTCTAACAAGAAAGCTTGGGATTGAATCATATCCGGATGTATATTTAGCTTTTAGTTTCTTTAAACCGTTTAGTACCTCCGTTTCTGAAAATGAGTTTATGGAGATGGTTGGATAGTTGGATGGTGTTTTGGAAATGTTGGCTACCGGGTATGAGATAGGGGAGTAGGCGTTTTCGAAAACCTCCGCAAATTCATTAACTACACTAGGTGGATCGCTTTGTTCAATATCGTTAAAATATACAATATCAGGAATTCTTGATGTACCCTTCTTGTTTTGAAAGTATGACCAAAAATTGGATGGATCCGCTTTAATTTAGTTCTCCGCTGCAGTTCTATACTGTTCGTATGTGGTAGATATTTTTGACTTTATGGATTTCCGAAGGTTTTCGAATTGTTGTTTGAAGAGTCTAACTTCTATAAGGTCTAAGTGCCACTTTCTGCGATTTTGTGTTTTTTACATTAAAACGGTCTATGTACCATCCCCAATATTTCTATAAACGCTCTAAGTGCCAAGGCGATATTTCTGCTTTCTCTTTCGCCTTACAGATGGCGCATTCTGGAAGTACCAGAGGCTGTTAATATTAAAAGGGTCTAAGTGCCGTGTCTGTTGCCATCAGTCTCACGTTGTGTTGTGTTTGTGCTTCGTATTTTGATATGCAGATTGAAAATCAACGTAAAAGACGGCCTAAGGGAACTGAGAGTGTTGTGAATGAAAGTAAAAGACTAAAAGCAAGTGGTTCTGAATACAAAAATTATAGAGGAAATGTAGTTCCGGCAAAAAAAGAACCCTCAGGTGATGTAAGTATTTTTATATGGTATCAGCTGTAAGTTTCTAACCTGAAATTTTTTGAACGCAGGTTCGTTGTAAATGCAAGTGGGAATGCAAGGATGTCTTGTTTGAGCAGAAGCTTAGGCTATTCCATTCTTTCTACTCAATTACTGATGAGGCCAAACGAAGCACCTACTTACTTGGCTTAATGCAGGTGACAACAATACGTCGTAGCCGCCATGGATCTTACGCCAACCCAACTGAAAGCCGCCGTCAAGCAACCGTGTGTTATACTATTCCTGATGATAAAGGGAAACATTTGCAAGTGTGTCGTAAGTTTTTTACCGATATTTTTGCACTTTCACAACATAAAGTAGATGGATTAGCAGAGAGGAAAAAATCAGGCCATAATGTTTTCACCGATTCGAGGGGTAGCAAATCGCGCTAGAAAATTAACTGAAGAAATCGTTCAACAGGTTGTTGCACACATAAACGAATTTCCATGAGAGCAAAACCATTACAGTAGAGTGCGGACTTGAACATAAATAGGCTATTTCTGGCCTTTCAGAAGCGACATCCAGGTACTTGCGTTAACTACCGATTTTATGCCAACGTATTCAAGAAACATTTTCCGCACCTAAGATTTGGAAGGCCTAGATCGGATACTTGCTCTACCTGCGATTTCCTCAATAATAAGATTAAAGCAGACCCAGCAGATCGCAATCTTCCCGCAAAATTAAATTTACGTCACAGGAAAGCAGAAAGTGCTAGGAAAGTCATGTGTTGAATGGCAACAACCCAATAGCAATACCATGGTTGTATCTATGGATTTAGAACAGGTTATCTCTATCCCCACACTGACGCATTCCGAAATGTTTTATAGTAGACAGCTATCTTGCTTCAATTTTGATATTCACGTTGCCTACACTAATATAGCAACAATGGTATTATGGAATGAATCATTGACAGGTAGGAGAGGCAATGAGATTGAAATTTTTTCAGTAAGAAAATTTTGCTGTGAAGGACAAAGTCTGCATCTGGAGTGACAATTGCAATGGCCAGAACAAAAACAGAATGGTTCTCATAGCCCTGACATATCTTGTAGCATCTGGTAAATTCTCGCAGATATAACAAAAATTCCTAATACCTGGACACACACACCTTCCATGTGACCGAGATTTTGCCCAGATAGAGCGGCGCAAAAGATTAACAAAACTATATGTTCCGAAACACATTGAAACAATGATCAAAGAAAGTTGCCATAAGCCCATACACTGTTGTAAACATGGAAAAAGATTTCTTCAAAGATCTCCATCGTTTCGCCGATGCATACATAATTTCCGAAAATAACCCCTTTCAGGTATCTATTCGCAAAAGTTTTAGTTACATTGCATCATGAGAAACGTGTAATATTCTGAAAAAAGGGAAAAAGCTTGCCGACTTCAAATCAGAGACCATTATTGGAATGCAAAACTCGCATAACAAAAGCGAAACTAGACAACTTAACGTCTATGTTAGATTACATTCCTTTGGCCTACCGTGGTTTTTATGAAAATTTTATTGCCGAATCCACTGAAAAGGGTCAAGCTAGTGAACATTCAGGTCATGAGGGCACTTAGACTTCGGTACATAGACGGTTTGCAAATGAAGCATTTGTGGCACTTGGACCATTTACAAATAGGTATGTTTTACTGATACTTTTTTTATTCAAGAAATACCTGTTTTATTTTAGTTTTGTCCATTTAATACTGTTTGTTATTGTTTTTTGAAAGCAAATAAAATTATAAACCAATATTACTTTATTTGATTACTAGGGAAGGCAATTTTTATTGAATATTTCAGTTTTTTATTTTTGGCACTTAGACCTTATAGAAGTTATACTCTTCGTTTGTCAAATTCATTGTATCTTTTTTTCATTTTCTTAAATAGTTTGTGTTTTCGTTTTATTTCGTTTAGGATTTCTTTGTTGCACCAGGGGGGGGTATTAACGGAAGCATATCTAACAGCTCACCAGAAGAAATATTCTGCAATGCTTTGAAACATCGAATGATGCTGATGACATTATCTTTTGGCATCGTCCAAACACATGAATTATTGAGTGCATGAATAACCATCTTCTCATCGATTCCACTTTGTATAAAGTTTGTTAATTAACTTCAAAGTTCTGTTTGAGTTCTTTTGAATTATTTACGTCACACTGGTGTAAAGCGGATACCGCTGTATTTCTTCTGCACCGCCACTGATAAGAGTCCCGCCCCCGCCCTAAGGTAATTTACCGGGGCATTTGTTATCGATTCGATAGTTATACACTCACGATGTTATTGGTTAGTGGAAAGTGTCACCTAAGCAGCAGTGTAAGTAATGTATTTGCCGTTTCCCAGGATATGAGTTTCACCCTCACGTAGCGTGCCAGCACCACAGCTCATTGTTTTCCACTTCGAGCAACGTTGCCAGCGGTGCAATCTCTTTTTTGCACCGTAGAAGTTAGGAATTATGAGTTATTTCCATCATAATAACTACTACCGATGACGTTATCGGCTAAGAGCATCATCTCTATGATGAATAATATACAGTGAGGACGTAAAAAGTACTCCCCCCCTTAACTTTTGAACGGAACAAGCTATCGAGATCGGGTGAAATTCAAGTAAAAAGGTACCACTTTTACTACTTTGTGGCATAAAAATGATTGTGGTCACGTGGCCTAGTGTCAAGAGGGCACCATCAACTTTATTTTTTAAACGTAAAAAGGGGTCACGTGGCTCCTGGTTTTGAAGGTCTTCCTATTCTCTATCCAACACTTCTTTGTTTGTGAAAATCGGTCAAGCCGTTTCAAACTGACAAGCGTTTGAAATTTGCTTCAAATATTTTACAAATAAATTAAAAACCTAAATAACTTTTAATTTCAACAAAATTTCAAGTAACAATTTCAACTATTTTAACAAGTGCTCAAAATGTTCACCGTTCACTTCTTGACAGAAAAAAAGTCGGTTGTGGAATTCATTCCAAACGTTATTAAATGTTTCCGGGGTAAAACCGTATCACACATCTGTTATTCGGTTCATAAGTTCCTGGAGTGACTGTGGCTGCGTGACGTACACCTTAGATTTTATGTACCCCCTCAGAAAAAAGTACATAGGGGTCATATCAGGTGACCTAGCTGGCCATTCAATGGGGCTACGTCAGCCTATCCACCGTCCCGGAAAATTCTCGTTAAACCATTTTCGGACAGGTCTGTAGTATTGAGGGGGTGTACCATCTTGTTGAAAGGTAACATCCATGGTAAATTCATTTGGGTTTGCCCCAACTACCTACTTCTTGAATACTGTGATGGATCTGATTTTGAAGCATATTTAAATTCAGATGCCCAGTTAAATTTTCTGCCATAAATATTGTACCTATGATATGGTCACCCAAAATACCAGCCCATACGTTGATCTTCTCTGGAGTTTGAGTATGACCCTCTCGAAAAACGTGCGGATTTACGTCTGACCAATAACGCACATTTTGTCTATTTACTGTTCCATTTAGAAAAAACGCACTTTCATCACTAAAACAAATAGAGTTAATGTGACCGGGATTTTGGGTTATGCGATCAGACATGATCTCACAAAACTGCATTCTTCTTTTTGGGTCATGTTCTGTTAATTGATGCAGAATTTTTAATTTATATGGGTGAAATTTGTGTTTTTTAAGATATTTTTTCACAGTGGTCGTAGATACGTCACAAGCCGTGGATACCGTTTTCGTTGTTTGTTGCGGATTATTAACAACAGCTGCCAGAATTTTTCTTCCAGATCCTTTTTCCCTCGTTACGCAACCAGTTCTTTGAAATTTACTGACCAATTTCCGTAAGTAGGTACGAGATATTGGATTATTTGGGAAGCGCTCTTTAAATATTCTTTCTGCTTCATGGTAATTACGCCCAGCTTCAGCGTAAATTAAAATTGCTTCGGTTTTTTCTCCTAAAGGACGAGGACGAGGTATTTGAAAATTATAAAGAAATGCTGAAATCTATGAAAACTGTCAAAAGTATTGATATGATTAACGTCAATATTAGACTGAGATTGAAATGAAATGCTATTTGGAGTCTCCAGCAAAATAACTAAAGTATAAAAAACTGAAACAAAAACCACAGCGTGAAATACCAATAATATGTGCAAACTGTTTCACCACAAAAATTGGCTTTTCGGCCAGAATCAGTAACGGAGTTAAAATTCTGCTACAATTAATAGTTAAAATAATTTATGTCTTAAATAATTGAAGCAAATTTCAAACGCTTGTCAGTTTGAAACGGCTTGGCCGATTTTCACAAAGAAGTGTTGGATATAGCATCGGAAGACCTTCAAAACCAGGAGCCACGTGCCCCCGTTTACATTTGAAAAAAAAAAGTTGATGGTGCCATCTTGACACTTGGCCACGTGACCATAATCATTTTTATGCCACAAAGTAGTAAAAGTGGTACCTTTTTACCTGAATTTTACCCGATCTCGATAGCTTGTTCCTTTCAAAAGTTAATGGGGGGGGGGGGAGGACTTTTTACGTCCTCACTGTATAATGATTGGCAGCTGGTTCTGTTTGATTATTGGGAAAACCAGGTCTTGGGTGATTATAAAATATGAATCAAGGCTCTGGGATGTGACATAATTGGTAATTACTGTCAAGCTGAAATTGAGGGAGGCCTTAGAAGTCCTTATCTGGACCGCCTTTTATGGATATCTTGGATTTCGATAGATATGAAATGGAAGCAGGTGCGCGGTTTGGTATTCACTAAAACTCTAACTTTTTTCATCCATCATCTAACTTAGAATATGCTAATGGTGTCCAATGTAAAAAACTTAGGATATCGGGGAAGGTGCAGTATTTTGAAGGTGTATAAATTCTGAGCTAACGTGTACCAACATATTGAAGAAGGTCGAAAGGAGATCGAAAACAACCCTACTAGCCATCGGACGAACCCAGAGCCAAACTGGTGATACGAGGATTGCTACTTAAGTTTTCAAATATGGCAACACCGATGTGAATATGTCAAATCTGATATTATCATCGTATAGTTTGACAATTTTGATGGTGGACGTACTCAGAACATGTCATACGAGTGGTACTTGTGTTTAGACTGATGCCTATAATTTTTGTGAAAAAAAAAGTAACAGGCAGGACCAGGTAGAAAATGTTATTGAAGTTTCAACTCTGAGGAAGGATAAATTTAAGCACGAAAACGCTCAAAATGGTGGAATGGGGATGTAGTTTAGGGGTGGAAAACGGTTTTTTGTGATTTGCAGCGAAACGTGACCTCTTAGCGGAAAATGTTCAATAGAAAAGTTGTAGATAATGAAAAAATTAGAAACTTTATATTTCAATATGTTTTGACATAACCCCAAATTAATCGTCAAAATGGTGAAAACCCGATTTTTCAGTGTTTCTTTTTTTCTCGCGTATAAATGATTTAATTTGCATGAAAATTTTTAGGCATATGTCTTTTTTATTGTCGAATGAACATGATATTTTCGCAATTCAGAAAACTGCTACTTTTCGAGTCATGTACATTTTTCGAAAAAAATGCCCATATCTTCCACAAAAAAATGTCTTGGTGTTTTTTGTATTTTGAAGGTATTTAAGTGATTATTTTATTTTTTAAATGTCTACTTTATATTTTATTACTTAAAAGCGCATTTGTTGATAAACTATTTTTATTGCTACCAAATATTAATATAAATTTTTTTTACACAACAAATAACACAAAGTTGATTTTATTATTTTTTGCATTATTAAAAAAAATGTATCTTGAAAATTCATTTGTTTATAATAAATTGTTTATTGAATAAACAAAGAAAATATAAATATTTTTTTTTGGAATATTGAAGAGCAATGGAAATTATGATTGAAAATATGGTTCCTTAATATTACCCAAGTAGCACACCTATATTGGTAAAATATTGGTACAGTATTGTGAACATATTGGCGAAATATTTGAAATGCAATATTGGCGAGAAAAAAAATGTGAACATTCGGCGATATTGGTCCAATATTACTTGAATTATATTGGTGAAATATTCTTGAACTAATATTGGCCTCAAAATGTTCTGCGATATTGGTACAATATCGCTGATACAATATTCTGACAAAATTGGCACAATATTCAAAAGTTATATTACCGAGAAGTAAAATGTGAACATTTTGCGATATTGGTCGAATATTGTTTGAATATTTTAGGAATAGTTTTGGTGAAATATTCTTGAAGCAATAATGGCCTCAAAATATTTATCGATATTGGTACAATATGTATCAATATTGGTACAATATCATTGGGATATTTTGGTGGATGTCAATATACCTAAGTAAATTACTAAATGTCTTTTAGTTGATGGAGGTGACACCAGAGTCTGCCTTTTGATCGCCATAACCACTGAGTGAGCTGTCTTGAAAACAATTTATGTGAAGTATTTATTATACTTTCGTAGGTTTTAGAAGACGTTCTATATGTAGAGCCACCTAGCGGATTTTTATCCAGGTTTGATCATGATATAATTTCAATATGTTTCATTGAATATTCGGCCAATATTCAAACTTCATCTCAATCTATATGTAGAAAACAATATGAAGACAATATTGTTTTAACGATATCGATAAATATTATTGAACCAATATTGACCCAATATTAATTAATAAGATTTGTTGAATATTGGCGAAATGATATTCAACCAATGTGTAATCACACTTGGAGATACAATATAGTTTTTATTCCTAGAATCAATATTAGGGTAATATTGGGATTGCGATATTTATTCTAGATGTTAAAAACGATGTGAAGACAATATTGTTTTATCGATATTGGTAAATATAATTCAACCAATATTTACTCAATATGAGCTATTACAATTTGTCAAATGAAGTGGAAATGATATTCAACCAATATTCTAACAAACTTGGAAATACAATATAGTTTTTTCCCCTATAATCGATATTACTGGAATATTTGGATTGCAATATTTATTCTAGATGTGGAAAACAATATATAACCAATATTGTATTATCGATATTGGTAAAAATTATTCAAACAATATTGACCCAATATTTCGTGTGATAATCTACATTTAAAACTAGTTCAACCAATATTCCACCAATATTATTGATATAATATTATTTTTTTAATATTCACCATTATTGGACCAATATTGAGTTTTCATTTACAATATATCTATATTGGCCCAATATGGAACCAAGATTCAGCCGATATGATGTGCTACCTGGGTAATATTGGGTGGCAAAAAAATTGTTATTCAATAAATGCGTTTTTAAGCAATAACATTTTTTTTTAAATGATTTTGTTCTTGAAGATCACAATATTTATTGCTGATTAAAATTCCAAAAATAAAAATTGAAATATCTTATAAACAATGCATTTGTTTATAACAATTACTTAAACAATCAGAGTAACAAATTTGAAAAAATAATTTTGATGTAACTTCAAATAATTAAATACGAACAAATTGGAGAATAAAAAAAAATTCACAGCTTTATTTGCATTTTTCATTTTTCAGTCTCTTAGATTGTTACCAACAAAGTGGAAAATGAGCATCTTTTTTATTCTTCCAATGGGGATCATCCTTTCATGAAAATCTCCAAGAAGTGAAACAAAGGACCCCGCACAAATCAAATGAGAAATGGATCCCAGTCGAATTTTCTGAAATTTGGATATTTTGTAGTTTATACCCTTCTGATCAAAAGTCTTCATGGGCCCGAGACCTAAAAATGGACAGTTTTTTAGTTATCAAAGGTCAAAAGTTGCGACTTCCGTCCAAAAATGTACTGCCAACAATATCCTCACAAAAATCCCCGGCCTGATAATATCCTTAGATATTAATATCCTGACCGATAATATCCTCAATCTCCTCGCACTCAAAGTCTACTACCGGAGGTTAGATCAGGATAAAAAATACGTCTCCCAAAATGTATGTTCAATTTCAAGCGCTCAAGTGTTTACGTAAGGTTACTTCGTTCTGGTAAGAGATTTATCTCTTTCATTTGCTACCATTTTTACTTCCTGATCATACCAAGGATAATAGGTGCAATTTCATTTAAAATGGAAGAACATTTGTTATTAATATCGTCTAATGAAACATTGAAATCAACTGAGTTCGATATCCAGTCACAACAAATAAATCTCATATAAATATTGTAGAATACTTCTTCATTCAGTTTCTGTGTGTGAAACTAAATGAACTCCGGCAAAACTATTATCCTACCTCGCGATTCTTATTTCTCAATATGAAGGCGACTATATTATGTGGGAAGTAGGACCAGACAGTTGCCACAGGAGTCACAATGACACCTTGCAAAAAAAAATCGAGGGATCAATTTCCCCAGATCTATGTAAATAATACAACCATCGGCAACGTTGCCGTAAACTTTCCGTGATTACATCATGCGTTTTTCTACTGGGGTTGAAACTACCGCCTGTAAATAAATCGTACGAATTAGTGTGAGCTAGACGGACGACGGTAATCTACTGTAAACAAGCCAGATTGAATAAAAAGGCGATCAGTAATTATTCAGTCCATGTATGCTCTCCTAATTGATGTTCGTTTGGATAGACGAATTGCGGATGTTCATTCGTTTTACTTCCAAATCGTAATCAGCGTTTAAGTCATTAGTTTTGATGAATCGACTTACTAGTTTTGATGCTTTGCTCATATTTCGTTCAGGTATGATAATTGATACTCATATTTAGGGAGGATTGCAATGATTTTATGAAAATTTTGCTTCGATTCGCCGTCATACCACTATTTGAAGCAGTAAAGAAGCAAACCCCTTCCAAAGAAATAGCTATTGAGACCCTGGATCAAAGTAAGCCGTGCATAACTGTATTCTTAGATGTCGCAAAGGCATTTAATACCGTCAGTCACCCTATACTGTTATCATCCTTAGAAAATATATGAATAAGAAATGATTGCCTCAAATTCTTCAAAACATATCTTGAAGAACGAAAACAATTTGTGAAGATCAATGAAGAAATGAGTAGTTACGATACTATAGAATATGGTGTTCCACAGGAAACAGTACTGGGATCGATACTTCTCCTTTTACATCAATGCCAACCTCCCAGTAGAAGAGCCTCCGATGTCTAGTTTCGATTGCCTCATGCCCGGTGCATCATTCCATGTATCCTGGAATTTCATTTCCAGGATTTTCTTCATGTTTGAGACGCATCATGATCTAGAAACTCCTAGGATAATTTCTGGACCAATCGTTGGGCTTTTCGCACCTTGTCTGGCCAAATAATCAGCCTGTTCGTTTTCAGGTACTCCGGCTTGACCAGGGACCCAAAGTTGCTTCACTTTATTGGCGGCAGATAGCCTTTGCAGATCATCGATGCATTCAGACACCAGCAACGAAGTGACTCTACATGCTGTGAGAGCCTTGATCGCCGTTTGGCTTATCGTGATTTGCTGGCCGCGGTAGCCTCTGTTGAGATTTTCTCTTACACAGGCGAGTATGGCAAACATTTCTGCCAGAAATACAGTGACAAAAGTTCCTAGAGCGTAACAGAGTTCCGATTTCGGAGATTGCCTGTATACCCCGGTGCTGGCTGACTTACCCATCCTGGAGCCATCTGTGTACCAGATGATCCCTTAGTGGGAGGCAGGCGGTGCCCGATCCGCTCCCATTTCTCCCTTTTGGGAATGACTGACTGCGGCCTTTTACTGAATCGTATGGCAGGTAACAAACTGTCACCCGGCATTTCAAGAAGGGGACAATCCCTTACCGTCTGATTCCATAATCGAGAATGTCCATATATTCCCTCGCTCCGCCATTGGTTAGAACTTCTTAGGCGAGCTACGGCTTTGCGTGCCTCATGTTCGATAAGGAGGTACAAAGGGGCAGTCCTATGAGCGTCTCCAGCGCCCTGGTAGGTGCCGTCCTCATTGCACTTGTTATCGCAAGACAGGCAAGACAGGCAAATAACCCTGATTTTACTGCTTCAGCATTGTTCAAATAGAAGTAAGATAGTCAATGCCAGTGGAATCGGTATTGGACCCAAACGCGAATGTCATCTATAGCGTGATTAGTTACAAAGGTGAATATTTTAACCCTAATTTTAATGCTATACCATTGTTTCAATCAAGTTACCACATGACTTGGAGGCCAGATCACTGAAGTTCCGACATGACTTGGATGCCAGATCACTGATGACTATTTGTCGCCTCCACTTGAATCCAATTATAATCCCATAAGATTGGCATTTATCTTACTTCTATTTAAACAATGGTATTACTGAGTTTTTCCCAAATTATCACAATGGAGTGAACAAGACAAGTAGTGGGAATAAATAATATTAGGGAACGTGGTTGGACCTCAAAAACAATATATTTAATTAAATTTACAAATATTGGAAAATTGTGTGATCATTCAAGTGTCTGGGAAACAACATGAATCAGATGAATGGATAAACAACAAATACATCAATTGACTAATTGAACTTTTCGTTTCTGTTAGCATTCTGATGATTTCAACTATGTTAGCTCCGAATTTCTAGAAATTTCAGTAACGTTTTTGTTTCAGGCCTTCCAATCCAATGTCTGTTCGTTACCAGTCATTGGATCGAGGACCCACGATGGATCACGAAAGAGAATTTCTACCAATACGAGACAGACGGGATAGATCACTAGACCGTGGCCTTTACTTCGACGATGAACCACCCTATAGTTCTAGGTAAGAATAAATCAACCCATAACAGTCTCACGAGTTTCTTGAAGCGATTCAATGTTTTAACTCCAAACAACTCAGTTGTAGACAGGAAAGATCTACGTCAACTGATATGTTCTCATTTTATAAATAAATTTTCGAATATATTGATGCAGACGGGTGTCCAAACAAAACGTCTCTGGCATATCGTATTTAAGTCCGAAACATTGTGACATTTGTAGGACCTTAGCGGGATATACCAGCAAGATCTCGTGTTATTAGGGTGAGCATATTCCAACATCAATTAGCACATCGTCAATGTATATTGAGTATAATAAGGGACCAAGAATACTACCCTGTGGAACACATCCTGTTCGTTCATCATTTCATTACATACGATATAGTTCAATTTGAGTTATTGTCTTCTGTTCTCTAGATAATTAACCAACCATGCCAATGCATTCCCATTAATACTGATGCTTTCTAATTTTCTCACTAACCTATCCCTGTCCATAGTTTCATTGACTCTTTGAAGGTCTGTCATTGAATTTCATCTGTATTGTTTCTGAAATCAGTCAGAACACACTGTGATGCTGAATGAAGTCCTCCATTTCGATGCTCGTTATTAGCATTAGCAGTACGCTGTCATGGGAAAGCCATGCCTCACAAAAACTTGATTTTCTGTTTCGTTCCAAGAGCTATTTTACTTCCCGTCAGTTGATTATGATTTATGGAAATAGTATTCTAGGACAGCAACAACAGCAACGATTTTTCGGATCGCCATCCGGGTCCCACAACGTCCCAAAACCGCCCGCAGCACCTAGCTTTCGCCCTATCTGCGAAGCGGCCGCGGACGCAGTGAAGATT
This sequence comes from Chrysolina oricalcia, assembly GCA_944452925.2. NCBI lineage: Eukaryota > Metazoa > Arthropoda > Insecta > Coleoptera > Chrysomelidae > Chrysolina > Chrysolina oricalcia. Next base: position 12,038,990 of record OX101818.2, on the reverse strand, counting down.
TAGATACGCCAAATCAACGCGCTTCGTCCTGTGCAGTCCGAAGACGACACAGGTCGAGCTTCCATTTGCATATTACCAATGGTGAGACCGTATGCTGAAGCATACTACTGGCTCTGCAGTGTCAGTGCCCGAGCAAATTTAGCGTTGCTCACCCGCCGAGGGAGGCAATGCCTCCCACCCCAACCCTAAGGGTGAGGACATTGGCCACCTCTACCGAAGTACGGTATTCTTTTCCATTGACCTATCCAATGAAACCCCCGCCACCTAGAGGCCAACACCTTATGGAAGGGCATCAAGTTGCCTTGACGGGGTTCCCCTTCCCCCTAGGTATCCATGTTAGTCAGATTCCTCCGACAACGTTGATGGGTCACCGTCTGCAGTCGTTTTCACCCATACTGCATACCCATGTCAGAATAGATTCCTCCAACCTTCGTTAGATGGGTGACTGTTCGTGACTTTCCATCCGCTACCATGCTGACTGGACGAGGACCCACGGCTTTCAACTAACGGTGTTTGGAATCGCCCCAGTATTCCAAGACACGATTGAGATTTGGTATGGCGATAGGCCTTATCGCCACCCGTAATCTACTACGCCCCGACACCGCTCACGGCACCTACCTTTCGGTCTATCCGCGTCGCGGCTGCGAACGCAGTGGAGATTTGGATACGCCAAATCAGCGCGCTTCGTCCTGTGCAGTCCGGAGACAACACAGATCGAGATACCATTTGCGTATTTCCAATGGTGAGGCCGTATACTGACATATACTACTGGCTCTGCAGTGTCAGTGCCCGAGCAAATTCAGCGTTGCTCACCCGCCGAGGGGGCGTTGCCTCCCACCCCAGCCCTAAGGGTGAGAGCATTGGCCACCTCTACCGAATTACGGTATTGTTTTCCATTGTCCTATCCAACGAAACCCCCGCCCCCTAGAGGCCAACACCTTATGGAAGGGCGTCAAGTTGCCTTGACGGGGCTCCCCTTCCCCCTAGGTACCCATGTTAGTCCGTAAACAACGTTGATGGGTTGCCGTCTGCAGTCGTTTTCACCCATACTGTATACCCATGTCAGAATGGATTCCTCCAACCTTCGTTAGATGGGTAACTGTTCGTGACTTTCCAGCCGCTACTATGTTGACTGGACGAGGACCCCAGTCAACACAGAATGGTCTCAGAGATGGCAGTGGGATTCACATTCATGTTTCAGATCACACCAGTGAATCGCAAAGTGACTTCCATTATTATCGCATGAACGTCTATTCGGTACCCCGTTGGTCATGTCGAGACATCGAAATGTGATGCAAAATGTGACTCGAAATTAGCCCAATGTGACATTCCATTTATACTTCGGAATCGAATGCACATTGAGACCCTTTAGATGTAACAATGTGAAATTGAATGGACTGGTACTTATTTAAAAATGCGCTTCACTTTCTGATTCACCTGTATGTCAAGAATAAAACAAAGCTCGCCATGTTTCAACATAAATAGACATTATACCTTAATATTCCTATTCTTATCAATGAATTACTGTTCATATGGATTGTAATGCTAGAAAACTAATGCGTGAGTTGATTCCGTAGTATATACTTCTCACAAACAAAAAAAATTATCAAACTATGTCTGAATCATGAAAAAAAACATTTACAGAAATGTAGAAAAATCTATAATTCAACTCCAATCCTCTGGACAGCATTTTCTTCGCGGCGAAATCAGTAGGTACCTATCCTGAAAATGTCAAATTCTGTAAATCACTGAATTTACCTTTCTTTTTGTACTCACCGAAGTGATACAGTTCTTGGTGGAAATAATAATTGGGCATTGTTAATAAACACATTTGATTCAACTATTGAAATGAGAAGAAGCAAACAGAACACTACTCACTATCAGAAGTACCTATAGAATATTTAAAAAATGGCGTCAACCAAATACAAATTCTACTTGACTCTCGACTCGACAAACCGCTGGCCATCTTGTGCCGTGATGGTGATGTCACGATCAATTTTGTTACCAACCTAATTCCTTTTATACGGACAAAATCGCAATTAAACCAAAATTCATGTTAATGTGCTTCGCAATTATCTTCACATTTTATGCTCAAAGTGACACTAATGAGAAGAGAATTGTGAACAACTCATATCATTTGGCATCACTAAGTGGTAACAATGACGTCTAAATGCAATTCATTTTGTTACCATAATAATCAAGAAAGCAACATCTCCTAGATGTTTGTGTTAACTGAGACCCACGGCTTTCAACCAACGGTATTTGGAATCGCCGCGGGCACTCCTTGCACGACGCCGAGGGCACACGGTGGACCCTCGGCCCAGTATACCAGGACAAGAGTGAAATTTGTGATGTGACGGTAGGTCGTACCGCCCATCGTAACCCACTACGCCCCGACACCGCTCACGGCACCTACCTTTCGGTCTATCCGCAGCGCGGCTGCGAACGCATTGGGGGATTTGGATACGCCAGATCAGCGCGCTTAGGCTGTGCAACGACACAGTCAAGCTACCATTTGCATATTACCAATGGTGAGGCCGTATACTGAAGTATACTACTGGCTCTGCAGTGTCAGTGCCCGAGCAAATTTAGCGTTACTCACACGCCGAGATGGGCTTTGCCGCCCACCCCAACCCTAAGGGTGAGGGCATTGACCACCTCTACCGAATTACGGTATTGTTTTCCATTGTCCTATCCAGCGAAACCCCCGCCCCCTAGAGGCCAACACCTTATGGAAGGGCATCAAGTTTCCTTGATGGGGCTCCCCTTCCCCCTAGGTACCCATGTTAGTCAGATTCCTCCGACAACGTTGATGGGTCGCCGTCTGCAGTCGTTTTCACCCATACTGCATACCCATGTCAGACTGGATCCCTGCAGCCTACGTTACATGGGTGACCGTTCGTGACTTTTCAGCCGCTACCATGTTGACTGGACGAGGACCCACGGCTTTCAACCAACGGTGTTTGGAATCGCCTTGGGCGCTCCTCGCCCGACGCCGAGGGCACATGGTGGACCCCCGGCCCAAGTATTCCAAGACAGGTGGATCCTTGAATACTGTTCCCATATATGGAGAGCAGACCCTAACACCTCAGAGTGAAACTTTTAGATTCTGTTCAAAAAAAGCCATTCGTCTCGAGGGTGACGCTGAGCTCACAAGCTCGCTCACTTTTCGAGACATGCCGAAAATTCTCAGGGCTCGTTCTTTTCCACTTTTACTCGACTCTTACTATACACTATAGGATTTTCCTCTTCCTGAAAACCGAGATATAAAAATTGGTGTGTTTCTTTCCGATCTCAGACGTTTCCTTTCTTTTCTATTGGGCTTTTTATACAATGTCCGATAAAAAAAATTGATTGCTGGACTCGACAAATGTGAATCAAATATTTCCTTATACTATTTTTGTGATGGTTATTATTTTACAACTTCTAATGCGTACTTGATTCTTTCTGATCTAATCTTCATTGTTCGGAGCGCAGATTTTTTTTTAATTGTTACTTTTTATTGTTTTATTTTATTTTAAGATTTCCATTTACCTAAACTGTAGCGTACATTTATTCAATATAATCGCTGATTTTCATGTGTCTTGTTATACACTTTGTATTCGGATAGTCCCCCAGAAACAGTCCTGTAATCCTTTAGGTATCTTCGCGTCTGTTGGAGATTGAAGTCACGTAAGCGAGCAATACAGAAATTCTTGCTTTGTACGTGGTTTCAATAATTGATATCTGTTCCAAGAAATCTAATTTGACCGGCATCCTTCACTTATGAATTTTTCATAGCTCAGAGCAATGATTTGTATTGTTTGAAATTGGGTGAATGATCAATATTGCATGGAAAGGAAAATGCAATCTTCAATGAATAATCATAAATAATAAATCTTTATTAACCAAAACAATATTTGTAAAATCAAGGAGACAACATCACTGATGATAAGGCGGAGGGGGTCTGCAAAAGCCTTCTTTGAATCTAATATTAAAATAGAAGTTATACCTATCACATTCAATATTATTCGAGAAATTATTCCTACTTTTCGATATGGGTATCTGATTAGCCCATATCAATAATCTTCCCGCATAATGAAATCGGAATTGGCATCTTTTTCACACTCCAGCTTTTGCATATTTCTTCTATCCTGTTTTCGAGAATTCTATTTCGCTCTCTATATATTATTAAAAGCTTAAAAAACTTACATTAGCTAAAAATTAACATATTGAAAATGATTACCTAGAGATAGACCACAGAAATGTATCAAAGTAATACAAACAGAAAATCAAAGCAGTAAAAAACATTTCACCAGGCAAGCATTGAAAGTTTGGACAATAACGTGGATAAACAGAAACACCTACCTGGAACCTTGTGAGAGGATAACGGGTAGAGAAAAAAGTTACTCTGGAATAAAACTCAAAATTGGTAACGATATTATTGATGACAAAGAAATAATTGCAAATAGATTTTCTGAACACCTCTCAATAACTGCCAATCTTGCAATTGAACAACTCTTCAGCAATGTTGACAATGAATCATGTACCAAGTGCAACGTGGGTACCAATAATTCTTTCTATTTCATACCAGTCGATTATCAATAATTCTTTCAAATCATACAAAATCTTGAAAATACAAATTCCGTTGGAGTTGATTGCATATTGTTTGCAAAAAACTGTATTCACTTGGTTTCAGGGGTAAATTTCTTTCATGGCTCAGATCATACCTGACTCTCAGAAAGATACATGTCAAAGTTGATAATTGTCAGTCACAGCAATACGACATTGATCTTGGGGTTCCTCAAGGTTCTATATTGGGCCCACTCATATTTCTCCTGTTCATCAACGATATGCCAAATCATATAAGCACAGACAACATAGTTCTGTATGCAGATGCTACAACCATCGCAGCAAATGCCCATAACCCAAAGTAGCTTCAAGAAAAATTGAACAATTTGAGTCTAGAATTTACAAATTGGTGTTGTAAAAATTTTTTAGTGGTGAATGCGAAGAAAACTGCTGCAGTTTTATTCCAGTAGAAATAGAAAAATTGGTGATTTTCATGTTAGAGTGGGTGACTAAATAATTGAATCATCAGATAACACCAAATTTCTTGGTACTTATATCGATGGTAACATGACCTGGTAGTCAGGTATAAACCAAGTACGTAAGAAAGTTAACAGTGGGTACTATGCAATCAGACAATTGAGATCCTATTTCAATAAAGCCCAGCTTTTAAACGTTTATTTTGCTGTTGTATATTCCCATATTTCTTATAATATTGCAGTTTGGGGATGCTCCACAAAATTCAACAAAATATTTGTCTCCCATAAAAGGGTGTTGCGCCTAATCTATAAAATAGACTATAGAAAATCTTGTAGGCAATATTTTATAAGGAATAAAGTCATGTGCGTACCTAGTATTTATATTTACAAATGCATTCTGTTGTTCAAAAAACAAATACAGAATTACAATCGAAATTCTGACTTTCATGCATATCCTGCTAGGCACGGTGAATTGATACGGCTGCAGAAACATTCAACATGTTTGTTTGAAAATTCTCCATCTTATCAGGGAGCAAAATTTCATAATCACTTACCTGATGATTTGAAAAATCTAGACAGGGATAATCTTTTCAAAACAAAGATGAAAGAATTTTTGATTAATTGTTGTTTTTATAGTACTACTGAGTATTTCAATCAATGATGTGGTTATATATTTATATTTATTTTGTGGAACTGTTGTATTTTGTGGAAATGTTATATTTTTATGTATATAAATGTAGATGGTACGTACGTATGTATATTTGTTGTCTGACGTATTCTATATCATTTTTTATGATCGTAAAAGGATTTAATAAATTTTATTATTTATTATTATTATATTATACCCACAATATTGATCAAAAGTGTAGCCTATCAAATTGCAGAACTCATAACAAATTTAATAAATGTATTTGTCGAATCAGGTCAACTCCCTGAAGAGTTGAAACACCAAAAAGTGCGACTATTTCAAGTCCCACTCCCCTGTTATCCTTTTAACGGTTTGACGTACTTTGAAATTTTTAAATTGGTGTGCACCCACCCCCTTTATCGAGCAACCACAATGTTTTTTATTTCAGTAAGTGATACCAAAATGGTTTTTGTTTCATGTGTGTACATCAAACCGTTCAATTGTTAATAGGTAGGGGGGGGGGGGTTGAAAAAGGCCGCACTGCGTATAAAAAAGATGACCACCTCTCTATGGATACTTCACTGTACCTTGTGTTATTAGTAAAATAATCGAGAGGGTCATGTATGAAACATTAATATCATATCTTTTGGCAAATACAGGATCATCAAAGATTCATAAATGCAATAATTTAATATGGCGCCCATCAGAAACACTAAAATTGAGTATTATAATGCTGGCATCAAGAACTTCTCGGAAAAAACGATTTTAGTTTTAGATTCATTGTAAAAAGGCTCATCAAGAACGTCCCAGTAAAACACGCCTAATTCATTTGGTTCTTCAGTTTTTTCAATAACTCAAAAAACTAAGAACGACAAATAAAATTTTTGTTTAGATAATTCTTCATCTTGAAAATGCGCAACTTTGGTAGAAATCGAATAGCGGACACGGTGTACAGTAATTACTGTCAAAGGATACCGCACACTTCAATAGGGAAATTGGCCCCCTGTCGAATTGGCTGAATTTTTGATATGTTATAGTCCAAGTCATTCCAATCCAAAAGTTCAATAGGCACAACTTTTTGTATATGCTAGTTTTGGCGCTAGAGGCACCTGAATCCTCTCATTTATTCTTCATTGTTGAACAACACAAAACGTAATCTTGGATAATCATCACTATTCTGATTGATCAAAATGTAGACAGTCATTAATATGAGATGCTATTGAAAGTATTAAAAGCGTTTTGTTATATTTGGTCATTTACACAGTGTGTTCCAGCTACTTATAATTTTTAGAGTTCAATAATTCTAACATGATTACAAATCTAAAATCAAAAAATGTTTATGAGTTCTATTCTACACCATGTTCTACGTCATATAATCGAAAAATATATGGAGTGTTCCTCCTAAAAGAAAGCTAAAGTTATATTCGAGAAGTCCCGTTTGAAAAATATTTTTCGATCACCCTGTATAATTTCAATGCATGAGAGACCGAAGGAAATATTACAAATCTGTCTATAAAATGGAAATACATTTTTTTTTCTAAGTCTATTATTGTAACGTCAGGGATTTTTACGGAATGCATCCGCAAATGGACTCATTTCGACCAAAAATTCGTAACATCCAAGCGATTCAGAGACAATCAATAATAGTTTAGGGGTGAGTGGAGGTTACGCAGATATATTATTATCAATATATCATTTTAAAATAATGAACTCCACCTTCTAACACCATTTTTTTGTATCGGCCTGTATGTATGGCAATAAATTCTTGTTCAACAGGATCTAGTTGTCTTTTTAACTTTCGTTTTTAGATTTATATAACAATAGAATTTGAGAAATCGAACTTTGACGCACTATTGCCCCACCCTGTATAAATATGTTATATTCCAGATTTGTTTTAAAACTTGTTTGAGTATTTTCTAAATTGTGGGATACGTACTGGATAATATGAAAACATTGCATCACTTTAATGTAGAAAAAAATTTCTGTAGATGGCTTTGGAAACGATGTCAAAGTTTCAAGGGTTTTTCATCAGGGTCAACGGCACCAATAGGTACGTTAAATGTAACATTTAATATTTTGAGTATTGGCTCATTATTTTCTCCATATTATACTTATACTTAATGTGCGAATGGAGGCTTGGTTGACCCACCAGGAGGATTCTCTCCACCACGCTTCCTGAGTGCTAATGAAATAATCAGATATAGTTACATACTCACTCGACACAACTCTATCGAAATGAGATAGACCACTTTTTGTTATATCTTCCTTGAGTCGCATCATCAACTTGAAGTATTAATTTGACCAAACTAGCTGGAACATACTGTATAATTGACCAACTGTAATGACACCAACGAACGATACTTTTAGTAGTATCTCATATTAATGAATACTCAGAGTAGTGAAAATTATTCAGGATAACGTTTCGAGTTGTTTAACAATGGAAAAAAAATTACAGTTTTCAGCGGCCTCTAGCGTCAAAACTAGCCTATAGAAAAAGTTATGCCCATAGAACTTTTTGTTTGAATTATTTGGACTATAACATATCAAAAATTCAGGTAATTCGACAGGGGGCCACTTTCCTTATTAAAGTGCGCGGTATTCTTTATCATTCACAATTCACTTTGGTTACTTACAGATCTGCTCGTCAATCCCCCACCTCCCACCAACCCTTCATCGGCGAGCTCCAACACCAAAATTCCGACCTTCAACGCGACCTCGCCAATCTGAAAAAGGAACTAGAACTGACCAATCAGAAGCTGGGCTCATCGATGCATTCCATCAAGACCTTCTGGAGCCCAGAGCTGAAGAAAGAGAGGGCGCTGAGGAAAGAAGAATCCGCCAAGTACAGCCTTATCAACGACCAGCTCAAGTTGCTTAGTAGCGAGAATCAGGTGAGTTTTCTGTCTACCTTGTATATCATTTCTAAAAATAATCATCACAATAATATGAAGAATGAAGATATTGCGAAAACTGAGATAGGAGCATATTTTTTTCAATTTGGCTACCTGTGAAGAAACTATCTGTCTTTCTCTTTGGCCATGTAGCCATATCATGATCTTTCCATTTGGAAACATAAAATTGAAATTGTTCCCCTGATCCACCAATTCACAAGTCTATTAGTTTAGATATTTGCAATAATATTTTGCCTAGTAGGCGGTGTACACAAAATGTTTTGTTTTTGATAGGTGAACATCATTTGATTGCAATGATTATCTCCGTCAGTTTTATGCTGATTGAAATTGCATCGTTTAATTAGATACTAAATATGTATACAAAGAACGAAAAGGTCGATATGTTGTTGATATTCGGAGAGTGCAAGAGAAATTGTAGTCAGGCTGAACAATTGTATGTCGAAAGATTTCTGGAAAGACGCCACCCACCTGATAATTATTTCGCTAGAGTAAAATAGCAGTTCAGAGCAGTTCTTTTCAAAACTCTTCTAGCGGTCTCTCGATTCACGCCGATTTCGTCCTCAATTTGTCTCAGTGATATCGTCGGATCTGCATGTACTATGGTCAAAACGTTTACTTCCATTTCCTCGTCGACAATGTATTGGAGATTGTTCTGATTTTCCGGTTCTCTTCTGAACTGCTCTTCTACTCTAGCGAAATAATTATTAGGCGGATGGCGTCTTACCGCAAATCTTTTGACATACAATTGTTCAACCTTTTCATTCTTTGAATACATATTTAGTATCTCAATTTTAATCAGTTTAAAACTGACGGAGATAATCAGTACAATCAAATGATGTTTACGTGTCAAACACAAAACATTCTGTGTACACCGCCTACTAGGCAAAATATTATTGCAAATATCTAGACTAATAAACTTGTGAATTGGTGGATCAGGGGAACAATTTTAATTTTATGTATCCAAATGGAAAGATCATGATATGGCTACATGGCCAAAGAGAAAGACAGATAGTTCCTTCACAAGTAGCCAAATTGAAAAAAAAAAACATGTTCCTATATCAGTTTTCGCAATATCGTGAATTATTTTCAGATGTTTTTCCATTTATTAAAGAAATTATTGACAATTTGTAGGAAGTGATCAGGTATGGAAAAAACTGAAATTATATCGTTTAACTGATACTCTTTGGATTTCCAAGCCTACCAAGCATCGAAAGATTATCGAATTCGGGTAACAGCCAACTTGATGATCTTCAATAAAATGCAATTCATCTGAGAATTGAGAAACGAATGCCACTTTGTGATACACGGTCGAATAGAGAATTTCAAGACAAATAAGATAGGCTGGATAAATATACAGGGTGTCGTTAAAAAAAAAGAAGTTGGAGTTACTGCCGATCATACAGGTAGTTGAAAATAGTTGCCGTTAGATTCAATTGAAGCGCTATCATTGATTACGTAACTTCTGCAAATTTCAAATCTTCATCTCTTCAAATAAAAAAACTACAGGCTGCTACATGTCTGCTGTGTCACCCGGTATTGAATGGTTGGTCTCATTTGGATTATTACGCTTTTCAGTGGACACAGTTTTCATTGTCTGACCCACCCTGTCACTGATGAAAGGCAAAAACTCTGAAAATTATTGACATATATTCAAAATGGTATCATTCCATTCGCATCTTTCAACGCTATCTGTCATATAGAGTACTATTTAGAAACATCATTTGCAAAAAAATTAGATAACTCGAAATAAGTGATATTGCAACAGTCCAATCCCGGATGGTAGCAAATTATAGCAATCAAACTGCTAATTTCATGTACATGGGCAACATGGCATCGGAAAAAACTTTTCATAGAGGTACGAAGAATCAGCATCAATAAAAAAATTAATGAAATTCAAATATCAAACAAATTAAATAATCAAACATGCTCATATGTTCAGAATTAAATATCGCATAAAATCCCATTTTAGTTTTTCAATAGCCCCTTACATGTTCAAGCTTTGAGTCGGATTATTTCTCTCCAAAAGAGGGGCGCGCCATCTCTCAGGCTCAACCGCTATAATCGTCCACGCCGCATTTTCAGTAAGATAGAAAAATGAATTCAGTTCCTTTATAAGTTCATTAATAAAATAGACCAAGAACCAAACCCATATTTCATTCCAATTCAGCTCCACTTCAAGTAATCTCATTTCGCGCAATAAAATCATCGTTTTTTCTGGTACTCGACCAATAAACGAATGTTTTAATTCCTCCGTCTGCCATTCGCAGCGTTCGCAAGCACACGTTTTTAGTGCCTTTTCTGGGTAACGATGTTCAATTTGCTCCGTGAAAACGGAGCAGTTTTGTTAATTTAATTGTCAGAAAAGGAAGTACGCTACTATTTATAGCAGCCACTACATTATGTCGCAATTGCTATTCAGATACTGGGAATCGACTGGAGGAATTTATGCAACGGATTTGTGAAACGTAACAGTACGGGATTAGATTTGCCTCAATGGAAATGTGGTCTAGTAGCAAGGAAGGATCGATATCATGAATGGCGTGACGACGAATTTTGAAAAATGTGTTGGTTGGATTCTTTACAGTATTTTTGAAAATTTTCTGGCCAAAATTTTAAACACTGTTTTTTCGATGTTCTCAAAGAACCTCGCACCAATCTGAAGGAATTTTGGAATTCGATTTTTTCAATCATGATATTCTAAAAACAAGATTTTCGGAATCCTTGGAACTGGATTGACAGTTTTGTTAGCAACAGGAAACAGATTGTCGCTGTCAACTACACTGATAATAATAAGGTGAAAGAAGACTGTTCTGATATGTGTATGGGTGTTCCACAAGGCTCAATATTGGGGCCCATCTTGTTCTTAGTGTATCATAATGAAATAGATTAAGTTTCAAAAAAAGGACACTTATTTGTTACACACGCTGATGATACATCACTGATATCGAGTAAATGTGCAAAATTTATGAAAAATAGCTTTGTGTAATTTGTTCACTTGGTTCAGTTCCAACTCACTATATTTCCATAGTGAATAAATCAATGTAATGAGGTTCAGAACCTATTATAGTAAGTGTGAAAACCTCGAAGTTATTGTGAATGATGAAATTGTCAGTACTGCAGAATCGTTGAAGTTTATAGGTATTTCTATGAACCAACACTTGACCTGGAGGAAACACTGTGATTCTGTTGTATCAAAGTTGTCTTCATTCTCGTTATTATTATCTCAGATCGGTCTTGACTGTAACGCAACTATTGGGCCTTTCTTATTCACACGTTGAATCTCGCCTTCGTAATGGTATTTTTTTCTGGGGAAGTTCCACTGCATCAACTGATGTGCTCCTTTCACAAAAGCGTATAATTCGAAGAATTGCAGGAAAGCCCAATTCTTATTCTTGCGGAGATTTGTCAATATTAACATCAGCCAGTGTCCATATACTTGAGCTGGCTTCATACATTTACAAAAATGAAAGTAAATTTCATAACAACTTCAGTTATCATGGTGTAACGACTCGACAAAAGGATGACTTCTTAGTTCCTTTTGCACTATTGAATGTTATAAGTACTTCGCTATATTACATTGGTTAAAAAATGTACAATGCCATCCCCAGCTCAATTAAAAATTGTAATAATGAAAAATCTTTTTAAATAACAATTAAGATATTTTCAATACAAAATAGATTTTATACTCTACAGGAGTTTTTTAACAGAGTTTCATAGATTTTGAGTTTAAGTTAAGTTTGAAATGTTTGACTATTCCTGTACAGATAAATAGATGAAAAAAAAATGGAAATTGGACCCCCGTGGAAATTCACTTGATTCCAAAAGTATGACATACTACAAGTACTACAAGTAAAATTGACAGTGTTATCTCTACAAGGTGTTGAAGGTTTCCAGCTAGGACTAACTTAGTTTTCCATTTATTCCACACAGCGTATATAAGTATAGATATCTATTTGATCATTCAAATTTTTGCATAGATAGTCGGTAATGATCTCAATTACTATCTGTATTTCTCATTCAAACTAAGGAGTTTGAGAATTTCTCTAAGAGTAAAAAAAGTTGTATTATATAAGTATAATGTTTTTTAAAGAATATTGAAAAAAATATATTTTAAGCATTTATATTTAAATTTATACAGGAGTAGGGTGGTTTGTAAATTGCATAGTTGCGAGATATAGAGATATTTTTATCTATAAATTGAATGGATTATATCTTGGAGTCGTATTAAATCAAAACTGCGTTTGGTCTCTTGTATGTTTGTATCAGATCAGCAGTTTCACACCATTATATTTTCACGCGGTGCGTAGGAATCCTCAATGATTTTAGTTGAAGCATACATCTTGAATTTTTATTAATGGAAGTTGTTTGAAAATACAGAGTTTTGAAAATAAAACATGCAAAAATACAATCTTTTGAAAGTAATCTATGAAAATACAGAGCTTTGTAACTAAAAATTAGTGTAATGGACATCGTAACGGGCCGGAACCGTAACAAAAATTACTATTTCAGATTTTGTCACGAGATATTTAGATGATTTTTCAATGATCTGTGAAATATTCAAAGATTGTTTTGAATGGAACAAAAAATGGTTTTACATAATTGTTGAACATTCATAAGTAAAAACAGAATGCTACATTGAAAACTGGAATAGTAATTTTTGTCTCAAACTCATAGTTGCTTGTTATTCTCATCTCGCCATATATTTTTCTTTTCTTATTCTTCATTCATAGGTTCTGGATTTGTGTTTGGATGGTTATGACGATTTCAGTTTTCATCATATAACCATGATTACTTTCCCGAAAACGGGTTAACAGTTAATTTGGGCGAGAAGATGACATTCGTATAACTTTAATAATTCAATCATAAATGAAAATCTTTTTATTGCATATCCATGGACAACAATAAAAACATTTTTTAATAATTAGTAAAACACATTCTTTTTAATTGCTTGCATTCATTTTGTTTACTATTTCTAAAACTAGAACAGACTATAGATATAGAAAAAAATAACAAGTACAACCCAGTTTCTGATGGTTTGGTGGTTAATTTTTTTATTATGTTGTCCCAGGGATTTTGTCAAAAACAAAGCAAGATACGGAAAGAAAGTGGAAATTTCAGTTGCTTAGTGCGAAAAAATACAAACAATGCAAAAAAATTAGAAGTGCAAAATTTTTCCCAAAAAATATTGCCACTGGACATGGTAATTTAAATCTGGTTGGGGCTAAATTAGCCCCTTTCTACCCTATAAAACACTACCAAATTTAAAAAAAAATTAGCTGAATAATAATTAAGAAATGAAATTGTTGAAACCCTGTGGCTAAGAATCACTCAATGAATCACTCCTTCAAGTTTGGCCGCACGTACTCACATAATACCATGTATAGATAACGGTAACTTATGGAGACATACCCTGTATATTTATGCTAAATCACCCATCAAAAAATTGCAATTTTTGTTCAGTAGTTTCCTAGAAACATGTCACAAGTGAATATTCCACTTCGACTGTACCACACTGTATTTTCTCAATTGTAGTATTGAGCATTATGAGAAATTACTCTCTTATACCAATGACAGTACTTGTGGAACACTCTTTATTGATGTTTAGGTCTACATTTCTGATCAGCACACATTGCGAAATAGTTCACTAGTTTCCTCTAATAATAGTACCCATATATCTACGCTGTTTAAAAATGAATTAAAATTGAAGATGGTTTCCAATTTCACATATTTCATCGTTTTCTCCATCGCGTAATCGTAGGAGATATCGAGTTTCATTCATTCTCTATCCATTTGCCGACGTATTACAGCCTACACACAGTGTTTCATTGTGTGTAATCAGTTTAAAAGGGTCCATTGTCAGCTGGGATGCTGGGAATCTACTTCGTCTACAACATTGCAACTCAGGGGCGCACTGCCCGTCATGAGGCTTCGAACTCCCTAAGGACTACTTAACAGGATGAAAAAAACATCGGACAAAAGTGAAGTGACAGAACTAGAAACAACTACAGAATTTGTGCTTCAACAAGAAGAAACTGATAATTACGTAACCAGTAATGATGGGACTAATTTAATGATTGAGTTTTGCAAAATACATCAGTCGAATAAAATTAGTCCTTTTATGACGTGTTGAGTACAACATTTTTTATACGACGACGGAAGTGTTATTTTTGCATCTCTCGTTCACTGTGATTTTTTATTGGTCCTCTCTGATGGATTCAAAACAAGGATCGTCTGCTGAGATGCAACAGGAAAACGACGACTATGCTTTGGAGAACTGTACTGATCACGCGCCACCAAAAATATTCTCCATTACAGAAAAGAAGGTGCAGAATAATACTGCGTTTCCTGGTGTAATTTTGAAGAGTTGCTCTATGATACCTTGAATATTAAACACTGGTTGTTTTTTATAAAGTGACCATAGAACAATTAAATATAACGTTCCGCAGGGAACAGTATTTGGACCGCTCCTGTTCAATATATGGTGATGGTGAAATACTTAGTTTT
Source organism: Chrysolina oricalcia (assembly GCA_944452925.2). Taxonomy (NCBI): domain Eukaryota; kingdom Metazoa; phylum Arthropoda; class Insecta; order Coleoptera; family Chrysomelidae; genus Chrysolina; species Chrysolina oricalcia. The sequence continues at coordinate 12,023,919 of OX101818.2, read as the reverse complement.
GCGGATGATACTGCAGTTATATACAAGACAAACCTAGGTACTTTCATAAAGTTTAGCCGGAAAACATTTCAAAAGAATAATATATGAGTGGTTTGACTGTGAAATATTGACGGTTAATATCCAAAAAAACGTATTAATAGCCGTCACTCCAAATGCAAGGTACTTTACTTACTAAACCACGATTCTCTCTCCTTTTCCATTGGACTTGATATACATATTAGATCAGTTCCAAGCGTTAAATACCTAGAAGTTTACCTGGATCAGTACCTGAAATGGGATTCACAAATTAACCATGTGATAAAAGAACTAGGATTCGAATTATTATTGTTAGAGTAATCAATTTGTGCAAAGCCTGTATAACCAGGGGTAAACCATAGAAATACATATTATATACTTACTCTAGAATGCTAATCCCGCCAATTTTCTTGGCGGAAAGCATGACGCGTATGCGACCCGTTTACGATGTGCGCATGTGCGTCATCAGTGTAGTTAGGGTAGATCGTTGCCAAGTTTGAAAATAATTTGGTGTTCCAATTCAGAGTTTTCTGTTATGAGGCAATGAAACACATGTCATTTGAAAAAGAGAAATTTGACAGACCATTTAGGACTTTTTAAAACCGAAAGAACCTTTTAGAGATAGATTACTCCTAATTTTAGGCGCAAAAGAAACTTATTTAAAACAGTAATGTACCCTACGCTATTGTGATTATAATGACCGTGCAACAGTGCGTTTTCATCAACAGGAAGACTTGTCACTAAGTTCTGTCACTCTTATGAGACAGAGACGGTTTTTAGAATTTCAGATTTTCACTTGTCGTTTTGTGTGGTGTTTGTTGTCGTTGGTTATTCTTTCATCTTTCGTTAATCTTGTTCCTTTGAAGACAATTTCTAATAAAACCGTTTCTTCCTAAAAATAAACAATGAACTGTTTAGTGCAGTGTAAAGGAAAACCACCTGAAATGAATCATTCTTGGTAGATTACGAATTTTTTTATGTACCTATATGCTTTGCTCAAAATAGCATAAATATTATTTTAGCTTGACAAACAAGGCATGATTTTTGGATATTATTTTTAAGAAGAGACCCCAGCAGAACATTTGAGTGAAAAAATTGTAATTTGTGGCAGACATTTTCCTCATGAAGATTCATGTGAAAACGACAATGGAATAATTTGAAACCTAGTGCAGTACCAAGACTGTGTCTGCGTAAGCATGCATGGCGAGTGATACAACTTTCTACCACACCGCTTATATTATGAGTTCTAGATTCCTACAAAAAGTACTAAACATACACAGAATCGCATGGGATAATTAATGTCAATATGGAAGTGCTTTTCTTTGATGGTAAGGAAAAGCTTCTGGCTTCACTTTTTCATGCACCCCCATTGTGGAAATTGCAAGGTAATATAACCAGAAATACTCGTAGAAATAGCAAGTGATTGAAATTAAATGCATGAATCGTTCTAGAGAAAAAACCTCGAGCTTCCAAGCATCCAATTTTATAAATCTAATTTGAGTTGAAATAATTCATGATATTAGCTGAAATAAATTTTCATAGTTTTTTGTACTTTCAATTTATTTTCCAATCCAGGGCTACCTTGAAATTCGCACCGACGATTTGGTATAGTTCCGTAGGTTTTTGTTGGTTAACTACAGCTGAAAAGTGAATGTGATACCAAAAATCAGTCGCTTCAGAGCGGTAAATAATAATAATAACCGTACTCTACTTTCTGATGGCATTTGCTGAATATTCGGGATCATAAATATGTGAAAATGTGTATTCAAATCGGCTAAATACAAATAACAGGTAAGTATAAGCACAATAAGGTTTCGAACCTTATTCTTCGAAATTCAGAATTAACGTTTGTTAATCTTCATAAGTACCATAATATTTTACCAAAACCGGGCCTGTTACAAAAATCACTAATGACGCGCTTGCGCATTGCGGACTAGCCTGAACTTTTTACAACACTTTTGACATGGGGATTAGCATTCTGGAGTGAGTATATAATATATATTTCTATGAGTTAAACTCGGTTGGTGTGTGACCTATAAATGGTTTTCATTTATTTAATTTAGTGTTCTTTCGATTACTGATGAATTTCAATCAAAAATATCTGAGTCACCTTGAGGTATTGAATAATAATTATTGTTGTCGCCAAATACAGCTATGTCAAAAGGTGACATTATTTTCCGTATTACCTATTTAGTTCACACTATCATTATTTGTAGAAAGTGCTAAAACAACAATTTTTGCTGCTCCTCCTGACATATAAAACAGTTAAACCCATTGAAGAATAAGTCAAATCCTTCAACAATCTATGAACACAATAAGATGTATCAAACAATTTATTGACAAGGATACAGGAAGCTTCTGTGAATACGTTAGATGTTCAATAGGTACTTTGAATTGCAACCGTACATAAACTCTTCAGTTTCTTCCAATCCACCCCTGCCACAGCTGCTGCACTTTGTTTACTTTACAATGCCGCTGTCTTACACTGCTTATTGGTATAGAATTAAACAGAGTGTGCATTTGCGTACAAAGCTCCTGTGATCACATTTTGTTATTTTCTCAACCATAATAGTTAATGGTCACATCCGAAACTAGACGCTGTCTATTAAGAGTTTCTGTCCCTTTCAATGAACATTTTACATACGAAACATGTAGGTAACGCAAGTATAGATTCAAATTTAACGAAGCATCAGTTGTTTTTCCATATACGGTTTCACACTAGAAGGAAATCAATTCAATATTCTGAAGACTACGAGAACTTATCAAAAGAATGATGGAATTGGTGGTAATTTTTAAATTTTTAAGTTTTGCGAAATAGGAAATAGATATAATTCCAAAGCTCTGTCCGTTGTTAGAATATGTAAAAATTATCGAAAATGTTTCTCTTTCTAAAATCTCTTAACGAAACTGCCATTTAACGGTGTTTCCGAGAAGTGAGCGAGGCATCACATGCGAGACAAATTGTTTCTTTCTGATACAAATTTCCATAATTGACGGGTATCGCACTGATGATGGCCTAAATCCGAAACTCTTTGTAATGGTAGTAAACTTATTACGCTGGTAGCTGATACAAAACGACAAAACGATTGAAAATCTCAACTTCAAAATTGTTTCAACTCATCATCCTTAATATATCCATTATTATTATTGATCGGCAGGGAGTAACACATTTCTGCTCCCCAATGACAGATGTATCCTATGTAGGCTACACTACAATGGCAGCTAGCACAAGAGTGACTGAAGAGTGACTGAGTTTTGAATTTGAAATTCGAACATGGTTCAATTACGAAATTACAGAATAGTGGATAGTCTGTTCTTCAGTAAAAGGTGTACCAACACCAATCTTAATGTTGTGGTAACTACGATTTACACCATCATCACTCGGAATACGTTATTTTTGAAAGCTCTTACATCTATTTGCGCTGATTCAACTTAAGGTTACCTTACGACTTAAAAGGACCTTACATTACCATTTTGCTTTGCACCGCTATTTGAGGACAACATAAGCCTCAGTCAGGAATAACCTCAGATTCTCTTGGCTAGGTTCCACTTAACTACTTAACCTCACTTTTCCTATACGAACCATTTTTCTATTTTCTTGATGTTCAAAGTACTTTGAGCACTTTTTCTGGATTTATCTGTTGTGATTGGATTTTTGTGGGTATCTGATTGTATCAGGTATGAAACGAAATGTCACGTACGATATTAGATGATAACGACATAGAATTTGAAAAAAAAAAAAATTCATTATGTGCCTAGAAAAGTGTAAGAGAAGAGACATCATTTGCATGTTTGACGAACTTACATGTTTCCCTCGATTTAGAGTGACCAAACCTACAGCTCTCTATATTCTAAACCTGATTGATGCTGATATTGAATATCCCTATGATGTGCAAATATGAAAATGATTTTCAGATTCAACACTGTACCTATTTCTTTACAAAACTTCTATTGATATATCGTTTATTTATATTACCTACGAACTTAAAAATATTCTGTTGCTTTGTAATTGAGGAATGAAATGGCGAGTCTTTTCAATTTTTCTTAAGCAGGATTTATAGATTGTGTCGCAGCCGCTTCCGCTGCCGTAGCCGCTGCCGTAGACGTTGCCGTAGCCGTAGCAGCAGGCAAAATTATGACCAATTTATAGTTTTATTTTGTGTTCATTGAGCGCCAACTGTTATGCTTCATGAACATATTTTTTAATTCTTGCCCTTCAGATTATATAGATGTGGAAATCCTTCTAGTAGGTTTAGGAATAAGCCTACATCAACATCTATATTTTCCTCATATTCTGACATTTCTGATTAAAATTAATTTTTGGTTTCAAAATACATAACCTAAATTATGTGACCTTTCGTTCATTTTTAACAAGGAAATTTTGAGTTTCATGTCGTTTTCCGCTGTCGCTGCCGTCCAAGATAAAAGTTGGTTAACTACCTGCGGCAGCGACAGCAGCAACTGCAATGGCAGCGGATCTATAAACGTATACATGAGCAACGGCACATTTATCTTCGTACGGCAACGTCAACTGCAACGACTGCGGCTGCGACTCAATCTATAAATCCTGCTTCCATTCATCCAAAATTGCTAACCACATCTTTATGCCGTAAACAGTTTGTATCGATGCGCATTTTAACTATTGTGCACGAAGCTCTCTTGGCGATATTGTGTTAAGTATTCCCAGTAGAGACAAATTTCCCAAATCACATGCCGTACTCCCGCCAGCCTTTAAAATTAGACAGAACTGGCAGCGCTTGCGCAATGTGCATATTTTTCAAAACTTGGCGTTGTATAACGTCTCGTCGTTGATAACGTGATTATTTTTGCGCTGTTTCCAAACATTTCCAATACCCAGGTAAGGTTCAGGCCAGGAGTCAACGGTCCAAACCATCTTTGCCTTAAGGTGTACCTTAAGCTGATCCTCGACTCAGCTGAGTTTGTTATTACGGAGAACCGGTGCAAATAGCTTTTAGAGGTAATAACACAACGCAGTTAAGTTTCATACATCATCTTGTGTTTTATCATGAACATGTCTACATGATTCCAATAGTATACATTTCTTCTGGTCTTGCGTTACTTTACCTTATGTTTACACCAATTAGGCTTTAGTGTTAAGGTAAGTACAGACCGGGCAACATTCGGCCAGATACATGTTGGTAACATGTATCCCATCAACTCGCAACAATTTGATAGATATTTGGCAACATAGTGCTGATGTTGGATGTCAAAATATCAAAGAGTTTTGTTGCGTTTTGCTTGTATCCGTGTTTTCCATTTGAAATGGAAAACATCGCTCATTCTGGACAGTGTTGTCCACATGTGAGGTTCAATCATCAGAGTGAAGAGGTTATTTTAGCTGCTTTACCTTGTTATTATTTATGACAGGAGAGTACAGTCGTTGGTATCTCTTCAGCCAACATATGGACCAAAAAGAGCAAGTGGTAGAACTGATTGAAATGCTTGGTAAAAATTTGATTTACTTACTGAAAATCTGTTATGAAAAAAAATTGAACATTTTATGCCACCAGGCGATTCTAATGGCACCATTTTCGTTTTGCGGAAATGCTCTGTTGCCAAGTTGGGCACTTCGGAGTACTGGAAATCTGATATCTAGATGGGTCCAAATGACCATTATTTTATTCAGGTGGTTCGTGCTATAACATTTTGAACTTGAGGAAATGCGCTGTTGCCAGGTTAGGGGAGCAGAAAATCATTTACAAATTTTTAATGGAGATTATAATTATAAATCTTCAGCCAATTCTGATAGTACCTACAATTATTGTATTGCAGAAATCCGTTGCACCCAAGATGAATACTTCGGATTTATTGGAAATCTGATACGAATATAGATTGGAGTTGACATTATTCTTTTCAATCAGGTAGTTCTTGTTATGACTCTGTAGAAATACGATGTTGGCAAGTTATGGATGCGGGAAATCATTTAGAGAAGCTCTATACAAATTTTCAATGTGTAGTATTAATATATATTCTTGGCCGATTCTAATGATGTCATTTTGTTTTGTTGCCAAGGTAGTCACTTCGGATTACCGGATACCAGGAAATGTGGGTTCATATGGATAAGTGGACAATATCCTATTCAATCAAACGATGCCAAGTTACGGACACGGAAAATCATTCCATAAAGTTTCATAGACATTTTGGACACAACTCAACCTAATCTAACTAACCTAGATATCCAAGTTGCTGGTAATTCGATCACTAATTAGTATGGAAAGGTGAAATCACAGAAGATGCTCGCTTTGCTCTCATTTTAAAAATTACCAGAAGAAACGGACACGCCTTCGGCATTTCAACAATTTTTTTCTCAATTTCCAGTGTCTACAACTTGGCAACATTGGCGCGTTTCTGCAGGGTCCTAATTCCATAACGCAATTTATCTCATTGAATAGTATGGTATTTTCTTGGAACCATCCTCATATCGGATTTCCAGTAATCCAAAGAGACCAAAACTTGGTAACGGCACATTTCTGCAATACAAAAATAGAACTATTAGAATAGGTTGAGGGTCCATAATCGAGACGTTCAATTGTTTTTTCCAGTAATCGGAAGTGATCAACTTGGCAACAGGGCATTTCCGTAAAACAAAATACCATTACAATTGGGTGAGGGCTCTCAATCGCGACGTTCAATTGTTTTTTTTTATATCAGATTTCCAAGAAGCCAAAGTTTAGCCAAATGCTTGTCCCATTTTGTAAAAACTGTCGCTGCCACCATCTTCTTCTTCGTTACTGGGCATGCGAACTTATTATGATAAACGCGAACTTATTATGATAACACCAGATCAGTAAAACTGTCCATTTCTAAGTCAACGTTGCACGGAAAAAATGGCTAGAAAGACTGTTCTACAAAAGTGTATTATATACTAGTTATATGAAATTCCTATATTATGTAAATGATGTGTCTTTGGAACAGAAGACCCGTCGGTTACCGATAAAAAATCTAGTTATATTAGAAATCGTCATCCAAAGACAGATCTCTGGCGTGTAGATTCAAAAATGCTTTGTATAAGCACTATATGCCGAGTCCTACAGGAAATTTCGTATACCACCAATACTCTCGTTCTCTGATAGCAATCTTCTAAGAAATTTAAAGTAGTTATATGGTATTCTCGATTAGAAGCCTTTCTTAAAAAATGTGCAGCGAACTTGTACGAACTGCACCGACCGTGTACGAAGAGGTTAACGGTCAACCCGGGTCACGCCATTTCGCCATTCGCGTTCGTGCATGTCAATCGGTCAGTAGAGCGTGAAAGGTTTTGAGCAGTTTGAGACTTGACCCACTGGGGGAATGTAGCCAGTCGAATATTCTAGCGATGTGACAATTTTGATTAGACAGTGGCATAATTAGATATTACTTTATCAGATGCTAATAATTGTTCAAAGAGCCTTACTAGTTATTCTCATATTGAAAAATTTTTATCTAAATTTAAATAAATGCTAAAAGTATATATTGCATTACTACAAAAAATAAGTTTTCTTGTTTTTTTTGTACTAATGAAACTATTTCGCTATTTCTCACATCTCATTCCAATTAGGAAATATTCAATATTTGTTTCACTTGCATTGTCCTCGAGCAAGTTTTTTGAGTGCAATTTTTCAATAGGGACAATAAGTACGCAACTGTCTGATTTGTATTATCTTACTGCTAGAATGTCTGTCTGGCTACATTCCCCGACAGATTAAAGTTTTAAATTAATGAAGCAATATAGGAGATTGAGCTGAAAAAAAAAACCAAAAGAAAGTAGAGCACTGCATCTATCGAACGAATCTGTCTGTTGAAAATAACATTAGTACTGCTGAAATGAGATGAAAACGACTTTTCCGAAGATAGTAAACATGACATATGATGAAAAATGTCTATGAGATGAAAAATATATATGAATAAGTACATTAAAAGGTGCAAACTGAAAGACTCTTCAACTTTTACCCCAACTTTTTTTTAATAACTACCATATTAACTGAGAAAAATGGGCGAATCCATACTTTCGACTAACCCTGTATATTGGCAAACGAACTGCTATTTTGATATGACAAGGTAATTAGCATTATATGAAAATTGAAGTGCGGGTTCATAAGACAAGCATGCTAGTTTCATAAAACAGGATAACTGGTGTTATCGGACGGTAATGCAAGTTTTATATCACGGGATAACTAGTTTGATAGGAACAGCTTTCCTCCTAGCTACCAACCTTTATACTACAAGATTATCATTTCTATACGGCAAGGAATCTATTTTTGTAAAACGATGTCACTAGTTTTATATGCCTAGGACAGCCCATCTCAAAACACTGGTTAATTGATTATATCTGATTGTAGTATAGTCATAAGATACCAAAGTATAGCTGGAACAGTAACTAGCGTCGGATAATAACGAACAAGCGTTTTGCTGTCACCCTGGGTATCCGCCATTCAGATGAAGAGTATATGAATTTCAGATACTGGGTATAGATTTTTTTTCCGTGTGCGTTTAGTTTGGATGCGCAACAGGTTTTGGTTTGGACGCGCTACACTGTTGACCACATGTATCCAGCTATAAGTTGTTGTGTTCAACAAATATGTTGCCAACATCCGTCAACATGTTGCCGCCAGATGGCAACATTTTGTTGTCTGGTTTGTACAACGCTTTATGGTTCAAATTCCCGGAGCAACAATAATTTAGAATGTTATCCATTGCATAGGGAGAACGTACCTGAACTCAATGAGTTATTATTGAATTACTAAAGGCTGACTGAAGTCATATGGTCAATAACCATCAGAAAATTACTACTTTCCTAGCTAATACCACGACCAATGCCACTACCTCTGGTGTGCCTCAGGGGTCCAATTTGGGACCTCTGTTCTTTTTATGCTTGATAGATATTATAGTCAGCAAATTGCACAATTCATCCTGTGAACTGTTTGCTGACTACAAAATATACAGAGAAATACGAAATCAAAGAGATTGTGAATTACTTCGATCCGATCTAAATACTGTTTATACGTGGACAATCGAAAATCATTGTTTCTATATGACAAGATTTCTTCTAATTACGAATATTCGAGAAGCTTTTAAACATAAATGAAATATGAATATCATTTTTGTAATCAATATCTGGAAAATCAAGTGGAAATCTGTGTAGGTATGTTTCCATGGTTACCTAAACATAACTCCAATAATAGACTGGTGCCTACATTTTTTGTGAAAAAAAAAGTAACAGGCAAGTACCAGGTTGAAAATATTGTTCGGTTCCAACTTAAAGGAAAAAAATATTTAATCTCGAAAACACTCAAAATGGTGAAATGGGGATGAAGTTTAGGGGTAGAAAACGGTTTTCTGCGACTTGCAGCAAAACGTGATCTCTTAGTAGGAAATGTTCAATGGAAAAAATGGAGATAAAAAAATCGAAAACTTTTGTATTTAACACTTTTCGACATAACCTCCATGATTCAGAGAGACTTGTCGGTTTTTTCAATTTTATGCGGTTTAACGATCAATAAACCACCGAGTTACATAGACAATTCGAAAGTAGACATTTCAACTATTAAAATGATCACTTCGAGACACAAAAAAACAAAAATGTACATGACTCGAAAACTAGTCTTCTTCTGATTTGCGAAAAAAACATGCTCATTTGACACCAAAAAAGACATATTCTTACAAAATTTCATGTTAATTAAATTATTTATATGCGAGAAAAATATGGAATACTGAAAAATCGGTTTTTTGCCATTTTGTTGATTAATTTGAGGTTACGTCGAAAAGTGTTAAAGAAAAAAGTTTTCGATTTTTTTAATTATCTACAACTTTTTTATCATCTTCCTCTAAGAGATCTCGTTTCGCCGCGAATCTCAAAAAACTGTTTTCAACCCATAGACTGCATCCCCATTCCTTCGTTTATAATTTATTAATATACAAAATGTTCTTATAAAATTCACTTCTCTTTATTTTTGATAATTGATTTTTTTCCTAATTGATGATGTAATGAACTTTTTCTTACCAGTTAGTAAAAGTAAAACATTTCCTAACTGGTGATGAAAAGTTGGATGTTATGAAATTCACGTGTTTTAAAAAGTGTCACTTCATATGTCAAAAGTTGAAAAAAATAAATTCCTTAAAACAATCCTGAAATTACATGAAAACGCCATAATATACCATATATAAGGTAAAGTAAAAAAATCATAGGATGAAATGAAAAAACTCAGAAACAAAAATAATTAGTTTTGTAGGGAGTCATTGAAATCATTCGCCTTGCGTAGATGTTCAGGATCAGTTATATTTGATAATTTGCATTTTTTTGAGTTCTGGCTACCTTTTCTCTCATTCCGTTCATTCTACTTTGGTGAATAAATATTATTATATTCATACTTAATGGCCCCTGTAGCATAGAAACTCCTCAACAAACAATCCATTGTGGAGTCATGCCACTTTTAGTGCCTAAATCTCTGTCAGATCTTGAAATATAAAAAGCTTTCTTACCGTTTCTCTTTTATTGCTTCTAGAAACTAACTAATCAATAAGAAAAATATACTGTAACGCCCTTGAATTCGGCTATTCTGGCGATCTCCTTTCTAAACGTAACCCACAACTGATTTCAATTCAATCAATGAGAATTTTCAGTGAATTTAAATTAGAACTTTCTGTGCCCCGCGTAGTGTGATCGACAGAGATCTACAATGTTTATTTACATTCCTGCGCTAAAATTAGCCGCACACAACATCACTTTCGATGCGTGCCTACAAATTGTTGAAGGCAGGAGTTGTTCTGCAGGGATTTTTATTGCTTCGAGAGAATAATTGCTCCCTAGAGAAATTGTACCGACCCTCGGCTGAATCAGTCTTGACATTAATCTTTTTTATGTTAATACAGGGATACTAGAGTGCTATAGAAGCACATTCAGAGTACGTTTACACATACATTTCAGACATTAGTTCAATTATTATTCCTCTGTGAGTTTCGACGTCATTTACAGTGTACTAATGCTTTTTCCGACGACCTCCTTGAAATACGTATCATTTAGCACTGTAAACTAGTACACCAAATTAGATATTTTGCACTAGGTTGAAATATTTCATTTCGCAGTAGTGTGAAATGAAATATTGCGCACGGTCTCCTCGCTCGGTGATTGGTGCGATTACCAAATATAGTTAACTATACTCTAATTTTTACTCATAGGTACCTGTGACAATGACATATCTACAATGCACTGAGGACAAATTGCGCAGATGACCGTTCCGTTTCCTACATTGGGAGCGCATTGACACGCCCACTTTTATATTCCCCTCTTTGGCCTTGAGACATCGGAAGTGCATGAACTACTGCCCGTTCGTCTAGCAGCAATGAATGCGATCCAAGTTAGATCTGTCAAAGTCAAAACAAAGAGTTTCTTGTTTGTGGTTTCATGTTCAAACAGAAACATCAGAAGCCGAATTAAAAGTTTATATTCGATGAAGTGTCAAGTATCGTGCATTATCACATTTACCTGATTTACCGTACAATGGAAGAAAAAATCGTCAATTCATTCAACATCATATCGTCGGTCTCATGCCAAAACCACGAATGTGCAATTTGTCATTTCGAATGAGAAGAGTTTTGAGAATTTTCGTGCTTCTTGCTTTGAAGACCTAGGTAAGTTTTCACATTCGCGAATTCACTCTCGTTCACAGTAGACAACCTGATAGCACTTTCGTGAGTTTGGCAATGAACATTTTGATAGAAAATTAGTATTTTACATATTGAAGTCAGAACCCTGGAATTAGCATATTCGCGGTTTTGGCCTGGGACAGACGATATTATTCTCATAACCATCACTTGTATCAGAATCTGAGCTACTCTCATTTTCACAAAGCTCGCTTTCTACTCTTGCCATTAACACTTTCGTCCTACCCATGTTAATTTATTTACTAGATTAACAGATTTTTTTTTGTTACATAAGAATTTGGTTAACTGATAAAGTGATAAATGTCAACATCTGCGGGAAACGGCATGCACCACGCAAGCAATTCGTTCCGATTCAACTCACCAACGTCAACGTTAGTTGAAACGGAACGCTTGATTATTGTCTTCAACAGTGATGCGATGAATGCATGAAACGGAACACGCTTATAGTGTCAGTGTCAATGTGATTTACTGATTAGATAGGTACCGAATCGTAAAATTTCTTCAGTTTTCTTTGATACAATGTCATCTGACGATGAATTGTTAGATTTTACTCCTCCAGAAGTGTGCAATTTAACAAACGAAACAACGAAGTAATTACTGAGAGAAGAATCAAAACAGAAGTATGATTTGGCGTACGATAATTTTATGGCATGAAAAGAAAGAAGTAACGCAAAATGCTTCTCCGAGGTAGTTTTATTGGCTTACATAGAATTAGGAAATTAGTACCAGCCAAGCACTGTCTGGTCAATTTATTCTATGTTACGAACATCCTTGATAGCTAAACATAACATAAACATAGGAAAAACCTGAAATTGAAAGCGGTACTCAAAAGACGCTCAGTCGGATATAAACCAAAAAAATCAAACATTTTAAAACCTCAGCAAATCAATCAATATATGAAGACTGCTCCGGATGAGATATATTTGTTAATCAACGTATGTTTTGATTTGCATTTACAGTTGATTCGCTACATTTTTGAAATTACCAAACCCAGAAAACTACACTTGTCATTCATTTAGGCGTTCATCAGCCACAATATTAGTGTATAGTGGTAGTGATTTATTGACTTTGAAAAGGCAGGTCAGCTGGAAAAGCAGCACAGTTGCAGAGGGTTATATTAATGAATCACTCAATAAAAAAATGGAAATATCCAATCAAATAACCCAATCTATTGAACATGCAACAACCTTCTCAACAGTCCTTACTGCGAGACCATCAACCTCCACTACAGTTTTGGAAACTTATAATAATATGACAGGAATTAAAAATCAAGCCATTCAAGGCGATGTTGTGTTGGTAATGAGTACTCGTTCTTGTATTTTAATCATGTGAATGTTATTCTGATTTAAAAAAATGGATATACAAGTTCTAAAATATAAATTCCTGTCACAGTTAAAGTGTTGAATTTCTTAAAAGAATTCCAACATGAGCTTATTTTGCCTAAAATCCTTACAGCACATTTCTGCTTGCAGAGGAACATTCACCCCAATTCAGTTTACCATATTTTGAGTGTGAATGGAAATTAGCATAGTATAGTGTGAACAGTACCCTTCCACTACAATGATTCGTTATTATACCTAGTTGCCATTCATTCATAAGGAAAGATCAACACTTCATAATATTCACCAAGAACTTCACAAGTTTTGTTGAGTGTAAAAAGTTATGGGTATTTCGGAATGTTCGTATTTTTTCTCGTCAATATTACGTTTGAATATTTTGACAATATTTTCAAAATATTGTGCCGATATTCTCCTAAAATCATTGTGCACCTTGAAAATCGCAAGTTTGTAATGTGAACAACAAATCGTGGACTTGGTTCTGGCCATAAACACCTGACTGCTCTGCACGTGAAAAGAACAGAAGAACGAGTTAAAGGGCTAAAGATAATGAATTCATGTTGGTATTATGTAAACATTTTGATCCATCGGACCTGTCGTTCATATACTATTCGTTTTTTATTCAGAAATAAGGCAACAAAGAAGCAGGAATATAAATCTGTTGCCTACCACCACACGCGGTTCTTATCAAACATCTTTTTTTATAAAATAGTGGAAAACCGTAATATCGGGAGATTTTATCACGAATGTGATACGTTAACACGCAAAGTTTAATTTTGAATAAACTGTGAGTTTTTATACTTCAAGAGACTACATAAAGGTTATATACCAGGTAACCAATAAAAAAAATCCACAATGAATATATTCAAATCTGATCGCGTAGAGTGCAGGTGAAATATACAAAGTAGTAAGAAAAGCAAATTTTGGCATGAATTTCATTCAGCTGTCAACTCCAACGTCAACTGTTAACTTTTGGAGTATGGTATTCGAGGCTCTTTGTATTTTTTGTTATTTATTGTTGAATAACACTGCTTTCGAGTGATTAAGCTTTAAAATATTGCTGACTTTCTGATGTTTTTAATAATATTCTTTCAGAATTTATGTGGTGATTTGTGGTTTTACTCAGATAAAGGTTTGATATATACGAAGCTGTAGTGTGACAATTGACAGTTCAAAGTGACAATTTGAACTGGCAATTGTCACTTTGAACTGGTAACTGTCTTTTATTGTAACAATTTCCACTTCGAATTGAGAATTGCAATACTCTGCAAATTTTGCAACAGCAAGCGGCATGGTGAAAACCCATTTCTGTATGGTCTATTGAAGAAATTTTGAACAAAACAATATAGGTAATCTATTGATATTCAAATACTTGGATTCCAGTCAACTTGAGTTCATTTGAAAAAGAAAAATGGGATATTTGTGAAAGGAGAATGTAGAAAAAATATTTTAGATGATTTTGAATGATTGCTTGAAACTGCACACAGGCATATAATTTTATTTTAAGCAAACTTGTGAAATAGCTTTTTCCGATATTCTGCCATTTAACCCCACTTTATAATTTTTTTCGATTTATATGAGTGGTCATGTGAAATAATAATTGATTTTAAGGTTATTGGTAATGAACAATCGACCGCCAATAACAACTTTTTCAATACTACGTCTACTATTTTTTTTCCATTTATGTTATTTATTTATTTCTTTTGCCAAATGAATGATAAATGCAGCTGTTTGAGTAGATTTTCCTTTCCTTTTGGAATTCACTTAAAATGTTGAACTTTGATTGATAATTATACATTCTCTCGTATATTAACCTTTCGATAATCAATAATTAAGTTGACAGTGCATACTTAGTATACAGTCTCATCTTCAATATGAATCCTCATATCACTCGTTCACCTCAGTTATTTTACACAGGTTTCCGAAATACCAGGTATTCAATTTGTCAATTCAGAAACTCTATAATAATTATTTCACACAATTTGATTTATTTTCAACCACTCAGGTAAAAAAATGGAATTTGATGTATTCAAATTATAGTTCAATTTCAGGTAGTTTTTTTTTCTTTCGTGTCGTGGCATCGACTGCTATGGTCATTAGCCACGTGTTCTGGATAGGCCTTGTTACTAACTCCATGCGCCACCATAGGAGCAGCACTGTTAATTGGAACGCAACAGTGAATCGTTCAGGACTCACCCCAGTCCAGCCACGAGATTTGAATAATTTAATCGGTCAAATTAAATTAAAAAATCCCAGCCGCAACTGGGGCTCGAACTCCGGACCTTTCGACCCAAAGTCGGACGCTCTAACCACTGCGCCACGCCCCAACATTTCAGCTAGTTTTATTTTAGTTTCCGTTAGCTTCATACTAATTATTAGTTTTAATTATTAATTATTCTACACGCACTATTTTTGTCAATAGGGAATATGCAAGTGATTTAAATTTAATTGATTTTTTTACCTCCGATACTTTATTGTCTTGACATTACACCTAAACCATTAATTTATCATTTAGTTTGTATTCAACTCCATGAAACTTTAATCAAAAAGTGCATAATAAGCGCGCGGAATTCAACGAAGAATGACGTCACATGGCACGTTATGAAATTTATCTGTGTTGATATTCATACTGTGCTAGTCGTCTTTCATAAAAAAATTGATTTTTTTAAAAATATATTTGTAGTGTTTTCCATTACATAGTGCGATTTTGGTCTAGTAACAATTGTAAATTATCAAGAGTAATGACTGAAAGTGGTTTTGTCAAAGCACAATCCGACAACACCTGAACTGATAAGTAGTAATAGTTTATCAAATCATAGTTTTCCTTTTGTAATTTAGGTGAGGCAGGTATAAACAGAGTTATCTCCCGCTTGATATACAAAACATTTATGCATACAAAACTTCCTTCTGATCAATTCACATCATGTAAACTATCGAAATTCCATTTTCTCATTGAAACGATCTTCACAACAATGTAAATGTGATATTGGGAAAAGGCTTGTTCATTGAAGACTGCTCTGGTTGATCGAGATTACTTTCACATATGTTCATCTCTCTCTAACACTTGTACTGCATTTGTCTTACTATTTTATAAAATATCAACTTCAAACAAGTAGAGCAATCAGAGTACGTCTCAACGAACGACACTGAAGAAGCACAACACTGATCGCGCCATGATACGTCATCCATATCGCGCGAAAATGGAGGCGTTCAAATAGTTCAAATTCAATCGGTATATTATATATTATTTTTAAAATTAATTCTCAGACTTTCAACAGTATTTATATTATTCACTATGTTGTAACGAAGTAAAAAATTGATTAAACAAATAAAAAAAAATTATGCATATTCCCTATTCTGTAATTGGAATGTTCTGTTGAATTACCTTTAATAAATAAATAAAATAAATAAATAAACTTTCGAGAATATACTTGAGATGGATATCGGTCTGTAGTTAGCTAATATCGCCCATAGAGGAAAATTCAATTGAATAAAAATAAAATAATGCTATTCAGTGAACTTGGCGTTTAAGATGTTTAAGTGGAAGAAAAAAAATCAGTAGAAGGTTTTACTTGGTACTTGAGTTGAACTTCTTCTTTTGTTTTTAATTTTACAATACTTACCAATGATACGTATTTAATATATTAAAATAATATGATATGATATATGATAATATGAGCGTGATGCTAAATTAGGATTACCGCATTCTTTGCAAGATGAAAACATGTGTAGCCAAAGATAGCTTACTAAGCATTTATTATGTAATGGTATACTCACACATTTCTTTCAAAATAATGTCATGGGGCTGAATTAAAGATTTTAGTAAAGTATTTGTAGGGCTGAAATGTATCGTAAGACTAATCTTTGATATGGACTATCGGGATATTTGCAAACCGGTATTTATAAGAGAGAAATTGTTAACTGCCCCATCCATTTATATTTTGAAATGTTTGAAATTCATTAAAAGCAACTTGAAATCTTTCTATACCAATGCTTCCTCACATGCTTACAACACACGTCATAGTGGTCACCTAAAAATACCAAACCACAAAACTACAAAATTAAAAAATTCTCCTCTCTACAATTTATTGACTTTCTACAGCAAACTGCCAACGGCAAATGAAAATTCTGAATGTGACAGAATAATTTTTAACAAAATATAATGTTTACTGACTTAAAAAAGTTTCTCCTATCAAGAATATTTGGATGATTTATTTTACTTTTTAATATATCACATGTAGTGTGCTGTCGTATTACCTGTTTTGTAATATTTTTAACTCAATGAATTTAATCATATATATACGTAATGGTCGTGGTTCATATGTTATGATTTTATTAATACTAATAATCGTTTCACTTTCAAATATTTATCTTGTATTGTGCTGTCGTCTCACCTGTTATAACTTCGATTTTATTTATACATATAATCGTGGTTAGTTTATTTATTTTCTTATTCATTTATTCAATTTATACACATGGTATATTCTCAGTGACCTATAGTATGCTGTTACTGTATTTGTTGTGTGTGACCTAATATGGAGGTTATATTTATACAAGTAACTGTAGTTTATGTCCACACATCATTCCTTGGTTTTTATGTGACCTACCATATGTACAATTGTACCTAAATGGCAAATACATTTATTATTATTATATTGTATAAGGCTGGAAATATTTTTTTCATTATTATTATTTGGCATAAGTTGATGCGAATAATTCAGATGAAAATGACCAAGAACATCCATTACACAGCCATTCGAAAAAGCAATCTTCAGTAACAGCATTATTGTGTTTACAAGCCCAATGTGAATGTTTTCAAGTGAACAGAAACGCGAAAAGCGAAAAGCGAAAAACACAATCGGGAATGAACCACGATATAAATCCTTCGCGATATCGATTTCGCGATAGAGTTGAAAGGTTTTGTCCAGAACTTTATATATATGCATATTTCCCAACTCCGTGCTCAAGAAAATAAAAAAGGCAAACCTCTGGGGTACAACTTGCGCAACTTCAAACACTAAAGTGTAATAGCTATGTTCCAGATAAATTCGGGTGTTTCGTTTTAGTGGAACCGACTGCATACAGGGAGGTTTTCTTTCAACTCGACTTTTCTGGTCCTGAAAATGTCCGGATATTATAGTTATATTCAGTATATTCGTATTTCTTAATCTAGTGCGGCTATGACATCTTTAGAAATGAACACTGTCCAGTAATTTTATGAATAATTCAATTATTAATAAACATATGTTTGGAATATAAACATATCAATTTATTACATGACGCAGTCTAGTTGAATTAATAGCATGACAAGTGGAATGGCTGAAAAATGCATCAGCAAAAAGTCGGTTATTTCAGTAGATAGTTCCAAAGCTGGAATGGGTGCAGTATTCCTCCATAAAATGATCTTCCTTGTGCTTAAGCATCCAAGCTTTTGCTGATGAGACTCAATCTAGATAGGTACAAATGGACAAATAATTTTTTTTTTTCTTGGTGTTTGGCATCGACTGCTTTAGCCATGTGTTCTGGATAGGCCTTGTTACTAACTCCATACGCCACTTTAGGAGCAGCACTGTTAATTTTTAACGCAACAGTGAATCGTGGAGGATTATTCCCAGCCGACACGAGCCTCAGTCATTCAGACTTTCACATCTGAAAATGAAAAAAGATCGCACCGTCTGGGAATCGAACCAGCAATCTCTCAATTACCAGGCGAGCGCTTAACCACTGCGCTAATCCCCGCCCTGGACAAATAATTATTGGCAGTTTGATATGGATTGGAACGATTCCACGAAAATATATTTAGAACAAACATTTTTGTAGAAATTGATCATCAACCATTGATATCGATAATGAAAAAAAAAACTTACGACCAGGTCGTTTACAGAGAATATTGCTTCAAATCATGAAATAAGATTCCGAACTAATTCACAAACCAGGAAGAAATTCAATAATAGCAGACACGTTGTCTAGAGCCTATGTAGATGAGAAATCACAAATAAATTCCCTATTTTGTAAAGTAACCTCTTAAATCAACGCCACAGAAAAAAATTATGGAATCAAATCTCAAACCTCTAAGGATTCTGCATTGATCGAATTTTAACAAATTATTTTGAATAGTTTGCCAAAATAATCTGAAAAGTTAAAATATGAAATACAGCTTTATTTTAAATATCGCGATGTAATAATTATGGTTGATGATTTGATTTACAAAGGTCCATGTTTAGCTATTCCTTCTGCTTTCAGAAGTGAGATGTTATAAAGAGTACATTATGAAACATTTGGCCAAACATGAATAATGACTCATTGAGCAAAATGAATCGGTGCTGCAAGAAGTCGAAGAACATCCTGAAACGAGTAAACGGATTCTTTGTTATCTCCGGTACTACATTTTAAGAGTACAGGCAGTACTTTCCAGAGTTTTTCAAAGCGTGTGACTTCTTGTATGTTGTATTTTAAAATATTGTGCAAAATCGTCAACTTGAATCACATTTGTTCACGGAAAAGGCAAACGTTTCAAGAAAATCCATTCAAAATTTCCACAACAATCATTTTTGGACTTGATGGACAATCTCATCGCAATTTTCTTCAAGATCTGCTTGAGGATATTCCATTAGCAATAAAAAAACAAATATGGTACATGCACGATGGTGCACTAGCACATTTCATTATAATGGTTGTTGATAATAACATCCATTAGTTTTTTGGGACCATGAAAATATTTTTCTTATAAAAAATGCGCATCGCGGGAAAACACTCAGAAAAATAGAAAATTCAAAATCAATTTTCTTTTGGGAAAGAGCATTGGCGGACCACTTCTGTCTTCAAAAATATCAAAGTCAATTCTTGTACGCACGCCACGTTGAACCTGAAAATTATGTTTATACAGAAAAACATCGCTATCATTGAATGTCCCTACCTAATAAATCTCACTGAATTATCTCAATAAAAAATAATTAGGAATTTCCGTTTTTTTCACTAAACTTTATAACTCCTAGATATATAGTTTTGGATCATTGTTTACAGTGCAAAATAACATTGATTTCACGTGAATAATCACACTGTCAAATATTCACATATCATTGAGAAACACCCCGTATACAGGGTGTTTCTTGTAAGTCGGCACCATTGCCAATTTCCTTATTATTGATGCTATTGATGGGCAAACTAGTGGCACTTTTAATGGCTTTCTCGATGCTGAATACAAAACAAAAATTGAGAGTTGCATTTTCAAAATATTTCATAAAATTATTTTTTTAAATGGAACACCCTATATTTTACTATGCACTACGATTCGTAACTACATTACTCAACAACAAAGCTGTCATTCCCATTCTTCCTAAAATTGAAAATGACCTACTTATGCGGAAATATTTATTTCTTTCACTAGTACAAAAAATTTCTTTGTTTTGGCGAACTAAACCTCATGAGTGTCCAAACACCCAAAAGATCCCGCAAACACCTTATGGGATTTGGGTCCCGGTGGATTTTTTTGAATTTTTGGTATGATGTAGTCCATGTTATTCTCAACCAATGTTACCAGTGCGCCAACTCAAAAAAATGAACAGTTTTGCTGCTAGGGGTCGTTGAAATCACCCCTAGCGCAGATTAGACTATTTATTTTTGAATCCGGTAACAATATGTTCAATTGTTTCATTGTTGCTAACGTTGCACAATATTGTGCTGTTTTATAAAAAAATCTTACCCCCCTCCTTCTTCCCCCCAACTCCTATTACGTAACGAAAAAGAAAATATTTCTTGGGTGCTTTTAAATGTATCGTCGAACGTTTAAATATTCCTTGATAAGGGAAATAGCAGTTTTGTATGATTATCCCTCCTCCCCCCAAAAGACACAAAATGAAAAAATTCTGAATTCTCTGAATTTTTAATATGATGTAGTTCAAGATATTTTGAATCGAAAATAATTGGGTGACAAACCCCGAAAATGAATAGTTTTGATGCTAGGGGGCGTTGAAATCTCATTTTGCTCAGAATAGACTATATATTAATGTAGGCTGAAACAATTTCTCTACGTATTGTAGTTTAAATTATGCCGAACAATTGTGTGATTTCTTATAAAAAAAATCTGAAAACTCCCCCTTACCCCCAACCCCTATTTTAAAACACGATATTTACTGTAAATACTTTATCAAAATAAATGTTTAAATCAGCTAAAATTAGGGAAACTGTACAGTGGTTCAATGTCACCTTTTCCTCCATTCAAACAAATATTGGTGGATTCAAAGGAAGAGGGGAGAGATTAAATTAAACAACTGTACGATATCCTTCATTTGATAAAACATTTATTTTGATAAAGCATTTACAAGTAGTCGAGAATAATTTTTTTTGTGTTTTAAAATAGGGGTTGGGGGTAAGGGGGAGGTTATACGTAGAGAAATTGATTCAGCCTATATTAATAAATAGTCTATTCAGAGCAAAATGAGATTTCAACGCCCCCTAGCATCAAAACTATTCATTTTCGGGGTTTGTCACCCAATCATTTTCGATTCAAAATAACTTGAACTACATCATATTAAAAATTCAGTAAAATCCACCGAAATTTTTTCATTTTGTGTCTTTCGGGGGGAGGGGGGATAATCATACAAAACTGCTATTTCCATTATTAAGGCATATTTAAACGTTCGACGATACATTTAAAAGCACCCAAGAAATATTTTCTTATTCGTTACGTAATAGGAGTTGGGGGGAAGAAGGAGGGGGGTAAGATTTTTTTTATAAAACAGCACAATATTGTGCAACGTTAGCAATAATGAAACAAGTGAACATATTGTTACCGGATTCAAAAATGAATAGTTTAATCTGCGCTAGGGGTGATTTCAACGCCCCCTAGCAGCAAAACTGTTAATTTTTTTGAGTTGGCGCAATGGAAACATTGGTTGAGAATAACATGGATTACATCATACCAAAAATTCAAAAAAATCCACCGGGACCCAAATCCCATAAGGTGTTTGCGGGGTCCTTTGGTTCTTATATGAATGACAATATTTTGTAACTAACGACAAAATAAGACAGCACAGTTTTTGGATGATCATGATATGGAGGCTCGGCAGATGATCTATTTTTAGCAGGATGAAGCACCAGCACATAATTTCAGTGGTGATTTTTGAAAATCGCGGTTTTTTCAGCATAACTCTGTATCTTGACCTCATTCGCTGGTAAAACTTGGCAGAAAATATGTTCTGCACCATATCTACCAGAATGTGAAACTAGCAAACGGTCACAAACTGACTGGTTTTCAAACGCCTCCCTCCTCCTTGACATGGAGACTTTCTAAAACTACATCCAGGCGACTTGGGGCAACACCATGCCCACCAGACGGTTTCCTTACCTGTCACTTAATCATATAGGCAGCTCTTTAACTACAAGGATTAACGAGGTCTTACCTTTTTACGTGCGATTCCTAGCACTTTCTCGGGCCATCAGAAAAATTCCTGCAGTCGCCATGGTTTGAACCATTGCAGACTGGCAGCCAAAGTGATTGAAACAATGTCGATTTAACCACTCGGCTACCTGGCAATGAATGTCTCTATATTGGAAATATCACATCTTTAATGCGTGCATTACGAGGATGTATTGATATCTAGTTAGCCTAAACCTGTTCCCTGCATAAACAAAATAATGCGTTACCATAGCAACAAACAATAACTTATTAGAACTGTCAGTGTAAAGTTTGTCGTCATAAAAGTAAACCAGAGTTACGCACTAAATTAAAAGAAAAAATATGTCCGCCGAAAATGTGAAAATCGAAAAATTGGAGTATCGAGCCATCATCAAGTACCTGTATTTAAAAGGGTTCAGAGGTAAGCAGATTTACGAAGATATGCTTAATACCCTCGGAGATCAATGTCCTTCGTATGCGACCGTGAAAAATATGACTGCAAGCTTCAAAAGAGGTAAATTTTCCATTGAAGATGATGACCGATCGGGAAGGCCAGTTTCTGTGTCAGTCCCCGAAAATATCGATGCAGTTCATGACATGATTTTAACAGACCGGATATCTGAAGCACTGGATATTTCATACAAACGCGTTCATCATATAGTTCACGTCAATTTGGACATGAGAAAAATTGCTGCAAAATGGATCCCCAAATGTTTGAATGTAGACAAAAAGCGTGCAAGGGTAGTAGCATCGCGTTCGATCTGTGGTCGATTTGAAAACGATGTAGACTCATTAAACCGAATTGTTACTATGGATGAGACTTGGCTACATTTCCACGATCCAGAAACGAAGCAAAAATCGATGGAATGGAGACACTCCGGTTCTTCAAGACCTAAGAAGTTTCATGTCCAAACATCTGCTGGAAAAGTTCTTGCTTCAGTTTTTTGGGATTGCCATGGAGTAATCATTATTGATTTTTTGGATAAGGGTAGAACAATAACTAGTGATTACTCTTCGACATTACTGACCACTTTACGGGAAAAAACTAAAGGGAAAAGACTCGGAAGGCTATCCAAAGTTGTTTTGTTTTTGCAGGACAACGCCCCTGCACACAAATCTCATGTTGCCTTGCAAAAAATTCGTGATTTAGGGTTTG
Source organism: Chrysolina oricalcia (assembly GCA_944452925.2). NCBI lineage: Eukaryota > Metazoa > Arthropoda > Insecta > Coleoptera > Chrysomelidae > Chrysolina > Chrysolina oricalcia. Next base: position 12,000,353 of record OX101818.2, on the reverse strand, counting down.
AATTACTAGAACACCCCCCTTATTCACCAGATTTGTCTCCGTTTGACTATCATCTCTTTCCTCAACTGAAAAAAAGTTCAAGAGCTCGTAAATTTTCTTTCAACGAGGAGGTAATAAAAGCTGTGGAGGTCTGGTTTGCAGAGCAAGAAGAATAATTTTTTTTGAAAGGTTTAGAGACGTTGCAGGTTCTCAGTAATAAATGTATCCAATTGAGAGAAGACTATGTTGAGTAATAAAATATTTTGACATTGAAATTTTGTTTGGTTGTATAGTAGGCTAATAATTTTTCAATATATCCTCGTGTAGGGCTCAAACAAATTATGGATAAACCCACTCGAATAACTGAAACAACTACGTCTTTGTTGGATTTAATCATCATTTCAGATCATTTAAATTTCTCTGATTATGGAACACTTTCAGTTCCAGATATATCAGATCATGAAGCTATTCTAATTGATTTAAATATGGTTTCTGAGATCAAACAAGCTATCCCATCGGTTTACCGGGACTTTAAAAATATTAATTTAGATCAATTGTATGCTGACCTCCAGAGTATTCCGTGGCGTAACATTTATGACATCGAAGACATTGATAGCAAAGTGTCCTTCTTCAATCAAAATATTAAATCACTACTAGACTTGCATGCTCCACTTAGGGTATTTATCTACAAAAAACCTTTCAAGCCTTGGATAACTCATAATGTCAAATATTTAATAGAATTGAGAAATAAAGCTCTAACAAAATTTAAGAGAACCAAATCTGCTGCGGATTGGACTAGTTATAAAGGATTGCGTAACTTAACTACAAGTACTGTTGCTCGTGAAAAAAAGGCATTTCTAGCCAGCGAATTGAGAAAAGATAAAAAAATTATGTGGAAAGCGTTAAAAACTCTAAATATTCACATTTCTAAGAAATCTACAATTTTGCCAGTGAGTATTTCTAATGTTGATAACATAAATAATTATTTTGTGGATTCTATACCCAAATGTGGAGATAAATATGTAAGTAAATACTACGAGGGCCGCTTATTGATGCAGGATTTTAATTTCAGTATAGTTCCTGAAGATACGGTAAGGAAATTTTTAGTCGAAATTAAAACCACTGCAGTTGATTCAGACTATATTAATATTAACTTCATTATTTTTCGTTGTCCATTCATTATTCCCATCATCACCCACATAGTAAATTTCTGTATATCACACTCTGTTTTCCCCCACGATTGGAAGCTTGCAAATGTCATCCCATTACCCAAAGTTGTTTCGCCTAAAACTCTCAAAGATCTCAGGCCTATCAGTATCTTACCTGTGTTGTCTAAGTTATTGGAAAAAGCTTTAAAAAGTCAATTAGTAGAGTATTTGGAAGATAACGAAATCCTTCCAGAAGTACAGTCGGGCTTTAGAGCAGGGCACAGTTGTGCAACTGCGCTTCTTAATGTAACATATGAAATTTTTAGAAATACAGATATGGGACGTATTAGTGTTTTGACATTACTAGATTACTCTACAGCTTTTGACACTCTAAATCACAATATACTTCTGAAAATTTTAGGTTATATTGGATTGAGCGTAACCTCAGTTAAATTTTTTCAATCGTATCTAACAGATCGCAGACAGCGGGTTATCTTGAACAATCAAACTTCTGAAGTGAGAAATACACAACAGGGGGTGCCACAGGGATCCGTACTGGGCCCTGTTCTCTTCTCTGTGTATGCATCATTTTTTCAAAATGCTCTTAATCACTGTACAGTGCAAATTTATGCTGATGACATGCAACTTATTTACTCTTTCATGCCAGGTGATTTCGAAGTAGGGTGTCAGCAAATTAATACAGATCTTAGGTCTATTTCTGAAATGTCTTCTGATCACTCACTGTATCTCAATCCAAACAAATCTACTGCACTGATTTTTGGACCTAAACAAAACGTTAACGAACTCAAAAAAATTATTGATATTAATGTTAATAATATACCAATTCCAGTCAAAGAGGATAGTAAAAACTTAGGTGTTCTTTTTGACTCTTCACTGCGATTTGATTAACATATAAATACAATGTGTAGGAAAAGCTTTTATGAAGCTGAAAATTCTTTATAACTCTAGGCATATATTAGATTCAAAATTAAAAGTTATGCTATCTGATTCAATTATATTATCCATATTTAACTATTGTGATGTGGTGTATGGACCGTGCCTCACTGCGGAATGTGTTGGTAGAATACAAAAACTCCAAAATGCATGTCTGCGGTTTTCTTATGGAATACGTAAATATCAACATATCAGTAAAACATTTCATGAAACGGGATGGTTAAATATGCAGCGGCGTAGGCAGTTACACTGTGGTGTTCTCTATCATAAAGTAATTATGAGCCATCATACCTCTACAGGAAAATAAGTTTTCGCACAGATGTACACAACATCAGTATAAGATTTAGAAATGTACTTACACCACCTACACATAAACGTGGTATATATGAACGTAGTTTTTCTTATTGTATAGCTAAGCTCTACAACTCCTTTCCTTCCTACCTCAAAAATAGCCCTCATCATTCAAAATGAAATTTAAATCGCACTTTTTTGTCATTTAAACTGATACTGTAAATTAGTATAGCAGCTGCAGCGTCGTCTATCTCTATCCCTCCAAAAATTGCCTCCTTTTTTCTTTTACTTTTTTTCCCAAGGTTGAGTGGAAGACCAGGATATTTCCACGCGGGAATGTACTGAACTCCGCCTTTTCCATTTACTCATCAAAATTCTTAAGTAGGTATTCTATTATGTAAAAAATAATGGAATAAAGCTGTTTATTATTATTGTTATAATTATTATATTAGTCGTAGATACAATATTTTGTTTAACTTGTTCTGAGTGTGTGTGTTTGTTAGATGAGTACAAATCTTGAAAGCTGAATTAGAACCACTTCCTCTTATCCTGTGGAATTGAAAATTTACAGGATGGTTCAGTTTCGGTTACAGTACATTAATATTGAATAAATTGCCCCCCCTGCCCCCCGAAAGGTAGATAGATAATGCGTAGGGTTGCGGAAGTTTTCTTGGCGGATTTGGACGTCAAAAATTACAGGGAAAAAATAATTAGGTAGGGGGGCTCTCTCCCCCCCCTTTTTTCGAAAAAACTCAGAAAATTCGCGAAATTAAAATCGGAAAAATTCTTAAAAATAGTGAAAAATATCTGACCGTCGAACAAGATGGTTTTAAAAAAATTCACCCTCTCTGTCACCCCTCAAAAGCTAGATTGAGAACACAAAGGAATTCAGAAAATGTTTCAACAGTTCCGCACATGGAATAAATTGATGAAAACAATCGATCTGAGGGTTCGCCCCCCTTTACTGTCAGGAAAAAATTAGGAATACTCGCAAAATAGATATCGAAAGAATCCGTTAAAACAGTGAAAATTATCTGACAATTAAATAATACGGTTCAAAGAACTGTTATCCTCTTTCCCCCTCGAAAGCTAGATAGAGAACGCGTAGAAATTCGGAAAAATTTCCAACATGGAAAATTATTACAAAAAATATGAATGCTGGTGGGTTCGATTCTTCCCCTCTTTCAAAAAAGTTGCGAAAAGTTGCGAAAACAAAATCGAAATAGTCCTTAAAAATAGTGAAATTTATATATATATATATATATATATATATATATATATATATATATATAGATATATATATATATATATATATATATATATATATATGTATATATATATATATATATAGTTTTGAAAAATTGTACCCCCTATCTGCAACAACGACGCATTATTGAATTGAACAGACCAAGAAACATATCCAAAGAAAACTGAAAAAGACATAAATAATTAATAAACCAAACCATTTTTGTTACATTATAAAATTTTAAATGATGTAAAAGCTTGTCACGAGAATTAATCTTGAGGTGATATTATGTTTAATTTACAATAAGAAATACATAGATATTTCTCGCAACAAGCTTTATATCATTCAAAGTTTTAATATGTAACAAAATTATGGGTTTAATTCAATTTGAATTTTATTTTCTTTTCAGTGCACTTAAATTAAAGCTTTTCTATAAAAATATTTTTTTGAGTTTATTATTTATCATTCTTCTGTCTGGTGTTCTGCAGAATTATTCTATTTACATCATAAACGAAATCAATCTTCTTTGCAATGTATTTTGGCCGAGAAAGGTAAAATATTTTTCATGTAAAAACCAAGCTGGTCTTTTTACGTCCTCTCCCTACAGACACATTTCCATTCAGAACCTGTACGAATTTATCTCAATGGCGATAGGGACACAACTGGGAATAATCTCGACGGCGACAGTCGAGAGGCGTAATAATGACACCAGAGCATGGAAGTCGGTGTTGATGGTTTGAGTTTTGTACATAGCTAAGACTGCCACTGTTCTTGTCGTAGTCTACCATTTTTGCCCAGTTTGTTACGCAAGCGAGAATTTTGATTCCCTTTCCTTATTCTATTCAAAATATTGTTATGATTACGAGAATTGTGGAAGAATACCTTCGCATATTGTGAAATTTTTACGATTGCAGAATACAGAAATCTGCAGACTTAATTCTTGTACCCCCCCCCCCCCCCCCCCGTTAACTTTTGAACAGGGTGGATTTTTTTTTTGGTGAAATGGTATGTTATAAGCTACTTTTTGACAGTAATAAAAAATTTCTGCCCTTCAAAATGGCGACCAGGCGCCATTTTGAAAGATTTTTTCAAATGGCATGGGGGTCGAGTGATACCTCATTCGAATTGTATTTTGATTTTCTATATGACTACAAAATTTCAGACAAAAATATACACCCAAAACAAAATGGTGGCATATTAAGTTAGAACTTTTATACGCGATTTCTTTGAATAAATGGCTTTAAACGAGCTCAATTGAAATGAAAAAATATTTTTTGATAATTTCAAATGTTCTCTGTCCCTCAGAATCGTATATGGGACATGATTTCTGAGATTTGCTGAGATTCAATAATACGAGGTATTACCCTACTTATCTACTTATTTGAATTTTTTCTAATATGGCACCCATCTGTCATTTTGAGTGACAAGAAACTATTGCAGAAACGAAAAAATATTTTTTCTGAAATCGTTCAAGAATGCCCACTTTCTCGGAGCAACTGCAGGCCTCAAAATACGCTATTCCAGTATTTTAGTCCGTTGCTAAGCAACGAACTTTCCCGGACTGTTTTCGGACCTAAACGGTACGGGAATAGTATTGTGTATCTAGTAGTAAAAGCAATACATTCCTGGACGACAATGTAAATTGTTGGCCAAGGCGTTAAGCCGAGGCCAACAAGCATTGAAGTCTGGGATGTGCTTTTACTACGAGGTACACATACTATTTTTTCTGAAATCGCAATCAGCATTATCATAAATTGAGGATTCGAAATTACGTGCTTTCCTGAAACGTCAAAGGGACAACTATAAACCAAAGACCGATTTTTACGGCCTAGGCCGGCAAAGTACTTTCCCGTATCGTTTTCGATACGGGAATAGTATATTGTGCAACAAGTGCAGAAAAGTGCTAATTTCTCACGAGTTTGAAAAAGTTGCGGCACGAGCGCAAGCGAGTGCTGCAATTCAAACGAGTGAGAAATTGCATTTCTGCTCGTGTTAAACACCCTTTTTGCTAAAAATAATACTATACTATGAGACGGAATGAAATACTGTTTGTATGCACTTTCATATTTTCCTCTTGAAGTTGAAGGTAGTGAATTCAATGACAACGAATTAACTTGTTCTCTTAGTTCTGGCGGGGTATTTTCAATTTCAGAACTGTCGCTATCCATTTTAGTTCCATCTCATTAAAAAATGACGGGATAAGAATATTTTACGAATATTTTATGCTTGACGTTTGTTGACATTCAAATGATTCGATAGATGTTGCTCCGTTGCCTAGCAATGGATAGTGTGTATGTGGGTATTTGAGACAGCAGTAGTAATGTCTATGATTTTTGTTAAGAATATTATGAATTTGTACGACAATTTCCCTCATATTATATAAACCAATAGACTTTGTCGATTCATTCTTGAAGTTGCCTGATCGAATATCCCTTCGAAATGCAGAATTTTCAAAATATACTTTCACCTTGCTGTCACGAAAACTGTATTGCTTAGAAATTAGGCACTGAAAAATTTTGGCACAGAAATGTCACTTTGTGGCACAGAAATGTCACTTTGCGGCACACTAATGTCAAATTTCAATTATTGTGAGAAATAATCATGTTTGCGAACGTAAAAGCATGTTTTGGAGTGTGGTTGTAGAAAAAGTATTAAACGGTCCGGGAAAGTTCGTTGCTTAGCAACGGACTAAAATACTGGATTAGCGTATTTTGAGGCCTGCAGTTGCTCCGAGAAAGTGGGCATTCTTGAACGATTTCAGAAAAAGTACTTTCCTGTATCGAAAACGATACGGGAATATTTTTGCCGGCTTGTTTACATTTTAGACAGCAAACAATATGTAGAATTCCTTAGTTTTTGATAATGCTGATTGCGATTTCAGAAAAAATAGTATGTGTACCTCGTAGTAAAAGCACATTCCCAGACTTCAATGCTTGTTGCCTCGGCCTAACGCCTCGGCCAACAATTAACATTGTCGCCCGGGACTGTATTGCTTTTACTACTAGATACACAATATACTATTATCATTGCACTAAAGCTCTTTAATAGCCATGTGTTCGACAGGATCCTCTCGTGAGAGTTCTAAAATAATGAACCACCATTTTGTTTTGGACCAATATTTTGCTGCCTAATAGAGAATTGAAAAATGAATTGAATGAGGTAGCAGACGAACCCCATGCCATTTAAATAAATATTTCAAAATGGCGCCTGACCACCATTTTGAAAGATAGAATTTTTTCATCATTGTCAAAAAGTAGCTTATGAACTACCATTTAACCAAAAAAAATTTCAAAGGAAAATTCCACTCCGTTCAAAAGTTAACAGGGGGGGTTTACTTTATGGACAGACTGTATGTAAACAGTAACTATTTTTCAGAAAATGTTATTCTTATTAAAAGTTGGTGCATTTCGAGAAACTCTCACTGCAGCTACAGATTTTTGAATAGGTAAACGTGCTGGAATGAAAACGAAATTTTGATCATGAGAAAAAAACCCTCATTTTTGACAATATCGTTGAAGTTTATCGGAGAGAGGTGTTTAAAATTCGTTACCGTAATATTACAAAGTGGTAATATTCTTGAATGTTTCTACATTTTAGTTATGCTATGAAAAAATCAAGGGTGTAAGTAAGTAATTTATTCAGTTAATGACAGTGCACAATAGTAAATGAACAGTAATAAATATGATCGTTTATAAATGTAGTATCAGTTACAAAATATAATATAGCAGCTGGGAATTGAATACAAATGTATAGAGAAGGAGATGCAACCTGAGCAAGCTTGTGTTGTGGCATCGCAGTTCTCGTTTTCATTATCATAATATGGATACAATTAAAAAATATTGGATATAGAAAAGGTAGACGAATTCATGAACAAGAGTAAACATGTGTGGCCATTAAATGTTTTCCAGTGTGGCATTTAAGCAATCGAAGTTATTCTTTATAAAAACTTTCAGTTTTGTTTTAATTTTTTTGACATTGGTGATATTCTTTAGATCAGAGGGTAATTGATTGTATAGTTTGGGTCCAATATATGTTACAAATCTCTGATTATGACGAAGTCTTACTAAAGGGACATCAATATTTTAGTTTGTGTTCCAACGGGTGTTATGTGGGTGTGTTTTAAGAGTCAATGGTGTACTCATAACCCACAGGAGATATTGATATATGTATAGTTTCTTCACATTGAAGACATCTGCTTCTTCATACAATTTCGTAGTGGAAAATCTTCTATTTTTCTTCAGTAAGATTTTCAGTTAGGTATTTTGGACCGTCTCCAAGTTCCACAATGTAGTTTTAAAAGTTCCACCCCAAACAACAATACAGTAACGAATAATGGATTCAGCTAGGGCGTTATAGATCATAATAAGCGTATTTTTGTTCAGAATATTTCTGAGTTGGTAAAATTTGTAAATCAGCTTTCGCAATCTTTTTGTAGTGTATGTGAAATGCTCATTCCAGCGCAGAAATTGATCTACCATAACCCCCAGGTATTTAATCGCCTGAGTTTTTTTTTGTAGTCGGGCAATGACAGTTAGTGGATACATCATCACTGTTGACATTATGAATATGAAGGGTCTGATCTTTGACCGTCGAGGAGACTGTTATGAATTTAGTTTTTTCGATGTTAAGGCTCAGCAAACTATTACTCAGCCAGCTAGAAATTAATGCCATTCCCTTTTCAGCTCTTCCGTATGTTTCATCCCAAGTGTTACCTACAAAATCAGCGTAGGATGTTAAGTTACCTTCGAGTTTTTGAGAGAAAAAGAGAAAATACTGTTAATGTACACTAAAAAAAGGATAGGGCCCAAAACTGTCCCCTGTGGAACCCTTATGGTGACTGGCAATGGATCGCTTGAAGCATTATTCACTTTAACGATACCTGCATTCTTTTCGAGAGATAATCTTTCAGTATATCTAATGACAAGCCCCTGATTTTATGATTAACAGTATTAAAAGCCTTCGCCAGATCTAAAAACACTGTCAAGCATTTTTGTTCATGTTGAAAACTCTCAAATACCGAGCTTGTCAATTGAAGTACTGCTGTTTCAGTTGAGAGGTTTTCTCTGAATCCAGATTTGTTATCCGATAAAATATCAGTACAAAAATGGAGTAGACTGGTCTTCAAACATTTTTCAAAAATGTTTAAACTATTCCAATAGTAAAAATTAAGTTCAAAATAAAACACAATGGTTCCACAAAAAATGTATGAATTTTTTTTAGAAGGCAGACTGAAATTCCTTCAGGTTCTGATGAGGTATTATTTTTTGAAGACGATATAACATTAACAACTTCGGTTTTAGATACAGGGTGTAAGAATAGTGAATCTTTGATGTTCACCTTTCTTTCTGGGACAGATTGATCGGATTTTAATATTTTACCTGCCATTGTTATACCGATATTGGAAAAGAACTTATTGAAGTGACGTGCAGTTTTTTTATCCGTGTTCAACTTTTTGTCATCATCATCATGGATATTGAAGGTGCATGATCCTGAAGATTGCTTGTTATGCCTAATTTCGCTGATACACTTCCATATTTTTTTCGAGTTGTTCTGCGCTACTTCGATTTGGTTCCTGTAATATTGGTTCTTTGTAGTCCTCAAGAGATTTGTTAAAAAGTTACGATATATCTTGTATTTTATGAATTTTTGTTTCAAACGAACTCTATGTCGAATGGAATTCAATAAACCGGTTGTCATCCATGGTTTAAGCTTTGTATTATTGCTGTTGATGTTAAATACTTTCGTTTGTTTGAATGTTTTAGACGATGTAGTAACTTGATTACTTATATTTCGGACGTCCATCATCTTAATGGTTGAAAGATTTCTATCTCTTTCAAATTTTTCACAACGTTTCAATTGCTTGAATCCGCAATCGTCTTCTGGTGAATAGTGACAAAATCAGATGCTACGCGACCTTTTATAGGTCTATAATTAAGTGTAATTACGCGCGGTCTTGTGGCGCGCGTGGTTTCGCGCTTTTTCTCCCTCCAAAACGGTCCATGAGCGGTTTCCATACGTTTTTAATTTCCACGCTTGGTTGACTGAAGGCACCATTGGCTTCTATGTAAGTGGTTTCCATAAATTTCCGTTTGAACCAATGTTCCTCTCTATGAAGAACACTAGCTTCGTCCCAGAGAATTCGGTGGTGTTCTGTCCAGGCGTGGTCAGCAACTCCCGATTTTGATGTTTCCCCTCGTTGAGTCCACTTTTTGTCTTCGGCTATTCTTACTGAAAATGGCCTCTTGGTCTCTCCGATATAGGAATCTCCACATTCACATGGGACTTTGTAAATACAGTTTTTGCTGGATTCTGTTGTGTTCTCTGGTTTCGTCTTGGTGAGGAAGCTTCGTAAGGTACTGCCGGATTGAAAGCAACTCTTGATGTTGTATTTATTTTCGGTCCTTCTGATCTTCTCGGAGATACCCCTGATATAGGGAAGAATGAGAACGGGGTTTTGTGGTCTTTCTTCGGTTGTCTTGGCCTTTTCGAGTTGTTTCCGAACTTCTCCTATGAGCTTCTTGGAGTTTTTATTTGGTTAATTTCCGCCTCCAATGACTCCTGGTTGTTGCAAATAGACAATGCTCTCTCCACCAACGTTCTTACGATTCCCCTCTTTGTGGAGTTTGGTTGATTAGAGCCGTAGTTGAGGTACTGCCCTGTGTGTGTCTTCTTTCTGTAAACAGAGGAGAGGATTCCAGTGTCTGTTCTTTCAGCTTTCACATCGAGAAACGATAGGGTACTGTTAGTTTCCTTTTCCATTGTGAATTTGATTGAATCCCTCATGTTATTCATTCTGGCGAAGAATTCCCCAAGGTGTTCATCTCCATGGTTCCAAATGATAAAGGTGTCGTCTACGTATATTAACCATAATTTTGGTTTGTATTTTGCCTCTCTGATGGAGTGGTTCGTGGAATTGGCTATCAGAGAGGCAAAATACAAACCAAAATACAAACCAAAACTATGGTTAAGATACGTAGACGACACCTTTATCATTTGGAACCATGGAGATGAACACCTTGGGGAATTCTTCGCCAGAATGAATAACATGAGGGATTCAATCAAATTCACAATGGAAAATTAAACTAAGAGTACCCTATCTTTTCTCGATGTGAAAGCTGAAAGAACAGACACTGGAATCCTCACCTCTGTGTACAGGAAGATGACACACACAGGGCAGTACCTCAACTACGGCTCTAATCACCCAAACTCCATAAAGAGGGGAATCGTAAGAACGTTGGTGGAGAGAGCATTGTCTATTCGCAACAACCAGGAGTCATTGGAGGCGGAAATTAACCAAATAAAAAAGGACCTACGCCGAAACGGATACTCCGAGAAGCTCATAAGAGAAGTTCGGAAACAACTCAAAAAGACCAAGACAACCGAAGAAAGACCACAAAACCCCGTTCTCATTCTTCCCTATATCAGGGGTATCTCCGAGAAGATCAGAAGGATCGGAAATAAATACAACATCAAGAGTTGCTTTCAATCCGGCACTACCTTACGAAGCTTCCTCACCAAGACGAAACCAGAGAACACAACAGAATCCAGCAAAAACTGTATTTACAAAGTCCCATGTGAATGTGGAGATTCCTATATCGGAGAGACCAAGAGGCCATTATCAGTAAGAATAGCCGAACACAAAAAGTAGACTCAACGAGGGGAAACATCAAAATCGGGAATTGCTGACCACGCCTGGAGAAAACACCACCGAATTCTCTGGGACGAAGCTAGTGTTCTTCATAGAGAGGAACATTGGTTCAAACGGAAATTTATGGAAACCACCTACATAGAAGCCAATGGTGCCTTCAGTCAACCAAGCGTGGAAATTAAAAACGTATGGAAACCGCTCATGGACCGTTTTGGAGGGAGAAAAAGCGCGAAACCACGCGCGCCACAAGAACGCGCGTAATTACCTCCGAGCAGTAATTGCTCGGAGGTAATTACACTTAATTATAGACCTATAAAAGGTCGCGTAGCATCTGATTTTGTCACTATTCACCAGAAGACGATTGCGGATTCAAGCAATTGAAACGTTGTAAAAAATTTGAAAGAGATAGAAATCTTTCAACCATTAAGATGATGGACGTCCGAAATATAAGTAACTAAATACTTTCGTTATTGTACTAATATCAATATAATGATCAGTTATATCGGTTTTAAAGATATATGATTTGATTCTTGTTTCATTATTAGTATTTGCATTATTCATCTTGACGTAGATATGGTCAATCAAGCTAGAAGTACTATCTGTTACTCTCGTCGGTTTATTGATATACGGGAAAAATCCCGATTCGGCTAATTATTTGTTGTTGTTGTTATTTCCGTCAACCGATTGCACCCCTACGCGCAACCCTCGGAAGTCTTCGAGAGACTTGTGTGAGCTAGGGAAGACGCAGCCCTTACCTATTAACGTGTGATGCCATGCACGAGACCGATGAATCGGTGGATCGAACCCACGACCCCACGCATGTGAGGCGAACGCACTACCAGCCGACCACCACGGCCCATATACAGGTATAATTGATAACATTCCTATCGGTAAGGTTTAGAGTATTTATATTTACACCGCAAAAGGTGTTAATATCATGTGTTGGTAACGAAGAAAAAACATTCTCAAGTTCCGACAGATATAGGTCCACATTGGTGGAGGGGGGTCTGTAAAAGGCTATCAGAAAGAAAGATAAGTTATTTGGTTTGAAGGATAATTCGATTAGGTTAGTTTCAGATAGGCATTTGATAGATACATTATAGTTGATATCCTTCCGTATATACAAGATCAAACCATCATTTTGATTGAAATGTGAGTCGTTATATATAATATCATAATTGGGAAGATAAAAAGTACCAACATCTTCTACTATCCAAGTTTCAGATAGGACAATTACACCGATGTTAGAGTTGTTGAATGACTGAATATAAAGAAGAAGTTCGTCAAAGTTCTTCCTCAAACTTCGAATTTTAAAGTGAAGGATGTTCAAATGATTTTCACCGCCTAACACATATTTACTCTCATCAATTCCACAGACTATTGTATCTCTTTCCTCGTAATGTTCCAGGCTATCAAAAAAATCCAACATGATTATATTTTAATAAAATATAACTTTTGAACAAAATATTCAATCAGAAATGACCAACAGATGGTTCACTCCCCCATCAGAAAATTATCTAAAGTAATAATTCAAGTGTGCAGTATTGAAGAGGTTGAATTAAGAGATTGGATACATAAAAATTATTCAGAATGTGAATATTCTAGAAAAAGAGGAGTAGAAATAAAAAAAAGGTAGTATCTATAAATAGTGTAACATTAGAATGAAAAAATTAGTGACATTCTGAATTTTAATTATAACACCTATAGTACAACCCACTTCATATTAATTTTTCAATGTCAGAGTCACAACTTATTTTGGAGTTTTTTCCATTGATTTTTGTATATATTTGGCCATTGAAAGACCAAACAAGTTTCCCTTCAAGGGCTGATTTCGCCTTTTTCATTAGAAGTCTCCTGTATAATGTCAAATCTTCTGTGAAATATACTTTTAAACTTTTCAGCTGTTTGGCGTTCTTGAAGATATTCACTTTCACAGCTTTACTGGACCCTTTGAGAATCAGTGGTCTTGGTCTTGATTGGGAGTAAGATTGTCTGCCCACTCTGTAGCAGCTGACTATCTCTTCAGTTTTCAGAACAAGATTAGCATTATTCTTCAAAATTTCAATAATTTTAGATTTGGCGTTTTCTTCTTCATTTTCGGACACACCGTATATGCAAATGTTGTTAGTTTCGCTGTATTGTTCCATAGAGTCTACTTTTTGTTCGAGTATGGATATTTTATCACTTTGATTTTTTATTTCTAGTTGGAGATCACACATTTTTGTTCAAGACTCGCTGTTAGCTTCTTTGTCAGCTGAGTAATGAAATCGTTGTCTTGGAAGAATTCACTTATACATTCTTTTATTATGTTGTTAATTTCTTGTTTGCTCCTAGTACCCATCGCGTAAAATATGTTATATTAATTACAAAATGGAAAGGATTCACGTTTGAGTTAGATTTCTGCCTTTGTTCTGCTTTTGTTCTGCACTAATATGTGTAAATTGTAGTTCGTGGCGGCGCGATCCGAATTTGGACTACGCACGGCACATTAAACTGAATATGTTACAAACGTTGTGATCATCAATTCTTTTTTATTTCAAACTGTTAATTTGTGTTTACTGCACTGAATAATAATCAATTTTATTCTTACAACTGAGTTTTAGGCAAGCTTTGTCAATGTAATTGATTTTAAAACACAAATAAGCATTTCTGATTCTGATTCTTACAGCGATTGCAAACGTACCAAAAATTGTCTACCCAAGATTCGTAAACCTGGATATTTGGTTTGATTCATCGTCTCCGCAATAGGGGTCCCCACAAATAGAGTAGCAAAATGGCTCACAGAAGAATTCGAAAATCTCCCAGTTGTACGACCGAGCTCAAGTGTAAAAACTCACTAAACTTTATGGAGCACATTGAAGACGTAAAGCTGCATCTCCGAGTGTTTCAATACATAAAACACTGGATTATTTGAGGGATTTACTGTTCACTAATGGTTTCAGCGATGGAATCATTGGAGAGTTCTTAAGCCTCACCAGAATTGTTTTCCGTTCAATAATTGCTTCTACAAGCAACATCAATGTACAGCCATGGGGAACCCTCCATCTCCCTTCATAGCCAATTTGTTCCTGAGCAAGTTTGAAATGGAAGCAAGAACAAGAGAAATGTCGGCTATTTTCCTAGGGTTTAGATACTTGGACGACGTACTTGCTGTTTTTGATATTAAACTGATCGAGATGAATAGATTTGAGTTACGATTGAATAGTCAGTGTCCAACTATCTATGTGGCTCGATATAAATTATCCACTTTTGGCAGACTGCCGCAAACATATTCTGAATGAAATGGAATTTTAGTCGTTTGGTTTGACAAAAAAAAAAACAAAAAAAGATAATTTTCCTTCCGAAACAAATTTTCACAAAATTGACAAAATCCTTTTAGAAAACAGGAGAATACTAACAAATGTCAGTCATTGAACCCCTCGGATTTTCAGAAATAAACTATTATTATTTTGCTTGTTCATTCATCATTATATTTATAACCACCAAACTCGTGAATGGCTTACGTTATAAAAGTTATAAAATCATTACACATTTTGGCTTGAATATCAATTTCAATTTCAATGTCAATTTCAATGTCAATTTCAATTTCAATTTCAATTTCAATTTCAATTTCAATTTCAATTTCAATTTCAATTTCAATTTCAATTTCAATTTCAATTTCAATTTCAATTTCAATTTCAATTTCAATTTCAATTTCAATTTCAATTTCAATTTCAATTTCAATTTCAATTTCAATTTCAATTTCAATTTCAATTTCAATTTCAATTTCAATTTCAATTTCAATTTCAATTTCAATTTCAATTTCAATTTCAATTTCAATTTCAATTTCAATTTCAATTTCAATTTCAATTTCAATTTCAATTTCAATTTCAATTTCAATTTCAATTTCAATTTCAATTTCAATTTCAATTTCAATTTCAATTTCAATTTCAATTTCAATTTCAATTTCAATTTCAATTTCAATTTCAATTTCAATTTCAATTTCAATTTCAATTTCAATTTCAATTTCAATTTCAATTTCAATTTCAATTTCAATTTCAATTTCAATTTCAATTTCAATTTCAATTTCAATTTCAATTTCAATTTCAATTTCAATTTCAATTTCAATTTCAATTTCAATTTCAATTTCAATTTCAATTTCAATTTCAATTTCAATTTCAATTTCAATTTCAATTTCAATTTCAATTTCAATTTCAATTTCAATTTCAATTTCAATTTCAATTTCAATTTCAATTTCAATTTCAATTTCAATTTCAATTTCAATTTCAATTTCAATTTCAATTTCAATTTCAATTTCAATTTCAATTTCAATTTCAATTTCAATTTCAATTTCAATTTCAATTTCAATTTCAATTTCAATTTCAATTTCAATTTCAATTTCAATTTCAATTTCAATTTCAATTTCAATTTCAATTTCAATTTCAATTTCAATTTCAATTTCAATTTCAATTTCAATTTCAATTTCAATTTCAATTTCAATTTCAATTTCAATTTCAATTTCAATTTCAATTTCAATTTCAATTTCAATTTCAATTTCAATTTCAATTTCAATTTCAATTTCAATTTCAATTTCAATTTCAATTTCAATTTCAATTTCAATTTCAATTTCAATTTCAATTTCAATTTCAATTTCAATTTCAATTTCAATTTCAATTTCAATTTCAATTTCAATTTCAATTTCAATTTCAATTTCAATTTCAATTTCAATTTCAATTTCAATTTCAATTTCAATTTCAATTTCAATTTCAATTTCAATTTCAATTTCAATTTCAATTTCAATTTCAATTTCAATTTCAATTTCAATTTCAATTTCAATTTCAATTTCAATTTCAATTTCAATTTCAATTTCAATTTCAATTTCAATTTCAATTTCAATTTCAATTTCAATTTCAATTTCAATTTCAATTTCAATTTCAATTTCAATTTCAATTTCAATTTCAATTTCAATTTCAATTTCAATTTCAATTTCAATTTCAATTTCAATTTCAATTTCAATTTCAATTTCAATTTCAATTTCAATTTCAATTTCAATTTCAATTTCAATTTCAATTTCAATTTCAATTTCAATTTCAATTTCAATTTCAATTTCAATTTCAATTTCAATTTCAATTTCAATTTCAATTTCAATTTCAATTTCAATTTCAATTTCAATTTCAATTTCAATTTCAATTTCAATTTCAATTTCAATTTCAATTTCAATTTCAATTTCAATTTCAATTTCAATTTCAATTTCAATTTCAATTTCAATTTCAATTTCAATTTCAATTTCAATTTCAATTTCAATTTCAATTTCAATTTCAATTTCAATTTCAATTTCAATTTCAATTTCAATTTCAATTTCAATTTCAATTTCAATTTCAATTTCAATTTCAATTTCAATTTCAATTTCAATTTCAATTTCAATTTCAATTTCAATTTCAATTTCAATTTCAATTTCAATTTCAATTTCAATTTCAATTTCAATTTCAATTTCAATTTCAATTTCAATTTCAATTTCAATTTCAATTTCAATTTCAATTTCAATTTCAATTTCAATTTCAATTTCAATTTCAATTTCAATTTCAATTTCAATTTCAATTTCAATTTCAATTTCAATTTCAATTTCAATTTCAATTTCAATTTCAATTTCAATTTCAATTTCAATTTCAATTTCAATTTCAATTTCAATTTCAATTTCAATTTCAATTTCAATTTCAATTTCAATTTCAATTTCAATTTCAATTTCAATTTCAATTTCAATTTCAATTTCAATTTCAATTTCAATTTCAATTTCAATTTCAATTTCAATTTCAATTTCAATTTCAATTTCAATTTCAATTTCAATTTCAATTTCAATTTCAATTTCAATTTCAATTTCAATTTCAATTTCAATTTCAATTTCAATTTCAATTTCAATTTCAATTTCAATTTCAATTTCAATTTCAATTTCAATTTCAATTTCAATTTCAATTTCAATTTCAATTTCAATTTCAATTTCAATTTCAATTTCAATTTCAATTTCAATTTCAATTTCAATTTCAATTTCAATTTCAATTTCAATTTCAATTTCAATTTCAATTTCAATTTCAATTTCAATTTCAATTTCAATTTCAATTTCAATTTCAATTTCAATTTCAATTTCAATTTCAATTTCAATTTCAATTTCAATTTCAATTTCAATTTCAATTTCAATTTCAATTTCAATTTCAATTTCAATTTCAATTTCAATTTCAATTTCAATTTCAATTTCAATTTCAATTTCAATTTCAATTTCAATTTCAATTTCAATTTCAATTTCAATTTCAATTTCAATTTCAATTTCAGTTTCAATTTATTCAGTTCAATATGAAGTACAGCAGCGACATTAAAGAATTCTTATGAATTAATTCATCCTGAATGGCTAAATGTCACCTAGGCATACAAATGCCTCTATTGTGCTTTTTTACTCATTCACGTTTTTTTTTTTTTTCTTTTTCAAAAAATATTAATAATTTCCGGATTCTCGATTAGATGCTGTTTGAGAGTAGTTTTAAATTTTTTGACGTGATTGATATTCTTCAAGTTTGTTGGAAGCATGTTATATAGTTTAGGACCAAAGAAAATAACAAATCTCTGTGTATGAATCTGTAAATTGGTAGTTGAATATTGGAACATTCCGTGAATCTTGTGGATCTAGGTGTAGTTGTTCTATATCTGTTAATATTTGAAAACATCCATATTAGACACTGGTAGCTGTACATACATCTGACATTCAATACTTTCGTCTCTTGGTAAAGTTTTTCAGTTGAGAATTTTCTTAGTTTTCGAAATTATTTTCAGTAACGAGTTTTGTACCGTTTGCAAACGATTCAGCGTATTGTTGAATGTACCACCCCATACTATAATACAATATCGAATCATTGATTCTGCTAAAGAGTTATAGACTGTGATCACGTTTTTTTTCGAGAGAATATCTCGAAGGGTGTAAAACTCATGCATGAGAAGTTTCATTCTTTTTATGACATGGGCCACTTGTTCATCCCATCTTATGTAATGATCGATAACTACACCCAAATATTTTATGGATGAAGTATTTTCGATATTAGAACAATTACAGAATAACAGGTTTTTACAGCTGGGTTTATGTAGATTCAATTTAATATTGCTTGGCTGGTCACTTGAGTTTAGAGAGAAAGTCATGAATTTGGTTTTTTTAACATTCATACTCAGTAAATTATCATTGAGCCACATTAGTACTTTCTGAAGATCTATTTCTGCAGTTTGTAAAACATCATGCCATGTTTCACCTCTGAAAATTAAGGCTGTATCATCAGCATAGCAAACAATGTGCCACCGAAAACCTCTGATCTGAGTTAAACTGTTGATGTAAACAAGAAACAGAATTGGACCCAAAACTGTTCCCTGAGGCACACCCACAAATATTGCTTGCTGAGTATATCACCTATTTTTACTCTTTGTGTCCTTTTTGACAAATAATTTTCCATCAAACTTAGAGCGTTACCACGAATGCCATATCCAAAAAGTTTTCTCAATAATAGATCATGTGATACGGTATCGAATGCCTTTGCCAAGTCAATAAAAACCGCTAGACATTTCGACGATTTTTCCAAGGCTTCTACTGTTTGTTCCACAAAATCCATTATGGCACTTTCAGTATTCTTATTATTTATGAATCCAAATTGCTGTTCAGTTATAACGTGATGTATATTGAAAAATTCTATTAACCTTTTTTTAAAAGACTGTTCGAATAATTTTGCGAAATTGTTTATAACAGAAATTGGTCGATAATTACTAACGACATTACGTTTGCCATTTTTATATACAGAAGTTACTCTTGAGTCTTTCTACTGGTGTGGAATATTTCCGTTTTTGTAACACAGGTTAATTATATGAACAAGTGGTGGTCCCAGACAGGCCGTAGTTTTAATCAAAGATTCGGTGAGCATTTGAGAAGTTACAGATTAAATAAAAAGGACTCAAACTATGCCAACCACCTTATTGACACTAACCATAACTTCACACAAAATCCTGAAACTTTGCATATTCAACCTAAAGGTCAAAAATTAAACATATTAGAATCCATAGAAATCAAGAAACATTTACGTAACAATAGCAATTTAGTTCTCAATGACCAAATTGACCTGTACAATTCATCCATCATAATTAATTATCTCACTAGTAACTACTCAAATGCTCCCTAATCCAAGCTATATGTCATTAGGAAATTTCATACCTGCAATTGTAATTAGTGAAATTTCATGCATGTTATTTTAATATTTAAGAAGGTGATTTTGACGTTTCTTTAGTTGATAACTCGCTCAGATGATGACTCCGTGTGTCGAAACAATTGTAAGCACGTTACATATATTTTTTGTGTAAATTGGAAGATTTTATTTCCTCTTTATTTATCATTAAACAAAAAATTTGCCAGAACGGTCAGACTTGAATAAGTCCTTGCTAGAAGAGCCTGAAGTTGTTAAAAGGATGGTAATCATTAGATACTTTTACAAGGCTGTAATTTTGAAGAAGTATTCTTTAAAATACAAGTAAAAGATATGTTGACAGCGAGGCAATTGGGATGATTGGAAATACGTCATAGATCAGTGAACAGGGTAAGTCACCCTCAAACGGCACGGTCTCTGGCGGCTAAACGAATTATTTTTAGGGAAATTTATTAATATTTTCCTTCGTGGAATGCGTACTGCAAATTCAAAAAAAATATTGTATCGATTCAAAAATGTATTCAGCCTTATCTGATGATTTTACTTAGTGAATTTATGAGGGAGATTGGTCTATAGATACTTTTAAGATTATGTTTATCTTCACTCTTGAATACAAGGGTGACTATCGATAACTTGAATGCAGAGGAAGACGTTTTTATTTGTGTTGGCCATCTACCCCAGACCTACCCTGTTGTTTTAGAAATTTGTGGAAAAAGTAATTTTCAAAAAAAATGCGCATGATTTTTTTATCATGGGAATTGTGTTTTTTTTTTTTAATCCAACACAATGTGCCAAGAGAATTTCTGAAATCATGATGCTGGGGATACAAACATGCATAAAGTGCGGTTTTTTTACCCCCTCCCTGTTAACTTTTGAACGATTTGACGTACAAACATGAATTACAAACTATTTAGAATTGTACCCTTAAAAATAAAAAAAAAAACATTGTGATTTCTTTCTGGGAGAAACATCAATTTTGAAATTTCAAATGGCATGGGGGTCAAGTGACATATAGTTGAAAAGATAATTGAATTCGGACTTCAACTTAGTACTTGAAAAAAAAAATCCGACTTGAAAGTCGGAAATTTCGAGTTTGAAGACGGAAAAATAAAGAAAAACTTGGTGGCCCTTAGACGCTTTCGTAATAACACAATACTTCGTCAATAAAAGATACCGTCGATCAATATCTGAGTTCAATAATCTTTACCGGTATCAAAAATTATTATTTCTCCCCATTCATTTCAAGTTATCACTATCTAAAGAGAATATAATTGATTCAATAAAACCTCAAACTACGTCAAAAATATCATTTTCCCTAACGAGATTGGAACTCCTTTTGTGACAAACACAAAGAAAATGCTCTAATTACTCGGTCTCATTGGAAAGTGAGGTCTGCTCCTGCACGAATTCATTCGCAGGAATCGCAGGAGAGACGTTCCTTTATCGTTTCGAGAACAGAAAACGGCCTAGGCCCCCTCACGGATTTTCCAGCAGAAGTTAACAATCCCTTCGTAACGTAACTCCGCGATCAATATTCGGTGGGGTGCAACGACCCTCTGCCCCAATTCCGGCACCGACGTGTGTATTTCATACGCCGCCTCTCGGGATTGCGCGACACTTTTATGTAACGTTTCGGTGCTGGGGGTTATTTGCGGATGGTCCTTTCATGATGCTGGATGCTGAATGTGGACCATTGTTGACGGTGGAGAGTTGACGGTGGAGGGTTGACGGTGGAGGGTTGACGGTGGAAACAAAGTGGTTCATACTTTTGATATTGAATTTTTTATTTTTAATAAATTACTGCCTATCAACTGCATGTAGAGAGAGAGCATCTGAATGATATAATGTTGTTGTGGACTTCCTTTGTTTCTATTTTTTAACATCCAAGTGTTGTATATCTTCGCACTTGATTTCACCGTAATGATGAGAGCTTAAGCTAGAAACACGTGTCTACGGTTGCACAACAATTTGAGGGCTATACCCAATAACTTTTCTATTTATATTTTTATATATTGACCCTCGATAAATCCATCCTAATTTGTATTTTCCTGGGTAGGATTGTCACGCTGGTAGCTATAGCTGCCTCCGTGGCGACGTTAGTTGTTGCCTTAAAAGCTCAAGGTCTTCTAACCGATGCCATAAATCAACTTATGGGACTTCTTGAATTTATCCCGTACAGACTTTGCGTTGTTAATGAAAGAATATAAGTTATTGTTGGTTTTGAAGCAACATTTATATTCCGTTTCTGAAGGAAACGGGATATTTTGTTCGTATGCTGACCAAGATATGTTAGACATGCAAAACGTTGATCGGTTTTTACTTTGATATGCGGGTATATTAAATTTAGAGTTTTCTTGTTTTGTTTTTGTTTAAGCAGTCTATCTATAATTGATGTTTCATAACCATTATTTACGGCGATTTGTTTAATTCTGTTTAACTCACACTTCGAAACAATTGTAAGCACGTTACAAGTATATATTTTTTGTGTAAATTGGAAGATTTTATTTCCTCTTTATTTATCATTCATGATGAATTTACAAATGTTAAATGCCACCACGATAGAACATTTTTGTTTAATGCCAGTATTATGGAAAAACACTATTTTTTATAATTATTTTACATTTCCAAAAATTTGGGAAGTAATAGTGCACCCTTGCATATCCAGCCTGAATATTGTTTTCTTACCTAACTTGATGTCCAATTGGGTATACACAAATTTTGAGCCTTCAATCTCACACGTTAGCTAAAGTTCCTACCGCTGTTAGACTACGTACTTTCCGGTACATCAACCGATATTGGAATTGAGGTTTAGGTCACAATCTATCTGAAAATCATCTCACCGAAAAGAAACAAAGAGTAAGAATATTCAATGAAATGAGTTCAGAAGAATCAATAAAATACGGGGTTCCCCAAGGCTCAATGTTAGGGGCTGTTTTATTTACTATCTATTTGAATAAGTTATTCGTACTACAAAAGGATGGGAAATTCATCAGTTTTGCTGATGATAACGTCAACGTATATGAATCTCATAAATGGTTTGACCTGAAAATAGTTCGGCTAATATTAATGGTTGGTTTGAGAGTAGAAATTTTTTTTAAAATTAATTTCAGAAAACCCGTTTTCCGTCATTCAGCAGCTTTGAGAACTCTCTTCCAAATTATGACTTCTCAATTTAAAACAACTTTATTATATATGGAAAGGTAATTTAATACCGAATCACAATTTTGGAAATTAATCCTTTATGAAAAATATGTAACACTGTATACAGATGCCTCAAAAACAGATCAGGGAAATGACTCAGTTATAACATCAGGCGAAATATTGGGATACAAGCTACCTCAAGCTACATGAATGTACACAGCAGAACTCTTTGCAATACTCTGAAATGGTACGAATAATCGCCTGGGTTGATGAGAATATTTTTTCTTCTGCAGGGCTAGGATTCTTTTGTGGAATGACGGTGAATTAAACATATACGTCTGACTGCAATTATACCCATTCACGTTTCGATATGACAATTCTCAATACAAAAATAGCAAACATTGATAAATATCAAACGGAACAAGTTTCCATTTTATGTTTCTCGGACCGTCGGTCGCCCGAGAGCAGCTGTCAGGATGACAACTCCTCTCAACCATGCCTTCCAAGATTCAGTTCATTTATAGGCGCAAGTAAGGGCAGAACCACCACAACTGCAAGCATTAATCTTCCTGAGAAGCCACCATGCTGACGAATTTCTGATATTAACTCACTCTTTGAGCGCTCTTAAATGTGTACAGCAACTATATACAGAGAATCCCATCATATTACTAATAATAAAAGTGATACTGATATAGATTCCGTCTCATATTGGAATTGCTGGCAATGAAAAACAGATGTAGCAGCCAAAGAGGCAATAAACGAGGATAGGTCAAGTATGATTACCAAAACAACTCCATCGGATATAAAAAAAGAAAGTGTCTAGAATCCCGAACACGGGCGCTTGAAAGAGTAAAAATCCGGAAGAGGTGTGGCCTAATGATTATTTTCTGTACCAGGTTAGGTTTGAGTATAAATTCGCCTCCGAAAGCCAAAGCGAAAAACACATATTATATACTTACTCTAGAATGCTAATCCCCTTGTCAAAAAGTGCAGGCTAGTCCGCAATTCGCAAGCGCGTCATTAGTGATTTTTGTAACAGGCCCGGTTTAAGTAAAATATTATGGTGCTTGTGAAGATTAACAAACGTTAATTCTGAATCTCGGAGAATAAGGTTGGAAACCTCATCGTGCTTATACCTGTTATTTGTATTTAGCCGATTTGAATATATATTTTCACATATTTATGATCCCGAATATTCAGCAAAGGCCATCAGAAAGTAGAATACGGTTATACAAAGCAGTAAAACGCAAAATCGTCTCCACAATTTAATATCCCATCTAGTGTTTTAGAATGGTGAAACGGTGACTGACCGCTATCAGATTGCCATCAAACAGTAGTACATGTTTCGGTCCTATATAAGACCATCATCAGCTAGGTATTCAAGAAATTCTACAATAAAGGAAGACTATGTAACTAAGGACAAACAATGTCAATATAAGATTACTTACATAAGTAAGTATGTAAGTAATCTTATATTGATTTTTTTTCTAGAACGATTCATGTCAAAATACGCAACTGCATTTAATATAAATCATTTGAAGAGATTAACATGCTATTTCTACGAGTATTTCTGGTTGTATTACCTTAGTACAATTTCCACAATGGGGGTGAATGAAAAAGTGAGGCCAGAAGCATTTTCCTTCATCAAAGAAAAGCACTTCCGTATTTACATTGATTTTATGATGCGATTCTGTGTATGTTTAGTACTTTTTGTAGGAATCTAGAACTCATAATATAAGCGGTGTGGTAGAAAGTTGTATCACTCGCCATGCATGCTTACACAGACACAGTATTGGTACTGCACTAGGTTTCAAATTATTCTATTGTCGTTTTCACATGAATCTTCATGAGGAAAATGTCTGCCACAAATTACAATTTTCTCACTCAAATGTTTCTACTGGGGTCTCTTCTTGAGAACAATAACCAAAAATCATGCCTTTTTTGTCAAGCTAAAATAACATTTAAGCAATTTTGAGCAAAGCATATAGGTACATAAAAAATTTCATTATCTGCCAAAAATGATTTATTTCAGGTATTTTTCCTTTACACAACACTAAACAGTTCATTGTTTATTTTTAAGAAGAAACGGCTTTATTAGAAATTGTCTTTGAAGGAACAAGATTAATGCAAATTCACGAAAGATGAAAGAATGACCAATGACAACAAACACCACACAAAACGACAAGCGAAAATCTGAAATTCTAAACACCGACTCTGTCTCTGAAAAGAGTGACAGATCTTAGTAACAAGTCTTCCTGTTGATGAAAAAGCACTGTTGCACGGTCATTATAATTACAGTAGCATAATTCGGAGTAATCTATCTTCAAAAGGTTCTTTTCGGTTTTAAAACGTCGTAAATGCGCTGTCAAATTTCTCTCTTTCAAATGACATGTGTTTTATTGCCTCATAACAAAAAACTCTGAATTGGAACACCAAATTATTTTCAAACTTGGCATTGATCTACCCAAACTGCACTGATGACGCGCATACGCACATCGTAAACGGGTCGCATACCTGGCATGCTTTTCGCCATGCAAGTTGGCGGGATTATCATTCTAGAGTAAGTATATAATATATATTTCTATGGAAAAACACCAATTTTGGATGTCAGGTTATATTGGCTAATAAACCAAACATTTTTAAGTTCGTGTGAATGTGGCTGTCTTCTCGCCAATATAGAGAAGGTGGGAGGTGCTTAGTCGATAAATCAAGCCCTCGGAACAGTGGTCCCTAACGGTGTCATTAAGCCAAACCTCTTCGGGATTTTTAGTTTTTCAGGCGATCCCGCGTTTGGAACTCTAGCCTCGTCCTAAAAACATTCATAAAGAGTAGGGTCATAGACGAGTGGCAAAGGGAATGGATGTAATCAAGTTCAAAACTAACCGAAATAAAAAAAAATTGTGAAATGCTGGATATACCTTCCAAAAACCAGGAAATATCAGGTGATCCTATGTCGACTTCGTATATGCCTTACCAAGTTTTCGCACGACTACCTTCTAGGACGTGATGACCAACCACTTTTTGATATGTGTGACACAAAAATAAACCCGTAACAACTCACCCAGTATAAAATTACTTGTGTGTATTATTTTGTTTGATCACATCTTCATTTTATAAGGTCGTATGAGAATTTTATTTTGAATAATGCTTGACTCATCCCGTATCTAACAATTTTTTTATTGAAAACCAGTCTAAAATTATTGTGTCATGGGTAAGCAATATTTGTCGCGCAAAACTCTTCCATTCAAGATGTTTTCCAACGTGCAATGTTACTTGAAAGAAATTGCCATTTTATAACTTCAACACCCTGTATTTCAAAAACTAGTCATATGATTGAATTGGGCCCATGTACACTCTTGTTCAGGAGGTCATATTCTACAACATACCAAAAATTCAGAAAAATAACCAGGTGACAATTTTTCCATAAGCTTGGTCCTTCCGGATACCGCAAAAACTATATGAAAATTGTAATGTTAAGAATCTCTTTTCACTCTCAATAAATATTAATATGTTTGATTTAATCTGAATTTAATACTGATTATGTGTTGTACTTAATGAAATGTAATATAATGTAATGTACTGTAATGTAATGTAATGTAATGTAATGTAATGTAATGTAATGTAATGTAATGTAATGTAATGTAATGTAATGTAATGTAATGTAATGTAATGTAATGTAATGTAATGTAATGTAATGTAATGTAATGTAATGTAATGTAATGTAATGTAATGTAATGTAATGTAACGTAACATATTGCTAATAACTCTAGTTGATGATGCGCTTATGCTTAAATTGAAAAAGGGGGAGAGCAAATAGAAATGGAAAACATAAGCATTAATTCCCAATCAGAATATACAACTTAGGTCGATTCAAATGTCACACAATGTCCAGCAGAGCAAAGGAAAACATCAAGAGTTGAAAGATGGTGAAGGAAGAGATGATAAAGAAAGTGATGATGAAGAATGATGAGGTGGATCAAGTTGAGGGATGAGGATGGAATGATGTTTTGACCTGTATTTCATCACGGTTAACAACTTTTGATTCGCAGTTGCGTTAGGTGGTAGTCTTGAATGTTAGTAAACTCACTTTTCCTTGCAAAGAATAACATACAACAATACTGCCGTCCTAAACAAGAAGGCAGTATTTTAAATTTTTGATATTTTCGGTTTTTCTCCTTCCAAAGGTTTTTTTACTCATCATACTGTACCTTAAGGCCCCTCTCAGACGATGAGATCGATATCGCGGTACAAGTCGCGAAACAAATATATGAGATTTATATGAAGTATCAACGTCTCCACACACGCTGAGAGGGATTCATGAAACATCAGTAGATAGCAACATCTACATTCTATCTGACAGCCAGAGCGCTATAACAGCTCTGAACTCAATACAGATAAAGTCAAAGCAAGTCTGAGAATATCTTCAGAGCCTCAATGAACTGTTAAAACGCAACAAGGTTACACTTTGGGACATAGGGAAATTGAAGGCAATGAAAAAGCATACCAACTTGCAAAGAAAGCATCCGAATCATAATTCACAGGTCCAGATCCAGGTTTGGAATTAGCAAAACCCGATGCGGAAACCCATTCAATGAGTGGAAGAAATCAAAACACCAACCATATTGGGACCTAATCGAAGGGTATCGACACAGCACAGCAATGGTGAGGCACCTGAGCCAGACACTGACGGCTGACACACTCAACCTCAACAGATCTAAGATGCACACGATCACTTGCTTACTAACCGGACAATGCGGCCTTTGGAAACACCTACAAACTATGGGAATAAATAGAGAAACCATTGAGTGTAGACTGTGGTGACGAGGAAGAAATCGTCTCTCACATCATCTTCGAATGCGTCGCGCTGCTCAACATGCGCAACAGAGTATTCGGACAAATCAACCTAGAAACACGCATGAATCTGAAACACCTAGTAAATCGATAACTAAACCTGGTGAAAAACTTAGGCCTAGTCAACTAGGAACCACTGACGACAGAATAATACAACAGACCCCAGCTAATCTCAGTGTTAAGGGAAACCTCAGAGGTAAATCCGGTATCTCGCTTGTTAGCCTTTAACCGTTTTTCGACAGCTATACAGATGGTGATACAAAGTGATACTGATACCGTGATTCTGATACAACCACACAGACGATGCAATCTGAATCGCTACTACTTATCATGCAACATGTAGCGATCCCGATCTCATCGTCTGGGCCTTTAGAAAGCCTGAAAGCCATAAAAACGAGCGAGATACCGGGTTGACCTTAGGGGTTTACCTTAACACAGACCAGCTGGGGTCTATTGTATTGTTCTGTAGTCAGTAGATCCTAGTTGAATAGGCCTGTATTTCTCACCAGGTTCAGTTATCTATTTACTGGGTGTCCGGATTCATGCCTGTTTCTAGGTTGATCTGCCCGAATGTTCTGTTGTGCAGTGTGTCGCACTCGAAGATGTTGTGAGAGTCTGTTTCCTTCTCGTC
Organism: Chrysolina oricalcia; assembly: GCA_944452925.2. NCBI lineage: Eukaryota > Metazoa > Arthropoda > Insecta > Coleoptera > Chrysomelidae > Chrysolina > Chrysolina oricalcia. The sequence continues at coordinate 11,972,263 of OX101818.2, read as the reverse complement.
ACCACAACCTATACTTCACAGTTTCTCTATTTATTCCCATGGTGTGTAGGTGTTTTCTAAGGCCGCAGGATCTGGTTAGTAAGCCGGTAATTGTGTGTGTTTCATATCTGTTGAGGTTGAGGGTGTCAGCCGTCAGTTTTTGACTTAGGTAATATAATTCCATAGTTAAGATACGTTAGCATCTCTTGATGTAACAACTCCTAGCAATCGTTTCGTTTTTCAAGCAGAAGAACCAAAAATACCTAGTGTCCTCTGATTCCGTTTCGCCTGACCTTTGATCAAACGAGCGTGACTCGAAATTCTGGCACGACAGATACATATCCGAGATACGGGAACATAATCTGAAACGTAAAAATAAACTGCCAAGAGCACTCGACCGTCTAGAAGGGATTTTTAAGAACTGGAAAAGGTTATATGTACGTTCAACAGGGTCGTTAGAAGCAAATGACGATCGATATCAGCACTGAAAGGACGGAACGACATGACACGATAACATCTGGGTCAGCAGCGAAAATTTTTCAACCTCGCCGTTATGAAAGTTTCAGCTTCGGCGTCATGGAAAATTTTTCAATTAGGATTCCGGGAGTTGGCTTTTCAGGCCATTAAACGAATCTTCAGAAAATTCCGATTACTTTGTACAATGTAGGTACTCGGGCTATTTTAAGGTTATACAGGGTCATGCAACATGCAATAGTGTCAAATATTCTGTTAAAATCTTTGCAAAAAATTACATTGTTTACCATTGATATGTTTTCTGATAATGAATAATGATGAGTAGAAACATACAAATGAAATATTTTGATTAAATTTTATTTTACGAAGCTTTAGTGGTCCTAACAAAAGAAGGGTTTTTAAAAATATCCGTCAGGATACTGTTGATCTACTGGAGAATTTCAATGTTTGTTTCCAAATCAGTTTTGATTCAGAGATAGTAAAATGTAATGATTTTACTTCTGACTTGAAAGTAGTAAATATGTAAGTTCCCCAGGGGTCCATTCTGGAACCAACATTATTTTCCATATACGTTGAAGATCTGTTAGAACAATAGATTTTAAAAATGCCTAGAGTCAGATGGAAACTCTCAACGATATAGTCTTAATCGACACCGATATCACATGCTCTGATTCCACTATTCTTCTAAGTCTTATCTTGCAAAGTAATCTGAAATGGAAAACTCACTTGAATGCATTCTCAACAGTGTAGCAGAAGTATTGTTGAAATTCTTTATTTTGGTTGTTTCCACGCAAATCTGAAGTAAGGTATAATGCACTAGGAAAATTCTACTGAAGACTTCAAAAGTCTGCCAATTCAAACAAAGATCTTCCTATTGTATAGGATATTAGCAATGAGCAGTCCTCCGGACATCTTATGCCTCTTGTCATAAGCTCATTGTGACCTACAGTTTTCTTTTTCGTTTTATATATGGTCTTGACGATCGTGGTCATGGGTATTGCTTGGTTGGGCTTCCGGCGCTGAGATGGCGCTCGCAGTTTGGAGTTAATCCACTGTGCGGGCGCGATCTCAGTTTCGGTCTTTAAATGGGTTTGGTTGTCGATTCATTCGTTGCAGTCATTAGTTATTGACTGCTAGACCTACCCTATACTGATGAGGAGCAACACTCCGAAATCGATATATAGGTGGTCCGAATGTTTCGATGAACATTCCCATGCAACCAAGCAATTGCAGGAACTCTGCACGGAAATTTCATCAGAGGTAATTCAATGTTCGTCGTGGCATTAGCCAGGAAAGTAGTTGTTTTCTGATGGATTTTCGACCCAACTTCTCCTCCGGACATCCTATGCCTCTTGTCATAAGCTCATTGTGACCTACAGTTTTCTTTTCCGTTTTAAAGATCTTGGTATTTATCTATAAAGCAGTTTGCTTCGTTTTCAAAAACAAAAATTACTTTGCATTGGAAATGGTTCAACATACTTAAGGAATGAAGAAGAAAAACAGATTTCTACCGTCCAAACATTCCTCTGCTCTATTGATTACAAGCCTGGGTCAATTTTGGAGGGGTCATGTGACCCAGCATGAATTATATTTAGAATTATAGTACCATACGAAAAACATGCTTCAGTTGTGAGCGGTGAAGGTGAGTACGAAGGTAAAAAAAAACTTTCCACCGTGGGGAGACATTTTTCTACAAAATAATTTTGTAAGGCATTTTTCAAGATGATAGGTCATCATAAAAAAATAATCAAATATGACCTACTGCCGTACAAAAAAAAAACGGTACTGAAAGCCAGGAAAATTTCTTTTTCCTTAAATTGTCTTCCTCAATTCAGGTGATTCATTACTGTACGGCATTTGTATATTTGAATTTGTGTTACTTAGTAGAATAATTCTTCAGCAACGCCGTACAATATTTGCCGGTACAAGGGCGAGGAGCTCGGGAAAAAATTACTATTCAGACCTGTATGGTTCAAGATCATCGTACGGCATCGATTCCACAGTATATTCAACATATAAAATGATTTTCAGAAATTTTGCTGTCGAAAATTAGGCTTAATATAGTATCAGAACCCCTTCCACTCCAGTTACAGCTTGCAAAGCTTATTCGTCATACCAAATATGTAATTTGTTGAATTGATAATGGATGCATTTACGTACCTACCAGCAATATGTAATTTTTGCGAAAAAAAAGCCCTTCTGAAAATTAAAAAAATAAAAAATTTATAAGAATAATATTTAAAAAAAGCAAAAAATATGGTATTGTACAGTACCGTTTTTTATTTATTTTTTGGATTGGGAGGGGGGATAATTATTGGTTTCAAGGAGATGAAATGAATGTTTCAAATTGTTTTAAATAGCCATTGTCACACCGTTGCTTCATGGGCTGTGCGCTTTCCGTATGTGGATCTTCTGGTACCCAGACTACTCAGTCAAAATATTCATACGTGGATATCCTGATGTGTAAAAAAATTACCTGCATTTAGGGGTTGAATCTTATATGGTTCAAAGAGAGATCATAGATTTCTGTACGGCCACCGAATTTAAGACATAATGTGACTAAATATTATTGTTTCACGTGATAGACGGCTATAATTAATGGAAATAGATGAAAAAATAAAATAAATTTTTTTTAATTTCTCTGTGATTTATTAGTAGTAATTTTTAAAACATCATTTCTTTTTAATCTCTCAAACATCTTTATACAAAAAAAAATTAATCCGTACATTTTTACTTTGGGGATTTTTCACATCTGATAAGATTGTGCGTTATGTTTTTACGAAATATTAGCGTCATTGATTATTGTACGGCATTCACAAAATTTCTTTGGAAATATGAAATAACAATTGAAAATTACAATGCCGTTCATATCAGATGGAACATACGATACGATACTCTGAAAACGGGTAACTTGAAAATTCGTGCTGCTTTTTCTCAGTTCAATGTACATTACTCTACTGTACATTACAATCTTTTTATTTTACGTTTTTCATACTTTGGCGTTTTTTTTAATAGCTACCCATCTTTTAAATACTTACAAATAAAATATGTTTATGTTGTAGGAAACAAATTACCTACCGTAAAATTAAGCTTTCCAGAGGAAAATAAATTTTCCTGGGATAGTCACAATCTCCATGAAAATGTACGGCATAACAACAAATGACATTGTATCATAAAATAGTATTCAGATCATTGAATTTGGTGTTGTATCAATTGGCCCCAACTCTACAAGTTCGGAGTAGGGGGTTGCGTGAGGAGCTCCTCGCCACTGTACCGGCTAATGTGTACGGCGTTGCTAAAAAAATATATACGTAGTTATAAAAATAAAGATAAAAAAATCCTGGCTCTCAGTACCGTTCTTTTTGTACGGCAGCAGATCCTACTTGATTATTGGCCAATAATCTGTCATCTTGGGAAATGTCGTATAAAAATCTTTTATCGAAAAATCTCTCCCAATGTTGTGAAGTTCCTTTTACCTGCGTAATCACTTGCACCGCGCACAACTGACGGCACAATGCATATAGGAGTTGTTTCGTATGTTACTATAATTCTGAATATAATTCATGCTGGGTCAAATGACCCCTCACAAATTGGCCTGGGCTTTGTAGTCTATACAGGGTGATTCAAAAGTACTTTGACAAACTTCAAGAGGTGATTCCTCACAAAGTTCTAATATGAATTGTCCAAATAAATATATGTCCGGAAACGCTTCGTTTCCAAGATATAGGGTGTTGAAGTATTATTTTTATTTTCGTTCGTTTCAAATAACTTTTGAAATACTGAACTTAATTAAACGAAACTTGGTAATAAGATGTTTTTGAGGTGTCGAATTCGAACCTGAAGTTATTATTGCTCGTACTCGTAGGCGGCGCCACCAACACGTCTTTTTCTTTTTTGAAGATTCATACCTTTTTTGAGTGTTCTTCTAGCACATTTTTCAGTAAAAAAATCGATTCCTCTATCATATCTACGTAAAAAAGCTACCCTTGTTACAAGACGCTGTAAGCAACCGTTTTCTAGATATTAGGACTTGAAAATTTCAAGTGGATTATTTGATAATCTATGCATGTAATAATTATTACCCTTATTTTGCATTTGCATTTGCATTCATTTGACGTTTAAGTAAGCAGTTTTTGGTTTTTTCGTAGGGGGCGCCACCTATTCTATTACTTTTTACTCGCTTGAAGAGGTCATTACTGTTGGGTACGTTCCTTTATGACATCCTTAAGCAAAATAGTAATTTAATAATAATAATTCAATAGTAATAATTAATAGTAATAAAATTTGCAAGAAATGTCAACATTTTATTTCAGGAAATTTTGAATATGTAGAATAAACTAAAATAAACGAAACTAAATTGTATTCAAATAAATTGTTGAAAGTGTCCACCTTCAGCGAAGATACAGGCAGTCAGTCGTCTAGTCATTGAATCTCGTACCCGCTCAAAAATTATTGGTGTGTTCCTTATTGTTTCACATGCGTCTACTATTCGAGGAAGATCTTATCCTCGTTCGCTACTGGAGTTTTATAAACTAGTGACTTCAAATGTCCCCAAAAATAAAAATCTATCGGGTTTAGATCTGGGGACCTTGGTGCCCACGGCTGGTTAGGTTCTTCTACACCCCTACGAGCGGTGCGGAAGAAAGAAAGGACCTATCAAGTAATTATCAATTATTGCCGCCCATACATTTACAGAAAATTGATACTGATAATGCCTTTCACTAACTGCATGCGGATTTTCGAGAGCCCAAACATGGTTGTTATGAAAGTTTGTGATAGCATTTCAGGAGAAGTTTGACTCGTCCGTGAAGAGTAAATATCTCAAAAATTGAGGATTTCCAGCCAATTTTCTCAAAAACCACTGACACATAGTAATGCGTTGGGGAAAGTCTCGTGGCAAAAGAGCTTGTACCCTTTGAATGTGGTATGGATAAAACTGTTGATCGTGGATAATCCTCCAAACTGTGGACTGAGTAGAATTGACAGCTTCAGCCATTATTCTTGTACTTGTTTCTGGATTCTCCTCGGGAGCGTTCAAAACAGCTTCTTCCAATTCTGGGGTTCGGACTGCTCGTGGTCTTCCAATAATATCAGCTGCCCTCTTAAAGCTACCTGTTTCTGCCAAACGACGGTGGAGACTAGCAAATGTTGGAGCTGAAGGCAGTACACGATTAGGAAATCGCTCCTGGTAAATACGTCTTGCTTCGCGCGCATTGCCATCCGCAAGGCCATAAACGGAATCCATATCGGCTAAATGAGCATTATTGTTTAAATAATCCATTTTTTCAAAATTAGTGTTTTCTACTTCTACTTACGGAAACTTCAACAAAACGTTTAACTGTCACAAAATATGTAATTACCAAAACTACTTACTTAAACGTCAAATTCTTTTCCAAAGCATTCTTGTGAAAAATGCAAAATATTGGTAATAACTTCAACATGCATCGATTATTAAATAATTGACTTGAAATTTTCTAGTCCAAATATTTAGAAAACGGTTGCTTACAGCGACTTTTAACAGGGGTAGCTTTTTTACGTAGATATGATAGAGGAATCGATTTTTTTACTGAAAAATGTGCTTGAAGTACGCTCAAAAAAGTTATGAATCTTCAAAAAAGAAAAAGACGTGTAGGTTGCGCCTCCTACGAGTAAGAGGAATAATAACATCAGGTTCGAAGTCGACACCTCAAAAACCTCTTATTACCAAGTTTCGTTTAATTAAGTTCAGTATTTCAAGAGTTATTTGAAAAAAACCAAAATAAAAATAAAACTTCAACAACCTGTATCTTGGAAACGAAGCGTTTCCGGACATATATTTATTAGGGCAATTCATATTAGAATATTGTGAGGAATCACCTCCTGAAGTTTGTCAAAGTACTTTTGAATCACCCTGTATATCGAAAATGTCTGTATTATAATGGCTGTGTATAATTCAATGCTCTTTCTAAATTCATAATAGGCTCGGAAAATATACTTTATGCAGATCCGAAAGAGAAATGAAACATCTGTTATTCCCTAAAAAAATTGTATTGATTCTTAATTATTTTCTAAGTCAAATGTTTTTATTTTATATGTGGACCTGTATTTGCCATAATTTTTTTATGTCTACACTTTAGTAATATTATTATAGTAACATTGTCACATTAAAAATTGTTGTTATTTCCGTCAACCGGTTGTACCCCTCAGAAGTCCTCGACAGACTTCTGTGAGCTAGGAATGACGTAGCCCTTATCTTTTAACGTGTGATGCCATCCATTAGTGATACGTTAGTGAACTGTATAGCAGTTCTACTGTAGTTGTTTAGGTATAACGATTTCGAAACAGAAATTGGCAACGCATTTCATTTTACTGTCCAATTAACTATTGTTCCATGCCAAAAAACACGCGGACTTTTAATCTGTTGCGAACTTTTCGAAACAAGACTAAAAAAAAAATCATTTCGTTGAACAAGTACAATGTTGATTTTGGTGTATTACGTGGTTGTAGTCTCCAAAATGCTATTTGCAATGTGATTGAAGATAAATTAAAAGAATATTCGACGTCTGATTTAGAAAAATAACTAGTGTTTCTAGATGTTTCATTCAAATTCATCGAAGGTTCACAGAATAATTTGCTATGCTTCGATCGCATACTAGGTGCGTAACAATACACTCATATCCTCGCCTCTCTCAAAACTTAGAAAAATTAAAAATTCAAAATTTCTAATTTGTAAGTGAATATTTAATTCCTCTGGTTTACTTCCTAACCTCGAATCGATATTTTCATCTTTCCTTTTGCTTGTGGGTTGTGGGGTGAAATCTGCATACCTGCTGCATGATTTCTATAAAAATAACAAGCCATCTTGCCGAATTTTAAAAATGTCTTCTTCATCATCGATTGGTCCCATGTATAAAAAAAAACATAGATTCTATTTCCGGCGTGCATCAACTGGCACAGGTCAAATTTCATTCTACTGCAACGGAGGCAGTCTCAATAACACAATCCTCGAAATTCTCATCACGCTTTTCCAAACGTCTTCTTTCAATAGAGCCAAATAATGGAGACTTTTTCATCAACGGTCTCCTATACTGACCTACTTGCGTTCGTGTCTTGTCTTTGAGCTCTTCTAGTGCCAATATTGATTCTCATTTATTCGTATATAAGAAATGTGCCAGGGACGAACTGAGTAATTTTAAATTCTGTAATTATGGATTTCATAGGTAACCTCGATTTTCGAATATTTATAGTGAGACAGTACACTGAGAGAAAATATTTGTTGAAACTGATGACTAGCGAGGACACGAAAAAATATTGTCGCTCCAAATATGCTTTTGAATACATAACGCATATATAAATGAACCCAAAAAATATTTTTGGAGTCAAATATCAATCACAGGCCACAACAATTTGCAATGGCGCAAGAAAGAAGTAATTTGAATTTTATCGACTTATCGACAAATATTTTTTATGATTAAAAAAATTAACAAAAAAAAAGATGGTCAAAGAGTTTTCCAAGAATCTATTAGATTTTTTTTATTTCGTTTTCTCGCCTATTGTTCTTTGAATAGATTCAAGTAAATTTTACCTTCAAGTCGAGTGAGATTTATTTGTATTTGATTTGATTAGCCATTTTTTCTGTCAAAACAATTTCACTTGCCTTGGCCTCTTCCTATATATACGAGCCCCTACACCAGTGCTTGTTTTAGAGAATATATTGTCATGGCCTTTGATGTGACTTTCCCATCTTGTATGATGCTGGTAGGTTGTAGTCATTTTGTCCCATGGCATCTCAGATGTGTTGATTTTTATGACCTCCATTGTATTGTGTGGCCAATGTTATTGCCCCACCATTGGCCCATGCACTTCAGTCTGGAGACTTCTATTCTCGTTTCCGCTCCGCTGCAATATGCAAATGCAGAGGAGCAAGGTTCAGTATCACTTTCAGGCTAATATCGTAGATGTGCTGGACACAGCACCACTTACCCGAGCATAGCCAGTCTTTGTAAACTAGCCAGTTCCTCTCTGGTTGTCACTTTTTCAACCTTTGAGCACCACAGCAGGGCTCCATATGTGATTAAGGGCCTCTCTACCGGGATGTATAGCTAAAGGGATTGTTTGGGTCAGAGACCCCAATGTTTGCCAAAGGAGCGCCTGACTATCATCAGTGATATCCTTGTAACCATTTCTTCTACATGTCTGTTCCAGGTGAGCTTCGAGTCAAGGTTAAACCTCAGGTATTTTGTCTCTACTGCCGTCTGTAGGCTTTATCCAAAGATTCGAATTATATAACAGAGCTCTGTTATATAATAGGACTCTCCAGTGAGGGAATCATCTTGTAGCTTCTATCTCCATTCTGTCTCCAAATAGGTTGGCCTGTAATACCCTGCACACGCTTCTTTCCCTGAGAGCTGATGTGATAGACGCATACGTTGTGTTATCAAATGTCTCTTCTACGCCAAGAAACGTTGTGAGCGCAATCTCTCTATCTGAAAGAGATTTCTTAATCCTGCCGACTAGGCCTCCTGACAGGATTTTCCAGGTTTATTGGCGTGTTGGTACTCTAAGAAAATTCGATACATTTCATTATTATCTTGGATATTCCTGTCCACTAGTTTTTCCTTCGTTTTGAGCATGAACAGTGAGAGGCATATTGGTGAGAATGTCTTAGTTTGGGCTTAGGATAGATTTCCTGCTTCGGTATGAAGACCACTTTGGACCTTCGCCAGGTGTAAGGTATGTTTCTGTAGGCCAGACTCGCCCTGATCAGTCTGGAAGGAATCAGGAGGTCTACCTCTCGTTGTAGTCAATGAAGTAGTCAATAAAACAGAAAAGTAGCTCCAGCAAGCAAGGCCGGGGAACTTTATCATTTATATTATGGTCTGATTCTATCCAAAATTGGTACGTAGGAATTTTTGGGATCAGAGATTGAGTGCTTACGAGTTCTTCCAAGTTCTTGCGAGTTCTTTTGAGTGATCGCCACTACTTCAAAGTGCTCGCTAGTACTTTCCACGAGCAATAAGCACTAATCTCTTATCTGGGAGCACCAAGCACTATGGACTGATTTGAAAGAATGATGGGTCAAATCTTGCACTTCAATTCTGTGAACAACTTTCAGTAACCCAATGATTTTTAATAAACGTTGATTGGTTAATTGTTTAATTTTCTCTTATTTTACCCTCGAATTGTTTATATCCTATTGAGTGCCCTCAAGGTTTAGGACCCAACCTGGTTCCACCTGATAACGTCCTCTCTGACTTCCTGGTCAACAGATCCACTCACTGACTCACTGTCTCAAGGGAAGAAGACCCCAAAACTGTTTCGAATGTTTACCACTAAATAGAATCCAAGAAGGCTGGCAAACGACATCAACGCCTTGCAAGATGTCGATTGGAATTTGTTTCTCGCTAAATTCAGATCTATAATCCGTAGACAGGTTGTTATAACTATTGTTCATTGTTGTGCTTATCCCCATACTTTAATTTATAAATAACATATCATACTAAGTGCTTGTATACACATGTATATTTCTTATAAGTCATCCTTGTAACTGGGCCACTAGGCCTGTTAGGATGAAATAAATAAATAAATAAATAAATAAGCACAAAAGGGCTTAGGCAAGCACTAAGTACAGAAAATAATTTTGTCTCAACAACTGAAAAGCATTGAAAAATCTGTCAATTAAATGTCGAAACGTTGGTAATTCTGTAATAGACTACTTATTGTGTTCTATAAATAGTTTCAAAGTTAGGTTGAAAGAAAGGTTGCTGTGAGTTCCTGTGAGTGAGTTCCTGTGATTGTATATCTAACTAGGTTTACGAACGTGTTTTTTTCTTTGGTGATTCTATATATTTTTTGTTCATTTGTTTTGAGGTTGAGTGGAAGAGCAGCTTTATTTTTTGTTATAATCATTACTTTTCTATGTGTATATTTCAAAGCTATTATGCCACACTTACATTATTTCCATAAAAATGTAAATAATTGAAGATTAACATTAGGTATTTATTATTATATCCCGCAACCTCAAACCCAAATTTAATACAAAATCGTGACAAGTGGCATCATTGCTATCGGTGGAAAACATTTCTCTAAAGATTTCCAATGATGCATCGCTAGTATGACTTTCCAATTTAATTTTTCCTTGTTGGGGTCTACTGGAGCAATGCGGGCGGCCGGAAGTGGTTCAGAAGTCCTATCAATTAGGTTTCCCCCCAATATAATCGAAAAAGTTCCACACAATTCTTCATACATCATTTCGGTCTTAATAGTCTAGTCAACACGTTCTAATCGGTGTTGATTAGACTAAAAGCTCCTAAAAATATAATGGATTCGAAATGAGGTGAGAAAAATGTTTTTCAATGATTTTACTTCTTACCTTTCTAATAGATTCCAATCTGCGCACTACAACGATTGTCAGTCAGAGTTCTGAATTATTAAACATGGAGTACCTCAGGGGTCTATCTAGGTCCCCTCCTTTTCATATTATATATCAACGATATATCGAAAAACTTGTTACCGTCATCTTGTATGATCTTCGCGGATGATGTAACAATTTATGAGACACACATTGATAGGGAGTATTTATCAAACTCAATGGTATCAGCTGAGCAAAGAGTTGAAAAATGGTTTGTAGATAGATAGATAGTTTATTTTACTATATCATATACATATGTACATTTATAGCAGGTCATTGTTTTTCAATAGAAGAATAGAAATATGATTAAAAAGTAATTTAAATCACCATTTCACAATTAGGTACAACATATAAAATTAGAAAAAACATAAAGGCAAAAAAAAATATACCAATAGTTTAAAAACCAGTTTACAATATAAAATATAATATATATATATATATATATATATATATATATGAAAATAGGTAATTCGTGACTGACAATAACTGTAGAATTGAAAATATCTTGAGGTTGCAGTCTGATATTGGATTTAAAGAAAACTCTTTGTCATACCCAGTAGAGTTACTTGATTGTTTCTCATCATTTTTGAAGTTGATTGACATTCATTTAAAATTTTATCTGTCTAATATTTTTATAAACAACATTCTTTTTTTGATGCTAATTTATATTTTTACTCAAGTTATGTAAGTAGATTCAATATTTTTTTTCTGCATTTATTAAATTGTCCTTTTGTAGTTGTCCTGAGGAAGGAAATAAACATTTCCGAAAGCTTGGCAAGATGACAAAGAGTTTTCTTTAAATCCAATATCAGACTGCAACCTCAAGATATTTTCAATTCTATATATATATATATATATATATATATATATATATATATATATATATATATATATATATATATATATATATATATATATATATATATATATATATATATGAAAACTAGAAGTTCGGGTTGAACCGCGTCTGGAATTTGTTGAAATTCGACGTTTCGGCTCCGATTTTGGAGCCATTTTCAAGAATAAGAAGGATAGGTATAGTGAGGAAACGTGATTCTACACTGAGGTCTCAGTCTGCCTACTCCTCAGGTATTATCGCGTTAGGATTTTCTGACTTGACGTCGGGGTCTCAATCTGCCTACTCCCCAAGTCTCGTCACTGGCTCTCTCTAAGGTCTCAATCTGCCTACTCCTTCGAGAGAACTGAGGATTTGCGGGTTGTGGACCTATATTTATACTAGGTTTAATGACCGTCTGGGCGGAGCTGGCGCGTGATGAGCTTTGTGCGGGAACTGGGTTGGCGCTAGAGCTGTGTGTGGGAACTGGGTTGGCGCGGAGTGAGGGGATATGAGCAATGAGAGGCTTCCAGGTATTGGGAAGTCTACGTCCATCGTCGCGGTTCAACCCGAACTTCTAGTTTTCAAATATCTGACCGCGGAAACCTATCCGAACACATATATATATATATATATATATATATATATATATATATATATATATATATATATAAACATAAAACGGTAAGTATTTCTCAAAGGCAAAAAGTCGCACCTGGAATTCCTTCGAGGTACTCGTCGACAGAATAAAAACTGTTATTTACCAAATGCGATTTGATAGTTCATTTGAACTTATTAACACTTAACATTTTAATTTGATGAGGTAGTGCATTATAAAGATTAATATTGAGAGAATTTTTTTGTGCAATAGAAAGCCTATCTCTAGGAATTCTGATATTATCAGAGTTCCTAGTGTTATGATGGTGGATGTCAGCATGTGTGGTAAGGTTAGATGATGTTTTATGAATTACAAACAAATTTAAGCATAACCCTAATGAAACTCAAAGAATTCAGTTTTCAACAAACCCTCACAACAAACCAGATGATGAGGTGAAACTTCTGGGTATTACTTTGGGAAAAGTAATTAAAATTACAGGAAAAGAATATATAACGAAATACTGAAACATTTTATTTAAAAAAATTTATAACACCTCACACACAATATTGCAGAGCGTTCACTTGATTTGTGAGGTAACAAACTTAAATTAAAATCATAAATAGTGAAAAAGGAGCTCCAGGAGTTTGGACTTTTTTACTGGAAATGTCCTACTCTTTGAAAATCTTTTGAATTACCAGCAAAAAAGTAAATTTCTTTTTTTTGTCATTTCAATTTGTTAATAACAATTGCAATTTTTTATGTGCTGTAAACTCACTGAAAATATTTTTTCTACAAATCATTCCGAATCCAATGAGCTGTAGTTCATATTTTTATGTTCAATTAACACCAATATGATTTTGTTGACCAGACTATAAGATAAAGCTCACAGTACGTTTCCAAATTGTTATACTGTATATTGTTTTACATGAAATTATGCCCAAGAGAGCAGCAAATTTTCCTTTGAAAAAAAATAAAAAACCTTTCTTTATGAAATTAAATTGAATTCCACTCCCCTATTTCGTTTATCGCAGTAATACCTTCTGCAAAATAAACAGGTTTCCTTATTTCAACGACAAAACGGTTTAAATGACTAACTCAACTCATTTCATGGTTAATTCAACCACTTCCGAGATGAGATCTCCAGAAAAGCACTGTTGATTCAGGTTATTACTGGAGTGACAAAGCCCATGTAATTTGTTTTTGGAGTCTTCAAAGTGTGGTATTTTAATTAATGGTGATAATTAATCATTACATTATAGTTGACGATTTTGTTATACAGGGTGTTCCGTAAAGACTACGTCAATTTTAAGGAAAATGTAGATCAAAGGATACCTTATCTGCTATGAGAAATCTCGTATTCGAGATATTTGTTTTTTAAGAAAATATTGAATTTTGGCCTCTGTCAGTAGTTTTTTCTGTGCGAGTGGTATAATTTCACAATTTTCTGATTAACTTTTTTATTGAAATATTGCTGAAGGATTATTCTACATTGAAAACATTTTCCGAACATTTCACCAGGGGACTGTGAGAAATGTTTTTATGGAAAGTTTTTTTAGTAGATTTTTTGGTTTATGAAGTTTAACCCATCGTAGTGAAACCAACATATCTGGGCTACTGCTGCACATTGTATTTCGAAGGTCTGGAAGTAATCACTTCGATTGTTGAAATGTCTTTTATCAAATGATCTATGTAAATTGGTGATTTAATGATCGTAAAAATCACTTAAAATTGAGAAAAACCCACAAGTTGCTCTGAATCATAATTTTCTCAATACAGGGTGTCCGGTAAACCATAGATCATACTTTAGCTGGTGATTAACAAGTTCATAACCTATCAGAAAATCACAACTTGACCTCAGTAAAAACCTCACGGTTTTCGAGATATTGGAACTTTTATAAAAAAAATATTTTCCTATCTCAGATCATTCTTTTATGTTCCAAGCAAATAAGGAGAGTTTCATGTTAATTCTTATTTTCGATAAATATTACTGAATAGTAGTTCTAACTATCGTAGAAGGCAGATTTTCAATAGCAATCATTACGGTCTACAAAAAAAAATTATCCTCCGATTTGGATCCCTCCAGTTTTTTATTATGAAACTTTGAACTCTTTTTGTGACAAATTATTCTCCAACGAAAACCTGAAAATTGGCCTTGAAAATTTGCTCGTTTTGTCCATAGTCCAAAAATGTATAGAAGTTGCCATGAATCTTTTTTGAAAAAAAGATATTGCTAATAGAGTACGAAAGGGGGTATTTTACGGTGGATCACAAGGATTGAAGCTTCGTTCAAAATGGGTTTATTTTCTATTTTATCGAAGTGTGAGCTGCAATTCGTTGCTCTTTTATCTAGGCTGATCTGTCAGTTGAATGACAGGTCGTCAGAGAGTACACCGTGTTTTCGTGAGTTGCAGTATTTACCACATAATTCCTTATTGAACGTTATCGTGTATTGTTTTCTTTTTAGACTGTTAGTGTGTTTTGTGGATAGGATTTGATAGCTTGGCAAAATCTATTTGCAACAGTATCAAAATGCCGTACAGTCCACGTGAGTATGCCGAAATGCATTTTATTTATGGTGAATGTAGAGGCAACGCAAGGAGAGCTGCTGCATTATACCGTGAAAGGTATCCCAATAGGAATATACATCCTGATTATGGTGTGTTCATAAGAGTACATAACTCTTATACGGAGGGCAAGATTCCTGGTGCTCGAAACGGATCAGGCAGACCACGTCGTGATGACCTTGAAGATGAGGTCCTTGAAGAAATTGAGAATGATCCGTCCACTAGCGTTCGTAGTATCGAGAGAAGAACTGGCATAAAAAAATCAACCGTTCATGATATCTTGAAAAGACATCAACTGCACCCCCTCCACGTACAACGTGTTCAATCTTTGTTGCCAACAGATTACCCAAAACGAATAATTTTTTGTCGCCGTATGTTGAGAAAACACCTAGAGGACCCAGATTTCTTCAATAAAATATTATGGACCAACATCAATTTAAAATAAATCTTTGGACCGGCATACTGAATGGCCACGTGATTGGTCCGTTCGAGTTTCCGCAGACATTGAACTCCAAAAATGATTTGGAATTTTTGCAAATCCAGTTAACCCATCTAATGGAAGATGTGCCGCTGGCAGTCAGATAGACCATGTGGTTTCAACATGATGGGTGTCCTGCTCATTACGGCAGACAAGTAAGAGAATATTTAGATAGGACATATGCTCAGAGATGGATTGGGCGACTTGGGCCAATACTATGGTCGCCACGTTCACCGGACTTGAACCCGTTATATTTTTTTTATTGGGGATGTTTGAAGGAAAAGGTTTACCACAACCCAATCACTAGCGAAGGGGAACTACGGAACCAAATACGACATGCAGCCGAAGAAACCAACAATAACCCCAGAGCTCTGCGTTTGTTGAAAAGGTCGTTTTTAAGGAGATGTCGCGCTTGTATCAGAGCAGAGGGAAAATAATTCGAACATTTGTTGTAGTCTCTTAATCATGTACAAGATGAATATTGAGGTGTACATTGTTGTGTTGTTTTCATAAGAATCAACCTATTCTCATATAATTTTTTTTCATTAAAGTTCATTTAACTGTTATATCAGTCCAAGTACCTGTGTAAGATTTATCAGCTCATCAGTCGCTGTGATAAAATAATTGCAGCTCACACTGATAAAATAGAAAATAAACCCATTTTGAACGAAACTGCAATCCTTGTGATCCATCGTAAAATACCCCCTTTCGTACTCTATTAGCAATATCTATTTTTCAAAAAAGAATCATGGCAACTTCTATACATTTTTGGACTATGAACAAAATGAGCAAGTTTTCAAGGCCAATGTTCAGGTTTTCGTTGGAGAATACTTTGTCACAAAAAGAGTTCAAAGTTTCATAATAGAAATCTTGAGAGATCCAAATCGGAGGATAATTTTTTTTTTGTAGACCGTAATAACTGCTATTGATAATCTGCCTTCTGCGATAGTCACAACTACTATTCAGTAATATTTATCTAAAATAAGAATTAACATGAAAGAATGATCTGAGATAGGAATAATTTTTTTTTATAAAAGTTCCAATATCTCGAAAACCGTGAGGTTTTTACTGAAGTCAAGTTGTGATTTTCTTATAGGTTATGAACTTGTTAATCACCAGCTAAAGTATGATCCATGGTTTACCAGATACCCTGTATATTCAATAATTTTCAATAGAAGTAAAAAATAATGAAAGTGATATTAAAATACAAAATTAATTTTGTAGTGTGATTAGGAATTCAAATATTTTATTCTAAATAATTTAATACAAACTACTATTTATTGTAAAAATGATGAAAGTCGAAAATCTTGAAAATGTTGAGGAAATCATGATTCAGAAAGACTTTCCTTCTCAATTTTGAGCGGTTTAACTATCAATAAACCACCAAGTCGCATAAACCATTTGAAAGTAGACCTTTCAGCAATTAAAACGATCACTTTAGACCTTCAAAATAATAAAAAAAAACATTTTCGAAAAATTTACAAAACTTCTGAATTGCGAAAAAATCATGGTCAATCGACAAAAAAAGGCATATTCTTACAAATTTTCATGTGAATTGAATCATGCATACGTGAGAAAAAAATTAAATAGTGAAAAATCGGTTTTTCGCAATTTCGACGGTTAATTTGGGGTCACGTCGAAAAGCGTTGAACATAAAAATTTTAGATTTTTTCATTATTTACATTATTATTTACAACCCTTCTATCAAACATTGCGTTTCGCCGGAAATCGCAAAAAAACATTTTCAAGCCCTAAACTACATCCCAATTTCACCATTTTGAGTGTTTTCATGTTCAAATATTTTTTTCTCAACAACATTCTCCTGCTGGTCCTTGCATCCCCATTTTATAAATTTGTGTGTTTTCGTGTTTAAATGTTTTTTTCTTCGAAGTTCAAACCTCAACAGCATTTTCCACCCGGTCCTTGTCTGTTCCTTTTTTCATTTTCACAAAAATTATAAGCACCAGTCTAAGAGTATTTCCCCCTCAGTTTCCGCCAAACTTTCCTTTAATTTGTAACTTTCTTATAGAATAATCTCTATTTAATGATATAGTTTCCATTTCTTTCCAATAATTCAAAAATTAATAATGACACATCAAGCTATTTTTCAGATAATTATTCAGTATCAAAATGTGCAACTTTGGCCTAATTTAACCGACCTTGTATCTGGGAAAGTGATTTCCACCCGCAATGGTTTTAACTTCAATCAATAATTGTTAAATTAAAAAAAAAACATGGAGTGACTTTATTTTTATCATAAGTCAGCTAATTCTTATGCAAAAGACTTTCATCAGAACCAATTTGGAAGGTTTTTTATGTACTTTCAAAATTGCGTCTTGAGTTTTCCCCAAAAATTTCACCATATTAGAGTTATTTGAGATTGAAGGTTCTCAATTTTGGGGTTCCTCGAAAACAACCATCCTTCAAAGAGCAGTAACTCCGTCGTTATTGGGTTTACATAGGTTTTTCAGACACGAATCTCTTTGTTTTTTTATTAGCTACAATTTTGTTCAATACGATTTTTTCGATAAAATAATTTTTTATGAAAAAACGGTTGAAACGGTTTTTCCAAAGAAAAATACACAGTTTCGATCGCTAATAACTCGGAAAGTATCAACTTTACAAAATACTGTATAGAACAAACAACAAAGAAGTTGCTTTGAATTGGTCAATCTATCGATTTCCGTGAAACTGTTCCTTGGGGAACTCTGTATTCGAATAATTTTGAATCACTAACATGATTATTGATTTGAACAAGTTCGATTCTATAGTCAAGATAATGTTTCAATAACTCTGGTATTTTCCCACGAAATCTTATATTGTCTAATTTTTTGAGTAGATGCGTGAATGTAAAACTATATCAAAGACCCTTGGTAGGGCAAGAAATATGTTTATAGTTGATATCTTTTTATCCAGTGAATCATAAGTTTTCTGTGAGTAATCACAGATGGAATCTTGTATATATTCTTCATGAATCCAAATTGTTTGTTTGATAAAATATTGTATTTTTCTTAGAAATTTTCCATTCGACGTTGAAAATTCTTTCAAATATTTTTACTGTTTCTCAGTTTTTGGTCCCGATTCATAAATTGGTTTGATAACCCAAACATTCTTTCGGAAAGTGTTCCACCCGCAATTGTTTTCACTTCCATGAATACTTCTAGAGTTTTCACCAAAAATATTCGTTTTTACTTGTATAGTTGTCTACTGAACGGTTTTCATATTCTCCATCCTCCATTATTCAAAGGAGCCCTCGACGAGCTTGAGAATTGTCATTTCACGAGGAATGAAAATTCCAAGAGAGAGTTTAATCTCTACCATATCGTTCCACTCTCGTTCATATTTGAATATACACCAACTATATGACATCAATAAATTGCATATTTCGTGGAGATTTCATTGTGGTATAACACAAGTGATTTGTAATAGAAAAATAAGATATGGCTATTTTTATCCAGAAGGGTACGTTTTTGGCAAAATGTAGGTCAATTATTTTAAGAAATCTTCGAGTTTGCATTACCTACTGAACAATCCCAATCTTTTACGTGAGAAAATGTTACTTACACAATTATTTACCTAAAGTAAATTTATTCATCACTTGCTTTCCACCGACTATTGTAGGGTCATTTGTCAAAGAACAAGTCAAGATTGCACGAGCTCAATTTTGCCGGCAAATGTTGCGAAAACATCAAGATCCAGATTTTTTTTAATAAGATCATTTGAAGCGACGAGTCCTCCTGTACCAATGATGGGTACATGAATATTCATAATTTGCAAAGCTGGCATATCGTAAATCCACACGAGAAGAGAGAAGATAGATCACTTTATGGATTTAAGGCAATCTATGGACGGAAATATTCAATGTTTCAATTTTGGACCGTTCGAACTGCCGCCCTCAATGAACGCCCTCACTGAACGCCAACAATTATTTGCTGCCCATTCTATGTGCCACTGGCGCTGCGGTGTAACCTGTGGTTTCAACAAGATGCATGCCCAGCACATTACGATAGCCATGTAACAGCACATTTAAATTAACCTTATCACCACCGGTGGATCAGAAGAGGTGGTGAAATTTTGTGGCCCTCTCGTTCACCCGACCTAAATTCTCCGGATTTTTATTATTGGGGTTGCCTTAAGGACAAAGTGTTACTGAAACCCATAGACGATGGAGCCGAATTAATGGAACGTTTTGGAGTTTCTGCAGCGGAAATATCAAGACATACATTTGAGGGCAGTGAAAAGGTATTTTCTCAGTCGACACAGGGCCTGTATATGCGGAAGAAATCGCCATTTTGATCAAGTCCCATAATGATTATGAAAGCTCTTCATGTCATTAAAAATATAAGTACCTACCCTAAATAATAACCGTCAAATTATACTGTCAGAAACGTACCCTCTGGTTAAAAATAGCCATATCTTTTTTTTTGTGACAACAAATCACATGTGTTATACCATTTTGGAATCAACATAAAATAGGCAATTTAATGATGTAATGTGCAGCAGTAGCCCAGTACATTTTCGTTTCACTGCGATGGGCCAAACTTCTACCTAAACTTCCCAAAAAGAACGTTTCTAACAGCCCTTCTGTAAAATGTTCGGAGTATGTTTTTAATGCAGACGTTAGAATATAATCTTTCAACAATATTTGACATGAAAAATTTATTAGAACGGTGTAAATTTGTACCACCTGCACACACAAAATTGCTAAGAGAGCCAAAAATTCATTGTTTTTAGAAAAAACCTAATATCTCGAAAACGGCCAAACTTTCATGGTGGGTATTTTTTAATTGCAGATAGAGTATTCTTTGATCTACATTTTTCTCAAGTTGACGTGGTCTTTACAGGACACCCTGTACACAGTGCTGAAGGAAAGATAATTCCTATTGATATTTCATATTTGAGTAGTGTTATGTAGATACTATATGTATTTTAATAGTGATTCAGTTCCAAAATAAATTAATAATTCCATTTGGAAGCTCGATAAAAAGCTCGCCATCTTCACTGAGAGAACAGTTTGTTAGCAGTGAAGAAATATTCTTTAATGATAAGGTTGTCGTTTGATTCGGCTTGACAAACTATTCCGACAGAGGAGCCACCGGTTATTTCAATGAACATTTAATGAAGTATCCAGTCCTAGAAATGAAAAATTATGGTATCATAATCAAATTCTACTATTTCCGTAACTCATAGTATCAAATGATTATCTGCGAGTAAATGGGCAGCAAAATTTGAATTTGTTTTGCAGTTTATAAAGCAATCTCCATGTTCAGTTAGGCGTTTTTTAAAGGTTCTATCAGCTTGTCCGATATAGAACATTGGACAAGAACCACAAGTTGATTTATAAACTCCACTCTTTTCCAGTTTTCGTACTTCAATTTTATTATTTTTGATATGTCAACCCAAAGTATTATTAGTCTAAGAAGCAATATTAAGACCTTTGCTTCTTTAAAAAATGATCTTATTTGTAACTGCATTCTCCAAGATATTTTGAAACTTCTTTTGGTCTTTAATAGTAGGAAACACTTCTTGAATTGGTTTTCTTATTGATTCTTTGATCAAATACTGTCTATTAAAGAACTATTATAACCGTTGTTATCTGCCATTTCTTTATTGAAATTTATTGTACTTTGAGGAATGTTGATCAACCTATAATAATAATAATGTTTATTTTCAAAAGTATCAAAATACAAAATAGTAAAGTATAGGCATTGAACTGTAATATTATTACATTAAAATAATTACATAGGTGAAAACATAAAATTCACTTAAATTCAGTTAAAACATTGAAATAATCAAATGAGTAAAATATTAAAACTACAAAGCACTGTTGGTTTGTTTTTTGGTCAAAGTAGGGTATTTGCATCTTATTTTGGTAGGTGTGTAGTCATATTCAGGTAGACTGTCATATTTTGGTGTTATGGGGCTGTTTAAATTTTTGTTGTAGAAACTGTTGGCCTTCGAGGTTATTCAGTATTTTTCTATCTGTAGTGATCATTCATTGTTTTACATAGTATTTGAATGACGTATAACTTTTTGTCGATTTTAGGTTGTCTGGTAGTAAATTATAAATTTTTGGTGCAAGAAATTCTGCTGAGCGTTGGCCGGCTGTTTTTTCACAAGTCGGAGATTTCATATTTTAATTTTTTGTTCGAGTTTCATAGCGGTATTCGATGACTTGATTTTATTTTTATGGACATACATCAGAATTCGTTGGAAATTTTTTTGTCTGGTATCAAGAATAATGGTGTCTGAAAAGAGCTTGTCAATGGCATGGCCTATGTTCTTTTTCAATATTACTCTCAAGAGCCATTTTTGTGCGATACCCAAGTTGGGTATGTTATTTTCTGCTGCACATTCCCAACCTATGATCCCATAATACATCTGCGTTTGTACAAGTGCATAGTATAGCTTTTTTAAGTTTCTCATATCCAAAAATTCCACCAGGTACCTGAATTTCGTGAGTAGACCTCTCAATTTGTTTATCACTTGCTCGATATGTATGTATGTATGTATGTATTTATCAAAATATTATAAGCTGCAATCTTATGTTGGTAGAGATGGGTTGTGCTCCTTTGTATTGTAGTATCTGTTTGTGAAGGTTTATGAAAAATTGAAAATTCGTGTTTATTATTACATTTATTCATGGATGAATCTAGAAAATTTATGGCATTATCTTTTTTGAATTCTATTGTAAAATTAATTGATGAACAGAACTTATGAAATCAAAAAAGTTGTTGAGCTGTCTATTTGTACCTATAAAACACACCAAAATATCATCCACATATCTATACCAATATAAACAGTTGTTACTAATTCTGTTATTGTGTATTTGTGTTTCTATACTGTCCATGAAATGTATTAGCGAAACATTATAGTTATGTAGAGGCTAAGTAAAACTCGAAGTCATCTCCACAATCCACAATATATATTTGACCCCTAAGGTAGGGAAGGGTGGGCTGTTGTCAACACAGCTTCGGCAATAAATTGTCAAAAGTGTGGTTGTATCAACATGATACCATCAAAAACATGTTTTCGAGCATAGAAATACTCATCATCAGTTGAAATTACAGGTGAAACTGAAATAGCAAATATAAAAATTACAATTTTGAAAATGAGTTTATGAAAAAAATTTTTGAATGGACTTGGAAACCAAAATGGATACTCACATGGCATGGAGGCGTAGTAAAATTTAAATTATTGACTAAACATTTTTAAAAAACTTGAACTAGGCCTACCACCTATATCAAGGTGGAATGGTGGGTGACCATTCAATTGTATGGATAACCCACATTGAAAAGTTTGAAAATTAATATGAAATTTGCAACGACAATGTGCTCTGGCAATGGCTGTCGAAGAAAAAGAAAGCTGAGCGAGTCTGATTGTTGAAAATCGAAGTATATCGGTAATAAAAGATTGTTGACATTAGGTGCCATCTATCAGTGAAAAACGAAAACAAAAATAGAAATGTAAAGCAATGTTATAGGTGGTAGGCCTTACTGCGCCTAGTTCAAGTTTTTTTAAAATGTTTAGTCAATAATTTAAATTTTACTACGCCTCCATGCCATGTGAGTATCCATTTTGGTTTCCAAGTCCATTCAAAAATTTTTTTCATAAACTCAGTTTCAAAATTGTAATTTTAATATTTGCTATTTCAGTTTGACCTATAATTTCAACTGATGATGAGCATTTCTATGCTCGAAAACATGTTTTTGATGGTATCATGTTGATACAACCACACTTTTGACAATTTATTGCCGAAGCTGTGTTGACAACAGCCCACTCTTCCCTACCTTAGGGGTCAAATATATATTGTGGAGACGACTTCGAGTTTTACTTAGCCTCTATATACTGAAACTCCACTTCGAGGATGGACTACTTCCTTCACATTATAGTTATGTTTTAAAGAGAAACATTCTCAATTAAAACATGAATCCCTTCCAAGAGAGGTTATATTGTCCGATGGAAAATAGCGACTAAATTCCAACTTTCAGTCACAGATGATTCCACAACTGACTTTATGAACATCCTGGTCATATTTTCAATGAAATCAACATGCCATACCCATGACAGGTTTTATGTCAGAAAAATATTTTCAAAGTTTCACCGCAACTGACTTTATGAACATCCTGGTCATATTTTCAATGAAATCATTATAGTTATACCATAACCGTTAACATGGATTTTCATCAAGTATCGGCTAAACCTCAAAACTCCCAGATTGTTCTTATCCATTTTTTTAAACGATTTATATTTATGTGTTCATGTTTTTATACATTATTTTCTTTTGCAGAAACAAGCTATGTTAGTCCGTCAATTAGAAGAAGAACTACGAATGCGGATGAGGGGACCAAGCATAGAGCTGCAGCAGCAGATGGAGGCATTATATCAAGAAAACGAACACTTAACCAGAGAAATTGCCATTTTACGAGACACGATCAAGGTAATTTCAGACAACGCTATTTAATCTCCCAACTATCTACATCAGTTATGGACTAATTGTTGGAAGTTTAAAATGTACACGTTTCTCTATATTGTCTTCACTCGAAACTTCAACATGAATAACATATGGTAGTAAAATGTTAGAATAGTAGAAAAATTATAATGAAATTAGTAATAAGACTACGAATACGAAAAATCATAGCACTACTAGAGCGTTGCTCAACTTAAGATACAGTCAAAAATTAACAAAATTCAGGAAGAAAAAAAGGAAGGAGGAAAAGGAGGAAAAGTTGTAAATTCAATAAATAAAAAAGGACTTATACGAAAAATCCAGAAAAACACCACAGAACACTATTGACTTCCTGGACCATATCACCCAAACTATCTTATAAAACTAACAAAAATCAACTTCTATATAAACAAATTTCATCAACACATTTTTACACCAAAAACCTATGGAAAACATTAAAACTATATACACCTCTCGCGAAAACAACAATATAAAACAATTCAAAAATAAAACAACACCACGAGAGATCAAAAAGAAATTGCGAATGAATTTAGTACACTGATGGAAATGTGTTAGTTTGACATTTGTTGTTGTCCCAGTGAGTCCACTCTAAAGCTGCAGTTAAATTCTCATCAAGAGATAATTAAAAAACTAACAACAATCGTAGAGTGGAATTTCACAATATAAATTATTGATTAAACACCGACATGAAGTACAACTAACACTTTGGAATGAGCTGAAGTAACATATATTCATTGAAGAAGTCACTTTACCTCGATATTAGATTCTCATCATTCACAAGCTAAAATGCCAAGTAGTTTTCACTCACTATGAGCGGTTGATTCCAATGTAGATTAAAACACGTTTTTCATTAGTTAATGTATTCAACACACTTTCAGTTCTCAATTTCCACATTGAATTTTGTGAAAGTTCACTTTGATTTGATGTAATTTTTACTCGATATTGTATTAAAACTTTCCGTCAATTCCATTGTTACCAACCTGACAACAGAAATGACAGATATTCAGTAAACAAAACAGCGTGAATTTGTTGATTTTGTATTTGCTAGAAAAAGCTACAATTTGTTGATAAAAAACTGTTTTCAATGAAAAAAAAAGTGTAAAACTGGTGAATTAGGGTGTGTATATTGTGCTGGTGAGAATAAGGAATCATTTGAGTGTGTTTTTCGAAGAAGAAACGTGTACCAGAAAATGCCAATTTTCATTCAAAAAAAGGCCCGTATCTCCGAAATTACTTGAGAGCGCCCAAAAATTCATTTGGATTTTCCAAAATTTTTTTTTGTAGCTTGTAGCGCCCGGTTAACGGAATTTTACCATTTTTTTTTAAATACTTATTTAAAGAATCACAAATAACTTACCTTTATCGGTAGAAGATTATTTGGAGCTTTATTTGAAAAATCCTCTATATTCTTCCTCGAAAATACGTTCGATTTCTTGGTAAAGCTCAAATTTTGTTGTTTTAGAAAGGCTAGCATTTTTTCATGTTTCGAAATATCAGTTTTTTCTTCAATTTCTAGCATTGCTCGTATCATACTGTACATTGCCCACAAAGTAGACGACTTTTTTTGTCTGGTATGTTCTCCAAAATATCCCAGGAGTACACTTTCGGAACCGATATTTTTAATCTTTTTTTCTTCGCACCACTTCCTATATAATTCAATGGCTTTTAGATACCGATGCTCACTTTTTTCTGGCACCAAGCCCTGGACTGCTACGTGACTTCTGGTGGGGTACAATCCATAAATTCTTCGTTGGAAGATATGTTTTTCAATTTATTATTCGCGAATTTAATATCCGACTTTATCTGACATTTATTGACTTTATCTGACATTTATTTATATTGGTGACAATTGTATACCCCGTAGTCACGGTAACAACATATCTACTTGATTATTCTGAGAAAACGAAACAGAGATTTAATAATTTTGATCGAAATTATGATGGTTGTCAATAAAATAGTATACAAACCTCGGTAGGAAGTTTCATTCCTGTCTCGAGATCATAGCTAACCTCGACGCTTTGCGTCTCGGTTAACTAACTAATCTCACAATAGGAATGAATCTCTTCACACCTCGGAGTGTACTATACTATTTCACAAAATTTTACTTGATTCACTTGAGCATCTTTGTGTTCTATTTCAATATTTATTTGATACGATTTGATTGGATATTTGGTCTCTTTTTAAAACTATTTCAATATTTTCATCTGCAATAACCACTGCTATTCAAGATGGATGTCTTTTTTCATAGCATTTTTTGTAGTTAATTCATTTGAACTTTTGCTGTTGGAAGATATGTTTCTTTGTATTGTACTACGTTACATATTATAGTATCAATCAACTCTCTTCACGTTTTGATATATGATCAAATATCTTTCCTTCTTCATATCATCAGAAAAGACAAAAACCTATTACCGAATAAATGATAAATTATCTCTGGCCCTCATTCTTTCTTCGTCACACCAAACACTTGAGTCGACCGTTGAACACTCATGTTGAACTCTTTTTCCGCAGGAACTGGAGCTCCGGATAGAAACGCAAAAACAAACGCTGCAGGCACGTGATGAGAGCATAAAAAAATTGTTGGAGATGCTCCAAAACAAAGGCATGGGTAAGTGGTTCTCTCCTGACTAGCCCCTTATCTCGCTTATCCTTGCACATGTGTTCACTCTTTCGGTGTTCTCTAGTCTATAATTTTTCACATAATAATGTACAGGGTGTTCCAAGTCGACTCGTCCCAATTAGGCTTGGTTGAATTCAGAAGCTGTTATTCATTCACAGTGAATCATTCATAATGATGCCTATTCTTTGCGAAGATGAACTAGAATTAGAGATCGGGTCTTCCTTCAAATCTTTCACCTGTTTTAAATAAAAGCATATTTAGAAAAATATATGGCTCAGGAGCGAAAGTTGGATAGATTGACATGTTTCCAGGAACAATCAAATGACGGTATAACAAAGGAGTAGATAGGCTATGACGATTCTCCCTCATCTCTTATGGAAATTTAGATGAAAAAAGACAAGGTCCATTTGGGACATTTTTGTTTGGGAGAATTATCATAGCCTTATCTAATCAGTGTGAGTAACGAATTCATAAAAAAGTCAGAGTCGCCATCTGTTGGCTCTTAGCTGAACTCATAAAAAGTGTTGAAGATCATTAAAATTCGAGTAAGTGAAATGTTCCTTTCACTTGGAGAAACAATGGAAGGGCAATAGGGAATTTGCATATTTTTTTTTATTTGTTTAATACATTTTTTACTTCGTTACAACATAGTAAAAAATAAAAATACTGATGAAAGTCTTCGAATTAAAATAATATGTAAAATACCGATTGAATTTGACCTATTTGAACACCTCAATTTTCGCGCTCTGTGGATGACGTCACATGGCGCGATCAGTGTTGTCCTTCTTCAGTGTTGTTCTTTTTCAGTGTCGTTCGTTGAGACATACTCTGATTGCTCTACTTGCCTGAAGTTGATATTTTATGAAAGAGTAAGACAAATGCAGTACAAGTGTTAGAGAGAGATGAACATATGTGAAAGTGATCTCTATCAACCAGAGCATCAGTCTTCAATGAACAAGCCTTTCTATAGTTATGACCATTGACACTATCGACAGTTATTAATTAGGTTAGGGATTTGCAGTTTTAATCGCTATTTACGATAATGGAAAATGCTAAAAAACATTTTATAAGTATTGTCTAGTACCGGAATGCCAAAACACAATTATAAGTACAACAAGTAAAGTATTTTTTCTGTTCCAAGAGATGCGAAAATACGTAAACAATGGTGTAAGGTTATTAGAAGAGGCGAAGTATCTCCAATATCACATTTACATTGTTGTGAAGATCATTTCAATGTGAGTACATTGTATTTCGATAGTTATCATGAAGTGAATTGATCAGAAGTAAGTTTTGTATGCATAAATATTTTGCATATACCTGCCTCACCTAAATTACAAAAGGAAAACTATCATTTGATAAACTATTACTTCAGGTATTGTCGGATTGTGCTTTGACAAAACCGCTTTCAGTCATTGCTCTTGATAATTTACAATTGTCACTAGACCAAAATCGCCCTATGTAAAGAAAAACACGACAAACATATAAATAAAAATAAATTTTCTATGAAAGACGACTAGCACAGTATGAATATCATAGATAAATTTCATAACGTGCCATATGACGTCATTCTTCGTTTCGACCAATGGTGATGCGTTTCGCAAATTTGAATTCCGCGCGCTTATTATGCACTTTTTGATCAAAGTTTTATTGAGTTAAATACAAACTAAATGATAAACTGATGGTTTAGGTGTAATTTCATGACAATAAAGTGTATGAGGTAAAAAAAACAAGTAAATTTAAATCACTTGCATATTCCCTATTAATGTTTGTTTTCATAATTTGGAGAGTCCTGTGCTATTAATTTTCAGCCTAATTCTTACTCTAACTCACATTCAGCTATTTGCATAGGAAGTTCAGAAACGGTGAGACTATTTAACAGATTTGGATGAACAATCCCAAAATTATTCTTCCTGATCAGAAGAAAAATTGTTCACTATACTAAACAAATGTCTGAGTTTGTTAAATTAATAAAGTGAAATTAATGACGGTCGGGGAAAAGGGAAGTGGAGTTTGAGTTTCAATTACATTTTGTGAATGTTCATCTAAAATTTATGTATGAAAAGTTATTCATAACATTCTCTCCACAATTTCAACGACAAGAGAATACTGACTTACAAATTATATATTTCTTCAATTCATCTGAAGAATAAACACGTCATTTAATTTTTCTGAAGGAAATTTAATACTATAAATGTATAATTTTCTCGTAATATGATCGTCTTTGTGCACAGCTGAATTAGACTCACCGTGTATAACACTTTTTACCTATATATTTTATTGAAAATATGAACAGGATGTTCATAAAGTCAGTTGTGGAATCATCTGCGACTGAAAGTTGGAATAGATTTTGGTCGACCTAAATGTATTGAAGGCCTAGCGAAAGAGATGCAATTCACGCATAAATGAAATGAGCGATTTTCTGTGAGTGATACTTCTGAATAACATTCTCCCTTATGTCATTTATAGATAAGAATCTCCAATGGAAACTGGACATTTAATAAATAATCAACTATCTGAATGAAAATGCAAATTTTCACTTTCAGATTATTTCTCTCAAGTTATATAGGGCCTTTCTCAATATCTGTCAGATGTAGTTCAATGTCCAGCGTGGCTTTAGCCGGGGAAGTAGTTGTTTTCTTTTAGATATTACAAAAAAGTAAATTCAATTTTATCGTTTCCAGAGGAGTCATATATTGGTTCAATTTTCAATTGAGAAAGTTACTCTTTACAACTTTTTACCTAATTATGCCAGAATTTCAGCGTGGAAGTGTTACAAAAGTAGCACTCTCATACTGTGAAAATAATGGTACAATATTACGAAAATATTGGAAAAATATTCAAATGTTATATTGGAGAGAAAAAAAAGTGAATATTTTGCGATTTGGTTCAATTTTTCTGAAATATTCTCGAAGCTGTCCTCAAAACATTCAGCGCTATTGGTATGATATAATTTTGTTATATTGGTAGAATATCCAAAGTTGATATGTTGCCTTGAAAATATTGGTGGATTATTGAAGAAAAAAAATGTCGAATAACTCAGAACTTCTACGATTACGGTTCTCCACTATTTATTGTGTCACCATAGTCTGCCTTTTAGCTGTCATGACCTCCGAGTAAACTGTTTCGAAAACAACTTCTGAGAAGACTTCAATATATGTTCTCATGTTTTATTTGAAGTTCTATCTGTAGCGGTTTTTTACCCAGATTTTTTCATCATTTAATTCAACTCTGTCAATTTTCAAACCTCAATGACTGAATAGGTTTTTCATGTAATATTGTATCAATATTTGTTATCTGAATATTGGCTTGACATTTTCATAACAACTCTGATCATTAAAGGTTGATATGGTCTATTGCCGAAAGTGCAACTCAAAAAAATTGTTTTCGTGCCAAGAGGTATTTCACTTCCCGTCAATTGATTATGATTTATTAGGCACAGATTCAACCTGTCCTGAACATCTATTAACTACGAATATTGATAACACGCCATAAGACGCAATGTTATCAGATTGAAGCCAGAAATATCTATCTTGCCTTTTCTTAAACGCTGGCTGGAAAACTATTGCGCATGGCGAACTCCGAATCACGAAAAACGTCATAAATTTTTGAGGTTAGGCTTCTTTTGACATTTTCAACCGTTCCATTTTGAAAATGGGCTAACATTTTTCTGAAATGTGGATAAATTAAGAATAAGAATTATGCAAGTCGGTCAAGTAAACTTCATGTCATTAAAAAAACGATTCATTGATCCATTTGTAACTCTAAAATCAATAAAATGTGTGTTTGTTACCTGCTACCAGAGTTTCATCAATCAATTTTCTGCCAAAATCGGATAAAAAACCCATAAAACTTGAGGAAATATGTAAACGACTGTTCTTTGAAAAGGTAAATATCCACGTCGGCCTCATAACCGCCGAGAAAAATAGTTTGCTGGTAGTGATGTATTTTTGCCTCCTGAACACGAACTCGAAGTAAAACGCGGTGATCTTAAATTCTTTTAGGCATGAATGAATCTAGAAATTTATAAAATGTGTCATATTCTCAGGAATGAAACCCATATAATGCCGCCTTCTTATAATTAGCACAATCTACACTTGCTGTCTGTAACCTTATCCGGATATGAGGTTATGTTGGAATTTGCCGAATTAGCACCACACAACATATGCTTCTCATATCTTCGATAATTGTTGCTACCGAATCATACGCGCTAGAAAGATGAAAAAACAAAATCATGCCTTTGAAGAGGAATATTCGGCGCAAGCGCATTAATTCAGCAGCGTCCAATTCGAAGTGGATGCTAATTTTTTTTGGCATCACATAGGCTGTCTTCATTATCCACATTCGTAGTTAATAGATATATGGTCCTGAAATACTGTTTCCAATATTTTTATGATATTGTTTTGCCAATTTTCACTCATTTTGAATCAATATTGTTTTTTTTTTACTTTTAAAATGAAATAAAAATTTCGCCAATATGAGATTCTATCTGAGCATATTTTCAGAGTGAAATTGATCATCATATGTCATTCTGGAGCATTAATTAGCTGGTAATTCATCAGTTATAGATATTCTCAAACTTTTCCAAATTATGACTGATTTTTAGAAGAAAGGTTCGACACAAAAAGCAGTTTTCATAAGGAAGGTATCTGTATTATTTCGAATGTTTTGTGAATGAGATTCCATGCAATATAATTTCCTAGCAAGAATAATGAAGAAGCAGATTTCGGGAACATTAAACAACCCCATCTCTATCTCCTCTTTATCTAGAAAAATACGTTGGAAACTCTGTGAATTATGAATATACAATATTTTCTTTCCGCTCTTGAGTTTCTCTCAGAACCTTCAAAACATTTAATGGCAAGTTTTGGAGAATTCGAGAAAATACATCGTTTTGGTCATAATAATTTGATGAGTTCAGAACAATCCCTCTCTCTGAAAACTTCTGTCTATACAGTCTCTACTATGTATGGAAATGGTCGATTATTTCCCGGATGTAAGGTAACCAGAGAAAGATAAAGAAAAAGAACAAGAAGATAGGGCGCAGAAAGTGTAATGCATTACAGTTTTAGGGTTTCATGAAGTCTATTACAATGAACAAAAGTAAGTAGTTACACAGGATCAGTCAAATGGTCTTGTGTACTTTTCCATTGCCATTACTAATTCAATGACATCAGGTTTGATTAAATTATGTCATAGGGTTTCGAAGATATAAGCAAAAAAATCATTTCAATAAAGGTGCTTGTTCGTGTGACTTTTTCTGACCGGATATACTTCGGTTTTTGTGTTGTGAAATGTAGAAAGAAACAAAAGATAACATAAAAATTCTCATCACCAGCTGCCCTACTTCAAGATACAATCGATCTTTTTCATTCCAATCAGCGACCATGTATAATTCCAAATGGAAATTCATTCTGTCAACCTCACAAACCACTCAAAATTGATAAGGATAGTGGATGATAGATATAGTAAGTGATATTTCAGAAAGGCGCAAAATAAACAATAACTCTTTTTGTATACAGGGTATTAGGGGTATGAACGTATTTTCAACTTGAACTCAAACAAACCGGAAGAAACAGAATTTAGACCTACCTGATGAAAAAGTGTTGATATCTTACCGTTTGCATCACTGGCATCCACTGAAATGAAGATAGTAGGGAATGATTATAACCGTAAACAGAAATATGACATATTCAGATATGGAATTGTAATAAAAATGATTTTGAAGTTTCAAACTACAACAAGAATCCCAACAATTTATTTTTCATGTTCAAAGTATTGAATATATTTGTTGACAGTTTTATGGTGCATGATGTAGCTCGTTTGTTTCCTTTGGGTTTAGTAATTATTAGTTGAAATTGCGAAAGTCATATCCCCAATACCATGTATAATATGATAAGAAACTGGAAACAATGTTTATCTGTTCAAAGTTAATTGTTGAAAATTTCCAGAAATTAACACGGTCTTAGTTGCCTTAGCTTGTGACGAACGAATTGGAACACCCTGTATGTACGACGGTGACGGCGGCTAACATAGAGGAGAAACATGAGTCTTTAGGCATAGTTACAGTGCCAAGGCACATTCTGATAACCCTTCTCCTGGCAATGGCACAGAGGAGTTAGGTGCACTCTAGATTGAAGATGTTAGATAGAGCCCTTGGATGAATTTGGGGAAAAGGTTGCGTTATCAGTAATCATCAAAGTTGGTTCGAGAGTTGAAGTTTAGTACAGTCAACATCAAAAGTCTATCTTGCCGATCGAACAAAAATGGTTTCTAAGGAAGTAACTGGGGTGCTGACTATGGCCAAATATCAGGCCTGTGCCATCACATGGAAGACAGACCATAGTTATATTCTGTTATATTTTTGGACTCGCAACTGTCATTTATCAATTTGTTATTAACATTTAAATACAAAAAACGAGTTTCTTTAGTTATTTGTATATAAAATGAAAACCAATACAGCAATCTGGTAGCTCCAAGAAGAAAAAACGTAGAGAATTGGAGTACAAACAAAATAATCCTTTCAATGACCCGAACGAATCATTAGTAACAGATAAAAACTGGAAAATCCAGAATAATTTGCTATTAACAAAAATTAATCACTACACCATTTTTAAAGTTGTAGGGTTGGCACTTCTCATGAACATATTGAATCATGTGTACTTTATGTGTCTACAAAACTGGCGTTGTCGGACCGTTAGATTTGGCACAATTGAATTTAAATTTTTCATTGGACAATCTTGGAACGTGCCTGAATGTTCTGGATATACTTCGATATCAATTCCTCAAACAGATTTTTGAAGAAGAATTACAGTACCACAAAATGTATATTCTCGGTTTGAGCTACAATGCTGCGAAATGGGTGAAAAATTCTTGCAAACACCAGGAAATGAGAGGGATTCTTTTAATGAACGGGTTACTTGAAATATAGGCTTCCTCTCACCTAACGGACTTTTTTACTACTCACCCATTTCGTAGCAGTGTAGCACAAAATAAGAATATAAATTTTGTGGTACTAAACTTCTACTTTCAAAATCTGTTTGAGAAATCTAAATCAGACAATCACTAGAGTAACTAGGCATGTTGCAAGATATTGCAAAAAAAAATCAAACTGCAATTGTGTCAAAACTAAAGGTCGGATATCGCCTGTTTAGTTCACACATGAATTACAACCCTACAACCAAATTTTTGGTTTTTTACCATTACCAATGATCCGATCCCAAGTAACAATTTCAGTTTTGTGATAGCCCTCAGAAGGTTCTGAAGACCATAACAATCACAGCATCAATAAAACTGTTTTGCTGTAACGACATCCATAAAACCTCCTTAAAGCTGCTATAAATCTACGAGGGCCCACTCCTATGAAAGTTCTGAGGGCTATTTTGAAATGCAAGCATAAAACCTGCTTGCCTTATTCGCAGGATTCTTAATAACCTCCTGAGGATCATTATAAAACCAAATCATGGGGCTGTTATAAACCTGTATGTCATTAAAAAAATCTATTTGGCATCAAAATATCTTTTTTTGAATGAAATTGGTTCAGAAAATATTTCATAAATAACTACAGCCAAAACGGACTTAAATTAATATAATTCTTCAGTTGCGAAAAATAGGGCGACTAATTTACAAGCAAAAATATAATGATGGCGTCCTGGCAGTGATATATGAAGAATATATAAGTATTCAACAACGTGAAATGTCGAATATCATCTGCGAATGAAATTTTTTTGACAAAATGACGTCAGTTAAGTGGTAAATCTGCAACGCGCCCCAATAACAACGCGAAATTAAGAAAATAAACAAAATACCACATAAAATTGAAAAATCATTTTGACTCATATCTTTCCCGGAATGATTTGAATTGAAATTAGGCTCTCTTTAGTTGTTCCCTCTGGTTGTAATAAAATATGGCTACCCTACCTTTATTCTATTCAGCTGCACATATTGACGTCATAAAGTCGTTTCTCTTCAAAATAAACCATTTTAAAATCATTTTTCCCGCAGCCGACACTGTAAATAGTCCATACATGCTTAGCAACAAAACAGGTAAATGGCCTATATCATTCGTTTACTAATTCATCTTGATAACGGAACTTAATAGTGTCATTTACATGCCTAGGGTAATAATGACTTTGACTTTGACAAGTAATACCTTCAGCTTCATTCATATCAATTTTTAGGTTATGACCTTTTGAATATTATTGTTGTCTGCTTATTCGGTAACTTAGTTACACGCACAAGTAACTTAGAATGAAATAGCGAACGAATAATCATGAAGGAAGGGTAAGAAAACAAACTTCAATTCAGGCAAATTTTGAGAAATGTCAACAAGCAGCGGGAAAAACGTAATAAGTAACAGGGAATGTATCGACTGTTATCATCCTCGGCAAGCGACAAGCCTCGGCTTTGCCTCGGCTCGTAGTCACTCACCTCGAATGTTAACACGTCTTTACATTCCTTGTTACTTAAATAACTATTTCCCGCTGCCGACACTGTAAATAATCCATACATGCTTAGCAACAAAACAGGTAAATGGCCTATATCATTCGTTTACTAATTCATCTTGACAACGGAATGTAAATAGTGTCATTTACATGCCTAGGGTAATAATGACTTTGCCTTTGACAAGTAATACCTTCAGCTTCATTCATATCAATTTTTAGGTTATGAGACCTTTTGAATATTATTGTTGTCTGCTTATTCGGTAACTTAGTTACACGCACAAGCAACTTAGAATGAAATAGCGAACGAATAATCATGAAGGAAGGGTAAGAAAACAAACTTCAATTCAGGCAAATTTTGAGAAATGTCAACAAGCAGCAGGAAAAACGTAATAAGTAACACGGAATGTATCGACTGTTATCATCCTCGGCAAGCGACAAGCCTCGGCTTTGCCTCGGCTCGTACTCGCTCACCTCGAATGTAAACACGTCTTTACATTCCTTGTTACTTAAATAACTATTATCCTAAAAAAGTACGTTTGGTATTATTTAATCCAATTTCCAAAATATTTCAAATGTCAATTGTCAATCCCGCCTGACATTCGTCTTTTCGTGATCGACGTGGTCAGTATACTCAGTGTCTATACTCCCGTGAAAAGTATTTGGTGTCTAAGTCTTGTGATACGTTTGATTACTATTTATTTTTATCAGTTATCTTTACCCAATGTGATTTATTTATTACCGGTTAGGGGGAGCTACTAGCATTTAAGTAGAAATATTTTTATGCTTTGATTTTATAGCGGTTCTCGAGAGTACATCTCAAAACCTTAAAATAAAACCTCATCGTTAGTTTTATTACAGAACCATTGCATGGACTTGAGGAGTGCTATAAAACCATCACAAAACTAAGTTTCTATGTGGATTATTTAAATACCAAAAAGATTTATCGTGTATGTGTATAAGCCTTTTTAAAAACCATCAAAAAAACAAATATACTTAAATGCTTAATGGTTTTATCTTATAGCCTTCAGGAGTGTTTTGAAACTGATTCATAAATCTGTTTGCTCTGGTAGCGTATTAGGAATAATATATGACCTGCATAAATCAAATTGGGCATTACCTAACCTTCATAAAACTTTCATAAATCCAAATAACATTTAAATTGTTACTTGGGATAGGGTTATAGAAAATCTTATTTTGTTCATTTTTCAATTCTGTACTATATTTTTGAAGCCACCAGATAGCATTAGTAGTTTTAATTTTATAATCAAAAAACTAAAAAAACACTGAGACTGAGACTGTATCAGTTTTTCAACAGGTATCAATCCTTGTGACATTTTACGTAATAACATCTTTCTGTTCACTACTGCAACTGGTTCAAGCTTTTCGAAACTCATCAGTCCACTATTTGTTTTGTTTTTAATAGTTTAGTCAAATCAAAATTCTTATTAGCAGGTGTCAATCCTTTGTTAATAACTTGTCTTTTACTACTAGAACTACTTAAACATTTTCGAAACCCATCAGTCCATTTCTATTAGATAGTTGGATTTGTTATTTGTTTAATTTGTTATTTCCGTCGACCAATTGCACCCCTACGCGCAACCCTCAGAAGATTAATTAAAAAATTTCAGTACAATATCTAGCACGTCATATAAACACTCCTTGTCGACTTTAGCATGGGGTAATAACATTTCATGTTGAAGAGGTCCGAGGTAGCATAAAGATATTGGGCCAATAATCGTGCAGTATCACAATATTACGGTGATATGATATTGTACGAGCAATATCGTAAGGACAAAAATTGATGGAACATTTGGCAATATTGATGTTAATTTACTCATAAGTTGGCGAAATACTGGTGATCAGTATTATATTATAGTTTCAAGAAAGCCTTGGTAAGATATTGTTAAGGCAATATTGGTTGAACAAACGGGAATTATAGATGATATTCTGGAATAGAAATATAAAAAAATATTAGTTAAATGTCTAGACCATATTGGATACTCAATACTTGTGAGATATATTTTGAATTCATGGGATTTATATTAACTGCCCAAGACTAAATGAAGTGAAGTGGAAAATTTCGTTTCTATATTGTTACCTCGATATCAGCCATAGTGTAAATTTAGCGACAGTGGCGCAATATTGTTGGGATAGGCTATAAGACCACGCCTAATTATTTATGAGTATCTCATTGATTCAAACCATTGACCTTCTCTGATTTCTTGATTACAATGCAAAACAGTTCATTATATGTGTTGGTCAAAATCATTAACAAATAAATATGAAGTGCGATAGCAATAGGAACCAAATCGAATACATTCATTTACATGTTACCAATACTCGGTACATGCTTTCAAAAACATGACCTAAGCTAGGATGTCACGGACTTAGGAGAAACGATCTGGAGAGTAGACGATATTAACACTAGGAAAAGAAACCTGATTATTGAATGAATACTCCAATACAGTTTTGAAATGGAACCAATACTCAAATTTCACTGTTAACAACATATTCCTCTACCAATATTCAATCAGTTTTAATTATTCAATTTTATCAAAATAATATTGATCCAATATCTGTATAATAAGTACATACGACAATATTTAAATACGTTATTGAAAGTTTGACGTATACTCA
This sequence comes from Chrysolina oricalcia, assembly GCA_944452925.2. Taxonomy (NCBI): domain Eukaryota; kingdom Metazoa; phylum Arthropoda; class Insecta; order Coleoptera; family Chrysomelidae; genus Chrysolina; species Chrysolina oricalcia. Next base: position 11,934,777 of record OX101818.2, on the reverse strand, counting down.
AAATACAGTAATGGTAATGAAGTTTTTATCATTCTATTTAACCTGTATAATTATTTTGATATTGTCACAATAGTATTGGATATGCGACCACTATTCAAATTCCAATAAGTTTCACAAACTTGTATAACAATATCTAGCCAATATAAATATTTTAATAATATTCAGATAACTCCAATGAATATCAGTGCAACGTTTGAATTCAGTAATTGATATTAAATGGTCATCTGAATATCTGACCATTAATAATACGTCGATGTTGTTCTATCACTTGTTTGATATTCGATCGATATTTGAATTCCGAAATTGCTTTTGAATTATCCTACTCATACTTTGATATTGATTAGACAGGTAACTTCAAATTATGATCGACCAATACTCTATTTCAAATATTGATAGTGAATTTTCAAATCAATATGTAACTAATATTGTAAGTATTTCTGTATTTTTTGAAAATATGTGTTAAGATTCTGTCATAACCACATATCAATATTGATACTGAATGTGAGTACCAATATCTGAGTAATTTTGATACAACAATATCGTTGAAACAATTTTGTTCAATAAAGATATAGAAGTGGATGAACTAATACATTGTTTTAAATATTCAAACCAATTCGCCTAAATGTAGCCAAACTATAGTATCATAAGAAGTTTACCAATATTGACGAAAGATCGTTAACTGCTGTTTGGTGGCAATTTCCATAAATCCAAAATGCTCCCCGGTTTTATATAGAATCATAAAATTGTCTATGAGGTACAGCAACGTAGTTATTCTAGAACCTCCACCAAGAATTCAACAAACATAATTCAACAGTTGTAGGAGGCAGTAGTTGTTTTCTGTTGAAAGCTTGCTGACGAAAATTTTTCTATTGCCTAGGTTCATGCAGAAATCTTGATTCCTTATAAACCATTTGTCTTAACTGGACAATGATGTTTGGCAATGAGACGATTAGCATTATGAGTAATCCATCAATAATTTCATCTCTCATCTTCAGTATAAATAATGTCATGATGATTTATAGTATTCTTCCACCTGAAGTTTTGTACATCGTGAAAAAGTCCCATATCACAAGTAAAACTTATATTTTCTATTTTGAACGTGTCTTCAATGTCGGGACCTGGATGTCTTCCAAAAATACCTGGGTCACTTCAAATCGCAAATAATAATTCTCGGTACTATAACTGACACATTTTGATTTACTTAATGTTTCAAGTGCAAAAATCGACAAATTCAAATAATCAGTTTTACAGACAGTACAAAAAAATCTCAATATGTTCAGCTCGTAATATTGATATATCCATATTATATATTTTGACAAGTCCTTGCTGATGAAATTAATCTCCATCACATTATTCAACTGCAATATGTTCTCCATAATGCCTAGGATGTTAGATATTTGTGTAATCGCTGGTAATTATTTTTGAATTGGCACAGTCGGTGGAAATTGTATTGTATTGTATTGTTTGGATTAATGACATAATAATCTGACAGATTTTCGTACAGATTCTTCAATATTCTGCATTTATGATTGCAAAAGTCTAATAGGCGGAGAGCTGACAACGAAACATAATTTCGTCAATTGGGGAATCCAGACTCGCGAGTTTGGGAGAGAATTTGCGGTTATTTCGTAACTGCGCAGCATATAAAACATTTGCTTAAAAAATCCAAAAAACATATTTTTGGCAAGTTGATTTTTTATCTTTCAATTGAGTTTTTATATAATTCAAAAAAAGAATCCCAGGCGTTTCTGTCGGTTATAAAGTATTACCAGACTCCTCCAAAAATATTATATTGAAATTCCCCAAAAATATACACACTTTTGGCAATCTGAAATTCGAGTCAAGTAATCAATGAGTAATTTGGATAATACCTCTAAATCGCCAGACAAATTTAGCGGTTTACACAACTTCCAGACGTGAATAAAGTTTACCAATGACGACAGAAAAGTCTTATAATGAAAATGAATAAACTACTCAACAAAATACCCGAGCGGCTTCTCAATAACCAATCACAGCGCAAGGAGTTATGGCCCCATCAGCTGCCGGCTTGCCTCGATGAGCTATTTTTTTTTTTGTACGCATAAGACTTTTTTGTCGTATGCATTATTTTGTAAATTTTATTCACGCCTGGGAGTTGTTCGAAATCTCTAAATTTGTCTGGCGATTTGCGGATACGTCAAAATTGCTCAATAAATACGTGATTACAATTTCAGAATTCCAAGAGCACATTTTTAAGGAATTTCAATAAAATATTTTTCAAGTTGCCAAAAACATATTTACCTTGTGTTTTTTTTGTTGAATCCCAGACTCGCAAGTCTGGATTCACCAATTGAAGAAATTATATTTTTTCACAATTTCCATTTGCTAATAGGACCTTCCAAAAATTCGTCGCCAGCTCTTGGACTATAACTATTGAAATAAAAGACAACTGTTTATTGTCATGGACTACGCGATATATCAGTGTGAGTAAAGAGTAGAGAATATGTGAAGTTCGCTAAAGATACTGGAGTGTTCAATTATTGTCAATTTTTCGGTGTAGCATCTGAATTATAATTTTTGGAATGGATACCACAATATTATGCAAAGTGACAGAATCAATATTTTATCAGCTTACATGACAATATTGTATTCTTATTTGGTCACGATTTCAGAAATTTATTATATTTTCTCGACCAACTGAAACATTTGATGAACTCTGGTAAAGTAACGAATTCCGATGAATTCATCCGAAGACTCTTGCTAGGACTAATGCTTGGGGTGTTGGGTCTGTTCCAGGTAAAGAGGAAGAGAGACAGATGTTCCAACAAATGCAGGCTATGGCTCAAAAGCAGGTGCTTATCATCCATTTGTTTTTTTATCACTCGAATCATCGAGTCCTCGATTTCAAAAGAAATTCGTTAACTTTTGTGGTCAAGCACCAAAAGAATATATTTTTAAAATGATTCGTGGAGTTGATGTCGATTTTTATGTTCACTTTAAATGAAATAGTCCCTTGGCATTTTATGTATTTTGATTTTCGGTGGGTCTACGTTCCTATCTCGTAAACTTGTTATTTTGTCGGAAACATTACCGTTTACAAATTTCGTTTAGAATTGGAGCAGTTGAATTGTTTAGGAATGATCAGTACAAACTATTTTGAAGTACAGCTTGGCAAACATAGCTGCAATAATGAAAATATTCACGCCCATGATGCGCATTAGTCGTACGACGGACCATCCAGTGATATTCACGTGATTGTTCGCGCAAGAAGTGGAAATTTCACAATCTCAGCTATGTTTGCTGAACTGTACTGTTATTTAGAGATACAAGTTGGGATCAAGCCCGATACATCACATTTATTTCATATAAAAACGTTTAGACCTTTCCATTTCTACGAAAGTTCAAGGGCGACACAAGGATCTTATCATAATTTGTACTTCTATGTCAAACTTTCGAGAAAATAGCCGAGATTTTCAGAAAATACTCTGTTTTTAGAAAATAGTTTTTAAATTTCCAGAAAAATTTCTAATTTCGAAAAAAAAGAAAAAATTTCTAGAAAAAATATGACATTTTGTTAGTGTACGGTCACAATTCCCATAAATAACAATGTCTGCTGAATTTTTACTACTGAGTACTACAGGAAATGAATTATTCTTTAAAAAAAATTGGGTCAATTCTCACCAAACTTTTCTTCAAAAAAACGAGAATTAACCGGACTCACATTCTTCTCATAGTGATATTCAATCCAAGGAACTCAGTTACCATTTTCATTCATGGACAGAATATCCTTCGGATCATTTACGAAGTTCAAAACAATTTTGCTCAATTAAAGAGATATTTGCTTGATGAATTCATATCGAAATGTTTTCCGATGCTATTGCATTACTTAATTACAAAGTGGGAAAACTTTTATACCATGTTTCCGGAAAGTATTGAAAGAAAGTAAATAGTTTTTGAGGATCATGGTTATCGTTGAAACAAAACAGATATTTTAGGTAAAAATTGCGGTTTCCATGATTGCGCAGTAATTGATACATTTGGCAGCTCCGTCTAGAGCGGAAACGTTTAGGAACGACTATTTGTTACTACGTGTTGAAATTGTATAGGTTGTTAATACTTATAAGTGAGCAAACTGCGTAATCTGATTTTTTATCAAAAGGTTGCGTATTTTGAACTTTTTGAAAATTCAGTTTGATTAGGTAAAAATGTGACTCAAGGCTGATGTGGGTTTTTTACTCAGTTGCGTCTGCCGTTTGTCAAGGATTAGATATAATCATCCCGGTAATAATCCAACTGGAAACAGTTGTTTGAATACATAAACAGGTAACTGCTTTAAGTTTTTCCAGGATGTCTATATGATGAGTCACTTCTATTGAAACCGTTTCCCATACTGCCAAAATTTTTATCATACTAGTATAAAACCCATTGCAAACGTATCAGTATTAATATGAAATAAACGATGAATGTGTACGAACAAAAGGGCTTTTCAGCCTGAATTTGGTGAGAACCGACCTGGTTGAAAACAGGACAAGGAGTTAAAATTAACAGGTCTGTGAAGTATATTATTGAATTCTGTCATGTCGCGAGATGAATTTGTAGTCAATGAATTTGGGAGGGTGGGTAATCTTCTCAGCACTGAGGCATCATAAGGCCAATTGTACATTCTTCGAAAGTTATAGACTTTTCATGTATCTGGAAACTGTCAGCTTTTTTTTTCAGCGTCAAAATGTTGACTTGGCAGTACACTATGTGAACTGTCCAGCACAGCAGTTCTTCAACCAGATCGATTGTGCTTTTCATGTTTGTTGAGCCTGCAATGCCGTCCATCTTTCTGTTATTCTAGTTGTACTCCTTTTCTGAAATGGTAGATAATCTGTGAATGTTGGTAGCAGTTTTCCCATTTCTGGAGAGTGTTTCATCATTCTTGAGATTTCTGTGGAATGCAGGTTTTGTATTTTCTGAAGTTCAGCTTTATCTACCGTAAAACATTTCTGGTTTATTCAGAGATTTATTTTCTTCCTCTCGAGCAGATAGTGAATTAGCCTCTTTATTGCCCTTATGTGGCCTGTATGTGTGTTTTTCTAGTATCCACTTGGATTAACTAGATCGTTCTGTAGCAGAAACATGTTTTCTGTACCATTTCAACTGTTCAAGTTCCAGAGTTTTTTCTTGGTCTATGGCGGTAGGTGTGGAGGGGTTGGATTGCAGACTTCTTGTTATTTGTTCCACTGATATGGATTTAGCTCTGTGTTTCAAATGAACCACAACTACATTCTTGAGTCTAAACTACTTACAGAATTTTACAGCATAATGTATGTCATAATATGTCGAATAATGAGTGACAAATGAAGTCTATATCGCTCCAGATAGTCAGCATTTACAGCTTTAAAACATGAGAGGAATGTCAAAGAATCCGGTTGATCTTAACAGAAAATAGCAAATGGCCAAAACAATTAGAAGGAAATTATCGTTCATATTATCAGATTACTAGATAGAACAAATTGTCAAACTTGCAAATAATTATGCCATTCAGTTTTACAGGAAAACAATCCATAGCCATCTTATATTATGTTGCCTAGTCAATTAACCTGTCTGTGTAAGCACGGAATTACGAAGATCCCTCATTTCGTAGCCTATTGTTAAGCATATCATCACGTTCTTTGTGATACTAATTCATTGGCAGAGAAAGATAGGAGGTTTCACAAGCCATTTGAAGCCACTGAATCAGTCATTTATGCAAGGTATTTTGCCAAAATTCATCCTCAATTCCTGATATCCGAAATTTATGATAAAAAATTGAATAATAAAAAAATCGAATATTGTACAATTTCACAAAAAATTCAAAATGTTCTCACCTTCACATTTTTTGATTATTATACTTATTTTCCGTAAAATATAACTTTTCAAATTAAGCTAATTTTGAAAAACGCATTTTTTCAAAAAACTGAGCCAAAGTTGTTGACAAATTAATTTTCGTTGAAAAATCACAAAGATTTTTTTCGTTTTTTGCGTACTTTTTGAATGTCACTGATATTTGTACCCCTCTGATCTTCTTTCTACTAGTCATGTTGATATACTTTCAAAAGTTATCGAACTGATTTGACTGCATTACTAACTGAAAAGGAGCACAAACACTGAATTCAAAATTATTGAAAAAAAAAAAGATAAATTGATGAGACTGTCAAAGGCGCTTGAATATCAATGAATACTCTTGTTGTTGAAATTGCAAAAGCTGAAAACCAAAAAGTAATGATAGTGATAATCGAGGACTCGATGAACGGCTAGTGTACGTGAGAGTATGTGTGACCGTGGTTATTGTTCATATCATCTGGCACATGATCAAGATACCCTGAGAGTTGGTGTACCTAGACAAATGTTCAGATTACAAAATGAAAAGTTCTGGACACACCAGCTTCCAAAATTCATTCAGCATGTTCGTTGTTATCATTTTGTAAATTTGTCGCAAGTACCTTGTTTACCTTTTTCTATCGCCAAATCGAAACACCTCGTGGTTAACGATGAAAATTTTTTTAATTCATAAAATTTTCTCTGTATAGAAGGAAAATCCACCTACCAACAAATTGGGAATAATGAAGTGTTAGGAAATGCTGATTCTGTTGGTCTAGTGACTCTGCTGACACTTTGGCACTTAGCACAAAAAATTATTACTCTAAATTTTCGAGACCTGACAATTTGATTTCTCTTGTAAGTGATTAACACTGTATGTTGTATTCATATACAAATAACATTTGATCGTTCCAGTCGCTATAGGCACCAACTCAATATACAGGGTGTTGCTGAATTCATACGAAAAAATTCAGGAAGGGATTCCTTATTGTAAATTATGAAGACCCTTAAGAGGTGCCACATATAGATACATACTATACAGTGCGGCTTTTTTTAGCCCCCCCCCCTGATAACTTTTAAACAGTTCGACGTACAAACATGAAAAAAAAACCGTTTGGAGGGTTTCACTAATACTACTTTTTGAAACAAAAAATATGGTGATTGCTCCATAGGGGGAGCGGGGGACACATCAACTCAAAATTTTTAAATGGCATCGTTGAAAAGATAATTCAATTCTCTTCACAACCATCTAAATATTTTTGAATTTACTTGAAGAATTTTTTCTCAATTTCGGTATTTATGCCTATCAAAATTTTTTTGTTGCCATCTGTAGTGTAATTGCAATATTTCTTCTCTCAAAAAGTAGTATCGGTAATACCCTTCGCAACGTTTTTGGTTTCATTATTCCACAACAAACCGTTTAAATTTAGCAAGGTATGACATGTTTTCAGATCCGCATTCATATTTGATATTTCGAATTTGAATTGCAAAAAAATATAAACGAAATTTAAAAAAAATTAGATGGTTGTAAAGAGAATTGAATTCTCTCTTCAACGATGTGACACTCGACCTCCCATGCCATTCAAAATTTTTGAATTGATGTGCCCCCCTGCGCTCCTTTGGAGCAATCACCATATTTTTTGTTTCAAAAAGTAGTATTAGTAAAACTCTCCAAACGTTTTTTTTTTATGTTTGTAGGTCGAACCGTTCAAAAGTTAACAGGGGGGGGGTCTAAAAAAAGCCGCACTGTATAACAGAGTTTGAGCAATCACCATATCCTTTGTTTCAAAAAGTAGTATCGGTGAAACCCTCCAAACGAATTTTTATTCATGTTTGTACGTCGAACCGTTCAAAAGTTAACAGGGGGGGGGACTAAAAAAAGCCGCACTGTATAATCAATCCATTACGTAACACTCCCTGTTAACCATTGACATGATTACTATTTTTCTCGTTTTTTTTATCAAAAAGTAGTTAATTAGCTTCTCTTTGACAATAGTATGGCATTGGTACCTCATCCAAAACGTTTTTCAATTCTCTTCACGACAACCAAATTTCAGACAAAAATATTCATCTCAAAGAAAATGGTGGTGCATAATGTTAGAACTCTCATATGAGGATATTTTGGAATAGATGGCCATTAAAGAGCTGGAAATAATTCAGGTGGATGGAAAGTACAAAGGAAATATTTGTTTTCAACAAGACGGAACACCTCGTTCTTTTTTACAGACCAGTTACTACTGATTTTTGAATGGCCAGCTCGCTTTCCTTATATGCTCACTTTGGATTTTTTTTGTAAGGATATCTTAAATCTCAAGTCTAAAGAACTGCCCTGACAGAACGATCATTGAATAAGAAGAACGAGCTTAAGATATAGGTATTTGTAGGAATATTACACCAGAAATATTTGGAAATACGAGGGTCAAATTTCAGAATCGACTCGTTAATGGCTTAAATTTCGACCGTTTGTTCCATTTGATTTCCCAATATTTCACATAGTTATATATATATATATATATATATATATATATATAAATAAGGATGGATTTAGCGAGGGGCAATATATGAAAATATAAGTAAAAAAGTTATTGGGTATAACCCTCAAAATGTTGTGCAACCGTAGACACGTGTTTCGAGCTTAAGCTCTCTTCAGTACGGTAAAATCAAGTGCGAAGATGTACAACACTTGGACGTAAAAATAGAAACAAAGGAAGTCAACAACAGGAAGCCAACCACACATTTGTGGCATCGGTTAGAAGACCTTGTACTCACAAGGCAACAACTAACGTCGCCACGGAGGTAGCTACAGCTACCAGCGTGACAATCCTACCCAGGAAGATACAAATAAGGATGGATTTAGCGAGGGGCAATATATGAAAATATAAGTAAAAAAGTTATTGGGTATAACCCTCAAAATGTTGTGCAACCGTAGACACGTGTTTCGAGCTTAAGCTCTCTTCAGTACGGTAAAATCAAGTGCGAAGATGTACAACACTTGGACGTAAAAATAGAAACAAAGGAAGTCAACAACAGGAAGCCAACCACACATTTGTGGCATCGGTTAGAAGACCTTGTACTCACAAGGCAACAACTAACGTCGCCACGGAGGTAGCTACAGCTACCAGCGTGACAATCCTACCCAGGAAGATACAAATAAGGATGGATTTAGCGAGGGGCAATATATGAAAATATAAGTAAAAAAGTTATTGGGTATAACCTCCGTGGCGACGTTAGTTGCCTTGTGAGTACAAGGTCTTCTAACCGATGCCACAAATGTGTGGTTGGCTTCCTGTTGTTGACTTCCTTTGTTTCTATTTTTACGTCCAAGTGTTGTACATCTTCGCACTTGATTTTACCGTACTGAAGAGAGCTTAAGCTCGAAACACGTGTCTACGGTTGCACAACATTTTGAGGGTTATACCCAATAACTTTTTTACTTATATATATATATATATATATATATATATAACATTTTCCTTTCTTCTGGATGATTTTCTTAATTTTACTGAGATGCAATAAAACGAGGTATTATACTCTAACTGTCTTATGATTTGAATTTCTATCGAAGATAGCACGCATGTGCCATTTTTTAAATTCAAATAACTGAAAACTTCTGCAAATATTAAAAAAGATTTGATGACTTTACTAGACCTCGTTAATAGCCATCTATTTCAAAGGACCCACCCCCATAGGACGTTCTATTTAAAAATAAGAACTCTCGAAATGGCAGCCCGACGCCATTTCCAATAAAAGACCTTTTTTATTGCTGTCGAAGAGCAGTTTATAAACTGTCATTTGACCAAAAGAAAATAAAAATATAAGCAATATTCAAAGGCGTTCCGACGCCATTTTGGAAGATGGGACTTTTTGTTGTCAAAAACTAGTTTATAAACCACCATTTGAGTCAGAAAAAACAATTTAAAAAAATTCCAATTTGTTTAAAAGTCATTTTGATTTGAATCGTATAGAAAATTGATTGATTCCACAGCTGTTTGAGAAAATTATTCAAAATGGCAACCCGACGCAATTTATTTTGTCAAGAAGTAGTTTATGAACTACCATTTGACAAAAAAAAATTCAATCTGTTCAAAAGTTAACAGGAGGAAAGGTTACTTTATGGACAGACTGTATAATAGAGTCTGCTGGAAAATGGTGATAATACAGTGATAACTCACATTGTTAAGAACGTTAGAAACCCTTCAAAGTTTATTGTTTTATACATTTGATTAGGCTCCATCGTATTTTGCAGTTGGTAGTAGTAACTCGATAGAATGGCCAAGAAGATCACCAGATCAGAACCTATCGGATTGTTTTTTAGATAGAATTTGAATAGAAAGGTTCATGCTACTGGGCTGAATCCTCAGGGATATTAGACGAATATCGTATGAAAACCCCAGAATTTCTACAAAACTTTTGAATAAAGGCTGTATTATGGTATGGAGATTAATAAACATGAATTACAAAAATTTGTTACATTTCTTCAATTTAGATATTATTTCCATTTCTCAACCCGACATCTAGAAATGTCTTTATCCATACTCAAATATCCTAGACCGTTATGAAAATAACAGAATGACATTTTAAACGTATTGAAATTTTACCGCTACTGTTATTGTACAAGAATGTTGAATGTCTCCCGATATGAGAACAATAATCTTCAAGGGGTTGGATACTTCGAGTTGGTTATCATGTATGTTACTCATTATCTGCTAGACATTGTTTAGGCACTGAATGTATTTACATTGTGGTCATTGATTGCAAACAGAATGCTCATGTATGAGTTTTGGTTGAGATAGTTAGTTCAAAATTGTTTTCTATGAATAGTCTTGTTCATTTGTGCACTTGAAGTACTTGAGCAAAATCTATGTTTATAAGGTATTGGGAAAACTATTAAACAAATTTTGTTGGGGGCGGATGAAAATTTAATTGTGGAATTGTATTTAAAGAAGGTATGTAGTATTTTTTCTACCCAAGTTTTATTGCTTGCTCTAAATATTATTTATTTTTCGTACTTGCTCAAAATATCTATCAAACCTATACATCGGTAACAATTAAACTAAATGCCATCATGAAATATATTTGTCAGTACACTTTGCCTCCCTCTCCATTCAAAACGTTATAGAATTAGGACTATTGCGGGTCAGATATGGAACTTTTCGAGGAAGTGTAGTGGTATTATTTTTTATGAAATTAAATTCAGCGGGAGATATACATACCTACATAAACATATGAGAATGTATCAGGTTCAAACTCCAAAATGTAGAGCAACCGCAAACAGGTGTTTCAGACCTATTGGTCATCATCAGTACGGTTTAGCCAAGTGCGAAGATGTGCATAGTCAGCAGCATACGGAGTTAACAACGGGAAGCATGGTTTTGTATCTGTCAGAATACCGTTCAAGAAGTCTAAAACACGTGTTTACATATGCTCTACAATTTTGGAATTACACCCAAAATATGTTTTCTCTTAGTATTATTATTTATGGCAATTTTTCGAAAAATTGAAAAATATCTGATGTTGACACCTAATATTTCACTCTATTGCGAGTATTTTACTATTAGGGAGCTACATTTTTCCTTTGTTCTATGATGGAATGATAGAATGTCTTTTAAAAATTATTTTTTTCTGATGCCAACAGTATCACAGCTATAAGTACAACAAGTTAGTGTTTCCTTATAAGTCCCAAGTAATAAATTGGAACATCTGGATTAGATTCAATACAGAAACTAGTTATCAATGGATTCAACAAACTGTTTTTTCGACCAGTCGGAGCAAAATTTGGCAAGATCGATATAGCTGCAGCCTCAACATTTCAACTTATTCCCTCTCCTCACAGACAGAGTACACAATCACACCACACGGCATACGACTATAGTGGGTAACGAGAATAATCCATCAAAGGTAACATTTTATTGTCCAAACTCTCTTTAAACACCGAATATCATGTTATTTTGGACTTCCTGAAAATAATGGCATTGACCAAAATAAAAAAGGCTTTTTAGTTCATTCAAAAACTGTTGTCATATCAACAGGACTTTTACAATACGAGAAACTATCATATGAAAAAATGAAATTAACTATTATTATCTTCCATATTATTTAGGAAAACAGTACGCAACGGAAAGTTACACACTGCAAATTGTAATCGGTTAAATGTTACGTCTGGGATATAATCTTTGGAAACTTTTGGTCTGGAAGTTGAAGAAAAACCTGATTATCTTTCTGAACTGAAATTTCTTTTCGAATATTTTCTGATCTCTTCAGAAATATCAAAGTTTTTTCTTCTGAACACCATCATTGTATCGAAACATTTCTATTCCGATGATAATGAGAGAACTTCCTCATTCTCTTCACACCAGATGGCACTGAAGTGAAAAAATTGGTTTTTGTTAGGGCCCTTGCTGAAACATTGGTTCGTATTTAACTGTTGTATCAGAATTCCATGACTATAATAATGATACAGCAATCCAAAAACATCCTAATAATAATTAGGTTCCTATGATAATCGTGCTTGAGGGGTTTCACTTCTAATATAAACCTGAATTAGTGCGTCAAATTCAAGAGGCTTTGAGTTTTCGAATTTATGTGCGAAGAGAAACGCTCATGCACGATTATCATCGACACTTGATTAAAATCAGGAGAACATGATTTTTTGTATTGCCATATAATCACAATAGCTGTGGAATTCTCATATAATTGTTAGATAAGAAACAATTTAACAGCGAGGGTACTGACAAAAACCAATTTTTCAATTTACCGCCATTTGTTGTGGATAAAATGAGGAAGTTCCGTCATTATCATCGAAAAACAAATGTTCCACTACAGTTATGCTATTCAGAAAAAAAACTTTAATATTTCTAAAGAGATCAGAAAATAGTCTACAAAATTTGATATTTTCAATTTTTCCGATTTGATACTTGAAACTCTGTATATTTTATTATTATAAAATTTTGAGCAACTTTTTCAATTAACTTTTTTCGATATCTTGTCATCTTACCCCACTTTTGGCCTCTTTATGGGGTATTTTTCAATTCGTCGCCATATCAGTGGTTACGTGACATTTGTCAAAAAATCGATATTCAAGTTGTCGAATATTCTGATAATTCACTTTTTTACATATATACATCCTTTATAAACACCACGAGAAGAACTCCAAAACCTAAAATCGCATATGAAGTGAAGTGTTTGACATGTTTCATTCTTGAAGACTTCGCAAGCTTCTCATTGCATTTGACAAGGATTATGATGCAGATATAATGAAAAAGTTTTCATCAGACATCGGTAGATGATTCCCAAGAAAATTATGCTGAAAATTAACTTTTTTTACATATGTTACTTCCTTTATTATGGCGGGTACTGTATTTACCGAATTTAATTGAAATAGACCTTTTCGAATTCGAATTTTGAATTTGCTTCTTCCAATGATTTATAGGTTTCTACTCATTATAAACACCTCGAGAATATCTCCGAAAGCTAAAGTCGCATATGAAGTAAAGTGTTTGACATGTTTTATACTTGAAGACTCCGCAAGCTTCTCAGACAAGGATTATAATGCAGATATAATAAAAAAGTTTTCATCAGACATCGGCAGATGATTCCCCCAAAAATTATGCAGAGTCAGAAAGCCCTTTGGAGTCTTTTTGCGAAAGAGCTGTTCTTAGTACATATTAGTCAGTGACCTTGTCCTAGCCTCTAATGAATCACGAACGCATTTTCCTATAAACGGGACTATAGTCGCTATTGGACACAAATTTAACGTGTGGTCAATCACTTGATGAATTTGTACCAGCCGTTGGTCGTGTCCGCGACTGCACTTGTGCCTATTGCCCCACTGCAAGTCAGAAAAATCGACTTGCAGTGGGGCAATAGACAATAGACACGCCCCGATTCCTTGGAAATTCATGAAAATTCCTTCTGGTAGATCCATTGATAACTAGTGTTAAATTTTAGTTCATGATTTGTATTGTTAAAGCTTTTCAAAATTCAGTATTGATTATTAAAAACTAATCGCACAGCACAAGATCGCACAGCGGTGTTTCGATTTGGTCGGTACTCTTGGTAATGTGTCAAATCCGATGGTGGTGGTAAAGCGATGAACGGCCGGCAGCCAACCATCTGACAGCTCCTTCATTCCCTCTGCAGGAGTTGCAAGCCGCAAACGAAACTTTGCGCAACCTTCAAACCCAACTGGAGCTGGTTCCCTCGCCCTCCAGCAGCACCATCAAGGTTCTGCTCGACACCAAAGACGCGCGCATCGCGACGCTCGAGCGCGAGATCGCGCTGCTGGAGAGCGAGGTGGAGCGGCTGACGCCGGCGCCTCCGCCCCCGCCCTGCGCCGCCACTGCGACCCCCTTCAAGCGTCAAGTAAGTTTTCTGTTGAACGACGTGAAAATCGGCAAAGACGGATCTGTTATCAGACTGTAACTAGGTACAGAGACTAAGACTCTATGGCCGCTTAAGTTCAGTTTTACCACCTCACTGTCGCTTTTACCCCGCATGGATAGTGCATGCTACTGCTCGTCTGTGCAGCTGGACGAGTTCCGCGTGGAGATCCAGCGCCGGGACCAGGAGATCCTCGCCATGGGCGCCAAGATGAAGACGCTGGAGGAGCAGCACCAGGACTACCAGCGACACATCGCCGTGCTGAAGGAGTCGCTGTGCGCCAAGGAGGAGCACTACAACATGCTGCAGACCGACGTGGAGGAGCTGAAGCAGCGGCTCGAGGAGAAGAACAGGCACATCGAGAAGAAGACGCAGCAGTTCCAGCAGGAGCGCGGACGAGCCGCAGCGGAGATTGCCGAGATGAGGGAGCACATGGACATCAAGGATCGGAAGATCAACGTGCTGCAGAGAAAGGTAAAGATATTTGATTATTAGTTGGTAATTCAAGCTAAAAGCTATAAATGGAGTCTGCCGACGTTAATGTGCTGATTCACAATACATCATTGAACAGACTCATTTCGATGTCTTGAAACTTTTCAATACCTCACTATTTTGATCTCTTATTTGCGAACCAAATATCAGCACAATGTCTGCCTTGCACTTTGTTGATGATGTATGATGATATGTGTAATTGATGACTTTTTTATTTTGTGGAAATTCATGATCACTTTACTGAACTGAATGAAATACTTCAATATGAAATAAAACACTTTCAAAATAACTCGTGGAAATCAAACAAAAGTGTTTCATTCAGTTCGTTAAAGTGGTGTATGATGATACTTTTATTGTGTTTCATATTTGAGAGCAAACACTACCTTGGTAAAATGGGAATCGGTTGTACGCCTACAGTTTTTCTTCAAGAGGCTATGAGCGCGATCATATTTGTGTCGCTTTTTATGGTAAAAGAGTCACTACTCAAAAACGGCTCGTCGTAATGATTTCAAACAAGGACAGGATTCTAGAGAATGCTCGATTCTAGGTAATTGCTGTAATGGAAATTGAAATTTCAATCCACTTTTACACAAAAAAATTCTCAAAAATGTCTCAAAAATGCAGTTACTTTGAAGCAATTTTTGGGTAGATGAACAAATAATTAAATAAAACATAACAGCAGGCACATAGATCAAGGTTTTACCATCCTTTTGATACCAAATTCATTTCGATTGGATAAAGATTGCTTCAAGTTTTAATGGAAGATAAATACCATTGCAGCTACCTCGATTATCTGTGAAAAGCATCCAACGATGTTAAATTACCGACAGTCGTTAGCGAGCAAGGCTTGACCTCTTTTTCCAATCAGTCCGAGCATGTATCTGTTCGAAAACAACTTCTCTCCCGTCAAGGGAATAATTATGGAAATACCTCATTTTGGCAAATGAGACGACGTATTTCGACACAAAGCCATGGAACTAGAATAATCTCATCAGTTCAGTTCAGATATATCACTCTAAGTAGGATCTATAGAGAACTCTTCCTCGAAGTTTTCAAAACTCTAATTTCATTAATAATTCGCCCATATCACAAAGCATCTGCTATACGTTTCCTTTTAGGATGGCATATTCAATGAGAAGCCCTGTCAGAATATTTGACCAGTTTCCCTCTAGAATTGAATTTTTTAGCAGGGAACTTCTTGAGGTGGCAGCCCAGTGAACCTACTCAAAAAGCGTACTGATTTTCTGGAGAACAGTTTTTAATTGGATGCAATGGCACTTTTGGGAGAAGATTTGAATTCTGTTAACAATGTGAGCAAGTCAGTTGCCTTGGTTACCTGCCATAAAGGACTATTCCTTAACTTGCCAATCTGCTCACTGTTGCTGTTGGCGTTTGTGTGTGCCGTTCCATCCCCAATTCAATAAAAGGAAATGCCTAAAATCAACGCCATTGATCGATGCCGTCTACCAATCCGCATTCCGTCGGCGTCGTTCAACATAAACCAATTTCATAATCTGCAGTCTGCCGTTCGCAGCGTCGATCGCAATAGGTTGCAATAGCCAAAGAACTCCACTTGCACCTTTCTTTTCTGTAACCTGACATTTCTCCTGACGTTTAATAACATCACAGATCACACCCAGTTTTCTATACCCTGAGTTTGAAGTCTTTTCCTGAATTCTCATTGTTGAACTTTCTCTTCATATAGTCTATTTATTTTTCTGGGTGTACTTAGACTGTGAGTTTTCTCACCTACCCAATACATTCATTTTGATGTCATTCAAAATTCATTGTTTCCTGAAAAAAAATTATGCATGATATCAAAGATAAATTTAACGATTAAAAACGATTTCTTATGTATCAACCTTCGATAAATCTTGTTACTGGTGAAATTATTTGAGTCTCAACGCTTCGTTTCGAAAGAAGTCTTGTCATTCGGTTCTTGCTCTGATCTGGGAATTATCTGAATTTCATGTCGATCATCAATTGAATGAATGTGGTTTGCTACGTGTGCTGTTTCTCTAGCAATTTGCACGGTTCCAAAGTTCCGTTCCTGCTCCCGCTCCCGCGTCGGTTTGACGGAACCTTTAACCGCATCAATCATTTCGAGGTTAGACTCTTCTGCTTGTCCCTCAAATGAGAAGATAGTAACGTAGTAACGATCATGTTGTCTGAACTGATTATACAAAAGGGTTCCAGGCCGAGTCAGCAAAACGTTGCCAAGTAGGCGGAGCGTTATGTAGCCCAAATGGCATTCTAATGAACTGACACAATCCTCTCCCTTATTCAATTCCTCAAATTTTATTTGCCAACGTTTACTCTCGATGTCGATTGACGATATAAATCAGCTATGCCTGAGACGATCTAATAGTCTAGATATATAATAGTCTAGATAATAGTCACTATATTCAGAGCCATGTAGCCTACACAAAACCTAAACTTGTTTTCGTGTTTTTTCGTAAGCACAACTAGTGAAGGAAGACCAAGATAAGGATTGTTCGACCACTCCTTATTTCAAAATATCATCCAATTCTGAAAGAGAAAAAATCACAATCAACAGATCATTGACACAGCAGAGAAGAAACAAGGTGCAAGAGAGAACTATAGATCCCTATTGAAGCAACCCCATTGATCACCACATAATGCAACTTGACTGAGTGAAAAGTAAAAGTCAGAAGGTACAGTTATGGTGGAAAACCATACAATGGGATTGTGTAAAGGTGGATTCAGTCAACTTCATTTTAAAATTGTGCTCAAAAATATGTTAAAAGCGAAAGTTGAATCTGTTATATGAAATGGCGCCATTTATACAACAATGTTGAGTTTATGCTAAAAACCTTTGATGTTGCCGTTATGTTTGTGATAATGCTTGTGCTAAAGTTGACTAAATCCACCCTAAATGGGTTCGTGAAGTTGAACTGTATATAAATAGGTTTTTATCCATTTCTTACGATCCTCTATGATGACCCTAAATATTTTTAAGATGTCATTTCATAGTATAGATATCTTTCAATCGCTCAGATTTTCTTGTGGTCTGATCTGAGATTCTCTGTTTCTACCTGAATGGACCAGTCAGTTTTCAAAAGAGATATTTGTTTGGAGTAAAATATTATTCAAAGTTTCTGGAAACGTACGTCAATGCGTTTGAAAGTTTAAGATAATAATATAAATGGATTGCTCAAGTTTCGGTCTTCCATTCTCTCCATTATTTTTCAATAAACACGACATGACTGTCCAATCGGATAGAATATCCGATCACTTACAAGTATAAAATGGCTCTTCCAAGTTTACGAGTGTTATATGCAATGCATAGTGTTGTTTCAGAAGTTTCTAACTAGCATATATCCTCTCTTCTGGTTATACTTAGGTAGTTGTTCCCTAAATTGTTTTTTGTAGGGGGAAATTTTCCGCAAAAATATTATTCCCAGAATTTTATGTACACTTTTTATCACTAATTGAACCTCAACATTTTAATTTTTTGGGCAATCCTTCACCAGTTTACCTCATGAACCATCCTGTATATCTGAAGCTTTTTATTGGAAAGAGCGGAGTCTTATGCAGATCTCACAGAAATGCTGAGAGGTTTAATAAAATTTCCATTGCTCTTTTTGAGGTCGACATCAAAGACGTCATAATCCCTGAATATGTTCACCTATATATCTGGTAGACTGAGATTTGTAGAGCCTTTGACAATCACATAGGGGCTGCGTATGTTATTGAATGGCGCAATCCTTTAGTAAAGGGCCAATGAATGTTCCTTTGGTGGTTTTTATTATTCATCGTCCAGTTCGAAACTTCTTTCAAGACTCTTGGCATTGGCTCTTGAGGAAAGTTTGTTATAAAATAATATTAGAGGAAACACTCTCTAAAGAAAACGGAAAATTGTACATGAGTTGTTTCTTGTGATTTTTTTTTGGTAAAGAAATAAACAGTTGAGGAAGATGACATGAGGTTTCAAGTCCTTTTGGAAGGAGAAAAGGATTAAAAAAGACAGCATCTTACACCTTTTGAGTAAATTTGTAATTTTTAGATATTTCACAGATTGAAGAAAATGTCATCGAGCAATATTTATTATTTTAATATGTGAATATCAAAGCAACAGTTGTAGTAACCTACTGATTCAGATGAAACATTCACCCAAATGCGCATCTAGGAAAAGAATGGAAAGTGAATGTGTGTGGTAAAGGGGAAAATGATTATTCATCCCATCAGAATGTAGAGCTGAAAGTTATGGTAAAACTGAGCAATGTCATGAAACGAACATGAGTTAGTGAAAGTGTCACTGTATGGAAAATATCAAACAAAATGTTTGAAATTTCCTGAGTACCTACTCAATGTACCTAGTGGTAAATCTGAATCAACGATATTTTAATCAACACCAACTGAAATGAAAAAAATGTAAAATAAAATATAAAACAAATGTAACACTCTACAACGTAAGTATATATTTTTCATTATGTAACACGAAATTAACGTACTAACATTGATTTAGTAAGTGCTTCCAAATACACCCGAATTGAAATTGTGCTTTTACTGAATTTTCTCATAATATCAATATTTCAAATCTGCTGACCATCATGATACAACAATCATGAATTATACATATATGTGATTTTCTGAGATCTTCAGAAGTATCTAATAGTTTTCATAGTCCTATTAAAGCATGGCAGTCATTATATTTCATGACCAATAATTATTTTGAATTCAATTGAGTATTACTAATACCTACGTGGTATTCAAGTTTCGCTGAAAGTCTCGAAGTTATTGAATTATTTCTCAAAAATAGAACAAGCAAACTATAAACAATTTCTCATCGATTATTTTTTGTAACGTTCACAACTTTTTGAATTGTTCCGAATCTACAAATCAAAACCAACTAAAGATAGATTTAAACAGCTTCGGTGCTAGCTCCATCATTTTTCTTCTATTGAAACTGTCGACTTGTCTTTTTTTGG
Organism: Chrysolina oricalcia; assembly: GCA_944452925.2. Lineage (NCBI taxonomy): Eukaryota > Metazoa > Arthropoda > Insecta > Coleoptera > Chrysomelidae > Chrysolina > Chrysolina oricalcia. Next base: position 11,915,128 of record OX101818.2, on the reverse strand, counting down.
AGGATTGGTCCAAAAAAATTCAGTTTTCATACAGCCTAGCCTGTCTCAAAATACGATATAAAAATATTTCTGTTTTTCTTTTTTTTGACCTTACAGGTACACCATTCTCAACTGCCCTTTTCATAGAATTTTCTTGAAATTTCAATTTATCCAGTTGACTGATCAGAGGTTTCCACACATCCCTGATTCCTATGCTTGGATGAATAAACACGTCGTTATTCAGAATGTATGCCAACTCTTATTTTCTCTTTTAGCACTGCTATTCTTTATGGCTTCAGACCATTTGATTTTGTGCTGATCTGTCAATTCATGATCTGCTATTCCTGACTCAGATAACAGATAACAGATCATGTATCTTATTTTGAAAAAAATCGAGTCTATGGCCTAGATGGAAAAAAAGTTATGGATCTTGCAAGCACCTCTGAGTCACCCTCTATTAAAATAACGAAGTGAAGACCAAAAAAGTTATATAATATTTCACTTCTCGAATCTAGATACATTCGGTAATTCTCGTACGATGCTCATATTGAAACATGTATTGGGAGTTTATTTTATTGCAAAGTTAACAAACACTGAATTGACTGATTTCCAAACAATATTAATTTTTTTAAATGTAAATAACTCTGGAGAACTACATATAGATTGAAAAAACTTATTAAAATTTCGTAAAATTTTCACAATTTCTCCAAATACTGTTCTTTCATTCATTTAGAAATTATTCAAATGGTCCACTATATATTCGACTATCACTTGTAACACCGAATGCATCATTCTTCGACGAATGAATTTTATTTTCATTTTCATTTCATTGAGACCCAGCGTTATGGAAATAATGCCAATACAAGTTGATGAAGACAAAGGAAATATGTTTTTAATCCGCTCTTGGATTATCAACTCAAATTCGATTGAAAAAGCTTTGAAAAAGTTACAGAAAGAAATTGCATTTTTCTGTTATTTGACTTATCAGGGTAATTGACTTTATTCCTTTTTGTACTTTTTGTTCAAAACTAGAATATAGCTTAGAGGAAATACCAGGTTCTACATTCAGCCCATCAAACAATATAAATTTATGTTTTCAACTGAAGTCTGTCAATATGTATGCTTCTTAGCGATCTGAACTGTTTGTGAATTTTTCCAGTGGAAGAAAACACATTTTTTCACGAAATAAGAATAATTTTAGTTTGTTATTATATAATACAGAAGAAGTTCTAGTTACTCAAATATAATCAATTCCTTTCAAATTTAAATTTCGAATTATATGAAAATAAAATGTCGTTCAAATGTCACAACGAATATTCTTTCTGAAATTCGGTGAACCCAAAAGTTTTGAAGCGGCGCGCTGGTTGACAAGGTTAGCTAGTAGTTGGTTTTTTTTTTCTGTGTTGCTCGAAAAAAGACTCTCCTTTGCCATTATCATCATAACCACCAAGAGAAACTAACATTTTCCAATTATAAATTTCAAGAACCACATATTTTAGACAAGCTCCAAACATATGCATATCCGAAAGAATAAGAGTGTGTGTTTCTTGAACTTTAACATATTGTATCAAGCAAGCAATGGAGACTAACTTCGCCTTCTCAAAGAACTGAAGCCCCATAGCATACGGCAATATTCCGATGAGTAAATCTTCCACTTGAATAAAGGAATATTTTCCATTGTTTTTCCAAACACTCAATTGTGAAAAAATATATTTGGTACTTTTTTCACACTGATTGAGACTGATTTTTTTAATTACTGTTAGCTTTGTATTCCTACTGATGAAGAAAACTTGGTTATCAAAATACGCATCTAGGAGTGAAAACACTTTTGTGGTGAATGGAAAAATACTATTCGTTTCCATGCTCAATATTGACTAGATGAAAAATCATATGTAGCCATTCCAGAAGTTGACCCGAGGATAATTCTAGGCACCTGGAATTATCGAAAAGTGTTGGTAGGTAGACTGAAATGCGTTCAAATGAAACTCATACAAAGTGTAATCAGTCATCATAAATGAGACTACAAACAATTCATGATGCGATCGATTTAGTCTACCAAAGGCCATGGTAGTTGTCAGTAGCAGCTTCTCCCGAAAGTTTATTATAACAAAGTAATTGATAATACTTCAAATTATGTCGGGGCGTGGCGCAGTGGTTAGAGCGTCCGACTTTGGGTCGAAAGGTTCGGAGCTCGAGCCCCAGTTGCGGCTGGGATTTTTAATTTAATTCGACCGATTAAATTATTCAAATCTCGTGGCTGGACTGGGGTGAGTCCTGCACGATTCACTGTTGCGTTCCAATTAACAGTGCTGCTCCTAAGGTGGCGTATGGAGTTAGTAACAAGGCCTATCCAGAACACGTGGCTAATGACCATAGCAGTCGATGCCAAGACACCAAAGAAAAAAAATACTTCAAATTGAACAGTCTGAACTTTACAACGCTCCTGACTGTAATTCATCTACAATAGTGTTTTGAAATAGTATTTTGTGATTCATCAACTGTATTAACATTACTCAAACACTTCGGATAACCTAGATTCAGATTCACAGACTCAATGAATTAGGTTTGTTGAAAAAACACTACCACCAACTAAATAAAAATTAGTATTATTTAGTTCTCGTATCTTCCGTTTGATTTGGTTGCTAATAAAATACATCCAAATTCATCTCATTGGCATTGCAAGATGTCTACATATTTTGAATAACATTTGCCAGTTGTTACAGAAAGCATTGCAAATAGAGATCTTGTAGAACATTTTTGAAAGGTCAATTCCTAAAGTATAGGAAATTTGCGAAATGTTGGATTATCTGTTAGAAAAATCAAAGGAGAAACTATTCACTTTCAACACTTTTATTCACCCATTTCCTTATCTCACCAAGTCAACTCTGATACTACTTAATATATTCCGTCGTCGCCCGATTCGTAGTTCTGTTTCATCAGCTCTGCTATGATTCATGACTATCGTAGTGTACTGGGGGACGCAAAAAATCAAAAAATAAAAAAATCAACTGTATGGAAAAACATCAATTGTTCGAAAAGTAGATAATGTTTTTAGAACTGTTGATACATTTACGTATTATTCGAAAATACAGATTTTACTCAGAAGTCATCATCTGTATTCTTAGATGATGAAATTAAAAACTTTGTAAGATAATACATTCAACAATTTCTACAATTTCTCAATATAATAACTGTCGTAGAAAACATTTTGTACCATACATTTTCGTAAAGAGCTCGTTTGTACTTTACGAACTTGCAACGGAAATAACTATTTTGTGTTAGAATAGGATAATTATGTAACAAATGAATATCAATCAATCAATCAATCAAGATATACTTTATTGTCGGAAGAATCGAGATCTTAGAGATAAAGCATGTGTAAGCAAGTAAGGTATAGCTAAAAATAAAAATAGGATAAAAATAACAATATGTTACAACTATATCTAAATAAATCTCTAAAATATGATGTATACAGACATATAGGACATTCGAGACACTACAAACAGTGGTAAATAAATGAATTAAATAAAATGTTATTGATAATTCCCAGTTTTGTGTTTATCGTTACATGCATAATTTGCGTTGCTTCATGACCGGTGATATTCTAACCAAAATAATGTACTTAGGTCCAACAGCGTATCAACAAAGCTATACTAAGCAACAGCTTGTGATACTAACCTCAGTAACCAATATTTTTATATACGAAATATTCTGTTCCACTTTCTAACTTCTTGAACTAATTCTAGGTTGAAAATTTGGAAGACCTCCTCAAAGAAAAAGACAACCAAGTCGACATGGCGAGAGCCAGACTTTCCGCCATGCAAGCCCACCATTGCTCGTCGGAAGGGGCTCTGTCGTCCCTTGAAGAGGTTATTGGCGATAAGGAAAAACAAATGAACCAGCTGAGAGAACAGCGCGACCGTGCCGAACAGGAGAAACAGGAAGAGAGGGAGTTGCACGAAAGAGAGATAGCCGAGTACAAAATGAAGATACACGGACTCAACAGCGAAGTTGAGAAACTCACTGCACGACTAGAGAGGTAAGAATTTTATAATTATATACGTGAAATAATGGATTTCACATTGAGAAATTTTTGATATGCTTATTGCTCATGATTGGTAAAGGAGTATACGAAAACCCTTTACTTTATAACTGCCAAGCACTATCAACCCCCTCACCAACTTAATGTTGGTTTCTTCATATAACTTTTTTATGTGGTACTTACTCTAAGATAAAGATGGATTCCACTTTGGCACAATGTTGCTTGAATCAGCAAACTGGTCACAGTGTCAATGGTGATTAAATGCAAAACTTAATTTTTCCGTTTAAAAAAACATCAAATATCATTTGAATCGTGACTGCATACAGACTGAAGAATTCAAGTACATGATTTCGTAAATTCTCTTATTACATCATACTAAACTCATAGGCTCTTGTACTCCCTATAAGAAGTACATCCAGAGTGGTCCAACGAAAAGTATGCACTTAGCTTTTCTCCTTTTTTTGAAATGTAAAGCAAAAATGCTCGGAAACGAGGATTTTTCAATCTCTTCCTTCAACCCCCTAACAAGGGGGTGTCACAAACCAAAAATTTTAAATGGAAATTAGGGAGTGATAGATCATTTGAACGGGCACAAAATAATTTTTTTACTGATACCCTATTAGAATTTACTTAAGTATCTATAGATTACAATATCTTGAAGATATTTCAGTGACCTCTCAGTCAGCAGCTGAACACAAATCTCATATTTTCTCCGAGTTCATTTGTGAGAAATATATTTTCCAAATAAATTTTTTTTGTAAAAAAATGTTTTTTATTTCAGATTTTTCTCAAAACTTGTACATAGTTATAAGATGTCGTTCTGAACAACTTTTCCGAATAATATTTTTCGAACAAGTGTGCTTTGAGAAATAAATGATTTCGAATTATTATAAAGGAGGGTCCTATGCTGCTGGTCATAAGATTTTGCACACGTATAGATCTATGAAATTTTCCCAAAATTTCAATTTCCAAACTATTAGTCGTTAAAATAATTGAAAGACAATGTTGCCATTTCACATGTTTTTACAATAATTGGTAGGAACTTAAATAAGATAACTTTCCAGTATTCCAGATTGAAAAAATAAATAAAAATTAACTACTTCATTACTCATTTCTGAGGATTTATTAATTTTTTTAATTTTCCGCCAAAATTTCCCTATCAAAAGCATATCCTCCTTTCCCGCCAAACACGAAAAGACGAACAGCATTGTAGAACGTCTTTTCGGGTTTCTTTTGAAGCGGAAGCGATAGCATGTATCGATATTTGCCAAAATTTCTTAATAAAAAAATGTCCTATAGGGTGCGTATTTTCTGCTGGTCTCTATATATCTCTGGAACATAAAAACCTTTTTCTCGCTGCCGACACTGTAAATAGTCCATACATGCTTAGAAACAAAACAGGTAAATGGGCTATATCATTCGTTTACTAATTCATCTTGACAACGGAACTTAATAGTGTCATTTACATGCCTAGGGTAATAATGACTTTGACTTTGACAAGTAATACCTTCAGATTCATTCATATCAATTTTTAGGTTATGAGACCTTTTGAATATTATTGTTGTCTGCTTATTCGGTAACTTAGTTACACGCACAAGCAACTTAGAATTAAATAGCGAACGAATAATCATGAAGGAAGGGTAAGAAAATAAACTTCAATTCAGGCAAATTTTGAGAAATGTCAACAAGCAGCGGGAAAAACGTAATAAGTAACACGGAATGTATCGACTGTTATCATCCTCGGCAAGCGACAAGCCTCGGCTTTGCCTCGGCTCGTACTCGCTCACCTCGAATTTTAACACGTCTTTACATTCCTTGTTACTTAAATAACTATTCCAATGAAGTGACACTTTTCAAATCTGACATGAATGTCATAACGCCCAATTTTACATCACCGGTTAGGAAATGTTTTAATTTTCCCAACTGGTTAGGAAAAGTTCATTAGGTACATCATCAATTAGAACAAAAATTTAATATAGAAAATATGTTAATTTCATTGAAAACTTGATCCTAATTCTAATAAACGTTAACACGCAGTTTGATACGTTAACTGTATTATTAATTAGCTTCGTCTTTGGAATTGAATAAATAACGTTTTAATTTTGACATTGAAGTTATGTGATAGTATCGTCACTAACAGAGGTAACTATGGAAACATACCAAAACAGATATCCACTTGAATTTCCAGATTTTTAAAAGAAAAATTTATATTCATATTTCATTAATGTTCAAAGGCTTTTCAGATATTCAAAATTAGGACTACTCTTGTATCTAACATGTTACAAAATAACATTTTGTGTATCTCGTGTCATGTTTTGTGAATGTGCGCTCAAGATGTAAACATCCACTTGTAACACAAAATGAATCGTTTCGTAACTGGTTAGTTACATAAGTAGCTATAATCACAACCCAATCACTGCATTATACAATAAATTACAATATTGTCGATTTTTTTATAAGAACGTGGGTGCAATGTATTCAATGAAATCAATACAATTAATATTATTGATATTTTCACAATAGAAGTTCGATGAATAATGTACTATTGAGTAGAGACATTACATTTTTGGTATAGAATGTGTTCAATTTTAAGAAATTAATTATCTTTGAATGGGGTAAGGTCCTTAAATAGTTACTGAAAAGTCATCAGTGTTCAGAGCCCCAAAGAATGTTGATGAACATCAAAGTTTCTTGGATCAGATGAATTATATCGGAAATTGGTATCCAAATCTAGCAACCTTCAAGGTACCATTCAGAAAGTTATTAATGTTACTGATTGGAAAACGAACCGATATAACTAGATACCTACTGGAATCTTGGCGAAAATAACAAAAATACAGATTTTCAAAGCAACAAATAGCAAAAGTCTGGGCAGTAGCGAAACTCTAGATATTAAAATAAAACAGTACAGGAAAAACAATAGGGATAAACACTATTTTCAAATCAATTCTTAGCTTTTCGAAGCTTTTCGATAAATTTTGTAAGGAGAGAATCAAGAGAAATTCGTTTACTCGGCGAAAAAATCGTTGTTATATCTTCATCCACTTAATAACGAGCAAACTGCGCTCATCCCTCGCCGAATTGGTTCCCTCATGTGGATCAATCAGTTCTAGAATACAATGATGTTAATTTCAGGGCCCAAAACGACCGAGACCGCTTGGAAGCGAAACTCGAAAGTTCTCAATCGGAGTTGGGCAAATCCAAGGCCGAACTCGATAAAGCCGCAGTGGAAGTCGGAAGAAGCGGAGCGGACTGGGAGGCGGCTAGACAGCGGTTAGCTCGGCTGGAACTCGAAAACGAGCGTCTACGGGGTGAGGCGGAAAGATCTCAAACGACCACGACGTTTGGGCGTATCACCTACAGCAGCTCCCATGAACTTGACAGGTACTCTTCTAGTTTCTACAATTGTTGCTGAGAAACATTTTTGAAATGAATTCAAGCCGTTCTATTTATCTCAAGACAGTTTTGTTTTTTCCTAAAACCATTGGTCCGGAACAACAACAACAATTCATACTCATCAAAATGACGAATTGAAAAGTGAATATTTCAAAGAAGCCAAAACAAAAGTTCTATCAAACATTTTTCATTATGCTTCCGTAACATTACCGTCAATATTCTTCCAAAAGTAATGGGGTAGAGAACAATTTCAGATAATATACATATGTAAGATAATGTTATGATTATTTCAGTAATTTTCACAATACAGTTCGTATATGTACGAATTCACTGTTTGTCAGTATTATCATTTTGCTGATAAAGTATTCGTTATATTAAGTATGGCTCAACATGTTCTGATGGATGTTTTATAATCATAATTATCATGCTGTAATTGTGACGTTGGACTGAAAATTGCAGAATTTATTCAAAGCTTATTACAAAATTAATTTACAGAATGCAAGAACGAGCTGATAAGAGTTCATCCGATCTCAGAAGATGCCAAGCTGAGCTCAGAGTCACTCAAGCTGACAGTGAAAGAGCACGTCAAGAAGCTACCGCCCTGCAAGAAAAACTGGAGAAGTCTCAGGGGGAAGTATACCGCCTCAAGGTGAGTGGGATACAGATGGTATAACGGTATCTTTGCCGAAATTATAAGATACAGTTCCGAAACGTCGAAGATTTAGAATTAGGTTTTCTTCAACATCCTGACCGAATTCCCGCCAACTCAACAATTCTGATCATAATTAACGATAGCTTTATCTCTTTCATCTATAAGATATTGCGGTTTCTGGTAACTGCCTTCACTAACTCATGCCAAAAAGACAGTTTGATAACACTATAGTACACTGACACTTTCAAATGTTCACTTGAGTAGGCCTTGGACACGTCAGTGAAAATGGACGGGAAATTTCTTCAGAGGGAGCCCGCTTGTGAAGAAGATATATTATTTCCAGTTTCTCCTTGATCTCATCTACTTTGGTTATTTGATCCTACTCTCTTGCCTTCCGTGCACCTATCTTAGACAGTTCATTTTCGATGCCTCGAACCCTTTTGTTCACTCCCTAGACTCCGCCTCTTAACTTTTTGGTCGCCACTGCTGATCTTCTTGACTATAAAGAGGTTTCTGAGTGCTTGCGCTCCATCAGTGAGAGTGAAGGTCTTCGTGGATGACACTGGAGCCTGGCTCAATCCACTAATAGTCACAAGATACGACTTCGTGCGCAATATTTCTCTAGGCAAGGTTATTTCTTCAGTAGCCTTTTTATATATCTGTCCTAAGTAGTTTCATTAAAATTAAGAGCACAAATTCAGATTTTCTGACTAATTAGCATCAGCCTGTTGATTTACTACACGTCTGTTCCCCAGAAATTATTCTTTCAGTGTAGGCAAAGCTTGGAAATCATTACCTAGGCTCACAAACATTTTTTTAAATAACATATATTCACTTTCTCTCTCTATCTCTTGATTCTCAAGATGTTCTCCACACTTTTGTAGGATTCCAATTTCAGTAGAACTCGTAAATCTAAAAAATCCACCAGTCATACACTTTCATACTCAAATTGGGGACTGGCACGATAATGTGTTTGTTATGGCACTCGATTCTAAATCAGTTTCAAATTCTCGTCGGTTCTCGTTTTGAATTCAGTTAAATTTTCACTTCATCTCCGAAGTATATGGAACTAATTTTTTCACATCAATGATCTGTGATTATTCAAATAATTTGAATTGGATCAGTACATATTATGTTCCAGCAAATATGGTGGGCCAAGCAATAACCAAGACTAAGAGCTTTCACAAGGCAGAAAATTAAGCCTCACAACAAATGCTCATTTCACCCTGTGAATGAACATCATATTCTTACAAAAATTTCAACGTACGTGTATATCTACAGACGACTGTATGGAGCCCGACTAGCACAAATACAAACATACGACTGTATGGAGCCCGACTAGCACAAATACAGTTAATACTTGCGTCAGTTGTTATGAGTATCACATTTTAATTTGTGTTTTATTGATTCATCGGTAGGCCCGACTAGAAAACTCTCATCAAGAGCAAGACAGCCTTCGCGAGGAACTGGAGCGACACCAGTCCACTACAGCCAAGCTGCACTCGGACAAGGACCGAGCGTACGCGGAACTGGAGAAGGCGCGAGAAGAACTGGAGCGTACGTCGGCGACCTTGGGAAAGGCCCAACAACAACAAGACAAACTACAGAACGCTCTAGACAAGGCACAGACCGAAGTCGACAAACTGCAAGAAAAGTTAGACAAGTCACTTGGCGAGACCAGACGGGTGAGTAATAAGCTGGCAGAAATACTTACGAAAAGTAACTCCTCACTTCATTTTTCAATCAGCATCAGGGCGGTTTCATTTCATTATGGATCTTCTAATTCATTCTTCGAAAGTTTCTGAATAAGGTACTCCATAGTCTGCTAATTCTTGCAGACATTTATGACAATTTATTGATGAAGCGTTTCTGGTTCTTTATTTTCGGATTGATCGACTTCCATCGCTCAGACCAAAAGCTTTGTTACCGGTATTGGTGCATAGCGATTGACACATTTTTTTTCTGTAGATACAATTGGAGAAAGAAAAAGTGGTGTTCGACTTAGAGAACACCCAGTCGCAATTGGACAAGGTTCTCGGCCAGTCTGCTCGTCTTCAGAAAGAAAAGGAATCGGCTCAGCTCGAAGCAGATCGACTTAGGGACAAAGTTGAGAAGTCTCAGGTGAGTACAATTTTTTGCATGCGACGTATTTTCTTTCTGAACTTGTTCTACATTTCTCTGTTTGCTAGAGATCTGGTAATGTTTCAAAAATACGTGGAGAGGTTTTTGGGGTCTGAAACATTCAGAGGATTAGTAGACACATTTATATAATTATTATATTTATCACATCCTATTTTTCAGTGTTTGAATCGTGGCCATAACACTTTTATGAACTTGTTTTTTTTATTTCCTTTCTTGGAACTATTCGAAATTGTCTCTGTTTTTGCAGAATGCCATGTCCAGGATCCAAAAAGAGAGAGACAACTTCCAGGACGAATGCGAAAAACTCAAAGAGAGAGTTGAAATGCAGCTGAGCCAAATAGGGAAAGTTCAGAGAGAAAGAGCTGACATCGAAACCGAGTTGGATGTTCTCAAAGACAGGTGGGAAAAGTCGCATTCCTTGCAGCAGAAACTACAAATCGAACGGGACGATGCCTTGTCCGAGGTTGACATTCTAAAGGAAAAGTTGGAGAAGGCCATATATGCATCTCAGAAGGCTATAGATGATAGAGAGAATATCCACAAGGATTTCGAGAAGTTGATTGAAAAATATGACAGGTTAGTAATAGGATTTCACCATTTCAATCTAACCTTGGTTTGAAGATGGAAACAATGAGTATAATGCACATAAAACCTGATAATTCAACAGGTTTCAGTCACTATGTTCATATTAGGTAGGAAACCAATTGTTATATTGCGTGCAATACAACAGGTGTTAAGATCTGAAAATGTGAGTTTTATTCTTGAGTTATTCCATAAATATGCTACGATAGATGCAGACCATAAATTGACAGTTTCACATTATTTCTTTGGTGTTTTTTTTCTTCAGTATTATCATTTACGTGTTACATCTCATAAGAAGAATTTGTTGTAAAATGGTGATAACTCAGGTTAGTAATAGAATGAATATTTCAGTTTTCTCAATACGTTGAAATATAATTTGGAAAAGTTATATACAGGGTGAGTCAGAATAAGATAAACTTCGCATATAATAATAATATAATAGTAATAATACATATTTATTCAGAAATTTTTTTATAATAATAATATGGTACACAATTATGAATAAATATACCTAATCGCTAAGTGCAGAGCACTTGCTTCGTATAGGCGTATAGAAGAAATATGCAAAAACAGAAGTTAAAACTATCGGGGGGGGGGGGGGGGGGATAAAATAAAATGTAAATGAAATCCTAATTTTGTTTATCTAAGATGAGTGTTTTTTTTTCTGGATCCGTATCTAAAATCTTATTTTAATTGTATAAATAAAATGAAGGACAAGTTGAAGTTACAAAGCACTTAGTTACTGTGAAGGTTCATATAAATAAACAAAACGTAACTGTAGTATATCCCAAATGTGTCTACGGTTGCCCAACAATTTGAGGGATATACCCAATAACTCTTCTATTTATATTTATACTTATATTTATTAAAGTGTTTGATAAATAACTGAAACTCATTCGTATACAAGCACTGGATAGAAAGCGAAACGCTGATGTGAGACAAAATGACAAATTACGCTCCCAAGATGAAAGCTACCTCACAAAAGAGACAGAAAGAGATAGTAAACAAACAGTTGAAAGAAACTGCCAAAAATGTTCAACATCAAATCGATTCAGATAAGGACAGTTTTGCAATGCCACTCACAGAATTTGAAAAGTTTATCAAAGAAGGACCAACATAATCTCACAATTACTGTTGTTTGAGATTAATCCATTCATTTGAGAAGTTTGGATGGTTGTTTGATAACTGTTGTTTGAGATTAATCCATTCATTGAAAAGTTTGGATCGATGTTTGTCGAACAAGTTTTGTATGACCAGCATTTTGTGAACATGTGCTGCTGATATAAAGAGAGGGGATATACCAACATTTTGTTGATAATAAATATACAAAATTATTTTTGATATACATCCTCAGTTGAAAGGTATGTTTTGGGAGAAAGGTTGATTTCTCACAGAATACCTATCATGCAGATCAGGAGATTGAACTACGATAAGCAATGTAGCATGAGAGGAAAAGTCGTAAATGTACCGATAGAAATTAATACGACAGTTAGAGAACTACCAATGTCGACGATACTCATACTGCACAGTTGAAACTGATGAAAAAAATGTCACATGAGCACTACAGCACAGAAATTATTCGCTCGAAGAAAATTTTCGATGTTCTCAAATATTTGGTAGATCAGCCTCTGTACCGAGCTGAAAAAATAATAATTTATGTACATAATACTCTGTCAGTTTGAATCCAATTCTCCATGATATTGAATTCGACAGTGATGTCGAATCAGAAGAACAAATTAATGTGCCACCAATTTATTTCTCAACGAATATGGTCCATTGTCATTCCCAACAATATTTTGTGGCAAGTCGAAGGAATACAAGAATGAATTGAGCTATGCCCGAATAGCTATACTTCAGGCAAGCTTCAGAGATCGATGATTCGCAAGAACAGATTTGACATTATACATAATATTCAATATCGATAAGGCCATTTGAAAAAAATTCGCAGGTGAAGATGCATATATCGCTGGACAAGTCAGTGACAAAGATTTCAGCACCAAAATTATACGGTCGATGAAGGTTTCCCTTATTTGAAGGACATAAGGACTTCTCTACCCCCATTAGAAATGGAATAAAAAACTAGTTTGCCTATGTGATATTCCCAGTTCATTTATTACTATATCTTATTTCATTCAAATCTAACTATATGTTGTGGTTGTAGAAAGTATACCTGTTGTAGGTATGTTATGCAGAATGAGGATTTTTTATGTCAAGAAATTGAAACAATTTCAAAATATTAATTAATAAAAAATGAATTAGGTATTTAATTTCATTTGAATTATTTTACTAAACGTTTGGTTTCTACTTCTATGCTGAATGTATTTCATTCCTATTAATAGCATATTTTTGTGATGATGTTACATTAATTTTCTGAAAAGAAATATTTTGTTAAGTACCCATACTTTTCAATAACGATGATTTCGCACGAAGTATATATTATGTAAAATCACTTCAGGTAGTGAAAATTCACTATGATGTAGTTTTCAAAATAGTATCAAAAATGTTTTATTCCAGATCACAAAGCGATGTCTACAGGCTTCAAAATAAACTGGATACTGTTGTAGCCGACAAAGAAAGATTCGAGTTGGAAGTAGAAAAGCAACAATTGATTTCAACGAAACTTCGAGAAGATCAACGAAAACTGCAAGACGAATTGACTAGGATACAGGAAATGTATGACAGAGTTGCCATGCAGTTGGGAAGGTAAGAACAAAAATGTCTTTATCAATTTTTGAAAGAGCAGAGAAAATTATTAGATAATATGAAAGTTTCCTCAAACCAAAGTGGGAATACGGGAAAGGGAGCGGGAACGGAAAATGGGAAGTGTGCGAATTGTTATAAAAACAGTGCACCTAGCAAACCGAGCATATTTCGCTGTTTGCGTGCATTTTGGAATACGAATAATTGCACCGGTATGCATTTTAATATATCTTGCTATAGAATTTAGTCTCGGGTTTATTCAGTTCATGCCCGCGGTTACCGCGTTAGTTTGAGGAAATCTTAATGTGATATACTTGATTTTAAACATAAAATTGCAATATAATTCAGCAGAGGGTCTACCCTAACCGGTTTTTTCGTTTTATCGTTGTTTATCTTCTCTCTAGCAGGAAAGTATAGTGTGTTTCTTCGAAATTTCAACATGTGTTTTATATCAAATTCTCAAGTTGCTCTTGTTTTGAAGAGAAGGTTGTAGATTCAAAATTGTAATAACTGATTTCAAGAAAGCTCTTCTACATGAGACAAAATTCTCACTGTGGCTGTATTTACAACAGGTCCAAGGAGCTCGAAGAAAAATCCAAAGAAGAAATAGAGCGCTTGGGCATCGATATGGAAATGGTCAGGGACCGCTACGAGAAAGCCCAAATCGAAATCCGACGGGTCCAAAGCGAGAAGGAGAAACTTCTTTCTGACAATGAAAGGTTGCAGTACGAAGTCGAAAGGAGTCACGGACAGCTCGCCAAAGTTCAAGCGAGCTACGAGAAAAGCCAGGAGGAGAGTGCTAGGGTGCAAGTGGAGCTGGAGAAAGCTCGTGACAAGCACGATAAGCTGCAGAACGAGTTCAGGAAGATAGTAGCTGAGTACGATGCTTTACGCGAATCAACTGCCGCTCCTGGAAGGGAGAGGTACTCGAAATATGACAGGGATGATAGGTCCAAGGAGGATAATGACAGACTTCGGGCTGAGATCGACAGGTATGTATTTTTGTCGAAGTAACAACTGAAAATCGTAAGGATTTCCGTGGTGTGTGGACATGTGTTATTTCTCTTTGTTGTTCAGATGTGTGCCTCTTTTAGAAATATCGTATAGTAACGAGTTTGTAAGGAGGTCATAAAGGTTATACAAACTATTCATTTCAGTCGCTTCTGTGTGTAGGTACCTGTTTGATATCAATGTGAACTCTTTACTAACTACTAGCAAGTTTGCCAATAATATACCTGAAAGTCACACATGGATATATCAAGGCCATTGCCTCACAATGGCACTCATACGCTAGACATACCTCAGAAGGATGCTGGAAGGTCACTGATGGTAATGGAGGCTCAGATTCGTCTGAAATCTCCTACTTCTAATATAATATGAAACTATTCTCGGTAGAATCCTCTTGAGAAATTGCTTTACCAAAATTCTTGAATAACATAATTTTATGTCAATGAAATATATACAGTGTCTTCATTCGAGTTTGGCTAGATGTGAATGACTTTTGAATTTTTTGATTAAGGAAAAAGTCATAATTCCTAAGAAGTTCTAGATTTTCTCAAACCTGACTTGGGAGAATCAAATTTCAAAATTGATCGGTCCTATACTGGGCTTGTTGAAAAATGTTGATCTATTGGAGTACTTTCATTTTTTGCATAATCAAAAACTGTCATTATTAGAAGTTGGTCATAGTATGTTTATCCATCGAAACTCTAAAAAAAACTGGTATATCATGACAGATGAGTACTATTGCGTATTTGAACAACTTTTCATGATAATAGTTTTCGATATTTCATTTCGGGAGTAGGTACCTTTCATGAGTGACTTTTTTCCTAAAACAATGAATTAAAAAGTGTTTCTATTAATTGATAATAATACTAGATAGAAGAAACAGCTAGTATCAAGTACCCAGGGATCCATCTTGACAGACCTTTGAAATGGGACAAATGGTATTTCTATTGAGGAGATCACGGAGTTTATTATGAAAATTCAAGTATCTCAAAACATTCATGGACATAAAAACCCTTGACATTCTTTATTTTCCAATAATACAGTCTCAATTGAATAATGGGACTCTGTCTTGGGATGGAGTTATGAAATCCTACCTCAGAAATTGTGATGTTCATCAGAAATGAATTTTGAAAATCATATATAGTGCGAATTATTTATATCCAAGGGAAAAACTGTACAAAGGATCGAAGCAAATTGACATATGAAAATTATTTGGATTCAACACAATGATTTATACCTACCTATAAGAGATTATTCTCATCAAAAAACAATTGAAAAAATATTTTCAAGATGAGTCTCAACGGAATTTGTTTCATGATATCTTCAATTGACGCAGTTTAATTTAATTATCATTTTCTTCAATTTAAAAAATTTACAAAACATATACCTTCATGTAAATGTCACCTGAAATTTCTGGCAACAGGTTTCATACTTCGCGGGTATACCTTAACCGTTTATTCACCTTTTTATATGAAGTGATGTAATGCTTTTTTAATTAATTTTGAATAAATTTCATTATTATCATTATATGTCACCAAGATAAGTGACATAAGTGACATGAATATAATTGAGTCGTTATGAATCAGACTTGGAAAGATATTGAAATCGTTTATAGATGGAGACAAACGTCGCTTTCAGATTTTCTACAAGGTATCAGGGATGAAGCTGCCACAATTTCAAATACTAAAAATATATAGGGCGCGTACAAAGTTCGGTAACATTAATATTTTTCATCAAGCCAAGAAGCCAATTTTCCACGTCACAATTCTCTTCCTAGTGCAATTATACAAATAAATTTTTCAGGTTAAGAGAACGACTAGATAAAACTTTAGGAGACTTGGATCGTTCCAGAAAAGAATTAGCTCTCGTTGAAAGTACTCGCGGCAAGTACATCAGCTTTGAACAAGAAAAAGAGAAGAACGCCGAAATAGAAAGACTTAAAGACGACTTGCAGAGGACTTTGGGCAGCAACCAACAACTCGAGGGAAAACTGCACGAACTAACCATCCAGCTCGACTTGGCTAGACAGGAAGTGGCCAAAGTAGCTGGCAGTCAAGACAAGCAACGTCACGAACTGGAACGCGCGGTGATCGAGTGTGAAAAGCTACGCGATCGCTACGAAAAGCTGAAGATCCACACCGAAAAACTAGAAAAGGACAACGAAAGGCTGAGATCCGAATTCGCGCAAGTGGAACGCAGACAGACTATCGCAACAGATAAAGTGAGGAATGACGAGATAGAGCGTCTCAAGGATAAACTGGAAAAGGCCATTCAAGCACGTGACGCTACGGAGCTAGAAGCAGGAAGACTGGCCCAAGAGTTGGAGAAATCGCAGCAACACTTGGCTAACGCCTTGCAGACAAATGAAGCCACCAACATAGAGTTCGAGAGGATGGCTACAGAGCTGGCTCGGTTGCACGAGCGGATAGAGAGAGACCAGCTGGACTGGAAGACTATGGAGCAGGAGAGGGATGTTCTGAGGGCTGAGCTGCAGCAGATCAGGACTGGGTTGGAAACTCAGCGTAGGAGTTTCGACCATAGGTCGCAGGAGACTGTCATCAAATTGCAACAGGAATTAGCGCAGGTGAGAAACGTTGACCGCAGCATTAAAAATTCTTGATTCACATATAGCATCCATCAGTATTGTATAAAAAACTCCCACATAGAGGTTGATTCAAATTTCACCATATGCAGTCATTATTTATATTTTCAATACCAATAGTAAAGTAAGTCACAAATACTCCAAATATAGTTTAAAAATCAGCGAGGGTCGTAGGGGACCTAGATGTGTTGTGTTCCTGTCAACGTGTTTGCGGAATGATGGATTTTGAAAAGATGAGTTTAATGTCTCTTGTCAAGTATTGAGATTAAACTTTTCGTGTCACATAATATCCCGTCTGCGTATAGCTCTAAGAAATTCTGTACATTTGAGATAAACAGTCCATTATCAAGTTTTTCATGATTCTACAGTTCCATTGTTATGATATAGGTTTCCCGAGAACGAGAAAAAATGGCGGCGATGCTGGACAAACAAGGCCGTCAGGGTGAGTCGATAGACAAGCAGATAATGAAATATGAGGCCGACATCAAGCAGCTCACCATGGAACGGGACCAGTTAGTGATGCAGTTAGAGAAATCACAAGATATGCTGATGAATTTCCAACAGGAATTGAATCACAGTGAAGCAGAGCTGGAGAAGCAAAGGGCAGAAGTGGCGAGGTACTTGCATTTTCTTTGTGATAATTTTGTTGCTATTTTTAAATATATTATGTACCTTGATTTTGGGGTATCATTATCAGCCGCAATCCTTTCTTCGAGACGAATAAACTTCTTTTTTAGTTCATAGGCTTGAAAACTAACTGTTTCACGTGTGTTTTTCAACTATTGATGTGTTCTGTGAATGCAACGATATAAAAGAATGCATGTTTTCAGTAATACTATCTCGACAGAATGCAGAATTTTCGAAAAATACTTCCTCCTTGCTGTCACGGAAACTGTGTTTTATGACAGCAAGGTTGAGGTTATTTATATTGTTCATTTTTCCATTTATCCAGTTTTGAGAAAATTGACGTTACTGAATCTTGGTGGTTTGTAAATTGTTGAAATGATCATGTCTGGATAATTTTGTTTAATTGCTTAGTACCCAGGTAACCAAAAGACGTCCTTACGACGTTATAATTTAAAAGTAAATCACGTTATTTTGTGACTTCCATATGACGTCTTGGCGACGTGAAAAAGTCACATGATTTTAACGTCATGTCGTGACGTCCTCACGACGTCAATTAGTTACGTCATATTAAGACATTCATTTGACGTTGTGGGACGTCATACGTCATGCGTAAGTATATAATATACAGGGTATAGTGTTGAAGAAAAAATTATTGGTTTTAAAAAAATTAAACATTTTTCATTTATTTTTAATTCAAATGACAATATAACAAACAATTTTTTTCTAGACAAATATAACATATTTGAATTATTTTAGTAATCCCAAGAAACTTTTCAGTTTATACATGGAAAAGAGCAATACAGGAATTGTTCAAATTACATTAAGAATTATCAAAAAATACATGATTGACATGAGTGACTTTTGCAATCCTCCTGAATTCACAAATAGTTCTATACATTTGTGGTAACTCCAACAATGAATTAATTCAACATTTCTAGGTTGAAAGCAGAGCAAAAGAAGATGTCTCAAGACATGGAACGAGGCACGAAGGACGTTATCGAGAACCGTGACAAGGAAATCGCCAAGCTACAGCAACAACTCCAAGCGGTCCAAAAGGAAAGGGAAACGCACCGGCAGAGAGCTGACAAAGCCGAAAAACTCCTGCACGAATCAGGAGCGAGGGGCGACTCCGAACTGGAACAATGGAGGAAGGTCGTCCAGCAGGAAACGGACAGAGCGGACCAAGCCGAGAAAACCGCGCAGGACCTGCAGAAACGCATACAAGTTATGGAGAAGCAGCTGCAGCAACAGTTGCAGCAGATGGCGCAGTACCAGAAGGAAAGAGGGATACAGCCGCCCCCGCAGGATGATAAGGAGGTGGCGAGGCTGAGAAGGGAGTTGGATAAGGCACAGGGTGAAGTGAAGAGTTTTTTCACGGAGAAGGAGAGGCTGCAAGCGCAGCTTGAGATGTTGGTGCAAGAACTTGAAAGAAAGCAGGTAAACTGGGTAGATAAATCGAATATCCTATATTTGAATTTCACGGTGGCACCATTTCTTGTTCTCGAAATAAACGCCTTGAAAATTACTGGAAGTTATTTTTTAAATAAATAAAATAAATATTAGTTCTGATCTTATTCTAGCGATGTATGTTTCCTCAGATTCATAAAAAGTTTTCTAATTTCATTCTCGATCATAACTACATGACTCCCCGAAACGTTGAGAAAAATAGTAATAATCATAAAGAAAAAATTTAATAATAAATCCAGTAACAGGATCAAATTATTCTGGTGTGTCAATTGGTATCTTGTTGAGTTTGCTATACTGACATTTTTCAAGTTATTCTCATATCTCGATATTTTTGGAATGTTTCGCCCGTATGTTTGTTTAGAAATTTCATATTTGTTACACTGATGTTGGCTCCTGATAAATTGTTTTTCACAATCACGATCAATACATATATACCTATTTCAATTTACACTTTTATTTATTCTTGAAAGCTTTGTCGATAAGTTGGAAAACTTCTGACATTAAATTTTGTATATTTTTTATATTTTGACTTTGGCTTTGACTTTGATAACGATCTCTCCTGAATTTTATTTTCGAAATGTTTCAAAATTATTTCAACTTATGCGGACGGTTTGTATATCTCTGCTGGTATAGATGTAATGCTGAACAGAAATGTTTCCTTGCTTTTCATAATTCCATAGCTTATATTTTCCCTTTTAGATAAATCGGTATTAGTTGTTCATTTTCAACAACGATACTCTTAGAAAACTTGAAACTTTCGAAACAAAAAAATCTGGCACATTGAGACCAGAACCATTCAACAAATTCGATTTCTTTGCAAACTGATATCTTGAGAAGTAATCTTGAGAGGAGAACTTGATATACTCAGTACAAACATAGGTATAGTATAGAGATTATCTACATGTTTTATATTTTAATATGGACAGCAGTTTCTAGCCAACAGCAAAATTCTTAATTTGATGATAATGAAATAAGCGAGTGAAATTAAATTGAAAAAATTCCAACTCTGATTGGGGCTCGAACCCAGGACCTTCAGTTCCAGAGTTGGATGCTTTTTCCAATCCTTCCACCACTGGTTCTCATTCTTTTGTAAAATGTTTCATAGCACATTTTCCTCAAAAAATTTTTGGTACGATGGTGATGCCATAATTATTATTTTTTAATAAAATAGTAATTATATCGGTAGCTGGTGGATTGAATGAATGATTGTGGTGTTGTGTTGATAGGTAGGTGATTTTATACTGAATCATGTATATTTTAAGTTGTACGGTCCGAATGAAATCAAACGCTAAATACTAAATGTTAAATGGTCCATTAAACATAACAACAACAACAATAAGTATCCAAACAAAGTACCCTCGAAAATACAGAGCGATTAATTGATTACGTGTCACTGGGTATACATTAATCAACATAACCGTAGTGTCATGATAATGTTTTCAGCTGTTCGCACGATAAAAATAATCTTTAATGCTTTCTTTTCCATTCAGTAGGAAAGCAATGTATGGAAGAATTTTCACTTTACTGGTATAGATAGGGTATCCGTTATGCATTAAAAGTGAAATATTTATTTAAAAGACGATTTTGTTTGAAATGATTACTGAATAATTACAAGACATGATTTCAGTCTGTGACTAATGGAATTTGGTCATGTCCAATCTGTACTTATTCAATATATGCAAATGACAGTTCTTCACAATTATTTCAATTACAACTCCTGAATTAATTTCTATAGTAGACTCTTGTATATTTTATTTTATGAATAATATATCATGTTTTATTTTCAGTTACAAATACACCTTGAACTGACTATTTATATTGGCCAAATTCAACTCCACAGTTTGGAATGCTTCCTTGATTTCGTTAATAAAATGCTCAGTTTTACATTAGTTTTTTTGGTTTTATTTTAATCGTTCTCCAAACTAAATAACCCTTTTCCCATTTTTTTTTCTTCACAAATTACAAACCTCACGAACTGCTCAAGAAACACATGACTCTTTCAGTTGGAACTGCACGAATCACAGAAGAAAGCTGTTGCTGCCTCTGCTCAAAAACCTGGCGAGGATATGTCTGCCCAAAGAAGGCAAATCGAAGAAGAGAGAAGGATGGTGGAAGAAGTGAAAAAACAGTTCGAGGAAAACAGAAGAGCCGTAGAAAATAAGAGTAGACAAGTAGAGGAGAAAGAAAGAGCCTTAGCTGATTTAGATAAGCAATTACAGAAACAGAAGCAGCAACTGGACCAATTACAACATTCATTACAAAGGGTTAGTATTATCATGGCAATCACATTTTTGTAGCATTGATATTTTCATAAACTGTCACCAGTAAAGTCCATATCACAAAGAACTTTCTTATAAATGAATTTTAGTAGAACTTGACTTCACATAAAGCTCCTGCTTCAAAATGGTGTACAATAATGCATACGTGATTTGCCTCAACTGTCAAAATTGGCACGTTTATCGAAAAAATGCGAAAGACGTGATATTATTATTTTTATGCAAAGTTTCAAAAAATCTCAAGTTGTTACTTTTTCAGTTATACCTATCTCACTAAACAACATACAGCCCAATACCGAAACCCTAATTTTTTCTTTAATTTATAAATTACCTAATTTCACTTATCACGATTTTTATCCTACGCAGTATTTTTTGATCGATTCATCGCTTATATTTATTGGCTTGTTTCAACGTTTTTTAAAGAAGTCCATAAGAGCGCTATTGAAAATTCGTATACTTACCTTGATTCAAAGTGTATGTGGTTCAACCACTTTTCCAAAATATGAAATGATAAACAAGAATGTCTTAACTTTTTTCAAGATCCTGACAAATTTAATGACTTTTTTGTTGACAATATTCCCTCTGCGGATCAACCGTTACAAATGAACAGGCTCATTGATAAGTACAGACAACTGAACAATGGAAACAAATTCATTTTCACTCCTGTTTCGATCGAAGACGTTGAAAGTATTGTAAGCTCTATCAAAAGTAATGCTCGGGGAGTGGATGGTATAAATCTGAAAATGCTCTCACTCGTGCTACCCGATTTGATTTATGTTCTTACATATATCATTAATAGTTGCTTAGCACAGGGTAAATTTCCGAAAATTTGGAAAAAGTCGTATATTTTTCCTATTGCAAAAATAAAAAATCCAACTGAATTGCTACACTTCAGGCCAATTAGTATACTACCAACGATATCTAAAATTTTGGAAAAAATTGTTTCGATACAACTCAAAAAAATTCTGGAAGTTAATAACGTTCTACCTGTAATACAATCTGGCTTTCGTGCCGGTCATAGTTCAACTACAGCACTGGCTTATGTTACCGATGATATTTTTAGGGGGTTTGATCAGAAACTAAGTACCATCTTAGTACTGTTAGACTTTAGCAAGGCCTTTGATACGCTCAATCACGAATTAATGTGTTTGAAAATGATTTTTTTGGCATTGATGACATTGCACTGATGTTTATTCGTGATAACTTTTTCAACCGTAGCCAGCAGACTTACATTAAGGGACATATCTCCAATAGTAGGATGTTAACTTGAGGTGTACCACAGGGAAGTATCTTGGGGTCACTTCTGTTCTGCATCTACACAGCCGACTTTTCCAAATATCTAGAATTTTGCAAAGTGCACCAATATGCTGATGATACCCAAGTTTACCTTACGTTCGATCCTCATCAATTGAATATTACATGTGAAAACATCACGTCTGACCTCCACTACCTGTCCGATCTCTCTAAAGCACACTATCTTATGCTAAACGAATCCAAAACGGAAATCTCCGAAAGTACTGATTTGAATATCACCTTCAACAATGCCACTCTCAAGGAAACATTTTGAAAACTCACATTGATGCGGATTTAACGTTTGTTAAACATGTGAGCGAACTCATAAAAAAATCTTATGCGAAACTCAAAATGTTGTATATGCACAAGGATATTGTGGATACAACATTAAAACTAAACTTATGTGATTCCTTGATTTTGTCTTCTCTGTCTTATTGCAACATTGTGTATTGGCCAGCCCTAACCAAACGCGACCAAGAGAGCCTTCAGAAAGTCCAAAATTGGTTTATCAGATTTAGCTACAACCTAAGAAAATATGACCACATCAGCAATTCATATGTGCGATCCAAATGGCTGGAATTGAATGAGAGATTTAAACTCCATTTGTCTTGTTTGATATATAAAATCGACAAAAGTAAAATCCCTAGATACTTATATACGAAGCTAGTGAAAGGGGCGGATTTTCACGATCGCTCAACTCGGACTTCCTGTCTGTACACTGTACCCTCACACGAAACTGCAATAGTCTAAAGATCATTTTTCTACAACGCTATTAAAATATTTAATCTTCTTCCCTTTGATCTGAAGCTATCGTCCTCTGTCAGTTTCTTCAGAAAACATGTCAAAGCTCACCTCTACAATTAAGTTTGATCTTCTCCAGCCATTATTAATGTTATTTTTACTTCAATTACTATCTTTCACTGTACTACTTTTTCTTTTATTTGTAAATGATTATCACTGTGTTTAAAATTGCTGCTAAATTGGGGGGGTTATGTGGAAGAGCAGCTATGCTGAACATCGCCTCCTGAAATGATTCAGTGTTTATGTAATATTAATTTGAAGAAAAAATGAAGACACATTATTATTATCACTATTATTATTATAATTTCGAAAGTTTCGATGGGATTTTCCGAATCAACAGCAGTTTTTCCAAAATTAAAATAGCTAGAATTCAAATTATAAGAGGAAATGACAATTTCATATTATTAGGTCCCTATAAGAAACCTTCTATAGTTTCTCATTTTATTTTGTACTCAGAAATTATGTTATTATCGTCAACTACTTTCGTTAGATTTTCTACCCACACTATTTGTTCTTTGATTAATATTCACCAGACTCTTTCTGTTACTCCATCATTGGTTAGGAGACTAAAGATATGGAGAGACTGAAATCTTTTTGGCGATAGTGGACGTCATTCTCTTATATTCAATTATTGCCTGAGGAATTTTTTTAACGATTCATATGGATTTTTATGTTAATCTAGTCTACTACAGACATACCTTCATATCTTAGCGTTTCATTTTCACAGGCTGGAGGAAACGCAGCAGCCATGGGTGAAATGAATAAAAAGTTGGCAGACGCTGAAAAGAAAATGGAACAAGCACAAGAGGAAGCGAAACGTTCCGCCACTGAAATGGAAAGATTACTACAATTAGTTCAGATGAGTCAAGAAGAGCAGAATTCCAAAGAAAAGCAGATTTCAGATTTGCAACAGTGAGTATTACTGCACAGTAGTATTGTTTCGTTTTGGTAGAGATTTTCTGATTGAGTAGTGAATTTTGTCTTTATCAGTGACATTCGTGGTGTGAGTATTTACATCTAATATAACCACATATATAATCACATTCTAAAGGTTGAATAAAAATATCTAGATTATGAACCATAACGGCTTCCAGATGAATCTATACCAAAAGGTAATTTTCTTCAACAAGTCTCCAATAGAAAATATCTACTACACCTTTCGACCGCAGAATTATATTTATTTGAGTATTGGCGAAGCTTCAACTATATTATATGGATGTCATTCCAGAATTTTTCTCGATCATATCAGAGAAACACCGACTCACCGGTTTCATGGTTATTGCCATTCATCAGTGCAGACAAGAAGTGAAAGAATATGTTTGTTTTCAGTTAGGAATTTCTATTATGAACACTGCAATATAGATACAGCGCTATCTCTATGGCCGGCATGTGGGTGTTCCCCCATTTCAAATTCTGACGATCTTCCATCTCTTAATTTTATTAATTTTTTTTTTGAATCGATAATAATATCATCGTCATTAACAGGTTACATGTACTTGTTTATTGATGGAATTTTTGTGTTCATTTTTATATGCCCTTCTTCTGAAAAAATTATAAATCCATAATTCCCTTGTAAGTTATAGTGATAGTTGCATTTTTTCAAAGTAATTATATATAATGTATTATTATCTTCCTTACACCAGAACTTGTTCTGTTTGGAAGATGTATTTTTCAATAAAAAAAAAAAAAAGTAATTTGCTAGTAAAAAACAGAGACTCATTCCTCCAAATATAACGTACATTTAAATATCGGTATTTGTATTTTAGCGATTTTAGTGAGACATAACATATTCATCTGTTGCAGAGCTCTCAAAAATGCACAGATGAAACTGAAGAGTCAACAACAACAACAAGCACAAAAGGAAGAGGTATAATTTGTTGATATATGATGTTGTCCATAATGAATTTCAGTTTTGTATGCGTGGAGCCTATTCCTTATCTTTCAGGAGTTTGTTAACATAATCCTGTTTTGATAGATATATAAGTTCATCAGATCCAGAACGGAAAATTTTTATAACATAAACGCGAAAACCAAGAAGTTTGTTGAATCAAACATCTTTAAAATATTTTGAATAGTACTGCATTGCAGTTGTTTAAACTTTTAATCAATATGGATACCTCATTAATAACTCCTTAGGGAGTTATGGTAACCAGGAGGCTCATTTTGCATTCGGCTTGTGCAGCAATTCATTCGAAGCCAAATTATTCTTTTTTGTTTTTCTGCGGCTACTCACTTTCACTATCCTAATAAATATTGATAAAAAGAAATGTGAAAAGCTTATTGCTTTGGAACACATGAAAATAAGGAATTCCTAATTCAAGTTGAGAGAGAGAAAGATATAATAGCACCACGCATATGAACCCTCAATGAAAAGTTACTTCAAACAAAACTTTTCATTGAACTCAATCAATATGCACAATCAAGAGATGAAAGTATCTTAAAGAAATAAAATAATGCTTTGCACTGATCACGGAACGTGTTCGATAAGAATAACCAACAACAGTATTACAAACAAAGAAAAAATTAAGCTATAAAATAGTAAATAATATGAATGACTGGGATACAATATTTTTTTTAGAATATTCAGTTCATGTATCTAAGACTTCCTTTCTGACTAGTAGCACCCATATAGCACATGTACGTCTGATGTATGTCCAGTGGCTGTACCGCATGGATCTTATAAAAGTACAGTTAGCTCAAAAATTCCCAACTAAAGTCCACCAAATGTCCAGATACACTGGATAAAACTTCTTGTGTACGTACGCCGTGGATACCCATGGACGTACATAAAGAACGTCTATTGGACGTATATAAAGAACGTCCATTAGACGCACATAAATAACGTCTTTTAGGTTCACGGAAATAAATTGAATTCACGTCCATGGAGGCATAACATTGATTTTAAATACGTCTTTTGGATTGATTGCGTCTATGAAGTTACATGTACGTCTAAAGTATGTCTGGTAGATGTACAGCGATGATCTTATAGACGTCCGCGAGACGTTAAAGAAGGACGGAAGTGAGCCAATGTTGAAACATTGAGCTAATACTGCTACCATTGTATCCAGGTAGATTTTCAAATATTCTCATTGATATTTCATCAATTCCGGATGTCTTTATTTTTTACTTCGCTGACATATGTAGGATCCAAAATATATCATATAAATATATATTAGTGGATCATGTAAAATTGAAGTGTTCGCTGTTAGCTTTTCAGCTATTGAGCAATAATATCTAGTTCATCCGCAGGTACTAAGCGATTCAACTCGATGTATGTGTTGCTTTCCTCTTTTTTCAGTTCATATCAATATTTTAACGAATTTGTTTCAACCTTTTCGTGCTCACTGTATATTAGACGATATAGGAAACTGATCAATGATGCAAAATGTAGCTTTTATCATGAAAGAATTGTTGATTCAAATGATAAATCAAAAGAAACTTTGTCCATGATAAATGACTTTATCATGGACAAAGTTTCTTTTGATTTATCATTTGAATCAACAGTTCTTTCATGATAAAAGATACATTTTGCATCATTGATCAGCTTCCTATATCGTCTAATATACAGTGAGCACGAAAAGGTTGAAACAAATTCGTTAAAATATTGATATGAACTGAAAAAAGCTCAGACACGTCGATTATCAGTTGCGCATTTTGTGGCATACTTTTATTTTTGATGACGTCATCACTGTCGTCATTATAATATTTTTAAATGGCAATACTCTATTTTGATAATACCTTCAAACGAAACGCATTTTTCTGTGTATGTAAGTTATAATTTTTCTTATGTTACATAACCGTATGTACGAGAAATTAAAAATATTTCATTATTCATAAAAATGTAATATAGGTTCTGTTAACGTAAACTTTTGACCTGAGTTATAGCTACAGTAAAAAATCTAGAGGGGGTTAGATCAGGAGATCAGGCTGGCCACTCTTAAAGTCCTCGTCTGCGATCGAAATCATCTTCATTAACTTCATGAATTACTTTCACTTTATATGGGTGCCACTTATTCTTTTCAGTTATTTTAAAATAGATATTTGACGCATTGATTGCTTCAATGCAACTTGACAATGACTCTAGATTTTCAAAATTCTACTTGACAATAATGGTTCAATGTAGTATCAAATAATTGTGGTTTGTGACATTTAATAATAAATATCCCGATAGACCTATTACGCTTTCGACGGCGAGCAATTTAGAAATTTTTACATTGTCGGTGATAATTATAGGAAAGGTTGTCCTAGCGTTACGGATATTCAACAATTGGATGTATTACTGTATCATTTCGACAAAATTCTCATATGATTCATGAACTCAATGAAGATGATTTCGATAGCAGTCGAGGATTTTCAGTGTGGCCAGCTGGATCTCCTGATCTGACCCCACTAAATAGTTTTTGGGGATACCTCAAGTCGAATGTTTACGTTAACAGATCTAATATTACATTCTTATGAATGATGAAATATCTTTTATTTCTCGAACATATGGTTTTGTAACATAAGAAAAATTATAACATCCATATACAAAAATGCGTTCATTTTGAAAGTATTATCAACATAAGGTGATGGAATTAAAAAAAATTATAATGACATCATAACTCGAACAGTGATGACGTCATCCAAAATATGATTAAACCAAAAATTGCGCAATTGAAAAATAAAATCGACGTGTCTGAGCTTATTTTCCCTAATACTCTATGTAAATGAATTACCAATGATCCTTCCTAATGCTTTCACTTGTTTGTATGCAGATGATTCTACGTTACTGTTCACAGGTGAATCTGACATACAAATTCAAAACAAAATTGAAACTAGCCTCCAGACACTCTCTAAGTGTTCATATGATAACTCCATGTTTCTGAACGCTACTAAAACTAATTATATAACTTTTCATACTAGGCAAAACAAAAATATACCCGCAGTAGAAATTATTATAGATAATAATATTATTGAGAATGTTGAATGCTCCACATTCTTAGGCGTTGGACTAGATCAACATTTATCTTTCAAAATACACTGTAAATCTTTAGCCAATACACTGAGTACCAAATGTTTTCAACTGAGATCTCTCAGATCAATTCTAGACACATGCGGGCTCCTACTTTTCTACTTTGGGGAAATTCAGTCCAGAATGTCATATGGAATCACCATCTGGGGCAGCTCATCTGCTGCTCATGATGTTTTCATAGTGCAGAAAAGGATTGTGAGATGTTTAGCTAATGCTCCGAACCGCACCTCATGCCGGGAATTATTCAAGCATTACAAAATACTTCCACTCTGTGGACTATATATAATGGAACTTTTGTCTTATATACATAAGCGTCGCGAAACTTTCGTCAAGAATAGTTCAATTCACGATCATCATACCAGATCGAAAAACAGTTTCCACTTACCTAACGTGCATTTAACTGTATCTCAAAATTCATGCGATATATTAGGACTCAGACTATACAATGCTCTTCCCGAACACATTAAATTGTTGGATAGCCTACATAACTTTAAAAAAAGAACAAAATTACTACTCCTCGACATCTGTCCCTATAACTTAAATGAGTTTTTTGACAACATTCGATGAACTCGAATTTCGTTTGTTCACAATTGTATATATTTTTTATGTTTTTAAGTCTCATACATATATTTGTTTTACCTGACTTGTCTGATAGCTTCATAGCTCAATGGATGAAATAAAGTTGAATTGAATTGAATTGAATGGCCATATCAAGCGTTTGACGAATTTGTTCCAACCTTTACGTGTTCACTGTGAGTGTGAAATGAATCATTATTAGTGAATGTCTTTTTCAGTGAGCGAGATTTTTATGCTTTTAGTTGACTACCCAGGAATGGAGATGATTGATTGAAATTGATTAGAATACAGAAAGAGAATTGTTATCATCTAGGATAATGGATTTTACTGACAAAATTCATAATTTAATTTAAGTCTTGTAAACTCTGTGAGTTATCGAGGCAACCCGATTCATTTGCACTCCTGTACTGGTATAGATGTCCTTGAATTTTTTTTTCTGAGTGGTTGGTTGAACCACCCACAGACAATGTCAAAAATAGTTCACGAACTTTCATCTCTTGAACAGTGCCTAGGAACTAAACACACTAATTTTACTAACATGGATAATTTTTCCTTTTCTGCTAATCTGGACGCGTACGTATACAGGCTGGACCCGCTGGCTTCCTCAAAAGCTTTTTCTAGTCTTGTCATACCCCCTCACAATCTTGCCTCATTCCCACTACTTATATCCGCTCCAATTCCTTTAAGTTGATCGTATAAATGCGTTGTGTCGAAGCTGTGTTTTGTATGTTTTTTGTTGCTTAACATTAGGACCACCAGAACGGTATCAGTTCTGAAGAATTAACCCACCACAAAGATGAATCGAGAGAAAGTTGCGTTCGTGAACTGGAGCGCACCCTCTCGTCTTTCGAAGAAGCTCTAAGAGAGAGCAAACACGAAAAAGAAATACTCGAAAAGACGTTGGAAGGTAAAAACGATGTTATAATTGAATATGAGAAGAAGTTGGAGAATATCGAAGCTAAAATTGAGGAGAAATCGGCTGTTATACTGCAGCTTAAGGAAGACATTAGAATTATGGAGAACAACAACGAGATAGAGAGGATGGCTGAATCTACCGTGGAAGAGAAGGAGAATAGAATAAGTGAGTTAGAAGATGCTCTTAGGGAGAGTATCAAACTATCCACGGAAAGGGAGATGGTTCTTCATGACGAGGAGCTAAAAAGACAGCAGATAATGCAGAAGGTAGGTGAATAGTCGAATTTGATTGAATTTACAATATTGGAAGTATGCAAATAAGTCAACATTGCACACAGTATCTTGGAAATAAAAGGCGAAGTTCATATTTCGATTTAGATCCAGGTATCTCATCATGATCTTCCACTTGCCCATGAAAACACTATAATAAAACGCTATTCCGGTGAAACAGAGTTTTATCACAGCTGATAATATTAATTGTCATGCCGAGCGGTGACTTTGTCAGTAATTTATATCAGCGTTTATATAGGAACACATCAGGAAAATTATCTATTTACTTACCTATCAAATCTCAATCTCCGGCAAACCATATCAGGAAGCTACAACTTGTTCTGCACACACACTATTTTTAAATAATCAAGTTACTTTCTTTAGTATTATCTTCAATACTTTTCTGGATTTCAATCTGTTCAAAAACTTATCAAATGTTATTCATTGATATCTGGGCCGAAGGCCCAGGTGAAGGATGAACTTTAGCTTAATGAAACAAAGAAATCGGCCAAAATCATTTGTTATGTCGAAAGAAACAAAATAACTAAGAAGTTTTCAGTTTATGAATTTCTTAATCCAAACCCAATTAGAATCAGTGAATTGAAGGAGATTTCATGATATTTACGTTATTGAGCTATTTAAAAGATTTTATTCTTACTAAAGCATTAAATTGATTTTTCAAAAGAAGAATCAAATAGTATTTACTAGAAGATGTTACATTATTAGTAAATATCTAACTCCCTCAAGATTTAAAACAGGACTGAAGTTTAGGAGCATGAAATATCTGTCTTCAAATTAGCCTGGCTCTCGTAATCCTAATTTCTAATCAGGGCTGGTAATAAATGTAAGGGTGATTCATGAATTAAATAGTGAATTGAATCTCTTTTCGGTTTCTTCTACAATCTGCTTATGCATTTAATATTTTGTTACTCAGATATTCCGACGTAACGATAAAAAAAGTCATAATGAAAATTCCTCGCATTATGAAATAAAACTCTTTATATCCAAACATGGGATCTTATTTCTATTTATTCTATGTTATGGTTCTTTCTCTAAAACGCATTTATGGTTTGAATCAATCGTCTACATGAAAATATGACGTTGAATTCATAATGAAAGTGATGTGATGTTACATGATATTTTGTTTGGATTATCAAATTCCCCTCGTATAACTCTCAAGTCTGTGGAGGAACGATGGTTATAGCATACACGTGTGAAGGTTCTGACCCTTCTTGGTATTGTGAACTAAATGCTGAATTTAATGGATTCCGGATGTAGATTCAATGGTTGTACTTTTAGAGCTCTATTCAAAATGAATTTCAAATTTACGTTTTGTTACTACACTATTAACTGGAAATCTTAGACAAAAAAATATCATAATACAACTCAGAAATGCAGCGGAAAACCTGTCCGCATATTGGGCGAGGAAATGGGAAAATGTTATATCGCTCCAAAAATGCTCCTCAAAACATATGGCGGATGTAAAGATTCCCAGAAAATATGTTATTCGTAAAATTTCAGTCACAGCTGAACCCAGTCCTTTCTGAAAATCGGCCAATTTCAAACTCAAATTGTCCCTACTACTTTCCGAATTCCAGCTGCACCTTTCTGTGGGAGGTGTTCAAAATATAACCTAACTGTCCCTATACCTTGAATCGTATCAGCTCAGGGTAATGAATTTAATATATTATAAATCTGTTTTTCACGGACTCGTCTGACGGAGCCTTGAAGGTGAATTGGTTCCACTGGTTGACGGTCGCGCTTTGAATCTATAGTTCGATGCATTATTCCAATTTTAACGAATCAATGAAAATAGCTCACAGGAAACTAGGAATCGCAAT
This sequence comes from Chrysolina oricalcia, assembly GCA_944452925.2. Taxonomy (NCBI): domain Eukaryota; kingdom Metazoa; phylum Arthropoda; class Insecta; order Coleoptera; family Chrysomelidae; genus Chrysolina; species Chrysolina oricalcia. The sequence goes on along the minus strand of OX101818.2, from coordinate 11,882,948 downwards.
ATAAGTACGTCTTACCCAATCCTGGCTCACTGACTATAATATATCGAATATTGATGACAAACGAATCTCGGAAAGACGTTGCGGCCAGTCCCTTCGTAATGCGTAATTTAATTATCACTACCTACGTATTAGCTGTGAGCGAAATGTGTCGCATTTGGCCGTAAATCCGTTCCTTCAGCGTTAGATAGCGTTGTACTTATTTGGTAGAGATGCAGGAGTGTAGGTACGTGATAACGGATATCTGAAGATCAAAAACTGGACATGCCTCCTCCAACAGATACGCTCGTAGATTTTGGCTAGTTCCGATAAGCGAAGGCTGAACTTTTAGTATATGAGGAACTTCAATAAGTGGATTTTTGTGCTTGATTTCAAACTTGATTTCGAACTTGATTTGTCTTAATAAAATAGTTGTATGAGATTGCTGTTTGTATGAGCCAGTTTCTTTCGAATTAATATTATGAAAATGTCTTATGAACACACTTCCACCCATGCCTCAACAGTGTATTAAATTACCTTCGGAGAGAACTTTCTATAATTCAGAGTTATCGTCAATACACTAAAATCTGTAAAATCGTTATCAGACAACAGTTTTCTGCGATTTCTGAAAAATCTACTTTTTCGAATTGTGTCACTTTTGAAGTATCGCAACTTTATCTTCGAAAGCTGTTCTGAATTTGACCACTAGATATATTCGGTTTCCAATGTTGGAATCAGGTAATGAAACATTAATTTTTCAGGTAAGTAAGTTGGAACAGCGGCTACTATCATTACAGTCCGCTCAAGCCATGCGATGTCACTCCTGCAAGCCATATGTGAAGAGGATGGCGATGCTGGAATTGAAGCTAACCAAAACGATAGGCGAACGGAAGAAGAACCTGCAAGAGCTCACTCATATGAAGTAAGTAACTACCACCAGGACACTTACTCTATGCGTTATCATTGTATGTTGCTCACTTTACGTCTTTTACCTGAAATATTTGGAAAGAAAAGAAGGCGTGAAGCGAATGACTCCTGTTATCGCCAGGCACACTCGTCGCTATAGTCCTTTATGTTTTGACTGGGCCACATTTTGTTGGTCTTTGCTCCAGACTACAGATCCATAAATGTTCATTGGTCTTGAACTATATGGAGAAGAAATATTCCTAGAACGGTTTAGTGTCTGGCAAATTCATATATTTATCTTACAGTGCTCAATTTGCTCTCATTTTCCTAGATTGTTGAAATTGGATGTTTGAAATCGTCATTCAATTATATGAATAACATTCTCATGAATCTTGATGATAAGAATGGTGAAATGTATAGAATTTTAAAAGGAAGGAATTTTTTTTACTCAGATTTGATTCTAATAATCCATCCTTACTTTATTTGCAGACGTGAAGCTCTGGAAGCAGCTATTAGTGAAAAAGATGCCCATCTGGCTCTGTTGGAAATATCCGGGCTGAGAAGTGCTCATCAGGCAGAAGAAGCTGATCGTCTCAGGAAAGATAAGCGACGATTGGTAGAAAAACTCAGAAAAGAGGCAAGACATTTATTTCGAGCATTTATTGTTATTATAATAATTTTCTGAAAAAACATCAATAAGAACAAACTATCTCTGGTTAGAAGCATTTGAAAAATTAGTCAGTTGACCTGTTATGTTTATTTATTTATTTATTAAGTCAATCCCAAGAAACATAAAATGTTTATACAGGAACAACGAATATAAATTTCCATATAAAAAAAATAAAACATTATTAGATTATGTAACAATTGAATATAAATCTAATAGTCAAATCAGTATTTAGTAGATGTTATTAGTTGGAGACGTTATAGAAATGTACATTTCAATATTTTTCAAAAATCAAAGTTAACTTATTTTTTCGACGACCTCTGCAAAAAATGACATTTTACGTACCAATTTCCGGACGAAAAATCGACTATTTTTGAAGGCAAGTACTTTTCGTCCGCAAACACTTTTCGTCCGCAAACTCTTTTCGTCCGCTGTGGTCACTATGATACGGCACGGTACGAGAGCGGCGATTGAGTCATTTTCGTAAATCCACGTTTTAATTAATATATAGGCACCTGTGACAATAACTGTCATTTGCTGTTGTCAAATTAATTATTTACGAAATCCGCCAGATTTTACGTGTGAATTTAGACCGTGGTGTTCATAATAATCAAGAATTGATCGAGTCTGCAGTTCGAAGAGTTGGACGTAGCTGAGGCCAGCAAACATGCGAGTACTTACTTTCATAAAGGTATGTAGAGGTCGACGAAAAAATGTAATATGCACCTCGGCGAAAAACTGTCTACTGTCTCGCCTGCTTGCTATCCTCGGCTGCGCCTCGGCTATCAATTTGCAGGCTCGACTATAATAGACAGTTTTTCGTCCTTGGTACATAAATAACTATTCTTTAAACCATAACGAAATCAAACTGACTTCACCTTCTATTATGTTACTGGGGATTCAATTCAGATTATTATTCCAAGAATAATGAAATAATTATACATGTTCGTGTTGGAATGATCATTATGATTACTGATTTGTTTTATTTGAATATGTGTTTTTCAGTCGGAACTGAGCATATCATTAGTAGAAGAAGACGAAGAAGAGGACGAGCTCTCGATATCCATACTGCAAGACGAAATGAAAGACCAGAGATAACAAGTGAACTTTAAGTACTTCCAATGATCTCAGCAATAAATGAAATTAGTGACAAAATTCGTGTCGATACGGATAATATTCTATCGCAATTCCTTCGGAGTCACTGACGTTTCCAAATTTTCGAAAAAGATCGAGATGTCAAATATTATATAATCCCTCTCATCCCTATTCGATACGCCCGTGGTTCGAGTCGAGAAGTGCCATAAAATCCAAGATGGACGCCAGGAATATTTTGTCGATTGTTTAATGAAGCACTGCCTATTAAAATAATAAATTTAAGTACGTACATGAACTATTAATATGGATGTGTTTAGAATTCATTGTTGATAATTGTTTTTGTCCAAATAGATATGACAATAATTGAGGAATGGGGCATAATTGTTCAGATACATAGTTAGGTTGTGTTTAAACGGCGACGTTTCGCCGATATGTGCATCATCAGATGGTTTTCTGAGCCGGACAAATTCTGTATGTGAAAACCGACTGATTCTGAAAATTGTGAACCAGGTGGTTCCTGTGTAGAATCGAGAATGTTTGCATTGTTCTTCCCACATAGAAATTGTAAATCATTCCAGATTGAAACATAAAAATGGGAATGGCGACAACACAATGGAAGGATTTTTGAATTGAAAAAAAAAAACTAAAATTTGATAATCACTACTCTCTTCAACTACAACAACTCCAATTACTTTGATCGATAACAAGTTTTCGATATACAGTAACAATTTCTCAAATTCTTGAAAACAAAAAATCATTACATCCCTTCAAGTTCAACACACTGTCCGAAAGCGAATCTACAGATTCAATATGGATTTTTTCTTTTTTATCAAAAATCAATACTTGTTATTTTTTTTTTAATCTCTCCATATCTATAGCTCCTTGTGTCTTCAATCTACTGCAAATGATAAGATTCAACAATTAAATGAATATTTCATTGTCAATATGAATATCGTTTGAATTACTTACAATTTTTGTGTAGGGAACTGCCCACTGTGTAACTTCCTGTTTTTGGAATTCACCATTCATCGTCATCGTATATCATATTATCAATTTCCAAAATAAGTAAGCCGCTATCATTTTTGTATCTTTGATAAGTTTAGCAATTGTAATATAATTAACAAAAATGACGGGTGTAATTTCTTATCATTGCGTGAGTATGTATGTGTGAATTTTCGATTATTGCGCCACTTCCGAAACCAAAAATGTGGAATCAGTACAGGTTTTTCACATTGCACTGCACTGCACTAGAAACAGGCTTGAAAGTTCTAGAACATGAATAATTATAAGGATCAGGAAAAATGCATTTCCTAATAGAACTAGAAGTCTGGTGACTCTAATGAACTCAAGATTCTTGTGTAGAAAATCGCAAGACTAGTGGTGACATCACTGTGTTTCCATAGGTCATGCACTAATTAAGATCGATAGTCTTTAGTATTTATACAGAGTTAGTCAAATGTATGGACCTGCCCATTTTTCTCAGTTAATATGCATATGAAAGTTGAAGGGTATTTCACTCTGCACCTTTCTATGAATTCAAATATTTTTTAGATGTGCCTTGGTGGAGAAGTGACGTCCTCGGCATTTTTTTAAATGGAACCACATCTCATGTTAAGTATCGCTGGAAAGCTTGTTTTTTCTCATTTCAGTAGCATTAATATTATTTCAATTCTCTCTATAGGTACAATGTGTTTCGTATTTTTGTGTCCACCTCTGTAATTCGCTTACCTACCTATTGCTTCAATTGTTCAAACATTTTCTTAATATTCAAGAGATTCAAAGGTGTTTATTTTTCGTAACATATATACACCTGTCCATTCCTGCCTAGTCACATGACATTTTCCTTCTTTTTTCTTCCAGGAAGAGAAAAGAATAAGGACAGCCAGTTGTATACCGAGCGATGGCTGTTGCCAGCCATCCCTCGGTTTCAACGCCAAGTTGATTTCTGGCCCCCCCCTTGCGGGAGACTCTTGAAATGACCCCCACTGTATTAGTGGGCGGGTCTGTGACTACTCAGGGAACGGGTAGATATTGTACAGTATTCACGCCTTTGCAGAGCTTATGCGTGACTTTCGAGTGTATTCAAAACAGAGGATGGATGTCCTTGATCGTTGCAGAGGTTAGTGGGTAGAGCATCCCGGAAAAGGCTCACTGCAAAAAACCGGGGGTCTTATTCAATACTTTGGCTGCCCTTTTCGGGCCCGGTTCTTCATAACGCTCCTGGAAAATGTCAAGAGCTTGATAGATAAGGCCACCGTGTTTGCGAGGGGCGTTGTCATACTCCCTAATGCGAGTGAGATTGCTCTTCAAAGGGTAAAGGCAAAGTGTAGGTACGCCCAACGGCAGCTCCTGTCTTCTATATAGCCAGAGTTATGTGTTCTCCGAATGTCATACCCTTTTCCAATTATTGAACTCCCAGGTATTTCGCCGATCTCGACTCTCTTATGTAGGTATCCCGGATCCTCATCCCACGAGGAGGGAGCTTCGAAAGCTTCGTCTTTTCGTGAATTTGACGATTTCAGTTTTCCCTACGTTGACCTTCATCTTATTTCTCTCCATATACAGCACGACGTCCCAATCCAAATGAATTTGAATCTTTTGGGCAGCGACCACGCTGTAGAATGAATGCGTGTATAGTGCTGTGTCGTCCGCGTATATCGCCGCATTCACTTTCTTGGATCGGGAAATCGAGTATATAGTGAGTATAAGTGGGGAGAGATGCTCGAGCCCTGCGGAACACCTGCCTTGACCTGGTACCCTCCAGATTTTTTTTCTCAATTGGGGAATGTAGCCAGTTGGAAATTAAAGCGATGTGGCAATTTGATAAAAAAAAAAATATTTTCATGTGCTACACTGACAGTTGTAAAAAATTTCACTAACAATGTAATATTTCGTTTTAAAACAAAATGACTGTATTAAATGCTTAAACTGCTGTCGTCTCTTTACAATGAGATAATCTACGAATGATGCCCTGAACACTACTAAGCAAATATCTTGAGGAATTTTTGACAAATTGAGCAATAGGCCAGTGCATTACAGAGGTGGACACAGAAGACGAAATACACTGTACCTATCAATAGAGTTAAAATAATATTAGTATTACTAAAATGGTAAAAAACAAGCTTTCTAGAGATACTAGACATGACATGTGGTTCCATTTAAAAAAAAGCCAATGACGTCACTTTTCCACCAATGGCACAATATTTAAAAAATATTTAAATCCACACAAAGGTGCAGAGTAAATTACCCTTCATTTTTCATCCGAACTTTTTTTCGATAACCCTCATATTAACTGATAAAAAAGGGCGGGTCTATACATTTGACTAACTGTATATGAAAATCTTTCAAAACAAACATTCCATACTACATGTTCGTTCGGAAGTGATGCAAAATTGACCTTAGCGCCTATTTTGTATGTATAAAGCAAATATTTTAAGAATATAGTTAGTGGAATACATCATTTCTATTATAGATATTACGTGTACACCACAAAATGTTGAATTGAACAATTTCCAAATGCCTTGTATATCAATTTGTTTATTCATTATCATATCATAGGCCGAGCAACACTGCCATCTCGTGCCATTATCATAAGAGTGATCGAGCGATGTTGATTTCAACCAGCCTTTTGCTCCCATTTTTGAGCTAATATACTATGGGTTTTGCAAATAAAATGATTTTTTCTTGATTCTGTTTGGCATTCGTTGGTTTCCGAAAAAATTCAATTTCCACTATTTCCATATCTGAAAAATTCACGTCGGTATATATTCAGCCCTATGCTGTATCACTTCCGTTGTGTTTAGCGGTAAGACGTTATCCCAACTTAATAATAATAATATAATAATATAACTTTATTCAGAATAAATAATACAATTTAAATTGCTACATGCTAGAGTGAATAAAGTAATTCAGGGATAAGTGCAAAGCACTTGTTTCCCAAAAACATAGCTACGATTGATATATGTGAATGAATTATATGAATGATTTGTACAGTACTTAATGAAAATGTAAAATACTTATAAAAGTGTAAAAGTTAAATTTAAAATATGTAAAACATGAAAGTAAAAACGTAAAAAAGTAATTAAGAAATCAAAACGTAAAATTATATAAACTTGTAAATGTAAAAAATGTTTAAATATATATGTAAAAATATAAACTATAAACTATAGAATGTGAAATCAGATAAAATACCAAAAATAATCAAATTCATCAAATTCCATAAGATACAATAAAATTGTTTATATGATATAATTAAAATTAAAATATCACTAATCAGGTCATAGTTTATAAAAAGTGAAACATGTAATAAAATAAATAAAAGAAAGAAATAGATAGAAATACACACATGTACTTCTTCCACTGCTGGAGTGGTTCAAAAACACTTCTTGTCAACGAAATCAGCAATTGCTTGCCTGGATTGACTGGATATAAATTTTTTCAGTGATTTTTTGAAAATATGAAAAATATTAATACTTCTAATTGTATGAGGAATAGTGTTGAACAGTTTAGGGGCTAAGTACGTATAAGAATGTTGGATGAGAGATTTTTGTGCTAGTGGGATGACGTGGTGATCTTTTTTCCGTGTATTATAACTGTGAGATGGCAAGATATAACTCTTTTTTTTATAATAGGTTATGATGGTATTATAATAAAAGAGTTGACGAATGTCAAAGACAGTAGCTTCAGAAAACAGTTTTTCTGTTGAGTACCGTTTGGGTTTCGATAAAATTAATTTCAGAAATCTATTTTGTAACATCTCAAGTGGATGAAGGTGTGTTCTGAAGGCTCCTCCCCAGCAAGCTATTCCATAGCGTAAGTGACTTTCTACAAGTGCGTTGTACAAAATCTTTAAATGATAAGGGCTCAATAATTTCTTCAAGAATTTGAATTTGTAGATGATGTACCGTAGCTTATTGCACATGTAGTTTATATGTGCATCCCATTTTAGATGTGAATCTATAATAACACCCAGGTATTTCACTTTTGTATCAGGAAGAATTACTTGCTGATTACCCACGACTAGTTGTGAAAATGGAGGTTTGTTTGAATTATTACAACTAAATGGAAGATACTGTGTTTTTTCCAAATTAACAGTGAGTAATTTATGATCAAGCCAATTTTTTATTGTAATAAAGTCTAGTTCTACCATATCTTTTAACTCTTGCCAACTGTTCGCCTTATAAAATATTGCCGTGTCATCTGCGAATCCTATTATTTTTCCTTTACTTTCAAGGGAAAATAACCCATTTATATATATATTAAATAAGATTGGTCCGAGGACCGTACCTTGTGGGACACCAATTTCTATGTTTTGCCTGTTGCTTAAGGTGTCATCTATCTTCACACTTTGGTGTCTGTTGGAGAGATAACTCCTAAATAAGTTCAAAGGAACACCTCGTATACCAATATCTTCCATTGTTTGTAATAGGATTTTATGGTCTACTGTGTCGAACGCCTTCGATAAGTCTATGAAAACGCATAGGCTCGATTTGTTATCATCAAGAGCTAATGACACTTCAGATGTTAGTTCTAATATTGCATCTTGTGTTGACAATTTTTCACGAAATCCGAACTGACAATCAGATATTAATTTATACTTTGAAACGTATGTTTCAAGTCTTTTTTTAAGGATTTTCTCAAAAATCTTGGTAAGGTGTGTAATTAGGGATATGGTCATAACGGCTATCGTAAAGTACATTGGTAAAGTCCGTGTGCTGTATCTGCATTTTAATGGTTACCGTTATGTCGTCCGTTATGCCGTACTGGTTATTTCGGAAAAAAGTATTGCGTTATCGAACAGAAGAAACGATATATGAAAGCATGACGTGTGAGAGTGAATACGACGAGTGCTGTCACTGCTGTCAATAAATTATACATTCGCCGTATCGTAAACGTCTTGCCAAAAATTTTAAATTCCCGGAATGGAAAATATGATTCTATCGGAATACAGTTCACGAAATTTATTATGACAATTGGTTGTTTTCAAGACCTGGTACTGAGATAAACAGTGGTTATTCATTTATAAAAGAGGACATTTATAAATGAATCGACCTAGAAACAGGCATCAATCCGAAACACTTAGTAAATAGACTACTAAATCTGATGAAAAACACAGGCCTATTCAAATAGAAACTACTGACGACAGAATACAATAGACTCCAGCTGGTCCCAGTGTTGAGGGAAACCTCAAAGGTAAACCCGGTATCAAGCTCGTCAGTCCTTAAAAACTGGCTGTTATGGAATAAAGGAAACTTAACCTCTCTTTCATAGCCTGTTCTTCTGCTGTTTGTGGAAACTTGATATTCATCTAACAAATTTGTGACTACTGCATTAGTTATCTCTGCTATGATTCTACTTAAATTGTGACCTTTCTTTCTGGTAATATCCACTATCCAGTAGGTAGCAAAAATGATAGTGTAATCAAAATCTTCAATTTACAGAAATCAGTTGGTACATTACCGACTAAAATTTAAACTCCACTCACTTTCATTTCAACAGACAACACATTACTTCGTTTTCCTTGCTGTGAAATAAGCCCCAAAAATCACTGACTTTCTCAATAGGCGAAAAGGCATTTGAAAATTAATTTCCGTCAATTCCAATGGATTGCTGATATCGCGTAACATTTTTCTTTCCACGTTTTGTTCATATCTTGAATGAGATATATAACCTTATTTAAAAATAAAGCCACTAATTGAAGTTAACGGAAAAACTAAGCTTTGAATTGTATTCTCTAATTACTTGCGTAAAGCGGCATGAAAAATTCCTCAAAAATACCTTTGGGGAAAAATTATTGGAAAACACGAAAAATAATTTAAAAGCTTGGACAGTTATGGTCATAACGGATGGCATATACATCAAGTTAAATCACGATCGCTTTGTTCTGAAATAGCGCAAGCAGTTAACGAAACACGTTACTCGTACAGCATACCGATCTTAGCAAAATAGCGGAAGTGGCGAATAAACGTTGACGTTATGTTTAGCGGAAGTGATACAGCATAGAGCTGATTATTATTTCTGACGTCTAGAACAATCACTAATCTTGAGTTCGTAAATTTGCCAATCGGTTGGGGCTGTATGCAGTCATATTAGGCATTCTACGAATTTCAATTTAGTCTTTGACCACAAATGTTTTGAATTTGACCATACGAATACAAAGATAAAGGAAAGCAAATGATATTTGTGAAACCCAACGTTTTTCGTTCAAAAGGCTTTTCTTCTGTGTCCATATTATGGTCGGATAATTGATTGTTAAGTCGTAGATTGTAGTAGAATGGAGTCTTCAATTCTTAATAATTGTACTTATTTCAGAAAATAGTACACCGTAACGAATGCTTAGTCAAAATTTATTAGTATGAAGATCTTAAGATTTCATTGAATGTCCTAATATCACTTGAACACAATTTTTATGGAGACCACTGTTACTTGGAACATTTTTGGGTTTCATGTCATTGAGTTTTAAATTTTTCTCATTTAGGTCCAGTCATATTTATGAGAACAAAATTTTTGTTGATAAAGTGACTGAAATGTTACTTTGGAAACTAAAGTTGAATAGTTGACGAAGACTATTTATTGTACATTGAAATTTTCACTTTCGACATGTCTCTCTTTTCGATCCAAATCCTTTTCATTTTTTACATCACCTATTTCACAGTATTTTGTAGAGTTTATTCGAATAAATTTGTCTTATGAAATATATAGTATAATTTTTTATAAGTTATTGAAACCTAATCATTTCTAGTAATTAGTGACTCTATCATGGAATGACTTGATAGAAATGTGATTTTGATTGTATAGATATAATATTTCATTTTGCCGTTGTGAATCTCCTTTTAGTGACTGGTTCTGAGATGATATGATATAATTCATTTGCGTTTCGCCCTCGGAAAATGTTACTATTTTCTTTTAGTAATATGATTTTCACCAGTTAATTGTAAAATAAATATTTTTTGTTTAGCCTTGTTTTTCTGAACTTATACTCCTATATCCCAAGCGTCAACTTCTTCAGATTTGAATTATACATGCTTTCATGGGTTTACCTAGAAAAAAAGTTCTAATAGAGGTATCTAGTTCTGGTTGCAGTGAAAATTCTATAGTTCTACCCAGCGAGCACAAAAACATCTCAGAGATGTTAAAAGTAAGAGTTTTTGAGACATCAAACCTCCACTGCGATGTTCTGTTCATACATGAATAGAACGTGTATGTATGTGCAAATGTCCGCCGCACGCGGCTATTTTTAGGATGTTCCTGGGACATCACAAAAAGCATTTCTTTCATGTTTTTTTCAAAGCCTTTTTTAAGACACAACATAACATTTTTAAAGCTTTTCACCTACATTAAATCACTGTATATAAAACATTGTTTGAGATGTTCCTGAGACATACAAAATGCACTTTTATCTCGTTTTTGTCATTGATTGTACAATTCGACTATAGTCAAAATATTAAGAGATTAAAAAAAAAACGATATAACTTATTTTAATAGGATCAAAGGAACACACATACAAATTTAAACCTAAAATATTTTCTGTTTATACAAATTAAACAACTTTCCAAAAATGAAAATATCACTGTAACACTGGTTGTTGTCTGGTTCAACTGAATTTAAATAAAACTGTGAATACACTCTCAATAATACAGTATCCTTGACTAATCACTTTACATAGATAAGGTATACATAATGATTATGAGGATGATTTTACAAGTCAGAACCGGTATATGTTTTTGAGGTTATTTATTTTCTGAATATCGACAATTCATTCCTTACTTTGCAGACCGTGATCAACTTGATTACTAAATATAATATTTTGTCTTGACAAAACGCTTCACTTCACTCTAAAACGACTACTTTTACGGAAAACAAAATGGGGTAAATTAAGTCGAAACTAGAAACGATACTCTCCGTCAACTCAAACATCACTGAGATCACATAATCACATTTGCGATTGCGCGAACGCTAGATATACATTCTCGGTGAACATCTCAAAGGTGAACTATGTTACGCCAAGTGAAAACATCCCCAAGATAACATTTTGTGCACATCTCCGATACATTCCTATAGGCATTTAAAAAAACGCCACAAAAGAACAAAAACAGAACATTGAATATCCTTCAGGGACCTCTTTGGGAAGTACATATTACGTCTCAAAGAAACATCGGCGTGACTACATTTTTGAAACATCTCAAAACCTCCCAGAGATGTTTGTGCTCGCTGGGTAGATACCATAAATTGAAAGTTATCGAATAAAAGGAAGAGAGTGGTGTGTAGTCATGTTGATTCCAGATAATCGTTTGAAATAATGAAAAGTAAGTTTCTGTTGCAATTTTCATACTTGAAACTGTGTTTGATATACAAGCATGAAACAAAATTTACAATCTGCAATCTTCTTATCATATTACAAGACAAAATAATTAATTGAAATTTCCAATCCCTAAAAGAACTCTGATCAAAAATTCAATAATTTATTATTGATGTAAGATGTTTAATCACCTTCCATCAAACATTAAAAGTATCAAATCACTTTTTCGGTTTAGAAAGGACGTAAAGTGTTTGTTGTCTGGAAGAGTGTATTACAGTGTGCAAGAGTTCTATAATGATGGGTTCTGAAACGCATAATTAAAGCATGAATCGAACATGGTTGTATTCAAATATCTTTTATTGTTTCCATCTGAACACTTTTTGGTTATTTTTTTTTACTATGATATCATGTACATTCACGTGATTGATGGAATGGAACGTTTTCACCAAGTGTTGCGGCTGGACTGGCAGAAGATGGCAGAAATGAAGGGGTCATTGATGTGATTGTGAGTGTTAATGTTGTATTTTCATTCTCATTTAGTTACAGGCACTCATCATCGCCTCAGTGGCTCCTCGGGCGGTTATGTAGATTTTCATGGTTTTCCTGCAGTTGGAATAGCAAATGCGCCATCTTTTTTGCTAAGTCGCCCTGAAGCGCATATGGACTCTTTTTCGTCTGCACTTATGTTCAGATCGAGGAGATTTCATCACCATTATAGTTTACATTTTCATTCATACTTGAATGCTTTGTCGATGAGATGAAAAACTTCTTACATTAAAGTATAGAAGATAGTTTATTCAGCCACATTACAGAACAGTAAATCCATTTGTGGTAGGTCCAGGACATAGCATAATACATTAAAAAAAATTGTTCAAAACAATACAATACTACAATACTGCAGTTTATAATTTAAAATTTTAAAGTTAAAAAAATATATATATAATTTTAAATTAGGTAAAGAGTGCTCCTCAATGGCTTGTGTTGCAGTGATATATATATACACATATGTATTATGACTTATCTGTAGTTTCCCATGAACTCACACCAGCCTCCAAATACTCCCCCTCCGAGTAGAAGCACTGCGACAGCAAATATCTTCGAATTAGTATCTTGAACTTGAGTGGGTAATTCCCTAATGTACACTGGCAATTTATTATATAACTTTACGTCTAAGGTATTGCGTTCAGAAGTCAATAAACGATGTCTAGTAGGTCGAATCAAATTACAATTTCTTGTGCTATAATTGTGAAATGAATTTCTACTTTGAAGTTTTTCTTTATTTCTATGAATATCCAACAAACAATTGAGAATGTAAATACATGGTAAGGTGAGTATATTTTGACTTTGACTTTGTTGTTGAAAATGCAGGGGGAAAGGCAAGAAGATTGCAATATTGTTTTTCAGAAAATAATTGGCTTTGGAATTTTCTGAACTTTGTTTGTAAAAATTATAGCCTCTTCCATCTACATGATTGAATATATTGAAATGGAGTCAAACTACGCATGAAGAACATCGACTTGAGGAAAACTAATGTGAATCGGCCAAAGAATCAAAGCGGAATACTTCCTCAGCATTTGACAGGTAAAGCTCAGACCAACTCTAAAAGTAATGGTTATTACTACAATAGAAACCTGCATAACAGACCATTTTACTACAGGTATACAAATCGATCTCCCAAACAGACATAGTAAAACAAGAACTATAATTCAAGAATTTATAGACAATTGAACAAACTTGAAAAAACGTCTGATCGATTTATTGAAATGAGTAATATATATTTCAGGAAAAAAGATTGGATAACGTGGTCATAACTTAAATCGGTCATCATCAAAAAATTAAACAAGATGCAATGGAAAGAATCAAACAACGAAAATTTTAAAAAAGAATATGATCAGTATAAATAATCAGTAAACTGATCAAAAGTGCTAAAGTGGATTATTACAACAACAAATTAACAGAGAACAACAATTCGAGAAGTGTATGGAAAACCACACATGAACTGCACAAAAATACGAAATATCGGATCTATCTCTCATTTAAATGCGGAAAACTTAATTTTCCTCTTTCCAGCAGAAGAAACAGAAGTTATGAATATCATTGTCGAACTCAAAGATAAAGAATTTTCCGGCCCCAATGAAATAATATCAGAAATGATCAAATCAATATTATAAAGCCACTCGTTTATATCATAAATTAATCCTTGAATATAATGGTTCCCACTAAACACTGTAAATTACAAAATATTGCAGCAAGTTTCAATATTTTTTACATTTGTAATATATCTTTGCAAACTTAATGAAGGTTTACTGTAAATACGTTTTTTTCAGTTTTCAAAAGAAAAGTCTCTAATAATCGTATCTTACTTTAACTTCAATATGAGAGTTGGTGGTGAACTTCCACATGCAATGTTTACTGATACAAGTTCACTGCAATTTTCAGAAAAACTCTAATATAAGAGTTGGTGGTGAAGTTTCACATGCAACGATCACACTGCAAATGAAATATCCACTAACTCTATAGGTAGGAAAGATATCAATTCTGCTATATTATCACAGAGATTCGACAGAATAAGTTATGTTTTGTGTGGTGCAAGAAGTGCAAAGTTCATTCGTTCGTTCCAGTGTTTATGGCACTAGCTCTACTATACTTCGCCAATATCCGCAACCTTGAGTAAGGGGGCCACACCACGTGGACCCTAACCTCACTTCTTTACCCTCATTCTACTGGTTTGAAGAACAGCTTGCAACATTTATGAGGATTGTGTGGTAAGTGGGAAAATTGTTATGTAAAAGGATTCATTTGAATATAGGTATGGCCCATAAATATACAGGGTGTTTTATAATAAATGCGCAGGACTCCAGCATGTGATAGCTCGTCCAAAAATATGAAAAAAAGTTTCTATTAACTTACCCTCTAAAATGCACCATTTTCGAGATACAGGGTGTTGAAATTTTAAAAAAATAATCGTTTTTTGCGAATATCTCTGGAACCGTTCATCGCACAGAAAACAGATTTCGTAGGCATTTTCTACTCATAATAAGATATCTTTTGTGCGGATTTTTTATTTTTTAAAATTCATAATTGGTGAAGATTTTGAAGGGATAGTGGGTGTTTTTTTCTCCAACTTCTACGCCACTGGAATTAGTACAGTTTTGAGCATTTTATATGAACCGCCAATGTTTTCTACACAAAAAAGGTATTCTTGGTCATAAGCTCTAAAGTTAACCGTTTTCAAGAAAAATCAACTTTCATGTTGTTTAAATAATGTTTTTTTCTGGAAAAATTGCTGCGTGCATCGAAGCTAACGGCGGACATTTCCAACAATTCAACTGAGTATGATTGTTATTGTTTTTTTTTTATTTTGCAATTCTGTCAACGTTTGGTTTTGTTACTTGTTTTAACGTTTAAATAAATTTTCTATAATTAGGAAAAAAATTATTTAAAAAAATTTACCATGTTTTTCAACATCAAAGTTGATTTTTCTTGAAAACGGTCAACTTTAGAGCGTAAAATCAAGAGTACCTTTTTTGTGTAGAAAACACAAGTAGGTCAAAATCATACTTTTTCCAGTGGCGTAGAAGTTGGAGAAAAAAACATCCATTACCCCTTCAAAATTTTCACCAATTATGAATTTGAAAAAATAAAAAATCTGCACAAAACATAGCTCATTATGAGTAAAAAATGCCTACGAAATCTGTTTTCTGTGCGATAAACGGTTCCAGAGATATTCGCATAAAACGATTATTTTTTTTAAGTTTCATCACCCTGTATCTCGAAAATGGTGCATTTTAGAGGGTAAGTTAATGGAAACTTTTTTTCATATTTTTGGACGAGCTATCACATCCTAAAGTCCTGCGCATTTATTATGAAACACCCTGTATAGATCTACATAATCCTAAACATTGAATGAAGGCTATATAATATGATGGCATTAGTAATTATGGAGAAGTACACATATTTCCATATTTAACACGTTCAAGCAGAAAGTTATATTGTGTGTTATTCTGTTGAGGGTGCTTTCACAATTGGACTCGGATTATTATAGGTGATGAGATGAAATAAACAACTCCATTTTTTTGGTATTAGTTATGTACTACGCAGTCACAAAAAACTTGATAAGGAAATACAGTTTTTTTTTTAATCTTGTGAAACCACATTTGAAGGTAGTGTTCTTTTTATTTCATTCAAAGTTTGTGATTTATTTCTATACTTGTTGTTGGTTCTTATTTTGGCTGAATTTCGGTCCAATTTCATTGGGGTTTTCCGGGTTTTTCTCCAACTGAAACAGCAAATGCGCTATATATCACTTAGAGTCCTGGACTTCAATCAAGATTTTCATCTTGATATTATTTTATATTAAAAACTCTTTTGTACTTTCAAATTAATTTCAATATCTAAATGCGTATAAAGTCGCAATTTGACGTTCCCTGTTGTACTATTGGATATGAAAGAATTCAAAGGGACATGAAAAAGAAATAATTTTCTTGCATTACCCTAATAGCACCATAAAGTCCGATGGTAATCCATAGGACATCCTCTCAGGACGTTCGGGACGTCCTTAGGACGTGCAGAATTGGTACCGTGGACGTCCATTGGACATCCGTGGGAAGCACCAATGTTTCGACTTCTCACCAAAATTGGACGTTCTACAAGGATATTCAATCGACATCCACCTGGGATGTTCATTGGACGTCCTTGAATTACATCAATCGAAAGTACATCAGGATGTGCAGAATTATCAAATGTGTTTGTTCGTACATCTCTTTCAGGACTGAGATCATGATATTGTTGTGGATTACTGAAGATTCCAATTTGGATGGTACCAGATGTACTTACTAGGTAAGCACAGCACTCTCTCAGAGTCATTCAATTCGGTTTTGGAAACATCAGATACATCTGAGTCAGTCGAGACTTCTCTATTTAAAGTTTCTGACAATCATTTAGCGATTCTATTGCGCTGGCGTTTTGATATATTTCGTTTTCGTTTGTACATGTTTAAAGGATACACACAACTCTACTTACGGAAACACCTTTTTCAAAACAGTGTTGAATAGGTTAGTAATAACTATTGAATAGTTGAACAATACTTTTATTTTCATTTATTGATATAACTATACTGAATGAACACAAAATAAATTCCACAATAGTCACTAAACTAACTAATCACAAAAGATGATAGAAAAGCCGCCATAGCTGGTAAATACCACTGAAATGAAATTATAATATGATGACTGGAATGCTCGTCAGGCTGCCCGACTGGATTTCTCATGGAGGCCGCCATGTTTGTTTTGTGGTTCCTGTCAGTGGCGGAGGAATCGAGATTGAGTTGATTGTAACATATAAAACTGATACAAAGACGCGCTGCACTGCACTGGCGTGTTTACAAACCATAAATTGGGAAACTAATAACACGTACGTTTAGATGAATGTCTCTCTCGCACCCATACAAGTAAGCAATAAAGTATATCTCTGCTAGATTGCATGTGCCTCCTTTCTTCATCTCCTATAGTTATCACTTTATACGGGTGCGCAGAGGAACTAAGAGCATTCCAGTCATCATATTATAATTTCATTTCAGTGGTAAATACTCAACAATTGTCTGTCGATTCGTCAACATTTCACTTGAACACAGAACACAAAACACAGAAAACAACTTTATGCACGAAACCCATACATACAGGAATTGTTCGGTTTCAATTCGTATACGAACAAGAGAGACAAACAAACATTTTTCATTTTCATTGTTGTATTGGCATACACACAAACTCGAGAATATGGCCCCTGATTGTTAGTGAGAAGGGTTTCATTTCAGATGGGTTGTTTTCGCTATAATGATTAGCCCTATTGTAAATATGCGATCCATTTTAAACTTCTTCTGTAAAACTACTAGCTTGGATACGGGTACTGGGCACACATGGAGGCCTGATTATTGTAACTGTTTTCGAATTTTGTTTAATTTTCTCGCAGGGAGATATTCTAAGATTACCCAAATGGGACGGCCAATATTCAATCGTGCGGGATGTTCCTGAATGTCCCATACCAGGACAACCATGGGACGTCCTTTCAAAGACATGCCAGAATACTTACTAACAAGGACGTCCGATGGATATCCTAGGAAACATTGCAAAATATATCCGATCCAGGACATCCCAAAGACGTCCTCGCAGAGACGTTTTGTACGATGTACCGATTGGAACATTATTAGGACATCCATAGGAATTACGTTGGGGAAATTCATGAAAATGCACTGAATCAGACGTCCCAAGGACAACGATTTTAAGTCCCGGATATTCGGACATGATGTGTACCAAATAGGGACGTCCCAGGGACATTATGTGCTATTAGGGTAATAACCTTTCATGATACAATCACAATGTATAACGGATTTTTGACTTCCGGTTCTTGTTCAGAGAAACAAAGTACCTTACCAAAAATGTTTGTCAAATTTGCACCAGCCCACCAAACTGAAAACTGATATAAATTGTGAATGACTCCTTGCATAACTAATTTCCCACTTACCATATTTTTATTACAGACATTCCTTGAATTTACAATGAAAATAAATCAATATTGTTATAATCAAATAAATGAATATTTTGGAATATTTGGTGTGAATATACAATTCAAGAAATAGATACTACCCAAATACCAAAACTTGATCACAATCACACTCGATGCGCGTTTCGCCCACAAAGTTAGCATCTTCAGGAGCTAAAAGCTTTTAGCTCCTGAAAATGTTAAGTTTGTTGGCGAAACCCGCGTCGAGTGTGATTGTGATGTAGTTTTGGTGTTTGGGTACTTTCTATTTCTCGTAATATTGCTATAAGCTCATTCTCAGCTATCACAGCAATTCTCAAATAATTCACATGAGATTTTCAGTAATTTTTGGTAGGCTTACATAATCAACTCTTATGTATATAAATTATATACAAGTTTTCATATCATTTCAAGTAAACTTCCTGGTCACTTTCAGTTATACTCATATTAAATTGTCTGTAAACTCGCAAGAGACAAGTTTACTTTTGTAAGTTAACGGAGGAAACTTGCTGGCAGTTAACTGTAAAGTTTACACTCGCAAAACAAATTTTGCAAAAAATTTGCAGCAATTTGATATTGCTTAGTGGGTTATTTTCCAACTTTATTTAAGATCTCAACAGTTATACCTGTCTTCAAAAGTAGAGATAATACCGAAACAACCAATTATCGTCCTATTATACTAATATCAAATTTCAGCAAAATCCTTGAGAAAATTATGAATAATAGTCTGACTAGCTTTATGAAGAAGCCCAAAATAATATCAGACAGTTTGGGTTTCAGGAAGCCGGATCCACTCAAGATGCTACACTTGAACTAACCCAAAAATTGTACAGGTCGACAAACGTAAGGATGCCTCCGAGAATTGGTTGCGCAGTAGACACGACCCTGGAGTGGGGCAGGAGCTCAATCGCTGTGCATTATTCAAGCAGTTAACGTCGTGAGTGTACAGTCAGTGGAATACAATTATTGTGGCGTTATTCTGATTGTGTTGAATTTGAAATCCTTGTGTTGTGTATAGTTTTGAAATATTATTAGATAGGTTATAGTGTAGTTTGTTGTGTTTGAAAATGCCTTCAAAGAGTAAAGTGAGAAATAAGATTCTGAGTGGACAAAGTAGGGAAATTGTCAGTAATGTCATCAAGTTCTTGCAGGCAGAAGCAATGATAGGTGAAACCAGTATTCCTCTTGTGAAGGTTCAAGAACGAGTTGCTGCCGCAACGGGAGTTTACGTTAGAAGCATTAGAAAAATTAGAAGAAGGTGAAATGGAACAATTCTCAACTCCAAATAAAAAGAGAAAAAAAAAATCAAAAGTTACCATGGAAAATGCTGATTTGGTAGTGGTCAGAGGTCATGTGATATTGTTAGTCAATTTCTGTAAGTATGTTCCTCGTGTTCTTTATTATATTTACCTATTTACCTATTTCTGATATTGTGTGGCGACGCATTATTTTTCTAGTCGTACTTTATTTACACTTATGGCTTCGGGAAAATTATGCAATTTTCATAAACGGTCCAATGATCACAGACAATTATATTATTCGAACAGTTCGTTAGGAATTAATGAAAATTCAGATAAGAACCTACGTTCCTACGTGTTGCAGAAAAATTTCTCTCCCGATTGTACATTCCGATGATAACCAGCCGTAAACAGTTGTCGATCTTTGTCGCACATCTACTCACGCTTTCTATCGTTTGCGCATCTCAGAGGCATCCTTATGCTTGTCGACCTGTACAAGTCAGTCGATGGCAAAAGACCATAGGCCAAGCTGTAGATAAAAATAAGAGGCTCTTTCCACACAAAATAAAAGACGCAAACGGCCTATACTACTTTTTAAAAAATCGTTCGTAAATGAAAACACCGGTTTGCGCCCAATCAAAATTGTTCTGTGGAATTTTTTTTAACAAGAAATATTGACACAAATCACAACTTTTTTGTTTTTTTTCGTATATCTCAAAAAGTATTGAAGTAATCGTTTTTCTGTCAATAGAACTTTTGTAGAGAATTATAAAACCTACAAATTGGTTTTATACGACCAGATCCGTGCATTTTTCACTGAGATTATCCGGGAAAACCTCGAAAAAGAATATTTTTCAAAAATTTATAAGTTTTAGAAATCTGAAGCTGGACAAACAATATTGCGACAATAGTCCAAGCAATAGGGAAAAGTGCGTGCAAAAATTAATATCCGAAAACAAAAAATATGAGCGTATAGAAAATTGAAATTCAGCATGAGTTTCTAGTTCATGCGACTCGATCGTGATTACCGAACATAACCTAAAAAATTGGCAAAGTTGCGAAAAGCGGTTTATTGTTGATAACTAAAAAACTACAGCTCCGATCGAAAAAAGTTAAATTAGGAAATTGTAGGTATCAAAAAGGTCTATCAATTGAATCACTTATAATTTTCCGATATCATTGATACTTTTCGAGTTATATCGGAAAAACCTTGAAAAATCGGGTTTTTTATAACTCGTTAGCTGTAAGGTATTCAAACTCGTTACTTACCGTTATGTGTAGCCTATGACAAGCCAAGCCAAAGAAGTCTTTCTTTGAAAAATTGATAAATATTAATTATTTTTAAAAATATATGAAGTTTTCTCAAAAAATATGCTTTCTCAATATGGCTACTCTTGCTCGGGGAATGATGCTACAGTAACGATTCATGGCTTATTTTTTTCTCTAAGAGTTATTCTTTTATATTATCGAATGAGTATATTGATTTTTTAAATTTTAAGGGTCAAAAATTACTTTAAAAAAATTGCACAATTTTTGTACGTGTTTTTTTTTTAAATACATTGCTCAATTTTGTTTTCATATGAATGACTGTCATGAAAATGGATCCCTAGCATAATTTCAAGCACTCAGAAAAAAAATGAATTCCTACGATCACTAAGAGCCGAGATAATTTTTTTATTTCAAATTAATCTGGAAGACGCAATAATCATCGTACAGCAGTCACCTTCATGGATATTGAGGTTGAATACCTATATTTTCGATAAAAAAACACTAGGATATGTCTAGTTCATTTGCAGTATTATTAATTGATGAATAAAATGAGGCGTGCAGGCGCGGATCGCGATAGCTGTAGCGGGTGGCGGAGTGGGGATAGCACTGAAAATGTGTGTTCAAAGTGGCTTGTCCTTGAAAAATATTGAGTATCTCGGCTTGTTGTTCACGTACGTTTTCTTTTGCAATGTACCTAGTACTTGAAATTGAATCAATAACTTTTCTTTTCTTTTTCAATAACACTGTCAGGGCGAAAGTGTCTTTAATGTCAACAGTATTTGTATCCCCACTGCGCCACCCGCTAAAATTTGCATCGCTCCGCACCTGCACGCCTCACTTTGTTCATCAATTATTAATACTGCAAATGAACTAGACATATCCTAATATTTTATTATCGAAAATATAGGTATTCAACCTCAATATCCATGAAGATGAATGCTGTACGATGATTATTGCGCCTTCCAGATTTTTTTGAAATAAATAAATTATCTCGGCTCCTAGTGATCGTAGGAATTCAGTTTATTTTAATGCGTGAAGTCATGCTAGAAATCTATTTTCATAAAAGTCATTTCTATAAAAACAAAATTAAGAAATTAATTTAGATAAAACAGGTAAAAAAATTGTGCAATTTTTTAAAGTAATTTTTTGACATTTTACATAAATGAAATCACTATACTTATTCGATAATATGAAAGTACAACTCTTACAGAAAGAAATAAGCCCTAAATCGTTACTGTAGCATCATTCCCCGAGTAAGAGTACCCATATTGAGAGAGCATCTTTTTTGAGAAAACTTCATATATAATCAATATTCATCAATTTTTTTGAAAAAGACTTTTTTGGCTTGCCATAGCCTACACAAAACTGTAAATAACAATTTTCAATAATAAACGAGTTATAGAAATCCCGATTTTTTACGGTTTTTCCGATATAACTCGATAAGTATCAATGATGTCAAAAAATTATAGGTTATTCAATTGATAGATCTTTTCAATACCTACATTTTTCTAATTTAACTTTTTTTGATAGGAGCTGTAGTTTTTAATTATCAACAAAAAACCGCTTTTCGCAACTTTGCCAATTTTTTAGGTAATGTCCGGTAATCAGGATCGAGTCGCATGAAATAGAAACTCATCCTGAATTTTAATTTCCTATACGCTCATATTTTTATTTTTCGGATAATAATTTTTGCACATTTAACATTGGGCTGCTTCCTCGTTTCTTGGACTACAACTGATAGATAAAAACTCGTGGTTAAACTGTGCGCAAGATGGTTTCTGTCCGATGTGTAGTTTATGCACAATTATGTTATAAACACTGTAAGAGCAAATCTTTTTGAATGCGTCGATTCAAGGGAAATAATTCAAATTCTGTAAACGGCATTTAGAAGTAGATATCATCATCTACAATTCAATCGTCGCATCTTGCAAGATGTGCTCCTTAAATTGGTTATAACGCGATTGTGCAAAAATTGCACATCGGACAGAAACCATCTTGTGCACAGTTGAACCACATTCTCTATCAGTTTCCGCAATACTGTTTGTCCAGCTTCAGATTTAGAAATATAATGAAATACTCGAATTTTCATGCTGCATCATGAAATATCAAATTCAGTTAAAGGATATAACGACACCCCCAACGAGCAAGGCAGGAACTCAAGATACCTACGTATGTTTTGAGATATTCACATAGGCACACTCAGCTAAAAGAGACGATTCTTTCTGAAGTATGGAAGTATCTCTGAGACCCATAGATCCAAAGTTATCTGAGAGGAACGAAGAATTAACTCTAACCACGTTATCCCAAAAAGGTGGTATCTTAGATTACGCCTTATATATCATTATCAATTCTCAACACCAAGATGAGAAAAAAGCAGTTAGTCGACTTGCCACTTTACTCTTCGGATAATGTTTCATAATATATTTTGTAGCTAGGCGCAATATGGTAGTAATTCAACTTACGTCATGAGGAGTTCAATCGTTTGAACACGATGGGTTTCTAGCAATTTGGAGCTATTATAATCATTGTAAATGTTTATTGTATGTTCAATGTATGTTTATTTCACATACATTTTTGAATTTTGTGGCTAATCAGCCTTACTTTTTTCTACATAAATGTTTCCAAATGAAAATTATCTTCATTCGCCTCTCCTGTAAAAACGCTTAAAATGAGATACTGCCTTATTCGTTGGGGGTGTCGATAAGATCTCGTGAAAAAGTAAACACATTAAATGAGCAACATCATGGGATGTGTTGGTAATTTAATTTATTTAGTGCACCCTCATGCTTCGTTAATTTTTCAACGAAGCGTGTTACACAAACTGGGGTGTGCAATTGATTGAGACAAATTTGTCTAGTCTGTACATTAGCATCGATAACATACACAGGATGAAAGAAATTGGTAGTGAACTATAGAAATTTCTTTCAATTCAGATGAAAAGGGATAATATCTCTGTGGTACTGACCATACTGAATTTATTTAGTCTTCGATATAATGGACAATCAAAAGTCGATGTTACCTGCCTATTATTACAAGTGTTAAAGTAGGTATTACAATCTTTCCAAACAAAAGTGTTTTCAACACATTAAGTTAATTTGATTGATTTGTCCTTCTATACTTTTGCATGGGTTTCTCAAAACGAACAAAGTTAGGAATGCGTATTGGAGATTATCGATATAAAGAATAGTATATTCTGTAACAAGGTTAGAATGAAAATTCGATGCGAGTGGAAAGTTCCGAGCGCGAGCCGAAGGCGAGCGTGAGGAACCACGAGCATCACGAATTTTCATTCTAACCGAGTAGCAGACTATATTTTCTCCACGATCAAAGATAGGAAACGTGACAGCAATAATTTTGACACTTACTCAAATTTTGCCACTACGATGACAATCAACTGCGTCAAGGCTAATTTTATTATTGCTAACCAGTGTGAGAATATTATTCTATCACAAGAGAGAGAATGTAATAGTTATTTAAGTAACAAGGGATGTAAAGACGTGTTAACATTCGAGGTGAGTGAGTACGAGCCGAGGCAAAGCCGAGGCTTGTCGCTTACCGAGGATGTTAACAGTCGATACATTCCGTGTTTCTTATTACGTTTTTCCCGCTGCTTATTGGCATTTTTCAAAATTTGCATGGATTGAAGTTTTTTTCTCACCCTTCCTTCATGATTACTCGTTCCGCTATTTCATTTTGAGTTGCTTGTGCGTGTGACTATGTTATCGTTCGTAACTAGGTTACCGAATAAACAGACTACAAATAAAATCATAGGTGACATTCAAAGTCATAGCGTCATTTGAGAACGAAAATATTGAAGTATTAGAACATGCAGGCTTTGTTATTCAAAATTCAACATTTTCACAGGGTAGTTTAGTTTTCAATTTCGACAAAAAAATTTAATCAATATTGAGCTGTTTGTTCCAGTTATACGTTAATAAAATGTCAAATTTCCGATTTACTGTCATTATTTTCTTACAATTAATATTCAAAGAGTCTCATAACCTGAAAATCGATAAAAATGAAGCTGAAGTTATGACTTGTCAAAGTCAAAGTCATTATTACCCTAGGCATGTAAATGACACTATTAAGTTCCGTTGTCAAGATGAATTAGTAAACGAATGATATAGGCCATTTACCTGTTTTGTTGCTAAGCATGTATGGACTATTTACAGTGTCGGCAGCGGGAAATAGTTATTTAAGAAACAAGGAATGTAAAGACGTGTTAACATTCGAGGTGAGCGAGTACGAGCCGAGGCAAAGCCGAGGCTTGTCGCTTGCCGAGGATGATAACAGTCGATACATTCCGTGTTACTTATTACGTTTTTCCCGCTGCTTGTTGACATTTCTCAAAATTTGCCTAAATTGAAGTTTGTTTTCTTACCCTTCCTTCATGATTATTCGTTCGCTATTTCATTCTAAATTGCTTGTGCGTGTAACTAAGTTACCGAATAAGCAGACAACAATAATATTCAAAAGGTCTCATAACCTAAAAATTGATATGAATGAAGCTGAAGGTATTACTTGTCAAAGTCAAAGTCATTATTACCCTAGGCATGTAAATGACACTATTAAGTTCCGTTGTCAAGATGAATTAGTAAACGAATGATATAGGCCATTTACCTGTTTTGTTGCTAAGCATGTATGGACTATTTACAGTGTCGGCAGCGGGAAATAGTTATTTAAGAAACAAGGAATGTAAAGACGTGTTAACATTCGAGGTGAGCGAGTACGAGCCGAGGCAAAGCCGAGGCTTGTCGCTTGCCGAGGATGATAACAGTCGATACATTCCGTGTTACTTATTACGTTTTTCCCGCTGCTTGTTGACATTTCTCAAAATTTGCCTAAATTGAAGTTTGTTTTCTTACCCTTCCTTCATGATTATTCGTTCGCTATTTCATTCTAAATTGCTTGTGCGTGTAACTAAGTTACCGAATAAGCAGACAACAATAATATTCAAAAGGTCTCATAACCTAAAAATTGATATGAATGAAGCTGAAGTTATTACTTGTCAAAGTCAAAGTCATTATTACCCTAGGCATGTAAATGACACTATTAAGTTCCGTTGTCAAGATCAATTAGTAAACGAATGATATAGGCCATTTACCTGTTTTGTTGCTAAGCATGTATGGACTATTTACAGTGTCGGCAGCGGGAAAATACATTTAAATTGCATGAGGGCAGAGGTGTTGCAGAATATTTCTTCAATCTCAAGAGAGAGAATTCCAGCATTCTGTAATCAAATTTGATTTCAGAATTGGCAAATTCTGTGATGATCGTGGAGAAACAATATTCGATCACAATTAATACTTGGAAATATGTCCGTAAGGAACGTCGCACTAATGGAAGTCAGATTTAATTCAATGTCCGTATGGGAAAGTAGTTCTTTGCTTTCAGATATCTTCCTCATATGTTCCACTTCTGTGTGGAAAGGACATTATTGAAAAAATTGTTAGTTTCATTGTGAAAGAATTTCCTTGAACTTACATTTTTTTATTTTCCTACTTCGGAGGGTTGAAATTCTCAAAAACATGCTGTCAAGAAACGAATTTTCCTAACAAAATCAAACTTACAATCAATACATATTGCCATCTTATTAATTTTCTGTAAAATTAAGACATTATTTATATCTTTGAAGAAAAATAGAAGAAATGTGCTCACTGTTATAAAAGTGAAATTCAGAAATGCGAACGAGTGTTTTCATAAATTCGCAAAAAGCCACAGTGGCAGTATTGAATATTTTGATGCATTTCGATGCAATCTACAAAAAATATCGTATAAAACTCTCTACTGAGCTAAGAAGAAGTCCGCAGGATTTCAGAAAGTTGCAATTTTCATCTACCAGTGCATCGAGTTCCCCAAAGTGAGATTTTTTCTTTCACTGATATCATTCAATGTAATACATTCAGTTTTTGATTCATTGAACTTTCAAAATTCTGGAATGGTTGAGTAAAAATCGTTTTTACTGGTCTCAAGAGACAGTTCATTCATGAGTGAGAATACAACTCTGAACAACTTCTTCGTTGACTTCGAACTGATATATCCCTCAAACGACAATAACTTCTTTCTTCTACCGCTTACCAAAGTGAAGTTGTAAAGTAGGGCGAAAATATTGAAAAAAACGCTAGATATCCTTAGCTTCTGTTGAAAACAAACCTATTCTTGCATAATGGAAAGTAAAAACACTAAATTCAAAGCTTTCTAAGGAACTGCGATGATGTCAAGTTTAGAGATTCTGCATACCTTGTGGTCAATCCGGTCATGTCAGAGGCGATCAACTTCTTGAATAAATTCAAGTTCTCGAGAATTCCGCAGGGGTTGACTGTCAAAGATGAGGCTTGACGAATGTGAGATACCTGGGAGTACAGCTTGAAAAACGGCTAACATGGCACAAGCATCTAAACCTGGCTTTCCAGAGGGCTGCGGCAGCAGTAGAACACACGTTCCCCCTGATATCCAGAGATTCAGACACTAGTTTGAACTGCAGAATGATGATATACAAGAAAATCATTAGACCAGCTATGGTATTCTCAGACTGCCCAAGACTGGACAGGATGCAGAATGAGGTACTTCGTATCATCACTAATAGTGATAGATACATCCGCTTGGATGCACTGCGCGGCCTTGCTGGCGTCGACTCCATCCAGACACATGTTAGAAACTTGTCATACAAGTTTTACAAGTTCCGCTTCCCCAAAAGTTCCCTTCCCAGAGACCTTACCAGGCCCAGGGTAGTTGATAATGAAACCCGTAAACACGGAGGTCTCATATATCAAGCTTTGGATATCTTTCATCAAAGACAGGAAGAACCGGTTCCATAGGGAACCTAGTCGATATTAAAACACCCAGTACCACGACCCGGTTTTTTGCAACAGCCTTTTCCGGGTTGTCGTCGAATAATTAATTGTTCTCCTGAAACTTGAAATATTCGACCACCCGTTAACATCAGCAGAGGCAGATACCAGCGCCCTCACACGGGGACCCTAGGTATCCTCGGCACAAGCGCTCACCCCCCTGACTGGCAACGGTTATAGGGATGATGCGGCCCCCTGTGCGTCCAGGCTGCCCTGTCCTCCCCTAGTCCACGACGGATGAGGAAGGATGGAGAGACACTATTAAAAATACGTCGAGTTGTAACATGTAAATACATAATTTTATAATAAAAACCCTATTTATTTAATATTTATTTATGATTCTGCCCACCAAACTTGCTTCGATCTCGGCGTGAGTTCGATCTCGGTATTCGGTAAATTTTTTTTTTTTTTAGTCGAATTATTTTCCTTTTTTCCGTTTGTTAGAGATATAAATTATTGGATTTTTGGATAGCTTATACATTTGGGATTACTATTGAGTGTAAAATTTCTCATAAGTAATGTTTGCCTATGTTGAATGAAGTGTCGATCGTTTTCATAACTAAGAGATTCGTGTGTAGAAAAAATCATGTGTGTATTTCGAGCACAAACTGTCATTGCCGCTCTCCAAAGATCACCGCGCTTCGCTTCGCGTCAATCACTTTGCGCTCTAAATACACAATAGCTATTTTGCACGTTCCAGCTTCATTGATTACTTACTGTCAAAACGGTAAGTCTTGATTGATATAATTATTTTCTTTAGAATTCTATATAGTGGATTTCAAGTTCATTGTTACCGTGGAACACTTTTGTGTATTGGTTTTAGTATTCGGAATTTTCACAACTACGAATTTATCTTCTATATCACAGATTATCTGATAGTATATTATACAATTCGCGACTTTTGCAAGCTGCTGCTATTCCCAGGATCAGTAGAACCTGAAAAAAATACAAAATATTACCAAAAACAAAAAAAAAAAAAAAGTGTATTTAAATTTGGCTGTCACATACCTAGTAATCTAGATATTCTTTGCCAGATGCTTCATATAAAAAGTTTTCAATGTGTTTTCTGCTGGTGCACACAGTTTCAGGCCTGTGTCCAATTTGTTGTTTTCAGATATCAATCAAGGTGTGAATTTTGAAACATCAATAGCATCCTTGAGTAGGATTGTACTCTTTAGCATATAATAGTCTGCCTAATGACCGGCAGCTGATTCTAACTTATCATTTCGCCGAACATAATAAGTCAACAAAATACTTTCATCGATTCTTCCACAATTTTTTTTCGTCACACCAATTTTTGAAACATTTGTTCGTTTTTTCTGATCCATGTTTGGACTTTTCTGGCTTCATTGCAGCACAACTAATCTCCCAGACATTTTATATTTCACTTATATATAGGTAGCTTCATTTTTAATATTTAAAACAAAAAACAAAGAAGTAAGATAATATTCTGATTGTGTTTGTTAATAATGTCATTTTTTCTAATTAGGTGTAAATTAATGTATTCCAGTCAAGAGGAAAAATGCTAGTATCGTGCAAAAAACGCTATATAGGTAAATCACAAATTTTGAACACTACTGATCTCAGACAATAATTGAAAACAATGCTCACCTCTCAAATTGATAGAAAACCTTGAAACAGAAATTTTAGCGCATTATAAGTAGGTGATCTATTTGCATTGTAAAGACATGTCAAAGATCACAAATTGCGTGTTCATTGAAAATATGCGTTGGCGTCATTTTCGTTAAAATACTTCATCTTGAAAACACGGAAACTGAAATTTTAACATATCAGATATAACGCAGTTCAGAGGTTGAAAAAAAATATATTCCAGATTCATGGAATATTTTGTCTCCTTTTAAAAATATTAATTTCACTCATGACTTAATATAATTGATCGATTTCTGAACGGGAACATCTCCATTTGTCTGTACTTATATGGTATATGAATATGGAAGTAGCAAAAAAATTAAAAAGTGAGTTGTGTTTTGTTATGAAATTTGGAACGACCACAAATTGACGATGAGAAACCAGACAGCGTGGAAACCCCTATGAAATTTGATAAAACATCTGTTACTCATCAGTTGCTTGACTGTTGGGGGTGAATATTCAAAGTGTGACAGGACAGAAATACTATGATTCAGGGACCTTAATATGTGAGTTTTGGATATGAATTTAAAATATTATTAATAGATCGGTACAATATAACAAATCACTATGATTGTGATTTGGTACAGTATGAAACAAAATAATGTATGATGGGAAGTGATCACAGTGGATTATTATTAATATCTTATAGTCTTTGGCACTTTGCTGTCTACCGATAAAAATAATACTGAAAAGAATATCGAATATCATATCACGTGTGGAATGACATAACAATATTTATCACCTTGTTTGTAAATACTGGAATTTGGCTATTCGAAATCGAGTAAACGTAGCTCCAAGGGCAATAGTTGAAGCTATCGTTAAAAAAGATGTGCATTTTCTACTAGGTGAATGTAAAAACATTCGCAAATTCATTTTCAAATTATTCAAAGTTTTTTTTGCATTCCTTATTTTAAATTATTGTTTTTATTACTTTGTAGTTCAGTTAGAAGCGCTTAAATTGGTCAAGGATCTGAGAAAGTTTTGGAAGGAACCGGTCATGGTGATTTATCATACCAACAAAACGTTGCAGTTATTTCAGTATAATTACTTCAAATCAAATCAAATCGAAATATACTTAATTGTAGAAAAAATCAAGTTTTTGTTGACAAAGTAAAAGATAAACAATACAAAGGTAATTCAAAGATGAGATACACACAAACATGTGAAATATAAAATATAAATAAAATAATTGTACGTATAAAATGATATTTGAACATTTAGTAAATTTTTCATATTTTCTCATCTGTCGCTCTTTAAGATAAACAATACAAAAATACGAACGCTCAGTAACATATATATATATATATATATATATATATATATATATATAGTAGAAAAGTTATTGGGTACTTTGAGGGTTGTACCCAATAACTTTTCTACTTAAATTTTCATATATTGCCCCTCGCTATATCCATCCTTATTATATATATATATATATATACACATATATACATACATATATACACATAAAGACACACCCATATACACACATACATAGTTACACATAAATAAATGAATAAAATCAAAATATCAATATAAAAATGTTATTTGAACATTTTGTCAAATTGTCTACGTAATAATAAAATAAAATAAAAATGAGTAAACAAATTATGCCCCAACAACAAAAATCACAAATGAGAAATACAGTTCACATTTTTAATTAAAAGTTGTCATTGTGAAATTCTTGCAAACTATATCAAACTATATCACGGGTAGTTTTTTAATATATTTTCTAAAGCTTTCAATACTATCGTGGCTCTCTCTAGAATGAGACGGTAAGTGATTATACATCTTGACGCCGTTGTAGAAAATTGAGTCCTTTACTAGGGATGAGGAAGGTAAGAGTAATTTTAAATAATTTTTAGATTTTTGGCGAGTATTGTGATACGATAAAATATTTTCAAATCTTGAAATATGTTTGTGTATAAGACATACAGTTTCCATAACTGTCAATATCTTTTTCTCTAAAAATAATTGCCTACATGAATTGCGTGGTCCTAATTTGAACATATATCTAATGGCTCTCTTCTGCAATTTGAGTACTGAATCCAGAAGACTGGAGTTACACACTCCCCAGAAAGGTATAGCATATCTCAGTTGAGATTCTATTAATGCATAATATGCGGTAATGGCTGTGACAGTACCAATCTCCCTTGAAATAACTCCCATTGCATAGTACCCTGAGGAGATTTTACTCTTCAGTTGTTTGACGTGTCCTTCAAACTTCAATTTGCTGTCAATAAAAAGACCCAAAAATTTTGAGCAATCTTTATTTTCAATCATCTCCTTTTCTTGAGGCATATCATCAAGAATACATTTGAAAGCTACTATATCTGTTTTTCTTATATTAAACGAGAGTAGATTCGCATCGCACCATGATTTGATTGTATTTATGTCTCTGAGTATCTTATTATTCAAATCGTTAACAGTTTTACTATGCCATAAAATTGTGGTGTCGTCTGCAAATAAGGTAATTTTTCCACAAGTGTATATACTCAGTAAATCATTAATATATACAAGAAAAAGAGTAGGTCCTAAAACCGATCCTTGTGGTACTCCAGAATCAATGTTAATATATTTTGAAATAGTTTCGCCTTTTACGAATTGACTGCGGCCAGTTAGATAAGACTCGAACCATTCCAAAGTAACTCCCTCGCAGCCGTATTGATGCAGTTTCCGCAAAAGTATTTTGTGGTCTACACAGTCAAACGCTTTTTTGAGATCACAGAATACTGCTGCAGCTACATCTCCGGCATTTATATCTGAATATACCTCATACAGGAAGGAAAAAATTGCATCTTGGGTGTTCTTTTTAGCTTGGAATTGGAAATCCACATAATTTCTAATTTAGATTTCCCAAATTCGCATTTCGAAAATTTATAATTTATTCCGAAAGTGTTGAATCGTTCGAATACTAATTTCGGGTGGAACGAATGTTTGTCTTTATTCTTACTTGATACGGAAATATCATCAACAAGAAACTGAAATTATTCAGTAATCTATTTCTGAATTGTTGGAAACTTTGTAAGTACAGCATTTCTTAAACCAAATGGCATTCTTGAGAATTGAAATAATTCAAAAGAAGTGGTCACTGTGGTTTTATAAATTTCTTCCTCTGGTACTAACTGGTATCTGATTATAAGCAATAACAAGATCGATCTTCGAAAAAATTGTAACACACATGTAGATTGAAATTAGGAATATGAGGTTTATCCGCGGGGATAGCTCGAACGGAGAGCGCCGGTTCACCGATATCTGAAGCCAAGCAACGCTAAGCGAGGCCATGGTTTGGATGGGTGACCAACGGACCTCCTTTCGATATTCTCCTCGGATCGTGCTAGGAATCGCACGTTAAAAGGTAAGACCTCGTTAATCCTTGGCTCGCACAAGTTTCGACTTTTGAGGGCTGCCGTTCGTAAGGGGACGACAGCTGGTTAACGGAAAAAACAATTTTAAACAATTTTAATGTTTAAACTGGTATCTGCCAGGAACTGTCACTGTATTTAGATGACGGAAGTTTCCACATGATCTTCATATACATGGGAAATTATTTGGTACCATGTGAAGAGGTGAGGAAGGAGGAATAAAAATTCCTAGTTGAGTCATGTGTTCAAATTCTGTTTTGGCCATTTTGTGTTTTGTGGATGATGATGATGAGATGATGTGATGTTGAACTGAGTGTTTGAGCGGAACTGAAAAATTTGGTTCGAAAGGTAATGAAGGATATTGTTTCAGGAGTTCTAATAATTATTTGTAATTGATAATAAATATTTTGAGGAAACGCTTTAAGACAACAAAGTATTTTTTGTGTTAACTATTTTTTCGTGTTTGAGGTCAACTGAAAGCCAAAATGTAACGAAAATCTTCCCCAATAATTAATTTATTTATTTACAAATGGGAATACAAACGGGACTAACCCAAAACAGTATTCACAGATAGATGATTTCTCAATATACAGAATCTACATATAATTCTAAAGTAAAATCACCGGAAATCACAAAATTGGTGATAGATAAAGAAAATAACAAAAAAAAACAATAAGAGTAATGAATTAAGTGCATATGGTAATGAGTGAATGAAAACGAACATGAAAGCGTACTTATTCAATTGAAGTCTGTGAAGCAAGAAAGTGTTTTTTCAGAATATAGGAAAATTTTGACAATGAGTAAGAGAAAATATCAATATTAATGGAATTTGTTAACGCATTATTTGATATTTTGCATCTATGCATGGGAGCCCAGGTAGCACATCATATCGGCTGAATCTTGGTTCCATATTGGGCCAATATAGATATATTGTAAATGAAAAATCAATATTGGTCCAATATGGGTGAATATTCAAAAAACAATATTATATTAATAATATTGGTGGAATATTGGTTGAACTAGTTTTGAATGTAGATTATCACACGAAATATTGGGTCAATATTGGTTGAATAATTTCTACCAATATCGATAATACAATATTGGTTATATATTGTTTTCCACATCTAGAATAAATATTGCAATCCAAATATTCCAGATATATCGATTATAGGGGAAAGAACTATATTGTATTTTCAAGTTTGTTAGAATATTGGTTGAATATCATTTCCACTTTATTTGACCAATTGTAATAACTCATATTGAGTCAATATTGGTTGAACGATATTTACCAATATCAATAAAACTATATTGTATCTCCAAGTGTGATTACACATTGGTTGAATATCATTTCGCCAATATTCAAAAAATCTTATTAATTAATATTGGGTCAATATTGGTTCAATAATATTTATCGATATCGTTAAAACAATATTGTCTTTATATTGTTTCTTACATCTGATTGAGATGAAATTTGAATATTGGCCGAATATTCAATGAAACATATTGAATTTATATCATGATCAAACTTGGATAAAAATCCGCTAGGTGGCTCTACATATAGTACGTCTTCTAAAACTTTCGAAAGTACGAGTATATTAAATACTTCCCTTAGCTTGTTTTCAAGACAGCTCACTCAGTGGTTATGGCGATCAAAAGGCAGACTCTGGTGTCACCTTCATCAACTAAAGGACATTTAATAATTTACCAAGGTATATTGACATCCACCAATATATTCAAATGATATTGTACCAATATCGATAAATATTGTACCAACATCGATATATATTCTACCAATATCGATAAATATTGTACCGATATCGATAAATATTTTGAGGCCATTATTGCTTCAAGAATATTCCACCAAAACTATTTCTAAAATATTCAAACAATATTCGACAAATATCGCAAAATGTTCACATTTTACTTCTCGACAATATAACTTTTGAATATTGTACCAATATTATCAGAATATTGTATCAGCGATATTGTACCAATATCGCCGAACATTTTGAGGCCAATATTAGTTCAAGAATATTTCGCCAATATTATTCAAGTAATATTGGACCAATATCGCCGAATGTTCACATTTTTTTTCTCGCCAATATTGCATTTCAAATATTTCGCCAATATGTTCAGAATATTGTATCAATATTTTACCAATATAGGTGTGCTACTTGGGAGAGCTCAAAAAATAATTTGTTTGCGATTGTTCGTAATGGAAAAGATGCTGAAGCCTAGTAGTACATGAAGGAACATTAAGACAAATGTTACTAAGGATGGCAGGCGAATCAACTAAATTGTTAATGATTTTGAAGAGGAACTTCACGTCTGAAATTTTTCTTCTGTTCTCCAGTGTTAATATTTTCAGCTCATAGATACGGTTGTTGGGGTTGGATGGAAAACATTTTTTGTTGACATAATCTAAGAATATATTCTGAACCCTTCCAAGTTTTTTTTTTTGTAAATTTCGTATCCAGGCTTCCATATTACGGAACCATGTCCTTTATTTCTGTGACGGTTTTCAAGGGTAGAGAAGATATTTGATAGGAGTGATTTAGAATACTTTTTCGGCGTCCAAATGAAATATGGGAACACTTATCAAAGATCAGGTATAGACTATTTACATCGCAGTAGATATATACGTAATTAAGTGGTACATTTTTAGATCGTCCGCATACATTAAAAAGTTGGCGAATCGAAAACATTCAAAGATATCATTAATATAAATATTAAATAGGAGTGTCCCCAGATGAGATCCTTGAGGAACCACAGAGGTGATTTGGTGATATTCAGACTTGTTGTTACCGATTGTTACCGCTTGACAACTATCGGTTACATAAGATTCAAGCCAATTTAGTAGATTGCCATTCACCCCGACTCCAGCAAGCTTCCGTAGCAAAACTGAGTGATCGATTTTGTCAAATGCTTTGCTGAAGTCGGTATAAATAGCATCAACTTGGTGGTTGTCATTGAGGCTATGCAGGATATACTCAGTATATGTGAATAAATTGGAGTCTACTGATCGTTTCTTCATGAAACCATATTGTTCAGTATTAATTATGTTTTTAACGTCGAAGAATAGGTTATCGAAAATAATAGACTCAAAAGTTTCTGCTGTGATGGACAATTTTGAAATCGGACTATAGTTTTTGACAAGTAGTTTATTACCAGATTTTAAAATTGGGATTATGTGAGCCTTTCTCCATACTGACGGAAGTACACCCTCTTCAAGAGATTTATTGAAGATTGTATGAAGTGGTATTGTAATATATTCAGCACAGTACTTGAGGAGTGTTGTAGGTAACTCGTCTGGTCCCACACCTTTGAAAGATTTTGAAGTTTTAGAAGAATAGATTGTACAGAAATGTTATAAAAAGAGATGTTGTTATGTGATTCTTGCTGTGTTACATTATGAACTGGAATATTTCTTTTTGGATTGAAAACCGAGAGAAAATATTCAGAAAATATTTTGCAGATTTCATTAGAGTTTCGTTATCTTTCAACGTGTTAATTGAAGCTGTACTGTTTTTCTTTGATTTTACAATTTGCCATAGATTTATTGGGTTTGAGTTGATGCTAGTTTCAGAATCATTGATATAGTTTTTGTAATCCTGTTCGATTAAAAATTTTGAACAACCACGCAGTAATTTTAATGTTAAATAGTCAAATTGATTATTATGCTTTTTCCATAATCTATGATATTTTGTCTTTTCTCTAATGACTTTAATGGTACTTTATGCATACCAAGAAGGATATATCTTGACGAATTTTGGTTTTCTCGGAACCACAGACTCAATTATTGAATATACATTATTATAAAACTTGTCGGTACATTCTTCAGTATTCAAGTTGTGAAACATGTTATTCCTTCCAATCAATTTTAGATAATAATAATAAAACATTGATTGATTCATGACAGGATATAATTTTTCTGTCAATGAATGAATATTATTATTATAATAAAATATAATATTATGATCTGATTGACTATATCTTGCGCACGTATTTCTCGCTTTTTGCCAAGGTGTTCAGCTTCATATTTTTGGCTGTCTCATTGCACACACGATTTTGAAGGTAAAATATAACGAAAAAATTGAAGACCAACTCTCCATAAATGAGACGACTTCGGCACATTTTTACAAACCTTGAACGTCATCTGGCGCTACGTTTCCCAAAACCAAAATGCAGGACAATAAAATATTCGAATTGAAAACGTAGTTAGCTATACTACACACCATAAACCAGTACTCAATAAATTGTACACCTTCAATCATGGACCTATAAAGTATTGTACTGGACCAAGCTGTTTACATCCTGGTTTGAAGTCGTGTATGGTCACAATATGTAGTCGTGATATTGAGTTGGGCGTTGTCACATCGCGTAGGTAATAAGTCTTTATCATAGACAAAATTGTGTCACCATACGTATTCCATTCGATTACAATCGAAGAATGGAGAATGATGATGGTGACATTATCACGCAACTCAAACCTGTATTACTTACAAGTTTAAAAATCCAAACTATCGAAAAAAAATCATTAATTGCGTCTTCAAATAGTTGTGAAGAAATTATTTTATCTGGACGTTTGTCAACGCTGTCGAATATCGATGTTTATGTTTTCCACAAAGTAAACTTTTGACAGTTCTGTCATGTTCTGTCATTGATTTTTTATGGGATTATTGCTGAAATAGTGGTTTTTGAACTCATTCGTGATATATAGTGGCAGTACAATAGTAAGAGAATCATAATGGTGCAATCTTGTTGGGTTTGCAAACAATCCATGTGTTCGAACCCGAATATCAGATTCCATTCGTAAGTACCATAGGCATTACAGTGGGTATCAATTTGTTTTCGCCGAAATGAAATAATTACATGAATTCAAACCTTTACATGTGGAGATAATGAAATAGATACCTCACGAAACATTTAACTTCATTAAATTTTTGGATGATGCATTAAAACAAAAAGGTTGCCAAAAAGTCCAAGAAATATCTATTAAAATTTTTATTTATCTTTAGGTTTCCAGCTGATGTCACAGTAGAAGCGGCTTGGTTGAAAGAGTTGGGGATGAAATGTTCAACTGAATGAGTTCCAAAGTCTGTAAGGATCTGTTCCATTTATTTCAAAGACGCAGCATTCGAGATTAACCCAAGTGGAAGAATATTTTTGAAGAGGGTTCTTCCTTTATTATATGATGAATTGTATATCATAAGAAATTCAGCTGCTTCAACTTCATGGTAATTATTATCTGCCATCAGAATTGTTATTTTCTATGAGTTATTTCAATTAATAACAACGAGATTTGTAAAAAAACAATATATTACATATTCAGATTGAACGATTTCAGCAAGAAAAAATCGTCAACTGGTTCCACTGAAACAGCCCCAGGTACAGATTCTCAAGAAATTGTTGATAACTCAAGTCCCCCATTGAAGAGATGAGGATAAATTGAGAATAGTAAAAATTGGTAACTCAACTTTCGCAACACAGTTTTCACCCACTTCAGGTTGTTTGGCTTTTAAATACTGACGATCTGACAGATAATATTATGTAGGTCAATTTCATATTTTCTGGTTTGAAAAACAGGACAGAATCCCATGATTTTTCGAAAGAAAAAGTGAGTAGTATTAGTTGGTAGCAGTAAAAATCTAATTAATCTATATAATATCTTTAAAAGCAATTCTTGTATATTGATATATTTATTTGGGCTATCTCGGAACCAGCTTTGAATATTTGGATCAAAATTTTTATTCAGATAAGGTTTCAGTTTTTGAGTTCCTCCATACAGGCGATTTTTCTGAATAAACTCGATTCCACTAATAATAATAATAATGATGTGAATTTTTAAATTATATTTTCACCCATATAATATGAAATTTTATCAAGGACCGACGATAATACAAAAATTTCCTACAATGATTGTAATAAAAGTAACGATAATAATAATAATTGGAATTTCAAATTCAACTTTCACCCTCTATTAATCCTCCGAATTATCTAAAATATTTCAAAAATTTCCAGAACCAACGACAATACAAGAATTTTATGATAATAACGTACCTGATAATAGAAATAATGATGAGAATTTTCAAATGCTGCTTTACATCAGTACATGTACTTTGTCACTGCAAGGGCTCTAAACGATTTCGAAGGGCCAGTATTTCCGGGCGATCTTGCCCGCGAGAAGTCCTGATACGAAACCCATCGAAAATATATATGATATTCTTGGGAGATGAATAAGAGCCCTGCAGCAGCCCAAAGTTACTTTGAATGAGCTGAGGGACAGTTTAGTGAATTTGGGAGACATAATTGAATAAGGACTCTGATATTGAGTATAACAGGCGGTTATCATTGCTCGAGGAGGGAACTCAAGAAATTAGCAAATCATTTCAGATTAGAAAACAAATTCTTCATTTTTATTTTATTGTTGTTTTTGTGAAACTCTGTACGTACTTGATTTTTGATATCTTGTAGATAAAAATGTTAGTTTGATTATCAGTATTGTGAATTTTGTTTGCATATGCATATGTAAATGCGTGCGCCCCTGTCTGTTGTGGGAAGGTCACAGTCTATCGCTACCTTCTCTCTTCCCCACAGCCCGCGCGCCTAAAAACAGAGCGACTTCAAATCACTCCGTGTCGTAGGTATGGCAATGCTGAGTCCATCTGTATTTATACGATATTATACGTCCATGCCTTCAATTGATTTTTCAGCCCTGCTGGGACCAGATTTGAGGGAACTCTTAAACTAGAAGTGGATGACATCGAGAGACGGGAAATGATTAATCCTCCACACAAGCGTACACCCTGTGGAGAAATCTCCCCCTCTATTGAAAAGCCGTTTTTACTGACATCGCCAAGACCAACACAGCTGAAGACTTTGAAGCCTCCGAGATTCGATGGCAGTTTTCGTGGGGAGCGATAATACATTTATATCTGTGTGGTTTAAAATGTTTTCTTACATTCTATTTATATGTTTTTATCGACCTGTTCATCATCATTATGAATTATTGATGGGACAATGGATATTTGGAACAACTACTGAAAAAACCCATTACATTTCATGTGCGGTTGATCAGAACATGTCAAAAATCACGTATTAGTTTGCGGTTTCATGTAATGGAAAATTCAAATAAAATTTTAAAATAAAGAAAATTATTTACATTGACAGTCTTGAAATAGAAATTCTTTAGTTGTTATGAAAATATATATTATCTTATCTCTAGGTGCAGACTACTGAAAAAAATCCCAGAATTTTCAGAGAAATACTTCCACTGACGTACTGGGAAAAATTTGAATTGATGTAACACTGACGTTTATGGACGATGGGATCTTTCAAGAAAACTTCTCTATGGGCATTGACGACCGACTCTTTGATTAAAAATAAGAAATACATAGAGTAGTATATGGTTAGCATATTTTTCTTATTCGTTATATCTTTCAGATAATAAAATTTGTAGATGAGTTGTCATAGTCTGTTTTTATGTGAAGGGCACGCTCATCGAATGTATTTATCTAAGATGACCCCTAATTATTTAATTTTTTGGGTTTTTTCAATCACTTTGAGTATTTAATTTCCATTTTGATCATTTTGTAGTGATATAGTCATAAATTTAGTTTTATCAATTTTCAAGCATAGGAGGTCAAGATCAAGCCAGACTTTCATATCCTTTTTCAGCACTGTGAGAGCCTCTGACCAAGTATCTTTAGTGAAAACTATGGCAGTGTCATCAGCATATGAGACGAGGTGACCCTGATGGAAGTTTTGTATATGTGTGATGCAGTTAATGTCCACCAGAAACATAATTGATCCTAACACCGTTCCCTGGTATACACCAAGAGTCATTGTAGATCATTCACTCAACTGATCATCTACTTTGACCCTTTGTCTTCCTTGAGATAGAGAATCCTATAAGATACTTAGAAGTATGCCTTTTACTCCATATCTGCATAATTTTTCAAGGAGTATGTCATGAGATACGGTGTCGAAAGCCTTGGCCAGGTTAAGGAAGATTGCTAAGCATTATTTTGACCTGTCCGGAGCATCAAACACATTTATTTATGAAATCAACTACAGCTATTTCTGTATTGAGATTTTGTATAAAGCCAAACTGTTTGTTTGTTATTACATTGTGTTTATTGAAATATCCAAATAATATTAATCTCTTTTTAAGAGCCATTTTTTCTCTGTGTGTTTGTTAGATGGGTACAAATCTTGCAAGCTGAATTAGAACCACTTCCTCTTATCCTATGGAATTGAAATTTTACATGTTAATTCAGTTCCGATGACAATACATTGATGTCGTGGAATTGTCCCCCATGCCCTCCGGAAGTTAAGGTTTCGGAAGTTTTCTTTGCGGATATAAACGTCAAAAATTACAGCAAAAAAAATTGTTAGTGGGGCTCGCCTACTCCCCTTTTTCGAAAAAAGTTGGAAAACTCGTGAAATTAAAGTCGGAAAAATCCGTAAAAGTAGTGAAAATTATCTGACCGTCAAATTTTAGGTTCTAAAAATGTCATCCCCCTGTCCCCCTAAAAAGTTGCAAAAACTTACAAAAACAAAATCGGAAAATTTCACAGCTTGCACATTACACAAAATGCAGATTAGTACTGTTGACCATGCCGTTGTCTTTCTAAATTAATAGGCAAGCGACCGGGCAACAATGACGCATTGATTGAAACGAACTGACTAACAAACATATCCAAAGAAAACTAAAAAAGAAATGAATAAATTAACTTAAAACAAACTTTTTAGAGAAAAGCTTTCATTTAAATGCACTAAAAAGAAAAAAAATATCTAAAAGTGAATTTTGTTACATTATAAAATTTTAAATGATAAAAGCTTGTCGCGAGAATAAATCTTGAGGTAATTTTAAATTCAATTTACAGTAAGAAATACATATACACTTTTCACGACAAGCCTTTATTTGATTTGAAATTGTATAATTTAACAAAATGAAGGGTTTAATTCACTATAAAATTAATTTTCTTTTTTTTAGTGCATTTAAATAAATGGTTTTCTCTAAAAAGTTTTTTTTCAAGTTCTTTGCTAAATTATCTATCACAGAGATTGGCCTATAATTTTTCGAATCACCCCTATTAACTGACTTGTGAATGGGAGTAACGGTGGATTATTTGTTCTTTCTATTGACCGGAATTTTACCTTCGCTATGGGATAGATTTATTATGTACTTGAGTGGTTCAGGAATGTGTCAACCAGCTCCATTAAAAAAATTGACATTGATTATTTAGAGTTGAGCCACCATGTGTACACCAGAGCATCAAATGTTCCGACCATTCCACCACAAGCAAGAACACTTTCACTCATTCAATTACCTTTTACCACACAACGAGGTCAACTCACAATAACCTCAAGTGTGCATCTGCAACGAAAAGCCAAGCGAACGCCATCTGCATCTCGAGTATGACGCAAAATATCATCGACGTACCCCTATCTCATCTCGAACATCAACTCACACTCTGTATTACCACATTAGGCCAGTCGCTTTAGCAAATATGGAGAAAAAGTACGGTGGCAAATTGGACCCCGCACTTTTCTAATGCAAAGTGGCGACCAGTAAAATTTTCTGATACTTTGCCATGTTGTTGTACTCGACTCATTAACCAGAAGTGTAAATGGGCCCAATTCAATCCTATGTCTAGTTTACTAGATAGATAAATAGATAGATAGATTATTTATTTCCTTTGTGCCCTATTACATGTAGGTTCGTTAGATCATTCAAGATATCAATAATCAAACATATGCTCAAAGCTGAGTTATACTATACAGGGTGTCAATTTGAAAACTTCCCACCCTTAATATCTTCCTTCCAGTAAACAATATGAGTAATCGAAAAAACAGGTCAATTTTATTGTCAAGGGGGACACTTTCAAGGAATATTTGTAGCCCTCGTGGTTCAACCCCCTAGGAGGGGTAGATGTTACCCTTAGAAATTTAAATGGGAAGGGGGGTCAAGTGGCACATCATTTTGATGGGCGTTCAATTCTTGTTCCAATGGTACCCTGACTTATTATTTTTTGATGAGCATTTTCCGAAAAATTGCGTTCTAAACTAACAGAAGTAATTATTAGAACGCCTATACTGAGATGCATGGTTTGGCCAGAACTGGTTAGAATATTAGGTGGTACCGTTCCAACCCTTTATTAGGAGTAACATTAGCCATTAACTCCTAACACTTTACATAAAAAAGTAGTCTAATAGTAAAACGTAGATGGTAGTAAAGTTGTGTTTATTAAATGCTGAATTTTTAAGTGTCATCGCAGAAATTGTACAGATAGCCTTCCTTTTTTGCTACTTCTGCTGTAAAAAGTTTCTGTTTTCCGGCAAAAAATTGGTTAGCAAATTTGAACTATGTGGTAGTATTGTGAATACCGTTGTACCTGTTGGGCTGTTTAGGAATTACTTTAATAAGTGTATAAAAGTGTAAAAATGGTTTACATTCTTCAAGACAGATTTGAAATGATTGTAATTTATGGCGAAGTTGGAAAGTGCGCACGAAGGGCGGCATGTCTTTTTAACGAAAGACATCCAAATTGTAATGTAAGTCACCGGTATGTGCTTGATTTGGTGAATAAGTTTTACGAAACTGGTTCAGTGACAAATAAAAAAAGAAATAACCCCAGAGTACTAAATGAAGCAGCTCAAATTGAAGTTTTGGGAACATTTGCTGCAGAGACCACGAGCTCCTTACGATCAGTATCAGAACAGACGGGAATGTCACGCGAGACTATAAGAAAAGCATTGAAAATGCATAAATTTCATCCATATAAAATGCAGATTCTTCAAGAGCTCCACGAGGATGATTATGATAGAAGAATAGAGTTTTGTGAAATCATGTCTCATCGAGTTAATACCATCCCTAATCTTCTGTTAAACATCTGTTTCAGCGATGAGTGTTCATTTTTTCTGAATGGCAATGTTAATAGACAAAATTGTCGCTATTGGAGTGACGAAAACCCACATATTTTTCGGGAAGGGCATACACAACACCCACAAAAAGTTAATGTTTGGGCTGGTATTCTTGGAAATGCCATTCTTGGTCCATTATTTCTGGAAGAAAACTTGACTGGCAATCTGTACCTTGATATGCTTGAAGAGACTATCGATCCTCTTATAACTCACGAGCTAGAAACTCAAATTGATGCAGAAGATAATGAACTTTTGCAGGAGGATCTGTTACATTTCCAGCAGGACGGTGCTCCACCTCATTATTTTCTTCCCGTCCGACAGTGGTTAAACGAGAGATTTCCGGGTAGATGGATTGGCAGAAGGGGAGCAGTTGAATGGCCTCCGAGATCACCGGATTTAACACCCTTAGATTTCTTTCTTTGGGGGCATCTTAAATCCGTTGTTTATAAAATACAACCTTCTGATATTGACGAACTTAAGAGAGTTCGAAAACAGACTGTATTACTGTTTAGAGCAAAATGGACAACATTTCGAACAGCTAATAAGATAAGCGTAAGTAGATTTTATGTTGGAAATGTCTTTCTCGCAAATTAAATTTTATTGTGTAGAAGGAAAATAACCACCAAATAAAAAATCCCATGCGTAATAAATTAATTCCTGTCATTCAAGGGTTGGAGCGGTGCCACCTACTCTTCTAACCATTTTTATTAAAGGGAGTCAATACAATAATGCATCTCAGTATAGGCGTTCTAATAATTACTTCTGTTAGTTTAGAACGCAATTTTTCGCAAAATGCTCATCACAAAATAATAAGTCAGGGTACCATTGGAACAAGAATTGAACGCCTATCAAAATGATGT
Source organism: Chrysolina oricalcia (assembly GCA_944452925.2). Lineage (NCBI taxonomy): Eukaryota > Metazoa > Arthropoda > Insecta > Coleoptera > Chrysomelidae > Chrysolina > Chrysolina oricalcia. The sequence goes on along the minus strand of OX101818.2, from coordinate 11,838,307 downwards.
GCCACTTGACCCCCCTTCCCATTTAAAATTCTAAGGGTAACATCTACCCCTCCTAGGGGGTTGAACCACGAGGGCTACAAATAGTCCGTGAAAGTGTCCCCCTTGACAATAAAATTGACCTGTTTTTTCGATTACTCATATTGTTTACTGGAAGGAAGATATTAAGGGTGGGAAGTTTTCAAATTGACACCCTGTATAGTTACATAATAGTACAGTAATTAAATTCTCTTTTACTTCACTGTTATAGCAACTTTAATATCCTGAAATTTTTATATCAATGTACAAATCTATATTGCTGGAATCATATATTTTATATATTATCAAGTTTATTAATCTAGCATAGTTTTTATATAAACCACTGATGGATACGTCCACAAACATGCAGTGTCTACTGCTTCGGGTATATTCTTTATTCACAACCATTCATGTTGTATGTGTTAAATTCAACTCTGTACCAATCATTTTGTAAATAAAATTATTATTATATTACTATATTATTATATAATAATGTGTGTAAGTAACAGTTGGAAATGAACAGTTCGAAATGGTAAAATTATTTGATAGATATTAAATGTGTTTGAAATTCACATGAATCATAAAAACAATTTGAGGTTAGAATTTTTTTAAGTTCAGCATTGAATCTTTTCTGAGATTGGGATTTCAACTATTCAGGCATTGAGTTGTAAAGGTTGCTCCCGCTATATTTTGGAGACATTTTGTACTTCATGTTATGGAATTTTTCGATGTAAATATGTAAATGCTGATGTATCTTGAAATAATTTCTACAAGTGTCTTGATTCTTCAAGTTGAAAATAAGACGGCTTTTGTAAGGTAAAGACTTTGGTTGTATCTGTAGCTTGGCTCCAGATAATTATATTGTAACTGATTGTTATTGAAAATGCCAAAGCATAGTAGACATCAGTAAGACCTTGTACAATGAGATATCTTTTGATATAGAAAATGGCAAAGAAGATTCTTCAAGTTCATTACAAAGGTGATTTATTTGATAATTCCAAGATAATTTTGAGTCTACAACCGTGCCCAGAAAAAGAAAAGAACAGCCAGTATATTTGTTTTATCAAAAGGGATACTCGTATCAATGATATAGGCTGGTTTATCGCAAGTTAATTACGAAAACTGTCTGATAGCTGATTCAACTTTATGGGTAACCTCCTCATGTGAGTTACCAGAAACAACTACCGCAGTGTCATCGGTATATATAATAATAATAATAATAATAATAATAATATTTATTCACACACCTGCATGGTACAATACAATTAAATATTAATAATTAACTGTGAATAAATGAATACTCGATAAGTGTGAAACACTTGTTTCGAGAAGAAAACCTAATAAACAATTACATGACAAAATGTGTAAACATAAAAATTTCTAAATTCAATCTAAATATAAAATGTAAAATTATAGTCATCATATTGACTCATAAAAACAAACATATATATACAAATATACACATACAGACACTTTCACGCATACATGCATACATACATACATACACATATACACATATAAACTATATAAAAAGTACAAACATATATTATAAAAAAATTTAAAAAGTATATAAAGTTTGATATAAGGAATGAAATGTATGAAAACAAGATCATTTCAAAATTCCAAGTGGATAATACAGCAAAGGTAGGTAACTTTTTTTATTTTTTTGTTTCCTTATCTACTCGAATATTCTATGTAGTTCAATTCTCTTACTTCGAAGTATATGTTTTTTTAGTTCTTTTTTGAAGCGATTGATATTTTTTAATGATTTTATTGTTTCAGGTATACTATTATAAAGTTTGGGAGCGACCCTAACCATCAGGGGTGTTACATAATGATCTTTTTGGCGAGTGTTATATTGATGAAGGGGGAGCAGTGCTGTGTGCTTATTTGCGTGATAGTTAATACAAGAACATAGAAAATACAATTGTCTTATGTCCAGAATTTGAGTCTCAGAGTACAAAGCATCAGAGGAATATCTACTGTTTTTAGAAAATATCAATTTCAGAAAACGTCTTTGCATTACTTCGATAGGGTGGATATGAGTTTTCAAAGTTCCCCCCCCACACTGCTATTCCATAACGAATGTGACTTTCAACTAAAGAGTAATACAATGTTTTAAGGTGCTTCAGTGGTAGTAATTCTTTGAGTTTCCTGAATTTGTATAATATGGTTCTCAATTTGTTTACAGTATATTTTATATGCAAATCCCATTTCATATGAATATCAATTATTATCCCAAGATATTTAATTTTGTTTTCGGGCAGAATGTGGAAGGGGTTTTCTGTCCTGATTACCAATTGATCAAATGGAGGTGTTCCAGCTGAATTACAACAAAATGGTAAGTAATGTGTTTTATCTATGTTAACTATTAATAGTTTCTTATCCAACCAACATTTTATCACAGAAAACTCGGTTTCAACCATAGCTTTCAATGAGTTCCAGTCATCTGCTTTATAGAAGATGGCTGTATCATCCGCAAATCCAATAATGTCTACGTTGTTACTCAATGAGAAAAGTCCGTTTATGTAAATATTAAATAGTGTTGGTCCCAGCACGGAACCTTGAGGTACTCCACAATCAATCACCTTTTCACTGCTCAGTACATCATCTATTCTTACCGCCTGGCATCTTCCTGTTAGATAACTTTCGAATAATTTCAAAGTGTTACCTCGCATTCCAATATCTTCCAACGACTGAAGAAGAAGGTGATGACTGACAGTGTCGAAGGCCTTGGACAGGTCTATGAACACACACAAGGACGGTTTCTTCTCATTTAAAGCTTGAGTAATTTTTTAATTCAGTGACAGAACTGCATCCTGTGTCGAAATATTTTCTCTGAATCCGAATTGATTATCTGAAATTATTTTATATTTGTTGAGGAAGGTGACGATCCTTTTTTTAATGATTTTTTCGAATATTTTCGATAGATGTGTAACAAGTGAGATCGGACGATAATTTGTTATGACGGACGTATCCCCTTTTTTCAACAGTGGTGTAATAATCGACTTTTTGAACATAACAGGGTAAACACCTTTTTCCACACATCTATTGAGTATATACGTCAAGGGTTCTAGGATATATACTGTTATAAGTTTAATAGTTTCCGCTTGCAAGTCATCATAGCCTACTGCCTTGTTATTTTTTAATCCAAAAATTATGTTTCTTGTTTCCATTGAGTCAATTGGTTCGAACACAAATGAATTCATAATAGGTGATCTTTTTATCTTGTAATTTTTGTTGTTTTTTATTTGGCCAGCGAGAGTTCTACCTGTTTCAACAAAGGTTGCATTGAATGTATTCGCAATTTCCATTTTGTCGGTCAAGATTTTGTTTTCAGTAGGATGTTTAATTTTATCTATAATGTGTTTTCGTTTTTTTGTTCTTGATATTTGTTGAATAACATCCCACAACATTTTTGAATTATTCTGGTTTTTTTCAATTAATTGGTTATAAAACTTGGATTTAGTTTTGTTGATTAATGAAGTTAGCTTATTTCTATAGCTTTTGTATTCTTTCTTCAGATTATCATTGTGTGGCTGTTTCTGCATAAGACGAAACATCCTGTTTTTTTTATTAATAGAATTTAGTAATCCGTTCGTAACCCAGGGAGCTATTTTGTTGTTTTTTCTACGAATCTGACGTCTCTCTCTACATGCTTCTAATGTTTTTGTAGTTATATTGATGAATTTTTCTGTTGCAGAGTCTGGAGATGATGCAGTGTAGACGTCGATCCAGGAAATATTACCGAACATGTTGTGCATTTTATTGATATTTAAACATTTAATTGATTTGTTTTTGTTTTCTTTTGCCCTAGTGTCTTCTGGAAGAACAATCTGAAGTAGAGTAGTGTAATGACCTACCGTTTTCAAAAAATTCATTTCAAAGTCATTTATATAAACCATGAACATCAGCGGTCCTAGAACACTGCCCTGAGGTGTTCCTTGTTCACTGGCTTGTTGAACTGAATGTGTTTTGTTTATATCAACGATTTTGTGTGAAAGATATCAACCAGTCGTTAATAGCGTCTCTATAATCTATCGCATGAAGCTGTTCCTTTAGGAAAAGTGGATTTATAGTGTCAAAAGCTCTTGACATGTCAAAAAATATCGCAACTGCATGAGAGACTTTATCGAGAATTTCGGGTATGTTTTGTATCAAATCGGTTGATGTGGTTTCCGTTCACAGTTCCGTTCGAAACCCATGTTGATGAGGTGATAGTAATTTGTATTTATTAAAGAAATTGATCAATCATCTGTATGTACATTGCTTTTTCCATAATTATGGAAATTGGACTTGAAACGCAGATCATTTTCTGCCAATGTAGGATCACCTTTTCTTGTAAATTTTGAAATTTTCAATAAATCGGGTAATTTTCCTACTCTAACTGAGCGATTCATTAAGTGAGTTGGATATGGTGCTAGTTCATGCACACATTCCTACATAGAAGTGATGTGGAAACTTCATCCAAACCTACAGATTTTTTGTTTTTCAGGCCTTCTATGATATTTTCGATTTCGTGTATTTCAAAATGGTTATAATAAATACATTGTATTCGCAGTGGAATTCATTGTCCCATCAAGATGGGTTACAATTATTTTAGGCTGTGAGATATGACTGGTCATTTGAAAAAATTCAATCTCATCCAAAGAAGCTTTTGTTTCCGGACAGTTGGAAGTTAAACCATTAATATAGAAATCTCCACTTAAAATGACAGTATGAAATTTTTTGATAGCTTACCGCGCGTAGAAAACTATCTAATTTATACAGAAACTCTTCATCAAATCATCAAATGTAATTACTTTTGTAAATTATTATTTATTACACTACAGTATAAGAAAAATTCTAGTAAATTCTTGTATTTTTACCTACATCCAGTGGAGAAGAATCCAGAAGCATGCCTACTAAAGTAAGCAACTTGCTAAACTTCATATCAGTGGTTTACAAAAAAAAATTAAATAACATACGCAATATGTCAATTTGAATAAAAAAACTGATGAACTCAACATTTCTCCACTTTAAGTCCCTGTATCTAGGAAACTGGATATTGGATGGGATGTTGAAATCCTTCCCAAGATGTTATTGAAATAACTAAATATTGAGAAAATGGTTACATTACATTTGACAGGGGAAATTTTAGAATACAGAGTATTCATGGTTTTTATACTTATCTAAAAATTGAATATCTTTCGACAAATAAACCACCTTGTACATCTTGAAGCTCAGATATACCAATATATCAGCTGTTTTAACTTTCCCACAAATGAATCCATAAGTACAGGATTTTAAATTAATCCCTTAAATAATATATATGATGTTGTTCTCTCTATGAAAAAACCCGTATAAAAAATGTTTACTATGCGATATTTTCTCCTCAAAATATTGAGGGGTACCTTTCAAAAATATACCTTCCTAAGGACACAGTAGAAAAAGTGAGATTTTGCAAAACACTAATGTCAATCATTGTGGGTCACCCCGTAAATATGAAATGTTTTCATCATACGTATCCACCACTGTATTAGTGAAATATGTAGTAAACGTACGTATGTACCAGAAATTTAATCTAACTCGTAAGTTAACAAAAAAAAAATCCGAAAATCTGGGCAATTTTCAGCTTCAATACCCCGTATCCAGAAAACTAGATATACAATTGAGCTGGAACTTTGTCAAATTTGAAAAGAATGAAAAAAATGCAAAGCTGTTTTTTTTTATTTGATGAAGTTTGCGAATTATGTGATGGTGGCACATTCTATTACACAGAAAAAAATGTGTGTAGTTTTTTTTTTTCACAATTGTGCGAAAAATTTCACCTCGAACCGAAATAAACAATCACTGGAAAAAGTATATTACAACCATGTTTACTTATATTCAAAAATTGTGTACACTATTTTTACCTTTTTTTCACTGGTAAAGGAAAAATATCCACAGGGATTTCTTTCCGTGATGTTTTCTAGGAAATTACTACCTACGTCTCTGACCAACCCCAAATGCAAAAACCTTTGCATTACTTCAGCAACATATTTTTTTTGTTTATTCTACACTAAAAATTTTGTTTGCTACCTGAATTGATTTTTTGAGTTGGTAGAAAACATGAAAAGTTTTCCACCACCACATCAGATTTCGGGAACTTTGTCAAACAAAATAAAACAATTATGCATTTTTAATTTCTTTCAAATTTGTCAAAGTTTCCAAAATCTGATGTGGTGGTGGCAAATTTGATGTTTTCTGGGAAATTACTCCTCACGTTTTGCATCATTTCCATCATCAGTTTCGGCGAGACTTTATTTCATAGAGAGAAACATTTCTTTGCGTTTCCCCCCTTGTTTGGTTTTTATTCGGCCGAGTTATCAACAAAAGTATGAATGAATAATTTATTTACTCTGATGGCAAACTTGGAGATGGTCGCAAAATTGGGGAATGAAACTGGATGATATTTTCTTTGTATTCGTCATTTTGCATTGTTTGTCTACAAAATAACCAGAATTGTTTTTATTTACATTTTTAACAATGTTGCCCACCTTTTACGAGGGTGCAAATTTGTATTGTTGCATCGATCACCAAAATACAACTTTTGTGAAAGGTTGCATTGATTTGCTATTTTTAATTTTTCTCCATTTTTGCTAAAGCAATTGGCCTATATATAATGAGTGAAGAAGCCGCATCAAGGACTGCGCCTACTTAAAAATTAACTTAAGTACTTGAATGGGTCTGAACACTCTGAACTGCAAGTTCAGTCGAGGTGGCTATGACATGGAGACAGTGGAGACACCGGACTCAGTCGGTTTAAAGCCAGCCGTTGAAAGTCTTCCACGGCCTCCTACTCTTCAGCGCGAATACCTGACGAGATTCCTCGGATAACAATGAGTTCCATGGATTCGTGACTCAGTCAGACACCAACTTTTCGTTTGGTATTTAGATTCCACTCGTTTGGTAAACACCAGTAGTTACTATCGTTTGTACAGCGAGTTGTTTGAGTAAATAGGTGGCTGTCGCGTGTGTTTGTGTGCAACCACGAAAAAATGAATAATGTTTACAATGGGAACTTTTATCCGTCCAGGACCGACATGTGCTTCGTGAGTATTATCGTAATGGTTTTTATCTGAATCGAATTTCGTGTTTTGTTTATAGAGTTCGATAAAATGTTTATTAATCCTTTAATGCGAAACGGAAGTCGAGTAAACTGGGGCAGACAGTGAGTACATTACATTAAACCTTCTATTGCAATAGACTGCTTTGTAATTTATTCCTTGGTGTTTACATTGTTCCGGTACGAGGCAATGCACTCTGGATTGTTTTGGCCCTGATGCAAGTATTGGTTCCGAAGACAACAAATTGTAAATTAGTACTTCAATGTTGTCATTACTACATATTTAACGAGAGTATGGATTGAGGGGTGTCTTTTCTGTATTTCCCACATTTCACAAATATACACAAATCAAAATGAAAATGTGTTTTCCGTCTACCTACTTGAAAAACGAATGATCATTTCGTACTGTAAACTAACACAGAAAAATATGTGTAGTTTCACACTGGTGCGATATATTTCAAGTAAAGGTACTTAAGTTCATCGGGCTTTTTCTCGAAAAAAGAAGAAAAGTGTTGTTACTTACATAGTCTCATTTCCTGAACACGAATCCAAAAGAATTCTGTTGGGGTCTCTAATACTTTTCGAGTTATGACCTTTTGAATCTAGAATATCAACCATTTTCAAAAACGAATTTTTCGGTAAAAAAAACACACAATATGCCTATCAACTAATTTTTCACAAAATCACAAAATCAAACGCTTTACAAATGAAATTAACCTTCTTTTATTACTATAGTTAACCTCACTTTTCGTAGATGTTCATTGATGAGGTATTGTGTATTCTTTATAAGAAGATTGATTTTTTGTGTAAAACTTTTGGTTTTACTGTTTGTGATTGTGAAATATGAGTTAATTAGGATATGAAAGAAATGTCAACAAAAATGAAGAGGCATTTGTGCGATTCTTCACTGAAAAACTCGTGTTTGAATATGGTCGATTTTCAAGATTCAAAAGGTCATAACTCGAAAAGTATTAGAGACCCACGAAATTCTTTCGCATTAGTATTCACAAGATAAAACAACGTAAGTAACACAACTTTTCTTTTTGTTTCAAGAAAAAGCCCGGTAAACTTACCTTCACCATATTTCATATTCATAAGATGTGTCGCTATCAAGCTGTCAAATATATAATTTATATTCCTCCGTTGAAGCACATCAAAGACAATCTAGGTACGTGAACAGTACTCATTTTTCCATATTTATATCTAATAAAAGGAGGAAGTTAAACCTGTTCGTAATCTTATGAGAGATTGTTTTCCTCATCATGAAATAGACCAATCAGAGACCACCATCTTTTGAATAAACTCTGTTTAGATTAGTGATTGAATCACAAGAACTGTTTAACCGCGGTTATATTTTTTTGTCCTTCATATTGGTTTTCGTTTTGTCGTTTATCACTTATTCCTACTATTCTTGGTAACATTTATGAAAAAATGTTCAATTCTCAATCGTTTGAATGACTCAATATTGATTTTAATCAGTAAAAATTCCACTTTTCTACGACAGTGCGTAAGCTAAGGTTTTTGCAAACTTCCAAATAATAAATAACACCAAATCCTTATTCGACGTCTTATTAAAGTGGTGGTAGGGAGATTTCTATGGTGTACTCAAGTTACTATAGTATTCTTTGAGTTTTTGGATATGTTCAAAGTGATACTCCAAAGAGGAAGGGAGTTTCTTCCACAGCCACCACGTCAGCATCGTAATACTGCAAATTTTTTAGAAAAGTGAAAAAGTTGCAGGTTTATTATCAGAATGTCCGTGGCTTGAGGACAAAAATGACTGAGTTAGCTATTGCTGTGTCAACTTGTTTATACGATGTAATCGTGTTTGTCGAATCATGGCTCACGCCGATGATAGGGGATGCAGAACTTGGCCTTGTTGGTTATAATTTGTACAGGTTCGATAGGGATCCTGATGCTACAGGTAAAACCAGGGGTGGCTGCATTCTCATTGGTATTCGAAGTAATATAAGGTCGTCCTTTATATTCATACCCTCCGATCTGGGTTATTGTGAACAATTATGGGTATCCATACAAGATGAATTTTGTTTAGGTGCTGTCTATTTGCCTCCAGACTCATCTTTATATGTATATGAATCACATTGTCTTAGCATTGATTTTATTTGCGAGCAGTACAGTGACAAAGTTTTGTATTGTATAGGAGATTACAATTTACCTGATATTTCATGGTCTAATGAAAACGATGGTGTTACTGCAACCGGCTTAGGTTCTACATCTGAAACCCTTATTGAATGTATATCACTATGTGATTTGTACCAGCTGAATAATGTTCCTAATTTATATGATAAATATTTAGATCTTGTTTTTAGCAATGTATTTAGATATTGTATTACTTTGGCATCGGATCAACTATTACCTACCGATAACTATCACCCTGCATTGAAAATTGACGTATCCCTAACAACAACTCCTGATAATTTGAACAATCACGAAGTTAGATTTGATTTTAATAGAGCTGACTATACCAGTTTGAACATTATTATTAATAATTTCAACTGGGATCTTCACTTCTCTATACGTTGAGTGCTGATGAATGTGTGTCAGTATTTTATGATGTTATGTACAGGGTTTTGGAGACTTATGTTCCTAAAATTAATATCAACACTTGTTGCAAATTTCCAATTTGGTTCAGTAGTGAATTGAAAAAATGCATTTCCTTAAAAAAATGCTCATATCAAATGTAAGCAGTCTCTTTCTGATACTGATTATACGGAATTTCAAAATTGGAGATCACAATGCCGATTGTTATCTCGACAATGCTATCGTACGTACATTGACAATACTGAATTCCTAATTGGTCAATCTACTAAACCATTTTGGAAATTTGTAAATTCTAAAAAACTGTGAGATACCTAGTACAATGAAATATAATAATTCTACTCTTAATGATAAAATGAGTAATGTCGTTTGCTAATTATTTCTCATCTGTATATGAAACTGAAAGTTCAAGTTTTGATAATTTTGATCCTATATCGTCGAAGAATCAGACAATCAATTCACACTGCCTGTGTGATGGTATAGCAGAAGTGATGGAATGTCTGTGTTCACTGGATGTCGGTAAGAGACCTGGCCCTGATCTCATTCCTAACGTATTCCTGAAGAAATGTGCTTTTTCACTAAGTTGACCGCTGTGGTTAATGTTTAATAAATCTTTGACAAATGGTATTTTTCCTTTCTATTGGAAAATGTCATTCGTCAAACCTCTCCTCAAATCTGGAAATCCTGCTCTTATTGAAAATTATAGTCCTATAACTGTTCTCTCTGCCATTCCCAAGGTATTTGAATGCTTGGTTAATATATTCCTCAGTTCAATTTTGGCTAACGAAATAAGTGTTGGTCAACGTGGGTTTCAAGATGGACGATCGACGTGATTTATACCAACTTCATTGTATCGGCTTTAGAGAAGGGCCTACAGGTTGATTCTGTTTTTACAGATCTATCTAAGGCATTCGATAAAGTCGATCATGCTATTCTCATCCAGAAGTTATCGTATATTGGCATTCGTGGTTCTCTTCTGGACTGGTTGAAAACGTATTTATCAGATCGCCTCCTATGTGTCAAGTTGAACGAGTGCATTTCCGATGAATACACTGCCACTTCGGGTGTGCCACAAGGCTCCCACCTAGGGCCTTTACTGTTCAGTATATTCATTGATGACATTGTCAAAGAAATATCCGATTGTAAATTCCTCATGTATGCCGATGATATCAAAATATTTCATGTTATACAAAATCCAGATGATTGTCTTGTAGTCCAAAAAAGCTTGAATGTTTTTTCACATGGTTGTTTGGTGAATAAAATGAGCATGAATCCTTTGAAACGTAAAATTATCAGTTTCCATCGCACAGTGCAAGAGATAACCTTCAACTATCTATCTATCTTCCAATCTAACCTCTCATTTTCTTCGCATATTGAGTACATCTGTAATAGAGCACTCAAGCAGTTGGGTTTCATAAATGAGACATTCAAGAGATTTTCTTCATGAAAATCTTATTCCTTTCATTGGTTTGATCTCATCTCGAATATGCTTCGATTATTTAGAGCCCTTATGCTCAAGTCCACATCGAAAAATGTGAAAGAGTTCAACGCAGATTTTTTATGTTCTGCTCCTTTATGCTGAACATTCCTTACTCTTATACCAACATGCTGTCAGTAATGAATTTGAGTCCTCTGATCCACAGAAGGCAAGGGTCTGACACCTTGTTTATTTATAAAATATTGAACGGTCTGATAGATGCTCCTGAACTATTAGAAGAAGTGAAAATATATGTACCTCCTAGGGCACTACGTGAATATAGCACATTTTCCTTGGTTGCACATTGATTGAATTATGGTGCAAACATAGGGATGATTAGATTACTGCGACAGGCAAATGTTCACTCAAGGGCTATAGATATTTTCTCATCTTTGCTTTGGCAAATGAAGAGAGCTACTATGTCGTTCAAGTTCTATAGCTTTGATTGCTCATTTCATTTTGATTTGTTTTGTTGTTGTCTAGTTACTGTGCAAAACTGTCAGAAATAGGTGGTTATAATATTTTTTTATGTTTTTACATATTTTTCTTAGTGTTCTATATTGTATTGTATTGTAAATGGGTATTTCTTCCAAAATGAATAAAAAATACAAGCTGCGTGCACAGGCTTTCAACAAAATAGGAGGAGTAACCATCAATGGAAATAGTTTAATGGTGGAATTATTCTAAATGCTAAAAAATCAAAAATAGTATTTAAGGAACTGTTTTTTCTATTTGCCATCGTCTATGCCCCCACAATGTTACTTCAGGTGACCCCACATTGTTACCTCAAGTGAGTTTCGATATATCCATGAATAAGTTATAACTTAATGGGACGTGGTGGTCGGCTGGTAGTGCGTTCGCCTCTCAAGCGTAGGGTCGTGGGTTCGATTCCCAGCTTGGTCAACGGTCTCGTGCATGGCATCACACGTTTAAATGCAAGAGTCGTGTCTTCCCTAGCTCGCACAATTTTCTCGAAGATTTCTACGGGTTGCACGTAGGGGTGCAACAGGTTGACGGAAATAACAATTTTTTTTCGACAACAACAATATTAATTTGAAAACTGTTGCAGTGTAATATATTAATGAAGTGCACGAACATCATGTACACTCGTAATATGGATGTAGGTCAATTAAATATGAATCAGTCCAATGATTGGTTTAATATACTTTAACGAATCTTCGTTCAAGCAGTGTCGGATCAGGCCAACAAGAAAACAGGTAAAAGGGGACATATTGTCTTTTAATGACTGCCGTTTTGCGGCAACTTACTGTTTCAAAAACAATGTGAACATATGCTGATAATTTCTCAGAATTCTGAAATTTTGTCAATAATCTATCTTTTAAAATACAAGGGTAGCAGTTATTGTTTTCAGATAAACATTTGTCTATGAAAATACGTATAGTATAACTTTATGCGGAAGATTGGATTGCTTTTCGACGATGAAAAATTGTTTTCAAAATATTGATTAACTTTCTTGTGTTTACAGAAGAAATCCGAAATCACTCTCCAGTGTATTTGTGTTAAATGACGGAAGAGAAAATGAAATAAGGTTGCCATAGCAACTCATTAATAAATACAATATGTTCTTTATTCTACTGTTGGAATAGATTTGGTTTAACTGGTAAAAATTAGCTCTACCTTTAATCAATCGAGGTGAAAACGTTGTTTTTATTTTTCCTATTTTGGAATTATTGAAAGGCTGCTCACACAAGATGGTGCTTTTCTCATGTATTTGAAAAGGAATAATGATTTGGAAATGTATTTTGAAGAAACTGGTTTGAAAAAAAAGGGTTCTTTTCTGGGGGCTACTTTCATCTCAATGTAGATTATGGTAAATTTGTAATATAAATTATTATTCTCGCCTATTGCATGATTGATAGCAACGTTTTGTCTGAGTAAACCAGCTAGATATCTTACCGACAAGTTTTTCATCATTTTTTATCATTGAGTATGGGTAATGAACAATATCATTTACACATTTTAATAATGACAATGGCCCCAAGATGGAATCTTGAGGGACTCCACTGGTAGCAATATAATTTTGTAAAAAAATTCGTTGTAAAAGACACACTATATTCTGTTATCCAAGTATGATTTCAAAACGTTCACAAAGATATTATTCAAACCCAAACTAGTAATTATATTTACAAGTAATTTATGATTTATTTTGTCGAAGGCCTTGAATACACACCGCATAAACCTGTCCTCTTCGGTCTAGTGATTCACATAAGTAATGACTAAAAATGGAGAAATTACCAATTGTAGATCTTGAATTCATGAATCCATGAAATTCAGAGATGACTCGTATGGTTGCCACATAAATGCTATCATACAAAGTAATCTCCAAAACCTTTTCTAGGGGTTTTATTTTTGTTATGTTTGAATGACCAGAATAACTTAGGTCAATTTTTCAACAGGACCTACATATTTTGAATATAATTTCCTTACGCTTCTTTAGGTTAGGTTAGGTTTGAACGTGAGTGGGCCCGTATCAGGCCCTCCACTGCGGCCAATGGCCTATTGTGGCTCACCCTATGGTTATATTTCTCCCAGTTTATTCAATCTCTTGACGAAATTGAGGAATGTATTGGGAGAACAATTTACCAGGTTTTCTGGCCTTACTGTTGACTCGCCAAATATTGATAATCTGGTTCTGGCCGCTGCAAGGCATGTACACAGAATGTGTTTAGCCGTTTCATCATCTTCCATGCATAGCCGGCACTCTGCATCTTGTGCAAGTCCGATTTTATGCATGTGATGTTTGAGTTTGCAGTGGCCAGTAAGCAAACCTACTATATGAGATACGCTCTACTGAGTTGTAGCAGTTTGTCAGAGACCTGTTTTTTCCTTGTACAAGCAATAAATGCTTTGGAATGGGCTAGGCCCGGTAGACTACGCCAGTACTCGAGTCTTTTATTGTCTGCCCAAGCTGTTATGACATTCTTGGCAGTGCTATATGCTAAGCCGATTACCGGTTCTGGTCCAGTGAACGTTGGTTCGGCCCCCCTTTTGCTAGGGCGTCCGCTATTTCGTTTCCTTCTAGGCCTGTGTGACCTGGTATCCAGACTAGGGTAACGTTGTTGCGTTGCGCCAGTCGGTTTAAGGTGTCTCTGCAGTTCCATACTGCCCTAGATTTAAAGAAGTTGGATTAAAGCGCTTTAAGTGCTGCTTGACTATCTGAAAATATTTTTATTGTTTTTCGTGTGTGGTGTCGATTTTCCAGCTCCCTGGCACACATTTCAATGGCATATACCTCTGCCTGAAATATTGTAGCTAGTTTACCCATACTGAACGGTTCTTTAACTATTTAAAAAAAAAATTTTCTGAATCAGCCTAAATCATGGTAACAAGCAATAAATCCTGTTTTTTTTTTGTTGGAGTATACGCAGTTGCTTTTTAATCAACCAGTCTTATGATTTCACTTGTGTACCATGTACGTGTATCATTGTTGTAATTTGGTTAATGCCCATGTAGTATTTCATACAATTCATTATAGAAACATTCAATGGCCAGGTTTGCGTTAGTTTTACCATCTAGAAAATCCTAAGTTGTGTGTGAGAATTCATTGTACAGTGAATGAAAATTAGCTTTTTTGAAGTCATAATTTTTATTGATGCTGATGCCAAAAATTATTTTGTTACAAATACAGAGCAATCGATACAGGGTGAAACAGGTCTTCCTTTACTAGGCTTGTTTGATATCAATGAAATTAGAACAGTTGAAATCACCTAATATTATCACCAATTTTGAATGCTTTAGTTCATGTCTTTCAGAAGATTTAATAAAATTATCAAATTCATCAAATGATGACGTAGACGGGGGAATGAATATGTTCGCTTCGGGCCCTTAAACTCGTTTGGCGTGCTTTAAAGACTCACTTGTACACTTTTGTACACTTGTATCATAATACAATATTATTCTTTGTGGAAACTTTATTTGAAGCCAAATTGTAAATATACTGTAAGGGAACTTTTAGCCATTCTTCGCAACTATTTCGCAGATTATTTTGGTTTCAAATTCATCTGATATTTCAATTTATCGAATGAAGAATAATTAAATCAATATTGACATATGCATCAGGTATATTATGTTCGTGACAGTTCAAAATACGAATGCATCAAGTAAAATTTTATAAAACACATATTCATTTTGAATGAAAGAACCAAAGATACGCTTGATTCATATGACCCGGCCCAGTATGTCATAACCCCGTTCTTCAAACAAAGACCACACTAATTACCCAAGCTTCCTATTACTTTAACTACCATCGGAATAGATTGGGATTGCAGACAATTACATTTTTGAAATGTTTCGTCGTCTACTTTCGTACGTCTGGCATTTGAATTCCCGCCACAGAGCTCCGTAGCTTGAATAATGAATGGTTTCGTAAGTACGTTACTAACTCGAGAAATATTTATGACAATCCCTCTCTTTATGCAATGTACGTTAGCCTGACTCATATAAAATAATTAGCTATAAAATGTTTTGTTCCATTGTTATATACTGAGGAGGAAGTGTTGTGGTTTAGTTGGTGGTAAAACTGGCCATACACATGACTACAGTCCCCTTGTAATTGGGTTCATGCAAGGTAACTAAAGAATTCATTGCTCACAGTGGGTGTTCTAACGATACCCTTTTCCCATTGTCAGTCGAGTAGTGGGAGTGTCAATGAAAAAATAAGTGGATGAAATGGACTGTGACTTGGCTTTAGTGAGAATAATAACATTTATTTATTTCAGAAAACATTATAAAAAGATAATATTAAACAACATTCAAGAAACTTTGTCAATGAAACAAAATGATTGCATATATAAACACGCACAATTAGAAACATACAAACAAATAAAATGAAAAATACAATTACAAGTAATGGACATATTGGGACAATGTCTCTTGGAAAATTCAGAGTATCGTTGAGAATGTTATAAAATTATTCACCACCAACAAGATAATTTGTAAAAAAAAATGTATCACTCGGACACACTTGGTATATACTATATGCTGAAAAGTACTACAAACTGAAGAATAATGGGAAAATAGCTTCAAAAACGAAAGAGAATATCAATTGATCAACGACACGGAAGAGAAGTTGATTCTAAAATACACATTGAGAGAAAATAAACTGTATTTGGGCTAGAAAATATGGTTATTTATAGGCAAAACCTATTTATCTTCGCGGCCAAACGATACTATACACAACAAATTATTTTTATTATTGTATCATGTTGATGATTTCATTGCTCACCAACATGAAGTACCTACATAAGTATTGCGCAAGAGGCTTGAACAATATTTGTGTTTTAAGAACAAATTATTCAAATATTATTATGAACTTCATATTCCACGAGAGGCTCTTGGACTATAATAAATTACTTGATGAAGTGAAACAATGCCATATTCCACAGAATCTTAAAAAAGCATCAGCCTGTCACTTGAAATCTCAATATTATTATGTTCTCATTGTTACAGACTTTTCATTGTTATAATTTTATCATAGGTTTGATTGTTGCCATCTTCCTGTTAGAATATACATAAATTTCATTCAAATAATTATTTTATGGCTCTTCACCTTAGGTACACATGAAGCTGGAATTTTTATTTCAATAAATATATTTTCAATTTTCAAAATGTGACTTATAAAAAATGAAAATCTTCCATTCAGCCTGTTGGTATCTACAGTTTTCGAAATCTAGTAGTGAGGATTGCAGACATTCAAAGCTACTCAATCCTAAAAACATGCAAACCAATGCCTTCGTCGAACTTCTGCGAAGTTATCAGTTGATAATGGTGGAAATATCACAAATTTGAAGAAGCGAGGTGGCTGGAAGTCAACCAATGTCGCTGCAGGATGTTTTTCTATACGGAAAAGAAATCTGTAGTTCACAATGAGCTTATGACAAAAGGCATAAGATGTCCGGAGGACTGCTCATTGCTAATATCCTATACAATAGGAAAAGTTGGATCGAAAATCCATCGAAAACAACTACTTTCCTGGCTAATGCCACGACGAACATTGAATTACATCTGATGAAATTTCCGTGCAGAGTTCCTACAAGGTTATCTCTGCAATTGCTTGGTTGCATGGGAATGATCATAGAAACATTCGGACCACCTATATATCGATTTCGGAGTGTTGCTCCTCATCAGTATAGGGTAGGTCTGGCAGTCAATAACTAATGACTGCAACGAATGAATCGACGACCATTCCCATTTAAAGACCGAAACTGAGATCGCGCCCGCACAGTGGATTAACTCCAAACTGCGAGCGCCATCCCAGCGCCGGAAGTCCAACCAAACAATATCCGTGCTCCACGATCGTCAAGACCCTATATGAAACGGAAAAGAAATCTGTAGTCTGGACTTCCGGCGCTGGGATGGCGCTCGCAGTTTGGAGTTAATCCACTGTGCGTGCGCGATCTCAGTTTCGGTCTTTAAATGGGAATGGTGTCATAATCTGCCAGAAATACTAAAGTGTTGAAGTTTGGAAAAATACTCGGAGAGTATATCTGGAGGCGAGAGCTCTAATAGGCTCCGCCTACCAGTAAATTGTTATACCATTGGCCGACTAAAATGTTCGGCCAGTGTATAAATAAAGGCTCAAATGGCTGTTTTAGGCAGTCATCCAGGAGCCGCCCGAGGGCTCGGACAATTCCCAGGAGAGAAGCCCTCACTTCTGGATGGCTCAGTAGTGTTTTAAGTGTAAATAGTATTTCTGGTTTTTAGTGATCTTTGGCCTGGCATGCGAATTAATGGAACCTCGTTGGTTGGCAACACCAACAAATCCAAAAAGAATTCGTATGTCAGACACGTTCCTGCTAGTTTTCCAAATAAATGAAGAGCTCCGGAGTTGCTGAGATTTTGCGACGATGCTGTACTTCGGATAGGCGGTCTGAGCTAGCCGGAAGAGGCAATGCGTCCTAACTTCCAACTATCCGAGTGCACGCATTTGTTGACATGGCGCCCAACGTGGGGCTAGTAAACAGGAGTTTACGACCGTTTCCAGTGGGAGACGGGGCCCTCGAAGAACTTAACAACTTTTCCAGTAACCCGGACTTGAGGATACTTATCGGAAAGTTTTCTTGGATGCACTTTCGGAATGAATCTGAAGCGAGTTATGCCAGTGGAATCGAGGATGTCCATATCCTTCGTGGGTTCGATGGAAGTGTCCATTCCACAGCCAGCCAGTTGTTCCCAAGCCAGGAGGCTGGGGTAATTTGACACAACGAGAGTTGCCTCACCAACGGTTGGTTGTTCTAGCCAGTGGGCAAGGGCGAAGACGTATGGCCCCTCTTTGGAAGCTGGATAATGAGCGAATGTGGATATATGGCACATTCCATAAAAGTTTCGTAAAGGAGTAACCTGGAATTCCTACGATAAGCCTGCAACAACATCTGCAAGATTTGGATAGCCAGTAGCTGTAACATAGTTCTCTTTTAGGTTTTATTTTTAGGTACACGTTCGAGAGAACTGGCCCTTTTCAGGGCAAATCCAACGACGTTCCATCCGCATGCCAAGCGATCCCTTAAAGGGGGGCCGTGTCATAATCTGCCAGAAATACTAAAGTGTTGAAGTTTGGAAAAATACTCGGAGAGTATATCTGGAGGCGAGAGCTCTAATAGGCTCCGCCTACCAGTAAATTGTTATACCATTGGCCGACTAAAATGTTCGGCCAGTGTATAAATAAAGGCTCAAATGGCTGTTTTAGGCAGTCATCCAGGAGCCGCCCGAGGGCTCGGACAATTCCCAGGAGAGAAGCCCTCACTTCTGGATGGCTCAGTAGTGTTTTAAGTGTAAATAGTATTTCTGGTTTTTAGTGATCTTTGGCCTGGCATGCGAATTAATGGAACCTCGTTGGTTGGCAACACCAACAAATCCAAAAAGAATTCGTATGTCAGACACGTTCCTGCTGGTTTTCCAAATAAATGAAGAGCTCCGGAGTTGCTGAGATTTTGCGACGATGCTGTACTTCGGATAGGCGGTCTGAGCTAGCCGGAAGAGGCAATGCGTCCTAACTTCCAACTATCCGAGTGCACTCATTTGTTGACAATGGTCGTCGATTCATTCGTTGCAGTCATTAGTTATTGACTGCTAGACCTACCCTATACTGATGAGGAGCAACACTCCGAAATCGATATAAAGGTGGTCCGAATGTTTCTATGATCATTCCCATGCAACCAAGCAATTGCAGAGATAACCTTGTAGGAACTCTGCACGGAAATTTCATCAGATGTAATTCAATGTTCGTCGTGGCATTAGCCAGGAAAGTAGTTGTTTTCTGATGGATTTTCGATCCAACTTTTCCTATTGTATAGGATATTAGCAATGAGCAGTCCTCCGGACATCTTATGCCTTTTGTCATAAGCTCATTGTGAACTACAGATTTCTTTTCCGTTTCATATACGGTCTTGACGATCGTGGAGCACGGATATTGTTTGGTTGGACTTCCGGCGCTGGGATGGCGCTCGCAGTTTGGAGTTAATCCACTGTGCGGGCGCGATCTCAGTTTCGGTCTTTAAATGGGAATGGTCGTCGATTCTTTCGTTGCAGTCATTAGTTATTGACTGCTAGACCTACCCTATACTGATGAGGAGCAACACTCCGAAATCGATATATAGGTGGTCCGAATGTTTCTATGATCATTCACCGAGCAATTGCAGAGATAACCTTGTAGGAACACTCTGCACGGAAATTTCATCAGATGTAATTCAATGTTCGTCGTGGCATTAGCCAGGAAAGTAGTTGTTTTCTGATGGATTTTCGATCCAACTTTTCCTATTGTATAGGATATTAGCAATGAGCAGTCCTCCGGACTTCTTATGCCTTTTGTTTTTCTATACTATTGTTATTGTTAGATGGGCTGGTATATGGACAGCTTTAGATGGCGGTTGGGAAAAGTCGACTGAAAAACAGCAGATGTATCCAACCGTCTTCACACAGGTATCATTCACAGGTAATTTTGCACCTGTTACCAATGGATTCGGGTTCTCATGATTATTTTACAGGTAGAAATCCTTTTAAGTGGATAACGTAACAACAAGTCATAAAAATAATGGATTTATCCGTGCTGTTCAAATACATATAAAACTACAACTGGAAAGGGTATAAAGAGAACAATAGTCTCGATTCGCATTTCAAGTAAAGTGTGTAACAATGCAAATTCATCGATGGATCCATCCTTGTTCAACTAATGGAAAATGACAGTGACAGCACGAATGCGCATTTATCCATCGATGAATTTAAAAACTCGGCCATAGCTCTTCAAACTGAAATCAAAGTTGTTGTAATAGATTGGAAAACTTCTCTAACTGTATTCTTCATGTCTTCTCTCCTGTCGTTGACTTCTCTTATTAGACCCATTCTTCAGCAAATCCCAGAAATATCAATGGGGGTGAGGTCTGGAGACCTTGCTGGCCACCTGTCCATTTCTAACTGTCCATTTATTTCTGAGAGATCTGTCTAAAGCCCTTCTCACCCCATTGTGACTGAGGGGAAGCATGCTATCATGTTGGTAATATGAGCAGTGTCTGGTATTAGTTGGTAAATATCGTGGATGTCGTCAGAACTATCATACACCGATGCGCAGCAGAAACTGCTTGCGGTATATTATTCATGTCTGTGCGCAATTTTTGTCGCATGTTCTAATGAGAGAATGGAATAATTGAAAACTATCATTAAAAATGGCTACTACTGAATACCCTCTGTTTCATATTAATTTTGTTAAGATAATAGAGAATCTGCCGTGATTATGGAACTTGTATTTCTTTGAATATTGTGGATCAATCGCTGCTGATACGTGAGAGGTTATGCACCATACAATATTTACTTCACACCTCATTACATTACATTACACTACATTACGGCCTGCATTACAATTACCTATGAATCGTTATCCAGATATCAATAAAACTCGAATACAGAAGAAAAGTAAATATTTTAAATGATATTAATCATCCAACTCATCTACTTCATTTGCAAAACGTATCGAAAATTCATCGAAAAAGTCCCCTGGGACCCTATGTTTGAATTCACTCGATACAATATCGCATGCGATTTTTGCACTTTATCGAAGGATAAGGATGGTATGTTCGAATATCACCAGCGATATTTATCGACCATAAAACAACGAGCGGATATTTAGCATGCGATAAGAATTATCGATCGGAATAATTGACTTAAATCCTAACCTCGATAATAATCCATTGTTTACATTTTACTCGTGACATTATGAAATGGCAAATTTTGATGAAATTGCAATGATTGCTATTGCAGTAGTAGACGATGCTGCATGAGCAGCAGAACAGCGAAGGCCCTTCTACCCTCGTATGAATGCATTGAAACTTTGAGATAGACAATTTGTTAGAATGCTTCGTTTATCAAAAGTATTGATAATAATAATAAGTCTTGGATTCCTCGCAAGTGGCAGCTATACCAGCTAGACTCATCTTCCAATATACACGTAGCATTCAGTAAATCATATTTCAATGTGCCTTGATAAAGTAATTGATGCTTTAAATCAACCAGATATTTTTAATCGATTGATTAGTAAAACAACACAAGAAATACAAGCAGAACAGTTGTCAACGTGACACGCCACGTCATGTGATTTAAATACCTTTAAGCTATTGGTTGAATTCGTGACCCAAGCTAAGACTTCCCTCACACCATTCGAAACCGACAAACTCTGTATCGCATTCGGTTCGGGAATAGCGTATCGTACGAGAAGAGTATCACATGCGAATTTTTGGCGATGTAAATATCACGTTCGAAATTTATCGCGAGAACTCAAACATAGGGTCCCTGGTGTGAAATAAAATATCACACTTCATGATAATTTCTTCTTTATTCCCAGTATATTCATCTCCATGTCGATTTTTATCAGAGATACCGCAGAGGAAATGATGCATTCGTGATAAAATTCAATGTCATTGTATGGGTTCGGCGTTTCAGATTTCCTCTGTGGCTTTGTGATATTGCAAAAACAATAAAACGGCAAGAAAACTGAACGTCAACTAGTTTCAGTTTTTCTGGAAAAATTGCGTAGAATTCCTGAATGAGGAAGTCCTTTGGTTGACTCATATTCTAGTTTTAGTCAGAATCCAATATTGTAAGTGAATGTAAAAGTAATTTAAAATATCACTATTTGAATAATTATTGTTTATTTCATTCTGCATGATGACATTTCATGCACATCTGACAGAAACATTTCTTGTTTGTATTGCTTGTGAAAGTTTGGGATGCTGTTAATAAATTTCTATCGATCGTGCTATTGGAATTCTCATGAACTTTTCATAAAGAAACCCCTACCTACTCAAAAACCTTTTCAGATACAGGAAACCTTACATGAGTCGGAGCAGAATTCAATTTTGCGTTCAGTTATAATATACAGGGTGTTCCATTTTCAAAAACCTCCGAATAACAAGAAATGATTGACCTTCCTGTATAACTTATGATAAAATCGAGAACTTCACTTCGAAGTTCATCCTCTCTGGTGTAGTTCTTCTCGTTTATACACCACTGAGGTTATTTCAAATCCAGTATTTTTATTGAATTATACATTTTTATCAGAGTTGCAAAAAACTTTGAAGGGGTTTGTTTCTACATATGGGAGAACCTAAAACTCGATTTTGACGTAACCATCAATATGGCGGCATATCTTACAGCTTCGATAGATTTTTTTGAAGCATTTTGAATAGAAATAGTTACAGTGGACCAATTTTCTCGACGGAAATCAAGTTTTATGGAAAAAAAAGGAAAATAATATGATTCCCCAGTACTACGTAGAAACATAGATGCTTCATTTTCATATTTTCCTCAAAAAAATATTCTACTTTTTCTTCTGCCAAATAGATATTTTTAAATGAAGTAAAGAAACGAAACAAAACTTTTTTATTGTTGGGACTAGACAAGTATTAATTTAAAGTGAAAAAAAAAGTTAAAAATGAAAAGGATATTCATTAAACTGCTGAGGCTAGAATCCTGCACTAATCAACGAATCAAAATCATTCTTAAGTAGGTTACTTAATTCCAGTTGTTATCATTACAATTTCACTATTTACAAATCACGAAATATTTTTTAATTTGACATTTACAAATGTATCATTGATGCTTAAACAAAAAATTGTTTATTTCAAGGCTAATTTGACTTCGTTTTAAAAAACAGAGCAGCTCGTCCAGGACAATGTTATCCATGGAGTGCAACTGATGTTGTTTGTTGAAATTTTGACATCAGCAGTCTATAATGAATATTTTATTACTACTTTTTGTTCCTACTTCTGGTTCCTAAAATAACAAATTATTTGTTTCGTTATTTTTCTTGACTTCTAGAAACAATCCATTTAGAGGAAATAAAGAGAGTAACATCTTTTGAGGAAAGAATTAAGATGAAGTACCTAGATAAAGTAGAAAGTCTCAAGTTTCCACTTTGTATTACATTTTCCTTTTTTTCATAGAACTTGATAGCAAACAAGAAAATTGATGATGAGTCTTGATATTAAGTGCATAAAATTAGTGTTAAAGTTCTCTCGAATGTTCCAAGAAAACACTAAATTTATAAATGAAGTACAAACTTTAATTTTTGTAGAACTGTGAGTGTTGATTACATCGTCTAAAATATGTTACAAATTAATACATCCTATACATTTCGACATGTTTTTTATCCTGATAAGTTACTGCCTTCAAATGACTGTTTCATTGGAAAAATTATTCAATTTGGTGAGTAAAATCGTATTCTAAAATTTGTCTGTCTGAAAAAAGTGAATTCATGAAATAACTAAATGATATTTCTCTTTTTCAAACGACGTTGACGTTTCAGAGACTGATTCCGTAGTCGTTATCAAAACTTGAAGAAACATTCTTTGTATTAAATTTCGAGTGAAAAATATCTTTTTCAAAAAGTAATGCTATGTGTTTTATTTTGGGAATTATTTCGACACTGGAAAAGACTTTTTACACGGTGAAAAGAAAAATGAAAATGTTTACGCATCAATAGAGATGCAAAAATGTCATGTTTTTTTGGCAGTTTTACGAAAAGTTCTATTTTATTGATAGAAAAAGTCTAAAATTATTTCTAAAAGTTATTAAGGAAGCAAACTCACCAAAAATTGTTCGAAAAAACAGCAGTTTTCAATTATTTCAGATATATATTTGAAATTTTGCATATGGTCGTGACAACTTTTTCAAATCGTTTGTTTTTACTATCTTTAAAAATAACCCTATTTACCGCCAATTCCTTATAAATTTTTTAAAAATTGTCCTTGTATTGGTGGTCATGTGATATTGGTACCAATACCGATTTTTGGGATTTTTGATATGCCGAAACGATACCCTAGAAAGTTTAAACAATAAAGTAATGATCAGTAGATTACTAGTACAAAATTTGAATAATATGATGGATAAGATAGTTTGTTTTGCTCAACTAATCAGTCAAAACACGAACAATACTGTTGTGTAGATTCAGTTATGGTCGATATCTGAGGTGAAGCAACGATAATAAAACCACACCTATCCACAAGATGGTTGATTGTCTACTTTTACTCAACTTTTTGTCGACCTGCTATCCTGGACTCTGTTTTCTACGCGCAGAGGATGATCTTGTTCAGATGCTTTTTGAAAAACCAAAATTGGTTCTGTCAAGGGACGTTGAACAAAATTTGTACAGATGAGACCATTATTATTATTTATGGCACGTTATCGAATCTTTTTATTTGATTTGATAAACACTTGCGTCATATGCATAGCGATAACAACAAATCATCAGTTCACCTGTGCGGACGAAAACATTGCTGCATATTTTGAAGATTCCCAAGTATTCTAGGAAGTACAAATGTTCGATCATGAAGGGTTCTCTGTGACTTCTGAGATAACAGGTAGGTGCCTGCTAAACTGTATGATCGTCGGACGTCCCGCAAATATACAGAGTGTGCTTGAAGATAATGCATATTTTTTACTATATAGTACGCCTTAACAAATTGAATTATCTCTCGGAGAAGGGTGATTTCTGACTAGAAATTTTCTTTTTTGGACATTATGAACAACCTTAGGACATGTGTAGTATCTGTATATCATATCCATGAAAAGAAGGGCGCGTTTTTCCTGATTTCTACATGAGAAATTATTGATGTTTAAAGAGAAAAGTGTTGAAGTTTTTTTCTGATTTATGTTCAGGGGAGACGAAAATACACAAGTAGGTATTACCTTGAGGTTAGTGCCCAAGTAGCATTTTGGCGACGACAACCACATAATACACCAATATTAACGTTGTACTTGGTGTAGAAATTGGTCATTTATGAAACGACACTTTCTAAACCACCAGACAACGTTGTCTCAACGTTGAGCACGACATCAATTAAACTACGACGTTGCCATTACGTTTACCCAACTGACTACAAGTAGTCAATATTTTGGGAACGGGAATAACGTTCTAAAAACGTTTACGTGACAACTTTAGTTATGTTAAACGTTTTCCCGACGTAGAGTCGAACTTTTATGATTCAACTAAGCAGTTGGCAATATTTCGGTTGAGTATAAAACGTTTTCGTGGAAGTCATCTTTACAACTAACCTTTTTTCAAGAAGACGTGCCGGCGATATTTAGATGATAATAATTTACCCAATTTATGATTTTTTTATTCAAGTGACGAGGGCTTACTGTTGGCTAAATTACGTGATAAAAATATATAGTTAAAGGAGAGAAACTGGAATTGAAATTATCCTAATTTTACTTCAAAATCGGAAATGTAAAGAGCTCTCAAATACACTGCCTCCTATTACAGGCAAAAAAAAAAGATTATGTCGTGAAGAAACTCCACAGTCACAAGCCCACATGAACACAGACACTTTGGAGAGCTCCAGTTTAAAAATTTAAGGAACAGGTGCCAGCCTGAATACAGATATTTCAAGGGAAGCAACTGATTTTTCAGTTCGGATTCAGTTTCAGACAGTACTGACTGACAGCTGAAAGACACGGAAAGGCGAGTCACAAGAACATGTGTTTTGTGAGGCGCGCTACAGAAATGTGGAACTGGGTGTGTTCGTTAGTTAACCTTGGTGGTTTTTGGTCGGATGAGCAACTCGAGTCGCCCTTCGGTATGAAGTTATCTGACTCCTAGAGTCGCGTTGACGACTTTTATACTCCTACGCCATGTTTAAATGTCCATTTTTGCCATCAGTAATTATTTGGTTGAAGAATTAACTATTTTCAGAACAGCATGGAAAGTGAACTGTCGTCACCGCGCGAGAGGGCGCTGGTGTGTAGTTGGTTTTAAGTAAATTCAGCAACGTTTAGAAGACGACCAACAGCTACCTACAGTTGGAGCTGAAACGTTGTAAAAACACAAAAATGATTGACGAAATTGGTGCAAAACAGGGTTGTGACAACGTTGTGTTGAGGTCGGCAACGCAACTTGTGTTTGGTTACGCAACTTTGTTAAACACGTCGTCGTAATATTACATTGCTACTTGGGTGGGTAACACTCTGAAGAAACGTTTCGTATAGAAGCGCCACAAACTCAAGATTGTCCGCAATAGTTGATTTCTGTCAGTAGCTTCTGAATAAACATGGTATTGAGTAATATTTCATTTAATTAGTTTTAGCTACATACAAGGCCACATTAGAGTAATCAAAGATAGGCTAATTAATTTAATTTGCATATAGTCGGTTCAGTCTTAATTCGATATCGTACGAAGAAAAAAAATCCCTAGCGACTATTCGATTATGACAAGTAAAAACTTATATCATCATATGGGACACTCTTTAACTCACCTGTCACAAGTAGAATGAGGTTGCTAAAATGACATTATTAAGTTAGTTTAGGCCACTGTAACCACCAGCCACTTAGTTAATTGGTAAACCACCCATAATTGATTTGTTTTTTGCTATAAATAAACAATTTCTTATGATTAATCACCAGTTACTTGTCATTGAATCACTAGATATCTTGTAATAATTAGTTTAGGACCAAACATGCGTTTGCAGATATCTCCCAGTAAGTCAGTAACTAGCTTGCCATGAATTAATAACTGGCTTTTGAGGAGTTAGTAACTTTTTTTTGTGTTAGTTAGCTAATAGGTTCTAGTAATGAAGCAGTTTTCGTTTCATGAGTATACAGCTAACATCTGGCCAAAGGGCAACTGAGTTTCGGTTAGTGAACGGTGAGATCCCATAGTATCTTAGCAACTAGTTCATTGTTAGTGATCAGATTGTTAAAAGTAATTGAGGAGATTATATTTATGGAAAATGAATGGCAAGTTTTGAGCAATGATCTGAAACGACCAGATTGCTTTCGGTAAGTACCAGATGTACTAGAACACAATAATCAATAATTTTTCTGATAAGGACGGGGGTCAAGATAAATTTGAAGCAATTTTCCAAAAGGGCACTGTAGTAATAAATATGTTTATCATTACCACATAATTTTATTCAGTGGATAATAATAGACCATCACCAATTACACTGTTTTGAACATAAAGAAATAACTTCCTTCCAGTTGACATAAACTGGCGAAACTACGTTAGCTGTTTTAAAGGGAAACATTCTCAATTGAAAATTGAATCAATAAATGACTCCTCTGAAAATGGAAAAACCCTACGATAAAATTGAAGTTACTTTTTTGTAATATCTAACAGAAAACAACTACTTCCCCGGCAAAAGCCACGCTGGACATTGAACTATATCTGATAGATATTGAGAAAGACTCTATATAACTTGAGAGAAAAAATCTGAAAGTGAAAATTTGCATTTTCATTCAGATAGTTGACTATTTATTAAATGTCCAGTTTCCATTGGAGATTATTATCTATGAATGAGATAAGGGAGAATGTCATTCAGAAGTATCACTCACAGAAAATCGCTCATTCCATTGATGCGTGAATAAATGCATCTCTTTCGCTAGGCCTCCAATACGTTTTGGTCGACAAAAATCTATGGCACTCTTCTAAGATCATCAGGGAGATCGGAAGAATTGGAAAACACTCTTTAGGAGCAATTTCACACTGTAACGAGGAATTGTTGGACTATTTCTTGTGCGGTGAAACTTTGAAAATATTTTTCTGACATAAAACCTGTCATGGGTATGGCATGTTGATTTCATTGAAAATATGAACAGGATGTTCATAAACTGACTTTATGTTCATATTTTCAATGAAATCAACATTCGTTAGCTGGTTTTTTCATGCAATGGAAATCTGTTCATATCATAGTAAACCACCAGAGAAATGATAATCAGCTATATCAAAATTTTGATAAAAATAACATCCTAATCAATCTTCAAATTGTCAGGCATTTCCCCAATGCCAAATTCTAGTGAGAAGTCTACATCACCTGAAATAAATCAAGAAAAAACAAAGAGTTCATTGACAGGCAGAGGTTCCAAATGAAATAAACAATTAAATAAAGTAACTTTTATTGTAACCTAATTCCCATAATGAATATCTGAAAATATAATTTCTCAAACATGAGTAGTCTACTCTACGACTATATCTTTGGAAAATGAAAAAAATCATTCACAAA
Source organism: Chrysolina oricalcia (assembly GCA_944452925.2). Classification (NCBI taxonomy): domain Eukaryota; kingdom Metazoa; phylum Arthropoda; class Insecta; order Coleoptera; family Chrysomelidae; genus Chrysolina; species Chrysolina oricalcia. The sequence continues at coordinate 11,809,664 of OX101818.2, read as the reverse complement.
AATAAAAATTTAGTATATGCTCTTTGAACGTCCGTAACTTTATAATTGTCTGTGCCTGTTGAGTTCAGACGTACAAACTGATAATAATAAAATTAATATGCACCTTTTAAACACATTTGCGAACCTCTGAAACTGTCTTTGTCTGTATGATTGGTGAATACCGTTTCGATTTTTGTTGTGTAGCGTCATCGAGTTTTACCATGTTCGGGCGGAAACGACTAAAAGCATGAAAATTATACAGCATATCATTATTGGTCTATAGTTGGTTTGCTGCAATAATTGTTCCTGTCGATTATGGATACGAAATGAGCTGCTGTGGCAGATAATAATAACAGTTACAGCCGTATGCATAGTCAATTCCAGCGACTCGCCGGAGTTTCGCCGCTCGCTACACAAGAACTATAATGCACGGTCGAGCTCCATTAAAGTGGTACATCGCCAGAGTTTCGCCAAAATGTGACTTATCGCGTAGTTGTCACATTTTTGGAGCTCGACTGTGCATTATAATCCTTGTGTAGCGAATGGCAAAACTCTGGCGAGTCGATGGCGAATGACTATGCATACGGCTGTTACTGTTTTTGTCCGAATCAGTTATCTGTGACAGTTATTTTGCTGGGACAAAACTCTTACTTTAGAAAGAGTTTTATTTTGGAGGAAGTGGCAGAAATATTTTCCACAATGAAGATTTTATCAACCTGAAATGAAGAAGAATCTGCATCAAATTTTACCAACGGTGATAACTTAGAACATTTTTTGTATATATGTATACCGGGACTGTAATGAGTCTAGATTTTTATGTGAGTTCTGTAGCCGGTCTAAAGCTAGCCATTATGAGTCTTCCACGCCTGCTACTCCTGAAGAAGAGTTTCAGAAACCGATTAAACCGAAAAATATCAATACACAAACAATGTCTATTCTGAAGTAGGAAATAACATTAGAAGTGATATCAGTTGGCAAGGCCAGCATATTTGATTATGTGAACCGGTAAATTCCGCGATATTTTGTGGTGACAATTTTTAGGAGCGTTCCAAGGGATTCACGGTATTTCCTTCGATGATAACAATAATATTCATGTATTCGTGACTCAGAGATGCACTTATCAACTTTACTTTTGGTGAATTCGAATCATTTGGTAGATACCAGTAGCAACTGGTGTGTTTGAACGAATAAGTGGCAATCGTGTGTTTAAGTATGGCAAGTATGCAACAGCAAACAAAATAATAATGTTCACAATGGCATCGTTCATATATCCAGAACCGACATGTGCTCTGTGAGTACTATTATAGTCATTTTTATTAAAACCGCATTTTGTGTTTTGTATCCATAAAATGTTTGTTTAATCCTTCAAAGTGCAGAAGAGTTTTTGTACCACTATTTATATCAAACACAAAATGATTTATCAACGGTGTATCTTATGTATTTTCTTAAATATTTAATTGAATATTGAATTTTGGATTATTTAAGTGGATTTCACTCTTTGGATATCCTCGTTTATCCGAAAAAATATTAATAAAATAAATGATAAACAAGTAGAAGTAACTCAATTCTTCTAATAATGAAGTAATTTGAATCATTTCGCCTCAACCTACTGAGGAAAATGTCTTCATAAAACTATTTTCGATTTATTTTCAGTGTTCTTAGGTATACAGTATTTGATTCTCGGTGATCAAGGTGTAATGTCTACATATTCAATTTTCAATTGGTACCTACATTTTTTTGTAATTCTTTATATCGTTCAATAACGTGGAATTGGACGGAACGATATCCCAGAGCAAACTGAGGGAGAAATTTCTACTCTCGTACTCATAGTACAAGCTCTCATGGCAAAAATTTATACCTCACAACACCAATGCAAAACAAAATATGTGATTATTTTGACTGATCATGGTAGCCAGTTCACGTCTGCGAAATGGAAAAAATTTCTGAGGGAAAGAGGAACAAAAGTTATTTTCTTCGGTAAGACATCCTCAGTCGAGTCCAGTTGAGCGAACATATTGTTATGAACAACATACGCGTTGGGCAGTTGAACTACCACAGTTCACAGAGTTTCCGAATTAGTCTACAGGATTTAGCCCTGATGAACTTCAACTGGATAAAAATCGAACACGATTTTTACCGGAAAAATTAAAATCTTCTGTTACTGATAACTTTGCCATTTCAAATAACAGGAAACTAATTTTGGTTATGGAAACTTCAATAGGCAAAGCAGCTCATCGGCGAGTGAAATGTTCAGTAGGGGGATATGAGGAATTCAAAATGGGTGAATTGGTTCTCCTAAAGGCCAATCCTTATTCTTCTGCAATAAAATCAGAAACAAAAAAAAAATTCCTTTTATTCGAAGGAATATTTGAATTCAGTCATTGTAAGCTCGAGGGGGTAAGTTGTAGCAGAATATTAGGAATTATACTGTCTGATTATCCCCATGTCATATTAGTAACTTGGAAAAATAAACAACTACCATTTGTTTGCTCCAACAAGAAATTCAAACTAATTTGCTTTCGAATTCTAATAGCTTTTTGGGCTAATTATTCTGCTGCAATTCAGCTCAACTGATTCGAGGATAATCCCTGGTATTAGGGAAGTTGCTACTATATGAATTATGTGTATTATTTCGATGATTTTTTGATAGTCATGAGTCAAACTCAAATATATGTACCCTTTTAGAATTGTAATTGCCAAGTGCAGTATTTCAAATAAAGAAAAGAAAAATAACTCATCAATTATTCCAAACCGTTAAGAAAGAATTAAATTTTATAGTATAGCATGCAATTTAAAGTGAAAAATCATTTCTTCAGATGTGTGACGTCGTTTATTTCGTCAGTTACAGATTCAAAATCTTGTCGCTTTTGTTCAAACTGAAAACTTTGCGAGCAAGCTTTGAATCTGTTACAGAATAGTCTACCTCACACATCTGAAGAACTTATTTATTTAGTGAATAAAAGCTAGTATATAAAAGTAATTTTTCACCTATTTTTTCTGTTACTTCGAACAAAAAAAAAATAAATCAACAAAATATTCACATTTTTCAATTTGGCTGTCTTATGAGGTATGTATTTTTGTCATTGGAGTTTGTATTTACAAAATGCGAATTTCGTATAAGAATAAGGATGTGTTTAATTATGGTTCATGTTCTTGGTAGTATGTATCTTCGTGATCATTTTCTATGATGAGAATTCGAATTCCGGCAATTTTTTTTGTCAGTAATGCTTTCAATGAATAGTGACTATTACACCTAATTGCATGTGATTCAGACAACCAAACCGTTTAAGTATGCGAACCATCAAGGTAAGGAATCTCATCAAAGTCACCACCATATAACCGGTCGAAATTCAAATCGACAAGGACGACCTTCCGCTCTTAGTCAAGGCGAGTCATTGGTATTCCAAGAATTTTATCTCACAAAACTTGTTTATACAGGGTTGGTCACTATCACAGTTTTCGTGTTTCATATTGCAGTCTCACTTCATTTGTTTCAAGGGGTAGCTGTAACAAGAGACTTGCCTATCTCGGATATTTATAGATTAACAAGCAAATTTCGTATCTTTGGACAAAAAAGTTTTATCGGTATTTGAGGTTAGGTGTAATATCTGGAAAGGTGTCTACAATGTTGACACAAGAGGTGTCTCGTTCTTTACCACAGAGTTTAGTACTTTCCCAAATTGTCCGTGGTAACCTGTCGGCCATTTTATGCACAAGTACCCATAATTTTCTATCGAAACCCATATACCTATAGAGGGTGATCCAAAAAGAACGTTACTAATCATTAATTCAGAACAGAACATTTGCAAGAATTTTGGAATGTCATTAACGATATTAATGATTGTTCAAATAATAAAATCAATTAATTCCTGGATATCTTCAGCTAACATTGAAAATTGCTTTCCAATTGAAAATTGCTATATTATACAAAGAAATTTGAAACCGTGGTTCTGTAATAACATAATAAACAAGGTCTAGAAATTCTACTCTTGAACTTGCAAAATCAATTCACAAAATCATGATCAACTATACCTATTACAAGAAAAGAAAGTTGTACAAAAATAGGTAATAACCCTAGATTACTTCATCGGAAAATATAATGATGATATACACAACTTCTTTGATGTAATATTAGATTCTGTTAATTCTTATTTTAGTAATTCTTTGAAGAAATTATCTCCTGGAGTGAGTATAAATTACACGCAAAAACAACGCTGTTACCCTATTGTTGCTGCTTGTTAATATTTCATATCAAGAAGGATAATCTTCAGGCTGACTAAAAAAATTATTATGTAAGAAAAGGTGATGTCCATATCACATTCAACTATAGAGCAATTGCACTTCTGTCTGTATTTTGAAAATTACTTGAAACATCTATCCAAATAAAGTTACTTTATTTTTATGCAAAGATACATTTATGATAAAAAATTTGGGTATCGTCAGGGGGTTTCCACTAATCACTTTTTTCATAATTGTTATTTCCGTGAACTAGCTGCACTCCTCAGAAGTATTCGGGAGACTTGTGTGAGCTAGGGAAGACGTAGCCCTTACTTTACAACGTTTGAAGCCATTGTATAATGAAATACTAAGTTACTTCGACAACGAAAAGCAAATAGCTCATTTATTTTTCCATCAAAGATGTGTATTGGATTTTATTCGATAAATTCTGTATTATATTATTCTAACTTATATTAAAACTGTCCATTGTTAATTTGGTTACTACGTATTCCGAGGTATTGATTATTGGATACGATTTTTCCTAACATTGAAAAGTTGTTATAAAGAAGACGTCTGAATGCTTCTTTTCCAAAAATGAATCAGTCTTTTCTGACAGATGACACCGCTATTGGCGAAAGAAAATAAGATCGCAGCGCCACCTATAGCAAGAGTTTGAACTACGAATCACGGACAAAGGTTTTTGACTTTACAGGTGTTTATATGGCGTTTTGACGATCTGTACCCCCATTTTCAAACAATTTGTGAAAATTTGTGATTTCTCTAACTAAAAAGTGATTGTGTTTCTATTGAAAGAATCTAAAGAACGTTTCAGTCAGGTGATTTAAAGGAATTTCATCTCCGATTAGTTTTGAATGCTTCTGCAATTCGAGGTTGCATGGCGTTTTGATGATCTGTTCTCCTATTTTCAAACAATTTGTGAAAATTCGTGATTTCTTTAAGTGAAAAGTTATTGTGTTTCTATTAAAAGACTTGAACTATAGTTTCAGTGTAGTTTACAAATATTTTAGGTGTTTTTTGAAGTCATGATTTGTGAGTTATTGATCTGATTCATTCTGTTGATGAAGGATATTTCCATACTCGTTTTCTGTTTCTGTTCGTATTTTTTTAGTTTATACTGTTGATAGACTGCCAAATATGGGAAAATACAATCCTAGTTGTTCAGTCCCAGGATGCAGGACATATGGCAAGAAGGAAAATGTGGGATATCACAAATTGCCCCCAAAAATAAAAGCAAGGTTAAAAAATGACCAATTGGTTCGACCAGATTGAAGAAATTGACCAAAGGAAAGCATGGATTTTGAAACTGAAAATTGGCAAGCTAAATAATATCGAAGTATATGCTTGTTTGACAAACAGACTGACGAATGAATCAGATCAATAATTGATCGCAAATCATGACCTCCAAAAACAAGTAAAATATTTGTAAACTACACTGAAAATATCGTTCAAGTCTTTTAATAGAAACACAATAACTTTTCAGTTAAAGAAATCACAAATTTTCACAAATTGTTTGAAAATAGTAGAACAGATCATCAAAACGCCATACAACCTTGAATTGCAGAAGCATTCAAAACTAATCGGAGATGAAATACCTTTGAATCACCTTACTGAAACGTTCTTTAGAGTCTTTCAATAGAAACACAATCACTTTTTAGTTAGAGAAATCACAAATTTTCACAAATTGTTTGAAAATAGGAGTACAGATCGTCAAAACGCCATATAAACACGTGTAAAGTCAAAAACCTTTGTCCGTGATTCGTAGTTCAAAGTCTTGCTATTGGTGGCGCTGCGATCTTATTTTCTTTCGCCAATCGTATCATGTAGGTTTACTTCAACGTTTAGGTTCCAATAGCTTATTTTTTTATTTTTATATTTGTAAATGGCTGCATTGATATCCATCTCTTTACATTCTTGTAGTAAAGAGCGGTGAATGTAGACCAGTTCACCGTACGAGTATATAGTCGATAAGTATTCAGTCTTTCAACTGGAATTGCTGGAAATAACATCACGGAAATTGGTAAAAATAACGATTTTCTTTTAAACCGTGAAAAAAACATTTTTACCTCAAAGTATGAAAAACTTCCGTTCAATGTATTTCAAATTATGCAACATACATAACAGTTCCTTGGGGTTATAGCACACGTGCCAGCGGAGTTTTTGTACAATTGGTACAAAAGAATTATACTAACTATACCTACTATTCAAACCGAGAAGGTATTCTTCTTGCAAATTATTTACACTGCTAAATATTCTAAGTAATACTGTGAAATGAACTCATTTGTTATTATGCTTGTTCTTTCAAATAAAAACCAGGTAGAGATTGCAAACCTCGAGAAGCTATTATGAATGAATACAATAGAGACCAAATTGTTATATTACAAAACCACCTCATCGGCGTAGCATTGTTGCAAATATCTCACTGATTTTGCCTGCCCAGCATTTCAATAAGCATAAAACAGTTAGATAATTTAATCCATTTCCAATCCGCGGTAAAGGCGTTGATGGTAAAGGAATAATTGTACTCAATTGAGAAATGTGTCAGCTATAATTTTTGTAATATTTCGACTCACAATTGACTTTGTCTTGTGTATGCATTTTAAAAGTTCAGTTTTTCTATAGTTTTAGACATAGCCTGTTACTTTATCCTGAAAACACATCTTGTCAATTTCATCAATAAAAACAAAGTATAAACAGAGAAACAATAATAAAAGTACAACAGAATCCGCAATACTGAAATTTATTTCTCAAACAACAGAAGATAAACTGTTGACACTATCAAAAGTATCAGTCCTCTACGTGAGACCTGTATTGGGGTACCACAGGGCACAGTTTTGGGACCCAGATTATTTTTAGTGTAAATCAACATCATAGCTGAAATTATAAACTTCAGAAGTCATCTCATCTCATGAGCTGTCGATAAGGCCACTGTTTATAAAAATGAAACATGGCAACTAGTCAACAACAATGTGGAAGAAAGTTCAGAAAAAAATACAAAAATGGCTAAATACACAATCTCCTCAACCTCGACGTGTCAAAAACGAGCATTTATCTCTATAGAGTAACCAATATACCAAAATGCAATTCATATCCATAAACCTACGTTTTCAATAACATTCTGTAATTGTTCAAAAATTTAATAGGTTGGGAAAATTAAATATCCCAGCATATGAGAAGGAATAAATAGTTTTGCATATGATTGAAAGACTTAGACATACAATACATAACCTAAGATGTGATGCGACAAAAAAATACTTGTTAATAATAATATATAACTCACTGGTTGAATCACTCACTAGATACTGCGTCACGGTATGGGGGTGAGCATTAGAGAATATACTAAAATAATTCAAGTGAAAGCAGAGAAAGCTCTTAGAATAAAGTTGTTTTCTTAATATTACGGTAAGTGAAATTATCAAGCTGTGTGCGCGTACCAATATAATTGGAGGAAGAAATTTTGAATTTCGTGCAGAAATATATGTCTTAAAATTTGTGATTTTGACTATAATAGTAATCATCAGTGCTACCAGGAAGTAAGTAAATAATTAAAAATACGTAAATGAGAGTGAAATGCTTAATGATATGACGTTTTTTTTTTTTTTTAATCAAGCAGTAAAGATTCAAAATGGATGTTGAACAATTAGAAATATTATCGAAATTATGAAGTAATTGATGAAAAAGGTTTGAATTGAAATGGTGAATGAGATTTTCTTTGTGTTATAAAAATTGAAGTTACTTACTCGTCCTTTCATTTTTTTTATTTCATCATTTCAATTCAAACCTTTTTTATCAATTCCTTCCTGATTTCAATAATACTTCTGATTGTTCAACAGTTATTTTAAATCTTAATTACTTGATCAAAAAAAAAATCATTGAACATTTCACTCTCAACCATGTTTTTTCAATTATTACCTACTGTCAGGTAGCACTGATGATGACTATTAATTATAGTCGAAAGCGCTATGCTATAATTTTCAGAAATATATCTCTGCACGAAATTGAAAATTTCTTCCCTGCAATTATATTGGTACGTGCTCACAACTTGACAATTTCACTTACATATTCATGTATATAAAACATCATACTATAAAAAAAAAATTACCAGCTTTCTCTGTTTTCACGTTATCGTTTTTCATTTTTGTTTTATTTCTTTCCGTTTTCTTCATCCATAATACAATAATTCACACGACGTACTGTACTAATTATTGAAAGTGTTACCGTAAAGACAAAAATGGAAAGCACAAAACAATCCACACGCGGTTAGATTGCGAACCATTTTAGTTAAAATTATCTAAATGTAAAATGTATCAATAGTTTCTTATTGAAATAAACTGAAACTGAAAGTTATTTGTGTATATAGATATATATGTAAAAGGAAATGAAGATATTATTTTCAATATCGTCAGGGGTCTAGACACTATTCAAAATTTATAAATATTCAACAAACCGCGTCTTCAACGCGAATGGCGAATAATCTGGCTATCAAACGAGTATTTTCGAATTCCTCAAAACTTATTAGAATACCAATCTGGCCATTGAAGTGAATAAACTCTTATACAATGACGCGGCCATTATAAAAAATCCAGAGAAACACTGAGGAACAACGATTTGTTCATGTATAAATTTCATGAATGTTTTTGTATAGAATTATAATGCTACCTCGTAGTTACCTGTATACAATGTTCAATTATATTATAATCTTATCTGATTCATAGCTGATTCCGCGGAAATATTTAGTCATACCGGTTCACAAGATATTTCTACGAATTCACAGAATCTTTCTTTGTATTTGTATACGGAAATCGGATCTGATGATTCATTTTTTCTATTCACGATCATCGAAAGTATCATTGGGTTTCCAAATTGTTACTTAGCAACGGTACGCGATATAATCTGATGACTCCCATAACGTTGTGGACTATTCTGTAACAGTAAACTGATTATACAATTTAGTGTCGTTTGTGTCTGAACCAGAGGTTTTTTGAAAAATAGTACTGGCTATATATTTTCATCACCTTCAATTAGGAATTAACCATTTACTGTATATTATAAATTAAAATAATTTAGTAAGAAAAAAGTGGAAATCAAATCGCTTTCATTTCTTTAGAGGTACACCCTTGTGCTCAAGTACTTTATTTTTGTTGAAATTGTTATTTCTATAAACCTGTTGCACCCCTACGTGCAACCCTCAGAAGTCTTCGAGAGACTTGGAAATTTTACGATATCTGAATTATTATAAGGAAAGTAATCTACCTCTGTTTCGACAGAGTGAAATAGATAAGTACACAAACTGTTTATTATCAATTGCAATATCACTTTCAGTATGTTATTGACCTGGTTTACCCATTTATGGCGAGACATCAGGTCTCCATTTCATTCATTACAAATTGTTGATATTGTTGACTCACCAATTTCATAAACACTTATCGATAACGAATGACGTCTTGGATTTTATCGTTGCAGGTGAAACGAAAACCCACGTTTTACAAAAAAATCATACGTCTGATATTTCCGAGAAACATTTCCATAATGAATTCAGTAAATTTTTTCCAGACTCGCTCATTTTTTATGACAATGGAAATGACTCGACAACTTGAAGAATATTTCAACTGTGGTCCCAAATTTTTAAATTTCGCTATCCCAAACAGCTCGGATATCTTACAAATTTTACAAACGTCTCGTAAGTGGAACCTCTTGGAACAGGGCGATGACAATAATTAGCCTCCAACATATGAAAGACTTATTCATCAAGCCTTGGATATTTTCCACGAACGTTTGGGAAACTTAAACAGCAAAACTTAAAGCCTTAAATCTCCAAATAGACTATATAAGCCCATTGCATGAATAACATTGAATAGACAGGGTAAACCATCAACCATGACGAAGGGGCAAACATACAAGGATTACCTGCAAATGAAATGGCAAGGGTGTACTTTGAGAATGTTGTTTACTTGTATTCAGGGTTTGTGTTTGACATTGAGATTAGATATACATAATTGGAAAAGTTCGAATACACGGTAATGAAGATCTTGGTATTGGTATTGGTAGGTATGGACGGTGACTGATGCGCTGCGACCTAGTTAGATCTATTGTGCCCCATCTTCTTCTGCTATCTCAAGGTGTTCTCGTTTACAGCAGCCCCTCAAGCCTCAATTCCTTCAGGAATTTTAGGATTTTGAGGGGGTCCATTTGTGGTATTTCTTCCACAGTCAGCTGGTGTGATCCCAGTATATTTAATCTTTTGTGGTGTACAGCATAACACTCCACCAATATGTGGTGAGGTGTTTCTGGATGTTCCCCACAGAATCTGCAGGTGTTGTCCTCTTCTAAGCCTAGCTTCCTTAGGTGTTCTTTGAGTCTGCAATGCCCCGTTAGAAATCCTGTGATTGTCTTTAGACTAATTTTGCTGAGGTTAATCAGTGTTTTCGATCTTGCTCGGTTGAAATTGCCGAGGAGATCTTTGGCCTGCCTTAGCCCTGGAAGTCTTTGCGCCAGTATGTTGCTCTCATTGCTTCTTCAGTTTTATTGAGTTCTTCTTGGAAGTAAGATTTTCCAAGTCCGCAGAATGGTTCTGGCCCGATCAGTGGCGTTGATGCCCCTTTTCGTGCCAGGGTGTCTGCTTGTTCATTGCCCTCTACTCCGACGTGCCCAGGCACCCAGAGGAGGATCACCTTGTTGTTCCTGCCTAGATCATTAAGTTTTTCTAGGCATTCCCAGACCATCTTCGAGTTGATGTTATATGAGCTCAACGCTTTGATGGCTGCTTGACTATGAAGATCTTGGTTGGGTAATATTTTTTTTGTTCTAATATTCCGGAGTGATCTTCATGTTTGATCTTCATGTGTCCTTCCAACAAACTTGCTATGATCTTTATAGATAAATAAGCCCCACGTTTGCACGTCACAGTCTCTAAAGCTGCATTTAGTCAACATCATTTTAAAATCGTGCTTAGTATGTTAAGAGTGAAAGTTGAATCTGTTTTACAAAATGGATCCATTTATACAACAATATTAGGTTTATGCTAAAAACATGTGACCTTGAAAATTTCAACTTTGAGAATCTCACGTTTATGACAAAAATATTGTCCATAATGCACGGTACCAAAAGTTGCATGTCAGCTGTCAGATCGAATAAATACGTATTCCATGGTTATACTGTCTTTTGTAAGTTGACATAGAAATATACTTGAAAATTTCAACTTTGAGAATCTCACGTTTATGACAAAAATATTGTCCATAATGCACGGTACCAAAAGTTGCATGTCAGCTGTCAAGATCGAATAAATACGTATTCCATGGTTATACTGTCTTTTGTAAGTTGACATAGAAATATACTTACTCTAGAATGCTAATCCCGCCAATTTTCTTCGAAAAGCATGCCGCGTATATGACCCGTTTACGATTGTGCGCATGCTCGTCATCAGTGTTGTTTGGGTAGATCGTCGCCAAGTATGAAAATCAGTTGGTGTTCCAAATCAGGGTTTTGTGTCATGAGGCAATGAAACCCATGTCATTTAAAAGAGAAAAATTTGTCAGCGCATTCAGGATCTTTTAAAACCGAAATAACCTTTTAGAGATAGATTTCTCCAAATTCTAGGCGCGAAAGAATCTTATTTAATACAATAATGTACCCTATCTTACTGTAATTATAATGACCGTGCAACAGTGCTTTTTCATCAAAAGGAAGACTTCTAAGATCTGTCACTCTTGACAGAGATCAGAGACGGTTTTCAGAATTTCAGATTTTGTCTTGTCTTTTTGTATAGTATTTGTTGTCGTTGGTTCTTTCATAATTCGTGAATTTGCATCAATCTTGTTCCTTTAAGATGTTTTCTAATAAAAAATGAACTGTTTAGTGTAGTAGTGTGGAAGTAAAGGAAAAATACCTGAAATAAATTATTTTTGGTAGGTAATGACATTTTTATGTACCTATGCTTTGCTCGAAATAGCAAAACAAAATAGCTCATAGCACCATCTAAGGTAACACAACCAGAAATAATGGTAGAAATAGCATGTTAGGGTGGATTTAGTCAACTTTAGCACAAGTATTATCATAAACGTAAAGGTTTTTAGCATAAACTTAGCATTGTTGTATAAATGGCGCCATTTGAAACAAATTTTAAAATGATGTTGACTTAATGCACCTTTAATCTTTTCAAATTATTTTAATTAAAATTGAATGCAGTTACTTATTTTGACATGAATCGTTATATAAAAAGAAAACCTTGAGCTTCTATACAGTGTGTCCATAAAGTAACCCCCCCCTGTTAACTTTTGAACAGGGTGGAATTTTCTCTTGAATTTTTTTTTTGGTGAAATGGTATATTATAAGCTACTTTTCGACAGTAATAAAAATGTCTATCCTTCAAAATGACGGCCAGGCGCCATTTTGAAAGATTTTTTGAATGGCATGGGGGGTCGAGTGATACCTCATTCGAATTGTCTTTTGATTTTCCATACAACTACACAATTTCAGACAAAAATATTCATCCAAAACAAAATGGCGGCACATTATGTTAAAACTTAATATGGACGCATCCAATTTTATTAATGCAAATTTGAGTTGGAATATTCATAATATTAGATGAAATCAATTTTCATAATTTCTTGTACTTTCAATTTATTTTCCAATCTAGTGCCTGCTTGAAATCTGCATCGACTACTTGGGGTGGTTCCGTAGTTTTTTGTAGAGTTTATCTACAGCTGAGAAGTGATTGCAATACCAAAAATCAATGAGTCTCGCTTAAGAGCGATAAATAATAATTACAGTAATCTACTTTCTGATGGCCTTTGCTGAATATTTGGGATCATAAATATGTGAAAAGATGTATTCATGTCAGCTAAATACAGGTATACCTTATTCCACGAGATTCAGAATTAACAACGTTTGTTACTCTTCACAAGTACCATAATATTTTACTGAAACCGGTCCTGTTACGAAAAACACTAATGACGCACATGCGCATTGCGGACTAATCTGAACATTTTACAACACTTTTAACATGAGAATATCATTCTAGAATAAGTATATAATATATATTTCTATGGTTGGTGACCACACAACCACATTGACATCACATACTCCTAGGGAACGGGTTTTTTTCTTGAAAGTAACGTGACGTGACGTTAGAAATGTCCCAAGAAGATCATACGTTCACATGGTTCATAAAATGTATCTGTCATTCTTGAATTCATGTCTTACTTAAATCTAGACGTTTATTTGCGTTCTCGGCGTTGTTGACGAAATCGGAGTTCTCAATGATTCGAATGATGTTCATAAAGAAAACGAACAAGTTGAAGTTAATCAGAAGTACGCAGAATACTTGAACAGTGATTTCGAGCTAATTAAATTGATTGTGTTTGTTATTGATTATGAATCTGTAAATGAACGATTTATAATCAGTGATGTGTTTCTGTTGCTATGAACCTAGTGACGTAGATAACAATATGAATCATAGAAACGAAATACATACTAATTGTTCATTCATAAATTCTAACTGGTTTCCTATCATTCCTAATTATAATAATAATTAATTAGTACATAATAGTTATGTATGTGTCAATAGCGTAAAGTAGTCGTTTATGGCCTGCGACTTGAATAATGAAGGCCATAAACGGATTTTACTCACGTAATTTTCGATATCATTTCTCCAGGTTAATTTCAATTGTTACCTCTAGAAATTTTATACCAGTGACTTGTTCAGTCGATTCATGATTCATTTTAACTAGAGGGCTTGCATTACAATTGACGTTTTTCAAGTTGGGTCGAAACCAACTTTTCCTATTGTATAGGATATTAGCAATGAGCAGTCCTCCGGACATCTTATGCCTCTTGTCATAAGCTCATTGTGACCTACAGTTTTCTTTTCTGTTTTATATACGGTCTTGACGATCGTGGTCATAGTTGGTCGTGGTTGGGCTTCCGGCGCTGAGATGGCGCTCGCAGTTTGGAGTTAATCCACTGTGCGGGCGCGATCTCAGTTTCGGTCTTTAAATGGGTTTGGTCGTCGATTCATTCGTTGCAGTCATTAGTTATTGACTGCTAGACCAACCCTATACTGATGAGGAGCAACACTCCGAAATCGATATATAGGTGGTCCGAATGTTTCGATGAACATTCCCATGCAACCAAGCAATTGCAGAGATAACCTTGTAGGAACTCTGCACGGAAATTTCATCAGAGTAATTCAATGTTCGTCGTGGCATTAGCCAGGAAAGTAGTTGTTTTCTGATTTTCGACCCAACTTTTCCGATTGTATAGGATATTAGCAATGAGCAGTCCTCCGGACATCTTATGCCTCTTCGCAAATCCAATAACTTAAAAATCGATTTTGAAACATGTCACGTGACCACTAGTAGTGTGGCGGCAAATTGGAAAAAATACCATGAAGAGGCCAAAAGTGGAATAAGATGTCAAGAAATCGAAAAAAGTAAATTGAAAAAGTTGCTTGAAATTTCATTCTATACTCACATACAGAGTTTTACAGAGTACAAAACTGTAAGTTTTTTCTGAATGGCTTGACTCTAATGGAACATTTGTATTCTGATGATAACGACAAAACTCTCTCACTTTCTCCGTCCCAGATGGCACTGAATTGTGAAATATGTTTTTTCCAGAACCCTCGCTGTTACATTGGTTCGTATCTGACAGTTATATCAGAACTGCAAGACTACTGTGATGATTTGACATAGTTATTCATATATCACGGGCGTAAGGCGTTTATGGCCTGAGGTATGAATAATGCAATAAACGCTGAAGGCCATAAACGTATTTTACAAAATACAAAATTTAATGCACTAATGGTTAAGCGCGAATTACAAATACTGTCTTGAATTTTAAAGGGCTACACGTTTCAAACGTTATATATAACTTCAATTATCAAAAGTATGGTGCCGGAACGATACCTGCGTCATAACTGAAATTTGATAGTTTTGAAATACTTTCATTTAGTATTTTTGTTTGAATCTAAAGAAGGAATTCCGAAAAACCCGATTCGATGAGGTTTAGTCACCCAGTAGAGAAACAAATTTCATCTGACTGGAGCAATAATTTTATTGTCAAGAAACTTCAAAATTTGACAGCTAGAGAAATGCTCAGAATTATTACTTGAATACTTAGGGTCAATCGTAAGTTGAATATTAACCATAATTTTGACTGATTACTCTTTTGTAGGAATTTGAGTATATATACATATATTGCCAAATAAATCCTGAAATACGGTAGGTAGTAAAACTAGTAAAATAAATAAAAATGAAGTGGGTTTAAAAGCAGCTTTAATAGCTGAACCCCGCCCATTCATCATACTTGTTAACCCTTGCAATTGTTAACCGTTGTATGTGATGAATAAAGGCATGTTATTATTATTATTATTATTATTATTCATTGATGTACTACAAATTGGTCTTCAAAGTCATATTCAAACTTAAAGTATTCGCAATGAATAATTGTTCTCATAACGATGAGAATGTTTGTAAAGCTGCTTTCCATAAGGAAAAATTATATTGAAAAAGAGAGGGAATGTCCCATACTTAACATTGGTAACTGCATTGTTAATATAAAGTTTAATATTGAGTCTTATGGCCTTGATAATGTAAATTATGAATAAATGTTGTTAAATGAGTAATTCTTCATTGAACAGAATTGATTGTTTCGAGGTAGGTTTTACATGAATTGATGTGTTAATATGGGAAATTTGAGAACTTTACCAACTTTACGGCCCAAGGTCCTTAATGGGCCCGCGGGCGCTAAAGCGTCCCTTTACACCTGTAAAATCGTGCGGTAAAGTGTAATTTACCGCCCGCTAGTGGTAAAGTATTCAAAACTGTCCGTTAAGCGCAACATAAATGAATGGAATCAGAATAAGAACGTGAGAATGTTTATTGAGTTACTGATGTTTTTAAAGTCAAACTACTTCCAAGAAAATAACAAAACACCAATTTTATCGCTTTCATTCGTTGAATTATCTACTGACTTGGTGCCACGGTGTCCGAATCTATGATACATCATCGAATAATGAAACATAGATAGCGACATTCCCCATTTACGAAACTATTTTCCATTTACAAGAGTTGACCACACAGAAATCATGATTAACACTCTTATCAGAACGCAACAGCTTACAGTGTTAGTTCAGGCACACCTCAGTATTCAAGAAGTTATCGAAGTGACAGATAGTGACAATGAGAAGAAGCTCTTTAGAAATTAGATTGATGAACTACTTAATGTGTCCCTTCGAGTTCAACAACATAAATGGTTTTTTGGTAAGAATTATTTTCTATAATGATTATACTGGAAGGAACAGGCTGAGAATAATTTTTTATGGTCGTCTTTGTATTTTGTATATTGCATGCTTCTCAGAACAATTTTTGATTTATAGTTGGGGAGGTAGCTTCAAATTTCACCGGACCATTTTACTGAGGCTGAATTTTCTAAAGAAGGCTTTCCTTATGTTTTTAAGAGAAAATTTCCATGTCAGCTGGTCCAGATCCGTGACTTAAGATTGTGAGAGGCTGCGGATCTCGCGAGAAAATAACGATTTTCGGAGTATTTTACTGAAGGCAATAATTTGCAGATAGTTTAATGATTGAATTATAATCGTGAAAAAACATGTTAGCTGCATAATTTCTGTGACATAACATGTTAGCTGTGTGTATGAATATGTAAAAAAAAAATGAAACACGGATCATTTTACCGAGGCTAAAAATTACATATTGAATAGTAAACACTCTGAAAATCATAAAAAAATATGTTAGCGGCATAATTTCAGTGACTTAACATGTTAGCTGCGCATATGAATATGTAAAAAAAAATTAAAATCGGACCATTTCACCGAGGCTAAAAATGATATACCGAATAGTAAACACTCTGAAAATCATAAAAAAAAAACATGTTAGCTGCATAATTTCCGTGACTTAACATGTTAGCTGCGCATATGAATATGTAAAAAAAATGAAAATCGGACCATTTTACCGAGGCTGAAAATGATATACTGAATAGTAAACACTCTGAAAATCATAAAAAAACATGTTAGCTGCATAATTTCTGTGACTTAACATGTTAGCTGCGCGTATGAATATGTAAAAAAAATGAAAATTGGACCATTTTACCGAGGCTGAAAGTGATATACTGACTAGAAAACACTCTCAAAATCATAAAAAAATATGTTAGCTGCATAATTTCTGTGACTCAACATGTTAGCTGCGCGTATGAATATGTAAAAAAATCTAAAGCGTACCATTTTACCAAGCCCGAAAATGATGTACTGAATAGTAATTTCTTTGAAAATCATAAAAAACATATTAGCAGGTGCTGAGGTGTAATTAAACCTGTTAGCTGCGCTTCCTTGCATGTAAAATAATTTTCAAACAGCCTTTTTTTTGTTACTGTATAATGGGAATAAATATACTATTAATCTATATTAGATTGATGTAAATAGATTAATAGATTGATAAAAATCAGTCGATTTGCGGCTATGGTATGATTGCTATCTTGGGAAGTTATACTTACTGAAAATAAAATGTAACAATTCTAATGCAATGTAATTTTTATGTCTTCTCAATAAAAATCCTCACCCATCTCAGACACAACCAATAATACCAAACCCATACAGAGATTCATGCAATATAGAAAAGCTTGAAACAAATATAACTCACTTTATTAATGGGGTATGAAAAAAATCCAAATGGAATTAACAATATAGAAGAATGCACAAGGCAAATTGTTAGAGATAATATAACTGAAATATTCAAAACAAAAAATAGTACAGATATAATAAAACCTTAAGTGATATTGAATCCACATATTAACAAAAAAATACAAATATTACAATCGAATTGTCAATCTTTAAATAAAAATAGAGCATACTTGCAGAATTATTTGAATACATCACCAACTGAAATAATCATTTTGTTAGTAACATGGGAAAAGCCTACTCAAAACTTGTCAATAAAGAGATAGAATACAATTCACATAGACTGTCCGAAAAAAAAGGCATTGTGAATCACAACTTTCGTAAGGTAAGAAGCTTCACTGTTAATGGTAGCACAGAACACCTTAACTACACAAAAGTGTAACTCAGAGGCGGTCCATTGATCTTTTGGGGTCGAATTTTCCTGACCTTGATATACAAATTTGGTTTGTTTAATGTAATTTTTGGCAGGTAAATTCAAACTGTGGATTGAAAAAAAATGCCTTTGGAAGTATCCAATAAGCGGTCTTGCGCAAATTTATAGTTCTCGTTTGATAGAAGTCTGCGCTATTTACGCACTAGGGCCACCTGAAGACAAATCCGAATTAAAAATGCGGCGTCTCATTTTGAATCGACTGATTTATAACAATTTGATGTAGATTCATAGTGTATTTATTCTCATTATACAGTAACAATAAAAAGGCTATTTGAAAATTATTTTATATGCAAGGAAGCACAGCTAACAGGTTTAGTTACACCTTAGCACCTGCTAACATGTTTTTTATGATTTTCAAAGAGACTACTATTCAGTACATCATTTTCAGCCTTGGTAAAATGGTACGCTTTTGAATTTTTTTTTACATATTCATACGCGCAGCTAACATGTTAAGTCACAGAAATTATGCAGCTAACATATTTTTTTTATGATTTTGAGAGTGTTTTCCATTCAGTATATCATTTTCAGCCTCGGTAAAATGGTCCAATTTTCATTTTTTTTACATATTCATACGCGCAGCTAACATGTTAAGTCACAGAAATTATGCAGCTAACATGTTTTTTTTATGATTTTCAGAGTGTTTACTAGTCAGTATATCATTTTCTGCATCGGTAAAATGGTCCAATTTTAATTTTTTTTGCATATTCATACGCGCAGCTAACATGTTAAGTCACGGAAATTATGCAGCTAACATGTTTTTTTATGATTTTCAGAGCGTTTACTATTCAGTATATCATTTTCAGCCTCGGTGAAATGGTCCAATTTTCATTTCTTTTTACATATTCATACGCGCAGCTAACATGTTAAGTCACGGAAATTATGCAACTAACATGTTTTTTTTTTATGATTTTCAGAGTGTTTACTAGTCAGTATATCATTTTCTGCCTCGGTAAAATGGTCCAATTTTCATTTTCTTTTACATATTCATACGCGCAGCTAACATGTTAAGTCAGAGAAATTATGCAGCTAACATGTTCTTTTCATAATTTTCAGAGTATTTACTATTCAGTATATCATTTTCTGCCTCGGTAAAATGGTCCAATTTTCATTTTTTTTGCATATTCATACGCGCAACTAACATGTTAAGTCACAGAAATTATGCAGCTAACATGTTTTTCTTATGATTTTCAGAGCGTTTACTTATATTCAGTATATCATTTTCAGCCTCGGTAAAATGGTCCAATTTTCATTTCTTTTTACATATTCATACGCGCAGCTAACATGTTAAGTCACGGAAATTATGCAGCTAACATGTTTTTTTTATGATTTTCAGAGCGTTTACTATTCAGTATATCATTTTCAGCCTCGGTGAAATGGTCCAATTTTCATTTCTTTTTACATATTCATACGCGCAGCTAACATGTTAAGTCACGGAAATTATGCAACTAACATGTTTTTTTTTATGATTTTCAGAGTGTTTACTAGTCAGTATATCATTTTCTGCCTCGGTAAAATGGTCCATTTTTCATTTTCTTTTATATATTCATACGCGCAGCTAACATGTTAAGTCACAGAAATTATGCAGCTAACATGTTCTTTTCATAATTTTCAGAGTGTTTACTATTCAGTATATCATTTTCTGCCTCGGTAAAATGGTCCAATTTTCATTTTTTTTGAATATTCATACGCGCAACTAACATGTTAAGTCACAGAAATTATGCAGCTAACATGTTTTTTTTATGATTTTCAGAGCGTTTACTTATATTCAGTATATCATTTTCTGCCTCGGTAAAATGGTCCAATTTTCATTTTTTTTGCATATTCATACGCGCAACTAACATGTTAAGTCACAGAAATTATGCAGCTAACATGTTTTTTTTATGATTTTCAGAGCGTTTACTTATATTCAGTATATCATTTTCAGCCTCGGTAAAATGGTCCAATTTCCATTTCTTCTTACATATTCATACGCGCAGCTAACATGTTAAGTCACGGAAATTATGCAGCTAACATGTTTTTTTATGATTTTCAGAGTGTTTACTATTCAGTATATAATTTTCTGCCTTGGTAAAATGGTCCGTTTTTCAATTTTTTTTCACATATTCATACGTACAGCTAACATGTTAGGTCACAGAAATTATGCAGCTAACATGTTTGTTTACGATTATAATCCCATCATTCAACTATCTGCAAATTATCACCTTCAGTAAAATACTCCGAAAATCACAATTTTTTCGCGAGATCCGCAGCATCCTATACACTCCTTAGGTCACGGAGTCGCGTCAGCTGACATATTTTTTCTTCACTTTTAGGGAGAACACTAAGGTATAAACGAATTGATATTCTCAGTAAAATCACCCATGAAAATTTGACGCTACCTCCCCAACTATTACTACAGGATAATTATTGAAATCAAAATATTTTTTTTCAACTTTCATGCAAAAAACAAAACTTTATTGAACTGTATCAAGTGGAAAAACTGGCCCTTCCTTGCATTGAGTGCAACAGTCTTCACTGCACTCATTTGTCATTCTGCTACAGCGTTCTGTCATCATGACAAACATTAAATTCAAATCAACGCCATATTCAGCCTATTTTCTATGATATTGTATTACGTTTCAAACAGTTGCATATTTTATATTATTGTCGATCATATTCAATACATACTGAGATTACTACATCACTAGAAAATGCAATATAATAAAATTAAAGTCTTTGAATATTATTATATTACTTTCAGCAGCTAGATTTGAACAAAGAATGTATTCCTTACACTTTAGTACCACCTAAATGCAAGAGTTTTTTATTTTTTCAGAAACGTAGAGAAAATATGGTGTGCAACTCTTGCAAAAATTGTTTATTGCACTTACTTTTTGCAGTTTTTGCATAAATAACTATGTTATTATTCCTCGTTTTTACATCGGATTCAAAATCTCATCCAGACCTCTTATTTTATACAGTGTGTCTACCGTATAATTCGATCCATATGAAAAACTTTTTTTCTACTCCCGTATGTGAATTACTAACGTCACACATCGATAAAAATGTGTAAAGCTTCATTTCACGAATCGGTGTGTGAAGTGCCATGATTTTCTTATGGGATTTATTTCACGCACCGGTGCCATAAGAGTCAATACAAATTCACACACCGGTCGCTGGTCTAGGTAGCGGTGGCGAGAGAAATTGACAAATATGACAGTTCCCGCAGAGTGAAGTTCAGAGTTAGGTACATCAGTTAATAGACCGTAAATAGTAATTAATTACCCTCTGAATTAATAAATAGTACGACAAAATTTTGATTTAAACCGATTAGCCGTGTATTTCACGCAAATTCCTGATGGACAGCATTGAAGTACTCCCATCAACTCCTCCAAATATAACGTTAGCAGCCAGTGAAGCAATTTTGTAAATTGTTTGTTGTGTTGCCAATACCAACAGTACAAGCAGCACTAATTTTGTAGAGAAAGAGAAAGTAAATGTACATTTTGACAATTTACAAAATTGCAATATAACTGTTCATAATAATTATTATTGTTATAAAGAAAATTAGTCAAATTTTCCTTTAATTCAATCTCTAAGTAAAAGGTCGTAGAAAAAGTATAGTGTGCACCACGTGCGTGAAGACTTTTTTACGCTCGTGCGGATTGTGAAACTCGCCTGCGGCTCGTTCCACAAACTTCCACACTCGCGTAAAAAAGTATACTTCACGCACTATATACACAATATTCTATTACTTTTGAATTCTCTGAAAATTTTATTCTTGCTAAAAGTTGGTATATTTTTCAAAACGTACCAATAAGTTACCAGTTGAGTACCAATAAGCAGAAAATTGCAAATATCTGAATATGGGTAAAACTAAACTACCTTAATTTAATTTTTCAAGATATCGCAAATATTTGTCAGAAATGATCACATTCAATCACAATATCTACTCATACTTATGAAAACTTCAAGTAGAAAGAGTGAAATTCATGTTTATCATAAATTCAGTGTCCTGTTTTAATAGGAAGATAACAACATGAAAATTTCAGTTAGTAAATTGATACGCATGTGACATATTTTTGTCAAAACTGTATGATTATATGCACTGAAATTGCATTAAATATTACACATACAGAAAAATTTTAGGTTTTGAATAAAAAATTACTTTTATTATTTTGATGGATATTTTCACACCCCTTATTTCTGCGCTGGTGTTGATGGGCAAGCATGTCAACCACTATCGATTTACGAACGATATTTCAGATCTGGGTAGATATTTTCATTCTCTGTAACTATTTCTGTGGTACTTTAAAAAATATAGATAGTTTAGCCGTTGCACAGATTTTTGCAATTTTCCGCTAATTGGTACGCCTTTGCTAACTCATTGAAAGCTCATTTTACATTTTGAATGTGGCACCAACGATAAGCAGTAATATAATTTTCTTGAAAATCAAAAATAAAGAAGTTTTTCAAATGTATTCAACTCTATGACGGACTCTATATTATACCATAAGTTAGTTATATATTCAAAGATCAGCAGTCGATGAAGTTGAATTTTATAACATAATAATTTATCTACAAACTGATATGTCTGGGAATATTCCTCAATCATTCCATCAATTTTGATGATAATGAAGAACATGAAATTATAACTCATTTGGTCATAATATCGATTATTCATTTTTTCAATCCCTTTTAAAGTTCTCGAAATAAATAATTTCACATTACAATATATCTGGTATAATAGTAAGCCATTTTGAAATTTTACCAGAAAAATGCAGTGCGGCTGTTTTTAGCCCCCCCCTGTTAACTTTTGAACGGTTCGACCTACAAACATGAAAAAAAACCGTTTGGAGGGTTTCACGACTACTACTTTTTGATTGTGATTGCTCCACAGGGGGCGCTGGGAGACACATCAACTCAAAATTTTTAAACGGCATGGGGGGTCGAGTGTCACATCGTTGAAAAGATAATTCAATTCTCTTCACAACCATCTAAATATTTTTGAATTTAGTTGAGGAATTTTTTCCCAATTTCGATTTTTGTGCCTATCGAAATTTTCTAGTTGATGTGCCCCCAGCGCCATCTGTACTGTAATTGCAATATTTCTTATCTCAAAAAGTAGTATTGCAATGTTTTTGGTTTCATTATTCCACAACAAACCGTTCAATTTTATCAAGCTATGACTAGTTTTCAGATCCGCATTTATATTTGATATTTCGAATTTGAATTGCAAAAAAAATATTAACGAAATTTAAAAAAAATTAGATGGTTGTGAAGAGAATTGAATTCTCTTTTCAACGATGTGACACTCGACCTCCATGCCATTTAAAAATTTTGAATTGATGTGCCCCCCGCGCCCCCTGTCGAGCAATCACCATATTTTTTATTTCAAAAAGTAGTATCGGTGAAACCCTCCAAACGGTTTTTTATTCATGTTTGTACGTCGAACCATTCAAAAGTTAACAGGGGGGGACTGAAAAAAGCCGCACTGTATATTGGATAGGTATAGGGGTTTCTATGAAAAATATTTCACTTCAAAACTCGAAACTACTACTAAGTTGTTTTACTTCAATGACGGTGGAAAATACTACTAGCCTACTGATTTCAATATTTGTGTATCTTCAATAATAACAAAGTTGCTAATGGTTGACACTGGATCAGACTACATACATGAAAATTAAGAAGTAATAATAAAGTAATATTGTTCGTCACCACCACCTGTCACGAGGCTGAACTGGTACGGAATCCAGTTTTATGTAAGGTCCCGGATCTCCCTTGCTCACACAAGCTCTGCTTTTGAGAGGTTTTCTCCGAAAACCTGGGAGTTTCGCAAAATCAAATCTTACAAAAAACTGTTCACACAATATTATGATTTTATGTATTTCTTGTGGAAAATATTCCAATTTTCTCAAGATTGCCATCCTAGTCCCAATACTTCAACATGGTAACAGAAATAATATTGGGAAATATCGTCCTACATCAGTTATCAGTGCGTTCTCAAAAAAATTTGAAAAAGGACCAGGCAGCAGCCTTATGGAAACATTGTCACTGGTTGATTTTTCTGAATTTTTGGTATGCTGTAAGAACAATTACCCGATGACAATTTTTCCATGAGGCTGCTGCCTGGTCCTTTAATATATCTCTCACCATCAATAATTACATGGAAAAGTTCGAACTAATGACAGAAAAAATCACTCGACAGAAACAGGAACGCTCAATTCAACTCGACATATACACGATTTGATTGACAAAAAAAATACTTTTGTAGAATTTTTCTTTCACTTGAGTGTTGCCCAGACACTTTGAACTACAAATTTGCATCAGAAAAACTTTTTAAAATGGGAATTTGAGGAAATATCAATTAGTTGTTAGTGTTTGTTTTCGATGAATAGATGATTGCAAGTAAAGCATAACAACGTACTGTCTGATAAGTTCTTCGTGACTACGGGGGCACCTCAAGGTAGCGTTCTTGGACCGCTAATATTCCTACTGTATCTATGTAAATGATCTTCCCACTAAAATAAGTCATGGAAAACATATCTCCATGTAGATGTCACGTACGTCTATCATCATATCAAGCCAAACGTCTGACGATATCAAACAATTAGTCAAAATAGTTTTGATCAAATTTAATGACAGGTGTGATAAGAACCAATGAAATATTACCGTTAGACTACGTTATTTACATTTCGAGCTGCGGCCAGTACAGAGTCACATTCTAAGCACACATTTTACTGGCGCTTGTTTCGCGGCAATTATCTGCTTATATTCATTGTATATAAGCAGATTATTCAGCAGAAACTCAGCTTTGCCGACTTTTGGGTTGACTGGCAACTATTTTTCGCGAAACAAGCGGTAATAAAAATTGTATTTAGAATGTGAACGCATCTCGATATGTAAATAACGGAGTCTAGCCGTAATATGTCATTGATAAGAACAGACTCATTGTGAACCTGTACAAAATTGTATGAATGCAATATGCAAATTCATCTCCATTTTAGTTTCCGAAACGAACCTTCAGAATTGGACAGTTTGACAAAATTCTTGGGAACAATGATCGACTCACTCTTCACATGGCAAGAACATATAAATTTTACATGTAAAAGATTGATTCAATTATTTTAACTGATAAAATCTCTCAAGAATAAGTTTGATACGAAATCACTGATATCGGTAAATTAGATCCATTCGATTATACAGAAACGAAACAGATCGAATATCTTCAAAATGCATGTGTTGTGAATAAAATGCAAAACACGTCGATTTTTAATCCAAGGACACTTCCTATCATAACCTTAACTGTCATATCTCTCCCCCCACCTCTTAGGCACTATCACCCAAACAATTTGAATAGGGAAAGTAGTAAGTATGACACATCATTGAAAAGGTAATCCAATTTTAAGTAGTAGTGTCAACATGGAATAAATACTTTAAATATAGATTGAATGGATTTGGTCCTAGTAAAGTTTCTTTTTATTTCATTCTAAATTTCAATAAAAATAAATACAGTTCTTTTTCATATGATGAAGCCAACGTGAGTTGTCTGAAAGAAAGTTAAAATCACAAAACCCACATAGAGAATATTATGAAATATACAGTGTGTCCCACTTTGAGCTGCCACACCCTCATATTTCATTGAAAATAAAATAATTTGAAATATTTTTTTTTTGCAAATTATAGTACTCACGAATACCTACCTTTATGTTGATGAAACATTCGTATATTCATTTTCCACGGCTAGCTATGACCAATTGAAAAGTGAAAAAGTGGGGAAAACATATTAGGGGTTTTTTCATCACAAAATTAACATCGAATTCTGTTTCAGAATCCCCTCATTCCCCCAGATGTCGATGCTTAAATCAACTGATTACACAAGGTGTCATTTGTAGCTGGCAATATGATTAACTTTTTTTTGTCAGTAATATTTGCTTTATTTTAAAAATTTCTTCACTTTTCACAAAATTTACAAAAATGTTCAATTAATACTACGAAAAATATAATCAAATATTAGTTTTCCATGGCAAACTATAACCACTTAAATAGAGAAAAATTGGTTAAAGATATATTAGGGATGTTTTATGGAAAACTTAACCCCAACTCCTGGTATCGGAGTGTCTCATAACCACAGAACTGAATGCTAATTTATTGATATATACAGGGTGACATATGTAGCTGGCAATATCACCAACTCTCAATCATCCATAATGCACGGTTGATTTTAAAATGTCTTCTTTTATGACAAAGTGCCCAAAAATGTTCCATTAATACTATAGAAAGTAACAAAGATTCACTTTTTCATGGCTAACTATGACCAACTGAAGAGTTAAAAATTGGGGAAATCATATAATGGATTCTTTTATCACTGAACTAACATCAGATTCTGGCTCAGAACACTCTAAAACCTCCAGATTCTAATTCCCGAGAAATATAAAGGATGTCACCTGTAGTTGGCAATATCAACAACTCTCAATAATCCATTATTCTCGGGATAATTTTGAAAATGTCTTCTATTCTGGAAAAGTGTCCAGAAAGGTTCCAATAATACTGCAGAATATAAACAAGCTTCGCTATTCCATGGCTAACTATGATCAGCTGTAAAGTGAAACATTGGGAAAAACATATTATGGGTGCTTTTATCATTGAACTTACATCAGAAATGGATTTAGGATACTCTGAAACTCTTACATATTAATCCCCAAGTCATCTACAAATACCAATATTATGAACGAATGTGAATTTGCATCTGCGGAAGAGGCCCAATAATTTTCAAAATAACTCAATTCAAGAGTTGAACGTTTGCCATATACAGATAGCACCCTATATATTCTCAGGAATTGGGATCTGGGGTTTTAGAGTGTTCTGATCCAGAATCTGATGTTAGTTCAGTGATAAAAGGATCCATAATTTTTTCCCCAATTTTTCACTTTTCAGTTGGTCATAGTTTACCACGAAAAAGTGATCTTGGTTACTTTCTACAGTAATGATGGAACATTTTTGGGCACTTTGAGATAAAAGAAGACATTTTAAAATCAACCGAGGCATTATGGAAGAATAAGAGTTGGTGACATTGCCAGCTACATGGGTATAACACCATGTATATTTCAATGAATCAGCGTTTAGTTCTGGGGTTCTGGTTCTGGGTTCTGGGTTCTGGGTTCGAAAACCAGGATAGTTTGAAAACAAAATTTTGTCAAATTATTTAATTCTCAGTGAAATATGAGGGGGTGGCTGCTCAAAGTGGGACACACTGTATAAAAATTGAGTCTTTCAATAACAATTTCTTATACGATGAATATGTATAATCCAGAGCAGGCCTACTGCCAAGTTATAAATAGTAATTTATATCATAAGGAAATCATGAATCCTTCGAAACAATTTCAATCCCGGAAATCCTCCTCTATGTATCTATAAGAATCAAACACTCGTGCCAGAGCAACAATAAACCGAGAGAAACTGCAACTATTAACGATCTGCTTGGAGTATCCAGGGACCAGAGCAACATAATAAAATCGGAACGATACAAACAAATAATTTTATATTTAAACCCTTCACCAGAGCTTAAATGTATACATCCTTTCCTCACCACCAATTCTAATATGATGTTGCTAATTGGACTTCATTGTAGCAGTTAGTAGAAGGAAATGCACAGATTTTCGACGAAGTCAGTTTCGAATGTATCGGTGAGAGTGGAAACGTAGTGAAAGTGCAGAAAATGGATGCCAAATTCGATAATCAAGGAGTTTCTCTGGTAATTTCAATATGTTACTCGATCGATAGTACCTAGAGCTTAATGCTTCTAACGAATGTATGTTTGAACAGCAAAGATTTCTTGTCACGATAGTTTACACGAAAATATACTGTTTTAATTTTTGACAGGAAAAAATTAAAATGACAATAGTTATGAGGATCTTCGACAGGGAAATTTTCCTTGGGAAATTTTGATTTTGTATTAGATTTCCTTATAATTCGATAATTTGAGTTGGTGATTACAGAGGACATAAGAGTAAAAAAAAGAAAAACGAAACTTTTCTGTGGGGTATTTCAATGTTTCGCATGCTTCTGGAATAACTCAAAGACTATGTGTGCATGAATTGATCTATTTATTACATTTGAGCAAATCGAATTAAATCCCAAAAAGATCGTTGTGGGAGTACCCTGTTTAGAACTTTGTAGAACCAAGAACATGGATAAAATAGAGAAAGTTCAGAGAAATTCCACAACTAACTAGAACTTGTCAAAAAAATAAAAATAGTGGAAAGTCATTCTAAAAATTTTTCAAGAAATTGACCTCTGGATTCTGTCTGTAATTGCACTATTGGCGCAAGTAGCACACTTATTTTGGGATGATATTGGCACAATAGAATGAAAATACTGTTTTTATCTCTAGAATCGATATGAGAGGAATATATAAAGGGGTTGCAATATTTTTTCTAAATGTTAAAAATAATTTGTAGACAATATTGTTTCAATGTTGGTGAAAATTATTATCATTATTTATTAAATAATATTAGTAAATTAATTTTTAATTAATATGCTACCACAGTTCAGTTGGATATACAATGTTGCTTTTATCACTCGTATCCATATGACAGGAACATTGAGATAGATTTGTATACAATATTGTTTTGTCTATATTAATAAAAATCAGTCATGTAAAATCAGATCCATATACAGGCTGATTCACGGTGGATGGCACATTAGACGTTTCTGGTGAACCAGACAACGGATCACTTTGAAAATTTAATGGAGGGCATATTCGGACATTCTCTAGCCAACTAAAATATTTTCGACAATGGGGTGTTGCCGCTTCTATTAGAAAGCAGTAGCAACTTTGATTTTTCAAATGGAACACTTTGTATATAATATTATTTTTGGAATCTCCAACAATTGCCCGACAACTTTTCTTGATATTTCCCTATACCTATCTGTTTTCGAAATAAAAATTAATTTCAATTTTTTTCTTCGAAAATCATGACTTCTAAAAATGCCGATATCTTTTAGTTAAGAAGCACTATGATATCGAAATTCGGTTTGGAGTTAGGTGATACTTGGACACTTCCCACACGTCAGCCTAATCTCCGTTACTTCAATACAGGGTGGTAAAAAAATACAGTTTTTTCGTTTGCTTGAAAAAGTTGCTGAAATTTGATTATTTTAAATAGAACACCCTGTATATTATTGAAAATTCGGAAAGCTGCTGAAATTTGCTTTCTTTCTATGTATGTCATACCTATACCTAACTAGTCAAGTTTCGGACTTATGAGCATTTATTTGTGAAAATGTCCCTTCAGAATGGTATATCCATTCGGTATTTGGTAAGCAGGCCATGGTTACTATTTGACAGTAGCGTTGTGACATTCTCCTAATAATATCGACATTTTCGTCACTTCAGAAGTTGCAAATACCTTCAAAACGATGGAACAAAACTATTCAAACGAAGTTCTTATGAATTTGTTTATTATTTTTGGACAGTGTGATAAAATTATCAGCAGAACATGTAGAAAGTTCAATGAAATGTATCCGAATCTACCGCCAATGAACCTCAAGAAATTTATACGAATTCAGAACAATTTCAATGCATTTGGATCAACTTTAAAAGCACCAAGAAACTTGCCTCGACCCGTAACTTCTGAAGACAACCAGATTAATGTCTTAGCATATTTTCACGCATTTCCCGAGTCATCGATAAGAAGTGCTGAAGAAGATTTGGGTATAAAATATTCATCGGTTCAAAGAATCTTGCGAAGACATAAAATGCATGATTATAAATTCACCAAAATTCAAGCAATGAAACCTCAAGACCCTCAACAGAGAGTAGATATTTGTGAAATGTTGTTGACACGCATTCAAGAAGATCCACTTTTTTTAAATAAAATTATTTGGACTGATGAATCGAAATTTTCGAGAGAAGGGATTGTCAATAGAAAAAATCGTCATTATTGGTCCAGTGAAAATCCTCACAAAAGAAGCCGGATTTCAAGAAACATTTAGTTTTAATGTCTTCTGCATGTTGATGGACAACAAATTGAGGTACGTGATATACGAGGAGTCATTAACATCCAGAAGCTACCTGAATATTTTGGAGAATACTGTAGGGAGTTTCGTGGATAATCTGCCACTCGAAGAATATCGAAACTGTTGGTACCAACTAGACAGAGCTCCTGCACATTGCACAAGAGAAGTGAGCGCAGAACTGGAAAGACATTTTGACGATCGGTGGATAAGGCGCTTGGGACCATGGAATTGGCCAGCGAGATCACCCGATCTTAATCTATTAGATTTTTATTTGTGGGGAATGTTTGAAGAAAAAGTTTACAAAATACCCGTGCGTTCGAGAGATGAATTGTTAGAAAGGATTGCCCAAACATTTGAAGATTTGGATCCCAATGAAATCAGATCTGCCACCACGAAAGCAGTCAACACCCGCATTTTAAAGTGCTTGGAAGTGAACGGCCAGCGATTCGAACATATTTTGAAATATTCCACATGATTGTTTTACTTTTTTATAATTATTCATATCAATATTTCCAATTTCAAGTTTCTTGGTGCTTTTTTAAAGTTTATCCAAACATATTGAAATTCGTATAAATTTCTTGAGGTTCATTGGCGGTAGATTCGGATACATTTCATTGAAGTTTCTACATGTTCTGCTGATAATTTTGTCACA
Source organism: Chrysolina oricalcia (assembly GCA_944452925.2). Classification (NCBI taxonomy): domain Eukaryota; kingdom Metazoa; phylum Arthropoda; class Insecta; order Coleoptera; family Chrysomelidae; genus Chrysolina; species Chrysolina oricalcia. Next base: position 11,778,674 of record OX101818.2, on the reverse strand, counting down.
CTGTCCAAAAATAATAAACAAATTCATAAGAACTTCGTTTGAATAGTTTTGTTCCATCGTTTTGAAGGTATTTGCAACTTCTGAAGTGACGAAAATGTCGATATTATTAGGAGAATGTCACAACGCTACTGTCAAATAGTAGTCATGGCCTGCTTACCAAATACCGAATGGAAATACCATTCTGAAGGGACATTTTCACAAATAAATGCTCATAAGTCCGAAACATGACCTGTTAGGTATAGGTATGATATACATAGAAAGAAAGCAAATTTCAATAATATACAGGGTGTTCTATTTAAAATAATCAAATTTCAGTAACTTTTTCAAGCAAACTAAAAAACTGTATTTTTTTACCACCCTGTATTGAAGTAACGGAGATTAGGCTGACGTGTGGGAAGTGTCCAAGTATCACCTAACTCCAAACCAAATTTCGATATCATAGTACTTCTTAACTAAACGATATCGGCATTTTTAGAAGTCATGATTTTCGAAGAAAAAAATTGAAATTAATTTTTATTTCGAAAATGGTAACAGATAGGTATAGGGAAATATCAAGAAAAGTTGTCGGGCAATTGTTGGAGATTCCAAAAATAATATTATATACAGAGTGTTCCATTTGAAAAATCAAAGTTGCTACTGCTTTCTAATAGAAGCGGCAACACCGCATTGTCGAAAATATTTTAGTTGGCTAGAGAATGTCCGAATATGCCCTCCATCAAATTTTCAAAGTGATCCGTTGTCTGGTTCACCAGAAACGTCTAATGTGCCATCCACCGTGAATCAGCCTGTATAGTTGTCATTTGTTGAATTTTGGTGAAATAAAATTCATCCAATGTGCTATCAAACTTGAATACAATTTTTTGTTTTCTATCCTCAGATCTAATCTGACAGGATCATTGAGATTGCAATATTCATTCTGGATGTTACAAACAATATGTATACAATATTATTTGATCGATATTGGAGAAAATCATTCAATCAATATTGACTTAATAAGGGTTAATTTGATTTATTGAATGTTGGTGAAATTATATTCAACAATTGAACTTGTTTTTTATCCATGGAATCGATATAAAAAGAATTTTGGGATTGCAACATTTATTCTAGATGTTGAAAACAATATTTAGACAATATTGTTTTATCGATGTAGCTGAAAATTATTCAACCAATATCGATCTAATAGAGATTATTATGATGTGTTGCGTATTGGTAAAATAATATTGCACTTGGAAATGCAATATTGTTTTCAATCACTAGAATAAGTGGTTGATGTGAGAGGAATATTGGGATAGCACTATTTATTCCAGATGTTGGAAATAATATGCAAAAATTTTATTTTATCGATATTGATAAAAATGATTCATCCAATAATAATTGACCCCATATAGGTTGATTTGATTTGTTGAATATTGGTGAAATAAAACCCAATGAATGTGCAATCAAAGTTGGTTTTTGTCACATAAATCGATATGAGTGGAATATTGTGATTGCAATATTCATTTTAGATGCTAGAAACAATATATAGACAATATTGTTTTACCGATATTGGTAAAAATTATTCAACCAAAATTGATCAGATATAGGTTTGATTTGTTGTTGAATACTGGTGAAACAATGTTCAACCAATGTGCTTCCAAACTAGAATATACAATATTGGTTTTTTATCTAAAAATCCGATATGATACTAATGAGAGTATTATTGGGAAAGCAATATCAATTCTAGATGTTGGAAACAATATGTAGACTTTGTTGATGTAGATGTAGATGGCTTTATCGATATCGGTCCAAATGATTCAACCAATATGAACCCAATTTTATTGATGTTCAGGGTAAATTGGACCATTATTCCATCAACATTATCAAAATATGATTTTTCCAATATTCATCCATATTGCATCAATATCAATTTCAAATTAACAATGTATATCTACATTGGCCCAATGTGAAATCCCGATTCAGCCAATATGAGGTGCTGCCTGAGTTGTTTATTTCTGCTAGCATTAACTGCAGATGTTGTTCAGACAGAGCCGGATCTAAGGGAGGGCAGGCTGGGCAGCTTCCCGGGGCCCTCACAAAAGAGTGGCTCACACACATATGAGAATAATCCGCACATCAAGAGAATTATATAATAATAATAATAATAATAATAATAATAATAATAATAATAATAATAATAATAATAATAATAATAATAATAATAATAATAATAATAAAGCGTCTTTATTCACTACAAAAAATAAACAAATAATGACAGAGATTGTGAGAAAAGAAAATCATAGTGAATAGGCAGAGTGTCAGCCTGCACTGTTTTTAAACTCAACCTTGTATGTTATGCATTATGCAAACCAAACACATTTGTATATTACAATTATATCATGTCGACTTGCAGGGGATAATCGTACGACAACTCATCTGTCATGAGTAGAAAATACACTGGTGTTCATGCTGAAATTATAGCACATAACAAGTTGGTTTTGTGGATTCCTTGTGCCGCCCATTCTCTAAATTTAGTTGCAAAAGCTGCTGACGAGTGTTGTACTGCTGCAATAGCATTCTTTGATTTCATAGAGGAACTTTATGTGTTTTTTACTTCCTGTACATATGGATACAACTTTAAACAGAATGTTTAAAATCTACTTCTGTAAACGGCAGCGACTGTGGGAAAAATGTTATTGTTCCTAAAAAATACCACTCGATGGTCATCTGAAAGTGATGCTTGTAAAGCACAAGTTAATGAGAGATACAATCGCATCAAAGAAACATTGTCCATAATTGCAGATGATGATGACCAAAAATTGAAAACCCGTAGACAAATGGTTTGTATAACCGAGTGTGTTTACTGGAGACAGAAATATTTGCAACATTTTGGAATGAAATCTTACAGAGAACAAACAGCACAAGCCATATTCTTCAAGCTCCAAATATTGACCTTAATTCAGGAGTGGCAGCACCTGCACCACTCAAAGAATTTATCAAGTCAAGACGTGACATCTTCGAAATGTATGAGACACGGGGTGAGAAGATAAGCGGAACCAAAGGATATTTCACGCATAGGAAGCGACAACGAAATGTTCGGCGTTCTCCACTGGATTATGAAAAGGCTTCAGAGAGGCTCAAATGGCACCATCAGAAAAATTTAGAACTCAAAATTGTATTCCTATTATGGATCAATTCACTACCTCTTTAAGTCAGAGGCTTTCCGCATATGGAGCTATTCATTCTGATTTTGGATTTCTACATCATTTGGAAAATTTGATTACCAGTAAAATTGAAGCTAACTCACTTGTTATAATTTATATAAATGATTTAGATGAGAACCTAGTTGTCGAATTACTCCAATTTGTTGATTTTTTCAAGACATTTGCTATGGATGTCGGCTTATCAAAATCAAAATATAAGTAAAGAACTTCAAATGTACCGGCTGCTCAAAGAAAAAAAAGTGGATGATGCGTTTCCAAACGTTGAGGTGACACTTCGTCTAAATTTAGTTCTGATGCTGACTAACTGGACTGGGGAAAAATCGTTCTCAAAATTGAAGTTAATTAAAAATCGACTTCGGTCTATGATGGGTCAAGAACGTTTGAATCATCTCTCTATAATGAGCATTGAACAGGATGTCTTAAGGCAACTAGATACGTCCGACATGATCAATGAATTTTCAACAAGAAAATCTGGAAAAGTGCCAAGACTTTAATCACTAATCTTAATTTACATATTATTATTTTACTTTGTATTCGACCAAATAACTGATATTCATTTTATATTACATATTCTTCCATTCATATTTTGTATTCATAAAACTGGAGTGCAATTTTTTTTTAATGATAGAAAGTAGGGCCCTCAAACGAATTCTGCCCAGGGGCCTCACATATCTAAATCAGGCCCTGCGTTCATATCGAAATCTCGATAAAAGCGCAGACGAATACGTGTGCAATTATTTATTTATTCATTTATTGTCTATGCATTCCAACATAATGATTGAATATTAATAATTACAGGAATGCACATCTTATTGATATTTTAACGTATTTCTTATCAAATCATAAACGTTAGTACTACTACTAATAATTTCAATATTGATAATAATAATAATCGTAGGGCGGGGATTAGCGCAGTGGTTAAGCGCTCGCCTGGTAATCGAGAGATTGCAGGTTCGATTCCCAGACGGTGCGATCTTTTTTCATTTTCAGATGTGAGCGTCTGAATGACTGAGGCTCGTGTCGGCTGGGAATAATACTCCACGATTCACTGTTGCGTTAAAAATTAACAGTGCTGCTCCTAAAGTGGCGTATGGAGTTAGTAACAAGGCCTATCCAGAACACATGGCTAATGACCATAGCAGTCGATGCCAAAACACCAAGGAAAAAAAAATAATAATCGTAATAATAATAAGAGTGGTGATGATACTAAGAACAATATTACATCAGGTGAATATTACAACAGGGGAATTCAGTGAAGAATAAGTTTGGTGTTATGACCGACGGTGAGACAGGCTTATATTCCGTGTGGCTCATGGTTTTGAATTGAAACGAACATTACATTGCAATAGTATATTCTTCAACGAGCTATTGTTCTCGAGGATAAAAATTCCGAAACGAGCCGAAGGCGAGTTTCGGAATTATCCGAGAAAATAATAGCTATTATACGCGAGTAGAAGACTATACTCTCTCTACGACTACACGATAGTCAGAGTTTTAATGAAATCTAAATATTATTTATGAAAATAAGTATATATTATAAAGTAATATAATGTAGAATTACAATTATACATGAATAATCGGTGTTCATTCATGAATGAATAAATGCCTTAATTGAAAATAATTTTTAAAAAATCTTCCAAGAAAGGGGTTCGAACTCACGCGTATATAACTACCTTCGTTATACATTTACTTCATGTACACGCTTCTACCAACTGAGCTATAACAGGCACTCGAAAATTTCTGAATAAAATACCTACTAGAGAAACTCTTACCAAGAACTGAGAGAGTGTGGAACGTTCAAGTAAAAATTGTTTGACATACCTTTGTTGCAAGATAGATTTCATCTTCCTCACTATCACTGCTTTCCCAATCCGCTCTATTCATTTTTATATTAGGTACTTGTCACACAGATCAAAGTTAAATCTAAAAAAATAGTCAATCTGACATTCACGGATGCCAAGCTGTGACAATAGTTCAATCAAGCAAAGCCTTCTTGAGAAATTTGTTTGTTAAACCTCTCAGTTCCCGTGGCTTCTGAAAATTCTGAATCTGTGATTGGCCGAATGTCGTTGAATAATGAGTTAGGATCCACGGTGTCTTGTAATCATCTGTATTCTTCAATTAAAAAATCAATATGTAATGAACGTAGAATACAAAAGTCGTAGAGAAAGAATATTAATCCAGAAGTACGAGCATTCTGTCATTACAGTAAGCGGAAACTTATGAACATTGCGCATGGGTAATCATCCTGTGTTCAGTCACAGCATAAGAAACAATCAGCAATGACACTCGGCCATGCCGCCTTTGATGTTGAAAAGTATCTAGACGCCATGTTGGGAAGTGCTGTTGTGAGGGCAGGACTCGCGCAATGATTTCGGACAGATCCGCATTCGAAATTTTCCATACCCGATTTGAAAAAAAATCGATAAATCTCACTAAATATATGAATGGCTCCAAAATCAATGAAAGTAATTCTTTTGTCGATAATTTTTCTGAGCCAATAATATTTTGTATTTAAAAACAGGTTGTTTTATTTTGCAATGGTATTCAGGGACAATTTCATAATCAGCTTGAAGTATTGTTTGAAATAAAATTTACGTATGATTGTGACTTCACTTTGAGTTCACCAAAGTCTTTTGAAATATACAGTGTGTTTCACTACTCATGTTCCGTAATTTTTGACGAAGAATCATGAAATTTTCAGAATCGATAGATTCACTAGAAATGAACTCACTGTACCAAAGGGGTCATCCTACGTGATATATACTGCACGTCAGCAGCAATGGAACCACCTATTTTTCCGGAAATTTATATTAGGCGGCAAAAACAATAAAAGTGCATCGATATAACTGATGAAATGTACTCATTTCTAATCATGGAATATTAAAAGGAATTTCGTTTGATGTAATAATTCGTGTGATGTATTTGTATATAAGGTTTTTTTCATTTGATAGATTCCCATTTTTATTTCAGAAACATAAATTATCGAAACAACACTGAACTGTAATGCATCTAAGTAGCTTTTACACATTCTTTGTGGGGTGCTTTTTTAATATTCATAGAATCTGATCGACCCCCGAATGAAATATTTCAGTAGTAGGGGTGCTTTTAGGTTTTCGAAGGAAGCCAGCTGATAGCAACTGTCAAAGGAAAATAAAATATAAATACCAATAGTCCTTTTTCAGATATTTATTCATGTCTCCATATTATAATTTTGTTCTTTCTTCTTTTTTTCTCAATATTTTTCTGACATTTGACATTCCTATTAATATATGTATAAAATAATCTTACTCTAGCATATAACCTCAAGAGGTGTGACATTGAGAAGTTTTTACATGGGTGGGTATACATAAATTGTTGGAATACAGATACAAATCCTGCAATTACATTTTTTCCTACAATGAATTTCTCAAAATTGCTTTGAAAGTATACTTATTTCAAGGAGGAAATGAAATGAATAAAATCATTCTTGGGCCTCCGTAAGTTCCCAATGATTTTTTAATCTAATATCTGCAAATATATTTCATAATATTTTGCTGAAGCACATCATTAGTTTGATAATCAGTGTCCATTACAGCAAATTTATGATTATCAACAACTTCTTTGTGTTCTGAGTCTGACACTTCATTGTTCTTGGAAAAATCTGAAATTTTCAGCAATACATTATCTGTATCTCCCTCACAATATTCACTTCCTGAATTCAACAAATTCAAACACAATAATCCGGGCCGACACCTCGCAAAATGGCGGACTCATCGACGAACTTTTCCCGCCAGTCAGAGTGTCAGTGCTGATTGTTACTTATGCTGTGGTTCAGTCATATACCATTCCTGGTACCAGAAATGTTTGTATTTCAATGAAGCAATCTGATCGCGCAATACCTTTTTATGATATATCATTTAGGCAACCATTGATAAAGAGATAAAGATTGAAAATTGCAGTACTAGTTCTTGATCGCGCGAATGATGAGGTGGTTCACAAATAACGAATATTTTGGATGTTAGTGTCTGAGGAAACATGATATTTTCAATTTCTCTGATTTGATTACGGCGGATCGATGAAAGAACAACTTCCATTGCTAGTGAGTACATTCGTTACAATTGATTGGACACAAGGTTTCTATCATAGCAAATCATTTGAAACAATATATATTAGATATTCTATGTTCTTACAATGAGAAAGAGTACGTATTTTTCTGAATAATAGGTTGGATTGATAGCTACAAAAAATGAGAAGGAAGGGAATGGCAGACACGCTGAGCATCCTCGTGAAGCCAGCGACTTTAGGTTGTCATATCAGCACCGAATACACTGAACACGAATCCGAAGGAATTTTGGGCCAATTTTGCCCCCTAATATAACTTTCCTAGATAATGGGTTGCGAGTGGCGGGCAGTTTATAGAGCTTCATCTACCTCAATTATTACGGAAGATACAAGGGTGTTTCCATGAGAAGTGAGACACATTCTATAGTACACAGGATTCAATACCATCATGAGAAAGTCTAACCCCAAAGAGATTGAACGTTATTTGACTAGGAGAGTTCAATCCCCATAATATTTGAATTTTTTCAGGTAAAAAATGTATCTGTAGTAAGTGTAGTAAGTGATCACGAATCTGAAAGAATTTTGAGCCTATTTTGACCCCTAGTATGTTTTACCATAAAAATAGATTGTTCCATCGCAAATGGCGGGCAGTGTATATTACTTAGGCCAACCGCATTCAGGTGGTAGATGCATTCTGAGCATTTCCATCCGTCCTGAGAGTTTCATCATTCTTTCTCAATTATTACGGAAGATAAGGGGGTTTCCGTGAGAAGTGAGACACATTGTATAGTACACAGGATTCAATACCTTCATGAGAAAGGCCAACCCCAAAGAGATTGAACGTTATTTGACTGGGAGAGTTCAATCCCCATAAGATATTGATGACACTAATAGAAAGAGATGAAAGAACATTTGTGACGTAGTTGGATATGCCATGGCCGCCATTCTCTATAGACAGTGACGGACTAGCGCACTCCGCACTCTTGGTATATGAGAGTTACAGGTGACAGTTTTGTTCCTCGGTTCGAGTTCGGCTATGTACCCATGTCCAAGTACGTCACTATGACGCATTGATACTATAACATTCTTGTTCTACGGAAATGATGAGATCAAGTAAACACACTCTACTGGGTGTCCACGAAATGTGGCTCGCCCCTATAACTTTTTTGTTTTCGAAGATAATGGAATGAAATTTGGAGGATCGGGTTGAAAGGCATAAAACTGCATTTTTGACATTTAAATCAACTTCACGCAAATTCACCGGAAGTGATATAAACTTTCGATTTTTAAATGGGACACCTGGGATATTTTCAGTTTTTTTGTCTCCCTATTACATTAAGAATACAACCATGTATCATTTGTTACTTTTTGTAACTATTTTTGATTTTTTATTTCAATTTATTTTTTGTTCAAGAGGGCTATGGATACGTTCAAATAACTTGTTTCAGTCCTAAAATGTTTGGAAAAACATAACTTTATTGTTTTCAGTCAAAATTATTCAGCTATGTCAAGAAATTTTTATTACTATTTTTTTTTTCAAATGGCAACATGGTGGCTAATCGGCTTAGAAAAAAAGAGCATTTCAGTACGATGAATTTCATGCCGCACACCATTGTTTTGAACAAATTTTTGATAAAACCTTTGGAAAAATTACGTTATAACTTTTCGAAAATGAAGCACCTGTTGAAAATGAAATAATTAAATTGAAACTACCTATTTACACATCTCTAGGGTTCCAGATGTTCAAAGTGACCTCCATCTTGTTGCTGACAAAGGCGAACTTTTCTTATTGTTGCTCCTACGTTTCTCAACTGTCTTGTTGTAATTCTATGGATTGCTGCCCTTACTTTGGCCTCTAATTCATGTCGTGTGGCAGGAGGTACATTATAAACCTCGTTTTTAATTGATCCCCATAAAAAAATCTAGAGGCGTAAGGTCGGGTGACCTGAAACGTTTTTTAGAAAGAAATAAATAAAGATATTAGGTGAAAACAACCCTATATTACCTCACTTGCCACTTAACTGGACCCATATTTTCAATTCAGTTTTCGTTGTATGTTTCATGAAGATATTCCGTAACTGCCCTCATGTTGTGTGGTGGAGCACCATCTTGTTGATAAAATAATCCAACTCGATATGTTAATGGAACTTCGTCCAAGAAATGTTCAATTTCCTGCATGAGAAACCTTAGATATCTAGCCCCTGTCAGGGGACCGTCAAACATTATAGGGCCCAAAATTCTGTCCCCTAAAATCCCAACCCAACAATTCAAACCGAAACGTTCTTGGAAATTTCCTTTCTCCATCAGGTGTAAATTTGCATATGACCAATATCGCTTATTATTTCTGTTATAATGTCCCAAATTAGTGAAACGGCTTTCGTCAGTATACAGAATTTTGTATGGAAATGTGTCATCCTCCAAATATTTTCCAAAGAACAAATTGCAAAACTCAAATCTTCTTGCATTATCGTTTTGGTACAGGTGCTGGTGTAGTTGATATTTAAATGAATGATATTTATGTTTCTTCATAATGTTAGCTGCAGAAGACTTCGAAATGTCACATTCTCTTGCGATCTCCCTGAGTGACGTATTAATATTTACTTGAATGTATGCCAGAACATCTATTTATTTTTCTTCACTTACAACAAACAAATCGTTTCCATCATTATCAGGCTTATTTGGCATTTTTTGTACCAGTTTTGGAAAATAGTGCCGGGTCGGGTGACGCTGATTAGGATATCTCTGTGCGAAGAGACGAGCAGCATCGGTTGAATTTTGCCTACACTCTCCAAAAACTAATAACATATCAACTTTTTCTGTTCTTGTATAAATATTGTTATTTTCCATGTTTTTCAAACAATAAGGTATACAATAACTACCTAATTGACTTTGTAGAAGAGATGTCAATTAATATGTCGATACATTAATTTTTACAACTTAATAATTTTGTTCCAGTTGTGTTGGTCACAGGCTACTCGATGATTTTAAATCTTATTTTAACCTCAATGAGATTCTTCATTTCAAAAGTTGCAACGTTATTCGTTATATTTTTAGTTTTTTATCAAATGTTCTCTAACAACCTAATGGAGTGCGGTATCAAATTAATCGTATTGAAATGCACTTTTTTCTAACCCGACGAGCCACCATGTTGCCATTTAGAAAAAAATAGTAATGAACATTTTAAAATTCAACTTCACATAGCTGAACCAATTCAACCGAAAACAGTAAAGTTATGTATTTCCAAACATTTTACGACTGAAACTAGTTATTTGAACGTATCATAGCCCTCTTGAATAAAAAATAAACTAAAATAAAAAAATCAAAAATAGTTACAAAAAGTAACAAATGATACATTGTAATCTTAATGTTATATGGAGACAAAAAAAACTGAAAATAAACCAGGTGTCCCATTTAAAAATCGAAAGTTGATGCTACTTCTGGTGAATTCGGAATTTGCATGAAGTTGATTTAAATGTAAAAAAATGCAGTTTTATACCTTAACCCGATCCTCCAAATTTCATTCCATTATCTTCGAAAACAAAAAAGTTATAGGGGCGAGCCACATTCCGTGGACACCCGGTATAGTTAACTTTCTTTTATATGCATAAATTTCAGTTACTAAGGTTTTTCAAATAACAGATGTGATTTTTACTGTAATGTTTTAAAGTTGTCAAAATATACGTTTTCGTTCTGCGTATCATTTTTACAGTAAAACTAAGTAAATAAACACAAATTGTAGTTTCAGTACAAAAGCCGCACAATTCTTGAAAAATGGCGGAGTTATGAATTTTCATATAAATCGCAAAATTTTCCGGTTTTTCTCCGTTACTAATGATCCGATCTGATCGTGAAACATCCCAATTTGTTCGTGTTTCAATTGTCTACAATTCTTCTCATTGGAGCAACCAGATTGCTCTATTAGTTTCAAGTTTATAGGCAAAATATTTTTTTAAATGTTTTCTTGTAATCAAATGTTTATAACAAATTAATAAATGACAGTTGCGAGTCGAATCGAAAACATAACAGGCTTTTGTGTGATGACACAGTTGGTTTCCTACTAGTATTTTTGTAACGAAAATATCCTCCATTGATTGGCCTATTAGAACTTGAAATAAAACCTAACGTTGACCTTTCGCCATTGTTTCAGGAAAACAAAGGAATGGTGACCCCAGCGCCATCTGACCGCACAGCGTCTCCAACAATACGCGTCAATATTCCAACAGTTCCCGATAAGTCACGCAACTCACAGCCAACCAAGATAAGGTTCAAGAGGTGGATTACGGTGCCGTACGGGCTAAATGCATTCCTACTAGTTTTCGGTGAGTGATAACAAGTTTGTTTATTCAATTAATGTTGTCCACAGCTCTCTTTGTGAAAGTTTTATTGATTTGTTTATGTTGTGAAGCAACTTAGTGTTGTGTTTGTTTCTTTGAAGGTGTTATCAAGTGATGTAACTAACTGTATCCTTGAAAACAAGGTGACGTCGGTGACGGAAATGAAATTCACGAATGATCAGTGAGCTGAGCTAACGCGTCGACTGTCTATTTCGTTAGGTATATAATCTACCGGTTATAGTTTAGTAGTTTCATGGCAATCGTGAACGACTGAACCTCCGCCAGATGTCGCTGGATTTTTAACAAAACGTTATTAAAATAGTTTGGCAATCGATTCCCGTTATCTTGGTAACTGATATATATTGCAATTGCATTTTGATAGTATGTTAATAATATAGAATAATAATTAACGAGCATATTATGGTGACTATTATTCACGAGGATGAAGATTACGACACGAGCTGTAGACGAGTGTCGTATATCATCCAAGATAATGATATCCATGATATTTGACTTTGCCCATGACAATTGAAATAATCTAAAATCTAAAATCTTGAATCTTGAATCTTGAATCTTGAATCTTGAATCTTGAATCTTGAATCTTGAATCTTGAATCTTGAATCTTGAATCTTGAATCTTGAATCTTGAATCTTGAATCTTGAATCTTGAATCTTGAATCTTGGATCTTGGATCTTGGACCTTGAATCTTGAATCTTGAATCTTGAATCTTGAATCTTGAATCTTGCATCTTGGATCTTGGATCTTGGATCTTGGATCTTGGATCTTGGATCTTGGATCTTGAATCTTGAATCTTGAATCTTGAACCTTGAACCTTGAACCTTGAACCTTGAACCTTGAATCTTGAATCTTGAATCTTGAATCTTGAATCTTGAATCTTGAATCTTGAATCTTGAATCTTGAATCTTGAATCTTGAATCTTGAATCTTGAATCTTGAATCTTGAATCTTGAATCTTGAATCTTGAATCTTGAATCTTGAATCTTGAATCTTGAATCTTGAATCTTGAATCTTGAATCTTGAATCTTGAATCTTGAATCTTGAATCTTGAATCTTGAATCTTGAATCTTGAATCTTGAATTTCGAATTTCGAATCTCGAATCTCGAATCTCGAATCTTTTGAATCTCTTGAATCTTGAATCTCTTGAATCTTGAATCTTGAATCTTGAATCTTGAATCTTGAATCTTGAATCTTGAATCTTGAATCTTGAATCTTGAATCTTGAATCTTGAATCTTGAATCTTGAATCTTGAATCTTGAATCTTGAATCTTGAATCTTGAATCTTGAATCTTGAATCTTGAATCTTGAATCTTGAATCTTGAATCTTGAATCTTGAATCTTGAATCTTGAATCTTGAATCTTGAATCTTGAATCTTGAATCTTGAATCTTGAATCTTGAATCTTGAATCTTGAATCTTGAATCTTGAATCTTGAATCTTGAATCTTGAATCTTGAATCTTGAATCTTGAATCTTGAATCTTGAATCTTGAATCTTGAATCTTGAATCTTGAATCTTGAATCTTGAATCTTGAATCTTGAATCTTGAATCTTGAATCTTGAATCTTGAATCTTGAATCTTGAATCTTGAATCTTGAATCTTGAATCTTGAATCTTGAATCTTGAATCTTGAATCTTGAATCTTGAATCTTGAATCTTGAATCTTGAATCTTGAATCTTGAGTCCTGAGTCCTGAATCCTGATTGCACAAAATGCCTCTTCTTGTTGTCCATGCTTTTTTCAAATGCTAATCAATTCGTACTTTACAATTACCAACACCAAAACGGTTCACAAAAAAAATCCCCCTTGTATAAAACTGTGTCGAACCAACAAATTGTTGACTAATGAAATACATTTGCTCTGCCTCCACGTTTCACTACACGTTCTGTTTTTTATCGTATTTAGGTAAACGTACAAAATTGACCTACTTCTGGGAAGATTTTCAATCATGGTTGTCACATTGAAGTTTGACAGTGTATTATAATTTGATATCATAATGCTTGAAGAAACACATTCATTATGAATATTTCGTACAATAGTCGTGGACTCAAACATTTTTGAAACATCACAGATCATACAGGTTGACCTGCTAATAGCAGATATTGATTTAAGACGTTGTTATATCCTTGCCATAGAAAACTTTAGATTATTGAAGCTATGTGCATCAATAACTCAACTCCATTCAAAAATATCCTGGTAAAACTGAAAAGGTGTTGATTTCGTATATTTCAAATGAGGCCAATATTCTGTCGAAGAAATAAATAAATATTATACAAATATGTATTGACTTATGTCGGGGCGTGGCGCAGTGGTTAGAGCGTCCGACTTTGGATCGAAAGGTCCGGAGTTCGAGCGTCAGTTGCGGCTGGGATTTTTTAATTTAATTTGACCGATTAAATTATTCAAATCTCGTAGCTGGACTGGGGTGAGTCCTGCACGATTCACTGTTGCGTTCCAATTAACAGTGCTGCTTCTAAGGTGGCGCATGGAGTTAGTAACAAGGCCTACCTAGAACACGTGGCTAATGACCATAGCAGTCGATGCCAAGACACCAAAGAAAAAAAGATTATTGACTTATCACGTGCCTTTGACACCCTCAATTTTTATTTGATATAATCAGAGGCAATATATCACAATGGACTCGTTCGTTTCTACAAGGGAATTTATTGATAATGGGAAAATGGCTTAACTTCTGATGAATATACAATTCGGGAGTTCCCCAAGAAAGTGTATCAGGTCTTATCATCTTTTTATGGTTTATCAACGACTTTCATGAATAGATAAGCGATGGAGAAATATTTTTGTTTGCAGATGATACTTCAATAATAGTATCTAGTCTGGTTATGAAAGAATTAAAGAATTATTAAAAAATTGATGCGAAAAATACCGTTTGATTATAAACGATTAAAAACCGTGGTTGTTCAATTCACAAAATCGCCGACAGAAAGACTCGATACTGAGGAGTTATAAATAAACATAAATAAAGAAACATCGCTTGAAAAAAATTGTAAATCTGTTTATTTTTACTATTTCATTGTGTTCTCAATTCTCCAATTAGGTATTTTTAATATATTTGTGAAACAAGTGCACTAGAACTGACCACTGTTCTTAATTCAATAAGAATTGTGTACATTCATCGTATATTTCATTTGCATGAATGAAGCCTAATACTATTATTATGATGTGGTGAAAATATTTCCAACTCTTTATCAGAACAAGTAAACTTGTTCAGATGCAAATCTAAGTAGAAGTAATTTCTTATTATTAATGCATTTTACAATATACAGGAATTTATAATGTGTTCCAAATGTTTAATTAGAGAATATACAATGTACTGTTGTAAGCAGTTCAATTTTTTGAAGTGGAATATTTCTGTGGAAACAATGGTCCTATTAACGTTTTCGATTATATGACATAGTTTGTATACTTATATATTCATTGGTTCATTCAGGTCTAAAATTGAACTTGTCTCAATTTTGAAATGATGACTATTATACAGGGTGTTTCTTAAGTACGTGTAGAAACTTCAAGAGCATGTTGCTGACGTCGAAATAAGAAAAAAAGTTCCCATAAACACATGTCCGGAAGTTATTCGGTTCTAAGATACAGAGTGTCAAAGTTTAATTATTATATTTGTTTTTTTTGTGAATAAATGCCAAAATATTTGTGATATTCGAGTAAAGTTTGGTATCTGGGATAATTTTTCAATGACAAAATCAAATTTTGTGTTGATTGTGAAAAAACTAATTTCTGATTGAATTTATTTTTAATTAAATAATCTTGTCATTCAAAATCACTTGCATCGATTATTTCAAATCTGAATAACTCGAAAACAGTTGCTCGCAGTGACCTCTATCAAGAATATATTTTTTACACAAACTAAATAACAAATATTCCCAGATACCAAACTTTACCCAAATATCAAAATTATTTTGAAATTATTCACAAAAAATAAAGACAAGAATTCAACTTTGACACTCTGTATCTCAGAAACGAATAACTTGTGGACATATGTTTATAGAAACTTTTTTTCTTATTTTGATGTCAGCAATAAGCTCCTAAATTTTCTACACGTACTTAAGAAACACCCTGTACATTGTTTCGTGCCTTGTCAATCCAATGTTACGAGGTGTCTGAATAATAAAAGTCTATCTTTCATCTATCGGTATACGGTACACTTATTGTGTGACACACGTGGCAATTAAAAAACATTCCGTCATTGTTAATTTTTTGTAATGGTCATCGCATTGTATTTGTCACCATGAAATATAAGTAATAATCAGTATCAGTGTTCACGGTTCCGAGTGGTACCTGTTTTGTTCGTTCCGACAAAAGCATGTATACGGGGGGATGTATACGGGGAGCTTAACATTGATAAAGGTACATCACATAGAATTGCACTTGGGCCCCTTATATTGGTTTCGAGCCTTTCGAGGAGTATTACAGATGAAATAATAATAAAGAAGAAAAAGTTTAGGTTGAAAATTAACGAAACTTCGAATTTTTATAACTAAAGGCTACCCAAGATAAACACAATATATCGGTTTCTTATCAACAATACACTGATAACTTAATACAGATTTTTTAGTACTTCACTAGGTTTAAGGGTGGTTTCCAAAACGAGTCATACTCTATAGAACCTTTTGAGAAATCAACCCAAGACAAAGTCTACAATTGAGAAAAGTCAGGAATTTACGATTTACGAAATTCAATGTAAGGACTGTGATGCAAAATATTATGGAGAGACGGGAAGATCCATGAAAATGAAATACTATAGGAATACTTGAGCATTCTCAACATTTTGTAATGTAGTTGTTTGAAATGGCCTCTTCTCCTTAAGTCTCGTGAATTAGAAGTTCAAATGCTTTTTTACACTACTCTCAAAGTCCCAATGCTTTAAAATTATATTCCTCCTCTCCTTTTCTTCAGGATGTCCGAATGTACAGTTGTGTGCATAAATAAGTCGTACAGCAGTCACAGAATATTGTAAGTCAGACTCTTTAATCTTAATTTTTGAACTTCTTATCGACTTTGACAAGTAGTTTCGAAATTCAAACTATTTTTGTCAGTAACGCGCTTTCAACATTTTTGAGTGCAATTAGTGCAATGCCTCAATTAGTATCGTACCGTGTACGACATTTTTATGCACACAACTGTACCTACCCCTTAGTGAATGGGAAAGTGGAAAATAACCTTGTCGAGTCAAGTCATTTAAAAAAAATGCCAGTAACGTGGTGAAACTAGTCACAATACGGTCGTAACTAACTTCAATTTTAGCTTAGGGTTTTTTCCATTTCCAGAGGAGTCATGTATTGATTCAATTTTCAATTGAGAATGTTTCTCTTTGAAACGGTCGTAAACTTCGAAGATACAACTACTTATTCAGCGCCAAAAAAAACGTCACTTTGAATACCGATTTTAAAATGATTCTTGTTTGGACATCATAGGTTATGTTAGGTTAGGTTAGGATTGAACGTGAGTGGGCCCGTATCAGGCCCTCCACCGCGGCCAATGACCTATTGTGGCTCACCCTATGGTTATATTTCTCTCAGTATATCCAATCTCTTAACGAAATTGAGGAGGGCATTGGAAGAACAATTTACCAGGTTTTCTGGCCAAGCTGTCGTACCGCCAAAAATTGATAATCTGGTTCTCGCTGCAGGACATGTATATAGAATGCGTTCAGCCGTTTCATCATCCTCCATGCATAGCCGGCACTCTGCATCTTGTGCAAGTCCGATTTTATGCATGTCATGTTTGAGTTTGCAGTGGGCCAGTAAGCAAACCTACTATAACTCTGAGATGCGCTCTACTGAGTTCTTGCAGTTTGCCAGAGTCCTGTTTTTCCTTGTCCAAGCAATAAATACTTTGAAATTGGCTAGGCCCGGCTACGCCATTACTCGATTCTTTTATTGTCTGCCCAAGCTGTTTTGACATTCTTGGCAGTGTTATATGCTAAACCGATTACCGGTTCCGGAAGTCTATTCTCGATTTTATGCGAAAACATTTTGCAATCGTTTGGAGTAACAGAGCAATACAAACGCCGCGAGTTGGAGAGAGATACAAAATTGAATTCATATACGTTAAAACTCCAGACCCTCTGGTGCACTGAACGTTGTTCGGCCCCCGCTTTTGCTAGGGCGTCCGCTATTTTGTTTCTTTGTGTGACCAGACTAGGATAACGTTGTTGTTTTGCGCTAGTCAGTTTAAGGTTTAAAATTGGACATGTTGAATTAAAACTTTTTTTTCGTGATCGAACCACCCTGAGTCTGAATCATGAAGCGTTTTAAGGGACTTTTCAGATTATATTACTGTGAAAACTCAGCCCAGCACGAATTCTATCGGTCTTATTCTAAAACAGCTTGTATTCGATAACTTCTTGTTATGACTCACCACAATTGAGGCAAACAGAAAATCGATATTCGCTTGTTTTGAAGGTAGTATGACGTGTCACCGGACAGGCAAATTCTAGACATGCGATACATAGATTTAAACTAATTTCTTATGAATGCAAATTTTCTCTTTTCTCAAGTGAATGAAGGGAAGTAGATCTTCAGTTGGAAACTGAGTCGATAATACCGCATAGTAAAGAAAATTCCGTCATCTTCCTCACAAAATCTGCATTCTCTCTCTTCGACAAATCCAAGTTTCTTGAGGTGTCCTCTCAACTGGCAGTGATCTCTTCTGGCTGTAGTTTCCCACTAGTATCTTGGCCTGCTAGACTACTAGCCCATTTAACAATTTGGGGGGGTCATTTGACCCAGGATGAAACATATTCAGAACGATGCTGCTATATGAAAAAATTACTCTAGGCACTATGCCGTCAATTCTTGGTGGTGCAAATGACTGTAATAATAATAATAATCATTTTTCGTCCGAAGATGTGCTTTTCCGACAAAATATTCTTGTACGGCATTCCTCACGTTGGTAGATTATGAAATAATAATCTAGAACCTATATACTGCCGTACGAAAATAATGGGACCGGATGCCAGAAATTTTTTTCAGTTTCCGAAAATTAAATAAATTCCTGTATTCCGGACCCATTATTTTTGTACGGCATAGGTTCTAGGAGATTATTATCTCATAATCTACCAACGTGAGGAATGCTGTACAAGAATATTTTGTCAGAAGAGCACATCTTCAGATGAGAAATTATTATTATCACAGTCATTTGCACTACCAAGAATTGACGGCATAGTGCCTCGAGTTATTTTGTCATAAAGCAGCATCGTTCTGAATAAGTTTCATCCTGGGTCAAATGACCTCCCCAATTTTATCCATATTGGAATCTTTTGTTGTGTACTTCTTTTTCAAGTTTATGAAGTATTATGCTGGTACTTATTCCAAGGAAGAGTTCAGGTACCAGAAATGGCCTGTTTTGTGCCAGTATATTCGTCTGAAATTTCAATACACTCCACTACAGTCTGTCCCGGAACCCATAGGAGGGTAACAGTGTTGTTTTTACCGAGTTAATTTAGTTTCTCTAGGCACTCCCACACCATTTTGGAGTTTTTAAATTATTAGATAAGATTATATTTTCTTACCTATTTTGATATACAGGGTGTTATTTAAGTAAGTGGCCAAACTTAAAGGGGTGATTCTTTGAGTGATTCTAAGACGAAAAGTTCAAATAAACATAGGTCCGGTAATGCTTCGTTTTCAAGATACAGGGTGTCAAAATTTTTAAAAGAAATCGTTTTTGTCGTAAATATCTTAATAACCCTTCAACCAATTTCATTGAAATTTGGCAGTGTTATTGAAGGTCGTAAAGGGCGAATTTAACCCTAACTATATCAAAATTATCATGTCCAGTGGCGTCCCGGAAGGCACTGTAACCAATATTATGACAGAAAACATGTGCGCCACTGATTTTTTTTGCAATTTTTGTATTTGTTTCACATTGAGCAACTGAAATTACAACTTTTTTATATCTAGAATTTTTTTCGTATCTTGCTTTGTTTTTAAGAAAAAACATAAAAATCACTTCATTGCACATCCCTGTGACAACACAATAAAACATTTCAACTACTAAACCATCAAAAACTGGGGTCTTACTAATATTTTTTCTTATCAATACTCTATTCTAGTCTTAGAATTTTCTATCAAAATTAATGCAATGAAAAAAAAAAATATGTATGTATGAATTGCAGCACTTGCCTTCGGCTCGTGCTGCAAAATGGGCTTATTGTTGTCCATGGACATGCAATAAAGTCATTTTTATTTATGATTAAACAATTAATATTACATGGAAGTCATCTTTTAATTTTTTTCGCTCATATTACCTGTTTTCGATGGAACAAATAATGTTGTTATGTATTACTGCAGTGTTTTTTGAAACTAAAGTAAGAGGGCCATGGAAGGAACAACAAATGTTCAAACAAATTTAACTTCATA
The DNA here is from genome assembly GCA_944452925.2 of Chrysolina oricalcia. Taxonomy (NCBI): domain Eukaryota; kingdom Metazoa; phylum Arthropoda; class Insecta; order Coleoptera; family Chrysomelidae; genus Chrysolina; species Chrysolina oricalcia. The sequence continues at coordinate 11,758,685 of OX101818.2, read as the reverse complement.
ACTGTCACAAATTGAAACGGTACATACGTAATTATTTGATAGTAATTATTTGAAGTGTTTTCAAGAGTTTTGAGATATAAAATTTGTTACTGATATCTGAAAATGGTTCGGTTTACAAACTCGGAAATGGCCGATATGCATTTTGTCTATGGAATGGCCCAAGGCAATTCCAGAGCGGCTAGACGCATTTATCAAGAAAGATATCCTCATCGAAATGTTCCAAATAGGCAAACATTTGTGAGAATACCTGAAAGGCTGTGCGAATCAGGCACCTTTCAAAGGTCGGCTGCTCTTATTGGGAGACCTGCAACGGTAAGAACAGTGGCGCTGGAGGAAGAAGTTTTACATGAAGTTGAGCGTTGCCCCGATACAAGCACACGCAAAATTGCACAACAATTAAACATTTCTCACTTTACTGTATGGAAGATTTTGAAAGAGTACCAACTGTATCCTTACCACATACAGCGTGTTCAAGCTTTATTTCCTGCTGATTTTCCCAAGCGAGTTGTTTATACTACGTGGCTTTTGCAACAACAGGTTGCATCTCCGACATTTTTATCCACTATATTATTTACCGATGAAGCGTGTTTTTCTCACAATTCAATTATGAACTTTCATAACAACCATATCTGGGCAGAAGAAAATCCCCATGCGGTTATAGAAAACAATTATCAACAGCAGTTTTCCGTGAATGTCTGGGTTGGTATTGTTGGCGACTATCTCATTGGACCTCATTTTTTACCCCCGAGATTAAATGGTCAAGAGTATCGTCATTTTTTGGAATTTGTATTACCTGTACTACTAGAAAATGTCCCACTGGCAGTAAGAAGAGCAATGTGGTTCATGCACGATAGGGCTCCACCTCACTTCAGAATAGTAGCACGTCAATTTCTGGATGAAACTTATGGAGAAAACTGGATCGGTCGCGCAGGTCCACAGTCATGGCCGCCCAGGTCACCGGATTTAAATCCCTTGGATTTTTTCCTTTGGGGAAATTTAAAGTCCCTCGTTTATAAAACTCCAGTCAACACTGAAGAAGAATTAATCCAATGAATACGGGATTCATGTGATCAGATAAGACATACGCCGGAAATATTTCAACGTGTTCGGGAATCGATGTTAAGACGAGTTAATGCTTGCATTGAAGTTGAAGGAGGACATTTTGAGCAACTATTGTAAGTTTTGTGTTAGTTATTATTGAATGTATTCTTACAGGAACAAATTGCCTAGGTACCATTTTTGTTTCAGTGTGGTTTTAATAAAGGGTGTTTCTTGTTTGATGTTGCTTTGGTATTTCCGGCGTTACCACTATGCACGCACTGGCCAAATTAATCAAACAATTTTTAAGCATAACAGATTAACCTGTAATCATTAAAAACCCTATAAAAACAATTTTTTATTGTGTTGTGCCAGGGACGTGCAATGAAGTGATTTTTATGTTTTTTCTCAAAAACAAAGCAAGATACGAAAAAAATTCTTGATATAAAAAAGTTGTAATTTCAGTTGCTCAATGTGAAACAAATACAAAAATTGCAAAATAATCATTGGGGCACATGTTTTACGACCTTCAATTACACTGCCAAATTTCAATAAAATCGGTTGAAGGGTTATTAAGATATTTACGACAAAAACAATTTCTTTCAAAAATTTTGGCACCCTGTATCTTGAAAACGAAGCATTACCGGACCTATGTTTATATGAACTTTTCGTCTTAGAATCACTCAAAGAATCACCCCTTTAAGTTTGGCCACGTACTTAAATAACACCCTGTATGTATGATCTGGAAATTTCTATTTACATCGATTATTTTAACTTTCAGTGATTATTGACAAACCTTAATACATGTCTTGTTGTTTCATGGTGTGAATTTCATAACACCTATACTGAGTGTGGTATATTGTGTGGTTTTCCATCCGCACCAAAAGTTCAATTATTACATACAGTGTGAGTGAAAAGGGTGGAATAAATTCGATATAGAGATAAATACAGTTTTATTTGAAAACACCAACAATATGTTCATTGCTAGATTGAAAACATCTTCTGAATAACAAATATTATCTATGTATTGATATTGATGGTTGTAGACTGATGCTCTGCAAGCAAATTGGGTACGTTGTTCCCCACCTTAACTGCCCCCTCAAAGCCAACTTTCAATACACAATTCCCTGATAATTTTGAGCATTTTGAGGTGATCTATGTGTGGAATATCCTTCTTTGTCGGCTGGTATTATCATTATCCCAAATTCTTCGTAGTGGATATTTCGATGGCTTATATTTCCGCCTGGAAGATACTTGAAAGTTTTCCACAGGAAACTACATACATGCGGACCTAAGACTCCTGCCACAGTTATTTAATTCTTTATTAGATCCATACCAGCTTGATTACATGGATTTCTGTACGAAACAAATACATTTGCAGTACTTCATTAACCGAGGAAACAAAAGCAATAGGAACAATATAATAATAATAATCAGAACTGTATAGGTAACTATTATAATTATTACATTTTGCTCAAGAATTATGAGATCAAGATGTGATTTGAAATTTTTTCATAAAATAATGAATTAATGAATTGATTGAATTGATTCGCCAATTTCAACAGAACAGTAAGAAGTGTTCTAGATGTGGAGGCGGCAACAGAAGTATTAAAAAGTGGGTGCGAGTTTCGAGTACGGCGTGAGAGTACATGAAGTAGAAGTAGTTCTAGGATTTGTATTTAATTAACTTACGCAAAAACATAATTCACCTATCCAGATTTTAAATTCCATTCTCAAATGGCTTTTGCCATTCATATCAACAAATGTTGCTCTCCATTACATAAGTATTCATCAATCAGCTCTTTACCACCAATTTCGTAATATTTTAATTTTGAATTCATTGAATAATGGTCCTTTCAATCGAATTCTTCACTCAAGTCACAAAGGCTCACATCAATATAATTCCCTTCCTCCATAGTCGACAAACTATTGACAAACTATTGACAAACTGAACTGGTGCAAGAGTTGTTGATTTCCCTTACCTGATATCTAACTGTTCTGGCAATAGTAGATTGTTCATCTCGAATCAATAAATCGATCATTTTTTCAGTAGAGCCTCTTATTTTCGAAATAATTATTGGCCTATAATTAGGCGTGTCTGTAATTTTTCCTATTTTAAGTAGAGGGTAAACTTTAGAACATTTGAGAATTTTTGGAAATATGCCATTTCTGAAACATTTATTCATAAGATCAACTAATGGGTTTACCATACTCTCTATAAGGTATCATAGATGTAATTGTAAATTTAGGACTTGTTTGTCCTGTATTGCATCTCTTAATAAATAAATAAATAAATAAATAAATACATTTTCCATACTGTGTCTCATACCAAACAAATCCTGTGCATGTGATAGATTCAAATTATTCACCACGTCTATTACTTCATCTGGCGTGATAGGTTAAAAACTATTTAAATGGGCCTCGTTTACCATGTTTAACGGTTCCTGCAGATGATCTGGTATATTTGAATATGATATGGTATCAATAATACTTTCTGCAATGTTAACAAAGTACTCTTTAAAATCTGCTGAAGGTCATTCTGAAACTGTAGTTGATTGCTTATTTAATGTTTTGTTCTGACTGATGATCTGCCATGCTGCTTTCACTTTATGACTTGAGTTTTCAGTAAACTCTGTGTTTGCTGAGTTTTTGATTTCTTGATGTCTAATTTATAGTTTCTTCGGTAAAATTCCGTTAACTGGGCGCTACAAGCTATCGAAACAATTTTTTTTTGGGACTTACGTAGTTTGACCTCCTGAACAAAAAATCCAAATGAATTTTTTGGCGGTCTCAAGTAATTTCGGAGATACGGGCCTTTTTTTGAGTGAATACTGGCATTTTCTAGCACACGTTTCTTCTTCGAAAAACACACTCAAATGCTCCTGATTTTCACCAGCACAATATACACACCCTAATTCACCAGTTCTACACTTTTTTTAATTGAAAACAGTTTTTTATCAACAAATTCTACTTTATTTTAGCAACAACAAAATCAACAAATTCATGCTGTTTTGTTTAGTTGATATCTGTCAGGCTGGTAACAATGGAATTGACGTAAGGGCGAAGCGACATTGCCAGTGTGATTCCAAAAATTTTCAATTCACGTATAACATGGAATATTTTAGTGAATGAGTAAGAAAAATGAGTTGATAACCACAACATTTTTCCATCAACACTTTAACTGCACCTTTGAAACAATGGTACCTATACTGTTTCTAAATGACTAGCAAAATTCAAAGGACGAGACAGATCACGGAAATGTGCGCAAACATAACATGAATACACATGCGCACAAAAAATAATGACCACTTTTCACATAAAATGAACCTACTTCAACGACTATAACTTATCCCGACAGACCCGATCTCATGCAAACCCAACCGAACTTACCCGACTATATACAATACAGTTAGGTTGCGTCTTTTCTATCTGTTTGCGCATGCGCACTTACCAAAAATGAATGTGATCCGACACGTTTATTCAAGTAATTATATTTTCGCAAAATATGCCTCCTAGCTCTGTCTATTTAAAAATATCTTTTGTGCATTCAAAATATTAATACCAAGACTTTTTCCGAATCCTGTTCTCACAACGAAATGGCTTGTTTCATAACATGGTAGCCAGTATCAATGTCTTTCATTGAATCAACAGCGAGTCTTAAAAACTTTACAATACAATGCGACGTTGTCAGATTTCCTAAAATTCCTGAATACTGAATACTCATGAATATATAGTGTTTGTAGTAGTGGATAGTTTTCAGACGTATTGGCGCCCTAGAGACTGGCACTTTTTTCACAAATAATAATAATAATGATAACTACTCATAAACACTCGAAGAGTGAACCATTCTTAGTGAAGATATTCAGCAAGAAATACGTAAGCAAAGCGATCACGCGCATTCCTATTACTACTTTGTAACTTATGTAACTTATCTCTTACTTCTTGGTGAAGATATCTGCGAGACCGACACGAGTGCGCGCATTTCCATTACTACTTTGTCGATTTATGTCAACTTTGAGTAGAAATTTTCATCCCTTGTTACTGAACAAGACCAGAAATACGCGAGCGAAGCGAGCGCGCGCATTCCCATCACTACTTTGTCGATTTCTGTCAACTTTTAATAGAAATCTTCATACCGTATCTGTTAGTGAACAAGACCAGAAATACGCGAGCAAAGCGAGCGCGCTCGCCCGACATTTCGCAAATCTTGTTCACTAACAGATAAGGTATGAAGATTTCTAGTCAAAGTTGACAGAAATCGACAAAGTAGTGATGGGAATGCGCGCGCTCGCCCGACATTTTGCAAATCCGAGCGCGCGGATTTGCAAAATGTCGGGCGAGCGCGCGCATTCCCATCACTACTTTGTCGATTTCTGTCAACTTCGCGCGCGCGGATTCGCAAAATGTCGGGCGAGCGCGCTCGCTTCGCTCACGTATTTCTGGTCTTGTTCACTAACAGATAAGTTATGAAGATTTCTACCCAAAGTTGACAGAAATCGACAAAGTAGGTATGGGGATGCGCGCGCTCGCTTCGCTCGCGTATTTCTGGTGTTGTTCACTAACAGATAAGGTATGAAGATTTCTACTCAAAGTTGACAGAATTCGACAAAGTAGTGATGAGAATGCGCGCGCTCGCTTCGCTCGCGTATTTCTGGTCTTGTTCAGTAACAAGGGATGAAAATGTCTACTCAAAGTTGACAGAAATCGACAAAGTAGTAATGGAAATGCGCGCGCTCGTGTCTGTCTCGCAGATATCTTCACCAAGAAGTGAGAGATAAGTTACAAAGTAGTAATAGGAATGCGCGTGATCGCTTTGCTTACGTATTTCTTGCTGAATATCTTCACTAAGAATAGTTCACTCTTCGAGTGTTTATGAGGAACTATCATTATTATTATTATTTGTGAAAAAAGTGCCAGTCTCTAGGGCGCCAATACTTCTGAAAACTATCCACTACTACAAACACTTCATATTCATGAATATTCAGTATTCAGGAATTTTAGGGAATCTGACAACGTCGCATTGTATTGTAAAGTTTTAAAGACTCGCTGTTGTTGATTCAATGAGAGACATTGATACTGGCTACCTTGTTATGAAACAAGCCATTTCGTTGTGAGAACAGGATTCGGAAAAAGTCTTGGTATTAATATTTTGAATGCACAAAAGATATTTTTAAATAGGAGGCATATTGTGCGAAAAATTAATTACTTGAATAAACGTGTCGGATCACATTCATTTTTGGTAAGTGCGCATGCGCAAACAGATGGAAGAGATGCAACCCAACTGTATTGTATAGTCGGGTAAGTTCGGTTGGGTTTACATGAGATCGGGTCTGTCGGGATAAGTTATAGTCATTGTAGAAGGTTCATTTTAGGTGAAAAGTGCTCATTATTTTTTGTGTGCATGTGTATTCATGTTATGTTTGCGCACATTTCCGTGATCTGTCTCGTCCTTTGAATTTGGCTAGTCATTTACAAACAGTATAAGTACCATTGTTTCAAAGGTGCAGTTAAAGTGTTGATGGGAAAATGTTGTGGTTATCAACTCATTTTTCTTACTCATTCACTAAAATATTCCATGTTATACGTGAATTGAATATTTTTGGAACCACACTGGCAATGTCGCTTCGCCCTTACGTCAATTCCATTGTTACCAACCTGACAGATGTCAACTAAACAAAACAGCATGAATTTGTTGATTTTGTTATTGCTAAAATAAAGTAGAATTTGTTGATAAAAAACTGTTTTCAATGAAAAAATAAAGTGTAAAACTGGTGAATTAGGGTGTGTATATTGTGCTGGTGAAAATCAGGAGGCATTTGAGTGTGTTTTTCGAAGAAGAAACGTGTGCTAGACAATGTCAGTTTTCATTCAGAAAAAGGCCCGTATCTCCGAAATTACTTGAGACCGCCAAAAATTTCATTGGGATTTTTTGTTCAGGAGGTCAAACTACGTAAGTCCCAAAAATTTGTTGATAGCTTGTAGCGCCCGGTTAACGGAATTTTACCGTTTCTTCTAATACTAGCATGAGTGAATCAACTTAGATGCAGAATAATCTCCATCTGGATTTGTGATTTACAAAAAACATGAAAAGTATATTCGTTGCACAAAGATTCATTAGGTGCTGTTTGGATTCCACTTGCAAATAAGTCAGAAAATCAGTTGTTAGAGACCCGCATATCCACAATTCATCATTTCATTACACACAATCATTCATTTCATCTCTGAAACGAATATCTGTGTCACCAACTATGGTGATGACAGCTACAAATGTCATCAGTCTCAAAGTTTCTCCTATTGTACACCACTCTAGATGTGTCAATTTGAATTTTAACCCATTTTTTTTCTCAACACAGGTACCCCTCCATATGCGGGTCAACAGATTTTATGTGTGTAAGTTTTCCATGCCTTTTCCAGGCTTTCAATGCACACAGACCACAATTAATCCTGAGACTAATCCGAGCTTTTTTCTTTCAGTTATCTCCTTGCTGATACTGGCAGAGTACGGCTACATCCCTGGCTACAAACTGGGATTCACCTGCGAAGACCCCAGTATCTCCCACAAATTCACAGGGGAAGTTATCTCGCCGCTAGCCCTAGGCCTAGGGTCCCTCCTTCTCCCCATAGTGGTGTTGTTGGTCACGGAAGTGTTGGCGAATAGGACGTTTAGAAGAATCGACTACCGCACAGTGTGGTACTATTACCGAGAGTGCGCCATAGGCTGTGTCTTGGTACTCACCATCACGCAGATTGCAAAAGTGTTAATAGGGGAGCATAGACCACATTTCCTTGACGTTTGCCAGCCCGATACGGCAAAGGAGTGCGTCGTGGGTACTTTCGTAGAAACTTATACGTGTACGAGTACCAAGTATAATCGTTACTTCGTGATCGACTCGTCGAAGTCGTTTCCTTCAGGACACTCGTCGATATCGTGGTTCATTGGGTTGTTTTCAGCGGTGAGTTTATGTCAATCACTCTACCTGTTATTTTCAGATAAAATTGAAATATGGACCATTAAAAGATGAAATACGTTATACAGGGTGTATCTAAATAACACCGAAAAAATTAAAGGGGTGATTCTGTGATGAAAATTAATGTGAGTGTTTGGTATAAAATTTTTTGAAAAAACCCTCCCCGGAAAAGTTACACCCCTTCGAAAATTAAAAAAAAATTTTTATTTTCCCTGTATATCAAGCTAAAGACACGAAACTTGGTAAACATTATCTGTCAATAAGAGTACACTTTTTGAAATTTTTTCAACCCTGAAGTATGCTTAGAAGGGGTTGATTATTTCAACCCCTAAGATATTTTTCTTACAACTTTTTTTTAGATGAAAATTTTTTCAATAAAAAAGTATGACTGAAAAGCCCAATTCATTGACTAACTTTTTTAACTCCACAAGTTTTTTTGTAAAACTTAAGCATTTATGAGAAAAAAATAAATAAGCTCATGTAAAATAGCATTTTATTAAACAACAGCCAACCAAATTATGATTATGAGACTTCTACAACTAAAAACAAAAGTGAACAAACAATGAACAAAAACCTGTCGAATATCGACAATACAATTATAATAAATGTTGAAAATGACCGCCTTCAGCTTCAATACAAGCATCTACCCTTTTCCTCATAGAATTTCGTATACGATGAAATATTCCTGGAGAATTTCTTATAGTTTCACACCCTGCTACAATGCGGTTTCGCAGATAATCGATATTTTCAACTGGGTTTGTGTATATCAAAGATTTCAGATATCCCCATATGCAAAAATCCAAAGGATTAAGGTCAGGGGAGCGGGCTGGCCAGTTTACAGGTCCTCCTCGACCTATCCACTGATTGGCATACACCTCATTCAGGTGAGTTCTTGCACGTATACTAAAATGAGCTGGTGCACCATCGTGCATAAACCATGAATATTGCCTAATTTGAATGGGAACCTCTTCAAGAATTACAGGTAATTCTTCAAGGAGATGACAATATGCTTCACCATTTAAACGTAGCGGAAGTAAATGGGGACCAATTAAATGATTATTAATAATTACGAGCCACATGTTTAATGAAAATTGATACTGATGATTTCCTTCAAAAAAGCCATGAGGATTTTCGTCAGCCCAAAGGTGATTGTTGTGAAAATTTCTAATACAGTCTCTTGAGAAACTCGCCTCGTCAGTAAATAAAATATTACCTAAGAACTGTGGTCTTGTCCAATCATATTAATAAGCCACTGACAAAAAATCACACGGGGTAAAAAATCTCGAATCATTAACGCCTGCATCCGTTGAAGATGATTGGGATACAACATTTGTTCTTTTAAAATTCTAAAAACAACGGAATGGCTTACATGTAGGACACGAGCTATTCTCCTGGTACTAGTTTCTGGGAATTCTTCAATTGAATTAAGTACGGCTTCTTCTACAGCTGCAGTTCTAACTTCTCTAGTACGACCAGAATCATAACTTCTTTTTTCAAAATTACCACGTTCCCGCAAGCGTGGTGAATAGTTGTGAACGTAGTATGATGGGGTAGTCGCTGTGGGTACTGTTCAGCATAAAGTCTTTGCGCTTCCAATGAATTACCGTTAGCACGACCGTATGTAAAATGCATATCTGCCATTTCCAAATTCGAATATGCATTCATATTTTCAATCAACTAATATTTCCTACAATACACAATCATAAAACTTGTGAAACAATAAGATGGGTGACAGAAAATGACACTACACAATCCTAGTGTCAGTATTAATGTTTTTATGCAAAGCACAGGCCACTAGACTTGACGCAAAATACACTCGCGTTAGCTCATCTTTTTGAAAATGCATTGCATTAAATTTTTTTTCTCGTAAATGCTCAAGTTTAAGAAAAAATTTGTATAGTTAAAAAAGCTATTCAATGAATTGGGCTTTTCAGTCATACTTTTTTAAAGAAAAAATTTTCATCTAAAAAAAAGTTTTAAGAAGAAATATCTTAGGGGTTGAAATAATCAACCCCTTCTAAGCATACTTCAGGGTTTGAAAAATTTCAAAAAGTGTACCCTTATTGACAGATAATTTTTCGTGTCTTTAGCTTGATATACAGGGAAAATAAAAAAGAAAAACCATTTTTTTTTTATTTTCGAAGGGGTGTAACTTTTCCGGGGAGGGTTTTTTCAAAAAATTTTATACCAAACACTCATATTAATTTTCATCACAGAATCACCCCTTTAATTTTTCGGTGTTATTTAGATACACCCTGTATACGGCACATACTCGAGAGTACTAAAGATTATTTTACGCGGCTAATTTCATGATGTTTCTGGGACACCACAAACTGTATTTTTTTCTCGTTCTTTCAAAAGCCTTTTTAAGTACACAACATAACATATTCAAAGCTTCTTCTATAAATCACTCTATATAAAATATTGTTGGAGATGTTCTTGAAACATTACAACAATCATTTTCTCTCGTTTTTTGTCACTGATCGTACAAATTAACATTAGTCAAAAATGCAGAGGACTGGGAGGCGATTTAAAAAAATCATCAAAAAAACTTATTTTGAAAGAAACTCAAAAAATCACAAAGGAACACATATACAAAATAGAAATATTTTCTACATATATAAATTGAATAATTTTTCAAAAATGTAAATATCGCAAACACATCCTCATGGAACTGGAGAACTGTCAGAAATTTGCTTGCATAAATGTTCCATCGCATGTTGTTTCAGCCTTCTCTCTACTCTTTTACTAATACTAATACTTTTACTAATGATTGATATTTGCTGATACATTTTTCTACAAACGTCAAAAAATGACAAGGTTCGCGCATTGACAACAGTATGCGAAGTGGCACTTTTTTTCATTTTCATTCGTTACCATGACACCGTGCGCGAAGTAATGTGCGAAATATATTTCGCACACTGCATGTAAACTATATGGGATTTTCATATTCTAACCTATATGGTCCTCAACTCCTCAATCAAGCAAAAAACAAGAAATCGTTTATTTATTAATGTAGAACAATAATTAAGGCTTTCAAATTGTGAGAGATATTTTTCTGGCTTTATTTGCTTCACACCACTCTTTAAATTGCTGATATGCATTTTCATACTGCCGCCTCGATTTCTCCGGTAAAAGGTTGGAAATTACGGAATTGCCGCATCTATCAAGGTAGGTGGGGTACTGCTTGGTTCATCGTCGCTCGAAATTTCCATTCTTTTACAATAATAAATATCACGCACGAAATTGACGCGAATAAAAAGTCACTCCAAAATAATTATCAAGAACTGTCACTTTGAAATAATTGTCAACAAATGCCATTTTATTTCCATAGTTACAGTAATTACTTGATTTGGAAAAATTATTTAAGCCAGTTCAATACTATTTTTCATAGTTATTACTTATTTTAGAACAATATTTTTGACGTTTGTAGAAAAAAATTTGTTTGCATCTCATGCGCGAAATACTTTGGTAATCTCGACTATTTTTTTTAACTCGGCTAGCATTTCGCGCACTAGATACAAAAATAACTATTTGAATCCTGAAACTTTCTGATGTGACAGGTGTGAATGGGATCAGTCTGTAAGCTTTGTCTGGTTTAAGTGAATTTAAACAAATTTGTGGATACACTCTCATTAAAAAAAGTGATACATTATGTTTGACTGATCACTTTACATAATAATTATGATGATTTAAGGTGCATTTAGTCAACATCATTTTAAAATTGTGCTTAAATATATGTTAAAAACGAAAGTTGAATCTGTTAAATCAAATGGCACCATTTATACAACAATATTAAGTTTATGCTAAAAACATGTCACTTTGAAAATCCCAAATTTATAAAAATATTACTTTTACGACAAAAATATTGTCCATAATTCACGTGTATCTAAAGTTTCATGTCATAAAATGTACCTATCATTCAAATGTATGACTAAATCTAAAACTCGTGTAATATTAGGTCTCATACAAAATTATTTTCAAAGTTATGTTTATGTCAGGCTTGTGCTAAAGTTACGTTTATGTTGACTAAGGCTGGATTCCCACAGATCCGATGTCCGATGATCCGATGGTACGAAAATGTTCTGATTGGTTGAATTGGTAGGTGTGACAACAAATCAACCAATCAGGACATTTTTCCAACCAATCAGAACATTTTCGTACCATCGTATCATCGGACGTCGGATCTGGGGGAATTCAGCCTAAGGCTGTGTCAAGTCACCGGTCGGACAAGGCACGCGCGTTCAGTATGAAGTATGACGATGAGTCGGACCGATCAGATGAATGAAAATATTGGTCACATTACATACAGTTCTAATTAGGTCGTCAAGTCAACCAAATGACCGCGCTGGTCTAATCATATTGGTCAGACCGGAGACTTGACTCAGCCTAAATGCACCTTTAAGAAGTCAGAACCGGTATATGTTTTTGAGGTTATATATTTTGTGAATGTCGACAAATCAGTCCTTACTTTGCTGTCCTGATCAACTTAATTACTGAGGGCGGGTATTATAAAACTATTTTGACAGTAACTAGAAGTTAACTTGTGGAATGATGTCAAATGTTATGGTTACCTTCAAAATATTGGAGGTAACTTTATCAGGTGGAAATGGTTGGAGTTAACTTTGTAAAAAACGGTTGATTTCGACAGTACTTGTGTCGATAATTTAGCGTACAACCTCAATTGTATTGTTTTTTTCGCAATAATGTTGGCAAATGATATTCGACGATATTTCAGAGGAACTTTTAACCTACAATGAAGAATATGCTGAGAATATTGTTGCAGGCTCTCGGGCGACAAGGATATTCAGGAATCGGTTAAACCATTTTGCCTTGTGGAGCGAAACAGAAATTGAAAACCGATTTCAATCAATAAGAAAGACTACGCTTGTTAATGAGGTACATATTGAAGCAAATTTACAAAGACCAACTTATAGTCCATGTTGTACCCAGATAACACACGGATATACAATGGACGTCCAAAGGATGTCCACAATGGACATAACGAATATCCATTGGACGTCCGTTCATGTCCAGAAGGATATCCTATGGATATCCAATATCTACGGATATCCATATGCAATTGGACGTCCATTGGATGTCCAATGTGTACTAAGGATGGATATACATTGGACCAAAATGGACATTCACTGGACATGATAAATATAGCATGGACTTCTGATGGACCAAAATTGGACTTCTGATGGACCTAAATTGGACTTAATGGACCTAAATTGGACTTCTTATGGACCTCTAATGGGTCTACATTGGACCTCTGATGGACCTGTAATGGTATGAAATGGACATGAACTGGATATATTGAATTCGATACAAATATTTCAATGGCGTATTCCTGGGGTCAAAATTTAGAAACTGAATTCAGTTTCTGAATTCCATCAGGAATTTGTGCAAGATATGTTGCATTGCCTGAAAAACAATCAATAATGAGTTGAGTATTTTAAACAAAAATATGTTTTCAGAATTTTATGAGTTGAAAATCCATTTTTGTGCAATGGACAACAACAACAGGACAGTCAATCACCACTTCGAATGGATGGGGTAGCACTGAATTCCTATTTTACTCTTCTATAATATTTCGAGAAAATTTTATTCCTCCAGTTTTATTTTGCACCTTATCTTTACTCAAACACCCTTCACCTTGGATTCAAACGACAATCAGTTTCAAAGCCTCTCAATCCCCCAGGAATTTGCAATCAGTTACTGTTACTTCAGCGAGACTTTACCTGATATGAATACTGTGAGTCAAAATGAGTATTGAATAGTCAACCAAGTGAACGTGAACACTGTAATGAATAAAGCACCTCCGAGGGCTCCGAGCACCATACGATACGAATTTAATCCCAAACAATTAAAAATTGTCTGTTTGTTTCTTCCTCTTGCAACTAGCGTCAAGCGTCATTCTCATTTGCATGTTCATATTTGTCATTGTCTGCATTACCGATTTCGGTAGTTGCCAACTGAGACAGGGACATTGGTACCAACATATGCGCACTTGGTCCGGGCGAAGGATGTACAATGGACGTCCAAAGGACATCCCTTTTTTAATCTGGATTTTCAGTCAATTTGGACAAGAAATGAATGTCCATTGGATGTCCCCAAACGGGTAGCCATTGTACTAGCAGAAATGGACATCCAGTGGATATCCATTTAACGTCCATGTCCACAAGGACCAATTATGGACATGAAATGGATATCCATAGGATATCCTGTGTTTACTGGGTACTTCATTAGTACCTGATTACTGTAGGATTATAATTTTTTTAATTTTCAGAAATTTTTCTCTGTTGCCAGTGACAAAAGTGGTAATTATACTCAGATTGTATGCTACAGGTTAAATCTTAGAGATTTTGGGTGTATCCACAAGCCTACTCTGCTGGCAGTATCATTATTTATTATGTTAGACGGGAAATTGTCAAAATTTCTAGGTTACCTTTATGCCATCTTCTTTTTATTTTAGAAATGGGACTTTCGAATCACTGCCATTTCAAAACTAAAGTTTACTTGATTGTTGTTATCCGGCCCTAGATATAATATGATATTGACTTGGCTAGACGTTTCACTTCACTCTAAATACACTACTTATTACTTTTGCGAGAAACAGAATGGGGAGAATAAAGTGAAAACTAGGAACCATACTCTCCGTCAACTCTATAAAGATATCACTGAGATCACATGCTCACATTTGCGATTGCGCGAGCGATAGATATATTCTCGGTGTACTTATCAAAAATTAACTATATTATGACAAGTGAAAATATCCACAAGATAACATTTTGTGCACATCACCGATACATCACTGAGGGCATTAAAAAAACGCCACAAAAGAACAAAAATTAAAAATTGAATATCCATTAGAGACCTGTTTGGGAAGTAGTACCTAGGTACATATATTACTTCTAAAAGAAACATCTGCGAGCCTACATTTTCGAAACATCTCAAAACCTCCCGGGGATGTTTGTGCTTGCTGGGTAGATGACTTTTGATCAAATATCTCAATTTCATCATCCACAACTGTCTTTCTGATGGAATATTTCCATATGTGTCCATAATTGCAGTACCTCATTTCTGTTTGTGGCTCAGCTAAAATTTCTATTATTAAACCACTACAAACTTTGCAAAACAAAGCTATAAAATGCATATACAAATTTCCCTTCTGGGAACTTTCAAAAAATTATATAAACCTAATAACTTACTAAATCTTCGTTCATTATATGAATTTAAAATTTCAATTTTCATCCACTATGTTGATTCAGGAAAAAAACATTCGGATCTTACTTTTGATCATATTTTGAATATCCATTACCGTATAACAAGAAATGTAAATAAAATAAACGCATTATGTTTCAAATCAAACTTTGGAAAACGAGATAATTGAGATATATAAAAAAATACCTCAGGCATTAAAATAAATTAGGACTAAAACTAAATTCAAAAACGAAATTAAAAAATGTATACTTAACAGATAACTTCCTATAATATAACAATGATTCATCTTTGACTGTTTTGTTTCTTTTTGATTGATATTTATTCACATTTCACAGATTATCTGTATCATTCCTTTTTTAATAATTGTTTGATTTCTTAATCAATTTCATATGTAGGTACCTATTGTCGTTATACAATTTATGTAAAAATTTAATACCTCTATAAAAAGAAATGTTTCTTGGGATCAATAAATAAATGAATAAATGACGGAAATTATTGTCCATAAGAGTTCTAAAGTACTTGCAGTCCATAAAAAATGTGATGAACAACTACCTGATACAAATACAATTTAACCAACAATAGTAGTAAGTAATAGAAAATGCGATTTCGATACAATTTACTGACTATGGGAAAACTCAATTTGTTTGATGCTCATCAATTTGTAATTAGAAAAAAGAAAAATACTGTGGATGCGGAAAACAGATTAGCTAACATGTTCAGCAGTATTTAATGGCATGTCGAAAGCTTTTATTGTGACAACCACTGTCTCTAGGAATATAATCCAATCCTACCTCGAGAACAGAACCCAGAGGATTCATAAGTCATGAACATGCTATTGAAAGTGGCTTGCCTCAGGGATCCATACTGGGGCCTTCATTGTTTTTATTTTATACTAATGATCTACCGACACATATGTTGTTGAAACGTGAATTGTTGACCGTATTATATGCTGATGTTACATCTTTCTCTGTTCCCATCATGTCCTATGGAATACTGTGTTGGGAAAACGCTAGTTCTACATACTGACAACAAGTGCTTACATTACAAAAAGCAGCTCTTCGAATCATTGTAAAAGATGGTTATATTGAATACTCTGAATTTTTGCTTCAAAATTTAGGTATTATGAAAATATTCTCCCACACTCGTTGAAATAAAAACTTACCGACATTCTCATTTCACTAAAATACTCTACTCAACTGAGCTACTACTTTAAATGGTTCTGGAACCGTTCCAACTCAGAAACAAAACATGTATTTAATATCTATCGTATGTAGTGACATTTGCAACTTGCAATTTTTATTTTTTACTGAAGAAAGTATTTAAAATAGTGTTTAGTAATTTCAAGTGGATTGAATTGAATTTAATTTTATTGCAATTTAATAGAATGGTGAAATAGGACCAGGGTAACTCTGCCGGGTCGTAACCAAGTAGTTTGTATGGATTTTAGAAAAGTTGTGCAGTATAAAGAATACTTTGGAAAAATCAATCACCAGCCTTCAGTTTTTAATCAGGCAGGTTACATTACTTGAAATAATAATTGCTTTAATGATAATATCGGAAATGGGATACCGAACGCCTGTGTTCATTCAATGAGACCAAATAGTATGTTTCCCTTTACCACACAAGTATTTTCACTCCTAGATCCTCATTCCGATAATCAAGTTACCTTCATCCGTAGGAATACTGAACGGTTTACTGTAAACGGGAAAATATTATTTGTTCTAATAAAATGATAATAATTTTAAAAATTACAGTAAAATTTCAAAATTAAAAAAATCTTAATGGATGTCTCTCTTGTTTTTCAGTACATCATCCAAACGAGGCTACCAACGATAGAGACAGGAGGATTATTGAAGCCGTTCCTGATAGCAGTATGTCTCACATGGTCCCTAGTTTGCTCGCTGACTCGAATATCCGACAGACGGCACCACTGGTGGGATGTCTTAGCCGGAACCACTCTCGGAGTGATGGGTGCCGTATACACCATCACCATGGTACATAAAAAGATGCAGAGAGCTGACAGTATTACGAAAGAGTGTTCATCTACGACGACTTTGCTGGATGTTAAGTTGGATGTCAAAAACAAAGAAGCGACTAGTGTTATTATATAGATCTTGTTGAGTGTTCAAACTTCAGTGAATTACTTCATTCGTTTTATCAGCGTGACAGAACCGAGATGAGGTAACGCGAGTTTTGTCCTCAGATGTGATCAATCTGGTAGAAGCTGATGATGGTTTGAGCAAACGCCTTTAGCCCTCTTGTGAATTGGTTATGGCGTCATTTACGAAAGACCAATGATTGATATCGTTTGGGGTGGCAGGTCTGATACATCTGGGTAAAAACTCTGTTTCAGGCACCGAACTGCTTTTCTTCAGACTTGTTGAAACCAAAATATTTATTGTAATGATAGTTACGAGAGATGGGATTAGTTTAAGAATCATTATTGTAATGGCTGCTCAGAATCGAGGACAGTAGTTATCAAACATCGTTTTAAATATATGGAATGTGAGTTGAGTTGTAGTTCTTATTTTCAAGTTTACGATTCATACAGTGACGGCAGATTTTTTAATCGAAATGGAAAGTATTAAAAAAATATATATTAAAATTCGAACTTAGAACACGCATCATCTACATTTTGACTGCATCATTTAATGAAAAAGGAATATCAAATATAACATGGATACAGATCTGTGTTAAAAAATACAATTTTGCCATTTAGGGGAGAAGCTTAGTGGCATACATGATGACCACAAGGTTTCGTTCTCCTCCTAAATTTTCTATATGTATATGAACACACAGGTTTCAAATTTGACAAATAGTACTTGAATATATTTATTTCGATGGGGATATACAACTTCCGATCCTTGTGGAATTGCACCTCTCATATTCATCAACAATTATTGAAAATTGCCTCAAAACAGGAAGGTACCCTTGAGAATTTTCTTAGGATTGTTGGAAAATAAGGAAACTGCAACTATATGGAAGCCTCAATGTTCAACTGTATTTATGTCAATCAGTTGTGATGGACTCAAATCAGATATTCGTATAGCCAACTTTGTTCGATTCAGAAATTAACTGTATCTCCCTCGGAGGTATCTCTGCTGTCTTTCAAACGATCTCAAATTTCGGAAAATATTCGAAACTCCTTTGGGTCTTTTGGCTGGGTCATTTGAATAAAAGTTTGGGTTTCTTCTGGTAAAACCAGCATTCTCAGTTTTGGCGTCAAAATAATATAACAGTATCCTGTTGCGAAAAATTTGAAACCTGTAACTTCTAAAAACTATATGTGATTTGGAGGGTGTACTGGACTCCGTGTTCACGAGGTATAACTACATTGAGAAACGTTGTTAGGCCCAACTGCAAACTCTCAGCATCAGAAATGTTTTATATCGTTTTGAACAATTTAAAGTCCTCAAGGAATATTAGAAAAGAGCCACTGCTAAATACATTAACAAAGAGATTGAGATACCCGGGGAGCACCCGAGGGCTCTTGAATTGGTGGATAGATTGAGCGCCTGTATTATTTGACATACGGGACTCTACCAATGAGATAGCTCCAGGTTCACTGTAGAACGTGCCATTCTAACGCAAACTTGAGAACAAATTTGAGAAATACTGAATTGAAACATTGTCCTATTCATGTTCAAAAATCTGCCGGTCAGTGTATGCCTTTGAATTTAATATTTTTGAAAGAGAAACTGATTATTTTGATTTTCTGGTAAAATGAGTCGCCGGAAGGATTTTTTTCTCTGATAGTGACATTCAGAATGTATTTATACCTAGTGGATTTTTTGTATATTCCTGATTCCTATGGAGTCAAAGATTGATTAGTACAATATGGGTATGAGCATTATATTGTTATTATCGATGTAATTATTATGCTTATTAGGTATCGATTTGAGTTTCTGCACTAGCATCATGAATATTTTCTCACCTACGTTCCCTCCTGATTTTTCGATTGTATCATATATAATCAGATTTGTTATTCATATTGTACGAATAAGATCTTGTATAAGTTGACCAGCTGAATAATTTTAACTCAGAGATTCATTTGAAAATAGAGAAATAAGGGAACAATCGAAAGATCTGAAGGTTACTTCACTCCTTTTGAAATTCAGTCAAATTTTCAAATCACACATTCAAGATAGAAGTCATTCATCATCATTAAGTTTTATATTTATTCAATTCGAATTGTTAATGTGAATATGTATTTGGATGTTTCTTCGGTATATTGTTTTGTTTGTTTCCTAGTATTAATACAACATTTTGTAAATATTTTCAATGGTCTTCAGTACATGCCATAACTTTATCGAATGGCTATTGTAAAGATCATCAAACATTTTGTTGAATAGCTTACATTTTGCATCGTTCAGTCTTGTGTTTCAGTTGGGCTTCAATAATAGCCATAGCTCCATCGACTGGCTTTTGTGAAGATCATCACACATTTAGTTCAGTAGCTCATATTCTGTAACGCTCTTTTTGTTGTCAAGCAGACTTTAGTGGTATATGTTTTCAGTTGATTCAATGTTGCTATGGTGCTAGGGAGTTGGCCTTTCACCTAGACTACCCTGCCACCAAGATACCAGTGCTTCGGAATTCAATCTCACAAATTAAAAGTAAATATCAATGAGAGCACAATATTCCTTCACGCCGTGCCTTCGTAGTCAGAATAATATACAATCAGCGCAAGAAAATCATTCATATCAACTCTGCACAGAGAACAATTACATCTATGTTCAGAAGAAAATTGCCAATTACTTTTTATTCAATACCTCAAAAATGAAAATTTTAAGGTCAATATTAGAACTATTACCTTGGATATGTTATCAGAGAATGAACAGCTTGGTTAAGAGGTCGAGACTATACTATGCTATGCATTTTTGAACGAGGCAGAACAATTGAGAATCAGAACAAGCAGAAAGAGTCATTAATTTAATAAGTTGAATCGAATAAAATCCCGAAACGAAGATCCGTTTCGACCGTATTCATATTTTTGATTATTATATATTTTGCCATTTTCATCATTAGGAACGTAGGAAAATATTTTAAATTATATTTTTTGGGTCATTCTTTCTTCATTCATACCAAAATTATATTATCGGAGTATCGAAGAAGCTACAAATAGATAAAAAATTTATCACTGAATTTTTCGTAATTTTGAATTCAGAATCATACCTCCAAGAATGTGGTTACTTATTTCCATTTCCTCAGAATATCAGATTTCCGTGTTTAACTGTAGAGTTGATTATTTCAATTCAAGTAAAATGGACTTCAAGTTTCAAGAATGGAGGTGTTTTCAACCGTGTGGTCTACTAGTCTAAACAACAAAACAGTTCCATTGTGTTCTTATACTGTCTCCACCAAAAATTGTAATATTATTACGATCTTATGATTGTAAACATCATTTGTAACAATATTTTTTAAAGCATTCTATAAAAACTATGATAAAAATCATAAAACTAGTCTTTATTTTTCTGTACGAGTATGATATTATAATAGGCAGGCCAGACTTCAAAAGGCAAAACGAATATTTCATTATTTTCGACAAATTTAAATCGCATTTCCGTTTGATGTACGTTTAGATTGAGAGTTTGAATTTCTTTGGGTGGATTTTTCATGAAAGATTTGCTGGAAGATTTTAAATCACAACAAATTCACCTACCCTCAATTACCGTTTGTTTCATCACATTTAGCTGGGTAACAAATAGATGAGAATTAATCATTTCCATCTTCATTTGACTTGGGACTAGGTAGATACGTTTTTTCCAGTAACTTCCTAACTTATTGAGAAAAATCTGATGATTTGCCTATTCTCGACTTCCAATTCTTTCAAAATTTGTCACTATAATCGGTGAGAACGATCAAAAAGAAGTAAAGTTAACCAAATCTTTTTGGTATGGTCAAAGCAAGTCTAAAAAGCTTATGTTTTCAGCTCTATTTCTGAAGTGTCCAATTATAGACATTGGAAATATTAAATTTTGCTTTGTAGCTGATTTTTAAATGAGATCAGCAGAAATTATTCTATGCGGAAATCTGCAGTTTGTTTATATTTGTTAAATTCTCAGTTTGAAGAATACTCAGATAATCGATATTGAGGATCATTGAAAAGAAATCTTTTGGTTTGTCAAGGAAATACAATAAGTGCGTGTATATTGTGATTGTTGAACAGATTAGTGTTAATAAGAACACAAATTTATTAAAAAAATATTTTTATAACTTGTATGTTTTATTCTAACATTCTTCCAGGATATCCTCCAAAGTATCATTTGCCCGATATAGGATAACGTGTAGTTAGACGCCCACTCGATATTTTCTCAATATCATGCATCCTAAACAATTTGGTGTCCATGGACAGCGTCACTTTTGATATTCTTCAGAGTGATATTCTACAAAATATGTACTTATATAAAAATCAGCCATATAAATTTAAGTTAAGCAACTCTTATTTTTAGTTACCTGTCTCACCCGGTACCTGCCCAGGTGTAACAGAGCGAAATCCACAAGCGCACAGGTACTGAATGTACTCGAGATACTGCTCAGAACCTAAGACTTCATCTTTTTGAAAAAAAGTTATGTCTGGAGGCCCTGGGATCTTACTTATAAGGAAATCTTAACAAAATCTTTTATTTGTTAAAATTTTGTTTTCAAGTCAAATTTATTTTCAAACCAAAATCCTCCCAGAGTCGATGCTGTTTCCAACCGAGATGGCTGACTCTAATGTGCCTCGTCTAGCTGGGTTTAAAAAAAAAATAGTCGGAGACGAGATTTGAACCCGGTGATCCGGGGTAGATGCCCGCTTCACTGTCCACAAATCCACCAGGCGTTACATAAATATATCTGTAGACTGGCGATTCAACTGAAGTAAGTAACGGTTTTACGTATTTTGATTCCCTAAAATCTGAAAAATGGTCATCTGGCCAAGCTATCAGGGGGTCTATTCTCGAGTATCAACGTATACGAATTCAATGTTGTATATCTTTCAAATGCGCGGTGTTTGTATCGCTCTATGTTACTTCAAACGTTTGAAAATGATTTCGCATTTCGAGAATATGCACCCAGTTAGGCATGCGATCATAATACATAGTAACACTACTCAATCGTACATATTTCGTTCCTTTAAAAATAAGTGACGTCTGGCGGCCCTGGGATCTTGGAATAATAGTAAAATCATTGTTTAAATAGAAGTAAGATAGTCAATGCCTGTGGAATCAGCACTGGACCCAAACGCGAGTGTCATCTAGCGTGATTAGTTACAAGCATGAAGATTTGAAGTCATTTTAATGCAGGTTCCTTTAAAAAAACCTTATTTTAATGCTGTACCATTGTTTCAATCAAGTTACGGCATGACTTGGAGGCCAGACCACTGAAGTTACGACATGACTTGGATGCGAGATCACTGTC
Source organism: Chrysolina oricalcia (assembly GCA_944452925.2). NCBI lineage: Eukaryota > Metazoa > Arthropoda > Insecta > Coleoptera > Chrysomelidae > Chrysolina > Chrysolina oricalcia. Next base: position 11,736,051 of record OX101818.2, on the reverse strand, counting down.
GCCATCTACATGTCGCATCCATTTGATTCCAATAATAATCCCATAAGGTCGGCTATCTTACTTCTATATAAACAATGGTAACAGTAAAGTCAAGGTATTAGCTTGACAGAGACTATGCTGAGTTTTGGAACAGCGTTCGATCTTATGACGTAGGATAGCGAGCGACCGAACCTTTAATCGCTTTTCGTTGTTTCATCATGGAAGGTTTTTTCGTTATCTTTATATAAATATATCTGGCATCTTTGTAGCTGCATATCGTTTCTTTTTGAACGACCTAAACCGAGTTGTTTCCCACAAGCTAGATTTTTACCGGGCTTTCCACATCAGCAATTTCTGAAGAAAACATCTTTGGATTCAGGGAGTTATATCTCTGATTCGCCTAAAGGGTACTTCGAAAATTATGTATCTACGTCAATACACACATTGTATGTCACTCAACAGAGTTCTATCACCATTCTTGAATTTATAGAAATATATTTTATTACATAAAAGCAGAAACAAAAATAATTTGAAAATTTCTATAACCTACTATAGTTCTGAAGTTTAAAATAATTTAACAATTGAATGAAAAATATGACAGAATAACTGTCAGAGTACTCTTCGACCCTGCTCTTTGGTAGGGTACGCTGACTAAACTCTGGGGTGACCAGACTAGTTATGGAACGTTTGACAAGCGTAAAATTATTCGTCAGAGGAAGTTTCGGAACAGTGAGAGTAGGCTCCGGGTAAGATAGTAAGGTTTCGGAACACAACCCATGACATCACGATTATTAGACAGAAATGATGACAACTACTGTCAATGCGAGAATAAAGTATACATCTTCTCAATATAGCAAGTTTTACAATCTGGACCTTGATTGGTAAATAAAGTGTCCCTTGCGAAATATCTTTTGATTCTTTACGGTTTAAAATTACGCATTGACCAGTAAACAAAATGGCCGACGGAGTCAAAAAGGTGTATACACAAGAGGAGATAAAAAGGATTGCACCCGGCTACAGAGGTAAGCCACAAAACTTCGACCCCAGCAAGTGTGGAAAGAAGCGTGAACCGCCACCAAAGCTGAAAAAAGTGCAAAGCTCAGTGATTCCACAACCAACGCATCCAGGGTTAAAACTCACCAACCAGCGGCGTGAGGATCTCATTACCGAAGCCCTATTCGGAGTAGGTGTGACGGTAATGGAGATTCCACCAAGTCACCAATGACTCGAATGTTTCTAAAATGGCCCGCCGGAGAATTTGTACTCAGGATTCAGATTGAAACAGGATTGATAAGTTTATTGTTAATATTATTTGAGTGGTTACTTCGTAGAGATAAAGCTTCATGCAAGAGTTAATACTTTATTTTCAACTGACATCCGTTCCTCGACCAACTGTCGATTTTGTCACATCTTACATTTCTCCAATTCCTAGATTACATCAAGCAATAGAGGCATCTTGCAATAGAGCACAAAATGAGTGAGTTTTTACAAAAAATACTTGTAGGAAACCGACTATGCCATCACTTGGAATACAGTCCGTGGTTATTTACTGTTATGTTTTTGATTCGCAACTGTCATTTATTAATTTGTTATTTATATTTAAATAATATATAATAATAATGGAGTTATTACAAAGAACTGAGAAATTTTACTACTGGTGCACTACTTTCACGTAAAAACTCAAAATCTACTTGGATATGAACGCTCTTCGATAGCTTGTTCTGCTACGGAAAACAAACATGTCTGAAATACTATTCAACTTGAAAGATAAAGATCTTATAAATAACCATTTTATAAATATTCCACAGTTAGTACCATCGGAATCACAGCTGTTACTTCTCGAAAATTATAAAAAGGATCCTATCACAGATTTTTCATTCACATTCTCACTTGTTTCTGAAGAGACGGTGAGAAAGTACATTCATGGTATCAAAAGCAATGCTACAGGTACAGATAAGATATACCTACGTATGCTCTGTTTGGTAGGTGACCACGTTTTCAAACATATCACACATATAATAAATTCCATTTCAACTACTGGAGTATTTCCTAATGCCTGGAAAGAAGCCTTGGTCATTCCCCGGCACAAATGTAACACACCATTAGACCTGTCAGATCTGCGTCCCATTAGCATTCTACCTGCCCTATCCAAGATCGTCGAAAAAGCATTGAAAGAACAAATAACAGACTTTGCTTATGGAAATAACATCATAACTTCAGTACAGTCCGGCTTCAGACAACAGCACAGTACCACTACCGCTCTGCTCCATATTTCGGACGATATTTTCAGAGCTACTGATCCGCCACTTTTCAAGAAGTAGGATTGGCCTTTCTCACGAGAGTATTGAATCAGGTGTACTTTATATGTGCACAGGCGCTGTTGAATCGTTACTTTTGGCACAATTGACATTTTTTTTTTGAATGATCGTGCAGCGTGCCTGGATGCTCTAGTGATAGCCCGATTTCTATTCGTCAAACAGATTATTAAAGTGGAAGTATAGTACTACAATGTTTTGCGCTACAATGGTGTGAAATGGGTGAAAAATGCTTGCAAACATGACTGAAAACGGCCAATCCTGCGTTTGCTGCCGAGTGGCAGGAGAGTCCGGAAGATGAGGGGAATTCTTCTAATGAACGAGTTACGGGGTAAAACGCTTTCCCTCATCTCCCGCTCTCTCCTTCCAGTCGACCGCTTCCACCAGCTCGGCCGTTTTCAGTCATGTTTGCAAGCATTTTCCACAAATTTCGCAACATTTTAGCGCAAAATGAGAATGTGTGACGTCACGCCACATGAACGAGGCGACTGGTATTCGCAGTGCTTACAAATTTATCAGTGTACAATCACTTGCGCCGTTCGTGTTGTGTATTGTTCATTACACGATGGCTGAAATTAAAAATAATGTCCTACAAATTGTGTCTATGTGTAAAAGCACGACAATTAAAAACCCCAATGAAATGTTGTTTCATGTACCAAATGATATGAAAAAATGGAAGAAGTGGTGCAAACTGATGAGGCGTGACTCAATTGAACCTAAAAGTACTACATTCGTGTGCCTTGGCGCGGCTAAGGATCTAATACATGATTATTTGTGGTGTGGCGATCTCAGACATGTGGCGTGACGTCACAGACGAGTCGGAGACCAAAGACGTTCCGCGCTAAAATACGTAAATATAAATAATTCATATCTCAGTCATTTATTGATGGATTAAAAAAAACACTGATTCACTAGTTCTGATCTATATTTTAATTCAAATATATTATTTTCAACATCTATAAACTAGTCCATTGGAGTACCGCGATAACGTTGAACGCCATTTGTAGAACAATGTGGATGTTACATCATATAAATATCAACTGAGCAACAGTAAAGCTGGTTGGTAACCATTTTTGATGACTTCGTTATCGATATGTGTTAGGAGGAAGGGACTCTTTGCTCAAATCATATATTTTATAGGACAAATATCTTGAGATTTAACAAAGGTAAAACCCAGTTAGTAAAACATTTTGAGAATCGTGAAGTCGACATATTTCATCCCAGCTACCACTGTTAGCTAGGGTCAGTACGCCAGTAATTGACAGGTTAAGAGTTTTCTTTCACAAAACAGGTTATAGTAATTAAACCGTCAACTTTTCATGAAAATAAAAATACCTAGAAGAAGAACCAAGTTTTGGCATTCTAAATATCGTATACATTATTATAAAAAACGTGAAGTTTTGTGAAAAAAAAAGAATAATAAAAGTCATAAATCACTAGTAATTGACCAGATAGAACCAGTATTTGACCGCAGTTACACCCAGTGGTTGACCACTTGATAAAATGAAATAAATCAAGTTTGTATCATTTTTGTATTCCTCCACTTCAGAATCAGCATTGAATTTTTGTTTTTCAGTTTCATTGTTATTTTCTTGTATTTCAGTTTCAGCCTCAGTTACCTCTTCGGCTGTTTCATTGGTTGCATTTTCTAATTCTGTCAATATTTTTTTCTTTTTCGTTTTTTCCTTGGCACCTTTTATTCAATTTCCTCCAAACAGCATATAACTCTCTTGCTGACTCATCGCCGACCCATTCCCCCATTTCTGATTTTTTGAATTCTTCCCGTCTTTTTGTTGGAATGAGTGATTCGAAATATAGAAAATGTGGTACATCAAAGTTGGTTGGCTTGATTCTTTCTACTCCGTCTTGATCTCCCACAGTTCGCGAAACGTCATGCATACATTTTTAAAAATCTACTGCATCGACTTCAAAAGGATACAGTCCACACCTTCTAAATCCGTTTTTAACAGTATCTGCTCCTATCTGCTGTACCGTTGTTTCTAATAAAAGTGGAAAGGTGGTGGCTTTATTTACGATTTTGTTATTATTAGCTTTTTTCCAATCAGCAACGACTTTTTTCAATTTACTTTTCAATGGAGCAAATAAGGACACATCCGCCGGCTGCAAAATGTGCGTCGCATTTGGAAGAAGTGCGTAGAGAAAAATTTCATTTTCAGAGCAAAACTTACTCAAATTATAGTTAGATGGGATTTATGTCCATCTAGTATCTACAATATAGGTAACTTCATACCTTTGTGCTGTAAGAAGGGTGAAAATGTATTACACACGTAACTGAAGGATGTTTCACTGGTCATCCATCCTTTTTTTGATCGACCTGAAATCAAAAACAGTAAATAACCTAGCTTATTTATGTTACTCAATGAACCTACCAATTACCCACTCCGGATTAGTGTTTCTTACAATTTCTGATGGAATTCTCTCATTGGTGGATATAATCGACCGTCTGCAGAAATCGTGAACAAAGCAGTGATGCATTCCTTTTCTGATCCAGTTTTTACTTCATAAAAGTTTCTCATCCCTCGAGGACCTAAAACTAGTCCTGTTTTCGGATTTGTTGCAAACCCTTATTCATCGGAGTTTAGTATTCTTGTAGGATCATTTAAATTGTCCTCGGCATTTTCTTCAATTAAATACGTTATAATAGACTCATGCCACTCTCGAATAGATTTTTCTGTTACACATGCTCGTGCTCCTTTTATTGATTCAGCATGGCATTGACAAACCTCAGGATGACGTTTCATAAATGCCGAAAACCATTTTTTTCCAAGCATGCCATCACGAAATTTGTGCCTCTCTGCTTGCCGAATTTTGCATACATTATTGGTAATGTCGTTTAGAGCCTGTTGCAATTGTGTCTCAGTATATTTGAAGAACCTCTTCTTAGGTTCAGCCTTTTCATTCTAGAAAATACAGTGGTTTTACTTAACCTATGGTTCAAAAGAAATAAAGTCACATGTAGTACCAGTTATTGACCAAGGTGAAAAACCAGTAGTTGACCACAACAAAAGTGTGGTCAACTACTGGAACCGCTTGGAAATAATGAAATTATTCGAATAAAATCTTAACTTCAACTCATACCTAAAGTTATGAAACAGACAGAGACGCAAAACATTTGATTTCTTTGAAACACCAGAGGTGCGTTTCAATATTACGTCCGACGTATAACTTTTCTTATGAAGCGTTTCGATATTAGAACGTCTTGTCCGACAACTTCATTCCATCGTTTCAAAATTCTTGCGTGGAACGTCCGACCGTCAACTATTTACGATTTTTTAGATCGGAAAATTTCACTCGTCATGCGCATTATGCGTTGCACAGAACACATGTGTTCTGTGATGCGTTGTTTTGAAATTTCACACACATGGCACATGGTAAGTATTATTTATCTAATAATAAAATGGATTAAGCAATCCAGACTTCTGCATTTAACCTATACAATAGGTATAATCGTCGGCAAGTCTCCAACAGTAAACAACTACTGCCCCCTACGACCATTGAATTATATCTGTTAGATTCTTGGCAAAGTATTCTACAAGAACTACTTTGCAATGTTCTCCCAATCTCAACGCCAAAACATGTCTCAACCCACACGAGGGAACACCTACGGACCGGTTTCATGGTTCCTTGCCAATCATCAGCGCAGGGTAGCTCACCCTGTTTAATGGGCTTCTGCCAAGTAGTGTCATCAAATATTTTCTTCTGAATTTATTTGGCTTCAGAAGAAGTCGACACCATAGTCGGAGTGCTCTTCGAATCTTGGGGTCAGGATATTTTTCGACTGCGTTGGGTGAGCTACCCTGCGCTGATGATTGGCAAGGAACCATGAAACCGGTCCGTAGGTGTTCCCTCGTGTGGGTTGAGACATGTTTTGGCGTTGAGATTGGGAGAACATTGCAAAGTAGTTCTTGTAGAATACTTTGCCAAGAATCTAACAGATATAATTCAATGGTCGTAGGGGGCAGTAGTTGTTTACTGTTGGAGACTTGCCGACGATTATACCTATTGTATAGGTTAAATGCAGAAGTCTGGATTGCTTAATCCATTTTATTATTAGTTTAATGGGCTTCTGCCAAGTAGTGTCATCAAATATTTTCTTCTGAATTTATTTGGCTTCAGAAGAAGTCGACACCATAGTCGGAGTGCTCTTCGAATCTTGGGGTCAGGATATTTTTCGACTGCGTTGGGTGAGCTACCCTGCGCTGATGATTGGCAAGGAACCATGAAACCGGTCCGTAGGTGTTCCCTCGTGTGGGTTGAGACATGTTTTGGCGTTGAGATTGGGAGAACATTGCAAAGTAGTTCTTGTAGAATACTTTGCCAAGAATCTAACAGATATAATTCAATGGTCGTAGGGGGCAGTAGTTGTTTACTGTTGGAGACTTGCCGACGATTATACCTATTGTATAGGTTAAATGCAGAAGTCTGGATTGCTTAATCCATTTTATTATTAGTTTAATGGGCTTCTGCCAAGTAGTGTCATCAAATATTTTCTTCTGAATTTATTTGGCTTCAGAAGAAGTCGACACCATAGTCGGAGTGCTCTTCGAATCTTGGGGTCAGGATATTTTTCGACTGCGTTGGGTGAGCTACCCTGCGCTGATGATTGGCAAGGAACCATGAAACCGGTCCGTAGGTGTTCCCTCGTGTGGGTTGAGACATGTTTTGGCGTTGAGATTGGGAGAACATTGCAAAGTAGTTCTTGTAGAATACTTTGCCAAGAATCTAACAGATATAATTCAATGGTCGTAGGGGGCAGTAGTTGTTTACTGTTGGAGACTTGCCGACGATTATACCTATTGTATAGGTTAAATGCAGAAGTCTGGATTGCTTAATCCATTTTATTATTAGTTTAATGGGCTTCTGCCAAGTAGTGTCATCAAATATTTTCTTCTGAATTTATTTGGCTTCAGAAGAAGTCGACACCATAGTCGGAGTGCTCTTCGAATCTTGGGGTCAGGATATTTTTCGACTGCGTTGGGTGAGCTACCCTGCGCTGATGATTGGCAAGGAACCATGAAACCGGTCCGTAGGTGTTCCCTCGTGTGGGTTGAGACATGTTTTGGCGTTGAGATTGGGAGAACATTGCAAAGTAGTTCTTGTAGAATACTTTGCCAAGAATCTAACAGATATAATTCAATGGTCGTAGGGGGCAGTAGTTGTTTACTGTTGGAGACTTGCCGACGATTATACCTATTGTATAGGTTAAATGCAGAAGTCTGGATTGCTTAATCCATTTTATTATTAGTTTAATGGGCTTCTGCCAAGTAGTGTCATCAAATATTTTCTTCTGAATTTATTTGGCTTCAGAAGAAGTCGACACCATAGTCGGAGTGCTCTTCGAATCTTGGGGTCAGGATATTTTTCGACTGCGTTGGGTGAGCTACCCTGCGCTGATGATTGGCAAGGAACCATGAAACCGGTCCGTAGGTGTTCCCTCGTGTGGGTTGAGACATGTTTTGGCGTTGAGATTGGGAGAACATTGCAAAGTAGTTCTTGTAGAATACTTTGCCAAGAATCTAACAGATATAATTCAATGGTCGTAGGGGGCAGTAGTTGTTTACTGTTGGAGACTTGCCGACGATTATACCTATTGTATAGGTTAAATGCAGAAGTCTGGATTGCTTAATCCATTTTATTATTAGTTTAATGGGCTTCTGCCAAGTAGTGTCATCAAATATTTTCTTCTGAGTATTATTTATGTCAACAAAAACACTGATTTTACATTTGAAAATGTCTCAGAAAAATCAAATCATCGCAATTTCGATGAAAACGCATCGTGTGTGTATGGATGGACAAAATGTAATTACCACTGGCGATGGAAATGTCGTCCTTGAAAATATAAAAGGTACACAGTGGAAGGTAAGGTGCATCTTGAATTGTTGTAATAATTTGTTCTTATTTACAGATAAAAGTCTTGTGTCTGTTGATAGCCAAATAGTTAGCGATGTATTTGGAATTTCTTTTGAAGAGAGATATGAAGACAATGAGACTCTAACAGTAGATACCATGGAGGAAGAGGATGAAAATTCTTTAGCTGCTTCTCAAAGTCAAGACTTTTCGAGAGTAACATGGAGTAGGAATGAAGTTCTAAAATTAATTCATGCCTACAAAAAAATTTTTTCACTTTTCAATTCCTCTACTGTTAGAAAAGAGAAGATATGGAAATCGATTGCTGCAGACATAATTAATCACAGTCCAGAGCAGTGCCAGAATAAATTCAAATACCTCAAGTCCAAATATTTCAAGAAAAAAGACAATATGTCTTCTAAAGCAAGTGGTGCGAAATTTTTTTTTTTTGAGTATTTCGAAGAATTTCAGTACATATTTGGAAAGTACCCGAATGTGAATCCTCTGTTTATAGCGAGTTCTTCCTCCCAAAAAGGTATGATTACAGAAATTAAAGCTTTTGACTCATCCATTATTGAAATCATAATTGTATTTTCTATTTCAATAATATTGTTTATTGATTTTAGGCGAAAGCAGTAAAACACTGAAAAATACTGAAAATTCCACCAAAATAGCAGAGGAAAATACAGATGAAAATCCTGACAGGGTTCATAAGAAAACGGAAATTTCAGTTAAAAAATCTGGAAAAGGTAACAAGAAAGATATGAAGCAAGTTCTGATGGAATATAACGAAAAGTTTGAAAAAAAAGAAGTTGCAAAACAAAAACGACATGATGAGAATATTCAAATGAGAAACGAAGCACTCAATACATTCAAGGCATGTATGGACAGATTATTTGAAAAGGAGAAGGAAAATACTGACTGATTCATTGAATAAAGAAATATCTCTAGTCATTTTTGTTTTGTGATATACTTCAGTTTTGTGATTTTTTGTTTTTTAGTTCATAATATAGTTAGAATGACTTTTTTTTGTTTATGTTTATTATTTCATGAGAGTTTCTGGTATAAAGTTATTTTTATTTTAGTGCAAATATTTCTAATAGAAAAGTGTTGTTGTTGTTCAGTTTATTTTGAAAAATAAATAACTTTTCATTCTCATTGTGTCATTTTCCAAAAATATTTTCAAGAGTTATTCAATATGTTCTTACCTTCTAAGGCTGGTAGGTATCACCATTAGATGTATTGACATGAGCATTATCATATTTCCTAATTTTTTTACAGTAATATTTGAAATTTTAGGACAGTTGGATGAAGGACCTCTGTCAATATCGTATTGAATTTAAATAGAATAATTATTAGAACAGTTGAATCTCGAGTCTCATATGTTGATATGCAAATCACTTGTAATATAGTATTAATTTTTTATTTATCAGAGTGGATTCAACATTTAGCCACATTGTACATGTGTAATTGGGAAATAATATAGGTATATATATATATATATATATATATATATATATAAAAAAAAAACTATATTATGTATATATATATATATATATATATATATATATATATATTATATATGTATCAATAAATTATTTCAAAGATTGTTTAAATATGATTCATAAAGTGAATGGGCCATTTCATCACGATAATCATCTGCATCCAGTGCCATCTCATCATCTATATTGTTTTGTGGTTGATCTATGACTTCATGTCCCTCGGCAACGTACACTTCAACTAGTTCATTTGGATTCATCAAGCAAATGTTATGTAGTACACAACACGCAATGATAGTTTTGGGAATCATGTCCATTCTACTCATGTCTAACATATCTTTCAATCTTCTAAACCTACCAACAAGTAGGTCAAACGATCTCTCTACAACTTGTCTAGTCTTGGCATGACAGTTATTGAAATGTAGTTCTGCAGGAGTCAGGTTTCCTCTGTCAATATAAGGTGATATACACCATTTTTGTAGGGGTATGCCTTATCACCCAATATGAACTCTTTTTCATTAAAATATCTTTCTGGAATATCTGAAAATTCCCTGTAAATTGGGGAGTTACGGAAAACCAGTGAAACAGTCCGTAAATTTAAGGCTGGGAAGGGATATAGCCTGTAGGGCAATAGCATGGAAACACTTTCTGTTGATATATTGTTGAGGGTGTTCACGAGGAGCTTTAATAGGCATATATTTTCCATCAATGGCTCCTACAACACCTTCCATCCCTGCTAATGCCTTAAATCTATTTTTAATGCTATTGATTTCCCCTCTACCAGGCCACTTTATGATATCATGTGCAATATCATTGAGTGCATTAATAACCCTTATGAAGCACCAAAATAGGGAGGCTTTACCCATATTGAATATGCTTCCAACACTCCTGAAATTCAGAATGGTAAATATTTTCCTAATTATCAGTAACAAGCAATTTACCTATAACTTTCTGGTGTACTCAGTAGCCAAATAACAGACAAAGCCTGCTTTTCGCTATTTATTTGTTCACGTCCTCTACCTTGTAATTTCTTCAGATCGTTTCCTATAACTGACATCAATCTATTGAATGATGTCCTTGTCATTCTGAAATGTGATTGAAATTGACATTCTGTGTAACCAGGAACTATCACTTCAAAATAGTTGGGAATTCTTGAATGGTCTTTTTCACGAATTTGGATTTTTTGGCAGATGAGGGTATTGAGGAGTTCCTCTTCATCGGACGACGAAGAACTGCTATCCATTTCCAGGATCGTGTTTTGAAGAAAGCCCCAACTTCCTACTATAGACCTCTTAATTTTTTTAATTTTCAAATAATAAACAAAACAAATATCACCAAAATAACCTCCAAACAAATTGACAAATGACAATTGACTGAATTACGAGAGCGTTTTAAAATTCAACGACAATATCGCCCGACGAAACAACTATGACGTCATACATCGTCCGTTACCGGACGTCGGACGTAATATTGAAACGCACCTCAGTTGTTGACCAAAGTGGTCAATTACTGGCATTTCACCAGATATTTAGTACCAGTGGTTAACCATAATAATTAAAAACATAAAAACGCTAATTTCAACAGTAAATACAGTAAAAATATTTAACTCAATACACCTAGCAACCAGTACATCAAATATGTTTCCAATAAATAGTTCAACATGAACGGATGTTTTAAGATTAATGAAAGTGGTCCACTTACCGTGCTTACTGTCACATCACGTGTTCACTATTAGACAAAGAGAAAACATGTATAAACACGACAGTGGCCTACTTCTCTATACACGTATTACGGTTAGTGGGGACATCTACGAAACAAATGACCAATTAAATGAGTAAAACAAATAGCAACCATCAAAACGCTATAGTTTCCTTATTTCTGTGCATTAAAAAAAAATGGTCAATTACGGGGTGCTGGTCAACTACCGGTGCCTCCACCCTACCACAATCCAGAATTTTCGTATAGGAAATTGTTGAGAGTGTCATCGAAACAAAGCTATTCAAGAAGATTCATCTTTATGGTAATTATTTTTTCATTATACCTATCTAAAAACACTATATTTACATGCTTATTTAGCATACTGAAAAAGGTTTTTTTCCGTGCGCTGGTGTCATTATAGCTGCCTATTTACATGTTAAAATTAAATAATATGTTGTTGACAGTTCTCTAGAAATCGCAAATTGTTTGAATATTTCCTTACCAACAGGGAAAATAACGCTTGTTTTGTGGCAATTTCTGGATGTTTTGTACCATAAATATTTCAATTAATACATGTTTTTGTTCCTTCATTATTAAAAATAAATGTTTCTGAACAATCTTCGGATTTCAGGTATATTATGAGAAATAACGTTCATTACTCGTCCATAAATGCTTTTTCTGTGCTTGCACGACTTCTCGTATTCGGCTTCGCCTTCCACGGGAACATGTTGCCCAGTTAACACAAACATCTAGGAGATGTCGCTTACATGATTATTATTGCAATAAAATGAGTTGCATTACCTATCAGGTAAGTAGTAAAAGAGCGCACAGGAAATATGCGCACGGAAAAAAGCGCGCAGACATATAAGCGCACATGAAATAACCGCACTCGGAAAAATGCGCACATCGTAGAAAGCGCACTTGGAAAAACCCGCACGTAGATTAACGCGCACATTGAAAAATGCGCACATGCAAAGGCGATATAAGCAAAGTTGAAAAGGTATTATATAATATATGAAAATGAATTAATTTATATAATTGTTCGGTAAAGACATTTGCTAAATGGTGTAGTAAGCTGTCGGATAGTCATTAACACTTTCATTAATTGGCTACAATCGCGTAAAGTTTTCTATATTTCTATAAGTTGCGAGCTAGGTTAGTTCGTTCAGGTTAGACCAGACTAATAAAATACTACCCTCAAAATGAATTTTTCTTCAACTTCCAAGCTCCCAACTTTCGAGCTAGGTTAGTTTGTTTAGGTTAGATTAGGTTAGATTAGAAACTATTGCGTGTGCGCATTTTTCAATGTGCGCATTAATGTACGTGCGGTTTTTTCCAAGTGCGCTTTTTACGATGTGCGCATTTTTCCGAGTGCGGTTATTTCATGTGCGCTTATATGTCTGTGCGCTTTTTTCCGTGCGCTTATTTCCCGTGCGCTCCTTTCCTGTGCGCTTTTTTCCGGGATTCGTAAGTAGGTGTGTTGATGCAAAGCAGGTATTTTGACGCAAATCACCTATAAGCTGTCCTTCGGGAACTGATTTTTAGAGTGATTAAAAAATTTGTTGATGTGTTTTTTGTGGAAGGACATTTAAATGTAAAAATGGTCATTCCTTGGATATTTGTGGTTAAACCGTAAATAGACATCGGTATTTCTAACTGGTACCCTCCATATGGTCGATTTTAAAAAATGGTAATATAACGTGTTTGAAATTTCAATATTTGTTGTTAATATTTATGACTCTCATTTACGACCTTGGATATGTTGAAAAGTTTAAACAATGTACATTCTGTATTTTTTTGTATTCCAAAACAGAATTTAATCAAAATATTTAAATTTATAGGAGAAAAAATTTGTGTATTCTGAAATTTCATTTTCTTTTTATAAAACGCTCCAAAATGTAATGTTCCTCATCAAGGATATGTACATGAATTTGTTTCTCAAACAATACGTTTGTCACTAAGTAACAAAGAGTTTGAAGGAATTATCAATTTTTTTAAATGACCCACACTACAAAGACTGCTGAGACAGGTTGAGGCAACAAATTCCTGAGTTATCAATTAGTAAAACGTAATGATGTTCGGAATCGAAAATAGCGCCATTCTCCGAAATTTTATAGCAAAACCGAGAGATTTGATAATAATTTATTGAAGTAAGCTTTGGATTTCAATACTACGAAAAGTGCAATACAAATATTTCATTGATAACCTGCGGTTGATACTTTGATATGATAATTTCGGTATCATTAACATTCGCTTTTGTCTCATTATTAGAAACTGAAAGATAACAAAACTCGCAAATAGTTTTTGCTATATGAATACAAATATTTTATTGGGCACACTATTACGAATGTTTGAAAACCAGAAACAACTTTAATTTAACTTTGAATTGCATACACACATCTTCATTTGTTAGATGTAGGAGAGGCTTAAATCAGTTATACACAGTGTTCCTCAGGGCTCTGTTATTGGGACTCTTTCATTACCCACTAAACATGTAATGTCACAAAATATTGCCACAATATTATGTATGGTTTGCAATCGTAAAATGATAATATAATATTGCATAAGGCTTAATGCTATATTTAAGTTTTTAACATAACAGAAGAAACTACAGACAAGTTGTTTGTACGTTATAAAGCAAGCTATTGATTGAGTTTCAAGTGCAATGTTACATGATCCATGAAAGTTCATTGTAAATGCAACAATACAGAAACTCTCTACGAACAATCTGAGTGCAAGTTACATTTGGAACTATCGAACAAATTCAAATCGCAGTGTTGCACTGAGTTTGAAATTCCATGTTATTTCCAACCATACATGAGCTAACTACAAACAACATTGACAGTATTTAGAAAAGACAATACATTTTCAGTTTTCGATTGCATCATCGCAAAAATATACAAAATTATACGCTAGGACAATTTTTAATGGTAAGTATAAAGAAACTTGAAACAATATTTCATCTATCAGAAAACCAACCAATTTTGAATTTCCCGGTCTTGATGAGATGCCACCTGACGGGGCGACATCCAGTCACCCAGATCCCAGACAAGCATAGCACGCGCCTCGCGCAATTTTTCTAATGTAAATTGTATTGTTGTGCTTTCGTGTCTTTGCGTTAGTTTCGTTTTGGATACTTTCATTCGTTCTATCTTTCTCAACCTAGGTACCTAAGTAAAGTACATATTCTTCTGCAATTTTGTTATTTGAATAAGAGTTCAATGAGCGTTGAAGCAGCGCAATGGATAATGCTAATAAGGCATCTTCATGTAAGGTAAGGCGATACATCACTTATTATTTCAGGTTAGGATGGTCTGGTATGCTCATTCTGCGTTTAGAAGGAAAATGTTGTTTTCTCCTTATATTGCGAATAAATCTTGGTAGTAGTGTCAATTTGAAAAGTACATTTACATTTGTAAATGATATAGAATACATTTCAATTTCAGTTAGTTCTTCAATATATTGTTCAATATATTGGTCGCTTGAATGAAAAGTCTTGTGACGGAAGAAGTCTTGAACGTTTTTTCACAAATGATTGTGCCATGTTTTGCAATTGGACCAGCAAAAAAGACAATTTCAGAATCAAAGAATTTAAATCTATACAAATTTTAAAACTTGAGTCAATTCAATTTGAATATAAAGCAAATATGTAAACACAATAGTATCATAATCAAGGAAAAGTTCAATTGTACATCCTTTATTGAAATAAGAACATTCAAGCTGCATTTTCAATTCAATGATTATTTTGTTTCAGGTACCTGATAAGGCGAAACAGATTTTTTTTATTTAGACATTTTAATATGAGTACTTATTTGTATTTTTGTGATATTTTAATTAAAGGTTTCATTATCAAATTTTTGTCTTTTTGATTTCCAAGACTAATAAATGGATATTTGAATTATTAGGTATTATTTCAGAAGATTTTTTGGGTTTTCACTGCCTGTTTCTAAAAACTAGAAAATGATCAATCTGATTTCCATAGAGGACACATCAATACTGATTTATATTTTCCAAGATATCAAAACTGATCTGACCCCCATGAAGATTGCATTCATTTTCTATCAATATTAGTAGCAAGTAGTGAAAATCCAAAAATTCTTCAGTATAGCGAACAAACCTACTGGAACGTAATTTATGAAATCTTGCTGTTATGTAAAGGAATAGACAAGATTGGACAAGATTGGCTATATAACAATATTGAATATGTTATTTTCTACTAATTTATATTCTATGTTGTGGCAACCTTGCTGCAATTACTAATTATGAAAGATTACATCCATCAATCCATTTCAGTAGTTGCTGCAACATTGCCATAAGACGTCATTTTTAATATCACATTTGCAATTTTTCTGTAATTATATGCAATGTTGCAGAAACCTAGCTGGAATAATTGATAATGGCATATACCATCTGTAATATTGCTGAACGTCCGTTTCAGTGGTTGCTGAACCGTTGCAGTAAGGTAGCAGAAAACTCTGATGTAACATTACACATTACCATGAAAGGTTACTGAAATATTGAATGAATGTTACTTTGCTTAGTGGGTAATTATTTACATCAATGATTTTTATTATTAAATCTCCATAAAAAATGTGTGAGATATATTGAGTGGATCTAATTTATAAAATTGCTGTAAATAAAAGTTTAACTTCTGGTTATGGTTATCAGTCTTAAATATTGATAGCCTAATTCTAACATGTCATATCCAACAATTTGATCGAAATTGGGGTTTCGACGTTTTTATATCAGTCCACCACATTCGCAGCTAATTCTATACACCAATAGGAATATTTAATTTTCCCATTTTAAATAAGATCGTATCCCTATTGGCCGTAAATCATAGAAGCATATTGTCGTAAGCCACCACAAGCAAGTTGATTGTCTCATATACAACCTCTGAATCGAACTGATAGGTACAATTCAAAAATCAAATTATCGTAACACACCCAACATGATATCCCAAAATGATGTAACTACCAATCATAGAAAAGCAATAAGTAATACACATTGCGATAGCAATATTAATCAAAATAACACCTCATAGTAATAGTAATGGATTAGCCCCTCCAAATCAACCATTGTAGCGTTTACCCGTAGAAGGAAGTTAGAGATCCTAGGACCTCTGACCCTACAAGGTACCCTAATACAGCTGTCAGGGGAGGTTAAATATCTCGGGGTGATTTTAGACTCGAAACTTACCTGGAATAAACAGCTGGCAAAAGTTAAGAAGGAAGCCGAAATGACACTGATGTTAGTCAGGCGGGCACACGGGAAAACATGGGAACTAAATCCCAAAACGGTGTACTGGATATACAACATTGTGGTGAAACCCATGATCACATATGCATCTTTGGTATGGTGGACAAAGATAACACAAAAAATAGCTGCGGCTGAGTTGAGCAAGGTACAAAGACTTGTATGCCTCAGTATAACGGGAGCTATGAAAACAACACCAACATTAGCCATGGAAGTACTGTTGGACCTCCCACCGATTGACATAGCAATCATGGGAGAGGCAAGAATGGGACTTCTGAGGCAACAAAATACGAGCAACAGATCGGATCACAACAAGATAAAGGAAATAGTGGGATCTCGAAATGAAACCAATGGACCACATGACTCCTAGATACTTCTTCAGCATCAACTTCGAGGCTATCTTGCAAGATCGAAGGAAATGAACAGACAACAATATCAGGGGCAAACCTGGAGAGAGGATCTGGTACATGGACGGATCTAAAACCAGAGAAGGAACTGGTGCTGGAATATACAGTGAGGGGAGAAACTCCCAAATAAGCGTCTCACTGGGAACAAACACCTCTGTATTTCAGGCAGAGATGTACGCCATCTTGCAATGCGCTTGCAAAAGCTGATGAGCTAGCTAGAGAGGGCTCATCAACTCCATATATTGGCCCAGAACCCGCACTCGGGATTGATAAATCCGACATTCAAGGATGCATTCGGGACTGGGTCAAGCGAAAACAAAGGGAGAGGTGGTACGAAGCCCCTCTCATGCACCACGGGAAAACATACATTAAAGAACCGTCAAAACACAAAATTGAAGAACTACTCAAGATGAGCAGGAATCAAGTTAGAACAATAACGGGTCTTCTCACTGGTCACAGTCCAATGAGAAAACACCTGCACAAAATGGGTCTGTACAACGGAGAACTTTCCTGCAGACAATGTGGTAAAGGGACGGAAACAGCCAAACATATACGGTCAGAATGCGAGGCATTAGACCGCAAGAGATAGGCAATTTTCGGGAAACCCAATCTAACTCCCGAGGAATACAATATCCAACCGGTGAAGAACCTGTACAGACTGGTACAGGGGACCAGAGTTATGGAGTGGGTGCTGTAAAACCAACAAGGAAAACACAAAAAGCTGAGGTGTAGCTGGTGAAAGTACCAGCATCCGAGGAAGGAAAAAAAATGTATTACTTCTTTGTGACTCGAATGAACATTTGAGTATTTTTGTACACTTACATTTTAACATCCTGCCCCTAGGAACGTTTATTGCCTCTCCTGTAAAATCTGATAAAATCATAATACGAGTTATTAGAATTAGGCCATCGATATATTGGGTGGTATACTTCCTAAGGATGAGTTGTATTTGATTTTAAAATCCAAACAGGATGATTGAGGAACAGTGTGAGTTTTTTTTGGGTATGAAGCAGTCACATTAATGTGCCGCCTGGCCTTATGTCCTATGAGAGTAGAAAAATAGGTATTACCGTTCTTGAAAGATTAATCGTGGAAGACAATGGTGTATTTGCAATGCGCACGGAAAAATCTCCATTTCCAGACTGGCATCAGCTGTAATTCTGACTCATTACTATCGGCGATGGATTGTATCGTAATTGATTTTATAAAAATTTATATGTTTGAACAATGATAAGAATCAAAACCATCTACAATGATTGTGCTATATGAATGAGGTAGTGCTATCTTGGAGCTATCTTAGTGAATACATTGATTTATCGAAGTTATATTAGTGCAAATAAGTTACACTTCTGTGAAGCTGGTAGAGAATTGTCTCGAAAAATGGAAGAGCAACGACCATTGTCAAATGTGAGCACAGAATATTATTCAGGTAGAAATTGGAAGTATGACATAATCTCAGTTGAGTCGAGCCAATAATGCAAGTCATTTCCTTATCAGTTTTGATTAGATTACGAGTAGTAATCCAAAGTGGGCATTACATTTTTTTTTTGGAAAAAGAAAACGTTTAAATATGTTTGTGTAGCGTTCAAACTATTGAATTCTGTTTTTCTGAAATATTATCAATGATCATCCTTTAGAAAATTATGTCCTTTCTCTCTGTTCTCTGAGAGGTGACTCCGTAACTATAGAACAGTTTCTCCAGTCCTATGGCTTTCAAGGAGTTCAGGATATCGGATGGCTTCAGGTTAGGTAGATCTCCCTCTTCTATTTGGTATTCTCCGGGGTATCTTCCTCTGATTTTGCAGGTCGATGCATTCTGAAATAATGTGGATAGAGGTTTCGCCATCTTCCTCGCTAAATCTACATTCTTCTTCTTCGGCTAATCCGAGATTCTCAAGGTTTCCTCTAACCGGCCCTGTTTGGATTCCTGTTAGTTTTCTGAGCTTGTTCTTACTCTTGCAGGTGCAGTCATTTGTTCTCTTCTTTATTTTCTTCATTTATTTATTTATTTATTCATTTATTTATTTATTTATTTATTTATTTATTTATTTATTTATTCATTTATTTATTTATTTATTTATTTATTTATTTATTTATTTATTTATTTATTTATTTATTTATTTATTTATTTATTTATTTATTTATTTATTTATTTATTTATTTATTTATTTATTTATTTATTTATTTATTTATTTATTTATTTATTTATTTATTTATTTATTTATTTATTTATTTATTTATTTATTTATTTATTTATTTATTTATTTATTTATTTATTTATTTATTTATTTATTTATTTATTTATTTATTTATTTATTTATTTATTTATTTATTTATTTATTTATTTATTTATTTATTTATTTATTTATTTATTTATTTATTTATTTATTTATTTATTTATTTATTTATTTATTTATTTATTTATTTATTTATTTATTTATTTATTTATTTATTTATTTATTTATTTATTTATTTATTTATTTATTTATTTATTTATTTATTTATTTATTTATTTATTTATTTATTTATTTATTTATTTATTTATTTATTTATTTATTTATTTATTTATTTATTTATTTATTTATTCATTCATTCATTCATTCATTTATTTATTTATTTATTTATTCATTCATTGATTTATTTATTTATTTATTTATTTATTTATTTATTTATTTATTTATTTATTTATTTATTTATTTATTTATTTATTTATTTATTTATTTATTTATTTATTTATTTATTTATTTATTTATTTATTTATTTATTTATTTATTTATTTATTTATTTATTTATTTATTTATTTATTTATTTATTTATTTATTTATTTATTTATTTATTTATTTATTTATTTATTTATTTATTTATTTATTTATTTATTTATTTATTTATTTATTTATTTATTTATTTATTTATTTATTTATTTATTTATTTATTTATTTATTTATTTATTTATTTATTTATTTATTTATTTATTTATTTATTTATTTATTTATTTATTTATTTATTTATTTATTTATTTATTTATTTATTTATTTATTTATTTATTTATTTATTTATTTATTTATTTATTTATTTATTTATTTATTTATTTATTTATTTATTTATTTATTTATTTATTTATTTATTTATTTATTTATTTATTTATTTATTTATTTATTTATTTATTTATTTATTTATTTATTTATTTATTTATTTATTTATTTATTTATTTATTTATTTATTTATTTATTTATTTATTTATTTATTTATTTATTTATTTATTTATTTATTTATTTATTTATTTATTTATTTATTTATTTATTTATTTATTTATTTATTTATTTATTTATTTATTTATTTATTTATTTATTTATTTATTTATTTATTTATTTATTTATTTATTTATTTATTTATTTATTTATTTATTTATTTATTTATTTATTTATTTATTTATTTATTTATTTATTTATTTATTTATTTATTTATTTATTTATTTATTTATTTATTTATTTATTTATTTATTTATTTATTTATTTATTTATTTATTTATTTATTTATTTATTTATTTATTTATTTATTTATTTATTTATTTATTTATTTATTTATTTATTTATTTATTTATTTATTTATTTATTTATTTATTTATTCATTCATTCATTCATTCATTTATTTATTTATTTATTTATTTATTTATTTATTTATTTATTTATTTATTTATTTATTTATTTATTTATTTATTTATTTATTTATTTATTTATTTATTTATTTATTTATTTATTTATTTATTTATTTATTTATTTATTTATTTATTTATTTATTTATTTATTTATTTATTTATTTATTTATTTATTTATTTATTTATTTATTTATTTATTTATTTATTTATTTATTTATTTATTTATTTATTTATTTATTTATTTATTTATTTATTTATTTATTTATTTATTTATTTATTTATTTATTTATTTATTTATTTATTTATTCATTTATTTATTTAAACGGGCAAGCCCAATTCAGGTTAAGGTATTACAGTAGTATACAGGGTGGGTCACGGTCGATGGTACCTTAGACGTTTACGGAGAACGGGACATAGGATCGATTTGAAAATTTGGTTTCTCAAGTAGTTGCTCTTGGTCTATCGATCTAAAATATTTTCATCAATGCAGCGTTGCCGCTTATACCAGAAAGTAGCATCATCTTTGTTATTTCAAATGGGTCACCCTGTATATTACCGCATTTTTGAACTTGCCATTCCTTTCTGATTATTTCTGCCTCAAACTCTCCTATACCTATCTCTAACGGTTTTTGAGATATTGGTTATTTTCCATATTTTTTATCCAAAACAGCTCTAATTGAATGTTTATTTCTGCGGTATTTGGATTCTTAGGAAGTTGCAATTTTGTGTTTGGTTCATCAAGATCATGTACATTGATTCTGTATAGAGAAGATTGTTCTGCGTTATACAGGGTCGTTCAAAATTCATGATCTTACTGCTAGATACGAAAAGGGTTGAAAGTGCGTTTTTTTAAATGGAAAATCCTGTATATTATGGAATATTCCGAAAGATGACTAAATTCCCTTCGAATTGATATATCATGTTCCTATACCTAAATAGCCAGAATTCCGAGCTAATAGCAATTTTCACTTGTAATCTCCCAAGTGCTTGAATTATTGCCGGAAATATTTCGAGTACATGAATTTTTTTGAAAATTCATGTACGAGATAAATTTACGGCAATTAATTCAAGCACGAGGGGGATTCGGTAAGAAAATTTCACACCAAGAAATGAAAATCATCCAACAATTCATAAGACATAACTAACGATGGTTTCACCTGAACTATTTATAACCACTGAAATATTGATATGTAAAATACCTACAAAATACTACAAAATTTTCATCAATAAATGTGTTTAAATTTGGAAAAAAAAAAAAATAAAAAAGTTATGTTCTTATCGTGTATTGAACCATCGACATAGAGACTCATAGGCCGCAACACCACCGCTGAGCTACGGGATTCATGATGAAAACTTGTGACAAATGGTGTCTTGAACTTCTTCTGAAATATGATTTCAGAATTGACAATTTCTGCAATAATCGTGGAGAAAATATTTTCAGACACATTCCAAATATCTAGTAAATACATAATTATCTCCTTTCATATGAAAACTAGACCTCCATTTGTACATTGAAGCAAAATATCAACTTGTCACATGTCAAATGTTTGACAGAAAAATTTCCACTTATTAATTTCGCCCAGGGTACCCAGGAGGATAAAATTTCCGGAAATTTTTAGGGTTGCCATGGTATCTAAACAAGAACGAATTTTTTGATTGGCTACAAAAGTGAGATGTGAAATTTTCAAAAAAAAATCGATTTATTTTTCTCATATTCATCTAAGGTGGCTATTAAATGTCAAGATGGTACATGACATTTTGAAAATTTGACAATTAGTGCACTATTAATAATACCGTTGTGTGTTTCTTAACGAAAGTGACTCAAAAATAATTGAAATGGAGGGAATTAATTATTCAAACGAAGTTCTGATGGAATTGTTTATTGTTCATGGAAAATGTGAGGGAATTATAGCAAGAACGTGCAGAAAATTCAATGAAACGTACCCTGATTTACACCCAATGAACAAAAGGAAGTTTGTACGATTACAACATAATTTCATTAATTATCTGGGTTCCAAACATGTACTCGAAAAATTTTCGGCAATAATTCAAGCACTTGGGAGATTACAACTGAAAATTGCTATTATCTCGGAATTCTGGCTATTTAGGTATAGGAACATGATATATCAATTCGAAGGGAATTTAGTCATCTTTCGGAATATTTCATAATATACAGGATGTTCTTTTTAAAAAAACGCACTTTCAACCCTTTTCGTATCTAGCAGTATGATCATGAATTTTGAAAGACCCTGTATAACGCAGAACAAACTTCTCTATGCAGAATCAATGTACATGATCTTGATGAACTAATTACAAAATTGCAACTTCCTAAGAATCCAAATACCGCAGAAATAAACATTCAATTCGAGCTATGTTTTGGATAAAAAATTTGGAAAATAACCAATATCTCAAAAACTGTTAGAGATAGGTATAAGGGAGTATGAGGAAAGAATAATCAGAAAGGAATGACAAGTTCAAAAATGCAGTAATATACAGTGTGACCCATTTGAAATAACAAAGATGCTGCTACTTTCTGTTATAAGCGGCAATGCTGCATTGCTGAAAATATTTTAGATCGATTGACCAAGAGCAACTACTTGAGAAACCAAATTTTCAGAATGATCCTATTTCCCGTTCTTCGTAAACGTCTAAGGTACCATCGACCGTGACCCACCCTGTATACAAGTAGTTAATACAATACAATAAGACGCAGTATTATTATATAACAATTAAATCAAATAATAGAAAAAAAAGAAAAAATTACACTTGAGTAGCAATATAATCAAGTTTGATTCATGTCGGCCAAGTATCACTAAACCCAACAAAAGTGCAAAAGCTGTAAATATCGAGTATTAAATATCAAATAGCAAGGTCAAGAATATGGTTTTTAAAGCGAGGGACTGATTTGTTAAAGATTTGAAGATTGTCCAAGGAGTGGGCCAATCGCAGAGATCTGGAGATGAAGCTGTGGTATGAGTAGTTGAATCAATGAAATTCAACATAAAAGGTTTGTACCTGTCTAGTTGCACGACTGGGGATAAATAGGGATATTTCAGAGAGAAGCTCCGGGCTGTTACAGAGTCCATTGACAATCTTGAATAGAAGTATTAGGTCTCTTTGTTTCCTGCGTACCTCAAGAGAAGATAGGTTCAATATGCGTTCTAATGCAGTATAGTCGCAGTTTACATGCATCTTATAGGCTATATATCTAAGAATGTTGTGCTGAACAGCCTCGAGCTTCATTTTGTATGTCGCATAATGGGGAGACCAAACTGATGAGCAATAGTCTAGGTGAGATCTAACGAGAGAAAAGTAAAGGGATTTAATAGCCGTGATGTTAGTAAAGTCGCAGGTGGTTCTCTTTATAAAGCCTAGCATCTTCATAGATTTCTGAGTTACACTGGAAATGTGGGATTTGTAGCTAAGTGTGGAGTCTAGGGTCACACCTAGATCTTTGGTTTCGATTGCTGAATGAAGGGTAGTTTGTCAGTAGTTTGCCAGTAGTATCTCGGCCTGCCTCGTTCCTTTCAATTCTATCCTGTAATGGAATCTTTTACTATTCACTACTTTTTCAAGTTCATAAAGTATTGTGCTGGTACCGTGATTGCGTTCTGGTAGAGCGTTCGCCTTTGGAGCGAAGGGGCAAGGGTTCAAATCCCTGCATGGTCATCGGTCTCGTGCACGGCAAAACATGTTAAAAGGTAAAGGCTGCGTCTTCCCTAGCTCACACAAGTCTCTCGAAGACTTCCGACTTCAACAATTTTCAACCATTATTCTGCAAGAGGATTCATGTCCCAAAAATGGTGTTTTAGCTTCTATTTTTGTCAGTACGTCTGCTATTTCATTACCTTCCACTCTAGTTTGTCCCGGAATCCATAGGAGGGTAACAGTGTTCTTCTTACCTAGTTCAGTTACTCGTAGTTTCTCTAGGCACTCCTACACCATCTCCGAATTGATTAAATTGGAGTTCATGGCATTAATGGCTGCTTGGTTATCTGACATGATGATTATTTCTTATCTGCGAATATTTCTTTTTATTTTGAACTGGACGCATTTTCTGATGGCTTAGGATTCCGCTTGGAAAATGCTGGGGGATATTCTTAGACTTTCACAATATTGGTTCAAGGCACATATACTCCTATTTCAGTTCGTTCTGTTGTACTGGATTCATCTTGGTACCATTTAATAGCACTTCTCTTTAGTCTTGGGATGGTGTCTTTGTCCCATTCACTTTTCCTTCTTATTTTTGTGTTGAATTCTTTAACAAAGCTGAACTTTTTTGTCACCTCTTCTTGGGGTACATCCCAGGTTTGGTGATTTCCTGGGAGGGATTAAAACTCGTGTTTGGTGGTTCCCTCTCTGGTCATTCTGTATGTTGTCCTTATCGCTATAATAATATCAATATTTTATATAACATAACACAAAATATAAAAACAAAAAGTACAATTTAAACTGAAACTGTGAGGTAAATAGAGGTGGTATCTCCCAAATAAGCTCTCAGAGACCTTATCTATACTATCCACTACTATTAGTAGAAGATCCGAACCTAAATCAACCTTCACCGAGCTGATGATAGAATCAAACTTATTTCATAATAAATTTCGTATATTAGAAAATATATTAAAAAGGGGTTGTCTGCAAAAATCCTGGACCGAATATTTTTAATTATTTTTTGAAAAACGATTTCTCATAAAATTTTGCAACATCAAGATAATAACAAAATTTTATACTGGACTGTAGAATGTGCAGACATAGTGTTGTCTATTATTTATCTGGCCGAACTACTGGGTTGACAAGTATAAACAGCTGTGTCGATACCAGTTACTTTCACTTGATGTTATAATAAAGATATATTATAGCAGCATAAGCGTTGTTTTATTGTGAACACGTTGATAAAGGGGTTGTCTGCGAAAAATTTGGTCCTAATAGAGTTTTGTGAATTTTAAAGATTTAAATTTCAACGCGTGTGGAAATGAGTGACAGAGAGATCCTAGGTGAGTATACCGTGTAATAATAGAGGACCGAACATTGCAGCCGTGTCTGATGCGACTCTGAATGTAAAAAAGTGCATGCTCGGTACGTAAACTATGGAGAGGAGAGGTACCCCTACTACCCCCATATTTTAAACAGTACAGCGTTATTTTGGAGTAGCTAATGATTTATAATATTACCTATATTGCATCGAAAACACGTGTTACTCTGTATTGTTGTGATAAAAAATGGCTAAAATGTGTTTATTGTGTAGCTCGGACGATTCTTCAAGTAATTTTAATGATGAAACTTTATAAAAAAATTCGTAAAAAATGAAATTTAAATATTATGAAGCTGAACTAACTGATGCAGCAATTGATTTTGTTGGTTACCATACCACGTGTTACAAAAAAGTAACTGTTTTCTTACAGAGTATACAGTAAGTACATAATATATGATTCTTTCAGTTATTATTGTGATATCCTGGGATATCCAATATATATTACTTTAGAAATAATTATGTATTTCAACTCCAATTATTTATTTACAAAAAAACAACATTCAACTCAACATCGTCATGACAGTATACATATATAAGAGTGACTTGATCAACTAATAATACTTATCTATATACAAAGTGCTTCATGTACAAGAGCAGAGCTACTATACTACATCTCCCCCCTAAAGAGAAAAAAAAATCAATCATACCCCCACCTATCAGGAGGTTTAACATTTCGTCTTGGTCGACTAATAGATTCCATAATGGGTTGTTCGGTAATTTGAGAATCTACAGTGTTACGAGATGGACTTTCGCGAACTTCATTTTCTAAAATATGTGACTGAATGATATGCAGTTTTTTGATTTGATTTAGGTGTCTTTTCCATTTAACATTATTCAATTCTGGAATCTGAACAATATATATTGAAATACCAATTTTTTTAATAATGATACCTTTGATCCAACAAACTGTATTGATTTTTCTGTGATCCTTTACTGTAACTGCTTCACCTAATTTGAAAGTTTCATACCTTTTTCCTCTATGATAAAATTTCTGTTTATTCTGTTGTTTTCTTACACGATTTTCTATAGTTGTGTTAACTTCAATATTCTGTCTCATATCTGGTAATAATGCACTGAATCGTGAGCGCAAATTCCTCCCAAACATAAGATTTGCAGGACTGCAATTTGTGGTACAATGGGGAGTATTCCGGTAATCAAAAAGAAAATAATTCAATGCTTGATTCAACGTCAAAACCTTATTACTACCTAATGCATTTTTCAATGCGTTCTTCACAGATTTCACTGAATTTTCGGCCGCTCCATTTGAAGATGGATGGAAAGGAGGTGATGTCATGTGGACGATGTTATTTTTCATCATAAATTCTTCAAATTCTTTGGAACAAAAAGAAGATCCATTATCAGTGACTATCTGCTTGGGCAAGCCAAATCGTGCGAAACAACTTCTCAAAATCTCAATTGTAAAATTAGAGGTTATTGATGACATTGGAAAAACTTCTAACCATTTGGTATGGGCATCTAAAATAATTATAAAATATCTACCCATAAATGGACCCATAAAATCTAAATGGAGCCTACACCAAGGTTCTTTTGGCAAAGGCCAATTATTCAAAACAGATTTAGGAGGTGATTGCTTATTAACCAGACACGTTTCACATGTTCTACACAGATCTTCAATTTGTTTATCCAAACCAGGCCACCAAAAATATGATCTGGCCAAAGTTTTCATCTTCACCACCCCCATATGTGAATTATGTAAATTATGTAATATATTATTTCTAAGAATTTGTGGTATAACTATTCTGTTGTTCCATAACAAACAATCGGACTCTAAACTCAACTCATTTTTTATTCTATGAAAACCTGAACAATCTTGGTCACATTCACTTCCCCAACCTGACCTTATTTTTTTAGAGATTTTCATTAAAAGTTTATCTTTCAAAGTGGCTTCTCTCACTTTTTCGAAATTTATTGGAAAATGTTCATTATCTGAAAAATATTCCATAAAATTCAAATCAACATTTTCAGTTGAATGCTCTTCCACAGGTAACGGAACTCTAGATAAAAAGTCAGCCTGATTGTCTTCAGATTTTACAAGTTTGATATCATACTGATAATTTGACAATATAAGAGCCCATCTTCTCAATCGATTCGCAGAATACTGGGGAATATTTTTATTTGGGTGCCAAATGTAGGATAAAGGTTTATTGTCGATAACTAACGTGAATTTTCGACCAAATAAATATGAATGAAATTTGCACAAACCAAATATCACTGCCAAACCTTCCTTTTCTATTTGACAATATTTGTCTTCCGCAGAAGATAGAGTTCGCGAGGCATAAGCAATCGGTTTTTCTATACCATCAGGCATAATATGAGTTATCATTGCTCCTAAACCCGAATCACTCGCGTCTGTGGTCAGATGTAAAGGTAGGTCTGGATTATAATGTACTAATAATTTAGCTGAACTTAACAGCTCTTTGATTTTTTTAAATGCAATTTGGCATTCTTTTGTCCATTCCCACTTTGAAGATTTTCTCAATAACTTGAATAATGGACTTAAAATTGTTGAAAGATTCGGAATGAATTTACCATAATAATTAACTAATCCCAAGAAAGACTTGAGAGAAGATAAATCTTTAGGTTCTAATGCATTTTTGATGGCTTCAACTTTTGAGTCTGATGTGATGTTGAAAAAATTACATTTTTCCAAAGATAACTTTAGACCAGCATCTTTCAAACGAGCCAGGACTTCTTCCAATGCCTTGATGTGATTAATTCGATCTTTACCTGTTATCACAATATCATCCAAAAAACAAACAACCCCCTCTAATCCTTGTAATAAAGACTCTACTATTTTTTGAAATTTTGCAGGAAGGCTTGAGATACCAAATGGAGCTCGAGTGTATCTGAATAGCCCTTTATGTGTGGAAATAGTAACAAATTTTTTTGATTGATCATCTAAACAAATTTGTTGATAAGCATTTGACAAATCCAGTTTTGTGAAATGAACCCCACCCTGTAATTTGACGAAGAGATCCTCAATTCTGGGTAAAGGAAATGGATCAATTTCAACGAAAGGATTCACTGTTACCTTAAAATCTCCACAAATTCTTACCGACCCATCTCTTTTCAATATAGGCACGATTGGGGTCCCCCATTCAGAATACTCTATCGGTTCAATGACTCCTAATGCAACTAAACGATCCAACTCCTTTTCAACCTTCTCCTTCATGGCAAAAGGTAACGGCCTTGCTCTGAAAAATTTTGGAACTAAATTATCAGATTTCAGCTTGATGGACATGACACCTCTTGTGAAAGTTCCCAGCCCTGGTGAAAAAATTTCTTTGTATTTGTCTTTCAAATATATCAAATCTTTCGGAATATCCACAAAATTTAAATCTGTTATTCTCAAATTGAATAAGTTGTAAAAATCTCTACCCAATAATGGTGGCCCACCATTATTTATGACAAATAGTTTCAATTTCGAAACTACCCGCAAAAGTAATATTACATTCAATATATCCAATAGGAAAAATTTTACTACCATCATATAAATTGAATACTTCATCAGTCATCATGATTTGTTTTTCTCTGAAATAGATATTATGAAAAGTTTCTGAAATCACACTGTAACTAGCGCCTGTGTCCAAACAGAAATTGAATGTGTCATTGTCAATTTTGACATCTACTAAAACAGGAGTGACATCGCTTTCAATATTGAAAATATCGTAATCTACATCGGAAACTAGAAAATTATTGGATGTTTTACCTTTTTGATTGAAATTCTTTCTGCTTGAACACATGGGTGCTAAATGGCCCTTGATATTACAAATATGGCAAAAACATTCTCTGAACGAACACTTATCTTGTGTATGATTTCTACGGCCGCATACAGAACATCTCAAAGGTAAGTTTCTTCTTACTTCTCCACTTGAAAATGACTTTGATGCGACAGCACTTTCTGCTTTTCCGTTTCTTCCACTCGATTTGGTGAAATTAAGTTCATTTTCTTGTTTGAAATCTTCGGTTTTGATGGAAGCTGATGTTTTGGCTGAAGCAATTTCTACTATATTCGAAAATTTTACGTTTTCATTTTCCTCATACAGCCTAGTTTTGACACGACCAATTTCATATCCAATGATGAACTGATTCACCAAAGCATTCTCAATTTCGTTGGCACCTCCAAACTTGCAAACTGCCACTAGTTCTCGGAGTCTTGCCGCCCATTCCTTTGGAGATTCCGAAGTCAACTTTTTGGCTTCAAAATTTTTTTCTCTGTTGGCAAAAACTGACGCAATAGGTTTGAAATGTTGATCCATCATGGAAATTATGTCCTCATACATCTTTGTTTCTGGTTCGTCTGGTAAACACATGTTGAACAGCAGTCTGTAAGCAGTTTCATTCAACAAACTCAAGAGAATGGCACGTTTTCTTTCTTCGTTGTCAATATTATTTGCAAGAAAGTAATTTTCCAGGCGCCTCTTATAAATAGACCAATCCGAAATACTGGGTATGAACTCCTGTATGTGACCTGCTAACGGGGTGTACTTTTCCGCCATTTCAATTTCTCTCTGATGATATTTTCAATGGTTTTATCCTCGTCGCCACTGTGATATCCTGGGATATCCAATATATATTACTTTAGAAATAATTATGTATTTCAACTCCAATTATTTACAAAAAAACAACATTCAACTCAACATCGTCATGACAGTATACATATATAAGAGTGACTTGATCAACTAATAATACTTATCTATATACAAAGTGCTTCATGTACAAGAGCAGAGCTACTATACTACAATTATCTAATAGAATTCGAAATAGCACAATTTTAACGTTCGTTGAATTAGATTTATCAAACAAATAATTCGAAAAATAATTTTTCAAAAGGACCTCTCGCCTGGTTTTTTTTTATTTTTCAGTCTCTACCTTGTGGTTTTTATTATTTTTTTTGAATTTTCCTGAAGAAAATAAGACAAAAAAAATTATTGATTTATATAAAGCTTTTTATAGCAATGAAATTTCAAACATTAACATTGAATATAAAAAATTTCTTCTAGGAGCATTGTTATGTTTTTAATAAATTTTTTCGTTTGCAATTCATATGTCAGTTGCTCCAAAATAACGCGTACTGAATTCAAATGTCAGTTGCTCCAAACTAACGCCGTACTGTTTAGAATATGGAGGGTAGTAGGGGTACCTCTACTCTCCATAGTTTACGTACCGAGCTGCGATGTTCGGTCCTTTATTATTACACGGTATACTTACCTCGGATCTCTCTGTCACTCAATTCCACACGCGTTGAAATTTAAATCTTTAGAATTCGCAAACCTCTATTAGGACCAAATTTTTCGCAGACAAACCTATATCAACGTGTTCACAATAAAACAGCGCTTATGCTGATATACTTTTTTTTTATTATCACATCAAGTGAATGTAACTGGTATCGACATGGCTGTTTATACCTGGTAACCCAGTAGTTCGTCCAAGTAAATAATAGACAACCCTGTGTGTGCACATTCTACATGTTTCATATTTTAAGTCCAGTATAGAATTTTCTTATTATCTTGATGTTGCAAAATTTAATGAATTTTTTTTTAATCAATAATTTTTTAAATAATATTAATATTCTGTCCAGGATTTTTTCAGACAATTCATTTTTAATATATTTTCTAATATACGAAATTTATTATTATAAAACAAGTTTGATTCTATTATCGGCTCGGTGAAAGTCGATTTAGGTTCGGATTTTAGACTATATATGGAGGGATGTATGGCTTAGGATTACTTGCATAGCGGGCCCTTGGACACGTTCTTATTGCACTTGCATCCACAGTCTAGTCTTTGGATTTCTGTTAGATTTGCCTCTGTACTAGCAAGCTTAGTTCTGCTGCTCCAGACAACTGCCCCGTAAGATTATCGGTCTTGTTTTAGACGTGTTCATCTATTGCAGGGTCATTGAGTTACATGCCCTGTTCTTTTCCTCAAAGTTTCTGCACAACTTTAGAGCTTTAGAGGCTCTGTTGGTTACTTCCTTTTCGTGCTTATTCCAGATAAGTTTAATATCTAGTATAAGACCCAGATATTTGACCTCTGATTTCCATTCAATAACTTTTCCTTCTAATTCGATGGTTTCGAGGTTAACGTTTCACTACCTTGTTAAGTCAGCTAGGGTTGTTTTGGTGGGGTTGACAAAAAGTATGAATAGGTGTCAATTTGCTTTCGATGAAAATATGTCAGAAGCTGAAGAAACCTGGTTTGCAAAATAAGGTTTTTTTATAAAATCGAAATGATAACTTTCAGTTTTGTATAGCGGACTGAGAAATCCAGTTATTAATGAATTAGTTTGTTGAGAGCAGATAGGAACGATTTTGATAGAACGATATTTTGTTGTAGAAGCAAAAAGCACCATGCGATCGAAAAGCAGTGGCAGTACTGGCAGTGTATTATATAAAGTCCTCGAAATTCTGGATTGATTGCTTCATCGCTGCTGCGGGTAAGTTCTGTATATAGCACATGAATTCACAAAGTACTTGGTAAAGGCAGTAGTTGTATTTGATTGAAAGAAATTCAATTTTTCAAGAAGCACACCTCTATTGGTTGATTATTGTTACAATGTTGTAAACATATTGGCAAAATATTTGTATCGCAATAGTGGCAAGAGACAAAAAGTGGAAATTCGGCTATATTGGTCCAATTAAAATTGAATAATATTAGCAAAATATTCTCGAAGCAGTATTGGTCTCAAAGTATTCAACATCACTCTTACATATGAAGAAAGTAGTCCATCCTCGAAGTGGAGTTTCAGTATATAGAGGCTGAGTAAAACTCGAAGTCGTCTCCACAATATATAACACTCTTACAGTTGCGGCCCAAAAAATGGGTCAGTTGTTATTGCCTATGGTAAAAGTGACTTTTTTGTTTCAGCGAAAAATTTGCAGCCAATAAAATGGGACAGTTATTGTTGCCTAGTGCGAAAGTGACTTTTTCGTTTCCGGGAAAATTGGGATAGTTTTGTGGCATATTCAATTAATAATAATACTGAAGCCAATGATATTGTTAATCATAATTAAATAACAAAGGCTACTAGGGAGAGAGACATACACAGAGAGACACAGAGAGAGAGAGAGAGACAGCGAAAGAGAGAAAGGATATTATTATATTCATCCTTTGTTAATTTCTGATTGATATTGGAGATCTAGTAAAGAGAGAAGAAAGTAGTATGAAGAGTAAATTCATTCAGAGTGCTAGATACTGTGAGGCATGTCTCATATGCCAGACTTTGTTGAACAAATTGTTTCTAATAATGATATTTTCCATGTCATCTTCTATTTGAGCAGATCAAGAAAAAAACAGTTTCTATGCGTTATTCTTCAAATCCCTAGTTCAACAATGATAATTCTGACAAAATAATGAACCACAAGATAAATCTCGTAACAATCGTAAACAAAGATATATGTTACAGTTCGTTGCAGTGGTTTATTCAGAGCTGCTTCAATTTTCTATCAGTGCAGTAGATTTCGGAACGAAAATGTTCCTAAACAGTTTCAAGAAACTCAAAACTGTGCTATCGGATTATGTGGAAAGTTCTGAAATATACGGACCGCCCAGAAAAATTTATATAGGCAGAGATAATGTTGATATTTCCCTAGCTAATTTGATAAATATTCTATTGATGATAACTGGTAAGTCACCAGTTTTCTTTACTTATTCGGATAAAAAGCCGGAGAATGTACCTAGATGATTCGAAAAATGCACTTGAAAGTGGGGTGAGGTCAGGCACATCTCAGGTGTTTCGGCACTTTCTTTTTTTATATTTATCGGAAAATAATAAACGTGGAAAACGTATAATTTTTTTATCAATGAACTCAATAACAATACAAATATTCCACAAAAATTTAATGACGACTATTCAATTGCAAAATTAACATTTTTTCCAATCTTATTTTTCAACAGTAATAAAAAAATTGAAAGATAAAATGAAATCGAGTTCTGATTTACTACCAACATATTTCATGAAACAATAGAACCTTTCTGTTGGTATTCCACGCAACTAAATATATGTCATAATGAAAGTTCATTGATAGAGCTGTGACAAACATTTTGTGAGTGGCAAAAAAACTAAAAAATTTCTCAGTAATATATGGGTGGTCAGGAAATGTAATATTTCAGAATATAAATGTGAGCAAAATCGATTGGTCCGTAACAAACAACCGGAAGTGGAGTGGGGTTGCAAAATAATGTGTTTGTACGGGTGAAACGTGTTTTTTACGATTCATGGGAAAAGTGGGCATTCTATAAAAAAAAATCGAGTTTAAGAGTTACACTCAGAAAATTTTCTTAGTAAATCCGACAAAAAAAGTAGGTTGAGTTAACAGTGGTAAGATCTCTATTTGGTAGACCTTAAATTCTGTTAATATAACAGTTGTTATACTATTAGTTGGTCACTTGTATATTATATCCTATAGATACAATAACTTTTTTATTGTGGTAATAGAAGGGTCCGTCAAATGAAAACGGTCGATTTCTTTAAATAGTACAGAAAAACTGTTATTGTAATAAAATGCTTGTGAAGTTTCATGGGGTTATTGAAGAAATACTGTTACGTGTATATACATCACACTGTTGAATCAACAATCAGTGCTTTTCATAAAAAGTAATTGTTGTATTGATAACAGAGGGTTACTGTCAAATAAACAACTGATAGATATTATTTCTTGACAAATATTTTATTGCATGAACAGAAAAATATTTTTTTTTAAAGTGTTCATAAATTCTCACCTGTTGAAAGAAAACAACCACGTCTAAAAAAAGTGACGACTGACTTATAATCGATTCTGCCTTTTGAAAGAAACACAATACATAGTACTGATACGTAATAATAATAATAATAACGTAATAATACAGGTGTTTTATAAATAAAACAAAAAACTTTTTAAACGAACGCAATGCACTATACTTTTATCAACTTCCCGTATTCCACTGAGCCCGAACAATATTTCCATTTTTCGTTTGTATTGTATGGATTTCTTCCCAACACCACCATAATAACTTGGTGAACAAGGACACTACAAATTCTAAATTCACGAATTACGAAGACATAAATTCTTTGAAAAGTGAAATGACTTACGATATATGAACCACAAAAGTTACAATCGGTCTATTATCGGTGCAACTCGGTTGTTTCCGCTTGCAGTGCTTTTATTATTTCATTTCAATTGCTCTTGTTAGAAGGCAGACAATCACATTGTAAATTTAATATTCCTTGGTTAAAATTCACAGAATAATTTTGTCAATGCAACATTCAAATTGTCGATGTCGATTTTTTGTTTGAAATAATGAAAGACTGTTCTGGTGACGGCATATTTTTATACATAATAATGTATACTGTTGGGTCAACCGGCTACCGTATAGTCTATATAAATTGTTACCATTAGATGCAGAGTGATTATTTTGTTCCATTTATGGAATTATTATTGATGTTTGACTGTAATTTACTGTCAGGATAATAAAAAAATGCGATGTATATAATATATTCTTATACTCACAATAGAGGTTTTATGGTTCCGAAAACAATATAAGATTTAACGACTACAAAAAAGGA
The DNA here is from genome assembly GCA_944452925.2 of Chrysolina oricalcia. Taxonomy (NCBI): domain Eukaryota; kingdom Metazoa; phylum Arthropoda; class Insecta; order Coleoptera; family Chrysomelidae; genus Chrysolina; species Chrysolina oricalcia. The sequence continues at coordinate 11,700,774 of OX101818.2, read as the reverse complement.
TTTGTTGTACGCACAATATTTTTCATAGTGTGAATTTTATTTTTGTTATGTTAATAGATATTATACTTTAAACTGTTCATAAAAGTACCTCTGTTAATAATACATAGGAAATTTTATGAGTGTATAGATAACTGAAAGATCTACAACTCTTGTTTGAACTATTTATTCACATTTACACAAAAATATTGAGAACACCAAAGACCAATTTTTTGTTCTTTATTCTCATCTTCCACAAAATTTATTTGATTATGATAAATTTTTTTGAAGATATTCATTTATATATCTTCAATTAAATATAAACAACTTAATTTTTCTAAAGCAAAATTATAATTTTCGTTTTTTTCCTAATCAGAAAAGTTGATTGACAAAATTTTTATGTATGAAAATTTCAGGGTGACTTTTTTCTCCGTTAAAACCTCCACTTTGAAATTATTCTATTAATGTGGAAAGAAAGGAAAAACCAAACAATCACTTTTTTCAAGAGTTTTCTGTAAATGTCACCAATTCTTCATTGTTTCTTTAAATGAAGTGGTGAAAGTGATAGAATGGTACTTTTAAAGTAATATCTAAAAAGAGGCATTTAATTTTACATAAGAAACTATTTGTGTTTGCTTTATGGCCACAAATACATCAAAAATGAGTCGATCTCATGTTTTACATTGAATAAAGTACACATACATAATCCAAATTCATCTAATTTTTTTGGGATCTACATCAACAGACTTAATATATTTTTTGGTATCTTCAGGATCTTCGATAAGGTCTTCGACTTTGTCAAGTTCCTCAAGTTCACCCAGATCTTTCATTTCAATATTTCGAACATTTGTTGTTCATTCGTCATAAATCTCCTCCGAATCGCTGATTTCCTGTAATGATTGTATTTCAGAGTTAGAACAGTTTTCGACCCCGTTACAATTTCAACATATAGAATGGGGCATTTTATTCCATGCTTTCCACAGCCGTGTCTTCTACTAGCACAACCAGGCTCACAGCTGCAGCAGATAGATTTCATAATTTTTTTGAATTTTTCACAAGCCATTATCAAAGAAAAGCAACACCCTGAGACTGGCGCTATGCCCCCTTGAGGCCGTTGCCCTAAAGCACGTGCCTCGCATGCGTTGCCGTTAAGATGGCCCTGGGTGAGGTGAACTTTTATGAAAGTATTGTGATTGAAAACCCGTTTCAAAATTTCGATTCGGAAAGAGAAACCGGCAGACAGACATAAATAAATAAATAGAGGTTAAAATCTTGTAAACACAGATAGACAAACGGTCATTTCATTGAATGAATGGAAGTCGATAGGACATCTACTCTGAAAATCAAAGCACTGAAGAAAATAAATCCAACTATTCCATTCCAACTGAATTACATAAAATGAACGAAAACCAATTACTGCAACACCTTCTATTGAATAACACCACAACGCTATATTATAGCAAATCAGATGATGAATAACGAAGTTTGACGGCTTTTGTTGGATTAGAAATGAGAATGAATAGAATTGATTAATTATTCTGAAACAGGCAACCAACGATGCACGTACGTGTTTTGCTGGTTTTCTGAATGAAAAGCCCAGTTTTAATGAAGTTAGATTCCGTATTGGTGGTTCAGAATGGATTTCACTGATTTATTTGGTAGATGATTAATAATGATGTGAGACTGTTGGATTAGAAATGAAAAAGAATAGGATAGATTCAGGGCCGGATTAACACCACTTGGCGCCCGGGGCACAATATATTTTTTCGCCCCCACACAAAATGAATATAAAATAACCATATCTCAATAAAGACGGTTTCTTTTTCAAAAAGTATAGCATATAATATAGTCAGTTGGATACAAAAAGGTGAATAAACAACACTAGATCTGTAAAACATATAAAGAGATTACCAAAATCCTTATTGATAGATTCAACACACAAGAAAATAAAAAACACAACAAAAATCCATACGTAAAGAGTAAAGTAGGAACGCTACAAATATAAATACGTATATACATAATAAACAGGTACTTAGGAAAAAAAATAAAATAAGTGAAAGGAAAAATCACAAGCAAGAAATATACATATATATCTGGAAACTATCACAAATAAAAAATATGTATAACTGCTAAAAATATTAATTAGCTCTCTTTCTGGCCTTGCGTGATACGAATTTCATCAAGAGTATTCAGCAAATCATGTTCGATGTTTAAGAGAAAAACGTTGCTTAATTTTTCATTTCCAATCGAGTTTCTAAAATAACTCTTTATTCTGTTCAGGGTTGAGAATGACCTTTCACCCTAAGAATTTGTAGATGGCGTATATAAATATATTCTAAGATTGATATCTATATTTGGAAACTTTGAAATCATATTTTCGATTCGTATCATTTCAAAAATTGAATTTAAATTTTCTATTTCCCGGTTTGGGTTTCTCTCCACCCTGAATGTTGTTTCAATCATCGATCACTTCTGGATCTTTCGACTCTTTCTGGATGCCCTGGATAAAATATTTGAATTGAATGCATTGTTCTGGAAAATCAGAACTAAAATCATTCTCATGTGTATCAAAGAGTTTCTTATCATCAGATATTATGTCATCTTCATCTTTTTTGATAAGCTATTCAAAAATCCGAATCTGTTTGATAGTTTCGTATGAACTTTTTCTTCTGCTCAATTCTGCAACTATGGAATCATCACTATTTTTTGAAAATAATCCCGAGTCGCAGACGAGAGTTAATTTTCTTCAAAAATCTTGTACTACTAAAATGTTCTCTTATTAATTCCAGAACAACGGAGATTAGGTAAAAAAATTCAGGTAGTGATGTAATTTTGTCACAGAACTATATACAAATTATCAATATAGTAAGAAGCGACATGCTATTTAGTCCCAATTAGAGTATTTTTCCAGCAAAAGTTGGATTATATCCTGTATCAAATCATTTCATTCCATTGATTTTCCCTACACTTGTGTTTGTTTAAAGTCAACAAAATTATTTTTTAAGAATGCAGTTTAAAAAAATCATAATTATTTGTTTTGCAGTGTTTTCTTGGCTTAGGGCTTAATAAATTAGGCGTTTCCCAAAACATAAGTAAAATTAAATATTTTTTTGTTATATCGAAAACAAATGGAGTTTAAGGAAACATGTTTTATTTTTTGATAAACATTTTCAAAAATATTTTAATAATACTAAATATTTTCCACCAACGCAACTCATTTATCCATATTATTTTGTTATGTTCAAAAATGCAAAAAAACTAAGTTCCGTGAACTTTATCATCGTAAAATATACTTTGGTACATTCAGAACATTTCAAACTCCAATTTTCATTTCATTTCGTATTACTATAAAGTCGACGGAAGTACCAAGTAAGAAAATGCCATTTATGCAATGAATAAACGATATGTGTCATATGCGGAGTTGAAAAAAAAGAGTGAAGGTGATTGACAGTTTGAAACAATTATTATTACAATAGTTATCCTTTATGCAAGTTTATGCAAGAAAATTGATAATTACAGAGTGTTGCCTTGTCTAACTGAGATAGTTGAGGATGTTTTTATGTTCTATTTGGAAGAAAGTATTTTTATTGCAGTTATAATTTATCGAGAATTCGCCTTCTTATACCGTCTACGGCTGCGAAAATGTCGACCCTTACTATAATTTCGTACAATAACACAAAATAAGCATCGAAGTACTCTTCAATGGAATATACAGCTTGCTCGAGTGATGGTTTTGTTTTCATACTATTTGAATTTCTGCAGTGGCATCTCTCTAACATGGTTTGGCAATTTGTTATATAATCAATTATACCAATAAAATTAGACTATATTTTGCAGTCTATGGCAGGTATTTCCAGTAAGTTCGAATGTCGAAGATCGAAGTCAAAGCACAGCTCTTAAAAATCAAATAATTCAGGGTTAGATTTTCACGATAAAGTTTTTAAACACAAAATCAGATCAATTGAAGGTGCATTTAGTCAACATCACTTTAAAATTGTGCTTAAGAATATGTTAAAAGCGACAGTCCGTTATATCAAATAGCGACATTTACACAACAATGTTAAGTTTTTGCTAACAACCTTTGATGTTACCGTTATGTTTATGATAATGCTTGTGCTGAAGTTGACATAAATCCACCCATAATTTGGTAATGTAGTAAATTATATCATATTCAAAAAACTTGATATCATAAACAAACCTTTCAGTATCTTTTGGAAAATAAAAGAGGGATATTCCTTTGTCAGTCCTAGAGGAGCACCCACGATATGCACAAACAGTTTACCTTTCAAAGACATGTTTTAACTCTAAATAACTCACAATTCACACTATCAATTTACAAAATGAACAATAGCTCAACTTCAAAACTCAGTCAAAACTCAAAACTAAACTGTGACCAAATAATTGGGAAGGAGGGAGGTTAACAAATATACAAGTTATTTAGCGCATGCGCATACAAATTTCAGCTTCGTTATTTGACACGCCTTCGCCTCTGTTCCCTGCTCTGTGACGAAGGTATTATGAGAAATATGTTTATTTTCAGTTGTAACCATCATCATTCTCTCAAACGAAGGAATCATCCCAGCTATACAAGTCGGCTTCTACTGCAAGGATCCTTTGATATCCCACAAATACACGGGAGATACCGTCACTCCAGAAGTATTGGGAGTAACTGCCGTTCTCCTTGTGGTGTTGGCGATCCTGTCATCAGAAATGCTGATTCACCAATCGTTCAAAAAAATCAACATCCTCGCCAGCTGGCTGCTGATCAAAGAGAGTTTGACCGGAGTTGCGGCAGTTCTGTTCCTCACCTCTGTGGCGAAACTGCTCGTGGGGGAGCATAGGCCTCATTTTTTCGACGTATGCGACCCAGATACCGCGAAGAACTGCACCGAGGGTAGTTTCGTGGAGACGTTCACGTGTACCAGTGAGAAATATACTTCGTATCAAATGTTCGACTCGTCGGTATCTTTTCCTTCGGGACATTCTTCGGTCGCTTGGTGCACTGGAATGTACTGTGCGGTAAGTTGAGGAGTGCCCTCCTTTAGAAACTACACCAATAGATAGAGTATAAAATGAGTGATTTTTTTAACAAAAATACTAGTAGGAAACCGACTACTCTATAACATGGGAGTCAGTCCGTATAGTTCGAGAGCTGCGGTGAAAATGACTTCCTCATAAGTTACCAAAGGTTTGAATTGGCACGTCGGTTCTACTTTAGATTGTATTTTCAAAACCGCCCGTCTGCCGGGCGTGAGCGGTCGCTTTATTAGATTTATAATTTGAAAAAAATATTCAGAATCACTAATAATTACATAATTATTACCAAAATTATTGTTTTGTGAAAATTGTCTGAGATCTTAACTAAATTAAAATCGTAAGCGTCTGCCGTTGGTAATGGTCGATATTTTGGAGCAGACGCTGTCAAATGTATCAAAAAAACGCTATCAACTTCCTCACAGGTTATCACCGTTATTTTCGAGTCAAAGTTTCACTAGATATGTTACTAACCAAAATTCAAAAATGAAAATTTTGGCAGACCGTCGCATTCCATCAGCAGACGGGAATAAATTACCGTGAGTACATGAAAGTACGCGTAATATAACTATTGAAAACGACCTCGGGAATAGAGTTCCTTCAGCAAAAACATTATGTAGTGTAATGTATGAAGTATCGAAGCCGTGGGATACTCAAGTTGATTTGAAAAATCACCTAATCCATTAGAATAACATGTATAATAGGCAGCAACTATGGACAATAGCATATTGGTGATTTTTTTACCGTAAAGCAAGAGCAGTGATGGTCACGTAGGAGTCGATGGAAATTATTTCTATTTCTTCATATTATTTCGCAGTGTTTACTGAGTTTATTAGTATATCATTGCTATTTATATCTAGATAAACTGATTTATTGGTAAGTAAATTTCGATAGATTATAGTTATTTCTCGAAAATGGAAAATGTATAGTCATCACCCAGTAAACATCAAATATTCATGAAATATTTAGAAATCACTATACTTGTGATTATTTGAAATATGTTTATGCTATATTTTTGAGCACTAGCATAAACCAGATCTCTTCAAAGAAATCGTTGTGAGCTGCGGTCTTATTTCCGTGTTAACAACTGGAATATTTCCTCAACATCACTACAAAGTCCGTAACTCCTTGTCTGAATTTCCACAATATGCTCACGAGAGAACGTAATAAATCAGGACCTGCTAGTAGAACGACATTCGAACTTATACCATAAGATTTTAAAGCTGGTAGTTGTATATTTTTATTTTTCCACAGAAGTCCTATCCTATTTAGTAGCAACAGAATTTTCTTGACTAAGTTCATCATGTGGAGTAATCAGTACTCCGAATGACTCTATAGAGAAAGAGTGTGTTACAAGTTCTTGTGAATTATCGTCTGGGTTGCCTGTTTCGCAAATATGTAAAATGTGAGCCTTCAAATGTTCCTCATACTTCGAATGATTTGATAGACCATGGACTGCCATCCTAGTTTACATCTGATGGCAACCGGTACACTTTCTGAACCACATCTTAGCTGTCTATGAATAATTAGGTTAATGTTATCTTGCCCAATTATCATGACGGGTATTTCGTTTTCGATTCTTTTAATTGGTATCCCCTTCAAATGTGGGTATTTCTTCCAGTTTTCAATTATTAATGTCTGCGACGGCAAAGATAAATTTTCTAGTGTTCGAATGCTTCTTAGAAAAAAAGTCTCTTCGTCTAATTTAGAAATCTTCAGATCGAGCTTTTGGGAATCATTTTACGTAGAAACATCATCATTAGTCAATTGAAGATAGGGCAGTTCTTTGGTTCCTTTAAAAGCAAGTTTTTCGGCTACCTTGCTATCCAAAAGTGTCACCATTGAGGATTTATCACACACAGCATCAATTTCCAAGAGTGCTTTTGGTCCATGTAATCTTATTACATTACCATTCGTAGTAAGACTGATTTTTCGTTTTTCACAATACACAATCTTTGCACCGGGTGTATGTGTCGGCAGCAACATTCTCGGATAACTCAGGTTTTTCTTTGTGCAAAAGAGGGTAGTGTTACTGTATACAGGCTGAAACACCAGCTGCTTTCCTACTTCTACATTTGAATTTCTGATGATTCTGTTTGAAACAAGAGAAACAAATTTTTTTTACCCTTTTTCCTCTTTATATCACTATTATCAGATTTCTTTTGGGGGCATATAGCATATATCTCAGTGGGAATCTTTTCCATAGTAGTAGCAGCAGCAATGTTTAGTCATTTCAAAATAACTTAATATTCTATTCGGTCTTCTTGAGTAGGAATACTTCTGTTTTGCAGTCTGGTCGAATGGTTGAGAAATGCTAACATACGAAGCGGCATTGGCATAATCTCCTAACTACTTTGAAAAATCTTCTGAGTCTAAGTCAGTGTTGCATAACATCTGAATATCAATGTTTTGAGAACGACTTTTCCAGTTTGAATAGGCTCTCTCCTCAGTAATACTATCAAATAATTCTTGTATATTGTTCACCTACAAAAAACTGGTTTTTCTAGTCCATCATCTTTCTTGGCTTTATCTGTCACGACGGCGCATGGCTGGTTCTCGTGTAATACTGAAATTCAAGCTCCACGTTCTGGAAATCTTCGATTTCTAAGAGTCGCATTGAATTCTTGATCTGCAGAGCTTCTAGTTTGATTTGCTGTCATTTCATCTCCAATTCCTGTCTATTCTTCTCGTTCTGAAGTGCTATTTTCTTTCTTTCTCGGGAATATAGAGCTATGTTTAGATCCTGATCTCACTGTATGAATTATTGAACATTGTTTCTATTCCGCTTTCTCAACGTCTGATACCACTGGTTTCCTATTTCCTCAAGTTTCTTCGTGTACGGATGGTATTCGAAGTGAATGCACGGATTCTGCAGGCAGTGATGTGCTACCGTCTGCTGTTGGAATGCGACCGTCTGCCAAAGTTTTCTTTTTGAATTTTGGTTAGTAACATATCAAGTGAAACTTTGGTACGAAAATAACGGTGTTGACCTATGAGGAAGTTGACGGCGTTTTTTGATACATTTGACAGCGTCTGCTCCAAAATAGCGACCTTTCCCAACGGCAGACGCTAACGATTTCATGTTCGTTAAGATCTTAGACCATTTTCACAAAACACGTGTATTGGTACTAATTAGGAAATTATTAGCTATTTTAAATTATTTTTTCAAATTATAAATCTAATGAAGCGACCGCTCACGCCCGGCAGACAGGTGGTTTTGAAATTACAATCTAAAGTATAGCCGTCGTGCCAATTCAAACCTTTGATAACTTGAGGAATTCATTTTCACCGGAGCTCTCGAACTACTAGTTATATTCTGTTATGTATTGGACTTGCAACTGTCATTTATCAATTTGCTATGAAAATTCAAATTCACAAAAACATGTTTCTGTTTATTATTTAGTTTATAAAATGGAAACATTACCTCCTACGACACGATCGGATCATTAGTAACGGAGAAAAACTGAAAAAAACAGAAAATTTTGCGATTTATTCTTTGAATTCATAACTGCCATTTTTCAAGTTGTACATCACATTTTGATTCAAATGATCGTATAAGTTTAATGTGCTTATGAAAAAGTCATAATGCGGTTTGTAGTATCAAACATATTCGATGACAATTAAAGCAAACTTCTTTCTGGTGAACCGTCATCTGGTTTCACTTGGTTCTAAATATTCGTTAACTAGTTCCATGTCACGAAATCAATCAATTGATATGAATACATTGTGTGCATGATATCACAGGTTGGAATGTAAAGGCTATCCGTCATCTCTAGCTCGCACAAGTCTCTCGAGGACTTCTGATGGTTACGCGTAGGGGTGCAGCAAATTGACGGAAATGACAAAAAATAACAAAAATATTCATGAAACCATTAGGGCCCAAAATCTGTTTAATGAACATGTTGTTTCGGTGTTTTCTAAGTGTAATGGTTGACGTGCGCTCATAATAGTTATTTATGTATCAAGGGCGTAATATAGGCGTTTATGGCCTGCGGCGTGGATGATGGCCCGATGGCGTTAGCCGAGGGCCATCACACGCCGAAGGCCTTAAACGCATTTTATGCACTAGCGGTTTTATAGCGCGAATCACAAATACTGACTTGAATTGCAATGGTCTACACGTTTCATACGTTATGCATACAATAATTAAGGGTAACATAATATGAGGAATGTGAAACTATAGTAGCTGAGTGCTATATTGGAGAATCTATTTCAAATAAATAGATCATCACCGAAAAAATTGCCAACGATTATGAACAAATGTTAGAAAGAGTATTGCTCTATTGAACTGAAATGATTCTAATTCGTGTTAGGAATTGCATGAAATGATGTGTGAGTATAGACAATTTGAGAATTTTGTCTACTTTACGGCCCGCCGGGCCATAATGCGCCCACGGGCGGTAAAGTGCCACTTTACCGCCCGCTATTGCATAAAAATTGACATACACTGAAGTACCTGTTCAAAATAAAACCGTTATCAATCGACACCAATTTCTCTAAATGAATTTTGGAAGCTTTTGATTTGAAAATAATATACGTTTGAGACAAGGTATTTTTTTAAGGTATACAGGGTGTTTCATAATAAATACGCAGGACTTCCGGATGTGATAGCTCGTTCAAAAATATAAAAAAAAGTTTCTATTAGCTTACCCTCTTAAATTCAACATTTTCGAGATACAGGGTGTTGAAATTTAAAAAAAATTATAGTTTTTTGCGAATATCTCTGAACCATTTATCGCACAAAAAACAGATTTTGAATGCATTTTCTACTCATAATAAGCTATGTTTTGTGCAGATTTTTTATTTATTAAAATTCATAATTGGTGAAGATTTTGAAGGGGTAGTGGGTGTTTTTTTCTCCAACTTCTACGCCAGTGGATGATTTTGAGCCACATGCTTGTACCGCCAATGTTTTCTACACAAAAAAGGTACTGTTGGTCATGAGCTCTAGAGTTGACCGTTTTCAAGAAAAACCAACTTTCATGATAAATTTTTTTAAATAATGTTTTTCCTAATTATACAAAATTTATTTAAACGTTAGAACAAGTAACAAAACCAAACGTTGACATCTTAATTGCAAAAAAAACAATAACAATCATACTCGCAGCAATTTTTCGAGGAAAAAACATTATTTAAACAACATGAAAGTTGATTTTTATTGAAAACGGTCAACTTTAGATCTTATGACCAAGAATACCTTTTTTGTGTAGAAAATATTGGCGGTTCATACAGGAGGCTCAAAACTGTACTTTTTCCAGTGGCGTTGAAGTTGGAGAAAAAACACCCACTACCCCTTCAAAATTTTCACCAATTATGAATTTGAAAAATAAAAAATCTGCACAGAACATAGCTTATTATGAGTAGAAAATACACACAAAATCTTTTTTCTGTGCGATAAACGGTTCCAGAGATATTCGCAAAAAACTATTATTTTTTTTCAACACCCTTTATCTCGAAAATGGTGCATTTTAGAGGGTAAGTTAATAGAAACTTTTTTTCATATTTTTGGACGAGCTATCACATCCTGAAGTCCTGCGCATTTATTATGAAACACCTTGTATATTGCGTGTCCAAGTGGACACGCTGTGAAATAGCAAACGCACAAAATCTGGACTTAGAGAGAAGACACATGGATCACTTGAAAATTTAAAAAAGAACATACACAAAATATGACAAGAATATCCATTTTTATCTTCAATCATATTCACCTGAAAAACAAAATGAATAAACTATTTACATTACTCTATAATTGAAAATGAAAAATTGCACTCCAATTTAAAAATCGAACACGGTTTTTTTCCTGAAGAATTTCCTAATAAAGTCACACCTTTAAACGAGCAATTCTTGTATATATTTTCGATTTCGGAAACGGCTCTATCGATTTGGATGAAATTCTGTTGTAGTTTCAAGGTTTTGCTTTTTAACTTCATCTGTATAAGCGTCTTTCCTGAGAAAACGCAGTTCTGTTAATAATAATAATGATGAGAAATTTCAATTTTCAATCGTCAGAATAATTGAAATTTGTTACACATATCAAGAACTGATGGCAAAACAAGACTCTCATAATAATAATGTTATTATAATAATAATGAGAATTTTTAAATTCAATTTTCACCAACTTCCAATCGTCTGAATAATGCTAAATTTTGCACACACATCAAGGACCGACAACAATAAGTACAAGTATTTCATAATAATGTAGCATATACAGCATATACATCAAGGACCGACGACGATACATGAATGGTATAATATTAATGTATTAATGACGGTAATTTTAAAATTCAATTCCAATAGCCGGAATAATCTGAAATTTGGCACACATATCAAGGACCGACGACAGTACAGGAATTATTGACATTTGACACAAATATCAAAAATTGACGGCAAAACAAAAATTTTATAATATAAATATTTTATTAATGATAACAGTAATAACCATGAGAACTTTTGATTAAAATCAATTTTCAACCACCAAATTTTATAAAATTTGGTTCACATATAATATTTTTAATGTACTGATGAAAATTTTAAAATTTTCACCAACTTACAATAGTCCCAATAAGATATAGTTTAATATTTATTTATACATTTTGGCTATCTCGGAAGTGCATCTAATGATTTGGATCAAATTTTGTGTTTAGATAAGAGTTCGCCCTGCAAGTTCCTCTATATGGGCGTCTTTCGTGAAAAAAACGCGATTTTACAAAAACAAAAATTATTTCCAATCGAAGAATTAGGGATTCGAATTTTTAGTGAATACATTGATCCAGAAGAGATCAAGAAGAGATGTTTACCAAAAATTATAAAACACTTGCTAGAACCGTTGGAATAGTTCTTATAGGTTTTGGGGGAATGTTGGTTGGAATTGAAAACTGTCACTGCGACTGTTGCCACAAAAAGTAGTTATTTTTGGTTTTAGTAATTTTACGTTCGTTATTTAAATGAATGCTGTTCATATTAGGTTGCAAAACGAGCGAAGCTCGGTCGCCCAGGTACTACCGATTTAAAAGAGCATATAAAATTAAAAACCGTCACTAACGATTTGTACTCTGTACCTACGTTGAAAAAATTGAAATGAGATTAATGAGTAGGGCCTTAAAATACATATTTTTTGTTAAAAAATGCTCTGGTTGGAGACGTATAAGTTAGAAAACTTTTAACTATTTTATATAATTCGCGTGAAGTCTGTCATTTTTTTTACAGAAGTTATATTTTTCAGAATAAAATAAAAAATGATTCTACACCTATCGATAGAACATTGAAAGAGCTTCTCATCTATTGAAATACCACTGCAATATAGACCTGGTCGCCATAACGTGTTTTTTCTGTTTCATTGTTCAAAGTTCATGAATAATATATTCTTTTCCAAAATTTTCGATTTTAATTATACGTATTAATACCTCCTTCGTGGCTTTTTGGGGAATATTCAATTTTTTATAGCCATAAATTCCAAAATGTCTCATTTTTTTGTTGCTTTCGTCGGTATTTTTATCTTTTGACGCGAGTCATATGTGACGCATTACCCATTACAATAACAGAAGTTATATTTGGTAATCATTTTTCACTGAACCATTTTTCGAATAAAGTTGCAGTCATATCCCCATGATAATCTGCTGAACATTTTTTTAAATTTGTTTTGCAGACAACAGCAACGCGTTCGGTACAAAACCATCTTCACTACCCGCGTGTACAATAATTATACGTTTTCCTCTGGAACATGGTGCTTGGAGACAACAGTTTTGGGAGTTATCTGCCCATCCATATCAAAACACATCATGACTATCGAACCAAGTCTCGTCAAGACAAACTATATGTCTCTTCGATTCCCGATGTTTTTTTATTTGTCGCAAGTAATCTGGCATTTGCAGAACGAGCCGGGGTGATTCCATTATAGCCATTCGCTGATTTAGTTTTTTGTGTTTGAAACCACAGTCTAAAAGAATTTGGCGTAGTGTTTCCTGCGACTTATATATGTATACTCAGGATAATCAGATAATTTATTTTTGATTGATTCCAAGGTAGGTACTTCGTTTCGTTTATAGAAATCATAAACTTGCCTTCGAAGAAAATCGTTTGTGGCCTCATCAACTTTGTTTAATTTCTGATCTTCTCGTTTTCTTTTACGATAATGATCTACAACATCCCCTTGTTTAACCACTCTGTAAATAGTTGAATGCCTCAAACTGGTGAGATGAGATATCCTTCCGAAAATTTCATTGTCACATTTGTCGTTCATTTCCGTTTCAAGATTTTTATATATATTTAGAACAAGTCTTTGGGTCTGAACATGAAGATCTTTGTTTTTGAATTTCCATTGTTCATCAGGTTGTGAGTCTTGTTCGTCACGTTCTTCGAATGGTCGCCAAAATGCCATGTTGCAAAACTAAATACACATGTTTATACTAACACTTTAATGTTGATTTTTACACGTTTAGTGTTTTGCAAATACTGAGTTATACTATTACTATGTCCTTCTTTTATATTCCCAAAATGTTAATTGATTTGGGAACAGTTTTATACCCGTTTTCGGATAACTCTATGATAAAAAATTGTGTTTGTCAATAATTAATTACATTTATACCTAGGCTAACGGCAAAACAAATTAAGTAGAGAGAGAGTTTGATCGTTTATTAAGTACGCTACTGTTCTTTTCATAAATATCACTAGGCTGCCGAAGAGCAATAAAAATATCAAGAGGTGATTTACGGTAATTTATGCAACAGGCGGTCACCGCATTACTGATTGCTTTCCACGCTTCGAACGGTTACACGTAAAATATACTCAATTTGGTCTACTGTTTTCTTTATATAGGGAATGATGTTTATATAATTTTCCGTTTTCATCCTCCATTCGTTATTACACCATGTGCTATTTTGAACTAATTTTATATATTGAGCTGAATGAAGTCATATTCAAATGAGATTGGATAAAATATACTATACTTCTACTTTCAAAATCTGGAAAAAAAATTCAAATTGCAATTATGCCAAAATTAATGGTCCGACAGTGCATGTTTTGTGCAAACACATCATTCAATACTTTCATGAAAAGGGCCAACCCTACAACTTGAAAAATGGTGGAGTAGTGAATTTGAAAACGAAAGAAAGAAGAAAATTTTTCCGGTGTTTCCAGTTTTTCTCCGTTGCCAATGATGCCATGATCCTTTCGGGCCATGTAACATCTCATTGTGTTTATATTTCAATCCTCTATAATTTTTGCATTGAAGCCAGATTGCTTCACTAGTTTTTTTCTGAAATCGTTCAAGAATGCCCACTTTCTCGGAGCAACAGGCCTCAAAATACGCTAATCTAGTATTTTAGTCCGTTGCTAAGCAACGAACTTTCCAGGACCGTTTTCGGACCTAAACGGTACGGGAAAGTACTTTTTCGGTCTAGTCCGGAAAGTACGTACTTCCCGGACTGGGCCAGGAAGTCCTCGAATTTTAATAGAAATATTAATATAAATGAGAATTAGAATGTTTCTGTTGGTACCTATCTTCTGTTCGAATTTCAATATATAATACAAATAAGAACTGAAATGTTCGAAATAGTCAAATTCGGAATTGTTTCATGCGGTTAACAGATGGGTGAAAGTCGACATCTCTTCGTCTCTTAGACTAATTGCGTCTCATTGATTTGTTTTTCTACATGATTGCCGAAAAAATAGTGTACGCAACACGTCCGAAAACAGTTTTTTTGGACTCGCAGACTTCCAGGACTCGCTAACGCTCGTCCTAGAATTTGGTCTACTCGTCCAAAAACCAGTATTTTCCGGACTTGTTAAGTAAATTACTATTCCCGTATCGAAAACGATGCGGGAAAATTTTTGCCGGCAGTTATTGAATTCACACAAACAATATGTAGAATTCCTTAGTTTTTGATAATGCTGATTGCGATTTCAGAAAAAATAGTATGTGTACCTCGTAGTAAAAGCACATTCCCAGACTTCAATGCTTGTTGGCCTCGGCTCAACGCCTCGGCCAACAATTTACATTGTCGTCCGGGAATGTATTGCTTATACTACTATGTTCACAATATACTATTAGTTTAGAACAAATTGATAAAAGGCATTATTCGAGTCCAAAACATAACTACGGACTGTCTTCTATATGATGGCAAAGTCAGTTTCCTACTAGTATTTTTTACGAAAAAATTCTCTATTGATTGGCCTAAACGGACTCTCGATGACAGTGATGTATTCTAAAAATGAACAAACTATAAACAGTGTCTTTAGTATCACAAGAGAATTATTAGTAGAATTTGAATTCACATAGGTTAGAAAGTAGTAAAAAAAAATATAATCACAAAAAAAGAATCATGTAGTATATTTCATCAGGCAAATTTTTTCAATAGAAATATTTTTGTACAGAATTTAAAAAAAAAGGTGTCTTGTTTATCTATCAATTTCAAACCGGTATACAGGGTATATCACGATGCGTTGAGTTGATATGTTTATGGGAAACTACTGGAAGTATTTATCTGTGATCAAAAAAGTATAATGGAGTGATATCTGGCAAACGAGGAGGCCATCATCAAATGTTCGCTATCCAACGATGTTCAGAATGATTGTCTGGAAAGTAATTATTCAGAGGTGCAATATTATGAGGTTATTGATAAATCTAATTGATGTAAATTATTTTCTAAAATTTCGAAATCTCTTTGACCTGAAGTATGTTAGTCATGGAAACCGACGGTCATTCTCTAATTTGAGGGTAGATTAAATTTAAAGTTTTGCGATTTTGTTTTAGTACCTACTTTGTCTACAAAAAACAAAATCGCAAAACTTTATATTGAATCTAACCTCAAATTATAGAAAAGAATCACCATAGGTTTGCATGTCTAACATATCTCGGTTATTCAACGAACAAAATATCTAATTCTTTCAGGAACAAGGAATATTTGTAGCATTCAAGACAAATAACAATTTACATTTATTCATAAACAATTCAATGTCTGCACAAGATAAATTAAAAAAAATCTATGTTCTTCAAGCACAAATGTGATGACTGCAATGCCTTATAAATAGGCCAGACCCGCCGCAGTTTCAACCAGAGATTCGATGAGCATTTGAAAAGTTACAGATCAAGTAAACAAGATTCAAACTGTGCCAATCACCTCATACAAAATATTCACAATCTCACACAAAATCCAGAAATTCTACACATTCCATCAAAAGATCTGGAATGGAATACACTGGAAAGTATAGGAATAAAAAAACCTCTTGCGAATAAAAACAACTCAGTTTTGAATAATCAAATAGACCTGTATAATTCACCAATTATAAATAATGTTATCAGTAATTTCTCAAATGCTCCTTGACCTTTACCTACAGGTTAGTTTATAACTCGCTCAGAAGATGACACTGTGTCGAAACCATTGTAAGCAATAAATGTAGAGTAGTATTTTCACTCGACCCATTCATTTCTTCTGAATTACTTAGTCATATGAACACCTATTCCATATAAGGACAAGTGAAAAACCGACTTTAATTTTACCAAATTTCATTTGCAGTACATAGTACATGCAAGACTGCCCACAATCAACGCTGGAACCTTGATGAAACCATTCCTGATCTCAGTCTGTCTAACTTGGTCCCTCATCTGCTCCTTGAGCAGAATAACAGACAGAAGACATCACTGGTGGGATGTTTTGGCTGGAGCTATCTTGGGAATATTGGGATCACTGTATAGTATTAGAGTGGTACATCGAAAACTACAAAGGATGAACTTCGTTGCTAATGATGTGAAAGTCGATTCAGTTGAAATGGTTTAACTGTCTTGATAACTATATTGTAGGATACGGATCCTACTTGCTTACTGTTTTGATGTGATGAAGCAAGAAAACAATTCATTACCACGTGAAATGTTAAATTCCAATACAATGTTCCACCTATTCTTCCAACTAAAATGTAGAGAAAATTTTATTTATATTTTTCATATACTTCATTCGACAGGTTTGTATCATTTGGTGAAGGTGAAACAAAAAAGAGATACTAAAAGGAAAAAACAAATTATTGTTTACGAAAACGCTGATATGTCCATGTATGTAATAGTATTTCATGATACAAGACAATGAGTGAACATTTAAAGCACCTGCAATGAGTTGCAAGCAGGCGCGTGCCTGAGGGGGGGTAATGGGGTAATTACCCCCCCCCCCCATGACCACGATGATGATGAAAAAATTTGAACATTCCTTATTTTCAAACTTAAAAAATGATGATGATGAAGACACAACGATGGGCTTTCACACCTGTCTTCTAGTCTTCAGGCTTCTAGTCACAACATTAAATTATAAATTTCGCAATCAGGGTGGCGCATTATGGAGTTGAGTGTTGAGTGAACTGGGTTTTTATTTGTTATTGTTCGCCGACACAACGACGGCCGAATTCACGAAGCAGGTGCTTATGTAAATACATTATATACTTGAAATGAAATAGTCGGGAATACGCCGAAATAAGTTCGTCGTTAATTGTGTTTTGTTGGCTATGCTAGGGTGCATCATTTCATTTTTATCTATTCTTATATGGAATAAAATTTATGAGTGTTATCGTTGTTTAGAACAAGAAGGTGAGATTTTTAACTTTGTAGCATTGGGCGCGACATACCGGAACCGAATAATGATTTTAGTAGTGAGTACTGAGTAGGTATAATTACTTACTGTTTTAACTATTTTCAGGATTTCGACACTTTGGTGTACCTGTTGTTATTGTCGATATTCGAAAATGAAGAGGTCCCAAAACACGTTAGATAACTTCATAGTTGTAAAAAAGCAAAAGGAGGAAGAAAAAGAAATTAAAAACGAAAAGGAATCAGAGGGCGTGGATTATATCAATATCAATGATATTATTAATAATCAGCCATCTGCAAGTTCAACAGTTTCAAAAACTGGAGATTGTGGTAATCAGTTACGAAACTCCAGCTCCAGAGAAATGGAAATTGAAGAAGGCGAAGTGTGTATGTCTGAAAATGATATGGATGCTGGAAAAGTTCTAGATCAGGATATGATTACAGACTTGCAGAAAATGAACATTTTGAAATATGCTATGGTACCAGGCAAATAATTCATATATCCTTTTTCATTACACACAAAGAAAAACAAGGACGTGAAATGCTATCTGTCCCAGAAACATTTCCAGCTGTTCGAATGGTTAACATTTTCAGTTTCGAAAAAAGGTATATTCTGCAAATACTGCCTGTTATTCGCAAAGTACGGTGGTCAACACAAACAGACCCCTTTAAACAAACTAATTAAAACTCCATTATGCAAATATTCCAAATTACTGGGAAAAGACGGGGATTTGGTCAGTCATCAAGAAAGTAGCTTTCATAAAGAATCAGTAATAAATGCAAGGAATTTCACCAAGAACTACTGTGACGAAAAAAACAAGGTAATTAATATGTTGGACACTGAAAGACGAGAACAAATTATCGAAAATAGGAAGCGTCTCACTTCTATTATTGAGAGCATTATCTTTTTGGGTCGGCAGAATATTCCATTAAGAGGACATAGAGATAGTGGAGCTATTGGGATAAAAAGTTCTGAAACTGAAGATATAGATTTAGATGTAGAATCTTCACCAACTGCAAATGAAGGGAATTTTAGAGAACTTTTACGTTTTCGCGTCGAAAGTGGAGATACCGTACTGAAAGAACATTTGAAAAACTCATCTTCAAAAGCAACGTACATCAGCGCAAAAACTCAAAATGAACTGATCGAATATTGTAAAGAGGAAATTATAACTACTATATTGAAGAGGATTACAGAGTGTAAGTACTACTGTATTATATTTGATGAAACTACAGACGTTAGTCATATCTCACAAATGTCTGTCACACTCAGGTATGTTTCAAAAAATCAAATTTTCGAAGATTTTGTCGG
This sequence comes from Chrysolina oricalcia, assembly GCA_944452925.2. NCBI lineage: Eukaryota > Metazoa > Arthropoda > Insecta > Coleoptera > Chrysomelidae > Chrysolina > Chrysolina oricalcia. Next base: position 11,681,884 of record OX101818.2, on the reverse strand, counting down.
TTTTATAAATTGTCACGCATCTAATTACAATGAACCTTCGATAGAACCAGTTATGACAGGCAAAATTTTAGCACAAACTGTCGTGAAACTAATGAAATATTTGAATTTGAATATGGATCATTGTGTGGGAATTGGTACCGATGGGTGCAATTTAATGTTGGGTGAACAGAAAGGCGCCGTTAAAGAATTGCAACAAGAATTGAAAAATGCTCTGAAGTGCCCATGCAGTAATCACGCCTTGAATTTATCTATTTCGAAGAGTTCAAATGTTCAGTCAATAAGGAATGCTACTGGTATCATGAAAGAAGTCATCACCTTTTTCAATTCATCTTCCAAGAGACACAGTGTTCTATTGCACGTTAATGGAAAGAATTTAAAAAAGTTATGTGATACAAGGTGGGTTGAAAGACATGAATCAATTCAGCGATTTCGAGAAAGTTTTTCAAGTATCATTGAATCCCTTGATTTCATATCAAATTGGAGGGAGAGAGATTCCGCATCTAAAGCTGCTTGTCTGAAATTATCCTTGATTTCCACCAACTTCATTGTAAGTTTATGCTGTTTATCAGATGTATTAGGACTCACAATAAACTTGAGTAAAATTTTGCAGACTAAAACTATAGATAATTTGTATGCTGAGAAGATCATTACGAATGTTTTACAAACATTGCAATATAAAAGAGAGAAAGGTGACGATAATTTCAATAAAATTTACAAAGACATAACGAAGATTCACGAAATGTTAGATATCGACATTACTATGCCACGGGTGGTAGGTAAACAAACCATGAGAACAAACGTGCAATGTAATAATCCTGAGGATTATTATAGAATCGCTGTCTATTTTCCTGTCCTTGATAGTGTTATAGAGGATTTAAAATTCAGATTCAACAATAAAGCTGTGTTCTATTTTTCAAATGTTGTACCTTCCATCTGCTTGGAACATTCACATGTACAGCTGGAAAACTGTAAAAACAATTTGGTAGCATTTTTGTCCCAAATAACTACAAGTGAATCTGAAACGTCTTTATACCGTAGATTATCATCAGAACTGGAACTATGGATAAATGAATGGAAGAATTGTCATGAAAAACCTCATGCTGGAATCGATTCATTATTGAAGTGTGATAAAAATATTTACCCTTTAATTTACACTATTTTACAAATTCAAGTGACATTACCGGTATCTGTCGCTTCGGCAGAACGCAGTTTCTCGACTTTAAGAAGACTGAAAACCTATATTAGATCAACCATGTCGGACACTCGTTTAACAGGACTTGCCTTGCTGAATATACATCGGGATATGAAAATTAATATAAATAATATCATTGACAGATTTAGTGCTAAAAAACAAAGAAATATGGAATTTACAATTTGATACCATTCATTTATCATTTATAGGTAACCTGTTTTTATTATTTTGTCTGTTTTGTTATGTTTATATATTTTTAGTTGTACATTCTCTCATTTTTGAGTTACTGTTTTCGTTTTGAAGAATATTCTGCTAATTTATTTTCAGTTACACATTTACTTATTTTTCAGTTATTATTTTTGTGTTGAATGATATTCTCTTTATTTATTTTTACATTCTTTTATATTCGAGTTATTGCTTTCGTTTCGAAGAATATTTATTCTGTTATTTATTTTTAGTTATACATTTTTTTATTTTTGAGTTATTGTTTTCATTTTGAAATATATTCTGTTTATTTATTTTTACACTCTCTCATATTCGAGCTATTGTTTTAAAGAACATTTTGTTAATTTTTTTTAAGAATTAAATATGAATGCCTTAGTGTTACTGAAGTTTAACTTTTTAAAACGTAGGAAATATTGGTCCTGAAATGGGTGATTACCCCCCCCATGAAATTACCCTAGGCACGCGCCTGGTTGCAAGTGCTTTAAGTGAACTTACGCACGTGAATCTCTCCTGCAGTTGTTATGATATCTACATCATGACTTCAAGAACAATGCGGTTCAGATCAGGTTGGTGGTGGACATTAGAACTCACGTATTGTTCATGTACAGTTGCTGTTTACAAGCTTATTTGAAAGCTCGTATGAATTTTTTTAAGACTTTCACAATTGATCATTGGTCCAGACATAAGTAGAGTACGTAGCATAAAGTTATTTCAAATTAAATAAATACCTACAAAAATGATGAGTAATGGAAACTTGAAATAGAAGATCGTACAACAGGAATAAACACGTACAGTTCCTACACTGTAAATATTTTTTCCATGAGATTGCCATCAGATTGCCATGCATATACATGTAAAGTTACATACCTCATGCAATATAATGTAATCACTTGTATGATTATGTAATATTCTCCATTATTCCAGATTCAATGGCAATTTCTACATGTTTGTTTAGATGTTTTTACCATCATATTCAAGTAGTGCCAATTGACATACATGATTCAGTATGTGTATAGTGCGTTCATAAAGTGTGGAAACGCTCTATTATCTTACGAGTTGATTATTTTCGGAGGAAAAGCTCGGAAGGATCGATTTTGTATTTTAGTTTTCCACCTTTTTTTAGAAAAAAAAAAAAATTTCCCTGCCTCCTTTCAAGATATGACGTCATCGATATTTTTTTTTAAATTGAAAGGGTATATTTTTATGTCAAAAATTGAATGCCCATATTTTTCTGAGTTCAACCATACCACATACGTCATATCTTACAGTTCGAATCACAGCATACTGGGTATAAAGAAAACCAGTGTGACATATGCAATGGTAACTAAGAACTTATTGTCTGGTTGCTAAGGGCTTTCATATGTTTGCTTAGCCTACTATTCAAGTGTAGCAATATACTCGTACTAACTACTGAGTAGTTTTTAGGTTTACGTTGCAAAATGAAGAATGAAATGAATGTTGAGAAATATGAACACTGGTTTCCTTTATACTCAGAATACTGTAATTCGAAGTGTAAGATATGACGTATCCCAAGTAGCACACCTATATTGGTAAAATATTGATACAATATTGTGAACATATTGGCGAAATATTTTAAATGCAATATTGGCGAGAAAAAAAATGTGAACATTCGGCGATATTGGTCCAATATTACTTGAATAATATTGGCGAAATATTCTTGAACTAATATTGGCCTCAAAATGTTCGGCGATATTGGTACAATATAGCTGATACAATATTCTGACAATATTGGCACAATATTCAAAAGTTATATTGTCGAGAAGTAAAATGTGAACATTTTGCGATATTGGTTGAATATTGTTTGAATATTTCAAAAATAGTTTTGGTGGAATATTCTTGAAGCAATATTGCCCCTCAAAATATTTATCGATATCGGTACAATATTTATCGATATTGGTAGAATATTTATCGATATTGGTACAATATTTATTGATATTGGTACAATATTTATCGATATTGTTACAATATCATTTGAATATATTGGTGGATGTCAATATACCTTGGTAAATTATTAAATGTCCTTTAATTGACGAAGGTGACACCAGAGTCTGCCTTTTGATCGCCATAACCGCTGAGTGAGCTGTCTTGGAAACAAGCTAAGGGAAGTATTTAATGTACTTTCGTAGGTTTTAGAAGACGTTCTATATGTAGAGCCACCTAGCGGATTTTTATCCAAGTTTGATCATGATATAATTTCAATATGTTTCATTGAATATTCGGCCAATATTCAAATTTCATCTCAATCTAGATGTTGGAAACAATATAAAGACAGTATTGTTTTAACGATATCGATAAATATTATTGAACCAATATTGACCCAATATTAATTAATAAGTTTCGTTTAATATTGGCGAAATGATATTCAACCAATGTGTAATCACACTTGGAGATACAATATAGTTTTTATTCCCAGAATCGATATTAGGGGAATATTGGGATTGCGATATATATTCTAGATGTTAAAAATGATGTGAAGACAATATTGTTTTATTGATATTGGTAAATATCGTTCAACCAATATTGACTCAATGTGAGTTATTACAATTTCTCAAATAAAGTGGAAATGATATTCAACCAATATTCTAACAAACTTGAGAATACAATATAGTTTTTTTCTCCTATAATCGATATGACTGGAATATTTTGATTGCAATATAAATTCTTGATGTGGAAAACAATATATAACCAATATTGTATAATCGATATTGGTAGAAATTATTCAACCAATATTGACCCAATATTTCGTGTGATAATCTACATTCAAAACTAGTTCAACCAATATTCCACCAATATTATTAATATAATATTGTTTTTTGAATATTCACCCATATTGGACCAATATTGATTTTTCATTTACAATATATCTATATTGGCCCAATATGGAACCAAGATTCAGCCGATATGATGTGCTACCTGGGATGTGGTATGGTTGAACTCAGAAAAATATGGGCATTCAATTTTTGACATAAAAATATACCCTTTCAATTTTAAAAAAATATCGATGACGTCATATATTGAAAGGAGGCAGGGGAAAAAATTATTTTTTTCTAAAAAAAGGTGAAAAACTAAAATACAAAATCGACCTGTCCGAGCTTTTCCTCCGAAAATAATCATCTCGTAAGATAATAGAGCGTTTCCACACTTTATGAACGCACTGTATATTCAAGTATTTGTGAGGAATATCAATCTTTGTTGTGAACTAAACTTGGATTAACATGCATTTTTACATAACTCCAATGTGATTTTCCATATCTTTCCTGATAATCATTTATATTGTCATGTGATTGTCCCTCTAATTACAGATTCAACGGAAATTGTTACATTTCTGTTAAGGTGTCTTCACCATTGTTTTCAAGTAGTGTCAACTAACTTTACATATAGGCTTATAATAACCTGATATTACAGAGGGGGAAGGGATCTGCAAAAAAAGACATAAAATCGGAATTCAAAATGCTTTATTCATCATAACATTGTGATATATTGTTATATATTGGAGGAAAATAACTCAAAATCTCAAATCATTCAAATATGGTACCACAAACAATTATTTAATAAAATATCTTTATACTTCAACTTTGAAATTACCGAAATTAGTTGACCTCATAAGATTGCCCACTCTCCGATATCAGGTTCTGAATACTCAAAATTATCTCACAATTGGTCTGCTACAACGGAAGTTTCGATTCGATTTCTCATGAAAATTCTGGTGTTATTCATAATATTATGGAACAATGACAAAATGAATAAGTGATTATCATTTCATTATAAATGTTTGATAATTTTTCTCTGCACCTATTTACTCACCTGATATATAATCCGATGACAATTTGGCACCCACTTACTCACAGTCACACAAACCAACCTACCTTTGCTAGATGCCCAATGATGTTCATCCTCCCAACATGAACTGTGAATGAGGATTGGGCCGAATGCCGGTAGGTGAGCATGGCGATAGCGTTACGGAAAGTTACATTTAGACAAAAGATAATTCACATATTACCAGGAATATTCTGTAAATTGGCGTCATTCCACTGTAACAATACGTCGTTTTACTGATTATAACATTAACCCTTCAACGCCTAGCGTTGCTTAAACGCAACGTAAAATAGCGGTTCTGAATCAGGCTGTAACGGAAAAACTTTTCACTTTGGCTGATAGATGGCGTGACAATATCGTAATAGAAAGCTTCGACAAACAACCATTATTGATTTGTAACGATTTCTTGAATTGTGTTCCTCAAAATAGTGGTTTTGTGAGCTAATGTTCTAAAAATCAGGAAAATATGGACGTGCAGTTTGAGTAAGTAAAATTTATACATTTTGCTATTAAAAATTTGATGGTATTTTGGAATTATCATGTTTATTATGGATGTACTAGTATGTCATGACTACGGTTTTGAGGTTAGGTTTGCATAAACAGGCGTGTTGCGTAAACGCAACGCTAGGATAATACACTATTGTATTTTGCAATTTTGACTATTCATTGGTAATTCCAGATTTTTGTTTTAGGAAAGGTTTTTCCCTCCAGGAAGCATTGGAGATGGCTTATGACGATGATACCATTGACATTGAAAATATTTATGTGGAGCCCCCTGGAAGTCAGCGCCCTAACTGATGAAGATTCTGGGGATGAAGATGGCGATGGGGATCTGAATCATCTATCCGGTCGACAACTTCGGGCACAAGCGGAACTGAAATTGGGCAATAATCGAAGAATTGGCTCATCTGATGAAATTGCGGAAGTACGCGAAGAGGATCCTTTGCAAAAAACATCTAAAAAGCGACAGAAAAAGGAAACAAAAACGTACTCTTGGGCAAAAGGTGACCTTCAAAGAAGGGAAAATGAGTTCAAAATTCCAGATTTTTCGAAGTATAGTGAGTTGTCTCCTACTGAATTATTTGAACTATTTTGGACTGAAGACATTTACAACTACCTCCTAGACGAAACAAGAAAATATGCATTATTCAAAAATTATCAAGATCCTCAAATAACTCTGGATGAGATAAAATGTGCATTTGGAATTTTTATTCTTAGTGGACGTCGATATTATTGGGACTCCAAAGCAGATATGGAACATCCTATGGTTAAAAACGCCATGAGAAGAAATAGATTTGAACAAGTTTTACAATTTCTTCACTTAGCGGACAACAACAATCCAGATCAAATGGACAAAGCCTGGAAAGTTCGCCCATTGATGGACAAATTGAAGTCACAATTTTTGGAACATTTTACACCAGAGGAAGAAATCAATTATGATGAGTCTATGGTGAAATACTTTGGCAGGCATAGCTGCAAACAATTTATACGGGGCAAGCCAATCCGTTTTGGCTATAAAATATGGTCGCTAAATACTTGTGGTATCTATGGCGTCAACTTGCTATGGTACTGAACCCATCACCCACGTAAAAAGGTTCTCGCAAAAAGAAAAAAAAACATGCATGTGCCACGACCACATTTGATTGGTAGATATAACAATTCAATGGGAGGGACAGACCTAATGGATCAAAACATAGCTAGATATAGGATTGCTATCCGCTCTAAAAAGTGGTGGTGGTGCCTGTTTTCTTGGATGGTGGCCGTGTCCGTAGAAAATGCCTGGTACATATACCAGAGAGCGGGAAATATCACTCCGCAACTTGCCTTTCGTAGGGAAATTGCCACGACGTATCTCATGAGGTTTGGAATAGCAGCAAAAGGACCAGGACGTCCATCTGCAGGTTTGCCAAGTAGTTCAAGTAACAGAATGAACGACAACGTTCGATATGATCGTATGGATCATTTCTTGATGTATATTCCTAACAAAAAAAGATGGAGGTGTTCAAATGAAGGATGTCATTCCATAATTGGAACCATGTGTAAAAAATGTGGTGTAGGCGTATGCGTTGATTGTAATGTAGATTTTCACAAAAAATAATTGTTTTTACCATGTCATTTACTAATAATAAAAACTTCAAAATAGTGTGTTGTTATTATAATTTCCGACCCTTAAGTGCCTAGCGTTGCATATATGCAACATGGTTTTTCTCAAAAAAAACTCAATATTTTCAAAAATGTTTTTAGAATTAAGCTTTTAGACTAATTCTGACCATGTTTCAACAAAAAAAAAACATTTTTCTTGAAAAAATTAAAATTCGGGCAGTAAAGGGTTAATTTACAGTCAACATGTAAACCTTACATTTAATAAAGCATTGAATTAGATGCTCACTGTGAAACACGGGAGAAATGGAGGACATTTACCTAATTTTACTTTAAAATTTTAAATTACTTGCACAATCAAGTTATAATATGTATGTATATATTTTATTTTGGCATGTATTTTTCCATCCACTTTTTACTGTGTATGATAAAACGGTAACCAGACACTTCACCATACGACATTTCACCACGGACATTTCACCACAGCAACAGTTCACCACAGCGACAGTTCACCTCGTCTATTATTCAGCACACTGACTATTGAACACGTGAATCACTACATTTCCATCTATTTTTTATTTATCTATTATGGTTGTCTCAAACCTATAAATAGAATTTAAATTGAATAGAAGTGAAAGAAAAACAAATAATCTTCATGAATAACTATCATTAAGTATTAATAACAAAAATCTGGTATAAAATTATAACGATGGCCTAAATTTGCACGCATACAAATGTCTACGTAAGGTGAGTTCATTCTGGTTAGAACTTACTAAAAATATACTCCTCAGATAATGTGTTTCACAAGGAAAAATGGTGCAAAAACTACCTACGTTATTAATTTTCACGTTATCTAACGTCTACGCGAGGTTAGTTAGTTTTGGTTGGATCGTACCAGAAAATTACTCCTCACAAAAAGTATTTTCAAAAGGAAAAAACCAAATCGGTAAAAGTACATAAAACTGTGGCAAATTGTCCACGTGGTGAATAGTCGACGTGGTGAACTGTCGCTGTGGTGAAATGTGAGTGGTGAAATGTCGCGTGGTGAAATGTCGTGTAGTAGAGCGTCATGGAACCAATAAAACTGAGAACTAGGCGTTATTACCATGCAACAACCTTCAAAAACGGCGCGTTTCAATCCTGCGATTTCGCACGCATTTTATTTCATTTGACAAGGATCCAAAGTTTGATTGAAACGAACCATCCCAGTGGCAACCAGAGTTGCCAGTCTTTAAACGTCTTTCCAGTATGAAGATGTTTTTTGTTATTGATAATTTAATTTAGTTTTATTTAATAAATTATAACTATTAATAATAAACATGAATTAAATTTTTTTAATAAACCTTCACAAATAGATATTACAATACACGGTAGCTCAACCCACCCTTACCTAAGGTAGCATTCTTCAAAGAACAATAAATTTCATTAAATAATTGAACATTATAAAGCAAATGGCAGTCAACAAAGGTCATAATAGTTCTTTAATAAACAGTATTTTATCGAAGAAATTATATTGGAAACAATTCAAGAAGCGTATCCTACTATTAAAGGCGAAAAGAAATTTGAAACAATGACATATTTTGGAGAATGTAGTTACAAATTAGATAATATTCTGAAGAAGGAAGGTATTAATATTGTTTTTAAGACAATTGACACTTTGCGTAGACATATCAAAAATAATAAAGATACAGTAGTAGAACTGGAAACGAGTGGAGTTTATAAATTAACTTCTGATATAAATCTTTTTTTTTGGAGATGGAAATGACTGTCCTACCTCGCGCTTTGAATACTTTGAGTTGGTTGATCAATTTTCCACATTTTATGTACTGGTAAAAATGGCAAAAAATCAAAGTAATCTTCCTTCTATTCATCTAAAAAATTTAACAGCTCAGCTCGGTTCAAATAGAAGGTTTCAATATATTTTTTTCACCTTGACACCGTGACCATAAAAATTACATTTTTAGTTGGAATTGGATTAATTTGGAAGTGTAGGTATTAAATGATTCTCGAGAATGTATTGAAGGATTGACTGTGGTTCTGAATAGTTTTGTTCATTCAAGTGATTATAATTTTATACTTTGTTCATCGGTTTTCGAAAATATGCAAGAATCAAAATTGTTAATTAACTTAGTGCTGCATATTTCAATGAAAGAGATTTATAAACTAAACCCTATTTATCTTGTTTGAAGAACAGATGTGAAATTACCCTTTCTTTCAAAAACAAGAGAAAAATAATGATTTTTTATGTGTGCGGTTTCACATAAAAAACAACTAGGTAACTATTTCCTTTGTTTTTGATACTTGCCGCCACCGCTCACGGATTACCGCTAAGATACCTTTTTTCATCTATCTTTTTCTATATCTGTTTTGCCGCCCTTTGATTCTGCCGCCTGTGTTCTTTGCACACATTCGCACTGTATAGAAGAATATTTCTGTTTGGATGATGAATGGCCTGTATGGAATTTAAAAACGAATGAGAATAATTTTGGTTTGTATAACGTATGTTTTCTTCTTATTGAAAATCAATGAAAGGTTTAGATGCGTACCCAGACTCTGGCTGTTGAACAAATATCAACCTCTTATTCAGAACTCCAGGAAGGGATGAGTGTACGAGTATTACATCTCAACTGGTCTTCTGAAATTTTACCAAATTTGATTTTGCCGAAAACTTGTAAGGTTAAGAAAACAAAAGTATTTCGGTCAAATCCATCATTTAATCACCGATAAATTTCCGAATATCGAAAGAGGCTAGCGATTGCGTGTTTCCACACAGACCCGATTCTCATCCAATCAATCAGACTTCAATGGGAGATAATTGAAACGCGACAGAAAAATAACGAATAAGGAGAAAATTCCGCGCTACCATAAAAATAGCAGCGGCGACTTTGATGGACGCATAATCAACGTGAGACATTCCCAGTTGACCTGTTGACCCGCGGTCATTTCGCGAGCTGCCAACCTTGTCCTGTCCACCATTCAGGTCGAATTGCGAAAGCGACATTGTCATTCTTTTCTTCGTGTTTCGACGATGGTCAAGCGAGAACGATGCGAGCGCAACATGCTTTGAAGGAGACTGGAATGCTAAACTGGGTGGCGGGATTAAAAACGATACCCTCTGAATACTTTTGCGTGTCTGCCCAGGGAGCACAAACATCCCTGGGAGGTTTTGAGATGTTTGGAAAATGTAGGCAGATGTTTCTCTGAGGCATGATATGTACTTCCCAAAGAGGTCTCTGAAGGATATTGAATGTTTCGTTCTTTTGTGGCGGTTTTTTGATGCCTACAAAAATATATCGGCGATGTGCAGAAAATGTTATCTTGTGTATGTTTTCACTCGGCATAACATCCATGAGACGTTCACCGAGAATACATCTACCGGTCGCGTAATCCCAAATATGATCATATCATCCCAGTGATATGTTTTACTTGAAGGCGAGGGTGGTTTATAGTTTTAACTTAATTTACTCCATTTTGTTTCTTGTGAAATAACAAGTAGTGTTTTCGAGTGAAGTGAAACGTTTGGTCAAGATATAGTATACTGTTGATTACGGACTGCAAACTAACTATTGAATTGTTGATATTTAGAAATATATAACCTCATAAACATATACCGATAATCTGACTTGTCAAATCATCACACTTACTACATATTTTTGTGAGGTGATTAGTCATAACACTGTATTATTGAACCAGACAACGCTTCAGACGTATTTCATTCACGCACCTCCAGTTACATGAGGATGTGTTTGTGATATTAACTTTTTTTTAAATTATCTAATTTATATGAAAAGAAAATATTTTGGGTTCAATTTATTTCATGTGCGTTCCTGTGTTCTTATTAAAATAAGTTTTATCGGTGATTTTTTTCATATGGCCCCACAGTCATCTGCCTATTTTGACTATAGTTCATTTCTGCAGTAACTGAGAAAGAATTAAAAAAAGTGCATTTTGTTATGTCCCAGGAATATCTCTGGCAAAGTTTTAAATGAAATAACTCAATGTAGTCAAAAATCTTTGAAAATTTTATCTTGTGACTTTTAAATGGCTTTGAGAAGAACAAGAAAAAGTGCCTTTTGTGATGTCCCAGGAACATCCTGAGAATAGCTACGTGCGGCGGATATTTGCACCTACACGTTCTATTCATGTATTGACAGAACATCGCAGTGGAGGTTTGACGTCTCAAAAGCTCTTACTTTCACCGTCTTTGAGATGTTTCATGTGGAAGTTTCAATTCATAAGTCATAAGAAAATTCGTTAATGAATGGTGGGAATAAATGACACAACCAATCATTGGCGAATATTCTCATTTGTGACCAAAAACCTATGACCTGAAACTGTTTTTATTCACTGAATTTCCTCATATATACTTTTTTCTTCTTTTTATACTCAAATATCCCAAATTACTCGCTGATAGCATACCTGGCTTACTCTGCACCCTTAAGGACTGATGCAGATCCTTCTCTCAGGCTCTTTCTGCAAATCTACCATTCACCCGAAAACCAGTTCTAATGACAATGGGGTGAGCGATTATTGGGTCCTTGAGTCTGGTACCCTGAGCAGATGAAGTCAACTTAAAATTATGCCTTTCCTGATTCATTTTTTCAGCTAGATAATCCGGCACGGGATGACGAAAAAAAAATAAGATTTTTACCGACAAACGAAGTGGACCAAGTGACAGCCTTTTGCATTCGTCCGACTAAGATTTCTGCCATATTATGGCAAGCTGGTATGATTTTCAGATTCTATAGCAGTGTCTCCATCATTCCACCAGAAACCCCCATGATCAGAAACACCATTTCATCAGAATAGTTCTAGTAAAGCCTGCGGTGTTCCAAGAGTAGATATTTATTTCGTTTTTCTCCTCTTCCGGACGATACTTGTTTCGCCACTTCATGACAAAAATAGTTCTTCTTTGGTAAACCGGAAGGACTATATCATATAAGGCCTGATGGTGGGGAATGAGTTAGTCCAATAGACTCATCAAAATCTCCATAATCGACTCGTTATACCCCCTGGAGCTTGAAGCGACACAAGTGTTTCGTTTGTACCATACCACTGTCGTAGGTAGTAGTATAACACTAGTAGCGTTGCGTTATGCATGTAGATATAGGCTGAGACCGCATCAGCGGGGCAAATGCATTATGGTCTCATGCCCCATAATACGCTCTGCATCTAGTGTCAAGAAACATCTATACCCATCACGCGACTACGGTAAACCAGTATGTTGAAAACACCTCCCTATCAGGCCATTATAAATATATCCGTCTCAAAATTCAGCACACTTGTCCTGAGGAAGGCAGAAGTCGAATTTTTTGATGAACCAAGGTCATCGATGTTCGTGAAGAAGACCCCATGCATTAGCTTATCCTTGTGTGGCTCCAGGAAGACCTTAGTTTCCATAGTTTCAATGTGAGCTTTTTTCTGAACGGATTCCAATTCGGTGGCAGAGTTTGGGTTACGCCGTTCAGTGTCAAATACGAGATCAAGCTGCACGGGATGCTGCTTTAAAAAGAATTATTCCAAACCCTGCTTTTTTATGGAAGCAAACCATATACAGTGATTGGTGTACTTGTCAGCGTTTTTCCGGATAGATAATCGTATTTTGTCGATAAACATTTCTGTCAAAGTTCGGTTTTTCTTTGATTTCAGTAAAGATGTTCTGAACTCCTGATGACTTTACAAGCTCGATTCAGTTCTATTCTATCACGGAAAGTTTCTAAACCCAAAATTCCATGGCTTCCTGTTGCTTGGGCAAGTATATATGACGGTAGAACCAATTATTTAGGTTGCAAGCTCCTATGAAGATGCATAATTTGTAAGTTTTTACGTCGAGGTCTAAGCTTCTTTTGAGTTTATTTCACCACTACTGAGCAGTAGAGTAGGATCCAAATATAATTCAGCAAATTAGTTCTTCCTCAACAATTCTGTTGACCAGATCTGTCGGAGATTATGCTGATACTGGCTTCCTTGAAGGAAAACACTACAATATTTGATTTTACACGGTCAGGAACCATGCAGAGATGAGAATCCAAACTGCTGATGGCTGAGGCTCCATCCAGTACCAGTCTGTTTTGTCTGTTGAGAAGATACTCAAACTCAAAAGTATTTGGCCTCCTTGATGTAGTGGGAGACAAAACCGAGGAACAGACGACTTGGTATGTATAAGTCGCACGTCTTCACGTCGAGTTGTCGCACTTCCTCCTGGGTCCACTTCAATACTCCAAAGGAGTAGAGTAAGATCGAAACAGCCATCATATTTGTAGCTGAAACTTGCCACGGAGAGAGTTTTTGGTAGTTATAACTTCTTGGAAGCCTCATATTTTCACTTCCAAGTAGGTTTACATCTCTCTGACATGCAGTTGATATAGGATGCTTCCATCTACTAGCTGAGAGTCCTTATCATCGCATCGTTCTGTTTTGAAATGGAATTTTGCACATTTGTCGATCTCAATCTCGGCCACCACCTGGGGCATGAATTTTGAGGTCATCCATGTGAAATAGATGAATGACCTTGTGCCTCCGGTTGTTGGGAGTACCATTATTGTCTTCAGGCAAGTTCCTGGGCGCAATGGACTATGGACAGTGAGACGCGAAAAAAATATGGGCTGAGATAATTTACCTGAAACACCTCCTTCCAAGCAGAACCTGGTCTGTTTGGACTCTACCTCTTGATGTAAGATAAGAGTGGCATCAGTACATTGTGACTAACTATCCATCTCAGAGCATCTGAGAACATACATGCCATCTACCGATGAGCAGATTCTCCTTGCAGCCAGCGACTCTCTCCTTTGACCCTCCTTGGGAATATATCCCTTCGTAGACGTGGCCAACTGCGGTGAGTATTTGCATGTACAAAATACGAGTGAATATATTTCAGCATGCATTTTGACCGTTCGCAATATAGAAGAGTATCTGCATCTTCACATTCTGAGTTACAGCTAGCATGTCAATAACATGTAGAGCACATCAGGTGCACACTATTATTGCGAATGATCAAGAATAGCACCTCGGACATGTTATGTGTCTACAGTTTTTGTTTCCGGCAAACTTCTGCTTTTTGTGATCAGATCATCAGACCAACCTGGAATCTGTTGCTCCCCATTCAGCCATGACTTGAAAACTGTGGACAACTGGTAGAGGGTGCTAGGAAATTGTTTCCACCAATAGTTAGCAAGTTCATCCGGACCTGGAGCAGCCGAGTCACTCATGCCCTCAAGGACCTCGTCGAACTTTTTCCGGTCGTATAATAATAATAATGATATTTTATTTACTGTTCCAACAAAAACAAAATTGTTTACATACAATTTTCGTTACAATATAGTAAAATAAACGAAGAAGGTCAAAAGGCACAAGATCAGTTAGTAGAGTACTGGTTTTCCTCAAGTGCCTGTGGAAAGTATTTTGATATTTTCAGATAATTCATTATATTCTTTAGCTATTTGGTAAGAAAAAGAGTTCTAGTATTGTCGGTTACGCTGTGTAGGTATGGTCAGGAGAGTTTTTTTATGGGTGTTCAAGTAGTGTATATCTGTTCGATAAGTTAATTTTGAATTCAAATATACAGGAGTATGATATCTTATTATTTTATGAAATAAAGTCAGGGCATAGAGCTTACATCGATTGATCAGATTCAACCAACATGTACTTAGTGAGGTATGTGAAATCCTGTCAAACTTTCTTATCCCATGTATCAATCTTTAACATGAGTTCTGCAGTTTCTGTAATCCTCTGGTGTCTATAACAGTTAAGTCCATAAATATAATCACAGTAGTTTGCATGAAATACAAGTGATTTGTATAACTGTATTTTCAGTTCAACTGTCAGAACGTGTCAATACAGGTATAATAGTTTTGCTTATGATTTCTGAAAAATTATTGAAGATTTTGATGCATTGATTACTAAGTCATGCTTTTGTAAGAACGCTAGTGATATATTGAGATTCTCATCAATATCTCTCTGTGCAACTGCTGATTCAGTAGGATTGAAATAGTGATAAAACTGAGTATCATCTGCACACTTGTGTTTCTTGCAATTTTTAATAATTGAAGGAAAGTTTGATGAGTGAATTGTGAAGAAAAGATTGCCAAGATTTAAGCCCTGCGCTACCCCCTCCCCGTTTTATACTTCTGCTCTCAGATAAAGATCCATTTAAAGAGACTATTTGTGACCTTCCACATAGACAACTCCTGATTGAGGTCTGGACTTCGAAGCCTCTTGCAGAAAGCTTCAAACTGGACTGGAGTGTCTTAATTCAGTGGTTGCGGCTGTTCACAAATATCCTTCCAGAAGATCTCCACTCGATTATTTAAGATCTCCAGAGAGGAACTAACAAACTGCTAATTTCTTGCCAAAAATTTAAGGTCTGTCAAAAGGATTATTTGAGGATAATTTGTACAATTTTTTTTAAACTCTTGTTGTATATTTTATTGTAAGTACCGTGTGCGTTTCCTATAATGTTTGGATATGTAGCTTTATATCGTAGAAAACATGAAACATTCGAATATTCAAGGAGGAAAAATTCAGCACAAAAATGTGAAGAATGCGTCGACGAATTACCACCGCCCGGCGGTTGTTTCGAGTGTCCCCTCATGTCCAAAAACAGGATTTCTCAATTTTTCATCAAGTCGACCATGGACTGTGCATAAATTAAAAGAATCGAAGCGAATTCTCGAGCTAGGTGTTGAAATATTTTGATCTCATAAATATTTAGCGATGCACTTTTTCGAAGCGCATGTTTCGACCATAAATAAAACCGAAGAATTCGTATTTGACGTGCGACCGTAATTGAAACATTTTAATTAACTGTTTCAGTGCGATTTTTTGTTGACGCAGATATTTCAACCTACTTACAGTAAATATCAAATAATAATAACCGCGGGGTTTAGTCGTCGAATGGTATATTGAAATATTTATTGAATGTTTGATTTTGTTACGGAATTTCTTGACATGTTTTGGTGGTTTTAACCTTCCTCAATCTTAACAAAGTTAAATCAATGAAATGTAACCTGTGATAGAAGTCAATTTTGTCTCGTGGTGGAGTAGTGTAGATTTACGAAGTAGAAAAACAAAAAGTCATTTCCACAATTTAATATAACCATACAATGTTATGTAATGGTAGATCGATCATGAATCATCGATTAGTTGAGTAGTTTCAAAGTAGGACATGTTTCGAGCCTATACAGGGCAATTCAAATTCGACCCCCACCATTGGATCTCCTAAACTACAGAAGATACGTCGAAGCTTAAATTGGGGCAAAAGTTGCGTATTCTGGTGCTTAACAAAATACTGTTTGAAACTTGGAAAATTCCGAGTTTTTCCGGAAATATCGGGAAAAAACTGAAAATCGGAATTTTCGTTTTTATTATTTTCTATCGTTATTTGACAACATAGCTCAAAACCAAAAGTAGTTTTTCATTGATACTTTTTTTCAGCTACACGTTTTCATGTTCAGATTTACTATCCGACGTTTCGTCTTCTGGCATTCATCATCAACTTTTTTTTTTCTGTTATGGGCGCCATATTGTTTTTTTATACAGAAGAGTAGTGATTTTCATTCTGATTTCAGTGATGTATAATTTGTCATGATTTGCACTTTTGAAATCACAGATATTAAAAAAACAACTTCATCTGAGATGGTCATGACTCCATCGAAAAATTTTGTTTAATAGACACTAGTTGTCAGAACTCATTAAACATCATAAGTTTGCACAAATACTTCAGACGAAATTTCCTCATTCTCAAATGAAGAAAAACGAGATATGTTGAAACTTTATTATAAATTAGATAGGAATAGTACGAAAACAACACAAATTTATTCTGAATTATATCTGGAAAGACAACAGCCGGATAGAACATTATTCGGAATTTTGGGCAGTACGGTGCGTTTCAAAAAACAAGAATAAAATCATGAGCTTGTAAAAAATGCACAAAAAGTATTACAACAAGTGTTCGAAATGATGGCCTTCCTCTTGGATACATAACCGAGCTCGTCGTCTCAAATTAAGAACAGCCCTAACAATATCCCTTCTTCTGATAGACCTGAATTGCGTGATGATATTGTCTATAAGTTCATCTACTGAGTCGTATTCTTGCTCTCCATATATTCTCTTCTTTAAAGTGCCCCACAAGAAAGTATCCAAAACTGTAAGGTCAGGTGACCTTGCCGGCCACCTCACTGGTCCAGAATTTCCTAACCACCTCTTAGGAAATCTTTGGTGTAAATATTCGCAAACTGCTTTTTTATTGTGTGGAGGAGCCCCGTCATGCTGAAACCAGCAGCTGTTATAATTAACAAGGGGAAACGTATCCATATATTCTTCGAATTCGTTTCTTAAGAACCGAAGATAGGTTTCCTCGTTCAAAGTATTAGAGAAGAAATGAGGTCCAAGTATTTGGTCGTCATAAATTCCAGCCCACACATTCAAACGAAACCGAACTTGTGGTCTAACTTCTCTGAAGTGTCGTGGATTATTTTCACTCCAAATGTGCTCATTATTTCTATTAAAAACAGCACAGTTCGAAAAAGTACTTTCGTCGGTCCAAATGTTTTTCAAGAAGTTTGTAGGGTCTACCCTATTCGATAGCCAGCTACAAAATTACATTCTTCTCTCAGGATCACCTGGATGTAATTTTTGTGAAATATGTATCTTATAACATTTCAAACCACTTTTTTTGAATTCCCTCCAAACGCTGTGGCACATCCATTTCTGCCGAGACTTGATGTGTTGATTTGGAAGGATCTGCATTTATCTAAAAAAGTACCTAAAATAATTATACTTCTTCGAATATGGAATGAACAATTATTTTACCTCGGCTTATAATTTACGTCTAATATTTTGCTTCCATATTTCATTCTTGGTTTTTGAAACGCACCGTACTCAGCCAAGTGTTTGTCGAAAATTCCGAATAATGTTCTATCCGGCTGTTGTCTTTCCGGATATAATTCAAAATAAATTTGTGCTGTTTTCGTACTATTCCTATCAAATTTATAATAAAGTTTCAACATATCTCGTTTTTCTTCATTTGAGAATGAGGACATTTCGACTGAGGTATTTGTGCAAACTTATGATGTTTAATGAGTTCTGACAACTAGTGTTTATTAAACAAAATTTTTCGATGGAGTCATGACCATCTCAGATGAAGTTGTTTTTTTTTAATATCTGTGGTTTCAGAAGTGCAAATCATAACAAATTATAGAGCAATGAAATTAGAATGAGAATCACTATTTTTCTGTATAAAAAACCAATATGGCGCCCATAACAGAAAAAAAAGTTGTTGATGAATGCCAGAAGACGAAACGTCGGATAGTAAATCTGAACATGAAAACGTGTAGCTGAAAAAAAGTATCAATGAAAATTTACTTTTGGTTTTGAGCTATGTTGTCAAATAATGATAGAAAAAAATAAATACGAAAATTCCGATTTTCAGTTTTTTCCCGATATTTCAGGAAATACTAGGAATTTTCCAAGTTTCAAAACAGTATTTTGTTAAGCACCAGAATACGCAACTTTGCCCCAAATTAAGTTTCGACGTATCTCCTGTAGTTTAGGAGATCCCAATGGTGGGGGTCGAATTTGAATTGCCCTGTATAGTCTCATCATCAGCTAAACTAAAATTCTACAAAAAATTAAGAACATTTTTACTCAGTAATCTATCTATCTACAGTGTAATAATACTTACATGGAGAGAAGGATATTGAAATGTGAAAAATTGTTTCAAATAAAAACGTGTCGTCACATGATACCACTAGGGGTTATGTGGTTCCACTAATATTATATATTGTTTAATTTAAAAAACATTCAAAAGGGAGCCAATATCTCCTTCTGAAAAGGAAGAAAACCAAAACATTGAGGAAGGCTTGCAGCCTTCACCCCTTTTAATTTCATCAAAGAAAATTATAAGCCATCACATGGATCAACGAGTGAAGGAAGAATGACAGTAGTGAAATGTGAATTGAATCAAAGTAGATAAAAAGAGGGGATCAACTGTCAAGAATACTTCAGACAAAATTGAAATGGAACAATGACAGGAGAAACTCTCACGCACAGATCAAACTTGGAGAAGTATTCTTGACAGTTGATATCCTCTTTTTATCTACTTCAATTAAATTTGCTTTTTTATACTGTCTTTCTTCCTTCACTCGTTGTTCTATATGGTGGCTTATAATTTACTTTAATAAAATTAAAAAGGGTCAAGCCTTCCTCAATGTTTTGGCTTTCTTCCATTTCAAAAAGCTCTGAGCCTCCCTTTTGAACGTTTTTTAAATTAAACAATATATAATGTTAGGGGAACCACATTACCCCTAGTGCTAACATGTGGCGACACATTTTCAATTAAGAAAAAAAAAATTCGCATAACAATATTTTCCTCTCCATGTAAGTAATATTACACTGTATTAGATTACTGATAGTTAAAATGTTCTTCCTTCATTGTATAATTTTTGTTTAGCTGATGAAAAGCCTATACAGGCAAAAATATATGGAACATCCTGTACATTAAAATATTTTATATTTCAATACGTGGGTAACCTTTTTACAATTCAGTACGTGAGCGAAGATATTTTATTTTGAAACACAACTTGTCCTCAACAGAACATAAACAAGAGTTTTCAAAAAGGCCACTGATAGTTCGATCTGGTAGTCGAGTTTAGAGTTCTGCCGTGCCCGCAGCTAGTGAGGGCTATGGGGGGAGTTTGGAAGATTCGGTATTAAATAAATGGAAAATGTTCATAAACTGTTTAAGCCAATATGTATTGTAAGTATAGATCTTTCTAAAATAATTTATACAAAAGTAACCAGTCTAGGAGAGATTCATCAATTCTTTAATTCATCAATTATTTGATTCTTCAATTCTTTAATTCATTATTGATTATTTCCTTCATTAATTTGAATCGTCTAAATCGCATATTTGTACATAGTAAAATAAATGTTTTTATATTTTTCTAAAGTGTTTTAAATCTATGAATGATCAGTATCTACCTAGTTAGTCGTGAATCAACCCCAATTCACGACAATATGTACCTACTACTTTGATACTACCTAACTGATCGATGGTTCATGATCCATCTACCATTACATATCACTAGATGGTTCTAGTAAATTGTGGACATGAGTTTGTGTTTTTCTACTTCGTCAATTTTTATGTACATGAGTGCAGATGGGTAAATAAATTAATTTGATAAAAAATATCTTATTTTTTTCTTTGGTGTTCATAGTGGCATTGACTGCTATGGTCATTAGCCACTATGTGTTCTGGGTAGGCCTTATACTACATACGCCACCTTAGGAGCAGCACTGTTGATTGGGACGCAACCAGGCCCGGATTAGCAGCTATTTACGCCCTAGGCCAAAGTTCTAAATTACTCCCCCTCCCAGGAGATCTGGGGAGTGTGGCATATTTAACTGTAAACCTCGTTCTAGAGCTTCTTTGGGGTCATTTGAGCTATTGAAACATATTTATTTTTAGTTGTTTTGAAAACATCTTTAACTGTTTTCCAAGAAAATAATTTGTAACAATCACGCAATAAGAGTGATTAAAATTCCAAAATGTATGAAAAGCAAATATTGACTAAAAAAACATGTTAAAAAATGAAACACACTCACACTGTTTAATAAACAGCACTGTATATAGCGTGATTTACGTAGGCCGTGCATTAGAAACGTTTTTAGTCCTACAACTATACAGGGTATGCCAAAAGTCGGTACCAACTTTCTTATTTTGAATGGAGACCTAATTTTTTGTCATGGTTCGATTGGCCTTCTGATTATGACTACAGAAAACCTATGTTGTGTTAACTTATCTATTACAGTTTTTAAGATATGTCTATTTTTCTTAAACAAAATACCGCTGTAGTAGTTTACGAAAACACGTGTAGCCCGCAAACCGTTCAAAATGAGGAAACCAAATTTGAAGAGCAGTTAGCTGGTCTGATGTCCCATCGACGGTCCCATTTTGTACCATATGGGCGCAGGCGATTTTCGAATGTCGCATTATAAAATTGTCAAAAACTCAAATTTTTAAAATGGCACCAATCATTTTTTTCTTAACCATTCAAAAGAAAATTGAATTTTAGGATGAGTTATTATATACCCAAGTTCAACCTCTATCGGGTTATTCAATGAAAATCAAGAAATGCCTTAAATAGAAGCTACAGCTTTTATCACCACTACAACTCTTTGCATCAACATTTGCCAGTAGCTAATTACTTGATATTTCTATCTATCATTTCAGTTAGTTGGGAATTAACCTTGTCCAGTTTCGCTCCTCTCTGTTTTAAAGTGATGGTGTTGTTTTATGTGGGAGTTTTCATGTTCTTTGAGCCTTGATGTAACATTTTTCCAGTCACTAAAACCATTTTTCTCAAAATATGATTCCGATTGTGTTTCTGAATGAAAAAGACGGCAAGGACCACAGAAAACTGCACATTTAGTTTCAGAGTACACAAGCCATGCTCTGTCTTGTTTTTCCCCATTTGCTAAATATCTATAAAAATGAGTACCTGAAAAACTTCAAAAACGGTTACCATAATCTTTCTTTGCCTTCGAAAAATTAGCTTCTTCATTTTGAATTAATCCATGTTGGGATACGTAGCCACGTAGTTCATTATTCACAGCCCAGTTTGCTGGATCGGGATCGACGGGATCAAAACTAAATGTTTTAGGTTCACGTTCTAATCTCTGTTGAATTGGTGTTGGATTCTCAATGCTATTGGAGGGGCTCTCAGTGTCTTCCTGTGGTTCAGATTCAAATTTTGTGTCTGGTTCCGATTCTGTTCCTGAAGTAAAAGACTGCATCATATGAACAGTGGTGCTAGGACTAGTACTAGAAGTACTGCGGTCTAAAAATAAGCGTTTTATTTTTACAGCCAATTTTTTATTGTCCCAGAGTATTTCTTGTTCTCCTCTGATTTTGGAGAGATGGTTGCAGTCACGTGATCGGCGTCGTCGGGTGAGTCACCCGGTGCTCGGACGCTCGCATGTCGGATTTTCCCGTAACCTGCGATGCGCCCCCCGCAAGCGTGCGCCCTAGGCCATGGCCTAGGTTGGCCTTATGGTTAATCCGGGCCTGGACGCAACTGTGAATCGTGCAGGACTCACCCCAGTCGAGCCACGAGATTTCAATAATTCAATTGTGAACATTGAATTTAAAAATCCCAGCCGCAAGTGGGGCTCGAACTCCGGACCTTTCGACCCAGAGTCAGACGCTCTCACCACTACACCAAGCCCTGACATTCTTATTGAATCCAAATTTGATACGAGTATAGTTTTCCAATATAGTCTCCAAAAGTCAATGTTTTTGAAAAAACAAAAAATAAACAAGAAGCTCTGGCCAATTTTGGAGGGGTCATGTGACTCATCATGAATTCTTTTCAGAATAATAGTGCCACACGAAACTTTTCATCGAGGGGAGGTATTTTTTGACCAAAGATTCTTGTACGGTATTTCTCAAAATGATAGATTATTAAAAAATACTCAAATAGGACCTACTGCCTCATAAAAAGTACGGTACTGAAAGCAAGGAAATTTCTTTATTTCTCGTACATTTTTGTCGTCAATTCAGGTGATTTATTACTGTAAGGCATTTGTATAATTAAGTTTTCAAAACTACGTAGATTAATTTCTTAGCAACTCAATCAACACCAAACCGAATGATCTGAATACTATTGTATAAAACAACCTAATTTTTTTCATACCTTACATTTTTCATGGAACTAGTGACTGCTCCAATAAGTCAAAGTCAAAATATGCTTTATTGTCGGAAGTTAATGAAAAACTTATTGACAAAGCTTCATTGTATTAAAGATAATGTTGAAAAATTTATGGAAATTAAATTAATACTTTAAAATGTATGCCCCTCTGGAAAGGCTAATTTTTCAGTAATTTGTAAACGACAAAGTGAAAAACGTAAAAGGCAGTAATTTTAAGGAACAGTAGAACAATGTACATTGAACTGAGAAAAGCAGTTACATAGTTTCAGACTATCGTATCGTATATTCCATCTGATGTGATCGTTATTGTAATTTTCAATTATGATTTTATTACTGCTACTAAAATATGGTGAATTCCGTACAATAATTAATGACGCTAACATTTCGTAAAAACATAATACACAATCTTATTAGCTGTGAGAAATCCCAAAATTTAAAATGTACGGCATTAGTTTTTTTTTAAATGTTTAAAAATCAAAAAAGCAATTGTATTGCAGTTAAAAAAATCTCTTAAATTCCATTTTTTTTCACTCATATTTTTAGTTAGTTCCAATTATAGCCGGCTATCACCAAAAACAATAATAATTAGTCACAGTATATCTAGAACCCGATGGTTTCTTTAAACAATTCAAGATTCAACCCCAAAATGCAGGTAATTTTTTATTAATGTTATGTTGACCATAATTTCTGAGAATCTTTTTATGTGTTAAATATATTGTGGAATCGATGCCATAAATTTTGCACTGATCTTGAACGATACAGGTCTATGCATGAATCTGAATGCGAAGCTCCTCACCCCTGTACCGCCAAATATGTATGGTGTAGCTAAAAAATTAATCTATGTAGTTATAAACATGCGATCATACAAATGCCGTACAGTAATAATTTACCAGAATTAAGGACAAGAATTTGCAGAAATAAAAAAAAATTCCTGACTTTCAGTACCGTTCTTTTGTACGGCAGTAGCTTCTACTTGATTATTTTGTCATGACGATCTATCATCTTGAGATACGCCGTAGAAAATCTCTCCCCTCGATGGAAAGTTTCTTTCACCCTCGTACCTGTCTGATATAGATAGTTTACTTGAAGAGAAATTTATCCACCAAATATTCATAGATAACCTTTTAGGGCCGGTTTTTCAATGCACTTTAACTTCGAGCTAAATTTAACTCATGGTTAGAATGTCCATTCTAACCACGAGTCAAATTTAACCGGGAGTCAAAGTACGCTAACACGACATTGATAAACTGGCCCTTAACTGGATTCAATTTGCTGGTATATTTGAAAGAAAGAGAGGGAGAACTGAATTACCAAATATTTTTCCATCACCTTTTGGGTTTTTTCGGTTTCGGTTTGGGTTTTTCAGCATCATTTGGGTTTTTGGGTCTTATTTCGAATATTTCCTCATTGTTTGGTTTCATAGTCTTGTTTGGATTTTATGGTGTTATTTATTATGTTAATTTCGGTAAGTGTCAGATTTACATTTTAGTAAGGAATTGTGTATTGAGCAAAAAAAATGTTCAAGTAACATTGAGAGAAAAAAAACTATCTTTCGACATAGTCCAGTTTTTGATTCTTTACTTGAATGCTGTGTTTTTCTGTATATTTCGAGTTGAAAAACATCATCTGCCTTTTCATCAAATTCAATTTTTATCTGATTTTTTGAAGAATAATCGATTTATTATTATTATTAAAATCAGTAGGTGAGCTGTTTATAAGGGTACAAAAACGAAGCAATGCTGTCCCACGGTCTTCTCCCGTTAAGGCAGAGGTACATTTCATTTTTATTTCTGGTATTGTGGGTATGCTCAAGGCGTTTCTGTGAATTTTAATTTTTTATCATATAGAGTAAAATTTTCAAAAAATGGAGTTGCTTCATCCATAACATTGCTCGGTTTATAAAGTTTATCATTCGAGTATCTTGGATGTTTTCTAAAAATTAGTATCCATCTTTGAAATACAATCTTAGTTGCGAATGTACAAGGGAAAAATAGATAAGTTTCAAGTGCTTGATGTAATTTGAGTCTCTCATATATTCGGATTTTGATAATAGTCCTTGGAAATTATTAACGACAGATTTAGCTCCAATTCAGATGGTAATCAATAATGATGCCAAGGTATTTGATACTGTTAACTTCTGGAATTTTTGTTTTGTTATCCATGTTGAGGTGGTTAATATTGGAGAGTCCTGATCTATACGACGAGATGAATATCTCACACATATTTTCTGTAGTACGAAGGCTTCATTCATGAGTTGTTGACTAGAAAATCCCCAAAATTTGTTTTTGTTTTTTGTTTTTTTCCTATGAAACTCCCAGGTTTTCGGAGAAAACCCCTCAAAAGCAGAGCTTGTGCTTGTGGAACTCTACTAGTGAAAAGTAAGTTACCCTAGCTGTTGCTATATCAAGTTCATTTGATGCAACCCTGAAAGCAAATGAACCTGAAGCCAAGTTCTTATATAAGAATGTGATGTATTCCCTAAATTGTATTTATTGTCAATGTGCAGAAATCTAGTGCATTGTGTTTCTTCGATCTTACTGCCATCTATTACCAAATTGTCATAACAAAATCTGAAATTACCAATTTTGGTTTTGTTTACATTGAAACGGTGGAAATTTGAATTGCACCATTACCTAACCTTTGACAGATCTCTGGAAACTAATTGCTTTAGGTTTTCAGTGTTTTTATCATGCCACAATAGCGTGGTTTCATCTGCAAATATTGTAAAATACCCATCAATAATAATTTTAGGTAAATCATTCAGGTATAATAGGAATAGAATGGGCCCCAGAACTGATCCCTGTGGTACTCCACAATGGATATCTGAAGGATTTGAGAATGCACTACCAACTTTAACTATTTGTATTCTGTTGTCCAGGTATGATCTGAACCATTCGAGACAAATTCCCCTTATGCCCTAGTGATGCATTTTTTGCAGCATTAATCCTTGATTTACACACAATCAGTGGCTTTTGAGAAATCTCAAAAGACTGCCGCAATTGATTCTCCTTCATTCAAATTCATATAAACCTTTTCCAAAAATGAGAAAATTGCATTTTTCGAAATTGTATTTTTCGTAGTTTGGAATCCGTATTAGACTGTCAGATAGTGACAGATTTAGGTGCCCTATTTTCACATACAAGCTTCGAATAGGGTTGAAAAGTAAGTCGATGTTGAGTAAAATTAAGGGAAATTTACGAGTGGCTCGTGGGGAAAACATATGGAAAAATCAAAAAGAATTTCCATTAAATTTTCCGACGACAAAATCTACTTTTCCATTCACGCCACTCAAGCCATTATGTTTTTCTGTCTAGTGACGATGTAGGTTTTCATGGTTTCGATGGGCTTGCGTGGGAAAACCTGTTGAAATCTCGATTTTTCTTTACAAGATTACAGCCTCATTTCAACCCTTTAGCCACCTTCAACACTCAAGCCTTTGATCTTCTGAAGCCAGGTTCTATTAATTAATGATTAGGTGAACACGGCTCGCGTTAAAATATGGAAAATCGAATTTTCCATGGAAAATCGAATTTTCCATATGTTATCCCCAGGAGCCACTCGTAAATTTCCCTCCATTTTACTCAACATCGATGTACTTCTCAACCCTATTCGAGGCTTGTATGTGAAAATGGGGCACCTAAATCTGTCACTATCTGACGGTCTATATAGATGACTATTTCCGTGCAATGGAAATGGAGTGTCCAGAGAGGCAACCTCTTCTATGAACCAAAATTTACGAAACAACAATGCTAAGTAAATCTTATTAAAATAATAACTATGTATTTGCTAACTAATTGTTATATCCATAAAAATGATCTACTCGAAATAATTGTATAACACGTATTGGACGTTATGCAATGAATTCACCCGCATCACCTGCATTTGTTACAAGGGCACATGTCACTTGATTATTGGATGTTGTATTATGACTTCGAAGTTATGCAATACCCACACGAAATGTGAGGAGATTGTGTCGCTTTGTTTGTTTTGCGATTACTGCCGTGTTTTTTTTCTGTAAACGCGTATTATACAGGGTGTGGTCACGGTCGATGGTACCTTAGACGTTTACGAAGAACGGGAAAAAGGATTTTTCTGAAAATTTGGTTGCTCAAGTGGTTGCTCTTGGTCTATCGAACTAAAATATTTTCTGCTATGCAGCGTTGCCGCGTATACCAGAAAGTAGCAGCATCTTTGTTATTTCAGATGGGTCACCCTGTATATTACCGCATTTTTGAACTTGTCATTCCTTTCTGATTATTTCTGCCTCATAGTCCCCTATACCTATCTCTAACGGTTTTTGAGATATTGGTTATTTTCCATATTTTTTATCCAAAACATAGCTCGAATTGAATATTTATTTCTGAGGTATTTGGATTCTTAGGAAGTTGCAATTTTGTGTTTAGTTCATCAAGATAATGTACATTGAGTCTGTATAGAGAAGTTTGTTTTGCGTTATACAGGGTCGTTCAAAATTCATGATCTTACTGCTAGATACGAAAAGGGTTGAAAGTGAGTTTTTTTAAAAGGAACATCCTGTAAGTATATTATGAAATATCCTGATGACTAAATTCCCTTCGAATTGATATATCATGTTCCTATACCTAAATAGCCAGAATTCCGAGATAAAAGCAATTTTCACTTGTAATCTCCCAAGTGCTTGAATTATTGCCGGAAATTTTTCGGGTACATGAATTTTCTTTGAAAATTGATGTACGAGATAAATTAACGGCAATTAATTCAAGCACGAGGGGGATTCGCTAAGAAAATTTCACACCGAAGAAATGAAAATAATAATTCATAAGAAATAACTAACGATGGTTTCATGTGAACTATTTATAACCACTGAAATATTGATATGTAAAATACTTAAAAAAAAATTTTCATCAATAAATGTGTTTAATTTTGGAACAAAAAAAAAATATTATGTTCCTATCGTGGATTGAACCATCGACCCAGCGAATCATAGGCCACAACACTACCGCTGAGCTGCGGGACTTGTGATAAAAACTTGTGACAAATGGTGTATTGAACTTCTTCTAAAATATGATTTCAGAATTGATAATTTCTGCATTTATAAATATATACATAATTTTCTCCTTTCATATGGAAACTAGACCTTCATTTGTACATTAGAGCAAAATATCAACTTGTCACATGTCAAATGTCACATGTCACATGTCAAACATTTATTGATGAAAATCACTGAAATGAAATTATATTATGTTGACATCATATTATAATTTCATTTCAGTGATGAAAATTTTGTTAAGTATTTTACATATCAATATTTCAGTGGTTATAAATAGTTCAGGTGAAACCATCGTTAGTTATTTCTTATGAATTGTTAGATGATTTTCATTTCTCGGTGTGAAATTTTCTTACCGAATCCCCCTCGTGCTTGAATTAATTGCCGTAAATTTTCAAAGAAAATTCAAGTACTCGAAAAATTTCCGGCAATAATTCAAGCACTTGGGACATTACAAGTGAAAATTGCTATTAGCTCGGAATTCTGGCTATTTAGGTATAGGAACATGATATATCAATTCGAAGGAAATTCAGTCATCTTTCAGGATATTTCATAATATACAGGATGTTCTATTAAAAAAAAACGCACTTTCAACCCTTTTCGTATCTAGCAGTGATATCATGAATTTTGAACGACCCTGTATAACGCAGAACAAACTTCTCTATACAGAATCAATGTTCATGATCTTGATGAACTAAACACAAAATTGCAACTTCCTAAGAATCCAAATACCGCAGGAATAAACATTCAATTCGAGCTATGTTTTGGATAAAAAATATGGAAAATAACCAATATCTCAAAAACCGTTAGAGATAGGTATAGGGGAGTATGAGGCAGAAATAATCAAAAACTAAACAAACAGTCTCAAAAAGAAAAAACTGTCTTGACGAATAACTAGGCATGATAATATTAATATAAATGTTCGAATTGTCTTGCGTTTGGTACAAGCCCCTTTTCAAAATTTTTCATCACATGATTTTTTGTAACATTTTCCGACATTTGCGGTGTTATACTTGACAAACCGTCAAAATTATATTTTGCAAATCCTCCAAATTCACTGGTTGAGTATACACCTCTGATTTTAGATACCCCTACAAAAAAAGTCTAAAGGGGTCAAGTCTGGCGAACGAGCCGGCCATTTCATTGGTCCGTTTGTTCCGAGCCATCTTTGAGGAAAAAGAACGTTCAAATAGTCTGACACGATCCCAGCATTATGAGGCGGCGCTCCATCCTGTTGAAAAAACATATCTCTTAGGTGTCCAAGGGGGACTTCATCAAGATGATTATTGAGTTCATTTTGAAGGAAATTAAGGTATCCTTCACCATTTAGAGTACCTTGATAAAAATATGGCCCTATCAAATTATTCTTGAAAATTCCATACCAAACATTTACTCCCCAAACCTCCTGAAAATTGGTTTCTCGAACCCAGTGCGGATTTTCTGCAGCCCAGTAATGTACATTATGACGATTTATTTTCCCATTATTTTGGAAGTGGGATTCATCAGACCACATAATTTTTGACAAAAAATCACCATCATCATGGATTTTTACCATCATCTCAAAAATGAAATATATCCGCCTATCATAGTCAGTTGGTTTTAAAGCTTGGACTGAATTTAATTTATATGGATGTTGCCTGTGGGTCTTCAAAATCCTGTGTACAGAACTCTCCGAGATCCCAGATTCCAGCAACTAAATCCGTCTTAAGGAGCTTTGGACAATGAAACTACTTTATTGGAAATAATCTTGAGAAACACAATAATTATTGATGCACTAATGTATTTTTATTGATTGAGCGAATGTCATATAAGTGACATGACTTCAAATTTTGCAAAGCCACCCCGGACGGCCTGAATTATTAATTTATCCTCGATCGTGTAAAGGATACACAAACTTGAAGGAAATTTTGGTTATCAATTTGTTTCACTAGAGTTACAAAAGTTATTACCTGTAGACCATTAACCATAAGCAATCGAACCACCAATGGGATATAAAATCATGCATATTGTAGGGTGCACCATTTCAAAAATTGATGATGAGAGGAAAGTTTGAATTTCGTGAAAATCATATAATTTTTCTGACCACCCTGTATAACTTTCGGAGGAGATGAGTTATATGATATGATAGAATATGCTACCGACTACCAAGAGCCTTGAATGATTTCATGAATTCTTGGTAGTATGATGGATTTGTCTTAAAAAATGTCTGCATTTAAAGAAAAACTGGTATAACTTGGCAACGCCTTGTCGGATTTTCAAAAATAAAAACTAATAATTAGCCTAAATGAATGACAATTCAGATGTGTTGAAATATATGGGGTGTTCCATTTTAAAAAACTGATGTTCGATTTTGTGAGCATTTCTTGCGGCCCTCTTATAAAAAATAATCAGTCCAGAAGTTAGTTCTCATAATGCAATATGATGTGAAATAATAATATTTTCAAAATTCCTATTGGTTCAAGAGCTATTTAACTGACCCACTGGTCTAGGGGCACACTGTATATTTTCCGTTATTATATGTATATACTTTTTCTCTTTTATATAGATGACTTGGCATTAGGAGACAATTTACTTCATACATGGAATATTTCGAAGATTAGTTCGATTAGTTTTCGATGCAATCTAGATGCCGTACAACTTAATGAAAATTTGATAATCGAACAACAGCAGTAATTCAATTTTTTCGTGATGATGATTGATTGCAAGCTGAGATTCGAGGATCACATAAAAAAATTATCAATTGGAAATTATCGGCTGGTTGTTATGCAGTGAGGGTCACATCGAAAGAAATGGGGAATAGCACCGCCAAAACAGTATACCAGTCTTTAGTAGAATCACACTTACGATAAAGTATTCCATTCTGGGGAGCATGTAGTTAAACCCAACTTCAGACAGATTTTGTTCTGCAAAAAGAGCAATTCGATACTTGTAAAGCAAATCGGCTACGATCTTGAAGTGCGCTATTTGCAGAACAAAAATTACCTACTTTAATTCTGATCGTTATTCTGGAAACTTACACATTATATCCTCCTATATGCAGATGACTGTAAACTGTTTCGTCAAATCACCTCTCTGGGTGATAGTTGCTGTCTTCAGAACGACATAAATATATTGAATGAACGGTGCGAAGTCAATTCCTTACCTCTGAATATAAAAAAGTGTAATGTCGTCACCTATACTCGCAAAAAAACACCAATTGAATCAACCTTCACCGTAAATGGCCATCATCTGCAGAAAGTGGAAGAGTTCAAAGATCTAGGAATAGTCTTCGATGCAAAGTTAACATTTTCACATCACGTAAGTACCATTGGTACAAACGGTTTTAAAATACTTGGTTTCATTATCAGAAATTCCAAATGGTTTATTGAAACTGAAACTCACTTACTCCTCTTCGATGCACTTGTGAGATCGAAACTTGAATATGGCAGCGTTGTATGGAATCCTGGATACAGCACTTATATAAATAACATAGAAACTATTCAGAGGCGATGTTTGAAGTACCTACATGAGTTTTAGATGTGATGGAGTTTATCCAAAACGTGGCGTTCCACACGATCAACTGCTCTCAAGATATCAAGTCAACTCTCTGTATAAACGTCGTGAATATTTAGGAATGATATTTTTGCATAAAATCGTTGTCTCACGAATTGACTGTCCATTTTTGCTCTCAAAAATAAATTTACATGTGCCTCGGCTACCTGCACTTAATATTTCTACATTTTACTTTCCCGCTCCACTAACGAATGTACTTCATTTTTCGCCTCTGTATACTATATGTCGAGATCACTTGTCAATTCAGAGTAATGTGGACATTTTTCATTGTAAGCCAATCGACATTAAGCGGGCTATTCTAACATGATTTTTCTTCTTTTTTATTATATATCAAATTCTTTCTATCACTGCTGTAGTGCCGTGTTTGAACTTTTTTCTCACAGAGTTTTTTTCAGTTCACACACGGAATTTCTGCATGTGTTATATTTTTTACTATATGATTTTCTACTTTTCTTTTATTGTGTAATATGGCGAAAAGCCCTCAAAATTTTTGTTCTCCTCATTCTGTAAAAGGCCCTGGCTGTAGAATGATGTACTAAATAAATAAATATTATCGAGTCAAATTTTAGAAAAGTGTTGCCAGATTTTCTCACTGATAAAAGCTATTATTTTGATATTTCTACAGTGGTATTAAATTTTAATACTGTATTTTTTTGTCATGTATTTTGTTACCCGTGATGTATTTTATTTTGTAGTTTTATCGATTGTGATATACTGTGAGATTAGCAGGAGATTTCATTTTGCGTTGGTGTATGTATTTTTGTGAAGAAACGTACTCCATATCACTTATTTGGTTGGTTGGGCCACTATTCCATTGAGCAGCTCAAATTTGAAGAATTGATTATTCAAAATTCGGTTCTAGAACAAAATAACTTTTTATATGGAATGACTTTTTTCCTAAAGAGAAAAGTAAAAAAGTTTTACATATGTCGCCAACTTAAAAGTGGACACTCTACATTCCACTGAATTTAAATGGTCCCTGCTTTGTATATTAAATTGTAAGTAGTTATTGAAAAATTTAGAGAAAATGTGAAGAACTGCAGAATTTTCAACGAAAACAAAGTTCACTGAGTTTTTATTGTATTGGTCACTTCTACGATATACTTTTGGCTATGCCACTGATCGGAATCAGAAAGCTAGACCAGCTCGATACAGATTTTAGGATATCCATAAGATAACACTGGCCTTGGAAGTTTAGAAATCGCAGATGAGAATGATTACCTTTATTGATATCTTTATTACAAATTGGCCTTATTCTTTGTTTGTTTATAAGGAAATCGTGAATTAAAAACGTGATCGGATTATGGTCACCTTCGATCATGACCCGGCATTTTCGAAGATCTGCATGTGAACAATAAAAAATTGAAATTCTCTCAGGGTTGTAGCGGATTGACACACATTTTTTCCCGTCTACCGTGATTAAACAATTAGTTATATGACATTTGATGAATTTGTAAGGATTAGTAAATATGGTTATCATGTTTGATTGGGAGTGTATATTGTACAGATGGGCCGGTCCTGTAATGAGTCCAAATTATTTCATTATTC
Organism: Chrysolina oricalcia; assembly: GCA_944452925.2. Lineage (NCBI taxonomy): Eukaryota > Metazoa > Arthropoda > Insecta > Coleoptera > Chrysomelidae > Chrysolina > Chrysolina oricalcia. The sequence goes on along the minus strand of OX101818.2, from coordinate 11,648,697 downwards.
AATATCATCATCATCTATAATTTCTCTAGTACATCATTAGAAAATAATCGACAAGTGAAAAGCTATCTATATCTATATAGATTATCGGTCAGACAAGAAACTCAGTCAATAAGTAAAAAGAGAGGAATAGGGAGTGAACAAATCAGCTGATCGAGGAGAAGAGTAACAAAACATTTGAATTAGAACGCGAACAAAAAAATTATGTTAAAATTATTTTTAAAAACAAGCTCACATTCAAAAACTATTGTATGGTTTCTACAAAGTCAGTTGACAGAGCAGTAAAACTGAAATTCTATTGACCGTCAACTGACATTTCTTTATCGGCGTAGTTTTCCACGTCAAAGAGCATGATGAATATTTTCTTCTCTACGCGTTCTCTATCTAACCGTCTGAAGAAAATTCAATTTTCCGACGTTATTTTTACGTATTTTTACGGAATTCTTCGAATTCATTTTCGCGAGTTTTCAAAAATTTTTTGTGACCTTAATGTGAAATATTATAGTGAAATATTGAAACTTTGCTGATGATTCTTATTCTTGTTTTAACAGTGATTCGGTATCGGTGCATTGTTTTTTGTTTCGTACATCCCTTATGAATTAACTGATTTTGGGTAGACTTTCGACTGACGAAATCATCTTCAATTCAATACGTTTTTCCGAGAATAACAATTTCTTCTGTGATATTTAGTTGGTTTCTACCAAAATCCTGGAGCATCCTCTGGCAATACTTATATTATTGCCGAATTCAACTGTTGCTTTCATAACTAGAAAGTACAGCTTCGGAATCTTAGTCATTTCCTTTCGCCTATCAAGAGTTTTATGGTCCCATGAAATAACCTTTCAAGCTGCTATTGTGTTGTATTGTGTAAGGATTTTTAAATTGGTAATAATTCAAAGATTCAAGGTACGAAGGAATAACGTTAATGAGTTTCACGATCACGAAAACACAGGAAATAAAACAGATCTTCTTATAGAGAATTATATATTTTTGGCCTTCGGTTGCAATCAACTATTCCCAAATAAAGTCAAGGAGGATATGGAAAAACAATTTATATATCTATTATAATTTGCGACAGACATTTGTAATATTTCTACTGCATTGTTTGGGACCTTTGGTGCAGTAAAGAATACACTTGAGTTTAAATCCAACGAAAAAGCACAATTTTTTCCAACACTTCAACTCGTTATTCAATGACCAAGTGACCATCTATAGGAGAAATAATCTAAAACTAGTTACTAAATTTGCCTAATTTTGGTGAGATAGTTGTTTCCGTATTTGAGATAGGAAAAATGTCTCGAATAAATGTTGTAGAGGGCAATGGAAACTTTGTTCATAAAATAACCACCAACAAACAGGGTATCCTTTAAATGTGTGACTTATCAAAGTTATGTTTTATTAAGGTAAACACCCTAATTATTTTCACACAATGGAGAAAACGATGATTCACCTCATTTGTTGGGGTATGAACCGATTGACACCATTCACAGGTTGAACTACCAACATGATAGCGCTTCTCTCCACAATCACAATCGGGTTAGAAGGTTTCTGAACAGATGGAGCAGAAATAAATGGATAGGAAGAAAAGGACCCATTCATTGGCCAGCAAAGTTACAAGACCTCGCGCTCCTAGGTTTCTATCTCTACTATGCTGAAGAAAAAGTCTATGAAGAAACCAATGACACCAAAAGACACGAAGAATATAATTAGAGAAGTTTTTCGCTCTGTTAAAAGATCAACTTCAATAGAAGTTCGAAGAGTACTTGCGGAAAGACTTAATTCACTATTAACAATATGTTGAAAAGTTAATTCAGTTCGGTGCAAAAATTAGTTCATTACCCAAATATGTGTACAGTATATTATTATTATGTATGTTTTCTGTACAATTTCCGTTGTCCCACCTGGTTATTTTAAAATTATATATGCGACCATCTTTCAGTTGTTACTACAAATGGGTACAAATTGATTATTGACTAGTCAATAATATCGAAATGTTACCGCTCCCTCATTGTTGAATAAAAAAAATATTTTGTAATTTCAGAAAACCAAGAATAAGCAAAAGAAGATTTGTCTCCTTGATAATCTTAATTTTTTTTTGGTGGCATTGACAGCTTTGGTCATTAGCTACTATGTGTTGTAGGTAGGCAGTGTTACTAACTTCATACACCATACATAAGTCAAGTATTCGTGATTCTTTATAAAGATCATCTGATGGGTACCTTGACTTCTTGGTACATATTATCTTCAAAAATCTCCTTTGTGTGACTTCTAAAGAGTGAAGGTGCGATTTCAAACTTGCACCCCAGACAACAATCGCATATCTGAGATGACTTTCCACTAAAGAGAAATATACGGTCCTCAGGTACTCTAGGGGTAATAAGTTTTTCAATTTTCTAAATTTAAATAATATACTTCTCAATTTGTTTGTCACATAGGTTATGTGAAGGTTCCACTTCATATGAGGATCAAATATGACTCCCAAATATTAGATTTTTTTCTATGGTAAAATGTATATGAAGTCTGCGCCAACCTTGATTTCAAGATTGTCGAAGGGAGAAGTATCAAATGAAGTACAGCTGTAGGGTACATAATTTGTTTTCTCAAAATTCACTGTTAAAAGCTTTATATCTAGATATTTTTTAATATTTGAAAAATCGTGTTCTGATTTAGATTTTAAGTCCATCCAGCTTTCAGCACTATAGAAGATGGCTGTGTCATCTGCAAAGCCGGTGATGCTACCTTGAGTTTCTAGTGAGAACATATCATTAATATATATATTGAATAGTATAGGGCCTAGTATAGATCCTTGCGGAACTCCGTACTCGATCGTTTCCGCATTACCGCAGACACCATCTACCCTCACAGCCTGGAGTCTGTTTGTCAGATAACTTTCGAATAGTTTCAAACAATTTCCTCGAATACCAATATCTTCCAGAGATTGCAAGAGTAAACGGTGACTGACGGTATTGAATGCTTTCGATAAGTCTAGGAATATAGATAAGCACAGTTTGCTAATATTTAATGATTCTGTGATTTTCGAAGTTAGGCTCAGGATAGCATCCTCAGTTGATTTTCCTTCCCTAAATCCATACTGTTGGTTTGATTATTAACCATAAAATTTAAGTTTAGCACGATTTTTTAAGAAAACTATCCCTCGTCTGCGACTCCGCCCACAAAACATGTAATGTTACAAAATGTTGCCACAGTATTATGTATGGCTTACCTCGTAAACTGAAAATATAATATTGCATAAGGCTTAATACTATATTTAAGTTTCGAACATAACAGAAGAAACTACAGACAAGTTGTTTGTAAGTTATAAAGCAAGCTATTGATTGAATTTCAAGTGCAATGTTACATAATCCATGAAAGTTCATTGTAAATGCAACAATACAGAAACTATCTACGAACAATGTGAGTGCAAGTTACATTTGGAACTATCTAACAAATTCAAATCGCAATGTTGTACTGAGTTTGAAATTCCATGATATTTACAACTATACATTAGCTTACTACAAACAATTTTGTCAGTATTTATAAAACACAATACATTTTCAGTTTTCGATTGCATCATCGCAGAAATATACAAAATGATACGCTGGGACAATTTTAAATGGTATGTATAAAGAAACTTGAAATAATATTTCATCAGGAAACCAACCAATTTTGAATTTCCCGGTCTCGATGGGATGCCACCTAATGGGGCGACACCCAGTCACCCAGATCCCAGACAAGCTCGCGCCTCGCGCCATTTTGCTATTATAAATTGTATTGTTGTTTTGTGTCGTGCTGTCGTGCCTTTGCGCTGGTTTCGTGTTTGATACTTTCATTCGTTCTTAACCTAGGTACCCAAGAAAAGTACATATTTTTCTGAAATTCTGTTTTTTGAATGAAAGTTCAATGATTGTTGAAGCAGCACAATGAATAATGCTTATCTTCATGTAAGGTAAGGCATCATTTATTATTTTAGGTTAGGATGGTCTGGTATACTCATTCTGCGTTTAGTAAGAAAATGTTTTTTCTCCTTATGTTGCGAATAAATCTGGTAGTAGTGTCAATTTGAAAGGTACTTTACATTTGTAAATGATGTGGAATACTTTTAGATTTCGATTTTAGTTGCAGGTTCTCCAATATGTTGGTGGCTTGAATAAAAAGTCTTGTGTTGGAAGAAGTCTTGAACGTTTTTTCACAAATCATTGTACTATGTTTTGCAATTGGACCAGCAAAAAAGTCAATTTCAGAATCAAAGAATTGAAATCTATACAAATTTCAAAACTTAAGTCAATTCAATTTGAATGTAAAGCAAATATGTAAACACAATACTGTCATAATCGAGGACAAGTTCAATTGTACATTCTTTATTGAAATAGGACCATAATTGCTGGGTTGACTAATTATATTTCTATTTATAATATTTTGGTTTCAGATGCAGTGAGAAATTCATTTCCATGCATCAGAGATGATGCATTCGTGATTGGCTACAATTCACAAAAACACGTTACTTGTAGGGTTAGGTAGTAGATCAAGTTGTCTATATTGAAGCTGCACATTCAATTCAATGATTATTTTGTTTCAGGTACCTGATAAGGCAAAACAGTTTTTTTTTTAATTTTGACATTTTAATATGAGTACTTATTTGTTTTATGTGATATTTTAATTGAAGGTTTCATTATCAAATTTTTGTCTTTGTGACCTCCAAGACTTAAATGGGCATTTAAAATTAACAAAATCTCAAATACTGTATATATACATATTTAATAGGTATCATTTCAGAAGGTTTTTTGGGTTTTCACTGCTTGTTTCTGATCTGATTTTCATAAAAGACACATCAATATTGAATGCTATTATTCGAGATATCAAAACTGATCTGTCTCCCATGGTGATTGCATTCATCAATATTAGTAGCAAGTAGTAAAAATCCAAAAATTCTTCTGAAGCGAATAAACCTACGGGAAAGTAATTTATGAAATCTTACTGATATCTAACGGAAAGGAATATACAAGATTGGTGGTAAGTTGCTGCTATAGAGTGTGGCTTGTTTTAGCCCCTCCCCCTGTTAACTTTTGAACGGTTCGAAGTACAAACATGAAAAAAAAAGCGTTTGGAGGGTTTCGCCGATACTACTTTTCGAAACAGAAAATATGGTGATTGCTCGACAGGGGGCGCAGGGGGGCACATCAATTCAAATTTTTTAAATGGCATGGGGGGTCAAGTGGCACATCGTTGAATAAAGAATTCTATTCTTTACAACCATCTACTTTTTTTTTTAATTTTGTCAACATTTTTGTTGCAACTCAAATTCGAAATATCAAATATAAAGGCTGATCTGAAAACTAGTCATACCTTGATAAATTTGAACGGTTTGTTGTGGAATAATGAAACCAAAATCATTTAGAAGGGTAATACTGATACTACTTTTTGAGAGAGGAAACATTGCAATTACACTAACGATGGCGCTGGGGGCACATCAACTAGAAAATTTCGAAAGGCGCAAAAATCGAAATTGGGAAAAAATTTCTCAACTAAATTCAAAAATGTTTAGATGGTTGTAAAGAGAATTGAATTCTCTTTTCAACGATGTGACACTTGACCCCCCATGCCATTTAAAAATTTCGATTTGATGCCCCCTGTGGAGCAATCATAATTTTTTTTTGTTTAAAAAAGTAGTATCAGTAAAACCCTCCAAACATTTTCTTTTTCATATTTGTACGTCGAACCGTTCAAAAGTTAACAGGGGGGGGGACTAAAAAAGCCGTACTGTAAAACAATATTGAATATGTTATCTTCTACTAATTTATATTCTATGTTGCGGTAACCATGCTGCAATTACTAATTATAAAAGATTACATCTATCAATCCATTTCAGTAGTTGCTGCAACATTGTCATAAGACGTTATTTAGAATATCACATTTGCAATTTTCCTGTATATTATATGCAATGTTGCAGTAACCTAGCTGGAATAATCGATAATGGCATACACCATTTGTATAATGCTGATCGTCCGTTTCAGTAGTTGCTGAACCTTTGCACTAAGGTAGCAGAAAACTCTGATGTAACATCACACATTACCATGAAAGGTTACTGAAATATTGAATGAATATTACTTTGCTTAGTGGGCGGAGATTATAAATAAAAATTGTGGTACAAATGTAGGTAGGTACCCTTTTCACAGTTTTATTATAACTATTCCGAATTTCATTTAAGAATAATTAAACATAATTATTACGACACAAGTTTTAAAATACCGTAACAATCCAAGTAGGTACATAAATAACTCCCACACATCGAATAACCCTGAAAACTCGAATTCCACTAAAATCTGCATTACAAAACAGCCAAATGACCCGAACCAGACACAATGACGGTGATTAAAGATTCGAAGAAGAGAATCTCCGGAAATCGGAGGACGCTTGTCCGATCTAAATTGCAACACATTCCACCTTCCGTGCGAGGTCTCCACCGGCCATTTCGTCTTCGTCCTTAGCAGTGTTACCAATCAGACCGTATCTAACGAATGACCCTAAGAAACATCCATTCATTTCGCGTAGTCGATCTTCGAGTTGTTTTGACGCCTAATTGAAAGCGTTATTGCGTATGCATATCCTGCTGTTCGTTGCTTCACGGGTATAATGGCTTTGGCCAGTGTCGGTACCGATAGAAGTTCCTCAAATTTTACCTTCTTCATTTCGATAAGACAAAAATTCGAGGAATTGTCGATGATATTTTTCCAGAATTATTAGTAGATGAAGAACATTGATGTAGGTATTGTAATGAAAATTTCATACCTCTACTTTTTAACCAATAAGATGCCCTAATTTTGACTAGTTACCATAGCAACTAAAAAAATTTCCGGAAATTTTTTCGTGGCGCCACGATATTTAAGTGGAAATTTTTTGACAGTTGAAAAGGTAAACATATGATCTACAACCATTAAATATTGTAGATATACCTGTGAATAATGAAAAATTTTTATAAGAATTACCATTATTACTTATTATTCGCTATAAAGTTTCATTAAACAGAAAACACAAATTTGTTTAATTATTATGCATTAACAATTTATATTTCAAAAACCGTAGGATCTACAAACATAGCAAGAGTTAAATGTTGCTTCAATTCTAACCCATCCTCTCTTCTTAATGGTGAATAGGAAGGTGACGAATTAATTAGATGTCTGTGTTTTAAGACATATATGTAATATGAAGGAAGTAGTCCATCCTCGAAGTGGAGTTTCAGTATTTAGAGGCTAAGTAAAACTCGAAGACATGTTTATGATGGTATTATGTTGATACAACCACACTTTTGACAATTTATTGCCAAAGCTGTGTTTTATTCAACAGCCCACCCTTCCCTACCCTAGGGGTCAAATATATATTGTGGAGATGACTTCGAGTTTTACTTAGCCTCTATATATGTAATATTTTGAAACAATTTTGTTCAAATCTCTTTTACGCAAAAGGCCATATTTACTTGACATCTGTGGCAGACTTTCTTGGATTTTCGTAAACAAACCATTCGACTCTAACGCTTCCTGGGGCAATATTCCATTAAATTCGTTAAATATATTAATTTTGGATGACATATTTGCACTTGACTCAACTCGGCAGTATTTACATAAATTGTACTTTTCAAAACATTCCCAGTATTTACATAAATTGTACTTTTCAAAACATTCCATTTTTCTCAAACTGTTTTACGCAAATGCTTACAAGAAATGTTTTACATAAGAATATCTTTGCTGGTTTACTATACAGTTACTCAATGTAATTTACCAATATAACCCTCATCTGTCAAAAGCATGGTCGCTTATACTGCGTCCTAAGCAAAAAAGCCGTATCAGCAAAAACTCTGAAGCTGATAATCTATAGTTCGACCATTTTAAGTACGAAAAGTCTAAAGGCAAATGATTGACTAACTTTGGCACATTTTTTGTAGATACGGCTTTTTTGCTTAGGACGGCAGTATATCACGGCCACCTACTGCAACAAACCATGTTAATATTATATTTTTTACATTAGAAGTGCTATGGATTACTTTAACAAAAAATACATTTTTCTGAAATTGTTCTGGAGTGCCCACTTTCTCGGAGCAACTTCAGGCCTCAAAATCTAGTATTTTAGTCCGTTGCTAAGCAACGGTCTTTCCCGGACCGTTTTCGGACCCAAACGGTAAGGGAAAGTACTTTTTTCGGCAACCATCCGGGAAGTGTTCACTTCCCGGACACTTTTTCTTTGGGAAAGTAGCACTTCCCGGCCTAGTCCAGAAAGTACGTACTTCCCGGACTAGGCCGGGAAGTGCTCAAATTTTAATACAAATATTAATATAAATAAGAATTAGAATGTTTCTGTTGGTACCTATATTATGTTCGAATTTCAATAAATAATACAAATAAGAACTGAAATGTTCGAAATATTCAAATTTGGAATCGTTTCATCCGGTTAACAGATGGGTGAAAGTCGACCTCTCTTCGTCTCTTACACTAAATGCGTCTCATTGATTTGTTATTCTACATGATTGCCGAAAAAATAGTGTACGCAACACGTCCGAAAACAGTTTTTTAGACTCGTAGACTTCCAGGACTCGCTGACGCTCTTCCTAGAATTTGGTCTACTATTCCAAAAAAACAGTATTTTCCGGACTTGTTACGTAAATTACTATTTCGGCAACCATCCGGGAAGTGTTCACTTCCCGGACACTTTTTCTTTGGGACAGTAGCACTTCCCGGCTTAGTCCGGGAAGTACGTTCTTCCCGGACTAGGCCGGGAAGTGCTTGAATTTTAATACAAATATTAATATAAATAAGAATTAGAATGTTTCTGTTGGTACTTATCTTCTGTTCGAATTTCAATATATAATACAAATAAGAACTGAAATGTCCAAAATATTCAAATTTGGAATCGTTTCATCCGGTTAACAGATGGGTGAAAGTCGACCTCTCTTCGTCTCTTACACTAAATGCGTCTCATTGATTTGTATTTTCCGGACTTGTTACGTAAATTACTATTCCCGTATCGAAAACGATACGGGAAAATTTTTGCCGGCTTGTTTACATTTTAGACAGTTATTGAATTCACGCAAACAACATGTAGAATTCCTTAGTTTTTGATAATGCTGATTGCGATTTCAGAAAAAATAGGATGTGTACCTCGTAGTAAAAGCACATTCCCAGACTTCAATTCTTGTTGGCCTCGGCTTAACGCCTCGGCCAACAATTTACATTGTCGTCCGGGAATGTATTGCTTTCACTACTAGATACACAATATACTATTCTAGCACCTTTAGTAACCTAAAATTATGAAAGGGCGATAGACTGATCTAATACCCAGCTGAGTTTTAGAATTTGGTGTAACTAAAGTTGGTAATAATTTTTATTTAACAAAACATGGTGGACTTGTCAAGCAGTGAAATTAATTTAAAATGTCAGATTGGATTAATAATTTTTTTCCAAATTATGGTGTGAAATTTTCTTACCGAATACCACGCAAGCTTAAATTATTCCAGGAAATTTCCGGAAATAATTTAAGCTCTTGTGATATTATAAGTGAAAATTTCACGCCACAGTTTGTTAGCCAATAAAAAAATTGGTTTTTGTTTAGTTGCCATGGCTCAAAAAATTTCCGTAAATTTTCATTCTCCAGGGTACCATATCGGAACCACGAAACTCTCCGTTAAAACAAGAATCAAAGAAATCCGCTGTTGCAGAACATACTCTCAACAACGATAACCATAGAGTGAAATTTGAAGAAACCCAAGTCATCTCTTCAACATCTGCCTATTACCCAAGACTCTTCCGGGAAGCAATTGAAATCCAGAAACACCACAGCAACTTCAACAGAACCGAAGAAGGACTACAATTGAACAAGGTTTGGCTTCCAGTTCTCAAAAATTCTCAATTAGCTCCCTACCCACAAAATAACGGTACGAACGATTCTATGATGTCTGCTAACGCTATGGACCAATCAGATGTAAGAACGTCAAATCACAGGTATTTATTGAGACAACGTATAACAAATCTCAAACATTTGACAGCAATTTAAGAAAGCAGAAATTTGCAAAATAACTCTTGAAAATGCTAACCACTCGTGTTGGCGAAACGTCGAGATCTTCTCAGAACATACGTCGGCCTTACAACCCGAAGAACCATCATGTATATGAATAAACTGTTTTTTCAGTGTAGAATCATATAGTGACTGTATTTCACACTATACGATATATTGCAAAGCGTATTTCCTATTCTGTGAACAATTTGATGATCTGACTTCTGATTGTGTTCTGGGTTTTCCTGAAATATGGATCCGAAATGCGCATGCGACGTTACGACGAGTCCTGGATGTTATTCAGAGTTTTATCTTGAATTCGATTTTGTATTTTTGAATTACTGAACATTTCGGAATTCCTACCTGAAAATATTAAATATTTTTCCCGCTGCCGACACTGTAAATAGTCCATACATGCTTAGCAACAAAACAGGTAAATGGCCTATATCATTCGTTTACTAATTCATCTTGACAACGGAACTTAATAGTGTCATTTACATGCCTAGGGTAATAATGACTTTGACTTTGACAAGTAATACCTTCAGCTTCATTCATATCAATTTTTAGGTTATGAGACCTTTTGAATATTATTGTTGTCTGCTTATTCGGTAACTTAGTTACACGCACAAGCAACTTAGAATGAAATAGCGAACGAATAATCATGAAGGAAGGGTAAGAAAACAAACTTCAATTCAGGCAAATTTTGAGAAATGTCAACAAGCAGCGGGAAAAACGTAATAAGTAACACGGAATGTATCGACTGTTAACATCCTCGGTAAGCGACAAGCCTCGGCTTTGCCTCGGCTCGTACTCGCTCACCTCGAATGTTAACACGTCTTTACATTCCTTGTTACTTAAATAACTATTACACAGGATTGAGAGAATATGTGATAGATATAAAAAAGTAATATACAAATCAACATTCAGTATTACTGACAGTGTTTTGAAAATGAATTAGTTCATCTTGATATAGATACAGTTATCTCATCAACATGATCTCCTATTCGACCATGAGAAACAATTTAAAATGGAATTCCTTGAGTACATAATATGACATTCGCCTTGTTGATAACGGGAAAACAAAGGAAATCGCGGACTGTTTATCAAATATCCCGTGATACTTACGTATATCGTCAATGAAACTGATTATTAACACAAATCTATGAAATTGTAAGAAGGATTATTCTTTCAGTCCTATGTTTCAGATATTCATTTTTTAGTGTTCTGAGAACTGGATGGACACGCATTCCGAACTCTACATTCTATTAAAAATATTCACTTCGAAACAGTATTTGAAATATACTGACAGTTGACCACACTATTGCTATTGTTTCCTGTAATCATTACAAGGAGTAGAGTAGGATTTGCATTATTATTATAAATTTTTCCATCCTTAAGGAATATCCTATAGTCAGGCCCTCTCTCCGGAATTCTGCATACCCGGAAGTTATCCCAGGTAACCACTCTACATATCTGTGAGGAGAGTGAACCAAGGATCACAACATTTGGGAGCAGTGTGCCCATCATTTCATCAAGGACCCCAATGAACAGAACTGTTTTTGGTAAAGCCTCCTTAGTTCAAATATTATTTTCTTCTGATTCCCACTAAGGGGATCATCTTGTACACAGATGGCTCCAGGATGGGTAAGTCTGCCGTCGCCGGGGTATACGGGCAATCTTCAAAAGCAGAACTCTGTTACGCTCTAGGAACTATTGCTACTGTATTTCAGGCAGAAATGTTTGCCACACTCGCCTGTGTAAGAGAAAATTTCAACAGAGGCTACCGTGGACAGCAAATCACGATATGCACCGACAGCCAAGCGGCGATCTTATAGAGTCATTTCGTTGCTGGTATCTGATTGCATCGATGATATACAAAGGCTTTCTGCGCCAATAAAGTAAAGCTACTTTGGGTCCCTGGTCGTACCCGAGTACCTGGAAACGAACAGGCTGATTATTTGGCCAGACAAGTTGCGAAAAGTCCAACGATTGGTCCAGATCCTATCCTAGGAGTTTCTAGATCATGGTGCGTCTCAACCATGAAGGTAATCCTGGAAATAAAATGAAAGATGCACCGGGCATGAGGCAATCGAAACTCCACATCGGAGGCTGAAAGGAAATCAGATTAGTGACAGGGCTCCTAACGGAACATTACCATCTCAACAAGCACCTCAACATTTTAGGTATGAGGCCCAAATGCTTATGGCTCCGTCCGCTCACATACTTTATTCTATCTGTACTACTAAGGTTCAGAGCTTTTACGGAGAGGTATGTGACTGAAGAGTAACAAATGTTTTGTCAGATATGAATTTCAAAATTATAATACTTTCAATAATATCATTAGATACGTATCTCTATAATCGATTTATTCTGGGAAAAAAATTCAATGATGAAGACCGTCTGATACTCACCTAAGACTGCACCACTGTAAATGACTCAATTGTATCATCAGATTGCTGTTGAACAAAAACTCAACCGAGCTGAACAGAAAAATCCGTATAAGGCGAGCTTTGTGTGGTGTTTACCAGTGTCGAGCGGATAATTTATCTCATTGTGGGGCATAGAATTATCCTTCTCAGATCTCATGGGAGATTAAAAATGAATGCTTACTGCGTTATTTTGCAAAATATGTCAAGAACACGGACATTGCCATTACCCATTTTTTTATAAACTCATATCGTAGTGAAATATTGTTGATGATTATATACTTTATGATTTGCAGGGGTCTCGTGCCATTGAACAAGAAAACACTGGACTTGTCAAATATAATAATCAAAATCGTGTGACCGCCAAGTTAGTTGCCACGTCAACCTTCGATAGTTCGTGAAACTTGAACGAATGATTCCGAATATACTCACCCTCATGATTGGCATCTTTGGGAATATCAAGAAATAACTTACCTATAGGTACGAAATACGATTGTTCTAATCCTAAAACTCGTCAAAAGATCTACCACAGAGACGGTTTTGGAAGTAGAAAATTTTGGAAAGAAAAAAGTTATGGTCGGGGAGGACCGGAGCCCCTTGAAAAAAAAAATTGCAAAATCATGCAAAAATAAAAACCTTAAAATTTCGAGTGTTAAATAATTTAATTTCGGAACAATTTTCCTACTGAACTCACTGAAGGATTTATAGAGAGGCGTGGGAATTAGATTTTTTTTCAATAGTTACGGAAGTAGATAATTTTTTGAAAAAAAAAATATCGGTGCTTCTCGAAAACAGTTGCGAAATCTCTTAAAAATTAAATCTAAAACATTCGTATATATAATGAAAAATACCGAACTGTTGTGGACATGGAAAATAATTTATTTCAAATGAATTACACTTTTTTTAGACCAATTACTAAAAATGTATCAAAAGTTATGATATTTTGTATATAGACGCCACCTACACCTACATTTGATCTTTATATTCATTTCAAATGACATGTGTGGGTATAACTGAAAAGGAAAAAGAAATACTTCTTACACTAATGTAGGAAGATATTTCTGATACTGATATTGATGCATATTCATCTGAGAAAAAAGACAATGTGGACATGAAATTGAGATTCCTGTTCAGATTGAAATTCCTACAACATCTTATATATGAAATAGAACATATTTTTATCCGGTGGAGAGAATATGAAAATATCTGGGATAAGAATAAATTTAAAATTAGAGCAAATTTTTCTTGTGATGAAGAAAACAATATACCGCTGTCTGTGTTTGTAGGTAAACAATTATAAAGATAAAGATATTGGTTTGGGAGAAAAAATACATGCTAAGTGTCAACTCTGAATGTAATGTTCAATAACCAAAAATGAGAACACTATAAGAATTAATAATTATTATAATAATAAATATTTTCATGAAGGGTATAAATAATTCAGCTCTAGGCACAAACCAATTTTAATAAAGTTGATAGGGTGAAAAGAGCCATTGCAAATTGTTTGGAAATCAAACTAAACGAGAGTATATAATATCATCATATAGCTTTAAATAAAAAGTTCGTGAAAAGTTGATGAATGGACACATTATATTATATTGAATTTAGAATGGAATAAAATGTGAAAAATAGAATTATAAATTCGAGCTACAATTGAATCTGTTACAATTAAATAATTAAAATAACAATATTATATAAAATACACACCTACAAAATCATAATGTAATAATACCTACGTTATATTGAGAAAATATTGATTATATGACAGTACTTTGTATAGTAATACTGTTTATCCATAAATACAATATCAATAAATAAAAAAATTTACATTTTTGTAAATTGAGGACAGTTTCATCTTATAAGCTAGGATAATACAAAATATAATATATTATATGAGCAGCAGCATTTAGTAGAAGTGTGATTTCTAAATATAATTCCGATGAAGTGAAGTTTTTATTAATCGGTTCGTCTAGTAATAATTTTTGCCAAATTTTCGCCGCTCCCTTACTTGATGAACGCCTTCTTGAAACGATGCGGATTTGATAAGGTTTGCAATTCATATAGAAGCGCGCTATAAAATTTTGGTGCAAAATAAGAATAAGAACGTTACGTTTTAATTTTATGGAGTTGTTGTGGAGGAATATATAGGTATCTTTGTCGTCTACTGTACATTAAACTCGTGCTTATTGTGGTAGTGGATATTGGTATATGTATGAACTTTTAATGTATCAAACTCATAAGGAAGGTGGTTGATAATATCCGAGTCCACACGCAGTAGGTGAGTTTTGAATCGTTTTTTCAAGAGTGAAATGGTGTAAATAGAGGTGATGTATGTTTTGTTAATATCAGGTGAGAAGTTGAAGACCAGGGCTGTAAAATTGGTGGAACATCTTCGGCCCACTGTTTTCCTGGCCTCATTTATCTTGACATATTCATTAAATTTCATTTTAGTTCGATAATTATGAAGGTAGGTACGATTTTTTCACTGGTATTTTTATTTTTATACAGGTGAATGATGTACACTAGATTTCCTAATGTTTGGCTTATTTGAGTCTTTAAAAAGGTAGGTATTTGATTTGTATAACATGCTTTGTTAGTATGTTTCTTGTGAACATTCCAGCTGCGTTTATCAAGCATATATCGTCGTGAACCAATGGATCCACTTAGAGCATAATTTTTTTTGCACTCAACAATTTGGCCACGACAAACTAGGCTTTCTCGTGCTCGAACACGTTTTTCTAATAATTGACAAACAGCGTACCTAATATTGTTAACCGTGCACTGTACGCAAACGCGATTTTGCAACATCTAACGACGCATACTGGATGGTGGTCATTTCAACGGAATTTGCTGGTTGCGCAACGATCGTTTAAAGACCCCGACCAGTTCGTGGCGCCGAATGCTTGGCAAGGACGTTCTTTTTTAGATCAAGAAACCCACTTTACATACTTTAATTCGAACAACGGTACGAAAACAAGCCGTTTATGTGCATTTATCAATTTAGGAATCGTTTAAAAAAATACGCTGCCCGCGCCTTGACTCGTACGGTAACACCATGCAATGTTTTTCGGCCCTGAGAGTCGAGCGTGGAATTTTGTTTGCAAAACTGGACAGATCGGTTGAACGTTTTAGGTGTCAATATTAGATATCTTAATTAATGAAATAACCGATTGCTCTTCAATTTCTTCTTTCGGAAGTTTTTTTAATTTTATTAGTTTTATCTTGTTTTAATAATGATATTGATATGGGAGATGCAATCCTATCTCTTTCATATTATGAACTATGGATATTCAAAAATTAATAGTTGGGAAGTAGAAGCTGCTGTATTTTGTGATTTTTCCATAGAAATATATATTATATACTTACTCTAGAATGCTAATCCCCATATCAAAAGTGTTGTGAAAGATTCAGGCTAGACCGCAATGCGCAGGCGCGTCATTAGTGATTTTTGTAACAGGCCCGGTTTTAGTAAAATATTATGGTACTTGTGAAGATTAACAAACGTTAATTCTGAATTTCGGAGAATAAGGTTGGAAACCTCATTGTACTTATACCTGTTATTTGTATTTAGCGGATTTGAATACATATTTTCACATTTTTATGATCCCAAATATTCAGCAAAGGCCATCAGAAAGTAGAGTGCGGTTATTATTATTATTTATCGGTCTGAAGCGACTGAATTTTGGTATCACATTCACTTTTCAGCTGTAGTTATCAACAAAAACCTACGGAACCACCCCAAATCGTCGGTGCCAATTTCAAGGAAGCACTGGATTGGAAAATAAATTGAAAGTACAAAAAACTATAAAAATTTATATCAGCTAATATCATGAATAATTTCAACTCAAATTGAATTTATAAAATTGGATGCTTGGAAGCTCGATGTTTTTTTTTTCTCTAGAACAATTCATGTCAAAATATGCAACTGCATTTAATTTGAATCATTTGAAGAGATTAACATGCTATTTCTACGAGTATTTCTGTTTGTATTACCTTAGTGCTATTTCCACAATGGGGGTGCATGAAAAAGTGAGGCCAGAAGCATTTTCCTTACCATCAAAGAAAGGCACTTCCATATTGACACTGACTATCTGAGGCGATTCTATGTATGTTTAGTAGTTTTTGTAGGAATCTAGAACTCATAATATAAGCGGTGTGGCAGAAAGTTGAATCACTCGCCATGCATGCTTACACAGATACAGTATTATTAAATATATATATATATATATATATATATATATATATATATATATATATATACCGGGTGGCTAAGGAAGTATTGCCTACGGAATATCTCAGTTATTGTATGAAGTAGGTTTGTGAAATTTGGAGCGTCGATATAATGACATAAGAGCTAGAATTTGAGCATATTGACATGTCGAAGTTAATTTCCGGTCTGACCGAAAGTAACATCAACTTTCTTATTTTAAATGGAAACCCTATTTTTTTTTCGCTTTATTTAGCATTCAATTCCCTTTCTAATGACATATCACAAGTTGGTATCTAACCAGAAACTAGATCAGAAAAAAATTATTATTGAAATTCACCGAGTAGGCCGTGGAAGCAAAATGAAAGCCAAAAATTGAAAAGTTGGCTATGGAAACCATACGTCACTTGATAACAGTTGCTACTACTGTGATATTTTATTTTCATTCGTCGGCGTTATAAAAAGCCGCCAAAAAAAATATTGGAAAAATTGGGAAAAAAACAATACTCTGTAGGTCCATAACTTAAATAGGAACATACAACTTTTTCTTGCCTGTACTATTCAGCATAACCATTCCTTTCTAATGATATAATAGAAAGTAATTTTTTGAAATGAAATACCAAAAAATCCAATTATTATTCTTCAAATAACGAAAAAACAGATTTATCGAAAAAAAAATTCAAATTGATAGGATTAAAGATAAAATAAAATACCGTTCACACTTTTAGCACTTTACACTTCGACTATCGACAATAATCTAAATAAAGTACAGTACCTACCTTGTATTATTCCTGTTAAATAATCCATTGTTGGTAAATCTTGACTCGTCCGTAAACAATATATAATAGTTAAATAGGTGGTTCTCAGCATTTTGTCGAAGAAACCAATTACAATATTCCAGGCGCCTTTCACCGTCATTTTCATACAAATGTTGATGCAACTGATACTTGAAGGATTTCAATAGATGTCTTTTCAAAATTTTCCTAGCAGAGTCCTTACTTATAGCTAATTCGGCGCCAATCTGCCTTGAGGAAATTGTGCTATCATATTGTACTAAAGCTAATACATCAATTTCAGTTTCATTAATAACAAATGCTTCTTGGTCTTCGTGAACATCAGGCTCAGTTCTTAATTTTTCTTCAAGCCACTGGAAATGCCTTCTTGACGGTTGCTGCCTCCCTGGATATCGCTCTAAATACAATCGTTCAGCGGCATAAGAATTTTTTAAACATTCACCATAAATGAGAAGCATGTCAATTTGTTCGGTTCGTGAATAACGGGGCATTTTTTTAATATTCCACTAACTGATTTCGATTTCCAAACCCTTTTAAAATGGCAGAATCAAAAACACTACTTCGAACGTCAAAATAATAAGGATAGCAGCGTTCGTGACAGCTCTCATTTATTTTTTGTTTCATTCCAAAATACATCTTAATCAGCCTACTTGTTAATATTTTGGTTCGAATGATTATTGCAATGGAATGATTATTCTGAATAGCACAAACATCGTCCATAGGTAGATATTAGAATATCTATGGACGATGGCACAGACCAAGTACGTTTATGTTCCTATTCAACCTAGAACCTACAGGATATAATTTATCTTTCCACATTATTTTTAATTTTATTTTTGCGTATGGCGATAATCTGTTTTGTTATTTGAAGAATAATAATTGGATTTTTTGGTATCTCAGTTCAAAAAATTATTTTCTATTATATTATTAGAAAGGAATGGTTATGCTGAATAGTACAGGCAAGAAGAAGTTGTATGTTCCTATTTAATTTATGGACCTACAGAGTATTGTTTTTTTCCCAATTTTTCCAATATTTTTTTGGCGGCTTTTTATAACGCCGACGAATGAAAATAAAATATCACAGTAGTAGCAACTGTTATCAAGTGACGTATGGTTTCCATAGCCAACTTTTCAATTTTTGGCTTTCATTTTGCTTCCACGGCCTACTCGGTGAATTTCAATAATAATTTTTTTCTGATCTAGTTTCTGGTTAGATACCAACTTGTGATAAGTCATTAGGAAGGGAATTGAATGCTGAATGAAGCAGAAAGAAAAAAAAATAGGGTTTCCATTCAAAATAAGAAAGTTGATGTTACTTCCGGTCAGACCGGAAGTTAACTTTGACATGTCAATACGCTCAAATTCTAGCTCTTATGTCATTATATCGACGCTCCAAATTTCACAAACCTACTTCATACAATAACTGAGATATTCCGTAGGCAATACTTCCGTAGCCACCCGGTATATATTATATAAAAAGTCTGCCACAAATTACAATTTTCTCACTCAAATGTTCTGCTGGAGTCTCTTCTTAAGAACAACAACCAAAAATCATGCCTTTTTTGTCAAGCTAAAATAATATTTAAGATATTTCGAGCAAAGCATATAGGTACATAAAAAATTTCATTATCTACCAAAAATTATTTATTTCAGGTATTTTTCCTTTAAACAACACTAAACAGTTCACTGCTCATTTGTAGGAAGAAACGACTTCATTAGAAATTGTCATTAAAGGAACAAGATTAATGAAAATTCACGAATGCTGAAAGAATAACCAAAGACAACAAATACCACACAAAATCTGAAATTCTAAAAACCGTCTCTGATCTCTGACAAGAGTAACAGATCTTAGTGACCAGTCTTCCTGTTGATTTAAAAGCACTGTTGCACAGTCATTATAATTACAGTAGCATAGGGTACATAATTGTTTTAAATAAGTTTCTTTCGCGCCTAAAATTCGGAGTAATATATCTCTAAAAGATTCTTTTCGGTTTAAAAAACTCCTAAATGCGCTGTCAAATTTCTCTCTTTCAAATGACATGTGTTTTATTGCCTCATAACAAAAAACTCTGAATTGGAACACCAAATTATTTTCAAACTTGGCAACGATCTACCCAAACTACACTGATGACGCGTATGCGCACATCGTAAACGGGTCGCATACGCGGCATGCTTTTCGCCGTGAAATTAGCCGTGGATTAGCATTCTAGAGTAAGTGTATAATATATATTTCTATGGATTTTTCTGAAGCTTTTGACTGTGTGGATCATAAAATACTTCTGCTTAAACTACAAAAATATGGATTCCTAGGAATCACTCAAAATTGGTTCAATTTTCATCCTCCTGAACGAAATCAGATAGCCATAAATTTGTCATATATGAAGAGTATCAATAGGAGTCGAGTTCTTCAGGGTTCCATACTTGGACCGATTTTATTTCAATCATATCAAATCAAGTATACTTCATTGTCAAAGATGATAATGTTAAAATCTTGCCTTTCATGAATAAGTAAGGTCTTTCAAGATGTTTTAGCGTTTACTTTAAAAATATAGCTTACCGCAGTACTGAGCCTTGAGACACACCGCAACACACTTATTTGAGATCAGAGGATGCATTCTCAGTTTTCACTGATTCTCTTCGGTTACGCAGGAAGGATTTGAACCAATCCTAGGCTATGCCTCTACAGGCATATAAGCGTGTAGCTTAAGCAACAGCCTTTCATATGATTGACACAGTCAAAAGCCGTTGACAAATCACAAAAGACTGTTGCAGCCGCCTCCCCTTCATTGTATATCAATGACTTATTGAATGTCCATATTTTAGGTTCATTTACTGTTTTTGCTGATGACAGCGTTATATTTTGGCACCACAAGTATAAAAAGGATTGAAATTATACGATCTGAAAACAGTAATAGATTAGTGTGATCTGAATTTACTATCATTTCAGATAACGTGAACTAACATGATTTTCTTCAGATGTCATCTTTGAGACATATATATATATATAATATACAGGGTGTCCGGTAAACCTTGTACAAAATTGAAACTGGTGATAGACCAGGTCATGACTGTTCAGAATATCGGAATTTCACCTCAGTTAAAATATCGCCGTTTTCGAGATAATGGGCATTTTAAGAATTTCTGGAAAATCACTACCTCACCTTGGATTTTTTAGTGCCATGTCTACAAATTGAGACCTAGTCAAATATGTTTGCTGCTGAAGATTACTGATGAGTGATGCTTTCAGACGTACAGAACAGTTTTACTGAAAATGATACAATTCTTCAAGAAATTAGGGTAAAATGCCAGATTTGGGTTTCACCAAATACATTCTCTTCCTACAGGATGAGACGCCACAGCGGC
This sequence comes from Chrysolina oricalcia, assembly GCA_944452925.2. NCBI lineage: Eukaryota > Metazoa > Arthropoda > Insecta > Coleoptera > Chrysomelidae > Chrysolina > Chrysolina oricalcia. The sequence continues at coordinate 11,627,872 of OX101818.2, read as the reverse complement.
GAAGCTCTTGAAAGTGTATTATACAAAATTTTTTCTACGCTATATAGTTTTTTTCCGAATTAAACATACTTACCAATACTTACAAATCGAAAACTTTAGACAAATCGAGATATTTAATAGTAATTTACGTAACAAGTCCGGAAAATACTGTTTTTTTGGACGAGTAGACCAAATTCTAGGACGAGCGTTAGCGAGTCCTGGAAGTCTGCGAGTACAAAAAAACTGTTTTCGGACGTGTTGCGTACACTATTTTTTCGGCAATCATGTAGAATAACAAATCAATGAGACGCATCAGTGTAAGAGACGAAGAGAGGTCTACTTTCACCCATCTGTTAACCTGATGAAACGATTCCAAATTTGAATATTTCGAACGTTTCAGTTCTTATTTTTATTATATATTGAAATTCGAACAGAAGATAGGTACCAACAGAAACATTCTAATTCTTATTTATATTAATATTTGTATTAAAATTCGAGCCATACCCGGCCTAGTCCGGGAAGTGCTACTTTTCCAAAGAAAAAGTGTCCGGGAAGTGAAAACTTCCCGGATGGTTGCTGAAAAAATATTTTGTAGTGTTTCTGTCTAATAACGTGACTGACGTCAAAAAATTTCCAAGGTTAATCACTTCCAGGATACCGTGGAGGGAAAAAAATACGGAAGTCGATGTTGTTGTCATGGTGAAATGTCAAAATATGAGAATTCGACTGGTCGAAAATTGTTGGAGTGAACTTTTCAATATTATCTTCTGTGTCAATTTGGGAATAAAATGCATAAACATTACGCGTAAAAATATGCCTCACCTACTGAAGATTCTGATAAATGAGTTAGTTCGAGGTATTGTGCAATAACTATTACTATATTCCAAAGATATGGTCTTCGGATATATAAATATTCATTTGTACTGAAACTTAATAATTCTGTGAGAAAATTGTTATTTGAATACGAATATATTATCATTCTGAATTGTTGAATACAATTGTTCCATAGAACTGTGAAATGATGAATGAAAAGTTGTGATCCTTTCATCAATCTAGATTAATGTACTGGAACTGAAATCTTTCACCCAAGATGCAGAAAGAAATGTTGGTGAAAGGCCGGCACATACGTTTTGATATTAAATATGTATTTATTGAAATCTCTTGTCATTTTCAAAAGCATATAATAGCAATTATTGGTGAGAAAGTGATAAACTAAAAAATGCAGGTTAACTAATAGGGTAACGATTCAATCTTCAGAATGATTTCAACTTCTTTTTTGTCTGCGACTTTCGTAAGGAGATTCCTGTAATGAAGGAATTGCTGTTTCTGGAAAGCTCTTCTCTGAGCAATAAATTCAGTATTAACATTCACTAAATTATCATTTTTCTTTACTCAGGATGATGCGAAAGGAAAGAAAAACGTTACAAAAACCAAGTGAAAGGAAACATGAAAAGATTTTTTTTTCGGTGATTGACAACTTTGGGGAATACTTTTCTCCTCAAATGATCTGAGAAATATCAACATTTCAAGTTTGCAGATGACACTACAATAATGTGACACGGAAATAATGTAGAACTCCTAAAGGAAAATATCGCTTCCGACTTTGACAGAGTCAAATGATGGTGTGAATGTAACTTACTCTGCTTCAACATAGATGAAACAAGCATATTAGCCTTCAAATTCAAATTTGATAGACAAACATAGGGTAACTAATCAACCACTTACCAAATTTCTAGATATATACCAGATCAGTGCGTTACGATATCGGACTAATTCCCCTGATCTTGAGTCTTTTTTCTCCAGTTTCACTGCAATACAATCGAAATCAAGTCATGGTACATTTATCAAAGCTCAGTTATTTCTCGTTGGTGTTTATTTGTACAATGCAATCTTTCGTATTTACAGCTGCTAGTCATATAGGTATATTATGTGTCCGCTTTCACTTATGTAATAATAATATGGTGAACGAAAGTCGCTGATAGCGGCAAGCCACAAAGTTCAAATTATCAAACACATTTAAAATAATTGTTGGGACTGATACATAGATCTGAAATCAATTTTGTTGTTTAACCTTTCTATCCAGAGAAGAGTGAAAAAAGGAAGTAAAGCAAGTTTGTAGTGAAGAGGCTACTTCAATTTACGTAGTGATAGAACAAATCATCAGTTAATTGTTTTTCCATCTACTCAACCTTGTTCGTCTCGTTGCCTTGATGTAGTAGTTTATTTTTAATAAGACTATTACATTTCGGAAATTCATAAACATATGCCTGTTACTACTCATACCTAGAGAATGAATCAATCAATTGGAAATGAGATATTAAGAGATTGGGAGGGGTGGGTATACACGAATGAGTTTTATCTATTATATACACTGTTGATGGAAAATATTTTTTTGTTTTTGAAATTCGACACAGTTCCTGCTTTTCACTTGAGAAATGGAGTTATACAGTGTGTCCCACTTACCATGCTCATCATGGGTATCTTTTTAATGGTGAGAGATACGAGGTCGGTTAAATGACACCAAATGTGGAGTTTATCAAGACTAACTATAATGTGAGAAAATATTTTGATAAAATCTATCCGTTTTTGTTTTATACGCAAAAAACAGATTTTGATCATTTTCATGTCTCCTCTGTAACTTCTTTATTTATAGAAATATTTGAATGGGAATTTCACATTCTAGTGACAGTTTTTCAATGAGATTTCGTGAAAAATATAAAATGTATACCAATTCTTCTAGAATTTGAGATATCAGCCCCAACTTTAATTTTTTAAATGTAGATCATAGCTCACTATGACTTAGTTATGAGTAACTATTTTGAAATCGCCATCTTGAATTCATAAATTTTAACAAAAAAATCATGTTCTCCGACCTCAAAAACCCCCACATACCAATTTTGAATGAAATCGGACCATAATCACAAATCTCGTCCGCCATATTGGAGGAGCAGCCATTTTTTATTTCAATAAAATTCTATGGTGCAATGTCACCGGAATTATGAACATCTGCCAAATTTCAAGTTATTAGGACCGCCAGAAGTGGGTCAAAATTCACTTGCAAGAGACATGAAAATTATCAAAATCTGTCATTTGCGTATAAAACAAAAACAAATGGATTTTATTAAAAAATGTTTTCACATTATAGTTGGCCTTGATAAACTCCACATTTGTTGTCATTTAACCGACCTCGTATCTCTTACCATTAAAAAGATATCCATGGTGAGCATGGTAAGTAGGGCACACTGTATACATTATATGTCTGATAGGAGAATGACCATTTGAAAAATTATTAATAAATCAACTTTTTCAAGAGGCAATTGGTTTGTTGAAAGATTTATATCTGGTGTGTCATTTTCACAGACATTTGGGCCAAAAATCATCAGATTAGATATTGAAGCATTGATTAATAAACAATGGTCAGATGCAAGTTTAACAAAAGCATTGAGGTCTACACTAATTAATGCACAAGCATTTTCAATTTCATCCAAAGGAAATGTGTAATAATTTTGGGTGTCGTCGTCATAGAGATGAACAGAGCAATTCTTGAGAGATTGTAACAGACCAGAAGTATAAATTGTGATTAGCAAAGGTCTCAAAATGGAACCCTGAGGCACACCTGGAATCAGATCAAGATATTGAGATGCGTTATCATTAATATGAACTTTTTGCTGTCTGTTTTTCAAGTATGCACCCATTTAAGCAACAGCGGAGTCAGAAAGGACAATAAGATCGCTAGAAGCAAATCAAAGTTGATGTTATCAAAAGCACGGCTAAAGTCCAGAAGAATTCAATGAATGAATAATGAATATTAATGAAAAGAGCTGTGATTATTTCATTCGTGACGTTCCGTACTAGTTTTACCTCGAGTGTTACTCTTGAAGGTGGCACTTTTCCTTCATAGGGAAGAAAAGTTACTTTTCCTTCCTGAAAATTAAGTAAAGGATATCATCTGGTAAAATATTTTTTTCGCATTCGTTTAATTATTCCATATTTATATATAAATTTATTGAACTCAGTATCAAATGGATATAGACTTCAAAATTACAATGGAAATATTTCATGTTCAATATACGAATTGAACGTCTTGAAACAATTAGATCAATTGGATTTGAATTTCTATTTTATATTTCTAATCTAGTGACTATTTTAGCTTGGTTATTTGGTGTTTAAAAAATGTGCCTATTTATTGTCTTGTAGCAGAACCGATATACGGGTTCTTTTTCAGGGTCGTGTTTTGTTCGAAAGATACGAAATCGGAAGTTTAGATTTATTTGACAAACCTGTCACAATTGATAATTCTTGAACAACTAAAAAATATACAACTATTAATATCGGATACCTTCGGATTTTGATATGGGTTATTCACCTAAAAACACCAGATAAGTATAATATACTATTTTAAATTATTTGGATACTTCTATCTTGAGGATATTTTTGTAATTGGAACAAAATTATCATGAAATTGTTAGTCATTTAACAGTAGACAGTAGACAGTAGACAGATAACCAGATTAAAAATGATTTGTACCAAATACAAATTGATAATTCTATCAGTGACCCATAACATTTTCCAACTATCTCTATTTTGTTATATCTGCCACTCCCACACTTCACAAATCCCTAATGAACTAATCAAGGATTTTGAAGGGTTTATATGTATATCTTCCTCTCATAATATTTTTTTAAATGTGAAATATGAAACATACCCCGCTCTGAAGAATCTTGCGGATTTTCCAATATAAAAGTGTTAATACCAATAATTTTTTTAATTTTATAGGGTCCCTCGAATAGTAACATAATTTTTTTTGTTTCCGCCGTTATGACTGAAGACATCAAGTTAGCTTTCAATAAAACCAAATCCCCAACTTCAAACTTTTCGGTTAAATTTTTGCGTCCCTTTTCCTTTCGTCGACCAGCCTTTTCTATTAAGGAATTTCTCGCCAAATAAATTTTGATATGAGACTATAATTTCTCATTTGTTTTCGGATAATCAATGATGTCAGAATAAAAATATGTCGATTCTTTTCCTGTAAATAATAGCTTAGGTGAATACCCTGTGGATTCATGTACCACTGAATTCATTATATCGACCAACAATGGAATTTTTAAAGCCCACTTGGAATGTTGAGTATTACAATAAGTTCTAAACATGCGTCCAAGCTCTCTCATTTTTCTCTCAACAGGATCAGCCTCTGGATGTTTAATGGATGAATGTATCAACTGTATTTCATGTTTAGTCATACAATACTTAAACATTTTGGAAGTAAATTGTGATCCATGATCGCATAATATTTTCTTAGGGAATCCATATTCAGGAAACAGGTGTTTTTCGAAACAACGAGTGATAGCTGTTGAATTTGCTTTTTTAATAGGGTAAAGCCAAGTATACTTTGAGAAAACATCCAAAATCACTAATATAAAAGTTACCCCACCCCTGGATTTTGGTAGTGGACCATAAAGGTCTATAGAAAACAAATCTTCTGGTGCATCCGGAATAATAGATTGAACAGGTGGTTTGGGAAGAAACGTACTTTTGGATTTTTGACATATATCACAACATTTCAAGATTTTTTTGATATCTCTGTGCATATTTTGCCACCAGACTTCCCTCTTTAACGCCATCCATGTTTTATATACCCCATAATGCCCTAATCCCTCATGGAATCCAATAACTATATCTTTTATCTTCGATTTTGGTATACATAATAGACCATGCTTATCTTCCGATTTATAATAAAAAAATGAATTATTATGTATGACAAATCTGTTATTTTGATTAAGTTCGACCTCTTTAAACAATTTTGCTAGTTTTGGATCATCTTTTTGATATTTAGAAATATTAATCAGGTCTTTTCTATAACTTCTTGCTAATCTAACCGAGGAACACATAATTCGAAATCATTTATCAGAAGGCGTTGGTGCTCTTAACGGTGGAAATCTCGAGAGAATATCACAAACTACATTTTCTTTTCCGGATATATATCTAACTTCAAAATCGTACTCCTGAAGAGCTAAAATCCACCTTGTTATACGGGACGATAGTAAACGACAAGTATTAAAATAAGTTAGACTTCGATGATCCGTTAAAATGTAAATTTTTTTTCCAAATAAATACGTTCTCCACTCAGTTAATGCAAAAACAACTGCTGAAGCTTCTTTTTCACATATACTGTATGATCTTTCCCTATCCAATAATAATCGACTTGCATATGCAATAATTTTATTTTCATCGTTGATTAATTACAAAGTGATAATTCCATCAATGACCCATAACATTTTCCAACTATCTCTATTTTGTTATAGTCTTTATTGAAAATTTGAAAATATCTCAATATATAGAAAAAAAGAAGAAAAACCTGGATTACGAACTCATTAATAAAACATATAAATTAAAAAAACCAATTATATCGCTTATGGAAACAAACTCCGAATGATGAGAATATGAAAAATCAACCAAAAAAAGAACTGAGGAAAAAATTAGATATGCGAAAGACAAGTACTATAAGAACTTGATGGAAAATGAACAAAATTCAAGCAAAAAACTATGGAACACGGTAAATGAAATTCTAAAAATAAATACAAAAAAACAAATATGTAAAAAATGATAAAATTGTTGTTGTTGTTTAAAATTGTTTTTTCCGTTAACCAGCTGTCGTTCCCTTACGAATGTCAGCCCTCAAAAGTCGAAACTTGTGCGGGCCAAGGATTAACGAGGTCTTACCTTTTTACGTGCGATTCCTAGCACCTTCTCGGTCTATCAGAAAAAATTCTGCAGTCGCCGTGGTTTGAATCATCGCCGACGGGCATCCAAAGTGATTAAACCACCTCGCTTTAACCACTCGGCTACCTGGCTACCTGGAGAGATTTTAACTGACCAAAAAAGTATTGCGGACATGTTTAATAGCTTTTTCGCTAATGTAGGAGGAAATCTAGCGAAGGATATTTAAAAAATCCAAACTACAAAGGTAATAAGTATGTAAATAAAAATTCCATTTTTCTCACACCAACAAATATAACTGAAATAAGGAACACCATAAATGACTTGAAAAATAATAAATCTCCCGGGCATGATGGAATTGAAGCTGAAAATTTAAAGATTATCATTGAATTTATTAACAAACCTTTAATGGAAATTATAAATAAATCATTCGAATTAGGAATATTTCCCTCAATTTTGAAAAACTTAATTGTGACACCAATATTTAAAAGCGGTGACGCCGATAATATCACGAACTATAGGCCTATCTCCGTCATACCATCAATAAGTAAACTTTTAGAAAAAAAATTAAAAGCGAGATTAGGAACATTCCTTGAAAAATATAATCTTTTATCAACATCCCAGTATGGTTTCAGATATAATAAATCTACTACTGATGCAATTCATTCTCCAACAAAAATCATCTATGAATCTCTAGACTCGAGTACTTCCTCTATAGGTGTTTTCATAGATCTGAAAAAGGCATTCGATACGGTCGATCACTCCATACTTCTAGATGCCCTGGAAGATATGGGTGTGAGAGGCATAGCACACAAGTTATTGAAAAGTTACCTAACAAACAGGAACCAAAGAGTAAGAATTGAAAGCCAGGTAAGTACAGAAATGAAAGTAACATGTGGTGTACCTCAAGGGACAGTACTGGGACCATTGTTATTCGTGATTCATTTGAATGACCTATTCATCCAAGATACAATTGGAAAGATCATCAGTTTCGCGGACGACACTGTCATATTTTATAAAAACGATAACTGGTACAATCTAAAACTGAACATTGGAAGAGATCTAGGGTTTGACAGTAGATTACTTTCTAATAATTTCGATAAGACGGTAGGTATACTTACCATTTAGCAGTCATACTACATCCTTGCCAGAATACAATCTCAACATTCAAACAGATTTTGTAATTAAACCTGCCAAAAAAATGAAATATCTAGGTATATATATAGATAATCATCTCATATGGGACCATCATATGAAGTATTTAACTAAAAAATACGTTGTATTCTATATCGATTCAAACAAGTTGTAAAACCTTTGAACTACAAATACAAAAATATTCTATACCATAGTTTAGTTGAATCACACCTGAATTATGGAATTATTGGTTGGGGAGGAGTATCAAGAATGCACGTGTATGCACTCGAAGTTTCTCAAAGGCGATTTCTTAGATTACTACTCAACAAGCCTGCAAAATATTCAAGTAATTTGCTTTATGCAGAAACACAAATATTAGATATCAGACAATTATATAGCATTCAAATAGGATGTCAAATATATAAAAACAAACATGAACATAACACTCCGAACCATCCATATGCAACAAGAACAAAACATCAATATTACATACCACTGGGGTGTGAGTCCATCGTACAGAAAAGCTACTTGTACCTAGCCCCAAAATTACTGAATTTCTTACCAAAGGAAATTATAGATGAAACTTCCAAAATTACTGAATTTCTTACCAAAGGAAATTATAGATGAAACTTCTCTGAAACGCTTTAAAAAGCAAAATAAAGAAAAATGATAAAAATGATATTCATAAATTGATAGCAAATTGAAAAAAAAAATTAAACTGTGTTTCTCCTATATCTAAGTATTCCAATTCACTTAGCGTTTGATACTAAATTTTATTATATTTATTTATTTGTATTTTATTGTGAAAAAAACAACTTCTCAACTTGTATAATTTTGTTCCTGTATTGTCTATTTTACCTCACCAGACACATTATTTATTTATTAATTTAAATCTTATTTTAATTTTATTGAAAAAATATTTAAACATGTATAATTGCTTTAAAGAGAAACATTCTCAATTGAATGAATCAATACATGACTCCTCTGGAAATGGAATACGATAAAATTAAAGTTACTTTTTTGTAATATCTAACAGAAAAACAACTACTTCCCCGGCAAAAGCCACGCTGGACATTGAACTAAATCTGATAGATATTGGGAAAGACCCTATATAACTTGAGAGAAAAAATCTGAAAGTGAAAATTTGCATTTTCATTCAGATAGTTGATTATTTATTAAATGTCCAGTTTCCATTGGAGGTTCTTATCGATGGAAAACAGCGACTAAATTCCAACTTCCAGTCGCAGATAATTCCACAACTGACTTAATGAACATCCTGTTCATATTTTCAATGAAATCAACATGTATAATTGTATTTTCGTATATATCTATTTTATCACACCAGACACCTTAGTATTACCCCTTTATATTTATATTTATTTACATTGTATTTGCCACAAACAAGTACGTATAGCACTTCTGTGGATATTTTCACGTTTATTCATAATTACTTTTTTAATTCTTAATGTTTGTATCGATTTTATCACGAATAAACGTCATTATAATAATTATTATTATATTCTTTTCTTTGGTGTTTCGGCATCGACTGCTATGGTCATTACCCATGTGTTCTGAGTGGGCTTTGTTACTAACTCCATGCGCCACCTTAGGAGCAGCACTGTTAATTGGAACGCAACAGTGAATCGTGCAGGACTCACCCCAGTCCAGCCACGAGATTTAAATAATTTAATCGGTCAAATTAAATTAAAAAATCCCAGCCGTAACTGTGGCTCGAATTCTGGACCTTTCGACCCAAAATCGGACGCTTTAACCACTGCGCCACGCCCCGACATTATTATTATTATTATTATTATTATTATTATTATTATTATTATTATTATTATTATTATTATTATTATTATTTTTTTTTTTTTCCTTGGTGTTTTGGCATCGACTGCTATGGTCATTAGCCATGTGTTCTTGATAGGCCTTGTTACTAACTCCATACGCCACTTTAGGAGCAGCACTGTTAATTTTTAACGCAACAGTGAATCGTGGAGGATTATTCCCAGCCGACACGAGCCTCAGTCATTCAGACTTTCACATCTGAAAATGAAAAAAGATCGCACCGTCTGGGAATCGAACCTGCAATCTCTCGATTACCAGGCGAGCGCTTAACCACTGCGCTAATCCCCGCCCTATATTATTATTATTATTATTATTATTATTATTATTATTATTATTATTATTATTATTATTATTATTATTATTATTATTATTATTATTATTATTATTATTATTATTATTATTATTATTATTATTATTATTATTATTATTATTATTATTATTATTATTATTATTATTATTATTATTATTATTATTATTATTATTATTATTATTATTATTATTATTATTATTATTTTCCTTGGTGTTTTGGCATCGACTGCTATGGTCATTAGCCATGTGTTCTGGATAGGCCTTGTTACTAACTCCATACGCCACTTTAGGAGCAGCACTGTTAATTTTTAACGCAACAGTGAATCGTGGAGGATTATTCCCAGCCGACACGAGCCTCAGTCATTCAGACTTTCACATCTGAAAATGAAAAAAGATCGCACCGTCTGGGAATCGAACCTGCAATCTCTCGATTACTAGGCGAGCGCTTAACCACTGCGCTAATCCCCGCCCTATTATTATTATTATTATTATTATTATTATTTTTTTTTTTTTCTCCTTAGGAGTGTACCAGTCAGGCCCTGTCTCCGGTGCTCCGACCCATCCGGAGGGCGCACTGGTGTCGTTAACCCCAATAACCACTCCCTACATCCGTAGGGTGAGTGATTATTGGGTCCGAGAATCGTGTGCCCTGAGTAGACGAAGCGAACCAAGTATAACGGCCTTCTGCATTCTTGCTGCTAAGATTTCTGCCATATTACGGCAAGCAGGTATTATTTTCAAATTGGAAAGCAGTGTGTCCATCATTCCACCAAGGACTCCTATGATCAGAACCACCATTTTGACCGAATGGTCCGGATATAACCTGCGGAGTTCAAAGAGAAGATCTCGATATTTAGTCCGTTTTTCCTCCTCTTTTCGAACGATATTAATTTCGCCTGGAGCGGAAAACTCCATGACGAATATCGTTCTACTTTGGTGGTCGAGGAGGACAACATCAGGCTTATTGGCTTGTATTTGCCTGAGGGTGGGGAATGAGTAGTTCCAATAGATTCGGCATCTCTCATTCTCCACCACGGACTCAATATCCCCCGGAGCATAAGGCAACACCGGTGTCTCGTCTATACCGTACGAGTGTCGTAGGTGGTAGTACAACACTCGTAGCGCCGCGTTATGCCTGTGGATATAGGCTGAGACCGCATAAGATGGGCATGCTGATAGCAAATGCATTACGGTCTCAGGTGCCCCACGACATGCCCTGCATCGGGTGTCAGGGACGTCTATACCCATCACGCGACTACGGTAGACAAGGGTGTTGAAGACACCATCCTGGCAGGCCATTATGAATCCCTCGGTCTCCGACTTTAGCTCACTCGACCTGAGGAAGGCAAAGGTCAAGCTTTTGGATAAGCCAAGGTCTTCGATGTTATGACCCATGCATTGACTTATCCATATGTAGCTGTAGCAGGACCTCTGTCTCCGCAGATTTTATGTGAGCTTTTTGCTGAACGGGTCCCAACTCAGTGACAGAGTTAGGGTTAGCCCGTTCAGTGTCGAAAACGAGACCGAGTTCATCGGCCGCACGGGTAGCTGCCTTAAAAAGGAATGCTCCAATCCCTGCTTTCTCATGGTCGCGGACCATGCAGAGAAGGGGATCTGAACTCCTGATTACTTTACAGGCCCCATCCAGAACCATTCTGTTATGCAGAGACTTCAAACTCAAAAGTCCACGGCCTCCCCGTTGTCTTGGAAAGTATAACCGTGGAACGGACGATTTAGGATGCAAGCTCCTATTGAGATGCATCATTTTGCGAGTCTTAACGTCAAGTTCATCACTCCGAAAGAGTAAAGAAGGATCGGAACGGCAAGCATATTAGTTGCAGCAACTTTGTTCTTCCCCGACAGTTCTGATGACCAGATCTGTCGGAGTTTATGCTGATACTTGCCGCGGAGAGAGTTTTTAACTGCAAATACCTCTTGGGAGCGGCGTTGTTCCACCCCAAGGTAGGTATAAGTCTCTCCGGCATCCAGATGATGTAGGATGCTTCCGTCTACGAGCTGGACATCCTCTCCGTATTCCTCGCATCGTCCTCTTTTGAGATGAACCGTGGCACATTTGTCGATCCCAAATTCCATACCGATAGCATGCGTATATTCTTCCACCACCCTAAGGGACTGATGTAGGTCCCTTTCTCCAGAGGCATACAATTTGAGGTCATCCATGTAAAATAGATGGGTGACATTATGCCTCCGGTTGCTGGGGGTGCCGCAGTTGTACCCACGGGTATTCCTGAGTGCAATGGACAATGGCAATAGTGAGATGCAGAAGAGAAGAGGGCTAAGGGAGTCTCCCTGAAACACGCCTCTTCTAATGATGACCTGCTCTGTTTGGACTATGTCTCTACCAGATCTTATGGTGAAGCGAGTCCTCCAGAGCGGCATCAGTTATTATTATTATTATTATTATTATTATTATTATTATTATATTATTATTATTATTATTATTATTATTATTATTATTATTATTATTATTATTATTATTATTATTATTATTATTATTATTATTATTATTATTATTATTATTATTATTATTATTATTATTATTATTATTATTATTATTATTATTATTATTATTATTATTATTATTATTATTATTATTATTATTATTATTATTATTATTATTATTTTTTTTTTTTTTTTTTTTTTTTTTTTTTTTTTTCCCGTTGGGAATGTACCAGTCAGGCCCTGTCTCCGGTGCTCCGATACATCTGGAGGGCGCGCTGGTGTCGTTAACCCCAATAACCACTCCCTACGTCCGTAGGGTGAGTGACTATTGGGTCCGAGAATCATGTGCCCTGAGTAGACGGAGCGAACCAAGGATGACGGCCTTCTGCATTCGCGCTGCTAAGATTTCTGCCATATTACGGCAAGCAGGTATTATCTTCAAGTTGGAGAGCAGTGTGTCCATCATTCCACCAAGGACTCCTATGATCAGAACCACCATTTTGACAGAATGGTCCGGATATAACCTGCGGAGTTCAAAGAGAAGATCTCGATATTTAGTCCGTTTTTCCTCCTCTTTTCGAACGATATTCATTTCGCCTGGAGCGGAAAACTCCATGACGAATATTGTTCTACTTTGGTGGTCGAGGAGGACAACATCAGGCTTATTGGCTTGTATTTGCCTGAGGGTGGGGAATGAGTAGTTCCAATAGATCCGGCACCTCTCATTCTCCACCACGGACTCAATATCCCCCGGAACATAAGGCAACACCGGTGTCTCGTCTATACCGTACGAGTGTCGTAGATGGTAGTATAAGACTCGTAGCGCCGCGTTATGCCTGTGGATATAGGCTGAGACCGCATAAGATGGGCATGCTGATAGCAAATGCATTACGGTCTCAGGTGCCCCACGACATGCCCTGCATCGGGTGTCAGGGACGTCTATACCCATCACGCGACTACGGTAGACGAGGGTGTTGAAGACACCATCCTGGCAGGCCATTATGAATCCCTCGGTCTCCGACTTTAGCTCACTCGACCTGAGGAAGGCAAAGGTCAAGCTTTTGGATAAGCCAATGTCTTCGATGTTGTGAAAGAAGACACCATGCATTGGCTTATCCATATGTAGCTGTAGCAGGACCTCTGTCTCCGCAGCTTTGATGTGAGCTTTTTGCTGAACGGGTCCCAACTCGGTGACAGAGTTGGGGTTAGCCCGTTCAGTGTCGAATACGAGACCGAGTTCATCGGCCGCACGGGTTGCTGCCTTAAAAAGAAATGCTCCAATCCCTGCTTTTTCATGGTCGCGGACCATGCAGAGAAGGGGATCTGAACTCCTGATGACTTTACAGGCCCCATCCAGAACCATTCTGTTATGCAGACACTCCAAACTCAAAAGTCCACGGCCTCCCCGTTGTCTGGAAAAGTATAACCGTGGAACGGACGATTTAGGATGCAAGCTCCTATTGAGATGCATCATTTTGCGAGTTTTAACGTCGAGTTGTCGCAGCTCTTCCTTAGTCCACTTCATTACTCCGAAAGAGTAAAGAAGGATCGGAACGGCAAGCATATTGGTTGCAGCAACTTTGTTCTTCCCCGACAGTTCTGATGACCAGATCTGTCGGAGTTTATGCTGATACTTGCCGCGGAGAGAGTTCTTAACTGTGAATACCTCTTGGGAGTGGCGTTGCTCCACCCCTAGGTAAGTATACGTCTCTCCGGCATCCAGATGATGTAGGATGCTTCCGTCTACGAGCTGGACATCCTCTCCGTATTCCTCGCATCGTCCTCTTTTAAGATGAACCGTGGCACATTTGTCGATCCCAAATTCCATTCCGATAGCATGCGTGTACTCTTCCACCACCCTAAGGGACTGATGTAGGTCCCTTTCTCCAGAGGCATATAATTTTAGGTCATCCATGTAGAACAAATGGGTGACTTTATGCCTCCGGTTGCTGGGGGTGCCGCAGTTGTACCCACGGGTATTCCTGAGTACAACGGACAATGGCAATAGTGAGATGCAGAAGAGAAGAGGGCTGAGGGAGTCTCCCTGAAATACGCCTCTTCTAATGATGACCTGCTCTGTTTGGACTGTGTCTCTACCAGATCTTATGGTGAAGCGAGTCCTCCAGAGTGGCATCAGTTGTCCAATACATCCCACTATTTGATCGGGTACCTCAAGACATCTGAGCAAATGCATGATTAACTCATGCGATGTTGTATCAAATGCCTTGCGGTAATCGATCCAGGCCATCGAAAGGTTACGCTTATACTGCACGGAGTCCTGCGTGATACATCTATCGATGAGCAGGTTCTCCTTGCAGCCGGCGACCCCTTTCTTTGACCCTCTTTGCTCATATATCCGTTCGTACACCGGATCAACTGCGGAGAGAATGCGCGTGTATAAGATGCGTGTAAACAACTTATAACACGCATTCAAGCATGTTATCGGCCTGTAATTCTTTGGATCAGACAAATCTCCGTTTTTGGGGATGAGCACGGTTCGCCCCTCGACAAACCACTCCGGAATCTGCTGCTCCCCATCTAGCCATGAGTTAAAAACTCTAGCCAGATGGCGGTGGGTTGTTGGAAACTTTTTCCACCAATAGTTATTCAACCCATCAGGGCCTGGAGCAGCGAAATTCTTAGAACCTTTTAGGGCACTTCGAACTTCTTCCGTGGTTATCGGATTGCGCAGATCATTGTGCTCATGCTGCCGAAGCGTCCTGCAGTAAGCTTCGAACTGCGCTAGGGCTGGAGTGTCTATATTGAGTGGTTGCGGAAACTCATAGATGTTCTTCCAGAAGGTTTCTACCCGATCAGCAGCCGGCGGGTTATCGACAACACGTGGAGGCTCTTATTATTATTATTATTATTATTATTATTATTATTATTATTATTATTATTATTATTATTATTATTATTATTATTATTATTATTATTATTATTATTATTATTAATATTATTATTATCTCTTTTGAATTAAAATTCTCCAGTCGGACCCTGTCTCCGATGCTCCGATACATTCGGAGGGCGCGCTGGCAACATCATTACCCCAATAACCACTCCCCAAACTATGGGGTAAGCAGCTATTGGGTCCGGGAATCGTGTGCCCTGAGCAGACGTAATGAACCGAGGATGACAGCCTTCTGCATTCTTCCGGCTATGATTTCTGACATCTTTCTACATGCCGGTATGATTTTTAAGTTCGAGAGTAATGAATCCATCACACCGCCAAGGGACCCTATTATCAGAACAACCATTTTTACAGAATGGTCTGGATAGAGCCTGCGGAGTTCGAAGAGTAAATCTCGATATTTCGTCCGTTTCTCCTCCTCCTTTCGGACGATATTCGTTTCGCCAGGAGCCGAAAACTCAATGACGAATATCGTCTTACTTCCATGGTCGAGGAGTACTACATCAGGCTTATTGGCCTGTATTTGCCTGAGGGTGGGAAATGAGTAGTTCCAGTAGATTCGGCACTTCTCATTCTCCACCACGGACTCAATATCCCCCGGAGCGTAAGGCAACACTGGTGTCCCGTCTATACCGTACGAGTGTCGTAGGTGGTAATATAACACTCGTAGAGCCGCGTTATGTCTGTGGATATAGGCTGAGACCGCATATGCTGGACATGCTGACAGCAAATGCATAATGGTCTCAGGCGCCTGACGGCAGGCCCTGCATCTAAGTTCGACCTCTATACCCATCACGTGGCTTCGGTAGACCAAGGTGTTGAAGACACCATCTTGGCAGGCCATTATGAATCCCTCGGTCTCCGACTTCAGCCCACTTGACCTGAGGAAGGCGTAGGTCAAGTTCTTGGATAAGCCAAGGTCTTCAACGTTTCTGAAGAAGACCCTATGCAAAGGCTTATCCCTATGCAGCTGCAGAAGAGCTGCATTTTCTGCGGCCTTTACATGGGCTTTTTGCCGAACGGGTGCCAACTCTGTGACAGAGTTCGGATCACGCCGTTTGGTGTCGAAACTGAGACCGAGTTCATCAGCCGCACGAGCTGCTGCCTTAAAGAGGAACGCTCCAATCCCTGCGTTTTCATGGTCACGGACCATGCAGAGAAGGGGGTCCAAACTCCTGATTACTTTACATGCTCCATCCAATACCATTCTGTTCTATTATTATCATTATTATTATTATTATTATTATTATTATTATTATTATTATTATTATTATTATTATTATTATTATTATTATTATTATTATTATTATTATTATTATTATTATTATTATTATTATTATTATTATTATTATTATTATTATTATTATTATTATTATTATTATTATTATTATTATTATTATTATTATTATTATTATTATTATTATTATTATTATTATTATTATTATTATTATTATTATTATTATTATTATTATTATTATTATTATTATTATTATTATTATTATTATTATTATTATTATTATTTTTATTATTATTATTCAGTTCAGCACAAACTAGAGTGGTATAGAGGAATCGGAAAGAAGTATCACAAAATCATATCCACAACTTTAATTCATAAACAAGTTTCAATGTCGGGGCGTGGCGCAGTGATTAGAGCGTCCTTCTCTGAGCCAAAGGTACGTAGTTCGAACCGTAGTTGGGCTGGGATTTTTTTATTTAATTTAACCGATTAAATTATCAAAATCTTGTATCTCGAGTCCTGCACTATTCACTGATGCGTTTCAATTAACAGTGCTGCTTCTAAGGTGGCGTATGGAGTTAGTAACAAGGCCTACCAGAACACATGGCTAATGACCATAGCAGTCGATGCCAAAGCACCAAAGAAAAAAAAAGTTTCAAAATAGAGGATACATGTCCATCTCCAGCCTCAAACAAGTTCTACAACAAACGGAAAAGATATGAAAGATTGCAGATGCTTGTTGGCAGATGACAAGTGGCAACTGAAAGATGACAAGTGACGGGTGGTGAGTAGAGGATGATATGTGAGGGAATTAATTTTTTTTAGTACTGCACCTCGAGATGAAATTAATTTTCACCATAATAACTGAGTATCCATTAATTTTTAATATTTTATTACTTTGACGTTATGTCGAATGCTCCATATTTTAATAATTTTGAACTCTTCAAACACATTGTGTGTACCTTTAGAACATATCAACATACCAATCACTTCAAAGCCTGTTATTCATTAATTTTGGTCTTAACATCGTTTTATTTTTCGATTTTAATTTTTATATTTTCTTCGAAACATTTTCATGATGCTGTATATTTTTTCAGTCATCAAACATACAGTTGCTACAGCCGGTATTGACGAATTCAGGAAAGTTGATGTTTTCAGACACACATTTGTCAAACTTTGCTAATACCAAAATTGAGCCTGCAAGGTATAAACATTCGGTTGAATCACGTTGAATTGACGTCATGATTCCTTTACGAACATTGTATTAAGGAAGAGACAGAGAGAGCTAGATCAAGAAGAATGTTTTTTATACAGTTTGGATGTAGTTATTTCTACTAGAAAATAAGAAACTTAACTCAAAATAAATTCTTTAATAAATTTCTTCAAAACCATATTCACTTGAAGATCACTGCTTTGTCACATTGTTTATGTTATTGCTCGTTGTAAAAATGGTTGATAGGAGAAATTGGCAAATATGCACGAGTGGCAGGTAGGTAGCCTACTGTTCATGTTCTCATTCATTTCGTTGATTTCAAAATGTTGTTTAGAGAATCCAAGCTTTCGATATAATATTCAGGTTTGTATTCTTCAGGATACCGCCAATCATTGATATCTTCAATTGTTAACCCTCCTGTTGAAACTAGAAGTTTCTGGTAACCACCTATAGTTGCAAAGTGCATGTCTGGATTTATCCTGAAAAATGTAAGAAAAGCATCATTCTAGCGTTAACATATTGGTCTGTTGAAAAATGCCAAAATATCAGGCATTTTTAATTTTTGGAGTGTGGATCAGCGGAGATGGTCCGTTTCTAACTTCCTAGGAAAATAACTCAGTCAAGCATAATGCCATCTGTGCGAATGCATTGCTTTCTCATATAACAAAGTTTGAATAATTTTCAACATTCACTGGAAAAAATGAAAATATTTTGTTGCTTCAAGAGCCAGCAATGACGTAATAGTTTCCAGAGAGCACCAGTGCAACAATAAATTTTATCAGAACATTAAAAAAAGTGTCAAGTCTCAGTCATAACTTGTATGTATGTATGTATGTAAAAGCGGTGGGTTGGCATTGGATGAATCCATTTGCCACAGACTTTTATAGTTATAGTATCCAACTTGATAGTTGGAGGTAATATATGATTATGAATAGAACTCCTTCATAATTTAAGATGGAAATTTTCGGGATACTATGTTAGACTCGAAATGGATTTGGAATTTAAATTTTTTTCGTCCAAAAATGCAATAAAATGAATTCCTTCTCTATGAGGGTTCGTTTAAAAAAAGTACTTACTGATCTCCTACGAATAGGGCCCTTTTTCGTTCGGTAACACCAAATTTTTTTGTGACGAGGTCGGCAAAATATTCAGATGGTTTTCCTAGAAAAATTGGTTTTCTTCCACTGAAGTCCTCCAACAAACGATTGAAGTGTTGACAAGCTTAAATCACAAAAAAAATTCAAAATGAATAAATAAATAGAATGAAGCGAAATAACAGGAACGAACATCTTAAAATTTCATTTCCCAAACGTTTGTCAGTAAAACAATAGTAAAGAAATTTTAGAAAACCTCATAAACATTTCAATTTTCTGCATCATTGCATAGAATAAAACACTTACTGTTAAATACTGTATTACCAAATCTGATGAAAGTAGCTGATGATGTAGTTTTCTGAATATTTTGGGTTAGTCTGAATTGTGGCTGTCAATTAAACAAAGTGTTTAAGATGTATAAAAACCTTGGTGTGTCGAGTGATTCGATTTTGTTTTGATTTTTCAGAAGACAAATAAACAAATGAAATAGTGGTATGCTTCTTCAGTCGGTCCCAGAGATGGCGCCTTTATAGAATTTTAGTCATGTCAATATTCCAGGGATATGGTGATTGACGACTGTTGTCAATTTTATAGAATTTCAGCAAACTTCAAATACTGTTCAAATATGAATAGTTGTGACGTGACGGAATCTAAATTTCATAGTGCAATTTCCCTGAATTGATGACTATTATTAATGTGTTTGTCCATTTTGCTACATATTTTCTTAGAAATTCATCATTCATTCAATAATAATTCAATTTGTCTGATTGACTCGGCCGTTACTTGACGAAGATCCATAGTAATTGTATAAAATACACAGAAAACGATTCGATCTGCACAAACTTTATTCAATCAGACAGTGAAGAAGCTGCTGTGATGGCGAAACATTGAATAAAATTTGTGAATATCTAACGTTTTCTGTGTAGTCTGTACAATAATAATTTGATCATGTTCCGTTTTTGTATCGTTTGTGGGCAATCCAGAGAGACGAACAAAATAATTCATCTATATCCAGTACCGAAAGTGAGTACCACCATATTATGAAGATTGTATTATTGAAAAACATTTAAATGAAAATAATGGCAGGAATATATCTCACGGAATCCCGCCATTCCCGATTATATTAGCACAAGATTGACAGGTTCTAATGGTGAATTTTCATGAAGCTTAATTTCGATACTTCCAAATGAAATGCGTGGTTATTATTGTAGTTAATTGCATTTCAGTAAAAATTATAAAAATAAGTCGAAAATGTAACAAATAAAACTGATTGGTGATAGTGATTCAGTAAATTTCAATAATTAGGTTTCTTTATTCAGTTCATCCATCGAGAATACTTGAAAACTTCTGTGCTTGTAAAACCCTAACAGGAAAACCGACCGTGGAGGTACACGCAAATGCGGAATATTTGGGAAGCAGGTCACGATTTCATTTGTTTTCTCTTAATCAAGCTGGCAAATTGTCTCCCGTTTTATCCCACAGTTTTGCAGGAATGAGTCGACACATCATGGTTTTTAGACATCTTAAAAGTGTTGAAGGTTTGACTGTCGTCATTTCAACAGATGATTACCGAAAGCCAAACAAATAATTTTTCATATGAAACTAACCCTTTCCATTCTTCAAGAAGCTATGTCTGGTTTGGATAATATTACCATTACATTTCAATTACAAGGTCTATATTATGACAGAGTTATGGTGAATTATAGGGCTAAAATAACACATTATATTTGTTCAAAAACCTTTATGGTCACCTTATCTGGCCTTTTCCACTCATGCCATAAAGTAGTGTGGGAGTGTCCTGAGTCTGGATTAAATCCCCCTCAGATATTCGAGGACATATTGAAAAATTCTTAGCCTACAATAGGACCAAACAAAATTTCAATATCAAAATATTTTATTACTCAACATATTCTCCTCTTAATTGGATACATTTATTACAGCGAACCTGCAACGTCTCTAGACCGTTAAAAAAAATGTTTCTTCTTGTTCTGCAAACCAGACCTCCACAGCTGTTATTACCTCCTCGTTGGAAGAACATTCACGACCATTTAAACTTTTTTTCAGTTGAGGAAAGAGATGATAGTCGGACGGAGCCAAATCTGGTGAAAAAGGGGGGTGTTCTAGTAATTAAAACCATAAATCACGAATTTTTTACATGGCAACATGAGATTTGTGTGCAGGGGCGTTGTCCTGCAAAAACAAAACACCTTTGGAAAACTTTCCGCGTCTTTTCTCTTTAATTTTTTCCCGTAGAGTGGTAGGTAATGTCGAAAAGTAATCTCCAGTTATTGTTCCGCCCTTATCCAAAAAATCGATCATGATTACTCCATGGCAATCCCAAAAAAACTGAGGCAAGAACTTTTCCAGCAGATTTTTGGACACGGAACATAGGTCTTGGAGAACCGGAGTGTCGCCATTCCATCGATTGTTGCTTTGTTTCTGGATCGTAGAAATGTACCTAAATCTCGTCCAAAGTAACAATTCGGTTTAAGAATTCTACATCGTTTTCAAATCGAGCACAGATCGAACGCGATGCTACTACCCTTGCACGCTCTTGGTCAACATTCAAACATTTGGGGATCCATTTTGCAGCAATTTTTCTCATGTCGAAATTGACGTAAACTGTATGATGAACGCGATCGTATGAAATATTCAGTGCTTCAGTTATCCGTTTTAGCCCAATTCGACGGTCTGTTAAAATCCTGTCATGCACTGCATCGATATTTTCGGGGACTGATACTGAAACAGGGCTCTCCGATCGGTCATCATCTTCAATGGAAAATTTACCTCTTTTGAAGCTTGCAGTCTAATTTTTCACGGTCGCATACGAAGGACATTGGTCACCAAGGGTACTAAGCACATCTTCGTAAATCTGCTTACACTTCTTAACCCGTTTAAATACAGGTACTTGATCACGGCTCGATACTCCAATTTTTCGATTTTCACAATTTCGGTAGACATATTTTTTCTTTTAATTTATTGCGTAACTCTGGTTTACTTTTTTGACGTCAAACTACACACTGACACTTCTAATAAGTTATTGTTCGTTGCTATGGTAACGCAATATTTTGTTTATGCAGGGAACTGCATAGGGATCACGAGACTCGACTCGATCAAATCGACTTAACTCGTTATAGTGTCTATGAAGTTGTTCACGAACGTCGATCGAATATGGAATATGCTATCCTAACTAGAGAGTTAGGCACAATCGAGTACTCGATTCCATATTTGATCGACGTTCGTGAAGAACTTCATAGACGCGATAACAAGTCAAGTCGATTTGATCAAGTCGAGTCTCGTGATCCCTACCCAGGTCTAGGCTAACTAGATATCACTCGTACCAACTAAACACTCCACCTCGTGTGTGGTAGCCACCCAGGCCATCTTGATGACACGTAGGACTAGAGGCCCATTGTATCTTAAAATACCTCTTTCTTGGGCCATCAGAAAAATATTTAACAAATCATGTTTTCCTTTCAACATCTAGAATGTATTTTCCAATCCCAATATTCATCTCAAATAGATGCAATTACTTTTATAGTGAAATATAGAAATAACGATAAATACTGTTCTTATTCGCGGTCACCATTGGCACCAAGTGGCGCACCAAAACTCCGGGAAAACAACGCAAACGTCATTTATCTATGAGTTGACAGTTGTTGACGTGAATTCTATTATTAAATTTTTACTTGTAACTTTCAAATTTCGAGTGCTTCTCTAGAAATGCCTGTGGTAAAGATTTACTTGGCTGATATTTCAGTAGTTAAGCGGAAAGAGTAGTCAAAGGGGAGGCAGTAATCATGTTTTATTTTGTGAGGTAGAGAATGTTGAGCAAGGAGTTTTTGGACTTTGTCTACAAAATTCATTTGGTTTCCTGAATGAACTAGTTTCTGGAATTTATGATATGAAATGACCCCTTTCAATCAATCGTTTCAATGTCTTGCCTCTTGAGCGTAGAAGATAAATAGATTTACGCAAATTGTGGAAATCTGTTATAGTTATAACACTAGATGACTCAATGGATATAAGAGAATGAAACCGGACAGTATTAGTGAGTCGAGCAAAGAGAGCGGTTCTCTTGAATATCCGGAAAGTGTTACAGTTAACTATTTGTAACCAATTTACTATTGTGAATTATGAGTAATGTAAAGTTTGTTGTGTTAAACATAAACTACTGTTTTTTTTTTCGATATTATTGAGGAGTAACACAACAATTACAAACTAAAATTCTCTTCTAGTTGTGAATTATTCCAAAATTAAGTGTTCACATTTATATAGCAATTGGCTTCCCGATTCTCAGTCTGATTCCCCATGTTTTTTTCTAATTTCTGGTTTCTGGAAAAAGAGAGCATGGACACATTTGCAGATGAATAACTCTTGCACTGCGGCACCAAACAAAATTGTTTTGACTTACTAGTCATATCAAAGCTATTCTTTTTGCATTGAATCAGAAAAATCAAAACAAATATAGAACAACTAAGAAATAATCAACAATTTATTAACACTATCATATGGCACATATGGTACAAATTTCAAAATGTAGATGTCGCCCACTCCGTGGTGATCGCGAATAGCTTTTTAAATTTTCTAATAATGTGCCCACGCAGGGTTCTCTGGTTGCCTATCTTGGATACAGGTAGTTCGTGTTGAAACCAACTACTGAAATAATTATAAATTAACAGTTTTAAGTTTTCGTTGCTATCCCTTAATTACTTGAACTTTAAAAATATCTATATTTTGTTTTGATAACATGAAAATACAAGAAAAATAATGAAAATAATAATAATAATAATAATAATAATAATAATAATAATAATAATAATAATAATAATAATAATAATAATAATAATAATAATAATAATAATAATAATAATAATAATAATAATAATAATAATAATAATAATAATAATAATAATAATTCGTGGCGGCCAATAGGCCTTTCACGCCCGCAGTGCGGCGAATTGCCACAAAACTGAGACGAGCTCACCACACATTAAATCAAGGTGTGCTGTTCACCATCAAACAGCACTGCCTTGATAGGATACGAATGCTAGTGGCTGCAAAGAAGTCACTAGTGAGGCGGGCGAGAGGTATCGCGGCAAACATAAAGTTCCGCGATAAACCTTCTCGCTTATTCCAAGAGCCTCCACGTGTTGTCGATAACCCGCCGGCTGCAGATCGGGTGGAAACATTCTGGAAGAATATCTATGAGTATCCGCAACCACTCAATGTAGATACTCCAGCCCTAGCGCAGTTCGAAGCATTTTGCAGGAGGCTTCGGCAGCCTGAGCTCAATGATCTGCGCATTCCGATAACCACGGAAGAAGTACGAGGGGCCCTAAAAGGCTCTAAGAATTTCGCTGCTCCAGGCCCTGATGGGTTGAATAACTATTGGTGGAAAAAGTTTCCAACAACCCACCGCCATCTGGCCAGAGTTTTCAACTCATGGCTAGATGGGGAGCAGCAGATTCCAGAGTGGTTTGTCGAGGGGCGAACCGTGCTCATCCCCAAAAACGGAGATTTGTCTGATCCAAAGAATTACAGGCCGATAACATGCTTGAATGCGTGTTATAAGGTGTTTACGCGCATCTTATACACGCGCATTCTCTCCGCAGTTGATCCGGTGTATGAACGGATAAATGAGCAAAGAGGGTCAAAGAAAGGGGTCGCCGGGTGCAAGGAGAACCTGCTCATCGATAGATGTATCACGCAGGACTCCGTGCAGTATAAGCGTAACCTTTCGATGGCCTGGATCGATTACCGCAAGGCATTTGATACAACATCACATGAGTTAATCATGCATTTGCTCAGATGCCTTGAGGTACCCGGTCAAATAGTGGGATGCATTGGACAACTGATGCCGCTCTGGAGGACTCGCTTCACCATAAGATCTGGTAGAGACATAGTCCAAACAGAGCAGGTCATCATTAGAAGAGGTGTGTTTCAGGGAGACTCCCTTAGCCCTCTTCTCTTCTGCATCTCACTATTGCCATTGTCCGTTGCGCTCAGGAATACCCGTGGGTACAACTGCGGCACCCCCAGCAACCGGAGGCATAATGTCACCCATCTGTTTTACATGGATGACCTCAAATTGTATGCCTCTGGAGAAAGGGACCTACATCAGTCCCTTAGGGTGGTGGAAGAATATACGCATGCTATCGGTATGGAATTTGGGATCGACAAATGTGCCACGGTTCATCTCAAAAGAGGACGATGCGAGGAATACGGAGAGGATGTCCAGCTCGTAGACGGAAGCATCCTACATCATCTGGATGCCGGAGAGACTTATACCTACCTTGGGGTGGAACAACGCCGCTCCCAAGAGGTATTTGCAGTTAAAAACTCTCTCCGCGGCAAGTATCAGCATAAACTCCGACAGATCTGGTCATCAGAACTGTCGGGGAAGAACAAAGTTGCTGCAACTAATATGCTTGCCGTTCCGATCCTTCTTTACTCTTTCGGAGTGATGAAGTGGACTAAGGAAGAGCTGCGACAACTTGACGTTAAGACTCGCAAAATGATGCATCTCAATAGGAGCTTGCATCCTAAATCGTCCGTTCCACGGTTATACTTTTCCAGACAACGGGGAGGCCGTGGACTTTTGAGTTTGGAGTGTCTGCATAACAGAATGGTTCTGGATGGGGCCTGTAAAGTCATCAGGAGTTCAGATCCCCTTCTCTGCATGGTCCGCGACCATGAGAAAGCAGGGATTGGAGCATTCCTTTTTAAGGCAGCTACCCGTGCGGCCGATGAACTCGGTCTCGTTTTCGACACTGAACGGGCTAACCCAAACTCTGTCACCGAGTTGGGACCCGTTCAACAAAAAGCTCAGATAAAAGCTGCGGAGGCAGAGGTCCTGCTACAGCTACATATGGATAAGCCAATGCATGGTGTCTTCTTTCATAACATCGAAGACCTTGGCTTATCCAAAAGCTTGACCTTTGCCTTCCTCAGGTCGAGTGAGCTAAAGTCGGAGACCGAGGGATTCATAATGGCCTGCCAGGATGGTGTCTTCAACACCCTTGTCTACCGTAGTCGCGTAATGGGTATAGACGTCCCTGACACCCGATGCAGGGCATGTCGTGGGGCACCTGAGACCGTAATGCATTTGCTATCAGCATGCCCATCTTATGCGGTCTCAGCCTATATCCACAGGCATAACGCGGCGCTACGAGTGTTGTACTACCACCTACGACACTCGTACGGTATAGACGAGACACCGGTGTTGCCTTATGCTCCGGGGGATATTGAGTCCGTGGTGGAGAATGAGAGATGCCGAATCTATTGGAACTACTCATTCCCCACCCTCAGGCAAATACAAGCCAATAAGCCTGATGTTGTCCTCCTCGACCACCAAAGTAGAACGATATTCGTCATGGAGTTTTCCGCTCCAGGCGAAATTAATATCGTTCGAAAAGAGGAGGAAAAACGGACTAAATATCGAGATCTTCTCTTTGAACTCCGCAGGTTATATCCGGACCATTCTGTCAAAATGGTGGTTCTGATTATTGGAGTCCTTGGTGGAATGATGGACACACTGCTCTTCAATTTGAAAATAATACCTGCTTGCCGTAATATGGCAGAAATCTTAGCAGCAAGAATGCAGAGGGCCGTTATACTTGGTTCGCTACGTCTACTCAGGGCACACGATTCTCGGACCCAATAATCACTCACCCTACGGATGTAGGGAGTGGTTATTGGGGTTAACGACACCAGCGCGCCCTCCGGATGGGTCGGAGCACCGGAGACAGGGCCTGACTGGTACACTCCTAAGGAAAAAAAAATAATAATAATAATAATAATAATAATAATAATAATAATAATAATAATAATAATAATAATAATAATCATAATAATAGTCTTTATTTTTCCTGGCAGAGTTTAGCTGAGCTATTCTTCCACTCAACCATATAATCATTAATTCAAATCTGAATTAGCTCAGTTGGAAGAGTATCCGGTATGATGACCGCAATGTTGTGGGTTCAATTCTCAGCATCAACATTTTTTTCTTTTCCATATTTTTTATGAATAATTAGTTTTCAGTCCATTTTTTATGTGAATAATATTGATAAGGAAGAGCAATTAATAATTACATCTTTAGATCTCACAGGATTCACGGGTTTGACGGCTTAGTGACAGCCGTGCGGAAAGTAACTTTCCGAACCAGTGCGGAAAGTAATTTCCGAACGTGTGAGAATAATGGTCACTTCCCATGGGAGTAGAGAGTACGATTTGTGATACTTTTCTATGTGGTCGAAGGAAAAAACAATATTATAACAATATAGTGTGCTACTTGTATATATTCATATTTTCTTATTTGTTCCCATAGGTAAAAAAAATATCATTAGTGTAGCTTCACTTCACAGAAATTATGATATAATATGAGTAGTGCATTTGTGTTTGTAATGGTTGAATAAAGAATTTGTTTTAATTCCATAAACACACAAACAAGGTTCAAAAATGGATAGTGCAGGTAATGTCAGCATTTAAGTGTTTATAAAATGTTCTCCACAGTTGATAAAATAAGTACTAGTGCAACTGAAAATTCCAATGAAGAACGAGATGAACCCCAAATTCAATTTCCTCGCATCTATCTACAATTTATTTGTATTTAACACAATTTCACCAGTTGGTTTTTACTGATAACTGGTTTTAGATCTTGCCATTGCAATGTAGATTTGAGTCGAGCATTTAGCAATGATTCAGCCATCACAAACACTTGTCTACAGCGAACATTATATGAAATTTTGGAAATTGTAACACCTTACCGATTATTGGTCCCAATGGCCCCACTGGTACATCTCTGTCACTGCTTAGTACTATGAATAAACAGTCATTTCTCTTCAAATAAGTTATTATTTTTTGAAGTTTGATGAAAGACTGGTTGAAATCCCAGGAAAATATGACTGCCCCGATATCTTCATCGTCCGTAATCAGCTTTAGGAGTTCAGGTAACGAGTCTTTGATAGCTTGGGGCTACAAAAACAATAATTCAAAATCAAACTTAGTCCTTATAATACGAACAACCCGGACTTATACATACATTCTTTGCCTGATCGTGATCGAAACCACGTTCACAAATTTCCCTGATACATTAAAACAGGAAGTATTCTATCCAATCCAGTCGATTTATACGGATTGAAAGAGTTTTCAGTGTCACAATTTTCACTCGGTGAAGGCCGTCGTTTTTTGGAATTTCTTCCTAACGTTTCGCTAGCGCGAGTGGCTAGCTTCGTCAAGAATAATCTTAGTTAACTCAGTCATCTGAGTCAAAAAACGACAGCCTTCAAACCCGAGTGAAAATTGTGACACTGAAAACTTCGGCCGCGAGAGCCTTAACAATTTGGAAAGAGTTTGTTGGCCATTTTACAATGATAGACCCTGGAAGATGTGTTTCGATCAGTGGCTGAGTTTTCTCTTTCCCAGTATCTGGAAGGCTTCCAGTGTGCTTTTGGATAGTCCCCACTAGGTTTATGGGGCTTTATTATGTATCATGCACTTACCGGATCTGGAGCTACTTTGAAGTTTGCCTTTCTGAGTTCTTCCTTGAGTACTTCTGTTGCAGTGACAAAAAGTTTCCTGTCAAAATTGATTTCTTTCAGATACGAAACGAGAGATATGATGGGGTTGGCTACATCGTTTACTTCTGCATCGAATCCTTCGCGAACTAGTTTCATACATAGCTGTTCACTGGTGACTAGAGGGTTGTTTGTGACGTAGCGTACCTTTTTTCCTCGCTCTTTCAGATTTGCTATGCACTCGGCGGAAGTGGGAAATGTTCCGCTCTCCACCCACAACACACCTGAAACGAAATATCTGAGTATACCTATATAGAATGACCTAATATTGATCGTTATGGAACAAACTTCAGTTTTTGCACACTAAAGATCAATTACTTCAATAATAACACAATTGATCATATTCCTGTCAGGATCGATTAGACTTGGGGAGGAAAACTATAATCGTCATTTGTGATTTTGTAACATTATTCGTACTCCATCTGATCCCTAAATTAATGCAACTTCCTCAATTTGATGACCTGTTGATTGAGGCGAGGAGACTTTGGTGCCAAGCATGCAATAGAGATATCTAGCCACAGATAGAATTTGATAACATTCAAGCATGCAAGTCTCGAGTTGATCATTGATGACAGAATCCATGTTTTCGATTGTATAATATGTTGTTACAACACGTTTTATCAGAAATCACGCATAGAAAATCTTTTAATGGGTATGTTCGTTGCTTTTAATGCAATCGTTGAGGAATAATTGAAGTAGGGGTAACAATAAACATTGATCCAAGGTGTCAAGAAGCTTGCTGAAAATCATGTTACACCTGTTCTATCAAAACATTGCTTAGAAATTCTCCAATGTTCGTTTGACATTTCTACAATCAAACTTCAATATATCGAAAAAGGCAATAATTTAGCAGATCGATTCAAAAAGGCCCCAAGCAAGATATTAATATATGAAGAAACTGAGGACCACAGTTTCAGAAAAGGTGTTGATATGAATATATTCTCGATCCCATTCTTATTTTGTTGCACATTGTTTTGTTCTATTTGCTCTATTTGCTTCTGTTTGCTCTATTTGTAATCAAAATACCGATTTATAAACGAACATTGAATATTTCCTGTCGTGTGCTAATGTCCAAGCAACTAATTGAAGTTTTTTTTCTCAATGAGGTAAACTGAACAAGCCTCAACGTTATCAGCGTAGAAGTGACAAGATAATACCCAATTCAAATATGTTCGCACTATTCCAATCATTTTGAGCCTACGCACTATTGTCTAAGACAATGGCATGGATCTGCAGATCTTAATCGCATAAATACCCAAGACATTGTTTAAATTGGAAGTATTCTGATATTTTGATAACAGTTTATCAAAGTATTTACAAAAATATATCACTATATAACTAGACAAACATTTTTCTGATAAATATCCCCGGAAATCAATAATTATGAAATCCCTAAACAGAAGTGTTATAGAAAAAAACTTGTTTAGGTCTTCACTTCCATACACTCATGTAGCCATGTCATGAAATGATTTGACGTATATGAAAGGACTCCACCCGAAGACGAAAAACAGAGTTATGTTTGACACATTGCTACCTGGAACCAGCATCAAGAAAAAACAGCAAAAACGCGGTGACCTCACAAGTGATGGCCAGACGATCTTTTGAAAAAAAAAAAAATGTGTTCTAAAACCACCAAGCTGCACTGCACATACGCCTCTCTGGTGTTGTGGCCCAAGACACAACAAAGAAGAGCTATAATCTGACACGGCGAAGTGCACATACTTGCCTGTCTTAGAATTATAGGGGAAATTGAATCAACACCAACGGCAGCCATGGGACTGCCCTTCCTCCACCTAGTGCTGCAGGAGAGGTAAGGTTTGGTGCCCCCAGACTGCAGAACACACCCAATTTAAACTTTGGAATGACACATCGTTGGAATTGTGGTCGGGGACGTGCTGGGAACGAGAACGGACAACATTCAAAAACGGTTGTTCTACAGGAATTCGGGTACTGGTATCAGCCAGTCACTGGCCAAACGAATCTCTGTCTTCCACTCAGAGAGGTACACCATCCTCCAATGTGCGACGGAGATCATTAGGAGAAATGTTAAAAATGCACATGTCCATATCCTGTAAGACAGTCGAGAGGTACTTGAGGCCTTGTACAACAACGAAGTGACGTCCTAACTGGTATGGACTGCAAAGAAGAACTCAGATTGCTAGCAGACCGGAATCACGTCAAACTGATACGGGTCCGAGGTTACCAGGGAGTTGTTGTAGGCAATGAAAATGCAGACAAAGCTACGGGAAAGGTTTGGAAGATATCCTCAACCATTGTTTAAGTAGAAAAGGTATTGGACCCAAATGCGAGTCTCATCTAGCGTGATTAGTTACAAACATGAATATTTGACGTCGTTTTAATGCAGGTTTCTTCAAAAAACCCTGATTTTAATGCTTTTCCATTGTTTTAATCAAGTTACGACATGACTTGTAGGCCAGATCACTGAAGTTACGACATGACTTGGATGCGAGCTCACTATCGCCATCTACATGTAGCATCCATTTTGATCCAATTATAATCCCATAAGGTTGACTAACTATCTTCTATATAAACAATGCCTAAACCATAGGCATATACTAGGGGTAACGAAATGTTCAGTAAGGGCGTCTGTAAGAGACTGGATTGGGGACATGCACAAAAACTACTGAGAGAGCATCCCAGGAAACAAACACGGGAAAGAATACCTACACCAATGGACCGTGCCATTGAAGAACGGTGGACCTGTTAACAATGAATAGGAGCCAGTTGAGAACCGTTATGCACCACGAAATGGAACTGTATAATGGAGATCTTACCTGCACACTAGGAGGAAAGGATCCAGAAACAGAGACACACATACTGTGCTGTTGCGAGGCACTAGATTGCAAAGGTATGATAATTTTCGGCATCCATATGGCAATCCAGAACTATACAGGTCCCACGCAGTAAAGATCTTGTACAAACTCGAACAAGGCACGAAAGAACTGGAGTGGGTACCGTGACAGTACATTACATTGGCATAATACAAAGAGCCAAAAGTCCTTAGTATCACCGGGGGCAACAACCTGAAGGGCCTATATTGATGTGGTGGTTTGAGTGAGTAGCCCTGAGAATCAGTGGAGTCTCACAGTAGGTCTTGAGTTTTGAAACTCATTACCTATCTATGAAATATTTCCTCCACCTCGGCGAAAAATGCTGTGTCTATGGATATTGCCTTCTATTCTATTTCAATTCACAGATCGACTCGATGACCAGTTTTCGTGAAAAATGGGATTTTTATGTGTATAGTAGATTTTGGCTTCAACTTAATATTTGATCTCTAGTTCGTGAATACGCTGACTTGAAAATGGCTTAAACTGAGAATACACTTATCAACTCTAATCTGCACTTGAAAAATGGGTCAAATATACTGGCCCTGTTGGCGCGTGGGTGTTGCACTGAACTTATTCTGTTCTGTTCTCACCGAATATCAGTCAACTATTGATAAATTGTCATAATGTGGTTTGACTTTCCTCAAACGAGTTTTTTTAGGTAACATGCATTAAACACTTGAAAAATTAATTATGGGATCGATAGCCTTGGAGTATTATCGTTTCAAGTATGAGGCTAACGCATCCAGAAGATAAGATAGAAAGTCAGATTTTTTTGGATTTGTCATACGTTGAAGTACCAAAGTCATCAAAAATTACTGATACGTATTATATTTCCTATCATTGAATTCAATAGAAATTTTCCCAGTTAACGTTTTTGGAGAATTATTCAATTGTATTATCATTTCTGTGGTACCTATTCATGATATTACCAAAAACCTTCCTAGTGAGATAATTCCTCACATTCATAATGAAACAATTCAAACTTATATTTTTGAAGCCACTTGAAAGTACATTTTGAGAAAAATTGTGTAAATCGTTCACTTCTTAACCGTTATAATACAAGCAATGGGGCACGGGCTGGAATATACGGGAAGAGAACGAGACAAAGCCTCGATACTCAAGCCTCTATATTCCAAGCCAAGGTATTTGCTATTTCCATTGGCACGAGAGAGATTTTAAGGAGGAGCTCTAGAAACCAACCCATGCTCCGACAATCAGACGACAATAAAGGCCCTGCAATCATGCAGGTTTCCTTCCAAACTAGTTTGAGAGACTCACAAAAACCTCAGCGAAGTGAAACTTGTTTGAAAACCAGGTCACAGAGGCATCAGCAGCAGCCTCAACTCTCAGTGGACCTGAACCAGCTTGCAGAATCCCGTTTGGGGACATTGATGAGCAATACACGAAGAAATGGGTTGAGCACCATCATCAATCCTTCTGGAAGAACACCTCTGGCAATGCTCACGGAAAGGTGATGATGGGACCAACCAAACGGCTCTCAATATAACTTCCCGAACTGAGCCGGTGCCCTATGAGGAAGGTGGTAGAACTTCTAAGACTCAAAAACTCCACACTATGCAGGTGATGTGATGAGGAAGAAGAAACAGCCTATTCGAATGCAAGTAGATGGATATATTCAGGTACTGCAGTGCATAAAATATCACCCCACAGGAAAATCTCGTGATGAATCTCAGAGAGTTCATCAGAAGATTCGGAGTAGTCAGAGGTAGACCTGACAGCGGGGAGCAGAAAGGTTCTTCACAAAACTGAATTGTTTTCGAATCAGGTTAGACGATCGAAGATATAGACAAAGGAAACAGGTACATGTTTCTATGAGGGCTTCAGAATCCACATCCCAGGTGATTCGGTGATAGAGTGGATAGATCCCAGGTACGGTCTGCCTAACGAGACTGGCAACTAAATAACCACACCAGCAAGGAGAACCAAAGAAGTGACATTTGGAACACAGTCGGGAGAAGCGAAGTCAACTGCCCCAGTGCGATGTCCGGAGAAACTATCAAGGGTGCCTTTGAGGTTGCAACACTAGGTTCTTTGGCAGGCGCTTGAGGAAGAGAGAATCAACTTGCCTGGGGACTCTTGGCAAAATGAAAAACGCCAATGGCCTACTAATTTTTATGAGATGGGTCGTTAAGGAAAACCTCAGTTTTCGCCCCAGCAAAACCGCTTTGTGGAATTTTTTAAACAATATATAGTGAAAAAAAAAATAACAACTTTTTTGGTATTTAGGAAATATCTCAAAGATTATTCAAGGAATCGTTTTTTAGTCGATGGAAATTTAGTAGAGATTTATAAAACCTACAAAACGGATTTTCATACGACCGGATCGGTGCATTTTTCACTGAGAAAATCCGGGAAAACCTCGAAAAAAGACCATTTTTCAAAAATTTATAATTTTTATAAATCTGAAGCTGGGCAAACAATATTGCGGAAACTGATAGATAATAACATGTGGTTCAATTCAAGGGCACATATTGTAAGATGCGCCGATTCAAGGGAAATCGCCGTATTCAAATTCTGTAAACGGCATCTGGAAATAGAGATCAATATCTACAATTTGTATATATTGGATTTCCACCTGAGAGGTGGGAAATGTCTTGAAAATGTCACTGAAAGTTGATCAAACCACTTCAAAGACCGAAGTCATCCGAAGTCGAACTGGAGTTGATACGAGCTAATTCGGGTGCTCTTTGAAGCATTTAGAGTAACTTCAAGTGACATTTTCAACACATTTCTCACCTCTCAGGTGAAAATTCGAAATATACAAACTGTAGGTATTAATTTCTACTTTCATATGCCCTTTATAGAATTTGAATGATGATTTCCCTTAAGTCGGTGCATTCAGATCCCCTTCTCTGCATGGTCCGCGACCATGAAAAAGCAGGGATTGGAGCATTTCTTTTTAAGGCAGCAACCCGTGCGGCCGATGAACTCGGTCTCGTATTCGACACTGAACGGGCTAACCCAAACTCTGTCACCGAGTTGGGACCCGTTCAGCAAAAAGCTCACATCAAAGCTGCGGAGACAGAGGTCCTGCTACAGCTACATATGGATAAGCCAATGCATGGTGTCTTCTTTCATAACATCGAAGACCTTGGCTTATCCAAAAGCTTGACCTTTGCCTTCCTCAGGGCGAGTGAGCTAAAGTCGGAGACCGAGGGATTCATAATGGCCTGCCAGGATGGTGTCTTCAACACCCTCGTCTACCGTAGTCGCGTGATGGGTATAGACGTCCCTGACACCCGATGCAGGGCATGTCGTGGGGCACCTGAG
This sequence comes from Chrysolina oricalcia, assembly GCA_944452925.2. Classification (NCBI taxonomy): domain Eukaryota; kingdom Metazoa; phylum Arthropoda; class Insecta; order Coleoptera; family Chrysomelidae; genus Chrysolina; species Chrysolina oricalcia. The sequence goes on along the minus strand of OX101818.2, from coordinate 11,593,246 downwards.
ACCGTAATGCATTTGCTATCAGCATGCCCATCTTATGCGGTCTCAGCCTATATCCACAGGCATAACGCGGCGCTACGAGTGTTATATTACCATCTACGACACTCGTACGGTATAGACGAGACACCGGTGTTGCCTTATGTTCCGGGGGATATTGAGTCCGTGGTGGAGAATGAGAGGTGCCGGATCTATTGGAACTACTCATTCCCCACCCTCAGGCAAATACAAGCCAATAAGCCTGATGTTGTCCTCCTCGACCACCAAAGTAGAACGATATTCGTCATGGAATTTTCCGCTCCAGGCGAAATGAATATCGTTCGAAAAGAGGAGGAAAAACGGACTAAATATCGAGATCTTCTCTTTGAACTCCGCAGGTTATATCCGGACCATTCTGTCAAAATGGTGGTTCTGATCATAGGAGTCCTTGGTGGAATGATGGACACACTGCTCTCCAACTTGAAGATAATACCTGCTTGCCGTAATATGGCAGAAATCTTAGCAGCAAGAATGCAGAAGGCCGTCATCCTTGGTTCGCTCCGTCTACTCAGGGCACATGATTCTCGGACCCAATAGTCACTCACCCTACGGACGTAGGGAGTGGTTATTGGGGTTAACGACACCAGCGCGCCCTCCGGATGTATCGGAGCACCGGAGACAGGGCCTGACTGGTACATTCCCAACGGGAAAAAAAAAAATAATAATAATAATAATAATAATAATAATAATAATAATAATAATAATAATAATAATAATAATAATAATAATAATAATAATAATAATAATAATAATAATAATAATAATAATAATAATAATAATAATAATAATAATAATAATAATAATAATAATAATAATAATAATAATAATAATAATAATAATAATAATAATAATAATAATAATAATAATAATAATAATAATAATAATAATAATAATAATAATAATAATAATAATAATAATAATAATAATAATAATAATAATAATAATAATAATAATAATAATAATAATAATAATAATAATAATAATAATAATAATAATAATAATAATAATAATAATAATAATAATAATAATAATGATAATAATAATAATAATATAATATATTTGGGAGAATGTTTTACATCAATTATAGGAAATAAGACAGAAAACATAAAACGAAACTTCGTCAACACAATTTGTACAAGATAAATGATTCATACATCCAAATATTCATGAATAGAATAAGGTTCTAAACTAATTAGTACGCCTCTAACAAGTTTTTTAAATTTGTTTAGGCTCTCACAGGTTTTGATACTATTAGGTAATTTATTGAAAAACTTTAATGCTGCATATGATGGGTGTTTCTCAGTAAGTGTCAATCTATGTATTGGGAAACTCACGTTTGTGTTTCGGGTAGGATATGAGTGGTTATCACTAGATACTGAAAATTTGTTTTAATTTTTAAAAAATTATACCACACATTCATAAATATAGAGTGCATATATTGTCATGATGCCTTTTGATTTGAACAAACCTCGGCAGGATTTGCCATACATGAGTTTGAAAATTGTTCTCATTACCCTCTTTTGAATGCAAAAAATGTCTGATATATTACTATTACTTCCCCAAAATATTATTCCAAATTTTGCCGACGATTCAAAATTTAAAAAATACATGATTTTCATTGAAGTTTCGTTGAGATAGTTACTAATAATTCCCTATATTTACAATATGTGTATGCCAGCACAGAGGTTTGTTTGTATGGATACCCAAAAATTTGGTTGAGTTTTGAACGTTAATTGTTTTTGGATCAAACTCAAATAAATTTGGGTAGTTTGTGCTTGAAACTAACAGATTGGTGTCATCAGCATAATTAGTGATATTGCATGCATTATTTTCATTATTCAAAATTTCTAGGATGTCATTCATGAAGATTATGAATAAAATGGGACCAGTTATACTTCCTTGTGGAATACCTATATTATTTACCCTTATATCAGACTTGAATGTTTGTTTGTGCTTTAATATTTTTGTTCTTTGTTGGCGTTCGGATAAGTATGATTTGAACCATTCTAACACATTTCCTCGGATTCCATATTTTTCAAGTTTGGTCAATAAGTATTTATGATTGAGACAGTCATATGCTTTGGATAAATCTAGAAATATTCCCAGGAGTATTTCGTTTTTTTCAAATGAATCCACAATCATTTCTGTGAACTGTATAGTTGCTGTTTCTACTGAACTTCCTTGTATATAGCCATGCTGAACAGAATTCAAGAGATTACAGTGTTTCATGAAAATGTTTTGAAAAAGAGGGTAAAACACTTATAGGTCTGTAATTTCCAAATGATTCGGTATTGCATTTTTTATGAATAGGCGTCACTACAGCTATTTTGAGTTGTTGGAGAAACATACTATATTTAAATGAATTATTTATAATGTAGCATATAATGCAAGCAATAGAGTTAATGCATAATTTCATAAGACTTACTGGTATTTCATCATCACCACATGTATTCTTGTTTTTTATTTTTTGCCCCAATCTATTTAGCTCATCTTCAGTTATTGGTTGGAGAAACATTGATTGTGGATTATTTGAGATATTACATGCAAAAACTACATATCGTGAAAAAACCATCTTGAGCATAGTTGAACCACATATTATTATCTATCAGTTACCGCAATATTGTTGTCCACTTTCAGGTTTATAAAAATTATGAATTTTTGAAAAATTGTCTCTTTTTCGAGGTTTTCCCGGATTTTCACAATGAAAAACGCATCAATATGGGCGTATGAAAAACCATTGGGAAGGTTTTATAAATTTCTACATGAGTTTCATTGAGTGTGAAACCATTCCTTGAATAATCTTTGAGATATTTCCGAAAAACAAAAAGAAATTGTTAGGTTTTTTTCACTATTTCGTGTTTAAAAAATTCCACAAAGCGATTTTGTATTTTGTGTGAAAAGAGCCTCTTATTTTTGTCTATAGCTTGGCCTATAGAATGGATAGATCCTAGGTACAGTCTGCCTGTCGTGAGAGACAACTAAACAACCACATCCACAATAGGCTCACACATGCTTATTTCAAAGCGAGTGTGATGTAAGTTACCTCACCAGTGTTTATTCATTCACAAACTCACATTCTTCTCTGAAACCCCACAGAAATTCAGGTATCTTTCTCTGTTCTCTAGATCCTTTTATAGCCGATACTTTTCCAAGATATCATCAATTTCATCAAGTTCAATTTCTACATTTCGTCGTCACTTTGAAAACTTATCGAATATCTCCAGAACGTGTTCTTCTTGGATTCAACGATGCTCTTTGATTTCACAGATCTTCGTAGAAACCAGAATATCGAAAAAAAAAAAAAATTACAATCCTGGTACCAAGTCCTTGATTGAATCACACCGACTACCCGAGGTTAAACAGAAGGTGTTTCCAGGTTTTCTCACTATACTGAAAAGTGTGTCACTCTGGTGAGCCACGGCAAACAATAATAATAGCTGTCCAGTAGCCGCAAAGGCTATGACTTTTGACCTTTGGTTGTTTACGTCATCTAGGACCACTGCTGTGACAAATAACAAGAAAGAATAACAGTTTTCTAGTCGCTCAGGCTATGCCTTTATATAGTAACCCTATTGTGGGTGCTTATGAGGTAGATTATTATTATTATTATTTGCGAAAGCGTACTCACCATCCATGTCTAACAAGACATGATCGAAAGATTTTAAAAATTTAATTTGTTCTTCTTTGGAAACATCAGCTAAATTTTTTGGTTCCATGTCTGAGAAGCACTCCATCAACAAGTAACGATATCGAAATGAGTTCTTTATATCTGTAGGATATTGTGTTTGGATTAGATAAGAAACTAGCGATGTGCTGAACCCAGTCAGATAAGGGGATTTCAAATTTTAATTCATATGCTAATAAGTTGAACTGTTTGTTCCATATTAATTTTACAGTACACATTGAGAGTCGACAAAACTTATTCAGGGTTTGCAGATATAATTTTATATAGTGTCATTTATAATTATTCACATTCGGATTCACATTCAAGGACGCTCCATTTATGAAATACTTTCATGAATGATTTACGTTCCTCTCACTATTAGCCTATTTTCACCTAACCATTTTTCTCCTTGAAAAGAGAAGTTGCCTGCATTATGGGATGATGGAACAATATTGCTACCTATGGAGTTCCACAAGGTACGCTGTTGAAGGAAGTTTTACTGCATATTCTGACGTCACAGCAATAACATTTGTGGGAAACTCATCCAACCAAATAAAACAAATCTTAGATCATTCAAATTAATTTTATAAAAATTATCATTATTTTTTTTTTGGTGTCATGGCATCGACTGCTATGGTCATTAGCCACGTGTTCTGGATAGGCCTTGTTACTAACTCCATGCGTCACCTTAGGAGCAGCACTGTTAATTGGAACGCAACAGTGAATCGTGCAGGACTCACCCCAGTCCAGCCACGAGATTTGAATAATTTAATCGGTCAAATTAAATTAAAAAATCCCAGCCGCAACTGGGGATCGAACTCCGGACCTTTCGACCCAAAGTCGGAGGCTCTAACCACTGCGCCACGACCCGACATACAGGCCGTTTCTTTTATAATTGCTATATTCTGAACCGTAACAGATACGAAGACGATTAAATGGGAGAAAAGGTAACTATTGTGGAGAACAGTACAATGGTCAAAGAAAATTTACAGGGAGTCTCGCCCTTCCCGAGTTATACAGGGAAAACCAAAAATGCTGTTATTTGTTTTTTACGAATAGAACTGTTATTTCTGAAAATATAAACAAATTTATAAGGAAAGTTTTGATGTATTTAAAATGTACTATAAAAATGTAACAATGAATCTTTGATTAAACGTTTCGTGTCAACACGGCCACCATCAACATTTTTTTTTCAAATACGGACCTGTCTATTTTAGTACAAATATTGATAAAGCGATAAAATCACAATTCAGTGGTATATCACACTTGATATTTTTATAACGTTTCATTTAAAATAACTAGCATCCTCAGTGACAACAATTTTTAATTACGGTCCTGTCGTTAATTCTTTTGTACATTATTTTGATTTCTTCAAAACCTATTCAACTATTGGCACACTTCAGACTTCACCCAATAAGTTCGATAAGAAGATACCCCAACACAACGAACATTCGCATTTTTCCTTCTTGGGCATTTTTGTATTACAGAAATCCTTGTTTCAAGGCTGATTTCTTCTGAATCAATTATCATACTGAATATTTCTATAATTCTCAATCCTGGAAGTAACGAAAATATAAGTTTTTGGTCAAAATACGACTATTGTGTGATATGGTACAATTAAATAGCATCTCACTTCATTTACCATTTTTAAACAAGTAGGCTTTGCTTGGTTTCTATGGCAGAACAAATAAATGAGTTGTTGATACGTGTTAAGAACTGTCAGTCGTTTATACACTCAGTCATATCAAAGATGTATTGAAATGACGAAAGGACTGATATGCTATTTGCTTATGCAAAATCAAATAGAAATCCTCTTTTGGCAAAAAATATGTATGGTGAGCTATACCCAAATCGTCGTATTCCAAACATTCAAATGTTTAGACGATTAGAAAGAAATTTGAGAGACTGTGGTGCATTTGATAGAAATAAAACTAGAAAATGTGTTGTTACTGGAAGTACTCGGAACCAAATAAATGTTTTAGGTAAGCAAATATTACTTCATAAAGATTAACAAAGTGACGAAAATATTTTTTTTCAATTTAGGATTGGTCAGTTACAAAAATATTTCTAATCAAGATTGTTCTTTACGAGAAATTGCCCACGAACTAGGGATTTCTGTAAAATCTACCAGAAATATTTTGAAAAAGAACATATACAAATGCTACAGGATACGCAAAGTTCATCACCTCAATGAAAGGGATTACGGAAGGAGAGTACGATTTGCGATGTGGTTGAGACGTAGAAATAGGGAAGTTGGAAATATTTGTAATAAAATAATATGGACGGACGAATCAAAATTCACCAACAATGGTTGGTTTAACAGAAACATCCATTATAGGTGGAATAATACAAATGAACATTTACAAAGAGAAACCAATTTCCAGGAAAGGTTCGGAATAAATGTTTGGTTGGGAATTTTGGGAACAAACATACTAGGTCCTTTCTTTTACGACAAGCATTTGAATGGTGGAATGTATTTACATTTTTTATCCAATGAGTTTGATGGCTACTTAGATGAATTGCCACTGAACATCCGCCGTGAAATACAATATTTTCAACAAGACGGTGCCCCTCCCCATAATGCAGCAATAGTAAGGGAACATTTAGATGCAATATTCCCAAGAAAATGGATTGGAAACAATGGACCAATTGCCTGGCCAGCTCGATTCCCAGACCTGACTCCTTTAGATTTTTTTGTCTGAGGATACATAAAGGATAAAGTTTTTTCGACAACTAGTACAGATATCGACCATCTCAAACAAAAAATAAGAGATGCATGTAATAGCATTACACCCATCATGCTAGAAAATTGCCACAGAAATTGTATGGACAGACAACTTATGTGCATTCAACAAAGAGGTCGGCAATTCGAGCATTTAATGTAGGTTATCATGAAGAATTCATTTTCTGTATTGGTTTTATTTTCACTCAAAAATTCAATATGATATAAATTGTTTTTCTGTTTGTTTGATTTCTTCTACTCTTAAGTAAGTTTATTTCCGTGGTATATTGCTATCGTTCGTCTCTGAAACTACAGATATCTTTTATTATAGTGTAAACATAATTTTAATAGATACATTTATTCAAAGCGTCACTGATAATTTTTATATCGGAGAGTTAGGTTTTGTGGAATCCATAAACGACCTAACGACAGGACCGTAATTAAAAATTGTTGTCACTGATGATGTTAGTTATTTTAAATGAAACGTTATAAAAATATCAAGTGTGATGTACCACTGAATTGTGATTTTATCGCTTTATCAATATTTGTACTAAAACAGACAGGTCCGTATTTGAAAAGAAATGTTGATGGTGGCCGTGTTGACACGAAACGTTTAATCAAAGATTCATTGTTACATTTTTATAGTACATTTTAAATACATTGAAACTTTCCTTATAATTTTTTTTATATTTTCAGAAATAACAGTTCTATTCGTAAAAAACAAATAACAGCATTTTTGGTTTTCCCTGTATAACTCGGGAAGGGCGAGACTCCCTGTAAATTTTCTTTGACAATTGTACTGTTCTCCACAATAGTTATCTTTTCTCCCATTTAATCGTCTTCGTATCTGTTACGGTTCAGAATATAGCAATGTTACCACATGATAAAAGAAACGGCCTGTATATGAAAATTATTAAATTAAACTTTGTTATTACACTTCAAATTCATTCACAAATCAGTCATTTCTTGTTCTGTAGTACAAGCATAGAAATATAATACAAAGAACGCCAATTAGTTCAATATAACGTGGTCCCCCTACGGCAGATACACCAACCTATAAGTATGCGCAATAGAGCACAAGTGTCGCCAGGGACGGTTTCATTTGATGATATATGCATTAAATCAATAATTGACTTCTTGAAAATAGAAATATTGAGTGTAGGTCTTCTATTTTGTGCCTTCTCGCGACCAAGTAGGGAGAAATTATTGTGATCGTCGAAAAATTCAAATTTGATATTTTGATGGGAATTGATTCCACTCATTCTGTGAATCAGAAAAAAAACTCAATTTGTGTGTCCATCGGCTTCACGCCTAAACCGTTGAGCCTATTATTGTCGAAATTTATATCAGAGTGAGGAAACACTTTCTTTATATAGTCGTATTTTTGAATTTCGAAATTCTAGATATTGAAGTTGGTTTTTTACTTCTACAAATCGATCGAATAATTGATTAGTTATTAATGCAAAAAGTATGTGATAATAATAATAATTACAAAGACCTTTATTAACAAAACATTACAATTTTTTTTACAGGAGTTCAAAGTTCTTGTTGACTCTTGTTATCACTCTTCCACCATTTTTGTTGAAAAACTGAAATATCATTGATTGGAGATACAAAATTGGGAAAAAATCTGTCAAACATAGTTTCTCGGGTAAGAAACTACAGAGGTCAGAGGTTCTCATTTATCATTGTAAATGTTGTTGGATCGTATTGAATTCAAATGGCATTTTTTGTAATAAGAAATAGACTATCGAATGTTGAGAGAAAAAAATATTAAAAGCCAAAAATTCAAACTGTTACAGGATGTTTGTTTAATTTTGTTTAAAATATGTAGAAATATGTATGTAGAAATATGTAGAAAAAAATATTCTACAAAGGTTTGCTAAAGGAGGAAAACGGCGGTGTTTTCAATTCTTCGCATATTTTAGGTTACAAAATCTTGAGGGAGTTGATAAATTCAAATGCTAATAACTCAGAGATAAAAGCACGTATCATCATGAATGAAAAGCCAGTTTGCAGAAAAAACCCTGCTCTTATTGAAAATATTCATACATATTTGGTTACTTGTACAAATTTTAAATGCAATCCAGTCAATCTTTTAAGCACTTAAAATAGAGGTTACTCGGCATTCGATCGCATTATTGTTCTATGGAAAGAAAAATAAAATCAGCCCTTGATGGAATATGGGGATTCGGGACCGAGGAAGACAGTGTACCAAAGGAAACGGTCCAGAAGTGTAACTGCTTTAAACTCATTGAGATTCTAAAACGTTGTCAATGCGGCAGCTAGCGCGCCACGGTGTAGTATACAGCGTCGCGGTTCTGTCGATGCGCAGTGGGCAGCAGTCAACGTTGCTCAATGTAAACGTCAGTTCCTGAGCAGAAAACACTGGGATAACATCGATAGTCGGAGTCGAGGAAACATCTCTTAGTGCTTTGTCACTGTTATTAAATGAAAATGGTGAGTTTATTATTGAAATATTTGTTTCATGTTCAACTCAGCTCTGTTTCAAAATATCGCAATGTCAGATATGACTTACATTTCCAAAATTCCGAAGGTTCACCTAGGAATTCAGGAGAAAATGCCAGTTTGTTATTAACATTTTATTGATTGGAACTTGCTTAAAATGCATAAATGCTTGGGATTTTATACGCTCATTCAAAAATTTACCTGCAGAATATAAATGTTTGCCTAGTTGACCAAGTTTTTTCTATTCAATGGAATCAAACTTGCTCAACACTCCCACAAGTGTACCCGCTTTGATTTTCATGTGCTATATTACAAAATTTTACTTCAAGAATATGAAGCTTTTGTCTGATTAAGCAAGTTTTCTTCTGAATTGCGTAAATGGCTAACATTCTACACCAACATATCATAATTTCTCTATTGACGATCTATGTATTCCTTAAAGGATACTAGTTAGCATAGTACCAGTAGCACCTCTGCTGGAGAGGGACCCTCGACTATGGATGACGATCATCAGGAACCCCCTGCCTCTATGACCACCTGCATCATATGCAATCAAGATTTAGATGTAGAAGATACTGTGTGTGTAGACGAGGCTTGGGTACAATTAGAAAATCTAGCACTGAAAGAAAATATAACAAATACAAATCTTTTCGGGGGCTTACTTCAGTCACTATACATAAATCATGCCGGGTCAAGTACACCACAAAAAGGAAAGGGCAGTTCATTTACCAAAATCTTGGTAGGTTCGAGCCGGAACGGGTACATTTGTACAGCCCAGCGAAATCGAAGACACGCAAGAGCAAGGAGCATTTTAATTTTGCCAAGTTATGTTTTGTATGTGGATTGGAAGCAAGTAAAATTAAGCTAGCTAAGAAGGGGTCAGCTACCTATGACACTATAGTTAGAACTGTTACATATCTCAATAACGACAGCTCTCAATGATTATTTACGCACATTTATATCTAAGAGTAGTAGTTTGAGAGTTTTTTCAAATATTACAAATTTTCGCTCAGTTTCATTACTCAGGACTGACAATTTCACATATTCATAGAAAATACCCAAAAAAAACGATTATCGGAAGGGGTTGATGCCTCGGCAGGGGGTTTAATTGTTGAAAATAATTCGCCCCCATTATTAATACCGATTTTCACTCATATTTATTGCCCAGAGCTGAAAAGTTTTTACGATTTTGAAGGGGTTGCACCCACCGAGGGGGTGATAACTTTATTGCTAATTATTCAACCCTCCGTGATGACCAAATTGCAAAAAAGAAATCGGCGGAGCATTTCAAGTTGAACTTTTATGAGAAAAAATGCTCTGTTTATTGGCCTATTAGGGCAGGTAATTTTGGTACAGTAAACTTGGCAACTTCGCCTCAAAATCCTATCGTGGCATATAAAGCGAAGAAAGATAACAGTGTCGGCTTCTGAGTTTTGGCATTGTTAGGTTTTAACAGTTGTTCAGGGAAACTGTATGAATCTGGATGATATATCCACTATAAAAAATATGACATTGATGTCAACGACATGTTAATCGAAGATGGGGAATTTTATCATTTAATTTCATTTCTTTGAGTACTCTGACTGAAAATGTGGTTAAACATATATCAGGATTTGTTGTTAAATCTATTTTAAAAAAATTATAAAATGTTTTTCTACTTTTGAAGACATTACAGAATCTTCTGCAGATGCAGAAAACTTTAAATTATTGATTAGAAAAAAAGGTGGTCTCATAAGGCCATCACAAACTGTTATAAATATTTGTATTTTCACTGAGAGAAAAATCCGGCAGGTTCTTGCAATTACTGATAATTTTATGCCAAATGAAATGAATTTTTTGAAAACTTTCATACACCAGACTTCATCAATACTATTTCAGGATGAAAAATTATTCAGCTCCAAAATAAACCACATTTTCGATATATCTCCCTATGAGGTGTGTCACAAATTGAAAATGATAAAAGAAATAACAAGAATTCACACCAGAATTAGATTTTTCGATATTGCAATGTCGCAAACTGAGAAAATTAGAGGTGAAGAACACTTTTACAAAATTCACAAAATTTATGATATTTTTCCCATCAATAGATTTTGAAACAAAATTTTCTCTTGGTAGAAATAAGTTTGTAACATTACAAAATAAAATGTGTTGAGAATTATTATAGTCCTTTTTCCTCCAATCCCACCATTTCTACATATTTTAAACAAAATTAAACAAACATCCTGTAACAGTTTGAATTTTTGGCTTTTTATATTTATGGATTTGCTTTTAATATTAATATATATATATATATATATAAGGATGGATTTAGCGGGGGGCAATATATACAATACAATACAATACATTTATTCAGCTCTGAGACCTCACACATTAACAAATTCTAAAATTCACAAATACATAGGGACTATTGGCCTTGTCAACATTCAGTATAGTGTGTACTTAATAGTAAAAATACATTTAGTATAAAAAAAGTTAAAGTACATTTGATTATATTTATATACATATATGAAAATATAAGTAAAAAAGTTATTAGGTATAACCCTCAAAAAGTTGTGCAACCGTAGACACGTGTTTCGAGCTTAAGCTCTCTTCAGTACGGTAAAATCAAGTGCGAAGATGTACAACACTTGGATGTAAAAATAGAAACAAAGGAAGTCAACAACAGGAAGCCAACCACACATTTGTGGCATCGGTTAGAAGACCTTGTACTCACAAGGCAACAACTAACGTGGCGACGTTCTAGAGTTTATTATATTTCTATGAGTACAAGTAACTCGATTGGTTTCTGTGAAATATATTTTTCAATATACCTATCTGAAAACACTATAACATGCTTATTTAGCATACTGCGGGCGCACGGAAAAATTTTCCGTGCACTTTTTTTCCGTTTTCCGTGAATATTATGTTGTTGACAGTTCTCTAGAAATCGCAAATTGTGTGAATATTTCTTCAGCAACAGGGGTAAATAACTCTTGTTTTGTGGCAATTTCTGGGTATTTTTGTACCATAAATATTTCAATTAATAATTCATGTTTTTGTTCCTTCATCATTAAAAATGAATGTTTCTTAACAATCTGTGGGTTTTACGTAGATATAATGAAAAATATCGTTCATTACTCGTCCATAAATGCTTTTTCCTTAATGAAATATACCATTCATGTATGAATGTTGAATTGGCGACACATTTGACACAAAAAGAACGTCAGATAATGACAGATTTTACTGAATGATTTTCTTTTTCCTGGGATTTCAACCACTGAAAATTAGACCAGTGTTGAGATCAAAAAATGAAAATTTTTGCGATCGGACGTGTGTGTGCTAAGCATATGGAAGATTAATATTCCGTTTGTAGTAAACAATTTTTTTCATCTCTCATTTATGGCATTTTAAAACAATAACATATACAGTGTGTCCATAAAGTAACACCCCCCCTGTTAACTTTTGAACGGAGTGGAATTTTCGTATGAACCTTTTTTTGGTGAAATGGTATGTCATAAGCTACTTTTTGACAGTAATAAAAAATGTCTATCATTCAAAGTGGCGACCAGGCGCCATTTTAAATGTTTTTTTTTATTTGGCATGGGGGGTCGAGTGATACCTCATTCGAATTATCTTTTGATTGTCCATACGACTACAAAATTTAAGACAAAAATATTCATCCAAAACAAAATGGCGGTAGAACTTTATACACGATTTCTTTGAATAAATGGCTTTAAACCAGCTCGATTGAAATGAAAAAATATTTTTTGATATCTATAAATTTTCTCTGTCCCTTAGAATCGTATGTGAGACATGATTTCTGAGATTTGCTGAGATTCAATAAAACGAGGTATTACACTACTTATCTACTTATTTGAATTTTTTTCTAATATGGCACCCATCTGCCATTTTGAGTGACAAGAAGCTCTTGCAGAAACGAAAAAATATTTTATCATTGCACTGAAGCTCTTTAATAGCCATTTATTCGACAGGATCCTCTCGTGAGAGTTCTAAAATAATGTACCACCATTTTGTTTTGGACCAATGTTTCTGTTTGAAATTTTGCTGCCGAATAGAGAATTGAAAAATGAATCGAATGAGGTATCACTCGACCCCCATGCCATTTAAAAAAATATTTCAAAATGGCGCCTGGTCGACTTTTTTTTAATCTTCTTGCTCATGGCAATCGGCAGCATAAAATTTGATATCGTTAGGAACCTGAAAAAAAATCACATAACCCGATCAGCTGTTGAGGAAAATTTTTGGAGCGGATAATTTTGTGAAATTTTTTTTCGTTTCCCAGCGTACTTTCTCTCTGGATATATTGACATGATTCCATAGGTACTTCACGCAAGAGAGAGACAGATAACGAAAGAAAGAGAGAGCAAGGTGAAGGAGAATCTCTTTAATATAATTTGTATGTAGTAGGTACTAAGTTATTTTCACTGAAAAATAAGAAACGTATAATTCATAATAAATGGTTCAACATCTTTCTTCAAAACCTATTCACTTTGTTACATTGTCTATGTCACTGCTCGTTCATATGTTGCGGAAATGGCTCTAGTGATAGCCTACATTTCATATCCTCATTCATTTCGTTGACTTCAAAATGTTATTCAGAATATCCAAGCTTTCAATATAATATTCAGGTTTGTATTCTTCAGGAAACCGCCAATCATTGATATCTTCAATTGTTGTCATTCCTGTTAAAACTAAAAGCTTTTGGTAACCACCTAAGGTTGCAAAGTGCATGTCTGGATTTATCCTGGAAAATTCAAGAAAAGTGTCATTCTAGCGTTGATAATAATAATAATATATATTTCAGAGAATGGTTTGAATCATTTACATAAAAATAAGCGACAAAAACATAAAACGAAACAACGTCAACATAATTTATGGAGACAGCTAATTTAGACATCCAAATATTCATGAATAGAATATGGTTCTGAACTGATCAGGGAGCCTCTTACAAGTGTTTTAAAGGACCACGCACGTTTCTTATGGAAAATGGCTTTCCGTGAATTTGTCCGGTATGGTGTAGATCTGGATGCACTGATCAAAAGTGTCCATTGCCAAAAACTCCAAAAATGGACAGTTTTCGAGATATGGCTCTATCAATGTAATTTTTTTTTGTATTATTTGAATTTTTACACATAATCAGTTCATCCTCATACTTAGGAAAAACCGAGTTTCAAAGATTTCACTGCAGGAATCGATTGAATAATAATTCTTTCTTCGTTTCAGATAGTGCCATTTGCAGAAATTATTATACACTGCTCGTCACTGACGATGTAACTGGACTATTATTTTCAAATTCTATAGTCCAGTTTTTGTAGAAACAAAAACTTCTGAATTACTCAAGGTATCACAGATTCACATATATTCAACACCTTTCGATGGGGGCACTAGAAAAATAAAATTCGATACACACTATAGGAACTGAATCTGAGATACTTTTTTTTAAATAGTTTCCTATTCGTCAAAGAAATAGTGGTAAATGCAAAATGAGCATATAGAAAATAGTTCATAATGTAGGCTGACGACATAAATACTCGTATCTAATGCAGTTTGTTTATACCGAGTGTTAAATATCAATAGAAACAAGGGAAAACATACCCAATAATCATTATTAATCGCTAATCGAACCGTTAAGGCAAACGGATCCGTGAAAATGTCTGAATATTTGATATGATGTGGATTTCGATGCACTGATCAAGTGTCTATTGCTACAGACTACAAAAATAGACAGTTTTCAAGATATGGCCGTATCAATATCTGATTTTTTCGTTTTCTAGATTATGGCCCATAATCGCTTAGCTCTTTTACCCAACAAAAACGGAATTCTATTGATTTCTGCAAAAGAATTGACTGAAAAACAGTTGTATTTCATTTCAGATACATTCATTTGGAGAAATTAGCATACACTGCTCGTCACTGGCGATGTAGCTGGGCTATTATTTTTAACTTTTGTATTTCCGTGTTCGTAGAAACAAAAACTCTTCAATTGTTCTAGTTCTAACAAACATACTTATATCCAACACAATTTAATTGTGGCATTTGAAAAAATAATATGCGATACACACTCTAAATATGATTTGAATTTTTTTTGAAATATTCTTTCTCCTGGCCATCAGGAAAATAGTGGAAAATGCAAAATGAGATACTAGAAAATCTTATTTATAATGTTCGCTGACTAAATGAATACTCGTATCGATTTTTTATACCGAGTGTTAAATATACATGCTGAAAAATCATTTCTAATTGTTAATTGAACCGATACCTGATGAGAGAATGTAGGCTTTCACGGCCGGAGTCAATATATTCAATGTTGTCTGGGCCTAGCGGCCAGATTTTTCTTAGCCGAAAGCTTATATGGACTTGAAAAACTGAGACCACCGGTGAGGAGTGCTGTGGTCTCAGATGTTTAACGTTCACCAATCAACTCTTGACAACATTGAATTTTGAAATAAATGAGTTTTCATGGGAAGAATATATAACTAATAATGGGAAAATTGTAAAACTGTAACAATATTTATTTCATGAAAAATATCAATTCTCCACCAAAGTGATGATGATAGTAGTAAGAATAAGTAAAAGAAAGTTGGTCCAAACGTTCATCAAATCATCTATGCGTAACATTTAACTAGAGTCAATTGTTCAACCAACCAAATATTATTGTATTCACTCGAACTATTGCAAAATTATACATGGGGCAAATGAGATAACGTTATTCAATCTCAGTTCTATGTTTGTCTTCGCAGTAGCTGAAACACCAAAACGACGAAAAAAAAATTTGAAGAGTACAGACAGAGTCAAGGCACAAAAATCTTACAGTGGTCATCTTTACAGAAATGTAGGTGCATTCACTAAATGAAGAACTATTGAACGAAAAATGTATAGTTTGAACAAAATCGGGTAGGGTACTATACAATGATGTGGTTGCTGTTGTGATCTTATTCTATTTGTTAGAGGTAAGTTGAAGAAATGAATATTTTTTTGCTGTTCACTAGGTATTCAAGTAACTCCTTACTTGTTTGTTTATTCCACAATGAACACGTCATTCGGATGCAATTGTGGATTTCTATCGGCTGCATCATATATCGTAAAACAAGTTTGTGGAGGGGTATCGAATGTTTTGATCATGGCGAGCATATCCAAGAAACCAGAGAACACTTGCGACGTGAGCACAACAACCAAGTGTCCTGGCTCCTGACTTACGGTGCAATAATAGCCTTCTATGGCCTCTTCAATTTCTTCATTCTGGAATTTGTACAAAATCCACAGTTGGTATTTGGCATGATTCCGAAATCTAGAATATACCATCAGAGAAAAAATTATATGCAAAGTCATTCAAGTTTTGCCAAATGATTTTTTAAAATCATTTTCGAATATTTAATTCAGCTGTGAGTCAAACGATGTCTGCAGCCAGAAAGTCACGTTTCGTCCCTCCAAACTTGGATTTGCCGTCAATTACCAGAGACATATTACAACATTTGCAAATACCATGCATAACCAAGAACTGTATCTATCAATATAATTTTTGTGAAGAATCAATATGTTTGATGAAGTGAACACGGTTAAGTAACTGTGGTTCAATCTGTCCATTAACAAATTGAATATTTTTCTAATGAAATGTCAACTATTGTTGACCTCCCACTCATAGATTGTTCAACTGAAAAATCTATTGCCTTTACCGAATAAAAAACTCAGACATTTTTTCGAATCCGTTTGCCTTAACGGTTCAATTAACAATAACAGTAGTAATGATTTTTGGGTATGTATTTCCTTGGTGCTATTGATATTTAACACACGGTATAAACAAACTGCATTCATCTATAAATACGATTTTCTAGTTTCTCATTTTGCATTTTTCACTATTTTCCTGATGGCCTAGAGAATATTTAAAAAAAAACAAATCATATTTAGAGTGTGTATCGCATTTTATGTTTTCAAATGCCATAATTGAATTGTATTGGATATAAGTATGTATGTTAGAACTATAATAATTCAAGAGTTTTTGTTTCTACGAACACGGAAATACAAAAGTTGAAAATAATAGCCCAGCTACATCGTCAGTGACAAGCAGTGTATGCTAACTTCTCCAAATGAATGTATCTGAAATGAAATACAACTGTTTTTCAGTCAATTCCTGTGCAGAAATCGATAGAATTCCGTTTTTGTTGGGTATAAGAGCTAAGCGATTATGGGCCACAATCTAAAAATCGAAAAAAATCAGATATTGATACGGCCATATCTTGAACACTGTCCAATTTTGTAGTCTGTAGCAATAGGCACTTGATCAGTGCATCGAAATCCACATCATATCAAATATTCAGACATTTTCACGGATCCGTTTGCCTTAACGGTTCGATTAGCGATTAGAAATGATTATTGGGTATGTATTCCCTTGTTTCTATTGATATTTAAAACTCGGTATAAATAAACTCCATTCGATACGAGTATTTATGTCGTCAGCCTACATTATGAATGATTTTCTATATGCCCATTTTGCATTTACCACTATTTCTTTGACGACTAGGAAACTATTTAAAAAAAAAGTATCTCAGATTCAGTTCCTATAGTGTGTATCGAATATTATTTTTCTAGTGCCCCTATCAAAAGGTGTTGAATATATGTGACTTTGTGATACCTTGAGCAATTCAGAAGTTATAGAAATTGAAAATAATAGTCCAGTTACATCGTCAGTGACGAGCAGTGTATAATAATTTCTTCAAATGGCAGTATCTGTAACGAAGAAAGAATTATTTTTCAATCGATTCCTGCAGTGAAATCATTGAAACTCGGTTTTTCCTCAGTATGAGGATGAACTGATTATGTGTCAAAATTCAAAAAATGCAAAAAAAAAAATTACATTGATAGAGCCATATCTCGAAAACTGTTCATTTTTAGAGTTTTTGGCAATGGACACTTTTGATCAGTGCATCCAGATCTACACCGTTCCAAAAATTCGGACAAATTCACGGAAAGCCATTTTCCATAAGAAACGTGCGTGGTCCTTTGTTGAGACTTTCACAGAATTCGCAATAATATAAATTCCTTGTTTATGAGAGTTCGTTAAAAAAGTACTTACTGATCTCCTACGAATAGGGCCCTCCTTGCTTCGGTAATACCAAATTTTTTTGTAACCAGGTCAGCAAAATATGTAGAGGGTTTTCCGACAAAAACTGGTTCTCTTCCGCTAAAGTCCATCAACAAACGATAGAAGTGTTCACAAGCTGAAATCATAAAAGCATTTTAGGACGAATAAATGAATAAAATAAATCAAAATAACATAGAAACGAACACCTCAAAATATTATTCTTCAAACTTGAGTAGATACGACTCCTGGCCTAACATACTCCTGATGAACTATCATCCTGTGGAGTGTTAGTGCAACAGTCAGTCTCCAGGGACAAAAATAAAACTTATAATTCTGAAGTTGAAATAAAAACTTTTTCTAACAATTTTTGAAATAGAATCTACATTTTTCAATCAAGCAAACCGACCAAGATACCCCTTGGTCACATAAAACGATCAAAGTTTGTCAGTAAAATCATATATATATATATATATATATATATATATATATATATATATATATATATATATATATATATATATATATATATATATATATATATATATATATATATATATATGTTCCAGTGACTGTAAAACAGTCGAAAACAATCCTTTAGGAACTCACTATAACTTGGTATAGATTGTATGGCATATGTTCGACAGAAAACAACTACTTCTCTGGCTAATACCTCGACAGATATTGAATTATATCTGTCAGACATATGTGCAAAGATCCTTACTTTGAAGGAACAACTTTGCAAGAGCGCTCAGAGACAGACAGCAGTACACCGCCTGATCCAAACAAGGAACCAACTGCAGACCGGTTTCGGGATGAAGTCCCTCATCAGTGCAGTCCTGGTTATCACGGTTGTATACACGCGGGGGCCCGGTGCCCGTCATCGTTCGCCGGGATGAACACTGCAATCGCTCACAGGATCCACCACGGCAACAGATTAGAGAGCGCTCCAGAAGGACATTTCGGATGCGAAATGGTATATGCTGAATACTTGTTTCAAGGAGCAATAAATGTTCCAGTGACTGTAAAACAGTCGAAAACAATCCTTTAGGAACTCACTATATCTTTGTATAGATTGTATGGCATATGTTCGACAGAAAACAACTACTATAGTGAGTTCCTAAAGGATTGTTTTCGACTGTTTTACAGTCACTGGAACATTTATTGCTCCTTGAAACAAGTATTCAGCATATACCATTTCGCATCCGAAATGTCCTTCTGGAGCGCTCTCTAATCTGTTGCCGTGGTGGATCCTGTAAGCGATTGCAGTGTTCATCCCGGCGAACGATGACGGGCACCGGGGCACGGGCCCCCGCGTGTATACAACCGTGATAACCAGGACTGCACTGATAAGGGACTTCATCCCGAAACCGGTCTGCAGTTGGTTCCTTGCTTGGATCAGGCGGTGTCCTGCTGTCTGCCTCTGAGAGCTCTTGCAAAGTTGTTCCTTCAAAGTAAGGATCTTTGCACATATGTCTGA
The DNA here is from genome assembly GCA_944452925.2 of Chrysolina oricalcia. NCBI lineage: Eukaryota > Metazoa > Arthropoda > Insecta > Coleoptera > Chrysomelidae > Chrysolina > Chrysolina oricalcia. The sequence continues at coordinate 11,573,802 of OX101818.2, read as the reverse complement.
CAGATATAATTCAATATCTGTCGAGGTATTAGCCAGAGAAGTAGTTGTTTTCTGTCGAACATATGCCATACAATCTATACAAAGGTATAGTGAGTTCCTAAAGGATTGTTTTCGACTGTTTTACAGTCACTGGAACATTTATTGCTCCTTGAAACAAGTATTCAGCATATATATATATATATATATATATATATATATATATATATATATCACAACAACTAACAGTTGATGTCCTGATTGCCAAAAGCAGTTTGCCACAAGGACACAGGATACCTATCAGCAATGAATGCATAAAAAAGAAAAAATAAATGAAATATTGGGATATAAAACAACGCCAACAAAAATTATTATATAAATGATTATTCAGGATGGCCACTGAGTCCTTGATCACTGAAACGACGATTTTATCCAATAATGATTTGGGCAGCTTAGTGAAATCAATAAAGAACTGTGGAATTGTTCCTCGAGCTCCAATCAATAATCCTGTCACTTCGACTTTACTTAAGCCATATTTGTCTTTGAAGTATGGAATTGTAGGATTATAAATTTGTTTTTTTTTCCATATCAACTTCTTTAGGTTGTGTGTCAGACAATTCGTAGCGGATAGTTGGATCAAGGAAATCCTTATAAACATTTTCAACTTCTGAATCATTGTATAAAAGAAAGCAACTACTGTTGGCTACTGTATCACCAAATCTGAAGATCCTGAAGTTGCAGTTTTATGCACATTTTGAGTTAGTATGAATCGTGGCTGTCAATTGAACAGGTTGTTGAAGGTTTAACTGTCGCAATTTCAACAGATGATTACTAGAACTCTGTTAATTGAGTTCTGATAAAACCTTAGTTTACGCCCTGTAGAGAAAAAGGCAATTTTAACAATTAAAAAAAAATTACCAATTTGAATCAGTATTGTATAAAATTGTGTCACACAACTCAAACTGATAATAGTATTTCAAAACCATTGGTTGCAAAAATCAAATAACTTCTAGTCCAAGAAACGAGGAAGCAGCCCAATGATAAATGTATAAAAATTAATATCCCAAAAAAAAAAATTAGCGTATTTCATGCGACTCGATCCTGATTACCGAACATAACCTAAAAAACTGGCAAAGTTGCGAAAAGCGATTTTTTGTTGATAATTAAAAACTACAGCTCTGATCAAAAAAGTTTGATCAGGAAATTTTAGGCATTAGGTTATAATTTTTCGATATTATTGATACTTATCGAGTTATATCGGAAAAACCGTGAAAGATCGGGTTTTTCATAACTGAATTTTAAGGTATTGAAAATTGTTACTTACTGTTTCATGTAGCCTATGGCGAGCCAAAGAAGTATTTCTTCGAAAAAATTGATGAATATCGATCATTTTTCAAAATATATGAAGTAATCTCAAAAAATATGCTCTTTCAATATGACTACTCTTGCTCGGGGAATGATGCTACAGTAACGATTCAGGTTCGTTTTCTTCTGTAAGAGTTGTACTTTCATATAATCGAATAAGTATATTGATATTTCCAATTTTAAGTATCAAAAAATTACCTTAAAAAATTTCACTATTTTTTTACATGTTCTTTTCTTTCTTAATTTTGTTTTTATAGAAATGACTTTTATGAAAATAAATTCCTAGCATGATTTCACGCATTAAAAAAAGGAGAAATCTCAATGAACATCGTTTTGAGTGTTTTAAACGATCCACGTAAAAGGCATCTTTTCAATTAGTAAAGCTTCCTCCTACTGAAGGAGCCGCTAAACAACATGGCTTCAGAGTTTATTTGCAGTTGCAACAATGGTTAGGCAACGACAAAAGGGTCACTCAGTTTATGCTGATGATCCATTGATACAAGACGAGATATTGAAAAAAATGTCAAGCAGCTGTATCAGTGGTTGCAAAACAAAAACATGTGGCTGCAGAAAGCAATTATTACAGTGTTCGAGTGTTTGCACACATTGTGATTCAAGTAGATGTGAAAATTTTGAGACGCTTATCATCGAAATAGATGAAGACTTGCCCAACTTCATGGATATTCTGTTCACACACAATATGGAAGAAGCAGATAAAGAAAAAGAAGAAGAGCCAAATGATTCAGCGCACAATCCTCTAATTAAAAAAAATAAATAAATGTAATATATGAATTTTTTTTCTGTAATAATTTCATAAATGTTTTGTATATAATAAAGTTATTTTATCATTTTGTGAATATGATATTCGTGTTTTTCTTGACGACCTACCCCAAATTAAGTACGAGGAGATTATTTACGTTGTCCAGAAGCCGAGATACTCATAATTTTTCAAGCGCAAGCCACTTTGAACGCACGAAATAAGTTTTAGTGCTATCCCCACTCCGCCACCCGTTACAGCGATCCGCGCCTGCACGCCTCACTTTATTCAACAATTATTATTACTGCAAATGAACTAGACAAATCCTGGTATATTTTTATTGAAAATGTAGGTATTCAACCTTAATATCCATGAAGGTGACTGCTATACGATGATTATTGCGTTTTCCAGATTCTTTTGAAATAAAAAAATCTTCTCGGCTTCTAGTGATCGTAGGAATTCATGCTAGGAATCCATTTTCATTAAAGTCATTCATATAAAAACAAAATTAGGCAATGTTATTTTTGACCCTTAAAATTAAAAAAATCATTATACTCATTAGATAATATGAAAGAACAACCCTTACAGAAAATAACAAGCCATGAATCGTTACTGTAGCATCATTCCCCGAGCATTGAGAGAGCATCTTTCTTGAGAAAACTTATATATTTTGAAAAATAATCAATATTTATCAATTTTTCAAACAAAGCCATCCTTGGCTTGCCATAGGCTACAGATGATAAGTATAGTGGTCGTCAAACATATAAGATAAATAAAAAAGCCGCAAAAAATGGTCTTATCTTTTCCTGGAACGTGCCACATAATGTGGGGGCAAGTGGTGCAAGAGTTTGAAATAGCTAGTGCATTATAGGTAACTTCGCCATGGGTAAAGAATTTTTCGATTGCATCAAATTCATTATTGACAGAGGATTAATTAATCCAATTTTATTTAGATTAATGAGTATACTAGAGATCGATACTAAGTACATAGATACGAGTAATTCAAAAAATATATGCAGTATAATGATTCTATTTATCATTAATGTAAAAGTTATTCAACAAAAAAATTACAAATAAAAGACATTCTTGTATATACTGGGTGTTCATTCAGTACTGCATTCTTCAAAACTCAACATCTGGATTGTCAGGAATTCAGATATTTTTGTTCAGATAATTTAAAATTGATCTAGAGAAGGGAATTCTCAAATAAGTGCATATACCAACATGGTCTTCCATGAAAATAAAAAGGGCCAGCTTCACGTGCAGTTATTTTTCGATTCCCGACTCGCACTCCCTTCGCGTCACTCTCGGAGCGAAGTTGCATGCCAAACTACACGCACATTCAAATATAGTACGCCAACTTCATTCCTCGAAGCTTCTCGATAGCTAGTGGGCCTTTTTTCGCGATGTGTTCTTTACATTCAAAGAGAAAAATTGCATGTATAAAATTAGAAGATTCCAGAAGAAAGACACAGAGTAATGGTCCAAAAATGGTACTTGCGCCGAAATCACTTTAAGACTACTCGAAGCAACTATACCTGTCTTCTCGTTACAATTCAATTCGACTGTTCTTCTCTACAGTCGGAGCGGCGCGGGAATTGTCCCATCACTTTCAGTTTTGGATGACTCCTCTGTTCGAATCGCGCTAGAAGTTTAAGAAGGTTGGAACGTCTCGCGCCGCGTCAGATGCGAGAAGCGCCAGGCGCATGTTGACACTTCACGTTCGAATTTGGAGTGGAGCGATGGAGTGTCACTTTGGAAGTCACGAAAAACTGCACGTGAAGGGCCCACTTAATTTCAACTTTCCAATTGATCGCTCTGTGTTTCATTTATATGAACTCTCTGTAATTCTATGTTTTCAGATTGAATAGTGCGTTGCCACGCTATCATTATTTATACAGATTTTATTGCGAAAAATCACTTCACTTTGAACTGGAATAATACTTTCGTGTTTGAAGATTTTCTAATAGATGATATGCACAATGTGTGATTTTTTTCTGATTGAAGCTCTCAGTGTGGTATGTCAATGATCAATTGTGCTAAAATTCCAAAATTATATTTATCATATGGGTGTCTTGAACGGACTTTTCATCCGACACAATTACATTAAATTTTGGTGCCAAATATAGTTTTCTCGATTTTTATCGGTGATTTCTATCAAGTTTTAGTGCAATCATATATTTATTTCTCACATAAAATTTAATGTTCTTTCATATCCTAAAATCAAATTTGGGGATATAATCAATATTGGACACTGGCATTCTATTTCGTACAATTATATTGTTATTCATCTGCTCTTGGGTATTTTGTGACTCCCTAAAATATTCTGAATAGCTGGATGGGTGAAAAACATACAGTCTAACTCCCACCATCCGGTTATATCTCATTTCCACTGGATGTAATGGATCGCCTTCGTTGGATATCTTGAATAGTATGTGATTGGTGATCCTTCAGTAATTAAAGTAAATTCATTATTAATTTTCAACTTTAACGCCGTGCATCTCAAAAACGAATTGTTGTCTTTTACATGTTCACCTATAGCCATTATTTTCTGTGCAATGTGAGAAATCAATGAAAGGACCGGTCCACCTTAGGAATCATCCTGTATGAGCAAATATTGTGCTAGTCCTCACATTTCCTCCAAAAAAAACCAATCACAAAATATATATTTCTGCCAAAAATGCATAGTACCACGCCATACACACCTTATATGGTAATCACATGAGAATATTGGCTAAAATCAGTGTGAGTCAATATCAATACTTACATAACTTCAGGAAATTACCAGGAAATTAATTCCTATTTTGTCAATAACCAAACAGTTTTTCAGACTAAAATCGCACTAAATCAATAAATAAAAATATTGACATCTCTACCTTTATTCAAATTATTCCACCTATCGCCCCCACGTAACACTTAGCGCGGAAGATGTAAAGGCCCGCACAGCAATTAGGAATGTTTTTTCCATGCAGGGTCGGGCGTAGTTATAATAGAAATCACAGCTGTTTGCGGCCCAGTTATTAGCAAATTAGATTTCGACGGGGCAGTTGTTTACCCAATCTAAGGATACTAATAATTATAAAAATGGATTATTCTGAATACAAAAGTTACAGTGCTTTTGTTAAATTAACTTGAATAATCTGCACGCATCACAATATTTAGCGGCATATGTACAAGTCCGACCCTGGTTGGCAGCATGGGAGTCAATTTCATGCTAATCGACCATTTTTTGCGCCTTTTTTTATTTATCTTATATGTTTGACGACAACTATAACAAGTTTCAATACTACAGTTAACGAGTTATAAAAAACCCGATTTTTCACGTTTTTTCCCATATAACTCAATAAATATCAATGTTATCGAAAAATTATAGGTCATTCAATTGATACGTACAATTTTCTAAGTTGACTTTTTTTGATCGGAGCTGTAGTTTTTTAGCTTTTCGCAACTTTGCCAATTTTTTAGGTTATGTTTGGTAGTCACGATCGAGTCGCATGAAATAGAAACTGATTCTGAATTTCCATTCCTATACGCCAATTTTTTTTTCGGATAATAATTTTTGCACGCACTTTTCCTTATTGCTTGGACTATTCACCCAATGAACTTCTAGACGAAAAAATATCGTACTCATTTTCGAATTTTTTGAGGAATTTACTTCTTCATATTTTACAAAGTGATTGGCTATGGATTTCACTACTTCGACTTTATAAATGAACGAATGAAAATATTTTAAATTTGAAAAATAATTTTCATATCTTGTTAACATAATCATCTCTAATGAATTGGTAAAAAATTCAAATTAAAAACTTAATTAACCATGAATTAAATCCCTACTTTAACGTTGATTTTTTTTATGCATAATACAATCTCACTAATCTATAGATAACCGGTCTTAGATCTTTGCATTGGTAGCCATATGGATTTGAAGTTGATCCGGGTATTTGGCAATGATTCAACTATGACAAATACTTATCTGTACCGAAAATGTGAAACTTGGAAATTGAAACTCACCAATTGCCGGTCCCAGTGGTCCTACTGGTCCATCTCTGTCACTGCATAGTGCTAAGAATAAACAGTCATTTCTCTTCAAATAAGTCAATATTTTTTGGAGTTTTATGTAAGACTGGTTGACATCGAAGGAAAATATGACTGCCCCGATATCTTCATCATCCACAATAAACTTTAGGATTTCGGTCAACGAGTCTTCAATTTCTAGGGGCTACAAAAACAATCATAATTAGATTTAGTCGTAAAGGGAAACACTCTCAATTGAAAATTAAAATGGAAAAAACCTACTATAAATTAAAGTTACTTTTTTGTGATATGTAACAAAAAACTACTACTTTCCCAGCTGAAGCCACGCTGGACATTGGTTAGATTAGGTTAGGTTTGAACGTGAGTGGGCTCGTATCAGGCCCTCCACTGCGGCCAATGGCCTATTGTGGCTCACCCTATGGTTATATTTCTCCCAGTATACGAAATTGAGGAATGCATACTGTCGTATCGCCAAATGTTGAGAATCTGGTTCTGGCCGCTGCAGGGCATGTACACAGAATGTGTTTAGCCGTTCATCATCCTCCATGCATCCTTCTGCATCTTGTGCAAGTCCGATTTTATGCATGTGATGTTTAAGTTTGCAGTGGCCAGTAAGCAAACCTACTATAACTCTGAGATGCGCTCTATTGAGTTCTAGCAGTTTGTCAGAGTCCTGTTTTTTCCTTTTACAAGCAATAAATGCTTTGGAATGGGCTAGGCCCGGTAGACTACGCCAGTACTCGAGTCTTTTTTTGTCTGCCCAAGCTGTTATGACATTCTTGGCAGTGCTATATGCTAAACCGATTACTGGTTCTGGTCCAGTGAACGTTGTTTCGGCCCCCCCTTTTGCTAGGGCGTCCGCTATTTCGTTTCCTTTTAGGCCTGTGTGACCTGGTATCCAGACCAGGGTAACGTTGTTGCGTTACGCCAGTCGGTTTAAGGATTCAAGCGCTTTAAGTGCTGCTTGACTATCTGAAAATATTTTTATTGTTTTTCGTGTGTGGTGTCGATTTTCCAGCTCCATGGAACACATTTCAATGCATATACCTCTGCCTGAAATATCGTAGCTAGTTTACCCATAATGAACGAGCGTTTCACTACTGGATTCATCCCATATATTCCGGCTCCGACGCCTTCCTGAGTTTTGGAACCATCGGTGAACCAACGTCCATTTGCCCTACATAGGTTGGTTTCATTCCAGACACAGTCTTCTCTTTCGGGAAAGACCGCAGTGTAGGACGTGTAAAGGTTGATAGTTTCAGGCATGATGTCTGAGGGCATTCCTAGAATGTTGTGAGCTATTATGCATGCTGCTGCCTCTCATGACACATGCCTGCGGTAGACTAATGGCCGCTTGGTAGAGTCTGTTTGTTGCCCATCTTGCCTCTCCAAGGAGGACTTCCATTGCTGCCGTTGGCGTGGAACGAATGCTTCCAGTAATCGCCAGGCATGCTTGTCTCTGTAGTCCGTTAAGTTTAGCAATGGCCATTTTTTTATGACCTTTGCTCCACCAGACTATAGAGCCATACGTTATCATTGGACATTTGACGGTCACGTACAACCAATATACGTGTTTTGGTGACATGCCCCATGTTTTGCCACATATTCTGCGGCATGTCCATAATGATAGGCTAGCCTTCCGGAGAGTCTTTTCCAAGTTCCAGTTCCAATTAACTTTTTTATCCAGGGTTATTCCCAGATATTTTGCTTCACTCGCAAAAGGAATTGTTACACCATTGATGGTATACACTAGAAAATGTGTACTGATCAGTGGCAAAGTTATTTCTTTCCCAGTATCCTTCTGATTATTTCCACAGGGTTCATGGGGGTACATTATATATTATTTATTCACTTACCGGATCCGGAGCTACTTTGAAGTTTGCCTTCCTGAGTTCTTCCTTAAGTACTTTTGCTCCAGTGACGAAAAGTTTCCTGTTGAAATTGATGTCTTTCAAATATGAGACGACAGATATGATGGGGTTAACTACATCGTTCACTTCTGCATTGAATCCTTCGCGAACTAGTTTCTTACATAGATGTTCACAGCTGGAAATCGGGTTGTTTGTGACATAGCGAACTGTCTTTCCCCGCTCTTTTAGATTTGCTATACACTCGGCAGAAGTGGGAAATGTTCCACTCGCAACCCATAATACACCTGAAACGGAATGACCAAATACAGATCGTTTTGGAAAAAATTACAGTATATGCATAGTGATGATCAAGATCTTCAATAACGCCGTAGTGAGAAAACTCAATTATTCATATTCCTTTAGGGATTGATTAAACGTGGGTAGGAAAACTCCAATCATCATTGATGATTTTCCAGTTCCATCTGTTGAGAGTGGTTATCAGTAACGATGTCAACGGATAAATTCTGGCACAAAAACATTTTGGTTGAATCAGAGGCCCCCGGTTTTTTCATAAACTTTCACCATCGCGCTTCCCACCCTTTGGTCCACGATTTTTAGTCAGCGACCGTATATCCAGGTAGTGGAAGGTGTAATTGAGGGGGTTCTTATTCTGCTGAGTGTAAACAAATGAGACTGAAAAAATACGTTATGGCCTCCCGGTCTATATTCTTTGCTACACGTTTGACCAGATATCACAAATAAAAATTCTTTCATCTGAGCTCCAGTAAGTTGTGCCACCAGAAAGCAGATATGTATAGCCCAGAATAGTATTGAATCTGAATTCGTTACTTTGAATGGAATTTTTGAGGAATGTATTTGGTTGGAGAATCTGCTTGCAGAACTACTGAAAGTCAATGATAGGAGGGATAACAATATACATTGATAAAAAAGAATCATGACACATATGGTCGATCGAATCATATTGGTTTGGAATTCTTCAATGCTCGTGATGAAATTGAGGATTCTAACTTGAATATATTGAAACATGCATTATAAATTTAGCGGATCCATTCACATATGTTTTATTTAGCCACGAGCGCAAGATATTTACACAAAGAAACTGGAAATTAAATTTCCAGAAAACGTGTTGAGTTGATGGGGAAACTGGAGATCTCACTTACAGGAGATGTGTCGATATGAATATATACTCTTGATTCCATTATTTTCTGTTACACACTGTATTGTTTAATAGTTGAAGGTTATTTTTTCGAAGTGATGTATGACATTGAATGAAGGTAAAATACTGATTTAATGTCCATACCAATGCCTGGTTAAAGTTTATTTTTCAATAAAATAAAATAAACATACGTTATTGTTATCAGCGTAAAAGTGACAGAATATTGCAGCAGTCAAATACGTACGCTCATTTTGTGCATACATTGTTGTCTCCGACAATGGAATGGATCTGCAGATGGTAATCCCATAAACACCCAAGACAATATTGAAATTGGAATTATTCTGACATTTTAATCACAGTTCATCAAACTTTGTACAAAAATGTATCACTATATAGTTTTTCAGTGAAATTTGATCCTATCATATTGTATGGTTATGTATACAAAAATAGATTGTCAGACAAACACTCAACTGATAGATGCCCCAGTAAATTATTGCAGGAAGAGTTGCAGAAAAAAAACTTTTCTACATTTTCAGATCCATCCACAGGCAGAGGGTCTAGGACCTATACGACTTCGATTGATAGACATACAAATGAAAAGGGAAGAAACATCTTGGAGTAATTCTTGACTCCAAGCTGACCTGGAACCAGCATCTAGAAAAAACCATAGAAAAAGCAGTGACCTAACTAGCGATGGCCAGACAATCTTTTGGAAGAAAATGAGTGCACTGGTTGTACAGCACGGTGATCATGTCTTCCATTACATAAACCTCTCTTCTGTAGTGGCTCAAGACACAACACAGAGGAGCCATGACATGACTAGGCAAGGTGCAAATAATTGCCTGATTAAAATTAAAATTACTGATTCGTATCACATTTTCTATCATTCAATTAATTAAAACATCTCCCAGATAACATTATTGAAGAATTATTCAATTATATATTCATAAAAACCTTTCTAGTGAAATAATTCTTCACATACATGATGAAACAATTGATGCTTGTGGAGCCATTTGAAAGTGAGTTGAACATTTTGAGAAAAATTATGTGAATTATTCACTTTATAAACGTTCTGAGACAAGCAATAGGGTGCGGGCTGGAATATACGGGGAGAGACCAAGACAAGATATTAGTCTAAGCCCCGGTACTCATACCTCTATTTTCCAAGTCGAGGAAATTGCTATTTCCGTTGTCACGAGGAAAGTTCTGAGGAAAGGCTCTAGACACTTGGCCTTATGGCCATCCAGTGGAATGAGAGAGCAAATACCCTGGCAAGAGCGGAGGCAGCTTCAACTCTCATTGGACTAGAACCAGCTTGCAGAATCCCGTTTGAGGATATTGAGCAGTGTTTGAAGAAATGGGTTAAGAACCATCATTCATCCTTCTGGGAGAACGCCTCTGGCAATACTCACGGAAAGATGATGGGAACAACCAACCGGTTCTCAAGACATCCGAATCCTTCTAACAGGGCACAGTCACCTGAGGAAATACTTGCACATGCTAAGGATACTCCAAGAGTCCACACTATGAGGTTATGTGATAAGGAAGACAAAACAGAGCCACCCATAGTATGTTCGAAAGCGAAGCCCTGGGTTTTAAGGGAATGGATATCTTCAGACTCTGCATTGCTGAAGATATCATCCCAAAGGAAAATCTCGTAGGGAATCTTCACGAGTTCATTAGAAGATCCGGAGTACTCACGAGATAGACCCGACAGCCAATTTTTTTCAACTCAGGTTAGATGTTCGTGGATATAGGAAAAAGAAACAGTGAAAGTATATATTTCTATAGAGAGTTTCAGAATCTACCTCTCTGGAGATTCTGGTCTAGAATAGATCACAGGTATGGTCTGCCTGACGTAACAGACAACTGAACAACCACTCCAGTAAGGGAACCGAAGCAATGACCACTGGAACTCATTTGGGGGGAGCCAAGCAAACTGTCCCTGAGAAATCACCAAGGGTGCCTTTAAGGTTGCAACACTAGGTGCCTAGGCAGGTGCCTGTGGAGGAGGAACCAGATGAACCAAAGTTACCCCTCAAACATAAGTAACTCGTGGCTAGAATGGATAGATCCCAGGTACAGTATGCCTGACGTGAGTGGCAACTGAACAACTACGTCCACAATAGGCTTCCACCTGCCTATTTCAAAGCTAGTGTGACTTACCAGTGATTATTCTTTTACAAACTCACTTTATTCTCTGGATCACTTCCATCAGTTCAATTTCTACACTTTGTCGTCACTTTGAAAACTCATCAAACATCTCGTTTCCAGAGCGTGTTCTTCCAACGACCGACAAAGCTTTGGGACATGTTGCATAGAGAAGTTTTCCAGGGGCATACAACAAACATAAACTCAAGAAAACACCAGTTCCTCCCTACTTCTTGGATCTTAGGATGTTCTTTGAGCAATACAGAATTCCGTAGGAACCACAAAATCAAAAAAAAATACTACTCTTGTATAGATAGCGAGTTTTCTCCCTACTGAAAAGTGAATCTGCCACAAAAAAATTGCCCCGGAGCGCCACGGCGAATAATAATCATGGCTGTCCTGTAGCCGTAAAGGATTTGCCTTCGGGTGTTTATGTCATCTCGGACCGCTGCTGTTGAAAATAACAAAAAAGTATAGCAGTTCTCTTGTCTCTCAGGCCATGCCTTCATGGCCACATTATTGTGAGAGCTTATGTGAAAGATTATTTTTATGAATTTTTTCATCTTTGGTGTTTTGGCATTCACTGCTATGGTCATTAACCATGTGTTCTGGATAGGCCTTGTAACTAACTTCATACGCCGCCTTAGGAGCAGCACAGTTGATTATTGTTAACGCAACGGTGAATCGTGGAGGATTATTCCCAGCCGGCACGAGCTTCAATCATTCAGACTTTTACATTTGAAAATAAAAAAAGCCCGCCCCGGCTGGGAACCGAACCTGGTATTGTTATCATTAATTGCAAAAAGCGTACTCACCATCCATGTCGAACATGATATGATCGAATGATTTTAAGAAGGTTATTTGTTCCTCTTTGGAAACATCGGCTAAATTTTTTGGTTCCATGTCTAAGAAGCACTCCATCAACAAGTAGTGATATCAAAATGACCTTTATATTTGTAGAAAATCATGTTGGGATAAGATAAGGAACTAGTTATGTGTTGAAGTTAGATAAGGGGATTGCAAAGTTTAATTCGTATGCTAATATGTTAAAAAAAAAATTCCTTATTTACAGTACTCATCGAGAATCGACAAAACTTACTCTGAGTCCGCGACTATATTCTGTTACATTGTCAAGTAAGTCAATTCATTAGTAGTTATTTGCATACAGATTCACATTCAAGGACGCACAATTTATGGGATTGTTTCAGTAAAAAATATCAAAATATGGCACTTCTTATGATTTACATTCATTTCACTTTTACCTAGTTTCAGTGTCACCCTATATGGATTTTTTCAAGAGAGATGTTTGACTTTTTTTTTTAAATTGGAGAAAATGATAATTCTTAATTATTATCAAACAAAAATGGAGCAAAATATTCAACAACAATAATGCTATTCTTCGAGAAGAATTCACAGAAAAGGAAAAATCCCAGACTGGATCAAATGTGACTGATGAGCAATGACCACAATGTGTTTATTTTAATCTGCATTCCAGTTGGCCAATAAAGTTATATACAATCTTTTAATCATTCTTAGAATCTCATTGACGCCTTTTTAGCTCTTTCATTATCGGTAAATTTATCATCATTCTCTCTCAATGTGTTGAGAGCTTCCTTCTTGATCCCTTAGTATCTCCAGCAGAAACCTAAAACACTCTTGTAAATCTGGCTGGGCATAACCGATAAATCGTGGTGTGAATCTTATAATTTGGTAATGAGACATTATCAATAACTTTGTTATCTTGATCAGTATCTGTCCAATGGTATTCATAAAAGTTGTAGTATAGCTTCCGCAACACCTCAATAGCCAATTTAGATGGATGCATCTAGGAAAGAACAAGGCGTAGGCTCAGCTCCAAATGAAACACTGATTTTCAAACTCACTCCCAATACATCCATCTTTACTGCGGAACTATATGCAGTACTTCAAGCAATATATTCTTCGAAGAATCATAATACAGAAACTGCGGGGTATATTGAGATTCAAACACCAATGATGTTTGGGTATACCGGGTGGCTACGGAAGTATTGCCTACGGAATATCTCAGTTATTGTATGAAGTAGGTTTGTGAAATTTGGAGCGTCGATATAATGACATAAGAGCTAGAATTTGAGCATATTGACATGTCGAAGTTAACTTCAGGTCTGATCGGAAGTAACATCAACTTTCTTATTTTGAATAGAAACCATATTTTTTTTTCTTTTCGCTCCATTTAGCATTCAATTCCCTTTCTAATGATATATCACAAGTTGGTATCTAACCAGAAACTAGATCAGAAAAAAATTATTATTGAAATTCACCGAGTAGGCCGTGGAAGCAAAATGAAAGCCAAAAATTGAAAAGTTGGCTATGGAAACCATACGTCACTTGATAACAGTTGCTACTACTGTGATATTTTATTTTCATTCGTCGACGTTATAAAAAGCCGCCAAAAAAAATATTGGAAAAATTGGGAAAAAAACAATACTCTGTAGGTCCATAACTTAAATAGGAACATACAACTTTTTCTTGTCTGTACTATTCAGCATAACCATTCCTTTCTAATGATATAATAGAAAATAATTTTTTGAACTGAGATACCGAAAAATCCCATTATTATTCTTCAAATAACAAAACAGATTATCGCCATACGCAAAAATAAAATTAAAAATAATGTGGAATGATAAATTATATCCTGTAGGTTCTAGGTTAAATAGGAACATAAACGTTCTTGGTCTGTGCCATCGTCCATAGATATTCTAATATCTACCTATGGACGATGTTTGTGCTATTCAGAATAATCATTCCATTGCAATAATCATTCGAACCAAAATATCAACAAGTAGGCTGATTAAGATGTATTTTGGAATGAAACAAAAAAGAAATAAGAGCTGTCACGAACGCTGCTATCCATATTATTTTGACGTTTGAAGTAGTGTTTTTGATTCTGCCATTTTAAAAGGGTTTGGAAATCGAAATCAGTTAGTGGAATATTCAAAAAATGCCCCGTTATTCACGAACCGAACAAATTGACATGCTTCTCATTTATGGTGAATGTTTAAAAAATTCTTATGCCGCTGAACGATTGTATTTAGAGCGATATCCAGGGAGGCAGCGACCGTCAAGAAGGTATTTCCAGTGGCTTGAAGAAAAATTAAGAACTGAGCCTGATGTTCACGAAGACCAAGAAGCATTTGTTATTAATGAGGAAACTGAAATTAATGTATCAGCTTTAGTACAATATGATAGCACAATTTCCTCAAGGCAGATTGGCGCCGAATTAGCTATAAGTAAGGACTCTGCTAGGAAAATTTTGAAAAAACATCGATTGAAATCCTTCAAGTATCAGTTGCATCAACATTTGTATGAAAATGACGGTGAAATGCGCCTGGAATATTGTAATTGGTTTCTTCGACAAAATGCTGAGAATCACCTATTTAACTATTATATCATGTTTACGGACGAGTCAAGATTTACCAACAATGGATTATTTACCAGGAATAATACAAGGTAGGTACTGTACTTTATTTGGATTATTGTCGATAGTCGAAGTGTAAAGTGCTAAAAGTGTGAACGGTCTTTTGTTCCAGGTACTGGGCGATAGCAAGCGAGCACCGGTTTCGACAAGGCGGCTTCAAGGAGAGATTTGGTGTGAATGTTTGGACAGGAATAGTTGGAACTCATATTGTTGGCCCCATTCTTTTCCAAGACCAACTAACCGGAGAGAGATACTTTAATTTTTTAACGACTGAAATTTCGGAATTCATTAACAACCTACCAGCGGAAATAACTGAGAGAATGTACTTCCAGCAAGATGGCGCCCCTCCGCATAATTCAAGAATAGCGAGAAACTATCTTCAAAATCGCTTTCAAGAGAGACTTATAACAACCCATGGTCCAGTCAGGTGGCCACCATGGTCACCTGATCTTACTCCGTGCGACTTTTTTCTATGGGGGTATCTTAAGAATAGGGTGTATTCCACACAGCCTACAACTCTACATGAGCTAGAAGTAAAAATTCGTAGAGCTTTCCAAGATATCACGCCCCAAATGTTGAGAAACGTTTTACATGAAAATATCACCAGAGTCAATAAATGTATTGACGCATTTCGAACATTTGTTTTGAATTTATTTTATTTTAAATCCTATCAATTTGAATATTTTTTTTCGATAAATCTGTTTTTTCGTTATTTGAAGAATAATAATTGGATTTTTTGGTATTTCATTTCAAAAAATGACTTTCTATTATATCATTAGAAAGGAATGGTTATGCTGACTAGTACTGGCAAGAAAAAGTTGTATGTTCCTATTTAAGTTATGGACCTACAGAGTATTGTTTTTTTCCCAATTTTTCCTATATTTTTTTTGGCGGCTTTTTATAACGCCGACGAATGAAAATAAAATATCATAGTAGTAGCAACTGTTATCAAGTGACGTATGGTATCCATAGCCAACTTTTCAATTTTTGGCTTTCATTTTGCTTCCACGGCCTACTCGGTGAATTTCAATAATAATTTTTTTCTGATCTAGTTTCTGGTTAGATACCAACTTGTGATATGTCATTAGAAATGGAATTGAATGCTGAATAAAGCGAAAAGAAAAAAAAATAGGGTTTCCATTTAAAATAAGAAAGTTGATGTTACTTCCGGTCAGACCGGAAGTTAACTTCGACATGTCAATATGCTCAAATTCTAGCTCTTATGTCATTATATCGACGCTCCAAATTTCACAAACCTACTTCATACAATAACTGAGATATTCCGTAGGCAATACTTCCGTAGCCACACGGTATATGGTTGTAGTAGTGTTTATCTGGTGGGATTGGTATTCACTCCAGCTAAAAGTCAAGTTAAGAAATAAATCAGTTGTACATACTTGGAGACCAATGTTTCATCCTCTTTCAACACCAGCTCTTGCCAGCTCATCCACATGTTCATTGCATCTTCCCAGTTTCAAAGGGATGAAAGAAGAATATTTTCACTTGTTCGTATGCCACTAGAGTACCTTGGTTTAACGACATTTAGGTTAAAGAAAAAGGAGGTGTAATCTTCAAGTAACGTTAAGTTGTTCGGATTTGATAGATTTGCAAAAAGATGTTGATACTGAAGGCAATACACAAAGGTCAACCTCCAGTATTCATTATTAAGGTTTGCACTATTTGGGAGAGATATATTACGAAAGAGGTCAGACTTTTGTGTATTTGTTTTGGTGAGGAATTCCGCACTTAGATGAATCCTTCGATACTCCAAAGGAGGTTCAAGAGCTTCCACATGCAAGGGAGCAATTGATGTTGATCTCATCGCACCAAGACATATTCGTAGAGCCATATTTTGAAAAACATCAATTCGTTTCAACACATGGTTACTGGTAGAACCATAGAGATAACATCCATGATCTAGTATGGAACGCAAATAGCAACGATAAAACAGTTGAGCTATCTCAACGTCAGCGCCCCACCAAGTTTTGACAACCAGCAGCTGTACACTAATAATCCAATACTGATATTGATTAAAATTGCACTACATAGCAATCAAGAGACCAGAAATAAAGTGGTACTAATGTGGGTTCCCTCTCATATCGGAATTGATGGTAACGAAAAAGCAGATATAGCAGTAAGGGAAGCAATATATGATTTTATCAGAACAGTTTCTTTGGACTTGAAGTCATCCATGAAGGAGAATGTATTCGAAGAATGGCAGAGAGATTGGAGCTTCTCGAACTCAAAACTCCACGAAGGCAAAACATCTGTGAAACCCTGGTCTCATCCACCTGAGTCAAGACGACACAAAACAATCCTAAGCCGACTGATGCATATAGGACGAACAAGATTTTCCCACGAGTACTTGCTATCGGGTACCAATCAAACAAGCTGCGATGTTTGTGATACCAATTTATTAGTAAAGCACGTGTCAGAATTCTGCCCAAAATTCCAAGAAGGGCGAGAATCAAAAAACTATTCTGATTTTCTGTAATGTTGAATCCTGGGGACAATTACATCTTCGGATCATCATTGTATTCTGTTTGTCTAGAAAAATCAACTCGAATTTTTTCAAATTAAGTTCAAGTCCAAGCTTCTTGGAATTGGTGATAATAACTTAGAAAATTTCAAAAACTAAATTAGCGTTATCTATCGTATGTTGATCAAGATACCCTGATATGGAATTCAATTAGGATGATTTTGTTGATTGGTCGACTGATAAGCAGAGTGAAGCTTGACCTAGTAGGTCACCCTGTTTAATACCTTGTTCGGATAATACAAAATTGCTGCCAAACATTAGAAAAATTGAATATCGATATCATTGCTAAACAAAAAGATAAATTTGGGGTTTATGGTCCATACAAACAACTACTCAGAGCATTAGATTGCAATCATTAGTAAATGATGGCAGGATCAAGCTGATGATCCAGAACTATAGCTTGACATTTATTGAACATGGAAAGATCTTAGTGCATCCAAGCCACCAGGAGACCCTGTCAGAAATAATCTCGAAAGCATTTCTCGTAAACATCTTTTGTCGAGGATATATATTGGCTTCTAAATTTGGAAAATAGGTTTTGCCTTCTGAACATTGATCTTCGCTTCGTAATTCCTTCAGAGTAACTTCACGGAAATCTACTACAGTGTCTGTTGTGTACAAGATTCTGATAGTGTAGGTTAGGTCACCGTGCGTGGTGAATCTAACGGATACAAGTCAGCGCCATCTAGGAGATAATAAAGCAAGTATTATAAGCAGTTGAACGTTTTCTACAAGCGTTGTTCTTCATTAGCTCATCCCCCCACACATTTTGATAGATTTCGATTCTGATCGTTTATGCCTTTCTTCCACATTTTGGTTCCATGGATTTTACATCACTTTCGATTGATTTTCGGATAATTTGTTTGATTTAATATTCTGCATACATCAGATAATGTTTCGACGGAATTATATTTGGTTATGGTTTCAGTGTGATGGTTTTAAATTATAAACAGCTTAGGTGATTGGACAGCGTTACCTAGTTTTTTCACTTCGGTCCCTTTCCATTATTGACTAATTCAGATCTATGACATCTAGTTCTACGATTTACGGGTATGCTGCTCATTTGGTTTTCATAAATACATGTTTAACAAGTTTTTATTCGGATCATAAATCATTTCTTCACATTTTATTCTGATGTTTTAATAGTAATTATTTACCAAGTGGTCATAACTCACGCAGATGAAGTTTGCAGCATGAGCCGCAGGAGAGTGCTGTAATTATGTAATTATGACCATTACCGCAAGTTGAATGCTATACTTCATCTACGACTATAACAATAAATACTAATACATATAAAGTACAGACGAAAAACTTTATTAACAAATCTTAATAGTTACCTATAACAAACACTGCCATAAAAACTTCAGTTGTGATTATTCATTTTGTTTATTAATCAAATTAACAGTAAAGTTTGAACAACTAGTGAAATGAATATTTGGGACTAAATTATGCAAGTTTATTGTTTCTTTTTGTGTTTGTTGCATATAAATATGTTGATGATGTAGGTTCTGGTTGAGGTGTTATAGAACTGTATATTTTATTTGCAGTATCTGTCTTATTCTTTTTGTAATCATGAACGTACCCCTCAGCCACAGTAGTAGATCGCCAACCGCCATGTCGTTTCAGTGCTGTTATATCCCCTTCAACATCTACTAATAAAGTTGCCGATGAGCGGCGAAAACAGTGCCCTGTATATAAATTAAAGACGGGTAATTTTAAAAATGTAGCAATGTCTTTCCCCATTTCATCAAATTAATTAATGCCAATTTTTTGTGAATGATATTTTCTATTTTGGAATTTGAAGAATAATATCGTTTGCGATATATCGGTAGGACAAAGATTTAAATATTTCTAAACTACGGTATAAAAGTATCTCGTATCAGTGAATTTTCTGGCAATTTACGTTTTTGTATTTGGTACACTGATCATAAAAATAGATCTATCCATGATCTTCCTAATCTGTAATGTACATATAGTATAATTCTGCTACACGACAAGCACCCATAGTGCCCATTATTGAAGCAACCTGAAATAAATTATATAATGATAAAAACTATTGAATTATTGTGAGATCGATCTACCTTTGTCGTCAGATATTTCTCATCAGGAGCTTCATTTATGAAATTATTAAGTTGTTCTGGCGTAAATGTTTTTGCCTTTTTAGCTACATGTTTCTCTGATTGACGTGAAAGAAACGCACGTAATTTCAATGATTCTCTATATTGATTCCATTATTTATGTTGAGTGTGCTTCTTAGCATGGAGTAGAAAGTCCATAGAGACGAAGCTTTGTATTTATTGCTTAGTTCAGTAAAATATGCCAAAAGTACATTTTCTGTAAACGATGACCTAATGTTCTTACTGCTACACCAATCTTGAAAAATTTTGTATACACCTTTATATTTGTTTCGGGATTTTTCGAGCAATACATTCTGGATGGCAACATTAGCTATTTGTCTTATTTCTGGAGATGTACATAATAACTCATCTTCACTATCTGAATTCATCTTTTTCAGCACAAAATGCACCATAATAAGAATTCGTTATTTTCTTAATTTGAAAACGTTAAAATTGATCAAGTGACATTACTCCCCATCCGGCTTGTGCTTGTACAGAAGTACAGAGTATAGATTCACGTTGAAATTTGGTTCGTAAATACCTTCAAGAATTTCCGATTTATTATATTGAGTTATAGCAGTGAGTTATTATAACTCACGCTGTTTGTTTACATATACTATAACTTGCTTAAAAGCAGTTGAATAATTATAATATAATATACTATAATTGATAATCATTGATACTCCATTTTATTGGTTACCTATTCATCGTTTTCTCATCTATAGTTTTTACATAAATACTTCTGCTATTCTATTACCCACCATATTCTGCAATATTTTTTCCAACGTCAGGTGAGGTGGAACACTCAAAACCTTAATGAAAAAACTTAAAAAAAAAATAATCAACTGTCAGAAAATACAACCTGTCAATCAATTACCAAGATAGACAGATTCGAAAACTTGTTGCTAGGCAGTTGACATCAATCAATACCAATTGATACCAATTGATATCAAATAGCAACAAGTTTGAGAAATAATCTGGAGTATAGTACTCCACTTTATGGAACTCTCGTGTTCATTCTATACTTTTTTTTTTGATGTTACAATCGTAAACACATTCTTTTACTGATTCCATCAAATGACGATATTCTGTGTTTTTGATCTGTTCTTCACTTGTTATGTAATTCGAAAATACAGGGTGAACCGCTTCAAATTACTAGAAAATATACAGTGTATTCTCTCTATTGAAATCAGTGGAAAACTAAGTGAAATTTGGGAATTAGAACCAAAAAAATTACCTTCACCGAAGCTGGTGGTTTAACATGAAGTTTTAACAAGAATTCTCATGGGAAATTATGAAAATTCAATATTGGTGTGAAGTTACCCACAGATTTCTGGCCACACATCTGACGTAGAGGAAATCGAACGATTTGTGGTTGGATAATACACTTGTAAGTAACCGGACTAAAATCTGTGGCTGGGTTCATACGATGGTATGTAGTTTAATTACTCGGCAAAACAGAAAACCTTCGACACTTACAAATCCAATGCAGCATTCGGAATAAGTGAACAACTTATATGAATTTGAGGTTATCAAAGTATTATTGTCTAGAGATAGACATTGGTTGATGTAGAATCAAAACTGTATCTTTGTCGCCCATACAGATTCAGAGTAAACGATTTTCACTCATTGTAAAATGTCTTTAAGATATCATACACTATAAGGTTATGACCCGATGATGTGTGATCATGAAAATCGCATGAGATACAGAGGATTCCAAGTTAATTCATGTTGTGAAAATTTGCTTTGTCACCCATACAGATTTGCATTGAATGATTTTCTTTCATTGAGAAATATCTTCAAGGAATCAAATGGTATCAGATTTGTAACCTGATGATGTGCGTTCATAAAAATCACATGAGCTAAAGAGAATTTCACAATGATTACCTTGGTGAAAACCATCTCTCTGTCACCCATATGGACTTGAAGTGAATTATTTTCTTTCGTTGACCCGATGATGTGCGTTCATGAAAGTCACATGAGATATAGAGGTCCTCATGAAGATTACCACGGCGAAGAGAGTTTCTCTGTCACCCATACAGATTTGGAGTGAACGACGCATTCCTTTCATTGAGAAATTTTTTCAAGGCATCACCCGATGATATGCGTTCATGAAAATCACATGAAATATAGAGGGTTTCATGTAGTTTACCCTGGTAAAAACCGTTCCTCAGTCACTCATATGGATTTGAAGTAATCTACATGAATTTCTCTATACCTCATGTGATTTCCATGAACGCACATAATCGAGTTACAACTTTTACACCGTGTGATGCCTTGAAGACCTTTCTCAATGAAAGAAAGTATTTTACTGCAAATCTGTATGGGTGACAGAAGAACGGTTTTCATGATAGTGATCTTCTCGAAATCTTCTATATCTCATGTGATTTTCATGAATGCACATCATCAGGTTACAATTTTCATAAACTGTGATGATATTTCTCAAAGAAAGAAAATAATTTTATCCAAATCCATTATGTGTGACAGAGAAACGGTTTCCACCAGAGTAATCTACATGAATTCCTCTATACTTCATGTGATTGCCATGAACGCACATCATCAGGACACAACTTTTACACCGTGTGATGGCTTGAAAACCTTTCTGAATGAAATAAAATAGCTCACCGCAAATCTGTATGGGTGACAGGAAAACAGTTTTCACCATAGTGATCTACTCGGAATCTTCTATGTCCCATGTGATTTTCATGATCGCACTTCATCCGGTTACAACTCTTATACCTTGTGATGCCTTGAAAACCTTTCTGAATGAAATAGAATAGTTCACCGCAAATCTGTATGTGTGACAGGAAAACGGTTTTCACCATAGTGATTTTCTCGTAATCTTTCATATCCCATGTGATTTTCATGAACGCACATCATCGGGTTAAAATTTTATACCGTGATGCTTTGAAGACATTTCTCAATGGAGGAAAACTGTTTGCTGAAAATCCATATGTGTGACAGAGAAATGATTTTCACTATGTTGACTTACGTGAAATTCTGTATATGTCATGTAATTTTCATTAACGCACATCATCGGGTTACAACTCTTAAACCGTGATACCGAAGACATTACTCAATGACAAAAACAAAATTTCTACAAATTCATATGGGTGAGAGAGAAAAAAATTCTACCATGTCAATCTTCATAAAATTCTCCGTATGTCATGTGATTTTCATAAACACACATCATCTTATTACAACTCTCATACCGCGTGATGATTTGAAGATATTTCTCAATGAAAGAAAATAATTCACTTCAAATCTGAATGGTTGACATATGGGTAAATATATATGGAATCCTTCATATCTCTTGTGATTTTCAAGAACCAGACATCATCGGGTTACAACTCTTATACCATGTGATGCCTTGAATATATTTTTCACTGAAAGAAAATAATTTAATCCAAATATGTGTGGGTGACAGAGAAACGGTTTTCACCATGTTATGCTACATGAAGAAAAGTTCCATCACATGAATTAATTTGGAATCCTCTATATGTCATGTGATTTTCATGATCACACATCATAACCTTATACTGTGTTATGTCTTGAAGACATTTTCTCTCAGATTTCTTGGCCTTTGCTTCCACTATGGCGCATTTGGCCAATTGAAGGCATTTTACAGTGAGTGAAAATCGTTCAATCTAAATCTGTATAGGTAACAAAGAAACGGTTCTCATTCTACGTCATCCACTGTCTCTCTCTAGATAATGATACTTTGATAACCTCAAATTCATTTGAGTTGTTTACTTATCCCGAATATGCTTCATTGGATTTGTGTGTTTTGAATCTTTTCTGTACTTTTTTGTCGAGTCATTGAATTCCATACGATTGTATAGACCCAGCCACAGACTTTGGTCTGGTTACTTGAAACTGAATTACTCAACCACAAATCGTTCGATTTGCTCTACGCCTGCATGTGTGTCCGAAAATCTGTAACTTCACACCAATAAATTCAATGGTCTCTCATGAGGGACGACAAATATTATGAAGACATTTAGTACATTGACTTTTATTTAACATATCTGCAGCCAAGCAACGCTAGGTGAGGCCGGGGTTTGAATGGGTGACCAACGGACCTCCTTTCGATATTCTCTTCGGATCGTGCTAAGAATCGCACGTGAAAAGGTAAGACCTCGTTAATCCTTGGCTCGTACAAGTTTCGACACTTGAGAGCTGCCGTTCGTAAGGGGACGACAGCTGGTTAACGGAAAAAACAATTTCAAACAATTTTAAACAACAACAATATTATGGTCAAATTGATACTTCAAGTTGATGATGAAACTCATGGAAAATATAACAAAGAGGTCTATCATTTTGATAGGGTTTTGTCGAATGAGTATTAATATATATCTGATTATTATATTGATACTCAGGGAGTGTTGTGGAGAAACTCTATCTAACGGGTCAACCAAGCCTCTAGTCGCACATTCAGCATAAACGTATTATAGAGAAAATGATGGGCTATAACTCAATATATTTAACGTGCCCATTTAATCTGGTATCGTTGAACCTAATGGAAAACTCTCGACTGAACCCTAATCATTCATTTGATAATTCACAGGGTGTTCCATCTGAGAACATATCAGTATGATCAAAGAAACAAGGCGAATATGCATTAAACATTTATATCAATTTACACAATCATGGATTCTTCATTATTTTGTCTCTCTGCAGCATCAGATATGGTATTAAGTATTTGCGTCGAAGGATACTTAACATTGGCGGCATGACGGGAATATCCCAGGTACCAAAGTACGATAGCTACATGGGAACATGTACCCAATGTACGACTTCCTGATTTGCACGTACAGTAGTACCCCCGAATTGGCACACCTTCCAAACTGACATTGTATTCCGATGACGAGATTTTACTCTCATCCTTAATAGACCTGGATTATCAATGCGTTCGTCGAATTCGAATAAAATGTTTCCCAAATCCTGTCTATTATCTTGTACATAAGATAGAGCTAATTCGATTTGAAAAATTGAGTTATTGTAAGTACTCCAAACCGATAACTGGAAAATTAGGTAATTGGTTTTCCTCCATTGGAAGCCATCTACCATGTCTTCGTAGCAGACCCTCTTCTTCTATTCTTAATTGGAGTTCATTTATTTCATTGTCACGGTTTAACATTATCTGAGCTAGTTCAGCATTGGCTCCTTCCATAGTAATTGGTTCATGATACTCATTGATTATCGCACATGCTATTTTGATTTAGTCTCCTATATGCAGAACTTGTAGCATTGGCACAGTATCTCTGAAGAATTTGAATATATTTTTTATATGACCGTTTCTAGCTTCTACAATCCATCTCGTTTTCCTAACCAGTCTAGATGTATTTGCCTCTTCGGCTGTAAGTTGATGCTGTCCTTGTGTCATACTGACTAGAGTCCCTGTATGCATTTTGGCATCTGATCGTATATTAGAGTCGGGACACTCTTTGACAGGACATCGAAAAAACGCGTTTTAGGTTATATCTCAGAAATTATGGTAATACCAAACATTTTTTAAATGGCGAATTCTATAAGTCAAACAAGAACAGAAAATATATCTATACCGTTGATGTGACAACGGTCGAACAATAGAGATAGTTTATTCAGCCACATTAAAGAACAGTAAATCCATTTGTGGTAGGTCCAGGACATAGCATAATACAATAAAAAAATTTGTTCAAAACAATACAATACTACAATACTGCAGTTTATAATTTAAAATTTTAAAGTTAAAAAAATATATATAAATTTTAAATTAGGTAAAGAGTGCTCCTCAATGGCTTGTGTTGCAGTGATATATATACACATATATATTATGACTTATCTGTAGTTTCCCATGAACTCACACCAGCCTCCAAATACTCCCCCTCCGAGTAGAAGCACTGCGACAGCAAATATCTTCGAATTAGTATCTTGAACTTATGAGTGGGTAATTCCCTAATGTACACTGGCAATTTATTATATAACTTTACGTCTAAGGTATTGCGTTCAGAAGTCAATAAACGATGTCTAGTAGGTCGAATCAAATTACAATTTCTTGTGCTATAATTGTGAAATGAATTTCTACTTTGAAGTTTTTCTTTATTTCTATGAATATCCAACAAACAATTGAGAATGTAAATACATGGTAGGGTGAGTATTTCTAGGTTTTCAAATATGGGGCGGCAGCTGTCTCTAAAATTGGCTTTAGATATTATTCTTAAAGCTCGTTTCTGGAGTCTGAAGATTCTCACAGAGTCTACAGCGTTTCCCCATAGAGTTATACCGTAATTAATGTGGGAGTGAAATAAGCCAAAGTAGGCTGTTTTCAAAACTGTAAGGTTAGCAAATCTGCTGAGTTTCCACAAAATGAAGAGAGTTGAGTTCAACCTTTTACTCAGGTGCTCAATATGAGCTGACCATTTTAATTTGTCATCCATAACAATTCCAAGTAATTTAACTTCTGAGCTGTTGGCAATCGTATTGTTGGTTGAGAAAACAATATTTTGTGTTTTGTTTTTATTGAGTTTCAAGCAATTAGAAACGAACCATGTTTCGGCTTTTCTTGAAAAATCCTGTGAAGTTTCTTCCAAGTAATCTAGTTTCTTATCAGATGCATAAAGGGAGCAATCATCTGCATAACAAATGCATTTGGTTGGACACATGTAATGAAATATGTCATTTATATAGACGATGAATAAAAGTGGACCAAGGATAGAACCTTGAGGTACCCCATAATGAATGTTCTCGATATCAGAATAGCTGTTGTCTATAAGTACAGCTTGTCTCCTACCATTCAGGTATGATTTGAATAATTCCCATGAGGTACCGCGTATACCGTAAAATTGTAGTTTATCTAATAGCACTGTGTGAGAGACACAGTCGAAGGCTTTGCTCAGGTCACACATAGATACCACCGTATGTAGACCAGCCTCAAAACCCTCGACTATGTCAGCCACAAGTCTTTGTATCGCTTGAACAGTGGAACAGTTCTGTCTGAAGCCGAACTGACCTACATGTAGCGTTTTATGTATAGTAAAGAACGAAATTAAGCGGCTTTTTAGAATAATT
Organism: Chrysolina oricalcia; assembly: GCA_944452925.2. Classification (NCBI taxonomy): domain Eukaryota; kingdom Metazoa; phylum Arthropoda; class Insecta; order Coleoptera; family Chrysomelidae; genus Chrysolina; species Chrysolina oricalcia. The sequence goes on along the minus strand of OX101818.2, from coordinate 11,547,328 downwards.
TCAAAAATTTTACCGAAAATTGGTATTATCGATATTGGTCGGTAATTATCAATGGTATTTTTGTCACCTTTTTTAAATATAGGTATCACTTTAGTTAGCTTGAACTCATCAGGGAATTTACCATTGGAGATACAATGATTGAAGAGAATAGTCAAAGGTTCTAGAAGAAAAAAACAAGTGCTTTTTATTATTTTACTCGTCATTTCGTACATATCAGGACAAGATGAATTTTTCAGTTTTAGAATGGCATCAAGAACTTCACTTTCAGTTATTGGATGGAGAAAAAGCGAGTCTTTAGGAGAATTCAGTGGGTCAAGAAAATTTATTGCATTCTGATCGCAATCAGGTAGTGAACTTATAATATGATTTGAAATATTTATAAAAAAATCATTGAACTCGTCGGGGGTTATAGTCACATCTTTCATTAACTTTTTTTTACCTCGATTGCTTTCCGTGTTTATCAAATTCCAGCATGTTTCAGCTAAATTGTCAGAATTCGATATCAACTGATTATAAGCTTCTGCTTTGCTTTTTTTTATCTCTTGATTGTATCTCGATTTGAACTTATTGTAGAAATTTTTGTAGAAATTATCATTCGAACTTTTCGAAATTGTATTTAGGATCGAGAGAAAGTCTCTCATTTTTCTCAAGTTTTCATTAAAAAATTTAACTTTAAGATTGCAGTTGTCATAGACCCTTTTCACAGGACAGTTTTGTGTGATTAGTGCATTATAAAGAGTTGTTAGATAGTCAGAAATTTGTCCTGGGCAAGTCGGATCAACGAATTCAGTCCAGTTCATGGGATATAGTATTTCGACGATTCTATTTATCTTAGCCTGTGTTATAACCCTTTTTGTATTGAAAACTTTTACGTGATTTTCAAATTCAGAGTATATTGTGAGCATTTGAGACTTATGGTCAGATAGGCATGGATCGTCAATTGAAGCTTTATAGTTATTCTCATTCAAGTTAGTGATAATATTATCAATGCAAGTAGAAGACGAAGATGTTACTCTAGTGGGAGCAAAAATAGTTGGTTTTAGTCCATAAGACTCAAGTATGTCTTTCCAGAGAATAGATTTATTATCATCGATAAGTATGTTGATATTAAAGTCTCCTACTAATATTATTTTCGAATATTTGACTACTAACTTGTCTAGTATAGCAGTGATTTGTTTGAAAAATAACTCAATGTTGCATGAGCTACTAGGTCTATAACAGGTTATGACAGCTGTTCTACTTAAAGACAGTTCTATCGCGCAAAACTCCCCGTGTCTAGCAATACAGAACTGATGCAAATCTATAGGTACAGATTTAAGGTTATTATTATTATAGCATTGACAGTACAAAATATATATCCCTCTCTCTCAACAGTGGCGTTTCGTAAAAAGCGTGAGAAAAATCTTATTGTTCAAAACACGCAAGTAGAATATCTGCAAAGGGGGATTTTTCAACAGAGCCATCAGTACATGAGATTTGAAGAGTTCTACTTTAGGTGATTTCGATCGTAGAACATTACAACCAATAATTTTTCACTTTCAAACTAATAATGATAGAGATATTCCAACGACGATGGTAGTATCATTTATTTATCCTACCCCACGGTTTTGGGATGACATCATTCGTAAACGGATGTATTGCTGGCAAACTTAGCCAAGTTCATCTTCATATTCGCAATAGGCTTTATTTTTCATTGCGCAGAATTTTAAAATTTTATCTAGAGCTTTCATGGAAAATGAATAAGGCACTCCTACCTGTATTTTGTCTGATTTGCCATATCAAACTGACGAATATTATCATTGTATGCAAAAACAAATGAATTTTATTTGAAATTTTCTTCAATAACTACTCGTCGTTTTCATAAATTTCATTAATTTTCCTTGTAACCCTCCAAATTTTTGAAAATGCGAGTTCTGAGTTTTTATTCAAAATTACTGGAAGTTATCACTTTTTGCTGATTCGTTTAGGGTGTGAGTAATGTTCAACAAATGATTAATCACAATAAGTGACTATTAAACCAAATAGGACTAGAGTTGACTTGCCTAGTTTAGGAGTGTGCCAGGCTGTGAAAGACAGAACCGAAGAGAAAGATAAACTATAAATTGATATCTAGCTTGTGTAGGAAGGCATAATAAATATGCAGAAATGATAACATATAACAACAACTTTATGCCCTTTTCAAAAATATCACAATAGGCTAAAGACTATAAAATTGAGTAGCTCAATACTATAAAAATTGAGTAGCTGAAAGCTATAAGAATTGAGTAGCTGAAGGCTGGAAAATTCAAAATATTCGTTTCTTTTGACTTCAGACAGAAATATTTCCACATAGCTTGATTGGAAGGGCCCATATCTGTGGTGACTTTAACGATATTGAATCCAATAGATGAACATATGTTTATAATTTCTAAAGTGTTTTACCAAAGATTCCCTCTTCACTTTCTCCCATGTTAAATGATATGAAATGAGTTAATTCCATCCACTTGAAACTCCACCTAACATGACAGCCAAAACATGAGTAGCTATTTCTGTCCCTTTTTCTAACGTTTTCCTTCCCATATTAGTGCAAGTAGCTACACAGTACTGTTCTCCAGGTTCTATAACTATTTCATCCAATAATATGCAGTCTGAAAATTTTTCAATTTTTATCTTCAAATAATGAAGTATTTCATGTAATATGCCTGGAGAAAATTGAATGTGACTTATTTTACGATTCAACGTTTTTATAAGGAGTAACGCATAATTTAGTTTTAATAAGGTTTCATTTCCAGAAGTACCACAGGCGAATCTAATAACTAATGCTTCCTCCACAGTCTCAGGTCACCAACTTTTTCCATTTCGGATTCTATTTTAATTTGTAAGTTGATCGGAGTTAAAACCAAATTTTCCGTAAACGTTCAACTTTGTTTGCAAATTTTCATTTCTGATTTGAACTCGTTCTACTCTTTGTTCCAAAAAAAGGGTCTAAAAGATTTTTTTCTTGTATGAAAACTTTATACAGGACCAATTTTAACTTCAACTCGTCGTTTTCTTTCAAAACATTAGAAAATGCATCTTTCTCCATGCAGAGAAAATTTTCAAATTATCTAGTACCAAGTTATTCAGTCTTTCCAATCGTTCTTGAAAAAGGAATAGCATCAGTTTTCAACTTCTTTGCGACATAACACTCAAAATTTTCTTCATTGGGTTGTACGTTTATGAAAAATATTATTTAAACTCTGAATAATCTTGTATACATTCAGTCGAGTTTTTCTCGATCGGAGGAAACTCTTCTGCCCAAAAGTTTTACCAATTCAATATACTTATATTACTCTTGACCTATCATTTTAATTCACCTGACAAATTCGTGCTTTTGATGTTATATTCCACGCGGCTTTCTCCAGGTAAATGATATAAATCATTGGAATTGCTCTTACAATTCTGTAACGAACACATTGCGGTATATTATCTATTTCGTTTCGGAAGCTTCAGTTGACAAATAATATTCGATTTTGAAAGATACCGTCACAGTTACTCGGGTTACGTGTACCTCAAAACATATTTATACATATTCCCGTCCCTGACGATACGCCCTTGTGTTCATTCGTCCTCACAATGTAGACATATCCTAAAACGCGTTTTTTTCGATGTCCTGTCAAAGAGTGTCCCGACTCTAATATACGATGTAATGTCATATTGCATACAGGGACTCTATTACTGACATACTTTAATTATCATAACTAGGGTATAGTACAGAGTCATCAAATTCCTCGCGTCGCTGTCGGACAACGGCAGAGTCTTCAATTATTCTCGAATTAATTTTATTCAACTCCGATTCAGAAAAAAGAAAGGAAAAAAGATGAATACTTCAATAATTTCTATTTATTATCTTATTATTTAAAATGGAATGTTCATACGTGAGAAATGTCGCATCTTCAGATATAGCCCGTTGGAAAATTCTGGGATTATTCCAGATAATTTCAAATTATGCCTAATTGTTATTGTTAAAATTGTCATATCCGTCAACCGATTGCACCCCTATGCGCAACCTTCGGAAGTCTTCGAGAGACTTGTGTGAGCTAGAGAAGACGCAGCTCTTACCTATTAACGTGTGATGCCATGCACGAGACCGGTGAATCGGTGGATCGAACCCACGACCTCACGCATGCGAGGCGAACGCACTACCAGCCGACCACCATGGCCCATACACTAATACACTAGATGAAATCTCTGTGTTCTCTCAACGGGAAACAGCGAGGAGCCTCCAACACATTTATTTTTTTTCAATATCTCCAATTTTTCATGATAACTTATGATACAGCATTGAACAGGTAAAATCTGGTTCTATTCGATCCAATGTATCGCTTATGAGAAAAAATAAAGTAGATGATGGTGGACGGAAGACGAAACGTCGGATAGCAAATCTGAAAGCACCATTATGTAGCAGGGAAAAAGTGGCAATGTGGAAAAGCAATTTATTTACGAATCCTTCGATAAATAAAGCCAGAAAAAAATAAAAACCATTTTTTGAAATTTCTGTTTTTCGGATATTTCCGGATATACTTGGAATTTTAGAACTTTCTCAACGGCATATTGTTAGTCAGGTAAATGTGCAACTTTGCCCCAATTAGACCATGTTCGGATCTCTCATAGTTTCCGAGATCCCAATGGTGAGGATCGAATTTGAAACACCCTGTATATCTGTTCAGGTATATGGAGTGCTCATGAAAAATTAAATGTTTATTTTTCAGACAGTTTCAATATTTGTACCCCTTATATATTACAGCCCCCATGAGGGGGAACATTTGCTAAACATTGTTTGCAATGGATGTGACCACTTTTCAGTTTGAACACTTTATGCAACTTTGCCTAGTGGGAATGATAGCAGAAACTGAGTCTAGGCGCACTTCAAAATATTGTTGGTTGCCCGTTAAAAAAAAACAACAATATTCTCATTTTCATGGCACACTAAATTCCGCTAGCTGCAATAAACGCGACATTGAAACCTCGCGAATTTTTCGGTGGTCAAGCAAATCCTCCGCCGACAGCCGCCCCACTCGCCCAGCATCACCTTCAGCAGGATCTTCTGCACTCCTGCAGGCCGGGTCCGCGACCAGCACCGTTGACTGTTGACTTCTTCGTCGCCACTTTCAGTTTCGTTGGCGGGTCAGAGCTAGCCGGCTGTTTCGCTGATTCGCCGCCCGCGCACACCGCGATCTCGACGCGCCACTTTCTTTTGTTTCGTCGGGATTTTCAATTTTTTTTGTTTTGAACGTGCGCTCGATTTCGGGTCGGGAAATTGCAGGGATCGGGATCTCCGACTTGTCGAATTGGCTGTGATCGTTTAGGATATCTGTCGACTGGTTTTCACGTGCGTGGATTTATTGGTTGTCATGGAGAGAGGAGCTGCATTTAGCGGATACTGAGGTAAAGATTGGCGAATGGAAGTTTCTTTAATTTCAGAAAGGAAAAACGATAGAAAAGTTCATAATAAAAACTGCAGAAAGTTCTTTAATAATACTGCAAATAACTGAAGATGAATTTATTTCATCCCCAGCGCTGTCAATTTGAGAAAAAGGCCCAATCTCCAAGTGCCAAACTATTCAAATTCTATGAAAGATACAATAAGAGGTAAAATGACAAACGTGAAAGTTGCCAACATGTTTGATGAAACGGGCTTTAAAGAAATCTACCGAGTGACAACGAGATCACTTTCGGGCTGCCATTTTTTATTGTTTCACCCTATAAAACGAAACTTGGCAGAGTTAATATTCGAACTGAATGTCATTTGACTCATGTAACGACAAATTTCTACAATCTCTGGTTCCCCTGGAAATGACCTTAACTTTCGAAATTTGAAAGGGACATCCTGTATATTGTTTGTTATTAGGATTCGTTAAATCATTCTACATCCGAATTCATAATTTTCCAATTGATTTCGACATAAATTATATTTTTAAATCAAAAATCAATTTTCAATCTAGAAAGCCATGACCATCCTAAAATTTCTCTACGTCGACTCTCTATTTTCAGAAAAATCCAAAAATATTATCATCTCTGTTAGTTAGCCTAGAGAAATGTGCTGAAAATTTGTGTGAATACTTTTTTTGTATCAATTCAAAAAACTTGAATGTAACCATATCACTTTCATAACACTATTAAATGCATTATTTCAAGACGAATTCAAAAATGTATAACACCATCTTTCATTCCAACTTACTTTTATTTCACTATTAATTTAAATTTTTCCGAATCTCGGCCGAATCTCGAAGTCATAGTTTTTTTAATTATACAACTTCACAGCCTTTCTCTAGGCTAACAAAACAGAGATATTCTTTTTAGATTTTTCTGTAAATTGAGAGTCTTTGAAGAAATTTTAGGATGGTTATGGCACGAAGGGGAAACATCTGGCTAAAATGTGTACAAGACTTGAAATATGGAAAAAACTGAAAGACTAAAACCGATGACTGAAAGACTCAAACCGATGACTGAAAGACTCAAGCCGATGCCTCAAAGACTCAAACCGATGACTCAATGACTCAAACCGACAACTGAAGCGAAGATTTAATGACTGAAAATTGACTTCTAGTTGTACGAGATTTAAAGGAGATTTTTTCCCCCTCGTCATGGCACCCTAGATTGAAAATAAAAATTTGATTTAAAAATATAATTTATATTTACAACAAAACAAACAATATACAGGGTGTCCCATTTAAATATCGAAAGTTTAGGTCATTTCGAGGGAAACCGGAAGTTGTATAAATTTGTCATTACACCAGTCAATTGACATTTAGTTCGAATAATAACTGTGCCAAGTTTCGTTAAACTAGGTGAAAAAATAAAAAATCAATTCACACTAAAAATGAAATATTCAAGAAAAAATTTGTAACGCAAATAAACTTCAGTTCAAATATTTTTTGGGTACTTTAGACTCATTTGAATTCATTTTGGTGTATTGAGGCTCTCCATAAATGTCCTAGATACAGGGGATCTCTAAAGTTATTAAAAAATGTGACAGAAATCTCTTCTTCCCTATAAAAAATATATATCAGTCCTACCCCTTGAAAGGCTGAGAGTGAAACTGAGTTCCAAATGTTTTTCTCAAAACTAGGTAAATATAAAAACTTCAACTTTGGAGATAACATAGGTACATTCGTAATGAGATAAGTATGGGAATTTTTTTCAGTATCACCATTTTATTATAAGGGGGTGAAAACAATAAACATAATTTTCTTTGAACAATAGGTATAAAAGTTTATTCGTAAAAATGAATAATAACAATAATAATATTTATAAAATGAAACTGAGATAAAACATATCAAAGATGCGATTAAGTGCCCTCCTGCTCATAGAAAAGTACATATGCTCTTCCGCTCACCATAGATTCTGATGAAATCGGGGAAACATGAGAATCGTTGCCACTTGCCTGTATGTGGATGCTTACAATAAGCAGTGTAGTGTCCGTTATGGGAAGTTACAAGGGGCTTCATTTTCTGCTGTTTAGTTGCTCCTATCTAATCCTTTTAGAGGAAAATCAATAGTGACATTTAATTCTCCTCGAAATCTGTTTGAGAAAACCTTTTTAAGTGGATTACCAAAATTTTTGGAAACTAATGAATCAATAGAGATTTTGTGCATTTCCGTCTGTCTTTGCAAATCGAACATGTCGGTTTCTCATCACCTTCTATAGTTTTTTCCTTAGTGAATGAATCTAAACATTGCGAGAGACTAAGTTGCCCTGTTCTTTGTGAAATTGGAAGGAAAATGTGCGTTTCAATGTAGATTTCAGCTGTCCAACAAATTTATCAAATATCTTGGAGTTGTCCATTCTCAAGTATCTCAACCATGACTCACTGGCATTTTCACTGTTGCTTAAACTCTCGACATTCTCAGGCAAAATGAGTTTGGGCTCATCCGTTACTCTATTCACGTCTTCATGAAGTCTTTCCAGCAGGTAACGTAAAAATTCCTGAGCATCTTGCTGGGCATAATTGATGAAACATGGTTCAAAACTTTGGATTCGACTTTTTAAAGAAACTGTATCAACCACTCGTTTCAACGAATATTCTGACCATAGTTCCTTGATCACTTCCGCAAAAGTTTGGATTAATAGTAATTTTCCTAACAAGTGCAGAAAGTGATGCTTTCCCGCACGAGACTGCCGTTAACCCGAACGACGCGGAGCGGAGTTCGGGTAAGCAGTCGAGTGCGGGAAAGACACTTTCCGCATGAGTTAGGAACAATACTTTTTCTACAAGCGTAGGAAACAAATTCAATTTTTCAATTATTTATTCATGCAAATGGAAACAACTAACAAGAGTAACATTTTCTATCCACTAATTATTCGTAATATTTATTGTAAATGTACAATTTGATGCATTATGTAAATTAATAGCGGAAACCAGCATATTTTTTTAAGATGGCTGATTTCCTGAAGAAGAAGGTAACTCGGGCAATACATTATCGAAAGAAATCGAATGTGCAGGCACAGGCATCAAATCGTCGCCGATCGATTTAGACGTGGATGGTTCTAAAATGCACCCGGAAGACGATGTAGTGTTCAAATTGAGAATTTTGTTGGACATTTCTTTTTTTCGATTGGTGGAGTCTTCTAAATACCCCTCTGCAACTGAAGTCGATTTCCATCCTCCTAGGCGTTTGATATTAGTTATACCTACACCACAGTCAGCAAGTAAAGTGGCTGAGGAACGCCTGAAGCTGTGACCAGTGTAAAGCTCTGGATTTTGAAGGCGCAGATATACTGCTATTTCAGAGGGTATCTTTCCTATGGTATTGATTCCTACACATTGCACAGTACATTTTCCACTTTTGTAATACAAGAATAAACGACGGTGAGGAGTCTCTTTTGGACGTAAATGTACATAATTTCTGTATACGTTCAAAAAATAACCATAATTTGCTTCTTCAGATATCACGAAGGATCTAGAGGAATGATTTTTGGAATCCTTGATATTACCAATTATCAGGTTTTCTTTGTGGTCTATGTCGTCAATGGTGAGTTTTGTCAGCTCTTCTCGTCTGCAAGCACCAGCTAATCCAAAAATTGCTACTAACTTAATCATGAGGTATATGTCATCGGGTGCTTCAGTCATAAATTTTGAAACGTCTTCTTGAGTGAAGATTTTGGCCTTTTTCGGTCGAAAACCGACATTCTGTCTTTTAATGAATGCAATTATTTTGTAAAATTTGCTAATATCCAAATTTTGCTTTACTTTGAATACACTCTTCAACATTGAATATCTTGCCCATAAAGTGTTCGGCTTCCATGTTTTAGATATTTCTAGAAAATAAGCCAAGAATACTTCTTCTTTATTTGGTGTTTTCACTTTCTTATTGTTGCACCATTCAATAAAACTCGTGTATTGATTCTCATACCTTTGTTTAGATTTCGTTGGCAATAACTCTAAGTTCGCATCTGTAGCTGCTTGCACGATTTCTTGTGGAAGTTCTTCATCAGATGAATAATCCATTGTGGCAATTTCACTGAATCGAAAATTTTATATAAGTAACGCTTTGTCTGTCACTCTGACAATTACAAACAAATTTGTGTATTGATCGGCATGACAACATCAATTGTTACCTACTCGTTATCAGATCAATCAAAGCCTATATATAGGGTGACTTTCATAACAATACATTTTTATTTATCAACATTAGTATTGCAACAAAAAAGCTTGAACTTTCATATTTTGTCACCCACCACTTATATTTTACGAGGATATCATATAAATGTTTTTCCCGCACTAGTGTGGGAAAAAATTTCCCGCACTAGTGTGGGAAAACTTTTCCCGCACAACTGTGGGAAAATGACACTTTCCAAACTGAATTGCGTGCGGGTAGAGGGTGAATCACGCACGCTTGTAGGAAAAGATCTTTTCATATCAGAGAAACTGGTGTTCATATCCCTAGTGTAGGAGTTCTTCTTTAAATACTCCAGCAACCATTCAGTATTTGACAAACACTAGATAACACTGTTCATAAAGCAAGTATTACCAATGTTTTTCAACCCTTTAATACCGAGTGTTCTTGTGAAAACTTGTATACGGGCTTGAATTTTGTGAATGAAAAATGTCACTCAGAATTCCTCTTGTATTTCTTCACTTTTTCAGCCTCATGTTCTTTTCTGAACTGGTAGATGTATGGGACACAAGCTGGTTCTATTACCATTAAAATCTCAAGAGTTTGCTGTTGTCATATTAGAAATTCACCTTATTTCATTAGATTCCATCAAATTATGCTGGTGATACTTGAATTTGGGAAAATATCAGAAAAAAAAGGCTGAATAAAGATAATGTCTTTATAGGGCATATCACTCATAATTTACAAGGAGGATTGTCGTCATGCAATTTTTCCCTTCAATTTAGCAGCACCCTGTATATGTATTAGGTACCTGTTGAACCACATCTGGCATCTAGGTTTCGAGGTTCCAAAATATGTACCAATGTCACAACCTACCACATAACATATTTTGTAATTTTTTATTCTTGATAAGTATCATATATAAATCTTCCTCATCTAGAAAGATTCTACTAATGTTCTAGGTTCGGTAGGTTCTAGCATGTATGTGAAATAGTATGATGAAATTGTAATTTATTGATAAATCGATTCTCACATCAACATCTCAAATATCTGCCAATAATTATGTCTACGCATAGCAGACACAAAAGCTTGTTTCATGTTTCAATGACATGAAATCTCTAAAGATTCTGAAATCAACACTTCTTTACACAAATCTGTTGTTATATCGCGAAGGTTTTTTTTCCAGATTTATTATGACACAAAATTCTTAAAACTGTTGCCAGTGGGAATTATTAAAAATCAACTTGATTCAGTTATCATACGTTCTTTTTATCAGAAGTTCAATTATCATTGAAGACAATATTTTCGGTCACAAACCTGGATCTTTAGGCAGCTGTACAGTCTTACTATCAAAAACTTCATCAGCATCAGCTTCGATAAAAGTTACAGTTTCTTCAACTTCAACTGAACTTGATGTCGATGACTCCATATTATCATCATAATTTTTTACAGAAGCCTCCGAAGTAGAATCAATGGGTGCTTTAAAAAACTGAGTTATTTTCTTATTGATATCACCTCCTCCCGTTTACGTTTCTTAATTAGATTTTGGTTACCAGAACGTTTCCTGTTCATGTTTCTTTCTTGTGTTTAATCTCAATTCTAGCGTACCTATTCATGAGAATGCAATTGAAATCGTAGAAAACAACCTGTATACCAAGTCAACGTTGAATCTGATGATGTTATCATTATTGGCAAAACGCGCGTCAAGTAAAACTGGCTCTGTAAGGTTTTTGATTGGTTTCCTATGTTATTCAACAAACTCTTAATTATAGTAGTTTTTCCTCTGAACCTTGATCATAAATTTCTTGAATATGCAAAAAGAAAATAAATAAATGTGTCTCCGTTCTCACAAATCAGCTACCGGTTTTTTCGAGCGACATACTCAGTGAACACTTATATAATGATCTAGTTGAACTTGTAATATATATAGGATATCGATTATATAAACAAATCGAACGGTCAGTTTTTATCGAATGATTCGACATATATCAGCTTGTACTGAAACTTAATAAATGTCAGTAAATAACGGATTATAGATGCAATAGTAATTCTTGACCTCACTCGAAAGAGAAATATTTCTCTGGAGTTAAAAAGTCAGTTTTTGATTCACTATCCTGACTTCGATACTCACCGCCACTTCAATTCGTTCTTCATTACTGATATTGAGACCATTTTTGTTTTTTGTTTTCTTGTAATTTTTTTATTGAGATCACCAAACTTTCTGCGGTGTTCCAGTGAAGTGAGTGAGCTTGTAAGCTCAGCATCACCGGCGAGACGAATGGTTCTTTTTTTTTGGATATGATCTTAAAGTTTCAGTGTGTGTTTAGGTGCTGTACTGAACAGTACTCTAGGACAGGTCGGATCTGTGCCTTATGAATCATGATCATGTTGAATGAATAATCGAAGAGTTCTGTGCAATTTTTACTAAAACATTCGAACGATTAGGAAAAGAGTTCACAAATAGAATATTTTAATATTAGAAAAAACATTTCAAATATTTACTATAAGGTGGGACTTCTGAATCAGTATTAACAATAAGTTTGAGTGATTTCTTTTTTTATTCATCTAATCCTTCAAAACCCAAAGAAAACTAGTGACGTCTTCTACGATAAGTTCGTCACCAGTTACCACTATAAAAGTAGTTCACATCCGTTCTTTTATAATTACATTTAAAATTTCAATAATTTGGTTATAACCGTTCAAAATACATGGAGGAGGACTGTTGTATATCACTGTATATTGTGGAACTGGCTTTGGTGCTTGCCTCATGGTCCAAGTCATTTCGTGGATTTCAAAATTTTGTTCAAAACATCCAAGCCTTCAACATAATATTCAGGTTTGTATTCTTCAGGATGTCGCCAATCATTGATGTCATCAATTTTCGCAATTCCAGTTAGAACTAGAAGCTTCTGGTAACCCCCGGTATCAGCAAAGCGCATGTCTGGATCTATCCTGAAAAAAAAACAAGTATCATTATACTGCTGAAGTCACACAAAAAATGTAGTCAAAACATTTTTCAGTCAATATTGTTTTGTAGATTAATATTGAAATATCATTCAGTGGAAGCTTTGAGAGGGTGGATCATCGTAATGTTGCCCCCGGAATTGGCCAGAAGAATTACAGAGCCTCACCTGAAACAGTGACCTGTGTAGCTCTTATACATGTCTTTTCCAAGCCATTTTGCAATCAAGCTTGGAATTTCTCCTATTTAATTCATCCCCATATGTTGTTTAATACATTTTCCTCTCGAATATTCGAATATAAGAATAATCTGTTACTTTTCGTATGAGGCGGCCGTAGTGATCTATACTTGCGGTATATTTCAATATAATCAGAATTTGAAACAGTGGACGTTTTTGCGCAACAGGTCTTCGTTTGAGGTATTTTAACAATGAATATAGATCCAGCATGTTCAATGACATCAGTAGTTATATGTAATAATTCTTCACCGCGACAAGCATCGCTGATATAGTTGTAGTCAAACATATAAGATAAATAAAAAAAGGCGCAAAAAATGGTCGATTATCACGAAATTGATTCCCATGCCGCCGACCAGGGTCGGACTAGTACATATGCCACTAAATATTGTGATGCGTGCAGATTAATCAAGTTAATTTAACAAAAGCACTGTAACTTTTGTATTCAGAATAATCCATTTTATTATTATTAGTATCCTTAGATTAGGTGAACAACTGCCCCGTCGAAATCTAATTTGCTAATAGCTGCGCGTACCGCATACAGCTGTGATTTCTATTATAACTACGCCCGACCCTGCATGGAAAAAAACATACCTAATTGCTGTGCGGACCTTTACATCTTCCGCGCTAAACGTTAAGTGGGGGCGATAGGTGGAATAATTTGAATGAATGTAGAGATGTCAATAATTTTATTTATTAATTTATTGCAATTTTTGTCAAATAAACTGTATTTGGTTATTGACAAAATAGGAATTAATTTCCTGGTAATTTCCTGAACTTATGTAAGTATTGATATTGACTCGCACTGAATTTAGCCAATATTCTCATGTGATTACCATATAAGGTGTGATCCTATGCATTTTTGGCAGAAATATATACTTTTTAATTGATAACTTGCTTAATATTTTTGAAGGAAATGTGAGGACTAGCACAATATGTGCTTATACAGGATATGATTCTTAAGGTGGACCGGTCCGTTCATTGATTTCTCACATTGCAAGGAAAATAATGTCTATAGATGAACATGTAAAAGACAACAATTCGTTTTCGAAATGCAGGGCGTTAAAGTTGAAAATTAATATTGAATTTACTTTTATTTCTGGAGGATCACAAAATACCCAAGAGCAGATGATTAAAAATATGATTATACGAAACAGAATGCCAGTGTCCAATATTGATTATATTCCCAAATTTGATTTTAGGATATGAGAGAACATTCAATTTTATGCAAGAAATAAATGAATGGTCCAGTGGAAAAACGATGAGATTCCACTTTATAAAAAGTTGAGAAAAGCGAAATCTAATGGGAGTGTCATCGTTTTTACACTGTGCTGCCTACTTTCGATCGCAGTTTTTTATAGAATGTCATTGTTTGTTCCCAGTAAGGTTTGGTATGTTGACATACCATACTGAGAGCTTCCATCAGAAAAATTCACGCAAGGTGCAATTCTTGGTGGTGCAATTGACTGTAATAATACTACTAATTTTTCATCTGAAGATGTGCTTTTCCGACAAAATATTCATGTACGGCGTTCCTTACGTTGGTAGATTATGAAATAATAATCTCTTAGAACCTACTGCCGTACAAAAATAATGGGACTGGAGGCCAGGAAAAGTTTTCAATTTCGGAAAATTAAAAAAAAAATCCTGGATTCCGGTCCCATTATTTTTGAACGGCAGTAGGTTCTAGGAGGTTATTCTTTTATAATCTACCAACGTGAGGGATGCCGTACAGAAATATTTTGTCGGAAAAGCACATCTTCAGATGAAAAATTAGTATTATTATTACAGTCATTTGCACCACCAAGAATTGACGGCATAGTGACTAAAGTTATTTTTTCATATAGCAGCATCGTTCTGAATATGTTTCATGCTGGGTCAAATGACCCCCCAAAATTGTTATATGGGCTTGTAGTCTATTATTTACCCATGGCGAATTTACCTATAATGCACTAGCTATTTCAAACTCTTGCACCACTTGCCCCCAACATTATGTGGCACTTTCCAGGAAGAGGTGGAAAAGATAAGACCATTTTTTGCGCCTTTTTTTATTTATCTTATATGTTTGACGGCAACTATACCCAAAATTGGGTAAATTTTCCATTGAAGATGATGACCGATCGGGAAGGCCAGTTTCTGTGTCAGTCCCCGAAAATATCGATGCAGTTCATGACATGATTTTAACAGACCGTCGAATTGGGCTAAAACTGATATCTGAAGCACTGAATATTTCATACGGCCGTGTTCATCATATAGTTCACGTCAATTTGGACATGAGAAAAATTGCTGCAAAATGGATCCCCAAATGTGTGAATGTTGACCAAAAGCGTGCAAGGGTAGTAGCATCGCGTTCGATCTGTGCTCGATTTGAAAACGATGTAGACTTCTTAAACCGAATTGTTACTATGGATGAGACTTGGGTACATTTCTATGATCCAGAAACGAAGCAATAATCGATGGAATGGCGACACTCCGGTTCTACAAGACCTAAGAAGTTTCGTGTCCAAAAATCTGCTGGAAAAGTTCTTGCTTCAGTTTTTTGGGATTGCCATGGAGTAATCATGATTGATTTTTTGGAAAAGGGTAGAACAATAACTGGAGATTACTATTCGACATTACTGACCACTCTACGGGAAAAAATTAAAGAGAAAAGATGCGGAAAGCTATCCAAAGGTGTTTTGTTTTTGCAGGACAACGCCCCTGCACACAAATCCCATGTTGCCATGCAAAAAATTCGTGATTCAGGGTTTGAATTACTAGAACACCCTCCTTATTAAAGATTTGGCTCCGTCAGACTATCGTCTCTTTCCTCAACTGAAAAAAAGTTTAAAAGGTCGTAAATTTTCTTTCAACGTGAAGGTAAGAAAAGGATGTCTTGTTTGCATAGCAAGAAGAAACATTTTTTTGAAAGGTCTAGAGACGTTGCAGGTCCGCTGTAATAAATGTATTCAATTAAGAGGAGAATATGTTGAGTAATAAAATATTTTGACATTGAAATTTTGTTTGGTTCTATAATAGGCTAAGAATTTTTCAATATATCCTCGTATAATAGTCACTCCAGAAAGAAACAGTCTGCAGGAATACAAAATGTTTATACGCATTCTCAACCAAAAATTCAGTTTTTTCAAATCGGGGGCCATGTATTGTATATACATTACATAGGTAGCGACATCAAATGAAAAATCAATTATTCATTCAAGAAAACACCCCTTTTACTTTTGGTCCAACAGCGTTCGAATCTTTTGATTTCGTAGATATCTCTCGTGGTTGATGTGTTGAAAACCCCTGTATAGTGAAAGTCTGCAGAACATACAGCACAGTGAATATGGTGGTTTGTTTGTCGACGAATTTGTGGATTCATTCAATTATTTAACTTCCTTTACTGCCAACACAAAAATTAATGAGAGGACGATTATTTCGTTATCAACTAGTATTAGACCAAGCTGTTGATAAAAATAAGAAGCTTTTTTCGCTCAAAATGAAAGACGCGAACGGCTTATACCACATTTTATGAGATTTTTCGTAAATGTAAACCCCGGTTTTCGCCCCTGCAAAATCACTTTGTGGAATTTTTTTACCGAGAAGTAGTGAAAAAAAATTACAACTATCTTGTTTTTTTGCGAATTTCTCAAAAAGTATTGAAGGAATCGTTTTACAGTCGATAGAACTTTTCTAGAGAATTATTATAACTACAAAATGGTTTTCTATACGACCAAATCGCTGCATTTTTCACTGAGAAAATCTGGGAAAACCTCGAAAAAGAGACCACTTATCAAATATTCATAATATTTATAAATCTGCAACTGGACAAACAATATTGCGGAAACTGATAACATGTAGTTCAACTGTGCGCAAGATGGTTTCTGTCCAATAAGTTTTTGCACCATCGCGATATGAACAATTTAACGACAAATTTTTCTAAATGCGCCGATTCAAGGGAAATCATTCATTCAAATTCTGTAAACTGCATTTGGAAGTACAGATCAATATCTACAAATTTTATATTTTGTATTTTCACCTGAGAGGTGGGAAATGTGTTAAAAATGTCACTGAAAGTTACTCTAAATGCTACAAAGTGCACCACAAGTCGACCACACTCAACTCGAGTTAACTTTTGTGCGACTTCGGGTGACTTCAGACGCACTTTGAAGCGTTTTGATCAACATTCACTGACATTTTCAACACATGTTCTACCTCTCAGGTGAAAATCCAAGATATGAAAATCTTAGATATTGATCACTTCCAGATGCCGTTTACAGAATTTGGATGAGACGATTTCCCTTAACTACACATCGGATAGAAAACATCATGTGCACAGTTGAACCACATATGAAGATGTATTGAAAAATTCGCCTATTATAGAACCAAACAAAATTTCAATGTCAAAATATTTTATTACTCAACATTTTCTCCTCTTAATTGGATACATTTATTACAGCGAGCCTGCAACGTCTCTAGATCTTTCAAAAAAAAAAATTTCTTCTTGCTCTGCCAGACCTCCACAGCTTTTATTACCTCCTCGTTGGAACAAAATTTACGACCTTTTAAACTTTTTTTCAGTTGAGGAAAGAGATGATAGTTGGACGGAGCCAAATCTGATGAATAAGGGGGCTGTTCTAGTAATTCAAACCCTAAATCATGATTTATTTGCATGGCAACATGATATTTGTGTGAAGGGGCGTTGTCCTGCAAAAACAAAACACCTTTGGATAGCTTTCCGCGTCTTTTCTCTTTAATTTTTTCCCGTAGAGTGGTCAGTAGTGTCGAATAGTAATCTTCAGTCATTGTTCTACCCTTATACAAAAATCAATCATGATTACTCCATGGCAATTCCAAAAAACTGAAGCAAGAACTTTTCCAGCAGATTTTCGGACACGAAACTTCTTAGGTCTTGGAGAACCGGAGTGTCGCCATTCCATCGATTGTTGCTTTGTTTCTGGATCGTAGAAATGTACCCAAGTCTCATCCATAGTAACAACTCAGTTTAAGAAGTCTACATCGTTTTCAGATCGAACGCGATGCTACTACCCTTGCACGCTTATGGTCAACATTCAAACATTTGGGGATCCATTTAGCAGCAATTCCTCTCATGTCCAAATTGACGTGAACTATGTGATGAACGCGTTCGTATGAAATATTCAGTTCTTCAGATATCTGTTTTAGCCCAATTCGACGGTCTCTTAAAATATTGATCACCAAGGGTATTAAGCTTATCTTCGTAAATCTGCTTACCTTTTAACCCTTTCAAATACAGGTACTTGATGATGACTCGATACTCCAATTTTTCGATTTTCACAATTTCGGTGGACATATTTTTTCTTTTCATTCATTGCGTAACTCTGGTTTACTTTTTTGACGTCAAACTTTACACTGACACTTCTAATAAGTTATTGTTCGTTGCTATGGTAACGCAATATTTTGTTTATGTAGGGAACTGGTCTAGGCTAACTAGATATCAATACATCCTCGTATTATCTATCAGTTTCCGCAATATTATTCGTCCAGCTTCAGATTTATAATAGTTTAACGAACGATCTTATAAAAATAGCATAGGGCTATTTGCGTCTTTCATTTTGTGGGGGGAAAACCTCTATAGCTTGGTCTAGATTGTCACAAATTCAAAAATTTTAGCTGCATTGCAAAATGTGGAATTTCCGGTAACAGAGTGGGATTTTCCTTTATTACTTATTTTCGAAGCATCTCGATAAAAAAAACTGTTACTCGATTCGAATTAGAAAACCCTATGCGAACAGGACATTTTCAGGACACCGTGTTAGATACAAATGGGTTTAGAATCCTGACATTTTCCAATAATGTAATAATATGCATTCCTTCTGTACGAAAGTTAGTCCGAAAAATGTACTTACTGATCTCCTATGAACAGGGCTCTTTTTGGATCCGTAACCCCAAATTTATTGTTTATGAATTCAGAAAAATAAGGAGAGGGTTTTCCTAATAAAATTGGTTTTCTTCCACTGAAATCCTCCAACATACCATTGATGTGTTCATTACCTGAAATAATGAAGTCATTTCGAGAAAAACGAATAATACAAATGAAACATTATCCCATAAAAACGAACACGTTCTCAAACTGAAGAGGAACTAACAATTCGAAATTGTGGAAAACTACCCAAACAAAAACATTTTTTTTTATATGGAGCTATTCTAAAAGCCTTTGTAACACGATAAATATCGAACATTCAACATTTTTATTTTATGGAATAACTCATTTTGTTTCTTGACCAACAAACTGTCACGGAACAGTATTCACGTATGACATTCAATAATTCTTGCGAAACTATGACAATCCTTCGAAACAAAATGATAATCGCGGATATCTTGATGTTGCGGAAAAATAAATTCTTGCTAAACTAATGAATAGAAAGGGTAAGTGAACCGTGTACCCTAGATTCTGGTGTGCCGCAGTGGTCTATTTTGGGACACCTCCTCTTCATTTTGTACTCAGCAGACTAAGGAAAGTACTGACATCCTGTCAATCACACTTTTATGCTGTCGATACACAACTGTATCTGAGTTTTGATGCTAACGAGTCACAAAATTCTGTAACTAACATTAATACTGATATCCAAAATCTTCTCTCATTTTCGCAAAAAAAATTGTTTGAGCATGAATGTCCCCAAATCAATCATTTTCGGGAGTGACAATAATGGACAAATGGTTAGGGGCACCACACCAATCATGGTCCAGGGAAAAACCTTAGAACTCCAAAGCAAAGTAATGGGGTTGGGTTTTGTTTTGAACCAAAAACTGAAATCCAGCTTACATGTAAACAATTTTTTAAAAGAACTTATTGTGCACTGAGAAGAATATTCATAAATCTTGATAGTTTGAGTACAGAGCTCAGAAATCTCCTTTGAGACTCGTTAGTTTCATCCTACTTGAATTACGGTCATGTCGTCTATGAACCTTGTTTGGACCAGATCTATAGTAAAAAAAACAAGAAGGTGTAAAATTGCTGCATGAGGTTCTTTTTCAAGAGACCACGTTTCAGTGAAGATCAAATCTTTGAAATGGTTGCAAATGGAGAAGGAAGCATCACTTCCACAAAATCATTAGCACTTCTGTGCATGGCTATTTAAAAATATGCCCGAGACAACGATCCCCCATTCATAAACGAGAACTAAGATACAATCAACCTTCAAGAAGTCTTTTTCAAGAAGCCTTTTTCTTACGCAGCTCCCTCGCTCTCTAACTCAATTCCAAATAACATTAAAGAGAAAAAGCTAGTAGTACTTGAGACTCTTTACAAAAAGTACTGCTTGAAATGCAGTAGGTACCAAATATTTTGATATTCGATATTGCAATTTTGAACTCTGAAAAAAAAAAGGAAAAAGGAAAAAAAATGTGTTAACCAAGACTCTTCATTCTTGCATGTTTTTTCTCTCAGTTATTCTTGTATATTCATTTTCCCTTAGTTAAGAATATACTGCAATAATTTCCGGTTCATCGTCGGTCTCCCAAAGATTTCTGTTTTCTTCACATAAATCTCTCAAGCCGGAGATTCCGTCTGCTCGCTAGGTGGAGCGGCCAAGAAATCGCTTCATCGCGTGAACCAGAGTTGACCAAACAGCGGAGTGTGTAATGGTTTGGACTGGGAAAAGATGGCTTCAGTGCTGTCTGTGTTGACCTACCCTTGTACTGATGAGAGGCAACAACTTCGAAACTAGTCTGAAGGTGGTCACCCTGTCCAAATCAAAACATAATTTTGCTGGTTGGTCACAGAGGCACTTGCAATTGCATCCTCTGATCTTGAGGAACGTTGCACATGTATCTGTTAGATTTAATTCAATACCCGTCGTGGTCTTAGCCAGGGGTGTAGTTGTTTTCTGACAGGTACTTGCCAAAATAAGCCTACTTAGTAGGTGTATATGGGAGTAAAGGGTTCATCATCGGTCGGCAACGACTGTTCACTACTAAACGATCTCCTAAAGATTTCTGTTTAAATTCAGGTTGAGCGTAACAGCAGTCACTGACTGAACTCCGCCTTGAATAAAGACACTTTATCATTATTATTATAATCGTGGCATATTTCAGTAATCAGTAAAAATGAGGATTCTTAAATATTTACTGATATATCATTAAAAAAAGTAAATTTTGTCACAGTTTTGATATATGATAATTTATGTATGACATGTTTGACTCAACAGCATGAAACTCAACAAAAAACATCACAATTTCTTTTTTTTATCGGACCTTTTGGCTCAAAAACTGAATATTTCACATCCTTCCCAACGTGGGACATATTGAACTGTACGTGTAATATTTTGAAAATTGAAGAATCTTACCAATTAGTGGCCCCATTGGTCCTATGGGTGCTTCTCTGTCCTTTGCTACTACTATAAACAAGCAATCGTTCCTCTTCAAATAGGTTAATACCTTTTGGAGTTTGATGTAAGTCAGATTAAGGTCCCATGAAAATATTACTGCCCCGATATCTTCGTCGTCTGCAATATGACTTATGATATTGGTTAGCGACTCTTCAATAACTTGGGGCTACAAAAAAATGTCTCTGTATCAGATTTTATCCTCATGAACTTAAGCAGTAGTGATAATTTCGTGGGCGAGAAGAAAATAGCTACTGCCGCCTTTGACCGTTGGATAATATCTGGAAAATCCTTGGCAAAGCTCCTACAAGAATGAAGTGAAGTTGATAAGTTTTAGATTTGATGCTGTATAATCCTTATCTAGGATTGCCTATTGTTGTAGTTATGTCATCAATCTGACATATATAATTCAACGGTTTCAAAGAGCAGTAGATTCTCAACCCAATACCCGCCATAATTGAAAAAACAAGAAAATTTGGGTGAAAAGGTATTTCAGCTTCTTATTTTAAGTTATTGTAATGTATTTCAATATTTTTTTTTTGCTTATATATCAACGTATCAATGTTTAGATATAAATTACTGTCCTATTATTGGGACATAGGCGAGATATATAGGTGTTGCTACAAACTGAAAGACTGTATTCTCAATGTTATTTTTCTGATTTATCTGTAGAACTAAATATTATGAACAACTGACTTATTGGGTGTGGAAATTTTCAAAACATTTATCGTGCAGGGGAACATCACACCGAGTACAGATTCTTGTAGATTTTTTCCCACATCATCTCTGTTTCAGTATGGGGTTTATCAGATGGTTACTCTTATCAAAACGCACTCCTGAGCTCACTTTTCCAATAACACTTTTTTATTTTTGAGGACCCGGTCTAGTGCGAATAGATTTTGTTTTCCACAAATACGCAAGAACAATATTTCGTCGTGTATCTAGAACTGAAATTGGTTCATCTGGTTCTAACCCAGAAGAATATGGTATAATCTCCAAGTATTCACTACACACATATCCAAAAATTGTGTAAATAATGGCCACCACCATTTTTTTTTATCGAATTCTAGTTCTTTATGATGAAGTTTGTTTATCTAGTAAATCAACTCCTCCCATGTTTATTTTATTCACTGAAGAAACGGAGTCGGTATAACAATTTGTTGCTTCTCTTTTCTCGAAAAGCGTTTACCGTTTCCCAGTGGTACAACATCGCTTGAATTCGAAGCCATGGTAACAGTTTTGTTGTCGTTCCAACGAACCACAAGTATTCCATTTTTTTATCAAACCGTTTCTCGAAATATCCTCTGTCTTTTTTCTTTTCCATTTTCTTGCATGACACAACAGGACATAGGCATAGACAGGCATAGACACCAAACATATCCAAACTTTATTGGTTTTCCATGGATATACATTTTGTCAGAATGTCTTCCATCATCTCATCTATGGGGAATTGGCTGTGGACTACATCATATTCAATAAAATTCGTTCATAGGATATCAAAATATTTTCGAAAATTGAAAAATTTATCATTTCTGTCTAGCTTACTATTGTCATTCAGATGAAAGTTCCTCTTTAATTCTCGAAATCTCCTTCTTGTTATTGAATTGAAAACAATCTCCACACCAGCATTGCTCCCAATACATGTTTTCTTCAGGTAATTTGTGTTATCCGGAGTACAATAAAATACCAATAAATTTTTTTAGATCTTCTAAACTCAAAGTGAAATTTACGGTATTTTTCTGTTGTGCGTAAAGTTCACATTTGAGCTAATACAAGAACAAAGAAATATTTGAGCTAATACTAAAACGAAATTTCTTCAGAAAGCATACTTTCAAATTTCCGAACTACTGAATATTCTTCAAGTATTTCGGCAATGTTTTCAAACTTGCCTTTGGACGAGGTAATATTAGAGTAGGTTGTAAAAACATTTTCCAATTTTATTTCCTGGAATAATTTTTCTTTACTGCCAAAGAATTGTTTTTTTAATTTCACTACTCTTTTATTAGTTAAGGTGGAATTTTTTCGATGATACCGCCTCTTGATCATCATCACTGTTCTCTTTTTTCTGTGGTGCAAATAATTCCAAAGTGCATGCTACTTCACCATTATTGTTCAGTCAATGTCCATCTGAAAGATTATTACACATAACCTCTAAATCTGTCAGTTCATCCGGATTGGGTGGTGTTATAGCAACATTCACATGCCTAAAATCTTCTTCATGGTCAACAAAAAAATCATCATTTCATGTGAGCTCGGTGGTAATAGGAACCGTTTTGAACTCATCTCTGAAAATTTCAATTTATGGGTACTTATAAAATGACCCGAAAAAGGACGTAAAATTTAGGGATGAATAAAAATCACCTGAAAATCTTTGAACGGAAAATTTCTTGACTAGTGTAAAACCAACACCACTCAACATCTTATTATCGAAAGTTTATTATTTCAAAGTTTTTTTAAACACTCAGTGACAATAACTAGCGATACCTGCACTTTTACGTGAGAGTTCATGAATTCTGGAGTGGATATTATGATGACAGAAGCAATAATAACGGTTACTGTCATAATTTTCATAGAATACTTGATTTATGTAACAACTGGAATGGTTACATTTCAGTTAGTTGTTGCCAACTTCAAGAAAAAAATATTGAAGGTGCGTCCCAAAAAAGGGAAGTTGGCTCTAATTAGGATTTAATGAAGAATACTTCTGTCAGGCAAATCGATTTTGGACTCATAAATGAAATATTTGTAAACTGTTATAATCTTATTGTTATATTTACTCACTGGATCTGGAGCAATTTTGAAGTTTTCTTTCCGGAGTTCTTCCTTAGCTTTCGTTCCAAGGACAAACAGTTTTTTGTTAAAATTTATCTTTTTCAAATATGAGATGACAGACGCTATGGGGTTAACTACATCGTCTATTTCTGCATCGAAACCTTCGCTGATTAGTTTCTTACATAGTTCTTCACAGTTGGCTATCGGATTGTTTGTGACGTAGCTCACTTTTTTCTCCCGCTGTTTCAAGGACTCGATACACTCGACGGAAGTGGGGAACGTTTTGCCCGCTAGCCATAAAACACCTGAAACAAAATTCATTGTATAAAGAATGTCCCACTATAGATCGTTATGGAACTGACTGCAGTATAAACACTCTGGTAGTCACCAGGCCCTGACCACTTTCATTTGACGATCACCACATATGTTATAAACCTGTGGTAGAAGTCCATTGTATCTCGAAGTGGAGTGGTATAGTTATACAGCAAGAAAACACAAAGTCGTCTCTACAATTTAATTCACCAACTGGATAGTGTAATGGTGTACGGCAACCCAGTCAACACAGAACGGTCTCAGAGATAGTAGTGGGATTCACATTCATGTATCAGATCACACCAGTGAATCGCAAAGTGACTTCCATTATTATCGCATAAATGTCTATTCGGTGCCCCGTTGATCATGTCGAGACATCAAAATGTGATGCAAAATGTTACTCGAAATTAGCCCAATGTGACATTCCATTTATACTTCGGAAATTAATGCACATTGAGACCCTTTCGATGCAACAATGTGAAATTGAATGGACTGGGGTACTTATTTAAAAATGTGCTTCACTTTCTGATTCTCCTGAGTATCAAGAATAAAACATATCTCAACAAGTTTCAAAAATAATAGAAATTATACCTCAATATAATTATTCTTATTGATGAATTACGGTTCATATGGAATAGGAATGCTAGAAAACAAATGCGTGAGTGGATTCTGTAGGATATACATTTCACAAACAAAAAAAAATTATCAAACTCTGTCTAATGAAAAAAACAAACAAACAATAGAAATGTCGAAAAATCTATAATTCAATATTCAACTCCAATCCTCTTATAGAATACTTATTTAAAGAATGGCGTCAACCAAATACAAGTTATACTTCACTCTCGACTCGACAAACAACTCTGGCCATTTTTTGTCGTGATGGTGATGTCATGCTCAATTTTGTTACCGACCTAATAGACGACGAAAGTGATGACGTCACAAATGTCATTCTTGTCAAAAAGTGATTCCAAACAAACCTCCGTCGAATTTAATCAGCATGTCCGATATTGTTTCCGTTAAAGTTTTTCAACTTTTTTTCTTGAGAAAACAAAATCCAAACAACCGAACACAAACTTAAAACCAAAGCAGCAAATAATCAACAAAGAATGTCACCTAAAATTCTTTGTTTGAAATCAGTTTTTGACAAGGATGACATTTGTGACGACACACTTTCCTCGTCTATTCCTTCTTTACCTACAAAATCGCAATGAAACCAAAATTCATGTTAATGTGATTTGCAATTTTCTTCACATTATGTGCCTCGAAGCGACACTAACGAGAAGAAAATTGTGAACAATTCATAACATTTGGCATCACTAAGTGGTAACAGTGATGTCTAAATGCAACTCATTTTGTTACCACATTAATCAAGAAAGCAACATCTCCTAGATGTTTGTGTTAACTGGGAAGGACTATCAATCAGCTAACCATAGTATATTAAGGACATGTTTCGAACCCACACAGGCTCATCATCAGCTTATCAATAATTCTACAATAAAAGGAAATCCAATATAACTTAATGTAACAAAGTACGTTAGAATTACTTACATGGAGAGGAGAAAATTGATGCAATAAAATATATAAAAGAATTATATGTTGTGCGTTGCCACATATTACCTATACTAGGTTAACATATTCAGGAGAATATAAAACTTATTATAATAAGGAAAAAATTTTTGTTTTTCCGAACGGAGAAAGGGGCGGCTGTTAAGCCTTAGAGCCCTTTTTCTTCCGAAAGGAAGAAAAATTATTGGTAATGTTTGGGGCCACATGAGGCGGAAAAATGAAATTAATAAGGAACGTGCTCATTACACTAATCACGCACAGAGAAAGAACAAAAGGCCACCAAGGACCTTTGGCCTTGGTCTTGGAAGGGATTCATGTTTTAAAGAGAAACATTCTCCAGAGGAGTCATGTATTGATTCAATTGCAGTCGCAGATGATTCCACTACTGACTTTATGAACATCCTGTTCATATTTTCAATGAAATCAACATGCCATACCCATGACAGGTTTTATGTCAGAAAATTATTTTCAAAATTTCACCGCACAGGAAATAGTCCAACAATTCCTCATTACAGTGTGAAATTGCTTCTGAAGAGTATGTTTTCCAATTCTTCCGACCTCCCTGATGATCTTAGAAGAGCGAAATAGATTTTTGTCGACCAAAATGTAGTGGAGGCCTAGCGAAAGAGATGCAATTCACGCATCAATGGAATGAGCGATTTTCTGTGAGTGATACTTCTGAATATCATTCTACCTTATCTCATTCATAAATAAGAATCTCCAATGGAAACTGGACATTTGATAAATAATCAACTATCTGAATGAAAATGCAAATTTTTACTTTCATATTTTTTCTCCCAATTAATATATGGTCTTTCTCAATATCTATCAGATGTAGTTCAATGTCCAGCGTGGCTTTAGCAGGGGAAGTAGTTGTTTTCTGTTAGATATTACAAAAAAGTAACTTCAATTTTATCGTAGGGTTTTTCCATTTCCAGTGGAGTCATGTATTGATTCAATTTTCTATTGAGAATGTTTCTCTTTAAAACAGATATAGATAGTTTGAATAACAAATTGGGATTTCTAACGAAATATTGAATTGTCCTTTAAATTAAAATATCTGATAAAATTGTGCGGAATCAACTCTTCTAGAAATATCTAACGTTTCTGATCAGCAGCAACATGGAACATCTTCGGGCAATTATGTTGGAAGTAATTGTTATAACTTTACTATCAAATTATTATTCCAATAAATGAAATTGTTTTATGATGAATAATCAATTAATAATTGACTCTTAAAAATTAATTCTTCAAAAAGTAACATTTCATGTTCATTTTGTGAATTATTTTGTCAGTGAAAAATGTAAACATTTACGCATCGATGGAGATGCAGAAATGTCAAGTTTTTTTGACAGTTGTACAAAAAGGCATTTTTCATGATAAAAAAATAGAGTTGTCTCACCAAAATATATCCGCGTATCACCAGACTGACAAGAAAATGCAAAAAAAACTACAGTAGAACGATTATTTTTGTTTCTTTCTTCATGAACAAATTCTATTTATATTTTTGACGAAATATTTTTTAAAGAAATAACGTTTGCAGATGGCACTATATAAGGAAAATGTGAAATTTTTTTTTGGTAAATACAAAAATTCCAAAAATTTGGGAGTACCTAAAAAATATGCAAAACATATTTTAATATTAATTTAGAAAATTTGAGGAACATTAACCAGTGGAGAAGGATTTGAAACATGCGTGAATTTAAAAGAAAAATATTGTAATGTTTTCTATTTACCAAATTTAATATGATACGCATCGTTAGAGTATTCAAATATAAATGATACTTTTACTATCTTTGAGAAGTGATAAATAACTTCTTTTATTTTTTTGGCTGATATTTACTGTTTTTAAATTAAACGGTACTACTTAAAATTATATTATTAAAAGAATATTCAATATAAAAAGATATGAAATTGATTTAAATTTTTTTTAAATCTTCTCTTTTTTGGCCTAAAACTAGTTTCATCGACCCGTGTATAGCACACAAAACACTCCATAATATTATTTGACGCTTAAAAAAAACTTTTATTCAGAGAAAATAACTCGGTTTTCAGAGAAAAGAACACCGAATGACGTTTTGAATATTAAAAAGTCGAGTAGTGTGCATGCTGTATTACGACGGCGTACTAGTGCCACTGCAGAAATAAAAATTCTCTCAATTGACACATTTATTCTGTCAATTGACACATTTAATCTGTCAATTGACTCATTTAATCTGTCAATTGACACATTTAATCTGTCAATTGACACATTTAATCTGTCAATTGACACCTTTAATCTGTCAATTGACAAATTTAATCTGTCAATTGACACATTTAATCTGTCAATTGACACATTTGATCTGTCAATTGACACTTTTAATCTGTCAATTGACACGTTCAATCTGTCAATTGACACATTTAATCTGTCAATTGACATATTTATAATCTGTCAATTGACACATTCAATCTGCCAATTGACACATTTAATCTGTCAAAAAAAATTTGGATTTGAGGTTGTGATTTTTTTGAATAGCCCTTGGCACACTCTTTGATAATTCTAGAAAGATTTGTATTCTTCACTTCTTTTTATAGGACCCCCAGTTTAGGCTGTGCGCGTTTCCGCGGATTTTTGAAAAAGAAAAAAAATGGAAAGAAAAATTCAAAAAAAGGAAAATATGGTACTTTAGAGGAACGTTTTTAACTTTTTTTCGGTAGAGGGGGTGGGTGGGCCAAAAAAAATTGGATTCAATGGGAGGAAATGATTTTTTAAAAAAATTTTAATTAGCCGGGTGCACACCCTTGGATCATTCTAAAAATATTTCTAAAAATCACTTTTTTTGATGCGACCCTCCGTTTAGGATGTGCGCGTTCCCGCGGATTTCCTAAAAAATTAAACAACAAAAAACAAAATAAAAAACTAGGTCAGCCAGCAGTTAGCGCATATCTATTCACTAGTCATGTTCAAACTACCCACTCCGTAGTGGTCGTGCTGGTAGAGCATTCGCCTCTCAAGTATTGGGTCTTGGGTTCGATTCCTAGCATGGTCATCGGTCTCGTGCACGGCATTACACGTTAAAAGGTGAGGGTGGCGTCTTCCCTAGCTTGCACAAATGCAACAAGTTGACGGAAATTAATTTTCATCATGGAAATGATCTAATCACCTCATATTAAATGTGTCAATTGACAGATAAAATTTGTCAATTGATAGATTATAAATGTGTCAATTGACAGATTAAATGTGTCAATTGACAGATTAAATGTGTCAATTGACAGATTAAATGTGTCAATTGACAGTTTAAATGTGTCAATTGACAGATTAAATGTGTCAATTGACAGATTTTTTTATTTTTGCTGTGGCACTAGTACGCCATCGTACTGTATAATGAATACTATACTAGAGTATATTAGTTTACGATGAGCAGGGTACAGCGTCATGCGCGATAAATTGGAGGGTGAAACATCCAATGGCGGAGCTTCTAAAATTTTATAAGGGTTCAATTAGTTCAATGTCGAATAAAATATTAAATTTAAGGTTAAGTCCAGTCATAGAGAGTACCTAATACGATTATTTCGCACAACTGGTAGAAAGTTACGAATTTGATACTTGAAAAACTAAAAACAGTACCTATACGACTACATCTACTAAAAATGTTGCTTCCCAACGACTTTGAAACAAGAATACAATTATCAGGAAGTATATTCATTGATTGTCTTTGTTTTTTGGGGATTTGAGGTCTTAAATTGCAGAATTCTCTATTTCTTTGAAGCCAACATTTCATCAATTGATTTTGACGCAAAGTTGGCTATGAAGAAATAGAGTATTTTTTAATTCAAGACCTTATATCCCCAAAAACCAAAATCAGTCATCATAACAAAGGTAGTAAAACTTACACAAAATATTTTATGTCATACTAGTTCATTATTGTGTTTTTATTGATTAGTTACCAACTATATAATGTCGTACTTTATACCCGTGCGGGCATAAAGTTCACTTTATGGCCCACGCGGGCAAAAAGAGAAATATTTTTTTGTTAAACTCATTTAATAACCTTTATTAATGAAATTACAAACGGAATATAGTAATATATGTAAATATTCGATGAACATTATTTTGACGAATTAACATAAAATTGGCAGTTCTGAAAAGATCCGGTGATAGTTAAGCTTCTCTAGACTTTTTTGGAAACAGCTTTTCAGTTGCTTTCTTTGCTTTTTTAATGATTTCGTCAGAAATTCCAAAATCTTCATTAATTTTGACTTCTAACTTTAACACATATGAAAATTATTGTGATTCTATGACATTTACGTTTGTCAACATTCACCTAGCAACGATAGTGTCTACAATGATAAAATGGCAATGTTATTATATTCAAACCGGATTTTTTAAAATACTGATTTGTATCGAGATTGGATTGCAATAACGAAGTAGTATGACATAAAGTTATGTATGTACCGCGGGTATACCCTTGGGCGACCTACAAACCCTCAGGCCAGAGGCCCTCGGGTTCGTCAAACGTCGCCCTCAGTGCATAAACATCTACTTATATCCTTGGTACATAAATAACTATAATAATTCAACAGTAAGAATTAACATTTTTATCAACTCATAATATTTAATGACAAATATAGGTAAATGATGAATAATTGTTGATATGTCGTGGATGATGAGATTCGCGTACACTTTCGTCTATGAAATTACGATATTTTTCTCATTTTTCGCTAGTTAGCGGATACTACTTTGTCGGACAACTGTATCAGAATATTCAAAGATCAATTTGAACTGTAACAAAAAAAAATAGATATGTGGTAATCAATAAACAATACCCTGACGGAAATCCTATTTTCAGCCGACACGTCGGACTGGAAAAACGCTGCCAAAAATTTGTCGGACAATATGATCCTTCAATTTCACCAATTTTTGTTAAACAATCCTGTAAAAATTAGCTTTGTAGTAATTTATGTTCAATACCCCAGTATTTTGGCATGTTTGGGTTGTCGGACTCGACAATAGCAGACAAATTTTTGTCGGACAAGGTTACTCTCGTTATTTGAAACAAATTTCCACCCTCTTTGATAAAAAGAAAAATTGTGGTAATACATTTACAATACCCCGGCAAATCACCATGTTTCGCAGTTTTCCGAACGAAAAAGCGGTCGAATCGGGGAAAATGGCAGACGAAAGGGTTGTCGGACTCGTCAAGGACAGGTGCCTCACGAAGTATCAGATATGTGGTAATCATCAAATGAAAGGGACTATATTCAAAGTTCCTTACCATGTATGAATAATGCTTATTTCAACAATTGTTTTCTATGAGCTAGAATAAATGAAGTGTTACTAGCGTAAAATTAACTACCGAATTATAAGATAATTCCTAATCCAAAATCATACAAACTATCTCAATCATCTTGTGCTAACAATGCTGTCTCCTTTAATGACATAAGACAGTCATTAGAAACAAAGGATATAAACTAACAACGAGAAATATGAAATGATCATTAATAATCTGCGTGGAAAACATTTCCTCGTTATCTCTCGTAAAGAACAATGGGTTTCCAACCTCATCTAGTCTTAATTTCAGTAATTGTTCTTTTCAAAAGCTTTTATTTAACTTGCTTTGTGTGTTTGTTAGATGGGTGCAAATCTTGCAAGCTGAATTCGAACCACTTCCTCTCGTCCTATGGAATCGAAATTTCACATTTGGATTCAGTTCTAATGACAATACATTGATGTCGAAATTTCCCCCCCTGCCCCCCCCCCCCCAAGGCTAGGAGAACGCGTAGGGTTTCGGAAGTTCTCTTGATGAATTTAGTTGTCAAAAATTGAAGCAAAAAAAAAATTAGGTAGGAGAAGCTCGTCCCTCTCTTTTCTCGAAAAATGTTGGAAAACTCACGGAATTGAAATCGGAGAAATCTGTAAAGATAGTGAAAAATATCTGACCTCCGAATATCATGGTTTAAAGAAGGAAATTGTCTACCCCTGCCACCCGAAAGCTAGATAGAGAATGCGTAGGGTTTCGAAAGTATCCTAGATGGATTTGGACATCAAAAATTAAAATTATAACCTCGTAGGCGTATTCATTCACTGAAGAATTCAGTATATTGTTGACAACCCTGTATTCCGTATTATGGAAAAATATTTCTGCGACTTTTAGGAATGCTCACTCGCACAACGATATTGAATACAAAAATCACAACATTCATCATTTGGCGGCCTCTAGCGCCGAATCTAGTCATACGATCGAGTTGGGCCAAGGGAGACCTTTACTCAAAATGCCTCCAGCTACAACATATAAAAAATCCAGCCATTTTCACCGAAATACCTTTTCCCATAAGATGTGAGCGTGGTCCTTTAAATGATATAAAAGCTTGTAGCGAAAATAAATCTTGAGGTAATTTTAAATTCAATTTACAATAGGAAATACATATATAGATACTTCTCCCGACGAGCTTTTATATCATTCAAAATTTTATAATATAACAAAATGATTTATTTTCTTCTCTCTATTTTTTGCGGATGACTTGAAAATTATCAACACACCAACTTCGCATGACTACGTGATCCAGTCAGACATTGATAAAGTCGAATCCTGGAGTATCAGATTTAAACTTCCGGTCAATGTGAATAAATGTGCAGTACTACACATGGGCTCTGATAATCCAGAACAACCAGTTTATTTTAACCTTACGGCTCTCCCCAATGTCGAGTCACAAGTGGACCTAGGAATAACTATGACGCGAGATATGTCGTGGTCCTGCCACGTCAATAAAATAGTGAAGCGTGCAAACAGTATTTAATGAGAAAGTCTTTTCTGAGCCCTAACCCGAAGCTCCTGTGCACCCTGTATAAGTCCTACATCCGCCCCCTGCTTGAATTTGCAGCACCTGTATGGTCCCCCAAGCTGGTTCGCGATATCAAACTCATCGAGGGCGTACAACGTCGCTGTACCAAACTTGCTAGTGGACTAAATAACTTGAATTACAAGGACCGTTTGACCCACCTGAACATCCCTACTCATTACTGGAGGCGTATCCGAGGTGACCTTATTGAAATATTTAAAATAGTTACTATGCGGTATGGAATCGACATGACACCTCTGTTCACGCTTAACACCAGCGACCGGCTACGCGGTCACAAGTTCAAATAACCCGACAGAGGTTTAACAAATGTGTAAGACAACACGTACTGTTTAACAGAAGTTTTCATCTGTGGAACAACCTGCCTCCAAACATTGTCGAATCTGCCACTGTGAACACCTTCAAGAACCGACTAGACAGCTACTACGAAGACAACCCAACCATTGTTCCAGAATATTTTATTTTCAACTGATTGGCTTTCCATTACTTAATTTTCATTATTTAATTTTATATTTTTTTTGTTTTTTTTCCTTTCTTCAAATTACTGGCTGATACTGTCACCATTAACAAATATGCAATTAAGAGTTTATTAGTTAATACTTCTACTCTTGTAACATACTAAATAAATAAATAAATAAATTAATTAATTTTAAACAATTCTGGTGAAAAATCGGTGTTGTAGGTTTTTTCGGGGTTTCCTTCTGCTGAAGACTAAAAGCGCCACAAAATTCATTTATTCATCCCGTAGCGCTGAGGCAAATACCAATAAAAACAGTTTCCTATGAGCGAAGCCATCCTTTTGGATAGATATTGCAAGTGTTCATTTGGGAGGTTATTGTTATTATTATTTGCAAAAAGCGTACTCACCATCCATGTCTGATAAGACATGATCAAACGACTTAAAGAAATTTGTTTGCTCCTCTTTGGAAACATCTGCCAAATTTTTTAGTTTCATGTCTGAGATTCACTGCGTTAATAATTAATGATATCAAAATGAGCCATATTATCTGTACAATATTATGTTTGGATAAGATTAGATTATAGCAGTTTTCTCAAACAGAAGGTCTCGGTAATAATTTTGGTCCATGGTTATTCACAATGAATAACGTCATCGTTACTACTGCCAATGAAAGAAATGTTGAATGTAGAATTGGTGTGGTTATTACTGAATTTTATAAAATGCCATCAAAAATACATTAGCGTGCAGATTTCAGGTAATACAAAAACATTTTTTAATGAAATGCCCAGTACTTATATTATTAAATTTCTGAAATGATCTTTTCTACTGTTTTCAAAAATATACCATATTTAAACTCTATCTTATGCCGTTTTTGAATTATTGAACGTCGAATAACTCAGACTAATTGCCACTATGAAAGTAACATTTTTCAAGTAAGCTATGAAAACTATAATCAATATTTTGGTTTCATTGAAAATATGAACAGGATGTTCATAAAGTCAGTTGTGGAATCATCTGCGACTGAAAGTTGGAATTTAGTCGCTGTTTTCCATCGTACAAGATAACCTCTCTTGGAAGGGATTCATGTTTTAAAGAGAAACATTCTCAATTGAAAATTGAATTAATACATGACTCCTCTGGAAATGGAAAAATTAAAGTTACTTTTTTGTAATATCTAACAGAAAACAACTACTTCCCCGGCTAAAGCCACGCTGGACATTGAACTACATCTGATAGATATTGAGAAAGACCCTATATAACTTGAGAGAAAAAAAATCTGAAAGTGAAAATTTGCATTTTCGTTCAGATAGTTGATTATTTATTAAATGTCCAGTTTCCATTGGAGATTCTTATCTATGAATGAGATAAGGGAGAATGTTATTCAGAAGTATCACTCACAGAAAATCGCTCATTTCATTGACGCGTGGATTGCATCAAAGTTTCACCGCACAAGAAATAGTCCAAAAATTCCTCATTACAGTGTGACATTGCTTCTGAAGAGTATGTTTTTCCAATTCTTCCGAACTCCCTGATGATCTTAGAAGAGTGAAATTGATTTTTGTCGACCAAAATGTATTGGAGGCCTAGCAATCCACGCGTCAATGAAATGAGAGCGATTTTCTGTGAGTGATACTTCTGAATAACATTCTCGCTTATCTCATTCATAGATAAGAATCTTCAATGGAAACTGGACATTTAATAAATAATCAACTATCTGAACGAAAATGCAAATTTTCAGTTTCAGATTTTTTCTCTCAAGTTATATAGGGTCTTTCTCAATATCTATCAGATGTAGTTCAATGTCCAGCGTGGCTTTTGCCGGGGAAATAGTTGTTTTCTGTTAGATATTACAAAAAAGTAACTTCAATTTTATCGTAGGGTTTTTCCATTTCCAGAGGAGTCATGTATTGATTCAATTTTCAATTGAGAATGTTTCTTTTTAAAATATAATCAATATGTTCTGTGACATTTCTTTCACGGAATGATCAGAAAAGTCATAAGAGAGCATGCATGTAAACTGAGTTGCAAATGCGTGGTTTATAGCCAATTACCGAATAATCTTTCTTGTCGTCTTCTATAGGTAGGTACCGGGACGGTTCGATGACTACGCGAGGATACTCATATATGCTGGTTCACTGATATTCTCAATGACTATGATTATATTGGTTGCTTTGACTCGATTAAAATTCCGCTTAATTATAAAGAAACCCAATTGGCTTTGGTTATTTTCAAATTTATTGGCTAGGAAAAGTCATGTGTGAAAATAAGATAAACATATAATAATAATAATACTAAATAATTTGTCTATATTCATATTGTCAAATATTTAGCAATACATTGAATTATGATAAATTAAATTAAAAATATGAAACGGCGGAATTCAGTCACCCTTATCTGCTCTTCCATCCAACCCATAAACAACATCATAACGTATGTTCATAGCATTCAAAACAGAAATATGTAAAAATATAACTCATTCTAGTGATTCTTACCAAGTACATGACTTTTTTATCGAACAAATATTTGTTACAAACAGAATGTAATAAATGTAATTGCAGAGAAAAGGAAAAAATTATTCATATAGTCATTCAAGTTGACTCAGCAAATGAACTTCATGTTCATAAGAAATTAGCAGAAAATATATTAACAAATAATAACCTGAAACACCAGAAGAATATAAGTAATAACAAATATGTATATGTACAGGGTGTCCGGTAAACCTTGTACAATACTGAAACTGATGATAGACCAGGTCATAACTGTTCAGAATATCGGAATCTCACCTCAGTAAAAATATCACCGTTTTCGAGATAATGGGTATTTTAAGAATTTCTGGAAAATCGCTACCTAACCTTGGATTTTTGAGTGCCATGTTTACAAATTGGGACCAATCCAAATCTCCTTGCTGCTGAAGATTACTGATGAGTGATGCTTCTAGACGTACAGAACAGTTTCTCAGAAAGTGGAAACATTTTTCAAGAAATGAGGGTAAAATGACAGATTTGAGTTTCATCAATTTTTTTTCAAAAAGTTTGACATTATTATCTGAAAGAAACATTACCAATTGGAAGTAGACATTCATTTCAAAAAAATGTTCATTTTGTCCAGACACTACCATGATATAAAACAAACTATAATTATTTTTGGAAGAAGTGATTTCCATTTAATTAGGCGATGTTTTAATCTAGGCTTCAATCAACTTTCATTCAAGAAAAGAAGGAAACTACCCACACACCACAGCATCTTCAGGAGCTAAAAGTAAGCTTTTA
Organism: Chrysolina oricalcia; assembly: GCA_944452925.2. NCBI lineage: Eukaryota > Metazoa > Arthropoda > Insecta > Coleoptera > Chrysomelidae > Chrysolina > Chrysolina oricalcia. Next base: position 11,510,991 of record OX101818.2, on the reverse strand, counting down.
AGATTTTAAGATTGTGACGTAGTTTTGGTGTTTGGGTATTTTATTTTTTTCTTTTATTGTATTCACACGGTTCCAAAATATTCATTTATTTGATCAACTTTTTTACTTACGCCCAAAAATTATTTTATTTAGATTTTATCAAGATAAAATGTGGAAATAATCATTAATAATAAAGAAAGGACTACTTGGTAGCATTAAATGGTATGTCAATAAAATTTACCTTTCATTTAATGAAATGTCGATTATCCGACATGGCACCGATTAATACGAATTCTTGTGATAAATGTCGCAATTGTCCAACATCCAGATTCCAACGAAGTGTCAGAGACTGACAGATATACAGGGTGTAACCAAATATGTTCAAACATTTTTAAGAGATGAATCCTTGTCGAAAATTAAAAACTTTTTTTTGAACAACTTGTGACTTCTGTAGTAGTTTTTTGAAATTATTCCACTTGTTTCATTCAGTGGTATTTGTTTCTTTGTATATACGTTTCTTTGTATATACGTTATACTCCCCGAGAATATGCGCATATGCACTACATTTATGGTGAATGTGGAGGTAGTGCTACTGCTGCAGCAGCGCTTTATGCAGAACTAAATCCGATTGCACAGTGCCGCTCATAGATTCGCTGATTTGGGGGATATAACCTATAACGCATTTGAAAAGGTTCTTGAAAATATGTCGTCTATGCGTACGAGTGGATGGAAAATGCCATTTTTGTATAATTATTCAGTGCGATGTTGAATAATCGTTATTGTGGTTTATGTTGATTAAAAAAAACGTTGAATTAGAATTTACTTACATTACATCTCATTGAATGCTTCTAAGCAGTTGATTCGTTATTACTCATAACTATTTAATCATTTCATCTTGATGGGATAAAAATAAAAGACATTACTATTACTGACAAATTCTAATGCAGTTGATTTTAGCTCAGAATATCACACTCTAATATTATCGAAATTCTACTCCTTCCAAAAATAATGATCGTATGTTTTATACCATAATAGAGCGTGGACGAAATGGGCATTCTTTTGTAATGAATATCCAGTTCCACTTGGTTATGTTTTTTCAAACAATAATGTCAAACTGTTGTTAAAAAAATTGGTGAAAGTCTAATCTATCATTTTACCCTCATTTCTTGTAAAATTGTATCGTTTTCTGAAAAACTGTTTCGTACATCTGAAAGCATCACTCATCAGTAATCTTCAGCAGCAAAGATATTTGAATTTGTCCCAATTTGTATACATGTCATTCAAAAATCCAAGGTGAGGTAGTGATTTTCCAAAAATTAAAAAAATGCTCATTATCTCGAAAACAGTGAGATTTTTACTAAGGTAACATTTCGATATTCTGAACAGTCATGACCTGGTCTATCACCAGTTTAAATATTGTACAAGTTTTACCGGACACCCTGTATATATAATTTTTTTTTTAATTGGAGGTAAAGAGATTTATTGGAGGAAACTAGGGGTAATAATTTTCAGAATAAAAAATTAGAGCATTCATTTGGTAGATAATAGAAAAAATCATAATATATTAAAGCTACCATCGAGCAACATTTTTTTCAGCGAGTTCTTGAATTTGAATTTATTCATGATTTTCATCGAGTCAGGAATGGCGTTGTAAATTTTTGTAGCATTATATGAAAATGATCGTTGATAGAGAGGTGTATGGTGCCTTGGAGCGTTGAGGCGGTACCTATTTCTAGTGTTGATTTGATTTTGTGAACACTCTCCCGGAACTGTAACTTTTCAAAAAAATGTATCGGTGATTGAGAATGAATTAAATTATGAGTCAAACATCACAAATGAAAAATCCATCTCTGCTTCATAGTCAACCATCCGGAGTCTTTAATTTTATTAGAAATGGAATTGCGTTTTCTCACTCCGTAAATTAGTCAGGCACAAGCGTTTTGCACAAGTTAGATGCGATTTTTATCATTATTTGTTAAACATGAATAATACACTATATTAGCGAAATTAAAGTGGTTCAAGACTAGGGTATCCCAGAGTATTTTTTTGTCTTGAAGTCAAGAATTTTAGAATTATTATAAATCAGTTTGAGATTGCAATAGGTCGTCCTCATGGTTTTTGTTACATGCTCAGTGAACCTCAATTCGGAGTCCAATAATAAACCCAAATTTTTTGCAGAATCGATTATTTCAAGAGGTTCCGAATCAATTACAATATTTATTTGTTCCTGTATCTGAATTGGATGGTTTTTGTTCCCAAAATTAACCAACTTGGATTTTAAAGGATTAATGATGAAGCAGTGGTGTTTTGATGCTTCTGACAAATTCTTCAAATCCTTATTGAGAACAGAACAATTGTCTTGTAAATTATTAGGACTAAAAGAATGATATATTTGCGTATCATCCGCATAAAAGTGAGATTTGCATTGTGATAAATGACTTGATAAACTAGTTGAATACACCATAAAAAGCAACGGACCTAGGATTGAACCTTGGGGAACTCCAGTACCCAGATTCAGCGGAACGGAAAACCTGTCCCAAATTTTCAAAAACTGGACGCAATTAGAAAGATAATTCTTCATCATGAGCTGTGCACTATTATAGTGTAATATTGCAAGTAAAAGTTCGTGACTAATGCGATCAAACGCCATTGAATAGTCTAATAAGACAAGCGAAACCATACGATTTTCATCAATGGCAGAAAACAAGTCGTCCGTAACCTTGAGCAGCGCGGAAGAGCAACTGTGATGGGGCCGAAAACCTGACTGATTGACCGGTAATAGTTTGTGTAATTCTAAGTACTCCCTTATTTGTGTATTCATAATTTTTTCTAAAATTTTCGACAGCATAGGTAAGATGCTGATTGGTCTCAAATCCTTCCGGTTTTTTGGACTACTAATCTTTGGAAGGGGAAGAACATGTGCATATATATACATATAATAACTAGACAATTACAATACTTGAACTTGAATATTTTTGACTTCACCGAATAAAAACGGTATTGAGCAGTTCGGGATCCGATGCCCGAGCATTACTATATGAAACAACAACTTACATGAAAAATTAAAGTAGTTCGACTGACCCGAAATATAAATGAAGTTCAACTGTCCCGAAAAATTACTGAAATTCAACTGTACTTTTTCTGGATTCTCAACATGAGCTAGACTAACTTTTCTCTCCCTAGGTTGGTACTTAGCTTCGTTACCGGGAACTGCCATTGGCTGATGCTTTCTTAGCCACGCACTTCGACAGTCACAGCGCATTGTTTTGATAGAAGATGAAACGTTTTATGTGACAACTTCAATAAACTAGACTTTTCCACATGATAGTTTGAATGGACACTCCGTACATAGTCATAATACTCGTACATCTTTCATGATACATGGATATTTCTACTAATTTGGAAAGATAATTCCCACATTTTTTTTTCCATATTCTTTCGATGCTACTATTATGACCCATCGATCAGACGATTTTCAGTAAATTAATGGCCTCCTTGATCTCCCGATCTTACCACATGCAATGTATTTGGGGATCTTTGAAATCTGAAGGTTTTAAACACCTTGAATACACGATAAGAGAAGGTGCTGCCCAAGTTCTGTGAGTTATGTTGAGGAATGTTTCAAAGGAAATGAATGGACGAACCATCTTGTGCCTTGAATGGACTGGAGGACATGTTGACATTTTATTTCGTTTCATTTATTACTGTTCATTTCATTCATTTTGTTATTTAATTTATTTTTTGAAAATTCACAAATGAAGATGTTTTCAATTTGTTGCGTACTTTTGGAATGTCACTGTATATTATGATATAATAAAGTTCTGTTGATGAGTTGATTCAGTTTTCCAAATATGACTTCACAGGTTTTTGAAGTTATTAAAAGCATTTCATTCGAATATTTATATTATGTGCCTCCATTTAGTTTTGATTTATTTGAGAAATTTTTGTTGATAATTCAGTCTATGGTAAAGTAACCAATGCTATGTTGTTTTTCATTTATTCCGTTTCCGAATTTTTCAATATTTTATTTCTCCTAGGCACCATAGACCTGTTGCTAGGTTGAGTACCATCTTTTGAAAAGCTACCTGCTTTATCCCAACGTTATCAAAATTTGATCTCGTTGAACTGATCACAGATCATGCTAAAATTTCGTGTCACGTTCGGATAAAAAGTACATACTTGAAACGAATCCAAATGAATATTGTATCTTTGCTTCATCAAATATTTTAACCCACTTACGGAAGTGATTTGATACTTTCTGGTATGATGATTGATTGTTTATTCATAAACATTCAACAACCAACAACATTTATAGCAATGATCTCATGGATTTCTTTTTTATTTCGTTTTTGACACAAAATAGGTGTACTTTCTTCCACAGTATGAACACGCACTTAGAAAGAGATTTCTTAAACTTTACCTTAGGCTGATGACGACGCTTGCAACTGGATGTGAACTTGATGAATGAGATACACTGTGATCACCTACTCTGGTATATCTCATGAATAATCTCTTGTACAACTAACAAAAAAACTCGAAAATTCTTCATTTCTATTGATGCGTAAATGTTTTATTCTTTCACCGTGAAAATAGTCTTTTTTTTACAGTGAAAAAAATTCTTTTTTTCACTTCCAACATACATTTCCGAAGATGTTCCATGTTGCTGTAGATCAGAAACGTTAGATATTCCTTGAAGTGTTGATTCCACAATTTTGTCTGATAGTTTAATTTGTTTGGAAAAAGATGAACAATTCATTATTTTGTTATAAATCTCAGTTTTGTTATTCAAACTATCTTCTATTCATGCTTTTGCAACGGAAGCAGAATTTCAGCCACCGTGACGTTTTTTGGATGTAATGTCGCCCCCTGCATTGTCCAGAAGAGTTACAGAGCTTCTCCTAAAACGGTCACCTGTGTAACTCTCATACATGTCTTTTCCAAGCCATTTTGCAATCGAGCTGGGAATGTCTCCTTTTTTATTCATCTCCAAATGTTGGATAATACATTTTTCTCTCAAATATTTCAAAAGTAATCTGCTATTTTTTGTAAGAGGCGGCCGTAGTGCTCTAAACTTGCGGTATATCTCAATATAATCAGAATTTGAAACAGTAAACGTTCTTGCGCAATAGGTCTTCGTGTCAGGTATTTTAACAATCAATATACAGTGTGTCTCACTTCTCATGGAAACACCCCGTATCTTCCGTAATAATTGAGGTTGAATGATGAAACTCTCAGGACTGATGGATATGCTCAAAATGCACCTACCACCTGAATGGGGTTGGCCTACGTGATATACACTGCCCGCCAATCGCGATGGAACAACACATTTTTACGGTAAAACATACTAGGGGGCAAAATAGGCTAGAAATTCCTTCGGATTTGTGATCTCCAACTAACCACAGATACACTTTTTCTCTGAAAAAATTTCAGTCCTGAAAAATCCGAATTTGTCTCACTTCTCATGGAAACACCCCCGTATTTTCCGTAATTTTATACGTAGAACCCTGAAATTTGCAGGATCGATAGAAACACTAAAAATGAACTCACCGCACAAAACGGGTAATCCTACATGATGTGCACTGCACGCCAGCAGCGATGGAAAAATGGGTGGTTCCTTTGCTGCTGGCATGCAGTGTATATTACGTAGATTGACCATTCCCATGCAGTGAGTTCATTTCTAGTGTATCTATCGATCCTGTAAATTTCATGGTTCTACGTAAAAAAATACGGAAGATACGGGGGTGTTTCCATGAGAAGTGAGACAAATTCGGATTTTTCAGGACTGAAATTTTTTCAGGAAAAATGTGTCTCTGTAAGTAAATAAGTAAGTTGGTGGTCCTGATCACGAATCTGTAGGAATTTTGAGCCTATTCTGCCCCCTAGTATGTTTTACTGTAAAAATGGGTTGTTCCATCGAGAGTGGCGGGCAGTGTAAATTACTTAGGCCAACCTCATTCAGGTGGTAGGTGCATTTTGAGCATTTCCATCAGTTCTGAGAGTTTCATCATTTTACCTCTATTGTTACGGAAGATACGGGGGTGTTTCCATGAGAAGTGAGACACACTGTAGATCTAGCATCTTCGATGGCATCAATAGTTATATGTAATAATTCTTCACGGCGACAAGCACCGCTGATACCCAAAATTAGAAAAACCTACAAATGAAAAATATCAAAATTACTACCAATCTTACAAAATTATGATTATATCTGTACCGTGTAAAGGAAATCTGTCATTCTTCTACAGCGTTCTGTCATCATGACAAACATAAAAGTCGAATCGACGACATACTTAGCCCAGTTTCTATGAGATTGTATTGCGTTTTAAACAGTTGCATATTTTATATTATTGTCAATCATATTTATTACATACTGGGATTACATAGAACATTACTAGAAATTGCAATTTATTAAAAATAAAATTTGTTTCTTCATTACTTTCAGCAGCTAGATTTGAACAAAGAATGTCTTCCTTACACTTTCACCTCAACGAAACAGTTTTTGGTTTTTGCACTAACATAGAAACTCGTGCAAAAACTGTTATTTCACTCTACATGTTGTCCAACTCGGCCTGACGGTCTCGTCGGGCAATTTCACGACGAGTAAACACTTACTTTTTGTACTTGTTGCATAAATAACTATAATCATTTGTTCAACGCCTAAAAATATATGTTTTCGAGAGTAGTATTCTTTTCGCAGTGGATCATGAGAAGTGGTTGAAAATGAGAGAAATCGTTTATTATGAACTTTATTATGAACTTGTTACAATTGACGCCACCACAGCTAGTAATTTTACTAAATTTATTCATATAATGTCTATGAGATTTGAATCTGTACTCCAGTACCAATTTTGAAAAATATGTTTCATTCTTTTGAAACTGAATGAGTTCACCAACTCATTTTGTAGATTTCAAAATATCATTCAGAACGTTCAAGCTTTCAACATAATATTCTGGTTTGTATTCTTCTGGATACTGCCAGTCATTGATGTCTTCGATTTTTGCTATTCCAGTTAGGACTAGAAGTTTCTGGAATCCTGCGATGTTGGCAAAACCCATATCTTGAGGTATTCTGGAAAAAAGGAGTCTGTGTAACCGAAATGCTAGCTCAATTAGTCTAAGATATATACACAGAGCATTTATTATAAAAAAAAAATGAAGAAAGTTTTTGGGAAGAAAAGAGGCAAGCCATAAGATGGAAGTTTGGCAAGGAGTCCCTCATCCTGCCTTGAAGATATCACAAATTCCACGGTCAGAATTTCACCATGGTAATGTTAATGGGTGGGGGACGCAAGCGTCAGCGACTAGGCCCCAATGAGCCTTTTTCGTTATCCCCGACATCTTCTCTCTTCCCATGGCGGATACCTGCTCGAACTTTTTCGACCTTCCTAAGAAAGTCGAAATGTCCTTCCATTGCAATGAGTGCAATAATTCTTCCTCCTCAATAGTGGCAGGTCCCAAGACATTTTATTTGAGCCTGCCATAAATACCACATTCGCACAGGAAGTGGAAAGAGTCCTTCTCTTTACCAAATTCCGCGCATAATGGGCCTGCCTCAACTCTGATGAGAGCCAGGTGCCTCCTGAGGCCGCAATGGCCGGTTTGAACTATCACCAAGAGTCGGAGTTCTTTGCGGCTCAGCTTCACTATCTTGGCCGGCCTTGCCCTCTAGGGCCTCGAAATCATCTGCTTTGACTGTCTGCAGCCGTCTATCCCTCTCCACTCTTTTCCTAATGTATCAACGGCCCACTCATTCTGGGCCGGACCTCACCTCTTCCATCCTGGTTGCCTCCAGGATGGCATACACCTCTTCTTGGAAAACTGTTGTCAGAGAACCTAGGGCACGTGCCCTTCTCTCTCCGTTTTCCAAGTGAACTCCTGCTCAGGCTTGTCCTTCCTCCAGTTGGAACCCGTCGGTAAAACAGAATCATTCTTTCTTCTTTCCACTGTCTCCTGTCTGGGATCTCTAGCGAGATCGTCCTTTTCCACCTTATTTTATATTCTGCCTGAATCACTTTGATAGCGGATAGTGGGATTTCTTTCTCCGCTACCACAGCGGTTTCGGTGTGTCCTGTGTACCCCTGAATCCCGCATTCTCAGATAGGACGCCATCGATTCCTTCTTTATATAAGTTGGAAGCGGTGGCAGACCCAGCAGGGCGTCTAGGGCTGCCGAGGGGGTCGTTCTCACGCTGGTTATTGCCCTACAAGCTGGTATTTCAAATTTTCCCAGCTTGTTGGTTGTGGTTATCTGGTCTACTCTCGGCCACCAGACCAATGCTCCATATAGGATTCTTGGTCTGATTACCGCCGTGTAGATCCAGTGCAGAATGTTAGGTTTGAGGCTCCACCATAATTTTCAATGGATAATTGCCTAAGCAAGCAGGTCACCAGACTAGGAAGGGTTTTTTCCTTTTCTTGGGGACTTCTACTTTTACAATTTTACAATTTTCTGGTTGGACGGAAATACTCGCAAAATATAATACAAGTTAAATAACTACTCCGATGCACATTTCTTGAGAACTAGCTTTGTTTGTGTACCGGAAAAATGCGTCTGATTGTACATGATAAAGAAATAGTACTCACTGATCTCCTATGAACAGCACCCTTTTCGGATTCATCAATCCAAATTTCTTACAAGTGAATTCTGCAAAATATGGCGAAGGTTTTCCTAGTACACTGTATTCATTTCCAGTAAAGTCTGTCAACATTTTGATGAAGTATTCGGGACCTGCAATAGAAAATTACAAATTGAATGAGAATGTGTACTTTGGCGCTTTGGTAAATCTTTATTGAAGACATGAAATACAGCAAACGGCGAAGTTGAAAAACTACAATGTGACACCGTAGTTTTAGTTGAAACACATAGCCTCCGCAGCTGATTACAAAACCATATTGATATCGACTAAAATTTTCGTAATAAATCGAGGAAAATAAAACTCTATTACTTGCATTTGCAATAGAAGACTAATGAGAATTCTTCTGATATCATGAGAATAATGTTGATACTACTTGGTGGAAGACAATTATTCTAATAATCAAAAGTGGACTACATAAAACATTCATCCGTTTCAACCTATGAGATTGGCAAGTCTCCATCAGAAAACAACTACTGCTCCCTACGACCGTTGAATTATATCTGTTAGATTCTTGGAAGAGTTTTTTTCAAGAAATAATTTGAAGTGCTCTTCAAATACCATAGCTGAAATTATATTCCGACTTAAATGGGGGAAATCCTATGTACCCATTTCATAGTTCTTACCACTCATCAGCGAAGGCTACTTAGTTCTCCCAATCAAATCTAAAAACTACTTAAGCTTTTGCTGGGAATTCCTAAGAGAACTACTACAGTTTGTCTCCAGCGCCATCTCTAGGTTCCAGAGAGCACTCCGACCATGCTTCTTATTAAGCCAAAATTTCATCAGATTAAAGTTGATACTACTTTGCGGAAAAAATCAATCTAATAATGGACAATGGATAATCTAACAGACAATTCACAGGTCGTAGGAAGCAGTAGTTGTTTTCTAGTGGAGACATGCCGACTACTAGTATACCAGTAGTTGATTTTGACGGGTATATCTATAGAATGGGTAAAGAGGAAAACTGGATTATGTTATCTACACCCACCGGCAAAAAAATACCAGCCACTTTAAACTGGCCCCAATTTCAAAGTTGGCTTCCTCGCGAATCGCTCCTTTGTTTTTTATGTTTCTTTTTCAAATTGCAGAATAATTCCTTAGTAACGATGCCATATCAGAAATTTTTATTCAGATTTGAATTTGAGCATATACGGGGTGAAACAATGAGACGAAGTTTTTATCAAAAATTTGAAACACCCTGTTGAGTGCAAAAACTATGGCAGCTGTTGTCAACTGTAATCTCATTGAATCCTGATCTTTTCTGAACATTCTGTTTTTTTTAATCACGACATTATCTCTGTTTTTACCGGAGATACACTTTTTGAAAGCGAACGGCTCAGAAAAAGTGTTCGCAGGCAGACATTTCTACGTGTAAATAATCAAGGCTGCACACGCGAAAACCGATTTGAGTTCAACATTGATTGATACTGACATTAACATTAAGAGCTTGTCAACGGTTTTGAAAACAAAAATGACTCTATCTGTGACGGATGTTGCTCGTATTGTGGCCTTAATTGAGGATGACCGAAGTCAACGTTATGTGTCCGATACCCTTGGTATACCTCGAACAACAGTCCAGGATGCCTGTAATCGGTATATGGTAATGGGAAACTTCAACAGGCGAGTGGGTTCCGGAAGAAAACGGAAGACGAGTGCAATTGACGACCGCTTTATTATCCTGAATACTTTACGAAATCGTAGAACTACAGCTGCTCAGAATCAACATCTTCTACAAACCGTGCGTAGAATTGAAGTAAGTGAGAGCACAATCCAACGAAGACTTGAAGAAAACAACCTGCAATGGACTAACTAAAGTTCTTTTCGCGGATGAGTCGCGATTTTGCCTGCGATCGCCTGATGGTCGGGAGCGAGTTTGGAGACGTCGAAATGAAAGATTTGTGGACTGTACAATTTCAGAACGCGTAAGTTTCAATGGGGGTCTGTGATGGTATGGGCGGTAATTTCGAGGGACGCCCGTACATATTTAATCTTGGTTGAAAACGGCGCCTTAAATGCGCATCGATTTATCGAAAATACTCTCCAAAACGCTATTGTTCCCTACTCTTATTTTGTCGGAGACGGCTTCGTATTAATGCACTTCAGGAAGAATTTGATGCCATTCCACAAGAATTTCTTAAAAACCTTATTGATTCGATGCAACATCCACGGAATGAAGTCATTTTGGCGCAGGGATGCCACACTAGATATTAGCTCCTTGGAATGTGTTTATTGTTTCTTAAATTTTTATGTTTTTGTTAGTTTTCTAATTAAACTCACGTTTCGATATTTATTTGTTGTGTTTTCACAGCTTCGTCCGAGGTGTTCGCTTTAAAAATTTGTAAAAATTTGTAAAATTTGTTTTTACGAAACTCCCAGGTTTTCGGAGAAAACCCCTCAAAAGCAGAGCTTGTGCTAGCAAGGGAGATCCGGGACCTACAGTTTGAATAAAAGTGGAATCCGAACCACTTCAGCTCAGTGACACACGACCGGGGATCGAACCCGGACCGTCTGGGTGGAAGCCAAACGCTCTAACACCTCGACCACTTCGCTGTAAGATTATTGCAGTACAGTGTTGCGTATTTCCGTGAGCGGTTTTATGGCGCTATTGGTTGTGCCACTAGTGTTTCCGAGTACAGGTCGTATGACATAACTATACCTTTTATTTTCAGCCATTATTTGAGGGTATTTTTTACGTATATATAGCGTTCCTGGCACTAGCGTTCCCGAGTACAGAGCGGATAATATAACTATACCTTTATTTTCAGCAAATATTTGGGTTACTATTTTTATATAGCGTTCCTGCATAAGTGCCTGTGTGCAAATTCCGCACAGGTGATATTCACCCATTTTTTTTTTCAGAGATTATTTGAATATAGGGTTTTGCATTGTACGCGTTATTTATTTCTGTCTTAGGGGAATTTACTGAGTATAAATCACGGTACGCGATTATTTTTTTCTTAGGAAGAAACTTCTCTTTTGACATTCCCCTAATGTCCTACAATTTACGTCCGCGGACTCGCAGACAAACAAAAGTTCAACCAACTTCATGTGTGCTTCAACCCGCTGAAAATTTCAAGAGTTTTATATCCAACAAAGCTCTTGATTGTTCTCTGTTTGAGAAACATCCGGGCTTACATCCCATCCTAACTGCTCCTATAAGTGGTACATTTTCTGTTGAAAACAATTTTTCTTTTGGCTCTAGTGTGGAGAGCCCCACAATCAATAGAAACCCAAGGGTTTCACCAGGCGTGGCCGTCGAGGAAGGCGGGCCCCACACATTTCTCCCGAAGCGCTCACAAGTAGTTGTTGAAATGCGTCGCGTTGAAAATAACGCCACAGAATCTAGTCACAACCTGGATTCTCAAAAAGCGGTGCATTCAAATTTATTTGCATCTCGTAGGTTAAACCCTGCGCATTGTAGTATGGATGATGTGAATGTGGATAAAAGTCACGTTGTGGGCTGTCCTGATGAAGACAATGATGACAAATCTCGAAAAAAAAAATTCTGTTGAGCAGGCGTAATCTGAGTCTGAGGAAAATTTCAGCTCAAAATTTTGATAACAGGCCTTTGAGGGCCTCACCTAGTTTTTTGACTTTCGGCGGACGACCCGCTGGGAAATTTCAAACTCCGAAAAATACCGGCACTACACGCCGAATTTTGGAAGCATTCCAGAATTTAGAACGTAATACGATACGTTTAGGGACCTACAGTCCACTCAATATTTCTGCAGACTCGCAAATAGAGTCAAAAATGAATGAAGCGAGAATGTTTGAACAATACCGCCCCCGAACTCCTGACAATATTTCAGTAATTTCGGGTCTCAATGTCTCTCGAGCTAGCGCCGCTAATAGCCTTGATGGGGGTTCACTTGCTCGCGGAAACGTTCATCAAACGGTCCGCACGAATAGCGAAATTCCTGCTTTTCGGCAAGTAATGTCTGAGGAGGAGAAAGAGGATTGGAAGTGGTTTGTTGAATTCAAACAAATGAGAAAAGCTCACGAGAACCGCCAAACTCAAGTAGATTTTCCATCCTTCCCTCCTCTTCAGGCTAATACATATTTGCCCAGACGTGACCCATATTTTTCAAGACACCTCCTATAACTTGTCAAAATTGTATAGGGTTTTGGACTAAACAAAATGTTGAAGAATTATCAAATTTGGTTGAAAGCTGGTTGGTGGGTTGGTTGGTTGGTTAAAGGCTGAAGAGCGAGATCCGGGTTTACCTTGAGGTTCCCTTAACACTGAGACCAGCTGGGGTTTATAATATTGTTCTGTCGTCAGTGGTACCTAGTTAAATAGGCCTGTGTTTTTCACCAGGTTCAGTAGTCTTTTCACTAGTTTTTTCGGATTCATGCCTGTTTCAAGGTTGATCTGTCCGAATACTCTGTTGCGCTGTTGAGCAGCTGAAAGCTCTCTTCATAGTGTTTTGTGCCCTGTTCTTCGTGTCTTTTTCCTCATTTGAGTATTTTCGTGACTTGTCCCGTAACTTGAAGAAATTCTTTTGAATGAAACAATGAAACTATGTATTCATCTATCTACAGTAGAATGTTACCCATCAGGTGAGTTGATTTGGTTGGATTATTTGGAATCAAAGTTATTTGAAATTTGACAAAAATATAGATCTTAAATACCTAGATCAGGTAATTGTTCACATAGCTCCGCCCCAGGATTCCATAAATTCAAATTCGGTAGGCCACGCTTCTCCACCTTTATCACTTTTCCACTATTTCCGTCGAGGATATACACCGAGTTAAAACAGAGATAATGTCGTGATTAAAAAAAACAAAATGTTCAGAAGTGATCAGGGTTCAATGAGATTTCAGTTGACAATAGCTGCTATAGTTTTTGCACTCCACAGGGTGTTTCAAATTTTGGGAAAGAAACTTCGTTTCATTGTCGCACCCCGTATGCTCAAATTCAAATCTGAATTAAAATTTCTGACATGGCATCGTAACTAAGGAATTATTCAATTTAAAAAAAGAAACTTAAAAATCAAAGGAACTTTGAATTTGGGGCGAGTTTTTTTGCCGTTTTTTTTGCCGGTGAGTGTATTTTTGTTAAATGAAGCCTTATTTCTAAATTCTCAGGTCTCATATCAAATATTCGTTATGGCTGTTGTTCCATCATCTGTAATTATCGAAATTAGCACTCAACTGCAATATTATCAAAGTTGTCTCGAAACTGAAAATCCTCACCAAGTACTGGTCCAGCAGGCCCTATTGCAAGAGCTTTGTCACCTAATGTTACTAGGAATAGACAGTCTTTCCTCTTCAGATAAGTTACTGCTTTCTGTAACTTGATAAAACTCAAATTGTAATCCCATGAGTATATAACTGCACCGACATCTTCATCATCTCCAATATTACGAATGACCGTTGCCAAAGATTCATCAATTATTGGGGGCTGAAAAAAAAAATTATAAAAAATCAGAATCATCAAGCTGAGCCTAGAGAGCCGAATAGAGCAGCGGTCTAGGTGTAAGATGCTCAGGATGACACCGCGCTACCTGAGGTCTAAGGTCACTACTGAAACGTGCAAGTTTTTTATGATTTACAGGAAGCTAACGATCGCAGGAGAGGCCTTAGGAGACTGCTGCGATAATATTCTCTTACTCTCTGAAGTCCAGAATTCCAAATCTAAGCCAAGAAAACAAAATGCTTAGCGATAGACAAATGATTAGTCTGGCCATGTTATACGCCTGCCCAGTATTCAGCAGCCAGAACAAGACTCGTCAACTTGTTTTTTTTCAAATCGGTTGTCATATGTTTTTGTAAATTATGATAGTGACTGGCTTTTTGAATTCAATCACATAGAACATGATATATTTTCATCATAATTACGTCTAGTAGTAAGGAGGCTAGGATGCCAGATCTTAACCCACTGAACTTTTTCCACCGGTTCTATCTGTCGCAAATGAGAAAGACCCCAAGGACAGAATATATACGTATTTAGTGACAGAGATGAAACAGGGTTAGTCTCTGAAGAGAACTAACACTCATGTTTTTATAACTGCAGTCAACTGTGTTTGGAAAACAAACAAGTGGCAAGTTCAACCAATGCACCTTTATTGGAATCTACTAAGCATGCGCCAAACTGGAATAAAAATATTGTGATTTAACATGGAGGGGTGTTTAGGTGACAAAACAAGAAAGCAAACTGAATTGAAAATGCGTAAATTTGCTTTTTTGTTCGTAATGGACACATAAACCTAACCTGAGCAAGCTAACCTAGCTTGCGAGACTCAACATGTGTGAATTAGTTTTTCGTTAGCAATTTACACACAAACCTAACCTGAGCAAGCTAACCTACCTTAACAAACATCTGCATGCAAACCGAATTGTAAATGCGTAAATTACTTGCCAACCAACCATACCTGACCTGACTAACCTTACCTAGACATAATAACAGTAAAAAATTGTTACGATATAACGACTATTTATTAAAAATTCAGAGAGATCAGCTGTGGAACAGCCATATTTATCCATATTTGGGATCTACTGAGCATGCTCACTAGATTCCAATAAAGATGCATGGGTTCAATCAATCAATCAATCAATATATACTTTATTGTCATCAAGAAAAAATACATTCTTATGGACAAAGTGTTTACGTTAATCTAAAAACTATATCTATAACTATACATGCGCCTCTATAAGTAAAATTGATAAAATAAAATACTTAGGTATATATGTGGACCAAAATCTAAGATGGAATGAGCACATTGACTATACAATATCTAGGCTGCGGAAACTCACCTACAAATTTTACCAGCTCAGAAATATATTGAATAAAAAGATGATTCTGGCTGTTTACGATGCCTTGGCTGAATCTATTATACGTTACTGTATAGTAGTGTGGGGTGGGATTTTCAAATCATATTTGCATAAATTAGAAATAATTCAGAATTCATTATTGAAGATAATGTTTAAGAAGTCGAGGTGTTCTAGCACTCGGGCCATATTTAAAGAAAGTGGGCTGCTTAGCATAAGACAGTATATACTTCAATGTTTATTTTGGACAGCTAATGCACCTATTACATTTGTGCAACATGCATATAGCACACGTATCTGCGCAAATCAGATTATTGATGTTCCACGATGTAGACTCTCTTAATCAAAAATTTATCTCCTATCGTGGACCAAAACTCTTCAATGTCCTACCTCTACAATTGAAATGCATGAAAAATAAAAATAAAGTGAAGAAAGAATTGAAAAAATTTGTTAACAGCAACTACCAACTCCTTGAAAGCATGTTGGATAATTGATTAAGACATTCACCAAAAATTATACTCAACACTATGACAATCGCTGCACTCTCATCATAATCCTCAGATCTTTGTTTTTTTCCTTGAAACTCTTCCAGCTTTTCAGTATTTTTGTAAGGTATTCAGCAATTGTATACAGAGATAGGCTACTATCGGACTGCGTCTACAATACAAGCATGGCTTAGGTAACCGCAGTCCTTATAGCCTAGAATACTCTTTAATGAACATAACAAAATTTGTATCAAAAACTGTATGTAAATAATTGTGAATCTGAATTGAATAAATTGAATTGATAAAAATATTACAGGGACATGAACATTGAGAGAGAGGAAAAAACAAAACAGCAAATGTATATGGTTGTACAGTTAGGATTATAATTAAAAATAGTAGTCAGACATTAAAATTTGTCAGAATAAAATTCTTCAAGACTATAATAAGGTCGATCACTTTTGAACTAGCCGCATCTGAAAAACAGTGACACAACGCTACCCCATCTCATATCGTGCTGAAATTCGGCCGAATGGGATGGTCTTTTCAGTATCTCCATGGAAAAGGAGTTATTACTCTTCTGGATGTTTAACACATTGCGTCGAAAATAATTTCTGAGATCATAATGATGGGGATGCAAACATATACAGAGGGCACCACTGTAACTTTTTCATTTGTTTTCCAATTCATACGATTCTTTTCCTAAATAATACAGCTTCAATACCTCTTTTAAATGGTCGTACTAGAAAGACAGCCTCCACTATAATTTCAAATAAAAAATATGACAAATCCTTTGAAAAATAAACACATCTAAGACTTTGACTTGTGACAAATTGTGAAAAATCGATTTTTTTTTTAAATAAAGAAGTTACAGGGCAGCAAATAATCCACCGTTTTTTTTTAGTATTAGTAGACGTTCTTAGACCGGTTTCTTACCCAGGTTTGATCAATTTATTTCAATATTTATTCTTGAATGTAACTTCGATATCCAATTTTTCCTATAATCCATATGAGAGTAATATTGGGATTGCAATAATTTTAGATATTGAAGAAAATATGTAGATACTATTTTTTTTCATTGATATTGGTAAAATTCATTCAACCAATAATCAACCAATAAAGGTTAATATAATTTGTTGAATATTAATGAACAACTTGCTCTCAAACTGAAATATTCGATATTGTTTTTCACCCCGTTACTAGAAGAACATTGTGATTTCAATATTCATTTCAAATGCTAATATTTTGTTCATTGATATTGGTTAAAATTATTTCACCAATATTTACCCAATGTAATATGAGAAAATCTACATTCAGAACAAGTTGAGTCAATATTTTTCATAACACTATTATATGCATTATTTCAAGACGTTTCCAAAAATGTATAACACATACTACCATCTTTCATTCCTACTTACTTTCATTTCATTATTAATTTGAATCTTGTTCTAATTTAACTGTCAAACACTGTCAATAAATGTAACCTCATAGGTACAACAATTCAATTGTTTTCCATGGCTACGGCAACTATGAGTTTAATAACTATGCGAAATTCGGCAAAATTTTATTTAATAATGAAATGGACTTCTTCCAGAGATTGAATAGAAGAAAGTTGGGATGCAAGATCACCTGAGTATCTTACACCTAGACCGCTGCTCTATTCGGCTCCTCCAACTAAAATTTTTCAATACCGTAAACCTCTCTAGGCTCAGCTTGATGATTCTGATTTTTGGAAGAGACATTTTTGGATTCGTCTTGAAATGATGCAGTCAATAGTGTTGTGAAAGTGATATGGTTACATTTAAGTTTTTTGAATTAATACAAAAAAATTAAATTATACAACTTTTCAGCCTTTCTCTATGCTAACGAACAAAGAAAACAATCTTCTTAGATTTTTCTGAAAATAGAGAGTCGACGTAGAGAAATTTTAGGATGGTCATGGCACTCTAGATTTAAAATTGATATTTGATTTAAAAACATAAATCATGTCAAAATCAATTGGAAAATTATGAATTCGGATTTAGAATGATTCAAAGAATCCTAAAAACAAACGTTTAAATTTCGATAGTTATGGTCATTTCCAGGGAAACCGGAAGTTGTAGAAATTAGTCGATACATCAGTCAAATGACATTCAGTTCGAATATTAACTCTGCCAAGTTTCGTTTTATAGGGTGGAATAATAAAAAAATGGCAGCCCGAAAGTGGTCTCGTTGTCACCCGGTATATTGTAGAACAGTCATAAAATGTTCCTAAGCTGTAATATGTTTAAGAGTTCCACAGTTCTTTGATAGTTTTCCTGAAAATTCCAATATCTGTGTCAACAAGTGGGTATCGGAAATTGTAGGATATTTCGCCTCTTCCAGCTAGCTCAGAATCCGCAAGTGTAGCATTGTCGCAAATGTCCAGCAACTCCGGAACTCTTCTTTGGTTCTTGGTAGTCAAGAACAGTTTCGTCGATGGTAATACGAATCCTCCTAATAATGGGTTGGTGTTCCCAACGAGGTTCCAATCAGGCACATGCCAGGCTGTATAGTTTTCGAAGACCCAGGCCAGAGATACTACTGAAACTACTAAAACAGTGCACATCTGCTCCGGCCAATGAATGCTGAAGCAAAGCCACTGGTGGGCGGAGCCTATCCGAACTTCGCCCCCAGATTCACTCCGGCGAAATTTTGATTTTTAACTTCATTTTGTATTTTTGTTACAATTTAACATCTGTATGTGCACCACTAACATAGTATAGCAGTAAATTGTAAATTTCTAACATTCAAACTATCGATCGCTTCTTAGTGCCCTTTTCAATTGCCACCTGCAAAACAAATAATTTATTTCTGGTATATGTTCTTCATCCATAAGAGTTTCAATGTGTCTTACTTGTGTATTCGTTTGTTTTCTAGTAATTTTAATTTTTTTAATAAAGTATTTCCTCAACGTGGAAAACCTACCATTTTATTTATGTGTTATGTACAAATATTTTATATATACCCTATGTTTTGTATCGACAGAGTCCCGAACATGCCTGAACCATACGGTGAAATGTCGATCAACTGTTATATAGTGGTTTTCTGAAAGTGACCTAATTCCCAAAATGAACTATATAAAAATTCGTTATTACCGAAACTTCAACGAGTTCAAAAACAAAATCGATAGAATGTCATTAGGAACATTCAACATGTCAAACCAAACTTGTGATATTCTCCAGATCTAGGATATTTGAATATACCATTTTTTCCGATTCGAAAATTTCTTTAAAAATTCGATATGATCTCAAATATGAAGAAATCTGCTATTTCTGATACACCATTGAATTTAAAATGACTGTATTTATTAGGACGTGGACGTATTTAAAAAAAAACTTAGTTTTTGATGATTGTTCAATAGCGAAACGTCAAACAGTGGAACTGCTATAATCACAAAAAAGCTTATAAAAAGTTTTTGCAAAGAAATTTGTTTCATCTTTATAGCTCTGACGATAACGCCTCAAAAATGAAATAATAAACTGAAGTTATTAAAGAAAAACGTCCATACTAATTTGGAAATCAACAATATTCTTCACACTTCCACACAGATGTTCCTTCTGTTCCCCAACTATTTTCCATTCAACCAAAACTTTCTCTATATTACCGTTTCAGATATCCCTGTGGTGGACAACCTTATCTTGGACTCACTGATGTACACGATTTTCATACGTACGAATTCCAGTTTTACGTTCTGATAAAAACTCACCGAATTTGGGGCAATTCCGAAGTTCGCCTTTCTAAGTTCTTCCTGGAGTGCATTTGTTCCTATGACATGAAGTTTCTTGTTGAATTTGATTTCCTTCAAATAGGAAATAACCGACAACATAGGGCTAGCGACATCTTCAATGTCCGCACTGAAGCCTAGACGTACTAATTTTTGACATATATCTACAACGGAGTGCATAGCGTTATTTGTAACGTAACGCACTTTTTTTCCTCGTTGCTTAAGGGATTCAATGCAATCTATGGCCCCAGGAATAATTTGGAATGACAGCCATAGAACTCCTGAAACAAAAAGATTTTGTATTCTTCATTTCCATTTTGGATACCTCACAGTGTACTACCAGAACTATAAGAAGGATAAATATATTTTTATATCGTATTATCATATCATTATTTAACATATATTCTTGTATAGTGGCTTTGGTGTCATTTGAACAAGGTGCTTCATCTTCGACTGTGGTACCTAGCATTATCCATGACGATATTTTTTTTCCTTCCCACGATGGTGGTCCTTTCACCATCTACACCTCAGCCTCTTGGGCTTTTTGTGTTTTCCGTGTTGGTTTTACAGCACCCACTCCGTAACTCTGGTCCCCTGTACCAGTCTGTACAGGTTCTTCACTGGTTGGCTGTTGTATTCTTCGGGAGTTAGATTGGGTTTCCCGAAAATTGCCTGTCTCTTGCGGTCTAATGCCTCGCATTCTGACAGTATATGTTTGGCTGTTTCTGTCCCTTTACCACATTGTCTGCAGGAAAGTTCTCCGTTGTACAGATCCATTTTGTGCAGGTGTTTTCTCATTGGACTGTGACCAGTGAGAAGACCCGTTATTGTTCTAACTTGATTCCTGCTCAGCTTGAGTAGTTCTTCAGTTTTGTGTTTTGACGGTTCTTTGATGTATGTTCTTCCGTGGTGCATGAGAGGGGCTTCGTACCACCTCTCCTTTTGTTTTCGCTTGACCCAGTCCCGAATGTGTCTTCGAATGCCGGATTCACTAATCATGACGATAATACTGTTGGGTGGAATATTTGGTATGAGTTTATTTTAGAACCAGTCTTCAAATTATTCCGCTGTAGTATCATCATGATAATCAACTAATATTATTTGCCGATAAAGACAACGCATTTGGTACCAAACCACTTTTGGTTCCTGCGTGAATTATCGTAATGCGTTTCCTTTATCAAACGGCGCATTAGTTTGGCACAAGTCAGATGAGTCTACCCAACTTATGATTGGAATATCGTGTGTATGAAACTAAGTTTTATCCAAATAAACTATTGTTCTACCACATGCAGCAAACTAGTTTGTAGCCAATAAATATTCAAATCTCCATTTCTAAAGGTGTAATAATTCCATTATTATATTTCTGCTACTACTGAGTTTTCTAAATTCAAGTCCGTTTCGTAAAAGAGACTCCCCCAACGTTTCTTTGCAACACTGGATACCAGATTCATTAATTTTAAGTCGTTGCATTAAAATGTCCGATGTAGGCACAATTTGCTCTTTATATAAGGCATATATTGTTCTTCGAATTATATCTTCATCACAGCCATCTAGTTTCCTTTGTTTGTTTATTCATAAAATAGGGTTACCTACTATTTTAAACACACAGTGTTTTTGTTAAAGAAATACTTTCTTGCACAGCTTGACCCTTGGACATTCCACGTTCCAGAAGGGAAGTATACACATTTAATGTAATCTGTTTTCTATGAGGGTGTAACATTCGTCCACTCGTGGTACAACGACCACCAGTTAAAGTACTAGCTTCAGGATGAGCCCACGGACGCCACGTGATTCACGACACAAAATTCGAATAGACACAACTGACACAACGGAACATTAGGTAGGTAAGGATTGAATGTTGTTTAACTTTCCCCCTTTTGTTTCTGAAATAGACCATTATCACTATTATCTCGTTAATAGTACATTAGTACTAAACGTCTGGTGGCCAGGTAAATGAATTTTATTAATTACACACATTTAAACATATCCTTACCAAGGGTTCTAAATCAACTCAGGAGATTATTCAAATACAAAACTGTCGATAGAAGCCAAAGTAATGGAGAGCCTACTATTATTAAAATGTCAAACTATTTTATGACATATTTGAATCCGGACCTGGGAATATTTTAAGGGACACACACTTTCATTGCTTATCTGTATTCCGAGAAATGGGTAATAATGAGGGTCGTCGGCTAACATTGACTCAGGACCTCACTAGATTGTTGGTTCTACTATACCTCTCAGTATACATAGTGTTAGTATTATACCCAAGTAGCACACCTATATAGGTAAAATATTGGTACAATTTTGTGAACATATTGGCAAAATATTTGAAATGCAATATTGGCGAGAAAAAAAATGTGAACATTCGGCGATATTGGTCCAATATTAATTGAATAATATTGGCGAAATATTATTGAACTAATATTGTCCTCAAAATGTTCGGCGATATTGGCACAATATGGCTGATACAATATTCTGACAATATTGGCACAATATTGAAAAGTTATATTGTCGAGAAGTAACATGTGAACATTTTGCGATATTGGTCGAATATTGTTATTTTAGAAATAGTTTTGGTGAAATATTGTTGAAGCAATAATGGCCTCAAAATATTTATCCATATTGATACAATATTTATCGATATTGGTATATTGGTGGATGTCAATATACCTTGGTAAATTATTGAATGTATTTTAGTTGATGAAGGTGACACCAGAGTCTACCTTTGGATCGTCATAACCACTGAGTGAGCTGTTTTGAAAACAAGTTATGGGAAGTATTTAATATACTTTCGTAGGTTATAGAAGACGTTCTATATGTAGAGCCACCTAGCGGAATCTTATCCAGGTTTGATCATGATATAATTTCAATATGTTTCGTTGAATATTCGGCCAATATTCAAATTTCATCTCAATCTAGATGTAGGAAACAATATGAAGACAACACTGTTTTAACGATATCGATAAATATTATTGAACCAATATTGACCCAATATTAATTAATAAGATTTGTTGAATATTGGCGAAATGATATTCAACCAATGTGTTATCACGCTTAGAGATACAATATAGTTTTCATTCCTAGAATCGATATTAGGGGAATATTGGGATTACGATATTTATTCTAGATGTTAAAAACGATGTGAAGACAATATTGTTTTATCGATATTGGTAAATATCATTCAACCAATACTGACTCAATATGAGTTATTACAATTTGTCAAATGAAGTGGAAATGATATTCAACCAATATTCTAACAAACTTGGAAATAAAATATTGTTTTTTCCCCTATAATCGATATGACTGGAATATTTAGATTGCAATATTTATTCTAGATGTGGAAAACATTATATGACCAATATTGTATTATCGATATTGGTAGAAATTATTCAACCAATATTGACCCAATATTTCGTGTGATAATCTATATTCAAAACTAGTTCAACCAATATTCCACCAATATTATTATTATAATATTGTTTTTTGAATATTCACCCATATTGGACCAATATTGATTTTTCATTTCCAATATATCTATATTGGCCCAATATGGAACCAAGATTCAGCCGATATGATGTGCTACCTGGGTAACTGCCAAAATGACCACGTTATAACCTAACTTAGTGGTAAAACATGTATACAGCTGGAACAAATCAGCTAGAAGTTCAGGAAAACGTCAATTGGGATTTTTTATGGGCTTCCTATTATTAATGAAAAATAGTTTTTCAATACCCACTAAGGGAAATGATCACCCCACTAAATTTTTTTAAATTGGAGGAACCACTTGTGGCACCTTCTGGGAAAGCTCTTGTAAAAAGAAAATTGATGTTATATTGTGTTTTCAATTTTCATTCAACAGGTCAGTTCTGATTTTAAAAAAATAGTGTATTTGACCTGAATTGAAATATCAAACGGCAGGCATTCAGATTTGGACAAAAGTTAATTGTTGTTTCGAAAACCAATTAAATTTCCGTCATCCTGAACCCCTGATAGGGAAAAAACCACACATGTTTCTACAATAATGTGATGGTAGTTACTGCCTGTGAAACTTCGTTGAAATAATTTTATGAATTGTGTCGTCTGGTTGCAAAACCGGCTCCAAAACAAAAAAAATTTCAGGAGAGCAAATTTTCTGTCACATGTAGGGAAACCGAGATAAAAACCAAAACTCTTTTCATTCATACAACACTAGGTTACAAGATTTTGAAGCACTACAAGGGAATCTGGGGGGACGTGCAGGGAGGGGGTAAGGCAAAATTTAATTTTGGATTTGACCGGTTTTGCAACCCATTTTGGAGTTGGCCGGTTTTGCAACAAACTAGAGCAAAATTATCGACAAAAATTGCGTTATTAATGAGGTTTAAAAAATTATCCACAATGTTTTCTGTATCATAACTTTACTAAACAATATTCAAACTTTGATCTGGATCTAACAGAAGTAAACTTTGAAAATCCTACTGAATTAAACTCACAAAAAAAGAAAGAAAAAAAATAATAGAAACTCATAGCCATTTGAGACTCTAAACAATATTCAAACTTTAAACGGAATTAAACTTTGAAAAAAAAAGAAAAGGATTTTTTCAGAATCGAATGGCATTTTCGTCCTCCTGAGGCTCGCACATGACGTCATTGTTCTCCAAGGATTCTTCGTCGTTTTCCTCGGTGCCTCCCACTCCAGCCAAAATGTTTTGGTAAAAAACCAATCGTTCGTCATTGATCCAATCTGGTCCGTAATGTTTCGTCAATGGGTTTCTGACATCGCGCAGTTTTAGGAGCTTTACCATAGTCCCAAGTGCTATGTCCTCAAGCCTGCAGTTCATTATGTTCATCCTGCATTTCACCACCGACTTTCTGGCTCCAATTTCAGATCTGTAGAAGGTATCCCCTTGCACCAACGGATTATTATTCCCTTTCGCTATAAAAAATCTTTTCGTTGGGGCGAATTTGAAATGCCATTGTGCAGGAAGTTTGATGAATACATTGCTAGCCTTCTTCCAATCGTGGTCGATGTAGTCTCTCCCAGGCTTCAAAACTGTTCATTTTTCAGCTAAAATGCTTTCATGAGCTGCAGGCTCAACGAGGGTCTCTAATCTCTTCAATCTTTTTTCAATTAGAGCAAAAACGCGATCTGGAGGGATGAATGAATGTCCAGAAATGGGAGAAATTACCTCTACCTTCTTCAGGTTCTGAGGGGCATGCCGAGTCAACCAGTATTGAAGCATAAACATCATTGGTGTATTTTTGTTTTGGCCCCCACATCCATCTGCTACACATCTGAGAACCGTAATCCCTGTAAAATCTGTATTACATAGCCTTTGGCATAATGCCGAAGCAATTTCATTCTAACCTTTGGGATATTCATGCTCTCCCCAAGTGTATATGAAAACGTTACTCGGTGTCAAAGGATCGTTTTATGAGCCCTGTACAATGGTGAAGTTGTAAAGATACAGCTGTCTACTGTAGTAAACAGACTGGTCTGGAATTTTTGGTAATGCAAAGTTCTTTTGGCAATCAAAGCTTAAGGTTAGTAGGTCATCTCTCTTTTCATTGAGAAGAGAAAAAAATGCTGAGGCCCGCTTGCTGTGTAATGTATATTCCGTCATAAGCTTCTGTTTTTCATTTTCTGTAATGGCTATTTTAATTCTCTTCTTCAGTTCCAAACATTTCGAACACACATCAGTTCTTGGGGACCCAAAACCAATGTTGAATATCATGCGGAAGAATGAATGAGTGACTTGAAGAGACTCTTCTCGGTTTCCATTGTAAATACGCCACATTTTCTTTATGTTCAGTTCGCTGCTCAGGTAATGTCTCACAGAAGACTTACTCCGACAGTACTGACATTCGAAGCAATAACAGCATCACTTTTCCTGTCATACAGCATTGAATTTCGATCTCCCCCCTCTTCTCTTTGAGCATAGTGCTATCAATCTTGAAATTTTTAATGACTGTATTGACTCGGTGCTTCGTTATTCCTAATACACCCAGGAAAGCTGGTCTGCATACAGGAACCTTCTTAGAGGGTGTGCAAATGAAGTACTTCACGCTCGTTGTTTTTGGTTCACGCTGGCCGTCATTTCGACGACGTTTGACGGAAGAGGCTCAATGTTCTTGAGATGAATTTGCTTATCAGGTCGGTTATAAAACGCTAAGTGAAAACTGTTTATGTCAGTAACAGTTAGAGCGCTACATTGGTAAGCGTTTGATGAATGTCCACAGTTGGGTTTCTTTGGGTTCCCAGTCGGGCAGTACCTGTAACAAAAAACGCAATGGCAAAGGGGAAAATAATTTTTTTCATATGATTACCTAATAATTTTTCAATTTTAACAGAAAAATCATAATCCTTGCTTCCGAAAAATCCCAGATACCAATTTTTACTATAATCGGACCATGATTACAAAACTTTTCCGCCATATTGAATCCACCATCTTAAGTTTTCCAATTTTGACAGAAGAATCATAATCTTCGCCACCGAAAACTTCCAGATACTAATTATCAATAGAATCGGATCATCATTTTAAAACTTGTCCTCCATATTGGAGCCGCCATTTTGTTTTCTCCTCTAACAAAAATTTCATGATGCACTGTCACCGGAATTATATAGACTTGCCAAATTTCAAATCAATCAGAGGATTAGAAGTGGTTTCAAAATTGGTCACATGATTTGACTGTGACATTTTTTATTATTTTTTAACAACAGAGTGAGTTAATATAAGCATGGTAAAAAACCATTAAGAAACCGTGAAAACACAAAGTGCACGAAACAACGATCTTCTTTTAACAATGATCAGGAAATAAGATTCTGGAACACTAGCATTACTACACTGGGGATGAAAATAAGCTAAAACAGTTGTGTACATACCTTTCAAATTTCTTTTTGTTCGTTTTCCACGCAGTTGGATCATTTTTCCTCTTCCTTGATTTATTTGCCGGCACTTCCTCAATGAATTTCTCCGTTTTTTGGGATATGAAAACACAATCACGTCCTTGGCACACGCTTCGGCTAACAACAAACACTGAACTGCGGTTGCTTCGGATATTACAGACTCTGATAAGCGAGAACACTGGCGCTACCTGGCGGATTTGGAGATGGCCGGTTTTGAAAAATTCGGACGGGTGGATTTGGCCGATTTTGCAGCACACTGGAATCTTATAACCCACAAAACGCATAGATTTGGCCGGGTTTGTCATTATGTCTCGTTGCCAATAGGTGGAAATGTTAGTAAAGGACTTAAAAAAGTAAAAAAACGATTTTCCGAAAGATGAGGAGTTGGCCGGTTTTGCAATCGGACGACACAATTACCAATAATAATAAATAATAATAATAATCTTTATTCATGAAAAGTATAAAATTCAAATGCAAAACAAAACAATATGAACAAAGCTGAAGTGCGATAAGTGCTGTTGCACTTGTTTCGCAGAAAAGAAAAAACAGAGGTAAATGATTAATCCAATTAAATAAATAAAATTATCTGTGACCCTATACACAAATACAATAATATTAATGTAATTAAGCTAAACTCAATTAAATGTTAGTAGACGAATAGAAACAAAATTGATGAAATGCAATGAAACGTATACAATAAAAAATTGAATGAGTAGGATCAAATTAAATAATCTTACATATATTGCATATAACGTATATAATATAAATGAAATGAAATATTGTCATACGCATCATAAGGTGCATCAAATTTACAATAGTGTGTAAAATGTATAAAAATATAGATATAAATGTATGCAAATATTGATAAAAATTTATATTAAAATGTAGCAAAAAAATATATACATATAGAAATATTAATGAAAAATGTATGGACATGTATATAAAAAAAAAAAAAAAATCAAGATATGTTAATAAAAAATGTATAAATGTATAAAGTATTGACACAAATGTATAATAATATAGATAAAGAAATTATTAAAATATAGAGAGAAAATGTGTAAACATAAAGATATATCAAAATACAACGTTTATAGACAATATATAAAAAAATACAATAAAATTAGTTTTAGTTCACCAGTGGATTCATTCAAGTAAATTTATCACGAATTGTCTTTCCTTTTCAAAGAGGAATAGTTTCAATTTATTCTTGAACATTGGTCTCGAAGTTATGTTTTTTATGTTGTCTGGTAATGTATTATAAAACTTAACTGCGGAGAAGGAGTATGATCTTTGAGATATAGACTTTTTCAATATAGTTGGAAATGTAAGTTGCGTTTGGTGACGTGTGTTGTATTGATGGTTCCTGGATTTTGCTTTATTTTCACTGAAATGGTATTTCACGTTAGTACAAAAATAATATAGTTGTCTAAGGTCCATTATTCGACTTTCTTTGTATAAACTATCTGATGAAAACCGTGAACTTTTAGACAAAATTAATTTAAGAAATCTTCTTTGTATTACTTCTAGAGGGTTCAGATGTGTTCGTAAAGCTGCACCCCATGCAGTGATGCCATATCTCAGATGGCTTTCAACGAGGGCGGAATATAATAGTTTGAGTTCTCTGAGTGGTAAGCACTTTTTCAGACAACGGAATCTGTAGAGGACCATTTGGAGTTTTTTTATAGTGTAACGAATGTGGGAGTCCCATTTCATATTACTATCTAAATATATACCCAGGTATTTTATTTCTTTCACAGAATGGACAGTCAATGTATATCCTTGCATACCGATATCAAGTTTTAAGAACGGGCAGACACCGGATATATTACAGCTAAATGGCAGAAAGTGTGTTTTTGATAAGTTAACTGTTAAGAGCCTGTAGTCGAACCACTGCTTGACTAGTTGGAAATCTGTCTCTACTTTGTTTTTGAGAGCGGTCCAAGTTTCCGCTTCATAAAATATTGCAGTATCGTCTGCAAATCCAATTATGTTACCAGTACTGTTCAGTTTAAATAGATCATTAATATACATATTGAATAATATCGGACCTAATACTGTGCCTTGAGGCACACCACACTCAATTTGCCTTTGATCACTTTTGACATCAGCCACCCTTACCACTTGCTGTCTGTTCTGTAGATAGCTTTCAAAAATTTTCAAGCAACTTCCTCTGATGCCATTTTTTTCTAGGGTTTTCAAGAGTAGCTGATGATCAACAGTATCAAAAGCCTTCGTCAGATCTATAAACAGGCATAATGAAGGTCTACCTTTTTCTAGGGATTTGTGAATCAGTTCTGTTAGTTCCAAAATAGCATCTTCGGTGGAGGTTTTTTCTTTAAATCCAAACTGTTTTCGAGAAATGAGCTCATATTTGTTAACAAATGATGTTAGTCGATTTTTCAATAATTTTTCAAAAATTTTTGAGAGATGAGTGATTAGGGAAATGGGTCTGTAGTTATTTGTGTCTGTTTTATCTCCTTTCTTATGTATCGGGGTAACTATGGTCATCTTGAAACAGTCGGGCCATACACCCATCGATAAAAATTTATTTATGATGAATACTAGGGGGTCCAGTATGTAGGTTGAGATGGATTTCAGTACTTCTGCTCTTATTTCGTCGATCCCAACCGATTTATTATTTTTTAATTCACTTATCAGAGAGTTGATTTCTTTTTTATCAGTAGGCATTAAAACTAAGGAATTGGGTAGCCTATTATTCGTTGGGATGTAATTGGGATTTTTTTTTATTTTACTCGCCAAGTTTTTGCCAAAACCTATGAATTTGTCATTGAATTCATTGGCTATATCATTTTTATTTTTCAATATTTTTCCACAATCGGTTTTGATAGTTTCAATATTACTGGGTATTGAACTTGTCCCAGTGAGTTCTTGCACTATTTCCCATAGCTGTTTGGTACTTTGTTTGTTATTTTCTATTTTACTTTTATAATAATTGTATTTTGTTTTTTGTAACTGATTCGTTACTATATTTTTATATTGCTTGTATTGATTTTTCAAAATAATACTATCAGGGTGTTTTAGTAGAGTTTGGAACATGCTATTTTTTTTATTAATCATTCTCAACAAAGAGTTAGTTAACCACGGAGCAATTTTTGTGTTTTTCCTATGAGACTTTTTCAGTTCGGTGCATTCATTCAGTGTGTTTATAATGATGGCTAAAAAATCGTTCAGAGCTTTATTTGGATCTAATGCGGTATAAATCGACTCCCAAGTTACGTCTCGTAGTTTCTCATGTATTTTATTATAATTGTGGTATTTGATGTGTTTGTTATTGACTGGTTTGTTATTTTTTGGATAATCAGTTATAATTTGTAATATCGTCGTTGAATGATCTGTTATATTGGTTTTTACAATAAGAGGTATAATCATGTCAATAGCATTGTATAACTTTGATTTGATGAAGATATGATCTAGACATGAATCGAGTCAATTACAATGTTTTTATCACTATTGTGGTTTGAATTTTTTACAATTCAGGGTATCGGAAATAGTATTTGTAATTTTCATTGCAAAAATTTTGAAATCGTGTGATCAATCCAACGACGTTTCACAGGATCATCACATATTAAAACAACAAAATTGGTTTATGTTTTTTCTCCATTTGAAAGATAGTTAAAATATAAACGAAATTCAAACGTAATGATTCGTTATACAATCACCAGTCAACACTAACCAGATGTTAAATTAAGATATTTGCTAACTAGGTGAATATGAGCGTTTAAAATCAATAATTGACCGTTTACAGCCTATAAAGTAGCCATATTGGTATTTTGTAAAGTATTTCTGTTGTGCATAGAATTCAGTACCATGGATTTCGACATTGAGGAATTCACAGAGATTTCGTCTCCTACTTTCATTAGCAGTAGAATCTTCTACATACACTTGAATTTTGTTACTCCGGAAGAAAAATGTCTCAAATATTTAATTTTGATTTATTCTGTGAAATATGCTGAACAACTCACCTGCCATATTAGATCAGTAACCTTTGTACCTAGCATATCTTTTTTGGCTATATTTATGGGCCGTGGTAGCTGATAGAGCGTTCGGCTGTCACGCGTAGGGTCGTGGGTTCGATTCCCAGCATGGTTACCAGTCGCCTACGTGGCATCACATGTTGTAAGGTAAGTGTTGCGTCTTTCCTAGCTCTCATAAGAGGAGGACTTTCGAGGGTTGCGCATAGGGGTGCAACATGTTGACGGAAATAACAATTTCAACAAAATTTATATAAGTTATGTCAAAATGGGCTATGGAACATTGCATCGCTAAAATTCAATAGTTCGCTAGTTGATCTTAGTTTAATACAGTCTTTCTATAACCGACCGACCCATTGTGATTTAGAATGCCGAATAATTTTAGATCAAATTTGTAGTTCTGCTGTTTGCTATCTCGAATTTAGACCACTGAATATTTTTTTTTAAATATTCAGTTTAAAGTCTGCTGTTGAATATAGAGATCAATTGAACATATACCATCAATTTTATTTTAACAGGAGCTCTTCAAAACGGTGTCACAAGTGGTATAATCCAATTTTAAAAATCGAGTGTGGTGATGTTTTACCCCTTCAAGGGGGTTTCAATTTTCTTGTTATTGGTATAAAGCCAACAAAAAATTTTAGCCAACGTGTTATTGAATTCTATCTAGATATATTTTCGAGAACTTCTAGCGAATTTGTCATAGTTCCAAGTCCCCACCATGTAAAATATGGTGCTGGACTCAAGCTGTTTCGAAATTGACTATTGACTTTGACGATGATGGTTAATGTGTACCTATTGATCAAGAGATACTTGAAGGCCGCAGTAAATTTAATGGCCTCTGGAACTGAAAGACAATTTCTTAATGCAATGGCTCCCTCAGTTAATTTTGTAATTTTTCAAATTCAGTACTGCGAGTGGTAGGACAACAAATATTCTTTTCGAAATAGAAAATATACTATAAATCAAAAATAGTAAATGAATCTCTACATGATGAAGATATCATTCCAGACATCCTATGCTGATGAACGGTATTATAAATATCTGACAATAAACAACTACTTCTACATCAGACAGAATATTCGTAGTGGAATTTGGATTTGAAGGATCAGTCTTATGCCCAACATTTATTTTATTTGGCTATTGCATATGTTTGTCGATCATATTCTGACTCTATATCTTATATAATTTACTAAAGAAATTGTTCTTACCATCCAAGTCAGTTAGAACATGATCGAAAGATTTGAGGAAGTCTGATTGTTCCACTTTGGAAACGTCTGCTAAATTCTTCATGAGTTTCATATTCAAGATTCACTCCACTAATGAATGCTTGATGATAATTACCACTGATATCTGTTTCTTATCAACTGATTGCACAGGTTGTCAAAACACCAGATAAGGAAGTGTCAGGGTTAAAATTAAAATTGCATTCAAGAACAGATTATTCAAATATACAGGAATTGTAAAGGTGAAAAAAAAACACGGATAACTCATTTGCTCAACAGAAACATCGAAGTAGCGTGACGATAAGACGATAACTCGTGATGGTGCGATACCGTGGACTCTTATTTACTGTCAGCTCTCTGAAAACGAAACAAATTCAGGATACTACTTACTTGTGATTAGGAGCAGGATCAATATTCTATATCAACAGTGCATCCAGGAACTATCCACAGTGGTCACAAGTATATTCATAACGATAGCGAGGTTCACTTAGAGACTTAAGGTGAACGCGTGGAAAACTGCGGTTTTATTATATTCGCTTGTGTATTAGCATCACATTGGCATCAAACGTGACCAGTAGGTCAGTAGTTCAACAGATACTGCACGTCTCTGATGTTTTGTGCGAAAGTGCAGTGGGGGTAGCATAGGAGCTTAAGTAGCCCGAAAATAAGAATTTCACTCAAATTTGACTTCATTCAGCAAAACCAACCTACAGATCAAGATATCATAATGGGAGCTGAATTTCAACGTGCATAACTCTAACCCTCCATTGCTGGGAGCTGTAACCTGGTTCAAATTTTCCAACAAAACAGACATGGCAGATCTTCGTCACCATTTAGATGCTTGGTATTAACATTAGCAGAACCGTTTGGTCTAAAAATATCGAGCTAACATATGAATAACTTTGCAAGTCATACTTTGTCAACACCAAATTAGGATACAAGCTTCACTGAACTAAGTAATTCAGGTCTACTATGCAATCGTTCACCATGTCGTATCATTCCACATCATACAAGGGGGAAATTCAAGCAAAGTCAACAGAATATCTATTGCCCAAAATCATGTTGGCATGTTCACCTGACCATGGGGTTATATTCAATCCGGTTTGTTGCGGATTCATCCTTATTCGTTTCAAAACGAAAAAAGTCTGTATGGCAAGCAGCCGCTAGCGCTGCGATATTATAAAATTCACGTTGTAGTCCTTTAGGAGTGTTTTCAGCCAACAAAATTTTCATTCTAGTTATTTTAGCTGAATTAAATTCTGCTGAACTTAGCTTTATTTTACATGGATTTGATTGCAGCTTTTTTCTCAGGGCATCTCGGGCAGCACGAGCTTGTTGAAAAACGATAATCTTGAATCGATCAATAATTATAGTTGTTGTCAAACATATAAGATAAATAAAAAAGGCGCAAAAATGGTCAATTAGCACGAAATTGATTCCCATGCCGCCGACCAGGGTCGGACTAGTACTTATGCTACTAAATATTGTGATGCATGCAGATTAATCAGTTAATTTAACAAGAGCACTGTAACGTTTGTATTCAGAATAATCCATTTTTATAATTATTAATATCCTTAGATTAGGCAAACAACTGCCCTGTCGAAATCTAATTTGCTAATAGCTGCGCGTACCGCATACAGCTGTGATTTATATTATAACTACGCCCGACCCTGCATGGAAAAAACATACCTAATTGCTGTGCGGGCCTTTACATCTTCCGCGCCAAGTGTTACGTGGGGGCGATAGGTGGAATAATTTGAATAAAGTTAGAGATGTCAATAATTTTATTTATTGATTTATTGCAATTTTTGTCTAAAACTGTGTTTGGTTATTGACAAAATAGGAATAAATTTCCTGGTAATTTCCTGAACTTATGCTAGTATTGATATTAACTCACACTGAATTTAGCCAATATTCTCATGTGATTATCTTATAAGATGTGTATGGCGTGGTACTATGTATTTTTGGCAGAAATATATACTTTTTGATTGATAACTGCTTAATTTTTTTGAAGGAAATGTGAGGACTAGCACAATATTTGCTTATAAAGGATTATTCCTAAGGTGGACCGGTCCGTTTATTAATTTCTCACATTGCAAGGAAAATAATGTCCATAGGTGAACATGTAAAAGACAACAATTCGTATTCGAGATGCAGGGCGTTAAAGTTGAAAATTAATATTGAATTTAGTTCAATTACTGAAAGATCACAAAATACCCAAGAGCAGATGAATAAAAATATGATTCTACGAAACAGAATGCCGGTGTCCAATATTAATTATATTCCCGAATTTGTTTTTAGGCTAAATGAAGGGATAAATGAAGGGTCCAGTGGAAACACGATGAGGTTCCTCTTTTTGAAAAGTTGAGAAAAGCGAAATCTAATGTGGGAGTGTTATCGTTTTTACACTGTGCTGCCTACTTTTGACCGCAGTTTTTTATTAAATGTCATTGTTTGCCCCCGTAAGGTTTGGTATGTTGAGTAATAAGCTAACAGATGCCGCCAAAATGTCGATTTCTGAAAAAATGGAACCTCATCGTTTTTCCATTGGACCCTTCAAATATGATTGCACTAAAACATGACAGAAATCACCGATAAAAATCGAGAAAACCATATTCGGCACCATAATTTAATGTAATTGTGTCGGATGAAAAGTCCGATAAATATAATTTTTGAATTTTAGCACAATTGATCATTGACATACCATACTGAGAGCTTCCATCAGAAAAATTCACACAGGGTTCAAATCATCTATTAGAAAATCTTCAACCGCGAGAGTATTATTCCAGTTCAAAATGAAGTAATTTTTAGCAAAAAAAATCTGTATGAATAATGATAACGTGGCAACGCACTATCCGATCTGAAAATATAGGATTACAGAGAGTTCATACAAATAAAGCACAGGGCGATTAATTGGAAAGTTGAATTTATTTTCATGGTAGACCATGTTGGTATATGCACTTATTTGAGAATTCTCTTCTCTAGATTATTTTTAAATTATGTGAACAAAAACATCTGAATTCCTGACAATCCAGATGTTGAGTCGTGAAGAATGCAGTACTGAATAAACACTCTGTATATACGAGAATATTTTAAATTTTTTTCTTTGTTATTCTTTTTGTTGAATAACTTTTTAATGAATGATAAATCGAATCATTATACTGCTTATTTTTAAATTGTATCTTTGTAATTAGTATCGATCTCTAGTATACCTACTCTTTTATTTAAACAAAAAGAATTAATTAATTCTCTCTCAATAATGAATTTGAAGCAATTGAAAATTTTTCACTAGCTATTTCTAACTCTTGCACCACTTACCCCCAACATTATGTGGCCCTTTCCAGGCAGAGATGGACAAGATAAGACCATTTTTTGCGTATTTTTTTATTTATCTTATATGTTTGACGACAACTATACTTTATATTTCTCACAGTTCTTTTCTGCTGAAGCTTATTTGTCACTTTCCATATTGATTGATTCGCTGATTCTTTAAATAATAACGTAATTAAGCGGTAACTACCCAAGCAATATGATAATTGCACAGGTGCATAAAAATTACAGATACTTTTGTAAGAAATGTTACTAGTTTATTTTGGCGAAAGAGTCCGAGGGACGGGGGTTGTTTCACAAAATATGATGATAATTGATTGCAATTTTTATGTACGAGTGTAATTCATTGGCATATTTCACGAATACAGGAACATCGAATTTCTTCTGAGAAATATCATGGTACTGACAAAGATTATAGATGAAATTTTGCTAGACACGCGACATTTTTTCACTATTTGAATTTTATCTACGGCGCCTCTACATCATCGGTCATGATAAACGAATACAGGCGAATGTGGTGACGGCATAATTGCCCCTTGAGCATAGACGAACTTGTAAGTGGTTATATCCACTAAACCACTCTTTTAGCATATGTCATTCGAGTGACAGAAAAAGAGATCAAAAGAGTAGAAATCAGTGCTCCAAATGCAATAACAGTGTCTGCAAGGAGTATTCAAATGTTACATACATTTGTTCTAAATTTCAGTGATTTAATTTTTTAATAATATTGAAATAATAATATTTGTGAATCGAATGAACACATAAAAACTTAGGATGTTTCATTTTTCAAATGCATTTAGTTTTCGCGTCGATCTTATGAAGGGTTTGAAACTGTTACCGAATTGCAACCCATTTGCCACGAAACATGTTTTGCCATAAGCTCTCCAAAAGTATACTTGGGATAGATAATATACCATTTTCAAACATTTTAATAAAATTCTCACCTTCTGATGTAAACTTACCGGATTTGGGGCAACTTCGAAGTTTGCCTTGCCAAGTTCTTCACGTAGTGTACTTGTTCCCATGACATAAAGTTTTTTGTTGAAATTGATTTTCTTCAAGTAAGATATTACTGACAAAATCGGTGTGGCCACATCTTCAATGTCAGCATTGAAACCTTCACGTACTAATTTTTGACATAAATCTACGATGAGATCAGCAGGATTATTTGTGACGTAGCGCACTTTTTTTCCCCTTTGTTTGAGGAATTCAATGCAATTTATAGCACCAGGAAGGGCTCGGTAGGCCAGCCATATAACTCCTGAAATAGAATATATTATTATGTACTTATCCTTCATTTTCATTTTGGATAACCCACAGTACTCATCGTGTAACTGCCGGTATCCACAGCTAGTAACCTGAACTCAAATAAATTAGCAACAGATTTATATGAAGTACAACTTGACAAATCTAGCTATGAATGTCGAGAATCGTATGAGATGCGCGAATTTAGAATGAGGAAGTATTCGGACGATAAAGAGGATAGTATAATTGTACATTCAGTAATAAGACTTTCTAGTGTAGTTCACGATGCGACAGGTACCTACCATAGAATTGACTAGTACAGTAACTCATACTTGTTTCGGACTGTACTGAGCTCTTCTGCTACCGCGCATCGACAGGCGTGGCCATTTCACATTCAGATATGGATTTTCCAAGCTGTACGAGGATATATTGAAAAATTCTCAACCTACTATAGAACCAAACAAAATTTCTATGTTAAAATATTTTATTAGGCAACATATTCTTCTCTTAATTGGATACATTTATGTAGGATTGTTCTTGTTGTCTAGGGAAAAGTCTGAATAAAGTAGGCCTCAGATGCAACAAAGAATAAAATGTATATTAAAGGTATGTGGTGATAAAAATATTGACACCTCGACACTGGCACACAGGTGAGTACATATACGGCAAAACGGCAAATATATCAATAGAAATATTCAATATCAGAATCCACGACTGAAGAAAAACGTAGGTATTGATTTGACACGGCTGTCGATTCGTCTTTACGTCGTCGTCGTTCCGTCTTGGATCAGTGCTTGTCAAGTACTGTTATTTTTCTTCATTCCGTTGGCATGAAAGCCACATGTGTTTGCGTATGCGACCACCCTTCTCAGAGAAATGAACCGTCCGTCGCCCAGTACAGCGAGCGGTCACCTCAGGTGTTACTGGCGCTGTTGCCAAGAGTCATTCAATAAAATGAAAACTACGGAATGAAAATGAAATAAAATTAAAATGAAAGAAATGCTATCCTACATTTATTACAGCGAAAAAAAAATGATTCTTCTTGCTCTGCAAACCAGACCTCCACAGCTTTTATCACCTACTCCTCGGATAAAAATGTACGACCTTTTAAACTTTTTTTCAGTTGAGGAAAGAGATGATAGTCGGACGAAGCCAAACCTGGTGAATAAGGGGGGTGTTCTAGTAATCTAGATCTAGGTAGTCTAGAATTTTTTGCATGGCAACATGAGATTGGTGTGCAGGGGCTTTGTTCTGCAAAAACAAAACACCTTTGGATAGCTTTCCGCGTCTTTTCTCTTTAATTTTCTTCCGTAGAGTAGTCAGTAATGTCGAATAGTAATTTTCAGTTTTTGTTCTACACTTATCCAAAAAATTAATCATGATTACTCCATGGCAATCCCAAAAAACTGAAGCAAGAACTTTTCTTGCAGATTTTTGGACACGAAATCTCTTAGGTCTTGGAGAACCGGAGTATCTTCATTCCATCGATTGTTGCTTTATTCCTGGATCGTAGAAATGTACCCAAGTCTCATCCATAGTAACAACTCGGTTTAAGAAGTCTACATCGTTTTCAAATCGAGCACAGATCGAAGGCGATGCTAATACCCTTGCACGCTTTTGGTCAACATTTAGGGATCCATTTTGCAGCACTTTTTCTCATGTCCAAATTGACGTGAACTATATGATGAACGCGTTCGTATGGAATATTCAGTGCTTCAGATATCCGTTTTTGCCAAATACGACGGTCTGTTAAAATCATGTCATGAACTGCATCGATATTTTCGGGGACTGTCACAGAAACTGGCCTTCCCGATCGGTCATCATCTTCAACGGAAAATTTACCTCTTTTGAAGCTTGTAGTCCAATTTTTCACGGTCGCATACGAAGAACATTGATCACCAAGGGTATTAAGCATATCTTCGTAAATCTGCCTACCTCTTAACCCTTTTAAATACAGGTACTTGATGATGGCTCGATACTCCAATTTTACACTGACACTTCTAATAAGTTATTGTTCGTTGCTATGGTAACGCAATATTTTGTTTATGCAGGGAACTGGTCTAGGCTAACTAGATATCAATACATCCTCTTATTATGCTTGATCGAAGCCGTTTTCAACATATGTAAATTATAGGCAGATATCTTTATTAACATCGCTATCTAAAATTTTTGAAAAGATAATTGCAAATCGTATTACATCCTACCTTGAAGTAAATAACCTATTGTGTGATAGTCAACATGGTTTTAGGAAAGAAAGATCTACAGAAACGGCTTCTTGCCATCTACTTAACCATGTTCTGCAAAAGATTGATGAGGGGGATTATGTTGTATCTCTTCTGTTTGATCTTTCAAAAGCATTTGATACCGTAGATCCTAATAAATTAGTTCCTAAGCTGAATGCCCTAAATTTTCCTCAGCATGTGATGAACTGGATACACTCATACATGACAGCACGACATATGATAGTGAGATGTGATGATGTCAATTCCAGAAAGTATCCTGTGAAACTGGGAGTTCCCCAGGGTTCAGTACTGGAACCCCTTCTTTTCACTATTTATGTCAATGACCTGCCTGAGCACATGAAGGCTCACATAACTATGTATGCTGACGATACTACTATTACAATGGCTAGCAATAATATTGATGAATTGAAAGCAGAAGTAATTAGAGTTGTTGATCAATTTGGATCCTGGTGCCAACGTAATTCGTTAATACTCAACGTAGATAAAACAATGACAGTGAATTTCTATCTAAGACGCCCTATTCCCAATACGGTAAGCAATGATCTAGATGTCAAATTATCAGAGAATGTGAGGTTTTTGGGGTCTTATATAGATAGTCAGCTCACCTGGGATGACCACATAGACAGTGTCTGTAAAAAACTCAATAAATCTTACTTCGCAATTTCTCAAATGAAGTTTTGTCTTGATACAGCTGGATTGCTGACCATATATTATGCATTGGCCTACTCACACATATCACAAAATATTTTGTGCTGGGGTAGAGCCACAAATTTTACGAAAGTTTTTGTGATGCAAAAGAAAATAATAAGACTGATTTTTAAAATAGGGTACATGGATAGTTGTAAACCAATTATGATTCAGAATGAACTCCTAAGTGCTCCCTGTATATATATCCTTAAGTGTCTGATGTACGCAAGACAAAACCTTAAATATCTACCCACTCTCTCAACTGCACATCAACACAACACACGCAACAGCAAAACTTTGATGGTACCTACACATCGAACACTGGCATATGAGAGATCACGACTTTATAATGCAATAAAATTATACAATAAGCTCCCACTTAAAATCAAGCAAATTCCTGACAAACTCAAATTCAAATCCGCTGTGAAAAATCTTCTTGTGAGTAATTGTTTCTTCAGCATATCAGAATATTTGGGTGATACCCAGTTATGTGTCTAATAGGTTTAAAGTATGTTTTTCTGTTTGGTGTAATTTTATGAGTTGAAATGTCTATGTTTGTTTTTAATAAGGTTATGTCATTTGTATAGAATTCATGTTATTATATCACTCGATTATTTATTATAACTATTTTACGACTTGTCATATTATGTACTACTTGATAGTAGGTTTTAACAATATTTTTCTGTTTGTGAATGTTTAATTGTATCTGGTGATCTGTTTTAACCAATTTTGTATATGTAATTTTTATTTTAGTTTCCTAATTATTTATTTATTTAATTATTTTTTGAATACATATTATGACGTGCCATATGTACTACCTGTACCTTAAATGGTCAATAAACTTCTATTCTATTCTATTCTATGTTTATTCAAACCTAAGGAAAATATTGAACAATTTGTGCAATACTCCAATACAGTGTTTTGGATCAGATGGAATTTGACAGGTAGATTTAAAGAAAAGTATTTTGTATTATTTTATTATACCACGTGTCAGAAAAGGACTGAAAGATTTACATATTTTCTCCTCGCATCATACAAATCAGTAACCCTATCCAGATTGATCTGAAAACTTTTAAAAGCTACATGAAAGAACTTGTTCCATTCAAAAATAAAAATGAAAGTAAAGAGTGAAATTCATATCATTTGCAATGCTTAAAATTATGCATTTTCGTATCAAACGGACAAGTATTTTGATTGCTATTAAAAATTCATAATCACAAAGGACCCCGCACGGTTCTTATGGAAAATGGGTCCTAGTCGAATTGGCTGAAAATTCAGTATAATGTAGTTTATGATATCCTGATCAAATGTTTCCATGGGCACAACGAGCTCTAATGTACAGTTTTTGAGATACAGGGTGTCAAACATAAAGAGGCAGCGTTGTTACTTGCCTTTAGAAAACAATAATATGGCGATTATTTTGTTACAAACAGTTGAGGATAATAATTGCAATCTTGATATTGTCGACACGAGTTATAATGAAAAGTCCTAAGACTCCATGTACAGGGTTATTAATAATTACATAATTTTCATGTAATTCTTTGAACAAAATCAGTCAAACGCAAAAGCTCGTAGATTTGCAGAATATGTATATATCATTTGATTTTGATATTGAGTGATCTGAGGTAACTATTATTTATATTCACCTTCAAAGTCAATATATTTAATTTTAATATGTATTCAAATTACACATACAGGCAATTACAAGACAAAAAGAATTTATTTATTACAGTACAACTCCCTGTACATGTATGCTGATTAGGAATTTTGGCAATTATCTAAAATAAACTCTTGAAGTTTAAAATAATAATATTGAAACTGTTACATCAGATAAAAGGCTCTGGATAACAGAATTGGGACGAGTATTGCTACAAGAGTAAATGCTGTACAAGATGGAACAAATGCCCAAAATGACTAATAATTAGTGACTCACACTGTATGTATCGGCGATGAAGATCTTCATTATCTGTCGAATAAGAGGCTATATTTCCGAGAGGATTAAATCATGTGCACATCATTTAGATTGGCGAGGGTATATTTTAGAACCGTCCATTAGGTAATAATTATTGGATAACTTAAAATTAACCGATCATAAGTTGAGAAATCTTGTCATTCTTACAAAGATATAGCAATAAATATGAAGAAAATATACCACGAGAGTAGTTTGAGTGACAATGAATTTGAATGTTTATACACATATTGTAAATGCTTAATGAATAATAAAATGCCCTAGATCGATATTACTCCACTAGTAAATCTGGTGTTCGGAAGTGTCGTTACCTTCCACATAACGATAATTTCGTATGCTTTTTGTGGTATGCATCAAGATTTTAATGCAGTAGACTCCCATGTGAAAGCGAAAGCTGCATCATCATGCCGTTGACCAGAATCAGTATAAGATGCAACAAATAGACATCATTTTTATTGAATTTTCTACTTTATGATTAATTTGTATACACATGTTCCTAAAAAAAATTAAAAAATACATTTATTTATTTATTTATTTATTAACGGCATTGCCTATTTTTTTACAAAGTTTTAACAAAGTCACACGTAAATGTACTTACATATAAATATAACAACTATCAACTAGAGTATGAAGAAAACAGCAATTACAATGTTTTCACAATCTTTTTAAATGATTCTAAAGATGAATCAAAAAGCTCTAAGTTTACATGATATGTATTTGCAAGTCTTAGCATTCTACCCATAGACTCATTCTGGCCGTAGTTGGTACGATAAAATGGAACTTTAAATATTTCTGTATTTCTTGTTTTCTTTGAATTCACATTTAAAGCTATAAGTTCAACAATTTCTGGGGAATTGATACTGCCATTGATTATTTTGTGGATTAGTGTATCTGATTCCAATCTTCTATGAGCTAAAGTATTCAAGTTGAGGATGCCCAATATAATTTTATAGGTATAATCGCCAATATGGTATCCTAGTTTATAGGCACAGTGCCTCAAAAACTTGTTTTGAACACTCTCAAGCAAATCAATATCCACCTTATATAAAGGGCTCCATATTGTGGAGTTATATTCAAGTATTGATCTAACAATTGAACAGTAAATTATTTTCAAGGAAAAGAGAGATAATTCATTTGCAGATCTGCAAGTGAAACCTAACATTTTAAGTGCTCTAGAAGTTACGTTTGTAATATGGGGTTTGAATGACATTTTTGAGTCGAGAATGATTCCTAAATCTTTTATTGTACTTGCTGCTTCCAATTCTGATTGCTTTATTTTATATAGATAATTTATTGGATTTTGATTTCGAAAAAAGGTAAATTTATGACATTTGTCAATATTCAGTTGCAGTAAGTTTATATCACACCAGCGTACAAAATTAGATAAATCATACTGTAGTAATTCACTATCTGATGAGTCATAAATAATTTTAAACATCTTCACTTCATCAGCAAACAGAAGGAATTCACTATAGAGAATAACATCACTTAAGTCATTAACAAACAGGTTGAAAAGTAGTGGTCCCAAATGAGATCCCTGCGGTACACCAGATGGAACTCTAATTGATGAAGATACTGAGTTACCATATTTTACATATTGGACCCTATTGTCAAGATAGCTTCCAATCCATTTTAGAATTTTTCCCTGAATACCCAAAGCACTTAGTTTATGCAGCAATATATGATGATTTACTCGATCAAATGCTTTGGAAAAATCTGTATAAATAGAATCAACTTGGTTTCTATTTTCAAAAGCATTTATTATAAAATGTTGATAAATGAGCAGATTCGTATTAGTAGATCTACCACGACTGAATCCATGTTGTTGATTTATGATTATATGTCTACTGTCCCATGACAGCTTTTTTGTTATTAGACTATCCAATAATTTAGGTAATTCAGACTGATTGCAAACTGCTCGATAATTTTTTATATCATTATGTGATCCACTTTTATGGATTGGTTTTAAAAAACTATTTTTCCAGTAATGTGGAAAGATGGAAGTTTTCAGAAAATTATTGAATATCACATGAATAGGTTTGGCCAGAGTGAAAATGCATTTCTTAATAAGGTATAGCTGGATTCCATCTGGGCCCATAGACAACTTCCAGGGTAATGACATGCCAAGTTCTATGATTTCTTTAATGTCTACGCTATAAGTACATATATCTACTGTGTTACTGAATTTATATTCTGGGACTTGGTTAACTATTTCCTCACTGTAGACAGATGAAAAATAAGCTGCAAAAAGATTTACAATATCATTGCTATTTTCAGTAACAGAGTCTTCGTAGAACATTTGGGATGGTAACGAGTATGATTTTTTCTTATTATTAATGTAAGTCCAGAAACTTCGAGGATTGGTTTTGATGTTATTTTCTACTTTATTTACATATGCTCGGTGGCAAGTATTTCTCAAAGCTTTGCATTGATCTCTCAGATGGCAAAATTCTTCAAATCTATAATACTTTCCATTTTTGTACTCTCTGTGACACAATTTCTTTTCAAAAATCTTATTTTTCAACTCAGAATTGAACCATACTGGAAAACTTGAGGCTTTATATTTTTTCAGTGGAACATAATAGTCTAGAGCTGTATAAAGTACATTGTAGAAATTTGTAATTGTAATATTTAAGTCCTCATTATTCAGTATTTCCAAATCCCAGTTGATGCTTGCCAAGAAATTGTTCATGCCAATGTAATCACCATTTTTGAAATCATAGAAATATTTTTCATATTTTGCATATTCACTTGAATCATTTAAAAGGGAAAATTTTGGGTGACCCTGTATATTAATCTCAGATCACCCAATACCAAAATCAAATGATAATTACCTATTTTGCAGGTTCAAAGAATTACAT
This sequence comes from Chrysolina oricalcia, assembly GCA_944452925.2. Classification (NCBI taxonomy): domain Eukaryota; kingdom Metazoa; phylum Arthropoda; class Insecta; order Coleoptera; family Chrysomelidae; genus Chrysolina; species Chrysolina oricalcia. The sequence goes on along the minus strand of OX101818.2, from coordinate 11,466,937 downwards.
AAACAATATGTAATTATTATTAACCCTGTATACGGAGTCTTAGAACTTTCCATTATAACTCGTGTCGACAATATTAAGATTTCAATAATTATCCTCAACTGTTTGTAACAAAATAATCGCCATATTATTGTTTTATAAAGGCAAGTAACAACGCTGCCTCTTCATGTTTGACACCCTGTATCTCAAAAACTGTACATTAGATCTCGTTGTGCCCATGAAGACATTTGATCAGAACATCATAAACTACATTACTCTGAATTTTCAGCCAATTCGACTGAGACCCATTTTCCATAAGAACCGTACGGGGTCCTTTCAAGAACAATCTGTATATGGTCAACAATCTGTGAGAGGTTATCAATATGTTCGAGACGAGGAGAGAATATTTAATTCTTTTTAGTTCGTTTTAAAATAGTAGTGAATAATAAGACGAAAATTTTATTATTGTCTGCGTTTTAATCTTGTGTTCAGTTAGTTAGCTGAATGAGAAGTAAGTTTAGAATCAATTGCAAAATTTGTACTGAACAGAAAAAACTTTCTTCTCATTAATATTATTTTTTTCGAAAAATGAGAAATAAAACTTTCTATGTTTTTATACCACTTGTATTTGTAACCAACGTTACTCCAGTTTCGTCCTATATGGACATTATCAAACAATACAATAATCTGAAATAATAACACTTCTTAAATACCCTTAATTCTACCCGAGGCCTGTCTTAATGACTAACGGTCATTAATGACTTTTACCTGGACCTTGTTTATTTGTGACAATGTGACTGGGCTGCCTTAAAAACCGGTGAATAGACCAAATCCAGTTGATCATTCAGTAGGTTACATCCACAATATTTGTGTTTATGAATTTCTAGGGATTCTGAATAATTCAGTTTCCAACCCTTGCTTGCATAGTGCAAAATTTCCGTATCGTTCAGACTCGGAAATTTGTGGTTGCATTCCAAGGAATGGTTTGAAAACGTCGAATCGTTTTTTCCTAGTCTGAAGGACCTTTCATGTTCAGCGTATCTTTTTGAAAAATTACGTCCACATTGTCCCACATAAACACCGTTACACTCTGGACACTTAAGCTTATAAACTCCAGATTTTTCCATTTTTGCTATTCTATCTTTGGCATTGAAAAGAAAATTAGACAACCTGGCATGCGGCCTGTATGCTACTTCTATATTATTCTTTCTAAAGAATCCCGCAATAGCCTCTGTTCTTCTCCCGAAGTACGTTAAAGTTACAAATTTCTTAGTTTCTGATTGTTTGACCTGGGGGTATATTAATTTGTGCGAAAATTTAAGACGATGTTTTCTGACTAACTTTTGAATTGTGGCCGCTTGGAAACCATTATTCAAAATTCAAAAGTTAGTCAGAAAACATCGTCTTAAATTTTCGCACAAATCAATATACCCCCAGGTCAAACAATCAGAAACTAAGAAACCGCATACTTCTTCAATTGTGTCCTAGGACTCCAAGGCTTTAGGCGGACCAATCCAACATCCAACTGATGAACTGACAAAACCCTATCGAAGTAATTTTCATTTTCCAAAAATTAAGCAAATTACATCGGTTACCGCTGTCTAGAACTATTGACAACGCTGTACAGTAAATATGACAGTGACAATAATTCTGTGCAATACCTTGTGGACAGTAGCAGAACTATTTTCGTCTTTTCGTTCATATACTACAGAGGGTTCACTTACTGGAGCGATTTACCGTTTTTTGTACGAGGTTTTGCATATCATTTTTAAAAATATAAATAGTTTGATTTTATGTCTGCAAAATAGTATGAATAGTTCCGCAATGTTCAGTCTTCTGAATTTCATATAAATATCACTTGCAAAAGCAATTCTTCTCAACTGTCTTTTATTATATAACAAGATTTTCAGAATTTTTTTAAATTGTGAGGGAACGTTTGAGTTGAAAATTCTGAAGAAAATCGTGATTATCTTTTACTCTGACATTGTTATGTCATGATATTTGAAATGGAATCTGATGAGTGGTTTTTGAGAAAACTTTAAAAAACCTCTAAAAATTAGGTTTTTAATTTTTTCCTTGAAAACTGTTCATCAGATTATCTCTTTAATTATTCAGTTTGAATGCCAAAATAACTCGAATTTTTTTAAGAATTTTTAAACTTGTCGTTAATTTTTTTATGGGTTTATATGAACCTTAATTGAAGATAATATTCGGTAGTTTCCATCTAGAAATGAGGTGTTAAGAAATCTGAAATCGGAGTTTTTCGGTCTTAATCTTACTCGATCTGTATATTATACTGGATGGAGAAAAATATGTTTGGTAAAATTTTCACTGAGGCCTGGTTTCTATTGGAAATTAGACAAAAATAATTTGTCCCCATTCAGTATTTCAACATGAATTTCCACAAAATTAGATGAATCATCAAACGAACATTTACTGAAAAAATTGTACTCACCATCCAAGTCACTGAGAACATGATCGAAAGAATTGAGAAAGTTTGATTGTTCCTCTTTGGAAACGTCTGCTAAATTCTTCAACAATTTCATATTCAAGAGTCACTTCACGAATGCTTGCTTCATGATAATTAACACCAATTTTGACTGTTATTTTTTTTTACTTGATTCGACTAATTATTGTTAAAGCACCAAATGGGTGATTATCACAATTATAATTGCTCTCAGAAATACATAATGATTAAGTATACAGGAATGGTAAATGTGGATTCAAAATCATTGAAAATAATCATGAATAATAGAAATATCGAAGACCACTTTTTCACCACGTTTTTACTCATTCGCTGTTTGGTGGTTTATTCGGCACAAATTTTGCAATCGATTTTAAAGCTCCCAATGAGCTAGGAACTTCGAACATTACTCAGGACTTGACAACACTGTAATAGTATTGCATAATATGGTGAAGTAACGAAATAATAATAATATCTCTGTCTTTCAGAAGAGGCTGACATCTGGCATATAAACTCTGTTGTGTTTGAAGCCGCTCAGACTCTGTCCCAAACAGAGCGAAGGTATTCCCCCTCCACCCTTTTGTTTGGAAGGCATGAGCGATCCATAAACAACATGGAAGCTAATATTAAGTAGGCAAGACAACACAAATCTCGCACAGGGCTGCGGTTCTTGGTACAGTTGTACTTCTCGAATACAATTCAAAACGATTTAGTACACTAGTAAATTTTCATGAATTCTAATACAATTTCAGCTTTGGCCTTCGACAGTTATTGACACAATTCTAACGGAGCGTGTGAGCTGTGGAACTTGCGCAGTACGTGCACCACACGAACACAAGTATAGGTATCATAACGAGTCCTAGAAGGCTTTGGCCTTCTCACAAACCTTCTGGGACTCAGTGACCCTACGTTTGTGTTGGCAGGAGTACTATCTATCGTTTTCTGTTGTGTTAGGATTACGGGAATCACGTACTGCTATCTTTCTGAGGGTTTCTTACATCAAGGGGCAAGTTTAGTCATTGGATAATCGATATGTGAGCATATGGTGGTGTTACTCTCTTTCGTCTGCACTCATGTTCAGATCGGGGAGATTGTCAGTAGTAATATCCCGACATAATGCTGAATTTTCAAAAAATACATTCACCTTGCTGTCACGAAAACTGTGTTGCTTAGAAACACCACGAGAGCTTGTTTGAGTGGTGTTTTGCACAGCAACACAGTTTGAGCAGCTGGCAAGGTGAGAGTATTTTGAAAATTCTGCATTTTGAAGGGAGATATTCGATCAGACAATTTCACGAATACGTTATATTATTATGTACTAAATGCGTATTGCAGGAACGGTTCATCTTTTGTGTCATTAATGTCAGTTGAAGAGATGAACCGTCAAACTGACGTTTCTATTTTTACAGTGATTGTTGTAACTATGGAAAAGTATAAATAAGGAAGAGGCGAAACACCTATTTGAAAATACCACGGGCTGGAGACAGTGTTTTCGAAAAATCCTTTTCTCATTGGTTTGAATTCAAAAAATTATGGCATTTCATTGGTTTATATGATATGAGGGAAATTGTCTATACAGGGTGGGTCACGGTCGATGGTACCTTAGACGTTTACGGAGAACGGGACATAGGATCATTCTGAAAATTTGGTTTCTCAAGTAGTTGCTTTCGGTGTATCGATATAAAATATTTTCAGCAATGCAGCGTTGCCGCTTATACCAGAGAGTAGCAGAATCTTTATTATTTCAAATGGGTCACCCTGTATATTGCCGCATTTTTTAACTTATCATTCTTTTCTGATTATTTCTGCCCCATACTCCCCTATACCTATCTCTAACGGTTTTTGAGATATTGGTTATTTTCCATATTTTTTATCCAAAACATAGCTCGAATTGAATGTTTATTTCTGCGGTATTTGGATTCTTAGGAAGTTGCAATTTTGTGTTTAGTTCAACAAGATCATGTACATTGATCCTGTATAGAAAAGTTTGTTCTGCGTTATACAGGGTCGTTCAAAATTCATAATGTTACTGCTAGATACGAAAAGGGTTGAAAGTGCGTTTTTTTGAATGGAACATCCTGTATATTATGAAATATCCTGAAAGATGACTGAATTCCCTTCAAATTGATATATTATGTTCCTATACCTAAATAGCCAGAATTCCGAGATAATAGTAATTTTCACTTGTAATCTTGTGATCCACGAAAAGAACATAACTTTTTTTATTTTTTTTGTTCCAAATTTAAACACATTTATTGATGAAAATATTGTTAAGTATTTTACATATCAATATTACAGTAGTTATAAATAGTTCAGGTGAAACCATCGTTAGTTATTTCTTATGAATTGTTAGATGATTTTCATTTCTCGGTGTGAAATTTTCTTACCGAATCCCTCTCGTGCTTGAATTAATTGCCGTAAATTTTTCGAGTACATGAAACTTCAAAGAAAATTACCCTGGTCGCTTCGTGACTCGGGTAATTTTCAAAAAATATATGTACTCGAAAAATTTCCGGCAATAATTCAAGCACTTGGAAGATTACAAGTGAAAATTGCTATTATCTCGGAATTCTGGCTATTTAGGTATAGGAACATGATATATCAATTCATTTTTCAGGATATTTCATAATATACAGGATGTTCCATTTAAAAAAACGCACTTTCAACCCTTTTCGTATCTAGCAGTAAGATCGTGACTTTTGAACGACCCTGTATAACGCAGAACAAACTTCTCTATGTAGAATCAATGTACATGATCTTGATGAACTGAACATAAAATTGCAACTTCCAAAGAATCCAAATACCGCAGATATAAACATTCAATTCGAGCTATGTTTTGGATAAAAAATATGGAAAATAACCAATATCTCAAAAACCGTTAGAGATAGTTATAGGGAAGTATGTAGTAGAAATAATCAGAAAGAAATGACAAGTTCAAAAATGCGGTAATATACAGGGTGACCCATTTGAAATAACAAAGATGCTGCTACTTTCTGGTATAATCGGCAACGCTGCATTGCTGAAAATATTTTAGATCGATAGACCAAGAGCAGCTACTTGAGAAACCAAATTTTTAGAATGATCCTATGTCTCGTTCTCCGTAAACGTCTAAGGGACCATCGACCGTGACCCACCCTGTATAATACATAACTATTTCAATTTACATTTTCATTCATACTTGAAAGCATTGTCGACAAGTTGAAAATCTTCTGACATTGAAGTATATTTGACTTTGACTTTAACTATTCAACAATATCAATGAATACGTTTGAATTTTGATAATGGAGTTTGAAAAGTTGTGGAGTTCATTTGTTGCCATATATTTCATCATATTAATAAAATGTTGTACTCCGAGAGAAAAAAGTGCAAACGACGCGACAGATAAATTCATATTGCAGCTGAAAAAAAAAATATCATCACACTAATCCATTCAGCTGAAGCCAGTTGTGTCAAAGGTGGCAGAAAATGTTGAATTCGCAGGCGTGAAGAATTAGAAGTGAGCATATAGAGATTGTCACTTGTCTAATTTTGGTTGGCAAGTGTTTAAGATTCATATAAACCCATGAAAAAATGAACGGCAAATTTAAAAATTCTGAAAAAAATTCGAATTAGTTCGGCATTCAAATTGAATAATTAGAGAGATGTAGAAGAAAATCTGAAAAACAGTTTTCGATGAAAAAAATAAAAACCTAATTATTAGAGATTTTTTTAAGTTTTCCCAAAATCCACTAATCAGATTCCATTTCAAATATCATGACATATCAATGTCGAATTTAAATATGATCACGATTTTTTCACAATTTTCAACTTCAACGTTTCCTCACAATTTAAAAAAATTCTGAAAATCTTGTTATAAAATCAAAGACAGTTGAGAAGAATCGCATTTGCAAGTGATATTTATATAACATTAAGAAGACTGAACATTGAGGAACTATTTTTCAGACATAAAATCAAAGGATATATATTTTTAATAATGATTTTCAAAACCTCGGACAAAAAACGGTAAATCGCTCCAGTAAGTGAACCTTCTGTAGTACATGAACGAAAAGACGAAAATAGTTCTGCTACTGTCCACAAGGTATTGCACAGGATTATTGTCACTGTCATATTCACTGTACAGCGTTGCCAATAGTTCTAGACAGCGGTGTCCGATGTAATTTGTCTAATTTTTGGAAAATGAAAGTTACTTCGATAGGGGTTTCTCAGTTCATCAGTTGGTAGTTGGATTGGTCCGCCTAAAGCCTTGGAACCCTTGCACACAATTTAAGAAGTATGTAAGTATTAAGTTTTATGTTTTGCGATTTAAAAAAATCAGTTTTGAAAATAAAACAGGAAGCAAAACAGAATTGATAGATAATAATAATAATCATAATCTTTATTGTCCATTCCTGTTGTTTTTAAATGACATTATATTATGTACTTAAAAAATACGGCATAATATGCGGAGTCCAGTTCACTTTGAAAAATATTGATAAAAATGAATTATAGTGAGTTGTTCATATTAGCTGCTCTTTTTGAATTTTACCAACAATATTGTTGTTTGTGCTACAAGCAAATCTAATCTAAGCAAGATCAAGGACGGACTGACCATATCTATAACAAACCCATGGGCACTGCAACCCCGAATATCAGAAAAACAAACGAAATGAATACAATAAATAATATACAGGTGAACCGGAAAAAAGGGACAATACCAAAGATTCCCAAGATCTCCTCCACAGGAAAACTGACTACACAGTCATCATCAATAAACCAAAATCTAAGAAAAAGAATGAACCAACTTAAAAAAAATGGTCCCCACCTTTGGAAACACTGAAAACGATTAAAAAGATAACCCCTTTTAGAACAAAAGGAGGTCTCTATTCATGGTAAGCCTGGACGTTCTGCAAATCAACGGAAATTTGCAGAAAAGGAAAATACATCACTGTTTCTGAAAAATGAAGTGTAGTACACCCATTACAAAACTGAAAACTCCGCAAATTTTACGAAACTTTCAGACATGATTTGGCAATGTGGTTAATTTCGAAAAATGAGGCCTCCACCCAATACAAATCCGAGGGCGCTGCAAATTTCCTGAAATTTTCAGACAGGACACAGCAAGGAACACTAAATTCGAATAATGAGGTCTCCGAGGTCTCCACCCAACAAAAACCAGAGGCATCGCAACTCTCACCAAATTCACAGACCCGGCAGAGGCCACTGAAATCGATTAACGAGGTCATCGAGGTCTCCAGCCAACATAAGAGCGAAGACACTACAAATTCAACCAATTTCGTAAACATGACTCAGCAGAGGCCCACAGTATTCGAAAAACGAGGTCCCCGAAGTGTCCACCTAATAAAATTATGGAGGCGCTGTGAATTCCACCAAATTCACAGACAGGACTTAACTGATCTTGAAAAATTATTTCCCCGAGGTTTCCACCCAACAAAAAACTAGATGCTCTGTTAGTTTCACTAAATTCACTAACAAGGCTCTGTAGAGGTCGCTAATCAACAGTAATGAGGCCCACGAAGTCTACATTCACAAAAAAAGACGGAGAGACTGTAAAACTGAAATATTTTGTAGACCACTGAACAATAAGCCTATACGAATAGCTGGAAAAGATAAGAAAAGAAAAGAGAGTATTGTCCGTGAATTTGGTGAAAAGTGTAGTGCTTTCAGTTTTGGTCGGATGCAGACTTCGGGGGCCTCATAATTCGGTTTCAATGTCCCTTGCTGCGTCATGTCAACAAATTTTAGGAAATTTGTTGCGAGCGCCCTCTTGGATGGAGACCTCATTGTTCAAACTCAACACCCCATACTGAGTTATGTGTGCAAGTTTGAAAAAATATAATAGGAAAGTGTGAACCGAAATATTTATAATAATGATTAAAAAATTAATTGGATGTTTTCCACAATCATGAATCATGACTTTGTATGTATCTCATCAATGTTGACTATAACCCTCATGTTTAATGTCTAGATAAAGAAAATAAACATTTCCGAAAGCTCGACAAAATAACAAAGATTATTATTTCAAACAGCCCAGTATTTTGACTGCATCGAGGATGCAGTCATCCACATTTCTCCTAAACTAGTCAGTCAAGACTACCCTTCTCCTTATACATATTAATAATATTTTATATCTCTAATGTAGATAATACAGTAAATAAATAATTCATTTTTGAAGTGGAAGAAATCACAAAATCATCTCCACAATGAACAAGAATTGTAATTATAATTATTTTTTTTCTTTGGTGTTTCGGTATCGACTGCTATGGTCATTAGCCATGTGTTCTTTATAGGCCTTGTTACTAATTCCATACGCCACCTTAGGAGCAGCACTGTTAATTGGAACGCAACAGCGAATCGTGCAGGACTCACCCTAGTCTAGCCACGAGATTTTAATAATTTAATCGGTTAAATTAAATTAAAAAATCCCAGCCCAACCAGGGTTCGAACTCCGGACCTTTCGACTCAGAGTCGGACGCTTTAACCACTGCGCCACGCCCCGACATAATTATAATTATTATTACTACTAATCGGGCTATCCGTAATATAATGTATTGAACCACATTACCACAATTAATACCAGATAATAATCAATAATCCTGGGAGCTATTTCGCGGTACTCTGAATAATGTTGAGATTTGGCAACAATGCATTAGCAGTAGGGTTGAACGTTGCAGAAAACTGTAATTCATATGGAAATATTATGAAAGATCGCTGTAACTATGGTATGAAAAACATATCTTGTCAGTGCCATCTTACATTTCAGAAACGCGAAATATTTGACTTTATATGAACCTTAAACAAGAGTTATATGCTCTTGGGTGTTTTATATTGAATGCATCACTGAAGAGGCTAGTTGTTCGCGCAAGCAAAACGTTATAGCCCTCGGGCCCGAAACCTATTAAAAAAATGATTACCTAACCCTTGAGATTTCGTATATCTGTTCTTTATGTCAAGTCGGACAAGTTTTTCTGTGAGGCAATTCTCGGTAGAGGGTCGTTGTTTTTTTTTCGAAAGTCCCGCAAAGTAACTGATTCAATACGAGATAATCATTGATACATTTTTTCAATCGGGAGTATTCTCACATAAAAAGAGAAAACATCTTGTTTGCCAAATATATTGGGTATTTAGGCGCGTCCGACACCCCGAACATGACTTAAGAGCGTCCGACAACTAGAATGCCACAACAAATTTGTCGGACATTGTAACCACTGAATTTTCTGCATTTTTATTGAACGATTTTGAAAAAGTCAGCAAAAAGTCAGCTGTGAGGTTATAAATTTCATGACGTCATTACTTTGCCATGTTCGGAGTGTCGAACGCGGCTTAATACCCAATAAATTCATCCGTCCAATTTTTGTTCTCTAATTATACAGGGTGTCCGGTAAACCTTGTACAATATTGAAACTGGTGATAGACCAGGTCATGACTGTTAAGAATATCGGAATTTCACCTTAGTAAAAATCTCACCGTTTTCGAGATAATAAGCATTTTCTATATTTCTGGAAAATCACTACCTCAGCTTGGATTTTTGAGTGCCATGTCTACAAATTGGTATCATTTCAAATATCTTTGATGCTGAAGATGAGTGATGCTTCAAGACGTACGAAACAATTTTTCATAAAACGATACAACTTTTCAAGAAATGAGGGTAAAATGCCAGATTTGATTTTCAGCAATTTTTTTAACAAAAGTTTGACATTATTTTTTGAAAAAAATCATAACCAAGTGGAAATGGAAATTCATAATAAAAGAATGCCCATTTGGTCCAGACTCTACCATGGTATAAAACATACGATAATTATTATTGGAAGTAGTAGAATTTCGATTATATTAGAGTGTGATGTTATTCTGAGTTAAAATCAACTCCATTAGACTCTGTCTGTAATGTCATTTTCTTTCATCCTATCAAGATGAAATGATTAAATAATTATGAGTAATAACGAATCAAGTGCTTAGAAGCATTCAATAAGATGTAAAGAAGTAAATACTAATTCAAGGTTTTTGAAACAACATACACTATAAACCACAATAACATCGCACTGAATGATATTATAAAAATGTTATTTTCCATCCACTCATACGCAGAAACAACATCTTTTCAAGAAGAACCTTTTCAAATGCGTTATAGGTTATAGCCCTCAAATTAGCGATTCTCTGAGCGGCATTGTTCAATAAGATATCGTTCTGCAAAGCGCTTCTGCAGCAGTAGCACTACCTCCACATTCACCTTAAATGTAGTGCATATGCGCATATTCTCGGGGAGTATAACGGGTGTACGGCATGACAATGAAATGAATACCACTGAATGGAACAAGCGGAATAATTTCAAAAAACTACGACACAAGTCACAATTTGTTCAAACAAAATGTGACAGCCCCCTACAGTATTTTTTCAATTCTTTTTACAGAAGATCTGTTCATGCACAATGCTGTATTTCATTTTTTGATGAAGGAACTATTGCTTCTGCGGTCACAACACAGGAGTTAGAAAAGTTTTTAATTTTCGATAAGGATTCCCCTCCTAAAAAATTTTGCACTCATTTGGTTACACCCTGTATATCTGTTGGTCTCTGAAACATCACTGGAATCTGGATGTTGGACAATTGCGACATTTATCACAAGAATTCGTATTAATCGGTGCCATGTCAGATAATCGACATTTTATTTCGATAATTCAATTATTTAGTCTTAATTGCATGAAAGGTTAATTTTATTGACATACTATTTAATGCTACCAAGCAGTTTGCTCTTTATTATTGATAATCATTTCCAAATTTTATCTTGATAAAATCGAAATAAAATAATTTTTGTGCGTAAGTATAAAAGTTGAAAAAACCACGCCTGTCAATGGAAATCACTTCCTCCAAAAATAATTCTAGTTTATTTTATACCATGGTAGAGTCCGGACAAAATGAGCATTCTTTTGGAATGAATGAACACTTCCATTTGGTTATGTTTCTTTCAGACAATAATGTCAAACTTTTTTTAAAAAAATTGATGAAACTCAAATCTGTCAATTACCCTCATTTCTTGAAATTTTCTTTCACTTTCTGAAAAACTGTTCTATAAGTCTAAAAGCATCACTCATCAGTAATGTTCAGCATCAAAGATATTTGAATTCGTCTCAATGTGTATACATGGCACTCAAAAATCCAAGGTTAGGTAGCGATTTTTCAGATATTCTTAAAATGCCCATTATCTCGAAAACGGTGTTATTTTTACTGAGGTGAAATTCCGATATTCAGAACAGTCATGAGCTGGTGTATCACCAGTTTCAATATTGTACAAGGTTTACCCGACACCCTGTATAAGAAAACTTTCGATTAAAAAAAGACTTTATTTATAAGTCATTGATATCTTTCTCGCCTTGAATCAGTGTGTATGCAGGACAACCAAAAAAAACGCTCAGCTTCCGAAAATTGCCTCAAAGAAAAACTTGTCCGTCTTGACTTAAAGAACAGAAATTCGAAATCTCAGCGGTTAGGTAATAATTTTTTTTTCATAGTTATCGGACCCGATGCCAGATGACTATTAGGAAAACATTTCAAGATCCGACGGAAAAAACCTGAAAATAAAAATGTCTGAAATCTAAAACTTCCTCCTTTTTGAAATCTGTTGAAAATATTTGTCCAAAATTGATAAGGACATCCTTTCATTAATTTTGTTGAAAACTATCAACTGCATTTGTTACGTGAGACGACATTGAGTACATTGTTCCAAATTAACGGTGTATTACTTGTTGCTAAGAACATTAAAAATACAATCGAGCGTACTTATTCCATAATTCTCGAAATAATTGCCACGACAAACATTGTTAAACTCTCGAGCAAATACTCTCGCCGTGTTTAACATCGATTAACACTTATCGAACGCCATCAAAATACGTAATTAATGCTGAAATATTAGGCCTGATTGGGAAACAGTCTCCAATCAAGAAACGTTACATACTTAATAGTTGATGAGTTGCTGTTATTAAAACTGGATGGATTAGGCGAGGTAATTCAGACTGAGGCGAAACATACAGGGTGTTACTAAATTCATGCGAATACATTGATCATTGTAAATAACTGTGATGGGTCAATCCTATAAAAAAATGGCCCAGTCCAAATGATCCGGGACTGGCGCGCGTACTACCGGTCCGCAGATATTTTCAATTGTCGTTTACTCCCAATACCTTTCGATTGGTGCGTTTCAGTATTCTTCAAGTATTACACAATCAGTCTATCACGAGAGTTTGAAGTTCGTGGATGCTATAGTTTTTGAGTATTATATTAGATGAGTATGAATATTAGATTGCGCGGAGTGAGAGTCCCACGCCAATTCCCGATCCCATTTTTGACCTGCATTCTTTGGCTCATTTTGAAGGAGAGCAAGTATTTTTTGTATATTAGCTCATCCTATTGTTGTATTATATGGGTAACCTAATGTTTTGGAACAAATAATCAAGGAAAAAACAGAGAAGTAAGTAATTGCTATATATCTAGTGTGCGGACTCACAGTCCCACGCCAGTCCTGGATCACAAAATATTCATGCCAGAGATGAATTTTCTTTGGACGGAATAAAGGCAACATTGACATCTTTATTGATTATCTTTTATCTGATGTAATGTAATGTACATCAATATGTTTGCTTCTTCGATGAAATAATGATTTACGTTCAGATGAATTGTACATACATACATACATACATGTAACTGAGACATCCACATTGCTTGTCGACAAGTTGCAGATGAAGCCATATACTCAGCCTCTGTAGTAGAAACTGCTACACTGCTGTTTTTTTGTACTCTAGCAAACAATAGATTCGCCAAAGAAATCCACATACCCAGTGTAAGATCTCCTGACATCTAGAATTTGGAACTAAGGCGTCACTATAGCAATTGGTGCAGCTTCTTTTGATATTATGTTACCCAATGAGATTTTTGTTTTCGGTCACGTGACAGTACATTTAAAATTATTAATGGAACAACCTGTATATTTTAGCATTTTTAAGTTCCTCTCGATAAAAAAATTGCAGCGAACTATCACACTTGTGGTCTAAAACTATCATTTAAAGGAATACAGGTACTTTAATAACTTTTATCCCTCGACGGCGACGTCTGAAACGAGCAATTGCCAAATTATTTAGGTTTACGGTCACCCTGTATATTTGGGCAGTCCTATATTTTGTGTGATGATTGAAAGAAGGCAAAATTATATCAATCATCTATAAAAACGTCTATAAAAACGTCGTGGGACAAAGGATATTGAAGTACCTGTAGTTCTTGAACTAATCGTTTTAGACCACAATTGCGATAGTTTGTTGGAATCATTCCATCGGAAGGAACATAGAAATGCCAAAATATACAAATTGTCCCGTTGATAATTTTGAATCTGATGTCACATGACCAAAAACAAAGAAAACATTGGGAAACATATTATCAATAAAAGCTACATCAATTGCTTTATTTTACAACCCCAAAATTACAATTTTCTACTACTTTCGAGTTCCAAGATATTGTCTGTCCTGATCTTCGTGGGACACGCTGTATAATTTAAATGATGGAAATTCCACAAATTCGTAAAGGAGTTGGATCTGCAGTGAACCCTCCAAATAACGAAAGATGTGAATCGCTGAATTACCTACTGTGAACAATCCACCGATCTACACAGGGCAGAACATCGACAGTATGAGCAATATCAGACCTGGTTCCCATGGCTGAATGAAGTGGGATTTCAATTTTGGATTGTTATATTTCTTTGTCGACTCTTAAATCATTTGATATAGTTTTCTCTAAACGAGTCCCACAGTCCATTGGAGTTGATATAGGCAAATCAAAACGTTATTTTTTTCCAATAATTTATAGATGTACTGATCCTGGGACAACGATAGAAAGTTTTTCTGCCAAATAACTTTGATTGAAAGAAGGTATGTAGGTACTTCTAGAAAAGTTTTGAAGCAGAACATCCGCTATTACCTTCGCTTTCATTTCAGAAGACACCAGGAACAATAGGTCATCTACGTGGTAATTGTTTAAAGCCATAAATACTCTTTTTCTAATGACATACTTTCCTGCATATACATTAAGGCCCTTTGGAATCTTCATGTTGTTGTTTTGTTGTTAAAATTGTTATTTCCGTCAACCGATTGGACTCCTACGCGTAACCCTCGGAAGTCTTCGAGAGACTTGTGTGAACTAGGGAAGATGCAGCCCTCACCTTTCAACGTGTGATGCCATGCACGAGACCGATGAACATGCGGGGATTTCAACCCTCAACCCTTCGCTCCAAAGGCTATCAGTTTTTTGGGATTGGCATAAGCTGAAAGCAATATTTTTGTCTCATACCCGTACAACAGAAGCGAAGATCTCTTCAAAAACCACCCGGGTTTTTGACTGAAACCCTGAGCAACAAGCCAGGCCTTGTATTTCGATACTTCACCACTTTCAGATTTTTTTTTTCTTGAAAACTCATCGGCATCCAACAACTCTCTGAACTGCTGTTACATCGATAATATATCATACTTCTTCCTTTTCATGTCCAGAAATTGCTTTCTCATAGGATATTGGTTCATCTATAGCAATATTATAGATTTCTTCACCATACTCTAAAGGGTTCATTGGATGGAGAAATGAGGACCACCACATCAATATGTGGTGAAAACGTGTAATTTCTGCGGTTGGTATCCAAAGGAAATTGCCTGTGATGCTCTCTCCTCGAATTTACCTTCTGATCTGAGTGATTCCTTTGGGATATAGATATATACTTTCTTCCAAATCCTCTTAGGTCCACAATAGAAGATTTAGCATTGAAAAACATCCCAATGGAGTGTTTTTCGGTAATTGAGTGAGGAGTATAATTTTTGGCGTAAACTGCATGAGCCACAGCTTCTGCCCATGAATATTCAGGGAGTCCAGAGTCGATCAGACTTGTTCTTGCAATCGTTGTAATGATTGTATTGAAACATTCTGCGATACCATTTGTTCCGTGTATTCTTGAGAAGGAATTCTCTGCCTTCATTCCAAGATTTGCAATGAACAATTTTCTCTATCATCTTCCATTATCATACTTGGATATTTTGATTTTGAACCCCTTTGGGTTGCAACTTGTTCTACCTTTGTTGTACCTTTGGCCACCACAACAGGGTAAGTATTACGGTATATAGTCAAAGAAATTGTGTGGGTCCAAGTCCTCAAGTCTTGCCAAAGGAATTCCTTGCTACCTTGCCATTGCTAACAATTGTTTCATATGTTTGTTCCAGGCTAGGTTTGAGTACAGGTTACCACTATTTATTTTGACTCTTCTGACTTCTTTAGGCTTTTACCAAATATCCGAAGAGATTATTATTTTTCTGAGCGTCATGTACCACGTCTGTACTTCTATGAGGCACAAGTTCCAAAATCAATTTTGCCCTGAGAAAACACCTCTTTCCGGTGTCTACTACGAAATTCCACCTCTAGGAGTAGCCTCTCCTTGCATTCACCTTCATTGTGTCCCCAAATAGGCAGGCATATATCAACATATATCGATTGAATAGAAACAGATTTTTTTCTAGGTCGTTCTGAAGTTTTAATAGCTGCGGGCAGTTTCTATATTCCATGATATAGATTGACCATGAAAAAAATAGAGCTTGACTGCCCCTCTTCAACTAACAACGAGTGGAGAGGTGGTTTGGTCGTATACTTCTTCAGGAATTACATTTGATAGCCTAAGTTAAGTGTATTTACCTAATACTAATGCATTCAAATACTCGAACTGTTGACCAACGGTTCCATATAATGTAGAAGATTACGATCGAAACGTTCTCGAACATTCTGAAACAAAGACGTATTTATACGATATTATACGTCCATGCATTCACACGATAGAGCGGAAGTATATCAAAACAGTAATATTTTCTTGTGTTTTGTAACAGTTTCCAAGTGAACCAGTACATGAGACAATATCATCAGACGTGAAAGAAAGAAGTTTAAGAGAATATACTCATGGGTACATAGAAATATAGTACAAAACATCAACATATCACGATTCTTCACATCATCATTCATGTCACGATATTTCAAAAGTCATCAAGTGCCTAGAACAGTAACGACATGACACCGTTCACAAAAATTCCGAAATAACTGAAGTGCCTTGCTGCAATCGAGTTACATAATTTGAATAGTATTTGTTGTTGAAAACACGCGCTTGCATAGCGGGCTCCATGGCACTCACGAACAATATAAGAAGGTGTTTATCATTTAGTCACAATTACTATCAGTTACATTGACATTTCTGACCTCTGTAGAGATTTGGAAATATCAGTCTCGACAGGAGAAATGCCCCGCAAATTTTTATGTCAAGTGGCAACCACGCAATCAGTAAAATTTTCTGAAACTTCGGTATGTTGCACTCGACCCATTAACCAGAAGTGTGAATGGGTCTAACTCAATCCTATGTATGAGTAGTTTTGTAGATACGGGGTGCTGAAATTGAAAATTGACCAGTTATTCGGACTTTTCTATTTTTACAAGCTTTCATTCAACTTGCTTTGCTCGTTTGTCCGTCTGCCTGTCTCTCCTGTTCAAAACTAGTAATACGTTTTTCAAACAGTTGCTGTGCAAATATCAAAGTACGATGACAATATAATAATTTCGAAAAAATGTATCCTTCTGTCCCCCTGAAAGCTAGAAAGAGAACGCGTAGAAATTCAGAAAATCTATCGACGGTTTCGGACTTGCAAAATTATGACGTTAAAAATCGTCGGTGGTCTTGGACCCCCTTCCCCCCGAAAAAAGCTGCGAAAACACGTAAAAATTAAATCTGTAAAAATAGTGAAAAATATTTTCATGCCACATAATTGAATTCGACCCCCTTTTCCTGCATCTTGAAGGCTGCCTAGAGAACGCGTAGAAATTCAGAAAATTTTTCCACGGTTTCGGAAAATCATAGCTTAAGTAACATGTCGGTTGGGAGTCTCGAACCACCCTCCTTCTTGAGAAAAGTTGCGAAAGCTCGCTAAAATGAAATAGTCAAAATTCGTAAAAATTGTGAATATTATCGAACAACCGAATTATTTGATTCAACCCTTTCTTTCTGCCCCCTGTAACCTACCTAGAGAACACGTAGGAATTCAGAAAATTTTCCGACTGTTTCGGACGCTCAAAATTACGAAGTAAAGAACATGTCGGTCGGGTGTCTTGGTCCTTCTCGAATAAAGCGAAAGTACACGAAAATAAAATCGGAAAAATCCGTAAAAATTGTGAAAAATATGTGACAGCTGAATTATTGAATTTAACTCCTCTTTTTTTCCTCTGGAGGCTACCTAGAAAACGAGTAGGAAGTCATACAATTTTCTGACCGAAGGTAAATAACATGTCGGTTGGCGGCCTCGAACCTTCCTTCTTCTTGAGAAAAGTTGCGAAAACTGTCGAAAATTGAATAGAAAAAATCCTTCAATATCGTGAAAAATATCGAACCATCGAATAAATGAATTCAAAATGATATTTTTCCCCCTGCCTCCCCGAAGGCTGAATAGAAATTCAAAAAACTTTCAAAATAGAAAACGGTTGGGAAACTTAGACCCCCGTCCTTCTCAGAAAAAAATTTTGAAAAATCACGCGAATACAAAATCAAAAATATTTCTAATGATAGTAAAAAATGTGACATTATTTTGACACTTTCAGCTGTCCATTGTATGTTTGAATGTAGTTTGTTGTAAAAAAATTCTCAATGAATATCTCAGTCCTTTTATTCAATATTTTCCTAAGATTAGAGACCCAAAGTAACGTAACCGTTTATGTTTCAGTGCATAAACAAACAACAGTTATGGAACTAGTGTTATTGAGAAAAAGAAGGCAAACCATGAACCTATAGCGTTTCACCACACAAAATAGTCAAATCAACTGAGGCTTCCAATACCATAAACGTACTTTATCATAGAGATATCTCTTTGTATATGTTATATTTCGTTCATTCAGTACCCATTTATTTACTTGCATCTACTATTTTCACGTTTTATTGAAAATTAACGTTATTTATTTATTATTATTACTTTTATTCAGAGAAAAACTAAAAAAGTAATAATAAGGTGATAATGCCTATGACTGGCAATTTTCAGGAATGAGTATAGACCAGTATCTCAATTGGAATTCACAATGTGAAACAATGATTTCTGAATTGAACTTGAGTTGATTATTTGTTCAAAAACCTACGATTACTTTTAGATGAGCATCAACTAAGAAGCATTCACTATGGTCAGGTTGAATCTAAGTTGCGTTATGGTGTGTGCTTGTAGATCAACTCAACCATGAGCAAAAAAGTTTTCATTGTTCAAAAGTCTATTTTACATTTTATATTCAATGCTCCAAAGCTTGCAGAACTTGTTTTACTACTTATAATATTTTCAACTATACATATTATATTAGTTAGCTATCCATATTAACAAAATCGATCTCAAAATTAATAAAGATTTTTACAATATTGATACACGAAAAAAAGAGTACACACAAACTTCTGCTGTCAAATACAATAAACGCAAAATTCTCCGGATTTCATGGGCCACAGAGTTTTGAAAAAAAAATCATATTATAAAATCTTTCAATAAATTGGCGGACTTCAAAAAGACCTTGAAATTGTTTTTATTGTATAAATGTTTTTATATACTAAACGAATTTTATATCATAAACTAAGTAGTGATTCAAAAGTATGTGTGAAATGTATTGTACATATTTAGATTTTTAGTCTTCAAATTATTTCATCCTTTCATTTAATTTTTATGACTATTTCTTACAATTTTTTAATCAATTTCAAGGTAAATAAAGAATCTGAATTTGAAATAAATAGAATATTTTGACGTCGACGTATGAACTGTGACGTGCATCATCTTTTAGTATTTTTGCTTTTTGATTTTGCTGTTATAATATTTAAAAAACAATATTTTCATTCTTCGTCTTGTTGTTTTTAATTTTACAGTTTTTATACTTTTTCATTCATTTATGTTATTTCATATGCCATTATAATGTCATTTACATATCTCTCTCTCTTTTTCACTTTCTACACATTGGTTGAATCCCTTGCAGAGTATGACAAAGACATGCTAATGAATACTCATATTTCCAGAACTGTACCAGAAACCTTAGGTCGAAGTAAAAATAAATTAATAATTTAATATTCCAAGACCTAATTACCACCACATATATTATTTCAATTAAGCAGGAGAAACCAGCTGAGAATCATTATCGAATTAGCAATTATTCATTCGCATAAAAACTGCAAAATGAAGGTTAATTTGCTTACTGAACGGACTAATTGGCTCTCCAGTTTGATGTTCCCGTCTAGTACACACTATTGAACAGTAGAGTTGTTAGGAAATAAAGTGCTTTTTGTTCAGTTCAACACTTGCCAATATAGAAGGATTTCGGTCCCTTTCGCAAGGTTATTATTTCTCATGCTTTATTTATAGGTATCTGAAGTGAAATCTGGTCCTATAAAAACCGACAATTTCAGAAGATGCTATCCACAACTTTATCAAAAATATCACACCGGTGAATCTTACTACTTCCATGTGATTTTCGCGAAGTATCGGGATATACGGGGTGGAACAATACTGCGTGGGCGGAAGATTACGGCTTTATCATTTCGATTCCTCGATTTCCCTATCGTGAATAGGTAATCTCGATGAACAATCAGCTTTATTTTCCTGCAATTTAACATAATATTGTATGTATGTAATTACAGCCCAACGTCTGATCCTATTAGCTGAATACTGCGGTATTCCTTTTTCGGGATTGAATATAGCCAAAAGAGGTCGCTAACTAATGTAAACTCTTTACCATACAAATAAATGAATTTGTTCAAAGGAAAATTATGGCTAAACCTTCCCTTTCAATTTGAGATTAATTTTTTTCACTGGAAGTGAGAGTTCTAGATGCATAGGCATAGGTTTCTCTGAGCCATTAGTAAAATATGCGAAAGAACATAACCAAGACCACATGTGCTAGCATCTATGGAGACTCTAATAAAACCACAACATCTGTTTTAAATTATCTCTCACCGCTTGGAAAAATTCCGCAGTTTTTGGTCCACTCTCATTTTACATTTTTATTCATAGCTCATATATAGCCTTGATGAATTTGGAATAAATTTTCCATAATAATTTACCAGACTGTAGTTCTTCAACTGACGATGGCGCAGGAGCATCTTTAAATGCTTTAATTTTTTCCATAGATGTATAGAGTCCATCTTTATCTACTGTATATTCCAAATACTGAAAAAGTCCTTTATGGAAAAAAGTTTTTGAACAAAACATCTTTCTTTGAAAAATTCGGCCTTCCATAGTACTACGGGTGTTTCTCCGGCTAAACTTATATTTGGTAATGATCTAAAAAACAAATTTAGTGTTTTTTTACCAAATTCCAATGATTTGAGAAAGAGGGTGATTTCTAAACAAAACGATAAAATCGCTCATTTTGGAGGAATTAAAAGAAAGTTATTCAATATTGGTGATAAGTTAAGGATTATTGGGATATAAACAGAGAGACATGGATACCTGTCGTTATTGAGACAAAAATAGGAAATTGTACTCTGATGATATGTTTTGTGCCGGAAATAAATAAAATGGAAGCGCAATTTAAATCAAATTACAAAAAAAAAGTTCTAAGTGGTTTGAAAGATGGTATCATTGTTGAAAACTCAAGTCGAAAACTTGTAGAACCATGAAACATGTCCATGTGAGGAAAATGTCAATCCTCAACCTGAAGTGGAGGATGTCAGTTTCATAAGTGAACATGATTCCTATATAGCTACAAATAGAACACAAAGAACTATGAGACCTCCAGATGGATACGGTTATACTTAAGATGGATGTTATATTTTAAAAAATTTGTGTTTTTTTTTCTATTTTGTGCGGGAGAATGTTATGTATTAGTATTCACCTTGTATGGAATAGTTAGATCGTGTAACAAGGATTGCCATTGCCATGACACTTTTGTCATAATATATTTTTGTCATAAATGTTGTGTTCAATGTTCCACAACATAAATGTTTATAGATCAGATTTTTTCCTTGTAGTTTTGTCGAAACAGTTGAATAAAAAATTAAACATATTCAAAAAATTAACGTATAATCGAGGTAGCGAATTAAATTAGAGAGAAAACCTATTTCCTCCAATTTCTTCCGTTCTTCATCTGCAGACAGCTATGCCCGGTTGATCGGTTAAGGCTGGTTCAGACGCAGCCAGTAGTTTAGTAGAGTGAAGTAGTTTAGTCAAGTAAGTGTTTTGTTCACACGAGTCAACTAAATTATTAATTAAATTAAGTCGAGTAATAACAGCGTCTACATAAAGCCAGTGTTTTAGACGAGTTATTAGCACAAAGTCGAGTGTCGCGGCTGAAAATTAACCTCTAAATAGGTAAACATTGTGTATTTTCTATTGAAAATATTGATATGAATCGAAAAGTGCCAATAAAAGAAAGTCCTTCGTATTTGTGTGTATTTTTCAAGTACTTTCAGTGATTAAGTTCAAAGCACTATCTAAAATATTAAACCATCTCAACGACGGCGTATACACATCGGAAAAGCCAGCGCCTGATTTTTTTGATTAGCTTATACTTTTTTCTCTTGGGAATATGTTGACCTAATGTTTTCAATCTTTCGAGCGAGAAGTATGTTGCTTGCCGTTTTTGTTTATTTTTTGTATAGTTCGTTTCGAACATCCCACAGGCACACATGTTCAACTTTTTCAACGAATTTCAAAGTATTATCTTCCCCCATTCTGCCATATTTAATTGTCTCAATTAAAATATTCACCACAAACAAATTCTTCAGTGAAACTAAACTCGAAGCGACTACACTACTTGCCCGGCCTGTCCAGACTTGTCTAGTTGGCGCGCTAATCAGCTTTTCTGTGTGGTGGGATCTGCTACTCGACCAAGAAAATGGAATAGAGTTTTATTCACTAAACTCGACCGTGTACTCGACTGCCAGTAAGCTCGACTAAAACAAATGTGTTCAAACTGGTCAAGTCACTCAACTACTGGACCTCTTGACTAAACTACTGGCAGCGTCTGAACTTTGCTTTACGGGTGCATAATAACATATAATAGCAATTCATTTATACTATTTTATAGCATTTTAGAAATATGAAAGCTCAGAGGATATTGAATATAAACTCAAGAAATATATGCCTCGATATAACACGTCCAGGTTTATGAAGGTGATAATCAACTCCTCTCCATTATTTCAGGTATCCTGCCCTAATCAACTACAATGCCCCCTCCAAAATTCTCACTATCAAGAACCGCACATACTTGAACAATGCTAAGGTGGTTGAGCCCCACCAAGCCCCCAGAGCCCCCTGACGGACGGGTTGCCGTCAAAATCGTAGGGGAAAACATCACGGACGACCCTCTGGCTGCCATTGAGACCGGACAGATTCACAGGGCGCAGAAGAAGATCTACTCCGTTAGCAGGTCAGTCTTCTTGCCAAGGGTTTCACTCAAGAACTGCACTGTAGGGTGAGTAGAGGGTGGAGATCGACGGATATAAGACTCAGAAAATGATCCCAGTGTAGTTGCAACCAAATCCGATGAGGTGATCTCAATTTCAACATGTCAAGTTTCTTTACTTCTATCATTGTTTAAATAGAAGATAGTTAGTCAATGCCCGTGGAAAAGGTATTGGATCCAAACGCGAGTGACATCTAGCGTGATTAGTTACAAACATGAATATTTGACGTCATTTTAATGCAGGTTTCTTCAAAAAACCATGATTTTAATGCTGTACCATTGTTTCAATCAAGTTACGACATGACTTGGAGGCCAGATCACTGAAGTAACGACATGACTTGGATGCGAGATCACTGTCGCCATCTACATGTCGCATCCATTTGAATCCAATATAAATGTCATAAGGTTGGCTAACTATCTTCTATATAAACAATGCTTCTATAATTGAAAGACACGATGTCAATCAGAGAGTTGAAATAGTGACAAATTAAATTATGATATTTTTCGAGTCACAAAACATTTATTTTACGGGAGACTGTAAAATGTAAGAATTTCTGTAGGCGATTATTTTGGAATTCAAAGTACAAATTTCAAAATAATCGCCAGTAGAAATTTTATGAAATACTTATTATCATTTTACAGTCTTCTGATAAATTAATGTTTCGTGACATAGGTCGTATTGTAGTGTCAACAATGACATGCTCCTACTAGAACAGTTCCTATATTAAAAAAGAAGTCATCGTGGCTCAGTAATTATAATTTTAAATCAATGATTAAGAGTAATAGAGAAAGTCTAAACTTTTATCAAATTGAAAATTCTATAGATTTATGAGTCAATTACGACTTCAAAAGGGAAAAACGAGCATATTTCCAATACTGAATAATTGACAAAAATGGAAATATGAGAGGAGTTGAAGACATCAATGAATATTTTCTGAGTGCATTTTCTAGAGGAAACAGTACACCTGATTCCGATACCTTGAATCATTACAATACTTGCTGCTTACCTGATCTCTTCGATTTCAGTAATATCACCTACGGAAAATGAAGTTTATGAAATCTAGTGAAAATTAAGTCGCATGTCTTTGGAGTAGCTGGTATCAGCATCAATATAATACAACGCTGTTGCCCCTTCATACTGAAATATATTACTCCATTACTGTAAAAAATATAATCCTGAAAATTATAGTGACTTGAGGCCTATAAGTATACTGTGAACAATTTCGAAAAGTATGGAGAAAATTATGAATAATCAAATCAGGAAACCCCTAGCTGATGGCTTATAATACAATTCCTGAAACTCAGTGTGGGTTCCGTCAGAATCATAGTTATACAACTGCACTTCTCAAAGTCACTGACGACATAATCTGACACGTGGAAAATAGTAATCTCTATCTCTTTATACTACTTGACTACTCCAAGGCATTTGATTGCGTCAATCACATGCTGATGTCATCAGTTTTCCATTTAACGGGTTTTTTATTGAGCCATCACACCTAATGAATGAATATTTGTCTAAGGGCCAGTTTCACAAGTTCTAGTTAAGCTTCACTTAGATTCACTAACTGATGGTTATAATGTGAACCTTTCGACATAATTCAAAGAATGTCATTCACCGTCTAAACTATTAGTTAGTTTGTGGAATTTTACTGGAATCTGTGAGATTCCAGTCTGTTATTTTGAAAGAGCTGAGCTCGCGTTTCAAACGTACTCCTTGTGGGGTACCCCAAGGTTGTATCCTATTCACCCTCCACGGCACTTATGCTTTTTGAAGAGACAAATTCAAGAACTGCCTGAGAACAAATAAATGTGCACGTAGATAATCTCAATAATATATTTTCTAAATTCTGCTTGACCATCAACCCAACAAAGTCGAAAGCACTACCCTTCGGCCGTAAGTCGGCAAGTAAAAAAAATTACACTGTTTGTCTATATCCATTGATACTAAAATTCTCGCGATGTGGATGTAAAAGACACCTTGATGGATACAGTCGATGGAAAAGAATTGAAAATCCAACTCATTTTGATTATTACAAATCACTGAGAAATCTCACAACACTGTCATGCAGGAACGAAAAAAATTAAACTTTCTCTATTTGACTCGTACGGTCTAGAAAGATCTCAAATTTCTTACTGTAGGTAACAAAAATAACTTCGAGATCCCTCCAAACTTTAGCCAACTCTTTAAATGATTATTATGTCATTGGAATACCTACTATAATACCAGATGGAAATATGATAACATTTTATAACCAAAATAACAAGTGACGGCAGAACGGATACAAACCATTCTTTACAGTATGAAGTCTAATGCTCATCTGGTGCTCATACTGATGTGCTGCCATTAACCTTACCATTTATCACACATATCATAAATGAGTGCTTGGTAAATGACAGCTTTCCTAATAGTTGGAAACAAGCAATCGTGCAACCAATACCTAAAAAGCAAAAAATAGAGCATTTCAAAGACCTTAGACCAATAATTAGCCTTTTGCCTTGTCTATCCAAACTATTTAAACATGTAACCATGTTTGCTATCATTCCTGAAGAGCAGTCAGGGTTCCGGAAGAGTCATAGTTGTGAGACTGCCTTGCTGAACATAACTGATGATATTTTGAGAGGGTTCGATGAAAAATGCGCAACAGTATTGGTTTTTCTGGACTTTAGTACAGCTTTTGACACCTTTAGTCACGAAATGTTATGCGCTAAACTACATTACATACAACTAGGTCCAGAAACGTCGACATTTTTTCACGAATACTAGAGGAATAGGAGTCATCGAGTCACCTCTTAGGATAACAACTAGAATTCCGCATGGATCCATTCTTAGTCCGCTTCTCTTCTCAATTTACACATCGGATTTCTCGTCTTGTGTTGAACACTGTAAAGTAAGCTTTCATGCTGACGATACTCAATTATATCTATCTTTTGACCCTCCTCATAGATTCTGCACTCTCAAAAATGAACTCAGACATTGTGGTACTGTTGGAAAGATCTACATCTCATTTTCTCAAAATAAATGCCACGGAAACCTCTGTTTTGCTCTTTGGATCTTAGATAAATGGAAACGCGTTGAAAGATTTAATCGAAGTTGAAGTTGGGTATCAATTATTGATAAAACCGTCTAGAAGTGCTAAAAACCTAGGACTCACTCTCGATGATGACCTTAAATTCGAATCACACCTAAACAATATTAGGCGAGCTGCATTCTATAACTTGAAGCTGGTATACAATTCCAGACATTGTTTGAATAGAAAAGTGATGGCCCTTTCGTGCGACACTCTAGTGCTTCCAAAGTTTAATCATTGTGATGCAGTGTATGGTCCCTTCCTTGATGCGGATGATAAACGATGACTGCAAGTTATGCAAAATTCTTGCTTACGCCTTATTTTCGGTATTAGAAGTAGAGAAGGTATATCACCCAAACTCGATGATATTCAATGGTTAAATATGGCACGAAGAATATTTTTGCATTCTGCCTGCCTATATCACAAGATATTCAATTCAAATCCCCCCAATTTCTATAGAAAAAAATTACCTTCAGAATTGATGTCCATAATAATAACATTCGTTTCAAAGGTACACTTACACCACCATCTCACAGGACTGAAACGGGATTTTTCATATCAAATTACCGCTACATACAGAGGTATATCTCAAGATATCAAAGACAAACCAATGAACCTCTTCAAAAAACTATTGAAGGAGCAGCTCGATTCTGTTAGGTGAAGAAATATTATTATAGATTCAAAAATCTTCAGAAATGAATCATATTTTATTTGCAATTTCGAGCATGTGTTTTCAATTCGAAAATAATTTTTTATATTCAAATTTTTTTTTATGTTCCATTGTTTTTCACATTCACATTTTATGTATGCGGCCACCGCTTGGGAATAATAACAGTGACTCAGGTACTTGTACAGGGGTCATCTGATCCTCGGCGTTTTCCTAATGCTTATAAAATGAGTTTAAAGCTTGATTTTGTTATAATGTTGCTATGTGTTTTGGGAAGTAAAGACCAATATTTATCCATTTATTTATCTATCTATCTACTGAGTTAAATTTCAATCTGCACGTATCCTCTTCAGGGGAAAAAGTAATCTGTAACTTGAAAATGGTATATTTGAATAGGCATATTCTTACAAAAATTAGTAAAATTATTCTTTGTGAGTCTCTTGTACTGTTTCAACTCAGTTATGCCGACACTGTGTAAGGACCTGCTATTCTCCAAACGGACAAGCGTAGACCACAATCAATGCGAAATTCTTGTGCCCGACTTTTTTGTGGAATTAGTAGGCATGAACGCATAGCTGATGCTAAATCAAATATAGGATGGTTGAAAACGGATAAGATTTTTTTTTACTAAATTTACTTTTATTTTATTTGTTTTTTTCTGATGCATCATTTTGATCTACATCTATTGGTCGTCTATTCACTCTTTTTATTTCAGTTTTAATGATTTCTGTCCCGAGGTTGAGTGTAGGAGCGCTGCTTCTCAACTTATATACTTTTTGCGGCATTAATATATATTGATCAATAGTTACGTACAATTTTCTCCGTTCATTCTATTGTGTTATTCTGTTTCAATAAAAACAATTATTGTCCTTGTTATTATTTTTATTTGTTGTAGTTTCTCATTTTGTTTTAATGTCCTGGTTCACACGATGATGAAAACTCTGTTATGATCAGGGAACATCGTCAGAGCCGCGTAAAAGTATCAGAAACCTTGAAACATGAATTTCAGTAGTATTTTATTATTTGGTTGATTTGTTATTCCTAATAATGAAAAAGAACAAGTCATATAATAATGAAAAATGACTTACCTAATCCAGTCTTCCGCTTTAACCTATACAATAGGTATATTCATCAGCAAATCTCAAACAAAAAACTACCACTGCCTCCTACTACCGTTTATCTATATCTGTTTGATTCTCGGTTGAGTTTTCTGCAAGAACTACTCTGCACTTTACATACTTGACGGTGAGAGTTTCAATGAATCATTAAAAAATTTTTGAACAACAATGACCAATGTGTAAGTGAGGCAACTCACCGTGAAAGTTTTCGAAAAAAAATTACCGATAGAGATGAATTAATTATTTTCGAAGTTGTTTTTTTTTAATTGCAATTCTTAATATACGAGCTTCCTAGTTCCAATCTTTCAAAATTGGATGGAGAAAAACATCTTATTCAGCAACCACCGAGTAATTTCATTTCTCTCGTTCGATATTGGTCCATTATTACTTGAATAATATTGGCGAAATATTCTTGAACTAATATTGGCCTCAAAATGTTCGGCCATATTGGTACAATATCGCTGATACAATATTTTGACAATATTGGCACACTATTCAAAAGTTTTGCGATATTGGTCGAATATTGTTTGAATATTTTAGAAATAGTTTTGGTGAAATATTCTTGAAGCAATAATGGCCTCAAAATATTTATCGATATTGGTACAATATTTATCGATATTGGTACAATATTTATCGATATTGGTACAATATCATTTGGATATATTGGTGGATGTCAATATACCTTGGTAAATTATTAAATGTCTTCTAGTTGATGAAGGTGACACCAAAGTCTGCCTTTTGATCGCCATAACCACTGATTGAGCTGTCTTGAAAACAAGTTATGGGAAGTATTTAATAAACTTTCGAAGGTTTCAGAAGACGTTCTATATGTAGAGCCACCTCGCGGATTTTTATCCAGGTTTTATCATGATATAATTTCAATATGTTTCATTGAATATTCGGCCAATATTCAAATTTCATCTCAATCTAGATGTAGGAAACAATATGAAGACAATATTATTTTAACGACATCGATAAATATTTTTGAACCAATATATATTGACCCAATATTAATTAATAAGATTTGTTGAATATTGGTGAAATGATATTCAACCAATGTGTAATCACACTTGGAGATACAATATGATTTTTATTCCTAGAATCGATATTAGCGGAATATTGGGATTGTGAAATTTATTCTAGATGTTAAAAACGATGTGAAGACAATATTGTTTTATCGATATTGGTAAATATCATTCAATCAATATTAACTCAATATGAGTTATTACAATTTGTCAAATAAAGTGGAAATGATATTCAACCAATATTCTAACAAACTTGGAAATACAATATAGTTTTTTCCCCTATAATCGAAATGACTGGAATATTTGGATTGCAATATTTATTCTAGGTATGGAAAACAATATATAACCAATATTGTATTATCGATATTGGTAGAAATTATTCAACCAATAATGATCCAATATTTCGTGTGATAATCTACATTCAAAACTAGTTCAACCAATATTATTAATATAATATTTTTTTTTTGAATATTCACCCATGTTGGACCAATATTGACTTTTCATTTATAATATATCAATATTGGCCCAATATGGAACCAAGATTCAGCCAATATGATGTGCTTCCTGGGTAAGATTAAACCCCTCTTAATAAGGTACCTAGTAGACTGCTTGGGTTCGTTCATTCTCCATCTATACTCATCCAAAACAATCATGTATTGAGTAACTTGGAATTGGAAAATTTTTAAAGAGCTCTAATGAATGAGAGTTGGTCATGTTTAAGCGAAAGTCACCAATGTGATGAAGCTTTTGAGTGGTTTTATAATATATTCATGTTCCACTTTGAAACGAACTTTCCTAAACGGAAATATTATAACAAAATAGACAGAAAAATATGGGTCAACGACTCTGTTATTGCATCAATCTCTTCTCTTAAAGAACTGGCGCGACTCAAAACCGTATACCCTTCGCTGATCGATGTTTACAAAAACGCGAAAAAAGATCACCTTTCATTGACAAATAAAACTAAAAAAGAGTACTACCAAAACAAAATCACCGAATCCGATAATAAGTCGAAAGCGTCATGGAGTGTAGTTTCTGAACTAACAAATAGGAAGTCCGAACCATCAATTTAGTAATCGAAAAAGATGGAGAACCAATTGAAAATCCTCAAACCATTGCAACTGAGCTTAATAATTTTTTCCTAAAGAAACCATGTGAAATCATGCATAAAATAGACCTTAGTAATGCAACAAATAAAACATTCTTTTATAATAACTTTAACTTGCATACTCTATTCCTTCAACCTTATACCGAACAAGAATTATATACGATTTTATGTTATAGATTAAAAAACAAAAAGTCCTCTGGCCCAGACGAAGTACCATTATTTTTACTAAAGAAAATGCTTCATACGATAATATACCCAATAACAATTCTGATTAACATTTCATTCTCTGAAGGTAATTTTCCTAAGATCATTAAAAAGGGTAAAGTCATTCCGATACATAAAAAGGATGATGAAAAATTACAGGCCAGTAACCGTCCCATACTCATTTACTCATTTTCCAAGATATTTGAATACGCATTTTTAGACAAGCTCATGAATTTCATTGAAAAAAATGACATCTTAAGTAAAAACCAACATGGATTCCGAAGAAATGAATCAACCAATACGGCTTTAGTATCATTGTTTAATTCAATAATTGACTCTATTGAGGCAGGCGAGTGCTCTTCTGTAATATTTTGTGATTTAAGCAGGGCATTCGACTGCGTCAATCATATTAAACTCCTCTCATCTCTGGAAAATTATGGTGTTAAAGGGGTCTCTTTGAATTGGATTTAATCTTTTTTGAAAGATCGTGAACAATATGTCTCTTTGCAACACTGTCATAATAATGGAATTAGGGTCACCAGACCAGTAAATGAACGAATAGCGATAGTTGTCACTTTCTACGACCATAAGTTAGTTTTCTCTGTAGCGTTATTTTTGTGTGATTAGTTTTTTGATAACTTTACTATGTCTATTATCGATTTACGTCATAAAAATATGAAATTTGTTATATTTTTTCTGTATTAGAAACCTTTAAAGATCAAAAAGTACAAAAACCCAATGAATGAACACCATAACCTAGTAAATGTACGGGTAATGCCCAGTAAATGAACAAATGCTTTATTTCTTCAAAAACAAGGATTAGTTTGTTTAAAACAACTTTATTTAATCTTAAAACATAATTTTAATTCAATAGTTAGTTTGAAAACATAATACTTAGTCATAATATCAATTCATATCAACATTGAAAATCCCACGGGTGTTTTGAGGAACTGGGGCAGGAATTTTCTTCCTAAAATCTGTTTTTTTGTACCAGATATGGTCCTTTGGCTTAGGCCATTTCCATCGCCCTTGTGTGGTTTCTTGCATTACGCATATTTCGTATAAACCATCATGGCAATTCTTTATTAGGCCAGGATATTGTTTCGAATCGTATTCTGCTACCACGTAGTCCCCAACATTAAAGGTATCAGCTCGGGATTCAGGTATGTTGTCTTGTTCTTCATTCTCAACCTGCCTTTCTCCGTTGTCTTTTTCGACCTTTCTGGCTTGTTTCGATTTCTTAGTCTGCTGCTCTTCATCGTATTTTTCTTTCTCGACTTTCTTGTCTTCTTTTATAGTCTGCTGCTTTTCGCTGTTTTCTTTTTTTACGGCTTTGTTTTCTTGTTTCAATTTCTTAATCTGCTGCTCTCCACCGTATTTTTCTTTTTGAGCTTCCTGCCTTCTTCCATTGTCTGCTGCTCTTCGCTGATTTCCTTTTTTACGGCTTTGTTGTCTTGTTTCGATGTCTTAGTCTGCTGCTCTCCTTCGTATTTATCTTTTTCGAGCTTCCTGTCTTCTTGCATTGCCTGCTGCTCTTCGCTGTTTTCTTTTTCGGCTTTATCCTCTTGTTTCGTTTTCTTAGTCAGATGATCTTCTTTAACTACGAGTTTTCGTTTTTTCGCCTTCTTCTCATTTTTGTGATTTATATTTTCCAATTTTTCTTTCTTTTTCTGTTCTCTCTCTGCTATTCGCCTTAGAATTAGTTTCTCTTTTTTTCTTTTTCCTTTTCTGTTCATTTTGAAATTCGGCCCAATTTTTTGATGTTATCGCATAGGGCATTACTGCACCTTGAGCTCTCCGTTTTGTTTTAAGTTCGTCCGGTTTGGGCCAGTGCAGATGACTCCAAGGATTCTTGGACAGTTTACAATCAGGACTTTAACACATTGGAAAGTATGTTAATTTTTGTCGTTTCTTTGGCTTTATCAACAATTTCAAACACAGTTTCTATAATACTCTCAATTATTCCTTGACATTCTATTTTTATATCAGGATCGTTCGAGACATATACTCAATTTGTATTGGTCCAGTTTCTTCATCGGCAACAGTGAGGTCTTCATATAACACGCCATTTATTTCAAAAGGAATGTTATTCAAATTTTCTTTGGTAGAAAGCATCAAGTTTTCCAATTGGTTTTGTGTTTCAGTTAGACCGTTGGAGTCGCAAAACTTCCAAAACAAATACAACTCATCGTTAGTGCCATCGTTATTTACGGATTTTACTTGGTAGTTTCTAATTTTCGAGGTTCCCACAAACTTTTCTAGAACTCTAAGGCTTGTTCTGAAATCATCAGTCGTCACTTGAAGATCAGTTGATTCGCTTGAAAAAATGTCTTTGCGTCTCCAAGATATACATTTTGTGTAATCTACTGCATCTGGATTTAGAGGCTGAAGTCCACAAATACCAAATCCATTTACAATAGTTTCTGGTTTTGCAGATCTATCAAACGCCTCTTTGAACAAAGAGCAAAAATTGTGCCTTGTAATGGTGCATCCGGTGTTTTGCTTGTGTCTTCTGACGACAGATCTCCATTCAGTTTTTAGAGGACGGAAAATGCTGACATCACACGGCTGAAGAATATGTGTTGAATTTGGTAGTAAACAATATAAATTTATTTGTTTCTCTGTGCAAAATTCGTACAGCTCCATATTGTAGTGCTACTTGTGTCCGTCAATAAACATAATCACTGGAAATGTTACATTATTGTTCGAAAGCCATGGATAAAAAACATTAGCCATGTACTCGTAAAATGTTGCAGCTGTCATCCATCCTGAGTCAGATCTTCCAATTGCCCAGCCTTCTGGTACTGACAAAGCAAGTTCTTTCGGAATTCTTTTATAAGGAAACATAACCATTGGCGGTGCTACTATTCCTGCTGCTGAATAATTGCATAGAACCGTGATTGATTCTTTCTCGCTGCCAGAAGAAACTTCGTACAAGTTTTTGTAACCCTTAGGTGCTAAGACTAGACCTGATTTCATGCACGTTCTCACGGCCGCTTCATCTGCATTAAACACTCTCTAAGGATCTTCCATCATATCCAAGATGTTTTCATTCTGCAGAAAAGCCCGAAGATCAGAAAACCATGGTCGAATGGATTCTTCTGTTACAGAGGCCCGGGATTTAGAAATAATTTCAGTATTTTTTCTTGCAATTTGAGGATGTCTTCCCAAAAATAATTTCAGCCACTTGTCGCCCGGTCTGCTATCTGTGAACGGGTTAGCTCGACCAATATCCTGCAATATTTTTTTCACGGAATCTTTGACTTCGTCTGGATGCATTGGAAAACCCAATTTTGCCTTGGATAAAATCCAGTCTTCTACTCGTTTTTCCTCGGTTGAAGTTAGAATGGGAGAAGGGCCCATTTTTCTTATATTTGGAACTTTATTCGTTAGTTTGTTGTGGAGAGTAGATTTGGGTATTCCATACTGCTCAGAAGCCTTATTCAAAGAAATGTTTCCGCTTTTAACATCTGTGATAGCGTTGTTCAGTGTTTCCTCCGAATATCGGAATCGCTGGTAGTTTTTTTTATCCATCTGAAATGAAAAGTTCTTATGATTTCTTGAGCAATACAAAAAACACAGTGTCTGCTAAAGAATGAACACCAATTAATGAACTAAGGAAAAGTTGCTGTTCATTTGCTGGCACTCTCACCCTGTAAATGAACATTACAAAAAGTCCCGTTCACTTACTGGTTTCAGGATTATTTGATACAAATCTTTGAAGAATTATTAGAGCACTTTATTTCACCTATCATTAGGTATATTTTCGCTTATTTTCATATTACTGCGTAAATCACCAGTAAATGAACGGCTGTTCATTTACTGGATGAATTCATTATTTTGAAACTAGTCAATGAACACGAAAATTTAACGGTGAGCACATGAAAAAAATAAACTCTCTATACAGTAATATAATCATTCGATTGTTTGTTTTACTGTCCAAATGTTAGATTTAATAATTTGTAATGATTGTGATTATTAAATACAACTTTTTAATGCTATGTTTTGCACTTACCTTAACGAAAATGGCGCACACTCTGCACACTTGCTGCGATCTGACAGTGACGATGTTATTAGCACTCACTGATTGAGGTTAGAATTTTGCCAATGTATGAACGAAATGGTCCACAGTGTTGCCATATATATTAACGGTTTCTTCCACTTCTGATAGTTGAAATAACCTTAATATGGATAAAAATAGGTAAATTGTTCATTTACTGGATGGCGTTCATTCTCTGGCTTGTTGACCCTACTAAATTTAACTCCGAGTAAGTTTCTATCAATACAGGTGTACCACAGGGGTCTATATTGGGACCAATTTTATTTTTACTTTACGTTAATCGAATTGAAACTGCTCTCGAGAAAACTCACTTTACTGCGTATGCAGATGACTTTTCATTGATTGTGTCTGCTCCTGATCAAGTTACCATGGTTGAAAAATGTAGCAATTCAATTGCATTTGCATCAGATTACTTCAATAACAATGATCTATTCTTCAATGTCGATAAGACCCAAATCTTTTAATTTCACTATCGCCAGAACAAAATACCACGACTAAAGTTCTATTTTAATAATCATATTTTACAGAGCAGTCCCGACCAGATAAAATTTTTGGGAATTCATTTTGACGAGTTTTTGGACTGGAAGGTTCACTGTAAACAGCTAGTTTCGAAATTAAATTCTTCGACGTACCTATTTGTGAATTTACGTTTTGTGTTGGAAACGAATCAATTGCTAAATTTGTATCATGCTCAGGCGGGCTCAAGACTGAGGTACGGTGTATGTCTCTGGGGCGACTCTACAATGACCAAAAACGTATTCATTGCACAGAAACGTATTGTTCGATGTATAGCAAGAATATCCAAGAAGTTTTCTTGCATAGAATTTTTTGTCAAATATGAACTTTTACCATTGCCGTGCATCTTTATATTTGAAATGTGTGTATTTGTATTCCAGAACAAACATAATTTCTCACTGAATAGTAATATCCATATCGTCAATACAAGAAATACATATCTCTTACGCCAGATTCAAAACATCGTCCTCCTCTCCAAACTATCTTGGACTGAAGATGTTCAATCATTTGCCTGATATAATCAAGAAAAGTATTTCTCTGTTCAAATGTAGGTTAAGAAATTTTTTACTTGAGAAATGTTTTTATAGTATAGGAGAGTTCTCCTAATTTTATCACTATTATTATATATATGACTATTCCTAAGTTTTTTTGTAAATTCACTGATGGAAAATAAATGATTATTATTATTATTATTATTATTAACTTCAGTATGCTCAACATATCCACGAAAAATGTCACAACTCTCACGAGTCGCCAAATATTGACAGACTTCTCGAACATATCGTCTCGTCTCTCAAATATGTCATAACCGGCAAAACAATTGCGCCAAGGTTATACAATGGACTCATTAGAAGCTATTAAGATTACGTAGTTTTCCCTTTATTTACATACAACAATTAAAATTTGCACATATACGGATTAAATGGAGCATGATATATGCACGTTCAAGAACACTATCATTTTCGTACGAAGTTGCGCTTTCTATTCCGTTGCCCGTAATAACTTCGTCAAATAATGCATTGTTATTTATTTAATTGGCAGTTTGTTCTTCAGTGCGGGACAAAACAGGAAATCTATGACATCAATTTTCTCATCTTCTGGCTGGAAAGGATTAAGCGTTTTTTTATAGACCACCTTCCGAGACGAATCGAATATTATGGGAATTTTTGAAAGTTCGACATTCTACGTCCATAAAATTCATTCTCCAATAACAAAACGGCTATCATTGCTTTCAAATATTTCATTAGACAGAAATGGCATATTCTACGGGGGCTGTTTGGTAAGTTTCAAATGATACTTTGAGGTGGTAAATTATACTGACATACATTTAAATTTTTGACAACCCTTCTACCCTTCGCAGCAAAGGAAGAAAATAGTACTGGAGATGAAGCATTAACAAAAACAGAAGAAATAGGATAACTACCAATTTAAAAATATGAGTAAATAAAACAGCATTACTATCAATAGTTATTCACGTTGTTAATTCGACGTGTTTAATAAAAATGATGAAAAAAACTAAGAGTTTTCCATAGAAAAGGAATATCAAAAATATCTGGACAAAAGAATAATAATTGAATGAAAAGAAGGACAAACAGTAAGAAAGGTGAAATTTGCACGAATTTGTTGGTATGCCTAAAAAAATCAGCATTTCAGAAAGAATTGTCTAATTGAAACAGGAAGGCAGATGATATAGAGGAAGACCAAAAATACGTAGTTCTAACAAACTGATTTACGTATACATTACACACATCCACTTTTTTTTGTGGAGGACATATCCACTTCCTTGAAAAAGTAAATGGTTGGTGGTTTCAGTTACACTAGCAGATAATGTCTTGGGGCACCTGACACCATAATTCATTTCTAGTCAGCTTGTCCAGCTAATACGGTATCAGCCTACATCCATAGCCATAAGGCTACTAGCTTTACACTATCATAAATAGAGAGGCTCGCTCGCCTGTCTATGTATCACGAGTGCTATGAATATCACCCCAACCGCTACTATGGAAATAATCCTAAACCTCCCACCTTTAGACATCACAGTCCGGCGGGAGGCGAGGATGAGTACATACAGACTCAAACTTACAGGGATAACCCAACCAAAAACTGGGCACACCAAAATCATACATGAAGTCAACAGTACTGAACTGGAAATGATATCAGACTACATGCTACCACAATACTCGTACGAAAAACCATACAAAACGCAGCTAAGGTGGAATGAATGGGACTCTGGAGTAGAATCATTTTCATTTGGAAACATAATCTGGTACACAGATGGTTCAAAAACAGATGTAGGAACAGGAACAGGAATATATTGGGTGGGGCCAAAATAGAACGTAATAGACCCTCTAGGTAACAACACCACAGTATTTCAAGCAGAGACACATGCCATAAAGGCATGCATACAGATGAATCTAGATAGAGAATATGAAAGAAAACACATCTACATTCTATCTGACAGCCACAGCGCTATAAAAGCTCTAAATTCAGTACAGATAAAATCAAAGCAAGTCTGGAAATTACTTCAGAGCCTCAATGAACTGTCACAACACAACAAGGTTACATCAATGAGTGGTAGAAATCAATACACTAAACATATTGGGTCCAAATCGAAGATCATCGACATAGCACAACCTTGGTGAGGCGCCTGAGTCAAATATTGAAGGCTGATAGCCTTAACCTCATCAGATCTAAGAGACGCACGATGACCGGCTTACTAACCAGACTCTGTGACCTACACACCATAGGAATATATAGAGAAATAGTGGAATATAGACTCTGTGGTGACGAGGAGGAAACAGCCTCTCACGTCATCTTTGAATACAACGCGCTGCTCAACACAATGACATATTACGGATAGACTTCGTTATTTACATTTCGAGCTTCGGTCACATTCTGAGCACAATTTTTATTGCAGCTTGTTTCGCGGAAAATAGTTGTCAATCAACTCAAAAGTCGGCAAAGCTGAGTTTCTGCCAAATTATTTGCTTATACAGGGCAATTCAAATTCGACCCCCACCAATGGGATCTCCTAAACTACAGGAGATACGTCGAAGCTTAAATTGGGGAAAAGTGGTGTATTCTGGTCCTTAACAAAATACTGTTTTGAAACTTGGAAAATTCCAAGTATTTCCGGAAATATCGGGAAAAAACTGAAAATTGGAATTTTCTTTTTTATTTTTTTCTATCGTTATTTGACAACATAGTTCCAAAACCAAAAGAACAATTTCATTGATACTTTTTTTCAGCTACACATTTTCATGTTCTGATTTACTATTCGACGTTTCGTCTTCTGGCATTCATCATCAACTTTATTTTCTGCTATGGGCGCCATATTGTTTTTTATACAGAAAAATAGTGATTCTCATTCTGATTTCATTGATGTATAATTTGTTATGATTTACACTTCTGAAACCACAGATATTAAAAAAAAAACAACTTCATCTGAGATGGTCATGACTCCATCGAAAAATTTTGTTTAATAAACACTAGTTGTCAGAACTCATTAAACATCATAAGTTTGCACAAATAGTCCAGTCGAAATGTCCTCATTCTCAAATGAAACTTTATTATAAATTTGATAGGAATAGTACGAAAACAACACAAATTTATTTTGAATTATATCCGGAAAGACAACAGCCGGATAGAACATTATTCGGAATTTTGGGCAAACACTTGGCTGAGTACGGTACATTTCAAAACACAAGAATGAAATCATGAGCTTGTAAAAAATGCACAAAAACTATTACAAGTGTTCGAAATGATGGCCCTCCTCTTGAATACATAACCGAGCTCGTCGTCTCAAATTAAGAACAGTCCTAACAATATCCCCTCTTCTGATAGACCTGAATTGCGTGATGATACTGTCTCTCAGTTCATCTACTGTGTCATATCATTGCTCTCCATAGATTCTGTTCTTTAAAGTGCCCCACAAGAAAGTATCCAAAACTGTAAGGTCAGGTGACCTTGCCGGCCACCTCACTGGTCCAGAATTTCCTAACCACCTATTAGGAAATCTTTGGTGTAAATATTCGCAAACTGCTCTTCTATTGTGTGGAGGAGCCCCGTCATGCTGAAACCAGCAGCTGTTATAATTAACAAGGGGAAACGTATCCATATATTCTTCGAATTCGTTTCTTAAGAACCGAAGATAGGTTTCCCCGTTCAAAGCATTAGAGAAGAAATGAGGTCAAAGTAATCGGTCGTCATAAATTCCAGCAAACACATTCAAACGAAACCGAACTTGTGGTCTGACTTCTCTGAAGTGTCGTGGATTATTTTCACTCCAAATGTGCTCATTATTTTTATTAAAAACACCACAGTTCGAAAGTACTTTCGTCGGTCCAAATAATGTTTTTCAAGAAGTTTGTAGGGTCTACCCTATTCGAGAGCCAACTACAAAATTCCATCCTTCTCTCAAGATCACCTGGATGTGGTTTTTGTGAAATATGTATCTTATAACATTTCAAACCACTTTTTTTTTAATTCCCTCCAAACGCTCGTCTGTGGCACATCCATTTCTGCCGAGACTTGATGTGTTGATTTGGAAGGATCTGCATTTATCTAAAAAAGTACCAAAAATAATTATACTTCTTCGAATACGGAATGAACAATTATTTTACCTCGGCTAATAAGTTACGTCTAATATTTTGTTCCATTCTGCTACCATATTTCATTCTTGGTTTTTGAAACGCACCGTACTCATCCAAGTGTTTGTCCAAAATTCCGAATAATGTTCTATACGGCTGTTGTCTTTCCGGATATAATTCAAAATAAATTTGTGCTGTTTTCGTACTATTCCTATCAAATTTATAATAAAGTTTCAACATATCTCGTATTTCTTCATTTGAAAATGAGGACATTTCGACTGAAGTATTTGTACAAATTTATGATGTTTAATGAGTTCTGACAACTAGTGTTTATTAATCAAAATTTTTCGATGGAGTCATGACCATCTCAGATGAAGTTGTTTTTTTTATTATCTGTGGTTTCAGAATTGCAAATCATAACAAATTATACATCAATGAAATCAGAATGAGAATCACTATTTTTCTGTACAAAAAACAATATGGCGCCCATGTAAGAAAAAAAAGTTGATGATGAATGCCAGAAGACGAAACGTCGGATAGTAAATCTGAACATGAAAACGTGTAGCTGAAAAAAAGTATCAATGAAAATGTACTTTTGGTTTTGAGCTATATTGTCAAATAACGGTAGAAAAAAATTAAAAACAAAAATTCCGATTTTCAGTTTTTTCCCGATATTTCCGGAAATACTCGGAATTTTCCAAGTTTCAAAACACTATTTTGTTAAGCACCAGAATACGCAAGCTTCGACGTATCTCCTGTAGTTTAGGACCCTAATAGCACACCATGTCCCAGGGACGTCCCTATTTGGTACAAATCATGTCCGAATGTCCGGGACTTAAAATCACTGTCCTTGGGACGTCCGTTTCAGTGCATTTCCATGAATTTCCCCAAAGGAATTCCTATGGATGTCCCAATGATGTCCCAATCGGTACATCGTATAAAACGTCTCTGCGAGGACGTCTTTGGGATGTCCTGGATCGGTTATATTTTGTAATGTTTTCTAGGATATCCATCGGACGTCCCTGTTAGTAAGTATTCTGGCATGTCTTTGAAAGGACGTCCCATGGTTGTTTTGGTACGGGACATTCAGGAAGATCCCGCATGAATGAATATTGGACGTCCC
Organism: Chrysolina oricalcia; assembly: GCA_944452925.2. Lineage (NCBI taxonomy): Eukaryota > Metazoa > Arthropoda > Insecta > Coleoptera > Chrysomelidae > Chrysolina > Chrysolina oricalcia. The sequence goes on along the minus strand of OX101818.2, from coordinate 11,426,558 downwards.
AATTGGTTTATCTTAGAATATCTCCCTGCGAGGACTTCCTTGGGATGTACTGGTTCGGATATACTTTGTAGAATTTTCTAGGATATCCAATGGATGTCCTGGTTGGCATGTATTTGACATGTCTTCGAAAGGACTTCCTATGGATGTCCTGGTATGGGGATATTCTGGAACGTCCTTGATGGATGTGCGAGGACTTCCTTGGGATGTCCTGAATTGAAAATATTTCGTAATGTTTTCTAGGTGCATCCATCCAAAGATGAATAAGGTTGGATGATCATAAAAATAAAACTAAATTTGAAAACAGTTACAATAATCAGGCCTCCATGTGTGCCCAGTACCCGTGTTTACATCCCAGCTAGTAGTTTTACAGAAGAAGTATAAAATAGATCGCATATTTACAAAAGTGCTAAGCACTATATATAGCGAAATAAAACCCTTTTCACTATAACAATAAGGTCATCAGGGGCCAAGGAGACTAAAATTTAACAAGGAGAGTTTAATCCCCATAGTACAATGGGGACACTAGTAGAAAGATATGAAAGAACATTTGTGACGAAATGTGACGTAGTTGGACGTGTCATGGCCGCCGTTCTCTATAGAAAGTGACGGACTAGCTCTTGGTATATGAGAGTTACTGCTGACAGTTTTGTTGCTTGGTTCGAGTTCGACTCTGTACTCATATCCAAGTACGTCACTATGACGCGTTGATGCTACAAGATTCTGATTGGCTAGAGCTTATTAAACCCTTGTTGTTAGTTTAGTCTATTTGATCAGGGGCTATATTTTCGAGTTTGTGCGTATACCAATACAACAATGAAAATGAAAAATGTATGTTTTTCTCTCTTGTTCGTATACGAATTGAAACCGAACAATTCCTATTTGTATTGGTTCCGTGCACAAAGTTGTTTCCTATGTTTTGTGTTCTGTGTTCAAGTGAAGTGTTGATGAATCGACAGACAATTGTTGAGTATTTACCAGCTATGGCGGCTTTTCTATCATATTTCGTGATTAGTTAGTTTAGTGACTGTTGTGTAAAGTATTTTGTGTTCATTCAGTATAGTTATATCAATGAATGAAAATAAAGTTTTGTTCTACTATTCAATAGTTTTTACTAACCTATTCAACACTGTTTTGAAAAAGGTGTTTCCGTAAGTAGAGTTGTGTGTGTATCCTTTAAAAATGTATAAACGAAAACAAAATATATCAAAACGCCAGCACAATAGAATCGCTATACGATTGTCAGAAACTGACTCGACTGATTTAGATGTATCTGATGTTTCCAAAACCGAATTGAATGACTCTGAGATAGTGCTGAGCTTACCTAGTAAGTACATCTGGTTCTATCCAATAAATTGGTATCTTCAGTAATCCACAACAATACGAACAAACACATCTGCTAATTCTGCACATCCTAAGGAAGTCCCTGATGTACTTTCGATTGATGTAATTCAGGGACGTCCAATGAACATCCCAGGTGGATGTCGATTGAATATCCTTATAGAACGTCCAATTTTGATGAGAAGTCGAAAGATTGGTACTTCTCTCGGATGTCCAATGGACGTCCGCGGCAATACTGCACGTCCTAAGGATGTCCCAGATGTAGTTTCGATTGATCTAATTCGGGGACGTCCATTTAACATCCCAGGTGGATGTCCACGGGATATTTTTATAGAACGTCCAATTTTGGTGAGAAGTCGAGACATTGGTGCTTCCCACGGATGTCCAATGGACGTCCGCGGTACCAAATCTGCACGTCCTGAGGACGTCCCGAACGTCCTGAGAGGATGTCCTATGGATTACCATCGGACTTCATGTTGCTATTAGGGGAGATCCCAATGGTGGGGGTCGAATTTGAATTGCCCTGTATACAATGTATATAAACAGATAAAAGCTGCGAAATAAGCGGCAGTAAAAATTGTGCTTAGATTGTGATTCTGTGTTGACCACAGCTAGAAATGTAAATAACGAAGTCTGACGGTAATATGTCATTGGCTCAACAAGTGCAACAGAATATTCGGACAGATCAACTTAGAAACAGGCATGAATCCGAAACACCCAGTAAAAAGACTACTAAACCTGTTGAAAACCACAGGCCTATTCATTTAGGAATCACTGACGACAGAACAAAACAATAGACCCCAGCTGGTCTCAGTGTTAAGGATAACCTCAAAGGTGAACCCGGTATGTTTCTCGTCAGTCTCTAACCAGCCTCAACATCTACGACACTTGTACGGAATACACAAGATACCGATTCAACCTCAAGCTCTGGGAGATATCGAGTCCGTTGTGGAGAATGAGAAGTGCAAAATCTCTTGGAACTAGTCAGTCCCCACCCCCAGGCAATAACAAGCCAATAAGCCCAAAGTTGTCGTCAAAGTAAGAGAATTTTCTTCATAGGCTGAAAAAAGGAGAGAAAGAGACCCAATATGGAGACATACTCTTTGAACTCCTCAGGCTTTTCTCAAACCATTTTGTTGACGTGGTGGTTCTGATCATAAGGATCCTTGGTGGAATGATGAACACACTGCTCTAAAACAAGAAAATCATATCGGCTTGCGGTAGTATAGCAGAAATATTCGCTAGACGAATGCAGAATACCGTGACACCAGTGCGTTCTCCAGCTATATCAGAGCTACGGAGACAGGGCCCAACTGCTATATTGGTAACGGAAAAAAATTATGATACAAAAGACAATTTTTTGGAAATCTCAACTCTTGTTAAGGTCATTACATAATTATCAATTCATTGCTGCTTAACTTGAACTATACACAAAAAACCAATTGAAATATAACATTAACACTCGAGGTGTTATGTGAGTGTGGTACATTTACTATTTATAGCGAGAATGCAATAATCTCATTTTTTCCTCAGTGAATACCGAAGGCTTTCAAAATGACCAAGATTGGTTTTTATTCAGTAACAACCAGCAATCAACCGAATTGGCATGTCTTCTTCTTGACGATTACGAACATTTACATGTAATTTCTGGTAATACAATATTATTTTTGTCAAAATTTTGTGCACTCTGTATCTTCTATACAAAGCGGGTTTTCAAAAATCATCGAGAGACAAAATGTTCTCAAAATGGTCCAGAAAATAACTTCTTGAATTTCAAATAGTGTGCTGGTTTGGGCGTTTTTGTCATAAGTTACCCCTTGATTTATTTACCTTTAACTGTATCCACTATTTCATATTAAAACTGAAGCATTCGATGCTATCTCCTATAAAGAACTATTGAAAGTGGTGGAAAACATTGGCGTCAGAGACACCTCACTGAATCTCGTGAGGAGCTAATTATCATAAAAGAAACAGTGCGTGCAGTTCAGACATTCCATCAGCTGTACACATGATGTGGCTTATGGGGTACTACAAGGCACGGTTCTTGGACCTCTCATGTTTGATATATACTTGAATGCCTCATACAACTTTGATACCAAGGACACCATAGTTAGTTTCTCTGATGATACAGTTGTGGTTTACCCGTACAAAAAGTGGCAGGATCTTCAGAATAAAGTTTAAAGTGAATTTATCAACGTAATTCACAGCGGAACGGTCGTGGTGTTAGAGCATTTGTCTTCCACCCAGGCGGGGTTCGATCTCCGAACGTCTGTAACGGAGTTGAAGTGGTTCGGATTCCACTTTTATTACTGTAGGTCCTGGATCTCGCTTGCTCGCTCATGCTCTGCTTTTGAGGGGTTTCCTCCGAAAACCTGGGAGTTCCGTGAAACAATTTCTTTCCAATACAATGGTTCAAAAAGTACCCTCTCACGATAAACATTAACAACTTTTTTTTGTCCCATTTACCATCTATTTGAATAAAATTCCAAATTATATAACAGTCTCTTTTAACAACGGAAACATTCGAATAAAAATCAAACACCAAGTCGAATACCTTGACATCATTGTAGATAAGAGCCTCATATGAAATAAATATGCAGAACATGTAAAGAAAATTTGATTTTCCCTACACAAGCTCATATTTTATAGAAAACTATTTCTTCTTGAGTAGCTGAAAATAGTATACTTAAGTACAGTGCTGACTCACATAAATTATGCAATAACCTTATGGGGAGGACGAAAGTAGACATTGAAAATTATTTATAATAAAAAATACTCGTCGCAAAACTCTTTGAAGAAACAGAACTTCTTTCCTGCCGACTACTTGTACTTCTTCAATCTACTCATCATCATAAACAGAGAAATAAAAAAATTCCATAAGTTTGCTCATTTTCATGTATCATTACTATATTACATATTGAATCATTACTAGTTGAGGCGCTCGTGAAGGGGATAATTTCCATTGAAATATCAGCAAAAAATCGAATAAACACAAGACAATCACAGAATAATCGAAAGTGGGTTCATCGAGTGATATTTTGGCAGTTTGACAACTACTGTATTACTCATACTTCGCATAGATTTATCGTCCTGTAGGAATTCTGTATTTATTGCCCAGTTATTCACGAAGTGTTTTTGTATTGTAATATATCAGACTGACCAATGAACTTATCATTACTATGTACTTTTCGACATTGGACAATTGACGCTTGTGCCTTTTGGTTAATCGTGGCCTGTATTTGGGACTGGCAGGTAATCATTTCACGAATCCACATCTCTCTCATCATGGTAACACATTTTATATCTAGGAAGTTTCACAAGCACGTACAAATTGTGTAAGGAGCAAATTAATTGCGTTTCAACAAATTGAATTAAACGTTTGATTGTTAGCTAATTCTTTTGTCTGCAAGATGTGAAAATATGCTGGAGCGAAAGCACTGTAGCGAATCTGGTAATAAAATAATTCCATAATCAGTTGATTATCTATTCAGAGTGAGAACAAAATAAGCTGATATCAATTATACAGGGTGACCCAGGGTTAAACCACCAAACGTTTAGAATCGGTTTTTCAGATAAAAATAAGATTTTTGTTTCATATGTCTTAAATTGCTTTGTTTTCGAAATACAGGACGTTAAAGTTCTTTCCCCTGCAAGCTCTCCTGACTCAACCCCTATGGATATTTGTATAGAGTGCAATGAAAACCAAAGTTTGTGCTGAGCCCATCAACGACGAAGTTAGTCTCCGGGAAAGAATTGTTCAAGCAGTACGAGATATCACACCGTGCAGCTGCAGAATCTTGTTGCAGGTGCGAACTTTGCATTTAAAAAAACGGTTTTGAACAGTTCTTGTGATTTGTTTTAAAACCATAATATTCGAAGGTTAAATATTTTTCACTATTTTTACGGATTGGTGCGATTTTAATTCCACGAGTTCCCCAATTTTTTTTAAGGAAGGTAGGGCAAGCCCCCTACCTTTTTTTTCCGCTGTAATTTTTGACGTCAAGAAAACTTCCAAAACCCTACGCGTTCTCTATCTAGCTTTCGGGAGGCAGGGGGAGGAAATATTTTTTCGACATGAATAAATTGTCATCGGAACTGAACCAACATCAGCTTCCAGTGAACCTTTGAAATGCCAAGATGAGAATGTATCAACTCGCTTTAGTTCCCAAAACATAAGTAACTATCACATACATGAAAACGTTATCAGAAATAAAATACAATCTCTCCCGAATAAGAGCCCAGACCCTGACGAACTTTCAACAAATTTTTTTGAAATGTGCTCAGAGAGTTTGTCATTTCCACTGTATCTCCTTTTTAATAAATCTTTAGAAGAAGGACATTTTCCAAACGCCTGAAAAAAAGCATTCGTTATTCTAGTTCATAAATCTGGACAAGAACAATTACCTCAGAATTATAGACCAGTGTCCAAATTATGTATATCAGCAAAATTATTTGAAAGTATCTTTGGATATCTTTATCATGATGGCATGCACATTTTGAATATTGAATATACTGAATTTATATTGAGAAGCTTGAATGTCCAGATTTAAGTGGATGCCGTTAACACCGACTTCAGCAAAGCTTTTGACAAAATCGATCATTTAATATTGGTACGGAAGCTGGCTGGTGCCAGTGTGACCGACTCCCTGTTGAATTGGTTTCAATCTTACGTGAGTTATCGTGAACAAGTTGTTTGCATTGGTAACTATCTCTCAAGATCAGTTAACATAAGGTCGGGTGTACCTCAGGCTCACATCTGGGACCCCTACTTTTCAACATTTATATAAATGACATTTCTGAATGCTTCAAATTCTTCTCAAATTTTCTTATGTTTGATGACGATCTGAAAACATTCCATCCAGTGTCGCACTCGAACAATTCCAAGCTCATTCAAGAGGATCTTGACCAGTTTTCAGACTACTGCCGAAGTAACGCCCTCCACCTGAACCTCAACAAATGCCATCAGATGACATTCAGTAGAAATGCTAACTTGATAATTCATAATTATACCGTGCAGGATCATAATCTCCACACCTACAGTGAAGTAAAGGACTTGGGAGTCAATTTTGATTCGAAAATGACTTTCAATAAACATTTTTCCTACGTGTCTAAGAAAGCTAACAAAATGCTAAGTTTTATTTTAAGAACCCATCCTTTCAAAGATTATGTTACCTTGCGTACTCTTTTCATGTCATACGTAAATAGTTTGCTAGGCTTCGCCTCAACAATTTGGAATCCCCACTAAATAATATACATAAAACAAGTTGAAAGCATCCAAAACAAATTCAATTACTATATCAATAAAAAATATTCCGGAAACATGTCACAAAATCACTTCGTGAGTCGAAAGCTGAATTTCATTAGTCTTACATGGTGGTTCTTCGGGTAGTAAGGCCGACGTGTTTTCAGAGAAGAACTCGACGTTTCGCCAACACGAGTGGTTAGCATTTTCAAGAGTTATTTTAAAAAATTTCGCTTTCTGTAGTCGCTGTCAAATTAATTAGTCTTGTTGTAGCCGACATCAAATTTTCTTTTAAAATGATAAATGGTTCAATTCATTCTCCAGCAATAAATAACTTAATTCAATACAATGTTCCACAATATTCCACTCGAAACTTTAATTTGTTTCATACATCCATACCAAACACGAATTACTATTTAAACTCCCCTTTACATCGATGCTTGAAAAACTCTATCTCAAACATACTAGACATTGATATTATTTCTGACACCATAACTACCTTCGTGAATAAACTTAAGAAACAGTTTGTTCCATCTCTTATTGCTAATATGTTCTATATTTCATATACAATTTTTCTACTGTATTTTCATGTAATACCTCAACATATTTAGTATACATGTGAATACTGTTTCTGGACTCGTTCTGTTTGTATTCCTATTTGAGAAAAAAAAATAAATGCAAAATTTCAATTCCATAAGATTAAAGGAAGTGGTTCTAATTCAGTTTGCAACATTTGTACCCATCTAATACACACACATACACACACAGAGCAAGTTGAATAAAAGCTTTTGAAAATAGCACAACATATATCATTTCTTTATGCCGACAAATGTTTCCGGCGCTAGATAACTCATATTTCACAATTACAGGCACGAAAATCAATTGCACTGCTAGTCGGAAGAATGTCCATCATAGTTGTCACATTGAAGTTTGCCAGGTCTCTTGAATTATGATCTTATTATTCACATATGCATTATGAATATTTTATACAATACTCGTTGACAAATTTCGTTTATTCACTCTCTACTAGAATACACCAATTTTCATATGAATTATCAAATTATTAACATAATGACACTTCTCTTTGTTTCAGAATCAACCCCCTCTTCGTAGACAACAATGACAACATTTCCAAAAAACCACCTTCTTCCCATCCAAAGTCACCACCCTCCAGAGAAAAATCAACATCCTCCGGCTATGGAGGCAGTAATAGAGGCAGCTCGCTCGACCCCCTCTACCACGAACACCTCAAACTAATGGAAGACGTAGGAGTCATCCTAGAACAAAACCCCGCTTTCGTCAAGTCGATCAGAATCGCCGCTAGGGGCGTGAAAATCAGCCCAACAGTACCCTCCCACTCCAGCTCTTCAGGCGGAGGTACCCTCACCACCATCCCTGAAGGTAAAGTGGACCAACCCATACCCGAACCAATATGGCCGCTGCACGATAAGAGGTTGATGGAGCATTACGACTCTCTGGTGGATGATGCTCTCCTGCTCTACACCAGCTTGAGCTACAGGCCTGACAAAAATAGGTCTTTGGAAACGTACCTAGACGTATCTGTTAAGGATCTCTTATTGGAGCTTCTCAGCAACATCAACGAGACCCTGGAAGGCAAGAATAGCACAGCGCCTGAGGATATGTTGAAGATTGTCGACGAGAAGATTAGGTTGAAGCTGGCGCTGTTGAAGTCCTCCACGGAGGAGGAAATGAAACGGCTGTGCTTGAGCATAAGCAACTGCAGGAAGAAGAACCCCGTTTTGAGGGCGCTGAGCCACTCTTCGTCTAGCGGTGCTTCTAGGGTACGGACTATTTCCTCCGAGACGGAGGACATCTATCAAGTGCCTTCGGGGTCCTCCAGTAGTGACTTTAGTGATTCTCTCAAGGAGCAACCGGCGGTGCCCGTGTTCGTCCACGACGATTTGGGGAGCGTGCCGAACTTGGTGCGGAATACTATGATTTACGGCACCCTGTGCAAGGCTAAGGTTAGTATGAACGAAGCACTGCTGAAGAAATCGAAGAAGATATCGACGTTTCCCAAGAAGAGCTTGCTTCAGGCTGTGAATGATGACAAACCCAGCGTGTGGGAGCAGTACTATGGGGTACGAGCGGTGGAGGAGGGGGAGACCAAGTTTGTTACGAAGCCTACTGATGTTCCTTTGTTTGTAAGTATACACTATTATCATAAAATGAAAAACTAATGTGGGTTGAATTACAATAATTAGTACTAGTTGAATTATCTCTTGATTCGTTTACAATTCCTCAGTAATCTGAAGAATATAGTCTTCACTTTACCAAAACATTCTATTAATATTTACTCAATGTAAATTTCACTAAATATGTTAGTCGATAATATTAATGAAGTGTTTTGGAGAAGAGGATAAACTTTTCCTCAAATCACAATGGCGGACTTGATGGAGGTATTCATGCAATGACGTCAGTTTTCATTTCATTTTATACACCTTGAAATGTTAACAAAGTTTGAACTTGAATGACTTTTTGATTTTTTATCTGATTTTGATGGTTTTTAATAAATGGAAGAAAATTTGTCTTAGACTTATTAACTTCGAATAGATGTTCTAATAAGGTCCGAATCAAACCATTATACAAGGAAAAAACAAAGTTGAATTTCTATCCTCAAAGTTAAAGATACCCTGTGGTGAAATACAGCTTCTGGATAACACTCAAAACCATCCTGTATGCAAGCTTGGGTCATTTCCTATAGTTTGCTGCTTCATTCATGTTGATATCACGATTTGCTTCAAATTTATGAATTATTGAATAAAGCAATGCATTTTCTCTGCGTGATCTTTATTCTTCAATATTGAAAAATTAACATCGGCACTATAACATAAATAGCGAACAGTTAAAAAGTAAACAGTCGACAATTTTTTTATTATGGGGTGATGCCTCCTCTAGTTTGGCAATAGCTTCCATACTCTGAGGCATTCCAGGAATTATCGTTCGAATATACTCCTGTGACATGTTATTCCAATCCTCTATTAGCGCAACAAGAAGTTCATTTTTGTTCGTAGGTGATCTTTCGCTACTTCTTACACATCTATCTAGATAGTCCCAGGCATGCTGAATCGGATTTGCATCAGGGGAGTACGCTGGCCAATTCAATTTCTCTATCCCAACTTCAATTAGGTATTCTGTAACACACTTGTCGGAATATGGTCTTGCATTGTCTTGCATAAGAAGGAAGTTGTCTCCTATAGTCAGGTAAAATATCATTATTGTATTTTCGTGCTATTAATGCTCCATCTCTAACAAAAGCCAGCTCAGCATGACCTTCTTTTGACAATCTTACTCATACCATTAGCGATCCAGCTCCATGACTGAGAAGGGAGCTAAAAGTACACTCCTCAAATCTTTCAGCGGTTCGCCTCCAAACGCGCTTCCTACCGTCCAAAGAATGCACACAAAATCGTGGTTCAAATGTTTACGAGCAAACGCTTACCTTTGCAAGCCTTTAATCCAGCGACGCTTAATCGGCTCACTTATTTCGGTGCCCCTAACTTCAAGAAGTTGATTTTTTGTTTGTTGTTTGTTTAACGAATATACTTGTCAGCATTGAAAGTACTAAATTTTGAACCACTACCAGGCCTGCTTTCATTTCTGCCTGTTTCTCTGAATCTCTGTTCGATTCTTCATATAGAAGAACGGCTGACATTTTTTCTAGCAACATATTTATGATTTCGTCCCTCTTCTGAAAGAGTTATGACTTCAGCATAGTTTTCTTTACTGAAAACCATTGACAGAACGAAGAAAAGTTTTCTCAAACTGACGTTATGACAATAACACAACTGTCGAATAATAAGCAAAGTGGAACAATTGTTTTCATGGCAATCGTGATCTCTGAATATGACGGATATGTAGAGAAAATGCAATGCTTTATTCAATGAAACATCAATTTATAACGAATTGTGTTATCAAAACGAATGAAGGAACAATGCATAGGAAATGAATCAATCTTGCATACGGGATGATTTTGAGTGTCATCCAAAAGCTGTATTTCACCAAAGGGTGTCTTAAAATTGGATGATAGAAACATAACTTTGTTTTCCCTCGTATAATGTGTACAATTCGGACCTTATTAGAAAATGTGTTTAGTGTGAATCAATCTAGGATGAATTTCCTTCCATGTACTGAAGAAACAATCGAAATCGGACTGAAAATAAAAAAGTTATTCAAGATCAAAGTTTGTGAACATTTCAAGGTGGCCGTTTTTTATGCACCTGGGTGTACAAGAGAAAGTCTGAATGATGGTTTTGGTTTCGAAATGTTAAGATATATACATACAGGGTGAATTATTGCCAATTACGGAAAATATAATACAATAGTCTGTCAAGTAGTACGCCAGTACTTTTAGCGAAATCCCTGAATCATGTCTTTATTCGTCACTATCCGAATATGCGCTACTGAATCGAATACCTATGTTTGACTCTCTGCCTACGATCTTCCGATGGTCAATGTTTATGACTGTTCGTGGTTTTTGACATTAGTCAGCTTTTAATTTTTTTTGTTCCATAGTCAAAGTCACAAATGGCATCGGGAGTCAATTTTTCTCCGTTGAAAGAGGAGTTCAGTTACGTTTTTTCTGATTTCGTTAATATGCAATCAAATTCTCAATAAATAGTGCGAATCTGAACGGTGCCCTTGTCTTGATAAAGGACCCCGCACTATCCTTATGCATGTTGTAGATTTTGACTTTTTTGGCAAAAGTATCCAGGGACACACAAAAATCAGCAGACTATTTTCCGAGATACAGGGTGTCAAAGATGAAAAGTGAAGCTTTCTGATAATTGACAAATCGCCTATTTATTCCAGGAATACCATGCCTTCATGATGGTACAATGTTACCTCGATCTCATTTTCATCACGCTTTTTCGTTCTGTATTCTACAGGGTGAACGAAGGAAAACCCAATTCGATTAATTTTTAAGCAAGTAGTGTGAGTTCTTTGATGAGAATTAAAGATTCAATTTATCCTGAATGAACTCTTAATCTCGGTCGTACTTGATTGACATTATTTTTTTTTTATACGGTTTGGTTCGAACCCATCGCTTCTTAGTTCGGGTATGGCAGAGCATGATAGATAGACAGATAGAGTTTTATCAATCATACACCAAATTACATTGGATTAACAAGTCAAAAAACAACATCATTTCCACATTGAGACATGTTGAGGTTGAGGACCCCGCACAAAAGCATAGGAAAATAGCCCACAGTGGGATTTGCCTGAAATTCACATAAGTCATTGGTATTGAGTTTTTGATCAGATGTTCTCATTGGCCCAATCCTATAAGACCAATAATTTAGCTCTCAGGGCCGTATTTAGTATAGGTGCCAAATAAACAATGATACTTTTCTCTCAAGTCCATAATTTTTGTATTTCCTATTAGATTTTAATAAAATAAGATACATTACAAAATCTCAGCATTTGTCTTTTAGCACCAGTCCTCTGTGAAGAATGTTTTGCCTTACAGGACCGTATTTAGAAGAACTGTATTTGCCAAGTGATCCACAAAAAACTGAATTAAAATGATTTTGTTGTAACTTTCTTGATCTATGTCAGTGATTGATGGCTCGTTTGATAGTTGAATGTAGCTCTTTTTGTGTACATTACGAAAGTGGTCGCCATCTTAATAAACTAACCAAACCTATAAACTATACAAGGTGTTTCTTAAGTAAGTGTAGAAAGTTTAGGAGCATGTTGCTGACGTCGAAATAAAAAAAAAGTCCCCATAAACACATGTTCGCAAGTTATTCGTTTCTAAGATACAGAGTGTCATAGTTTAATTCTTATATTTGTTTTTTGTGAATAAATTCCAAAATATTTGTGATATTCGAGTAAAGTTTGGTATCTGGCATTATCCATGACAAAATCAAGTTTTATGTTAATTGTGAAAAAACTAATTTCTAATTGAATTAATTTTAAATTCAAAAATCTTGTTATTACATCGATTATTTCAAATCTCAATAACTCGAAAGCAGTTGCTCGCAGTGACCTCTACCAAGAATATATTTTTTACACAAACTGAATAATAAATATTCCCAGGAGCAATAATCCTTTCACGGTTGGGACAATACAGATGATTCAAAACTTCAGAAAAGCCAACCCTACAACTTGGCCGGAAAATTTAAAAAAATCACAAAATTTTCTGGATTTTCCAGTTTTTTCCTTTACCATTGTTTAAAGAGAAGAAGATAGTCAACCTTACGGTTACAATGGTTTGATCTAAATGGGCACCACCCCTAGATGTCACTAGTTCGATTGTGCCCAAATCAAGGCGCGACGATTTTAGTACTAACAAAATTTTGACAGTTTTGAGTTCGGAGGAATCTGCAATTGCGTCGTTTGCTTTGTTCATTAATAAGTTCAGTACCGTATTGACTTTTTTAGGTTTTATCTTCATATGTACGAGTATGTAACGAAATCTTTGAAATTAATTTTCACCCACTTCCAGATTTCCGAATGACTTGAAATTTGGCAAGTGTATATAATTCCGGTGACAATGCATTATGAAATTGCTGAGGAAAAAACAGTATGACGGACGAGTTTTGTGGTTTTTACTACTTTTTCCGATAATATAATAAACAAAAATTATTATCAGTCATTATCAGATCATCTCACAGCACTGCGAACATAGGAGAGGATAGGTATGACTAATTAACTATAATCCAACACCTTCAGTTTTCGCCGTTTTCGGTTTCGCTGTTCACGATGACAATAACTGTCATCGTGACATCCTAATAATTATCTAGCAAAGACACTTATAGGTAGTTCATTTAAAGAACTAATAACATTTGGTATTTTCAAGTATCAAGGACGTATATTACGTCAGATTAAAAGCCACGTTTTATTGACCACTAGAATTTACATCTACTAGTAGAAGAAGTAGAGTTCCATAAAAACGTAATTTCAGGGTTTCCAATAGAAGTCAGATAAATCTAAAATTTCCTAAATCTGTAAAAAGTTTGAAACTTAGTTTTCATTACTATGAATAATGATATATTCAATATGAATAATTTTCTTACATTAACAACTACCACAGCCCAAATAGACAATGGAAGAAGGCGCGAGCAGTATTATATCTATTCGAATATTCGATCTAGGCGGGAATATAAAAAGTGCAATAATAATCTCATCATATATGTGAATTCCTTGAATAATTTTCGCTCAGAATACTTGTTCAGAAAAATTATTATGAAGAATTGATACCTAAGCCTTCACACCTTCCACTTTCAAGGCAGCTTTGAGTGAACTAGCAAATAAGCCTGAATAATATTTAGAAAATAGGAGCATATTCGAAGGTTGGGAACAAAATAGGAACTGAAAATAATTTTTTTGATATGTAACTGGACAATTTTTCTCTATTCGTGATCGATTAGATACTTCTATATCGTATCCTACTTGTATTTTTGAACTTACGCTTACTTTCGGGGTCATCATCTTCTTTTTTGGTATCTATTCGTATATTTTTTAGCATACGATTTTAAAACTGAGGTACAAAAGAGGTTTTAAATGAATTGAGAATCAATATAAACCCACCTTCTTTATTATATAAATAAAACTCGTTGTACAACCTATACATACTTGAACATTTTCATCTATAACTTTAATTAAGTCCATAAGACTCATATGCATTTCAACTAGAGGCTGTTCACTACCAAAATCGTTTTAATGTGAGTGAATGAAGTTTTTTGAACTTCAAAATATAACTAAACTGAAATGTCATTAATGTCAATTACTGCTACGATTTAGGAATTTTCCTTTTTCAACCAATTATCTACTTTTGCTACCCTCAAATTCGATCGTAGTGAAAGTAGAAAAAGTAGATATATTTGATGTCAAAAAAACAGCTATGTCAAATTCTACTTCTACCAGTAGAACATTTCTGCCTACAATAAAACGCTCCAAAAGTATTATTTGCTGAAAAGTTTGCAAATAGGCCAAATAATTATCAATTGCTCTAACTCTACTATATAGATTGCCCTGGGAGAAGTACTGTATAGTCATCAATAAATCTACGAAATATTCTGCATCGAGTTTTGTTCTGCCGCAAGGAAGGAATGCAGAACTCAAAGCTACAAAGAATTCTTCCCTGCTACACGCCTACTACACATGGAGGGCACGTCTGATGGAAATTGGCATGAAAGCAGCACAATTTTGAAAGTTTAGACTTTAGTTACTCAGTTGAGTCAAGTATCTTGCTCAGTGTGTGAAGTTGAAAGTGCAGTTATTTGTATTTGTGTAAGTAGGGGAGGGTGGGAGACAATTTTTAATTTTTTGTGGAAAGAATTGGCAACTTGAATTTTTTTGCTACAGTTACGTATGCTTTATAATCTTTCATCTGATTACACACATTTTTTGAGTAAATTATTAACACAATATTATAATTGTTTTTCTGATAAGGGAATTTAAAAAATTGGATTTTGTCTCAAGGTAGCCCACGAAGTGAGCCACTTTGAGACAAGACAAAAACAAAACAAAAAAGCAAAAAAAAATAAACGTTTTTCTGAAAATATTACACAATTACATGGAATAGACAATCTAATAAAAATATATCTGAGGTTCTAACATCAAAAGGTACTAACGGATATCGATGCCATCAAAATTTCCACCGAAGTTTATAAAAGACTGCTGCCGTTTTGTGCTGCCCACTCTACTATTTGCTGAAAGCAAACATTTCATGTCAGTTTTCTTCACATAAGCAACATCCACAACGGCGGGAAAAATAAAGTTTTTTTGTTTGATACTATGCCTATAATTCGTGTCTCATTGTGGCCCATTGTAGGTCTCAGTTACAAACCGCAATATTTCAGTTAAACGTGAAAAAGTTCATTAGTAATATACATAAACTATGAAATTATTATTAACCTATTCTAATGAACACCTCAGACCAATAAAGAACTATATTGGGAACCACTTATGAGGTACTGAACTCACAGCAACAAAAAATTTCACTAAGTCGAAAATAAATCGAGGCCGGCAAAAAATTCGGGATCGAATAATTGGTACCTATATGTATAGGTACCAATTATGAATAGAATCTGACCATAATCACAAAACTCGTCCGCTATGTTGCAATATTGACTTTATTATTTTGATAAACAAAATCATAATCTCCGACCCTGAAAACCCCCACACACCAATGTTGAGTCGAATCAGACCATGATCACAAAACCGCCAAATTGGAGACTCAATTTTTTTTCTCTATCATGAATTTTATAATGCATTGGCATTGAAATTATGAATACCTGATAAAATTTCAAGTAAATCGGAAAACTAGAAGTGACTCCAAATTCAATTGCAATGTTTGACCTAACCTAACCAAACATTACATGCAAACAAACATGCAAGTTGAATACAATCTGGTAAAAATGGTATGCATCTTTTTTATAAACTCTTCTAGGTACCTAATGACTAAAATAAAGTTTGTAAAACTAGTTACATAATATTTCAAAAATATAAGTCCAACCCTGTCCAAGCAAATCATGGATGTTTCAGAAATTATTAAAATTATGAGATTGCTAAGGAAATGTGCAAGAAATTCCAGAAATTCTTTATTAGTTGTACATTCCATCTAGGTGGCGTACTTGTGCAGTGCCTTAAATTATGCCATTCTTGCAAGGTTCTATTGAAAGAGCCTAGATGTCACGCGCGATTGCATCAAACGATTTTTCCACAGTGACTGACTAACTATCTTCTTTCTCTTCAAACAATGCCTTCACTATTGATCTGATCTGGTCGTTGAAAATATCGTTTTGTTCGTATTTCAGTTCTCTACAATTTTTCTTGTAGGAGCAACCAGGTTGCTGTCTTACTTTTCATTTTAATAACGTAATACTGATATTCCGATATTCAACGCTTTTTTTAGCTCACCCTGTATAGATAAACAAATAAATTGTTATGGAAAACCAATCAGCTTCCTCTGCAGAACATCAAATCCAGAAGTGAAATGAAAATTCACACGTATGGACAGAAAATCATGATAGGTGTTAGACATTCAAATGCCTTTCTTTGTAGCCAGAAAAAAACTTTTGTGAATGAAAGTTGTCGCTTTTGATTACTAGAATGATAAATCTTAAAATTGAGAAATTCTGACAACCCATAGGAGACAAAAAATCAGTGTTCAAACAATAATAATAGTAACTGAATAGTAGCTGAATCACTTTTTGCTAATCGGCCACCCAAATACATGGATAAATTGGATAATTTATATTATTATCACTACCTGGGGATTTCCAGCGGCACACCTACTGCAATATTCTCGAATCTAACGCATTTAAGAGCAATGGAAATTGTGATAATATTTGAAAGTAAGACATTCGGTGCAATATAAATTTATTCTTACCTAACCGTTACCATGTGAGTTATTGATATCATTAATTATCTATATATTCTTTCTCAGGAATAAACATATGTTTAGTCACGTACTAATGACCGTGTGGGTTATACTGGGTGCTCTGAGACTTTTCCAGAAAACGGAAAATATTTCTATCGAGTCTAGGTGTACAGTATGTTCACAGAAGAAAATTGCGATCATCATAACAAAAATTTCAGCTCCTGAAATCATATTCAATCTGAGCTTTTATATCATTTGAAATTTTATAATGTGACAAAATGATGGGTTAATTCATTTTAAAATTTATTTTCTTCGTTTTAGTGCATTGAAATAAAAGCTTTTCTCTAAAAAGTTTTTTTTGACTTCATTATTGATTTATTTTCTTTTTTAGTTTTCTTTGGATATATTCCTTAGTCATCATCATTTCAATTAATGCGTCATTGTTGGAGGTGAAATTTTTCTAAATTACGTTATTCGATGATTAGATATTTTTCACTATTTTTACGCATTTTTTCGATTTTGTTTTCGCAAGTTTTCGCAACTTTTTTTGAAAAGAGGGGTGGGAGGGAGCCCACCGACAGACATATTTTTTGTCATAATTTTCCATGTATGAAGCCGTTGGAAATTTTTCTACGAGTTCTTAATCTAGCATTCGAAGAGAAAGGCATTCGGGGAGGGAAGAGGGATAAATTTCCTTCGAAACCGTATTATTCAATGGCCAGATAATTTTCACTACTTTTACAGATTTTATTGATTTCTATTTCGCAAGTTTTTCTAATTATTTTGTGGCAGGAAAGGGAAGCGAGCCCCTCAATCTACTTTTTTCTCATCATTATTTTCCACGTCCGAAACTGTTGAAACATTTTCCGAATTCCATTGAGTTCTCTATCTAGCTTTTGAGGAGAGACAGGGAGGTGAAATTTCTTTAAATCATAATATTCGACAGTCAGATATTTTTCACTATTTTTAAGGAATTTTCCTATTTTTCTATTTTTTTTGCTGTAATTTTTGATGTCTTAATTGCAGAAGCTTCTCTACTATGGCTTCAGAGGAATGTTACTGAGCTGGTTTAGCTCATATTTGGCGGGTCGCAGTCAGATGATGAAAACTAACCATCGCTCAGAAAATATATAGTGGTGTGCCTCAGGGTTCAATACTAGGGCCAACATTTTTTCTTTTGTACATTAACGATTTGACAAGTATAAATATCTCAGGAAAATTCACACTATTTGCGGACGATACTACTATTTTTTGGCACTCTGACAATGCAAATGATTTAACTAGAATCATATCTAGTGATATAAAAAAAGTAAAGACTTGGTGTGATTCAAATCGACTTTCACGCAATATCTCGAAAACCAATATAGTAACTTTCAGATGTGAGCTTGACAATATACCGATTGGGAATGACATCATTGAAAACAAAAGCAGTTTAAAATTTTTAGGAGTGCATATCGACCGTAAGTTAAAATTTGAAGACCATGTTCGTGCCTTGTGTAACAAAGTGTCTTCTGGCTGTTATGCAGTCAGAGTAGTCGCAAATGAGCTGAGTTTATCAGCAGCCAAGATTGTTTATTTTTCTCTGGTGGAATTCCACCTGAGATATGGAATTCCATTTTGGGGCGTATGAAGTGGATATCTACTACAAAATGTTTTAATTTTGCAAAAACGAGCCATAAGATATATGTGCCATTCGAAGCGTAGAGACTCTTGTAGACTCCTTTTCACTGCTCATGGAATTCTAACAGTGATTTCTATCTTTATAATGGAAACAGTATATTTAATCAAAAAACATTTGACTCAATTCCAATCTTCTCCATCCTATTATGTGACAAGGCAATCCAGAAACATTAAGTTGCCAATACCAATGACATCTGTCATATAGGATTCCATTGTTTATAATGGTCTTAAAATGTTCAACCATCTGCCAAATGATATAAAAGAAATAAAATCTTTACAATGCTTTAGGAAGGCTGTGAAATGTTTTCTACGTGATAGACCTTATTATAATATAGAAGAATTTTTTAATGATAATTTTTAAAATAATCTGTATGTGATTTTAAATTTTCTTTCGAATGTATTTTATACCTACGACTTACATTTTTTATACTTATGTGAAGTGTCTATATAGATTAAGTAAAACTTTTATGTTTTATTTGTATTTTGTACGACTTATATGTTTTTATACATACAAACTAACTTCAATCCAAACTCCATTACTTTAAATGTTTTTTGGACCATTTATATATTTTAGATATATATGTACAAAGTTATTTATATTTTTCTTAGCTTAGGTTGAGTGAAACTTTGTCAACATTCTTATGACAATAAAGTATATTCTCTCTCTCTCTCTCTCTGCAACGCAGGTCTAATTTTCGCTATAAGATCAACAGTACCAGTCAAAAAATTTGAATTTCACATCGAGAATGTACTTAATTGAATATATTGTATTAATATGTTTTTTCAATATCAAATAGTGTATTATATACGGGGTAAATATTAGATTTTTAATACTATAATACTTTTTTCCCTTGTACAATAAATAACTATTGTAGCCCCATCCGCGTATTCCTGTATCCAATACTAGGGCAATTATAGTACTAGTCGGTACAGTTCGTGTACTTCTGGTCTAGTTACTTCTCCCTGAATATGTAAAATCTAGAGTATTGCATTCTCACTAAATTCCATAATGATCAAAACGAGTCTCCCACACAAACGAGAGAAAGATCGATTTCAACACTAGTGGCATTTCGTTTCACGTTTCCTATTGTGATATAGTTGACCTCCTTCGCGAATCAAGTCGAAAAAAATGAGTTATTGTTTCGCATTTAAAAAATTAAACAATGCAATGTGTTGCAAATTAATTTGACAAGAGTCAAAATAGAAAGGACTACGAGGATAAGGAATGAAGTCCATGTCTTTTGTAAGCACTACAGAAACATAACAAGGTAAACTAGACCATTTGGCTTTCAAGACAAATTCAGATTAACCAAGGAGGGGGCTTCGGTTCAGCTAAAAATGAATCTTCATCATTAGAAAATACAAAAGTGCTGGTGAAGAGAATCATACCTGAAAAACTATGGGATCAAGCACATATAAGACATTCGCCAATTTTGTTACGAGAAATATCGAGAAGTGCTTATCAAATATCCAGCAATATTTATGTGTCTGACTCTGGGCGCAAGGTCGAGCCCCCGCTAGGGCTGGGATTTTTTAAATTTAATTTGACCGATTGAATTATTAAAATCTTGTGGCTCATCTGGGAGTCCTGCACGTTGCGTTCCAATTATTAGTACTGCTCCTAAGGTGGCGTATGGAGTTAGCAACAAGGCCTACTCAGAACACATAGTGTCTAATGACCATAGCAGTCGATGCCAAACACCAAAGGAAAACAAAAATTCCGTAGCAAGTTCTTTTTTTTTATTCACAAATATTACAGAAATTACAAAAATGTTTCAATTTCAGATTGTTAACGCGAACAAAGTAGAAGAATCCGATAGGTGCTAGAACATTTGTTTTAGTATTGGTGAAATCAAATATAAAAAATGTGAAAATAGTTAAAAACAAGTGTTAGTAATATAAGGTATACAGGGTGATTCAAAATTCAATGTAAATTTTTCAAGGGCGTATTGTTGGGATCAAAATAAGACTTTTTCTCCAAATCAACATGTGTCCTAAATGCACCCCCTCCGAGCTACAGCCCCTGTAAGTTAGGAAAAAAAACAAGATTATCTAAAACTTTGACTATATTAACGAATCGAATCTTCTGAAAATTGGCGTACCCCTATTTTTTTAGGCACTCTAATCTTTTTTTGTTTTTATGTAAACCCAGTTTTGGGGGAGTTGGAGGGGGGTCCACACTTTTATTGGCCCAATTTTTATGTTCAAAAAGAGAAACTCCGAATTCGAATAGCACAATCTTATTGGCCATACAAAAAACTAAGAATTCGGTTTCTTGAATTTTTGTCGTACAACCAACCGTTGGCCGGAAAATCGTAATCAACGAAAGGGGGGTACTTTCACAATTTCAAACTAACAAAAAATTTATTGGGTAATTAAATAATCTCATAACAAATGTTGAAAATGTCCTCCCCTTGCTGCGATACAACTTTCCATTCTTCTTTGCATAGAACGTCGAACACGTTCTAAAATCCCAGGAGTGGTTCTTATGTTTTGGAAAGCATCAATGATGCGTTGACGGAGGACCTCAACCCAATGCACGGGCCCAGCATCATAAACAGCACTTTTCACATATATATCCCCATAAAAAAAGTCTAATGGGGTGCAATCCGGGGAACGTTTCGGCCAAGCTATTGGACCAGCTCTACTAATCCAACGATTTGGAAATATAAGATTCAAATGATGGCGTACTGTTAAACTAAAATGAGTTTAACAGTACGCCATCAGTTGGATTGGTAGAGCTGGTCCAATAATTTGGCCGCCACGTTCCCCGGATTGCACACCATTAGAATTTTTTTATAGGGATATGTGAAAAGTGCTGTTTATGATGCTGGGCCCGTGCATTTGGTTGAGGTCCTCCGTCAACGCATCATTGATGCTTTCCAAAACATAAGAACCACTCCTGGGATTTTAGAACGTGTTCGACGTTCTATGCAAAGAAGAATGGAAAGGTGTATCGCAGCAAGGGGAGGACATTTTCAACATTTGTTATGATAATTAACCAATAAATGTTTTGTTAGTTTGATATTGTGAAAGTACCCCCCTTTCGTTGATTACGATTTTCTGGCAAACGGTTAGTTGTATGACAAAAATGCAGATGATTTGAAGTAAAAGTGTAGCTGCGTGTGTTTCCTATTTTCCATGTCCAACCACCCGATTTCCTTCAGTTTGTTGTCTTATTTTGATCCCACAATACGTTTCTGAAATATTCATATCGAATTTTGAATAAATTAGCTAATACATGTTTTGTTAGTTTGATATTGTGAAAATACCCCTCTTTCTTTGATTACGATTTTCCGGCCAACGGTTGGTTGTACGACAAAAATTCAGGAAACCGAATTCTTAGTTTTTTGTATGGCCAATAAGATTGTGCTATTCGAATTCGGAGTTTCTCTTTTTGAACATAAAAATTGGGCCAATAAAAGTGTGGACCCCCCTCCAACTCCCCCAAAACTGGGTTTACACAAAAACAAAAAAAGATTAGAGTGCCTAAAAAATAGGGGTACGACAATTTTCAGAAGATTCGATTCGTTAATACAGTCAAAGTTTTAGATAATCTTGTTTTTTTTCCTAACTTACAGGGGCTGTAGCTCGGAGGGGGTGCATTTAAGACACATGTTGATTTGAAGAAAAAGTCTTATTTTGATCCCAACAATACGCCCTTGAAAAATTTACATTGAATTTTGAATCACCCTGTATACCTTATATTACTAACACTTGTTTTTAACTATTTTCACTACTAGAGTTTTCGCAAATTTTTGTTTGCTTTATCGAGGGGTCCAATATAATTATATGAACATAAGATGTATAATGTTATGTTACCTATGTTCATAGGAGTATTAAATTTTTGTTCTTCAGATATCCCGTATCGCGTACCCACACTCCTGTATCTCTACCAAAGACGTACAGTGATATGTAACCCTGGAGGAACGAATTTACGTCCAGAATAGTAAGCCATCCTTACGACTGGTACGTATGTCGCGATAATTGAATTATGCACTCCGAGGTGATCGGCCGATACGTTTCTCCAGAAATCGTTTGGCATCCATATTCGAATTGTGATAGTCGGTGAGCCAGGAGTGGGTAGAACTTACATTGCGGATCCTAGTTCCCTGAAAGCAGTTTCCAGTGATTCTGGACTAGCCGTTAAAATTGATACACTGCGGCGTACAAAATATTCAAAGTGCGACCGTCTTCCGGGAAAACCAATTCACTTCCAAAGTTCCATCAGACGAGATCGTAAAGACATAAATCAGAAGCCGCCTGTAGAATCTTATATGAATTCATTTCCCTGAGGTGATACGATTGCTTTCCTGAACGCATGTCAAATTTAACTCTCCTTAGTGTGGTGGTCATTGTTTTTGGTAATTTATTATTTTATTATACAGGGGAGAGAGGGGTCATATTTTCAAAATCGTTCATAGAAGGGTAATATGGTACAACCGGTATTGTGACAGTGGTAAGGGCAATTAAAGCCTGTCGCTCACCATCATCCAAAACGTGGTCTCTAGAACTGATCTCAGGAATACTGTTTCTTCACTGTAGCTGTCCCAGGCCTCCCATAAATGTCATCTTGGAGAAAGTGGGGCATATCACTATAATCTTACCAGCGCCCGAGGGTAGTATTGGGTGTTGCACCGAGTGTACCGTTGTCTGAAACACTCAGTACTCAGCGTCATTTTAACGACGGGATAGAGGAGTAAAACACGTAACAATACATGACATTCCTTTCAAATTAGTAGGCGAGGCTAGTTGTAGGTAAGTCTACAAAATATGTTGGAAGATTTCCTGAATATATAGCTACATTTTGAAAGGACATTGTGTGTTTTACAAGATTTATACGATCACTCTCACTTCCTGTTTGGGTGAAAAAACGTTTTGAAAATGTTGTAACCTATACTACTTCCCAACGAAGGTATCTCACGTACACAAACACTGTCGAAAAGCACTAATACTTCCTAGTACACACTGTTTTACCGCCCATATTTATAAGTTTCAATTTCATACTGCAAGATGACATTTGAATGCATGTGACAACTGGTACTTGAGACAGCTAACCTTGTTCTCTCTTATCATGTTTTTATAATGATCACCTTTTTAATTTTTCAAAAATAGATTTCAATTTTTGTTTTATTTTCAGTCGAGAATTTTTAGTTATGTTGAAGCATTTTAATCTTGACGTGAATAACGGGAGTTGTTTTGATGGCACAACTAGCTAATGTTATATTGTTTTCCTGAGTTTTTCTTTATACTTAGGAAACGAAAACGTTTCATTTTCGTTACCCCATCATATTGGAGACATCAATTATCGCTCCGTACCACAAACAGTGGCGAATTGTTCGCATTCGCGAATATTTGTTCATTTAATTAACTGATTTCACTTTCAACGATCACTTGGCCTACTATCCTACATTCGCGGACAAAACATCTGAACAAAACGAAATGGAAAGTCGTTCACATCGTGCAATAAATACACTTTGAATTTTGATTATTCATTTCTCATTATTATAGTGCGCAGTTTCAGACGTTTACGGCTTTTTGAGAAATAATTCTTCTGTAGATTTCATGACTGTTTTAATTATCAACCACAAATCGTGGTTACTCTGAGGCAACATTGATCTCAATTCTTCAAACTCTTGATAGGCACAACCAAATTCTTCAGTTATTGTCTCAGAGAATATTGATTACTTTTCAGCTATAATATCCCAAGGACATTGATAACTAACGAAATAATTTTATCACAGTTTTGGAAAGCACGTGCTTGAGGAAGTTGTGATAAAATTATGAGTTATTTATCAATGTTCGAGGGATATTCGGTGAGAAAATTGTTTGCAATTCGAACAAAATTATTTATTGAACACAGAGTTATTAAAAGAACAATTCGTATAATGATATTTCGTTGATCTTGCTGTATTCGCCTCGGTTACTGCATAGGTGTTTCCACGCATACTATTGATTATTTGGTTATGATGTTCCTGATCAATATTCAAATAAGGTTTTATGGAATTTTCCTTATTATGCCCAGTAATTTTCAACAATTGTTGTTCTTGAACTCCACTCTTTGCTAGTTGACTGACTGCAGTTGCTCTATTAGAGTGATTGGTTATTTTCCTCTGTTTCGTATCCAAGCCAATTGCTTCAGAAGAATATTTCGTCCATCCGTTGATTATATTTCTACCCAGAGGCATATTGTCGTACCAGTTATCGCTTTCTGTCGTCCAGTGAATATTTGGCCTTAAAAATAGTCTATTTGTCTTGATATTTGTGCCTCGTTTTGATAATAATTTAATAAATAATCTGACAGGACAAGCATTGTTATCACTATTTTGAACTAACCATTTGCTAGAGAAGCAGTTCTTCGAACCCCCTTGGCAGGTTTTACTGAAAATTGGATTATGGTAAAGGTAAGCTTATCGGGCTCATTCTCGAAACAACTCACGTAGTTTAATCTCCTAAACACGAATCCGAAAGAATTTCGTGGGGGTCTCTTATAATTTTCGAGTTATGACCTTTTGAATCTTGAAAATCGACCATTTTCAAAAACGATTTTTCCGGTCAAAAATCGAAGAAAATGCCTCCTTCTTTTTGTTGACACTTTTTTGAGACAACTCATATTTCACAATTACAAGCACTAAAACCAAACGTTTTATACAAAAAATCAACCTTCTTATAAAGTATATACATAACCCTTCCCACATATCTAGAACGGACGCCAATGAAGAGTGAGGTTAAGAATAGTGAAATATAAGAAGGTTAAGTGTCGATAAAAAGAAGGAGGTATTTTTTGCGATTTTTACTGAAAAAATCGTGTTTGAAAATGGTCGATTTTCAAGATTCAAAAGGTCATAACTTGAAAAGTATAAGAGACCCCCACGAAATTCTTTCGGATTCGTGTTCAGGAGATTAAACTACGTAAGAAACACCACTTTTCTTTTTGTTTCGAGAATGAGCCCGATAAGCTTACCTTTACCTGGATTATATTCTATCCTATTAGTTGGAGATCCTGTTGTCCTTTTCGATATGAAAATAATCAACTAAGCAAGCAGCACCTTCACCACCTCTCCAAGCCAATTCCACCGCTGCTATGTGATAAAATTTGCTTAGGAGTCCTATAGGGGTATTTTCATCCCAAAAGTTAATAATTTCACTCATTTCCGTTGAAGTTAATGGTACTGAGCTTGTTTTGCGTTTAGTGGGATCTGTTTGTAAATTTCTTCGTGCTGCGTCGCGTGCATTCCGCGCTTGTTTGAATGCAACACTTTTAACGGGGTCTAGCATGATATTATACTCCTTGTAATAGTTTTCTTGTAATAATTTGCTTGTTATATTCCATACAGTTTTAACAGTAGCCTCCCTAAACTCTGTGCTATCCTTTTTTCTCATATTTATTGCCCAATCCTTGAGTATTAATGCAAGTTCTTCGAGAGCACGATTTCCATCCAATTCATATTTTCTGGCGTCACAAAACTCCATAAATATTTTCCAAGTGTATTTTTTACTATAGTCAGTATTTTTTGGTGTATTTTCTTCAATGATTTTGTTAATTGCCGCATCATTTTGAACACCAAAGCGAGGAAGTGACATTTTCGAAATAAATTGAATTACTGAAATGTCAAACAACTTTATTGTGTTGGTTGCTTAGCAATGTCATGACATAAGTGATAACTACCCGTGAAAGCTATCCATGGGCAGTTATCAGTGTAATAATGGTTTCATTGGTTATTTCGACACTCATGACTAGAAATAGACAAATTTGATAGGATAATTTTTTGTGAAAAAAATTTTCATTGAATAACATTTATATTAAATTTTCTAACCTCAAAAATGAAACTTCCAAATTCTTCAAGCGATCGTCGTCTCATTACAATTTCGTCATCCAAGTTTTCAATGTCAGGCCTCTCAGCACTAGTTCGCTAAGTCTCCTGAAGGTGGCAAGAGCGTAATTGAATTCAAATGTAAGGACTTTGGTTTAGCACATGTCCTGCATCAGGATAACGTTTCACTTGCTTCATGGGCGTATAGATTCTTCAATTACGTTATCATGGAGCATGTACCTATTGACAATCATATCAGCTACCTCTCCTTGTTAAGCAAATGGGAATGTTCTTCGAACCGTTCAAGTATCATAATGAAAATTTCGTCTTGTCGACATAGCTTGAATAAAATAAAAAATATTGTATATCACATAATGATAAATATAAATTAAATTATAAAACTAACAATGATATTATTTGTGTAAAACGCCTGTCCTTGACAAATGTTGTCTGACTACATAACTGTCAGTGTTAAGGTCGTTCACTAACTGCACATCCGAAAAATGGTTCATTCAGCAAAAATGCACAATACAACAATATTACATTTGATTGGTTATGAAAATAACACATACGGACACAAATGAAAGTTAATCTTCTTTTTAATAAAAAAATTCCAAATTTGCCCTCAATATCCCAAGGGTACAATTACTAAAAATAGAGAAACAGTTTCGCGAGCTTGGACATGTAAGGCAGATAAAAAAGGCAGCTGCTAATGAAAACAGGTAATGATACCAAATTGGAAATTCTGCTTGAGTTTGAGGAAAACCCACCTAAATACGTATACAGGGCAATTCAAATTCGACCCCCACCATTGGGATCTCCTAAACTACAGTAGATACGTCTAAGCTTAAATTCGAACAATGTTGCGTATTCTGGTGCTTAACAAAATACTGTTTTAAAACTTGGAAAAGTCCGAGTATTTCCGGAAATATCAGGAAAAAACTGAAAATCAGAATTTTCGTTTTTATTTGTTTCTATCGTTATTTGACAACATAGCTCAAAACCAAAAGAACATTTTCATTGATACTTTTTTTCAGTTACACGTTTACATGTTCAGATTTACTATCCGACGTTTCGTCTTCTGGCATTCATCATCAACTTTTTTTTCTGTTATGGGCGCCATATTGTTTTTTCATACAAAAAAATAGTGATTCTCATTCTGATTTCATTGATGTATAATTTGCTATGATTTGCACTTCTGAAACCACAGATTTAAAAAAAACCAACTTCATCTGAGATGGTCATGACTCCATCGAAAAATTTTGTTTAATTAACACTAGTTGTCGGAACTCATTAAACATCATAAGTTTGCACAGATACTTCAGTCGAAATGTCCTCATTCTCAAATGAAGAAAAACGAGATATGTTGAAACTTTATTATAAATTTGATAGGAATAGTACGAAAACAACACAAATTTATTTTGAATTATATCCGGAAAGACAAGAGCCGGATAGAACATTATTCGGAATTTTGGGCAAACACTTGGCTGAGAACGGTGCGTTTCAAAAAACAAGAATGAAATCATGAGCTTGTAAAAAATGCACAAAAACTATTACAACAAGTGTTCGAACTGATGGCCCTCCTCTTGAATACATAACCGAGCTCGTCGTCTCAATATAAGAACAGCCCTAACAATATCCCATCTTCTGATAGACCTGAATTGCGTGATGATATTGTCTCTAAGTTCATATAATGTATCATATTCTTGCTCTCCATAGATTCTGTTCTTTAAAGTGCCCCACAAGAAAGTATCTAGAACTGTAAGGTCAGGTGACCTTGCCGGCCACCTCACTGGTCCAGAATTTCCTAACCACCTATTAGGAAATCTTTGGTGTAGATATTCGCAAACTGCTCTTTTATTGTGTGGAGGAGCCCCGTCATGCTGAAACCAGCAGCTGTTATAATTAACAAGGGGAAACGTATCCATATATTATTCGAATTCGTTTCTTAAGAACCGAAGATAGGTTTCCCCGTTCAAAGTATTAGAGAAGAAATGAGGTCCAAGAATTCGGTAGTCATAAATTCCAGCCCACACATTCAAACGAAACCGAACTTGTGGTCTGACTTCTCTGAAGTGTCGTGGATTATTTTCACTCCAAATGTGCTCATTATTTCTATTAAAAATACCACACTTCGAAACAGTACTTTCGTCGGTTCAAATAACGTTTTTCAAGAAGTTTGTAGGGTCTACCCTATTCGACAGCCAGCTACAGAATTCCATCCTTCTCTCAGGATCACCGGGATGTAATTTTTGTGAAATATGTATCTTATAACATTTCAAACCACTTTTTTTTTAATTCCCTCCAAACGCTCGTCTGTGGCACATCCATTTCTGCCGAGACTTGATGTGTTGATTTGGAAGGATCTGCATTTATCTAAAAAAGTAGTATATCTTCACCACTTGAAGAAGCTTTTGTAAAGCGAAACAATTGTCGTGGTTTTGTAACCCTCTTTATGTGAAAATCATTTGAACCATAGTTTCATTATATCGAGTAAAAAAGTACCAAAAATAATTAAACTTCTTTGAATATGGAATGAACAATTATCTTACATTGGCTAATAAGTTACGTATAATATTTTGTTCCATTCTGCTTCCATATTTCATTCTTGGTTTTTGAATCGCACCGTACTCAGCCAAGTGTTTGTCCAAAATTGCGAATAATGTTCTATCTGGCAGTTGTCTTTCCGGATATAATTCAAAATAAATTTGTGCTGTTTTCGTTCTACTCCTATCAAATTTATAATAAAGTTTCAACATATCTCGTTTTTCTTCATTTGAGAATGAGGACATTTCGACTGAAGTATTTGTGCAAACTTATGATGTTTAATGAGTTCTGACAACTAGTGATTATTAAACAAAATTTTTCGATGGAGTCATGACCATCTCGGATGAAGTTTTTTTTTTAATATCTGTGGTTTCAGAAGTGCAAATGTTAACAAATTATACATCAATGAAATCAGAATGAGAATCACTATTTTTCTGTATAAAACAACAATATGGCACCCATAACAGAAAAAAAATTAATGATGAATACCAGAAGACGAAACGACGGATAGAAAATCTGAACATGAAAACGATATTTCCGGAAATACTAGGAATTTTCCAAATTTCATAACAGTATTTTGTTAATTGCCAGAATACGCAACTTTGCCCCAAATTCAAGCTTTGACGTATCTCCTGTAGTTTAGGAGATCCCAATGGTGGGGGTCGAATTTGAATTGCCCTGTATACAGTCGACTGGCAGCCCCAATGTTCGATGTAAGCCATTCAAAATTCGAAAATTAACACAAATTAAAATGCTTCCCTATAAAATTATACCAACTCAGGAGCTTATGGAAGACGATTTTGATAGATCAATTTATTTTTGTGAACAAATGATGGCAATCTTAGATAAGAATGTTATCCTATTAGAACATGTTTCGTTTTTTGATGAGAGCACCTTTACACTTCATGGTCATCTTAATCGTCAAAATTGGTCTAAAAAAAATCATCACTGGATGAGAGAAGAACATACATACTCAATATCCTGAGAAGGTAAATAGAATAGAATAGAAAAATCTTCATTAACTCCACAAGAAAAGGGTATAAAGCATGTCATACATCATAGCTTAAAGAGTTTCATGATTTATTCATATTATAAATAAATTATGCGACATTTACATTTTGAACATAAAATGTAATATGTACATATAAGAAAATATGTAAATATATGAACTCCTTTCGAATAAGCAATTTGGTTTCACACAGGGCAAATCAACAGAAGATGCTATAGCTAATCTAACTTCCAAAGTCTATCAGTCACTAGATAACGGCAAACCATCCTTGTCTGTATTTTTGGATCTCTCCAAGGCTTTTGACACTGTCTGTCACAAACAGTTGATAGAAGCCTTGGAGGATATGGGAATTAGAGGAACACCTCTCGAATTATTTCAGAGCTATCTACGGGATAGAAAGTAGTACGTTTCGATAAACGATGAAAAAGCAACCTTTGGGGTACCGCAGGGAACAGTTCTGGGGCCAATACTTTTTTCTATATATCTGAACAGTACTTTCAATCTTCATGTTGAAGGACATATCATTAGTTTTGCAGACGATACTGCGATCTTCTATGAAGGTGACAACTGGGCAAATTTAAAAAAATCCGTAGAAAAAGATATGGCAAAAATTGTTGAGTGGTTTAATCAGAAATTGCTTACCCTGAATGTCGACAAAACAAAATTCATTACCTTCTCCAATGACATGAGATTAATTTCGGACTTTACTGAACTGAAAATTATCAGAGATGAATACTCTTACACCATTCAAAAAGTAGATAGCATGATATACTTAGGTGTCAAACTTGACCAGCATATGCGTTGGGATAAACATATAAACAGAATAGCAACGACACTTAGGAGTATTCTGCACAAATTTAAATTTTTCAAACAATTTTTAGATATCAGCCACATGAAAATCATTTATTACGCTCTCGTAGAATCCAGGATACAATACGCAGTCCTAGCATGGGGAGGAGTCGCGAGCTACCACTTGAAGAAACTCACTAACCTCCAAAAACGATTCCTCAAAATAATGTATGGCAAACAGAGGACATATCATTCGGATCTCTTATTCTCTGAAACTAAAATTTTCAATATCAGAAAAATATTTTTTTTAAAAATTCTTACTCACCTGTATAAAAACCGCATTAATCTCAACTTCATGGATCACTCCTGCTCAACTAGAAGAAGACTTGGTACATTCTTGAAAACAAACATTGTTAAAAAAAACTGTTTGCCAAAGATGCTTCACCTATATTGCGGCAAGAGTTTTCAATATACTGCCGGAAGAAATGAAAAAAAATTTATTAGAATTGAATCAAGTAGATATGTTCAAAAGAAAGTACAAAAAATACATCACCTCAATGGAGGATCGGGTCATCGAACAATTTTTTTGATGATTCTCCCATTCATATATTCATTTATTTTTTGTTTTATTGTTTTACTACTGAAATATATAAATATAAAATTATAATTTTTAAGACATTTTATCACAATTACTATCACTAGGTTATTATTATTATTATCAGTTTATAATGTTATATGTATAAGCAAGTTCATGATGTTACCTCTATGGCGAAAAAAAGGAAAACCTACTTATGCAGATAAGATACCACGCACAACTTCAAGTTTTTGTGGAATGCTTTGACCTGCGTTGACTAGATCGTAAGATAAAATATTTGATGTGAATTGTTTCATTGTTAATAAAGGTTATTATTATCATTATTATATAAATGAATAAAGAGGGGCTTTCAAGCTGCTCAAAACAATCATAAGAACAATTTAAAAAACAAATATGACAGATAAATGTTTCAGAGTGAGGAGCAGTTTATAAAATATATGTTAAAACTTTTCGTTTAACAAAACATTTGGAAAATCTGAAAATTACAGAAATTTCAGCAATTTACACGGTACTTTAACATGGTAAATCTAGATACAACGGTAAAACTATTTTATTCAATATGCTTTGCAAAATAAAATGGATTTCAATTTTGTCTTCATAGCTTTAGTTTCAAGTGCATAGGTAATTTGTTTTATAATTTTATAATTGATTTCTCAACATTTTTCTTAGTAGAAGTGTATTTAGGTATGTCAGATTTCAATGTGTCTATTGTTGTTGTATTATAACGATGTTCATGTAGGTATGCTCATTTCAAATAGATCTTTTTTTTTAATGGACATTGTTGCTTTTAAGTTGAAAACATACACCGTAGTTAGTATTTTGTTTTCAATAAAAATATTTTTGCAACTGTCTCTTTGCTTTAATTGAAATATTTTTGATACATCTCTTTCGCAGAATTAAAAGTCTTTAAGAAGGAACTGAATTTTCCCAGAATATTATTCCATAGCTAATTCTGACTGTACATAGTACGCGTGATATGACATTTATGCAGTACTTTTATTAATATTTGATGATATGATTTTCAGAGCATAGCTGTAACTTCGATATACTACTTGACATTTGATTGAGTTGGTCTTTCCCGTCCAGCCTCTGATCAAGTCCCACACCTAGGAATGTTACTGATGATTCTGATACAATATCTTTATTTTTATGTGTTATTGTCACTTCGTCATCTACTTGATGCCCAAAATTTACAAGCTGGGTTTTATTGATATTTAATGAAAGGTTGTTGTTTGTAAACCAATTTTCTAAGATATTCAAAGGTATGTTGATTTTTTCTGAGCATGATCCAGATGTGGTTTCGCTAAAAATCAATGAGGTTTCATTTGCATACAAAATCATTTCTCCATCTACTATTTGAGGCAGTTCATTTACGTATAGAATATACAGTAGAGGGCCGATTATTGAACCTTGCGGTACACCTTTCTTTATTCTTTGAATATCTGATTTGGTAGGAATCCTATTTTCATCATAGTCAATTTGAAGTTGTTTTCCATTGTGAAGGTACGATTTCATAAGAAGTAGTGGTACCCCTCTAATCCCCATACGCTCCAGTTTCCCACACAGGATAGTATGATTAACCCTGTCGAATGCTTTTGACAGGTCAAGGCAAAGTGGTCCTGTTTTTTTTATTATGATTTAATGACTTTAGAACTGTTTGTGGTGCTGGATATATCGCACACATTGTGCCTTCCTTTTCGAAAGTCACTCTGGCAATTTGATAGGGTCTTATTTTCTTCTAGGAAAGATTTAATTCTGTTGTATGAAAGATTCAAATATTTTATTTGTATTGGATAGTAGTGAGATTTGTCTGTAGTTTTTAATTTCTCCTTTATACCCTTTTTTAAATATTGCTCTTACATGTGCTAGTTTCGATTTTTCTGGGTATTCGCCAGTACAAAAAGCTAAGATCATATCACAGGTCCCTTTTTCATTGATGACAATTTGAATGCCGATAATTAATTAGCACTGCTCCAAAATAAAGTCGTGTTAACTCTGATAACATTATATCTGTATCCTACAGGTCCTTGCGAATATGTTACATTCGTTCACAAGAATTGAATGTTCATTTTCGATGCCGTCACATTCTCAATTATCGAAGAATCCTCGTACGTTCATTGCCAAGCTTTCAATAATTTTACCGCTTCGTCAGGATTTATAAGTGCGTTGTTATCAAACGAAGTAGTTGTCGAACACAGACTTACGTAACTCCAGTCTGCGACACGCATACATATCTGCTGCTGCTGATAAATTGAAAAGAATGAGATGTTGCTTCAAGGTCCTCCCACTTCACGATGGATTGCTGTCCTTAGTGAAAGTTGAGAAAAGTGTTTGGTGATCGTACTAGTATTCGCTGGTGTGGGGATCTGTAGTGCAATTATCGATCATTTGTTTGATTAGGTATGATTTGTGACTGAGTCATGAGAGGTTGTAGAGTAATATTTTCTATCACAAATAATTTTTTTTTGGTTTTCTGCGTCAATTTGGATTTCAAATATTACATTCAGTGAAAATAATTTCTTAAATACCATTTTTCCTGAAATTCCAAGGTTTGCAATCACTCTTCGATTTAACATTCATGCCAATAATGTTTTCAAAAGGGATGAAAAAAGTAGCATTTTGAATTGGATGATATATGCAATAATGGGTCAAGCCACGGTCAGCTAGTTTCGTAAAAAATCTCAAAATGGTTTAGCAGATCATGGAATGATGGAACGTGGCTCAATACTATCGTCAGTGGATGGAGCCCCCTTACAATTGTGGGTTGTATCATTTTTGCTTATTGTATTTGGCGATTCCAATGACTGTGATAGCTGAATTAAAAATGTGGCTTGACTCATTGTTGCATAATACCATCCAATTAAGAATGAGGGAAAAGGAAACTAAAAATTCCACATTCTTAGCTTTTCTGATGGTCATGTTTAAGTGCAAATGATAATATTTCAAAACGTGGACAACATGCCTATTTCCAATCAAGTAATAGATATTTACGACACAAGTATCATAAAGAAAATACCTACTATGATATGGGATAGAAAAATAAATTGTCAAACGTGGTCTTTTGACCAAGTTGGATAACCCATTGTATGAAATGAGAATAATGGAAAATAACCTAAACTAAACCGTGCCAGGTAGCCGCGTGGTTGAAGCGACATTGTATCAATATCTTTTGGCTGCCAGTCAAAGGTTCAAACCCTTGCGTCTGCAGAACTTTTTCTGATGGCACGAGAAAGTGCTAGGAAAAGCACGTAAAAAGGTAAGACCTCGTTAATCCTTAGCTCGCACATGTTTCGACTTCTGAGGGCTGCCATTTGTAAGGGGACGACAGCTGGTTAACGGAAAAAACAGAACAATTTAAACATCGGAAAGGTATAATACCGGGTGATACGTATGATCAGGTATTCCTATACTCGGCCACCATGCCTGAAGGTCTGTCCTCAGAACAATTATTCACTGAAAAAACTTGCATGAATCAAATAATGTCATTGGTCAATACGATATTATTATTCAGTGAGATCATCAAAGATTATATCGAATAAGTCAATAAGAAAGGTATAATTGTACAATGAATACAGTTAAACAATACATTTGACATAACAAGAGTAAAAATTTGCTATATATAAAGCATAGTCATCGAACTTAAATAAATACAAACACAAACATTTATCGTATCGTTCAGCCAGCGTATAATATGATGTTTCCAAGAGCAACTTCTTGATTCTAACTTTATAGAGTTTCACAGACTAATTCTTGATTTCATTTGTTGATTTTATGTTAACTTTCATGGTCATGAGTAAGACATGTTTCGGTAATTATCAATCTGTATACTTCCAGTTGTTGCAAGTTCCTAGTGACATCATAATTTATAATTCTATTAAGACTCCTAGAACTTGTTTTATTTCATCCAACAAATTGTAGTAACTCATAAATGTATGTAATTAGGAGTGTTAAGATTCTGAAATTTTGAGAAGTATACTACAACAGGTTCGTATATACCTACTATCGCATTATATCTGACAGCTATTTTTCGAATTTAATAGTTATTTAATCAACTAGTGTATTAATCGCACTTTAATATAATAGTTGATTATAATATTTTTCCGTATACCACACTCTTGTTGAATTAAAGGAATTCTAATTTTTTTCTGACAATAAAATTCAAGACATCTCATTAAGAGTTTCCGCATCATCTGTCAACATTAATTTATCGTCCCATTTTAGCTTTCATAACATCTGAATTCGTTTATGTTTGGTTACCTATGCAATAAGTATGCATTCATAGAGAAATCGACCATTGCCAATAAAAATCATTATTTTGAGTGCGATAAAATACATCATAAATGGACGGTCGACGAAAAATATCATTAGATGCTCCCCATGCAACAATTCCATAAGAAATAATAGAGTGAAAATGTGCATTACAGAAGATTAATAATATAGGTCTACTGACACTTTATTGCAGTTTTGTTGAATGAAATAAGATATTGCAGCAATTTTTTCACAAATCATATTCATATGATTATTCCATTTTAAGTTTTCAGCCATTTCCAAGCCCAAAAATGGTGTCTCTTTCTCTAGTTGAATTAATCCATTTACACAGTTCACCCACAAATTGTGATCGAAATTGAAAGCACATTTTTTTAAAACTATTAAGATGCTTCGTGACAGCTTGACTTATTTACGGCCCCTTACGAAAACCATTCTGGTTTGTGCTGATTAAATTCCATTTGAAGAAAAATAGACCTTTGCAAATGAACTGGAAAGTGGAGTATGTCTGAAATTATCTTGGTCCGTTTTATTCAGTCTTATGAATTGGATCAATTCTACACACCTTTAGGTCTTCTGGAAAAATTTCTTCTAACACATTAATGATCAAGTATGTAGGCGGTACAACTGTGAAAGTATGCAAGTTTCCAAATCAACCGTTAAAATAATAAAAAAAAGTATCAGGAATTCAAAATGACAATCGCAAAGTAATAGATAGCAACTATTGTTTACTGTTATTACTTGTCGAAAAGCTTTTTGTAGTTTTCCTAAAACGCGTCATTTCACTCAATTTAAAATGGAAAATTCACAAGAAAATCGCCCACTTACTGGAATGAATAAAGCAGCGAGTAGAGATATTCGAATTGCTGCCAAAAAAGTCCGACAAGAGCAAGAAATTGCTTACCAAAAATTTCTTCAATGGTGCGAAGAAAAAAGTATTTATGGAAAATTTTGCGAAAAACGTATCTTAATGAGTCTTCAAAGGAAACTAGATAATTGAAAAAAAAAATTCACTTCAGAATTTTTTCTGTTAAGTTAGGGTTTCTTCACAATAACATGTATCAGATGTAGTTTAATGTCCAGCGAAGCCTCAACTGGATATCACAAAAATCTTGCTTCATTTTCATCGTAGGTTTATTCCATTTCTACAGGAGTCATGATATTTTCAATTTTCAATTGAGAATGTTTCTTTTTTGAACAAGAATACCTTCCAAGATGTCATCCTGAACTATGGAAAATTGCGACTAAAGTATGTCTCACAGTCGCAGATGACTCCACATCTGACTTTATAAACACTCTTTTCATATTTTCCAAAAAATCAATATTCAAACAATATTTCTATCCATATTAATTTATTGTAATATTGAATTTGTCCATGTGCGTTTGTCTGGAATTCAATGAAGGCGCGATTTAGTGAATACTAAAAATTTCCGCTACCTCTGACGATTCTATCACAAATTTATTTTTTATTTATAATCTGAAGATGCAATAGAATCAGCATTTATCACAACATTGTGTCACATTTTCCTAGGTGGCAGAGAGAGAAAATTGATGTGCATCTGACAGAACCGTTGGAATCTCAATCCTTGAAGAGCTCAGTCAGTGAATCTTGACGGAGAATTTCTCAATTGTACGCGAATTCATGTGTGTTTCTTCATTTCTTCACGAGTTAGGAATATCCAGAGCGAATCAGCAAATGTCGTGAAAAGAGAAACTGTTCTCGTGATGAATGAATAAGATGGATAATTTAGTATTGCCCCATCAGTTTTTGATGTGGTCTCTCTGAAGAAGATTGTAGAATATAGGGGGAGTTTAACAAGTTATACAGAGGGTGACCGCTTCATTCCCACTTCTCGTTGCTAAGCGAAACTACTACCATTTATTGACCAACATAGTCAAGGAAAATACTAAAACTATAATTTAACTGCTTCAATTGATTTACAATGCTCACTGACATCCTTTGGTCTGACGAATTCATATGGATCACAGCCGATTCAGCGAGTTGTATAGCTAATATATTTACCAACTTAGAGAAACAGTATTTTTATACCGCATCGTGTATATCTGTATGAAATTTCTGAGTACGTCTCTCATGACATCTTACTGGAGAAACTACTCTACTATGGCGTCATCAGGGAAGTGTCTTTGTCTTCACTGAGGTCATATTTAGAGGGTCGACATAAAGCTGTAACCTATCAATAGTACTACTTCAAATTTCAAGTAAGGTGTCCCTCATGGATCAGTTCTGGGGCCGCTCTTGTTTATCATTTATGTGAATGATATTAGTCATTATGAACCCACATACATTTGTTTTGTTTGCCGACGATACCATTTTCAGTAATTCTCACACGGACTTATTAGAACTTGAGAGAATATCTGGGGCAGAAACTTGTTTTATCGCAAACAATACCAAATTGAATTCTGAGTAAACTCAACAACTGAATTTTGCAGATAGAATCATAACGTCGGATTTGAACAGTATAAAATTACCTGGATTCATTATGGACAGAAATATCTCTTGGAATGATCACATAAAACAATTGAACAGTGGATGATGTAGTACGCTTTTTCTTTTATACGTCAACTGAAGAATATCACCAGCTATGATACACAGAAAACAATATATTTCTTCCTTTCCCACTCTCACATCTACTATGGGATCATTCTCTGGGGAAATTCCAGTAGAGCTACGAAGATTTTCAATCTTCAGAAAGGAACTTTCAGAATAATTACAAATTCAGCCTATAGAGATAATTGTCAACCTCTTTTTCTGATACTTCAAGTGATGCCAAATACTCACCCTACATCTGGTGCAGGTCTCGCCCCAGTCGAGCCACGAGATTTCCAGTTCCGACTGGGGCTCGAACTCGGAACCTTTAGCCCCAGAGTCAAGCTCTGTTCATCTTTTTGTTACCATTTTACTACGTGCGAACATTTCTTAATTTTTATACCTCAAATTTCTAATTTTTTATTATTGTATTCATTTTATTGCGTTCAGGGCATAAAATGTCGTTTTTTAGCCATTCATTAGAAGTACTCCTCAAACACTGATAGCAAATCTGCTGGATTTGACTTTCCAGGAACGTGATGCCAATCACAAACTTCACTGAATTGGAGTATTTTCATCACTCGGTTTCCTACGAATGTGTTTCAATTTCCCTCAGTTTTAATGTAATGAGAGTTCATGATCTTTCAAACAGTCTTGACTGAAATTTTAATTACTATAAAATATGCTTATCGAAACTTGCTTACAATCTCCTAATCTTCCTCCTTATGGTGTTATGAGTAGAGCTGCCGCCGTATATAATGCTGAATTGTCCTTTTTTTGAATCTATCTGTTCGCTCACCTGTTTTTTGTTGACTAGTTCCTTTTCCTTCACCTTCTACAGCAGATCTATACCTGCGATTGAACGTTGTTTGGGCTACAGTAATTCTCACTTCCGATTGTACATCATTTTTCAATCTAGTAACAAAGACGATTGATCAGTTTCAGTATAATCTATGCATTTGTAACTTCAACTGAAAAAGAGTTGTTGTTGGTGAGACGATGTCTTTGCCAAATTTTCAGCAACTCTTCTGGAATGGAAGATTCTACTAATGGGAAAAGTATGGCAGCATATTTATCATTTGTTACCTCCAATGTTAGCTCATGCCAGTTTGTTTTTTCGTGTTGTTTATGTGAGGACAAGATTTAACAATTCCCTTACGTAAACCTGGATTAGGAATTCGTCTATGTCAAACCTGGTCTTCAATTATTGTTTTACTGCTTTGGTATCGTTCTCTCCTGAAGGTGGAAAACTTTCCACCAGTTCACTTGCCAGTGGCCGTGCTTGCATAGATTGTAGTAGGTACTGGAACTTATCGTCCGCATCTATCTCGTCGTCTTCGTGGATCTTTTAAACTGGACACGGAAACACATCCAATTCAAGACATTACCGTCGAATTGTTTATGTTGTAGCATGGAGAGTTTGAATTTCTCTCTTGTTCTCACTGACTTTGCTTGAGGTGTATTGTCTTTTCTTGTACAATCTTTACATTTTGCTTTGTATTTGATAAAGTCTCGTCCGTACTTCGTTATATTCTGTTGCGTTTCCATACATCTTAAATATAGTCTTGAACCAATACATCTTCTAATTCTTGCAACAGATCAGATATGGTGCCATTCTCAAGATTCTCTGCGACATTTCTGTCAATTACTCGGCGAAGTTTCAAAAAATGTTTTCTTATCTGGTTTCGCCGTTTGCTGATATTTTCCATATTATGTCCTATCATGGTCGCAAAATGTTTTGTTTGAATTGAATTCTACTAGTATGAAAATATTCATTACGTATTGAAAGTGGACTTCTTTAGGGACAACAACTTTTATCTTTTTGCAATTTTTGAACCAACACCAACATTTCCTCCGTTATAAAACAAAAAAAATACATTTTGTAAAAAACGAAATGTAATACCAATCGAAACTAGATGGACAGTCAACGTGTTAAGGTTTCCTCAAACCGGCGCGGGAACGCGGGAGCGGGAGCGGGAACGAGATGAATTCGATACTAAAATCCACAGTGGGACATATCGGTGTGATTATTCGTATTCCGAAATGCATACAAGCAACAAAATATGTATGCTTTGCTACGTGTACTGTTTTTCTAGCAATTCGCACGGTTCCAAAAATCCGTTCCCGCGTTCCCGCTTTGGTTTGATGGAACCTTTAATCGTTTGAATGACCTAATATTGATTTTTTCCGCTTCCACTTATTCTTACAATTCTTGGCAACATTTTATTATAGAATACGAATTTCCTTATTGTTTGACTGACCTTGTATTGTTTTTTATCAGTAAATATTCTCTATTTGATACAATTCTTTTACAAATATTTTGACATGAGGCAATGAAAATACGCCAGAATTGAAATAGGTTTACGTGCAAACTTTTCCAACACTCGACCTATAAATGTAAATGGATTAATCTCTCAAAATTATTTTTGCAAATAATTTTAAAATAAAAACATTCGACAGCTGCACGATCTCGGGTATTTACTGAATTATTGTACATTCAACTAGTTTTCAATCAAAATCATGCCTAAAATAGTTTGAGAGTTCAATCGATTGAATAAAGACGAATTATTACTATTTTTAATACTGTAATTATTTTACCCTGAAGTTTTCACCTCGATCGTAAGTTAATACATAAAATGCTATAATTTTATGACATTGTTTTATACCATGCTTAATATTAGAGATTGTTTGTAAATACAAACGAACCGCTATGAAATCGTCCACGCGTGCCGTCCAACGTCCTTAGAAGGTCGTTTGTTCACCAAGGTGACGAAATGCCAAAGTGGTACCGAGGACCTAGCGAGGTACCGTAACCAGTTCTGTTTTTGATCCGAGCTGTTCGGCGCCCGATTCTTGCAACATGACCCTGATTTTTTGAACAGAGTGTTAATTTTATGTCGATTTAATTTACGGGTTCAAGATGACTTTTATTTACCGCCAATCGCCATATCGTAATAGCTGGTGGCTCGTAAGGTTGGTATTGCGGCATTTCTACGGAGGAATGTCACTTTCGTGCCGCAGAGGGTGTGTTGAGAAGTCAGTCAGCTGTTTTTTTATGCGAAGCTTCGCCTGCATTTCATTTGCTGTCACTAACCGGATCCAAAACCAGAATAAAACATTGAAAATTTTCGAGCTGATACAGGATGTTCGCGAATAAGTGTGACAAACTTCAGGGGGTGATGAAAAATAATGACAGTTTGCTATATAACTTGTTTCCGCAAATGCTTCGTTTTCTGAGGTAAGGGATGCTGAAGATTTTTTAAACACTGGCTATTTATTTATTGCTCTGAAACCGGTCGAGATATGCGAATGAAATATGGTCGGTTTTAAGAGGTATAGTTATTGCGCATTTTTGGACTCGCAATCATGAATTTTGTTGTTATCATTGGCGTGCATTTGACTAACGATCTCAAGTTTTTTAAAGAAAAAATACTACTGAGATATTTTAAACTAAAAATCAGTTTTGAATTCCTTGTTCAATTCGTGATAAAAAAATCTTGCCTGCCTTTTTTTCGTATGGGGCGCCGTTTTTATGCAAAAAATTAAACATCTTAACGCGTATTTGTCATAACTTTATTACATCATCTAGTTGCGACGCCAGTAGGCCACTGTCAACATTCTGTTAGAAACGAATATTTCAACGATATGTCAAATCAGCGTTCCTTCGATTTTGAACTCTCAGTTTGGTATAAGATCAGTGTTAATGAGTATAATTGATTTTTCTTTCATTGAAAAGAATGGAAAATTATACAAATGCGGAATTGTCAGACATGCATCTTGTCTATGATCGAAGTAAAGAAAATTGTCGGTAAGCCGACGATTCTATGCTGAGTTGTATCCAGGACGTAGAGTACCCCATCACACAATATTTGCAAACGTTTGCGCAAAAATGGTACATTTAAGAAACAAACGGCTGACTGTGGAGTAGTACGAACTGTGCAACAAAAGAAGCAGTTCTCGAGATAATTGCGGAGTCACCTGAAACAAGTACTCGAAAAATTTTCAAAATATTGAATGTAAACAACTTCAATGCATTAAAAATTCCTAACGATCAGCAATTGTATCCGTTTCATATTCAACTTGTGCAAGCTCTACTACCTATAGACTTTTTCCGTGCATAGTTTTTTGCCATTCATCAAATTGCTCAAATTCCTAATTTTTCAAATGGCATTTTGTTTACTGACGAGGCAAATTTTGGATGACCGTTTTTACAAAATTTCCATAACAATCACTTCTATGCTGAGGAAATCCACATGGAATCTTTGAAGCTCATTTTCAGAATCAGATTTCAGAAAAGATTTGGCTTGGGGTAATTGATGATCATTTAATCTGTCCATATTTTCTCCTACAACAACTGACAGGCGACTCTTACCTTAATTTTCTACAGAAAGAGTTACCTGTTCTTCTTGAAGAAATTCATCCATAGCTGAGACAACACTTATGGTTCATGAATGATGGTGCACCAGCCCATTTCAGCATTAATGTACGTAATCACTTAGTAACAGTATATCTAAATCGTTGGATAGGTAGTGGAGGTACGGAACACTGGCCTGCTCGATCGCCGGATTTATATCCTCTAGATTTTTACATTTGTGGTTCTCTCAAGTCATTAGTTTATTCCTTTCTCGTCGAAATTGTTGAAGATCTGGGGAATTGAAATGAAGCCGGCTGTGAGACAATAAGAATTACACCAGGAATTTTTGCGCGGATACGACAATCAATGAGACGAAGAGATGAATCTTGTGTCACGTCTGAGGA
The DNA here is from genome assembly GCA_944452925.2 of Chrysolina oricalcia. Taxonomy (NCBI): domain Eukaryota; kingdom Metazoa; phylum Arthropoda; class Insecta; order Coleoptera; family Chrysomelidae; genus Chrysolina; species Chrysolina oricalcia. Next base: position 11,383,618 of record OX101818.2, on the reverse strand, counting down.
AGGTTAATTTGAACATTCGTTGTAGCTTTGCACCTATTTATTTATTAGTGTTATTTTCTGATATCTAGTAATAATAATAATAATAATAATAAATGATTTTATTGCAATAGATAGATAAGTACATGGTGATTATATACATATCTAAAAAATAATTGGATTATGTACTAATGAATATGTATGTATATATACCAGTACATAATATGCATATAAATACATGAGCACGACTATCATTGCAAAAGGCAGAGTTCGCACTTCTACAACTGTGAAGTCAAGAAACGGCGCTCTTACACTCAACCTATAACGAAATATTGTATGTTATACCGAATTAATATAATGAAAATAAAAAAACATAATAAAAAAAAGAAAGATATATAAAAAATAACATAAAAACAATTCCCCCAAGAACTATTATAGATAGATGATGAGAATAAATAATAAATGATTATAATATCAATCGATCGATGAAAATATAGAAATATAGAAAATCAGTATAAAGAATAAGCCATATCGCATATTCAAATGCTAACAATTTTCAGTCAAGAGTTTTGCTTTCATTGTTTTTTTAAAATTACTTACGGATAAATATTTCATATTGGCAGGAATCGAGTTATAAATGTTTGCTACATGGAACGAAAAAGAGGATCTGAAAACTGTAGTTTTATCTTTAGGAAGAGATAAGCTATCTTTCCTGCGTATGTTAATATTATGCATCTAGGGTCATTCATAATGTCGTGCCTCCCTGGTGTGCTTTTCCGCCTGGTGATCAAGATTGCCTTGCTTCTTTCCTCGTCTATGTCGATTTTCCACCTGTTGCACCACACTTCAGAGTCGCCCACTTATCGACAATGGAAGTATAGGGATTATCATTATAAAATAATTTATTCCCAAAAACAATGAGCACTTGGTACATTAGAAATAGTTCAATTTGACAGGAGTACAGGAAATCAATCGACTCAGCTCAGAGTTATGAATTCAATATATTTTGCAGACGGCAACTGATATCTGTCTGTTGACGGAGCGTTGAAGGTTAATCGTTTTCCCTGGTTGACGATCGCGCTTTCAATCAATCTCAATGGACTTTCCTGAAACAATCTTCAGAACAGCTTCCAGGGAACTAGAACTCGCCGTATAAGTTTTACTTCCTCCTGGCTCATCGACTATTATATTACGAATATAGATGCCGAACCAATTCTGGAGAGAAGTATCGGCCAGTCCCCTAGAAATGCGTCATTTGATTATCGCGACCTACGTACTAGTTGTAGGTAAGCAAAATCTGTTTCGTTTGTCCGTAAACCTGTTCCTTCGGGGTTAGATAGCACTGCACGTAGTTGGCAGAGATACAGGAGTACGCGATACCGGATGTTTGAAGGACAAAAATAATCAGGAAAGCCGCACTTTTCGAATGTGCAGGAACTTCAGCAAACGATTTCTTGTGCATGATTTCAAACGAGTCAATCTCCATTCCTGTGAAAGCACATTTGTGTTGAATTACCGTATGTGAATAACTGTAATAGACGCGGTTCGGGAATTTTCATTCTCCTGGTGAATATGTATAGTAACTCAGCTCTCTCACGGAACGATGGTTTTCAACTCACGATTTTGTTTAGAAAAATACAGGGTGGGGCACCGAAAACGAAACTGATCGAATATCTTTGAAACGTATGTGTTGTAATAAAAATGCAAATCACGTCGATTTTTAGTCCAAGGGGGACATCTTCCTATCATAACCTTAACTGTCATAGCTCTCCCCCCACCCCATGGTCCCTATCACCCAAATAATTTGAATCGGGAAAGTAGTTGGTGTAAAAGAAGGTCAGCCATGTCAGTTTCTGCTACCTAACATTTCATTTTGGCGCCCTCTTGCGGGAAAAACGAATGTTCCATTTGCATTTGCAAGCTGATTTGACATAAATTCGGAAACAATGCATAATGGAACTTTTCTAAAAAAAAATGGCGGCTACAAAAAGGAGGACAAGATTTGCAATTTTGGTCCGATTCGATTCAAAATTGATATGTGGTGATTTTCAGAGGTCAGAAATTATATTTTTTTGTCAAAAACCAAGATGGCGGATGAAGTTTGGAACTGTGGTTCGATTCGATTCAAAATTGGCATATGGGGGTTTTACAAGTTTGCAGTATGACTGAAATTATTCATTTAAATTGATAAAAAAAGCTTTTATACAAATGCTGTAGAGAGAAAATAATATATTTTTTTTAGATTCGTGTCGTAGGTTATTCTGTGCGTAACAAAATCAAAATTCTACCGCGCAAGAATACCTATTCTGTACTCGTGGCAAGCTTTTAAATCTGTTACGCAAAGAATAACCTTCGTCAGACATCTGAAAAAAAATATTTCTCATCGCAATCGTATAAAAGCTTCTTTATCAATTTCATTCTGAATCGAATCATAATTACAAATCTCATCCGCCATCCTGGAGAGCTGCCATTTTGTTATTTTTTTTCAATAAAAATTCCATAATGCATTGTCATCGCAATTATGAACACTTACCAAAATTCAAGTTGACTGGACAACTAGAAGTGGGCCATAGGTCAGCTGCAAGATTCGTCCCACACATACATACACACTAACTCACAGGGCATGTCTTATGAAAGCTTTGGGAAAATGAAAAAATTGGACATTGAATAAACTTTAAAATTGGAAAACCATACACAAATCCAAATCATTCCAAACTGCATTTATTCACAGTAGATGCTCAAAGTATTCGCCATGAACTGCCATACGTACAGCAATTTATGCAAAATTTTCCAATTTGTAAGTTCATACAATGTAATTTTTTTTCAATTTTCGTTATGTTTTCGTGAATTGTTCACATTAGCTGTCAAATCAATTATCATATGATGGAATACGAAACAATTGGTTTTCCCGCAAGAGGACGCCAAAATGAAAAGTTAGGTAGCGAACACTCACGAATTCTATTCAATTCTGTGTCACACTTGGTACTTTCCCTATTCAAGTTGTATGAGTGACCAAGGGGTGGGGAGAGTGGTATGACAGTTGAGGTTATGAAAGGAAGGTTTCCCCTTTGGACTTACAATCAACGCGTTTTAAATTTTTTTTTCACAACACACTTGTTTTGAAGAATTCGTTTCCGGTGTCGGATCGAATCGAACCATAATTATAAATTTCGCCCGCCATCTTGTTTTCTGCATCGAGAGAAAAATGGTAATTTCTGACCCTGTAAATCCCCACATACTAATTTTGATGCAAATCGGACCTTAATTACAAATTTCGATCGCCATCTTGGCGCCACCATCTTGTTTTCTTTGCATTGATAAACAAATCATAATTTCCGACCCTGAAAACCACCTCATATCAATTTTGAATCGAATCGGACAATAATTGCAAATCTTGTCCGCCATTTTGGAGCTGCCGTTTTGTTTTTTCCCCTCAAATTAGCTTGCGAATGAAGTATCATAATTTGGAAGTCGGAACAGTTGTTTTTCCCGCAAGAAGGCGCCAAAATAGAAAAATAGGTAGCAAAAATTGACAAGGCGGAATTCCTTATGAAATAACCTTTTCAACTTTCCCCATTCAAATTGTTTGGGTGATAGTGACCAAGGGGATCATAATAAGTGGACTGAGACGAAAACTCTATGCATAAGTAGAAATTGTTGACACACAATAAAAAGTGGTTGGGATTAAAAATTGGGAAATATGGATGGAGCTATCTACTGTTTCCTGACTTGGAAGCTTGCATTCCGTTCACAATTTTTTTTGAAATTACTGTGAAATGATATGGAAAGGCGTACGAATAATTTCTGTGATACTGTTCAGGACTTCAATTGATTTTCAAATTACTAGGTCGTTATCATAGTTATTTATGTTACTTCTCGATACCGACAAACGGTTAGTAGGCAGGTAGGTACATAGATAATTATCTCAGTAGATATATAATCATATTATGTGAAATGTAATCTACTCAGTTATAAAGATGATGTAATAATCGAAACTAATCACAAATTATAGAGTATCAAAAGAAAATAGACAAAAGTGTTTCATTCTATTTTAAGTGGATATTTTCTTATACTCTATTTTTCACAATTAGCCTTTTTAACGTTTTCAGTAAATGTCCCAAACTAGGAAACTAACATTTGAACACTGAGCAGTAGCATCACACTGTAGGCACTGTCCTTTTCACCTACACTGGTCTATTTCACACGACTCCCACACATAACTAGTCTGGTAGCATGATGAGAGTTCGAAGTACGAAATCAACGTTGCCAAAATACAAGTATTTAGGACATACCCACTGCACAAATTTCTCTCTCCTCTATATAAGGACCTACGGCTATTAAAAAAAAATCTCAGCGGTACGATTATTACTCCACTGAAACTGTGCCAAAATTGGAAAAACTCGGAATAACACTATGAGTAGTGTGGGTCTGTGTCCAATGTGACAAATTGAGAGCTCGTTTTATTAGGGTGAATACACTATGATTTGAAATGTGTGGTATAGCCCTCTATCGAAATCCAATCAGTGATTTGAATGTATTCAAAGAACTTCTCCAAGATAACCTTCAAAAAGTTGTAGAGAATTTTTCAAAATATCGTATTGTAGTTGGGGTTGACTTCAATATAAACTTTAAAAAGAATCTAACAACAGCACGGGAAATAATTGTAATTTTTCTAGCTTTCGGTCTGAAAAGGAATATTTATGAATCGACAAGAAGCGAATCATGTATCGACAATATATTCACCAGTTTCGTTGCAAACAAATCTGAAGCTATAGAACTTAACTTATCAGATCATAGAGCATAAGTTATTTCATTTGCCATTGAACACCAAAATATCAATATCCCTAATAAACTTATTCGCAATAAAAACTGTGTAAACAAAATAACTTTTAATACTTGAAACAAATCCTAACACATGCACTGAGAAATTCCTGAATACTTGCAATATTATCATGATATTAGTTTTCCAATAATGAAAGTAAAAACTGGTGGAAATAATGCACAAATTAAGAACATATATAATGATGATGATATAAAAAGGGCAGAGGCAAATATAACAGACCTGTGTTATTTGATGGAACTGAACTTACCTTACAATGAAGATCTGAAAGAATTCTTCAAATTAAAAAAATATGAATACGATCACCACATACAAGAAAAGAAAAAAAATTAACACTAGAACATATTCGAGAAGCCTCAAACAAACCAAAAGCAATATGGGAACAAATCAATAATCAAATAGGAAGAGACAGAAAACAAAACATCACTGAAACTCCGTGGAATGAAGAGTTCAATGAATATTTGGTAAATGTAGCTGAAGGAATAATAAATGAAATTCCAGATTCAGAAACTCACTATGCTTCCTATTTGAGAGTGATTAGGAATAACAACAGTAGTTCATTATTTTCATATCCTACGACAGAAGCAGAGATATCAGATATTATCAAATCGTCCGAAAATTCTAGCTCTACTGACATATACGATCATTCAATATACTTCTACAAGAATAATCTTGAATCGCTCATATTATTATCAATATAATTCTAACGACGGGGTTATTTCCAGATAAACTGAAAATTGCTAAAATTATACCTGTATATAAATCTGGCTCTTCGCTCTCCTTCCAATATTAGGTAAGTTGGCCGAAAAGGTGTATGCTTTGAGGATAACTTTGTTTTTTGATAAAAATTACTTTTTCTCAAACAGGCAGTTTGGATTCAGGAAGGGAAAGAACACAGCAAAAGCAGTTATGGGTCTGGCTAGTTTCATAGGTCAGGGATTTGAAGAAAAACAGTCAACTCTAGCAGTTTTTGTTAATTTGAGTAAAGCTTTCGACTGAGTCTCAAAAAATATTCTGTTAGAAAAACTTGAACACTATGGATTGAGGGGTATTGCGATCAACATTATATCATTTCATCTGTCAGGTCGTAAGCAAACAGTTTTTCACAACGATGAATATAGTAGTCATATGGTAATAAATGATGGAGTCCCGCAAGGCAGTGTTTCAGATCCCTTGCTGTTCTTGATCTTCATAAATGATTTACCATCATCCATGAATATCAATACAATTGTCTTCGCGGGATACCACTTTCTCGATGAGAATAGATAGAAAAGAAGCGGATGAAACTGTTGAGAAAATTATTGAAACGGCTTCAGATTGGTTTCGTCTTAACAAAAACAAAACGGCGTCGATGATATTTACGACCCAGAAATGTGATTCACAATTAATCATATTCCTAGGCATGCACTTAGATAACAATCTCTGTTGGAGAACACATACAGAAAGACTCGCGAGTAGGTTATCGAGTACAAGCTATGCAATAAGACGTGTGAGACTGAAAATAGATACTTATTGAAGCTGCACTTCTAACATGCCATTCATCATTTCCTAATGTTATGGATCACTCAACTGGGGACACTCCTGTTACTTGTAGAACATATTCATACTCCAATAACGGGAATAACTCGGGTAGAGAGTTGTATAAGCATTGGTTTATTAATCTTGGATTTCTCACTATACGATCATGTACGAGATAAATTTACGGCAATTAATTCAAGCACGAGGGGGATTCGGTAAGAAAATTTCACACCGAGAAATGAAAATCATCCAACAATTCATAAGAAATAACTAACGATGGTTTCACCTGAACTATTTATAAAAACCGTTAAAGATAGCTATAGGGGAGTATGGGGCAAAAATAGTCAGAAGGGAATGACAAGTTCAAAAATGCGGTAATATATAGGGTGACCCGTTTGAAATAACAAAGATGCTGCTACTTTCTGGTATAAGCGGCAACGCTGCATTGCTGAATTTTAGATCGATAGACCAAGAGCAACTACTTGAGTAACCAAATTTTCAGAATGATCCTATGTCCCGTTCTGCGTAAACGTCTAAGGTACCATCAACCGTGACCCACCCTGTATACCAATTTACTATATGTGAGGGAAAATATCACAAGGTTCCAAGAAGTGGGCTCTAATCATAACTATGGTACTCGAAACAGACAAAATCTCATTATTCCTAAACATAGATTGACCAGGACAAATCGTAGCCAACTAGGCATAAAATTTTCTTTACAACTTAATTTCTTTATACTTTTATATTACCGTAGTTATATATATATATATATATATATATATATATATATATATTATAACTTGTTCAGCTGTTATTTCTTACTATATCATTGTAATTTTCATTGTGTTTTCCCGTCAAATAAATAAATAAATAAATTAAATCTATAATAAACTTCCGTTGTCTTTGAGAGAAGCTAATCTGCAAACATTAAAAAAACAATTGACAATCAAATTTCATACATTTTAAATTATGATAGGTATTTATTTACTACTTTATAAAAGACGAGAAACTGTTCCATATCCAAGATTGGTATGTGAGTTTGCAGCTTGATAATTTTATTCGTTAGAATATGCGTCACCATTGTGAGCTTGGCAGTGAGGGTACGAGAAAGCTGCTAAAAACTAAGGTGTGTATTGTAGAACAGTAGTTCTTAATTTATTCTTCATGTAGAAATCTTGACAATAATAAATTGTGAATCATTTGTATTGTCAAGTAGACTTGAAATAACCTTTATTATTTGAAAACTCCAAAAACATCAGTAGTTTATTCATTATTTAGGTCATGACGCAAATTTTATTATCAACATTGAAAACTCGGTTCTATATTGAAAATTTTTCAAAAGTCCAGAAAGTTCTCGAAATACGAAAATATTTCAAAGTATCAACAGTGGTTGTTGCAGAATCAAAATTCGCAAAATAATAAATCAGAAATTTCAAAATATTTGAATTGACCAAACTTCCTCCGAGTGAGGAATTATCAATTCAAACAATCAACAAATATGTATCTTGTATCAACAGTAGTTATTGAAGTATCAAAATTCGCAAAATAATGAATTAGAAATTAAAAATATTTGAATTGACCGAACTTTATCAGAATGCGGAATTATCAATTCCAAAAATATGAATCTTTATAAGAAAACACTTTCTGAATATTACGCATAAGAAATGCCTTTTCGGTAGAAAGCTTGAGAAAATCATCCCCTCAATTTCTTGGAAGCAGCACATTGTATTGCTTTTAGCATAAGGTCCTCCGTTTCTGGATCTTGGAAATGTCGAAAATTTAGTGAAGGAATAGCGTGCTCCTTCTATAGATTTTATAAAAAATCACATTTCCAGTGTTTTCGATTATGATTATGAAGCTCATTAACGTTTTAGACTAGAGTATTCGTTTGTGAAATTTGTGATTTGGAATTGCATTGCATTCTTAAGATCATCTTCAGTATACTGACAATCATAGATCCAGCTTATGAACACCACCACACACTCGTGATTTCATTTGAAAGACTCTGGAATTCCATACTAGGCAACGTCTTCACGGAGGCAGCTGTGACAAACTGGTTGTGAAAAATATGAAATCTCTGAGAAAAAAAATTATAGCAGAAAAAGTGGCGTACTTACCTAAAAGTTGTAATAGGAGTCATAAGCACGAATACATACACTGAAAAAACAGTGTATCCATTTTTAACTAAATTGATTAACCACTAATGACTCATTTTTTCGAATATTGCGAAATGAACGTTTATTTATTAGAAATAAATGATGCATACAAATTATTTCAATATACCTCAACAACAGTTAATTCAAATTTATTTCTAATAAATATAGGTCTCACTATAGATATATCAACAGGAAATAAAACATTATTCATGATAAATGAAGAATATTTATCAATATTATATGTTTTATTTACATTTAGTAAACACATTTGCATTATTAATATGTTTTATTTATTGACAATGGACGCTTGTCAATAATAAATCTCAGCATTTATTCCAAATAAATAAAGAATATTTATTAAAAATATTGTCTATTATCAGTAAACCAATAGGGACGCAACATGAGCCTTCTGGAATCGAAAAATCAGTATGCAAGTAATTGGAATCAATTTACCGTTTATACAGAATTACTTTAAAATATAATAATTAATTCCACAAAACTGTTGTTTTTCAAAAACTTTTCCAGCTTCTGAACATGGTCCATTATGGCGAGAGACAGCCTTGATGAACTGATGTGTTACTTGTAACTTTTACAACAGAATCTATGATTGTATTATGTTAGAGAATAGATGCACAAACCATGCATATAATAATTATAAAACTAGTGTTATTGTGTCTTCTATAACTATGAAGAGATTGTTTGATTTTGAATTATACTTCAATCACACAAAAATAAATAATTGCAACATGTTTAACCTACACAACGTAAATGACGCTTACACTACTCAACGACAAACGACAAAACACGAAACCCCGACGTACGACGTGACATATGGCCCTTCAGCGAGCCCAGCCACGGCACCTATCGCGGAGATTTTATAATAATGGTCAGCGCGGTAATGTCAATCAATATTAAATATCTGGTACTATGACTTATTCACTTTAACCTTCGTAATACTAAGTGGGGTACTTTTGTATCCCAAATTGGTATTTTTTCGTGGTTATGGCGATAATTTCTATTTGCGTATTAATATCACATAATCCTTTTAAATATGCTCCTTCTAAATATTTTCTAATTGTTATGTAAAATTTCAAATGGAAAAACCATGCTATTCAGTAACATCAAATTCCTCTGGGTACCCTCTCATATCAAGGGCAACGAAAAAGCGGACGCGCTCGCCTATAAAGCATTTTCTGATGAGAACATACTTTCTCTAAACAAGTTTCCATCTTCAGATTACAAATCATCAATTAGAAGCTTCGTTACTAACACCTGGCAATCAATTTGGTCTGAATTAGCAAGCAAACTCAAAGAAATCAAAGAACATGTTAATGAAAATGTATTCCTCCCGACGAGAAGAAGAGACCAAGTTATAATCAACCGCCTCCGTCTAGGACATACGCTCCTAACTCATCAACATATTTTACAGAAAGATGGAATGCCCTATATACTACGAAGAAAGAAGATCGAACAACCTAGATGACAAAATAAAAAGTATACTCAACAGTGACCTACAAGACCTAAAAGACAGTAACCTATATTGTAAAATCTGAATAGGAATTAGTATGTTACTGTCCCCCCCGCTAATAACTCAATTGCAGTTGATGTGGGGTTATTTTTGTTCAAATAAATATATATATATATATATATATATATATATATATATATATATATATATATATATATATATATATAATTCAGCCGCCACGGCAATTACATTTTTTTAGAGTTATCATGATACAAATAACAGAGTCACAAAATTTTGACCTAGGTGTTTTCAAGTCATTTCACACTATCTGATGCTTTTTGACGCAAAAAAAGTTAATGGTTGAATATCTTTGTTTTTCTATTGTCTCTGTTACTCCCAGAAATATTTCATGTCTTCAGAAACTATAGCACTAAGCACCGAGTTCAAGAAGAGCTATAAGTACGGTGGCTGTAAATATTATCTTTTTTTGTGTGTGTGGGTGTGGGCATCAAAACAGAGTTTTTTTTTGCTACAGATTTTTTAAATCTTGTTCTCACCATACTCAAATAAGATGATTTCCGATCACACTATTCAAACACGTCTAGTTATTGTAATTGTACACTGTAAAAGTTATAATTCAAACTTTCAATGCATTTACACTAAAACGTCTACTTTTGCTTTACTATCGCTGAATGAATTTTTCCCACCCACCGAAGTTTTTCGAGTTACGTAAGTGATTCGGTTTACGTTTGGGCTTGCCGGATAAAGGCCAATTACTCTAACACTTTGAAAAAGTACAGTGCAATTATAAATATTTGTAGCAATTCCATAAGTCATGTGCGACTGAGGGAAATTTATATCAACGCATGAATTATAGGATTTCACAAGTTAAACATCTCACCCTTAAGATTTGAGAAATCATAAAAAAAGAAAGTCAATTTTACCATCATTAGGTACACTTTGGAAAGACTATTTGAATGTGGTAGATGTTACCCTTGAAATGCTAAATAGGAAGGTGGATCCGGTGGGGAATCATTTCAAAGTTCGTATATAATTTTGAAAAATAAGGGTATGATGTGATAAACCGTTCAGAGTCATCGATTCCCTAAACGTACTGTATTTTCTCGGATTGGATAGGTATAAGTACAAAACCCATAATCTTTCAAAACCAGTCCATTTCATAACTGTAGATACTGATAGAAGGGTATAAGGATTTTGTTATAAGGAAGAATTTTGTTTGTGAAAAGCACCTTCTCTGTTGAGCATAACAAAGTCCACCATCTATAAATTACTTTTAGAGTAGTAGTAGTAAGTAGTAAGAAAATTTGCCAACCTCATGTATTTTTATTGATTTGTCGAAAGCGTTCGATTCAGTAAGTCATGATCTACTCCTACAGACACTGGAAGATATAGGAATCAGAAACAAATGTCTTAAATTATTTGGAAATTATCTGAGCAATAGATTCCAATCTATGAGAGTGGACAATGTAAAGAGCGACAAGAGAAAAATAGAGCATGGCGTGCCTCAGAGGACTGCATCAGGCCCTATCATATTTAGTATCTATGTTAATGGCATGTTTTTGTTGAAGAGTCGGAGGGAGATATTGGATATACTGCCATCTTTCATAAGGCAAATAGTTGGCTAGAGTTGAAGGACATTGTAGAATCAGATTTTCCTTCGTTAAAAAACTGGCTGGAACACAAATTATTTTTTTTTTTTTTTTTTCCTTGGTGTTTTGGCATCGACTGCTATGGTCATTAGCCATGTGTTCTGGATAGGCCATGTTACTAACTCCATACGCCACTTTAGGAGCAGCACTGTTAATTTTTAACGCAACAGTGAATCGTGGAGGATTATTCCCAGCCGACACGAGCCTCAGTCATTCAGACTTTCACATCTGAAAATGAAAAAAGATCGCACCGTCTGGGAATCGAACCTGCAATCTCTCGATTACCAGGCGAGCGCTTAACCACTGCGCTAATCCCCGCCCTAAACACAAATTATTAACTGTAAATTTAGAAAAAATATATTATATGCCATTCTCTTGAAATGAATCGTACACTCCCCCATTCGAAAGTCTATCGATAAACACCATTGGACAACATCACACTATTCTCCCAGGGAAGATAGTGAAATATCATAGCGTTATACTTGATACAAACCTCAAATGGGATGCTTCTATAAATTATATATGCAACAAGCTAAGATTCATCATACACAAATTTAAGTACTTGAAAAATATTATATCTTTTTACCAACTAAGAGTCTTGTACCATGCTTTGGTGGAAAGTCACTTGAGATATAGTGTACTATGCTGGGGAGACGCATTAAAAACACACTTTCGTCCCCTAGAAAATGTGCGAAAGAGGTTTATTGAAATTATTATGTGCAAAGAGTTCAGATATCCCACAGACGCAATATTCCACGAAGCCAAAGTGTTTGACATTCGTTAACTATTTTATTACAACATAAATATGAAATATCACCAAACCAAACGTTTCAACCTGCCTAGTCATTTTCATCCTACAAGGAAAAATATCATTATATATTTCCACAAATGCAGAAACCCATAGGACAGCGAAGTTATCAATATCTATCACCAAAATTATACAATACTGTTCCACATCACATACAAAAAATCAATAATTCACAGTAGTTAAAAAATACTGAAACAATTCATCTTCTGTTAACCACGACGAAATATTTCGAAGATGATGTAATATTTTTAACTCATTCACCTATTATCACAAAAATATTGGCAATGTACTTATTCATTACCCCAGTTTCCATGTACACATGTTCATCAAGTTGGTTTTCTAATAAATAAGGTTTTGGTACACTAAATTTCAATGTATATTTTAGATAATATTTTATCAGAAAAATATTATCATTTCGAATGAAATTACGAAGAAGTAAACTTTTGATCACTTCTTTGTTCCTTGTTATTATTATTTTTTTTAAATTGTTTCGATGATATTGTCTGCTGTTTTTATATATTATATTTTTTTATATTTTAACATTATTGTTAGTGTTAGGTTATTTTATCATGTATGCGAAACAGGTGTTCTTTTTACACTTATCGCTTTGATCCTCATGTATTTATTGTATTTGCCTAATAAATATCTTTATTATTATTATCATTATTATCATCACCAATTTCTACATTTCATAACCTCAAACTTTTCACTTCTCAATTTTCTTCAATCAGAGTATTTACTTCCAGGTAACCACTGAAGATGACGTAAGTCGAAAGCGCTTTGCAATAAGTATGAAATTTACACACTTCTATACAAAATCTTCGCTTCATGTATTCAGTATTCCAATGCTTTTGTAGGTACGTCAAAATATGCCATCAACAAATATCATTCCACTGATGTGAAAGACTATAATAGCATCTAGATCACAAGGAAGTATTTGGCTTCTGTGCTTCTGCAATAGCCATATTAGCAGCCTCTATTGAATCGTGTTATCGGCATAAGTGAAAAATGGATAATCATTAACAAAAAAAGAAGAAAGTAGTATATGCAATGAATCTGCAGGCCCCAAGACACATCCCTATGGAACTCTTTTCCTATTTCGGTGTAATTATGATATTCTGTTATTGCCAACCATCATCATATGTCCGTGACATATCACAAGAAATGTCAGAACGTGCACATTATTTTCTGAAATTTGGTAATATTGTCGAAGAGCTGTAATTCACAATAGAATTTTTTCAATTCGATACAGAAGGCGCGTATCAAGTATTGTATCAAAGATGTTAATATTGACATACTTTCTGGTTTTCACTTGTTCGTGGTAGGCCTATAATTATCTAATAGCCATGATTGAATAATTGTGTAAGAGTAAACTTTGCCATGACTTGTGGATTTTGAAATTTCATGGATTTATCTGTATATGGATCTTTGCAAGTGGACAACGATCATCGTTAATAATTGCAATTGGCGATGGTTTCGATTAAATTCAATGAACCGTGCACTAGACATTTCTACGGATTGGTAATGTGCTATAAAAAATCGACTTGTATTGTACTTTCCTAAGTTGCATGTCGTTACATTAAAATGCGTTATTTTGACAGATTTCGAAATTTATTATAAGAACATGCAGAATAAATTTTCGAGATCAAATACACCCAAGCGTGATAATCAAAGAGATATGAATATCGTTACGATGATAGTCATAATTACAGTAATTGAACCAGAGTCATACGCATGAATCACGCACTATGTAGATTATATTGGAAAGTTATGGAGGCACCATCAAATAACATCAAATCATCGACAGAATGTACTGAGGATGTCTATTTGGAATTCAATAATATCTTCAGGACTTGTATTGTTTCTGTTATTTTCAGTAATATCATTTTGCCAAAATATAGGCACTTGATATAGTAGCTATCCTAAGGATTCAGATGTGGCACTGATTTCTACTTTCTCGATATATAAGCCTAGTTACTTTAGCAATAAAGATCAGCAATATTTGCATTTTTTTTTTCATACGAATAGTTATAACTGTGTGTGATTATATTTGTCGATAAGAATGGATTGAGAAAAGGAACCACATGGCCAAAATATTTTTTCCGGGCATTCAACTTCCTTATTATGGACTCTGCCATCATCATAATCTGAGAAAGTTTTTAGAATAGAGTGTGGAAAAAACCACATGGTCAAAATAATTTTTCCAGGCGTCCAGGGCCGGTTTCACTCCAGCAATATTCCTCTACTTCGTTATTATGGACTCTGCCATCATCATAATCTAGTTGGAAGTTGAGGAATATTGCTGGAGTGAAACCGATCCTGGACGCTCGGGAGAATTATATTGAACTTCCACACCATATCCTGAAAACTTTACTAGATTATGATGATGGCAGAGTCCATAATAACGAAGTTGAGGAATATTGCTGGAGTGAAACCGGCCCTGGTCGAGCGGAAAAATTATTTTGATCATGTGGTTTTTTCCCGCACTCTCTCCTGAAAACTTGCCCAGATTATGATGATGGCAGAGTCCATAATAAAGAATTTCAGGAATATTGCTGTAGTGAAACCGGTCCTGGACGCCCGGAAAAATCATTTTGAACATGTGGTTTTTTCCGCACCGTATCCTGAAAACTTTCCTATATTATGATCATGGCAGAGTCCATAATAAGGAAGTTGAGGAATATTGCTGGAGTGAAACCGGTCCTGGACGCTCGGAAAAATTATTTTGAACATGTTATATTTCCACACCCTATCCTGAAAACTTTCCTAGATAATGATGATGGCAGAGTCCATAATAACGAAGTTGACGAATATTGCTGGAGTGAAACCGGTCCTGGACGCCCAGAAAAATTATTTTGGCCACATGGTTTTTTCCCGCACTCTATCCTGAATACTTTCCTAGATTATGATGATGGCAGAGTCCATAATAAAGAAGTTGAGGAATATTGCTGGAGTGAAACCGGTCCTGGTCGCCCGGAAAAATTATTTTGAACATGTGGTATTTTTTCGCACCCTATCCTGAAAACTTTCCTAGTTTATGATGATGGCAGAGTCTATAATGAGGAAGTTGAGGAATATTGCTGGAGTGAAACCGGTCCTGGCAGCCCGGAAAAATTATTTTGAACATGTTGTATTTTTTCGCACCCTATCCTGAAAACTTTCCTAGTTTATGATGATGGCAGAGTCCATAATAAGGAAGTTGAGGAATATTGCTGGAGTGTAACCGGTCCTGGACGCTCGGAAAAATTATTTTGAACATATGTTATTTTTCCACACCCTATTCTGAAAACTTTTCCAAATCATGATGATGGCTGAGTCCATAATAACGAAGTTGAAGAATTTTGCAGGAGTGAAACCGGTCCTGGACGCCCGGAAAAATTATTTTAACCATGTGTTTTTTTTACACAATCTATCCAGAAAAGTTTAGCAGATTATGATGATGGCAGAGTCCATAATGAGGAAGTTGAGGAATATTGATGGAGTGTTGGAGTGAAACCGGTCCTGGAAGCCCGGAAAAATGATTTTGAACATGTGGTATATTTTGGTACCCTAGCCTAAGAACTTTCCTAGATTATGATGATGGCAGAGTCCATAATAACGAAGTTGAGGAATATTGCTGGAGTGAAACCGGCCCTGGACGCCTGGAAAGACTATTTTGACCATGTGGTTTTTTTCCACACTCTATTCTTAATAATGTCTCAGATAAGATGATGGCAGAGTCCATAATAAGGAAGTTGAGGAATATTGCTGGAGTGAAACCGGCCCTGAATGCCCGGAAAAAATATTTTGGCCATGTGGATTGACAGTTATAACTATTCGTATGAAAAAAAAAATGCAAATATTGCTGATCTTTATTGCCAAAGTAACTAGGCTCTCTGGTCACCTGGAAAAATTAATTTGAACATGTGGTTTCTTTCCGCACTCTATTCTGAAAACTTTCCTAGAATATGATGATGGCAGAGTCCATAATAAGGAAGATGAGGAATATTGCCAGAGTGAAACCGGCCCTGGACGCCCGGAAAAATCATTTTGACCATTTTGTTTTTTTCCGCACACTATCCTGAAAACTTTCCTAGATTATGATGATGGCAGAGTCCATAATAAGGAATTTAAGTAATATTGCTGGAGTGAAACCGGCCCTGGCCTCCCGGAAAAATTATTTTGAACATGTGGTATTCTTTCGCACCCTATCCTGAAAACTTTCATAGATTATGATGATGGCAGAGTCCATAATAAGGAAGTTAAGGAGTATTGCTAGAATGAAACCGGCCCTAAACACCCGGAAAAATAATTTTGACCATGTGCTTTTTTTCCGCACTCTATTCTGAAAACTTGCCTAGATTATGATGATGGCAGAGTCCATAATAAGGAAGTTGAGGAATATTGCTGGAGTGAATCCAGCCCTGGCCGCCCGGAAGAATCATTTTGAACATGTGCTATTTTTCCGCACCTTATCCTGAAAGTCTTCCTAGATTATGATGATGGCAGAGTCCATAATTAGGAATTTGAGGAATATTGCTGTTGTGAAACCGGCTCTGAACGCCCGGAAAAATTATTTTGAACATGTGGTATTTTCTCGCACCCTATCTTGAAACTTTTTTTAGATTTTAATGATGGCAGAGTCCATAATAAGGGAGATGAGGAATATTGCTGGAGTGAAACCGGTCCAAGACGCCCGGAAAAAATATTTTGAACATGTGGTATTCTTCCGCACACTTACCTAAAAACTTTCCTTGATTATGATGATGGCAGAGTCCATAATAAGGAAGTTGAGGAATATTGATGGAGTGAAACCGGTCCTGGACGCCCGGAAAAATTATTTTGAACATGTGGTATTTTTTCGTACCCTACCCTGAAAACTTTCCCAGATTATAATGATGGCAGAGTCCATAATAACGAAGTTGAGGAATATTGCTGAAGTGAAACCGGCCCTGGACGCCCGGAAAAATTATTTTGACCATTTTTTTTTTTCCGCACACTATCCTGAAAACTTTCCTAGATTATGATGACGGCAGAGTCCATAATAAGGAATTTGAGGAATATTGCTGGAGTGAAACCGGCCCTGGCCTCCCGGAAAAATTATTTTGAACATGTGGTATTCTTCCGCACTCTATCCTGAAAACTTTCATAGATTATGATGATGGCAGAGTCCATATTAAGGAAGTTAAGGAGTATTGCCAGAATGAAACCGGCCCTAGACACCCAGAAAAATAATTTTGACAATGAGGTTTTTTTCCGCACTCTATCCTGAAAATTTTCCTAGATTATGATGATGGCAGAGTCCATAATGAGGAAGTTGAGAAATATTGCTGTAGTGAAACCGGCTCTGGACACCCGGAAAAATGATTTTGACCATGTGGTTTCTTTCCGCACTCTAATCTGAAAACTTGCCTAGATTATAATGATGGCCAGAGTCCATAATAAGAAAGATGAGGAATATTGCTGGAGTGAAACCGGCACCGAACGGCAGGAAAAATTATTTTGACCATGTGGTTTTTTTCCGCACTCTATCCTGAAAACTTTTCTAGATCATGATGATGGCAGAGTCCATAATAAGGAAGTTGAGGAATATTGCTGGAGTGAAACCGGCTCTGAATGACCGGAAATTTTGTTTTGGCCATGTGGTTCCTTTCCTCAATCTATTCTGATTGACACACTGAAATATATAACAGTTTTCAACTATTCTTATGAAAATAAAAAAAGGCAAATATTGCTGAACTTCATTGCTAAAGTAACTAGGCTGATATATTCTGTGTTCTGTTTAGTGCGGGTGTCAATACACTGCGACCTATGAGACCTATTGTGTCCTCTCCTGCAGCCCCTTCGTTTAGGTTGTCTCAACGACTAGAGCAGTTCCTACAGTACTATCGCTTTCACAAGAAGTCCAGGATGTCAGAAGGTTTCAGGTTAGATGACCTCCCTCTTCTATTTGATATTCTCCAAGGTATTTTACCTCGAATTTTTCGTTATCTGTTTCGCAAAATCTGCATTCTTCTTCCTCGACTAATCAAAGTTTCTTAAGATTTCCACTTAACTAGGGTTACATTTATTAGTTTTTATTATTATCAATCTGGTTTCTCGTTCATTGACAACTTTCTGACAATCCTTCAACATTTGTTATTACACCGTATCTTTCTAAGTCCAAATATATAACATCTCCATTTTCTCATAAAATAAAATAAAATGAAGATACATTTCACATATTAAATCTTTGAGGAGGTTTGGATATCCTTCCTGAACGTGTCTGATGAAAGGTAGCTTCAGATGGTGGCATTTTAGATGCAGACGGCAAACTAACCATCTCATCACTTTCTTCCAAATTGATATCATTATGAATTTCATTTTCTACTTCATTATGTACATTATTTTCAAAATCATTATATTCACTGCATAACCCATTCATACATAAGAAAAGTTCATTCAATGACTTTTTTATATCGAAATGATTTCTCCTTTTTATCCTCCCATTTTGATCTTTTATCAAAACTGAACGTACTACTTTTGCAGTTTCCCATATATTATCATTTCTGTAGACTACATTATCACCAGGACCATATGAATATACTTTCTTTTTAGTGTTTTTGTCACAATAAAATTTATTTCTTTGTGAAATTTTTTTCAATGTGTCTGGAAATCTTCTACAGTATTAGGTTTCAATAATTTATTTTTAATTGGCAATTTAGTTCTATTTCTTCTACTGAACAGAAGCTGGGCTTGAGAATTATTGTGACCAGTGACTGGTATATTTCGGTATTTCAAAAGCATTATTCCTTTGTCAACATGAGCATCAAATGATTTCGTCAGTAAAGGACCCCACACTTTTTATAGGTAAAATGGTTCTCGGTGAAATTGTCTGAATTTTTAGTATATTTTAGTATTCGATATACTGATTGAACGTGCAGAATCTCAAAGTTCGTTGCTGTATAGATTTTGATATACAGGGCGTTCAAATTAAAAATCAGGAATTTTTATTTAATTATTTTCTCTGGATTTAAAAGTGCCAACTGCATTTTTTTTCGTTCTCATCATCAACATACCTTCATATCACTAAATATCATTCAGATGGTGCAGATTATATCGTTATGTACAGAGTGAAAAATAAAAATATTTTAGTAATGTCTGAAAATTCGATGTAATAATGAAATGTTGATAAAATTAATTTGGCATGCAATATGCTATTCTTATTCCATCATCAATCGCAATTCATACATTTCGTACAGGGTGGTTTGAAAAGTTGGTGAAAAATATGGCCTGTTATTTCGTACATATCCTGTATATTCAAGTGAATTATCACCCTCAGATGATAGCTGATAATGTATAAACATGATTTAGTTGGGATATATAGGGTGATCATGAAAATTACAAAATGTCAACGTTTCAGATATCACCCTGTAATTCACGATAAACTTGGTGAAATTCTAGTATTATTATTTAATATATTCATCATTCTCTCCTCAACACTGTCCCAAAAATTCTATCACCTACTATGACTAGCTTCATTGAGAAATTTATTACCATTTGCATGACGAGTTGAAGGAACTTATTCTCGCGTACATTCTACTAGTGGCCAAGATTTTTCACAAATAGTAAAACGTAAGAATGTGGAGATCAAAATAAATGTAACATTATATGCAGGGTGATGACCAATGACGGTCCATCCAATTCCATCTACCATTTAGGAACTGACTGAATATTCGACACATCAGTTGCAACTCACAACTCAGGCATGAGCCAGATAAAATTCCCAATGCTTGGATAGTTTGACTCGCCCAATCCTGTATGAGGCTCCAAGACGAGAAATCACTTATCACTGAAGGTGACAAGGAACAACCTTATTCGAATTCACCTCCCCCGTAGCAGCGCTACGGTCCTCATACAACAGGAAAACCCTATCCGATAACCGATAGGGTACATTTCGATTCTGTCGTTGACGGAATGTGAATGAAAAAGAAAAATCAATTTGTTCCATCAGTGATAATTAATATTACCTTTGCGTATTGAATTACCTATATTGATGAAATATAATAGATGTCTATATGTTTCTATTGATAACCAGCAAATATAAAAATCATGGAAACCTCTATCTGAGTGGAACACGCATTGTAAAATAACCGTCGCTGCCCAGATTCAAATTCTCCTATTAGAAATAAAAGCGTTCTGACAATCATTTTCACTTTTCCCAGATAGTTTGATTTTTATTCCGACAAATTTAAACCAACAAAATGCACTTAACTATCTGTACCTTACATTATTAAATTCACATATCTGATGTGATTGTCTAATTTTCACCCAATTTTGATCTCCACATTTTCACGTTTCACTATTTTCGAAAAATCTTGTCCACCAGTAGAATGTACGCGTGAACAAGTTCCTTCAACTCGTCATGCAAATGGTAATAAGTTTCTCAATTAATAATTATGAAACTAGTCACAGTAGGAAGCTGAATTTTTGGGACAGTGTTTAGGAGAGAATGATGAATATATTAAATAATAATAAAGGAATTTCACGAGTTAATCGTGAATTACAGGGTGATTTCTGAAACTTTGATATTTTGTTATTTTTATCATCGAAAATGTTCATCATCACCCTATATATATATATCTCAATGAAATCATGTTCATAGTGTATCAGCTATCTTCGGAGGATGATAATTCACTTGAATATACAGGAAATGTACGAAACAACCGGCCCTATATTTCCCCAATTTTTCAAATCACCCGGTACGAAAGGTGTGAATTGTGATTAATGATGGAATAAGAATACTATATTGCATGCCAAAATAATTTCATCAATATTTCATTATTACATAAAATTTTCAGACATTACAAAAATGTTTTCATTTTTCACAATGTCCATAATGATATAATCTGCACCATCTGAATGATATTTAGTAATAAGGAGGTACGTTGATGATGAAACGAAAAAAAAATGCAGTTGGCACTTTCAAATCCCAATAAAATGCCTTCTCCGCGAGACCATTACTTCTAGGATAATACGGACTTGATGTAATTATGTCAAATTGCCATTCCTTATGTTATGGCATGTTATCAGCAACTGATATTTTTGGTATGCCATGAATTGACAAAATTGTTTTGACTTGACTTGATTATACTACTGGAATTCTTAGATGATAATTTAACGAGTTCTATCCATTTTGAAAAGTAGTCAATAAGGACTAAATCTAATACACCTGAACATTCAAGAATACATGCTACCTTTTCAAAGGGATGTAAAGGTGGTTCTTCTATAATCTTTGGGTCTTTTACATTCCTGTATCTGTTTTCCTCGCAAATTCCACATTTACTTATGTGTTTTCAATGTCGTTGTCCATACAAGTCCAATAAAATAATGACTATGCTCTACTTTTGGTTTTCGATATGCCCAAATGGGATTCATGTAAGTTTTTCAATTTTTTTTGTCTCAAACTGAAAGGTACCATTACTCTATCGTCAAAATAAACCAATCCTTCTTCAATAAAAACATGATTTCGATTCTTGAAGAAAAAAAATTTTTACTTCTTCCCATCGAGTCATTGAATTTGGCCAACCATTACTATACTATTCAATTCATTTGTTAAGAATTGGATCAAGCTGAATTTCTTTTTGAAATTCTGTATTGTATTCATTACTCATATTGATCGTATGAACGACGTCATTCAAACATGAATCATTATTTTTTTTTTCAGCTTTTGAACATGCTCTAGAAATTGAATCCGCAATGAACATTAATTTTCCTGGTTTATAAACAAGGTTTATATCATATTTTATCAATTTCAATCTTATTCGGAGCAGTCTACTTGACGGAATTTTGTTGATATCTTTATTCATCAAACTCACCAAAGGCAAATGGTCAGTCTGTATTGTTGTTCTTCTTCCATAGATATAGTGATTGAATTTAAAACAGGAATAAAGCACTGCCAAAAACTCTGTTTCAATTTGGCCATATCTGATTTCAGTCTCTGATAAGCTTTTGGATGCAAAACATACTGGTTTTCCTTCCTGGAGAAGAACGCAACCTATTCCCGTTTTACTCGAATCAGTTTGAATAATTACTTCTTTTGAAGTACTTGACCGTAGTGATTATAGATTTCAGCAAATTGAAACATTTTGTATGAGAGTCTAGCCATTGAAAACTTACATTTTTCTTCAATAGTTCCCTCAGAGGATTTGATAATTCTGACAAATTTGGAATAAAATTTCTCAAATAATTAATAAGACCCAAAAATCTCTGAAGAGAAGATTTATCATTAGGTATATCATATTGACATATAGACTTTATTCGGTCTTCGTCTGGCTGCATCGTACCATTGGCAAATTTATTACCAACGCGACATTGGAATTTAGTTTTATTGAATTAAATATCATATTTTTGGCTCTTTATATAACTTTTTCTAGTACCATATCGTGTTGTTCCAAAGAATCTGCAGAAATTAATATATCGTCTAAATAGATGAACACATTTTCAATATCTCCAAACATATTGTCATTATACTTTTGAAACACTTCAGCAGATACGTTCAAACCAAAAGGCAGTTTTCTGGAAGAATAACAATCAAACATTGTTCCAAGACTACACAGTTTTTGACTCTTTTCATCCAGTGGTATCTGCCAAAACTCATCCTTTGAATCTAAAACTGAGAAGTACTTGGAGTTTTTAATTTTAGAGCACAAATCATTCATGGTTGGAATACCATAATACTCCTTCACAATTGCACTAATTCGGCTAATCTGATTGTGTCTATTGCCTCTTTCAAACTAACTGTTCCTTTTTGTATTAGTTTTTCTTGGGACTCGCGATCTCTTGAGCATATCATCTGGATCTTCAAATTCACAATCTTGACAAAGGCTCCTAATGTCCAAGAGAAATCTTGAATGAAGTATATTTTTCTTAGATGAACAGTATTTTTCAAAAGCGTTTAGCACTTTGTCAATATCTTTCTTCTCATCTTCCTCCAACTTCAGAGTATTGAATAATGTAACCAATTCTTGTCCAACAACATTGAGAAATATTGCTACTTGCCTTTCTCCCGTCTCTTCATCTAAAGCAGACGCAACAATATATATTTGGAATGCTTGTTAAAAATTTTCAAGTGGTGGTGGAATATTGAAATTCGAAGCCATGATTATTCTGAGCTAGTTTTTACTATAGCTGGTGCAGTCCTTTGATCTCTTTTGGTTGTAGTTTTCCAGTAGTATTTTAGCTTGCCTGATCCTATCCAGTATTAAGATCTTTTGTTATGTACTTCTTCTTCAAGTTCATATCGTATTATGCTTGTACTTATTCCGCAGCAGGGTTAGAGCGTTTTCACACACACCGGCAAAACCGGTGCCGGTGCTGGTACCGGTTCCGGTACCGCACAACAGAGTATTTCACACAGCCCGGCTTATCGGTGCCGTTATCTGTTTTAGTATACAGTGAGCACGTAAAGGTTGAAACAAATTCGTTAAACGTTTGATATAGCCATTAGGGAAAATATGCTCAGACACTTTTTTTTTCAGTCGCGCATTTTTTGGTCTACTCATATTTTCGATGACGTCATCACTGTTCGAGTTATGAAGTCATTAAAATATCTTTTGAATGGCATAACCCTATTTTGATAATACTTTCAAAAAGTACGCATTTTTCTGTGTATGGGTGTCATATTTTTTCTTCTGTTGGATAACCGTATGATCGAGACATAAAAGATAATTCGTTTATAATAATGTATTATAGGTTCTGGTAACGTAAACTTTTGACTTGAGGTATCCCCACAAAAAAAAATCAAGTGTGGTCAGATCAGGAGATCTAGCTGGCCACTCTGAAAATTCTCGTTTTCAGTCGAAATCATCTTCACTTAGTTCATGAATTACTTTCACTTTATATGGGTTCCACTTATACTTTTTATATTCATTTCAAAACAGACGTTCGATACATTGATTGCTCCATAAATTACAATCATTTCAATTCTGTCTTGAAGAATGTAAACCATTTTTACACTTTTATACACTTATTAAAGTAATTCCTAAACAGCCCAACAGGTACAACGGTATTCACAATACTACCACATAGTTCAAATTTGCTAACCAATTTTTTGCCGGAAAACAGAAACTTTTTACAACAGAAGTAGCAAAAAAGGAAGGCTATCTGTACAATTTCTGCGATGACACTTAAAAATTCAGCATTTAATAAACACAACTTTACTACCATCTACGTTTTACTATTAGACTACTTTTTTATGTAAAGTGTTTGGAGCTAATGGCTAATGTTACCCCTAATACAGGGTTGGAACGGTACCACCTAATATTCTAACCAGTTCTGGCCAAACCATGCATCTCAGTATAGGCGTTCTAATAATTACTTCTGTTAGTTTAGAACGCAATTTTTCGGAAAATGCTCATCAAAAAATAATAAGTCAGGGTACCATTGGAACAAGAATTGAACGCCCATCAAAATGATGTGCCACTTGACCCCCCTTCCCATTTAAAATTCGAAGGGTAACATCTACCCCTCCTAGGGGGTTGAACCACGAGGGCTAAAAATAGTCCTTGAAAGTGTCCCCCTTGACAATAAAATTGACCTGTTTTTTCGATTACTCATATTGTTTACTGGAAGGAAGATATTAAGGGTGGGAAGTTTTCAAATTGACACCCTGTATATGGGAATTCACGTGTTTATATAATTGGAACGCTTGAAGCGTGAATATATTGTGTTTGATCACAAATAAATATATCGGAAAACAAAATAAAACATATTGCCACAACTAATAAATATATTGACACAAAATTTTATATATCTGCAAAAACAGTTTTTACCCAAACGGCGCCTCATTTTTTCCGTAGTTGTTAAAAATTATGAAATAAATCAACACTTTTCCACTTCAACGCCATGTATCTCGATAATAGATTTCTGCTGTGGAAGCATACTTCAGAATATGTATTTCGTTTTCTATCCCAATGGTTGACGCCGTTTTTGTGAATGAAATAAATTCGTTATCGTCATAAAGTAGGTAGTAAAAACCGAAGGAAAGTTGTGTGTAATCAGCAATTATATTGTATTTAAATGTTAAGTGTGGTTACGATTTTATGACTCACGAATACTTTCTCCGAGTGCCGGTCGATATTAATTACATCATCGAAAACCAAAAGAGAGCATTGAAAAAAGAAATGCTGGGTTGGGTCGTACATTTGGTTGGATGTGTGTTACTGTTTGGAATTACTGCCACATGACATAGCAATATCAGATGAAAATGACTAGTCTACTCCAACAATAGAGAATTGGTACAGCAATAACAAATGGAACCGGCTATTGAATGAACATAACCAAAAACACTTTGGATAGAGAATCAAGTGAACCGAGTATGATCACTCAAATTCCCAAGTCCATTCCATTCCTGTTGTTTATGTAACGTTAAGAAGCATGAACTCTTTCCGAGCCAATTTTACTGCTTGAAAAACGTAGTTTTATGCCCATTTGCTTGCGGAAGTAGGTATGAGTAAGATGATTGTTCATATTTAGTCGAACATGTAGAACATTTTCTTAAACAGTACCAGAGTAGACTGTCATTATTTTAAGCTTGTTGAATATTGGTTTACAATTTTTATCAATCTTAGCAGACATTAGACTTATCATCGCAAATTTTGTATCACAAATAATTATTCAAAAAGGATTTTCTACTCACAACCCCAGGATATTATTCCTTATCTAAAAACCGAAGTAAATGATATATGGTATTTAGGTTCACAGATTTTTTAAGTATTCTGAAGGCAAATATTGATTTACTCAGCCTGGTACATAAGTTGTTATTTTGGTCAATTTAGGTGAGATCTGAGTCTATATGATCAACTTAAAATTTTACAGTTGTGTTCAATATCAGCTCAATAGGGAAAATGCAAGTGATTTAAATTTACTTGATTTTTTTACCTCCGATACTTTATTGTCTTGACATTACACCTACACCATTAGTTTATTATTTAGTTTGTATTTAACTCCATAAAACTTTAATCAAAAAGTGCATAATACGCGCGCGGAATTCAAATTTGCGAAACGCATCACCATTGGTCGAAACGAAGAATGACGTCACATGGCTCATTATGACATTTATCTTTTTCATAGAAAATTTGTTTTTATTTATATATTTGTAGTGTTTTCCATTACATAGTGCGATTTTGGTCTAGTGACAATTGTAAATTATCAAGAGCAATGACTGAAAGTGGTTTTGTCAAAGCACAATCCGACAATACCTGAACTGATAAGTAATAATAGTTCATCAAATGATAGTTTTCCTTTTCTCCCGCTTGATATACAAAACATTTATGCATACAAAACTTACTTCTGATCAATTCACTTTATGTTAACTTTCGAAATACAATGTACTCACATTGAAATGATCTTCACAACAATGTAAATGTGATATTGGAGATACTTCGCCTCTTCTCATAACCTTACACCATTGTTTACGTATTTTCGCATCTCGCATCAACAGAAAAAAATACTTTATTTGGTGTACTTATAATTGTGTTTTGGCATTCCGGTACTCTACAATACCTATAAAATGTTTTTTTATCATTTTTCATTATCGTAATAGCGATTAAAATTGCAAATCCCTAACATAATTAATAACTGTCAATAGTGTCAATGGCTATAACTATAGAAAGGCTTGTTCATTGAAGACAGCTCTGGTTGATCGAGATCACTTTCACATATGTTCATCTCTCTCTAACACTTGTACTGCATTTGTCTTACTCTTTTATAAACTATCAACTTCAAGCAAGTAGAGCAATCAGAGTACGTCTCAACGAACGACACTGAAGAAGAACAACACTGATCGCGCTATGTGACGTCATCCACAGCGCGCGAAAATGGAGGCGTTCAAATAGGTCAAATTCAATCGGCATTTTATATATTATCTTAAAAATTAATTCCAAGACCATATTTATATTTTTTACTATGTTGTAAAGAAGTAAAAAATTTATTAAACAAATTTAAAAAAATTATGCATATTCCCTATTGCAGTGAACCGATTTCGGGCCGTTTCTAAAACTTTAGTTAGAATTTGATGAGGAGTTTCGTAATCATCCAGGATTTTACTCAAAGTCGCGTCATCTGCTTACATTTTAGTTTTGATATTAGATGAATCCATGGAGTACCTATGGTAAATCGTTGATGTAAATAAGAAAATGGAGTTTAGACCACTTTGTGGTAATCCTCGTATTGATTGTATTTCCTCACTGCGGGTTTCACCCCATTCCACCACCTGAAACCTGTTTTCCAGATACGATTCAATCATGTTCAAACACACACCTCTGACAACATTAAAATATAATTCAACAGTTAGAATGTGATGATACTGTTAGGCAGGGAGGCAAACCAACATCTGAGGCCCTTGTGAATTGCGACACCACTTACATGAGCAGAGGATGTAGAATCAGATCAGTACCTCATGCGCACCTGGGAGGCAAAAGTACCCCCACGAAACTAGCTACGATATTTCAGGCAAAGGTATATGCCATTGAAATGTGTGCCAGGGAGCTGGAAAATCGACACCACACACGAAAAACAATAAAAAATATTTTCAGATAGTCAAGCAGCACTTAAAGCGCTTGAATCCAACTGCTTTAAATCTAGGGCAGTATGGAACTGCAGAGACACCTTAAACCGACTGGCGCAACGCAACAACGTTACCCTAGTCTGGATACCAGGTCACACAGGCCTAGAAGGAAACGAAACAGTGGACGCCCTAGCAAAAGGGGAGGACCTGAACCGGTAATCGGTTTAGCATATAGCACTGCCAAGAATGTCATAACAGCTTGGGAAGACAATAAAAGACTCGAGTACTGGCCTAGTCTACCGGGCCTAGCCCATTCCAAAGCATTTATTGCTTGTATAAGGAAAAAACAGGACTCTGACAAACTGCTAGAACTCAGCAGAGCGCATCTCAGAGTTATAGTAGGCTTGTTTACTGGCCACTGCAAACTCAAACATCACATGCATAAAATCGGACTTGCACAAGATGCAGAGTGCCGGCTATGCATGGAGAATGTTGAAACAGCTGAACACATTATGTGTACATGCCCTGCAGCGGCCAGAACCAGATTCTCAATATTTGGCGATACGACAGTAAGGCCAGAAAACCTGGTAAATTGTTCTCCCAATGTATTCCTCAAATTCGTCAAGAGATTGGATATACTGGGAGAAATATAACCATAGGGTGAGCCACAATAGGTCATTGGCCGCAGTGGAGGGCCTGATACGGGCCCACTCACGTTCAAACCTAACCTAACCTAACCCCCACGAAAAGTTGGATCCAATAGGACCAGGTATAGATCGCAATAACCGACCCCATTGGAATAGGATTGATTGGCAAGATGGTGGGGCTTTCAGTGGATGTCTTCATCATTTATGACAGAGCTCGCCGTTAGCCGATCGACTCAGTGGCAGAAGAGGCAGAAATATGTAGGGGAAGCTCAGGTTTCACAGCCGATGCGATGGAAAGCATCAGAACCTAAAGGGTGCTTCCCAACACCAAGCCCCTGAGGCCACAACAAGTTACATGGCTGAATGCGAATATTCATGATAGCCTCTCAAGACAGGCTATCATCTGGAAAATCAACCCTGCTATGCATAAAGCCGCTTAGTTTCTGCCACAAATAGAGAGGAAGAATTCCTCCGCCCTGGTTAGGTAGCATGACAAACGCATACACACAATGGTAATTGAGATCAAGTTGGCGAGATAATACGCATCTTGTATCCAATGTGTGGTAAACTACCTGGCAGGTAATAGGCCTTTTATGCCCGAAGTGCTGCGAATAGCAGCAAAATTGAGACGAACTCTCTATGCATTGAATTAAGTAGTACTGGGTACCATCAACGAGCACTGTCTTGATAGGATATGAATGCTAATGGCTGCAATGCAGTCACTCGTTAGGCAGTAGCATCACGATAAACCTTCTTGCTCATTCAAAAAGTATCATTCACGTGTTGTTAATAACTCGTCGACGGCTGATCTTGTGGAAACCTACTCGAAGAAAATCTATGGGTATACACAACCACTCAACATATATCCTTCAGTCCTAGCGCAGTTTGAGGTGTTGGGTTTTATATTATTTAGGTTCAGTTTAGAAATAATGAATATTTCTGTCTAGCAGAAAATTGAAGTTGACATTGTTCTGACAGAAAAGTAATTAGTATTATTTTCAATTGAGACTCTGGAAAATTAAGAAAAATAAAGGATTTTAACCCAATCCAAACATCATTTTAGGCCCTAAAACCGGATCATCTGAACTATTCGAGACGTAGGTGAGTGATCCTTTAGTTAACAATATTGTCCGCTTCTGCTATGAAAGTTTCCAAAACTTCTACTCTTGAAGATTGTTTACTAAGACTTATTCTTAGTGATTATTCAACAGCTCACACCATTCTCTCCCTCTCCCCACCCATATGTAGACCTCCAGGTCAGATGCACATCCATTCTATAATCCGTAAAACCATTTCTCTTTCCATCAAGTTTTTGTCGATTTCCTCAAGTGATTCTTTTATTTGTTGTTGAAAAAATTGTTATTTCCGTCAACCGATTGCACCCCTATGCGCAATCCTTGGAAGTCTTCGAGAGACTTGTGAGCTAGGGAAGACGCAGCCCTTACCTTTTAACGTGTGATGCCATGCACGAGACCAATGACCATGCGGGGATTTGAACCCTCGGTCGACCCTTCGCTCCGAAGGAGAAGCTCTACCAGCACGTCCACCACAGCTTTCATATTCGATTCGCTCATAATAATTTGTTATTCCCATCACCTCGCAATAAAACGTCTCAATGAGGAATCTATCGATAAATATTCTGCTGTTTCAATATAGATGGCTCTGATAGATAGGCATGAAATGAAATACCATATCTTTTCTCTGTCCTCATGCCAATACGTACTATGAAGGGTCAGAAACAATCCATGCCAACCCAACAAAACTGAATGCTCTGGATGGTTTATTCAATCGTATTTCTGGCAGTTGTCCCATTTCTGGTATCACAGATTGCTGACTGTGTTTTCACCATCAAAAATTTAATGTTTCACTCAGTGCTATAGAAACGTCTGTTCTGCCTCCAACTGTCAACAGACCATCTTCATACACGACAGACAGTTGAAGTAACCTAAGGCGATCTGCTAAGGTTTTACTTCTCTTCAGCAGTCAAAATTCCTCTGCAAAACTGTCTTCTACTCCAAATGTTTTCAATTTCTTCCATTTCTTTCTCCAAGTATTCTATTGTATCTGTCAAATCCCGAAACAAAAACAGTTGATCTCAACAAACGAATCCATTTCGAAAATTTCTTTTCATTTGGTAAGTAACATTAGACTTCTTGAGATGTAACATGTGTAATTTGCAGATTGCTCTCAAATTTCTTCTCAATTACTTCTTTTGGTCATAACTTTTCATCCAAATATGAAAAATCTGATCAGTTATTCCACGCCCATACTTTGAATTGCGTTTCCTCAGTATCTATGGTGGTATCATCATCTATTTTAATTTTAGAAGACTTTTGATTTTTATCTGAATTTTCTCGAATTTGAGAAAATGGTGAAGGATGAAAATGAACTTCTCTCATTTCTTCTTAATCTTTGTGACTATAGTTTCGTACAGGGCTGTCTGTGTGAGCTCCTTGAAGCAAGTAAGGCAATTGCCCATTTGAGGGTACCAAACATTACCTTTGGGTCCCCATCTAGAGTTGCTTCGCATCGCCTTAAAAAATGTGGAAACACTTCACAATCAGAAACAAATTCACTTTCAACTACTAGTAGTGGTTTTATGATAATACAAAATACGCGGTGATCCAATACTACAATATGATCTATAAGTGGTCAGGGTGGTCAATCCTTTACACTTTCCCATCACATAATTTTTCTACAAGTCCTTTCTTAAATGAAAGAAATTGTGATTGCTTGATAGAGGAGAAGGGGGGTTACATCAATTTGAAATTTTCAAGTGGTATAGAGGTTCAAGTTATATATCGTTGAAAAAATAATGAAATTCTCCTTTGAACCACCTACATTTTTTAGATTTCGTTAATATATTATTACCAGATGCAATTGAAAAATCAAGTATAAACGCGAATCTGAATGGTACTCTTATTATGATAAATTTGAAGGGTTTGATGTGAGACAAGAACATTTTGAATGGTATTACCGATACTACTTTTTGGGAAGAAATACAGAATTACTCGACAGATAGCGCAGGGGGGCACATCAACTTGAAAATTCCGAAAGGCAAAGTGATCAAAATTGTTTTGGAGTGTTTCTATAACAGAATGGAATGGACAATTTTCCACAATCAACGATGTGGAACTAGAAGTTCTTATTAGTCTTATTGAATCTGGAATAATATTGTACTTTTGGTGGTTGATGAAATGGATCTGTCAAACCATTTATGAAGTGGCGGTATACCTTTTCGATTGGTTTCTGAATTTCTAGATGAAATATAATACATACATTTATAACGGGCAGCGGGATACATCAATTCAAGCATTATATATTATAGACTTCATGGATCATCTTTGCCTCAGAAGTTTAACAATTAAAAGAAATATTAATTCTCTATATACTCTTTCGTAGATATGGGATGGTTCTGCAGAGAACTGTGGACGTGACCATTCCAAAAACAATTTCGTTCCTCACATTAAGCTGCAGATAAAACTAGTACAATATAATTAGTCACTTATATTGCATAAAAAATTGTGAAATTTGAAGATACCATGGCCTCGAACAGTAATGCCATATAACTACCAGTTCTAGCAAAAAAATGTGCCAAGCGTTCGGCTAAAAGAACCACATCGCCTGAAAGAACCTGTTCTATCTAGTCTAACTATCGATCATTATGTCTTGTTTTTATCTAAAGGAATTTAATATATCCGCTGCAATTGAGTGCAATTTCGAATACTGGGACCGAGAGACATGCAAAAATTACTGATTATGTAATTTTCCTTCAATATATTTTGCAAACAGGATGTTTTGAATCATCGAGTGATTGATCATCAGCGCAATATTGGATATACAAAAATCAGCAAAAAACTTCATATTATAGCATAGTCCTGTAATGCAGTGGTAGGTAATATCGGTGAACTATTATATCTCTCGAAGATACAAGAGTCATTTATAATCTAATCCGGTCAGATGGACATCAACAGAACTGTTGGATACACGTTTCGTGAAATGATACTGAAGAAAAAAAAAGGCGAATTGTAAAGATATATGAAAAGAAAAATTTACTTCATTCACGGATGATAATCACGAAACCTGAAATATATTCAATACCAACTAAAGGAACCACTTGCTCATCATTGTTTGATATAAATACCACAAAATTTCAGGGAAAAGTGCATCCTGTTTTTTTGAAACTTTACCTTTATGTTGATGAAGCATGTGTTTATCAATTTTCAACGTCTAGCTGTAACCTTTTGAAGAATGAAAAATTGGGGATAACATATTGGGAATTTTTTTATCACAAAACTCACAATAAATTCTGGGTTAAAATACCTTAAAACCCCCGATCCCAATGCTTCAATAATTCAAATAAACAGGGTATTATCTTAGGCTGGCAGCATCATTAACTTCCTTGTATAGGTAATGTATGCCTAATTTTCAAAATAAGTATTTTCTCCTGCCAAAAAAATCCCAAAAATGTTCTATCAATACTGCAGGTAGGTAATAACCAAATATAACTTTTTGATGGCAAACTATAACCAGTCACCAGCATTATGGATGAATAACAGTAAGTAGATGATATTGCCAAATACAGATGATTCAAGCATTGAGATCTGGGGTTATGGAATATTTTCCCAATGTTCATCAGGTCATAGTTAGTCAGTCTCCTTCATTAGTTTTCGCAGTATTAATTGAACATGTATGGAATTTTTGTGAAAACAGAAGCATTACGAATGAAGTGTTAGTAATGTTGCTAGCTACAGATGACACTCTCTATATTCAAGTGAGTTGAGCATTGGGATCTGCGGTTTTCATGGTATTTATTCTGAACCAAAATTTGATGAGTTTTGTGATGAAAAAAACCCTTAATAAGTTTTCCCCAATATTTCCCTTCCTAATTGGTCATAGTTAGCCGTGCAAAATGGATATACAAATGTTTCGTTAACATAAATGAAGGTATTCCTGAGTATTATCACTCGAAACTAAAATAAATGGTAAAAGTGTTTTATGGTAAATTGATATATTTTGATGGGATTAAGATCTTGTTAAGGGAAGATTTTTGGGAAGCAGCCAGAATGTTTTCAAATAATCAATTTTGCTTAGTTCCTCCCTGTTGTAGCATGTATATTTTCGCTACTTTATTTTGTTAATTTCTTAGAAAGCTTTAGAGCAATGTAGACTTCACCCTGTGGTAACCTACTACCAATAAGCCTTAACACAACATACATTTATGTTCATAGTTGGTTGTCTAACGTCATTCATAGAAACGTTATCATCATTTCCATGGTAATTTCCATTCAAAAACCACATTTAATGATCAATTCACATTCTACAAGTTGTCACTACAAGGAGAATAATTAAGTTCTGGATGCACCATCAAAATAAATCATAACTTTTATATTTTCGACTTGTTCTCATTGAAACTGCATACGTGGTACTGTTTGGTTTTCAGAGTACTTAGCGCTTGTATTTCAGCTTACTAGAAAAGTGTGATATGTTTTATGCTTTGCAAGTATCGATCTAAAAATTATTCAAGGTGAATAAGAAATTTCTTCGAAAGAAAATATATCATACTTACTCTGGCATCCAATGTTGTCTTCAAACCAGTTTTCGTGAGTTCTTCATATTTATGCCTGAGTTCTGTCTGGTTATTGAGAAAGTTCGTAAGGAGTGTCTTCGAATTTTTGTCTCTTTTTCAATTTTTAGGGTATAATGTGATTTAAAACCAAAAGTTTTGATTGCTTTCGTGTTTACATTTTTTTTTATTTTTCAGCTGTCCGATGATATCAGTGTAGCCAACTCAGCTTTTGGGGTGTCTGATCAGAGACAACCAAACACATCATTATTTTTAAGTTGGTCAGATTGGTCAGTTATGCATGGAACATGCAAATATTGAAAAATCTGAATGTTGGTACCCTAACTCCCAGGATAAAATAATCTTCAAGGCGGATTTCGTTTCCGACTGAGAGACGAGGAGTTAAATGGTAGGATTGGTATGAAAGCTACCGGTGTCTAGCCATAAAGGAGTTCCTGGTTTTGTAAGGCTGACGAATCCTGAATTTGTGATCCTTTGTGGATATTCCATTCTACTCATCTCACCATCAACTCCAAACTCCTAGCTTTTGATAGATGCCTATCTTGGACAGTTAAGACAATTTGGCGTTCGAAAACTTTGTACCACGCCGACACTTTTTTTACAAGATAAAACCTTTCATGGAAGGTGAGTTTTCCAACTTCATCGTTTTCATGCTAGCGACTGTTTAAAACAGTTATCTACTAAAAAACATTTATGGGGTTGTTGTACCTGTTGGAATTTAACTGAGGGAATTGTCACGTTTCCTTGTCTGGTTGAGTATCTTCCAAGCTTTGGATTAGCCCCACGTCTTCATGTTGCGGAATTTTATGGTATTATGGCTCCAGTATAGCCCAATTGCCTGAAGTGTAGAATGCCTGGTTTCGCCTGATGAAATGCTGATATGATGTCAGATAAGATGAAGCCTTCTTCATTGATAGTCTTAGTAGACTACCTTTTCTCATTACTCTAGTCTTGGTTGGCCTAATGGTAATGGTAATGATAATGGGTGGGGGACGCAAGCGTCAGCGACTAGGCCCCAGTGGGCCCTTCACTCATCCCATGTCGGATACCTGCTCGAACCTCTTCGACCTTCTTATGAAAGTTGAAATGTCCTTCCATTGCAACGAGTGCAATTCTTCCTCCTTAATAGTGGCAGCTCCGAAGACGTTTTGTCTGAGCCTGCCATAAATACCACATTCGCACAGGAAGTGGAAGGAGTCCTCCTCTTCCCCACATTCCGTGCATAGTGGGTCTGCCTCAACTCTGATGAGAGCCAGGTGCCTCCTGAGGCCGCAGTGGCTGGTAAGAACTCCCACCAACAGTCGGAATTCTTTGCGGCTCAGCTTCAGTATCTTGGCCGTCCTTGCCATGTAGGGCCCCGATATCATCTGCTTTGACTGCCTGCATCCGTCTACCCTTCTCCACTCTTTTCCTAATGTATCAACGGCCCACTCATTCAGTGCCGTTGTTACTTGTCTCCTTGTTATGCCGAGTGCGGGTTCGGGCTCGTAGTAGGGTTTTCCGGCTCCTTGCTTGGCTAGCTGGTCCGCCTGCTCGTTGCCTTCAATCCCTGCATGGCCCAGAACCCACATCAGCGTTATTTCCTTTTCAGTCGCAAGACTCTCCAGGACATCTCTGCACTCCTGATCCAGTACTGATCTGGTTCTGGTTGCATTCAGAGCTCTGATGTCGGCCTGACTGCCCGAGCAGACATATACATGTCTCTCTGGGCCGGACCTCACCTCTTCCATTCTGGTTGCCTCCAGGATGGCATACACCTCTGCTTGGAAAACGGTTGTCAGAGAACCTAGCGCATATGCTCTTTCTCCGTTTTCCAGGTAAACTCCTGCTCCGGCTTGGACCCGTCTGTAAAACAGACCAGGCTTTCTGGAGGAAATATCACCCTTTCCTCTTCCCACTCTCTCCTGTCTGGGATCTCTAGCGAGATCGTCCTTTTCCACCTAATTTTATCCTCTGCCTGTATCACATTGATAGCGGATAGTGGGATTTCTTTCTCCGCTACCACAGCGATTTCGGTATGCCCTGTGTACCCCTCTCCTCGCCAGCTCCCTGAGTCACGCATTCTCAGATGGGACGCCATCGCTTCCTTCTTAATACAAGTTTGAAGCGACGGCAGACCCATCAGGGCGTCTAGGGCTGCCATGTGGGTCGTCCTTATCGCGCCGGTTATTCCCCTACAAGCTAGTCTTTCAATTTTTCCCAGCTTGTTGGTTGTGGTTATCTGGTCCACTCTCGGCCACCAGACCACTGCTTCATATAGGACTCTGGGTCTGATTACCGCCATATAGATTCACTGAAGGATGTGAGGTTCGAGTCCCCACCTCCCTCCCACTGCCCGGCGCAGACTACATATAGCGACCACCGCCTTCTCGACTACTCGATCGACATGTGGCCCCCAAGTTAGAGTCCAGCCTAGGATCTAGTCCAAAATCTTCACGTAGGTTTGATTTACAATTTTTTATGTGATGAAATCCTACCATTTCAATTTTAATTATTTATTATTATTCAATATTGATATTATCTCCGGATGAAGTATATATCTTTCAAATACGATCTGTTAACCACCACATAGTACTATGCGCTGGAAAAATTGATTTCCTAATGAAATCTCACATATAATGAATTTAACCTCATATGTAACAGATATCGAATATTGAATATTATTAGAATCAGTCTCATTTTTGGAAACTGTTACTCTGACCAGTGAAGATTGATTCATATTAAATGTTTGTGTGTTTATTTATGATTTATTTATTTATTGATCAACACTCTTCAACTTGACAACACTGTTTTGACAACATCTAAATTGCCATTAGTAAAAGTTGCTGTGGCACTCCTTCTTATTTTTTGTGACCATTCTGTTACTGTTCAATGATATAATTTTGTTATAAATTATAAACGAACCCATAGTGCCTACCAACGAAGAGCTGCCGTCTGCATTGCTTCTTTTTATTTAACTTTAAAGAAAAGAAGTTTGCACTGTGTTCACAATATTTCGTTCTAGGTAGTTTGGCCAACTGAGGATCCCCCGCAAAGAGATGCTGATTATGAGATTGAAAATATGAGCAAAATTCATCAATCCCAAAATAAAACTTGTAAATTTGAACTCGTTATTCCAGAAACGACGCGTAAAAAAAGAAAAAATCTAACTGCACGTCACGTACTACGTTAGCGTACTAGGATTTGGTCTATATTCTTTCGTGACCTAGTTCATAGATGGTGCTCTTTTAATCTAGTTCTCAGTTTTTGTCCATCTGGCCAACCTTATAGCATCCTCTCATAATCATGACGCAATGCCAGTTCATCCGATAATAAACTTAGCTCTTGGAATATCTATCTCACAACAAGCGGAAGTATTTTAGTAGTGGCACAAACACGTTTTTCAGTGAAAGTCAAAGAACTTTTGTCAATTTCACTACGGTATCTTCTCCAGCGAATCCTCTCCATGCCTGACCCTGAATTCTGATCACTGACCTGCATAATAATAGCTGCGTCGTGTGAAC
Source organism: Chrysolina oricalcia (assembly GCA_944452925.2). Classification (NCBI taxonomy): domain Eukaryota; kingdom Metazoa; phylum Arthropoda; class Insecta; order Coleoptera; family Chrysomelidae; genus Chrysolina; species Chrysolina oricalcia. Next base: position 11,345,919 of record OX101818.2, on the reverse strand, counting down.
GGAAGACTGAAGGAATTTGAATGAGCTCTATGGCTTATTAATTTATATCGGTATTAAATTGGACATCAGACGTGTTTTGAGATAAAATCGTGATATTTAACTGTAATAACTGTTGTTATGAGAAGTTGATTGGAATATGACGTTTGGCTTTCAAATAATGAAGATGTCTATACTCTAGTTATATAGTGTTCTTCAAAGAGTTGGCAGCTTATAGGAAAAACTTTTAATGATTGTTTATTTTGAAATTCGAAGATAGGTTTTCAAACAGAATTTCTCTTCTATGCCGATTATACCTTAGATTAAAAAACAGGAGAACACGGCGTGCGCGAAGCCTGCCAAATATTTTGAGTTATATGTACCTAACCCTTTCAGTCACCGAGTGCACTACAGTGTACGCCAAGTTTCTGATTTTTCAAAAATTATGCCGACTTAATTGGAACATTTTCTTTTGTAGAATACTGTATTATACTCCTTTGATGTTCATGTAAGATAAGTGCCACCAGCTAGGTACCGCAAGTGAAACTACCAAAATAGAATTTTAAGTGTGTACACAGATGTAGAGTCTTACAAACCTGTAATGCTAAAGCAAATTTCCTTATCCACTGACTTTTCGTCAACGTGAAAATGTGAGGTTTTTTTTTGTGTGAATATAAAACATTGTTTCAGTGTGTGAAACTGTTCCCAAGGACTACTTTTTACTTTGAACTAGTTTATTTTCATTTTGAAGTGTCTGCACTACAGTAGCCACTGTGATTAAAGGGTATAACATTACCAGATAACCAGACATTACCAGATAACCTCACTTTTTTTCAATGTATGTTCTAAATTGAATATTTCTCAGATGGTTTCGGTCATAATGGCTATCAGAAGAGCCCTAACTCATAAAGAATCGTTTGAGTTAATGGAGGGTCTTTCTGATGTAGAATTACTGAGCGAAGACTGGGACCATGGTTGGGAGAACGACGAATTGCACCTCTCAGAAGGTACTTGAGCTTTTAATTTTGCATAAATAGTAAACTGATATAGCGTACTTTAGATGTTACAGAGATAGAGAGTCTGCTAGTAAAGCAGGAACAGGAATATTTAGACACCGATACACCCGTTTACCACAAGATGCAAATATTCTCATTGCAATAATAGTCAAACACATTTTGTAAATGGAACCATTCTCAATTGAAAATTGTACAAATACATGACGATAAATTGATGCTACTTTTTTGTATATCTAACAGAAAACAACTACTTCATTGGATTTCAGATATTACAAAAAAGTTACTTCAATTTATCGTGGGTTTTTCTATTTCCAGACGAGTAACGTATTCGTACAATTTTCAATTGAAAATGTTTCCCTTTACAACACGAATCCCTTCCAAGAGAGGTTATCTTATACGATGGAAAATAGCAACTGAAGTTTATCTTTCAGTCGCAGAGGATTCCACAACTGACTTTATGAAAATCTTGTTCATATTTTCAATAGAATCAAACACATATAATATATTGTATAAAATGTGATATCAATTTATGTATTAGTAAAAATAATTGTTGTTTAAAATACCACAGAAAATTAATTATTATATGTATCAAATATCATGTATTTTGTATATAAAAAAAATTATGAATTACAACCTTTAGGTCACAGCGTACACCGAAGTGTACATCCATTTTTTCAAAAAGTAGACAAAATACAACTTTTCTACTGACGTCAAAAATTTTAGAAAAAATTAAGAATTCCTCATGCCAAGTTGCAAAATTTTACTACTAAAAACAAAAAGTCATGACCGAAAGGGCTAAGAAGTGGGAAGCGGCACAAATTCGTATTCAGAGAAAATGTCGGATATTTTTCCCAAATTTGTATCTTCACTTGGGATGAGATGGTTTGTATTTTCATGAGGATTAGGAGTTCACATAACCACCTTCATCAAAAACTTCTTCTGACCAAATTCAAACCGTACACTTGAAAAATTACCCCAGGTGTGTTTTGACAAAATATGTTTTTTTTTTGTGTGAAGAAATAACTCTAGTAAGATCAGCATAGTACGGTTTTTCAACATACTGTAAAAAAATATTTAAGTCTTACCCCTCTAGTATGCAAGTGCCAAGCTGTTGTCAGTGATACCTGGATTTTATTTTTAGAAACAAATTCAGTGAATGAGTCATTAGTATTCTGACCTTTCTTTATTTTTTGATTGAAACAATTCACAATAAATACAAAATAAAACTGATTGCTAAACAAAATTTCACTTCAAACTAAATATAACCTCAAAAAGACTATGACAAGTAATCACATAATTCGAAGCACGTATGTTATAGGGGATTTATGATTCTATTGTATTTTCTTAGTAGTAGGGATATCCAAAGTAATTGGCAAGCTGCACAGTTGATTAGGTTCTATCTATATCCTGTTTCTTTGATCTAAGGATTTCACACTTTTTTCTCTATTGCAATTTCCATACCAACCACAAGAAACTTCTATAAACTAAAGTTGCTTCCAATTAACTAGAATGATGTATCTAAAAATGAAAAAATTCTAACGACCCATAGGATTACATGCGCCCGGTGTCATATTCTTTGAACGTTGATCTTTTGGTTTTTGCCATTTTCTTAATATCTACGAAATTTCTGATATATCAAAAAAATTTTTACCTGGACAAAACTGTTTTATACCACTAACATTATCTTAGTTTAAATTACCGAATGTCGTTCAACACATGTTTTTCTTTAAGAAAATGAGAAACTTGTATTTAATGTCTATTGTATTTGATGCAAAGTGAGCATTTAGGACTTAAATCAATTTCAAACGATTTTTGTTAGTACCAGAGCCAATCTCATTAATCGAAAAATCATCAAACTCTTTTATGGATGGGGCACCGTTAGTGTCCAAAATAGTTGTTCCCGTATATTTCATTTTCATCAAAATAATGTAATAAAAATAATCTTAACTGGTTTTACTTATTTCTTTGAAACATGTTATAATGCAACTTTAATTCGTTTACATCTAATTCATTGATTTATATCGCTACTGCCAAGCCATCTCTGTACTTATGTCTATTTGCAGCTAACAGTGGCGGTAAATTGAACTGCCATCTCTGGGTGGGGACCTCCTTTCATATTCACAGCTACCTACACTTGGAAGACTAGAGTTGTCGAAAAGCGGTAAAAAGTTCAGATTTCTCATAGAAGCGACCCGATGAATACCAGTCGGGTGTCGAATATTATTCGAACCGTCCAGGCACATTCCAGAGCGATAATATCAGCTACTCGATGCGATGATATAAGCGATGTTTATGACTGCGCGTGGTCAGGACCGGCTTTTTAAGAATCGTTACAACACAATTCTTCGCCTTATAATTACAAGAGAGCTTTTTTTTGTCGAAGTAAACTTGACATGTATTAATGAGAATTTTGTTGCATGGCAATTTAACGAAAAAAACTGCTTCTGAAAAAATTACGAGTCCGTATGACGAGTAATTTTTTCTGGCAGTTTTTTGAGTTGAATTGCCTAATGGCAACAAAATTCGAATTGTAAATGTCAAGTTTACTTCGACAAAAAAATAGTTAGAGTGTAATTCAGTAAGACAATTTAATGAATATGTGAATCAATAAATTAAAAAATAAGATGTAAATTAGTTTATTTAATTTAACGGAGAAGTACAATTTTTAAAGACACAATTATTGGAAAAAGCTTGATTTTCAGTAATTTCATGTCTTTTGTTAATAGTTTGTTGCTTGCTAGTATTTTGAACGGTGGTAGTAACTATTTCTTGGACAGTAGTACGAATGAAACCAACGAGTTTTTATGATGTTCTTCATCTAACTGAAGGTACGGTTTTAATGACGATGGGTTGCTATGTCCCGTAATCTTCACAAGTTTTTGTTCACCTATACCACTCCTGGACAATTCAGTTACGGCAGAATGGTTCGTAATTTTCACCCGGTTGATTGACATCAAGTCCAATATTTTTCGCTGAGGATTTGGTCCATTTAGATATTTCATTCGTCCCAATAGGAGAATTCATTTACCATCCTTTCGAATTTGTTTTTTTGTCAGAAAGGATTTGGAGTTAAAAAAAATTCACATATGATAGGGTTTCTCCCCGTCTTCCCATTAATTTGTTTAAACAATTTTACTGGACATACACAATCTTCTTCAGTGTTTGCTACCAACCATTCACTGTCGACCAACTTCTTGTCAACTCTTCCACGGTTGTCTGTCTCGATTTTAAAATAGAATACCATACAATTTGCTGCTTCTCCACCTCTCCAAGCCAATTCATAGGCAGCAATATGATAAAATTTTCTTTGAAGGCCTACAGGTTCTTCTTCACTCCAGAACAGTGCCATTTCAAAACCTTCTTGTTTTGTGAGAGCCTTAGAACTCACCTTCCTTTTTTCTGGGATTGCTTGCAAAATTTTGCGTTTCTTAAACTGTATGTCCGTGAACGGATTAAACATTCTTTTATATTCTTTGAAGTAACATTTTTGCTGAAGTGTTCCAAATCGTTTTGACTGCACTCTCTTTATAGTCTTCTTCAGTGTCCTTCTTCATGTTGAATGCCCAGTCACATAAAATAGAAGCTAACTCACATTATTGATGGCTTCTTCGATTTTCCCACTCGAAGACTGTCCAAATCGCGACATTTCCACAAATAAGATACATTTTTCTGAAATCATTCAAGGATGCCCACTTTCTCGGAGCAACTTCAGGCCTCAAAATACGCTAATCTGGTATTTTAGTCCGTTGCGAAGCAACGAACTTTCCCGGACCGTTTTTGGACCTAAACGGTACGGGAAAGTACTTTTTCGGCAACCATCCGGGAAGTGTTCACTTACCGGACACTTTTTCTTTGGGGAAGTAGCACTTCCCGGCCTAGTCCGGAAGTACGTACTTCCCGGACTAGGCCGGGAAGTGCTCGAATTTTAATACAAATATTATTATAAATAAGAATTAGAATGTTTCTGTTGGTACCTATCTTCTGTTCGAATTTCAAGATATAATACAATTAAGAACTGAAATGTACGAAATATTCAAATTTGGAATCGTTTCATCCGGTTAACAGATGGGAAAAGTCGACCTCTCTTCGTCTCTCAGACTAAATGCGTCTCATTGATTTGTTATTCTACATGATTGCCAAAAAAATAGTGTACGCAACAGGTCCGAAAATATTTTTTTGGACTCGTAGACTTCCAGGACTCGCTAGCGCTCGTCCTAGAATTTGTTCTACTCGTCCAAAAAACAGTATTTTCCGGACTTATTACGTAAATTACTATTCCCGTATCGAAACGATACGGGATTATTTTTGCCGGCTTGTTTACATTTTAGACAGTTATTGACTTCACGCAAACAATATGCAGAATTCCTTAGTTTTTGATAATGATGATTGCGATTTCAGAAAAAATGGTATGTGTACCTCGTAGTAAAAGCACATTCCCAGACTTCAATGCTTGTTGGCCTCGGCTTAACGCCTCGGCCAACAATTTACATTGTCGTCCGGGAATGTATTGCTTTTACTACTAGATACACAATATACTATACTGAGAAAAATTGACATAACGTCATCAAAAATTTGTTTACAATGCTGGTTGTCATGCTTTCAAAAGTTAGGTTTAGTTTTGTCGCTGGAAAAGTTAGGGTAATCTTTTTTCGCTGTCATAATGACAAAACACCGCGACATATGGCATTTTTGGTGCATGAATTAAATTGTCAGGCTAATATATTTCTCAGTTGACACCAATATCCATTGAAACTGAAAGAAAATTTTCATTTTATTAGGCTTTATTCACATATGAAAATATCGTCAATTCATATTAACAGTGAAATGCAGTATATTTATCACTTTTCACCAATGTATTTATAAGAATGAGCTTTTGATCCAAATCACTGGGTGGCGCTAACATTATGTATCCTATTTCATCGCAACGTGACAACAGTGTCTACACAATATACAGTGCGGCTTTTTTTAGTCCTCCTTGTTAGCTTTCGAACGGTTCGACGAACAAACATGATTTGAAAATCATTTGAATGGGATCATCGATAATAAAAGATTTTGTGGTTACTCGATAAAAGGGAAATGGGGGGAAATCAATTTAGAAATTTCAAATGGTATGGAAGATCAAATAACACATCGTTGAAAAGGAAATTCTATTCTCTTTTCAACCATATAAATATTTATGATTATTGTTCATATGTATGTTCACAATTTTGATCTCTTTGCTTCTCGAAATTTTCAGGTTGATCCCTGCGCCAGCTGCCAAGTAATTGCAGTTTATCTTCTCTGAAAAAGTAGTGTATCGAAAATACCATAAAATCATATTTTTTCCCATTGTTCCACATCAAACCGCTCAAATTCATCAAGATACTATTCAGATCAACACTTGAAAAAAAAAATCAATTCCCTTTTCAACAATGTGTCACTTGACCCCCCGCATGCCAATTGAAATTTTTAAATTGATATCTTCCCCGCCCCTCTTTTATTTCAAAAAGTAGTATCGGTAATCCTCTTCAAAATGACCGTTCAAAAATAAATGGGTTTGGGATGGGGATGCTAAAAAAAAGCCGCACTATACCTATATTTGACTCCTTCAGAGTGATAAAAGCCCCCCTCCGTTACCAAAGCATCTTCGACAATATCATGCCAAAAAATTTGCGTCATCCAAATTATTAAAAACGTAGCAAAAAAAATTAAAATGATAAATTATGAATGTCAAAGTTATAAAAAATCGTAGCTGGCCTCTTTTGCGCTATGATTTTCATTAATCTCGATATTCATAATTCTTTATTTTTATTTGCTTTGTTACCATGCCATGTGAGTGTCCATTTTGGTTTCCTAGTTTACCTATTTTTGCTACTTTAAAACTTTTTCAAAATTATAATTGGAGCCTTTACTTATTTCAGTTCGACCTATTATTTCAACTGAAGATGAGTATTTGGATGCTAGAAAACGTGTTTTTGTTAAAATTATATCGACGCAACTTTTTTGGTAAATTATTCCCAAAGCTGCTTTGACAGCTCCTCTTCTCACTCTAGGGGTCTGTGAAGGAGACTTTGGGTTTTACTTAGTTTCTTTACATCAAAACTACACTTTACGGATGGACTGCTTACTTCATATAATGTTAGAAAAATGTTCGACTTTGCCAAATAAGCTGTTGAGTTTTACCACCAACTACTAGATGGCATTAGTATCATGTAAACATCATGTGAACATTTCTTCGCGATGAGGCGCCATGTTGAAAATATGATAAGGTAAGTGTCAAAGGTTTCCAAAACGGATATCGGGTTTCTGAAACAAATATCAGTTAACCAATGGACTTCAACTTCCCAACAATAATAAGAATAGTATTTCTAATTAGGTATTGTACGCGAACTCAAGAGAATGGATTGAATTGATTGAATCTAGATGTGTAGTTTTGGTATGTAATGTTTTCTTGAATTAACTTCAAACGTGAATATTGTTACATTCTTCAATATTTTTTAAAATTTTGTTCATTTCAGATGTAACCAACAATAACCTAAATCTAGTTGATGTAGAGGAGTGGCGAATTTTTTACATACCTAATCTCACAACCGTTGATCGAAAGTGATGTAACGTGGAAATAGTGAGAAGTTGCAAATTGATTCAGCCTACTTGAAGTGGTTGGATCTTCATTAATTTAACATGTAAATGTTCCAAGCTCTCACGCTAACTTACCTTATGAATGGACATGATCATTACAATAAAATGAAAGCTGAACTTTGGTGACTGACTATCAATTTTGTTTTTAAGTATCAACACCTTACTAAATATTCTAATTCTTATTCATTCCGCCTCAATAATTACATGACAAAATGTAGATATATTGCATACCAGTCCACTCAAAGTTCAGGAAAAATTAAATAGGAATATACAACAAAGTCATCGGTTGAGATAATTTGAGGTCTTCAAAATCACTAGTAAAAATGAGGGCAAATATCAGATCTCTCAATTTTTTCAACTGAGATGATACTTGTTGAGTACTGTTATGAAAAAAAAACTGTCTGTGCACATTATTGTTAATTTCTAGACAGCAGGAATGTTTCAATTTGAAACAATTTGTTTTGTAGTGAAACCAGCAACACGTTTTTTATAATAAATACATCGTTATGACGACAAAAACAAAATTTATAGATACTGTTTTTTGTTCAAATTGACTAGCCTGAAAACTTGGACTAAAACCCGAAAATAAAATCTCTGATGAAAAAACATGGATAATTGGGGGTGTCCGCCCCTTCGAACATGTCGGAAAAGCGACTAAGTAAAATTTATTACCAACCAGCTGATATTTCCAGGATCCTACAAAATCAACTTTTCATGTTGTCTGACAAATATTATTTTTCGGTTTTTCAGTCAAACACGTCAAAGTGGTCGATTTCACGACAACAAAAAATTTATTAATAACAATTTTTTGTAAGGAGTTTTGTTTATTAAATCAAATGTAGTACGTTTAGACCTTGAGTTCGAAAGTATTATTGAGGCCTCATTTATTAATAATCAGCTGGAATTTTCAACACAGCTGAATGAAAATAAATAAAATTCAATTTTTCAACTGTGATAGAGCATGTGTACCTATCACCAAGGCGAGTGAATGGGAAAATGAATATGAATATGCCTATGTTACAATCACAATCACATTAAAATCAAATCATTGAAACAGTCATTTTAAAAACAATAAAAATTTGTATATAAACATGTACAATTAAGTTTAAAAACAGTCAAAATCCAAAGCAAAGAACATATATACTCATAAATATATATACAGTCGTAAAATTCAAGACCAGTAACATAATATACCCGAACAGTCAAACACATTTAAAACCAATCAAAATTACTATTTGCTAAAAGTAAAGTACATAAAGAAAAAGAAGATGTAGAGGTAGGTATATAGACGAAAACAAAAAAGAATCATTAAGAGAATTGACTATCATCATAGAACTCCTGTAGGCTTTAAGCTTTAAGCTTTGAGCAACTTTTTGACTTTCTTCCGAAATAGGTCTTGCCTAGTGATTTCTTTCAAAGTTGTGGGCAGTTTATTAGATTTTTTTTTACTTTCGTACATTATTGAATGTTTTAACTGCTCTGATCGGGGAATGGGTAGAGCTATATTTTTTCTGATTACCTGTCGTGAAGGTTTTAATGAATGGATCTTGATGAAATCAGCTGGTTATCATTAACCCATGTTTTTGTATCAGAGAATTTCATTTTCGGGTTTAACTTCAAATTTTCTTCCAATTTGAAAAGAAAAAAAATAATCTATAAATTTTGTAATGTCTTCAAAGCGACGGTATTTCGGAGAATTTTGGGGAAAAACAAAAAAGTCTCAGAGGAAAACGTCACACTAGGTCAAATGACGCCATATAGAAGATTGGAGGATTTGTATTCCGAGAAAACGGGTGTGTTTTTAAGTAATTGTACTAAAAATCAGTCTTCTATGGAATTGAATTATGGTTCAACGTGTTCGAACTTTCCAAGATAACAGCTAAATACTATTGTATTTTTTTTGTTCCACCACCGAATAGGACGAAACTGCAGTAACGTAGGTTACAAATAGATGTGTTATAAAAACTAGAAAGTTTTATGTCTTATTTTTCGAGATGATTTCCTACCACATAGTAAGGTCTGCATCCATCAATTTAAATGGTTGTTTTTTCAGATTTGGCATGCCAAATTTGGTGCTACAATCGATCCTCACCTCAAAACCTAATTGAACTGGTTTATGTAACGAGTGGAGAATAGTCGCAAATTGCTTCAACCCAGTTATTTATATCAGTTGGATTATCATTAATTTGAAGCGTGAATCTAGAATCTGTTACGAGCACTTGCACTATAACCATGTAATTAGAATTAAATGGAAGTTTAACTTTGGTGATTGACAGCGAGTGCCAAAAGTGTCCCAATTTCTTTCTATAGATCATCATTAGCTTACGTAATTTTTACATTTCTCCCAAAGACATAACAAAATGAAGATAAACATGTTCTACATATATTAATTTGTTTCATCGATGATATTCATGAAGGTATTGAATATTTCGATTAGTCAGGGGTCAACTGTTAAATGGATGAATAAGAATATTTGAAATATCATTTGAATTTCTTGATATATTCAACACTTTGTAGCTTTGGGTTAATGAAACATTTTTTGGTCTGGAAATGCAGCAGATGTATATATGTTTGGGGAAGGCTTGAATTATTCAAATAAAATTTTTCATCATTTATTTAACCCCTTATCGGTCCGAGTTACTATATGGCTACATATATTTATGATGGGTCCATAGCTGAGTTATTCATTTCCTTGATAGTCTTCGAACGAAGTACCAAAACATTGTGCCGGAGAGTGTTAATTCAATGATATGAAGAAAATCGACACACACTTCCACTGAGTGGAAAATATGAGGCAAACATCTGACAGAAAAGAACTAGGTAAAGCAAGTGCTTATTGTGATTAAAAAGTAGATATTTCTTCGTTCAGCTAGAGATGACCACCTGCAGACATAATTCGAAGTTCCTGCCTCTTGTCAGTGTTGGGATGGATAGTTAAATATGTGATTATTATTCAGGACGTCTCTAAAACAGGACGTCTCTAATGTTGGACAATGTTGATATTCAATGTCCGTCGTGGTAGTAGTTAGGAAAGTAGATGTTTTCTGTCACATGTTCTGTTCATATTTTCCACTTGGAAATGTTTGCAGAAAAGGGTGCTTCTAAATTGTCGATTTTATTATCATCATTTCATCTCTTTGGTATCCATGTTGTATGAATGAACATCCACGGTATCCTTTGAATTGAATTCTGGGATCTGATTTCATACTGATTGACAATAAACTGTTGCAAAACATGGTTTTCAACAGATTAATTGTCATATTTTTGGGATGGCAGGTTATAATATGACTGCCTCTTTTCAATGATATATTGATTATATATACCTACTATTTTGGTTTTAGTGATCTTTTTGTGGTAGCATTCATTTTTGAATATTTTGGATTGAACGCTGAGGTAACAAAATTCCTGAATATCAATGTTTCCATTTCAATATGCCATATATGATAGGTTTTTTATAGATTGTTTTTTTTTTCAACTGTATGCCATAAATAAATTGAAGGAGATATATAAGATAGTTTTTGACGCTGACTACTAAAATGTACTATTTTTCAGTTATACCTGCTACATTTCCACATCTAACAACAAATTCTCTTCACATTTCGTCTTTGCATATTGTAAAGTAAAATGATACGAATTTCCTATATCATCGATATCATCCACCAACATTCTACATAACTCATCTCAACCTTAATCAACCTTGAAGAGAAATTATTTTTAGTATCCTATTTGTAATAATGATAACATCTACCTTCATCATCAAAGATGTACATCTTCAGCTATTGTCAAAAATGCCTCAATATTTTCATTTGATGTGAAAATATGCGATTTCTTTGGTTTGTATCCTTCTGATAGCCTTTTCAGAAATGTTATAAGATTATTCTACTTACTTGTGTATATGTTTTCGTTGTTGGTAAAATTTCAAAAATCGGGCGTTATAACCTATCAAAAAAAATTTTGAGACTTGCCTTGCGGTCTCAAGAGATCTTGGAGATGAGAACCTGTTTTGAACTATAAATGGCATATTCTAGCACACGTTTCTTTCGTGAAAAACACACTCAAAATGCCTTCTAATTTTCACCAGCACAATACTCACAACTCAATTCACCAGATTTACACTTTTTTTATTGAAAACGGTAATTTCTAACAAAACACTTTTCCCTTCTTCGAAAATCACAAAAACAACAAACTCATGTTGTATTGTTCATTGGATATCAATCATGCCAGGTTGATAACTTGGAAGTCAGTCACTGACAAATTTTCAAAATCAAAAGAAAAAGAAAGCTTAGTCGTAAGAGCAAAGCTAATTTTGCGACGTTGCCAATGTTATTCTAGAAATATTTGACTTACGGATGACATGAAATTTTTTTGATAGCTTGTAGCACACGTTTGATGGACTGATACCTCGTTCTTGGACGACATGTTTCTTAGTATTGACTCCATAATGACGAAGGTTTCTGTACCTTTGATTTCTATAGGAAATTGAAAAAACTTACAGTCTATCTCCACCAAAAATATTCTTTATTGCAGCTGTCATGCAGTCAGAAGACTGCATGATTTCTGTTGAGAGTAGGCCAATAAAATGATTTCTATGGGTTCTGTTTATAGCCAATTTTGATCTTTCATCTATGGCAGATGCTTCGCCATATCAATCGATTTCTTTTGAATTTTGTTAATTCATTGAGGATAATTTGAAACTACCAGAAACAACATTTGTTTGTAAACAAACCTTAGAAACCATCGGCACCTTATTAATGCTAACTCCATGAATCTGTGGATCTTAATTTTGAATTATATTGGTTTGGTGCACAACATTAACACAAGTAACTAACTAACAAGCAATTACTGAATTTTTTCTGAAATCGGTGAAAAATTCCAGCATTCCAACATAAACAATGAGGAGAAGTCAGCTTCTTTATTTTTCGAATTATATGTTGGTAGGTATAAAGAGAATCACACAAAATATCATTCATCTTTTTGATCTATGAGTAAATGTCACAGTATTCTATTTTTCAGGCCGGTCGTCGGAAAAGCATAGTGTCTCGTGGTTCATCATCTCGACACTCTCGTATGAAATATCCTGTTTCCCGTACTGCAAGTGACAATTTCTAACATTGGTCACCCGACTATTAATATAACTGTTTATGCATGCTAATGAAATATATCCATTCATCTAATTCCGTATAAATAAGGAAGTAGCAACTGTTTGCATGTGAACGCTGTGTTGAAATCTATGCGAAAATATAGGTACAGTTTTTTTTTTTTGTTAAACTTCCTTTCACTCTTACTTTTAATTGGGTTTTGATGTGAGTACGAGGCATGTACGCATATCATGCTGAGATTATTGTAGGTATTTCCAATAAAACGGATATGAACTAGTTTTGCTGCACAAAGAAACACCAAAGTAGTGACATTTACCTGTTGAACTGTAATACTTTCTCATTATCTAGGTTTGTTAAACGGAATGATTTTGCACAGAAGTTGTTAAGTAACTGAAAATCTATTCAGTTCTGGCTTTCTCATCTCTCGATTCTCATTAATGACCTTCCAATTGCATGCTTCAGGCTGTTCAAAGGAATTATGCAAATTGTGTAATTTCTAAAAGAGATTCCTCTGAAATCAGCGACAGTTATTAACATAAAGTTGCGTTATTACAAAATAGGTATCCGAAACATCTAGACTAATGATCCTGGTGAAAGACACTCATCACATCATCTTTGTGAACCGTGCGAAACAGAACATCTGGACAGATTAACCTGTAAACATCATGAATTTTACTGAATAGACTACTAATCCTGGTGAAAAACGCAGGACCATTCAACTAGGAATCACCGACGACAGAACAATTCAATAGACACCAGCAGGTCTCAGTGTTAAGGAAAACGCCAAGGATAAACCTGGTTTCTTGCTCATCTGCCTTCAACCCACGAACCAACCATGTATCCGCAATTTTTTGTTCGTATTGAGCTGAACCAATGACTTATTACGGCTAGACTCCGTTATTCACGTTTCTATCCGCGGTTACATTCTGAGCACAATTTTTATTGCAACTTGTTTCGCGGAAATTAGTTGCCAGTCAACCCACAAGTCGGCAAAGCTGAGTTTCTGCTGAATTATTTGTTTATATACAATGTACAGAAGCAGATAATTGCCGCGAAACAAACGGCAGTAAAAATTGTGCTTAGAATATGACTCTGTATTGTCCGCAGCACGAAATTTAAATAACGGAGTTTAACGGTAATACGAGGATATATTGAAAAATTCTTACTATAGAACCAAACAAAATTTCAATGTCAAAATATTTTATTACTCAACATATTCTCCTCTTAATTGGATACATTCATTACAGCGAACCTGCAACGTCTCTAGACCTTCCAAAAACATTTTTCTTTTTGCTCTGCAAACCAGACCTCCACAGCTTTTATTACCTCCTCGATGGAAGAAAATTTACGACCTTCTAAACTTTTTTTCAGTTGAGAAAGGAGATGATAGTCAAGCGGAGCCAAATCTGGTGAATAAAGGGGGTGTTCTAGTAATTCAAACCCTAAATCACGAATTTTCTGCATAGCAACATGAGATTTGTGTGCAGGGGCGTTGTCCTGCAAAAACACAACAACTTTGGATAGCTTTCCGTGTCTTTTCTCTTTAATTTTTTCCCATAGAGTGGTCAGTAATGTCGAATAGTAATCTCCAGTTATTGTTCTACCCCTATCCAAAAAATCAATCATGATTACTATATGGCAATCCCAAAAAACTAAAGCAAGAACTTTTCCAGCAGATTTCTGGACACGACACTTCTTAGGTCTTGGAGAACCGGATTGTCACCATTCCATCGATTGTTGCTTTGTTTCTGTATCGTAGAAATGTACCCAAGTCTTATCTATAGTAACAATTCGGTTTAATAAGTCTACATCGTTTTCAAATCGAGCACAGATCGAACGCGATGCTACTACCCTTGCACGCTTTTGATCAACATTCAAACATTTGGGGATCCATTTTGCAGCAATTTTTTTCATTTCCAAATTGATGTGAACTATATGATGAACGCGTTCGTATGAAAAATTCAGTGCTTCAGATATCCGTTTTAGCCCAATTCGACGGTCTGTTAAAATCATGTCATGAACTGCATCAATATTATCGGAGACTGACACAGAAACTGGCCTTCCCGATCGGTCATCATCTTCAATGGAAAATTTACCTCTTTTGAAGCTTGCAGTCCAATTTTTCACGTTCGCCTACGAAGGACATTGATCACCAAGGGTATTGAGCATATCGTCGTAAATCTGCTTACCTCTTAACCCTTTTAAATACAGGTACTTGATGATGGCTCGATACTCCAATTTTTCTATTTTCACAATTTCAGTGGATATATTTTTTCTTTTAATTTATTGCGTAACTCTGGTTTACTTTTTCGACGTCAAACTTTACACTGACACTTCTAATAAGTTATTGCTCGTTGGTATGGTAAAGCAATATTTTGTTTTTGCAGGGAACTGGTCCAGGCTAAGTAGTTATTGATACATCCTCGTATGTCATTGAGCAGAACCATGACTTTGCCTCTTACTCATGGAATATTTCACCGTTGGTGCTAATTTTAAATCGGCTATTTTTTACTCTTAGGGGTTTCATTGAAATAGATCCAATATGTTTACTCTTCCCATTCTCACGTCGGTCGTCTGTTAGGGGAGACAGGAAGTTAAGATTTGGCTGTTATAAATCCAAACTTACTTGGATAATTCAGAAATAATATTATTCAAATATTTTTGAAGCAACAGTAGCCTCAAAAAATCAGCAATATCATTTGGATAAAGTGGTAAAACATTTCAAATTGAATTTGTTGCCTTGAAAAAAATTGGTCAATGATTTTCACAAGATACATCGGATCACCAGAGTCTGCCTTTTGGTCGTAATCAACCACTGAGTGAACTGTCTTGAAATTAGTGAAAACCCTAATAATTATAGATAATGTTTTTTATTATACCTATCTGAAAACACTAAATTTACAAGATTATTTAGCACACTGAAAAAGGGGTTTTCCGTGCGCCCTCACAGAAAAATTTTCTATGCGCTGGTGTCATTATAGCTGCCTATTTACATGTCAAAATTGAATAATGTGATGTTGACAGTTATCTAGAAATCGCAAATTGTTTGAATATTTCCTTACCTTAATAACGCTTGTTTTGTGTCAATATCTGGATATTTGTGTACCATAAATATTTCAATAATTATACATGTTTTTGTTCCTTCATCATCAAAAATAAATGTTTCTTAACAATCTGTGTTTTTCAGGTAGATATAATGAAAAATGTCGTTCATTACTCGTCCATAATTGCTTTTTCCGTGCTTGCACGACTTCCCGTGTTCGGCTTCGGCGCCAACGGGAACATGTCGGGCACGCACGGAAAGAGCCTATTTTTTGAACTCGTAATGAAATATACTATTTCCTACAACTGCTATGAAAAGTAGTGTATTTCTTATAGCTTACTTAATTTCAAAATGATGTATTTCTCATACTGTGATAAATATTTTTTCTCACGGCACTTTGCCCTTGCCTTGCCCACAACCAACAAAAATCGACAAAAACTAGTAGACTAGGTAGTTGGCTGTTGTTCATTTTTAGATAGTTATCAGAATTGTCAGATTACAGAAGTTTTTCAAACTCTTCAGATAATTTTCATTCGTACTTTCATAAAAATCGCAATTTCTATTGAATAGTATTTCAATAAGACATACTTACTCATAATAAATAATATGGATACTGACAATAGTGACGATCTTTATTTATTTATTTAAGATTTTCCTCTTACAAACACAACATTTACATATTACATATAAGAGTTAGTGCTTCAAAACACATAGACTTAGAGCTGAACTAGAAAACTAAACTTAAAAGCTACGCAGAGATACTATAAAATACATTCAATATTGAATACTGCTGATTTTATTTCCTTTGAGTTACAGATGAAAAAGTCAATATTGCACTTTTCTGTAAGTATATTACATTGTCGTAGCGTTTCATTCATAGGGGAACAATCTAAATGATTTGTATAAAAAAAAATTTTGTTATTTATTCTTAAATTAACTTTAGGTACTAATATTTTTATAAAGTTGACTAGGAACGAATCTTTGTATTTTATACTATTGATTATATAATAAATGAATACCACAGCATGGAATGAACGTCTCTGTTCTAATGTAACCATTTGGAAACTGTCTATCATACTCCTATATGAGATCATGTATGGGTACGTATTATGTTGTCGTACATACAACTATCGTAGGAACCTTTTTTGGACTTTTTCAACAAGGTTTATACTCACTTCAGCTTTGGGAGAACATATTATTGAAGCATATTCAAGATGTGGCCTCACTAATGCATTGTAAAGTTTAATGATAGAGTTAACATTTTTAAAGAATTTTGTATTTCTAATAACAAAACCAAGAATTTTATAAGCTTTGTTCACTATGTAGTTCAAGTGGGTGTTAAATTTTAGGTTAGATTGCAAATATACTCCCAGATCCTCACACTCATTTTTCCTAGGAAGATCAGCGCCTTTTATAATATAAGTATTTTTAATGAATTCATGTTTACCAGTAAAAGTTATGACTTCGCATTTATCAATGTTAAGAGTCATTTTATTTTGATCAAACCATGTAGTCATTGAGTTGATATCCTTCTGCAAAAGAAGGCAGTCCATCGATGTAGTAATTGGCCTAAAGACCTTGAAATCATCCGCAAACAAGAGACTTGAGGAATGTTCAATACATTTGGGCAAATTATTTATAAAGAAGTTAAAAAGTAATGGTCCCAAATTGCTGCCCTGTGGCACACCTGAGCTTGCTAAGAAAGGTTCAGAAAAACACTGTCCAATTTTAACTTGTTGATATCGGGAAGTTAAATAAGATTTTATAAACTTCAACGCTTTGCCTGAGAAATTTGATTAACCTAGCTTATCCAGAAGAATGCTGTGGTCAACTTTATCAAAGGCCTTCGCACAGTCTGTTATGATTACATCTAATTGGGTTTTGGCATTCACTGCCTCCGCTGCAGTATCTGTAAGAACACATAGAATTGTTACTGTGGACCTATCGGCCATGAAACCATGCTGTTGACTTACAAAGACATTTTTGAAATTATTTAATATGTCATCATTTAAAATAGATTCAAAAAGTTTGGCTAATGAATTTAAAATACTAATCGGTCTGTAGTTTTCTACCTCCTTTTTATTTTTACTTTTGAACACTGGTGTGATAACAGACTCTTTCAATTTATCTGGGAAAAAACCTTCTTTAAGTGCCAAGTTGAAAATAAAAATCAATGTTTTAATAAAGAAATCGACACATCCCTTGAAGATATAAGCAGGAATATTGCCATTTCCAGTGGCCTTTTTTGGTTTTAGTTTTTTAATTACCTTCCTAATCATTTCTTCAGTTATTAATGAGAAATCAAATTCTCCTAGGTGTTTGTTAATATTGTTAGGCGATGGACTTTCATATACTGACTCGAAATATTGTGCGAATGCATTCGCTATGTCTTTCGGCTCAGCAAATACTTTATTATTATAGTGCATTTCACACGGTATACCTTTTGAGACACTTTCCGATTTAATAAACATCCAAAAGCTGTTAGGATCAAAATTAGCATTATTTTCAATTGTTTCTTGGTACATTTGATATTCCCTTTTAGTTTGAAACTTTATATCTTTCCTAAGTTCCTGATATTCAAGCTGATTTTCTAAGCTTCCTGTACCATGCTTTGTCTTTTTATGCAATCTATTTTTCTTTTTTACTTTTTTTATAAGATCTACTGAAAAATAATTGGGATATTTACTTTTACTTATGACTTTATAAGCGTTTTTTGGTATTGCCTCATCATTGCATAAAAATAGTTTAGTATAAAAAGTATCTAGAGCAATATTAACATTGATAATAATACTCCGCCAGAGATAGATATTGGAAAAAGCTGCGAAAGTAACGTTGGATTTGTTGCAACTTCAAAAAAAAGATTGAATTGGCATACGAAAAAATTATTTATCTGTCAATTTTTTTCAATTTTTGCAGTTGTAGGAAAAGTATAGTGTGAAACATGTGGGGAAAGTACTTTTTCTCACTCGTGTGTTTGCGGCACTCGCCCTTCAGGCTCGTGCCACAAACTTCCACACTCGTGAAGAAAAGTTGAACTTTCCCCACTTGTTGCACAATATACTATTACGCAATGCGTTCATTACCTCATTATTGACGTACTTATGATTCAATGACTCGTCCTCCTGCCACATGTATGCGTCATAGACCAATCATTTTATCATTGATTGGTCTATGACTATCGATAGTATTGCGATCACTCGTGATATTACTCCCAATGTCTCCATACCGCTGATTGCTGCTTCGTTTCTAGAATCTGGATCGTAAAAATGTTTTGTTCAAAATGCATTACGGCATAGATAAGGAGAGCCATTTTTCCCCTAGTGCCTACATTTGCTCAACACTCATATTGTTACGGTTTCACTTAAAAAAGCTGTGAAATTACTACTACGTTTGACAAGATGTTGTCAAGGTTTCTGGTGAAATTTCTGGATAAAAAAGGTGTTAGTAAAGTTGATAATGAATCAACTTCTGTAGCAGATTATATTTTAATTCTCAATTACTCATGGCGCAGTCTGTAGGATACGAACATACGCTCCCGAAAGTAATATCATTTTCAATTCTCGTGAGGATATCCTGATAATTACAAGGGCTCACTATATATATATATATATATATATATAAGTGAAAATAGAGTATTTTTCGTTTTAATTCCGAGAGTTCTAACCTTTGACAGCTGTTTCGTGCTAACGCACTCATCAGAAAGGATTTATGGAGATGTCATAAGTAACTTTCTTATATATGTGTATATATAATATATATATATATATATATATATATATATAGTGAGCCCTTGTAATTATCAGGATATCTTCACGAGAATTGAAAATGATATTACTATTTTCAAACAGAAAGTTAAGAAATGGCTTATGGAAATTGGAAGGGAAAATCTACTGAATATTCTCAATAAGTGATTTCCTCATCATGATTGAAATTATAGATCCACCTGACATCTTCAAAACTTAAAGTATGTATGTGGGCATATGACACCCCAGAAAAAAAAAATAAACAAAAAACTTTAAAAAAAAATATTAAAAGCTACTAATGCTAGTGTAATATATTTTTCTTTCGTTTTATCACCTTGTAAACATGTATATCCATATTCTTAGATTAGTTTATCAATCATTATACTTACATGAACTTGATTATGTTTTACTATATGAGTTTGTGTGTGTGTGTTTGTTGTTACCAAATATTTTAGATTTGTTTTTTTATTTCTTGCGTTTATATTCAAATCCACATGTAAACAAAATTCATGAAATCACCTACAAGCGATAGCTTCCTCGGAACTAAAGCTTCTGTGATATCCTCTGTTTATTCACTTCCTCACAACTTTTACTAATATAAAGCGATGCAGCAAGAAAACACATCGCTTAACTATACCACTCCACTTCGAGATACAATGGACTTCTACCACAGATTTTACTAATATTACTATTGTAAAACTAATTATATTTTAAATGCTAAATTATATCTGTAATTTTGTAATGATTTATATTGTATACCTACCCGTTTTTTGAAGAATAAACATTATTAATATTATATGATATAAATATAATAGGTTTGCGGCATTCAGACAGATTTTTAGAAATCCAGAAAAAAGATTCTCCTTGAGCAGGATTCGAACCCACGACCTCCAGATTGCCGGTTTGGTGCTCTACCAACTGAGCTACCGAGAAGACATGTGTTCCATCTGCAAATCGGGATACCGTTTTTTCCTAGAATTTTGAATATAGCAATCTGGAGGTCGTGGGTTCGAATCCTGCTCGAGGAGAATCTTTTTTCTGGAATTTTAAAAATCTTTCTGAATGCCGCAAACCTATTATATTTATATCATTTATATCACAGACACAAAACTCCCAATTTGGATGCTAGGTGTGAAGGGTAAAAAGGATCATGATGATCATTGAAAGCGAATGAGTTCCCCACTATCTATTAACTTTCCAACACCTACAAACGCCGTAGTTTGTAGGTAATTACCAACATCAAAATTCTAGGAAAAAGCGGTATCCCGATTTGCAGATGGAACACATGTCTTCTCGGTAGCTCAGTTGGTAGAGCACCTAACTGGCAATCTGGACGTCGTGGGTTCGAATCCTGCTCGAGGAGAATCTTTTTTCTGGAATTTAAAAAATCTGTCTGAATGCCGCAAACCTATTATATTCATATCATTTTTATCACAGACACAAAACTCCCAATTTATTATTATTATATTATTATTATTATTATATGGAATTATGTAGCACTCATTATTTTCGAATTTGGATTTTAGATATTTTTCGAAGTTGAATTAGGAAGAATGGAACTAATAACCTGGAAATTAATCATTTCAGCTTGTTACGCCATCAAATAAAAATACGGATATGTTGAAATTTAAATAACTTGCCAATGTTTATTATACTACACATATCACATGTCAAGTTTTACATTAGATCAAATTGTATTTACTACATATCTCGGTACTTTAGATACTTATGCAATGTACAAACATTCTGTTTTCCTAATTTTTGAGTTATTATTTGAAACTTTGGTAATTTGACCTCTGAAAACTAAACTGAACTGATAGATTTTTGATAAAAAATTACCTGCTTTTTTTCATGGATAGCACTTGATATTGTATTGACTCTTTGTCATAATACACAGGGTACTATGAAAAAATTAAAAAGTTATGCGAAATAAATCTATTCTTGGAATGTGCAAGTATTCAATCTTTTTTTTTGTAATATGGTACTGTATTAAAAAAAATAATGTATCTTTATTCCTGTGCTAATTCCACATATTTGCCCAGAATATGTAACCTTTAAACTTTGAAAAAAATCTTAATCATTAGAAAACAGTCAATTTCATGAATATTCTCACCTGAAACAGATCGATGAAAAATAACAAATTCGGAAATACAAAACATACAGAGGATTACTTTTGAAGACGCGAGTATTTTGTTCACCATGTATACACGAAGCAACTTCGAAATACTTTTTCAAAGGGAGCTCGAACTCTGACACACTAATTGGCTACCCTGTATATTTTCCCATTTATATCTGAAAATCTTGTGAAAAATTTCACACATATTTTTCAACCTCGTAGGAAAAATTTCAGTGAATTTTAATTTATTTGATCTTGCTAAATAAATAGAAATATTCATTTATATAGTTTTTGTTTTTTTTTTCAGCCTGGAGGTCGGCCAGAGGCGGACTTCACACTGGATTTGCCCAGATCAGAACATCTGCTAAAACGAATGAAGGAAGACAAGAAATGGAGATGTCGATGCCGCCTGCTCACTTCCTTCCTTGGTCTCATCTTCTTCTTGCTGTCCGTCATGGCTGTCAGTTTGATCCTTACGCGGGGAAAGAGGATGTTCGGATCTATGGTTTAGGGTATCTATATCGGGTGTCCCAAATTATATGTGACAGGTATTATACGGTTTGATGGAAGAAATAAACAAAAATGTTTCCCACAAAAGATTCAAGAGTTCATGAGACCTACATTTTGATATGACTTTCAGATACACAGGGTGTTTGGTCTACAGGCAAAAATATAAAATAGTAGACTACGAATAAAACAAGATGGAACATTTTTCAAACTGCAAGAAATATTGCTGTTTATTTTTGGATGAAACAGTTATAGAACCTGGAGAACAGTACTGTGTAGCATCTTGCTCAAATATGGAAAGGGAAACTTTAGTTTGATAGTGGAGTTTCAGGTTTGAAGTTTCATATCTCATCATTTTACATGAGATAAAATGAATCTTTTGCAAGACACTTATATGTTCATATATTGGATTCAATGTAGTTTAAATACATATATAGGCCCTTTCACTCAAGCTTTGTGGAAATATTTAGGTCTGAAGACAAAAAATAAACGAATCTTGAATGATGAGCCTGAAAAAATTCATTTCAAGGCAGATGTGTAACATTTTTTCAAAAAATTCATTCTTATTAATCGATAACAAAATATTTATTACTCCTAATTATTTCGTCAAAAACATTGATTTACCAAGTGATGACTATGAAAACCGTTAAAGTTTAGCTGATATTCAAGAAAATTATAGCATAAAATTAATTCCCAGTTCAACAAGTGATATTTTTTTAATCTAAATCATTTCAATGAAATGAAAGTATTTTAAGTGACGCATATTCCTCTTTGATGAAAACACTGGCATACCAAAACAGACAGTGAATGAAAAGAAATGTTGTCTTCCCGAAATGAAACTTCAGCAATCAGCAACTTTAATTGTCAGGAATGTATAGTAGTATTATTGAATTTTTGCATGATGTATCGTGTATGTGTAAAAAATATCGAATTTGGGAAAAGGAGGATACTGAAAACTGATTCAGACCAGGGTTATTCTATCCACACAGGCCGTTTTGAATTAACAAGAATATTTTTACTCAAATCTCAGTTTTCGAGAACCAGATCAGATAATGTATACACTCAAATGCCAAATCGATACCCAATGCTCTTCTGGCTCGAAATCTCTTGAAAATTTTAAATGGGATGCATTACATAAAAACAGAATTGGAAAGAAATTGTTACATAACTATTTATGAACAAAACTCAATAAGGTTTGATGATTAACTCCATGAGATTTAAACATATGGTCTCAAAAAAATAATTTTTAAGTTACCAATCGGATGGAACTAATTTGATACATTTTAGGAAATAATTCACATAATTGTCTGTATTAGTAATTGTTCAAGATATATTCTGAGAAGGATATATCGAAATTTGAATGGCAAAAAATGCCAGAGAACACTTTTCACTCAAAATTAATAAACAACACCTAGAGAAAACCAGAAACAAAATCACCTGGTATACCTATCCAAAACAAACTGTTTTTGACTTGTTTATTTTGATAAAATAGTAATTTACGACTGGGCTCAATGCCAAAAGTCCCAGTCTTCACCTTTGAAGTAGGGTTCGGTACTTGGTCCGTATTGCGGATTTGGGGTTTTTTGGGTTGCTCACACTGCTGGTAGTACTTGGTTGGTAATACTGTTTGCTCGTTTGAAATATTGTCATCCTTCAAAATTGAACTTGCCCTGTCTCTCAGGTTGAAATCTCTGTCTGCAGACGCACCATGTGTGCCGGAGAAAATATAAATTTTTTTTTAAATATTGTAATGTTGCAAATAACTAATAAGAATTTTTATCGATGTGTCCAAGTCTAAGTGACTATGAAGATATTAATGTTTTTTGTTGTGCACGTTGACTTTGACTAAGCCCAGTGATTTGACTGCATCCTCAAGAATTTTACCAGTTTTTCTTCAACTAGTCAGTCAAGACTACCTCCCCACTTATATATATATATATATATATATATATATATATATATATATATATTGAAATTCGAACAGAAGATAGGTACCAACAAAAACATTCTAATTCATATTTATATTAATATTTGTATTAAAATTCGAGCACTTCCCGGCCTGGTCCGGGAAGTACGTACTTTTCGGACTAGGCCGAAAAAAACTGTTTGTGAATGTAACTGATGCGTTGTCACAGTCTCTCACGAAACAAAATGAACTAGATTTGAGGAACTTATAACTTAGGAGAAATGAATAAATCCACCAAGATAACCACACCACTACCTCAATGAAAAAATGTTTAAATAATTTTTATCATTTCGAATAGGGGTTTATTTCAATAACAGAACGAAAAAAGTATTGAAATCAAAAGGGGCAAATGAAACTAGTTAGAGTAAGGGGATTAGGAACAAGATAGAAAGCGATAGAAAAAGAAATGAAATTTGTCAAAATTTTAAATAAATTTTATGTGTTTTTATTTTTGCATACAGTGGGAATGCTCGTCAATTTGGTATGGCCAATCAGATACTGCAAGTGTATCTTATATATTTATTCTCCACAAGCTCTCGAGATAATTTTCCGCAATGGAAAAGTAACGCTTATTACGAGTATGAAAATGAACTTAGCCAAGGAGGCCAGCAATACATCCTTTCACAAATGATGTTTTCCCAAAGCCGTGGGGTAACATAAATGATACGATCATCGGTCGCTGGAAAGTCTCTTTCATTACTAGTTGGAAGTGAAAAATCATTGTTTTTTCGAAAACGAGTCGAATTGATCATTGAGAAAACTGCAAATGTTTTCTGTTAGTTATTACAAAAAAGTAACTTCATTTTTATCATAGGGTTTTTCCATTTCCAGAGATGTTTAGTTCAATTTTCAATTAAGAACGTTTCCCTTTCCAGCATAGGGCGTGTTGTACAAGACAAGTTCATCATCAATTTAGCTAAGCTCACTTCAGTTGATAGAGATCATCTAATGAAATTTCTACTTCCTTAGCAACTGAACTCAGTTTAGTTGAGCTGATGGTGTACTGGTTTTGTACAACCTGCTCTAGAAGTTTTAGTTTCCAAAGTTCATGTAAGTAAGGCTCTGTTGAAAAATTCTCCTTCACAGATATTATGCTTGCATATGTTTTGATCACCAATATTTAATTTCCTTCATCCTTTTTACGGAACGCCACTGATGACGTAGACATAAAAATATTATGAACTGTCAATACTATTGTTCGACCGTTGTCACATCAACGTTATAGATATACTTTCTATTCTTGTTTGACTGAGAAGATTCGCAGTTTAGAAATTATTTGGTTTTACCTCAAATTTTGAGACAAACTAAAACACACTTTTTTGGTGTCCTGTCAAAGAGTGCCTTGACTCTGATATACCATCTAATGTCAAATTGCATACAGAAGCAATTACTTGGAGGAAACGATAAAGGTAAACTGGAGTTTTTTTTTACAGAGACCTCAGTTATAACTTTTTTGCAAAGAATCACATTTCAACCATTTATACAACATTTTTTACTATGGCATGAATAAGAATAAGCTACTTGATGAATAAGTGCAATGCAATGAAATTCACGCACAAGTTAGCCACATTTTTTAGAACCAACTTCAATATCATATTCAACTGATGTGTATCTCTCGAGAAAACGCCCAATATCAGTCAATTCGATGAAAAATGCAGACAGGGTTAGTTTCTGAGTCATCAAGTGTTTTCAAAACTTTACATTTTAAGTATAAGTGCAATAGCTCAACGACGCGTCTAAACCAGCTTTGAAAAACTATACTTGGAAGGATATTCCAAATTCAACGTAGAATCTGAGAATGTGGTAGTAAACAGTGCGTTCTATTTTGAAAAATAATATTTTGATCTGTCTACACTAAACTCACTGATTATTCAAAAATGATATCTAAATGTTATTTTCAAAAACTCCTGAATCTTTTGTAGGAAACAATTTTGTCTATCTCCTCCAACAAACCAGACATTGCCTGTCACATAAAATGTGTGTCACCCTGTATGGTGAATGAACAAAAAATTCTGCTACAGTGCATACTGATAGCTCGTCAACGACAACTTGTCCTTAGACAATATTTGGCAGTATTACGATAAGAAAGTTCGTCACTGTTTTTAACAGCAAAAGGCACTGTAGCTTCGATGTATTTTTGAAAATGTCATTCCTCATCTTACCGAAGTCAGCCATTGTAATTGCTCATACCTAGTTTTAGTGGTGCCAAAAAGTTACCAGATTTTTGTCAGTATTGGTTCCATGACGAACCTAATAGTTGTGATAAAACTGATAGTGTCATCTTAGTTTTAGGGTAGTTTTGTGATGTCATTTAACTATTTATGATATTTATGTTTCGGAATCGTGGGCAATATTCCAGCAATTATGAACAGTGTTCTACGCAATAAGTGCAATAGGATAATTCGAGTAGCTAGTAATAGTCAATGCGTACCATTGGAAAAAAAAATGTGTAGTCAACGAAAATTATGATTATGGTGTCATTCGATTGTTATGCCATGTAGAAAGTTTAAGGAAAGGTCCCAAAAGGAGCCAAGAAAAATAGCAAAACTTATAAACAATTGAGTGAAAAAAAGTGTGTCTTTTGTTTTTTGAATACCTCGAAAAGTATAAAGATTTTAGAAATATTGAAAAAGATCTGAAAAGATCAGCAAATTTTCTGAAAAAAGTTCGAACTCCCGAAACTGTGCCTCCAATTTTAACATAAAAACTCCGATAATTATTGAACTAAGACCCTAGGATTTTTTTTCACTCAGTGAAGTTATTCTTAAAAGGCTAACAAATAAATAACGGATGCAAAAAATGTAATAATTTTTTTAAATTTTGCACCACAATTGTTTAAAACATTATTATAAAAAATGTATTGTTCATGAGCAATTCAATTTTTGTGTTATATATTTATTGATGAAAATTATAATTTTCGAAGAAAAAATGATTCTCTCCAGTTTTCATAATTAATAATACACAACATTTACCTTGCTCTTAATTTTATTATGTAGCACAGCAACAATTTTTCACATATAATTATACAACATTTTTTCATCTCCATAATTACTAAATAGCTGATGATGGATCTATGTAGGTCCGAAACATATACTACTATGTGACTATCAACTGACTGACAGCCTTTTTACCTTCCTACTGCACCGGATGGTGATATTAAATTGTGGAGACGACTTTGTGTTTTACTGATTTGTTTATTACCATTTGCATGACGAGTTGAAGGAACTTGTTCACGCGTACATTCTACTATTGGCGAAGATTTTTCACAAATAGTGAAACGTGAGAATGTGGAGATCGAAATGAATGTAACATTATATGCAGGGTGATGACCAATGACGGTCCATCCAATTCCATCTACCATTTAGGAACTAACTGAATGTACTACACATTAAATACAACTTACAACTCAGGCATGAGCCAGATAAAATTCTTAATGCTTTGATAGTTTTACTCGCACAATCGTGTATGAGGCCCCGGTACGGGACATCACTAATCACTGGGACAGCCTTAACCGAATCCACCTCCCCAGTAGCAGCGCTACGGTCCTCGTACAACAAGAAATCCCTATCGGCTATCGGGTGTGTTTTGATTCTGTCGTTGACGAAAAATAAATGTCGCTGCCCTGATTAAAATTCTCATATCAGTAGGAGGAGCATTATATCAATCATTTTCACTTTTCCCAGATAGTTCGTTTTCCATTCTGACAAAGCTTGAACCAACAAAATTCACTCAACTATCTGTACCTGACATTATTAAATTCGTATATCTAATGTGATTGTTATCTATAATCTTCACCCTCTTTTACATTTATTTTGATCTCCACATTCTCACGTTTCACTATTTGTGAAAAATCTTGGAATGTACGCGTGAAATAGTTCCTTCAACTCGTCATGCAAATGGTAATAAGTTTCTCAATTAATAACTATGAAACTACTCATAGTAGGAAACTACAGTTTTGGCACAGTGTTGAGGAGAGAATGATGAATATATTAAATGATAATGAAGGAATTTCACCGAGTTAATCGTGAATTACAGGGTGATTTCTGGAACGTTGATATTTTGTCATTTTTATCTTCGAAAATTTTTATGACAACCCTATATATCCCAACGAAATCTTTTCACCAACTTTTCGAATCACCCTGTATGAAATGTATGAATTTTGAATAATGATGGAATAAGAATAGTATGTTGCATGCCAAAATAATTTTATCATTATTACATCGAATTTTTAGAAATTACTAAAATGTTTTTATTTTTCATTCTGTACATGATGATATAATCTGTACCATCTGAATGATATTTAGTAACATGAACGTACGTTGATGATAAGAGCGAAAAAAATAATGCAGTTGGCAAATTTCAAATCCCTGGACAATAATGAAACAAAAATTACTGATTTTTAATTTGAACGCCCAGTATTTCAAAATCTATCCATCAACGAACTTTGCGACTCTGCTCCTTCAATAAGTTCATCAAATACTACAATATACTAAAAATTCAGACAATTTCGCCGAGAAACATTTTACCTATCAAAGGTGTGGGGTCCTTTGAAGATCTTCTTAGATTTTTATTTTAACATTTTGAAAATCTTTAATATTTTTCGAGATATTCAACAAAAAACAAATCGCCACTTTTTTTTTCACTTCATTGTTTATAACTTTTGCAATTTTTTCTGCCTCTTTCGGGACCTTTTCTTACATTACATTATGAATCGAATGACACCATTATCATAATTTTCGGTGACTGTACAATTTTATTTTAAACATCACATATTGACTAGACTATAAGAGAATTTGTGTACTTAGTTATTCAAAAAACAATTTGATGGTCATGTGAAGATATTCTATGATCTAGCAGTTTCAAACATCTTTAATTACTCACCCGGTAGGTCATTCTACAAGAAAACTACATTCAGGCGAAAAAATGGATCTGTGTTTGGTACATAATTTTGACAAGTTACAAGAGAATCATATGATTAGGAGAGCCACTAGAGGGCTGCAAAGTTGAATTATTCAAATTATGGTATTTTTTGTGACATTGCGATACATTTTTATGGCAAAACTCTTGTATAAAATCAAGAGTGAGTAATATTCACACTCAATGGTTCAGGTAATTATAAGTAGTGAAGGGGGTAAAATAACTAAATAAGGACAAAATCGAATTGCTCAAATCAATAACAATAAGTTACGTAGTGTAATATAACATGAATAAGAATGTTACAAACTATTAACTCATTCCCAGAGATTCCGAATTATATCGCTGATAATTAGCAATTCGGAAAGTATTGAAGAAATTTCATGGAACTGTCCTTTCTGGAAAAAAATGCATTTGTTCTCGAACTTGGAAAGATTTGGAAGTCATTATCCGTTATTGTACAGGGTGTCTAACATCGAAAAAAATATTTGGAAAGAGTAAAACTTGAAAACTCACTCTTTGAATGTTTAACTATAAACGTCAAAAAAAATTCCAGTGTCATTTCATGCTCCTTACACCAAGGAGGTGACAAACATTTCCGTGAATTTTATTAGTTGCTATGGTGATGATAAAAAATACAGGTCTTCAATTTGTCGAAAATGTTAGGTGTGGAATATTCAATAATATTCAGTAGACGTAGTATTTTGTGCTCATAACTTAGCGCGAGAGTTGGGTTGGAAAAAAAATCAAATTGTCTGCCTTTGGAATATTACAGGCCTTGATGTCTGCCTCATCGATTGTCTTGGTTTTTATAAGAAATCTAAACTTCAGTTCAAGAGGCAGACATGTGCGCATAATGAAGCACATCTTTCTTTTTTACAGTTTTGAAGCGCTGTCAATAGACAACGCAGAGGCAACATGCTGGCAGACCATTTCAACATGTCCTCTCATTATTTTAAATCGAACAATTGAGGTCTGCCAAGTTTGCACTTTATAAACAGTTTTTTAAATCATAGAAATAACTCAAAAAATTAAATTATACTACAGTCAGAGCCTCGGATGTCTGCCTCTTCGATTTTCTGTGTATACAGGGTGATTGTGACCATCAGCCCCAGAGGCAGACATGTGCGCATAATACAGGACACTTTTTTTTTGTAAACATCTTTGAAACGTTGTCGATTGACAACGCTGCGCCACCATGGTGGCAGACGCGGTCCTTGATGTTCCTGAAGTTATAATTATCGCTATTAATAACGTCTTCCGCGTGTGCCAATTATATATAAATTTTGCTCGCTACTTCCCTGACTATAATATCTCATACGTAACACATGATGGCAATAAATGGAATATCTACCAACACACAGCCTCCTTCGATGAAATGGTAGTAATATCAAGCGGTGATCAGTCAGTTTGAAATATATATAATCCTTATATTTCAAGTAAGAATATAGTGGTGGTTGACAGCTTTTGAAATACCTTCAACATACCTCTGAATTGAGTGTACTTTATTTCCTAACGAATATTATGAATTTATGAATGCGGCCTCTGTATAAAGAATAAAAGTCAGCTAGGTACATGGAGTTATCAAAATCTGCAGTTCTGGAGATGATCACGGGTTTTCAAGTTGGTTGATTTAATTTCAAATGTTTTTTTTTTCTTCGTTGTTATGTAACTTTTTTGTATCGCATGTTTATGCATACGAGTGTTTTCCTCCATTACTCAACAGTTTCCAATCTTGGCAATTTT
Organism: Chrysolina oricalcia; assembly: GCA_944452925.2. Taxonomy (NCBI): domain Eukaryota; kingdom Metazoa; phylum Arthropoda; class Insecta; order Coleoptera; family Chrysomelidae; genus Chrysolina; species Chrysolina oricalcia. The sequence goes on along the minus strand of OX101818.2, from coordinate 11,315,175 downwards.
GAGAATGAATGCATATATTTCCAGAATGAGCAGTTTCACGTCCTTTGAGTTACTGCAATGACTTTTCGATGTTTTAATTATTAGCGATATACTACGAAAATTTCATTGATTTGAGTGCTTTGATACCTCATTTCATCAGTCCCTCCCCTTCACTACTTGTGATTATTTGAACTACTGAGTATTGGTGTTTACTGTATATTTGAATATTACTGGCCATTGATTTGACTGAATTTCTACTTCAAAAATTTATAGCGATTAAATAAATCATGATTTTTCTTTGGAAAAAACCACAACAATGCATCTTGAATTATTCAACTTTGCTGCCCTCTAGTGACACTTTTAATAATCCCCTTGTAAATTGAATAGGGTCGTCGATCGAACAAAACATGAAGAATTCATCAGATTTTGTTAAAAGCCATTTGCATAAAAGTTTTGTGACCTGCCATTTATAATTGACCTACTACGTAAGTAGAATGAATTTGAAAACACCATTGTTTTATATGTGCAATTACGAGTGTCTTCATATGACTCTACCTGTTATCGAATCTTTTCATAATTGCTGAGTAAATATTAGGTATGTAAATAATTGTAATCTATGATTAGTACTTTATGTAATATGATTTATCTCGTAGTGAATCGTGGAATATGTAAACATTCTTGTACATACCCATTTTTTCATCATTAATTTTGTTTGATTGAATTAAATTATATAATAATATATTGTTGTTTTACTCATACACGTGAGTGGAGATGTTCGCGTATGTTTGGTTTGATTTAGGAAGTCTATCGAGAATTAAAAGTGCATCGTTATCACAATAGAAAGGTTTAAAAGCTACCTTAAATGATTATCTCATAATAGACCGGGAGATGGTGACACAAAATAATAGGTCATTTGTACCAGTATGACGGTTCTTCAGGTGTCTAATTACGGAATGACAAAAAAGAAAATGATGGTCATAGAGCTGGTATCGGTCCACCAACCGCATGCTCCACCTCGCCTATAATTCCGGGGCCGAGAGGGCCTGTCTTTCAACCTAACAGCCAACCCCCAGAGAAGGCTCAGTGCGGATTTAGTTACGTCAAATCAACACGCTTGAGCAGACTTGAGCTACCAGTTCACTTTCACCACTGGTGGGGCCGTATGCTTTAGCATACTACTGGCTCTGCAGTGTGAGAACCCAAGCAATTATTCGTCGTTGCTCACCCACCGAGATGGTCAGGGTAGCGATCTCAACCCTAAGACCGGTACCCCGGCCAACTCCACCGTTGTACGGTATTGTTTTCGCTATCTAGCCAAATCCTGCCCCCCAGAAGCCAACGCCTTATGGAAGGGGCACCAAGTTTCCTTGATGGGGCTTCCACGACCCCATAGGTACTCATGATAGTCAGATTCTCCCGACAATGTGTAATGAGTAAACGTCCGCAGTCGTTTTCACACATACTGCTCACTCATGTCAGGGTGGAACCGTCCAGTCTTCGTTTGATGGGTAACCGTTCGAGGCAAGCCTCTACCATGTTAACGGACGAGGACCCAATGCTTTCAACCAGACATTAGTCTAGAATCACCTAGAGCGACCCCCACCCGGTAGCCGGAGGCACATGGTGGACCCCCAACCCAAACCATGTGTACCACGATTGAATTTTGGTATGGCGGTAGGCCTTACCGCCACCCGTGATCCACTACGCCTCGACACCGCTCACGGCACCTACCTTTCGGTCTATCCGCGTCGCGACTGCGGACGCAGTGGAGATTTGGATACGCCAGATCAGCGCGCTTCGTCCTGTGCAGTCCGGAGACAACACAGGTCGAGCTACCATTTGCGTATTACCAATGGAGAGGCCGTATACTGAAGTATACTACTGGCTCTGCAGTGTCAGTGCCCGAGCAAATTCAGCGTTGCTCACCCGCCGAGGGGGGCGTTGCTTCCCACCCCAACCCTAAGGGTGAGAGCATTGGCCACCTCCACCGAATTACGGTATTGTTTTCCATTGTCCTATCCAACGAAACCCCCGCCCCCTAGACGCCAACACCTTATGGAAGGGCATCAAGTTGCCCTGACGGGGTTCCCCTTTCCCCTAGGTATCCATGTTAGATTCCTCCGACAACGTTGATGGGTCACCGTCTGCAGTCGTTTTCACCCATACTGCATACCCATGTCAGACTGGATTCCTCCAGCCTACGTTCGATGGGTAACCGTTCGTGACTTTTCAGCCGCTACCATGTTGACTGGACGAGGACCCACGGCTTTCAACCAACGGTGTTTGGAATCACCGTGGGCACTCCTCGCCCGACGCCGAGGGCACATGGTGGACCCCCGGCCCAAACCACGTGTACCAGGCTAACTGTTGCGCAGCCATTCATCGTCGAGTAGCCATTCACGGAAATCACCTTGCCATATGTTTCCGACGGTTCACAAAGGCCGCCATACTTTTTTCAACAGTCCTCTGTATAATCATAAATAGAAAGTCTGATCATGCCATACCTGTGGGAGGTGGCGAATATGTACAATATTTTTTTCAAAATTCCTAATTCGAACGATTTGTACCAGTGTGGCACTAATTTTTCCTGTAAGTTTGAGATTAAACAAATATAAATAGAAAATTTCAAACACCTAGGTGGCGGCAATCTTGTTTTATGACCATTAAGTTATGTAAATCTTTCGGAATAAACTGCATTAATATTGTTATTGCATATAATTTTATCACATGTACAGTTCGACAAGCGTAAGGATGCCTCTGAGATGCGCCAACGATAGAAAGCGTGAGTAGATGTGCGACAAAGATCGACTACTGTTTAATAAGGCAGAGCGATTGAGCTCCTGCCCCACTCCAGAGTTTTGTCTACTGCGCAACCAATTTTCGGAGGCATCCTTACGCTTGTAGATCAGTACCCGTCACGATATAACAGGAGGGCTATTTCGATAAATGGTTTCAAGATTGTTAGTCTGAAAAATTTGAAATACCATACTGTTACAATTCATTCCAATTTTTTTTCATAACTTGCTCGCGTGTAACGGACTGCCACCCCATAGTTACAATATGGGATTTTTTAGGTAGAATTTCATCCAAACGAACTGAATACGATGATGCCATACTGTACGAAATGATTTTATGTCTTGTACTTCGAAAAGGTGTCGAAGAACCAAGTTTTTCAAGTTTGGCGATATTCTTTCCCTCTACTAGAAGTATGGCACATATAATAATGGTCACATTGTATCATATAATTTCCAAAAATTCAAATGCCATACTGGTACAAATCGTCAAAATTTTATATTTTCAACATCTTGGCATCTTAACAGTCGTCCGCCGTATGGTTACAATCTGGAATATTTTTTTTGGTAGAATTACATCCAAACGAACGGCATTAGTTACAAACATGAATATTCGACGTCATTTTAATGCAGGTTCCTTCAAAAAACCCTGATTTTAATGCTGTCCCATTGTTTCAATCAAGTTACGACATGACTTGGAGGCCAGATCACTGAAGTTACGACATGACTTGGATGCGAGCTCACTATCGCCATCTACATGTCGCATCCATTTTGATCCAATTATAATCCCATAAGGTTGACCAACTATCTTCTATCATTGTTTATATAGAAGTAAAATAGTCAATGCCTGTGTAATTGGTGTTGGACGCAAACGCGAGTGACATCTAGCGTGATTAATTACAAACATGAATATTTGACGTCATTTTAATGCAGGTTCCTTCAAAAAACCCCGATTTTAATAGACGAGGAAAGTGTGACGTCACAAATGTCATTCTTGTCAAAAACTGATTCCAAACAAATAATTTTAGGTGACTTTCTCTGTTGATGATTTGTTGCTTTGATTATTAGTTTGTGTTTGGTTGTTTAGATTTTGTTTTCTCAAGCGAAAGAAGTTGAAAAATCTTTACGGAAACAATCGGACAAGCTGATTTAAATTTGACGGATGTTTGTTTGGAATCAGTTTTTGACAAGAATGACATTTGTGACGTCATCACTTTCCTCGTCTATGGCTGTCCCATTGTTTCAATCAAGTTACGACATGACTAAGAGGCCAGATCACTGAAGTTACGACATGACTTGGATGCGAGCTCACTATCGCCATTTACATGTCGCATCCATTTTGATCCAATTATAATCCCATAAGGTTGACTAACTATCTTCTATATAAACAATGCTTCTATATAAACAATGTTTTTACTCAACGTGCAAACTATCTGAGACTGTTCAGCCATCTGCTGGTGAGTAGCAGAATCATTAGAGGAAGAGAAATCTACAAATGAAGAGAGGAATCTGTAATATAGAATCTTTTGACATCGTACACAAGACGTCTGTAGTAGTAACAACAACGGCCATGTGTTTACTTCTTGTGGTATACTGAAAATGGTCAGGTGGGAAATCCAATGATCCTTATTCCTGATTCTGAGAAGAAACACTCATGTGAATGGTAAAGCTATATGAGTTATTTTCCGAAAATGCCTTTTTTCAGCACTATGTATTTTTAGAAACAATTTAGTTATATACTCAAGCCCTCATACTACTCATAGCAATTTTCAACTGTTTTCTCATTATTACGAACTGTCTGAAATATTTTGAGATTGCACCTTAAAACTGCATATTTTCGAAAGTTTCAACATTGAATCTCTCAAACTTCTGAGTTACAATATAGGATGACCTTCGAAGTACGATTGTCAATTCTATCAGAAGTTATATAGTATGTTCAAAAATCTCCTGTCATCCGGAGGTTTATTGAAAACCCTGAAAGTTTTTTTTTTATTTATTGAATATAATAAGGCAAAACTTAAGAAAACGGTAACCTCACCGATTTTTATGAAACTTTCACAGATGAGTCAAAATACAATAAAAACACGATAGCAAACGAAATTTTGATGCGGAAATTATAACTTTGGCAGATGTGACCTTCTCAAGTACCAAAAAAGTAGTAGATATGGAATTACACTCGAAGAACGTTAAATGACTACAATTTTCCTCTTTTTCTCAGCAACACACTAATTACACCTTTAGTCACTATTTTTCTCCCAAATAACAATGAAAAATTCAAAAGAGGCACAACTATTTTTATTATGAATTTTTCTATACACACAAACGTCAAACTTTAATCATGAAACATCGTAGGTGGTTGAGATAATAATATCTATGCTTGAGTACATATGCAGCGTTGCCAAATGACATCATGGTCAACATTTCTTCACGATCCGTTGTATTGTTATTGCAAGAAAATATGTATACAAATCACTGCAAAATATAAACAAATTTATATTCAAACATTCATTCACCGATTTTGCGCATGCCCGCTTCCATTTTCAACTAAGAAAATTAATTCTTAGTTGAAAAGATGAAAGATAACTATCCTCTTAGTTGCTAATTCTTAATTTAATTGACAGCTGAAAGTATATAAAACACTGATGGGGTTTCCTTGTATTTATCTTTCTTAATTCTTAGTTGGTAATTTAATTCTTAGTTTAGTTGAGTGTATAAATCCACCATAACTCACACATGATTTTTGACATGATAAAAACATCACAGCAAAGGAAATTTTTGTGCGGAATCGTAACATATCTGAACAGAAACATAAATACGCATGCGCTGATTTGCCAACTGTCAACCGAGTGATAGATCAAGAGAATGGACAATGAAAATGCGCATGCGCTGTTTTGCCTAGTGCAATACCCTTGCAATTTTAATATGAAATCGCAACACATTTAGGCTTCCTATATGAAGAAAAAGAAAAAGGTAATGTGTATGCGCTAGACCTACATTTCGCAACAGACTTGGGCTTTCTTCTTGAAGATCAAGAGAAAAAAATGCGCTTGCACTTGGCCTTCGAATAGCTTACATGTTGCGGATGAAAAAGATTTTACTTGATTTGGAAACTAGAATGTGATTTTTTCATTTCACAAAAACGGCCCTTTTCAGGGCTACCACTTCATCAAAAAAATTCGAATAGATTCACTTCACAGCATTCAAATTTTTGTTAGTCTCATTTAGGTACTAATTATGGATTTTTACAATATAATTTTCGACTACAAAAGCGTCAAAACTCATAGAAAAGAAATTTTCTAATATTTTCGACAAAATAGTAATTGGCACTTAATTTGCTGGAATTAGAGAAAATTTTACGACATCGCATTTTATTCTTTCTTGTCAATGTTTGACATTTGAAAATATTATTTTAGTCAGACTTCAATGATTTTTAAAGTAAAATCACTAATGATTTAAGAGTATTCTGTATATTTTGGGTGTGCCAATTGATTTTGTATTGCTTGAAATTATATTTTCTGTTTTCCAATATGCGTTGCAGATTAAAATGTAGGTCAAAAGTTTGATCAAAGTGCATGTGTTTCTGCACTTTTACGTACCACCATTCAGCATTTATTGAGAAAATAAATGTCTTCCAGGTATTTCCGCGCAAAAAAATTGGTTTTTTATCGTTTTATATGTACTCTGAATCATCAGTAGAAATTTCATCAAAATCTGAGAGGTTACCGTTTTATTCACTTTTTCCAATAATAATCCAAGTATAATTAAGTAAGTAACGGCTGCGTAATCATTAAGGAATCCTTGGTTCGTGTCAAATTAAGTTTCAACTAGTGACTGTAGATGTCATGAATAACTTCCTGTTATATTCTGTCTTGCCTCACGGTATTAATTCTTGAGTGGATTCGTTTTGATTTCGAGAGCTCCATAAATCCTTTCTGATGAGTGCGTTAGCACGAAACAGCTGTCAAAGGTTAGAACTCTCGGAATTAAAACGAAATATACTCTATTTTCACTTATATATATATATATATATATATATATATAAAATAACGGCATAATAGGCGGAGTTAAGCTTACAAAGTTGAAAAATATTGATAAAAATAAATTATAGTGAGTTGTTCATATTAGCTGCTCTTTTTGAATTTTACCATCAATATTGTTGTTTCTGCTTGAAGCAAATGTAATCTAAGCAAGATCAAGGACGTACTGACTCTATCTATAACAAACCCATGGGCACTGCAACCCCGAATATCAGAAAAACAAACGAAATGAATACAATAAATAATATACAGCTAAGAAAAAGAATGAACCAACTTTAAAGAAAATGGTCTCCACCTTTGGAAATACTGAAAACGATTCAAAAGATAACCCCTTTTATAAAAAAAGGAGGTCTCTATCCATGGTAAGCCTGGATGTTCTGCAAATCAACGGAAATTTGCAGACAAGGAAAGTAGATCACTGTTTCTGAAAAATGTGGTGTAGTACACCCATTACAAAACTGAAGACTCCGCAACTTTTCCGAAACTTGCAGACATTATTCGGCACGGGGGTTAAGTTCGAAAAATGAGGCCTCCACCCAATGCAATTCTGAGGGAGCTGCAAATTTCCTAAAATTTTCAGACAGGACACAGCAACGAAGTCTCCGAGGTCTCCACCCAACAAAAACCAGAGGCACTACAACTCTCAACAAATTCACAGACTCGGCAGAGGCCACAGAATTCGATTAATGAGGTCACCGAGGTCTCCAGCCAACAAAAGAGCGAAGACACTACAAATTCAACCAAATTCGTAACATGACTCAGCAGAGGCCCACAGTGTTCGAAAAACGAGGTCCCCGAGGTGTCCACCCAACAAAATTATGGATGCACTGTGAATTCCACCAAATTCACAGACAGGACTCAACTGATCTCGAAAAATTATTTCCCCGAGGTTTCCACCCAACAAAAAAACTAGAGGCTCTGTTAGTTTCACTGAATTAACTGACAATAAGGCTCAGTAGAGGTGGCTAATCAACAGTAATGAGGACCGCGAAGTCTATATACATTCACAAAAAAAGACGGGGATACTGTAAAACTGAAATATTTTGTAAACCGCAGAACAATAAGCCTATGCGAAGAGATAAGTTAAGAAAAGAAAAGAAAAGAAAAGAAAAGAAAAGAAAAGAAAAGAAAAGAAAAGAAAAGAAAAGAAAAGAAAAGAAAAGAAAAGAAAAGAAAAGAAAAGAAAAGAAAAGAAAAGAAAAGAAAAGAAAAGAAAAGAAAAGAAAAGAAAAGAAAAGAAAAGAAAAGAAAAGAAAAGAAAAGAAAAGAAAAGAAAAGAAAAGAAAAGAAAAGAAAAGAAAAGAAAAGAAAAGAAAAGAAAAGAAAAGAAAAGAAAAGAAAAGAAAAGAAAAGAAAAGAAAAGAAAAGAAAAGAAAAGAAAAGAAAAGAAAAGAAAAGAAAAGAAAAGAAAAGAAAAGAAAAGAAAAGAAAAGAAAAGAAAAGAAAAGAAAAGAAAAGAAAAGAAAAGAAAAGAAAAGAAAAGAAAAGAAAAGAAAAGAAAAGAAAAGAAAAGAAAAGAAAAGAAAAGAAAAGAAAAGAAAAGAAAAGAAAAGAAAAGAAAAGAAAAGAAAAGAAAAGAAAAGAAAAGAAAAGAAAAGAAAAGAAAAGAAAAGAAAAGAAAAGAAAAGAAAAGAAAAGAAAAGAAAAGAAAAGAAAAGAAAAGAAAAGAAAAGAAAAGAAAAGAAAAGAAAAGAAAAGAAAAGAAAAGAAAAGAAAAGAAAAGAAAAGAAAAGAAAAGAAAAGAAAAGAAAAGAAAAGAAAAGAAAAGAAAAGAAAAGAAAAGAAAAGAAAAGAAAAGAAAAGAAAAGAAAAGAAAAGAAAAGAAAAGAAAAGAAAAGAAAAGAAAAGAAAAGAAAAGAAAAGAAAAGAAAAGAAAAGAAAAGAAAAGAAAAGAAAAGAAAAGAAAAGAAAAGAAAAGAAAAGAAAAGAAAAGAAAAGAAAAGAAAAGAAAAGAAAAGAAAAGAAAAGAAAAGAAAAGAAAAGAAAAGAAAAGAAAAGAAAAGAAAAGAAAAGAAAAGAAAAGAATAGAAAAGAAAAGAAAAGAAAAGAAAAGAAAAGAAAAGAAAAGAAAAGAAAAGAAAAGAAAAGAAAAGAAAAGAAAAGAAAAGAAAAGAAAAGAAAAGAAAAGAAAAGAAAAGAAAAAGGAGCAATGTCCGTGAATTTGGTAAAAGGTGTAGTGCCTCCGGTTTTGGTTGGATGCAGACCTCGGGGGCCTCATTATTCGGTTTCAATGTCCCTTGCTGAGTTATGTTAACAAATTTCAGGAAATTTGTTACGCGCGCCCACAGATTTGTCTTGGATACAGACCTCATTGTTCCAACTCAACACCCGCCCGTACTAGGTTATGTGTGCAAGTTTCAATAAATATAATAGGAAAGTTTGAACCGAAATAATTACAATAATTATTAAAAAAGGAATTGGATGTTTTCCACCATCATGAATATCATGACTTTGTATGTGTCTCATCAATGTTGACTTGTTACTATAAACCTCATGTTTAATGTCTAGATGAAGAAAATAAACATTTCTGAAAGCTCGAACAAATAACGAGTATAATTTTAAACAGCCCAGTATTTTGACTGCATTGAGGATGCGGTCATCTGCATTTTTCCTCAACTAGTCAGTCAAGACTACCCTTCGCCACATACATATTATTTTTATTCTATATCTCTAATGTAGATAATACAGTAAATAAATAATATATTATTGAAGAGAAAGAAATTACAAAATCATCTTCACAACGAACAAGAATTGTAATAATAATAATTATTACTAGTAATTACCACAATTAATACCAGATAATAATTAATAATCCTCTGAGCTATTTCGCAGTACTCCGAATAATGTTGAGATTTGGCAACAATGCATTAGCAGTAGGGTTGACCGTTGCAGAAAACTGTAATTTATATGGAAATATTATGAAAGATCGCTGTAACTATGGTATGAAAAATATATCTTGTCAGTGCCATCTTACAGTTCAGAAACGCGAAATATTTGACTTTATATGAACCTTAAGAAACCCACCTAACAGTGTTACGTGGTTGCAAAACATCGAAAATTCTTATCCCAAAAATATACCGTTTATTTACTTACTAGAATTTCCCTGTATGACCTAGACTAATAATAATTTTAATAGTGATTATCAGAGGGCGTGGCGTATCCAAAGACGCTATCTCTATTTGACAAATTGTGACAATTACTCTTGTCGGAATTGTTCCTCATTATTCTTTCTTAAAATTCGAATTAGCAAGACTATTTATTGTACCAGTGTTCATATAGTAAATGAACGAAAATCGAGTGATAATTCTGGATAGAGGGAATTATACAACATGCGCAGTAAATTTACATGGGGCTGTCGTAACATCATGGAGAATCAACAACAAAGAACAGCTCTTTATGAGTAGAAGATCTTGTTTGTTTTATTTAGGTAAGTCCAACATTCATTTTCAACTTTCATTACATTACTGATCATTACATGATATTATTATTGATGGAAAAATCTTCGTTAAAACATAATCCTACGTCTGGCAGAACAGTTACTCATAAATATTTGAATCATTGAAAATTGAAAAAATGCCTGTCTCAAGAAAAGTGGCTTGCTGTTTATCAAAATGATGATCCGGATAACTCATACAATTCCTTTATCAATACTATCTCTACATATATCGAGAAATGTACCCAAAATAAAAATCAGTACAATTGAAACCTTGGATCTCATCGGCATTATTGAAATCAATTAGAAACAGAGATTTCTTGAAACAAAAACTTTTAAAAAATCATTCTGGAGAAAATAAAAATGAATACAGATTCTATAGAAATTTTTTATGTAAACTGCTGAGAACATCAAAGGGTAAAACTTGCGCATGTGGACATGTGCCCGATTTTCATGAAACTTGCACAGATTGTGTAAAACATGATAAAATTAAAGAGAAACATTCTCAATTGAAAATTGAATCAATACATGACTCCTCTGGAAATGGAAAAACCTACGATAAAATTGAAGTTACTTTTTTGTAATATCTAACAGAAAACAACTACTTCCCCAGCAAAAGCCACGCTGAACATTGAACTACATCTGATAGATATTGAGAAAGACCCTATATAACTTGAGAGAAAAAATCTGAAAGAGAAAATTTGCATTTTCATTCAGATAGTTGATTATTTATTAAATGTCCAGTTTCAATTGAGAATGTTTCTCTTTAAAACATGAATCCCTTGGATGGATGGAAAACAGCGACTAAATTCCAACTTTCAGTCGCAGATGATTCCACAACTGACTTTATGAACATCCTGTTCATATTTTCAATGAAATCAACATGATAAAATTACTTTACCAATCGAAATTTTTCCGGGGAAATGTCTGTGAGAACCTATTTTTGGCGAAAATCCTTCATAGTGGTCACTTCACAAATACTCCCCAGTCCAAGACAATTCACGTAATTTCCAATCCAAATAACTGGTCATTAACTATAAACATCAACTCTCAGAAGTATAAAGGAGATTAATTGACTGAATGAAGCTCAAGACATTGCGGAGTTCAAATTTTAAACTTGATTTTCAAAAATATTTGACAAATTCAACGACAGCTCTCATGAACATGATCGGATCGGGTGTATGCATTCAAATGCAACGATGCCAACTTTCACTTCCTTAGCGTGCGTCCACCTCCTAAAGGCTCATTCATATCCTTGCGAATTTTCGCAATTTTCTTCCGATTCGACTTACACGGCGAAAAACTTGCGCTGAATGATGAATGATGACATGTAATTTTTCAGTCTGGAGTTAGATATTACTACACAACAGTTATTTTTTCGCCGTATGTGTCGAATCATAAAAAATTTGCGAATATTTCCAAGGGTTCCAATTTAGATTAGGTGATTTTCCTTTCTTTTGCGTTAAAAGATTGAATCTGTGAGAAGTTGTCGAGGCAGAATAGGAGCGAGCGAAGCTTCATAATGACGGCGAGCGCAGCGAGCTTATATTTTTATTTACGGTTTCAACGCTAAAGAGTGATCGGATCGTAATCAAGTTCTGTAACAAAAGTGCCAAATTTAGGTTAGGTAGTTTTCCCTTATTTTACGTTATGAAATGGAATCTGTATGCAGTTGTCGGGGCGGAACAGAGGCGAGCGGAGCGAGCATAATGACGGCGAGCGCAGTAAGCAACTATTTTTATTTACGTTTTATATGCTGAAAAGTGATCGAATAGTCAACAACTTCCGTAACAAAAGTGCCAAAGTTAGGTTAGGTGGTTTTCCCTTCTTTTTACGTCAGAAAATTGAACATGTGTGCATTTTTCGGGGCGGAACAGGGGCGAGCGAAGCGAGCATAATTTGACGGCGAGCGCAGCGAGCAACTATTTTTGTTAACGTTTTCAACGCTAAAAAGTGATCGGATCGTAAGTAACTTCTGTAACAAAAATGCAAAAGTTAGGTTAGGTAGTTTTCCTTTTTTTACGTAAAAAGATTGAATCTGCAGATGTCGGGGCGGAATAGGGGCGAGCGAAGCGATCATAATGACGGCGAGCGCAGCAAGCAATTATTTCAACTGTTTCAATGCTGAAGAGTGAATAGATCGAAAGCAACGTCTGTAACAAAAGTGCCAAAGTTAGGTTAGGTTGTTTTCCCTTCTTTTACGTTAGAAGTTTTGTCTACAGTGAGGTCGGGATGTAATAGGGGCTAGCGTAGCGACCATAATGACGAGTGCAGTGACGTTTTAAACGCTTAAAAGTGATAGGATCAGGAGTAACTTTCTCCAACACCACCTTCGTTCAATTCAAAATATTAGATCTGAGTGCAAAGAAAATAAAAACTGATGTTTCCGCATACGTTCTCACGCAAACCGCTCAAGATTCCTCCTTCACTTCTTCAACACAAAATACAGCCTCAAATTCAACAATTTTTCAGATGTTTTCAACATATTTCCAAAGAAGAATCACATGCAAACTGATCCCGGTATGCAGGAATTGAAAGAAAACTGGCAACGTCGCTTTGTTCTCTTTTAAGTCTCTTCGCTTGTTTGACGTTTGACACTTGCATCAATATTACTGTTATGAATTTCAATTTCAAATGAATTTAAACTAATGATAATTTAAAACCGTTCCCTATATGAATGGTTTCCTGTATGGCTTGGAATGAGCATTTTAAAGTTATTGTCGTTTGTTGGAAGTGAATAAACAACACAGAAGCAGTCAGTTGGTTCAATTTAGACTGGTTATAATTTATATATTTGTAGGGTATGTACTGCCACACATTTTATCGAAAAAATCCAAAAAAACGTGATCTCTGCAAAAAAAATCTCTGCATAAATTATTCGCTGTTTCAAGGCATCTGTGGAAATTTCGTTAAAATCGGCCAAATGTCCATATTCGCAAGTTTTTCCCATCAAAGCAGAACTATTACGAGCAGTGAATAATGGAATCTAAAAAAAAAATAAAATAATGTGTAAAAGTATAAATTAAATCACTAACGTCAATCAAAACAAAAACTCTAATAATCTTGTTATTGTTGATGAAATTGACAACGACTTAACCTGTGACAATGATATAGCAAACCACTTCAACACCTTCTTCTCTATTGGCGGTAACAAAATGGCCCAAAAACTTAACTTACCGCCTTCCTCCGTGCAACTTACTGATGTACGACCCAAATACTCAATATTCATGCTTCCAATACCCGAGGAAGAAATCATTTCTATCATCGCTATTTTGAAAAATAACACTGCTTCCGGCCCTGACAAAGTATCAGTATATTTCATAAAAAAATACAATGAGTTTCTCATAGGACCTCTGTGTTTCATCCTAAATCTAACCCTAACAAATTGTAAAGTTCCATCAGCTTTTAAAGAATCAATAACAACTCCCATATTTGAATCGGGATGCCGAAAAAAGGCCACGAATTATAGATCTATTACAGTAATCAACAACTTTGCCAAAGTCTTTGAGAAATGCATTAGGAACAAATTAATGGATTATTGTAATAGTAACGAAGTATTATCTGCCTCACAATTCGGTTTCAGAGAGGACTTATTAACCGAAAAAGCTGTTTTTGAGTTATCAAATAATATTTTAAATGGATTCCATAAAATATTCTTGGATTAAGCAAAGGCGTTTGACACCGTGAACCATGCGATTCTATTTGAATGCCTCGAAGATTTCGGAATCAGTGGCATAGCGCTTGAATTGTTAAAAGACTATCTGACAGACAGAACACAAGTTGTAAAAATTAATAAAACTTCAAGTAACCCCTTACCAGTAACAATGGGTGTTCCGCAGGGGACTGTATTAGGACCGACACTATTCATTCTGTTTCTCAATACACTATACTCGATATAAAACTTTGAGGGAAAAATAATCTCCTATGCTGATGATACAGCTGTCACATTTGCTGGTAATACTTGGACAGAAACTTACAAAAACGCATAATGTGGAATGAAGTTAATATATAACTGGCTCAGCAGTAGCCTGTTAAGTCTTAATTTATCGAAAACTAAATTAATTCGATACAAATATTTCAAGGTCGTATTCCTGGGGTCAAAATTTAGAAACTGAATTCAGTTTCTAAATTCCATCAGGAATTTGTGCAAGATATGTTGCATTGCCTGAAAAACAATGAATAATGAGTTGAGTATTTGATACAAAAATATGATTTCAGAATTTTATGAGTTGAACATCCATTTTTGTGCAATGGACAACAACAACAGGACAGTCAATCACCACTTCGAATGGATGGAGTAGCACTGAATTCCTATTTTACTCTTCTGTAATATTTCGTGAAAATTTTATTCCTCCAGTTTTATTTTGCACCTTATCTTTACTCAAACACCCTTCACCTTGGATTCAAACGACAATCAGTTTAAAAGCCTCTCAATCCCCCAGGAATTTGCAATCAGTTACTGTTACTTCAGCGAGACTTACCTGATATGAATACTGTGAGTCAAAATGAGTATTGAATAGTCAACGTGAACACTGTAATAAATAAAGCACCTCCGAGGGCTCCGAGCACTATACGACACGAATTTAATCCCAAACAATTAAAAATTGTCTGTTTGTTTCTTCCTCTTGCAACTAGCGTCAATCGTCATTCTCATTTGCATGTTCATATTTGTCATTGTCTGCATTACCGAATTCGGTAGTTGCCAACTGAGACAGGGACATTGGTACCAACATATGCGCACTTGGTCCGGGCGAAGGATGTACAATTGACGTCCAAAGGACATCCCTTTTTTAATCTGGATTTTCAGTCAATTTGGACAAGAAATGGATGTCCATTGGATGTACCCAAACGGATATCCATTGTACTAGCAGAAATGGACATCCAATGGATATCCATTTAACGTCCATGTCCACAAGGACCAATTATGTACATGAAATGGATATCCATAGGATATCCTGTGTTTACTGGGTGGCCCCCTCGGTCACCAGACATGACACCTCTAGATTTTCATTTTTGGAGATTTCTGAAAAATAAGGTGTACAAAATAAAACATGATAATGTAGATGAACTGAAAAATATTGAAACTATAATTAATAGAAATGATGGCCGAACTGTGTTGAATGCCACACGTAGTGTCAATAGAAGGGCCCAAATATGTGTTCAACAAGAAGGCGGTGTTTTTGAACATTTACTCGATATTTTATAGCGCTTTATCAAATCCGTTTGTTATAAATCTTTCCTATTAATAAAACTGTCTTATTTTCACCTTTAAAAAAAAAGTCAAATGAGATTTGTTGTTGAGAATGTTATTACGAATCGAAATGCATGAAGAAATATAGGGTGTTCCATTGAAAAAAATATAATTTTATGAAATATTCTGAAAAACGCGACTGTCAATATTTTTTTTGTTTTCGGCATCGAGAAGGCCATTAAAAATGCTACTAGTTTGCCCATTTAACCGAATAATAACGGAGTTGGCAATGGTACCGACTTAATTTGGAACACCCTGTATGTTATATGGAAGATTAGGGCAATCTTTTCGGATATTGATAATATTGGATGATACAGCAGGACCTTTTAATGTTTTCCCATCCTTATCACTGATTGGAAAGGAACATGAAGAATATTCAAGTTGTAAATCGATACTTAAAATTTTATACAGCTGACATCCGTGGTGGAATTGGCATCGCATTTCCTCATTTCGGGAAATGGGCATTTGGAAAACGGCATGGCTTCGCCAGAGATGTTTCTTGGAAGTTAGAAAGTGGACCTCATTATAATAAAAGGGGGGATGCAGTAGCGGAATTCGTTCTGGACAGTGATGCATACACAGAGGCTATATGGAATTATCAGGTGCGTATTTCTCCGGAAGCTATTATTATGCTAGGAATTACAGAGTGACAAATCCAGCTATGGATGTTGAGAAACGTATGAGATGCGCGAATTTAGAATGCAGAAGTATTCGGACGATAAAGAGGATAGTAAAATTGTACATTCAGTAATAAAACTTCACAGTGCACTTCACGATGCGACAGATATAATATGACCAGTGCAGTAACTCATACTTGTTTGGACTGTTCTGAGCTTTTCTGCTACTGCACATCGATAGGTGTAACGATTTCACATTCAGAGCTAGATTTGCCAGGCTGTACCTTCATTGCAAACTAGAACAAGTTCAAGGAAGTCTTTATGTTTCACTACAGTCTATTATTCTCTCATAATATCTTGGCAGCTATTAAGAGAAGCATAATACCCGAGGGCAGTATAGAGTTCATTACGGCTCATAATTTAATTGTTTATTTATTTATATCCAAACAGACCTCTGTGGTCTAATTACATGGATAATCAAATTTAAGTAAACTATATACATATAAAAAATAATATTTTATGCTCATACAGCACAATTGATCACTACTTAATTAATATCGTTCAGAATATGTCTTAACAACATTCCACGAAATACGTTTTGTCCAAGAAACGTGGAAGCGGTCCATTGTTAAATGTGCAAAAATTAATATCCGAAAAATAAAAATATGAGCGTAAAGGAAATTATAACTCAGGATGAGTTTCTATTTCATGCGACTCGATCCTGATTACCGAACATAAGCTAAAAAATTGGCCAAATTACGAAAAGTGGTTTTTTGTTGATAATTAAAAAACTACTGCTCCGATCAAAAAAAGTTGAATTAGGAAATTGTAGGTATTAAAAAGTTCTATCAATTGAATAACATTTAATTTTTTGCTATCATTGATACTTATCGAGTTATATCGGAAAAACCGTGAAATGTCGGGTTTTCTATAACTCGTTTATTGTAAGGTAT
Source organism: Chrysolina oricalcia (assembly GCA_944452925.2). NCBI lineage: Eukaryota > Metazoa > Arthropoda > Insecta > Coleoptera > Chrysomelidae > Chrysolina > Chrysolina oricalcia. The sequence goes on along the minus strand of OX101818.2, from coordinate 11,298,113 downwards.
TGAAAATTGTTATTTACAGTTTTGTGTAGCCTATGACAAGCCATAAAAGTCTTTTCCAAAAAAATTGATGAATATTGATTATTTTTCATAATATATGAAGTTTCTCAAAACAGATGCTGTCTCAATATGGCTATTCTTGATCGGGGAATGATGCTACAGTAACGATTCAGAGCAAATTTTTTTCTGTAAGAGTTGTACTTTCATATTATCGAATAAGTACATTGATTTTATTTATTTTAAAAAATTACTTAAAAAAATTGCACAATTTTTTTACATGTTTTTTCTAAATAAAGGACCCCGCAAACACCTTATGGGATTTGGGTCCCTGTGGATTTTTTTGAATTTTTGGTATGATGTAGTCCATGTTATTCTCAACCAATGTTACCATTGCGCCAACTCAAAAAAATGAACAGTTTTGCTGCTAGGGGGCGTTGAAATCACAATTTTTGAATCCGGTAACAATATGTTCACTTGTTTCATTGTTGCTAACGTTGCACAATATTGTGCTGTTTTAATAAAAAAATCTTACCCCCCTCCTTCCCCCCAACTCCTATTACGGAACGAAAAAGAAAATATTTCTTGAGTGCTTTTAAATGTATCGTCGAACGTTTGAATATGCCTTAATAAGGGAAATAGCAGTTTTGTATGATTATCCCCCCTCCCCCCGAAAGACACAAAATGAAAAAATTTCGGTGGATTTTTCTGAATTTTCAATATGATGTAGTTCAAGTTATTTTGAATCGAAAATAATTGGGTGACAAACCCCGAAAATGAATAGTTTTGATGCTAGGGGGCGTTGAAATCTCATTTTGCTCAGAATAGACTATTTATTAATATAGGCTGAAACAATTTCTATACGTATTGTAGTTTAGATTATGCTGAACAATTGTGTGATTTCTTATAAAAAAAAAATCTGAAACCTCCCCCTTACCCCCAACCCCTATTTTAAAACACGATATTTATTGTAAATGCTTTATCAAAATAAATGTTTAAATCAGCTAAAATTAGGGAAACTGTACAGTGGTTCAATTTCACCTTTTCCTCCATTCAAAAAAATATTGGTGGATTCAAAGGAAGAGGGGAGAGATTAAATTAAACAACTGTACGATTTCCTTCATTTGAACTGATTAAAACATTTATTTTGATAAAACATTTATTTTGATAAAGCATTTACAAGTAGTCGAGAATAATTTTTTTTGTGTTTTAAAATACGGGTTGGGGGTAAGGGGTACATTTCAGATTTTTTTTTTATAAGAAATCACACAATTGTTCAGCATAATCTAAACTACAATACGTAGAGAAATTGATTCAGCCTATATTAATAAATAGTCTATTCTGAGCAAAATGAGATTTCAACGCCCCCTAGCATCAAAACTATTCATTTTCGGGGTTTGTCACCCAATCATTTTCGATTCAAAATAACTTGAACTACATCATATTAAAAATCCAGAAAAATCCACCGAAATTTTTTCATTTTGTGTCTTTCGGGGGGGGGGGGGGATAATCATACAAAACTGCTATTTCCCTTATTAAGGCATATTTAAACGTTCGACGATACATTTGAAAGCACCCAAGAAATATTTTCTTTTTCGTTACGTAATAGGAGTTGGGGGAAGAAGGAGGGGGTAAGATTGTTTTTATAAAACAGCACAATATTGTGCAACGTTAGCAACAATGAAACAAGTGAACATATTGTTACCGGATTCAAAAATAAATAGTCTAATCTGCGCTAGGGGTGATTTCAACGCCCCTAGCAGCAAAACTGTTAATTTTTTTGACTGAATGGTAACATTGGTTGAGAATAACATGGACTACATCATACCAAAAATTCAAAAAAATCCACCGGGACCCAAATCCCATAAGGTGTTTGCGGGGTCCTTTCTTAATTTTTATATAAATGGCTTTTATGAAAATAGATTTCTAGCATGACTTCACGCATTAAAAAAAATTTAATTCCTACGATCAGTAGGAGCCGAGATAATTTTTTTATTTCAAAAAAATCTGGAAGACGCAATAATCATCGTACAGCAGTCACCTTCATGGATATTGAGGTTGTATACCTATATTTTTCATAATAAAGTACTAGGATATGTCTAGTTCATTTGCAGTATTATTAATTGATGAACAAAGTGAGGCGTGCTGGCGCGGAGCGATGCAATTTTAGCAAATACTGTTGACATTAAAGACACTTTCGTCCTGACAGTGTTATTGAAAAAGAAAAGAAAAGTTATGAGTTCAATTTCAAGTACTAGTGTACATTGCAAAAGAAAACGTACGTGAACAGCAAGCCGAGATACTCAATATTTTTCAAGCACAAGCCACTTTGAACTCACGAAATAAATTTTAAGTGCTATCCCCACTCCGCCACCCGCTACAGCTATCACGATCCGCGCCTGCACGCATCACTTTATTCATCAATTAATAATACTGCAAATGAACTAGACATATCCGAGTATTTTTTTATTGAAAATATAGGTATTCAACCTCAATATCCATGAAGGTGACTGCTGTACGATGATTATATTGCGTCTTCCAGATTCTTTTGAAATAAAAAAATTATCTGGGCTCCTAGTGATCGTAGGAATTCAACTTTTTTTAATGCTTGAAATCATGCTAGAAAGCTTTTTTCATGGAAGTCATTCATATAAAAACCACATTGAGCATTGTGTTTTAAAAAAACATGTAAAAAAATTGTGCAATTATTTTAAAATAATATTTTGACCCTTAAAATAAAAAAAATCAATATACTTATTCGATAATATGAAAGAACAACTCTTACAGAAAAAAATAAGCAATGAATCGTTATTGTAGCGTCATATGAAAAAAGCGTAGAGTACAGTGGGTGTAAATTATAAAATATGCTTCCAATAACTCTTAAGAATTCTCCAAATATTCATGTATTCAAAAGTCAGCTGAAAAAAATGTTACTTCAAAGGACATGTTACACCATTCAAGAATTCACTAATCGACTAACATGAGATCTTCAGCTTTAGCAGATTTGGTTGTACTGTTTACTCCTAAGTGTTGTGTTCTGAATTACCGAATACTCTGGTGCTACATTTTTTTTTTATGTGTTTATATATTTTTTGACTGTCTTGGAATGAGAAATTGTGTGTTGTTTGCTGTCTTTTCTTTTGACATTTTCTTTGTTTATTGGACATTGATTTTTCAATTGTACTTTTCAACCAAAGAAATAAAAATATTATTATTATTATTATTATTATTATTATTATTATTATTATTATTTTTATTATTATTATTATTATTATTATTATTATTATTATTATTATTATTATTATTATTATTATTATTATTATTATTATTATTATTATTATTATTATTATTATTATTATTATTATTATTATTATTATTATTATTATTATTATTATTATTATTATTATTATTATTATTATTATTATTATTATTATTATTATTATTATTATTATTATTATTATTATTATTATTATTATTATTATTATTATTATTATTATTATTATTATTATTATTATTCCCCGTACAAGAGTAGCCATATTGAGACAGCATCTTTTTTGAGAAAACTTCATATATTTAGAAAAATAATCAATATTTTTAAATTTTTCAAAGGAGGAGGACTTTTTTGGATTGTCATGGGCTACACATAACGATAAGTAACAAGTTTGAATACCTCACAGTTAACGAGTTATAGAAAACCCGATTTTTCACGGTTTTTCCGATATTACTCGAAAAGTATCAATTATTTGTAAATCAATTGATAGATCTTCTTGATACCTACAATTTCCTACTTTTACTTTTTTCGATCGGAGCTATAGTTTTTTAGTTATCAACAAAAACCCGCTTTTCGCAACTTGCCAATTCTTTAGGAAATGTTCGGTAATCACGATCGAGTCGCATGAAATAGAAACTCATACTGAATTTCAATTTCCTATACGCTCATATTTTTTGTTTTCGGATATTAATTTTTGCACGCACTTTTCCATTGCTTGGACTAGTAGTCCATTCTAAATCAGTAGCAGCATTGAAACTAGTCGCTATTCGACACATGGCCACAATTGGAGCTCTAGCAGATTTATGTAACATGAGAATATTAAACATGGTAAGAGTATGTGTTCTTTTTGGTGGAACATTGAATCTTATCAAAGCCAAAATCTCATGGGAGTTAATTTTGTTATTAATGATCTTGAATAGAAATATTAAAACCGAAAGTTTCCGTCTGTTTTCCAGGGACAATATTTTAAACTCGTTTCTAAGGTGAACAGTCCTGACTGTGTGGTAATTTGAATAAACATGATATTTCTTCAAGTAAAAATGTATTTTGTATTTTTTCAAGAAGGTGTAATGTCGAGATAAATTCTCCAAACCAAATATGAACGCAAACTCCCATTTTGGACCTTATTAGACTATAGTATAAAATTTTGAGAGCATCTATATTAGTGAAGTGAACTGTTTGTCTAATTATGTATCCCAGCAAGCGATTCGCCAATTTGAAAATATTTCTGATATGCTCAGTGAAACATAACGAGCTGTCAAAGTAATGCCGAAATCTTTAAATTCTTTGCAACATTTTAAATTCTCCTGGGCAATTCTATATTCAAAAATGATCGGCTCTCTTACACGTGTTATCGTCACAGAGAAACATTTTTTTTATGTTGAACTACAATTTGTTAGTCAAGCTCCATTCATAAATACTAATTAAATCTTTTTGTATTAAAACATGGCCTCTAACAGTATGCACCCCTTGCAAATTTTCAGATCATCAGCAAATGAAAGACATTATTCAGAATACTATATTACTGAAGGTAAATCATTGATAAAAAGTAGGAATAAGAGCGGTCTTAGATTGGATCCTTGAGGAACTCCAGAATTAGCTTCAAATTTACCAGATGCATTTCCATTAGGTTTCACTAACGAAGAACTATTTTGTAGGTAACTACAGATCAGTTTGATGAAGCCATCGTTCAGCCCAAAACCATTCAATTTTGACAGCAGTATCTCATGGTCTACCATGTCGAAGGCTTTACAAAAATCCGTATAAACAGTGTCCAGTTGATTTTTAATTTCCAAAGTTTCATAAGCGTAATTAGTAAAAATGAATAAGTTTGAGCTGATTGATTTATTTGTTACGAAACCGTGTTGTTGAGATTCTAGATACTTTCCGACATATTGATATAGATTGGAATATATTATTTGTTCGAAAAGCTTGGCCAGTGCACACATTATTGATATAGGTCTGAAGTTTTCAATAAGCATTCTGTTGCCCGATTTATAAATTGGCGTAATTATGGATGTTTTCCAAAAGGGTGGAAAGACATTGGTATAAATTATCGAATTAAAAATGTGAACTAATGGTTGCTTTAAACAATCACCACAAGCTTTGATGGTATAAGGTGGAATTCCGTCCACCCCAGCAGATTTTTTAGGTTTAAGTTTTTTTATCGCATTTTCAAAATTCTCTACAGAAATAGAATTAATAGCAAAAAAATCATGTCCTCCTGTATTTTTCGTTGAAAATTTTAAGTTATAAGATGCTTTCACTGGTGAATATACTGATGAAAAGAAATCTGTAAATGCATCTGCAGTGCCTTCTTCATTAATCTCTACCCCTTTGTAAATAAAATTCCCATAAATTGAATTATCATTTCTTGTATTGCTAACATGATTCCAAAAATTACTTATATTCGTAGATAGATTTTGTTCTAGTTCTTTTACATACTGGCGTTCTTCCAACTTTATGAGATTCTTTACCTGTTCTCTTCTATTTTTGAATTTTTCATTATAGACATCAGTTATCGATTTTAATTTCATTGGTCTATGTTTTTCCTTCAACAAATCTTTTATTTTTTTCGTGAACCAGACCGGAAATTTTCGAATAATTTTATGTATAACAAATTTTGGTACACAATTATCAATTATTTTGTTGCATACTTTGTAAAATTCATCTAAAGCTACGTTTACATCTGTTTTCTTACCTACATTGTGTACCCAGTTAGCATCTCTAAAACCTTCGCTCAGACGAAGAGAGTTCGCTTTTTTAAAATTGTATCGCAATTCTTCATTTGATTCGTTCAAATTGAGACGTGACGTGATATTAAGATTAATTTCTAAGGCGGGATGATACAAAGCTAGTGGCTTATGATTTGAGTTTGCTTATAAATAGTTTGCTTACTTTCATGCGTTTAGTGTGCCTACACTGCAACAAGTTTTTCCTAATTATTGATATTTAATCGTTTTTAAAGTTGACTTACATGGTAACAAAGTTCTTTTATAGCTATTTCAATAAATAGTGTATTTTTGCCTCAAAATTGGGATAAAAATCAACAGATTCATCAAAAGTCAACTCATTCAATACCACTAAACAGGTCGATACGGAATGCTAATTAAATATGGTTCATGCCATGATTACCTTGCTGCGACGCCCATGGTTTGATTTGACAAGGCGATAAATAAGTCAAAAACGGACGTAAACAAACATGATCGCCAAGTTGAGACTGAATAAAATACAGAATTCCAGCCTAATCAAGGAGTACAAACGGAAATATCCGACAATGCCCTTCTTTAACACGACACGCGCATTGATGTTTGTAAACAACGTCGGGTATGTTGCTTTCAAGAAAGAGATAGAGAAGCCCTCTCTATATTTTTTATTGCTCGGAGATCCTACCCAATCTCAGAAATGTCACATACTATATTATTTTAATTCTTACGTATTTCGAATAACTTTTCCCGCTATATAACATAACGAAATTTCAACCATTTTGACCTAGAGCCAATTTCCCATACGTTTTCGTGCTAGAAGGTGTACTTTTGCCAAAAATCATAACAAACACGTTTTAACCCTACAAACACACCTTTTCGCACCCCCTCTCTACTTCCAAACGATTTTTTGCACTTCTCTGTACTAAAATATTACGTTGTCCGATCTGCTAATATTTTTTTTCTTCAAAAACTATTGGCACTGTTCAAAATAAAAGTTGTAGATGATTTAGCTACAACTTTTATATTTATGTGATAGAAGGTGTTCTTTTGCCAGAAATAATAAAAACACTTTCAACGGCTATTACACTCTACATCCAAGCGATTCTATTAGTTTATTGTATTCTGAAAGTTTTATGTTTTTCAGTTCAGGCTAATAAATAGGATAACACTGGGAGTGGATGAACTGAAATTGGAATTCCGCGTGGTAAATACAAGCCCTCACATTCCATTCCATTTCGACTTCATGCAGCGAGCTCTCTTGAAAATATCGGACATTTCCAAATGCAAAATAATCGGCCTGAAGGGCTGCTTGTTTCGAGATCGAACCGACAGCAGAAAAGCATTTTTCAAGGATGAGAGGGAAGAAGTGACCATTTTTGAACGAACTGACAGACTGTACACAAATTCCCCGAACTCGGTGTATATCCTCGACGGAAACAGTGGAAAAGTGATAAAGGTGGAGAAGCGTGGCCTACCGAATTTGAATTTATGGAATCCTGGGGCGGAGCTATGTGGACAATTACCTGATCTAGGTATTTAAGATCTATATTTTTGTCAAATTTCAAATAACTTTGATTCCAAATAATCCGACCAAATCAACTCACATGATGGGTAACATTCTACTGTAGATAGATGAATAAATAGTTTCATTGCTTCATTTAAAAGAATTTTTTCAAGTTACGGGACAAGTCACGAAAAAACTCAAATGAGGAAAAAGACATGAAGGACAGGGCACAAAACACTATGAAGAGAGCTTTCAGCTGCTCAACAAGCTCAACAGAGTATTCGGACAGATCAACCTTGAAACAGGCATGAATCTGAAAAAGCTAGTGAAAAGACTACTGAACCTGGTAAAAAACACAGGCCTATTCAACTAGGTACCACTGACGACAGAACAATATTATAAACCCCAGCTGGTCTCAGTGTTAAGGGAACCTCAAGGTAAATCTGGATCTCGCTCTTCAGCCTTTAACCAACCAACCAACCCACCAACCAGCTTTCAACCAAATTTGATAATTTTTCAACATTTTGATTAGTCCAAAACCCTATACAATTTTGACAAGTTATGACAAGTTATGGGTCACGTCTGGGCAAATATGTATTAGCCTGAAGAGGAGGGAAGGATGGAAACTCTACTTGAGTTTGGCGGTTCTCGTGAGCTTTTCTCATTTGTTTGAATTCAACAAACCACTTCCATTCCTCTTTCTCCTCCTCAGACATTACTTGCCGAATAGCAGGGATTTCGCTATTCGTGCGGACCGTTTGATGAACGTTTCCGCGAGCAAGTGGACCCCCTTCAAGGCTGTTCCCGGCGCTAGCTCGAGAGACATTGAGACCCGAAATTACTGAAATATTGTCAGGAGTTCGGGGGCGGTATTGTTCAATCATTCTCGCTTCATTCATTCTTGACTCTATTTGCAAGTCTGCAGAAATATTGAGTGGACTGTAGGTCCCTGAACGTATCGTATTACGTTCTAAATTCTGGAATGCTTCCAAAATTCGGCGTGTAGTGCCGGTATTTTTCGGAGTTTGAAATTTCCCAGCAGGTTGTCCGCCGAAAGTAAAAAAACTAGGTAAGGCCCTCAAAGGCCTGTTATCAAAATTTTGAGCTAAAATTTTCATCAGACTCAGATTACGCCAGCTCAACAGAATTTTTTTTTCGAGATTTGTCATCATTGTGTTCATCAGGACAGCCCACAACGTGACTTTTATCCACATTCACATCATCCATACTACAATGCGCAGGGTTTAACCTACGAGATGCAAATAAATTTGAATGCACCGCTTTTTGAGAATCCAGGTTGTGACTAGATTCTGTGGCGTTATTTTCGACGCGACGCATTTCAACAACTACTTGTGAGCGCTTCGGGAGAAATGTGTGGGGCCCGCCTTCCTCGACGGCCACGCCTGGTGAAACTTTTGGGTTTCTATTGATTGTGGGGCTCTCCACACTAGAGCCAAAAGAAAAATTGTTTTCAACAGAAAATGTACCACTTATAGGAACAGTTAGGATGGGCTGTAAGCCCGGATGTTTCTCAAACAGAGAATAATCAAGAGCTTTGTTGGATATAAAACTCTTGAAATTTTCAGCGGGTTGAAGCACACATGAAGTTGGTTGAACTTTTGTTTGTCTGCGAGTCCTCGGACGTAAATTGTAAGACATTAGGGGAATGTCAAAAGAGAAGTTACTTCCTAAGCAAAAAATAATCGCGTACCGTGATTTATACTCAGTAAATTCCCCTAAGACAGAAATAAATAACGCGTACAATGCAAAACTCTATATTCAAATAATCTCTGAAAAAAAAAATGGGTGAATATCACCTGTGCGGAATTTGCACACAGGCACTTATGCAGGAACGCTATATAAAAATAGTAACCCAAATATTTTCTGAAAATAAAGGTATAGTTGTATTATCCGCTCTGTACTCGGGAACTCTAGTGCCAGGAACGCTATATATTATACGTAAAAAATACCCTCAAATAATGGCTGAAAATAAAAGGTATAGTTATGTCATACGACCTGTACTCGGAAACACTAGTGGCACAACCAATAGCGCCATAAAAACCCTCACGGAAATACGCAACACTGTACTGCAATAATCATACAGCGAAGTGGTCGAGGTGTTAGAGCGTTTGGCTTCCACCCAGACGGTCCGGGTTCGATCCCCGGTCGTGTGTCACTGAGCTGAAGTGGTTCGGATTCCACTTTTATTTAAACAGTAGGTCCCGGATCTCCCTTGCTCGCACAAGCTCTGCCTTTTAGGGTTTTCTCCGAAAACCTGGGAGTTTCGTAAAAACAAATTTTACAAAAATTTTTTTTTTACAAATCGCAAACCGCAATAATAACCTCACAATAATTGAGCCGTGGCAAGAACTCTGTCTCGTTGACGGACAGTAATCACATTAAAAAAAATATCCGACTCGCGTATCGTCGCGATAATCTGAATGCCCGCGTCTCGTTCGAACCGATGCACATCGCAAAGTGTCAAAATGACGCTCGACGCGAAGTGTACTATTCGCGTGTCGTCCGAACCGTTCTCCGACGCCAAGTCTTTTATGCCCGCGTCTCGTCGGTACCGACGTTCGACGCTGAGCCTCTATCCTAAATTAAAACCTTTTATTTGGTTGCTATACATAATTTTTGACATATTTTACTTTACGCACTGGTGAAAAAAAGTTGAACTTTACGCACTCCAAAGCGTGCGTAAAGTACGTACTTTACGCACGGTAGTAGAAAAAAATATTTTTTTTTGTTTTGTTGCTGTGCTTTCAAATCTGAATATTGTTTTCAAATTTGAACTACTTTTCTAAATAAACTTTTTAATAATACCATAAATAGGGGTTATTTATTCAATACTGATCAAAATTTCTATTTTTTGTTCTCCTCTGTACACCATTACAAAATTTAGAATCTTCACAACTCAAATCCAATTTTTCGCAATGCACCAAATGTTATCAGGAATAATTCTGTTTTTTTAAATTCTCCGTATATACGTTATGATTTTTTTGTTATAGGTGATGATGAATATAAATACTTCATAGCTCCAGAACCTTGTACAGGTGACGTTTTGCTACAACCAATGAGTTGTTGGAGAGGATACGAATCATTCGAAGTCACTGAACCAGCGGACCATAAAGAATTTCGTACATTTTATAATTTATTCGATGGGTGTTGTTGAATGAGAAACATTATTATACAGAGAAAATATGTGGAATAAATAACAGAAGATGACATTTTCATTTTATCATAGAACTATTTCAAATAATCGTGGGAAACATAAATATTGGGAAATATCTGCAGGGGAATTGCGGCAAAGTGAAACGTTGACGGTAAGGGAACTTTTTCCATATAAACATAATAAGACCAAGTAATTTACTGGCTGAAAATGTTGGCAATATAATATACGAAAGAATTGTTGCCTAGCAAAAGCATCGTTGGTCCCACGCCAATAACACAAATGTGATAATTTCAGGGTTCTGACTTCAATATGTAAAATACTGATTTTTTACCAAAGTTTTCAATGTCAAACTCACGAAAGGGCTATCAGGTTTAAACGAGAGTGAATTCGCAGATGTGAATATGTCATTAAAATATTCCGCATCAGTTTCGGATTATGTCAATGACATCAACTTGTTTTTTAATATTTTATTCACAATTTTTGATATTACATAGAATTTTCCACCACATATTGTTTTTAATGTCGTAACCCTAGTTTTACTAATGATGAAGGATTAATCCTTCGAAACATGTCCTACCCACTGATGTAAGTCGTCCGACTACATCTTGTAATGTGCTGATGTGAGTTCTCCGACTACACTCACATTCGCAATAAAGATTATATTTGGTGTAGTTTGACTTTAAGTTTTTTCACTACCCTGTTTTATGTCACCTCCATTGTAAGTCATGGATTGCCTCCGTTGAGTAAGAAATTAATTCAGAATTAAAGAGTATCAATTGTGGAGTTCCTCAGGGTTCTATACTTGGACCGTTTCCAGTTCTATTATATTTTAATAACCGACTAATTATCTAGATTTCAGATTTATTTACTGTTTTGCTTATGACAGCACCATATTCCATCACCATAGGAACAAAATTATATTGGTGACATGATACGATTTGAACTAAAAATAGTGAAAGATTGGTGTGATTCAAATTATCAAGTATCTGGATTCATGTCGACATCTGTTTCATAAACATAAAATTTCAACAGTTGTTGCAATTTTCATACTTGAAACTGTGTGTTTGATATACAAGCATAAAACAATATTCAGTATTAGTAGTTCTTCTTATCATATTACAAGAAAAACTAATGGATTGAAATCCCTAAAAGTACCCTTCAATAATTTTTAATGGATGAAAGATGGTTGCTTACCTTCCATCAAACGTTAGACGTGTAAAATAACTTGTATGGTTTAGAAAGGATATAATGTGTTTTGTAGATAAGTTGAAAAACTTTTGAAACTAAAGTATATTATTTTGACTTTGACTTTCTTCAAACTCCTTCCATCCAGCATAAGAGAAATAAAAAGAATAAAAACCTTTTGTATAGATGCAAAAAAATGCAAGCTGCAGCATCCAGAAAAATTTTATTATCTGAAAATGCAGAAATGTGTACACGTGTGGCTCCGTTGGTTTCTATCATATTTCCACATTATATTATACAACTCGTAAGGCATCAGTAAGAATGCAGAAACGCAGTACAGGCATTTGCTACTTAGGCACTTTCTGCAACTTGATCGGATTGTGTGTAACATTGCTTAGAATGAATTTGATCCGATTGATTGATTTGTCAAATGAATAGTTATTTCAGTGAATGGAATTCATAAGAACTATTCTCCTTTTTTGTGTCTGTATTACTATATGTTAATATGTGACTTGTGGCAACCCATTTATTATCGTGAAATGGTGATAAATTCTATACTATTCTAAAAGTAATTCAGTAAATCTGTTCCATGCATATTTACCGCCAGTTGATTTCAAGTATACAGTGTGTACATGAAGTGTACGAAAAGCTTATTTGAAAAATCCTTGTACACGTCAACTTTTGTTTCAAGATGCGCATATTTTGGCGTTTTAGTCAGATTGGTGACGTCATTAATCTTCCGGAAATAATATCATTGATTTTTTTTTCGAATGGCAACCTATATTTTTGACAGTGCCATGTGGAAGAGCATATTTTTTCCATACAGTATATCAAAATTTTCGTCATGTTCCATAGGAAAATTTTCGAGAAAATTAATGTTAGAATGATTTGAAATTAATTAATTTTTTCGAAGTTGATTCAACAAACTAATTAATAAAATGTTCAAACTGAAGTCCTACCTCATCATAGCAATATCCAATACGGTCAATAAATTCTCGTTGGACGTTAGTGACAGTTTTTTGAGTAATATTGGTAAGTTCATTTCATTTGTAATCCTATAGTTTTCAATTGCTCGATGTTATCTGGTCTGTTTTTGTACACGACATTCTTCAAATGGCTCCACAGAAAAAATCTTATGAACTGAGGTCCGGAAATCTTGAGGGCCATTCAATAGCCTACCTATCCAACTGTTGGCAAAGACTTGGTCAAGATACCTTCTAACATCAGATGCGTAATGCGGCGGTGCACCATAATGCTAATACAGACTGGGTACAATATAATTCTCTAGGAATTGAAGGTACCTTGGACCATTTAATGTTTCTTCGAAATAGTGGTGTCCAATAATTCTGTTTTCTACAATCGCTGCCCAAACATTTATTTCCTGGGAATACTGTGTGTGATGTTATCTCATACATTTTGGATTATCCTTAGCCCAGTACCTGCGATTCTGCCGAATTACTGTTTCTGTTAGTGTAAAGGTAGCTTCACCAGAGAAAGCAAGATTTGTTTACTAGCAAAGGGTCAATTACACATATCCATTGACGTTTGTCAGAACTGGATTTGTCGGACTGGATCGTCCTCGGAAAGTTCTTGGGTCAGAGTCATCTTATAGGAATGTCACGTAACCAATTTTAAAATTTCGTGTATAGTTGCAACTGGAATTTCTTGATTTTGGCTAATTATTCTTAGGCTGTTGTATGCATTTTCCGTTGCTAATAAAACCTTCGATTTGACCTCTTCATTGATTTTAGGAAGCCCATCTTTAGGGAGATCATGAATACTATACTCTCTCGAAACTTCTTCTCAACTTTGATCACTGCTGATTGAGTTATAGGCCTATCCGAGTATTTAGTATCGAACAGTCCAACTACTTCTTGTTGCGTTCGTACTCTATCACCATATCCAATCTTCACTAGAATTTCGATTATCTGAGTAACACAAAGAAAAGAAGTGAATCAATGAAATATGAAATTTAAAACTGTGGCATACGCCAACCAAACTGCTTAATCAGCAAGGTATCAAATACAGTAAAATATCTTTTTACGATAACAAAAAGAGTGATTTTTTTAGGGCTTAGAAAATACGAACTCACCAGTGGCGTGATGAAAGTGAACTTTACGAAGCTAGGAAGGACTTCATTTTGAACCCTTGATTGATTATATTCAATTAACCGAATAAAGTAAGTTAACTTAAAATCAATAAATCAATAATTTTCTCGAAAATTGCCTTATGTAACATGACAGAACTTTTGGTTCAATGTTTGCAGAGAAATATGCTCTTTCAAATGACACTATCAAAAATAGAGGTTGCAATTTGAAAAAAATGTCAATGACATCACAGCCGAAACAATAATGACGTTATCAATTTGACTACAATTTCAAAAGATGTGCATTTTTAAATAAAAGTTGATGTGTCTGCGCCAGATTTTCTCGAAAACCTCTTTTTTTTCTAGATAATGAATTTATTCCTTACTTCATGTACACACTGTATATATTGTACCGGAATAGGCAGGAAGATGAGTACAAAATAAATGTTGAAGGAAGCACTATACATTCTTTTTTCTGGGGTGTTTCTGTGATAGACAAAAAATAGGAAAGAAACTACAAAGGAAGTTTTCACTGAAAGTGACAGGTACACATAAAAAACAATCTGTATAATCACAAATATCAATAAATTTTAGTTCATAGCTCAGGAATACTAATATCCATCCGCTTTTGGTACAAAAGCGGATTCAGTTCTACCTAATTCTTCAGAATATATCACATAAAAGTTACGTTGTTGCAAAGAGAAATTCTGACAACTTCCATCCACGTAACAGAAGAATCAGGTTATAGGACTTGCAATGGACATGTCTCCTTCACCACCAATGACGTATCTTGCATATTGTACAGCATCGTGAACACTCAGGAATGTCCTGGTTATTCTGGATTCTTTTTCTTTCGGAATCAAGTCACATCTTTGCAATGAGTTATAGACACGATCTGGAATGAGATAAGGAAACAGTTTATAACAATATAAAATAATAATTTGTTATTTAGGTCCAGTAAGTAATATATTATACATCAAATACAAACAGTTCGATATAGAATTTCTCAATGGTTACTGCAATTAATCATGTATTATTTATTGTTCTTTTTTAGCGACTAATGCATTCCATACAAAGAAGTTCACACTGCTGAATTGAGAAATAGAATATCTTTCGAACGAGGTACCGTAATTAGTATATTGTGTATCTAGTAGTAAAAGCCATACATTCCCGGACGACAATGTAAATTGTTGGCCGAGGCGATAAGCCAAGGCCAACAAGCATTGAAGTCTGGGAATGTGCTTTTACTACGAGGTACACATACTATTTTTTCTGAAATCGCAATCAGCATTATCAAAAACTAAGGAATTCTACATATTGTTTGCGTGAATTCAATAACTGTCTAAAATGTAAACAAGCCGGCAAAAATATTCCCGTGTCGTTTTCGATACGGGAAAGTACTTTTTCGGCAACCATCCGGGAAGTGTTTACTTCCCGGACACTTTTTCTTTGGAAAAGTAGCACTTCCCGGCCTAGTCCGGGAAGTACGCACGTACTGATTTGTTATTCTACATGATTTCCGAAAAAATAGTGTACGCAACACGTCCGAAAACAGTTTTTTTGGACTCGCAGAATAGAATTTGTCTATTCGTTCAAAAAACCAGTATTTTCCGGACTTGTTACGTGAATTACTATTCCCGTATCGAAAACGATACGGGAAAATTTTTGCCGGCTTGTTTACATTTTAGACAGTTATTGAATTCACGCAAACAATATGTAGAATTCCTTATAGTTTTTGATAATGCTGATTGCGATTTCAGAAAAAATAGTAGGTATACCTCGTAGTAAAAGCACATTCCCAGACTTCACCCAGATAACATCGATCTGCCTGAAAAGTAACGACCGACTATGTGAAATTATGGCAATTGGAAGAAGTTTCTTCAGGAGTACTTCAGAAGTGACTTTTATAAACCACTATCCAATTTATTTTTTGCAAGATACTTGTGAAGCGCTTTCAAAACTAAGTGCCCCCTTGATGGCATATTTGGAGACTGCGCACTGACGTCTTTCAATGTTCTTTGTCGTGTATTCTGCAGGTGGCCATATTGTATATTTTGTTGTTTGACGTGTTTGGTTCACTGCGATGCTGTGTGTAAATATTGTGTATTCCACTCTCTTTCATGGTTATTGGTGTGGTTTATCGGATTTATCTTTTCCACTTTTGATTTCAAAAACTGGGTAAGTACAACAATTGAGTGAGTTACATCAGATCTAATTCCTAGTGTATAAATCAAATATGGTCGAAACAAAAGTTCTGCAATCAAGAAAACATACTAGTTGAAATAAGGAATTGTGACTGACAGCACATTGATGAAAACATGAGTAACGTGAAGTAAACATCTTATTTCAATGACCAATTTCTTGATATGTGGCACAAGCAACCTATTATATAAAGAAGTATATAGTTTTTCGCATTATGACAAAAATTATTATCTACCTAATTTCTGAATAAAGTATGGTTTCATAAATGATTTTTATTCAGAAAAATTTACCTGCGATTGAGTAGTAAACAGAGAAAACGAAATTTTCAAAAGAATGATTCGCATTGAGATTTTATAACTGGAAAATACCTGTGTTGTGAAATGTCGAATTTAGTTGAGTAGGTACCTAGTTTATAATAGTTGCTTATGCTTTTCAGGTTTACTGCTACTCACCAAAGTTGAGAATATTGGTGATGTCATACAAAATTTCACTCTAATGTAGAAATGAGTATATAAATCTTGGGAAATTTTCTATAAAACAAGAACTCATTCTCAGCTGGACAACGAGAAGTTTGCCTTCATGGTAAGATATTACCATTAACATAATTGCTACCTTTTTGTACAATATTTGAATTTGTTACCAAATCATTTTTAGTATTTATTCATTTCAGTGTAACTTTTTGAAGACAGTATGTGGAAAAGATTCAGTTGACACTACAGGGAGGATTTTAAACCAAATACAGACTCGGCTGTCCGTAACAATTGGACAAGAGGAAATAATAAAAACAACTTCAGTTATTCACTGACCAATATAATAACACTGAATGGGTAAAAATATTTTTTCATGTTTTTGTTAGGTTAAGTCAGGTAGTGGCGGTAGTGCCATTCTATACTTGCATATTTAATAAATATTTAGCTGTGTGTTTGTTCAATATGAAATTAAAATAATTTCTTAATATGATAATTTTTTGTTGTGGAAATGAGTGATGACTATTTTAATTTTACTTTCAGTGAGGAGAACCCATTATCTGAAAATACCACACAACAACAGATGGAAGATACCACCAGATTATTTTTACGGAATGTATCAGATAGAGACAAAGGAAGGGACAGAAGAAAGAATCCAGAAAATGATTAAAATTATGACTTAGGGTTATTATTGGGATTCGAAATCAGGAGCAATTATATTTTTTTTCTGATCTGCAGGACTTCAAGTAAGCAACAAATAGTGACATTCATTGATCAATTAATCCTGTGATTTCAAAAATTGTAACATGTTATGAATATACTAGAAACTACATAGAAAGTACATAGTATTTTAGTTAGGAGTATTTCCAGTTTTGTATTTCACTTACAGATAAATATATAAGTATATGTGAATTTAAATTCAAACTATTGTTTACTTTTTGGTTATGAATGCTAATTGCAGAAGATAAAAGTTTTTGTTTTGAAAATTTCAACAAAGTAATTAGTGGAAATTAACTCAGCAATATTATAAGATGAAATGTAACTAAACATTTTTTCTGTCAATTCCAATGATTTTCTTTCATTGGGGAATTTTTGTCATGTGGTACCTTTCAGATTTATTCTGAGATTAAATATTAATAAATAAAAATGAGTTGAATTTAACCCAACTTTTTTTTTCTCCTTGTGACAATACACATTCTAATACAAATTACATTTTCAATTAGAAATGCAGAATTTCTGGAATTTTTTTATTTGGTGTCAATTGTTTTATTCTGATATTCATTTTATCCAAATGCAGAACAGAACCATTTTTTAGTACAACATAGGAGCGGTTCATTGTGAATTTTGAAAATTCATGTTTGTAAAATAATGATAATTTTCATCGATATCTAATTACACAATATGGTGTATTATTTGATACATTGCTTTATGTTTTAATAAATACGCGTTATGTTAATTTCAGTTTTTTTTTTAAGAATATTGAGTTTGAGTACCTGGATTCTATCTATGGAAACATGTAATAAACACGTGTGACTTTTTAGACTCTTCCAGAATGAATTTTAGTAAGAATAAACATATTCATGTCAAAAATTATATACAGGGCATATTTGGCATATTCAAGCTTGATTTCATTTGAACATCATGAATTTGTCAAAATGTGTCCCCTGTATATAATTTGTGACTCGAATTTTTATTTCTCCTGAAAAATTATAATTATGGTGAGGTTTCCGAATTCAGCTATGTAAAATTAAATGCTTTAGAAGTGCAATTTGAATTACAGTCAAATGAAGAAATATTAATGTTTGAAGCATAGTTGACCAGCATCAATCGTGCACTGAAATTTGTTGGCGTTGAAGCACTTCTGAGGTACTTTGAATTGCCGGTAGAATGTATCACGGGCGGCTAGCTGCCGCCTGGACACCGGGATGCCGGATAAGCGTTAGTTTCAAGTGCCTAACCAGAACTTGAAATGCCGGGGAGCGACTGCTTTAAAAACGCCGGGCCAACTTCAATGTTATCTGGGCAGTTGGCCTCGGCTTAACGCCTCGGCCAACAATTTACATTGTCGTCCGGGAATGTATTGCAATTATTAGATACACACACTACTAGATATACACCGTTCAGGTCCGAAAACGGTCCGGGAAAGTTCGTTGCTTAGCAACGGAATAAAATACTAGATTAGCGTATTTTGAGGCCTGAAGTTGCTCCGAAAAAGTGGGCATTCTTGAATGATTTCAGAAAAAATAAATTTCTGGAAAGTGTGGTGATATTGCTAACTATAACTATAAACCGTACTGTATGTTCAGTCCACAATAACTTTAGTTAATAATAGATTCCTGGAAACTTCAAGGCAGGAGAGTTTTTGATGGTTTCATCATTGAATTTGTCAAACATTTTCAAAGGATTACTTGTAGGAAATGTACCTACCGATAAATGGGTATAGAAATTTGTAATTTAATATGCTACCTAGAGAGATCGAATCTACCATCACCCGATATACGATGCAAGAAATTTGGTGAATTGAATGAAGAAATGAGAATAAGAAACGTCACACATATTATGACCAAGTTCATAACCAACATTATTATTAAAACATGTATATTTTTTATAATGAACATTTAGATATTGCAACAATTAGCTTCAATCTTGCAACAAATGAAATATTAAAATCGTTCAAAAAATATCTAGAAATATAAAATTAAAATATCTCCGTGAGGTTCTTTATTAAGTTCATTCATTTCAATGGAAGGGGGAGCGTTAAAAATTATGTATCGATTTGTGAATATTGTGTATATTATTATGATTAACATTGATTTTTACCAAAGGCTCTTTATCCATTATTATGATTTTAGATATAAATATAAGATAATTGGCTTTCACGATTTTTATAGTGAGTTTACTTCATATTTAATAATAAAAGATAAACATTATTATTATTATTTATCGTCTGAAGAAGTACGATGGACAACATCTATTTTTGACTTTGGAACATTCGTACTCACCAGAACATCCAGCAATGAAAATGGAAATTTGCAACTTCTGGAATGCTTTCAATACACTTTCCAACATTGATACGCCGGATGGATCGATGTAGCTCACAGAAGAAAAATCCAAGATGATATATTTCAGGCTGGTATTGATTTTCTTGTGTAACTTCGTCATTTTCTCATGGTTATCATTTGTCTTGCCATCTATCATCTGGAATATTTTAGAGAAAAACGATTTTTCTTTTTTGATAAAATCACATCAACTTTTCCACTATGATCTAGCTTTCTGATTCAGTCGCGATTGTTTTAGCTATTATACAAGAGAAATGAAAAACTACTTAATAGATATTTTGGTTCACTCACCTTTCTCTGCGAACGGGCATGCTTATTCCGATAAATGAGTTCCTTTTGCGGATTAACATCAACGAGTCTGAAGAGTTCATCTCTGAATATATTTTTCGTTGCAAAATTAAGACCGCCACAGTAACAGAATATTTTGATCCCATCAAGTTCTTCAGCCTTGAAAATTAATGTTTATTAGAAGAAATCGGCACAATTACAATATTATGTCGCTGTGCTAAAACAATACTAGGACAACTTGAAAAACATAGTTTCGAGAAAATCGAGTTTTAATGTTATAATTGTAGCTGATTTTCACATTTCTCAAACTGACAATGTCATTTCAAGGTGTTTGGTGTTTACCGCATATGAAAACCTAATGTATCATTATTGTTATAAAGTATCAATTTTGTGTTTTAGTTTTTTTTTTTTGTAAGATGTCTTTGTATCACATTGAGAAAAAAAATATTTCGAAGATGTCTCGGTTTTCGGTCGAAGATATTGTCAAAAATACATGGAACATCCTGTACATTAAAATATTTTATATTTCAATACGTGGGTAACCTTTTTACAATTCAGTACGTGAGCGAAAATATTTTATTTGGAAACACAACTTGTCCTCAACAGAACATAAACAAGAGTTTTCAAAAAGGCCACTGATAGTTCGATCTGGTAGTCGAGTCGAGTTTAGAGTTCTGCCGTGCCAACAGCTAGTAGGGCAATGGGGGGAGTTTGGAAGATCAGATATTAGATAGAAGGAAAATGTCCCCTAAATGTAAATGCCGATATGTATTGTAAGTAAAGATCTTTTTAAAATAATTTATCCAATCAATAACTAGGAGAGATTCTTCAATTATTTAATTCATTAACTCTTTATTGATTATTTCCTTCATTAATTTCAATCGTCTTAATCTCATATTTGTACATAGTAAAATAAATGTTTTTATATTTTTCTAAAGTGATTTAAATCTATGAATGATCAGTATCTACCTAGTTAGTCGTGAATCAACCCCAAGTCACGACAAGTGGTGGAGATTGCCGTGCTTTAGTTTGTGGATTCATTCTTCATAATGAACCAATTTTTATTTTGTTATAAATTTGAATGAGTGGTACAATCAACTCAATATAGTAGTTTAGCTTGAAGTTCATAGACTTTGAACTTGACCTAGATCCGGTACAACTAGGTATAAATTGCTGATCCATATGTTTTGCTTCTGAATGAATCTCTCCCAAGTATTGTGCAACAATAGCATTTCTGAATAAAAATATTATTTGACGAAAGTACGCTATTTCGTACGCAATAAACTCCAGAGAATTTTATGAAGATTAAATATATATGATATTGATGTTAAGTTCTAACGATTTATTTTCAGTATAATTATTTGAATTTTGTTGTTTTCCCTTTTGATTTTTACAAGAATAATTTGTGTAAAATTATTATATCTTGAGTTTATGAGAGTAATTACGTGTAGTAACAAATTTAACACTACTTTACACTGGATCTTCAGCTTCCCCCTGGCCCCTTGCAGAGAATAGGACGTTGGCAGAAGCAAAAAAGAGAGGAATGCCCGCTTCCTTTCCAGAATTTTTAGCACATGGAAAAATTGCTCTTGGGATTTTTTTTGAAGGATCATAATAGATGTGCTTCAGAGAATGCATAGATAGATGCATTCTTATTTTGGAGTTTACCCAATAGGTGCAGTATACCACTGGTCACAATCGTGAGAAAGGAATTTGTTGAATCCTTGGTGTATTCTTAATACACGGTTTTGTCAGAGAATTTGACAATTGAATCGCGATTGGAAGTAGTATCGAGTAAGCTTATGAGAAAGGAATTTGTTGAATCCTTATTGGTGTATGCTAAATACACGATTTTGTCAGAGAGAATTTGACAATGAAATCGCGATTGAAAGTTGTATTGATACTATGATTATTTATTTTATGTTGTAGGAATACGGAGTACCTATGATGAGAGGAGAGTCCAGTTACTTATAGAGTATCTACATAAATGCGGAAACGGATATGATTCACGTAGATTGCAAGCTATGTGTGCATACAATAGTTCTTTAGAGCGATTTAGAATCAAGAGAAAGAGAAGAGTTCGTAGGAAAACGACATAAGGGTGTAGGCAATGGCCGACAATTAAAGGGTGAAGTATGAAACTGCCTGATGATAAAATTGTGCACAGAGGTTTAGTGAGTAAGAAGTAACGAATGTGGTCGAAAAGAATTGAATGAATATTGTTGAATGTGAACAGCGGGTGTGAAATTGTTTTGTGATATTCTGTATCTAATCCTAGGCAAAGAATTGCAGGACATCGCATCTCAAAATTAGCCACGTAATGAGAGAGATGGTGGAATTTTTATTTTTTGTAAAAGAAAGAGAATGGCTATGGATAAATGGAAAATGTGACAGTTATGATACTTCTAAAATGAATGGATGATTATATTATAATAAGTATATATTAATATCGGATAATTCGAAAAATATTTTGAATTTATATGGTTGGCATATAATTGTATGATAAGTTCATAATGAGAATAATGTTGAGTAGTACTTAATATATTTTGGGGCACGGTATTTGTTAAAAAAGTAGATGATAACAGTACGTTTAAATTTTTTTTGTGTTATAGGGACTGTACCTCCTGTAAGAAACGCGGAAGAGTCTTCAACCTTGTACCACTCCAAGAGAATCCCTGTGTGAATCGAGATGAAGTCACAGTTACCACAGCCAGGTCAATAAGGCATAATAAGCCAAGTCCTACAAAGCCAAGCCAATTCCTATCAAGCCAAGCCATGCTCCTTGATGTCTTGTCAGACTGAGCCAAAATTGAGTATTCAACCAGCCAAATACAGGGAAGCAGAGCCAAAATGGAGTCCAATCGGACCAAGCTATGCCAAGTCCCGGCAGGCAAATCCATGCCAAGTCCACTGGAGCCATGTCAAGTCCCAGCAGGCCGATACATGCCAAATACAGGGAAGCAGAGCTAAAATGGAGTTCAACAGGACCAAGCCATACCAAGTCCCGGCAAGCAAATCCATGTCAAGTCCACTGAAGCCATGTCAAGTCCCGGCAGGCAGATGGATGTCAAATACAGTTTGTCCAGTATGTTTGGGTCATACCATACCTGGTTCAGCCAAGCCAACCCAAGCCTGAATAAACCGAAAGAGTGGGTCTACGCTAATCCCATTGTACCCAGGCAACGTTGAATCATGGTACAAGCTATTGAATGGAAACGAAATGAGCCAATCAAAGATGGAAGAGGCAGCAAGGGGGAGAAGAAATCAAATGGAGATGGTGCAAGCTGACTTCTTCTGCGCATATTTATTTGTATATTTATATTTACGTGGTATTAATTTCATAGTTTTTGTAAACCTGTATCGAATTGTCAGTTGGTTTTAATATAATCGCTCGAGGCGCGCGATTTTGAACGGGGGGGTATTGTCAAAAATATATGGAACATCATGTACATTAAAATATTTTATATTTCAATACGTGGGTAACCTTTTTACAATTCAGTACGTGAGCGGAGATATTTTATTTGGAAACACGACTTGTCCTCAACAGAACATAAACAAGAGTTTTCAAAAAGGCCACTAATAGTTCGATCTGGTAGTCGAGTCGAGTTTAGAGTTCTGCCGTGCCCGCAGCTAGTGAGGGCTATGGGGGGAGTTTGGAAGATCAGATATTAGATAGAAGGAAAATGTTCCCTAAATGTAAATGCCGATATGTATTGTAAGTAAAGATCTTTTTAAAATAATTTATCCAATCAATAACTAGGAGAGATTCTTCAATTCTTTAATTCATTAATTCTTTATTGATTATTTCCTTCATTAATTTCAATTAATCTCATATTTGTACATAGTAAAATAAGTGTTTTTATATTTTTCTAAAGTGTTTTAAATCTATGAATGATCAGTATCTACCTAGTTAGTCGTGAATCAACCCCAATTCACGACAATATACCTGTAATGAAATTACTTCTTATGTTTTTGGTATAAGTTATTCCTACTTTTGTTGAATAAGTCCTTCTATTGTTCTATATATTTTTCTGCACATCAGTTTTGACAATAACCTCGTATTGCATGAGTTGTTGAGCTAAATTTGATTTCTTCTCTAAAGGTTGTCCTTCGAATGTCGAGTTAATGAAAACAGCTATAGGAAAAAATAAACGAATAAAACAAATATAAACTCTTAAAAATAAACAAAACTAACGATTGAGTACCTTGGCATACAAATAGGAACTTTAAGAACGAAAACTATAAAAACGAGAATATTAATTACTTGAAGGTTACTCACTCTCCTCATGCACTTCCTTTTGCCCTTTTGAAAGGATTTCAAATTTTTTAAGAAATCATGATGTTCTACTGGGATATGTTTGAGTAACATCAAAAGTTCTTCGTTTTTTTATATGATATTTTTGGCCTATCAATATATGCTGCACTAGGTCTATTATTTTCTTCGATATTTTTTTGAAAGATTCTGTTTAAAAGTATCTTTATGATAAATTGTATTTGGTCCCTCTTTGGTAACACGCAATACTTTTGTTACGACATTTATTTGATTCAATACAAAGACATCTCCAAGATGTCTGAAGTGCTTATAGAATGATGAATATTAACGTGACGCAATACAAATATATTACAAAAAAGCAGTCATATTATATTGAATATTGTTATTTATTATCGAAATACTGAGGCACAATCGATGATTCAATACTAGGATAACTTCGAAAATGAACATATTTTATAGAAAATATGGGGAAAAATTGCGACAACTCAAAATGTCCTACAATTTCACAAAAAAACATGAGAATATGAGTCGCATATCGAACGAAAAAAACAAAGTTTTCAATGTGCTCACTATTGAACCATAAATTGAAAAAAAAAGTACATATTGCAATAGTGAGATATCGGTTATATCATAATTGAGGCAAGTATATTTTCGAAACTTTATTTTGTTAATTTTTAGAAAGCTTTAGAGCAATTTAGACTTCACCCTGTGTTGACCTACTTTCAATGAGCCTTAACACAACATACATATATGTTCATAGTTGTTGTTTAACGTCATTCATAGAAACCTTATCAACATTCCCATAGTTATTTCCATTCATAAACCACTTTCAAGGATCAATTCACATTTTACAAGTTGTCATTACAAGAAGAATAATTAAGTTCTGGATGCACCAACAGAATAAATCGTAGCTTTTCTATTTCCGACTTGTTCTCATTGAAACTGCATAGGTTGTGGTCCTGTTTGGTTTTCCAAGTAGTGCTTGTATTTCTGCATACTATAAAAGTGTGATATAAGCTTAATTTGGACTTTCATTGTCTAAAAAATAACAAAGAAAAATTCAATTTTCTGCAATTTTTAATCATGACGTTTCAACTGTTAAAGTCTGCAGTCGTTATCAAGTGTATAACTGCGACAATAAGAATTAACAATGCTGTACCGGAGGGGCCCGGCACTGTAATTAACAAGCTTACCTCACCGGCAAATTACCCCTAGCTGATGACACAAAATTATCCATAGCATATATAAGAAGTTTCCTTGAGATGATCGCATTTATACAGTTGGTAACGACTGTAGATTTTAACAGTTGAAACGTCGTGATTATAAATTGCAGAAAATTGAATTTTTCAAAGTGAAACATTGTCAACCGCTTTGAAACAAAAGTGTGATGTTTTACACTTTGCAAGTGTCGATCTGAAAATTATTAAAGGTGAATAAGAATTTCTTCAAAAGAAAATATATCCTACTCACTTTGGCATCCAATGTTGTCTTCAAACGAATTTTTGTTAGTGCTTCATATTATGTATGTCTGAGTTCAGGTTATTGAGAAGGTTCATAAGGAGTGTCTTTGAATTATTGTCTCTGTTTTAATTTTAAGGGTTTGATGATTATAAACCAAATTTATTGATTGCTTTCCAAGAAGACTAAAAACAAGGAGGGTTTAATAAAGTTCTAGCCAATCAGAAACTTGTATCATCAACGCGTCATAGTGACGTACTTGGGTATGAGTACAGAGTCGAACTAGAATCAAGCAACAAAACTGTCAGCAGTAACTCTCATATACCAAGAGCTAGTCCGTCACTGTCTATAGAGAACAGCGGCCATGACATGTATAACTGCGTCACATTTCGTCACAAATGTTCTTTCATCTCTTTCTACTAGATTCCCCATGTCTTATGGGAACCAAACTCTCCTTGTTTTTAGTCTTCTTGATTGCTTTCATGTTTACTTTTATTTTTATTTGTCAGCTGTCCGATGATACTTCAACTGTCAGCTGTCAACTGTTTCATATTTCAAAATATCAGTGTAGCCAACTTAGCTTTTGGGGTATCTGATCAGAGACAACCAAACACATCATTATTTTTAAGCTGGTCACATTGGTCGGTCATGCAAGGAACATGCAAATATTGAAATATCGGAATGTTGATAACCTAACTTCTTGGATGAAAAAATCTTCACGGTGGATTTCGTTTCCGACTGAGAGACGAGGAGTCAGATGGTAGAATTGGTGAAAGCTACAGGTGTCTAGTCAAACAGGGGTTCATGGTTTTGATCGGCTGACGAATTCTGGATTTGTAATAGTAATAATAATAATAATAATAGTTTATTTTGAGCTTTTTTTATAAATATTTCCTTATATCTATACACTATATCTACTCAGCCCAAAAACAGACTGAAAACAACATTGGCCTGACGGCCTGCTGATCTTAGTTTCAGCCTCAATTCCAAAATAACACTTATAATTTTGAACTAAGCACAAAAAAGAACAAAAAACAATAACAGATCATTTAGGAATAGCAAAATAGCAAAATCACTGATAATTTCACAAGGATTGGTTTGAGAGAAGTAATTTTTTATATTGGGTTTTGAACTTACTGATAGACAGAGACTTGAATGATGGCGGTATTGAATTATAAATTTTTGTCACGTTATAGGTGAAAGATCTACGATAGTGAGTTGTCCGGTGAAGGGTTGGCGATATTAATCCTTTGTACCTCAGATTGAGTATGAACATCAGTTCTAAATTTTATCTTATTGTATAAGTACGGTGGGGTCTTCGTGACTATAATTTTATGAAATAAGGTAGCTGAATGTAGTAGTCTTCTATTCGCCATTGTAAGCCATTTTGTTTCATTTAGTTTATATGATATGCTCTTTGTACTTGTTCAATACGTTTTATATCAATTTTGTCTAGGCAAGGACCGTATAAAATATCTCCGTAGTTGAAGTGACTTAAAACTAAAATATCTGTTAATTTGGTTTTCATTGACTTAGATAATAAATGCCTATTTGGGTAAAGCAATTTAAGAGTCATATAACTTCTCTGTACACATTTCTTGATGAACGTTTTGAATCACAAGTTTACATCCATATCCACTCCCAAATTCTTAGCAACTTCAGTTCCGACTGACATCTTCAACCCATACAAAGTTCTTAGGAACACAACTGGACAATAAACTAGATTTTAAAGAACACATATACTTTTTATGCACCAAACTAAATAAAACATACTTTGCTTTCATGACCTTAAAAAACAGCTTAAATCAAAATCATCTTTTGAACTTTTATTACTCTTTCGTCTACTCAATACTAAACACAAATATCACTATTTGGGGACAATCTGTAGAAGTGGGTCGTATATTTATAATACAGAAGAGATTCTTGAGATTGATTTTCAGTATGCCACATAATCCATCATGTAGGGACACTTTCCACAAATATAATATTCTTACTTTGACTGGAATATACTTGTATAAATTGTCAACTTATGTTCACCAAAACTTAGCATCCTTCACAAGAACTAATGAAATACATGAGTATCCAACTCGATCTGGTTCCAACATTCACATCAAACGATTCAAACAGGTGGGATATAAAAAATTTCCCCGCTATGCAGGAGCCAATGTTTTCAATCAGCTTCCAGACAACATTAAAACTATCCACGATCACAAAAAATTCAAAAAAGAATTGAGGCAATTTCTGCTCACAAACTGTATTTCTTCTATGAATGAATTTCATAACGCCAGATGATAATTCCTCGGGAATTTATTAACTATCTATGTATTTGTTGTAAATTGTTACTTGTTTATAATATTTAAATAACGTACATTTTAACGAAATTTTATCTACTGAATCTTTGTGCCATTGTTTGTATTTGTCCCACGCAAATTCTTAATAAATTGAAACTACCATTTTGTAATAGCAGGATGTGAAAGGTAACTTAATTATTTTTAACTTAATTCTTGTATACTATTACTTGTATTACGTACCGTAGGAAACACATCTGATGAAAATGACTTACCTAATGTACATGCAGTATACCAAAGAGACGAAAATAAAATCTAATCTTATCTAATCTGATAGTAAATGTTTGTGTGTTTATTTATGTTTCATTCATTTATTTATTAACACTCTTCAACTTGACAACATCGTATGGTAAAGTCTCTTATAGTTTTGGGTATATCATCTAATTGTCGTTGTTCGGTTGCTCAACTTTCCAAGCAATTTCTCTTTGACATAGACATATTAAAAGTTGCTGTGGCGCCACCTCTTATTTTTATGACCATTCTGTTACTATTCAATGATATAATTCTTTTATAAAGTATGAACGTACCCATAGTGCCTACCGACGAAGAGCTGCCGTCTGCATGGCTCCTTTTTATTTAACTTCAAAGAAAAGAGGGTTGAACCTTTGAAAGTAATATTTCTTACTATAGCACCAGAAAGAACATTTTCTCTGAAATATTTTGTACCAAATTTCTTAAATTGACCATTTTTCAAGTTGTCTTAGTATATTGTTCTAGCACAGCAATGTACTGGTTAGGTACGTTAGATTTATTTATTAATATTATTCGTTGATTTAAAAATTCCAAGAATACCAAAAACAACTGTATACTCACGGCTTTGTATCTGTTGATGTCCAAGTATATATCCGTATGTGGTATCAACCCTAGGAGAAACGAATGAGGTTTGAAACCCAAGATGAAGATGGTAGTCAGCGACATAGCTACACCAACGAGGAGACCGATGTCCATACCGACGAATACAACCGTTAAAAATGTAGCTATCCACAGAAGAGCGTCCAGTTTGCTCTGTTTCCAGAATTTCACTACATCTGTCATCTGCATCAACATTCCTTTTAACGAAACTACGATGATGCTTGCAAGAACACACTGAAAATACAAAACATAGAATTGTGTTGTGAAAATCTACGGTTTCGGTGCTATCCTATACAGGGTGTACCATATTGAAGGGGACAAACTCTGGCGGTAGAATCCTCATTCCCTAATGCACCTTCCCAACTTTCACTATACTGGATAAATATAGAGTCAGAATTCTTTTAGGAAAAAGGAATTGGTTCAATCATTGAAAATGTCAACGGTTTTAAAGATACTTGAAGTGCAAAAAGTGCGTGCATATATACAATGATATGAAGACTGTAACCAAATGTACAGCGAGTATATTCGTACCGGAAATATTTAAAATCCACCAAAAAAAGATTTGTAATATTCTCTCAGGTCATAAAATTTATAATATCTAGAACGGTTGTATCTCAATTGCGGACACCCAGATTGCGGACAAATCCCGATTGTGGTCACCTTGTACTTGATGGTTCAAGTAAGAAGGTGATGTAATACCTGTAGTAGACTGTAAATTGCGGACACATATAAAGTAATTTGAAAATTGTAATATTTGAGTACGTGGAAATTGAACACAAACATTTTAATTGGATGTACGAAACAAGAAGGTAGATAAATCATGAATTATTGTCATTAGAATATCGATAACTGTTGAAAAATGCCCGCAACTTAGAACTGATTCAGGATTAATCCAATCAATGCAATCTTTATACCTGAGTCACTGATCAAGAGGTGACCGCAATCGAGAGGGTTTTGTAGGTTGTCAGCAATTTAGATGTCCGCAATCGAGAAGACACCATCTAAAACGAGGACTTGAATGAAAATATCGTTACCTACCTCTTTTCAATATTTCCATATGGTGCATATTTAGAATAATAGAGCAATAAACAGTCACCTTTGAATACTTGGGTAGTATACACAATACACATATTAACGTGTTTTGAAAGCTAGATATTTGAGACCTCCTAATGGGCTAAGACTATAAAATTGGACAGGAACTCAAAATTTGTTGGTTTTTTGTTTCACTAGTTGGAAACAACATTTCGCGCAGTTAGTTATTTCATTGTCTTGGGTAAATTATTGTAATTTTTACAATTCAACTTTATTCCACTCAATAGTCAATACCGGGAAAATATCAATAGTTTTTTAATTTTCAAGTTAATGCATCGAACTTTATCACCTCTCTAAAAACTTGAATCTTCTAATCAATGTTTGTACATTCATTGTATTGCAATTATTTTGATCATTTGTGGTGATCTTGTAGAATTGTTAGTGAATCACCTCGCCTTATACAGTGTCCTCTAAAATCTTGGAACCATATTGGAAACTTTTTTATCAATAGTTTCTCAGAAAATTTCATTCTTCATAAAACTTGGTTCATTCAATTACATTCAATACGCGCATATTGGTCATTATCAGTAGGGTGCGGCTAAGTGGGAATTGGCCGATATTCTGAAGTCACTATGGAATAAAGTGACATTACTATGCAAAATATAGAAAAATTTTATTGAAACAAGTTGTTTGCAATTGAATGATATTTTTATATATCCGGTCAACCCATTTTCTCAAGTGTAGAAGATATTCTTCTCAACGTAGATTAGCTGTTGTGGTTGTGGTTATGTAAACCTCTTTAGTAAAACTCATTTCAGTTATAGTTTCATTATAGCTATAAGCTTTATTGTCAAAAATTGAAACATATTGTCGACAAAATCAATAACTTTTAATATATAGTGCATGGTAACACAATGTAGAAATTTACCTATATAAATAATACATGTATAGATCAGTACATAGATGTAATACAAAGATTATTACAGTATATCATTTCAAAATTTGATAATCAATCACAGTTGAATCTCACAAAGCATAAGACTAGAATTGATATGTAAAGTAGTCATTTGAGCCACAGAAACTTTTTTCCATCAAGAGGATAGGCAACTACCCATTGCTAAACTCTCTGGTTGTCTGTAAAACTCCTCGTTGCAGACGAAGAAAGTAGGCAGAAATTCAATAAATTTATATAAGAATTTATGTAACGGAGTCTTCATCGACCCGGTTACTTCTGAGAATGTCAGCTACTAAAGGTATAGTTCCTGATTTAGGAGCTGAATTGAAAAGATCACTGTAATGAAAGTAGTCATAAGACAGTGTTCTCTGTCGGTAAATTTGAATTGTTTGATTCAGTTACTAATTCTAAAGTATTACTTTCCGGATATTTCTTCTTGAAATTTGCTAATTCCTTCATAAGATTTTAACATACCAAATACTGACATACATGGTGAAATATTTGGCCGTTATGGAAAATGCATTTTTTGTCACTTCCATCACACTGTAACACAATTAACACTCGAACTAGAAGACATATTTACAACAACTTTCATCCTTTGAAAAAAGTACGGATTCTACCATCTGAGCTTGTGGCCATGATTCTTGGACACCCTATACATATATGAAGTACTGACGATTCAATGACACTAATTGAAAATATATATGACATAGCAAGTTGCTTACTCACCCTAGGCAGTTGTTCAAAAAATGGTCCAATCCATAGAAGAATAAAAATAAGAAACGAGCACGACACAACAGATACAAGTTGTGTCTTGCCACCGACAACTTGCTGGATCATGGATCTGGATAAAGATGCGCACACGGGCATGCACGAAAATAGAGATCCAACTATGTTTCCTGTTCCCTGCAATATAGCACATAAAAACTTTGTTAATTTTAAAATAAAATATGAACATTTCATCATTTATTTTCAAATGAGGTATAAATGAATTCAAGATTCAACACCAAGACAACAAGACTTTCATCGACAAGTCAATGACCACTGAATGACATCTCTAAAGTTCTTGAAGATTGCAGTTGTGCTAACAATACGTTCAGAAAAATTTTAAAATCGGACAATCATTCGCAAAAAGTCCGCAGACTTTAATCAGTTTTATATTAAATTTTTCCCGATGTTTCACGTCTGCACAAGTAAATGCATTCTAGAAAACTGAAATTGATTAATTCATATGAATGGTGACTGTTATAGGACCTAACACTGATCCCAGAGGGACTTCAATTCCATTTGAGAGTTTACTGCAGGTAAATGTGTCAGGTTTGATATTATCTTCTGGTAATTACTTAGAAATTAGAAATTACTTAGAAATTCAACTAGGGCGTTAAGTCTTACTCCAAAATATATGATAAATAATCTACTCTGACGAAGACACGTGACTTTCGCTACCTGTGAAAATTTGTTTTTTCCAATATTTCATTAAATATGATAGATTGTTGAAATTACAAAAAAAATACAGAGAAGGGTAGTTTCTATTCCAATTTTCTACATGAGCTAGTCCCAAATCAGAATACGGTGTCAAATATCTGTTTTGTTAGATGATTTTCTGAATAGAAATATGTCAAAATCCATTTTCTCAGTACAAAAATTATACTAAAGTAATTAATGAAAAAGTCATCTAATCAAAATTTAAGACATATTATGATGGATTGGATGGAAAAATTTAAATATTGGCAAGGAGTGAAACTCACGTGACCTAGACAGAGACATATCATCATTTGCTCTAACTGTAGTAACAGATATAAAAATTATCTTTAGAGGATATATTTTTGCAAAAAGAAAACCATGATAACTGAGAAGACGACGTGATTCTGGGAGCTGATGAAACAGAAGGAGCTGATAGGATCAAATTCTCGGGAAGCACCAATGACAATGGATCATAGGTGGTTCTCCAAAATATGAATAACGCTCATGGTGATTTTTAATAATGACGCTAGATAGTGTGACAATAGACAGAACACATTGTCTTTTCATTCCACGAATGTTCTCCTTGTTTATCTCAAGTTTCACATGCTGATTGCAGGGCTTTGGTGAAGGAAGTATGGAGAATACCATCAGAACAAGCCTTGGTGTCAGAAGGGTTTTCAGCGAGATACCAGCGTTTACAGATGAAGTGTCAGACGAAACTTTATCGAGCACCACTACTACCTGAAGAAAAGTTAAAGAACAAACAACAGAAATAAGTGGTTCAGCGCTCATTCTTGCATCAGTGACTCCTCGGGTGGTACTGTAGGTTTTTCCGGGTTTTCCCTGCAGTTGGAATAGCAAATACGCCACCTGCTGCATCCCATATGCTGAATTCGGCTGCCATACTAAACGAATAGGTATTATAGTGCCCGATGGAATAGAATCAGTGAAGTGATTTCGAAAAGAAAGTTATAGGAACGAAAATAGAAGATTTCAGGGGTATGACGGTTCTACTAAATGAGGAGCAGTTAAGAATTCAAGATTCAAAAACGGTAAACTATTTATGTATTGAATCAAGGCAGTTGTCACCTTTGAATCTGATGCAAGAGGTCGAGGTGCAGAACAGGGGATGTGAACACCGTTGGTGAAAGAATAGGGCATTCATTGCAATCGTGGAAGATGAAGAAGACACTTCAAGACCCCTACTAAGTACACGGTGCGCCAAAGAAAAATAATGGGATAGGTTCTGGGATATACGTGGAGAGACCTAGGCAGGACAATTGTATAAGCCTTCATATTCCAAAAAAGGCACTTGTCATTTCTAGTTGCAGGAAAGAGGTCCTAGAAACAACATCTGGAAGTACAGATCAATATCTACGATTGGTATATAATGGATTTCCACCTGAGAGGTTTGAAAATATCACTGAAAGTTGATCAAAACGCTTCAAAGTGCGCCCGAAGTCACCAGAAGTTGCGCTGAAGTTAACTCGAGTTGAGTTCGGGTGACTTCGGGTGCACTTTGAAGCATCGGGTGCGTCTAACAGCGTGCAGCGGTTGCAGCCACAGAACTCATACTTATATCTTATGACTAGAATGCGTTTCAAATATGGCGGATGAACAAATCATGCATAGCCTACAACATTGTGTTGTCCTCTTCACAGTAGCGACGCATAAAATCATATGCGTATCTTAGGGACAGGAAATGGGTTGGTTCTCTTGAAACGAATATTTCATTTTCTCTCAAATCGGACATCAGAACATTTGAAATATTGTTTCTCTCCCATAAATAAAGAGTTTAGAATAGAATAAATTCGTGAATGATAGATAGTAAGATCTTAATGATTCAAATCGAACAATTCTCCTACCCAACTAGGTACTATCCATTTTAAAGATGACATCGGTAACATCTTGATTTTTCTTATGATGAATGACGGTAGATTTGATTCAGACTAATCTACAACTTTTCTCAGATCTAATTGTATAAATTCCATCATTACGAAATTAATCATTTATTGAAAGATGTTTAATGCAGATTCTGGAAGATTTTGAATTTCTTTCATTAAAATTTTATCTTATCCATCCGTTCTTTTGCATTTTAATCACATATCTCAAAAGTCGGTATCAACTGAATCTGTCAACTTTTCAGTTATAGGACAATAATAGTCATTTGGGAAACAATGATGACAATAGAAATCAAATAATATTCCTCTGAAATTAACTAAATCCCAACTTTGTTATGATGCGTTTTCGGCGTCAGTTTTTTTTAATAACCATCTTTTGATGTTTTAATTGATTTTCTGCATTCGAAGAAATTCCCAAAAACAATGTGAGAATAAGACTACTCATCGTATCGTGACCTTTTTTCGTTTCTTTCATATTTGAAACTGAAAGTATTTAATTTTTGTACACACCTATGTTACTTTTAGTATTTTATGATGTAAATACTTGTCAAGTTGTTAATTGAATATCTAATTTCATTATTTTTAATTCTACAATTTTTTTTTGTCATCAATAAACTTTCGAATATTTGAGTATCAAATAGCACATGCTGGGAAATGGGATTGAATGAATGAATAATAACATAACTGTGATTTTATGGTCTAGAAGTTATGACTTGTCTAATAGATTCGTTGATATACCCGGTATATCAGAAATGGATAGTTACCTCTTGGATAATATCTCAAAATCGTATAAATACCTCCATACCATTGCCAGGAGCTCCTGATTTGCGTCAACTTCGTAATCTCCCCGCTGAGCCAACATTAGCGCTAATGACAGAGATATGACGTAGGAAACAATGGCAACGGAGAAGCCATCTAGGAACACAGCAGAAAGTAAAGAAAATGGCGGGAGCGCCGGTTCTGGTAACCTGAAAAATTATTCATTATTAATTAATTTCAAGTCGCTTTAAAATTATGAATGACCCCTACATCTGAAACTTTTGATCTATTGCAATAGTCGACGTCAAGGAAGTGAGTCAGTCAGTCAGATGTTGACCTCACATTTTCCATTTGCTGGAGATGTTTGGAGAGAAGCGTACTTCGACATAAGTAATCGATTTTTCTGCAAAATACATTTGAATTCTGTTCCAATTCTTGCAATAACTCTCTTCCGTAGTCTGTGCTTCAGAGTTGTGCTTCTTGATTTTTCTGAATTGTGGCGCTACGACTGACTTATTTTGAGTCACGGCTTCATATACGAAGAGCACTTGCAATTGGATGCTCTTGAAATAACGCTGCACACTTATTCGTCAGAAATTGTACACTATCCGTTGTGATATTAGCAGGGAAAGTAGTTGTTTTCTGTTGGATAATATCTTCAAATTCTCCACTTGGAAATTTTTAGATAGAATGGTACTTCGTCATTGTCGATTCTATTAATATCATTGAATGCAGTTTGATTATTTCTAATTGTTATCATTAAATAGTAAAAATAAGAATAAATATTTACTTTATCTTACCCAGTAGGTATGTCGCCAACTGTTTGTATCCCGTAAAATACATCCAAATTGAAGCTCTGGCAAATCAGTGTCCCTGATACGACAGCTATCATTTCGATAGGAATTGGAATTGTGGTCCTCTTAGCAACTAAGGGCTGCAGATAAACCAGAAAAGTTAATGAATTATATGAATATAAAGAAACAATGTTTATGAAACAAATTCGTTTTCTCGATTGATGAAATGATCATTGTTCAAAGTAAAACATATCAATGAAAACCCTATTGCAATTGAAATCAGTAATGGCGCCTTCCATACAACATCAAGGCATCTGCAGGTTCCTTCTACAGTTGTTGAGTGTTTCGCTATATCTCGTTCTTTTTCTGCATGATTTTCATGAAAAAATTTCTCATTTTCGTCCCTACTGCGCTCCTTGTTCTGGGTATGCAGCCCACTGTTAGGTACCGTGTTCCTCGATGTGTACTAATGTCTTGGCCCTCGTAGGAAAGTCGTGTGGAGTCAG
Source organism: Chrysolina oricalcia (assembly GCA_944452925.2). Classification (NCBI taxonomy): domain Eukaryota; kingdom Metazoa; phylum Arthropoda; class Insecta; order Coleoptera; family Chrysomelidae; genus Chrysolina; species Chrysolina oricalcia. The sequence continues at coordinate 11,261,832 of OX101818.2, read as the reverse complement.
ATGAAGGTATTTTTCCATACGTTCACTCGTTAGGAAAAAGAATATTTTTGGGTTCAAGCAAGTAAAAAAAGCATGAAATCCTTTCTCAAACGATCCCATCGTAAGCCTTTAGGAGAGTAACGAAACGATGGAACTTGCCAGGCACGAGTTGCCCAAATTAACGTGTAATGTGATACCACACCTCAACAACTCCAAGCCGCAAATTAAGAATTTCTAAGTCCACCAGGCAATAGTGATTCGAACCCTATTTGCTGGACTCTTATTTCTCTGGTCTGAAGAAAATACTTATTGAAACGACAGATTATGTCTATTCATAATAGCAAATCGCCTAAAAGGGAATTTTGGAATCTCATGTCATGAAATCGTAGAACAAAGTTTTGACTGAACTCAGATAAGCGAATACAGAACAGCTTTACATTTTTTTCAAACTGAATTAGGTCCAGTTTTCAGCATTCCAAACTACTCCTTCATCTGTAATGGCAGCGAGACTATTGCACCCACCCAATTGTCATCTTATGAGCGTTTCTTACAATTTTTGATAACAATATACCTTCAATATATTTCAATGGTCTTTCAATGGTGTTTCAATGGTCATGTTTTTCTTGTCCATTCGAGGCACACCATTGATAAGTCAGTACTTGGTTCCACTAACCCAAGAAGGGTTATATTCAGCCGCTCCAGTATTATATTCACAGGTCATAATACTCAAGGCGCTTCCGAACCCTGTGCCGTCATCAGGTCAATCTTTGGAGAGTTCCTCTACCATAATTTGAATAATCATGATCCTAACAATAGTAATTTACGTAACAAGTCCAGAAAATACTGTTTTTTTGGACTAGTAGACCAAATTCTAGGACAAGCGTCCAAAAAAACTGGTTCCGGACGTGTTGAGTACTCTATTTTTTCGGCAACCATGTAGAATAACAAATCAATGAAACGCATTTAGTCTAAGAGACGAAGAAAGGTCGACCTTCACCCATCTGTTAACCGGATGACACATACTTTTTTTTCAGTTACATATATAGACGAAAACGCCTAAAATGAGTTGCCTATGAAAAGGTGGTCATGACTATATAAAGTGAGTTTCAAAAATTTGCACCATATGGAAACTTTTTTATTATCGATTTGTCAGAAAATTTTATTCTTAATAAAAATTGGTGCATTACGAAATACATATAATGAAGTTATCAAACTTCTAAATTTCCCAACGGTGTACAGGGGGGAACAAAAAATAGAATTATGATCAAGAGTAAACTACCCTGGCTGTGATTCCAAATTTGAAAATTTCGAACATTTTAGTTCTTATTTGTATTATATATTGAAATTCGAACAGAAGTACCAACAGCACTTCCCGGCCTAGTCCGGGAAGTACGTACTTCCCGGACTAGGCCGGGAAGTGCTACTTTCCCAGAGAAAAAGTGTCCGGGAAGTGAACACTTCCCGGATGGTTGCCGAAAAATATATTTTATATTGATCGAAAAGAGCTCATGTGGAGACCATGGACCGAAGCGGTGAGCTCACTGAAGGAAATGGGTTCACTTCAAATGAATATGGGAAGGAGAGATTATGGTGAACAAAACAATGAATTTCCTTCCCAGGAACGGAACACATGGGTCAGGGAAGAATGGAGTGATCTTGCGCTAGCTTTGGGGCACCAGAAATTGTGAGTAGTGGTGCTGGTGGTGGTAGTGGTGGGAGTGCACGGCAATAAGAATCCCTGTTGTCGGACCTTACCAGTGCATAGAGTATTGGTGAATTTACGTGAAGCTATCCATACACATTGAGTGACAGCCATTACAAATCAACAAATCATCAAAACAACATCAACAAGACACATAAAAAGAAGTCTGTGTTACTTTTTTAGAACCCTGATTAGTTGGATGTTATCGTGACTAATGAATTCTTACCTTAAGTATTTCGTTATTTATGCTCATTATAACGATTGAAACTGCTGATATTAGCATTGCTGTATAATTCACAGTTCCCAAATTGTTGATTATGGCTGAAACTGTCTGAAAATTAACAAAATTGTTTTGAGTATCCAATAATTGGAAATGGAGGAGATATACAGTATGTCCCTAAACCAGTGAGACAGTTAAATATTACTTGAACCAGGAGGTATTCACATAATATTATGATTTTATATCACACGGCATGAGACCTATCTACAGAAATGACAATTTATTTACGAGGTGCGCAAAAAATGCTAACGAAAACAAACAAGTTCTTGAAATGGAACACCCCATATATTCCAACGTCTGAATTCTCATTCTTTTTGGCTAATCAACAGTTTTTAATTTTTGGAAGTCTGACGAAGCGACGCCAAGATGAACCAGATTTTCATTAAATTCTTACAATTCAAAAAAACCAATTACCTATACTACCAAGAATGATGGTTTCATTCAATAGGTTTGATGGAGATTCTATTAGTTATATGGGGTGGTCAGAAAAATAATATGGTTTTCACGAAATCAAACTGTACTTAACTACTAATCAAACAGTTCCGAAAAGAAAAAACTATTGTGTTTCTTTGCAAAAACTGGAAAAGAAAGAAGGAAATTTTTATTATCAATTTATTTCAATAAAGTCATAAAAGAAATTACCTAAAGAGGAATATTCTACTCAACTGTTAGGAGCATATGCAAATTCTAGTTTTTGTAGTTTATTAACGTATCAGTTCAAATACAAGTGTTGTATTGAATTACAAAAAATCATAGCACATTGATATGTTATCATAAACAAACCGCAAGATCAAAAATGAATAAAAAATATTCCTATTCTCTGGGCAATCAATAACAATTTTACAGAGATTTTAAAGCAAATCTGATAAAACGATAAAAAAAAAAATTCGTTAGATAAGAAAGAGAAAGGTAGAACTGGAAAATCTGAAGAAATTGGTCACTTCCTTCCTACATACTGAAAGATTAAACATAAACCATCATTTCTCCAAAAACCTGAAGATATCGCAAATTTTCTGAAACTTACAAGCATGACTTTTCACGGGGAGTTGAAATCGAAAAACGATGTCTCCACCCAAGACAAATCTGAGGACACAGCAAGGAACGCTGAATCCGAATAATGAGTTTCTCAGGGTCTCTACCAAGAAAAACCGGGAGCACAGCAACTTTCATGGACAGTACTCAGCAAAGGCCTCTGAATTTGAATAACAGGTCTTTACTCAATGATAGACAGTTATAACTTGGCAATGCCTAGTGGGATTTTCACAAATGAAAAACCAAAAGACCTAATGAATTAGACCTCAGATGTGTCAATTAATTGAGGTGTTCCACTTAAAAAAAAACGGATGTTCGATTTCGGTCACCTTTCTTCATTCATATAGTCCTAAAGATAGCTCTCATAATGCTGTTTACTATGAAATCAAAACATTTAAAAAATTCCTATTCTTTGAAGATATATCAACGTTTCCACTGTCCTTGAGATACAGTATATCTGATCTAGCGAAATTAATAATAATAGGGGTCTATCTATCGGACAAGAAGCAAGCAATTTTTTATAAAGGCCGTTTTTTTAGCTAATCCCACTATTGCTATCTCTGAAACGGAAAGACCTACAAGGTCGGTTAAATGGGAAAAACATTTCCTATTTTGGGGAGCAATATTAAGCTTTTTTCAGATCTTAGATATCAATGGTTATTATTGAGATATTCGCCAAAAACTAAATAAGTCGAGTTTCGTTTTTTGGCTCTACCGCCTCCATTTCGAATGATATATGAAAAAGTCAAGGAAACTTTCAATAGTGTTTCATATTTTTTATAATCTGATGTGAACCAATTTTTAATGCGACGTTTCGTTCATTAGATTCCATCATCAACTTTATTTTTGTAAATACGGACCTCTAGTTTTTTTCATCGATTTTTGTAGCCACTTTCATAACAACTTCAGCTATGTATTACAATACATGTGTTTCTCGACGTTTTACTCCGAAAAGACATCATCAATATTTGGTCATACAATTCCCATCAGTATAGTAAATTTTCGAATTGCCGTCCATCGTTTCTCAATCACATATTCGCTCTTGCTATAGTATGTTTATGGCCATTTTTCAGCATTTGTGGAGTTATAGCCATGCAAGCTCACCTTATTGTTTCTTTCAATTGGTCAATATTGCCAAAAGTTGAAGAATACCTTATCTATAATGAAACCCCACATTGAAAAGTCCAAAAGGGTCAGGTCAGGTGAACATGGTGGCCATTTGATAGGACCATTGTTTCCTATCCATCGTCCTTGCATAGTCGTAATGAGGAAATCTCTGCAAATATTTCTGCGATGTGGCGGAGCTCCATCATGTTGGAAAAACTGATATTTTCGCAGAATATTCAAAGGCAAATCTTCCAACAACTCAACTAGAGTCTCCGACAAGAATTCTAAATATAATTCCCCCGTCAACGATGTCTCAAAAAAGTAGGAACCGATAATCTTGGAGTCTAGAACACCAAGCCAAACATTAACTCCAAATCTCTCTTGGAAATTTCTAGCTCTATGTAGAAAGGAATTTTCTTGTCGCCAGAGATAATGTATATTTCTGTTAAACCATCCGATATTTGTGAATCTACTCTCATCACACCATAAAATGTTATTACAGATTTCATTGTCCCGACGATGTTGTCTGAGTAGCCATCTACAAAATATTTTTCTCTTATCATAGTCCGTTAAATGCAAATGGTGGATTTTTCTGACTTGGTATGGTTTGAATTAATTTCTTCTTAAAATTTTTCGAATTGACGTAGTCGATATAGCATTATTATGTGCAATCTCTCTCAATGATACTTCTTTGTTCTCAATTTTTCGATATTCCACAAATCCTGAATCAAATAAATATCACTTTATTTCTATCGAGAATGTCTTCTGAACTTTCCCAAAACGCAAATTTCAGTATCGCCACCTATGTTAGTTACTGAACAACTCTTACTCGAGGGTTTTTCAAATGATCCATGATTCCATAAACTCTTCTCAATGCGTTGAAAATATATTTCGGATGGCTGATGCCTCTCAGGGTACAATTCCCCATACATAGCTAGAGATCTAGTAGCATTTCTCAAATGTTTCTCGTATACGAAAAGCAAATCAACTTTCTCGTCATTAGAAATATTCATGGTTTTCACCCCACAAATTCACACGAATCAAATGATTATTTATGTACTTGTCAATAGATTTGACACTTTATTATTCTATTAATTCATGGCTCACTTTAAAAAAGTTAATTCATTTCAGTGCTCTCCGAATTTTTTCTCCAAGATTTCTGTTTGCCAGAAAACATCAGAAACAAACATTTATGTTCCATAAAAATTAACTTTTGAACAGTTCTTCCATATTCATACAAAGACCCTGGAATGCATAGGCGTTCACGTCTACTTGCAAATTTTCAAATGATGTGTGGAGGTGTTGTATTTTTGAGTTCTAATATTTTGGTTTCTATCTTTTCAGACTACACTAACGGAAATTGTTTTACCAAATATTGATGATGTTTTGTCGGAGAAAAACGTCGAGTAATGTATTGTAATTAATAGCTGAATTTGTTAAAATAGTTACTACTAAAATTGATAAAAAAAGCTTGAGGCCCATATTTAAAACAATAAAGTTGACTATGGAATTTGATGAACGAAACGTCGCCGTCGCATTGGAAATTGGTTCATATAAGATTATAACAGATCTGAAACAGTATTGAAAGTTCCTCTGACTTTTTTTTGAGACTGCACTGACGGGAATTGTATGACCAAATATTGATGTTGTTTTTTCGGAGTAAAACGTCGAGAAACACATGTATTGTAATACATAGCTGAATTTGTTATGGAAGTGGCTACAAAAATCGATGAAAAAAACTAGAGGTCCGTATTTACAAAAATAAAGTTGATGGTGGAATCTAATGAACGAAACGTCACATTGAAAACTGGTTCATATCAGATTATGAAAAATATGAAACATTATTGAAGGTTTCCTTGACTTTTTCTTATATCATTCGAAATGGAGGCGGTAGAGCCAAAAAACGAAATTTGACTAATTTAGTTTTTGGCGAATATCTCAAAAACAACCATTGATATTTAAGATCTGAAAAAAGCTTATTATTGCTCCTCAAAATACGAAACTTTTTTCCCATTCAACCGACCTTGTTGGTCTCTCCGTTTCCGAGATAGCAATAGTGAGATCATCTAAAAAAACGGCATGTATGAATCATTATAAAAGTATTTCCTGTATTACAAAATAAAATTCTTCAAAAACATTTGCAATCAAATTTTGGTCGCTGATATCATATTTGTTTCTAGTCGATAATCAGATATATATTTTTGTTTATTCTTTTAATATAGTAATTTCCAATTGTTCCAATTAGGTGTAGAGTCATGAATTTTTTTCTATTTTTTTCAAGATTCACCAAAGTTGATAGATGGTGAGGAATATATATATATATATATATATATATATATATATATATAATATCACGGATATTGTATTAATTGAATGAATGTATTTTTTCAAAAACCAATTTCCAAGTCAATGACAATTTTCCTAGTATGAATTAAAGTAGCTTTGTAACTGGTTTTTGAGGTTTACAGACACCTTAATTTCTTCAAATATCACCAGCCCTTTGTCCCAATGATGAGAAAAAAGAAGTATTCATTTCAACCTACTTTCACAATAGCAAAATATCCTTTCTGTTTTGGCAGACTAAGCCCAAATAGGTCTTTCAGTTGAGTAGAAATTACTTGCACAGCAGCACCTGCAGTGAAGGCATTCACGAGCATTTCGGAGAGGAGAGCACTTGCTGCACCCAATTTAAGAACGTACATCATCAACTGAAACAAACAACTGAATGAACCAAGATGGTAGAGTAATGGGTATGTTCTGACGTACAAAATGTCAAGGAGGATTCTAATATGGTAGATTTGTACAGTTTGGTGTCCTTATCAATATGCCCAGGTTGCGACCTTGAGCGACAGCCACTAGACCGCCACTAGAAAAATTGTACCAATAACCAGATCTTTAGTAATAAATCTTCTTCAGCGCCGCCTAAGCTAAATATTATATAACATAAAATTTACTGAAATTCGTGTGTGAAACACTTTCCAATCACATGTATCGTTCGCGAGCAAATATCTGCAGTTCTCAAATTCGCAAACATTTTTCTCGAAATTTTGTTGTACAGATTACTTCACGTACCACTACTGTTTTATTTTTGCACCACCATGAGGTGTGTTTTTTTGCATTTTGAATCTCCAGTAGACCTTAATCACGATTTGTTATTTACTGATGTTTTTCACCTGCCCTGCTCTGAAGTCCTCTTCGCCAATAGTCCTTCAGTACTGAAAGAAAATCATGCAATGTTAACTAAAAGTTCTGTACAATACGTCAATATGTTGTGTGATTTTGTTAAAAGTAGAAAATTTCTTTGCCTGGCTCCGCTGTAACTCATAAACTATACAACTGACTAGAAAATATTTTTCACAAAAACTTCAGAAAACAGCATGTTTTACAATTTTGTTTTGGCTATTTTTGACCTAGGTGGCGCTGAAGAAAAGATTATGTCGAAAAACTGGATTTCGGTTCCATTTTTCCAGTATGGTGGGTATAATAACTTTGTATATTTCTAGAAGTCGCATTTGAAATTCACATTTTTTTTTGTAGTCGAGGAAAAAACATTTTGCTCCTCACATGAACTGATATTTTGCAATGACCCACATTATCAACTTACCTGGACAATTGCAGAGACAAAGGTCACTGCACATGCAACCTGGATTGGAGTGTAGCCACCTTCAGATATAACAACTTCTGCTGTACTGTTGCTTACGGAGCTAACATCTCTAAAATAAGATTTGTCAGAATGCTCCAGTACTGCTTTTCCTGTCATCAAGCATGCTATGGAAAAGGTACCTGAAATAAAAATAAAACTTGGAGTAGTCTTAAGAGCATCACCGAAAAGTCGAATTTCTTCCTCATCCCTTCCAGCTCAGGTTTTTTGGCATACTTATCAAGAGTGGGGGTGGAGATAATGAACTCAATAAACATTGGCAACACAGCACCTGTCCGTTCTCGATTACAGCGCCAATCAGGTATAAATTTCCCGATCGTAGAATCCGTTTCTTGCAAAAACCATTGATTTCAAGAAAGAGATAATTTTTGTATGGGCTCAGTGGTCCCATAAGAATTCCGGAAACTCTCAATTTTTTCAATTCATCATTTTATAAATAAAATTTTTTCTCTTAAAAATTATCATAACCAAAAATCACTGAGGTTCCGGAATTTACACAAAAACATTGAGTAATGCAAAAAAACATTAAAACATTTTCAAACAAAAACTGTGGACTGAAAATAAATTTCCGTTTTACCAAGGTAGTATTTGCTCTTTACCAACCAGTGAATTAATATCCTACTTCTTGAATAACTTCAAAAAATATTTTGATTTACGCGCGAAAGGAATTGTTGCACCATTCTGAAACTGAAAAACAAACTTTCCTGTGGTACGGACCAACTTTATAACAAAACAAGGAAGAAATAAGAGAAAACATAGTTACAATAATATTACACCTGATAAACATCATATTCACCCGCGGAAAATTCTGCACTGAAGCAATTAGTCATAACCACTATCTACAAGAATGGAAATGAAAGTGACCCCAAAAATTATAGACCAATCTCAGTTATATCGATCATTGCTGAAATACTAGACAAATGCATTGTCTCCATATTGAAAAAATACCTAACAATAATATAATATCAAGTCTCGGCGTCAAGAAAAATCTTTCCAGAGATGATGATTTATTTCATTTCACGAGAAAAATTCATGATAATCTGGAAGGCAATATAAAAGATATAGAAATATCCATTGATTTGGCGAAAGCATTCGATAGCGTATATCATGAAACGCTTTTGCAAAAACCTGAACCTTACGGTATCCGCGGAATTGTACGTGAACTTTGTAAGGACCGTATGATTGACTGTACGCAGACAGTCAAAATAAACGACTACTTCAGTGAAACTCAAGAAATGAAATGTGGCATCCTCCAAGGATCAGCTCTTGGTCCATAGTTATTCCTACTTTATAGAAATAACATTTCAACATCTTTTGACATTTCAGGATATTCGTAGTTGCAAAACGACAACAAAAATGAACAGAATGAACAGAAAAGGGCATATTCAAAATCAAATACTAGCTAGACAGTTGTCTACTCAACTTGAACTTTCAAAAAACTAAATTTATGACTTTCTCAAATAGTGTTTTAGTTCAACCTGATTCAACCACATTGAAATTTCACTCCAGTTGCACACTAAATCCTTGTACATGTCAAAGAACCATAGATCCAACTGAAAATATTAAATATCTAGGCATAATAATAGATAGTACACTGATGGTGATAGCTTGAAAGTTCTACTACCGGAACCAAACAGATTTCTAACAACACGTATCCTCCCAGACGAAAGACTTATGAATATACACATACATGTTATCAAATTCAGGAAGAAAAATTAAATTGAAAAAAAAAAATTAATCACGATTACAACACAAGAGAAAATACATAAGTACACCCAAAACTGAAACAAAGGACCCCGCAAACACCTTATGGATTTTGGGTCCCGGTGGATTTTTTTGAATTTTTGGTATGATGTAGTCCATGTAATTCTCAACCAATGTTACCATTGCGCCAACCCATAAAAATGAACAGTTTTGTTGCTAGGGGGCGTTGAAATCACCCCTTGCGCAGAATAGACTATTTATTTTTGAACCCGGTAACAATATTTTTATTTGTTTCATTGTTGCTAATGTTGCAAAATATTGTGCTGTTTTATAAAAAAAAATTCCTACCCCCTCCCCTTTTCCCCCAACTCCTATTACGAAACGCAAAAAAAATATTTCTCGAGTGCCTTTAAATGAATCGTCGAATGTTTAAATATGTCTAAATAAGGGAAATAGCAATTTTTTATGATTATCCCCCACCCCTCAAATGACACAAAAGGAAAAAATGTCGGTGGATTTCTCTGAATTTTCAATATGATGCAGCTCAAGTTATATTAATTAGAAATTAATTGGGCGACAAATCCCAAAAATGAATAGTTTTGATGCTAGGGGGCGTTGAAATCATACCTTGCTCAGAATAGACTATTTATTTTTGAACCCGGTAACAATATTTTCACTTGTTTCATTGTTGCTAATGTTGCACAATATTGTGCTGTTTTATAAAAAAATTCTTACCCCCTCCCCCTTTTCCCCCAACTCCTATTACGAAACGCAACAAAAAATATCTCTCGAGTACCTTCAAATGTATCGTCGAATGTTTAAATATGCCTAAATAAGGGAAATAGCAGTTTTTTATGATTATCCCCCCACCCCCCAAATGACACAAAACGAAAAAATTTCGGTGGATTTTTCTGAATTTTTGATATGTTGCAGTTCAAGTTATTTTGAATAGAAATAAATTGGGCGACAAACTTCAAAAATGAATAGTTTTGATGCTAGGGGGCGTTGAAATCATACCTTGCTCAGAATAGACTATTTATTTTTGAACCCGGTAACAATATTTTCACTTGTTTCATTGTTGCTAATGTTGCACAATATTGTGCTGTTTTATAAAAAAATTCTTACCCCCTCCCCCTTTTCCCCCAACTCCTATTACGAAACGCAACAAAAAATATCTCTCGAGTACCTTCAAATGTATCGTCGAATGTTTAAATATGCCTAAATAAGGGAAATAGCAGTTTTTTATGATTATCCCCCCACCCCCCAAATGACACAAAACGAAAAAATTTCGGTGGATTTTTCTGAATTTTTGATATGTTGCAGTTCAAGTTATTTTGAATAGAAATAAATTGGGCGACAAACTTCAAAAATGAATAGTTTTGATGCTAGGGGGCGTTGAAATCATACCTTGCTCAGAATAGACTATTTATTTTTGAACCCGGTAACAATATTTTCACTTGTTTCATTGTTGCTAATGTTGCACAATATTGTGATGTTTTATAAAAAAATTCTTACCCCCTCCCCCTTTTCCCCCAACTCCTATTACGAAACGCAACAAAAAATATCTCTCGAGTACCTTCAAATGTATCGTCGAATGTTTAAATATGCCTAAATAAGGGAAATAGCAGTTTTTTATGATTATCCCCCCACCCCCCAAATGACACAAAACGAAAAAATTTCGGTGGATTTTTCTGAATTTTTGATATGTTGCAGTTCAAGTTATTTTGAATAGAAATAAATTGGGCGACAAACTTCAAAAATGAATAGTTTTGATGCTAGGGGGCGTTGAAATCATACCTTGCTCAGAATAGACTATTCATTATTATAGGCGGAAATAATAGCTTTACGTATCTTAGTTTAGATTATGCTGATGAATTGTGTAATTCTTTATAAATTGAAAATCTAAAACCTCCCCATTACCCCCTTCCCCTATTTCAAAACATGAAAAAAAATTTATTACGTACTACTTGTAAAAGCTTTATTGAAATAAATGTTTTAATCAGCTGAAATTGAGGAAATCGTACAGTTGTTTAATTTCACCTTCCCCTCCCTTCAAAAAAAAAAAATTGGTGGAGTTCGCTGACTTCTTAGTAGGGCGTAGTTCATGATTTTTGAATGTCAATTAATTGGGAGAATTTCTTGAAAATAAATAAAAATTAGACATCCACAATTTGAATTTGAGGTGGTGATTGAATAAATTTTTTTCGTGTTTTGAAATAGGGGTTGGGGTAAGGGGGAGGTTTTAGATTTTCAATTAATGAAAATTCACACAATTGTTCGGCAGAAAATAAAACAAAAATACGTAGAGATATTGTTTCCGCTTATAATAAAGAATAGTCTATTCTGAGCAAGGTATGATTTCGGCGCCCCCTATTCATTTTTGGGGTTTGTCACCCGATTTATTTCTATTCAAAATAACTTGAACTGCATCATATCAAAAATTCATAAAAATCCACCGAAATTTTTTCGTTTTGTGTCATTTGGGGGGTGGGGGGATAATCATAAAAAACTGTTATTTCCCTTATTTAGGCATATTTAAACATTCGACGATACATTTGAAGGCACTCGAGAGATATTTTTTTTTGCGTTTCGTAATAGGAGTTGGGGGAAAAGGGGGAGGGGGTAAGAATTTTTTTATAAAACAGCACAATATTCTGCAACATTAGCAACAATGAAACAAGTGAAAATATTGTTACCGGGTTCAAAAATAAATAGTCTAATCTGAGCAAGGGGTGATTTCAACGCCCCCTAGCAGCAAAACTGTTCATTATTTTAGGTTGGCGCAATGGTAACATTGGTTGAGAATTTTATGGAGAACATCATACCAAAAATTCAAAAAAATCCACCGGGACCCAAATTCCATAAGGAGTTTGCGGGGTCCTTTGTCACAAGAATTTATATGTACAACAGGCCCAAAAATCTACAATTGTCTATCCCCAAACCTGAAAATTATAAGAAATTCTCAAGTATTTGGCAATGAAGTAAAAAAATGTATAATTGATAACTGAGAAAATATAAAAAATAAAACAATATATCATGCACTTCAAAAAAACCCTGTATTATTCTTTTCAATCACCAATTTAAACCACTCACACTACATAATTTAATAAGTGTATGTAATCACTATGCATATCATTTTCTTTTCCTTCTCACTGAATATTAAACTGCCAATTTAGGATGAGTGTTTTCATTTATCACGGTATAATATATTCAATTTCATAAACCCACTTGCTACTGAAAACTACCAATCAGGCACCTACTACGGAATTATAAAAATCTCCATTGTGCTCTTGGAAAGCTATGCCGAATTACTGAAAGAACTGCCTGGATGGAATTGTCTCCATCTGTTAGCTGTGAAATAAGAATATTCAAGATTTTTCTTACCCATAGAGTTATGCCTTGATGTTCCCAGAAAAAAATAAACCAGTACTGGGAAGAATGCCATGTATATTCCAAGGATTGGTGGTACATTTCCGAGTAAAGCGTAAGCCATTCCTGCAAAAAAAATTAAATTGTTTCAATGTATTTTTTATCATAATCTACAAAGCTATTTGATTTCAAGAGTTTATTTTCCAGAGAGCATATATTTCGAGATTTCATTGAAGTAACACTCCCTGAGACTAGTACCTTGTGGTATATGCATGATCGCCACGGTGAATCCTGACACTAAATCCGAAACGATATCTCTCTTCCACTGGTATCGAGGTAGCCATGATATTGCTGGAACAGTGGTAGTAATTATCTTCTTCGCACTTGGTATTTTATCACAAAATTGTGATAGAACTGGAAAAAAATAGATGATTACTAGTATGTAATGTATAAAGTCCAGGAGTTCCTAAGAACATAATGATAAGAGTATGAATGATTACTTGATCGTTTCAACAAATACTATTTTAAAAAAATACGAGGTCCAATGACAGTCTTAAATTAAATGAGAATGTAATAAAATGGTTAGAAGCTAAGCAGAAGTTATAAAATCCCTCTTGGATAAAAAAGTGAAACAAAATTGTTCGTTTTTTGGAGTCTCAGAAAAAGGTTGGGAAATTTGTTCAGGTGCTTCAGGAAATATTAGTTAACAAAATTAACTCGAACGTTGCGGAATTGGAAATATATGTTGAAACAAAACCCGAACAATTTTGGATAGTGTTGATGAAAATGTCGCTTTTATTATGAATTGGTTAACCGGTAAATGAAAGATAATGATGTACAGTTGTGTGCATAAAAAAGTCGTACATGGTACGACACTAATTGAGGCATTGCACTAATTGCACTCAAAAATGTTGAAAGCGCGTCACTGACAAAAATAGTTTGAATTTCGACGCTACTTGTCAAAGTGGATGAGAAGTTCAAAAATATAAGATTGAAGAGTCTGGCTTACAATATTCTGTGACTGCTGTACGACTTATTTATGCACACAACTGTACACTAGATACAAAGCGTTAGGTAGAAAAAGTTAATACGATATATCATTCAGATTTTTAGGGGATATGCGTAATTATGTTTACAGGGTCATTGAAAATGAAAAATGGCGTATTTCAACAGTGGAACTCTGCCAACAAAAATGGAACATGGAATGCATCGAATTATTCCAAAATTAATCCCGATTAAACTCGTTCGTCTATTCCGCTGTTGAAATGTCCAGGTGGATTCTACGAATACCTCATAAACTCTATCCAAACTATCGAACAACTTGAATTCATTTCTGAGTTTTATGATCCTAATGTCAGTTAACATCTTGTTCGTATACAAATCTTGTAATATCAAACCAAATGCTTTTGGATGCGATATTAGGCTGACAGGACTTTGTTGTTCGTATATAGCGTGTACCATAATGTTCGCAACATATGGAGAAAAAAAATGTATTACCCGAGTTACAAAGAAATAAAAATCAGGGGAGGTTCCTGCATATCCAAAAACCTAAAACTTGCTTTTGACATGTTTAACATGACCACCAATATGGCGGCAATTTAGAAAAATTCATTGCGAATTGGCAAAAGTTGGTGTTTTTAAAGATAACTGAAAAACTTATTTTGAATTATTTGCTGGTATCAAATAACTTTCAATAATTATCACAAATTTCATCAATGATTGAAACGGAACTTATTAAGTATTTTCCCAAATGCTAGGGCAAAATTTGTAGAACTATTTCTCACAATAACTCTGTCGTAATGGACCATATACAGGGTGGGTCACGGTCGATGGTACCTTAGACGTTTACGGAGAACAGGAAATAGGATCATTCTGAAAATTTGGTTTCTCAAGTAGTTGCTCTCAGTCTATCGATCTAAAATATTCTCAGCAATGCAGCATTGCCGCTTATACCAGAAAGTAGCAGCATCTTTGTTATTTCAAACGAGTCACCCTGTATATTACCGCATTTTTTAACTTGTCATTCCTTTCTGATTATTTCTGCCTCATACTCCCCTATACCTATCTCTAACGGTTTTTGAGATATTGGTTATTTTCCATATTTTTTATCCAAAACATAGCTCGAATTGAATGTTTATATCTGCGGTATTTGGATTCTTAGGAAGTTGCAATTTTGTGTTTAGTTCATCAATATCATGTACATTGATTCTGTATAGAGAAGTTTGTTCTGCGTTATACAGGGTCGTTCAAAATTCATAATCTTACTGCTAGAAACGAAAAGGGTTGAAAGTGCGTTTTTTCAAACGGAACATCCTATATATTATGAAATATCCTGAAAGACGACTAAATTCCCTTCGAATTGATATATCATGTTCCTATACTTAAATAGCCAGAATTTCGAGATAATAGCAATTTTCACTTGTAATCTCCCAAGTGCTTGAATTATTGCAGGAAATTTTTCGAGTACATGAATTTTCTTTGAAAACTGATGTACGAGATAAATTTACGGCAATTAATTCAAGCACGAGGGGGATTCGATAAGAAAATTTCACACCGAGAAATGAAAATCATCCAACAATTCATAAAAAATAACTAACGATGGTTTCACCTGAACTATTTATAACCACTGAAATATTGATATGTAAAATACTTAACAAAATTTTTATCAATAAATATGTTTAAATTTGGAACAAAAAATAAAAAGGTATGTTCTTATCGTGGATTGAACCATCGACCTAGCGACTCATAGGCCGCAACACTACCGCTGAGCTTAAACTCAAACTCAAAAACATCTATATTCAGATATATAACTATTTACATTGCATTTCGATGAAATCTATGTACAACACAACTCTGCTTGATATTTTTCGCCCACCTCCGTGGGCTGATAGGGATCCCGCAGGTTGTGAGGGAGTGCTGGGGTGGGGGGTCTCCATCGACCCCTGTTGCCAGGGGTCGGCGTTGTCCCGAATGTAGTGTCTCCTCGGCTCCTCCGCTGGTGTTGACGGGTGTAACTCAGATTTTACCTTCCTACATCATGGTATTAGTATACCCTGTCTTCCGCTATGCTAATACAGGGGTTGATTGCCAGATTGATCAGATATTAGAAGTGTGATTTGTGAGGGGTGTTATGTGGATTCCCGGAAAAAGTTTTCGGCAAAAAAACCGGGTTCTGGTCTTAGTCCTCTATAGAGGTGACTTGGTGGTTCGTCTTGGCGTTCATGGAACAAATCCAGTTTTTGGTAAATGAGCCCGCCGTGTTTGCGGGACTCATTGTGGTGTGCCCTTACTCTTGTTATTTCCTTGGTGAGTGAACTCTTGGGAATGTGATATTTTTAAGATTTATATGAAAGATTCGTTATGTGGTCTTGGATAGTGGTGACTTTAGCTAGGTCACGCACGTTTCAAAGAAAATTCATGGACTCGAAAAATTTCCGGCAAAAATTCAAGCACTTGGGAGATTACAAGTGAAAATTGCTATTATCTCGGAATTCTGGCTATTTAGGTATAGGAACATGATATATCAATTTGAAGGGAATTTAGTCATCTTTCAGGATATTTCATAATATACAGGATGTTCCAATTGAAAAAACGCACTTTCAACCCTTTTCGTATCTAGCAGTAAGATCATGAATTTTGAACGACCTTGTATAACGCAGAACAAACTTCTCTATACAGAATCAATGTATATGATCTTGATGAACTAAACACAGAATTGCAACTTCCTAAGAATCAAAATACCGCAGAAATAAACATTCAATTCGAGCTATGTTGTGGATAAAAATATGGAAAATAACCAATATCTCAAAAACCGTTAGAGATAGGTATAGGGGAGTATGAGGCAGAAATAATCAGAAAGGAATGACAAGTCCAAAAATGCGGTAATATACAGGGTGACCCATTTGAAATAACAAATATGCTGCTACTTTCTGGTATAAGCGGCAACGCTGCATTGCTGAAAATATTTTAGATCGATAGACCAAGAGCAACTACTTGAGAAACTAAATTTTCAGAATGATCCTGTTTCCCGTTCTCCGTAAACGTCTAAGGTACCATCGACCGTGACCCACCCTGTATATCTAACAACTTCGTTAAATTTTTTTATGAAATTTTAATTTAAATAGTAACAAAGGACCAACTTTCTCGACGGCAATCAAGTTTTATGAAAAAGCAGGAACGTAATATGTACTCTGCAGTAAAACGTGGAAAACTGTAAACTTAATGTTTACAATTTCCTCTAAAATGATTTTCCTTATGACTTTCTCCAAATAAATTATAAAAAAAAATCCAGATATCATGAAAAAATTAAAAAAGAGATTTGCAAAATTCGGTTTTTTTCATTTTTGTTCCAAACCCATATTCATTTATTGAAATTATTGAAATTTACAGTTGAGACATTTCGAGAATATTAATTTCATGTTACATCAATAGGTTGGTACAAAGAATAGACAAGGACATAAATGAGGGTTTGATTATGATTCAAGGGCGAAAGGTGGCGAACAAAAATTAATCTCATACAAAAAAAAAAGAAAAAAGTTTTTGGTGCAGCTATAAGCACCACCGCTCTACTGAATGTTATTGATGACATTTTCAGGGACCATGTGATGGACGGATGCTCAGCATCAATTTCAGAATTTCTAATGGACATTTGATAAAATTATTCATGATTTATTATCGGAAATATTGTACCACATTAGGCCTAATTCAGATGATAATTCAGATGAAGCATGCAATACTATACTAATGAATAATTTGTTTCAATTCACCTCATTAAACATTTTATCAGTGATTAAACATAATTAGGAAAGTCATAGATACGATAACATTTTCACCAAACTTATTAAAGTGGGTAATTGCCACATTTGATGCAACGGTATCGGTTAGGAACAATAAACGATTCTTTGCAATTTTAATTGTGCAAAATGATAATAATAAATGCTTTCATTAGCAGTTTCAATACTGTTGAAATGGCAATTTCCGTAGATGTTATTGTAGTCAACATACAGTATTAACATCAACTTTATCATGTGTGTATATGTTTGTCAGTTTTGTAAAATAGTAACGATATACTTTGTCTTGTTGTGTCAATATATATGAATATACGTTTCTGAAAGTTTATGAACGTTTTATTCTGTACAATAATAGTTATTCTTGGAAAACACGCTCTGCCAACAAATACTATACAGTACATGCTGCCAAAAGATATTAAAATCAACTACAATACAACTCCAGGATATCATTAATCGACTTTTTGATCTTTTTAGTGCATTTGTCAAGGTTTATGATGCAGGTGTAGTAGGAAAAAAAACATATTTTCGACAATGCGGCACAATTCGATATTTTCTAGAAAATCACTTCAAACGCCCCTTATACAAGAATCTATTCATACTCATTGAGTGTACATATTCATTGAGAAGGAGTACTTACATTTTTTCTTTGGTTCCTCGTAACGTAGATCTTGCCTCAATTTGTTATTCTCGTAAAGTGGTCGATCGATCCTGATTTGTGGAAAATTCGTAAAGTTCTCCCTATCCATCGTGAAAACCGACGCAGTTCTGGTTGATTGTTGGAAGTAGGTGGATGCTGAAAATTCATAAGTTCAGACCCTTTCTACTAGAATGAAAATCTCAATGAATCTATCAAGCTCAACACAACGTTTCAATTGC
Source organism: Chrysolina oricalcia (assembly GCA_944452925.2). Classification (NCBI taxonomy): domain Eukaryota; kingdom Metazoa; phylum Arthropoda; class Insecta; order Coleoptera; family Chrysomelidae; genus Chrysolina; species Chrysolina oricalcia. The sequence goes on along the minus strand of OX101818.2, from coordinate 11,243,332 downwards.
TTGAATCCGCAATCGTCTTCTGGTGAATGATGACAAAATCAGATGCTACGCGACCTTCTATAGGTCTATAATTAAAGTGTAATTACGGTGTAATTACGCGCGGTCTTATCAGTGAGAATAGCCGAACACAAAAAGTGGACTCAACGAGGGGAAACTTCAAAATCGGGAATTGCTGACCACGCCTGGACAAAACACCACCGAATTCTTTGGGACGAAGCTAGTGTTCTTCATAGAGAGGAACATTGGTTCAAACGGAAATTTATGGAAATCACCTATATAGAAGCCAATAGTGCCTTCAGTCAACCAAGCATGAAAATTAAAAACGCATGGAAACCGCTCATGGACCGTTTTGGAGGGAGAAAAAGCGCGAAACCACGCGCGCCACAAGACCGCGCGTAATTACACCGTAATTACACTTTAATTATAGACCTATAAAATGACGCGTAGCAACTGATTTTGTCATTATTCACCAGAAGACTACTAGTGGGAAATGTATGTCATTTCATGCTCATTGTACAATTTACTAATCTTGAATTAAAATATTGTGCTTTAAAGAGAAAATCTTGCGTAAAAGTAAAAATTGTGCGGAAAAGTGAAAATCGTGCGGAAAAGTAAAAATCGTGCGGAAAAGTAGAACTTTCAAAACGAAACATCGTGCAGAAAAGTTACTTTTCCGCACGCTCGTAGGAAAACAATATGAAGACAATAAATATAGTTTTATCGATATTGGTGAATAGCAAAACCTATATTGACCCCAATATTAGTAAATACGATTTGTTGAATATTGGCGAAATAACATTCAACCAATGTGCAATCAACCTTGAATAAACAATATAGATTTTTATTCCTAGAATCGATATGAGAGAAATATTGGGATTGCAATATTCATTATATTGAACCAATATAAGATGAATACTGTTGAAATAATACTCAACCAATGTGATATCAAAATTGGATATACAATATAGTTTTTTATACCTAGAATGGATTTGAGTGGATTAGTGGGATTGCAATATTTATTCTAGATGTTGAACACAATATGTAGACAATGTTTTAAAGAGAAATATTCTCAATTGAAAATTGAATCAATACATGAATCCTCTGGAAATGGAAAAACCCTACGATAAAATTGAAGTTACTTTTTTGTAATATCTAACAGAAAACAACTACTTCCCCGGCAAAAGCCACGCTGGACATTGAACTACATCTGATAGATATTGAGAAAGACCCTATATAACTTGAGAGAAAAAATCTGAAAGTGAAAATTTGCATTTTCATTCAGATAGTTGATTATTTGTTGAATGTCCAGTTTCCTTTGGAGATTCTTATCTATGAATGAGATAAGGGAGAATGTTATTCAGAAGTATCACTCACAAAAAATCGCTCATTCCATTGATGCGTGAATAATTGCATCTCTTTCGCTAGGCCTCCAATACATTATTGCTAAAAATTATTCAGCCAATATTGACCCAATATTATATGTAACAATCTACATTCAGAATAGTTTCAATATTCCACCAATACTATTTATTAATATAATTTTATTTTTCAGTATTCACCCATACTGAATCAATATTATTTTTACATTCACAATATAACTAGGTAGGTATATTGGCCCAATACGAAACCAAGATTCAGCCTTCCTGGGTTAAATAATAGCAATCTTTTTTGGTTATTTCTGTTTTGTATTTTCCGTAATGTCAGTTTGTGGTAGAGGAAGAGTTGTTATGTATTCACAATTATGTGATTCATCCTTTGATTTGATACATTAGCAAAACAGAAATGGCTGCCAGTCAACTGTCATACAGAAATTGCATGAGGCAGAATTGCTTCCAGTTTAGTAACTACTTCTACGAAAACTTGATGGTACAGCGACGTTCTTCCTTCCTAGCAGTCCAAGAGGCAGCACATTTTTTTCGTACTTATCTTCCCAGTCAGCAAACATGGATAGAATTGTTCGGTTAGTAATTCTAAGCAAAATTTATATACAGGGTGTTTCTCAAGTACGTGTATTGCTGACATCAAAATAGGAAGAAAAGTTCCTATAAACATATGTCAAAAAGTTATTCGTTTCTGAGATACAGAGTTTCAAAGGTTAATACTCATTCTTATTTTTTGTGAATAATTTCAAAATAATTTTGTTATTTGGGTAAAGTTTGGTATCTGGGAATATTCATTATTTGGTTTGTGTGAAAAATATATTCTTGATATAGGTCACTGCGAGCAACTGTTTTCGAGTTATTGAGATTTGAAATAATCGATGCAAGTGATTTTGAATGACAAGATTTTTTAATTCAAAACAAATTCAATTAAAAAATTAGTTTTTTCACAATTAACACAAAATTTGATTTTGTCATCGAAAAATCATCCCAGAAACCAAACTTTACTCGAATATCACAAATATTTTGGCATTTATTCACAAAAAAAAACAAATATAATAATTAAACTTTGACACTCTGTATCTTAGAAACGAATAACTTGCGGACATGTGTTTATGGGAACTTTTTTTCTCGTTTCGACGTCAGCAACATGCTCTTGAAGTTTCTACACGTTCTTAAGAAACACCCTGTATATTTAGGGGGGTGGTTCCGAATTGTTGAGACGGAAAATGCGTCAGAAGATACGAATACATCGCCCTTTTTTTCCAGTGTTGAAAATAGTACTAGTAGTATGAGATATACTGGCACTAGGGCTCTAGGGCAGTACAAGCCTCCCTGTTCGGGGACACAATGGAGGTAAGGGCTACGAGAGACTGCTCTCAGGGGGGAGTACTATCCCCTCTACTGTGGAATCTCCTGGTGGGCGGCCTCCTTGTAGATCTGAATCAGAGAGAAGTATTTGCCCAGGGCTACGCGGACGATATCATCATAATGGTCAATGGGAAGTACATGGGGGTCTATGTGGAGCTGATGCAATAAGCCCTCACAGACGTACAGAAGTGTTGCACGAGGGAGAACCTCAGGGTCAACCCTCAAAAAACCACAATAGTTCCTTTCACCAGAAAAAGAAACCTGGAGACCAACAGAGCTCTTTGAATCTTTGGTGAAAGTGTACAGATTTCAGAGAAGACGAAATACTTGAGGCTAAATCTGGACTCAAAGCTCACCTGGAACAAACATCTGGAAAAAGTGCTGAACATCATTAATGATGGCCTTGGACTTGGACCCAAACAGTCTCTCTGGCTATACACATCAATTGTTAGGCCCTCGATATCGTACGGAGCCCTGCTGTGGTGGCCGAAGGTAGAACAAGTGACAACCAGGGGTAGGCTGGCTAGTTTACACAGACTGGCCATGCTCGGAGGTGATCCTAAATCTCCCTCTCCTGCATTTGCATATTGCAGCAGAGGCAAGGATAAAAGCATCCTGGCTAAAATGTCTGGGCAACTGGAGGGGCAATAACCAAGGCCTCTCCCGCATACTGGAGGTCATAAGAATCGACACGTCTGAGATGCCGTCGGACAAAATGACTCCAACATACTCCTTTGATGGAACATACACCACCATCGTAGAAGATGGGAATGTTACATCAAGGGCCATACCAATGCTGTCAAGAGGGCAAATCTGGTATACGGATGGCTAAAAGATTAGCAAAGGAGTACGGGCTGGAATATACGGGAGAGACCGAGGTAACGTCAATCTCCGTCTGCACGAGAGAGATTCTAAGGAGGGGTCCTACAAACCAACCCAAAGCGATTATCTCCGACAGTCAGGCGGCGATTAAAGCCCTGCGTTCATGCAGGTTCACTTACAAACTTGTTTGGGAGGCACACTAAACCTTACCGACCTGGGAGCACAGAACAGGATAAAACCTGTCTGGGTACCAGGTCATAAGGGCACCCAGGGAAATGAGAGCGCAGATGCCCTAGCAAGAGCGGGGGCAGCAACAACTCTCACTGGACCAGAACCAACCTGCGGAATACCGTTTGAGGATATTAAGCAGGACACAAAGAAATGGGTTTAAAACCATCATCAATCTCTCTGGGAGAGTGCCTCAGGCAATACTCGCGGAAAAATGATGATGATGGGGCCAACCGACCGGCTATCAAGACACCTTCTTGAACTCAGCCGAGACTCTCTCAAGAAAGTGGTAGGACTGATGACAGGCCATTGCCACCTGAGGAAACACTTGCAACTGTTGGGGATACAACAATAGTCCACACAAAGCAGATTCTGTGATGAGGAGGACGAAACAGCCTCCCACATAATGTTTGAATGCGATACTCTGGCTCGCATGAGGATGGATATCTTCGGACACTGCGGTGCAGAAGATATCCCGCAGGAAAACCTTGTGAAGAATCTCCAGGAGTTCATTTAATGATCCGGAGTACGCACGAGGTAGACCTGATTGTGGGGTGCAGAAAGGTTATATACAGAACTAACTGCATCTCAGCCACTGGCTAGCCCCGCCATCTAATGATAATAATAATAATAAATGAGATATACTAGAGTTGAGTAAAAAATAATCTGGATAATCTGTGTGGATGAGTAATATGTATGGTAGGTGAAAAACTGAAAAATGTTCAACAAAAAAATTTCTCCTCATTTTCGCAGTCACGAAAATTCATCAGATGATGGCCTATATCAAAATAACAGGTCAAAAGACAATCTGGCAAATGTGAAACACCCCCAAAGCTTTGCCAGACACGTCTAATGATCGTCAGGCGCGCTGAACTCGGCGCGTTCATTTACACAGGTGATTAATGTCACACGTACATGTTCTTTTTTATGAAAGCATTGAATAATTGAATACCCAAAATTTAATCCACTGTATTGAGTAGAGAATTATAATAGGGCATGTTGAAAAATATTTATATTGAAGAAATCATAAAATTCAATGCAAACCACAGAAAAGTTTTTATTTTACATTGGCTAATGTAAAAAATGAACTATACTTGATCAAAAATTATAGTTAACTATTGAATGGAAGTTATTATCAGTATACCGTGTGACACAGAGTAATATACACCCCCCTTTTCTCTATCTACCTATATTTCTGAAATATGGAACATTGAATATGCTCACTGGACGGCACTTTTTGACATATTTGAAATAAAAAAAAATCCAGTTTTTCCGGAAATGACATCAACTCTAGATTTTCAAATGGGAGTCCCTGTGTATTATTACATGGTCAGTTAAAGATGATCACAAGGAATCCAGCGGTGATACCTGTGATGGTGTTATCTCCAAATACTACCGAGATATCGTCAATACTTTTGTCCATAAGCTCAGTGAGTGCGAGAAAGAACTGATTGACACGCCAGAAAAAAATTCTCTCCCCAACTCATTGAGTTAATTAATAAAATAATTGACGATATCTCGGTAGTCTTTGGAGATAATACCATCAAATCTGGTACCGCTGGATTCATTATGGACATTCCTAACAGACCATGTAATATACAGGGTGTCGATTTGAAAATCGAAACTTGATGTCATTTCTGGAAAAACCGAAAGTATTTTTAATAAAAATATGTCAAAAAGTGCCGTCTAGTAAGCATATTCAATGATACAAATTTCAGAAATATAGCTTGAGAAACAGAAGAGAAAACATGGGTGTACCATAAGTCTGTGTCACAGGATAATATAATGGTTATTAATATTATAGATGAAATGAATTCTTCGTCTTCTTCATCATCAATGTCGCCTTCATCATCGGTATCACTGTCTTCAAAATACTCATTATCATCACCATCATCTTTGGCGCATCAGTCGCATTCCAGCGTCGTTACCTAAGAGACCTTCGTGATTGTAAATGTCAACCAGAGGTGTATTCTCTATGAACTTATAGTATAATCTATCATGTAACAAATTTTCAAACCCGGGAAAATACGAGCAAAAATTTTCAATTTTTCCCATTTTGAAAAATGCCGCCGACTCATTTGCCAATGTTGTAAATTAGCCAGACTTATTTTCAATTATAGTTTACGATTGTATCAATCTATGTGCTAAATTTTCAGCCTGGAAAAATAAGGGATACGGATCCGCAAAATCGGTCAAATTTTTGTATCCGTAAATTGTTAGCCAGTCTCATTTTTCATAAACTGTAAACGTAAGATGTTCATGACTGGGAAAATGAGTGAGCTTGTTATTTATTTATGGAATCCATCCAAAATTTCAGCCAGACTCAAAAATTATTTTTTTTGTCACTAAGAGAACAGATTGAAAGATTCACACCGACTGGACAAATATGTACGAAAATAATTCACTAATTGCTACAATTTGGAAATATAATAACTGTCGAAGAAAAACTTTGCTTCACGCTCATACAAAAAGTCCTACTTTACGAACTTGTATCATAAATAGCTATTTTAATACTTTGTCAAAAGAAGTTAAATATATTTCTGTGAAGGAATTTTGATGTTATCTCATTCCAACTGAAGAAAAATCACTGAGTGAATAAAAAAAAGATATGATTGCTAGAACATAAACCGAATCTAGATCTTACCAATTGTCTTGTCACCTGTTTTTGGTCTTCTGAGATTCTTTATTAGGCTGATTGTTTTAGACCGATTTCACCTCACTTCTCATTCAGTTTTCACCAGAAATGAGTTAAAATGAGAACCACTTGACATTATATTTTGAATGTTAACATGTGAACAAACAAATTATGACTGCTCGACTAGTGGAATCCATTTTGTTATGTATGATAAATACGAACGGAAAAGATACAGAGTGTACCAAGAGAAGGGGTTGATATAGATTCATCGATAAAACAATTATTGATACCATGTATTTGGTATGATAACAAATAAAATAATGATGAATAATGATATACAAAAACAAGGCAGCTCGACATGAATTAGTACGTTATCGAACAATTTGGATTCATTGATATTTGTTATCTATTTAAATTTTTATGTTCACCATCTTTTAGAATATTCAACATATTCAAGTAATCATAGCTAAAATAGTTTTCGTGACTGGGTGGAATATTAATCGAAAAGCTAACTGAACAAGGAGCTCGAGTTTCTTATAATACCTCATCCATGACGAAATGGAAAATCACGAAAATGTTGTCTCCCACTATGGGCCGTGATGGCAAGTGGGTGAAACGTTCGCTTCTTTCTCAACCCAATCTTTGGTAGATGCGTGGGTTCGAATCATCACACGATAGAAGATGAGGGCTACGTCTTCCCTAGCTCGCACGAGTCTTTCGAATACTACTGAAGGTTACACTGGAGGGCAAAACTGGTAGACGAATATGACAATTTTCATTAACTACACTAGGCGTTTCAGATCAGTGTGCCCTGGCAAGATATACTGGGGAAGTACAGTTCTGACATTTAACGACATTTTATTGACAACTATAACAGTCATTTGAGCTTCCAGTTCACTTATCAATTGAAGGTTCTGCCCGTCCCACAGAAAGTGTGGTTCCTGAATGTATTTATTATTACAATAACCCAATCAAATGAATTTTATTATAATAATACCACCTCATAAACACCAATATGAGTGTACCCAGAAGCATAATCTAATAGAGGGCGGCTATTATTATTATTTGTCGTGGCGCCTAAAAACGATGAGAAAAACCTAAATTATGGCAAAAATTACATAACGTATCTCCGGAGCTTTCTGTTGCGTTTGGCACCAAAGACTCCTACCAATCTTCCATCTTATGGAAAAGAAAACTGTAGTTCACAAACAATGAGCTTATGACTTGAGGCATAAGATGTCCGGGCTGATTGCTAATATCCTAAACAATAGGAAAAGTTGGTTCGAAAATCCATCAGAAAAATAGTACTTTCCTGGCTAATGCCACGACGAACATTGAATTACATCTGATGAAATTTCCGAGCAGAGTTTCTACAAGGTTATCTCTGCAATTGCTTGTTGCATGAAAATGTTCATCGAAACATTCGGACCACCTATATATCGATTTCGGGGTGTGGCCCCATCAGTATAGGGTAGGTCAAGCAGTCAATAACTAATGACTGCAACGAATGAATCGATAGCCAAATCCATTTCAAGACCGAAACTGAGATCGCGCCCGCACAGTGGATAACACCAAAACTGCGAGCGCCATCCCAGCGCCGGCCACTCAACTAAGCAATACCCATGAACCACGATAGTCAAGACCGTATATAAAACGGAGAAGAAAACTGTAGTTCACAAACAATGAGCTTATGACATGAGGCATAAGATGTCCGGAAGACTGCTCATTGCTAATATCCTATACAATAGGAAAAGTTGAGTCGAAAATCCATCAGAAAACAACTACTTTTCTGGCTAATGCCACGACGAACATTGAATTACATCTGATGAACTCTGCACGGAAATTTCATCAGATGTTCGTCGTGGCATTAGCCTGGAAAGTAGTTATTTTCTGATGGATTTTCGACCCAACTCTTCCTATTGTATAGGATATTAGCAATGAGCAGTCCTCCGGACATCTTATGCCTCAAGTCATAAGCTCATTGTTTGTGAACTACAGTTTTCTTCTCCGTTTTATATACGGTCTTGACGATCGTGGTTCATGGGTATTGCTTAGTTGGGTGGCCGGCGCTGGGATGGCGCTCGCAATTTTGGAGTTATCCACTGTGCGGGTGCGATCTCAGTTTCGGTTTTCAAATGGATTTGTTTATCGATTCATTCGTTGCAGTCATTAGTTATAGACTGCTAGACCTATCCTATACTGATGAGGGGCAACACCTCAAAATCGATATATAGTTGGTCTGAATGTTTCGATGAACATTTCCATGCAACAAGCAATTGCAGAGATAACCTTGTAGGAAATCTGCACGGAAATTTCATCAGATGTAAGTCAATGTTCGTCGTGGCATTAGCCAGGAAAGTAGTTGTTTTCTTATTGATTTTCGACTCAACTTTTCCTATTGTATAGGATATTAGCAATGAGCAGTCCTCGGGACATCTTATGCCTCATTCCATCTTATGACTTGATTCTTCTTCCCCCCCCCCCCCAGTTTTGTTCGTTGCTAGGTTGCTTTTACTCTCAGACAGATGTTTCCTCATGGCGGTGGATGGAGGTTCATCCGACACTCTACTTATAAATACTAGACTTACGCGCAGGGTTCCGTTGTAGTACCAACTCTGTTTTTTTGTTTCTCCAATATTTTATTGGGACATACCTGATGCCCAGTTCACAGCTCTGCAGATGATAGGACCCTTCATAGCTCTTTCTTTTTCATTGTTCCAAAATCATTCCGTAATACTTGAAATTAGCGGAGATTCAAGAAGACACCAATTCTTACCTACTTTCCCTTAGCCCTCACGATGTTGTTAAAAAATTACAGGATTTTACTCTTCGTGAGATAAGATAACATTGAAACTACGCTGTATATATACCCTTATCTGTTGTTTATTTTGCCTGTCCAAACTATCTTTCCCAATAATCTCAACAATGATAATTCATTTTTGATCTGATTTCACGAGTAGGTACCTAAGTTAATGAGGATGATTGAGGATGAATGAGGATGATTGAACTTCTCTGGAAATTGAAAAGAGGATCATACCAAAAACTTTGTGAAATAAAATCAAAGTGTTAGTTGTAGTCAACGTGAGTGACTGGTTATTTCGTGAAAACTTATATTCACTATTGTGCTTACTTATTGTAATATTGTTTCAGGTAGAAGTAAGCAGGAAGGTCAACCATCATCCCAGGTCCAGGATGCAATTGCATATTTGGCAAATAGGATTTATAGAGCCATAGACAAAGCTTAACCTGCAATTTGCATTTTTGTTGACCTGGCAAAGGCCTTCGATACTGTCAGCCATGAAAGATTACTAGTTACATTGAATAATAATGGTTTCAGAGGAAACAGCTTGAAACTAATGCAGAGTTATCTGGAAAATAGGCAGCAATGTGTTAGAAATGGTCAGAAATATAGTGAATTCAAAAAAGTAAATTATGGAGTACCTCAAGGTACTATACTGGGACCTATACTGTTTACTATATATATAAATGACTTATTTCTCCTACCAATCAAAGGAGATATCTTGAGTTTTGCTGATGATACTGCAGTGTTCTACGAAGACAAGTCCTGGGATGATCAGAAAAATGAAAATTGAAGGAGATTTTGAAATGGTCACTGATATTTTCAGTCATAAACTCTTGACGGTAAATGGAGACAAAACTTTCTTCATTCCTTTTTGTAGTAACACAAGCGGACTCCCATCATACGGTCAATTAGATATTACTTCAATAAACTCTCTCATCAAATATAAAAATCAGAAAAGATATAAAATACCTTGGAATTTATCTGGACTGTCACTTAAAGTGGGAACTTCAAGCGAATAATATTAACAGAAAACTTGGAAGCCTAATTCCAAAATTCAATTTATGCAAAAAATTCTGTAATATCAAACAACTGAAGTGCCTATATTCTGCATTAGTACAGCCTCACTTGACTTATGGAATTATTGCATGGGGAGGTTTATCGAACTATCCAAGGAACAGAATCGAAGTTACCCAAAAGTAGATTCTCAAAATTATATTTAATAAGAACTACCGATATCCAACAGACTTCTTATACAATTTAAGTGACATGCCTGACTTGAGGCAAATATATTATAAAACTTTAATAACATAGCAGTATCGAAGTAAGAACCAGAAAGTCGAACATGTATATAATACTAGATACAAAAAATTTTCATTAACATTACCTAGGGTAAATGCAACAGTCATTGACACTACACCAGTAATTGACACTACACCAGTAATTGCCATTTCCTATTAATAATACCTGAAATAAGGATATTCAAGTAAAATCTGCACCAAACGTGTAATTTATGTGTACAGTAATCTTTCTTCTAATCATATATGTCTAGAAATAATAACGAAGGATGGCGCCACTATAGGCATGAATAGTTTAATCTTTCAGTGTAACGGCAGTTTTCGATAGATTATGTTTTCTTGTCAGATGTGTTAAGAAACGCTGAGCAGTATTTTCAATATAATTGACAAAAATTAAGGCATCTTATAGTTTTTTGGGTACAGCAAAGAAGCAGAGGTAAGCAAGTATGCATATTTTATAAGCACTTTGTTAATTTTTGTGTTTTTTTTGTATAAAGGGGGGGTTGCAATTACTAGATCTGTTCTTTTTAAATGTTCCAGTAATGGTCACGAGTGGCAATTACTGGTGAATTTTAAAACAATTCAGTTAGCCCCGAATATAATGAGATAATAAAGTCTAGAATTCCACATTTTTATGTTTTAAATATGAGCTAGATATTTTGAAAAAATCTAGTAATTGCCACTGCTTCTTTAAAGTGGCAATTATTGGTTAGCTATGTGGCAATTTTTGGTTTAGGATACTAAAATGGAAAATGCAAAGAAACCTTTCTTCCAATATTCGCAAGAAAGCATGGAGGCTTGTAGAAATAGAATGAATAAAGTTCTGGGAAAAACACTACTGGAACGAAAAATGGGTCCTTCAAGTGTTTTAACTAAAACAAGAAAATGCCATTATAAAATGGATAACCACAATTTCCCCTCATAAAGATGATCTATTATCAACAGTTCAAACAATAATGAAAAACACCCAACGTAAGAATCCATTCGTAAATGACAAACCTGGTAGGAAATGGTTAAAATAATTTTTTAAGAGAAATCCCACTGTAGCTGTCAGAACTCCTGAAACTTTGACCACCACAAGAGCTTCAGTAACAGAACACCGAATTAGAAATTGGTATGAAGAAGTTGGTACATTTTTCAAAAATGAAAATCTAGAAGACACTTTAAATTGTCCAGAACAGATTTTCAATTGCGATGAGTCGGCGTTACAAATATGTCCGAAATCAAACAAAGTAATCGGTCCTAGAGGTGAAAAAAATATACATGAAATTGCAAAAGGCTCAGAAAAAGAATCTGTAACAGTAGCTATTACAGTTAGTGCAAGCGGTGTTTTACCACCGCCCTTTCTTTTGTTTTCGCACTCTCGATTATCGGGACTACAGTTTTATCAGTCTGAATCAAATTATAGAGATAATTTCACTCGCCGTATGAAACCCTCCTTTTCTGCAATATTAGGACCAATAAGGGACGTATGCCTCGATAATACGTAGCTCCTAGCTTTCGAGCCGGTACTACCACTTTCTCATGGCAACCACGTATCCAAACAACAACGGAGAACTTAATATCATCTTGCTACTAATATGAATGTCAGTCTGACAGACGTCATGTCTATCAGGCATTATATATAACTACTGAAGAATTCACGACAATGGAACTTTTTTTACTTTGTTGGTTCGTGAAATTATCTCAATAAATACTACTCGTGCTCACAATACTATCAATAATTCTATCAGAAATCTTAAACTCGATCAAATTGCTTTGAGGTAACACACTTGTCCTAAAGGACTCGTGGTGTTACCAAGCAACTTGATCTCGTTGATTTCAGACAGAATTACTATCGATAGTATTGCGAGCACTCGTGGTATTACCCCCGAAACTACCATTTCCAACAATAATTAATTCAGGCGATCGTCTCAAATACGAATTAAAAAAAAAGTTTTTGTTGATGGTTAACTACAATTTATATCTAAGCTGATTTTTAAGTTTATTTTTTTTTTACTAGACATAGGTAATAACTTTTTTGTTATACTTAACCAAATTTTTATTTTATTTTAAAAAATACAAGTGTATTAGATACAATTTACAGTGTCCTTTTTTTCTGTTCTTTTGACTTGCACATGCCAAACTTGACATTGGCAATTACTGGTTAATTACACTGGCAATTAAACTGAATTTTCTAAAATATGATTGTGGCAATTACTAGTACTTCTGACTAACATGAATAAATATTTCATATTAAAAAAAATTCACATGTTTTGTAAGATATTACAATTAATATCTCTCAGTGAATCATTACTACATACTATGATTTTGTGTAAACAAAAGAAAAGTCTTGTTTCATATTTTTTACAATTTACTTCATATAAATGCTTGCTTATAATGGCAATTACTGGAGCCTTTACCCTACAATAAATAAGATCTTGATTCAAAGAAGTTTTATTTACATGGGTCCAAAACTTTTTAACAAGCTGCCATCTGATATCAAGTCGATACACTCACAAAAAATGTTCAACTCAAAAGTAAAAAAATTTGTATACAAGTTGACGAGAGAAGAAATCCACAGACAATTGGAAATTATTAATTAACTCTTCTATGTTTATATTCGTTCATATTAGTTTATATTATTTTATATTTGTTTATATCTGTTTATATTTGTTTATATTTGATTAAATTTGTTTATACACAAAAATGGAACATGGAAACTAAATATATCTAGGTGTATATACAGGGTGGCCCATCGACAACTTGACATCGGGGTTTTGGGTGATAATATCGCAGATGTGGAAAAACCCTCGGACAGGTCGATTTTAGTTTCGAGGAGGACAGTTTGTTCTCCTACATGCACCACCGTCACGGCAACACTCGAGGTGTGGGGTGAACAACCCCTAAAGTTTGAATAGGGAATAATGGTGGAGTGGCACATCTTTTGAAAGCCCGTTAAGTTCTCTATCCAACGGCGTCCCGATTTTGAAGTTGGGATGAACCGTTTGGGAAAAAATAAATTCAGGAATAAACCTGTACGAAAGTTAAGAGCTTACTTGTACGTCTCTGGAAAACTCATTTGCCAGTTTTTGCAATCTATCATTTATTTGCTACGATACTGTGAATGTTTTTGCTCAGTTTTTTTCGCGGTAACCATGAAATTTTTTTAATAAAATAGAACAAACAGATAGAGCATGCAGTTTCTGTTTTTCACGTGTGTACTACAAGTGAGTTTCTTTCGTGTATGGTATCGTACGTCGAAATTAAAACGAAACAATGGTGTATACAGTGGCAGAGAGGGTTGCGTTGATTGAACTGTATTATGAAAACAATAGATGTGCGTAAAGTGCTGCGGAACGGTTCAATCAACAATATGGCAGGACTGTGTCACGGCAGTATGTGTCTGAATTAGTATCAAAATTCCGAGAAACGGGATCGGTAGCAAATAAAAAACGGCAAATCGAACCGCCAGTAAGAAATGAGGCGACAACAGTGGCAATTTTGGGCCATGTTGAGGTTGACCATGCGTTGAGTACAAGACAGCTAGCAACTGTTTCCGGTATCTCAAGAACTAGCATTCAGCGTATTTTAAAACTGCATAAATTCCATCCTTACAAAATTAAATTAACACACGAACTGAATGAAGATGATTTTGATCGTCGTTTACAATTCTGTGAGGTACTAAGTGAGCAGGCGATTGCAAATCCTCAGTGTCCGTTCAACATTTGTTTTAGTGATGAATGTTCTTTTTTTTAAATGGTATAGTTAATCGCCATAATTCTCGATATTGGGCTGATTCGAATCCCCATATATTTCATGAGGTACATACGCAATATCCTCAAAAATTAAACGTATGGGCTGGTATTTTTGGGGACCGTATCGTGGGCCCCCTCTTCTTAGAAGGCAATCTAACAAGGGAAATGTATCTGGAACTGCTTGAAGACACAATTGAACCAATGTTAACTAACATTATTGAAAATGACCATCATTATCAGGAAGATCAGTTGATATTTCAACAAGATGGTGCTCCTCCGCATTATGCTATGCCTGTTCGGTGATATTTAGATCACCACTTCCCTGGTCATTGGATTGGTAGGCGAAGTTCTATTGAATGGCCCCCACGATCACCAGACCTGTCTCCCTTAGATTTCTTTCTGTGGGGTCATTTGAAAAGCAGAATTTATGCTACACCACCAGCTTCACTAGCAGATTTACGGCAACGAATCACATTAGAATGTCGCCAAATCACCCCAGACATGCTCCAAAATGTACGAGAACGTTTTTAATAAAATCTGTATCATTGCATGGAAGTTGGAGGTGCGCATTTCGAGCATTTGTTACGATGAGACTAATGTAAGTGAATTTTACTCTTAACTTAATTATGGCTCATTTCCGTTAGAAAAACTGCCGACCGTTTTGTTTCGAGAAATCAACGGGATTTCCAACGATGTGCCACTCGACTCCTATTCCCTATTCAAATTTCAAGGGTTGTTCACCCCACTGCTCGAGGGTCGACCTGTCCGAGCGTTGTTCCAGATCTACGATATTAGTACCCAAAACCCTCATGTCAAGTTTTCGATGGGCCACCATGTATGTATGTGTGCACGACCGCGAGCGGATGCTATATCCATGCGGTTTATCCTATTTATTTATATTCACTGTAAATTTAAATCAAAGTTGTTGTAAAATTTTATATTATTGTGTTATTGTGTTTGATAAAGAAATATTACTATTACTATAGGTGAGTAGTGACACCACCTACCCGAGTATCAGGTGATTAGAAGCATTTCTAATAGAGTATCACAATACCCAGGAAATGAAAACAAGTCATTTTACACGGTTGTTCACTCTTACAGTAGTTGCTGATGTAATTGCTAGATGGCGTACACTTCGATTTATTATCCAATTAGGATCAGTCAAAACGTCATGATAAAACAAAGTAGTTTTTCCTTTAATGTAATTTTTTTTTTATATTTCAATTCGTCTCAAAATTGTAAACAAAATTGATACAGCACATCTTAATCTAACCAAATTCGAATTTTAAAAATTATTTTCTTAATAATTATTCAAAAATATTTTTGTCCATCAACTTTATAGTCCATCAAGTTACCTTTGAACTTTTCCTGATAAATCGATTGAACGCAGGTGGGCAATTGAATGGCCAGCTAGGTCTCCCGATATGATCCAACGTACATTTATTCCGTGGGGTCACGTGGAGAATTGTTAAATTGAATTCGAATTTTGAAAATTATTTTTCTAATAATTAAACCAAAACGGTTTTGTCCATCAACTTCATAGTCCATCAAGGAACCTTTGAACTTTTCCTGATAAATGGATTGAACGCAGGTGGACAATTGAATGGCCAGCTAGGTCTTCCGATGTGACTCAACATACATTTATTCTGTGGGGTCACGTGGAGAATTGTTAAATTGAATTCGAATTTTGAAAATTACTTTCCTAACAATTATACAAAAACAGTTTTGTCCATCAACTTAATAATCCATCAAGGTACCTTTGAACTTTTCCTGATAAATGGATTGAACGCAGGTGGACAATTGAATGGCCAGCTAGGTCTTCCGATGTGACTCAACATACATTTATTCTGTGGGGTTACGTGGAGAATTGTTAAATTGAATTTGAATTTTGAAAATTACTTTCCTACTAATTATACAAAAATAGTTTTGTCCATCAGCTTAATAATCCATCAAGGTACCTTTGAACTTTTCCTGATAAATGGATTGAACGCAGTTGGACAATTGAATGGCCAGCTAGGTCTTCCGATGTGACTCAACATACATTTATTCTGTGGGGTCACGTGGAGAATTGTTAAATTAAATTCGAATTTTGAAAATTACTTTCCTAATAATTATACAAAAATAGTTTTGTCCATCAATTTAATAATCCATCAAGGTACCTTTGAACTTTTCCTGATAAATGGATTGAACGCAGGTGGACAATTGAATGGCCAGCTAGGTCTTCCGATTTGACTCAACATACTTTTATTCTGTGGGGTCACGTGGAGAATTGTTAAATTGAATTTGAATTTTGAAAATTACTTTCCTAATAATTATACAAAAATAGTTTTGTCCATCAACTTAATATTCCATCAAGGTACCTTTCAACTTTTCCTGATAAATGGATTGAACGCAGGTGGACAATTGAATGGCCAGCTAGGTCTTCCGATTTGACTCAACATACTTTTATTCTGTGGGGTCACGTGGAAAATTGTTAAATTGAATTTGAATTTTGAAAATTACTTTCCTAATAATTATACAAAAATAGTTTTGTCCATCAACTTAATATTCCATCAAGGTACCTTTCAACTTTTCCTGATAAATGGATTGAACGCAGGTGGACATTTGAATGGCCAGCTAGGTCTTCCGATATGACTCAATATACATTTATTCTGTGGGTTCACGTGAAGAATTGTTAAATTGAATTCGAGTTTTGAAAATTACTTTCCTAATAATTATACAAAAATAGTTCTGACCATCAGCCTAATAATCCATCAAGGTACCTTTGAACTTTTCCTGATAAATGGATTGAACGCAGGTGGACAATTGAACGGCCAGCTTGGTCTTCCGATGTGACTCAACATACATTTATTCTGTGGGGTCACGTGGAGAATTATTAAATTGAATTCTAATTTTGAAAATTACTTTCCCAATAATTATACAAAAATAGTTTTGTCCATCAACTTAATATTCCATCAAGGTACCTTTCAACTTTTCCTGATAAATGGATTGAACGCCGGTGGACAATTGAATTGCCAGCTAGGTCTTCCGATATGACTCAACATACATTTTTTCTGTGGGGTCACATGGAGAATGTATTCTACAATAATAGGCCACTAAATATCGATTTGCAAGAAAAGATGAGGCACGAAATTTCTACCATTCCTCCCAACAATATTTTGGATTTACTACAATATTTTGTTCACCGAATTCATTACTGTCAGGAGGTAAGTAGTAAATACTGATCGACAAGCGTAAGGATGCCTCCGAGAATTGGTTGCGCAGTATACAAAACCCTGGAGTGGGGCAGGAGCTCAATCGCTCTTCCTTATTAAACAGTAGTCGATCTTTGTCGCACATCTACTCATGCTCTCCAGCGTTGGCGCATCTCAGAGGCATCCTTACGCTTGTCGATCTGTACTTTGGGCACGTTATTGAATAGAATTCCAAAGAAATTATTTGTTGTTCATCAAAACTTGTTTTCTCTCTTTTTTTTAGCATAACTATTGTTTTCATAATATTTCAATTATCCAGGACATTCATTAAAAAATACAGTTTCTCGTTTCATACATTTTTATCAAACCTGAACAATTGAAGGGTCTAGTAAGAAAAGGGTATAAGTGCCAAATAATGAGTTCTGTGTAATAAGGGTCAAAAGTTGATTGTTGCTACATAATTCAGCAGAATTGGTACAATAACATAAATACTGGAATGAGCCAAATTAGAATGATTTCTTCTTTGTATATGAATATAAAGTTTGATAGTTATATAGTTTCTGGAGTTTGATGAATTTATACCATTTTTTGCACTATGATAAGCTTCACGACGTCCTACAAAAACAAGAAATTTTCGTGAAAACTTTTTTTTTATTTTTTTCAAATCGTGAACAGAGAAGAATAGCCCATTTTCAGAAAATATTATTGTATCACACATCATAGTCCGACTTCATGTCATCATTGACCTCATTCTATTGGTCCAGATCATCTTCGATAGTCTTCACGCTTGCTTCATTATTTTCTTTGTTCTTCTTCTTCCCCTTCTTGTTTGTATTTGGCCCGTGTTAATATTGACTTAAAAATCATGATGGACATGAGGTTTATAGTCCGAAAGAGTTCTTCTACTTTTCAGTCGTAATTTTTAGTAGAATTGAATGCATCTGCTGAAAAACTTCATTCTACGAAAAGTTTGGTCTTCCAGATTTTCCAGAGTAGACACCAATGGCTTGAAACCAAAAAAAAAATGTTGTGGCATTGGCGTCGTACTACAGATATATTTTTATTCTGTGCACAGAATTCCTTATATCGGTAATATTCAAATCAGTTGATAAGTATTTTGTATTGGCGTTGTCCTTTCTGAAGTAATAATAATAATAATAATAATAATATTTATTCAGTAATGGCGTTTGTATGTTGGAAAGCTCTTGATATGCTGGATCACTTCATTTAAAGTATTTTCATCAATTTTGTTCACACTAGAGGCTTTCCACCTGAGGTCAGGTTTGCAAATAAGCGTCCAGATTTTCTACAAATTGTTGTGAATCGTCTATTGGTGATACAGAAAGTTTTATGGAATAAGTTTTTGCAACCCGCTTATTCAAAATCATTATTTTTGTACTGAAAGTTACTTTGCCATTTGTTGCTCTTTGTTTCTTTATATCCTGTTTCATGCAGGAAGCTAGATAGACTGTTTGCAAGTCATAACTTGGAATTTTGTAAAATTCATCAAACAGATTTTGCCTGTCTCCTTCAGAAATGGTAGTATTACACTTATACTCATCTTCATACACGATCATATTTTTCTCTCTAGCACAACAATTTTATGATCAGTGTTTTCTGTTCCTGCAGTTCGCAATTTTTTACGTTGATTTCTTTTCCACTTTTCCTGGTGTCTCAGCTTTTTCCCTGTTTTGTCCGATATGTCAAGATGTAGAGCTTCCACCTACTTCTTCATTTTCCGTATCAGATTCTCAGCATCCTCATCAGTTTAATGAAGATACAACAACCTTGAATCCTGAATTTGATCAAATTTAAAACAAACCTACCATTAATTTCATCCACATTTCACTGGATAGTTAGCACAACGAAGGCAAGGCACAAATCTTCTGATCTTATGAAGCAACTGGACTGAATACTATTTTTTACGAAAATAACGCAAAAAACAAAACAATCGTCTGTGAAATGTACAGAATAGGAATCGTGATAACTCAACAATATCGCATCTAAAGTTAGTGCAAAACCGGTAGGAGTGCACTTAAACCGTATTTGCAGTAATCATTTTCACAAACTCTGTGAGTGAGTATATTTACTGGCCTTTAGATGGAAGACACGCTCAGTTTAAACACTTATATCGTTTATGCACGGACAGAACTTGGTCTTAGGTATACAAATCTGCAATAATCCCTAAAATCAAAATTTTATATTCATACCCTTTTTGCACTAGGCCCTTCAAATATGCTTTATCATTCTTTGGAAAAAAAATAATGAAAAAATTTAATTATATCCATATATCTTCCATAAAATTTTAGTAACTCGTATACCTTCTTATTTGCACATAAAAATTACATTTCGCACGGATGTTCACAATGTTAATATCCGTAGTCGAGGAGTACTATCTTCCCCCTCTTTCAGAACCGAGTATTTCAGGAGATCATATAGCTACCAAATTTGCAAGATATACAATATGATTCCGTCAGATTTCAAAGTTGGGAGATATCATAAATTCAAAGTCCAATTGAAAATTTTTTTAATGAACTTTCAGTTATAAGCAGAAGTAATTATTGAGATTGTTGAACTGAATAATCTGTGTCTTCACCAATTTTGATTTTTTAGGCTTCACTATTGTTCACAGGGATGTTTATGGGTTAAGCGGTAGTGCAATCTAGTTGAATTTCGCCCTTTATTTTCATGTTCATTAGCATCTTTCTTTATGACTACATTTATCTCACAACTTTGGATCCGCTCAAAATGGGTTTGACTTGACTGGATCCGATACACCTAATCGATATATACAGTGTTCGGATCGGATTGAATCACTCAAGTCAATTCTATAAAATATAGGATTGGACCCAACCGATCGCCTTGAAGAGAAGTGAAATTACGAGATAAACGAGTTTGAAATTGACAAATGACAGGTAAAAGTAGCAAAATTCAGATTAGCGTTTATATTGAGAATTGTCTTTCTCAAAATGGAGAGCAAAATTATAATTAAGAAAAGAAACGTATGGCCCAAAGAAGAGAGCAGATCCACAGAACAACAATTCGTGATTTAATTCGCAAAACACAAGAAATTTAAGGTTACGAAATTCGACATTTTGCTGTAAAGTTAGCTTTTTTCAATCGGATTGAAGAATAGGATTCTTCGATCCACTTAAATATTGCGATATAAACTGAAGGGTGGTTTCACTCGATTCAATGCTATTGAATTTGAAGCGGATAGAGATCGTCCAGATAAACGTAGTCTGTGTAAATTTAGTTGAATGTAAAATCAGTAAATGAAAATAATAAAGATGATATTATTATTGTTATGATTATGCTCCATCTTTTGTGACTTTTCATAATGAATATCCATCATTTCGGGCTTTTTCTTTAATAAATTTAATAGTAGAAAATTTTTCTCAAAATTATTCGAAATCTCGAAAATAGTTGAATTTACGATATGATGTGCTATATCAATTTTGTTTGCAATATCAAGAAGAATTGAAATATGGATTACTATCAGTGTATTCCATAGTAGAAAAATATACTTTGTTTCGTCATGTCTTTTTTGCCGATCCTGTTATCTTTATTTCTCTTTATTGTAATCTTCACTTTGAGATAATCAACCGTTTTCATACTTATCTGTATATTACAAATATTCAATTTGAATCTGAAAATATGTTTGAGTCGATATATTATCAACAGCACTCACCGAATTCAAAGATCACTTCAACTACGGTAGCACTCGAGAGAACAAGAACTACTAACAGCTAACTAAGATGATAAATCAATATCGATAATAATGTTGAACGGTGGTTTCACGCAAATCAGTCTCCAGCATGTTACGAAATTCTTGAATTCCTACAAAAAACTTCTTTTCATTTAACCAAATATCATTGACCGTGTAATCGTTAACAAGTGGTGTGTAGAAATTATTGAAATAGTATTGATAATGATGCCAAATATACCGCATGACTTTTACAAAATATTATGGGTGATATTGATCTTATTATGATTATTTTAATTTTATATGATTAAAATAAATCGCCTTCATTTGTCTTGTCGGAGTTTGGATAAAATATTTTTCTACCCGTGGAAGACAAAAATATTATAGTCATTACCTATACAGGGTGTCGAGTAAACCTTGTACAATATTGAAACTGGTGATAGACCAGGTCATGACTGTCTAGAATATCGGAATTTCACCTTAGTAAAAATCTCACCGTTTTCGTTTCGTTTCGAGATAATGAGCATTTTTTTAATTTCTCGAAAATCACTACCTCACCTTGAATTTTTGAGTGCCATGTCTACAAAGTGAGACCAATTCAAATATCTTTGCTGCTGAAGACTACTGATGAGAGATGATTTCAGACATACAAAACAGGTTTTCAGAAAACGATACAATTTTTCAAGATATGAGGGTAAAATGCCAGATTTGAGTTTCACCAATTTTTTTAACAACAGTTTGACATTATTGTTTGAAAAAAACATGACCAAGTAGAAGTGGATATTCATTACAAAAGAATGCCCATTTTGTCCAGACTCTACCATGGTATGAAACATACGATAATTATTTTTGGAAGGAGTAGAATTTCGATTATATTAGAGTGCATGTGATGTAATTCTGAGCAAAAATGATCTTCAATAGACTTTGTCAGTAATGTATTTTTTTAACCTATCAAGATGAAATGATCAAATAATTATAAGTAATAACGAATCAACTGCTTAGAAGCATTCAATGAGATGTAAAGAAGTAAATACTAATTCACCGTTTTTTGAATCAACACACACTGAGCCACAATAACGATTATTCAACATCGCACTGAATAATATTACAAACATGTTATTTTCCATCCACTCGTACGCAGAGACGACATTTTTTCAAGAAAAACCTTTTTAAATTCCTTATAGGTTATAGCCCCCGAATCACCGATTCTCTGAGCGGCATTGTGCAACCGGATATTGTTCTGCATAAAGCGCTGCTGCAGCAGTAGCACAACCTCCACATCCACCATAAAAGTAGTACATATGCGCATATTCTCGGGGAGTATAGCGTGTGTACGGCATGACAAAGAAATAAATACCACTGAATGAAACAAGCGCAATAATTTCAAAATACTACGAGAGAAGTCACAACTTGTTCAAACAAAATAGGACAGCCACCTACTAGATTTTTTCAATTCTATTCACAGAAGATCCGTTCATGCATTTTTTCATTAGGAAACTATTGCTTCTACGGACACAACACAGGAGTTTCACCTCCTAAAAAATTTTGCACTTATTTGGTTTCACCCTGTATATCTGCCGGTCTCTGAAACTTCGTTGGAATCTGGATGTTGGACAATTTCGACATTTATCACAAGAATTCGTATCAATCGGTGCCATGTCGGATAATCGATATTTCATTTCGATAATTTTATTAGTCTTGATTACATGAAAAGTTAGTTTTATTGACATACTATTTAATGCTACCAAGCAGTCTATTCTTTATTATCAATAATCATTTTCACATTTTATCTTGATAAAATCGAAATACAATAATTTTTAGGCTTAAGTATATAAAAGTTGATGGAAGCCTAGAATAAAACCACGCCTAATTCAATGGAAATCACTTCCTCCAAAATTAATTATAGTTTGTTTTATACCATTCTGTCTGGACAAAATGAGCATTCTTTTGAAATGAATGTCCACTTCCAATTAGTTATGTTTCTTTCAGACAATAATGTCAAACATTTTTTTAAAAAATTGATGAAACTCAAATCTGTTAGTTTACCCTCATTTCTTGAAAAACTTTTTTATTTTCTGAAAAACTGTTTTGTAAGTCTACAAGCATCACTCATCAGTAATCTTCAGCAGCAAAGATATTTGAATTCGTCTCAATTTGTATATATGGCACTCAAAAATCCAAGGTTGGGTAGCGATTTTCCAGAAATTCTCAAAATGACCATTATCTCTAAAACGGTGATATTTTTACTGAGGTGAAATTCCTGGTCTATCACCTGGTCTATCACCAGTTTCAATGCAAGGTTTACCGGATACCCTGTATATGACAATAAAATTGATTTTTTTTAACTTGAATGCCTATGTCAAAGTGAATATTTATTTACCAAATTGATATGATGGATTCACAGTCTATACTGAGGATTATCTTGATAGTTGGATGTTTGAAGGATCTTAGCGACTCAATGCTTATACAGGATGATTTACAACAACTTACACAAAATCTGTCAGTGTGCTTTCCCAACCAGTGGGCTATCCTCACCAAAAATAAACGAAATGTACAAACATAACGCGCAACAGACTAATCACTCCCTGACTAAACACTCGGGTGCTTGTTGATGGACCTTCTCCGAAGAACGGCTTCATCAACAATAACATCACGATTCACTGCAAACTCGACATGTATTGGAAAACATGACCCGGGATCACAAAGTCTTTGCACTGCACCCAAAAACGTTTGTAAATTTGGATGGCATCTATTGAGAAATTTTCTCGCGTATTCAATGCGATCACTGTTGTGATTCAAGCTGACGTTGTTTCGACAGGTGAAATTCATACGTGCACCAGTATTTAGATCTACTCCACCTTTTGGTACATTCTGTAAGGAAGTTACTGAATTAACTGTTTCCTCAGTTTACCAGAAGCAACATTACTAAGATCCATTTATATCATTTCACAATTATTATTAGCCCCTATTGTCATATCGTCCAAAGACAGTCACAGCGCGACGTTGGAAATCTTCATTTTCCAGACCGATAGATTCGAATTGAAAATCGTACGTTATCGGTGGGTGTACCGTACCGCTGATCGATGGCACAACGCGCACAGCATCGGATCTCGTACAGAAAATGTTTTGATATACCCCAGAAGCCGTTGAGTCAGGCAGTGCCCGATGACAAGCGGCAGCTCAACTTTGCGTCTCGACGACTGAGTGAAGAGCTACTCTGAACGTTTAGACGAACTCGACGCCGAAGATAACTCCTTATGGAGAATGCAGAAAGTCCTCAGACACGGCCGGAGGAAACCGTGCTCCCCCCCTTCATGGTGAGATGAGCATCGTTTTCACAGAGACGGACAAGGCAGCCACTTTTGCGGACTCCTTCGAACGTCAGTGCCGTGAAAACGAGGTCGATTACACCGATGAAGTCGAGGACACGGAAACGCACGTAGACCAGACGATCAGGTGGCTTAGAAGAACTGACGACTCAGTCATTCTTCTAGAGCCGACATCTCCAGAGGAAATCAAGGACATACTTAGACACGCCAAGACCAGGAAAGCACCGGGCCCAGACAACATCCCAGTCAGGGCACTAAAAGCCTTACCTAGGAAAGGACTAGCAGCCCTGACAAACATCATAAACGCTGTACTCAGACTTAGCACTTTCCTTCCAGCTGGAAAGAAGCAACGGTCATCATGATTCCGAAGCCCAACAAGAACCACATGTTTCCGCAAAACCACCGCCCCATCAGCCTAACACCTGCGATGTGTAAGGTCGCAGAAAGGGTGATCAGGGCTTGTCTTGAGACAATGTCTGGAGAATTGAACATCGTACCAGATGAACAATTCGGTTTCAGACATGAACACTCAACAGAACTCCAGGTCACCCGGATAGTGGACGCCACCATCCAGAGCTGGAACCGCACGAGAAAAGGACATCTTTCAGGAGCAGTCTTCCTTGATGTCTCCAAGGCCTTCGATAGAGTTTGGCACGATGGGCTGATCGCAAAACTGGTTGATGCCGGATACTCCACAACAATGGTCTAGCTGATAAACTCCTTCCTAAGAGGTCGACATTACCAATGCAAAGTCGGAAATGTTCTCTCTTCACGAAGGAGGCTAGAAGCAGGAGTACCACAGGGAGCAGTTCTATCGCCACACCTGTTTTTGATCTACACCGCAGACATGCCTATGTCGGACAACCCCATGACCAAACTGACACTCTATGCAGATGACACGGCAATCTTTGCTGAGTCATCCCATGAGAGAGGAGTAACATCGAAGCTGCAACATCAGATAAACAAGCTGGAACCGTGGTTCAATCGTTGGCAGATCGGAATCAATGCAGACAAAAGCAAGGCCATAATGTTCACGAGGCGAAGTAGGACACCCGAGGGCCATGTTACTATGAACGATGGGAGAATTCCATGGGTAGACGAAGCCGTATACCTAGGAGTAACTTTGGACAAGAAACTCACGTTTCAGAGGCACGTCTCCCACAGATTGGCTATAGCAAAAGCCGCAAGGCATAAGCTGTATCCACTCATCGGGCGTAGGAGCAACATGGCACTCGAGCTGAAACTACGCCTCATCAGGACAATCCTTCTGCCAATCATGCTGTACGCATCTACTGCTTGGAAGCAATGCGCGAACAGTTATAGGCAGAGGATGCAGGCCTTCTTCAATGTCTGCCTGAGAATGGCAACAGACGCACCACGATATATGCCAAACAGGTTTACATATCGAGACTTAGACATCCATCCGGACTAAATTGACAGACTGATCGGGAATCACGTGGGGACTACTCTAGACAGAGTAGAGACCCACACGAACCCGCTGCTCACGGAGCTCCTAGAGAACAGACGTGAGCAAGACGACAGAGACAGAGACAAATACAGACGACCAGTGAACCAGGGAGACAACGACACCCCTAAAGAAGTAAGACGGAAGCGAAACTTTCGGCGACGCCAACGTTTCCTTCACCAGGCTTAAATTTCGATAATCATACTTTTATGTTTCAGATTCCAAGAAGAACCGACCAAGTAGTAAACTCAGTAAATTCAATACACAACACTTGGCCCTCAGCTAAGTGTTTTTTAGGCCTTCAGCCAGTTTCAGGGGGAACCATGCACATTAAGTAAAGTCATTGTTAAATCAAATGAAACTCATGTCAGATATAAGAGAGTTTCAGGCCGAGAATTGGCCGAGCACTCCATATCAAACGATCAGATTTCATTCTGCTGATCGCCAATCATCAGGATGAGGAACCGCTTTAACGAGCGGGGGTGGTGGATAGGGGGGGTGAGCTTTCGAGTACGAACGAGTGCTGGGGCGTTCATCCTTCCGGGCCTCAACCTTAAGGGGTGCATGGTGGTGGTGTCAGGCAGTTCACTTCAGTGCACGAATCTCTTGCTTGGCGATCAGTCAATAGGAAGCAAAAGCCAGACGTGAGAGCTGCAGTGCAGGCCCGGAGGTAAAACCAGGGCATCCGACAAAGGTTGGTGAGCCTAAGTAAAAAAGGGTGAGCGGTTCTCAGATCAGCCGCCTAAAAGTGTCCGAAGCCCATAAAAACTGTCAATTGGGCCATTGCTGTGGCACGCTCCATTCACAGTCTTATAAACTTTCAAGTCTGAAAGCTGTCGATTGAGCCATTGCTTTGGCACACTCCATGATCAAACTTATAGAATTTAGTTGGTTTGTTTGTGGTTCCGTTTGAAAGCTGTCAATTGGGCCGTTGCTGTGGCACGCTCCATTCACAGTCTTATAAAGCTTAAAGTCCAAAAGCTGTCGATTGAGCCGTTGCTGTGGCAGGTTCCATCGCCAGACTTGTAGAATTCAGTTGATTTGCTTGTGATTCCGTCTGAAAGCTGTCAATTGTGCCGTTGCTGTGGCACGCTCCAGTGATAACGCAATAAAGCTCAGGTACCTTCTGAGTATGTAGAACAAAGCTTCGGGACCCCGAACAGCGAAATCCGACCGGAACTGAGAACTGTCACCTTAAGACCGGTAGAGCTTTGGCTGAACTTTGAGCTGGCGTTTGCATTTCTATTGGTTTGCGAATTTCCTTCCCAGCTTTTTGCTGTTTGCCTAGTACTGCTTAACCCCGTTATTATTATTTTATTGTTGCTTCTGCTTGAGACTATTATTGCATGAATTATATAATGTTGTATTACACTTTGTGTGAACACTTTGTGTATTTTGATTGATTGGTGGAATGTTTAAATAAAATATTTATTAAAGTCAGCGTTTTACTGTTCTTGAAACTACTAACAGTTTCATTTAACCTATCAATAATTGCTTTTGAGTAGTCCATCAAACCTGCCTTTCTGGTCACAGAGTTGTCGTCAATACCACCGTGACCCCTGGCGTATTATCTGGCGTATTATCTTCTTTACCATTTAAATCAGAGGTGGCGCCCGAGAATTCCGTAACCTGGACTCGGGTGTCAAAGTGACGCAGAACTACGAAAGAGCGTTACAATTTTTCACTGCACAGTTTCACAAACAATATGTTACTTCACTTCTGAACTTTGACTTTGTTTCATTGAGTATTTGAAATGACCTTGAAAATCAGAATTTGATATCTCAAAATGAAAAATATAGAAATTTACTCAACGAAATAATGGAAAGAGCAATACTATTACTTACTATTACTCTACACGAAAACTAAATGAGGAAATACCAGAATGATCCAAATGAACATTGGAAACAAACAACCAAAACTAATAAAATAAGGCAATCATAAACAGCAGAGGGCAAAATTAATCCCAAACACCAAGAAGTAGCAGAACAAATTGTTTGATACTTTTCCCAAATAGAAAGTACTCTTGCAAAGCCACTGATAGAAATCAAAACACTAAGTTCTATGAAAAGAAAAAAAATTGTAATTTATTTCAATGGTGCAATAAAACAGTAGTTAAAGAAGTGATTCCTAACCTTAAAATAAACAAAGCACCCGGAACTCACGGTATAAAATCAAAACCTCTAATGAAGTTTGCAGATTATATAGCAAAACTTTCATCAAAAATAATCAATATGTCAATAAATAGCGGTATTTTTCCAGACACACTCTAATACACAATTAGCACCTCATTTATTCGAATCAGCTGATAAAATGAACCAAGCCATCTATAGGCTCATATCTCTAGTTAATCATATTCTCAAAAATATTGGAAATATTCCAAAAATGAGAATGGAAAAATATTCAAGAAAATATCAATTAATCAGTATGGATTTCGTCAAGCCAACTTCAATGAGTCATCTAACAAAAAATTCAGTGTTTTCGTTAACATGGCGAATGCGTTCGAAACATTGTGTCACCATAAATTACTTAAACAATGAAGAATGAAGGCTCTGGATCTGATGACTAGTTACTTATCAAACAAGAAACAACGGGTAAAAGTAGAAAATTCACAATGTACAGATCGAATAGTTGAATATGGTCTGCCACAAGGAACAGTTCTAGGACCAGTTTTATTGATCATATATATTAACGATTTGGACCAAGATATAGAGGTTTTCTTCCCACAAAATAAAGGACGCAAATGGACTATACTAACTTTCATAATATAGTTCGTAAGTTAAATCCCCAGTTGTCACCCCAGAAAAATCGCTTTGTGGAATTTTTTAAACAAGCAATAGTGAAAAAAATTTAAACTTTTTTGTTTTTTGGAAATATCTCAAAGATTATTCAAGGAATCGTTTCACAGTCAATGGAACTTTTGTAAATATTATTGAAACCTACAGAATGGAATTCCATACAACCGGTTTGGTGCATTTTCCACCAAGAAAATACGGAGAAACTTCGAAAAAGAGACCATTTTTCAAGAATTTATTATTCTTATAAATCTGAAGCTGGACAAACAATATTGGGGAAACTGATAGATGATAATATGTGGTTCAACAAATTGTAGAGATTGATCTCTACTTCCATATGCCGTTTACAGAATTTGAATAAGACGGTCGGCGCATTTAGAAAGATTTGCCTTTAATTTGTTTATTGTGCAAATACTATATATCAGACAAAAATCATCCTGCGAACAGTTAAACTACATGTTATTATCTATCAGTTTCCGAAATATTGTTTGTACACCTTCAGATTTATAAAAATTATGAATTTCGAGGATTTCCTGGATTTTCTCAGTGAAAAATTCAGCGATCTGGGCGTATAAAAAAAACATTCTTCAGGTTTTATAAAACTCTACTAAACTAGTGACTATAAAACGATTCTTTAAATATTCTTTGAGATATGTCCAAAAAACCAAAAAGTTGTAATTTTCTTCACGATTTCTTGTCCAAAAAATTCCACAAAGCGATTTTGCTGGGTCAAAAATCAGGGTTTTCATTAACGAACAATGTTATAAAAAGTAGTTTAGGCCGTTTGTGTCTTTTATTTTGTATGAAAATGTACTCTTATTTTTATCTAAAGCTTGGCCTAATTTATTTATGAACAATGCAAAAGCACTGCGAATTTAAAATTCACGGTAAAATGAAAGGTCTAAATAAAGAATCTCCTACTATTCTTGCAGACATGTTTACGCTGAACTGTTCCTGTTGTCGAGATTGTTCGATCATTGTAGATTTTCTAGTGCCTAAATATGAACGTTGTGATAACTCACTACTCCGTCGCGTGTAAATTGAGCTGCCTCAGTAAGAAGGATAGGAGATGATAATTCAGGATCCCTATTACTCTTGCGCGGTATCCATCGAGAACTGCAAGGGCCGAGAAAAATCTCGAGGAAGCGAAGCTTGGATACGCTGGACATGATATGTATATAGCATATTTTCGTGTAAAACTATCAAGACAGTTGAATGGGAAACATCCAAATCCGGTGTCGAGTACTCATACCAGGATTTTCGTCGATACCATTTGAAATATCTTAATCTATTACTGGGTTGGTTGCTTTTCGGCGTCTGACAGATTCATACCTTGGAGTCTCAAATCTTCCGTATTCCCGAAAGTGCCGATGGGAATCAATAAAAGTTATATAGTTGGGAAGTCGGAGATTAGGAAATTTTGGTGCGAACTTATTAGCAAAATCTCAAAATTACAATTCTCTGTCGTACACAGTAGGCACTATTTGAGAAACTATGTTTTTTCCAGTTCAGTGTCGTGGCAAGGTGATATAATTTTAGATTAAGTATGAATGATATCGCACCCTGCTGACTGACTAGTCGTTGACAATATTATGCAATGCTATAAGATTAGGATTAGAATAAGAAATAAATAATTATGCAATGGTATGCATTGAAGGGTTGTTAGTTGTTCGTTCATCCATGTCAGTTGAACATGTCCGTTGATATTTTTGTGTTACATTCAGAGTGTTACTCCTTGATGATAATAATAGTATTGAATATAGACTTCTCCTTCGATATACACATAACTTCACTAGAAGAATGGTAAAAAGTAAAAACACAACGTACTCACCAGATCTAAATTATCATTTTTCCTTCAAACAAGCCATTAATAATCATTAAGTGCACATTTATCTTCCGTCTCAGACAGCACGAATAGGCAAAATGTAAATGAACCAATATTGCCACTGTATGTACAGATGTAGATTTGTTCTAATATTTAATTTGGGATGATTTATAAGCTTGTTGGTCTCTTTGGTGAAATTTATAACTATCTGAGCTGACGTCAAAATGAGGTTTATGATGATAATTAGTTATCTATATCCGAATCGAATGGTAGAAGGTCCATTAGCGAAGAACAAATATATACAGACATACGGAGTGGTTCAGAAATTAGTGACTTGTATGGAAGTTCATCAATTTTCGATACATAAGTAAAAAACAACTTAAAATTATATAAACGAGCCATCTCAAACAGCTTGAAGTGGCTCAATAACTTTTTTTGATAATGAGTATCTGCAGTAATAATAGTCATATGATTTGAGACAATTATTTTTCATCATTATCACCACAGTTCTTAAATAAATAAAGAGACAATTTTTTAATCCCTTTCGCTTTTGAATCAACATGCCAACACTATTACAGAGCTTTAGCTCCAAGGGTTTCTCCCTATAAAGAATTGTGAAAACAATTCCAAATTTACATTCAAGTAAGCATTAAAATTCTTCACCAAACAAACTCGTAGATACACGACTCGGGCACTAATCGAAAACTAAAAAATGAAAGAAAAAAAACTTGAAGGTAACCAACATTATTGACATTTCGTATATACAGTTTTTGATGTATTCTATGAACAACGTTAACTCTCTCATATCTCTTCATAATTCAAAAATAGACCAAAAATATTATTGACATCTATTTATTTTTATTCACACATAAAAATTTGACAATCACTTCGATATCAAGAATCTGAAGAAGCACAGCTGCAACCCTCCTATAGGTAGAGTTCTACGTGTCTCATTGGCGTCCGACTGAACTGAATGGGAAAATCGGGTAAAAAAAATAAACGAATGAAATCAATTATGTACCTCAGAGCCAGATGGACTTAAGTCACATTGTGCTAACTTTACAGGAGACCAATAAAAGTGAAAATAATAATTTCATCGTTTAGCTACAAAGCTATTGTTCGAGATATCATATCAAAATTCATAAAAAACATTGAAAGGGTCATACCTTATTCATTCATTTACAATTTTTGTGTGAATAATTTACAATTGATATAATTATCGTGGTTTAATTAGGCAGGAGAGGACTTACGCCATTATGGCTCTATATCAAGAATCTTTTTGGGACTTAGTGATAATGAGATATATTATAAAAAATGATTATTACGTCGTTTTAAGTAAACAACTACGCAAGCATTCATTTAAAATTTTTAATTAACATAAAAAAACATAGACGAACTACAATATAATATTTCATTACTCCAGAGCAGTGGAGTCATCCTCATGAAAGTCTCCTTCCGTCTCTCTATGTGGAAGCCTTTCAAAGAAGGCTCTATATTCTTCAGGAACCCACTGCATCAAATTCATGAGATCTTTGTATTTCTCGTTACTTATTTTCTTCTTTGTTTTTCTCACTTTTGGTATCGCCGCTGGCATAACGACCCTTCCTCTTAGATTTCTTCTGAATTCGACAGTTTTGAAGGCCTCATCTGCAAAACTTGTTTTATAGTACAACTTGCTGTCACCTTTGCGAAGCTGCAACCACACTACACGGGATATCAAAAATGGTTCCTTGTCTGTGTTTTTCTTCCTTGCAACAAATGGACCATCTCTGCTTCTCAAGTAGAGGAAAACAAGGAAGTCTTCGAGGCACATCCTCCTCACAATGAAGGGGTCATTTTTTGAACATGAAGCGATAAAATTTACCCAGTCGTTAGTTGTAAAAATAGTGTGACTTTTAACATTATTCTTCGCCCTCTCTATCACACTATGCTTAACATCGACTTCCATGTGTGTGTGCCCAGCAAGTAGGAACTTATGATTCACTTCTGCTAGGGTCCCTAATTTTTCTAACAGCCACAGATACATGAATACCATATTAATATTTTTGTTTTGCCCGCTGCAATTATCTGTCCACACTGTCAACTTCTCCGTAGATCTTTCAGGATTTCTTAGTTCTTCCATCGCCCAAACGAATAAACATGAAGCTATTTCATTACCTCCCTGACCAGCTGTTGTCTCATCCCACATCATACACCAAGTTCTGTCAACGGGCGTGATATAAATAGTACTATTTAATGTCCAGAGCTTCCTTGAGTAGAAACTTTGTGAATTCTTCAAATCAGGCATTGGAAGACACTTTTGGAGATCAGACATAATCACTCTGGAACCTTCAGTAGCACGGGCTTCCAGTTTATTTTCCCTCTTTAACTTATACCTATGTGATGCATCTTCAAGGTGGTTTTCTTTTTGCAGAGTGAGTCCAATAAGACTTTCATCATTCTTTTCATATTTGAGTTCACAGTCAAGTCAAGGCAGGTACATACTGAATATGATAAATTATCTATAGTTGTTTACCCAACCCTACATTAATATGGGGTTTGGTATTGATGATTAATACAATAACATCCAATGTAGGTATAGTAAAACCTAAAAATATTAGGGGTAGGTATGCTATTTTTATTGAAAAATATATTCATTAAAATAAGTTGTAAACAAAAATTTGTTTCTAGACAGCATATACGGTTATCGTTACTAAATCTAACCACTGACAAGCTAAAACAAGAGGGTAACTGGACTTGGAACAGAACTCTATCTATCGACACTACTGCCAGAAGAACGTAAGTCCAATAATTGGACTTACGTTTTATGTGTATTGGATAAATTTCAGAGCCATTAGGTATTGAATGGACTTACGTTCTTTTGACTCGAATAAAGCTTAGGACTTACGCTCTTATAACCGTCCCTAATAACAAAGGATGAATCTTTAGAGAACATATGGATGGACCATAAAATTATATGTGCAAACCACCAATAACCTGAAAATCGCTGTTTTGGTCTTACGTCTGTCTGGCTCTGAGGTACAGAATTGAG
This sequence comes from Chrysolina oricalcia, assembly GCA_944452925.2. NCBI lineage: Eukaryota > Metazoa > Arthropoda > Insecta > Coleoptera > Chrysomelidae > Chrysolina > Chrysolina oricalcia. Next base: position 11,209,720 of record OX101818.2, on the reverse strand, counting down.
CCAGGTAAATTATGATTTATATATTTTATATCTTGCGATTTATTAATTAAGGCTAATCATCAATATATATTCATGAAAACATTATAATATGAAGAGTTAGTCAAATGTATGGAATTGCCCATATTTCTCAGTCAATATGAGAGTTATCGAAGCTTGTTTGTTTCTCATTTTAGCAGTACCAATATTATTTCAACTCTAACGATAGGTACAGCGTGTTTCGTATTTTTGTATTATTAGTTAAAAAAAAAAGATCTGTTGGGGAATTTAGCCAGTAAGATGTTTTAAGCTATATGCCAATTTGATTAAGACAGTAGCGTACATAAGTTTCTATAAAAATATATTTTTTAACTGCTACATTGACAGCCGTTTCATTAAATGTTTTTAGCATTATATCAAAATGGATTAATTTCAGTTTTCAAGACCCAAAATTATCCCAAACATCGTAAGTGAAATGTTTTAATGAAACAACTGTTGATGTGTCACATAAAGAATGTTTTTCTAAAAACTTACGTACGCCACTGTCTGATTCAAATTGCCATGTCACCTAAAATATTCAACTGGTCACGTTCACCAGTTGAGAATTTTTTTAACAAATTAGGCAATAAATAGGTGAATTACAGAGACAGAGAAAAAGAGTTGAGTTAATATTAAATTGCTTTGCTAATAATTTTTTTTATTGTAATACACAGTGTGCACATTACTTCTGAGAAAAATTATTACCTCCAGGGGGGTGGAACCCCCCCAAAATACGCGTTGAAATAAATTTTTGAGGTAATTTCGAAATATCTCAAAAAAATTAATTTAAATCAAAAAAATAACTTGATATTCAGAAAGAGCAAAAATTTTTACAAAAAAACTGTCCCTACCAAAAATTTTGAGAAATCGCACGAACCTCTTGAAAAAAATTGTTGAAGCAATGGGGCAGGTGTTGCGCCGGCTCCCGCCAACGTGCATTTTTTTAACCAGCGCGTGAAGTAAAGTTCTATAACTCCTCACTTAAATGTTCAATTGGGATAAATCTTTCGTCATTTTGAAGATATAGATTGCAGCTTTGCATTGTGAAATTATTTATATTTATACGCGCAGTTGCCAGCTGCAAAATTGCAATTGAATATCTTATAATATTAAAGTTCCTGATTTTATTAAATGATGCTTGTGATTACTGAAATAATGTCTTATCACTTGTAACAAGTAAAATGAACAGTTGAGGAATACTTCATTGTCAAATTGCATAACGTTTAACCGGTCCAAATAATGTTGGTTTTAAATACAAGTGTTTTCAATTCTTCGCATAATTTAGGTTACAAAATCTTGAGGGAGTTTATTAATTCAAATGCAAATAACTTAGAGATAAAAGCACGTATCAACATGAATAAAAAGCCAGTTTGCAGAAAAAACCCTGCTCTTATTGAAAATATTTATACAAATTTGGTTACTTGTACACATTTTAAATGCAATCCAGTCAATCTTTTAAGTACTTAAAATAGAGGTTACTCGGCATTTGATCGCTTTTTTTTCCATGGAAAGAAAAATAAAATCAGTCCTTGATGGAATATGGGGAGTCGAGACCGAGGAAGACAGTGCACTAAAGGAAACTGTCCCGAAGTGTACCTGCTTTAAACTCATTGAGATTCTAAAACCTAAAAAACATCGGCTTGGGACCTTGTCAATGCGGGAGCTAGCGCGCCGCTATATAGTATATAGCGGCGCGGTTCTGTCGGTGGGCAGTGGGCAGCAGTCAACGTTGCTCTACGTAAACGTCAGATAATATGAAAGTTCCTGTGCAGAAAACACTGGATACTGGGATAACATCGATAGTCGGAGACGAGGAAACATCTCTTAGTGCTTTGTCACTGTTATTATTTGAAAATGCTGAGTTTATTTTTTAAATATTTGTTTCATGTTCAACTCAGCTCTGTTTTAAAATATCGCAATGTCAGATATGACTTACATTTCCAAAATTCCAATGGTCCACCTAGGAATTCAGGAGAAAATGCCGGTTTGTTATTGACATTTTATTGAATGGAACTTGCTTAAAATGCATAAATGCTTAGGATTTTATACGCTCATTCAAAAATTAACCTGCAGAATATAAATGTTGAATATGACATGGTTGTCATAAGAGATACATCCTGAAAATTGGAGCTGGGAAAAGAGTACCACTTTGAATTCAATCGAAATAACAAGAAAAGCCGCACCGAATTCAATTATAAAAATGGTTTTTTGTAACTGCACGACCGGCTGCATCACGTGCAAAAAGAGTGGTCTGAAATGTACCAATGTTTTTAATAAATGTACCACAGATATCTGTAAAAACTTGGCAGTGATTGTTCCGGATTGTTAAGATGAAGACGAGGAGACTGAAGGTGAAGTAGATAATGAGTTGTCTGGGTGAATAAATATATTTTCCTATCCATTTCATGATGGTGATCACTTGTGGATTCATTTCTCCATACCCTTTCTCGATATCATTGAAAATCTTCTCTCGAATTTGCGAATAATTTGCATGACAATACTCAATAAGGACAGTTCTCAACGATCATTTACCCACATATATATCTAAGAGTAGTAATTTGAGAGTTTTTTTCAAGTATTCTCCTCCTTATTGCCCAGAGCTGAAATGTCAAGAAAATACCTTCCAGAAAATA